>CM077524.1:40257131-45418092 GCA_039654895.1 Mongoloraphidia duomilia | reverse complement strand
AAAATCTGTTAAAATCTCGAAATATTGTTTTCGGACTGAATCCATTACTTCCCTACCATAGTAGAGGTGGGAAGTAATAACGCTGAATCTACTCCAACACCCCGCACTGTTAGTTTCTAAGATATAAACAGCATCTGAGAAATTTTTGATTTTTCTTAAAAATGCCAAAAGTAAGAAGACCCCCCTCTTTGTACAAATTTGCGAAATTTTTGAAAAATAAAATCGACCAGATTCGTTTGATATGAAGTCTATTTATAAAAAAAATAACGCTGAATCGACTCCAACACCCCGCACTGTTAGTTTCTAAGATATAAACAGCATCTGAGAGATTTTTGATTTTTCTTAAAAATGCCAAAAGTAAGAAGACCCCCCTCTTTGTACAAATTTGCGAATTTTTTGAAAAATAAAATCGACCAGATTCGTTTGATATGAAGTCTATTTATAAAAAAAATAACGCTGAATCGACTCCAACACCCCGCACTGTTAGTTTCTAAGATATAAACAGCATCTGACAGATTTTTGATTTTTCTTAAAAATGCCAAAAGAAAGAAGACCCCCCTCTTTGTACAAATTTGCGAATTTTTTGAAAAATAAATTCGATCTGATTCATTTGATATTAAGTCTATTTATAGAAAAAATAACGCTGAATCGACTCCAACACCCCGCACTGTTAGTTTCTAAGATATAAACAGCATCTGAGAGATTTTTGATTTTTCTTAAAAATGCCAAAAGTAAGAAGACCCCCCTCTTTGTACAAATTTGCGAAATTTTTGAAAAATAAAATCGACCAGATTCGTTTGATATGAAGTCTATTTATAAAAAAAATAACGCTGAATCGACCCCAACACCCCGCACTGTTAGTTTCTAAGATATAAACAGCATCTGAGAAATTTTTGATTTTTCTTAAAAATGCCAAAAGTAAGAAGACCCCCCTCTTTGTACAAATTTGCGAAATTTTTGAAAAATAAAATCGACCGGATTCGTTTGATATGAAGTCTATTTATAAAAAAAATAACGCTGAATCGACTCCAACACCCCGCACAGTTAGTTTCTAAGATATAAACAGCATCTGAGAGATTTATGATTTTTCTTAAAAATGCCAAAAGTAAGAAGACCCCCCTCTTTGTACAAATTTGCGAATTTTTTGAAAAATAAAATCGACCAGATTCGTTTGATATGAAGTCTATTTATAAAAAAAATAACGCTGAATCGACTCCAACACCCCGCACTGTTAGTTTCTAAGATATAAACAGCATCTGAGAGATTTTTGATTTTTCTTAAAAATGCCAAAAGTAAGAAGACCCCCCTCTTTGTACAAATTTGCGAAATTTTTGAAATAAAAATCGACCAGATTCGGTTGATATGAAGTCTATTTATAAAAAAAATAACGCTGAATCGACTCCAACACCCCGCACTGTTAGTTTCTAAGATATAAACAGCATCTGAGAGATTTTTGATTTTTCTTAAAAATGCCAAAAGTAAGAAGACCCCCCTCTTTGTACAAATTTGCGAATTTTTTGAAAAATAAAATCGACCAGATTCGTTTGATATGAAATCTATTTATTAAAAAAATAACGCTGAATCGACTCCAACACCCCGCACAGTTAGTTTCTAAGATATAAACAGCATCTGAGAGATTTTTGATTTTTCTTAAAAATGCCAAAAGTAAGAAGACCCCCCTCTTTGTACAAATTTGCGAATTTTTTGAAAAATAATATCGACCAGATTCGTTTGATATGAAGTCTATTTATAAAAAAAATAACGCTGAATCGTCTCCAACACCCCGCACTGTTAGTTTCTAAGATATAAACAGCATCTGAGAGATTTTTGATTTTTCTTAAAAATGCCAAAAGTAAGAAGACCCCCCTCTTTGTACAAATTTGCGAAATTTTTGAAAAATAAAATCGACCAGATTCGTTTGATATGAAGTCTATTTATAAAAAAAATAACGCTGAATCGACTCCAACACCCCGCACTGTTAGTTTCTAAGATATAAACAGCATCTGAGAGATTTTTGATTTTTCTTAAAAATGCCAAAAGTAAGAAGACCCCCCTCTTTGTACAAATTTGCGAATTTTTTGAAAAATAAAATCGACCAGATTCGTTTGGTATGAAGTCTATTTATAAAAAAAATAACGCTGAATCGACTCCAACACCCCGCACTGTTAGTTTCTAAGATATAAACAGCATCTGACAGATTTTTGATTTTTCTTAAAAATGCCAAAAGAAAGAAGACCCCCCTCTTGGTACAAATTTGCGAAATTTTTGAAAAATAAATTCGATCTGATTCATTTGATATTAAGTCTATTTATAGAAAAAATAACGCTGAATCGACTCCAACACCCCGCACTGTTAGTTTCTAAGATATAAACAGCATCTGAGAAATTTTTGATTTTTCTTAAAAATGCCAAAAGTAAGAAGACCCCCCTCTTTGTACAAATTTGCGAAATTTTTGAAATAAAAATCGACCAGATTCGGTTGATATGAAGTCTATTTATAAAAAAAATAACGCTGAATCGACTCCAACACCCCGCACTGTTAGTTTCTAAGATATAAACCGCATCTGAGAGATTTTTGATTTTTCTTAAAAATGCCAAAAGTAAGAAGACCCCCCTTTTTGTACAAATTTGCGAATTTTTTGAAAAATAAAATCGACCAGATTCGTTTGATATGAAATTTATTTATTAAAAAAATAACGCTGAATCGACTCCAACACCCCGCACTGTTAGTTTCTAAGTTATAAACAGCATCTGAGAGATTTTTGATTTTTCTTAAAAATACCAAAAGTAAGAAGACCCCCCTCTTTGTACAAATTTGCGAAATTTTTGAAAAATAAATTCGATCTGATTCATTTGATATTAAGTCTATTTATAGAAAAAATAACGCTGAATCGACTCCAACACCCCGCACTGTTAGTTTCTAAGATATAAACAGCATCAGAGAGATTTTTGATTTTTCTTAAAAATGCCAAAAGTAAGAAGACCCCCCTCTTTGTACAAATTTGCGAAATTTTTGAAAAATAAAATCGACCGGATTCGTTTGATATGAAGTCTATTTATAAAAAAAATAACACTGAATCGACTCCAACAGCCCGCACAGTTAGTTTCTAAGATATAAACAGCATCTGAGAGATTTTTGATTTTTCTTAAAAATGCCAAAAGTAAGAAGACCCCCCTCTTTGTACAAATTTGCGAAATTTTTGAAAAATAAAATCGACCAGATTCGTTTGATATGAAGTCTATTTATAAAAAAAATAACGCTGAATCGTCTCCAACACCCCGCACTGTTAGTTTCTAAGATATAAACAGCATCTGAGAGATTTTTGATTTTTCTTAAAAATGCCAAAAGTAAGAAGACCCCCCTCTTTGTACAAATTTGCGAAATTTTTGAAAAATAAAATCGACCGGATTCGTTTGATATGAAGTCTATTTATAAAAAAAATAACGCTGAATCGACTCCAACACGCCCGCACAGTTAGTTTCTAAGATATAAACAGCATCTGAGAGATTTTTGATTTTTCTTAAAAATGCCAAAAGTAAGAAGACCCCCCTCTTTGTACAAATTTGCGAAATTTTTGAAAAATAAAATCGACCAGATTCGTTTGATATGAAGTCTATTTATAAAAAAAATAACGCTGAATCGACTCCAACACCCCGCACTGTTAGTTTCTAAGATATAAACAGCATCTGAGAGATTTTTGATTTTTCTTAAAGATGCCAAAAGTAAGAAGACCCCCCTCTTTGTACAAATTTGCGAAATTTTTGAAAAATAAATTCGACCAGATTCATTTGATATTAAGTCTATTTATAGAAAAAATAACGCTGAATCGACTCCAACACCCCGCACTGTTAGTTTCTAAGATATAAACAGCATCTGAGAGATTTTTGATTTTTCTTAAAAATGCCAAAAGTAAGAAGACCCCCCTCTTTGTACAAATTTGCGAAATTTTTGAAAAATAAAATCGACCAGATTCGTTTGATATGAAGTCTATTTATAAAAAAAATAACGCTGAATCTACTCCAACACCCCGCACTGTTAGTTTCTAAGATATAAACAGCATCTGAGAAATTTTTGATTTTTCTTAAAAATGCCAAAAGTAAGAAGACCCCCCTCTTTGTACAAATTTGCGAAATTTTTGAAAAATAAAATCGACCAAATTCGTTTGATATGAAGTCTATTTATAAAAAAAATAACGCTGAATCGACTCCAACACCCCGCACTATTAGTTTCTAAGATATAAACAGCAGCTGAGAGATTTTTGATTTTTCTTTAAAATGCCAAAAGTAAGAAGACCCCCCTCTTTGTACAAATTTGCGAATTTTTTGAAAAATAAAATCGACCAGATTCGTTTGATATGAAGTCTATTTATAAAAAAAATAACGCTGAATCGACTCCAACACCCCGCACTGTTAGTTTCTAAGATATAAACAGCATCTGACAGATTTTTGATTTTTCTTAAAAATGCCAAAAGAAAGAGGACCCCCCTCTTTGTACAAATTTGCGAATTTTTTGAAAAATAAATTCGATCTGATTCATTTGATATTATATCTATTTATAGAAAAAATAACGCTGAATCGACTCCAACACCCCGCACTGTTAGTTTCTAAGATATAAACAGCATCTGAGAGATTTTTGATTTTTCTTAAAAATGCCAAAAGTAAGAAGACCCCCCTCTTTGTACAAATTTGCGAAATTTTTGAAAAATAAAATCGACCAGATTCGTTTGATATGAAGTCTATTTATAAAAAAAATAACGCTGAATCGACCCCAACACCCCGCACTGTTAGTTTCTAAGATATAAACAGCATCTGAGAAATTTTTGATTTTTCTTAAAAATGCCAAAAGTAAGAAGACCCCCCTCTTTGTACAAATTTGCGAAATTTTTGAAAAATAAAATCGACCGGATTCGTTTGATATGAAGTCTATTTATAAAAAAAATAACGCTGAATCGACTCCAACACCCCGCACAGTTAGTTTCTAAGATATAAACAGCATCTGAGAGATTTATGATTTTTCTTAAAAATGCCAAAAGTAAGAAGACCCCCCTCTTTGTACAAATTTGCGAATTTTTTGAAAAATAAAATCGACCAGATTCGTTTGATAAGAAGTCTATTTATAAAAAAAATAAAGCTGAATCGACTCCAACACCCCGCACTGTTAGTTTCTAAGATATAAACAGCATCTGTGAGATTTTTGATTTTTCTTAAAAATGCCAAAAGTAAGAAGACCCCCCTCTTTGTACAAATTTGCGAATTTTTTGAAAAATAAAATCGACCAGATTCGTTTGGTATGAAGTCTATTTATAAAAAAAATAACGCTGAATCGACTCCAACACCCCGCACTGTTAGTTTCTAAGATATAAACAGCATCTGACAGATTTTTGATTTTTCTTAAAAATGCCAAAAGAAAGAAGACCCCCCTCTTTGTACAAATTTGCGAAATTTTTGAAAAATAAAATCGACCAGATTCGTTTGATATGAAGTCTATTTATAAAAAAAATAACGCTGAATCGACCCCAACACCCCGCACTGTTAGTTTCTAAGATATAAACAGCATCTGAGAAATTTTTGATTTTTCTTAAAAATGCCAAAAGTAAGAAGACCCCCCTCTTTGTACAAATTTGCGAAATTTTTGAAAAATAAAATCGACCGGATTCGTTTGATATGAAGTCTATTTATAAAAAAAATAACGCTGAATCGACTCCAACACCCCGCACAGTTAGTTTCTAAGATATAAACAGCATCTGAGAGATTTATGATTTTTCTTAAAAATGCCAAAAGTAAGAAGACCCCCCTCTTTGTACAAATTTGCGAATTTTTTGAAATAAAAATCGACCAGATTCGGTTGATATGAAGTCTATTTATAAAAAAAATAACGCTGAATCGACTCCAACACCCCGCACTGTTAGTTTCTAAGATATAAACAGCATCTGAGAGATTTTTGATTTTTCTTAAAAATGCCAAAAGTAAGAAGACCCCCCTCTTTGTACAAATTTGCGAATTTTTTGAAAAATAAAATCGACCAGATTCGTTTGATATGAAATCTATTTATTAAAAAAATAACGCTGAATCGACTCCAACACCCCGCACAGTTAGTTTCTAAGATATAAACAGCATCTGAGAGATTTTTGATTTTTCTTAAAAATGCCAAAAGTAAGAAGACCCCCCTCTTTGTACAAATTTGCGAATTTTTTGAAAAATAATATCGACCAGATTCGTTTGATATGAAGTCTATTTATAAAAAAAATAACGCTGAATCGTCTCCAACACCCCGCACTGTTAGTTTCTAAGATATAAACAGCATCTGAGAGATTTTTGATTTTTCTTAAAAATGCCAAAAGTAAGAAGACCCCCCTCTTTGTACAAATTTGCGAAATTTTTGAAAAATAAAATCGACCAGATTCGTTTGATAAGAAGTCTATTTATAAAAAAAATAAAGCTGAATCGACTCCAACACCCCGCACTGTTAGTTTCTAAGATATAAACAGCATCTGAGAGATTTTTGATTTTTCTTAAAAATGCCAAAAGTAAGAAGACCCCCCTCTTTGTACAAATTTGCGAATTTTTTGAAAAATAAAATCGACCAGATTCGTTTGGTATGAAGTCTATTTATAAAAAAAATAACGCTGAATCGACTCCAACACCCCGCACTGTTAGTTTCTAAGATATAAACAGCATCTGACAGATTTTTGATTTTTCTTAAAAATGCCAAAAGAAAGAAGACCCCCCTCTTGGTACAAATTTGCGAAATTTTTGAAAAATAAATTCGATCTGATTCATTTGATATTAAGTCTATTTATAGAAAAAATAACGCTGAATCGACTCCAACACCCCGCATTGTTAGTTTCTAAGATATAAACAGCATCTGAGAGATTTTTGATTTTTCTTAAAAATGCCAAAAGTAAGAAGACCCCCCTCTTTGTACAAATTTGCGAAATTTTTGAAAAATAAAATCGACCAGATTCGTTTGATATGAAGTCTATTTATAAAAAAAATAACGCTGAATCGACCCCAACACCCCGCACTGTTAGTTTCTAAGATATAAACAGCATCTGAGAAATTTTTGATTTTTCTTAAAAATGCCAAAAGTAAGAAGACCCCCCTCTTTGTACAAATTTGCGAAATTTTTGAATAATAAAATCGACCGGATTCGTTTGATATGAAGTCTAATTATAAAAAAAATAACGCTGAATCGACTCCAACACCCCGCACAGTTAGTTTCTAAGATATAAACAGCATCTGAGAGATTTATGATTTTTCTTAAAAATGCCAAAAGTAAGAAGACCCCCCTCTTTGTACAAATTTGCGAATTTTTTGAAAAATAAAATCGACCAGATTCGTTTGATATGAAGTCTATTTATAAAAAAAATAACGCTGAATCGACTCCAACACCCCGCACTGTTAGTTTCTAAGGTATAAACAGCATCTGAGAAATTTTTGATTTTTCTTAAAAATGCCAAAAGTAAGAAGACCCCCCTCTTTGTACAAATTTGCGAAATTTTTGAAAAATAAATTCGATCTGATTCATTTGATATTAAGTCTATTTATAGAAAAAATAACGCTGAATCGACTCCAACACCCCGCACTGTTAGTTTCTAAGATATAAACAGCATCAGAGAGATTTTTGATTTTTCTTAAAAATGCCAAAAGTAAGAAGACCCCCCTCTTTGTACAAATTTGCGAAATTTTTGAAAAATAAAATCGACCGGATTCGTTTGATATGAAGTCTATTTATAAAAAAAATAACACTGAATCGACTCCAACAGCCCGCACAGTTAGTTTCTAAGATATAAACAGCATCTGAGAGATTTTTGATTTTTCTTAAAAATGCCAAAAGTAAGAAGACCCCCCTCTTTGTACAAATTTGCGAAATTTTTGAAAAATAAAATCGACCAGATTAGTTTGATATGAAGTCTATTTATAAAAAAAATAACGCTGAATCGTCTCCAACACCCCGCACTGTTAGTTTCTAAGATATAAACAGCATCTGAGAGATTTTTGATTTTTCTTAAAAATGCCAAAAGTAAGAAGACCCCCCTCTTTGTACAAATTTGCGAAATTTTTGAAAAATAAAATCGACCAGATTCGTTTGATAAGAAGTCTATTTATAAAAAAAATAACGCTGAATCGACTCCAACACCCCGCACAGTTAGTTTCTAAGATATAAACAGCATCTGAGAGATTTTTGATTTTTCTTAAAAATGCTAAAAGTAAGAAGACCCCCCTCTTTGTACAAATTTGCGAATTTTTTGAAAAATAAAATCGGCCAGATTCGTTTGATATGAAGTCTATTTATAAAAAAAATAACGCTGAATCGACTCCAACACCCCGCACTGTTAGTTTCTAAGGTATAAACAGCATCTGAGAAATTTTTGATTTTTCTTAAAAATGCCAAAAGTAAGAAGACCCCCCTCTTTGTACAAATTTGCGAAATTTTTGAAAAATAAAATCGACCAGATTCGTTTGATAAGAAGTCTATTTATAAAAAAAATAACGCTGAATCGACTCCAATACCCCGCACTGTTAGTTTCTAAGATATAAACAGCATCTGAGAGATTTTTGATTTTTCTTAAAGATGCCAAAAGTAAGAAGACCCCCCCTCTTTGTACAAATTTGCGAAATTTTTGAAAAATAAATTCGACCAGATTCATTTGATATTAAGTCTATTTATAGAAAAAATAACGCTGAATCGACTCCAACACCCCGCACTGTTAGTTTCTAAGATATAAACAGCATCTGAGAGATTTTTGATTTTTCTTAAAAATGCCAAAAGTAAGAAGACCCCCCTCTTTGTACAAATTTGCGAAATTTTTGAAAAATAAAATCGACCAGATTCGTTTGATATGAAGTCTATTTATAAAAAAAATAACGCTGAATCTACTCCAACACCCCGCACTGTTAGTTTCTAAGATATAAACAGCATCTGAGAGATTTTTGATTTTTCTTAAAAATGCCAAAAGTAAGAAGACCCCCCTCTTTGTACAAATTTGCGAAATTTTTGAAAAATAAAATCGACCAGATTCGTTTGATATGAAGTCCATTTATAAAAAAAATAACGCTCAATCGACTCCAACACCCCGCACTGTTAGTTTCTAAGATATAAACAGCATTTGAGAAATTTTTGATTTTTCTTAAAAATGCCAAAAGTAAGAAGACCCCCCTCTTTGTACAAATTTGCGAAATTTTTGAAAAATAAAATCGACCAAATTCGTTTGATATGAAGTCTATTTATAAAAAAAATAACGCTGAATCGACTCCAACACCCCGCACTATTAGTTTCTAAGATATAAACAGCAGCTGAGAGATTTTTGATTTTTCTTTAAAATGCCAAAAGTAAGAAGACCCCCCTCTTTGTACAAATTTGCGAATTTTTTGAAAAATAAAATCGACCAGATTCGTTTGATATGAAGTCTATTTATAAAAAAAATAACGCTGAATCGACTCCAACACCCCGCACTGTTAGTTTCTAAGATATAAACAGCATCTGACAGATTTTTGATTTTTCTTAAAAATGCCAAAAGAAAGAAGACCCCCCTCTTTGTACAAATTTGCGAATTTTTTGAAAAATAAATTCGATCTGATTCATTTGATATTAAGTCTATTTATAGAAAAAATAACGCTGAATCGACTCCAACACCCCGCACTGTTAGTTTCTAAGATATAAACAGCATCTGAGAGATTTTTGATTTTTCTTAAAAATGCCAAAAGTAAGAAGACCCCCCTCTTTGTACAAATTTGCGAAATTTTTGAAAAATAAAATCGACCAGATTCGTTTGATATGAAGTCTATTTATAAAAAAAATAACGCTGAATCGACCCCAACACCCCGCACTGTTAGTTTCTAAGATATAAACAGCATCTGAGAAATTTTTGATTTTTCTTAAAAATGCCAAAAGTAAGAAGACCCCCCTCTTTGTACAAATTTGCGAAATTTTTGAAAAATAAAATCGACCGGATTCGTTTGATATGAAGTCTATTTATAAAAAAAATAACGCTGAATCGACTCCAACACCCCGCACAGTTAGTTTCTAAGATATAAACAGCATCTGAGAGATTTATGATTTTTCTTAAAAATGCCAAAAGTAAGAAGACCCCCCTCTTTGTACAAATTTGCGAATTTTTTGAAAAATAAAATCGACCAGATTCGTTTGATATGAAGTCTATTTATAAAAAAAATAACGCTGAATCGACTCCAACACCCCGCACTGTTAGTTTCTAAGATATAAACAGCATCTGAGAGATTTTTGATTTTTCTTAAAAATGCCAAAAGTAAGAAGACCCCCCTCTTTGTACAAATTTGCGAATTTTTTGAAAAATAAAATCGACCAGATTCGTTTGATATGAAATCTATTTATTAAAAAAATAACGCTGAATCGACTCCATCACCCCGCACTGTTAGTTTCTAAGTTATAAACAGCATCTGAGAGATTTTTGATTTTTCTTAAAAATGCCAAAAGTAAGAAGACCCCCCTCTTTGTACAAATTTGCGAAATTTTTGAAAAATAAATTCGATCTGATTCAATTGATATTAAGTCTATTTATAGAAAAAATAACGCTGAATCGACTCCAACACCCCGCACTGTTAGTTTCTAAGATATAAACAGCATCTGAGAGATTTTTGATTTTTCTTAAAAATGC
The DNA here is from genome assembly GCA_039654895.1 of Mongoloraphidia duomilia. Lineage (NCBI taxonomy): Eukaryota > Metazoa > Arthropoda > Insecta > Raphidioptera > Raphidiidae > Mongoloraphidia > Mongoloraphidia duomilia. Next base: position 45,407,456 of record CM077524.1, on the reverse strand, counting down.
CAAAAGTAAGAAGACCCCCCTCTTTGTACAAATTTGCGAAATTTTTGAAAAATAAAATCGACCGGATTCGTTTGATATGAAGTCTATTTATAAAAAAAATAACACTGAATCGACTCCAACAGCCCGCACAGTTAGTTTCTAAGATATAAACAGCATCTGAGAGATTTTTGATTTTTCTTAAAAATGCCAAAAGTAAGAAGACCCCCCTCTTTGTACAAATTTGCGAATTTTTTGAAAAATAAAATCGACCAGATTCGTTTGATATGAAGTCTATTTATAAAAAAAATAACGCTGAATCGACTCCAACACCCCGCACTGTTAGTTTCTAAGTTATAAACAGCATCTGAGAGATTTTTGATTTTTCTTAAAAATGCCAAAAGTAAGAAGACCCCCCTCTTTGTACAAATTTGCGAAATTTTTGAAAAATAAATTCGATCTGATTCATTTGATATTAAGTCTATTTATAGAAAAAATAACGCTGAATCGACTCCAACACCCCGCACTGTTAGTTTCTAAGATATAAACAGCATCTGAGAGATTTTTGATTTTTCTTAAAAATGCCAAAAGTAAGAAGACCCCCCTCTTTGTACAAATTTGCGAAATTTTTGAAAAATAAAATCGACCGGATTCGTTTGATATGAAGTCTATTTATAAAAAAAATAACACTGAATCGACTCCAACACCCCGCACAGTTAGTTTCTAAGATATAAACAGCATCTGAGAGATTTTTGATTTTTCTTAAAAATGCCAAAAGTAAGAAGACCCCCCTCTTTGTACAAATTTGCGAATTTTTTGAAAAATAATATCGACCAGATTCGTTTGATATGAAGTCTATTTATAAAAAAAATAACGCTGAATCGTCTCCAACACCCCGCACTGTTAGTTTCTAAGATATAAACAGCATCTGAGAGATTTTTGATTTTTCTTAAAAATGCCAAAAGTAAGAAGACCCCCCTCTTTGTACAAATTTGCGAAATTTTTGAAAAATAAAATCGACCAGATTCGTTTGATAAGAAGTCTATTTATAAAAAAAATAACGCTGAATCGACTCCAACACCCCGCACTGTTAGTTTCTAAGATATAAACAGCATCTGAGAGATTTTTGATTTTTCTTAAAAATGCCAAAAGTAAGAAGACCCCCCTCTTTGTACAAATTTGCGAATTTTTTGAAAAATAAAATCGACCAGATTCGTTTGGTATGAAGTCTATTTATAAAAAAAATAACGCTGAATCGACTCCAACACCCCGCACTGTTAGTTTCTAAGATATAAACAGCATCTGACAGATTTTTGATTTTTCTTAAAAATGCCAAAAGAAAGAAGACCCCCCTCTTGGTACAAATTTGCGAAATTTTTGAAAAATAAATTCGATCTGATTCATTTGATATTAAGTCTATTTATAGAAAAAATAACGCTGAATCGACTCCAAAACCCCGCACTGTTAGTTTCTAAGATATAAACAGCATCTGAGAGATTTTTGATTTTTCTTAAAAATGCCAAAAGTAAGAAGACCCCCCTCTTTGTACAAATTTGCGAAATTTTTGAAAAATAAAATCGACCAGATTCGTTTGATATGAAGTCTATTTATAAAAAAAATAACGCTGAATCGACCCCAACACCCCGCACTGTTAGTTTCTAAGATATAAACAGCATCTGAGAAATTTTTGATTTTTCTTAAAAATGCCAAAAGTAAGAAGACCCCCCTCTTTGTACAAATTTGCGAAATTTTTGAATAATAAAATCGACCGGATTCGTTTGATATGAAATCTATTTATAAAAAAAATAACGCTGAATCGACTCCAACACCCCGCACAGTTAGTTTCTAAGATATAAACAGCATCTGAGAGATTTATGATTTTTCTTAAAAATGCCAAAAGTAAGAAGACCCCCCTCTTTGTACAAATTTGCGAAATTTTTGAAATAAAAATCGACCAGATTCGGTTGATATGAAGTCTATTTATAAAAAAAATAACGCTGAATCGACTCCAACACCCCGCACTGTTAGTTTCTAAGATATAAACCGCATCTGAGAGATTTTTGATTTTTCTTAAAAATGCCAAAAGTAAGAAGACCCCCCTTTTTGTACAAATTTGCGAATTTTTTGAAAAATAAAATCGACCAGATTCGTTTGATATGAAATTTATTTATTAAAAAAATAACGCTGAATCGACTCCAACACCCCGCACTGTTAGTTTCTAAGTTATAAACAGCATCTGAGAGATTTTTGATTTTTCTTAAAAATACCAAAAGTAAGAAGACCCCCCTCTTTGTACAAATTTGCGAAATTTTTGAAAAATAAATTCGATCTGATTCATTTGATATTAAGTCTATTTATAGAAAAAATAACGCTGAATCGACTCCAACACCCCGCACTGTTAGTTTCTAAGATATAAACAGCATCTGAGAGATTTTTGATTTTTCTTAAAAATGCCAAAAGTAAGAAGACCCCCCTCTTTGTACAAATTTGCGAAATTTTTGAAAAATAAAATCGACCGGATTCGTTTGATATGAAGTCTATTTATAAAAAAAATAACACTGAATCGACTCCAACAGCCCGCACAGTTAGTTTCTAAGATATAAACAGCATCTGAGAGATTTTTGATTTTTCTTAAAAATGCCAAAAGTAAGAAGACCCCCCTCTTTGTACAAATTTGCGAAATTTTTGAAAAATAAAATCGACCAGATTCGTTTGATATGAAGTCTATTTATAATAAAAATAACGCTGAATCGTCTCCAACACCCCGCACTGTTAGTTTCTAAGATATAAACAGCATCTGAGAGATTTTTGATTTTTCTTAAAAATGCCAAAAGTAAGAAGACCCCCCTCTTTGTACAAATTTGCGAAATTTTTGAAAAATAAAATCGACCAGATTCGTTTGATAAGAAGTCTATTTATAAAAAAAATAACGCTGAATCGACTCCAACACCCCGCACAGTTAGTTTCTAAGATATAAACAGCATCTGAGAGATTTTTGATTTTTCTTAAAAATGCTAAAAGTAAGAAGACCCCCCTCTTTGTACAAATTTGCGAATTTTTTGAAAAATAAAATCGACCAGATTCGTTTGATATGAAGTCTATTTATAAAAAAAATAACGCTGAATCGACTCCAATACCCCGCACTGTTAGTTTCTAAGATATAAACAGCATCTGAGAGATTTTTGATTTTTCTTAAAGATGCCAAAAGTAAGAAGACCCCCCTCTTTGTACAAATTTGCGAAATTTTTGAAAAATAAATTCGACCAGATTCATTTGATATTAAGTCTATTTATAGAAAAAATAACGCTGAATCGACTCCAACACCCCGCACTGTTAGTTTCTAAGATATAAACAGCATCTGAGAGATTTTTGATTTTTCTTAAAAATGCCAAAAGTAAGAAGACCCCCCTCTTTGTACAAATTTGCGAAATTTTTGAAAAATAAAATCGACCAGATTCGTTTGATATGAAGTCTATTTATAAAAAAAATAACGCTGAATCTACTCCAACACCCCGCACAGTTAGTTTCTAAGATATAAACAGCATCTGAGAAATTTTTGATTTTTCTTAAAAATGCCAAAAGTAAGAAGACCCCCCTCTTTGTACAAATTTGCGAAATTTTTGAAAAATAAAATCGACCAGATTCGTTTGATATGAAGTCTATTTATAAAAAAAATAACGCTCAATCGACTCCAACACCCCGCACTGTTAGTTTCTAAGATATAAACAGCATTTGAGAAATTTTTGATTTTTTTTAAAAATGCCAAAAGTAAGAAGACCCCCCTCTTTGTACAAATTAGCGAAATTTTTGAAAAATAAAATCGACCAAATTCGTTTGATATGAAGTCTATTTATAAAAAAAATAACGCTGAATCGACTCCAACACCCCGCACTATTAGTTTCTAAGATATAAACAGCAGCTGAGAGATTTTTGATTTTTCTTTAAAATGCCAAAAGTAAGAAGACTCCCCTCTTTGTACAAATTTGCGAAATTCTTGAAAAATAAATTCAATCTGATTCGTTTGATAGTAAGTCTATTTATAGAAAAATTAACGCTGAATCGACTTCCACACCCCGCATTGTTAGTTTCTAAGATATAAACAGCATCTGAGAGATTTTTGATTTTTCTTATAAATGCCAAAAGTAAGAAGACCCCCCTCTTTGTACAAATTTGCGAAATTTTTGAAAAATAAATTCGACCAGATTCGTTTGATATTATCTATTTATAAAAAAAATAACGCTTAATCGACTTCAACACCCCGCACTGTTAGTTTCTAAGATATAAACAGCATCTGAGAGATTTTTGAGTTTTCTTAAAAATGCCAAAAGTAAGAAGACCCCCCTCTCTGTACGAATTTGCGAAATTTTTGAAAAATAAATTCGATCTGATTCGTTTGATATTAAGTCTATTTATAGAAAAAATAACACTGAATCGACTCCAACACCACGCACATTTAATTTCAAATAATATAAACAGCATCTGAAAGATTTTTGAGTTTTCTTAAAACTGCCAAAAGTAAGAAGACCCCCCTCTTTGTACGAATTTGCGAAATTTTAAAAAATAAATTCGATCTGATTCGTTTGATATTAAGTCTATTTGTAGAAAAAATAACACTGAATCGACTCCAACACCCCGCACATTTAACTTCAAATAATATAAACAGTATCTGAGAGATTTTTGATTTTTCTTAAAAATGCCAAAAGTAAGAAGTCCCCCCTCTTTGTACAAATTTACGAAATTTTTGAAAAATAAATTCGATCTGATTCGTTTGATATTAAATCTATTTATAGAAAAAATAACGCTGAATCGACTCCAACACCCCGCACTGTTAGTTTCTAAGATATAAACAGCATCTGAGAGATTTTTGATTTTTCTTATAAATGCCAAAAGTAAGAAGACCCCCCTCTTTGTATAAATTTGCAAAATTTTTGAAAAATAAATTCGATCTGATTCGTTTGATATTAAGTCTATTTATAGAAAAAATAACGCTGAATCGACTCCCACACTCCACACTGTTGGTTTCTAAGATATAAACAGCATCTGAGAGATTTTCGAGTTTTCTTAAAAATGCCAACAGTAAGAAGACCCCCCTCTTTGTACAAATTTGCGATATTTTTGAAAAATAAATTCGATCTGATTCGTTTGATATTAAGTCTATTTATAGAAAAAATAACGGTGAATCGACTCCCACAACCCGCACTGTTGGTTTCTAAGATATAAACAGCATCTGAGAGATTTTTGAGTTTTCTTAAAAATGTCAAAAGTAAGAAGACCCCCCTCTTTGTACGAATTTGCGAAATTTTTGAAAAAATAATTTCGATCTGATTCGTTTGATATTAAGTCTATTTATAGAAAAATATTGAAATATAGAATAAATATTAATTTTAGTTAATTCCAGTATTAGTGCCACATTGCTGATCCAATTTCCTGCTAAAAAATCCTGAATGAGGAAAAAATACAGAGAAATAATAGGTTTGAGAGTTAAACTATAGGAGGCTGGAAAATGATTCCCTGAAGTCTATAAAAATAGCCGCAAAAATCATCTTCATTTTATGAAGGTCGTAGTGGTTTAATTTATTATTTACTTGTTGTAATAAATGAAAAATTAAACACGCATTTTATTTTTTGAATATTATACAATTTAATATATTTTTCAGATAAAAACAAGCATCATATAATATTATCTTGGACAAGGAAGTATTTACAATATTTATGTTAGAATATTTTTGGCACGTATACTACTATAACATATATTGTGCAAATATATTAAAAAAATATTAGTTTAAAAAAATGTCATATATAAAACTGAAATATAGTTATAAATTTGAAATGACGTTAAGTACATTTTCATTTTCATAGCACCTTTTCTTTTTTTATTTAATTAAATACGTCCATTACTTTTTGAGTTAAAAAAAAAATCAATTTAGTATTATTTTCGAGAAAAATACATACGTAACTATACTATTATTAGTCTTACAAAACAGACATTTTATTTCCTATAATTATTATTACGAAGTTCGATCACAACACCTCCTCCATTAAATGTTCCACCATTTTCGAGATATTTTAAATTTGAAACAGGTTCACCCCTGTACCTACTTTTCGTCACAGTTTTCGTTTCAGTCGATTCAATAGTTTCCAATTTACGACCGTCTCTAGACGGAATAGTCTTTTTAGAGAAACTCTGAACTGTGTCAGTTACACTTGGCCTACTGGGATCATCAGACTTTGAAGTAATGTGGTACGTTTCTGAATAATTGTCAGACCCGTTACTTCCCCTCCTAACGACAGTTTGAACTGGAAGATTCTCATACTTTCTCGGAGAATTATTAAAACTATTTTCAAATCTAGACGACGTAAAATTATTTTCTGTCGAATGTTTCAGTGTTGAATTTAAATTATTTTCTGGAGACGATCTAAAATTCGAAGTATTTTTGAACGGAGTACTACTATAAGACGGTGTATGGTTGAAAGTGGACGTCACAGTTTTTTTATGAGCATTCTCTTCGTCGTTTCCGTGAAGCGTTTTGTACAATTCCGGTGCTCGATCAGCTAATCCTTTCAAGAACACATTTTTCTTCTCATCAGTTCCATTCTTAACATACCTAGATGTGTAGACATTTTCTTTTCTCTCTTCTTCTATAATGGCACCGTTTAAGTCTTTTTGGCTTCTATAGATACTGGAAACAATCCCTGGACTTTTCAGTCCGATCGGGTTTTCGTCTAAGCGATTTAAATGCGGGTTACTTTTATAAACATTTGACATGTTCCTCGACGACGAGTTCAACGTCGATACAACCTCCCGGTGTTGGTCCAAGTCGCCGGCGTGAACGTTAAAGCTTTTGCTACGTGATAATGAAGATTTGTATGTGCGTGCCGGTTTAGCGGGACCCCCGTTAATGAGTGGCCGATTGATTCCGATGTTTGACGAGGGAGGCGATACAGTGTTTATGATCGAGACATTGATATGGCTGCTACTGTTGTTCGATAAGCGGGTGGGCGGGGAATGATTTACAGACGACTGCTGTCGAACCTTCTCGGTGTGATGTATGTTTCTCGGAAGTGTTTGGACACTTCTGCTGTAGTCGATAGTGTCGCCGTTTGTTAACAGCCGACTTGTGGATTTGCTGAACCGACCAAGCGTACTGCTGTGTGTTCTGAAAAAAGATATGAAAATTCCGTTTTATGTTTGCTTTCTTTATAGTTCAGGAAATTGTTTTTATAGAACACAATGTCGCTTCGACATAGGCGTTATACAGTCAGTTTCAGACTAACATCATAAGATTGTCTATATTACTTAACATAATACAAAAATATTAGTAAAAAGAACTTTTTAGAAGCAAGCTTTTATTTAAATGCACTAAAATGGAAAAAAAATAATTTTTAATAATTTAGGTTCATAATTATAAAGGCGTGGGTCGTGAACTCTATGATAGTTTATTAGTCACGACCAACGCTTTTATAATTATGAACTTAAATTATTAAAAATTATTTTTTCCTTTGTAGTGCATTTAAATAAAAGCTTGTCTCTAAAAAGTTTTTTTTTTACTAATATTTATTTTGTTCATTTTAGTCTTTCAAAATTTTGCCCCCCTTCGACACCCAGCATGCCCTTAAATTGCCCCCAAAATGTTAGCTCATCAAGCCCTTTCATTTGACACCCATATCATAGGGGTTGCTGTGGAAATAATAAATCGCCGTTTTGTAACGTCCGCCATATTGGATTAAAAATGGCGGCATTTAAGTAATCGTGCATTAGAGAAATTCTTCTAATGTTTAAAATCCTACTTCTTAACTATAATAACGTAGGCTATATAATATTATTACTACGCGATTGCAAAAGGGGGATGAGCAGTGAGCGAAAATAGCCATTTGCATGCTAGGCAGCTAGTTTTTTTTAGTACGTATGACAAAAAATACCATTTATTATATCTCATGCGTATTGGTCGTCTGACTGTAAAAACTCGCTATCGCTCATTTTTGCATACTGTCACTAGTCGTTAGTATTATACCCCATTACGCATCTAGATATACAATCTACTATTTCAAAGCGGTTCAGTAGTGTCTAAAATTAACGTAAATAAACAAGTTTTATCTCTTTATCTTCGCAGGGGGAGAATTTCTCGCGAGGGGGGGGTAATAAATCATGTATTCTTATTTCTGGAACGACTGCACCGATTCTTAAAATTCTTTCACTAATTATTTTCACAGGGGGAGAATTTCTCGCGGGGGCGGGGTAATAAATCATAAAATCTTATCTCTGGAACTACTAAACCAATTCTAAAAATTCTTTCACTAATTACCTTCGCAGGGGGAGAATTTCTCGCGAGGGGGGTAATAAATCATGTATTATTATTTCTGGAACTACTGAACCGGTTCTTAACATTCTTTCACTAATTATCATCGCAGGGGGAGAATTTCTCGCGGGGGGGATTATAAATCATAAATTCTTATCTCTGGAACTACTGAGCCGATTCAAAACATTTTTTCACTAATTTTGTCATCGCAGGAGCAGAGCTATGAAAATATCTCACATCTGCCAGGCGTCCCACGATGGCTCACATTTTTTTAATAGAAAATTTTAATTATAAAATAAATAAAAAAATTAATAAAAAAACGCCGCAACTAAAAAGTAGAATATTAAACTTGCTAAAATGCCAAGACTCACAGAATTGTGAATAATCATTGCGTAATTTTGTCAATATTTACTAAATTACTTCTTACATACTCACATTATTTACATATAAATACTAATGTAAACAGTTACATTGCCTACATTTAAAAAACTATTTATGTAATCAATTAAATTAGAGAAAAAGTTGTACTCAATCTAGTTTCATCAATAAATAAGCGCCCACAGATCATACCTACATAAAAATATTTTTATTCAAAAAGGCAACAATATTATTAGTAGTATTATTTCAGTTTGTTCTTAGTTACCAAAATTATGCCGAGAATTAGTCGTTATTCGGTAATTATTATTATAATTTTTTATTATTTAATTGTTGAAATGTTGAAAACTATTGGGCATTGGGCATATCGGGTAATTATCGAGAATTTTCAGTTAACGGGAAAATAGGTAACCAATTTGAGTCGGTCTATTTTTTTTTTGTTCCAAACATTAAGAGGTTTCCTAGTATAGCTCTAATGTTTAACAAAAAAAAAATAGAAACAGTATATTTAAGCGGTTTTTTAAACATTTGGGCGGTTACATTGAGCAGTTTTTGTGGTAATTCAATTAAGTAATTGTGGCACTAAAATATAGCTAATAATTTGATTAGTTATTTAATATTACAGCGGCAGTACGAACCTTACTCGTGCGCTAGGTTAAATAAATATCCAGTGCAATTATCAATTGAGCGCTATTTACTATCTAATTGGATTTTCACGCATTCAAGTACTTATTATGAGCTACTCATTTCAAGATAAGTCACTCTTCGTTTCCATTTGTTCACTTCTCATATTTTATCGCCCGTTATGTTATTTTCGTGCTGACCGAAACTGTAATATATTACCTCCCCTTTAAATACAAGCCAAAAACCATTTTTCCAAAACCCATTTCCATTCAAATTAATTCCATTATGAAATCCTAATATGCCTGGACTTTGTAATAACGGTAAACCGTGGAGTAATAAATTTGTTTAAAAAGTATGTTCTTATAAGGATAAAGAAAACTATATAAATGTGAGACTCAAACATGATTTCCTTGAATGGATAAATAAACGGATTATATTATGATGTCTCTAGTAAAGAGATAGAATAATATGGCTATATTGTTAGTATATCAAGTTATCTCTTTCTAATTATCGTTTGACATTCGTTGATGATAAAATAATAACAGGTATAGTAGACATGTATTTGCAATTATTACGTATCTATGATTCACATTTATGGAAAATAATAGACTCAAAAGATGTTTATGATTTATAAAGAATTAATATTAGTTACTATCCTAGTAACTTGATAATATGCTTATCAGGGGATAAGTCATACTTGAAAGAATAATGATGTCAAGTTTTATTATATTTCTAGGGCAGTGTCAAATTTTAATAATTTTTCGGTACCTACATAAATGCTATAAATTAATAAAAGTGTGTTTCTTTATCATCTATAGACGCTGATAGAGAGCAGTATAGCTTAGTTGTTAGCGTGCTTAGTGCCGCAACCTCTAGATTGGACTGCCGTGGGTTCGAATCCCACCTGCGCTCATGGATGTTTTGTGATGTTATTTAGTTTTAAGATAGTTTTAAGATATTTAGTGTAGTTGAAAGCCGCTAATGACCTGAGATTTCGACGCGTCTATAATCTACAATAAATAAAAATAAATAGACGCTGATGATGTCAGCTGTTGAGCGTTTATAATCTAGAATCTAATCTAATTATTATTATCTATGGATCGCAATCAACAGGTGCTACCAATAAAATTATACGGGGACTCTCTGACAGTATCGCAGTTGGTATCCGCGGATTCACGGGTAAAAGCAAAACCACTAGTTAAGGACACCTGACCTTGCCACCATGCTTCAAAACTCTATCATTTCTAACGACAAGCAAATCATATACTGAACTGGTGTTGTCCTAATTCGGGTCTATAGGCCGTCGTTGGTTGGAATTCCAACCAACGACAGCCTATAGACCCGAGTCAGGAGAACACCAGCTCATCAACTGGCCGCGAAAGCCTCAACCAAATTGTCATATACTGAATTTTCACCAGTTCCCTAACAACACAATTTAATCATGAATAATTATAATGAATGAATTGTAGATTATAGACGCTCGGTGAATAATTATAAATAGTAGACGAAATTCTTCGTAACATAGGATCGAAATAAATGCAATTTTAACAATCAGTAGGTTTTGCTTTATTATGATCCTATGCTGCGAAAAATTTCTATACTAATTATTGTAATACGTTCAAGGGTCACAAGTTACTCACATCTGAGAACAAAAATACTAAATCACGAGTAATATCTACTAGATTTATATAATGCAACAGAGTAAAATTTAAGAATCTTGACTAAATTCTCGTAAAACTTAGCAAATTAATATCATTTTGATAAAAAACAATTAAAGTGAACTGAATCACTCTATCCAAAAGCGTATTCTTGGCCTACTTAGATTGTCGAGTTACTTTGATGCAGCCATATAAAGTAAAACCAAGGTTAAGGTGTGCTTCGATTATTCGCAACATTAAACGTCCTACGACTAAAAACTGTATCTTTCAATATCCAGGGATAACCAAATTATTTTAAAAATACAAGGGTGCCCATATTTAGAAACTTACGATATTAATATACCTTCTTTTTACTGCAATGGAATGTGATTTAAGATTTTCGGTTAAAAATATAAATAGAGATATATTTATAAGTTTTCAGTAAAAGAATACACATATTTATTTAGTTTTCATTCATTTGGTTTCATCTCTATACTGTTCTTTTTCTCTTTTCTTTTTTTTTTTTAACGCTACATCACAAATCAAAATTTGTAAATTATTGTATTGTGTCTCCTACCCTGGAACTGGCTTTGCCAAGTTGGTAGGAAAACTTATTAAGTAAATAAATAAATAAATAAATTACAATTTTCAAGCGATCGTGAAATTGAAATTTTAAATTTGGGATTTTATATGAAGAAAACTTATTTTTTAAAGCTCCTTCGTCCGATATTAGTTGCAGCTAAAATTGGGCTTTTAGTGGCTTTTATGTTACAGCGACAGGCTAATATTGTACAACACGATACAAAAAATATGCATTCTGATGTAAAAAAAACCAGTCTAGTGCAAACCAATCTTGCATGTAGTGTTCCGTACTATTAAGATTTTTCAATTTCTTTTATATAAGTAGGTATCAAAAGTTATCTTATGTAATTTAATGCTGATTCAATGTGGATCTCATTACCAACATTCTTGATTTTTTTCAGATTTTTTTGAGCCACATTTTTCGACATAGGATGGAGGGCAACGAATTTTAAAAGATTTTTTGGTAAAATGTTTAAAAAAATAACAATAGAAAAACAAGGTCTCGTTCGACTATGACTAGGGCATGCAAATATTCGGATGTTTCAGGTATTCGAATATTCGCTCAAATTTTAGCCAATATTCGAATATATTCGAATATATTCGAATAATTGGTAAAAATAATAAAAACGCTCATGGGACTTCAATAAATGACTTTTAATTATTTAAAATCAACACGCCTACTGCACGTCCATAAATCCAATCATTTTAACAACAAAAGCAGCTTACTTCTAATTAAAAAGAGATCAAATAATCATTTTTACTTTACTTAGTTACGTAAAAATTCAGATCAAATCAAGTAAATATTAGAGCGCACATAGCTTCCGAGAACCATAGATCAAATGGACATATTTAAGTAATCAAAAAAATTCAAAATTCTTTCTTTCTGTTTTTCCTATTCAAACAAAAATATTAAATGAGCATCTAAGACGCATTTTTATTAATTAGTACCACAAAAGTATGGGATATTGCTCCCCTATAAAAAAAATACTTCACAAATAAATAATACGTCTATTAGCACGTGCGAAGAGCAAATCAAGCAATTAAGTGCACGTACGTAACGTAACGGAAGTAAACAGTTATATCAAATAAACATGCAATAATTAACAAAAAAAAACTTTCCTCGCCCCGTTTTGATTCCCCTCCCACGCCCTAGCGCGAACTTAGAGCTAGTGTAGCGTTTGTAAGATGTTTTAGCGCCGCCGTAAACCGTTTTTAAACAATTTTAATTCTTAACAAATAATTCGAATATATTCGAATAATAGGAATTACTATTCGAATAATAAATGCAGCCGAATATTCGCTATATTCGAATATTCGAATATTCGAATTGCATGCCCTAACTATGACTGAAAAAAATTTTTTTTCATCTCCTTACACCCCCCCCCCCCCAAACTAACCCTCAAATTCAAAATTCAACTTTTCTTACTTCACGCCTATAATTTCTTCCTACAACTATGCCAAATTTCAACTTTCTATATTAAACGGTCTCTGTGACGGACAGACAGACAGACACCAAGGTGATTGAATAAGTGTTCCGTTTTGCTGATTTGGGTACGGGAACACTAAAAAATGAACTAATGACAAGTTTATTGTTTTGATCCATGTTGAAAGATTGTAGGTTAGTTAATAAAATCGGTTAACAAAAATTTAATTATTTTTTGGCTTTAGATATTAGTAATTTAAAAAAATCCTGTTCGCGATACAAATTTTATTTCTAATTAATTAAAATCTAGCTCAGTACATCCTGTGATAAATTTTGAAATATCCATCCCTATTTTACGACTGTTGTCGCGTTGCTCTTTTGTTTCCATTCCAAGCACGTGCTCAAGTGTGGGAGAACCACGACTGGCTAGATATTGTGGCACACAACGCGAAATTCCTTTTCTAAAGAAAATAACGTGTAGGTTGAAATTAAAGAGATGTATGCTTAAAAAAACGTGTCCTGACCGTATAAAGAAATGTGCACCAAACAAGAAAATTATTAACATATAACCAAGCCCCACATGCAAAAGATGCAAATATTAAATTTGTGTTCTACATTAAACTTAATTGTTGGCTAATATGGCAAGAGAAATCAAACAGAAAAAGTGTAAGAGATCATTTTCCTAACACCCATGTATATAAACATAAATTAATTTATTGTAGATTATAGACGCGTCGACATCTCAGATCATTAGTGTCTTTCAACTACACTAAATAAAAACTATCTTAAAACTAAATAACATCACAAAACATCCATGAGCGCAGGTGGGATTCGAACCCACGGCAGTCCAGTCCAGAGGTTGGGGCACTAAGCACGCTAACCACTAGGCTATACTGCCCTCTAAACATAAAACAGGCCTAGTTAGCGACAATAGGCAATTTCACCCTATTCTTATACTGTACAAGCAAATGAATTTTCACCTCGAGTAAATTATCAGACAATTGATTCAAAAAGTTTTGAAAATTTTCTATTTTAAAATATACAGTTTGTAAAACTAATAAGGCTTGAAAATAGGTGTATACGGGGTTTCTATTATGGAATGTTTTCTGGTTTAGTCAGATAATCCAGTCAACGCTCTTAGAAATATGCAATTTTCTCAAAAACTGTAGGTCTAAAAATGTTTAAAAGTACATTTTGAGCAATTTTTGTAAAAAATCGCTTTTCTTCAGAGGATGAATTTAGCTCAAAATAAAATAAACCAGGCCACGTGACCAAGCTAGAAATAGCTCATTACCATCGTAGAAAAGATTAGAGATTTTTCAACAGATCTGGTCTGTATTGTACATGAGGGGGTCAGTAATGATAGATATCTAATATAAATGCTATAAATGCATTATTATAAAAGCTTTTATATTATCGTTAAATCACATATATGCTATAATAAAATGCATTTCAAATTTTAAACTAAATTGTTATTTTAATTAAGATATTGTCGCGGTAACGTTGAAGTCGCGTATTATTGGTGGGAGAGCATAGACATTGAAATCTAGGGACGTAGTACAAACGAGTGGGGTGGTTGCTGTTAAGGGGGGACGGTGAGGAAGCAAGTGTGCCCACATTCTGTTGGTCGCTTCAGTTGCGCAAGCGCTGTACGAGCAATTGAGCATGCGCAAAGACGCGACCAATAGAACGTGGGCACATGCATAGCATGGACATGTCCATAAGACAGACATGCACCCTCCCCTGAATGGCTTCCCCAGATTTCTATATCTATGTGGGAAAGCTGCTTACAACATATCAGCAGCCAATAAATAAATTATAGCATGTATGATAATAAACAGTGAGTTCATAAAGTATGGAACTATGGAGATAGAACTTTAACGGACGCTTTTTAGAAAAAATCCTCGGACAGGTCAACTTTATTTTTAAAAAGGGCATCTTTTCAGGTGAATAACTTTTCATGACTGTGTTTTGTTTTTCAGTTATGACGTCATGGACTTTTTTTTAAATGACAACCCACAATTTTTTAACTGATTTGGATGAATACAGCCCTATGCAAAATGTGTGACCTTCACCTTGAAAATTTTTTAGATGATCTATTCAAAATGTCAAGCTCTTGCTCTATCTAAATCAGTCATAAAAAAACGGTGCGTTGTCATTTAAAAAAAAGTCTATGACATCATAACTGAAAAATAAAACACCGTCACGAACAACTATTCACCTAGGAAGATGCCCCTTTTAAAAATAAAGTTGACCGGTCCGAGGATTTTTTCTAAAAAGCGTCCGTTAAAGTTTATTTCCATAGTTCCATACTTTACGAACTCACTGTATATTGTTATCTCCACTATAACCTTGTAAATTAACATTTGTTTTTGTTCGCGTTTTTTTTTTGTATTTTTGACTTTTTTATCGCGGAATTATTATTTTAAAATTATTTTTGAAGATATTTTGTTATATTTGCTATTCTGCGTTTAGACAATGAAACTAGCTAAGTATTTTAGAAAGTAAGAAACTAAAATTAAAATTTATTTTTTTAGTAGGTAGGTACCATTGAAATATAAAAAAATTGAAGAAAATTTCAAAGGTTTTTGAATATTTATATAAAATATAATTACAGCGTCTGATAATTTCGTCCAGTGGGTTGACACCACGTATTTTTCCGTAAAATTCGCTACTAAAGACTAAAAACATTGAAGAATTTTCACCTTGAAATCCATGTATGCACATAATATTTTACGTGTTGTTTGCATTATTTCGCAAAACCAATTTGAGCATTTTTAGCATTCATTTAAACAAATATTTACGTTTGATAAATAAACACTAACATTTGCCAATTCATTAAAAACAATCAATGTAAAAATATAAGAATTTGTTTCAAAATAACTCATATTCTGTTACGTTACATAGATTTCACTTTTCTGATAAAAATACTAAAATGGCAATCGATGATTTATTGTCAGTGAAATTTGCTAAACACGAACTATCAAAACTGGTGCTAACACAAACATAAAACCTGTTCTTTCACATTTCTCTTTCATTTGTAAATTATGATCAAATATATTTGGTTTTTGGTTTGGGTTGTTAAGTAAATAATTATGTAAATTATGTAGTTGCTGTGAAAATTTTGCGAAAAAAATAAAACCCAAGGTGTGACTAAATAGACAAAAAAGTTAATAACATGTTTACTGATTCATTTAGCATTCACAATATTCAATTATACATAATTCACTTCTGAGAAATTGAACTGACATTGAAAAAGACATTTCTTGACTCAACCATAAATGGACACAAATTTAAAATGGAAACTAACCTGTTGACATCGTCTTCAAATGAATTGTTGCCTCGTCTAGAACCAGTTGAATGCCCGTTGACTTTAACCCCATTCAGTTTCCTCGAGGACCTCACCGGCCTCACTCCGTCGTATTTATTTTCTCTTCCATAGATGCTTCCACCGAATGGATCTTCACCAAGATAATACCTCTGGACAGGCGACGACGTTCTCCTTTGATGATGCATGGCGTTCTCAGACACGATATGATCTGAAGCACGCGACGACACGTTACGTTGTGTCAAAGACGCAGATGAAACCTGTTTGTTGTCTGCTGAAGACACGCCCACTTCGCTGTGGCGTCCCACTCGACTACCAGGTGTCGATGGAATGTTGTTGTCAATGACGTTGAACTGCTGATACGTAGGACTGCTTCTAGATTGGTGACGATTATGGTGCGGAGACGGCGATCTGGACAACCGCTTCGCTTTCTGTTTGGCTTTCCTTTCTGCACTTGCCGATCTGATCTTTCCTACTAATTTCCTGATACTCTGCCCTATGATACCCCCACCGCCACTTCCGCTACCACTGCTCTGGCGTGATGCATTCTGTTTTGGCGGTGGTATGTCTGCTGCGAAACGCGTTCTTTGATACAGTTTTTTATCTTTCACAGGCGGAGACGGAGATGGACTCGGTGTGACACCGTTTCTCCGTCTATCTTTAGATAGAGTGTCCGTTTTATATTCCCTCTTTTCTCTCATACTGGATATTTCCGAAGGGCTTGGAGTCGTTTTCGAGCGATGGTATCCCTTTTTATCTTCGTACGGTGGACTAGGACTTCTTCTATCACGATATATCTTCTTGTCAATTCTTTGATGGTAAGGCGGTGAAGGACTCGGTGTTACTCTCGGCGGTGGCGAATAATCTGGTGGCGGTTCTTCTATCGGAAGTATGTCTTCTTTACTGTCACGAGATTGGTAAGACATTTCGTTACGTGAATGACTGCGATATCCGCTGTCATAGCGACTATCGTCTGAACTGCGTTGTTTGCGTTCCATTGCACGTTTCCTTTGGGGTGGTGTGGGCGCGCCATCTTCCCTTTTATGGTAAGGAGATCTGTGTCCTTCGTATACTTCTCTCTCTACCTTTGCCGTTCTATAATTACGAGATTCGGTGTGTATCGGTTTAAATGATGTTGTGTCTCTCTCTGGAACGTCACCGTAAGGTGATCTTTTTCCACTATACTCTATGAATTGTCTGTCTACCCTATCCAGATGCTCCATACTATTGCTGTGTTGTACATAATTACGAACCCTTTCAGGACGATGGATCTCTTTTGGAGAACGACTTCTAGATTCGTAACGCCGCTCTGACCATTCACTAACACCCTGATAATATTTAGAACCATTGATTGGTTCCGGTGAAGGACTAAATATTTTTGCAGTTGAATTCACAGTCGCAACGTATGACTTCGGAATTACTGGATCAACTACCGGTGCCACTTTTGGTTGTGATTTAATTGTAACATTAAAATAACTTTCTTTAGTGCCGACTTCTTCGTCGATTGACCCTTTGGATGATCGAGAATCACTACCGAAATGGTGTTCGAGCCATTTGGAAGTCTCTTCTTTACGAGTTTCTTCTTCTTGATCAAAATCAATAGGTCTTTTAGTTAAGGCATCTTTTCGGTCAAGTGGTGGTCCTATTTGTTCAGTTGGACAATCCAGACCTGTAACAAAATTTTAGTTTTAAGTTTCTTATTAATATATAAATAGCACGCAATGTTTCAAAATTTAAAACTAGGAAATCTTTAGTTTTAACTTTTAAAAAAACATTCATGTCGACAAATTAAGGAAAGAGTGTAAAAACAATTCATACAAGTTTAAAGAAACTCTCGTTTACATTTATACACATGTGAAAAATAATAATATTATATAATTTTACAAAAATTTATAAACTATTTTGTAGTTCAAAAGCAAATAGCATCTTTAGAACCCTACAAATATGATTTTTTTTTTCACTATCTCTTTATTAGTCAACTTAGCATTATAATCAACAGTTATCTTTAATATCAAAATATTATATTTATAGCTAATGCTTTGTAAAATTTTTTAAATGTAAATAAAATATAATCTGACAAATCTATCGCGATCCTAACGAGTGACGAATCACAGCTGTCAGATATTTAAGATCACAAAAGATAAATTTACATAATGCAAATTGTAATCGAGGATTTATTTTCATAAATATTTACAGGTTCATTAATACAATGCTTAGACGAATTAAAAAATAAAATGTGTAGGAGTCATTCTACATCTTTGATACGCATTCAATATGTTAATTCGATTTATTATTATAATTTTTCGAAGATATAAATGGGCAGTTATATAAAAACCTTAATAAACGTATGCCGTTCTTTATATGGTGTGTCCGTGGCTCGTCGTCTATTACAAACCCCCTGTACCCAGATTTGGATTCGAGAACTAGTAAAAATTTCAATTTGATTTTCTATTGATTATTAAGAATAATAATAAACTGAATACTAATTATTATTGTGCTCAGACAACCCTAGCCGTTGGTAGACTTTAAAAACAAAACTTAGATGTGCATCTATGGAGGCTTTTAATAAGCATGTATGCTGTAGTCACAGATTTTACATATCAAATATGGGTCGATTCGGTACAGAAATATTCCTATTCAGTTCACAAATCACGAATCTTTGCTTATTCTTGTGTTTTCTTTTTTATTGTGTTATATTTATTGGAATCTTTACCAGCAAAAGTCATAATTCTTATAATATAAATTATTTAAACTTTATGAGTATAAATACTGTGGTAAACAATCGGGCGATATGAAGATTAAAAATTAATCCGATTATTCTTTTCTGTATCAAAAAAGCTTTGTCTTTATCGGTCATTCGACTCCATACTGCCTTTCATACGTGATAAAAAATTGACTTTGTATTTTAACTGTGGATTTTGCATAGTTTTTCAGCTGATATAATTTCAGTTTGTACAAACATTATTTATATGTTAAAAAAACGGCTTGTAAGTATATGATTAATTCATCCCAGTTTCTATTTATAAAAATCAAAATCAGATTAAAAACATTTTTGTATAACGACCCACACTCGAAAATTGAATATGTTATCAATTTTATCTTAATGTATATGAATGAATGAATTGTAAATTATAGACGCTCGACATCTTAATGTATAGTTCGCTAACACAGTTACCATCATCAGAGATTCGCTTTTTTTTAAATATCAACTGATGTTACGTTGACTTTTCACGATTTGAGTATTTCTTATTTCAAATAAATTATCAAATAGCTTTTTACATTATCTAAAACTCTAACAGTTTTTCTATAGTACGTTTTATTTTACCATATTTGGATATTTTATTTCTTAAAATGAATCATGTTAAAAAATTTTATTTATCATTTCTCAAGGAAAAACAAAGAATAATATCGTACGTGGTTTAGAATAATAATTGATTAATTATTGTGAATTCGTTAAAAGTATTACTAACATTATTATAATGTGTCATACTTATAGACCGAGAGCTAGTGACAATTTTTTGGTGTTATTTATTCAAGGCCTTATTTTTGTGACGATGTTTAGGGAGGCATATTAAAGTGCCCTGAGTAAGGGATTTTGCTAGATAGCGGTATGGGAGGGATGCAGACCGCCCCCAACATATTAAAAAAAATGGTCACAATTATTATTGCTTCAAGGTCGAAATATGTTTATATAGCTTGTCGATGACCCAATAATGCCATTATAATATTTGCAGATCGATTGGTCAGTATTAAAGGGGTGGCAGATTACAAAATGTCGGTATTAACCCCCTTGCAGAACGAGTAACACCTAGGCGAGCAAGTTTCCCTCTAAGAGTGGGTGGAAGTGTGTAGACAGCCGTTCTTATGATATAAGTATGTTGCGAATTCTTACGGAAGTAGTTGCGAACGCTTCACATTTTTTCAGTACCCAGGCAAAGAGTGCCTAACGCGCCTAAGGAAGTTTTCACTTCAAAAAAATAGATTAACCGCTTTTATTTTTATAAAAGAACAAATAATCAGTCGATAGACGAAACTTTATAATTTGAAACACAAAAAATAAGTAGGTGCATCTCTATCTTGAAATATTTAACGGATTGCGTCAATTGGCAAGCAATAATACACGACTATGAACTTTAAATAGGTGGGGTCAAATGTATGCTTTATAGAATCTACCATTATAACAACTTGATCGTCTTTACAAGCTTCATACACATTGATGACATAAACGCAATCTCGTTAACATGACATTAATTATACTTGAAATATACATAAATAACACAGATTTAGTTAATTTAAAAATTGGTAACATCTACTTAAATACAGCTGTAGTAGGGTTTCTGCTCGAGAATTCTCGAGGCAAATTGATTTTGATGTCAATGGGGTCAGTGGTTTTGGAATTATACGCAATGTAGAGCATATTTTGAAATTATAACAATGTCGTCTAAGTTATACCTAAGGGTTTTCTGACAAATTCTAATGAAATTTCTCATATTTAAAATTATTCTTAAGATACATTTTGCAGATCTGATCGGCCTCTATGTAACATCGACTATTGCAAACTTTCACTGTGTATCTCGTGATATTCGTGCTGCGATGTTCTACTTGATCGTCATATCGTATACCGACACATAACTTGTGCATATCATTCACACACA
This sequence comes from Mongoloraphidia duomilia, assembly GCA_039654895.1. Classification (NCBI taxonomy): domain Eukaryota; kingdom Metazoa; phylum Arthropoda; class Insecta; order Raphidioptera; family Raphidiidae; genus Mongoloraphidia; species Mongoloraphidia duomilia. The sequence goes on along the minus strand of CM077524.1, from coordinate 45,386,559 downwards.
TTATATTATTGTATGCGTCTAGGGTAAATGATACAACTATTGCCACGACATACACAGGGAGCTCGTAAAGTCTGGAATAAATTGCTTTTTGTCCGAAGGTTTTCACAAAAAATCCTCGGACACGTTATCTTTTTTTTGAAGTGAAAACTTCCTAAAAGTATACGTGCAGTATGGAGCTGGGATTCTAGATGGTAGCGTAGATCATAGCAGGGCTTGCTTAAATTAATGTATTGTTATATATGCGAGCGTACACAACGAAGAAGTAAGTGTAGCAGGTATAAGCGCTGTTACAAGAGCTGCTAGATACAAGAATGTATCTCACCATTCTTTCAGCGCGCTGACTACTACAATCAACGTGTGACAACTGTCAAATGGCCGTTACAAGTTTCGCAATGGATGTGACTAGTTTAATAAATGAAATGTTGCCAGTTTTTATTTAATTTATTTTGAGTTTTTTCTAAGACGTATTTAAAAGTGTTAGGTTCCATACGTAAATATTAAAAAAACCTGTTTGGGTAAAATTTTAATTCTTGGTATAAATGATGAAATTCGCCATGTTTAGATTGTTTTCTATTAATAGATTGGACATGATAGCTCCTACCCAAATTTATATTTAAAATATACCACTTTGTAGAAGAAGAACACAAATATTCGTCTTCGCTATCTGACATTTCAAACGCGATTTAAGCTTGTATCAATGCTAGTATCAAAGCTTCGTTGTGCAAACCTATAAGCGTTTATAATTTCAGCCACCATCTACCATACATGCTACCATCTAGAATCCCAACTGCATACTGCACGTACCTTTAGGCGCGTTAGGCACTCCCAAATAAACTTGTATTACTAAACTCAGAATCCCAGTGGAAAAACACCGCACAGGTGCAAACAACGCGCGTTTGGAGTCACGAAGTTCTCCCGACACTTGAGCATGTTCTTGAGGTCATTGTAAGCAAAAAGTTCATATGAACATGGCTCCAACTATTGTACGAATTTGAAACTAAATTAATCTTAACTAATTGTAACAAAAAATCGGTATTTTTATAGTAAAATAAAAAAATAATAGCTTATTCAAATGAAGCATGCTTCTTTTAAAAAAAATCACATTTTCATACGAGATTTTGAAAAATTCAAAGCACTTCCGGAATACCTTTGAATTGTGTCGCAATAAATACAGAGAATAGGACCCAAGTTCCTATGAACTACTCCTTTAGTGCTGGAATAACTTCGTTAATCACCTTTTTGCAACACTTGCATCAAAAGTACAATTTTAGATGGCCGTATACCGTTTCAAAAGTGATTCTTTATGGAAGCTTCTGATGCGTTCGAACGGTAGTATTCAAAATAAATTTTAACGCACTCCGTTCTATAAAGTAATACCTATACTGTTTTGTTTTACTTTATAACACACGTGCGTTATAAAGTACTTTATAGATTACTTTGCTATAATATCACTAATAAAATATTTATCCAAATTGTGTTTTATTTGCTTAAAATTAAACTTTTGAAGGAGTTGTTGCAAAAAATATTGTATGTAACGCGTGTCTAAAGTGACGAATCTGACAGTCGCAATTTTACAATACTCTCTTGCATTTATACCAGAACTCGTGTGATTACCGCTCTAGTCTTAACCTTAAGCTCGTATCGCAAAATTGCGACTGTCATATAATCCGTCACTTAAGCCACTAGTTGCATAAATTACAATTATATGGTGTTCAACAAGAAACGCCAATGACAACCAACAAGTGTATCATTTACCCTGTGTATTATATGATGTTTGGGATGCACCAAAGTGCATATCTGATGAATATCTGTGTTTATGTGTATTCATTTACTACATATGCGAAAAACATGACTTATTGCTCGAACATAAATGTGACAGGTCACAGGTCTTCGTACTTTATATTGGCCAATGTCCATTATATAGCATTATATTATACAATGCAGCCCGAATATACAAAAAGTTTGCCGTTTAAATCTATACTAATATTATAAAGCCGAAGAGTTTGTTTGTTTGCTTGTTTGGTTGGTTGAACGCGCCAATCTCAGGAACTACCAGTCCGATTTGAAATTTTTTTTTTGTTAGATAGCTTATTTATTGAGGAAGGCTATATGGTTGAACGCGCTAATCTCAGGAACTACCAGTCCGATTTGAAATTTTTTTTTGTTAGATAGCCCATTTATTGAGGAAGGCTATAGGGTATATAATATCACGCTACGGCCAATGGGAGCGGAGCATCAATGAAAAATGTTGCAAAAACGGGAAAAATTATTCCTTTTGAAAGCTTCCGCTGCGTAAACGGTTAAAATTACGCAAAAATCATGTATGACGAAATTGTTCCCCTTTAAAAGTTCTAAAAAAAGTCCGCGACAACATATGTCTATCTTTTAAGGTTGACTCACTATAACTTTTTTTATGGTAATCAAATTTGTTCGTAATTACAATATTCAAACGAACGAACTAAGCGAGTGAGTAGTATATTTATAATATTTTAGCGAACGAGCGAAGCGAGTGTGTAGTGTATTTATAATATTCAAGCGAACGAGCGAAGCGAGTGAGTAATGTAATTATAATATTCAAGCGAACGAGCGAAGCGAGTGAGTAGTGTATTTATAATATTCAAGCGAACGAGCGAAGTGAGTGAGTAGTGTATTGCACCCGGGCGAAGCCGGACGGGGCCGCTAGTTGATAAATAAAACCGTTCTGCATAAATCAGTTCATAAAATGACACTACACTCTACAAGTGCTTAATTAAATTGTCGGAAGCATCAATTAAGTATTTGTAATTTAAAAATTATGTAAAGTTCCGAAAATTAGGGCGTCAACAGTCGTGTTGCCACTAGATGACAGATACCAATATACTCGAACTTCTTTTTTAATCATTGGATCTCTTTTAAGATGAGGCATGGAACCTTAAATGCTTTGGTGTGAAGACATTGAATAATAAAAATTAAAAAGTAACCCCAAAACACTTTATTCTCGATACACGTTTCGCTAAACTTTCGCTCCTGATGATGCTAACATGGTTAGCGAAACGTGAGTCGAGAAAAAAGTGTTTGTGTTTTGATGTTTTGTGGTTACTTTTTTTCAATTAATTTTTATAATTTTGTACAGAAAAGCATTCCCTTCAAAATTTTTTACAACATAAAACAAGGATTATCAAGCTTTAGCTATTTCACTAGACCCCTGAAGTATATCCTTAATAAATATTTAAAAATATTTTTTGATTTGTGAAAAATAACATCCTTTAAACTTTCAGAAAAAAATCGAACAATTAAAAACAAACATTCAAATTGATCTAATTTTGCTGACCTCTCTGCCTGTGTAGATGATGCCGTTTGTTTTTTCTGAGTCGAGCCGACAAGCTCTCCCATTCCTGATCACCAGCAGCAGCTCCGTGTCGTTCCCCTTCAGCTGTTTCCGCCTGATAGCGCATTTCTCGCCCAATCGGAACCCCGTCTGCTACGTACTCAACAAACTCTTGATCTGTAAGTAAATAAATATTTAATTAAAGCGACTGAATAAAATAGGGCTAATTTTTTTGTAATCTTTTTTTTAATATATAAATTTATACTTTAAACGATGTGAAGTTGTGAGGTAAAAAAATGCTCAAAAAATTCAAATACGTCTTTAGCTATTTAGAGATCTTTAACAAAGTATTTTAAGATTTTCAGATTTAATCTGAAAATGTTAAAATACTGCAAGCGGATAAGAAAGAGTTTAAAAGATTAAAAGTATAATATTTCAAAAAGAGCTGACAAGCTTTTTAAAAATTGAGGCCTCCTAAAAATGTTTCAAGTTCTTATTTCAAAAGGATTAATAATTTTTCATTTTCTTTTGACACATTATTTTGTGAATATATTTTTTTTATTTCAATGCAACTGTTAAATTTTTTACATGATCATTCACTAATTTAATAATTCATTAATAATGTTCGTACCTTTAGTCTTGCGATGCCGCTGTGAACTCTCGTTGCATTCATCTATACTCTCGGCACCATTTTCAGAGAGATCTTCATCTTTTATCTCTTCGTGTTCAGTCGTTCGTTTCGTTTCGGTTACTAGAAACCCATCGGGATTTACAGCTTTTGTTTCGTGCGTATCTTCTGTATCGATTGTTTTATGTGTTTTTGACGATTGGTGAACAATTCTTGGTCCTGTCGACGATATTATCATACGATCTTTTTCTAAACTTTCGCGCAACGGTTCTCGAATATCTTCTTGACCGGTCGCTACGGCTGCCAAATATGCCTGTAACAATAATAAAAATAATAATATAAAACACAGTCATTATAATTAATTTCTAAAAGTAATTTTTATAACACTAAGAAAATCATAAAAAATTATATTGCAACTTTCTTAAATTATTTAATTTATCGTAGAAGGAAATAAAGCATTATAAGAAAAAATCCATAACTCTATTAATTATACAATAGTAATTTCATTATATCGTTGCCGATCTGAAAAAAGAGTATGGATCTTGGGACCCCCGACAGATGTGAAACATCAAAAAAAACGTTATTGAACTCGGTGGTATTCTCTATGCAGTAGTATATATTTTTTCAAAAACAGCAACTAACTGTTATGCTGACGTAATCCTATATACTGCACTGTAACACCGCGTGTGTTACAGTGCACGCCTGAGCCAAGAGAGAGAGAGAGAGAGAGTGCCGCAGTGCTGGGGAGAACAGCAGCGAAGGAGCGGACCAGAAATTTCGTTGCATATTTCCCCTCACGCGGCTGTTCACAGTCCGACATAAGATGTTTCACATCAAAAAAAGTTATACAATCAATGTATTTCGATACAGAAATATTTAAATTAAAAATCGGACCCATTATAATAACTTCCAATGGGAAGTTAAAAATATCAATTTGTAAGTGAGTTACACATCAAACAACACACAGCTCTGTAATTCACTTGCAAATTAATATTTTCTAATGCCTCTTCGCATCGATGGAATCTATTATTCAATGAAATACGAAACTAGCGATCTAAAATATATAGCGCGGCCATTTCACATATTATTATGTCAAACATTTTAAAATTCAAAATTTGCTGTGCATAGCTCAACAATTTTAGTATGTTCATTAACTTTAAAGGATATCAATAAAGATAATCCCCAATTGCAATTAACTTTCATGCTGAAAGGCTTAACAGTCACTATGAGTGCAGGCGATTAAAAAACATAACATCTGTCAATAATAATCATAAGTGTATAAAATTATTCTCCCATAAATAAAAATACCGCAAAGATGTTCAGATGATGAACAGTAAACGTGCTTACTTACAGAAAATGGTTATGTATTTTTAAATACCTACGTTTTATATCCTTATTACAGTTATAAAGTAACTTTATAAGCGTTTAAAATCTAACTAAACAACATTATGCTTATTACACACTTATGTAAGGCCGCTTTTACAAACGATCGAAGAGGCGCTGTTCTCTTGCATAGAATAAAAATAGCGCACTATCACATCTTTTATTGTTAATTAATTTAGTATGTCTTGATTGAGTTGAAATCTCTAAAAGTTGATAGGGATTTTTTTATTATAATATGGCGGATAGTCGGAACACTATGCATTTTTGGAAAAAGACATGAAACTAAAGAAATGATTTTTGAAATAGCATTCGAAGATTATTTGCACTACTTTCAAAATGGCAGGAGTTTAATTTTAAAAAGTCACCAGACATGATAACGTTAAGAAAATTAATCTATAGGTACCTACGTGCATTTACGTATTTCATTGGCGCTATATCAGGACAAATACAAGAAAAATAAAAATGAGTTCCCGTCAGTTATGGGATTCATAGGTATTGATGTTCTCCAATATGCATGTAAATTTTTGTTCAAAAATATGAAATGATATGCACTTGAAGGCGCAACATTTATATGTATGCACAATATCGGTCCCCAGGTGTAACTTCAACATTTTATTGATTCCATATCAGGAAAAATACTAGCAACCACAGACAGAGAAAAATGTTGACGATTAAAAGTTATGAACTTTACCGTGTTGATCTCTTTAATATTCGTTCACTCTAGTCTGCATGGCACTTAAATTTCCCGGCTAGCCATCAGAAGCATTTTTGTTAAGATGATTAGACTTGAATTAAATTAAAAATTTAAAAAATCTCCGACGCAAAAAATACAAACTTTTAAAAAGTGATAAATAATTAAAATCTACTATACAGGGTGATTCATAATATGTGCGCAGTACTTCAGGATGTGATAGCTCGTTCAAAAATATAAAAAAAGTTCCTATTAACATGGGTCCGCAAAAGCACCGTTTTCGAGATACAGGGTGTTAAAGTTGAAGAAAAAATTTCGTTTTTTGCTTAAATCTGAAGAACGGTTTGAGGTACAAAGTTAAGCTGCCGCACACATTTTCTACCTTAAAATTGCTTTGTTTTTTTTTACGAAAAATTTTTTTTTGTTACCAGTGGTGGAGATTTTGAAGGATTGAAGGGTATTTTTCCCCCTAACTTCTACGCCACTGAAAAAAAATTAATTCTGAAACACGTTTTAGAACCGCCGGGATATTCTACACAAAAAAGGTACTCTTGTCTTGAAGCGCTACAGTCAATCGTTTCCGAGAAAAAGAGCATTTTAGGATTAAAAACATGATTTTTTTAAGCATCTATACGTACTTGATTTTATAAGTTGACAAAATGTCAATAAAAAATTACACAAACAAAACAGACCACCTTCAAAATCTCCACCACTGGTAACAAAAAAAAATTTTTCGTAAAAAAACAAATCAATTTTAAGGTAGAAAATGTGTGCGGCAGCTTAACTTTGTACCTCAAACCGTTCTTCAGATATTATAAGCAAAAAACGAAATTTTTTTCTTCAACTTTAACACCCTGTATCTCGAAAACGGTGCTTTTGCGGACCCATGTTAATAGGAACTTTTTTTCATATTTTTGAACGAGCTATCACATCCTGAAGTCCTGCGCACATATTATGAATCACCCTGTATATTATGGCCCGATGCAATATGCATCGTCTATTTCTTCGTTTAGATGAAATATTTAATTCATAAATACGTCATGGACTGCCAAGACATTGGTATTTTTGTTAGTTTAAGTGGTCCCCGACGCATTTATGAATTAAATATTTCATCTAAACGAATAAATAGACGGTTCATCGCAGGCCAAATAAAATTCATCACTCGGAAACGCAACTGCATAAATCTTTAATACAATCTATTATTCCGCGATATGCTTTCTTTGAAATTTTAATCCTATAAGTAAACATGTTCAGTTGAAATATTACAAAGGTATTACGCATGTCAAAACTATTCATATGTAAAAAATAAAAACTTCAATAACCTGCGTGATATTTATGTGCGACATAAGAAGTCACTGACACTTCTGACAGGTGAATTGTAAATACAAGACGTGATCCGGCGAGCCTCCTCCTATGTAACAGATCAACGCAACTAAAGTCTTGACCTCTCAACTCTACCATAAATGGACAACTTTTTCCCAAAGACTATTTATACTTACACTTTCTATCTATACTGAAGATTATTTCTGTAGTCATAAGACAAAGTTGCCTATGTCAAATTTCTAACAAAAAAATAATGATTAATTTAACACTCCCCTGGGTGCATAATATATGACCGAGCACTTTTCGCAGTAAAAAAAAAAACTGGGTACGTGTAAATCTCACGCGTCTTTAACCAAGTAAACACTAAACTAAAAGAGGCGTGTCGAGTTTTCCTCTCAACGCTTTCGTACCTAGACTACCCGCCAGCCAATCGGTTCCACGCTAGCAGATCATTTCCTCCACTTCTGACGGTGTCGTTTTTCGTTATTTTTTCTGTCGGTTTTTTCCGGTAATTTGTGTTAATTGTGTATCATACGATGATACGAATTATAGTATTTAGTCATCATCATGTGCAGATGATGTCTATATAAGAGTATGCGTTTCCAAAATTTCTGTTTATCTGTACCGGCACCACTCAAAAACGACTAGAGCGATTTTAATTAAACTTGATATACTATCAGTTAGTACCCAATCTTAAAGTAGGTATAGGGTTTTTTGAATTGTGAATGTGACTGAATTTGTGGTCAAAATCGACGTAAATTGTAAATTATAGACGCCCGACAACTGAGGTCATTAGCGTTTGGTCAAAATCGACGTTCATGTGAGCAAAACTGCTGAAACAAGCTAATAAGTTGAAACCGTGCTGCCCCCAAGTCCCGTGTACGCAACAATACTAAAAAAATTAATCTAACGATATGAGGAAAAAATCTAAAATTTGACACAAAACTCTTTGCCACTTTGGTTACACATTTTTGTTTCAAACTTCAAAACACTTTACATTTTTGTCGGCCAGAATTCTTACGATGTATTTAATGATATCATTAATGACGATTATTGTGATAATTTTAAAATTAAATTTTGCTTATTATTTTTTAGAAGTTAGTTTGCACTTTATAAAACCAGTTTGTGCAATAAAAATACATTTAAAGAAGATGTAATAGGTTTATTTTTATTTTTACCGGTTATAAAACATTTATTTGTAATTAAATATTCACTTAACACTGGACGACGAAGATTGTGTCCACCTATATTCATAATTTTTATCATCATTTCTGATAATGCATTTAATGAATATTTTTCTGTTAATTTTAAAAATAAGTCTCTATTTTTAAATAAAGCAAATGAAATTGAGTCAATAAATTTCGATATATTTTTTTCGTTGGAGAGCAGCCAATTATATAATTGTTTCGAAACATATTGGAAAAAATCATTTTACCAACCAGTGGTCACAGTCAGGATTCTAGCCTGAACCTTTCCACTTTCGCGGCGGAATGAGCTTTCAATTGCATTTCAGCCGTATAAAACTATTATTTATCTTAAATTTCGCTATATTTCAAAAACTATACATAAAAGGCTTTTAAATAAAGCATAATTAAACTCGATATATCTATTATAAATATAATTTATAATATTTACCCTTATATTTTCCGATATATAAGTTAATTTAATTAATCAGCTTCCAGAGTTTTCCATATCAAAAGCGTAGCTACTAACTGAAACTTGGGGAAGGAATTTGTGTTCAGTAAAATTTTTCACCAATAACAGCTGATTTGATGGTTACTTAATACAATTTTGGTGAATGCAATTGTACTCTAACACACACCTAAGGTTTGGCCAGGTGGGTGTTAGAGTACAAATCATAGATTCACGGAGATTTTAATTTCTTACAAATTGCTAAAAATTTGACGAGACTTCAATTGGTTCTGACCACCCTTTCCGATTTTAACTGAGTAAAAATAAAAATTTAATTAAAATCAGTATGTAAACTGTATTTTACAGTATTGCCACCTGTTTTGCCGACAGCATCGTTCACTAAAGGTACGACTTTGCACTTTCTAATCTCAACTATTGGCATTCGATTATGTAATATATTTGTAATAACATACCACACTATTTACAACAACTTCCCAAACCTAATTGTAAACTGTTGGAGGAATGTGTTGGTGTATTTACAATAACTGGTTTATTAGAAAATAAATGTGTTTTATTAGATTTAATTTACACCGTGTACGAAAAATGTTAACGTGTAATCCAAAAAAAATATAGGAAATATATATATATATATTTTTTAAATAAGCACTTGATTTTAATTTGATAACAACATATTATATTCATAGAGCCGCGTTATATAAATATTAAAGACAATTTAAAAATATTTCAAGAAAAAAAGAGTTACCTACACTATAACATAATATATTTTCTTATTATCCTTCATAAACTATAAAAAAACTCATCACAAAAGCATCCACTGATCTAATTATCAACGCTGTCTTTTTCAAAATTACTCTTAAAGCATAGTTTTTTGTAACTTGTTTCTTCTGAAGACATAATCAATCAAAACGTTGATATATTTTTCAGGGAATTAATTTTATGACCGTTTTACTTTTTTACTCTATTGAGGAATTTTTCACTACACATATTTAATAGGGTAAATGCGGGAGAGATGCCGCGGTAGGAGAGACGCCGCATGGCTATTAACTTACCTATTTACCATTAATGGATGGTGCTACAAGTATACGTATGTTCGTTCATCTTATCTTGACAAGATAAGATGAACGGACATACGTACTTGTAGCACCATCCATTAATGGTAAATAGGTAAGTTAATAGCCATGCGGCGTCTCTCCTACCGCGGCATCTCTCCCGCATTTACCCTATATTTTGTAACATATGACAATTTCTTGCCTATTTGGTTATATGAAAATAAATCGATAAAAAAAAGGAAAATAGTTTTTAAAATGGGCTCTCCTGGATTCTAGAAGCAAATTTAAAGTTTGCAATAAATATACTACAGCAAAATAAATCTTATAGCATTATTATATAAAATGGCTAAAGCACATACAAACATTTATTTTTCTTAAATCGGATTAATCGGTCATAAAAAATTTTCTATACAAAAATTCGAAAAAGTTCGACTCTTTCTTAAGCGACTACATGGCTCTATAGTAGATTCTATGATATAGCCAGACTTGAAAACAATAGTGCAGTTGCTGCTTAACTTGAAGCATTCCAATGTTTAAACCGCGTGGGTGCTTCAAATCTCGATTACGTCAAGTTAAATATTTTTAAATGTAAACCAGATTCTTTTATAAGTATTTTTATTCTTATTTGCTTTGTTTAATACTTTATTCAACAGTTGCTTGCATATTTCTTTTATTTGCTAAGATTTTTGTAGCATGATTATTTTAGCTTAAGCAACAACGCTAAAGTTTAAAGTTTACAAGCTATTTTCTGCAATCTGTTGGTTTATAGAGCTTTTAAAAAATTACATGTATTTCTGCTTAATGTATTTTCAATCGTCTTCAAAAAAAGGAGGTTAACGAGTTTTAAAAATGAAAAAAACTGACAGAAAAAACCGTTTTCACTCCAAAATACGAAATTATTTTATTGGCTGGTAACAAATTGAACACTCTTTAAATCAATGTATTTATGAACCAGTAATAATTTATTTTTTATCCATATAAATTCCTGAACACATCACAAGTGCTTTCAAGCTTAATGAATTATCATTGTGACATTGAAATACCTCAACCAATAATTCCATGCTGACAGTCTGAGAAAATATTTGATTAATCATCGAAAAATCTAACCTTCGGTAGGTATTTCTTTTTTCTTTTAATTAATATTGATTTCCGCCAATCCAATTTTTATCTCAACATAAATGTAATATACGTCGTATTTGCAGGGTAAAATTTTCGAAAAATGTTAAGTTCTCATCGAGTTGCATATGAAAAACAAGGGTGTGGGTCTCGGGACCCCCGACAGATATGAAACATCAAAGAAAACATTATTGAACTCGGTGGTATTCTCTATGTAGTAGTATATACTTTTTCAAAAGCAGCAATTAACTGTTATGCTGACGTAATCCTATATACTGCACTGTAACACACGCGGTTGCGGCGTTTGAGCACGCCTGAGCCAGAAACGCAACTAAATACACAGCGATGTATCTATATTACATACCTAAACGTGTATACATATACTTTTGCTTTACAGTACGTTCGTATGTATACTCTCTCTCTCTTCCCGTGTCCGAGCGCGCGGAAGCCGAGAGAGAGAGAGAGAGTGCCGCAGTTGTGAGGAGAACAGCAGCGAAGGAGCGGACCATAAATTTCGTTGCATATTTCCCCTCACGCGGCTGTTCACAGCCCAACATAAAATGTTTCACATAAAAAAATTAATATTGTCTTCTGATAAGTGATTTTTCTAAACACCTGTTAAATTAAATAAAACTGCCAATACAAACAAAATTGTGCGAATCCAAGGCCATATTTTTATAATAACAGTTCTAAAATTCGAATTGCATAACATGAGTTAGCATAATGACACGTTTATGGGGATTTTATGTAGAATCTTTGTTTATAGAATTTATAGTTTGAATTAGCATTTTCTATATATCGACCCCTACATTTAAAATCTATTTCTACCCCTACATTTGAAAACTAAGTACTACAACCATCAGTAGATCCAATTAACGACACTTGCTAGCCCTTGGATCAAGCTGTCGTGGCTTCGAATCCCACCTCATGGATGTTTTGTGATGTCATTTAGTTTTACTTGATGACGTTATTTGGTGTAATTAAGACACTAATGACCAAAGTTGTCGAGTGTCTATAATTTACAATAATCAAATAAAATATATTATAGAAGCTTACGAGCTTAGCTGTCGATCGTCTATAATTTACAATAAATAACTTATTATACTGTGAATTTATTTTATAACTAGGGCCTAATGCGCAAATGCGATTTTCTGACGCACGATTGTTAACTCGCAAAAATAACACACACAGTATTAAATACAAGTGCGCGCATATGCGACTAAATAATCGCCGCGATTTTATATTTAAAACTGTGTGTTGAACTGATGCGTATCGCGATATATTAACAAGCATTCGGCGTCATAACATTTATTTATTGTAAATTATAGACGCGTCGACAACTTAGGTCATTAGCGTCTTGAATACATTAAATATCAACTCACTATAAACAAAACATCCATGAGCGGAGGCGGGATTCGAACCCACGATAGTCTGATCCAGAGGCCGCGATACTAACCACTGGACCACATTGTCCTCGACGTCATAACATATCACCATCACGGAAGTATGATCGCTTCAATATAATTTTAGACGCTAATGACCTCAGTTGTCGGGCGTCTATAATTTACAATTCATTCATTCAATATAATTTATTAGATTGGTTTTTTTATTAACTTGTGACGGGTTAACACAAAACATCAAAATAATTTAACTTCGGCTTTATTGTGTCCAAAATCAATTACACATTTTATGTGTACCGTTAGTTTACTAGTAAGATTCTACAAGCAAAGGTAAAATCTATTCTTATCCGCTGCATTATAAAGACCAATATTCACAGGTGTGTTCTTTTAAAGAGCCTCAGGTGCTACAAAACGTACCTATTTATTATTGATGGTAAGTTAGTAACTTGTAAACTTGTATCTTACATATTATATTCACTAGATTGTGTACGTTATGTGCGTCGCTGCTAGTACAGTGATATTCCAACAATAAACTTACACTGTTAAATCTTTACCAGCTCTTAACAGATCAACGTTATTTATAAACACACGCTAATCTAGAGACTCAGGGCTAAATCTTTTTGTTTTAGACTCTAAGAACGTTAGTTGTCGATCGTCTATAATCTACAGCTTTAATCTTTATATTAGTCATCTTAATCTCAAATTTAATCAAAATTGATTCAGTAATTTTAGATACAAACACAAAATACCTGAAAATGCGTTTTTCCTTCTAAGTTTACAACATACCCAAAAAAATTAAGAAAAATCGCAGGATAGTGGACAAAATATTGGATTTATTTAATTAAATGTACGACGTTTCGTCTATATATTTAGACTTTTTCAAGTACATAAAAATAACAATATTTATGTACTTGAAAAAGTCTAAATATATAGACGAAACGTCGTACATTTAATTAAATAAATCCAATATTTTGTCCACTATCCTGCGATTTTTCTTAATTTTATTATTATCACGATGGACACTATTTCTAATATAAATACCCAAAAAACCTATAAGAAAGCTAAATTACAGACAGGGTCAGATTTTCGATTTTCTCCCCGGAGGTGGGCAGAAATGGGGATGTTGAACACAATAATAACAACAATTATAATTTGGGTTTAACAATATGACCTATAATTTGGATTTGCAAGTGTGAATGCAATGTAATTTTATAATTCATTTATTTTACGCCCTCTGATTTTTCTTCTAAGATAAAACAAACACATCTTGCATTCTTAGACGACGATCTTGCGCCTGGCGAAGACAGGCTTAACGCTAGTTTTCAATAAAGTAAATATAATAATAAAATCAAAGTATGAATTCGGGCCCCAATAACTTTAATAAGCTGTTGGTAATCTTAAATATTTTTTACTTCCCACTTCTACTATGGTAGGGATTCAGGGAAGTAATGGATTTAGTCCGAAAAAAATATTTCGAGATTTTCACGTTTTGAGACCCTAGCAATCGTTTAAGATCATTTTCTGACTGATGTCTGTATGTGTGTGTATGTGTGTGTGTATATGTGCGTGTATGTGTGTGTGTATGTGGTCAATTTTTCGCCTTCGATATCGTAAAAACGGAACAACATACGGCCATGCCGATTGTTCTATTGTGTTTATCAGCCTTTAACTTAGATCTGATTAGATTTTGAGTCAAATCGGTTCAGTGGAGGGGGTATTTGTAGTGCTCTTAATTTATTTAAATATCACTTCTGTTTAAAAATATATTTTATTTGTAAGAATTTAATTTTATCGGATTTATCTGTGCAAACACACACATAAATATACCTATAAAGGTGCCTATAGTGACTATTTCCTAACTATAATACATAAATAAAAATGTTTACCCGCACGGGGTATAAAAAAATTTTTATAACAAATATAAAAACTTTTATCCAATTTTTAAAATACTTACTCGAAAAAAAATTGTGTTTTAAATACCATCAACAGCTAAGATTATTTGGGACTAGCACCAATTCATTTTTTCAATTCATTATTTATTTATTTTTTAATAATAAATTGAAAATCCAAATGACACTTTTACCAGCTCTCGGGCTAGAACCCGGGAACTGAGGACTTGTAATAGAGGAACCATAGCAACGCCATGTAAACAACAGCACTGCTACACGCTCGGCCATTCTCAAGCCCCAATACTTACTCAAAACATATAAAATAAAAATGCTGTACAAAAGTATTAACAAAAAATTATACGACCAGGAAAATTTTTCCAAATCTTTTTAATAGTTAAAACCTTTTCATATGGTGTCACCGGGTGTCACTCTCTTGAATCGACCATACTACTTTCCTTTGCACCCTGTATATGCACATGTGTACAGTACGTATACGTGTATAATTTGCATTCAAAGTTTTTTAACCGCCATTGATTTATAATGTATTGAATTTTACAATACAAAAAAAACCGTGAAATATATATACCTATACTTTTATAGTTATCTTACAATATGTATAAATAACTTTATAGCTTAAATAAAAATGTTTATAAATTTGTAAACAAAAATCAAATGTAAAAATCATACTGGAATTATCATATATTTTCACAATTCTTTACATTTTTTGGCGTAATTTATTTACTCTATAAATATCTATCGGCAAATAAACCATGTTATAGTATTGATTTTTATTCAACGAAAATAGCCTGTTAAAACTTAATATTTTCAATTTTATTTAATCTCCCTTGATTAAATTTTTGTCACAAATCAAGAAGTCAAACGCTAATAATTAAAACACAAAATATTATAATTATACGACTTCAGTATATTTCTATATCAAACGCTTTACGACCGGGCTATTCACTTCAAAAATCTTGTTAGAAATCCTATAGATAATAGAAATCACTTTGGTCTTCATGAAATCACATTCTGATTGCAAAATATGATTTCGAAGTCACTAGGATTCTAACCCCAAGACCAACTTACTATTGCCTTTATTAGGATTGTTTCATGGTTTTTCTCAGTTACTCCAGATAAATGTTACAGCAGTTCTTTTAGATTAGCCTTGAATATATCCTTTAAATTTCTCTACCAGCTAGCTTACATCCTCTAGCAAAAAAAGAATAGTCATAGAGAATAGAAATTATGGTACATACACCGATTCTTAATGACGTGAAATGAATAACGTTTTTTGTAATTCTTCCTGTTCTTGTAACAACTGACTATCATAAGTCAATTCTCACGACATCTCATGAGAAATGAATGGCAAACAAGAGACAAGAAATGTACGTGTGCTTAGTGAAATAAACGTGTTTCTTTATCCTAAACGCATTAAAAATATTTGAAAAGTTTTCATTCTAGAAGGGAATACTTTAAACATACCACAAAAACTAGAACTGAAATTGATATTACTTAACATGATAATGTTGCTTTCAACGTGTAGATTTTTAATGTCCGTAATGTATTAAAGTAAGGAAAAATGATGTTGTGAGATGAAAACTAAAAATCAACAAATGCTTTATTTTTTAATTCTGCAAATTTATCAGGCATCTTAGATGTATCACATTTGTATTGTTGAGTCCATTATATCAAACCAATAAACTGACCAACATTCTTTTAAAGTAACTACCTACTAAGAGAAAAAAAAAGACATAAACTTTAAAGGCAATGAAAATTGAAAACACAAGTTGTCAATAATAATTGTAGATATCCCTATCTCTTTTGGTTTAGATACTCTATGCGTTGAAAGATACTATGTGATTTTTTGAATATTTAAAAATTCTTAACTCCTGAACAAATGAAACAGAGAAGAACACGCGTACTTACTGGAATTGGTGTAAAAATGTTATTACTTCTCTCAATATGATTATCAAGTTTTGATCCAAAGGTACACCGTTCATTCTTTTTCAACATCTCAGTCATTATTAGAATTGTCTTTTATTGTACAAATTCGAGGTATAATAAAAGTTATAAATATTTCACGATTGTATTTATAGATGTCTGTTTATTATACAGCAATGGTAATGAAACTTTCCGTTACTCAATTCGGCAAATTATAACATAATACATCACACAAGTTCACTAACCTCAATGAAAAGAACAAACAAAGCTAATAGACTTTGCTCAATCGTCGTTATTCTTTCTTTTTCTGAAATCATCAACTACCAGGGTCATGTGTCTAATTAATTATCTTAAACAATAAACTAAAAATGTTACTGTAGATGGAATTGAATAATATAGGTACAATAAGTATATTAAATATGTCGATGTCGTCAAAATTATTTTTGTGTCGTTTTTTCTTGTTTTCATTTCATCAAATCTTCTTAGGTATATGCTAATATATTTTTAAAACCATGGATGTTTTATTTCATTAGCAGGACTTTGCAAAAGGTGTGAATCTAAGAAAAATAATTTTTATTTTTAGCATCGCTTTTTTTCAATTTTTTGGTCACAGATTTCCAAAGCTGTTATGTTATTTTCTTCGATTCATATTTATTGCATTTTCTTAAAATTATTCGCAATGGGAATAATCCTATTAATTTTGGGAAGTCTTTCATTTTTTTTCTTTAAAAACTCGACAAAATTAATTTCCCAAATTTTTGTAATCAATTAATTTTTCAGTCACACAAATTGAGTGAAAACTAGAAACACAATTCTGGTATCAAAACTGAACAAGTTTCTTAGGTAATTTTGTTAAATAATTCACCTACGTATTTAAAATTATAAGAATAATTTAATATCGCTGAACGTTGTCAAATTTTAATGAGTCCACCTGCTATACTTACTACACAACTAGTAGTTATCTTAGTAGAATGAAAATAGTACAACACTAAATTTGCTTCCAGAACAAGATATAAAACTCTTTATTTAATAAAAAGAGATGGACGACATGTTTCGAGAGCTTAAGCTCTCATCATCAGGTCAATTTAAAAACAAGATTTTACAATAATTGAAAATTGTGTGAAATTGTGTGAAGGTTCTGTGAAAGGAAATTATAAATTAGATTTTACAATAAAATTAGCAATAAAACTAAATTAGTTAAAATTTTAAGTAAATTACCTTTGTTACTTTAAGCATCTTGTGGTAGTAAATTTAAAATCAAAAAATGGTGACATTCTGAAGTAAAAATTAAACGCAATGACTACATCTGAGAGCAATGCTGCTAATTTAAACCAGTAAAATTAATGACATAATATAACGTAGGAGGATTACTGTAATTGATCATTGATAAACAATATTATTTATGGAGGATTATTCTTAAACAAAAAATCAAAAACATTAGACTCCATGCAATCTATTGTTGAGTTAAGGCAGTTATCAGAACTACAAGCTGCTTTTATTTCAAAAGTTTCAAAAGAGTCAATTAGGACATTAGTATCTACAAAGTGTAAAATTTCAATTACAGAATCAGGGTCAAATGAGTGCCCAGAGTTCAAAAGGTGTTTGCCAAAATTAGACCTGGTGTTGATTAAATTAGTGGTATGTTCTTTAAGTCTATCTTTAAATTTTCTCTGTGTTTTTCCAATATAAAATGCAGGACAGTCATTACATGTTAATTTATAAACACCACTACGATTTATAGGATCAATTGTATCTTTATTGTATACTAAAGTTTGTTGTAGGCTACCTTTAGATTTGAAAGAGACGGTTAAATTGTATTTTGAAAAAACTGCTTTTATTTTGAACGATAAACTACCACAATAAGTTAAAGAGCCAATCCATTTGTTATTATCACTAATCGGTTTAAGAGTGGTTAATGGTTGTGCGGAAAATTTATATTTGAATTTCTTGAATAGTGTATATACACAACTAATAGGGAAATTGTTGTTAATAGCTAACTGTTTAATTACGTTATATTCAGCTATAAAAGCCTCAGTCTTCAAAGAATAAGAGAATAGTCTATGCAGTAGTGAATTAAACGCTGCCATTTTATGCTGTATAGGATGGAAAGAATTATAATCAATGAGAGTATCAGTATACGAAGATTTACGATATATGGAAAAATTAAATTCATGATTGGATGTATTAATTAAGATATCTAAAAACGGTAATTGATTTAAATGTTCAAATTCTAATGTAAATTTAATAGACGGATGAATACTATTAAGGTAAGAAAGAAATGTTTGGATGTGTAACGAGTTGCCTACTTACAAATTAGCCAAATTTTTGAACTATGCAATTAAAACTTTAACTAAGTTTACTGACCCCTATGCTATTAAGAATTCCCACCAATTAATTAATAATATTAAAGATTTGAAAATTCCTCATCAATCACATTTAGTTAGTTTTGATATCCAAAATTTATTTCCTTCCATACCTATGGATGTCTGTTTGTCTGTTCTAAATGAGATCTTGTATAAATCGAAGGTATATCCGTATATAATTGATGATATCATGATTCTCACTAAATTATGTGTTTCGCAAAATTTCTTTGTTTTTGATTCAACCTACTTTATTCAAAATAATGGCCTAGCTATGGGTTCCCCTCTTTCCCCCCTTTTAGCTGAAATCTTTATGTCTCACATAGAAAAGATTATTTTTCGAAATACATTATTTTCAAATAATATTATCTTCTTTTATCGATATGTAGATGACCTAATTTGCCTATTTCAAGGCAACTCGTTACACATCCAAACATTTCTTTCTTACCTTAATAGTATTCATCCGTCTATTAAATTTACATTAGAATTTGAACATTTAAATCAATTACCGTTTTTAGATATCTTAATTAATACATCCAATCATGAATTTAATTTTTCCATATATCGTAAATCTTCGTATACTGATACTCTCATTGATTATAATTCTTTCCATCCTATACAGCATAAAATGGCAGCGTTTAATTCACTACTGCATAGACTATTCTCTTATTCTTTGAAGACTGAGGCTTTTATAGCTGAATATAACGTAATTAAACAGTTAGCTATTAACAACAATTTCCCTATTAGTTGTGTATATACACTATTCAAGAAATTCAAATATAAATTTTCCGCACAACCATTAACCACTCTTAAACCGATTAGTGATAATAACAAATGGATTGGCTCTTTAACTTATTGTGGTAGTTTATCGTTCAAAATAAAAGCAGTTTTTTCAAAATACAATTTAACCGTCTCTTTCAAATCTAAAGGTAGCCTACAACAAACTTTAGTATACAATAAAGATACAATTGATCCTATAAATCGTAGTGGTGTTTATAAATTAACATGTAATGACTGTCCTGCATTTTATATTGGAAAAACACAGAGAAAATTTAAAGATAGACTTAAAGAACATACCACTAATTTAATCAACACCAGGTCTAATTTTGGCAAACACCTTTTGAACTCTGGGCACTCATTTGACCCTGATTCTGTAATTGAAATTTTACACTTTGTAGATACTAATGTCCTAATTGACTCTTTTGAAACTTTTGAAATAAAAGCAGCTTGTAGTTCTGATAACTGCCTTAACTCAACAATAGATTGCATGGAATCTAATGTTTTTGATTTTTTGTTTAAGAATAATCCTCCATAAATAATATTGTTTATCAATGATCAATTACAGTAATCCTCCTACGTTATATTATGTCATTAATTTTACTGGTTTAAATTAGCAGCATTGCTCTCAGATGTAGTCATTGCGTTTAATTTTTACTTCAGAATGTCACCATTTTTTGATTTTAAATTTACTACCACAAGATGCTTAAAGTAACAAAGGTAATTTACTTAAAATTTTAACTAATTTAGTTTTATTGCTAATTTTATTGTAAAATCTAATTTATAATTTCCTTTCACAGAACCTTCACACAATTTCACACAATTTTCAATTATTGTAAAATCTTGTTTTTAAATTGACCTGATGATGAGAGCTTAAGCTCTCGAAACATGTCGTCCATCTCTTTTTATTAAATAAAGAGTTTTATATCTTGTTCTGGAAGCAAATTTAGTGTTGTACTATTTTCATTCTACTAAGTATTGAACAAGAAGCAAAAAACGAAGTCTCACTATACACAATATAGTAGTTATCTTGTTTACTAGATTTGAAAATGAAATTGCTTTTTAATTTCATCTAAACTGCTCGAGGCATTAATAACTTTCATTGGCGTGGCGAATGTCAAGTTCAAATCTAGAGCATTACTAATTATTGTTGAGAAAGGAAATTGATATGATAAAATTCAATTATTTGTCATTCAAAATATTAATTCACGAACGGAAAACGATTTTTGTTATTTTTGATAACTTTCTCACACTACGCTTTCTTTCCTGTTAAATTTATTAATCCGATGTTTTAATAATTTCGACAAAAATAAAACTTGGTATTTGGTGATATAATTAATACTAATGTGCATTTCTTAGTTATTTTTTTTAATTCATTTGAAAATACTGCTTAAGAACAAACATCTATGGATGATTTTTGCCTTATTAATTTGCATACAATATCAAGCAATGAAGTGGATAAAACAAACAGCAAAACATGCAGCCTTGATAATCGCCAGCGATTGTTTCTTAAACTTAATTTACCTCCCAACTAGATATATGTTTATTAGTCATGCAGAAACAATAGAGAGCCTTTGCAGCAACTAATTAAAAATTACGTTTTTTAATTAATAGGTAAACGGCGACGATTAGGTAACATCCTCTTTCAATAATAATAATTATTACTTCGTTTGTTTTATCGCAGGCTTTCGAACAGTTAACTGAGATATAATAACTTGCTAAACACACAAATATATTATTATGTTTTGTTATTTTCAAGTCTTGTTGCTAAAAATAATTAACTTTAATAATTACTTTCGGGGTTTGCCTGATACCAAATCGTATACGTTAAAAAACACTTGAAATTCGGTACCAATTTCTTTATGTAAATCTGAACATCAGCATGGAAACGTTCACTCCAGCTTCTCTTAAAAGTTGTAATAATAATTGACCTACAGAAAAACACAAATGAGGTCCCGTTTTAACTCGACCTTTTAGTATTTGGTACTAAAGGGCAGTATAGCCTAGTGGTTAGCATGCTTGGTGTCGCAACCTCTAGACTGGACTGGCGTGGGCTCGAATCCCACCTGCGCTCATGGATGTTTTGTGATGCTATTTAGTTCTAAGTTAGTTATTATTTAATGTAGTTGAAAGACGCTAATGACCTTAGATGTCGAGGCATCTATAATCTACAATAAATAAATTAAAGTATTTGGTACTCTTTGTTTGTCTGTTCGTCTGTTTGTTCCGCAATTTTAACGAGCTTTCAGTCAACTTTCCAGTGGTAAAGATCAAACGTTCCAAAAAAATTATAAAAAATAGAGTGAAACCATGTTATTTTTAACCTCCCATTGGAAGTTATTGTTTCATAATTTTTATATAACAAAATATTGTACAAACTCTGATAGTATTAGATACTTCGAAGATGACACAAAAGATTGTCGAAACGTTAGTACAATAAATGTTTCAATTTGATTCTGTGCTGTGAAGAAATTCACCTACCAATTTAACAAGAACATTTTTTTAACCAAGGTTGAACGACTTACTTTGTAACTTGGTTGGAGGTAATTCATGGGTTTATAAATACCTAAATCCGAAAGAAAACGAATAACCTATGATATTATGTCATTTTATTCCAATTTTTGGTCAACAATTTAAATATTACGTTGTCCGTAACTTTAAAAGCGAGACTTGCAGCCAGACTGTCCCCAACCATTTTTAGTTTACTTCCTGTTAGTGAGTAGGTCTACGAAATTCCATTACGTTGAAATTCCATAACTTTAAAACATGAAAGGAACGAAGTCTACTTTTCACAGAATTACTAGTAATAATATTCTCCAAATATTACACCCTTGTTTACCAACGAACGAAGTAATTTATGAAACATTTACAAAAACATTATAAAAAATTCTCTTTTTGTTGATTACTTAATTTTTCAAACAGTTCTATTTCTAACAGATATATTCAAAACATATCTGATATTGAACTGCACTAAAATTGTCGTAAAACAAATATTAATTCTAATGTAATTAATAAATCAAACGTGACAAATTAGAGAACACATTAGAGATGAGTAATAAACGCACCAACTACAAAGGCCTTAATTTAAGTACAGCAGACAAAATCTAACAGCGTAATTTTACTCGGTTTCAATAAATTCACTTTCATGTGCAATTAACAGTAAATTTAAAGCAATTATAAAATTAATCTGAGTTTACGAATGTAAATTAAACCGCGCGTTAAACCCGACACGTTTACGTTAGATATGATTATATGTAGAATGTAGATTATAAAATAGAGATAACATAATTTTATTTTGCAATGACCTAGAGACTAAGCCAAGCTTAACGCCACCATATAATTACGTTTTCATGCCTAATAGATATAACGCTCAACAATAGTTTTACGCTAGATTTTTAAACGCAGGGTGGATTAAACTTAAAACGTATTATTCAATTTCAAAAAACAATTACGTACATAATATACATTCCATGTTACACTGAACCAAAAAGGTTTTGAAAACGCGTTTTCCTGACTAGATGTTATACAAAATACACGAAAACTATAAAATACGCAGAAAATTAAATAACTTAGAACTTTATTTAAGGTTCGTTTAAATTATTGCCTTTCAGAGAGATAACACATTTATGACACATGCTGTATTATATTCTGAATGCGTGTGTGTAATGGACCGTCTAGCTCACGTTCACAAAGAAATATATTTGGTGTTTCATTTTAAATTAGTCACGTTAAATAACTCCATCATCATTTTTTTTGTACTCTCCAAACTAAAAAAAATAATGATAATAAAATTTCTTTATATTTTATCCAATTTCTTACATGTCGACCTTCATTAAATAAAAAAATACTTGATATAAAAAAATACTTGATAGAAAAATTCGACTGATGACCAGTCCTATACTTCCCACCTAGTAAATATTTGCAAAAAATAAACACTCTTTTTTTTTATTCTTTGAGTAGGCCCAAATAACCTTAGCTGTTGGTGGTCTTTAAAACACAATTTAATTTTTATTCTTTCAAAAAAAGCATGGCCCTCTTTTTTGTTTGGTGATCTACTGATGGCTAGCTTAATATAGCAAAAATCATGGTTGCCTTGATTTACGTACAATTTTCTTTTTTTAGTAAAATATTTTTTTTCTCGAAAACTATACATTTTAGAGAAAAAAAATATTTACATTTTTTTCATATTATAACATCTAGAATTCATTTATATTTTTTTTTACCTATGTTAATACGTGACGTTGAGGACGTTTTTTTGAATATCTCAGGATCCACTGAACCGATTTGACTCAAAATCTAATCAGATCTAAGTTAAAGGCTGATAAACACAATAGAGCAATCGGCATGCCCGTATGTTGTTCCGTTCTTAAGATATCGAAGGCGAAAAATTGACCACACACACACACACATACACACACACACACACACACACACACATACACACACACACACACACACACACACACACATACACACACACACATACACACATACACACACACACACACACACATACAGACATCAGTCAGAAAATGATCTTAAACGATTGCTAGGGTCTTAAAACGTGAAAATCTGTTAAAATCTCGAAATATTTTTTTCGGACTAAATCCATTACTTCCCTACCATAGTAGAGGTGGGAAGTAAAAAAATTACATCAATTAAATCAATATTTCATTAATTGCAATTCTTTTCCCATATGAGATCACAAACATAAAATGACTCATTTTACGTGATGTTATAATAATTACCTAATTACAAAGTCATTAATTAAACATACATGAGCACGCGTAATAAAAATTATAAATATGTAAGAGCTCACTGCAAAATTCCATGTCCAAATTTACAGACATTATAAAACGTATAATATTTTAATGCTGAAGATCTGTCACTCTGTTTTGGAAAATATAGTTAAAATCTTCCGGATTTTGTTTCAAAGTAGTAGACATACTTTTGTAAGTGTCTAATGAATTTAATCTCGAATTTTTGTTTGGTTTTTCATTTTTATTTATTTCTTTAAATTTTATCTAGGACAATATAATGTTTTGATAAATTGTCGCTGGCTCGTTAACACAGAGGTCAATTCCGAAATTAAAAAAGTAGATAACAACATGTCTTAGTTGAACAGATATATTTGGAAACACTAATGAAATCAGATAATTGAATTATTAATTCTTTGATTACATTTTAAGAAAATTTGATCTTAACTTTTCGGTAGACATTCAAGTACATTATCTCGTAGTTGCATGGATAGAGCACAAGTTCACGCGGCTGCGATACGAAACCAGAAGATTATCACATAAAAAGGGTAGGGTTTAGATTAAAATACGCGCATAATATATCTCCAAAGTGCCATCCTAAAGGTAGCCCGCAACCCACACAACACACACATACGCTGTTACATAATACGCACATACAATCATACAGTGGTATTA
This sequence comes from Mongoloraphidia duomilia, assembly GCA_039654895.1. Taxonomy (NCBI): domain Eukaryota; kingdom Metazoa; phylum Arthropoda; class Insecta; order Raphidioptera; family Raphidiidae; genus Mongoloraphidia; species Mongoloraphidia duomilia. Next base: position 45,361,610 of record CM077524.1, on the reverse strand, counting down.
TTATACAAACTCCGTCCAATGGAGATAAGTTATGCTTCATGCGGTTGTATAATATAAAGTTAGAAAATATCAGCTAAAAGCGTTATCACATCTAACAAGGTTCTTGGTATTGTTTCTGAATTGAAAATAAGATAATGAAACATTTTATTTTTAATCAAAATAACGTCGACTATTATTAGATTTCTAATCACTGTTTTTACATTTTAAGGGAGGAACTCTATAAAGGTGAAAATAATTGCTATAGCCCAGCTTCTTGATAATTAATGTTTCGAAATATATTATATCTGGGTATATATTATTATATAGGTATAAGAAGAGTTTTAAAAAAAAATCTAAATAAGTCAAATTTAAAAAAAAAATTCTAAGTAAAGCGTTTATTTAAAAAATGTAAGTATACTAAAAAGTAAAAAAAAAATTTCATGCATCTGGAAACTAAAAGCTTTGGGGCGGTCTTATAACACTATTGCATAGTTACTTTGCTCAATGACCGGCCCAAAGCTTTTAGTTTCTAGATGTAGCCACATAGCTTAACGTATTTTACTCGTCAAATTCATTTGAAACCCATATTAAGGGGGTTGTAAAGACACAAGTAATCCGCCATCTTGGGACGTCCGCTATATTGGGTTAAGATCATCGTATTCTACTCGTAAAGCCCTTTCAATTGTTACCCATATCAAGGAGGTTGTGAAGAAAAACGAAATCCGCCATCTTGGGGTTGTCCGCCATATTGGATTTAGAACGATATTAGATATACTATATATTGCTCTAGCTCATTTAGAACTAATCTAAATTTTAATTGCAAGATTTGTAGTAAACAGACAGACAAGTACCTAAAGTTAAATAAAAGCTTTTAAAAAAATATCATGTTTTCCCCAGAATTTTTCATCCAAAACTTCGCAGACACTAAATCTAGGGTCGTGTTTACAAACAACTCTTGAAGGACCATTTACTTCTTTAATTTTCTTACCACGTAAAATACTCATGTCTCTCAAAGACTATATTAATGGTTCCCAAGACCCAAACTAAGCGCCGTGACGCTCCGGGACGTCGTGGACTTAGAGCATTGCATCCCGAATGAGCCAAACGAAGCTACAATTTAATTAGAACAATTTCTAATTATACATAATATAAAAAACATCTTGTGTGGATTACCAAACTTTTATATTATCAACAATTTAATGTTTGTATAGCCATAGACAATCAATCGAACCTACGCTGTAATAAAACATAAAATTGCACCTGATTAAAATTTTTTGATTTTAAAATCTTTATAAAATTTCGAATCCAACATTCCGTTATCCCATTGTTGTGTCTTTTTGAGTCAACATTAATACTCTATATTGTCGACCACAACATTGTTTTGTTTTGGCAGTTTCTATTAGCTACGCTTTTGAAAAAAACAAGTAATTCAAAATTATAATTTCGTTGTGATCAGACCTATTTTAGACTCGTCTTGATTAAATCAAATTTTGTTGTGTTTTATTTATTTATTATTAATTTTATATAAAGATCTACTACATTATTAAACCACGTCAAAAAGATCTTTATACCACCTTATAATTCATAGGGCAGTTTTTTCAGCAAATATGTTATTTTTATTGTAGATTATACTCGCGTCGACAACTCAGGTCATTAGCGTTTTCAACACAATGAATAACATATTTGTGTATTAAAATCCGCCAGCCGTCATACATAAACCAACTGGCACGAGCTCGGGTCCCTGGGAGCGCTAATTCCCAAATAACATTGGAATGCAATATTGCGATAACAACTACATCCCGATGTCCCCCCTGGGGGGTTCAGCAAAAAGTTTGCAAACCACTGGTTAATATGAATACAGTCCTTATAAGATTTGAATATTGTACTGGGACGATTGTACCAATTCTTCTATAACAAGATAGCAAAAAAAAAAACTTCCAGATATTGTAATGATGACAGTGTCTGCTTTTAACTTGTTACAATTGTATAGTGATTTATGTAGGTATATATGCAAATTTGACGTGTGTAATTTGAATCACACAACCATTTAAGCTAACTTGTCTAACCGGAAAAGAGTTCCGTCGACCTTTCTTTTTAATGTGTGACCATGACATCTATTTACATAGATTTACTATTGTCATTTGAACTATAACCTAGATATTATACAAATTGTATTCTTATCTATCCACTGTTTTGATGAATATTATAATTGCTACATTCCTCGTTAGTTTGAATTTGATGATGAGAAAGAACAGCTAATTACGTATATTAGCACAATTTATTATAACTAATGACTTGAAAAATATTGCTACTGCCTATTAGTACATGTGGTGATAGGTGTAATATAAAATATAACTATTGTTGATAAACTGCAGTAGTAACTAATTATGTAGTACCTATACCTACTTAAATATAAAGTAGGTATCTAAATTTTTAACACCTACTTTTTTACGAGTGAATTATGTATTTGGGGTTTGTCTAGTTGCTAGCCAATCGCGTTAGTATTTTGGCAAAAAATCGTGCGCAAAAGCCACATTATACTTTAAGTTTGAGTATACCAGTTTCAGAGTGTACCAAATTTCTCCAAAATCATTCCAGAGTTCTGGAAACACGTTTTCCCGTCTAGATATCATACAAAATTCTAAAAAAAAGCAAAAAAAAATTCGAAAAATCCGCAAGAAAAGGAAATTACAGACAGAGGTGAAGGTTCCATTACTTTATAATAAGTATGATTTAATGATAAAAAATATGCAAAGCACCCAGTTAAAGTCAGATACTGTAAAAAATTAAATAATAAATTAGTTAACAAAAATTTAAAAGAATTTAAGTGAAATATCCGTGACATATTTGTTCAATCAATCAACTAGAAAAATGTTAATAATATATATATATATAAATATATTCGGTTGTTACTTGCATAAAATATTAATTTTAAACTACTGTTAGACCATAATACTGTGCTATTATTTTTATTGCCAAAAATATATATTTGCTGTTTATGGTTGTCTCTTTTAAGTATAATATTTTAGTTTAAAAAGTTTTTTTTTCCATATAATAACGTGATTATTTAAAATACTATCAATAAATAATACATATTATTTATTTACAAACAGCACATTGGTTGTTACAAGTATACCTCTCTTGTATTTTTGTATCTTTATAAAAATTCGATTTAGTATATTTGATTTTCAGAAACCTCATAATATAGACCGCAGAACCATATTTTTGTTCTAAATGTGTTCAATAGAAATTAAGTTTTAAGGGCTAGTTCAGACACGGCGGAATCTGCGCGGATGGAAACCGTGATAATCGACCGCGAGGAACGTATTTACATTAGCGTCTGCCGCCACTCGACCGCGCGGTTCTACTACTGTCGCGTACCGTATAGGCGTTTGCGGCGTTTACGGAAGTAGCGTATTTTGGACGTGTGAACAAATTCTGAATCATTACTTCTTCAATTTCCATCTTAAAAAAGAGGCATATGTAACCTCGCCCCTCTCCTGCATATCCGCACGCTCACCGTCTCTGTCTGAACACAGGATATTTTCCGCGGTCGCAAATGCGTGTATTTCGCCATATAGATGTTTTTTGTCAGTTAAAGTAGTACAAATGCACCAATCAATTGGCATCTTAATGACATCAATATTGTCATATCGTTGATTCATTTTCACACTGATAATCCTGAAACAAATATAGAAGCAGCAGTAAGGGGTCAGAGCATACATGCTAGTTTTTGTATCGAAAACACGCGATTTAGCAACTGCATCGCGATATGACGATTACTCTGCTACCTATACTACAAATTTTTCCTCGATCGCGCGATTTAGCAATACGTAAATTTCTTCTTTTTAAAAACAAACTGAACATACAATGGATATACTTTGACCAATTTTTAAATTGGAATCTGTAAATTGGAGGTGTGTAATAAAGGAGCCATCGTAGCAAAAAGACGCGGAAAAAATTTGATTCAGCCGCCATTTAAAAAAAGTGTAACATTTTAGAATTTTAAAATGTTTAAAATATTGTTTTTTTCTTTCAAACATTAAATTCACATTATTCCCTTTTCATAATAATAAGCACTTTCTCAAAATGCTAATTGCAAAATAATATCAGAGAAGTTAATAAACATCCGTGTTTTGTAGTCGAAATTTTCAAACCAACAATACATTTTGAAACCTTCACCTATTGCAAACAGAAATATTAAAAGAAACCTTGACATTTCAACCATACAATATAATAATGTTCTGTAGTAAAGTACCGACTAGAGCTGCTATATTATTAGTAAAAACTTACAGCGGCTGGTTTCATTGCCTCAGATAAATGCTCTCAGCACTTAAGTAATTCTAAGAACAAAACTAATCTTCAGATAATTCAGATGATCTTACACTCTTGGTCGCGAAATATTTTCTCATAACAAAAATCTAATATTGTAAGTACCTACCTACTTTATAGCTAATTAAACTCAATGTGAAATTAATCCTTTTTAGCTCGTTTTTAGCAGTGAGAGATTGGTTTTTTTTTTAATGAATAAGTAATTCAAGAATTAAAGCGTTCCCGCAAGTGTCATTAATTGGCATGTGCGTGGAAGAGTCTTTTTTTCTGCAGATCTACGTTCAAGTTAAGATAGTGTTCTCGTTAAAGGTGACATTTACCATCAAGCGAATATATCTACAGGTAAAATTGACGTTCACGTGAGCAAAGCCGTTTGCAAAAGCTAGTAATAAAACCTTGAGTTTACGTAGTCTACATTTATTTTATGATATAACAAGAAAAACTTGTTACTGAAGTTAAATTCTTTTTTGAATATTTTTGAACAAATATAAAAAATAAAAACACCACAAGGTTAAAAACAGTTTTATAGGGTAATAGAACAATATAAAATATAAGCATTATTTGCATTTCCTATATTAATAATATTCCTCTTTTAAAATCAAACTTTTTGTATTATTACACTCATAGACAACAAAAATTTTAATTTATACTCTGCAATAAAAACTTTATATAGTTAATTAAAAAACATAATTATAAATGTAAATATAATGTTTTACAACTTTATATGAAATTTAATAAAAGAAATCACTATTGGTAAATCATCGCGAAGAAAATGGTATAATAAATAGTTTTCTAATGACACTGGGCGTGTTTCTAACGTTCCACTTTTGTGAAAGGAGAAAATGTGAGTATCAAACATGAAAATCAATATACGAAAGATTTAAAAATGTGTAAATTCATCAAAAACTCAAAACCGAATTTCTACACGATCACAAAACTTCTCTTATATATACATCGTGTATGAGAAAGTAAAACATAGATAGAAAAATATTTCTTGTATTTATTTTGAATCTACACATTGTAATCAGAGAAGGCTAGTGCATTTGCTTTGTTTACTGTATGAATTCATTAATAAATTGTGCATTTGTGCATTTATTGCATATTATACAGATACAACTGCATTTTAAATTGAACGAATTGGTAGTCTATTATTATCTTCTTATCGATAAGAGCATTTATACGGTTATTGGTTCAGAAATATATGATCATAAAATTAGCTATAATTTATCGTACACCAAGACAAATTATATAATTATTAATTGACTTCATCTCAATTCACATATTATCATTACCATTATACAGCAGTTACTTATTTATTTTGCATCTGAATTAATATCTGTCATTATTTTAATAATTAAAAAATTACATTTCATTCTCTATACAGTGCACGCCAGCAGTATCCCCGTCCTATGCTACCTTCGTAACAACGTTCCTTAAAACAATTTTTGGAATGTTTTTTACTCCCTTACCATTTTTATAATACTAAGCGGTGAAACAGCTCATAAAAGTTAGATCCAAGATGGCATATGAAAGCATCTGGTATTATAATAATTAGAAAATATTCATTGTCTAAACACATACAATATTTACATGTCTACGATGATGGAATCAGGAGAGCAGATACCTATCAGAACCTCTCGATAGTGAACAGTGTAAGTCTACCATGATTATGCTCATATTTTGTTTAACCTGGTGAGGAGTTTTCACATGGATTTTTTTCTTTTTGGTGCATTTTAATAAAACTTGTTTGAAAAAAATTACCAGTTCGTATTTTTGTAGAATAACCATTTATCTCTTAACATAGTATCATTTATCTGTTAGATTTTTCTAAATACCTGGACTTATTTCCGATTCGCATGATGGCAATATGGATTAAGAATGAATAACTGTATAAACATTTGTTTCAAGTTTCAAAATAAGAACATACTATGCATCACCATAATTAAACATGGTTCATCTTTCACTAACCAATGGTTTAAGGTTAATACACTTTGGAATATACCGTTCATGTTTAAATAAAAAAATTACGAACCACTATTAAAATATATTTAATTATCTGCAAGCCAATTAAAAGTTCATTAAACTCTTCTGATCGCGTAGGTACAAAGTAATGTTCATGATAAAAAAAGTAGAAAATCTAGAGATAAATCTCTTTTCAACTGACAATCATTCCACAAACTATTATGACATTACCTGGAATTTCCTGCATCGAAAAAGATAATTGGAAGCGGTTAAAAATAAAATTACTTTAGACCACCTCAGCAATAATCTCTTTCCACTATAATAAAAAATACGTGATATATACTTTGCTGACTAATGTTTCATTTGAGGCCACCAACAGTTAAGTTATTTGGGCCTAGCACAAATTCATATTTTCAATTTATTATTTTTTAATATTAAATTTAAAATCAAATTGACGCGCTTTTACCAGCTCTTGGGTTAGAACTTGGGAATAGAGAAGCCATGATACCACCATAAAAATAATTGCGATACGTTGGGCTACTCTCAAGCCATGACCGTTGAGTGAAGATAAAATTCTCAGTTAACGACATGTGTTAAAACTGGTTTTGTTATACATTTAACTTTTCTTATTTTGTTTCTCAACTTATTAAACGCACTATCAATTGGCAGAGAAAATTAACTGAAAACGAAGAACTATCCATCGAAAACAACAATAAAGTATCTATTTGCATGGAATTTTCCATCGCAACGAAAATAATATTTTTTAATTTGGACAAAAGTCTAAAATATAAAAAACATTGAACGAGTCGTGGATGCGCAATGATTTATTAAAGTTAATGTGGTTAAATAACAAATGACGTCACTCAGCCCCATATGACGTCAGAAGTGTTTTGGTGTCATATTTATGCGAGGATTTCTTTGATATTTATTACGTATTCAAAAGTGCCTTTAACATCAGGGCGGCTAAAGTGACATATGCTATAATAGCATAGCATGGGCTTAGCCGATTTGAATAAATTATTGCGCTTCAACGAAACATACAATTTTTCTCAAATTTTACAGTTTTGTTTAGATTCACGTTAGTTTCGTTTTTAACAATAAAAAAATGCCATGCAAATATCGTATTCATAAATTTATTATTAATTTCGTACACTAATGACCTTAGTCGTGTAGTCAAATGAGATTTCATTGTACCGGATTAAAAATTATGACGTATGATTTTACTATAAAACAAAGGTGAGAAATATGTATTTACTTTATTACAAATTAATAGAGCACAACTATAATAGCAATTGATATTGGCTTTAATAATGTAATATATTTCTTAATAGTTAATTATATTGGTTTGAAATACAATTATCATTTCTTTGTTTTCCTTTGTCTATTAGAATTGAGAGATAAAAGGATACTTAATTGCAATGCAAGACAATATTATTAATTTCAAATACCTACTTAATAATATTAGTTTCTTATTAACTTAGTTAATTGACCTCTTTTATAAATTGATTCAAGTTATTAATTGCAGTATTATTATTTCTACAATAAAAAAGCTTATTGTAAATGTATCAAATATAAGATTCACCTTTGACTTGACGAAAATTAGTGACACGAAAAATATCGAACCGAAATGAACATCTTTGACGGTCTCAAATTTCCACACAAGATGGAAATTATACAATTTTGGAAGATCGAACTAACAGACAGTACTGCAGAATTAAAATGATCAAAAGAAAAGTAACCATTATATTCTGTATTACTTCATAAAATAATAAAATGAGAAGAAGGTAAAAGTGTCAATCGAATTTTAAATTTATAAAAAACTACAATGAATCGAAAATATGATTATAATTTTAAATCAATATGCCCAGAGTTCTTAGAAGTTGGTCGAACATAGCTGTAGGTATATTAAACAAAATAGCGTATCTAAATGTTTTGAAAAATTTAAATAAAGTAATATTAAAAGAAATAATCTTTGTAATTAGAACAGTATCATTATTAATTATCTAAAAAAATAAAAACATTAGCAGAAATATGTTATTTGCATTTTATTAAAATCATTACTATTGTAATTCTTTTTAAAAAGCTTATCCTATACAGATTATTGACACGAAATTATTATTAAATAATCGTGCTTGACGCTTTTTTGTAGAGTAAAAATGTTAATACATATTGTTATGTAACCAAACAATTATCGACAAAAATGTTTGTTAAATGGACCAACAAGTCTGTAGATTCTCTGTCGATTGTGATATGACCGGAAATGCTTTAAGTGATTTTCAAAAGATTAGACATACTAACAGCAGGTGTTAATAGATTGCACAAAGATATAGCAACTCAGTCAGAAAGTTATTTTACATTTACAGTTAGTTATAAATATTCTAAGGACTCGTCCAGAACACACTAAGGTAAAGGTACCAGTATTCGTCAGCTTCATATATGCCGCATCACATGTAAGTATTTCGCGTGTCAAAATTTTAAAGTTTTGGATTTATTGTTGTTGAAATTTCTGCATTATGTTAAATATAAATTTATTGCACTAATGTTTTTATCTCATTTTTCAACATTTTTATCGTCAAATTGGAAACGTAATATTTCAATGCTTAAATAAAATTTCATTTACAACGTAAATGTAATTAAAAAGTCTGCATTTGGCCGTCATCTTGAAAAAGGGGTGCTAACAGGTTTTGCACTGTAGTATCTCCGTAACGGTAGCTATACATCTTACAGAAAATTTGCAGAGAGGTTTTTTGTTTTGAATTGAATTAACTACAACTTTACTTTTTGTCGTAAATTGGATAATTAAAACGATAAGCCATATAGAAGATAGAAATTTGTCACAACATTTTCTATTAAGCAATATAATTTTTTTTCTTTCAATTTTAACAGAAACTTCTGTAAGGCATATCTTTTTAATTATTCAATTTACGACAAAAAGTATCTCTAGTAAAGTTATAGAGAATTCAATTCTAATCAAAAAACCTATCTACAATTTTTCTGTAAGATGCACAGTTACAGAGATACAGTGCAAAACCTGTTAGCATCCCTTTTTCAATATGGTGGCCAAATGGGGTGACCGCCGACCCCGAAAACTCAATTTTAAACTTACACCGCCCCCCCACACAACGAAAGTAATCTTGTCCTACCTAAAATGCAAAGTTAGCCTAAAAAAATGTTACATTTCAATGGACTAAAATAAAGTCTAAACTACCTATGCGACTGATTATTAATGAGAGGTTTTATCTTTGAAATAAGCACCTAAAGCAGGATATGGAAACTGATTCGACTAGATTCAGCTGACCATTTATGCTTAAGGCGTCCATGGACCATATTCTAACATAGTGTATCGACTAATTCTGGGTTTCTGATACGACTTTCCGTTTTAAAACTATAATTTCAAAATGTCATTTGTTTTCAACTAAATGGAGGTCTCCATTTAGTATCAGAAACCGAGCACTAATACGTTTGTTGTTTTTTTTTGCATTTTAGAACCTACGTAGAGTTCCCAAATCAACAGAAGAACACGCTTATTTATCGAATTCCGCATGTCATTTCCATTATAGTAAGTATCTATACTCAATTTAACATAAAATCGAAAAACCGAAGAGGTTTTCCAAATTTGTAAGCCTTGTGTATTTTATACAAAATTTTTGAATTTAAAAAGTTTTCCGCTCTTTTACAAGTAGGTGTCTAATTCACAAATATCAATCTGTATAATTTAGCAGCTATGGACATTTAAAGTTTTTTTTTTCTGTTTTGGGGCCTTTAAATCCCAAACCGATAATGATAATTTAAAAAAGATTAAATCATAGTTAAAACAATTATTATATACTACTAAATATAATAATCTATTTATTTAACATTTTTAAAATAGTCATATTACTGCACAGTATAAAAATTTGGATTATCTCGTAGATACATCACAGTGACTTCAATGCATGTATAGAATGGAAACCCCTTTGCTAACAAAACGATACACTTAAAAGTTAAATACCTACATTTTATCATTGAATATGCCAAACATAACGTTTTGACGTTTTATCTGCACATTAACTATAACAATACTTTATTTATTATTAGTTTTGGGGTCTAAAATTAAAAATATAATATTAGGTATAAATGCGAAAGTAACTCTGTCACTCTGTCTGTCTGTCACCTTTTCACGCCTAAACCGCTGAACAGATCTCGATAAAGTTTGGCAAGGAGATAGATTGCATCCTGAAGAAGGACATAGGCTACTTTTTGTCTAAAAAAAAAACCGGCTTCGCCCGAGTGAAAAAAGTAATCTCTAGAATTACTGAACCGATTTTAAAAATTCTTTCACTAATAGAAATCTACACTATCCCTGAGTGACATGGGCAATATATAATTATGATTCTCGCGGGCGGGGGGGGCTAATAAATCATAAATTATTATCTCTGGAACTATACTGAACCTATTCTAAAAATTCTTTCACTAATAGAAAGCTACGCAGGGGGATAAATTTTTGATTTTTGCGGGGGGCTAATAAATTATAAATTCTTGTCATTGGAACTACTAAACCGATTTTAAAAATTCTTTCACTAATAGAAAGCTACGCAGGGGGAGAGATTCTCGCGGGGGGATAACAAATTAACAATATACTAAATATATACTTACGTCAGCGGAAATATGAGTGACCGCTATTTAATCATAATTTCTTACCACCCGGGCTAAGCCGGGACGGGCCGCTAATAATATAATATATATCAAACATTCTTAACGTTCCCCTGGCCCCGCCCTGCGGTTCTAATTCCTATATACTTTTGTAATTTGCAAATTCATTCTGAATACAGTGAAGCGATCAGTTTCCAAAATTTCCTTTAACATAATTTGGAGACAATTTTTAAGTAGGTACTAGGTATCTGGTATATATATTTTACTTTGATTATAGTTTCCCATAAAATATATTAACTAACTTTAAATAAATTCCTTTAATTATTATAAACTATGTTTTTATTACAAATTGATCTCAAGCCAACCGTAAAACTTTAAATTGAATTATGCAACAGGTCATTGATATAAAATAAAATAATAAAATATTTAATAGTCGTAAAGAGTACCATTCTATTTGCTTATAAAGCCTGGCAAATGCACTGAACAACATTTAAAACCAGCATATTATTGTAATATCAGGGCGCTTAGTAAAAGCAGATCACCTTGTCATGAGAAAATGAAAAGAATTGATCATAATATTATTATATTATTGTATGGAATATCTACGATCTAGTTCACTAGGCTGTTCTATAATAATAGATATAATGTTATTATAAAAAAAAATGAATAAGTATTTTTGTACATAATTAAAGATTCACGAAAAAAGTCAATTACAATGCTAGACAACAAAATCTGCCGATGATGCGTAGAAATAACCCATAGATCTGCCATTGGCTTGAACGTTGCAAGTATTTTTATTTTTTACATCCATAAAATATAAAAAATTAAAATGCTAAGTTATGACCCATTAATATCGCGATAATTAGGGAAAGGTGTCGATAAAATAGACAGTAAATTTGTCGATTTTTAACCATAAATCATAATATCTACAAGTAATAAAAATGTAACATCTGACACCACGTAAAACACAAACAAACTCACTGAACTTTTATATCGCTGACATCCTTGTCTTTATTTATTTATTTAATTTATTGTAAATTATAGACGCGTCGACAACTTAGGTCATTAGTGTCTTGTTCACATCAAATAACAACTCACTTAAAACTAAATAACATCACAAAACATCCATGAGTGGAGGCGGGATTCGAACCCACGACAGTGTGATCCAAAGACCGCTACGCTAACCGTTACACCACTCTGTCCTCGACATCCTTGTCAATACAAAAGCCAAAGGAAAGTAGTAAAGTAATAACTACAAGGAACTATGTTTCTCTTTTTATAGTTGATGTTATAGCTTTTTCTAAAAATAACTTAATCTCAGTAAAAAGTAGACGATACTTAAATAGCACTGATATAGTCTTTTATGTAAGTTGTTTTGCCCTTTTAATAGAATGGTCTACATATAGGTATATATAGCAGCGTAGTGGCAATACTTAGACAGGTGCAATACTCATTTAAAACCAGTAAAGGAGAAAGAAATTTTTAAAAGGAGGCAAAAATATACTTCAAAAAATGTCCAGTTTTTAATTTAGAAATATCTTCTTCTTTGTATTTTCGAGAAACGGTAATTCCTGTACCGGCCATCTTGTTTGAGGTTTTCCATGGTTTCCCTCAGTTATTCCAGATGAATATCGAGATGGTTCCTTATTCAAGGTCATGACCGATTACTACCTGTTAAACTCCTATAATGCTCCCAAAATTCCTCCATTCGCACATTGCTATTAATAAAAAAAGGTTGAAGTTTAAAAATATAGAAAACAACGGGAAGTGGTAAAACGGAAAATAGTAATGGTGCGAATGGCGTCTGTTATGACATAATGTTGAGAAACGGACGTTAAACGCATTATTAATAAGTATATTATTATTAATTTCGAACTGATAAAAAGCCGATTTTTATTTTTTGTGTCAACATTGATTTTGCTCGTCTTAAACCAAGTGGAGCCTGGTAGAAATTACGTTACATTTTAAGGGTGGGCAGGTTTCATCAAGGTTCAGACTGTTTCGAGTTATGCCGGTATACATGCACAAAATTTGAAGGGCGCTCTCTCATCTAGATATCATACTTTGCTCAAAATCCCGTAAGAAAGCGAAATTGCTGGTTCCGTTACAATTATAATTAGTATTATTTATTATGTCTATTTTTGCATTAGTAATTGTACGAAAAAGTAGACTATTTTTACTCCGCGAATGCCAATTTTTCTAAAGCTAATTTAAATCTGAACTAATTTACTTACAAAACTGAATAACATTAACTGCCAAAATAAGCATATCACGTTAAACAAATGCACTGAAATTTCAACTCTTTGCACTTTTTTATTTTTACTCACAATCATTTTCGATCTTACAAGAAAAGCAACCGACACTAAACTGAATTATAAAAACAAAATGTCCAATCAAATGCTTTTGTGTGTATATAGTTGTTTGCATTTAAAGTAAAAAACGTTATGTAACTCAGAAACATATTGCAAGAAAATATATTGTTGCCCCACATTTCAATCAGTATTTAATTACAAAATCATTATAAATTATTTATATTATTATTGGTGTCGTTTTGACCTATAGAAAGTATAGATCGTATTTGCAACTATCAGAAATGTTTGCCAATAACTATAAATAAACCCATCTTTATTTCTGATAAGCTGTAGTAGGCAGTTAAATTTTAATGATTCGCATTATGAACCATATTATTCAAATTAAATGTTTTCATCTTTCAGAAATTGAATATATAAATATATTCAATGTGAAAGGAACAAAGTTATCAACAATCTTAAAATTACATTTTCTCGCCACGCCTTTCTGGAAATTCCAGGACAATATGAATTTAATGAACTAAAACTTGATGGAGATTTATTTTTTGCAGTGACTCAATTAAACATGATGACATATTATTTTTAAGTTTACATTTTTTGATATATAAATTCAGTGAAATATTTAATTATGATTTATAACCTCGTAGATTCGAAAGTATTTAAAACACATTATAAACTTTTAAAAATCAAAAAAATGTTTGATAAAATTGAGTATAGGTACGTCTTCATGTGTATTTTTGTATACGAAAAGGTCATCATACTTGAATAGTTTATGCAAACGTATATCTTGAAAATCTGAAAATACTATATAATGACACCTCACCTGTCCATAAATTCCATAAAACTGTTTTAAACACTATAAAGTCACACGTTCAAAATATATTCACATAAATCTGAGCAAACGTCTAACGGCATATATGGCAAAAATCACAAATAAAAGTTGTCACAACACCTTAAAACGATAAAAATAATCACTAAAACCACTGTAGATACAAATAAAGTGTGATTATGCAACCGAAACACTGCACTAAAGCAATAGCATTTAGTTTATGCACAGAATTGCAACAGTACACAAAATCGGTAGGTCCGAAAGTCAGGTGTGTTTTCTGCTGGCAGCAGCCGTTGCAGAGCGCCCGGGGTTTCGCGTCTGTTGACTCGATCAACTCACTCTTCAGGTGCACCGGCTTCAAACTTCGATACGTGTGTATTGAAAAGAGATAGTCGATTTACCGGTACCGTCAGTTAGAGAGGGATAGAACTAAACGACGGCGGACGACATACGAGAGTCTCGGCCTCCTAAGAACTCTATACTTCGCGAGGCCATAGCCACGGCCTCGACAGTCAGACCGTCCAGAAAACATTGCCTACGCAAATCGTTATGTTAATATTTTATTTATACAATTAGTTTTTGCTTATTGATAATAAGTTTAACTCGGTTCAAGTACAGGAAGAGAAAAAATTATTCTAAACAGTTATCGAAAATTTAATTGAAACGCGACTTTGTATAATAATTCATCTTATTACTCTATATGGTAATTTTAACGTTTAATCTGTCCTGTAATTGTAAAAAATCAGGAAAATATTCAAATATCAATAATGTGACCAGACGTCTATTTTAAGGAGGACAGTCCTCCCTTTGTGAGATTTGTCCTCCTCAGTGATAGTGTCCTCCTATGTCCTCTTTTCGAATGATATCGTCATATAACGATCCCATATTGTGTCCTATTTTTTAACGATTTCAACAAATGTTTTTGTGGTTCTGTACTATGGGTAGACAATCTCACAAACCGGTAGAGTAGTCACAGGCTCACAGCATTCTTTAATGATTATATTATTATACAGCAAATACGAATACGGCTATGGAGTGTTAGATGGCGCCACTCCTGTGTGTTTCACTCTTAGATTATTAGGTCTAGAATCTAGATAATAAATAGACTGCAAAAAAGTTTTTTTTTTGGTGTCCAGGTGGTGTCCTCCTGAGCAATTTTGAAATTCTGGTCACTTTAGTTATGCCATCACCTGAATAATATTACCTATTAGCTCTTCCTCATCAAGAATAACATGTTATTGCCATTAATCCTGCAATGTTATCAAAAAAATAACAAGATTTTATAAGATTATGACAGTAGATACCTACATTTAATTTTTTTGTATTTTTCGTTTTATTTCACAAGTAGTATGTATTAACAGTAATAATTTATAAACAGTCTGTTGAAGTCATCGGTAATTTAAAAATTAAAATCCAGTTATGTTATTAACATAGTATTAAATATTCAGTTTTGTAACTAGTAAAAGCTGATGATATCACCCTATTTGTATACAATTAATGTACTGTCATAATAAAGTTTAAAATACACAATGCGTAAGATAACATCACACAAAGGAAGACCGTGTTAGGCAACGCCTTATCGCCAGAGATCTAAAGTATAACAGGAATGACGTTACATATGTTATGATTTCAGCAGGAATTAACGACTATATTATATAACATCAGTAGCAGGAAATACGTAAAATTTATTTTGGCATTTCAGTTTCATTGTTTTCAAGAAGCTGGCTGATTTGTTTTAGTATAATTTTTACTTCCCACCTCTACTATGGTAGGGAAGTAATGGATTTAATCCGAAAAAAATATTTCGAGATTTTAACAGATCTTCACGTTTTGAGACCCTATAGCAATCGTTTAAGATCATTTTCTGACCGATGTCTGTATGTGTGTGTGTATGTGGTCAATTTTTCGCCTTCGATATCGTAAAAACGGAACAACATACGGCCATGCCGATTATTCTATTGTGTTTATCAATCTTTAACTTAGATCTGATTAGATTTTGAGTCAAATTGGTTCAGTGGATCCTGAGATATAAAAAAAAAACGTTCTCAATGTCACGTATTAACATAGGTAAAAAAAATATAAATGAATTCTAGATGTTATAATATGAAAAAAATGTAATTATTTTTTTCTCTAAAATGTAGAAGTTTTCGAGAAAAAAATATTTTACTAAAAAAAGAAAATTGTACGTAAATCAAGGTAACCATGATTTTTGCTATATTAAGCTAGCCATCAGTAGATCACTAAACAAAAAAAGAGGGCCATGCTTTTTTTCAAAGAATAAAAAAGAGTGTTTATTTTTTACAAATATTTACTAGGTGGGAAGTATAGGACTGGTCATCAGTCGAATTTTTTTACAATTAGACAGAGGCAATTTTTTGGAAATAAAAGTGGAAATATTTTTTTTTAAGAAACATTTGAAAAAAATTAATTTTTGCGACAATGTATAACAAAAACTAAATTTGGAATTTACTTACATTTGTAACAACAATGTGCTGAATTGAAAAAAATGCTGTATTTAAAAATTAAGTAACTTCATTTAAAAATGCATATAATAAGCAATAATTTTTGCAATGTTACATAACATAGCATAGTTTTGACATAGATAATTGACAATTTAACCGAAGAAGGATATTATTTACGAGTATGGTAGCTATACTAGTGACATTTTCATCGACTTCCTGGTTTGTCAGATTAATGACTCACCGATAAACTACAGTTTTATTTTTCAATATTAATCAAATAAATATTAAATATAATATGTAAATATATATTTATAACAGTTTACAATTTCGATACTTTCACAAATAAAATGTTATTTGCGTTTAATAATGTAAAATTGTAATTTTCTTAATCAACCCAATTTACCGTTTTATGTGATTGTTCAATATATCGACAATTCATTATTACTTGAAATTCCTATTAAATATAGCTATGAGAACTTCAGGGCCAATTTCTGCTGAGAGAAATGATTCAGGGAATATCTTATTTCCTTTGAGTTCAAGCATCAAAGCAGAACCAAAAATCAACAGTTACTTATTTTATTAGAATTGTTCTGAACAAAATATTAAAAATAACCACAAAACACCAAAACGTTTAACAATTCTCGACGTACGTTTCGCCAAGTGTATTGACATCATCAGGAGATGATTCCAGCATGGTTGGCGAAACGTATACGTCCAGAATTGTTCAATGTTTTGGTGTTTTGTGACTCTTCATGGATAGAACTGCTCTAAATTATTATTATTATTATGGAGAAGGAAAAAATCCTTTAAGAATTTTGCATCCACAAGCACTCTAAACTTCGGGTTCGTCACCGTCACACAAGGGATACTTGCGGAGCAAATTGAAACTATAACCGCGTCTCAAACCATATAAAATGGGCGATCACAGTGAATTTGAGTCGTGCGCACGGAGTACACGAAGCGCACAGGCGCCTTTTGCGTGCGGCAAACTAGTTACGAAGAATAGCTTCTGTCGGGTGTCCCACGACATCTCATAACTTTTTTTTAATTAAAAATGTAATATTTTTTCAATAAACTTTTCCTGCGTTTCAAATGACGTTAAAGCAACGGTCAGACCCATTTTAACTGAAGAAGAAAAACCACGCAATTATTGAGAGTACATTAAAGATGTGTATAGTTATCTTATAAACTAAGTTTATGGGAGGATCGATGATTGTTGAACAGATAGTTATAGAGCTCGGTGAAGGGACTTTAACGGCCGGTTAGACGAGAAGAAGTCGCCCTCTTCACTCCACTGCTACAATATCATCAACTCAACAGAGCCCGTTGGTAGCATCAATGCAAACTACAGTTCTTTTTATTTACACGTGTTTCTTCAATATCGCTTACAATCTGCAAGGACAGAACCGAACTTCAAAAAAAAATTCGACTGATGACCAGTCCTATACTTCCCACCTAGTAAATATTTGCAAAAAATAAACACTACTTTTTTATTCTTTGAAAAAAGCATGGCCCTCTTTTTTGTTTAGTGATCTACTGATGGCTAGCTTAATATACCAAAAATCATAGTTACCTTGATTTACGTACAATTTTTATTTTTTTTTACTAAAATATTTTTTTCTCGAAAACTGTACATTTTAAAGAAAAAAATATTTACATTTTTTTCATATTATAACATCTAGAATTCATTTATATTTTTTTTTACCTATGTTAATACGTGACATTGAGAACGTTTTTTTGAATATCTCAGGATCCACTGAACCGATTTGACTCAAAATCTAATCAGATCTAAGTTAAAGGCTGATAAACACAATAGAACAATCTGCATGGCCGTATATTGTTCCGTTTTTACGATATCGAAGGCGAAAAATTGACCACATACACACACATACTGCAGTCACACACACATATACACACACACACACACACACACACACATACACACACATAGAGAGAGAGAGAGCGAGAGAGAGAGAGAGAGAGAGAGAGACATCAGTCTGAAAATGATCTTAAACGATTGCTAGGGCCTCAAAACGTGAAGATCTGTTTAAATCTCGAAATATTTTTTTCGGACGAAATCCATTACTTCCCTAAGACTCTCGATTAGGTATATCGAAGAAAATGCTTAAATTAAAATATTATTTTAGACAGTAAAAAATGTAATCAACCAAGAATAGAAATTAACAAATAAAGTTTATACGCAGATTTATCTGGTCAGTTCTCACAATAAACCATGTTTACATTTTTGATTTGGTTTTTGGTTAAACGTTAACAGCGTTAGAAGCTATTATAAAGTATGTATAATCTGTCTACTTAAATACATATTAATATAATTATGTACCTATTTTAACACTTTATTTTGTGCTTTAAAACGAGAAACATTTATAAAATGTGTGAACGTGAGTCACTGTATATTTTTAATGAAATATATTAGAAATATCATGCAAGGCCTGATTTAAACATAATACGCGCCTGTTTTCTGCAGTGTTTTGTTCAAGTGATAGATTGAATACATTTATTTGAATTGTTTCCTTTTAAGCGATGTGCATGTAAACGTATTGCGTAATTCTATTGTATAATTGACCAATTATACTATTTATATTGTCAAAAAATTATTAGTGACTTATTTTTTCAGATTAGGATTTAGGGGTACAAACACCTAGAACGATTTTTACCTGTTCCCCGTTAACCGGCGCCTAAAAATAATATTTTAGGTAAATAACTTACAGGCACTGGTTCCCAGTAAGCAAGAAAAATGCGGTCTTTGTATTTTTACCCTAGAACTGGTTAGATCTAGTAATAATAGCACTCATTTGTTCACGAAAACACCCTGTATAATATATAATATATAATCTATATATATAAAAGAAAGTCGTGTTAGTTACACCATTTATAACTCGAGAACGGCTGGACCGATTTTCATGATCTTTGATTTTTTGGATTTGTTTCCGCCTTGGTTAACAGAATAACTATTAAAACATCGGAAAAATTCACCCGGGAGCGAACGAACGAAGCGAGTGAGTAATGTACCACCCGGGAGTGAGTAATGTAATTATAATATTCAAACGAACGAGCGAAGGGAGTGAGTAATGTACCACAAAGGAGCGAACGAGCGAAGCGAGTGAGTAATTTATTTATTTATTTATTTATTTATTTATTTATTTATTTCACCAATCAACAGCTAAGCTCCAATTAGAGATGGTTACATAACATAGACAATGACAAGAAAAATAGACAACGACAGAACAAAATACAACTTTAGACATTATTTGCAGGCAACATTTAAGTAGAAGGTGTCAATTATTATATTTATAGATCAAGCAAACTGTAGCATTTAACTCTGAATGCAGACGTGCTCATACTGAACACATCCAATTGCGAAGATACTGTGTTGGAACAGTACCATCATATGGAACAAAGGTGTAATTATAATATTATAATATTCAAGCGAACGAGCGAAGCGAGTGAGTAATGTTCCCCCCCGGAAGCGAATGAGCGAAGCGAGTGAGTAGTGTATTGCAGTCCGGGCGAAGCCGGACCGGGCCGCTAGTACAATATATAAATAAAACACTATATAGTAATCTTGTTTTGGTGATATTTATTGGGGTAAGTATCAGATACGGAAAGAAAGTATTTTTACCCCTTATAAAAAAAAAGTTTGTAAACACAGTTAGAGTCGTAGCTAAGGTCATCGGCGCCTAGGGCAAAATTCTAATTTGGTGCCCTCAAAAATTCTTATTGAAAAATTTCTTTAATCCATACTGATTGTACCTTCTGGGGTTTGTGCCCCTAGCGCGAAGCCCTGTTACCAGACCCTATAACTGCGGTGCTGAATACAGGTGTTCATTTAGTTTAAACGAAAATAAAACAAATTTGAAGAACGATTAGCATAAAAAAGGTTAGACTCACATATCCGCTATGATAAGTCAAATTATCAAAAAGTTTATCGGTAAATCAGTTTCCGTTTGACACTGATTTACCGACAAAATTTTGATACATAACCAAAGATATTACTACTTGACTTCACAATTAATATTATTTAAATAAAATGATTTGTATGTATATTTTTTACATATCTAAAAGTAACATAAAAAAATATTTATATTTCCGTTAATTATCTAAACGTACTATAAAAAAATTGCAAATTAAATAAAAGATAATTTTTTTTTATAATGAATAATGATCGTTCATTTGCTGAAGATTTTTTCAGGCACGCGGGGAGGCAACGAAATAAATCTAACTACAATTTGATTTATTAAATGTACATTTAATAAATCAAATATTTTGTCCACTATCCTGCGATTTTTCTTAATTTTATTATAATCACGATGGACACGATTTCTAATATAAATTTTTTCAAAAAAGTTTTATAATTTAAAAGTTTTTTTTAATTTTATACTGTGTCAGGAAAATTGTAGTTAGATTTATTTTGTTGCCTCCCCGCGTGCCTGAAAAAAATCTTCAGCAAATGAACGATCATTATTCATTATAAAAAAATTATCTTTTATTTAATCTGCAATTTTTTTATAGTGCGTTTAAATAATTAACGGAAATATAAATACTTTTTTATGTGACTGCGATTTTTCTTAATTTTATTTTTTGAAAAAAATTTTAATCTTTCGTATTAATAAACATTTTGAATATCCGTGTAATTTTTAAAGATCTTTGGAAAAATGTCTTAGTCTATTTATCCGAACGTGTATGCTCTACTTATTGCGCCATTATATTTTCCTGTATGTTGGAATAAGATATTATTTCAATCTAAAGTACAGAACGGAGACTGAATATTAGCTAATCTCGTACATCCGTTTAAAATGTGTGGCAAATTTACACACTTATATGGTATTTAATGTCGGGTTAATGTACTTTTTTAATATTGTGTGTTTATTCTTACATTTATCTCTATATGAAATGTTGCGAAATGAAATAGCCAAACACATCTTATATACAAAAAAATAAGACCCGAAACTTGAAACAAATATTTATTTTAAATATTAAGTATAAAAAATCAATCATTCACCCCGGATCTAAAAACATATTTATAAAGCTACTGACTCATACTTTTTGGATATACCAGAGAATAATATGCTAATTAACAAAACTTAAACAACTGAATAAACACATAAAATAACTTTATACCGAAGCGTAAATCGCACACACCGCGAAATTCTGTTCTATCAATTATATCATAGCATATTATCTTATAAATTTCCACCCAAAGAATATTCCCTATAGTTCCATCTAAAAACGTGAGGTGATAAGTAATCTTAAAATTAGCTGTTACAAGTCAGCTCTAAGCCTTCCGTTTCTGCGATATTAAACAACGTCCTATAACACAATAATAATTGTTTGCAAATTAAAAGCATATCTAAATATTACGTAAATAGCTGTTCGATGATGTATGCAACGAGCAACGGTTACTCAAGACAAACATCTCCACGACTGGCAAAGTTCACGTTTGGTCAGTGAACGGGGCAGGCTAAAGCATTAGAAGCAAAGCTAGTTATTTCACACCTACGTTATAGATATACGTATTCTGATAATAGTTCGCGGCAAAACCAATGTCACAATGGTAATGCAAAAAAATATTTCATACTTTTTAATTCACTTAAAATTCTTGCACAATCTTATTACTTCTAAAAAAAATATTTGCTGTTTATACTTATAAATTAAAATGTCAAAATAGGTATGTTACCTAGGTGATATCGTTTAAAGATTGCTACTTGAACTCAATATACAAACGGCTGAACTGATTTCAATCAAAAATGGCTAAGAACCATCTCGCAAATACCATCTTTCAACAAACAAAACCGCATTCAAATCGGTCCATCCGTTTGGGAGCTGCGATGCCACAAACATTACAAGTTGTGAACGGCTGAACCGATTTCAATCAAACATGACTAAGAACCATCTCGCAAATACCATCTTACAAACAAACAAAACCGCTTTTAAATCGGTTGATCCGTTTGGGAGTCACGATGCCACAGACAGACACACAGATACACACGTTAAACTTATAACACCCCTTTTTTTGTCAGGGGTTAAAAAGTGATAAAAAAAAATTAATTGGCCTACCACCGATTTGATGTTTTTCGCCATATAAAATTTTAGCAATGTTCTCCAGTAGACTTTTGTACGGTCAGAGCTTGGACAATAATTTTAAAATACTAAATGATATCATAGCAATATGTCAAAAGTCTAAAACAAGGTGAGGTGTGCCCATAGAGAGGTATTACATTGCTCCTCAAGCATGAGTTCATATTCCCATAAACAACCCAGCGTTGTGTACTAATGATTTATAATTCAGCAGGCGTACCAACTACGTCAACATCAACGGCGTCGTCAGCGCCTCCCCACTCTGAATTTTGATCAATGCAGGCTGATTAACAAGCAAAGCGCACAAAGATGTCGTTTGCAAACAGGACTGATAGTCTCTCCTAAAAGTATTTCGAAAATCACAACAAACATTTACTACTTTTCTTATACACCTGCGCCAAATTAATGAATTTATCGATGATTTGTGTAGGGTTCTGATACGACTTTCAGCTTTAAATTTAGATTAAATAATATCATTTGTTTTCAGCTAAATGAAGATCTCCACTTAGCTGAAAACAGTTGAGTGGTAATAAGACAAATGACACTCTTAATTCTATATATTTAAATCTGAAAGTCGATGTTGAAACATAGTCGCTTTTATTATAGTGAGTTAACCTCAAAAGATAGACATACGCTATCGCGGACTTTTTTTTAGAACTTTTAAAGGGGAACAATTCCGTCATACATGATATTTGCATAACTTTAACCATTTACGCAGCGAACGCAACGGAAGCTCTTAAAAGGAATAATTTTTCCCGTTTTTGCAAACATTTTTCATTGATGCTCTGCTCCTATTGGTCATTGCGTGATATTATATAGCCTATAGTTTTCCTCAATAAATGGGCTATCTAACAAAAAAAAAATTTCAAATCGGACTGGTAGTTCCTGAGATTAGCGCGTTCAACCAAACAGACAAACAAACAAACAAACTCTTCAGCTTTATAATATTAGTATATGAATTGATTCTTACCGCACCGTAAAAGCGAACTGGATTCATCAGACGAAAAAAACTGCAACGGTGTAAATATGGCATACACTATATACATTATACAATATACTTCTGTAGTATGTAGTGTAAACAACAGGTCGGCCGTTCCAAATTGCTGACTAGAATCACTGTTTACCGGACGGAGTTCATACAGTTTGGCCATCGCCGGCCGAACTGTATAACTTTTCCTACTTACAAAGTTGCGTTCCAGATCACTGACTATGTTCTAGGAAAAAAGCATAGTAATGAATACTTTTTACCGTATTTTTTACACAATACAATGCAATAAGGCCGGCCCTGTTTTTGAATAACACAGGCATAAAAATTAAAAATAAACGATGACGCCATTTCATGTGAAAAAAACGTATTTTTGCAAAAAGCGCAAACCATCTGAATACTGATTAATATGCTAGCAACATTTTACGAATTATAATAAATTAAAGACAGTACCGTTTATTTAACGGACATATTTCTTGAAAACAATACCACAATTCCTGTTAGGATAATAATATGATCTGTAGAAAATTGTATAATAAATATTGAAAAAACAACTCGCTGTACTATGCATTTCTGAATGACCCATACAATTTTTCTACACGTTTTTGCACTCATTTTTCATCACAAAGTAATTGATGATGAGAAAAAATTAATATGGTTATCAAATAAAGCATCTATATAATTAAAACTAAAAATATATATCTGAAATAGTCAGAATTACTATTTATAATATTTTGGAACTACCTAAAAATATCTTTTTATTTTAATATTAATTTATAAAAGTTGTCTTTTTCAAAAACTGATAAAATTTCTGTAACAATTTGTACATTTGTCATACTTCTTATGAAAATTGTACGGAGTGTAATTAAAATTATACAAATTATAACCGACCGAACTGAAAAACAAACCATATATTTAATTAGCTTACGTGGCAACAATTTGTAATTTGAATTTTGTTCAAATATCTAAAATACTCAGTTTCCCAAACGTTCACATTTTATTCGTGTAAATTCGCTTAATAGCTACCAACGAAACATCAATATCGTTTAATTAAAAGCCTGAAGCGAGAATGTCAATTAATTTAGACTATTAACACTCTCCTCTGTAAGTGGTATAAGTTACTGATATAATCCCGAGAGTTAGGTATGTGAAACTAATAGCTCGTGGGTCATATTCATAACACGAAATTTTATATTTTTACAAGCTTTTATTTAAATGCACTAAAAAGGAAAAAATAATTTTTAATAATTTAGGTTCATAATTATAAAAGCGTGGGTCGTGATTAATAAACTATCATAGAGTTCACGACCCACGCTTTTATAATTATGAACCTAAATTATTAAAAATAATTTTTTCCTTTTTAGTGCATTTAAATAAAAGCTTGTCTCTAAAAAGTTTTTTTTACTAATATTTATTATATTAGGTACTAATTTATCGACACTAAAGCTATGTTTCATGAGATCAATTAGCAGATCGATTTAATAGTTTTATATAAATTTAGCCTTCTTATTCATTAGATTATTAAATTAGATAGATACATTAAAATTTATATAATAATTAATTTGCCAACTCACTTAATTTCAACTTGCTTTAAAGCGAAAAAATTATTTATCACTGTCTAAAATTCTGAACCCTTTTTATCAGCCTCTGTAAATAGCTATAAACCAAATGTTTTGCCATACCCACTATAAAATAGCTACTTTACATACGTGTATGTATGCATGGAATAGGTCAGTTAACAGACAGATGTGTTAAAAGTGTTTTCAAAACACACTAGTTTGGTAAGTAAACATTTTCCATAGTGATTTATATTTATTTACTGTGCGTGCGCACTGCGACAGCTAAATATAAGCGTGTTAAAAAGTGAAGTTGGCGACGCAAATGAACTATCAAAAATTTTGGAAAATACTGAAAATAAAGTGAAAAGTAGCTCTTTTATAGTGGGTATGGCAAAAAATACCATATTTTTCTCGTGCGTAATAATATTATGACTCGTGTAACTTCGCTAAATTGCTCGTTTTAACATACTGTCACTACTTGTCAGTTATATACCCCATTACGACACCAGAAATACAATCTACTATAAACAGTAAAGTATTTTGCAAGGAAAGAGGCGAAATATAGCCAGTAGTAAAGGTTGTTGATTTTTCGACGTTTCGAAAAAGAATACATCATTAGTTTTGGAACGTTACATTCAAAATGTTTAACACTAATTTATTACTATACAACATTAACTAGATATTTAAACTTTAAAGCAAATAGTTTAAAGTCATCTTCGAATTAATTTTATTATTTTAAACAGTAATAAAATCTTTTCTTACCTCGTCAGTAATATCGCCCAGATGTTGAATGTCTTCAGTTTCACAAGTCTCCTGAGTCTCCTCTCGAGACAGGACGCGTCGTTCGTTGACTTCCTTAACAATTCCTTCCATCGGAACAGTCGACACTGCCACCCAGTTTTTTTCTTCATCGCCATCGCCCTCTTTTATTGCAGTGGCCGATGGATCGTCACCGAGATTCCGGTGCTATCAAACAAGCATAAAATACCACAATGAATTTTTACATAAAAAGTATTGAAAAATTCTAAAATCGATCCATAGATAATATACAGGGTGATTCAGAAATAAAAGCGGAAAAAACGTAGGTAAAACGAAGTTTAAGAGAACACATTAGCATGGTTTAAAAATTAATTTAATTTTTTATTACACCTGCGGGATAAGTAGGTAGGTACTATCTTCGCTCATGTTATTTTGGTCGGCAACGTCACTATGATCCGACATAAATTTTATAAAAATCGGTCCAGCCGTTTTTTTAATTTATTGTTAAAAATAACTAATAATTATGTTTTAATGATTAAAATGATTACTTTTTTGTGTAATTTCTAATTTAATTATTAATATTCAATATTCATCAAACTGGGAAGTTCGTCGTGTGGACCTCAAGGGTCGCACTTGTGAGTCCCAAATAAAAGTCACTTTAGTCCTAATAAACGACCCCCCTCTCGGCTTGTTTAATTTGAGCCCCCCAGGGAGGACATTGGAATGTGGTTGCTATCGCAAATTACATTCCAATGTTCTTTGGGAGTTAGCGCTAACAGGGACCCGAGCTCGCACCAGTCGGTTTGTGTATGCCGGCTGGCGGATTCTAATACACAAATGGATTATTTGTTGTGTTGAAGACGCTAACGACCTGAGTTGTCGATGCGCCTATAATCTACAATTAATTAATTGTTTAATTTGAGGTTAAATCAAAATTGACAAGTTTCCAGTTGGTAGATAAAGAAAAATCAAAAATGAATAATTAGGACTGAAAAGGCATTCTATTGTTATAAAATTAGACTTTGTGTAGATGATCCAGGAAGTTGAAATTTAAAGATTATAGGGAACCTCTGAACTGATCTGCAAAAATCAGACAACCTGTAATTTCACCCCAAGGAGAGAATCTATATAACAGGAATTCTGTACCTATGTCTGTCCGGTTGATTTAGTGGTTTGGAGATGTTACAGAGAAATAATAATACACAGTATGTTAGAGATTAGTTTACTAAGTACCGAAAACAACAGCAGCAGGCTTCTCATTAAAAATACACAATAATTTTAAAAAAACGTGCCATGCAAATTTCAGGCAGTGCAGACTTCAAATATCGGGAACATTTCTTTTCATTATTATATACAACTTATGTGAGTGTTAAACTTTTTCATATGCTAAGTAAATGTCTCCATAAAAATGCAGCATAATGTTCAACCATTTTAACATTTTAAGAAGCCGTGAGGTGGGTCGTTTATTAGGACTAAAGTGCGACCCTTAAAGTCCACACGACGAACTTCCCAGTTTGATAAATATTTAATAATAATAATTAAATTAGCTATTACATAGAAAAGTAATCATTTTAATCATTAAAACATAATTATTATTTATTTTTAACAATAATTAAAACGTACACACACACACATACACACACAGACATCTTTCTAAAAATAGTGTAAAAATAGTGTAGGTAGTGACCTTGAAACATAAAAATTTGATATACATTTTGATTTAGATTTTCGGACCCATTACAATAACTTCCAATGGGAAGTTAATAATATACTGACTCAACTAAATCCAATAAATTAATTTTTGTTTTCTTTACCTCGGTTTGTTGGTGCTCCTGCTTTTCGGTGTCTTCTGTAGTATTCGTTGTAACGATCGGTCCTGAATCCTCCACAACTTTCCCATCCTCCAGGACAACTTGCCTTTTGACACGCGTTTCGATTTGACGCGTCGTCGTCAATTCTGTTTTCTTCTTGGTTACCCATTCTTCTGCAAAATTAAATAATGATTGAAAAATCAGTATATATAAATCGCAGTTCTTATTAAATCTACAAAGTATTCTGCTAAACAAAATTATATACTTTCGGCGATTTCGGGTTAAAAGCGTTTAGGGTTATGGCTATAAAGTTTCACGTGTACCGCGGTTTCCTAAAAGTACACCCTAGTTTTTTTTAATGCGTTATGTTTTAACTAATAGTTTTATGTTGCTTGCAAAAAAAATACAGAAAAACGAGATGTTATTACAAAAAACAATGGTGGATATTACTTTACTTTAATGAAAGATGAATGGTTAAGGAGAACATCTCTTATGCAAATGAAGTCATCGAACCATTAAATATATAATTGGAAGTATTGTGTGATTTACAAAATATTTTGTAATACTATTCAAACGTTAACAATTAATATTTTATACATGAAGCAATAAATCTGTTAGAGAAGAAAAGATGCGTACATTTACAATTCATTAATTAACAATTAACAGATGAGATTCATTATCTGTATTCTGTATGTTATGCAAGTTGTTACGAAACAGAATGTGACAGGTTTGGAAAAAATATATAGGCATCAAAATAATTTAACATAACTTACTACAGTGTAATCTATTTAATCCGAACGATTAAATTTAAGAGATCAGTTCTGATTATATTTATTTGATTTATAAAAAAGTAACAATTATTTTCATTACCTATTTGCCTTCCGAGTATTCAATACCGGACGTTACCCCCTACACTCTTTATTATTATTATTTTATTTCGTTCAAAAGACTACAAGGAGTCGAATTTGTCAGACATGATAAATATAAAAATAATAGCAGATATAAAAATTAAGTATAAACAGTACAATAAATTCATCTCAAATCGTTTCCCCTCGCCTAAAAACAATTATGATCTTCCCGATACTATTTTTTAAGCAAAAGAGTTCGGGAAAACGCCAAATTAAAGATCAAGAATCACAATACAGATCCCTCTGACGAAAAATTGAAAAAAATTTCCAGGAAAAACTCACAACTTTTCAAAAATTACGTACGTATAGTCAAAACTTTTTTCAAAAATTCGTCTGAGGGATTCGTATTGTGATTCTTGGTCCTTCATTTGGCGTTTGCCAGAATCCTTTAGCATTAAAAATAGCGTCGGGAAAGCCATAATCGTTTTTAGGCGAGGGCAAAGGATTTCAGATGAAGAGTGCAGACAATAACTTCCGGTATCGAATACCTACTCTTAAGTCAATACAATATAGCTAACCTATAGTTAAATAAGTTACAGTCATTCTAACTGTTAACTAAGTGATAAAATATCTGCCCAATTTACCTAAGGCTCTAAGTTTAATTTTTAACGGGAATAACTTATAGATACAAGAATATATTCGGGTCCATGTGCTAACTGCTCATTCAACTTACTACAGATGTACTTATAATGTATACACCTATAGAAAAAATGTAATAGTACATATTCTACGTTCTAAAGTTGAATTATGAATTCAGAGTAACGTTTTTAATATAGTTGACAGAAAATTAATAATGTAAAATATATTTTGTAACACTTATCTACGCAAATATTGGTAAAAATTTGGAACTCAAAAAAATACGTTCACAAGGCTTGTGTGATAAGGTATCTCGAGGCATCTAATCGACAATGGTGACTTGATTGTTTGCTAAAAATAGACTATGTGATACATCTACTGGAGGTTTAACTAGTCGTTTCTAAATGCAGTTTAAAGGATTTATTGTGATAATGAAACGTTTTAAATGGATTAAAATGAGTTTTTTTCAAACAAGACATGAAAATATTTATTTTGCATGGCGATATAAACGGAACATTTATGGTAATAAAATAAATAATTAATAAAATTAAAAACCCGACTGCAAAAAAGACAATTTAAAAGTAATGCACAAAAAAGACCGATACAGGAAAGTTTAGTAGCAAGCGGAACCCATTAATTTTCTTTCGGTTTATAATTTGCAATTGGGTTGTAACAAAACAGATAATGAATGCCAAAGATTTTATGACTACTTTAATTTATATGCATAACTAGAGTAAAGATGATAAAAAAGAATACGAATGGCATAGTATTGTTTTTGTTCTGATAATAAACTAACCGTTGTTAAAGAAAGCTTCATGGCGTCACTGAAAACGGAAAGGTTCGGTTCTTGCGATCAATGTTCATAGTACAAAAGGTTTAACCTACAAGAAAACGAATTTGAAACATTGAAATATAAACATAGAAGGTTAACTTATTAACAGATGAATAGAGGTTTGGCTTACGCACTAAAACACGCCTCGATTGACACCCTTATGAAGTCGATATAATTTTTTATTCGCGAGATATTGTGTAAAATCTACTTTTTTGGAGTCTATTTGGTTAAGAAAAAAGAACGGCTGAACCGATTTTGAAAAAATTTCTTTCAGATCATATTTACGTTAATACGCGTCGATTGGCACCCTAACGTAGTCGATATCATTTTTCATTCTCGAGATTTCGTCTTAGAAAGAAATGGACATATACGTACGCACGTACGTACACACACACACAGACATCTTTCTAAAAATAGTGTAAAAATAGTGTAGTGACCTTGAAACATAAAAATGTGTTATACATTTTGATTTCGATTCTCGAACCCATTACAATAACTTCCAATGGGAAGTTAAAAATAGTTGAAAATACGAAGAAATCGACATAAGAAGTTTTGCTTTTTGGTTGCAGATATAATGTTATGCATTTACTTATAGGTAGCGAATTACATATACGAGTATATATTTGTATAGTACCATATAAAAACGCTCATCTTCGCTCAATCATTAAATAATTATAAACATGCACTAACGCAAATATGTAATTTTTAAATTTTCACTTTTTACACGGTAATTTACTTCAACACACCTTTATTAGATGAATTTTCTCTACATTTTTTTGCCATTAGAGAAAACTACACGTGTGTACAAATTGCAAATATCTTCTTTTTTAATATTAATTAACAGATGTAATTGCGATCTAGTGTCGGGGATTTGCGATATAACTACTCGTGTATTTTCAAATTAAGTATAGATGAATGGTTCTTGAATAGATTTCAATGTTTTACATGTAATTTTAATATTAAATGCAAGGTCACAAAAGTTGGTATTACATGTTTATTTATGCAGTATGTCAATTTTATTATAAGTTATAGGTACAATAGAACTTGATTACAAGAAATTTGAAGAGACCTTTAATTTTATCCATGAAATTAAAAGGAGATTTTCAATTTTTAAACTAAACCACAAACCACCAAACCACTAACTTGTGTTTGGGCATTTTTAACCAACTTCAAAAAAAGGAGGTGGTTCTCACTTCGGTTGTATTTTTTTTGTTTGTTACCTCAGAACTCCGTTATTTATAAACCGATTTGGAAAATTCTTTTCTTATTGGATAGGGTATACCTCGAAGTTGGTCCTATATAAATTTTACTTAAATCGGTTCAATAGTTCGCCTGATTTTAATAAAAGTGAATAGCGGCGTGTGATTCCTTTAAGGTAAA
Organism: Mongoloraphidia duomilia; assembly: GCA_039654895.1. NCBI lineage: Eukaryota > Metazoa > Arthropoda > Insecta > Raphidioptera > Raphidiidae > Mongoloraphidia > Mongoloraphidia duomilia. Next base: position 45,330,199 of record CM077524.1, on the reverse strand, counting down.
TGTCACTTTTTGACACATTACACAGCGTAAAAAATCGGTTTAATATTAACTAAAAAGTAAAAAATAAAAAACTTTTTAACAGAAAAAACCTCCTTCAAAAAGGCACTAAAAAGAGGAAAATAATGAAGTTTTGAGATCTGCGCAAATTTAATAAAATATGAAGTCGTTTAAAAAGTATAATATAGTGATTAATATCTTCTTTTTAACCGACTTCATATTTTATTAAATTGGCGCAGATCTCAAAATTTCATTATTTTCCTCTTTTTAGTGCCTTTTTGGAGGTTTTCTTTTGTTAAAAAGTTTTTGTGGTTATAAACTTTCTAAAGTTCAATATCTTCACACCAAAGGTTCCATCCCTATTCAAGAGGTTAATTGAAATCTCACACGTCCTTATTATTTATCGGCCATCTAAACTATACAGGAAATATCACAGACTTCTCTGATCTCTGATATTTTCTACATCGTATTTATTGCTATAGAATTTGGATAGTAGAGATTCCTTGACCTTCATTTCTAATATGCGTAAGATGTATTTACGACTCCAACCGTACCAAAATCAATGTATTGCATACGTCGCTTACCATAAATAAGAGGTTACGACACCAATGTTCATCTTAATGCTAAACAGTTGATCAACCTGAGATAGTATATATGAAATCTACGTACGATAATTAATTGATAAGAATAACAAGCAAAGATAATAATTTTATACATTTATAATCATAAACATTAATTTTCCAAATTTTACAAATGTATTGCGTGTAACTCTTTGTGCATTAATGCCGAAAGAATTAATTAATCATAGTTTAGATGATAATCACAAGAATCATAGAATGTTAAATTATTGGAATTGTGCGCTCTTATAATAAAACAATTATACTCAGTAATTATTTATTAAATACTTTACAACAATAAAAATGTTTATAAGACAAGCTAATGGCCTAGTAACGTTCATATCTAACAGAGCATAAAGTAAACAATTAAAGCAAGATAATTAATTAACCATTAACAGTTTATTTATATTTTGCATTAGTTATTTTGCACAGTTATATCTGCTTATAACGAAATTTACTGAACAAAGTTCTGGTTAAACTTATAAAAATGACGTCCAAAATTGTTTACGTGGCAGAACTGGGCAGTGCTGAGAACTTGCAATAATGCTTTATAAGCACTAATAATGCTCAAAGCACTTCGTAAAATAGATGCTAGATGCTTATAGAGCACTTGCATATAAAGACTTGCTACTTATTAAGCTGCACGTAAGCATTATAAATAGCTTAATAGACATTCAACAAGTTTACTAAGGCCCGTATTCACCGATCCTAGTTAGTTATTTAGTCCGTTGATTTATTCCCCTGGTAACTATTACTCGGAATAAATAGCGATAATTCAATTCACCAAACGTAGTTAAGTTTACTGCAGGTATAAATCGTAAGAATAACTATTCTGTCCAATTTCAAGGGTATAAATATTTATTCGCCTAGTAAAATAGGATGAGCACAAAATGCACAAATTACTTTATGATAAATAATAGTTTTGAAAAATTTTTGGTCACAGTCAGGATTCTAACCTGAACCTTTGAGCTTACAATACTCAACCGTGACATGATTGCTAAATTGTATTGTAAGCTCATTCCGACGCGAAATTGGAAAGGTTCAGGTTAGAATCCTGACTGTGACCACTGGTTGGTAAAATGATTTTTTTCAATATGTTTTGAAACAATTATATAATTGGCTGCTCTCCAACGAAAACATTTTTAAATTACTTTATGACCTGGCGACCTTTTCAGGTAAATATTAATTCCATATCTTTCAGGTAATGGTTTTTGTAGTAAAATAAAATAAATTTACATTTTCGATCGATGCGCCATCGGTCGGATCTTTGGTAAACGTGCTTTAGAATCAAAATATTTGACAAAATGTCCAAGGTGTATGGTATAAAGTAAATTTGTACTTGAAGTTATTATTCTATCGAATGAATTGCCTGGTGAATTGAAAGTTAAGGAATCAATTTATTCTAAGATTTGTAACTTCTATCTTTAACAGTGTTTGGTGAATATGGGCCTAAGCAATAGGAATGCAAATTTTAATTAAATCGTAAGCATCAGAGTTTACGAAATCTGGTTCATTATAGTAGGTACGTTGGGTTACATGTTGGTAATTCATAAACTAATCGCAAATCAACTTTGCTTGAGAAGCACCAAAACATTAAGAATTTTTTATTAATTTAGTTACAAATTATTATCAAACTACATGCTGTTGCTTGTCTGGTATACAAATAAGCCTTCAGTGACCATGAAAATTTTTACAAGAAATAAATAGCTCAACTAAAATGCAAGAAAACTGCTGCACTTAAATGTATTTTAAAAAAACAACATACGGCTAATTCGCTGGATGTTTGCTGATAAGAATCTTTCAGTGTTGCATTTAAAACAAGTGTGGTAGGTAACTACATTTTTTTAAATGATTACCTGTTTTTAATCTGCATTCTAAATGACCATGACCTACGATGATGCTCTCTTAATTACAAATGATTCTGTCAAACATTCAGTCTAAAGATATTTACAACTGTCAGTTAAAATAACTTGTAACTTCGCTTTCACTTTTATGTCAGCTATCAGCACAGTTGAATTAAAAAATGTATAGACAGTTCGTAATTTTGATTTGTCAAAATACAAACAGAAGAAAATGAAACCGTTGATGTTACATTTAAAAATTTTGAACTTGCGTTTACATACAGGGTGTTTCAGGAGAAATTGTACATGATAGTAAATAAATTATTGTTAACAAAAAGAATTAGGCAAGACTTAATTAATCATTAATTGTGAAGACCAAAATGAAAATAGTTTTCATATCCAAAAAAAAAATGGATGCGTGTACTTTGTACGCGCGTTAGAAGTTATACTTCTTTGGCGTGATTAAGAACTAATTTTTAATTTGCATGCAAATAATTTATTGTAATATAAAATAATAAAAGGACTGGAGTGAATTTATTTATATTTGTTTATATGGTAACCATGGAAATCATTAATGCTGCAACTTCATGGTGTTAAATTTTCGTGACGCGATGCGCGCGCATCGTAAAAATTCACTCTTATCATTTTTTCATAACGCTCCAAAAGAAGTATAACTTCAAAAATAGTAAAAAATTAATGACAACTCACCCTCTTTGGTGGTAGAAAACGTTTCTCCATCCTCCCCGACAGGTACACCTCCTTGCACCTGTGAACGATCAAAATACTTATTAAAGATCGGAGTGTCATGTCTAAATCTTCTTGTACGTGGATTATTATAAATAGGACAAGGATTGTTAGAAGGATATGAATGACGTTGATTGTTTATGGAGACACGACTGATATAAGAAATACGCGTCGGTTGATGGCGTCGCCAACGCCGCGACGACCCCTGTTGACGCTCCGCATCGTCACCGTCGTCATTCACCAACACTATAACCACCATTCACCTTATCACTGTTCCTGCTTTTCCGGGCACGCAGCCTTTGCCTAGCATTGCTGTCTTTCAGCAATCAAAATATACACTTATATTTTATTGCTGATCTCATTTCCATTATAGCGCATGACAGCATTGTATTGGTCACTCTAGTTCAAACATTGTTATGATTATTCTGTCTCGTTTATACACTGTATGATTCTTTTATGATATAAACTGTTATTTACATCGAAAAGCTAAAATCAATTAAATATTTCACAGGAAATTAATCACCTTTAACATCACAATAAAAACAAATTTAACTGAAAACTTTTTAAAATATTCTGTATTTTATATTCAAGTAAAATTTTAACGAGAATTTCACGTCACAATTTTATAAGCTTAAAACTTATTATTACCAACGATATTTACAGTGTGAAAAATATTAAAAGATAGGTATGTCACTAAAACTATACTCCAAGTAAATAATAAATGAAAAAATATTAATATAGCGATATTAAAATACTGATTACCAATTAACGGATTTTCAAATCTAAATTCCTACGCTAAAAAATATTTTACTTTAGTACACAGTTGGTTAGTAGTTCTACCATCGTTGTTTATTAGTAATCGAATGCACTATCGGAGACAAGTAGTATTGCTAAATGAATTTCCTGCTAATTACGTCAAGCATGTTTGAAAATCGATGACAATACTAGAATACTAATTACCTTTAACACCAAATCAATCGATATAATCGTATTTTATCATTCAAGTCCTACCTTTGCGATTTTGTTATACAATATGCTTTTAAACATTATGGTGGTTTATGTTAAAGTATTTCATAAAACATTACTTGACCTAAAAATGCGTCGTGCAACCAATAAGCGAATTTTATAATAGTGATGGGCGATACGATATATTTTTACAATCGAAACAATTGTAATCGTTCATAACAATCAAGTCCACAATCGACTCGGAGTTTGATTTTACAATGGAAATGTTCGATTGTTCAACTCGATTATTTGCCACATAGGTTATAATTAAGTTATAGCAATAGCAGCGAATGAGAATACGTATAATCGCGATTCAAGGTTATATGCTAGTCGACTGACGTTCACGCGACTCGTTGATTGTTCACTGTTCACACTATTCAGTCGATACTCACTACTCTGTGATCTCTTCACTATTGAATTCGTATTACACGATTGCTGCACAATCGACCATCGACTCGACCACAGTTGTTGAGTGATAAACGATTGTATATTATGTGGCTCTCGACAGTGTACGATTCAGTACTATGCGACTCAGTCTCGGTTAATTATGAAACAACAACAATCGAGTCCAAGTGACAACCATCGAGAATCATCGAGATGTTTGAACAATCGAAGACAATCGCTCAAACAAAATACTGAAATAAATTGACAGCATTTGATGGTATGAAGAATACCGAAACCGAGACCGAAACGTTAGTAAAATGCAAATTTAATAAAAAAATCAGTATTGCTTTTTATTGATCCTTTGTGCCACGGAAGTGCTCATTTCCAACAATTCTTAAAACAATCGACTAAAACATCTCGTATCGCGCATCACTATTTTATAACACACTAAAGTGTTTTAAGATTAAGGTTTCGTTAATTTCGATCTGTTCATTTTGCGTCAAAAATTCTTCCCCACCCCGCGAAATTTGTTAAAAGATGAAAAAATGTTTCAGTGCGTTATTTGCTTTTTAAAAACCTGTACTTTCAGTTTGAAAATGACATTTTGGGTATGCCCTTTCATCAGTCCAAATTTCATGCTTTTATACAAAAGTGAACAATTCGGTGGTTTTTTCGAGCCAAGTCGCTGTTCTTGAAACCAGCCATAAAATTAATTTGTTGTTTATTTTTTTATTTATTGTAGATTATAGACGCGTCGACAACTTCGGTCATTAACGTCTTTTAATTACATCAAATCGAATAACAAATAACTTAAAACTAAATGACATCACAAAACATACATGAGCGGAGGTGGGATTCGAACCCACGACAGTGTGATCAAAAGGCCTGCTACGCTAACCGTTACACCACACTGTCCTCTAATTTGTTATTGTTGTACTATTTACGTAGAATCTACGTAAAAAAACAATCAAATTGCAATTCTAATGATTAATAATGAGTGTCCGAAAAGTAAACGCATTAATAATCGAAGAAAACAATGCCGTATTGTTCCGATTGATGGGTTATGACGTTCATTACTATGCTTCTATGGAAAACAGTGACAATAATCTGATGAAAATATGTACAGTTTCCATATAAGTGACAGGATATGCTTAAAAATTAAAATCAAGTTTATTAAACCTCATTCCAAACTTATCTAAAAATAAATATTCCATATGGGTACCGACACATATTATTTTATAATTTTTTTTATTTACAGAATTTAAAATGCTGAACGTGATAACTATCGGACATCGGCGGTTTTTTCAATATTTATGAATGTCTAAAAAATTCCTTTTAGATTATTATACAGTATACTCCCTCAACAATAAATAGGTATAGCAAGTATGTTTTTCATATTAGATCACAATAATACAATTGCCAATTTCTAATTAAATCAATATAGTCGTGTTTGTGAAGATTTAAACAAACATTTAATTATTACTTTATTTCAACATTATATTATAGTTACCAAGATAAATATTAATTAAAATATAGTTATATACTTAGTTCAATTAAAACTTTATTACAGCAGACATAAATAAATTAAAAAGTAACAGAACTGTAAATAGTATATATCAGTAACAGAAAAAAGCACGTACATATTTTACAGTACAAGGCAAAAAAGAAGCATCCTAAATATAGATTCATTTTTAACAACAGAAAAAATACAATAACCAATAATAATTTCTAAATAATAAATTCTCCCTCTACGAAGCAAAGCCGGGCTGGTGGTGTTTATAATATTAGTACGATTCCGCCAATACGCTAAAATGCAATAAAAAAAATTCGACTGATGACCAGTCCCATACTTCCCACCTAGTAAATATTTGCAAAAAATAAACACTCTTTTTTTATTCTTCGAAAAAAAGCATGGCCCTCTTTTTTTGTTTAGTGATCTACTGATGGCTAGCTTAATATAGCAAAAATCATGGTTATCTTGATTTACGTACAATTTTTATTTTTTTTAGTAAAATATTTTTCATATTATAACATCTAGAATTCATTTATATTTTTTTTACCTATGTTAATACGTGACATTGAGAACGTTTTTTTGAATATCTCAGGATCCACTGAACCGATTTGACTCAAAATCTAATCAGATCTAAGTTAAAGGCTGATAAACACAATAGAACAATCGGCATGGCCGTATGATGTTCCGTTTTTACGATATCGAAGACGAAAAATTGACCACATACACACACACACACACACACACAAACTTTCGCATTTATAATATTAGCAGAGATTTAACAATGGGCAACTCACAGGCTTGACTATTTGACTATAGATAAATAGTAAATTACCTAAGAATGGCAAGTGAAATCATGATAAATGAGCAAAAATTAAAATACATAAAAGCGAAATAGTCTAAGCTCCCATCGTACAAAAAGGTACCCAACGAAGACCTCAAATTTAAAAATTTTCAATTTTCAACTTTTAAATTTGAGGTGTTCGATGGGGTACCTTTTTGTACGATGGGAGCTTGGACTAAAGGACGTATAATAAATAGAAAACTATTATAATAATTTAAAATTATAACATTATATAAAAGTGTTCCATTCTTTATCGAGTCAGAACAATTAAAACATTTCACATGCAAATAATCCGGAAATGTTTCCTTACGACGATATTCATGCAGAAAAAAAAATGGTACGTTAAAAGAACAATAAACTTCCCTAAATGAGTTTCTAAATGCCACTTTAGAATACTGAAATTAATTTTAAAAGTTACACTTATTAGTGTTCCAAAAAAGTTGCATAATTGCTGAATTTAAACTCTACGGCGATTTTCAAATGGAAATCGCAAATCAAATTAAATGTGTGAAGAGTACAAGACTAAAAATGTTTAAGTTGTCATCTTTTGTTCAGCTTTGCACTTCATGTAGAATGTTCAACCAAAAATTAGGTATTTACTTTTTAAACTGTGATGAAATTCTTGAAAGAAAAAAAATAATTGGATCAAAATCGTGGGAATTTGGAAGGTTGTAACAAAACACTGTTATTAATCGCGAAGTTTCGTCGTGTATTTACGACTTTCTCAGGTTCTTAGTTGTTTTAGTGATTGTCAAATTTTAATAAAACATCTGACAATTTAATATAAGTAATTAAACAGTCAGATATATTAGGTGCGTTTGGTATCAAGGTGTAGTGTAGTGTAGTGTAGATAATTTTTCACTGAAAAGTTTAAAAAGTTCACCAAAAGTGTAAACTAAATGTACACTTGTAACAAACGGGCTAGTGTACATTCTGACTAGATTGTACATGCGCATTACAAAATAAATTAATGACAGATTGGCTGAGTTCATTATTTCTAGTTTTTACAGTTTTTTTTGGTCGTAAAAATGTTAAACTCACTGCCATATTTATCTTATACCCTTACATTTTGAAGCTCATTCATTTTTAAGAGACAAAAAATGTAAAAAATTGAGTACGAAAAAAGTATCAAATCTGTCAAAGCGATTGTCAATTCAGACATATATCACGTGACCTACACTACACTACGTGCACCTGCTCAAAAGTCAGGACTAATAGTTGTTACACTTTTAGTCCCACACTGAAATAACAAACAGATCAGTTATTTTACACTTTTGTATAACAAACGTAATAGTGTCAAAAGTGCTTACACTTTTTACACTACACCTTGATACCAAACGCACCTATTAAATTCAATTAATAATTTTAACTGAAATAGTATGTTCAGCATTAGACAAATAAGACGCATGATTTTCTGTGTTAATAAAATTTGACAATGGCTAAAACAACCAAGAACCTGAGGAAGTCGTAAATACGCGTTATTATTAACATTTAGTGTTTTATTTTATTTATTTAATTTATTGTAGATTATAGACGCGTCGACATCTAAGGTCATAATGCCATGCTGTCTAGTGGTTTTTTGAAGGAGGTTTTTTTTTTGTTAAAAAGTTTTTTATCTCAATTTTTTCTTAGATGAGGGTTCAAAATCGCTATAGGTTGAGCGAGCTTCGCGCTAGCCTGTTAGCATCGCTAACTCTGTGTGCAAAGTGTACAGGGTAAAGTGGGTAATAAACGGGATATTTATGCACATTCTGCAGTCACACATACACGTGCATTATGGATGCAAGGAATGCATATGGGAGATATTAGTGCGCTCTACCGATTTTCCTCTGTGTTACCAACCTACACCTATATTCATGTGTCGTACCAAGGGAGAAATTGCATCGCTTTGTTTGCATACGGTCATTGTAAAACAAAAAAAAAGTTTTATGGTTTTTTAAAATGAGTTTTATACAACACATCCTGTTTGAGAAATATCACTTGCATCAATAATTCAAGTGGAATACTGTATAGCTATTGATGGGGTGGCTTAATCCCCCCTCCAAACTTTAAACTAACATGTTTAATTTATAAGTGATCGTGGGAATTTTAGACCTGCCCCCCCTAAAAAAATCTAAAAGAGAAAATTCGCATGCTCTAACACTGACAGAGTACATGTTGAGTAACCGTGAAACTTCACGTTGGTAAATGTATTTTAATAGTTCCAAAGAAAAATATTGGGTAATAAAAATCAAATTTTGAAAAAATAAACAAATATCACTCTCAATAAAAATAGATTGATATAAATGAAATGTTGACTAGTTTGTGTTCGTTCATAACCTAGCAGTAATTGGTTTTGCTAGTGATATCTGCTCGTTAATTAAATAAATGACAAGGTGCAAATCAGTAATCACTATATAGCATTCATTTCATGCCACATGAGTCGTCCTCGATTATATTTAGTTCTAAATTAGAACTTGCTATAATGCGGGTTTGAAACGTAAGCCGATAGACGAAAAGAATTCAGAAATAAAATTCGCTACGTAAGTTGATATTAAAAAATTGGAGTAACTTGTAAAGTTGTATGTATCAATATTATACAGGATGTCCCAAAATTGCTAGGACACAGAGCTTCCACGTGTAGTAGAGGTCAAAATAAGTCGATTGGACCCAATTTATTTATATACCAAAATGTACCGTTTGCGCGTGAGAAGAGTTCAAAGTTTACATAAAAAAACACATTTTTGTACGCTGTTCAGAAATGAGTGAAACAAATTGAATGAAATTTGACAAAAGTGCATTTTAGAGGATTACTCTCTTTTCGGTAATCAAAGAAAAACCACCCTCACCCCCTGACATTTTTTTCAGAACTTTCTTAGGGGTGGTAATACGGTCCTCAAATTTTTTTAGCGAGAATACTGATTAATTATCTTCATTTTGTTACTCTTGTAAAAATTTCGTATTCCGCATAGTTCCGAAGGAAAAAAACGTTTCCTTAAATAATGCTAACAGATATATTCCTAGTACAAGTTTAATAAAATTGTAATACAAAATTTTACGTAAACTTTGAACTCTTCTCACGGGCAAACGGTACATTTTGGTACATAAATAAATTGAGTTCGATCGACTTATTTTGACCTCTACTACACGTGGTAGCTCTGTGTCCCAGCAATTTTGGGACACCCTGTATATTACGTCATAGTTTTATCCTCTTAATATAAAAAAAGAAATGTCCTGTCCAGGTAAAAAAGCTGAAACTCTAAACTTGAAATTTTGATAGTTTGTTCCTTCTGTGACGTGAGCACCCACTAAGAATGGACTTTTCGAAATTCAACCTCTAAGGGGGTCAAAAGGGGGAATAGAGTTTTTTGACAAAATATTCATATCTCACAAATGGTTAGGTGAAAGGCATTGAATTCATCATACTAACTCTTCTTTAAAGATAAACAAATCCTTATTCGAGAATTTTTTTAAATTCAATCCTTAAGGGGGTAAAACTTGGACTTTAATGTTCTAAATTAGAACCTGGGAATTGAAGATTTGTAGCAGACGAATCATGTAAACGCCATAGAAAAAACCATCTCACCTATTCTCAAAACCTACATTAATTTTTTGGACACCCGGTATTCAAGTGTCAGCCATGCATATTATATTATATAGCTGTACGTGCAGTTAATTTCTACTAATTTGTCTTCGTTTTAACAAAAAATACTTTATATATTGTTCAACACATTCTTGTCGTGTGCGCTAGTTTATTTTAAAATCAGTTTAAAAATTAAATTAAAATTCTATTGTTGTTATATTATATCAAACTCTACAGTTTTATAAAATAATTACTCGTAAATTTCAACTCGAAATTATTGTAAACGTCACATTTGGGTTTTTTTTCTAGTTTAATATTTTTTAAAACTATTATTTTGATATTCGTTTTGTTCTAGAGACGAAAAATGCTGCAACTAAAAAGTTATTGGTTGACATTTTTAAATACCAACAGAAAATTTTTAAATTGACATATAGAAAACGTTGCAAAAATATGGTAACTGAAAAATTCACTTCTAAATTAAAATTAACAGACTTTGATACATTCTTTCAGTTTTGCAAAATATTATTATAAAGTTTTCAAAGAAAAGCTACCAGAAATATCCAAGGAAGATATTAACATTGGAAATGTTTATGTTCGTATATGGGGGCAGAGTTACGAGTTTTCGTTCAAGGCCAAAAGACAACGGTGTCGCGATCAAGTAAGGAGCAATCATGCAAAATTGAACAAGTGCAATTTTTTCGAAATGTGTTATTGGAAATGTTTATGTTCGTATATATGGGGGCAGAGTTACGAGTTTTCGTTCAAGGCCAAAAGACAACGGTGTCGCGATCAAGTGAGGAGCAATCATGCAAAATTGAACAAGTGCAATTTTTTCGAAATGTGTTTTATATCATGTCTAGTTAATTGAGAGGTATTTCCGACGAAGACAACGGTGTCGCGATCAAGTGAGGAGCAATCATGCAAAATTGAACAAGTGCAATTTTTTCGAAATGTGTTTTATATCATGTCTAGTTAATTGAGAGGTATTTCCGACGAAGACAACGGTGTCGCGATCAAGTGAGGAGCCATCATGCAAAATTGAACAAGTGCAATTTTTTCGAAATGTGTTTTATATCATGTCTAGTTAATTGAGAGGTATTTGCGACGATCTGCGGTGAAAGACAACGGTGTCGCGATCAAGTGAGGAGCAATCATGCAAAATTGAACAAGTGCAATTTTTTCGAAATGTGTTTTATATCATGTCTAGTTAATTGAGAGGTATTTGCGACGATCTGCGGTGAAAGACAACGGTGTCGCGATCAAGTGAGGAGCAATCATGCAAAATTGAACAAGTGCAATTTTTTCGAAATGTGTTTTATATCATGTCTAGTTAATTGACTGGTATTTGCGATGATCTGCGGTGTTATTTTTGAGCAAATGTTAATAAATACTGTAGAAAAATCCATTTAAAAGTTAAGTAATCAAGCAAAAGTGAACGCGTATATAACAGAAGAATAATAGGATTATTCCTGACAAAACTAAACAGTGCATTGATAAATATTGTGTGTATAATAAACATTTAATTTTGTTTCATATATGCTGTTATCATTTCCAATGTCCTCGATGGTTGCAAGGATTGCGAAATCTGTGAATTTTTAAACCGTTTTTTTAACTTCTAGATTTTAAGTTTCTAAGGTTCTTTGCGACAATTAAAATTGGCAATGATATATTACCATAATAGTTACAGCAAATATAAATATTTTACAAAAAACTTTTCGCACATTTTAACAAAACTATCCTAAGTTTGATAATTAAGTTTAGTACATAACTTTAACAAAAATGTTAAATGACTTCTACAATTTCATAAGCAATAAAATGTGAATTTTTTCAAAGCATTGTATATTTTTTCAATAATTTTTATTCATGAGTCATGACATTTAAATTTTATTGTAAAACAAGTTATCAGCACAAGGCTACCCGTTACGCGTATTGAGTTTCCCATCAAAGCTGATATTCCCCATCTTAACTTTTGACAAGATCGCATTTCATGTTTCAGTCACTCTAATTATGTTTACCTTAAGTAGAAGTGAGACTTACAATCGTTTTTTATAGCACCTACTATCCTGAATTTGTGACTCCTGATATAAAATAATTTTGCAGTAACTTATTTACGTTTTTAAATTGAAGATATATTTCCAGTGTACCTACTAAAATATTTTTCACAAATCAAAGTACTTAAGCATTCTAAGTTTATATCTATATATTGAAGAAATTTGGAAATTTTGTAATTCACTGTCTGCACTTGTAAATAAGAAAAACACTTCCAAAGTTATTAAATTTTATTAAAAAAATAATGAACGCTTTCGACTTAATGTAGAATTTATTGCTCTTAAAGCCTAATGTTTAAATTGTTAGAATTTAAGATGTGATCGAATTATTCACACACAATAATATTAAGACGATTAAAAATTTGTAAACACCGATCTGAAGATGACTACATTAACACTTTGCGTACCGGAACAAAAAAACATAATTTCTTCCTAATCCCAGTTTGTGCTTACATACGTTTTTCTTATTACATCTGACTTGTAAACTAGACGCAAGAAAATTACAGTTAATACCGACGTCTATTTAACTAATCTCTGTATTCAAACCAAACATTGCTTTTTAGAGTATTTTAGTGACATCTGTTGGAGAAGTGAATGAACAAAAAATACGTTGATTAGCTAACAAGTCGTTGTACCCCCTTGTGTTAACTACATGTGCAAAAAAACCAAATAAATATTTTTTTGTGAATGGTGGTAATTGGTGATACACTATTGAAATTTGGGACCACTCCTGCTGTTTAAAGGTGTTTATAAAGCATTTTTCTTATTGCGGGAATAACGGCATTTTTAATTTTTTTTACTTGGTACTTAAGGCAAATTTTGCAAGTCAAGTAAACTGAACACTAAATATTAATCAATAATTATGACGTCGGTACGCAAAGTGTTAAGTCGAAATCGCTCATTAATTTTTTAATAAAATTTAATAACTTTGGAAGTGTTTTTCTTATTTAAAAGTGACAGTGAATTATAAGTTTATTAGCAAACGAGCCAATTTAACTGTGAAAAGTACTTAGAACATAAGTAGCCCCAAACCATTTTGGCTGATGATTACCCTTTACAAAGTTTTGTTTATTTATTTATTGTAAATTATAGACGCGTCGACAACTTAGGTCATTAGCGTCTTTATTGCATTAAATAACAACTCACGTAAAACTAAATGACATCACAAAACATCCTTGAGCGAAGACGGGATTCAAACCCACGACAGTCTGATCCAGAGGCCGTGACGCTAACCACTGGACTACGCTGTCCTCTACAAAGTTGTGGCTATATTCTTGTAGTTATATTGGCAAACTAGTCACTCGTTATGGGGTACCCTAAATAAGTCTCCCAGAATACAAATGCATCCTATTACAAGGTACCTTTATTGAAAAAATATTTCCTTGGCAATTTATATAAACCTTCTTAGAAAAAAAGTGTTGATCAAAAGTATTTCTGTAACCAATTCTTTGCCTCACTTATGTAGTGTAATATTGAGTTAATTAACCCTTAAAAATTGGCTCTAACAGCTAAAATAAATATCATAATTATTAAAATAGACAATAGCCAAACCACAAATAAATACTTTTCTTAACGTAATCAGTCGGCGAACATGCCATCGTGATGTTAATCGTCAAACAATTAAGATATACAAGGAAAAAATCAAAGACCACTGTCAGGACTTGAACCCGAAATTCCCAGTTTCCGGCTGTTTCCTGACAGTGGTCTTTGATTTTTTCCTTGTATATCTTAATTGTTTGACGATTAACATCACGATGGCATGTTCGCCGACTGATTACGTTAAGAAAAGTATTTATTTGTGGTTTGGCTATTGTCTATTTTAATAATTATTATATTATAACCACAAAAAACTCAACTCTCATTGTTGTATTTAAAATAAATATCACTTTTTAAATTATATAGCTTCTTTTATACTGTCTCTAAAGTCACTTCAGATGAAAGTCTGTGTTTTCAATGTTTTTTTCAAAATTTGAACTAAATCAAGATGGACTAACTTCCCTTTGCTTCAATTAATTTTCAGAAAAGAAAGAAATTGTAAATTATAGACGCCGGACAACTAAGGTCATTAGCGTCTAAAGTTAATTTTCATATCACATATTATTACCACTGTTAATTTTCACTGACTTCACATATGCGTATTTAATAACTGAGCTAGATGTGTTTGAAACCACAAATATACCCGGAATATGTCAACAATTTATACACAATACCTGCGCGGTTTACCACATTGCATTAATATTACTGTCTAGTCTAGTCGTGGCAAACTTTATGTACTATGGTCATTAAAAATTATTATTAATTAAAAAATTTACTCCTAGCCCATTAGAAATCGGTCTATCCCATGAACCGATTTAGCATCTGATTTGTCACTTGAAAGTCAACACAGCAAGTACTAGCCAGATGGCAACAGAGCATGTGCTGTTCGCATGATAACTCTATCTATTGGTGTGAAAGACTATATTCTAGAAATCGGTATACAAAGCACGCGTTAGTGCGTACCGGAACTACACAGAACAATCAGTAATTTAAGAATACACAAGAGTTAATGAAGGCTCTATCTTGTTCATAATATATATATGGCTCATTCCCATTTAACACAATACACTGAATCTGTAACAACAATTTGAGACAGATCTATATTTTGTTCCATTGCTATCTGCCTACAAATGCGTAAAACGGGGCAAGCGCACTATACATGTGTCCGCAGACAGAAATAGACACAGTTTTCTACATAATATGGACCTTATGGATTTCTATCTCAACACGTTGGTTACACTTTAAAAACAGAATGCGTCATTTATAAAACTTTATAGACATTTGTGGCTTGCATATTGCCTCAGAGTATAACCAATAAAATGTACAAACCTTTTTTAATTGTTTTTAATTCTAAACGAGCCGACTCTTCAGTTCCGTTACGGATCGAACCGAATCGATTCAGTGGGCATCTTGCATTATACATTTGCCATTGTTCAGACTAAACTATAGCAACTAAAAACTGGGAATTTTTAAAAACTCTTCATTAAGGCCACAAAAACATTCGATCTGTAAACCCCTTTAGAGACTGTAAAAATGTAACCAATAAATCTATAGAGTCCAAATAAAAAACGACATTACTCAAGGAAAATCTGTCTATACACAATTTTCTGTATGTTAGCTGCCATTTTTTGTAGGACCTAAAAAGGTCCACAAGCAATTTGTTGAATAATAAGCATAGCATTTTTATTCTTTTGTTGAATCTTAAACGGTTTACAAGCAGGTTGTTGTATAAGTTGGCGAAGTTCATAAAATACTAAAACGATAGTCATGCCATAGACGTAAATGACCTTAGTTGTCAGGCGTCTATAATAATCTATAGTAAAAATAATGTTATTTGTTTAAAATCCAACTGTCAATTGACAAGAAACAGTTAAAATCAAAATAATAAAAACATTTATTGAAGGAGGAATCTTCTGTTTTGTAAAAGCTAACCTTAATAAACCACCCTTTCACGAGATTCTTGAACTTTCTTACAGGAAGATTTTGTACTGGGTAGTTTATTAAATAATTTATAGATATACAGACGAAACTTCTATGGGGTAGTATTCTAAGATTATGGACACTAGAGTTACAGCTAAAATTCACTTAGTGTTGCTTAACACAATATAATGAGTGATAAATAAACAGGGATGGCAAAGTTTATAATATTTTGAAATTAATAATCGTCATTCAGCCGGTGAAAGGAAAGTTGAACATGCCTAAGCTAGTCTCTCTGTCGGTTCTGTCGCACCCAAAAACAATCTCGATAATACAGTATTATTGCGTATCTGTTCCATTACATGGGTAGATAATTTGCGTTTCAAAACGCAGAACATAAATGTAAAATGCCAATATCCAATAGACGTTTCAAAGCTAACCAATTTGCTACATTCTTTATATGTCGCGCCCAAAATAAAAAAAAATATCAGTATCAAAAGATTTGTTCAATAATTATTCTGTATAGAAATGCAATATATATTTAGTGTTCGAAATGTCATATTTATATAGTCAATTTTATATTTTGATATCAACGTACAATAAATTAAGCGAATAAAGATGTATTTTGAAAGCGTTACTGATAATTGTTTCAGAAAAACTACTCTGCACTTAAATTTTCAATACTCAAAGTTTTTCTGACAAATCACACTACAAGAGACACATCTTCAAAGTTCTTTATCTCCTGACAATAATTTCACCAATCATCATCCAATGAATTTTACATCGCTTCAGTAACAACATCAAACTACACCAACAGCACCATAATCAACACTCAAAAACAACACTCCAATATTTTTCCGGAAACTTCTAACAGGGTCTTCCACATCACATCCAAAACAGTCCAATTTTCATTAGTAGCAATATTCAACCATCGACAAGTGACATTGTCGGAATTAATAACAACCAATAGTTGTTTTTCAAATATACCACTGTGATCAATTCTAACAATGTCTTGCAAATCACACCCAAAAATCATCAACGACTAACAATGATCACTCCAATTTCTCAGTTTTTAATGCACACTCCTTAATAACTACAAACAATTATTTTGCAAATATACCACTAGGATTAATTCCAACTAGAGTGCCTCGCAATTCACATTCAAAACACTCCATTTGTGTAGACAGTGTCGGCGCGCGTGTCTGTACCTCGTGACGTATATAAGTACAATACAAGTGTATTTGCTATCAATCTACAATACAATAATAGAACAATGCTCTAACGTTGAGAGGAGACTGCGGTATTCTGTAATAGCGGAATGCAATAGCAGTGTTTATTCCTCTTTACTAGGCTACGTGTACACAGGTACGCTATTATTATGTATTCTGTTATAATAATGTAGACGTCTCTGTACTGGATATAAGATCGGTCACGTTTTACACTTTCATTTTCCACAGCAAATTTTTACAATTTTTATATATTACTAGCTGCCCCGTCCGGCTTCGCCCAGACTGCAATACACTGCTCACTCGCTTCGCTCGTTCGCCATGTATATATTTTTTAAAACTTAATATAAAAATCACGATTAAAAATCAGGGGTTGATCGCATAAGGGTGAAAATTTAGAATTGTATGTATTTTTCAATGCTGAATCATGAAAAAATAAAAACAAAAAATTTTGTCCAAAAAATAAAAAAAAAAAATTTGGGATGGACCACCCTTAACATTTAGGGGTATGAAAAATAGATGTTGGCTGATTCTCAGACCTACCCGATAAGCACACAAAATTTCATCAAAATCGGTCCAGCCGTTTCGGAGGAGTTTGGCAACAAACACCGCGACACGAGAATTTTATATATTAGATAAACTCAATTTTTACGACTCACATATCAATCCCTATTTTCCAAAATTCTTTGTAGAACCAGTCTCCTTCCTGTAGTTCTCTGAACTTCATGACCTTTTCGATACCTTCCCTCTATCTTCGTCTTGACTCGAGATTGCATTCCCTAGTCACAAGTTAACTCCTCTCATATGTCACATCCCAATATCAAACAAATACTACTCAGTATTTGATCAAGACAGCGTGTTTATATTTTCTCAGATAGGAACAGTTTTGTTACAAATGGCTAGAAACAGCAGATAGGAAGTGTGTGTACCTAGTTACGTCACAACCGTCATCGTGTTCACATTTGTGTCGAAATGAGGACGTCTGTTTTCCCACATCTTAACTACAGCATCAGGCTGTATGGGAATAATGAGCCATTATGTAGATACTGTATGCATTGTTTTTTTAGCAATTATTAATGCAGAAAATTTCGTTTTCTAAAAGTACTTTAAGGTTGATTTATATGAAAGACGTGAGAATTTGCATGCATAAATTTAAAACAAACGTTGTCCCTAGATTATTACTGTATTTGCCATATGGCACATATACTATTGGCGTCGGTCGGATGGCGGAACCTAGGGGTCCGACCAAAATTTCTCGACGTTTCATAGCTTCCTGAACACTTTGACACCATTTTTGGAAATGTCTACTTATGTATGTATGTATATATATAGATATGTGTGTGTGTGTGTGTGTGTGTGTGTGTGCGGGCAATAACTTTCGAAAGAGTTAATTGATTTTGACGAAATTCATCAACGCACGAAGCCTATATTTAAAATGAGGTTGAAAAATGTTTTTGAGCCCAAAAATACCGAAAAAATTCTCAGAATGGTTTCAAAATTGAAATTTAACCCTTTAGTGAAGATTAAAATGTACTGCTAAAATTTTAATAAAGTCGACCCGACAGATCCGCACTTACAGATTTTATGAAAACACTAGTTTGCGGATAGTGATTTACTTACTGAAGGATGTATTTAATTTGGGACAGAGATTGCATTGATAATAATATTGAAATTAAGAAAAAAAATATTATTTTAAGGATGTATTAAGGGGTTAAATTTTTTATTTTGTCCAAAAACAAACTTAAGTTCACGTATTAAAGCCACAAGGTCTGTATTAGCAAATACACTATATTGTCGGCAGGGTTTGGCACTGCGACCCGAGTTTTTTTATATTTTTAAAATGCGTAATTTTTTTGTCTCTTTATTATAATAACATAATAATACTATTAAATTATATTTATTATACAAGCATAATTATAGAAATTTGTTCTCACGTATAAACGTTTAAAAATAATGAAAGCAAAGAGTTTTCATTTAAAACTTTGAAATTTCACTCACTATTTGTAAATTATAGACGCTCGAGAACAGAGGTACGTTAAGTTTGGGTATCAAATATTAATTCACTAAAATCAGTTCAGCCATTTTCGAGTGAAATCAGTACAAATATAGACAGACCTTTTCAAAGATACCCAACAAGAATATGTACCAAAAAAAATGTTTTTGAGCCCCGTTTGCATGTATGGGCATTGGGCGCCTCTCTTAAATAAACCTTTTTAATCTTTTGTTATTCTCTCCGTCTTTGGGCCGCGGTAATACATATTATGTGTGTGAATTTCAAGTCCCTATTTCACTTCGTTTAGAAGCTAAAAGCCTGTGACAGACAGACATCGTTGGCTCAACAATAGGGTTTCTTTCTGGTACGGAACCCTAAAAATTTGACAATTTAACACTTGCACAGTGACTTTTTGATTATTTTGTATTATGAACGGATGTGTTCCTGCAAAATTTTAAATCATAGCAAACAACGTCATTGCTTCATTGTGAACAAAATTCTGTCCCTATAATAACTCTAAATCATATCAGAGACATTGTTCGCTTTTGTAATTCTATAAAGTTGTAATTTGTATCTTCATTGAAATATAACAAGTGCAATATAGAGCTGACCCAATCGCAATCCTATACAAATTAATGAATCATTCCGGAAAATACTAACGGCATGCGCTTATAGAGAGAACATAAAATTTAATTAAAATCTCTTGTGTAGACGCGGTTGTTCCGTGTCCAGATCCACTAGGATGGGGATGCTACACTACCGGGCGGAATATTGTACCGTTTGTACAGTAAGGAACATGTAAGTATAGGGCTTCC
Source organism: Mongoloraphidia duomilia (assembly GCA_039654895.1). Taxonomy (NCBI): domain Eukaryota; kingdom Metazoa; phylum Arthropoda; class Insecta; order Raphidioptera; family Raphidiidae; genus Mongoloraphidia; species Mongoloraphidia duomilia. The sequence goes on along the minus strand of CM077524.1, from coordinate 45,310,160 downwards.
ATATCGAAATTCCAGGATTTCGCAATTCCGGAATTTTAGATAATTAAACTTATCAATTCCCGCAAAACTGAAAAAAATAATATCGGAATTCTGGAATTATTGCAAACATTAAAATTAACAAACTTTCGCTTAATTTCCACCCAAAAAGTGTAGTCCAATCAAATAGTCGAAAAAATAGGTCTGAAATTGCGTTAATTAGAAGTTTGATGAAATTTTAATGGTAGGTAGGGGGTGCTACTAGAACACTCCAGCCAAGTTTCCCCCCTCGGATTCTGCAAGGGGTGGCTGCCATCTTGAATTTTAGGGATGCAATCATGTATCTTGGTAAATAGGTACTGCTTGTACGTGAAAAATTACTATTATAAAAATTGTTAAGGAGGATGTGCACTGTAACACCGCGTGTGTTACAGTGCACGCCTGAGCCAAGAGAGAGAGAGTGCCGCAGTGGAGAACAGCAGCGAAGGAGCGGACCAAACATTTCGTTGCATATTTCCCCTCACGCGGCTGTTCACAGCCCGACATAAGATGTTTCACATCAAAAAGTGTTCTTTTTTGTTTTTGGAGACATCTACGATACTGAGTTCTCAAGCGCGCGTTTATTCGATGATCCGCCACGGTTTATAGGAGTACAAAAACGAAAATAGAGTTAACAGTTGCATGTGCACTGGTGTAGGTACATATGTAATGTATGCATGTGTGTGCATACATAATAATGTTATGTTGGTATTTATAAGCAGAGTCATTCGACCGCGATGTGCAGTCATTCAACATGCAATCATCGGCTTGAACATAAATGTACAACAGGGACAGACCGTTAAATAATTCGACAATTTATTTGTTTCGGCAGAACAGAAAATCATATTTTATCAATAACTAGCGACCCGGTCCGGCTAAGAATTTAATATTTATTATCCCCCCGCGACAAATATTCTCCCCCTGTGAAGCGAAGTCGGGCTGATGGTATTTTCTCACGTGAATTTTATTAATATATTACTCACTCGCTTTGCTCGTTCACTCGAGTTTTATTAATACATTACTCACTCGCTTCCTACGTTCGCTCGAATATTATTAATACTTTACTCATTCGCTTCGCTCGAATATTATTAATACATTACTCCACTCGCTTCGCTCGTTCGCTCGAATTTTATTAGTACATTACTCGAGCGAAGCCGTGCGGCCAATTATTATTATAACCTATGTCCTAAAGCAAAGTATCACCAATCAACCAGTGAAAAAATTTTTGAAATCGGTTCAGTAGTTTCTGAGATCTCTTTTTTCACTCGGGCGAAGCCGGACCGGCCAATTATTATAATTCAAAAACCTTCGCGGCCTTTGGATCACACTGTCGTGGGTTTGAATCCCACCTCCGTCCTTGGATGTTTTGTGATGTCATTTAGTTTTAAGAGAATTGTTATTTAATGTATTTAAGACGCTAATCACCTAAGTTGTCGACGCGTCTATAATCTACAATAAATAAATAAATAAAAAATTCACAGATTTCGCAATCCTTGCAACCATCGAGGACATTGGAAATGATAACAGCATATATGAAACATAATTAACTGTTAATAATATACACACAATATTTATCAATGCACTGTTTAGTTTTGTCAGGAATAACCCTATTATTCTTCTGTTATATACGCGTTCACTTTTGCTTGATTACTTAACTTTTAAATAGATTTTTCTACAGTATTTATTAACATTTGCTCAAAAATAACACCGCAGATCGTCGCAAATACCTCTCAATTAACTAAACATGATATAAAACACATTTCGAAAAAATTGCACTTGTTCAATTTTGCATGATTGCTCCTCACTTGATCGCGACACCGTTGTCTTTCACCGCAGATCGTCGGAAATACCTCTCAATTAACTAGACATGATATAAAACACATTTCGAGAAAATTGCACTTGTTCAATTTTGCATGATTGCTCCTCACTTGATCGCGACACCGTTGTCTTTCACCGCAGATCGTCGCAAATACCTCTCAATTAACTAGACATGATATAAAACACATTTCGAGAAAATTGCACTTGTTCACTTTTGCATGATTGCTCCTTACTTGATCGCGACACCGTTGTCTTTTGGCCTTGAACGAAAACTCGTAACTCTGCCCCCATATATACGAACATAAACATTTCCAATGTTGAAATGTATCTACTATAATGGCATTCATCAACGCCGTAACTTAATCAATGAGCAAGTACGTAGATAACATTCATAATGTACAGTTCATACAAATACAACACAATTAACAATAAACTGCGCTCCACCTGTGCATATTCACATAATATGACTGACCTATATTCAACTTTAGCATTATTGCATTTTGTTGTTAATGCATTTAAATTTATTTAGGGATCGGCATGCTTTGACAATACCTGCTATGAACCTGCACCGTGTAATTTTAGCCAGTGTACTGCATCTATTCATTATCACCTAAATAAATTAAATAACTCATTTACTATCTAAAAGTCCTTATTTCTTTCCTATTTACGAAATGAAATGATTTTAATTAGCGAATTGTCGAATAAAATTCTTGGATGTTAATGCAACAACCTATCAATAGAAAACAATCGTTCTGAAAGGAATGCGGACCCCCGAAGAATGTTAAACACGATCATATTGCATAATTATTAAAATAAATTATCGACAGGTTGTGGGTTTCCTGTTCGAATCTCGCATTACCTGTATAGACTTATGCATTAATAAGAGAACGACCTTCAATGTCAGATTTCATAACGTCGATTTAACTAAAGTGACTTGGGAGCTCAGTCAAGCACGATGTTTGTTTACCAACACCTACGTAGATCGGAACACACATACCGTGTATTTTAATTAGTACGTAAATTATGTAGCCTAAAAATAATGCTTCAGTGTGTCAGTAATTTAAATATATTTTTGGAATCAACGCTTACAAGTTATAAAAAATATTATTTTTGAAGCTATATACTTCTTAACGCATGTTTGGCATAGGGGACCTAAAATATAAAAAAACGTCACGAACGTGGCCTTGGAACGCGGCGATGTAACGCGGTGATGAAACGCTGGGCAGCGCGTATTGTTGCTATAGTTTCTATAGCTTTTATATGTAAATAAATTCGATTTTATTTACAATGCTTAAGCTGGGCAGCGCGTATTGTTGTTATATTTTATTTATTGTAGATTATAGACTCGTCGACATCTAAGGTCATTAGCGTCTTTCAACTACACTAAATAACAACTAACTTAAAACTAAATAACATCACAAAACAGATGCAAAAAATGTGCCATAGAAATTGATTTTGTTTATATTTACCTTTTTGACTTGTTTTTTAACATATTTATATGTATAACTTGAAACCAATAAAACTATCTCTATCTCTATCTCTATCCATGAGCGCAGGTGGGATTCGAACCCACAGCAGTCCAGTCTAGAGGTTGCGGCGCCAAGCATGCTAACCACTAGGCTATCTGCCCCCTATATTGTTGTTATAGTTTCTATAGCTTTTTATACTATGTCGATAAATTCGATTTTATATACAATGCGTAAGAAGCATAGCTTCTGTCGGGTGTCCCACGACACCTTATGACTTTTTTAATTTTAATGTTAAAACGGAATTTCAGAATACCAAAAAAAAAATCGATTGTATCTATCAAAAGATAAAATTATTGCGAAATGATTCTAAAAATAAGACCAAAAATGAAATTTCTACTTTAAAATACCAATTTGAAATTTACCGATTTCGCAGTAATGATGTCAAATTAAGTAGGCGAAAAACAAAACACTGAAAGAAGTGTGCTGTAATAAAATTGTAAAAAAACTTTTGTACTCGTAATTGGTGCACGTAAGCATTTTTACAATAATTAAAGTAAAAATGAAGAAAGAGTTGTTATGTTAAAAACGTTTTACAGTGGTGTTAGTTTGCGGAGAGTTAGAGATTTTTCTATTAAGTTTAATGGCACACAACGTTAATTCCCTATGGGACCGGACACCCGGTATAATTTTTTTTCATGAAATTACATCTAAGGTCAAAAATAGTAGAAAAAAACTAAAACTTAAATGCTTTTTTCGCACCGAACGGTGCGATGTGTTCCTACAATTATTAGTGTATTTGCCATAATATGGCACATACACTATTGGCGTCGGTCGGATGGCGGGACCTAGGGGTCGGACCAAAATTTCTCAACGTTTCATAGCCTCCTGAACACTTTGGCACCATTTTTGAAAATGTTTATATATATATGAATGTATATATTTATATATATATATATTTATATATATATATATGTGTGTACACGATAACTCTCGACAGACTTAATCGATTGAAACGAAATTTGGTACACACATTGGAACCCATCACCGCAAGAAGCCTATTTAAAATGGGCCCGATCGGACCATTTTCAGGGTTGTATTTAGGGGTTCCAAAAAGTTTTTGGGCCCAAAAATACCGAAAAATTTGTCAGAATCGTTTCAAAATTGAAATTTAACTCTTTAGTAAAGATTAAAATGTGCCGCTAAAATTTTAATAAAATCGGCCCGACAGGACCGGACTTTCAAATTTTATGAAAACACTAGTTTGTTGATACGGATTTACTTATGGAAGGGTGTATTTAATTGGGTGTACTGATAAAATCCATGTCTAGTATTGAAATTTAGAAAAATTTAATTATTTTAAGGGATGTATTAAGGGGTTAAATTTTTTATTTTGTCAAAAAACAAACTTAAGTTTACATAATAATGCCACAATGCCTGTATTAGCAAATACACTATATTGTCGGCAGGGTTTGGCACTGCGACCCGAGTTTTTTATTTGATTCAAGATAAATGTTTGCTGGAACAAGTGGCAGTGGGCACTAAGGCTCCGAGCTTTCACTCCACCTGCTTTGTCATTGTTACAATGTCAATATTAAACAAGCCGTGAGGTGGGTCGTTTATTAGAACAAAAGTGCGACCCTTGAGGTCCACACGACGAACTTCCCAGTTTGATAAATATTTAATAATAATAATTAAATTAGATATTACACAGAAAAGTAATCATTTTAATCATTCAAACATCAATAATTAAAAAAAAAAAAAAAACGGCTGAACCGATTTTTATAAAATTTATGTCGGATCAAAATGACGTTAACACGCCTCGATTGACACCCTTACGAAGTCGATATAATTTTTTATTCGCGAGATATTGTGAAAAATCTACTTTTTTGGAGGTTATTTGGTTAAGAAAAAAGAACGGCTGAACCGATTTTGAAAAAATTTCTTTCAGATCATATTTACGTTAATACGCGTCGATTGGCACCCTAACGTAGTCGATATCATTTTTCATTCTCGAGATTTCGTCTTTGAAAGAAATGGACACATACGTACGTACGTACGTACACACACACACACACACACACAGACATCTTTCTAAAAGTAGTGTAAAAATAGTGTAGTGACCTTGAAACATTAAAATTTTTTTTTCTTTTTGATTTCGATTTTCGGACCCATTACAATAACTTCCAGTGGGAAGTTAATAAATTAGTTTGTGCAAAGGGGCGCGCGACAATAGATTAAACTGCAGTGTATTGTTTTAATGCCTACTCACTTAGAAATGGCATAATAATGTTAATTTATTCATTTTCAAGTTCTAAGCAGAAGCAGACAATTGTGAATAGCGATCGACTTATCTATATTTCTGTATCAATAAAAGAAAAAGTTTGTATATATGAATTGACACTCGCATGTAATGAAAATCTATTGATTCTGAAGCATATAAGGAGAATATTAATTTAGCAATCATGTCACGGTTGAGTATTGTAAGCTCATTCCGCCGCGAAAGTGGAAAGGTTCCGGTTAGAATCCTGACTGTGACCACTGGTTGGTAAAATGATTTCTTCCAATATGTTTCGAAACAATTATATAATTGGCTGCTCTCCAACGAAAAAAAAATTTTCAATTGCATTTCAGCCGTATAAAACTATTATTTATCAATAAAATTATTTGTATCTAATTATTACTTTAAACTTCGAGAACTACTGAACTGATTTGAACAATTCTTTTGTTGTTTAAAAGCCCACTTCTTAATTTGGTGAGTAGCATAGCTGCTACATAATATTATCTACACTACGACAAAAGGAAGACGTTTATTTATTTATTTATTGTAGATTATAGACCCGTCGACATCTCAGGTCATTAGCGTCTTTCAGCTAGACTAAATGACAACTTTCTTAAAACTAAATAACATCACATATCATCCATGAGCGCAGGTGGGATTCGAACCCACGACAGTCTGGTCTAGAGGCTGCGGAACCAAATACGCTATCCACTAGGCTATGCTGCCCTCTAAAAGGAAGGCGTAAGGCCACGATTTTCCAATAGATTAATCATAAAAGAAGTCAGCAAAAATTTGATGGCTAATGTTAGAATATTTTAACACTGGCCATACGCTACTTTCAATTTCCTTATCACACTGCGCAACAGACAAGGACGACAGAAACATATTCCCGATTTCTTTAAAATCGATTTTATTAATTAGTTTGTTTTGCGTATAAATTTGAATAAAAAAACTGTTATGACACATTCTAATATTACTCGAAATGTATGTAAAAATTTCTCTTCTGTTGTTTCGAACCGATCTGACTTGAAGTGAGCGAACTATAAGCAAAAAACAACGCTTGTTTAATTTGATCCCCTATGGAACCAAAAATCAATAATCGGGCAACGTTAGGATCAAATACATCCCGGAAATAATTTAACAACAAAAGTTTTTTTGGTTACGCCATTTGGGCTGTATATAGGTGTGAATGTGATACAAAAAAAACATAACACAGGTTTACTGACGTACAGACAAAGCTATTCGCGCCTAGTAAATGCATTTTATTTTATAAAACCATTAGAAAAACGTATCACCTATTTTTTAAGTTGAAAATGCATTCATTATTACAGCAACCCATAATTATACGGTAGATAGAAATGTATATCTCGATAAATTTTACACTAATCAATATTTTTAATCACTCATTGATATTACTTCAGACACATTTGATCGATGTTAGGTATCATTATATTTCTACGCTGCATATTAATTATACAATCCATTTTACGCTGCTACATACATCCAGTTGTTTTATTGTCATTTATTGATATTCTGAAGGTCCTCGTTTGTTTATTATTCATTTGTTTAGTTAAGTTTGCGTATTCATTAGCAGAATGATTATTCAGTTGCGTAATAATAACCCTTTGTTTTAATAATCTGAATAAGCCATTTGTTTACTGATTTAAGTATTCATTTGTTTACTAATCTAGGTAGTAGGTATTGTTTTGTTTAGTATCCCGGATATTAACTTATTTTCAAATGTAGTTGTTCCTTTATTAATCTAAATATTAATATGTGTACTGACCTATGCATTAATTCAACCACTAGCTGCCCTGCCCGGCTTCGCCCGAGCTAGTTAACCTCAGGGAAGGGAACGACGTAGTGAGCTGAAAATAGTCGCATTCACCGGATTGTCCAAGCAAACTGCGTGAATTTCGTGGAAAGTTTTTGTGTTACAGTTAAAATTTACATTCATCTACTTAGTAATTACATGTTTCAATAATCACAATGCAGACACAATAAGCATTCCGAATGTTCCTAACTGAGCGTATTTATAATATGTGAAGATCTTATCTGCTCGATCGTTTATTTTACATTTACTTTGTAAGCTCTATTAACGCAAAATTACGATTAATAAAAATCGTTGGATCATAATCAAGCACTAGTCGACCGATTTCCAATTGTAAAAAAAAATGATATTGTACTTATTGCATATTTTAACAAGTTAAACATACCATAAACCTGTTGCATATAATATGCAATATCTGATGTGCAATTCCAATAATGCATATTCATATCAAATAAGTCAGATGAAAAATACTGAGTGTAAAAATTAAACATTAAAAGAACTCAAATTTCCAATGAATAAAAAAAATTCAATATATTTAAATCAATAATTTAATCACAAAACGTTCAGTTCTACTTTTAAAACAATAATAATCAAATATTACAAAAGAAAACACGTTAATAGAATTGAATTTCAATTATTTTCTTTCATTTCAGTTTTTTGATTTAATTTACTTTGTGAATTGCTACTAGATCCAGATTTAACCTGGCATAATAAAACTAACACTACGCAAGGTAGGTACACCTTCGAAGTGTCTTTCATTTTATCTTTTTCTGTGGTCCTACACCTACTTATAAATCATCATTGGCCATCGATTGTTAATTACGTGTTTACTTCACCCAAATTCCATTCTTTTGTTTCATTTCAGTTTCCCTCTTGTATTCTTTTAGCTAGAATTGCGTCCTCCACATTCTCACACCAGCTTCTTCAAGGGGTCCCTTTTTTTTCTTCTGTCAACTCCACAGTATCCACATTTAGATACTTATATATTATATATTAAATTCCTTTGGTTCCTTTAGGAACATAGGGCTTCTACAAATGCTCTGAAACGAGGTCTATCGAGAGCGAGTCTCTTAACTTCTTTCCAGGTGACGCCATATTATCTCATTTCGGCCTCCATAGTGCGTCTCCAAGTATTTTTTGGACGTCCTTGTTGTCTGCTTCCTTGCAGGTTCCACTCTAGTGCGCTACGAGTAATATCAATTTCTTCTTTTCTAAGGGAATGTCCTATCCACTTCCATTTTCTTGATTTTATTGTTCTCCCTACTGGTATTTGTGCTGATCTAGCTAGTAACTCAGCATTTGAAACTCGATGGTACCATTTCAACCCGAGTATCCGTCTCAGACAAATATTTACAAAGACTTGACAAGCATTCGTGTTCTTTTCAGAGGATTTCCATGTTTCGCATGCGAATAATAATACCGACTTGACATTTGTATCAAAAAGACGGAGTTTATTTTTCACAGACAATTTTGGACTATTCCATATATTTTTTAACATTCTAAAAGCCTCCCGTGACATTTAGATACTTAGTAAGTACTTATAGTACCGCTAGTACAAGGGTATCAACATGCGGACATTGCCTGCCAAATGATATCACATCAGATAGTATTCATGTCCAGATAACTCGATCTCCTTTAAACTTATATAAAATGTTCCTTATATAGAAACTATTGGAGTGGAAAGGGTTAATTTATGCTTCCTGATCTCTAGTTCAATTTTACCCCCATTCATTTTTATCTCTTTTAGGTAGCACTGCCTTCTCGCTAGGTTTCCCTCAATTCATTCTTTCTTGTGTACTCACTTCGCAATCGAATAATGATATGCCTACTCATTAATTAATCTTATTCGCTTCATTAATCATTAAAATTTTCAACCAACAGCGCATATAATCAGCACACGTCCTGTTTCCTTATAAAAAGTTTCACAAATAGAAACAAAGACTATACATTTTCCGTGAACATTCCGTGTCAAATAATAAATAAGCAGCACCGCATCCTTAGATTATTTGTATACAATCACTTGTCAGACCATATCTGAAGCCGCAGTTACCTCTTAAGGCATTCCAACTAAACAAAACGTGCACACATTTATCGCGATGGTAATCGATATTGCTTTAATAACTTACTGATTATAAACAGATACTGCTCTAGAAGAAGGTGCAAGGACTCGGTACGTGTGATTAAAAAAAACTAAAATTATTATACTTCATAGGTAGGTTAAATTAAAGATACTCAACTATTGCAGACCACACCGTTTTTAGGTTTCCTTATATAAATTTCCATTATAAAAATGAATACATGATAAATGATAATAGATATTATCTTTACTTACACGAAAGTAAATAAAACACATCATCCATATTATTATGTCGGTAATTTTCAAATGCACTATTTAACTGAACAGTAATTTTGATTTATCAAACTGCTACTCGAATATGCATTCGGCCTCGAATTCCTAGTGTCGTACAATGCATGCTCAGGCGCCCAACAATGTAGACAACAATATACAAATCATTCAATGATGCTAAAAAATGTTGCAATGATTTTTAAAATAATATCCTGTACATACGCCTCGCCGGTACATTTACAAATAGTTACAATGATTACGACAGATGACTATCGGTCATAATAACTGTCACAGTCATTGTCATTGTCACTATTATTGAAGGTATTAAGTGCACTGGTGCATGTACAGTGTACACTACATAGTGCACTTATTTCAAAAATCATTGCAAGAATTCTATTCATTAAGTGAAGATAAAATCGTAAGTAGCGAATAACGATGCTTTAAGCATTTATAATTTATCGTAAAAATTCAGTCGTGTATATATTATTATTATAGCCAATGCTCGACTACGGGACTGTAAGGTATGCTACCTTATTTATGTTAATTCTATCATCTTTTCTATAAACTTTATTTTTTATTTATATTAGCTCCTCAAGTGGCAAGCCTGTAAGGGAACGGCATCATTGACGATTGGTAGCATATTTTCAACATAATTTATTATATTATATGACGTTTTGTAAATTATATAGTTATTTACGTATTTGTTACAAATAAATATTGAATTTAATTGAATTGAATATACCATAGTATTTAATTCTATCATCTTTTCTATAAACTTTATTTTTTATTTATATTAACTCCTCAAGTGGCAAGCCTGTAAGGGAACGGCATCATTGACGATTGGTAGAATATTTTCGACATAATTTATTATATTATATGACGTTTTGTAAGTTATATAGTTATTTACGTATTTGTTACAAACAAATATTGAATTTAATTGAATTGAATATACATAGTATTTTTGACTCAATACTTTGCACGTACGTTTTTATCGTTCCAAACTGTGTTAAATTTCTCTAATGTCGAACTAATTGCAAATCCATATGATAAAAAATTACATGGTGGCAAGTCCGGGAAATATTAAGATTACTGAAGAAATATGGTGGCTTTTGTATCGAGAAAAATGTTATCTCATAGTCTTGGTTTTCGATTTGCCCTTGTGAGCCTTCGATTTTAGAGACACTTTGTAAGACACGTACATCGCACGGTTAGTACACTGAGCATAATAATAATAAAAAACTCGGGTCGCAGTGCCGAACCCTGCCGACAATATAATGTATTTGCGAAGACAGGCCTTGTGGCATTATTTTGGAATCCCTAAATACAACCCTGAAAATGGTCCGATCGGGCCCATTTTAAATAGGCTTCTTGCGGTGATGGGTTCCAATGTGTGTACCAAATTTCGTTTCAATCGATTAAGTCTGTCGAGAGTTATCGTGTACACACACACATATATATAAATATAATATATATATAAACATTTTCAAAGATGGTGCCAAATTGTTCAGGAGGCTATGAAACGTCAAGAAATTTTGGTCCGACCCCTAGGTCCCGCCATCCGACCGACGCTAATAGTGTATGTGCCATATTATGGCAAATACACTAATAATATTTTTAGCTACTAGTCGTGTCAGGTTATGCGGAATGGACCATGGCGCGCAGGAGTGGAGACTCGTAACTTTCAAAGAAGTAAAGTGCATAAGGAAAACTTGAAAATATTACATACATGTATTGAAAACTAGTTAAATAAAATACATACCAGTTCATTGTGTGCAGCTCCTTCAGGAGGTCCAGCTTCGTAACGAGTGACGGATATTACGTCATGATTAGGTGGCGCTGGGGGCAGACCGCCACCCCCGGATGTCATTGCAGTCGCTTCCGTCATCTGTACATTATTTTTCTCGATTGGCATTCACTGTTTCCCTGAAATAAAAAAGAAAAGTTACACTAGGTAATCGATTTTGATGGCAAATCTTATAACTTAAAATTAACAAGTCTATCTAGCTAGTTCTCATTCTAGAAATATTCGTTTTCTGATAGATTTTATAATTTTGAAAATCAATTTTTTGACGTTTCAAAATAGTGTAATATTGTAAGCAGGCTTTGGATACTCATGTATTACAGATGTTATGATATACATGCGGATTTTATTAATAATTTTTATTTATTAATTTTAACAATGCTGAGAGGGGAAAAGAAAAATGTACTTAAATGTATGAAGCATAATTTGGACCTTGCATTTATGTGGGTGACGTACATATCCTTTTTTTAAAACTTCCTTAGGCGCGTTAGGAACTCTTTTCCTGGGTAGTTAAAAAAAGGGAACCGTTCGCAAAAATGTGACGCGGCTGACACAGCTATATCATAAAAGCGGCACGCAGTACACTTAGCATTCATAGCGCAGTTGGTAACGTGTTTGCGTTCTATCCATAGGAACCTGGGTTCGAGACCTAATGGCAGCGTAGAATTTTTGGCGTTTTTTCTTTTTTTTCTAAATTCTACATGATATTTATTTATATATTTTTTAATTTTTGTTGTATTCTTTCTTTGACAATAATTATAATTTTTTTTAAAACCAAAGTGGAATTAATTAAAAATACAATTTTAGTATTTTAGTAATAATTTATTTTTAGTTCATAAATGCGCTATAATATATGACACCAAAAATTAGAAAATCTTAAGTTTTCTCTTCTGTCGTGTGGTCATAAGCACACGCACATTTTTTTTTGTTAGACAGAATACGAAGAGTTTCTTTATTAAATTAGCAAAATACAGTACGAGTTCACGGGTCAACAATTCATTCCTTATAGGATTACAATATCAATGACAGAAAACAACATAACTAGCTTAAGAAGAGTCGTAGGTATCACGTTGTTGTCACCCGATAAGCGCTTTAACTGTATATAAATGTTAACGTAATGACATCTTCGTACTTATAATAAGTAACGCGTATATGCGTTTCAAACTACAAAATAAATATCAAGCCAAACATCTACCTTCCATATTTGGTTAACAGTCAACCGACACGCGTGCTCTCGAAAGAATGTTGTGTAAACTGTTCGGAAAATACATTAAACCATCAAGCGTTTATTTCTACAGTGTCTCTGCTATAACGCATTATGGTTTTGCCCAAATTAGATCGTATGCGTTTGATAAATATGGGAATAAAATCACCAAAATCAATTTTGCATTAAAACTACACCGTGGGTTGCATTAAAACTACACAGTGGGCTAAACCATATAAAAAATTTGGCGTTCACACTACCTGACTGTCTCCCCACATTACAAAACCTCTAACCTAACTTTAAAAGAAAAAATATTAGTAAAAAAAACTTTTTAGAGACAAGCTTTTATTGAAATGTAGGTACTAAAAAGGAAAAAATAATATTTAATAATTTTGGTTCATAATTATTATAAAAGCGGGGGTTGTAATCTCTATGATAGTTTATTAGTCGCAACCTCCGCTTTTATAATAATTATGAACAAAAATTATTAAATATTATTTTTTTCTTTTTAGTACATTTCAATAAAAGCTTGTCACTAAAAAGTTTTTTTTTACTAATACTTATTTTATTTCGTTCATTTTAGTCTTTCAAAATTTTACCCCCCTTTGACACCAGTAGGGGTTGAATTTCGAGAAATTCTTTCTTGGTGGATGCTTACGTCAGAAAAGGAAACCAACTGTCCAAATTTCAAGTTTCTAGCTTCAGCGATTTGGCCTGGGCGTTGATTAGTCAAAAAACCCTACATCCCCGTTTGAACCCCTTAGAGGTTGAATTTATTTCTAAAAACGATTTATTCATGTATTGTCATCGGGAATACATATGTGTACAAAATATCAAATCGATCGGACACGTGGATATCGTTCAAAATTGACTTGCAAGTTTTGACCTAAACAAACAAACTAACATACATTATAAAAGCTTGTAAAAATATCGGCTAATTTAGTCATAAATATCAGAAGTAAAGAAATCTTCTAAGTAGGGTTCTCTGAATTTCTAAAAACGTAATTTATATCAAGAATTCTACAGGTACCTCGAATAACGTTCATTTAATACACCTCCAGTACATAGGCGTACGCAAGAGAGGGCAAGTTGGCAGCTACTCCACCCCTAGGAAATGGAATAAAGTGTGAAAATTCAAGGAGCTTACAGCTTACTTCATCCTGACCCCTTTTGTTCCCCGTTATTAAACTTTGGCGCATAAAAATTCCCTAACTTGCGCACAATTAGAACGTTTGAAGTAAGTATCGTTTATGACCTATAATTGCCGTATGATAACCAGAACGTCCAGGTTCACGCTCATAACTCCCCCCCCTAACAAAATTCTGCATATACGCCCTTGATAGAGTGCCCGCGGTGAGAGATGAAGCCAGGCACGTCATCAATAATATGCTAGTGAACACCTGCTTGCCCGCAGACAGTGCCGTGTACACAAAACTGCACATTGGGTTTTATGACGTTCGGTACAATTTTGGCAAACTGCTATTCATGACAATAAATATGCCAATAGCAAGCCAGAAGGCGGGCGCAATGCATTCACGTTACTATGACGCGGTGGCTTCATCTTTCACCGCGCGATTTATTTATTTATTGTAGATTATAGACGCGTCGACATCTAAGGTCATTAGCGTCTTTCAACTACACTAAATAATAACTAACTTAAAACTAAATAACATCACAAAACATCCATGAGCGCAGGTGGGATTCGAACCCATAGCAGTCCAGTCTAGAGGTTGCGGTGCCAAGCATGCTATCCACTAGGCTATACTGCCCTATTCGCCGCGCGAGATCTAGTGTAACTGTCTACAGCCAATATTGTTAAACGTAAACCTTCACCTTCGAGTGTATTTACAGCGCTTAGATATCGTTGAGTTACAAAACTAGCTGCAACAGTGGCATCCCATCCTTCTGAAGGCCGATATCAATTTGACCTCTGCAGCAGCGCTAACAAAAGTCATCATCATCGTCATTGTCAAGTCATTGCATACAAACACCGCACCTGAATGACTCCGTCGAAGGTGTCAGTAATGTGAAACACAATACATTACTGTTAGTTCTACTATTGTTGCGTTATTATTACTTCTTAATTATTCTTAACGCCAGTCATTGTAAACATTATACTGGCTGTCTAAAAATGTTTGATGAAACATGCTGAGAAATTTTAGAACACTCTAATAAATTATGATCTAAGAAACATTCATTTTTTTGTGCATTTGAAATGCTCGCAGGAAAACAAAAAGAAGTGATTTTTTTTCAGAAATCTACTAATGAGTTTTATCATAGCTTAAAGAAAATTAAACCAATAAACTGGGCGCGTTTTTTTAATATAAAAAATTCGACTGATGACCAGTCCTATACTTCCCACCTAGTAAATATTTGCAAAAAATAAACATTCTTTTTTTATTCTTTGAAAAAAAGCATGGCCCTCTTTTTTGTTTAGTGATCTACTGATGGCTAGCTTAATATAGCAAAAATCATGGTTACCTTGATTTACGTACCTACAATTTTTATTTTTTTTAGTAAAATATTTTTTTTAAAACTGTAGGTACATTTTAGAGAAAAAAATATTTACATTTTTTTCATATTATAACATCTAGAATTCATTTATATTTTTTTTACCTATGTTAATACGTGACATTGAGAAGGTTTTTTTTTAATATCTCAGGATCCACTGACCCGATTTGACTCAAAATCTAATCAGATCTAAGTTAAAGGCTGATAAACACAACAGAACAATCGGCATGCCCGTATGTTGTTCCGTTCTTAAGATATCGAAGGCGAAAAATTGACCACACACACACACATACAGACATCAGTCAGAAAATGATCTTAAACGATTGCTAGGGTCTCAAAACGTGAAGATCTGTTAAAATCTCGAAATATTTTTTTCGGACTAAATCCATTACTTCCCTACCATAGCAGAGGTGGCAAGTAAAAATTGTTTATTTCGATCAGTCGTGAGTGTGTAAACTTGGCACAGTAAAGTTGGAAAAATATCAAAATTTTAAGAATTCCTATAGCACGCCAAATAAGTACCTACAATAATTTTTCAAACAATACGAAATATGAATATTTAGAACAAAAACAGAACCATTGTATTACATAAAACTTAGAGCACATTGTACCTTCACAAATATCAGAATACAATAGAATCACTTCTCATTTTAGATCTTTCATTGAAAAATGTTTCGAAACATCTTATAACTGTTAAAAATGCATTGAATTGTTTTAAATGACTTTACTTCCGCCGAAACGATACTTATTAGACTACATCTAAACTTATGTCACTTCGTACTCAAAAATACACTTTATATAATCTAATTTCCTCTATCGAAAATCAATGTTTCAAAATAAATATAAAAGTGCAGCGGTTTAGCCCGAAAAATCTATCGAATTGTTCTGCATTTTTTTTATAAAAGCTTGAAATTTGAAGTGACAAAAGAGCACACCATAAATTTTAAAGGTCATTTAAAGATATTGGTTCACTTCAAAATTAACTCAGAGGTCCTTAAAATCCAATATAGCAGTCAAAATTTCAACGTTCTGTAACGATTTGATTGATATTCAGTTTATACATGCATTTTCGGATGCTAAATACTAATTCAAGGTCAAAATTGGCATTATGAAATCAAAAACTATTTAACTTTGCTCAGTATAGAGTCCCTGTTTTCCGAACGGCGCATGTTTATAAAGCCGGCCTTCCACTTCCATCAAAGATAAGTCCAACTGTCCACGGACCCCCTCGAAAATATGTACGAACCTCTAGGGGTCCGCAGACCCCATTTTGGGAAATGTTGATACAATCAATAAATTCCCGAATATCATACATTATAAATTATAACAAAGTATTTTTAGAGTCTAGCCCCGCGCGCCGTTTGATAGACATTATAATATCCGTTCGTGTGCTGATGGAGCATTGAAATCGCTGTTAAGCCTAGCCAGCACCAATACAGAACCGTCAGTCGGGTTGCATAAACTGCGTACGGTATGCACGTTACATGTATGGAGAACCGTGCGTGGTCGTGTAACTTACACATTATGCGTGTATTTTGCCTACATGAAACTTGTTTATTTAAGACGTTTATTATTTATATCCACACACGTCCGTTAGAAGTATACAGAAGATTATTTATGATCCTAGTGCATAATGCAATAGCAAATGAAATGTCTAATGGGATTTCTTTGAGATTAAATCTCGATCTTTTTACCTGCTTGAATACAACGCCAGTGGCGGGCCAGATAGATAGATAGATAGATAGATAGATCCTTTATTTATTCGAGAAGCCTTGCAGCATAGAACATGTCAATAGAATTTAAATAAAATAAAGTACTAAAACAAAAAACAATACAAAATATATACTATATTAAAATGTGTCATCCAAATATTCCTTTATGCTATAATAACATTTGTCTATTAGTTCTTGTTTCATTTTTTTTTTCAAACATTTTTTCAGGCAACATTTTTATGTGTTCTGGCACTTTGTTATATATTTTTCTGATCTGGTAAGTTACATTTTTTTGTATTATTGTATAAAATGGACGCATAGTTTTTTTCGTTCTTGAAAATTCGTCTGTGACGTAAATTCTATACTTTCCACGCCTAGTTCTTTTGGCGCCCTTGTGGATTTTAATATTTTTCGCCCCCAATTTTTATCACGCTGAAACATGAGCTCAGGTGAAGTTTGATATCATCCACCATTCAAAAATAATTTTAACACGTTGACTACCGCAATAATCAGAAATAGCTGGTCCATTCTGGCCTGAACTGTTCTGTCCTTGAATAGGATAGCGATAATGTTCTTTAACATTAATGAATTTATTTTTCCCAAAAAAATGTATTTTTTTGTTTTTTGAGCCGAGAAACACCAAATAATTCACGTGGCCCATATAGCTGAAGTTTGCAATAATGGCCGTATGAATCATATGCCGTTTCATATGTAAATAAGTCTGCATACGCTTGAATCATATTAAAAAAATTAGTTATTTTCTTATTTAGAAATGTAATTAAATGTTGGTTAAAGTTGGTTTTTGTTTGAATAAATATAAAAATAATATTTTATTTGAAGTTTCATTGCTTTTTTGTGAAATGTCAACTACAAACATTTCAAGCCTGAGAATCATCTATCGATTCACTCAGGGGCAGGCCACGCATAGTTTCTAATGCTTACAGCCGTGTATATTGAGCTGCATAAAAGTTACATTGACCTGTGAATCGAATGATGCTTTCCTTGGCTGTTATGGTCGATTCTTCGAGCATCATGTTATGCTTCTTACGGCAGTCAACGTGTTAAAAAAGTATTTTATAAATTTATTTTTGAATTTAGACGGACCGTCTAAATTCCGATCTCAAATTAAAATTAAATTAAAAGATGCGTCTAGACTTCCCCTCCTTAAATCCCTCTTTCTAATTGTCATTTTGTTTTACTTATCTACTTTTATAAAATATTTTTTTTTGAAAATGTTTAATCTGTTTTGAAGTTTATAGAACTGGATTTAAAAAAATGCCAAAAATAATATAAAGTGAAACAAAAAACATGTTTTAGCAATTTACAGTTATTAGCTTCAATATTTCTTAGACTTAAAGCCAAATCAGAAATCTGGTAATTAAAGTGTTAAATTGTAGCTCGTGACGTAAGAAAAGAAATTTAGTTCAAGAGAATTAATTAAATCGAATTAAATTAAATAAAACACATAAAAAACATCAATTGTATAAGTACGTAATATATATTATATTTATCTTAATAAAAATTGGCACAATAATCTCAACACATTAAAATACATAACATGCGGCAATTATATAATAATGACCAATGACCACCAGATGTCTATAATAATAATAACTAATAACAACACATTGTAAATGTTACTGTATGTACCTACATGATTTCCCATGAGTAATAATTTCTATGCATATATATGATTCATAATAAACTCGTCAAAGCTATAAGTTTACACATTTTCAATTTAGACGTATGATATTTTACCTTTACATTTTGCTAACGCGGGTGAAGCCAAAATGTAACTGTATATTAAAAAAAACTTATTAGGAATTAAAAAATTATTGTGATTTCTTTAATATAAGTAAGATGTTAATCAATATTGTAAAAAAAAGTGAGTTTTTGGAAAAGCCAATTTTCAGCGAAATAGCAAAGGTTTCAAGCGCTCTCTAATATTATTGTGTTGCTTTGTTCCTTTTCATGCGTAATGGCCTATTTTGTTAAATATTACAATTTCAAGAAGATCTTATTTAATATTTGGTGATGAGATATTTTACTCACACTCGAGTCAAATTTATTTTTACTCGGCTTTCGAGTGACTCGAATCGTCGAGTAACTCAAATCGGCTAGATCCACTCAATTGGCGAGTTGACTCGGAACATTCGAATGACCTGTAGTGACTCGAGTGAGAAGTACAAGTTAAGACATACTTAATCGATGTATGACATACAATATACATGCCTTAACCTTTCATTTGAATTTCAGTTCATAGTTTGAGTTGTTTTATTTGTGAAATGTTTCTGTAAACTGTAAAGCTGTTTGCTAATAATTCGTGCTTAAAATGAGTGAGAGAGCTACACTGAATGTGGTTAGTGGTTACTCATTATTATGACCTGCCTGTATGTAAAAAAATTACTCGAGTTACATTGTCACTCGAGTGACTCGAATCATATCTTCTCTCGAGTGAAGAATTTGTCACTCGTGTCTTATCTTGACTCGAATGGCATTCAAGTGACTCGTTTTGTGACTCGAGTGGCATTCGAGTGACTCATTTTGTGACTCGAGTGGCATTCGAGTGACTCGAGTGAAAAAATCTCACTCGAGTCCCATCACTAATGTTATCCTTCACAACATATTTATATTAGCTGAGACTTTAATTTCGATATGTTATGTTCATTGATGTTGCAAAATTATAACAAAATATTTAAAAAATAAATCATCCTGTACATGTTACAATGTTGATAATTTGCTTAACCCTTCAATAGCGGAATAACTTGCTGTACTTTCTCATTCAGTAGCAAGCTCCTTCAGGGCATTTAAAAACTAATTACAGATTTTAACTATTATTTGTTGATATTATTTCAAACCCTTTTAGACATTTTGAAATATGTCATACAATTAAAGTGTACG
Source organism: Mongoloraphidia duomilia (assembly GCA_039654895.1). Taxonomy (NCBI): domain Eukaryota; kingdom Metazoa; phylum Arthropoda; class Insecta; order Raphidioptera; family Raphidiidae; genus Mongoloraphidia; species Mongoloraphidia duomilia. The sequence goes on along the minus strand of CM077524.1, from coordinate 45,290,273 downwards.
TTATGAAAAGCACGATAAATCTCTTGGGATGTTAACAATATATCTGCCGTATTAAATTAATTGGCATAGTTACCAAAACGTATGTAAGGCTATAATTACGCCACCGAGCCCTGGAGTATGAAATACGCCTTTTAGGTGACACTCATTCATGGATGTGCTAAACTCTATAAGTCGACAAAACTATAATGATACTTTAACTTACCAGAAAAACAAGGCTTACCGAAAAATCATTCATCGAAATACTCCTGTTTTTTAAAAACGAAAATTATTTTTTTAGAAACAGAATTGTCAAACACTGTAAAGGTACCTGATTTGTTGATAATTACTGGGGGCATTTCTGTAAAAACGCTTAGGTACTCGCTAAGAAAGATTAATTTAGAATAGTGTTGCCGTCTAGATTTAGATTTTCTAGACTCTTGCCTTGTCTTGTCTAGATTTTCAAGACAAGACTTGCAAAAGTCTTGTCTAGAAATTTTCAAGACAAGACAAGACTTGCTTTATCTAGATCAAGACTCTTGCCAAAACTATAGACAATTTTCAAGAGTCTAGATAAACTAAGTAGTAGTAGGTAAAGTAAACCACTCGGTTAATCTAGACTCTTGAAAATAATCTAAAGACAAGACAAGAGTTTTTTAATCTAGACTTAGACTTAGTGAAGTCTTGATATTTTAAGACAAGACAAGACTTTGAAAGTCCTGTCTTGTCTTGTCTAGACGGCAACGCTAATTTAAAACCCAAACTGATATTTTTTCTTATAAGTTCCTAACACAAATTCTCTCCGTTACCTTCCTTTTTGTTAGTTTTTCAGCACTATTCCAGTTGCCTTCTGGGTTTCAGTTAAGCCTCAAAAGTAGTTTCTAGAGTAGCTCTAACTTTTCTAATCTTGGTAAGCTATATACATTGATTTTTATTAAAAAACAGGTTCAAAAACACATATGACAAAAATTAAAATCAAGACTAGTTTCATCCTCCAAAGGACATCATCAGGAAAATATTTCTCAAAAATACTAACAGTTCATTGGACGTAATTCTGGTTCCGCGATAGCTATATTATAAATATCCGCCTGAACTCTGAAAAGTCTTTGCTACTTACAGGAAACGTAAAACTTGCTACGTTTTAATCACTGAAAAAAATGTCATTTCCGCTACTCTACCAAAATCAAATGGCATATTTATCTGTCGAGGCAAGATTTTTTGAGAATTCTCGCTATCGAGATAAGAAAGCAACAAGGCGAGAATTTCAAAATGTCTCCTCTCCAAGTACGAGACGAGAACGGCAACCTTAACCACTAACACTTACTGTAAATCCTCTTCTGTGGTAATTAGTTCAGTCTTAATTTCATTAAAAGTAGGTTCTAAGATATCTGCATTTCTTTTAATATCGGTTGATAAGGCTGCAGATATTGCTCAGTTTTTGCCGTTTACATTTTACACACACAGTGTCTGCAATACCCCCACATAATATTACATATTATGCCAGTGAGTGAGGCCCACATGGTAATGCCGTTAGCCTTATATGGAGTGGCGACACTAGTCAAGTATTCCAGTCTCCGTCATCACACATAACCGACACAATGATATTTCATACGTCAGTGGCGGCTCCTCTATGAGAGCTGCGGAGCTGCCGCACTGCCAGAAAATAACGCACAATTCAAAAAAAATATTATATAAATCTGCATAATATGTTTTAATTTCATAATCACATAGCATTATTATGAATGACGGCATGCCGCAGGTCTATATTCTATAAACAGTCCTGCAGGAGGTGCTGCAGTTTGTGTTGCACCTAAATCCAATGTGTTAAAGAGAGATGACTTAGTAAAAATGAGACAGATTTATACGCGTAAAAGCCAGAACGGGTGCACAGAACCTAGTACAGTATTATTTTTCTTGGTTATAATACCGTATTATATAGCAATGCAATAAGGTGTCTTCGTGGTGTAGCGGTAACGTAGTGGCTCTATAAGCAATAGGTCTCGGGTTCAAATCTCAATACAAACATACCTTATTATTTTTTTTTAATAAATAATTAGATAAATATCATAAATAAATATATTTAATAAATTAATAATTTATTAAATTAAATTAATTTATTTAATATCTTTATTTTATTATTTTATCGTCTTTTTTACAAACGTTTAGTACTGGCACGCGGGATAAAATGTTCGGAGTTATTTTTGTTTTGTTATCTAAAAGAAGTATAACTTCTGACGTGCGTACATAGTACACACACACTCTTTTTTTTAATACAATAAAAAATATTGCTATAAAAATCACTTTATTTACGATTTTCGCGCTAGCGAAATCATTGTATAATGTATAGACAAATAATTCAGATCAAAAAATACACTTAAAAATAGCATCAAATGTATTTTTGAATTTTTTTTTTCGAGGTTGCCTCATTAGGGAGGGGGGGCTACTCCAATCTCCGGGTTGACTCTGCAGAACACCCATTTAAAATGTTCACGCGCCGCCACTGACATACGTCAAAATACATTATTAATATAGAGTTCGCCATTGGATGATTTTTAGTAGGCAATGAAATAAACAAATAATTAACAATAATAGAATAACTGACAACTCATCCAGCGCGAATCTGGAAGTTTCGGGTTCGAGTCCAGGCAGTTGCACTTAAAATGTTTTTTATACAGATTACAGGCTGTCCGGAAATGATGAGCAAAAAACTCAGGGTATGATTCCACTTGAAAAATTAATGCCACAAATTCCTGTAACATTAAAAAACAATCTTTTTCTTTTCTTTTAGAAAAATTGATTTAAAAAATCAATATTTGTTGCCCTGTGTTAATTTTTTAAGTAGAATTATCCTTTGAGTTTTTTTGCTCATCAATCATCATTTTCGAATACAAACAAACAAACAAGTACGCATTGTACAGAGTCATTCCAAAGTGTGTTTTCTTTTGGTCTTGTGGATTCTTAAAGTTTTGATTTATACTAAACCATTTCATGGGGAAAACAATCAATTCAGTGAGATTTCCGCCTTTGGACGGGCGCATACATACATTATTGTTGGTAGCAAGTGTTTCCGGGCTAGGTAGCCGTGGTCTAATGAATTTTACTCTCCGTTGAGCATCTTCAGCGGCGATTGGCAATAGCCCGGAAACATTTGCTACCAAGATGTCTACCGGCCGTGAAAGCATGAAACTCCAATTATACATTATTGTTTTACGACTAGACAGTTTAGTCGAGTTGTGAACGTGTTGCGATTTCAATTCGATTAAACTGTTTAGTTGTAAGAGGTGCGCATACATTCAATTAATTGTGCCACAATTTCATTATTAAACTAATAGACAGTCGAACAACTGTTAAGTCGAATGTATGCGCACGTCAATACACTGCTGTAGACATAAGTTGCCGACGATAGTTGGCCGACAGTTTAGTCAAAAGTCGATCGGTGTCGTTTTACGATTTTTTAATCGGTCAACTATCGTGTTGTATGTATGCGTACTCCGATCTACTCCAATAGCCTTTTGACAAACAACAGTTGTGCGATTAAAAATTGTATATATGCGCGGGCCCATATAGTATAACAATTATATGCGATGTGGCAGCGGTCGACCGCTACCACATCGCCTTTGAGAATGTCTACCGCAGTTGTAAACGAAACGTCAGGTAGAAATACCACCGGACCACGGCCTACAAGCCCGGAAACCATGAAGACTTGGAGTATAACAATTTATTGTCAGAGTTGTTCACGATCAGCCATCGTTAAGCTGGCATAAATGTTCACAAGGATGAAAAATATTTCTATAAAGTATTTTTCGTGTTCGATTAAAGATCGACAGCTCTGTGGATTGAATGCAAGCCAAAGTCCTCATTAATTGCGTAATCGTTTGGCTCACTGTTCGGAGCACCGCGTCGCAATACGCTGATGTAAACCCGGCTTTAGTTAACTACAAACGATTAACGGAGTCACTTATGACAACATGTGTACGATATTAGCGAAGTACTTCTTAAGTTCTTATTACAAAACAACGACAGTCAACAACGGATCGCGAGCATCGCAGGAATCACAAGCCAACGTTTAGTCGATGAGAAATATTCGATATCTCAATATTACATCAAGTGTGCGTAGGCTTATAACACAATTGCATCACGAATAACTTGTTGTGAGATTCATTACTTTACTCATAGTTCATTTATTACAAGTATTTTTATTTTTGTTTTTATTAGTTGGAACAAAATAAATATTTAAGTACCTACTAGTTTAGCCTTCAGCTTCTTGAACGTCAATTTTGTTCACAAATTGGCACGGATTAATGCCGGTTTCGACCAGAAGCCTAAGTATTTTAACCTGAACAGACCCGGTTAAAACTACTTTAGTTTGGGAACCAGTGGATAGTATACTAAGTCTTAACAAAATTGATATACCAGCCTTTTTGAGTAGACACCGACATACAAATAAAAAATTCGACTGATGACCAGTCCTATACTTCCCACCTAGTAAATATTTGCAAAAAATAAACATTCTTTTTTTATTCTTTGAAAAAAAGCATGGCCCTCTTTTTTGTTTAGTGATCTACTGATGGCTAGCTTAATATTGCAAAAATCACGGTTACCTTGATTTACGTACAATTTTTATTTTTTTTAGTAAAATATTTTTTTTCTCGAAAACTGTACATTTTATAGAAAAAAAATATTTACATTTTTTTCATATTATAACATCTAGAATTCATTTATATTTTTTTTTACCTATGTTAATACGTGACATTGAGAACGTTTTTTTTAATATCTCAGGCTCCACTGAACCGATTTGACTCAAAATCTAATCAGATCTAAGTTAAAGGCTGATAAACACAATAGAATAATCGGCATGGCCGTATGTTGTTCCGTTTTTACGATATCGAAGGCGAAAAATTGACCTCATACACACACATACAGACATCTGCAGTCAGAAAATGATCTTAAACGATTGCTAGGATCTCAAAACGTGAAGATCTGTTAAAATCTCGAAATATTTTTTTCGGACTAAATCCATTACTTCCCTACCATAGTAGAGGTGGGAAGTAAAAATCTAGAACCACTAATTTTTCTAAATTTAAACGTAACAGCACTTTAATTAACATAGATTAAATTCTAAATGTAATTGTAATTCTACATAAAGATAGATATTGTAAATTATAGACGCTCGACAACAGAGGTCTAAAGCGTCTTGAACAGCACTTATAGATATAATAGATATATGGTTAAATCTTTGTAATATCCAATAAACAAAAATAATTCGATTTAAAAAAAAACGATTATTACAGAAATATTGAGTGCCAGCCAATATTTTTATACAATGTAAAGTTTTTTTTTATTTTTTTTTATCCTTTTGTATCTTCGCTTAGTTGTTTTGTTAATGTAGTTTAAATTTTCTGTCATTATTATTGCGGTCAGTGAACTTCAATATAGGTACTAAAATTAAGTAAACCGTATTATGCGTAGGATTATTATTTACATAATATAGTGTTTGTTATTCTGATAGTTCAAAAACATTTGTAATTTATTTTTCCTTAGTTGGTAATTGGCAAATTGTGTAAACATTTTTTTAATATTTTGTACAAGACTTATGCGGCTATGTCTAAAAGGACAGGCACGTAATTTCGCGACGTCTGATTTCCAATATGCTTCAAATACACAGACAAATTTGCCTTTGTGACAGACAATTAATAGGAATCCACAATTATTATTATTATTTTGATTCTGCCAGATCATAGCATACCGACGTCACTTCAGGTCATTTTTGGATTGTCTTCTTGTGTCATCGACTACATAAATAAAATTGACGCCATAATGTCAGTCTCAACAAGTACTTTCATATCGTCATGGGGTGCCAAAGATCAACCTGCCGTAACACCTTGGTAGCGCTATAACTTTTCAATTTCTAGCAGAATATAAGTAATAATTGTGGATCCCTATTTAGTGGGGCCGCCAAGCGACGAATGCAACTTCAACCTTGCACTTTGTGATAGAGAGATGCAACTCGGTACGAATGTTGGTCGGACCCATATCTTCACTTTAAGACGTAAAGGCATTTTGGGCCCCGCGACAGGGCCCTAGACAGGGTGGTTGCGTAACTTTCAGGGGCAAATTTGTCTACCCCAATAATAGCTGATGGTCGGCTCTGTGACTATAATGTAAAATAGTAAGAAAAATGCGAAATAAAGATATAATGATGCTATTAACGTTTATTATGATTAAATATCAACAAATAGACAAAAACGCATGCTTAAACTACAATACTATACTTTTATTTTCAAGAGGAAATAGTATATTGTGCGACTAGTAGGAGAAAGAGACGATTCATGAAGCGTGGAGTTTGCCGCACGAGAGTAGCGAGTGCGGTAACACGCGAGTAGAATCTTCTCTTTAGACCAATAGTCGCACATAATATGTTGTTCAACTACCGCAAAACAGTGATTTTTGGGTCGTAATATCTCCATTACTTGCGTATAAGTTTGCCGAAATGAACGTGGGCGAAATGCTATTTCGCCGACTAGCGGGCGAAATGGCATTTTGCCCACGCTCATTTCAGGAAACATCGCAAGTGTTCGAGATAATATGAGCGTGGGCGAAATGCCATTTCGCCCACTCTGTACGTCAACAGTCAGAGAATTCACTATTTCACCCACCCTCAGTAGGACCACGAAATTACATATTTCTTGCGGGTGTTGAACAAAGGCTCCATGTCCCCGGCCCGACCACTTTATAATTTAACAAAATATATAGGATAATAGTTTACCACAACGCATTCAAGTCGTAAATACTTATATGCAGCAGTTATTACTTATTAGCAAAAAGTACTATACTTACTTCAGTTTACTTGGATATCTGTGGCTACTGGTTTATAGATCTTATTATGGTTTGGTAAATAAAAACAAGATTTAGTATTTCACGATGACTCATACTTTATTACAGGGATGTCATTTCATGCACTTTGTTCACGTATATGTCGAATCTGTCCGAAGATTCGATTGTGTTAATAAGCCATATACACTTTAAGTGTAGATGCCAACAAATACTGAAAATCGGTCCAGTCGTTTTACAGTGATATCGATACAAACAAGAAAACAAACATTTTGGAAACGCATTCTGTCGTGTAGGTATCATAAAAAAATTTCAATAAATGCCGCGAAATGATATTTTCGCACACTTTTGCTACACAAGTGAAATGTTAAATAGTGAAATATTAAAAAATGAGTATCTACCTACTGAAAATATTGAAAATACTGGAAATGAAGACAAAAGCCGCTAGTTTTTTTTTATTTATATTTTATATTTATTTAATAAGGCATAATGCCCCAATTACAGATTAGGACAAAGAATATAGTGTGTATCTAGGGCGCAATGCAATTTTGACACGTGTGTCTCTTACACTCGCTAACGCTCGTGTAACAAACGTCACGTTGACTTGTCATAATCGTCGTCATTACGCCCTAGATATGCAATCTACTATTATGTATGAAATGTTTACTTCTGTTACATATTAATTACAACAGACAAATTATTATCGTCTTGGTTACACATTCTTAACAAATGTGGTTTCCAGTAAAAATTGAAATACGTGTACTCGGTTACAAATTAAAAATAAGTACTGCAGCGATTTTTCATTTTTTTGACTGCTTTTATGGTAGTAACTAGTACTATAATATTACAAACAAGTATAGGTACATAAAATTATTTATCTCACAAAAATATCAGATTTCTTTTTGTGAAATTGAAATTGTGCTTTAAAGACCACCAACAGCTAAGGTTATTTGGGCCTAGCACCAATTCATATTTTCAATTCATTATTCTTTTTTTAATAATAAATTGAAAATCCAATTGACACTTTTACCAGCTCTCTTTTTTTACTATTTATTATGAAAGAAGGGAAATGAAACGTATATTATTCGAAAGACACTGTGCCATAGATGTGCACAAAGAAAATCATGTGTGTATGTTGCCGTTGACGCAGGTAAAATAGTTTCCCTCTCGCTGTTTGGTGTAATTTGAGACCTCTGGTGACACACAATGGAGAATCTATCAACTATCGATATGTAGAGGGTATCGTTTTGTCGGATTTCTTCATTGTCGGTACAGTTATAATTTCCAATTACAATTTCGTTACTTTACAGACACAATTCGTCGATTTTCGACCATAGGCGATACTAGTTTTTATAATTAAGTAGTAATAAAATATAATTAGTCTTCCTTTATTTATAGTCCTTATGAGGGAAGGATTCTTCCAAGCGACCGCGTACTTAAATAGAACCGACTGTAGTTGTATTAATACTTAAATTATAGTTTTCTTCCATGTTTGTTGAGATGTATAAATATTTTTAATTACTTTTACATCGAACAAAAGCGTCTAAATGATTAATATTGTTTTTAGTAAAAAGTTTCCTGGCTGTGTGGTATTAGATTCAAATAATTAAAGTAATCAGTGACCGTAAAATCTATAAAAATCCCGATACTTGAATGTTAAAAACATCATCACGTAAAAAACGAGTGATATCATTTACTAGTTACATTCCATAGTTGTTGAAAGGCAATTTATCAAGAACAGCAAACATAAATTATCGAATGTTAGAAGTACAAATAAATTCGCAAGCCAATAGGCAGACGAATGGCCGGCTCGGTGGCCGTTTTGCGTCGTGCCGGATAGCTAATAGGTGCAAAGGTGATTGCCTGATTACAGTTTTCGTGGAAACGTGGGAAGCACAACTGAACGACAATAAACTGTATCATAGAATAATATTGTAGTTACATATAGTAGATAAAAGATAATGATATTGTTTAATTTTATAATAGCTCTCACATCGAGTGTGCCGTGAAAACAAAAACACTCGATTTGCGTTTCAATAGCTTGCCGATCAGCTGCGATAATCTGATATTATATTATACTGTGCACATTCTAAAATTATTGTCATTCCATTTCAACAATGTGTTTGTCAATAATGTACTTTGCAATATAGATATTTCTGTTTCATAGAAAATAAACAGTGTGGCACTAGGAAACGCCAACTCGAAATTGTTTTATAATATTCTAGCTCTTATAATTACTAATCGTAGCGATGACATCTAGAAAACGACCTTTAAAATAGTGTACAAATATCTAAGCGTTAAATTATTCCTGATATCTAGCATCTACTGACTGCAGAAACACTTTAATAGTTATTACCTAAGTCAAAGGCTGCTAGCTATCAAGGATCATACGGTTTTGGTAGAAACCTTATCTTAACCCAATTGTAACCGAATAAAAAGTAGAGGGCAGTATAGCCTAGTGGTTAGCATACTTGGTGCCGCAACCTCTAGACTGGACTGCCGTGGGTTCGAATCCCACCTGCGCTCATGGATGTTTTGTGATGTTATTTAGTTTTAAGTTATAGTTGTAATTTAGTGTAGTTGAAAGGCGCTAATGACCTTAGATGTCGACGCGTCTATAATCTACAATAAATAAATAAAAATAAAAAGTATAACATAGACTGTTTGAGTATCAGTAGACAGTAGTACTCGTATATACAAACTTTCATCAAAATCGGTTCACCTGTTCTCGAGTGTGATATTGGTACAAATAGACAGACGTAAGAAAACGAAATTACAGACGTTCAGGCGACTGAGGCCGCGGGTAAAAGCTAGTTGCATGGCGTTTCCGTTGCTAATCTATTAAAACCCAGGTTTTATCGAGGACTACCAGACTTTTTGTCACTTATTCTTTATACACGACCAAATCGCAGTTTTGTATTTATTTAATGATTTTTTCCTTGATAATAATTGATAAATGAACAATGAGCGAACAAAAACCGTTAATCTCTAAACGTTTGACACATACCTTTCTTGCTACTAGCGCCGTTTGACGAATAAAAAAAAAACTTTTTATCAAAAAAAAAAAAACCTTCAAAAAGCCACTAAAAAGAGGAAAATAATGAAATTTTGAGGTCTGCGCCAGTTTAATAAAATATGAAGTCGGTTAAAAAAAATTAATATCTTCTTTTTAACCAACTTCATATTTTATTAAGTTGGCGCAGACCTCAAAATTTCATTATTTTCCTCTTTTTAGTGGCTTTTTGAAGGAGGTTTTTTTTTTGTTAAAAAGTTTTTTAATTTTTACTTTTTAGTGTCAAAAACTGACATTTACCTTAAAGGAATCACACGCCGCTGCTCACTTTTATTAAACCGACTTTCTTACGCTGTCTGATGTGTCAAAAAGTGACATTTACCTTAAGGAATCACACGCCGTTACTAACGTTTATTAAAATCAGCCGAACTACTGAACCGATTTTAATGAAATTTCTATGGGAGCAATCTGAAAGTATATCCTTTTTAATAAAAAAAAAATTTCCAAATCGGTTTATAAATGACGGAGTTCTGAGGTAACAAACATAAAAAAAAAATACAAATGAATTGAGAACCACCTCCTTTTTTGAAGTCGGTTAAAAATGGTATAGCCCTCAATCCTCATTCGAATACTGATAAATGGTATTAGTTCGATTTTCAGTTTAATATGTTAAAAAATAATACTTACATCGAAAATATGAATTCATGAGCCCAGATTATCTTGGCAATTGGTGCGTTAAAAGAAAGCTATAGTCCATTCTATGTAAATACCAAATACGTTTGTAATTTTGTCAGCTGTTTTTAATCTTTTTCATATTACACTATTTTTAAAACACTACGCCACAACTGTACTAAAGGCCGTTTTTCGAATGTTTGCAAATCTCCTAATTTGCATATTCCCTAGAGTTGACAAGATTACATTATCTATTGCACCAGTTTCTTTGTCATTCGGCAACGTAAAATACCTAATTTGAATATTCAGAGATTAATTTTGTCGCAAAACATAGGCCATTCATTATTTATAATTCATTGACCTCCTACGTAACTCCATTGTCTTATAAAATGCATTTATATGCAGTTAATTACTATTATTGTAAACTACTATTTAATAAAACACTTTAACACAATAAGTTTATCAACTTATAAATCGTGACTTTTACTCTTTTTTTAATTAATGTGTGGGACTACAATTTCAAAGTGATGCATATTTTTAATATTACTGCAAGAACATTCAGTGCACCGATAGCAAAAAAGAAATTTTAAGAAATCCTTCTTTTTTACAAGCTTTTATTTAACTTGCAATGTATGTTAGTTTGTGTGTTTGTTTGTTTAGGTCAAAACTTGCAAGTCAATTTTGAACGACTTCCACGTATCCGATCGATTTGAAATTTTGTACACATATGTATTCCCGATGACAATACATGAACAAATCGTTTTTAGAAATAAATTCAACCCCTAAGGGGTTCAAACGGGGATGTAGGGTTTTTTTAACTAATCAACGCCCAGGCCAAATCGCTGAAGCTAGAAACTTGAAATTTGGACAGTTAGTTCCTTTTCTGACGTAAGCATCTACTAAGAAAGGATTTTTCGAAATTCAACCCCTACGGGTGTCGAAGAGGGGTAAAATTTTGAAAGACTAAAATGAACAAAATAAATATTAGTAAAAAAAAACTTTTTAGAGGCAAGCTTTAATTTAAATGCACTAAAAAGGAAAAAATAATCAAAATACAGAATATCTGTAGGTTTTTTTACGGTATTAAAATTAATCAAGAAATTATTAGTCCTATCCGTAAATAAATTCACATATTAGTGAATAACACAAATAATGTTTAATAATTTAGGTTCAGTACGCTACATTCCTTTGCATTTTCAAAATTGCATACCTAAGAAGATAAAAAGCAGTAAACCGTATGATGCGAAACACATTAGAGTTGTAACTTAACCTAACAAAAACTGATAAAAATCAGTAATCCCCACAACTGTAAGGTCCCCTTGTAAGTAACGTAGGTCTGTGGCTGCAGAGCAGATCTGATCTCAAGGCCAAAATTATTCACGTCCTTAATAGTTTCCTAGACTGGAAAGTAATGCAAAATTCATAGAGTGTACAACACAATTATTATGAAAGCCTTAAGAATTTGAGCCGCGGTCGGTCGCACTCTACTGGGTTACAATATCACGTAGATGTAATATTTTTCATCAGATTCCAGAATAAAGTCACGGTGATCTCGATAAAGCAAGAGCGTTTTGTGGCAAAACTTGACTGTCTGTTTGTCAGTCCGTCCGTCACTCACTATCTACTGCTTATTTCTATACATTTATGCTATCTACTGATGTTATGTATTTTTTTCAACGTGCAACTTACGTAATACCACGATCTTTCGTTTAAATAAAATATTACCAAGTCATAAAAATTTCCAATTGCCAGCAAAGTTCTACATAAGGCGTCGGTCGCTTCTAGCGATTCCCATTCCTTTGATGTTTTTTAATGATTAAGCGCGCGAATTTCAAATGTGAAACCGTAGAAACAAGTATGATTTATATTTTAGAAGTTTGGTCTTTTTATCATCTAATTCTGTAATCAATTACAAAAATAACAATTTATCAAAACAAACACACATTTAAGTGAAAAACAGTAAAGAGGCAACCAATTTCTATTTTATTAACCGACTTCAAAAAAGGAGGTTTCTCAATTCGACCGTATATATTTTTTATGTTTTATGTGTGTTCGCGGATAACTTCGTCGTTTATGAACCGATTTTGAAAAAAAATGTTTTATTTGAAAGGATATACTTTCAGATTGGTCCCATAGATATTTCATCAAAATCTGTTCAGTAGTTCGGCTGATTTTAATAAAAGTAACTAACGGCGTGTGATTCTTTAAGGTAAATGATACTTTTTGACACTAAAAAGTAAAAAATAAAAAAATTTTTAACAAAAAAAAAACCTCCTTCAAAAAGGCACTAAAAAGAGGAAAATAATGAAATTTTGAGGTTTGTGCCAATTAAAATATGAAGTCTGTTAAAAGTATAGTATAGTGATTAATATCTTCTTTTTTTTAACCAACTTCATATTTTAACTGGCACAGACCTCAAAATTTCATTATTTTCTTCTTTTTAGTGCCTTTTTGAAGGAGGTTTTTTTTTGTTAAAAAGTTTTTTATATTTTATCATTTCGCGCAACAGCCGGTGAAGTTATTAGACGTTAAATTCATCTTACAAAAACGATTTCGAAATAATCAACGCTATGAGAAATGTTATCACGTTTCGAGAATTACAAAAATTTCAGCGAAAACGTAAATGTGCTTTGTTTCATATTTATTATATAATTGCGTAAAGAATTCCAGAGATTTCTTAAAGAATAATGGTGCAATATGAAGATCAAAGAGGTTTATTGACTGCTTAACTTATTTTAAAAACAACCGCGTTCTATTTTTTTTCCATTGAAATAATGCAGTCGTACATATATGTAGAGAGTGTCAAAAAGTAGATAATATCAGCATTTAGTATAATATTTACTAGAATTAGTCCAAAAAGCTTAATGAACATAAGGGCAAAGACAGACACGGCGATTTTAACCGGAGCGTTTACCGAGTCGGTTTCCAAGTCGATAAGTCGTTTATTATAGCAAAATATAATGTAAAACACACACAGCTGTGTCAAAACCGTCGCACGAAACGCACCGAACGGCACAGCAGTGTGTATTACACTAGTATGCTATATTAAACGACCTATCGACTTGGAAACCGACTCGGTTAAAACCGCCGTGTCTGTATTTGCCCTTAGTCTGCATTAAACTTTATTAGAAATAGTGTAGATTTTCTATTTTGATATTTTCTCAGCCCATGTGCTAAATGGGTAGCTCGCATTAATTATAGGTATAGTAAAACAAAAAAACGCTTAAATAACGAAACCCAAATTCGCGCTTCTTAGAAACTGTAGGTATATTTACGAGCCAATATTTACCGACTTATTTTAATGAGTGGCTACATCACTGTAAATACTTACTCAAATTTAAGTAAAATGATGAATTAAAAATTATAAATACACCTACCTATTCGAAATGTTTTAAAACTTTTGACAAAATTCTAAGGTTCTAGACTCTAAGTCTAAAGAAACAGTTACTTCATTCTTAATTATTATTATTATAGTTTTCGTTTCTCTCTATGGCTATCCTAATTTACGCTAGAGGAAGTTCAGTAAATTTATGATTATATACTCGTATATAGACAAAAATCTATGTTATGTTATTTGGAACATATACCTACATTATAGATTAGCAGACCAACTCGTGTCCTTGACAAAAGTAATCTTATTAATATTATTATTTACTAATAAATAATGGATTTCATGTGTTGATAACTCGATCGCCATATGGCGCAAATATGCATAATTTAATCTAAGCCGCGCATTCATTATGAAATCTCAACTAATAATCCTAATAATTACCGGTTTAATTTAAACAAATCTATGTCAATTTTCTTGATATGTGTACGCTTTTTGTTGGATGCAAATAAATTTCTTTAAATCTAGGTAACTTCAGAGGCGTAGCTAGGAATGTCCCGCGATCTCATTTTCCATACTAAATGGCAACAGTACAAGTGGGTGTTTATAAAACCCACCTGTATAATACATCTTTAATAAACAAACACGAGAAATTAAATACAGGGTCATTACAAAGTATTATCGAAATATTATACTGGTTACCTCCTTTTTTGTATAAAAGACTTAAAAATGAAAGCAGCTATACTTAATTTTTAAACAATATTATTTATTGAATTATAAATTGAGTTATCGGGATTTTTAACTTAACGTTTACGTCTCGGTTAACCCATTTCCAACCTCAAAATTGAAATTTATGCATAAACAGTATGGTAACCTCCTTTTTTATGTATAGGACTTAAAATGAAAGCAGATAGTTAATTTTTAAACAATATTATTTATTGTAGTTGCTGAAGACGTCTCAATTGCAGACGAAACGTTCAACATAAACTAATTAAAAATTCTAGAAGTTTTTATTGAGGCCTTCTCCTTAAGATAAAGTTTACATATATTTGAAAAATGGACACGAAAAGTGATTTAATTATTTATTGAGTTATCGGGATTTTTAACTTAACGTTTACGTCTCAGTTAACTCATTTTCAACCTCAAAACTGAAATTTGTACATAAACAGTATATTGTGTGGGCAGTAGTGGATCATCGCAACAGCATATAGAAGCGCGTGCTTCGAATCTCAATAACACATCACAGACCAACATCTTTTTGATAAAAATAAAAATAGGAAGAAATCCTTTCCAAAAGTTTTTTAAATTCATTTATTAAGCACTTTCGGAACTTAGTCCATCTTCAGAATAACAAGATTTTTTATATTAATAAATGAATTTAAAAAACTTTTGAAAAGGATTTCTTCCTATTTTTATTTTTATCTTGATTATTCCAAATTTATGTGCGTAATAGAATAGTTCAACATCTTTTTGTTTTAACGATAAATACAATAATTTGTTTAGAGAGGGGACCTCAAAATCAAGTTATATTTTGACGAGTCGATCCGAAGCCTAGTATGCAAAGTTCAGACCCTTAAATCTCAAATCTGCTAGACAACTTTTAAAAGGGATTTCACATAACTGTAGATTTAATATCAAGAAAAATATTTTAATTAAAAAGAATTGACTTGGAGCCTGTTAATCACTATTATAATTAAAAAATTCCAGCCAATTGGACGCGGGACCATTCCAACTTCAAAAATACCTACTGACATTTGGCATAATATTATAATAAATAAAATAAAGTTTGTGTTAACGTGTGTGATGACACGGGTAACGGTTAGTATTAAATATTTATATTATATTTGCTTTTCGTTTCCATAGTTACATATGGTTCCACACATAAAAATTAACCTAAGCATGTCTGTCAGATAACTAAATTCTTTTTGAAAGATAAATTATTTCACAACAAAAAAACGGCTGATTTTTTTTATTTTCAAAATATTTCCGAAACTATAATATTTAGAAAAATATTTTTTACAAAACTTTCTTGGAAAATTTATAATAATAATAAACCGTTATGAAAAGAATACCATTATTACAGAAAAAACAACGTTATAGGTCATATCTCTTCTACGCATGCGCTGATTTTCCCCAAAAACAATAGGGCTCTTCATATTTACATGTTAAACATCGTACCAAAATTTGGTTTCGATCCACTCAGCCGTTTGACCTGTATCGTGCTCACAGACAAACAGACGAAAAGACTTTTTCCAAAAATATGTTTTTTAGATTCGGGGGATCTCAAAACGAAAAAAATATTGTAAAATTTTGAAAAGTGAATTTTGACCTAAATTAGTACCATTCCCCACTTGTGGAGTTGGAATGGTAAAATACACGTTATATTTTTGATACACATCAATGGACAACAATGTTTAGGTACTATGCAAGCACATGCAAGAATGAAAATTTCCTAACAACTTTTAAAATATACAATAAACAAATTTCATAATTAATGAAGCATGCAGATATTTATTTTCGCCCGTAAATTTATTCATTTTGTCATACTTACACAAAATTAAAAATTCTTTCAAGGGTTTCATTTTGAACCACACTGGAAAAAGTAGCTGAAATTTACAAAAACTTTGCCCTAATTAATTATTAGAGCAAAAACCAATACGATACTATTTTTTTGCATTCAAACATGAGAGTGTGATAGAACAAACTCTCATACAAAAACTGACAAATGTTGGCAAAAATAAAAATGAATTTTATAAATAATTTCCGATATCTATAATGTTTATTATTGATTTATTTTACGGAATTTAATGCCAAATTATTATTTTCAACAGATAAATTCACAACACAATTATTGTGTACCTACTATGATTGTACAAGTTTTGTGTAACAGATTCGTCTTAAAGACCTCGTAATGAAAAAACAACATGTGCCATAAAAAAGGACAAATGGACATACATGGGATGGTCATGGCCAACTCTAACAACGCTAAAACATCAATGAACAATTTGCTTCAACTTAAACGCATTCTCTGTTTGCACACTCATATTATGTTATTTATTGCGTTTTTGTTTCACGGTGTTTTGTTAAAACAATTGAGATCGTTCATATAATACTAAGTACATATAGTTTGTTGAGCAATCAGTAAGTAGACAAGGTTGTTTATGATGACGATTATTTTCGGCAATAATACCTGTCTGTTCTTCATTATTATTGGACGGATTCATCGCGAAAAAAATTAATAATCATGTCAATGCCACTTATATACACTAACAATTTTAAGGTGTTAATGAACTGATCACAAGAACATTAAATTAGTTGAAAAGCAGCCACAATTTACCAAAATAAATTAAAAAAAAAAATAATTGACAAAACTTGTTTGCATAGTAAATGGTAACAGGGTTGTCCATTAAAACAAATAATATAATCGACAAAGCTTTTTTGTAGTAAAGGGTTGTCTATTAACTGCTAAATTGTATTTTAAAGACCACCAACAGCTAAGGTTATTTGGGCCTAGCACCAATTCATATTTTCAATTCATTATCATTTTTTTTTTAATAATAAATTAAAAATCCAATTGACACTTTTACCAGCTCTCGGGCTAGAACCCGGGAACTGGAGACTTGTAATAGAGGAACCATAGCAACGCCATGTAAACAACAGCATTGCTACACGCTCGGCCATTCTCAAGCCCTCCAATAACTGCGTTAAAAATAACATGCACTAGAGTTGATAAAAATCCGAGATATTTCGAAACCAATGAATAATTTATGTTTAGAGAATTTTGCGTATTTTGTATGTTCACTGAATTCAGCGTTCCACTTTAGCATATTGAATTCTAAAAAGGTCTTAAAGACTATCATTTGAAAACAAATACGCAAAACTATAATCTTGTTTTTTTTCACAAATCTGGAAAACTATTCCCATATTTTTTACATTGGGAGTCCATGTTAAATAAAATTGACGCTAGAGAAGGTCGTCACCTCAATCTCTCTCCACCACACAGTCCTTACTAAGCCACTTATTTAAAGAAAATTATAGATAGCAATAGTTCAAGAGTTATGGGTTATGTAATTATCTTAACTCTGCTGACGTTACAACTATGAAATTACACCAATACCTTAAGTATATTGTTGCTATAGCCAATAAAATTACCTAGCACTAAAATAAAAAGCTAAAAAATAGAATTCTTCTAAGAAGCGGTATTTTACGGTTTTTAAGAATTTCATTTCAATATACTTACTTTATGAAAATCGTTAAAATTGATTTACTGCAAATGCCTAACTAGTAATAATAATAGCATGTTAAATATACATACTTATATTATTACCTACAAACAAAAGTTTTCACGACTATATTCAGAAAATATTATGTTAAATGGTGCATTATTATATAGGGTGCTGAATTGCTTAGGGGGTAATTGGGATTTAACCCGTAAAATCAAACTTTTGCATTTTCCTGCTCCCCTAATTATTTTAGGAAAAATATTTTCGAATAAAAGTTTTAGAACATAAAATTCTGCATCTAAAACATTAAAGAAAATTAATTTTGCTTGCTTTGTAACGGCAGAAATTTGATATGAAAATGTCAAAATTACCTCAAAAACAGATAGCAATAGCCATAGAACTTGAACAAAATGATTAGAAATTATTCTAACAGCTAAACGTCATCATTTTGTTCAAGTTCCATGGCTATCGCTATCTGTTTTTGAGGTAATTTTGACATTTTCATATCAAATTTCTGCCGTTACAAAGCATGCAAAATTAATTTTGTTTAATGATTTAGATGCAGAATTTTATATTCTAAAACTTTTATTCGATGATATTTTTCCTAAAATAATTAGGGGAGCAAGAAATCGCAAAAGTTTGATTTTACGGATTAAATCCCTATTATCCGCAAAACGATTCAGCACCCTGTATACATTTAAAAGAACAAACATACCGAATCAGTAATAAAAAACCAAGTTCATTTTTCTCTTAAGTTAATGTGACCGTGGGTAATTAGATTGTGTTTGACAATTTATAGTTACAAATAAACGATCCCAGTCTGACGCCTCTAACCTTAACCTTAAGGCCGTATAATAAAATTTCATTTTCGAGTTGTCGGAAGGCCAGAATACACTCGTGACTCACTGCAATATGAAAGACTTATAGCCTTGACCCTGCGCGTTTTCGCTCCCGTTAATATTGTTTTTTTTGGCTACTGCTCAGCCCCGTTTAGTAGAAGAGTGATTACAGATTATCTTATCGTTTTCCTTGACCTTGATGTATTAAAACACTGTCGTTTGATCAAAATCGGTTCAGTAGTTTTTTAACTAACCCAAAACAGGCAGAAAAAATTCTGAAAATGAGTAATTTGATCTAGGTATTCCATAAACTAAACACATAATCGAAAATTCGTTAAAAATTTAGAATAATTTAAAAATGTATGATTCTGTTTTTATTTATATCGATTCTATACTGTATAATATATTAATATCTGGATGACCGAGCTTTGCTCGGATGAGTTCAAAAAAATAGTATTTAAAGTTTCCATTAGGTACTGTCAGAGCAATTTGACATAAATAATGAAAATAGTTTGTTTTTTTCAAAGCCTACTCACCATACGACACTATTTTATAACGTTAAAAAAACTGTTTTTTAAAATGATAAAATGGATAAGAAAACGAATTTTTCCAGGGATGAGACCTAGCTAGATCGATTTTTTGCCCCCCGAAATCCCTTTTCGGTAAATTTGATCAAAATCGTTAGAGCCGTTTTCGAGAAAATATTTATATAGGTACATATATACAAGATTTGCTCGTTTAATAATATAGGGATATACTAATTATATCTACATATGATTACGAGAAGGTATTGTTATCAAATATTAGATGCAAATATAAGCGTAGCTTATAAAACGGCTCGTGTCGCAATTTGACGTGTTATGAATAAAATAAGATGGCTTCAGTATTTTACATATTAAATATTATTTTGTTGTCACATCTGTACACATGATTTGTAATGTATGTACATATTTATGAATATACTAATGTAGGTGCCTACGTACAAGAAATATGAATACAATATGAAGAATACCGTAGTCGAAAAACTTTTTCATAACAGATCGTTTTGTTTGCTAAATACATTCTGAAAATAATTATGATTCACAACATTTTTCGATTATTTTATAGACACTTTTATAGACACTCTCTACCGGAAGTTACCCCCTGCACTCTTCATCTCAAATTCATTCTCCTCGTCTAAAAACGGTTACCGCTCTCCCGACACTATTTTTAATGAAAGACCAAAAATCCTACAGGCGAAAAATTGAAAAACATTTTCCCGGAAAAACTCACAAGTCTCTACAAATTACGTTATCTTTCACATGTAGCCAAAAGTTTTTTGAAGTGAAAGCTTTCTTAGGCGCGAGGCACTCTTTGCCTGGGTACTGAAAAAATGTGAAGCGTTCGCAACTACTTCCGTAAGAATTCGCAACATACTTACATCATAAAAAACGGCCCTCTAAACACTTCCATCCAATAGCGCAGTAGGTTAGGTCTTTGCGTTCTATGCATAGGAACCTTCCTCAAGAAATAAGCTATCGGATATAGGAAAATACTTCTCGTTAAACATTAAAATGGCAAATTTTTGAGTGTTCATACTCAAATTTTAGTCCAGAAAAAACTACAGTTTGACTATGAAAAATGACTGTACCTATCTATATATTATTATATTATAAAAAAGTCGTGTTAGTTACGTTAGTTACACAATTTTATAACTCAAGAACGGCTGGACTCATTTTCATGATCTTTGAATTTTTGGATTTGTCTCTGCCCAGAATAGCAGAATAATTAAAACATCGGAAAAATTCACCCGGGAGCGAACGAGCGAAGCGAGTGTGTAATCTTAATATATAAAAAATCCGTGTCACTGTGTATGTTCCGAATAAACTCAAAAACGACTCAACCGATATTCATGAAAATTGGCATATATACGTAATTTGGTCCAACTTAGATGATAGGATAGTTATTATTTAAATTAATGGTCTTAATAATTATTTTTTTTTACTTCTAATTTACATATATATATATATATATATATATATATATATATATATATATAAATACATATATGGCGAACGAGCGAAGCGAGTGAGTAGTGTATTTATAATATTAAAGCGAACGAGCGAAGCGAGTGAGTAGGCGAAAATATTAAAGCGAACGAGCGAAGCGAGTGAGTAGGCGAAAATATTCAAGCGAACGAGCGAAGCGAGTGAGTAGGCGAAAATATTCAAGCGAACGAGCGAAGCGAGTGAGTAGGCGAAAATATTCAAGCGAACGAGCGAAGCGAGTGAGGACTGTATTAATAAAATTCAAACGAACGAGCGAAGCGAGTGAATAATGTAATTATTCCTAGAAATTGTTAACAACGTTTGCCGGATCAGCTATACTAAATATACGTGAGCGGAGTAATGGGTGACCGCTATTAAATCATAATTTCATACCACCCGAGCGAAGCCGGGACGGGTCCGCTAGTGTAATTATAATATTTAAGCGAACGAGCGAAACGAGTGAGTAGTGTATTGCAGTTCGGGCGAAGCCGGACCGGGCCGCTAGTATATGCCTACATAAAAATTTAAAAGAACGGCAAAATGGCAAGATCATCTGTGGTTCACGCACGTGATATATTATAATATGGTTATGAATGTTTGTTTCATACTTCTACCTGCAAAAGCCCGGCTATACACACTGTCCTAGACAAACGACAACGCGACCTTGAATTTTGTGATGTATCTTCGCACACAAGCCAACAATTTGACGTGTTAACAACACTGATAAATATTATAGAAACACAAATGGTCACAAATATTGACTTTATACATTGCAAAATTACAATAAAGACGACAGATGTAAGCAAATAAAAAAATTCGACTGATGACCAGTCCTATACTTCCCACCTAGTAAATATTTGCAAAAAATAAACACTCTTTTTTTTATTCTTTGACTAGGCCCAAATAACCTTAGCTGTTGGTGGTCTTTAAAACACAATTTAATTTTTATTCTTTGAAAAAAGCATGGCCCTCTTTTTTGTTTGGTGATCTATTGATGGCTAGCTTAATATAGCAAAAATCATGGTTACCTTGATTTACGTACAATTTTTATTTTTTTTAGTAAAATATTTTTTTTCTCGAAAACTATACATTTTAGAGAAAAAAAATATTTACATTTTTTTCATATTATAACATCTAGAATTCATTTATATTTTTTTTTACCTATGTTAATACGTGACATTGAGGACGTTTTTTTGAATATCTCAGGATCCACTGAACCGATTTGACTCAAAATCTAATCAGATCTAAGTTAAAGGCTGATAAACACAATAGAACAATCGGCATGCCCGTATGTTGTTCCGTTCTTAAGATATCGAAGGCGAAAAATTGACCACATACACACACACACACATACACACATACACACACACATACAGACATCAGTCAGAAAATGATCTTAAACGATTGCTAGGGTCTCAAAACGTGAAAATCTGTTAAAATCTCGAAATATTGTTTTCGGACTGAATCCATTACTTCCCTACCATAGTAGAGGTGGGAAGTAAAAATTGGTGTGGTGAAAACTTCATATGACGTAAAAATAAAAAAATTATGATCTATATACAGAGTCCACAAAGTTAAGTCGGCACTATTGCTAACTTCGTTATTTTTGGATCTACAAAGTCGGTTAAATTAGCAAACTAGAAGTATTTTTTCCGGTGAATAAAACGATGAAAACAGAAAAATAATTGAATATCGCGTTTTCGAGTTTTATCAAAAATTTCTATTTTTTTAAATGATACACCCGGTATACAATATTCACAATCGATAGACAGTTGAATTCTGAACAAAAAGTGTCCCATAGTCTTCTATCCTTATGTCAAAAATGACTAAGTTAATAATGATTTTTCAAATTCAAATTAAAGGTAGCTGTGTTAGTGGCCGCTTTGGCTCACCATAAAATAGAAAGTGACAAAAATATCCATGAGGTGAAAAATATCGTTTATTTCAAATTATTCTATAACTTGGAAGAAAACAAAATTCAAATAAGATTCTCAAAAACATCACCCTCTTGGTCCAAGCATTTTGTAGCCCGCTTGCAACACTCCTAGTGACTCTGACAATCATAACTCGAAAACGCGATGCTCAATTGTTTTTCTGTTTTCATCGTTTTATTCAGCGGAAAAAATACTTCTAGTTTGCTAATTTAACCGATTTTGTAGATCCAAAAATAACGAAGTTAGCAATAGTGCCGACTTAACTTTGAAGACCCTGTATATTGTATTCAATCCACAATGTATTTTTGGTAGCATGCTGTTATCCCCTTTATTTTACATTTATCGTTCAAAATGTTTCTATACTTTTTATTTATGTAGACAATATAAGTATATAATTATATTTAATGATGAGTTCACTTCTTGTCTTGTTTTACTGTTTTCTCGTTAATTTATCGAAACCAATCTTTTGTATGTGAAAAAACGACATCGGAAACTCCACAACCGTCTCTCAAGGAAAGAGTTGATATTATTTTTAAAAAATACTAAATTTCAAATACATACAGAAATAATAATATCAAATCAGTTATCCTTGATCGATTAAAAAAATATGTTTGTTCAACACCCGCAAGAAATATGTAATTTCGTGGCTCTACTGAGAGTGTGCGAAATAATGAATTCTCTGACTGTAGACGTAGAGAGTGAGCGAAATGCTATTTCGCCCACTAGTGGGCGAAATAGCATTTCGCCCACGCTCATTACGGGGAACGTTTAGGCAAGTGTTGATAGTTTCGTCAATCAATCAGGTCACCCATTATTTCGCCCACTCTCAGCAGAGCCACGAAATGACATATTTCTTGCGGTAGTTGAACAAAATATTGTGTGCGACTATTGGTCGAAAGAGGAGATTCCACTCGTGTGTTTTACCGCACGAACGTAGCTAGTGCGGTAAAATCAACACTCGAGGAATCTCCTCTTTCTCCCACTAGTCGCACAATATACTATTAAAAGTTAGAATATATGATCATTTTTTCTCTACTAAGCAGATAATGGTATAAGGTCCCGCGAATTTTTCTTTATCAGTTTTTCAGATTTTTTCGAGATAAATGAATGGTGGCATATTGTAAGGTCATTAACGATATATCGATTTATAAAATATAAACAAAATTGTTAGAACCGTTTTCAATAAAATTGCAATTTTCGATTTTCATTCATCAGTAAACTACCCTTATTTTCGGTTTCAATCCGTTGACTTCTGCACATACGGATGGACGAACGTACGGATTGACATCTAAAGGTACGTGCAGTACGCAGCTGGGATTCTAGGTGGTAGCATATATGGTAGCTGATGGCTGAAATTATAAGAGCTTATAGGTTTGCACAACGAAGCTTTAATACTACATTGATACAAGCTTAAGTATTTAATACGTATTTTATTTAATACCTGCGAGGCGGCTCCATATAAATTTTATTAAAATCGGTTCAGTAGTTCGAACGATTTTTTTAAATTATGTATTTTTTTATGTATATTATGTATGTATGTCACCTTATAGCTCCTGCATTTGTGAACCGATTTTGATTATTCTTGTTTTATTTAATAAGGAATACCTTCAGGGTAGTTCCACATAAATTTGACTGAAATCGGTTCAGTGGTTTTCTTATTTTTTAGCTTAGTAATCAAATATCAAGACAAGAGTCGGTTAAAATAACGTGCAAACTACATATTGTAAAGTCACTAAAAAGTAAAAAATAAAAAACTTTAAAAAAATAAAAACCTCCTTCAAGAAAGCCACTAAAAAGGAGGAAAATAATAAAATTTTGAGGTCGGCACCAACTTAATAAAATTAAAGTAGATATATAAAAAGTTTTGGTAATAATTTAAATTGGTGTCGACCTCAAAATTTTATTATTTTCCTCCTTTTTAGTGACTTTTTTGGAGATTTTTTTTAAGTTTTTTTTTTAAATGATCTCTTCAATTTAATTTCGCGAACTACAGTGAATTGCAAGAATTAATTATTGATATCACTACGCATAAACACTATATTGCATACATTGGAAACTTCGACGATTGTAGAAGACACGAACCTTATCTGATGAGATACGAGTGACGAGTCTGTAACAGTTTTCTCACTTCAAGTAATAAAATTTTCACACGATTTATAGGTACTCGTACAATAAAAGGCACATCTTTAAATCATAAAACAATCTTAAGCCACAGTTTGTGGCATCATCCATCGTACACAGTGTACTCTACACACCTCTGGAGACATTTTATGATTGCGTGTTACTAATATGTATGTATGGAAGGCATCAATAAGTTATAATTAGAAAATGACTCAAAAGTCAAACATTTGTTCATATATCTTCGTATATTTACCTACATTATCTTAAGGTTGGCACTAGAGATGCGCTCGTGGGTGTTTTTTAGTGTATTTGCCATATGGCACATACACTATTGGCGTCGGTCGGATGGCGGGACCTAGGGGTCGGACCAAAATTTCTCGACGTTTCATAGCCTCCTGAACACTTTGGCACCATTTTTGGAAAAGTCTGTTTATATATGTATGTATATATATTTATATATTTATATATTTAGATATATTTAGTGTGTGTGTATGTGTGTGCGGGCTATAACTTTTGAAAGAGTTAATTGATTTTGACGAAATTTGGTAGGCACGTTGAAATCCATCGCCGCACGAAGCCTATTTAAAATGGGCCCAATCGGACCATTTTAAGGGTGGTTTTTAGGGGTTGAAAAATGTT
Organism: Mongoloraphidia duomilia; assembly: GCA_039654895.1. Lineage (NCBI taxonomy): Eukaryota > Metazoa > Arthropoda > Insecta > Raphidioptera > Raphidiidae > Mongoloraphidia > Mongoloraphidia duomilia. The sequence continues at coordinate 45,264,670 of CM077524.1, read as the reverse complement.
TTTGGGCCCAAAAATACCGAAAAAATTCTCAGAATCGTTTCAGAAATGAAATTTTACCCTTTAGTAACGATTAAAATGTACTGCTAAAATTTTAATAAAATCGGCCCGACAGGACCGGACTTACAAATTTTATGAAAACACTAGTTTGCGGATAGTGCTTTACTTACTAAAGGGTGTATTTAATTTGGTACTGAGGTTGCATTGATGAAAATATTGAAATTAAGAAAAAAAATATTATTTTAAGGGATGTATTAAGGGGTTAAATTTTTTATTTTGTCCGAAAACAAACTTAAGTTCACATAATAAAGCCACAATGCCAGTATTAGCAAATATCACTATATTGTCGGCAGGGTTTGGCACTGCGACCCGAGATTTTTTTTTTGTTCACGGTCGCGCTTACACATACCTACAAGTTCGTCCTTGTAAATTGATGGGCTTAGCGAAATTTAAAAATATATTAAAAAAGGTGGAGTTGGGGACGCCTGACTGAAGCGAAGCTTCTCCCATTTGATATAAGAATATATTAAAAATAATAAATGAATAGCGAAAAAAAAGATATAAATAAATATCAAGTGGAATATATGACCTGGTTATAAAATAAAAAACTATAATTAATGTTGCTGTACCGAGATTTGAAACCGGGACGAATTGCGCTTGAAGCGGCCGTTCTAACCACTACGCCACGCAGACCTTAAATTATAAGCTGATATATTTATGGTTTTGGACGGCTTAATACACACCAATAGGGTATTACAATGGAAGCTGTGACGGTGACAGTCACTTTTTATCTCGGTTTACTCCCCTACGGCCAAGCGCACAACATCCGTAAAAGAACTTCGCTTTAAAAATGTACTCACGCATCACAAGATTATGCGCGATTTTACAAATCCACACAGGAAATCATCAATTCATATAAACAAAATTGTAACGAGACCTCTGTTTATTAATTTCGTCTTCTTGGTTTTTCAGATATTTTCAGTAATATCTGATGCCTCCTCTACACTATCGGCCATGATGGACGATTACAGGCGATCACGAATGTGTGGAGAGCATAATCGCCTGTAATTGTCCATGATCGGTGACGATCGAGTCTAATCGCCGCTGTGTCGGTTTTTCGGACAAACATCAAAGGACGTTGGGTCATCAAATGCAGGACAATGCACGATTGTGTGGACAGTTGCGCAATGATGGTGGCAATCATGGCCCAATCGTGATCGTCCATCATGGCCGATAATGTAGAGGAGACATGAAAAATAAAAATCCTTTCGAAAATGTTTATCGATTCTGAAACGGCTTGACCGATTTTGATGAAACTTGGTCCTATCAATGTATATCCAAACTTAACGTACATTGAGCACTTTTTACCTCTTTACGCACGGGTTATGACATATGATAGAGTTTCCCGTCAACAGACAAAAACAAATTCACTCCAGCAAAGCAGTGAACTAGACTCGCTAGAGCTCAATGGTGCATTATGGATAAAATAAATAATTTACTAAACGTTTTTCTGCGGTGTCGTTTTTAATACATATCATGAATTTTACATAATAGAAAAACAGATAAAGTTTTTTTTCTCACGATTACTTATTAGACGCTTAAAAATGACTACATTCACGAAAAAACAAAACCATTCACGATCACGATAAGTCATGCGTAACACATATTGCGCATCTCGAATTAGCTTTGCATTATTACATCATAGGTCGTTTTGAATTTGATAATCTAGTATTTGTTAACTCGTTGACTAAATGTCCTTGCCTTACGCCTAGAATTATTTAAAAAATACAAATTTAGTTTTATTACTCATTAGCAGCCCTGCCCGGTTCGCCCGAGTGCAATACACTACCCACTCGCTTCGCTCGTTCGCTTGAATATTATAATTACATTACCACTCGCTTCGCTCATTCGCTTTCTCACTCGCTACGTTCGCTCGCTATATATATAAACCTTCCGCGAAAAATTATCTAACTGATGGTGAAAACCGCATCAAAATCTGTTGCGTGGTTTAGGAATTACATTACTCACTCGCTTTGCTCGTTCGCTTTCTCACTCGCTACACTTGTTTGCTATATATATACCTATATAAACCTTCCGTGAAAAATTATCTAACTGATGGTGAAAACCGCATCAAAATCTGTTGCGTGGTTTAGGAATTACATTACTCACTCGCTTTGCTCGTTCGCTTTCTCACTCGCTACACTTGTTTGCTATATATATACCTATATAAACCTTCCGTGAAAAATTATCTAACTGATGGTGAAAACTGCATCAAAATCCGTTGCGTGGTTTAGGAGGAGTTAGCGGTTAAACAGACAGACACGAAAAGTGACGTCAATTTATACTATGTAGATATTAGTTTCCGAGCTTCTGGACTACGACCTACAAGCCCGGAAATTAATTTGGTATAAACGCAAGAATCAGAATTAATACAAAAAATGTCGCAATATAAATAGGTACCTATTTATTGAAAATATTATGTTAAATACCAGTATTTTTGGAATTGGAAGGTTTGAATTTTCATTAAAAAAATCTTTATGCAAAATTTACTATCCTGACATTTCTAGTACAAAACCAAGAAACAATGGTGTTTTATCTAAACCGTGAATAATATATTAGTTCATTTTAATGTATTGTCTTGTACTTTATTTTCAATCAGCTATATGCAATCTGCATTCAATTGTATCAAAGTTTCTATCTTTACATCATTTGAAATTATTTATGAAAGTAAAAGTTCAAGATATTTTTAAATTTTATTTTCTGATTTTTTAATAAAAGTTTTAGTTGGTCAAAAAGAAGTCAAAGTTGAGGCTAATCTCCTATGTGACAGAATGTGTAAAATAAACTTAAAAAATTCGGAGAATTTAGCTGAATTTCGTACTGGCACTAGTTTTGGGACGGGTACACATTTACGTAATATAACATACTTCTACTCATCCTCAGGCTTGAGAATAGCTGAGAGTGTAGCAATGCTGTTGTTTACATGGCGTTGCTATGGTTCCTCTATTACAAGTCCCCAGTTCCCGGGTTCTAGCCCGAGAGCTGGTAAAAGTGTCAATTGGATTTTCAATTTATTATTAAAAAAAAAATAATGAATTGAAAATATGCATTGGTGCTAGGCCCAAATAACCTTAGCTGTTGGTGGTCTTTAAAACACAATTAATTAATCTACTCATCCTCTGGAAAAACAAATACGTAACTTTGCGACGGTACCAGTACTGTTACTATAGTTACCATTCATAAAACTACGGTAACAGCACCGGTAACGTCTCGATACCTGTTCTTTCAAAAGATGGACATCAGAGTTTTAGATCGTAGATATAATTCATTTTTAATTACAAACAAAAAGCATTTTTTACTGTTTTATATCATAATTCGCGTTAGATTCGATTCGTATAAAAATACTTCGTTTAAATTTACGATTAGTCAGCATTTTTAAAGAAATGATTCATGGCAGTGCATAAAAAGTTTTACTTTTCAAATAAAATAACCTTAAAAGTCCCGCTTTCTTGTAAATTTTCCCATATCTAATTGTTTGTTTATCGTCTAAATATAACATGACACATATTTGTTGTAAACAATTGCTTCAACGAAGATGTGTGAAAATAAAATAGCTTCAAATTGTTGAATCACGAAATATTAATTTGATAATAAATCATATAAAATTGCTTTCCTGTTCTTATTTTATATACATACCTACTTTAGAATTATTGTTCTTACAAAATTTTATTTTGTATTGTTTTGCACTAAAAAGATTGTTATCTTATGGCAAATAATATAACATATTAAATGCACGTATCTCATAAAATATGTGTCGCAAGTTCCTTGATAAAACGCATTGTTTAAAGATAACAAACTATAGAATCTTGAGCCTGCTCATTTTCATAAACAAAATTTTTAATTTTCAATTTTTGTGAAAGACTGTGGACTGTGGAGTGCCGGGTGTCTTTGCCAAACCCCACCCAGGTTTGCAAACGATTATTGATCAAAGGTCTGTAAAAAATTAATAATAAGATCGCAGGTTCACTCCCAGCTGGAGTAATCTGAAATGTTAAAATTATAGAATTTTTCTTTATTTATTATTAAAAATATTAAAATAAAAAAACTTAAATTATTATTGACTTTTACTTTAGCGGGCGGTAAAGTTGCTTTAACGCCTGGCTCTCGGCACCGGTCTGTAATTGGTAATTATACATTCACAAAAAGCAGCTATTTTATAGAGGGTATAGGAAAAAAAAATAATTAATTTGTGCCAGTAAATATAGTATATTTCAAGTTTCATCAAAAGTCCAGCCTCACTATTTGTCAGATAGACAAAAATCTAGGTGTCATACTAAATACTCAAAAAAAGCAAGAAAATTAAATTACCGACAGAAGTCCCATTACAATATATAAGTAATATTACATTAGTAAAAACTCGGGTCGCAGTGCCAAAACCCTGCCGACAATATAGTGTATTTGCTAACACAGGTCTTGTGGCTTAAATCGTTGAAGTTAAGTTTGTTTTTGGACAAAATAAAAAATTTAACCCCTTAATACATCCCTTAAAATAATATTTTTTTCTTAATTTCAATAAGATTATCAATGCAACCTCTGTACCAAATGAAATAACCCTTCAGTAAGTAAATCACTATCCGCAAACTAGTGTTTTCATAAAATTTGTAAATCCGGTCCTGTCGGGCCGATTTTATTAAAATTTTAGCAGCACATTTTAATCGTTACTAAAGGGTTAAATTTCAGTTTTGGAACGATTCTGAGAATTTTTTCGGCATTTTTGGGCCCAAAAACATTTTTCAACCCCTAAAAACCATCTTTAAAATGGTCCGATTGAGCCCATTTTAAATAGGCTTCGTGCGGTGATGGATTTCAACGTGCCTACCAAATTTCGTCAAAATCAATTAACTCTTTCGAAAGTTATTGCCCGTACACACACACACATATATATATATATAGACATTTCCAAAAATGGTGCCAAATTGTTCAGGAGGCTATGAAACGTCGAGAAATTTTGGTCGGACCCCTAGGTCCCGCCATCCGACCGACGCCAATAGTGTATGTGCCATATGGCAAATACACTAATAAGATTATATAATAGAGTATTGATAAAATAAATACTGTTTGCGACAAAAAACTTGCTTTTCAGAAAATCTAAAAATATTTTAAGGTTTTAATTATTTCTGGCGTATACCTAATGATTATATTTTAAAGGATTTCTGAATATAGAAATTACCCGCAAGACTCCATAGGGCACAAAAACTTGTGCTTTGTAAATTCTTCAACTAAAATTTCATATATTACACTCTTTAGTAGCGTCGCCTGTATACATTTTAATATTAATGTAATATGTATAAATAAAAACTTAACATAAAATCACTTAATTCCGTAATTTTGGGAATATACAAACATAAATATCTAAATTAGGTTGAGTCACTCATACAAGTTGTGATAATAATTTTTGAACTAAAAAAAATATAAAAACGAATAGGAATAACTCTGACTGTTGAGATTTCAATGCTCGATCAATTAGTATGCTCAATACGAAAAATCTGTTAGATAACGATTTAAACATAGATACAAATGTATGTACATATATTTTGTAGGTTACATACATATTTACACATGCATCTAATGTGTTTATTCAGACAAAACGTAACAACAATCAAAGGAAACGGTTTATGCTCAAAGTTTCAAATTCATTATTGTCTATTTAAATATTACACAACACTTCTCAACTATCAATAGTTTTCCAAGTGTAATCTATTTACCGAGAGCACTAACTTGCGCGTTCGTTTTTTCAAAATTTTCCAGTCTTATACACTTGTGCTTTCGGATTGCACCAGATGTGTAGTTTCGAAGCAAGTGTACACGGATCGTTTCTCGGATTTTTTTGTATTTATTTGTGCCTAGTTACTTAGTGTACACAGTAAGTTTGATAATTATTTGATAAATAAAATTTTTGTCAAGTTTTGCATTTACTGGACTTTTAATTATAATAGCGTATCAATGTTTTAATTAGCATGTTTACATAAAATATCGGTATGGAAAACCATATACCTACACACGGATATTGAGATAGATATTAATAGATTTATTGTATAATTTTTGTTTTAAATATCAGAAAAGCAGGAAATGTCATATTTATGTTTTTACATGTTAAATCCCTATTTCCACATGAGCAGTTCATCACCCTGTATAGTATATATACATTATACATATATTATTTTGATATTTAAAAAATGATAGATTTATTTAAATAGCAAGCATGTATATTTTTTTAAAATTTTTAAAGATAAATATTATAGGAAGAATTTTTACATAAAATAAATACAATATCATTGCATAATATGATATAAAGAGCTATAATTTATTTATTTTTTCAATCACATTAATTTCATTCTAAAAACTTTTTCAAACAAATTTATATAATTTATTTGTCATTTATTACTTTAGTTCTCACATTTAAAACACAAATAAAAACTGTACTAAATATCAAAAAACAACTTTTTAGAAATTTTCATTTTTTATCATTTAACTGTTATTTAATTTTACATGCATTGCCAATTCGTTTCGCATAATATTCGGTTTGAATATTTTTAAGTTGGTACCATATTAGTATAAAAGAAATATTTTGATTTTTTACCACCTATTTAGATTTATTTCCCATACTAAATACTATTAAATAATGCTTTCTTTCAATGACATCATAAATATTTTTAAAAATTGTAAATTATAGACGCCCGACATATAAATATTTTTAATTGCAATACGAACGGCATATTCAAATAGCGATCAATAACCCTTGGATATCAAAAATTATAAAAAAATATTTAAATGAAATAACAATTTATAATATGTATAGCCTCACAATTTCCTAACATGTTGGTCATCTATATTATACAGGGTGTTTCATAATATATGCGCAGGACTTCAGGATGTGATAGCTCGTCCAAAAATATGAAAAAAAGTTTCTATTAACTTACCCTCTAAAATGCATCATTTTAGAAATACAGGGTGTTGATACAGGGTGTTTGTCGAATTTTGAAAAGACAACTTTTGTATCATTTTTTCATTTTTTTTTAATTTTGCAATTATGAAGTTAACGTTTGGTTTTGTTACTTGTTCTAGCGTTTAAATAAATGTTGTTTAATTAGTAAGAAAAAAATTTTATTTTAAAAAATTGACCATGTTTTTCAACATAAAAGTTGATTTTTCTCGAAAACGATCGACTTTAGAGTTTATAACCAAGAGTATCTTTTTTGTGTAGAAAACATTGGCGGTTCAAATGGGTGTCTTAAAATTGTACTTTTTCAAGTAGCGTAGAAGTTGGGAAGAAAAACACCCACTACCCCTTCAAAACCTTCACCAATTATGACTTAAAAAAAATTTCCGCACAAAACATAGCTTATTATGAGTAGAAAATTCTTACAAAAGCTGTTTTCTGTACGATAAACGGTTCCGGAGATAGGTATTTGCAAAAAACGAAATTTTTTTTCAATTTCATCACACTGTATCTCTAAAATGGCGCATTTTAGAGGGTAAGTTAATAGAAACTTTTTTTCATATTTTTGGAAGAGCTATCACATCCTGAAGTCCTGTACATATATTATGAAACACTCTGTATACAGGATGTTAATAAAAAAAAACTTTCTACGCTTTAACAGGTGATAGAGTTTAAAACAAGAAAAAAATTCTAATAAACCCAGGTCAAATACTCAATGACTTTCGAAACATTAATTGAAAAAAAAATACTATCTAATATCTTTTGTTTTTTCGATATTTTGAGTTTGATAAATTAATTATTCAATTCGACACGACAGAAGAATCTTTTGTTTTTGATATAAATTTATTCTTTGAAGGTGTAAATAATTATTTCATAACTACATATTGTTTCGAAAACCATTGAAATTTGGACGTGGATTTATAAGATTTTTTCTTGTTTTTTTTTCTTCTATTAACACCCTGTATAAATAAAACGGAAAATGTCTTTGTGTAGGCGAAAATTCCAGCCAATTCTATACCTATATACATGAGAATGTATCACAGGAAACCGAACATAGGGAAAAGTACACAGTACAAATTAGTTAAGATCAGTGATTGCTTTGCCTTCTGTTCATGTAAAAAATCATGATAATTAATTTAGTGTTAGCCATGTGTATTCTATCTTTGTCACGTTACTCATTTGGCTTATGTTTTCCTTGTTGCACTCATTACTTTTCTATGTATTCAATCCTGTGATACATCCTACATAATATATATAAAAGAAAAGTATTTTATGTTATAACAAAACTCGAAAACCACTGAACCGATCTGAAAAATGATTTTCCTTTTAAAAATCTTATTTCTTTACAAGTAACATATATAGGCCCTATATTATAACACTATGTCAACAAGGGGGATGAACTGTAAACGAAAATATCGATGTGCACCCAGGAGAGCTAGACCAGACAGCTAGTATTTTATGTTTCATTTGCTATCGAACGTTCGCTATTCTTAATATAACAAAGCGGTTGACAACAAACTAAACTCGCACCCTTATGATCTTCAGTTTAAATTTTCTCCATAATTTAAAAACTGTTTACTTTAACAAAGAAATTATTAGTCCTATCCGTAAATCTATCCGTAAATTTACGGATAGGACTAATAATTTCTTTGTTAATTATAATATTTCCTTAACTAACTTACATATCTTCTGTATTTTGAACTGTTTACTTTGTGGAAAAGCCAGTATGAGTCTTAAAAAGAAACCAGAGAAAAGCTTTCGTCGTTACAGTTTGCAATAAGAATTAAAACAGTTCATTTTATTATCCAAATAATAATATATAGCAATACTTTACGGTCAGATATTATAAATTTCAATACAAACGTGGGTTGGGCATCCGTAAGATTTAAGTTATGCTTACATGATGAGTACTTTGTTTAATATACGATCACTATATGAAGAACAAGTATCTACCACGCATGTGTAACTTCCTGGTTTCTCTCAAACTTGCCATTTAGCTCTTTTCTCAACAAATCATTCATAGGCTGTTATTATTTACAACGCAACGCAGGCAATATTGATATTTAGCAAATCGAATACAAGGTTCCTCATTGGAAGCAATTGGTCTCAAAATCTTAATAAATACACGCGTGCCATAGGTTCGCCATCCCTGGGCTAGGCCAATTTTCACGAAACTTTCAATATATCGTCGTCCGAGAATCAAAATCTTCTTAATTTTTTTTAATTTATAGGGAAGTGTTTTAACATAAGTGTCAACTTTTGAAACGTTTTTTTTTCTTGTAAGTAAAAAAAATCATTTTTTTGTTCTTCATAAATAATAATTATAATATCTATGTATTATGTCGAGGAAATCAGTTTATCAAAAATAATAAAATAATAATATATTCTAATAGATATTTAAAAAATTTTGATTGTTAGTTTGGCTAAGGTAGGCAATATTACGAAATGGTGGCAGAGTTTCATATTATTATCATCACATATTATAGTTATGATATTTTTTTACTTAATTTACTATAGAATAGAAATTACCTGGGCTGGAGAGCGCCCAATTGCAATCTTGCACATGGGCGCTGGCTACCCTAGGAACGGCCCTGAGTACGAATGTCTGTTATTTTAAGTTTTTAACTATAGTCAGTAATGAATTTAAAGAAACACCGCTCTGCATGACTTCTTGTAAATATTCGGATTTATTAATTTCGGTACTATTAATTCAATGAAGGCTTTTCGCTATATTCCATGCTTATGTTCTAACATAATAGCGCATTCCACGCGTGAGTTACCAAGACATGTATTTTATGAATGAACGAAACGAGTTCTAGGAAACTAAATGATCGTTAAAATTTTAAACATGTGCATATTATATAAAATATCGTGTATTATACGTCATAGCTACTTACATAATAAATATTCTGACAACATTTCTGATTAATATCAGGATTCCGAAAATATTTTTTCTACTCAGAAAACTTTCTGCTCAACAATAAAATGACGAATTGCATATATATGATGTTGACGGTGAAATGACATCATCGCTATTTAGATGTAAAATCGCTAAAACCTGACAAACAGCATAACTAGATACTATGCTAATCATTTTTTTCTTATTGCAATGTACTTATTTAAATCTCTTAGGGTAGAGATTTGAGAGCATAAGAGGAATTAAATCAATATACCAATTAACACATGGTTTCCCTCAATTATTCCAGATGAATATCGAGATGGTTCCTTATTCAAGGCCATGGCCGATTACCTGTCAAACTCCTATAATGCTCCCAAAATTGCCTACCTTATCCTAATTTCCTATAATTCCTCCATTCGCACATTGCTATTAATAAAAAAAAGTTGAAGTTTAAAAATGTAGAAAGCAACGGGAAGTGGTAAAATGGAAAATAGTAATGGTGCGAATGGCGTCTGTTATGACATAATGTCGAGAAACGGACGTTAAACGCATTATTATTATTATATTATTATACCAATTAACATATAAATAGTAGATTGTAGGTATATCTAGATTCTAGATACGTAATGGGGTATATTACTGACGAGTAGTGACAGTATGTAAAAACAAGCAATAGCGAGTTTTTACAGACACACGAGTCATAATATTAATACCATTACGCACGAGATATAATATATGGTATTTTTGCCATAGCTACCCACTACAAAATACCTACTTTTTACTTCATTTTCAGTATTTTCAAAATATTTTGACAGTTCATTTGCTGCGCCATCTTTACATTTACAGCAAGCCGTGAGTTGTAATAGAAGGCGGATAGAGCGAATAAACATAAGTTACTATGGGAACCGTTTACTTACCGAACTAGTTATGTTATGAAAACACTTTCAGCACGCCTGCCTGTTAAATGACCCAACACAGGTCGGTATACATGCATGGAAAGTAGTTATTTTGTAGTGGGTATGGCAAAAAATAGTAACGGGTAAATTCGTTTTTTTAAAGGTTTTTCGGGTATTGTATGTTTAATAGCTAAACGGGAGAACTAGTTTCCAAAATGTTTATCAATCAGTCATTTTACATGAATCATTTAGAAACGGGTGGACCGATTTTAATGAACAGGTTAAGGTAATAAGAGCGAAGCTATAAGCAAACGCTATCTATATTATTCAATACATTTAATGTTTGTTGCCAAATAAATATTATGTACCTACTAATGCATTACTTTTTATTCAATTGTGAATTTGTTAATTTATTCAATTATAATTTTACAATCAGGATATCAAAACATCATAAATATTTTATTTTCGAATTAATTAATAAAAAACTACTTAAAAACAACTTCTCAATTACTTTAAAATATTCTTACTTAGCAATTTCACTGAAATTCCTGCCATTTGCCGTAGTTTAAAGAATGAAATTATTATGTTGCGATATAAATCAGTATAGTGGCCATAAGATTTATGAGAAACTACCTGCGAAAGGTAAATCAAATGTAACAAATAATAAAAAATTTAAAGAAGCCTTACTAAATTATTTAATTAATATTGTACCATACAGTATAAAAGAAATTTTGTAAAATATTATTGTAACTGAGTTTTGACTTTTTTGTATCCCGTCTGGGCTAAACAAACATATATTATTTCTATTTCTGTTTCTATTCTATTAACTATAACATATCTTTCAAAGAAAAATCGCTCGGCTGAAATACTTGAAAGTTAAATAAAAAAATTGTAAGTAGATGTTAATCATGAAAAAAACTTCAATTTTCGTATATTCAGACTGTAAAACGAATAACACTGCATAAGCAAAAATATGCTATTTATAAAAACGTACAATTAGCGTACTACATAATATAATTTATTAATAAATTTTTATTTGACATTGCCAACTGAATGAAATTATTCTTTATTGTTGATTTTACGTGGTAATTTCGATGCACGATCAAGCGGCAAACCCGACAAATATCAATAATATTATTTTTTAAGAATTGTTGGAAATGAGCACTTCCGTGGCACAAAGGATCAATAAAAAGCAATACTGAATTTTTTAAATTTGCATTTTACTAACGTTTCGGTATTCTTCGTTTCCAACAATTCTTAAAACTGTTTTCAAGAATCAAATTGCTCTATTTAAATATAGCAACTTCGAATTCATTATTTTTTAACACACTCACTTTGAAAGATTGATTCTTTTCTGTCATGAGAAAAACTTTTTATTTATATAATTATACTCCATCTCAAAAATAATATAGAAAAAAAATCATTATGAAGTAGCAAATTTAATGACTGTTACCCATATTTATTTGGCATTTTTTCTCTTAACACTCATTAGCTCTTTTCGTGAGAAAAATTAGCATTAATTAGTATCTTTCTTAAAAAATAAAAAATATATTCCTGCGCAGACAATTAACGTAAGGATTCAGTATTCTTATGTATTCAAAAATCACATTTGCAAACAATACATTTAAAAATATGGAAAACCCAATCCAAAACAAAACTAATCGGTTTCAATTTGCATATTTTTGATCAAATATTTTCTTTACTTACCGGTGCAAAAAAATGACGTTTTTCAAACAAAATCACGAACAAAACTTCACCACAAAACGTCAACAAAAAAAGAACACAGAACTCGCGCGCGTTTTTTAAAAGCACAAAACAATGAACGATCGTGACGCAGCCGCGCACTGTACAATAATTGAATAGGTACTAAAGTGATAACGCATCATTACACAGCGCGCAAGTATGGTTATAGTCCTCATGTAACCTTCTAGATCCCGCACGTTTGAGATCAACAAGTGTTCTGACTGAAACGTCATACTGGCCACAGCCTCCTGTAACTGTATGTGTGAATGTCCATGTGTGACTGTGAACCCACCTGTACAAGGTGTTGCGGCCACCATTATGTATTTTCTAACATTATTGTTTGTATATCACTATCTCTGTTCTACCGAAACAATCAACAATACAAGCCTTTCATTTTAAATTAACGATTTTCTTTATAAAGAATTCATTATTATTTATTTAATATTATCTCTCTCACGCTTATTGCAGCTTTCGTAACTGTGTTTCATTTTAACTAATACGCTATGTAATTGAAGAATTGGACTTGCAACGTTTTGATGTTTACTTTGATTTATTCTAATCAAGTAGTTTGTACTTTGCTAGTTACCTTGTAGGTAGGTTGAAATAAATTATTCGTTTTATTTATATCGTACTTATTTTATATAGCCATTTAAGTGGGCATTAATATGTTGAAACGCAATATACTAGAAAATATTCCTGTTATTTTAATGTGCCGATACCAAATCAAACAGCCTTTGAGCAGAGTCTGCTGACATTCGATAAAATTAACATCTCAATTAATCCAATGAGTTTTTTAAATATTTCCTTTGCAATAATCCATATTTATTAGGTACTAGCGGCCCGGTCCGGCTTCGCCCGAACGCTAAGAAAGCCCGAGTGCTAGGAATTCCCCGGGTGCAATACACTACTCACTAGCTTCGCTCGTTCGCTCCCGGGTGGTATATTACTCACTCACTTCGCTCGTTCGCTTGATTTTTCCGATGTTTTAATAGTTATTCTGCTATTCTGGGCGGAGACAAATTCAAAAAATCAAAGATCATAAAAATCGGTTCAGCCGTTCTTGAATTATAAAAGATGTAACATAAATGGTTTACTCACTCGCTTCGCTCGTTCGCTCCCGGGTGAATTTTTCCGATGTTTTAATAGTTATTCTGCTATTCTGGGCGGAGACAAATCCAAAAAATCAAAGATCATAAAAATCGGTTCAGCCGTTCTTGAGTTATAAAAGGTGTAACATAAATGGTGTAACTATAACACGACTTTGTTTTATATATATATATAGGTAGATTATTTATTTTTTAATCTCAGATTTACGAATGAAATTTCAGTCTGAATGTCGGAAAAGTTAAAACAATGCATTTATATTTTTGTTGTCTTTATGAAACTATGTTTTTTAAACTAAATTTTTAAAAATAGAATAATTTAACAATGAAAAAGATGTCAGTGCCGAGCTAACTAATATTAACACAAAAATTGCTCTGTCGGGTTTCGAATCCAAAATCTCCAGTTTTGCAATAAATGAGTAACCAGTTTCATTCCAATGCTCTGCCCGCACTGCAGTTGGTTTAATTTTTTTTTTTTTTTTTGATACCTTTGTAGGGTATCGACATCGTATGTAATTTTATGAGCTTTTATATATTTTATTTTATCCAGAATCTATATTTAAATTCCTCAATTATCTGTCAAATAAATTATTAAACTGAAAAAAAAAATTTTTTTTCAACGTTAAAGAGATTGTTGAAGGTAATACTAATACATGTATACTTATTTACAAATTACTGAAAAATTCCAATCAATATTGAAATAGTTATAAAAACTGCCCACACAAATTATACGTGTGCTGTAATAGTGCTTCGGGTATTCTTACAATTTTAACAACTAATTGAACGGAACTAATTGCAATATAACTTTTTCAGTCCAAGTATAACTTATTAGATTATTTAATTTCAAATTCGTTCTTTTTAACAACAGAAGGCTTATTAGTGTATTTTCCTAGGGGCCGAATCAAAAAATCTTGACGTTTCACATCATGGTTTTGAGGACTTACAATATAAAACTAATTTACGCGGATAGTTTACTCATTAGTGGAAACCTATGTTGGATTAATAAAATTCCGAATATTGAAAATAAGAAACATTTAATTTGTCTGAGAGGTGTACGTATTAAGGATTTTTTTTTATTTTGTCCAAAAGTTCACATAATAATTTATTTAAAAGTCAATAAGCATGCATTGGCAAATACACTATTTTGTCGGCAGCCTGATGGGGGTCTCGAAATGCCGAAATCCAGTGCCTAAGCATTTTTTATCCAATTAATCAATTTAAAAAACACAGTGGCACATTGGTTTCCTATAAATATTCAATGAAGTCACTCAACAAAAGTACACTGATGTTTTTATTCACGTTTTTTAGGGCTTTCTAAAAGAGCCTCCAAACTCTGTGTGCCCAAGGGCCCCTGCATGGCCTAAGACGGCCCTGATGATAATTATACTAATTATATATTTTATCACAAATCATTTTAAATTTTTTCACAGCGTCCTGTACTGTTTTCTTTGTCGTATCAATAAATCATTGATTGCTTATTACATAATATGGAAAATGGAACTAAACAATCCATCTATGGCGTTTATTGTGGGCGCGATAAGATCAGCATCAGTCTCTAGAATGGACATTGACGATGATGACATTATTAAAATCAAGGTTAATGTGATCATCTACGACGCTTTTAACGATTGATCATTTTACAACCAAACTATTTTATTGTCAGTTTAAATGCATTGACATTATTTCCAACATATTAGTTCCACCTGTTTTCTAAGATCATAAGGTTAGACTTCAGTAGTACTCTTAGGCCTTGTCCAGATGAAGCGTTTTGAATCGCGCGTTTCTAATCGCTTCGATTTTATAATTGTAACAGTGCATTTTTATTCCAGAATACGATACAGTATTTAATAGTGAACAGTAAATTATTAAAGTACATACGAGCTAAAGTTAATAAATATTGAGATATTTAGAAATTAAATAACAGCCAAAATGAACGACAATTAGATAAATTATGGCATAGCAGATAGCCACGATATTACGCACCGGCCTTCTTGACTTGTATTCGATTTATAAAAGAACCGAATTGACAAATTAAATTTGCTATTTAATTTCTAAATATCTCAATATTTATTAACTTTAGCTCATATGTACTTTAATAATTTGCTGTTCACTATTAAATACTGTATCGTATTCTGGAATAAAAATGCACTGTTACAATTAAAAAATCGAAGCTGACCTTCGCCTGACCTTCACAGCACCACCTATGTTAAATCTGATATCACAGTCTTCTGTCCCCCTTGACAGTCTATAACTTTTGTACAAAACATTTTTTTATCATGGTTTGTACCGTTTACGAGATATTTCACTGCATTGTTTAAGATGTGCCACCCTGTATATTGTAATTCTAAAATGCCACACCAAAATGTTGATGCGAAAAGTTAAAAAAAATAATGAAAATCTACTATTTCTAATAATAAAAAACATTGCAAACGAAATTTAGATGGGTACCGTGGACACGAAATTATTTAAAGATTACAACATTGACTCAATAATACAATTTAATAATTAAAAAATAGTGTCACATGATTGCATGAAAAATTTGTCTAATTTCTACCTGCCACCTAAAACGTAAGGCAGAAAGGCTGACAGACTTACAGATTCTCAAATCAAATGGGGAAATCTTATACTGGAATTTTTTTGCCTTACGTAGCCATAGAAAATCCGTCGCTGTCTCTTAGACTATTAATATCCATAGCTAATGGGACGTAAAACTACTGACAATTTTTTGTTCGAACGTCAGATAATCATTAATTGATGTATTAAGAAGAAAACACATTTATTGAATAACTCGCTTTATTATCGAAAATTCGAGATGAAATAATTTTGCTAACTCTGAGCAACTTTGACCTGTAGTATTTTAATATATATTATTATATATTTCACCTTTAGTTGAATTATTGCAAAACGAACGTAAAATTAAAGGAAAAAGTAATAAACAATGGCATGTAGGTACTTACACAAAACTTTGGAAACTTTATTAGGTAACAATGGAATTCACAAATTCACTAATGTTGCAAAGTTTTATTAAAAGTGCGTTTCAAGGACACGACACCCGCGAAAACATTTAGCATACCGCCAGCGTGATTCTGCAAAATTTCCGCCAACTTCACCATAATATAATAAAACCATCTCTGTGGCATACTGTTTATACATATATCACGGCAGAGCAATCGATAATAACTGATTATAAAATTATGCATTCAATCAAAATTTTATAGCAGTTACATAATCAGTGATAAAGGTTTGTATTTAGTTAGTTATTATGACATTTAATTCGCCAGTAGCGCGTACAATTTTTTTAATTAAACTTTTTCATTTTTTTCTCGAAAATAAACCAGCCGATTTCTTTCATACTTTAGGATATTAATTAATTATTTAAGTTTATTTAAATTATAGAATTTCTAAGTAAATAGGAGGTGAGGGGATAGTGGGCAACGTTCCTTTCCGTTGGCGAGCCAAAAGGCTCGCCATAAAAATGTCCCAAAAGACCTCAAATTTATAGTTAGGTCACTGAAAAGGATGCTATTATTTTGTTGAAAATATTTTTATTACAAATTTTAATGCCATTTAATAAGCACATGCAGAATATCAGATTCATATATTTAAAAAAAAAACTATTAAATCCACTGTGCTGCTTTAAGGTATAGGTAGTTAATATGGATTGAAATTCTTGAAATATTTTTGCCTTAAGAATTGAATATAGGTAGATAGTTTATTCAGTCCAATAATACCTGGCATTCTTTCAGAAGACCGCTGCCACATCGCCTTTGAGAATGTCTACCGCAGTTGTAGACGAAACGTCAAGTAGAAATACCACCGCACCACGGCCTACAAGCCCGGAAACCATGAAGACTTATAACACTTGTTTACTATTAGAAAACGTTGATTGTTATTCAATGGGTACCATTGTTACTCGCGACCATTTTAAATCCGAAAAATAGATAGGGACTTTATGAACACCTACATTTGACTAACGTAAATAATGTATTCTATAATAAATTAAAAATTATATCGTGGAGAAACTATTTATTATATTCAAAACTAATTTGAAACCACATAATATTTTCATTTCACTTTAGTTTCTTGTTTTGCCGCAATAATAAGCAATTTCATATAAATTGACAAAGGTGAAATAGTTATAATTTTAAATAATATGTAGGTATTTAATTTAGAACACTGCATTCTTCAGTACCCAAAATTTCCAATAAAATCGTAACAGTTAATTTATGTACGATTCCTTAACAGAGTAGGTGTTGCAAAGAAGGTAAGTCCATAAAGAATACCAAATTAAATAATATTAATCAATCATTCCCCAGCTTATTACACAACATATACATATTTATGTACTTTTTTGCGCCAATAAGTAATTAGATCATAAATTAATGTAGATATTTTAACTATTTTATTGAACAAAAAATAACTAGGTACCTATTACCAAAAAAAAATTCCAAAGCATTGAAATTTCGTTATTTTTCTAAAAGTTCACGTCTGCGCTATTCCTTTTGGGACAAAAGCAATTTTAATCCAGAAGCTTAATTATATTCATGTTTTCAGTTTACATTCGCAATTTGTTTAAAAAAAAGCAACACATTTTAACTAGATATATATCTATTATTATAATATAAAATTACCTTCGAAACAAATAAGTGTGAACACAACTTAATAGCGCGTGGTAGTAAAGCAAGGACATATCGGATGGCGTATGATGAAGAAGGTGTCTCGCCTGTTGTCCAAACGTTACGGCCAGTTAGGAGTTCGCGCCCACTCGAACGTAAACACACGCCTCGCGCACGCGGAGTGCCGGAGGACAGCCGTTGGAACTGCAAAACCGAATCACATCGCCAAACACGGTGCGATTGTTGTGCCAGGCACCGTTGACGCACGTTGATTATCAAGACCAAGAAACGAGCAAACCATAACCAACCGTTTTCTTGTCCAAATTAATAATTTAACACGTTCAAACTCTGAATTACGTAACGCAACAAAACAAAATTGAAACATCACATAACGTTTCGCTTCAGTTTACAAAATTGATTAAAGCATCGATTACATAAAGATTAACAAAGGATAGAATTAGTAGTGCAAAGTTAATTTTAATGCAATAATCTGACTATAAAAGTGATCGATTAATTATTATTAAAATGTTCGTTAGTTACGTTAAAAAAAAATTATTACACTCAGAGGTTCCCTTAGAATTTTATATATTAGTAATAATTATTATAGGAATATTATAGGAATGGTACCTACATAATATTTACAAGGTGTTATTAATTTAGAAGTATAAGTAATCATAAATATATTTGAAAAATAAGTGTCAAGGGCTGTATGAAGGTACGAAGCTGAGGCAGCGACCATCCTAAAGAGATACAGAAGTGTGGATGCCCCCCCCCCCAGAAACTGAATTAGCCCTCCCCCCCCCCAAATATTCGCACATTACCACACACACACATTTCAGAACAAAAAATCTAAATTCTAAAATATGATGTACAGGAAGAGTTTTAAATAAAAACATCTTTTATTTCCTTTTCCCTTTAGTTTCAATATTTATGAATAGATACATACACTTAAAAACGAATAAAATATAAGTCTTTTCATTCTGGGGCTTTTCATATTAGGTCCGATGACCTAACTTCGCCCATGAAATCACTACGCTTATAGAAAACGGTAACCACATAAATAAACAAGCGTATTGTCATGTATATATTTTTTTCAATTTTGAAAACTGTCTCTTTTTCGAATTCGTTATGCTGCAATCTATAAAATATGTGAGCTTCTAATTCTAATTCTAATGTTAGTAAAAAAGGTGTTAAATTATATTCAAAATGAGGGCGCCACCTAAAATAATCAGTTTCTTCATGACTTCATTCCATTTTAACACACAATTTTCATTATTATTTATTATTTACTAATTCAAGATTCTCCTGCACAGTGCAGTTATTATTTACGGCTTATCCAAGGGCGTACGCACAATTTTGTTCAGTGGGAGACAATTAGATCATAAACGCAGTGGCGTAACGCAAACTCTTAAGGCCCTTCCGCAAAATTAAGTTTGGGCCCCTTATCGGGATACATTTTGCAGTTTATAGTACATACTTCGTTTGTAAAAGTAATTATGTATCGACTTGGTTGGGCCCCTATGATGATTGGGTCTCCCCGCCGCGCTAGGGTCTGCGGGGGTGTACGTTACGCCACTGCGTAAACGATAGTCCAAACGTTCTAAGTGCAATTTGGGAAGTTTTCAGGCGCCAAAGTTCAATAACGGGAAATTAAAGGTAGGTACTAGGTATTAATATGAAGTAAGATTATGAATTTTTTAAACTTTATTCCAATATTCCAGATCCCATAGGAGGGCAGCTGCCCCCTGCCGGCTGCCTCCCCTTGCGTACGCCCAAGCCTCATCAATTATTATCATATTCTTTGAAATTTAGTTGGTCCTCCAGTAGCGCATCACCGCTCAAGAGCAATAAATAAGCGTTTGAAATATCGCAGACGCTTCAAAAAACCAAACAGAAATTAAAAATATAAAATTTTTCAAATGGAGACTCGAAATCAAGTTGTGCTTGGAGCCGCCTGCGTGCGCTGAGTTCTATGATATTACATAAATTCTAATAGATATATCCCAATAGTCAGGCAACACTTCTTACGGATCTGAAATTGGAAGTATATAATTCTCAATTTTATATGCATGTACAATGTACATTGTACTTACTAACGGTCAGAGAAGTTAAAAAATTATTAAAAATCAATTTAAAGCCTGACACAACGCTTAATTATTTACTTTTCACAATATTGATAATAATTTTAAAAAAACGCCGGTCGAAATGTTAATCCTGCTGACAAAAGAGTATATTTGCTAATACACGCATTGTGGCATTTAAATGTATTAATATGTACACTTCTATTTCTTTTTTGCAAATTGAAATATTTAAGTATTTTATCAATCTAGCATCTGCACCAAATTATATAAACTCTTCGGTAGGTAATCCACTGTTCGCAAACTATTGTTTTTACAAATTTTGCAGGCCTGACCCTTTCTGGTCGGTATAATTAAAATTTTAAGGGCACATTTTAATATATAATCTATTCGATTTTTAAACAATTCCGCAAATTTGTTCAGTGTTTTAGGGCCCAATTTTTTAAACCTCTAAATATAACCCTTAAAATGGTACGATTAAGCTCATTTTAAATAGACTTCGTGGTGTGAGGATTTTAGTTCAAATCGATTAAGATATCGTGCTAACACATCCGCCATCTCGGCCCGCCATCCGACCGGACGCCAATGTGCAGCCCTAGTGCCATAATTGATAACGGTATAGGTACTATGTATTAGTTATTATTAAGTTAAAATTGTTTTTTTTACTATTTTCAAAAGAAAGCGTATAATCACTTAAAATTGCTTTATTGAAATATTCAATAACAATATTAAAACATAATATATTTACAATCACAATAATATATCAATCACAACATAAAAACTAATAAAATAAATAATACAATAACTGCCTAATATTTATTTAATTGAATGATTGTTCATTTACAGACTTTTCTTGTTGAGTCTTATTTGTTTTCATTTCAGCGATTTCTGCAAAAAAAAATAAATAATTTAAATATTAGTGTATAAAAGTTTTAACAAACAGTTTTCTGTTTCAAATTCAAGACTGAAGGAAAATGTAAGCTTTCACTTCATTTTTACTTCCCACCTCTACTATGGTAGGGAAGTAATGGATTTAGTCCGAAAAAAATATTTCGAGATTTTAACAGATCTTCACGTTTTGAGACCCTAGCAATCGTTTAAGATCATTTTCTGACTGATGTCTATGTGTGTGCGTGTGTGTGTGTGTGTGTGTGTGTGTGGTCAATTTTTCGCCCTCGATATCGTAAAAACGGAACAACATACGGCCATGTCGATTATTTTATTGTGTTTATCAGCCTTTAACTTAGATCTGATTAGATTTTGAGTCAAATCGGTTCCGTGGATCCTGAGATATTAAAAAAAACGTTCTCAATGTCACGTATTAACATAGGTAAAAAAAATATAAATGAATTCTAGATGTTATAATATGAAAAAAATGTAAATATTTTTTTCTCTAAAATGTATAGTTTTCGAGAAAAAAAATATTTTACTAAAAAAAGAAAATTATGGTACGTAAATCAAGGTAACCATGATTTTTGCTATATTACTAGCCATCAGTAGATCACCAAACAAAAAAGAGGGCCAGGCTTTTTTTCAAAGAATAAAAAAAGAGTGTTTATTTTTTGCAAATATTTACTAGGTGGGAAGTATAGGACTGGTCATCAGTTGAATTTTTTTTAAATAAAAATCGACCGAAAACACATTATATTTTACAGAATGATTTCTAAGCAAGTAGTCAAATACTATAGCTTATACAGACCGTAATTTCTTTAATTAAATGTATAACAGTGTACCTACATTTTTGCAGTGTGTGAAAACTAGTTAACACTAATCCAGAAAATTTCGAACTGAATCCAAATAATAATGCATTGAGCGTCTGTTTTTCGTCATTACGTCAAAACAGAAGCCAGTCATTTGCCCCATTGTTTTAATTCGTAATGTGTAAATATCTTCACTACCCCTCTTCTAGAAAAAATTCTGTTATATCTCGATAAAATCTCACGGAAGTGTGTCGCGGAAGTGAATTTCTAGCAGCTGTTCTACAGGCCTTGTTGTATCTAAAGCGTATGCCATATACTCTTTGGTCAGCTGTCAAAATTGTGTGATGTTATATGTAGTTGTCATTGATCTCTTGACATTACTGAGAACTCACTGTTTTTTTGTTTATTTTTTTACTTTTTTGTACGAGCGGGATAGTAACATAAAATTACCTACTAAAAGATATGCAACTTCATAAATACAGAAGTTAGAAAGGTTATCAGTCATAGTTTAGTTAAAAAATCATATTGCTGTAATATTTGAGATTATTAATTAAAGAAAATATTAAAAACTTAACGAGAGATTATTGTTTTTCAGCGAAAGAAAGGGTTCAGCATTTCCGTCAGGATTAACGGACTCCAGATAATATAAAAAACGAGTGATATATTATGTGTCATTATTGGAGTTTACTCCTTAAGAATCTATTTTCATATAAGGCGCCCGGTATGGAAATTTTATGAGGAGTAAAATTTACACAAGCGTTAACTAAAAAGCGTAACGTTTTTCTCCGCAACCTACCTTGCGCACCTTTCAATGTATGTGCATACTTGTAACAGCCGTATACGCATGTAAGTATGTATGTTTGCCTACTTTAAGGAGTAAACTCCAGTCGAGCGTCGGAGCTGACACACACTTATTTTTCAGAAATTTCTAAAATGTGTGTAATAAAAATCAAATTCTAATTACCTAATGATGCTATAATTCCCAAAGAAACACCTCCTGCCTTCTTGCTAAGGCGTTTGATTTAGCAGCTGTTCATTTATTTTTCGCATTTCGGTGCCTACAGAGTCCCAACCAAGAGAGATACAGAACAGCACATGCATTAAATCAGCGTGTCATTTTAAATTTGTAAAAAAAAATTTAGAGGCATTATATATTGTTTTATATACTTGGAAAAATGTTCTGATCTTTTACAAATTTGTCTCACAAAACATTTTTATTTTTATGGCTTAGTAGAATAGTAAGTAGTTGGCGTTTTTTATTTGCACTTTATAGCTCCAAAACCGACAGCGATAATTTAAAAAAAGATAAAATCAAAGGAAAAAATAGGTCATATTCATATTATTAATTCTTAATAAAACTTTGCGATCGAAACACTTGGCGGGTTTTATAAAAGAACGCAAATGACACTGCTTCTTTTGGTTTATTCACGTAAATAAGAGATATTTTCCAGGGGGGAGCGTTTCGAAAAGGGGGACAATAAGGCTAATAAGTCTGGAAATCTCTGATCTATGTAAGGGAGCTAGGGATTAGTTGTAACCTTGTAACAGGGGCAGAGCCGTAGCTAGAGCTGAATTCAAGATAGGGCACTGAAAGTTTAAAGTAGGGCTGAAGCAAAAGACTACAATTTTTAATTGGATTGCCCACCTCATCTGGTGATATCAAATTACAAAAGCAAGAAAACGGTAAATGACAATTTAATAAAAAAAAAAAAAATACAGAACTTGCCATGTTATCAAATTTCCGAAGAACTTCATTTAGTCCAACGAATTAAATCTTGTTTTTCCAAATGCAAGATAGATCAAGTCTGTCATTCTGTCGTGACAGTCTTTGCGGCTTGTTTATAATTCCTTAAAGTAGGGCACTGGATGTTTTAAGGTAGGGCATTGCCCCTTAATGCCCCCCCCCCTAGCTACGGCCCTGAACAGGGGTAAGTATATACTACTACGGATTTTTCAGAATGAATTTGATATCTTTATACTTCATTTGTTCGCATTACGTAAGCAGAATTATTTACCCACGGAGAGGTAATGAGCGCGTGATCTGATTTAGTGACGTTTAAAAAAAATTTTACGTACTTATAATTTGATTACAACTAGCCCCCTCCTTCTCTACTTAATAAATTGAGCGGATTGTTATGAACATGTCGAATTAAAAAAAAATGTGAAACGGTCCAAAAGTTATAAAACATGTTTTTTCATAATTTTGAAAAATTCTCAGATCTTTTACAAATATCTACTTATAAAAAAAATTCTTCCAGTGGAAGCGAACATAAAAAGTGCTATAAAATAGAACTCCAGTTATCAGTTTCACTCGCCAGCCTATCCCCGTCGAATCCCGCACTTATTTTTACTATATTTTAAACAGTAAAACCGGAATACGCAGTATTCTTAAAATAATAAACGTTCCAAAAAATACTGCTAATTGACTATAATTGATTGCGTTCATTTAGCATATTTATTTCCTAATTCAAATATCCTTGTCAATTTTTTACCTGTGTCGTAGTTTTTTGTCATTGGCTCGTTCCACGGTTGAATATCGGCGCTGCTAAACAACACGAAGAACAGATTTCCCAGGAAATAAATTGCCGCCGAAACGAAGAACACCGTTCGCCATAAAGCTGGATCGTTGGGCTAAAAAAAAAATAATTTTAAAACTTAATTTTAAAAAAATTCAAAAAATCCAGTTACCCATTCGATCTTAAAATAAAAAAATTCATATAAATATAGATCCGCAATCAATGCTTTCTTATAAAGAATATGGCTATCGAATTCGAACTATACTATACTAATTCAGTTTTGTTGTAAAATATTCCCATATTTTGAAATTGTAAGGATTTTTTAAAACTAAAATTCGATTACCTTGTTTAAGGTACTAGTGCAAGTCAAAAGAAAATGATTACTGTTAAAATACCTTAGTAAAAGTTGTATGATAATTTTTATGCAATTCCTCATAAACTGACATCATATCAACTAATAAAAACCGCTTTTAAATCGGTTGATCCGTTTGGAAGCTACGATGCCACAAACAGACACACAGATACACACGTTAAACTTATAACACCCCTTTTTTGTCGGGGCTTAAAAATATTAGAATATGAATTTAGACAATAATTTTTCTCTCTAAAGTGTTACGCCGTCGCCATGGTTATGATCTTGATAATCAAAAGTGTTGGGTACTTTCTGACACAATGGCTGGCCCAGCAACGTTTTTCAATGTTAATTTAGAAATAAATTTTTATTGACGGTGTTAAATTAATGCACAAAATAGTGGAAGAACACATGTGTGCTTAGCTGAGACGGTGGTTGAAGTGCCACGACTGAAAAACTTGTGGAAGTAAAAGAAAATTGGTGGAAAGGTTAGAGTCCTACAATTAGGTATTTAAGTTTAAAAAAAATTATTAATTTTTTAATTTTTTCTAATAATTTAACATAAATAATATTGGAAATCGAAAAGAAAAATTTTTTTAAAGCTATAGATAAATTACTAAAAATTAATTAAAATGTATAAAAATTTAAAAAATATCACGTGACTTCAAAACGGGCCAGGAATGTTTGTGACGTCGTTATGTTAAAATGTGTCTGCATTTGTTGGTATTTGTGTATATGTATTACACATACTATCAAAAATAATAAATTTTTAACTTGGTAACCATGGATACAAAGACCATAGATAACATAATGACGTCACACCCGTTCGGATTCTTTCGGCGCGTTATCGGAACTGAGTTTAAAAATTAATTTTTATTTAAATATAACTTTTTAATTAGTAAGCAAAAAAATTAAATAAAAACAGTTTTGCTATAAAGCTTGATGTGGTCCTTCCATTTAAGTAAAAAAAAAATTCACTTAAAAACCCAATTGTCATAAAACTCGTTTATCGTAAAAATTTTATCTTCAAAAGTACTGAAATATTTTTGTACGATGCTGTATTACTTTTTTAAATAATATTTCTTATTTTTTTACTATTTACTTTTTTACAAAATCAATTACTTTTCACGTGTCAATAAGAAACGTACCCGAATGATATGATAAAAGTAGGCGCAAGTACAGAAAAAATGTTCGTCCATTCACTATAATATGACATGAAAATGCGAAAGTATACTTACATTTTCGTCAACAATAGCGCCACATATGATTGGTGCAATTATCGACATAACGTTAGCAACACAGTTAGTGATACCCATCATGGTACCAGCATGGTTTGGTGAAAGATCAATATGATTTAGTTGGAACCCGACATAGTTCGATGATAACACTCCAACTGCCAGTGTTAACAAAGCGACTGCTAAGCCAGAATGATCAGCTGTGACATATCCTAAACCAATCAGAGCTGCTGCCGCTATCCAATGTCCTACAACAATAATTGGTAAAATTATTATTAATTTTATTCAACAATCTCAGTTCCTAAATTACGTGAATCTAGCATTTCCTCCCATTCATGGTTTATTGAATGGTTATAGGTACTGAAATGTATAAGATTCGCTAGAGAACATTTTTTGGTACACCATCACACAAATATTTTAAAAATTTGTTGCATCCTTTTTAAGAAATCTAAAGTAAAACTATACCGATTTCTCAAAAAGGACAACGAATTTTTGAAAATAATTATGTATTTGTAAATTTTTTTTTATCAAACCTTATAAACCTTAATTTCATTTAATACGCGAATATAGAACAAATGTAAGATTTATGTCGTTAACAGCGCGTTATAGCTAGGGCCTGGCAACCGGGACCCGCGCTAGGGGCGCTACCCCGGAGAGGACGCAATCAGCGAAATCAACGACGCGAATATGATTATTTTCTAGCAAATAGCGCAAAATTAGAATCTTGCTCTGGGCGCAGATGATCTTAGCTACGACGCTGGTCGTTAAGCATGTTGTTATCGCTCTTATGCGGACGACTGGCACATTTTGAAAAAGTTAAAATAATAATAAAATAATACTAGCCTATAGAATTTGCAACTTTCCTCGACGCCCCGACGGACATTATATTTCTGTTGATAACAAAATCTGACAAGAAACTGAAGACAAAACTCAATAAATACATGACAAAATATGGCAACGCTGAAAGAAGACCGTTCTGTAAAAATAGAAAATAACTGTTAGTAATTATTGATAAGAAATATTCATTTAGCTCTTATTTGTAAATGATAAATATTTATAAACATAATTTAATTTTTAAATTTTACCTTTTTAATATCAAAATCGAGAACTTTGCTCATGTAATTAGGCATTTCCGTAAGTAATGTCCAGAAACCCCAATTATGACCAGAATGGGCGATCAACAGAGCCCAAAATGGTAAGGAAGTGAACATCGCTTTCCACGGTGTTGGAATTTTCTGTAAAGATCAAATTATTTCATAAAAATTTGAATGATTAGATATTATACTTTAATGTTTACGAAATATGTATATAAAAAAGTAAACTGTTTTTTTTTATTTATCATTATTGTAATTTTTAAAATAATATAAAAACAATAATTTTAATATTATTTCATTTTACTAAATCTGGGATCAAGTTGCGATCTTGTGAACAGTAGAGTGCCCGCGGTGAGAGATGAAGCCAGGCACGTCATCAATAATATGCTAGTGAACGCCTGCTTGCCCGCAGACAGTGCCGTGTACACAAAACTGCACATTGGGTTTTATAATTCCACATCTAGAAAACACTCGACGCTCATGTATCTCCAAAACAGCCAATAGCAAGCTACAAGGCGGGCGCAATGCATTCACGTTACTATGACGCGGTGGCTTCATCTTTCGCCGCGCGAGGTCTAGGACAGACGCGACACACTAATTCAACTGAGCTACGTAGTACAATGTAATACTAGTGAGGGCATAAAGAGTGTACTTAAGTATAATGTTTGCAGTAGCCTACTACTTATTATTGAAGTTAAGTTTACTACACAAGTGAAATGTTAAATAGTCTTGAAAAATTAAAAAAATAGTGCTGAAAATGTTTTAAATACTGGAAATCAAGACACAAGTCGCTATATAAGGTGTAGGAAAAAAATACAGTGTGTATAAAGAGCGGAATGCACATTGACTTAAGTGACTGTTACAAGAAAGATTAGGTACAGACATTTCGCAAAGAAAAAAAATCTTTTTTTAATGAAGAAACTAATAGTAGACCGAATGTGTTTAATCAATCACAAGGCAATTTCCATCATAGCATTACTTTTCTCATGCTAATTTGAACAACAAATACAGTGCAAAAAATGTATTTGTGCAGCTGCATCAGCGTGTCCTGTTAGTATGTTGGTATGGCAACAAAATAAAAACATGAGCTCACTTATGATCTTCCAAATGTGAGATTTTGATTACATAAATGTCGAAGGTAAACTAACCTTTTCATCATGAGTATCGCCGGTATTTAAAGAAGCTTCGATGTATTTTTTCTCTTCGTCAGATATTCGAGCGTATTCAGCTGGACTATTTCCACCAAAGAAAAACCATAAAGCACACCAAATAACTCCAAAACAGCCATTAATATAAAATATACTTGGCCATCCAAGTTCTGATTCTGCTAAGTAACCACTCGTCACTAATGATATGATAGTACCAAATTGAGCACCAGCGTAAACAAAAGTGCTGAGTCTGCCTCTTTCAGATGGCGGAACCCATTTAGCGAGAAGAGTATGCATTGAAGGAAAACAGAAGCCTTGCGTAAATCCTTCAATTGCTCTGCAGGCGGCGACCATTCCCCAGCCGAGTCGCGCACAGAAAGGTGTTACAATTGTCATTACTGAACATATCAAAAGTGCGATAGTCAGAGGCAGTACAGTGCCGTAAGTTTTGACAATCAGAGCAGCTGGTACTTGTGTAATGACGTAACCCCAAAAGAACGAACTTATTACTAAGCCTTTCGTTGATTCTGTCCAAATGTATGTCTGAAAAATTATTAAAATGTAATTAAAACTCGCGTAATCAAGACACATTAACTACAAAAGGTATAAGTACGATTAATATCAAAAAAAGCTTCAAAATAGCTGAGTTTGTATGGATGCTGTTATTACATGGATCGTCTTTTAGAAGTTCCCAAATGGTAATTTAATAATACATAAACGGTCAAGTACGTGTCGAATGAATGAATTGTAAATTATAGACGCTCGACAACTGAGGTCATTAGCGTCTAAGTGCGTGTCGAGCCACGCAAAGAGTAGGGGTCCGTACTATGTAAGTTATACTAAACCTACAATTTTGATAAAATAAACAAAATAAAAACACATTCATAATCTACACAAAAGATCCTTTTAACGATATCTCACAAGAATAGGCACAAAAAAAATGTTTGTGACCCCCGTTTGCATGTATGGGCGCCCCTCTTAAATAAACTTTTTTAATATTTTGTTATTCTCTCCGTCTTTGGGCCCCGGTATAATACATATTATGCGTGAATTTCAAATCCCTATCTCATTTTGTTTAGAAGTTAGAGGCCTGTGACAAACAAACAGACCGACACACATCGTTGGCACGTCGCTGGTACGTCGCCCTAAAAACTACCAAAATAACAACTGAACTTTCAATTTAATAGTAAAAATAATAGTATTAATAACTTGAGTAATTGATGCATTGAAAAAAAATGGTAGAAATAGGCAAAGAAATAAAATATTCACATTATAAAAGTGATTTTTTTTTCAAAATATTGAGTTTTTCCAATTGCAAATTAATATTTTTTATTGTTATGGATGAAAAATTATTTTAGCAGGTTTTTAGGATCCGTGAATGAAAAGTGACACGTTATTATTGATCGCCTCCTAAAATAATTTTTCATTCATATCACTTTGAAGGATCTTAACATTACGATTATTTATTGTCATACAATATTCGATAATATTTTACACTTTCGATGCAAGCGACCATTAAATTTTACTTACCGGTGCATTAGTTGTACTATTATCTGTCATGGATACGATGGCAACTGAGAGATTCACTCGAAATGAGTAAGCAATTGTGAGGCACAGAAACATCAAAAGACATTGTAAATGTCTAAATCCAAAAGTTTTATCTGAAACAAAAAATATTTAAATAAGAAACTGAAAAAAAACAATAATTTTTCAAAAATACGTTAAAGTGTTAAACAGTTCTTAGTCGTCCAAGCATTTTACCAAGCGCTGACACTTTTACCTATAGTCAACATTCACGCAACAGTTTGACCTTATTTTTTTAAAGATTTTTTTTATATAGATATTTGATGTCATTTTAATTGAACTTCCTGATTATAGAGAACAAAAATGTATAAACCATATGTTAACATAACGTTCCCATGTGTATTATTTTTTTAACATAAAAAATATATCACAATGCCAAGGTTAAAGAGAAATTACACATAATATTAATATGTAATGTAACTATACGTAACATTTCATGCATAATAAATTTGTGCAGTGTTTACTATGCAATGAACTTCATTAGCAACAGTATGGATAACTTAATCTTAAGAAAACTAAAATCAAACTAAGAAAAAACGTAAATTCTATAGAATTATCGCTAGGCACTTGGTAGAAAATGATTGAATAAAATTAATAAACAAACACTTGAAAAATTCTACACATTTATTTATCTCAACGATCGTTTCGGTTCAGTTTTTAATGTAAACTCCTGTTGATGGGTTAGAAACCCGAAACGATCGTTGAGATAAATAAATGTGTAGAATTTTTCAAGTGTTTGTTTATTAATTTTTTTTTAAGAAAAAACGAACCAGTGCGAGATAGAAACATCGTAATAGTTTTCCTGTAAAGTATACCTCTAGCATCTCTTTCGAAATTTTAGCTGTATACTAGTTTTGGAAACAGAGGAGGGGAATCAATTTTGCAAAACAACGTAATATAAAATTCTGAAAAAAAAAATAGTTTTGTGATCCTTAAGAAAACTTCTTTAAAATGATACCCCACATGACCAAATATACAAATTGTTTTTAACCCCCCAAATTAACGTGAAAATATTTTTTTGATTCTGACTATTGGAATGTATGCAAGACAGTAAGATTTATTATTATGGTCAATTTCAGCTTGATGTCTTTATTTAGTCCAGAGAAATTCCACTGTGACATACATACGGACGGACGGACAAACCATTAGTTATCCCATAAGGGTTCCGTTTTTTCCTTTTGAGGTACGGAACCCTAAAAAATTAGGAATGTACGAGTATTTAAAAAATCGAAGATAAGCCGAGTAGAAAACATACCCGAAAAACTCTAGTCGAGTAGTAAATAAAGAAACAACATTTTCATTATAGATATTTATGCTCGAATATGCTGGGTTTTTGGTACGACTTTCAAAGATAAAATGGGTATGTCTGTATCGCGGGTGTAGACAGATGACGTGAATGTATTCGTTGTCATGGAAATGACTTTTATATTTTATCTTGTAAAATCAAATATTCGTAAAATTTACCTAATAAATAAAATAATTGTAATTTTATTTTTTTTCATTTTAAATTGTTATCCAATACTTATAATATATTTTCATTATAAAAAAAATCAAAGCCTTCGGGAATCGAACCTGGGCTCGGTGTTTGTACCTGTCGGTACACTCGTACTTTTCCGCACGGCCACCTGGCTTACTGTATCTGAAACCTTAACAGTTATACATGCTGTGTTTTATTTCACATGTCAACCACTTCCGACTATTTCCTTTTCATCTAATATTTCTAAAATGCCACCCCAGTATGCAACATTAGACATTATTCACGTCAAAAACAAAGTACGTTTAAAATACATTTAGCATTGAAATTTACTGTAATTTCCATGGTAATTCAATTTAGAATTGAAAGTCGTACCAGAAACCCAGAATTAGATGTACAGATTATTTGCGTAAGTAAGTTTTTCAATTCATTTTTAATTAGCACTGCGTAAGAAAAATTAGAAACTATGTCTGAATGATTTTATTTGTACAGGTGTTTAGTCTGAAAAATTTATAAACAAAACAATGTGTGTTTGTGCAATACTTTTATTCGAGAACGTAAAAAAATTTAAAACTGACAATCATTTTGCAAGGTCTAACTTTTTGTGAACTTCGTTTTCAAATAAATAATCATCACCAATTATGTAACGATAAAACACGTGATTAAAAACGCATTTAAAAAACCACATATTAAAAATGTGTTTGCAATAATATCAGAACATCTCACATTACAAAAAAATTTATCTAACATTTATCTTGAATTTTAAAGTCTATAATTTGCTAGACTGAAAAATTAACAATCAGTATAACAATAGGTATAATAATATATTATAATCTCGAATAATCTTTAAACAGAAAATTTCCAAGTAAATTAAAATGCGTAAGTGGGGCTGGGCACTAACAGAAAAATCTAAAATTTGTCACGAAACCAAAACCAATAATGATTTAGCGTCAAATAGTGCACGAAGATCGAAATAACATGAGTTTTTGGTCCAAGTGTGCAAGCTTTCACGGCCGGCATTGTTCCAAGTCTTCATGGTTTCCGGACTTGTAGGCCGTGGTCCGGTGGTATTTCTACCTGACGTTGCGTCTACAACTGCGGTAGACATTCTCAAAGGCGATGTGGCAGCGGTCGAAGTGTCCTCCTTGGCGGCTCACAGGTCAGTGTGTCAGTGACTGGTGTCTTCCCTTTTTTTATGCATAGTACCAGTTGACCAATTACAGAGAGACGGACTACGACCGAACAGAGAACACACTGGTACTATGCATAAAAGAAGGGAGGACACCAGTCACTGACACACTGACCTGTGAGCCGCCAAGGAGGACACTTCGACCGCTGCAACATCGCCTTTGAGAATGTCTACCGCAGTTGTAGACGAAACGTCAGGTAGAAATACCACCGGACCACGACCTACAAGCCCGGAAACCATGAAGACTTGGAATGAGTTTTTGGAATAAATTGAAGTCCTAGCGAATAATCGGATGGTGAATGTTTGTGAAGACCGGTGGGTATACCTAAATGGAACAGAACACGTTACGTTACAAGTTTAGATAAAGAACAGTTTAAATCTGACGTTATTTATTTCTTTTTATCAGCCTATTATATTAGGGTGTCGTCTTCAAAGGGTGGAACCCTAAAAATAATTGTTGTCACTAATCTGTCTATCTGTCACAGATATTGATATTGATATTGATATTTTTCCATTCATTTTTTGAATTGTTTCTATAGAATAATCCAAGACAATACTAAAAGGTGATTATATTAAGTTATTAACCATGCTAACAATTATTAATAAGCGGGTAATTAAAATTATCAAAATAAACTTCCGTTTACAGATTAAAGTCAAGTGCACATACTATATCAGAAAAGTGTCTATGTACAGGGGGTGTCATTGAATCGCGACCAAAAAATTGATCCAAAATTACTACAAAATAGTATATATCAAATTCGTGCATATTATATTAATTATTGTTTGATTTACTTTTTTAATTTTACCCTCCAAAGTTTTGAAAAACTGTGCTGCGCATACTTCGATTAACAATATTCTCAAATCGGTAATCTGTAAAATCTGTAGAATTCATTCTTATTCCCATTTATTTTATCAGAACAATTTAAAAACTGCCATGTTAGTAACAAATAAATAAAGTATATTATCTTCCCGTTGTAATTCTTAAGTTCTAAGAGGAAATTAGCTATTAAATAAAAGTGTTTATATTAAGGGTCTAAGAGGCCCGAGGCTAAAGGAAAAGTGAGCCCCCCTCCAAATTTTTTAACCCAAACAATGAATCTAATCATCTTCATGCAACCCAATAATTGTATGTGCTGACTTGTTTTCGATTTATTTAACAATCTATTTGAAAACACTTTTACTATTGGGTTATGTTATGATAATTTGAGACTGATGATATTAGGAGATCCGAAATGATGAGTCCAATATTTGACTAAATTTTTTGTATTTTTATACTATCGGATTACGTATAGTAACACAAATTTTACTTGTGTTGATAAATAAACTATTACGAAATTTTCAACCAATAAAAAAATTTAAAAAATCTATTAGTACCAGAGCTAAGTGGGCCCCTTACTTCGAGAGGCCCGGAGCTATAGGCCCCTTAGCCCTCACTCCTTAATCCAAGCCTGTATGATGGACTGAGCAAAGCCGCTTTGTTTTATACGATTTACATTGATTTGTGGAAGTATTTATAATAATGATTTTTGCTTAAAATCATCACTGTTTAATGTGCATTCAACATTTTACTATAATCTAATTTTTCTATTTCCTTTAAATAGCTTTTGCTTGCGACTCTATCTTAACCACGTATATCCGGGTAAAAAGTACACTAAGGTTGGTTATAATACTTGAAAGTGTATCAACAGACAAAAAAATCTGGAAAGTGGAAACTCAACATCCCGTTTATAGGTATCATAAAAAATACTCAAAATTACGGTCAGAGATTCCGTTACAAGTTTTTTCAAAAGTTGTTTTTTTTGTATTTGGACATTGAAATATAAGCTATTTTTACAAAATATGAAGTAGAAATAAGCACATCGACGGAAAAAAATTATCAATATTCAGACCACATGTTGGAAAATATCACGTGCATAAACAAATTATTGTTTTATAATCTTATCAACAATAGATGTGTATAACATTTCTAAATCCTTATTAATATTATAAATGTGAAAGTAACTCTGTCTGTCACTCTGTCTATCTGTTACCTTTTCACGCCTAAACCACTGAACAGATTTCGATAAAATTTGGCAAAGAGATAGATTGCATCCTGAGGAAGGCTACTTTTTGTCTAAAAAAAAACGGCTTCGCCCGAGTGAAAAAAGTAATCTCTGAAACTACTGAACCGATTCTAAAAATTCTTTCACTAATAGAAAGCTACACTATCCCTGAGTGATATGGGCAATATTTTATTTTGATTCCCGCGAGGAGGGTAATAAATCATAAATTCTTATATCTGGAACTATACTGAACCTATTCTAAAAATTCGTTCACTAATAGAAAGCTACGCAGGAGGAGAGATTCTCGCGGGGGGCAGGGGGAGAAATTCTTGCGGGGGGCTAATAAATCATAAATTCTTATCTCTGGAATTACTAAACCAATTCTAAAAAATCTTTCACTAATAGAAAGCTACGCAGGGGGAGAGATTCTCACGGGGGTAGGAGGAGAAACTCTTGCGGGGGGCTAATAAATCATAAATTCTTATCTCTGGAACTACTAAACCGATTCTAAAAATACGTTCACTAATAGAAAGCTACGTAGGGGGAGAGGTTTTCGCGGGGGCGGGAGGAGAAATTCTTGCGAAGGGGGCTTATAAATCATAAATTCTTATCTCTGGAACTACTAAACCGATTCTAAAAATTCTTTCACTAATAGAAAGCTACGCAGGGGGATAACAAATTAACAATATACTAAATATACGTGAGCGGAGCAATGGGTGAACGCTATTAAATCATAATTTCATACCGCCCGGGCGTAGCCGGGACGGGCCGCTAGTAATAAAATAAATTTGTAAGTTATTGATGTCACCTCTGTCATCTGTGCACATTTAAAATCAATTTAAAACATGCCAATAAACAATAAGATATATATTCTAAAAGACTGGCAAAGTATTAAAGGTTTTTTGAGTCGTTGAATAATTTTTAAGCGAACATAAACCGCTACATAATTTTATATATTAATATAGATTTTTTTTGATGGGTTAAATTCAACATGAACAATGAACATTAGTGCACTAAGAATCAGTCATACATGCTGAATAAAGGATGATTAGTAATCACTTTGATCCTCTGTATTTCTAAATCCATATTATTGGTTTTAGAAATACAAAGGGTCAAAGTGGTCATCGACGTAATATTTTTCTGTGATTATTGTTTCGCCATAACTAATCATTCGATATTTCGGTATTAAATTTGAGGGTCCAAAAACGGGCGAAACATAAACTAACTTTTCAGTGGGCCTAATTAAGTGGTACCCAAACTTCAAGTATAGGATATTTTTACCCAGCAACATTCGAGTTAAGATATAGGTTTCTCGTTAAAACCGGCGCATTAACGCAAAAGAAGCCGCTAACAAAAGCTAGTATTTCATAAACTCAGCCAGCAACATTGAATTCATGCACGATTTTTTTGAACTTTACAAACAAAATCAACGTTCACGAAAGATGACCTGCCAACTGTTATCAAACAGTCCTGACATAAATACACTTTACTCCTGATAAGCGATAAACCACACAAGATGACCAATTGACCATATGTCATTTAGGGCTTGTTCAGATAGGGCGGAATCCGCACGAATCAACCGCGCGGAGATTATTTACATTAGCGTCCTCATATTCGTTAACATACATGCCCGCGCGCGGATCATACGCACGACTGCCGTCACTCGACCCGCCGGAAAAAACCGCACGGACGCCGCGCGATTTTAGTACTATGGCGTACTGTATCGATGTTCTGCAGTTGTTTTGCGGAGGCCGCGCATTTCGGACGTCTGAAAAATACAAAACATATCGCTTCTTCAGCTTCCATCTTTAAAGTGAGGTGTATATTGTAACCTCGCCCTACATCTGCATATCCACACGCTAACCGCGGCTGTCTGCACAATATATTTTTACGCGGTTCAAATTCGACGGTCGCAAACGCGCGGTTTCCGTCTTGTCTGAACTAGGCTTTATATAATATATATAATGCACCTAATCTTATGTAACAGATAGGTAACATGTAAGTACGGTAATACGGTTAAAGATAATACTTACATAATTATATAGTAAATTATTAATTTCTATTTATTGTACAAAAAGTGTTATTAATAATGTTCTGATTTTAATTTAATTAAGGTAATTAAAAGCACTTATATTATTATAATCTTTAATTAAAATTCTTAATTTTAATGTGTATATTCATAATTCATTCGTCATAGTCATTTGAAATGAATTTTAAATTAGTAAGAATAATTAATGTTTTTTGTGTTTTTTTTTTTTTTTGAAATCAATGAGATGCAGATGGACAATCTATAGGTTTGGTGAAATAAAGTTATGTGATATAATATAAAATGTTTTCATAATTTTAAGAGGCTTCTAGTCCCCTCCCTCCCGTATAAAGTTTTATAACAGATTTTTTTCGTCAAATTAAAGCTAATGGTCCTATATTGGGGCGCTGAAGGCCAAATTTTAAAATTTTTGAATTCAGGCCACATAACGTCCTTTTGAATTTTAGATATTTTTAAGGTTTTTAAAAAGCGCTCTATGGCGCGCCTAAACGCATCTTTTATCTTTAATTTGAGACCGAAACGAACCCTCTAAACAAAAAAATATATCAAGGAGTGTAAACATTTTTTCACTTTTTTTTGCTACTGGAGTAGTTTCATTACGTACCACGCAAACTTAGGAATTTTATTTTTCTGTGAAAATTGTACAAGGTACCCATAAAATTAAAAAAAATGTACATTAGTAAATGAAAAAATTTTTCCGGTCGCAAAAAAAACGCTCTTAAAGTCCGATTTTTAAATACATAAGTATGTGTTCCATTTCAAATAAATAAAAAAAAATACTTACTAGACGATGTTTCTATATATTATGTACTTATAATATTATAATTATATTTTAATTTCTTAAATATAAATTTAAAATTAACATAATAATACGGTTAATTATTTACCTGAATGACTTTTTGGAATT
This sequence comes from Mongoloraphidia duomilia, assembly GCA_039654895.1. NCBI lineage: Eukaryota > Metazoa > Arthropoda > Insecta > Raphidioptera > Raphidiidae > Mongoloraphidia > Mongoloraphidia duomilia. The sequence goes on along the minus strand of CM077524.1, from coordinate 45,227,050 downwards.
AAATGCACTTTTTCATTCATCGATTGAATTTTTTTATTACCGGCACATTCAACACCTAGCGCCATTTTTAATATTAACAAATAAATAAAAGTACAACAAGAGGTTAATAACAGATGTCGCGCACATACATTTCTCTTTAGCACGTTATTATCGCGGTTCTTATCACTACATATATTTTCATTATTCCATGTACAAATTATTGCATATATTATGTCTACAACCTATTAATGTTAATTGTTGTACGAATTTTATAGCAACTGACCTTGAAAGCAAATTTGAAAAATTACAATACAAAATTATATAGGTACTTAAGTCGGAGATATAGCCTAGGTGCACGACAAATTTTTGAAACAGACTAAGTGAATTCGAGGAATTTACCAAGATACTTAGTTTGATTTTATAACTTGCCCCGTTATATTACCTACTTAAAATGAATTAGTAAAGTAATTTCTTCTTTGATATTTTGAGGCAAAAAATATATTAAAACATATATTATGCTGAACGAAAACACTCGAATCATTTATTCATTTTATCATAACATCTAGATTTTACAGGTTTTTTTATGTAAGGTTGTGTGCCATATTCGAGCTATAATTAATCGGTTAATAATTGACTATAGGTATAGGATTGGAATCTCATTAATGAAAAGTGTGAAATCAGAAAAAGAAGTTAAGTAATTTCTTATTTGATTTGATTAATTTACTGATAATAATCAAATTATTTTCTGATTAACTACTAAATAGCGATAATAATTTATTGTACTCTGAAGACACTCACAGAATTATGCTGAACTAAAACAATCGAATCATTAATTTATCTTATCATAACAACATCTAGATTTTACAGCTGTTTTTACGTAAGGTCGTGTATATCATATTCGAATTATATTTGATTAATAGATAGTATTAGCGCACTCGTATCGAATTATTTTTGGATGACAGTTTTTGTTGAAATAGGTTCAAGTACAGATTATGAAAACGTAGGTATATTACTAGATGGGAATTCCTGGTACGATATTTTTTAAATCAATTTTTATAACAAAGGGAAATAATAACTTTCTTTCATTTGAACAATTTTTTTTATATTATTTGACTGATTTCCAATAAAAATGATCTACAACTTTTTTTCGTAAAGCGAATATTTTCGAAGTTATGAATTTTTGAAAATTGAAAAGCGCGGTTTTTTTATTTAGGAAAAATAAAAGTTCAGGACGTATTTTTTTCCTAAATAAAAAAAATTGCATGCCATTTCTCTCAATTTCACGCGCCAGACAAGGACATAATAGACATAGAAAAACTTATGGAAGAATTCATTGTCAGAAATACGAAAGAACGAATGAGTCTGCTGTATCTAAAAGAGGTACCTACCTAAACACGTTCGACGATATACGTTTTTTTTTTTTGTAAAAAATAACACCGAAAACGCTTTTTTCGTATATCCTTTACAAGTCTGCAAAATATTGCAAATTTCTGAAAATTTTCATTTTCACAGGGGGACCCCCTCCAGTAAACTGCGGCTCGACCTACTCAACACCCGCTTCTGAAACATTCTGGCTCCCCTGGCATTAGAACTAGTATTGTGTAAATTATTGATAACACCGATAATATTGCATTCCATTCATACGAAATTATAATATTATCATCATTTTATCTTTCTTTTTTCATTATTGAAAAAAATCCTTTTTGTTCAAATATTTTAAATCTAATAGGTTTATTTAATTATCTTACCTATATTTGTAGCAGTGTTGTAATAACTACTTAAAATATATAAGTACAGATTATATATACTAATATCAAACAATAGTTTCGAACTGATAGCAACTTAAGACAATATAGAAAAACAATTACGTTATTGGAAAAACTTATCACGCATAAAAACATAAAAAAATGTTACACATTTTTCAAAATATGTGTTCCTTAATGCTTCTTTTGTACACAAATTGTTTTCAAAAAAACATGTTTTTAGAAGTAAAATTACTTTGAAAATAGACACGCAATCAAGTTGTACAGTTTACAGAATATACTATTTTTGAGATTTTCAGTGACATATTTTTAACGCAGTTTAATATAGAAAAATATCAATGAATTCTTAATGACTATAAATTATTAACAATAATGTCGAATCATCGATTTATTCTTTTAACAGCCCTAAAGCATGAACATACCTAGTACCAAGCCAAATTATTGTCTTTGTTAACTGATAAAAAATGAGGTTATGTAAAATTTCATCGTCTATGTTTAATATGTACCATATGTACACAGAATGTCCGAAAAGTACACCGCCATACGTCAACCATAGAGAGAAAATTAGGTGCTCAAAAAAATTCTATAAACTAATATGCTTTCAGCTGTGATTTAGATGATAAAAAATAAAATTTAAAATTATTTAATATGAAAAACTAACATTAAAATTATAACCAGTGCTCAAAATTGTCTCTATTGCATTGAATTTATCGCTTTAGATTTTTTCGTATTGCTGCTATTATTATTATGAATCCGTTTTGTTCAAAAACTGAAATTCATGGCACGCTTTCTGACACATAATACCTATTATGGTGGACATAATATTATGCTGATTTACTTTTGGAACATTCTGTAGATATACTGTATGACGAATTATATAATCGATTTGAAAAATTCTTTCATTTAATGTTCTTACCTTATAAATATAGGGCTGAGCAATGTTTACTGTCCCAGACATAACTTATACCAAGCATATATATATCTCGATTATTTTTGAAGATATATTCCTAATTCATAAATAGAATGAAATTCTCTAGAAGATGGCGATATCCCTATATAGGTCAGAGAGGTAAACATTCAAGTTTTTTTCTCACCATTAGGGTTGCCAGGTCTAAAAATAGAAAAGCCGAACATTTTGCCCTAAAAGCCGGACGCGGCGTTATATTTAGCCAGACATTTTGCCCTAAAAGCCTAAAATAGAGTCAGTTGGGTATTTTCAATCGTTTATTAATAATAAATTACAGTCAGCTTTTTGCGAGATCAACCTTTTAATAATCAATTACAGCCACATAAATATAGATAAACCAACCATTATATTATTATGTGCGTTCTCTACTTCATCGCTAAAAAGGCTAACAAAAGCCGGACAGGCCGGACTTGTATATATTTGGCTGAACATGCCCGGCTAAAGCCGGACACCTGGAAACCCTGCTCACAATTTGTATTTTTTTTAGCTATCCTAATAGAGCTTTTTATTATCTTTTCAACTGTGTAATCAAATATAAGTTTTACATTATAATTTTTTTTAGATAAAAGCCCGTTTGTCGGGGCACGTCAACAATCTGGATTTATGATCTATGATTTTCTGCTGTAATTTTATATATTAGTATTGATAAGAATAATTGGAAATAGGTCACCGATTAAATTTTGACTGCAGGTCTTAAAATATTCGTGTTTTGAAATCATTTAAATATATGCTCGAACAGTTCATGAGTGAACTACCCCATCGTTTTAATAACTTCAACTTTCAAGTCTTTAACGAAATGTCTGAAATTCGGGCGAAACAAATATAAACAAGCCGTGAGGTGGGTCGTTTATTAGGACTAAAGTGCGACCCTTGAGGTCCACACGACGAACTTCCCAGTTTGATAAATATTTAATAATAATAATTAAATTAGATATTACACAGAAAAGTAATCATTTCAATCATTAAAACATCAATAATTTAAAAAAAAAAAAAAAAAAAAAAAACGGCTGAACCGATTTTTATAAAATTTATGTCGGATCAAAATGACGTTAACACGCCTCGATTGACACCCTTACGAAGTCGATATAATTTTTTATTCGCGAGATATTGTGTAAAATCTACTTTTTTGGAGGTTATTTGGTTAAGAAAAAAGAACGGCTGAACCGATTTTGAAAAAATTTCTTTCAGATCATATTTACGTTAATACGCGTCGATTGGCACCCTAACGTAGTCGATATCATTTTTCGTTCTCGAGATTTCGTCTTTGAAAGAAATGTACACATACGTACGTACACACACACACACACACACACAGAGAGACATCTTTCTAAAAGTAGTGTAAAAATAGTGTAGTGACCTTGAAACATAAAAATTTTTTTTCCTTTTTGATTTCGATTTTCGGACCCATTACAATAACTTCCAGTGGGAAGTTAATAATATAATTTTACTGTATTGTTGCTTCGTGCAACTTCGTATAACTTCGCATGCTGTTCTGTTAATCCAAACTGCATATTATCATAACTTATAAGGTTTAACCTACGTGTTTTTTTATAATAAATTCAATGAACAAAAACATCTATATTTTATCTTTAAAGAAATGTTTTATCGCTAAATGAAATAATTGTTGATGACATTTTTATAAAATATGTCAGTTATGTCACTATGTGACAGTTTCGCAATGGATTGCTGTAAAAAAAGATTAAACTATTTTTTTTAAAAATAAATTATTAGTAGGTACCTATATTAGAAAATTATTATTCATGGAAAATAAGCTTTCGTTAAAATCAAATTTTTCGGGAATTATTGCCCATACTAAATAGATGTAGGCATATATCAATTGACAAAATAAATATCATAATATCATATACATACATAGATGCAAGCTTTCAACGATTTCATTATTTTTCCTTTTGAGTTCAAAATTGGAAGCTTTGGGGAGCTGGATAATCGACAGGAAGTCAAAACCCGACGTAGATGTCGAATCGTTGCGCCGCTCCCAACCACCCCCGGCATACACAATTTTGCTATTTTAAGGATTCAGAAGAAGACTTGCATTTTGAACATTCTCCATATTATGATAAAATACAACTGTTTCAATTCGAAATTTAAACATTAAAATGTGCCCATAAAATTTCAACTAAATCGGCCAGACAGAAATTACTTAATGAAGAATATATAATTTAGTGCAGTTGTTAGAAAAAATGATTAAGAAAAAAATTATCATGTTCAGGGATTTATTAAGGGGTGAATTTTTACTTCCCACCTCTACTATGGTAGGGAAGTAATGGATTCAGTCCGAAAACAATATTTCGAGATTTTAACAGATTTTCACGTTTTGAGACCCTAGCAATCGTTTAAGATCATTTTCTGACTGATGTCTGTATGTGTGTGTGTATGTGTGTATGTGTGTGTGTGTGTATGTGGTCAATTTTTCGCCTTCGATATCTTAAGAACGGAACAACATACGGGCATGCCGATTGTTCTATTGTGTTTATCAGCCTTTAACTTAGATCTGATTAGATTTTGAGTCAAATCGGTTCAGTGGATCCTGAGATATTCAAAAAAACGTCCTCAATGTCACGTATTAACATAGGTAAAAAAAAATATAAATGAATTCTAGATGTTATAATATGAAAAAAATGTAAATATTTTTTTTCTCTAAAATGTATAGTTTTCGAGAAAAAAAATATTTTACTAAAAAAAATAAAAATTGTACGTAAATCAAGGTAACCATGATTTTTGCTATATTAAGCTAGCCATCAATAGATCACCAAACAAAAAAGAGGGCCATGCTTTTTTCAAAGAATAAAAATTAAATTGTGTTTTAAAGACCACCAACAGCTAAGGTTATTTGGGCCTAGTCAAAGAATAAAAAAAAGAGTGTTTATTTTTTGCAAATATTTACTAGGTGGGAAGTATAGGACTGGTCATCAGTCGAATTTTTTTATTTTGTCGTTTACCTATAATATACCTACACTATTTTGTTGGCAGGATTTGGCACTGCTTCCTGTGTTTTATACACTGAAAATGGAACGTTAGTTACGAATATAAAGTAGAACATTATACTTAGATAATAATAGTTTTTTTATACGGCTGAAATGCAATTGAAAGATTTTTTCGTTGGAGAGCAGCCAATTATATAATTGTTTCGAAACATATAGGAAAAAATCATTTTACCAACCAGTGGTCACAATCAGGATTCTAACCTGAACCTTTCCACTTTCGCGGCGAAATGAGCTTACAATACTCAATCGTGACAAGATTGCTAAACTAATATTCTCCATATATGCTTCAGAATCAATAGATTTTCACTATATGCGAGCGTCAATTCATATCTGCTAATTCAATAGCTATATGATATGAAGTGAATCCTCGTACCAGCGAGAGTCTAACATGAGAGTATTGTAAGCTCATTCCGCCGCGAAAGTGGAAAGGTTCAGGTTAGAATCCTAATTGTGACCACTGGTTGGTAAAATGATTTTTTCCTATATGTAAATGTTTCGAAACAATTATATAATTGGCTGCTCTCCAACGAAAAAATCTTTCAATTATACTTAGATGTTAAGAATCTGTTTTGATTAAAAAACAGAATATGTGGTGATCCTGATTATATTGGAAGAAAACGACTCAAATGTTACTTAAGGATCCAATTAAGAAGCAAATACTGTTTTAATGCATTTATTGGCTAACATATTTTTCGAAACGTTAGCCAATAAATGCATTAAAACAGTATTTGCTTCTTAATTGGATCCTTAAGCCACATTTGAGTCGTTTTCTTACAAAGTAGAACATGAAACCATTAATTGGGAAGCGAATATTAATGTCTGTAATTCTGTGCAAAATTTTCCATTTGGTCGAAATTTAGTGAAAAATATTTTAAAGTGACATGCATTTCGTGTTTTTGTTACCAAAATTCCGCAGTTCATTAATAAATACGCTTGCATTCAAAACGCTTTGAAATTACACACCCGATATCAACTGTGTAATCTGATAACTTCGATTATAATCCATGGTCAATAAAAAAAACCTCGAACGTTTCACGTTTCTGGACGAATGGCTTCATTACTCGTGACAAAATAATTATTGATGAGAACGCGACGTTGTTGAAAGAAAAAACTGGTCTTGCTTCCTAGATCAAGAATTGCGAATTTAAATCCAACTATCTATAATAATTGTAAATACAAATAATAATGTGTACCAATACGTGTGAAGTTCGATTCATGCCCTTGACTTTGTATTAAGTCATAGTTCACTAATCTTTTTTGTCTACGTCTTTTTTTTGTACTTATAAACAGCTACAGGTATGAATACTTAATATTTTTTTCATAAGAGGATTTGACTGTAGATAGTAGGTATATAGGCAGATACACTATTGCCGTTGGCCAGATGGCGAGATCTTAGTGTCTTAACATTTCACATAATTTGAAACAACTCGGTATTATTTTTTTAACTGTCTGTATATTATATCATGTAGTGTTCGCTGAAGATGAAAGCTTAGCTTTCGAAATGTACATCCATCAATAAAACTGTTGTGGTAAGAAGTAACTATATATTTTATTTTGTTTTTATTCCAACCACAGTGCTCATATATATTTTTATTATATCATTGTATATGTTTTTAAAGACCATCAACAGCTAAGGTTATTTGGGCCTAGCACCACTTCATATTTTCAATTCATTATTTTTTTTTAATAATAAATTGAAAATCCAATTGACACTTTTACCAGCTCTCGGTCTAGAACCCGGGAACTGGGAACTTGTAATAGAGGAACCATAATAACGCCATGTAAAAAACAGCATTGCTATACTCTCGGCTATTCTCAAGTCGTATACAATTTGGTAATAATATTTAGTTCGTAAGGTAAACAAATGATTAAACAAGACTACTGCCAGGAATGACAGAGTTTGTTGATGTGTGAACATTTTTATTGAAACAGCATTGCTACGCGCTCGGCTATTCTCAAGCCCTATATATATTATATATCATGCATATTGTGTTCGCTCGATAGCTACAGCGAAAGATTTAAACTAAACTTTATACACAAATTGAAATTCATCAAATCGCGAATCTTATTTTAAAATGCTAATCGAACCTCATAAAAAAAATATTAACGGAATTGATTAGAATATGTCTCCAAAAATTGAAACAAATTCGTTTGAGCAGGATCGAATTTACAAATTTTATGAAAAGCGTACCTATATATAATTCTTTGTATGCATAAGTAAAAGAAATTATAAAAACGGGGAAAAGTTAAAAATTTTAGGGGTGCATTATTGATGCTACATTTAAGTTCCTGCATAATGTATGTAAAATATAAATAGATACATTATTGCGTTAGTAGGGTTTGGCACCTTGACCAGTGTTTTTAAATGTTTTGTTAGCTTGGAAATCTTTTTGTTAAAAAAACATAAACCACTCTGTCGCAACATCAACAGTCAAAATGACAATCAAATTTAAAATTAAAATAAGCACACCAATCCTTGGACGAAACTACCTGTGTAAATATTAGCAAGTAAAACTATTAGATATTTATAGATACTGTTGCTAAACAAACTTCTTATAATTCAGTGGTTCCCAAAATTTGTCATGCCACGCTTGCCTGGCTATATCAATTTTTAATTGCGCCTAAAATTAGATGGCCTATAATTAGATGAAGTTAATATATGGGGAAACGGGGTTGGCTATTTGAATGTAGTAGCTAATTTTGGAACTAATATAAAGTAGTAAAAAAAGGGTGTGGGTCTTGGGATCCCCGACAGATGTGAAACATCAAAGAAAACGTTATTGAACTCGGTGGTATTCTCTATGTAGTAGTATATATTTTTTCAAAAGCAGCTAACTAACTGTTATGATGACGTAATCCTATATACTGCACTGTAACACCGCGTGTGTTACAGTGCACGCCTGAGCCAAGAGAGAGAGAGAGTGCCGCAGTGGTGGGGAGAACAGCAGCGAAGGAGCGGACCAAACATTTCGTTGCATATTTCCCCTCACGCGGCTGTTCACAGCCCGACATAAGATGTTTCACATCAAAAAGAAATTCAAATATTTGTATTTAGACGGTAATTATTGTTACAGGCATTATTTAATTAAACGCCCGCAATCGTTATACAAACAATAATTTTGCTTCGTTCAATTCGTCTGGAACGCAACGTCGCCCCGCAAACGTTGGCGACGCTTAGTTAGAGAACCCTGAACCACTATCGTAACAAACGTTCGGTTATTTCATTCCCAACATCGGTTCTATCGAAGGAAACGCCCGTTAGAAATTATTATTTTTCTCTAAGGACTACAAGAAGAATAATCACTACAACTTCCATACATCCAAAAGTATCTTTTTCCGTTGCTTGTGTGTGTGTGGGTGTGTGTGCGCTGAATATATCTCTAAACTCCGCATATAAGTAGTTTATAGAGTGGGAACTTCTCTGTCGATTTCTCGCTAAGAAAGAGTGATTTTTAAAAGGTATACTGGGGTATACTCCAGAGTTTATGTTTATCCAACTCAGAACAGCACAGCGTAACTCGTTAATAGTAGGACGCTAATGACCTCAGTTATCGAGCGTCTTTAACATACAGACTAGACAATCTTTGTCTCTCTCTTAATAGTAGGTACCTGGTACCATGAAAAAAATATTCAAACAATGATGAAAATACAATATTTCAAATTTACACTGAATTTTCTCAAGTTTGGGGCTCTTTCATCCGCCGTTTCTATATTATTCAGCATTTACATTTATAGTCCAGTAAATGAAAGGAAAAAATCACCCAAAGTCGCAATTAATTCCCATAAAGCTGGATTTTTCACAGATGCTAGAACACCTTTAGGCATATATTTTTATAAAAATTATCAGGTGATCCCGTTTATATATTTTGATAATAATTGTAATTCTACTATACTTTATTTAAGCTAAGAAAATATTATATTAAACACAAATTAATTAATTTTGTGAATTTCTTGAATATTATCATTATTAATGCTCGAATGATTTGCACGTATTTTTTCATCCTCTGTCACGTCCAGGAAATAAATACAATAATACTTTAAAACATAATTGATAAAACACAGCGTGCCTAAATTGTTGAATATTATAACTTGAAGGGCATTTTAGTTGACGTAGGTACATAATTCATTCATTTCAAAGATTTTAACCTTTAGTTTTTTTACTGTAATTTTTTATTAAAAAACAATAACTGCAGTTTTAACTTTAGTTACTTTTTTCCGGGATAAAATAACATTAAACTTATTGTTTAAAAAGGCGATCGTTATCTGCATACCTAATTTAATTTGTCAATTATTTATTTTTTAATATTATTCCATTTTCTGTTTTTGGATAGAGGATATTTAAATGTCTTTATAATTTCAAGACAAATAACCTTTTTCATCATTAGCAACGTAAAACGCCAATTTTGTGTATTCTTGCAAATTTATAGGTTCTATCTGAAATTATATCAATGGCTGATGAAATAAACTGCTTTAATGAAGTCATATTTTTTAAGTAAAGGTCACTAGAAAGTAGAATAGTAGATTGTTTATCTAGGGCGTAATGAACTATATTGTTGACGAGATGTGACATTATGTTAAACGAGCGTTATCGAGTTTAACAGTCACACGAGTCAAAATATTACTGCGCCCTAAATATACACTGTATTTTTGTCCTACACCCTATAAAGTTGCGGCTGTCTTCAGATCCAGTATTTTCAACTTTTTTGACATTTCACTTGTGTATCAAACTTAATTTAATAATACGTTAGGTATAAGTAGCCAGTTGGTATGTGTACATTGTATTAATTGTACAGTGTACATAGTATATATATGTAGCCTGCTAAGCGGTGTGGCCGCGTGAGTAGACAACTGTCTATCATATATATAAATATATATTGTGTGCAAGATCCTAGGTTCGCGGCCAGCTTGGAGTAATATGAAATATTAAAATTATTGAATTTTTCATTATTTAATATTAAAAATAATAAAATTAAAAACATTGAATTATTATTGAAATTTACTTTAGCATCCGGCGGGCCGTAAAGTTACTTTACCGCCCGCTTCTCGTCACCTGCCTGTAATGGATCATTTTACGGCCGGTACACATGGGTAAAAAGCAGCTATTTTATAGGGACTCCCGTGGTAGGACAAAAAGATTGTAAAGAACTGCGCAAGTACTTACTGCAAACTTTTAAAATGAAGGCGATTGTAATTATTATCATATTTACGCATAATGCATTCCCCAGGCAATGCAAGTTTTGATGCATTTTTCATTTTAATAAAAGTAGAGCACAATAAAACTGTACAGTCTTTGCAGTTTATTTAAATAGTCGACTCTCGCATGTAGTGTGTTTTCAACGCGAAATTACTATATATAAGAAGAGATCGGTTTCCACTCTCGGGCACTGTGGAGAAATCGGTAACTCACCTAGCCGGAAACTGGGGGTTTCGGGTTCAAGTCCCGACAGTGGTCATTTGATTTTTTCTTAGATATAGCTCAAAAATCATGGCAGCCTAGCTGTCTGAGATATTTATTATTTTCACCTCTAATTGTTATGTGAATAATATGGTGTGGGTATAAGGGGTTTTAAATCGATTGATTTTATCATATACCAATTTATGTACAGTCTTTGTTCAGACTTTAGAGTAGGTATGTATATTGACAAAAAACATAATATCTACAATTTTATAAATACATAGTAATACTTGAGAATTTTCTTGCAAGCTGAAATAATCATTTTTCGTAAAGAGATATCCCTCCCCGCAAATTTTCACTCAGCTCGATGATCTGTAACTTGAAATCTTTTCGAAAAAATATTACATACTTAATATATAAAATAAAACCTCATCCAAATCAGTTCAGCAATACCTACTCTAATTCAGGGCTGCAAAAGCTTTTTCAGTCGCACCCGCTCCCTAGAGTTACTTTTGACATTTCATTTATGTAGCAAACTTAACTTCAATAATGCATAGTTTGTACTATACACATTATATTGTATAAGTAGCCTCTCTAATCCGTGACACGCAAACAGCCTCCGTGGCCGTGTGGGTAACGTGCCATGTTATCTAGTGATCTGTATTGTGTACTGTTCACAAGATCGCAGGTTCGCCTCCAGCTAGAGTAATATGAAATATTAAAATTATTGAGTTTTTCTTTATTTATTGTTAATAATAAACTGAAAAAAGTTAAATTATTATTGAAGTATACTTTAGCGCCCGGCGGTTGGTAAAGTTACTTTACTGCACGGCTCTCGTCACTGGTCTGTAATGAGTCATTTTACGACCGGTATGCGGTGCATGAAAAGCTACTATTTTATAGGCGGGTAGAACAAAAAAAATGTAGGTACTTATAAATTAGTTTTTCCTTGGAATTTTATTTGAAACAATTAATACTTCTAAGTCCATAAATCAAACTTGTTTTTTTCGACAATTAATAATAGTATTAATGATTACAATTTATAATACTATAACACGTGACAGAAATTTCAAACTGATAGATATAACAAAAACAACTAAAATATTTAGATTATATACTAAAAACATGTACAAACAAGCCGTGAGGTGGGTCGTTTATTAGGACTAAAGTGCGACCCTTGAGGTCCACACGACGAACTTCCCAGTTTGATAAATATTTAATAATAATAATTAAATTAGATATTACACAGAAAAGTAATCATTTTAATCATTAAAACATCAATAATTAAAAAAAAAAAAAAAAAAAAAAAAACTGCTGAACCGATTTTTATAAAATTTATGTCGGATCAAAATGACGTTAACACGCCTCGATTGACACCCTTACGAAGTCGATATAATTTTTTATTCGCGAGATATTGTGAAAAATCTACTTTTTTGGAGGTTATTTGGTTAAGAAAAAAGAACGGCTGAACCGATTTTGAAAAAATTTCTTTCAGATCATATTTACGTTAATACGCGTCGATTGGCACCCTAACGTAGTCGTTATCATTTTTCATTCTCGAGATTTCGTCTTTGAAAGAAATGGACACATACGTACGTACGTACGTACACACACACACACACACACACACACACAGACATCTTTCTAAAAGTAGTGTAAAAATAGTGTAGTGACCTTGAAACATTAAAATTTTTTTTTCTTTTTGATTTCGATTTTCGGACCCATTACAATAACTTCCAGTGGGAAGTTAATTATATTTGAGATGTTTATTAAAACTATGGCCAATAATTATTATTAAAACCGGGGACATTCATCTCGAAAAATTAATATCAATAAGTTTTCCCTTAACTGTTAATTTCCTTAATTATTCCCATTTTTGAAAATGTTCCAAATCTTCCAACAACTGTATACAGGGTATCCCAAAATTGCTGGGACACCGAGCTACCACGTGTAGTAGAGATCAAAATAAGTCGATTGGACCCAAATTATTTATATACCAAAATGTACCGTTTGCCCGTGAGAAGAGTTCAATGTTTACATAAAAAAACACATTTTTGTACGCTGTTCAGAAATGAGTGAAACAAATTGAATGAAATTTGACAAAAGTGCATTTTAGAGGATTACTCTCCTTTCGGTAATCAAAGAAACCCAAAAGAAATTGTAGAAGGGTTAAAACCACCCTCACCCCCTGACATTTTTTTCAGAACTTTAATAGGGGTGGTAATACGGTTCTCAAATTTTTTTAGCGAGAAGACTGATTAATTATCTTCATTTTGTTACTCTTGTAAAATTTCGTATTCCGCATAGTTCCGAAGGAAAAAAATGTTTTCTTAAATAATGCTAACAGATATTCCTAGTACAAGTTTAATAAAATTGTAATACAAAATTTTATGTAAACTTTGAACTCTTCTCACGGGCAAACGGTACATTTTGGTATATAAATAAATTGGGTTCAATTGACTTATTTTGACCTCTACTACACGTGGTAGCTCTGTGTCCCAGCAAATTTGGGACACCCTGTATATATTTACTATCTGTATAGGTATTTTAAAACTGAACATTTTTGAAAGGGCATTTTTGGAACACATTAATTTTAAAATAAAATGTACGCCGCGACACATTTTAATTGACAAATTAATATTATGTATTCAGCTGTTTATACTTTACATAAAAAATATTTACACCCGATAGTTTTACACTGCTTTATAAGATAATTCCCAAATTACCTACGTTTTACACAAAACCGCGATAAAAATACACGAATTATCAATTAAGCATAATATATTTTAATGTGAAAGCACATCTGTTTTATTGCGACAATAAAACATTTTTTAATCCCCCAACTGCCCGGGTTATTTGGGCCTAGCGCGAATTCATTTTTGCTCAAATTAGGACCTGAGGACTATGGAACCATAACAGATGCCGTATGAGCAACAGCACCCCTACGAGCTCGACTATTCTCAAGCCTAAAGCAATGTTTATTATACTATACTTGCTGCAAAAATATTATTAATTATTGAAACGTTATTATTTCTTTTACAAATGGTCTTTGTAAAGACGAGGAGGCGTATCTCAAAATTTGGCCTAAGTGAGTTTCATTTTCCCGTAACTTGATTCCATTTTATTGAGACGAAGCTGTAAGCTGTTAAGATAAGATAAAAAGATTTATTAAGCTAATTGTTATATACAGGTGTTTACATAATTATATTAGTGCTGGTACCAAAAAACCACCCAGGACATCTAACGTTTCATAATTTATATTTACATAATGCTATACTTGCTTAAACTCTTGTTTTTATTTATATGGGAAAAAATTGTAAAAATTTTAAGTTGTTGACTTTCGTCACAACAAAAGAGAATGAACGATATGTAACCCTACTTCAGTCATATGTTGAGATACGCCTTTTCATTTTGACGTCGACGAAATAGGTATTATGTAATGCATTTGAAAATCTCTCATCGTTAGCCTGACTACCAGAAAATCTTAATCTTCGTTGTTAACGAAGTAAACTCAAAATGATTGAATTATAAAAAAACAAGCTTTTACCTACTGTTCACAATTGAGATGTTCCAAGGCTCCTGACTGAATCATTAGGTCGGAGTCATGAAAATATTATATTGACAATTATAGAATAAACTCACTACGCATAGAATTACGTATTTGTGCAAAATTTCAAGTCGATCGGAGATGTTAAAGTGGGTCAAAATTGAATACAAAATTTTACCCCAACCAACTAGCAAGTGAAGTTAATAAAAAGCTTTTGACGACTGCCAATAGGCGATAAAAAAGCACAAGAAACCTGCAGCCATAATTATTATCAAATTGAAATCTAACTGCTATTATTTACAACTTTCTGGAATTAATGTACATAGACAAAAAAGTTATTAAAAACACATTAAAATAAAAATTAAAATTAAAACAGTCATTCATTGGTTTTAGTTGTATAGATCGAGCGTTTACGAGAACAATTCTACAAGAAAATCGAGAATTCAAGAAGAAAAAGCTTAAAAAAATGTTTTCATCATTCAAAATAAACGCGTTTTGGTCCGAAAAACCTATCATTAAAGAACGATTTTTCATGTTGATCTCCAATAACCTGATCATTTGGGAGTTGAATATTAAAAAAAACATATGTTAACTGAGTTTTTAGAGCCCGAAAATGCGTTTATGTTATATATTAAAAAATATTTTTTCTTCTGTCAGGGGCCTAGTAAGAAGAGGGCGAGGGTATATTTGCACCACCTAGAATGCACCTTTCAATCTATATCTATTATCTACTAACATTATAAATGCGAAAGTGTGCGTGTGTGTGTGTGTGTATGTTTGTTACCACTCAACTCCGTAACGGCTGAGCGGATTTTCATGAAATTTGGTATATAGTTACTTTAGATCATGGAATAAAACGTAGGGTACTTTTCATCCCGGAAAAATATATAGTTCCTGTGGGAAAGTAACAAAATGGAACACTGCAATTTTCTTGCATTTTAGCGTATTGACGGAATCCTACCAATAAGTATTATAAACTCCACCGGCCCGGCTTCGCCCGGATCGCAGGGAAAGAATTTCTCACGGGGGTGGGAGGATAGTAAATCATAAATTCATAGCATCCGGGTGAAGTCGGACCGGGCCGCTAGTTGTTTAATAAAATCTTTAAACTACGTCAGATGTTAAATAAGGAATTTAAGTTAAGGAAGCTCTCAGTTACAAAATAAACTGTAGTCGCCAGTTTCTGGCAGTGATGTCTGAAATCCCTCAATCATCATTCCAAAACCAGATTTATTCGGTATATTAAAAAAGTAATAGTTTTGCCCGACCAATTCACTTTTAATTGTATTTTATTTGAAATTAACAAACAAATAGACAATACCAGAAATGGTGAACCAATGGCGCGCATACCATAGGTGGCACGCGATAGAATATTGTTGCCCGGCACTTATTGGTACCTATACAATCGAAATATTTAAAAATATGTTAGATGCCGTCGAAAAAATTTGACTATCATTCAAATAACATATATTATGAGATCGACACAAGTCAACGAGAGTTTCATGGCAAAATCCATGTTTGAACAATTTTTTTGCAGGTACACTAAACTTCTAGAAGTGCTTGTTGGCACGTCATGGTCACATTAAACATTTTTTGAAAAAAATTGACACGTAGATGTGAAAAGGTTCGCCATCCCTGGACTATACTGTTGTTAAGGCACTAATAGAAGACCTATAATCAAGATTCTGATCTTCAATATGTTTCCTAACAGCATTACAATAATAGTCGAGTGTTTTCATTGCATTTCAATATCTTTATATCTGATAATTATTAAATTAATTAAAAACAAATTATTATTGTAACTTCTTCCAACAAACAAAATATCTAAATATAATCGATTTGGCTACCAATACCGAATTTCAAAATCTCCAATAAACATATAATGTTTGTCAAATTGTGAATTTTGAAGGACGACCTAAATATGTTTTTTAGAATATTCAAGTAAAAAATTCATAATATATTGGCGTCGTACTTTAGTTTCCAACAATGGCCAGCTGTTAATGCAATTTGTACCAACATCCTGTTTGAAGTACCTACGAATTTTGCAATTTGACATTTTTTAACATAATTAAATTATTGTGCTCATGTCACTTATTATAAATAATAAATCCATAAAATCAATTTTAAGGCAACACTAAACTATGTTATAGGATAATCATATAGTATAATATGTAATTAAGTAATAATAATCAATTTTAAATTAATAATAAAGTTTACGATCAAATAATGATCAAGGGACGTATAAATCGTAATGCAAATAAATTATATATAATGCCTATCACTGATGCCGGGTTGCAGAACGCATTGTCAGAAAACCTGGTTTGACAATGATTTTAGTTTGGGACAATATTAAGAAAAGCGTTGTGAAAATTCTTAGCGAGTAACGCGCATAGCCTGGTAGCGCGGTGATTGTGAAGCAAAACTTGCTGTCCGACCCTGTATAAGAATAAATTCTTCGACGCGTTGCGTTCTACTGTGCGTTAACCTTTATGAAGAGAAACATCAAGTTTGCAATGTTTACGTGAAATTGACCTTGTTATACTTTATAATCTAGATAGCTTTTCAATATTTCACTATGTACAGCTGGCGTCTGCTACTACAGACATGGAGGATGAATAGAGCATTCCGCCATTCCCCTATAATTTTGGCACAGAAATGAGAGAAAGAGATAGTTATTGTAGACGACTATTATTCTCTCTGTCTAGAATTGTGATTGGTTCTTCTCAAAATGTTATTATTTTCCTCTTTTTGGTGGCTTTTTTGAAGGAAGTTTTTTTTTTGTTTAAAGTTTTTTTAGTGGGAGGTGAACCCAAATACAACTCTGCTCATTCAGTGGGCATTGCATTGATGAATGATAGACGACGTTTATCTCCAGTTTTTGGAATTTTCCAATTTTATCGATTGTTTTAAATATACAAATCAAATCAAAGTTCGATAAAATTGTTAATTTAAGGAATGTTTAAAAGTACCTAATCTATATTTTTTTAAGTCTTATCTACGTCATAAATTTTGAGTACAGTTATCTTAAAGTTTTCAATATTGAAAAAAAAAATTACTAGTACAGTAGACCCCCCGTATTCGTGGATACGGGGAGGCCTACCGTCTTTCGAGGATATTTGAAACCGCGAATAAAGAAACCACTTTGTTGAGACCCACAGTTTTGCGTATAATATGTGGCAAAATTGAATTTAAACGCAATGTTTAATTGTAATGACATAAACTGCTTTCTTCGACAATTCGAGTAAAAGTAAATAAACAATAAAAACGTACAAGTCTACTCGCCTGGTAAAATAAACGCGTTTCGATTAGTTTTCACATCTACTTATTAATTATGTTTCAAATCTTTCAATCGGCGCTCGACTGTTTCGCGCGCTTTTTCTGAACCGCGGATAAGTGAAACCGCAGTTACCGAATCCGCAGATAGGGGGGGCTTACTGTATTGTTTATGTTAACTTATCAGCTATCATTTATAAATTCTCGTTATTTACCCGCACTTTATTATTTATTATTAAACAAAAAATAATAATAATCTTACATTGTTAGCATTCAATTATAATATAAGTAAGTAAATTAATTAGTTTCTAAATAATACATTATACTTATAACTTTATGAATGATGATCAAATAATAAAAGTATAACGTTATAGGGTTTTTTGGAAGTTTTTTGCAGCCAATTTATTTATATTGAAAGAGTTTTATTTATACTAAACTTTTCGCCTTTTTTAGGCATCATCAGTAATATTCTGAAATGTTATACATATAAGTATACATTAAAATGAACAAGTTATAATACAGTATTTGAAAATAAAGATAAATGAATAAATTAGATTCAAAATACTTACATTTTATAGTGAAATTTTGATTTATGAACATTATTTGAACGATGTTGTTATTAGCATGGATTTTAGACAACTGTTTCTATTTTTGAAAGAAAGTTATGAAAGCTATTGTAAGTGTATTGTTGTATTTGTATGCAAGTGTGTATACTTGTATTCAGGATCCATGCTAATAACAACATCGTTCAATTTCACTATAAAATAATATTACTGACGATGCCAAAAAAGGCGAAACGTTTAGTATAAATAAAACTCTTTCAATATAAATAAATTGGCTGCAAAAAACTTCCAAAAAACCCTACAAAAGTATAACGCATGGATATGAAGATGTATTCAGTCCTATGGTTTTTAATATGGACCACGTGGCCCTTCAGGAGTAAGGTTGCCATACATCCGGATTTTTCCGGACATGTCCAGGATTCTAGCACTTTTTGACGTGTCTTAACACTTAATCATTAGACATTATATTTTTCCCAGCTTGAGATTCCGTGCAAGATTTTTTTTTGGTTTAAAATCTTCTAAAATTTTTCACAAAATTGTTTCTTTCAAATTATATTTCGTTAGGAGTAACTCAAGGAGCAATTACTTCCCCCCCGCTCCTCACGTACGCACACGCGCGCCCTGCTACATGCTCGTGCTAAACTATCGTCCGATAAATAAGAATAAATAAGAAAGGAAAAGTCCGCAAATTTTCTAGAAATCAGGAATTTTCCCCGGACATCTATTTTTTCATTCTAGTAACTCTACCTAGAAATGTAAGTATCTATACTTCTAAGAATGTAAAAAACAACATAAGGTATCGCAATAATTCTCTAATGAGTAGGTATAAGTACAAGTATGTAGTACTTACTTAAAATAAATAAAGCACTTAAATTAAATTAATTCGAAATTAAATGTTTTTTTTTCAATCATGTAATCAGCGAACTGATTTTTATAAGAGTGTTTGTTTTTTTATAACAACATTTATTTTTCCCGTTTAGCTAAGGAACATAAATTTGAAATATTACGGTTAATAACGAGAGAAATAATGTAGCAAATTGTTGCTACACTACTACAGCAAAAATCAAATATTGCGAACTCGGAACGAAACAAAAGAATTTAGAATAAAATACTGAGACAGGTAAAATTAAAGCGTAGCCTCTTATTAAGTAGTTGCTCTTCCTCTTCTGCGTTTTACTGTTTCCAATCGTTACAAGTCCGTGATGAGACTGCGGTTCGATCTCACAATATATTTGGTTTTACACAAAGAAGAAATAAAGAGAGGCGATTTCCGTTAAGTCTGCACCATTTTCTTCCCTAACAGTCCAGTAGGTGCTGACATAATGAAAGTGTAGTCCTGTAGGGACATGGAAATCCAACCGAAATTAGGTAAACGAATTAAAAGGTGTTAATATTGAAATGGTGATACTAAGTAATTATAAAGCAAAGATACAGTAAACCATCAAAAGCTCGCAACTACCTCATTGTTGTAAAGAGACGTGATCTACATTAGAAGCTATTCGCTAACTAAGCTGCAATTTAGTTCAGATTAGCCATAATAATCATTGATCACAATGAATTAAGTAACTAATAATAATTACCAGAATATAAGATATAAATATTGAGATTAAAAAATTATACAATAATAAAGTAACGATAAAAAAGGGGTGGGGGAACCCAGGTAACTGAAACGCAACAGAGGGTGACGAAGTTTTTTCTTGGTCACCCTTGAGGAAAACTCTATTAAACTTTACTGAACTGGAATTACATCTTATATTTCAAGAAATTAATTACTTATCAATATTGAATAGACAAAAAGAGTTATAGAATTAAAATTAGTCTAATTTTGATATATGGTATACTTATATGATATATAAGTATACCTACCATACATCAAAATTAATTTTAATTCTATACCTAATCTTTTTGTCTGTTCAATTGATAATTAATGATTTGTTGAACTATAATTTTTACACAGACGTTACTAATAATAATGAATTAGGTACCCCTTATTTCAGGATCTACTGTTTTTTTCACTAAATAAATTCAACGATAAACCGAAACTGTCTATTTTAACAAAAGTGCAGTTTTACAAAACAGACCTTTTCATATTTAGTTAAAGATCTATAAAAACCCGTAAATTAATTCCTTAAAATTAAAATCGTTATTGTTTTATCAGTTTGATAAAATGCAAAAAAAATATTAGTATATTACAGTGATTCAAGTGAAAAAATATGATTTTGCTGAATCCAATTATTATTAATGCGTGCAAAAATGTCAAATTTTTATTACTCTCACCATACGTGTATAAATTTATAATTTAGCGATAGTTAATATTTCCACTTCATAAAAATTTGATTTTTCTATTACAACACTTTTAGTTCTTGTCAAGATAAGATAAAAGTTTACTAACGAAAAATATTTCAGTTCTTGTTCTATTTTAAAGTTGTTGGTTTCTTCTCCAAATTCACTAATAACTATCAATGTCTCGATTAATGTTTTTCTTTATTTTAAATACATATACGTGTATTCAGTTAGTAATAATTAATTTAATTATTATTATTATTATTGTAGATTATAGACGCGTCGAAAACTCAGGTCATTAGCGTCTTCAACACAATTAATAATCCATTTCTGTATTAGAATCTGTCAGCCGGCATACACAAACCGACTGGTACGAGCTCGGGTTCCTAGGAACGCCAATTTCCAAAAAACATTGGAATGAAATTGCGAAAACAACTCCATTCCAATGTTCCCCCCGGGGAGAATTAATTTTAAAAAACATACCAAAACCATTATACTCCCCTACCAGAACCTATCAATATAGTCATACCCACAACGGAGACAATAAATAAAATTGTAAACAATGAATTTAATTTTAAATTAATATAGTATAACATATTCTTATTTAAAAAATCCATTCGTTTCTTACACTTTTATTTAAAGTAATACTTAAAGACCGGATATCTGATTGGTCAATACAAAATTATATGCAGGCATACCACACTGTAGAAATACAATTAAAAACAGTGCAGCCACATTTACTTCAAGTTTAAATCCTAATTTCGAATGAAACATAATATTATGATATTATTTTAATGACCGCTTTTATTACCTACCAGGTTTTCGAGGCAAGTCCTTTTGCTCCATTCTTCTTGATTATTGATCACTTTTTAACACAAATTAATAAAAGGAGTAAGATAACAGAAACAAGATTTCAAATACAAAACGTTATATTATTATAACTATTATACTACACTCGAATTACGGTTACCTCATTTTTATTTTAATTTTAATTTGAAAATCACATACAACAATATACAACACATTCAAATCACAATAGTCATTTTCGAAATTTTATGACAAAATAAATTTAACGTTAAATTAATTCTGAATAACATAACAATAAGGTAAGGTTTATTGTACGACTGGTTTGTTCGCGGAATATTATTAAAAATATGATAATGCAAGTATATTGGACAGGTATACTAAAACAATACAATAATAATTTATATTAACTTAAAGCACATGAAGGTTAAAATGAACTGCAGTAGTTAATATATACCATGTACCTTTTATAGCAGTACCCCACCAGAAGCAATGATATTATGATATACATACACCTACCATATTATACAGAATGACTACAAAAATATAAAATAATATAATATTATGTGAACTCAAATTTGTTTTTGCGCAAAATAAAAAAAAGATCAACCACTTAACACATCCAAATTACATACAGCCTTGAAGCCTTCAGTAATGCTGGGTTTCTGGTAGGACTTTCACAGACCTCAGTCTTAAATCTAGATTTAAGAATGTCATTTGGTTTCAAGAAATGGAGATTTCGGTTAGTTGAAAACAAATGACATCCTTAAAACTAAATTTAAGACCGAGTCTGAAAGTCGTACCAGAAACCCAGCATAAGTAAATCACTACTTATTAGTGTTCTGATTTCTTAAAATTTTAAGGGCACGTTTTAATCTTCACTGAAGGGTTATATTTAGATTTGGAAATATTTCCGATTATTTTTTTGGTGTTTGAGGTGCCAAATACCCCATTGTGCTCATTTTAAATAATAGACTGCATGATCTGTCAACAGTGTTAACAAATTTTAAATAGTGTGCTACATGGAAAAAAACTGTTTAATAATAGTATATTGTGCGACTAGTGGGAAAAAGAGGAGATTCCTCGAGTGTGGATTTTGCCGCACGAGCGTAGCGAGTGCGGTAAAACACACGAGTGGAATCTCCTCTTTCATTTGAGTGGGCGAAATGGCATTTCGCCCACTCTTTACGTCTACAGTCAGAGAATTCATTATTTCGCCCACTCTCAGTAGAGCCACGAAATTACATATTTCTTGCGGGTGTTGAACAAAAAAAATTATTAGCATTTTTTAATGTCAAAAAATATTACCGCGCGCGAAAATTACCGAGAATGTTATGATTGCCAAGACTAGATATTTTTATAGGGCGCAACACTCGATTATTATGGACAGACGCTAAAGAACTTAGTTGTCGAGCGTATATAGTCTACAATTATTTATCTATCGAACAAGGATGATAATTTTCGAAGACACAAGACGATCACTACCAATATAAATGCTCGGTACGTAATTTGAAGCATATTCATTGGGCAATATCTATTTTTCTCTCCCTACAAACATTACCAACCTCAATTACTAAACGTGTACCTAATAATATCTGTCATAGACATATTATTATAGGATTAATAAGTAATTTTACATTTTTATCGGCTATTTTTATAAGTGCCACATGTGCTAATGTATCAGGTTCTTTTCATATTGATTTTACAATTTTTTTTATAAAATACGAAACTTCTGAATTATAAATTCTATCATATTTTTATCTATTTTACAAACCCTCAAAATACTGCAAATCAGTTCTCAAGTTCTAATCTGTGAAGTGATAAAATTATCAACTATAGGTATATTCAGTAAAAAGAATGAGAATTGAAAATTTGAATTGTTTCAAGGTTTAGATAACTGGCAGTTTTAATAAACAGAAATTTGGATTTCGTGCTGATTGTACATTTAGCTACGATACATAAGCCGGACAGCTAGTAACATTAAAAAACAAAAAAAAATTATTCAGATTAGCCCAGAAATTTTAGACAAAAATAGGCTCGAACCTGGAATAAATTTTTTAAGAAGTTGAAAATTTGCTCAAAGCACCGAACAAAATTAAATTAAATTGTGTTTTAAAGACCACCAACAGCTAAGGTTATTTGGGCCTAGCACCTATTCATATTTTCAATTCATTATTTATATTTTTTTTAATAATAAATTGAAAATTCAATTGATACTTTTACCAGCTCTCGGGCTAGAACCCGGGAACTTGTAATAGAGGGACCATAGCAACGCCATGTAAACAACAGCATTGCTACACGCCCGGCTATTCTCAAGTCGTAAGCACCGAACAAATCTCTTGAACAACAACCTAGTGAAAAGTCCCCTAACGCCCCATGTTTGCGTCGTCCGCAAAGATAGTACCCAAAAACTGTTTTCCGTAAAAACGGTTGCTTCTACTACATTCTATAGTAAAGATGAAAAAGAGAAAAGAATTTTCTACAAATTATGTTTGATAGATTTGTTTGTGAAATTGATATATTTTGGCGTGGAAAACAAAAGTGTCAAATGCACGCTCCCTACAAAGGGAGCGCTAACAGGGCTCTAGCCTGGGGACCCAATGGGGCGAGTCGGTCAGTTAAGTGAGATGAACAGAAGACAAAAATCGACTTAATAAAGTGCGTTACATTATCCTCACATCATACCGACTTTTTGTTTCGTCTTTGTGATTTATCGCCAATCATAATCTTATTTATGCCGATAGACAGCACGTGCTTGTTTTGATATATTATTTAAAAAGAAAAACAATTGCTTTTTGATATAAGGCTCTTTGCAAACACAATTAAATCATAAAAACGCGACAAAATCGATTGCTACATATAACTTTTGTGTCATCATTTAAACTGATTTATAAATCCTAAATCTTGTACCTAAAGCATCACGCTGCAATCCAGTGTCCTTAGATCCTGGTCTGGGAGTCCGCTTCAGGATGTGGAGCCATGGTCAAATGATTCATATTCCGTTCCATTTGATAAAATCGCATATTGGTACACAATAATGATACTTAAACAAATCCACGAAACGAAAAACCTTTAAAAAATTAATATCATTTACATACACGGTTACATTAACAAGGCGGCGCGGCGATCGACTGATAATAATTATTTGTATTTGCCAATATACCTACCTACTTAGAAGGTATATATTATGGCAAATACACTGTTGGCGCCCGTCGCGTCGGTTAGATGACGGAACGTAGAAGCGGTACCAAAAATCTCAACGTTTCACATTATTCTGAACAACTTGGTACCATTTTCGGAAGTGATATGATATACATAACTACATCACTAACAAGCCGTAGGGTGGGTCGCTTATTAGGACTAAAGTGCGACCCTTGAGGTCCACACGACGAACTTCCCAGTTTAATAAATATTTAATAATAATAATTAAATTATATATTACACAGAAAAGTAATCATTTTAATCATTAAAACATAATTATTATTTATTTTTAACAATAATTAAAAAAAAACGGCTGAACCGATTTTGAAAAAAATTTCTTTCAGATCATATTTACATTAATACGCGTCGATTGGCACCCTAACGTAGTCGATATCATTTTTCTTTCTCGAGATTTCGTCTTAGAAAGAAATGGACACATACGTACGTACGTACATACGTACACACACACACAGACATCTTTCTAAAAATAGTGTAGTGACCTTGAAACATAAAAATTTATTATACATTTTGATTTCGATTTTCAGACCCATTACAATAACTTCCAATGGGAAGTTAACAATAATGACTAACAATATTTTAATTTTAAAATATTAGCTGCAATTCATTTTTTTAAATTAAAATATTGATCCTGATGCATGTTTTTGTTCAGTGAATGTTGCATTTTAAGTGAAACAATTTTCTCTTATGCATTAATGCTTTCCATAACTATTAACTACCAAGTACCCTCAAAAATCAGCTTGCTTGAAGTTATTACTATATGAGAAACGGGAACCAAATAATAACAAAATATTTATTCGTTAAACTATTTAATGATCAACCTTCGATGATAACAATTACCTAATAGTGTTTTCTTAAGGATCTGTAATGTCAATTTTTATTGGAATACCAATAAAATTATCGTTTTTTTTTCAAATAAAAATAATATTGTAAACTTTCCAAAAATAACTAGTTGTGTGTCATTCTCTCTTATTATCTTATATAGTAACAATAAGTTAAGTATATAAATATTTTGAATACTTAATATGTAGTTTGATCTATTGTTGATCTTTATTGGCAAAATTAGAAAAAAAATCACATGTGATGGCTATTTTAGTGTACGCTAATCGAATATCCGACATAGTATAGGACCTTAAAAAATTATCTATTATTTATATCTATTTTGTATCTATTGTGTAAACAATTTCGTAATTTCGTAGCATTCTGGTGCAATCAATGATTTGTATATTATGTTAATTTTCTTTTAATAAAAATACTTGATAAAAACATTTGTGCCAACTGTCAGGTTATCAAAATCAAATTTGCAAATATGAACAATATTTTCATATTAATTGCAAATTTTATTTAGATGATCACACGTCATACTTTATCAAGTATTAAAGACCATTGATTGCACCAGAATATTACAAAATTACGAAATAGTTCATAGATCATTATTCATTACTTAAATTTATAGTTATTAACCAAAGATTAGCTGTATCTCAATAATAACAAACTTGTCAAAGATGCCCGCGGGCCGGATGTACAATACTGAATCCGGCTCACTTCCGCGGCCCGATTAAAATTAATTCGCCGGCCGGACCTGTCTTTAAATATTAAATATTTTGTATTTTTTTTAATATTAAAAATAAGCTGAGTCTTAATCACTAACACTACCTTAATAGCAGTAGGCATACATTATACAAATTCGTATGTATTTTTGAAATAATTAATCTATAGCCAATATCATAACAACAATATAATTGGTAATATGATTTGTATTTAGCAATAAAAAAATAATTGCTAATTGTTTTCCTTTTTTAATTTTTAACTTCCCATTGGAAGTTATTGTAATGGGTCCGAAAATCGAAATCAAAATGTATAACAAATTTTTATGTTTCAAGGTCACTACACTATTTTTACACTATTTTTAGAAATATGGCTGTGTGTGTGTGTGTGTACGTACGTATGTGTTCATTTCTTTCTAAGACGAAATCTCGAGAATGAAAAATGATATCGACTACGTTAGGGTGCTAATCGACGCATACGTAAATATGATCTGAAAGAAATTTTTTCAAAATCGGTTAAGCCGTTCTTTTTTCTTAACCAAATAAACTCCAAAAAAGTAGATTTTACACAATATCTCGCGAATAAAAAATTATATCGACTTCGTAAGGGTGTCAATCGAGGCGTGTTAACGTCATTTTGATCCGACATAAACTTTATAAAAATCGGTTCAGCCGTTTTTTGTTTTTTTTTTAATTATTGTTAAAAATAAATAATAGGTAATTATGTTTTAATGATTAAAATGATTACTTTTCTGTGTAATATCTAATTTAATTATTATTATTAAATATTTATCAAACTGGGAAGTTCGTCGTGTGGACCTCAAGGGTCGCACTTTAGTCCTAATAAACGACCCACCTTACGGCTTGTTTTTTTAATTTCTCAAATGAATATTTAGATATATTTTAACTTTTAATAATTAGTGTGATATGAGCAATGAGCATGTCATTTCACACCGTGCATACAAACCTCACAAAGTATTTCATAGATCATTTATAGAAGGCTCGACATCTGAAATCATCAGCGCCCTAAATCAGGCGTCCATCATCTTCTCGGTATGTAAATTATATGAATTTTTAAAGGTTTTTCATTATTGTGCATACAATGTACAGGGTCCGGCAACAGGATTGAACGGTTTTCAATAGGCCACTGTTAAGAAACAAAGAATATATTTGGACTTAATTATTACAACTAAAAACACAATTCTGGAAATTTCTTATAACCATTTTAGTTTGCAAAGATCACATCCCTAAGATGACTACCGTCTTCTTCTATACATTGCTGTAACCTGTTTCTGAAATTGACCATAACACGTCTGAGTAAATCTTCGTTTATCGAATTTATCTCTTCACGAATCCTTTCTTTGAGTTCCAGAAGTGTTTGGGGACGAGTAGAATACACTTTGGACCTTAAGAATCCCCACAGAAAAAAATCCGGGACCGTCAGGTCTGGTGATCTTGCGGGCCATGCAAAGTCGCCAAAGAAATTAGGCGATTCGGGGAACATACGCAGTAAAAACAGCAATGAACTGTCTAGCTGTACGCGCTGTGACATCGTCCTGTTGAAACCATACTTCATCAAACGAAGTAAGATGATGAGGGAGGTCATTTCCAATCAAAATAACAATATACCTACCTATGTGGATTGTGGTTATCCAATTGTTGACGGTTCAAAAGTTATTTCAAATTTTTGCGACCGAAGTGTTCACAAAACCAACTTTTTTATTTGACAGATGATAACATAGCTCATGAAAATGGCTTTTTGGAAAGGTAGACCTTTCAGGATCATATTAAAAAAAATTAATCAAACAACCCATATACAGGATGTCTCGAAAAATCACCGACAACGTTCTACAGTGACTTCCCAGGGCCAAATTAGGACTTTTTACTCTCTTGAAATTATATCTCAAAATGCATCCCTTAAAAGTTATAAGTTCCCACGGAAACAGGCCATGACCCTAAAAAATCAGCCCGCGACCCCACTTGGGGTCGTGACCCCGACTTTGGGAACCCCTGCTCTAAATGCTTATAACCCATCGTTGGAGTCAACATAAAGATAACAACAGGGTAATCACCTCATATGTATTTTGTTTGAATTTAGAAAATGTTCAACACGTATCCGCCTATTGTGACAGCTTCTGCATACTAAAAAAATTATATTAAGATGGTCTGTTATTGTTTTATTAATAAATTCATACCAATGCATAACATCAGCCTTGTATTTGATTAAGCGTTTTTAGAAGAAAACAAATCGTAAATATTTAGTCCAAGAACAATTGAATACGTGAAGGACATACCATTCACACGGATGCAAAAGAAGTTGAGTACCATAATTCATAATTATTATTCGTTCTGTTCCGTGCGCATGGAGTCAGCTAAACCACTCGCGTTATTGAGCTTTGCCGCCTGAAAATCCCCCGAATTGCGTAGAACGTTTTATCTATAGACTGTGTGCAGGGGGGCGGAGTTATAATAATATCGACGCGAGCGCTTGTTGTGACATCCGTTGTAAACTCTGAACTGCAATTTTCCGTAACTGTCAGTGAACATTATTGTTCAAAAAGTTAAGTAAGTAAAACCATGATTATACTTCTAACTTATTTGGAAATTATTACTATAAATCTGATAAATTTGACACTTTTAAACCCGGTCCGCAAGATTACATGCGCCATGGTTTTAGGTTATATTTCCGTCTGTCAATATAAACCATAGACATAGGTGTAGGCACACCTCCATATCTGATATAAATTAATCAGTTATTTTTTATTACACGTCAAAATTGAAGAAGAAAAAAACTTAAAATCAATAATTTTTACGTACCCTTTTATGCTATGCTATTTATACTATTTACACACAGCTAGATAAAATGGTAATCGTTTATTAAAAAATTTCCCGATATAAGACAACAATAAAAAATAGTTCAATCGTACACTATTGCCCGCTAGCGGCGCTAGTAGGCTTCGTGCACACAACCTATACGAGCAGAATGACAATAGGCGCCAGCGTGGCAGATTTCGGAACTTTTCTATAAGTACATACTTTGTATTGTTTATATGTGTTATTTCCAATTTAAACAAGTTTTCGATAAATTGTATTATTAAAATTAGGTATTTAAGTTTAAAAAAAATTATTAATTTTTTAATTTTTTCTAATAATTTAATATAAATAATATTGAAAATCGAAAAGAAAATTTTTTTTAAAGCTATAGATAAATTACTAAAAATTAATTAAAATGTATAAAAATTTAAAAAATATCACGTGACTTCAAAACGCGCCAGGAATGTTTGTGACGTCGTTATGTTAAAATGTGTCTGCATTTGTTGGTATTTGTGTATATGTATTACACATACTATCAAAAATAATAAATTTTTAACTTGGTTACCATGGATACAATGACCATAGATAACATAATGACGTCACACGCGTTCGGATTCTTTCGGCGCGTTATCGGAACTGAGTTTAAAAATTAATTTTTATTTAAAAATAACTTTTTAATTAGTAAGCAAAAAAATTAAATAAAAACAGTTTTGCTATAAAACTTGTATGTGGTCCTTCCATTTAAGTAAAAAAAAAAATTCATTTAAAAACCCAATTGCTATTGCTGGCAGTCCAATTCCCATAAGCTCCGTCTTTCTGCTCTTACTCTATCGTTAACGACCGGTTTTCAAAATAATAGTTTACTCTTATAACTTGCTCCTCCCCGATAAAATTTTATGTACGCCCTTGAACAGGGTGGATAACTTTTGTGCAATACTAGGGACGCTTGCAAAAATAATAAGCAAAAAGACTGCATTCATGTAAAATCAATTAATATAATTTTCACTTTTACAAATTTAATACATGTGCAAATTTTATGAAATCAATAAAAACATTGAAATTTACTAATATTCTATTTATAAATTAATAGCTTTTTAGTTTTCATTTATATTATGTAGTCAAAAGGTGACAACATTAAATAAGAAATAAAATTTAAAGTTTATAAAAAGTGATGTATTATTTTTTGTCACTAATAAAATTATCTTACATTACTATGAATAAAAATTAAAAAATAATATTTTGCACAATAATAAATTTTAGGAAAGAAAAACTAACAATGTCGTCCATATTCTTGTTACTATTACTCTTTCCCGCCAACAGATACAATGTCATATTCTTGGACAAGGATAGAGGGTCTATTTATGTATCAATGATATGTAAATAGATCATCTAAAATGATTGGGCTATAAGAATATACATTAGAGTTGCTCTACTAATAAGAATTAGGACAAAGACGTCATATTTAGCTAAAACAATGGAAGGGAGTGTAGTGAAAATACGCGCGTACTTTTGAAAACTTTGGAAACGTAAAAAAAATTTTGGGCGTTTCACTTTTTTGCACTGACAGCAGTTACCTAAAAAACAATCATGAAAATGATGCTTTGAATGACGTCAAATCAAATTTTGGCTGAAAAACATGGCGGATCGAACGAACCAATCAGAAATCGACACCCCTTTGTCATAACTCTTACTAGAGAAGCTCTAATATACTTACAGCGATTACTACATATTGTTTGTGGGAAACCGTGTAATAATACATCGGCGCAGAGAATTACTAGACTGCTAGGCTACCAAAGCGCAGGAAACAGAGGGCGATAAAGTTGGTGCAAATGACGTTTTCTTATTGGCTTTTTACCATCAGCAGATCTACGCGTTGAGACGGAATATCGCCATCTCTTTCTGTACCATTTGGCTCGCGCAACTCACACTAGCAATAGTGTTGGTGGTAGATGCAAAATGACCAAGGAGATGACAAAGATTAACAAGTGAATTTGTTTTCATACACAAGGCACTGCATAAAAATAAATCGAACACATTAGAAACTACTTCCTCTATTTGCTTGTCAGAGTAGTGCAGGTTAGTGTAGAAAAGCACTTTGGGAATGACGACGGGTATTTGAGTACCATAATCATTTTAATATTCACACATCAAACTTCACAAAACTATAGAAAAGACTAGATGTTTCTACAAATACTTTATTTATTGCTTTGTAATAATTTGATATTATTCAATTTTTCTTTCCTTTTAGACAAAATTGTATTGGGTATAATATATTTAAGTTAAAAAATGTATACCATTTTTCAAGAGAAAAGGGCACGGCCAAGCGCATGTAGGTAATTTTTACGGTTAAGGAGTCAAATGAAGCGATTATTGGGAATTTATTAACAAGAACGTATGGCACCAATTGTTTTTAAATTTTGCATACACTTTTATTCATATGTGAACAAAAAATCTATATAAAAAATGACAATTTCTTTTGAAGAATGATTTTGAAGTGCCTGGTTGCCTAGTACCTCCATGTTCCATGATGGGTCCAAAGACGAAATAATAAATCTTGCAAATTTTTTTTAACATTGGAAATGTTTATGTTCGTATATGGGAGCAGAGTTACGAGTTTTCGTTCAAGGCCAAAAGACAACGGTGTCGCGATCAAGTGAGGAGCAATCATGCAAAATTGAACAAGTGCAATTTTTTCGAAATGTGTTTTATATCATGTCTAGTTGATTGAGAGGTATTTGCGACGATCTGCGGTGTTATTTTTGAGCAAATGTTAATAAATACTGTAGAAAAATCCATTTAAAAGTTAAGTAATCAAGCAAAAGTGAACGCGTATATAACAGAAGAATTATAGGGTTTTTCCTGACAAAACTAAACAGTGCATTGATAAATATTGTGTGTATAATAAACAGTTAATTATGTTTCATATATGCTGTTATCATTTCCAATGTCCTCGATGGTTGCAAGGATTGCGAAATTTGTGAATTTTTAATTTGTATTAGTGTAACTACAGCTTGAATTACGGAAATTAAAAAAACCTGAAAAAAAATTATAAAATAGCGACTGTCTGAATAAAAATGTTTTTAATCCATTTTTTCTCATGGAAAAAACTATTACAGATATCTTGATAATAATTTGTAGTTCATGCTACAGACACATCTAACTTGTCATAAAACTGGTCATAAAAATGATCCATATAATTAAAAATCAGTGGCCGCCGATGCTCTTCATTCATAAAAAATAGTAGAGAAGTCGTCATGAGATAAATAGATGATGACTTAACTTCTTCGCAGTTTCCTAAAAAAATTAAATAAGAAAACCCATTCTTTCAAAATTATCTCAATGTCTATTTTGATTAACCAACCCTACAAACAAAATTTGCTACATACCTGTTGAGTGGAACAGCCTTATAGGTATTGCAATTTCTGTTTCTTAATTTTTTTGGACTAAATACTGTTTTATTTGTTTCATTTGGGTTTTCATTTTTTGACGTATCTGATTTTTTACTGAAAAAATATCTTACGCTCGAAAATAGTACGGAAAATTTAAGAACATTTTATGAGCAAACAAAATCAACATGCTTACATTAAAACAGTGTTTCCCAAAGTGTCTTCAAAGGAGCCCTGGAGGTTCGTGGATTAACTTAGTCAACATTTTAAAAACTAATAATGTTGAATGTTCAACACTTTTTCAATACAAAATAATATGTATGCAAGTCTCGGTTTACGAACTATTTCCGTTTCAAAACATTCATTATACATTTCGTTTGATATAATATTATGCATCTTGCATTTCCGAGTCTTTACAAAATAACAAACCAGGTTGCGTTGCGTGTAAACCAATGTTTTTTTTATTGGCTAGATTCAGTGACGGATTTAGGCCCGGGCCTAGGGTGGCAAAATTAAAAAGGCGCCTGAACCTAAACATTTTCCCCAGGCGCTGAAAAGTCAAAATTGGTGCATATGATATTTACTCTAAAAATCGAAACATGTTTCGACATCGATTTTTAGAGTAAACATCACCAATTTGTACATATTAATGACAAACTTACTTCCATTATAATAAAAAATAAAAATATATTATTCGTTGACGGAAAACTTAATTAATTTTGACTTTTCAGCGCCCGGGAAAAATGTTTAGGTTCAGGCGCCTTCTTAACCTTTTCACTGCGCATTTATTTTACGAGAGTGCATGCTGTGTGCGCAATTTTTTTGGCCGTTCCGTATAGATACGTCTGGAGCAGTCCACTGTTGTTATCAGTGGGGTAAAATAATGAAGCTAAATCCCGTCAAATCATATCAAATTGTTTTTTTTTGCCTTACATATATTTTTATCAAAAACACAACAGTCAGTGCATGTATACACGTGTAAAACACGTGTACACGTGTATAGGCCGGTTTGTAGAGAGTCTATTGTATAATAATTTTTGATTATCATAGTAATAAATTCATTTTTTAAAAGTTTATTTAAACATTATAATTAAGTTCACTATATGTTTGACACTTCAGTTTATAAGAAACATCTATCGACGACAAAAATCTCATAAGAATCATGACGTTCATTATAGCAATTGTTCATAAACTGAGACTTATCTGTATATTGTTAACTATAAATATTTTTAAGCAAATTTTAACTGGAAACAGATTTTTTAGTTACAATGCTAAAATTAATTTAATATTGCAATAAATTATTAAATCGATTCAGTTGCAGCAATTTAAATTTTAATTTGTTGTACCATATAAACTCGTTATTATAAATGGAGAAATCTATTCATGCAAAAAAGGAGATTGCTCCGTTTCATAATTCATACGGAGGGTCTCGAATTGTAAAAGTTTGAAAAACACTGTTCTAAAATATACATTAAAGTGTTTATTATTTAAAAAAAATAATGTTACTATTTCTACCAACTTACGTTTTTTTGAGTCTTTTGTACTTGGATTTTCGTTTAGCAATACTGTAAAATGAAAAGAAAATTAATATAGTACTAGATTGTATTTCTAGAGTCGTAATGATATATTTTATGCATGAGTAGTGACGCTACATTAAGATGAGTGATAATGAGTTTTAACAGTCACAGGAGTGATAAAATCATTACGCCCAAGATATATATGGTATTTTTTGACATACTCCCTATAAAATATCTGCTTTCTAAGTAAACTTATTTTTCTTGAATATCCTGAGTCGTCAAATAACTGTTTCAATTTATTCCACAAGGCACCAACTGTGTTTTCATTTTTTATGTACACATATAATGTAGGATCAATGGTCATCACGAGCTTGGCTTTTGCTTTTCTTTGTTGTTTCACTCAAATCGGCTGATGATAACTGGTCGATGTCAATACCTTCCAACACCAAAAAATTTCTTGTTGCGAACGCCCAATCATCATAATTCTCACGTCCTTTTAGCTTTGGAACGTTAACAAGGTAGTTTGATGTCGACATTTTTATCATCAGTCGATTTGAGTAACGCACTCGGAGGTAGATTCACGACTGAAGCACCGAACGGTTCGGTGCGTCGTCCAAACGAGGGAACTTGGTGCGGAACGCACTACGTTCGATGTGCAAACGATCGAACCAAGCGTACCGATATTAATAATAATAAGCGGCGGACTGCTCGTCACACCATCGAGTATGGTCCGGAGCGCACCAAGGTCGCGGTGCGTCCGTACCATGTTCAATCATCTATTAAGGCTTTAACACTCATTACTTACTGGATTGTCAGTGCGTTCGCTGGCAGTCAAATTCCAGTAAGCTCTGCCTTTCTATGTGTAGTGTGGGAAAGACACGTTCTGCACACTGGCCTGTTAAGTGACCCATTACAGGCCGATATGCATACATGTAAAGTAGGTATTTTATAGTGGGTATGACAAAAAATAAATTAAATTCATAATTTCACAAATTTATCAACTTACAAATTCATACTATCTGACATTGAACCTCTTCTCAGTGACGACGTACTGGGTTCCTCAGTTGGTTCTGATGGGCTTGTTGTTGGCGTAGCTGATGATGCTTCTTCAGCAACACTCAACAGTGATGATTCCATTGGACACATATTAACAGTAGGATTGGTATTATTTGTTGGATTAGTTGGACTGCTTACCACATTTTCATGGAGTGATATATTTTGCTAAAACAATACAAATTTCACGATTAAATTAAAAAATGTTTTTTTGGATTTTATTTTTTAAACTCAGAACAAAAACATCAATGAACAGTAAGTTTTTTGAAAATTTCTGACTGTTACTTTTTTTTTTAAATTAAAAAACTTGTCAAAAACACAACCTTTCCTATGCTCTCCGTGTTAATTATCCGAACTTTAATTAAGTTTATCTCGAGTTAGAGATGGTCAATCAACTTCAAATTTTAATGGTATTTGTATTATAGTATCCTTAATGAGTATACGAAAATTTAGAATTTTCTGACACTATGCCCATAGCACGACAACTACCTTAATTAGATATTTTTCCAATCTTGACGTTCCGTAAGTTTTAAATTTTACCGTCCCTGAAATGTTAGCGCTCTACATACTTGCCTGTCACCTTATAAATAATATAGCCCCAGTTCCCATCATTTAAATATAAAACTTTATAACCGAGTGTACAAAAAAAAAAACTCGGGTCGCAGTGCCAAACCCTGCAGACAATATAGTGTATTTGCTAATACAGGCCTTGTGGCTTTAATACGTGAACTTAGGTTTGTTTTTGGACAAAATAAAAAATTTAACCCCTAATACAACCCTTAAAATAATAGTATTTTTCTTAATTTCAATATTATTATCAATGCAACCTCTGTACCAAATTAAATACACCCTTCAGTAAGTAAATCACTATCCGCAAACTAGTGTTTTCATAAAATTTGTAAGTCCGGTTCTGTCAGGCCGATTTTATTAAAATTTTGGCAGCACATTTTAATTTTCACTAAAAGGTTAAATTTCAATTTTAAAACGATTCTGACAATTTTTTCGGTATTTTCGGGCCCAAAAACTTTTTGGAACCCTTAAATACAACCCTGAAAATGGTCCGATCGGGCCCATTTTAAATAGGCTTCGTGCGGTGATGGGTTCCAATGTGTGTACCAAATTTCGTTTAAATCGATTAAGCCTGTCGAGAGTTATCGTGTACACACACACACACATATATACATAAACATTTTCAAAAATGGTGGCAAATTGTTCAGGGGGCTATGAAACGTCACGAAATTTTGGTCCGACTCCTAGGTCCTGCCATCCGACTGACGCCAATAGTGTATGTGCCATATGGCAAATACACTAATAAGAATTTTCATGTTTAGTCATTAGTGTTTTTATAAAAAGTCACTCACTTCTTCAGTTTCCAATTGAGGGGAGCCCAGCTCATTTTCTTCTCCAAGAGTATTTAGCCTGAAATAATTGAAATAATAACAAAATCCATCATATTAAATTAAAATTAATCTTTATTTACTTACAATGATTGTTCTCGATAATTAAAAATGGAACCGTCTAGATCATCTATATTTTGATCTTCTTCGCATAAAACTTCCATTGAAACGTCTCTCAAAGTATCATTTTCCTCATCGCTTGAATACTCTAAAAAAATATATAAAAATATCTTTAGAAATGACGTACTATTTCATCAATCATTATTTTATTGTTGCATGCTGAAATTTTATTTCATTAAAATTACCTAGATCTTCAACATTTTTTATTGCAATTGGCCTTCGAATCACAACATTTTTACTAGCCATAAAATTACTTGGGAGATGTATTCTATAAGAAACATCTCCAACAGCCTAAAAATTAACAAATATTTAAAATAAAACAATATGACGGTCAAGAACATAAAAAATACATTCAAGAAAAATTTTTAAATAATAAACCTATTTTAGTGCCAGAACACACGAGGGGCTTGTGACGAATTTTCCGCAGACTCTGCAGGTGGTTCACTACATACCAGTTGAACTGTACACACGGCAATGCAGGCAGCGCAACAATGAATCGCTGGACCATATGGATGACCGGACATTTTATTACTGCAAGCGTCGGATCATTACATTGTCTAGGTATTGTAGAAGTGTTCACATGACAATTATTTTTTATGTAGTTGCAATATCTACTAATATTATTTAAAATGGATGCCAATAATGACTAAACTATCGCGAACTGGCAACGTGCATGTATTGGCGACTAATAACCACTGCCCTGTGTGTGCTTAAAAAACGTATGACGATTCGTCACAAACCATCTCGTGTTCATGCTCTTATACAAAAAAAAAGTTTTTATTCTTTGGTATCTTATTTTAAACTAACAAATGAACGTGGCTATTTTAACAAAACAAATGAAAGTGTACTAAATATTTTCTTACACTAGTAGAATTTGAAGTTGACGGAAAATTATGACTTTCTGTTGTTTCTGTATCATCCACCTGAAAATAAAAATAAAAAAAATTTAATTTCAAATGACGAAAGTATTTCAGTTTCTTAACTTATTTTCTTCGGAAAAATAGTTTGTAAAAAAAAATTTTCAAAATTATATTTTTTAAATGCAATCTATCCAAGAGTGATTAAAAAACAGCCCCATTAGATTTGAGAAGTCTGCACTTCTTACACTTTTTATGCAATCTGTTTGTTTTTGTTTTTTTTTAGGGTTCCGTATCTCAATAAGAAAAAACGGAACCCTTATAGGATCACTCGTTTGTCCGGGTGGCTGGGGGCTGGGTGTCCATCAGTCAAGACCCATTTTCTCAGGAACGGATAAAGATATCAAGTTATCAAGATATCAAGGTGTAAAGAATTTAAGCTTCTAGGTCAACGCAATCAAAAGATACGGCCATTTTGTCATCTCATCAAACACCTATAGGGTACTTCCCGTTGACCTAGAATCATGAAATTTGGCAAAAAGCAAGGTCTCGTAGCACAAGTAAAGGGAAAAATCCAAAAATCACAAAAAATAAAAATTAAAGGGGGTCCCCACACATAAAACCGAAAAACCTTTTAAAGGCTGTATCTTTGGAACCATAACATGTAGCCGATTGAAATTTTCACAAAATATGTCTACCTAATATAATTGTTGTAACGGTACGGAACCCTCATAGCGCGAGTTTCACACGCACTTTTTTTACCTTACAAGCGCACACCACTGCACTGCTATTAAACAAAACTCTTCGTTGTTCTTCGACGACGTCTTATAACAAACACTTACATTATTAGGTCGTTCATTTTCTTCATTCTCATTTGGAGTTTCGCCAACTGATTGCAATAATTGTACAGTAGGCTGTTGTGTTATTGGCAAAGAATCTAACATTACAACAGGACTCGAAGCTGTCAAAGTCGGTGATGGTTCTCCATTCACAGTAATATTCATTGTTCGATCTTGTGAAGCCTCATTCATCACTTCTGTCAAACAGATGTCACGCAAAATTACAACAAATATGACATAATAACAGAATCAGATTTAAAGTTGTGGGGGTCCAAGGACAATCACAAAGTCAAAAAATTAAGTTTCAAATGTGAAATTACCATATAATTTTATAAGCTTTGTTCCAACCACACTGAAAACGGTAATATTACTGTCACGCTTATGCGCAGTGGATAGAATGCGTTCCAACCGAATTGGTGATCATTTGTGAACGATTCTTAAAGCGTTCCAACCGAATTTGTGATAGTTTGTGAACGGTTTCCGAACAATCATTTCGGTACATACTCTAGACATGAAACCAAAATGAAACTGACATGCGCATTAAGCACTTTGTTACGTTTGTCTCTGTTCAATACCAACTTGAGACAGTTGTTTATTCATTTGTAATTTGTTTTATTTTTGTCTTGTCTCGTCTCTGTTCAAATATCTCTTTATTCTTCATTTCAGATTTGTTTTGTTTTTGTTTGTTTTTGCAAAATTATTAATTTAAATATTTATATTTGAATTCTTTGTTAATAAAATTTAATTATATTTATATTCGTGCAATTCTAAAAATTTAAAATAAGTAAATGTTAGACGAACAATACAATTTTTAACAAACGCTCAAAAACATCACGACTACAAATTAATAATTTGCATATTTTTTATTTCCAAAAAAGTTTTTAACAGTTTAAACATTTAGTACGTTAATTTATTTATATTATTCTTACGACTAACCATCAAATAAGTTATTCATTTTCAAAATGTTTTTAACAACAAAAAAAGCCTGAAATTAGGAATTTACATTTGACAAATGACAATTGATATATTTTGATCATATGCATGGTACATGGAGGCCATGATTTGATGCACAAAACGGTCACAAAAGCGTTCCAACCAATGTCTACGTTTATACCGTCACAGAACCGTGCAAGGTTGACGCAATGTGCACAAAACCGATAAAAACAGTTTCGTTACCGTTTCAAAACGATCCATTTATAGCAGGTTGGAACATAGCTTAATCAATTGCCTGGGTTTGGGCCACCAATTTACATTGTAATTTTGTTAGGATCATTATTGTAGCCTTTAACAAACGAACAAACAGAAGAGTGAGAGGAGTAGAGTTCCGTTTAGACCCTTTGGGTATGGGAACCTTAGAGATTGCACACTTACCTGTTGCACTTATGGATTCTCTGTTAAAGTTTAATCTTTGTAAATTAATTGTTGGCCGTTCAATGGCAATGCCAAAAACCATTGGCCTTACTGCCTTTGCTGGAGTCTGAGACGCTTCGAGACTTGTATTTAATCTGGACCGTTCAGGTACAAACGTATGGTTTGATGATCCACAGCTCGAAACATTTGTCAATTCACCTAACTGAGCTAAAATACACAAAATAATAATTTAATAACTTATACAGTTAAAATTATGATGTAAGTAAAATAAACTGCGTTTTTACACATTGACAGATTACACACAAATGCCCTGTAATTTATTTGCATCATTTTAAACTCACAACAGATATTTGCAACGCACCGAAACAACAGTATAAAGTGAAAACGGTACATACGTGTAAAATACGGAGAGAGACAGATGAATACAAAATAGACGCCGGTTCAGTAATTTCTGAGATTACCTCCGATTTTCACCCGGACGAAGCCGATTAGTTATTATGGCCTATATGTTCATCTACATTGTCACCAAATTGTATAGTGGCGAGCAGACCCAGATTACATAACTTATATTTTATTTTAAAGTAAAATATTTTAACCCCTCACACACCAAATTGGGATCCAATTGACCTCACAACTTCTATCATATACTATTTCTATACAACTTCATTTTTATTCCCCATGGTTTGTTTAGGGGACCGTTAGAAGTCTTAAAAAAAAGGTTAGAATGAAAAATTGTTAAAAAAAATCTAAGAAGTAAGTACACAAAACATCGATAATATTTATCGATTTGTAGCGAGCTTATCTATTGGCCCCAATATGATTCTAGAGTAAAAAGCCTTTAAAAGACATATTTTTTTCAACTTGAATGTTTTCATATTATTTTTACGGCCGTTAAATTTTTTTATCTCACGTGTTGCAAGATTGCGACTGTGTGTAATCTGACAGCTTTGGTTTAAAAAAAACTTACAATCATTTTCTAGCTGTACTTGTTTTAATCGGAGTACTTGATTTAATGCTCTTGATTTATATTTGAATGAATCCTCAAATATAGCAACCACAGTTTGAAATCTTCTTGATTGCTCTTTGTATTTCTAAAATAATATCTTAATAGACCAAGAGCTAGCTACGCATTTTTTAACTGACTCAGTGTAAGGCTGACCATTTGCGTACTTATTGTTCACGTAGAGTAATGCAAATCGTCAGAAACCTAAGTGGAGACGAAACCAAAAAAATTACAATTTTTAGCGGGCGGGACTATTATTTCAAAAATTATTTTTGAGCTTATTTGAAATCAGAATGAAGTGATTTAGATGTCATTTTGTTCAGAATTTACTGCTCTAATAATATAACACAAAAAAATTTAAGTCAAATATCCTATTATACATACACCCGAAAAACACTATCGTCCTTCGGCAGTCGGGTAAAACTATAGGTAGGTACTGAAGCAGTCGCTCGCCTAAGGCATTCTCGTCGAGGCTCTCGCACTTTGGATCCCGTTTTTTTTTTTTTTTGGTTTCGCCTCCACTTAGGCGTCTGACGTTTTGCACACGTTATGCTCCACATGAACAATAAGTACGCAAATTGTCAGCCTTGCACCGCGTCAAAAATAGCTAGCTCTCCGTCTATAAATAAATCCTAAAAAAACTATGGAATTTCGAACTTTTTTTAACAAAACGAATTTTGCGTACACGATCTTTGCTGAATATTTTGAGAAAGCTTATATGAGTAATACTCCTAGTTCCCACGATACAAAAGTCTACTAAACAACCCTACTAAAATTATGAAGGAAAACATCAAATCGATGGCAGACTTATTTGATATTTTTTAATTATTTTTTGTCAGTATTCAGTATTTACATTATTTACAACTATCATTAATATCGGTATACCTTAATATCCGCTTTGCAAATAGGAGCTCAGCCTATAAGGTGCATATTTCAAACTTTTATATTAGAAAAACAAAAAAAAAATACATACCACCCTAAGTGTTAGTAATTTTCTTTCCACCTCATTTTTTTCTCGTAACAATTTTTTAACTATCAATTTTTGTTCAGTCAGTGCTTTAGCTAAATCTCGATTATTGTTCTTCAATTTAATCACTGAAATATTTTTTTATTTAATTTCCACAGCATTTTACTGTTACAACCATACTATGACTACGTGGAAAATTGTTTCTTACCTTCAGATTCTTCCTTATCCGCACTTCCTGACTTTCTTCGCGGTTTTCTGGTGGTAACTTTCGATTCTCTCATTTTTAAATAGCAATACTGCCCTTGTTTTATTCACAACCGTGATTTAATATTCAATAAAATCTTTTCTTGACATCTACTTATGTACCAATTTTGATAGATCTCAGAAGTCAGAACTGTTAATAAACATTTGACAAAAGAAATAGACCGAACCGAATTATGTCAATAAATGGTCCTGTTACGCATAAGAGCAGCACCGTTGGTATACAGAGTCTATTGGCAATTGAATCTAATTGTAGAGTGGTATACTGAGTGGGTTTACTAATTATAGGGTATAGACCATAGACATGGAGAGAAAGAAATAGTGGAAATAACTGTTGTTGACGAACATAATTTTCTCTTTCTAGAATTGTGATTATTCTTCGTCTCTCCGACGGCTCTCGCGGCCATATTTGTTTTTGAAATCGTCCGGCTTCGGATTAATTTCAGCGAACGACTGTAGAGGTCAGCTACTTTGAATTTAATCGCGAATATAGTAGAAACTGAAAGCACCTTGTTTTAACTCCCATTATAAGAACATTCTAACATAAACATAATAACTCCAAAATACATTATAATATTACCTGATGACTGTCAACAATAGGTTCCTTTATAGACTGGATTGAATAATGATCGAAAGAAAGTCTTGTTGAGTAACCATTTTTTTTCTATGAAAAATCATTGTGGCTCGGTCCCTAAATTCTCAAACACACCCTGCCTGCTATTACACAAACTTGTTGTGTTCTTTTATTAGGCGGTTTTAAAAATAAAATTTAACAGCTGCTATTGTTTATAAACAAATTTCCAACGTAATCTAGGTTATAAATTTGATATGAATTTGTCATTTTAAATTTGAAAACTGAAATGAAACTGGATATAAATTTAACAAATTATATTATTTCTGATATGAAGCACTGATAATGGATTCTGATGTAGGTATAAGATAATTTTTTATAATTAAATAATTCTTTTCTAATTAATATATTAAAATTTGGTATACCTACTTATATATTTTTTTGAATGTATAATATCAATAATCATGAAAATGTTTTCATTTGAACATGTTACAGAAA
Source organism: Mongoloraphidia duomilia (assembly GCA_039654895.1). Classification (NCBI taxonomy): domain Eukaryota; kingdom Metazoa; phylum Arthropoda; class Insecta; order Raphidioptera; family Raphidiidae; genus Mongoloraphidia; species Mongoloraphidia duomilia. The sequence goes on along the minus strand of CM077524.1, from coordinate 45,184,051 downwards.
GAATTAGAAATTCACAGCTCAATAGAAGAAAATAACGAATCTGCTGAACCGAATTTCGTATCTCAAACTGATATGTTATCCAATGATATCACAGAACTTTTAAATAATATTAACAAATTTTTAAACGATATTGAGCCAACATCTCAAAACGTGTCAATAACCGGTAATATGCCTTACAAAGATATAAATGTTTTGAATAAAGCTAATAAACTGAATAAATCTAGATTTACGCGGGAATCGGGATAAAGTGCACACTATTTTAGTTTTACATTATTCATTTTGAATAGTCACTTGACCCGGATACAAGAAGACTAAGTTTTCTTGCCCGGATAAACCTATCATATAATACGCAAAGTTAAATTTAATTCTTATCTCTAGAACTACTGAAACGATTTTAAAAATTCTATCACTAATAGAATATCACTGAATTTTATTTTGATAAATTTCTCGCGGGGGTAGGAATAGTTTCTGTGGGATAGTAACAAAACGTAACTCTGAAATTCTTTTGCATTTTAGCGCGGAATTCTACTAATATTACAAACACCACCAGACTTCGCTTCGCAGGGGGAGAATTTCTCGCGGGGAGGAGTAAATTCTTCGCACCCGGGCGAAGCCGGACGGGACCACTAGTTATTTATAAATTGACTAAGAATTTTAGTCTTAGCAATTTAAATAAAATAATAAATTTACGTTTTGCACTTTTATTATTGTTTTGAATTTGATTAGTTTATTATTATGTACCTATCTACTTAATTAGTATACTTAATTATTAAAATAACAATTTTCAGATGAAGGAGTCGCTAATTTAGCTGAAGAACTCACTGATCAAAGGTAATTTTTATTTCTTATGACTGAATTTAATATTTATTAGGATTTATGTTATCCCGGTAATTTAGTTTTGTTGCGAGTTTTTCGGGAATTTTTGATACCTGGACAGAATGAAACTTTTCCATAATTTTTGTCTGTCTATTTGTACGTCGGTCTGTTGACCTGTACGTCAGTCTATCCATATGCTACTTTTCATACTGGAAGCTTGTTTTATAATAGGGTATTTGACTAAAATTTTTTTTGTGGTATATTAATAGAGTAATAAATTCTGAACAAAATGACGCCTAAATCTCTTCATTCTGATTTCAAATAAGCTCAAAAATAATTTTTGAAATATTTATGTTAGCCCCTCCCGCTAAAAAATCGTTTTTGCTCTATTGATATATGACGTCATAATTTTATGAACTTGTGTTTATATTAGCTATAAATAATATTATCTAAAAACCCAGAAACAGAGTGTTGAAAAGTACCATTTTGTACCTATGTAAACATGATGTAAACAATATGACCTACGTTGCTATGGATACATTTACATTTTACTTATAATTGACGTCACGCGGTGTTTGAAGTCACGTGACACATAGATTAAAAATCATGATTTTATTTATTTATTTAAATATGTTTACGAAACTTAATTAATAAAAATAAAAATTCTAATAACTATTTTAGAGCATAAACTTTCATTATAACAAAGTTTTATATTTTATTTTAATCACTGGCAAATACCCTATTGTGATATGCGTGATTTTTTTTTCAATTTTTTTTTATTTCCTTAAATTACTGGTCGACTTGCATTTTATTCTGTTTTAAACCTATTCATAACTTACTAGAGAACGGACAGTTAGATTTTCATTTTTTTTTCAGACGAGTGTAGAGAAATGAAATAATTTTCAAATAAGGTGCAACGTGATCTGCATTGCCATCTAAAAATTTTGAGCAGATAGTGCCCCTGGCGCCATCTTTGAATTTCCAAAAACAAATTTACCTTGAAAAATCAATTTTTCGTTCATTTACATTTATGCGTTTATAGTAAACATAAATTCTAAATAACTCCTAATTTTCATAAACCAAAATTTTACTTTATTTTCATTTATACGTTAAAATGAAAGTACTGAATTCATTGCAGCTTAGAACCTACGGAACCTCCATCTGAATTCAGTAATGGTGACTATGAAATAAATTGGACAAATGCAGGTCCTGTAATCCAACGACACGTCGATGATCTGTGTAAATTGCATCATCTCAATAACGCAGTTTCTTCTGTTCTTGAACGGGTCCAAACAGTCGTTGAACAACGAAGTACTTTACTCGGAGATATCGCCAGTTCCACAGGCGGCAACGATGTTGATGATGACGAATATATTTTGCGTCATGATAGTCAACTAGCAGAAGGTATATTATAGAAATTATTATGTACTATGTAATAAAAACGTTAAATATAGGCAGCAAAATATTATATTGTTACGGATCACCCTGTATATGAACGGCGGGCAACAGTTCTGAGAAGCGGTGTCTGCTGCTGAACAACGAGCAACTGCACGAATATTCTAGAGAACGCTAGAACGCTCTGTGCCTAAGCCAAGCGGCCTATATAATCGAGTGAGTGAATCATGCAACAGTCGACGGTGTCACGCAATCGGTAATCAGTGAATGGTGAGTCGTGCAACCAAGCGGGATAGTGATATAAATCAATCAACGGTCGAATCAGTCAATACAGTGATATAAATAGTGGAGTGGATATAAATAAATAGTACTGAAGTAACTGAGTAAATAACCGACATAAATAAACGTTAGAAATAAATCGGATATAAGTACAGTGACATAAATAATTACAAATAAATACACCTGATAAAATAAATATCTATTCCGCCAACTCAGGAAACAGTTTTGTAACAATATCAAACAATATACAGACCGACAGGCGTCCTAAAAATAATGCGGACTATTTTAAGGAATTTTTGAATTGAAGAATTCCAAAATAAAATCTCTTTCACAGACTCATTTGACGTCGATGCAACCGGATCGTTGCACCGGTTACACCGACATAATTAATAATTTTTATCTGATTTTTATAAAATACAATCGACTTGATAATCTCCTCCTCTTTTGAAGTCGGTTAAAATTTTTTTTTGCAGTGATGAATGAAACTACAAGAGCGGTGCTTACACTAGCTGATGCAAATTTTTCTTTAGACGACGACGCGATACAAGCTGTACACATAGTATCAGATGAAGGTAATAACACTAAAGAATGACTAGTATAATATGTATTTAAATTTTAATTCGATTAGTATACTCACACTTCTACGTCTCTATTTTCAGAGCTGGGCAAATTACTGACCTAAAGTATTTTAAAGACTAATTTCCAATTAGTACTATACTTGTAACAAGTGCGTTATATTTTAAATTACTAGATAATAAATTTCTTAGGAAATGGGCTCTGGGTCTGATACTAGTTCTCAGTGAGAATAATGTGAACTAGGCATCAGGCCACGTTGCAGGGTACCTAGAATCTAGACCATAATATAAGATACACTTACACTTGGAAATATTGTAATTTTCATTCCAGAAGCTACTCACGATGAAACGACAGAAAAACAAGATGAACCAGAAAAAATCAATAAAGAATGATGCAAGAAGTTGGGATTGTAGGTATTCAAATGTAAATTTTGTGTATTCTTTAAACTTTAAATAAAAGATTTACCATTGTACTTTATCAATTTTTAAATTAATTAACAATTTTAATATTTTCATTTTATAAGTTTTTGTAAGAAAATGTTTTTAATTTTAAGCCCTGAATAATCTATATTATATTTTATTTTATTTATTTATTGTAGATTATAGACGCGTCGACATCTCAGGTCATTAGCGTCTTTCAATTACACTAATGACTCAATAACAACTTTCTTAAAAACTAAATGACATCACAAACAGCCATGAACGCAGGTGGGATTCGAAATCACGACCGTCTGATCTAGAGGCCGACGCGCTAACCACTAGACCACACGGTCCCTTCTATTATATTCTATATATAATGAAACCTGTGACGAGTGACAAAATTTATACTTTTTTGAAATGTACGACATTTCGTGCATAGAGATATCATAGATAGAGAGAGTCATATAGGCACAACTGTACGTGACAGTGTCAGGTTGGAAAAGAGATAGAAAACGAATAGGTTCTCTTTTTTGTCATTTTTACGGAACTCGACGTCCTAGGATATGCGGGGTTGAAGATCTACAGGGCTTGAGAATAGCCGAGAGTGTAGCAATGCTGTTGTTTACATGGCGTTGCTATGGTTCCTCTATTACAAGTCCCCAGTTCCCGGGTTCTAGCCCGAGAGCTGGTAAAAGTATCAATTGGATTTTCAATTTATTATTAAAAAAAGAAGATCTACATCAGTTGTGTGGCCCAGCCCTGGCCCATGCAAAAAAAATGCTGGCCACGTCCTTGAAGCTATTGAATGGTAAAAAATTCACAGATTTCGCAATCCTTGCAACCATCGAGGACATTGGAAATGATAACAGCATATATGAAACATAATTAACTGTTTATTATACACACAATATTTATCAATGCACTGTTTAGTTTTGTCAGGAATAACCCTATTATTCTTCTGTTATATACGCGTTCACTTTTGCTTGATTACTTAACTTTTAAATGGATTTTTCTACAGTATTTATTAACATTTGCTCAAAAATAACACCGCAGATCGTCGCAAATACCTCTCAATTAACTAGACATGATATAAAACACATTTCAAAAAAATTGCACTTGTTCAATTTTGCATGATTGCTCCTCACTTGATCGCGACACCGTTGTCTTTTGGCTTTGAACGAAAACTCGTAACTCTGCCCCCATATACGAACATAAACATTTCCAATGTTAAAACTGCATTCAAATGCGTTCAATAGTTCTCTCGAGATTATCCGATACAGAGAGACACCTAAGCAAGACTTCCTTTTATACTCTTTTATACTGTTTAGATATGCAAGCGCACGCTACTGTTGTAAGCGTAAAAAATAATTATAAACATTTGACTTGGCTATAAAAGTATTAGTTTTATCACTCTTGAATTGAGTTGTCGCAATCTGCAATAAAAAATTAATGGAATTAAGGAAATACACTTTCTGATAATGTGAGTTTATATTGTATCCACAATCTAAATATAATGCAATATACATATGAGATTTTTTTTGTTATCTAAAAAAGAGAGCTTATAAAATAAATATTATGACAGTGCTTTTAAAAACAGTCATATCAAATTCAATAAGGTATTTTAAATTTCGTTGATGATGATGGTGATTTGAGGGAACAATTTAAATTGAGAGTAGGTATAATACAATAAACAGATCCGATCTCGACAGATAAATAATATGTCAATTAAGCTGGATAAGGAAATGGGTCACAATTAATCATGAACCTGGTGTACATGAACCAATTTATATCAAGAGTAGATTTGTCTAAGCCACCGAATCAACAATATCATAATAAATTGTGTAGTTTGTAGTTTGTAAATTCGCCCCTCTTGCACTGTTGAACGGCGGAAACTGCACTTGAATTGCAGAAAGGGTTAATAATAATCATTGATGTGCTCTTGTAATGTTTGATCATTGACCCTTTATTATGTAGATATGTAGGTATACTAGACCGAGAGCTAGTGACAATTTTTTGGTGTTATTTATTCAAGGCCTTATTTTTGTGAAGATGTTGAAGGAGGCATATTAAAGTACCCTGAGTAAGAGATTTTGCTAGATAGCGGTATGGGAGGGATGTAGGCAGCCCCCAACATGTAACAAAAAAAAATGGTCACAATTATTATTGCTTCAAGGTTGAAATTGTTTGTATAGCTTGTCGATGACCCAATAATGCCATTATAATATTTGCAGATCGATTGGTTAGTATTAAAGGGGTGGCAGATCACCCTTTTCATAAGCGCCGCGATAGGGGTAATTCCGGGTTTTTCAATTAAAATTTAAAATTATATAAAATTAATTTCTAAGCCATGCTAACGTATTCTCATTTCATTATACCCACTTTTTCCCTCAGTTCCCGAGTTCCAGCCCGAGAGCTGGTAAAAGTGTCAATTGGATTTTCAATTTATTATTAAAAAAAAAATAATGAATTGAAAATATGAATTGATGCTAGGCCCAAATAACCTTAGCTGTTGGTGGTCTTTAAAAAAACACACAAAAACACCCATTTTTTTCCCACCTCTATTTCTGAATCACTTGTATCAGGCTAAGAGTTTGAGGGCGCGAAATCAGATGCTTGCCCTGGGCGTCGATGACACTAGACGACACTGAATAATCCAGGAATAGCATTTATGAATTTTAAAGCTATATTGAGTTGATAAACATTTTAAGCAAAAGTTTGAAAGCACTGTTTTGCATGATTCGTTTATTTAGGTAGATTACATACATCTGTAGATACCACTGGTACAATAATATGTAATATTAATATAATATTATGTGCAGTAATTTAATATTTTATAGACGAGAATCGTATGAGAATGACGTCATTTGAAACTCATAAAAATCATGAATATAAATATCACAGAATATAAACGTAACCACCGTTTGTGGTTACATAATATTATTAATTTAGTTTCAAAATCTACGAAAATACTTATGATAGCCGGTTCCCGACTATACTAACCTGTGGTCGACCAATTTTATATTAGGTATAGCTGTTGACAGAATAGGTTGATTATTATGTACGATATACAGATATACAATAGCCGGATGCCGGAACGATTTTTTATCGGGGAAAACGTGCCGGAGAGATAGCCCGTTTATTGAGGAAGGTTATAGGCTATTCGACTAAAACGAGGTTGTAGGATTTTTTGACTGTCTATACTAATATTATAAACTGTAGACAAGTACGCGAAGCGAGAACAACGACAGGCGACTTCGCTTCGCGGGAGGGGGGATTATAAATCATAAATTCTTATCTCTGGAATTACTGAACCGATTCTAAAAATTTTTTCACTAGTAGAAAGCTACACAATCCCTGAGTTATAAGGCTATATTTGATTTTGATAAATTCCTCGCGGTAGGGATAGTTCCTGTAGGATAGTAACAAAACGTAACTTGAAATTTTTTGCATTTTACCGTATAGGCGGAATCTTACTAATATTATGAACACCACCAGCCCGACTACCCTTCGCAGGGGGAGTCTCGCGGAGGATAATAAATCATAAATTCTTAGCACCCGGGCGAAGCCGGGCCGGGCTGCTAGTATTATTTTAAATCTGTACCTAGTTTCGCATTTTTCCGATAATATACTCCATCGATACGAAGAAAATTTAGAAGACTCGATATCGTCTCAACACAAATTAAAGAGACAAAAATTTCAACTGTTCTGGAAAATATAATTTCTTTTGCATTCATAATTTATAAAAATATACAAATCGATGGAAAATTACTTTAATAATATTAAAAGTACAAAAGGATAAAACAATATACTTTTACGATATTTTTATTTGCATTATAAATAACATCAGGTCCTTGTACTGAGGTGAAGTATTTGTTATTGTTTTTGCATGAGTTCATTTTACATACAGAGAAATCTTTCTTTAACATACTTATATCAATTTATTGCCGCAAATAATTTAAAATTGTAAAAAGATGTGTCCTGTCAAGGCAGAAAGCGCTCAAATTTAATAAAATATTTTAAGTGCATTTGGAAAGATTTTCTCATTAAAAATTTAATCAAGATGTATCTAAATTAGTGATGCGAGTCGTCATGACCAAAATGACCGTCACGTCACAATGGTTGTGAGGGTCATTTTGCAAAAATGACGCTATAAATGACATGTCATTTTCATAACTTACGGTCACAAACTTGTTGAAACTGGTAAACACGCGTGTGTTCTGTGTTATGTAATGATCAATAATTTTAAAATGACCAAAAATGACCGTCATAATGATCGTGACGCGGTCACGATTTTAAATGACCGTCATTTTACATCACTAATCTAAATACATATTAAAGAAAAATAAAATTTGTAAAATTATATTTATTCATAAGTGACGGAGTGAGCATTACGTGGCTCCCAAACACAATAAGATTGTTAAGGGGCCTCTCTGTAAAAACGTACAATATTTATTAACAAAATAGAATTTGTCTTTGTTACCGCTGTTATATTAATAAAAATTGTTTTCTTTTTTGTTTTTTTGAAACCCCTATGATACTGATGCCCCAAGCGTGTGTTTATTGCGTCTGTGACCTGTGTGGTAAAATCAACAACTCGTTTTGCTAGTTTAAGAATAAACCAAGTTTTCCTTATAATATGTGTATTACCAACATCGATTTTCTCTTTTAAAATAATAATGCAGCCTTTCCTCGTGGCTTCGCTCGCAATAGGGTCGTCCCGCGTATCAAAAATTGATAATTTTGAACAATGTATGTTATTCCTCATACATAAACAAACAAGCCGTGAGGTGGGTTGTTTATTAGAACTAAAGTGCGACCCTTGAGGTCCACACGACGAACTTCCCAGTTTGATAAATATTTAATAATAATAATTAAATTAGATATTACACAGAAAAATAATCATTTTAATCATTAAAATATAATTATTATTTATTTTTAACAATAATTTAAAAAAAAGGCTGAACCGATTTTTATAATATTTATGTCGGATCAAAATGACGTTAGCACGCCTCGATTGACATCCTTACGAAGTCGATACAATTTTTTTTCGCGAGATATTGTGTAAAATCTACTTTTTTGGAGTCTATTTGGTTAAGAAAAAAGAACGGCTGAACCGATTTTGAAAAAAATTCTTTCAGATCATATTTACGTTAATACGCGTCGATTGGCACCCTAACGTAGTCGATATTTGGTTCTTATATCCTTTCATTTCAAACGGCATGAGCTTAGCCGCGATGGAGGCTATATAGCCATAATATGATGACGTCAAAGCAAAAGAAATGAAGCCAGACATACGTCCACGCATAGATAAAGAGAGGAATACTTCCTCGTCAATCGTAACTCGTGCTGTCGGCCTTTAATAAAATTCGAGCGAAGCGAGTGAGTAGTGTCAAGGGCGTCACCAAGGGGGGGCAGGGGGGGGCAGTTGCCCCCCCCCCTAGAGATCAAAAAAGCGACCAAAGTCCGAGCAATTGACTTCCTTACCTATTAATAAATTCCGCATCGCATGACAAAACGTAAATAAATTCACAAGGTTTAATGTATATTGTAGAAAGTATTGAAATATTCAGAATAACATTAAGATTTTGACATCCGTTTTTAAAATCGCCGCCATTGCCCCCCCCTTAGTCATAAGCTGGCGACGCCCTTGAGTAGTGTATTAATAAAATTCGAACGAACGAGCGTAGCGAGTGAGAAATGTATTAATAATATTCGAGCGAAGCGAGTGAGTAGTGTATTAATAACTCATAAATTTATAGCACCCGGGCGAAGCCGGACCGGGCCGCTACTTATGTTACAAAAAGTTTTTCAAGCTACTACAGAACGTTGACAGCAGTGCCTCAGGTTATAATCTTCGAAAATGTTGAATTTTATTAGAAATTGAATTCTCGTTTATAAAATAAAACTTTTTTTCACAATTTAATTTTTTTTTTCACGAAAATTGATCGAAACTGTATAGAGAACTCCGGTATTTATAACATGACATAACCTTGCATAATGGTAACACTTTAGAAGACGCTTTTGTTTATTTATTTATTGTAGATAATAGACGCGTCAACAACTTAGGTTATTAGCGTCTTTAGAAGACAGGCATTAATATTTGATAACCCGCTATTCTCGGAAAGAAAATTTTTAGTTTTAAATATAAATCTGATAAAACCTGGCCGAAATCTTTATATAAAATAATCATCCTTTCAACAGAGGTGTCTGTAATCGAAATGTACTGTATTTTGTTGAATATAATAACATACGGTATACCTAAAGGCCGGGTCACATGGCTTGTGATTCTTCTCAGTTGAACGACGAGTCGACGGATCGAGCGAGAAGAGACGAGGCCCGGAAGATCACAGGCCGTGTGAATATTGAACACCTTATCTCCACGAACCATCTAGAACAATGAGCCGCGCCAAGACGAGCCACGAGCTATCACAAGCCACGCGCCGTGTTACCCGACCTTTACATTATCATACGTGAGTACTGGAGGACACTTTTTTAAAACTAGCTGGAGGTGAAAGAACCGCCTGGTAATTCCCCGCTAAAAATAATAAAAAAGTAACAGTAATTTTATGCACACATTCACATTGCCGCCGCAGTGCTGTTGTACATAGGTAGGTAGGTATACTACAGGGTGTTCACGCGAGGAACAAAGGCAAGTTTATTTCGAAAATGAAGACGCTTACGGAAACATGTTTCAGACAAAAGTTGTTAGGTTTGATCTACTCTACAGCTGGAAAATATTTTCAATTATACAGGTTGTCCTATTTAAGCGTGGCAGACCAAGGTTATGTTTTTTTTAATGCATCACCCTGTTTTTATTTGTTTTTTGAATTCTGCACCTAATTGTAAATAGAAACTGTAAGGGAAGTGTTGCTCGAAAAATTAGCAGTTTTTGAGTTATTCAAGTTTTTTTGAAATTTTTGACATATGCAGACCTTTACCTAAAATTCGAGATAGCGCAAACGAAAAACTTTATCAAACTGATATTTTGGAGATCAATAGGTAATGAAAGGGCAAATTAATTTTTGTATTCAAAAATATAATTTACTATACAGGGTGTTCAAAATATTGTACTTCTTTTATGCAATATCGCATTCAAGTCGTAATAAACACGAAAATACCAGATTTAGGTCTGGGGAACCCTTTATAAAAGTGTTAGTAAATATCCTAAAGAAAACAATTCGGGCATAAAAACAACCCCGTTGTATTTAACTATCAAAAGTTATACGCGATTTATGTTAGATAAAAGAAGTACAATATTTTGAACACCCTGTATAGTAAATTATATTTTTGAATACAAAAATTAATTTGCCATTTCATTACCTATTGATCTCCAAAATATCAGTGTGATAAAGTTTTTTGTTTGCGCTATCTCGAATTTTAGGTAAAGGTCTGCATATGTCAAAAATTTCAAAAAAACTTGAATAACTCAAAATCTGCTAATTTTTCGAGCAACGCTTTCCTTACAGTTTCTATTTACAATTAGGTGCAGAATTCAAAAAACAAATAAAAATAGGGTGCTGCATTAAAAAAAACATAACCTTGGTCTGCCACGCTTAAATAGGACAACCTGTATAATTGAAAATATTTTCCAGCTATAGAGTAGATCGAATCTAACAACTTTTGTCTGAAACATGTTTCCGTAAGCGTCTTCATTTTCGAAATAAACTTGCCTTTGTTCCTCGCGTGAACACCCTGTATATATACAGGGTGTAAAATAGTTTTTGACATAGAAATTTTGTGGCATGCAATAGTATATTGCACTAGCGGTACCCGTCCGACTTCGCCCGGGTGCTAAGAAAGCCTGGGTGCTAAGAAAGCCCGGGTGCAATACACTACTCACTCGCTTCACTCGTTCGCTTGAATATTATAAATACACTATTCACTCGCTTCCCTCATTCGCTTGAATATTATAATTACATTACTCACTCGCTTCGATCGTTCGCTATATATATAAACCTCCCGTGAAAAATTATCTAACTGATGGTGAAAACCGCATCAAAATCCGTTGCGTGGTTTAGGAATTACATTACTCACTCGCTTTGCTCTGCGCTCGTTCGCTTTCTCACTCGCTACGCTTGTTCGCTATATATATAAACCTTCCGGGAACAATTTCGTCATACATGATTTTTGCGTAACTTTAACCGTCTACGCAGCGCACGCAACGGAAGCTCTCAAAGGAATAATTTTTTTCGTTTTTGCAACATTTTTCATTGATGCTCCGTTTCTATTGGTGGCGTGATATTATATAGCCTATAGCCTTCCTCGATAAATGGGCTATCTAACAAAAAAAAATTTCAAATCGGTAGTTCCTGAGATTAGCGCGTTCAACCAAACAAACAAACAAACTCTTCAGCTTTATAATATTAGTATAGATTACAAGGGACACACAGCGCTTGCAACTAGTGTGAAGTTTGCTGTCCGTGGAACGAAGGCAGCAATTCATACGCGTTCATGCACTTAAAATCTGTCTCAATTCTCGAAACACAAAATTTTGTCCCGAATTTCGAATGGCGTCTTGTTTCTATGTCTGTCTAACCTATGCATTTATTTACATTTTTTATCTAAATGTTAAGTTAAATGAGGGCTACCTACCACCTGATGCAGGGCCGTAGCCAGAAGAAGGCGAATCAGGGCACAGCAGAGAACTTCTAAAACATTATGGCGGCGAATATATGTATGTGTGTATATTCATTCTCTTCAGTCTTAAGATGCCCTGACCATAAAGTGCTATAGGCCCTGACAACTGAAACACTCTAACTACGGCTCTGACCTGATGCCAAAACTAGCAAGTGAGTTCATATGTCACTTTGATGTCATTTATATTTTTCACCACCTGATAGCGCCACTAGCAAGTGAAATATGTCATTCAATCACAGTTTTGTATTTATTTAATTATTTATTTCGTAATAATGAATAAATGTAGAATGACTAAACACAAACCGCTAATCTCTAAATAACTCTAAACATTTGACATAGGTACATTACTTGCCACCAGCGCCATCTGACGGATAAAACATGTAAACGTTTGACGTATACCTTACTTGACACTAGCGCTATGTGACGAATAAAATATGGTAGCCCTTATTTTCGCATAATAAAAGACTTACATAATATTAATTGATGATAATTTTTTTCTGTTCTGCACCCTGTTTAATAATAATCAGTTCAAACGTATACTTTTTAACAAAACGCAAAGTTTTTTCTGTAACTTTCCTTACATCATCGTGTTCGTGTACTGTAATCGAAAATCAAGACAATAAATCTTTTGAATTCATTAATTTCTATATAATCAGAACAGTTTCACATAGAATTATTAAAATGATGAAAAAGAGAAAAAAAAATATATGAGCACTGTGGTTGGAATAAAAACAAAATAAAATATAGTTACTTCTTACCACAACAGTTTTATTGATGGATGTACATTTCGAAAGCTATGCTTTCATCTTCAGCGAACACTACATGTTAAATATGTTAAATAGCATGTAGTGTACGCTGAAGATGAAAGCATAGCTTTCGAAATGTACATCCATCAATAAAACTGTTGTGGTAAGAAGTAACTATATTTTATTTTGTTTTTATGAAAAAGAGGTATAAAACAAGTTCTTACCCTGAGAATATTAACTTTTAAATAATATTATACAAGGCGTTTTTACAAACAAATTTTTCATTCTTTGGACCCTTTCAGGGTAACGCTATAAATAACGTGACATCGACTGCGTTAATGTCTCTCATAGGTGAATAATAAAAAAAAAACGGCCAAGTGCGCGCATCGAGGTTTTTGTACAATAATAAAAATAAGGAGTTAGCTAATGGTAAAAAATGAACAGATATGTTTTTAAAAAGTTTTTTTACTTATCTACACTTATTTTGTTCTTTTTAGTGTTTCAATTTTTTTCCGTATCAAATAAGTATATTTTTAAAATAAAAAAGTATATATTCAGAAAATATTTGATGAACAAAAAAACAATTATATTGCGATCCGAAACCCAGGATCGAACCAGGGACCTTTCGAGCTTCAGTTTAACGCTATTACCCATTAAGCTACCCGGGCGGGTGCCATTGTCCTGTTCAGTTCAGAGCAGTACTTTCAAATAGTGCTTTGAAATCGGCATGACTTTGGACTGCCGCAAGTTAATGTTTGTTGGCCATACCCCTGTCGAATTCAGCGAAGCAGCATCTTCATCCTCACATGATTTTATTAAAAATGCTACAAACTAGTCAATGTACGTTTGCGTTATTTATTGTTACCCATATAAAATAAGGTGGATTGCACATTCATCAAGGAACAATACAAAAATAAAAAATCTAAAGATTAAGATACGTTCAAAAATAATGTTATAAGTTTATGTCACAAAACTAAATAATTATTTTAAAAACGTAGGGGTTACAAACACTAAAGAAAACAGATAAACTGTACACTCGTTTCTTACGACCTGCCTGAATGCGACTTCCATATTTCGATAATTTTCTATCTTTCCTTTTTAGAGAAAAATAAATTGTGGAAACACGCTTTTTAAAAAACGTGCAAACTAAATTATAAAAAGAAGTGGTTTTAATTATAAAATATAAAAGATAAATATAAAAAACGATAAAAATCGTTTTTTTATTTCCTCGAATCTTTAAATTATCAGCAAAAAATTACATCTTTGAAGTGAAAGTGATTTCATGAAATATTGAACGACTCGTCATTAGGGGAAAGGTCAAAAAGTTTGTTTTTGATATAAAATACAATAGATTTGTTACTATTGTTAATTTCACTGATTTTTTATAGTTATTCAATGCTATCTAATAATATTAATATAATATGAATTCTCAACACACCCGTGACTAGGGAAAGGTGAGGCAAGACGGGGTTTTAAGGTTTGGTGTTAAATAATTTTAATTTTAATATTTTGTAATCAACTTTTAATAATTATTACATACACTTTGATGCACTTTGATGCCTTATCAATTGTGTTATTATTATAACATAACTGAAAAATAATCTAAAATGTTAATTTAAATAGAATACCGGTAGACAATACAATGAGAGTAAACACAGCTGATGGCATATTGATTTTTGATCCTTATGATTTGACATGATAATCCAGTCTCTATCAGATTCCGATATTAGAACTCATTATACAGAAAAGGAATTCTGGTAAATTTAAGGGTTCCGTACCTTCGAATGGAACTCTATTACTGAGCCTACGGTGTCTGTCCGTCCATCCGTCCGTCCGTCTGTCACAAGGCTCTATCTCAAAAACGGTAAGAGGTTGAAATTTTCATATATTGTGTGTTGTTGTGGCCAGTGCCGTCTTTACCATAAAGGCATGCGGGGCACGAACCCAGGGCCGCCGGCCTGATGGGGGCCACGAAATGCCGAAACCAATAACCAACTAATCAAAAGTACATTCTGATGTTTTCATTCACATTTTTTTGGCTATCTAAAAGGGCCCCCAAACTCTGTGTCCCCAAGGGCCCCTAAAGGGCCTAAGACGGCCCTGGTTGTGGCATGAATCATGGCAAATATTTTTTTTTTATTCATCAAATATGCTGTTAATATATTTTTTTACTTTAAAAATTAATTTAATTAAATTTGATACGGAAAAATGTTGAAACACTAAAAAGAACAAAACAAAATATACTTACATAAAAAACACTTTTTAAAAACAAGCTTAAATAAATAAATCTGTTAATTTTTTACCCCTACCTAACATTTTTTGACTTATCTATCCCTCAGTTTGAAGTGTATTACTATTTATTATAAATTGCTGTAATCAAAATTATTATTACTATAGAGTATAGGTAATCAATTATTTGAGAATTTTTCATTTTAGTAGCATACAA
Source organism: Mongoloraphidia duomilia (assembly GCA_039654895.1). Taxonomy (NCBI): domain Eukaryota; kingdom Metazoa; phylum Arthropoda; class Insecta; order Raphidioptera; family Raphidiidae; genus Mongoloraphidia; species Mongoloraphidia duomilia. The sequence continues at coordinate 45,168,737 of CM077524.1, read as the reverse complement.
GAAAAGATAAATATTACGTCAAACTCAAATTTTTATGTGGGTTAAATTCTTTTTAACATGATGTTAATTTTATTTAATCTTACATCAACTCAAATTATCTTCCATTATCTAAATTACTCTTAAACAAGGATTAATATGAATTTATAATTTTATGTTTCTTTCCGCTGGAAGGAAAAAAATATCTCTAAAAAGAGAAAAAAAGTTAAGTAGACTCATCGTTATAAATATAGCAAGCCAATTTTACGCAGAAAAAAAAATCCAAATAGAAATCGTCAGAAAACAAGCGTATTTAACATTCAAGAAAATAATTAATTTTTTAGCAGACTTAAATGGATTATGATCGTCATTCTTGATTAAGCGTATATGGAAATTGTTAATCGTAAATCATTTATCATATTGTCAATTATTACGAAAATTGTTATTCATGAGTGATGGTGTATGGCCCGCTTAATGCTCAACAGTCATAATGCAGACAGTAAAACTATTAGGTGCTTTAACCTTGACTATATAATGCATTGTTACATAAGTAATTTATGTAATTCAAAAACATATTGTCTCTGCAGACTGTCAACAAATCAAAATATAAAACAATATTAAGAACCAAGTGTGCAAGCTTTCACGGCCGGCATTGTTCCAAGTCTTCATGGTTTCCGGGCTTGTAGGCCGTGGTCCGGTGGTATTTCTACCTGACGTTTCGTCGACCGAGTAGAGAACTCACCTCCACCACTACACACTGCGCAGTTGACCAATGACAGAGAGACGGACTACGACCGAACAGAGAACACAGTGGTACTAGGCATAAAAGAAGGGAGAACATCAGTCACCGACACACTGACCTGTGAGCCGCCAAGGAGGACACTTCGACCGCTGCCACATCCCCTTTGAGAATGTCTACCGCAGTTGTAGACGAAACGCCAGGTAGAAATACCACCGGACCACGGCCTACAAGCCCGGAAACCATGAAGACTTGGAATATTAAGAACGTTACACGTGACAAAAAAAATGAAATTTGTACTAATTAATTTTGAACATTACCCGAAACTTTTCATAAGAATTATTTCAATCAAATTATTGCAATCGAGTTGATGAACCATATAGGAATTCCAATTATGTAGTACCAAAACAAAGAAAGAGGCTTGGTGTGTGGGTAAAACCACACTGCTAACTTCCCATTGGGTGCCCTTAGAGATTAGAGACCAGTCTACCGTAGAGAAACTATTTGCAATAAACATTTTACAACAATTTTACAGTAATTTTTTTGTTATAAAAAAAAACGTCAATTCAAATTTTTTACAAACCTTATGAGGCGTCCATTATATAATTATTCGTCGAATGAAATTGGTCCGGAGTCGATATCATTATTAATTGTTCTCGAGATATTATGCGAAACGAAAAACATTTTACAACAATTTTACCGTAGGTACCTAGTTTTTTTGTTATAAAAAACAGCTAATTGAAATTTCCTGCAAACCTAATCAGGTGTTCATCAAGGTTATTAGAGTACAGGTTGCCTCATTCCATCTGACCAATCAGCGTAAGCGCGGGAATGACGTCAGCTAGAATTTAGTTTAAATCAAGTACAAAAATTGTTGAAGATTATGCTTATTTATATTAGGTGCTTCGTGCAGATTTTTTCTTAAAATTGGCAGGAGACAATAAATAGACGAATAGATAGATAATTTTTATTTTTATTACAAAATTTAGGTTTTAATATCTATAATATAAACAAACAAGAAATTAAATAATGCTCAAGAAATGGCAGATCTTGTTAATTACCTATTTTTTTAAATTTAAGAAACGAATAGAATTAACTAACAAATTGATAAATTAATTATTTTATCTTTTATATTCACAAAATATTAAAAATAACCACAAAACACCGTAACACTTAACAGCTATCGCAAAATTGACAAATTATCATATTTTTTTCACTAACAGAAGAATCATGTTTCTATTAGGTATTGAAAAAACATATCACACTACCATGGTTACTGTGATTTTTATTTCCAAAAATTAGCAGCGTCCATCGTCTGATCTTTTCTATTGAAGTGAGCAAGCATGGTAATATTCTGAGTGACGTCATCCCCCCACTACTATCTATCGGAATGAGGCAACCTATACTCTACTAACCTTGGGTGTTCATTATGTAATTATGTGTCAAATCAAATTGGTTTGGATTCGATATCATTTTTGTTCTTGAAATATGCAAACCGAAAAAAAGTTCACCAACGTACGAACGAACGAACGTACGTAGGTACACACAAACACACACAGAAATCTCTTTAAAAACAGTAGATTCTAGTCTCTAGGAACCTCAAAACGTGCATGTATGTCCAAATTTTTCATTCGCAAGATCGCGACTCGTTGCAACAACTTCGAATGGGAAGTTAATAAAGCGAAGAAGTGATGCAGATACCTGTGTAGACAATCTTTACCTTGACCTTCAAGAAGATACACACACCTGATGCCAGTCGAAAGACGAAAAGCCGATTTGTGTTCTGGTCCGCTGTGAACTTGCATATTATACAATGTGTAAAATTCGGTGTACTGTTTATTAATATTAATTAATTATGATTATAAGTCTGGAATTTCTGTCCTCTGTCTGGAATGTCGTTTTTCGAGTTTTTACTTTTTGTATGATACCTATAGATAGGAAAACTTGTTTACAAAATGTGTATGTACTTACTGAATTTTAAAGTATAGGTCAGGTATTAAATACAAATTGATTTTAGAATTTTGTTCAACACCCGCAAGAAATATGTAATTTCGTGGCTCTACTGAGAGTGGGCGAAATAATGAATTCTCTGACTGTAGACGTAGAGAGTGGGCGAAATGCCATTTCGCCCACTAGTAGGCGAAATAACATTTCGCCCACGCTCATTACGGGGTACGTTTACGCAAGTGTTGATAGTTTCGTCAATCAATCAGGTCACCCATTATTTCGCCCACGCTCAGCAGAGCCACGAAATGATATATTTCTTGCGGTAATTGAACAAAATATTGTGTGTGACTATATTGGTCGAAAGAGGAGATTCTACTCGTGTGTTTTACCGCACTCGCTACGCTCGTGCGGCAAAATCCACATTCGAGAAATCTCCTCTTTCTCCCACTAGACGCACAATATACTATTACGTAAAATCTAAAAATAACATATAGGGACAAGGCTAGAGCAAACTTCCGATATAATAGGAAGTGCAAATAAAGCTGCATTTTTTTACTGAAAAGGGATAGAGCTAACTGTATATTTTCAAATCCATACTACTTATTTTATATGAATTACATGGATACTGTCAATTCGTCATGAGAAACTGTGTAACTTGTGTGTGTGTGTGTGTGTGTGTGTACAATATACGGACAGTCCATATTTATTTTAGGGCTAAACAATATCACAAGAACATATATTGAGAGAGAGAGAAATTCGGATGTAGTTTTTAACTGTGAACAACTTTTTACGTTACAATTTTTACAGGAGCAAAGGTATCATACCTTTTAAATTGAATCTATAGTCAATTTTACACACGGTATACTATTGCAGTCTATCATCCACCTTCCATTGTTTTGTGAATTATGGTACTACCTATCTGACGTCATCAAGTACAATGCGAAATGAAATCTATTGTATTAGGCGTTCAACAATTCAAGACAAAATAATGTTATCGAAACAAAAAACAGATGAATCGATATTATCCCTTTATATTCCACAAAACACCAAGCCCCTAAAACTTTTTCATCATCAGGAGATGATTAAATCAACTGATGATGCTAAAGCGAAACATGGGACGAGAAAAGTGTTAGCATTTTTGTGCTTTTTGTTTATTTTTTAACATTCAGTGTCTTCACACCAAAGGTTCCATCCCTCTTCAAGAGATTCATGACCTTTAATTTATAATAATGAGGTCGTCCCATGTGTCAAAATGTAAACCAGTTCTTCCTTCTTATATCCTTTCTCTTAGTTGCAAACAAGAATTTAAATAATAAAAAATGTATGTTAAACAGCTTGGTGAACGGTTGAAAAAAAAGGGTGTGGGTCTTGGGACCCCCGACAGATGTGAAACATCAAAGAAAACGTTATTGAATTCGGTGGTATTCTCTATGTAGTAGTATATATTTTTTCAAAAGCAGCAACTAACTGTTATGCTGACGTAATCCTATATACTGCACTGTAACACCGCGTGTGTTACAGTGCACGCCTGAGCCAAGAGAGAGAGAGAGAGAGAGAGAGAGTGCCGCAGTGGTGGGGAGAACAGCAGCGAAGGAGCGGACCAAACATTTCGTTGCATATTTCCCCTCACGCGGCTGTTCACAACCCGACATAAGATGTTTCACATTAAAAATAAATTGTTAATTATAGTCCGAAGTCATATTAATCAATACCTAATACTACTAAATATAAACTATAATTTTGTTTTCCTGTGAGTTTTCCTTTTGGCATTCTGTATCTTATCTAGCTAGGAAACTGTGTTTCTAGCATTTTTGTCTGTTTAGCTATGTTTGCCTCGCAGCGATACTCGAGAAGGCGATTTTGATAAGCATTGGTTTACGAGCACCATGGCGTAAAGCATAGGCTAGTTAATTTTATCTGTCTACGACCTTAACATGAATGAAGCCGCGGATAAACACTAGTAGATCGAGTGCAAGTTTTAAAATGACTGATATTTAAAACACGCAATCTTCGCGAGCTTGGTAAGGTAAACAGCCTAAACGGTCAAGGTCTTGCATAAAGAACCATCTCTATAAGTGGAAATATTGAGGAAAACAGTACACAAAATTCTGTAATAGTAATGGGAATCAGTAAGAAATAGTAGATTGTATATCTAGTGGCGTAATGAGGTATAATCCTGACGAGCAGTGACAGTATATTAAAAGTTAAAACGAGTGTTTAAGCGAGTTTTAACAGTCACACGAGTTATAATATCATTACGCACGAGATATATAAATGGTATTTTTTGTCATATCTACCATAAAATAGCTGCTTTTCATTTCATTTCCAGTGTTTTCAAAAATTTTGAAGTTCATTTTGTGTCGCCAACTTCACTCTACAGTAGGCCGAGGCATGCTCAGACGAATAAACATAAATGACAATGAAAATGGCTTACTTTCCCACACTAGTGTGAGAAAGATACGTTCCCGCACACCAGTCTGTCAAAGGTCACTTTACATGCCTACATACATGCATGTAAAGCAGCTATTTTATAGGAGGTATGGCAAAAAAGTCTTTTTAACAGACAATTAAAAAAACAGAGGTTATCAATTCGACATGTATATTTATATAATTTATTTTTTTACTACTATCCTCGTTTGGATCCAAACCCAGTACCATATAGGGTCGATATATTATTACTGTTTTTTTTTTCATAAAGCGATACAATCAAATTTTTTTTCTTTTAAATGTTAGAATCGACATGACTAATACGCTACATAGAACACATTTTTTTGATTTTTTAGAAGCTTATAATGTGATAAAAAATTTCCAAAAGTGTGTATTTTAATTTTTCTGGTCTTACGAGTGTTACTGGGTATATGACGTCACGGAAAATTCAATATGGCGGACGCTACAGACGCCATTTTGTCAATACGCCAACAATCGGTAAAATCTTTTGTGTGAGGTATCAAATGAAAAGGCTGAATGAGTAGATTCAACTAAAAGGAAGATTATTTAAAAAAAAACCGACTGCGCAAAAAACGAACTTTAAAAAGATGGCAACAAGATGATCATGATAACATGCAGTCGAAGTCATACATGTAGTAACAAGTTGAACAGAAATATCTGATGCCTCCGACTACATGTTATCATTTGATCGTGTTTCTATCTTTTTACCCGACTGCGCGACGCAAAGGAGTGGTATTGTTATTAAAGTTCGCTTTTTACGCAGTCGAACTTTTTGTTTTTTTAAAGTAATTATTTTTTTTCAATTGATTGAACAAGTTGGTTCACATTATTTGTTTACGAATGACTAATGTTCAAAATTATCAAATTCTCACATGCGGAACGATCCTATTGTCAACTATTAATCACAAGTTAGTGCTAATAAATGCTAATGAACTAAAATTTATAATAATTATAAAAGATTTATTGTCAAAAATGTCATTAAAGGTTTCAGTTTATAGGTATATACACGGAATTGTTATGCAGTGTTTAAGGCCCCCATACACCTTGTTCTTTTTTAACAGTTTTTCCCGTCGGGTATGTCGGTTGGAACGAACTGTCGCTAAAACCGAGGTGTGTGTGTCAAACACGTCGTGTTTACCCGTCGTTCAAAAATATCAAAAGAGTTTGATATTCGTCCGTTTTCGAGTCATCCGTTCGGGTAAACACGAGGTGTGTGACTAAAAACCGTCTTGTTTTCTCAGTGGCATTTCTTGCAGCCAGTGTGTATCATTTGTTAATTGTTGCTGTAAGTATGTCGGACATTCGACAAATGAACAGAGCTTTTATGACTAAATTTATAACAATATATAGAATTAGAAGTCTTCCATGCCTTTGGAAAATCAAATCGTCAGAATATAGCGATAGAATAAAGAAAAATAATGTTTATGAACAATATAAATTGAAAGAAGTTGATGCCAGTGCTACTGTACAGACAGTAAAGAATAAACTTTATTCATTGCGTGGTAATTTTGGTAAAGAATTAAAAAAAGTTTACTGCCACCACTGCCACTAATTGCGATCGGTTAATTACGTAAAACTGGATTATAAAAAACTGATGTGTGTGACTGTGGAGTCGACCGACTTCGTTCTATCGTTCCAACCGACTTACCTTACGGGAAAAACTGTTAAAAAAGAACGAGGTGTATGGGGGATTTTATAGATCGGAATAAAATTTTCGAGAAAAAATCAAACCATAACTTTTTCAAATAATTATAATGCCAATCATTCTTCAACACATTGTAAGTTTACAATTTAAGCAGACACCACGTCAGCTGACCCCATGCGCACATATAGATATAGGTACTTATATACTCAATTATTTTAACTTAAATGAGAGTATTTGATGGGAGCAAATATGAAATGTTTTCGCACCTGACGAACTCGTGTCTCATATTATTATCGTATTATTAGACAGCGACCGGCAACGGATAAAACGGTAATTAAAATTACTTTGTTTACGGTAACAATCACGCATCACGCCGCACCGTAGATATAACAAATGCGCGTCTGTTGGTAGCAACTTTCGCGCCGCCTTTAAATAGATGCGTTGACGAACTTGTGTCAAGTAGTAGGTTCGCGAACGTGTAGCTGAGATAACAGTAAACAAAAACAAACACAACTTTCTTTCTAATCAATAATAAAAGAGTAACTGAGTGCTATTTAATTATATTATAATATTGACGTATATAAATGAATAATACAAATACAAATCTACAAAATATAAAAATATTTAGCGATGGATACTTGACAATTAATTTAAGTGTTAATACACACAATAAAAGTATAGAAACCAACAATTTTAATCTATTTTTAAAATTTGTTAAACATATCAGTGCTTTAGAATTCTCAAAAATTATATTTATAAATTATAACTCATTAATTTTTTAAGTTAAAAACGTACCTAATTTTAATTTTTATAATCGTTTAAAACAGTTGTGCGCTAGTGTAAAAATAAGCTTTAATTATTATAATATTAAAAGTTGTTTATTTGGCTCAAAGTTATTAGACATGGGTCACGGAAATGGAGCACAGATGGAAGCGGAAGCAGTGGCAGTTAAAAACGGAAGTAAACTCGGTATACTGGATTCCGAATCATCACCACCATACCGTGAGTGAATTTTGTTATTTGGTGTGTTATGAATCGAAATTTGAGATTTTTAGAATTATTAACAGATAATTTATGTTATGAACCTGACAGAAATTAAAATCTGTCGGAAGGTTTTTAAATCTTGGGAACTGCTAGTGGTCACCATGGACACAATGTTTTAATTTAACAATCTACCCTGTAATTTATGCAATTTACCAGTTATAATTTATATTGTTTAGTAGAGGATCATAATTTCTTAAATTAAAAAAAATATATCATTAGATATTGTCATTAGTAATTATCGTTAGGTACTTGACGAACAAAACTTACGCACTTTTAAAAACTCCGATAGAATTTCAGAAAAAATAATTAAAAAATCAAAATTCCCTACGATTAACCCTGCATTTTATTTTTGATACAGAAATTCGAACTGAATAAAAAATAAATATTTTCGCTGCACAATTTATTGTTTTCAGTAGGTAATTTTTTATTTGATATGTATGTCAGGTACATTTTTTTATTCAGATTTAAAATTTATTACTGTATCTAATTTTACTTTTTTCGATTATGTATGCATTAATAAAATGTTTGAATATATAACATTCTTGAGAACATTACGTCATTTATTTTTTGATGATTTTTTTATGATTTTGGATCTTATAAGTGGTTCTATATTGAAATACATTTTTGACCGCAAGTCCATTATCTATCTATCTATACGAGTATATCTATAATATAAAGTCCATGCCATAGACGCTGATGACCTTAGCTGTCGAGCGTCTGTAATCTATCAATCTAAAGTTCATATGCCGAGTCTGCCTGTTTTTCTTCTAGAGATTTTTTTTCGTACTTCCCGGTGAGCTATAAAGTTTAAATTCGGCATTGAGTTTCCTGAGAACTTGAAATTGATGTGAAAATTATTCTACACCTGAAAATTTGAAGAGGGCCTGAATCTGTGGCTCCAAAACGTCCCTAAGCTTTCCTCATGAGCAAATAAATCAAGTTTGTTTGTTTGAACACGTCAAAATACGTTTACCGGCCGTTTCTCTTTCTAACACTGCTAAACACAATTCTGTTATAATTTGTTTGTAATTCCAGTCACCTGAAAATTTTGTAATTAGGAATTTTTTACGTTCTTTTAATATAAAGTAAGCAGCACAAACTTACAGTGTTCAGGTAATTTCATTTTTGCATTTACTTTTATAGTTTTTATTATTTTTACTTTTATTAATTTTTAACCCCTATACTCACCACAAACTCTCCATAAAACCATAAAATCTCGACTTTTTTAAGTACACATAATAATAATACGTTTAAATTTAGCAAATGCACTATTTTGTCGGCGAGGTTTTATATTGCGACCCAAGTTTTTTCAGGGTTTTTATAATTTGTCGACAAGCTGTTTTTAACAGAATCTTATTTATTGGTACAATGGTTCTTACAACAGAAGATAAAAAATTCTCACTAATTTTAATAAAGCCAAGAGAGGTAAATATAATACAGTGTAATTGTAAATTCTCAGATAGACAATGGAAGTTCTAATAATATTTAATTAATGTTCAATGTCTTTGTACAGATACTGATTAAGAACTATTTGACATAGTGCAGTCTACTTAAAAGAAATTGTTCTATTTGGAAATTACTGTTAAACTAATCAAATTATATATGACATTAAACTCATGAGATGATGAGTTTTGTAAACGGATCAATTAAAAAAATTCGACTGATGACCAGTCCTATACTTCTCACCTAGTAAATATTTGCAGAAAATAAACACTCTTTTTTTATTCTTTGAAAAAAACTCAAAATCTAATCAGATCTAAGTTAAAGGCTGATAAACACAATAGAACAATCGGAATGGCCGTATGTTGTTCCGTTTTTACGATATCGAAGGCGAAAAATTGACCACATACACACACACACACACACATACATACAGACATCAGTCAGAAAATGATCTTAAACGATTGCTAGGGTCTCAAAACGTGAAGATCTGTTGAAATCTCGAAATATTTTTTTCGGACTAAATCCATTACTTCCCTACCATAGTACTTGTGGGAAGTAAAAATTGTTGCATGGAGTTACTGTCAATTTTTAGTTAATTACTTACAAAAATGTATAGCATTAGATTCAAATAATTAGATAGCCAAATGAAATACGAAACAGCCCAGTTATTTTAAAATCTATGAAAGCTTCGCTAATTGAAATATACTTTTGATTTTACTTGACATAAAGTTTAAACAACTTCACTGTAAATATGAGTGTTTTTGTGTAATTAGCAATTAGAGCCTAGTTCATTTATATATGTAAAAAGTATGTTGACTGACGAGCAAAAGGTGTAAAAACAAATGTCAAATAAATTATATATAAATTAATGACTTTTATGCCAAGTTTAACGTACATTTAACACGCTGTTTTGTTAATCACTATTAAATTTTTACACCGAATAACACATAAAACATATACGAAGTAACAATAGAAATAACAGCTAATTAACAAAACAGCGTGTTAATGTGCGATAAACCTGGCATTAGATCAGTTACCTTCAGAGTTAAGACAAAGATTATAGTCAATATTATAATAAATAAGGATTGTATTCAAATATTGTAATTTTGTTTGTAAGTCAACTATGTGTTTTTTATTAACTTCTTTTTAATTACGGAAACCTATAGTTTAGGGTAGAACTTTTAAATCGTACTTTTTAGCATTATATCATTGATTAGTTAATATTATATAATATATTATACGTTAATCGATGGTATTAGTTATATGAACAATTAAAAAAACTTTTTAACAAAAAAAAATCTCCAATTTAATAAAATATGAAGTCGATTAAAAAGTATAGTATAGTGATTAATATTTTCTTTTTAACCAACTTCATATTTTATTAAATTGGCGCAGACCTCAAAATTTCATTATTTTCCTTTTTTTAGTGACTTTTTAAAGGAGGTTTTTTTTTGTTAAAAAGTTTTTTATTTTTTACTTTTTAGTGTCAAAAAGTGACATTTACCATAAAGGAATCACACGCCGTTACTAACTTTTATTAAAATCAGTCGAACTACTGAACCGATTTTGATGAAATTTCTATGGGACCAATCTGAAAGTAGGTATATCTTTTCAAATAAAAAAAAATATTTCCAAATCGGTTTATAAATGACGGCGTTCTGAGGTAACAAACATAAAAAAAAAAAAATACAACCGAATTGAGAACCACCTCCTTTTTTGAAGTCGGTTAAAAATATGTAAGTAATGCTTATTCACGATAACATGCAGTGCTTTACCTGGGCAAGAGACTTTCAACACTTAATACACATCTGGATTAATTTATTCAAACGTGATATTTAAAAATGACTTAATGCTGTTAAAAAGAAATTAATTTAATTTAATTGAAAGATGGGTATTTAAAACAATATTTAATAGGTACTATATTTTTTAAGAAAATTTAAATTTCAAAAATGAAGCTGTCATGAAATAATCAAAACTGAACTAAAATCGATATCTCTAATTATTCACACCCCATTTTGTCTAGAGTCTAGACTTTAGACCATTGATCAGTTTTGCCAATTATAGTTGCGCAATTATTTTCAATTGAAAATGTTTCATAATATTTGGCACACAATAAAGTCAAACATTTATTTTTGTAAAAGAACCACGTGTGCTTAATAAATTGATTTTCAACACTAACAAATATTTGTGAGAAGAGATATTGTTTTTCTCCTTTTTTTGTTGATTATTATAATATATTACTCAATATTATTCCTTTTTCAATAATTTCTCAACATTTGGTTTTGTGAATAGAAAGTACGTCTTTCTATATGAAATTTCATCAAAATGGTTGTTTTTATAACCTATGGGCTATGACGAACGGACTGACCGACGCGACATGACGAAATTAAGAGGGTTCCTAGTGGTTACGGATCCCTAAAAAAATGGTAAACATCTCAAATTCAGAAAACATATTTTATTGTGATAATCTGAAAAATGTATACTTGCAAATAATATATACCTATCTATAAAATTCAAAAGTTCAATTTTTTTTAATATATTATACTAGAACTTATTTTTATTAATACAGTAAAATCATTTGTTCTAATTTTGGACCCCCCGAAATTGTTAAAATTTGCAAATTTGTAAGTAGATATATACATTATACATGCCAATGTAGTATAGTGCAGTGTAGACTTATAGAACAATTATTGTTAGCTAACCTTTGCTTAGCATTCTTAATTATATGTAATTATTAATTATATTGATGTACCTAATCAAAATAAAATAATGAATTTTTGATACTTTCTGATAGGTATATAATTATTATGTAATTTTATTTCATTCAGATATACATATTATAACTTTTGGCATACCCACTATACAATAGCTACTTTACATACGTGTGTGTATGCATGGAATGAGTCAGTTAACAGGCAGTTGTGTTGAAAGTGTTTTCAAAACACACTAGTGTGGTAATGAAACAGTTTCCATAGTGATAGATTTATGTTCATCCGCTCTGATTATACCTATTCTTGGCCTGCTATAAACGTGAAGTTGGCGACGCAAATAAACTGTCAAATTTTTTTTGAAAATACTGAAAATGTGAAAAGTAGATATTTTATAGTGAATATAGCAAACATTCTATATACAGAGTAATTCCAAAGTTGACGTTATCCTTTCACCAGCGAATAGGGCTTCAATAAATAAGATTTTTTTCCATTGGCGCTTTTTCGAAATATCAACATCAACGGAGATACAGGGTGTCAAAGTTTTATTTAAAAAATTAAAATTTATTAATAACTGCCAAACCACTTAAGATATTTAAGAAAAATTTTGTAAAAAAATAAAATACATATGTATGTATTCAAAACTTAATTTTAGGTGCCCATTAAAACAGTTTTTATTTTTTTACTCGAAAACAAGGAATTCAATAATAATTTTTATTTTTAGAAAAATCAGTTTTTTTCTATGCGCGCCACTGGTCAACCCAAAAATATTTTATTTATTGAAGAATTTCCCTCCCCCGTAGCTATTCACACCTACAAAATTTTTCTTAAATATCTCACGTGGTTTGGCAGTTATTAATAAATTTTAATTTTTTAAATAAAACTTTGACACCCTGTATCTCCGTTGATGTTGATATTTTGAAAAAGCGCCAAGAGAAAAAAAATCTTATTTGATGAAGCCCTATTCGCTGGTGAAAGGATAACGTCAACTTTGGAATCACCCTGTATATTTCGTGCGTAATGATATTATGACTCGTGTGACTGTTAAAACTCGCAGGCGCTCGTTTTAACATACTGTCATTACTCGTCAATAATATACCTTATATCTAGACATACAATCTACTATTCACAGATTTTAAATGACGTTATCGTAAAAAGCCGAAACAATTCGTACTAATCATTAATTTGAGATTGATATTATTAGGCGCGATCTTAGCGAAGCTAGAAGCGCCTATATACACTCGCTTTGTCTGTGAATCTGTGAATCTGTGAATCTGTGAATCTGTGAATCTGTGAATCTGTGAATCTGTGAATCTGTCACGCTATTTTGTGTCACGCGTACAGCCCAAACGGATGAACCAATTTTAAAAAACTTTTTTTTGTTCGATTCCTCTCGGGGTCTATTTGATCCTAACGTCGCCCGATTTTTGAATTTTGGCCCCAGAGGGGAGCAAATTAGAAAAAACGGTGTTTTTTGCTTATAGTTTGCTCAATTTAAGTCAGATCGATTCGAAACCTGTCTTAAACGAAAGAGCAGAAAATTTTAGATAGATTTCATGTATAATATTGTGTCAAAACACTTTTTTTATACAGATTTATATGATTATTAAACTAAATAAATGCGACTTTATCTAATAAATCGCGAACTTGTTTCGGTTGTCCTTGTCTGTTGCACAGTGTGATATGGATATTGGAAGATAGCGTATGCCCTGTCTTATGTTGCATTATTTCAATATAGTTATTCAATTTTTTGACTGCTGATGTTTGAATTTAAGTTTAAAAACCCTGGCCTACTGAGTTAAAATGACGTGTAACTAATTATTGACGTCGATCGGATCGGACCAAAATTTCTCGACGTTCATCATACCTTCCCGAACAATTTGACTTTCTCTGTCTCTATGTCCCTTTGTACGCTTATAACTCGAGAACCACTGATCCGATTTACATGATTTTTTTCAAGTAAATAACTTCTTATGCGACTGCGAGTTTTAAAATATTTGTGGCATCACGCAAAAGCAACCGAACTGATTCTCAAATAAAAACGTATGTTCTGGCATCACGCAAAAATAAGTAGGTAGTAGATGCTTTGTTTTTTAAACGGTGGTTTTATTTAGCTTGATCCCGTATATTTCTTACAAATCTTGCGATCGATTGAGTTGAAATTTTGCACACATGTGTAGCTCCGGTGACAATACAATATTATGGTAACTAGCTGACCGGCCCGGCTTCGTCCGGGTGTAAATCGTACTTCTGAATTTTCACCCACTTCCCGTGATCCGATTGAGTTGAAATTTTGCACACATGTGTAGCTCCGGTGACAATACAATATTATGGTAACTAGCTGACCGGCCCGGCTTTCGTCCGGGTGTAAATCGTACTTTTAAATTTTCACCCACTTCCTATGATCCGATTGAGTTGAAATTTTGCACACATGTGTAGCTCCGGTGACAATACAATATTATGGTAACTAGCTGACCGGCCCGGCTTTCGTCCGGTTGTAAATCGTACTTTTGAATTTTTACCCACTTACCATGATCCGATTGAGTTGAAATTTTGCACACATGTGTAGCTCCGGTGACAATACAATATTATGGTAACCAGCTGACCGGCCCGAGTTTCGTCCGGGTGCAAATCGTACTTTTGAATTTTCACAAGCAAAAGGTCTTTCTTCGGTAACGTTTCGGATAAATGTAATAAAATCAGACTAAGGAAATAAAGCACACTAAAAATTATTAGATCCTTTTGAAAATTAATATTTGAGAGTTTTATAGGACACAAAAAAATAAAATGGCGTCAGATTTCAAAATGGCGGCCATATGTACTTTTTTGTAAACATTATCCGATTCTTTTGAAAATTAATATTTGAGAGTTTTATAGCACACAAAAAAATTAAATGGTGTCAGATTTCAAAATGGCGGCCGTATGTACTTTTTTGTAAGACATCAGATCCTTTTGAAAATTGATATTTGAGAGTTTCATAGAACACAAAAAAATAAAATGACGTCAGATTTCAAAATGGCGGAAATATGTAGAACTCCTTTCTAAAAATTATACGATCTTTTTGAAAATTGATATTTGAGAGCTTCATAGGACACAAAAAAATAAAATGACGTCAGATTTCAAAATGGCGGCCGTATGTACTTTTTTGTAAAAATTATCCGATCATTTTGAAAATTGATATTTGAGAGTTTCATAGGTCACAAAAAAATAAAATGACGTCAGATTTCGAAATGGCGGCCGTATATACTTTTTTGTAAAAATTATCCGATCCTTTTGAAAATCGGTATTTGAAAGTTTCATAGGACACAAAAAAATAAAATGACGTCAGATTTCAAAATGGCGGCCATAATATGTACTTTTTTGTAAAAATTATCCGATCCCTTTGAAAATGGATATATGCGAGTTTTATAGGACACAAAAAATAAAATGACGTCATATTTCAAAATGGCGGAAATATGTAGTACTCCTTTGTAAAAATTATCCGATCCTCTTGAAAATTGATATTTGAGAGTTTCATAAGACACAAAAAAATAAAATGTCGTCAGATTTAAAAATGGCGGCCGTATGGACATTTTTGTAAAAATTATCCGATCCTTTTGAAAATTGATATTTGAGAGTTTCATAGGTCACAAAAAATAAAATCATGTCAGATTTCAAAATGGCGGCCATATATACTTTTTTGTAAAAATTATCCGATCCTTTTGAAAATCGGTATTTGAAAGTTTCATAGGACACAAAAAAATAAAATGACGACAGATTTCAAAATGGCGGCCATAAATACTTTTTTGTAAAAATTATCCGATTCTTTTGAAAATCGCTATTTGAAAGTTTCGTAGGACACAAAAAAATAAAATGATGTCAGATTTAAAAATGGCGGCCGTATGTACTTTTTTGTAAAAATGATCCGATCTTTTTGAAAATTAATATTTGCGAGTTTTTTTTAGGACACAAAAAAATAAAATGATATCATATTTCAAAATGGCGGTCATAGGTATATATTTCTTTGTAAAAATTATCCGATCCTTTTGAAAATTGATATTTGAGAATTTAATAAGACACAAAAAAATAAAATAGCGTCAGATTTCAAAATGGCGATCAAATAATAACTTTTTAATTGTATTATTTATATCTTTGATAAATTCGGTTTTATATACAATGCGTAAAAAGCATAGCTTCTGTCGGGTGTCTTGCGACACATCATGACTTTTTTATTTAGCCGGTTCCGAGTAACGCTTAATAGTCAACCGTTGCTATGGAAAATTGTTTAAAAAATTCACTGTACTATTTTTTCTATGTAATCCAATACTGTATTTATATTAGGTCTTATGGCTCATAGCCTACTACAAAAATTATAAATCTTCTCAGTGTTATTTTCCCTATGTTCAATAAAACCGTTTACACACAGTACCTACATGAATATCGCGCCTTGTAATTCTTGAATTACTTGTATGCTCCAAAATTTTCATATTATACTTAAGTGTTTGTAACATTTTTAAATGGATATCTGACAGACATATCTAATCTGTAACGCATTGGTAACAATAATGTGAAGAAAATATGTGAAAAATTGAATAAACGCTAGGTATGTAAAAAGCACATTTTTAGACGCTTATTTTTTTCATATCAAATATTTTCAGGGCCGACTTTATCTATGTTGTAGGCTTCAAGCAGTGGCGGCGTTAGACGGTGGGCCGGGTGGTTCATGGCCCACCTTAAACTGTCTTGACCCACCCTAGAATAATCCCCAATCTCTAGTTTAGCTTTTAAATACGTTTGTAACCCCTTGTTTCAACAATTTTTCTTATAAATTCAATAGCAAGTAATCTGGGTTAAAATTTTGACGAACACTGAAATTTTAGAAACAAATGTTATTGGCCCACCTTCAGAACACCATGCCCAAGTCTGGCCCACCCTAACAAAAAATCCTAGCGTCGCTACTAGCTTCAAGGCGATAACAAATTAGAGGTCCTTAAAAACTAAGCTATTTTATTAACATCCCATTGGAACTTGTTGTAATGAGTCCGATTTTGCGAATGAAAAATTTGGATATATCTGCACGTTTTAAAGTCCCTAGAGCCCGAATCTACTGTTTGTAGAGAGATGTGTGTGTTTGTGTACGTACGTACGTTCGTTCGTTCTTACGTTGGTGATTTTTTTTCCGCTCGCATAACTCAAGAACAAATAATGATATCGACTCCGAACCAATTTCATTCGACACATAATCACATAATGAACACCTGATTAGGTTTACAGGAAATTTCAATTAACGGTTTTTTGTTTATAACAAAAAAAAATTTAAAAAATTCATAATATGAATACATGTGAACTCCTTTCGTCTCACATATCTCAAGGACTAATGGCGATATCGACTCCGGACCAATTTCATTCCACGCATAATTGCATAAGGAACACCTGATAAGGTTTGCAATTATATTGGAGGGTTTTTTTATAACAAAAAAACTACTGTAAAATGGTCGTAAAATGTTATAACCTATGTTGCAAATAGTTTCTCTACGGTAGACTGGTATCTAATCTCTTAGGGCATCCAATGGGAAGTGGTTTTACCCACACACCAAGCCTCTTTTTGTTTTTAATATGTCGCACTGCGCCTGCTTAGAACGTGACCAACATTTGTATAAGGTTAGAATTACATATTATGTATTCAGTCTATCTGTATGGACACTTGGAAGTTAAAAGATTTTATTAAGTAATAGGACAAGTTCGAGCGTAAGCTTGACGGTCGAAGAGTCCTCATTAAGCAAAATCGTATTCCGGGCGTGCTAGTTAATAGTTTTAGTGGTATTGTAAAGAAAGTTTGGAAAACAATTTCGAGAAGCTTGTGGTGACCCTTATTATTTGGAGTCCTCGGAACTGTAGTCCCTGTTTCCCTAAAATCCGGCCCTGATGATTGTCCGTATATCATATAATATTATGAGCCTTAGATGATTCGGTAATTTTCTAGTTAAGTACTCGTATACAATTATTATGATTTAATCACTAATTTGATTATTTCATGCCGTTTCAATTTCAGAACTATTTATTGTAATGATGCAATAGAAAGTTTCGAAGTATGCACATTTGGTTAAAACATTGAACAGTAGTAACGTCAGTTTACGAAAATAAAAAAAAAATTATGTAAATTGAAAAATTACTATTAATGAAAACAGAACACGAACACAATGAAAAATACTCTTGACTTTGCGTTTCTTGAACAAGAATTAAAAAAAACTTTTAGAGACAAGCTTTTATTGAAATGTACTAAAAAGGAAAAAATAATATTTAATAATTTTGGTTCATAATTATTATAAAAGCGGGGGTTGTGATCTCTATGATAATTTATTAGTCGCAACCCCCGCTTTTATAATAATTATGAACCAAAATTATTAAATATCATTTTTTCCTTTTTAGTATATTTCAATAAAAGCTTGTCTCTAAAAAGTTTTTTTTTACTAATATTTTATTTTGTTCATTTTAGTCTTTCAAAATTTTACCCCCCTTTGACACCCGTAGGGGTTAAATTTCGAAAAATCCTTTCTTAGTGGATGCTTACGTCAGTAAAGGAACCAACTGTCCAAATTTCTAGTTTCTAGCTTCAGCGATTTGGCCTGGGCGTTGATTAGTCAAAAAACCCTACATCCCCGTTTATTCATTTATTATCACCGGGAATACATATGTGTACAAAATTTCAGATCGATCGGATACGTGGAAATCGTTCAAAATTGACTTGCAAGTTTTGACCTAAACAAACACACTAACTAACATAGATTGCAAGTTAAATAAAAGCTTGTAATAATGTTTTTGGCCTTAATTTAATAAATTAGACATGAAGCGTGATAATAATAAAAAATCTTTATTTGATTAACCACAAAGTTTTAATATTGGAACCTTTGGTATGAAGATATAAATTATTAAAAATAACCATAGAACACCAACACGTTTAACAATCAGGAGATGATTTTTAACCATTTCTTGATGATGCCAACATGATTGTCGAAAAGTACATCGAGAATTGTTAAACGTGTTGGTGTTTTGTGGTTATTTTTAATATTTTGTAATAAATTAGAGTTAAATAGATTCAAATAACATTCAAATTGCGCACATATTTTTTCACGGAGATGTGTTTTTCATAGAATTTTATATTTCAAACGTATATTTTTTAATAAGATAAACGTGCTCAGCGACTTATATGCACGTGAATAATAATTAATAATATGGTAAGTATTATATTATTTTATGAGATATTTCGTATCAATGTTTTTACCACTTTATGAACATAGAATAATTATTGCTAGCGGTTTTTAACCAGTAAAACTCACTAGAATGAATGGGGGTCGTCTCACTTTTTTTTTCTTTTGAGAGTTAGAATCTACATTACAGATAGGCTATATAAGACGTTTTTTGAGAATTTTTTGGAAGCATTTTGTGCATTAAAACAGTTCTGATACGTGTACTTACATTTTCCAATGTAATTTTAAACATAGATATAACGGAAGTAGTTAGCCAATCACATTTGACTATATCCCGCCCTAGCTCATCAGATTGAAAGAAATCTCATGACGACCGTTTTGCTATATTCTTGTTCTTTTGTATGGCTGATGCCTGATTGAATAAATATCTGCTACTAAAGCGTTGAGCAGTTAATCTTACGCCATTGCTACGTAGTAGGTAGTTATTTTGAAAATGTACTTTTACAATAAAATGCTTAATTTCCAGACATACAAATATCCAGAAGTATTATAAATACTTAAATCAGTTATATTATGATATAATGTCTGCAATCTTCAATTGTTTGCTGAAAATGTACGTAAATACTAGAGTAATTTAAGTACCTATTTTTAAAATAAAATGAATCATTTTCGCACTTTCCGATTTCATTGTTATATTTTAAGTTAATACTATATTTACATATAGTTTATAAGCTTTTATAATTCTATATTAATTATTCGACGAAAGTTTTCGAGGCAAAATCTACATTTAGAATAAAAATATATCTGAAAGTATTTTGAGTTTCAACTGAAAGATCTTTAGAGTCAGATTATGCCATAATCTAAAAAAATAATACACAAAAAAGGAAGGTTCTTTGAGTTTAGAACTGTTACGGATCACCCTGTATATAAACGGCAGGCGGGAGTTCTGAGAAGCGGTGTCTGCTTGCTGTAATAACTAGTACCGGCACGAAGGTTCTAGAGAAATCGAGGAGGCACTGGGCTTACGCCGCGCGGCCTATATAAGTAGCGAGTACGAGTGAAGTCAGCAGTGTAGATTATACTGTGACAGTGTTGAACAGCGAATATAGTGCGAAATAAATCTGATATAAATCCAGTGAATATAAATACTGAAATATAAATAATTAGAAATAAATAATCTTTGTATATATAGTTATTTGTTAAGTGCTATTTATTGTTTAGTTATTATTGTTGTGTTTTTAATTATTGTAAATAAATATTTAATCCGCCAACTCAGAAAATAGTTTCGTAACAGAACTATAAATCATGTTGACAATTTATACTTATTTTTAATAATAGATTGAAAATCTAAATAACAGTTTCATTAGATCTTAGATTAGAACCTCTGTACTGAGTAATTGTATAATAGACTAAAAGTAAAAAATTAAATTAAATAAAAAATTAACACCATATTTTTGAATTAGAGATAACTTACTATCTACTTCTACAAATGTTGAAATTAAATCCTGTACAGTTTTATAAAGAAATTAATTTGAACTTTAGCAGCATACAGTTACAGCCATATGCAAACATTACTTGGTTTAATTAAAGTTCGTATTTTAAGCGCGCCATACATAGGTAATCCATGAATGACAATCTTCGTGACTTGTCAAAATCTCAAGACTGTATGATAATGACTGATAAACTATTTTCGTAATTTATCAATTTCAAACACGTTTAATATTTTATTGCTACTAAAGATGGTTAACAGTCGTGATGACCGTATAATATGTATACTTATGCCTTTGAATGTCAGTCGTATAATATAGTAGATTCTATATCTAGTTGCTTAGTGAGGCATATTACTGACGAGTAGTAACAATATGTTAAAACGAGTGATAACGAATGAATGAATGAATTGTAGATTATAGACGCTCGACAACATAGGTCATTAGCGTCTAAATTAATGTACGAGTGATAACGAGTTTAAACAATCACACGAGTCATATTATCATTACGCACGAGATTGTATATGGTATTTTTTGTCATATACCCACTATAAAATGGCCGTTTTTCACATCATTTTCAGTATTGTCAAAAAAATTTACAGTTATTTTGTGTCGCAAACTTCACTTCTATAGTATAGGCTGAGGCACGGACAGGAGTATGTAATAGTGGGCGGATCAAGCGAATATACAATAAATCACTATGGAAATAACTTGCTTTCCCACACTAGTGTGGGAAAGATACACGTTCCCGTATACCAGCCTGTCAAGTCACTTCAAATGCATACATACATGCATATAAAGCAGCTATTTTATAGTGTGTATGGCAAAAAATTAAATAACTAGGACTTTTGGTGTGATCTTATTAATTTATATCGTAATCTACCATCCCCTTGGATAGTAAAAAGTGATGTGTATAAAAATAGAATAGACGCTCATGACCTCAGCTATCTTCATCTTCTTCTTCTATAAAAATAGAAACAAAATTTCTATGAAAAATTAATTAAAACAATCAAATGAATTGATCCAAATGCTGACATATTGACTCCCAAAAAGGAAAATAAATACACTATTGAATTATCGTCGTGTGTTAATTTTTTTAGCAGAGTACACAATAGGTAATGCTTTTTTTGGCGGACTAACTATATTCGATTCTTGATTTTTATGGAAATTCGTTAATCAGATTCTCAATATCACGAAGATTGTCATTCATGACTGACCGTGTATGTCACGCTTTAGTCTGGTAATTCTTATGCAAATTATGTATTTTTATAACTTTGACAAACAGTTTAGTTCCAATTCCTCAGACGTAGATTCAGTTTTGCTTTAATACAAAATTAACGATTTTTTGTCAGATTTTGAAAAAAAATTTTATTCGAAGGTTTATGTCTATTATTGTTATTATTTAATCCAGTTAACCAATTATAAAATTTATAAACTTTTTTTCAAATTTTTTTTTTCGATTCATTTCATATCATTAAAATTAAAAGAAGTACCTGGCTATGGTCTCTCTGAACCGCCGCACGCGACCGACGACGTGCAATGGCGTTACGGCGTGTGCGTTAGACGTCGCCGGTGACGTGCCTATGGTGTCTCTTTGACACATCTATCTACCTTCAAATTATAGAAATTCTAATATGCTTCTGGCAAAAACAAATAAAAAACACGTAGTAATAAATACCTTGCTGCATAATAATTTAAATAGTATTAAAAATAAATATCGTTATAATGTACGTCATTATAGAAGGAAAAGGCAGCGATTTTTTTTCGTTTATTAATTCAGAAACATAGGTAATATTATGTATGTTTTTTCCACTAACAATAAAATATGCATAATGCACATGCATTTTTTTAAAAAACATTTATGTACATTGTACGTATTTTGGAAAACCCACAATTGGAACCTTTTCCTGTTTACGTTAACTGCGGAGAACAGACTCGAAGTGTCCAAAATTCTGGCACATTCAAAGATTAAATTTTGTAAGATGGGTTTTATACGAGTTTTTCCCATATAAATAAAAACATGAGTTTAAACAAGTATAACACCATGTAAATATATATTATGAAAAATTAAATGTCCTGGAAGACACCAAATTTCATCTATATCTATAGTGCCAATAGTCTCCGAGTAAATTGGCTGTGACATACGGACGGACAGACAGACAGATGGACAGGACAAAATTATAAGGGTTCTGTTTTTGCCATTTGGCTACGGAGCCCTATTGCAACCTAAAAAAAAAACTCGGGTCGCAGTGCCAAAACCCTGCCGACAATATAGTGTATTTGCTAATACTGGCATTGTGGCTTTATTATGTGAACTTAAATTTGTTTTTGGACAAAATAAAAAATTTAACCCCTTAATACATCCCTTAAAATAATATTTTTTTTCTTAATTTCAATATTTTTATCAATGCAACCACGGTACCAAATTAAATACACCCTTCAGTAAGTAAAGCACTATCCCCAAACTAGTGTTTTCATAAAATTTGTAAGTCCGGTCCTGTCGGGCCGATTTTATTAAAATTTTAGCAGTACATTTTAATCGTTACTAAAGGGTTAAACTTCATTTTTGAAACGATTCTGAGAATTTTTTCGGCGTTTTTGGGCCCAAAAACATTTTTCAACCCCTAAAAACCACCCTTAAAATGGTCCGATTGGGCCCATTTTAAATAGGCTTCGTGCGGTGATGGATTTCAACGTGCCTACCAAATTTCGTCAAAATCAATTAACTCTTTCGAAAGTTATAGCCCGCACATATATATATATATATATATATATATATATATATATATATATATATATATATATATATATATATATATATATATATATATATATATATATATATATATATATATATATATAAACAGACTTTTCCAAAAATGGTGCCAAAGTGTTCAGGAGGTTATGAAACGTCGAGAAATTTTGTTCCGACCCCTAGGTCCCGCCATCCGACCGACGCCAATAGTGTATGTGCCATATGGCAAATACACTAACAAGTTGGAATTTAAAAATTATTCACGTATGCAGCATGTGAATTATTAATATATCAACATAAATAATTTATACTTATAAATGGATGTGTTTTTCTGTAAATTCCTTAATTAAATGAGGAGTTCCCAAATCAAAAAATTCGACTGATGACCAGTCCTATACTTCCCACCTAGTAAATATTTGCAAAAAATAAACACTCTTTTTTTTATTCTTTGACTAGGCCCAAATAACCTTAGCTGTTGGTGGTCTTTAAAACACAATTTAATTTTTATTCTTTGAAAAAAGCATGGCCCTCTTTTTTGTTTGGCGATCTATTGATGGCTAGCTTAATATAGCAAAAATCATGGTTACCTTGATTTACGTACAATTTTTATTTTTTTTAGTAAAATATTTTTTTTCTCGAAAACTATACATTTTAGAGAAAAAAAATATTTACATTTTTTTCATATTATAACATCTAGAATTCATTTATATTTTTTTTTACCTATGTTAATACGTAACATTGAGGACGTTTTTTTGAATATCTCAGGATCCACTGAACCGATTTGACTCAAAATCTAATCAGATCTAAGTTAAAGGCTGATAAACACAATAGAACAATCGGCATGCCCGTATGTTGTTCCGTTCTTAAGATATCGAAGGCGAAAAATTGACCACATACACACACACACACATACACACATACACACACACACACACACATACAGACATCAGTCGGAAAATGATCTTAAACGATTGCTAGGGTCTCAAAACGTGAAAATCTGTTAAAATCTCGAAATATTGTTTTCGGACTGAATCCATTACTTCCCTACCATAGTAGAGGTGGGAAGTAATAATCTTATGCTTGTTAATTTTATTTTAAAATTTCCAGAACATAATCCAATGTGTATAGTTTGTTTATTCTCTGCATTTATATAATACAGGGTGTTCCGTAGTAAAAACATAACTTGGTATGTGTTCCTGACGTTCTAATAACCAAGTGCCCCAAAGTTAATCGTTACAAAATTATTCGCACTTTTAAGTGCGGAAACAACAAAATTAAGTAGTATAAAAGATTACTCAAACTCTCTTATGAATTCTAAAAATGGATTTTAGGTAACATATTTATTTAGTAGAACTTTCCGACTTAGAAGAAGTCAGGAATACATAATATACTTAAGCTATGTATTGTATGTATATTATGCTATTACGAGACACCGCATAAATATTAAATAAGTCGTATAATATATAAATAATATTGCATAAAACTTGATTTAGTGGTGAAGTTCACGATCAAGTCTAATTTACCTTGAATTTAAATGAAACCTATAAAAATTTCTGTTCTCTTATTGTTACCTAATTCATTAAATTATTGCATGATCAATTTGTTGTTTCTTATTCTATTCTGCAAAAACTTTTATAAATAACGTAAATTTAGAAATTGCAATTCATCCATATATCCTGTTTAAAATTCGTAAAGTTATTCCAAAAGAAAATGTCTAGTTTCATGTAACAGATTTTTACTTTTTCACTTTCGAGTGACCATACGAGTGAAGAAAGTCTTGTAATGGCGAAAAAATCGAAGATTGCGTCGGATTTAGACATTTCATGGTATATACCTACCTATGCATAATGATAAAGCGAGTTTTAGATGTCCGTCCGTTGCGTTAAAGGTCGATTTATATTATCCGGTCAGACACGGCGCGGGAACCTAACATTTCCGGCAAGACAAACATTTTTACATGGATTTCAAATACGAATATTTATACTTAGCGGATCCCGTCCCTTCAGACACGTATCAATATTCGTATTTGAAATGCATGTAAAAATGTTTGTCTTACCGGAAAAGCTACGTCCCCGCGCCGTGTTTGACCGGATAATATAAATCGAGCTTAATTGGTTCATATTATTTGCAGAGGCCTGGATGGCATACCGTACAACGGATCGAAACCAAATTCTAAACATAAGATTTTCTCCTGAGTTTTTTTATTTTACTCCTATACTCCCATACATAAGGGTAGTTTGCGGATGAACGAAAATCAAAAAATGCAATCTTCTCGAAAATAGCTTTATCGATTTTGTTCGTATTTCGTATATCGATATGAGCCACTATTCATTTGTCTTAGAAAAATCCAAAAAGGTAATTTACTGATGAACAAAAATCCGCGGTTGGTGCAATTCACTGAGAATGTCAAACAAACAAACTCTTCAGCTTTATAATATTAGTATAGATACTGAATTTAAAAAACGCCTCTTGACTCGTTACATGAGAGCATTTAAATCATTAATCAGTTAATAGTAATATTGGACTAGAGAATGATGTAAGAAACACCTACTCAGTACTCAGCCTCGCCTGAGTTAAGAACAGTCAAATTAAGAAAGTTTAATGATAATTAACTTATTTATTTATTTAACGAAACCGGTTATATCATCGAAATGTATAGGTCACTATTTTTAATTTATTGAATGCTTTTTGTTCACCTGTCAGTCATATTTTTGCAAGTAATTATCCGTCCACTAATATTCTATTTTTAATTATTGAAAAAAAAACATTATTAAAAAAAATTTTATGGACATATTTGTGTTAACCAACAAATTCATTGTCTCAATCTCACTATAATATGAGTCAAGAAGCATTAAATTTGATATAAGTTCGATAATTTTTGTGGCGTCTTAAATTCTCAACCCCTGTAACATTTCTTTTAAAATTTTATTTTGAACAATTTAAATAAATGCCGTTTAATGTTTTATGAAAACTTTATTCGTAACTATAAGAGATCAAATGATTGGTTGATAAGTGATAAACGTATCACCTGCTTAAAGTGCGCATATCAAGTTTAATATCTCATCAATCTGCAGGTATAAACTCTGTATTTTATCAACTAACATTGATTTTAGCTTCCTGGTTTTAAGCAGTAAACATAATAAATTGTATTTGTGTTAGTCGGTCTTCTGGGGCAAATGGCTTTTGAAATAAAAAACACTAGTTTTTTAGCGACGTTTCAACTGGTGTGTCGACCTCTACAAGCTTTTTTTATTTCAAAAGCCATTTACCCCAAAAGATCGACTAACACAAATACAATTTATACTACATGGAGGGCGAGAAAAGACTCAACAGTAAACATAATATTTTAGTAGATATTATGCAATATTAGAATTATTTTCAATACAGAACAGGATTAACAATTTGGGAGCCCCCGTTACATACAAGGATTTGTTTGTACGTCTTTATCGTACACACTGCATAAAATTACATACATTACAACAGAAACTTAAAATAAAGAAGTTTTTTAACAAAAATAAAATAAAAACAAGTTTCTATGGAAAAAATAAGATAAAATGCATTCTAATGAGGATCACAAGATCACACACACCATCAGGTTTGAATTGGGTATTGTAATGCCGTGACCATGAACCACACCCAGTTCGCCGTTAGCGATTTTTTTCAATAATGTAATAATGTTCAAAGTAAGTACATATTATGTAATTCTGGTTACAAAGTGCTGAAATATAACAATGTAAATGTCACTCAGTGCCCACG
Organism: Mongoloraphidia duomilia; assembly: GCA_039654895.1. Classification (NCBI taxonomy): domain Eukaryota; kingdom Metazoa; phylum Arthropoda; class Insecta; order Raphidioptera; family Raphidiidae; genus Mongoloraphidia; species Mongoloraphidia duomilia. The sequence goes on along the minus strand of CM077524.1, from coordinate 45,141,602 downwards.
TCATACCGGCGCATTATCAGCATTCTTTTCATAACAAAATTTTTAAAACGTTAAAACTCGATATTTTTTTTAGAAAAAAAATAAAAGTATTATCATTATAAAATTCGTATATTGTGATCTGTTTATTTATTTAATAAAAAATACGTTAACAACCCAATCGATTAAATAATTTAAAAACAAAAAAGTATTTGTTGCATTTTCGGTAATAAGTATCTTAAGGCTAAGACTGAAGTATGAAGATTTTTTCAGGAAATATGAATGTTTACTTCGGATGAACAATGCCATAATATCTGAACATCAGATCAATGGGGACTTTTAAATACCTATTTCTTACGTCAAAACAGCCTGTTTGCAAAAATATAGTTTGCAGTTTGCAGCCAATTTTTCCGTAATTTTAGAACTGACAGGGCTAAAAATCTGTGTTCTTTAGTTATTAAATCCTAGGTACTGAGTGCTAGTTTTTTATTTGACCTATTTTTAACTAGTTCCAAAAATATAATTCACAGAAAGTTTTTGGCATTTAGTTGAAATTAAAAAGAGAAATTTGTGACTTTAAAAAGCAACAATGATTGATAACTTTCTGTTATCTAAATGGAAAAACCATGTGATTTAAAAAAAAGTTATAACATAAGCAGTTGGCTAAAAATATACAATATTACAAATATATGATAGTCTATGGAAATCGCGAGCAGTTTTATTGTTGGAATAGTAAGAGAAAGTAAGGCAATATCACAAACTATTATTATGATGATCTATAAGTATCGAGAAACAAGGTGTAATGATTAAAGAGGACGTATTAACAAGAAATGAAAGTAGCTAATAAGTACAATGTCTGTATATAATTAATAAACAAGTATCTTTTAAAACGGGCGACATACTTGCTGAGGAGCGATAATGAACAGTGAAGTAGCCATAACTGCTGCGTCAGTATGTTTCAGTGTTTATGTAAGATGCCGAGTTTAACGAGAGGAAGGAGTTTCCATTGCTAAGTGCGCATGAGATAACTAATCGGCCGATCGAACTATTAGATAGTAAATGACAATCATTTTACAATAAATTTTATTAATAATTTATCAGTTAGATTGTGAAATATATTTAATAGTGCGTCAATATAAAAAAGCACGCATGAACCAACGCAAAATCGGCCGATAGATTTATCATTCATGCGCGCTTGGCTATTATTTCAATTTATCATTATTTTTTTTAAACTGAAAATCCTGTTGACGAATTCTCAGAACGTTTTTTAAAATAGACCAACAATTGTACATTCACATAAAGCAACAGTCTTGGCTATATCTAAGACTTTTTTCATTAATATAAACCCACATTTTGTCAATGTACTACCTATTATGATAGATTATTATCAATGCAAATCCAATTTGGGGTTTGCACATGTTAATAATCAGAGCCCCTCAAATCTTTTAATATTATATAGGTACCAAATAATACATTATAGTATAATATGTTGTACTATTTTTATTATATTGTATACTACAGCCGTTTATTATACCTACAATTTTTTTTTGCGTAATCCTACTGTAGAAAGTCTCGAGCTCGACACAACAAAAAGTTTTGTAAATTGACGTATTGATAGTTATCGTTTTTCTTTACGCAAAATATTATACATACACATTTTGCACAGCAATAATGTGTTTATTATTGTGTCTAAATAATATTATTTACTAGATCAGTAGGTTGGATAATTACCTGAGGCTTATATGTACATACAGGGTGTTCCGTAGTTAATGGGCCATAGTAAAACAGTAGATTATAGATTAGTTTACTAAGGACATTTTTGTCATTTTCGGCAATAACACAAGCTGCATACCAGACTGCATCAGACTCAAAATTTGGAAAGCCCAGTTTATTGGTTTTTTTTTTTTTGTAAAAAGTCAGCTTTGAACTAATACTTAATATTATTGTTTTCCGGTAGACCGTGAAATCAGACCTGCCCCTTCTTCAAAAATGATGTCTGCATAATGCACTTAAATCTTATATGTAGGTACTTAAATTTCCTTACTGTTATCGGTAAAAAAGTTTGGGCATAATGATATGAGAGTATTGCAGCGTAACTAGTGCCATCTATGACTAAGCTAAAAATACGTAACATATTGCGATTTCTCGTTTTCAAAAGTTGAATTTTTCAAATTTTGATTGTGATGCATTTTATGATGGCAAGTTTGACTATTGTTCTACTATAGCCCATTCTTTATGGAGCATTCTGTATATTATTAATATACTATTACATAATATTACATGTTCTTATGTGTATAAATGTTACGGATATTATGAAAGATATTGACAATGTGCTCTCAACTGAGACAATTCTTAGGGTAGATAAAGTTCAGTAACATCACATAGAAGAGGACTTATAAGAGAATCCTCTATATTACGATCTAGAAATTTCAAGTTTGACCTCAAATATTCAGTTTTTTGACCTCCGACTTAATTAATTATAATTTTTAAAAGTATGAAATAAAAATTAAATTTGAAATTAGAAAAACTTTCGATTCAAAAAATAAACCTTTCAAAAGTAAGAAATAATTAATATTTTCTATTATATCTGACCCGACTATTTCTTCGTTTGGATGCAATATTTAATTCATAAGTGCGTCGAGAACCGCTGAGATATTGGTATTTTTTTGTGATTTTAAAATGGTCCCCGGCGTATTTTATATGAATTAAATATTTCATCAAAACGAACAAATACTTGGTGTGTCGAAGGCTAGAATCCAGATATAGCATGAATTTAATTAAAAATTGGGTGTAAAAATTTGGAGATTTCTTAACCGTTTTGGCGGCTTGGGAGTATATTTAGATTTACAAATTGGTTTGATGAATTATATTCAACGCAACTAATAAAGCGTCGTGTTTAAATTTCTAGAGGAGAATCATCTTAATTCTTAACACGATTAATATTTAATAACTAAAAATGAATGATAATAATTTTAATAATAATAAATTTAATAATGTATATACTTAATATAATATAATTATTAAAAAAAATACTATTTTGCTGCGTAACATGTTTTTGCACGAAGGAAAATTCCTTGAGCCATTATGGTTTTTTTATACCTCTGCCAGATATAACAAATATAATTATTATATTGTTTCTTTTTGTTAAGCGCACTCAATAGGAACCATAGACAATACATATAGGCACAATAACAATTAAAAAACAGATGAAATATACATACAGATACAAGATAATAGATCAGGGCATGATTTCGTTTATAACGGTAGCTGATCTTTCAAACACGTGGAATATTAACAACAAACACTAACTTTCAAATACGCAACACTTAATTAATTTATTAACCTTCCAGTGAACGCGTGGGTCACTCGGTGTTTTTCAGTGCAGTGAAAGAGCATTGCTGGTAATATTACCTCATGTTTTTGAAGTAAAACTTCTTAGGCTGTGCTACCTCGCCGATTTGAGGACTAAAATGCCAGATGAAACGGAAGTAAGTCTACGCGCGTAACCAATAACGACGCTATATATAAATACAAGGGAGGAAGTATGTCACAGAGACATAGACGATATTTTCTCGTAATCATGCCTTCTCTATCCGGCGCATTTAGATGCGCAGTGGTACACTATTTAACAATCCACTTCAGTTGAAATGTCAATGAATATTATGTAACCTATAATCTGAGTCGTGCAAAACGTGTGTACATATTAATAAAACTCGATTTTTACCCTCTTCCAAATGTCCAATATTGACGTGAAACTTTGCAGTTGTATGTATTTTTGACATATACTTTAATTATATACCGTGGATTGTCCATTTACTCAATGTGCGGTGAGTGAAGTCCACAAAGAGAGCAAAAATATATCTGTCTCTTTTGACGAAGTTATTCCGCATTTATTCCGATGATGTCATTGGTCGATGTACGGACGTTCCATCTGAACAAAATGTAAACAAAACGCTTGACAGCTGTTGTCATTATAACGTAACCTAGTTTAATTTTGTTAAAAACAGTTTTTTACTCATAATCCTTGAAATTCATAGTGATATAAGAAGTAAACACTGGTTTCGGATCTTCTTGGGCATAATAATATCACTATCAACTGAAGTATTCCATGAACTGAAGTATAAACACCACTTGAAACGTAATATATAAAGACAAAGAAATATGTCATGGATGCCATTGACGTAAAACATCAGTGCCCCAGTGGTCAATAGTATACCTTCTCTCTTTTAAAAATTCTGTCTTTGTCTATGGAAGTAGCCAATCAGGAACCTGCCAGCTGGGTTCCCATAAAAAAGACAGAAATATATACCCGCACGTATGTTGGCTTCACGATCTTTGATCTATCAGCAGTACAGATTTCTTATGTACATGATTTTTGATGACAATACAATATTCTGATATTTTGGCTATAATAATATTTATATAACTAGGTTAAAAAATAGAAATAAAAAACAGGTGGTGGAAGTGACGATGCTGGTGGTGGGAAAACAAGTCTCGAGTCGTTTAAAATTTAAATATACCTAATGACACAAAATTTGAAAATAAAGAAATAAAAATCCAACGCACCACAAAGTGGAAAATAAATTTATTTCGTTTCTATAACGTTTAAAAGCGTGGGACACTCACTGTGCCTAGATATGTATTTAATTCATAGAGTGCCCCACGCTTTTAAACGTTATAGAAGAGAAAGAAATTTATTTTCAACTTTTTGGTGCGTTGATCTAAGCGTGCTTTTTATTTTTTTTTAAATATATTTTTTATTTGTATATCACACATCTAGCGTGTGTTGGGTAAACAATAAACATATACCTACTAGTGATGTAACGAATGTCAACTAAGTTAACTAAGTTATTTTTTTAAAAAGAGCTAACAACAAAACTTTTCTAATAAAAATGTTATAAGAAATTAATATTTTTTGTCTTACTTAATAATTGTCACATTTAGAAAAAAAGAAATATGATTTTTTTCTGATGTTCATATTCCTAGAATATTCGCATTTTGCAAATCCGAATGTTAAGAAATATGCGAATATTCGTTACATCACTAAAACTAAGTATATTATACGGTTTTACATATTAAATTAAATATAGCTCTATTTCCTTTCGTTTATTTTTTTGAAAAACTTAAATTTTAGTTGATTTCAAACTAATCTGAGACAATTCCGAATGATCTCAAAAATTTAGTTGTCATGTTGGAATTTGATTTCTATATTCATGCTTGAACGAATCGATTGTCTTGTTTGCTAATTAAAACTTACCTTAGTTTGTTTATCCTGTACCAGTTATCTTAATATATTTAGTACTATATAAATATTATAATATTAAATGTGAACAAATATTATGGTCACGGTTTTTAATCACGTTCTTTGTAATCGAATAACTGTATCATTTGCTTACCCTTGAGTGGCTTAAATATATACAGAAATATCACGTTTTTTTTTAAATTTTATTAGATTTAGCATTTATTAATCATTTTTTGCACTGATAAATTTAGTGAAAACTTCGTTGTGTAATGTCCATGACATTGTATTGTACTATAGTCTTTGTATATTTAATATAAACTAGCGACCCGGTCCGGCTTCGCTCGAACTGCTCTTTCGCTCCCGGGTGGTACATTACCCACTCGCTTCGCTCGTTCGCTTGAATATTATGATTGCATTACTCACTCGCTTCGCTCGTTCGCTTGAATATTATAATTACATTACTCACTCGCTTCGCTCGTTCGCTCTCGGGTGGTGTGATTTATATTACAAAATCTTTGTTTTATATATACAGAATAATAATCTTTGTTTTATATACTTATACAGAATAATACATTACGCACTCGCTTCGCTCGTTCGCTCTCGGGTGGTGTGATTTATATACAAAATCTTTGTTTTATATATACAGAATAATAATCTTTGTTTTATATACTTATACAGAATAATACATTACGCACTCGCTTCGCTCGTTCGCTCTCAGGTGGTGTGATTTATATTACAAAATCTTTGTTTTATATATACAGAATAATAATCTTTGTTTTATATACTTATACAGAATAATACATTACGCACTCGCTTCGCTCGTTCGCTCCCGGGTGAATTTTTCCGATGTTTTAATAGTTATTCTGTTAGCCAGGGCGGAGACAAATCCAAAAAATCAAAAATCATGAAAATCGGTCCATTTGACTATTTAACATGCTATGCTTTAACAGAATTATATTGACTTAAGTGTCACAGTTACATAATTGGCGTTTCAACAATTTTGTTACGGCTCGATTTTATGGTAAACTAAAAAAATGTAAGGATATATATTTTTCAGAGAATATTCTCTAAAATTTTAGTAAAAAATCGTATCAACAAATTAATTATTTCAATTGTTGTTTATCTATCTTATTCATATTCACTTTATATTTTCATTTTCGTTTTATTCATATTCATTTTAGACTAAAAAAAACTCGGGTCGCAGTGCCAAAACCCTGCCGACAATATAGTGTATTTGCTAATACTGGCATTGTGGCTTTATTATGTTTGTTTTTGGACAAAATAAAAAATTTGACACCTTAATACATCCCTTAAAAATAATATTTTTTTTCTTAATTTCGATATTTTTATCAATGCAACCTCGGTACCAAATTAAATACACCCTTCAGTAAGTAAAGCACTATCCGCAAACTAGTGTTTTCATAAAATTTGTAAGTTCGGTCCTGTCGGGCCGATTTTATTAAAATTTTAGCAGTACATTTTAAACGTTACTAAAGAGTTAAATTTCAATTTTGAAACGATTCTGAGAATTTTTTCGGAATTTTTGGGCTCAAAAACATTTTTCAACCCTTATAAACCACCCTTAAAATGGTCCGATTGGGCCCATTTTAAATAGGCTTCGTGAGGTGATGGATTTCAACGTGCCTACCAAATTTCGTCAAAATCAATTAACTCTTTCGAAAGTTATAGCCCGCACACATATATATATATATCCAAATATATATATATATACATATATAAACAGACATTTCCAAAAATGGTGCCAAAGTGTTCAGGAGGCTATGAAACGTCGAGAAATTTTGGTCCGACCCCTAGGTCCCGCCATCCGACCGACGCCAATAGTGTATGTGCCATATGGCAAATACACTAAAAATAATATTGCTGAAAGGATAGTATAGTTCAAAAATGATAATATGAAAAAGTAGAGAAGTAAAATAACACAATTAAAATGTGTATGTACTACACTTAAAAAGAATGACAGCTTGAATCGTCATGGCCATTAGTTTGATCGCATTAGTCTTTAGCGGATACTGGACATAATAATTATTGTTATTTAGATTCTCATAATTTTCCCACATGTGACAAAAGTGTTACCTGACATTTTATGGGAATTATGTAGTATTTTTAATTGATTCTTATTAATTTATAATTACGTTTCACACGGTTTTACACCGTAGAAACTGAGATAGCAAAGGAAAATATTAACCAAAAACATAATAATATATCTATGTAATTAAGACGGTGTAGCTATTGTTAATATAAAGAAAATTACAGTACCTAGATATGTATTAGTATTGTATATTATATACGAGGAGAACATTTAGCTATTTTTTCATACAAGTTTTGTGTATAACATTGCTAATACGTAACTAATAACAAAAGAAAACAAGCCGTGAGGTGGGTCGTTTATTAGGACTAAAGTGCGACCCTTGAGGTCCACACGACGAACTTCCCAGTTTGATAAATATTTAATAATAATAATTAAATTAGATATTACACAGAAAAGTAATCATTTTAATCATTAAAACATCAATAATTAAAAAAAAAAAAAAAAAAAAAAAACGGCTGAACCGATTTTTATAAAATTTATGTCGGATCAAAATGACGTTAACACGCCTCGATTGACACCCTTACGAAGTCGATATAATTTTTTATTCGCGAGATATTGTGTAAAATCTACTTTTTTGGAGGTTATTTGGTTAAGAAAAAAGAACGGCTGAACCGATTTTAAAAAAATTCCTTTCAGATCATATTTACGTTAATACGCGTCGATTGGCACCCCAACGTAGTCGATATCATTTTTCGTTCTCGAGATTTCGTCTTAGAAAGAAATGGACACATACGTACGTACGTACGTACGTACGTACGTACACACACACACACACACACACACAGACATCTTTCTAAAAGTAGTGTAAAAATAGTGTAGTGACCTTGAACATTAAAATGTTTTTTCCTTTTTGATTTCGATTTTCGGACCCATTACAATAACTTCCAGTGGGAAGTTAAAAATTTAACAACATTTTTTGGAACCTAAAGTGCCATTAAGTCTAATTAAAATCATAACCCTTCTTTTTTCGTAGTCGCGGGTAAAAATATGACTGATACTCTTCAGTTGCTGTAATAGTAGGGTGTATTTCTAGTGTTGAAATATATTACTTACGAGTAGTGACAGTACTTTAAAACGAGCGATTTAACGAGTTTTAACAGTCGCACGAGTCATATCATTACACACGAGATATATATGGTATTTTTTGCCATACCCACTATAAAATAGCCACTTTTCACTTCATTTTCAGTATTTTCAAAAAAAAATTTACAGTTCATTTGCGTCGCCAATTTCATTTTTTAGTAGGGCATGAGTAGCTGTCGAAGTGCGCACGCACAGTAAAAAACAAATCACTGTGGAAAATATTTACTTACCACACTAGTGTATTTTCAAAACACTTTCAACACACCTACCTGTTAACTGACCCATTCCATATACGCATGTCAAGTGGCTATTTTATAGTGGGTATGGCAAAAAAATATATTATTAAGAGAACTGTTTTCCTGCATTTTTGAATTTGTGATCAGCCATACCCACATACGCTTTTTGGTAGCCTGTTACAATTTTTTGTGCTTAATAATCCGGAGCAGCTACTGAAATATGGAAGTCAGAAACTGTTGTTTCTTGTGTTATAGTTGTGGTAATTAGCACCGCCTCCAAATCATAATTAATGTGACACGTAACTTATTCCGTTCATTAACATCATATATAAGTGCACCAACTTAACTAATGTCTAATTAGTAAACAATATGTTATAATTACTATTATTGAAGCAATGCGCGTCTTACATTCATAGTTTCACTTTTTGTAGCCGGAGTTGGTGACAAGAATACTCTAAATATCAGGTTTTATGCCTCTGGTGAAACTGCTCGAGGTGGAAAAGAAAAGGAAAAAAGGTGCTGGGCCCAATAAATCGAACAGCTAAGAACAATAGAAAATGGGATTCACTAAAAATAACTGTATTATTTTATGATTATTTAATTATTAGTTTTTTTTTTCTTTTAACTTAGTAACAAATATTATAATTTTTAAACGAATATTTTATTTTTAAGGTCTTTTTATGCCGGTTCAGAGAATTTAACTAACTTAAATCTTTGATTTTCAAACCACAGGACACACGATATTACCTAAGGTAGGTAGGACTTACATAACTTGCCTACTTGTTAACAGACAGGACCGGACTTATATTTTTAAATGATATATTTATTTTTTTAACAATCCATTAACGCCAAAAAGACCTTAATAATAATAGCAACAACCATTAATAATAATAACAGCAACAACAATTAATATTTCATAACGCTACATGCCTGCAAGCTAATATTGTCTGTGCCGATGCGACATTCTGTTAATCACGTCTGCAAAACTAGATAGTATCAAAATGCAGGCACGAAACTTAGATGCCAATGCCAATAGTCAATGTCAGTGTTAAAACTCACATTTTAGTTTTATCTATTCATAGAAAACGTACTTGAGATTATGTATATGTACCGGAAACAACCAAAACAATTGAAACATTACAAATTGTTTCTTGCAGTGGTTTCTAAACTAAAGGTACGTGCAGTACGCAGCTGGGATTCTAGATGGTAGCGTAGATCATAGCAGCGCTTGCTTAAATTATTGCATTGTTATATATGCGAGCGTCCACAACGAAGCAGTGAGTGTAGCAGGTATAAGCGCTGTTACAAGAGCTGGTAGATTCAAGAATGTATCTCACCATTCTTTCAACGCGCTGGATACTACAATCAACGTGTGACAACTGTCAAATGGTCGTTACAAGTTTCGCAATGGATGTGACTAGTTTAATAAATGAAATTTTGTCAGTTTTTATTTAATTTGTTTTGAGTTTTTTCTAAGACATATTTAAAAGTGTTAGGTTCCATACGTAAATATTCAAAAAACCGGTTTGGGTAAAATTTTAATTCTTGGTATAAATTTCATAATTAAAAATCACCATCTATATATTTCTAAATGTATAAATAGCGTTACTGATTAATCGGTGAAGCTTATTTGGCAAGTTAAATTTAAAAAAATTAATTTAGTATACAATATACATGTATGTATATCTAGGCATCATAGGTTGTAGGTACTACGTAATTTCAAATTGCCATATTATACGTATTTTATTGAACACGAAAAACCAGACAATAGGATGTTGCCAAAATTAAATCTTTGATATGGTTCCAAATACTAAATACTTATCATATATTAGTAGATATCTTTTTCAAGGCATTTTACTTATTATAAAGTCATTAATATTTTTTTTAAATAACGTTCTGTACTTGAAGCATAGTTTGAGGGGGAAAAATCCCAACGAAATTTGTATGCAACTGGCGTATTTGAGTGTATCTACATTCTACCTACATTTTGTAACCAATAAATTCGTAGAAATTTACGCAATAAAAATGCAATTTACAAAAACAAGTACAACATGTAATATATTGCGAGGTAAAAATAAAAATAACATCGTTGACCGAAAAAACCGAAGGCCGGTTTGATTACAATCTTTTGTTTTTAATATATGTCAGTCCATTTCATAAGTTTAAATAATCTCAAATCATATAAAATTAGTATCTAGACTTTATCTGTTTTTGTTACAAAAACAGTAGGTAATGGCGGGAGGATTGGAGCGAAAAAACATAAATCACTATGGAAAAGCCTTGCTTTCCCACACTAGTGTTGGAAAGATACGTTCCCGCATACTGGCCTGTCAAAAGTTACTTTACATGCATCTAAATCAGCTATTTTATAGTGGGTATGGCAAAAACATTTTTACATTTAATGGCATTAATGTCTTCCGTAAAGTCCTGGTCTAGTTATGTTGACACATTCGGAAAAAGTATAATAAAGCTGTGCGATAATAATTGTAAATATCTTTTACTTGTAAATAGTGCATCCCAACCTGCAAATAATCTGCAGCGTGCGAGAGTTAAGAAGAATTCGTAAAAAAAGAAATAGTTTAAAACAGCTTAAAGCTGAACTTTTTTTTGTATTTTATCAATAAAAAAAGTTATTAGATATAGTTATAAATATTTTAGTATTTTTTTTAAATATTTATGTCATGGTCTTCATACTAATAATAATTACAAACTAGCTATGCCTATCCGTCAATGGCGATTTTTTTGGAAAAAACTACCCGAACGGGGCGGGGGTGGATTTTTTGAGTCATCAACTCACAACTGAAACCGCTGACCTTCCCAAGGGGTGGAAACTTTCTTAACGGGTATGTGTATCTGTGAAATCGCTTAAGCTTGAAACGTAAAACTTGAGAAAAATTCTCTTCATTAAAAAATAAATATATAGATACATGTTTGACGATTTTTCAGAAAAACAACCCGAATACTAATAGGGTGGGTTTTTCAAAATGCTTAGGAAAAAGCCAGGCAGAACAGCTATATAGTTATTGATAAATTATATACAACCGTATTTTTTTTATTTTTAGTGTAAATGGTATTATGGGGTGAAAATCTCATAAATACAATTTTGGTCTGTCCTAGCGTGTGCTAGAATCCCATCCTGAGTGATTGTGACTGATCCATGTTTTCAGTGTTTACGTCATAAAAATATGTGTAGGTAATGTGTATTTGCCAATGATGTAGATTGTAGCACGTGCGAGTCGCATGCGTCAAGTCGAACCGTTCGTAAGCAGGCGTGCGCATTACACCAATCAGTAATCACACACTCGTACCAGTTCAATTGTTATTTAGTGGCCATTGTTATAAAATTCCAAAGTCATTTATTATCTATATAAGTATAAGGAATTATGTTAATAATGTTATCAGTAATATTATCACAGTCCACAGACACAATTAAAGTTATCATATTATGTCGATAATGCAACCTGATTTGTAATTAATTAGCGGCTTGAAGCTAATGCAATTTTACAGTGAATTTGTGATATACAGGGTGTTTCATAATATATGAGCAGGACTTCAGGATGTGATAGCTCGTCAAAAAATATGAAAAAAAGTTTCTATTAACTTACCCTCTAAAATGCACCATTTTAGAGATACAGGGTGTTGAAATTGAAAAAAAAATTTCGTTTTTGCGAATATCTCCGGAACCGTTTATCGTACAGAAAACAGCTGTTGTAAGCATTTTCTACTCATAATAAGCTATGTTTTGTGCGGAAATTTTTTTTAAGTCATAATTGGTGAAGGTTTTGAAGGGGTAGTGGGTCTACGCTACTGGAAAAAGTACGGTTTTGAGACGCCCATTTGAACCGCCAATGTTTTCTACACAAAAAAGGTACTCTTGGTCATAAGCTTTAAAGTCGATCGTGTTCGAGAAAAATCAACTTTTATGTTGAAAAACATGGTCAATTTTTTTAAATAAATTTTTTTTCTTACTAATTAAACAAAATTTATTTAAACGTTAGAACAAGTAACAAAACCAAACGTTAACTTCATAATTGCAAAATTAAAAAAAATGAAAAAATAATACAAAAGTTGTCTTTTCAAAATTCCCCAAACACCCTGTATCAACACCCCTCTAAAATGATGCATTTTAGAGGGTAAGTTAATAGAAACTTTTTTTCATATTTTTGGACGAGTTATCACATCCTGAAGTCCTGCGCATATATTATGAAACACCCTGTATATTAATCGTGGATAATAATGTAGAATATAGATTCGTTTGATAAATGAAAACATCGGTATGGATATTAGACAGCCATATACCGACGTGTTTCAAAATCAGTTCTCAGCATAATTTTTAAATTAAAAGAATTCAGTAGGAATTTGTCAGAAAGTTCTTATACGGCTCCTTAAACGATATTGTTATAGGTACAAAATATGCACACATTTACGTATACCTATTTCCAAAATTAATATTAATATCCGATTGGCACCACACCATTTAAAATAGTGCATTTTTGCAGAAGTTAGTGCGAACAAAAAAAAATTCCAGGCACACAAACACACACACATCCATTGGTTAGCGTCGCGGCCTCTGGATCAGATTGTCGTGGGTTCGAATCCCGCCTCCGCTCATGGATGTTTTGTGATGTCATTTAGTTTTAAGTGAGTTATGTTATTTAATGTAATCAAGACGCTAATGACCTAAGTTGTCGACGCGTCTATAATTTACAATAAATAAAATACGCACATCCGCCATGCAAAAAACACTTTCTGCGAATCTTAGATTTTTCGACCCTATCACCATACAGAATGGCCTTAATCTAGACATTGTTTATATTTATTTTACTTAAAAAATTTTAACCCCCGACGCAAATCTAGGGGTGTTATTAAACAACAGACCATAAAAAACGAAAAATTGGCCAATATATTATATCAACAGCTACGTCTGTAATTAAGTGTACGTGATCATTTGCTATGTTACGAAAAGTAATAACAGGAGTTTTTAAGGCTGCTGTTACAGTTGCTCCCGATCTCCCCTAATGCTGCATTATTTAGAAAGAGTTAATTTTTCAGTTGCTGGTTAATTCTATTTCTTTATGTCGAGATTATTTCTCATGAAATTATTTTTTTAAACATTTAAAACTTTATATTTTTTATATTTCTGGACGACGTATTGAATTAAAAAAATCGATAATTTTAGGACTTGTTAAAAAAACTGTAATTGTGAATGTAGGATTTAATACCTAGTACCTACCCACTATATTAATATATGCCATTGATGTCTGCTTTTCAATTCGTGAGAGTACTAATAAACAAAAGTATTCCGGTGGTGTCCGTTTTTTTATAGTTTCATAATTACTCGAAAATATTAATAAGTTACTAAAAATTAGAATTAAAAATATGTGGTTGTTAAGAAAATACTGAGTACGAAATATTTTTCCCATGATATGAAAACATCATTTTATTAATGGTTCAAGGAAAACGTTTAAAAGCACAAGGTTTACTCGTTTGATAGTCATCCAACAAAAATAATAAATTTGTATTATATATTATTATTTTGTATACATGTGATGTGTATACACTGGATGTGTGAAGGTAATTTTATCTTACATTTATGGGGACGACATATCTTGTAAAAATATGCTGCGCACGCATATCACAAATGGTAGGACAGAAGGACGGCGTCGAGGCTTAGTAATAGGGTTCTAGTACGGAATCCAAAAAATAGAGTGTGTGCTTAAGATCACGCTACAGAAGTGAAACTCTTGCTCTCTCACTCACCGGTACACTAAAGAAATTGCAAATAACTTTTCAGGATGCACCATCTAGGCAATTTTTTGGAACAAAGAAAACGTCTTCTCATTTATTTTTTACTGCTGTCTGTTATAGAGAGTAAACTATTTTCTCTATATACTAGAACTTATTATAAAATAAAAATTCAATTATTTTGAGCCCCCTCCCCGACTTTACTTTTGAACGAATTGAGTTAAAGTATTCGGACAAAATCTAGATAAAGTTTTATCACATTCTTTGAATATAAATTTGTTTTTGGATCCAGGGGCACTATCAACTCAAAAATTTTAGATAGCAAGGAGAGTCATGTTGCATCTCATTTGAAAGGTATTTCACAGTTCTCTACACACTCGTTAAAATCCAATTGTCTATTCTGTAGTTATGAATAGATTCAAAACAATAAAACGCAGGCAAGTCGAACATTTTATGTTTTAATTAAACAAAATGAAAATTGAAGAATAGAAATAAATACCACATCAGAATGGTCCCGATCCGAAAGTGACTGAGAATCTTTCAATCTACGAAAGGGCATTTAAACTGCGGTAGAATCGTTGAGCAAGAAAACAGATTTTTGACATTTTGTTAACATAAATGTTATCCAGTATATTTATATTGATTATAGCTAGCCATAAATGAACTACCCACCTAAATGTTCAATTTATTAAAAATATATATATAGATATAATATATAAAATTATATATGTATATTGTATATATTATATACCTATTTGAAAAATTTCTGTAAGTTAATGACATATTTTATATTGCATACCGATGTCAATGTTTATATTTCAAATAAAAAACAAAATTAACCTTACCTGAAGTAAAAATTCTTTCAGCTAAAAATATTTTTTATCTAATTTACATACGACATACGATAAATATACCTAATATTGATTTTTCGAATTCAAACGCTAAATACAAAACAAGTAAAATTTAAATAATGACACATTTAGGTAATTGCTTATACCTAAGCAAAAACTATTCAATATTTTTAAGTAAATATTTTTTCGCGGATTCATAATATTCACCATGATTCAAAAACACGTGGATATAGCTTGTAAAAACGTAGAATATGGTATAACGTCTAACGCAATTTTGGGTTCGTTGTGAAAAAATGCATTCCTAATCTACTCAAAAGACCCTTTTCAACGATACCCCACACGAATAGGTGCAAAAAAAAATTTGTTTGCCCCCTGTTTGCTAACCCACAATTCTGATAAAATAAATAAAATAAAAACTCATTCATTATCTACTCAAAAGGGCCTTTTCAATGATACCTCACAAGAATAGGTACAAATAAAATTTGTTGGCCCCCGTTCGCATGTATGGGCGTTTTCTTTATTTCTATTTTTAGTATTTCTTGATTAACTAGAGGATATGAGTGATACTTGACGTGAATTAGAGCTTTATAGCTAATGGCGTTGTTAAGATAGACCTGATAACAAAATAGATATAGAAATTGCAATTTTGACGGTCTCTAAAACCTAGAATTTTGATAAAATAAATAAAAATAAATACACATTCATAATCCACTCAAAAGATCCTTTTAACGATACCCCACAAGAATAGGTCAAAAAAAAAATTTGTTTTGACCCCCGTTTGCATGTACGGGCGCTCCCCTTAAATAAACCTTTTTAATCTTCTGTTATTCTCTTCATCTTTGGGCCACGATAATACATATTATGTGTGAATTTCAAGTCCCTGTCTCATTTCGTTTAGAAGCTAGAGGCATGTGACAGACAGACATCGTTGGCACCACAATAGGGTTCCGTTCTGGTACGGAACCCTAAAAATATCATTTACGGGCAAAATCGCCATCCACGAGCGAATATCGCGAGAAAAAGTTGTATTTATATTTTATACAGACAACGCTGCCAACATATTGTTATGTATGCATTGAACCTGACGTTATTCTTGTTGTCACGAGCTAGGAAATTCTGGTTATATTCATGAAAAATTCGCGGTAATGCGCGAATACAACAATAATTTTGGCATCAAACTTCTCTTCTAATTAACCCGCAAAATAAATTAGCCATTTCGTACCTGTATGAATAAATAATATTCTGTTGTATTTATTATTGTTGCCAATTTTTGCAACGATGTTAAATGTGAGATTTCATGAAATTAACAGAGGCGTATGTTACTTAAATTTTCAAGTGGGCAATTTGTATTGTCAGTATTAATTAGTTTGTTGCAACTTAAATAAAATAAAACAAATTTATCCAACAATAATGCAAGAGTGTCGCAACTCGCTCTCAAACTCGTACTTTACTCGCGATTTGTTTTGATACATCCCTATCCCTATATTATTAAACGAGTAAATCTTGTATATATGTTTCTATGTACCTATATAAATATTTTCTCGAAAACGGCTCTAACGATTTTGATCAAATTTACCGAAAAGGGGTTTCGGGGGGCAAAAAATCGATCTAGCTAGGTCTCATCCCTGGAAAAATTCGTTTTCTTATCGATTTTATCATTTTAAAAAACAGTTTTTTTAACGTCATATAACAGTGTCGTATTGTGAGTAGGCTTTGGAAAAAACAAACTATTTTCATTATTTATGTCAAAATTACTCTGACAGTCAATATTTAACTTATTAAAATAATCAGTAATTATTTGAAAAGTAAAAAAATAACAACAATAAAATCTAAACATAATTATGTAAGTAGTTTTAGCTAATATTTAAATAGATAGGTATGTTATTTTTATATTACTTATATAAAATATGTAGTATAGGTAAGTAGGTACGTTAAATGTAGTATGACGTATAATCTTACCTAGACCTTTTTTCTCAAAAACGACTAACAATTTTGATGAAATTTACAGAATGAGGATTTTTCTGGGCGAGAAATTGATCTAGGTAGGAATTTTGGTTCCAGAGGGGAGCAATTAAAAAAAAAGGTGTTTTTTTATTTATTATAACTCGCTCAATTAAAGTCAGATTGATTCGAAGTCTATTTCTATATAGATTTTATATAATATATCACAAGTGTTAAAATTGTAAATGAACACTAATATAAGAAGTGTCTTGCACAATACTTCTGGCGCCGCGAACGTCTGTGTAAAAACACATCGATTTTTGAAAACTATTGTTAAGATACATACAAAAAAGTTTTGCCTAAAATTTGCACGGCGACCCGAAGGGCCGCACTTTTAGCGCCGCAGGCATGCAGTATATCAAAACACATCGATTTTTAAAAACTATGGTGAAGATGCATGCAAAAAAGTTTTACGCAGGTTTATAGTCTGACGTTTGTTATTAAAAGATATAATATGAATTCTATTTCTTCGAAAATCGATTTTTGTGAGTTTTTCAGTAGGTACCTCCTATGCAAAAAAAATATTTGAAATTTACTGGAAGTTGCTAAGATGACATCACAGAGAAAAAGTACTTCGATAAAGTTGATATTTGGTATCAATGTTTAAAAATGGATTATTGAAACGGCAACGGGCAAGCAAAATTTCATCTGATTCGAACATTTTTACAAGATATTCAATCTATGAAAATCGGTTTTTGCGAATTCTTCAGTCAACAAAACAATAACGGCGGTAGATTTGAAAATGGCGACCTAAGTAATATTTACAGGAAAAAATGCTTGATTCAAGTTGATACCTCGGTTGATACTTAGTTTTTACGCTTAAAAATACACATAGGTATTTAAAATATTTAACAGAAACAATTATTTTAAATTATGTTTCAGAAATAAATTCGTTTCGGAATAATATTCTGAGAAAATAATATCTCACAGCATATAAGTACAATTTCTATTGAACTCATCCGAGCAAAGCTCGGCACCCAGATATTATTATTAAACGAGCAAATCTTGTATATATGTACCTATATAAATATTTTCTCGAAAACGGCTCTAACGATTTTGATCAAATTTACCGAAAAGGGGTTTCGGGGGGCAACAAATCGATCTAGCTAGGTCTCATCCCTGGAAAAAATCGTTTTCTTATCGATTTTATCATTTAAAAAAACAGTTTTTTTTAACGTTATAAAACAGTGTCGTATGGTGAGTAGGCTTTGGAAAAAACAAACTATTTTCATTATTTATGTCAAATTACTCTGACAGTCAATCTTTAACTTATTAAAATAATCAGTAATTATTTGAAAAGTAAAAAAATAACAACAATAAAATTTTTTTTGAACTCATCCGAGCAAAGCTCGGTCATCCAGATAATCTTAACTTATCTTCGCATCATGGCAATTGGCATCTAGCAGAGGGCTTATAACGTGATATATAATTAATATCGAAGCCTTAAAATATGATCCTTGATATCTAGCATTCACTGACTAAGCATGGGCGTACGCAGGGCGGAGGGGACAGGATAGGCTAACTGCCTCCCCTCAGGATTTGAAATAAAGTGTGAAAATGCATTAAGCTTTCCCTTTTATTTCCCGTTATTGAACTTTGGCGCCTGAAAATTCTCCGAATTGCACGTTTGAACAAAATTCTGCACACGCTCTTGGATTGAAGTATTGTATTATGACTGCTAGATACACTGAGGTAAAATCTATAGAGGACGCATACCGTATATAACTGCTTATACAAAATTGAAGTCAGGTTTGACGTCACAAGGCCCATCAAACATGGCGGCAACACACGGGATGGATTGGAAATATGATTCTCTTCTTCTTCTCACATATAAAATGAGGGCCTAATTACAATGGCGATTGAATTCACTTTTAAATGCTTATACTTACTCTATAGCTTTAACCTCGATCGTGTTAATGCCGGTTTTGATAGAAACCTTATATAAAGAAGAAAAGAAACTCGAAAAGAAGGTCGAATTTGAATCAGAAGATGACGATATGGGCTTGGGATTATTCGACTTAAACTTTCCGTTGTTGTGCAAAATATATTTAATTTTGATATAATAATGAAATAAATAACCGATACAAAGAGACATACAAATTCTGGATACACTGTTTCTAATTTAGATGTCAAACAAAGTACCCAAAAAAAATAGCAAGAAAATGAAATAGAGATTCCGCTATAATAAATTTTATATATTATTTAGTAGTAGGTATTGATTAATATGGCTTCTGAAAAAAACTCATTCCACTCTAAGTGTGAACATTTTTTTTTTAATTTATTGGAATCGGTTTTGTTTTTAATTGCAATTTGCACTTGTATAAATATGCTTTGTTTATAATATTTGTCCACGAGAACGATAATTCCGTACGTGACTATAAAATTCTATATAATCTGTTGCTATCGTTGTGTTTGCATATTATTACTGCCCATATTGAACCACAAGGTTAAAAATATTCAAACCTGCAAAATTATGTCTGTATAATATAGCCACAGGTACATTATTTGTTTAAATATTACCGCCAAATTAATGTTTTGTTAAATATTTTATATATTGCATTTTAGTTGCAAATCGTTTGTCTAAAAATACTTATTAATTATTTTCCAAAATCATATCCTAGTGTTTTGTTAAACAATCAATTATGAAGGTCAAAGCTTAAAAAGAAATGCCCAGAAGAGTATATTTTATAATGTCATGAGAACTGAAATCTTGTTTAGTTTTACTTTTACAAAGCTCCACATATAAGTCACATCCCTCTTGACGATCCAATTTCAGTTATAAATATAAGTATTGGCAACCCTGACCTAATGTTTGTCTAAAATTAGATGTCTAAAAAATAATGCTAATTATATTATCGGTTATTCTGTCTAACATACATCATAAAGCGAAACAGTTATACAGAATTCTTGTGTACTATTGAAATATGATTTTCCGAGATCACCTTGTCTACGTAAAAAGAAACAAACAACAATCGCGTGTCAATGTTTATGTTTTTCCTTTTCGGCAACTCTGTCATTTGTTTTAGGTTAACACGTGGTGATGTATCGTATAATAAATATTTACATAATGTAACATAACAATCTATTATTATTATTATCGACTTTTGCCACATTTTCTTAAAGCATATCTTTTGTCAAAAATATTTTTTGTATCAAACTAATAGTGAAGAAAACTAATAAAGAAGGCAAAAATTAATATTTGGTATACCTATATTACGGTTTTATATTTTTTATAGAAAAAATTTGTTTAGGGGCTGTCCAAAAATTAGTCTGTTTGCACCCTGTATAAACAATCGTGAATTTCCATAATATAATAATACAGAACAAACAGATTTATAAATTTAATTAAGTACAATTCATTTAAAATCTCGGTTGATCTGCACTCTTCATCTTAAATCCTTTCCCCTCACCTAAAAACGGTTACAGCTCTCTCGACGCTATTTTTAAAGATAATTAAGGACTCGGGTAAACGCCAAACGCAGATATATAGTTGGTTTAAGGCTAATCTCGTAAAAAACTATATCTTTACCTAGACGTGTTTCTCTAATAAGAGTTAGGACAAAGACGCCATATTAACCAAAACAATGAAAGGGAGGTGAAGGAAAAATACGCGTGTACTTTAAAAATTTTGGAAACGTAGCAAAAAATATTTCGTGTTTCACTTTTTTGCACTGACAGTACTGCCATATTACGTTACCTACGATGTTTTTATTGACGTAAATTTAAATTTTGGCTGAAAAACATGGTAAATAGAACGAACCAATCAGAAATCGACACCCCTTTGTCTTAACTCTTACTAGAGAAACTCTATCTTTATCAAGGCTACAGAGCCATCTATGTTTGCAATTATTAATTAAGTACTAACTACAGAGTTACCTGTTTTACCTGTTCGTGGTTCGCAGAATTCCTAATATAATATTGCGACTTGAAACTGTTACTGCCATCTGTGTCACTATTTGTATTCTAAAACAATTTAATTGTCGAAAGTACAAATGAATCATTTTACAGATTATATGGAATTAACATAATAAAATATTATTCAATTTCCAGATAAGATAACAGGACAAACTCCATTATTTCCTTATCATTATGCATATTGCGTCATAGAACTCAATCACAGATTCATATTAAATGCCACTAGAGAGAGTTGTTGCATCAATTATTTATTAATTATTCAACAAAATTACTAACTGTTTGAATTCATTTTAAACATAAAAATCTGTTTTGAGTTCGCCACTAACTCAAAAAAACTGTCCATAAAATACATTTTTTTATTATTCTTTTTTATTAGCTACCCGGTCCGGCTTCTCCCGGGTGCTATAAATTTATGATTTATTATAGTATCTACTTTACTCTCTCGTTTCGCTCGTTCACTCCCGGGTATCATATTACTCACTCGTTTCGCTTGCTCGCTCCAGTTATTATAGCCTATGTCCTAAAGCAAACTATAAGTATCATCTATCGCACAGTGAAAAAAAATTTGAAATCAGTCCAGTAATTTCTGAGATTACTCACGATTTTCACCCGGACGAACCGGGTCGGCCAGTTATTATTGCCTATGTTCTAAAGCAAAGTATCTCCTATCGAACAATGAAACATTTTTTGAAATCGGTCTTCTGAGATTACCCCCGATTTTCACCCGAGCGAAGCCGGGTCGACCAGTTTCAATTATACATCTAAACCTTCCTCGTGAATCAATCTATCTAATCGTGAAAACCGAAACAAAATCCGTTCAGTAGTTACGAAGAAAATCGGGCACAGACAGACAGACGCGGCGGGGGACTTTTTATAAAATGTATTTATTTTGACAATATAATATAGGCACTGAGATAGGTACCCTACAAAAATAACGAAAATAGAACACTCTGTACATGTAGTTACATTATAATATGAGTTAGTATAAAAATGTATGTAATTACTTTATGAACCTATAAGTTATAAAGTAATCATATTATTTTATTTTTATTACAAATTTTTCTTTATGCGTCACAGAATGAAAGGGAGAGATTCTAAGGATTGTTCCTGTTTATGAAATTCAAATACATACCTGATACGATAGTATGTGTGTTTTCGGTGTGTTTAATATTTGCGATGTAAAAATTGTTTCTATTTTTGTTTCATTATCAGTTAGTCACTAGCGAAGATGTTTTCAAAAAATTGTTTAAATAATAAATATAGAACTATTATTTATATTTTACAATGCCAACGCCTGAGTGATAGCATTTGATAACATTTTATTGAATATGTTTTAAAAAATACATCGTTAAATAATTTAATTTTAAGAATCCTTATCCTTAGTCCTTACTAATATTATAAATGCGAAAGTAACTCTGTCTGTCTGTTACCTTTTCACGCCTAAACCGCTGAACAGATTTCGATAAAATCTTGCAAGGAGATAAATTGCATCTTGAGGAAGGACATAGGTTACTTTTTGTGTAAAATAACGACTTCGCCTGAGTGAAAAAGTAATCTCTGGAATTAAAAATTCTTTCACTAATAGAAAGCTACACAGAGGGAGAGATTCTCGCGGGGGGGGGCAGGGTGAGAAATTCTTGCGGGGGCTAATAAATCGTAAATTATTATCTCTGGATCTACTAAACTGATTCTAAAAATTCTTTCATTAATAGAAATTTACGCAGGGGGAGAGATTCTTGCTGGGGGATAACAAATTAACAATATACTAAGTAACTAAATATACGTGAGCGGAGCAATGGGTGACAGCTATTAAATCATAATTTCATATCGCCCGGGCGAAGCCGGGACGGGCCGATAGTAAATTAATATTTATTAAACTAGCAGTTAAGCTCGGCGCTATCCTTGTTGCTTCCCATGGACCATGACGTGATTCTCATTTTAAAATTTCCATTGTAATATCTACAATATATTTTATAATATATTCTGCTTAAATTCTAAATCTATTTAATTGAAGTACTCGAAACATTTTGGAAAATCATTAACGTCATTAACGGTATCAAGAATGCCAAATTGCAAAACACTTCTTAATTGATAAATGCGTCATTGAAAACTAGAAAAATTCAAAACGGTCTGGTTACTTTTACAAACAAAAATCATACAGATAAACATCGCATTTTAAAATCAAGTTATATTTTATAAAACATATTTTGATTAATTCAAAACTGCTAAAAATCATCAGTACCTATCACTCGAGAACGACTGGATCGATTTTGATGAAAAATAAACTTGAAATGTAGAGAAATTTTTGTCTGGTTACGTTTGGGTTAACACGTTGACTGTCGTAAGAAGCATAACTTGATGCTCGAAAAATCGGTCATAACAGCCGCAAGTATCACAAGTTGATTCTCAAGCACTGCAAGTTATAATAGCTAAGAAAAGCATCATTCGATTCTCAAGTCAATGTAACTTTTATGCAGCCCAATATACACGGCTGTAAGCATTAGAAACTATGCGTGGCCTGCACCTGAGTGAATCGATAGTTGATTTTCAGGATTGAAGTGTTTGTAGTTGACATTTCACTAAAAAGCAATGAAACTTCAGATAAAATATTATTTTTATATTTATTCAAACAAAAACCAACATTAAATTACATTTCTAAATAAGAAAATAACTAATTTTTTTTTTCATATGATTCAAGCGTATGCAGACTTGTTTACATATGAAACGGCATATGATTCATACGGCCATAACTGCTTTATGGGCCACGTGAACATTTGGTGTCTCTTGGCTCAAAAAAACAAAAAAATACATTTTTTAGAGAAAAATAAATGCATTCATGTTAAAGAACATTATCGCTATCCTATTCAAGGACAAAACAGTTCTGGCCAGAAGGGACCAGATATATCTGATTAATGCGGCAGTCAACGTGTTAAGATAAGGTTTTCGTCAAAACCCATTGACGCGAGCAAATTTGTGGGAAAAATAGAAGTCAATGTAGTTATATACATCACGTCGTAGAACATAGATAGGAAGATGTTCCCAGACTCTGC
The DNA here is from genome assembly GCA_039654895.1 of Mongoloraphidia duomilia. Taxonomy (NCBI): domain Eukaryota; kingdom Metazoa; phylum Arthropoda; class Insecta; order Raphidioptera; family Raphidiidae; genus Mongoloraphidia; species Mongoloraphidia duomilia. The sequence continues at coordinate 45,117,393 of CM077524.1, read as the reverse complement.
AGGTTTTTGGCACTGAATATAGATCTGTCATTATAAATCAGGGAATGAATGTGGGGCAATGTCATTCTGACGTACGTATATATTACATATTATATATATGATACGCAAATTGCATCCATTAGACCAGTGTTTCTATACTTTTAATACTTTTAATGAGAATTTCATCCTGTTTTTGAAGCCGGTTAAAATTGCTCACAATTATTACTAAGTGTATAATTCTTTGTAATAGTTACTTTAAAGATCTAACAAGTTAAATGTACAAAGTATATTAATTCACGTTGTCATTATGATTTTTAATTTCTATAAATTCTATTGGGGATTTCTAGATAAAAATTTACTAAAGTAGTACTTGTAAATTGACATAATGTTTATTCAAATTTAGTGCAAGTGTTCAGCAATGCTGTGGGTATGCAAATCTGATTCAATAATCACTAAAAATATATGGCAATAACTTTGAACAATAATTTATTTGAAACCTGCGAGGTAACTGGCAAATCATCCAACGCAATACTGAGGATTTCAGGTTCTGGTTCCGTCTTATAGAACTTTTGATTCCTTCTTAATTGGACTTTATAGAACTAGAGGATTTTATCGTAAATACAATTAATATTAAAATTAAGAAAAATCGCAGGATAGTGGACAAAATATTTGGTTTATTTTGTCCACTATCCTGCGATTTTTCTTAATTTTATTATAATCACGATGGACACGATTTCTAATACAATTAATATTGATTGGTATTATATATGATAGTTAGTCGAATGGTGGGAACTAGAGATCAGCGTATGTGTTCGTACGATACTCCTGAAGGAATTAATCGATTTAAACGAAATTCGGAACATATATTGAATTCCGTAACTTATTCAGTGTGACTTATTCAAGGGCTTAAGTCTTCCTCTGATTCAATAATTTTTTTATTAATAGAGGAAAACTCATTGTCAATGCAATTTCTGGTTTCAAAAATTTAAAAAGTACCTAGGTTTAACAGTTTCACTGTCTACGTATAGTTAATACAAATATTAAACGTTTTAACTTTTAATTACTGCTAAAATAGATGTCAGTTTATCGTTAAAAATTATGAATTACTGATGTATTTTTCTTTTTTTCAGGTAAGTTATCTTCAATATGGATATTTTAGTTATGGCTGGTAGCGGAAGTACAGCGTGACGTTTTTTAAATAATAAAATTCAATTTCACCACGTAAGTATGAAGTTTTTTTCGGAATGGAATAAAATTAAAAATAGTTTCTGAGCTTTACGAGTAGGTACTTAATGCCGAAAATTAAAAAAAATTGAAGAAAACAGCTTTGAAATGGCTTAAGGATCCAAAATAAGAAGCAAATACTGTTAATATTGCATTTATTAGCTAACGTTTCGAGAATTATATTCTCATCCTCAGAGCTCAAGGGGGGGGGAGGATGAGAATATAATTCTCGAAACATTAGCTAATAAATGCAATATTAACAGTATTTGCTTCTTATTTTGGATCCTTAAGCCATTTCAAAGCTGTTTTCTTCCATTATCATCAGGATCACCACTTTTCTGTTTTAAATTAAAACAGTTTCTTCACATTAAAAAAATATCTCTATATTTTGATAGAAATGACAGAATTATGAAAAAATTACAGCAGATAAACATTTAAGACAAAAAGAAATTAATCAATAAATCTAATCCACCTACAAGACGTATTTTCTTCATAATAAAACTTGTCCCGATCAATATATTAAAAAAACTCGGGTCGCAGTAATTACGGACGCAATGTAAACAGAATAATCGATAATTTCCTATACGCATAATATTATGTGGGTTATATTGATTCGGATCTCAATTTTCAAATGGCAATTTTGCAACATTAATTTTTATGGATTTACAATTCTATAAGATTCTGCAACATCATAAAGTTTGTGAAACACATAACGATATTTTCATTTATTTTCGCTCCCATGTTCCTTACGATATAGAGCAGAAAAATGGTGTCTGAGGTAAGGTCAAATTTTGATTATATTGCGGGCGTCTATAATTAACAATTCATTCATTCATTGATTATATTGCCCTCAAAAAGTAAAGTAAAGTGTTTTTCTGCATGGCGGCTGTGCGCGTATCTGTGGAAATTTCTTTCGCTCGGTTTAAAGATCACCAACAGCTACGGTTATTTGGGCCCAGCCCCAATTCATATTTTCAATTCATTATTTTATTTTTTTTTAATAATAAATTAAAAATCCAATTAACACTTTTACCATGGCTCTCGGGTTAGAACACTTGTAATAGAGGAACCATAGCAACGCCATGTAAACAACAGCATTGCTACATGCTCGGCCATTCTCAAGCCCGAATTAGTCGTCTTAGAAATATATTCAAACATGCGAATATTTTACACCCATAATAATATTTTTAAGGGTAGTATTGGGATTACTTGCCAATATTTCATACTAATTATAAAATGTATTTTGTAAAGTCATTCAATATCACTTAATATCTCAATTTTGTTTTTTTATTTGCATCGATACTATCTATTACGCCTCCGATAATCACCTGCATAACTTATCCGCAAATATTTGTCTGCAATCAAGGACTGCGGACATAATTAGATTTTAAGATAAACGATTCGGGGAGTATTCAAGTTCAAGCAACAATAAGCCATACAAATACTAAATAATTATCTAGTAGTTACATTGTCAACCAGGTCCTGACTCCTGACTGGCTATCATTTTAAGTTACAGAGTAACTTTTAAGCAGCCTCAATCTAAATCTTTATAACAATAATGAGTGCAAAAAATCACAGCTTTTATACTAATAGCTTTTTTATGTTTTGATGACCCTCTAGGGCGCTTGCCCACTGGGCATTTATCCAGTCCAGATCTGTGTCAACATTAGAAACCGATTTGATTCTATCAGACCGATATATAGTGTCAACTTTATCCAGGTGTGCAAGCTTTCACGGCCGGCATTGTTCCAAGTCTTCATGGTTTCCGGGCTTGTAGGCCGTGGTCCGGTGGTATTTCTACCTGACGTTTCGTCTACAACTGCGGTAGACATTCTCAAAGGCGATGTGGCAGCGGTCGAAGTGTCCTTGGCGGCTACAAGCCCGGAAACCGTGAAGACTTGGAAGTGTCAACTTTATCAAATGACAATGATGTCTGTATTTCTCTCCCTTGCTATTTTACAAATCCCTTGTTCTTTTTTACAACCTTGAGGTTTAAAACCCTTCTTATTTATTAGTTTAATCATGTACATACCAACGTATAAAAAATTTAAGTATTCAAGTAGGTAGTATATTTCCTTGTGTTTCCTTGAATGTAAGAAAACTGGGGCATGTATTATAATAATGTATAGGAGTAGGTAAACAAGTTCTAAATAAAGCTGTCGACAAATTTTATCTAAAATTTCAAGATCGTGAATTGAGTAAAAAAATGTTATTCCAAAAATATTACAAATTTTCAAGGTTACCACAAAAATAGTAAGCACGGGTTTAATAACATTAGATTGTGCGAACTCAGAAATAAAACAAACTTGAAAAAAAGTTTTAATAAGTAGGTACATACCGATACTTCTTTTTAGCTAATTGGCGCCTATAATGCATTTTTTCCCATACCCATCATAAAATCGCTGTTTTACATGCATGTATATGCTACTCTTAACTTAATATTAGAAGTGAAGTTTGCTACACAAATGAAATGTCAAAAATTTTGAAAATGCTGAAAGTGAAGACGAAAGCAGCTATTTTATTGGGCGTAGGACAAAAAATATTCGTCAGTAATATACCTCATTATATCACTAAATTTACCATAAAGTGTTCACTTGGATATGTGTATTTACCGGAAGGCAGAAACGCTGTGTTTTAAGTTTGTACTATCCTTAGGATATAAAAAGAGTCGTGAATTGACCCTTGAAAAGGGTCTCTTATAATAGACCGAAACGTAGTATTAAAAATAATGTTGTACATTTTAGATAAAATTTGACTTATAAATTCCAAGTTCTAAAGGTACCTATACCTAATACAGTTTGTTATTATAGAATAATTAAATTAAACGAGTTCTTCAAACTAATGAATATTGATTGACTGGATGTGAACACGTGGAGGTATTAAAAACACGTAAATTATTTTAAGCAATTAAATGATACATGTCTAAAGGCAAGGTCGATCAATTATTATTATAATTTTTGGATAGATCAATGGCCGTATGACAAAACTGTATTGATGCAATACAGAAAAGTGATAATAAAAATTAGAATAGATCGGAGTTTCGTCTACACAAAAAGCAGCAGCTGACTAAACAAACACATGGCAATTGAAATATTAACAATATTCACTAATAGAACAAAGGAGAAGTAATTGTAAACCCAATTTTTTTGGGTTTATTGTTTTAAAATTACTTTATACCTAGTTAATTTATAATTTAGATATAATTGTTTGTATTTTGAATATGAATTTTTTCGTTGTTATACGAGTTTTCGGAGAGGCTAGAATTTTGTGCACTGAGCTAGAAAAATATTATAAAGGTTTGTTACGATAAAATAGGCAACTGTTCAAACACATCAGTTGGTAAGGTAACCACAAATTTGTATATACAATTTTCGTGATAATAGTTATTTTGTCAATGAAAAGTGCGATTTGTTGAATGACGAATGATTAGAATAAGGTAGACAACTTCTTGCGCTGTGCTCACAAAGGTTTATAAAGCACGTGAAACTTAATCAAGGTGCCTGGTGATGGGAATTTAATTTCTATTTATGATGCTAAAATGCACAGTCAAATTTCGATTTTAGCTGCTGAAACAGTGGCGTAATTAACGCCCCCGCAAGCACTCCGTTGCGGGGAGGGGGGGAGCAGCAAAGCCAGGGGCGCCCTCAAATCTTAAAATGTCATCATTTTTACAAAAAAAAAGTACTTTATACAATATTTAATACACGTTTCAATTAAAAAACACTTGCGAGCGACATTTTTTACCAAAATATAAATACGAAGGATCAAGATGAGTACAAAATAGCAGGGGCGCTTTCAGAAATTTGCAGGGGGCGTACATACTCTTAGTTACGCCACTGTGCTGAAACTGTTCTGTATAGTGTAGATTATGCAGAATAATCTAAAAAAGTTTTTTTTTATTAGACATAGGACGTAATCTTGGCAAATGGATAATATGTCATATTTTTTTGCGATTCAGTACACGGACGGGCATGAGAATAGCCGAGCGTGTAGAAATGCAGCTGTTTATATGGCCTTTCCATTCCATTCCTCCTATTACAAATCCCCAGTTCCCAGGTTCTATTCCGAAAACTGATACAAATTTTAATTGAATTTTCAATTTATTTTGGTCAGGTCCGGCTTGGCCCGACTGCTATAAATTTATGATTTGTTAATACATCACTCACTCGCTTCGCTCCTTCGCTTATAGCCTATGTCCTAAAGCAAAATATCACCTATCAAATAGTGAAAAAAAAATTGAAATTGGTCTTATGAGATAACCCCCGATTTTCACTCGGGAAAAGCCGAGTCGGCCAGTTTCAATAATAATTATACATCTAAATCTTTTTGTGAATCAATGTATTGTTACAAAACTGTTTTCTGAGTTGGCGGAATAAATATTTATTTACAATAATTAAAAACAATGATAATGAACGCAACAACGAAAAGTCAATTCTAACAATCAACACAAGTAAACAATAACTAAACAGTAATTACAAACACCCAAGGGAGAAATTTCAAATACGGTATATTAATTACAAAGCAAAACAAAACAACTATATACAATAATTCGTAATTATTAACTATATACCAGGACTATTTATTTCTAGTTATTTATGTTTTCAATAATTATATTTACTGTATTTATATCAGACGCACTATTTGTCGCTTAGTATTCCCCATTGACTCACTCACTCGTACTGCTGTTTATATAGGCTGCGTAGCATAAGCCTAGTGTGTTCTCGCTTTCTCTAGAACTTTCGTGCAGGTACCAGTTGTTACTGTAAGCGGACCCCCGTTTCTCAGAACTCTTGCCTGCCGGTTATATACAGGGCGATCCGTAACAGTATCTAATCGTGGAAATCGGAACAAAATCCTTTCAGTAGTTACGGAGAAAATCGGGCAGAGACAGACGCGGCGGGAACTTCAATTTATAATATGTATTGAATATTGATAAATAATAAATTGGTGCTGGGCCCAAACTTAACCCTAGCTGTTGGTGATCTTAAAAAAAAGAGAACACAGACATCCCATTACAATGTACGACGTACGTACATCAGTAATAAATTATGTTTCTGAAATGACTCATCGTAATTTATAAAGTGACTTAAATTAACATTTAAAGTTAAGTATAGAGTAAATGCATAAATCGATAGTCAATACTACCTTTCTTATTAATAATATGTATGTCCAAAGTTCAAATGAGTAGGTGATTCCTTGCTTGTGTTAAATAATATTAGTACATCATTCCGAGCAATCACGAGTGCTAAAGTCAAACTTACACGTTAGAATAATTTAAAAGATTAACTGAATTTGAGAACATAAAAATTAAAGGTAGGTACGTCATAATAGAAATAAACACTTCTCTCATTTTATTTTTGAGTTAGAAAAATCATAGAAAGTGGGATTTCCACCGTAAAAATGAATATTTAAATGAAAACCGATTTTAACCCGTTCCCACGTTTCGTTCGGTTTTGGTATCAGTTTTTTCCTGCTAAAATAGTGGTTTCGGTTTCAGTTACCTAAATGAAACGGTTTTTAACGATTACGATTTCGGTTTCAGTTCTTGATATCTATAATACCTTCTATAAATAGCTTAAAATGAATCGTATCTGTCTGTCTGGATGTCTGTACCGGCTAATCTCTAGAACTACTGAACGGATTTGAATGCGACAGATACTAAGCAGCAGAACACTCATATGCTAAACACTCAAGTGCTAAAAAATATTTGGTAGCTATAATTCAGCAGCACCCCACCGCGGTAACTTAACGTTTTACGTTACCATGGTGATAAAGTGATAAAAAGATATCGTTCGTAAACAATGTTTACTCAGCAGCTCCCCCTCCCTGGGATCTGGAATAATGGAATTAAATGTTAATTCGCGTTATAGAATTTTGACGTCTGAAAATTCCCCGAATTGCACTTAGAACCTTTGGGCTATCGTCTATAACCTAATAATTGCAGTATGATAACCGTATGACCATGTTTACTCTCATAGCTCTTGACCCCCCTCCCCGAAAAAAATTCTACGTACGCCCTTGCCCTTTCTTTAAATTTAATTGTTCTTCCTTAAGTGACATCCTGGTTACGGCCCTCTTTTGAATTAAAATTAAACAATATATCCAATATGTAAATTATTGCAGTGTCATATTTTGTTCACAATCCGATAACTTTCAAATCAATTACCGAATATTGTTACAGATACATTTTTGCACATCATACGATGCACATACATAGGTCCAATTCATTAAAAAAGTTAGCACATGCGCAGCGTAAAATACAAATTAAAAAAGAGTAATCATTGGACCATGTTTTGGACAGTGATTTTTTGTAAACATGGCAGATCATACACTGTTTTTATATTTACAATATTAATATTATTAACAAACAATTTTTTTTGTTATCATTATATAATGTTTGTATGTATATTGCATTTACGGCACCTAAATTTAGATTTCAACGGTTCAAATATTACGACTTGCTCCGAATAGGTTCAGAGTTTTCTCTAATAAATATCTATTATTTTATTTTTAATTAATGCAAAATATGCATTAACGTTCAAATTAATAATGTCGTATTTCCATTTTGTTCGAATAAAAAATAACAATATTTATTTAATGAATAATAATAAACTACGAAGACTGATTTTGAAAATTATCTTTTCCGAAACCACGCTTAAGTATATCAACCCACTAAAAAGTAGAAAATACATTTCTTTCTCTTCTATAACGTTTAAAAGCATACTGTTTTTAAACGTTATAGAAAGTGAACTTTTTGGTGCGTTGATGATTTTTATTTTTTTAAATTAAAAGTAGGTATAAGTACCTATATTTTATTTTTCAAAATTTTAGTCATTATATTGGAATATATTTAAATTTTAAACGGCCGGAGACACGCTTTTCTTCCATCAAAACCGTCACTTCCACCACATGTTTTTTATTTCATATTTTTTAAACCTGTTATATAAATATTATTGTAGCGAAAGTATCAGAATATTGTATTGCCATCAAAACTACATATGAGTGCACAGTTTCACGTCAATTGGAAATTTAGAAAAGGGTGAAAATTGATTTTCAAGATATTTTACATACAACATAATAATAATATATATAAAAATTGTTTTTGTGCGCTACTGTAAGTATTTATTTTTCACTTTTGTGGTGCAGTAAATGAATTACAATCTTTAACATGTTTATAGTTTGACCTTGAACTAGTGCCCTCGCATAAAATTGCGTTAAGGAAGCATTAAATGTGTCGTTTCAATGAAAATCGTCAATGACTAATTAACTTTTATAATACACACTTTCCCTCTTGTAGCTGATACAATGCAGCCCCGTTTATCTGATTACTCTATCAGTAATCTCGTAATCTAAATGATACCATTTTTTTACATGACCCTTGCATTTGTTCCCTGCGTGAAAACCGATCCAATCTCTCGTGACTAGAGCTTTTTCCGATATATCGATAAAAATATCGATGTATCAAATTACGACATGCTTTTCAAAAAATGTATGTACCTGTTGATAATTTGATATATCAGTACATTGATATATCTTATTTACTGTTGATTATAGACGCTCGACAACTAAGGTCATTAGCGTGTAATTACATATATCAAATTAAATTAAACGACGACACAAACCGTTCATGAGCGGGAATTGAACTCAGAACAGTTTGATCCAAAAGCCAACATGCTAACTATGACACCAAGCTGTCCTCCATCGATATAATATCGTTACGATAATTTCGAATATATACTTTGATATATCGAGTCGTGTTTCGTGAGCACGAATTTGTTTTAATTTTCTACATATTATTATAGTCGACTATCATACACCATTTTTTGAAAAAAATGTATGAATTCTTCTGAGAGAAATTATGAATTTGATTTTATTATATGAACTAACCTAAAAAAATTATTAGAACCGATCAACAATTATTCAGAAATAATGCTGAAAATCTCAATGAAGAAAAATATTGTTTCCAAAATGACGAGTCAAAAAATTCCGAATTATGAAATATTTTTATTTGTATTCCGGTCAGTTCAATTCTTATATGTTCACAGTATTTGTAAACAAGGCATAAATAGGACGTCTTTTTGAAACATCAATTAATAATGATTCCATTAAACTACCAATCATTTTTAGATCCTGTTTTAGATGGTCTTCACTTACATTTGCACAGATAATTGAAAATTTCCTGTGCTACACGCAGTGCCGGATTTAGACTTGGTGAAGCCCTAAGCAATAAAATCCTTGGAGGCTTCTTGTTCAAAAATTCACAGATTTCGCAATCCTTGCAACCATCGAGGACATTGGAAAAGATAACAGCATATATGAAACATAATTAACTGTTTATTATACACACAATATTTATCAATGCACTGTTCAGTTTTGTCAGGAATAACCCTATTATTCTTCTGTTATATACGCATTCACTTTTGCTTGATTACTTAACTTTTAAATGGATTTTTCTACAGTATTTATTAACATTTGCTCAAAAATAACACCGCAGATCGTCGCAAATACCTCTCAATTAACTAGACATGATATAAAACACATTTCGAAAAAATTGCACTTGTTCAATTTTGCATGATTGCTCCTCACTTGATCGCGACACCGTTGTCTTTTGGCCTTGAACGAAAACTCGTAACTCTGCCCCCATATACGAATATAAACATTTCCAATGTTAAAATTACACAAGAAGGTCTCATAAAAATTGAAAACATTTTTAATCTGACAGAACAGATAGATTTGTCTGTTTACTTCGTTCACCGGCACATCATTTGGTCAAATGCGAACAATCAAACATATAAAAATACCATGGCACAAAGATTATTTCCACCAATTTCCAAAAAATTGAAGATTGACGTGTTTTGTCATTATATTTGGATTACTGTCCGTATTTTTGCAAACATTTTTGAAAAAGGAAAAATCTTAAAAGCTTCCAAAATAGTTTGACAATTTTTTGCGGATTGTAACTTGTAGATTATTTTGCTCGTGTCTAAATCCGGTACTGGATATCGCTATCTTGTGTTTAACCTGACAGGAAAACCGTCATCAACACCATTATTCACTCTATCATTAATTTTATCACAAATTTGGAATCAGTATATTCTATTTGAAAAGTTTTAATTGAAACTGAGATATTTTTACCAGCTTATACACACAACTATTTATTTATTTCAAATTCATTTTTTTGATAAACAAAACTAAAATCAAATATTGCGCAGTTTAAATAAAAACGTTATAATCAGCTTTAGATTTGCACAGATATAACAGTAAGGTCATAATTATTAATGCTAATAAAATTTTCATTATAATATATTTACTTTTTCAATTTTAGCATCTACTACTTATTTTGCTCGATTAGTTTTAATTCTTTTGTTATTTATTTTTAATTAATGAAAAAATTGACTATTTAATTCTCAAATTGTATTAATAAGTCCAAGTACTTTATTTAAATCTTCTATAGAACATTATTAAATAATGTTCTATAGAAGATTTTAGAAGAAATGAATTGATTGTTTCTTGGGAAAGAGCGCTATAGACAAAAAACTTTTGAACAAAAAAAAACCTCCTTCAAAAAGGCACTAAAAAGAGGAAAATAATGAAATTTTGAGGTCTGTGCCAATTAAAATGTGAAGTTGGTTAAAAAGAAGATATTAATCACTATACTATACTTTTTAACCGACTTTATATTTTAATTGGCACAGACCTCAAAATTTCATTAATTTCCTCTTTTTAGTGTCTTTTTGAAGGAGGTTTTTTTTTTTGTTAAAAGGTTTTTTATTTTTTACTTTTTAGTGTCAAAAAGTAGCATTTACCTTAAATAATCACACGCCGTTACTTACTTTTATTAAATTCAGCCGAACTACTGAACCGATTTTGATGAAATTTCTATATGGGACCAATCTGAAAGTATATCCTTTCAAATAAAAAAAAAATTTCAAAATCGGTTCATAAACGACGAAGTTGTCCGCGAACATACATAAAACATAAAAAAATATGCGGTCGAATTGAGAAACCTCCTTTTTTTGAAGCCGGTTAAAAACTGGTGACTTCCCCAGTGCGATACGGCAGGTCAGGTTTTGGGATCTGAATTTAGTTTCGAAAGTAATATTTAATTTTTAGTTTTTACCTGTTTTACTTTTTGTATAGATTAGGTAGTGCTATTTATTAATTTTTTTTCATTTTTATACTAAAAATTTGCAGTACATAAGTACAAGACGTAGGTAACGTTTTTTGCTCGTAAAATAACCTCCTAAATGTAATGTTGTTATCTTAACATCCGAGAAATAACTATGAGAGAAGCGAAACAAAAGATAGATTAGCCGCATGCCTTTTTTCGATTAGAAAAATATTTTTAACTAGCCATTACCTGCGACTTCGCTCGCTTGTTTGTCACTTTGAAATAAAATCTATCTATCTATCTATCTAATGCTGATTTTGACAGGAACTTTATCTTTCTCGTTATTTTGTATATTAAATTAAAATATTCAGACAATGCTTCAAAATGTGCTTAAAAATGTGATGAGTGCTATATCGCGCCTAAAAACCAAAAATTCGAAAAAATAAATAAAGTGTATTTTTATTAGGAAAATTAACTTTTTTAATACTCTTCCTTAAGCCTGCGCTAAAGATTTGAGTTGTCGAGCGTCTATAATACACATTCTTGTTAAACCTGAAATTATTAAAATATGTTATTTATCGATATTTATTATGCATTTAACAGTTCATTGTTCTGTATGAATAACTTCCGGCCGGAAGTACTGATACGAGATTTTTAGACTACCTAATACCACATTCGTTCTAGAATGTATATTGTACATATTTTAATGCTGTTATTGTCCAATATGTTAATTATACTATCACCCGGCATCCCTTTACTTCGAATGCCCCTGACGCGGACCATCCCCACCAACCCTTAGATACGGCGCTGCTTGAAGTAACAGAAGTTAAAAGACAAACTCAAGAAACATGTTCGTAAGGCTAAACCTCAATTTTAATGTGCTTTAAAATGTTTTTAGCAAAGACAGAGAATGTTAAAGTTTCGAATATTTTAGTAGGGACTTATTCTGTAGTATATCGTAAATTATGGATGCTCAACATTTCGAACAAAATATGTCCAAATAATCGTTTCTGATTAAAATAGCTTCAGGAAAAAGCTTCTTGAGTTCGTCCGGCAATGCATTTTAAATAAACACGTGGCATTTGTATTATGCAATTTTAAATTCTTATATTATGCAGGCACGCGATATTTTTATTTATTAAAATTAAAACTACCTGTCAATAATATTTGGTTTATTTTGGCACATTTTTTATGACATAATACTTATATACCAATATTTCGTATTTAAGACCCCTACTCGATAAGTTTGCCAAACGATCAGACATAAAATGACAAATTTACAAGGGCATGTTAGTGATAAAATAAAAATAATTTTTCAAGTAGAAACTAGCCTTCTCGCGTTAGTTTAAATCCTGTCTTGAACAGTATGAAATATTTTACTTGTTATGTCTAGTAAATAAATTAAAAAAGTAAAATAATACCTTTGTACATTGTGTAGGTATTTAATTACCAACTTTATTTTTATATTTTGGCAATATTTGATTTGCAAAATAAATAGGCATTTGCCGTAAATACAAATATTTTTTTATAAAGAGCATTCTTGCAAAAAAATATTTTTTTATAAATCTTCCATACCTGTTTAAAACAATTAAAAAATTGATATCTATTAGCGTTAAAAGTAAATATTTAACTACTAAGTACTAAATTTAAGCGGTACTTCTATATTTATTTTATTTATTTCTGCGCATGATCAGACTGTGGTTCAAATGAATCGTATACCTTTCTTGCTTTAACTAGTGTATTTTAGATAAATCGTTTCTGTTCTGAGGACATGTGGACTCGTTCGAAGTATATGCTGCAAATAGTAGTTAATTATGTTTCTGTTCTTTTTTAGTACGTTAAAAAATTAATTTTACTTCTCTTTTACTAATTAAACGAGCCTAACAAGCCTGAGGTTTTATCTTGTGTAGTTGTGTGTGTATACTCTGATCACAGTATACTAGTTTTAACCGGCTGTAAACAAAGATAGCTATATACCTAATTAACAAAATAAACAGTGATGGCAAGATGCAAGTTATTATTACGGGTATATTAGTAGTTAACGTACAATTGGCATCGCCATGCGGACCGCTTTTCAGAGAAATGATTTTAGAATTTCAGTTGCGAATAACTAAGAGAAAATTTCAGACGCGTTTTCATTTCACGTTTAAAGTTTCATCGGTTATAAAACGTGCTTTGTGAAACATCAATAAATAAAAGTTCATTAAAACGTGTTTAACCTAATTAAAACAATTATATAAAACAGCGCCTTACTTGCAATTTTCGGAAATTAATTAACTTATTTTTTGCAAATCGTATCTGATCTGATTTTCTATATTAAAACGAACGCAATTTTTGTAACTTATTGTAATTTATAACTGATACCAATTAAAAAATATCTGTGATTTTTTGTTTATAAAATAAACTGGTAACTACTGCTTTAATAAACTTTGATTTTGCTATTTAAATATAGCAAAAATAATAGTACAAATAAAAAATTAAAATGCTTTTATAAAGTAAAAAAAAAAAAATAAACCAATTCATTATGTATCCTAGGTAGAAATGAAAACCAAATCTTAAGTAATTTTTGTTGTTAAATTATTGTTACTAAATTTTTTTTGTTAAGTTTTTATAGTTTTTAATATTATTTTTGTAATATATTATGAATAATATGCGCGGGAAAGATCGCAGTAAAAACGGCCATGTTTTAATTTGGGACCAACCAGGAATATACGATCCAAATCACAGTCAAAAGAAAAGAGGTATGTTTAATTTAATATCCTACGTATGACAAGATTCATTTAAAATTCTGATTTAAAATTTAGAAATCATAATTTAAAACGTGTCGTTTCAAGATATTTTCAAAATCTATGATAGATAACATCTACGCAAGTCTTCTCTTCTGACGTTATTTAGTTGTTCAGAATTTCGAAAATTCAATAAGTTATAATATGCTAAAGTAAAAAAACAAAATATGTTTAAGAGCTACTTAGATTTGAATCGCAGACAATATAGTTTAAAGGACGTAAAAGTTCGTCAGTTATTTTTTAGCCAACTTTAAAAAAGAAATCTGCATTGATTTGGACGAAACTATTGCATATTCTTTAGTTATTTATTATAGGCATGATTCCAATTCAGATCTTTGAAAAGTTAACTCTTTTGGGTATATAATAATAATATCAACCTTGATTTAATTTAAATTTTACTATGAAATTATTAATAGTACGATTGAACGGTAATTACGAATTGTGAAATCAATACGTTCCGTTTCCGATGCAACATAGTATTATTAATTTATTTTAAATTATTTACGTGTACACTGCATTTTTATATTTTGCATTTATGCAAAAAATATCTATTGTGAAATATTGATATTAATTATTTGTGTAATTGTAATGACAGTGACAAATGACAATAAGGTATCCGTTTGCAATTTAAAAGATTAATTACAACAGCATTCACTTCCACTTTCAAGCATTATATGCCACATTAGGAATTCTGTGAAAAATTATTATTAATTATTTTTAGTTTTTTGTGTATCTTAATTAATAAATTTAACACCTAAAAACGCCCACATATGGCGAGCCTTAAAAGTGAATGTGAACGTTATTAATTATTTTATTAATACTTAATAATGACTGAAACTAAAATATATTTAGCACCTTTGTAATTTTGAACGAATTAGAAAAAAATCAAGTCAGGTACGCAATCTTTTAAAGTTACAAAAAAGTCGTACTTGAAATCATAAATTTAGTGATCAATTATTCCGAATTAAAAAAAAAGTAAAAAATATTGCAGTCTATTAATTATCAGAATGAACTACGTACGCATATGACAAAAATACAGAGCAATTTGTGTTTATTTCCAAGAAGTGCTGATAATGACATATCTGTGAGATTTGTGCAATTTAATAATTAGTATAGGTATACAAGACGTGCTACGTCATATTAGTAAGAATTTAATGCAATTAATTATGATTCTATATAGAAAATTTACTATTTTTTTTCTAAAAACTGAACAATAAAAAGTTAACCTTTGGTGTAACGATACAAAATGTTATAATAATTACCACAAAACACCAAACCATAATAAACACTCTCGACGTACGTTTCGCCAACCAAGTTGGCATCATCAGGAGATGATTAAAACTATCCTGATGATGCCAAAACTTAGTTTTAATCATCTCCTGATGATGCCAACTTGGTTGGCGAAACGTACGTCGAGAGTGTTTATTATGGCTTGGTGTTTTGTGGTAACTAAAAACTGAAGAAAATAAATTATACTCTTAACAAATTTATAGATCTGTTAATTTGGCAAATCACATAATCTCCTTTTTGCGTTACTTACAAAATTTTTAAAAACGATAGAAGTTGGATTGGTTGAGGCTTTCGCGGTCAGTTGATGAGCTGGTGTTGTCCTGATTCGGGTCTATAGGCCGTCGTTGGTTGGAATTGCTTCCTAACGTTTCGCTAGCACGAGTGGCGAGCTTCTTCAGAGATCCTTCCATATCCGATGTTGGATATAGAATTGATGTAGAATTCTACATCCAGCATCGGAGATGGAAGGACCTTTGAAGAAGCTCGCCACTCGTGCTAGCGAAACGTTAGGAAGCAATTCCAACCAACGACGGCCGATAGAAGTTGGGTTGCATAGTTCTTAATTATCGGAGATGGAAGGACCTCTGAAGAAGCTCGCCACTCGTGCTAACGAAACGTTAGGAAGCAATTCCAACCAACGACGGCCGATAGAAATTGGGTTGCATAGTTCTTAATTATCAGAGATGGAAGGACCTCTGAAGAAGCTCGTCACTCGTGCTAGCGAAACGTTAGGAAGCGATTCCAACCAACGACGGCCGATAGAAGTTGGGTTGCATAGTTCTTAATTTTTTTAAAATTAAGTAACTTTTACTTGTTTACTGAAATATCACTGATTTGTTTCCGAATCACAAATATTATCTTAATGATGAATCATTAATAAATATACAAATTAATGTCAAGCGCTCCGTTTATCGACATTTCTTTATATTTGTAAATAGTAATGACAGACCGCGGCATAAAGTTTCAATAGAGAATACTTGACTAGAAATGCTTATAATTTTGTTAGAAATGGTAATCTAAGTTGCGTCTCTAGCACACAAGCGGCGTTGACTTTGTTTTTGTTATAGTATTTTAGGTCTTAAGTTATAGTATCTTAGGTCACAGTAAAAGAACCATCGAAATTTATTGATTATTTTTTACTTAAATCGGTTCAGTAGTTTTTTTTTGATGTGAAACATCTTATGTCGGGCAGTGACCAGCCGCGTGAGGGGAAATATGCAACGAAATGTTGTCGCTGCTGTTCTCCCCACCACTGCGGCACTCTCTCTCTCTCTCGGCTTTCACGCGCTCGGGCAACCGCGTGTGTTACAGACGTTACAGTGCAGTATATAGGATTACGTCAGCATAACAGTTAGTTGCTGCTTTTGAAAAAATATATACTACTACATAGAGAATACCACCAAGTTCAAAAACGTTTTCTTTGATGTTTCACATCTGTCTGGGGTCCCGAGACCCACACCCTTTTTTTTCTAGTTTAGCCACTAGCCGCTAGCTGGCTGGTGCTAGGGAAGTATAATGTAAACGCCGCTTTACCGCGGCATGGCATTTATAGTTTTCAATTTTATTATTTTCAATATTAAATTAGAAATTCATTGGACACTTAGAAAGATATGGGTACCAATTTTCAGGTAATAACCTGAAAACTGAAATTGGGAGTTTCCAAATTCTCATAGCTCTAACGTTTATAATTTAGGTGTCATTCGCTTTAGGGGGCGTCCATAAATTACGTGAGGTGTTCAAGGGGGGGGAGGGGGTCATACTAAATCTTTCCAAATCTCACTTGGGGGGAAGGGGGGGTTTTAGCAAATATTACGTAATTTTTTTCTTGTAAAAAACGGTGTGAAATTGCGTGAAAATAAAGTTAAATCAAATTAAAAAATTTTTCTAAAATAAAATATAGCGAAATTTCACATAATGATTTTCAAATACGGCAATACTCTCAAATCTCAAATACTAGTCTTACCTAGTCTTAAATAAAAGTAATAAAACAAATTAATTTTTTGTATTTTTTTTATAATCCAACGCGTTTACATCCAAAACACAAATTTTAAAAAATCTCACGTGAGATTAAGGGAGGGGGGGAGGGAGTTAAGAAAAATCTTACGAAATCTCACCAGGGGGGGCGGGGGGGTCAAAAAATTCTCAAAAATGCCTCACGTAATTTATGGACGCCCCCTTATCGGTGATTTTTTAGTACCAAAAATTCACAGTATCCTTACTTATTAGTTGTTTGTGTTATTATAAATTTCTGTTCTCTGAATATCACAAATAAAAAGAATGACCGGTCAACGGTAGCTAATCGAAATTCAGCTCTAGAAGCATTTATAAAAAAAAACTTCAAAATTTCGTTGAAGTGATCAGACTACTTTCACGTATTTTTCCAAATTACTGAGATCATCCTTGTAATGTGAATAACTATAT
This sequence comes from Mongoloraphidia duomilia, assembly GCA_039654895.1. Classification (NCBI taxonomy): domain Eukaryota; kingdom Metazoa; phylum Arthropoda; class Insecta; order Raphidioptera; family Raphidiidae; genus Mongoloraphidia; species Mongoloraphidia duomilia. The sequence goes on along the minus strand of CM077524.1, from coordinate 45,099,582 downwards.
CCGCATTTTTCTATTATTGTATTATTTACAGTCTGGACAAGGCTTTAGTTAATAAAATCATATGAAAGTATGATTTCTTTTGAAAAGATAATACTATTTTTACTGATAAAAAATGTATCCTAGTGAAGTGTCAACATTACTCATATTTAAAATCTTTATACTTAAAAACTTAAAATGACGACAGAGAGATAATATAATATTATGCATCGTGCTCTAATCCATAATCTTTTAAAAAATTCCATTTTTTTGTAATTAAAAGTACTAAAGGCAATTCCCACCTCTGAAGACTGGGTTTTCAGTAAACTTTAGATATAGAATTTTATTTTTAATTTTAAATATCAACAGCACTTTGTGTTATAATTATTAAAAATAAGACAACGTGGGATAAAACGTCATGAAAGTGGAATTTTCAGTAAAAATAGTAAGGTCCTAACAAATTATTTGCGTAATTTATAGGTGCATATACTACATTATATGAAAATAAAAATATGTAAGATTTCCAAAAAGAGAAAACTTTGTGTTTAAGGACCTTTATTAAAAAATGTATTCCGACCTAAATCACGAAAAATAACCGTCAGGTTCAACTGGTGTATAAAATTTTTAAATGGTGCTCTTGAAAAAAAAAATCAACACAGTTATATTTTTTATGCTTGTTACTTTTCGACATTCATACAGATAAAATAATATATTTATTTCTTAGAATTGTAATAATATCAATATAATTGTTGTAAATCATTAATTCGTGGGTAAACATTGTTTAAGAAAAATAAAAACAAAATAACCTCATTTATGTGTTTTTCACTTTGGTTGATTATCTGTAATTAATAAAGGAAATATCCATTCTATTCTCAAGCCAATAAATTATTTGCACGTGATTCAGACTTCTGGCACCAATAATGCGGCTGTCTAAAGAAATACATAGATTGCAGGTGATTGTAATTGTTTACAGTTGAGTATTAGTGAGCTAAATACAGTATAAACGATCATTTTGTCTAAAGGCCCAATTCCACTGAGGCAACATTTAGGCAACATGTAGCGTGCGGCAATGACACATGCCACACAGTCTTTCTATCGAAGCAACACAGAGCTACAAGATTCAGTGTATCGAACGGTGTCGCCCTTATCCGACAGTCAGCGGACCGGTGCGTCATGTATCGTACGACATTGAGAAAACTACCTCTTTTTTGAAGATTATCATATTTCACCGAAATTGTGGAATAACAAAATTACTGATCATAAAGACAACAACATAAAAAATGATAAGCTGAAGCAGCTAGCGAGTAAATACGAATATAGTTACCTACTGTGAAAATTAAGAATTTGCGTTCAGCTTTCATCACGAAAGAAAAACACTACAAAATTCAAAGAAGAGTGGTTCATCTCATTCCAAGAAAGGGAAATGGTTTGCGTTTGAGCTATTGAGGGACCGTTTCTATAGAACCATGATGGTACAAACACAGACGACAAGACTCATGCGACATTGGGCACCATTGGGCGTCAAGTGTCGCGTGCGACATTGTAAATTTTGTGGCATACCGAACCGGCAACAGGACGACATGTGGCATGCAACATGTTGCCTAATGTTGTCTCAGTGGAATTGGTCTTCAAGACATAAAATATGTAAAATACTACCGGTTCAGTTTTGGCAGTAGAAAACAGAACACTTATAGATATAATATGTATACCTATATAGATTTAATTAGCATGAAGTCCAAAGATTAAAATTAGGATTTTATCTCTAAATCGGGGGAAAATGTAGGAATCTTTGTTTGCTAGAATTATTAGTCCTGAAAAGCGTCAAAAACCAAAAATAAGCCTCTTAGAAACCTGGCGCCGGAATTTGTCGTGTTTTGTCTCAAATTGTTGTATAATACAGGATGGAAATGTTCTCAATAACCAACATCAACAACGACGTTACTCTATACTCAGTGAGCTTTTATTACTTTCTTTTTCTAACCGCTACTAAATTTATGTTTAAATTAATAGGTAGTCAGTGGTAATATTCGCAAAAAAAACTTTCTAAATCAGCTACCTACGCACTACTCAATTTTTTCTGCTGATATTTGTCAACACTTTTTTATTAGTATGTAAAATATGAGAAACTATATTATAGAGATATGGTTTAATTAAATACGAAATCTTCTTTTACATCTAATAGTAATATGTCTTTATGTCAAAGTTTTTATTGAATACATAGTGCAAATATCGTTTTAATTGTCAATGGGGCAATTTTGATCTGGTAGCTAATCATCAGTTCTCTTGTAACTAAACTCTAGAGAACATCGGCTAACAATTTTTTACCTGACTCTTTATCCCGCGGAAAACGTCATTGCACGACCCCTCGCGAACGTTTTATGGGGAACTCCCCCTACGCTCCACCCCCTTTTCACTTCGCAAAAAACGTCATCGCACCAGCACCCTCCCCGCAAGAAACTCTCCCCCTGCAGTCTTTGCAAAGCCAAAAGTATGCACCCCGCTAAGTTTGATTAATAAATGTTTGGCCGATGTTCTCTAGAAGCTTCTGTTCTCTTGTATCATTTTACTGTACTTTTCCGTCTTACTTTATATTTTCGCTCTCTGCCCATCCTGTCTAAGCGTAATAATATATTGTCTATAAGCCTATGTTACTCGGGAAGAAGTAGGCTTTTAAACAGCGAAAGAATTTTTCAAATCCGCGACAAACAAACAAAAATTTTCCTCTTTGGCAACTAATAAAGCACAAATCATGTGATGGAAAAATATATTAAACTCTATTTAAGTTTTGTTCCATTTTCTTCGGCCGAATTGGTTTTGTTTATTTACGTTCCTGAAAATTATATTTTTCCAAGATTTTGGTATGGTTGACAACACTACAAGTGTTATAGGTAAAGACATCTACATTAAACGGTTAACCCGAACATGGGGAAAATAACATTGAGAACATTTACAATTTTGTAGTAGGCTATGGGTTATAATATCTAATGTAAATATGTAGTAGATGTTTTATTTTTTATCTAGCAGCGTTATACGAGCTACCCTTAATAGTCAGCCATTGCTATATGGAGAATTGTTTAAAAAATTCACTGTACTATTTTTTCTATATAATCCACTACATATTTACAGTAGATATTATAGCCCATAACCTACTACAAAATTGAAAATGTTCTCAATGTTATTTTTCCATAATGTTCGGGTTAACCGTTTATACACTGTATAATGTAATGTGTGTTAGCTGTACTGATAAATCAAATTTCCCGCTAAAATTGTCACCTAAAGCCCTACTCTCTCTCAGTACGGGCTGCCCATACATAGTATTGTTTTCCTGCTTCAGAGACTTCAGACGTTGTAGATAAAAACTATCCAGAATTCGTTAGTTACAGAGATCAGTGATGTTATCCAATCAGTCTATTAACAAATTATGCACATTCTACTTATCAAAGTGCATATTTTATAATCGTAAGTCAACGATTTGTTGAATACCAATACATTAATCATACCCATTAGCTGCGAAAGAAATGCACGTGACTGAAAAAATGAATACATATGCAAAACCCACTCGTTTCCCAAAATATCATTCTACAATTTTGAACTACGCGAGTCAGCATCATGAAGAAGTATATTATGTGAAATGTTAAAATGTTGATTGTTGATATTTTTAGAACTGTTGAAGTACGTACATTATATTACATATAAATGTGCATGTTTGTATGTGTGGAAATTTAGAAATAAAATAAAAGAAATGATTCCGCGGTGTCTCCGACGAAAAAAAAAGAAAAAAATAAAATGAACAAAAATGTGTTAGTGAGGAGTCTATAATTAAACTTGAAATTTTTTAACACGTTTGCTGCCGTTTATTTCAAAGTTAGATCTGTATTTCGCTACAAGAATGTATCCAAGAATTCTGTCAGAAGCGTGAACTTATAATGAATGAATTGTAAATTATAGAGGACACTATAGCCTAGTGGTTAGCATGCTTGGCGCCGCAACCTCTAGACTGGACTGCCGTGGGTTCGAATCTCACCTGCGCTCATGGATGTTATGTGATGTTATTTAGTTTTAAGTTAGTTGTTATTTAGTGTAGTTGAAAGACGCTAATGACCTTAGATGTCGACGCGTCTATAATCTACAATAAATAAAATAAAAATTGTAAATTATAGACGCTCGACAACAGAGGTCATTAGCGTCTGACGTGAACTTATAATTTTAAATAAAATTCCAATTAAAATGTGCAGTGCATTAATTAAACTTGATTTAATTTATATAAAAGAATTTAGTATGTGCTGCATAAAAAAACTGTTATTGTTTGATAACGCTAATAGGTATAACTATTACTGTTATTTGAAATAACTGGTTACCAGTAACTGTTAAAAAATAGTCTGTTACTAACAATACATTTTGTAATTAAAATAATAAAAGGCTTCATAATGTATAACAGACCTCGGAAATAATCGAACTCAGAGACAAATAGAATTATAAAGTACATATTATAGGCTTTTAAGCTATGTTGAGGTCGCACCTAACAAACAAATAAACAAACTATAACATAATAAATAGCGCAGGAAGTTATCGGTTAAACAGATAACAGTTTACCAAATAACAAGTAACGGGTATCAAATCAAATAACAGCTTGAAAAATATCTACTCATATTTTAGTGCAGATCTATAAAAAAGCACATTTTTGAATTTAAAATTCGATAAAAAATATAATAAAAAAATCACCACCAAAGCGACGCTGCGACGTGATTTTTTTCGCGCGCTCAGACTCAATAGTCTTTAAAGATTTTTTTTGTAAATTCGTTATTCTGTTGGAAATTTTATCAACTTTGAGATTGATAATCACCTTTTATATAGCTGATAATTGTATAATAGCTGATAGTTCTCTAGATATTTACAAAAATACACTTTTGGGAGTGGTTTCATTCCCCATAAAAAATTACGCAGAGAGAGAGAAGGGTGGTATTTTTTGTATATTAAAGAGGACCACCCTTGACAATTTTCTCAAAAGCCGATTTAATACGTTTTTCCTCTATTTTTCCTAATTCGCCTAGGCTATATGACATTCAATATTTTTAAAACTGCTGCTGCTATCCTTATCACGAATCAACAATGAACAACAGTAAACGAAACAAATACCTAACAGGCAACGGGTTATTTCCTTCTATCAACACTAAATATGTATATTAATTAAATGATGGCTAAGAAGTGTTAATTATCAAATTAGTTTAATGATGCAAATATTTGATTAAACACATCCTTGTTTTAGAACAAACGAGAAAATCAAATAAATTGTATCATCTTATCGCACACATACCTACATAAGAAAATGACTCGGATTTTAAAATTGTATATCCGTTTCTGACGTCAAAATCTACATAAATTTTCAAACAAGTAGACGTGTTGTGTGTTTATTTTTGTAACAAACTATTTTCTTAGAAATTTTCCAAATATGTCACGTGAGACATGACATTATAATGTACTACTTTTGGGATCAAAGACCCATTTTTGAAGGATGATAAGTACTCTTTATTTTATTCATCTCTAGTTTCTATTAAATGCTGTCTATGATCTAGATATCCTCTGATCAATTGAACAGGTAGATGTGCTAGACTTGCTTTCGGGAAGTAGTGAATACAGAATCCGGTATGACATACTTTTTTGCTGCTTCACATCAGACATCTGATGACGTTATTTGTAGTTTTCCTCAATAATTCCACTAAAAAGAATAATGTCAATAATGTTCCTGATACGCAGAGGCATTATCGTAACCTATATATGTGCTCACGAGGCTTTTTATCTTACTTTATTTGTTCTCCATTCCATAGACTGCACTTTGTCAAACAAACAAATCTGAAATATTTGTTTTAATTACTGTGTATTATGAAATGTTTTTTGAAATATTTTTTCATCATCATATAATTGATATATATACAATCTTTAACATTATGAAAATTAAAACCAGGTTTAAAATGCCGGTTTCATAGAAAAGCGTTCGTCACTTTGTTATTCCTAGCTTCCATCAATTGTTGTCATATCAATGTCTTTGTCTCCTCTCTTCGTCATCACGCATTATCCATATTTTCTTGACCCCAACTTTTCGGTTTTCGCTTTTCTGCTGGTGCTAAATTTCACATTTTTTTGTAAAAATAGTCATGTTGTTTCATCTTCTTATGAATAACATGATCAGTGTATGTCTTAGTTCATATTCGATGTTTTCCTGAAATGCTTGTCTATCATCTCCAAAAATTAAATTCACGTTTTGACCGATTTAATCCTCAATGATTTCAATATCAACTTGGAAGAAAACTGGAATATTCTGCGAATTATAACACTATTAATTTGACTTATGTTTTGATAGATATGGTTTTCTATAGACGCTCGACAACAGAGATCTATGCTTTAGATTCCAAATGATAATAAATGACTTTGAAGTCAATAACCCTATATTTATGATTGATATTGCTAAATTAAATATGTCAAGTTGGACGGCCCCCGTCCCACATTTATGCATATAGTTATTTATTAATTAATTGAGTGTTATACTGAGCCAGTTTATTTGTAAATGTTACTGAATAATTATCATCAAAATGTGTTTTTCTGTAGATAACCATGTCTTTCCAATAGTTGCAGTATGCACCTGTAATATAGCAGCTTAATAAACTCAATTTCTTGGAATAATAATTACCATGTATTATCAAATACCTTGAATTCTTGGATCGGATAGTACTTCTCAAGTCACCGGAATTCTACAGCTTTTCTACTACGCATGTTTATATTATCATGTATATCTATATACATATTTTAAATAACTAAATATATACATAATTATATGCACCATGCCATGTATTGTTCATAACATAATATTGACGTCGAATGGCATTTGATTTTAAGGCTAGACGTTTTAAATCTAAATTATTCAACTCGAATTTTAACAAACATTTTTGGTTATTAATATTGCGAATTCTGGCAATATTTATTCATACTTTTTAAAGTTTTACGAAATTTTAGAATGTTGGAAGGATAAAAATATTATTTATTGGAAAAGGCAGCTAATTACATAATTATTTTAACATTATTAGAAAAAAACATTTATTTTTTCCTTTGCCAGTTTTTTATTACTGCATTTGAATCAATTTCACAGTATTTTAATTTATTTTAACCAGAAAAAAATTAATTAATAATGACATTGTCTCGAGATTTTAAATAAGATTTTAAATATCGAGCTGATGAAACCAATTCTCACAGACATTTCTTGTAAACAAAAAAGTAACTAACAAATTATTCTTATCTTCTGGAAAAACCATGTTTTATGATTAATTCTAAAATGTTTCAAATATAATTTTTGAAGAAATTTTCTGTCCAAAAGCAACAAGATTTATGGTTTACCTACATGTTATTAGTATATTAAAAAGTTCAGAAAATGAACCAAAACATTTCAAAACATTGATTTAAATTAAATTTTGGATTCTTTATCTATGTTCTCAACAACGTCTCTTTCTGTTTAAACATTTCAAAATATCTTACACTTCACCTACAGTGAAAGAACTTTTTTAACATAATATGGCCTTGATTATAAGAACGAGTAGATACAGTTGAATTGTATAATTAGTATTGTACAATTAATTGGATTGCATAATGCAGTTGAATTATATAATCTATACTAATATTATAAAGCTGAAGAGTTTGTTTGTTTGTTTGAACGCGTTAATCTCAGGAACTACCAGTCCGATTTGAAAATTTTTTTTTTGTTAGATAGCCCATTTATTGAGGAAAACTATAGGCTAATATAATATCACGCTACGATCAATAGGAGCGGAGCATCAATGAAAAATATTTGCAAAAACGGGAAAAATTATTTTTTTTGAGAGCTTCCGTTGCGTGCGCTGCGTAAACGGTTAAAGTTACGCAAAAATCATGTATGACGGAATTGTTCCCCTTTAAAAGTTCTAAAAAAAGTCCGCGACAGCATATGTCTATCTTTTAAGGTTGACTATAACACTATAACTTTTTTATGGTAATCAAATTTGTTCGTAATTATAATATTCAAGCGAACAAGCGAAGCGAGTGAGTAGTGTATTTATAATATTCAAGCAAACGAGCGAAGCGAGTGAGTAATGTAATTATAATATTCAAGCGAACGAGCGAAGCAAGTGAGTAATGTAATTATAATATTCAAGCGAACGAGCAAAGCGAGTGAGTAGTGTATTGCACCCGGGCTTTCTTAGCACCCGGGCGAAGCCGGACGGGTACCGCTAGTTATAAATAAGTCTTGTAATAATCAGAAACTCTGAATGTCTTCCCAGCTTGTCCTTTCGAGATCACATATATAACCGCATATGACATAACTATTCACTATATCTTTCTTTATTTTTTTTCAACCACTAACTAAGGATGATTAGACATAAAAATATCAAATTCGTGATACCATTTCATACATTCCTCAAATTACGTTACAGATGTGTAAATATGATCCACACGACTGTTTATAGGTGTTTCATTCGTTTCTCTTCCGTAAATATATAAATTATTGTAATTTACAATTTCATTTTCTGTTAATCATTAGTTCTAAAGGTGATTAGATAAAAGTTTAAAATTTTTCAATCTCATGTCAACAACTGCATAGTAAACAGAAATCGCAATGAAGACAGCGAACGAGAATTCACAATCTTCAAACTAATTATCTATAATAGGTCACGACAGACTGATAATTTAGGGTTCCGTACCTCAGTATGGAACCCTATTACCCTGCTTACGACGTCTGTCTGTTTGTCCGTCTGTCGCAGGGCTCTATCTCTCAAACGGTACGAGGTAGCCAGTCGAAAATTTCACAGATGTGTTGTTATGGCATGAATCAAATAATAATTATAATTAAACAAATAATCAATTAATTTTAATAAATTAATGTTGTTATACGTTTCAATTAATTTTTGTTACAATGTACTTAAAAGATGTTGTTTGTGAGAAGGTAATTTGATTTTATGTAGCTAATTTAATACTGTATTTTAAAACGAGATCGACAGACGACAGTTAAATCTCGGGACATGACCAAACTAAATTTTTCGACAATGCTTTGTTAAACTCGGTATCAAATACGAAATGAACAACGCTCGAGTGATTAGTTTTAGAATTTGATCAGATCGCAGTAAGCTTTTCTGACTTAATAATAAATAAGAATGATCCACGTATTATATTACATAACTTGTTTTCCGTTTTTCTTTTAAAATGTTTTTGAATATGGTGTTTAGATAAAATATAAAAAAATGTTCATACAATATTTATATAATAAATGACAGGACTATTTTTATTATGCATGAAAACACTTTTGAAAATGAAAATAATAGTACGAGTTTATAATATTAGATGTGCATTGTGCAACTGTAGCTAAATGGACAAAATATATTATTATCTACTTATGCACATTGTCAAATCATATCTCTAACGCACAATGATTTACAATTTATATGATTTATTCCCTTGTTGACAACATAGAGAAAGATTAGGCATAACTAAAAAGAAGAAGAAATCGTAAAATGTGAACACGTCAATTTTTAGATTTTATCTATTATTCTTGCCGATTTTTATAACGAACACTAATGCTGGGTTGCAAAAAGCAATCTGATTTGACAATGTCCTTAGACTGTGACCACACATATTTCTCCATAAAAAAAGTATTTTAGAATTGATCGATTGAAACCATATTTTTTTTTAACTGCAGTGTATGCATGTATTTAACAAAGTTTTTCGTACAATTTCCACTTTAGCTTAAAAGCGATCTTTTTCTATGTAGATCAATAATTTTTTTTGTGCAAGATTCCATACAGGTTCCATGCATACAGATATAATAAGAATTTTGCTTATTATTGTCAACCATAGTCTGTAGTCTGTACTATACATTGTATGATTGTACGTAGTCATGTTCTAAATTCTTGTAACGTTTACATACATATTTGTGCAGGTATGACGTGTACATTAATAGTCATCCGGTTTGCGAAAACTTGATCAATTTGAGCTTGAATTTTAAATAATTATACCTGTTTATAGGTTGAATTGAACGTCTTTTTTAATATCGGTGCATATCGATTAATTATCTAAAATACAGCGGAGATTCGACTACTTTTATGTTAATTAAGAGCAACCATAATGCCTAAACACCAACCGACATTAGTTTTTTCTGCGATTGTTGAACACTAAATAGGTTCTATAATAATTTATTAGGATTAGGAAAGATTTTCTCGGTAAAAATCAGAAGCCACTGTCGGAACATGAACCCGAAATTCCCAGTTTCCGGCTGGTTGAGTTGCCACTTACTCACACAGTGCCCCGAAAGTGAAATCTGTGTGAGTATAAGTGGCAACTCAGCCAGCCGAAAACTGGGAATTTCGGGTTCATGTCCCGACAGTGGCTTCTGATTTTTTCCTTATATATCTTATAACAATCGTTTGACGTTTAACAATCATGATGGCATAATATGCTGACTGATATGTTAAAAAATACTATATCTACCTAGTGGATGCCTTGTGGATTAAAAATTCATTGTTGAATTAATTAATAATTATTATAAGTATTATTGATAAGGGGTTAAGGGCAGCACTATACGGAGTCTACTTATGTGAACCTCTGAAGACGTATCAAAAAGCCACTTAAGGTAGGACTTGATCTCAAGGGCGTACTTGAACATACGTAGTCAAGTCTATTGATCTTAAGTACGGTTAAATTTTAAGTGTCGCCTATCAATACGATTGTGAATGTGTTAATCGGTCTAAGGTCTTACAACTCAGCTGACCGGCGCGGCCGGCGGATTACACGATTTTACCACGTGCTCGTCGCTCGGCGATGGTTGTTTGACATAGCAGCGGGACGCAGACCGCGACCAATTGAATAGACGTAACACAGTGGTGGCGCTAAAAACACATGAATTTAAATGCATTTATATCAAATTGCCTGTGCAATAAATTGAAAATTTTGTCTTTTTTAACATTATTTAAATTTATGTCTACCCTGAAAAAATATTTACAAATATCCAGTCAGTGAATGTTCATTGATAAAAAATTCATTGTGTTTGTGAAACGTTTACTGTATTGAAAAACAAATTTACTGTATGAACAAAGTTTTTCGCTGAGAAACTGGACTTTTTCATGAATTATTGGTTCAGTTTGTTGACTATAATATATTTTTGAAATGTCGATCGTGCTACTGTCGGGTGATTTATATTTATTGGTATAACAAGAAAATTTATTTCTAAATTTAATTAGCTTAACTGGGGCCGACGAAAATAGAGTAAACAATTCATATTTCAATAATTGCCGTTTTCTGGTAGCATAGGTGCCTGTATGGTACATATATCGGCATGTTTTGTTCAGTATGCGCCTGCAACAAGAAACCCTATTTTTTCACAGCCAGTTCTGTCAAAAATACAGTTCATTAATATAAAGCGTATAACTTGTCGTTATATGTAAAGAGCAGGCTACCCGAAAATGGAACCGACTGTGCTAAGCACCTTAAAATAAATTTTATGATTGATTTAATTCTGGACTTCAACCTTTATTGTATATTGTTTAGGTTTTATACAGATAAGAAAATTACATCGACCAATTTTATATCAATATTTCTTATACGTGTAAATTGCAATATTACAGCTGTTTTTTTGATATGGCAGCCTAAACATTAAACAATTAAATATTGTATTGATAGCGATAACTAGACGACATGGGGATCGACGCTGATGATAATAAAGCTTGTACATAACTGATAAAGTTATAAATGCCGCATAAATGATGACAAATTAATTTTGCGTCAATTATTACCTACTACATAGAAAATAGCTTTTTTTGAGGTTATCGAAGTCAAATTAATTTCTGCCATTTTATTAAGTTATCGCGGTAGAAACTATAAAGTCAATCGTTGTCATTACTGAACTATTATTAGATGTTTTTATTCAGTTTTTGAAGTATAGTCCTAGAATTGATGAAATTGTGTAATGGTTTGCCTCAGTAATTATTATAGGCTCATTTACACGGGTATAGTTGCGGGTAGAGTAAAGTAGCAAGTAGAGTGGTGGTAGTAGAGTAGAGTTACTTTGCCACATGCTGCTAGTAACTCTACTCTACCACCTACTACACACTCTACTCGCTACTCTACTCTACTGACCGTTTATACGGGTAGAGTTACTCTACTCTATCAAGTACTTGCCTCATTACTCTACCCGTGTAAATGAGCCTTATGAATACGTGTTGAGATGGTTTCTTAGTCAGAATGTGGTTATCCACAATTCGTGTGATCACAAAATTGTCTGTTTTAAATTTTAAAGAGCAAGGTAGTTATAGGAGATGTGTACAGAATACCAGAACAAAGACATACAAAAAAGGCACTCTTAGGCAGAGAAGGAGGAATAAGAATAAGAGGAAGACCAAAAAAGAAATGGTTGGAAGCCGTACAGGATGATATAAGAAAACTTGGAATACAGGACTGGAAAGGAAAAGCAAGTGACAGGAAAGAATGGGAAAAAGTGGTAAAAAAATTCGACTAATGACCAGTCCTATACTTCCCACCTAGTAAATATTTGCAAAAAATAAACACTCTTTTTTTTTATTCTTTGACTAGGCCCAATTAACCTTAGCTGTTGGTGGTCTTTAAAACACAATTTAATTTTTATTCTTTGAAGAAAGCATGGCCCTCTTTTTTGTTTGGTGATCTACTGATGGCTAACTTAATATAGCAAAAATCATGGTTACCTTGATTTACGTACAATTTTTATTTTTTTTAGTAAAATATTTTTTTTCTCGAAAACTATACATTTTAGAGAAAAAAAATATTTACATTTTTTCATATTATAACATCTATAATTCATTTATATTTTTTTTTACCTATGTTAATACGTGACATTGAGGTCGTTTTTTTGAATATATCAGGATCCACTGAACCGATTTGACTCAAAATCTAATCAGATCTAAGTTAAAGGCTGATAAACACAATAGAACAATCGGCATGCCCGTATGTTGTTCCGTTCTTAAGATATCGAAGGCGAAAAATTGACCACATACACACACACATACACACACACATACAGACATCAGTCGGAAAATGATTTTAAACGATTGCTAGGGTCTCAAAACGTGAAAATCTGTTAAAATCTCGAAATATTGTTTTCGGACTGAATCCATTACTTCCCTACCATAGTAGAGGTGGGAAGTAAAAAATTGAAGCCATGGGCCTGTAAGGCCTTAAGCGCTTTTATATATAATCCATAAACACAGCAATAATCTAATTACCTAAATGCACATATATTTATATTTTTTCTGTGAAATATACTCCATTTCCATATAAAATATCAGGAAGTAAACCGCAACTATTTAGTAGATTAGATATCAATTTTTTTTAGTTTTACGATCAGTTTTTCATACAAATTCATTTTGTTGTTTTAACATAAATATTATTTAATTTTTTTACACTATTGGGACCCGTCAAATGAGCATATGACATCTGGTGGCACAAAATTGTACTCAAAACGAGGGAAACTTTTACATGCTAACAGTGCAAATTTATCATGAAATTGTTTATTACAAATATAAAACAAGTAAAATAAACAAAAAGTTTATCGAAAATGGAATTCGCGACGTTTTCTAATATCATGGCAGTTATTGCCATGTAAAACTTACTTTACAGCGAATTATTTTCTGATGAAATGTGGAAAAACTGTATTTATGAATTAAAAAAATATTTTATATTAATAATAAGATGTACTTATTATCATAGTAAAATCATTTGATGATTAACAAATTTATAGGACTAATTTTGTATACAAATATTTTGAGGTTAGTAACTTACGTACTTATTACAATATAACATATTATGTTGCAGTTATGTGTTTACATTATTCACCTAACCCTGCCTTAAAGAAGCATTGAACGGATGATTAATTTCGTGGAGATTTTCTTTTAATTTTTATGTTTTTAAGCAATATGCCGTAAAGATTACTACTTTTGACAGCTCAGTTATCTTGTTTTTTTCACACATTTGATAATATGTCCAGCTTTGAGAATCCGTTCTCCTTAAACGAAATTCCTTTGTTTAGGATTCGTACCGGCCCAATTGCAAATTGCACTTATATTTATTATTTCTTATCACTTTGAAAATCACAAAATTACACGCAAAAGTATACCCCGTATATAAAATTTCCCCCCCTTTGCGCCATGTTTTTTAAGCTCCACCCATTTGACGGATCCCAATAGAATGATATTATGTACAATATTTGTAATCATGACAGAATGTTATACAGACACCTCTGCCAGCGTATAATAGAAATAATTTACTGATAAATTAAAATAAGTTAAATTATTTTTATATATGGATCATTTTTCAAAATAGTTTTTTATACGAGAAATTTCAGTGGAGATTTTCAGAAAGCCCTTATACAACGATTTTTTTTATTCACAAAACTGAAATAAAGTATATAGGTCATTCTGTATATTTTTATGTAGGTACCTACTATAATATAGTATATAGGTATGCCAATACCTAAAATAATATTTTACTCCATGAAATAATAATGACCTTCCAGGAAACTGAGCTATTGGATATATAATAAAAAGGGCGTTAGGACATTAACTAGTTGAGAGTTGAGAGATGCAATAAATACAGTAAAACATCTCGTTATAAACACTTCCCATTGACATATATCTCCCTTGAGAAAACACTTTTTTATAGATCCCGGGCAAACTACATTTTTCTTAAATATAACATGGTATCTTTGAGATTAGATTGTAGATAATAACGCGTCATTAACGTCTATGATATCTTTTGAAAGCACGTGTATAACGAAACTGATCTTTTTGTTATGTTTATTTTGTAACATACGTTCTTATAATAGAGGACCGCTGTGTACCAGCATCAAAATGTATAACAAACTTAAACCTATTGAAATAAGAAATATTAACAATTATGACAAATTTAAACATTCTGTCTTAAAGATTTCTTAATTAAATTTTTTTTTATAGAACTGGGTTTGACCCCCGTATTTTTTATTTTTTTATCGGCTGTGTTTTTGAATTTAAGGCTATCAAATTTTTTTCGGAATTTTTAGACTCGGAAAGGTCTTAAAAAATAATAAAGTTGAAAATTGTTAGTTGGATGACGTCATAGGACTATGTTCGCGCTTGCATTCTATCCGTCAATAAGAGTAGTAGAAATGAAAATACACTGTTGTATTTACAACTATCAAGCACCTGTCAAGCGTCAAGAAGCGTGTTTTAGTGTTTTTGTTACGTCATACGTTCAAATATCTATAAGTAGTGTTATTGTTACATATTATTTCCAGACATTTTTGCGAAGAAAACAATACGGAGTTAATTAATTACGGAATTTGACATTTCACATAACAACAACACTGTGTCATTCATATTTCGATACTTGAATAGCGTGCATTTTCTGATTGGCCCTTTAACTAACGGCAATTTTAAATTACTTTGAAAAACATTTAAATCAAAACTGATTTAAAAAATTTAATTTTTGTGACCACATCTCTTACTTAATAACATGAACAGTCAAAGCACACTCAAAAGATATTTCACTGTACACATTTTTTTCTGATGTTAAAAGTTAAAACCAGTTTTTGTTCCCCCTTTTCTTTTTTTCTGAGAACTCGTGTCTACCGGATTGTTAAGTGTCTCTTCGTGTGATTTTTGGCGCCATTATAGCCTCCAGGTAGATCGCGTTATATTCAACTGGAATATAACATATATACATAGTATCGTGGGTAGGGTTGCCAGATGCCCCGTATTTTACGGGTTACCCCGTTTTTCAGGCTAAGATAATACAAAAACCCATAATTTCGAAAATAAAATACGGGGTAAATAAAGCTCCAAGTTACAAGTCAAATGTAATTTTAAGTTATCTTGCAAAGATTTTTATATATTTGCTTCTCAAAATGAAGAGCTTTTGAAAGCTGTTTCTTCTAACCATAAATATAAATTTAAAAAATAGATTATCTTCATTAAACATTGCTGTTTTAATTGTCTCCCGTAAAAATATCTAAAACCCGTATTTTTATACTGGTAACCCTTTAATCAACTAGCGGCAGGTGGCAACCCTAATCGTGGATGAGTCGTTGAGAAGGGGTCGAAGATATTTGAATAGTGTAATATGTTATTGTATTTGTATTATATTTGATATCTATATGAATTGACGGGCACATTGCAGTGATTTAGATGTACCTAGACAGTGACGTATTAAGCAATTGGAGGTCTTTAAGTGAACCAGAATTTTAAGTCCTCTTTTTTGAATTTGTTTGTTTTTAGGTCCCTACTTAATATAGGTATACTAGACCCGAAGCGAGCACTCATTGCGCCTGTTATAGGTGATCCATCTCACTTGCAGTATCTTCTGATGTTTCTAATAAAATCATCAATGTATGATAAACTTTTTTAAAAATATAACATTTTTATCAGTGTATGATAAGCTTCTTTAAATGGAACTTATCAATAAATTGAAGATTTTTTTTATAAACACCAAAAGAGACTGCAAGTAAGTAACAATCCTTCTTAGTTCTTACTGCATTATTCACAAAGTGCAACATTGACGATGCATTGCAATTTGTGCAGTGACTGAAACGACCTTGTTATTGGCCTCTAAAAATGATAAATTGCGGAACTAACGTGTATAGATAGGAAAATGAAATACATAGAGACTTATTTGAAATTGATTTTGAAAAGGACATTTTTTTTCTCTTAAGATATTGTTTATTAATGTTGTTTTGTTTTCTATCAAGTATTAAAAAGTCCCCTTTCCGGAGTGTAAAATTACCTATTGTTTCAAATGTAAACCAGAAAAAAGAATAGATACTTATTCAAAATAATTAGGTACATCAGAAAAAAATTAAATTAAAAATGTTATTAAAAAGTATAAAATAATTTATTATTATTAATTATTCCTTATGAACGCGTTGTGGACTTAGTTTTTGAAAGTTTTTCATTTTTTTTTGTTGACGTATTGCACAACCCAATGCGTTCATGAGGAATAAATAATATTAAATTATTTCATACTTTTTATTATTGAAAAAGCGATTAAGTAGCAGTGTTGGTCGAGAGTTTCGTAAATCTTTAGTTTAAATTTTATTTTGCATTTTTCAATTAAACTAAACTATAGATTAAATACCCACCGTACGTATAGCAGCTGTATAATTTGGTTTTCGTACATGTCAGTAATTTTTCGAATTAAATAATTTCCTGACATATTTTTAATATTTTGCATTTTTTTAAACTAAACTCTGTAGCTAAGGACCATCTCGTAATCATACTCTTTCAAAAAAAAAAAATGCATTGAATCGGTTCATCCGTTTTGGAGCTACGATACCACAGATAGACGAAGGCTTTACACTTACAACACCCCTACTTTTTGCGTCGGGGGTTAATACAGATAAAATTTAACAGCTGCCAAGCGATATAATAGGCTAGGTAGGTACTCGGCACAAATTTATTGTTACTGCGTAAGTGTAGCTCCATGATACTACAGTATCATGGTACAGCTCCCTAATATCATTTTGTGATAAAACAAAATCCTTTTAACAAACGTTGTTTGAAGAAAATTGATCTCTTGTTAACAGTACTGGTAAGATCGTTCCTAATAATAATCTTGCCTATAATATACTTTTTTATTATTTTGCTCATTACCATCCACTCTACTTCATTAGTTAATTATCTTATTATTATTCATTCATAATTCTTATTATTACTTTAAATTATAATCATCTTCTATATTTATTTAATTAGGTTATCTAAGAATTTGAACTTGCGTTAATTTCGTTATTTGCCAATGCCTCTGAATTTGCAGTTGTTTCCATCTTAAAATGTCCTTTCTTATAGGATAGTTAACACCGTCATCATGGGCGCTCACAGAAAATTTCCCTAAACGGGAAAACATTGATATATTTCAAGGTTTCAAATAATTTAGCATTTTGTTGTTTTCTGTATAGCTTACAAAGTGTCTTGTTTTTCTCATATTTTCCAATTTTATTGCCTTAAATTTATGTAATACACCCTCACTAAATAAAGCCAGTGAGCACGACTTCAATTTTTTTTAAATAATATGTGAGTCAATTTAATTGAAAGATTTAAAATTCATACGCTTTCTTGTATCTTCTTATATAAATATTACTGATTTACTAAGCCATGAACATTTGGTCAAAGTGATGCAGCGACAAATATACTAAAGGCATAAAGTGTCCTTATTTTAAATTTGGATATAAAAATTATGCGCATTTAAAATCAGTGCAGCCATTTTTTAATGAATTCGATAGAAACAATCAGGAGTTTTTATATACATACTTATTAAAATATATACATCTATTAATATTAGCATGATATTTTAATATAAAGATGATCTATTTTCATAACGTAGTACCTAATCTAGTTCAATAATACAGTACTGTTTTTAGGCTCTTCTCTTATCGATTATAAAAAAACATAAACAAGCCGTGAGGTGGGTCGTTTATTAGGACTAAAGTGCGACCCTTGCAGTCCACACGACGAACTTCCCAGTTTGATAAATATTTAATAACAATAATTAAATAAGATATTACACAGAAAAGTAATCATTTTAATCATTAAAACATAATTATTATATATTTTTAACAATGTTAAAAAAAAACGGCTGAACCGATGTTTATAAAATTTATGTCGGATCAAAATGAAGTTAACACGCGTCGATTGACACCCTTACGAAGCCGATATAATTTTTTATTCGCGAGATATTGTGTAAAATCTACTTTTTTGGAGTCTATTTGGTTAAGAAAAAAGAACGGCTGAACCAATTTTGAACAAATTTCTTTCAGATCATATTTACGTTAATACGCGTCGATTGGCACCTTAACGTAGTCGATATCATTTTTCATTCTCGAGATTTCGTCTTAGAAAGAAATGGACACATACGTACGTACGTACATACGTACACACACACACAAACATCTTTTTAAAAATAGTGTAAAAATAGTGTAGTGACCTTGAAAAATAAAAATTTGTTATACATTTTGATTTCGATTTTCGGACCCATTACAATAACTTCCAATGGGAAGTTAATAAGAAATGATGAAAGAAGAATTAATACATTTTCCAGACGTCATTTAGGATTTTATTAATTATTCATACATTGTTTTTAAACTTTTACATCATAAGTTTCATTGAGGGTATCATATATGTATTTTGAAATAACATTAGATATAACCATTATTAAAATTGGCGCCGATCCATTTATACTGAAACAGATAATAAGTTAATAATGAATGACAAGTGACAGCCGGCATCACATATTATCCGAAATGACGCAATATCATCAGACAATGGCAAGGACATACCGATTGATATTATTGACTATGTTTTACTAAAATATGACGTTTCCGCTAGGTTGTGTTGAACTAATTATACCATTACACCAACATTGACAAAAATGCATAGTTTATTGTTTGCACAGTCATAATTCTCTTTTAGACAAAATAACGTGATTTAAACCTGTAATTTCGTAAGTAATTATAAAAAACTAGCGATCCCGTCCGGCTTCGCCCGAGTGCTAAGAATTTATGATCCCCTCCAGCTGTCAAGATTTTTACTATTCCTGTCTATACGATCTGGAATTTTTATCTCAGTTCATCCAAAAAAATGCCGACATATCACTTCTCTAAATTTAGTTCAAGTTTAACTAAGAAAAAATATACTGATAAATAATGTATCTGGCTTATCATTGAATTATGTTGACCATATGCCCTGAAGTCCAGACATCCATAATTCATGAAATTCCATGTTACTAAATAAAAGACTGTATCTTTTGGTAAAATCATGTACTACTAAAAATAATTTTAAAAAAAATACACTACAGATTCTGTTTTTCGATCTCCTGTAAAATGGTGCATACAATAAATTTTTCCTCAACAACGACGATGTTAATATAGACATACTGCCCTGCTTGTAGTCAAAAAATATATATTTGCAAGGGCAAATATTTTGAAATTAGGTAGTATTTAGGGTGTATAATAAATAAAAATAACAAGTACATTACAGCTTAGAAGAGGCATTTTAATGAAATACTGCATTCATATCCCGTTGAAGCAAAATAAAAACTCAGTGTTTCTGCCATAAAACTTGAAAATACGACTTTTTTAATTAACTCGAACTAAAAAAATATTTAGATAAGACGATCTTTCTAAGCACTGCAATACAGTATTTAAATAATAACTAATAATAAATAAAAGATTTAAGAAAATATTAAATCTTGCTAAAATAATATCTTAAGCCCCACTTTGCAAGACTGTCGAGTTCGTCTATTTTTAGATTTTACAAAATTACGTAGTTAAAACAAATTTTTCGAAGGTCGCATTCGTCACTCTTCAGAAAACACGCGGACTAATTTTTATCAGAATAAAATGGAAAACAATTCATGTAATTTCATTGTTGTTTGCAATTAATAAACGCAACACACGTAACACAAATCCAAAATCATTTTTTAATTAAATAATTTTTGCAAGATATTTTACATTAACTGGCAGTAAATAAAAGTAAATTTAAAAAAAATTGAACTTCAAAAAAGGAATCAATTTACATCTAAAAATGAAATCATTTTTCCCGCTTATATTCTTACAAGTCGGTGCAGTTATTTATAACCATAGTGGTTTAATTACGTCAACTTCTAATTATTGAATGTAGGTAGGGAAGACGATTGTAAAACGAATGGAAAAAATATTTTATCCTTTTTAAAGGCATTCTGGTTTCTGTTTGAAGTCGGTTCAATTTTTATAAATTATTTTTGTTTAAATCTTCATGCTTTCCGGGCTTGTAGGCCGTGGTCCGGTGATATTTCTACCTGACGTTTCGTCTTCAACTGCGGTAGACATTCTCAAAGGCGATGTGGCAGCGGTCGAAGTGTCCTCCTTGGCGGCTCACAGATCAGTGTGTCAGTGACTGGTGTCCTCCCTTCTTTTATGGGAGGACACCAGTCACTGACCTGTGAGCCGCTAAGGAGGACAATTCGACGCTGCCACATCGCCTTTGAGAATGTCTATCGCAGTTGAAGACGAAACGTCAGGTAGAAATATCACCGGACCACGGCCTACAAGCCCGGGAACCATGAAGATTTGGAACAATGCCGGCCGTGAAAGCTCGCATACCTGGATATTTTTGTTTATTCCGAATCGTTCGAATAAATCCAAATAATGCAACTACAGTTCAGTATCCTTCCTCATGAATACTAAGGATTATGGTCAAAGCTTATTAATATACAAATCCGAACCAAAAATGTTTGATTTTTTTCGGTATTTCGGTAATGAGTCATTTAGATTTTTTTACATTAAAGATCAACTATGAACTACCTAATTACATTTTCTAAATATTATGTATTTCTTTTTTATTATGGAAAAATACAAAATTTTCTTTGTCCTTAGCACTTTACACATTTAAATAACAACAATACTAAATAATCCCATAAGTAACAAATATTTTGTTATATTTTCCAGAATTAATTTTGTTGTTCTCTTTTCTAGAGTATTGCCCTTATTTATCCAAGAATTATAAATAGATGAAAAACACTTAAATAGTAATAAGTATCTGCTACGAAAATATTTTCGTTAACTACAAATTTATATCATCATCGTCTACGTAGTTTTGTACACATTACTTAAAATTATTTGTTTAAAAATATTGTTTAAAATAATTTGTTTCTATGGGCTTACAATAAAATTTGTCTTAAACGTCATCTAAAAGGTATTATGATGTTTGACTTGAATTTGTTTTAACTAGATTGGCTCTAAATATCCGGACTCAAAAGCATTGTTCTCACGACAGTGGAAAATTTTACAAAACTATGTTTTGTATGTCTATAGGTACCACGGCCATAAATGTTTTATTTTCTGACATTTTTATTGTCATGTATTCTCAAACAAAATAATCCTCCGCAAAATATTCATATTGTTACTATTAATCCTACAGTGTGCGAATTTAAGATGATTATTTTTTTCAAACTCTAATAAGATTATCAAACAACACATTTTTTAGATTTTATTCAACACATGCACGCTTTTAGTGTTTTTTTCGTGTCTGTAATGCGGATCTTAAAATGGTCGTTTTTTGACTGGTGACGTCATGATCCATTATAAAACGCTTTTCGATGTCACAATGAGAAACATTAAAAAACCTGTTACATAATGAACCATTATGTACCTCTCACTGAAATAAAGTAATACTGGAAAATTTACTCCCTATTTCCTTGCTGCGGGTAAATACAGATATAGTTTAGGGTGACCTATCCTTGTTCTACTACAGTCTTAATGGACTGTACGGAAAAGACAGGTGGCCCTTTTAACTATGTCTGTCTTTACTCGCTAGCAGCACGTCAGTTTACGTTCCAGCATGTGTATATATTTTAGTGCTACATTTTTTCGATGCTATAATGAAATATGGTTACTACGGCAATTCGCAACGAAGTAAATAAATATTGTATCAAAGCCAATGTTTTTATTATGAGATGTACTGCTGTCAGTGAATTTAAGGTGTTTGACGTTAATTCACTTAAAGTCTAAAACCATGTGTGTGTTGAATAAAGTATAGTGTGCAACGTATGTTCCAAATCTTAATGCGTCAGGAGCGATGTTTTCAGCACGAGTAGTAGGCGACTGTGTATCGCGAGCCAAATACGAGTGCTGAAAACATCGCGCCTGACGCATAAAGATGTATCCATTTAGCACACTAGTTACACAAATATGCACTGTTTTAAGAAATTATTATGTAATAAAACGGGTATACTTACCAAGGTTAGTAGAGTATAGGTTGCCTCATTCCGATAGATAGTAGTGGGGGGGATGACGTCACTCAGAATATACCATGCTTGCTCACTTCAATAGAAAAGATCAGACCATGGACGCTGCTAATTTTTGGAAATAAAAATCACAGTAACCATGGTAGTGTGATATGTTTTTTCAATACCTAATAGAAACATGATTCTTCTGTTAGTGAAAAAAATATGATAAGTTGTCAATTTTGCGATAGCTGTTAAGTGTTATGGTGTTTTGTGGTTATTTTTAATATTTTGTGAATATAAAAGATAAAATAATTAATTTATCAATTTGTTAGTTAATTTTATTCGTTTCTTAAATTTAAAAAATAGGTAATTAACAAGATCTGCCATTTCTTGAGCATTATTTAATTTTTTGTTTGTTTATATTATAGATATTAAAACCTAAATTTTGTAATAAAAATAAAAATTATCCTATTTTTTAACATCTATTCTTCTATTTATTGTCTTCTGCCAATTTTAAGAAAAAATCTGCACGAAGCACCTAATATAAATAAGCATAATCTTCAACAATTTTTGTACTTGATTTAAACTAAATTCTAGCTGACGTCATTCCCGCGCTTACGCTGATTGGTCAGATGGAATGAGGCAACCTGTACTCTAATAACCTTGTATACTTACTTCAAATATACTATTTCCCTATCTATATGGAATCTGTTCAGAGTAGAGTGGCAACGAATATATGAGCAACTATTCGGTATTCTACCTATTCGACAACGTTTTTACTATTCGATCGAATATTTTGAAGCTTTAACTTTCAAATTGCATTTAGACAGTTTGTCCCTTATATTAAGACGTAATATAATAGGATACAAGACAAATGGAACAACAAATTATATGTTAAATTTCTGTAGTGGTCAACATTGCGACAATTTTTTGTGTCTCCTTCGGCCTTTAAAATATTGAGTAAAAAAGTTGAAAATATGTCGATTTGTTCATTATTCATACTTCCCAAAAAATCGTTTTCCAACTCGTCACAACACCAGAAAACGACTAAAAAAGGGTCTGGGCAGCTATTGTGTAACTTTTGTGAATGTGTTCATTTTCACATTTTCATGTCATGTGAAAATTTTCACTCAATTGTGTAACATATGGATTCACTCGTGAAATCACTAGGCCACAAAGTAGGGATTTTATTTTTTGTTGGATATTTTCACTTTAAAAATACAAATTAATGCGGATATGAGGTTATATTATGCGGTGTTTGACAGATAAATAACAATGAACATAAAGAGAATCAAAAATTGATGAAGTATATAAATAAAGTGAACTTTGTAATTTAATTTATCGATCTTATATATTATATATTCATGTGTTTTTGCGTATAATTATGTTTAAAAAATTGAAGAGAAATTTATTTTCAAATTTATGTATTATAAATAAATATATAAATTCATAATGTGTCTTTGCCTATATTATGTTTAAAAAATTAAGATATTTCAAATTTTTGTATTATCGTTTATTGCATTTCTTTTATTATCTATAAGAACAAAGCTGTCATGTTAAGGTATTTTTATATGTGTCCTTTTTCAATTTATTCTCTGTCTCACTCTTATTTCACGTTTCACTGACAAATTCGATGGTGAATAATGTCACGTGAAAAAGTTCACTTTTCACTTGTGTGAAAATACACAATCGCGTGAGCAATCTCACATGAGTGAAATCACTAAAAACGAGTTACACAATAGGTACCCAGGTCGAAAAGTGGATATAAAATATGGTAAATCACAAAGTTGCAAATTTTAATATTTTTTTCTGTTTTTTCCAGGATGGTTCGGTGCGAGACACATGGTGACGTTCATGCTATTCTTGGGAATGGCGAACGCTTACGTAATGCGTACCAATATGTCCGTGGCCATTGTAGCCATGGTCAACCATACCGCCCTCCCCAAACACGAAGAAGTATTAGACGACGAGTGCGATACCGGTCTAAATAGCACTGCTGTAAGTACCTATTCATTTAATCTTAGCGCAATTTCCATAGCGATAACTAATATAATGTTGGGTTGCAGAAAGCATTATCAGAAAATCCAGTTTGACGATGAAGATTTTTTTTATTTGATTCAAAAACTTTAAGTTCACATAGTAATATATTATAATACCACATTGTATGTATTTGTAAATACACTATCTTGTCGGCAGGGTATCTGCGACCCAAGTTTTTTAATTATTCAATTCCGTGTTTGCGATTAATCAACATACAGGGTGCTGAATTGCTTTACTTTAACCCGTAAAATCAAACTTTTGCGATTTCCTGCTTCATTAATTATTTTAGGAAAAATATCTTCGAATAAAAGTTTTAGAACATAAAATTCTGCATCTAAATCATTAAACAAAATTAATTTTGCATGCTTTGTAACGGCAGAAATTTGATATGAAAATGTCAAAATTACCTTAAAAACAGATAGCGATAGCCATGGAATTTGAACAAAATGGATAGAAATTATTCTGACAGCTAAAACGTTTTCATTTTGTTCAAGTTCCATGACTATTGCTATCTGTTTTTGAGGTAATTTTGACATTTTCATATCAAATTTCTGCCGTTACAAAGCATGCAAAATTAATTTTGTTTAATGATTTAGATGCAGAATATGTTCTAAAACTTTTTATTCGAAGATATTTTTCCTAAAATAATTAGGGAATCAGGAAATCGCAAAAGTTTGATTTTACGAATCAAATCCCTATTACCCGCAAAGCAATTCAGCATCCTATATATTACCGTCTTTTCTCATTTTTAAATCTTGCAACTCTCGTCTCGTTACTGATATTTCTCAAAAAATATTTGCGAGTGGCGATTGTTATGATATAACGGACGTTAATCGCATTATTATTATTATTTCAACTATATACTTGTAAAATCCAGATACAATGCTATTTTAAATAGATACTTATGATCAAAAATCACCTGAAGAATAGACATATTCAAATAAAATTTTCTTTTTTTCAGCCTTCGTATGGAGATGATAGAGATGGTGAATTTGTTTGGGACACAAAATTACAAGGATATATTCTCAGCTCGTTTTTCTACGGTTACGTTGTTACTCAGATTCCTTTTGGAGTTCTCGCTAAAAAATATGGAGCAAAATATTTCTTAGGAGTTGGCATGTTAATCAATTCCGTTTTTGGTTTCCTAGTACCTGTATCTGCTCACTGGGGCATTGTGTGGTTGTGTATTATACGTTTTATTCAAGGACTTGGTGAGGTGAGTAGACTTTTTAATAATTGGTATATTTCTACCATACAAAGATTATTCTCTTAGAATTAGCAAAAATATAGACATCCTGGTATTATACCTATTAATATCAAAGTTAGCTTTTAATGGCTTTTCACAAGTTGCCAAAACTGATGGATTCTAAATGATTACAGCTGCAATAAAGCAATCGTTCTTGTTATTATTTTAGGGTCCAATTGTTCCATGTACTCACGCTATGCTTGCCAAATGGATTCCTCCAAACGAAAGGAGTAGGATGGGTGCTTTTGTTTATGCAGGTAAAATCTATATATATATAAATACTTATCCTGACTGACTGATTGATTCTCACTACAATGTTTTCCATATGGCTAGTTGATTATATAAACAGTCATGATTTTATTTCCTGATATTTCTGTACCTCTAATTGGCAGTCATTTTTCTTGTAATTTATATTAATTATACATTTATTATTTACAGGTGCCCAATTTGGAACTGTGATATCAATGCCACTTAGTGGTTTATTGTCAGAATATGGTTTTGATGGAGGCTGGCCCTCTATATTTTATGTTTTTGGTGCCATAGGTGCTATTTGGTCAATTGCTTTCTTGTTTATGGTATCTGAAGATCCTGAACAACACCCGACAATACATCCCGAAGAAAAGAAATTAATTTTAAGTTCGTTGTGGGGTTCTGCTGGCGCAACTGTAAGTACATACTGAACTAGTGATGGGCGATTACGAGATATTTTAGTCCATTGTCTCGATTGTTCAAACAACTCGATGACTCTCGATGGTTTTCACTTGGACTCGATTGTTGTTGTTTCATAGTTCACCGAGACCAAGTTGCATAGTATTGAATCGTACAGACGATGTACACTGTCGAGAGCCACATAATATATAATCGTTCATCACTCAACAACTGTGGTCGAGTCGATGAATGGTCGATTGTGCAGTAATCGAGTGCTCTGAGACCGACTGAACAGTGTGAACGGTGAATCAACGATGAACGAGTAGCGTAAACGTCAGACTTGATTAATCAACTAGCATATAACCTTGAAACGCGATTATATGTATTCATTCGCTGGCAAATAATCGACTTGAACAATCGAACATTTCGATTGTAAAATCAAACTCCGAGTCGATTGTGGACTCGATTGTTATTATGAACGATTGCAATTGTTTCGATTGTAAAAATATCTTACAATCGCCCATTGCTATACTGAACACATTTTAGAAGGAATGTTCGCAGCATTGATTTTTAAAGTGAATATTAATCTTTCTATTTATGTTATTTCAGTCTCCTCCAATTCCATGGAAGGCTATACTGACTTCGTTACCTTTCTGGGCAATCCTTTTAGCTCATATGGGTCAAAATTATGGATACGAAACGCTTATGACTGAATTACCAACATATATGAAACAAGTTTTACATTTTGATATTAAACAGGTAATTATTAAAAATTTATAGAAAGTTACTAAATTGTTATTTTTATCAACTCATTGTTTAGATTTTAACCAGAAATTTCTGGACACGTGCTGAATGAGTTACCAGCCATGAGTCAAATTATTTTACAGTTTTCTCCTATATTTATAGTTAACCAAAGCAATGTTTTTTGTTTGTTTTTTATACGAAAGTTTCATTTCTAATTTTTATCCATGATTATAATAAATTTAATATTAATAAATATACATTTTAAATCATAATTTTTTAATTTTCTTTTTCCAGAATGGTTTATTGTCGGCGTTACCTTATTTAGCTATGTGGCTATTTTCCATGTTCATTAGCCATGTAGCTGATTGGATGCTGTCTAGTCGAAGAATATCACATACTATTGTGAGAAAACTCATTAACGGAATCGGTAAGTTGAAATCAATTTTAATAAAAAGCAATTAAGTTGAAAGAACTAATTATAAGATATGAATATAATATTTAATTATTTCTTGCAGGTCAATACGGTCCAGCTATAGCTTTAATAATAGCTTCATACACTGGATGCAACCGGCCATTGACCGTTGCCATTATCACAATTGGCGTTGGTCTTAACGGTGGTATTTATTCAGGTTTTAAAGTAAATCATCTGGATATTTCTCCACGATTCGCAGGAATACTCATGTCATTCACAAATTGTTTGGCAAATCTGGCTGGTCTATTAGCTCCAATCACAGCTGGTATTATTGTTGAAGGAAAGGTGAGAATCATTGCATATATTATTACATTTTAATTTATTTATTTCGAAGAGTGCTATAAACAAAAACAGATCGTAGCATTGTCCTGCGTACGATTTTAATTACTATTGAAATTTCACAAATATTTTAGATTCATTGAACGGTGTGTCAGCTAGCCTCTGCACATACGCACAGATATTTAAAATTCTGTGTTTCAGTTTGTATGAAATGATCGTTAGAAAGTAAAAATCCGTGTAGAAATCCATTAGAAATGTATTGTACTAAACAATATTTTATACGCTCTTGATAGTGTGAAAAATTTTAAATTATAAACAGTAAAGTTCATTAAATTTCATCACTGTTAGGTACTCTTCCAAGTTACTTCCAAATAGCTGTTTTTTATATTATGATTCGCGATTCTTTGGAGACTGTTACACCCCCCCCCCCCTTCAAAGGAGAACCAAAATGTTTGTGAGGGGAACTGATTTTAGTTCAATGTTTAAGTACGCCAATAGTAAAGAAAAACAAAAAATTATGAACGCGTATTTAATCTAAAAAATTGTTTTTAGCCAACTCAAGCTGCTTGGAGGAAAGTATTCCTCATCTCATCAGCTGTGTACATTGTGTGTTGTACATTCTACATTATATTTGGTTCCGGTCAAAGACAAGCATGGGATAATCCTGACACTGATAAACCGCCTAAAAATAAAACGACGACTGATCCTGAAAATAACATTCAGACAACGCAGCATTGACATTCCTAAAATAGTGCAACATGAAATTTAACACAGACTGATAAAAACATGTTTTAAAAAGTGATTATTAAAATACCTAATTAAATTATTATTATTTTTTAGTGAATGATTTATGTTTTCTATTTATTATGACAACCAGTGTGAAAATCGAGCTATTTGCATAATACAAGTTGAAGTTTTTGTACCCAGTTTAGCATAAATATTAAATTCAGAACTGAAAGTAATAGAAAAAAAAGCATTTGCATGTTTAGTTCATTTCAGTTCAATGAGTTAATTTTCGATTGATCTTTAGGATTTATTTTATAAAGATAAGATTACAGATTTTTAAAATGAAACGATTGAGCTCAAACGTTGAATGAACGATAGTAATTGTATTTCATTTTTTTTTAAATTTTATATTATCTGAATCTTTGCAGTTATGAGGTATTCAGATTTTCATAAATTTTGGTATCCTTTTTTAAAGTTGTAACTTTTTGTCACTATTTATTATGAAATTTTGGTTCCCGTTTTCAGTTACTTCATTTTCAGTACTTACTAGAGCATCGATTTTTGTGACTCATGAGTTACAGAATGTGCCGTATAACATATTAATTTCCCAATATTTATTTACGATGTTTTTAATGTATATTTATCGCAGTGGCGGCGCTAGGATTTTTTGTTAGGGTGGGCCAGACCTGGGCATAGTGTTCTGAAGGTGGGC
The DNA here is from genome assembly GCA_039654895.1 of Mongoloraphidia duomilia. Classification (NCBI taxonomy): domain Eukaryota; kingdom Metazoa; phylum Arthropoda; class Insecta; order Raphidioptera; family Raphidiidae; genus Mongoloraphidia; species Mongoloraphidia duomilia. The sequence goes on along the minus strand of CM077524.1, from coordinate 45,069,969 downwards.
CAATAATATTTGTTTCCAAAATTTCAGTGCTCGTCAAAATTTTAATCCAGATTACTTGCTATAGAATTTACAAGGAAAATTGTTGAAATTTCGAGGGTTAAAAACGTATTTAAAAGATAAACTAGAGATTGGGGATTATTCCAGGTTGGGCCAAGACAGTTTAAGGTGGATCATGGCCCCACCCTCTAACGCCGCCACTGATTTATCGCAATACAAGATATGTTAATTAATGTTTGATCTAGAGTTTTATTTTTAATTATAAAGTCGAGGTAAAATATAGGGATATGAAGGTTGTACTTACAGCAAATTTTGTAATTTTCGAAATCACATAAACCGATGCTCTAAGAAACGGGAGATTTCCCCTTAAATATCCTTGAACTTCTTGTATTTTTATTATGCTTTGTAAAAAAATACATAAAATGTACTTTTTAAAAGATTGTTATAGTAAATGAAAAGAAACATAAATATCATTATCCTCAAAGGTTCGTGCCTTATTTTTTCATGAGTAGAAATGGTATGGTATTTTGTGTAATTTTGTATGTGTTGTTAAAACAATCTACAGGAGCTTTTATACTAAACAATATAAACAGAACAGTTATTCTAAATAATATTCGATAAATATGTCATCGCCATAGTTAGTTTTAAAGACTAATAAGATAAGTTTTGTAGTTTTTATATTAATTTTTGGGCACAGTAATTATCATTTTTTTTATGAAAGTGGCATATAAATTTTAAACTGTTATAAGTGGTACCTAATATCTTACAACTACACATTCTTAGTTTAAAATTGAAATTTCCACAGAGAAAAATATATATAATTAATAAATAGTATATTGTGCGACTAGTGGGAGAAAGAGAGGATTCCTCGAGCGTGGAGTTTGCCGCACGAGAATAGCGAGTGAGGTAACACGCGAGTGGAACCTTCTCTTTTGACCAAAAGTCGAACATAATATTTTGTTCAACTACCGCAAATAAAACAGTGATTTTTGGGTCGCAATATCTCCAACACTTGCGTGTAAGTTTCCCGAAATGAGCGTGGGCCCACTAATGGCCGAAACGGAATTTTGCCCACGCTCATTTCGGGGAACTTCGCAAGTGTTCGCGATATGAACGTGGGCGAAATCCATTTCGCCCACTCTCTACGTCAACAGTCAGGGAATTCAATATTTCGCTCACCCTCAGTGGGGCCCCGAAATTACATATTTTATGCGGGTGTTGAACAATAGTATATTGTGCGACTAGTGGGAGAAAGAGGAGATTCCTCGAGTGTGGATTTTGCCGCACGAGCGTAGCGAGTGCGGTAAAACACACGAGTGGAATCTCCTCTTTCGACCAATAGTCGCACACAATATTTTGTTCAACTACCGCAAGAAATATGTCTTTTCGTGGCTCTGCTGAGCGTGGGCGAAATAATGGGTGACCTGATTGATTGCGTAAACGTTCCCCGTAATGAGCGTGGGCGAAATGCTATACTCTGTACGATCAACAGTCAGGGAATTCATTATTTCGCGCACCCTCAGTGGGGCCACGAAATTACATATTTTATGCGGGTGTTGAACAAAATATATTTAGTATAAGGTATCATATTTACGATGAGACTGCAGAGTTAATTTTGTATCTTATCTCAAAATCTCTTAAAAGAAAAAAAATAGTTGAGAATATCGTTAAAATCCACATGTGAACAAACACTTTTAAACATTTCTAATAGAAATAACTATTAAATTAAATGACATAATATGGGGGCATACTAACATCACAGTACAGAAGTCCCTACGCTTGGCTTTGCTGTTTAAACTATGCTAAAATTCAAAAGAACGGCAAGCTGGATTTTTGGGTTGTACTAAAAAGTTAGTCTGTAACACGTTTAATACCTTTTTTTCAATCTATAATTACTCTTAACTAACGAAAATTGATTAAAATATACTAAAATAGACATTGTTTAGTAAAGTACCTACACAAATAATAAATATATATAAATAATAAAAAATGAGTTCGGCTATAGAAGCTATACCTAAAATAAAATTTAAAAAAATTAAAAATATGAAAGTGGTATACTTATTTATGTGTTTATTTCAAATATAAAATGAAAATAAAAGCACATACAACAATTACCGGTTTAGTAGATATTTATCTTCATTTATAGCTGAAACCAATTAAATAAAAAATGCAAAATATATGTAAAAATGACACTTAATAATTTACTTCTGGTTAAACCCACGCTATTGACCTCAGTTGTCGAGCGTTTATAATGTACAAACTAATACGGTGAACATTTTTTGTAAGACAATATTGTTTTTATATTTTTTTATGCTAATGGCTTTGGCCGAAGCATTAACTATTAAAATAAAAAAAAATATTGTTTTTAAATGCAAAGTTTAATCTTCGAAATTAATTAATACAAGGTACTTAGGTAATAGCTTCATATTTTTTGGGTTGTCGCGAAAAAGTTTCTCGTGAGATTATCAATAAAATGCAAGATCTGTTTTGAATAAAAATTTTCTCTGTGGTATTAAAATATATTTTGAATTATTAATGTTCTTTTTTGTTTACTACTTTTTTTGAAGTGTAAAAATTTAAGAGGCGTTGCTGCTATTCAAATTAAAAAAAATACCAAACCAGTATTGATGTTCAAACATTGTTTTGCTGTTTAAATAGTGCCTTTTACCAACTGTCTTCTGTAGATATTTTAAGTCGAAACGCAAATTGTGTCTTCTTAATTCAGAGTAGCACCGATTCTAGTCTAAAATATTGTATGATTTATAGTATATGTCTCTGTAACATCGGTTACTTAAGTTTTGATTGAACATCACCTACCAATTTAGATTGCAATTGAGATAAAAATAAATGCCAGTAACGGTAACATGATTATAGGTATATAAATACGAAAATTTACATTATTTTTTGTTCATTGTAAATTCTGCAAAAGTATAATATTTAAAAAAGAAAAATTAGAGACTTAGGTACATTGGTTATTATTGTTATTTCAAGCTCGGTAACAGACTTATGCTTAAAGTTATACGAATAGGGGTAATACATCAGATTAAAAAATTATAATTTAAAAAAACTAAAAAAACACGCTTTAATGAACTAAAAAGTAAAAAATAATTAATTTTATTGTAAAAAAGCGTGGGGTAGTATGAAAATATGATACAAAGCACCCCACGCTTTTTTACAATAAAATTAATTATTTTTTACTTTTTAGTTCATTAAAGCGTGTTTTTTAGTTTTTTTAAATTATAATTTATTTTTGCTTTTTAGTCCTGGAGATCCTGGTCAGGATAATGGGACAAACTTATGGAATTATTGTATTGTAATCGGTCCTTGATAAGTGTGCAAAGTTTCAGTTCAATCTGAAGTTGTTTGCTTTGTCAGGATAATGGGACAAACTTATGGAATTATTGTATTGTAATCGGTCCTTGATAAGTGTGCAAAGTTTCAGTTCAATCTGAAGTTTTTTGCTTTTTTTTTAGTCCTGGAGATCCTGGTCAGGATAATGGGGGACAAACTTATGGAATTATTGTATTGTCGTCGGTCCTTGATAAGTCGACAAAGTTTAAACTAAATCTGACCGTTCAAATTTGGTCAAAATCAAGTTCAAAGAAGTCGGTTACAAACTGACAAATAAGCAAGCAAGCACGCAAACATACAGGTGAAGCTAATATAAGCGTGTTAAAAAGTTCCAGTTTTACATGCAAAAAAATCTATAAAATTTGGCACTTTTGCTGTTTGACTTTTTTAAGGGTAATAACCGATTACAATAATTTATTTTGTTTACAAAACAATTTATAATATTTTATTGTGAAACTAAGTGTTCAATATAGCTTGAAGCACAATAAATTATATCATATAATATACAATGCCTCACAAAGTGCGTGGTATGAAATTTTAAAACATTTAAAATGGATAACAGTATTAGCATCATAAAATAAAAAGGGAAAACAGAAAGATTACGATTTTGTTATTTTTCCATTTCCTTCTATGAAACATTTTGTATGTTAGACAGTTAGATAACTACTATAATCTAATTACTAAGCGTTTGTTTTGTAGAATATAGTGTTTTACTTCAAAATGTAAGGAAAAACTTATTTATTTTACTATTATAAAAATATTGTACTTTTTACTACAATTATTATTGTAATTAAAGTTATTAGCTGACATTTCTTTTTGAGTAGAAAAAAAAAATTAAATATGCATAAATAAAGATTTCTATACAAGTAAATTTAATAAAATAATTGAAATGTCTATTGCGTTCTTTCTATCATACCTGACTTTTTTTTTTTTTAAACGTAACACTATCAGATACGATATTCTAACCTATACAGGTGATTCCAAAGTTGACGTTATCCTTTCACCAGCGAATAGGGCTTCAACAAATAAGATTTTTTTTCCTTTGGCGCTTTTTCGAAATATCAATATCAACGGAGTTACAGAGTGTCAATGTTTTATTTAAAAAATTAAAATTTATTAATAACTGCCAAACCACTTGAGATATTTAAGAAAAATTTTGTAAAAAAATAAAATACATATGTATGTATTCAAAACTTAATTTTAGGTGCCCATTAAAACGGTTTTTATTTTTTTACTCGAAAACAAGGAATTCAATAATAATTTTTATTTTTAGAAAATCAGTTTTTTTTTCTACGCGCGCCACTGATCAACCCAAAAATATTTTATTTATTGAAGAATTTCCCTCCCACGTAGCTATTGACACCTACAAAATTTTTCTTAAATATCTCAAGTGGTTTGGCAGTTATTAATAAATTTTAATTTTTTAAATAAAACTTTGACACCCTGTAACTCCGTTGATGTTGATATTTCGAAAAAGCGCCAAAGGAAAAAAAATTTTATTTGTTGAAGCCCTATTCTCTGGTGAAAGGATAACGTCAACTTTGGAATCATCCTGTATAGGCAGTGACATTGCTGGCACTTTATATATGTAAATAAGAGATGAAAAAGAAGTTTCAAAATGACTTTTTTATTTAAGTCAATAGCTGGTGAGATATGGCTTCTAAAATCGTAAAAAAATTCCCCCCTCTAACTTTTCAACTATGGGGTGGAAAATTCTGAAAAAAATTAAGGACGTAGAACTTATAAAATACTTTCAACGAAAATTGGTTTGAACAAGATATCTTATGTAGTTTTTGAGATATGGGATATTTTCGGCAGACTACGGAACCCTTTACTGTGTGTGGTCGGACACGCACTTGGCCGATTTTTAATAATTTAGGTGCCATTCGATTCGTCTTAATAGCAAGAGTCATAAAAGCTGTAATATTATTTAAAAAAATCAATACGGCGACCGTAATAAAAAAAACTTAAAGTTATGAAATTTCATTAAAATAACATAATTAAATTTTACTCGACTATTTGTAATATTTCTTTATAAATATATTTTTCTGGACCACTGATAATGTTTTTTATAAAATTTAAAATTAAAAAAGCTAAAACCCGACATATATACGTAAAAAAGTCGATGCTGGTATCAAACAGGTACCCAGATTTTAAAAAATCGGGAACAATGCTACCTGCTACTATTGGTAGATTTGAATCTCAGCTTCAAACCTATGTCCGCATTCCAGTGCTGCCTACGTAGTTGGTATCTGCAATATTTTACCAAGGAGGATAGAATATCTAGGCACCGTCATTTCGGTCCTTCATAATATACACACGTGCTTTATTTAAGAACGTTTAAAATTCAGTCAACAATAATATTGAAAATATGTTAATTAGAACAAATAGAGTTTATAAGATAAACATGAAATAACATGGTCAAAAATTGGTGCGAAGATGTAATATGATTTTTACAGTATTGAAAAGACAAATACTTGTATAGATTACGAAACCCTACAAAAATTCACGCCTGCGCTCTGTATCTGGCGTTTCTATTGTACACCATTCGCATTAACCAATCACCTACGATCGTTATTGGCCGCTCCGACACGCCGTGTATTGAAAAGAGATAATGAGGGAAACGTAATGATTTTCTTGAGGAAAATGTATTTCTATTATACGGACGCTTTCACCTAAACCTGTACAACCAATCGAATAAATTGACATTTGACAGAAGTTAGTCAAGCAGTACGTATCAACGGACGGTATTATACGGTTTGTTTTTTACATTTTAGCGTTTTTCAAAATCGCATGTTCTGAAATCTCATCAAAATGCTCTAGTCGTTTATTTTAAATAATTTTTTTAACAATTCAAAGTGATTTAATTGATAGTACCTAGTATTGTGTTATTCTTTTTTTTTTGAAATAATATAGTTTAGTTTTGAACTTCCGGGTTTTTGATTGTTATATTTTGAGGATCTCATAGTTTTAAATATCGTTCCGTAAAAATGGCGGAAGAAGATAAGGACACTAATAATACTGATGACAACAATGAACCAACTTCTTTCGGGTTGAGGCTGAAAGGAAGGAAAGGTGCTCTTAAGAAGAAAAACGTTTATAATGTCAAAGATCACAAATTCATGCCGAGGTTCTTTAAACAACCAACATTTTGCTCACATTGTAAGGATTTTATATGGTAAGTAGATATTTTATCATACTTAGTATTAATTAAATAATTAATAATTGTCGGTTTTATACATTGTTTAATACATTAATAAACGTAACAAGATTTCTTAAAAGGAAATAGGTAAACAATTGCGAAATTTTTGTTTGTATACATTTTACTGGCGACTGATGGCAATACCTATATTATATTTTTAGATAATACATATTTTGTTGACAGTGACACCATAGGGTACATATCTTTTTTAATTACTGTTATATTGATAAAACTATATAAAAATTATAAAGTTTTTTTACTCCTTTACTCTAGCGTTTGTTTTTTTTCTTTACCGTAGTTTCAAAAAAGTTTATAAACAGCAGTTCGAAATAATGCCTTATCAAATTTTTTGAGATAATTAGAATTTATGATGAAGACAAAAATTAAGAGAGGTCTCTAGCCATCTCCCTCCCGCCTAAAACTATTACACTTTCTCGATTGTATTTTTGATCCGTGGATAGATTTTTTTGCTCCAAATTGAAGCTAATTGTCCCTTCTTGGGCCAAATAAAAAAAATTGTGTTCAGGCCAGACAGCGTCCTTCTGAATTTTAGATAGTTGTACGCTAGCTCTACTAAAAAACTTTTCAATATTCCAAACTACGCATAACTATGCTTATAGACGCAACCTTTATCTTTAATTTAAGATCAAAACGGACCCTTTAAGTTGTATATTTTTCACATTTTTGCGTTACAAGAAACATACAGTATAATCTTTTGTCCTTGGCGGCTGTGTTTAAACCCGATAAAGTATATTTTATTAGTCATTACATAATCGGCATTTTTAAGCTTGAATAATCATCATAATAGACATTTATATACTATTATATAAAATAAAATAGTAAAGAAACTTCTGTAATTTAATGTTCTTCTGTTTTGTTTTTTTTTTTGTAATTTTAGTTAAGTACCTATTTTGTACGACATTTATACGCCTGCGCCTTCTGAAAGGATACGTAATAATATCCTTGCGATGATACCGATGCTGTTATCATACTTTTATTAATGGCAATTAGGTATTATGGTAACAGGGTAACAGCACCGGTACCATTGCGAAGTTACATCATACGTTCCTGCGTCCATTCATAAGACAGGTTTTAGAAATGTATTTCCCGCAATTTTTGTTCGTCTGTTTGTACGAGAACGACTAAACCAATTTTAATGAAACTTAGTACGCTTTGTTATCTAAACTTAACGTATCTACGAGTAGAGTACTTACTTTTTATTCAGTTACGCTCTTGTTGATAAGGTTCCTGTCAAAACCGATCTTAACATGATCTAAGCTGCGGGTAAAGGCTTGGATTAAATAAACGAAAAATATGTTATTCAATAGTGTTCCTTACATTTTTATACACATCACGTGTAATATACAGTGAATTTCCATAAGACGCAACAAATATGCGAGTATTATTTATTTGGTATAAGTATGGAAATTATTAACGCATTAGAGAAAATCGTTCCACATAAAATGCAACATCCACTGAGCAATATTTGATTAAAAAAAGTTTTTTTAAATGTCAACGTTTCTGCAGTTAAATTTTGTGTCATCTTCAGAACTTATTTAAACGTTAAAAAATACTCCCTACCAAATGACTTCAAGGAACCCCCATGTATCAAACACGAGAATTGTTAAAGGAATGCCTTTTAATCTTAATACCTACGTTAAAATTAGTTTATTTACCTAAACGTATACCTGAATTCCACCCTGGAATGCCAGACAAGCTGATAAGCGCGAGAATATTTGCTCACATTTGAACAATTCAATAAGATCGAAATTCGCTTGATTCGGTGCTAGGGTTGCCTGGTGTCCGGTTTTTTACGGTCGTGTTTGGCCCAATATATACAAGTCCGGTCTGTCTGGGTTTTGCTAGGCTAATTTTTAGCGATGAAATAGAGAACGCACATAATATATTGGTAAACCAGGCCATACGCAGAATTGGAAACTATTGAATAGAATCACTGTTTGGTGGACGGTGTTCTTATATTTCGGCTATCGAAGGCCGTAATATGCAGAAAACATGTTTTACACATAACGTTGTCTTTTATTACATTTCCTGTGTTGTCAGAATTTATCTTGGAAGATAAAGTATTTATGAACGTCATGACGTCATAAAGGTAAAAATTCAAGAGATTTTAATAATATACGACAGGGGTGTCAATTGTCAAACTCATTTAAGTAGCGAAGTTATTTCCTGTAAATAGTAGAGGACAGGGTAGTCCAGTGGTTAGCGTCGCGGCCTCTGGATCAGACTGTCGTGGGTTCGAATCCCGACTCCTCTCATGAATGTTTTGTGATGTAATTTAGTTTTAAGTGAGTTATTATATTTAATGTAATCAAGACACTAATGACTTAAGTTGTCGACGTGTCTATAATTTACAATAAATAAATAAAATCCTGTAAATAGTGTTACTCATGCGGGTCACACGTAATCCATAGACCTTGCCATCACTCTGAAGTCTAAAAAATATTTTAAACCGACATCAAAAAATAGGTTATCAATTCGTCATGTATGTTTCTATGTATGACCGCGATTATCTCGGGAACTAACGGCCGATTTAGATGAAACTTCGCGATATTGTTTAGAATTGTATTGTTTTAATGTTATAAGTAGTTAAAGTTGAAAATATCATAGACTTCTAGTGAAAAGTACTCGTTTTTTTCAACCGAATTTAAAAAAAAATCCAGCTACGAATCCATATATTTTTTGCTTTGAACGATGGTTCTTGTCCAATCTTAAATTTTCCATAGTAAAATAAATTTTAAAATACATTTTTCACATAATTAGTAATTACTGTACCATTAAAATTAATAAACATAAAAAACAATGGATACTGTTGATTTTTTCTTTGTATTGCAAAAGTTCTCGAAATTATTCAGTTTTAAAAGAAGCAGGTTTTAATAAAAAAGTAGTAAATAAATCGCAATTTACATAATAATCTTGCTTAAAGTAATAAATATGCAAAGAAACTATTTTTAAATGATGTTTTATTAAAAATTTAAATTATTATGTCCCACGCAGATTTCAAACCGGCTTGAACATTACAAGCATTGATCAATGATTATTATATTATTGTAAACAAGCTAGTTATGAAAAAGTCGTATAACTTTGCACCTTATGCATTTGAGAAGTACAGTACGTCATTAATTGAATAAAGAAAAAATTCGACTAATGACCAGTCCTATACTTCCCACCTAGTAAATATTTGCAAAAAATAGACACTCTTTTTTATACTTTGAAAAAAAGCATGGCCCTCTTTTTTGTTTGGTGATCTACTGATGGCTATAGTAATATAGCAAAAATCACGGTTACCGTGATTTACGTACAATTTTCTTTTTTCTTTTATTACATATAGATATTGGCACTCATTGAACGCGATCGACAAATTCTAACTGCATGCTCCAAACTATCTTTAACTTTGATCCTCCATTATGGGCCTACTTTTAGTATTAATTAAATCGAAAATCAGACATTTCTATGTAAAATATAATGAAAAATATTTTACCAATGTCTAATTTTATTGTCCGAATAATCGTTTGGCAACTACACGCAAAAAAATAGTGCCATGCCCCCACTGTGGATTGTTTTCTGCCAAAATAAAATTTCCTACCACTTTAGAACTAGTGACTCATTAAATTCATCAATAATACACATTTTTTAACATACATGCCGAATTTCAGCCGCTTCGGAATTGTTTGGTTTATTTCGCAAAATATGATCTAATTTGCTTGTATAGGTACTAAATATCTGGATGACCGAGCTTTGCTCGGATGAGTTCAAAAAAATTAGTACCTACTTAAAGTTCCCATTTCATCAAAATCGTTAGTCGTTTTTAAGAAAAAAAATTACATACCTATAAGTAGATAATATTATTATACGTCAGTATACGTCATACAACATAACGTATGTACCTACATATTTTCAAATAATTACTGATTATTTTAATTAGTTAAAGATTGACTGTCAGAGTAATTTGACATAAATAATGAAAATAGTTTGTTTTTTCCAAAGCCTACTCACCATACGACACTGTTTTATAACGTTAAAAAAACTGTTTTTTAAAATGATAAAATCGATTAGAATACGAATTTTTCCAGGGATGAGACCTAGCTAGATCGATTTTTTGCCCCCCAAAACCCCTTTTCAGTAAATTTCATCCAAATCGTTAGGGCCGTATTCGAGAAAATATTTATATAGGTACATTGGTACAGATATACAAGATTTGCTCGTTTAATAATATAGGGATTTTAAAATGGAAATAACGCTAACTAATGGGCCAAGCTTAGTTGGTTTTATTCATTAACAAGTAATTTAAATGCTTTTTTTGTAAATGATTATTAATGACGATAATTTTTATTCCCGCCATATTATAATGTCATTTATAATCGACATCAACAGTTGGTGAAATATGATCCACGTGATTATGTCATGATAAGCATTAAGGAAAAGAGTCGATAAACGCGGTTCCTGAGATAATCGCACACATACGTATATTATATAAACATAATAATAATACATAGGTACAAGCATACAAACCTAACCGATGAATTGATAACCTCTTTTTTAATTCAGGAAACTGTATTGATTTTGTATGGTAATATGAGTGTAATATTTTTTGTACTTATATTTATATAGGGTTTTTTGAAAATATAAATTTTAGGAGCCAGAAACGGACTATCATAAGTACGGTAGATTAGTGAAATAATTTTCTAAACAGTCTAATAAACATGCATGAAAATGTTTTTCGTTGGAAAGCAGCCAATTATATAATTGATTCGAAACATATTGGAAAAAATCATTTTACCAACCATAGTCACTGTCAGGATTCTAACCTGAACCTTTCCACTTTCACGGCGGAATGAGCTTCCGCCGCGAAATCAATCTGATCTGCACCCAAGCGAATCCCGGCTGGACAGTTATTATAGACCAAAAGCTTACCCAAGAATTAAGAAAAACCGCATTTAAATCCGTTCAGTAGTTCTCAAGATTAGCCGGTACAGACAAACAGACACCTATACCGAGACTTCCTTTCAGGGCCCGGACACTTAATACTCCCTACCATTTATTTATTTATTGTAAATTATAGACGCGTCGACAACTTAGGTCATTAGCGTCCTAGATTACTCCCCACCACACATTATTCGTAAGGAGATTTGTACCAGAGCGATACCAACCAAATAGTTTTAGATAGGTAAATTAACCTCAAATTTAAGCATAATAAATAAAAAATGTCGAATATTTATTGAAAATTAATATAGTTCTATTCCCTTCATTTTATTATATTATAATAAATGAACAATATTAATAATTACTTTGGTCATTGGAAACATAAAATGAAAAATATTATTATTCTGGTCCAAACCTTACGAATAAAAACTCGAGTTTTGTTTTAAGTGTCCGGCCCCTGCTTCCTTTTATAGGTAGTATGTAATCTATATATTTAAAACACAAGCCCTATTTCTCTAGACAATCCGCCAGCAACCCCTGCTCAACCGATTGACATAATTTTTTTTTTAAACTGAGGCCTTTAGTCCACAGATATGTTATTGCTATTTTTTTTTTTGGTGAAATTTCTTTAAAAGGGGTGATTTCAAGCGATAATAGTAAAAATGACGAGGGGGGCAGTGGGGTGAAGAGAAACGTAAACAGAGAAAATCCATCGGCGTTCACGATACATGAGTGTGAGAGAAATGCAAATATGTACGCATGTCGTGGATAGGCTATGCAAACAATAAACAATGAAACATCTTGACAGTTGTACATTTTAATTTTTAGAGCCCAGATTTTAATAGGGTTATATTGACAAAATTTCCAAAAGTATTTAAAATTAAACAATAAAGATGTATATGTACGTGCAAATTTTTTTCTCTTTTAAATATATAGTACTTAGTTTCTCAAATACCGACAAACTCATCGATTTTTTCTGAAGATCATTCGTACGTAAGTATTACACTGATAGATCCGTTCTATAGCTTCTAAAAAAATACTATATTACGTACACTTTAAAGTTATGTTTGAATCAAAAATATTTATCAAAAATTATATTAAAAACATATCGTTAAAAGCTAGGTTATGTGTTTTACTCACGCGTTCGTATACACAATGATATTGAGAAAGCTTCAAATATATATTTCTTATTGTTTTCTTAATAAAGTGATTCATATTAGATATAAAAAAAGGTTTGTGTTGGCAAACATTTTTTTTTGGCGATAGCCTTTACTAAACCATTGTTCTTTGAAGACAGTGTTAAGTCGTCGCAAAAAAGTTTTGCACGGGTACACTAGTAATATTATTATATGTACAGAATATCTGTACTATCGCTTATCACTACACGACTACGAGACTGGTTTCGTCCGTTTCGCCGTGCAATTCAAGCAGGAAGCAAAAGCGTAGGACCTTGCATAGCGCAGTTGGGCAGCCTGCTAACTGTTGCTGCAGTGGCAATCAGTCGTAGACGCGCGAATCAATATCGCGTTAGGCCGCATATTACACCTTTTATATACTCGTACTATATGTGTTACGTCTGTATTTCTATGTATATTATTATGTATAATATAGGTATGCCAATTTGTGCTTATCACCTACAAGCGAAATGTATGATTAGTGATGGGCGATTGTAAGATGTTTTTACAATCGAAACAATTGCAATCGTTCATAATAACAATCGAGTCCACAATCGACTCGGAGTTTGATTTTACAATCGAAATGTTCGATTGTTCAAGTCGATTATTTGCCAGCGAATGAGAATACATATAATCGCGATTCAAGGTTATATGCTAGTCGATTGAAGTCTGACGTTTACGCTACTCGCTCATCGTTGATTCACTGTTCACACTGTTCAGTCGGTCTCAGAGCACTCGATTACTGCACAATCGACCATCCATCGACTCGATCACAGTTGTTGAGTGATGAACGATTATATATTATGTGGCTCTCGACAGTGTACATCGTCTGTACGATTCAATACTATGCAACTTGGTCTCGGTAAACTATGAAACATCAACAATCGAGTCCAAGTGAAAACCATCGAGAGTCATCGAGATGTTTGAACAATCGAGACAATCGACTAAAATATCTCGTAATCGCCCATCACTATGTATGATATTGTAGTGACTTAGATGAAATCTTAGAGGGATGTCGCCCATATTATAAAAATACTAGCGGCCCCGTCCGGCTTCGCCCGGGTGCTAAGAAAGCCCGGGTGCAATACACTACTCACTCGCTTCGCTCGTTCGCTATATATATAAACCTTCCGTGAAAAAGTATCTAACTGATGGTGAAAACCGCATCAAAATCCGTTACGTGGTTTAGGAATTACATTACTCACTCGCTACGCTCGTTCGCTTTATATATAAACCTTCCGGGAAATAATTTTTAATAATTTAGGTTCATAATTATAAAAGCGTGGGTCGTGTCTAATAAACTATCATATAGTTCACAACCCACGCTTTTATAATTATGAACCTAAATTATTAAAAATTATTTTTTCCTTTTTAGTGCATTTAAATAAAACCTTGTCTTTGAAAAGTTTTTTTACTAATATTTATTTATAGATAACTTGATGTATCTACTCGAATTCTTCACATTGAAGTAGAAAATTTATTACAGAGAAAAAGCAAGGCAAATATTCTACACAGGTGACATGTGTGTGAAATGGAATAAAGTTTTTCTTTCTATTACAAAAAAGAAAAATGAAGGAATGTATTACAGACCTCGTTCTTTTAAAAAGTATTAAGTTTTTGAAACTAGTTTTAAGAAATGCGTTCTTTTCTTGTGAATTTTGTTTGCTCCCAATGTGCAAAATAATAAAATAGAAAGCTTCTATAACTTTCTTTCATTTTAAAAACAGAAACAGTTGTCTAAAAACCATGCGAATAACAGCATCATTCAAATAATGTTCATAAATCATAATTTCACTCTTATAAAATGTAAGTATTTTGAGTCTGATTCATTCATTTATCTTTATTTTCAAATACTGTAATATAACTAGTCCATTTTAATGTATATACAGTGTGTCCACTGACTCATCCTCAACATGGGGATCTCCGTTGTTATGGGAGATAGAGATTTGGTTAAATGAGACAAAATGTGCAGAATCTCCAGTACTACTACCCTGCGTAGTCAAACTTTCCATATTTTGCTTGGTTCGCGACCGACAGTTGAAAAACGAGATTTACCCATTTTCGTTTTTTGTTTATAACTCACTTATTAAGTAAGTTAGAAAAAAAATATTTTCACTTTCTTAAGGCCCTTTTTTATGAAGATTTCGAATATCTTTTCATATTTTTATTTACTTTTATAGTTTTAGAGATACTTGTATTAACTTTGTTTTTTTAAATACACGTCAAAGATGGCCATGACACCATTCGAAAGAGATTTTTTTTCTCTTTAATTTGATATGAGGGTTGATGGATTAATTTTCAAAAATAACAGAGTTATACGTAAAACACTGATTTCTAATAGTAGGCTATGCTAAATTAATTGATAAAACAACAGAAGGCTTGGCAAACAGTTGAAATTCGCGTTGGCTTAGTAAACGGCTGTTTTGTTTTAGCTGTCAAAGTGTAGTATGTTGCTAATTTGTCAGTTTACTAAGTGATTTATTAAATTTACTTTTGTTATCATGGAATCATTTTCTAACAATGAAAAATAAGTATGTTAAAAACATGTATATACACTACACAGTAAAAAAAATTGTTTCAATCGATCAGTTACCAATATAAAATTCTACTATATTTTTTTTACAAAAAACATACGTTCTCACATCAAAGCAACTTTTTTTATAGTGCGTTCTGCAACCCAGTATAAAAGTACCGAGGTATTTTAACGAATACGTCGATGACAAGTGACAATAGATACAAAATACATACATATTATAGAAGACCGTGAATGCCATATCGATAGTCTTTGCTGTCATCTGGATTCCATCAAGGTATTGCTACCTGTATGTGATGTACATACTTTATCATTACATGCACTGTAGTGTGTCTTTGGTGGAACGGGTTACGGGAAGAAATACATGCATGGGACAGCTGACATAATCTTTATATACAGGGTGTTTAATAATATATGCGCAGGACTTCAGGATGTGATAGGTCGTCCAAAAATATGAAAAAAAGTTTATATTAACTTACCCTCTAAAATACACCATTTTAAAGATACAGGGTGTTGAAATTGAAAAAAAAATTTCATTTTTTGCGAATATCTCCGGAACCGTTTATTGTACAGAAAACAGCTTTTGTAAGCATTTTCTACTCATAATAAGCTATGTTTTGTGCGGAAATTTTTTTTTTAAGTCATAATTGGGGAAGGTTTTGAAGGGGTAGTGGGTGTTTTTCTCCCCAACTTCTACGCTACTGAAAAAGTACCGTTTTGAGACGCCAATTTGAACCGCCAATGTTTTCTACACAAAAAAGGTACTCTTGGTCATAAGCTCTAAAGTCGTTCGTTTTCGAGAAAAATCAACGTTTATGTTGAAAAACATGGTCAATTTTTTTAAATAAAATTTTTTTCTTACTAATTAAGCAAAATTTATTTAAACGTTAGAACAAGTAACAAAACCAAACGTTAACTTCATAATTGCAAAATTTAAAAAAAAACAATAACAAATCATAAACAGTTAAATGAAATGTTGGAAATGTCCGTCGTTAGCTTCAATGCACGCAGCAATTATTCGACACATTGACTGTATAACAAAATTTTTTTTTTCAATTTCAATACCCTGATCTCTAAAATGGTACATTTTAGAGGGTAAGTTAATAGAAACTTTTTTTCATATTTTTGGACGAGCTATCACATCCAGAAGTCCTGCGCATATATTATGAAACACCCTGTATATATATTTTTTCTGTCCGTGTGTATGTGACTGAACTCCTCCAAAACGGCTGGCTTGATTTTGATGAAATTTTGTGTGTGATTAAGTTAATTCGAGAATGGTTTAGATTAAAAAAAAATTAAAATCGGTCAAGCCGTTTTTGAGTTTTAGCGAGACTAAGTAGCACCCGGGAGCGAACGAGCGAAGCGAATGAGTAGTTAATGTAATTACAATATTCAGGCTAACGAGCGAAGCGAGTGAGTAGTGTATTAATAAAATTCGAGCGAACGAGCGAAGCGAGTGAGTAAAGTATTTATAATATTCAAGTGAACGAGCGAAGCGAGTGAGTAGTGTATTGCACCTGGGAAATTTCTAGCACCCGGGCGAAGCCGGACCGGGCCGCTAGTATAGCTATAATACTCTATCCATACGGTACGAGTTTCCAATATGAATGTTTGCGCCTCTTTATGTTAAGGTGCCCATCGATAATAATTAATCAAACGTGCTTGTCAATCATTGTGCTTGTACAATGATTTTGATAGTCTGTGGGTCTGATTAAAGGCTTGCACACAATATGCTTAAAGAATAATGCTTGCGCAAGCTTGCTTGAAGTGTGCGGTATTATTTCTATAAACATTTTCGTAGTCTGTACCTGAAAATTATGGCGAGATTATCAGAAATCAACCAATTTTGCGAGATTCTACTAAATGGAGAAATGTTTTTTTTTTGGATTTTTATACCAGCATCACAGGAGAATGGTTGAATCGATTTTTATAAAACTTGATACCCATGCAGACTTAAAGGATGGTTTTTATTCGGCTACGATCGGATTAAAATAAGGTTTCAATTAAAAACCCACATTAACGTGAGCAAAGGCTAGGCGAATATTAAAAATATGCTCTGTGATCAATATTTGAGATATTTAGCTTTTGCAATGAACACGTCAAAATTAAAAAGCCAATGTCAATTTGGACATTGTTTCCATTATTTAATATGAGAGGAATTAATGCCATTTCGGACATTGGCCGTAACATATATGCGATCGCAGTGCATGTTATGCTCTACAGGTGACACGTAATGCTATATATGTCGTAATAAATATGTTTATGATACAAATAAATTATGATGTTAAACCACGCTATCTATCCAGAACCGTATCTATCTTTTTTACCGCCGTAAGCAATCATTTGCCGTCTTATATACAGAAAATTATTTTAAATCGCACGAGATTAGGACCGAGACATCGAGAGAGAAGGGGGGGGAGAGAGAGATTATAGACGCTCGACAACTGAGGTCATTAGCGTCTGTCATTTTGAAAGTAAGTAATACAAAATTGAATTAGACAGGAAACTCGAGCACTATGCTTGAGCATTCAAGGTTTTTAACAATGGGCTTTTCTAATTTCGGATTCTTCAAAGATTAGACTGGACTCTATAGAAAAAAATATATAGCTGCCCAATCCGACTTCTTCCGAATTTTCGCTTACTGCTCACCCCCCTTTCGTCCTAGCGTAATAATGCATACAAGAAGTATGCTTTTAAACAGTGAAAGAAATCGGAAATGGAAATGGACTATCCAACACAAAAATATTTTTTCAATTCGAACCAGTAGTTCCTGAGATTAGCGCGTTCAACCAAACAAACAAACTTTTCAGCTTTATAATATTAATATAGATTAGTTTTGATATAGATTGAAAGAACTACATGTTGCCCGGCCAAAAATATGCCCTAAGCCATTCCAAGTTTCACGGATGTTCAGAGTCCGCCCTGTATGTGTAGGTATCTACCTGTATTATTATAATATTATACGTAATATATTGACTTCAGTATAGTATATAGATAAAATCTATATCAAAAGATAATTAATTGATAAAATATGCGTGGGTGCAATTGGGGTTGGTTCTGTTGATTTCAGTAGCGAAGGTGACTGACCTATCAATAGTATTATATTAGTTTCTGTTGTAATTTTAGTTGAATGGCAGTGTAGAAAAAATGATATTTTTGACAAAATTTGAAATTTCTCAAAATAATTATTTCAAATTGATTTAGCATCAACTGATATGATCAATTCGATATGTATGTTTGGATGTAATTTTTGTAATCATAAATTGAAAAGCGGGGTGAAGCTTTTTAATTTATGATTTCAAAAAGCTGGAATCATGTTTATCAAGAAGATGAAAATACATTGACGAGAAATCCTAAATCGATGCCGATTCACAAAAGTAAAATTTGTATTTTCAGACACATATACGCAATTATTTAAAAACTTTAATGCGCGTTTAACTTACCAAGTTGATATTTCAATAAATTGATGAATATTTTATTTGAGATTTGTTTAATATGCCTATTTGGCTATATGAAAATATAACGAATGATATTAATTATTATTAAGATGATCATACTGAAGATCCTTGGATAACATGTATTGTTTGTGTTTGTGCATCACCTTCATTTCTTGATTTCTTGTAATTTAAAAAAATGAATATGTCTGTATCGCGGGTACAGTCAGATTAGGTACGTGAATACCGTTAAACACAAATAATTATATTTGTTGTCATGGAAAGAAATACATCCACTTTTATTAATTATCTTATAAAATAAAATATTCGTAAAATATAATAAACAAAATAATTGTAGTTTTATTTTTTTATATTTTAAATTGTTAACCAATACATATATATTTTCATTATTAAAAAAAAAATAAAAAATAGAATATTAAATGCTTTGGGATTCGGTAGACTCGTACTTTTCCACACGGCCACCTGGCTTAGTGTGTTTGAGACCGTAGCATAGCTATTCATACAATTTTCTTCAACTTATGTCTGCCGTACTACGGTGAAATTTTCCCGTGTAATCTATACACCGAAAATTGTGGCACTATTTATTATATGAACGAAGGGGAATGAAACTTAAATATCATTAGAAATGCACTGTGCCATAGATGTGTACAAAAAAATCAAGTGTTTATGTTGCTGTTAAGACAGGTAAAATAAAGTGAACATACATACATGATTTCCCCATACAGAACACTTTAACCACAAATACGTGGTTTCTCTCGCTGTTTAAAGACGTCTGGTGACACACCACGGAGATTCTATGAAATATCAATATTGTCGGATTTATTCGTTGTCGGTACAGTTATGTTGAATTTGTGTTTATAAGGTTATGTGACAAATAAATGTGAATTTACTTCACAGACATAATTGGTCGAATTTCGACCACAAGCGATACTAGTATAGGTAATTAATTCACAATCCACAACATAATAGACATGTGCTTAGCATCATAATATTATAACGTGTTACGAATATAATATTATATTTTAACCACACCTGAAGATGGCAACTCGTTGCTGAAACGCGTCGTGTTAACAACACATGAAGTCACAAGACGGACACAACGTATTTCTTATACTTCTTATTATTCATATAGTGACTTGGAGACCTAACACTCTAAAAATGTATCATAATTACTTGAGGTGGGTGTTGACGGACTACTTTATGTTGTATCCGATTTGTTTGGAGCTATGTAACTGAGTAGAATGATTCTTGTTGGATTAGAAGCTATTGTTTGCGAATCCGCTACGACAAGTAGTCACACATACACAATTATTATATACGTGTGTTGCGTGAACATATCGCATTTCCGTTGGTCAAGTTCCGGTTAAGATTGAGATAGGAAATAGACGTACGTTTGTTACACGGCAGCTGTATGCGACAAACTGCTTTATACGTACCTAAATTATACATTGTGTCCTTGAAAACAAGATTATATAAGAATATTTTTTTGTATGGTTTTATTACACGGGGATGCAATGTAAGGTTTAAGTCACCAAGTGACTAGCGATTAAGCCCTGCAGTCAGGGTTCATTCTGATTAGTCAAATACCCCATCTTGATGTCGTTTGACACACGCACACACACCTAAACGA
The DNA here is from genome assembly GCA_039654895.1 of Mongoloraphidia duomilia. Taxonomy (NCBI): domain Eukaryota; kingdom Metazoa; phylum Arthropoda; class Insecta; order Raphidioptera; family Raphidiidae; genus Mongoloraphidia; species Mongoloraphidia duomilia. The sequence continues at coordinate 45,049,682 of CM077524.1, read as the reverse complement.
ACGTAACAACTAACTAGTGAACTCTGTATACTAATATGGATAGCGATTAAAAATAGGTTTTGTAGCATTTACTCGCGGCTTCGCTTGTGTTTTAATTTTAACTGACTCTTTGCTCGGTTGCACAAAGCGTGGTCAAAAAATTTAATTTAACAATGACCTTAGATTGTGATAATATAATTACAGTTTTTTATACATTCAGGAGCAGTCTAATGTCGTCGTGAAACTCCCTGTCATGTAGAACATTATATTGTACTCTCACAAAAACAAATGATTGATCTAGATAAAAAGAGATCGCTTTTCAAGCTAAAATTTGATAAAAATGAGTAGAAAAATGTTGTTTCGAAGTAGAAATTGTACAAAAAACTATGTTAAATACATTTATACACAGTTTAAAAAAATATCGTTTCAATCAATCAATTATTTTTCGAGCAGGGCCGATTTAAAATTCTACAATGCTTTTCTTATGGAGAAATATGTGTGGTCACAACCTAAGGTCTTTGTCAAATCAAATTTTTTGACAAAGCTTTGTGCAACCGAGCATCTGTATCTTAACCCAGTCGTAACCAACTAATAAAATCATAACCCTCCTTTTTTCGTATTCGGGTAAAAAATACTCCTGCATATATTAAGTTGGGGTCAGGACAGTGTAAAAAGAAAATAATGATTTCGGTATACAGTTTGGTCGATAAATAATACAATGTTGTGAGAATATGTAACATGAAGTGTAAACTATTTACATACAACCGGTATATGCAGAGAATTGAGAAATATTGTTTATAAATATATCAAGGATGGGCGTATGTTTGCTGAAATTCTTTACTCTCCGTAGATAATGAAGAAACTTTTGTAATTATTACATTTTCAAAGAGGGTAGACAAATTTTTTAATTGTTATTTGCATAGCACATGAATATACGAATAGTTCTTGCACACGATTCACATTTACTGTGTAAATTATTTTTTATAACTCCTGCTTCTAAAGTTCAATATTCGAGCACTGTGAGGCGGGCGTGAAGAGGCGTATTTTAGTAAGCGTGCGTAAAAGTACAGTCACCGTGCGTGAAAGTCCAAAGCGTGCGTAAAAGTACCGTCGCCGTGCGTAAAAGTACAATCTCTACATCTTACAAATTCGAAACTTCCGCACTTTGTACAATATACAAGCACTATTTACTGGCTATTGATCGCTGTGTTACTATATAAAGTAAAGCACCTACAAAGTCCACATCATGAGAGAGTCATACTTTTAATGATTTATACAGAAGTTAATAACTTTAATAAAAATAAACTAAATCGTAACTTAGTCTGTAATTGTAAAGTTTTAAGGACTCGAAGAGCGAATGTTCCGTTTTTATAATTTTTTTTCTCTTTATTAAACTTTAGAAGGCAGTCGTTATAAAAAATTATGTTTGATACGTCCACTTAAAAGGGAAATATCTAATATAGGCTTAAATTGAGGCACGAGCTAAGGGACGCATACACAACGAGATCTCGTTGTGTATGCGTCTCTTAGCTTGTGCTTCAATTTAAACCTACCATACCTCACTTCACGCACACGTATCGAAAATAATTATTTTGACCTGGCAGGTATTTCAAAATGGATTAAAATCAACGAAATTAAATGAAGTAATCGATTTTGATTTTGGTCCAAAAAATAATCGTACAGTTTTATTACGTATACTTTACGGTCGGATTGTTTACAACTGACGGTGTTAAAGAGCGGTGATAAAGTACCTACCAGAGTGTAGCCAATACACGTCTGATCGCTGATTGGTTCCACCATTTTAAATGGTAATTTTTCGCAAGCAATTCACGTTTTACAAAATATAGCTTGCAGTTGTCCTTGTTGTAATAGTATTTTGTATGTCACGTTAATATTTCAATTAAAAATTAAAATAATACCTATTAATACATACTTAAGAACACTCTTTGGGTGTTGCTGAAAATGTTGGTACATGGTTTATTTCTTTATTTCTACATTGCGTAGAAGGGTTAGATAGATAGATAGATAGATATATTTAGTGACCAATATTGGTATAAAACGTCAGAAGGATACAAAGTAATTATTACATAAATATACAATAAATTCTACACGCTACAAGAAAAGAAATCTTCGAAATTGTACAAACACATATTCTGTAGCACATTTTAAATTTTATTTTTAAAATTGTTCAGCGGTAAGGCCTTGATTTTATCTGGAAGATGATTATAGAATTTGGGTGCCCAAAAGTTGGGACCATTAATTAATTTATAGTTTTTATAAAAAGGTCCAGCTTCTGGTTAGGTGCTGTGAGAATGTACCTGATTTGCTGTTTCAAAGATTTCTAGGTTTTGTTTTACATAAATTAAGTTTTCATAGTTATGAGGGTACAAGAAAGTAATAAAGTGAGGAAACAAGATTCAATCATGTGAGACGCATATACGGCTCTATTTTAAGTCGTGTAAAAGTGGGTTAATTTGTATCGTAATGACATCATTAGATTACTAAAATGTCAGGCGACTGAGCCATTTTTTACGACAGTCCTAACTCCTAAGGTTCTTAAACAGTGCACTAAATAAAGTTAATATATTTATGATGAATATACTTCTAATCACTTGTGTGTTTAATAAACAATAATTGGAAATGAATGAATTAATTATGAATATTTCATAATTTTAATTATATTTTAATTTTTACCATATTAACTTCAAAAACATAATTATTGGAAACTATCCTAGATATACCCCGTGCCATATGATGCATGAACAGCTAAGTGTAGAATATATATATAATTTTATACGACATATATAACAAATAGCTTTTTTTATAAAATCAAAGATAACAAAAATAAAAAAATATCTGACATTGCTAATTATGATGTAAAAGTAAAACACAAACATAAAAGATTAAAACATATAACAATATAAAATACACCCAATATATCAATAGTGCGTTAATGCAAAAAGTGTAGGGTTTTTTTTTTGTATATTTTTCCCTCATAACAAATTATAATATATTAATTTCATTATTCTTTCTTATGTAGTAGCCTGTAAGAGTAGACCTATTAGGTCTGGAATCTTGTATAACAATTGTAACCTTTTATACTGTTTTGACGAATTTAAATAAATAAAACATTTAAATAAAAAAAAAAAAAAAATAATGTAAAAAATCAAATTTTTTTTTTGACAATGTTTTAACAAATTTTAATGTTTAAATTATTAGCTAAATGACTAATTAGGTGAAAAAGATTCTGCCTGAAGATGACATATCTAGGTCGAAACATGTAGCAGTGGTAAATAAATTGTTATATTTGCTTACTTAATTTTATATCTTGTGAGGATTCATTCATTTCCAATTATTGTTTAATATATTTAGTTGCCACTTCTAGTAGTACAATTATTATTAATTTACCTAATACGTATTCAGAATAGTGACATTTCGTAGTACAGTCTGTATAATTTTTAATGATAAAAGACATTTTGTCTTCATGTTTCATGTATGTGACACATACATTATTATGTTATATAGGATGATGGCTTTCATTAATGTGGCACCTGGGTACCCGTTGGATGGATAATCTCTAAGTTGGTATTCTGTGTTTATAATCCTGAAATTGCTGTTGAGATGTTGAGCTCTACACGCCATTTCAAATTGAATAACATCAACATATCACAAAACGTGACAAAATGATCACTAACCTGCAATTTTTCAGTCTTGGCATTATATATTTTGGGGGAACTTTTTCTTTCATTCTTTTTGCTGAAAGTCACAGATATGAAGTAAATTGGCTACTTCGATGGTTTGATAATATAGATAGCTATGAATCATCCGTGTTTGTATTAAACTCCTCTCTCTCGTCTTAGCAGGGCAGTTGTGATAAATTGACATTATATTATGAAATTTGTTTTTTGTTTCCATGATTACTAATAGAATGCGTTACGTTAAACAAACGCACGTTCAGGTCATTATATTACAGAGTGTCCCGTAAGTAAACCGCCCTCCATCAACCATGTATACAAAATTTAGTTCTGGGAAAAAATGTTTAATGAACTTCCTATTTGTCGTGGTTTATAAGATATGTGTCAGCAAAATATGCCAACTAATGTCCTATTTGCTGTGGTTTAGAAGATATAATATGCGTCAACAAAGTATGCATTGAATTTAAGATGAATTGATAGAACGGATTAATCAATACAACAGTAATTACCAGTGGCGGCCTCTCCTATGAGGCAGGTGAGGCAGTGCCTCACCAATAATTTTGCAAATTAAATAAATTACAAATTTATATTATTTTACTATTTGTATAAATATATCCATTAGAATTAATATTTGGCTTCATAGAAATCAGTAAAATACGGGCCTGCCGTCAATCTTAACGCGCTTCGCTAGAAATATCATCCATCCCATTTCTGCATGCGGTCGTATATGGTAGAGGCCGGCCTCGCGCTTCCTTGTCTTTCATTGGCGCGTTGCCTGTTTTTGTTCTTATATCATCCATCTCATTTCTGCATGCGGTCGTGTATGGTTAGAGGCTCGCCTCGTGCTTCCTTGTCTAGCGTATTAGTAATGTGAGTAATGTGGTGTTTATGATGCCGTAATAGTCCAGTCGAATCTAGCTTTAAGTAGCGCATAAAAACATTCTTTTGAGGCAAGCTTCTACGTAAATTTAATGTGTGTTATTATAGTTTTCGGTAAATATTTTTGTGGTTTTTCGTACTGATTTTTGTTTTGCTTTCTTTTTCCAACAGTGGGCAGTGATTTTTCTAAAATATTAAATTACTTTAAAATCTAACCTTACTAAAAAAATTTTTTTTTCAACTGTGCCTCACCACTTTCAATTACCACGAGCCGCCACAATCGTTCATCACTCAACAACTGCGTGGTCGAGTCGATGGTCGATTGTGCAGTAATCGCGTAGTACGAATTCAATAGTGAAGAGATCACAGTATAGTGAGTACCGACTGAACAGTGAACAATCAACGAATCGCGTGAACGTCAGTCAACTAGCATATAACTTTGAATCGTGATTATATGTATTCTCATTTGCTGCTGTTGCTATAACGTAGTTGGCAAATAATCGACTTAAACAATCGAACATTTCGATTGTAAAATCAAACTTCGAGTTGATTGTGGACTCGAATGTTATTATGAACGATTACAAATTATTGTTTTGATTGTAAAAACATTTCGTATCGCCCATCACTATTTTCTATGTATGGTTAATGGATGGCGATTTACTTTTGGGATATCTTGTATAGGTAGTAGGTACAGTGTGTGAATATTTATTGACCTGTGATTATTTTAGACCAAAGTAGTAAATATATAACATTTACTGCACTCAGTAATCTTAGTGAGTTTAAAAATAAAAAAACTCGGGTCGCAGTGCCAAAACCCTGTCGACAATATAGTGTATTTGCTAATACAGGCCTTGTGGCTTTAATACGTGAACTTAAGTTTGTTTTTGGACAAAATAAAAAATTTAACCTCTTAATACATCCTTTAAAGTATTGTTTTTTCTTAATTTCATTATTATTATCAATGCAACGTACCAAATTAAATACACCCTTCAGTAAGTAATTTACTATCCGTATAAACTAGTGTTTTCATAAAATTTTTAAGTCCGGTCCTGTCGTGCCGATTTTGTTAAAATTTTAGCAACACATTTTAATCTCTACTAAAGGGTTAAATTCCAATTTTGAAATAATTCTGAGATTTTTTTCGGTATTTTTAGGCCCAAAAACTTTTTTCAACCCCTAAAAACTACCCTTAAAATGGTCCGATTGGGCCCATTTTAAATAGGTTCCGTGCGGTGATTAATTCCAACGTGTGTGCCAAATTTCGTTCAAATCAATGAAGTCTTTCGAGAGTTATGCCGCGAACACACACACATATATATATATAAACATTTCCAAAAATGGTGCCAAAGTGTTCAGGAGGCTATGAAACTTCGAGAAATTTTGGTCCGATCCCTAGGTCCCGCCATCCGACCGACGCCAATAGTGTATGTGCCATATGACAAATGCACTAATAAAGATATGCGAACGGCTGTACCCGCTCATTGTCGGGTACGTACATGGGTACTGTTGGAAGTTGAAACTCGTCGTCATTCTTGCGCCAGTAAGTTTGTATCATTGTGTATAATGTACACGATAATATCTTCTATTACTTTTCAAGAGATATATCTGTGCACGGCTTAAAATAACATCTGAAGGAAACTCACGGTCTTTTGTGTACATTTCTGAAAATAATCTTTTCTTCTCCTGTTTTGTGTGAACGCAAGTTTTTCTTTGCAAAATATTTTGTATTGTGTAGGTGCGTTTTCTGTGTTCTTTGGGATACATCTTATTTGTGTGCATTAAATAAGAACTATCTCAGACAATCTGTAAAAACACAAATGTGCTGGTTTTGCTTTTATGTCATAATAATAATAGTAATATATAGTTAATAGTCAATTGATCTGTTATTTTTTATGGTCAAGTTTATATATTTCTTATTCTGTTTTTAAAATTGTTATTATTTATATTTTTATGCTCTTTTTACGAGGTTAATTCCCTGCTCCAGTAGGTGCAATAGGGAATTGTGTCTTTAATGATTGAAGAATGATTTGACCATTATACTGAGTATTTCTGGATATGAAACCACCACAGATTTGTTCATTGAAAGGCTTCAAATCGCCACGAAACATCAATAAAAATTCGACTGATGACCAGTCCTATACTTCCCACCTAGTAAATATTTGCAAAAAATAAACACTCTTTTTTTTATTCTTTGACTAGGCCCAAATAACCTTAGCTGTTGGTGGTCTTTAAAACACAATTTAATTTTTATTCTTTGAAAAAAGCATGGCCCTCTTTTTTGTTTGGTGATCTATTGATGGCTAGCTTAATATAGCAAAAATCATGGTTACCTTGATTTACTTACAATTTTTATTTTTTTTAGTAAAATATTTTTTTTCTCGAAAACTATACATTTTAGAGAAAAAAAATATTTACATTTTTTTCATATTATAACATCTAGAATTCATTTATATTTTTTTTTACCTATGTTAATACGTGACATTGAGGACGTTTTTTTGAATATCTCAGGATCCACTGAACCGATTTGACTCAAAATCTAATCAGATCTAAGTTAAAGGCTGATAAACACAATAGAACAATCGGCATGCCCGTATGTTGTTCCGTTCTTAAGATATCGAAGGCGAAAAATTGACCACATACACACACACACACATACACACATACACACACACATACAGACATCAGTCAGAAAATGATCTTAAACGATTGCTAGGGTCTCAAAACGTGAAAATCTGTTAAAATCTCGAAATATTGTTTTCGGACTGAATCCATTACTTCCCTACCATAGTAGAGGTGGGAAGTAAAAACGTTATTTGGCAATAGCTCGAAAATCGTCACTTTTAGAATAAAAAATGCTATCAAGATGCACAACAATTCGGAGAACTTTAGAATGTTTATAACTTGAAAAGGCATTACATTTCTTATAGATGGATTTTTTTTCGATATAGACGATATCTCCAAAGCGTCGAAAAAAATTTCACTAGGTAAACATGCAGCAATATTTTCAACTTTGCATTTAACAGAAAGATATTTCTTTACTAGTCTATAAAAATCTATACTTTCAATTTGGGATTGGTTACAGAACATTAGTTGAAGAAGACTCCACATTTTAAAAGTACTTAGTCCAAGACTCTGTTAGTGGTCTTCAAAAAAGTTTCCTATTTTTCGTTTAATATTTTATAGTGGAGTTTTGTGTGGAATATTTATTGTAATGGTGCCTCCACACAATCGGCCATTATGAGCGATTACAGGCCATCACGATTGTGTGGAGGGCATAAACGCCTGTAATTGTCCATGATTACGCATGATGGAGCGTGATCGCCTCTGTATGGATTTTTCGGCCATGATTGCGCGCATTTCCACGCGTTCGTCGGTCACTCAGTTCAAATTTGTTTACGGTATGGTTGTATCCATGCATGTTGACAAATGACAATTCACAATTAATGGCACGATTGTGTAAACAGATGCGCAATGATGGTGACAATCATGGCCCATTCTGTGATTGCCCATCATGGCCGATTGTGTGGAGGAGGCATAATAAGAAAACGGATATTTATCAAATAATGCAGTTTTTCTATACCTAATAATTATACCCACATTCTTTTTTCTGCGTGTAGATTTTAAAATTCTAAATACTTTTTGTTTCTAAATATTTTTATTTCGAGGAAAGGTATTTTATCTTCTGTTAGTAGACGCTAATGACCTCTGTTGTCGAGCGTCTATAATCTACAATTCAATTGAATTCTTCTTCTGTTTGAAAGATTACTTTAATTTTTTTATTAAATACATAATTTATATTAGACATCGTGTCCATCGTGATTATAATAAAATTAAGAAAAATCGCAGGATAGTGGACAAAATATTTGATTTAATGTTTGCATATAAGCAATGATAATTAATCAATCAAACAGATATTCGAAATTAAAATATTTTTTAGCCACAAAACTAATTAAGAATATCTACAGACTATTCAAATTACCTACTAAATTTTAACTCTTTATAATCGTAGACTTGAATATTATAAAATCATCTTTTGATGCAGAATACTTGCTTATTTTGAGTCTTCGTGTTTATTTACCTACTTGCATATTTTTGTACCTACTTGACCTAACTTCTTTATATAACTGGCAAGTAGTATTATTTGTATATTAAATGCAGAAGCTAAAAAGAAATTTTCTAATAAATAAGCTAGTAGCTGCAAAGCTCAAGAGAGCCCGCGGGCGTTTAACTTCATGGCTTATGAAAACGTTTATAAGCGGGACTTTATTATGGCGAAGCGGTAGTAGAAAAGAATAAATAAGTTTCAAAGTTAAATATATTTGAACAGCGTAAAATAAACTTAACTGAATGTATTATGACGAAAACGAAGAAAATATAATTTTACAATTTATTGTTTCAAATATAGGTATTGTCGGATTAATCATAAGACATAATAGCTTTGTTCCAACCACTCTGAATACCGTAATATTACCATCACGCTCATGCGCAGTAGATAGAATGCGTTCCAACCGAACTTGTGATCGTTTGAGAACGATTCTTAAAGCGTTTCAACCGAATTTGTGATAGTTTGTGAACGGTTTCTGAACGATCATTTAAGCTTTGTTCCAACCACTCTGAATACCGTAATATTACCGTCACGCTCATGCGCAGTGGATAAAACGCGTTCCAACCGAACTTGTAATCGTTTGTGGACGATTCTTAAAGCGTTCCAACCGAATTTGTGATAGTTTGTGAATGGTTTCCGAACGATCATTTCGGTACATGCTCTAGACATGAAACCAAAATGAAACTGTAAAAGTGACATGCGCGTTAAACACTTCGTTACGTTTGTCTCTGTTCAATACCAACTTGAGACAGTTGTTTATTCATTTGTAATTTGTTTTATTTTTGTTTTGTCTCGTCTCTAATCAATTATCTCTTTATTCTTCATTTATTTGTTTTGTTTGTTTTTGCAAAATTATTAATTTAAATATTCATATTTGAATTCTTAGTTATTTAATTATATTTATATTCGTGTAATTCTAAAAATTTAAAATAAGTAAATGCTAGACGAAAAATACAATTTTTAACAAACGCTCAAAAACATCACGACTACAAATTAATAATTCGCATATTTTTTATTTCCAAAAAAAATATAGCAAGCATATTTTACCAAAAAATCTTTTTAACAGTTAAAACATTTAGTACGTTTTTTTATTTATATTATTCTTACGACTAGCCATCAAATAAGTTATTCATTTTCAAAATGTTTTTAACAACAAAAAAAGCCTGAAATGGAATTTACATTTGACAAATGACAATTGATAATAATAATAATAATAATAAATTTCTTTATTAAAAACCAATACAATGGTATAATGCGTCAGATATATCGAGTTTAAACTATACTTATACTATATATTATGTCCATTTCCAAAAATTCTTCAATTGAATAAATACACTTATTTATTAATAAATCTTTTATTTGTTTTTTGTATTTTCCTATTTCCAAGCTTTTTGTTGTATCTGGTAGTTTGTTGTAAAATTTTATACAGAATATAAGATTTTAAAAATTATTTAAGAAAATCAAAAATAAAAATTAAACTTTGACACCCTGTATCTCTTTTAATATCAACTTTCGGAATAGACAAGTTGGGGTCTATCGCAATATTTTTTTGTAACGAATCAGCTGTTACTTATGTCCAATTCTTTTTGGGACAGCCTGTATATTATAAAGATTTTTAAATGCTGTATGTATTGATTGCATTTGACAGATTTTCTCATAGATATTGATTTATATTTATAAAATTGTTATAAATCAATGTATTTTTTTGCACAAGTATTAATTATTAAATGCTTGTTCTACTTATTATCTATAATAAGAATTATATGAATAACAAATGCTAGATATTACAACGACAATTTTACGTGCCTTTAGAATACTACACAAATTAATAGCTGCGTATGTAACAAACGGGTCATTATTGTTAACTAGTTATTAATGTTTGACATCAATTAACAACAATATTATGTCTATGGTCACAAGTCAAAACGTCTAATGTCAGATTTTCAGTAAAATATCAATGACAATTTAATACAGTTCATTTAATGATCCAGCATTTTTCGTTGCAATGAAAACAGACAACACCACCAATTAGGTACATAATGACCCTTGTTGTCGAGCGTCTATAATTCACAATTCATTCATTCACACGAATGCCGCAAACGACGAGTCGAATGAAATTCATTCACCAATGCACCTACATTTTAAATTTAAAAAGAATTTATGAAAAAACGTATAAAAATTTCAATCGCGCCTTCAAATAAGAATTAAATTTTGAGGTTGGCGTTAATTTAATCAAAGAAGGTACTTATATAAAAAGTTTTAGTAATTAAATTTCCGCCAACCTCAAAACTTATTTATTTTTCTCTTTTAGGGGCTTTTTTTGAAGGTGAATCAATTTTTACTTCCCACCTCTACTATGGTAGGGAAGTAATGGATTTAGTCCGAAAAAAATATTTCGAGATTTTAACAAATCTTCACGTTTAAGATCATTTTCTGACTGATGTCTGTATGTGTGTGTGTGTGTATGTGTGTGTGTATGTGGTCAATTTTTCGCCTTCGATATCTTAAGAACGGAACAACATACGGGCATGCCGATTGTTCTATTGTGTTTATCAGCCTTTAACTTAGATCTGATTAGATTTTGAGTCAAATCGGTTCAGTGGATCTTGAGATATTCAAATAAACGTTCTCAATGTCACGTATTAACATAGGTAAAAAAAATATAGATGAATTCTAGATGTTATAATATGAAAAAAATGTAAATATTTTTTTTCTCTAAAATGTATAGTTTTCGAGAAAAAAAATATTTTACTAAAAAAAATAAAAATTGTACGTAAATCAAGGTAACCATGATTTTTGCTATATTAAGCTAGCCATCAGTAGATCACCAAACAAAAAAAGGGCCATGCTTTTTTCAAAGAACAAAAATTAAATTGTGTGTTAAAGACCACCAACAGCTAAGGTTATTTGGGCCTAGTCAAAGAATAAAAAAAAAAAGTGTTTATTTTTTGCAAATATTTACTAGGTGGGAAGTATAGGACTGGTCATCAGTCGAATTTTTTTTTAAGTTTTATTTTTCACTTTTTAGTGACTTTTTTTAGAAGGTGGTTCAATTTTCTTATAAAAAATTTATTTTTCACTTTTTATAGTTGATTATTTTTACAATACCTACATATTATAGTTTGCACGTTATTAGCCGGCTTGTATCTTTAATTACTAAACTAGAAAAAACTACTGAACCGATTTAAGTAAAAATTATACGGGACCATTTCGGCATCTTCCTGAACACAACATTCAAATCAGTTAACCAATCGAGAAGTTATAGCTGATATACGCGTCAAACTGATAACATCCTTTTTTTGAAGTCTGTTAAAAATCAACATGAGCGATTTTTTCTTGCAGTCAGATATGTAAAAATGTCTTGTATCTCAACAATTAAGAAAAAAGTAAACGATATGATATACACTACGGTAATAGACTATTTTTATAGTAGTACTTTTAAACTAATTTAATTTAATAAAGCTTTTTATAAAAAAAATTAAACCTCCTTCAAAAAAAGTTGCCGAAAAGATAAAAATAATAAAATTTTGAGGTCTGCGACAATTTAATTAATATAATTACTAAAACTTTTTACATTATACTTTTATTAAATTGGCGCCGACCTTAAAATTTTATTATTTTTATCTTTTTGGCGGCTTTTTGTGAAGGAGGTTCAATTTTTGTTACAAAAAGTATTTTTACATTTTAGTGACTTTGCCATATCTGTCGTGATATTTGATTACTAAACTAGAAAAAAAAAACTGCTGAACCGATTTAAGTAAAAACTATAATATAGAACCACCTCAACATCTTTCCGAAGACAACGGCGCGGTGTCGAAACTATTCAAAAAGTTAAGGCTGAATAAACATTAAAAAAAAGGGTGTGGGTCTCGGGACCCCCGACAGATATGAAACATCAAAGAAAACGTTATTGAACTCGGTGGTATTCTCTATGTAGTAGTATATATTTTTTCAAACGCAACAACTAACTGTTATGCTGACGTAATCCTATATACTGCACTGTAACACACGCAGTTGCCCGAGCGCGCGGAAGCTGAGAGAGAGAGAGTGCCGCAGTGGTGGGGAGAACAGCAGCGAAGGAGCGGACCATACATTTCGTTGCATATTTCCCCTCACGCGGCTGTTCACAGCCCGACATAAGATGTTTCACATCAAAAATATAAATAGGTATAATACACGTCGAATTTTATACTTCCGTTTTTTTGAAATCATTTAAAAATTATTTTGAAATAGGCATTTATTGCTCAAACGAAATTTGTTCTTCAGAGTTCCGCATCCATTCTATATTTGTTGGACGCATTGTTTATTTAGATTTTATCTAGTTTGAACTAGTTGGTATATGTTAGCGAATTAATTTTGTTTCGTGGCATTCATGACGTTCGTATAGTTGTTGATTCTATGCCACTTTTTGCATTACTTCAAAATTTTATCCATATCCTAGAGCAAATACATGATATTTTATTAGGTCACCGTAAAACGTTCACAGATGAAAACTCATCTAATGCTCATTTCAAAAAAAAGAATGTTTTGTTATTGACAAGTCATAAAACAATAAATGTTTATGAAACAGGTACATGTTTCTTTCCTTAAATAACTGAAATGGGACATAAATGTTCATATTTATTACTACAATTTTTTTCTATACTAAAAACCAAATCTGTTTGAAATCACCAGATCTGGTTACTTTCTTAACTGATTTGTTGTAACAATTACAACAAAACAGTGTAATTAGATGAAGTTTCATCTAGGTTTGTCGGTGAGCCAATAAATCATTTTCATCATTTTGGTTGTTTTGAATATTTTAATCTATATGTAATTCTATCCAGGGCTGGCTCTGAACACCAGCGGGCAGCGAAATAGACACGTACCTACTTGGGGCGGCATAATTTTTGGAACATGTAGTTCATATCAACTCAGCAAACCTATACATTATTTCGATAAATTAGGAATTTTAAGGCTTGAAAAATTCACTATTTTAGGCTTTGAAATTATTATAGTTATGATAATATATTACTAAAATATCGGCATGAAGAACCATTCCATGTTCCAAATTAATTTTTAATGTTAAATATTTCAGTGGAATTTACCAGAAAGCTCTTAAGGTTAGCACACGATTTTGCGATTAAGTCGCGCACTATTCGCTGAAATGGTGTACTTATTTATACGATATTTGAACGATTACAAAATTGAAAATAGGCACAAAATTGCAAATATTTTAATAGCCACCGATCTGATTGACACCAAAACCTGTAGCCCTTAATAAGATAAACATTGAAATAGAAAATAATCCCGATCGGTGCATTTGTGAAAAATTTATTGTGTACAATTTACAAAAAGAAATTTCCCGTAGGGGGAACATTAGAATGTAGTTGTTCTCGCAATTGCATTCCAATGTTCTTTGGAAATTATCATTCCCAGGAGCCCGAGCTCGTACCAGTCGGTTTGTGTATGCCCGCTGGCAGATTCTAGTACATACAAATGGATTATTAATTGTTGTGTTGAAGACGCTAATGACCTGAGTTGTCGACGCGTCTATAATCTACAATAATAAAAATAATACAAAAGAAATTCCACAGACGCATGCGCGTACAGCCGCTATGCGGAAAACTACTTTTCTTTACGTCTATGGGGGTAGCCTATTGGATTGTACCCGTTCGATTCAATAAAGACATTTATTATTATTATTATTATTATTATAGTATATCTGACCTTAATTTTTGACTCTATCACCATACTCGTAGAAGAAAAATAGTTATAATAATATTATAGGTTATGTAATGCTAATAAATTTCAAAACATTTGAAATTAAAAGGTGTATATTTTCTAAATGGAGATAATATATTATGATAGCACATTGTCCTCGTACCTAGATGTATGTATATAAATATGCCATGCAGTTGCTAATGTAATTATGGAGCGCTATTTTCCCTCGTGAGTGCAAAGGTCTACAAACCAGCTATGTTCCATACGTTATACATTTCCATTTAGCTTTCCGTACATCAATAAACTAGAGCACAAGCATGCCTCGTTGCAAATATTCACGACGACCTCGCTCGCTGGTGGTATATCAGTTGGGTATTTTGTGAGGTTTCACTAAATCTGGCAAGCATTTATTGTGTGTTCTATTAAAAAGGGGATTTATGGTTAGTGTTCCATGTTTTAAGCAAATACTTTGCTTTGTTTTTTTTTTTGGTGGAAATTAAAACGTGATGCATTTTCTGTCAGGATACCAGGCATGATTATTTTTGAACCACTGAACTGAACTTAATACATTAGCCGTTCTATAGGGATGTGCAAATAGTGTTTTTTTTTTTGAGTTAAGTTATTCGATGTCGAGGTACATTCTGAGAAAAGTAATTAAACAAATAATATACTACTTTAGAAGAAACGGCCGATACAACAATACTTATTTGCTTAAGTCTTTAACAATAATTAATAAATAATTAATAAAATCTAAATGATCACCACAATAAAAATTCGACTGATGACCAGTCCTATACTTCCCACCTAGTAAATATTTGCAAAAAATAAACACTCTTTTTTTATTCTTTGACTAGGCCCAAATAACCTTAGCTGTTGGTGGTCTTTAAAACACAATTTAATTTTTATTCTTTGAAAAAAGCATGGCCCTCTTTTTTGTTTGGTGATCTACTGATGGCTAGCTTAATATAGCAAAAATTCGACTGATGACCAGTCCTATACTTCCCACCTAGTAAATATTTGCAAAAAATAAACACTCTTTTTTTTATTCTTTGACTAGGCCCAAATAACCTTAGCTGTTGGTGGTCTTTAAAACACAATTTAATTTTTATTCTTTGAAAAAAGCATGGCCCTCTTTTTTGTTTGGTGATCTATTGATGGCTAGCTTAATATAGCAAAAATCATGGTTACCTTGATTTACGTACAATTTTTATTTTTTTTAGTAAAATATTTTTTTTCTCGAAAACTATACATTTTAGAGAAAAAAAATATTTACATTTTTTTCATATTATAACATCTAGAATTCATTTATATTTTTTTTTACCTATGTTAATACGTGACATTGAGGACGTTTTTTTGAATATCTCAGGATCCACTGAACCGATTTGACTCAAAATCTAATCAGATCTAAGTTAAAGGCTGATAAACACAATAGAACAATCGGCATGCCCGTATGTTGTTCCGTTCTTAAGATATCGAAGGCGAAAAATTGACCACATACACACACACACATACACACACACATACAGACATCAGTCAGAAAATGATCTTAAACGATTGCTAGGGTCTCAAAACGTGAAAATCTGTTAAAATCTCGAAATATTGTTTTCGGACTGAATCCATTACTTCCCTACCATAGTAGAGGTGGGAAGTAAAAAAATATACCAGTATACTGTTGAAAATTAAGTTTAATTGTTTCTTTCAACTCACATAATTAATTAATTATTCTACATAGGCAGAAGGTTTTTTTTGGTATATCCAATGTGGAGCATTAATTAGGTTTGCACAACGAAGCTTTGATACAAGCTTAAATCGCATTTGAAATGTCAGATAGCGAAGACGAATATTTGTGTTCTTCTGCTACAAAGTGGTATATTTTAAATACAAATTTGGGAAGGAGCTATCATGTCCACACTATTAATAGAAAACGATCTAAACATGGCGAATTTCATCATTTACTTATACCAAGAATTAAAATTTTACCCAAACCGGTTTTTTGAATATTTACGTATGGAACCTAACACTTTTAAATACGTCTTAGAAAAAACTAAAAACAAATTAAATAAAAACTGGCAAAATTTCACTTATTAACTGCCATTTGACCTTTGTCACATGTTGATTGTAGTAGTCAGCGCGCTGAAAGAATGGTGGGATACATTCTTGAATCTACCAGCTTTTGTAGCAGCGCTTATACCTGTTACACTCACTGCTTCGTTGTGTACGCTCGCATATATAACAATGCAATAATTTAAGCAAACCCAGCTATGATCTACGCTACCATCTAGAATCCAAGCTCCATACTGCACGTACCTTAACAGATCATAAGTAATAAGTTTTAAAAGTAAAATCGGTTCACAAATACAGGAGAAATCGGTGAACATATAGAAATAATAAAAACATAGTTCCTGGATATAGAACTCCTCCTTTTTTAAAGTCGGTTAATTAATTATAGTTTTTTGCCAAAACACCTTGTATAAGTGGAGTATTTTTACCTCGTGGTTTATATAATTATTAGTTAAATATGAAACTGAAACCATAATAATTGCTAGCGACACACATACTATGATAATTGTGTATAAGCACGTGAGTTGCAGTGTTGTCAGGTAGCACATTAAGAGACATTAACTAGATTACGTCAAAAAAATGAAGAATTTTAGTGTTAATCCCAAGTATTCGCGTTGGCAATTATATATAGCATTGAAAAATTAATAGAACCTTGAACAGCGCGTGGTGATCAATGAATAATGAAATATGCAATTTTGTACTCTCGCCACGTGCATAAAATATCGGTATCCATGTTCCAAAGAGGACAGTGTGATGTAACGGTTAGCGTAGTGGCCTTTATATATCACACTGTCGTGGGTTCGAATCCAAACTCCACTCATGGATGTTTTATGATGTCATATTTTAGTTTTAAGAGAATTGTTATTTAATGTATTTAACACGCTAATGACCTAAGTTGTCGATGCGTCTATAATGTACAATAAAAATAAATCCATGTTCCTGCAAAATCATTATTTTTTGATAAGAATTTCAGTGGAATTTGCCAGAAAGACGTTATAGGTTACCGATATTATTATAAGTAGGTACAAAACATGCATAACATTGCGTATACAGGGTGTCCCAAGAAGAATGGGACATAAAGTAACAGCTGATTCCTTACAAAAAAATATTGCGATAGACCCCAACTTGTCTATTCCGAAAGTTGATATTAAAAGAGATACAGGGTGTCAAAGTTTAATTTTTATTTTTGATTTTCTTTAATAACTTTTTAAATAATTTAGGCATTTTAATGAAATTTGGTATATGGGGATTTTTTGACATGAGAAATTCAAATCTGGTCTTGGTATGGCTC
The DNA here is from genome assembly GCA_039654895.1 of Mongoloraphidia duomilia. Lineage (NCBI taxonomy): Eukaryota > Metazoa > Arthropoda > Insecta > Raphidioptera > Raphidiidae > Mongoloraphidia > Mongoloraphidia duomilia. The sequence goes on along the minus strand of CM077524.1, from coordinate 45,031,969 downwards.
TTACTTGTAGGGAGCGCCACTTACACACCTTTTCACTCATTCAAATAGTCATAACTTTTTTGTACGCTCTCGTACTATTTTTTTGAATTAAAAAATTGATTTTTCCGTCATTTTTATGTAAAAAAGGTATACTTTGTAAAAGTGGCTAAGAGTAGCCTTTTTTTATTCTTTGAAAAAAAGCATGGTCCTCTTTTTTGTTTGGTGATCTACTGATGGCTAGTAATATAGCAAAAATCATGGTTACCTTGATTTACGTACAATTTTCTTTTTTTAGTAAAATATTTTTTTTCTCGAAAACTATACATTTTAGAGAAAAAAAATATTTACATTTTTTTCATATTTAGAATTCATTTATATTTTTTTTACCTATGTTAATACGTAACATTGAGAACGTTTTTTTTGATATCTCAGGATCCACTGAACCGATTTGACACAAAATCTAATCAGATCTAAGTTAAAGGCTGATGGCCGCATGTTGTTCCGTTTTTACGATATTGAAGGCGAAAAATTGACCACATACACACACACACACACATATACAGACATCAGTCAGAAAATGATCTTAAACGATTGTTAGGGTCTCAAAATGTGAAGATCTGTTAAAATCTCGCAATATTTTTTTCGGACTAAATCCATTACTTCCCTACCATAGTAGAGGTGGGAAGTAAAAAGTACTGTGTGTGTCGTTACGCACGGCTGAAGTGAATACTATTTACACCAAATTAGTTGAATGACGTAGAAGAGCGTAAGAGAGAGAGAACGTTGATTTTACGTGGCCTTGCGTTGCACTACTCGTACTGGTACGGAAAACAGAACTCCCCGTGCCCCGCGTCTACCTCTCGTGGAAAGTAGTGGGGCTCGCGTTGCACTACTAATACAGTTACGGCGGACAGAACTCCCCGTACCCACGTCTATACTCCCATGGAAATTAGTGGGGAGCGCGCATAAGATGTCCGGAGTCGCATAAGATGTAATCACTTCAAAAAATTATCGAACTGACAACACTGGACTGAATTATTTTATATCGCATGGTTTGTATATGTGGATTTAATAGGTACCTACATCATTTAATTCATCTCTTATAACATTTAAAATTAAATCTCTATCTCTTTTCATTGGACATGTCTGTTTAACGTAACTTTTCGTTAATATTTTTGATGCTTTTATATAATATTATTATGTATAGCGGCGTTTATACTGCTTCATGATATTCTGTAAAATTTGAAATAGATGTTGAAAGGTTTAATATTTTAATGTTTGTAATTAAAATATCGGATATTTTAGTATGAAAATTTTAAAACCAGAAACGGACTGAGGTATGAACTAATTTCACTTGACGATCGTTTTGGTCAAGTGACCATCTTAACTAAAAATTAAGTTACAAATATGGATTACAAAAATTTGAATGAATAATGGTATTACACTAATAATGTCACAATAATATTTTAAATAAAGCAATATTTTTTTGGCATATCAATGTAAATGGACGCCGCACCACGCCGAAAGCACACTTTAAGGCCGATATTTTCGAAGTGATCAATAAAATGACACAATTTTATAATTCCACAAAAAAACAATTTAGTAGATACGGGCGTTGATTACAAATTTTAGTCGGACTTATTTGAAATTATTAACAGAACAACAAATAATTAGTAAATTTATATTCGAAAATTTAATAAGGTATTATTGAAGCGTTTGTAAGTGGTTTCGTGATAGCTTTGTGTATTTAAAATTATAGAAAATTCAGTTTATTAACTTCCCACTGGAAGTTATTGTAATGGGTCCGAAAATCGAAATCAAAAAGGAAAAAAAATTTTTATGTTTCAAGGTCACTACACTATTTTTACACTACTTTTAGAAAGATGTCTGTGTGTGTGTGTGTGTGTGTGTGTGTACGTACGTACGTATGTGTCCATTTCTTTCTAAGACGAAATCTCGAGAACGAAAAATGATATCGACTACGTTGGGGTGCCAATCGACGCGTATTAACGTAAATATGATCTGAAAGGAATTTTTTTTAAATCGGTTCAGCCGTTCTTTTTTCTTAACCAAATAACCTCAAAAAAAGTAGATTTTACACAATATCTCGCGAATAAAAAATTATATCGACTTCGTAAGGGTGTCAATCGAGGCGTGTTAACGTCATTTTGATCCGACATAAATTTTATAAAAATCGGTTCAGCCGTTTTTTTTTTTTTTTTTTTTTAATTATTGATGTTTTAATGATTAAAATGATTACTTTTCTGTGTAATATCTAATTTATTTATTATTATTAAATATTTATCAAACTGGGAAGTTCGTCGTGTGGACCTCAAGGGTCGCACTTTAGTCCTAATAAACGACCCACCTCACGGCTTGTTAAAATAATATAATCATACTAATATTATAAAAAAAAAGATTTGATTTTTTATATGTTTGTAATGAATAAACTCAAAAACTATTTAACTGATTTTAAAAATTCTTTCACCTGTAGAAAGCCTCATTATCAGCGAGTAACAAGGGCTGTATTTAATTTTCAAAAAAATTAGAGATCCCTACGAAAATTACAACAATGTAACCCAAGGCATCAAAAATTTGCCTATATAAAAGTCATTATTTGGCATGCGCTGCGAAAACTATTGATTAATTATAAATTCGAACGAACGAGCGAGAAATGTTTTAGTTAATTATAAATTCGAGCGAACGAGCAAAGCGAGTGAGTAATGTTTTAAATAATTATAAATTCGAGCGAACGAGCAAAGCGAGTGAGTAATGTTTTAAATAATTATAAATTCGAGCAAACGAGCGAAGCGAGTGTTTAATGTATTAATAAATTATATTTTTATAGTACCCGGGCGAAGCCGGACCGGGCCGCTAGTACAAAATATATTTCCAAGTTGCATTTATCTAACCATAACCTTAAGATAGGATTTCGTGTAGATATTGTAGATTATAGACGCTCGCCAACATAGGTCATAAGCGGATTTCGTGTAGAACATTTCAAATTGTTATTCATAAATACATTTTTTTTTCTTTTTAAATAAAAAAGAGTGAAAAAGCTTCATTCGATCTCAAATTTACGGAATATGCTTTACGGTTCATCCGCTGTAGATCATTAGAATGAGAGTAAGTGAGACAAAGTCACCGGTTACAATTAGTACTAATTATGCAAATGAGAACTGTTTTTTTAGTAAATTTGTTTGTCGCTTACACTAAATACCTTTTATCTCGATGTTTTTTGTGCGCGAAAAAGTTATTTATGTAATTCACTAATTGCACCGCAATTTTAGAAACGGCACTTTTATGTACATCTTAAAAACACATTTCATGGCATTTTTTTTAAATCTTCCTACAGTCCAGCCAGTATTATTTAAAGATAAATATACTGTTACAAAACTGTTTTCTGAGTTGGCGGAATAAATATTTATTTACAATAATTAAAAATACGATAACAATAAATGCAACAACGAAAAGTCAATTTTAACAATAAACACAAGTAATTAACACTTAACTATATACAATCGACTACACTAATATTTATTTTATCAGGTGAATTTATATCAGATTTATTTCTAACGTTTATTTAAGTCGGTCATTTACTCAGTTACTTCAGTACTATTTATATACATCCACTCCACTATTTATATCACTGTACTGACTGATTCGACCGTTGATTGACTAATATTTATATCACTGATCCACTTGATGGCACGACTCACCATTCACTGATTGATTCGACCGTTGACTGCCTGCCTGTTCGCTTCACTCACTCGTTTATATACCTGCGCTGCCTAAACCCAGTGTGTGCTCGTATTCTCTAGAACATTCCGGCAGGTACTCGTTGTTCAGTATGCAGACCCCGTTTCTCGGAACTCTTTGTTTGCCGTTTATATACAGGGTGATCCGTAACAATACTTTTAGAGTTATCTTAATGCAATGTTTTACAGGTTTAAAAAATGTCCAAGTTCGGTGAAACTTCTTTGTTTATACGACATATTACTAGGTCTTGTATTCTAAACTGCTATTTTTTTCAACCGAGAACTGTTAAAAGTATGACTTAAATAGGCAGTTTTTCATAAATATAATAATAAAATTTTAAATACATCAGCTTTTAAAGCCACTAACCGCCGGGGTTTTTACGGCCTAGTTGCAATTAATATTTTCATGGTAACGCTTTATAAACAACAGTATACCAACGATATCGGCGAATTACAAGCCATGATTAAAAATATGAATAGGTTAGGAAAGGAAGGCGTGGCGGAGTCGCAACTGTCTCCTTCTAACTAGAATCTGCGTTAAACGTACGTTGTGAATTGAATCACTATTTCCCTTCCCCTTCACCCATTGACACTACACACCTGTCAAATTTCATTAATTCTACTGACATAACCTCGTTTTTTTAAACACGTCGTCGTTAATAATTCAAGCAATTTGTTATGGGATGGTGCCTTTTACCTGACTGCAATATTATAATGAAAATTATGACTGCAAAAAGTTTAAATTTTCGATTGAGGAAAAAGCTAAAATAATACCTAGATATCAAATACCTAATTGGTGAAAACATTTTTTTTTATACTTTTAACTTACCTTCGCTTGATTTAGCGTAACTCAGACGACTTCAGAACACTTTTTCAACTCCAAATGGAAAGAGCAAACTCAATTTCTGTAATTATAATTGCTTAAATTATACCTCGACAAACGTCAACGAGGTTTAGTTACGTTAAAATAAACGCCGCTGGATGAATATAATGAATCAAGTTAGGACATTTATTTTTCATAAATTTTTAATTTCAAATAAAAAATTATTTTACACTAGTAGCCAATAATGACGCGATTTATTAATTTTTTATGAAACAGCCATTATTTTGGTAAGAAATGTGTTTTAAGAGAATAGTTACGAATATTCCGTTAAACCCCATACATTTTTGAACGCCAATCGACTATTAGTCTATTGGCACTAGGTCCTGATAACTGCTGGTTCTACAGATGGGTGACAAACGCTATTCAACGAATTGTAGATTTTCTTATAACTAAAAAAGAGTATTCGAGAGTATTTCAGTTTGTATGTATTATACTGTTTAATCGAACTTTTTTGACCAGATGAATAGATAAACCGAATGGAAGCTTTAGTAGATGCTGAAACTGTTCTATTAAAAATAGTTATTAAGTTAACCTTGTTGGTTGGTGCAGGAGATTTTCACCTAAAGTGCAGTCACAGATAATTGAAAAGATTATTCAATTATGATCTCATTTGTATGTATACTGTATATGCACATTAAAATAGGTATATCTAGTTGACTTCTAGAGTTTCCATTAGCTAGTTTCAACAAATTATAAAATAGGTTACTTGTAAATTAAGTTTAAAAAATAAAATACATTAAATAAATAGTTAGATTGCGTGCCAGTACAAGTAAAGGTGCGTGCAGTATGGAGCTGGGATTCTAGATGGTAGCGTAGATCATAGCAGGGCTTGCTTAAATTAATGCATTGTTATAATATATGCGAGCGTGCACAACGAAGCAGTGAGTGTAGCAGGTAGGTATAAGCACTTTACAAGAGCTGGTAGATTCAAGAATGTATCTCACCATTCTTTCAGCGCGCTGACTACTGCAGTCAACGTGTGACAACTGTCAAATGGCCGTTACAAGTTTCGCAAAGGTGACTAGTTTAATAAGTGAAATTTTGCTAGTTTTTATTTAATTTGTTTTTAGTTTTTTCTAAGACGTATTTAAAAGTGCTAGGTTCCATACATAAATATTCAAAAAATCGGTTTGGGTAAAATTTTAATTCCTAGTATAAATGATGAAATTCGCCATGTTTAGATCGTTTTCTATTAATAGGGTGGACATGATGGCTCCTACCCAAATTTGTATTTAAAATATACCACTTTGTAGCAGAAGAACACAAATATTCGTCTTCGCTATCTGACATTTCAAACGCGATTTAAGCTTGTATCAATGCTGTATCAAAGCTTCGTTGTGCAAACATATAAGCGCTTATAATTTCAGCCACCATCTACCATACATGCTACCATCTAGAATCCCAGGTGCGTACTGCACGTACCTTAAAAGTGGGTTTCGAACTCACGATAGCCTATTAAAGTAAAGGCTAGCATATTAAATACTATAGACTACGCTAGACAATAGAAAATGAATAAATAACAGACGCCATAAAAAGCAGAGAATTCTGTTTGTGTACACAGGTTGTTATTGCAATAATAAATGATGAAAAACATTTGTCAACACAATTTTAAATACTATATGTTTTTTAAGAAGCATCTAGCTTCCATATCTCCCACCTATAAGTTTATTACACATTCTTGATCGTTAGCTTGAATATTATAATTACATTACTCACTCGCTTCGTTCGTTCGCTATATATATAAACCTTCCGTGAAAAATTATCTAACTGACGGTGAAAACCCGGGCTTTCTTAGCACCCGGGTGAAGACGGACGGGGCCACTAGTAAGTGATTAAAACGGCTCTTGTGACTGAACCTTGATAGCAAAAAATATTTTAAATGTTTTAAAGATATTTTTAAAAACGTTTTTTTTGTACGTTTTGGTTAACAAAATTTCATTTATAATATATTGTAACAAAACTGTTTTCTTACGTGGGTGGAATAAATTATTTATTTACAACAATTAAAAATGTAACAAAAATAGATAACAATAAGATGTAACAATTATATCTCAATTCTAACAGTCAACACTGTTTATATAATAATAACACGAACAGTAATTCTTAAACTAACTGAAGCGCTTTAATATCACTGAACAATTAATATGCTGTATTTATTTCAAATCGACACTGTCACACGACACTCGTTGTTCCTCTCTCCTGTGACTTGCTCCTGCTTATATAGAGCTAGCAGCTTGACCCCCCACGCTCGCGCGCTTTCGAGAACATTCTGGTGGTTACCTGTGTCTTCGATATCATGCCACGCCTCACCATTGTTACTTGTTCTCGATGATTCCATTGCCGCCAGTGGCGTAACTCTGGGGTTTTGCTACAGTATGTACACAGATTTAGATTTGTATGACAGCGCACACGGTTGCGGCTTGCAGTGCCCGTGACGTCACCGCACTGCATAGAACGGCATAGGTAGCGCGGAGAATTTTCAAATTTAAACTTTGAAGTAGCATAAGTTTGTTGTTTTTAAAGATATTTTAAAAAAATCTTCCGCCATTAATTTTGTAATTTTTAGGACTATGATTAAGAGTAACGAAAACTTCCTAATTGCATTTTAAATTAATTATTAAGATAAATTAAAACAAATAGAATTATGTGCTATTTTATTAAAATCAAAATCTAGTATTCAGTTATCGGTAAAAATCAAACACAATCGATGTGTTATTTTTTGAGCAGGATCGATTTAAAATTCCTCTTAGCAGTCACAATCTATAGATCATTGTTAAACCAGATTATCTGATAAGACATTCTGGAACCCAGGACGAGTCTAGAATAATTGCTATTTTAGAACAGCTCTTTTCTAGTAACACACTGTAAGAAATGAGAAGGTCGATTACATAGATTATCGATGGTCCATTTGTAGCCAGCGATTAATCTGGTAATAGGCACACAAAGAGACAATGGCGTCGCAAACAGGTATCGCCTGCACATCGCGTAGATTCCATAAAAAACACATTGCGCATATGCGTGGTTACTAATTTTACATTAATTTGTTTTGTATTCATCCATTTTATATATGTAACTATACATTTTATTTTGTAATTTTTACACACTTTATTGGAATATTACACAAATTATGTAATTTTGATTTACTTTATGTAAAAATCACAAATTTGTTTAACTTTACAGTAAAAGTCCAAGTTTTTATGAAGTTTCCTGTGTAAAAATAAATAATAATGTAAAATCACTTAGAAAATCGAGCGAATTCTACCTTAACTTTCAAAGTATTTTTACATCCATTTTTTACAGTGCAGTTCGTAAATAAACTGTTGTGGTTATTTCTCTCCGTCACTATAATAGCTACGAGTATTTACATATTTTTAATGGTAATTGGTTCTAATCAAAAAGCTAACAAAATTAAAAAAAGCATTTTTATAACTTGTCTCGTTTCTCTGTGGTACGTTAGCACCTTAAGTCTTTAACTTTTTATTTACGTTTTGTTCAAATTTATCAAGTCTCTTTTCACTCATAAAAAAGTTAATTATCTGAAACATGAGTATATAGACTTGGTACTGGTAGTGTGTTGACATTGCAGGAATTAATTACTGTTTTATACAGTTATGATTTTGGCAGTGGTTTTGTTTGGAGATGCGCCTTTATATTTATTAGTCTGTAGTCGTAAAACAAAGCATTATGTGTTATGACTCGCAAGTATTTTTAGTGCCTATGACTTTCAAAAGCAGAACTGTTTCATTCAAATGTAACAGTGGACGCGATTACAACGGCGTATCGCGAACTTTTTGGATTTATTGAAGTTATGTTTCTTTAATGAGGGTAGTGAATTGGAATTACTTTGACTCAAAAATTAATGAAACGTGGACAGGTATAAAACGTCTCTAGCGATTTGGATGAAATTTACTGGAAAGAGGTTTTGAGGGGTAAAAAATTGATCTAGTTAAGCTCATTCCAGGAAAAAATTGGTTTTCTTATAGATTTTATAAATTTAAAAATCAATTTTTTGCGTTTCAAAATAATGTAATAAGGTACCTACTGGCGGCAAATATGGCCCAGAGGGTAATATGGCCCAACATTTGTCCTGCGCAAACTAAAATATCTGCCGACGATCTGACAACGTCATAAAGTTGCTTATGTTACTCACAACTGACGGTTTATTTCCCGCAGCCCCCCGCTTCAAAACTTCCGACAATAGTTCATTCGTTTGTTTTTGCGGGTGTATTGACATGCTGTTGTTATTTGTTTAAGTTTTTTGTCAATTTTTTTATTCGTTGTTACGTCTGAAGTGGAAGCTGTGAAAAGTCAGGGGTAACTGTCATTTTGTTAGGAATCTGTGCATGAAATATTTAATTGATATTGCACTCGCTCGCCTTATTTATTATGATAATTTTGTTCAGTTACCCTTTCGGATAATATGGCCCAATGCGTTGGCGGGTTATATGGACCGCTGCTCATATAATCCAACAGTGGGTCATAGTAACCAACTCCACTAAATATCATTCATAAAATAGATTTGCGAATTATTCCCGTTTGTTTTAGGTTTGCGATGGGAAAAATATGCAAAATTTTGATGAGTTTGAGTGCTGTTAATTTTAAACCCTAAAAATGTTCAATGTTATGTTGTTTTTAGTGCCCATGGCAGGATTTGTTTTCGTTTTTATTTTATTTTATGTGAGTTGTGTGCACTGTGGAATTAGTTTATTAAAATTAAAAAAAAATAATGTAAAAGCTATATTCATTTTATAGGTTTTAAGATATTTTTTGTTGTGGGCCATATAATCCGAACAGATGGATAATATGGCCCAAGTGTAAGGCTGTTTATTTTTACACTTATTTCCGAAAAAAACCTTTTTTTACAAAATAAAATTATATCCCCATGACAAGTTCATAGTTACCTGTTATTTTGATATAAAAAATGTTCCATAAAAAATCAGGGTTAAAAGTAAAAATTATTTTAAATTAAGGTGGGCCATATTTGCCGCCATATTGTAAGCAGGCTTTGAATACTTATATATAGATGTTGTGATATCCAATGAATTTTATTAATAATAATTATTTATTAATTTTAAAAATGTTGAGTATATATGCGAACTCTAATCGCTCTATCTCTCTCTTGACAACGTTGAAAAACAGAGAAAACCGACAACTAAAATGTTTCAGCCCGCTAAACAGGTACCGAAAATCGAAGTTTCAATATAGAGGCGTAGTGAAAAATAAAACTACGCACACTTGATACTTAAATATACAGTTTGTTAGGGAAATCTGTCTGAATTATTCAGCAATTGCGGTTGCCCATAACACCACCTAAGGTGGTTTTGCTTTACCCCATAGCCATCACCATCTATACAGTGATTTCACTTACTGTCGGGACCTTTGATGTTCTATCCCCAAGTTCTTTTTTTTTACTTTATACCAGCGATGGACATGCGCGTTATACAGCCAATGAAAAGCCAGCTCTCTGTAGCTGAATTATATAACAGGACCTACTTCAGTGCCATAGACACATATTAGCCCGTGTATTGTGCATATAGGTCATCACAGTACACTGTGCATAAATATAATATACCGGTCCTGCCTTCAAAATGATACCAGAACGACGCATGCGCACTGAATTTCTTGGGAGAGAAATATTGCCGAGTGGAGAAACTGCTTGTATACGTTTAAACTGTGTAGCCATAGTGACAATGTGCTAAACATTAATAAAATTTAGCGTTTGTTTTGATCTTTTCTGGTCGCAAATCTATAAATATAAAAATCTCGTGTCACGGTGTTTGTGTTCATACTCCTCCGAAACGGCTTGACCGATTATCATGAAATTTTTTGTATTTGGTAGGTATGAGAATAGGTCGTAAAGTATATTTCATACCGCTAGGTGATGAGGGTGTCCCTATCCAGAATTTTTTTTTCTAATTTTTTAAAGAAAAATTTTTTTTCAATTTTTTATTTTATTTAGCTTTAAAAAATACATATATGGCGAACGAGCGAAGCGAGTGAGTAGTGTATTTATAATATTCAAGCGAACGAGCGAAGCGAGTGAATAGTGTATTAAAAAAATTCAAACGAACGAGCGAAGCGAGTGAGTAATGTAATTATAATATTCAAGCGAACGAGCGAAGCGAGTGAGTAGTGTATTTATAATATTCAAGCGAACGAGCGAAGCGAGTGAGTAGTGTATTAATAAAATTCAAACGAACGAGCGAAGCGAGTGAGTAATGTAATTACAATATTTAAGCGAATGAGCGAAGAGAGTGAGTAGTGTATTTATAATATTCAAGCGAACGAGCGAAGCGAGTGAGTAGTGTATTACACCCGGGAAATTCCTAGCACCCGGGCTTTCTTAGCATCCGGGCGAAGCCGGACCGGATCCGCTAGTAATATATACATTTTTCACGTTGATGAACACTGTTTTATCTGCGCTCAAACCCAATCCAGTTTGTTTTCTGTCAAAGTGATTGAAATCAATTTTATGTAGACAAATTTATGTGTGCATACGAATGATCGCGAAAACTGTACTACGTTTATTTATTTTATGAAAAAATCTAAAGCAGTCGGGAAGAGATCGTAAAGTATTGATAAAAAAAGGTACTAAACAGAAAAACGTTTCCGATTTCTGATACAGAATCAGTGGAAAAACGAAGGATAAAGGAAATGGTATATTACAGTATATATACACACGTGCTAGCGTAAATAAGAAAATACTCATAAATGGAAAACTATAAAACGAAAGAAATAAATTTTTTTATGAAAATTGTAATTTTTTTGTTCTTATTTTTTTTGCTGTCGTATTTTTATACGATCTGTTTAAATTTTCTTAGTGTCATTTAATTCAGTTTCGTTGTGGTTTTTGAAATGTCAGTTAATCTGGCGAATGACGATTTGTTTTGATAAATATTTAAAAAAAAAGACACAATTAATGGCAGTTATAAATATTGTTATTCTTTTATTAGAAGACAGTTTATGATGTTTATGCATTTTTAAGTTCCTCAACCTTTTAACGTTTTAAACGTATATTTGCAGATTTCGTAAATCGTTTGCTTTATAGCTTGCACCTTGAATATTTAGTGATAGAAGTGATATACCAATCTACTTTTTTAATGAAAATTGGCCGTTATCCATGTTAATGTTTATAAAATAATTCTAATTTAAATGTGGGTGGAAGAATACAGGTTGTTACGAAACAAACTTCCAGGAAATAGTTTAGCAGTTTAAATTGAATGTGGCGTTGTCTTAACAAAAAACCGGTCAAGTGCGAGTAGAATTCGCGCCTTGAGAGTTCCGTACCATTATAACAATTTAATAAAAATTAAGTTTGTCACATCATTTCCATATATAGTTTACAATCATCGCGTAGGCTGGCGCCACTTTCGCTTACTTTTGACACTATTTGATTAGCGAATCAGTGTCAAAATACGTGATTTTTAAAAGGTCGGCTCTTTTTATTGCATTGAGTTATAGAAGCTATGTGGTTGTAGACCTTATTATTTGATGTTAATTTCAACTTGATAATTCTATAGTCGTTTCTAAGAAAAAGGGTCTTGACGGAACACTAAAATTTTAGATAATTCACATAGAATTAGAAATTAATGATTTTCAGATTTTTTCCTTTATACTTATGCTATGAGACTTCTTATTCTTCGTGCCAAATTTCAAGATTCACGGACAGACAGACAGACGGACAACAAAGTGATCCTATAAGGGTTCCGTTTTTTTCATTCTAAAGTACGCAACCCTAAAAAAAAGGGTGTGGGTCTTGGGACCCCCGACAGATGTGAAACATCAAAGAAAACGTTATTGAACTCGGTGATATTCTCTATGTAGTAGTATATATTTTTTCAAAAGCAGCAACTAACTGTTATGCTGACGTAATCCTATATACTGCACTGTACCATCGCGTGTGTTACAGTGCGCGCCTGAGCCAAGAGAGAGAGAGAGAGTACCGCAGTGGTGGGGAGAACAGCAGCGAAGGAGCGAACCAAACATTTCGTTGCATATTTGCCCTCACGCGGCTGTTTACTGCCCGACATACGATGTTTCACATCAAAAACTAAAACTATCTCTACACCTGAAGCAAAAAAGTTATTTTGTGTGTTTGTCATATTTACAGATGGTGCCCCTAATCTAACAAAAAAAACATCTTAAAATTCTTACCTCAAAGCGTGTGAAGTAAGGGTTAAAAAAATCCATCCGAAAAAACTTTTGTTAAAATCACAAACTTTTGGCTCTAATAATAGTTAACATGTAAACATAATAGGGCGTCATTACTTAATAATTAATATAAAACTGACACTTTTTTACGTACATTTTTAAATTTTCAAAATAGTACAATAGTACAAGGGAGGAAAGTGCTACATTTCCTCCCGTGTTGCGCATACTATTTTTTCTCCTGCCAGGCCGAAAGTTCGCAAAATTGAAAAAAAAAATTATTAAAATTATTATTTTTATTTTATTTTATTATTAAAATTATTAAAAAATAATTTTAAAGGAAATAATTTAAATGTGTAGGAGACAGAAGTAGGTGCGTGAGAGCCGGCATAAGTACTATTGCGCACGCGCACTTGTCCGTACCACGGGAATAAAGAGCGACTTTGTTCCCGCTTGGCAGGGATGAAAGTATGAACTTTCGGCCTAGGTAGGAGAAAAAAGGTATATCCTAAGCTTAGACTTTCATTTTGGGTTAGCCGGTATATTTTTAATTCTATTTTATATATGTTGTTAACAGACAGCGTGTGTTTGAGGAAGAATTATATTAACTTGAAGATGCGATTGGCCTTGCCACATTTCAAATATCCGATGAAGCTAAATCTTTTACATATGCATTGAATTTCTTGGCATGAAGAGGAACTATTGGTACTAACAATCTGTCTCAGTGAGATACTAATTTGACATTCTATATTATATATTATATTTATTTTTGTACTCAAACCTTTTTTTCTAAAGCGAACTAAACCTGACAGGTTTTTTTAATTAAATATCGTGTTCAAAAGTATTTTTTGTGTATTTGCCTATAATGATAATGAATTTATTGGTTCAAAGCTAGGAAAGGAGCCATTGACTACGTCATACATTATAAAAGACATTTAAAATATAATAAATAGGTATTATGTACTAAGATAAGTTAGCACTTCCGCGCCGATTCCGAACAGTGAAGTCGTCAACACTATACAGGGTGTCCCAAAATTGCTGGGAGGTAGTAGAGGTCAAAATAAGTCGATTGGACCCTGCAATTTATTTATATACCAAAATGTACCGTTTGCCCGTGAGAAGAGTTCAAAGTTTACATAAAAAAACACATTTTTGTACGCTGTTCAAAAATGAGTGAAACAAATTTAAATTTGACAAACGTGCATTTTAGAGGTTACTCTCCTTTCGGTAATCAAAGAAACCCAAAAGAAATTGTAGAAGGGTTAAAACCACCCTCACCCCCTGACATTTTTTTCAGAACTTTCTTAGGGCTGGTAATACGGTTCTCAAATTTTTTTAGCGAAAAGACTGATTCATTATCTTCATTTTATTACTCTTGTAAAAATTTCGTATTCCGCATAGTTCCGAAGGAAAAAAAATTTTTCTTAAATAATACTAACAGATATACAGGGTGTCCTCAAAGACACTAAACACACGCCTACCACATGTTCCTGAGACCAAAATAAGCCGATTTACCGATTTTACCTTCTTACAAAATTTCTTAGTTTGGGCGCTATACGACCCTGAAGTTACAATTTTGAAATCGTTTTTTTGTTATAAATTTAAAACGGATTGTGCGATTTTGCTAAAATTTGGCACGTTGACATAGTTTTATGGAACAAAAAAACCCATATCAAAATTATGATTAATATTAATCCATAGGCGTAGAACTCAAATTTTTTAATATTTGAACGTTTCAAATTTCTACGCCAATGGAAGAAAAGGGGTTTAAGTATAAAATTTAGATTCAGTAAGTTATTTGCTACAAAAAAGCTACTCTTAATAAAACTCGATTACTCTCATGGTTTTTGAGAAATTTGTATTTTAATAATTCGCAGTAATTTTTACAAAATGAAGTAAAACATGAATAGAAATAAATAAATATGTCATAAAAAGTGGTCAAAGTGTCCACCATTTTCACGCATACAAAGATTTATACGACGAAGAAAATTAATTTACTCTTTGCATAACTTCTTCATTATCTCCAGTTTTATACTTAGAAAAAAGCATGGCCATCTTATTTGTTTACTGATCAACTTATTATTATCAACGTATTATTATTGATTAGCTTCTTATTAAAATACAAATTTCTCAAAAACCATGAGAGTAATCGAGTCTTAATAAGAGTAGCTTTTTTGTAGCAAATAAGTTACTGATTCTAAATTTTATACTTAAACCCCTTTTCTTCCATTGGCGTAGAAATTTGAAACGTTCAAATATTAAAAAACCCGATTTCTACGCCTATGGATTAATATTAATCATAATTTCAACATGGGTTTTTTTGTTTCATAAAACTATGTCAACGTGCCAAATTTTAGCAAAATTGCACAAGCCGTTTTAAATTTATAACAAAAAAACGATTTCAAAATTGTAACTTCAGGGCCGTATAGCGCCCAAACTAAGCAATTTTGTAAGAAGGTAAGTTTGCTTAAATCGGCTTATTTTGGTCTCAGGAACATGTGGTAGGCGTGTGTTTAGTGTCTTTGAGGACACCCTGTATATTAAGTTTAATAAAATTGTAATAGAAAATTTTATGTAAACTTTGAATTCTTGTCACGGGCAAACGGTACATTTTGATATATAAATAAATTGGGTCCAATCGACTTATTTTGACCTCTACTACACGTGGTAGCTCTGTGTCCCAGCAATTTTGGGACACCCTGTATAAAAACAAATGCATAGTAAATGGCGCATACACTATTAGCGTTGGTCGGATGGCTGAACCTAGTGATTAGATAATAAAATCTCGACGTTTCACATTATTCTGAAAAATGTTGCACCATTTGTGGAAATGACTAGGGCGGGAAATAATTCTTGGAAATAAAACCGTCAAAACCGGGCAAAATTGAAGTTCACGGAAGCAGGACACTGGGCAAAAGCTAGTTTATTATTTTTGTTGTCAAAGCATTGATGATAACTACTCCACAAAATGCATGCAGCAATATGCAATTCGAACATTTTATTTTATTTTTTATCTTACAGCAGCACTGCATAGTCCACACGTCTATATTTCGCTAATGTTTATATATTTTTATTGTCATATTTTCCATACAGTACTGTATATTACATATTGAATTATTTTTCATTGTGTTCTTTTTTACTTCCCACCTCTACTATGGTAGGGAAGTAATGGATTCAGTCCGAAAACAATATTTCGAGATTTTAACAGATTTTCACGTTTTGAGACCCTAGCAATCGTTTAAAATCATTTTCCGACTGATGTCTGTATGTGTGTGTGTGTGTGTGTGTGTGTGTGTATGTGTGTGTGTGTGTATGTGTGTGTGTGTGTATGTGTGTGTGTGTGTATGTGGTCAATTTTTCGCCTTCGATATCTTAAGAACGGAACAACATACGGGCATGCCGATTATTCTATTGTGTTTATCAGCCTTTAACTTAGATCTGATTAGATTTTGAGTCAAATCGGTTCAGTGGATCCTGAGATATTCAAAAAACGTCCTCAATGTCACGTATTAACATAGGTAAAAAAATATAAATGAATTCTAGATGTTATAATATGAAAAAAATGTAAATATTTTTTTTCTCTAAAATATATAGTTTTCGAGAAAAAAAATATTTTACTAAAAAAAATAAAAATTGTACGTAAATCAAGGTAACCATGATTTTTGCTATTATAGGTGCGTTTGGTATCAAGGTGTAGTGTAAAAAGTGTAAGCACTTTTGACACTATTACGTTTGTTATACAAAAGTGTAAAATAACTGATCTGTTTGTTATTTCAGTGTGGGACTAAAAGTGTAACTGACTTTTGAGCAGGTGCACGTAGTGTAGTGTAGGTCACGTGATATATGTCTGAATTGACAATCGCTTTGACAGATTTGATACTTTTTTCGTACTCAATTTTTTACATTTTTTGTCTCTTAAAAATGAATGAGCTTCAAAATGTAATGGTACAAGATAAATATGGCAGTGAGTTTAACATTTTTACGACCAAAAAAAAACTGTAAAAACTAGAAATAATGAACTCAGCCAATCTGTCATTAATTTATTTTGTAATGCGCATGTACAATCTACTCAGAATGTACACTAGCCCGTTTGTTACAAGTGTACATTTAGTTTACACTTTTGGTGAACTTTTTACACTTTTCAGTGAAAAATTATCTACACTACACTACACTACACCTTGATACCAAACGCACCTAATAAGTTAGCCATCAGTAGATCACCAAACAAAAAAGAGGGCCATGCTTTCTTCAAAGAATAAAAATTAAATTGTGTTTTAAAGACCACCAACAGCTAAGGTTAATTGGGCCTAGTCAAAGAATAAAAAAAATTCGACTGATGACCAGTCCTATACTTCCCACCTAGTAAATATTTGCAAAAAATAAACACTCTTTTTTTTATTCTTTGACTAGGCCCAAATAACCTTAGCTGTTGGTGGTCTTTAAAACACAATTTAATTTTTATTCTTTGAAAAAAGCATGGCCCTCTTTTTTGTTTGGTGATCTATTGATGGCTAGCTTAATATAGCAAAAATCATGGTTACCTTGATTTACGTACAATTTTTATTTTTTTTAGTAAAATATTTTTTTTCTCGAAAACTATACATTTTAGAGAAAAAAAATATTTACATTTTTTTCATATTATAACATCTAGAATTCATTTATATTTTTTTTTACCTATGTTAATACGTGACATTGAGGACGTTTTTTTGAATATCTCAGGATCCACTGAACCGATTTGACTCAAAATCTAATCAGATCTAAGTTAAAGGCTGATAAACACAATAGAACAATCGGCATGCCCGTATGTTGTTCCGTTCTTAAGATATCGAAGGCGAAAAATTGACCACATACACACACACATACACACATACACACATACACACATACACACACACATACAGACATCAGTCAGAAAATGATCTTAAACGATTGCTAGGGTCTCAAAACGTGAAAATCTGTTAAAATCTCGAAATATTGTTTTCGGACTGAATCCATTACTTCCCTACCATAGTAGAGGTGGGAAGTAAAAAAGAGTGTTTATTTTTTGCAAATATTTACTAGGTGGGAAGTATAGGACTGGTCATCAGTCGAATTTTTTTTTATCTTACAGCAGCACTGCATAGTCCACACGTCTATATTTCGCTAATGTTTATATATTTTTATTGTCATATTTTCCATACAGTACTGTATATTACATATTGAATTATTTTTCATTGTGTTCTTTTTTCGTTGTGTCTGGTACAGGGATTCCCAACCGGTATACGTCGCAGCATTTTACCTTGCCACCTTTAGGAAGTTATCTAGAGTCAACGTTGGCCAGACAATGTTCATATTATATACAAATAAGCAGTCGTCGGCTGAACTTTATAATTTTATCTGCCTAAAAACTTGCGGCACAAATGTGAATCACAATGTTTGCAGATAACGTTTGTGAATCAGAACTGGATGGTTCAACGATGTTATTGGGATTGTTAAATCGTCATTTTTATTTTACCGAAAATTCTACAGAAGTGGATTTGTCTTTTCAAATTGTTAATAAACATGTGTTGTAACAGACGATCGGTGATGGAAGCGCGAACTAAACGAGTTGTGATAGTAAATGTCCTAGAGTGGATATTTCTTATTTTATAAAATTTAGTTTTTATTCAAGAATATATCCTTTTTGATTTATATTTATAAAGGTAGCTCTGTACATAATATCTGCTGTTTACAATGCTTTCTCTTGGTTGCACACATGTTAAGTCCTCCTTTTTCGTCATTTATATTTTTCATTGACTAAACTACGAATTCCGTTTAAGATACTTTAATCTTTACTTAGTTCATTAATGATTCAGAAAACTTTACAGATACTGCAGTGATTAACATTAGTAGCACAAGTGTCTGCGTATATAGGTAATATCAAAAAGCGGGACAAGGTCTATAAAAACCCAGCGCAGGCAACCGTTGGGTTTCACGCCCAAAAAAGCCTTAAACGCGCTAGAAACCCCCAAAAACTTGCTAGAAACCCCCAAAAACTCGCTAGAAATCTCCAAAAACTCGCTAGAAACCCCCAAAAACTCGCTATAAATCCCCAAAAACTCGCTAGAAACCCCCAAAAACTCGCTAGAAAACCCCAAAAATTCGCTACAAACCCCCCAAAAACTCGCTAGAAACCCCCAAAAACTCGCTAGAAACCCCCAAAAACTCGCTAGAAACCCCCAAAAACTCGCTAGAAATCCCCAAAAACTCGCTAGAAACTCTTAAAGGCTCGCAAATATTTTTATTTTAAATATTGTTTATTTTTTAAGGTAGGTATCAATTATATAATTATTGATAAATAAAATACTTTGAGTGGGTAAAAATATCTAATGACAAAAAATAAACATTCTTAATGCACGTGATTTAATGAAAACGGGACAAAAGCGGG
Organism: Mongoloraphidia duomilia; assembly: GCA_039654895.1. Taxonomy (NCBI): domain Eukaryota; kingdom Metazoa; phylum Arthropoda; class Insecta; order Raphidioptera; family Raphidiidae; genus Mongoloraphidia; species Mongoloraphidia duomilia. The sequence goes on along the minus strand of CM077524.1, from coordinate 45,012,795 downwards.
ACGCTTGTTGAATCGGGACTCGTGGCTCAAAATCGGGACTGTCGTCTGTCCCGCCTAAATCGGGACGGATGGTCACTTTAGTGATACATAATTCTGCATCTGGAACAAGTTTGTAGTTAAGGTAAATGCATAGAAAAATGCATATATACTTTGGTAAATGCATTCAATTTGGCTGACGCGGCGACGCATCTTATTATGCCAAATTTCGCGGTACATTTTTGCAGAGACACGTTAAAGGCCGCGGCACACTGGTTGAGAGTACCTGCTATACATATGGAGATAGGTTCACACATCCACCCGGCAGCTCCATCTGGCAATACAGACTCAAACAAAATATAGCTTATGGAACTAATTTAGTGCAATAACAGCCTCCAGGTTGAGCTTTTGTAAGTTTAATTGTTTTCACTTGGCGATGCTGGGATGAACGTTCTCCGTTTATCGTTTGTTGACTTTCAAGTACTTTAGAGACGGCTTCGAGAAATCCCAAGTAACTTGGTATAAATTTAAAATTTGGGATATTATATCATAAAATTTATTTGTAAATCAAACTCGGATACCTAATATATGCAATAGCTAATTACAGCATTGATATATTATTATATGTTTTGTGTTTAGGTAATATATAAATAGCATATTATGCTATAATACAGGGTTGCAACGATTATTTCACGATTTTTCACATTTTTATTTCCGCATATAGGATATATTCCTTCTAAGAAAATGAAAGTATGGTGATAGGGTTGAAAATTATCGTGTCCGAGATAAGGTCAGATTTTGACTGTACTGCTCTTATAACGTAAATACTAGAGTGGTTTTTCGCATGGTGTGTGTGTGTGTGTGTGTGTGTGTGTGTGTGTGTGTGTGTGTGTGTGTGTGTGTGGCGTGTGTGCGTGTGTGTGCATTTTTTTTGTAACAAAAACAATAATATCACCTAAATATCGTCCAATGGCTTTCTCTTTCTGACATATTCTACTGAAATTTTCTGTATTTAAAATTAACTTGAAAAAATTATTTTGGAACATTTAAGTCATATGTATGGTTCATCAAGTATCAAGTACTTGCCTCATTACTCTACCCGTGTAAATGAGGATTTGTGAGTAATAATGTTTGTCCGTTAAATTTGTTTCTTTTACTTTTAGGGAATAAATATATTGCCCGTGGGACATGTAATAACAAAAAACATTTTTTTACTAATTGGATACGGAATATGATTGGGGATCGTCAGACATTATGTTTAATATTGTTATATTCTGCTGAAATTATCTGGGGATATTTTTAATTAAATAGATATCATTCATATTATATGTGTCCTATATATTGTTATACTTGTGTGTACCTACAGTTATTAAAAAAATCGAACCTATTTGTATTTTTATATTCACTTATTTTTCTAATAAAAACTCCATCTGCATTAAAAATTCTTGGAAAGCACAGTCCTTGTGAGAAATAATTTTGAATGGCATAAGTGTAAAAACTGACTAGTAATATAAAATTTAACCGAAATTCACTTAACTTTTAAAACTTATTGTTCTTTTTTAATTTGGAAATTTATGCACTTCGAAAGTGAAGTCATTAAAATATTAATTTTTAATATATTTTCATTTGTATGTAAATAAAAGCGTCTACTTGGGCATATTAAATTTATTTATTAAGTTTTAAAACGTATTCCTATTAAAATATGTAAATGAAATGTGCACAGTCTCCAACGAGCAGCTTATGAGATAGCTGATAAAAATATGGGTACTTATATACTTTAACGTAGGTACTGTATGCGCTTTTAACTAAATGTTATTTAAATGATGCTAATCTATATTTTATAATGTTACATTAATTATTATTTTATTTGCAAAACGTTAGTCAAGCATGGATGTTGTAAAATATAGTACTTTATTTTCATACTTGCAGATAATATTGATCATAAAAAAGAAATATTGTTGTGCATAAGTTATGATAAGGTTTGTTCCTGCAGACAATCACGGTTTCATTACGAATGCACTAAATATGACTAATTGGTAAAAAAAGCGTGTATATAAATTTTTTTGCCACGTCCGATAAATGAATTTAAAACCTTTAACAACACCAGAAACGTCAGTGGCAAAGACATTTTTTCTTAAGGCAGATATAAACTATTGAAAAATAATTCATTCATGGCGCGATGAGTCGAAAATCGTGGTCGAGGGTCCCCGTACTATCTGTTGTATCTCTAAAATCTGCCAAAAAACTCGCAGACGTTGCAACTTTAGACTACAATTTAAAAAAAGATGGAACCTATCACTTATTCTCTGCCTCAAAATCTTATTGCTAAACACTTTCTCCTATCGTATGTATTACGTGTCCATGGTTAATCGTGTTATTACGCAAATTTCAAGTAAATTTGGTACAAGATTGTACCAAAACAACTGTGTTTGTATACCCAACTGTTTTATTGTAAACAGAGCGTTTGTTTTGATAAGCGCGAAGCTTGTGGTCCCTGATGAACAAATATGTCGACGTGAGACGTCACGTTAAGGTACATGACGTAGGAACGCATGAATAATACGTTCTAGCTCTATATGGCATGAATCTATGCATATTTTATGTGCAGGTTCCTGAAGGAACATTTGTTCCATAATATACGAATTTCATGTATATGTACAATGAAATTCAAGGAATTATTAGAGCTGCGTGCACACTTAGTTTTATACTCCATATTTATGATATATTGATGATATAAAATCTGAACAGTGTCTGGTGACTTTAGGGGTCCCTCAGGGGTCAGTCCTGGGTCCTTTACTCTTTATGTTATATTATATGAATGATCTACCAAATTTTATTACTGCTGGTAAAGTAACCATGTTTGCTGATGATACCACTATAACTGTATCTGGGACTAGTCGTGGAGTTCTCCTGGACAATGGTCACTGTAAGATATCAATTTGATACTTTGTGTCAAAGAAACAAATTAATATTAAACAGTAGTAAAAAAATTTGCATAAATTTAAAATTTCGAAAAGATTTGCCTATTGGTTTCGACAATAATCAACCTTTACCCGTGACATAATAGTTCGCTAGCATATCAGCCAGCGCTAGTCTACTAGTATAGGCCAGCGAACAGGTATAGGCATAGGCAAGCTTGTTTCTTATAAGTACTAATTTTTAAGCGAATTGCTGATTTTGATTCGAATGGATAAATTTGAACATGTATTTTTTTGATTTTCAAGAAGGGGAACATACACATTTACTTATTATCATTTTATTTAAATAATTCTTATTTAATTTCTTTTAAGATCGTCCAGAATTAGTTCTGTGATAAATTTACATTTATTTATAGTGCTATTCTGTATTTAGATACAAATTAGTAACCACTAATTATATTATAATGTACAGACATATATTTAAAATCATATATGGCAGCTATAGTTTATGGCGTTGAAATTAAATCCGTCAGCCAACATTTGATTATGATGTATATCTAAATATTTGTTGTATTCTTATCATTTGTCTAAATATGGTTCGTTAGATGAAATGCACAGCGTCTTTTAAGGTGTGAAACGCGATATTCACAAACCATAGGTGGGTTTGTGGAAATATTGTACCGCCAAGACATTAAACTAGACTTGTGGACATCTAAATTGTTGATACATTGTGTCCAATCGAAAATGTTACATAGTCCACTGTGTGAGTTAGTGCCTATTTTAATGCCAACTGCCTATAGATATCTGGATGCAGTACACATTTTCAATTTATTATCTATTAATATATAGCACCACCAACTTATTAGGATTATTTGGGCTAAGTACAAAATCATATTTTTGGAAAATCCAGTTGCTAATTTCAACAGTATATGAACTGAACTATATGAATAAATTAATGTAAGAACCTTTTATTGTAATATTTTCATCTACAACCTACTTTTCTATGTTTTTCAAGTAATGTAATTTTAAGATATGCGCTACTGAAAAATATTAATGTAGGTATTACTAAATAATTATGTATGTACAGTCGCGGACTTAATAAAGTTTACACCTGTATCTGATATACTAATGTATCAATTACTAAGGTTACTTACATCCTAAAAATTCAATAATAGTATATTGTGTAACAAGTGTACTAAATACATCTTTATACGTCAGCCGAGATGTTTTGAGCACGAGTAGTAGATGAGCGCTCACGAGCCTAATACGAGTGCTGAAAACATCGCGCCTGACGCATAAAAATTTAGCACACGCGTTGCACACTATACTCTATTCAACACATGCATAGTTTTAGACTTTAATTGAATAATTTAATGTCACTGACAGAAGTACATCTCATAATAAAAACATTGGGCTCGATACAATATTTGTTCACTTTGTTAGTAATCATATTTCATTTATAACACCGAAAAGGGGTACATAACATTAGATAACGGTTTTTTCAAATGTTTTTCAATATATCATCGAAAAGCGTTTCATAATGGATCATGACGTCACCAGTCAATAAACGGCTATTTAAGGTCCGCAAAACAGATACGATAAAATACTAAAAGCATGCATGTGTTGAATAAAGAATATTATCAAAACATCTCTGTCGTTTAATGTACAATCCAAATTCGTCAATATTATTCAGTTAAAACAAACATATTTGATACTAACAAAGTCCTTTCTCCAATCTTGCAATAATTCTTCTTTTTTATCCATCGTTTTAATAATTTCGAGGCATTTGAACGACAATTATTTATTTTAATTTTTGACATTTACATTTACCTATCAAACTAAATTTGTTGCGCTAAGCTACTGATTTTTTGTGAATTTACTGAAGTGTATACTTTATTAAGTCCGCGACTGTACTGTACCTATATAACGTATAAATTATTACAATACTGAATAAATAAAAGTAGATAGGTAGGTAAAACTTCGAATTTCTTTGATGCCAAGTTTATAGTTAAGATTTTTATGTATAAAGCTTTGTAAGTATAAATATTATTTTTTTCAAATAAAACTTAAAAACTCTTTATTATGTTTATTTTGGCTTTAAGTATAATGTTATATTACTCGTATAAAGTTTTGTGCAACTATAACACTTATTAATTCATTGACTACTATAAAATAAATATTTGAATAATTTATTATCGATGTTTTTTTAATGGAATGGTCTTTACTTTATAACCAGCATTTAGCCAGTGCTATAGTTTTGTTATTATGGACTGAAATGAACATTTGATAACTATAGAAAACATAATCGCGCGATAGGCATATATGACAGGGACGAAACAGGGATGTTAGGATAATTTAATAATAATAATAAATGTCTTTATTGTACGTATTTAAAAATACAGAATTGCGTCAAATAGATACTTAACAGATACTCTGTTAATTTATAAAAATTATTTTCTAAGAGAAAATTTTTTATTTGACATTTAAAGTGTTTGTCATCGTTTGTGTCCCTTATATTTTTAGGCAACTTATTGTACACTCGAATCATGGCATTGTGTACTCCTCGACGTGCCACTTCTAAATTTGGTTTATCAATTCTAAGAGAATGTTTGTTCCTGGTGTTATGGATTGGCAAATTTATTTTAAACAGGTCCGGATTTGTTTTTATAAACATGACACTTTTTAAAATGTGAATGTCCGTCACTGTTAAAATCTTAAAGTTTTTAAATATGGGTCGACAGTGCGTGCGAGGAACAACACCTGCCATGATTCGAATGCACAATTTTTGTGCAATAAACACTTTATTCACATAGGTTGAGTTTCCCCATAATTGAGTATGGAAAAGAAATGTGCATAGTACACACTTAGGAGCATATCCCTATCAACATATTTTTTCAGGGATTTTATTAGAAACAGAGCACTGTATAGCTTCGGTAAAATGTATTCAATGTGACTTTTCCAGTTGTTGTTAATATCAAAGTGGATTCCCAGAAATTTTACTTTATTATTAGGGGAGATGGATTAGCCTCGGGCCATTCTCGCCAGGTAATAGACAAGCGAGATGATCAGGACAAAGGACGGCCAGGATGGGAATTATCCATGTAAATTTGATATTATGATAAACGGTCCTCTTTTTATTGAGTGGCCTATGTAGCATCAAACGATGGGCATACGTATAAAAACAATGGCCTTCAGAAAATATCGTCTTTCTGAACGTTTTACATTTTTAATTTGCTACGTAATTAATAAATACAGTGGGATCGATTAAATATTTAAATCTGGTTGGTTGTGGCATTTCAAATTCTTATAAAAAATAATATATTAACCTATAATTTTTCTTTTGATTTCAGGTAAGCATCACTCATTATTTCGATTAATTAGAATTATTCAACATTATTGTAAGTACCTTCATGGATATTTAAATTGTTTAACTCTTTTTACTTCCCACCTCTACTATGGTAGGGAAGTAATGGATTTAGTCCGAAAAAAATATTTCGAGATTTTAACAGATCTTCACGTTTTGAGACCCTAGCAATCGTTTAAAATCATTTTCTGACTGATGTCTGTGTGTGTGTGTGTGTGTATGTATGTGGTCAATTTTTCGCCTTCGATATCGTAAAAACGGAACAACATACGGCCATGCCGATTGTTCTATTGTGTTTATCAGCCTTTAACTTAGATCTGATTAGATTTTGAGTCAAATCGGTTCAGTGGATCCTGAGATATTCAAAAAAACGTTCTCAATGTCACGTATTAACATATGTAAAAAAAAATATAAATGCTAGATGTTATAATATGAAAAAATGTAAATATTTTTTTTCTCTAAAATGTATAGTTTTTGAGAAAAAAAATATTTTACTAAAAAAAGAAAATTGTACGTAAATCAAGGTAACCATGATTTTTGCTATATTAAGCTAGCCATCAGTAGATCACCAAACAAAAAGAGGGCCATGCTTTTTTCAAAGAATAAAAATTAAATTGTGTTTTAAAGACCACCAACAGCTAAGGTTATTTGGGCCTAGTCAAAGAATAAAAAAAAGAGTGTTTATTATTTGCAAATATTTACTAGGTGGGAAGTATAGGACTGGTCATCAGTCGAATTTTTGTTAATGTTTTTCATGATCATTTTTTCTCTGTCTTGGTACCGACTTTTAATGTCGTCGCTAACAAATTTTGCGTAAACAAGTCACTGTATTATACTTATTATGAAATGCGTGATACATACAATTCAACAAATTTAATGCGGAAAAATATTGTTATTACCATAATTATACCTACATTTATTTTTTACTTTTGACAATAAATCTTTTCTATATATAGGTTCTTCAACAATTTCCACATTCTAAGCCAATCCAGACATAATTAATTAGATTTGTTATTATTTAAATTAGGGCACTTGGTGATCTTTACATGCTTGTAATTAATTAATAAAATCATTAACTTCGTTTCATTTATAAACTTTATACACGTTCAAACACTTAATTATTTTTTGTACGTATTCTGGGATAAAATATTTCTACAACGTCTCATTGTTTTGTGCTTTAAATAATTCATTAACTGGTTTTACTATTTTTCTGAGTCTCAGCTAACGTAAATGGCATTTAAGTGAAGGAATCTTGGGATGTAAGTCAACCAGTTTTTTCTATTGAATTTCTTAATTTGGTATCGTATTGACAACATTTCGAGATCAATTAATAGGACTTCAATTTATAAAAACTTACTGCTTATTTTTGAATTCGATTCTTATTGTCGTCCCGCATTTTTTTTCTTTTGGGAGATAGAATCTACGTTATAAATAGACTTTAAAATAATTTTTGTTGATAATTTTTCTAATTTGGGCTCTTAATTAGCCTTTAATGAGCCTTTAAATATTCCATGAATAAAATTGATCCTTATTGTTCAAACCATTTTTTTGCTAATGTCCTGCCAACTTTTTGTCCAAGTCGCAAAATTATCATTTTTTTTAAAGCTTATAAATCCTAATTAGAGCAAATCGAAAGCCTTTAATGAGCCTTTAATTACTGTATGAACAAAAAAGCTTTTTTTATTGTTTTAACAGCGTTTTCTCTCATGTTCTGCTAGCTTAAGATTAAGGTAGCAGAACTTTCATTTTTGAAAAAATGCTCAGTGCATTTAATTTCTGATCAAGGCACTTAATTAGCCTTTAATAAGCCTTTAATTCTCCATGTGTCAGTTCATGATTGTGAGTTTGGTCTTCCAGGTTAATGGACGTCATAGATTATCCTGCTTGTTTTTTATTGTAGTAGAAAGAAGCATTGCTGATCACGTACTTTTAGGCACAGACAACCTAGCTTTAAGTATTTTTCGCTATTAGGTATATTATATAAATTATATTTAATAATTTAATTAACCAATGAATTCGTTGATATATGTTAGTACATGCACATAATATGTTCGTTGTGTCGCGTTTGATTAACATTCCAAATACTTTTGCTTGCAATTTTTATTTCATTATCGGAATAAGATTTTTTAAATTTTTTTATCCTGTTACAACATTTAATTGAGGATATGTATGACTGTTTGCACCTAACTGTGAACGTAATTTAAAACATTTTCCATACATTTTAATACTATATTCAGAAAAAAAATATGGCAGAAGATAGAATATTTCCAAGCTACACGGTGTAGAAATAATAATAATTAACTGGAAAAATTAAGTTTAACCGTACATAAAATACCAACTGATTCAACTTTATGCTAATAGATTCGACCTCTGAGAATGTACAAAAATAACTTTTCCACACTAAATATATAAAATTTTCTATTATTTTTGTTACATTTTACGTGTCTATACTGTTTTAAATACGTATATTTATATTTTAACATCTGTATACACATAATGGGGACCTATTTAAAGTATAAATAATAATATTTATACTTAATTATAGACGCGTTATTCTAATAATAATTTATATGAATTGCTACAATTAATGTAGACAAGTGCGATCCTGGAAGTAATGCAGTTATAAGTTTCGAAAAAGGAAATATCTTCTTAGCATAAGGATCAAAGAGACACGGTGATACTGGTGTTAAATTTGCATGTATTGCTTACGTTTCGGAAGATTTTTTCCTATCTTCAGAGCGAGCGCTGGTGAAAAACGATAGAATTTAATATGAGAACAAAAAGACTAATTTACACACTCAACTTGGGGTCTTATAGTTTCAGAGACTCTACCGTTCGAATAGAAACCCTTATTTTCTTCACTTTTTAGACAACGGCGAATGCATGAAAATTTCTCTCCTTTAACTGTATCCTCCGTGGTTTAGGTGGATAACTGTCTTTTTATTATTTTAATGATTGCGTTAGAATCATTTAATCCTAGTTTAAAAACTGTGTTCGACGAATGCGAACCAAAGTCGAGTATGAACGTTTTCTTCTCCGTGCACTCTATATATAAAAAACGAATGATAATAATAGCTGTTCAAAGTGAAAGGCATGGCAAGTCAATAAATCTAACCGCAATGTTACTTGCTCCGGTTCGTGTAACAAGTCATTTTATCCACCGTTTGTCTAATCATCCACGTTTACTCCTACGCATAGCTTGATGCAATAGAATATGTCCATGTTGAAGCAACGATGAATAAAAACATGAAAAGTGGCATAGCGTCCGGCGTCGCTCGGGAATGACAGCTCCATCTTATAATAGCGTATAATGAGATATAACCTAAAACGTTCCCAAATTTGTCTCTACGTATTCGTGGAAACCACATGAAAATCGGGTGAACACTTTTAAATTTGATAGATTTAAATTAATGGGGTTTTAAAGCTCTGATTTTTAACGTATGATTAAATTCTAGTTTGTGCAATTATTTACTAATTAATTTTTCTGCGACCATTGTAATGTTCGTGACGTCTTTGAGTTTTGACTGCTAATACTAACTTAGAAAAGCATTATTTTTGCGTTTAGCTTAGCCAGTCAACGAAGGCCGCGATGGTCGTCGCTTCGTTGTGCAGTTTTGCAATTATTCCTAATATCGCGCCTTCAAATCGCTTGTCATCGCTTCAATGTGGACGTACTCTTACACGTAAAACATGTGGATTATTGCTTCACATAATATTATATTTATGTATAAATTCTTAAAACAGTGCTGGCTTGTATTTTTTCTATAGTTTAAATGTAAATTAAAGAGGAAGAAATTGATATGTGAATACATTTTTATTTAATACTTAAAAAAATATTTTCCAAAAAAGCATTCGGTAAATTGTTAATTTTATTATGTACAAGATAGTCACCTGTTTTACCTGTTAAAATTTTACAACACAACATAGAATTATTTACAATTTCTTGGTTACGTTTTCTGTACTTTTGAAGTTTAAAAAAAGATCCAAGATGTCTCAAGTCATATTTTAAGATGGTTGTAAAATTACTTCAATTGGAAAATTTAATATTAATATTTTACTCCCCTATAAGTAAGGATTGTTGACTGAGGGGAAAAATAAAAAATTGCAATTTTCTCGAAAACAATATTGATCATGTTTCATAAATGGAAATGTCATTGATGATCCTACAATATGCCGCCATTCATTCACCTCGGAAAATCCAGAAAATATAGTTTACTGGTGAATGAAAATCCGCGGTCGATGTAGGTCAGAGAAAAGGTCAGTACGGTAGGTCCATACCAATTAATAGTTCTGATAAATATATAACTGTTTTTGCCATCCCTGTCTTTGACATAACATGAATGCAGTTCATTGCTAATGAGTGATGGATATGTTACATTCCCCAATTTATAAATGGGATCAAGTGATCGTTATTTTTATTAACTACGTCACTGCAATCGTTCTATATAATTAATAACTTTAAATATTGATCATTGAAATTAATTTAGTGTTAATATGCTGCGTATTTAATTCACACGCGGCCTTGTCGACAATCTGAGAGTTGAGAACATTATTTAACTATGTCCATTTTCTTAGTCTTCTCTTAGACACACATCTTGTTCGCTTAAACTACGGCTCTCAGTTCATTTAGAATTTAGGTATATTCCCACTTCACGAGCATCATGAATAATATGGCGAACAGGATTTATTCATTAACGAACTTTTGAAGTAAAACTTCTTAGGCGGCACTGGCTCGCTCATTTGAGGACAAAAATTCTGAGAATGCAACGGAAGTGTTATTACTCGCGTAGCCAATAGCAACGCTATAAATAAATCAATGCTAGTCAAGGCCGGATGTAAATAAGTAAATCTCATGGCTCATTCTGATCCATTCATTTTGTCCCAATAGGGTCATCCCGCGTTTCAAAATTTGATAATTTTGAACAGTGTATGTTATTTCTCATACACAAACAAATAATGTAAACCAACTTTTTTGTTCTTATATCCTTCCACTTAATTGCAAACAACAATTCAAAAAATGTGTTCATTTCAAACGGATGATGACGTAAAATCCAGGTCAATGAAACCAGACATACGTCCATACGCACAGATAAAGAGAGATATGTCTATGGAAATAAAGAAATACCTCCTCGTCAGTCGTAACTCGTGAAGAACCTAACCTCAGTTCTACTGCCAGCCTGTTAACTGTACATAAACAAATCAGTGTACTATATTCACTCCATATTCTCTCTTTATCTATGGATCAGTGGGCGTGATTCAACTACAGCAGCCAATTAAAGAAGGCTGGCTGTTAATGACGTATTCCGTGGCGGTATAATTTTATATTTAAAATTACATTGACAAATACTGACTTTTGGAACTTTTTTTTAAATTAATTCAACACCTTATCTATGAATTTTTCCTTCAAATTCGCATAATCTAAATTATAATGTTGAAATTACTATTTTTAGACTTTTTTGAGTTTTTAACAACAACATAAAAAGAAGTGATAAAAATGCCTTCCCGTCTACCTTTTATGTTCATAACCATATCAGTAGACAGAAATGCCGAGGTACGAAATACGGTAGAACCCTTTGTTTTAATTAAATTCTAACGGTTTTGTGAGGACTGATGGTATTTGTTCTAACACTTGTTCGAGTGGAGTGAATAATCTAATCTAGTTTAATCAGTGCGAATGAACATGGAATTGTCATTTCGTTAATCAACACACAGTAGATGCATTTCATTGTTGTATGCGATCTGTGCTGTACTTGTATGTGTGTTGGTTAGCCAGAGGTATCTGCCTCCAGAGTACAGGTACACGATAATTAGTAGTCTAGTTATCTCGCACACTCGCTTGAATCGCATCGCACGGGTAACTATCACCTCCTTTCATGCTTAACTACGCCACAATAGATCGCTATCTCTTAATTACATTACTGGCTCAGATATTCTGTTCAGAATTACGGGTTGATGTTAGAAATGTACAAATATTAACGGAGTTTTCTATAATATTTCATAAAATAAATATTACGTTTTTATAAATAACAATATATGAGTTAGGTAATTTTAATCCACAAGGCATCCACTAGGTAGTGAATAGTATTTCTTAAAGAAATACTATTCACTACCGAGTGGATGCCTTGTGGATTAAAAATTCATTGTTGGATATAAATGGCGCGGGTCCCCCGCATCGACTTTCTCACCGAACTGCATCGGCCGCGGATATTCGTTCAACTGCCCTTTCCGAATTTTTCAGAAACAAATGAAAAGTGGCATAGGGTCATTTAAGACATGTCTATTTATGAAAGATGATCAAAATCATTAGAACCAGGTGCTAATGGCCGCTCTAGTTGTCGAGTTTTTATAATTTACAATTTTTCTCTTTAATTAACCGTTTTCGAAAAATCGCAATTTTTTATTTTCCCTTATAAGGTTATACGTTTATAAATAAACAATAAAATTGGGCGTGAGAATATCCGATATAGTGATGTTGTTTGTATGGAGTTTTCATGGTGCGTCCATTACAAGCCTCCAATTCCCAGCTTCTGGTCTCTGGAGTCACTAGATTATTAAAAATAATAATTTAGATTTATATAGAGCTTTGCTGTTGCAGGGTTATTGCATAATCTAAGATAATATTATAGCTACAAAAAGATATACTGAACGTATAATTTTTACAAATTGAACAATATGTTCTGTTTAATATACTAAATACATACCTAATTTATTCTGCATAAAGTTTTTCTCCGTGTAAAATCATTTAATTGCATGAACATGACTTTGGAAAAGAGTAAACGTATGCTCCTCAATGCCATGTTAAATTAAAGCATCCGTTTTTTTGTCAACAATTATTAATAGATATGCATGTCTGGTTTCAATAAATATTTTTAAACTACTTTAACGCAAAATCCACGTTTGTCTGGGCGTAGTATATTAATATGATTCTTGGAGTAACTCTGTCAACTTTCATTTGATATAAAAATGTACCTAGAATATTATGCTTCGGGAACCTCCTAAATCTTTAGAAACTTACATTTGTAATATAATCTGGTAGTAATTATAATGTACCAATTAATCATAGTCGTTAAAACCTTCTATAACAATGGTGAAAATAATGCCTTGATTGACCATCTAGAAAAATTCTAGAATTATTAGAAGCCAGTAAAACCTTCTGAAAACAAATTATTTTTGAAGAAGAAAATAATAAAACGTTCTAAGTCATTGTTAAAATGAAATCTAGTGGATCCTTCTAGAACAATTTCAAAATTTTTGAACTCAATGAAATCTTCTAGAACGATTTCAATAATATAACATTCGTTACATCACTAGTATACATACGATTTACGTTTAATATTTAACATTGTTTTTCCATAAGAAGACAGTTTGGGCAAATTAGAATATCAAGGCTTACTCTGATCAATCTGGGACACGGTGTATATTGTATAATATTATAGTGATTGTTATTTATTTAGAGTACCGGGGAAGCTCTAAATTTTAATGTGCTCGAATTTTCAAATTTTTGGAAAAATACAGGGTGTCCCAAAATTGCTGGGACACAGAGCTACCAAGTGTAGTAGAGGTCAAAATAAGTCGATTGAACCCAATTTATTTATATACCAAAATGTACCATTTGCCCGTGAGAAGAGTTCAAAGTTTACATAAAAAAACACATTTTTGTACGCTGTTCAGAAATGAGTGAAACAAATTGAATGAAATTTGACAAAAGTGCATTTTAGAGGATTACTCTCCTTTCGGTAATCAAAGAAACCCAAAAGAAATTGTAGAAGGGTTGAAACCACCCTCACCCCCTGACCTTTTTTTCAGAACTTTCTTAGGGGTGGTAATACGGTTCTCAAATTTTTTTAGCGAGAAGACTGATTAATTATCTTCATTTTGTTACTCTTGTAAAAATTTCGTATTCCGCATAGTTCCGAAGGAAAAAAATGTTTTCTTAAATAATGCTAACAGATATTCCTAGTACAAGTTTAATAAAATTGTAATACAAAATTTTATGTAAACTTTGAACTCTTCTCACGGGCAAACGGTACATTTTGGTATATAAATAAATTGGGTCCAAACGACATATTCTGACCTATACTGGTAGCTCTGTGTCCCAGCAATCTTGGGACACCCTGTACAGTAATAATAATAATATAGTTTGTTAAAATTTACGTAGGTTCTAATACGTATATTTTTTGAAAAAGTTTGAAAATTAGATTTCAAAAGGCGCTCAATACAGTGTCTAATGTATGGTATTACTGTTTTTTGTAAATATATGTTTAAACAAAAACCGTAAGTTATGTGAGAACATTAAATTTAACAAAAATATCAAGGGGTGCAGTAGCCCGTTAGTATTAATTAAAAATTTTCAGCAACGAATATTAAATTTCATTACGGCGTTGCCACTTAGATTAAGTATACGGAGCGGCATACTGAAATTACGTATACAAAATAAAGCCTACCGTGGGTTTGAAGTCCATGACTAAATAACAAAAAAAGGTACAAAAACGACATACGCATGTGCTTAATATGTATCTGTGACCGTAAAGAAAAACAGCTCATGGTTGTGAAATAAGATTCATTGAATGATTCAATTCTTCATTTATCGGTGCACATAAAAAGAAACAGGATTGCTGATCACCTGCATCGAGGTACCTTCCTATAACACTATTTCGCGAACGCCGAAACAAACAAAATTCATTCATCAACGTATACATTTTAAATCTAAATGAACTCGAAAAGCAACGTTCTTATTAACTTCCCATTGGAAGTTAATGTAATTGGTCCGAAAATCGAAATCAAAATGTATAACAATTTTTTATGTTTCAAGGTCACTACACTATTTTTAGAAATATGTCTGTGTGTGTACGTATGTACGTATGTGTCCATTTCGACGCGTATTAACGTAAATATGATCTGAAAGAAATTTTTTAAAAATCGGTTCAGCCGTTCTTTTTTCTTAACCAAATAGACTCCAAAAGAGTAGATTTTACACAATATCTCGGGAATAAAAAATTATATCGATTTCGTAAGGGTGTCAATCGAGGCGTGTTAACGTCATTTTGATCCGACATAAATTTTATAAAAATCGGTTCAGCCGTTTTTTTTTTTTTTAATTAGGTATTGTTAAAAATAAATAATAATTATGTTTTAATGATTAAAATGATTACTTTTCTGTGTAATATCTAATTTAATTATTATTATTAAATATATCAAACTGGGAAGTTCGTCGTGTGGACTTCAAGGGTCGCACTTTAGTCCTAATAAACGACCCACCTCACGGCTTGTTTTTCATTGACTGAAGGTAGCTTTACACGATACATCTTTTTAGTACGGCAAATCATGCGCAAATGCTTGCACTTGTAATAAGAGTTAAAAGACGCATCTCTTTTCGTTATGCATCATAGAATTCACACGTAGAGTTTGTTGCACATGAAATTTGCCTATATAAAACAATAAATTCAAGAGTTTTTTTATTATTACACTCCATTTTACTAAACAAAACAACACAAGACGCAGACACGTATGAATGATGCAAGAAAGTTCTTTTATAAATTGGCGCATGCAGACAGGAATGTCCTTCACTGCGCTTAAGATGCACGAAAAGAAGCATCGTGTAAAGTTAGCATGACAGTGTTGTCAGAACACTCTGGAGTTTGGATGACCTGTACACTCATTAAAGTGTCGTTCTTTTTGTTATATTACTTATATTTTCTTATTGTTTTGATGTTTTTTATTACATAGACGCTAAACACATAAGATGTCGAACGTCTTTAATGTAATCTACATTCTCTCCCTGTTTCTGTAAGCAGTTCTGAAATGGTTTGAGCTTAGAATTTAAGTAGAGATATAAGACGCTTTTTACCTCTCTTGTCGAGCGTCTATAATTTAGTATCTTAATAAAATGTTTTACACAGTGTTAAACAAAATCGACTAAAAGATTCTATATTGAATTTAAAATGTACCTACATAATATTATGTACGTTGTATTATAACGAAAATGTTCATAATTTCTCAGCTAAGAACTTTTTTCATACTTAAATGAAATTAGTATTTAGTACTACTGCAAAGTTTTCACCCTCTCAATGAATTTTTCATAGACACAGTAAAACCGTGTTTGTAAAAAATTTTAATTTTTCCGTATCTTCAAAGGCCAAGAAAAAATACTTATTTTTAATGTATTTTTACACGCTTTTATTTAACTTGCTATGTATGTTATTAGTTAGTTAGTTTGCGTGTTTGTTTAGATCAAAACTTGCAAGTCAATTTTGAACGACTTCCACGTATCCGATCGATTTGAAATTTTGTACACATATGTATTCCCGATGACAATACATGAATAAATCGTTTTTAGAAATAAATTCAGCTTCTAAGGGGTTCAAATGGGGATGTAGGGTTTTTTTTTGACTAATCAACGCCCAGGCCAAATCGCTGAACCTAGAAACTTGAAATTTGGACAGTTGGTTTCTTTTCTGACGTAAGCATCCGCTAAGAAAGGATTTCTCGAAATTCAACCCCTACAGGTGTCAAAGGGGGGTAAAATTTTAAAAGACTAAAATGAACAAAATAAATATTAATAAAAAAACTTTTTAGAGACAAGCTTTTATTTAAATGCACTAAAAAGGAAAAAATAAATTTTAATAATTTAGGTTCATAATTATAAAAGTGTGGGTCGTGAACTCTATGATAGTTTATTAGTCACGACCCACGCTTTTATAATTATGAACTTAAATTATTAAAATAAAAAAAATATTTTTTCCTTTTTAGTGCATTTAAATAAAAGCGTGTCTCTAAAAAGTTTTTTTTTTAATATTTATTATCAATAAACTTTTCAATTATAGGTGTGTATTTTTTAGGGTACCTATTTAAAGGTACAGAAAAATTACATTGTTTTTTGCATGAACGGTTTTGCTTTTTGTCTACAGATATACATTGTATAATGTAACTTTTATATAAGAAGGACATATGCGTTCAGAGACGCCGCGCGCCGCCAGTTTGACGGAAGATAGGACTATATATAGGAGGCTCGTTAACGCACAGACTGGTGTGATGATGCAGGTCAGGGTAAATTAAACCCATTCAGCGTGCGGTCACTGTCACTTGTTTGTGCTTCAGCGTACTTACTGAACTATTGTGTTGTTGTCCAATGTCCACTGCTGGATAGATACGTTGTTGTTGGTCGCTTTCGGCGTCTGACCTTGTTTTTGTGTGATTCTGTAAACTATCTATTGAAAACATCGCGTATAAAAAAGTCAAGAAGTGTCATGGGACACCTGACAGAAGCTATGCTTTTTTCGCATTGTATATAAAACCGAATGTATCAAAGCTATAGACAATACAATTGAAAAGTTATTATTTGACCGCCATTTTGAAATCTGATGCAATTCTATTTTTTTGTGTCCTATAAACCTCTAAAATACTTACTATCAATTTTCAAAAAGATCGGATAATTTTTACAAAAGTACATATGGCCGCCATTTTGAAATTTGACGCCATTTTATTTTTTTGTGTCCTATAAAACTCTCAGATATTAATTTTCAAAAGGATCGGATAATTTTTTCAAAAGTACCTATATATGGCCGCCATTTTGAAATCTGACGCTATTTTATTTTTTTGTGTCCTATAAAACTCTCAGATAATAATTTTCAAAAGGATCGGATAATTTTTACAAAAGTAAGTACATATGGCCGCCATTTTGAAATCTGACGCCATTTTATTTTTTTGTGTCCTATAAAACTCAGATATTAATTTTCAAAAGAATCGGATAATTTTTACAAAAGTATATATGGCCGCCATTTTGAAATCCGACGCCATTTTATTTTTTTGTGTCCTATAAAACACTTAGATATTAATTTTACGTAGGCCACTGCGCCTGCGCCAGTATATTACTTTCACCGCTGGCCATAGCTATAATGTACTTTTAATAACATAAGCGTGACGCGAATCTAAAAGTTTACCCCCTGCCAGAAATCGTCTAACGCGCCTATAGAAGCATAGCTTCAAAAAGAGGTAGTCACCGAGATTTCCTGCTTGCATTGACAGCTTTTTGTAAAATAAATTTAACACTATAGTAGCACGCGTGGGCTACAGGTGTAGTCCAGCAAGGGTCGCCACTTTCTAGAAAACTTGGAAAAGTCAGAAAATCTTGTTAGAAGTCAGAGATTTTTGTGAAAAAAAAACCTGGTCAAGTGCGAGTCGGAGCCACGCACCGAGGATTCCGTACCCAAGATTGAACAAATTTTGTTGACCAAATTAACTTGGCCATACAAAATCTTCTCACGTAGTTGCGTAGTTAATGGTCAGAAATTTGAAACGTAAACATAAATTGTTTATTTCTGTATTTGTCGCTGCTGGAAACTATAAAAAATATCACCTGGAAAACCGGGAAAAGTCAGGGATATTTGTTCTGGATAAAAAACGGTTACCCTGCCAGGGTAACATTTTAATTTAATTTGGAAACTAAGAAATAGATGAAAATTGAAAAGCTGTATATCTTTTTATTGGCGTATGGATGATAGGTATCAATTAGACATACTTACTTATAATTTCATAACTCGCCTAACAATTGAATGCAAGTTTCGTTGTCCATTTTTTATGTATGGACAATTTTTTAATTGTTACTAAAGTTAAGTTAAAATAGTTCGATGAATAAATAATCGTAAAACAAAATAATTATTGAAGGACAAACATTTTGGAGCATGGTTGTAATTTGCCTTGTTATTATTGTGTTTTAAAATGTATACGCACAAGGAGCATGACGTACACAGATTCGCTACACAACATTTACATAGAAACATGTTAATTTAATGTACGTTACACAGGTGTAAAAAATAACGTAGCGTCTGACATGCTATTTTTTTTCATTTTTTACAAATTTAGAAGAATAAATAACTTTTATGTAGTCACAAGTTACTGTTATATTATATTTATACCTATGTCAGATTTATAGTAAATTAATACATATTGGTTAAAAATTATTAAGCAGATATTATTTTTTAAGAACAGTAATTTTCATTTTTTAGTGTATTTGCCATATGGCACATACACTATTGGCGTCGGTCGGATGGTGGGACCTAGGGGTCGGACCAAAATTTCTCGACGTTTCATAGCCTCCTGAACACTTTGGCACCATTTTTAAAAATGTTTATATATATATGTATGTATATATATATATTTTATATATATATTTATATATATATATGTGTGTACACGATAACTCTCGACAGACTTAATCGATTGAAACGAAATTTGGTACACACATTGGAACCCATCACCGCAAGAAGCCTATTTAAAATGGGCCCGATCGGACCATTTTCAGGGTTGTATTTAGGGGTTCCAAAAAGTTTTTGGGCCCAAAAATACCGAAAAATTTGTCAGAATCGTTTCAAAATTGAAATTTAACTCTTTAGTAAAGATTAAAATGTGCTGCTAAAATTTTAATAAAATCGGCCCGACAGGACCGGACTTTCAAATTTTATGAAAACACTAGTTTGTTGATACGGATTTACTTAGATATGGAAGGGTGTATTTAATTGGGTGTATTGATGAAATCCATGTCTAATATTGAAATTTAGAAAAATTTAATTATTTTAAGGGCTGTATTAAGGGGTTAAATTTTTTATTTTGTCAAAAAACAAACTTAAGTTTACATAATAATGCCACAATGCCTGTATTAGCAAATACACTATATTGTCGGCAGGGTTTTGGCACTGCGACCCGAGTTTTTTTTAAATGATGCCTGCTTAAAAAATTATTTTTTACCCAAACAGCCCTAAAGTTACCGGTTATAAAGTTAGAACACAGAGTACACTGCGGCGTAACTAGCGCAAGCCGTGTTATACAATGTAACCATATTTCGCTCTGTTCTACCTCTGACCATTCCCTGCTTACAGTTTAATGTAAAGTCGAGTTTCTGAATCAATTTCTCGTTATAAATTATTTTATCTAACTCTTCCCGGAAGAGAAACCCCGCAGGCATTTTATCACTTAATGCAACGCGACCATATTAGTTACACGCCTGAGGTCCCCTGCTAACTTCTAAAGTTGGCCACTTTAATGTACAGTCGGGTATCTAAATCAATTTCTACTAATAAATTGTTTTATCGGACCCTCCCTGAGCGAGACACTCCATGCTACCAACGTCTGGGCCGACGATGTGTGAAATTCGACCGGTAATTAGATTTAACCTATTTGTGATATTAAATTGGCCAGTCTAAATCACGTTACTGTACCTAGTTGATAATTTCTTATTAATCTCATTGACAGTTTGGAAATACTGAAGATATTAATGTTTATTCGCGTCTGACATTAAGTTCGAAGCCCTCTATTGGGCTTAGTCGCGAACTATCCGAGGAGGTCGTAGCAACGGAACAAAGCGTTGAATGAAGGTAAAAGTGCACAAAATATATGTTTTTCACGAATGACAGTTTACAAAGGTAAGCATAATGCTAAAAGATATTGTTCAGTTTTCACTTCAAGTTTTGTAATACATAATTCTGTCGCAATACGACTTTTAACCGTTGTTTGTTTACATTAGCTTACATGTGATTTGTATTAAATAGTTTCAGAAATGCCTTACATGTGTTCAAATCCTTGTTGCCGAAATACTTCGACAGCATTTTCCTATCACAAATTTCCTGAAAATAGTGAATTGAGGAAGCTATAGATGGGTTTAACTGGAATAAGACTTATAACAGAAAGCACTCTTTTGTACAGTGATCATTCAGATGCTAATGACCTCTGTTGTCGATCGTCTATAATTTAAAGGATGGATGAATTGTGGATTGTAGACGCTCGACAACAGAGGTCATTAGCGTCTGACTATAATTTACAATTCATTCATTCATGCAGTGATCATTTTAACGGCAATGATTTTTTTCCGCGTCGTAAGTTCCTATTGCAACATTTGTGCTGACATAACAAAACATTTTTAGTGAAATTTAATTTCGATATTTTCAGCCAGACGCTAATGACCTCTGTTGTCGAGCGTCTATAATTCACAATTCATTCAAAAGTCGTATTACGACAGAATTATTTATTACAAAACTTCAAGTGAACACTGAACAGTATCTTTTTGCAATATGCTTACATTTGTATACTGTCATTCGTGAAAAACATATATTTTGTGCACTTTTACCTTCACTAAACGCTTTGTTCCGTTGCTACGACCTCCTCGGGTAGTTCGCGACTAAGCCCAATAGAGGGCTTCGACCTTAATGTCAGACGCGATATTCGATTTTATAAAAATGTAAGTAGGTATCAAAAAAGTATGTGCCCGCTCATTATCTTCGAAAGTATTAAGCCTGGAATTTAAAAAAAATACTAAATAGGGTACGAACACGCTGAAGATGCCTCGATGGCGAGGTTTAGATCGATGCGATGTCGCGGTTTCTACATCTCTTTGTAAAACAAATACTTACGAGACCGTACATAGACTTTACTGTAAAACTACTCCCCTGAAGATGGACTACGTGTCTGAAACGATAGTCGAACTTAATATTTGTTTTTGTAGAATTTTTCAAGTGTTGTTAATAATTTTGGTAAGTATTTAATAATGTTCTACCAAGTGCCAACCTCAGTTATCGAGCGTCTATAATTTACAATTCAATTCTACCAAGTGCCGAGTAATGAATCTGAAAATTTTATATTTAGGTACTCAAAACAAAATTACTAACAATTCTTTTTTTTATTTAGAAATAAAAAATTCACAGATTTCGCAATCCTTGCAACCATCGAGGACATTGGAAATGATAACAGCATATATGAAACATAATTAACTGTTTATTATACACACAATATTTATTAATGCACTGTTTAGTTTTGTCAGGAATAACCCTATTATTCTTCTGTTATATACGCGTTCACTTTTGCTTGATTACTTAACTTTTAAATGGATTTTTCTACAGTATTTATTACCATTTGCTCAAAAATAACACCGCAGATCGTCGCAAATACCTCTCAATTAACTAGACATGATATAAAACACATTTCGAAAAAAATGCACTTGTTCAATTTTGCATGATTGCTCCTCACTTGATCGCGACACCGTTGTCTTTTGGCCTTGAACGAAAACTCGTAACTCTGCCCCCATATACGAACATAAACATTTCCAATGTTAAAAAATCCAAAAAGTACGTAAATTGGCGCCGGTCTCAAAATTTTATAATTTTTATTTTCTTCTTTTTAGTGACTTTTTTGAAGGAGGTTTTTTTTTAAGTTTTTTATTATGATTCTTAATTTATTAACTTCCCATTGGAAGTTATTGTAATGGGTCCGAAAATCGAAATCAAAAAGGAAAAAAAAATTTCATATTTCAAGGTCACTACACTATTTTTACACTACTTTTAGAAAGATGTCTGTGTGTGTGTGTGTGTGTGTGTGTGTGTGTACGTACGTACGTACGTACACACACACACATTACTTTCTAAGACGAAATCTCGAGAATGAAAAATGATATCGACTACGTTGAGGTGCCAATCGACGCGTATTAACGTAAATATGATCTGAAAGAAATTTTTTCAAAATCGGTTCAGCCGTTCTTTTTTCTTAACCAAATAACCTCCAAAAAAGTAGATTTTATACAATATCTCGCGAATAAAAAATTATATCGACTTCGTAAGGGTGTCAATCGAGGCGTGTTAACGTCATTTTGATCCGACATAAATTTTATAAAAATCGGTTCAGCCGTTTTTTTTTTTTTTTTTTAATTATTGATGTTTTAATGATTAAAATGATTACTTTTCTGTGTAATATCTAATTTAATTATTATTATTAAATATTTATCAAACTGGGAAGTTCGTCGTGTGGACCTCAAGGGTCGCACTTTAGTCCTAATAAACGACCCACCTCACGGCTTGTTTCGTATGATTTTTGTGGCTTCGTGTATGTTTACAGTTTTTTTCTTATTTTATTCCAGTCAATAAACTGGTTTGACCTCTATCGTGATTGCAAGTCTTTTCTTGTGGCAACGGCGCCCATCAGAGCATCTCGACGCTATCGTATCTTTCTGTTTTATCTCCAGGGAAAGATTTTGTTCTTCTTTCGTTTCTATTTTATAGTTAGAATGTCTGCAACAACACTGAATTCATTAAATGTTATTTTCTTAGCTGCATTTGTGTAAAATAGTGTTTTCAAGTTGTGATAAAATTGTGTAAAAGCGTATTTAGTATAAAATGTTCATGTCGTTTTATTTTATTATAAGATAATATTACATAGTAAATTGTGTCCTGTTATCCTATTATATTTCAAATTAAACAATAAATGTAATCATGAAAATGTAGGTAATTTGTTCTGTGACATTTAAGATTGTATGAAGATGCCGGTTTACAATCCATAGGCGTTCAGGCGTTAAAGATTTTTTGAACGCATGTTATTTATTTTTTACGGGAAATTACGCATGCTATTTTTACTCGAGATGACAAAATAAAATATTCATTTTCAAAAGAGTAAGAGAAATACATCCCGACATAAAATTGTTTAAGAACCGTATGTCTCAAATACCTTAAACCAATTCTTTATAAAAAAAAAGCGGCCAAGTACGTGAAGGGTTCCGTAGTCGGGAAGAACGTTCACCGTTAAAATTCAAAGTTAATAATAAATTTAACAATAATTTATAGTCTTTTATTTTAAGTTGAACATAGTTTTTCAAAAATAAGTTTGTAAAAACAAAGTTATTTCTGCGGTCGCTACACAAAAAAAAACCTCCTTCAAAAAACCACTAAAAAGAGGAAAATAGTGAAATTTTGAGGTCTGTGCCAATTTAATAAAATATGAAGTCGGTTAAATATCTTCTTTTTAACCAACCTCAAAATTTCATTATTTTCCTCTTTTTAGTGGTTTTTTGAAGGAGTTTTTTTTTTGTTAAAAAGTTTTTTTTTTACTTTTTAGTGTCAAAAAGTGATATTTACCTTAAAAGAATCACACGTCGTTACTCACTTTTATTAAACCGACTTTCTTACGCTGTCTGATATGTCAAAAAGTGACATTTACCTTAAAGAGTCACACGCCGTTACTCACTTTTATTAAAATCAGCCGAACTACTGAACCGATTTTGATGAAATTTCTATGGGACCAATCTGAAAGTATATCCTTTCAAATAAATTTTTTTTTCAAAATCGGTTTATAAATGACTGAGTTATGAGGTAAAAAACATAAAAAAAAATACAACCGAATTGAGAAACACCTCCTTTTTTGAAGTCGGTTAAAAAAATAGCGTGTAACCGAAAATATCGCATATCTCAAAAACTGCACAACATATCTTATTCAACCAATTTTCGTTGGAAGTGTTTTTTAAGTTCTACCCCCTTAAATTTTTTCAGAATTTTCCACCCCATAATTGAAAAGTTAGAGGGAGGAGGGCACACTTTTTACGACATTAGAAGCGCATATCTGACCAACTTATTGATCTAAATAAAAAAGTCATTTTGAAACTTATATATCATTTTTCAAGACCTATCTAACGATACTCCACACGCTTATGTGCACTGGAATTTTTTTTTCCATCCCTTAGTTACATGTATGGAGTGCCATCCCTATTTTTTTTCGTATTTTCACCACACCATTGTATAGCGGTTCATAGAAGACACCTACCGTCCAAATTTCATCTATATAGTGCCAATAGTCTCCGAGAAAAATGGTTGTGACATACGGATGGACAGGACAAAATTATACCTAAGGATTCCGTTTTTGCCATTTGGCTACGGAACCCTAAAAACAAACTAATACAAGCCGTGAGGTGGGTCGTTTATTAGGACTAAAGTGCGACCCTTGAGGTCCACACGACGAACTTCCCAGTTTGATAAATATTTAATAATAATAATAATTAAATTAGATATTAGCAGGGTTTGGCACTGCGACCCGAGTTTTTTGATTGATTGAGGTTATATGTAATTAACTTTGAGGAGCTACAGTTCCGTTAGAAATCATTTTCGGACACATATTTTTTGAGGATTTTTATTTGAATTACTCAAAGGAATCACCGTGTAAAGTTTTTCCTCGACGTCATGGATCATCCTGTAGAGCCTTGTCACAACTTTTATATAACAAAACAAGGCAATGTTTTGCACGGTTCGTCGACTGTATTCTGTAATCCGACAGAACTATGTCTAGAACACTGTCCTAGTAAGATAGGACAAGAGAGCAACTGGAGAATGGAATGCTGTTCCGTGTTCTTTATGGGCTGAACCCCTACTTGTGTGTAGACTGTAGCTATACAATGCTTTCTACCCTCTAAGGTCGTCTGCACAGCTGTGTGTGTGTTTCAGACTTCAGCTGTCGAACGAAGGACAGAAGTAAGAAAGATTTTAGGGCAAGATTGCCCAATTCAAGAGTACTTATTATCTTTGCTTACAGAATAGTGATCTCTAATACATGGGTTGTGAATGGCGGTCATTTGTGCGCCACATTTACGTGAGATTTGTACAGTGAACTTGAGATTGACCCGGGAAGTACGTTTCCATCACAGGCCTTCAAACGGCGCCCGTCGCACTGTTGCAACCCACCTAGCCAAACAAGCTGAGCGAGTCGACAGGCGTCTCGCTAAAGAATCAATCGAGATGGGTAATGTCGAACTTAACCGCTAGTGGTGCCAGCTATATAACTACCGTGGTATGTGGGCAGTTCATAGTAGTGTGTAGTGTACAGATTAAGTTTATTTGACAATGCCGATGTGCTGTGTTTACCAATGTTCAAATCATAGAGGTTTTGTATTTCCAAAGGATCCGGAACTGAAAAGAAATGGTCGCATACTATCAGAAGGGAAAAAACTTGATTTCTTGCGCGTTTTTCTATGAAAACCAATGATAACGTAGGTGGCTATAAACCTGCTGCCATCTATATTACGTTTGTCATGCGTGCCCATCTATATTAATTGTGTTTGATAACTTCATCTAGCCGCCACGCACTTCATGGAGGAACAGCTAATAATAACCGTTTACAAACTGAAAGCAATGAAACCTGGCAGATGTTTTTAAAGTGAAAAAATTGCGAAAAATGTATTTTACCATCTTACACTTATGACATACAAATAAATTTGAAAAAAAATTGAAAACTGTAATCCCTTAAATTAAGACTCTTTTAAATGGTTCTAAACAAATTACGTTACTTAATAAAATATTGAATCTGTTACTAGAATATTTTTTAAGACCGAACTTTGTAATGTATATATTTGCAAATTGTTATTAATTAGTATCAGTGATGTAACAGTTATTTAGGAATTTTTTTTTTTTATTCTGCAAAATAACATGAAACATATGGCTTTTGTACCTACCTACTTATATTAAGATTCTATAAGGAAATGTAATGGGTTTAGCATTTTTAGAGGCAGATTGTCCAATTCGAAAGTACTTATTAATTTTTTAAATAAGCTCTGTAACGTTTTATGTTTAAAAATGTAAAGTTATGTTTGAAAAAAATTAAAGTTAATGGTTAGTAAAATCCTTATATCCTCGACTAGGCTTTTCCTAAATATAACAGTACAAAAATAAATGCCTCGTACCGTTTTCAGTATTTCATTTACATTTTTATGTGAGATATACGCTTATGATAAATAAACTTCCGGTAAGGATTTTATTTTCAATGGGTCATAAAATATATGGGAAATGATGTCCATTGAATGTCGACATAGAATCAGCAGGAAGAAGGAATGCGATAATATAACCGAATTTATTACTGTAATATAGGTACCTGGTATATATATATTTTTTTTGAGCATAGGTATATACAATATATTCTCATTATATAAAATATCACGTGAAGCGGGAAGCTTTTTGGTGTTATATTATGCAGTGGATCCAATAAGGAGAGTCAAAGTTCAAACTAAGAATGAAATTTTCACACAAATCGCAGTTCGATCAATTTAGGTTTATGCGAAGCTGTTATGAAAAATAATCTGAATACTAATTTGTATGCAAAAAATCATGGGTTATCTCTGTTATAATTTATAAGATTGCATTTTATTGTAAAGACGGTAAGGACAAAATTGTAGCCGACATATGGGACATATTGACGAACGCTTATATTAGGACTGGTCGACAACAGACATTTCGGGAAAATACGTCCTGAACCGTGGTGTGAATATAACATGGTGTGCTACCTAGGGTACCAGTTTTCGACCGCTTTGCGCAGTGACGTCATGTAGGGAGCAGATTTGAACTTGAGAACGCTATTTGGGGAGATTCCACCGCAGTAATTTTGAATAATTTTGGTCCAGAGTATTCCGGCCTGATGCAATTTCGATAATTTTGCGAAAGAACGAGATCTCGAAGTTACCAGTTACTCGATTTCTAGAAGACTTTTAAGGGGTAAGTTGCAGGCCTATTAGAAAACATGAATATTGAAAATGGATATACAAGACTTCTATACCAACTTCTCATAAGCCTTAAAAAACAATTAGTAAACAAATTTTGTCGAAATTCCGATTATTTTTTCACAAAAAACGCCAAAAATAATAACTAATCACTAGGTACTGTTTCCTACGTGACGTCACACGGCAAGAGCGAGACAAACGTATCTCACTTACTCGCTGCGCAAGAGCACACCATGCTTGACTCACACAACGGTCCTGAACTGATTTTTTTGCATAACAAATATTACCGTAATACAATATCAGTTCTAGATGGAAGATGACGCAGTAGTGACAAGCACAGATATAATTTTCGGAATTAGCTGAATACATTTTGAAAAATTTAAGTGAAGCAGCCGTGTTTAACACTCAAATTTTGGCGTGAATTCATTGAATTATAAGAAATCAGTTGCACTGTGGAGATTAAAATCTCAAAAATATAAAATCAACACGTTAATGCTATACGACCACTAGTATTAAATAACAGAAATTGAGCTTTTTACAAATAGAGAATCCGTAATTTTTTCCCAAGAAACCTTCAAGAACTCAAAATTCGTCTGACAGAGGTCTCATTAATATTTTTTAATAGGTATATTAGTATTGATTAGTTGATGTGACTGACAAAATGTTATTTTTATGGGTTTGTTCGTTCTATCAGCTACATTAAAACTGTTCTGTCTTAATCGCGGTGTGAATAAGAGATTGTTTTATGTATTGGCCACGATAACTGGCGCTAGTAAACGACACAAAACTGCTTCCGGACACGCGAATCGATATCTTATTTTCGCTGATGTCATCGTGAACTTCTTTTATTTGTTTCATCTGTCTTTGCTGCTACGTGGGTCCTGTGTGGATACAATGCCTTAAAGGCTTTCGAACAGACGGACTGAGCAAAAACTCGCTTTTGAAATTGGTTTTAGCAAAAAAATGTTACTACATCAACATACTTATACTGAATTTTATATTTTTTGAAAGTTAGAATCCTAAAGTAGGTATGTAAATATTTATAAACGCATTAATTTTTGTAATAGTCTATTCATAAATGCTACTGCAGGGATTCGAACCCGAATCGCGCGGGGTAAATTTAGGGTTACCAGATGTGCTAGAATAAAAAACCGGAAACGGGTGGGAAATTGACAGAAATGATAAAAAAGGGATAGAAAAGTCCGGTTTTTAAAATTCTTTTTTAAATTTTTTATCCGGACGAAACTGTGCGGGTGAATACCGAACACCTGCTAACCCACCTTACATTATCAGCTACACTACATAGTTATAAGTTTTTTAGACGTTAATGACCTCTGTTGTCGAGCGTCTATAATCTACAATTCATAGTTATAAGGCTCTCAATTTTCTATAATATGAACTACTTACCTATTATGTATACATACTAATTATTTTAATTTGTTTTAAACTTTGTTTTGAAAAATGTAATATGTGTTTAAAAAAACCGATAGCTCTATGAAATCGAAAATTTATATTAGTGTTCATAAAAAAGAAAATTCATAGTTTACAACTTTGAACAACCAATTTACAAAAATGACTTGTAAATAGCTTTCTGCGTGTATTCGCTAAAAGTTCAAACCGTGTCGGAAAGTTTGTTAGAAGTAGAACTATGCCTTCACAAATATTTTCGTCCCGAGTAAAGCTAAAAACTTTGGCCTTGAACTAGAACGAAATAATAATTTCTATCAGTGTTAACTTTAATGATTCTATAGTAAAGTTAAATTTTAATCTGTTATAGTAAAACCAATGATTTTTTCTTACGTTTCGCACTCTGCAGATTTTTTTGTATGAAGGGGTTTACTTAGGAGACTTGAAATATTTATTACATATTAATTACATGTTTTTCCGATGCATGTCAATATATATCTAGCGTGACTGGACCATTAAATGTAGTTCCATTATTCCTTATTGATTTACAATTTATTTATTTTTTTCTATCAAAACAGTTTGTTTTTTTATTTGCTGATGATTAATCTTAAGTTTGTATTATAATTCTGTTTGACAATAGTAATACCGTTGATTTTTGTTAGGTATAATAATATTTCAGCTATGAAAATAACCTTGTATTTTTAAATGCTTGATCGTATCTTTGTACATTTTTTTTTTTGTATTTTTAAGTAAAATTAATGTTTTAAATGACTAATTTGCATACCTACGTTAATTATACTAACAACATACAATTTAGTAATAAAAATGCCAAATAAACATTTGCGATGAACAAAGCTTTGTGGAAATAATGAAAAGCTTTTGAATGATTAAATAGTGTTTGATGTTTGTTTAGGGAGGTATTAAATTATTATAATACGCTTATTTGCAGCTGCATTACAATAGTGTTCATTGTGATATCATTGTAATGCGTTTATATTTTGTGTGATATTTTTTGTTCTAATTTTTATTCTTTATACGACTTTGCTTGATTTTTGGATCAAATTTTATACTGTTTATACTACTAGTATTTCCCCGCATTAATGTCAGCTGTATCAATATACAGGGTGTCCCAAAATTGCTGGGACACAGAGCTACCACGTGTAGTAGAGGTCAAAATAAGTCGATTGAACCCAATTTATTTATATACCAAAATGTACCGTTTGCCCGTGAGAAGAGTTCAAAGTTTACATAAAATTTTGTATTACAATTTTATTGAACTTGTACTAGGAATATCTCTTAGCATTATTTAAGAAAACATTTTTTTCCTTCGGAACTATGCGGAATACGAAATTTTTACAAGAGTAACAAAATGAAGATAATTAATCAGTCTTGTCGCTAAAAAAATTTGAGAACCGTATTACCACCCCTAAGAAAGTTCTGAAAAAAATGTCAGGGGGTGAGGGTGGTTTTAACCCTTCTACAATTTCTTTTGGGTTTCTTTGATTACCGAAAGGAGAGTAATCCTCTAAAATGCACTTTTGTCAAAATTCATTCAATTTGTTTCTCATTTTTGAACAGCGTACAAAAATGTGTTTTTTTATGTAAACTTTGAACTTTTCTCACGCGCAAACGGTACATTTTGGTATATAAATAAATTGGGTCCAATCGACTTATTTTGACCTCTACTACACGTGGTAGCCCTGTGTCCCAGCAATTTCGGGACACCCTGTATATAGTGTGGTAACTCGCTCAACATAAAACTGTACGATTCATCGCTGTAATTTTTACTTCCCACCTCTACTATGGTAGGGAAGTAATGGATTCAGTCCGAAAACAATATTTCGAGATTTTAACAGATTTTCACGTTTTGAGACCCTAGCAATCGTTTAAGATCATTTTCTGACTGATGTCTGTATGTGTGTGTGTGTGTGTGTGTGTGTGTATGTGTGTGTGTATGTGGTCAATTTTTCGCCTTCGATATCTTAAGAACGGAACAACATACGGGCATGCCGATTGTTCTGTTGTGTTTATCAGCCTTTAACTTAGATCTGATTAGATTTTGAGTCAAATCGGTTCAGTGGATCCTGAGATATTCAAAAGAACGTCCTCAATGTCACGTATTAACATAGGTAAAAAAAAATATAAATGAATTCTAGATGTTATAATATGAAAAAAATGTAAATATTTTTTTTCTCTAAAATGTATAGTTTTCGAGAAAAAAAATATTTTACTAAAAAAAATAAAAATTGTACGTAAATCAAGGTAACCATGATTTTTGCTATATTAAGTTAGCCATCAGTAGATCACCAAACAAAAAAGAGGGCCATGCTTTTTTCAAAGAATAAAAATTAAATTGTGTTTTAAAGACCACCAACAGCTAAGGTTATTTGGGCCTAGTCAAAGAATAAAAAAAAAAGAGTGTTTATTTTTTGCAAATATTTACTAGGTGGGAAGTATAGGACTGGTCATCAGTCGAATTTTTTTGCTTGCGATTAATATAAAATCCATACTCTCCTTTATATCGTTGAATAGCTTATGCTCGAGACTTCGTCCGCGTGGATAAGTTTAGTTCCCTAAGGAACTGGTCGGAGTTTCGGGATGATAGGTCTAGCCTAGCCTATGTGTTGCTTGGGGACTATAACTATAACCTAATCACAAAATTTAGAGTAAATCCGTTCAGTGGTTTTTGTGTGATGAGACGTCTGAACCTTGCGGCTACTTACAGTATGGACAGTACATTATACAAGCGACTAGGCCCTGCAGTCAGGTCAGGGTCCATTCTGATTGGTTGAATATCCCATCTTGATATCGTTTGACATACGCACACACACCTAAACGAACGTAACAACTAATTAGTGAACTCTGTGTACTAATATGGATAGTTGATAGCGAAATGGGTTTTGTATGTGGAGAATGTTCAAACACATATTCTTCAAGACAGGCATTAATGTTCACAAAATTAGAATGAAAACTTCAGATAAGACTTGTAATCTAATTCTTTCTATAAAAGTCGATCAATTTTTTGACATTTCAAAATGAAACAAAATTTAATATTATTATTTGAGATATTATAGGATGTCCAAAATTTACACAGTAACAGTGTTCTTGAGAATTTGGAATGGAAAAATAAATTTTAATTAAGTTTTATTTTGAAATGTCAGAAAATTGATCGACTTTTATAGAAAGAATTAGATTACAAGCCTTACCTGAAATTTTCTTTCTAATTTTCTGAACATTAATTGCCTGTCTTGAAGAATAGGTGTTTGAACATTCTTCACATACAAAACCGATTTTTTAATCGCTATCAACTATCCATATTAGTATACAGAGATCACTAGTTAGTTGTTACGTTCGTTTAGGTGTGTGTGCGTGTATCAAATGACATCAAGATGGGGTATTCGACCATTCAGAATGGACCCTGACTGCAGGGTCTAGTCGCTTGTGTACATTATAGACTAGGCCGCTAAGCTACTTATTTATCCCGAAATTAAAACCAGTCCTTAGAAGAAAAAAAAATTATCCACGTGGAAAAATTTGAATTTAGGATTAAAATACGGAAAAACATACTACGGTAACTAAAGTACTGAATTTTATCATTTGCGCATATCGTACATACTATACAGGGTGTGTCAGTTTTAACATTGAATATTTTGACAAAATATTCTCCTCGTCGTTCTGATTCTGAAAAAAAAACACAACAAAACTTCTCTCACTCGTTTCCTAAGAAAGATACAGGGTGTCAAAGTTCATAAAAAGAAATAATATTTTTATCATATCCTCCAGGGAAAATATTATTTATTTTTTTCAAAGTATTCAGTGTTAAAACTGAATCATCCTGTATGTGTTTCACCTGGAATTATGGCAGAAAATCATCTCCCATACTAGATAATAATTATTATTACGTTCCTTGCAGAGACTGATAATGTATGACATTAATTAATCTGACACTGGCGATATGCAGTAAAAATATTATGACTTTGTTAATTGGATGACTTGAAATATTGTTTCATTAAAATGAGATGCTTTTATAATTAATAATGAAAAACACACAAGCTTTTCAGTCTAACATTTCAAATAATGTAAACAATACTTTTTCCATTAAAAGTAGAAATAAATTGAATACGAGATTGTTTTTTATCAGAAATGCTCGATTGAAGTAAGCACAAATATGTTACAGTAGCAATTTACTATTTATGACTTGGCAAAAAATATTGATTTTGCATAATAATAATTGTGCTCGATCATGTAGTAGGTAGGTACTTGTTTATTTATTGTTTTGAAATTGTTTTATGTGTGACTAGTCCTTTTTTAAGAGCAACGCATGAAGTTTTTGTAGTTATTGTTTACATTTATATAGTATAGATATTATTTATAAAAAATATACAGATACATAATTTGTGTATTGCTGAATTTATTGCCACTTGAGAATAATATATGAGAAGGTTATCTACGTGCACAATATATAGCTACAATTTATTGTTTTAATTTATCTACAGGATGTCAACAATAAAACACGACATTGGTAATTATATCATGAGAAAAGAAAAAAATTTTAAATACATTTAACAATATATTTTACATATTTGATAATAGAGTAATTACAACGGATCAAAAGCCATTACATTTTAGCAGCGGGGTTTCAAAGGCAACGCCGCGAGGTGATTTTTACAAGCTTTTATTTAATTTGCAATGTATGTTAGTTTGTGTGTTGGTTTGTACTAAGTGGTTTGTGATCACTAGCACCCCGCGTACTATTAAAACATAAATTTATAGAAATTAACTGATTAAGATTATATTTTCGTCGGGAATACATATCTGTACAAAATTTCAAATCGATCGGATCTGTGAAAGAAGTTAATAGTGTTGTTTTTTTAATAGTTATTTATAAGTTTATTTTAAAATAACAGTAACTGTAACGCCTGTTTTTAAAAAATATACAGTTTCGCCTAACTTGTAACTATATAGCTCCTAGGCATATAATGTACATATTTTATATATTTACTAAATAACGTATTTCCGTATACTGACATCCTTTTTGACATTTCAACGCGTTATTTCTACATTACATAAGTACTTATGTATACATAAAATGTGTAACGTATTTATATACATTATGTTATTTACATGCAGCGGTACCTATAGTATATCAGTGGTCTTTAACTCATAACGCACAAAATGTTATTAGTACCTATACTAATATTATTATAAAATAGTAATTTTGTTTTCTTACAGTTTTCTTTCTCTATTTTGTATGATAGCTAGACAGGAGAACGTGTTTCCAAAATTTTTGGCTTTTATGTTTGTATCA
This sequence comes from Mongoloraphidia duomilia, assembly GCA_039654895.1. Classification (NCBI taxonomy): domain Eukaryota; kingdom Metazoa; phylum Arthropoda; class Insecta; order Raphidioptera; family Raphidiidae; genus Mongoloraphidia; species Mongoloraphidia duomilia. The sequence continues at coordinate 44,978,536 of CM077524.1, read as the reverse complement.
GCATCATTGAAAAGCGGCTGAACTGATTTTGATTAATCTCGTGGTACACTATTTTCTATTTTATTTATTTATTGTAAATTATAGACGCGTCGACAACTTATGTCATTAGAGTCTTGAGTATATTAAATAACAACTCACTTAAAATTAAATGATATCACAAAACATCCATGAGCGGAGGCAGGATTCGAACCCACGACAGTCTGATCCAGAGGCCGCAACGCTAACCGCTGCACACTGTTTTCTGCAGGTACAGGTGGCCACGTTCTGAAAAATTTTGAAAATTCAGGAAAATTTACTGGTTAGGGAAAAGTCAGAGAATTTTGGTGGAAGTCAGGGATTTTTGTGAAAAATTGAACAAAAGTTGTTGACCAATTTAACTTTGGTACCTGGCACTATACAAAATCTTTGCACTTAACTGCATAGTTAAGTTGGTCGGTTTCTCTGAAACGTAAGTAAACATAAATTATTTTTGTCTGTATTTGTTGTAGCTATAATAACGTACGTATAAGGTCAGAGAAAAAACTAAAAAATCATCTGGAAAATCGGGAAAAGACAGAGAAATTTGTTTTGGAGAAAACGTGGCCACCCTGCTGACTTCTGGTAACTAAAGTTAAATTATAAATACGGGTTCTTTTCATCCGATTACGATCAGGTTAAAATAAGGTTCCTTGTCAATACCGACATTAACGCGAGCGAAGTCGCGTGTAAAAGCTAGTAAATTACGAAAAAAATTATCGCTCTTTTTTGATAATATCAGACCGCGAATGTTTTCTGATGAATCGGCTGCTTGCACGGCAAGTCATTCTAAGAAAAGAGATCCATAGTCAACCGCTCGCGTCGTATGGTGACAGCTTCAGCTTCTTTCCATTGCGACGCGTCTCGAGAAATGTCCCTTGAGACGGAACGATGTTAAAGTCAGTTTTTGACAGAAACCGTATCTTACCCACTCGTAGCCTGGTATAAAGTAGTATAAATTTGTAAGTTTGGGTATATATCAGTAGACCTTTCATCAAAATCGCTCCAGCCGTTATCGAGTGATGCTAATTATCGACTAGTATAGTATTTAGGAACACTTTGAATATTAAACTTAACAAGCCGTGAGATGGGTCGTTTATTAGAACTACAGTGCGACCCTTGAGGTCCACACGACGAACTTCCCAGTTTGATAAATATTTAATAATAATTATAATTAAATTAGATATTACACAGAAAAGTAATCATTTTAATCATTAAAACATAATTTTTATTCTTTTTTAACAATAATTAAAAAAAAAAAACGGCTGAACCGATTTTTATAAAATTTATGTCGGATCAAAATGACGTTAACACGCCGCGATTGACAACCTTACGAAGTAGATATAATTTTTTATTCGCGAGATATTGTGTAAAATCTACTTTTTTGGAGTCTATTTGGTTAAGAAAAAAGAACGGCTGAACCGATTTTGAAAAAATTTCTTTCAGATCATATTTACGTTAATACGCGTCGATTGGCACCCTAACGTAGTCAATATCATTTTTCATTCTCGAGATTTCGTCTTAGAAAAAAATGGACACATACATACGTACACATACACACACACAGACATCTTTCTAAAAATAGTGTAGTGACCTTAAAAATTTGTTATACATTTTGATTTCGATTTTCGGACCCATTACAGTAACTTCCAATGGGAAGTTAAAAAAACTTATTGTGATCGAAAAATTAAGCAAACATTTGTGAATTTTTAATCTTTTCGTTAATTCCGAATATTAATTCCTTCATTTCCGGAATTGATATGTTTAAAAATTTTATCCGAAATTGCGAAATCTCGGAATTCTGGTATGGAAGCCCTAGATATTACCTCATCCAATTATATAATGTTTGGCTGGACATTAGTGAATGGAACAGGTTGAAAATCACTCACTGGAGTTGGGGATGTGAGGTGATGTGGGTAGGTATACAATGTATACGGAGAGTGGAGACGTGCTGTGTTACACCAGAATAACACATACATATTATTATGTTATGTATGTTATGTATGATATAGATTATAGAGCTAGAGAGCAATGTCTGCAGGGCCGTCGCGTCAAAATATGTCGCCTAAGGCGAATACAACTTTTGCCGCCCCCCCACATATTAAAAAAAATAATAAACCGATGATATATTTTATTTACTTAACAAATAAAAAACAAATCGAATAAACGCTGCCTGGCTGCCATAATTTGTAAATACCCCCTTTACAACTTATGGTATTTGCGCCGAGCGGCTGGGCGACATGCGACATCTTTTATCTAGTAGTAGAAGGTAGAACTAAGAATCGGTGAAAACTCTCGCCTGTCCGACCAGGCGCACGTGCCGGCCCTGAATGTCTGCAATGCGTATAGGATTTATGTGTGTGCTCTTCAGGCTTTGTAATTCCGACACTTATGGTTTGCAATATTATTTAAATACCAACAGTTGTATGCAAAATACAGTAGTAGCTATATATGCTGTGTTCAGGAACATTTGACGTTGTTATTGATTTTTGCAATCTACTCTCATCAAGAAATTCAATTATGTACACAACGCGACAAGACGTTAAGCAATTTAATTTCTTGCTAATTACGCCGGTATTTAAAAATTAATTACATAACGTTCGTTATTTTTTAATACCATGTTTTGTTGAACATTAGAGGTTAACAGGCGCGTTAAAAACTTACAATTACAGACTTAATAGTGTATAATATGTTACGGGTAATATTAGAAGAGTGAGTAAACTTAGGTTTACCCGGGTAATATAATTGAAATAAATTGAAATTCAGAACTTACCCACCTTAACGTTACAGCTCTATCCAACGTCAGCTGGGTAAAGTAGAGTGTTGCGTTTGTTTTATATTAACATTGGAAATGTTTATGTTCGTATATGGGGGCAGAGTTACGAGTTTTCGTTCAAGACCAAAAGACAATGGTGTCGCGATCAAGTGAGGAGCAATCATGCAAAATTGAACAAGTGCAATTTTTTCGAAATGTGTTTTATATCATGTCTAGTTAATTGAGAGGTATTTGCGACGAAGACAACGGTGTCGCGATCAAGTGAGGAGCAATCATGCAAAATTGAACAAGTGCAATTTTTTCGAAATGTGTTTTATATCATGTCTAGTTAATTGAGAGGTATTTGCGACGAAGACAACGGTGTCGCGATCAAGTGAGGAGCAATCATGCAAAATTGAACAAGTGCAATTTTTTCGAAATGTGTTTTATATCATGTCTAGTTAATTGAGAGGTATTTGCGACGATCTGCGGTGTTATTTTTGAGCAAATGTTAATAAATACTGTAGAAAAATCCATTTAAAAGTTAAGTAATCAAGCAAAAGTGAACGCGTATATAACAGAAGAATAATAGGGTTATTCCTGACAAAACTAAACAGTGCATTGATAAATATTGTGTGTATAATAAACAGTTAATTATGTTTCATATATGCTGTTATCATTTCCAATGTCCTCGATGGTTGCAAGGATTGCGAAATCTGTGAATTTTATGTATAAATATTCAAATGTCTAGTTGGTTACTTATATTGATTTGTTGAAGAGTTATGATAATGTTATCAATCTCGCTATTGATAACTTTTATAAAAAAAATCAAAGATCAATATTATCAAAAATCTTTAACAAATCTATATAAAGTAACCACTTACTAAACATTTGAATATTTATGATATAAAACAAACGCAACACCTAACTTTACCAGCTGGTGTTGGGTAGAGCTGTGTTTATACAGGTAAGGTCCGGATTATAATAATTATTTCAATTATATTTCGGACTTTACCCAGATATTTTTGATAATACTAAGTTCACCCGGGTAAAGCTAAGTTTGCTCACTGTTCTAGAATTACCCGTAACATATATACTATTGAGCCAAGAGCTCGTGGTCCAAAATTTAAAGATTTTTGTAAATGCTAATATTTTGAGATTATTAGGGTGAAAATCAATATATACCTACTATACAGTCAGCAGATCAGCGACCGGGACTTAGTCAGCAGTCAGTAGAAGTTTAAACTTTTACCGACTGCTGACTTTAGGTCAGTTTTATCAAAATGAGGTCTGACTGTTTTTTTTATAAATTATAGTCAATAAATTAGCCTGTGCCAAATTTCAACTTTTGCAGATAACTAGTTTTTCGCTTGCTTCCTGACTGCAATAGTATATTTATTTACATCCTAAATACCAACTAATCTGAAAATATTAGCCTTTACAAAAATCTTACAATTTTTGACCACGACCTCTAGAACTATTTGATGACCGTATAGTTTGTGTATAATTATTTACACATTTTTAATGTACGCTCGTTTCAACAATAATTATTAGTTCTGTTATTTAAGTATCTCCTTGAAATGGCGACGCTTAAATCACTACAGAACACAATGTATAAAACCATTCGCATTGAAAATGTTTGCTGTTATTTTAGTTTTACTGCTAACACCAATGTTGTTAAATTAAAGTTTTATTAGGTATTTATTGTACAATTTCACAGCATTTTGTGCCACTAAACATTCATAGCATATTATTTGTTTTTGTTAAATTTAAACGTGACATGTGCGAATTAAATGAGTAATGCGCTGAAAATAGATAATTATTATAATTATTTAATTTGACAAAGAAACTAATTATTCAATTGTTATTCTTAACTCAATTTGATTTTGTTTTTGTCACTTAATTAAGCTGTCTGGGTTATTTTAGTTTTCAAACATCAAAATCTATTGGAACTTACAACTGTATTTTTTTATATAGTACATAGTATATCGTAAGATATACTATTGACGTTGGTCGGAACCATGAAATATTCATTTTATTCTTTAACTAGATAATGTAAGTATTAACTAGTTAATGTCTACTGTATACATTATTAAACGTCATGAAAGATATTTTGTTAACGCAAGTTCTTTTGGAAAATACATCAAACGTTAGTTTTTAGAGTTATTATAGGGTATAAAATAAAGAGTGGTAATATAAAGTAAACCATTTAAATATTAAAGGCACGTTTTGTTATCGTATGAATTTAACATTTCGTGCGTTTTGGAAACAGGAAAGATGCTGACATAATTAGTAAGCAAGCCTAAATGTGGAACTTCTAAAATATAAATTATACTTTCCACTGAAAATGGTTTGATATTTTCACGGTACAGCATTAATTAAAATTAGCATGGGTTATACACAACCAATTTAAAGTAAGAAAATGTTTTAAGCTCATTGAAATTCTGTGTTAAACAAAAAAGAATCGCACAGAGAGTCACTCTTATAAAACTTCTAGACACTAATGCTTTGGTGTCGAGCGTCTATAATCTACAATATGATTTAATCTTAAATTATAATGTAAAACATTGCTTTAATAATGACCAGAACGTAATTATTATTGTTGAATCTAAATACTAAAATAAAATCATTAATAATTTTGAAGTTTTTTTATCATTTTATCTAAATGTTGTTTTTATGAGACTATTTCTTTTACTTCTTTCAAAAAGCATTTAGACGCTAATGACCTCTGTTGTCGAGCGTCTATAATCTACAATTCATTCTTTTAAAAAGCATATTGTCTGTATAAGCTGTTTATACAGATATTGATATGCAAATGAAGCACTCTTACTTTTATTAATTCTGAATTAAAAACTTTTGAACCTACTTGAAAGTAATTAAATATTTACTTTGTTAGCCGTCAGTATATATTCTCTGTAAAGTTTGTCAGTTATAATTATTTTTCGTTTATTAAACGTACTTATGTATATTAAGTTTTAAACTGTTTATCTAAGATATAAATATATTATATGTATAACTGAACATACATAACTGACTGACATTGCGTTACGTAATCTTAGTATGAAATTTTGTGAATATGTAGCTTTTGAGTTTCCTTCCATAAAAAATTAAAGATAGTAATTTTATTTCTATAGTAGATTTACATTGAAAATGCTCAAATTGGAAGAAAATATCATAATATTATCATTTATCATTCCGGTGCATATTTGAAACAAGGAGGACAGGTAAAAGAACTAAAAAGAAAATGTCAGATGAGATGGATTACTGAAGGAGTGTTAGACCAGGAGGCTATAGGTGTGGGAAAAAAGAGAATGTAATAATAGATACAGTCATAATATGAGAAAACCCGAGGAGAACTTTAAGTCCATTGGATTATTATTTCTCTTCTAGATCACCTATATTATGCGAAAAGTACACATATTTACTGCAGTAGGGTTTTAGTTAAGTTGAGAAGTTGTCATTTAATAAGATTATTTTAACGTGGGTGGATAGAAACGAAGCAGACCTAAGAAGATGGCATAGCATGTGCCATTAAATTAATTATTATTATTATTCTCTTACAGAAATGGCAACCTTTTATGGCGTGAAAATTAATTCATTTTAACATCGACAATAGAAATGAGCGGTTTTTTGTTTATTTATGAGAAAAATATAGTTTAGATTTTTGCTGATAGGTTAAATTTTTTCTGTTAAAAAAATATAAGACTATGGTTTGAGAGCTGTTTAATGACGTAATTTAGGTAGATATTTATTCGCTTGGACGTGGCTAATTACGCAAATAAGCGTAGAAGCCAAAAATCCCGTATAATAATAAAAAAAAAATTTATACGCTTTTAAATTTTCCACATCTCAGTTAAAATACACTTTTTCATAACGCAGTTGCGTCTAAGCATGACTAAAAACCAATTTAAATTATGTCAACAGACAATTCTAGTTTACTCGATTATCGGTTGATTAATTTATACGTTTATATATTTCTTATTCTGTATGAGTTTGCGTCTGAAATTTCCAATTAAAGCCTTTTAATGATCTGTTTTCAAGCGTTTTTTCAATTACTTTTATAAAACCAAGTAAAATATTACTATATATACAGTTTTCTCAGTTTACAAATGTTCGATTTACGAAGAATGGCTTAGAGTTGTCAATAGATAGCTTTCTTTTCCAATAACAAGGCTGCTCTTCCTGTTTAATTAAAAAAAACTAGTTCTAAATAACTGTTATGAAATAACAGTTTTTTGTTGTAAAAATATATCTCTGAAGTTTTTCAAAAGTAGCAAAAAAAGGGTCATTTCCATTCACTGTATTCTCCTATTCATCTTTATAACTAAACAAAAATGAATAGTTCTGTTCGTTTCGAGACTCATTTAGTCACCGTTCTTTAAGAACCTGTTTTTAAGAACTTGTTCTTCAAGAATTTGTTTTTGAAGAACGTGTTTTTAAGAACTTGCTCTTTTACTACCGTTCTTATCAATTACCTAAATAGAATAATTCTGAAGTCTGTTATTCTTAAAAAATTCAGTAACAACTCTAATAATAATATAATAATAATAATAGATATTTTATTTCATGAATGGCTAAATAGCCGTGAAATAAGTCAATACAAAATAGTTAATACATATAAAATTACAACTCATCCAAAGAATATAAGCATTTGTTTATAAGATAGTTTTTCAAATGTCTCTTGAAAAGTGGCAGATTCAGATATTTAAGATCACTGGGTAATTTATTATAAATGTCCACTAGATTGAAATTTACTGTTACTGTTACTGTTACTGTTACTGTTATTTTATCACATCCCAACAACAATACTCATAACGAACATAACGAATAACGTCTTGCAAAGGAACTCGTTCATAAACCTAGAATTGTCTGTATTTTTCTTTATTTTATTTTATTTATTGTGGATTATAGACGCGTCGACAACTTAGGTCATTAGCGTCTTAAATACAACAAATATACATAATATATCACTTAAAAACTAAATAACATCACAAAATATTCATGAGCTGAGGTGGGATTCGAACACACGACAGTCTGATTCAGAGGTCGCGACGCTACCAACTGAGCCATACTGTCCTCTGTATTTTTCTTGTTTTATTCATATTACTAGCGGTCCGTTCCGGCTTTGCCCGGATGCCAAGAATTTATTATTTATCTCCCCCTGCGAAGCGAAGTCGGGCTGGTGGTGTTTATAATATTAGTAGGGTTCCGCCAATACTCTAAAATGCAAAAGAATTTCAGAGTTTTGTTTCTATCCCACAGGAATTATCCCCCCAGCGAGAAATTTATCAAAATAAAATATAACCTATAGCCACTCAGGGATAGTCTAGCTTTGTATTATAGTGAAAGAATTTTTAGAATCGGTTCAGTAGTTTCAGAGATTACTCCCTACATACAAATAAATTTTACCACTTTATAATATCCCCCCACCGCGAGGAATTTATCAAAATAAAATATAGCCTGTAGCACTTAGGGATAGTGTATTTTTAAGATTAAATTATTAATAAGATAATACTTCGCTCAGCTTGCGATTATGTTATTAGATAGCTTCAAAAAATATCACGCCGCTTCTACTTTCGAATTCTATTCAGTAAACTTATATAATAATCTAAAAAGCACAATGACTGTTCTTATACTGAAAACTCTAGCATGAAAATATAAATCCCATTACGCTTGCTGAACGTAACTTGTTTAACGATATAATTTATTTTGACAGTTGCAAAATTACTCGAACGTGTTGCGGTTGTTTGGTTGTAGTCTACAATCTGAACTTCTACAAGTGCTGATCGTCCATACAATATGTATTTGGTTTTATCCTATGAGCTATGTCCTATATAGTCTATACTATATTATACATGTCTCGTCTTTAGTTAATTATTGAAGGGCTTCGCCGCTTGACGCTAAATTTTTAACATTGGAAATGTTTATGTTCGTATATGGGGGCAGAGTTACGAGTTTTCGTTTAAGGCCAAAAGACAACGGTGTCGCGATCAAGTGAGGAACAATCATGCAAAATTGAACAAGTGCAATTTTTTCGAAATGTCTTTTATATCATGTCTAGTTAATTGAGAGGTATTTGCGACGATCTGCGGTGTTATTTTTGAGCAAATGTTAATAAATACTGTAGAAAAATCCAGTTAAAAGTTAAGTAATCAAGCAAAAGTGAACGCGTATATAACAGAAGAATAATAGGGTTATTCCTGACAAAACTAAACAGTGCATTGATAAATATTGTGTGTATAATAAACAGTTAATTATGTTTCATATATGCTGTTATCATTTCCAATGTCCTCGATGGTTGCAAGGATTGCGAAATCTGTGAATTTTTTTTCTTTCTTACCATTTTCGGGCTCAGTTCTGAAAAACTATTTTTATAACTGCAAAGTGATATACAATCTAAATATTTCATTTCTGAGTAAAACTTAAAAAACAACTTTGTTACCCAACTTGGCGTTTTTTTCCTTAATTGTAAGATACTTTTCATTATTCTTCAAATATTTCTACGTGTCCTACAGCAAATTGAAGTCAGAGCCATTAAATACACTTTGACAGGTTCGTCACAATAAAATAATAGTTTAAGCGAATCTCATAAAAAGTCATAACCCTTTTCACATACACAATGTCACTTTTTTCTGTACTGACTTTTCGTTGTTGTTATTCGTCGATAGTTGATAGTCGGGGTGGCTCGTTACAACTTTGAATAAACATCCAAATACGGGTGAATTGGTATGTTTAGTTATGCGCGACTTATTATTCGTTCCTTGAAATATTTTAAACGTAATTTAATGGAATTATAGAAAATAGAATAGCAATAATTATGTATTGGTAGCCACGCAGTGTTTTTATAATGTATCTAATGATTATGTTAAAACGTTATGAAGTGTGTTTGTTAATTTGTCAACATGTGAAGAACATCATTAGATGTTATTTGAGGCATCCAAGCGTGCTTGTCTGGTGTGTTTGTGCACATAATTATGAACGTATAGGAAGATGTGTACAAGGGTTAACCAAAGGTCACAGTGGGTAACTATGAGTATGTGAGGTCGTTCGTAGGGTGTTTTGCTTCAATAATTAATTAATTAATTGAACATTGCAGTTGTCGTTTCTAAAATACAGGGTTTCTCATGACGAGCAAAGGAAACGTTCAAATATTATACGAAGGTATTCTCACGGGGGAAAGAGTTGTATAGTTATCATCAGTATTACTGTTATGTTATAAATGTTACAATACTTATTGTTTCATTGCTTTTCCGTTCCATTAACTTTGTTACGAACTATGCATGAATCACTATCTTAATTTTGAATTTTGACTATAGAGCAAACTAAAAGACTAGAAAATAAAAAATGAAAGTGGCTACTTTTTTATTGTCAAACCACTTGTATGGACGTCTAACGCTAATATTATTTACTGTACCTACATGTTTGTCGGGTTTTCAAAAGGTAATAACTTAGTAAGCAAAGACGTAAACATGTGTGTCCAGCGAACCGTTTTTTCCAGGTCGTTTCTCGCACCCAAGTGTATTATCTATTCAACCCCGAGATATTGATCTTAGTTCCGCGTTTCAAATTTAATACACGTTCTCAGTGCGACTACATCGACTCATTTCATTATTTAATGCAGGATACATCACTAATGTTATAATAAACCAGACATGGCCAAATTGTGGCTCTTCGATAACTTCTCTTCTTTAGTCTGGCTCCGTACTTTCATTAGTCAAATTAAATATTTAATTTATAATATTCATTGTAATCAACTGCAATATAGAGACGGAAAACACGAACTGAAAAACCCTTAACCTTCGAATTCTAAAATTTAATTAACACAAGGGACGTGGGCTTGAGAATAGCCGAGAGCGTAGCAATGCTGTTGTTTACATGGCGTTGCTATGGTTCCTCTATTACAAGTCGCCAGTTTTGGGAATTAGTGCTCTCAGGGACCTGAGCTCGTATCAGTCGGTTTGTGTATGCCGGCTGGCGGATTCTAATACACAAATGAATTATTTGTTGTGTTGAAAACGCTAATGACCTGAGTTATCGACGCGTCTATAATCTACAATTAATTAATTTAGGACGGGTTATCTGTTTCGCCGTAATGTATGTATGCATTGTTATCGGCACGGTTTGGCACTGCGACCTGTGTTTTAATTTAATTATTATTATCCATAATTTGTGAATGCATAAAACGGAAAGGTCTAAAGGCATTTTTCCCATACCTACATTGCCAATTATTTTTTTAATTAAAACCGTTATAGTTAATTTTGATTAAATTTAATTGGATTCATATTTGTTTGCGTTTACCTTATGTAATTACTGTTTGAATATTCTAGATTTAAAGTAAACGGAGTGATGGTCTGGCTTCCTAGATATAATTAAAGTTTACTAAATTTATCATTTCAAATCAGGGAACATGAGTAATCAAACTTCTCAATAAAATTGCGTTTAATAAGTTATTACAAATAAGCTTTAATAGTTTTATTGGGACAACAAATTATAGGAGTTCTGTTAAGTTTTATCTTTTATTGATAATAAATTGTCAAACAACATCAATATGGAGGTGTGCAAGCTTTCACGGCCGGCATTGTTCCAAGTCTTCATGGTTTCCGGGCTTGTAGGCCACTGACCTGTGAGCCGCCAAGGAGGGCACTTCGACCCCTGCCACATCGCCTTTGAGAATGTCTACCGCAGTTGTAGACGAAGCGTCAGGTAGAAATACCACCGGACGACGGCCTACAAGCCCGGAAACCATGAAGACTTGGAACATCAATATGGGGTATTCGATCAATGAGAATGGATTTTGGCTGCAGGGCCTAGTCGCTTGTGGTACATCTGACGATCTCTAAGCGACTTAATCGCAAAATCGCGCGATAAAAAGGAGCATGTGTTCTAACTCTATAAGAGACTAAAAATCTAGTTATAACCGGAAGAATATCTTAACGCGCTCTGTAATCTGTATATAATGACCTTAATTTCGTTGAAATGGAATATGCATGTAAAACATGAAACGACGGCGGCGTGGTGGTCAGTCGCTGCCGGCCACTACATTGGGTGCTCATCGTTTAATTCTCAAACACACAGTCATAATAATAATTGAAAGACAATGGCATACCGATATGACGTGTTTGTGCACACGTGGACAGACCTACTGACCTGTGTGGAGCAGATTGACAGATATGCCACGTTCAGGATTAACAGAAATTGACAGCTGTCACGTTTCTGAAAGCTTGTATGATCACAAACTTTGTGTACAGTTACATCATTACTGTGCTTATATATCAAAAAGCAGCGACGATATTCATAACGATATTGTGCTTGAGAATAGCCGAGCGTGTAGCAATGCTGTTGTTTACATGGCGTTGTTATGGTTCCTCTATTACAAGTCCGCAGTTCCCGGGTTCTAGCCCCGAGAGCTGGTAAAAGTGTCAATTGGATTTTCAATTTATTATTAAAAAACAAAATAATGAATTGAAAATATAAATTGGTGCCTTGTATCTTAAATGTATAGATTTTTTTAGAAAAATCCGGAATTTCTCGAAGAATTTCCGATCATGAATTCGGAACAAGAAATAATTACAAATTAAAAGTAAATCGTGGTGTTCTCAACGCCATGATACGAATGATTTAAAGTTTATTTTAAATTAATGATAAAACATGATTCCAAAATTTCGTTCTATACCTGTTTTTAGTTCTTTAAATTTGAAACAGTCTCCAGTTTTAAGTCGGCAACATTAACAACTCAACGGGTACAACAACGTTAACAATGTAGGACCTATACCTTCCCCGTGGGAACACCTGCATATGACGGCGAAGCGAAATAGATACGGTTTATGCGCTATAACGCGAGACCGCTTATCAAAAGCCAATTTACCCATTCATTTTTATAATTTGATGCTTGCTGTATTAACTTTCTTCAGTATATGTTAAGAACTTTGAAAAGAAATTGTGGATGATTATTGATTCAAGCCTTAAATAACATTTTATTTATGGTGCGCTTTTGAATACAATTTTGCTATACATCAGGGCGTCCCAAAGTCGGGGTCGCGGGCTGATTTTTTAGGGCCACGGCCTGTTTTCGTGATTATAGAATTTATAACAAATAGCCATAGCAGCTGACGCGTCTATAATTTATAGAATTTATAACACTCGTGATTATACTATTAAATTTGAGTAATTGAAAAAAAACTAAATAAGAATACGAAATCAAATAAAAACGGAGTGAAGAGACGGAAGGGGGGTCTCTGAGGTATACTTAAATTCTTGAATAAACGACTTAAATTTGAATTGCTGCATTTTTTTACTGAAAAATCTTTTTATAGACTATTTTCTACATTGTGGGGAAAAAATGTTTAAGGGTCGCGAAGGCTTTTGTAATTTTAAATTAGGGTCATGATCAAAAAAGTTTGGGAACCCCTGCTATACATCATAAAATATAATATCGGTATAAGAATCCATACATGGCTTATATGTTCCAAAATATTCATGAATCATCTTAAAGAAATTATAATTTAAATTTTAGACCATTTCAAATATCCCGCTTCTTATTTTAACTTTTCCATTCTCTATAACAAAACGTTCAAATTGAATTTCATTATTGTCAGTGGTTTTAGAGAGACGAAAACGTATATCTGCTTTAATAAATATATTATTATTTCATAGAATACCTACAACGTGATTTGCTAAACATAGGTATAAAGATACTGGGAAATTGAACGCGTCTGTAAATTCCCTGCATCGTCGTTCAACCAATTTCTGAAAACCCAACGCAACAGTTTGAGGATTGGATATTGTATCTATGTACCTGGCTCTATTCAAATCGTTCGGGAGCTATTGTTGAAATAGATCTACATATTATATACCCATACAGAAATAAAAGTTTTCAAAGCATATATACTTACACCAACTTTGCTACTTTTAAACGAAAAAATGTAGAGATTTTTCTATTGTGTTACCGTTTCAACTCCACAAGTGATAAATTATTATTATTTATTAACTTATCATTGGAAGTTGTTGTATTGGGTCTGATTTTGCAAATGAAAAATGTTGACGTATTTCAACGTTTCAAGGTCCCTAAAGTTCGAATCCATCGTTTTTAAAGAGATGTCTGTGTGTACGTGTGTACTGTTATGCGATTTCGATATAATACCTATAAACTTCAATAGTGTATCGGCGACACGGACTCTTTAGGAAAATATCAGAAACCATAAACATTTATGGATGATTTTTGTTTTCTTTCAATATCTTGAAATATGCTGCAGTTTCAGCTCTGAACGTTGGTAATATGAGTGTAACAACCTGTAGCAGAAAATGCAAAAGATACATTGTACAGAGGTTCCAGGAGACAGAGTCGAACTCTTTTCAAAATTTGAAACTTACAATTAAATTTGTGTAGCATAGAGTTGGAAACATTCACAAGTTATATTTCCGCTGTTATAATAATATATACAACATAATATTTTTTTAAGTTTTGACCATTAATGTTCACGTATTAAGGTACGTGCAGTACGCAGCTGGGATTCTAGATGGTAGCATGTCTGGTAGATGGTAGCTGAAATTATAAGAGCTTATAGGTTTGCACAACGAAGCTTTGATACTAGGCATTGATACAAGCTTAAGTCGCGTTTGAAATGTCAGATAGCGAAGACGAATATTGGTGTCCTCTTCTGCTACAAAGTGGTATATTTTAAATACAAATTTGGGTAGGAGCTATCATGTCCACCCTATTAATAGAAAACGATCTAAACATGGCGAATTTCATCATTTATACCAAGAATTAAAATTTTACCCAACCCGGTTTTTTGAATATTTACGTATGAAACCTAACACTTTTAAATACGTCTTAGAAAAAACTCAAAACAAATTAAATAAAAACTGGCAAAATTTCACTTTTTAAACTAGGTAGTCATATCCATTGCGAAACTTGTAACGGCCATTTGACAGTTGTCACACGTTGATTGTAGTAGTCAGCGCGCTGAAAGAATGGTGAAATACATTCTTGAATCTATCAGCTCTTGTAACAGCGCTTATACCTGCTACACTCACTGCTTCGTTGTGCATATATAACAATGCATTAATTTAAGCAAGCTTTACTAGATGATCGCTACCATCTAGAATCCATACTGCACGTACCTTTATTCGGGGTACAAATTTCAGATTTTTTTAATAACTCAATTGCTTCATACTTCACAAAGATTAAAATTAGATTATTGAAGAAATAGAACAATAATTAATCTATTGATTGTATATTATAATATATACATCCCTGTAATGGTACAAATTGCTATGTTAAATTCAGCGAACAAAAAAATCACCATCTCTGTAGAAATATATTTATACTCCAATAAATTGACGAGACCGTTTTATTATTCTCGAACATCTGTTGCCAATACATTTTCTCTATTTTTCTTCTATATAATGAGTACCTACCGTCTACCTGAAGAGAAATGTAATTTTCGTTCATTTTCCTACTTTTAAAACTTCAATATGAAAACAAATATAATTGGATAATTTAATAGAAATGTCATGGATTATAGTTTACTAGATAGATAGGTTTTATTAAACACAGTTATTTGCTTTGTCGAGCGTCCATAATTTACAATATGTAATGTTCAGTAGACATTAACCATCGTGAAATTCTTTTTAAATCGATCTTCTGAGATTACCTTCGATTTTCACCCGGGCGAATTCGGGTCGGCTAGTTTCAATAATACATCTAAACCTTCCTCGTGAATCAATTTATCTAATCGTGAAAACCGGAACAAAGTCCGCTCAGTTATGGTTACGGTGAGATCGGTCTTCTGAGATTATTTCCGATTTTCACCCGAGCGAAGCTGGGTCGACCAGTTTCAATAATAAATCTAAACCTTCCTCGTGAATCAGTCTATCTAATCATGAAAACCGAAACAAAATCCGTTCAGATATAGTTACGGACAAAAACGTTCAAAGACAGACGCGGCGGGAGACTTTGTTTTATAATATGTAGTGATGTACGTATAATTAGAAATATGTGGCATTTATAAAAGAGTTTCCGATGTCAAAGAAAAGTGCGCTCAGGCATTTTAACGCATGCAAAGGCGCAGGTAACGGCTAGTTATTATTACTAGCATCGCCTGTGGTCGTAATTCGACCAATTAAGTCTGTAAAGTAAACCCACATTTATTTGTCACATAACCTTATAAACACAAATTCAACATAACTGTACCGACAACGAAGAAATCCGACAATATTGATAGTTCATTGAATCTCCGTGATGTGTCACCACTCACCAGAGGTCTTTAAGCAGCGAGAGAAACAACGTATTTGTGGTTAAAGCGTTTTGTATGGGAAAATCATATTATATATATGTTCACTGTATTTTACATGCCTTAACGCAACGGCAACATACACACATGATTTTTTGTGCAAACTATGGCACAGTACCTTTCGAATAATATAAAATTTCATTCCTCTCCTTTTATAATAAATAGTTAAAAAAGGTACCACCATTTTTGGTATTCACGTATTAATATATTATAGATATATATTAAAAAAATTCACTAAGTACAACATTTTTTTCCTCACTTCAGTAGCTATACTGGGTGCTGATTTGCTTTGCGGGTAATAGGGATTTTACATGTAAAATCATGTTTATGAATTTTCCTGCTGCCCTATATATTTTGGTGAAAGAAAACAAATACAAAATTGGTTCATATAATTAAAAACTCTACCTGACACGTTTGTTTGCAAATTACCAATATGCAGATTTTAATTACAAAATAATTATTAAGGAACTGTGGTTAAGTTTAAATTAAAAATATTTATCCGAATAGCCTTGATTTATTAACCACAATCATAAATTGAAACGTCAAAAACACAATGAAAACAACTTGAATTTGTTGAAGTCACAGCTATTCTCGGGCTATTCTTAATGGCTATTTTTAATTTAAACTTAATCATAGTTCCTTAATAATTATTTTGTAATTAAAAGCTGCATATTGGTAATTTGCAAACATACGTGTCAGGTAGAGTTTTTAATTATGAACAAATTTTGTATTTGTTTTTTTTCCACAAAAATATATAGGGACGCAGGAAAATTCATAAACATGATTTTACTTGTAAGCAAAACAAATCAACACCCGGTATATAGTCCAGTAATAGTAACATAAACTTGGTATGTATATACATTCCATTTCTATGTAACATAGCTGACGACATTTTAAACTCAAGCTTCTCATTAAAAGCTTCTGTGTATGGTGATTATTTAGTGCTTGCATTTTCAAGCAGACCTTTAATTTATTTGTTCGCAGTTAATCTGTATGAATTATTTCATATTGAAGAGAATGAAAGTGAAATATCGTATGATACCTAGACGGCAAAAATGTGTTTCCACAAATTATTTTTTTGTCTGTATTCCAGTCCGTTTATACCAGGATTTATCAAGAATGCCTGAATCGATTTGAACTTGATGTACTATCCAACTGGTACACAAAATTTAAAGTATAGACTACTTTCTATCCATCTGCGATCGGATTTGTCAAAACCGTCATTAACGGTAGAGAATCCGTTGAAGAGATAGTAGATAGAAGTATAAGTCTATGTCATAACGTGGGTTTATTGACCAAACTGGAAACCAAATCACGAATGAACGTTTTTCAGAGTAGTTTATTTCTAATTGTCAAATCTGCTTGCAGAGAAACTAATGAAAGTGATATTTTTATATCGGTGAGTGAGGATTAGGTACATTCTATGTGATGTTGTTAAATCCACTTTATCTGCTTTTAAAAACATGATGTCGCAGCAGCAGACAAAAGCTAAGTGCAAGCTTTAATGTTTAGTCTAGGTACACCTTGTCTAGGAATAGATGGAGGAATAGAGGAGAAAATAAAGAGCATGAAAATCGAAAATCTGGCTCCGCTAGGTTCTGTTCCGTGCCCTATACTAAAAGGACGCAAGGTTTCAAGTTCCTAGGTCAATGAGAGGTTTTGGAGGGCTAGGAAAAGCAGACCGATAGACAAACTATAATAGAAAATTAATAATATTTTGGAGATTGGAGAATGTGGATATAGTTTAGATACCATACAGATATATTTAAAGTTAACCTATTACATACTAATAGCATAACGATTACTTCTTTTAGGTTTTTTAAATTAAATACTCTGCAACCTTTTTCGAAATTCAGTTTTTCATATACTACTTCAAAAATGTTTTTATCGTTCTTTTTCATCATGTTTTTCGAGTTATTCTGTTGAAACATGGATCAAAAGTTTATACGTCAATAAAATTCGAATTTGCAATAATGTTCGGTTATTGTCAGTGTATTTGAGCAACAAATCAAAATGGCTTGACATTGACCTAAGTTTTATCTGGCTAAGAACTTGAGCTAACCTATTGAAGAATTTCAGTGCTTTACTTTACAATGTAACTTGAAACAATTTTTTAGTTATTACTTTCTTTTAGAACTCCTTTATATCTGCATATTATATAAGAAAAAGCTACTTCAGAGCTCCCAAGAAAACGTTTATATGAAAGTCTTCAACTTGTTTTAAGGTTTTGTTACAGAGGCATATAAAATTTCATACTATACGAGGAACGGCTTCTTGAAAACCATATTTCCGCAGCATTTATATGTGATTAATTTTTTTTTATATAATTAAAAAAAGAGTATACCTATGCTTTTCACACCAGTCGAGTCTTCATGTCTTTCTTTTCATTTCACTATACCTTTGTGTACCTACATTAATAGCTTAACGTCTGTGTCATGGTTATTATTTTATTTCGTATTTCTTTTGTTTGTTTTATTATTCTACAATCAGCCACCATATTGGCCCAAACGTTGATTATTTAAATATATTATAATTTTGTCTGTTATAACAGGCTTATATAAACGACTTTTTTTTCTTTAATCATTTGGAATGTGCTCCGTCTAAACCATTGATTCCCAAAGTGGTCCAGATGGACCCCCAGGGGTCCACGGGAGACTCGACGGGGGTCTACGTTGGCGTGACAAAAAAATGGGGGTTCACAATTCGTAAGCGGGGGTCCACGAAAATGTATCTGGTTTCGATAGTGAAGAACTAAAATGTTGGCTTGACTTCACCTATCAATGTAGGCAGATAATATTTTAAGAAGCTCAGTGTAATAATTACATATTTGAATAAATACAACACAAGAAAATATACTATTTTTCTTCTTATTTTTACCACTCCGAATGGGGAGTTTTCTAAATAAAATAAGTGAGAATTGATTGGTTTCTTGTGCTGTGAGTAGATGTCAAAAAAGTAAAGTTGGATGGAATCACTTTTTTGATTGGCCAACTTTACTTTTTTGACATCCACTCACAGCACAATCAATTAATTAATTAACCAATCAATTCTCACTTTTTTTTCGAAAACCGTTAATTCGTGGCTGGAACTCAGCTTCAACGCAAATTTCCATAGTTAGATCTAATCTTCACATTTTTTTGTCGAGTTTTGGGAATATGGTAGAAATGTAGCTGCAGGGGGTCCACCGGAACCAGCCAAATTTTTAAAGTGGTTTATGAGAAAAAAAAGTTTGGAAACCTCTGGTCTAAACTAAATAATGCCGTTAGAAAAATAGAGGTGTGGTCTATTTTAACCAACTTAAAAAATTTATTATGAAGCCGTTTCAAGGGCTTCATAATAATTTCTGTAAGTTTATCACGGCCCATACATTTAATACATGTCCCATAATGATAGTTGATGGATAGCAACGGTGCAATTAGTGTTAGGAAAGTCATCGCGACGAAACTTGTGACGTAAGCAAGTATTAAGATTTAACAAATTTTATCTCCCTAATTGAAATGAAAAAATATGCCATTTTGTTTGTTACAACCTCAGTGGTCATCAATTTATTGTTAATCTTTGTGTACAATTTAATGATTAAAGTATAGGCTGAAAATCTGATATAAATTCTTTTTAACCGACTTCAAAAAAAGGAGGTGGTTCTCAATTCGGTTGTATTTTTTTTTTTATGTTTGTTACCTCATAACTCAGTCATTTATAAACCGATTTAAAAATTTTTTTTTATTTGAAAGGACATACTTTCAGATTAGTCCCATAGAAATTTCATCAAAATCGGTTCAGTAGTTCGGCTGATTTTAATAAAAGTGAGTAACGGCGTGTGATTCTTTAAGGTAAATGTCACTTTTTGACATATCAGACAGCGTAAGAAAGTCGGTTTAATAAAAGTGAGTAACGGCGTGTGATTCTTTTAATGTAAATGTCACTTTTTGACACTAAAAAGTAAAAAATAAAAAACTTTTTAACAAAAAAAAACCTCTCTCAAAAAACCACTAAAAAGAGGAAAATAACGAAATTTTGAGGTCTGTGCCAATTTAATAAAATATGAAGTTGGTTAAAAAGAAGATATTAATCACTATACTATACTTTTTAACCGACTTCATATTTTATTAAATTGGCACAGACCTCAAAATTTCATTATTTTCCTCTTTTTAGTGGTTTTTTGAAGGAGGTTTTTTTTTGTTAAAAAGTGTAACGCACTGTTACTCGCCGTGATCGATTTTAGTAAATAAAATGAATAATTTAGTTTCCAATATTTATTAATTATTGTAGTCTTTTATATCTTTTTTAAACCTGATAATTCAGTGAAATAAAATTTAATTGAAGGGTATTTTCACTGTCAGATGAAAAGAAAGTAGACGTTTTAAATATTTTAGATGTTAATTTATTGGAAACTAAGATGGAACTGAATTAATTCTTAAAATACAATTTTTAAATACGATTACAGAAAAAAAAATAATTATATAACAAAAAGGAACATTACATAAGATTGGCTGTTACAAGAAAAAAAATATATAGTATGATCAATGTACATTATAAAAATTATAATGTTACAAAAGTTTTTCTATTTAGTATTTCTTTAATTAAAATTGGTGATAATGAATCTAAATTATTTAGTTTGACCTTAATTATAATAATTAGCGACAATTTCAGTTGCGTAAATTTCAAACAAAGGCCATATGGGAGATTGTTTTTCAACACTATTGATCAGTGAGATGTACGGCGATTTCGAAATGCTATGTTGTACATAATCTAGAGACGACGCGACGATGAGTAAACGGTCGCTGGTTTCTACCCGATTAAACCGAGTATCTGTTCGGGAACTCGTATACTTAACGTATTGCTAGCTAATGCCCGCTTTACAAAACGAATTCTGTAGTTATTTTTTGAATATAAAAGATCTATTTTTCTATCTGTAGATGGTATTTGATTCGTTTAAATTAGTTTCGCCAGCACTGGTCCAGCTTCAATGAAGAATTCAATTTCGTCGGATCCATTCGACCTGCGGACCCATTCCGATGGATCCGAATGACTAGCTTAAACAAAACCATATAATCGTCGAATCGCTCCGATATTTAGTCGGTTAAATTTCATTTTGGCAATTTAGTAAAGATGAGATATACAACTCCTTACAGCGCAAAGTTGAAGTGGCCAGGGCTGTCCCTAAGGGGAGTCAAGCTGACCCGGGGACGTCGCGTCAGGGGGGACATCGCCAGGCCCCCCACTGAGGGTGTCAAAACCGATAGATTTAATTTTAATTTTGAAACCGAAAAATATCCATATAATTAATCACCTTTTACGCGATACATTGCCCAAGCTACATTTATCATATTCTTAGCGCCCTTCTTAAAAACGATTGTTTAAAAATACTTATAACAAAAATACGAATAAATGTTCATAGTTCATAAACAACTATGCGGTAATGCTGTGTTTTTATCCCTGGAAAAAAACCAAATGAAACTATAATACTTATTCGTGAACTTTTCAGGGGGGCGCCTGACGTATCTTTCACCCGGGCGCCGCAACCCCTATAAGGGATGACCCTGAAAGTGGCAAGTCGAATTTGGTCGGTAGGGTGTAAATAAATATACGCCCTGGGCGCTTTAAAAGGTGTAAAAAATGAGTATTTTAAAAAATTTAAAAAGCTGAAATTTGGCACGGAGTTAATTTATTGAATATAATTCATGAAAAAAAAAACAGTCAGACCTCATTTTAGTAAAACCGACCTAGTCACCGTCTCTCCAACTATTAAGTCGAATGCTGACTTGCCGAATGTAGTATATTTATTTACACCCTATAGATACTAGCAAGTTCCCGGGTTCTAGCCCGAGAGCTGGTAAAAGTGTCAATAGGATTTTTAATTTATTATCAAAAAAAGTAAATAATAATAATGAATTGAAAATATGAATTGGTGTTAGGCTCAAATAACCTTAGCTTAGTAACAATACACAATGCGATATCTCAAAATATTAGCCTTTTTAAAAATCTTGCAATTTTTTATCACGAGCTCCTGAACTATTTTATTCCCTCGGTTAAAACTCTTATAAAACAAAGTACATTGGAGCTTTTATGTACTTATATTACGTATTAATGAACTAATTATCAGATTATATAAATGAATATCCGGTTTCTAAGAGACATATATATCTTGCACTAAGTTCTTGCAAATTAACCGATTATTATAGGTTATAGCAGCCCGTATCCGGTTCCCAAAACGAACGGGTGCCGTCATTTTCTATCGTTTACTGTGTACTTACATACGTATATTTGTGTTTTAGAGTAGAGATGTTTGTGGGTTATTTTTAGACGAACGTTCTCTGTTCTACTCACGCCGAACACGCCGAAGAGAATGTGTTACATGAACTGTGAAAAATTGGAAAAAATAATATCACACATGGTTCGCTTTTATTGTCACATTTACAAACATATTACATGCTAAAATATATGTTCGTCACTACACATTAGAAAAAAATTATGTCTTTTTAAATGTGTCTATATTTTTCTTTGAATTATTTTCGCACAGGTATGCTAATCATTATAAAATTTCATTGTTTGTAAAGAAAGGTGTAAAACCTGGAGACAGGTGACCCGTATAAATTGAAAAGGTTTGCGGGACAGTTATAATAGTTAATCGAGAGGAATGAACAATATATTTTTTTGCGCGAAATGTACCTCGAATATTTTTAAGCTAATTAATTTTTTGTCTCAGTGAGAATATAGTATTACAGTGTTGCCGTTTCGTATCGTCTCGACGAGAAATGACCAGTTCCAGTTTTCGTTTCGAATTCGTTTGCGACATTAGCCTCGTTACTTTCTTTACGGTGTCTTTCACGTTTCGATAGCGAGAGCTTTCGAAAAACCTCATCTCCATAATGTTTCTGCAGTGGTTAAAACGTGGAAAGCTTGCGTTTCCTATAATTAGTGATGTAGCTTAATGAAATTATCGATACTTGGCGAATAAAAGAACCAAATTTGGTATGATCGTACCTTAGGGTATACTTATAAATGTTAGTCTAGGAGCCCTCTCGGATGTCTCTATTTTATAGCAATCAGACCCCCCAGGGAGGACATTGGAATGTGGTCGCTATCGCAAATTGCATTCCAATGTTCTTTGGGAATTAGCGCTCTCTGCAGGGCCCCGAGCTCGTACCAATCGGTTTGTGTATGCCGGCTGGCAGATTCTAATACACAAATGAATTATTTGTTGTGTTGAAGACGCTAATGACCTGAGTTGTCGACGCGTCTATAATCTACAATTAATTAATTTATAGCAATCAGAAATTGATTTATTTTTTTGACAAATCTGGAAATGCCACGTTTCTATGGAATTTCTGTAAAGACTTGTTATCATTTTAATAATAATTCTTTTTTTAATGTTAAATATTCAAAAATATTTTTACGTGTAAGCAAATATGCAACTTTCTTTGAAATATAAGTATATTTTTTTTACTTTCTGAATATTTTTCTTTTGAAATATTCCTTTAATATAAAAATATAATATTATATACATACACAGTATACCATGCATACTTGATGGAAATCCTGATTCGAAAAGATATTTTTCCTTAGCGTTTATTTTTGTACAAATACTGTATAACGCCTGTTCATTTTCATTTTTTTTTTAATTTAAATAATTATACTAATATTCTATTTATATGTGACTCGTCCCTTATCTCACGTAAAGACGCAACTGACAAAAATATAAAAAATTGAGATACGCCACCGAACATCCGCCTTTATAAGCCTGATTTTCTTCTCACGGCGTGGCGTAACTGTGGTGTAAATGGCAAATAAGTACGTCTTTACGTAAGAAATCTCACGTAAAGACGTAACTGACAAAAATTGAAAAGGTGAGATACGCCACCGAACAACCGCCCTTAAGCGATTGATTATAATATCTAGAATTCATTTATATTTTTTTTAACCTATGTTAATACGTGACATTGAGAACGTTTGTTTTTAATACCTCAGGATCCACTGAACCGATTTGACTCAAAATCTAATCAGATCTAAGTTAAAGGCTGATAAACACAATAGAACAATCGGCATGGCCGTATGTTGTTCCGTTTTTACGATATCGAAGGCGAAAAATTGACCACATACACACACCCACATACAGACATCAGTCAGAAAATGATTTTAAACGATTGCTAGGGTCTCAAAACGTGAAATCTGTTAAAATCTCGAAATATTTTTTTCGGACTAAATCCATTACTTCCCTACCATAGTAGAGGTGGGAAGTAAAAAATCAATATGTTATCGGCAATTCTGATCGCCCACTGACCAGTTTAGTTTTATTCAAATATCTAATTGTAGGTACTTTAGTGAAAGTTCAGATCATAACTATTTCTACATGAATTTTGTTTTCAAAAGTTTTAACGAGGTTATTTGTTGATTGAAATTTAGCTATAAGGATGGAAATACATTTTCTGAAAGCTTTCGAGGCTGTTGGAGAATAAAACGCTTATCGGGAGCCCGTTCTCTTTATTTCTTTTTAGTCCAAACTAAATATACCGCGAGATATAATTTAGCGTACTATCACCACGGTGTGCAGGAGTGTTGAAATCAATTAGGCGCTGGAGGGGAAAGGATAGAAGCGCTGACTTAAAAAACTTAAAAGGGGATACTGTATTAACGTAGAGAGGATCGTCTGTTATCAAATTGGATCGCATCGCTGCTGGCATAAAAATTATAGATAAGAAATTTCGTGGTGGACTTCTTAAATACCAAGACTAAATAATGAATGATTTAAGATTTGTTTTATGGCACTTCTTGTATATTATATCGTTGTAAATCTACATCTTTTCTCGTTTCAGCGTAACAATATTGATTTGCATATTTGAAAGAAAGGTTGGATATTTTTTAATATTTTATAGAAGCAAATTTAATGTATATTTCTATAAGGAAATTCCATTAAATCAGCAAAATTTTAATATTCTTATTGATGAATTGTAAATAATATTTAATATATTCTTTAGTTTCTGCACGAGTAGATATAAATTAAATTAAAATGATCTAAAAAATCGACAGTCTAGGGGAAACATTCTTAATGATTGGTAGAATATTTATAGAATACAAAATATTTTCCTAAAGAAAAAAAATGTTTTTTTAACATCTACTGTTGCTTTTTGTAATGTTCAGCTGTTTGTGATAAAAAATGTACATAGGGTAGGAATGGCCGTTCAGACAGGTTATTATTTTGTAGGTACATCAAAAGTTTTTAACAGAAAAAAGGTATTCTCGATAAAATCACATACCTACCTAATTGAGCAGGCACTATGCTGTGTTATGTAATATTATACACTCTGTGTTCCACTTATGCCTGTCTTATGCTCGGGTTCTGATACGACTTTCAGCTTTAAATCTAGATTTAAAAAAGGCATTTGTTTTCAACTAAATGGACATTTTCATTTATGTAGTTGAAAACAAACGTCCTTAAAACTAGATTTAAAACTGGAAGTTGTGTACTTGTGTAAGAAAAAATTCACAGATTTCGCAATCCTTGCAACCATCGAGGACATTGGAAATGATAACAGCATATTTCAAACATTATTAACTGTTTATTATACACACAATACTTATCAATGCACTGTTTAGTTTTGTCAGGAATAACCCTATTATTCTTCTGTTATATACGAGTTCACTTTTACTTGATTACTTAACTTTTAAATCGATTTTTCTACAGTATTTATTAACATTTGCTCAAAAATAACCCCGCAGATCGTCGCAAATACCTCTCAATTAACTAGACATGATATAAAACACATTTCGAAAAAATTGCACTTGTTCAATTTTGCATGATTGCTCCTCACTTGATCGCGACACCGTTGTCTTTTGGCCTTGAACGAAAACTCGTAACTCTGTCCCCATATTATACTAACATAAACATTTCCAATGTTAAAAATCACTAGAAAATAAACTGTATGTTGATAAAATGTCACATGTATAAGAACGGTAATCAGTAAATAATAATACACACTTAGAGATAAAAACGCCGGTCTCGTTCAATTAAAATACGCCAGAATACGTACCGAACCGAATGTGAGCGAAAATCTACGATAAACTTTTAAATTGATTTTAATCGTCCTACTTGATTGAAAATAATCTTTTTAGTGTATTTGCCATATGGCACATACACTATTGGCGTCGGTCGGATGGCGGGACCTAGGGGTCGGACCAAAATTTCTCGACGTTTCATAGCCTCCTGAACAATTTGGCACAATTTTTAAAAATGTTTATATATATATATATATATATGTATATATATGTGTTAGCACGATAACTCTCGAAAGACTCAATCGATTTTAACGAAATTTAGTACACACATTGGAATCTATCACCGCACGGAACCTATTTAAAATGGGCCCAATCGGACCATTTTAAGGGTGATTTTTAGGGGTTGAAAAATGTTTTTGGGCCCAAAAATACCGAAAAAATTCTCAGAATCGTTTCAAAATTGAAATTTAACCCTTTAGTAACGATTAAAACGCGCTCCTAAAATTTTAATAAAATCGGCCCGGCAGGACCGGACTTACAAATTTTATGAAAACATTAGTAGCGGATACGGATTTACTTACTGAAGGGTGTATTTAATTTGGTACAAATGTTAGGAATGATAATAATATTGCAATTAAGAAAAAAATTATTGTTTTAAGGGAGGTATTAAGGGGTTAAATTTTTTATTTTGTCCAAAAACAAACTTAAGTTCACATAATAGAGCGACAATGCCAGTATTAGCAAATACACTATATGTCGGCAGGGTTTGGCACTGCGACCCGAGTTTTTTTATTAAAATGCCGCCTCTTCTAGAATTTAGCTACCCTTTGTTTCGAGTTTTATAAGTGCAATTTAATATCGGCATTGCAGCAATATTAAGCGAACCCACGTATATAAAATGCCACAACAATAAGTAGGTATATAGAAAGCGATTAAACAACAAATTTCCACCTTACCACCGAAACGTAGTTCAATATTAGACCACTTTATGTGGGTGTATGTTCAACACTCCCACACGTGCGTAGGTAGATATGTATACAACCCACTCGCATATTATTATAGATTCCTGTAAATCTGTTGCTGACGACCTTCACAACCGATGCTTGTGTTGGAGATAGAGACGATAAAACGTCGAGTTTCCAATTTGAGCTCGTAGCTTTGACTGAGGATATCTTGCACCTAGTCTCGTTTAGGACCAGCGCACACCAGGGCCGTAGCTAGGGGGGGGGCATTAAGGGGCAATGCCCTACCTTAAAACATCCAGTGCCCTACTTTAAGGAATTATAAACAACCCGCAAAGACTGTCACGACAGAATGACAGACTTGATCTATCTGGCATTTGGAAAAACAAGATTAAATTCGTTGGACTAAATGAAGTTCTTCGGAAATTTGATAACATGGCAAGTTCTGTATTTTTTTTTTTGAATAAATTGTTATTTACCGTTTTCTTGCTTTTGTAATTTGATATCACCATGAGGTGGGCAATCCAATTAATAAATTGTAGTCTTTTGCTTCAGCCCTACTTTAAACTTTCAGTGCCTTATCTTGAATTCAGCTCTAGCTACGGCCCTGGCGCACACATGACGAAAAAACGTTGAGCTTCCAATTTGAGTTCGTAGTTGTGACTGAGGATATCCTGCACCTAGTCTCGTTTAGGACCAGCGTACACATGCTACTTTTTGTATCGAAAACGCACGATTTAGCAACTGCATCACAATTGGACGATTACCAGTTCTCGTTCGATTGTGCGATTTGGCAACAGCCTGGAGTCTCAATCGCAGTTTCGTTGGATCTAGCGATCGATACGTTTGTTTCGAAAATTCGAGCGCGTCCGTGAAGAGAGCAGCCTCGTAGGAATCCGTGCCATGCTGTCGCACGATTCTGCGACATAGTGTGTTATGTGCTTTTAACTTGAACAAAATGATTAGAAATTATTCTGACAGCTAAAACGTCATCATTTTGTTCAAGTTCCATGGCCATCGCTATCTGTTTTTGAGGTAATTTTGACATTTTCAAATCAAATTTCTGCCGTTACAAAGCATGCAAAATTAATTTTGTTTAATGATTTAGCTGCAGAATTTTATGTTTTAAAACTTTTATTTGAAGATATTTTTCCTAAAATAATTAGGAAAGCAGGAAATCGCAAAAGTTTGATTTTACGGGTTAAATCCCTATTACCCGCAAAGCAATTCAGCACCCTGTATATGCATCCTTGTCAACAAACCCCTCTCATCCTTCGTTTTTTTAAAACAATTTTACGTAAAATATGAAAATATGGTTTGGTGTGCTTTTATGAGAATTTGAATGCTACGATGTGTCAGTTTCCAAAGATGGCGACTCAGCGCAACCTTGGTAAATAATATTATTGTTAGATGAGATCGTGTGGCGGTTTATTTCAAAGGTCTAAACAAAATTGTTTCAATACAATATGTTGAGCTTTTAGGGTTGTGTTAGATTTTAAAAAATGTCTATAGACGTAATGTTATTTGGCGTCACTTTGGATTTTACTGGTAAATGTGGGATTTTTTAACTTTCAACTTTATAGCTTCTTAACTGGTTATGGACTTTATAAATCCTGTTACAAGAAATAACTATTTATAATTATGTCGCGTAGCTTTTTATGTGATATTTATTATTTAGAATATTTTAAACAGCTTTTATGAACAGAGTTTGAAAAACTGTTGCCAGTTTAAGTGTTAACTGGTAATAGTAGATTGTATAAATCTAGTTGCTTAATGAGGCATATTACTGACAAGTAGTGACAATTTGTTAAAACGAGCATAGCGAGTTTAAACACGAGTCATAATATCATTACGCACGAGATATATATGGTATTTTTTGCCATATCCACTGCACAATAGCTGCTTTTCACTTCATTTTCAGTATTTTCAAAAAATTTTGACAGTTTTTTTGTGTCACCAACTTCGCTCCATAGTAGGCCGAGAGTAGCTGTCAGGAGGTAATAGCGGGCGGATCAGGGCGAATAAAAATAATTTTTTATGGAAATGGCTTGTTTTCCCACACTAATGTGGGAAAGACACGTTCCCACACATAGGTCTGTTAAGTGCCCCATTACAGCTCGGTATGCATGCATTTAAACAGCTATTTTATAGTGGGTATGGCATAAAAGATTTTTCAACTCTGTTTTTTTATTATGTGGCATACTTATTTATCCTGTAGGAATAAAAAAAAACAAATCTCCATGTTGTCTGCACGTATGTGTAGATATTACGTCTGTATCGTGATCTTCTTAGGTTTAATATTTGCTATATCAACATGATATATTCAGGAATGAAAACACGCAATCAATCAACTGGGTTGCGTCAGCGGGATATAAAAGACGAGAGAGGAAGATACTTGCGTGTCTCAACACAAACATACAGTTAATAAAATGCATAGCAACTTGTGTTTTACGATTTTATTCAAGTTGGTAATAGTAGCGTTATTACAGTTATATAATCTTTTATGCATGCTGATTCATTTTTACTAATTAAATGAAATTTTATTTTCCAAGTTTAGTTTAGAAATTCAGGATTTAAAAAATATGAAAGATCGGTAATATTTTCCCTTTGAAAACTATTTTAAATATCTCTAAAGATATGTTTGTATTTACAATTTTTAAAGAAAGTGCCTATCCAACATTTATTTCGGTCAACGTTCTTAATTTACTTAAAAATTGTATTTACAAAAAATATTTAAAACAACATTGTGAGCAAGTTTTCAATAAAAAAAAGATTTTTTTGCATAACTTTCTTACAGAAAAAATCTGACGGGATCCAGATCGTGTGACCAAACTATAAATAGTGCATACACGTACCCTATAAAATATTCCAGAAGAGAAATCCTGTATATACGACGATTTTATAACAAATCTGGTATATGGTCCGGTCTGGTATGTGGTCATTACTTTCTAAGACGAAATCTCGAGAATGAAAAATGATATCGACTACGCTGGGGTGCCAATCGACGCGTATTAACGTAAATATGATCTGAAAGAAATTTTTCAAAATCGGTTCAGCCTTTCTTTTTTCTTAACCAAATAGACTCAAAAAAAGTAGATTTTACACAATATCTCGCGAATAAAAAATGATATCGGCCTTGTTAGGGTGCAAATAGAAGCATATTAACATCAACAAGATCCGAAACAAATTTTATCAAAATCGGTCCAGCCGTTTTTTTTTATTTTATTGTTAAAAATAAATAATAATTATGTTTTAATGATTAAAATGATTACTTTTCTATGTAATTTCTAATTTAATTATTAATATTCAATATTCATCAAACTGGGAAGTTCGTCGTATGAACCTCAAGGGTCGCACTTGTGAGTCCCAATTAAAAGTAACTTTAGTCCTAATAAACGACCCCCCTCACGGCTTGTTGTTAATGACTCCGTGAGTAAAATTGGACTACTTTATGCTTGAGATCTTTAAAAAAAATTCATGACATTTGTTTTGACAGATATTTTGACAGTTAAAAAAAACTAACAGATGGCTCATCCTTTACTAGTGTTTTTTATTCAAAATCATATTTGATTTTGTTTTTTTAGTATTATGAATTATTTTCTAAGTATTAATTAATGCGGAAACGTATGAGAGACATCTAAAATCGCTTCTGAAGAACCGTAATGAAAGATAAATTGCAGATCTGATATAACACCTTTCATTGTCATAGGGACCGAGCAGTAACTATAGAGGCAGCACTTTTGCCGAAAGTGCTGCGCCCTGGTGTTTAATTAAAGCAAGAAACGGGCAAAAATATAACAACAGCTTGACAGCTTGTGTATTTTTTAATAAATAATTAATGGAAAAAATAATAAAATATGGTTTTCAACCAATAACTAATACGCGTATTCAAGGTCAAAACGACATAAAAGGTAAAAAATTATATGAATCTGGGCATGTTTTTGATGTGGTCGAAAAAAAATCATTAAATGGTCTTATAACCATTACCGTTAATGTTGTTGCCCAGACCAGTGTGTCAAAAGCATATAATGTTAAAATGATTGTAAGTTTTAATTTATTTTTTATTCTTACTCTTTTTTGTACAAAATTAAAACTTAAATTAGATATAAAAAAAAAATTCTGTTTTCAATTCAATTTATTTGTTATTTTTTTAGCTAGATGACAATCGCAACGTAGCTGTAAAGCTGGATTAGCCGGTAAATGTAAATACATTTGTGCTGTTGTTCATGATGTCAATTCACAGCGTCTTCTAAAACTAGTCGTAGCCAGGAATGGGGTAAACCATCTCAACGTCAAACCATCTCAACGTCAATTACAACAATATCAAAAATTGTACATTCTGTAATATGGAATAATATATTATGACTGACCTTGTGTATTTCTAATTATTTTATAATTATTATACGTACGACCGTTTCAGTTTGTGATTTTTTTACTTACAACTTCGTTCACACATTATAATATTATATATTTATCGTATTTTTGTATGCTTGAACTCGATAATATTTCACCTGCCAACACTTTGTTTTTTATTCAAATTTTGTGTAAATGACACTCCATACGGTTTGGTTTATTGACATGACTGTAAATTTTAATGTTTGCTGATGTACGCCGACTGTGGTATTCGATCTGAAAAACTATTTAACATTTGATTATTAACTACATTTTTATAATATACGTACTTACCAGAACAGAATCATATTCCCAAAGTTTATTTGAATGAATAGAAGGAATGATGGATGAAGTGGATGCTCAGATTTTGTATTATTTATAAAATGAGCACTACAAATTCTTGTATTTATAGTAGGGTCCTAGTCTTTCGGATTTTTGCTGAAATAGAAAAAGTTAAAGGTTAGATTTATGTAATTCAATTTATATTTATTTATTGATTTTTCTCTACTTCATATTAACTAAAATTCAACAGATCTTTTCTATACCTACTGTTTTAACAGAAATATTAATTATTTACTATAATTATTCATTACTTACACATAATTTTTTACTGCATTTATCCATTTCATACGCTTGTCATCTTTCCACGAGACACCAATAGTAGTTAACGGAAAACGATAAAATTTCACAGGTAAATTTATATGCCGCTCTCTGCGACGATTTTATTGATAAAGACATCGTGAATAATTTCAAAATTTATTTCAATAAAAGTAAATAAACAATTAATCACATACTACAGGTTAATATTTTTGCCCATAAGTTTACACTTTCTATCACCAGTTGGCGTGACAGTCTAGAGGCTCGTTCCCTATTGTAAAAGGGTTAAATTACTGACGTCGTGTTATCAACGATCCTGGGAGGTAACAAAAGACTATAAACACAATAACAACAACATTAATAGAGTATGTGTACACAACGTGTGTGGATTTCAATTCTAGTAGAACTTTTTGTTCTTGATGTCGTCATGGTTGAGTGGATATTAGAGCAGGACAATGACGATATTGTGTTTAAAATTGATAAAACGTATTATAGCTGTAGCTTTGGTATATTTTGTCAGTGCTCTTATTACACTCAAGCTACAGATTATACATAGTACAAGAGCTCGTGGTCGAAAATTTCAAAATTTTTGTAAAGGCTAATATTTTAAGATTGACTAGTATTTATAGGGTGTACATAAATATACTACAGTCAGCGGTCGGGACCCCTGGCACCAGCGCGTTTTAAAAGATGTAAAAAAAGTAGTGATTTGTAAACGCTGAAATTTAACACATGGTTAATTTATTGAATATATTTTATTAATAAATTATAATTTAAAAAAACTAAAAAACACGCTTTAATGAACTAAAAAGTAAAAAATAATTAATTTTATTGTAAAAAAGCGTGGGGTGCTTTGAATCATATTTTCATACTACCCACGCTTTTTTACAATAAAATTAATTATTTTTTACTTTTTAGTTCATTAAAGCGTGTTTTTTAGTTTTTTTAAATTATAATTTATTTTTGCTTTTTAGTCCTGGAGATCCTGGATAATGGGACAAACTTATTGAATTATTGTATTGTCATCGGTCCTTGATAAGTGTGCAAATTTTCAGTTCAATCTGAAGTTTTTTGCTTTTTTTTTAGTCCTGGAGATCCTGGTCAGGATAATGGGACACAAACTTATGGAATTATTGTATTGTCGTCGGTCCTTGATAAGTCGACAACGTTTAAACTAAATCTGACCGTTCATAGTTGGTTAAAATCAAGTTCAAAGAAGACGGTTACAAACTGACAAACAAGTAAGCAAGCAAACATACAGGTGAAGCTAATATAAGCGTGTTAAAAAATAGATCTTATTTTGATAAAATTGACCTTGTTATCTCACTCAGCAGTCGGTAGAAGTTTGGACGGGGAGGAAAACGTTTTTAATGTATACTTCGATAATGTGTAGGAATCTGTAATATCTTAGTATTTGATACGATATAAAAATTAAATGTAATACGAAATTTCCTTCTGATTTATAGAAAATCGATTTTAATTTCACATTTTCCTTTATGCTACACTTTTACTAAGTAAATATTGTACAAATTATTCATAAACGACATTTCAGATTTAGTATTCACCGATGTTGAACTCCAATATTACTACTTGTGCTACAAAGTGTTCAAAAATATAAAAAAAAATTTTCGTTTAAAGTTCAGAAAATGTTCCTGGTAGTTTAGATACTGGGAAATATAACGATAAAGTTGTTATGCTTACTTGAGAAAAGTCTTGAAATTAGGAAAAATGCGTGCGAGTTGTATCTTCAGCGTTCGAAATAACATTTAAAACTTCCTATTGTTCCGTTGTTTAGGTCATGCCATTATAATTCTATAAAAAATTGTATATTACATACAGTAATGTAAATAATATATATATATTATTAATTGCATTTTCTTTGTTTTTTTGATGATTTTGTAATTTATGTTAAACTAATTTACAAATAAACTATTCTATTCTCTTCTATTCTAATCTATTCTATTCTATTCTATTCTAGGTACATTTATTTGCTGGACAAATTAATAGCTGTAGATACACTCTAATATATTTTATATGACTACTTTCAAATCGGCCGGTTACCCATTCTACTTAGGGTTTTACAGATTCGGCGCCTGTACCGCCGGAATAGAAACCCCTTATTTTCCTCACTTTTTATAGACAACGGAGAATGCATGGAGATTAGTCTTTTTCTATCATCCATGATCGGATCAATATAGATTTTTAGAATGACACCATTATAATATGCAAAAATTTTGGAGCATACAAGTAATTCAAGAATTACAAGGCGCGATATTCATGTAGGTATTGTGTGTAAACGGTTTTACCAAACATAGGGACAATAACACTAAGAAGATCAATTTTGTAGTAGGCTATGGCCATAAGACCTAATGTAAATATGTATTGGATTACATAGAAAAAATAGTGCCGTGAATTTTTGAAACAATTTTCCATAGCAACGGTTGACTATTAAGCGAAACTCGGAACCTGCTAAATAAAAAAAGTCATGAGGTGTCGTAAGATACCCGACAGAAGCTATGTTTCTTACGCATTCTATATAAAACCGAATTTATCAAAGATACAAACAATACAATTAAAAAGTTATTATTTGACTGCCATTTTGAAATCTGACGCCATTTTATTTTTTTGTGTCTTATTAAACTCTCAAATATCAATTTTCAAAAGGATCGGATAATTTTTACAAAGAAGTATATACCTATGGTCGCCATTTTAAAATATGACGTCATTTTATTTTTTTGCGTTCTATAAAACTCGTCAATATCTATTTTCAAAAAGATCGGATAATTTTTACACAAAAAGTACATACTGCCGCCATTTTGAAATCTGACGTCATTTTATTTTTTTGTGTTCTATGAAACTCTCAAATACCGATTTTCAAAAGAATCGGATAATTTTTTCAAAAAAGTACATACGGCCGCCATTTTTAAATCTGATGTCATTTTATTTTTTTGTGTCCTATGAAACTCTCAAATACCGATTTTCAAAAGAATCGGATAATTTTTACAAAAAAGTACATTTGGCCGCCATTTTTAAATCTGACGTCATTTCATTTTTTTTTATTCTATGAAACCCTTAAATATTAATTTTTAAAAGGATCGGATAATTTTTACAAAAATGTACATACGGCCGCCATTTTGAAATCTGACGTCATTTCATTTTTTTGTGTCTTATGAAACTCTCAAATATCAATTTTCAAAAGAATCGGATAATTTTTACAAAAAAGTATATATAATGGCCGCCATTTTGAAATCTGACGTCATTTTATTTTTTTGTGTCATATGAAACTCTCAAATATCAATTTTCAAAAGGATCTGATAATTCTTACAAAAAAGTACATATGGCCGCCATTTTGAAATCTGGCACATTTAATTTTTCTGTGTCCTATGAAACTCTCAAATATCAATTTTCAAAAGGATCGGATAATTTTTACAAAAAAGTACATATGGCCGCCATTTTGAAAAATCTGACATCATTTTATTTTTTTGTGTCCTATGAAACTCTCAAATATCAATTTTCAAAAGGATCGGATGATTTTTACAACAGAGTACATGTGGCCGCCATTTTGAAAAATCTGACGTCATTTTATTTTTTGGTGTCCTATGAAACTCTCAAATATCAATTTTCAAAAGGATCGGATAATTTTTACAAAACAGTTCATATGGCCGCCATTTTGAAAAATCTGACGTCATTTTATTTTTTTGTGTCCGATAAAACTCTCAAATATTAATTTTCAAAAGAATCGGATAATTTTTACAAAAAAGTACATATGGGCGCCATTTTGAAATCTGACGCCATTTTATTTTTTTGTGTCCTATAAAACTCTCAAATATTAATTTTCAAAAGGATCGGATAATTTTTACAAAAGTGACGTTGCACTACTTCGTGACGTGACGTTTCACTTTTTATTATTTAGGTCCCCATCTGAAACGTGCGTTAAGAAGCATAGCTTCAAATAAAAATAGGTAAAAAAACTTTTAAGTTAAACGGTTTTATAAATGTTTTAAAAAGAAAAAAATAATATTTAATTTAGGTTCATAAGTATAAAAGCGTGGGTCGTAAACTCTATGATAATTTATTACAGTCACGACCCACGCTTTTATACTTATGAACCTAAATTAAATTTTATTTTTTTCTTTTTAGTACATTTATAAAACCGTTTAACTTGAAAGTTTTTTATCTATTTTTATTTTTAATTTTTTAGTGTGCTTTATTTCCTTAGTCTGATTTTATAACATTTATCCGATCCACTGAAACGTTACCGGAGAAAGACCTTTTGCCTGTGAAAATTCAAAAGTACGATTTGCACCCGGACGAAAGCCGGGTCGGTCAGCTAGTTATCATAATATTGTATTGTCACCGGAGCTACACCTGTGTGCAAAATTTCAACTCAATCGGATCACGGGAAGTGGGTGAAAATTCAAAAGTACGATTTACACCCGGACGAAAGCCGGGCCGGTCAGATAGTTACCATAAATTGTATTGTCACCGGAGCTACACATGTGTGCAAAATTTCAACTCAATCGGATCATAGGAAGTGGGTGAAAATTCAAAAGTACGATTTGCACGCGGACGAAAGCCGGGCCGGTCAGCTAGTTATCATAATATTGTATTGTCACCGGAGCTACATATGTGTGCAAAATTTCAACTCAATCGGATCACGGAAAGTGGGTGAAAATTCAAAAGTACGATTTACACCTGGACAAACCGGGCCGGTCAGCTAGTTACCATAATATTGTATTGTCACCGGAGCTACACATGTGTGCAAAATTTCAACTCAATCGGATCATAGGAAGTGGGTGAAAAATCAAAAGTACGATTTACGCCCGGACGAACCGGGCCGGTCAGTTAGTACCATAATATTGTTTTGTCACCGTAGCTACACATGTGTGCAAAATTTCAACTCAGTCGGTCGCAAGATTTGTAACAAATATACGGGATCAAGCTAAATAAAACCACCGTTTAAAAAACAAAGCATCTACTACCTACTTACTTTTGCGTGATGCCAGAATATTTTAAAACTCGCAGTCGCATAAGAAGTTATTTACTTGAAAAAAAATCATGTAAATCAGATCAGTGGTTCTCGAGTTATAAGCGTACAAAGGGACATACAGACAGAGAAAGTCAAATTGTTCGGGAAGGTATGAACGTCGAGAAATTTTGGTCCGATCCCTAGGTCTCGCCATCCGATCGACGTCAATAATTAGTTACACGTCATTTTAACTCAGTAGGCCAGGGTTTTTAAACTTAAATTCAAACATCAGCAGTCAAAAAATTGAATAACTATATTAAAATAATGCAATATAAGACAGATCATACGCTATCTTCCAATATCCATATCACACTGTGCAACAGACAAGGACAACCGAAACAAGTTCGCGATTTATTAGATAAAGTCGCATTTATTTAGTTTAATAATCATATAAATCTGTATAAAAAAACTGTTTTGACACAATATTATACATGAAATCTATCTAAAATTTTCTGCTCTTTCGTTTGAGACAGGTTTCGAATCGATCTTACTTAAATTGAGCAAACTATAAGCAAAAAACACCGTTTTTTCTAATTTGCTCCCCTCTGGGGCCAAAATTCAAAAATCGGGCGACGTTAGGATCAAATAGACCCCGAGAGGAATCGAACAAAAAAAAGTTTTTGAAAATTGGTTCATCCGTTTGGGCTGTACGCGTGACACAAAAAATCCGTTACAGATTCACAGATTCACAGATTCACAGATTCACAGACAAAGCGAGTGTATATAGGCGCTTCTAGCTTCGCTAAGATCGCGCCTAAAAACTCAGCTTGCAAATATTTTTTTCAAAGTGAAATTTTAAAATTATTGGGATAAACGGTTAAATAACTAGAAATCTTAAATAGATGATGATATAAAAATGAAACAGTGCCTACGTTATATTAAACATCAACATGAAATTAAAATCCCGACGCGTAATTTAATAACCCGCACCCGTAAGAATTAATAATAAGATATTAGAATCTTCTTGATTATTAATAATTGAAGGAAGGTTTGGTAAATTGTTCCAATTCTAAATTGCACAATTTACCATTATTTGACTGGCTTGAGGCCCTGAAGATGAAATTAAATATTTAGAAACGTTGGCCACAAGCGATATTTTGGTAAAGCTTCATTATTTTGACCCTCAACCAAACCTTCCTTCAATTATTAACATTCATTGGGTCAACACTACTATATACTTCTTGATTATACTAACATGATTATTAAAACACTTCTTGAGAGTTTTATTCCGTGTTCTGGTATTTGATTATTTTTCTTATTTAATGGTTGTTAATCGTTCCTTAGATTGATATAAAAATTGTTAATTAAATGTTAGCTAAATTTACTGCAGGTTTATTTAAGGCAATTGGTTTATTTTTTTGACACATCTGTATTCACTACAGATACCTAATAATAGCCAGTGAAGGTAATTTATAATCTCCGATCTCGAATGATAGATATAGTTTTCACCCCGTTCGATAATTTCGATGTGAAGTGAATCCATGTACCCTATTGTACGTGTATTCAGTAAAGATATTCATCACGTACTATGATTTTAATAAAGCCTTGTTTCATTTAAATTGATGGGGCGGAATAATAGACCAGGGTCGATAATTTTTGAAACCAAAAAAAATTATAGTAGGATGAAACCCATTGTAAAAGGAAGAGAATAGAACAAAAATGAAAGGAAAAATAATTTACGGGCGATCTGAGGTCGGGAAGTGGTAGGGGGTGGGTTTTTAAGGGTAAAAAACGGTTTATCTCGATTTCCGGCAAAACTACGAGTCCTATGGAAAAAAGTTTAATCGCAAAGTTGTAGGTAATAAAAAGATCTACAACTTTTGTATCACACTTTTTTCACATAACCTCAAAACTTTTGTAAAAAATTCAAATAACCAAGTTTCTGGTTTTTTATATTTATCTTTTACAAAAAACATTTTTTTTTCACGAAATTTGGTGAAAACTTATATTTTTATGTCCCAAACACACTGTAATTTTTTTGATTTAAAATATTTATTTTTTCACCTTATTTTGACTTAATATCGAAAAAGCACCCTAATTTTCAATCGAAAATTCTCACGTCAAAATATCTGCTTTTTTAAAAAAGTCGATGGGCTTTTTGTTCGTTGAAATATCTACTTTATGATGGTGTAAAAAAAAATATACATTACTACGGTAAATGTTCTCAGAAAATGCAAATAAACGAGTAATTAAAGTGTAAATTTTAATAAATACCTCAAAATTGTACATAATGATTAAAAAAAAATTTCGGATACGAGTTTTTTTCTCGTTTCTTTGCATTTTCTGAGAACATTTACCGTAGTAATGTACATTTTTTTTACACCATCATAAAGTAGATATTTCAACGAACAAAAAGCCCACCGACTTTTTTAAAAAAGCAGATATTTTGACGTGAGAATTTTCGATTGAAAATTAGGGTGCTTTTTCGATATTAAGTCAAAATAAGGTGAAAAAATAAATATTTTAAATCAAAAAAATTACAATTTGTTTGGGACATAAAAAGGTAAGTTTTCACCAAATTTCGTGAAAAAAAAATCTTTTTTGTAAAAGATAAAAATAAAAAACCAAAAACTTGGTTATTTGAATTTTTTACATAAATTTTGAGGTTATGTGAAAAAAGTGTGATACAAAAGTTGTAGATCTTTTTATTACCTACAACTTTGCAATTAAACTTTTTTCCATAAGACTTGTAGTTTTGCCGGAAATCGAGATAAACCGTTTTTTACCCTTAAAAACCCACCCCCTACCACTTCCCGACCTCAGATCGCCCGTAAATTATTTTTCCTTTCATTTCTATTCTATTCTCTTCCTTTCTCAATGGGTTTCATCCTACTATAATTTTTTTTCACTTTTTACCATTTTCAAAGGCTTCAGCTCTAGTCTATAACAGTAACGAGTAATTACTTTAGAACTGTTGCTAAAAAAACTGATTCTAAAAATAACACTTCTCAAAATCGTTCTTAATAAATTTGCCACTTAAGAAAGGAATTTTTGAAGATCCGCTTATTGAAGAACATGTTCTTAAAAACAGATTCTTGAAGAATAGATTCTTAAAGAAGGGGTTCTTGAAGAACAGATTAAAGAACAGGTTTTTGAGGACAAGTTTTTCAAAAAATCGGTTTTTGAAGAACAATGTGCAGCAGGCGCGGACTGGCTATATATTTTTCAGCAACGCTAACATTGGTAGGAGCCCGAGGGAGAGATTTGATTAATTTGTTATTTGTTGGGATTGGGAAATGGGAGGGCCCGGATCTTCTCCAACTCCGGGGGATATGTAAGAAGAAGAAGAAGAGAATAATATTCCCAATCCATCCCGTGTTTTTCCGCCATGTTTGATGGACCCTGTGACGTCAAACCTGGCTTCAATTTTGTATAAGCAGTTGTTTACGGTATGCGTCCTCTATAGATTTTACCTCAGTGATTTGCGTATGAGTAAATAATGCATGCATCCATAACATGCCTCTGACATGTCTATTGTCTGCATAGATGCAGTTCTACACATTTCCATATTTTAAAATATACCATTGAAACCAATCAAAAGGATTGAAAAATTGTACAGCGTAACTAACTAATGCATTTATACTAGTGCCGCGGTTGTATACCTTTGTCCTTATCCCTACTACCCCCTACCCCTACTACTTTTGTCCCGCTTCCTTCGATCGGAATCACTCCTAAATATAGTTTCACTTCAAAAATCTAGATTAAGTTGTAATTCTAAAAGTTATTTCAAAGTAGTCATGGAATATCATTTATTAAAATCATCAGTTTTCAGGGTTGACAAATTTATATATCGAATTTAATAATTCAATAAAAAACTGAAAATCCATTTTATCAATTCTTGAGTTGGAATTTGGAAACTTTGAATTTACCTTTTTTACAAGGAAATGTCGGTCTCAAATCAAATATGTAAACAAATTGTGATTGTACAATCAGAGTTGCGACTCTGCAGACGATTCTGATACGAAATATGAATATCTATTGGATTGACTGAAATGACGCGTTTTCAGCATACAAGCATATTGGGAATCACATCGATCGCTCCGCTAGCCGGTTACGTTCTTTTTCGAATATTTTGTACCCACAAACACATGAATGATGGAGTATAGACTATATTTATACAGGTTTCCCCGAGGATTTTCAGAGCATATACCTTGTTAAAATCAAATCTAAAAGCCGTTTTTGTTTCCTAAGTGTAACTACCATATGTTATTAATTAACAGTTAAACAGACTTAAATGGCGCATATAGCCTAGTAGCTGCGCGTCTTATTAAAATCAAAAAAAATTAACAGTTAAATAAATATTAGTAAAAAAAACTTTTTAGAGACAAGCTTTTATTTAAATGCACTAAAAAGGAAAAAATAATTTTTAATAATTTAGGTTCATAATTATAACAGCGTGGGTCGTGTCTAATAAACTATCAAGAGTTCACGACTCACGTTTTTATAATTATGAACCTAAATTATTAAAAATTATTTTTTCCTTTTTAGTGCATTTAAATAAAAGCTTGTCTCTAAAAAGTTTTTTTTACTAACATTTATTTTGTTCATTTTAGTCTTTTAAAATTTTACCCCCCTTTGACACCCATAGGGGTTGAATTTCGAAAAATCCTTTCTTAGTGGATGCTTACGTCAGAAAAGGAACCAACTATCCAAATTTCAAGTATCTAGCTTCAGCGATTTGGCCTGGGCGTCGATTAGTCAAAAAAACCCTACATCCCCTTTGAACCCCTTAGAGGTTGAATTTATTCCTTAAAACGATTTATTCATGTATTGTCATCGGGAATACATATGTGTACAAAATTTCAAATCGATCGGATACGTGGAAGTCGTTTAAAATTGACTTGCAAGATTTGACCTAAACTAACATACATTGCAAGTTAAATAAAAGCTTGTAAAAAAACAAAAATTGTAACTACAGTAAACCAACAGACCAACTGTCTAAGTAAGATGCCACAAAAAGTCCCTTTGACTTCGTGACTCTTTATAAACTGAGCACCTCTTTAACTTGACCTGCACGTACACAGGTTTCATTGTATTATAATACATACTAATTGCTGTTAATATTTTGAAAAAAATGGATTCTGGTTGAATAAAAAAATATTCTAACTTCGTCTTTGTCCTCGTTGACTTGTCGTTTCAACAAAATATATTAAAGCTGCCCTCTGCGTAATTGAGAACAAAGACAAACGTAATTAATGTTTTTTCTATGTATTACATAGGGTGCGTTCCACTTGACGCCCGCAACGTTCACAATGACCACTGTGTCGTGCCACATAACGATCGCGGTCGCTTTGGTCGCCACAAAAATAACATGCATGACGTCATGGATGGCTCGCGCAACGAGCTCACGAAGCCCACGTTTGTCTGTGGGTCGGCGCGGTCGTTAACTATTTTCCTACGCATTGTTAATGTCACAGAGATGACAGCCAATATCTTACATTTTACAATATTGAAATGGATTAATATATCGACCTCATTTGGGTCAACATGTTTGTGGAGGATGCGAAACGTATATCTGGCGTAACATTTGATTGATTTAGATTTTCTTAGAAAAACATAACCTTACTTTGCTGCAAGATATATTTTTTTTTTGACGCGATAATCGTAGTCATGTTTGTTGTCGCCCACAAGCCGTCCGCTAAAGTTTTCGTCGACAACGTTTGTAAACTAGTGAAATGGCAAAATGTCGGTCGTGGGCGCGAGCATTCCGGGCGCCAAGTGGAACGCACCCATAGTACGCAGGTATTGCGCTATTGGAGTCGATGGGATGGCGGAACCTAGGAGTGGTACCAAAAAATGTCGACTTTTCACATCATTCTGGACTAATCGAAAGAATGGTTTAAATGAATTTTCCGAATGTAACTGAAGAAAAATGAACGAAAATCATTAAATCTCGTTGTTTTTAATTAAAAACTTCATGCAAATTTTAATAAGAAAAAAGAAATAATTATGTCTAGTGTAAATTTGAACTAATATTTATTTTATTTTTATTTTTAGGTAAGCGCCACCAAGTCCGTTATTCCATAATTAATAATATTGTAAGTACATAATATTTTAATTTCTTTGAATCGACATTTGACTATAGGTATTATTCGTTTTGAGTGTTATTTTACAGGAGAGCATAAGTTGCGGCACTGTAGCGTAATGGATAGCACATTCTGCCTGAAACTGAAACAATTGGCCCGACAGTGAAATGTATTTTTTTCTTTTGAATATAATAATTCTTTTAAAGTTAGTGCATTTACAAAATATGTAATATAATAATACCTACGTGGTTATTATCTGAATTATGAGATGGACTGCTCAGTTTTAGACGTTTTTTTTTTTAGACCGATTTTTATAAAATTTATGTCAGATCATAGCACGTTTTGACATGTTTTGATAGACACCTCAACGAAGTTAATAACATTTTTTTGAGCGAGATTTCGTATAAAATCCACTTTTTTGCAGTCGTTTTGTTTAAACAAAAAAAAAAAAAACGGCTTGATCGATTTTTTTGTGTGTATAATAAACAGTTAAATATGTTTCATATATGCTGTTATCATTTCCAATGTCCTCGATGGTTGCAAGGATTGCGAAATCTGTGAATTTTTTGTATATGTACAATAGATTTAAGATAATTTATAAATTTAGTCGCAGCACTGGTACAACAGTTTCATGGTGGACGGCAGGTTTAACGTAGTGACAACTGAATTTAATTAAAATAATTTCGCGTATTTATGCGGTCTCCAAAAAGATGAAAGAAGACGAGAGCTTTAAGTGTATTGTTATAGTAAAGTATTTGTTTACTTATATTGCGGCAGAATACAGTATAACGAGTTTTGTTTATTAGAAGGTTCGAGGAATCACGCTATAAAGAGATTTAGTCCTCTTCTATCCGTACTTCATCATATCATTCAAGGAAAAAAACCGTTTGTCAAAAAGAAAAATAACATTATTGCGTGTAATTCAATTTTCTTCACGGAATTTTACGTAATTGTCTAATCATTTCAGTGACAGTGTTTCAGTTTTTGTTAGGATTTTTACTTACAGAAAATTTTTTAACTCGCCTATGTTGCGTCTAAACTCTAAAGGTAAATTTTATTCGCTCTATATACCTATTTTCATCAAATCTATTATTACTTTATTAATCAATAAAACGTATCGATCAATACAAACCCAAAAAGTTGAACGAAATTATTTTAACAGTACAAAATTTAATGTTTGTTATTAAAATTAAGTAAGTGCGCTCTACAACCGCCTCTGTAGGTTACCAATAGCGTTGCCAAACATACCGATTTTTTCGGAACGTCCCGATATTTTAGCTAAAATTGAATACGTCCCGCGCTCTGCGATCGCAACGTTCGAGTGATATAGGAATTCTCTTCCTTTTTAATGTGAGGAAAATTGTATAATCAAATTATCTGAATGATTTATTAATATCCAATAATAATCCGAATTTACCTCAAATTCGTGACTTTACCTTTTGGCCACAAAAATATATTCTGTATAGAGTTTAATTTGTAAAATGTTTCAAAATCAACTCTTAAATGTATGACCTCACTATTATAATAATAGTACTTAATACTTATATAAAATTGTTTATAACGACATCTATTCAGTTCTGTTGATTGGAAAACGATCTGTGCTGTTTTCTCACTTTATTTACTTTATTTTTTATTACGCACGTATGAGTTCGATAAAAGAGAAGTTCTTAAAGCAGGTAATGTTTTTCTTTCACATTAAGTGATAGCAAACTTTTGGGAAAAGTAGAAAGTTGGTTTAACTCAAACTGTACTCAAAATACAGGTATATAGATGTGTATTGTGTATTACTATTATGTAAGTAACACTGATAAAATTGATTTTGAATTTCATTTAAAGATTTAACGTCGCGTTTTT
Source organism: Mongoloraphidia duomilia (assembly GCA_039654895.1). Taxonomy (NCBI): domain Eukaryota; kingdom Metazoa; phylum Arthropoda; class Insecta; order Raphidioptera; family Raphidiidae; genus Mongoloraphidia; species Mongoloraphidia duomilia. The sequence goes on along the minus strand of CM077524.1, from coordinate 44,933,618 downwards.
CGTTACCACGTAGTGCCAATTTTCATAAACGAGGTGTCATTAGATTTATCTTCAGTCAGTATAAAAATAATTTATACTGGCGTGTATAAATTATTTTTATAAATTCGAAATGGCGGCAGTAAGGTTGTAAAATACCGACATTTTGTTCTGCAAATTGAAATATATGCTTAAAACAGTCGCCGTAACAACATATTAAAATTTGAACCTTGAATTAATAATATAAATTTCAACGGGTGCATGACACGTTCAGGGTGATCTGACACTCCTTTAATACTGACCAATCGATCTGCAAATATTATAATGGCATTACTGTAATTGTATTTTAAAGACCACCAACAGCTAAGGTTATTTGGGCCTAGCACCAATTCATATTTTCAATTCATTTTTTTTATGGCATTACTGGGTCACCGACAAGCTATACAAACAATTTCAGCCTTGAAGCAATAATAATTGTGACCATTTTTTTTGTTACATGTTGGGGGCGGTCTGCATCCCTACCATACCGCTATCTAGCAAAATCCCTTACTCTGGGCATTTTAATATGCCTCCCTCAACATCTTCACAAAAATAAGGTCTTGAATAAATAACACCAAAAAATTGTCACTTATAGCTCTCGGTCTACATGTCCTAAAACAAAGTATCACCTATCCAACAGTGAAAAAAGCACTCAGATGAATTTATATGAGCCACAAAAATTGATATTTTTATTAGTATTTTGATAGAAATTAAAGTGTCTATATTTGACAGTTGAAAATGCAATAATTTTTTCCAAAATACATGATGCGTAACTATGGAAACGTAGAATGTATCATTAATTCATGACCCCCTGTCTTTCCAACAGCATAGGTATGCACAATAGTGTGGATGCATGGCTTGAATGCTCTCCATCGGGAACAGTTTTCCGGGATAAAAAGTAGCGTATGTCCTTTGTCGGGCTTCAAGGAATCTCTTTGTTAATTTTCGTCGAAATCGATTCAGTGGTTAAACCGTGAAAAGGTAACAAACAGACAGACAAACACACGGTCGAATTTATAATATTAGTTTGGATTTATTATTATTCATTAGATGATTAGACCAATGAAAGTGTTCCCAAGCTCTTTGACAAGTTTTTATAAGGTTAGATAGTAGATAGACACCAATTACTCTTGGTGGTACCGATACGTCATCAATGTATCGGCGTCAATCATCAAAAGGCCACCTAAAAAGAGAAAAAAACAAAAAAAAACTTTTTTTTGTTTAGTTTTTTTTTCATTTTTTTCAGTAACCCTTTGCAAATTATGCCACTGGGTCAGGTAGGTAGCGTCCAGATAAATAGGCGTTTTCTGTCAATGACGTAGCGGTATCATTCTTAGAGTAATCGGATTCTACGTACTGTACATTAGACAACATAGTATACTTATTATACAACACAATATAATATATATTATATTATGTAACATAGAACAATATAAATTCATTGTACGTAGTTGATACTTTGTTCCAGTGGAAGTTGCTCTAGTTTCCGATATGAACTAGCAAAACTTTTCACAGAATGTGAGTTACATAAACCACTGTTCTATTCGCACTGATCGATTTCACTTAATAATTTTTCTATGAGCGCATTGAATACAGACTTTCGGCTTGCACTTTGGTCAAGGCGACTTGTCCATAGTTGTTGGTTGATAAGAAAACACCCCCCTATTTTTTCATTTTTACATTCTTTTTAGCGAATCACTGTATAAATATACACAAATGAAAATGATAAAATAAAATGTTGTGTTTTTATATATAAAAATCCCGAAATTTTTAGTAAATTAACATTCACACAATACCCGCGGCACAAAAATAATTATGTAAAAACATTAACCTCAAAATCGGTAGTAAAAGACGCAATTAACAACTGCATCGATCTACGTTCCATTTAGTTAGTACTTCATCTAAGAAATCTTATAAATATGAAAAATATGCCTAATTGGTCACTAAGTCCCATTAAATGGTCAGCGATAGGAATTTTTAAATTAAATTTTGAAATTTCATTTTATTATCAATGCATCATTAAAATAATAAAAACTAATAATTTTGTCTTGAGGTTTAATTTTTGTTTGCGGGAATTATTGAATGTGGAAAACATTTTTTAGAAATGTTTTATGAGTTGTGACTTGTGTTCCAACTTCCATGTACAGTTCAGTCATAATTATTGTTACTTACAACCATTGTCGATGCTTACAACTACTTGTTTATAAAAAATTAAATTTTGGTACTGCTGATAGTTTAATTTTACGCTATTCGTACTTAATGTGCCTGACAGCTGGCAGAGAAGTTGATAGACGAGCTAACAAACTGTCAATTTATTTGAAGGAATGAATCAAAGCTATTCTAACTTATTTTGTATGTGCGAAAAGTTTTGTCAGTGTTATTTAAAAGAGTTTAGACTAATTAACTATTATAATTTGTTTATTTCTGTGATTTTAAAATATTAATGACAGAAACATATTACTAGTTTGATTGGTAAGAACAGTGGAGTTTATATTATATTATAGTTGTAATCTACAAGATTGTGCAATATATCAATAACGCATATTACCAATTATTAAATATAAAAAATATAGTAACAGGATCTCTGTCTGTAATTTCTTTAATCATATACAGGTTTGTCGGGTTTTTGATTCTGATACATCGATGAAAAAGACAATTCCAGAATTATTGTTTATTTGTTTATCTGTACAAGAAGCATTGACGAACGCTTGGGTCGATTTTAATGAAAATTTATACACCTGCATCAATTGACACAGACTTAAAGTAGGTATAGAATACTTTTTATCCGGCTACGCTAAGTAATAACCGACATTAAAGTGGATGAAGTCGCGAGTATAGGCTAATTATTGTCATATTTGTCTATGATTTCATTTTTTTGCGGGCTTTTCAAATACCTTGTATGATATGTACCTAGAAGGAAAACATGTTTTCAGATTTTTTGTTTATCTTCTTCTATCCATAAAAAACGGTAGTTTGAACAGATTTTTAGGAATAAAAATTAATAAACAAACACTTGAAAAATTCTACACATTTATTTATCTCGACGATCGTTTCGGGTTTCTAACCCATCTTCAGGAGTTTAAAGTTTTGGTTTAAACTCCTGAAGTTGGGTTAGGAACAATAATTATTATATTGATCAACAAAATCAATGTACTTGTATCTACAGTAAGTACACACTATATTGATTGATATCCAGGCTTAAAGTACAGGGTACTTCTTACCTGCTTATGTTCAAGCAAGAAAGGATTCCCGTCCAAACTGACAGTAAGGCAAGCTAATCTGCGGATAAAATCGACGTTAATTCGAGCGAAGCCGCGGGAAAAAGCTGGTTGTTAGCATGAGAGACCAAAGGATAATTTTATTTTTATTGTAGAATTCAGATAAATAACAAGTGAATCATCTATATATATATATATATATATATATATATATATATATATATATATATATATTTATATTAATATATATATATATATATCTTACAATATTCTTTATTATTCCATTTCAATAAATGTAAAATACTATCTACATCCCTGGGACACATGCTATGCAAATTACTTGTTAAAGAAAAGTTATGTAGATTCACGTAGCAGATCAGTACTCATATTATGCAACAATATACGAGGTTTTCCAGAATTTACTCCAACGATTTTGAGAGAATTATTGTCATTGTGAAATTCTGAATCGAAAAGCTCTTACAAGAGTATTTATTTATTATTCATTACCAAGTTATTTGTCGATGATGCACAATAGGCCCTCGTAGGCCTAAGTGCAGCGGGAATAATTATTTGACAATAAATTTGTATATTTTTCAAAAATTGAAATACGACAATTAGAATTGTAACTTATAGTAATTTATAATAGCTCTGTAGTTACACTTTGAAGACCAAAATGTATCCTAAAAATTCACAGATTTCGCAATCCTTGCAACCATCGAGGACATTGGAAATGATAACAGCATATATGAAACATAATTAACTGTTTATTATACACACAATATTTATCAATGCACTGTTTAGTTTTGTCAGGAATAACCCTATTATTCTTCTGTTATATACGCGTTCACTTTTGCTTGATTACTTAACTTTTAAGTGGATTTTTCTACAGTATTTATTAACATTTGCTCAAAAATAACACCGCAGATCGTCGCAAATACCTCTCAATTAACTAGACATGATATAAAACACATTTCGAAAAAATTGCACTTGTTCAATTTTGCATGATTGCTCCTCACTTGATCGCGACACCGTTGTCTTTTGGCCTTGAACGAAAACTCGTAACTCTGCCCCCATATACGAACATAAACATTTCCAATGTTAAAATGCGTTTCTTCTGGGACACCGTGTATGTTAATATTTGACACAAGATGAACTATAATAGTAATTTATGCAACTGATGGCTTAAGTGACGGATTATATGGCAGTCGCGAGCCTAAGGTTATCTTGCATTTATACCAGAACGAGTGTGTTTTTACCGCGTGAGTCGAAGGCGAGTGCGGTAATCACACGAGTTCTGGTATAAATGCAACATAATCTTAATAGAGAGTATTATAAAATCGCGACTGTCAGATCTGTCACTTTAGCCACGCGTTACATACAATATTTTTTGCAACAACTGCTTCAAAAAATCAATTTTAAGCAAATAAAACACAATTTGAATAAATACTTTATTAGTGACATTATAGCAAAGTAATCTATAAAGTACTTTATTATGCACGTGATGTTATAAAGTAAAACAAAACAGTATTACTTTATAGAACGGAGTGCGTTAAAATTTACTTTAAACACTACCGTTCGAATGCAGTAGAAGCTTACATAAAGAATCACTTTTCAAACGGTACGCAGCCATCTAAAATTGTACTTTTGATGCAAGTGTTACAAAATAATTAATTCTGTACTAAATGTAAAAGTATAAAATAAACATTAATAAAATTCACATAAACACAAAGACACGAGAATTGAAAAAAAATATAAGAATTATTAGTGCTTTTTAGATTTTTTTTCATAAAAAAAGTTATATGAGTTGTATCGATGTCTCTTAACGGATGAGTGTCGAGTAGCAATGAATGGATGGACGAACGAAGGCATCCGGCAACGACGGACGGCGGAGGGATGAATCCATCGTATCGACCGGCGCTCGTATCGGGACTCGGGAATGGGTGAGGGAGGGGCCGAGGGAAGACTATAACCGGCGGCATATCGCCCTGTTATACGTTCAGGAACACTCTCATAACATCGTATTCGTTCTTGATAAAATTTCTCAGGTTCGATTCCCAGCTAAGACAGTCAATATTTAAAGTTAATGTCAAACATATTTTTATTTTTAAACGATTTTATTTAGCTTGACCCCGAATATTCGTTTGTTACTATCTTTGTTTTAAATCTTGCGACAGTTTTTTCAACTACTTCTACTTAACCGATTCTTATGAAACTTTGCACACATATTGAGTTCCCGTGACAATACAATATTATGATAATTTCAACTTGGTAACGCGGGTCTGATGGAATCAGGAGGTGGACAATTGAAAGAATGAGGAGTTTGCAGAATGATACGGGCTGGAAATCAAACTAAAAACTGGAAAATGAAAATAGGTAAAAAAACTTTTAAGTTAAACGGTTTTATTTTAAATTATCAGCTGTACCAAAAATTAGAAAATAATTAGGACACAAACCAAGGGGCACTTAGTGTCGCTGCGTCAGCGGAATAAGTAATAAAAACGTGGGGCGCATAAAAATCTGTATAACGACTGTATAATTATTAAATAAGAACGGATTGTCTAGAAAAAAATTTTCCAAGCCCACCAACAGAAATATTTCAAATGCGCCCCACGTTTTTATTATTTATTCCCCTGACGCAGCGACACAAAGTGCCCCTTGGTTTATGTCCAATTATTTTCTAGTTTTTGGTACAACTGATGATTTAAAAAAAAACCGTTTAACTTAAAAGTTTTTTTTACCCATTTTTTTTATTAACCTTAGGGCCAGTGGACAGATGCTACTTTTGTATTGAAAACGCGCGATTTAACAATTACATCACGACTTCTCGATTGCTCAGCTACTCGAAATTTCTCGTTCGATCGCGCGATTTGGAAACAGCATTGAGACTCAGTCGCAGTTTCGCTTGATCTAGCGATCGATACGATTGTTTCGCATTCACGCGTCTGCGTGTGAAGAGTGCAGCCTCATCAGAGTCCATATCATGAAGTAGTGAATTAGTATGTATTTCAGCGAATAGTGTGCGACCTAACATTGTTGGTGGCTGCATATTGTGTCGATCTACAGGCGATTTAATCGCACAATAATTGGGTAAATTAGAGTAAATTAGGGTAAATTAGAGTAAATTAAGGACAATTTGGATAAATTAGGGTATTTAGGGTAAATTAGGGCAAATTGGGGTAACTTAAGGTACATTACGGTAAATTAGGGTATTTAGGGTAAATTAGGGCAAATTAGGGTAAATTGGGGTAACTTAAGGTACATTACGGTAAATTAGAGTAAATTAGGGTAAATTAGATTAAATTAAGGAACATTTGGATAAATTAGGGTATTTAGGGTAAATTAGGGCAAATTAGGGTAAATACTTAAGGCAAAGGGGGCTAAATAAGAGTAAATTAGGGTATTTAGGGAAAACTAGGGTAAATTCAAGAAATTATGGTATACTAGCGTAAATTTGGGTAAACGAGGGAAAATTAGGGTAAATTGTGTTATCTCTCGAACTACTGAACCGATTCTAAAAATTCTTTCACTTATTATCTTCGCAAGGGGAGAATGTCTCGCGGCGTTGTAATAAATCGTAAATTATTATCTCTGGAACTATTGAACCGATTTAAAAAATTCTTTTACTATTAAAAAGCTACACTATCACTAAGTGATATAGGCTATATTTTATTTTGATAAATTTGTCAAGTTCAATAAATAAAAGATACAAGTTATAAAAATGTTTTACGTCTGCCAGGCGTCCCGCGACGGCGCACATTTTTTTAATTTTATCTGGAGAGGTTGTAGAAACGTTGGTTTCAATTTTCAAGTACTGATCTGTTTGATATTGGAAGGATTTCTTCTGCAGAGCTTAAAATTTTTGATCCTATGTTTACTGTGCTATAAGGCATGTTTTAACAACTTCAGTGTCATAAATTTCGCTTATGTTTGTGTACTGTCGAAAGTTAAGTTCAACGAACGCTGATAGGTCACGTTCATAGAGAAGTTATAGTAAAAATGACAATATTAATAAAGCTGACGTTATTTATGATAATATAATACATTTTCTGTTTATTGTTGAAAATATCTCATTAGTTGCTATCGCTCGTTTTTACATACTGTCATCACTCGACGTAATATGCCCCATTACGTATCTATATTATAACACATTATTAGATCAAGCAGGGAAATTATATTATAGCAAAAATATTACAAGTTTTTTTATCCTTTATTATTTTGTAGATTATAGATGCTGAAAAACTGAGATCATTAGCGTGTATCCTAATAACTTTTATCTTTGGTTGATCGAAATCATGTAAATATATAAGTTTTTACTAATTATACACCTAGCATGTTTTAAATCTGTTTTTGAATGGTCCATAAAAGTAATAATTAAATTATTTAATTCCTGATGTTTCTCAATTTATAAAATTTTTAATGTATTTTGTTAGGTTCAATTTTTTATTGATCTACAAAAACTGACATAAATCTTTACTTGATATATAAAAAATAACACTAGTGGTGTCTGTGGCTCTAGGGAGGTTGTTAAGTCAGCGATTTCTTAACCTTTTTGACCACTTTCTGTTTTTATGCTTCGGAGTGCAGATGCTATCTTATTCGGTATAGTCCAGTAATTTTAGATTTCCACTGCAGGAAAATTCCCAGTTAGCTGATTTTTTTTTATTTACCTTCGTTATGGTGTTTTAAAAAACGTGTAAAAAGTCCCCATCGATATCGTGCCGGCGTTGCCAGATATTCGAGGTTCAAGTTCAGGATAGACGGCTTTTAGCGAATTTCTCGGTTCCGTTCCATTTTTTGTAAAAAATGGTTATTATCAATCTTGTAGAGGACGAAATTATCTACAACTTTTGTATAAACATTTTTTGTCTACGATTCATAGTTTTACTTATTTAAGTACCCGTGGCTTCCTCTCCCTCGATTTTTCATAATGGCATTATGCTGCTTCCCGAGGACCTAACATAATGATTTGTGCCTTTATTTTAAGTTGAACTTAAAGCTAACGATTAATTATAATTTTATCGAAATTAATGCAGTAGCTCTCTATTTATAAGCAACCAAACATACAAATCGACAGCAGTGAAACAGACAGACGGACAGACAATTTTTTTTGGAAAATACGATATTTATACTTGATATCAATTACAAAGGTCATCCGTAAAGTAATTTTGTAAAAAAAAATTACAATGATTGAGAGAATGCGATTTATGTATGAATATGCACTCGCATTCCTTATAACGCACTCTACTAAGAATAGCTCGGAGTAGCCATACTTTTAATTTTTTTTTCAAAATTCCTTTACGAATACTCATTATAATTGTTATAAAGACTATTCGTAAAGGAGTTTTGTAAAAAAAATTAAAAATGTGGCTACTATTACTAGAGTGCGTTATACGGTATGCAAATGCATACTCGTACTTAATCAGCACTCTCTCAACCCTTGTAATTTTTTTGTACAAAATTACTTTACGAATGGTCTTTATAATTGATGTCAAGTATAAATATCGTATTTTCAAAAAAAAATTGTCTGTCTGTCTGTCTGTTTGAGCGCTGTCGATTTGTATGTTTGGTTGCTTATAAGTAGAGAACTACTGCATTAATTTCGATAAAATTATAATTAATCGTTAGCTTTAAGTTCAACTTAAAATAATGGTACAAATCATTATGTTAGGCCCTCGGGAAGCAGCATAATCCCGTTATGTAAAATCGAGGGGGAGGAAGCCGCGGGTACTTCAATAAGAAAAACTATAAATCGTAGACAAAAAATGTTTATACAAAAGTTGTAGATAATTTCGTCCTCTACAAGATTGATAATAACCATTTTTTGTAAAAAATGGAACGGAACCGAGAAATTCGCTAAAAACCGTCTATCGTGAACTTGAACCTCGCCACACAATGCATCACATCGATTCTGATGAATTTGAAAAATTTTGGAATCTCGGAAAAATTTATATAATCTATATGAGTAGAATATTTAAGTAGGAACATCTCACATCTCCTCCCAGTCGTTCCTCTCTTTCTTACTCGTTTTATTGTACAGTTGGAAATTTTTGACGTTTCGAGGATATTTTAAGTCTTGGAATAATATGAAAATGTCATAAAATGTATAAAATTAGCACATAACAGTCCTGGACATTTATAATTACGCAGCCCCGTAACTTGCGATTAAGACTAATGTTTCAAAATATTACGGCTATATTTTTCTGGACATGTCCGGAATGATAACATTTTGTCCAGAATGCGGTCGGAGTTCACATGTGTCCGGAAGTTTCGTAAATGTGATGAAATTTCAATCACTTTAGTTAAAATATTTATTATTAGAAATACAACGGTAACACTTAATCTTTAGACATTATATTTTTTACAACTTGCCGCAAAATTTATTCTTGATCATCTTATAAAAATTTTCACGGGAGAAACTATCGTTCGATAGTCCAAAAATTTTGTAGGAAATCAGGAATTCTGGTAACCTTATAATATAGGGGTGAACAAACATACAAGCAAAAATACATTACACCCAGCCCGAACCGCATTACCTCTCCACCTTCGGTAGTCGGGTAAAATATAAAAGTTTGTTTTAAATGTGCTTCAGGTTATTTTTGCATTTAAATAATATAAATAAAAATGTGGAAACAAAGAGTTTCAAGTGAAAAGTTTGAAAACTAAACATATTGAAACTTTCTGCATGTTGTTGAATTTTTTTTTGAACACGTCTTGTGTAGTAAATTACTAGATCAGGTTTGTTTTCTTCATTAGTGTATTTGCCATATGGCACATACACTATTGGCGAAGGTCGGATGGCGGGACCTAGGGGTCGGACCAAAATTTCTCGACGTTTCATAGCCTCCTGAACAATTTGGCACCATTTTTGAAAATGTTTATATATATATGTATGTATATATTTATATACATATATATATATATATATGTGTGTGTGTGTGTGTGCGGGCAATAACTTTCGAAAGAGTTAATTGATTTTAACAAAATTTGGTAGGCACGTTGGAATCCATGACCGCACGAAGCCTATTTAAAATGGGCCCGATCGGACCATTTTAAGGGTTGTATTTAGGGGTTCCAAAAAGTTTTCGGGCCCAAAAATACCGAAAAAATTGTCAGAATTGTTTCAAAATTGAAATTTAACTCTTTAGTAGAGATTAAAATGTGCTGCTAAAATTTTAATAAAATCGGCCCGACAGGACCGGACTTTCAAATTTTATGAAAACACTAGTTTGTTGATATGGATTTACTTATGGAAGGGTGTATTTAATTTGGTGCAGATGTACTGATAAAATCCATGTCTAATATTGAAATTTAGAAAAATTTAATTATTTTAAGGGCTGTATTAAGGGGTTAAATTTTTTATTTTATCAAAAAACAAACTTATGTTCACATAATAATGCCACAATGCCTGTATTAGCAAATGCACTATATTGTCGGCAGGGTTTGGCACTGCGACCCGAGTTTTTTTAAATGAGAAAAGATTAGCACAAAAGAATATTCAACAGAAATAAAGAAAATTAATACCTATATAAATATAACGTGACGCAAAAAAAAAAGTGGTCACCAAGATTTTATCATAAGTTAATGTTTTTTTTAAGTTTAATCATTACGTATCGTATGGTTGAGGCTTTCGCGGCCAGTTGATGAGCTGGTGTTGTCATGATTCGGGTCTATAGGCCGTCGTTGGTTGGAATTGTTTCCTAACGTTTCGCTAGCACGAGTGGCGAGCTTCTTCAGAGGTCCTTCCATCTCAACTAATTTGTCAGACGCCTCTACGGGGAGGAGACATGTATAAGCAGTATCTACGACTGGACAAGCATCGGAGATGGAAGGACCTCTGAAGAAGCTCGCCACTCGTGCTAGCGAAACGTTTGGAAGCAATTCTAACCAACGACGGCCTATAGACTCGAATCAGGACAACACCAGCTTATCGATAATGTTGATTTTTTTAAGGTCCTGAGGAAAGCAAAAAATGTTTGCCGAAACGTTGGCCATTAAAAATGATAAATGAACTGTTTTTAAATTATAAGCCTTGTATCCTGTTGTTACTTTATCCAATCATTATAACCAAGGTTGATTTTTTGTTTGTTTGCAAATTTCTGACTTAAAGTTTCATTCAACGTTTTCTACGTCAATAAACAATAAACATATATTTCAATTTTAAAAAAGACATGTTTCTTCTACATGCAGTATTTTTGTAGACTTTTCTCCATATCGGAACTAGCTCCGGAATTGCGGAATTGAGAACCAAATATCGAAACCAGCTCCGGAATTGACGATGATCCGATGTTGGAGAACCTAACCGCAACCCTGTTTTCAGCTTTATGAACATGCACTGATAAATCACTCGGCCATCTCGCACGAATAACTGAGGGTCTGTTAACGTTGTATATAATTTTATTAAAGTATATTCAGTGTACCTAATCTTTCTCTACTAATATCAAACATAAGTTTTGAGTTTCCGGAAACAACAATATAAATATGAATAAATCAAACGATAATCCTCCTTTAATATCCACAACGCATTCACATAACAATTAATTAGTGAATAATGAATCCTACCAATCATGACGGCCTGTCTGTCTGATACATTATTCACTAATTAATTGTTATGTGAATGCGTTGTGTATATTAAGAGAATTATCGTTTGATTTATTCATATTATCTACTTATCTACTAAGTTATATTAGAAATCGTGTCCATCGTGATTATAATAAAATTAAGAAAAATCGCAAGATAGTGGACAAAATATTTGCGCAAGGATGACACGCAAAATCGTGAAGCGTTCCACATTTTTGTACATTTAATTTAATAAATCAAATATTTTGTCCACTATCCTGCGATTTTTCTTAATTTTATTATTATCTACTAATATTATAAATGCGAAAGTTTGTGTGTGTATGTTTGTTACCACTTATCTACGTAACGGCTAAACGAATTTTCATGAAATTTGGTGTATAGTAGTAGTTACTGTAGGTCCCAGAATAGAACATAGGGTACTAATGTGTAGTTTAAATGCGGTTCTTAGCTTAGTGATATATATTTGAGTACAGTCCTAGTTTTTACGTCTGATTACTTTCCAGAAATATGTGACGGAAAACTAGCCACATTTTTTCATAGATTTTTATACAAAACCATCTATTCGTTCAGTTCTTAAAACAATTTTTATTTGAAGAAATAACCTTGTTTTATTAATAAAAATCACAGAATAGTGGTATTAATCATTATAATTATAAAATTAAAATTATTATTATTAATATAATGGAAGAAGCATGTTCATTATAATTATGTTTTTTAATAAAAAAAGTCACCTAAACGTCTCTGTTCTGCATCTTTCATTTTATTTTCATTTATCTCCTTATATAATATTTATAGGCGAGAATAATGTTATTATTGATCTCAAAACTTCGTTCAAAGATCATTTTTCTCAAATACTTCGTGCGATGCGAACTTGTCAGTGAGTGCATACGTGTAGAGGAATGGTGTCATAACGTTGCTACTTGAATATTTGTACATCGACAAAATTTAAAGTGATTATTAGAATCCAACCCAATGCTAAATAATTTCTTGAAAATTAACAACGAGAACTATCACAAAGTATCACTCTTGTCTTCCACATACACAGAGGGATTGCAATTTTAAGGGGGCCTAAAAACACCAAATAAATTCACAAAATTGTTCCACACTGCAAAGTTGCCCTTTATGTACAGATTAAAATTTGCCCCTAAAATTTAAATAAAATCATCTGAACAGGACCGAACTTAGAAATTATATGGAATGTGAATGAGAATATTATTTTATAATTAAAATTTTATAGTCTTCCAAATTCAAATAAATAATATGGTATTTAAATTTACAATACGTTAATATATACACTGTTTTGTTTGAAGGGTTTGGCATTGCGGCCAGTGTTTTTTAAAATCATTATGATTTCAGATAAAATGAAACGCGTCGACTATAACTTAGAATAATTTTATGTTCATATGTTTTTACGCACAAACAAATAATAATACCGTAAAATGCAAAAAGCTCTTTGAACAACTTATGTATACATCCAAGCGTGACGAATTGTAATCCACGCTTTAGATATTCTCTGTAAACAAACAGATCATACCTACGTAATAAATAAAAAAGCACAGACATATATACATATTATATACCTAATATATAAGAGTGCTTTCATGAACAGAATACAAATCATACTGGAATACTACTGAAATCGGACATATTATGATACAAGTGGTCGCCGTCCGGCTTCGCCCGGTTGCTATGGATTTATGATTAGGTGCATGTTTTTAGCTTAAGCAATTTCAGAGATACAACGCGTCCTTAATGAAGGGTTCCACCTCAAAAATTTTAAACGTACTTCGTATAATGCATTACAGATGTATTATGATTTTGTATAAACCTAGCGACAAAATCATACGTTAAACTTGTAGTTGACAGCTCGCAAATGTTACATTCCGAATGTTAATTCGACATTTCGTAGTTGAATGTTGATTTGAAGCATTAGTGTTTCAATATCCGGATTGCATCAAGATTTGTTCGTATGCAGTATTGGAATATTGAATGCACTCAAAATTAGTTAGCGCTAATTGAAACATTTATGTAATTAGAGAAAGGGCTTAATTATGCGTGCACATAGGTTAAGTATAGTATTTACCAGCCTTTGCCCACCACTTCGCTCGCTTATAATATCAATTTTGACATAAACCTTTCTTATATCTGATCGTAGCGATGGTATCTTGCAGACGATCTCTGATATACCTACAGTTATAAACTGTGCTTAAAATTATTATCCCCACTAACTGAAGTACTATAGTATTATTTCAGTCGCTAAATATCACGGAAAACTTAACCACGATTTCGATCGAGTTAGCGTCGATTTTAACAGAAATCTTATCTTGACCCGAGCTGGATAAAAAGTATCCTATATATTTTTGAATTTGGGTACCAGTAGAGAGTATAACATATTTAGTCAAAATAGATCCAGCTGAATTGGAATTTCATGCTTTCACGGCCGGTAGAAATCCTGGTGAAGAGTGTTTCCGGGCTAGGTAGCCGTAGTCTAATGGATTTTCATCCGAACGTTTCGCCCAAAGATCTGTTGGGCATCTTCAGCGGCGGTTGGCAATTCGATTCGATCTTCTTGCCGGTCGACTGGTGATCCAGCTGTTCCCGAGTGATGCTGCCGCTGATAAACAAATACAGATATGAAATCCTGGAAATACGGTGTCCCATTTGGGTCTGATATACAAAATACTCAAAAAGTCATCAAGAAAAAACATGCGTTTTTTTGATTACTTTTTTTACTTACTTTAGTTTTATATCAAATTGCCATCCCATTAGATATCGAGTGAATATAAAAATAATTAATTCGTGAGTTAAATGTGATCTTCATTTGTTCATTTATCTACATGATGCAAAACTTGTCATCAAATTCAAGTTTATAGTGTGTACCGAGTACTGGATGCTGGATGATGCGCGGGTCGCGGCTCCAATGAGGAGTAGATGCGATACGACTCTATTCGGTTTCCTATGCCTCTGCAACTGCAACGCCGCAAACGTCAGTTATTATTTTTAATACATAGGGTTGGGAACCTAAGGAATCATTTGATAATGGTTTCATCCGCGCTGCTGTAACTTTATCGAGCCTTTTTTTAAACAACTGATAAGGGTGTTATAAATGTTTCGCAACGTGCTAAATGTCAATTCTTGATTAATTCGTGATCTGTTTTACTTGTTTAACAAGATTCTATTAAGAACTGACGGGATGCTGCAACTATCTAAATGATATCGATTTTTTGACCGACTGAAATTAATGAGTTTTCACCCCTTTCTGCAAGGAAATTTTTTAGGGGTTTTTTTTTGGAAATTTTTTAGGGGTTTTTTTTGGAAATTTTTTAGGGTTTTTTTTGGAAATTGTTTATGGTTTTTTTTTGGAAATTTTTTAGGGGTTTTTTTTGGAAATTTTTTAGAGGTTTTTTTTGGAAATTTTTTAGAGGTTTTTTTTGGAAATTTTTTAGGGGTTTTTTTTTGGAAATTTTTTAGAAATTTTTTTTGGAAATTTTTTAGAGGTTTTTTTTGGAAATTTTTTAGGGGTTTTTTTGGAAATTTTTTAGGGGTTTTTTTGGAAATTTTTTAGGGGTTTTTTTTGGAAATTTTTTAGGAGTTTTTTTTTGGAAATTTTTTAGGGGTTTTTTTTAGAAATTTTTTAGAGGTTTTTTTTTGGAAATTTTTTAGGTTTTTTTTTTGGAAATTTTTTAGGGTTTTCTTTTGGAAATTTTTTAGGCTTTTTTTTTTGGAAATTTTTTAGGGGTTTTTTTTGGAAATTTTTTAGGGGTTTTTTTTGGAAATTTTTTATGGGTTTTTTTTGGTAATTTTTTAGGGGTTTTTTTTGGAAATTTTTTAGGGTTTTTTTTGGAAAAAGGAAAAAGTTGTTTATTTTAATTAAAACTAAGCATTTTGACGACATCTTGGTTGCAAGGGCTCCCTTACTACAAGCTGAGTTTGTAAAAATTATGTTGTTTATATGAGATTTCCATGACTTCCCGAGCTCACAGATTCTAATTTGTCAGTTATTAAAAATATGAATTTCTACCAGGCCTTGATAACACTGGCAATGATGGATTTAAATTAAATAAGATTAAAATCCAATTGCTACTTGCACCAGATTCGAAACTTGGAAAATTCTATATGATAAATGACGGCGCGGCGTTTCTGTGATCTCGGCAATTCTTAAGCTCTTGAGCGATTTATTTTCACATTAATTAATTAAACCCCTTATCACTTTTGTTACATTTAGTATAATACCTACATACTATAAACAGTGAAATTAATTAACGAATGCCCAGTTAAAGCTTCGCGTGCTTTTAAGAGATCAACAATGAAGAGTTTCTCTTCACCTGTATTTAACTTTAATTAATTACAATTATTATACTTCTAAATCGAGAAAGAAGAATGTTAATGCAAGTGTCTGGACATTTCTACGTAGGTTTATTCAATTGCATCTTTGTATATTTTTAAATTGTTAACTTTTTTTAAAAATATTTTAATCAATTTGATATATATTTTAACAATGACATCCATAGCTACAATACACGACCTGGCACTGATATCCACATACCATTTAATAGACTTAGTGTTGCAAACTGTGGTCAACTTGCAATGGCCATTCGACTATGTAATCATTTGCCGGTTAATATCCGAAATACAAAAAAAATTCGACTTAGCGCTGAGGCAATTATTACAAGATAAAATATTGTACTGTGAGTATCTAGATGATAATCTGATCTAATTTTTCTGTACCTACTTGACTTGTCACATTCGATGTACAGTCGCGGACTTAAAAAAGTTTACACCTGTATCATCTAGTTACCGATTTTTTTAATTTTCGCATATTGTAATTTGGCTTTTGATAGTAATGTATCAATTACTAAGGTTACATCCTAAATAAAAAACTATTATCAAAACACCTCAGTTGTTTATTATACAATCCAAATTACTCAATATTAGTCAATTAAAACATAAAAAGATTTGATAATATTTGATACTAGCAAATTCCTTCCTCCAATCTTGCAATGATTATTCTTTTTTGTTAACGACAATTATTTCTTTTAATTTTTGACATTTACATTTACCTATTAAAAACTAAATTTGTTGCTAAGCTACTGACTTTTTGTGAACTTACACTGAAAAACGCAAGTGTAAACTTTATTAAGTCCGCGACTGTACTATGTTGACTACGTGATAAATAAATTTACTATTTACTATCCGTAAATTTAACCTTTTCTTTTATTCATTCTTATTGGAATGTAGCTCAACTTATCATGTGTCAGCATTATCCAACTAGAAAACAGAAAACTGTGTTAAATATATTTGTTATGTAACTTTGACGACTAGCTTGAAGGCCTGAATTGTTCTGTTATGATGTGGTTTCTACCAACATATATCTGAACTATCCCGACCGTGCTATGTTTGTCGATAAAAATAAACACAGTTCGCCATTTACACGTACAACAGAAGTTTTTGACAGGAATAATGATGTTTATAAAATTCAAAATGTAATTATTATATTTATTTTAAACTGATGCCAAAATTCGTTAAATTCCAGTATATTATATAAATACTATATTATTTTATAGTAATATATTTCGTCCGAAGTCGGAAGTACCTACTACTATACAGTTGCTATTTTCGCCCACTGATTATCCCTCTTTTGGCGTAGTGTAAAATATATTAAACACATATTAAACCTGACAGTGGTCTTTAATTTTTTCCTTGTATATCTTAATTGTTTGACGATTAACATCATGATGGCATGTTCGCCGACTGATTACGTTAAGAAAAGTATTTATTTGTGGTTTGGCTATTGTCTATTTAATAATTACTAAAAAATAGACTTTAAAACTGAAAGAATATTTCAAATCGGTACAGTAGTTTGTGAGATTATCGCGAAAACGGCAAAACGACCAATTCGGTAAAGAGTGAACGGGGGTCCTTATAGTACACTGTTATTTTGTCCGATCAGCAGTCTTCGGATTTCGATTATAAGTGCAAAGCTGGAGACTTCTTAACGTATCATTATAGGACAACACTTTGAACAAGGATTGTGTAGTGTAATTGGTTTATGGTGTGTGCGTGTGTCGCCGATCGCGGCAGCCCCAGGTCCCACGTGCGTGCATCATGTACATTATATAAATATAAAACATAGGTAGAGATGTAAACAGGCCGAAAATTTCATATTTGCTAACTTAAACGTACGGAACGTGTATTAATTGGCTTAATGTTTACAACGCTACAAAATATCAGCTTGAGGATAGTGTGGTGTAATGGTCAGCGTGCTGGTCTTTGTATCAGACTGTCGTGGGTTCGAATCCCACCTCTGCTCATGTATATGTTTTGATGTCTTTTGACTCATCTTTGATATTTGATAATAACTGGCCAGATACCTTATATGGTAGAGCCACTCACCAAGTAATATTCTCTTGTATAATGTGCTCTATATACCTATGTGGACATATTATATAACTGGATATACCTAGGTACCTACCTTTAAAAAAATAATAACTGCAACTTAAGGGCGGCCACGTATATTCGGAATTCCGTTTCGGAATATCGATTCGGAATTTCGAACGCAGCAAACCCATAAGGGCTTGAGAATAGCCGAGCGTTTAGCAATGCTGTTGTTTAAATGGCGTTCCTATGGTTCCTCTATTACAAGTCCCCAGTTCCCGGGTTCTAGCCCGAGAGCTGGTAAAAGTGTCAATTGGATTTTCAATTTATTATTAAAAAAAAATATTGAATTGAAAATATGAATTGGTGCTAGGCCCAAATAACCTTAGCTGTTGGTGGTCTTTAAAACACAATTAATTAAGCGAACCCATACACAATCAAGAACCTATCATCACACACGTAGAGTAGTTTTCCGTTCGAAATTTTTTTTGATTCGAAATTCCGCATGGTAGCCTGTGCGTTCGGAATCCCGCACGCGGAAAAAAGCCTGTCTGAACTCAATGACTAACGTCGCTCAACTGAGCCTTGATTCCTAACGAAAATAAACGTATGTGTGTGATGTATTTATGGAATCTTGAATCGATATTCCGAAACGGAATTCCGTTTGTAGATGGCTGCCCTTATTTTTGGTGATCCATTCGTTTACCACTGTTTTGTGTACCTAACAAAATGTGTGAGCCCGAAAATTTAATAATGTCTGTAGAAAAATATCCTTGCATATGGGATATTAATAATTCGGAAAAGACGCTAATGACCTAAGTTGTCGACGCGTCTATAATTTACAATAAATAAATAAATAATTCGGAATACCACATAGAACATTCCGGCAGGTACTCGTATCTTCGATACCATTCCACGCTTTTCTACTGTGACCTATTTTTCTCGTCGTTTCTATTGGAGGCAGTGGCGTAACATCTTGGGGTTTGTTACAATACTATATTACCTACAATTTTCAAATTTACATCGGACCACGCCATGATGTATGGGGAATATCACACCCAATCTTGCATCTCCAATATACGGGACCAAAGACGACGGCATCGCGTACCTGCCTTCTCCTTAGGGAACACGTTGCGGCCTCTATTGAATTACTAATAGAGTTTATATATACATACATGACTTTAATATGAATAATGAATATTGGATGCGGCATGATATCGAATCGCGATATCACATTCATGGTTGCATCACTCAATATATATCAGCAAACGTGTTTACGTTTAGTTTTTGTTGTGGCATAGTAAGGTGGCATAGTAAGTTTAAAAAATGAACCCCGACTGCATCAAAAACGAACTAAAAAGATAGAAACAAGCTCAAATGATAATATACAGTCAGAAGAATACATGTAGTTTATACAAGTTGAAAAGAAATATCTGTTGCCTCCGACTGCATGTTATCATTCGATCTTGTTTTCATCTTTTTAGT
Organism: Mongoloraphidia duomilia; assembly: GCA_039654895.1. Taxonomy (NCBI): domain Eukaryota; kingdom Metazoa; phylum Arthropoda; class Insecta; order Raphidioptera; family Raphidiidae; genus Mongoloraphidia; species Mongoloraphidia duomilia. The sequence goes on along the minus strand of CM077524.1, from coordinate 44,913,948 downwards.
TCGCTTTTGACCGGGTTTTTCGATTTTTTTTTTAAATTTAATTTATTTACGTCTTTTTAGTTTTTTGAAATCGTCTCAACGAGACCTTTCTTTTGATATCCATATCGATGTATATAGAAGGAAAATTAAATTTATTTCATGTATTTCAGTAGGTACTTTCGACACAAGAAATTTTGTTTGATTTGTTTTGTCGAAATAAAGTTTACAGATGCGGCAGAGTGGTTTTATTCCTTGTTTTTAATTTTACCTTTTCAACGTTCAACATAATCTTTTTGCGTGAAAAGCTTCTCATATGTTTGAGAAGAACCGAATTAGTTTACAAATTAAAAAGAAAACAGATCGTAGCTAGCATCTTATAGTGTACATATTTTATTAAAATCGGTTCAGCCGTTTTCTCGTTTAGCTATCATACAGGATATCCAAAACCCGAGAAAAATTCTCAAAAAAAGAACGAATTTACTAATGAAAGTCCTGTTAGTATATTTTACAAGATTTTCTTATAAATTAATCTTGATTCTGGTTAGCAGCTAAGTACATGGTGATAAAATGATAGTAAGGAGAAAAATAATAAAATTATATTTTCAACGCTTTATAATTTTCTTAACCGCTTAGTGAAATAACTTAAAGAAATTTGTATGCCTCAGTTAATAATTTAACCAGCCCTGAACTTTGTCCATGCGTGCAAGAAGAATAAATAAAACCGTTTAAAAAAACCGGTCAAGTGCGAGTCAGACTCGCGCATCGAGGCTTCCGTATAATAATAAAAATAAGGAGTTAAGTAGGCAAAAAATTAACAGATTTATTTTATATTTTATTTTGTTTTTTTTTAGTGTTCCAAATTTTTTCGTATCAAATTTATTTAAATTAATTTTTAAAGTAAAAAATTCCAAAATGTTTATACTAAGTATATAAAAAAAAAACAATCACGTATCGTCAGTTGAATTTGAACCCGGCTCTTAGTGGTGACATGCGAACGCCTCGCGCCTTGCCATTACTCTGCTTTTACCACGGCAGGAACAATGGTATACTTGTATGTATTTGGTACAGTTCTATGCCAATGACGGTATATACCGTCCTACATATTATAGTATACACAGTATAGAAACATTCATTTTTTAAAATTAGTAATTTAATTTTAATTATTATTTGAAAGGATTCATGCTATAACAACACACAATCTGTGGAAATTTCAACTAGTTACCTCTTACCATTTGTTAGATAGAGCCCTGTAACAGACGAACGGACACGCGGACGGACGGACAGACATCGTAAGCAGGGTAATAGGGTTCCATACTAAGACACGGAACCCTAAAAACAAAGCTTTCGTTTAAGCATTTTTTTGTCATCTGTGAGTTCCATTCATTTTGTAGAAAGAAGAATAATTACAACATCGAGCTTAGCTGGCTTATGTTCTTAACATTTCAACGCGACATTTTCTCCGTCGTCCTTGAGTAGTACCTTCGGCATTAAAATGGATATTTAGAGATCATTTCGATCACGTAATGACATACTAATATAGGGATGATTTTTAATAAATTTAACTAGATAAAATTTGTAAACAATATTTTTTCACGTTTCATGGTACTTATAAATACCGAAATAGGAATGAAGAAGTCTGATCATGGAGGAAAAAAATCTAATTCGAGGTTTCGACGAATTTAGACCGTTTATGATCGCTACAAATCGAAAAAAATGAATTTTTGATTTCCGTCCATCCGTATATTTATGTGCAGGGCTGATTCGTTCAACGAATCGAAACAAAATTTTGAACTTAGATTTTAAGATATTTTTCAGGGGGATTTTTCTTATTTTTGCCCTATTACCGAGAGCTAGTGACAATTTTGTGATGTTATTTATTTATTGCCAGTAAATAGTGCTTGTATTGTACAAAGTGCGGAAATTTCGAATTTATAAGATGTAGAGATTGTACTTTTACGCACGCTTTGGACTTTTACGCACGGTGACGATACTTTTGCGCACGCTTTGGACTTTCACGCACGATGACTGTACTTTTACGCACGCTTACTAAAATACGCCTCTTCACGCCCGCCTCACAGTGCTCGAATATTGAACTTTAGAAGCAGGAGTTATAAAAAAGTTATTTATGAACTAAGCTCTGAATGGCCCTATAGTGTGCGGAATCGACTTTAATAAGCAATGGAACTGGTAAATACATTGAACGTTGAAAGACTTAGAAAAAATGTTCGAATCCAAACAATTCGTTCACGTGTATGATTGAACGAATTAACGATGAACGACCCAATCTCAGGTCTATAGGGATGCCGACTTCCTGAATGCAGATTGTGGCTTGATATTCGTTTCCGCCGTATAACCTACTTTAAACGCTATTCACAAAAGGTGTATACTGTATAACAGTATGAAACTTATAATGAAATTTCACATTATATTATACACATGTTGAGAACTTGTTTATATAAACAACTTATTTCAGGAATTTTACTTAAGGTTGGCATTCTGTTTTTCTTAAAACACGTAACGATTTCAAACAAAATTCTAATTGAATTTTTCTAAAATAAAATTTAGACATTTTATTAGTGTTCCGTATACCAAAATTGGAAAAACGGAACACTTATGGCCTCATTCCGGTAGTCCGGTTTCTGTCTGTCTGTCTGTCACAAACTACCAGAGCCTTAATTGTGTCTTAAAGACCACCAACAGCTAAGGTTATTTGGGCCTAGCACCAATTCATATTTTCAATTCAATATTTTTTTTTTTTAATAAATTGAAAATCCAGTTGACAGTTTTACCAGCTCTTGGGTTAAAACCCGGGAACTGGAGTTTTGTAATAGAGGAACCATAGAAACGCCATGTAAACAACAGCATTGCTACACGCTCGGCCATTCTCAAGCCCAGCTCCCAGAGACTCCAAATTTGGCATAGTTTTTTTAACCTTAGAATCATACACTTTTTTTCACCACGTCATATAACGTACATGATTTGCCGAACAAATTTTTAAAAATATATTTTTGTTCTACCCCCTATAAAATAGCTATTTTTCATGCATGTATACCGGTCATAATATTACCTATTTCCGACTGTTCACGAGCCGGACGGTTAAGAAATTTTTGTTTTCAATTTATTATTTTTAATAATAAATAAAAGTAAAATTCAGTAATTTTAATATTTCATATTACTTCAACTAGAGGCGAACCTGCGATCGTGTGAACAGTACACAATATTATAGGTAACGCGACTTTGAGAGGCTAATGTTATACATAACCTCTTATTTATTATTGAAGTTAAGTGTACTACACAGGTGAAATGCCAGAAATGTAAGACAAAATCCGTTATTTTATAATGGTATATAAATATATAGGACAAAAAATACAGTGTGTATACCTAGGCCGCAATGCTATTTTGACTCGGGTGACTATTAAGCTCGCTAATTGTTGTTAATTAATGTCACACTTCGTCAAAAATATAAATCATTATACGCCCTAGATACACGCAGTAACACAATTTCTACTACTTTTTATTTAAGAGTGGTCTTTAATAAATATAATTGTTATTTGAATTCATAAATTTATATTATTCAAAACATTAAAAAATACAACATAAAATAGTAATTAAACAACCTTTACTTACCTTTTAATACTGTAATTAATACAATTTGATTAAACTACAGTTTATACTATTTATTTGTTGAAATCAACAAACAACTACGGAACAATAAAGTTCCAAAAGTTGTTCGAAAAAAAAAGATGCAAAAGAACAGTTTTGAATGCTTTTTTACCTCTGTGAACAAATACCGTAAACAGATAATAAAGTAGGTAGTTGTCTAAAATAATATTACAGGAATAATGGTACTTGAATTTTTTAATTTATTTTTCAATTACAAATATCCTACGGGGACAAAATCTCATCGGTTCTTCCCGTGAGCTGCTTTGGATTACAAAATATTCACAAACTTGTCACAAAGGAGTTTTTCAAACGTGCTTCTGATATAAGAGAAATACGCACAGATCTGCTGCATGGCATTTTCTCACTGAAGATGTTTATATTTGAATTTCCTGCAAAAATAGAACAAATGATGCGATTAAAATTGAAAAATGAAATTCACACAAAAGGTATATATTATGCTCAATATTTTTTTTTCGATTTTATATATAATTCATATTGCTCTGTATCCATATAAAAGTAAATATTATGTTGAGATACTTAAAGAATCGAATCTACGACAAAAGGACACGGCAATTTGGACGCGGGACAAAAAGACGCGGTCATTTAGATGCGAGACAAAAAGTCGCAAGGGACAAAAGGACGCGGAGAAATTTGGACGCAAGACATTAGGTCGCCTTCCAGTTGGACGCAAAAGACGAGGTTGGTAGTCAACAAACTAGGATGTTTATCTTAAAAATATTTTTATTGTCAAATTGGAATAATTTATTTTTATGTGCAATTGAAAATTTGTTCATCTAGACTTAGAGTAATCGTTGATATTTGGCAGAATATCTGAAAAAGCCAGATACTTAGCCCGAAAAAAAACGTTGTTTAAATGCGTAAGGTATCATCGTTTAGACACGGTAAGGCAAAATCTAAATTCACTTATGATCTAAAGGGCACCCAAGTGAAAGAAATATGCATCGTGAGACACCCGACAGAAGTGAACACTGCAAACTGAATCGAATTTAAAAAATATTACAGTAACTCAAAAAAAAAACAGATATGATACACCGGCTTACACCTAAAAATATTATCCACTTTTCTCCCTCGATGCTAAAGCCACAATTATATCAGATAGTAAAAGAGTAAGAGAAACACTGTATATGTATATAATAATAAAAATGCGCCTTTTGCGTCCAACTGGAAGGCGACCTAATGTCTTGCGTCCAAATTTCTCCGCGTCCTTTTGTCCCTTGCGACTTTTTGTCTCGCGTCCAAATGACCACGTCCTTTTGTCCCACGTCCAAATTGACGCGTCTTTTTGTCGTGATACCTAAAGAATCAACCCAAATGGTCGGTATTAAATGTTGGAGGTGGAGGGCCGCCAATTTCGAGTAACCCAGGGCGGCACTGAATTGAAATAAGCCATTGGTTTTGAGACTTTCAATAATTATTATTTCACCTTTACGTCTTTCAATTTTGGGTTAAACAAAACTCATTTTGGTTATTACTTATTTATTTCAGATTTGAGAAATGTGATCAAAATATGGTAAAAGTCAATACAGTCGATATTTTACTTTGCAGCAGATAATTTTGGAGCACAAACATGAATGTTTTAAGCATATATAATTCAATTTGCAGAACAAAATGTCGGTATTAACCTCCTTGCAGAACGACATAAACACCTAGACGAGCAAGTTACCCATAAGAGAGGGGGTTATTACCGACATTTTGTTCTGCAAATTGAAATATATGCTTAAAACAGTCGCCGTAACAACATATTAAAATTTAAACCTTAAACTAATAATAAAAATTTCGTTGGGTACCTACTACGTGACAAGTTTAGGGTGATATGCCACCCTTTTAATACCGACCAATCGATCTGCAAATATTATAATGGCATTATTGAGTTCACCGACGAGCTATACAAACAATTTCAGCCTTGACGCAATAATAATTGTGACCATTTTTTTGTTAGATGTTGGGGGCAGTCTGCATCCCTCACATACCGCTATCTAGCAAAATCCCTTACTTAGGGCACTTTAATATGCTTCCGTCAACATCTTCACAAAAATAAGACCTTGAATAAATAACACCAGAAAATTGTCACTAGCTCTCGGTCGATTGCCGTTGCTCCGCATATGGTGCTCACAAATCACAAATCCGGTAGGGATTCGGAACGATGTGAAAGGATTAAAATATATTAAAACGTAAACATTTTCTTTCATGACCAGTTGCTAGTCAACCAATGCTGTTTTTGTTGAACTAAATAAACAAGGTGAATAAGCGACTGGCATCATTTAAGGTAGACTAAACGTTAATATGATTAACTTTGTATCCTTTACCAAGTTGGCATCCCGTATAGGTAGGTACATTGGCACAGTTGAAATTTTAAGTATTTATCAAAAAGCTTTACCTATATTAAGCATACATACTCTCGCTTTTATCTTTTGACCCGGATAGCTGAGTTGGCCTTTCTTTGCGAGATTTTTATACGAGAAATATTACAAGTTTACCCAGTGTCACTCAAAAGATTATGACGAATCTATCTACACACCTCATTTATCAAAATCCATAAAACCGATTAGATTTTATGTGGGAATAAAGAATATAAGCCAGATAACCACCTTTTGCTTTCGCGCAGTCGGGTAAAAACAAAGTCAAATAGTTAGGTACTCCAGTGGGAGAAAGTAAATTCCAAATATATTATAATTTTGGGAATTATTTTTTGGTTATGCTATCAGACATTTTATTGTATTTAATTGTTTTCTGATATATGGAATAAAAATTTCTAATTTCCAAAATAATAATTATAGTGAAAGAATTGAGGACATCCAGTTGATATACAACGTGATTCTGTAATGAGTACCATAAATGATACAGGATGTACCTACTATCAAAATAATACGAAAACCAAGAATAACTTTTTTTCCAAAAGTGCTTCCCTAACAAGATACAGGGTGTTAAAGGGTCGATTTGGAGAACACTTATTTGATCGTATCTTTTAACAGGGTTGAACAATTTAATTCATTTTTGGTAGACATCTACTACATAATAAGGACCGTAAATGGACAAAATTTTGTTGCATTTGAACAACCCAGTGGCGTAGAATGGAGGGTCATGTTCCAATGGAGGACACTTTGAAAACTTACTTTAATTTTATTTTTACTAATTTTTATTTTTTTGTTAATTAAACTTTATTACCTAGATGTATTCAACTTTAAGTATTTTATTTGTTTGTTAATAAAACTTTTTCTGTGATAACTTTGCAGCCTGGTATTTCACATAGTGACACGCAAGTCAGAATATCTTGGAAACGGACTCTTCTGGGCAAATGAAACAAGTGTACCTTTTTTGTTATATTTGAACCAATAATATTAAAAAACCAAAGAAAAATGGAAAAAAACCCAACAGCAACTTTTTTTGGGGGGAAAAAGTGTCACATGACCCCCAATTCTACGTCACTGGGTTGTTCAAATGCAACAAAATTTTGTCCGTTTACGGTCCTTATTATGTAGTAGATGTCTACCAAAAATGAATTAAATTGTTCAAGCCAGTTAAAAGATACGATCAAATAAGTGTTCTCCAAATCGACCCTTTAACACCCTGTATCTTGTTAGGGAAGCACGTTTGGAAAAAAAGTTATTCTTGGTTTTCGTATTATTTTGACAGTAGGTACATCCTGTATCATTTATGGTACTCATTACAGAATCACCTTGTATATGGAATAAAAATTTCTAATTTCCAAAATAATAATTATAGTGAAAGAATTGAGGACATCCAGTTGTTATATAATTAAAAATCGAAAGAAAACACTTCATCAGTTAGTGTCCTTAAAATTTAGATGAGAATAAATTGAGTTTAGACACTGAACTCGAGTTATCATTAGCATCGCACAGTCGGTAGGACAACAGAAAAAATACAAAAAAATCGGAATGAGCTGCACTTAGGTCTTCTCTTCACAGAGCAGACACCCTGTGTGTAGTTTGTGTAAGTATAAGTAATTAAAGTTCTACAGGTTTGCAGGACTTTTTTACTTCCCACCTCTACTATGGTAGGGAAGTAATGGATTCAGTCCGAAAACAATATTTCGAGATTTTAACAGATTTTCACGTTTTAAGACCCTAGCAATCGTTTAAGATCATTTTCTGACTGATGTCTGTATGTGTGTGTGTGTGTGTGTGTGTGTGTGTGTGTGTGTGTGTATGTGTGTGTGTATGTGGTCAATTTTTCGCCTTCGATATCTCAAGAACGGAACAACATACGGGCATGCCGATTGTTCTATTGTGTTTATCAGCCTTTAACTTAGATCTGATTAGATTTTGAGTCAAATCGGTTCAGTGGATCCTGAGATATTCAAAAAAACGTCCTCAATGTCACGTATTAACATAGGTAAAAAAAAATATAAATGAATTCTAGATGTTATAATATGAAAAAAATGTAAATATTTTTTTTCTCTAAAATGTATAGTTTTCGAGAAAAAAAATATTTTACTAAAAAAAATAAAAATTGTACGTAAATCAAGGTAACCATGATTTTTGCTATATTAAGTTAGCCATCAGTAGATCACCAAACAAAAAAGAGGGCCATGCTTTTTTCAAAGAATAAAAATTAAATTGTGTTTTAAAGACCACCAACAGCTAAGGTTATTTGGGCCTAGTCAAAGAATAATAAAAAAAAAAAGTGTTTATTTTTTGCAAATATTTACTAGGTGGGAAGTATAGGACTGGTCATCAGTCGAATTTTTTATGAAAGCATCGGTTTGTGATGTGTCAGTTCTACTCATTCACTAGTTGACTACTTGACGGCCTTGTGTTTACTCGAGGCATGTCTTTTCATACAGAGATCAATATAACATAATATTTACAGCCGGCCCGAGTTCATATCAAATATTTACAATATAATATTTGTGGTCACACGGCAAAACTGTTTATATCAAATTTTCTATATCTTCAAATAGATTTTTAAACTTTATATTGTATAGCATTGTGAAGAAATGTTTCATCCTTACAAAATTCTAACCTGAAACTGAACTTCAAAACGGCATGGTATATTGTGTTGGTCGCCTAAAAGTTTGTTTTCTGGTACAACGAAAATATACAATAATGCTTATTTGTATTGCCGCCGAGACGAATATTTACAAAATTCTAACCTGAAACTGGACTTCAAAACGGCATGGTATAGTGTGTTCGTCGCCTAAAAGTTTATTTTCTGGTACAACGAAAATATACAATAATGCTTATTTGTATTGCCGCCGAGACGAAATTTTTTTCGTCTCGAATGGGGTTGACCACGTATTTTTTTATTTTTTTAATCGGTAGTGTTTTTGAATTTAAAGCTATCAAATTTTTTTCGGAACTCGTCATAGAACTATGTTCGCGCTATTCTAACAGCCAATAAGAGTAAAGTCAGCAGAAATGAAAATACTTAGTACAATATTATCGTATTGTCTGCACCTTTCAAGCGTCAAGAAGCGTCTTTTAGTGTTTTTGTTACTTCATACGTTCAAATATCTACAGTGTTATTTGTACACATTATTTTCAGATTTTTTGCTGAGAAATTAATACGAGTGAGAATTACGAAATTTGACATTTCACATCACAAAAACTCAAGACTACGTTGTCTCAGCCATATTTAGTCATTTTCATGGCGCGTGTCTTCTGATTGACCATTTAACTAACAGCAGTTTTAAATTATAAAAAAAATAATAACAAACGCTTCAAAATTCCCACCAAAAATAGATATTGATTACACACCTAGAGTACAATGATATCCGTTAAAAAAACAGCAACTTTCAATATTGTGTAGGGTCAACCCCATTCCGAGACGGGATCAAACTAGAACTAGCGAAAGTATCAATTTATTCTATTAAAGATCAATAAACGCGAAAAACTCAAAAGCCCATAAACTCTACTCAGAGGCGATAATTTTTCGGCAAATTGTTATTTCCTTTTTAACTTTATCGAATGAGCGAAGCAAGTGATTTTCCATTCCCACATCGATTGAGCGAAGCGTATGTGGTCTCTATTTCACTCGATTGAATGTGAGAAAATTTTAAGCTATATCTCATTACGCCATCATAACGGGGGGGAGGCTGTCATTTCTGGGCAATGCAGGGCAAAAATGGTTACTCATTAAATAAACTGAACATTTATTTTATTTCTCAAAAAATCTTGCTTAAGCCGTTTTGCCTTATGGCAACAGATTTTATATGCCCCGCGTACACTTCCTATCTATAGATACTTTATTGGATATGACAATTGTGTTTTTAACTAAGAATGACGTATATTTTTTAAATTGTTTTTAGAATGGTTGCTAAAATTTGAAGGTCAAATTTCTTTTTATATTGGAAGATTCCCGTATGTATATACGGAGATTCCCTTAACTTTAAGATTGCACATTGCAGCGCACTTGACATTGTGTACATTTTATATTTTTGTAAACTTCATATATTTTGGGTACTTACCAAACTATACCGGGTACAATGCCCACCATTATGAGTCAACACATTTTTTAAAGACTGGTATCTTGCACTTCAGTGTGGAGTTTAAAATTTAAAAAATATACTTCTAGATGAAACTGTGATCTGTATGGAGAAGTTTAAAGATTCTACTATAAAAAATATGAGTTTTAAAACGAAAGTTTAAATAAAAACGACCTTTATAACTTTTTTAAAATACTTTTTAGAATTGCAGTAAGATTAGAAAAATTTAAAACTTGGTAGAGAATTAATAGAAGTTAAAAGTCAGTGTTTGTTTTCATTTTAACTTTGTTTAATGAATTTAAAATTGACATTTCACTTCTGCACAATTTAACTTTCGAATGATAACTGTTACATTAATGGCAAAACTTACGGATAGTACATTAGTGAGAAATCGAAAGTGAGGAAGCTAACTTTTAATTTTATGTGGTATTGAAAATTTTGCTCCAGTTCTACCATGAAAACTTCTATGAAGGTTGTGTCGAACACTTGAATAATATATATTCGACGTTTACATTTAAAGTCTTCCCTTTATTGATTTTTTTCGCGTTTTTAATACTGAAACACTTCAGAAAAATAAGCTCTACGGTGTAATTTATTTTCTTTAAACATTATCGTTTATGTAGTTTTAGTACTTTATTTTATACGGAAGTACGCGTTTCTGTTTCTTTTTAACCGACTTCAAAAAAAAGAAGGTTAGCAACATTTATATTTTTTTAGATTTAATTTTTTTTTAAATTTAATCGAGAAATATTTGTGTATTTGCCTATACAGAGTGGCACATCTTAAACAATGCAGTGAAATATCTCGGAAACGGTACAAACCATAAAAAAATGTTTTATACAAACGTTATAGAGTGTCAAGGGGGACAGAATACTGTGATATAAGATTTAACATAGGTGGTGCTGTGAAGGTCAGGCGAAGGTCAGCTTCAAATTTTTAATTGTAACAGTGCATTTTTATTCCAGAATACGATACAGTATTTAATAGTGAACAGTAAATTATTAAGGTACATAATATGAGCTAAAGTTAATTAATATAAGACCGAACTTCGAAAAAATGTTTGTGGAGATTTTTATTTTGATGTCCTAAGCATTTCCTGAAAAGTACTCTTAATTTGAACCGTGAGTTTTTTAACCGACTTCCATAAAGGAGGAGGTTCTCAATTTGATGCGTATTTTTATTTTTTTTATGTATATGCATCTATTTCTCCTGCATTTGTGAACCGATTTTGATGATTATTGTTTTATTTAATAGGACGTACTTTCAGGGTGGTTCCACATAAATTTTATTAAAATCGGTTCAGTGGTTTTCTTTTTTTAGGTTAGTAATCAAATATTAAGACAGAAGACGGTTAATAACGTGCAAACTACGTTTTGTAAAGCCACTAAAAATAAAAAATAAGAAACTTTTAAGAAAAAAAAACCTATAAAGAAGCCACTAAAAAGAAGAAGAAAAATTTTTAGGTCGGCGCCAATTGAATAAAATAAAAGTATAGATACCTATACAAAATGTTTTAGTATCTAATTAAATTAGCGCCGATCTCAAAATTTTATTTTTTCCTTTCTTTAGTAGCTTTTTTCTTAAAAGTTTTTTTTAGATTTTATTAATGTTTATATTGTTTTTAATTAAAATTTTTTAGAGACATTGTAATATATTTTGTAGTAAAATAAATCATTTTTGTTTGAGAATATTTTTGTTTTTTGAGGTCACCAACTGCTAATGTTATCTGGATCTTTGTTTTAATATAAAAAACTTTTTAACAAAAAAAAAACCTCCTTCAAAAAACCACTAAAAAGAGGAAAATAATAAAATGTTGAGGTCTGTGCCAATTTAATAAAATATTAAGTCGGTTAAAAAGTATATTATAGTGATTTATATCTTCTTTTTAACCAACTTCATATTTTATTAAATTGGCACAGACCTCAAAATTTCATTATTTTCCTCTTTTTAGTGGTTTTTTGAAGGAGGTTTTTTTTTTTGTTAAGAAGTTTTTTATTTTTTACTTTGTAGTATAAAAAAGTGACATTTACTTTAAAAGAATCACACGCCGTTACTCACTTTTATTAAAATCAGCCGAACTACTAAACCGATTTTGATGAATGGGACCAATCTGAAAGTATAGCCTTTCAAATAAAAAAAATTTTTCAAAATCGGTTTATAAGATTATAAGGTAACAAACATAAAAAAAATACAACCGAATTGAGAACCACCTCCTTTTTTGAAGTCGGTTAAAAACTGGGATAATTTTATTCAATAAAATCGAATTATAGGTACGTACGTTTACTGTAAAATTCGCAACAATATAATATCGACATTTTCCCAATATAATAAAACGAGTCTGTGAGCCTATCATAACGCAATCAATCATGTTGGTTTATAAAGGCGTTCCCCGGAATCCCGGAGTGTTAAAGTGAAAGCTGTCTGGTAAGTCCGCAGGGGTTCCGGAACAGTCAGGGTTGGGGTGAGGTGGGTCGTTCGACACGTAATTACTCTAGCCATCCGTCTAGCCCACTAGCGGGCGCCACTCGAAGTTCGATCAGTCGCCCATCTAACCGAACTGAAAAAGTTTTATATTGACGATTGGTTGTGCTCATAAAAAAATTAAATTTAATTAAAACCTTATTTTCTGTCTTAAATAACCATGGAAATAGTTACAATCAGTGGCATAAGTACAGGGTGACAGGACTGGCAAAAAATTAGGGGCCCCCGGCTTCAGGGGGCTCCGCGGCAGCTTACATATAAGTCGGTGTGCAGCGTACTAGGTTTCGTTCCTTCCATTATCCCCATATTGTACTTCGTTCTTATTTCTACTTCTTTCTTATCTAATCTAAACTTAATATTATAAAATTGGTAAATTCTGCACTTTGTACAATAGACGCACTACTGGGTATCAATCGATATGTTCGTATATATAGTAACGCGCCTACAAAGTCCACATCATGAGAGAGTCATGTTTTTAATGATTTATACAGAAGTTAATAACTTTAATAAAAATAAACTAAATCGTAACTTAGTCTGCAATTGTAAAGTTCTAAGGACTAGAAGAGCGAATTTTCCGTTTTCCTAATTTTTTTCTTGTTTTTCAAATTTCAATCTATCTATATCTATTTGTTTGGTTGAACGCGCTAATCTCAGGAACTACCAGTCCGTTTTGAAATTTTTTTTTTGTTAGATAGCCCTTTTATCGGGGAAGGCTATAGGCTATATAATATCACGCTACGACCAATAGGAGCGGAGCATCAATTAAAAATGTTGCAAAAACGGGAAAAATTATTCCTTTTGAGAGCTTCCGTTGCGTGCGCTGCGTAAACGGTTAAAGTTACGCAAAAATCATGTATGACGGAATTGTTCCCGGAAGGTTTATATATATAGCGAACGAGCGTAGCGAGTGAGTAATGTAATTCCTAAACCACGCAACGGATTTTGATGCGGTTTTCACCATCAGTTATAGATAATTTTTCACGGAAGGTTTATATATATAGCGAATGAGCGAAGCGAGTGAGTAATGTAATTATAATATTCAAGCGAACGAGCGAAGCGAGTGGGTAGTGTATTTATAATATTCAAGCGAACGAGCGAAGCGAGTGAGTAGTGTATTGCACCCGGGATTTCTTAGCACCCGGGCGAAGCCGGACGGGGCCGCTATAAAATATATATGGGAATTTTTGCAAATTTTTCTTTCCATTAATCATGAAGACTCGAGGTGGTGGGGATGGTGAGCAAAGTTGATTTTTATTGGCGAGGTCAAATTAATGTTCAAAATGCCAGAGGACTGACCATAAAATGTACCAGGGGCCCCAAATTTATAGTTACGCCACTGGTTACAATACTGTATATACACTGCAGTTGGAATAAATCTGTATAATCATTAAGAAATGATATTTATTACCATTCCAACTCCACAAATAGGGAATGATACTAATTTAACCCAAAAATCACTTTCACAATTTTTTTACAATACATTCCTTATACAGTTTGTCTGTTAGCACAATACCGGTCAAATGGTCGAGCGGATCGGAACAAAATGTTGGAGGGATGTTTAATGTAGGTAAATAGAAAGAGCCCTATTGTTTTTGTGAAAAATCGTCGCATGCGCAGAAGAGATACGTACTGTAACTACACCTATAACCCTCTATACGATAGATTGGCTTTTCAAAAGTACCTTCTAAACTCTAAATCAAAATTATGTAAATCGGTGATAAAATTTATTTAAGAAATAGGGGATTGGTTCCCTAAAATTCTATTTAATTTTAACCTCAGAATTTTTTTCGCCACTTCATATCACATGAAGTATCAACCAGACCCTGTTTTTGCTGTCATTTAGTTTATCATAGTTTATTTTTAATCTTTTTTCGGAACCATTAATATTAATGAATTAGTATTAATGATTCCGACTCGTTTATCACGATACCTGACATTTTGAAATATCTGTAACAAATTTAAGTACCTACATAAAATTTAAAATAACGATACGCACATTTAGGAAACAAATGATAAAGAATACCCTAAAAATCGCCATTTACACCAATTTACAGATAAAAAAGTTGTGTATTCCACAGCTAAAGTCTGAAAATTCAGGACGCCGACAGGAGAATCACTGAGAATTTTAAACTATTATGCAGTTACCTGTGGTCATTTCGGTCACTAAACAAACATACAGCTTTACGTATGTTTGAAGTTGTTCTTACCTAGGTATACTTTTTGAAATATCTGTTTATGAATTGTTTATAATTAAATCATTATTACGCGCTAACGTTGATCGCAGTAATAATTATTGTATTGTTTTGCAATAAACCTGTTTATAAAAATATAAATTCGTGATCAAACGTCTGCATTAAGGATTGATATTTTTGATCATGTAAAGTGGAATTTCCATTGCGAAATTAATTTGTAAACAAGTTTGTGACGAAGATAGCACATTTATTAAATTCGTGTCAATTACTTCTATCTACATAACCTCGCAAAATATGTATTAACACATTCTATTTGACAATTTTATTGACAATAAATACCTACAAGAAGAAAATCCTTATTGGGATGTGTATTAATGTCTTCAAAAAATAGTTCTGTTGTTGGTGCCGGTTATTGAGGTAACCATCGTCTATCGGTAAATAGAAGTTTTAGGTTTGCGTTCCAACAGTGGTAGTGTTACAGTTAAAATATTAGCATTGTTACTTACTTTCAATTTTTTGCGATATATACATAATACTTATTTTGACATTTTTTACTGTACTGCACAGATTTCTTTCTTTTCCATTCATGCTGATTATATATTTAACATTTTTCTTCTGTATATTCATCAGTTAATGTCAGTCATTTTGACATTACTTTTAACATTTATTTTATTATTTTTATTTCAAGGCAGTTTTGGTTGTTTAATATTGTTTTATTACATTAAATTTGAAACTAAAACACTTACTTTTCAGTTCAAACCAATCATAGTGTGTGAATTTTTCTGACTAAATTATTTTTTCATTTTTTTTTGCATGGACGCTCTGCATACATTTATATAGTTTATACAGTATGTAAACAGGTAAGGTGTACATAGGGACATTAATTAGCATTGGGGACGCTAATGACCTGAGTTGTCGACGCGTCTATAATCTACAATAATATTATTAATTAATTAGCATTGGTAAAAAATGATTGGATCAAAATGAACCATGACTCCTAATTTACGTATTTAAATAGGGTTGCTATGATAATTTTAATGTCTTCGTTTTATTTCGAATAAAAACATGAAAATTACCATAGCAATCCTATATTATATATACACGTAAATTATGAGTCATGGCTCATTCTGATCCAATCATTTTTTTCTCAATGCTACATTACCCATGTTTACATACTGTATATTCATTTTCCTTTTTTAAACGGTTTTATTTAGCTTCATTTTGTATGTTTATTTATTTGTTTGTTTCAAATCAATTGTACCCATTTAATAGTTTGCTAGTAGTGTTTCCACGGAAACATAGCTTATATTGTTTTTACATTGATACAAAACAGTATTTTTAAACTATTTTTTTTTTGGTTTCACAGCTAACTAACAATCAAATCTTTTAATTAGAAAGTAAAAAATAAAATAGAAAATATTTTTTAGTAAAGCACTTTTATTTTCAATAGAGCCTTGCATAAATGTACTAAAAAGAAAGAAATAATATTTAATTTAGGTTCATAGTATAAAAGCGTGAATCGTGACTGTAATAAATTATCATATAGTTTTCGACCCACTCTTTTTTTATTATATTAAATAATTTTTTTTCTTTTTAGTACATTTATGCAAAACTCTATTGAAAATAAAAGCGTTTTATTTAAAAAGATTTTTCATTTTATTTTTTAATGTGCTAATTCGTAATACTGATGTAGCAGCCAATTTTAAAATTCATCCATCAACAAAAATCAACCGTACTAAACTCAACTACAAAAAGAATTGAAGTTTTATATATTTTACTCTGTCACTTTTTTAACTTTTATGTTGGTACTTACATATTTAATTGTATTTGTAAGTGTAATGCAAATTCATCCGTTTAAACTTTAAAAAATGGTTTTAATAATAATTAATATCACTTTTTTTCTTTAAAACCAGCTTGTATAGAATACACCCTTCTTCGTATATGTAATTCTTCTACTGATTCTGATTTACTTCTGTTTTTGTTAAAAAAATCTTTGGCTAGTCCTTTTGTTATAACGTATGTCACATTTATAATCAAGCTGGTTAAAATAACAGCCGCTGGAGCCTGGAATCGTCCATTTATTCCAAGGAGAATTATTATTTTCAAGCATTATTATTATGTCAACTGTCAGTGTGTCACAGTTAAATTGTCAACGAACTTGTCTATTATTAATATTTTTTTTTTTTAGTTTCAAATAGATTTACTGAAAATTTTAAAATCTGGTCTATAAAAATTGTCAACAGTTAATATCACTTGTTTTTGTTTGTTCAAACTGTTGTTATACAGGGTCATTGAAAAATATTTTTGTTGTAGTTCGAAAATTTGGATTGATTTGCGCAATAACTTGCATTCCAGGTGTACTTACTCATGATAACTACTTTACAATTTGGACTTTTAGATTTTTATTATCAATTCAGTTTTTGGAGAGAAAAATTGAGATTTTTAAATATTACTGTTTTATACATAATACAGGGTGGCACATCTTAAACAATGCAGTGAAATATCTCGTAAACGGTACAAACCATAAAAAAATGTTTTATACAAAAGTTATAGTGTCAAGGGGAACAGAGGACTGTTATATCAGATTTAACATAGGTGGTGCTGTGAAGGTCAGACGAAGGTCAGCTTCGATTTTTTAATTGTAACAGTGCATTTTTATTTCAGAATACGATACAGTATTTAATAGTGAACAGTAAATTATAAAGGTACATATCAGCTAAAGTTTATAAATATTGAAATATTTAGAAATTAAATAACAGCCAAAATGAACGACAATTAGATAAATTATGGCATAGCAGATAGCCATGATATTACGCACCGGCCTTCTTGGCTTGAATTCAATTCATAAAAGAACCGAATTGACAAATTAAATTTGCTATTTAATTTGTAAATATCTCAATATTTATCAACTTTAGCTCATGTGTACCTTAATAATTTACTGTTCACTATTAAATACTGTATCGTATTCTGGAATAAAAATGCACTGTTATAATTAAAAAATTGAAGCTAACCTTCGCGTGACCTTCACAGCACCACCTATGTTAAATCTGATATCATAGTCTTCTGTCCCCCTTGACACTATAACTTTTGTATAAAACATTTTTTTACGAGATATTTCACTGCATTATTTAAGATGTGTCACCCTGTATATACATAATATATTAACTATAATTTTTTTCAAATGTAACTTTTTTAAAAAATCCAACCGATATTTCTTAAGCTGAGTGAAAACCTGGTGACATTCATATTATTGACTAATTTGAAAAATGTCGAAATATGTGGTAATCAGGAACCTCAACTGAAAAAATATAATATGCACGTCATTTTATGATATGATTACAATTAAATTGTCATGGAGGCAATCATTACAAATGGACATAGCCTGTGTTGTTTATTGTTCATGACCTTCGCATAATATTGCATCATAAATTGGATTTTTTTCTGTGTGTATGTGCCATTTCTTTTAACAAGACTGCGACTCGTCAAGGAGGGTATTGTTTTCAGCAGTATTTGTATTATTTTATTTTTGAGCTTATTTGAAACCAGAATGAAGTGATTTAGGTGTCATTTTGTCCATAATTTACTACTCTATTAATATAACACAAAAAAAAAATTTAGTCATCTACCCTATTGTCATATTCAAACTTTGAAGTAGCATAACTTTGTTGTTTTTAAAGACATTTCAAAAACATTTTCGCCATTAATTTTGTAATTTTTAGAACTATGATTTAGACAAAAAAAATAAAAAAAGGAAACATCCTAATTGATTAAAATAATTTTATGACGTCGTCTATATTGACGGAGATTGCAATATTTTAAATTTTTGATAGAAACGGCGAGATATAGATAACTCGTTCTTTCGCAGATTAAAAAAAAATATTTGTGATAAGGATAGTTTGGACCAAAAAATAGTTACGGAAAAACTTATTAAAATGGTGCCTTTAAGACGAAAAATGTGTTTTTTTGATTTTTCAGCTCTCACTCTAAACCGTGCATTACGGGTAGATATAGAACAAAATGGCATACCTAACAATTTTCTAGAATACAAACTTTCCTACAACAAAATCCATGATAGTATATAGCTAAAGTTATTAGTTTAGGTATTGTGTGGTAGTTTGCAGCAGATTCGCTTATTGCCTATTGGTTAGTGGTTACCGTGGATTAAATAACTGTATTTAACAATCGGAAATTGTACATTATAGTCATTATGGAATCACATTTACAGCGTTTATTTTTAAGCTAAATCTTTTATTGTATATAAGTAGTAATCTAGCAGAGTACGGTAGCAATTTTCTTTCTTAATAGACGTATTGTGAAAAAACATAACAGCGCAAAAACACACAAAAGCACTTTCTTTTGCTGAAATCATTGTTCTTCCGTCCTTCTTCATATAGCTACTCTGAGGCAGCTGTGAACGGTTAGTAAAGTAGCTTATTGGTCGTCATGCATGTTATATAAACCCATTGGACAACACAGAACAATCAGTCGTTAAACTTTACAGCTCTCATAAGCAGAGACTCTCAATCTTTTACAATCTATTAGCATTTGACCGTGGCTTCGCTCGCGATAAAGAGCTCGAGTTTTAACAGGAACCAGAGCGTAGCCAGATAACAAAAACCCTATACTTTAACTTTGAGGACCAATTGATATGTTGTACCGAGTTTTTAAAAAATCGATCCAGCCGTTCTTTAGTGAAAAGCAAAGAAAACAAAATTACAGCCATGGGTCTCGTTATTATATTTCATATATTCCATGGCCTAGCTCGCTTTGTGTTGTCAGATCTAGAGAAATTTCCCTAGATCTAGGGATTTTCCACCTGATTAGGGTGAAAAGATAAATATGGTCATTTTGTGCTGATATCTAAAAAAATTTATCGAAAATCTTAAAAATTTCTTAAATAATTTGATCAAAGAAAGTGTGTTCTTTATTAGGAATTTGTTAGAGAACAGGTGGTGTAACGATTAGCGTAGCGGCTTTTGGTTCATACTGTCGTGAGTTCGAATCCCACCACTGCTCATGGATGTTTTGTGATGTCATTTAGTTTTAAAAGAATTGTTATTTAATGTATTTAAGACGCTAATGATCTAAGTTGTCGACGTGTTTATAATTTACAATAAAAAATTAGGAATTTGTTATTTGTGCAAAAAAAGTAAATCCCAACGAGCTTAGATTTCGAGAGGATTTTTTTAACTACTCGCTGAGAATTGAGGCGTTCTCCGAAAATGTGCTTGGCCCGATTGTCTGAGGGTATAAACAGACTCCATTTAAGGGCATCGCACTTTATCTTATATAATATTTAAATTATACTAACTGATAACTGCACGCTTCCTCGATGAATGGCGGTTTACTGACCTCGCCATTTCTTATCCTTCAAAACGGAGAATGTCATATATAGTTATAGAACACATCGTGGCATGAATAATAATAAATATATAGATTCATGTTCTCTGCCTGAATAGACTTATACAGTGAAGCCATGCGTTAAACCCAAGAATACATTGAATATGATACAGGTGTGCAAGCTTTCACGGCCGGCATTGTTCCAAGTCTTCATGGTTTCCGGGCTTGAATGCCGTGGTCCGGTGGTATTTCTACCTGACGTTTCGTCTAAAACTGCGGTAGACATTCTCAAAGGCGATGTGGCAGCGGTCGAAGTGTCCTCCTTGGCGGCTCAGTGTGTCAGTGACTGGTGTCTTCCCTTCTTTTATGCCTAGTACCAGTGTGTTCTCTGTTCGGTCGTAGTCCGTCCCTCTGTAATTGGTCAACTGTGCAGTGTGTAGTGGTGGGGGTGTCCGATTGGACAAGGACGGTATACGACCGAGTAGAGAACTCACTCCCACCGCTACACACTGCGCAGTTGACCAATTACAGAGGGACGGACTACGACCGAACAGAGAACACACTGGTACTAGGTATATAAGAAGGGAGGACACTGACGCACTGACCTGTGAGCCGCCAAGAGCATATACCTAAATGTTAAATTCGAACGCATTAGAGCACTTAGATCGATCTGAGCGCAAAACCGAACTTACTCATGAAAGAGATACTTAGAGCTTGAAAAAACACTAAAAAATATTGTTGGTACTTCATTCAAAATGTTATAATTACCACAAAACACCAAACCATAATAAAAACTCTCGACGTACGTTTCGCCAACCAAGTTGGCATCATCGGGACATGATAAAATCTTCCGATGATGCCAACTTGGTTGGCGAAACGTACGTCGAGATTTTTGATTATGGTTTGGTGTTTTGTGGTAATTATAACATTTTGTATCGTTACACCAAAGGTTCCACCACTTTTTATTGGTATTTTATTGTAAATATCACCGAAAAATCTTAAATAATCTTAAATGCAGCTTAGCATGTAAAAACGGATGTTATGAATGTAAGCAGAGTTTTTATAAACGTATTTGAGAATTGATGCTTCACTGTAGACGTGGTCGTTATTTCACGTCACTAGTTACAATAACTAGCTACGCGGTATGTAACCGAATCACTAGTTTCGAGTTACATTACAAGTAGTGATTTTTGCAAATGCGTTACTAAGCGAGAGCGGGTGACAGTGACACGAATAAATCCGAAGTAACCCGAACACGCACAGTGTATAGCTACAAACACTTAGATAGTGATTTTATGTATTTTAGTTTCGTCTCGTTTCGTGTGTAACTGTATAGTTGGTAACTGGTGGAGGTATTTATGCAAGCAATCACAGTAGCTGAATAAAAATAACTAGTTACAAAAATCACTAGTTTTGAAACAGGTGACGCCGACCAAGTCACTGGTTTCGTTACGTTTCTTGAAAATAATGTAACGACCCACGTCTACTTCACTGTACCTACATCTGGAATGTTTTTGTGTACGAGGGAACTCACTCTCTGCTTTTAGAGTTTGAAATATTGAGGCTATTTGAAGCTAGTGCGAACGAAGAAATGAAAATATAATGTACAAACATAGAAAAAGTAACCGCTAGTAAAATATCAGACAAGGGTCTACCGAGTTAATGACCGTCGTTTATTGCCACACCTCAACTTTAAATTTTCAGTACTTGAGAAAAAAAATACACTTACATTATTGAGTCAAATCTTAATTTTGAACCGCGTGGTTAAAACGTGTACGACTCGGAGCTTGACGAAAGTACTGGAGTACCTACTTATAACTATTAACTACTTAAGTAAAAAATTCGACTGATGACCAGTCCTATACTTCCCACCTAGTAAATATTTGCAAAAAATAAACACTATTTTTTTATTCTTTGAAAAAAAGCATGGCCCTCTTTTTACTTCCCACCTCTACTATGGTAGGGAAGTAATGGATTCAGTCCGAAAACAATATTTCGAGATTTTAACAGATTTTCACGTTTTGAGACCCTAGCAATCGTTTAAGATCATTTTCTGACTGATGTCTGTATGTGTGTGTGTATGTGTGTATGTGTGTGTGTGTGTATGTGGTCAATTTTTCGCCTTCGATATCTTAAGAACGGAACAACATACGGGCATGCCGATTGTTCTATTGTGTTTATCAGCCTTTAACTTAGATCTGATTAGATTTTGAGTCAAATCGGTTCAGTGGATCCTGAGATATTCAAAAAAACGTCCTCAATGTCACGTATTAACATAGGTAAAAAAAAATATAAATGAATTCTAGATGTTATAATATGAAAAAAATGTAAATATTTTTTTTCTCTAAAATGTATAGTTTTCGAGAAAAAAAATATTTTACTAAAAAAAATAAAAATTGTACGTAAATCAAGGTAACCATGATTTTTGCTATATTAAGCTAGCCATCAATAGATCACCAAACAAAAAAGAGGGCCATGCTTTTTTCAAAGAATAAAAATTAAATTGTGTTTTAAAGACCACCAACAGCTAAGGTTATTTGGGCCTAGTCAAAGAATAAAAAAAAAGAGTGTTTATTTTTTGCAAATATTTACTAGGTGGGAAGTATAGGACTGGTCATCAGTCGAATTTTTTGTTTAGTGATCTACTGATGGCTAGCTTAATATAGCAAAAATCATGGTTACCTTGATTTACATACAATTTTTATTTTTTTTAGTAAAATATTTTTTTTCTCGAAAACTATACATTTTAGAGAAAAAAAATATATACATTTTTTTCATATCATAACATCTAGAATTCATTTATATTTTTTTTACCTATGTTAATACGAGACATTGAGAACGTTTTTTTTAATAACTCAGGATCCACTGAACCGATTTGACTCAAAATCTAATCAGATCTAAGTTATAGGCTGATAAACACAATAGAACAATCGGCATGGTCGTATGTTGTTCCGTTTTTACGATATCGAAGGCGAAAAAGAGACCACATACACACACACACATATACACACACACACATACAGACATCAGTCAGAAAATGATCTTAAACGATTGCTAGGGTCTCAAAACGTGAAGATCTGTTAAAACCTCGAAATATTTTTTTCGGACTAAATCCATTACTTCCCTACCATAGTAGAGGTGGGAAGTAAAAAAGTAGTTAAACTGCTTCCTAAAAGTAGTTAAATTACTAACTACTAGTAATTGGAATGCAATTTGCCATAGCAACCACATCCCATGATGTCCCCCCGGGGGGGTCTGATTGCTATAAAATAGAGAAAATGTATAAAAACCAGCGTTGAACAAAATTATTTAAGTAGGTATCTACGAAAAAACGAAATTCTGTAGGTGAACGACTTAAAATCAAAATTTAGTTATTATAAATTCAGATGATTTACAATTATAAATAATTGGAATGCAATTTGCGATAGCAACCACCTTCCAATGTCCCCCCTGGGGCGTGAAATTATTGACATGAAGTATACACAGGTTATAAAATAACCCTGGGACCAACGTAGTCTTTGTTTCAGCGTGATATCTCAAATGGTTCCGAAGATATTATAATGATGGCCAGAGATGTATAGAAATTATTCCGTGAAGCGGTTGGTCGTTTCTGAGTCGGTTCGTAATTGTAATTGTATTTTAAAGACCACCAACAGCTAAGGTTATTTGGGCCTAGCACCAATTCATATTTTCAATTCATTATTTTTTTTTTTTTAATAATAAATTGAAATTGACACTTTTACCAACTCTCGGGCTAGAACTCGGGAACTGGGGACTTGTAATAGAGGAACCATAGCAACGCCATGTAAACAACAGCGCCGCTACACTCTAGAGTCGTTTCGTAGTAACTTAAACCGTTATGATTTAATATATTGAAGTATAATATTGATATAAAAACGATTTTTATTTAAAAATGCTATACATTGACCAAATAAATATCGCTCATTACCGTCCGTTATTTATTTGGTCAATCTTAGAAAATCACAGCTTATGTGTGACAAAGATGTTTTTTCAATGTGAAAAAATATTTTTCAAAAGAGATAGAATATATTCGTTAAATTTGTAAAGGATATTTTTCTGTGACGCAAATACAATAATCTTCTTTTCAGAGAAAACATTCATATTTAATAAAATCTGTTTTGATACTTTATTCTGATGCAAACACAGTAATCTCTCTCTCTTATTACGTACAATTTTGTTGTATAAGTATAGTTTTATATACTTCTATATTCTAGATTTACGTCTTAGTTTTACAAAGAAAAATTAAGTATTCTTGAGTTTTGTTAGATATTATACTGGATAAACTTACATAAAGTGAACTTAGTTTTATAGTTACATAACTTATCTGTAAATGATTTTGTACTAATTATTGTTTCTGAATAAAAACTGTTTAATCACTCGTAAAATATATTTTGATGTAAATACATCACAATTGGCGCAGTCGAAAAAAATGTCTATCGGTAAAATTGATAATTTTGACATCAAGTCAGGAAATTGGCCTACCTACATACGGTTGGTAGAGCAATATATTAAAGCTAACAAAATTGATAATGCTTTAAAAGTTTCGGTTCTCATCGCAGTTGTTGGAGAACCAACCTATAATTTAATGTGCGATCTATGTGATCCCTCGGAGCCTGAGAATAAAACATGGGAGCAACTAACAGATATTATGCAACAACATCTGGCTCCACAACCTTCGGAAATAGCTGAACGGTTCAAATTTCGTAAACGGCTTCAAGAAAATAATGAAACAATTTCGGAATATATTCAAATTCTCAAACATTTGGCCAAGACATGCAACTTTGGTACACAGCTTGAAGTAAATCTTCGAGATCAATTGGTTTCTGGCATACGAAGCGATATAATTCGAGCGCGTCTGTTCGCCAAGAAAAGCCTTAATTACAAAACAGCGGTTGAACTGTCATTGTCCATGGAGTGCGCTGAAAGGAATGCAGTGGAAGCGGGGCCCAGCAGCTCAAACCAGCAGTCGGGAGAGCAACAGCAGGTCAATCACGCGAGGACGAACCACCCGGTTTGTCACCACTGTGGTAAAAAGAATCATTCCGCTAATAAATGTTTTTTCAAAAATAGTATTTGCCATAAATGTAATAAAAAAGGCCATATAGTAAATATTTGTAAACAGTCGAGTCAAACCCCAAATAATAATAATAAGAGAACTCAGAGAAGATACGTAAATTGTAATGAAGTAACTGAAACTGAGGATAACACTTCTGACGAGAAATCTGAGGAAGATGAAAATATGTATAACATTTCAACCTTATTTAATTATAATGAGCCAATTTATACTAAAATCTTAATTGAAAATCATGTATTAAAAATGCAAATTGACACGGGCTCACCAATATCAGCAATTTCATTTGAAACTTATAATAAATTATTTAAAAATTTAAAAATTATAAAATCAAATTTAAAATTAACTACCTATAATGGTAATCCAATCATACCGAAAGGTTATGTAATAGCAAAGGTCAATTACAATAACTTACAAAAGAATTTAAAATTATTTATCATATCTAATGGCGGTCCACCATTGGTTGGCCGTGATTGGATAAACTCTCTTTGCATGAAATGGCAACAAATTGAGTCCATGAGTTTTTCTGAAAATGAATTACAATGTTTACTTAATAAATTCGCATCTGTCTTTGATAACCAACTTGGTACTTTGAAAAATTTCAAATTAAAATTAAATATGAAGTCAGATGTAACACCTAAATTTTGTAAGGCTAGGTCCTTACCATTTGCGCTCAGAGAACGAGTGGACCAAGAACTTGATCGGCTTGTAAATTTAGAAATATTAACGCCAGTTGAACAAAGCGACTGGGGGACACCTATTGTCCCTATTGTTAAAAAGGATGGGACAATTAGGATTTGCGGCGACTACAAAGTCACGGTGAATCCGCATTTAATTATTAATAAATATCCCATACCGCGAATAGATGATCTTTTAACTAAATTAGCTGGTGGCCAACATTTTTCAAAATTAGATTTGTCACAGGCATACCAACAAGTCCTTTTGGACGAAAATTCCAAAGATTATACTACCATTTCTACCCACCGTGGATTATTTAAATATAATAGAATTCCATACGGACTTTCACCTATACCCGAGTATTTTCAAAAAACTATGGAAAATATATTTGCTGATTTTAAAAATGTGATAGTATTCTTAGATGATATATTAATCACAGGTGTTAATGATAAAGAACATTTTCAAAATTTAGAAAAGGTGTTAAATCGACTTCAACAAGTCGGACTAAAAGTAAAAAAAAACAAATGCGAATTTTTTAAGGAGAGTGTGTCTTATTTAGGCTACATAATTAATAAAGAAGGTTTACAAACTGATAAAACTAAAGTTAAAGCAATTGCGAAAACGCCTGCCCCTACAACAATAACGCAGTTAAAAAGTTTTCTTGGATTGATTAATTATTACGCCAAATTTCTACCCAATTTGAGTAGTACACTGAATCCTCTTTATGAGTTGTTAAAGAAAAATAAAAAATGGGTATGGACGCAAAGTTGTCAAACAGCATTTAATTCCGTAAAGGAAGAGTTATTAAAATCAAAGTGCTTAACACACTATGACCCTAAACTACCGTTAATTTTAGCAACTGATGCTAGCTCATATGGTGTCAGTGCTATAATATCGCATCAGTTTCCAGATAGAACTGAAAAAATTATAGCATGTGCCTCACGTACACTATCCAATTCAGAAAAAGGCTATAGTCAAATTTGTAAAGAAGCGTTAGCTATTATGTATGGTATCAGAAAATTTCACCAATATTTGTATGGGAGACACTTTACGCTTTTTACAGATGCTAAACCTCTAATCTCTATCTTTGGACAGAAAAAAGGCTTGCCAGCTACGGCAGCTAGTCGACTACAACGTTATGCTGTAACTTTAACTGGGTATAACTTTGATATTAAATATATTTCAACTAATAAAAATTCTAATGTCGATTGCTTATCCAGATTACCACTGAAAAACACAATAAATGACCAGGTGACTGAAGACAATTTATACTTAAATTTTTTTGAAACACAAGTTCCTATTAAATGCAAAGATATTAAAACTGAAACACAACGTGATCCGATATTGTGTAAGGTGTTACGTTATGTAATGCACGGTTGGCCTAATGCCAACAGTGATTCAAATTTGGCACCTTACTTCGTTAAGCGAAATGAAATATCGGTGGAACAAGGGTGTTTACTTTGGTCATATAAAGTTATAATTCCTTTAAAGTTTCGTACTCATTTATTAAATGAATTACATAGCAGTCACCTTGGAATTGTGAAAACAAAAAGTTTAGCACGGTCTTATATGTGGTGGCCTGGAATAGACGCCGATATTGAACATAGATGTAATAACTGCCCTATTTGTCAGTCTGTACGTTTTTCCCCACCAAAAACAACCCTAACGCCGTGGAAATGGCCTAATGGCCCTTGGCAAAGGCTACATGCAGACTTTTTAGGACCTTTTAAGGGTCAAACTTTCATTATTATTCATGACGCATATAGTAAATGGTTGGAGGTATTTCCAATGAATAAAACTACCGCCAATAAGGTTATCAGTATTTTTCGAAGTTTATTTGCTCGATTTGGTTTACCTTTGTTTTTGGTAACTGATAACGGTCCACCATTTACTTCCATGGAATTCAAAAGTTTCATGGATAAAAATGGAATTGACCATATTTTCACCCCACCATATAACCCAAAATCAAATGGAGCGGCTGAAATTATGGTAAAGAATATAAAACAAGTTTTAAAAAAGTCATTGTTGGAAAATTCTGATTTCAATCTTTCAATAAATAAATTTTTAATACATTATCGAAATTGTAAACACAGTATCACTGGTTTATCACCTGCCCAACTAATGTTTGGACGATCATTGCGCACTAAACTAAGTCTTATAAGACCAGAAACAAAAACTCTTGTTGAAAATGCGCAATATAAACAAATAAAACGTAGTGGTGGCATTGAAAAATCTATTGATGTCGGTCAGTCTGTTATGGTAAAAAATTATAATTCAAAT
Organism: Mongoloraphidia duomilia; assembly: GCA_039654895.1. Lineage (NCBI taxonomy): Eukaryota > Metazoa > Arthropoda > Insecta > Raphidioptera > Raphidiidae > Mongoloraphidia > Mongoloraphidia duomilia. Next base: position 44,885,777 of record CM077524.1, on the reverse strand, counting down.
GAAAGCAACTGGATTCCGGGAACAGTTGAAGACAAAACTGGTAGTTCCACATTTGTTGTCAATACAAACAGAGGATCGACCAGTAGACATTCAGACCAAATTATACCAATTGATAATAATTCATTGAAGTCAAATTTAGAACCACAAAATAATGAAATTGAAACGGCTGTTATAGGTGAGCGCCGTTATCCGTTAAGAGATCGGAAGCCTGTTGATCGTTTTCAGTCTAGTACATCATAAGAATTTAAATTATTTTTCTTGTTTTTTTTAATACAAAATATGTATGTATAATTATTTTTTTTCCTATCTGCACATTAATTTTAAGGCAGGAGGTGTTAGATATTATACTGGATAAACTTACATAAAGTGAACTTAGTTTTATAGTTACATAACTTATCTGTAAATGATTTTGTACTAATTATTGTTTCTGAATAAAAACTGTTTAATCACTCGTAAAATATATTTTGATGTAAATACATCACAAGTTTAATAATTAGTAATAATATATATTTTATATGCTACTTATAAATTTAATTAATTCTCTATAAAGGCTAGTGTTGCCGTCTAGACAAGACAAGACAAGACTTCACTTAAGTCTTGTCTTGAAATATCAAGACTTCACTAAGTCTAAGTCTAGATTAACAAACTCTTGTCTTGTCTAATATCAAGACCCTAGATTATTTTCAAGAGTCTAGATTAGTAGTAGTAGGTAAAGTAAACCTTTACATACTTCTACTTAGTTTATCTAGACTCTTGAAAATTGTCTAGAGTTTTGACAAGAGTCTTGATCTAGATAAAGCAAGTCTTATCTTGTCTTGAAAATTTCTAGACAAGACTTTTGCAAGTCTTGTCTTGAAAATCTAGACAAGACAAGACAAGAGTCTACAAAGTCTAGATCCAGACGGTAACACTAATAAAGGCCGACATACATTTCGTTCTTTTTTTATCCGTTCGACTTGCCGCGATCCAATTCGGGGTCCAAAACTGCAATGTAGTATGCTATACCGTCGTACTGTGCTACATTGCAGTTTTGAACCCCGAGTTGGATCGCGGCGAGTCGAACGGATGAAAAAATAATGAAATGTATGTCGGCCTTCACGCTGCAACTATAGACTTGCTGCAACCTATTCACAGTCCGGTGTTAAGTTATTGCATTACGTAAATTTATAAAGTATGTGACGTAATCGTTCTAATTAATTTCTATTTTGTAACGGATTGATCGTCGTTCTTCAGTCGCGTCCTTCCTCTTAAACTTGAAACAATTTGTGATGTACTAATTGTACAGCCCTATAATTAAATGCTTATGCAATTACTGTAAATTACCTAATAGTTTACGATTCAGTTTTTGTATTTAAAAATGTATAATTTAAAAATCATTAATGTTCTTGGTTTCATCAAATAAAGATATTTCAAAATAAAATATTAAATTATTCATTAAGAAGGAACATTACACAATTGATTCCCTAAATTAATTTATTATCAGGTATTTTGTATCATTAATTTTTTTCCCTTTAACTCACCTTATTGCGAATTCTTTTTATCTTCTACTGCTTTTTATATTATTTTGATTGTTTAAATACACTTTTCGTTTTGTTTTGCTAATAAATTGTTTAATTTGTTTGTTTCTTTGGATTAATAATATTTTTTGGTCGAGCGAAATGCAATATTTTTGGGTCCTGCAACTGTTAAATTTTTTTAACATCATTTACCTCAACGCTACAGTTATTATAAAATCTATTGTCAGTAGGTTTTCTAATGTAAAATATTTCGCTTGTCTATTTTCTTTAACGACGCCATTAACTACAATTAAAGTTAATATTTTGCATTGTAAATTAAAGCAAATATAATCGACAATCGTGTTAACATTTTTCTGTTCTTTGTTACAGGGGATTCGGCAAGCAGGGTTATCAGTGCCAAGGTAAGTAGATATTTTTAATGGAAATATGCTATTATTCTATTTGACAAAATGCTTATATAGCAACTTCATTCGCGTTAATAGGAATCTGCCTGGCACCAATTTCAAAAGATAGCGCTACCATATGTCATTTTTCCCAATTTTTTACTCAAAGAATCAGCTTTTATATAAACAATACAGTCAATTTGTGAGATCTGTAAGATTCTATAGATGATATTCTTTGTATTAAACATATTTGGGGTCATGTATTGAAATTAATAAAAGTAGAAATTCAGATTGAACTTGAAATATTTTTTTCAATGAAAAAGGATTTTTAGACATTTAAAACATACTTTGAAGGACAAAAAATGGATATGCTAAATTTCAATACGAAACTGTTAATAATAACAGCAAAACGTTTAGTAAAAAGTCACTAATGACAGATAATGCAACCGCGGTGTTATCAATAACTAAAAAAGTGTAGCTATTGTCTAAGAAATGACGCTACGTACGTTTTGTTTACATCTTGATTTATGGTATAAATGTCAGTTTTCGATTTCTTGTTCAGTTCGTGTTTTTCAAAGATTTTGAGATTGATTTTGTTTTCTAAATAGATTTTTTCTTCAAGGCAACGGGTTGCTATGAATATGAATAATCAATTTTCAATTAACATGAAAACATAAAAAGTATCGAATTCAAAGATGTTCTAAATATGACAACCTAAATTATCAAATTTTCCTCTTGAGAAATTTATTTGATTGTGTAAAGTTGGTACCACGTACACAATTTTCAAATTGAGATTAGATTTTTTATATTTTCCAGGTTTTTCTGAAAAAAAATAGTTCAGTAACCAGGGAAATGGGAAGAAATAATCGAAATCCAAAACGACGTAAATTTTTAAAAATATTAGTATCATTTTATAGACTGTTATGCATGAATTTTCTTCGATTTGTTATTTATTTTATTCATTTTACAAGTAAGAATAGTGAAATGAACTAATTAACTAATGAAACTTTTCATATCGCTTATTACAAAAATGACACCACAGAAATTTTATGTAAAATAAAAAAGCACAAAGTAAATTTATATAGGTAATAAAAAGTGACATTACATTCACATTATTATAAAAAATTATAAATTCACTTGGCACTTTTAAATCTTTATTACACTTCAATTATTCTTCTTTTGGGCTTTTCAGACGTATTGCCTAATTCCAAGATCTGTCATAGAGTTATTTTTTTCTAATAGGAGAAATTTGATAAATGCTTTCTTCTTGACTCAGATTTTATTTCTTTTTGATTGATTCAAGCGTTTTAATAGATTTTATTTATAAATTTTTTGCACATGTTCTATAAGATTTCATAAATGTCCTTATTTATTAATTTTCTGCTCTGAAATTATAATTTTTCAACTTTCAACTCAACATTATTAACTATTTATGACACGACTTGTGTCCACTTGTGTCAACATTTCTCAAATATTTAAATTTTTTATTCACATTGTTTCCATGGCAATTTCAGAAATATTATATCATTACTAACTTTGCTGTCATCATAGATCAATTATAAAAATTATTGTTATATTAGTGTCCTCTATACGCTAGTAGACGAAATACTCACAATATTTTGAAAAATATTACAATTACAGCGACGACAGCGCCTCTAACGGTTTATTATCGGCAACTTTTTGTGCAGTGCCCTTTTAATGTCGATTTTGACAGAAACTTTATCTTAACCCGATCGTAAGTATAATCAATTTATTCCCAAGATAGAGTAATTTGAAAAAATCTATTTCAACAGTTTCACTTACCTATACAGCTTAGGTACTACAAAATAAATAGGTAAATACGGTCCCGTACATTTGCAAAATTTAAAATACTGCCTACCAACCATTCACAACTTAAGAAATAAAGGAACACGACCTGATCACGCACACAGGTCACTCTATCTTGAAAATGAATAGACTATAGATAAAAAGATTTATGTAGGTAGGTACTGTTTTGAATTTAAAAAATATCTGAAAGATTTAGATTTTTGCGATTTTTTCGAGGCATCCCCTTTAAAAAACATGATTTTAATGAAAATATCAATCTCTTCGAACTTTTTCAAATTTATGAATCTAATAACCCACTAGTACAAAACATTTTTTTCTTTTGAAAGGACAATATGTCGGCGGTTTCTCTAAATTTAATTAGAGATATTATTGTATGTGGAAGTATTTATTTATAGTTTTTAAAATTTGCTTGTTTTACTTTTATAGACCCGAAGCCTTGAATAAAGACAACACTTTTTGTTTATTATATTATGGAACATGTTAGTGTTTTTGAGGTCCCGTCGTGCAGTTGGCAGGACTGTTTTGTCCTCTATTTAATCTTCCCGCAAAAAGTTCTGACGGATAAAGGAAACCACATCAAAATCGATTAACCGAACTTTACCAATAACTGGAAATTGATAACAATTACAATCTGAGGACGGGGCTCGCGAACCTGTGCCTTGCAATGGGAAAATGCCAACAAATTAAAATTTTAGGAGTTTGATCCTTTTAGATTCTGGGTTTTATAGTGATGACATAAGGTTAGGTAGGTATTTATTCTTGTACATTACAACACAAATCCAAACAGCCAAACACGCAACGAACTCGAGGTTAAGTTAGGTTTCCTTTGTTGTTTTTTGAAATTTTGACAGTTAACGTAAAGGAAACAAAATCTGGCGATCGTAGCTGGCGATGATGAACGAAATATTTACACTAAAACAGCGCGCAGGTCCGACAGCCCCGGATCAAGTGAATATCGACCGTATTAAATTGTTCAAACGCGAGCAAATTTGTTCGCGCATGTCAGCTTATCTGACATTCCAGTTATAGGTGGAGTTCAGTGAAAACCACAGACAGACATACTCACTACACAGCTATAAAAACGCTCCTTATTTATGGTGCACAACTTATAGTTTATCAGGTTGCAGGGTCGTAAACCAATTGTATTTGTTATTGAGATTTTTAACTTTTTTTGAGCACAATATACAGGGTGTCCAAGTTGACGTTGGCTAACATGGGTAACTTTGTTATTAGTGGAGATAGAAAGTCGGTTAAATGGGCAAAGTAGTGCAGAATTATGTGCTTATTAACGTCCCGTCGAAAAAACAATTGAATTTTGACACACTATGGATTTATTTAGAAAATAGTCGGAAAATAGTGAAAATTGCCGTTTTTGAAAACTGGCCATAACTTTTTTATTTATGAAGATATCTGAAAATTTCTTTAACCATTTTTTGATAACTTTTTATGATCTTTTCAGTGGCGTAGGTTTAATTTTTTAATATCCACTACATAATGAGATATTGACATGAACTTTGGTTTTTCTTATGGACGCCATTTTGGATTTTTAGATATTCGAATTCTGCTTATTTTTCTGATTAATTTGGTGTATCACATGCCACATTTAAAAAAAAAAAATGCAATTAACGTCCCATATTAGAGGCACTATAGAAACAATTACAAGTCCCCAGTTCTCGAGTTCTAGCCCGAGAGCTGGTAAAAGTGTCAATTGGATTTTCAATTTATTATTAAAAAAAAAAAAGTAATAATAATGAATTGAAAATATGAATTGGTGCTAGGCCCAAATAACCTTAGCTGTTGGTGGTCTTTAAAATACAATTCAATTCAATTCACTATAGAAACAACTGACAGTCAAATTATATTTCAGTTCTGCCAAACTACGATTTATTATTAATTTTACACTTAAAATGTTCGCACTACTTAATTATAACTTGATTGTCAGTTGTTTTTAATGTCTCTTGTATGGGACGTTCATTGCAAATTTTTTAAATGTGGCATGTGATACACCAAGTGGATATAAAAAAATTAAACCTACTCCACTGAAAAGATCATAAAAAGTTATCAAAAAATGGTTAAAGAAATTTTCAGATATCTTCATAAATAAAAAAGTTATGGCCAGTTTTCAAAAACGGCAATTTTCACTATTTTCTAAATAAATCCATAGTGTGTCAAAATTCAATTGTTTTTTCGACAGGACGTTAATGAGCACATAATTCTGCACTACTTTGCCCATTTAACCGACTTTCTATCTCCACTAATAACAAAGTTACCCATGTTAGCCAACGTCAACTTGGACACCCTGTATACAACAAAAATACACCAAATGAGCTTAAAAATCCTACATCTACCGCTCGACACAGAAACATAACAAAATAGCAAGAAAAATGCCCTTATCCTGGCTTCAAAATCCGCCTCCTACTACTCAAAATAAAATACGAAACACAACACTGCCTAGAATCGATACTAGAACAAGGACAAAATCCAAAACAAATTGGACACAACCTCTGTTTGAAAATAGTTTGCGTGCCTAAAATCGATTGAAGAATAAGGGGCGCCAAAACTCAAATGACCGCAAGAGGCAAGTCTCAGAAATCCAGACTGGTTAAATAAAAAAAATAGTTTTCTTTATTAACCTTTGAAAAAAATCATGTTAACTGAATGTGTTTTGAAGTGGGTAGTTTCGTGCTCTAATTACTTGTACGTATTAATTATGCATATTTAGCCTCAACATCTAGGACAATGAAATACTTTCAACTTTGACCTTTAAAAATATAAAACACAATTTAAAAAAATGTCATTATTGTTTCATTAAAATACGTACAAAAGTAATTTATAATTTCATTATCTGGCAAATATGTTTTCTTTTTGATGACACTTTTTATTTGTGCGGTTTTGTCTATTCGCATTCTTTTGTGCTAAAGAGTAATGAGCTTTATGTCAAATTTATTCAAATTGTATTTAAGAATTATGCATTCATTCTTCAGACTGGTTTATAAGCGAAGATGGCTGTGATTTACCTCGTGTAGGTATATGTACCTAGAACAAACATACAGACATACAGATCTGCACAAATGAAGCAAATGAGTTGTAATAGAAATAGCTATCATCATTACCTGGCACAATGTGTTTCTAACTAACACTGTAGAAGCAATGAGCATAATATTTATGGGGCTGATAGTCTGCTGTTTTCTAAATGCCTCAAAGAGCAAAAACAAATAGGAGAGGTCATAGATAGGTGCTAGTGATCAGGCCCAGACTTAAAGACCCAGTGCCCTTAGGCACTTGACAGTTCCCCCTCAGCCCAAGGAAAAGGGAAAAAATGGAATTTGATGGAAATTTAGCAAAAAAAGTCGCCAATTGGGTTATCTTACAAAATGTTTGGGCTTTTTTTCCCTTTAATTTCCAACTCCGCCCTGGCCGGGGCCCCTTCGGCGGCTGGGGCCCTAGGCCGGTGCCTTGTTGATCTAGGTAAAAATCCGGGCCTGGGGGACGAAGTAACAGTAAATTTAGAACAGATACTGAAAAAGAATCGATTCTAAAAATAACATTTCTAAATTATGCTCTTCAGTAACAGCAGATCTTAAAGAACAAGTTCTAAATAAAATGTTTCTTAAAAATGTTATTAAAAACTGGTTGTTAAAGAACAGGTACTTAGAGAACTAGTTCTTAATGAGCAGATTCTCAAGGAAAATATTTTTAGAAGTCAAGTTATTATAGGACAGGTTCATAAGGAACAGACTCCTATAGAACAAGTTTTTAAACACGTTCTTAAATAACTGTTCTGAACGAACCGGTCGCGGTATCTAAAGAATATTTTTGGTAAATACTACATTATAAGAAGAGACGGGGGTTGAGATTTAATTGAAAATGTTTTTTTTTTTTTTTGTGAAAAATCGAATGTGACAAAAAAGCTTTTTCTCTACCATCATATATACATCGTTTAATGTTTACAAAATCCAAAGAAAACATAACCAAAATTCCATTTGAAAATGGGAAAAAACTGTTTTTTTATATTTAAATTAGAAAAGATGTTTCAGTTGCTTCTTATCTTTTTTTAACCCCCCTTTGGCTTCGAGAAATGAATGCCATGTGCCTGACAAAAATGATTAGGATTAAACAAGCAACTTCTCATGTTGATTTCAATTTTTTTCCATTGCATGTGACCGTATATGTAATAATATGTATTCGGTAGTATCTCTTTAAGTTTTTTTTCTAATTAAGTTAGCATGTCTAGCCCTTCGTCTCCTACGTTTTATTGTTTTCAACCGTTACTCACCTTTGCACGGCGTGATGGGACTGTTAAACCGCACAGTATGTTTGGTTTGAACTGGTAATGAATAAAAAGAAGGTGTTCCTGTTAAATTGGAGTTTTCTTTCCCAACAACTCCGTAAGCTCAGACTTAATGAAATTCTACTGTATCTCCTGATATTATATGTTCTCGGGAAAACTCCGAAAGGAGTATAATGTGTATGGCGTGACATGTCTACTTTTCACAGCTGCCACAGAAAACGCTTCCCCTTACAGCTGTACTCTATACTAAAGTTTTCTTTATTACTTTTAACGTACAGTCATTTGTATCCTTTTTTCTGTTTGTATTTAGATAGGGCTGTCAACTACGTTTCAGAAAGATAGAAAAGGCAACAATTAGGGCGTGACAAACGAATAATAATCTACTTCTATCGGCCTGGATTACTGATTAGCAAGTTGATAACAATTTTTATTTTATTGTAGGATTATAGACGCGTCGACATCTCATGTCATTAGCGTCAAGTTGATAATAATGCTTCGTTATGCAATTAATGATAATAATAATAATAAATTCTCTTTATTCTCTGACTGCTAAGCAGTATTGAAAGCGTCAGGTACAATATAATTGAAAGAAGAACTCTTAAGACATATTATCACAAATCACAATACACATTAAAATTTATATTAAAATATTCATCAACAGAATATAGTACTTCATTTATGAAGATTTCCTTTAATTAGTGTATTTGCCATATGGCACATACACTATTGGCGTCGGTCGGATGGTGGGACCTAGGGGTCGGACCAAAATTTCTCGACGTTTCATAGCCTCCTGAACACTTTGGCACCATTTTTAAAAATGTTTATATATATATGTATGTATATATATATATATATTTATATATTTATATATTTATATATTTATATATATATGTGTGTACACGATAACTCTCGACAGACTTAATCGATTGAAACGAAATTTGGTACACACATTGGAACCCATCACCGCAAGAAGCCTATTTAAAATGGGCCCGATCGGACCATTTTCAGGGTTGTATTTAGGGGTTCCAAAAAGTTTTTGGGCCCAAAAATACCGAAAAATTTGTCAGAATCGTTTCAAAATTGAAATTTAACTCTTTAGTAAAGATTAAAATGTGCTGCTAAAATTTTAATAAAATCGGCCCGACAGGACCGGACTTTCAAATTTTATGAAAACACTAGTTTGTTGATACGGATTTACTTAGATATGGAAGGGTGTATTTAATTGGGTGTATTGATGAAATCCATGTCTAATATTGAAATTTAGAAAAATTTAATTATTTTAAGGGCTGTATTAAGGGGTTAAATTTTTTATTTTGTCAAAAAACAAACTTAAGTTTACATAATAATGCCACAATGCCTGTATTAGCAAATACACTATATTGTCGGCAGGGTTTTGGCACTGCGACCCGAGTTTTTTTTTTTTTTAATATTCTTTATGTTCATTTCCAAAATGTTCAGCGGTAATTTATTGCATATTCTGACAATGTAATTGTAAGTGCTGTTATTTAGGACCGTTAAAGTACTATTTTTTTGTGCAATACGTCCATTACCACGAATATTGTATGGATTATTTCTTTTGCTGAAGTACTACATATTTTGTTATGTATTTCGAAAAATAACTGTGAATGAAAATTTGTTAATAGCTGACCAAACTCAGATTTTAAAATTATTTTTTCTTTTTTACTGTCCACTGATAAAATATTCCGACTTCAACATTTTATTTTTGTTTTTTTGTTTTTTCAGTCTGCAGTTTTGTGGTCCATAAAAGATGTCACGAATACGTGACCTTCACGTGCCCCGGTGCAGACAAAGGAGCGGATTCAGACGTAAGTTGCTTCATAGTTACTTTTTGGAAATGTATCTTTTTATTTCATAAATAATTTTTTGAATTTGACTGACATGTTTAGATATCATAACTTCCGGTGAATATGCGATTGCCATTTTTCGCTATAATAAAAAAACAGCACTACAGAATATATAGGTAGTGAATTTCACATAAGACGCAACATAGGCGGGTTTTGTAAAAACATTAATGCATTAGAGAAAATCGTTTCACTTAAAATGCAATATCCACTGAACAAAATCATACATTACTGACAATAATTACTGGTAACGATATTTTAGTTTAAAATGATTTGCTGTAATTATTATTAACTTCCCACTGGAAGTTATTGTAATGGGTCCGAAAATCGAAATCAAAAAGGAAAAAAAATTTTTATATTTCAAGGTCACTACACTATTTTTACACTACTTTTAGAAAGATGTCTGTGTGTGTGTGTGTGTACGTACGTACGTACGTACGTACGTATGTGTCCATTTCTTTCTAAGACGAAATCTCGAGAACGAAAAATGATATCGACTACGTTGGGGTGCCAATCGACGCGTATTAACGTAAATATGATCTGAAAGGAATTTTTTTAAAATCGGTTCAGCCGTTCTTTTTTCTTAACCAAATAACCTCCAAAAAAGTAGATTTTACGCAATATCTCGCGAATAAAAAATTATATCGACTTCGTAAGGGTGTCAATCGAGGCGTGTTAACGTCATTTTGATCCGACATAAATTTTATAAAAATCGGTTCAGCCGTTTTTTTTTTTTTTTTTTTTTTTTAATTATTGATGTATTAATGATTAAAATGATTCCTTTTCTGTGTAATATCTAATTTAATTATTATTATTAAATATTTATCAAACTGGGAAGTTCGTCGTGTGGACCTCAAGGGTCGCACTTTAGTTCTAATAAACGACCCACCTCACGGCTTGTTTTTTTTTTAATAAAATATTGATAGTGATACATGTGTTTGCTCAGTGGTTGTTGAATTTTAAGTGAAACGATTTTCTCTAATGCAATAACGATTTCCATAAGCACCAGGTTAACAAAACTGACATATGTTGGGTCTTAAGTAAAATTCACTGTGCTTATGTACGCAAAAGTGCCTTCCCAATAGAGCTTGAAAATAGCCGAGCGTTTAGTAATGCTGTTGTTTACATGGCGTTGCTATGGTTCCTCTATTACAAGTCCCCAGTACCCGGGTTCTAGCTCGAGAGCTGGTAAAAGTGTCAATTGGATTTTCAATTCATTATTAAAAAATAATGAATTGAAAATATGAATTGGTACCTAGGCCCAAATAACCTTAGCTCTTGGTGGTTTTTAAAACATAATTTTTAGCCTTCCCAATACACAATTGTCGTGAACTACGCGAGGAGCGAGAATTATCAACATGAATTTTAAATCTAAATAGACAAATAATTGACTCGAAACGCAATTTCAACGCATTTCATAAGCGTCTCATAGCTTTTACGTATACAGGGTGTTAAAAAAAGAGTGTAAAATATTTAAAGAGGTAATAGTATGGACCAAAATAAACAAAAAAGTCTTAGTAAACATGGGTCCGCAAAGTAACGGTACATCTTTGTCTCAAAGATATTCGAACTCTTTCTAAAATCCTCTTTTTGTTGGCATTTTTGATTAATTCGTAGCTGCAGCTCCTCGAGGTTATTTACAGGAGTACCATAAACTATAATGTTTTCAAATATCCCCAAAAAAAGGAATCTAGAGGGTTTAAATCAGGCGATCTTGCAGGCCATAATACAGGTCTGCTCCCTTCCACATCTCCAAAACCGTTGCTTTGCGAACCCATGTTTACTAAGACTTTTTTGTCTATTTTGGTCCATACTATTACCTCTTTAAATATTTTACACTCATTTTTTAACACCCTGTATATATTGAAGAGTGAAGTCCACTCAACGCGTCGTTTACGATGCCCGTGTAATAAGTTTTTAAAAACGTAGATCAGTATTATTTTATTATAGCAAAAATTTACTGAGTTATACATTTTCTAGATGCCCACTGAATAATTAATATACTTATATAAAATGAACTTAACAATATAAACATGTTAATCAAATTTATATACTATTATATAAATAATTTAAATTTAATTGTTCTCTAATTTCTCCCATTTTTTATATTTGCTTCATAAGTATAAGGTAATTGATATTTATTCTGGTATTTTGTAAATACGTTTTTTTACAAAATATCAAAACTTTTTTTATAAATGTGATGTGGCAGGTCCGAATGAACGACACTTTTTTGGCTGTTTAAGTTGAAGATGAGAAATAGCTATATTATTATTTTTAAGTGTAACAGATTAATATATCTTCCAATATGTCCGTATATATCCACATATTGGCAAATGATAATGTTTAAAACAAGCAATAGGTCAGTTTTTTTAAAGATTTAGTAATAGTTAAAGTATATTTAACATTTTTATTAACGTACTACATGAATTTTTTTGTCAACCAATTACTATTTTTAATTTTAGAATAGGTTCGCATTGATATTACTTAATCTATTTATAATGGATAATCGCGGTATGAAATATCTTTGATATAAAGCTTCCAATGTTTTTTAGGTTAATTTTTTATTTTAATATATAAGAACATCCCCATACAACGAAAAATATATGTTATGTGAATTGTCTTTTTAGGATTTCTTATAATTTTAAATAATTTCGATTGGTCGGTGTTATTTTCGTGATTTTTTGACATAAAACTGTTGCCAAGATATGAAAAGAAATAAGTAATCAATCAAATACACATATAAAAAAACTCCTAAATTTAGAAATGCTTTGTAGAAAGTAGAAAAAAGAAAGGGTATCATATTTATTATCACATATTACATTTTATAGTAGGTATGGTGGAACTCAAACCACTCTGGAATTTTTCTGATGGCTAAAAATCAATTAATTTCTTTAAACTAGTATTTTATGAAAATATGGAATAATGATTTTAGAACAATTTTAAGATTTATTTGTCTTTAAAAATTAGTCGTCCTGAAACTACCATTTTTTATAGTCATTCAACTTCCTCATAAAACTTTCTTGACCATTTGTACCGCCGGTTTTTATGTCTTTTAAAGATAGTCTTTAACTGTTCTTTTCTAACAAGTTATCGTTGTTTAAACAGTTTTATAGACACCTTTGCGATTTTACGTTTAACCGCGGTTCGTAAATTTTATTTGAAGTTTTGCCCATTTGAAATAAAAATCTGATTAATCACTTTTACTGCACATAAAAATAATTCATTATACAGTTGATTTTTTTTCAATACGAATTCATCCTTGCAATATGGATCCGAAAAATCAGCAATATTGATGACTGCATTTTGCATTTAACGTTTCAACAGTGTTTCCTGTCATCCTCAGAGTTCTGGAGATTATTCTGGGAACTCAAAACGCAATGAATAAAACATTAAAACGCGGCCATAATATCATTGTTTCTTTTTATATACAAATCTGCATGTTAATTTAAGTAGATTTTATTAAAAACTAAAAAAATATTTGAGGGTATAATGATGGCATATCTTTAGATATACTTTTGGAACCAATTCATCATTAAAATAGTATTGCTGTGTTAAAAGTGAAAAAAATGTGAAGTAAATATTTTGTCACTTTTTTATTGGTGTAAAGTTCCACCATAGCTACTGCGAATAGATGAAGGTCTTGAGGGTTGGTTTACATCTGAACTTGAATGCATGAGGTCGTGGTTTGAGGTCATACTGCATTATAAAAGCATGATATTGCGTTATTCTTTGGGGGAGCTATTTATTATATAGGCAACACACCATTACTAGGTATTGATGTTAGGCACAGGCTACTGAATGCTGTATATGATTTGGTTAACTTTTTAACTACTAAGAAAATTATATTTGTTATTATTTATTATCTGTGTTCTGTGATCATACGTATGATATCACTTTACGTTTTTCTATATTAGGAAAATGGATGTGCAAAAAATATTTATAAAAATAGATATGATATAATTGATACAATTATTGAAACCTACTTTACAATTTCATCATTAAATGAAGTCAGATCAATTATTCTATGAACAGTAAGTCGCATTTTATTATTTTATGCTCCTCAGTTATCGGTAGTTAAGCTCTGACCGTACAAAAGTCTACTGGGTAACGCTACTAAAATTTTATTATTGAATTTAACAGACATTTAATAAAACATCAAATCGGTGGCAGACTAGTTGAACTTTTTTATCATTTTTTGTTGTCAGTATCTCGAATACGGTTCGACACTACTTGATTGAATTTATACAGATTATAGAGAAGTAGGTATCAATTATTTAGAATTATCATCATCTGCATTGCAAAGTTTTTTTGCATATCTGGCAGACCTTTTTCCAAATGAATTCAATATGAGGTCTACCAGGTATGCAAAAAAGATTTACAAGGCAGACGACGATAATGGTAAATAATTGATAATTCTCTATAATCTGTATTTTCATGAAGTAGTTTTGGGCCGTATCGAAATACTGACAAGAAAAAATGATAAAAAAAATTCAATAATTAGTCAATTAGTCTGCCACCGATTTGATGTTTTTCAACATATTATTATCTGTTAAATTCATAAACAAAATTTAAGTAGTCAAGTTTTGTAGACGTTTGTGTTGTCAGAGCTTGGACTATTAATATTATTACAGAAACGTGTTTACTATGAGATTAATAATTACTTTTGTGCACTTATAATTATTTATTGTTTTTATATAATATATTTCATTTCAACAACATATGATGTTAAACCTCAACTATAGTTTAAAAGTTATAAAGAACAAAAAGTAAATTTTACTTACAGAATACAAAAAATGTATGAAAATTTATTGAGACTGGCCTAAAAACATATTTATACGTGACACGTGCTGGCCCCGAACTTCAGAGTGGTGAAAAATTATTGAAAATGCCATTTACAGAAACTGGATAAATTGTATTGATTTTAATATATTTATTTATAAATTTGAAAGCTCACAGAAAACTTACAATGCAAATTTACCGAATAAATGGAGCATAAATGTGTTCAAAAATTAATTATAATAAAAGAATATACAAAAAAATTAGTTTTGATTTTTAAATTTTCGTTGGACATAAATTCCTGAGTGTAAAACTGTGAACGAAATCAATTATGAAATACTTTTCATAAACTGAAACATGTTGATAAATGATCACACATAAAACGAGTATATAAAAATGAAATTAAAATATAATTTCTAAAAATAAAATTCTTGAATTTATTTATGAGAAGAAATTTTATAAAGTGGAGAGTAATGATCATATTTGATATTTTCAGATAAAATTGACTCTATATTATCCAAATATTTTAAAAATAAAATGATAAGAAATTTGTTGAATGTGCGCTTACTTCAACCTTTATGAGATGTATTCAATCGTTACTTATGCACTAATTTAATTAAATTATTCAAAATAATTAATCTCAAACAATTAATTGGTATTTAAAGAGTTAACCAAGGCTTTAATTGGGACATAGAATAGAATAACAGTTTAATTTTATAAGTCTGCTTTTATTAAAACAGCTCTGTAGTATCATACCGGTCACAAGGAAAAACATTTAAGTATGTAAACATTTTAGTAAAATAATATTAATAAAAAATTGAATTGCTCATTTTTCAAGGCATCTTTTACATGAGTGTTGCGAACACCGAATCGAACCAAATTTATAAAGTAATATACATTTTAAACCTAAATAAATGTAAAATTCTGTGACCTCCTAAAAGAATTCCATCATTTTTGTGAGTTTTTTTAGATTTAAATAATTGTACGCATACATATATAAATTTCGTACGAGTAACTGTTCCCAATGCTCTCGTGCAATAAGAACTTAAGAAGATACCTTAGACAGAGCAGTTGTATATTTTAGTTGCATTACGTAATTCGACCGATTGCATCTTTTAGTTGCGTAATTCGACCGATACACTTTGCCTAAATATTAATACTGCTTGGAAACGGCAGTTTATATTTAAAAATGTGGATGCAAAACGTTTTCGCACAATGTTATACAAAATACTGTAAAAATACATCTGAAAATATAGAAAAAACTGGTCCCCAAAAGTTTGACTTTTGCGGAATTTATAATTTCACATTAAGTCAAATAGATTATTTATTTTGCCAAGATAATTGTTTCATATCACTTAAGATGAATTTGTTTAACATTAACATAACTTGTTTTGATAATATCGTTGATTAACCGCAGAGCTGACTTGATGAAAGATGACGTTTAGTTGGAAGGCTTGTGTTTGGGGTATGTATACAATTATGGCTCTGCCTATCTGCAATATGTTACAAGATATTAAACTGTTTAACTAAAATAAATTACTATGTTTAATTACGAACAGAGATTTCAAAATTTGTCACTGCGAATTCTATGCTAATTTTCGGTATAGAAAATTATTTGCCATACCCAACTTTTCCTATATTAAGAGCTATTAACAAATTATTATAAATTTTTTATTTTATTTTTAGATATTTTAGGTATATGATAAGTTGGGAAAATCCAAAATTTTTGTATATCTATTTGCACTATCTGGCTGGATTATATCCAGTTTGAAAAAGAATTTTATCTCTTAATTAACTGTATCTTTTCAGAACAGATCCTAATTGTATACACACAAAGCTGTTAAAAAGTGTATGTATATTTTTTACATAGGTAATATCATAATTTCTTTCGGTTGATTTTTAGGAACAATGCTTTTTATGGATTGTATTCCGTAAATTATTTTTTCTTAGATTTAATAATTTGTTCAAATGCGTGTGTGAATGATTTTAATAATCCTTTCTTTTCAGCATACTTTAGTGATTTGAAGTGATTTTTAAGGATACTGCGTAACTACTACACGATCGACGCAAACAACACAACGAGCAAAATGTAATCTTTTATTTATTTATTGTAAATTATAGACGCGTCGACAACTTAGGTCATTAGTGTCTTGATTACATTAAATAACATAACTCACTTAAAACTAAATGATATCACAAAACATCCATGAGCGGAGGCGGGATTCGAACCAACTACAGTCTGATCCAGATGCCGCGACGCTAACGTACAATTTAAATTTAAGGTAATTTAAAATTGCGAATATAGTGAGATCAAAATTTACATTTTGCTCGTTGTGTTATTCTCAATGTTCGCGTAGTGGGAATATTTTTAAAAATAAACAGCAGAGCTGTCTCTTCTCATGACAGCGAAAAGTAGACCGCTGTTAATCCACTCGCCTATTTAGGTACTAGTTCAGAGAAATTATAATTATTCGCTTGTCAAGAATGTATTTTTTGTCAGAAAAATTGCTATTTAAAAATATCGTGTATATCATTTTCAACCATAGAAATTTCTTACATTAATTTATTATAGCTCTAAACAAGGTTGTCAAATAATGTATAAGATCGATATTACAAATTTCTCCATACGTTACCTGGACAGTTACATATACTCTAGTTTTTACCCGACTGCGCCAGAAGGAGGGTATTGTTTTTCGAGTGTATGTATGTATGTATATTTCTTTATCACGCTCTGTAGCCTAAACGGCTTGACGGATTTTGAAAAATGAGGTGTCATTAGATTCGTCTGAATCCCCAGAGTGACATAGAGTATATGACGTCACGGAAAATTCAATATGGCGGACGCTAGACGCCATTTTGTCAGAATGCAAAAGTAATTTTCCTTCTAAATACATTGATATAGGTATCAAAATCAAAACAAAAGTAAGGTTTTGTTGACATTTCAAATAGGGTACATGACGTCACGGAAAATTTAATATGGCGGGCGTTAGACTCCATTTTGTCAGTACGCAAAAAATCGGAAAAATTGTGTGTGGGGTATCAAATTAAAAGGCTTGATGAGTAGATTCAACTAAAAGGAAGGAAATAAAAAATTTATTAAAAAAACAAAAAACCCGACTGCGTAAAAATCGAACATAAAAGATGGAAACAAGATCAAATGATAACATGCAGTTGGAGGCATAGTAGTAACATCAGGTATTTCTGTTCAATTTATTACTGCTATGCCTCCGACTGCATCATTTGATCTTGTTTCCATCTTTTATGTTCGATTTTTATGCAGTCGGGTTTTTTGTTTTTTAATAAATTTTTTTAATTTATATTTAACTTTTTAACCGACTTCAAAATCAGAGATAGGTTGTAGATTTCACTTGCATCATATTTTGTTTTATTAACACATTAATTAAAAAGGTATATGTGAGATGTATAAAATTTCCAATACAAAAATCTATCACTTATTGTAAATTTAACTTAAAAATAAGGGGGGATCGGACGGACAGACAGACACGAAAGTGATCCTATAAGGGTTTTGTTTTTTCATTCTGAGGTACGGAACTCTAAAAACGATTAAATTTAATCAAATTAAGTTAAATAGTGTCGTTGAATTATGTTTTTCATAATTTATGCCAAATCCAATCAAGGGTTTTATAAACGGAATCTCTTTCAACAAATTTTGGTTGATCCATCTTTATGATACATAATTGTTACACGCATCAAGAGCAGTGGCGCTTCAGTTCGGCTGATTTTATTGTACTACCGATTTAGGTTCACTGGCGTATAACCATAGACAATTACCATAACCATAGACAATAACAATAAGGCGTATGTATTAGCCTAGCGGCGCTGGCGAGAACTAATTGTGTCAACACGGCACACGGTGAATTGTCTCCAGGCGGAAATGGAGGGGTTTGGATTGGGGCATCCCGGCGAACGGCGACGCGCGTTCCACACGTGTATAACTACGTAGCTAATAAAAGTGTATTTTTTCGGACATAATAAAACGGTATAAATAATTTCCGTAACATAATATTATATATCTATTATAATAATTATAAAAATAGATAGTATTGCGATTTTAGTGTAAGAGGACGTAGTGAAGCTAAACGAGATAATCTGCTTTAAATGAGCGCAACTGAAATGAAGCCGTAGATATGTTAACCTATTAAATATACCAATAAAAACTAGTATCGAAAAATTGTAGCTTATATAACAAAAATCATTAAAAAATCGTTAATGATGATGTATAATATTAAAGCAGAATTCATATTATTTTTGGCAGTAACCATTTTTTCAATTTTTTTCTGTAAAAATGTGTTAAAGAAAACAATTCAAACACATACTAATTGGAAAACAGCGTAAAAATATAAAATAAATAAATGTGTTCATTATTATTATTGTTGTCGTCGTCGTGATGTCGTATACCCGTTCTTACACCATGTAGGCACGTACTTCCACCGCATTTTAATAACTCTCTTTTTGACACAACGCGCGATTTATCGACTTTATTGGCTACATTTTCATTATAATGATCATAAAACCAATCGAATTTACTCCAAACGAGGCGTTATCTAGGGCGGATCTAGGTTTTTCGCGGCTTAGGGATTAGGTCCAATGGGGCTCCATTTTTTGTTAGATTAAGAATCTATAAATTGTGGTTAAAAATTCGTTTTTAATTACATCAAAATCAAAGTTGAAATTATTAATATTAACTATTGTTTACGATACGATAAGTGCAGCTCATTGTTAATGAAAAAGTATTAAAAATTTATGATAATAATTCCATTTTTGTGGACTCTTCATTCTTGAGGGTCCAGGGCTTAAGCCCTATATTTAGTACCTATGTAGATCCGCCCCTGTAAGTAACCCAGTGACATGAATTATTGTAAAAATGCCTCACACTTGTGAAACAGTATATATATGTATGTATTTTACATGCATGTGTGTTGAAACACTTTCGCTGTGTAAGGCTTTTTGCCGATGCAGTTTCTACTTTCTGGCACTAAGCCAAACTCAGGAGTAATACCTCTAAACCACTAATATGCTTTTCCGTACAATATACTTGCTAACAGTTTCATCCCGATTACACATACTAGGGTAAAGGTACCGATTCCCAACCACTTTTATATTAATTAGTATATAGTTTTGCTATAGGTTGCAGAAAGCATTGTCGGAAAATCTAGTTTGACAAATTACAATGACCTTAGATTGTGACCTATAAATCTATCCTGCTCGAAAAATTATTGATCCATTGAAACGATTTTTTTAACCGACTTCAAAAAAAGGAGGTGGTTCTCAATTCGGTTGTATTTTTTTTTTATGTTTGTTACCTCAGAACTCCGTCATTTATAAACCGATTCGGAAATATTTTTTTTATTTGAAAGGATATACTTTCAGATTGGTCCCATAGAAATTTCATCAAAATCGGTTCAGTAGTTCGGCTGATTTTAATAAAAGTGAGAAACGGCGTGTGATTTCTTTAAGGTAAATATCACTTTTTGACACTAAAAAGTAAAAAATAAAAAACAAAAAACCTCCTTTTAACCGACTTCAAAAAAGGAGGTGGTTCTCAATTCGGTTGTATTTTTTTATGTTTGTTACCTCAGAACTCCGTCATTTATAAACCGATTTGGATTTTTTTTTATTTGAAAGGATATACTTTCAGATTTGTCCCATAGAAATTTTATCAAAATCGGTTCAGTAGTTAAGTGTAACGGCGTGTGATTCCTTAAGGTAAATGTCACTTTTTGACACATCAAACAGCGTAAGACAGTCGGTTTAATCAAAGTGAGTAACGGCGTGTGATTCCTTTAAGGTAAATGCCATTTTAACACTAAAATGTAAAAAATAAAAAACTTTTTAACAAAAAAAAACTCCTTCAAAAAGCCACTGATTATTTATTTAGAATCTTATTCCGGAAAAATATACAGAGCGTCCTACTTAAAAAACCAAAGTTTATATATTTTGCCGGAAAATAGGTAGGCCATGGAAAAAAAATTGTTTGCGCCATTTTATAAATCAGATTCAGTTACACAAGTCTCTTATTTAACTTTTTCTTGTATCTTTAATATTTCAGCAGATATAAGCTGGACAATGAAAAATCAGGTGTTATATTTATTATATTTTTTGAAAAATAAAAAACGTGAAAGCGTAGTTTTACGAGGTTTTTTCGATTAGAATAAAAATAATAAAGAGCTAAAAGGTGTTTTAAAAAATAATATTTTTCAATTCGTTTTTATATACGACAAAATACTATAATGTTCCCTATATAAAAGGAATGGCAGAAACAAACAAAAAACAAAATTCGTTTTATATAATACGAGTGCTGTTGAATATATTTTTGTTGATAAAAGAATGAGGGAAAAAAGTAAAGAGTTGTATGCAATTGTAATTCTAATTTAAATTTGTTGAGGCGGATGGTTGTGTTGGATCATGTTCCCCATTCACATTCAAATGGAATAAGTATGTATTTTATACGAACGATCTCAAATACCTATTATACATTATAGTATATAATATCTAAGATTCCAACACTGTATTCCTTTCTAGTTTATATATCTTTTAAAGCTTAACTTACAAATGAAAACTTGAAAATTTTAATGTTACCATATGATATTAAAAATAATTATTTGCATGAGATAGAAAAAAATACACAAAATTAAGATCTACCCCATTATAAAAATCTGGTTAATTTCCATTTTCAGTTATAGCTTTAAAAAACTAAAAAAACAAAACTTGAAGAACGAGTACTTATTCCTATTTCTCTACTCAATTCAGGGCCGGATCTATATAAGGGATTTTTGGACTGCAGCCCAGGGCCCCCAGCTCCCATTGAAGACAATGGACACCCTAGTAGAAATGAAATCTAGTTTCTGTCTAGTAACTGGCTAGTTTGACTAGACTTAAGCCAGGCGCTGGCCAGTATAATATCGAGTCACTGCCTAGTAACTGGCCAGTTTGACTAGAGATCCAATGAAATGTGGCGACTATTAAATAAATAAAACATTTTATTGTCCTCTTTTTTTCCTATACCGTGTACCTAGAACATCATTATCGAAAACAGTTTTTTTGGCAAAATGGCAATTAGTTGATTAATTAGGCAGGCCTCCAAGTTGTATTAGCCCAGGGCCCCACAAACTCACGGTCCGCCCCTGACTCAATTTTCTCGAAAATACAGCCCCCACAAATGCATTTAGTTTTCCTCTATCTCTTAAAGTTATCGTCTATCGATATTCATTACAAAATCGATACACCCTACAGCTTGAAATTTGAAATTATCATTTTTTTTAAATTAACAATAATTGCATGTGTACCGTTGACTATTTTATACCTACTGGCATTTTATATATCTAATACGACATGCGCAAACTGAATATCCATGAATATAGATGTTCACTGCAAATATTATACCAGCACTGGAAAAAGTAAACAGAGAAGCTTTAATCCCATCTTCACGTTAGTTGTGCTCATATACAGTCTGTTCACAAATGTTTAGAATACACGTAATATGCTTAGACTTATAGGTTTCTGATATTTTTAGCTTTAAATCTAGATTTAAAGCTAAATATATATTTTTTTACTGTAAAAATTGATTTAATTAAATTTGATACGGAAAAATTTTGAAACACTAAAAATAAAAAAAATAAAATATAACTAAAAAACATTTGTTTAAAAACAAGCTTAAATAATTAAATCTGTTAATTTTTTACTCCTGCCTAACTCTTTATTTTTATTATTGTACGGAACCCTCGATGTGCGAGTCTGATTCGCAAGGCCGACTTTTACCAGTATGTTTAAATACCTATTGAGAAGATGTTTGTAATTAGAAAATGAGTCGAAAAATACTAGTTAAACTCGGGGCACAATTTATAGTGTGACAAATTGAAACGGCAAATCACACTTTTGGTTGCACTGTTCTTGAACATACATTGTCAACTGTTAATCTGATTTTAAGTTCTTGTATGTTTTGTAGCAAAACGCGCAAACGTAATTATCTGATTTAAATTTTAGCACACTTGCCATACGTGAAGTTTACAAATTCATTATAGAGCCATGTAATTTTATTATTTATTTATCTGACGACTTAGAAAATTTCATTCGTTAAAATTAAATGGATTTATTCATATATTTAAATAGCACATCGAGCTACTCATTTAATTTCACTTGTTTAAAATTATTTTGAATTTAACTTCAAAGCTTTTTAAAAAACCAGGTTCAAATTCAAATTATACAGGGTGTCCAAGTTGACGTTGGCTAACATGGGTAACTTTGTTATTAGTGGAGATAGAAAGTCGGTTAAATGGGCAAAGCAGTGCAGAATTATGTGCTCATTAACGTCCCGTCGAAAAAACAATTGAATTTTGACACACTAAGGATTTATTTAGAAAATAGTGAAAATTGTCGTTTTTAAAAACTGGCCATAACTTTTTTATTTATGAAGATATCTGAAAATTTCTTTAACCATTTTTTGATAACTTTTTATGATCTTTTCAGTGGCGTAGGTTTAATTTTTATATATCCACTACATAATGAGATATTGACATGAACTTTGGTTTTTCTTATGGACGCCATTTTGGATTTTTAGATATTCGAATTCTGCTTATTTTTCTGATTAATTTGACTTTTATAGAATTTATAAACACAAGGAACCTTGAGAAATCATTTTTGTATTGGAAAGACAGAGTTTTTGAATTTTCTCTAATTTATACTCTATAAAAATAACTTACAAACTATCACATGTACTTTTTTTCTTTTTTGAGAAAGTCTACTTACAGATATACTGTAAATCCTGAATGCACCAATTTTTATTAAATTCTAAATCACATTTAAATTTTGTATTGACGAATCAGCTGATATTAAAATTGGGGGCAGAATTGAAACTTAAGGAGAAATCTACACAAAACCAGGACTAATTGGCGTATTCGATAATGGTAAAAAAAATTAAGTAAATATATTAGTAACTGTCCAGGATATGTACGTTTAGCAATTAGGTTATTCACAAATCACAATTTCATAAAAGCTGCAGTTCTCAAACTGGTATGGTCTTACGCAGTCAAACTCTTTACTTTATAGTTTGATTTAGGAATCATAGGATTATGCAAACGATCTTTTAGGTGAAAAACATATTTGCATAATTTAAACACGGCTTTGTTTTTATTTTCTACGTATTTTGTATACTTATATCAGCTTGTATGCACATAAAATTTTAATTGACTGAATGGCCACTAATTAGACTTCACAAGCACACTGTCGTCAACACGTCTAGTATAGAATGAACTGAACTCATTTTGTTACTATTTTATTATTTTTAATTGAATAAAATGGTTGGTGTAAGCTTTTTTGCTTGAAATTGTCACTTTTTATAAACAGTCTGTCTAAAGCGAACGTCAATTAGTTTTTATATAAGCTTGACAAACACTGAGGGGTTTCTGAAATAACTGATACCTTTTAGTTAATCAATCAAGTTCAGTTCTTTTTGCTATTGTTAATTGAGAGGTATACAGCAGTGTTCAATAAAAAAAATTGCAGTTTTTTACTCGCTTTTTTTAGTTGACGATTTTTTATATTGTTTATTCTTTGTGATTAAAGGATGGATTTTGTAACGCCTAAGTTCTAAAGATCTTCCATAAATTTTAATAAAATTAATAATTTTAATAATATTCTCTAACAAACGTACAAAAAAAGATTGCAAATTTAGCGTTCGTAACCACCCAAAACGTCAGGTTCGTCGCCGTCCTACAAGAGATACTTGCGGAGCAATTTGAAACCATAACCACGTCTCAAACTATGAAATGGGCGATTATATTCGAGTCGTGCGCACGGAGTACACGGTGCGACCCAATATGCAAAACCTTTTACATTCGGTAAACTGGTGACAGCATTACATTGTTATACCGAGATAGCTTTAATGCCTTTTATAGTAATAATAAATTTTTATTTGCATGGCCATCAGGTGGACACAAATAGTCATATTAATAAAACATTTCATTGAGACAAAATTAAATAAGTTAGTCTCTGCAATTCGTGACTATAAGGACATTTGTCCAAAATATACTTTTTGAGCTCTTTTTGGAAGGTTTTTGTTTCTACTGTGGATTTAATTTGGTGTGGTAATTGATTATAGTAGTGAACTGCACTACAAATAGGCCCTTCTCTATATTTTGTACTCCTATAATTTTTGATATAGTTGTATATTTCACCCGGTTCTGGTATTATACGAGTACAAACGGTTTGGCTCCACTATAAAAACATCAGTTTTAAGGACTATTAATTTTACAGAATATTTTGAGTACCTATACTGTTGTTCAAAGAGAAGGTTCTGACATTTTGTCCGTTTTTCTGTGTCATTTGCGACTATCTGTATATTAAATATTTTTATTATAAGCACATTTTACCCGAATAGGTTTTCCGTTTAAATCGACATTATTGGGACTGTATCAGTGGACATAAGCGACGTTCACACGAGTGAAACTCAAAATAATACATTCAACATAAATACTTGCAAAAATAATCAACCGGTCTGAATTTAAATAAGTACATGATTTTAAAAATTTGGTCCAAAGAGAATATTATGGGTACCTACCTATATTATGTGTAACTATTGTTTGAGTTTATTTCAATCTATAGAATATATAAGAATAGCCGTTTAGAGAATAGTATTTATTGATGTGTTGGCTGGGGTGCAAATAGCTGTTACATTTATGCATAGACTTGGTGATATATATAGCATATTGTATAATATAAAATCAGGATACAAGGACGAGGCATCACTTCAAAGTGCATACCTATGGATCGCCGACATTCTGCGACCACTGCGGATCGCTACTGTATGGAGTCATCCACCAGGGCATGAAGTGCTCAGGTACGGACACACATGTGACATAAGATAACCAACAACGTCCTCTATCTATCTCACTATCTATTTACATGTATAGCATTATTATACCGACCAAGTCTACAACGATTTTACTTGCAATTTCTCGTGTGTATTTATTTAATATTTTGATATTTGTGTTGCAGTTTTTATTCTCGTATCTTCTGTCTTTGTATTATATTGCGTGTGTTCATTTTGTGATTTTTAAGATAGTTGAAGATTTATAACTACAAAGTTTGTAGAGATTGTGATTCAGGATGAGGAAGGTTTCTTTGTGGATTAAAGGATAAGAAAAAACGATACTGATGTTCGATATTTACATTTTCTACCAATATTTTGGCAGCGTTTTACATTTTTTGACGAGATTATATACAGAAAATGGCATAAAATGCTGCCGAAACGTCGGTATTAAATGTAAATATTGAATATCAGTATAGTTTTTTATCCTTTAAGCCACAAAGAAGTTTTTCTCATCACAATAATTGAAGATATAAAATAACTAGTTATTACTAGAGAGTAAACCAACAACCACTGCATTAGTTGGCATTGATTTCTCATAAAAAGGAAGTAAGATACATAATATAAGTAGCTTGTATTATAATAAAAATCTGCTGACCAACAACAGTACTTTAATATCACACATTTTTTAGAGAAAAGAAAAGAAAAACAAATTGAAAATACTGAAAAACAACATTAACGTGTAGGTACTCGAATAAATCTTTATTTTTATACGAGTAATCAATGCAAATTACTGATATAGTATTCTACTTGGTCATTGGTTGGTGAGATATTTATATAATTTAATTTATGTAACAACAAATAAATAACTGGCAGTTTTAATCTTCGATTTTCTTGAAGATATACTAAATTAAATGGTGACTGAAGCGAATATATTGAATATTGTATTATTTTAAGTGATTTTTTCTAATTTTTGTGTTTACTTAGTGTGGTTGATGTGCAATTATTTCTTTGCAGGATATTTTGTTGTAAAAAAGAAATAAAATTGCAAAGAAAAATACTTTTACGTCAGTTGCAGAAAACGTTTACTCAAGCAATAAGAAGAAAGTTTGAGTCTATTTTTCAAAATAAATACGTAAACTGTAGATAAATGTGCACTAGTTTGACAGTTTTGTTAAATAGACTCAATCGACATCTTTACACTTCACTGAAAATGTTTAACGAGCATGCCACTCTCATAAGGATGCTATATTAACTGCATCCAACTTGTCCACACTCATCTATTTTCAGTTCGTTAAAATGTTTACTAATAGACCGAGAGCTAGTGACAATTTTTTGGTGTTATTTATTCAAAGCCTTATTTTTGTGAAGATGTTGAGGGAGGCATATTAAAGTGCCCTGAGTAAGGGATTTTACTAGATAGCGGTATGGGAGGGATACATGCCGCCCCTAACTTGCGGGTTTTTCAAATACTTGTTTTGTCTGCAGTCTAGACGGGAAAACGCTTTTCTTGAATTTTTGTTTGTTTGCGCCATCATCACTCGAAAACGGCTGGACCGATTTTAATGAGCGTAGCCGGATAAAAAGTAGCAAATGTTTTAATACAAGCTAATTAATAATGTAACAGCTATTAATTGATTTAGTCTGCCACCGATTTGATGGTTTCCGTCATATTATCAGCTAAATTCATCAATAAAATTGTCCAGTAGACGTTTGTACGGTCAAAGCTAGGACTACAATGGTCTAAAATGAATTAATTTAGTGTCGGTTATTTCTATTATTTTGAGCTGAAAACAATCTAACGTGGACAAGAATAATAAATTGATAATAGTTACGATTTCAGTATAATCAGTTCAGCATCATTTCATTTAAACCGTGTTTGTGAATTTATACGTTTGTGTATGTGATATGAGTGTGTGTTTTTGTTAATGTTGGTGTTGGGTACTGTATGCTAATCTACTTATACGTCTAGTGTTGTAGATTGAAACTATTTTGGCTGATAAGCTTTGGTGCTGTTGCTACGAAGCTGCTACACTTTTCTTAAGATGCTGAAAACTGTTCTGCTGTCATCAGTGCACTGTTTTGCATCAGTATTAATAATTCATATTCATGGATGTAAATAATCATCGTCAGACGTTGTTGCTCTTATAAAAAAACATTTTTTTTATTTATTTTTTAAATATTTTTAATTTTTATAATGGCAACTACAATATTATAAATATTTTTCTGAAATAATATTTAAAAAGATAATTTATAAATTATACGATTAAAATATTTCTTACCGATTTTGTCGACTTCGTGGGACACCATGTGTTATAAAAGGTGGTGTCGTAAAATTTTTTCCACAGTGCCAAACCTATTTTTTTTAAATGATATCATTGTCCGTTTTGTTTTCAGATATGAAGCTATGTGATAAACATAAATCAAATCCAAATTTAACCAAACACATATAGGATAGATAAATGGCGGGTATTTGAGTATTTCACAACTAATTTGAATGCATTTCGAAATCAGTTCATTTATATTTTTGCAGTTATATTGACTATTTAATAATTAAGGAAGCAAATTACAAGTAATGTAAAAATAAGGAAGACTTTTTTATGGACAAAATATAAAAAAATTACGTAGAGGTCTTGCCTGTTAAAATTTTAACAATTGCTTTACAGTCTGATACGATAGATCAGGTCGACGTCTGAATGTCTTTTTGTCATATTACAATAAAAACTAGTCAGTGATCAATTTTGGAGGTGGAATTTGATTAACAAATAAATTAATTGAAATAATATTTGCTGTCAAGTGAAATAAAAAATGTAAATTAGGTTTTAAATACTAACTGACGTCAATTACAGTAAACAGAACTAATATTATATTAATTTCTTTTATTTAATAATAGGTTTGACTGTGGTTTAACCTTTACCTATATTTAATAAAATCAACAAGTCTTTCAGCTTCTAGCGTGCGAGACTGCACGCTATGATTGATTTAAAAGTTACATTAAAACGTCACATTTCATTTTCTTTTCAACAGTGAAAATGTTTACCTAGTACTTATAAGGACAAGAGCTTTCTTTCTGCATTTTAATTTTAAGCTGACACCTATAACGTGTTTTTCAATTTTACTACTTCTGGATCTGATATGTCGTGACAGATATTTCATTTGTATTTCATAAACGGCCTATAAATTTTATATGTATTTTTTATTACCATATTCCGTGTTTCAAATACTAAGATCTGTGGACGACTTATAAAACTTGACATTAACCCTTTAGTAAACACGTGGATCACTAAATGGTCTATTTTCAGTGCAATGAAAAGAGACAGTGCTGCTAATCATAAACCGTTTAAGTACACGTGACGCGATGAACGAATGTTTTCACTAACATTTATTTAATTTAAAATCTGAACTCGAATAAAATTGGGACGCACCATTTTAAGCGTACTTATAGATTTATAAAGTATATATTGGTGAATCAATTCTGGTCGTCGTGCAATATACAGTTGTCGTGTAATGATAAAAAAAATATAGTTACAGCAAATCTATCTTTTTTCATTAAAGTGACAAATGAACAATTTGATCATTATTTTGATCCATGCGCCCACAAGAGGTTTAAAACTGATTTTTGTTGTAATTAATTGACTAAATAAAATCCTTGAACGACGTACATTATTATTGCTCGATTTTACTATAATATGTATATTATAGTTAAAAACCAAGCAATAATTAGGTACTATAACTCTCAAGGATTTTAATCTGCAAATTAATTACCTACCAATAAATTTGACAGACACATTAAGATTAATTATTATTATAATATGTACACTGATTCACGCAATATTCGGGAATTTTTTGAGCTTTTGTTGCAATCATTTTAGTGTACCTATAACAGATAATTCCTACGTTTTTCATTTAAAAAGCTAAAATCGGATTAATTTTTTTTTTATTGAAATATCCCGCTTTACGTACCA
This sequence comes from Mongoloraphidia duomilia, assembly GCA_039654895.1. NCBI lineage: Eukaryota > Metazoa > Arthropoda > Insecta > Raphidioptera > Raphidiidae > Mongoloraphidia > Mongoloraphidia duomilia. Next base: position 44,856,331 of record CM077524.1, on the reverse strand, counting down.
TTTGAACTAACCTATAAGAGGCTGGATTATCGTGTCAGAATAAAATCGTTTATATGTTATATGAAAATGAAATGCGAATGTTTGAAACTTTTTTAATAGTAACTTTATATGGAAAGCTGCCTAGTTATTTGCATTCACAAATGCACTGCGCCTAGCTCTTATTGAGGATGGAAGTTTTATGGAGATATTTTGCATGTACTGTAGAAATATCATTTCGCATCATTTTTACTTCCAACAATATTTTTCATTTACTATACATAAATATTGGTATAATATATTGTTTCGCCAGTGGTCCTGAAACTGTTTATGATGCAGGGTGTTTTATTTTGATATTGTTGTGGCTTTTGTCGACACATACCCTGATGCGTTGCCGACACATCTTTTTTTTGTTTTGAGTTTTTATAACTTACACGTCTTTAGAAACAAATCAACGTTTAATCAGACATCGTAGTTTTTATAAATCAAATAATAGTGTTTTATTTATTTATTTTGATTTTATATATAAAAATAAATTAAATAAGAAAATACTTATTATCGCCTAATTAACCTTTATATTAAATAAAACAAATAAAACACATTCTAACTATACTTACCTGTTTTAAACAACAAACTTATAATGACGCATATAGCCTAGTAGCTGCGCGTCTTATTAAAAAAAATAATAAAAAAAAAACACATTCTAGGTACTTACCTAATTTGAAAATTTTTCGTTGAAAAGCAGCCAGTTATTTAATTGATTCAAAACATATTGGAAAAAATCATTTTACCAACCATAGTCACAGTCTGGATTCTAACCTGAACCTTTCCACTTTCGCGGCGGAATGAGCTTACATTTACTCAACCGTGACAAGATTACTAATCAAACATTCTCCTTATATGCTTCGGAATCAATTGATTTTCACTACATGCGAGAGTTAATTTATTATAGCTAGGTAGTAGGTGTGAATCTTCGTTCTAGCGAGAGCTCATCATGAAAGTGAAAATTATTTCAAACACTCTTAAATGGGATATATTAAATTCATAAGTACCAGATATATCAATGCTATAAATCTTATTAATTTACCTAATTTGATTTATAAAAATTACGATATCTGATCACACTATCAACAATGCAGGGTAAGTATTAATTTGTTGCCAAAAACCACAATAATATGTAATGCGTTAAATAGAGAAACTATTATCTTTTCATAGACTATTTTTCTTATTTTTTGATAAACGGTGATTTGAAAATTAGAAACATTAACTTGAGTAAGTTTGATTTTTATTTCTTTCAACCGTTTTTATTTAAAAGCTTAATTACCTAATGGTTTTATTATAATGTATGCTCTGTCGAAATTATAGTCAAGTTGCTTTGAAAGACAAATTAGTACCTACTTGAAAATTTCAGATGTTTGAACACGTTTCCAAAATTTGAGCAAAAAACGATTCATTGGTTTGGGCTCTAGGTGCGAACACACAGACATTTTTTTTAAACCACTTTTTGGACTTAGGGAACTTAAAAACTCATAATCGAATTTTTTCACGTTTGAAAGTATCATAATTGGCTGCATCACTTTTGTTTCAATGTTGCCACCCGTTGAACGGGAGTGGAACTTTGCGATTTGAAATGACATACATCATAAAATGTGAAATTAATTCTCGGTGTACTTTAAAATTAAAAAAATATCCTGTGACTCTTTTTCAGGACCACTACTAGTTTAATTACAGAAGCAATTTACAAGCATCTATCAGTTTACACCTGAACTTTATATTCCGTTTTTTCTATCGTATTTTTTCTAAGCATCTATGAAAGAAAAATACAAACTAAAAAAAGCTATTAAAATACGTGAATAAAATAGATATCTAAATAAAATATTTTTTGCGTAGAAAAATGAACATTTCATAAAAGAATATTTAATATCCATTTTATAAAAAAAAGCTGCTCTAAGATATAGAAACGCTTCGTATTATTGATGAATTTGCATGTTTATTAATACGAAAAAAAGAGAAATACTTATTATGAAGATATATAATACGTACTTATTTTAATATTAAACATAATGACATATCAATATATTGATACATTGATATATTATTTTCCTTGGATGTTTTCCAACATATCTATTGAACGTACCTATATATCCATTTGTACTAAATTTAAGCTTTAAATGTAAGAATATAGAAAAAATTCCTTTGAAAATATTATTTTCAAGTCGGAATATCATTATTTTTGAAATAACATAAAAAAGAATTAAGGTTCATAAGCCGGGTTTTTGGCCCTAAGAATGACGAAACATTCGAATAGATCCTATTAATGAAATAATTATGTTTTTTTTTCAATTTTGAATGTTTGTACTGTAAGGCTTAAGCAATATATTCACCCTTTTGATCGGATTTGTAGCCCGTTTAGACCAGGAAACCTAGCTGTAATTATTATCTTTACAAAAAAAATCCTAAATGTGCTGATTCAAGCGCATATTTTAATAAGAATGCAATCGCGCAACATTTTCTTTTTGATATTACGAGTACTATATGTTATAATGTTGTAAAAAGAGACTTCAAAATAGATACATAACTTTAACATATATAAAAATAAAAGTGTCGCGCTTGAATCAACAAAAACAAATATTTTTTGTAAAAATGATAAATACAGCTAGGTTTTCTGGTCTAAACGTTATACAAATCCCGTCAAAAGGGTGAAAATATTGCTTAAACCTTAGAACACACACATTCAAAATTGAAAAAACATCATCAATTCGTTAGTAGGATTCAATCGAATTTTTCATCGTTCTTAGGGCCAAATATCCACATACTTTAAAACGGTATTTATTATTATTATAAAATGGATATTGAATCCCTGACCAACGATCTCTGTAAATCGTTTTTAGTGCCTAACCAGTTGTGATAGTTTAAGAATAGATGATGGATTAATTTTAACATTTCATTTTAAACGTTACATAAGTGAATTCCTCGACTGATTATTAAAATCGATAATTATATTTATGTAAATTATGTAGGTTCGTATAAATTAAAAAAATATTTTTATAGCCGCGAGAAAATAGGGCTGATAAATAAGTATCACAAATAATAATATTACGAAATTGTGCCGATATAATAATTACTATCAGATTTTCTGGCTTGGAAAATACAGTGCATGGTAGAAAAATCTATCATTATATGAAAATGTGCCGGGTCAAAATAATTTTTGATTGGTTGTCTTATTTTTAAGTTCAAGTTTAAGATAGTTTTGGATAAAGTGGACTGAATACAATTTATAAAAACGTTAATAACAATTACTTGAGTATGGAAAAGATGCTCTTCAAATTATTAGAAATGAATACGACAAATGCCAAAATGGAAATGCAGGGGTAAAAAAAAATTATTTCATTATATTTAAGTGTGAAACACGTTAAGAAAGGGCTATAAATTTAGTTCTAAAATACATATAATATGGGTACTATTTCGTAATACAGATGCTATGGTTGAAAAAAAAATGTAATCATCATCGGTTCTCTGATTAAAGAACTAAAAATACTTCTATCATGTCCTCAGTAAGACTTGAATGTCACTATCTTTATCTAACAGAATGGTTATCTTCAAAGAAAATAAGTCATACGTGTGTTTATCACTGCTGAAAAAATCCAGGTAGCACTAAAAAAAAATAAACGGGAATCCATGAAAATCTATCGGCAAGTGGATAAGAATTAAAGGATTTCAATATTTGTGAATTCTTGTCTTTTTCGATTAATTCATTTTTGAAGTTATACTTCTTTTGGCGCGTTATGGAAAAATGATGAGAGTGAATTTTTAGGATGCGCACGCATCGCGTCACGAAAATCTACTGTATGAAGTAAGTCGTTAGTAAAACTTCAACTAAAGTCATCACACCATGTGAGAAGAGCGTTTTCGGTTTTGAATAACATTAATAAAAGTAATTTTTATACAAACGCTCGTTTATGGCGCTTTCGTTAAATATCAGTTCGTACTACAACATCTGTACTGTTTCTACTATTCTACTATTATTTTTCATGATTATAATAGCCTGCACAGCTATGAAAAACGTATCGTGGCTAAACCGGTAGCGCCGTCGCGTCGTACGCTATGGGTCCCGGGTTCAAATCTCAGCGGAAACATGCTTTTTTTTAAATAAATAATTAGATATAAATATAATAAATAAATATATTTAATGAATTAAAATTTATTAAATTAAATTAATTTATTTAAAATCTTTACTTTATTATTTTATCGTCTTTTTTACAAACGTTTAGTACTGGCACGCGGGATAACATTTTTGGAGTTATTTTTGTTTTGTTACGTAAAAGAAGTATAACTTCTGACGTGCGTACATAAGTACACACACACTCTTTTTTTCCATGGAACAATCTCCGGTCGAATAAAACATTTGCAAATACAATTCGAAATTCAAAAGGAAAATTGTTATCAATATAAAAAACTTTCAATTTTATAGTGTCGCTATGTAAAAGTAATTTTGAAAATATCATATCAATAAAGTGTGTTAATATAACAAAAATATTGCTATAATGGTAATAGATAATATTTATTAATTCTTGTTTATATAGGTAATCGTATTTTGTTAGATAAAGAAAATTAAGCCTTACACTTATCTGCTTCAGACCTCATGATGTTGAAGTATTTTATTTTCAGTTCTTTAGATGACGAATATAATATTATACAATGCTGTATTCAGAGGTTTCTGTAGTAATCGACCATTGCTGCTGATAGGTTTTGGTAAGGCGCTCAAGAACGTTTGTAGTTTTCGGTCCACCCTCAGCCTTAATGATGATTTATTTTACAATATACACACGAACCTTGTAATATTATGTGTAAACACGTGTAATTTTAATCCCTAAACATTCTATTACGTGTGCCTTTATACTACAACATCAAAGACACGCCACGTGTATGTATAGAAAGCTTATTTCACGAAAACTGCTTTTACATAGATTCCGTACCGCCTTCTAGATCCCCAATGCTCGTCATTACTGTCTAAAACAGTTTACGTATGACATTGACATACATATGATAAAGATAGTTCAAACCAATTCAATAGAGAAAATGATACCAAATATAATTCTATAAGCTAGCTTTTCTTATCAGTTTGGAAGCAGTGTTGTTCCTAAGAAATTTGATTGTACCTATTTCAGTAGTGTTGCCGTCTAGACAAGACAAGACTTTCAAAGTCTTGTCTTGTCTTGAAATATCAAGAGAAGACTTCACTAAAGTCTTGTCTTGAAATATCAAGACTTCACTAAGTCTAAGTCTAGATTTAAAAACTCTTGTCTTGCCTTGAAAATTTCTAGACAAGACTTTTGCAAGTCTTGTCTTGAAAATCTAGACAAGACAAGAGTCTAGAAAGTCTAGATCTAGACGGCAACAACTATATATTTCAATACAATCAAATTTCAAATTGATGAGAAAAGCTAGCTTGTAGGATTATATTTTGTATCCTTTTCTCTTACCAATGTACGGGGTTCAAAATGTAAAAATCTCCGGGTCTCTCCAGAGGTGGCAACCCTATTTATACCAATTTTGATAATAATTATTAAAGAAACAGGTATAAGAAATACGTGACTGTAAAAGTATGTATAGGGTTAAATATCTACATATCAAGTTGAAGCACTGAAACTTAGGCAGCGTAGAATATAAGATATAATTTATGTACGTGATGTTCAAGAAAAAAATAAATTTTTTTCATTTTGTTGGAAATAAATGGTGTTTCTTTTTAAGCTAAATTTCTGCCTAATTTCTACCATTTCGTATTATTTTAACATATATAAAACGCGAATATTAATTCTTTTTCCTTAATTAAAAATACAAAAAACAATACCGACATGCAATTTATCATAAAAAATAAAGAAAACAAACACTAGGATATCTACATAATGTAGGGTAACACCGGGTATTAAGGCCATAGTTTCTTTTTATTACAATAACTTCAAGAACTTGTTATTTATAATGTTTTTATTTACATACTAGTTTGCAGCCCCGGATCTTCAATTTTTTTTAGGCGGGGCAAAAACTGAAAAATGCCGCCCCTGCCCACTTATATTTATTTTTACCTTTATTAACTTCCCATTGGAAGTCATTGTAATGGGTCCGAAAATCGAAATCAAAATGTATAACAAATTTTTATGTTTCAAGGTCACCACACTATATTTAGAAAGATGTCTCTGTGTGTGTACATATGTACGTACGTATGTGTCCATTTCTTTCTAAGACGAAATCTCGAGAATGAAAAATGATATCGACTACGTTAGGGTGCCAATCGACGCGTATTAACGTAAATATGATCTGAAAGAAATTTTTTCAAAATCGGTTCAGCCGTTCTTTTTTCTTAACCAAATAACCTCCAAAAAAGTAGATTTTACACAAAACAAGAGTGAAATTTCTGTACTTGTACTAACTATTATTTATTCTGTGGTCAAAGTTAAGTAAATGATGAGTTGTCCATTCGTCTGTAAAGTGTGAATTTGAATTTGGCCGCCCTCTGAACTTGCCGCCCGGGGCATAGACCCCGGCTTGCCCCCCCCCCCCCTAGATCCGGGGCTGCTAGTTTGAAGTACATATTAATAATTCAGGTAACAAAACGAAATAACAAATTCTCTGAGCCGAAAATACAACATTTGTAAAGTATTGCAATTGCCCATATTACACCACCCTGATGGTAATATGGCCACACAGAAGGAACCTATCTATGATAAATCTCACTAGTCTCCCATAGCTTAAGTTCGAAAACCAATGTCTGAATTTTCTTCAAGGAATTGCTGACACCAATCTTTTCTTGCCTTTTCTTTTTCGCATTAACCAGATTTTTGATGTTTCTTTTTTTGCAAAATTTGTACAATGTGTGACGCAATTTTTTACCCATTAACCCAAACCCGACATGCTGTAATCGTATGATTAGATTCTTTAGTTCTTCTGTATGCTCAATATTCGCCTCAATTTGCATTTTTTTATTTTAACGTCATCTTTTTCTAAAATTCTTCCTGATGTTCTTCTACGAATGCTACCAATACTCTTCTGCCGCTCGCTTAACTGCAATTCCATTTACTTTAACTGCTTCAACAGCATTTTTTAACTGTTCTTCTATCTATAACCTACTAATTTTTCCTTTTGAATCCATTTTCATACTGAAAAACACACGAAAAATGTACTTTGCGAGTAAAACGGCCACTGGCTGTTTTAGCCGACATGCAACGTTTTTGTTTTTTATTTGTTTTAGTAGCGAAAGGTCCATAGAAAACTGCTTAAAAGTGCAATACTTACATATTACAAAAGACACTTACCAAGAAGGTACATTTGAATTTATTCAATTTCTTTGCGCGTAAAAATAGCAAATCCAAATAAATTGGCAAACATAACAAACTTTTGACACGTTTCTAGTGTGAGGTTAGGACAATATTTCTATTCAAATGACAAGAACTAGACCGGTAAATCGAATTCTGTATAACTTTATATAGTGGAATTTATGTTAGAATCTATACTTCTTGATATCTTAAATACAGAAGTAGTTTAAATACTTGCCGGTAGATGGTAGAGGTGTATGTAAAATTAGTGGCCATATGACCTACCTGGCCATAATACCCTCTGTTACCCTATAATTTATTAGCTCGATATGAAACTTTTTTATGTTTTTTTCTTAAGATAGGCGCACACCAATAATTAAACAAAATTGCTTTAAGCTAAAACTTTTTTATATATAAATAGATAGATATTGTAAGTTATAGGCGCTCGACAACAGAGATCATAAGCACCTGGTTTTTGTATAAAGCAAAAAACGGTTCTGCATAATGCGAAAACGTTTTTCCAGACTCTGCGTAGGTAAACCTGCGTAAAAGTGTTTTTATTCAATAAATAAACGTGGTTTATCATCAATGAATCTCTTGAATTTTGAACCTTTGGTGTCAAGACTCAAGACACTGAATACTAAAAAAACCAGTAACCGCAAAACACCAATGCCCATATTTATAGTTAACCCTTAAGGTAAGTGATAAGATTCCCTTCACTGAGGGTCGCTTGACTGCTGAGGGCACCTTATTCAAAGAAGCATTTCATAGTCATTTCCTTGAGTGAGTGAAGAATTATAATAAACCTCCATGATTTTTTCCTTTATAACAGTTGTGTTATAGTTGTCATTTTTGATATATTAAATGCGTGTTTTTAGCCACGATTAACCACGATTTTTAATTTTTGTCAAACGATGGAATACCAACGGTTAACAATGCATCTATTATAACTCCTTTGCTGAATCGATATCTTTTCGAAAATTCATTTTCTTCGTAAAATTCAAAAGGATTTTCAAGATCGCGTATATATCTCTTTTTTAAACGTTCTACTTCCATCACTACTATCGTACAATTCGTCAAAATCCATTTTTTAACCGACTTCAAAAAAGGAGGTTTCTCAATTCGACCGTATATATTTTTTATAATATTTATTTTACGTAATATTACACAAAGAATGCAGGTTAGGTTAGCAGAATAATAATAATTATTACCTACGTCTGCTTCTTTGCCTAAATAAAGACGCACATACTTTTTCGACACTTAAGGGACATACTACCCACCCTTAAGGTGAGAGTGATGAAGGGCCCTTACAGACGTCAATTTTGACTATGAAACGCATATTCGATTTGAGAGTAGAGTTAATTGTCCCTTACTACTTAAGGGTTAACTATGAATACGGCCGCAAAACACGGACACTTTTTTTCGACGTTTCGACGCATGATTCGCTTACCAAGCTAATCATCTTCTGATGATGCTAGCATAGTTAACGAAACATGTCTCGAGGAAAAAATTGTTAATATTTTGGTTTTTTTGTGAATAATATTCAATCTTTTACCATCTAACAAAATCTAAAGCTGCTGTATACATTTTGCTGTATTGGTGTGCGATAGCTCCATTTAAATACAAAACCATTTCAGGCTTTGACAAAAACGGATCAATCCTAGTAGCGCCCACACTTCAGACTTTGACCATATGAGATATATGTCTAAAGACCTGAGCACATTAACGCGGTGGCGGTGGCGATAACGTTTGAACGCAATACTAAAAAACAAATTGACACGCGCATATATGTCGCCTTGGCAGCGTTAAGAGCGTTCTGGTGCAGCGTTCTATGGCGTGGTGACGGTCAGACACAACTTGTTGAGTTCGACCACGTGTCCCGACGTATAGTAAACGTTACTGTATTCATACAGAATTACAAAATTTATCTAGAAAGTTAAAAACTACACAAAGTCACCGAAAACACCACCGCAACAGTATGGCCTATTCAAAAAAACCCACCGCCACCGCGCTAAAATGTTAGACCAAAATGTTGGGTCTAATACCCCGAATGAACTGATTATTTTAATGACAGATTTGAAACTTTCACGATGATTTGATTTAGTTTTGGTTGTCATACTTTTATCATTAATTTATTACAAAAACTTGTGACGCGTCGAAAAAAACCCAACGCTTATAGAACTGCAAATCGTATTCTCCTCCCCGCGCGCTGACAGATTTTCAGTTTCTTTACAAAGGTTATCAATTTTGAAAGTAAATTGATTTAGACTCATGCGTCGCCAGCTTCCCTGGTTAAAAATACGGTTGTTTGAAAACTCGGTGTTCTGTTAGTTTTGTGCGTATGTAAAATGATGAAAAAGGGTGCGTGTGGAACGAGTTTCTCGGTATCGTTTGTGCCTAAATCTAATAATTGTATATGCTCAATGCTCATCCAACACTTCACACGACGGCTTGTAAGCATAAAACCTACACACAAAATTAAATTAACAATTTGTAGTCAGCGAAACTTCCTCAGAGACAAATGAAATAAAAGGATGAACTTTGACATTGCGAAACTGGAAATTTAATTTTCAAATTTATATGAATATAACATCTATATTTGGTATATTTCCTACGTTTGACAAAAGACAAATATAATATAGATATGTCAAAAACAATAATTAATTGTTTGGGTTATGGAAAATTACCCTTCATTCTCTTTATTGTTTTCCTTTTTGTCAAATTTATCTGAAAAGTTGTTGCATAATGCATACAAACTTTACTCACTTATAAAATAAATGTTGTAAATATATGCTGATGTTTTTGTTGTTAATACTCTATAATTCAAAATATGATTAAATTTTGAAAGAAATTTCTTTTGATAGCACCTTATTAGTTATACAGATATATGTTTTTAGTAAAAAACAGGAAAAAAGCTTAAAAGTATTATATTAACAAGAAGTCGACGTTTCGGAAACACATCGGTCCATAATCATGACCTACAAAAAGTTTTTTAATACAAATTTCGTATGAAATTTTAATATAAATAGGTATTAGGAAAAAATATAGTACCTACAAATTGACTGTAATCCTTTCTGAAAAACATAGCCAAAAAGAAAAGGTTTATGTTAACATTTTGTATTGTAAATTCCAAAAAATTTTACTATGATTAAAAAGATATTAGTTTTTTTAAACTTAATTAGTATTAGTATTTTGAAACTAAATTTTTCATTGAGAACAAAAAAGGACTTTTTGCCCTGCAAAAGTTTATCTCCAAGTAGTTTTAAAAAATACTATGTGTAACAGTTGCTGTTAAAAATATCGATTTTGTTATATTAAACTCGAGAAACTACAGACTTGGAAAGCAGCTAGTTTATTTTTTTTAGAATTATTCTTTTATTCAAACATCGTTACGCTTTTCTGTTTTATAACGAGTAACTTTACTTGTTATCTGCAGCAATATGGAGTTTTCTTTCTGTTAATCCTACTTCAAACAGAAATCAGTTTTCACATTAAACAAAAATCACATCAGTTTTATTTTAGAGTTGTTGCAGAATGCTATTGTACAAGAATCACGCATATTTTTACATACATTTCTTACCAAGAACCGAATATCAAACATTTTGACATGATAATAATAAGAATAATAAAAGCTTTTTTATTTACATAAATGTATAGAGTGGCGATGGAAGATAGATGACGCTTTAAGTCGATCTATTTTTAAACTGGGACAAATATTTATCCACAGTTACTTAATAACTGAGCAGTCGATTACTTGTTCTAATAATCGAGATCTTGCAACTAAAAAAACTATTCATATATTATCTTGGTAGCAAGTGTTTCCGGGCGAGGTAGCCGTGGTCCAATGGATTTTACTCCGTACGTTTCGCCCAAAGCTCCGTTGGGCATCTTCAGCGGCGACTGGCAATACGATGTGATCTTCTTGCCGGTTGACTGGTGACTGAGGCACTGTTTGCGGTGTCTGTATTTATAAATACAGACACCGCCATCCGGGCTTTCTTAGCACCCGGACGAAGCCGGACGGGGCCGCTAGTTAGGTATATAAAAAGCTAACCTTTCAGAAAGAAAATAAATACTTTGTTTTCAATTATTACTTTATATTAAACTTGATATAATAATTAAATAACAAGAGACTTTTGACGTATAAAAACAAATAGAAACAATAAAATTCAATGCTTATAGAATAAAATTACTATAAAACTAACAAAATACTTCCTTATTCCACTTATTCAAATAAGCTCTAGCATATTTTGTGTGTGTACCGTGTACGAGGACGTGGGTAGAAGGATATGTGTTTAAATCGAGATGCTTTTAACTAAGAGGGTATAGGTTTTTGTAGTCGAAAGTTTTTTATTATGTGCATAAGAATATTACCTCAGATAACCTCAACACTATTAATCAAATTATTATGTAAGACCTTTGCTCTTCGCTTTTTTCAAGATTAAATCAAACCGCGCGTTTATTCGTTTTTTGGGTTAAATTTTGGCGAATTATCACTTGTAACCCGACTCGTACCAAGTAAAAATAATCAAAATAAGTTAAGATTTAAGACTGTTCATCTCTGATTGTAACGTTTTTTTACTGTAATATCCGGCGTTATATATTTTTAAAACCAACCAATGCGTTAAGTCCCCTGAAGCCAACAAGCGTGTTTTCCATAACTTAAATATAGCCCTAGCGTATCAAAAACTAATGCAAAATGTTGATTTTTACAATGTAAAAAATGAAAATAAATGTTCTAGTTAGATTTCATAATTACCGACGACCGACGATAAATTGCTAAATAACTTTTCTAGAAAACAGATTTTTCTAATATAATTATTTTATCCGCTTTAAGTTCTTTCTCAATTCAATGTTGAATCACAGCGCTCTTCTTATTATCAAACTATTACGTATATACTTTGTAACAAAGTATATAAAATGTTAATTATTATATAAAACTCCAGAGATATTTAATTATTTATGTACAGTTTCTCACAAATTACATCAAGAATCGGATTTTTTATGATTACACGATATATTATATTTTATTATTGAATTAAATGTTAACGGATTAAATATCTATATTAATAAATAAAATAATAAAAAGTAGTTGGTGCATAATTCATTTAATGATGTAACTAAAGTAAATAAACATAATAAAGCCAATTATATTTGACTATGGTCCCACCAAGTTTCGTTTTGTAGGTAGGCGTTAAATTTTTTAAAATTAGTTTGGTTACAATGAAAGTTATCGAAACGCTTAACGATCATTTCGTTTAACGTTCCATATCTATTTTTTATGTTTTATTTTATCAAGATCATCTAAACAGTTTGAACCATGCATTATGCGCGCTTGTTTTAGTGATATTATATGTTTTGAATTTATGGTTTCTTCTACGTAAAATTGAACGATAAAACAAACTGTTCGCCATAAATCGTTTTGTTCTTCGAACTTGATGTTGGTATTATCCTTCAATACAGGGCTAGAGAAAATATAGACGTATACCGGGTTCGCGCTGTTTTGTTAATCGCTGTTAAATGTTTACACCGAATAACACATAAAACATACGAAGTAACCATAGAAATAACAGCGAATTAACAGAACAACTTGTTAAATAATGTACGATAAACCCGGCATAAGTATTACAGTACAAGATACAATTACCCTCCATAGTCTGATAACAACGCACTGTAAATATAATGAGATCTTTTTGTATAACCCGTCTCTGATCAATGATCGGAATTGTGTCAAATGTAGGATGAGCATTGTTAAGACAGAAAAAATTTGCCTAGAACTGAAATTAAATTTCAATAAATACATTTAGAAACGTATTTAAATTCCGGAAACCTTAATTTTTTCTCTTAAAAGAAAGGTTCATATTATATCTTTAATCTTTACAAATTCTTATATTTCGGTATTCTTTAAAAAATATGCAGGTGTTCCACAGGTCGATATGCAGTGCGTTTGATTGCAACTTTACGTGTTAAATAACTCCATTAAATTTACTAGATTCAAGTTATATCAAATAGTAGGCTAACTCATATTTCCATTTAATTAGTGTATTTGCCATATGGCACATACACTATTGGCATCGGTCGGATGGCGGGACCTAGGGATCGGACCAAAATTTCTCGACGTTTCATAGCCTCCTGAACAGTTTGCCACCATTTTTGAAAATGTTTATGTGTATATATGTATTTAAATTTATATATATATATTTATATATATATGTGTGTGTGTACACGATAACTCTCGACAGACTTATCCGATTTAAACGAAATTTGGTACACACATTGGAACCCATTACCGCACGAAGCTTATTTAAAATGGGCCCGATCGAACCATTTTAAGGGTAGTTTTTAGGGGTTGAAAAAAGTTTTTGGGCCCAAAAATACCTAAAAAATTCTCAGAATCGTTTCAAAATTGAAATTTAACCCTTTAGTAAAGATTAAAATGTGCTGCTGAAATTTTAATAAAATCGGCCCGACAGGACTGGACTTACAAATTTTATGAAAACACTGGTTTGCGGATAGTGATGTACTTACTGAAGGGTGTATTTAATTTGGTACAGACGTTGCATTGATAATATTATTGAAATTAAGAAAAAAAATATTATTTTAAGGGATGCATAAAGGGGTTAAATTTTTTATTGTGTCCAAAAACAAACATAAGTTTACATAATAAAGCCACAAGGCCTGCATTAGCAAATACACTATATTGTCGGCAGGGTTTGGCACTGCGACCCGAGTTTTTTTATTTTGGATTCAAATTAATGGAAAGTAGGCTAACTTGAAAACATGTTTTAAAGTTGTTACATGGTTGTTACATTGAAATAAATATTAGTAAAGAAAACTTTTTAAAGACAAGCTTTTTATTTAAAAAGGAAAAATAATGTTTAATAATTTAGGTTCATAATTATAAAAGCGTGGGTCGTGAACTCTATGATAGTTTATTAGTCACGACCCACGCTTTTATAATTATGAACCTAAATAATTAAAAATTATTTTTTCCTTTTTAGTTCATTTAAAAAGTTTTTTTTATTAATATTTATTTTGTTCATTTTAGACTTTCAAAATCTTACCCCCTTTGACACCCGTAGGGGTTGAATTTCGAAAAATCCTTTCTTAGTGGATGCTTACGTTAGAAAAGGAACCAACTGTCCAAATAACAAGTTTTTAGCTTCAGCGATTTGGCCTGGGCGTTGATTAGTCAAAAAAATCCTACATCCCCGTTTGACCCCTTTGGGGTTGAATTTATTTCTAAAAATAATTTATTCATGTATTGTCATCGGGAATACATATGTGTACAAAATTTGAAATGGATCGGATACGTGGAAGTCGTTCAAAATTGACTTGCAAGATTTGACCTAAACAAACAAACACACAAACAAACCAACATACATTGCAAGTTAAATAAAAGCTTGTAAAAATTGGTTGTTTCTGTGCTATAACTAAGTATGTATTATCAAAAAGAACGTTGCCACGATTGTTGTGGACTGAGTATATACTATTTGTTATAACTTGAATCTAATGTAATCAAAAATGATGATACTTTACATGTAAAATCAATATGACGATTAAAATCAAATAGCTTGTATATGAGAAATACGTACATTTTAGATTCAAATTTCAGATAAAAAGTGTATGTCTCACTATTTTTTTCTTATTACGAATTTCTAAAGATTTCTCAAATAAAAGGGTTTTATTAATTATTTATAAACGCAAACTATTACGTCAGTACCTGTAATTTTAAGAAGGCATGTAGTAGAGAGCCCGCGGTGAGAGATGAAGCCAGGCACGTCATCAATAATATGTTAGTGAACGCCTGCTTGCTCGCAGACAGTGCCGTGTACACAAAACTGCACATTGGGTTTTATGACGTTAGGTACAATTTTGGCAAACTGCTATTGGATCTCCAAAACAGCCAATAGCAAGCTAGAAGGCGGGCGCAATGCATTCACGTTACTATGACGCGGTGGCTTCATCTTTCGCCGCGCGAGGTCTACATAATATTATGTATTTTATATAATGATAATACGTGTCTGAAAATCTAAATTAAAAAAGTTTTTCCTTTTATTGATTCTATCATGAGACATATATGCCATTATTTTGTAATATTTCGAACTTCTTTATATTCTTCATATTTGAAAATTTAGGGGAAAATGGTCATTCACATAGGACATGTGCCATTTTTTTAGTGATAATAATAATAATTTTTATACTTCAACTTAATAGTATAGTATTGATGAATGGCATAAAGAAAAAGCTTGGTACGATTTCAGGTGTGGGAAGCTAAGGTGGTGGGCGCTTTTAGGTAAAAATAGTTTAATAAAACCTTCTCTATTATATAGCCCAGCTATTTTTTAATTTTGGGCGCAGAATGAAGTTTGCTATTTTTAGAAATGCGATTTAAGCATATCTTTCTATTTTATTTCCTAGATAAATACAGTGGAGATTACACGGTATCTCTATAGTTAAAGATTATACAAGGTTCTCTACTGGAAATTAATGGTTTCAGAATCTCAAAAAAAGTTAATAAAAATTGAAAAATCAAGCATTTATTAGGCCAGAATATTAAAAATACTTTGGGATTTATAACATTATAAAAATATTCATTTTAAATTTCTATCGACAATTTCAGTGTAATTTTGAAAAATTACACGGCAAAGCCACTAGCAAGTTGGGTCGCAATTTCTTCAATTCGACATTTCAGTTTGTCAGTTATGATATAGGTAGACTAACTTAGAAAAGACAGATTTTATTGTATTTCCAGTCCAGTGGAGAACTCTGTATAAAAATTATGTTGGATATTACTTGATACTTCGAATACTTTTCATCGCTGTTTTTTATTATCTTGTTTTATATGTGTTTTGTCTTTCATATTAGTTTTACGGTCTGATTTTATCGTAATATGACATTTGACAACAATGAATTCAAAGTTACGATAATCGAATATTTATTTTAAATTGCCAACAAGTTCATTTTTTTCAGTATAGATTAGAAGCCCACATGATATTAAATCTTCCATTAGTTTATAGAATAGAATAGTACAAATGAACACTTTTTAATTGCCACATCAATCAGTAGCGGTCTATTATATTTCTACTATTAACTGAAAAACACAATATACAGGATTTCTCATGATAAGCTGATAGTGTCCAAAACTCCGATAAAAATAATAATAGGGATTTAAAATTATGCAACTAAGCCTTATCGAGTTTGATAACCGTAAGTGGAAACAAAGCGGTATCTATTTTTGCACACACCTCCAGCGGTATATGCTCTATTATCGCTTTGCACGCCATAGCTGAGTTTCGCTCATATAATATTAATAGTTACGTCTAGGTTATTTTCTCAAGAAATTAATTCAAATTGTAGCTTTTCGAAAAGGGGGGATTCTGTTTTACAAAATGGAATCATTTTTAGATTGATTCGAGTTTATAATAAATCCTAAAATTGTAATTAAAGAACGCGAACAGAGTTGTCGGTTGATCTGTACACATACGTATGTATGTACGTCCGAACTCTACAGGTCGCAATTCTTGACGGATCGACTTGGCTTATTGAAATAACAAAGTCGATTAAGCTTAGCTGGAAAACTAATAATTTGGTAGGAACTCTGGATAATGTTAGTGCGTCGCGAGAAATCTTTTATTATAGAATATCTAAAATTATATAATAATGAGAATAGGAAAGTGCTTGGAGAGGTCATTTTAAATTTAATTTTATAATTTCGAAATTATATTTCTAAAAATGTAATTACCTATTACTGCAGATTTCGTTAAAAGCTCATATATTTGCATGGAAATAAGATAAAATTTGTTATATGTTCCAAAATGATTTTCACGTTCATTTAATGAATTGTTATTATCGAATTTTAGATAAATCTATATAGTCACAGCATGATCTGCGATCTTAATGACACGATTCGAGGATTTATGAAGGAATTCATATTAATGAAAGAAACGTATTTAAGTTTAGAAATGTCAAACAACTAAATTTAAAGAAATGCGATATAATTTAAATATTTAACGTTTTTTTTTAATTTAGGTGTGTAAATAATAAATTAAAAGAAGTTGACTTTCAATTATTTACTCTACATTTAAACAAAATACAAATTTTAACAGACCTTTTGACACTCTTTTCTTTCATAATTTTGTTTTCCTTTTATAATCTTAAATTTTTCCACTAAGGTCATTGATTATATTGTTTACAAGGTAAAACAGAAAGTTCCGATAAACTTTGAACGACGATCGAAGCAACTAAATAAATAAAAATTTGTTTATGTATGCTACAAATACTTGCTTATAATGTTAGTTTCCAATTAAATTGGTTGGCTACTCTACCAATTTTTAATATAATGTAACATATTTATATAAATACAGGGTGTCCAATCGAAAACTTTCCACGCATTTTATTGTTTTGCCTTTTGAGTTAGAATTTGCAAACTTTGGGGGGTTGAATATTCGATAGGGGCACACAACTGACATAGATGTCAAATCATTGTGACAGTACTCACAACTTTGTTATTTTAAGTAGCAGCGTTTATTTTTTTACGGTTTCAGAAAAATAGCCCTATTTTGAGCATTTTTTGTATAAAAAGTACAAGGCTAAAGCTGGAGATATTACCAGATGATTATAATTATACCATAATATAAATTATATGGTAATATCTCCAACTTTGGTTCCAGTATTTCAGAAACTATTCACTTTAACCTGGTATGTTCTTATACAAAAAAGTGCTCAAAATTCAGTCCTTTTTGTGAATCCATTGGAGAAGTACAGGCGCTATGATATACATTTTGTGTTGCCAAAAGGATACAAATCGTCAATATAAAAAATGTAAAATTAGACAAAATTGTATAAAATTTTGTATTTTTCAAATGCATTTTGAATTCAGTTATGGCGCTTACAAACAGAAAACGTACAGCTAAAAAGTTCGCACCACATTAGTTGTGACATTCGCTGTCCATTTGTAAGACAAGCGACTAAACACTGCAGTCAGGGTCCATTCCGATTGGTCGAATACCCCATCTTGATGTCGTTTGACAGACACAAACACACCTAAACGAACGTAACAACTAACTAGTGAACTCTGTATACTAATATGGATAGTTGATAGCGATAAAAAAATGGGTTTTGTATGTGGAGAATGTTCAAACACATATTCTTCAAGACAGGCATTAATGTTCACAAAATTAGAATGAGAACTACAGGTAAGGCTTGTAATCTAATTCTTTTTATACAAGTCGATCAATTTTTTAACATTTGAAAATAAAACCTTATTTAATATTATTATTTGAGATATTAGGATGTCCAAAATTTGTACAGTAACAGTGTTCTGGAGAAATTGGAATTGAAAAATAAATTTTAATTAAGTTTTATTTTGAAATGTCACAAAATTGATCGACTTTTATAGAAAGAATTAGATTACAAGCCTTACCTGAAGTTTTCATTCTAATTTTGTAAACATTAATGTCTGTCTTGAAGAATATGTGTTTGAACATTCTCCACATACAAAACCCATTTTTTAATGGCTATCAACTATCCATATTAGTATACAGAGTTCACTAGTTAGTTGTTACGTTCGTTTAGGTGTGTTTGTGGGTGCGTTCCACTTGGCGACCATTGCGCCCACTACGCTCGCGCCTTATGGCCGCGCTCATTACGTTTGGTCGTTGTAGGCGTTGCGATCGCCAAGTGGAACGCAGGGTGCGTTCCACTTGGCGACCATTGCGCCCACTACGCTCGCGCCTTATGGCCGCGCTCATTACGTTTGGTCGTTGTGGGCGTTGCGATCGCCAAGTGGAACGCACCCTGTGTGTGTCAAACGACATCAAGATGGGGTATTCGACCAATCAGAATGGACCCTGACTGCAGAGTCTAGTCGCTTGTTTTGTAAGCGTCCAAAAAGATAATATCAAAGAATCAAGTATTAATGAAACATTGTAGAATGTATATGCAGAACAAGTTTTTTTATTTTAGTCGCTTCAAATCTCACTTCTAAGTTGATCGGTGATATTAAGTTTCTGTTGGATCCTGTATTTAGTCGCCCTTTAGAGCTTAGAGTTATTGTTCTCGGTGGCAATATAATACATTATTGTCGATATATTGTGTACGTGTAGGCCGAATGCGCGAAGCACAAATGGGAGACATGGACATATTTGACGCCGACATTCTGCGATCATTGCGGCTCGATGCTGCATGGCCTTGCCCACCAGGGACTCAAGTGTACAGGTATAAAAACAACTGCTCTCGTATTTTGGTCACTGGTTCAGAATACTATTAGCAGCGTTGCCAACTTAGTGGGATTCCCACTAGATCTGGTGGAATCAGCTACCTACTTAGTGACTAAAATTTGTCATCTAGTGGTAGTGGGATTTCTTGTGGTATTGTGAAATTTTCTGGTGAGATCTGATGATATTGGAGTATTTTCAATTATTCGTATTTAATATTCAATTATTCGTATTTAAAATTGGTGTATAAAATCTATGTATAGCGATAATGGCCACAGAAGCCAAGTCGCATAGTATTTTTTTTCGCTTCCAAATAAAAAAAAAAAAAATTGGTGTTAAAATTTTTTGGAATATTTGAATTTCTTTAGTTCATTTGGTAACACTGAAATTTGAAACTGATGACCTTTAAAGAGACGCGACAACTGAGTACTGACAACTTGAATTTCAATCAAGAAATAATGTAATTGTTTAAGCAATGTTTTTCTGATTTTTATAAGTAAAAAATTAGTCACCTTCAAGGAATTTCAATACACATTTTATAACAAATTTACCATCAATTATATTATGGATCTGGAAAGAAAAATAATGTATTTTTATATAGAAATTGGGACTTGAAAAATTATGTTCAAGAAATATTAATTATTTAGAAATTTTTAATTTGTCAGTTTTAGTGGTTTTCTAGTGGTTTTCAATCTGTCATCTGGTGGGAGTCACTTTTGATCGTTGGCAACACTGACTATTAGGTTGTCGCTCGACGCATATGTTAACGCCAGGTCAGCAATAAAAAAGAAAACAACAGAAGATTATATAATATGCAATACGAATGCGCGATGAAGTATTAATTATATTTTAAAGCACTGATGCAAGCATTTTTCAACCCCCCCCCCGCTATAAAATATCTAGAGTTATTTTCATATTCGCGACCCTTCGAAAAATCTCATATCGATGGTGAAGAATGGCAACCTTCCATGTCATGATTTGCAGAAATTCAGCAAGCTTCTATGTCAATTACTTGTTAGTGTCAAAAATTGACATTTACCTTAAAAGAATCACACGCCGTTACTCACTTTTATTAAACCGACTTTCTTACGCTGTCTAATATGTCAAAAAGTGACATTTACTTTAAAGAATCACACGCCGTTACTCACTTTTATTAAAATCAGCCGAACTACTGAGCCGATTTTGATGAAATTTCTATGGGACCAATCTGAAATTATATCCTTTCAAATAAAAAGAATTTTCAAAATCGGTTTATAAATGACTGAGCTATGAGGTAACAAACATAAAAAAAAACGAAGTCGGTTAAAAATACAACCGAATTGAAAACCACCTCCTTTTTTTGAAGTCGGTTAAAAACAGACACTTTTCAGGGGGAAGATAACAATGTTTTGAACCATGATGTTCTAACATTTTCTTTCATATTAGGTTAAATTAATACACTGACAGGAGGTTGTAACAAACACCTATGTCTGACATAGCAAGTTGTCGTTCTTCACTTGACAGGAGTTTTGTTGTATAAGTCCGTATTTATTCTTCATTGACATGGGAGATTTTACCAGAAAAAAGAAGGCTAGTTTGTAAATCGTTTAATTCATAATTTTCAATTCTGCAGAAATTGACATAGAAGGTTATTGTTTTGCTGCAAACGGAGACCTAGGAGTTTGCTGTTCTTCACCATCGATATGAAGAAAAATAAATTTTAAAGTTTGTATAGGAAAAATAAAATGTCTACAAATTTTTTTTAAATTCAAAATTTTAAAAATATTAGTTGGACTATGTTGAACCAATGATGTCCGATTTTTAATGTTCCGTTCCAAAATTGGCAAAATATGGAACACTTACGGAATCACCTCGATATCTGTCTGTCTGTCACAAATTTTTCTTAGAGAAGCGGCGGCCCAATTAAAGACGTAAAGTACGAAAAGTTAAATTTTGATTTTGGGGGTCAGTCGTGGGGGGCTTAAGGAGTGGCCAATACCATTTTTTTCAAGGACATCGTGTAGGGTATCAAACGAAAGCATGTTAAAATTCAAAAATATTAAATTTATTTTTGTAATGTAAACTTTTTTTAACGGTTATGCATTAAAAATATCTTCAAAATTGCTGTCCCCCCACTCTATCTCGAAAAATATGGATAAGAAAAATCTGAAAAAAAAAATCAAGAATATTGGTAATTAAGTCTACATAGATCTAAATTGCATAAGACAGTTTTTTCAGCATTGCATTACATAAAATAGTTTTTGGTATAAAAATTAAAAAGATAGTAAACGGAACACTAATCGTACAAGTGCGGCTAGCACTTGACCGACTTCTTCTGTATTGTTTCGCCTCTCGTAAAGCATCGTACAATATTGGTGAATTGCTTGCATTAACATACGTAAAGCGGTAACACCAAAGTATTTTGAACCGTGCCTTCTTACAACAACGCGGATTTTTATAATAAATAATGTACTGTTAGAATAGATAAACAAATAATTTAATAATTAAGGTCCTATTTTTAAGTGGTTAGTAGTTGCATACCATGAACTCTACGACTTATGGTCTCTAATATTTGGATAGATTCGAAGTCGAAATGCTCCCAACTGTTGTTAGGTATTATGTTAGAATAGAGTTATTCTTGAAGGTATTAATCCAATTGAAGCAAAATTACGTAATCTTAGTTCAAATTTATTTTATAGGGTTCCATTTGTGCCGGGGATAGTTTTTATAAATTTCCATTCCTAGGAACTCGACCGGTAATTTTATTTTATTCTCCCATTTTTTCAAAATACATATATGGATTTAAATTAGTTTTTTATTTTTTTTTACAAATATTGACACAATGTACAGCAATGAAAACTTATACTTTATATGATATGAAGTGAATCCTCGTATGTACTAAAAATCTATTGATTCTGAAACATATAAGAAAAATATTAATTTAGCAATCATGTCACGGTTGAGTATTGTAAGCTCATTCCGCCGCGAAAGTGGAAAGGTTGAGCTTAGAATCCTGACTGTGACCACTGGTTGGTAAAAGATTTTTTCCAATACGTTTCGAAACAATTATATAATTGGCTGCTCTCCAACGAAAAAATTTTTCAATTGCATTTCAGCCGTATAAAACTATTATTTATATTTTAGAGTGTAAGTTTTACTGTATGTCTTGACAGTACACACTTTGCTGAATAGATATTATTTATTAATTAGTACTACACTGTTGTACACTATAAAATACACGTAGCACACATTTCTATACTACACATAAAGCATGAATCCTTCCAGAAATAGATCAAACATGAATTTTTCCAATTCAATGTGGAATTTGATTCATATATTAATTATTATTTTTAAATCAATTCACTTTCGCTAATTAGAACTTTTCAGAACTTAGCTGCTGTATTGCTGGTTACTAAAATTATGTAAGATAATTGTAATATTCTATACGTAATAATCTATTCTGTCAACTTTAAAAATAAAAAAAAAATGGTCGGCGACAAGTGTGTACTCGGAAACCGGCACCTTTACCCTATGTACCGATTACTTTTGACTTACAAGGAACCTGTTGATATAAGTACCTTATTACTGACTTTTCTAGTTTTTTTGGCGGGCGGGGATGGCACTCCAATATAAGGTATCTGGCCAGTATCATGAAATATTAAATCTGGGTTTAAACGTCATCACAAAATATCCATGACCAGAGGTGGGATTCAAACCCACGACAGTCTGATTCAAAGGCCAGTACACGCTTACCATTACACCACACTGTCCTCATGTTTCTTGTTTGTTAACATTTTAGTGACATGGTTGAATGTTTGGATGTAAGTGTTTTTACTTATTCTCAAACAATAAAAAAAATTTGGTATATTTTTTAAATTAAATTATATTTCTATTCTAGATGCGTATATATTCGAGATATTTAGTACCTACCTACTTTACTTTAAATATAAGTAAATATTTGACATTTTTTGTAGATTTGAGAATAGCCAAGCGTGTAACAATGCCTCGTCTATTACAAACTCCAAGTTCCCAGGTTCTAACCCAAGAGCTGATGAAATTCATATTTTCAGTTTATTATTTATATATTATTTAATTTATTATTATATAAAAATAAATTGAAAATATGAATTGATGCTAGGCCCAAATAACCTTAGCTGTTAGTGGCAAAAGATTTTTTTCTATAACAGATTGAAAAAATTTGAATTATTTTGTTAAACTAAAACTAATTTTCCAATTTGCTCAATTTTATGGACACTTTTTAAACTTGAAATAATATTTTTTATAGAACAATATGTTTTCAAATTCCACATTAAATTGCGGAATGTTTATACACGCAAAAATTAAACATTATTCAAAAAACAATTGCAACAAAACACTGTAAATATATGTGATATTTCACAACCCTTCCAATAACCTGTTGGCAGAAATAATGTTTTCCCTTGCGATAAATAATCTATTAATTTAAAATGAATTAAAATAAAATATGCTATATATAAACAAATGTCAATTATTAATTGACTTTAAAATCAATATCGTCACATTGTGACGCCATTCGAAATAGTGATGGGCGACTGTAAGATGTTTTTACAATCGAAACAATTGCAATCGTTCATAATAACAATCGAGTCCACAATCGACTCGGAGTTTGTTTTTACAATCGAAATGTTCGATTGTTCAAGTCGATTATTTGCCAGCGAATGAGAATACATATAATCGCGATTCAAGGTTATATGCTAGTCGATTAAAGTCTGACGTTTACGCTACTCGTTCATCGTTGATTCACTGTTCAGTCGGTCTCAGAGCACTCGATTACTGCACAATCGACCATCTATCGACTCGACCACAGTTGTTGAGTGATGAACGATTATATATTATGTGGCTCTCGACAGTGTACATCGTATAATCGCGATTCAAGGTTATATGCTAGTCGATTAAAGTCTGACGTTTACGCTACTCGTTCATCGTTGATTCACTGTTCAGTCGGTCTCAGAGCACTCGATTACTGCACAATCGACCATCCATCGACTCGACCACAGTTGTTGAGTGATGAACGATTATATATTATGTGGCTCTCGACAGTGTACATCGTCTGTACGATTCAATACTATGCAACTTGGTCTCAGTAAACTATGAAACAACAACAATCGAGTCCAAGTGAAAACCATCGAGAGTCATCGAGATGTTTGAACAATCGAGATGTTTGAACAATCGAGACAATCGACTAAAATATCTCGTAACCGCCCATCACTAATTCGAAAAAACATATTATAAAAATAACATCAGCTGTATTTACTGTCTTTTATCTCTACTTTTGTTACATTTCTTTCTATTTGATAAATGTGTTGTAAACGTATTTTTACTATTAATGTGTGGCACCTATACTGTCTTGTTTTCAGTATTTTGTTGTACATTTTTCAAAATATATTTTGCCGTGTATATTGTATTTTATAATAATATATATATATAATATTATGTACATTATTTTCAAAGATATATACGATTTTCCCTGCTAATAATACCGAGTAATGAATAAGGTTCATAGCCCTATTAAGATTAAAATCGGTGTTATCCTGCTTCCTGTCTTGAATTTTAAAAATCATATTATTTATACTGATTGATCGAATAATTTACCATTAATCAGTCTCCACTTAAACAAAAATGATAGAAGTAATATAAATACCTTCACATTCTTATTCTTAAAAATAATTAATTATCTAGCATTATAACGCCAAGTAATTTCTAAAAGACGGATTGTTTATTATGTGGAATTCTATATTGAAACTAAAAATTGAATAAAATGTAAAAGTATAATGTTATTTTCTTTTTGTTAATGTAAAAGTAAATGTTATACGGAAAATATAATTTTCTCTGTATGGTCAATTTTGTGTTTGTAATTGTGAAAAATCTTTGAAAAAAATATTGGAACTCGTACCCGAAACATTACACTACACTGTCAACAGTAAAGCGATCTATTCTCTTTTATCCCAGTTTGTTGTATAAATATCTATCACTACAAACTTTGTAAAGAGTGTCGTGAAAAGATTTCAGATGAATATTATATAAAACAAACATAAAATATTAACGTAGGCGCAAGTATAGGGCATCCAAGTCCCGAGATCATAGAGGAAGTCGGAACTTTGAGACCTAACTGAGAGAATCCCGGAACTTGTTCCGAAGTCCCGAAAATACCAAATATTGCGGATTTTTACTGTGAGATTTTAACGAGTTTTACACAAGTGATAATTAGAATATTATAAGAACGGGACATCCCAGAATTACAAAATAACAGAGCAGTCAGAGAACGGCGTACGAGCTTCGACCTACGGTCGCTATGAGCGCGACAGCCGACACGTATGAGGGCGCACGCTTGTCATCCAGTTAGTGTTGCTGTCTAGATCTAGACTGTCTAGACTCTTGTCTTGTCTTGTCTAGATTTTCAAGACAAGGCTTGCAAAAGTCTTGTCTAGAAATTTTCAAGACAATACAAGACTTATCTAGATCAAGACTCTTGCCAAAACTCTAAACAATTTTCAAGAGTCTAGATAAACTAAGTAGTTGTATGCAAAGGTTTACTTTACCTACTACTACTAATCTAGACTCTTGAAAATAATCTTAGAGTCTTGATATTAGACAAAACAAGAGTTTGTTATCTAGACTTGATATTTCAAGACAAGACTTTGAAAGTCTTGCCTTGTCTTGTTTAGACGGCAACACTACATCCAGTTTTAAAGTTTCGGGACTACGGCAGATCCCTGGACCTCTTCAATGATTTCGGGACCTGAGAAATCTCATTTAGTCACGGGTCCCGGGACTGGATGCCCTAGGCGTAACTCGCAAGTGCATAATTCCGTTATAAAATAATATAGTAGTGTAGATACTAGGTTCTATAAAATGCAACATCTGATACGATTAAACAGGAGGCGTAGTTTGACTTCGACTGCGTTCGATTCGGAACAGCACGAAACGATCAGCACTATAAGAAAACAAAAATAAATGATGAACACGTGCTGCATCAAACCGGGTCGACACCGATCCGCTAAAATGCGTGGATCTTTCTTTAGTCCTATGTTTTCTAAAATTGATGAGTATTCCTGCTGTTCAGGATGAAACCGAATAGACTTAGTGCGCGCCAGCCTTTTTATAGTTTTAACGGGGAGGAATAGGTATAAAACCGATTTCTAATCGTATATTTGGTTATGAACTTTGATTTACTTGGTATTGTGTATTTTTATATCATTTAAATTAGCATACAAAAAAAACATTGATCATATATTTTTCATATAATTACTAATCAAACAGTGCTGATAATATGACGCTGCTTGCGAATTTTCAGCTAAATTTGTCGAAATTTTGTCATTGCTTATGCTATTTAAATTTACTAGAAGCTATAGGTATTTGTGATACCGTTTCTGAATGAGATCTTACATAATTAGGTGACATTCAGGTTGTGTTAAATAATATATATTAATTATTATTAGTTGAGTTAATCTCGACAGCATAGCACATGTAAATGGTCGATTAAACTACAAGCAAATCCACATTAATAAATATTTGTGTTGTGTGCTGTATTTGATATACATGTGTATTGTGTTACATACTTTATTATTAATGTGGACGTGTGTGCCGCAAATGAATGTTTGTTTGAGATTCAACCCACACAATACATTCGTTGTTAGTTTTTTCGCCAATTCCAAACGATGTGCGCCCAAACATAGAATGTATCAGACGTATCGGAATGTGCACAACGTAAATTATTTGGGAAGAACATTTAGTTTGCGGCGAAAGTTTGTGCATTGAGTTTTCAAATTAAAAGCAATAAAATGTTTATTAATGTGGACAGACTCTTACGTTATGGATTGTTATTCTTGCTTTTTGTATTTCTATCGATCATTGAATTATTGTGCTATATAATTCATAGTTTGAAATCAATAAAATACAACGCATACTAGTCGTTCACTCTATATGTGAGTACCTATTTATTTAAAATTGTATAAAATATTTAGATTACATTTTAAGTTTATCTTAACACAATTTTTTGATATACTGTTTTAAATATTAACAACTGTTTTAATTAAATTAGCAATTTACTTATTTATAAACAAGTATTGCCCCTGAAATATACAGATTGTATCAAATTAAACCTGTGCATAGGCATTCTGTGTGTAAGACAGAGATTGATACATAAAGCAATAAGTAAGAATGAGATAAATGATCGCTAGTAAGATGTTACGTGGTTACTGTAAATTAAACTGATAAAAGATTTACATTTTTACAGCATAGAAGGAGCGAAAAAACAAAAATGACGCTATTAGGTTGTATAAATATTATTTATTTACAGTAACCACGTAACATCCTAAGCGATCATTTATCTCATTCTTACTTATTGCTTTATGTATCGATCTCTGTCTTACACACAGAATGCCCTATGCACAGGTTTAATTTGATACACTCTGTATCTATAGAATTGCAAGAAAGCTTTATAACAAATTTAAAACTGAATTGTAAAAAAAGCAACATTTTGATTTACATTAATTTTCATATCAATTATATAATAATTGATGATCTCACAAATATAGGGTGAATTTATTTTTATTTAGTTTATAAGATTTTCTGACGGTATGATAAAGTTTGCAACCATAGAAATCTTATAAATTAACGTACAGTAAAAATAAATTAAAATACACCGGTTTACGAAACTATCAACAAAGCTTCTTTTAAAAAATAAGAAAAGAAACTATGAAATGAATTGAATCTGCAACGATGAAATATACAAGTTTATCAAATATAGAATTTCTTACTGCATTATTTTAATATTTTGCTATAAACCAGAAAGTATAACAATATATTTTGTAAACGAGAAATATTTTTTTGTATTAGATTACAAATCCTCATTGTCGGAAATATTATTTATTTCTATATCACAAGCTGTAAGTAATCTTTAAAAGCTTCAGATAAAATATTAATATCAGTTTATTAAGAAGATTTTGTTGGAACTTTAAGAGTTTCATTTTTAGTCCCTCCCTCTTATTAGTTTTTTTGATTGCCGGTTTTAAATACTTCTGAAAATACCTATCCTACTTCTAGCTTAAGCTCTTACTAAGAAATGGAGAACATTTTTCTTTTAACTTGAAGTATTTAACTTGTTCTAATTCAATTCATAGATTCTTAAATATCAATAAAGACCGGATAGTGATGGTTTCCCTAACCTTTTGTAGTATGTTTTGGTGTCGTAATTACATTTAACGCATACTCGAAATACGGACCGTACTATCCGGACACGAATAATAGGCTGTTATAAAAGTTATCTCTACTCTTATGTCATTTGTTTTGATATCTCCATTTGGTTGAAAACAAATGACATTCTTAAATCTGCATTAAAAACTGAAAGTCGTATCAGAAACCCAGTTTTACACTACATTATTTATAATTTGTAATCTAAGTATTTACATTTTTTGCATAATTAACTAACAGTTTGTATGTGCGTGTTTCATTTCATCGTCTGACGATGACGTCTAATTCGACACGTCTGACGATTGGTCCATCGCTACCGTCATCAAATCGACCTGGCAGCCTGCGACATGAACGTCCACAAAAGATGCGAAGAAAGTGTTCCGAACCTCTGCGGCTGCGACCACACTGAGAGACGCGGTAGGATTCAGCTCGCCATTACTTGTGTTGGAAACAAACTCACCGTTGAAGGTAAGAACTTTATTTATATTTCACCGGTTGTCTAACTAAAACTTTCTTCTTTTGAAATTGGTGAAAGGGGACTTTTTTCATCTAGCGATGTTAAATATCCTAAGAAAATTTTTCAGGCGTCTTTTATCCGTCGAGAGTGGTCCCCTTACTATCATAGTGAAAATTCCACCCTCTGATTATTTTTATGGGGGTGAATATACCTCCAAAAGTGTATTTTTGCCTTTAAAATTTTATTTAGCAAATTCTGTATATTATAACGTCACGTTATTCCCGAGAAATATTAGAATAGCTCTGCTTGACTTTCTGCGTAGCTCAACATAAACATATTACAAGTCCCCAGTTCCCAGGTTCTAGCCCGAGAACTGGTAAAAGTGTCAATTGGATTTTCAATTTATTATTAAAAAAAAAAATAATAAAATTGAAAATATGAATTGGTGCTAGGCCCAAATAATCCTAGCTGTTGGTGGTCTTTAAAACACACAACATAAACATAGCCGATTTAACTTTAAAATTTAGCCAGATTATAAACGAAGCTTCACAGATATAATAGAAATCACTGGGTTTTCCTTCATTCATAATAAGCTCATAATAAATTTTTTTTTAAACTGTGTTGCAAACACAAACGATTTTTAGATTTAACTGTAGGTGTACCTGAAAGTTTTGTACTTTAAACTTTTCTCTTTAATTAATACAGATGTTTGGCGCATTTCTGGAACTTTAAATTTACTAATTTTGATCATGTTTCCTCGTACTATGGCCCACTGTGTGTTGGTATGAACTACGGTAGGATGTTGTCTTCAAGAAAATTGATAAGAATGTAAATATAAAAGTATGTTGTATGCCCCAGGAGAACCGTAATAGTACAGTTTTGGTGTTTGCATCAACCACAGCTGCTGTAAGTTACACTCTGGGGAGATCTTAAAACTAATAACACTCACACATACATAGATAGATAGATAGACCCGAAGTGTGCCGTGTGCGCTTGCAGAGTCCATCGGTCGCTCTTTGGAGGCAGACAGGCGATAAAATACCGGCCTGACATAGCGAATCTACAACCAAATACAAAGTTTAAATATTAAAGATGTTCCCGGTGGAACAGAGAAGTGCAAAAAACGTAAAGAAAATAAAGATAAATAATTCGAATGGACTTTTTTTGCCGTGAAGAAATATTTAAGAAAGCTATGAGTGGCAGTTTTTCTTAAATAAATTATACCTAAAATGTTTTTTTAAAAAAAGTATTCCCCGGATCATTTATCTATATATATAAAACAGTTCCGTTACTCACTGACAAACAACGCCCAGGTCAAACCGCTGAAGATATAAACTTGCAATTTGGACAGTAGGTTTCTTTTGTGACGTAAGCACCCACTAAGAAAGGATTTTTCAAAATTCATCACCTAAGGGGGTTAAATAGAGGATGAAAGTTTGTATGGAAGTTCGTCATTTTTGAAGTTAGAAGCATGACATTTTGCACAGGAGTTATAATCTTATTTAACGTAGGTGAGCGCTAAGAAAAAAATTTGAAAATTCGTCCCCTACTAGGGGGTTAAATAGGGAATGAAAGTTTGTACGGAAGTTCGTCATTTTTAAAGTTAGAAGCATAAAATTTTGCACAGGAGTTCCTTATATAACGTAGGTGAGCAATAAGAAGTAATATATTAATAAAATTGTAGGGAACGAGCGAAGCGACTAAATAATGTATTATAATATTCGAGGGAACGAGCAAAGCGAATAAGTAATGTATTAATAATATTTGAGCGAAGCGAGTGAGTAATGTATTAATAATATTCGAGCGAACGAGCGAAGCGAATGATTAATGTATTAATAAAATTTGAGCGAATGAGCGAAGCGAGTGAGTAATGTATTAATAATATTCGAGCGAACGAGCGAAGCGAATGATTAATGTATTAATAAAATTCGAGCAAACGAGCGAAGCGAGTCAATAATGTATTAATAAAATTCGAGCGAATAAAGACCACCAGTCCGGCTCGCAGGAGGAGAATTTCTCGCCGGGCCGGGGGATAATAAATCCTAAATCGAAATATACGTGGGCGAAGCTATGGGTAACGGCAAGTAATTTATATTTATTTATATATACAGATAATATATATACAGACAATATTAATTTCTTAATGTTTCTTCCGTCAAGGAAGGGAATTTATGAATCAAGGTTACTTGTTGCATTGGAGGTTTGACATAACGATCGATAGTCTCATACTACCGTAAACTTTAATAAACCGTCCAGTGTCAGTAGAATCGATACATTTTATTGCTATTTATGGTTTATATAGGGGTAATCACTGTTAGCCAGAGTATAAAACTATATTCCGATATCCCTTCTTACCTGACATATCTACACTCTTGAGTCTTGATCTAGAGTGTAGGTCATCGGAACAAAAGAATCAAATGGTGTTTTACTTTATTTAAACGTGGCTATAGCATGAACTACAAAGAAATATTATATTAAAAATTCAGAAAATAAGGACGTTTCAAATTCAAGATATAGCTTTCTTCGCATAATTTGTTTCTGAGAGTTAAACAATGTCTTTCACTATCGTAATATCCGTAGTTCAGATGGTAAAGGAATGTTTACTTTATATTTCAAGCCAATTGACCCAATAATTTCCGCAATATAATCTTAACCAGCAACCAAAATGTTGTTTCGACAAAAAAAAAACGCTTTTTTAAGGTTTAAAATACGGTTTAACATAGGAAACTACCTTTAAGTATCTTAAAGGCACTTGGAGTACTTCACATAGGCAACAAGCTATACCGGGACCATAAATTACACCATCTCTCTTTTCGTACAACACATTTGGGGCAATTACTTTTTCAAACGGTCAATTGGAGCCTCTTTAGTGGCATCCGCGCTTCGTCCCGCCACGCGTTCCGACTTTTATCTGCGCCGCTTCGGTTAATGGATTGTAATTTCGACATTTTTTTATTTCGACTTAAAATTCCTGGAATATAACTATTCTTAAGATCTTAATAGTTAGAAATTACAAAAAATCGAATTTTTTGTCTATAAATTGGAAAGTTTCCATGTTTCATAATCAGCTAAAGTTTAGAATGCATTTGATTAAAGATAGTTCATATAGCTGCCTTAGTTGAATATGTTGTTTATTCAAAGTAATTACCTTAAAAAAATACAATCGTCAAGTCAAAAAAAAAAAACTAAATCTGGACATTTAAACATGTTGATGGCCTATTGTGTATTATTAAGTATTAGAAATATCTTGTATTTTTTGATGTCCGTCTTGTGACTTCCTGTGTTTTAACACGCGCGTTTCAGCAACGAGTTGCTATCTTCAGGTATGGTTAATTTTTTTTTAAATTTACACATTGAGTATCCGTAACACGTTATAATATTAAGCACATGCGTATTATGTAGTGAATTATAAAGTACTGATTTAAATTTTAAAAAAAATTAACCACACCTGAAGATAGCAACTCGTTGCTGAAACGCGTCGTGTTAAAACACAGGAAGTCAAGACGGACATCAGGTATTTCTAATACTTCATAATATTCATATATAGTGACTTCGGGACCCAACACTCAAAAAATGTAGCCTATTGTGTCTTTTTTTGTTGCTTTATCTTAGTCTGTTGTTGATTGTTAGTAATTTATCAATCTATAATCCGTCAAAATGTATCGATGTTTTAAGACTTCCTCTGGCATACTTTGTCTGCTGTAAATACGTTGGCGGAAGTGAAAATTTAACATGAAACGCCATTTTACTAAACGAATCTTATGTTTATTTCCGCTGTATTGATCGACAGGAAATTAAATATGTAGTTTAAATATTTACATTCTGACTATTTATCATCTGTTTATAATATCTTTAGTTTATCTGCTTTTGACTGTTAGACTCAACCTTCTGTTTATCGTTAAAATGTTAAAATGAAACCAACTAGATTATATCCTTACAAAAGTTAATCCCGTTATTTCCACCATTTATACCCGTACTTCCACCACATACGGTTATAGTGAACGATTATTAACTTTCTTATAATTTATCTGGAATAACGTAGTAGGAAATGCAATATGATTGAATTTATGTACCTGTAGTATATAAAATATTATTTATTATTATTATTTATATTATTTATTTTAAAATCATGCGCATATAATAGTCCTATGGACATGATTTAAAAATAATAAATAGTATAATCAGATTCATATATACAACTATTTGTGTGAATCTGACTTTACAATTTATTATTGAGCTTGAGTTCAGTTCTATGTATTTGTGTACTTATAACAAATTTATTTCAGTTCATGTAAGCTGAAAATAATTGGTTATCTTTCTCTTCTTTGTGAAATTCTAACGTTTCATATTTACGTATAAATTTCTGATGTGTAAGGTGTCTACTAGAACTTTGCTGTGTTGTTTACGTCTGTTTTTTGAGTGTTGGAAATTATAAATATAGGTACGTAAATCGTTATATTAAGCTGTTGTTTATAATAAAATTTAATTCTAATTTTTTATAAACTGTTATAAGAAACAGTAAGCTGAAATCGTCTCTTGATTCACAATTTTAATTTTGTTTCATAGAAAAATATCGTTACTAATTTCACATATGTCATTTATTTATGTTTAAAAAAATTATATTCATTTTCCGCACACCTGCCTGTTATATGGGTCATTAATGGTCGCTATACATACATCTAAAGTATCTATTTTGTAGCGGGTATGGCGAAAAATATCATATATATCTCGTGCGTAAAGGTATTATGACTCGTGTGACTGTTACTATACTCGTTCCAGTTAAATATGTACCTCATTACGCATCTAGTCATACAATCTATTTATATCTTTATGTCTCAAATTGCGAATAGCATTGCTGTTAAAAAGCTAAAAAGTTTATTTTATAATAAATAATTAAAAATTTAATTGCCACTAATTTACAGTACCTAAATGTTTTAACTGGAACGCTCTGCTTATTTTTATTCTGTTTAATTAATAACCTCTGTCAATGTAGCCATTTATTATTTTCCATAAAAAAGTTGATGCACGAGGTGTAGGTAAACGAACTGTGTTGCAAAATTTTTAATTGCTTTGATGAAAACCTGACGATTAGATTTGAATAAGTGACGTAATTACATGAATTAATTACTGCGATTTATACGCAAATGGTTACGCCTAATCCAGAATGCATTGATAACGTTCATTTTACAGCGCTCTGTTAACTTCACAATGGAATTATGTTTTTGCATAATAAAATAAAGCCAAAATAATAACAGTACCCATAAAGCATGATTCACATATACCCAGCCTGCACAAAGTTGCACCGGCACATAACAGACCGGCAAGTTGAGAAGTAATTCACATTGAACTTATCAAATACAGTACTGCAGCCAACTGCGGCAACCGGCTGCGCGGATAGTCTTGCTTTTGAAAACGTTCGGTCACCTATCATTGGAATGAATGAATGAATGAATTTTGAATTATAGATGCTCGACAACAAAGGTCATTAGCGTCTGTACCTATCATTGGAAAATTTCGCCGTGATCGCAATCAGACAGGCCGTCGGCACACATTTGTCTTTCACACTACACGGGCACCTACCGTAAATACACGTACAGACACTGACCGTCACCAGCAAAACATTCTGTTACAAAACTGTTTTCTGAGTTGGCGGAATAAATATTTATTTACGATATTTATTTACAATAATTAAAAACACAACAATAATATTGAATGCAACAACGAAAAGTCAGTTCTAACAATCAACACAAGTAACAATCACTAAACAGTAATTAATACTTAACTATATACAATTAACTACACTAATATTTATTTTATCAACTTGTATTTATATCCCGGAACTATTTATATTACTGTATTTATATCAGACGCACTATTTGTCGCTCAGTACTTGACTTCGTATTCAACACAACACTGATTGACCGATCTCCGTTGCACTCGCTTGCTTATATAGGCCGCTTGGCTAGGCATAGCGCGTTCTAGAATGTTCGGGCAGTTACTCGTTGTTCAGCAAGCAGACACCGCTTCCTGCCTGACGTTTATATACAGGGTGATCCGTAACAATTCTTTCCAAGAATGCCGGCGAGCGCTACAGTGCTGTTCCGTGCTGTGTATGTGCGGAGCTAGCAGTATAGGTTGGGATTGCGCCATATACAATACATTGCTCAATATTTTGTCGCTCCGTTACGTTCCGATGCAGGTTGGGTATAATATGTGAATCATACTTTACTGTACATTGTGATACAAATTACCTCTGTATTTTGACTACTCTACACTAACCGCATTTTAAAGCATTAGTTCACGTTATAATAGATTTGTCTGCTTTTGACTGACTGTCAGATTCATAACCTACTAATTGTTTGTAATATGTTGAATTGATTAGATTATACTACCTTTATTTTCACCATCGATACGTGCACTTTATGTTATAAATGACACCAGCATAATTACCTTTATCTCTTATATTACAGTCGACCTCGCTTATAACGACCTCGGATAATACGAACTCTCGGATATAACGAACTTTTTTCCGGTCCCGACTGAACTACCTTAAGAAAAAATGCTTTATTACCTCGTTTATTACGATCTCTCGGATATAACGAACCAAATTTCAGTTAGAGTTCGAAAAATTTTACCTGATTCGTAACATTTTACCTGCGATACCGGAATTTCCTATCCCGACCAATGAGGAATGCGAAGCCCAAAATAAATTAAAACTAAACGGTTTATTTTTACATAGGCAAGTGTCTCAAGACTTTTAAACTCGTTTGCAGAAATACAAACATGTGCAGAAAAAATATCATGGAATAATAGATGCGTTCAAACAAAAGTAACTGACTATATAAATGTGTATTATATTATGTAGATACCTACATAACTCTATTTTTAATAAAAGCTACATTTTTGATATAATATGGCCCACATTTCATTTCTGTGCCCATGTACGCTTATAACGACGTATCAATTTTTGCGGTCCCTTCAGGTTCTTTATATCCGAGATCGACTGTATTTCATATTATGCTATCTAATTTTTCTCGTTTTCTTATTTGTAATATTTCAATATTGATTATATTTCCAATGATATTTTATGCAGACTTTAATATTTTAATTATGAGCGATTCAATTAATTAATAAAGTTCTCATTTAAAGTTCAGTTCTCATTAAATAATAACCTTATTTTCTTTTAATAACTAACTCTCGCATGAATTGAATTTGATTGAGATATTTGCTAATTTAAAAATAAATTAATTTACTAATCGCGTCACAGTTGAGTAACGGATAACTCATCCGCCGCGGTAGTGGATGATTCGTGGGTTTGAGTCCCGAGGGTGACACAGATTGATAAAAAATGATAACATCTAATTGGATGCTTTTTCAATAAAAAAACATAATAATAAAGTTATTGATAACTTTATTATACTATGTATATTATCTTAATCGTTTTTCGTTCTTAGATTACTTGTTTCAATTTGCTTGTTTATAACTTATTAAAATATCTATAAGTTGTGGAAAAAGAAAATATTATATGAAAAATCGTATTTATATGTTATTTATTTAAAAATTCCTGGAATTTTAAATTAAATAACCGTATAAATTTTAAATAATTATACAAATTCTCCGAACTACTTTAAATTGCTTAATATTCGGAAAATATTATTCAGATTTTCTGAACCTTTCGTTTCAAACCATATTTGTTCGCCTGGATATTGTTGTCGATTTCTCGTGAGCTGGAATTATTTTTTTAAATAATATTTTAAACAAAGTAAAAACGTTTCTTTACATCAAGAATCGCCAGGAAGTTGTTCCCTGGAATCACTGCTGTTTTCAGTTGTTACGTAATGTATCTCATAAAAAGTTTTTTCAAAAAAAAAATCGCAAATAATAAATATAATAATTTCGACAAAATTTTATTCCTACCAATTTGTTCAAAATTATAAACTTTAAAACTATAAGAAACGCATAGATTAAAAAATGGCTACTTGCGTAAGTAATGTTTTAACAAAGAATGTACCTATTATAAAGATCTTTTTGACGTTATATAATATCGTAAATCTTTATATAAACTTAATAATAAATAAATAAAACACAACAAAATTTGATTTAACCAAGACGAGTCTAAAATAGGTCTGATCACAACGATATTATAATTTTGATTAACTAGTTTGTTTCAAAAGCGTAGCTCACAGAAACTGCCAAAACAAAACAATGTTGTGGTCGACAATGTAGAGTATTAATGTTGACTCAAAAAGACACAACACTATCAAGTACAAATATTTATACAAATATTTCGGTATGAAATAAAAGAAACTACTTGTTGAATTTATTTATTCATAGTCAACATTTAGATTTATGTTACAACCTCACTAGATTCTGATAGGGAAATAAATCAAAAATTGGGAAACAAATTTCAGACACAACATAATATGCAGGACGCAGGTGTTTGCCCTA
Source organism: Mongoloraphidia duomilia (assembly GCA_039654895.1). Classification (NCBI taxonomy): domain Eukaryota; kingdom Metazoa; phylum Arthropoda; class Insecta; order Raphidioptera; family Raphidiidae; genus Mongoloraphidia; species Mongoloraphidia duomilia. The sequence continues at coordinate 44,818,712 of CM077524.1, read as the reverse complement.
CATACTTGTGTGAGAAAATGTAACAAAAAAATCGGTTGACCCTGCAGGCCATCCCTAGAACTTCCCGCTATTTTCAAGTGCTTTGAGTTCAAAGCACTTGATAATATACCTAAAAGTAGATTTTTTTTTTGCTGATAACAACACTATTTTGATTTTTGAAAAGCTATAACTTTTGAACGCGTTGTTCGATTTTGATCTTCAAACGGCATTCGACGCAGTTTTTTAAGCTCTAAAAATATTGTAAGAGGTACAAAATCGATTGGCTGAGAAATCTCGAAGTTATTTTGAAAAAACACTTTTTTCGAAATCTGTTGACTACTATATCTCTCGAACGGATTAACCGATTTTGATCCGCTTAGCGGCATTCAACGCAGTGTTCTGAGGAGAAGAGCTGATTAGATTATGAAATCAACCGGTACAATATTCTAGAAGTTATTTTGAAAAAAATCGTTTTAACAACTTTTTTTTTCGGTTTTTTTGGAATTTCTCAAAATCTATTGGGCCGAATCGGTTAAAGATACAGATTATTAAATTTTAATACCGACTTACGTAATTAGTTCAAAGCGCATTCATTGCAAATATTATATACTCTATATAACCAGGGCGCAACTATGTTTCCATGTACACTGATCTCGCACGGGCAGAATGAGATAGATAATGTATTCTTCGTATCCTGACTTTCGTAATGTAAGTACAAACTCTTTAAGGGAAGAGTTTAAAATTGTTAAGTTGTCTCTAAGGAGAGATTATTATAGCATTCTATTTATTTTTAAAATTTTCAATGAGCTAACTGGCGTAACTGATTTAAGAAGTAGACTACAACTAAGAGTACCACGCATTTGTGCGCGTTCACATGAATGGTTTATTGTTCCTAAGGCTAACACCACGCATTATGCTAACTCACCTCTATTGAGAATGCTTAAACTCGCCAACACACTACTTTCATCTCCTCATATTGACTTGAATATGAATTTGAGTAAATTTAAAAAATTTCTTAAAGATGCATTATATCCTAACTATTCTGATACGAAAGCTCACACAGTGTATCAGTGTATCTCACAGTGTATATATACACAATATAATAGTTAATTATGTTATGTTAGAGTATGAATATTTTGGATTTGTAATTATATTTTACCTACATATAATTAGGCCTTGGCCTGTTTGTAGGTTATTTATATAAATAAATAAATAAATAAAAATTAAATATATGTGCTGTAGCCGTGATGTCTGGTGCAAATAACGTCAGCCTCTTGAAAGGAAAAATATTTTTTTAACCAACATTGAATTTAGTATACTTTCTTTGAAGAAACTTATATTTTCAGAGTTGCTTTAGGTATAGCAACGATAATAATTTCCGCCTTAGTCGCTCAAAAGACTGTCTGAGGTAAAGAAAGTAGCATACAAATTAACTTCACTTTTGACATTTTATCACTGAAGAAGGAACATTTTCGCACTGACGGAAGATAAATACATATGTAGAACTCTACAATAATATTTCATACCGAATGTTTTATTTAAAAAGACACACGTAAACTATTAGACCGAGAGCTAGTGACAATTTTTTGGCGTTAATCATTCAAGGCCTTATTTTTGTCAAGTATTGAGGGGGCATATTAAGGTGACCTGAGTAAGAGATTTTGCTAGATAGCGGTATGGGAGGGATGCAGACCGCACCCAACATGTAAAAAAAAAATGGTCACAATTAATATTGCTTCAAGGCTGATATTCTTTATGTATCTTGTCTGTGACCCAATAATGCCATTATAATATTTTCAGATCGATTGATCAGTATTAAAGGGGTGGCATATCACCCTAAACGTGTCATGTAACCGACGAAATTTGTATTATTAATTCAAGATTCAAAATTTAATATGTTTTTACGGCGTAGTTTTATCAAGGAGAACTATATCAGGCTTTGTAGCTGAAAGTTGCCTGGTAGTATTGAATGAATAATTCCAGAAAATCTTACACGATTCATTCTCGACAACGGACTCAATATCGCCAGGAATATAAGGCAGAACGGGAGTTTTGTCAATGCCGTAATTATGCCTTAAGTGGTAATATAGGACTCTTAGAGCAGCATTGTGGCGATGGATGTAGGCGCAACTTGCATAAGAACTGCATGCCGACAAGAGATGCATGAGCGTCTCTGGATGCGATCGACATGCTCTGCAAGAAGTATCTGTTACTTCCGCACCCATAACTATACGGCGGTACACGAGAGTGCTTATTATTATTATTAATTGACTGAAACTTTGATCAGTAAATCTCGTTTGTTGGAGCAGTCTGTATAATAACGTATACAAGACATATACAAAACGTATATGTGTGTGTTGGAAGAGAAACGATTCACGAGAAGTGGGTGGAAGGTTTACAAAAGATGGGGAGGGATGGGGCGGTAAGATAATAAACATGATGGGATAAAACGTACTGGAAAAACATAAAAACACTGCATGCTGCTCGAAATAAAATATTTAAATACTTTGTTATATTTGTGTGCAATGTGGATACAGTATTGTGCAGTTAAGGTAGATTTTAGACTTTATTACATAATAGATAGATAGATAGATAGATAGATGTTTATTAATTGTTAGTTATAATCGATAACAATGCGTCATATAATCATAAAACAGTTTAAAAACTAAGGTAATCATTAACGTGGTAAAAACAGTTCTTCAATAAAAAATCACGAAGATTGCACTTAAAATTTTTAAAGTTATCAATATTTTTAATAGATGCAGGCAGTTTATTAAAAAGTTTGGTACTTGAACTTAGTGGACCCTTGTTATACATTGATAACCGATTTTTTGATATGTGAAGGTCATTTGCCTGACGCGTGTTATGCCCATGCACGTCCCTGTTATGAATGAATTCAGATATATTCTGTTTAACAAATTTGCACGATTCGTAAATGTATATAGATGGAAAGGTAAGTATTTTAAGGTTGGTAAAATAAGGACGACAAGACTCTGTACGGCCGAGGCCAAGTATTAATCTTATAATGCGTTTCTGCAGAATAAGAATTCTTTTGCAGTTACTACTACTACCCCATATGGTCACATTATAACTCATAGCCGAGAATGCAAAGGCGTAATACACGTTAAGCAACGAAACAGTATCACTAAGTACAGCTTTTAAGCAACGAATTGAATAAATTGTGTAATTCAGTTTTTTGCACACGTTACTAACATGATCAGTCATAGTTAGAGATTGGTCCAATGTAACCCCCAAAAACTTGGTTTGCTGTGACAGATTGAAATGGTTACTTAATACTGCATTTTTGTGTAAGATCTTGCTAAAATTAACTATTGAAGTTTTATCGTCATTTAATATTAAACGATTTTTTGCACACCATATTCGAAAACTATCGATTGCGTTGGTAATATTGGTTACAAGTTCTTGTTCACTATTAGCCGAGACACCAATAGTCGTATCGTCTGCAAACAGGGTAATATGATCACAGATAACGTTGTCAGGCAAGTCATTGATATAAACAAGAAAAAGTAATGGGCCAAGCACAGAGCCCTGAGGAACACCCAGACTTATATCAGAAGAATGAGAGTGAACGTTACCGTATTGAACATATAGCTTTCTGTTTGTAAGATAAGACTTGATCCAGTTTGCTGCATTACCTCTTATTCCAAGACAGTTGAGTTTATATATTAAGTAACCAATATCAACGCAGTCGAAAGCTTTCGACAAATCAAAGAAAATGCCAACCACAAGCTTTCCACAATCAATTGATTTGTATACATATTCAGTGAAATTAAAAATTACAAAATTAAAATTACATAGTCTGTGTAAAATTTAAGATTTATTGCCAATTAAAACGAAAATATAAAAATATGTAAGTAGTAGACATGCGTATTATGAAATCCTTTCTGAAAATATTTATTAAAAAACTGAACGATGGTCGATAATTACGTGCAGCGAAATCATTCATTATCCTTTCCTATCTCTTTCTATACTGTATTTTAAAAACGGTAACATGTATTTTTAAACAGTTCTTTTTTTAAATTTCTTTATTAAAATGATTTTTTATTTAAATTGTACGGATCAAAATATTTTTTTTATTACACATACGAGATTTAAGTACTATCTTGGCACACGTTATTTTGGTCGGCAAATAGATCATTGCCCACACTGTTTCCATGGCTTTAGCGTATTATTTGCGTGCGTAAATCACACTTGGCACACGCTTTTAAATAAAACACGCAAATCGATTTTAGGGCCAATTTAATCAATACTTAAAAAAACTAAAAAAGTGACATTCAAGTGACAGATAATAAATATTTCTTGAAATTTAAAAACTACATTTAAATGAAACGTTTGAATAACGAGCGCCAAGATAGTACTTATCCCGCACTAGTAAAAAAAAATAGTATCTGCAACTCGAGTGGTGTTGTCGATTGTCCACTCGAGCGAATGAGAGCACTCATTTCGTTCGTGCGCTCACCTTCGCTCTCGTGGGCAATCGACAACTTACCTCACTTGTTGCACAATATACTATTCTATAACGTGTAAGTATATAAAATCATTGCTTTTAACACAACTGTTTCAATAAAACTTTTGTCATATTTACCTTGTAAAAAGTTACAATACTGAAATAAATATTTTGTGTCGCAATGAACTATAATATTTTTATCTGTGCTATCGTAAAAGATGAGATGTCAAACACAATAATTGTATGGTAATACTAAATTTGAAAGAGGTCAAGCCGTGGTTTCATCAAAAATAGTTTTGTTTGCGTGATAATAAGGTCGAATTTGAATTGAAAATTTCTAGCATCAGGTTCACTCGACCTCTGTGCTCTTAGTGCAAGGATGGCGAACCTACGGACACGTGCCATAGGTGGCACACAACAGAATATTGTCGGCACGCCATTGATTCGTGATTGAAGCAATCGAAATAAATATCAACAATGAATTATTATTTCGGGTTGTCTCTATTTGGATTTAAATCAAATTAAAAATTGATGAAACAGTTTTAAACTTAAAACATTATTATTATTTAGTCACAAGAAACTTCTATACATACACTAATTCTATTGTGCTCGACTGAACTATTGACCTGTTTGTATTCTTTATTGTTTTCAGTTACGCGGGAGATAACTTAGATTAAAGAATTTATGTCCTGAAACATAATATTTATTAAAACTGAATTTGATTTATGTACGCGGGAGCAAAATGTACATATAAGCTATAATCATGGTCTCTTGACACTATACAGAGTCTTACAAAATATTGTGTCCTAAATTGTAGAATAGTTAAATGCATTTTACTCGGCTACTTTTCATAGCGGAAGCTTATTCTGCAATTGTAGTATGCGTGGTCGGATTTTTGTTAACTTTTTTCTCCCCTAAAAATGTTCGAGTTGTTTACATTTTATTCTGTTTTGAATCTATTCGTAACTAGAGAACGGACAGTTAGATTTTCAATCTCTAAAATTTTTGAATTGATTGTGACCCTGGCGTCATCAATGACTTTCTAAAACCAAATTCGTCTTCAAAAGATAGTTTAAAATTAAATTTATTCCTCATAGTAAATACATGCTATCGATATTATTTCTATTCACACAATTACCAACACCTATATGCTAACTTCTACACATTTCAATTCACGTCAAACAAATGTCAGAAAAGAGTAAGAGAGACTTTGTATATAATATAATAATAAAAATGCGCCTTTTGCGTCCAAATGGAAGGCGACCTATAATGTCTTGCGTCCAAATTTCTCCGCGTCCTTTTGTCTCTTGCGACTTTTTGTCTCGCGTCCTTTTGTCCCGCGTCCAAATTGACGCGTCCTTTTGTCGTGATACCCAATGAGAGAGTGTCGGTTTTTGAAAGTGTATTTTTCTCATATTATGATGTGTAAATATTGTTGAGAGACATCCATTATAACAAGGAGGATGGATGGATGGATGTACGTAACCTAGATACATTGAACAGATATTATGTGGAGTATAGTACGCAGTGTTAAAACAATGTAGACTACATTACGTAATGTATGGAGCATATGGTTTTGTCTATGTGTCATGTGTATACGGTGTGTGCGAGACAGGGTGAGTTTGCGGGGAAGAAGAAGCTAACGGAGGCGCTGCTTGTGTTGTTGAGGTGGAGAGTATCGGATCAGCAGAAACAGGAAGTGGGAACCATGTCTGCGTTGCATGTAATACTTATTATATACTCGGACCAAGCCATTTATAGCTAAAACCTTGAGAAGGTGCGAATTACACTGTGATGATAACATAGAACATGGATGGCGAACCATTGGCATGCGTGCCATAGGCGGAATATTGTCGGCACGGCATTGATTGAGGTACAAAATCGAAATAATTAAAAATATGTTAGATGTTGTCGAAAAAATTTGACTATCATGCAAATAACAAATATGAGATCGATATAAGTAGACGAAAGTTTCATGGCGCTCAATGCATTATCAAAACAAGCCGTGAGGTGGGTCGTTTATTAGGACTAAAGTGCGACCCTTGAGGTCCACACGACGAACTTCCCAGTGCCATAAATATTTAATAATAATAATTAAATTAGATATTACACAGAAAAGTAATCATTTTAATCAGTGAAACATAATTATTATTTATTTTTAACAATAATTAAAAAAAAAAAACGGCTGAACCGATTTTTATAAAATTTATGTCGGATCAAAATGACGTTAACACGCCTCGATTGACACCCTTACGAAGTCGATATAATTTTTTATTCGCGAGATATTGTGTAAAATCTACTTTTTTGAAGTCTATTTGGTTAAGAAAAAAGAACGGCTGAACCGATTTTGAAAAAATTTCTTTTAGATCATATTTACGTTAATACGCGTCGATTGGCACCCTAACGTAGTCGATATCATTTTTCATTCTCGAGATTTCGTCTTAGAAAGAAATGGACACATACGTACATACGTACACACACACACACACACACAGAGACATCTTTCTAAAAATAGTGTAGTGACCTTGAAACATAAAAATTTGTTATACATTTTGATTTCGATTTTCGGACCCATTACAATAATTTCCAATGGGAAGTTAATAATTCTTTTCATGTACGTTTGAGATCTACTGAATTTCTTTGGCTGATTGTTGGTCATGGTCCAATTAAAAAATTTCAAAAAAATATGCCACGTAGATGTGAACAGGTTCGCCATCACTAACATAGATGTTCACTAAATAAGCGGTAAGTTGGCTATTTAATACTCAAATCGGAATGCCATATTACTATATTATGCACTTTGATCTGCACATTTAAGTGTGTCATTAAAACCTCATTAACAAGTTTTTGTTTGTTAAAAAACCTATAAAGCAGTGGATTAGAGGAAGTATGAAACTGAATCTTTAAAAGAATCATTTTAAATGGATTTTTATGCATTGTAAAATATTTACCTTGATCAATCTAACAAATAATTATTAAAATTATTTAAACAATTAGGTATTTAAGTTTAAAAAAAATATTAATTTTTTAATTTTTTCTAATAATTTAACATAAATAATATTGAAAATCGAAAAGAAAATTTTTTTTAAAGCTATAGATAAATTACTAAAAATTAATTAAAATGTATAAAAATTTAAAAAATATCACGTGACTTCAAAACGCGCCAGGAATGTTTGTGACGTCGTTATGTTAAAATGTGTCTGCATTTGTTGGTATTTGTATATATGTATTACACATACTATCAAAAATAATAAATTTTTAACTTGGTAACCATGGATACAAAGACCATAGATAACATAATGACGTCACACGCGTTCGGATTCTTTCGGCGCGTTATCGGAACTGAGTTTAAAAATTAATTTTTATTTAAATATAACTTTTTAATTAGTAAGCAAAAAAATTAAATAAAAGCAGTTTTGCTATAAAACTTGTATGTGGTCTTTCCATTTAAGTAAAAAAAAATTCATTCAAAAACCCAATTGCCTATATTTTATCAGCTCTGCGTCTGCAACGAATGTTTTTTTATTGTGGCCCAATGCGCGATTTTCTAATCTGCTTGGTTGCACTATATCTATAGTGTAATGTAGTGTTTAGTATAGGGAATGTACTTGTAACGATATTCAAGGGTGAAGTGGAAGGGTAGCCACGTTACAATACGCGAGTTATATAACCACAGGTGATAGCTTTGGGGCTTGTTGAGATAGGCTGTTTCAAAACTACATAGGTATATTATATTGGTACACTGACTTTACAAAATCTTTATGACAATACACATGTGCCTGTGTTGCGTCTCTTTGATCAAACATACTAACGGCGCCGTACAGATAATTCATTTGTCTCTCTAATATTTATGGCACTCGATACAGAAACCGATTATTTTTTCATTGTAGGTATACGGGGTAGTAAATTTAATTATATTATTGTTGTGTTATTTCTTCGGCCGAACTGGATCCTAAAGCTGAACTTAGCTTAGCATTTTTAGTAGTATGTCCATTTTGACATAGAACTTCGCTCTTTGTACAATTAGGTATTTAAGTTTAAAAAAAATTATTAATGTTTTAATTTTTTCTAATAATTTAACATAAATAATATTGAAAATCGAAAAGAAAATTTTGTTTAAAGCTATAGATAAATTACTAAAAATTAATTAAAATGTATAAAAATTTAAAAAATATCACGTGACTTCAAAACGCGCCAGGAATGTTTGTGACGTCGTTATGTTAAAATCTGTCTGCATTTGTTGGTATTTGTGTATATGTATTACACATACTATCAAAAATAATACATTTTTAACTTGGTAACCATGGATACAAAGACCATAGATAACATAATGACGTCATACGCGTTCGGATTCTTTCGGCGCGTTATCGGAACTGAGTTTAAAAATTAATTTTTATTTAAATATAACTTTTTAATTAGTAAGCAAAAAAATTAAAAAAAACAGTTTTGCTATAAAACTTATATGTGGTCCTTCCATTTAAGTAAAAAAAAAATTCATTTAAAAACCCAATTGTTCTACAAACAAACACAAGGTTTGAGTTTCTGTGAAAAGTAATTGTTACATAAATGATAAAATCAAACGATTTTTTATCCTTCTTGTGAATTTACACTACGCGTTTCAGCAACGAGTTGCCATCTTCAGGTGTGGTTAATTATTTTTTTAAAAACACATTGAGTATTCGTAACACTCGAGGTAACACTATATAATATTATGATGCTAAGCACTGTGTATTATTTTTTTTTTTTAAATAATTAACCACACCTGAAGATGGCAACTTGTTGCTGAAACGCGTAGTGTAAATTCACAAGACGAGCATAATACAAGGTATTTCTAATACTTCATAATATTCATATAGTGACTTGAAGACCCAACATTCTAAAAATGTATGATTTTTTATCCCCTTATATCCACAACATATTCACATAACAATTAAGTTGTGAATAATATATCAGACAGCAAGGCTGTCATGATTTGTAGACTATATTTAAGAAAATAAAATATTAGAAAAAAAAAACTTTTTAAAGACATGCTTTTATTTAAATTCACTAAAAAGGAAAAAAATAAGTTTTAAAAATTTAGTTTCGTAATTATAAAAGCGTGGGTTGTAAACTCTACGATATTTTATTAGTCACGACCCACGCTTTTATAATTATGAAACTAAATTATTAAAACTTATTTTTTTCCTTTTTAGTACGTTTAAATAAAAGCGTGTCTTTAAAAAGTTTTTTTTACTAATATTTTATTTTGTTCCTTTTAGTCATTCAAAAGTTTATCCCCTTTTGACTTCCTTAGGGATTAAATTTAAAAGGTACCCCGGGTCCAAAATCAAAGGGGGCCCGCCGGCCCGGGGCTTAATTATTATATGTGACTACCGTGTTTAAAACTACGAGCATTAAAATATTTTCCCAACAAAAAAGGCGTTATTTGATTTTTTGCATTAAAATTTTCTATATCCCAAAAAAGAAACAAATTTGGGAGTAAAATGTTTGGGAGAGCACAGGAGTCCGAAAATTCTAGCGCCGGTCCTGTATGTGATCACAGCATTGTTAAATCAGATTTTCTGACAATTTTGTGCAATCTAGCCATAAGTAAATAAAAGATTGAGAAGATATTGTGTAGAGGATTTTGTTATATTGTGACGATATAATTTAGTGTTATATTTAATAAGAATTTAATTTATAATTGTTTATATAAGTATAATATTCAAAAAAAATCAGTTACTTAACTTTTTTCAAATTAATATTTTTTTTTGTTGATATATTGCACACGATAGTATTCATATTTAAAATGTAATCAAGATTCCGATTAAAATCGTGCACAGCGAAGGTATTCCCTAGGGCCTAGTGTATAAAAGTAAATTTTTATGGTCTCTAACTTTTTTAACATGGAGTTTTTTATATTTATTATAAGGAAATTGGCATACTTACATTAAATTATAAAATTTATTTTATAAAAATTTTTTAAGAAAATTTAAGATATATTTTTAGATGAAGAATAATGTAATTATAAAAAATAGTTAATTATTCCCAAAATATCTTCATATTAATGGAGTTTTCTTAGATTCGCAAAATAAAAATAGTGTTATTAAAGTTTCCATATTTCTAGAAAAAATATTTTTGAAACAAGAAAATATATTTCTATACTTTGTCTAATCTTTCTTCAAAAATGATTCATTTAAGAGTATTCTCTACCGGAAACTACCCCCTGCACGCTTCATCTCAAATCCTTTCCCCTCGCCCAAATTGGTTACAGCTCTCCCGTCGCTATTTTTAAAGCTAAAGTGTTCGGGTAAACGCCAAATGAAGATCCAAGAATCACACTACGGATCCTTCAAGAGAAAAATTGAAAAAAAAACCTGGAAAAACTTACAACTTTTTAAAACTTAACGTAATCGTTCACACGTAGCCAAAATTTTTTTTTCAAAAAAATCATCTGTAAGATCTGTAGTGTGATTCTTGGTCCTTCATTTGGCGTTTATCTAACCCTTTTTTAGGCGAGGGGAAAGGATTTGAAATGAAGAGAGCAAGGGGTAACTTTCCCGTAGAGAAGACCGTTAATAATTATGGCATATTATCGTAATATTTTGTCAATACTGTCTTCATTCGAATTCGTTTGTTCACAATAAATGGAACCGATTGTTTTTAGCACAATAAAAAAACATACTGAAATTAAAATAAATTAATTTGTTAATTTCTGAGGAAATAAAACGTGGTACTGCTTCAGAAAACTTTTGTTGTAAGTACAACACTGACGGTAAGCGTACGTACATACCTACCAAATGTTACTTAACCAACGAATCCACTAAATTCCAATAAATGAAACCAAATGTTCTAAGCACAAAGACAAAACAAATTCAAATTAAAAAATTCGACTGATGACCAGTCCTATACTTCCCACCTAGTAAATATTATAACATCTAGAATTCATTTATATTTTTTTTTACCTATGTTAATACGTGACATTGAGAACGTTTTCTTGAATATCTTAGGATCCACTGAACCGATTTGACTCAAAATCTAATCAGATCTAAGTTAAAGGCTGATAAACACAATAGAACAATCGGCATGGCCGTATGTTGTTCCGTTTTTACGATATCGAAGGCGAAAAATTGACCACATACACACACACATACAGACATCAGTCAGAAAATGATCTTAAACGATTGCTAGGGTCTCAAAACGTGAAGATCTGTTAAAATCTCGAAATATTTTTTTCGGACTAAATCCATTACTTCCCTACCATAGTAGAGGTGAGAAGTCAAAATTATGTGAATAAGTAAAACATTACACTGCATTATTAAACTTACTTAGTACAACACTGAGACGTGTACAAATTAATTGTTACTTATGTAATCTAATAATGTGCGTTATAAATATTTCGAAAAGGCCAAGTAAAAAATTCATATGAAACATCAAAACACTGAAATTCGTAAAAGGTTTTCGTGAAATTAAAATTAAAAAATGCACATTAAATAATCGAAACGCTATTTCGGTAATATAGTCAATATTAAATAACTATGTGGTGGAAGTGCAGGTGCATATGGTGGAGGCTGCAGGTATTATAATGTTTTAAAATATACTTTTATAATGAACACTTAAAAATTCAGAATTAACATTAATACAAAAAATCTAAGCTCGTATACAGTTTTTTTTATCACTCCACATATTTTATGTTTATAGGTACACTAGCTAGTTGAATAAAATTCTGTCTGCTATCAGGTATATAAAAACGTTTTGCAAAATAATCTCTTATCTAAATAGTTTTCGTTATAGCTATTTTAATAACCTCATGAATCTAAAAGCATGCCTATACCATAGAGCGCAAGTATTGCACAACCAGAAACTGTTACATAACGTATGTGCGAATGGCACATTTTGACGGATACAGTTTGTCTGAGAAGAATAGCACGATGTAAGGGCCAGCGCACACATTCTACTTTTTGTAGAGAAAACGTGCGATTAAGCAACTGCATCGTGATTCGATGATTACTCAGCTATACGAATTTTTTCGTTCGATCGCGCGATTTGGAAAGAATATGAAGATTTAATCCCACTTTCGCGCGATTTAGCGATCGATGCATTTATTTCGCATTCGCGTGGCTGTGCGTAAAGAGTGCAGCCCCATCAGAATCCCTAGCATGGTATCGCGCGAATCTGCGGACTGCGATCATGTGTGTTATGTGTTTTCGACATTCGCGCGTTTGCAATACATCGGTTGTATATTTTAGCGAGTATTGTGTGGGCTTACGCTGTTTGTGCTGCAGCTGACGATCTACACGCGATTGATACAAACATTAGCATGAAATATTTCGGGGAACCCCTATACATATATGTTAGGTTTGACACGGATAAAATACAAAATATACGTGTAAGGCAGCAGGGTTAATAAATAATAATAACTAAATGAATACAAGTTTCAATAGAACAACATTGATTTCTAACTGAATGTTTGCAAGATTTTGAAAATTCACGCGAAACTCGGCTTGTGAAACTTTGGTTGGGAATCACTGGTGTAGGCTTAAAATTCGTTCGTGTTCTAGTCTTCGTAGACTGTCTTGGCTAAGGTTCAATTACTTAGGCAAATTTTCAAGTAGTTCCTTATTATAAATCGATTTTGAATATATTTATCAAATGCTTGTGGCCCCTTATAGGTACATACTGGTATTTATATGTAAGAGCAGCTGGTAGTCATAATAACAAAAGATAATATAATAATTTTATAAAGCACTGAATTATTGTTATTAATTAATAAAATTGACAGCACCGGACACTCTGGGATTATGTTATTGTAAATATAATTTACTGAAAGCGCAGATACGGCTGCATAATGCACAAGCTTCGTGTACCCATGCTTTGCAAACTGTCACTCTGAATATAGTTTTGTTCATGACATTCCGGGCATAGCAGACAATATGTTGTTTGCTGTGAAGTGATGCATCTTACCTCGTCTTGCTCTTTTCTGATCTCTTACTTTTTTAACATAGAAAGAAATTCTTCACACTAGGGGCGGGCGTACATAGTAGGATGTTTGAGAGGTTAGGATCGTAAAGTTACAATTCGTAGGTATTCAGTAGTCAATACCGCCATACAAGAAACTAACCGATACTGCCAAAACTGAAAAAATATTAATTGAACTAAAGTAAAGAAATATTTATAAAATAATTATCTTTAACAATTGTAATAAGTGACAATCCAAATATTTGCTCAACACATAACGAAGAAACATGTGGACTATGACTAATTATTTACTGTAAGTTAATGCCTGAATGTTAAATAACTAAATTGATAAATAATAGGTACTTAAAAACTATCGGACGTGTCCGATCAATATCGAACACATCCGATAATTTTTAAGTATTATGACATAGCACTGGTTTATCAATTTAGTTATTTGAGTATCATTCAGGCATAAACTTACAGCTATTATCGAGCAGTGGCAAATGGCAATCCATTTGCTCTGCTCGATAATTGCTGGAACTTCTGTACATATTTTCACACGTTCAACTTATGATATCAGTATCGTAAGTATCCAATGTTATTAATTAATTTAGAATCGATGAAACCTTTACAAGAGACGAATCCTCCCTTCAAAGTCGTTAATTACATTACACCTTGAGACTTTTAATTAGTCGTAATAGGTCGATCGACACGGCGCGTATAATTATCGAGCGTGTAACATTTGTCAGACACCCCTTATAATGACAGTGTAGCCAGTTTGGCGTCGTGTTGAGGGCGGCAATCGATGCAGCCGGAGCGCGCAACACTGTACCGGCAGTTGTGATGCTGTACCACCCCTCTCTATTCTCCCTTCTCCCACTTCTCGCCCGGATCGCGGACCGTATTCCGTCTCACTCACACACTCACCTGAGTTGTGCCCGGCGCACACTGAGTGACGTCACCTTGTGTGTGTGTGTGTGTCTTTGTTCGCGCCAGGTGGAGCGTGTACGATACCAATATGTCACCGTGTGTTTACATGTGTGTGTGCGTGTGTATGTGCCTAACTAACTGAGCTAAAACGTTCCACCGCTTGTAGATTAGTGATGTTAGAGATTTTTTGCCATATTTGCTATAAAATAGTTGCTTTAAATGCATGCGTGTAAAGTGGCTTTTGACAGGCCGGTATACGGGAACGTATCTTTCCCACACTAGTGTGGGAAAGTTAACTATTTTTATAGAGATTTATGTTTATTCGCCTGATCCGCCCGCTATTACAGAGTTTAAACCTTTTACATTTTTTGTCACGCTTGTGTAATGTGTAGTGTGATGGTATCTAGTATCAGTACTCATTTTTAACACGCTTTTATTAGCTTCACCTGTATGTTTGCTTGCTTGCTTGTTTGTCAGTTTGTAACCGACTTCTTTGAACTTGATTTTGACCAACTTTGAACGGTCAGATTTAGTTTAAACGTTGTCGATTTATCAAGGACCGACGGCAATACAATAATTCAATAAGTTTGTCCCATTATCCTGACCAGGATCTCCAGGACTAAAAAAAAAAGGAAAAAACTTCAGATTGAACTGAAACTTTGCACACTTATCAAGGACCGATGACAATACAATAATTCATAAGTTTGTCCCATTATCCTGACCAGGATCTCCAGGACTAAAAAAAAGCAAAAAACTTCAGATTGAACTGAAACTTTGCACACTTATCAAGGACCGATTACAATACAATAATTCCATAAGTTTGTCCCATTATCCTGACCAGGATTTCCAGGACTAAAATGCAAAAATAAATTATAATTTAAAAAAACTAAAAAACACGCTTTAATGAACTAAAAAGTAAAAAAATAATTAATTTTATTGTAAAAAAGCGTGGGGTGCTTTGTATCATATTTCCATACTACCCCACGCTTTTTTACAATAAAATTAATTACTTTTTTACTTTTTAGTTCATTAAAGCGTGTTTTTTAGTTTTTTTAAATTATAATTTTTTGAATTGTGAAGATTCGAATTTGTTCTGTTATTTGGTTTTCATCTTGTATTTCTAGTTGATAAGAATTCAAAGGATCACCTGTAGGCTGCTACTAATTAAAATATATTACAGGTGTTTTCATTGTGTTCACCTTCCACACTCATTGAACTAATTCCTACTATATTGCTGCTACTTCATTTTCTTAGTGTGTTTAACGTTCTAGTCGAGATTTCAAGGGATCATCTGTGGGTATTAAATTAAAATATATTACAGGTTTATTTTCAATTGGGGAAATCCTAAAACAAACGTACCACTACGTTCTGCTTCTACATCTATTGAATTAGTTGATGCTATATTCTTGTTATTTCATTTTCGTTTGAGAGTATTTCATTGTTAATCTGAGATTTTAAAGGATCACCTGTGACCAATTAAAATGTATTGTTCTTAGCTTTAAACAGAGAAACTGCGATCAGCTCTCTTATAATATACCTACGGTTCTTGTTATGTTTCTGCCATTTCATTTTCCCCTTATGCAATTTGCTATGCTAGGCCTAGATGATAAGATTTCCAGTCGTTACCCGTGACTAATTTAAAGATACTAGGTGTTTATTTTCAATTAAATCATTTGTGAACGAATAATTTACTAAAATGAAAAATTAATTATCAATACCTACTAATTCACTGTACTTAATTTGAACTTTTATCTATTACTAGCGGCCCGGTCCAGCTTCGCCCGGACTGCAATACACCACTCACTCTCTTCGCTTGTTCCCTTGAATATTATAATTACATTACTTACTCGCTTCGCTCGTTCGCTCTCGAGTGAATTTTTCCGATGTTTTAATAGTTATTCTGTTAACCAGGGCGGAGACAAATCCAAAAAATCAAAGATCATGAAAATCGGTCCAGCCGTTCTCGAGTTATAAATGGTGTAGCTAACTAACTAACTAACTAACAAAACTTTCTTTTATATACAGGGTGAGTTCGACCACCCGTATCAGTCGTTTTTTTCGAAAACGGTTAGTCGTAGAAAGTTGTGTCAAAAATTTGTATTATAAAAGCCCTAATAAAGAATCGAATGGTGATAATTTTTTTTCCCGGGAAGGTCGGCTTCCCTATTAGTTTGCTCCAGAATGTCCAGAACTCCGGAATTATAAATGTAACGATAGGTCGAAAATGGTATTGTTGAAAAGATCTTTAAAAAATAAGCAAGTTTTGTAGGAAATTTTTTTTTATTACTGCCACCGCTGTTAAGTAATATTTGTTTGAAATTACTAAATTAAAATGTCATAATAACGAACTTTTTAAAAGTCCGCATTTAAAATCTAGTTACCTATCTATCGATCATTAAACACTGAAGAAGTACACTCACAGTATAACCAGAAGAGCTCAGTAGTATGTATTAAAGAGTAAATGGAAGACAGTTTGAACACTTGTGACAATGTCTAAGGTTGCTAGATTTTTAATGCCGACTTCGATCGTTATTATGAAATTTTGATTTAATAATTTCAAACGATCGTTACTTAATAGGGGTGGCAGTAATTAAAAAATGTTTCCTACAAAACTTGCCTATTTTTTAAAGAGCTTTTCAACAGCACCACTTTCAACCTATCGTGCTTTCTAAAATTCCGGAGTTTTGAACATATAATAATTTATATGTGTACTTATAAAAATTTACAGGGGCGGCAGTAATAAAAAAAATTTTCCTACAAAACTTTCTTATTTTTTAAAGATCTTTTCAACAATACCACTTTCGACCTATCGTTACATTTATAATTCCGGAGTTCTGGACATTCTGGAGCAAACTAATAAGGAAGCCGACCTTCCCGGAAAAAAAATTATCACCATTCGATTCTTTATTAGGGCTTTTATAATACAAATTTTTGACACAACTCTCTACGACTAACCGTTTTCGAAAAAAACGACTGATACGGGTGGTCGAACTCACCCTGTATATAGATAAAACCATAAAGTTTTTTCAACATATTTGATTTTTTTTCAAAAGATATGGCAGTCTGTAGATGTATACATTTTACTTGTAATATTGTAAAATATTTCTTAGTTCGATATCAACATTTAAATATTACATACTAAAGTATTTAAAACTCCGTTTTAGGTAGATACCAAATGCTGTTAATTTTTGTAAACTTTTTTTGTTTTTTCGCGATTGTACTTTTCCTGTCAGTTGTATCCACTATTTGGTACAGATTCAGTGCCGACTGTACATATGTAACACTGGAAGTAATACCTATTGTAGGTTTTTTTATAGCATAATCACAAAAAAGCATATTTCATCGCTTTATTAGTATTTTTTCAAACTAACGTGTTTTTTATTTTCATTTGTCTATTCAGTGATGTGAGGGAGATTTTTTTACAGTGTATAGAGTATAAACATAGTTTTATTTATAATAAGAAGTATTAGAAATACCTTGTAGTTTATGTGTCCGTCTTGTGACTTCATGTGTGTTAACACGACGCGTTTCAGCAACGAGTTGCCATCTTCAGGTGTGGTTAATTTTTTATATTATAAAACACACACACATTGAGTATTCGTAACACGTTATAATATTATGATGCTAAGCACTTGTCTATTATGTTGTGGATTGTGAAGTACTGATTTAAATTTCGAGATTTTATGATTTATATAGTAAGTAGATGGAATGGAAGTGTGAGTGTGTATGTATGTGAACGATTAATGAGTATTGGGTGTTTGTGTGTTAATTATTGTGTCGTATATTATGTTCGATTTTAACGTTAGTTTGTCATTAAGAATGTTCGTATTGTTGAATTTCGTAGCTTTATATATTTCATATTTCTCGAGGGTGTCCATTTGTTTACCTTTACTCTAAAAATGTATCATAGTTTTATTTATTTTTTATTGTAAAAAAAAAAACAACTATCGATCTGGGGGCCCGGCAGTCTACCTTTTCTCGAAGCGATTCGGCGCATTTTTTAACCCTCGTAACTTCGGTCTGGATTGTCTTTACTGGTAAATTTTAATTACATAATATTGAAAACATACATGACACCAATTATTAACAAGCCGTGAGGTGGGTCGTTTATTAGGACTAAAATGCGACCCTTGAGGTCCACACGACGAACCTCCCAGTTTGATAAATATTTAATAATAATGATTAAATTAGATATTTAAATCTCGAGAATTGTGAAATTTTTATTGTGGTCATGTTTTGTTATTTTGATAGCCGTACATAGCAAAACCGATTAAGCCTTACAGAAGGTTTACTGGACACCCTGTATAAATGGAAAGAACTGAAAAGCAACTTTTTAATTTTAGTTGGTGTTGTACTTTTTCAGCCGGCTTTATCTACCCTCTAAGTTCGTGGTTATTATTAAATTAAATTCAGAATCTTAATCTGTAAATAAGAGGTAAGATGTTTAACATTTCTAAAGTTAATTCCATGTCTTTGTTGACTTGTTTACTTATACTTGAGTTACCCCAAGCACTTTTTTTAAACAAGATTTAAATTTAATATGAGGACTGAAACTACGTACTTATTTTTAAAACCAAAAACTCAACAAATTAAGTATAGATTATGTAATACAATCATCAATTACATATTGTTATTAGCCTTTATTAGGGGCGGAGTTTAGCCAAGATACTCTTCCACTCAACCCATCAATTAATAAAATAATTACACAGATATGTATATAAATTATAGTGACACTGGTTAAAATACAGATAACATCAATTAATATAATAGCACAAAATTTAAAACAGTTAAAATGTAAATAATCTACAAAACAGTTAAAAAAAGACATCTGCACTATTAGTAGATTGTATTTCTAGTGTCGCAATGGGGTTTATTACTGACGAGTTGTGACAAGTGGTAGCGAGTTTTTACAGTCACACGAGTCATAATACTATTACAAACGAGAAATATACCTATATAGTAATATGGTATATATTTTATAATACTATACCATGTAGAAATATGTACCTAATATTAAAATGGCGCTGTTAATTGACAAACAAAATATTGGTTCTAACGGCACTCATAAGCACGCATAGACCTAAAAATAATCTTATGAATCGTAAAAAATTGGAATTACATTTTTATAGCACATTAAAATTTTTGAGGGTGTTAGATAGATTGTAGACGCTCAACAGCTGAGGTCATCAGCGTCACGTGTTAAGGGTGTTACTTTCCCAAGTAGGTATATATCTGTTAGGCCCATATTAACCGAACACTGTTAAAGATAGAAGTTACTAATCTTTCCTTGGAATAAAATTAACTTTCAATTCACCAAGCAATTCATTCGATAGAATGGTAACTTCAGGTAAAAGATTACTTTATACCGTACACCTTGGACAGTTTGTCAAATATTTTGATTCTAAAGCACGTATACCAAAGATCCGACTGATGGCGCATCGATCGAAAAAGTAAAATGGTGAATATTGACATATTTTACTGACAAAAGCCTTTACCTGAAAGATATTAAATTAATATTTACCTGGAAAGGTGCCAGGCCATAAAGTAATTTGTACATTTCGTGCCCATCCTGTTTTACTAGGCGAATAAATATTTATACCCTTGAAATTGGACAGAATAGTTATTCTTACGATTTATACCTGAAGTAAACTTAACTACGTTTGGTGAATTGAATTATTGCTATTGATTCCGAGTAATAGTTACCTACCAGGGGAATAAATAACTAACTAGGCTCGGTGAATACGGGCCTTGGACATTTTATTTGTTTATAAATGAGACACTGCATATTATATTACGTATTACGGGCAAAGCTAAAAAAAAACTACTCATCCGTAGTAGTAAATTCACCCTACATACCAAATAAGCCTATGTAGGTTTATTGCGTTTTCTAGTTTTAACCAGAGGACAGTATGGCTCAGTTGGTAGCGTCGCGGCCTCTGAATCAGACTGTCATGGGTTCGAATCCCACCTCTGCTCATGAATGTTTTGTGATGTTATTTAGTTTTTAAGTGATATATTATGATATTTGTTGTATTTAAGACGCTAATGACCTAAGTTGTCGACGCGTCTATAATCCACAATAAATAAAAATAAATAGTTTTAACCGTAACATATGTACCTATTCTAAAAGCTAGTTTAGTTGCCTTTTGAACAACATACACTTTTGTGACAATAATAAAGAATGAAATATACGTCATATATGTGCTTTATTCAACTAATTTGAATAATACACACCTACAATTCATATGCGTTATTCTGTTGTAACGATAATTTCCATATTTTGTTTAATTTCAATTTACTTAATTGAATTTTGTCATTTGAAAACTAGTGCTATATTTTAAATTTCAATTTTATAATAACATTATTCATTTTGTATTCAGATAAATAGTATACAAGGTGATTCTGTAATGAGTACCATAAATGATACAGGATATACCTACTTTCAAAATAATACGAAAACCAAGAATAACTTTTTTTCCAAAAGTGCTTCCCTAACAAGATACAGGGTGTTAAAGGGTCGATTTGGAGAACACTTATTTGATCGTATCTTTTAACTGGGTTGAACAATTTAATTCATTTTTGGTAGACATCTACTACATAATAAGAACTGTAAACGGACAAAATTTTGTTGCATTTGAACAACCCAGTGGCGTAGAATTGGGGGTCATGTTCCAATGGAGGACACTTTGAAAACTTACTTTAATTTTATTTTTACTAATTTTTATTTTTTTGTTAATTAAACTTTTATTACGTAGATGTATTCGACTTTAAGTATTTTATTTGTTTGTTAATAAAACTTTTTCTGTTATAACTTTGCAGCCTGGTATTTCACATAGTGACACGCAAGTCAGAATATCTCGGAAACGGACGGTTCTGGGCAAATGAAAGAAGTGTACCTTTTTTGTTGTATTTGAACCAATAATACTAAAAAAACAAAGAAAAATGGAAAAAACCCAATAGCAACTTTTTTTGGGGGGAAAAAGTGTCACATGACCCCCAATTCTACGCCACTGGGTTGATCAAATGCAACAAAATTTTGTCCGTTTACGGTCCTTATTATGTAGTAGATGCCTACCAAAAATGAATTAAATTGTTCAACCCAGTTAAAAGATACGATCAAATAAGTGTTCTCCAAATCGACCCTTTAACACCCTGTATCTTGTTAGGGAAGCACTTTTGGAAAAAAAGTTATTCTTGGTTTTCGTATTATTTTGACAGTAGGTACATCCTGTATCATTTATGGTACTCATTACAGAATTATCTTGTATAATGATAAAATGCTCTACTGCAGGTGAATTAAAATAACAGTTTGATTTGTATACAGTGTTCATTATAAAATTTTTATTTTTTATCTAGTACAGCTTAGTTGTGCGCGTGAGTCGCTTTATCTAATGCAATTATCTCTCTCTGCTTTGTCCATTTAAAACTTTATTTTTCACTCTAGATTTATATGCCGTTATTATTCTTCTCGGACTGTACATTTAAAAATACATAAAACGCGTCTAGCCTCCGTTTACCGTTACAACAGTCATGGCTTCTGGCATGCGCAATAGTACAGACGTTCTTGTCAAAGGCGGGGAGGGGATTGTTTGTACAATGGTTTTTCGTGGGGTAAAGATCTAGTGAATTATTCCAAGACAGATCTCAAATTTGTAACACTTACGCTATATTATGTATGTCATAAGCCAGTACTGTTAGTTATGTACCGGGGGCTAGACGCTTGTAAATACAATGTATTAACAAGCGTCTTACTGTCATTCATAAAGTAACTACTAACGCTCTGCGAATGCCATTATAGTCACAGTTTACTGTGCATATACGACTCACCCGCTGGGCGCTGACTATGTTCAGTAACTATAGGATTGTGTTTTAAAGACCACCAACAGCTAAGGTTATTTGGGCCTAGCACCAATTCATATTTTCAATTCATTATTTTTTTTTTTTTTAATAATAAATTGAAAATCCAATTGACACTTTTACCAGCTCTCGGGCTAGAACCCGAGAACTGGGGACTTGTAATAGAGGAACCATAGCAACGCCATGTAAACAACAGCGCCGCTACACTCTCGGCTATTCTCAAGCCCAGTGACTATAGAATTTTACTCAACGCTGTGTTAGACAAGTTAGCTGAAATACTTACTTTACGCAGGAGGTGGGTTCCTCACCAAACCCCCACGCCTAATCCAAATGTATTGTAGCACGTAACTTTTAAGGTATTTTGTGAAAACAGGTTGTTACTTGTTTGTGTGATGACCAACCAAACTGTTGTGTTTATTATACAAAATAATGCATATTATGCCATGTGATTGTACATTATTGCTTTAAAACTAGGTTCAGAAAACTATTGTAATCGTAGGAGCTACTTTTTATTAAAACACCTTCATCTGAAATTTGGATAATATCAAAAATAAAGAAACATTTTAATTTTCATTTCTATATTGTGATGAGGACAGTATGGCTCAGTTGGTAGCATCGCAACCTCTGAATCAGACTGTCGTGGGTTCGAATCCCACCTCGGCTCATGGATGTTTTGTGATGTTATTTAGTTTTAAGTGATATATTATGATATTTGTTGTATTTAAGACGCTAATGACCTAAGTTGTCGACGCGTCTATAATCCACAATAAATAAATCTATATTGTGATAACGAAGCAGACATAATATTAAAGATATATTCCCTTACACCGGCCTGCCAAAAGTCACTTTACATGCATGTAAAGCAGTGGGTATGGCACAAAAATATTTATTTCTGTAAAAATAGTGTACATACGTAACCCTAAAGAAAACCAATCGAAACTAAACAACAGTTAACTACAAAAGAAAAGAAATCTCTGCTTTTATCTATCAAGTACCCACTTGACAGTTATAATTTTTCTTGTGTCACTGCAACTTGATTAAATTTTTTGCACCTTTTCACCACCTTTTATTTGACACGAACTTACTTGACAAATCTCATTTTCTACACTGGGACATGGTATATTATTATACCTGGAGTCAAGAATAACGTGTCTCAAAACTAAGAAACAACAATGATCTGTAATTCTCACTTCAGTTAAAGTTTTAAAAACTATTTCCACAAGAAATATTTAAAAGGTTTAAATTTAATCAAAAACACAGCGTGCATGAGTAAATGTGCGCGCAACGTGCACATGCGCATTAGAACATCGTCTAATGACGTATTTTGATACGGTGAAATTTGAATGGACCTGTTTTCATACTAATAAATAATAATTAATTATTATAGATTTAATATCGTTTATATTGACAAACCAAAAATTTTTTTTTACTAAGTTCAAAATTGAATTAAATTATTGAGAAGAACTGTTTTGGATACCATCGGAATTTATTCACGGTCAAACCCTAGGTAGCCTAAACTAGTAAGCTCAATAGTTTGGCATTAATGCATAATGGTAATCTATTTGTTATTAATTATATAATTAATTGTTTAATGACTATGCAATATGCACTAATTATCTTTGTATTATATCAATAATTACAAACTAATTATACGACCCACAATGAGCAAAATCAATCAATGTTAATAATAATATTATGTATTAGAGAGCTGAAACATATTATATTATGATGTATTTTTGTTGAAATGAAACATTTAATGCTAATATTTACCATCATAATTTGATTCAAAATTATTTCGGTCAGTACAATAATTAATGCGAAAATGCAATACTGCGGTATATAAGAGCCTAATGGCGGGTTTATCGTACATTTAACATCGCTATTTTGTTAATCGTTGTTAAATGTTTACTCCGTATAACACATGAAACATACGAAGTAACCATAGAAATAACAGCGAATTAACAAAACAGCGTGTTAAATAATGTACGATAAACCCGGCATAAGTATTATTTTTATGTACAAAATTTCATAATTTAAATTTTAACGATTGTTTATAGATATCTATGTAGGTACCTACATTTTTCGTTCATTATTTAATTCCCTGTTCGATGATATTTTGTGATGTCGTTTATAGACCCCGCTTTGATATTTTGATGATACCGTATATGATGGAGCCCCTCGCCCCAAGTGATATTCTCTTGTATATATGTGCATAAGCTATATAGAGGACAGTGTGGTGTAACGGCTAGCGTAGCCGACCTTTGGATCACACTGTCGTGGGATCGAATCCCACCTCCGCTCATTGATGTTTTGTGATGTCATTTAATTTTAAGGAAGTTGTTGATTAATGTAATTAAGACGCTAATGACCTAAGTTGTCGACGCGTCTATAATCTACAATAAATAAATAAACATAAGCTCTATAGGTATAGGCCCCCAGGGGGGACATTGGGATGTAGTTGTTATCGCAATTGCATTCCAATGTTCTTTGGGAATTAGCGCTCCCAGAGCTCGTACCAGTCGGTTTGTGTATGCCGGCTGGCGGATTTTAATACACAAATATGTTATTTGTTGTGTTGAAGACGCTAATGACCTGAGTTGTCGACGCGTCTATAATCTACAATAAATAAATAAATATAGGTATATATAGGTGGACATATATACAATTGAAATTACCTTTAAAAAATCTCTGTTATGATGGCGATATAGCCTAAAACCTTTCTAAATATCTTCTTTACCTATTAATGAAAATCGTCTGAAAAACGGTTGAATAGTTTCGGAATCTATCGCATTCGGGAAAACAAACAGACAGATGTTGCTTTTTATATATTATGTAGGAACTGTTCAAGAATGAGTTGTCATTTCTTACGAAAAATATGTAATTAGGTTCTGTAAAACATTTTTTATCTCAAATTTGATAATTGGTAGATTAAGGTTTGAAATTTCATCTTTTTTCAGTTACGAGAGTTAATTATGCATATTTTTTTAATGTCTCTTGAAACTTTCAAATAAATTTCAGTCGTTAATTTATTTTTTATATTTGCAATAACTACATCTACCTGTGTGGGATGATATAGTTGAAATCTAATTAACTTTAATAATAGTAAGAGATGACCGAACCTTTTATTCTGACTGTTGGTTCATCATCAGTAGGTGTAAAAAATAATAAAGTAGCGTACAAAATAACCTGACCAAAAAACTATAGCTTCCCAGTCCAGATTCGCCCGAATACAAATCGCTATTTTCGCTCACTGCTCATCAGCTTTTGTCGTAGCGTAAGTTACTCTTTTAAACAGTGAAAGAGTTTTTGAAATCGATTCGGTGATTTTCGAATTTTGAGAACATTGATGCAAACTTATAGCTTTTAGTATACTATACTCTTAATAATGCAGTCGACGTTAATGACCTAAGTTGTCGACGCGTCTATAATCTACAATAAATAAATAATAATGCAGTGGATATAGTTAGTGGTGTTTCTTACCATCAATCATAGAATTTAATTTTATAAAAGTAGACATGAAATGTGATGTTCAATTTTTAACCTATATTAATATTATAAAGCTGAAGAGTTTGTTTTTTTGGTTGAACGCGCTAATCTCAGAAACTACTGGTTCGAATTGAAAAATTATTTTTGTGTTGGATAGTCCATTTATCGAGGAAGGCTATAGGCTATATAATATCACGCTACGACCAATAGGAGCGGAGCATCAATGAAAAATGTTGCAAAAACGGGAAAAACTATTCCTTTTGAGAGCTTCCGTTGCGTGCGCTGCGTAAACGGTTAAAGTTACGCAAAAATCATGTATGACGGAATAGTTCCCGGAAGGTTTATATATATATAGCAAACGAGCGTAGCAAGTGAGAAAGCGAACGAGCGAAGCGAGTGAGTAATGTAATTCCTAAACCACGCAACGGATTTTGATGCGGTTTTCACCATCAGTTAGATAATTTTCCACGGAAGGTTTATATATATAGCGAACGAGCGAAGGGAGTGAGTAATGTAATTATAATATTCAAGCGAACGAGCGAACACGAGTGAGTAGTGTATTTATAATATTCAAGCGAACGAGCGAAGCGAGTGAGTAGTGTATTGCACCCGGGCTTTCTTAGCACCCGGACGAAGCTGCTAGTTTTATATAAACAGATTATGAACTTACTAACTATACAGTTTCTTTTGCACACTCGTGTAGTTATACATAACCCATGTCGAACTGCTGGTGTTTCCCAGAGCTTGCTGTTTAATGGTCGTGTATATGATTTGAAAATGTTGTTGCCCGTATATGTGTCAGAAACATAAAACTCGACGTAATATAGATATAGAATATGTCATAGATGCAGAGTCAAAAGTTTGCGCAGGAACGTAATTATCCAGACGATTTTATAGATGAATATACTATATTATAGGTATGTATACCTATATACTATAATATACAGAGTGTCATCAAAGACACTTAACACACGCCTACTACATGTTCCTGAGACCAAAATAAGCCGATTTAAGCAAACTTACCTTCTTACAAAATTGCTTAGTTTGGGCGCTATACGGCCCTGAAGTTACAATTTTGAAATCGTTTTTTTTTTGTTATAAATTTAAAACGGCTTGTACGATTTTGCTAAAATTTAGCACGTTGACATAGTTTTATGGAACAAAAAAACCCATATCAAAATTATGATTAATATTAATTCATAGGCGTAGAACTCGGGTTTTTTAATATTTGAACGTTTCAAATTTCTACGCCAATAGAAGAAAAGGGGTCTAAGTATAAAATTTAGATTCAGTAACTTATTTGCTACAAAAAAGCTACTCTTAATAAGACTCGATTACTCTCATTGTTTTTGAGAAATAAAGTATTATATTATATACTGACGCATTCTACACTGTATATACAGTATTAACAGAATAAAGTTTATATCTATCTATCTATCTATCTATCTATCTATTATTATTATTACCCAGCGCGCGCTTGGGATCACCCCACTTCATCAACTCCCTTTTTGTAGCTTCATTTTAAAAGTTAAACCGGTGTTTATAAAAAAGCTTTGATTATCAATCTTGCCTATTAATTGTTAATTTATTTATTACCCGACTGCGCGACGCAAAGGAGTGGTATTGTGTTTATCAGCCTATGTAGGTATGTATGTTTGTATGTTCCTTTGAAGCACTATACAGACCAAACGCCTGGGCCGATTTTTATGATTCACACGTCAATCGACTCCCTTTAGTTCGGCGAGTATCACTAAAGACATGACGTTAGTGAAAATTCAATATGGCGACTACAGGACGCCATATTATGAAAATGAAAAAAATGAAATGTTCCTTTGAAGAACTATACAGACCAAACGCCTGAGCCGATTTTTATGATTCACACGTCAATCGACTCCCCTTAGTTCGGCGAGTATCACTAAAGACATGACGCTAGTGAAAATTCAATATGGCGACTACAGGACGACATATTGTGAAAATTTATTAAAAACCCGTTAACTAACCAAATCTATGCCCAATGGAGAGTCAACATTTGACAGCCAAATTCGTTTCTACTTCGCGCCTAAATCCAAATTAGCTGTCTATAAGCTTTAGGTTCACTAATTAAAATAAAAATCATAAGCACTATAATGCGAACTGTATTAAAAAATTCGACTGATGACCAGTCCTATACTTCCCACCTAGTAAATATTTGCAAAAAATAAACACTTTTTTTTTTATTCTTTGACTAGGCCCAAATAACCTTAGCTGTTGGTGGTCTTTAAAACACAATTTAATTTTTATTCTTTGAAAAAAGCATGGCCCTCTTTTTTGTTTGGTGATCTACTGATGGCTAACATAATATAGCAAAAATCATGGTTACCTTGATTTACGTACAATTTTTATTTTTTTTAGTAAAATATTTTTTTTCTCGAAAACTATACATTTTAGAGAAAAAAAATATTTACATTTTTTTCATATTATAACATCTAGAATTCATTTATATATTTTTTTACCTATGTTAATACGTGACATTGAGGACGTTTTTTTGAATATCTCAGGATCCACTGAACCGATTTGACTCAAAATCTAATCAGATCTAAGTTAAAGGCTGATAAATACAATAGAACAATCGGCATGCCCGTATGTTGTTCCGTTCTTAAGATATCGAAGGCGAAAAATTGACCACACACATACACACACACATACACACACACACACACATATACACACACACACACATACACACACACACACACACACATACAGACATCAGTCAGAAAATGATCTTAAACGATTGCTAGGGTCTCAAAACGTGAAAATCTGTTAAAATCTCGAAATATTGTTTTCGGACTGAATCCATTACTTCCCTACCATAGTAGAGGTCGGAAGTAAAAAATAGAATCACACATTGAAGCTAGAAATGGCTGGAAGTCGCCACAGAATGAAGCACTTTACATGCGCATATTTAAAGGAACCTATTTGAAGAGAATCCGTCTTATGGCTAGAATATTTACTACTGAATTTATTCATAAGCTGGTGATAATTATGTACATAACATAACAAGTAATAGTAAGTAAGTGAGTATATTATTCAGGTAAACAATCAGTGTCAGTGAAACACCCATATAGTACCAGAGGGTTGACACATCACGCGCACTAATCACATGCTGGTTATAAAGACTATTCAAATTGTTACCAGCGTCGATTTTGCAAAATTTGATAACATTTAGCTGTATCCATTTTTGAAAAGTTTTCATTTTCAAGAAGAAGATACATAATTGGGTTTTTAAACGAATTTTTTTTTTTACTTAAATGGAAGGACCACATCAAGTTTTATAGCAAAACTGTTTTTATTTAATTTTTTTGCTTACTAATTAAAAAGTTATATTTAAATAAAAATTAATTTTTAAACTCAGTTCCGATAACGCGCCGAAAGAATCCGAACGCGTGTGACGTCATTATGTTATCTATGGTCTTTGTATCCATGGTTACCAAGTTAAAAATTTATTATTTTTAATAGTATGTGTAATACATATACACAAATACCAACAAATGCAGACACATTTTAACTTAACGACGTCACAAACATTCCTGGCGCGTTTTGAAGTCACGTGATATTTTTTAAATTTTTATACATTTTAATTAATTTTTAGTAATTTATCTATAGCTTTAAACAAATTTTTCTTTTCGATTTTCAATATTATTTATGTCAAATTATTAGAAAAAATTAAAAAATTAATATTTTTTTTTAAACTTAAATACCTAATTATCAAAGCCGTCAACGCCTGTATTTTTCCCAGGAAAACAACCAAATTAGAAAAAAAATGGGTAAGTGCTTATGACCACACGACAGAAGTGAAACTACAGATTTTCTAATTTTTGGTGTCATCAATTATAGCGCATTTATGAACTAAAAATAATTTATAACTAAAATACTATAAAATTGTATTTTAAATTAATTCCACCTTGGTTTCAAAAAAATTATAATTATTGTCTGTTTTGTGTTTTTAAAGACCACCAACAGCTAAGGTTATTTGGGCCTAGCACCAATTCATTATTTTTTAATAATAAATTGAAAATCCAATTGACACTTTTACCAGCTCTCGGGCTAGAACCCGGGAACTAGGGACTTGTAATAGAGGAACCATAGCAACGCCATGTAAACAACAGCATTGCTACACTCTCGGCTATTCTCAAGCCCTATAATTATTGTCAATGAAAGAATATAACAAAAATAAAAAATATATAAATAAATATCATGTAGAATTTTGAAAAAAAAACGCCAAAAATTCTACGCTGCCATCAGGTCTCGAACTCAGGTTCCTATGCATAGAATGCAAAGACTAAACCAACTGCGCTATGGGTGGCAGTGTGTAGACGGTCGTTTTTATGATATAAGTATGTTGCGAATTCTTACGCAAAATTGCGAACGCTTCACATTTTTCCAGTACCCAGGCAAATGAGTGCCTAACGCGCCTAAGGAAGTTTTCACTTCAAAAAAAACAAATTGAAAAGCTGTTGACCATGCAGGCCATCCCTGAAACTCCCGCTGTTATTATGTGGGGTTATGTCTTGTCACTTTGACGTTTTCGAGTATATATGGTAATTGAAATTGGCGCGACTCAATCGCCCTATCTCTCTCTTAACAACGTTAAAAAACAGAGAAAACCGACAACTAAAAAGTTTGAAAAAGTTTGAAACTGAGAGTTTCAATCCTAGGGTTCAAACGCTAAATCAAAGTTTCAATAGAGGCGTTATGAAAAAGTATATTTATACACCCCATACCACCCACGTTGAATTATTAGAGATACCTACTATATTGGATTGTCACGTGCAAAATTTCAAAGCTCTAGCTCAATTAGAATTAGTAGACATTTTGAATGCAAGATTTGTAAATTGTAAATTGTATTTTAAAGACCACCAACAGCTAAGGTTATTTGGGCCTAGCACCAATTCATATTTTCAATTCATTATTTTTTTTATTTTTTTTTATTTTTTTTTTTATTTTTTTTTTTTTTTATTTTTTTTTTTTTATTTATTTTTTTTTTTATTTTTTTTGCAAGATTTGTAGCAGGCAAACAGACAGACATACAACAAGTAAATTTAAATAAAAAAAATGAAAATAGTCCGATTAACCAAACTTATTCAAATACAATATCAGGGTTCTGCACCGCGTCCCGAGTTTTTTTTTAATTGTGGAAAAATATCAATTTAAAAATGACAATCGCGCGTACAACACGTCACTGATGAATGCACAGAAATCGTTGTTGCGAAAAATTAAACCAAAATTACCTGTTTACCTTTATTTAATTATAATAATCATTGTATAACAGGGAATATTCCATTCATTAGCCTTTGTTTATGTATTTAGCTTATAATTCACAATGCTGTGTTTGTTTGATACATACAAACTTCAAAGACCAGGGAAGCTTCGTAATTTCATTATTAATAATTTGTTCAGCTAATGCTTTGGAAGAATATTTGTAATTAAAGATTAAAATTATTATCATTTTGTCGCTTGACCATTTTTAAATGATTAGTTTGACATGAATATATTATGTTTAATGGGATTGCATTTTTTTCAATTTAATGTCTTATATTAGTGGCATTTAATTAAATCGACTTAAAAAGGGATTATTAAATAATAAATTATATTGAGCAAAGTGCTGTACAGTACTGTGGAGTAGCAAAATTTGTTGTTTGCCTTTTTTGTCTAGACTTAATAGAAAGATGATTAAAAAAACTAAACAAAAGAATTAATGCGTCGTTTATCTCAATTAGTATTTTTTGACATCTGTGAATGTATTTTGTTTCACATTGCTCACTTCGAGACAACACTGGTTACAGTACCAATTAATCGTACCGACAAATTAATATATTTACTTTAATACATGTCCAGTGGTATTTAAATGTGATAACCTAAACTTATTAACTTCCCATTGGAAGTTATTGTAATGGGTCCGAAAATCGAAATCAAAATGTATAACAAATTTTTATGTTTCATGGTCACTACACTATTTTTAGAAAGATATCTGTGTGTGTGTGTGTGTGTGTGTACGTATGTACGTACGTACGTATGTGTCCATTTCTTTCTAAGACGAAGTCTCGAGAATGAAAAATTATATCGACTACGTTAGGGTGCCAATCGACGCGTATTAACGTAAATATGATCTGAAAGAAATTTTTTCAAAATCGGTTAACCGTTCTTTTTTCTTAACCAAATAGACTCCAAAAAAGTAGATTTTACATAATATCTCGCGAATAAAAAATTATATCGACTTCGTAAGGGTGTCAATCGAGGCGTGTTAACGTCATTTTGATCCGACATAAATTTTATAAAAATCGGTTTAGCTGTTTTTTTTTTTTAATTATTGTTAAAAATAAATAATAATTATGTTTTAATGATTAAAATGATTACTTTTCTGTGTAATATCTAATTTAATTATTATTATTAAATATTTATCAAACTGGGAAGCTCGTCGTGTGGACCTCAAGGGTCGCACTTTAGTCCTAATAAACAACCCACCTCACGGCTTGTTTTTTTTAAATTAATCCCTTATACGTCCCTGCAAGATTTTTTTTCTCCATTTCAATATTCAGCAAGCTTTTTATCAATCCAATATTCCAACATCTGTACTAAAAGTAAACGCACCTTCAGTAAGTAATTTTCTACCCGCAAACTAGAGGTGGAAAAACTATCGATAGTGCTATCGATAATTATCGAGATGTTTTTTGAAGTGAAAACTTCCTTAGGCGCGTTAGGCACTCTTTGCCTGGGTAGTGAAATAAAGTGAACCGTTTGCATTCGCACGTTCGCGTTCGCAGTCCGAATGTGACGCGGCTGATATACTTATATCATAAAAACGGTACGCAGTAGCACCGATAGAGTTAAGTACTAAAGTTTTTACAAAATTTTGAAAGTATCGATAATAATAATCGGTTGTTTAGTAATTACTGATTATCAATAACCACCAAAAGTAATTAATTTACTTTTTATTTTTAATTTTATTTATTGTAGATTATAGACGCGTCGACAACTTAGGTCATTAGCGTCTTAATTACATTAAATAACAACTTCCTTAAAACTAAATTACATCACAAAACATCCATGAGCGGAGGTGGGATTCGAACCCACGACAGTGTGATCCAAAGCTCGGCTACGCTAACCATTACACCACACTGTCCTCATTTCTATTTTTACTAAGGAATTAATTTGCGAATTTAAAACAATTCCGAGAATTCTCGAGTAATGATTTCTGGTTAACGGATAGATATTTAAAATATTTTAAATAATTTGTATTTTAATCTTTAAAAAAATGTGAGTTTTTTACAGCTCAGTGAATAAGAGAATCGATCAGTAGAGATGTACAAAAAATTGATAGAAATACGTAGATATAATATTCCAGTGATTCACTTACTGTTTTATTCCTTTTGTAAACAAATGATAACGTTTATTTAGCTTTGTTCGCACAAACAGTAATTTTAATTGAAAAAGATAACTTTCTAGTTGATTTATGAAATAACATGTCAAAAACAAGAGAAGCTTTAAAGCTTCACTAATACAGTCACGTTCTGAAAATTTAAAAATAAAAATTGAACAGAAAGAAATTTTTATTTACTTAGTATTAAATATTCATAGAATATGGGTTTTATTTTATTTACAACTAGCGGCCCCGTCCGACTTCGCCCGGGTTTTAAGAAAGCCCGAGTGCAATACACTACTCACTCGCTTAGCTCGTTCGCTATATCTATAAACCTTTCGTGAAAAATTATCTAACTGATGGTGAAAACCGCAACCAAAATCCGTTGAGTGGTTTAGGAATTACATTACTCACTCGCTACGCTCGTTCGCTATATATATATAAACATTCCGTGAAAAATTATCTAACTGATGGTGAAAACCGCATCAAAATCCGTTGCGTGGTTTAGTTAGCGGTTAAACAGACAGACAGACGCCGAAAGCGACTTCATTTTATACTATGTAATAATAATAAAGATAGTAGTTTCACCCCCAGTTTCGCTCGTATTTTTTGGAGAAATATTTTAGTAACAGTAACTGATAGTAGATATACCAAGTTTCATTAACTCTGTGCAGCCATTTTTGAGTGATACTGGTACAGACAGACAACAATTCTGTAAATATAACAGATTTACAGAATTGGGTTTTTAAATGAATTTTTTTTTTTACTTAAATGGAAGGACCACATACAAGTTTTATAGCAAAACTGTTTTTATTTAATTTTTTTGCTTACTAATTAAAAAGTTATATTTAAATAAAAATTAATTTTTAAACTCAGTTCCGATAACGCGCCGAAAGAATCCGAACGCGTGTGACGTCATTATGTTATCTATGGTCTTTGTATCCATGGTTACCAAGTTAAAAATTTATTATTTTTGATAGTATGTGTAATACATATACACAAATACCAACAAATGCAGACACATTTTAACATAACGACGTCACAAACATTCCTGGCGCGTTTTGAAGTCACGTGATATTTTTTAAATTTTTATACATTTTAATTAATTTTTAATAATTTATCTATAGCTTTAAAAAAATTTTTCTTTTCGATTTTCAATATTATTTATGTTAAATTATTAGAAAAAATTAAAAAATTAATAATTTTTTTTAAACTTAAATACCTAATTGTTGTTTCCAGTCTAGGTCTGTTTGTGTACAAAAGTCGTTCCTCTACTACCTGACAAAATGTGTCGGCATTATTTTTAAACACCCTGTATAATTTTTGAAACGCTCTACATGGAGGAGTATATGAGACAGAGTGTGATTATTCGTACCCTAAGGGCGTTGTAATAACACAGAAAGCCTGTATAATAGATCAGCTGTGCACACTTTCCCATGAATACACGATGCGTTAATGAATAACGAGAGTTGCGATGGAGTCACTGGTAGTCCTGCGATGCAGTTGGACTAGTGCAACGACCAGGGATGAACGATGACTCTAGGGCTTCCGTTCGAATCCCACCCGCGCTCATAGATGTTTTGTGATGCTATTTAGTTTTAAGATAGTTGTTATTTAGTGTAGTTGAAAGACGCTAATGACCTGAGATGTCGACGCGTCTATGATCTACAATAAATAAAAAACTCGGGTCGCAGTGCCAAAACTCTGCCGACAATATAGTGTATTTGCTAATACAGGCTTTGTGGCTTTAATACGTAAACTTAGTTTGTTTTTGGAGAAAATAAAAAATTTAACCCCTTAATACATCCCTTAAAATAATATTTTTTTTCTTCATTTCAATATTATTATCAATGCAACCTCTGTACCAAATTAAATACACCCTTCAGTAAGTAAATCACTATCCGCAAACCAGTGTTTTCATAAAATTTGTAAGTCCGGTCCTGTCGGGCCGATTTAATTAAAATTTTAGCAGCACATTTTGATCTTTACTAAAAAGTTAAATTTCAATTTTGAAACAATTCTGAGAATTTTTTCGGTATTTTTGGGCCCAAAAACATTTTTCAACCCCTAAAACCCACCCTTAAAATGGTTCGATTGAGCCCATTTTAAATAGGTTCTGTGCGGTGATGGATTCCAACGTGTGTACCAAATTTCGTTAGAATCGATTGAGTCTTTCGAGAGTTATCGTGCTAACACATATATATATATAAATATATATATATATATATATATATATATATATATATATATATATACATATATATACATATATATATAAACATTTCCAAAAATGGTGCCAAAGTGTTCAGGAGGCTATGAAACGTCGAGAAATTTTGGTCCGACCCCTAGGTCCCGCCATCCGACCGACGCCAATAGTGTATGTGCCATATGGCAAATACACTAATAAAATAAATCTAGGGCTTCTATATCGGAATTGCAATAATTCGCAATTCCCGAGTCAGGACAAAATTTTTAAAAATATAAATTCCGAAACTGAAGAAACTAATATTTCGGAATTAATAGAAAGATTAAAAAACCGGTCAAGTACGAGTTGGACTCGCGTGGAGAGGGTTCCGTACTATTCCGTTTCCCGTGGGAATTTAAATTGTCTTGTAAACTATAATATTCCCTATTTTTTCAAAATTTTAGTCTCAGTAGTTTCGGAGATAAGGGGGGAACGCTCGATTTTTTTATATTTTCTTTAATAACTTTTAAACAATGCATTTTAAAATTATAAAAAAATATATTTATATTCCTTATTACGAGCCCTTTCATTTGATATGTCACGTGATGCATTTGAAAAAAAATATTTTTTTTTATTTTCTACTTTTCCCCCCAAAATTAACCCTCAAAAGAGACTTAGGATTTTCGTTTAGGTTTTCCTGTAAACTATGCATGAAGCCCGAGATGAAGCCCTATATTTCCTATTTTTTTCAAAATGTTAGGCTCTGTAGTTTCGGAGATAGGAGAGGAGGAGAAATCGAACAGACAAACACGAGAATAATCTTATAAGGGTACACTATATAGCATTGTCACAAGAATTATACACTTGTGCAAAATTAGAACTAGTCGAAATTTTGATTGCAAGATTTGTAGCAGACAGACAGACAAGTAAAGTGGGAAGCTTTAAAAAAATTAGCCTGCAGCACCACGGTTGTACTTCACGACAAAATCATTTTACAGCCCCTTGGAATAAATCCTGCCGACGCTTATGGCAGTCACTAATATAATACGTACATTATGGTATGACTTGCATTTACATATTGTCATATTAATGCCAGTTGAAAATTGATCTGGAATAATGTTAATAAATACACTTTACTTAATGGATGCATTGGTTCTATTGGGATTAACTAAATGCAGCGAACCTATCTGCATGTATAATGTATATATCATTGTTTTACAGGTTTAATTGTATATTATTCAGTTTTAATGAATATTAACAAAATAAAATATAGTTACTTCTTACCACAACAGTTTTATTGATGGATGTACATTTCGAAAGCTAAGCTTTCATCTTCAGCGAACACTACATATGTAGTGTTCGCTGAAGATGAAAGCTTAGCTTTCGAAATGTACATCCATCAATAAAACTGTTGTGGAAAGAAGTAACTATATTTTGTTTTTATTCCAACCACAGTGCTCATATATATTTTTATTAATGAATATTGATATTCAAATTCTACAATCCATATTTGTAACTTATTTTTAATTATATGTTAATTTAATATTCGTGCGACCAAGTTTCACAAAGTATTGCGTCATTCGATGGGTGTTCCTAACAGTAAAAGCATTTATTTGTATAATTAATAGAAAACTCCTTAACCTCTTGCTCTGGTATATAATTAGTCAGATATAGAACAGAAATGATCATCCTTTAACAAGATATGCTTTTAATTTAATAAAAAACTCAAGCTACATGTTTCGACAACTGAGTTGCCATCATCAGGCCTTTACCTTCTTTTTCCCGTTATCCGATTGAGATGAAATTTTGCACACGTGTGTAGCTCCGGTGACAGTGCAATATTATGGTAACTAGCTGACCGGCCCGGATTTCATCCGGGTGTAAATCGTACTTTTAAATTTTAACCCACTTCCCGTGATCCGATTGAGTTGAAATTTTGCACACATGTGTAGCTCCGGTGGCAATACAATATTATGGTAACGTTTCAGTGGATCGAATAAATGTAATAAAATCAGACTAAGCAAATAAAGCACACTAAAAAATTAAAATCAAAAATAGGTAAAAAAACTTTTGAGTTAAACGGTTTTATAAATGTACTAAAAAGGAAAAAATAATATTTAATTTAGTTTCATGAGTATAAAAGCGTGGGTCGTAAACTCTATGATAATTTATTACAGTCACGACCCACGATTTTATACTTATGAACCTAAATTAAATATTATTTTTTCTTTTTAGTACATTTATAAAACCGTTTAACTTAAAAGTTTTTTTACCTATTTTTATTATGTGGAGCACTCATTTGATTTTTTCTGTGAGTACAGTCTAATGTTTTATAAAGGTATATAATAAAAAGTTTGACAACGTTAGACTATTCCTGCATATATAAAAGCTGTAAATTATATAATTACAATTTAAAGTCACTGCCAAACAATGTATTCTAACAATGCGTTCTACAACCCAGCAGTAAACTTCTAAACAGTGAAAGAATTTTTCAAATAGGCCCAGTTGTTTTTGAGATTAACGTGGACAAACGCACAAACAAACTTTACCTCTCTATATATTAGTATAGATAAAAAATCACAACTAATTTGCTTCTAATTTTATAACAGATCCTGTAATTATTTTAATATTCTACAAATTATTCTGTCAACTGTCAAGGTTTATTGAAGCTTGTTTCTCGACGTCAATTTATTTCTCGAAATTAGATATACTATAGCTGAAGCTAGTGTAGTTTTATAATTAATCCTTCTTTTTTGCCTCGCTGCAGTCGGGTAAATAGAGCTTGTTAACAAAAGCGCAATATTGGAAATAGGCCGGATTGCGAACCAATAAATCACGTTCTTGAACATTGTTGAAATCATGTTTGAATTTTTAGCGTCTAGTCTTAATGATGTTTGTTTATAGCTCTACTGCAGAATATCTTTTAATTGATCAGTACCGTTCCCATTTATGTGAAATAAACATGCAACCTCCATTTTATAATTAATATGTCATCCTTTTTTCGAGCGACTATTGGAGTGAAGGAACTCTTCATATAGCGAAAAAAATTAGACATTTCGAATTAAACGTTTCAAGGTCAATTCATCGAGTTTTATTATTAATTTCTGTCGTTTCGTCAATCCGTCTAATAATACATACGTGCAGAGACAAAGATACAAAAGTCAGTACTTTTCGACTTTTGTATCTTTGCTTCTGTGTGTTTTAAAGACCACCAACAGCTAAGGTTATTTAGGCCTAGCAGCAATTCATATTTTCAATTCATTATTTTTTTTTTAATAATAAATTGAAAATTCATTTGACACTTTTACCAGCTCTCGGGCTAGAACCCGGGAACTGGGGACTTGTAATAGAGGAACCATAGTAACGCCATGTAAACAACAGCATTGCTAAACGCTCGGCCATTCTCAAGCCTTCTGTACGTATATTACTAACTCTCCAAATAATATAATGGTAGGCAACAGACCTCACTGAGGCGTGAGGATAATGTGGTTCAGTGGTTAACGTCGCGGTCTCTGGATCAGACTGTCGTGTGTTCGAATCCCACCTCCGCTCATGGAGGTTTTGTGATGTCATTTAGTTTTAAGTTAATTGTTATTTAATGTAATCAAGACGCTAATGACCTAAGTTGTCGACGCGTCTATAATCTACAATAAATAAAATCACTGAGGCGTATGGTATAAATCGCACGGCATATTACTGTTTTCAACTATAGATAGGTACTTTACGAATACTTGTTCTCTTATACAATTAAAGTAATTTAATAATTATTAATTAATATCGTTTTTGTATTAATTTTAAATTTATTGTTGCGCTACTGATTTCAATACCTCGTTTAATTGAAAGCTGAAAATATACGGATGCTGACACGAGTGGAGGAAACCACTTAACCTAGATTTTAACTTCGGATATGATTCATTTATCACTAAGATATGCGAGGAAAATTAAAAAAATCTAAAATAAGTTCGAGTGAATTCAGGAATGCTTAGGTAACTCACAAAAATATGAGGTAGATTTCTCGACTCTTTATATTAGAATATTTTTGTATGAGAGAAATAGATTGTATATAGGCAAGCGTTTTGATATCAGCAAATACTATAGATACAAGTAAAATACGTGCAACTCTTGACAGCAGTAAAAAAAATTCGATTGATGACCAGAACTACTGCATTAATTTCGATAAAGTTATTATTAATCGTTAGCTTAAAAAGTTCAACTTAAAATTAAAAATACAAATCATTATGTTAGGCCATCAGGAAGCAGCATAATTCCGTTATGTACAAATCGAGGGGGAGGAAGCCGCGGGTACTTATTATTATGATTAACAAGTAAAACTAGGACTCGTAGGAAAAAATGCTTATACAAAAGTTGTAGAGAATTTTATTCTCTACAAGATTGATAATAACCATTTTTTACTAAAAATGGAACCGAACCGAGAAATTCGCAAAAAAACGTTTTTAGTGACTTTTGACTTCCCAATAAAATTTTTAGCGGCACTCGGATCGATGGGAACTTTTGACATTTTCTTTAGAACCACAATATAAAGGCTCATACCAAAATCCAGCTTTCCGCTAATTTTTCACTGAGCTATTAGTTACGCGGGATAATTAAACAAATCAATCTGCGGAATTTATATGAAAATATTGTTTCTATAGTAATTTTGATAATATTATCTGTACACTTTTTTTAGCAATTCAAGGCGCGCGCAGCACTAATGTTGCTTGTTGCCAATTTTAAGTCAAAATTGCACGTATATTAAAAATTCTTATAGTATCTGATATCAGTGCTTAAGATCAGCTGATATAGCTCAATCTTAATATGTATTATTTTTTTAAATGAGTTTTTTCGTCACGATTTTAATTCAGTGCCATGCTTATTATAATAATTTAAAAAGTTTTGTTTCCAAAGCCCGACTTGATATGTAACATTCTGTTGTTATTATTAAATATGTAGTAGCCTTGAGGGATGCGGTATAAGCGGCAGACCTATACATATGTATTAATGTAGGATGGAAATAGTAGGGTTCATGGACAAGCGTGGTATCAATAATTCTTAATTCTGTTGTTAATAATTATTGAAGTCCTGCCCTGAAAGAAGTATTCAGTTAATGTTTATTGAAAAAAAAGTCGGGTAGGTTTAGATCTAAATAAATGTTAACATCATTGGAGCAATAGAAACCGAGATAATCGCGAAAAACTGATTTTTTTGACCTTTGACTTTGAATAACTAACGACGCAGCGACGAGATTTTTGAGACAACTTTTAGAACGCCAAAATGAAGGTATATACGAAAATTCAGCTTATTATCTCTCATTCCGAGGTTGACCCCCTTTTTATGACTGGGCTACATTTCGTCATATGACGTTTTGACCCTGCTAGCTTTATGCACGTACCATTTGATGGTGCAAATGACTGATATAATGGATAAACGTCAGAATAACGCAGATGATGAAAGGATGGAATTGGGGTGTAAACTGCACTTAGGCCTACAAAGGGCCTATTAGGCTCGATGTAAACTTACACTTATCGATTTGGCATTTATAATATACTCTCTTCTCTTATTTAGTAAATATATAAAATATTTAAAGAATTAGAGAATGTTCCACAAAGACACTAAATTATAACAGAAAATAAATTTCATAAATAATAATTAAACATAACATAGTATTATAGTATTGCAATAGTAGATTGTTTTTCTAGTGTCAAAATGGGATTTATTACTGACGAGTTGTGACAGTATGTAAAAACGAGCGACAGCGACTTTTTACAGTCACACAAGTCAATACCATTACGCACGTGAAATATATGATTATTTTCTTTTGCCATACTACCCACTACAAGAGAACAGTGTGGTCCAGAGGTTTAGCGTCGCGGCCTCTGGGTTCGAATCCCGCCTCCGCGCATGGATGTTTTATATTTTGTATTTTGATTTAGTTTAAGATATATTTCTGATGAAGTCACTGTGTTGACGAAACAATTGTTAAAAATGAAGATATAGTGTAAATTTCATAAACCTTGGGTTTTATTGTTCAACAAAATGTTTAATAAATACTCACAATTTTAGGGCTTGTTGAGTGTTTGAATATTACATTAAAAAGCTGAGAAAAATATTAAACCAAACGTTTGAAAACCGAGACTATTGCGGCCAAATCGGTTCGTATAATCACTTTAATTAAAACACAATCCAATGTGTAATCTTTAAACAGTAATTTAAAATATACTTCTCGTTTGCTTTATCTCTACACAAAAAGCATCTGCGGTCTGCCGTTTCTTTATGTTACTCCTAATTAGATTTCTACAGCGTCTAGTTTCAAGTCCTATTAACTGAAATAAGAGATACACTGAAAAAGAAGACGTATACCAATTATACTACTATGTGTAGCATACAATATGCTTTAATTTGCAACCGTTAGATACCTGTTTAAGGTTGAATATCAAGTTTTCCCTCGCTTTTTATTTAGTACCAGCTTTGACTTGCGACTTTGCTCTCGTTAGGGTACTTTTTATCATATCTTTACCCAAGCCTAACTGTAATTCAGGTCTCAACAGCGCTGCAGTTGGAAAACTATACACCTATTAAGACAAGCGACTAGACCCTCCAGTTAGGATTCATTCTGATTGGTCGAATACTCCATCTTGATGTCGTTTGACACACACAAATACATCTAAACGAACGTAACAACTAACTAGTGAACTCTGTATACTAATATGGATAGTTGATAGTGATTAAAAAGGGGTTTTGTTTGTGGAGAATGTTCAAACACATATTCTTCAAGACACGCATTAATGTTCACAAAATTAGAATGAAAACTTCTGGTCAGGATTGTAATTGAATTCTTTCTATACAAGTCGATCGATTTTTTAACATTTTAAAATAAAACCTAATTTAATATTATTATTTGAGATATTAAGATGTCCAAAATTTATACAGTAACAGTGTTCTTTAGAAATTGGAAAGGAAAAATAAATTTTAATTAAGTTTTATTTTGAAATGTTAAAAAATTGATCGACTTTTAAAGAAAGAATTAGATTACAAGCCTTATCTGAAGTTTTCATTCTAATTTTGTGAACATTAATGCATGTCTTGAAGAATAAGTTTTTGAACATTCTTCACATACACAACCCATTTTTTAATCGCTATCAATTATCCATATTATAGTATACAGAGTTCACTAGTTAGATATTACGTTCGTTTAGGGTTGTGTGTGTGTGTCAAACGACATCAAGATGGGGTATTCGACCAATCAGAATGGACCCTGACTGCAGAGTTATTGAGATGAGAGCTGAGGTCCCGTTACAATTTTATTTTTTCTGTAAAACTGTAACGGTACCTCGCTTTGTAATTTCGTTTTTCGAAAAACAAAAATAAAAAAAACTGCGCAAGCGTGATAGAAAAAGATAAAAATACACCTATATTCTCTATCTCTATCTTTTGCAACGACGCTTTTTTCCCTTCTCTATCTTTAATATCTCTATGCTTCGTCAGAAAAAATAGAAATGAGTTTTTACATTGTGTGCAAAAAATTAAAACTAAAAATATCTCAAAATTGCGGTAATGTGGTCTTGATCTTTAATTCCCTGTACTCTTCATATTATGTGTGCATAATATTATGCATCAGTCGAAACGTCCAAACTCATTGATATACTGACTGATTTATTAGCTCGTTTATCATAATGATTGTGCTTCTAGAATACTTGGGGGTGAGATATGTTTCTGTAAACGTATGTCCTACAATCCCATACATGAATCATAAGTAGAGTTGGGGCTTGGGCGATGTTGAAAATTTAATATCGTTTATCGATATATTATGTTTTTATTGATAATACATTATTCATCAAAAGATGACTTGAGTACGTACA
Organism: Mongoloraphidia duomilia; assembly: GCA_039654895.1. Lineage (NCBI taxonomy): Eukaryota > Metazoa > Arthropoda > Insecta > Raphidioptera > Raphidiidae > Mongoloraphidia > Mongoloraphidia duomilia. The sequence goes on along the minus strand of CM077524.1, from coordinate 44,775,615 downwards.
TATTATAATGAATAATTATTTTTCATAAAATAGGCCAACATGTTTTTATATAAATTCAGTTTTCGTAAAAAAACAAAGTTTATTTTTTACAGGAATACCCCGAAATACTCCGATTATTACGGTTAATGTTTGTGGGAAAAAATATAAAGGAAACCACAAAACTATGAATGATTGTTTCCACCATTTTGAAAAATAAGACTTTAATTTTGAATTTTACTATAATAAATACCTTCGTGACAATTACATGGCAGAACATAAATTGTGTAAAAGAAAGAGTATATGAGATTTTGGCAAAAAAATAGGTATTTTCAGTACGAATCCAGTTTTATCACAGTGGTCCTTTAGTCTTATTTTATAACAAATTTACTGTATTAAAAGTATAATCAGTTTGCGGTTCTTTCAAATAATCCAAAATGTGTTGAGGCCGTTTAAAAATATCTCATATTTGTGTTTGATCGTTCAACCACAACATATTGTGGTTTTCCCTCACTGAGCATTTTAGACGTAACAGATATATATTATACATCAATCGCAGCCCCAAGTAAAACCCAAAGAGAAAATAATTGTTTGATGAATCGACGACAGTTCGCAATGACATCCGTAAGTTGTGGAGTGCATTACCTGATAAAAGTAACAGAATGTGGTGAATTATGCATGAAGTTCTTGATAGGCGAAGAAAAATAAAATGTATGTAACTTCTTGCTTTAAGATCGTTTAAATATGTGCAGGAAATGAATTATTACACGAGATATTTTTTAATGGATTTTCTTGTGGGTACAAAAACCAAACTACCAAACATAATCCAGAATTTATAATGTATAAGAACCTAATCTGAAATATGACGTGTTATACTTTATGATTGTCATAGATATAATTTTAAAGTAAGAGTACCTAAATAAACGTTTCGAAAAACCGAATCTTCAAAATTTCATCCCTTTAAAGGCCAAATTCAAATTCCACGACGAATTACACACTTCAGAAATAGACAGTTAATACTTTTAAATTTTTTGTTAAAGAACAAAAAAAAAATTTAAGGTTAGGTACTTTATTCTTGGACCCAGCGATGTAGCTTAGTGGTACAGCACTCGACTCGCATTGGGAAGGTACTAGGTTCGAATCCCGGCGTGGGCAGATGTGGCTAGGATTTTTACTACTGCCTTACGCCGAGAAACGGTAATTCCTGTACCGGCCATCTTGTTTGAGGTTTTCCATGGTTTCCCTCAATAATAATGAATATCGAGATGGTTCCATAGCTATCAAACTCCTATACTCCCAAAGCTGCCTACCTTATCCTAATATCCTATAATTCCTTCATTCGCACATATATTGCTATTAATTAAGTTGAAGTATAAAAATGTATAAAACGGGAAGTGGTAAAAATGGAAAATAGTAATGGTGCGAATGGCGTCTGTTATGACATAATGTCGAGAAACGGACGTTAAACGCATTATTATTACTTTATTCTTGGAAAAATTTGTTCATTTCTTACTTTGTCTCGGTGACCCTAACCATATACCAATACGCTGCAGGAAGAAATCGCGTCCAATCAATCAAGTTGCAGATTGCGGTTCCGAAGCCGAACTGACTAAACTGTGCCGAGTTCAACCGAGTACAATGATATCCTAATACGTATAACACCGTGGTGTGATTTCGGTTAGTAGTATATTTTAGAAAATTATTTCGTTACATTTGTTTCATTCAGTATGATTTCAGTAACAGGTATTTTTCAGATCCATAACAATACGTTACTGTGCCAGCACTAAAAGTACTCCCCATCTCTAAAGCTAGTTGTGATGTCACAGGATATCATCCTGCTCACATACGCGACGCTCTTGTCGTATCCAACACTGTCATTTACATATTTTCATGTATATAGGGAAATTGCGACACTGTTGTAGCTTGCCTTGTGCTTTACCTATCGAGTGTTTCAGTTAAACCGGGACACATAAAATAAAAGTTCTTCAAAACAGAGTGGAGTAAATCGAATCGATTTTAGGGGTTTAACAGCGAAACTACACGGGCGGATTTTCCGCGTTTTTGACGCGGCTTATTGTACGTCCAAATCGAAACTGTGTCTACAACGAGTGAAATTAGACGAACGTATAGTCCGTTCGTCTAGTTTCACTCGTTTGTAGACACAGTTTCAATTTGGACGTACAATACGCCGCGTCAAAAACATGGGAAATTTGCCCGTGTAGTTTCGCTTATAAGCTTTAGATTTAGATGAAAACTGTAAATAAAAGGAGAACTTGATAAAATGTATGTTTTTCTTTCATTCTTCCTTCTACGTTTTATAGAGAGGGTGAAATAATTCACCCATTTAAATAGACTACAGAAGTAGGCGGTGCTAATTTGAGCGCGAAATTTAAAGTGGAGTCGATTGACATTCAAAAATGTATGAGGTTTAACGGAATATTTATTACTATTCTCTTAAAACACATTTCTTACCAAAACAATGGCTGTTTCATAAAAATAATTAATAAATCCCGTCATTATTTGCTACAAAACTTGATTATTTCGTGTGAAATAATTTTTTATTTGAAATTAAAAATTTATTAAAAATGAATGTCCTAACTTGATTCAGCCAGTGACGTTTATTCTAACCTAACTTAACCTCGTTGACGTTTGTCGAGGTATAATTTAAGCAATTACAATTAGAAATTGAGTTTGTTCTTTCCATTTGGAGTTGAAAAAGTGTTCTGAAGTCGTCTGAGCTACGCTAGATCAAGGGAGGGCAAGCTAAAAGGATAAAAAAAATGTTTTCTTCAATTAGGTATTGAATATCTAGGTATTATTTTACCTTTTTCCTCAGTCGGAAATTTAAACTTTTTGCAGTCATAATTTTCATTCAAGTACAAAACGCCACCCCATAACAAATTGCTTTAATTATTAACGACGACGTGTTTAAAAAGACGAGGTTATGTCAGTAGAATGAATGAAATTTGACAGTTGTGTCGTCAATGGGTGAACGTACGTTTCACGCAGATTCTAGTTAGAAGAAGACAGTTGCAACTCCGCCACGCCTTCCTTTCCTAATCTATTGTCAGAAAATCTGATTTTGTAAGTTACCTCGGTAACTATTATATTTAGATAGGTGTAGGGATTAGAATGTTCCAAATGCAGATCTGGTGCTCCCCGCAATTCTGTATTCAATCGATCCAATTTACCTTACTCTTTCGTTTCATCATCCTTTGAACAGCCTGTATATATTATACATAAGTTGTGAGAGGATTTAATATTCTGATGATGATTACAGAGACCGTTAGTACCTATAGATATATATGTATATTCGCAGAAGTTATTAGTCCCTGTACACAGAACATGTAGCTGTAAATGAACTGAATTTAGTAAGGCCGTGTGCAGTTATTAGGCCCTTTGTTTATCAGATAATCTGCGTGTAAAGCGTTCATCATGTTATAACAAAGTGCATTTAGTAAGTCTATGACTTATACAATATAATTTTAGAAGAATTTTTATCTTGAACTTCAACATTGGACTTGTCCCATTACAAAACGAAGATATTGGGTGTGTTCGTTGGTTTCCTCTTTTTGATTCCAACAAAATTGTGGAAGGCGCACACAATGCCTCTTTTTCGTGCAGCAAATCATGCGCCTGCAATAGGAGACAAAAAGACGCATTTTATGCATCCATTTACACGTATAGAGTTCGTAGCACATGAAAATTGTCTATATGAGTCAATAAATTCCAGATTTGTTCATTATCCCACTCCATTTTAGTAAACAAATCAGCACAAGACTCATGAGAATGATGCAAAATAGTCGCGACTGACTCAGGACATACTTGCGTCATCTTACCTCTCAGAAAAATCTCTCGGGCGTTATAAATTGACGCAGGCAGACAGGCCTGCCTTTCACTGCGCTTAAGATGCACGAAAAGAGGCATCGTGTAAATCTAGCATTAGACTGCACGTGCGCCTCCCATAATTTTAATGGCTGGTATTAAATTTTGAATCGCAATAATCAGAGTATTCCTGTATTTAAATGATGCCAGCCAAGTAGCGTAATCTTCCGAAGGTACTGGTTTATAGAATCCCGTGGGAGGTAGATATGACATATAGGATCACTATTATTATAACTAGTAGTTGCTACTACCTTTCGTCGAGAAATAACGATTCGTGTACCGAACACCTTGTAAGGATTTCATCTGGTTTCCCTCTATAATTCTTTATAAATGTCGAGATGCTTCCTTGTACAAGACTATGGCCGTATAACCTGCATAATTTCTGTACTTACAACGTCCTTACCTTATCCTAATTTCTAATTATATCTCAGCGCGCACTGTGGTATTGACAATGTTGAATATTAAAGATATAAAATAACCAAGAAGCGAAAGCAACGTCGAAAAATTGCTGATAGACGCATTATTATTGTTATTATATTTCAATATGATTCTTACTTCTTACTGACCGTGTCTTGTCGCAAAGAGTTTTGGGTCGAACGGTTCTATGTTTTCTAATAAGGGATTGGCGACGAACAACTAAATGACCATATTCATAGGACCACCTTTTGTTAGAAAACAGACCCGTCCGACCCGAAACTCACTTGTGCGCAGAAATGACGCTACTCTCTTCTCTAAACGATACTACTCTATACCTACCTAGTCGAGTCTTGTACATGAATCTTTTTTTGTTGCCTCTTATCAGAAAACTGATTTCTATACCGACAATTTTGATAGAAGTTTTTGATGTGAAACATTTTATGCCGCGGGTGTGATTTCGTTTGAATGTAGCGACGCGTCTTCACATATCTATATGTATACTGTTACACAGTTAACGTGTGAGTGTAGCTATTACGTGTGTGTGTGGATTGCCAGGGGATTTCCCGCCGTTTCGGGGGGTGGGGTGGGGGCTTAATAAGTACAAGATACTCGCTACTTTACGTCTCGCTATGTTGCGGGTGTGTGTGTGTGTAAACATCTGTGTTTTGCTGTTTCAATACTTTCAAGGAGTGAGTCTCTTGCGGGGGGGCGGAGGTAATAAATCATAAATTCTTATCTCTAGAACTACAGAACCAATTCTAAAAATTCTTTCACTAATTATCTTCGCAGGGGGAGAATTTCTCGCGGCGGGGGTAATAAATCATAAATTCATATCTCTGAAACTACTGAACCGATTCTAAAAATTCTTTCACTAATTATCTTCGCAGAGGGAAAATTTCTCGGGGGGGGGTAATAAATCATAAATTCTTATCTCTGGAACTACTGAACCGATTCTTAAAATTCTTTCACTAACTGTCTTCGCAGGGAGAGAGCTATGAAAATGTTTCCCATCTGCCAGGCGTCCCACGACGGCTTACATTTTTTTAAAGTGTTTTTGATTCTAAACCAATGCTGGAATTTGAAATAGTTCCTTACACAAAGCCAATGTGACTATTTTACCAGATAATGTTAGCTATTTCTTGAGTATAGCTAGTTTATTTATTCACCTCAAATCCTTTCCCCTCGCCTATGAAACGGTTCCCGCTCTCCCGATGCTATTTTTAAAGCTAAAGGGTTCGGGTAAACGCCAAATGAAGGACCGAGAATCACACTGAAAAAATTTTTGGATACCTACGTGTGAAATATTACATATTTTTTTAAAAAGTTGTACCTAAGTTTTTTCAGGAATTTTTTTTTCAATTTTTCGCCTGTAGGATCTGTAGTGTGATTCTTGGTCCTTCATTTGGCGTTTACCCGAACCCTTTAGCTTTAAAAATAGCGTCGGGAGAGCGGGAACCGTTTTATAGGTGAGGGAAAAGGATTTGAGGTGAAGAGTGCAGGATATAACTTCCGCTATTATATACTCTTAACTTGTAGATAGCATTTTACAAAATAGACATTACTATAAAAACAAACAAAACCAAACACACACCAACTTTTGATGTTAAAATAATAATAACATGAAAATAACAGTCTTTCTCGCAAAAATAAACCCTAAAATGTATTATCCTGGGCATATTTTTTGCTGCAATATTATACAATTTTTGTGCATATTTTTTTTTACGCGAACAGAACTTCAATTGTCTTTTAACTAAGGTCAGTACATAATTTACGCAAATTGGGGCATAATTTTACCCTTTTCATGTACTATTAAGCCTACCTCTGTATGTATGACAGTCGTAAAACTTTATAATTATTAGTAGCAAGTTCCTAACCATTAAGTTAGAATGGCCTGTTCTTTAATAAAGGAAACAATTATCCTTTCTGTCGCGCCCATCTTCTTAGTCTCTCAACTAAGGAATTCGTATTAAAATTCCAACTCTGCGAAGAATTTAATATGAAAGAATCTACTAGCAGTTTAAAATTATGAAATGGTTTTCGTCATTAAATAGATTTTATAAATATATTAATAGTTAAATTTATGTGCCATTTAAGGTAAAACGGCTTATGTAGCGATGTAGCTTAGTGGTACAGCACTAGACTCGCATTGGGAAGGTACTGGGTTCGAATCCCGGCGGGGGCAGATGTGGCTAGGACTTTTTCCTATTGCCTCACGCCGAGAAACGGTAATTCCTGTACCGGCCATCTTGTTTGAGGTTTTCCATGGTTTCCCTCAATAATTCCAGATGAATATCGAGATGGTTCCTTATTCAAGGCCATGGCCGACTACCTGTCAAACTCCTATGCTCCCAAAGTTGCCTACCTTATCCTAATGTCCTATAATTCCTCCATTAGCACATTGCTATAAGTTGAAGTATAAAAAAATGTAGAAAACGGGAAGTGGTAAAAATGGAAAATAGTAATGGTGCGAATGGCGTCTGTTATGACATAATGTTGAGAAATGGACGTTAAACGCATTATTATTATTATATTTTTGGATTCAGCTTTTCATTTTGCATTGCATTTAAAGAAACATCACTGGTTGTGCACAAAAAATATTTCTGCTATGAGAATGTCGCAAATTCCAAATACCGACTCGAATAAAATTGGTACATCAAAATATATTTTCATTGTAAAAAAACTTTGAAAGATGCAACCTTTTGAGGTAATCTTACTGTTTTTGCGAGTTTATCAAGATTTAAAGTGTACTTTGGTACATTAATTTTATTGGATTCCTCGTTTCAAAAAGGTACCGAAGAACTACTTACTACTTACTTTGTCAAGTTGGACTGTAATTTTTTTGTTTATTTTGTCTTTTGGATGTAGTATTATATTGGAAATAAAAAAATGAATAAATAATCACAATCTGGTCATTGGATGAACATCATGAACATTTTTTTATACAAATTTACCCCTATGCGGAAGTTGCTTATACATCACAATAATTGCATTTTCCGCTTTTTTGTATTATTTAAAGCTATAAATCTGCAAACGGAACTTCCGTGGTGTCGTATTCTCACCCTTTAATTTACTTTATAACGTAACAGCACTGTTAAATATAGCCTGAAAGCTTTAATTTAATGCCAAATTGTTCACGTTACTCTCTATAACTATACTTTAGTTATACCGTGCAAAAATTACTTAAAAAAATAAATAAATCTTCATTTAAAAGGTTGAATAAAAATAAATAAAATTGGAAAAAAAATACAAATCAGTAGTGATCAGTTCATGATTACAGTATTTGATTCTTTAGAGTTTAAAGGATTTGGACGTTTTGACATCATCTTTGTTAAATAAATTTCAACATAAAAAATGTTTTTTTTAATTGAACAGCATGCTTCAGAAAAGAATAAAATTTGTTTTTCTTTCGTTTTACAATCACATTGGTTAAATTACTTCGAATGCTACGCAAGAAAATCGTGACGTGTAAACGCTCATCGTATTTTTTTTCCGGTACGATAAATAATTTTTTACACAACGGAAAATAAATTGCAACGTTTAATTTGACCTAAAGTAAATTTTTGGCAAAAAATTTAAACACAATATAGTATTTTAAAAACAAAGACGATGTGAAATTTGTCATGTGACCAAAATTATTGTTTTTTTATGATTGATATGTGAAAATTTTTTGGACTAAAATGAAATTCATAAGTATAAAGAACACCTTTTTTGAGACGCGGCTATATTTAGATTCTGACAATTGCACTGAAGAAGATCACGCCTTACTGTTGATTTTATCATCCTATTATTCTACGTAACCACATTTCTTAAAGAGATTGATCTAGCGTGCTACATCATTTTTGACAGTGAGGATTGCATAAAAGCTTTATCCAACAATCAAATGATAAAAGTGTATAGTTCACAAAAAAACCGATGAAGATTTTCACTTCATACACAGAAAACTTTTTCTATTAAAATAAACTAAACCCCAAAACTGTCAAAGATTTCACTTTGTTACAGAATGGGCAAATAATGTTCCATATCTAAGTTCATTGTTTCTTTTTATATAAGATATTATCTTGAAAGTGACAATTATTTGTCTGGCTGAATTCACGATATACAATATTTTACGCGGTATTTTAAAGAAGCACCATAAAGAGAAGGTTAAAATCATGGACAAATAAAGTGCAGTTGGGTTTAAAGTCTAATATTTTGAAAGTAGGTAAATTGTTATTTATGTATCAGAATTTGATCTTGATTGTCATTTTTGCATTATAATGTTGAAAAATGACAATTTTATATGCAATTAAAAACATTGTATTAATTATTATAAGTATATCTGATTACAAATTAATATTAAAATATTATTTTCAGTTAAATATATCTTTAACTTCTGTTTGACTTTATTAGTGAAATAATTTAAATTCTCCAAAAAAATGGAAATTAGATATTGTTTTTTAACAAATTAAGACTGGGACTTCCTCAAAATAGGTTTAAAGTAAAATGTTACGATGGAACAATAATCGGCATTAAATTTGAAAGAAATATAAATTTATACTAATTATGTGTTTAAAGAATCTTTTTTATTTTATATATGTCAAAAAAAATTGTGGAATAAATTATTAAACTCCTTTGTAGCTCAAACGTAGCTAACAAATACAAAAACTGTCTAAAAAGATAAACTTTTTAAAACTTTTGTTATACATAACTTGTGAAATACATTTTTCCTTGACCTGTATCGGTATATCTAGTTTAAAGAGATGTATGTTTAAAAGATATATTTGTATAATTAATTTAGAAAAAAAAACTTCTTGAAAGGGATCGACTCTAAAAACGAAGGGTAGTGTTTTCTATCTGCGATGCCGAAAATATTGTGTGTATAGTAGTACCTATAAAATAAATAAATATTAGTAAAAAAACTTTTTAGAGACAAGCTTTTATTTAAATGCACTAAAAAGGAAAAAATAATTTTTAATAATTTAGGTTCATAATTATAAAAGCGTAGGTCGTGGCTAATAAACTATCATAGAGTTTTTATAATTATGAACCTAAATTAATAAAAATTATTTTTTTCTTTTTAGTGCATTTAAATAAAAGCTTGTCTCTAAAAAGTTTTTTTTACTAATATTTATTGTGTTAATTTTAGTCTTTCAAAATTTTACCCCCCTTTGACACCCGTAGGGGTTTAATTTCGAAAAATCCCTTCTTAGTGGATGCTTATGTCAGAAAAGGAACTAACTGTCCAAATTTCAAGTTTTTAGCTTCAGCGATTTGGCCTGGGCGTGTTGATAAGTCAAAAAAAACCCTACATGATTACATCCCCTTTTGAACCCCTTAGGGGTTTCAATTTATTTCTAAAAACGATTTATTCATGTATTGTCATCGGGAATACATATGTGTACAAAATTTCAAGTCGATCGGATAAGGAAACTCAACATAAAGGCTGTTGTCCACTATAAGCACGAAAATGTTCTACATCACAGACGACGCGGCGTTTCTAGGATCTTGTTTATATTTAGACTAGAGTTAAATTTTTAACATTGGAAATGTTTATGTTCGTATATGGGGGCAGAGTTACGAGTTTGCGTTCAAGGCCAAAAGACAACGGTGTCGCGATCAAGTGAGGAGCAATCATGCAAAATTGAACAAGTGCAATTTTTTCGAAATGTGTTTTATATCATGTCTAGTTAATTGAGAGGTATTTGCGACGATCTGCGGTGTTATTTTTGAGCAAATGTTAATAAACACTGTAGAAAAATCCATTTAAAAGTTAAGTAATCAAGCAAAAGTGAACGCGTATATAACAGAAGAATAATAGGGTTATTCCTGACAAAACTAAACAGTGCATTGATAAATATTGTGTGTATAATAAACAGTTAATTATGTTTCATATATGCTGTTATCATTTCCAATGTCCTCGATGGTTGCAAGGATTGCGAAATCTGTGAATTTTTTGTTTGAGAAAGTATAATGTTATATTTTTGTTTCAGTAAAACAAGGGCGAAACTTGATTCCCATGGACCCAAATGGTTTAAGTGATCCGTATGTCAAATTGAAACTGATTCCTGACTCTGAAAACGTCAAAAAGAAAACCAAGACCATCAAATCTTGTCTAAATCCAGTATGGAATGAAACTCTCACTTTGTAAGTATTTAAAAATAAGTCATTTTCTTTTTTTTAACTAAATTGTGTAATGTTGTGTATGTTTTATTTTATTGACAGAATAGCCAGAATATCATACCAAATATTAGGATAAAGATTCAGTTTCCGATCACTAGCCTGTGACAGGGCCGTAGCTAGGGGGGGCATTAAGAGGCAATGCCCTACCTTAAAACATCCAGTGCCCTACTTTAAGGAATTATAAATAAGCCGCAAAGACTGTCACGCCAGAATGACAGACTTGATCTATCTGGCATTTGGAAAAACAAGATTAAATTCGTTGGATCTAAATGCAGTTCTTCAGAAATTTGATAACATGGCAAGTTCTGTATTTTTTTTTTTTTTTTTTTGATTAAATTGTAATTCACCGTTTTTTGCGTTTGTAATTTGATATCACCAGATGAGGTGGGCAATCCAATTAATAAATTGTAGTCTTTTGCTTCAGCCCTACTTTAAACTTTCAGTGCCCTATCTTGAATTCAGCTCTAGCTACGGCCCTGGCCTGTGATCGATCACTTTTATACTATATTTATTTATTTATTTCACCAATCAACAGAGCTAGGCTCCAATTGGGTTTTTAAATGAATTTTTTTTTTTTACTTAAATGGAAGGACCACATACAAGTTTTATAGCAAAACTGTTTTTTTAATTTCTTTTGCTTACTAATTAAAAAGTTATATTTAAATAAAAATTAATTTTTAAACTCAGTTCCGATAACGCGCCGAAAGAATCCGAACGCGTGTGACGTCATTATGTTATCTATGGTCTTTGTATCCATGGTTACCAAGTTAAAAATTTATTATTTTTGATAATATGTGTAATACATATACACAAATACCAACAAATGCAGACACATTTTAACATAACTACGTCACAAACATTCCTGGCGCGTTTTGAAGTCACGTGATATTTTTTAAATTTTTATACATTTTAATTAATTTTTAGTAATTTATCTATAGCTTTAAAAAAAAATTTTCTTTTCGATTTTCAATATTATTTATGTTATATTATTAGAAAAAATTAAAAAATTAATAATTTTTTTTAAATTTAAATACCTAATTACAGATGGTTACATAACATAGGCAATGATAAAAATACAAATAGACAACAACAGAATAAAATACAACTTTAGACATTATTTGCATGCAACATTTTAGTAGTAGGTGTCAATTAGAGGTATTCGTTATTTGTAGATCCAAACAGACGGTAGCATTTAACCCTGAATGCATTATTATTATTGTATAATATTTCATAAATGCATAAATGAAGACGTTTTGAAGTATTGACTGTTAGACCGTTTGCGTACCATTTTAAAATAATTTAAAAAAATTGAAAACTATTCTTTTTAAAAATATAGATTGTGTTTAATAACGTTAAATAAAATTCAATTGAGGGCAGTATAGCCTAGTGGTTAGCGTGCTTAGTGCCGCAACCTTTGAACTGGACTGCGGTGGGTTCGAATCCCACCTGCGCTCATGGATGTTTTGTGATGTTACTTAGTGTATTTGAAAGACGCTAATGACCTGAGATGTCGACGCGTCTATAATCTACAATAAATAAATAAATAAAATTCAATTACATGTTAGTATCTCTATCATTTAGATAAATAATTTCATTGTCAATATTAAAATATCCTCACTTAAATGTGGGTTGCATCTAATTAGGATATCCTATATAAAAAATTAATTTTAATAGATACTCAAAATAACCATATTTTGCTTATTCTGACGCATGATTTTCAATAATAATTGTGCTCTACCATCATACCCGTACTTCCACCATAATACCCGCACTCCCACCATGATACCCGTACTTTCCTCACTTTAATAATTATATTTTATATGTTTCTACCGCAAACCTGAATCTTCGCTGCAATTTAAATACAAACAACGATTATATAATCATAATTTATTAGAAAATATGTATAAAAGCTCAACTTTCTTTTTTCATATGCATTTTTGGTATTAAATAAAAAACCACTGGTTTATCACAAATAGTCATGAATAGTTCATTGAGAAAAATAAAAAATTGATGATAAAATACCAATATCAATTGTCTTAAACTAGAGACGAATTTAACGAATATTAATCCACGTTCGTTTATATTTTCGATATCATTATTTTTATCAAACACCGAGGATTCTTGGAAAAAAGTGTGCTTTCATGTTTATAGGTCATGTAATAGGTTAAAAATTTGCATGCTATAAAATATTATCAAACAAAAACTTTCGCGATTTTAATAACTTAAAAGTTTCTGAAGGTCGAAAAAAAATATTCCGTTGTTATTTCGCAAATTACCCTGTTCTAATCTCATATAATACCTCAATCTGTGTGTGCGTGGGCAGGTAAAGTAACTGATTATATAATAATGTGCTTAATGGACATCCATTTTAATACATGACGTTAGGAAATGGCTAGGGAGTACCTAATTATAATTTTCATGTACAGGCTGTCCCATTTTCATTGTATTTGCAGGGTTAGGTGTCACGGTAACTATAATAGATATATAGAAACAGTAAATACTCACTTAATGAGATGGTTGTTAGAGACAAATTTTAGTGACATGGTTCGGTTCTGAACGATGGGCAAAAAATTAAATTTACCTATCCAATTTTAGATTTAATAAATTTAAGTGGGTGGATTTTAACAACTAAAAATAGTGGGTATTTTATTGCTGCCTATCTGACAGCATCGAACCTTAGTCAACTAATTAGCACTTTCTACTTTAGAATGAATGAATTGTGGATTATAGACGCTCGACAACAAGGGTCATTAGCGTCATTCTACTTTAGATAAGTAGGTAACCGTTAAGCTGTAAGATAAACAAATCAGAAGTTAATGTACAACAAAAAATGAAATTAGCCTTTAATTATTAATTGTTGCTGACTGAAAAATCTTTTTCAGCGAGTTAAAGGCGGAAGATAAGGATCGTAGACTCCTAATAGAAGTTTGGGATTGGGATAGAACTTCTAGAAATGATTTTATGGGGTCACTGTCCTTCGGAATATCGGAATTAATTAAATCACCGGCTGATGGGTGGTTTAAATTGTTAACGCAGGAAGAAGGCGACTTTTACAATGTCCCAGTACCAGAAGAAGGTACTGATTTGGCTCAGATTAAAACTCAAATGAGGGTATGTTATATTATTTCATTTATCAGTGACTATTGAGTAGGTAGCAATCAGAGTTATTATTCAACGGCGCATTTTTCCGTACGCAAAAATATCTGCCTAATGTCACAACTGGTGTGGGACCCTAAACTCATTGTTTCAAAAACTCATTACGATATTTTTAAACAATATTTATCAGAAACTGAATTTTCTGCAATAGTTTTTTCTGTAGATCCCCTAAATTCAATTACTCCTTGGACCTCATGAAGGTATAACTGGTTATATATATTTTAATTATCAGATTTTTATTTAACTAAAATGAAGATTATTAGTCGCTGTTATAAAAATGTACGCCATCTAATATTTTTGAGCAAGATTATGCCTTGGCGTCATTTTTTGAGACTGAATTTTTATTCGTCGCTCAAAAAGTAGGATCTTAGTTTCTTCTAAATTTGGTTGGTTCACAGAAAATGTTTGATTAAATAATAAAATGTGGACGTACGATATTTATGTGGAATTATATTTTTAAGCAATAATTGCCATAAAAGCATTATTAAAAATTTTATTTGTTGTCGGGTCATAAGTATCTATTAATTGTGTAATTTCAAGTTTGATTATTTAAATTTTACAAAAGACAGAATTTGAGGCAGAAATCGTATTGTCATTTATACTAATTAAAAAATTATGTATTATTTATGTATTTTTAGAAAACATCTATTACGAAAAAAGCAGCATTGGCTGCTGACAAAGACGTACCTCATAATATGGGCAAAAAAGATGTTATTAGAGCTACTGATTTTAATTTCTTAATGGTGTTAGGTAAAGGATCATTTGGAAAGGTATATTTTACAACTCTGCTAAAATTTTGTGTGTTTTATACCCCGTGTCCGGTCACAAAGGTGAACATAGAGATTTAACATGGTATTGTTCATTTTTGCTGACTCGTGTTCGCCAATTCAACGTACAAGAAAGGTAATAGTACCTATCGAAAGATAATCAAATGATTCTAAAAATAAGACCAAAAATGAAATATCTACTTTAAAATACAAAACACTGAAAGAGTTAGTATATATATATCATTGACACTACAGCCCAGGGTGGGCCATGTCCTTCCTCAGGAGATTTTTCCAGTCGTCCCTGTTACTGGCCTTCCTTCTCCAATTACGTTCCCCTATTGTAAAAATGAATAATTATTCCAATGAAGACTGGGATATTGTTTATTTGAAAATGGGGGACTATTTAAATATTTATTATAATTTTATTTTCTTTATTAAGTATTACTTTTCGTTGTTTAATAATAAAAAACCAATTAATTTCTTCATTACTTAGATAGGTACCTGTTTGTTTTCTTATTATAGTCTATACGAGTAGAAGTAAAAGCCAAATTACTTAAAAATGACACACAAAGTTAATTTCCTATGTTCGACTTTGAGACCGGACACCCGGTATAAATCATCCACCTATATAAAAACAACAATATGTTTTATAACTTTAGGTAATGCTAGCCGAGCGTAAAGGTACAGATGAATTATACGCCATAAAAATATTGAAAAAAGATATTATTATTCAAGATGATGATGTAGAATGTACGATGGTTGAAAAAAGAGTTTTAGCTCTTTCCAGTAAACCGCCATTTTTAGTTCAACTGCACTCATGTTTTCAAACTATGGTAAGGTGAAAACATTTTCTTCTATATTTTATTTTAAGATTCGGCGTTTTGAAATTTAACGTATTTTTGTGAAAAAGTCATGCATTCAGTAGCGGTTATTATTATTAATTTTGCTTCCTATGTACCTAAATTTAAGTTAATTATATTACTTTGTTTGAACTAAGTTGCAATTTTTTAATGACTATTAAATATTATATTCGTAATTTTATGTATAATAAAACTTGTAATAGGTATTTCATTTATTTAAATCACATGAAAATTCATTAAATATGAGTTTAATACGGCTGTTTTTATTATATGGGGAAAAGGCAGCCAAATACATATTTATTTTTGCATTATTAGAAAAAATAATTTGTTTATCAACCTATGTTACAATCGGGATTAAAAACTTGTGACGGGCTTGAGAATAGTCGAGCGTGTAGCAATGCTGTTGTTTACATGACGTTGCTATGGTTCGTCTATTACAAGTCCCCAGTTCCCGGGTTCTACCCCGAGAGCTGGTAAAAGTGTCAATTGGATTTTCAATTTATTATTAAAAAAAAATGATTTGAAAATATGAATTGGTGCTAGGGGTGCTAGGTCCAAATAACCTTAGCTGTTGGTGGTCTTTAAAACACACAAAACCTTGTGACATAGGTTGATAAACAAATGATTTTTTCCTATAATGCAAAAATAATTATGCAATTTGGTTGCCTTTACCAATAAAAAATTCCCTATATAATAATAAGAATAGCCGTATTAAACACATATTTAATGAACCTTAATGTCATTTAAATAACTGAAATATTACAGCTTTTATTATAAATAAAATCATTACGAATATAATATTTATTAGCTATTAAAAAATTGTAACTTTTTAGGGAGAAAAATTCATATTTAGTATTAGTACGTTAAATTTTTTTATTGTACTACTCGACTAATAAATCGCATATTTATTGAACACTTGACTCGACTCGACTCAAAAAGAAAGACAAAGTACTCGCACGCCCGTAATTAGAATGTGTCGCTAGATTTAAAAACCTAAGATTCTATCAAAATTATTGACTCCGGAAGATTCCTTAAAATTCGTTATTAGTTTTACGTTTAAAGGTTTCAAGTATTTGTCTTTTTAGGATCGTCTGTATTTTGTAATGGAATATGTTAATGGAGGAGACTTAATGTTTCAAATCCAGCAATGTGGAAAATTTAAAGAGCCAGTTGCAGTGTAAGTGTATAACTCAGTATCATAAATCATTTTCTTTTTTGTACTACACAAGAATATTGATTATCAGATGAAAAACTTTAGTACCTACTAGGGATTGCAATTGCTGGATCCCTCATCCAGCTGGATCCAGCACCGGATGCTGGATCCAGCGCTGCGGATCCGCAAGTAATTAACTTTCCAAATAATGACGCAAATCAATTGTCAGTTTGTATTCACACAAAAGCAAATGATTGATCTCAGATCTACAAAATTGATACAAATGCTTGGAAAAATGTTGTTTCGAAGTGAAAATTGTTCAATTGTCCATTGTGCATTTTCAATATTACCATTCCATCTCCGTTGCCAATCTATCTATCTATAATATATTAATATAAATTAATTAGTAGAATTATATTTGATAGTATATAATTTATAGATTACCTACATTATATACTAACTAAACATGTAAAGTTAATTATCTCAAGTGTTAAACTGAACCAAAGTTAGGTTTACTATCTAAATGTGTAAGAAGTTTTACTGATTTGTAGTGACCAGCCGAAATAATAAAAGTTTCTTAAGTATTTTTAAAGAATCGATAAATTGCTGAATCCACGATAAAAAACAGTTACATAATGGTTCATTATGCAACTGTTTTTCATTATACCACTGAAAAGCGTTGCATAATGGATCATTATGTAACTAGTTACATAATGAACCATTATAGCACTGAAAAGCGTTACATAATGATCACTAGTCAATAAACGGCTATTAAAGGTTCACAAAACAGATAGGTACTAAAAAACACTAAAAGTGTGCATTTGTTATATAAGATAAATTAGATCACAAGTCAATAAAAATTTTGTGGACCTCCAAGCAAGCTATTTTTGGTGTCACCTTTAAATATATTCACGTTTTTAGTTTATGCACATTATATTTTTACATATTTTTTTTAATTTTTCCAACACTAGATTTTACTCAGCGGAAATAGCGATCGGTTTGTTCTTTCTACATTCAAGAGGAATAGTTTACAGGGATTTAAAATTAGATAATGTATTATTGGATCAAGATGGACACATCAAAATAGCAGATTTTGGAATGTGTAAAGAAGGAATTTTAGGTGATAAAACAACAAAAACGTTCTGCGGTACACCTGATTATATCGCGCCGGAAGTATGTATAACACCAAAAAAATGTCACTAGCTCTCGGCCTATAAGTGATCTGTTAAATCGAAATAAAAAATATCTTTGATCAGCTGTATGCCATAAATTAAAGCCTATAAATTAATAAGATTCATACGGCTGAATTGCAATTGAAAATTTTTCGTTGGAAAGCAGCCAATTCGAAACATTGGAAAAAATCAATTTACCAACCATAGTCACAGTCAGGATTCCTCCGCCGCGAAAGTGGAAAGGTTCAGGTTAGAATCCTGACTGTGACTATGGTTGGTAAAATGATTTTTTCCAATATGTTTCGAATCAATTATATAATTGCTGCTTTCTATATTTTTAACGATATTATTGTCATACTTCTTATTTATATTTCGAACTGAACATGACTTGTGTATTTTTTTAGATAATTTTATATCAACCGTATGGTAAATCGGTTGATTGGTGGGCATATGGTGTACTGTTGTACGAAATGCTCGTGGGTCAACCGCCATTCGACGGCGAAGATGAAGAAGAACTGTTCGCTGCAATTACCGATCACAATGTCAGTTATCCTAAAAGTCTTTCCAAGGAAGCGAAAGAAGTTTGTAAAGGGGTAAGGCTTGTAAATTTTTGATTCAGTGTTAGTTTTGATGCTCAATTTTTTATTGTAACAGTAATTTTTGATCCACAAAATACAAAACATCTAAAAAAATGTGAGCCGTCGTGGGACGCCTGGCAGATGTGAACCATTTTTATAGCTTGAATCCCCCCGCGACTTTATCAAAATAAAATATATCCTATATCACTCAGGGACAGTGTAGCATTCTATTAGTGAAAAAAATTTTAAAATCTAGAGATAACATAAAATTTTATTACAGCTTTTGACAAAAAATCCAAATAAAAGACTGGGATGTGGTCAGCGTGGAGAAGAGGATGTTAGAGGTCACGCGTTCTTCCGCAGAATTGATTGGGAACGTATAGAAAATAGAGAAGTACAACCACCATTCAAACCAAAAATTGTAAGTCTACTTAAAAATATTTATTATATAATAATATTAGCTACACGAAGCGTTATAATTGTTTTCATTATTGTTATAGAAACATCGTAAAGATGTTAGCAATTTCGATAAACAATTCACTTCAGAGAAAACGGATTTAACGCCGACAGATAAATTATTTATGATGAATTTAGATCAGACAGAATTTATGGGCTTCTCGTTTTTGAATCCCGAATTTGTACAACATGTCTAATTTTTTTTATTTGATAATGAAAAAAGAAATCTTGATTGGTAAGCCAACAGCTAATGCTTTTTCCGGAAATATACGAAGAATTGACGGATTTATGTATTTGAAACGCTGCTGAACCCAGATTAGAATAATTATTACAGTACTAATAGCGTATGTAGAGTTACACACGAAATATGACTTAATAATTAATTTACATACCTAATCAAAAATTGATTATCAGGCATTGTTTTTTAGTTGTTTTTAAGTGCTTCAAGTTATTAATAAACTGAAAAGCTGTTTCATTTAATTTAATGAAAAATGAACACCAAACAGCTTATAAATTATTATAACATGAAGAGGGGAAAAGACATAATAATTATGCATTAATAAGTACCTATGTAATTGCTATTTTTGTTTAATTACTTTTTATTTCAATAGACAGATAATAAATTGCCAGAAATTCCACATTTCAAAATATCTATAAAAAGATCACTATTATACTCATTACTATTTACTAACGTGTTTTAATTAAAAAAGCATCTCTTTGAAGCTTTTACGTATTTGTCAAAATTTTCTTTCTTCTCTAAATGTAGATTGTAATTTTTGTAACACGTACTAAATTTAATTTGAGTAAAAAAAATTTAATTCATTTATAGCACAAAAACAAGTACTTAATTAAAATATAAAATAGGGAATATATTCATACCAGATTATAGAGTGTGTTTAAAAAAAGTGAAAAAATATTTCAGATATGTGATTTAAAATAGTTTCCTGAAAATTATATTTTACCAGGAATGTTACCTTCAAAGACCAATTTAAAAATTCAGTTTTTTCTACTATTTTTGAACACATTGCATAAATCAGAATTTCGATAAATATTCAATTGTCATTTAACTAATAAACATGAGAAAAATTTAGAATAATATTAATTTTAAATGAGGAGTCCTTCAAAATTGAGTAATAGGTATTATAATATTATATTCGATACAACAATTAATATTTTACTCTAGAAAAGGTATCTTAAGAGTCTTATATCTTTCTCAAAAAAGAACCAATAAACCTTCATATCATTTTATAATTAACTGAAAAAGTAGCAACCATTTTAAACATTTCTTTTAACAAATTTCAAAAATTTGTTTCTGTACCGAAGAATTTTTATTTATATTTTATAATTCAAAAGCTGCAGTTTAAGAGTAGAAACTTTTCCATTTCACAAGTCGCAAATTTATTTCGTAATATTATATTGTACTAAATGACTTACGTACCTACAAGTTAATTTTCTTAGTTTGCTCAATTTCGAAATGTTAATTAATAATAATATAAATTGAAAAACCTAACAGTTCGAAGCGTAGCTTCTGCCAGTTGATCGATTTAATACCATTAACTTGCAAACTATTCTTCAAATTACTTTGACATTTTCTTAATAATCTACAGTCGAACTACCATGTAACAATAATTTATTTGCGAAACGTTCACTTTACAAATACGCAGTGGCAGGGCCGTAGCTAGAGCTGAATTCAAGATAGGGCACTGAAAGTTTAAAGTAGGGCTGAAGCAAAAGACTACAATTTATTAATTGGATTGCCCACCTCATCTGGTGATATCAAATTACAAAAGCAAAAAAACGGTGAATGACAATTTAATCAAAAAAAAAAAAAAAATACAGAACTTGTCATGTTATCAAATTTCCGAAGAACTTCATTTAGATCCAACGAATTTAATCTGGTTTTTCCAAATGTCAGATAGATCAAGTCTGTCATTCTGTCGTGACAGTCTTTGCGGCTTATTTATAATTCCTTAAAGTAGGGCACTGGATATTTTAAGGTAGGGCATTGCCCCTTAATGCCCCCCCTAGCTACGGCCCTGCGCAGTGGCGTATTCTAAGATTTAACAATGATTTTTAGTTTTTGTTGTTAATTAGGTAGGCTTCTTAAATTTCTTCAGGCAAGTCAAGTCAAAAAGCAAAAAAATAAAAGATAGGTAACTGTTATGAAAGGCGCCCAAAGCTGAGCGCAAGGAACGGCTTGCGCCGCCCCGGGCCATGGCTCTAAGGTAAATACGCCACTGCAACTACTTGTATATTATGCAAGAAAGTAAGTTTATATTTTTATAATGAATAATGGGTAATACATAAACCAAACAAGTTTATTTTGTTGGAACCAAATTCTTGCTTGTTTTAAAGTTTATTTACGTTTTTCTCATCGATGCCGACATTTTTTTATGTAATTTTCTAAGACATTTAAAGAACATGTTTATAATTCAAAAACGTAACGAAACAAATCCTATTCTTTTTGTTAGTTCAGGTCACTACCACGACATAATACACAGTGCTTAGCATCATAATATTATATAGTGTTACGAATACTCAATGTGTTTTTTAAAAAAATAATTAACCACACCTTAAGATGGCAACTCGTTGCTGAAACGCGTCGTGTTAACAACACATGAAGTCACAAGATGGACACCAAAAATACAAGGTATTTCTAATACTTCATATTATTAAAATAAATTTCTTAATTCGCAAATTATTACTTGTATTGATCCGGGACTTTCTATTATTGATTAGACTTACTTGTTACTACAGTTAATCGATAAAGTAACATTTTTCAATGTAATCTGTAAAAACTATAATAGCCCCCGGGAGTTTGCGTTGCATTTTAGGTAGTGTTTATACGCCGATCGCTTGTTATCTTTTTAGATAAATCTGGTATGACTAATAAGTAAACCAAGCGTCAGCTGACGCACCCGCGGTGAGTGTAAGTGTAAGAGGCTTCGAAAGTGGTAAAAAAAATTGTTTTAAGTAATAGTACGCAGGCTGAAACTTTTTTTATAAATAGTTGACATCATAGTGAGTTGAAAAAAATTGTCAGTTGCATCGTGGAGGGAGGATTGTGCGTTAGCTGCTCGCATAAACTTGTAAAAAAACACGTAAAATATTGCGCATTTCAATTTTTTGCACTGACAGCAGCTGAGACAATTACGTTACCTAGGATTATGATAGCGATATGATCATAATCCTAGGTAACGTAATGGTCTCAACTGCTGTCTGTACAAAAAATTGAAATGCGCAATATTTTATGTGTTTTTTTACAAGTTCAGGCGAGCAGCTGACGCACATCCCCCCTCCACAATGCAGCTGACAATTTTTTTTCAACTCACTATGATGTTAACTATTTATAAAAAAAGTTTCAGCCGGCGTACTATTACCTAAAAAAAAGTTTTTTTGTACCACGTTTAAAGCCTCCCACACCTAGACCCACCGCTACTTGAGCAGCTGACGGTCAGTTCCCTGATTAGTTGTACTTACGAGATAAACTATCGATATCAAAATCAACCGGCTTACTATGACTTTTTCATTTGCAACGCTGCCTCCCGGACTAAAAGTATTCATTGTCATGTTTCAGTATATTATACAGTAAAAAAATATAAAGAGCGCGATTTTCAATCAAAACTCAAGTGATATATTATAATGAAATTATGAATATTACCTACAACATATTATGGAGTTCGTTTATACTGTAGATATTTTTAATTACCTACAATTTTTATTTTCATTTTTTAAAGGTTGCTATACATTTTGAACTAAATATATCAAAGTTAATATTGACGTTGTTTTAAGATGGCATTCATAGTGACTGTCTTTCCGCTATAGGTACTACTTATACTTTTTTTATATCAGTTATCATATAGAACATTATATGTACTCTATCAAAGTTATATAAAAAATAAAAAGTAAAAACGATAATATTAATTATGAAGATTTAATTAGTTACTTAAATAACTAGGTAGTATCATAAAATATTGTCAAAAAGTAGACGTTTCATTGTAGATTTTTGTAAGTGTTTAGTTACTTTCAAATTTATGTATGAATGAATATTTTTCTACTAAAAAAGCTGTGTTCTCCTTAAAACTTGTAGAATTATGTTAAGATCGACTAAGGCATTCTTACTGACTGAAATAATTACCAAAATGAGATTTGTAGGAAAAAAATCTGTAATGTTCAGTAGATCAGTTGGTGCGTATATTATTCAAAATTTTAATATAATAATCATCGTTAGGGTACAGAACTTCGATGAAAATTACAGAATTAAAACTTAAATAATGAAGTAAGATCTTATAGTTTTAGTTTTTCATCTCAATTTACACAAAAAATAAATATTGGTGATGCATTCCATATATTTTTATGCATTTTTTAAATATTGATATTATATCAAATGATGAATCTGTCTTTTTCATAGAAATTCGGTATTAACCGCCGTTATTAACAATTTTTTCCATAGTTTCTCAATTGTAAAAACATTATTATTAAAATTGTTTAGTTAAATTTTAATAGATTCTCTTAGTATAAAAATCCTATAATTCCTTTTTGCTATATTTTCTTGTAGTCACTGTAAAAATATATTAAAAATATATATTTAGGCTGTAACATAATGGACCCTACAAGACTTACATAAAATATTTTCTTATGTGAGAGGCATTTCAAAACACATTTTTTATAATCCTTTAGGTGCGTGAATCGCAATAATAATTCAGTAGATAGTCTGTTTTTAGCTGCAATGGAACGAACTGCGTTGCTGGTCGTTGGTCAAATTTCTATAACTTCTCACTCTACACGAAAATAAAGAATGACAATGAATTAATCAAAGTACACTTTAAATTCCTAAAAATAATCAAACCGTTTCGGGTTTTTATGAATTAAATTGTACGTTGATATTATAGGTATAAATACGACTTAATCAGCAGTGCTGCAGCCAAAAATACATTTTTGAATTTTTTGTATCGCCGTGTCCATTGCAAGATTAATGTATTATCGCTGTATTTTTAATATAATCGACTGAATTAGAAAAATGCTAACAAA
The DNA here is from genome assembly GCA_039654895.1 of Mongoloraphidia duomilia. Taxonomy (NCBI): domain Eukaryota; kingdom Metazoa; phylum Arthropoda; class Insecta; order Raphidioptera; family Raphidiidae; genus Mongoloraphidia; species Mongoloraphidia duomilia. The sequence continues at coordinate 44,752,005 of CM077524.1, read as the reverse complement.
TTATAATTTATTTCTCGATATTACTAAAAATTGCCTCTCTCTTTATTTAAAAATAAAATTTCAGTATAAATATGTAATGAGTTGAAACATACCTGTAAAATTAAAAATAACAAAGATAAACAAGAGGAATATAATTAAAAATACAAGTACATTTAATATTGAGCTTATTTGAACTATAAATTAAAAAAGTAAAGTAATAAAAATGTATAAAAACCTCAATGGCCTAAAAAATAATAAATTGTATATATTACCTATATAAAAAAGATATTTTTTTGTTTATTATAAATAGATTATGTTACTACTTAATCTATGATATATTTCAAAACACTGCATTTTTTCTCCTACATATTCATAAGGAAGGATTACAATATGTTTTATCTTTTAATTTCTATTATAAAAGCATTATTTTACGTAGTAATCGCTATAGTTAGTTTATTCCATATTTTTTTGCAGTAGGTACTTTACTTTTTGTTATTGAAACTAATCTTTTTAAAAACCAAAGTTTATTTCGAAGTTTCGATGTTTTCAATAATTAAGGTATTTTTATTCCTTTGGGTGTCATAGCCAGGACATTCCCATTAGTGTACTTGTTACCTACTGCTCAGTTGAGCGGTCGAAACGAACGATAGTAATATAATTATTTCACAGTATTTTTTAACAGTTGTCGAGGAAAACATTTAATTTCTTTTAGAACGCTGCAGATGCCAAAATTTACAAAATGGGCAAAAACTAAAAAATTGTAGTGAATAGGTGTAAGGTATGATATGAAATTAATTCTATGCAAGGAATCCAAAAATGTAATAATAGTGCTACATTTGAAATAAGAAAGTATTGTAGCGCCCCCAGTAAACTGAGTACCCGATAAAATGTAAATTATTTTAGGTGATAAAGCAAATAATTACTTTCATATAAGACATTTTCTCCATTCTGCATTACGCAACTATAAACAGAGGGTATATGACGTCACGGAAAATTCAATATGGCGGACGCTAGACGCCATTTTGTCAGAATGCAAAAGTAATTTACCTTCTAAATACATTGATATAGGTACCAAAATCAAAACAAAAGAAAGGTTTCGTAGACATTTCAAATAGGGTACATGACGTCACGGAAAATTCAATATGGCGGGCGCTAGACGCCATTTTGTCAGTACGCAAAAAATCGGTAAAACCTTGTGTGAGGGGTGTGTTTTTTATTTTGTTTTTTCATTTTGAGAAGACGCGCAACTGATAGGTGTAGGTATTACGTCGATATAAATATTACTTGTTATGTAGGTAAATTAATTTTTTTTTTAATGATGCTGGTAGAAGGTGGCCAATTTCTAAAACGATTATTTTGTGTTCATTAATTAGAGAAAGAATAAAAACATAAGTTTTATTTTAAGTATTTCCGAGCTTAAATGTAGTGTTTTGAAACAGTTTTTTTGTTATTATATAAAGTTATTACTATTTCTGCGTTCTTTATTATACGAGAAAAGCGTCAGCTTTCTAAAATAATTATATTGTCATAATATTATTACGTAATAATAATAAATATAGAAATTTGATGTGAGTAATTATTGTATCCGTGTTTTAAATCACTATATTATATTGTATATAACTTATATTATAAAAATGTGTCATCTAAGGTTAATTTAGAAATAATGTTCCGTTCTCTAATTAATGTTGATAATTACAAATTGTTTGATTAATAATATAATATTACCAGAAGTGTATACAGATTTGTTTAATATTTAACGTTAAAAATTTTACTCGCTTCATTAGAAAATTTAGTTTAGATGTATCATTCTTAATAATTTAGTCATAGCTTGCCGAATTAGAAGAAATTTGATTATTATTTGAGTTCAATCCAATGTCAGTATGTAATAGTGATTAGTACAAGACAATAAACAGTTGATTGAAGCTATTATAGTTTTATTGTTTTGTGATTAAATAGCTGAATTAAATTGAAATGCTGAATATAAAACCTTTTTTTTTTTGGAAAATATTTAAGATTTATTCAAAATAAACAATGACCTATTGCATTCGACGATCGCATCAGAAAGTCTGGTTCTCCCTTGGTTTTGAATTCAAAAATACTTAACTTTTTTAGCTGCTTAACTAGAAGAGATAATATACTGTGCTCATTGAACATGTAAATCTTTATCAGTTTGCTTAATTTTAAAAAAAAATAAAGAGATTTTTTCAAATTTGCTACTCTTATAGAAACGGCACACTGATTGCAATGAGCGTACCAAAAATTATGGATCTCTTATGGTTCGTCATTAAAAATGTTTAGGTCCAAATTTTTCAAACTGAGACAGATACAAAATTTCTGTTGGACTCGTCAAATTCAGCTTTGTTTATTGTTATTTCGATTTATGCTAAATATAAAAGTTGAACTTTAGTTTAACTAAAAAATCTCATAAAATCGATGATCTCCAAATGTGAGGATTTTGGGAAACGTGACTAAATTTACTTGTACAAATATATAATAATTCTTTCAAAATTACCGGTTCCCGCTCTTGGCCACAAAAACCATTATCCTAAACTAACAAAAATTTATTACACCGAGTGTTTCGAAATTCGCGCACACGAACTGGAAGGTGCAAGAAAAACCGAACAGAAAGTCAATTTACGATTTTTAAATCAGATAAATACTTTTCAAACACCGCGGTTTTGGAAATCTGAAAAATCTTAAAACTGCAGGTCCATAACAAATGTCGGAAATCAAAAGATAATTCAAATGTCAGAAAACAAAATATAGTTCAGAACAATTTATTGTAAATACGTATATAGGTAGGTACAGAATTTTTTTTGGAGTCGTATCAAAAATTTGATGAAATGTTAAATTGTGTTTTAAAGACCACCAACATCTAAGGTTATTTGGACCTAGCACCAATTCATATTTTCAATTCATTATTTTTTTTTAATAATAAATTGAAAATCCAATTGACACTTTTACCGGCTCTCGGGCTAGAACCCGAGAACTGGGGACTTGTAATAGAGGAACCATAGCAACGCCATGTAAACAACAGCATTGCTACACTCTCGGCTATTCTCAAGCCCTCAAAAATTTGATATTTACATTTTCGTTACATCGTACAACTACTGTGTAATATTTTGTAATATTATGCTGTTTTTAGATTTTTAAGCGAAAATTGGTCTGTTGAAAAATCTTAAAGGGACTTTTTGTTCGGTTTTTAACACCATCCCACCGTTAGTGTGCGCCGATTTAAAAAATTCAATAGATCCATTTTGACATATTATTTTGTAAAACCATTTATACTACTACTCCTAAGAATAAATACCTATTATATTTTTTCTGCAGATCTTGATCATATCCTGTTCGATTTTTGTGATCAATTTTTATAGCATAGCTCTTTTATAGAAATAAAGTGTTGCCAAATTAATTTATAATGTGAAAGAATCTGATACACTTCTTTATTATTTAGTATAAAAATGATTAATGTTTTTACCGAAATTATGCATGATCATTTTTCAAATAATTCGTGGTAATTAATTATAAAATATTACTTAAAACAAATATCTCTTGTATCTTCCATGCATGGTTTATTATTAATCATATTAATTAATATATATGTGTATATTTTGTATATTTGAAATTAAATATCTACATAGTGAGAAAAGTTTAAATATATTATCTATTAATTATATATTAACGATTACCAAATTAAATTTAGATAAATTTTAAACTTTACTTGTATTATTGTATTATATTCTTACATTTGTCACAGAAAAGTTGTAATCGGTAGGCACCATATCAGAGTAGTTGACTAACTTTTTTTCAACGTTTTTTTGTGAAATCAGAACTTCCAAATTCATATTCTTAAATGCTATTACCTTTCAATAAATAATATAGTAAAAGCAACTTAATAATATTGCAATTAATGACTAGATAATATTAAAAATATGAAAAAAATTGTAATACTTAAATTCGAAAAAAATATAATATATAATATAGATGAGATCTAAGACATTAATACTATAATAAAATATTGAAATAAAAAAGTGATAAGAGTTCATTGTATAAATTGATCTCAAACTTTTTTGTAATTTAAAACTTGTGTATCCGTCTACCTCTGCAAATACAAGTTTTATTTATGTAAAGTTAGAAAAAATATAATTTTATTAACATTATTTTTGATGTGTAAACATCTTAGCTCTCGCTCCGCGGTACAGGCTTCATAGGAGTTCGAGCGTCACACGTAAGTCATGTAGATGTGAGCTCGAGCGTCAGACATACGCAAAAAGTCAAGCAGATGTCACTGCGTATTGATACTGCTTGCGCAGCTGCTTCCGCACACACTAGTTTTTTAACCACCCCCCTCCCCCTCTGGCTTCAAGAATTTAATCCCATGTGCCAGGCACAAAATGATAAAGATTAAACAAACAAGAATTAAAGGAACACTTTTCCTCGCCATAGGCCCTCGCAGCATTACGAACCCAAGACAAAAACAGGACTCAGACCTTGGAAAAACACACAAAATGACTACTGTTGGTAACACACACTAGTTATGACGTATACATTTGCAAGTGTAATGAAATCAATATGAGCTCACAGGTTTACACCGTGAGAACCGCGTTACTTACACCTTTTTTTTTAAGCACTGTTTTTTTTTGAAAACAAACTTCAGAGAGTCCTATTTCCGAAGGGGTACATTTTCGTAGATTCAATTGATCTGATATTGTCTAACTGTAAAACGTTGTCGGTCATTTTTACAGCTGTATATTAAATTCTTGTATTATATTTCCAGCGTTTTGTAAAATAAAATTGTGCTATTGTTCCAAACAATAATAGGAGGATTAATTAATATTCTTTATTTTGTCCAAGGTCGCATTATTCATGATCCCAAGACCCAAGGCAGCAAATCGCAGGGGATGGCAAAAACATTTTATAAAAAGGATTAAATATATCTAGATATTTTTACCACAGACGAATTACAGAATGATTAAAACAAAGTTTCAAAGTAAATCAGTTGTAGGACTACACTACGACAGTGTCAGCCATGCATTCGAAGTTAATATCTTTCAGTGACTAATCAACTGTATCAACCGCACACCGTAATTAGTTAAATTACTTACATTAATTCATCATGTGTGTAGTGAATATTAAATAATTTATTTTAAAAAAGAACAGCTACGATACCTATAAAAAATCAGTAAAAAGTGCCAGATATATAGAGTTACTGAGCCCACTCTAAGAACTTATAAAATACTGGCATAAAATATTTATTCAAAAATGTCCAAATATCTGAAAATATTTTTTTACGAAGCCCGGGACTGGGAATACATTAATACAAAATATAAGATAATCTGTTAATTTCCACATTTTTTGATATAGTGCAGTGGTAAATTTTCTTAAACCACTGCACTATATGCAATGGTTTAAGAAAATGTTAAGATGATCCCGGTTCACACCCGGAAGATACCACTAAGCTGAATTCTGATTTGACGGTTAAAGAAATTTTGCCGAAAACATTTTTGAATTTTTTTGCCGAATTACAGTTCCTACAATGTTACAATTCCTAAAAATTAAATTTAAAATAAAAAATACCAATTTATTTACTTGTGTTTTCTACTAAACACCATCAGCTTCCAAGATTATCTGTGTGTTTTAAAGACCACCAACAGCTAAGGTTATTTGGGCTTAGCACCAAAGATTATCTGAAGCCAGGGTTATAGCTAGAACCAAATTTTAGGTAAGGCATCAGAAATTCGACGTAGGACACTAATTTTCAAACTGCAAACGGCGGGATATTACTATGTTGGCTATTTTTAAGGTAGGGAATGGCTCCTTTATGCCTCCTTCTAGCTACATTCTGTCTCAAACGGAATCATAATATTTTAATTTTACAGTACAGAGTGTATAGAGACTATCGTTGCGCTAAAATTCAGTACGGGATATAAACACTGAAAGAGGAAAGAAGTTTTAATATTGAGTACTAGAGAGATCAAACTAATATTTCCGGATATTTGAATATTTTCAGGGACAATAATTATTGTAATAATTTAATTTCAAAAAGAGTAAAAATCAGTTCTTAAAATTTGTGATTCAGAAATGTTCAATGTAAAATAAAAGTTTGTTTTTATTAGTTGTAAATTGTGAAAAGTTGAACACTGATAAAATAAGTTTACACATTGCTTCAACACACTTAATATTGACCTATTTTAACAATGGTGTTTGCTGACCACTCGTGTTACATTTTCATTTTCACGTAGTCGTTTCTGTATTAATTTTTGTTCTTAAGTACCTATTTCACGCCTCGCATAATTTTAATATACAAATCCTTAATAACAGCTCTAATGATCCATTGATCTGCTACAAAAGGGAATAAACAAATATTCGAAGTTTTTGTTGATATAATTTGGCACTTAGAGCACACTCCTCTCGCCAGGAAATCTACTTAGAAATAAATGTTTATGTTAGTAAGTTATAGAATTTAACCAGCAAATCATTAATCGAAAGACTTTCTAGTTAGTGTTGGTCCTGCATTTAAGAATCTATTGCTTTCCTTGTCTCTTATCCCAAAACCTGTGAATCCATCCATCTTTGTGTCCCAGATATATATGTTATAGTAATAGGAATAAGATGCTGGCACATGGGGTAAACCCTGAAGCCATAGGTGAAGGTTAAAAAAAAAGTTATAGAATGCTATACAATGTTTCTTCAGAGGTTTGCAAAAATGTAAATAAATAACCTTCGGCTAGGCACGTGGGGTCTTTCGCGCCCCCACGATTATACTTCTGCATTTAACATTAAATTTAAAAACGATTTCGGCCTGATATTCAGAAATGTCTCTAATGATTACCTATAAAATATAATTATTTCATTTAAGTCTCTTGAAAACAAAAAGAAACAACAAAAAATGAAAAAGAAGTGTAAACAACTTCGGATGGGTACTTGGGGACTTATAAGACCCCAGTTGTAAACTGACTCATAATGTTGTGTCGATCATTGCTATACGTACGCCAATGCAAGAAATTTTAAGCAGGCTGTACAATAATTATTTCCTTCGTGTAACTACATACGAAACCTATTTTTTAACCCTTGGATTTTTCCGCATAAGCCGGTTTGCACGTTAAAATTACACGGTTAGGCTTGTGGGGTCTTATGAGACCCCAGTGTTTTTATGGAATCTTTACTACAAAATGAAAATGTACTACAAAGTTATTAAAAAAACTCAAAAATTACAACAAAAGTAAATGTTCGTTAGTGTAATTAATCCATAAAAACACTGGGGTTTCAAAAGACCCCACGTAGCCTAAGCCTGTAATAAATTTAACGTGCCTAGTCAAAGGTCAAAATAACAGCTGTGTTTATTATGTTCTTCACCGACTTTTAAATTGAAATTAGGTTTTTATATAGCAAAGAACTCGCTAATTCATGGTTAAAACTAAATTACAATTATTAAAGATGTAATTATATTCAAATTATTTTTACTTTACATAAGTAAAACTTATACAATACAGTCGTAATAATTTGTTAAATCTTGAAAAAATATATCGTTGTGAAATTTAAATTACACGTGCAAATAGAATTAATATACGTACTTCATTTTTTGACAAATATACGTAGATATTAACTAATGTCAAAAATTAGAAAAATAAAATGGCGGTTTATAATGCGATTGTACATACCTACAATAATTTATTGTTTGCTAAGAAAAAACAAACTACCTACTTATGTATAATACATTTTATTTCAAATTTTCAAACTAAATTACTTCGACTGTACTGTACTGATGAATAGTTTTTAAAGTATTATATTATTATACGGTACCCGCCATGACAATCTATGAGTGAAATTTAGAATTTTGTCGATTTTCAAAAAAGAAGAAGAAAAATTATATTTATTGTTATTTATAATAAGTACTCTTGAACATAATATCATTGTTTAAACAAAAAATAAATATGAATTTAAAAAAAATCTCAATGGAAAAATGACAAATAAAACATTTGTCATTTTTTAGAAATTCAATGTTGCATTCCAACACTGTATGTTATTTGTTATTATTTATAGTAGATATCTACCTATTTTTTAAAATAATTTCAGTCCTGTTTATTTGTGTGCACGTATAATAAGTAGGTATTTATTTTGTTCAACACCCGCAAGAAATATGTAATTTCGTGGCTCTACTGAGAGTGGGCGAAATAATGAATTCTCTAACTGTAGACGTAGAGAGTGGGCGAAATGGCATTTCGCCCACGCTCCTGTAGACGTAGAGAGTGGGCGAAATAGCATTTCGCCCACGCTCATTACGGGGAACGTTTACGCAAGTGTTGATAGTTTCGTCAATCAATCAGGTCACCCATTATTTCGCCCACGCTCAGCAGAGCCACGAAATGACATATTTCTTGCGGTAGTTGAACAAAATACTGTGTGCGACTATTGGTCGAAAGAGGAGATTCCACTCGTGTGTTTTACCGCACGAGCGTAGCGAGTGCGGCAAAATCCACACTCGAGGAATTTCCTCTTTCTCCCACTAGTCGCACAATATACTATTAATAGTTTCACAGTCAATACTTATTATCAATTTCTGTTTTATGTACAAAGAAAGCAGGGTAAAGGCACAACGGTTCCCGACCATTCACCGTCTTTATAAGTGACAGATATAGATGGATATTGTAGAGGAGCAGCTTGGTGTAACGGTTAGCGTGCTGGCCTTTGGATCAAAATGTCGTGGGTTCGAATCCCACCTCCGCTCATGGATGTTTTGTGATGTTGTTTAATTTAATTTGATGTAAATAGACGCTAATGACCTTAGGTGCAGAGCGTCTACAATCTACAATAAATAAAGATATTGTAGATTACAGACGCTTGACAACGAAGGTCATAAGCGCCAATTATAACTGGCAGGAGGGATGCTCATGCTATAATATGCATTATGCTCTATAGGTGCCAAGAGAAAATATTTTGTATTGTAGTATTGTATTTTAAAGACCACCAACAGCTAAGGTTATTTGGGCCTAGCACCAATTCATATTTTCAATTCATTATTTTTTTTTTTTTTAATAATAAATTGAAAATCCAATTGACACTTTTACCAGCTCTCGGGCTAGAACCCGAGAACTGGGGACTTGTAATAGTTGTATTGTATTTTAAAGACCACCAACAGCTAAGGTTATTTGGGCCTAGCACCAATTCATATTTTCAATTCATTATTTTTTTTTTTTTTTTTTAATAATAAATTGAAAATCCAATTGACACTTTTACTAGCTCTCGGGCTAGAACGGGACTTGTAATAGAGGAACCATAGCAACGCCATGTAATCAACAGCGCCGCTACACTCTCGGCTATTCTCAAGCCCCGAAAATATTTTGTAAGTGAGTGAATTAGGCTAGGTTCACACGGCAATACACCGCACGTTTTTTTACAGTATTCGGTTTTAACTGAATAAACAGCGGTTGTTCACTCGATTCCATTTTCATTCGTGTAAAAAACGAATAGCTGCAGTTTTCACGCAGCGATCACCTTGAGTAGACATGTGTACTTATGGATCCACGTTTTGTTGTACTATAATAATTATTGGTATATTAATAATAATTTTCTTCTATGCGTTCCTATACCATTCAGTTTAGGTCGCGGTGGCTTCCTTCCGGCCCCTAACACTTAAATCTTATATCATTCATCCGATTGCGATGAAACTTTGGTAAGTTATTGTGCACACGCCCGTGTAGGTTTCTGAATTATAATAACTGATCAGTCTGGCTTCGCTCGAGTGAAAAAGTGATCTCAGAAACTACTCATCCGATTTCGATGAAACTTTGGTGAATTGTTGTGTGCACGTCTGCGAAGGTTTCTGAAAAATAAATTGGCCGGTCCAGCTTCGCCCGAGTAAAAAAAGTGATCTCTGTCTCTCACAACTTCAAAACAGTTTTATTTCAATCGCACATAAAGGTTACAAGCACCTCTTTTTTTAGTTGTATTTTAAATTTATTGATGACTGACTCACATCTCAATTGTTCAGGCAGTTTGTGCAATATTTTCTAGCCTATGATACTTGTATGACCATGGTTTTTCTGTTATAAAGCCCCAGTTACCGGATTCTGATTTGTAAACTGATAAAAGAATCAATTATTGATTTTTCTGCTTATTATTTAAATTACACAGAAAATATAAATTGTTTTACGTAGTAGGGTATTTGATTACATTTTTTTTTTGTGGTATATTAATAGAGTAATAAATTCTGAACAAAATGACGCCTAAATCTCTTCATTCTGATTTCAAATAAGCTCAAAAATAATTTTTGAAATATTTATGTTAGCCCCGCCCGCTAAAAAATCGTTTTTGCTCTACTGATATATGACGTCATAATTTTATGAACTTGCGTTTATATTAGCTAATAATATTATCTAAAAACCCAGAAACAGAGTGTTGAAAAATACAATTTTGTACCTATGTAAACATGATGTAAACAAAATGACCTACGTTGCTATGGATACATTTACATTTTACTTATAATTGACGTCACGCGGTGTTTGAAGTCACGTGACACATAGATTAAAAATCATATTTTTATTTATTTATTTAAATATGTTTACGAAACTTAATTAATAAAAATAAAAATTCTAATAACTATTTTAGAGCATAAACTTTCATTATAACAAAGTTTTATATTTTATTTTGATCAGTGGCAAATACCCTATTCTAGCACTTGCTCGCCGTAAAATTATCTTAACTTTAAACTAAAACGCTTTCTGAACGAGTCCTGAATATTTTCATTCTATAAGAAAGAATATAGTAGTATTGGCTGTGATAGTGTATTCGTTTCAGTTATTAATTTATTTCAATATTATATGTGATACCAAGTATTTTTCTGTAATATAATTACTGTGAACCTATCTTTTACATGATTTAAGTTAATTGTATTTTGTTGTTTTCCTTTGTTGTTATATTGTTTTTGATTATTATTATTATAAAATTTAACATGTCATAAGTATTTAACGGAAAGTTAATAACCGCTTTACATTGTACAACATTGCTATAATATTATATAAGTCCTTTTAAATACAGTAATTCTGTTACTGTATTTGCTTTTATTGAATCAGCTGTAAATTAATAAACTGATAGGTTAATAATAAAATATTATTAATATTTATGATATTATAATGCTTCTCTTTTACTATTTATGATAAAAATGTATTGTTCGATGAATTATATTACTTTATTACTTAATAAAAAAAATTCTTTTTACGCCTCTTATAAATCTGATTTAAACTACCTGACTTTTTTTTAATGCCATAAAAGGGAATTTACACGATTTTTGAAATGGCTGCTGAAGTGTGATGATTTTAAATATTCGTGTTAAAAGTGAATAAAAAATTATTGGATGTAAAATTCATTAAGAAAAACTCAGAACATTATTATAATAGTGTGCAAGCTTTCACGGCCGGCATTGTTCTAAGTCTTCATGGTTTCCGGGCTTGTAGGCCGTGGTCCGGTGGTATTTCTACCTGACGTTTCGTCTACAACTGCGGTAGACATTCTCAAAGGCGATGTGGCAGCGGTCGAAGTGTCCTCCTTGGCGGCTCACAGGTCAGTGTGTCAGTGACTGGTGTTCTCCCTTCTTTTATACCTAGTGCCAGTGTGTTCTCTGTTCGGTCGTTGTCAGTCTCTCTGTCATTGGTCAACTGCGCAGTGTGTAGTGGTGGGGGTGAGTTCTCTACTCGGTCGTATCTCGTCCTTGTACGATTGGTCATTGGTTTTGTATGTTGGAGTGCTGGTGTCCAGGTTTTACTGAGATTGAGGCCTTCATCTTTTCGGTTGAAATTCTGTGTGTGTTTATGTATTTCTATGGCCTCTCTGTATATTCTTGGGTAATAGCGCAACGTTCTGTCTATGGCTTGGGTTTCTTCGAAGAGGATCTTATGATTGTCTAGAGTCAAAGTGTGTTCGGCTATGGCAGGTTTTTTCGTTTGTCCCAGTTTACAAGAGAAGCTGTAAATTTTACTGTCTGAACATAATATTGTATATTATACGTGTATACTTACCGTTTAAGACGTATTCAGACATACTCAGGCCTCAGACGAGTAACGTATTAGACAAAACCATTCTCGCCGACAATGTTTGACGGTACGTGAATGACACGCAACGTGTCTGAACGGACTGGATACGCTAAGTATAAATAATCGTATTTGAAATGCATGTAAAAATGTTTGTCTTGTCGAAAACGCTACGTTCCCGCCCCGTGTCTGACCGGATAATATAAATCGACCTTAACCTCCACGCCGCATAATTAATAGAAAATTCGAATGTTATCATTTTTTCTGTAATGATAACTTATAGACAAGAATTCAAATAGAATCAGATGTCTTTCGTTTTTAACACTGTTCATTCTACAATACCTAAAGTCGATTACGAAAATGTCATATTGTTTTGAGAGAAATAGGTAACACTTTTTCACATCGATTAAAATTAAAGCAATATTGAAACAAGAGAGTTATCTATTCAGATTTTTATTTTTAGTGCAATGATTCAATGTTTCTAATTCTTTCTAAACTTATTCTTTTCTTTTTTTCTTCGAGATAAATTGTCATTTCTAATCGTTCTTTACCAATAGTTTCAATATTACGCAACAAATCCGGATAAGGTCGAATAGATCTCATAAAATCTGATCGATCGAATCTATACAATTCACAAATCTCAACTGCAACTACAGAAGCTGATCTCTTTTGATCAGGCAAAACCAATGATATTTCTCCAAAATGATATCCGTCTTCAAGATGACATATCTCCTTTCCAGAATTACTATACACAGCAACAGTTCCCGTTGCAATAAAGAACATTGAATCGCCTACTGTATTGACTCTAATGACAACGTCATTTGGTAAATATACTACCGATTTTAAGCAAGACACTATTTTTATAAGTAATGGTGTTGGTATCCCTTTAAAAAATGTTACATTTTCGACCAATTTTCGGCAACTGTGCATTATTATCTCGTGTCTTAGCTGAGTTGATATTGTTGAAAAAATTTCACTTTCCCGGAAATAACTTCTCTGAAATCGAAACTCGTAATATTTTAACAAATTGTTTTGTATTCCGTAAGGTAAATGTTTGTGATTCATGTAATCACGAAGCTGTTGCACCATTGCTTGATAGTTAGAGCGAGGTGAAGTTTCTCCTGAACGAAGCATTGATATCCAGGCTATAAAAATATTAATTAAAATTTGTTTAAAATATCTTACTCTACAAAGATGTACGCAGAAATTTGTTCGGGGGAGAGGGGCAATTTTTCATATTTACTTGAAAAATTCATATTTTTAACTGACAAAGGCAATTTCAACCCAGCGGACCTTTAATATGTGAGTGAAAAAAGCAAAATTCAAATTTGACGTTTCAAGAAGTAGACTTCCTACTTTTAATATTAAAATTTTACTTAAAAAATGAAAATGCTTACCTATTAGGAAAACGGTGAAAAATTTCGCAGAGATAATTACAAATGCGAAGAATATTTGTGATGATGTGTCCAAGCTGTTAGGTATTGATAAAGCTGCGCCAGTAGCAAGAGACGTCATATTAAAAAAATTGGTACAGTAATCAGTGAGAAAGTGAATTATCGAGAGTTCTTGAACAAATACGCGTACTTTTTCCCAACCTCCTATTCTGTATACCCTAAAACATCGATTGTAATAATAATTGTAGTTTAAATAGCTTGCAATAAGTTTATTAATGGAATATACAGAATGTCCCAGTTCTAGAGAAAGCGAGAACACACTAGGCTTATGCCACGCAGCATATATAAACAGCCAGTGCGAGTGAGTGAATCAATCAGTCAACGGAGAGTGACGCAGTCAAGTCTATGGTGGATCAGTGATATAAATAGGGCCGTGATATAAATTGATTGATAAAATAAATACTAGTGTAGTGGTAATAATTACTAGTTATTGTATATAGTTAAGTGCTATTTATTGTTTTGTGTTGCTTTGTTTAAGAATTACTGTAGTGTTATTCTTTACTTGTGTTGATTGTTAGAATTGACTTTTCGTTGTTGCGTTCATTATTATTGTGTTTTTTAATTATTGTAAATAAATATATATTCCGCCAACTCGGAAAACAGTTTTGTAACAGTAATATGTATTCACAGTACCTCGTAGGGAAATTATTTAACTTATTTTAATCTTACCTGACTTCGTTAATATATTCCATAATGCAGGTCAACCAATGGATGTACAATAAAGCAAATATTATTCCACGAAATGATTTAATGATTATTGACCATTTTGAGCAAAACTGGAAAATGATAATGTAATATTATTGTTTTCTTAAATATAAAGTTTACTTAATTGGTATACTTTCTGATTAATTTTACTACCGCGACAGTTTTACTAATCTCTAAGGGGTTCGTAGGCGAAAAAGTTTAGCAAACGCTGGTCTATTCCATATAAATAACAATCAAATAATATACCTTTATAAGTACATCCATATTTGCAGTTACGGTAATCAAACGTATTATTTTAAAGAGTGGCAGCAGTCTTGATATCAAAATTATAGAAAACCGTATATTAGCGTCCCATGGCTTATCAAATACACGATATTTATAAAAAGGAATAGTTGAAACAAAATCGAAAAAGAAATATGTTTTGATGTACCTCCTGTGTATGAGAAATAATATTATTGAATTTTTAACACCTACTAGTCAGCTTTAATTACATTTTCAAATTTTGTAAAAATTGCACTTTTGTAACTTGGCATAAGTACTTGTTTGAAATAATTAAACATTTTCGTCGCAATTTTCACTAAATAAGTTATCTATACGTGCAGAGAATGAATTTAAAACATTTTCCACTAAGTACGAAAGTTCGATAGGTAGGTCCTGAACTTTTTGGGAGCTCATTTTGGCATCGAAATGACATTCTTTATAATGTACTAGCGGCCCCGTCCGGCTTCGCCCGGGTGCTAAGAATGCCCGGGTGCAATACACTACTTACTCGCTTCGCTCGTTCGCTTGAACATTATAAATACACTACTCACTCGCTTCGCTCGTTCGCTTGAATATTATAATTACGCTCGTTCGCTATATATATAAACCTTCCGTGAAAAATTATTTAACTGATGGTGAAAACTGCATCAAAATCCGTTACGTGGTTTAGGAATTACATTACTCACTCGCTACGCTCGTTCGCTATATATATAAACCTTCCGGGAACAATTCCGTCATACATGATTTTTGCGTAACTTTAACCGTTTACGCAGCGCACGCAACGGAAGCTCTCAAAAGGAATAATTTTTCCCATTTTTGCAACATTTTTCATTGATGCTCCGCTCCTATTGGTCGTTATAGCGTGATATTATATAGCCTATAGCCTTCCTCGATAAATGGGCTATCTAACAAAAAAAAAATTTCAAATCGGACTGGTAGTTCCTGAGATTAGCGCGTTCAACCAAACAAATAGATATAGATAGATTGAAATTTGAAAAACAGGAAAAAAATTATGAAAACGCAAAATTCGCTCTCCTAGTCCTTAGAACTTTACAATTACAGACTAAGTTACGATTTAGTTTATATTTATTAAAGTTATTAACTTCTGTATAAATCATTAAAAACATGATTCTCTCATGATGTGGACTTTGTAGGCGCGTTACTATATATACGAACACATCGATTGATACCCAGTAGTGCTTCTATTGTACAAAGAGCAGAATTTACCAACTTTTGTAATATTAGTTTAGACTATAATCAATCCATACAACAAAAGTGAAATTCTGGCTCACAGATTCCAGTCGTTTTTAGGGATAATCAAAGTTGTCAAAAAAATATAAAAATAGCAAAGCTAATTTTTTGTCTGATGAGTATCTATAAGTATAGGCAGGGCAAGAAATTTAACTCATTTTAGCAAAGCTGATATTTTTACAGTATTCCAATTACATCTTTTCTAAGCTATATTCGAGCGTATTTAATCTACAATCTAAGCTATATTATTGAAAAGGCAGAACAAAAATTCAGTCTGAACACTCTGTTAGAATGCCTTGAACAATGAACATCCCTTAACTCACTCTATTCTCGGGCGACAAATCCAACTAAAACGAAGACTACTGTACATATTCGATTGCGGTTTTTACCCTTCGATAGCTTATTTCTTGGAGAATTTTTAGGTCTATAATAAATATCCGGCTCGTCTTCGCAAATTAGATTGAATCCGCTATATTGAGCAGATTTGCATCCTGTTTTTACCATTCGATAGCGGATAGCTTATTTCTTGAAGAACTTTTAGGTCAATACTAGCTGCCCGACTCGGATTCGTTTGGCTGCAAATCAGAAGTACATATGCTATTTACATGCCAAAATGAGCTTCCAAAAAGTTCAGTAGCTCTTAGACTATGTAATTATACATAATGTTCATTTGACGGAAAAAATATATTAATACCTAGTACCTACTGATATAAAAAAAAAACAGGATACAGTAGAAAAAATAGAAAAACTAGGAAAGTTTCGTTGTCAGAAAATTTATAAAAAATAACTGCACTACTTCAGTATAAATTAATTTGTAAAACTTTTTTGACGAAATATTTCACAATACCTACTTATTTTGTTTTTGCATGCCAAGTTTTAAACTGTGTACTTTTTGTAAATAAACACTGAAAAATGTTAAAAATAAATAAACTGATAAATTATTTATTTTTAAATTTTTTTCTTTTGTGATTTACCATGCTACATATTTAGGTACCATTCTAATATTTTTTAAATCAGTATCATAGTATCCTGTAAAAAAATTTAACAAGATGTCCACAAAACAAATTGCTTGTAAAATGTCAGCAGGCGGTCCAAATCCTGATCCTTTTAGGTACAAAGGCAATATTGGTATAAGAAAAAATAGAAGCAAATAATTTACTATCATTAAAAAATCCCACCACATTCTGGAAATGAAAAAAAATCATTTAAAATTAAAAATAAAACCTTAAAAAAATGTATGTAAATCTATATTTTTCTTTAGTATAATTTTATTGACTGCAGGGCACCAAATATTAAAATTCTCGGCGATTCTCATGTCGGCGTCTTGAATGCCAAGCCGTAGTTCTGAAATTTTAGACGAACATTTACAAAAATATCTCAGAAAAAAATATATATCTCTAAATGAATGCAAATGTTTACAAAAAAATCTATAAATCGGTTGACCCTGCAGGCCATCCCTGGAACTTCCCGCTATTTTCAAGCGCTTTGAGTTCGAAGCACTTGATAATATACCCTCAAAAATCTGAAAATTGCTAATAACAACACTATTTTAAATTTTGAAAAGCTATAACTTTTGAACGCGTTGTTCGATTTTGATCTTTAAAACGGCATTCGACGCAGTTTTTTAAGCTCTAAAAATATTGTAAGAAGTACAGAATCGATTGGTTGAGAAATCTCGAAGTTATTTTGAAAAAATACTTTTTTCGAAATCTGGACTACGTATAATCTCTCGAACGGATTAACCGATTTTGATCCGCTTAGCGGCATTCGACGCAGTTTTCTGAGGAGAAGAGCTGATTAGATTATGAAATCAATCAGTACAATATTCTAGAAGTTATTTTGAAAAAACATCGTTTTAACAACTTTTTTTTCGGTTTTCTCGAAATCTATTGGGCCGAATCGGTTCAAGTTTTCAGGAAATCTAAGTTCACTGGAACCCTTTCGAATGCCGCAAATCGCGATTCGATCGGTCAAGCTGTTCAAAAGTTATGAGAGGTTTACACACACACACACAATTTTCTTCTTCTTCTTAGGGGAAGTTAAAAAAATTGACTCATTTGTTGAATAATTACGTGAATATAATTCGTTGTAGACGCTAAGCTTCTAAAATGGTTGCCAATGGTTAAAACTTAAATTTGAACTGAATTAATTAAATTAAAAATTTGTTATCCCGTAGTCATACCTAAATATATTTAAGCCTGCAAAACAATATTATATTAATTTATTACTATGTATTGAATTAGGTATTAGCAAATGCGCTATTTTGCCGACACGGTTTGTCACTGCTACCAGTGTGTTTCACTTGTTTGATGCATATTGCATAAATACAAATACACCTACCTGAATTCACTAAATGGATGAATCATGTATTTGTTAACACGTAAATGATAATATATTTCACGGTTGATGACGGCTTGACTTCTTAAATATTGGGCAGTTTTAGGATGCCGTTCGCAAACCATTCGAAATCGAACGAAATGTCTTTTTAAACGTTCAAAAAACGAGTCTCCCGGATAAAACAACGCAATTTCATCCATTTCTTCGTACATTTCGCAAAAATGTCCATTTTTTTCGAACTATACAAATAATTAATATTATTAAAAGCTGCCGCATCTAGATCTCCGGATTTGAGCCCAAGAGACTTTCTCGCTTGATGGTATTTGAAGTCATTAGTTTATTAAAAACTCATCAATAATCTAGATTCTAGATGAATTGAAGCAACTAAACTAATCTGTTATGTCACGTTTAGCCTTGGAAATGTGTAAAGTTCCTAAGAACAGTGGGAGCTTTTCATTTGGCTCAGATTAATCTAGATTTTAGAATATTCAGATTTTGCGTTCGTCCGGTAATATTATATAATATATTATGGTAACATAAAATGCAAAAAAAATTATAACGTTTCAGGACGTTTGGTCCTCGTAAAAATAAAAAATTAACGGTAACGCATTCCACCGCAAAATTCGATATTGTGAACAGTTTGTGCCAAATAGCAGCTTGAATCAAAAAATACACAGTCGAAATATTTAACCAAGTATCTAATAATATTGTTTCACCGTGAAAGCCGCAACATTTTTGACTGCAAATATAATATATATTTGCTTACAGAAAATCTTTTTGAAGTTATACTTCTTTTGGCGCGTTATAGAAAAATGATGAGTGAATTTTTACGTTTTAACAACATGAAGTTACTCGAAAGTAACACCGCATGAAGTTAAACAACCGGACTAGACATTGGTAGTTTTCCAATTACATCGCATAATGCGACTCAGTGGCGCACAATGCCGAGGTGTGTTAATGCTTAATTGACACGTGCATAGTTTTCATGCTATGTTTTCATGTATCCAATGCGCGCATCACCCCAAAGCAGTACTTTTCAAAGTGCTCGATTGTGCGAAGCATTGCTGTAGTTGAAACATCACCGTTGAGCACTATGCCGCATAATGTGCTTTAATGCTGTAATTGGAAAACTACCAATCTATACATATAAAACAGTTCCGTTACTGACTGACTGACTGATTGACTGACAGACAACGCCCAGGTCAAACCGCTAAAGATATAAACTTGAAATTTGGACAGTAGGTTCCTTTTGTGACGTAGGCACCCACTAAGAAAGGATTTTTAGAAATTCAACCCCCTAAGGGGGTTAAATAGGGGATGGAGGTTGGTATGGAAATTCGTCATTTTTGAAGTTAGAAGAATGAAATTTTGCACAGGAGTTCCTTATATAACGTAGGTGGGCAGTAAGAAAGGATTTTTAAAAATTCATCCCCTAAGGGGATTAAATAGGGGATGAAAGTTTGTATGGAATCATTTTTGAAGCGAGTGAGTAATGTATTAATAAAATTTGAGCGTGTAAACACCACCAGCCTGGCATCGCTTCGCAGGAGGAGAATTTCTCGCGGGGGGGTGTACAATAAAACATAAATCGAAATATACGTAGGCAAAGCCACGGGTAACGGCTAGTATCTTATATTGAAAGTAAATCCAAAATAATAACATGAGTAGTTGTTTCTTTTGCAAAATTAAAACTATAGCTAGTATTCATCCTTATTAAAACTGTTCAAAAAAACTTGCCTCTTTTTTTTGTCCCGATGTAGACATTTTCATTATATAAATTCTTTTTCTTTTCGCAAAACACTGGTGGAAAAATATTAATTATTTCTGGAATTTGACTGAATGGTTAAGTGAATAACAAAACTGTTTATAGAGATGTTTCTATGTAACTCACAGAGAAAGTAATGTAACTTTTCTTTTATTTCAACGATAAATGAATACATTGATGTCAATGACATTAGAATCTAGTTATCTTTATAATAAAATAAGCTCAATATTTTAAATCCGAAACTAAAATTCCACAGGAGAGCTGTGTAGTATACTAGTAGAAATTAATAAGTGTTTTTATTTTTTAAAACATATTATGTTACGATTTTTCTCTGAACTCATTCTTTTATGTCGTTCATCTAAGTAATTTGCCATTTCTAATCTTTCACTCGCGTCGATTTCCATATTACGTAATAAATCTGGATAATTTCCAAGTGCTCTTATAAATTCCGACCTATCGAACCTATATAATTCACAAATCTCAACTGCAATCACTGAAGCCGATCTCTTTTTATCAGGAATGAGCAATGATATCTCTCCAAAATGATATCCGTCTTCAAGATGACATATCTCCTTTCCAGAACCACTGTAAACTGCAACGGTTCCAGTCGCAATAAAGTACATTGAATCACCCACTGTATTGAATCGAATAATAACATCGTTTGGTAAATAAACCACCGATATTAAACCTGATACTATCTTTATAAGTAACGGCATTGGTATGTTGTTAAAAAATTTTACGTTTTCGACCAATTTTCGACAACTGTGCAATATTATTTCTTGTTTTAGTTGACCAGATATTGTTAAGAATATTTCATTTTCTCGAAAATAAGTGTGTTGAAAACGAAATTCATAATATTTAAGTAATCTTTTTTGCATATTACAGGGTAAGTGTTTATGACTCATATAATCACGAAGCTGTTGCACCATTGCATGGTAGTTATTGTGAGGCGAAGTTACTCCCGTACGCAGTAATATTATCCAGGCTGTAAAAAATAAAAATATTAAGATTAGGATATCATCAGATATTGTGGAATTTAGGCACACCGCTGTCAGTTAGTGTCATCAGCTTACTCATATCTACACATAATACATATTATAACAAAATCGTAGATGCTTTTTTTATCTGTGAGCAGTTTGTGCACGCTAATCTCCGCAATGACTGAACCAATTTGGATGTTGTTTTCAATGATGTTTGAGATAAGCTTGGGATAACATTAAGTGTTTGTTTCATTTAAATCGGTTGAAAAATAAAAAAAGATATGTCAATTTTAAAATTCGACTGTTAATTCATGTGATACCGTTAATGCAAATGTCAAAACGGTTAAACATAATAAACTGTTTAATTTATTTATGTGACACCGTTCCAACTGATAAAAATTCTATGAAAACTTACCCAGCAGGAAAGTAGAGAAAAAGTTTGTAATGATAACCACAGCAAAATAGAGTGCTTCTGTTATTGCGTTAGGAGTGTGAGCTAATGGAAAAGATGCTGCGGTTGAAAGGGCAGTAACGTTGAACACATTTTCACAATAATACTGGAAAAATTGAGGTACCAAGTTTGTTTCACCAAACACGCGCATTTTATTCCAACCTCCCACTTGGTAGGCCCTAGATTTAGAAAAATTCTCATTTTTTATTCGCCACGCATTAAAAGTAGGTACCTACTTTTAAATTTATATTCCTTTCTTTTCTTTGTTTGTAATATTTACCCGAATTCATTAATATATTCCAGAAGGCAAGATACCCAATGGATGTATAACAACGTGAATATTATTCCTCGTACAATTTTGATAGACAGTGCTTTCTTGTTGATATACTGAAAATTAGAAGTTATAAGAAAACATAAGTATAAAATTAATTCTTAGGACTATATTTTCTTATAGAATCGACAAGTTCGAGTTAACTTGATCTTTCATAAGATTATCGAAAGTATGTTTATTTAATGACATCACAATAATTATAATAATATTTCTAATATTAATGTGTTTTTGAGACTGTTTTATAATAGTAATTTATGCAACTAGTGGCAAAAGTGACGGAATATATGACAGTCGCGATTTTGCGATACGAGCCTAAGTTTATGTTGCATTTATTACAGAACGAGTAATCACACTCGTTCTGTAATAAATGCAACATAACCTTAAGAGAGTATTGTAAAATCGCGACTGTCAGATCCATCACTTTTGCCACGCGTTACATATAATATTTTTTGCAACAACTGCTTCAAAAGTTCAATTTTAAGCAAATAAAACACAATTTGGATAAATATTTTATTAATGACATTATATAGCAAAGTAATCTATAAAGTACGTTATTACGCACGTGCGTTATAGTAAAACAAAACAGTATTACTTTATAGAACGGAGTGCGTTAAAATTTACTTTAAACATTACCGTTCGAATGCATCAGAAGCTTCCATAAAGAATCACTTTTCAAACGGTACACAGCCATCTAAAATTGTACTTTTGATGCAAGTGTTGCAAAAATATATATTTATCTTAACGTATATTCATTCATGGAAGATACCCAACTTATATCTTCAACTAATTAATTAATATAAAAAAGCCGCGTGGAAAGTGAAAAATAATTTTAAACATAAAAAAAAGAAAATTATGCAAAGAAGTTCTAAGCTAACGGCGAAAACCTAATTCAGATAGTTTTTGTATTATATGCGAGTAATTTGTAAAATACTAAAATGTCTGTCAACGAATGATTCAATATTTAGGGTCACAATAATATTGTACTTTTTGGTTACAAAATAAATGCAATATACCTTAATGAATAAATTTGAATTTGAAATAACAGTGAAAATTCGTATTGCTTTCAAGAAGCACAGTAATCTTGATAGAAGAAATGTATAAATATCCAGAACTTTTCTCCATTTTACAGCCTTGTATATAGGAACACTCGAAAGAACATCGAAAAAGAAATATCTTTTAATGTACCTCCTGCACAAGAAGATATTAGGTGAAAATATATTATATTGACTTATAACTACCTAGTTGAATTCATTGCCGGCGGAACGACTTTTTTGAGGGGAGCTATAGGCCCACCAACGCGTTTGGAAACTTACATTACAAAGAGTATTAAACATGCGAGTTTAAAATTTTGGGGGACTTGTAATAGAGGAACCATAGCAACGCCATGTAAACAATAGCATTGCTACACTCTCGGCTATTCTCAAACCCTCCACCATGCAAATACCCTAAAAACGTTTTTTCGTATGTGTGTTTTTAAAGACCACCAACAGCTAAGGTTATTTGGGCCTAGCACCAATTTATATTTTCAATTCATTATTTTGTTTTTTAATAATAAATTGAAAATCCAATTGACACTTTTACCAGCTCTCGGGCTAGAACTCGGGAACTGGGGACTTGTAATAGAGGAACCATAGCAACGCCATGTAAACAACAGCACCGCTACACGCTCGGCTATTCTCAAGCCCAACGTTTTTTCGTCAAACCAACATTTTATTAGATGCATTATTGTTTCTAGTTATGAAACTAAGAGCTGGTGAAAGTTTTAGTTAGATATTTTAAATCTTCTTAAAAATCATAATAAATTGAAAATATTTATTTATACTGGGTCTAAATGTGTTTTACAGTAGACCTTAAATAAATAATTAAAAACGAGGATTCAGTTAAATCGAAAAGATGTGCCTTTCAAATGAGCAAAACGTTAAAAGCATTTAATTTAATCGAATTAACTATTATTGATTACTTTTTCATGACTTACCATGCTACATATTTAGGATCTAAATGAGTTACTCTCAATTTAAGATCGTAATAACCTGTAAAAAAATTTAAAATGATGTCCACAAAAACAATTGTATGTAATCCAAGAAAGACATTTTCTATTGCATATACTTGGTTGTCAAAAACTGGCATAATCGGTATACAGACAAATAGTAATATATATTCTATTATCATAAAAAAGTCCCACCACATTCTGAAAACAAAATTAAATTCCTATACACGAATATTGAAACCATACCAGCATTTATACTATTTGATAACATTATGCGTAATGGGGTATATAACTGACGAGTAGTGACAGTCACAAGAGTCATAATACCCTAAGGGTTGACGCTATATTGTGCGACATATTTCGTCCCATCTTTGCCTCTCAATTTCTGTCAAATCAATATTTTTAGGAATTACCTAAATGTACTGAACGGGTGAATCATGTATGTATGAGCACGTAGATGATAATATTTTTCACGGCTGATGACGGCTTGACTTTTTAAATATTGTAAACTTTGAGGATGAGTTTCAGAAACCAATCGTAGTCGAACAAAATTCCTTTTCACACGTTCACAAAATGAGTCTCCTGGATGAAATAATGAAAGTTCGTCCATTTCTTCGAACATATCGCAAATATGGCGATTATTACACGTCTTGAACAAAAAGGGGTTTATAGTAAATTTTAATTCAATAGGTATTAATTATTTGTTAATAGGTAATCAGATATTCAAAATTTTGAAATTAATAGTAGACTTACTAAAATTTTATCTATAAAAATCTTACCGATATTCTGGGTTTCGTTATTGATATTGTATTGTCGGACATTATTTCTATTTTCAAAATAACGTTAATATTATGTCAGAAGATTTGAAATATTTGTTCTTTGTGTAATAGATGAATAATTATTTTAGAGAATTGACTGAATAACAAACCGTTTTAGAAATGTTTCCAAGGAAGTTTTTTTTTATTTTCCATAGATATTTCCATCACAGCGTTGCACAAAAAATCTAGCATTTTTGTTCTTGTCTTACCAAAAAAAGATTAATAATCGTGATATCACCATGACGATATGAAAAATAAATAATTAAAGTACAATTAATTTAATACAATATACCTATAAAAATGATACCACGATTATTAATAAATAAGTATTATGAAAAACTTTATCGATAATCACGATTGTATTTTTTCGAGTATAGCAGTTACAATGTTTTCTCATCCTTTGCCAGGCAAAACGCATCAACATTGTAATAATAAAGCTGATGGAGTACGATTACAATCATTCGAAGGGAAATTTATTATTGACTTCGCCGACTGAAAACAGTTCCAGTGCAGACAAACCTTATATCTATTTCTAATTTTAGACGTAAAATTTTGCGACTCAGGTAAAACAAGGGAAATATTTCCCGTTGGCCCCAGTGTACTTTCTAATGAATGTTTCATTACATTTATTTACCCAAGAATTACTGACACTGAACCCATTTCACAATTGAAAAAGAAACAGGATTGAATATTTTTGGCTCCCATTTCTCTGCTTATAGGGAAATGAGAGCCAAAAGCACTTTTTGGAAAAAAAAAATATTTTGTCGATTCAAATTGTTTTTATCCAGTTTGTTAGATAACCAAAGTAAAAAATACTGCAGCAAATCAAAAATACAACTTTATGTTTTTTATAAATTTTCCTTAATACTCTCCCATTTCCCGCTCTCCCCGGCTACTACCAAACCAAAAACAATAAAATATGTGCAAGAGTTTTACAGCAAGAACAAGAAATAGGTCAGCAAGAATTGATTAAGACAAGACTGAAAACTTTTTCTTGTTAAGTAGAATTATAATATTTTATGTAGTATTATGAAACATAAATAATTACATTTTATCGTTTTGAAGATTTCTTTATTAAAACAATTAATACATTATAATATACACACAAGGATGACATCATATGAAACGAAGGGTAAGGTAAAATTAACTAACATTTTTTAGAAATCATATAGGTGTACGTGGAATTAGAGGTTTCGATTCAAAGGCTTTTTCTGAACATTCGCTTAAAATCTCAACGCTTTTTTTCTTTTGAAAACGTTTTAAGGGCCTTATAGTAATGTAGTTTTCAAGTTCTCTGTCATCACCTTTGCTACACGGTACACTTCGTAAAAGCATGTTGCCTTTACATCTTTTTGGTTTGCGAGGTTCCAATGAAACGTTTTGATTATTATCGTTTGAATTATGTCTATTTTCAGGATTTATAATTTTTCCATTACCTGTTGAAATTATGTTTATACAGGGTGCTGAATCGTTTTGCGGGTAATAGGGATTTAACCCGTAAAATCAAACTTTTGCGATGTCCAGCTTCCCTAATTATTTTAGGAAAAATATCGTCGAATAAAAGTTTTAGAACATAAAATTCTGCATTTAAAACATTAAACAAAATTAATTTTGCATGCTTTGTGACGGCAGAAATTTGATATGAAAATGTCAAAATTACTTCAAAAACAGAAAGCGATAGCCATGGAACTTGAACAAAATGATTAGAAATTATTCTGACAGCTAAAACCATTTTGTTCAAATTCCATGGCTATTGCTATCTGTTTTTGAGGTAATTTTGACATTTTCAATCAAATTTCTGCCGTTACAAAGCATGCAAAATTAATTTTGTTTAATGATTTAGATGCAGATTTTATGTTCTAAAACTTTTATTCGAAGATATTTTTCCTAAAACAATTAGGGAAGCAGGAAATCGCAAAAGTTTGATTTTACGGGTTAAATCCCTACAGTTTGCTTTGAAAACCGTTGCATCCCGTTATGATAGGGTATCTATCTTTCGTTGGGAATTTTTAGAGAGGTATTATAATATTTTGATTATACTATTTAGTACTACTTACTTAATCTGTTCGGTGTGTCGCCAATTTTACTAATTTCTCTTGAAAATGCTTGACAGTTTAGAATCGATTTACACCTTTCTTTGTAACAATGCGCTGTTACATTGGAAACTTTATAGTACGGGGGCTCAGATCTTGACGTTTTTAAGTCTACATTAAGATCATGGCGTTCCAAAGAATGTGGTCTACGTTTGTGATTTAAACATGGAGGAGAAAACAATTCTGTACCGTACATATAGTATGTTTCAACAGACGAGTTATTTTTCACCATGTTCGGATTGTTTGTCACTGTTGTTACTTGCTCTCCCGATTGCGTAATATCACCATTCCTTGTTTTTTTTATTTCTGAGCATTCGATATTGTATTTTGATTCCAAATCAGTTAAATCTATCACATCTTTGCAATACTGTTTAAAAGGGCACTGCACAAAAAGTTGCCGATAATAAACCGTTAGAGGCGCTGTCGTCGCTGTAATCATTGACTAAGTAATATGGGTAAGACATCTAATGTCTGTTGTTTGAAACGTGGAGCCTCCAATTCATAAAGAACCGACAGCCTAACTATGTGCATCTCTCTCAAGAGCTTTATTTACTAATCATGCATCTCTATTTGAGTTGAGGCTCGACCGGTGCTGCCACAAAAATCAGCGGTAAAAAAATGACTCATTCCGATTAAAAATATTTTCAAACCTCCTTGTTGCAATGGTTTCGACTTTCGTGCAAATCGCGAATGTGCTAACCTCCATGGTGCTAACCTTGGCGAATGTGCAGTAGCTTTGGAATTATATTTGAATTTATGACATTATTTTTTGATGTTCATAGGGGACTGGTTAAATTAAATATTTTTCAAAAAAAAGACATCGCGTATTGGGCACAAAAGAATTTTGTCACCATTTGTGGGCTCCGTTTTTTACCATTTTAGTACGGAATTATTTTCAGTAAAATAAAAAATTATCAAAATATGCTGTTTTTTATAAAAAAAAACTGAAACTGAACATTTCTATTTATTCTAAAAAAATATTATATTGCTTGTTTCAAAATTTCACGATCATTCAGAATCGTAATTTGAGACTATGCAGGTAAGAATATATAAAAGTGGACAAAATACCCCAAAAATAATAACTGTTCTTGAAATTCAAAATACATTCGAAAAAGTATTTCAGCATTTAATATAATATAATATATAGTGCAACTGCAACCTCCTTACTCCGAATGCGAAAATTGCGAGGTAATTTGGACGTGTTTGAAATATTAATAGAAAGTAATTTGTCAGAAATTTTAAGGTTGTTCGGACATTAATGCACTTATAAGATTAAAAGCTAATTTTTTAATATGTTATTAATCACTATCACATACGTCTAAAATAATTTTTTTAAACAAATCTGACGAAGGGTTATCGCGTAATAAATTATTAAAAAACGGAAATTTAACATGTAGTCTATAGAGAATGTGGACAAAATGCACATATACCGAATTATGTAGCCACTCCTGATAAAGATGAAAAAACAAAAAACTTCTATTTTTATTAATCAAATTTCGTAGAATACGTTAAAAATAAAATAAAAATTTTCTGACGAAAGCTTTTAAAAATATCTTAGCAAGAATGACAAAAAATTCACGAAAATATCAGTCCGCCATGCTTAAAAATGAATAAGTCACGTGACTCACAAAAGTGTGGCAACGTCACGTAAAATAAAACGCGCCAACTTTGAATTGTAATGATTTCTGCTTATTTCTATGGGTCGTTTTTTTATGAAGAGAAATTAATTTTTTTTTTAATTTATAAACTGCGGCAAAATAAAAAAATGAAACAAAAAAAATTTCATATAACCAGTTCCCTCACTGGTTGAACTTTTCACCTGACGTATTCTTTCACACTTAGAACATTTCAAATGATAGACACTTGCTAGTCCACAAATATCTTCTTGTACGAGAAAACGAAAAGATAAAGGCCAATCACATGTCATACACATTTCCGCAGCTAATTTTTCCAAATCAACGATTCGTCGTCTACTTGGTAATTGTACGTCTAAATTTTTATATTGCGTATGTAGTCTTTTCACGCTCTCACTTACATTTTTTTTCCAATTTATGATATTTTTTCTCGCAAGTGTCTAAATTGATTTGCATTACTCATTGTAATATTATAGATAAAATACAACTGAACACTATACAGCAAGATTTACATAAAGAGCTGTCAAACAAACAGCTATTAAACGCGATGTTGCCAGATCTATTTTATGTGAAAAAATACTTGAGTCAAAAGTCATTTATTTATTATTTTTGGTAATTAAATTATTAAATTAATCCAAATAAAAATAATGATAGTTAACGTCTAAATTATAATAATGAATTTATGTATTAAAATTTTTAATTTTAGTAAAAAAAAATTTAGATTCTATTATGACTTACGGGGTACTGTCCGAACAACCTTAAGGTTGTTCGGACATTAATGCACTTATAAGATTAAAAGCTAATTTTTTAATATGTTATTAATCACTATCACATACGTCTAAAATAATTTTTTTAAACAAATCTGACGAAGGGTTATCGCGTAATAAATTATTAAAAAACGGAAATTTAACATGTAGTCTATAGAGAATGTGGACAAAATGCACATATACCGAATTATGTAGCCACTCCTGATAAAGATGAAAAAACAAAAAACTTCTATTTTTATTAATCAAATTTCGTAGAATACGTTAAAAATAAAATAAAAATTTTCTGACGAAAGCTTTTAAAAATATCTTAGCAAGAATGACAAAAAATTCACGAAAATATCAGTCCGCCATGCTTAAAAATGAATAAGTCACGTGACTCACAAAAGTGTGGCAACGTCACGTAAAATAAAACGCGCCAACTTTGAATTGTAATGATTTCTGCTTATTTCTATGGGTCGTTTTTTTATGAAGAGAAATTAATTTTTTTTTTAATTTATAAACTGCGGCAAAATAAAAAAATGAAACAAAAAAAATTTCATATAACCAGTTCCCTCACTGGTTGAACTTTTCACCTGACGTATTCTTTCACACTTAGAACATTTCAAATGATAGACACTTGCTAGTCCACAAATATCTTCTTGTACGAGAAAACGAAAAGATAAAGGCCAATCACATGTCATACACATTTCCGCAGCTAATTTTTCCAAATCAACGATTCGTCGTCTACTTGGTAATTGTACGTCTAAATTTTTATATTGCGTATGTAGTCTTTTCACGCTCTCACTTACATTTTTTTTCCAATTTATGATATTTTTTCTCGCAAGTGTCTAAATTGATTTGCATTACTCATTGTAATATTATAGATAAAATACAACTGAACACTATACAGCAAGATTTACATAAAGAGCTGTCAAACAAACAGCTATTAAACGCGATGTTGCCAGATCTATTTTATGTGAAAAAATACTTGAGTCAAAAGTCATTTATTTATTATTTTTGGTAATTAAATTATTAAATTAATCCAAATAAAAATAATGATAGTTAACGTCTAAATTATAATAATGAATTTATGTATTAAAATTTTTAATTTTAGTAAAAAAAAATTTAGATTCTATTATGACTTACGGGGTACTGTCCGAACAACCTTAAAATGCAAAATATTACACAAATTGAGAAAAAACAGTATCAACTCAATAACATGATTTAACAAAGAAAACGTTACCACGGTTATTCAAAATTATGTTAAAAATTTCAGAGCCAAGAGATCATAGACACTATAGCCAAGATCTTGAAATGCAGGACGCCGAAAAAATAGCTTTTTTATATATTTTAATTTTTTCAAGGTCTCGTATTTATTTCGTAATTAATTGTTGTGTAACCATGGTAAACGAGAAATTAAATAAAGTCCAAGGAGGTGTTATAAAGTCTATTTTTTTACCGTAGAAATGTATTTGTTTGACTCAAGTTGGTACCACAAACATTTAGTTATATTTTAAGGTTTAAAATTTTACAAAATAAAAATTGGAAACTAACCATGGTAACAGAAAACTAATATAATTTTTTTTATAACCAATTCTTAATTTGAGTTTTCAAAAATTAAATAATATAATAAAGAAACCGTGCTAATTTTTTGACGACAAATTTGCTTTAGAAAACAGTTATAAAGAACTATGAAAATCATTGTAACAGAAACCATTTTTATACCTACAAGTTTTCAAAATCGTATCTAAACGTGACAAATGTCAATATACAATATTAAGAATTATTATCACAATATTAAACTTTCGTAGCTGTTCATTATTTTAAATAAATTAATTATTGCGGTTATTTATTATCTAATATGAATTGTTCGCTTATGGTTCGCTCAAAAATGGACATACAAAAAAGAACTATGACAATGACTTGCTGTAATTTTTTTTATAAGCTATAAATTCTTCTTTTTATTGTGTAGTTTCACAAATCATTTATTCAATATGTTGAAGTAAAACTCTATATTTAATAATAAAAATAGGTATCTACAATGAAACGAATATAATACACACGCACAAAAAGATTTACTTATAAAAAAATGCACATAATGTCAATTATATTAATTCTTCAAACTTCATAATATACAACATATTATAAAACAGCTATAAAACATTTAAATTATTATAGGTACCAGAAATTTCTAAAATTTAGTCAAAAAAATATAATGAAAAACACAATTCTGGAAATTTTTAAACAATTTAGCTTTTTTCAGATTTTTGACATTTTAAATATTAATTGACAGTCATTTATTAAATAAATTTAAATAAACAGTTTATGGATTGACCGCTGGAATCGCATGATCGTTGCGCTCTACACTAGCGACACCCTTATTTCTGTCCATAAACTAAACTGCCAAACCCCTAGAAACAGAGAAGTATGGTAGCTTTAATATTTTTCTTAACCTATGGGGTTTGGCAGTTTAGTTCATGGATAGAAATAGGGGTGTCGCTAGTGTAGAGCGATCATGCGATCCTAATAGTCTCTCCAAAAACTGCTCACGTATTACGTCATAAGGAAAGGTATCTTCCTCAATGATTACTTGATCTATGACGAAGTGAACAAGAAATCGAAAACTGACATTTATACCATAAATCAAGATGTAAACAAAACGTACGTAGCGTCATTTCTTAGACAATAGCTACACTTTTTTAGTTATTGATAACACCGCGGTTGCATTATCTGTCATTAGTGACTTTTTACTAAACGATTTGCTGTTATTATTAACAGTTTCGTATTGAAATTTAGCATATCCATTTTTTGTCCTTCAAAGTATGTTTTAAATGTCTAAAAATCCTTTTTCATTGAAAAAAATATTTCAAGTTCAATCTGAATTCCTACTTTTATTAATTTCAATACATGACCCCAAATATGTTTAATACAAAGAATATCATCTATAGAATCTTACAGATCTCACAAATTGACTGTATTGTTTATATACAAGCTGATTCTTTGAGTAAAAAATTGGGAAAAATGACATATGGTAGCGCTATCTTTTGAAATTGGTGCCAGGCAGATTCCTATTAAGAAATCTTTCGCCTAGAGGTACACATCCTTCAAATAATGCAGAAACTGGATCAACATCGTCTAGTTCATTTTCGAGAAAATCAATCTCATATTGATCTTCAGGTTCACAGTCACATGAAGATTTGTAAAAATTGTCTGAGCGTAATATATTAATTATAAAGTTTATTTGTTTGGCTTCCTCTCCCTTCACTTTTTTGATATACTGTTCTAATTTCTGTACAAGGTTTACTTTTCTTGCTTCTAATCTTATTCTTTCGTTAAACGATAAACTGTACAGTGCACCATTTACATAAGGAATACAATATTTATATCGCTTCTCGTATAAAATAGAAATCAACTTTATCGTCTGATCGGTTACCGCTTCACAACGATATTGACCGATCTTATGAAGGCATAGATTCATAAAAAGGGCGAGGCTATATTCCAGACAATATGTCGATAACATGCCGTGATTTTTTAATAAGTATTTTATTAGATATTCAACCAAACCGGTATTTATCATTACAATTCTTTCCGAGTATCTCAAACTAAGCTTCTGTAATGTCGCCAATAGCATCTCAATTGTTACTGTATCAATTCTTTCTCTTTTAGATTCATTATTTATAGTCAAAGGTAATAAGATTCTACTTAGCACAATTGAATCAATAGTTAAATAGTCTCTGCCTATTTTCAGTGAAGCGATGGAACTTACAAGCCTTGAAATCGTTTGTTGTACGAGCATAGCTTGCCGATTTTTCTCAAAGAACAGATTTTTTAGAAGAGATAGGGATCCATTATTGTTTCGTGCATTCATAATTCCAAGTAGATCATTTTCTACATATGAATTTATGACTAGAGATCGAATCTCGTCTGTGCTGCGTGTAATTCGCCATCTCAGTGCTTGTAATATTTTAAGCTTGGTATCCACAAAATCATTCTCCAAATCTGTTTTTATTTTTACATAATCAATCTCAAAGTATGAGTCATTATCAGTAGAAAACTCTAATGCAACATGTTCGTTAATAGCAAGTGGATTTATTGAACATTCATTTTCATATTCTTGTAACAGCCCAGTTTCTTCCTTAAGAATTTCACTCTGTTTTTCTGACTGATTTAAATTCTCCGATGATTCATGCAATTTTTCAAATATTTGACCACTGTTTAAAGACGGATTATTTTTTTCAATTTTAATTGACTGACAAATGCTGTCCGTTTTTTTGCTGTTGGAATTATAGTTTTCAGTAGTTTTGCTCTGATAGGAATAACCTCTGGCGTGAGTTTCTAACATAGTATACGGTGAAGACTCCATAATATCATTATTTCTTACATTAATCACTCTCTGACTGGCACACGTACAATTATTCTGATCTTTTTCGCAACAAAAAATCTGCGAGTATATCTGCGTGCATTTTTGAAGAACAGATTTTATATCTACGGTTTCTTTATTTACGATTTCTTGAAAAGCGGAAATTAGTGCAGAAACAATCGTCATTATGTCCCTATGCTGTTGTTGAAAAATTAAAAAATTCTTGTAAAGTATACTGTACCTATCTTTTAGATTGTCCGTTGTTGGTTTTTCTGTATTATCAATAATTGCAGCGTTACAGTCACATTTCGGTACAAAAGGATTGAAAACAACATTATTTGAATTGTTTTTATCTGAACAGTTTTCTATTTCTTTATCCTTTGTATTAATGCCATTAAAGTTTGACTGTTGGATATCCTTTTCAGCGTTCAGATTATTTTTTTTAGGTATTTCATCGTTTTCGGTTTCCTCCATGACATTTTTTTCGACTTCGTTAATTTGAGTTGTGCTTACAGATTTTGTATTGTCTGGCACGTATTGCTCCTCGTTATTCAAGGAATATCTGATCTTTTTTACACAAGTTTGAATTTCATTTGATTTTTCTTCAACATCTTTAGATTGAGTTGTCGACTCAAGTTTTTGATTCGGGTTAGTTTTATTTGCTTGTTCAGAATCGGTGTTTTCATTATTTTCAAATGGTTGACTGTCAATTATAGTTTCTTCATTATTTTCAAATGATTGACTGGCAATTATAGTTTCTTCATTATCTTCAAATGGTTGACTGCCAATTATAATTTCTGCATTATTTTCAAATGGTTGACTTCCAATTATAGTTTCAACACTCGATAAACCTGAGCATCTGATTTCAATTTTTTCCGGAAACCATACTTCAGTTTTTGAAATATGTTTCTCACGTGCGTTAAGTTGAGTTTTTTCTATAGAGTATTTTTTATGTTTTTGCTCATTCGATTCATCTAGAGAATCATAAAATTCATCAGAAATATCCGATTCATTATTGTACTGAGAACTGTACTGATTAGCGATTGGTGATTTTATGTTTTGTCTTGTAAATAAAGCTAAAAATAGAACACTGCTTAAATCATTAATAATTGTTGAATTAATTTCACATTTATTTTCAATAAATCCACAACTAACACTTTCTTTGGAAAAAGCAGAGGCCGTTATTTCAAGATTATTGTTTTTAAAAAATATTAACAGTGTTTTGATTACAGTTTCTCTAACTTCTTCGAGTAGATCATTTAACAGTAAATCATCAAGTTTTATCTTCTTCATTTTTTCACAAAATATTTTGATTTAAAATTCCCTAAGATGAATTTTAAATTGTATTTTTACAATTATTATATAAGAAAACAAATATATTGAAATGTTTTTTCACTCAAGAAAATATTATTATTTTTCAATATTGTACATCAAAAGCTTTAAAGAAACGACATTCGAAATATAAGTTCACTGTAAATTATTATAGCACATATTTGTCAAAATAAGATATAATATGTTACTTGCCCTTCCTTTATGCAAACATGTTTTAATATAGCTTTCTTTTCGGAATCAAAAAAAAAAAAATTTAAAAAAAATTGCTGTGGTTGGGATATAGTCAATGAAACCACACATTACTGACCTAAACGTAACAAAATTGAAATGGAAAGATTCCTCAACGAAGAAATTACAAATTTAAATTTAAGAACCCATTTATAAATTTATATCAAATATAACATTTTTGACAAGTGACAAAATTTTATTATTTTTATGGTGTCGATGTGAACATTTCTATGGCAAATTTTATGTAAATTGAAAAGTTAAGTGAAGCTGACTGCGCCCAGTCTCAAAAATAAAAAAAATAATATTTCTCTCGTTTGTTTATCGTTTGGTTATAGACCAAGAGGCGGGCGTTAATATATGAAGCTCATTTGTGACAGGATGAAATTTTCAGGGAAGGTAGTATTTATTATGACAAAGAAAAAGCGCTAGGGTTGCCTAGTCAAATCCTGGTGCGACGGCCGGGATAAGCCACTTCCGGTGCAAAATGTCAATTTTTATATGTATATGTATATATGTATAAATTGAAACAGCTCAAAATTACAAAGTGGCCCTTAGTCCAGCATGGTAACCATAGTTTTTAAGAAAATGACATTTCGAAAATTTTTTTTTTTTTAAATATATATAATTGCCTTCTACGCTTATTTGCGTAATTAGCCACGTCCTTTTTCTATATTTATTATTATTCATTAATTAAATCTTTTTCTAACTTCGAAAATTATAAATTGTTAATAACTGCTCAAAATTGGATAAAATATAATAGTTAAATCCTGTATCACGAAAATGAAAAGTTATACATTTTGTAAAGTAGTATCAGTATATGCAAAAAAAACTTTTTAACAAAAAAAAAACCTCCTTCAAAAAACCACTAAAAAGAGAAAAATAATGAAATTTTGAGATCTGTGCCAATTTAATAAAATATGAAGTCGGTAAAAAAGTATAGTATAGTGATTAATATCTTCTTTTTAACCAACTTCATATTTTATTAAATTGGCACAGACCTCAAAATTTCATTATTTTCCTCTTTTTAGTGGTTTTTTGAAGGTTTTTTTTTGTTAAAAAGTTTTTTATTTTTTACTTTTTAGTGTCAAAAAGTGACATTTACCTTAAAAGAATCACACGCCGTTACTCACTTTTATTAAACCGACTTTCTTACGCTGTCTGATATGTCAAAAAGTGACATTTACCTTAAAAAATCACACGCCGTTACTCACTTTTATTAAAATCAGCCGAACTAGTGAACCGATTTTGATGAAATTTCTATGGGACCGATCTGAAAGTATATCCTTTCAAGTAAAAAAAAAATTTCAAAATCGATTAATAAATGACTGAGTTATGAGGTAACAAACATAAAAAAAATACAACTGAATTGAGAACCACCTCCTTTTTTTGAAGTCGGTTAAAAATTTAAATTTTTGATGTGAAACATCTTTAGGTACGGGTGTAAAGTCGTTTGAATGGAACGTCGCCAAATGTCATTTGTTATTGCATTTTGAAACTACGTGGTCAATAATTATAGTTTTTTTACTAACATTATCAGCGCGTAATGTGTCATGCATTGTTTTATTTTTTTTTTATTAAAAAAACAGATAGATTATTATGTATTGTTTTTTTTCTTATTGAAAAATTATTAATGTGATATTTTTTAGCACCTTACCTATATTAAAAATGTTAAAAATTCAATTTCCAACAAAAAATATCTCGCATTCAATGATGTAAATTATTTTCTAATTTAACTAGCATAAAGAGATACCTTTATTAAAAAAAATATATATAGGTAATTTTTATTTCATGATTTTCTTGACTTTTTTTCAAAGCAACTACCTTAAACTACGTTTTGTTTAAAAATGTTTACATATTGTAAAAAAAAATAAATATTTTAATAGCACGTTAATATAAGTATGCTTAGAATAAGTAATTTAAGTAATAATAATTCATAAAATGTTATTGCCTTTGCTCGGATACATTTTTGAATAGTTTAATGTATAGTAAACTATATTGAAACTCATGTTGATCACTCACGTATGTAATATAATAAAATTAAAAAACCGGTTGATTTGTGAATCAGAATTGTCAATCATTATTATGGCAATGTTTGCCTTCTTCAGGCCTAAAATTACATAATTCTAATAATGTAATTTTAGGCTTGAAGAAGGCAACAAAATAGTTGCTGAAAAGTTGCCATAATAAAGATTGACGATTCTGACTCACAAATCAACCTGTTTTTTCTTTTATTATAGTAAATTATTATTATTTTCCATTTTTTCATTATAGTTATTTTGGTTTTATATTCGCTTAGTTAACTTTATACGTGCGTCTGATTAAGTTGAATTTCAAGAAAAAATATTCATCGAGGTTCAGTAAAGTCAAATGCTTCAATTAATTTTTAACGTCAAACCAAATTTAAAATCACAAACAAAAATCAACCTTTTTTCTCTTTTCGAAACAAACCCCAAACCACCTTTTTTAAAACTTTTATTACAGGTTACTACGACCTTCAAGTAAGTAATTTATACTAATTTATATAAGAGGTGCACGTTGAATTACGTTGAAAAATAAAAATAAGAAATTGCTACCCTAAAATATATAAATTCTTGGGAAAATTGTCAATACCAGATTCAGGCAATTCCTGCGTAATTATGCGGATATGAATTAGAAACCAAATGCGCTGAAAACATAAAGTTATACATAACTAGACATACCTATGAATGTTTGCCAAACACAAGGCCGATAACTCATCTCAGAACGGTTATAATATATAAGTATACATATATACATAATGTTATTTGACAGCTTTAAAAATGTCAAAAAAACAAATATAATTTATAAGTTTTCATTGTGTTACCCAAAATTTCCTTAGGCAACCCTATGTATTTCAATACAGCTCTTCGAGATCTACAATATGGCGTCAATTGTATGCTGTCATATAATGACGAAAGATAATTATGAGCTAATGAAATATGTGTATTTTGCACCGGAAGTGAGCTCCTCCCGGCCGTCGCACCAGGATTTGACGAGGCAACCCTAGCGCTTATTCTTTGTCATACTAAATACTACCTTCCCTGAAAATTTCACCCTGTCACAAATGAGCTATATAAATTAACGCCTGCCTCTCGACCTATTACGTTTGTTTAGCTATTTTCATCGTTTGTTTAGTATTTTAGTAGGTATAGCAAAAATCGAAAAAAAAAACATTCTGGGCGCCGTTAGCTTCACGTTTTTTTTCGATTTTTGCTATAGGTACTAAAATACTAAACAAACGATGAAAATAGCTAAACAAACGTAAACAATCGATAAACAAACGATTCCACTCATTTTCGGGTAAAGGTGCCTTATGGGCGCTGCTAGTGTGAAGTTAGCAGCGCTCTCTTTTCTTCGCCGTGTTCGGATTACTGAGCCTAAACAAACGATGAAAATAGCTAAACAAATGTAAACAATCGATAAACAAACGATTCCACCCATTTTCGGGTAAAGGTGCCTTATGGGCGCTGCTAGTGTGAAGTTAGCAGCGCCCTCTTTTCTTCGCCGTGTTCGGATTACTGAGCCTAAACAAACGATGAAAATAGCTAAACAAATGTAAACAATCGATAAACAAACGATTCCACCCATTTTCGGGTAAAGGTGCCTTATGGGCGCTGCTGGTGTGAAGCTATATTTATATTTCTTTTTTTATTTATTGTAGATTATAGACGCGTCGACATCTAAGGTCATTAGCGTCTTTCAACTACACTAAATAACAACTAACTTAAAACTAAATAACATCACAAAACATCCATGAGCGCAGGTGGGATTCGAACCCACGGCAGTCCAGTCTAGAGGTTGCGGCGCCAAGCACGCTACCATCTAGGCTATACTGCCCTATGCCTGCTTTAAACTATGATAATATAATATGACCATAGTTTTCTCTATGTGTGTTTTAAAGACCACCAACAGCTAAGGTTATTTGGGCCTAGCACCAATTCATATTTTCAATTCATTATTTTTAATAATAAATTGAAAATCCAATTGACACTTTTACCAGCTCTCGGGCTAGAACCCGGGAACTTGTAATAGAGGAACCATAGCAACGCCACGTAAAAAAAAGCATTGCTACACGCTCGGCTATTCTCAAGCCCATAGTTTTCTCTATGATTTATTGGAACAGTTCATTAGCAATGATTTTATTAGAATAATCTAATCAATTAGAAAATTTATCAGAATTTTTCAAGCTGAGCAGGTCTTACAATGGGACGGTGAATATTTTCCAGATTTGTGAAAAATGCAGGAAAGAATGATACAGGGTAACAGGATACAATTTTGGAATGAAGTAAATCATTTTATTATAGGTACGAAATAAAGCACCAATTTGCACAGTCTTTAAAATTACATTTATTTTAAAAATATCAAAATATTTAC
This sequence comes from Mongoloraphidia duomilia, assembly GCA_039654895.1. Taxonomy (NCBI): domain Eukaryota; kingdom Metazoa; phylum Arthropoda; class Insecta; order Raphidioptera; family Raphidiidae; genus Mongoloraphidia; species Mongoloraphidia duomilia. The sequence goes on along the minus strand of CM077524.1, from coordinate 44,712,875 downwards.
AAATCTAAAGCAATTTACCTTTACTTTAAATATTAATATTAATAAATATTAACATAAATAAAATAGCAAATTTATGGAAAACGTGCTTGTTTTGTAAGTCGGTTATCCAGAATTGTACGCCAGAAAATTTTAATTTGTAAATAATAAGAAATTTAAAAAAAAAATTTCAAACAAAAGTTGTTGGATATATGCTCCTTAATATTTTTTATAATAGTAATTTTTACGTACAAGCAGTATTTACCAAGATATATGAATTTTTTTTATTTTAGCTTTTATTATTTTACGGGTACAATTTTTCAATTAAAACTTTTTCTTTTTTTTCTCGAAAATGGACCTGCCCATTTCTTTCATATTTTAGGATAAGCCTATTTGAATTGTGGAATTTTTTCCGCCTCTATTTCTGAATCATTTTGTAGACAACACGGTTCGAAAAATGTCAACCAATCCTAAAGTCCCAACATCCCGCATCAATACAAATTAATTTCACACAATGATCGCCATTTACAATACATATAATGAGACCAGTGTTGAGTGTAGTGTTCCCCCTGTAATATGTAGTCATACAGAAATTGTACCTACATTGCACAGATCTAAGACCTAAGCTGTCGACGCGTCTATAATCTACAATAAATAAATACATTGCACATATTATAGAGTATAGAGAGAGACTTCAGAACATGCATTCTAATAAAGTTCTAAAATGTTCCTTGGGCTGTGATACAGAATCTGCACATTAAATATTGCTTTTTCCTTTTATTAATACATTAATACATATATGATACATTTTTACGGTGTTGGGTCTCCAAGTCACTATATGAATATTATGAAGTATTAGAAATACCTTGTATTATGTCCGTCTTGTGACTTCTTGTGAATTTACACTACGCGTTTCAGCAACGAGTTGCCATCTTCAGGTGTGGTTAATTATTTTTTAAAAAACACACATTGAGTATTCGTAACACTGTATAATATTATGATGCTAATGTCGTGGTTTGTGAAGTACTGATTTAAATTTCGAGATTGCTGAAACGCGTAGTGTAAATTCAGAAGAAGTCACAAGACGGACATAATACACGGTATTTCTAATACTTCATAATATTCGTATCATTAGTTCGATTTTTGTTTTGACATGGCATTTGTAATTCTCAAGAGTAGTTCACTAATTTGATATGAAAAATAAAAATAATTACCAAATTTTAACTAAGCAGTTCATTGATATTTTCAAACTGTGTAAAAGTAGAGCTCTTACCGTGCAAATCTCTACTAGACATTTACACTACTAAAATTTTCATAGTGAATTCAGATAATATGATGGAAAACGTCAAATCGGTGGCAGACTAATTCAATTTTTTTGTTAATAATTTTTTATTGTCAATCTCGAATAGGTACTGCTCTTACTTCTTATTTTTTTGTACAGTGAGAGCTTGGACAATCATGTTAACCATTGTTTAAAATTCCGTTTTCTTGCGTACATTTCGCAATTTTTGTTTATTTTTATATTAAAATATAGTATGTTTTATTATATTTAAAAATAATAATACAATAATTAGATAAAAATATTATTAATTGCTGTTAAACTAGATTAATATCTACAATTTAATAATCACATCTGAACTTATTCAACTATTGATCAGAAAAAATACATACTTATAAAATTATGAAGAAAGTCATACATTCTAGTACAATAAAATACACTATGTACTTTGTACTTGGCTTATTATAAATTATTTAAACTATGTAAAAATACGAAAAACATTTTTTCGTATTTTTATAAAATGAGACCGCATTGAGAAGAAAAACTTCCCTTCCTGAAAAAAAAAATTATTTTTAAATTAGAACATAAAAATATTCGATCAAAATTTATAATGAAAAAATCGGTCAAGTGCAATTGCACAATTAGTGTTCCGTTTGTGTGTTCTATAGCCAAATTTTGGTTCTGCAGTTATAAAGAAATAAACAATTAAATTATTTATAACAATTGATCGCGCTAGAATTTAAAATCCTGATAATTTCTTTTTGTTCTTTTAGGCTTTCAAATTTTTTACTAAAAGGATATTTAATACAATAAAGAATAAATTTAAAAAAAAATACATCCTACACGATGTCCTTGAAAAAAGTTTTTTTTTATTTCCCAATTAACCCACAGAATTCAACTTTTTATACTTCACTTCTGTGATGGGGCCACCACACTCTATCTCTGAGCCAAATTTCAAATTTTTACGTCAAATAGTTTCAGAGAAAGTCGCCTGTGACAGACGGACGGACTGGCACCAAAGTGATTCCATAATAGTGTTTAGTTTGCACGGAACACTAAAAACCGACTCAAAAACATAATATTATCGACGAAAATTATTTAAAATCGCTACTTCTTTTGTCCTCGAAAAAACACGTGATAATTAGAAAGTTTAGGAAATTACTTGGAAAATTATAATAAAATCACGAACAAAAACTTTCATTTATTAAATTTTTAATATTTTAACTTTTTAATTGATAGTTTTAATTTGTGATTTTATTATTTTCCAAATAATTTCCTGAACTTTCTAAATCTCACCCGATGATGTTCTTTTGTGGAGGAGACTAGTAGTGATTTTAACTAATTTTTGTCATATATATTGAATTTTTGAATTATTTTTTTTATATGTATATACATTTAATAATTTTGTTGCCTTGGTTAATTAATTTCATATTATCCTGATTTATAAAAAACATTTAAAAACTTAAAAATGCAACTGGTATATTATAATTTTTACTCAGCTCTCAGAGAATCCTAGGGTAGCAATTGGGCGTCCCAATATCATATTTTATATTATAGTCTATTTATTTTTACATTTTTGACTTTATATAATAATAGGTATATAATAATTCGACACAATAATATGATACTCCAGGAAAAACCCTAATTGCTGGTTATCTTGAACGATTTTGGCTCTCATCAAGAAGTAAAAATTATTGTTTAATATTTATTCATAACCGACGTTTCGTGAAGAAGTGAATTGTAATATTTGCGAAACATCGGCATTACACAATTAAATCCATGAAAAACTATTGTTGACAATTTCAAATTTTGATAGAAGGAATTTACCTAATACTTACTTATTAATACATCATTCCCGGATGCAGACCACTGCCCCTTTGGAAGTAGACGTTAGGATTACTGCTAAGGGTTGGCTCCAGGGTGGTATACACGTTTCCATCATCTGGACGTAGAAATATGCTACCTGCACATCATATCAAAATTAATTAATTAATTTAATCTAAATACAACGATAATTATACTCTCAAAAATAAATTTTTACAAGTTCATTCTCAACAATTTGTTTTCAAATCAATTATACAACAAAATGTGGTCGTCGTAGAATATAAAAACTGCCAATTTACAAATCTCTTAAATTTCATAGACGACATTTTATTAACAATCGGTTTTATATTATATACAATAATATACAGATTGTATCAAATTAAAGCTGTGCATAGGCCATTCTGTGTGTAAGACAGAGATCGATATATAAAGTATTAAGTAAGAATGAGATAAATAATCGCTAATAGGAAGTTACTGTGGTTACTGTAAACAAATAATATTTATACAACCTAATAGCTATGCTGTAAAAATGTAAATCTTTTACCAGTTTACCAACTAAAGCAACTAAACCATAACATTTCGGAGATAGGCAACCATTTGATTCAAATTCTGCTATGACATTGCGAATCGTTGTGACAGAAGGAGACGGTCTATTTTCAAAGGCAGCTACAAATAATTTTATTATGTCGGCGGTTGAATTACCGCCATAAAACCATTTAATTATTTGGATTTTTCCCCGAACAGTATAAATTGCCATTTTATCAATAATTTCAGTAGTGACTATTTTTACTTTAGAAAACAACGATGACGCTATTAGGTTGTATAAATATTATTTATTTACAGTAACCACAGTCATTTCCTATTAGCGATCATTTATCTCATTATTTCTTATTGCTTTATGTATCAATCTCTGTCTTACACACAGAATGCCCTATATGCACAGGTTTAATTTGATACAATCTGTATATATTATTATACTATACCTAGCCTCATACATAAAAAGTAAATATACAAATAAGTAGTGTTATTAGTATGTTTTCAAGTTTTGAAACGAACTGCTGAAGAATCCAAATTTACAAAATTAATAAAATTAGAAATAAGACAAATTGCAGACATACATTCACAGTGTTGTTTTTAACATTTTGGAAAACACTGTCAACGTACAAATGAATTTATAAAAGCTACTTTTTACACATAATATAATATTTATACGGGTGTTTCAAAATTAAACAGGCGAGAAGATGCTATTTTTATTTTTTAAAGAATTTCTGAAGAGGTAAATAACGGAATATTCAATGTGAAATACAAAAAACATGTACTGTCTTGGGGGTTATAGAACAATTATAGTAAATTCATTGACATTTCAGGATTACTTAAAATTATTTTTTAATTAATATAAAATTAACATACACATCGAACCTTTTTTTGAAGTCGGTTAATAGTTATACTATTTCTTTTTTGTTCAGTCGCTATCGTATCCCCTATCTTAAGTTTGGGTATCAATTGATAATGTACCAAGTTTCATTAAAATCGGCCCAGTAGTGTTGGTACAAACGTACAGATACACAAAAATGTAGAAACATCTTTTTTGTCCTACACCCTATAAAATAGCTGCTTCACATGCATGTATGTGTGCATATAAAATGACTTTTTACAAGCCTGGGAAAGTAAAATTCAGTAGTAATTTAATGTTTTTCAATTTATGATTTTTAATAATAAATTAAAAAAATCAATAATTAATTTTACATATTACTCCAAGCCAAACGCGAACCTGGTATCTTGTACACGGTAGACCATAGTATTTGTCAACACAGCCACAGCGCCCGTTGTGTTTGAGCGCTTAGCAGACTTATACATGCTATGTATACTATCTTTAGCACTGTATTTTACACTAGCTTTAGACTATACCTAACTTACTATTAGAAGTAACGTTTGCTACACAGGTGAACTGTCAAAAATTTTGAAAATACTGAAAATGAAGACAAAAGCAGGGTACGACAAAAAATACCGTGTATATATCTCGAACGCAATGATATTATGACTCGTTTAAACATACTGTCCCTACTTGTCACTAGATATACAATATACTATTCTCGTTTAGGCATTTTACAAAAGAAAAACACTAAAAAGCAGTTAAGAAAAGTAAAAAAAAATTCTATTACAACAGCTTCAAAAATAGACTCTCCTTAATTTTACTACTTAGTCCGTTTATAAATAAAACAAGACAAATTAAATATCCTATAAATCCAGAGTTATCAGTATCTTTGTAAGGCAAAATCCAGAAATGTCAATGACTTTACTAGGCTTGTAAGGTACACCATGTCCCACGGATTACATAATATAGCAATGACACATATAATTATCAAAAGTATCATATAGCCACCTAATTAAAAGTGAACATTCCTATCTGTAAGATGAGATAATTCAATTTAATTAAATAATATTCCTTGATGAATCATCCAAGTTAAATGTTTTTTTGAAATTGTTTTTTCAAAATAAAATTGACGAGTTCTCTTTAAAAAGATGTAATTTTCCATGTTGGATAATGGGCTGCATCAGATGTCTGAAGAAATGCTACTGAATTAAAACCAAACAAATACTTGAACGGTTTAATTATTCATTTGTGGGAAATCATGCAATGTGGGCAAAAAATAGTAAAGATTTAATTGTTCATTCATTATCTTAGACGATACTAATTATTAGTGACTTATTGTCTAGACGATTAACTTAGTTTCTGCTTTAGATAATTGATTCGGTATGACCAATACGAACTTTTATTAATTTCGTTTATCCGAAATAATTTATTCAAAGTGAAATATGGATATGATTCTACTTCATTTCTAATGATTTATTATTTAAATAATTAACATATTTGGATGGTTCATCTGGGAGAGATCATTAATTATAGTGAATCATATAAATCCGTTCATCTCAGATGATTTATCCAAGGTGAACAAAAAAGGACTTGATTTTACTTCGTTCGTCCTTAAAGTAAGCTGACCACTTCCAATGGTTTATTGTTTACAATTTACATGATTAATTTCTTTTTTCAGTCAAAGGTCTATTTGAGACAATCGTCCAAAATAAACCATTTAAATGCGTTGTTCTGAGATTAACGAAGGACATTGTACTTCGTTCATCCTTAATCTTATCACTGTTAATGCTTTATTTCTTTACAGTTTACACGATTAATTTTGAATCGCTTTAAGGCAGCGTCACAAATGCGGCATTTGTCAAATACCGAACACCGAATATTTCATATCTGGCGAATATTTCAGATACATACATACATACGCGAAGTGGCAAATGTTTGGTATATGCCAAATGTCAAATATTTTCCCATCAACTGTCGGTAAATTAGCACAAATCAAAGCGAACGAATGCTGATATTCCCATTTTTATTAGTGTTCCGCCAAATAGGCGCATGCATGTAGATATACAGGGTGTCCAAGACTTGCATTGTTATTTTAAAACGAAAATATTAGGTTTAGGTATGGACAACCCTTAATAAAAGTGTTAGTAAATATCCTAAAGAATACAATTCCAGCAAAAAAATAACCTCGTTGTATTTAACAATCAAAAGTTATACGTGATTGAAGTTAGGTAAAAGAAGTACATTATTTTGAACACCCTGTATAATAAATTCATTTTTTTAGGACAGACATTGATTTGTCCGTCTACTATCTAGTGATCCTCAAAATTTCAGTTTGATAAAGGTTTCTGTTTTGGCTATGTCGAATTTTAGGTAAAGGTCTGCATGTGTCAAAAATTTCTAAAAAACTTGAATAACTCAAAAGTTACTGAATTTTCGAGCATATCTTTCCTTACAATTTCTATTCACATTTAGGTGCAGAATTGAAAAAACAAATAAAAACAGGGTGCTAGGTTAAAAAAACATAACTTTGATCTGCCACGCTTAAATGGGACAGGCTGTATATTTGAAAATTTTTTTAGGTTATAAACCATTAAAATTTATACAATTTTTGTATTTAAACTTCTTTTCTATCTTCACCCAAAATCAATATATCGGCCGACAACGCAAGTCTTGGACATCCTGTATGTATGCTTCTCATTTCCCGAATATCAATTCACTAAACAGCAGTCATTCAACATTTTGACAAATGCCGCACGTGTGGCCCTGTCTTTAAATAAATCACTCGGGATGATTATCCCAAGTAAACCGTGTAAATCCACCTTTACAAGATTTACTAATTTCGGAAAAATGCTATATTTCGATTTCCCTGGGACATGTGGTATAATATTATATAGGTATGCGAAACACCCGTATGTACTTAGTATCATGTATAAGTAAGTTGAATGGTGACATAACTATACCTGGGGCTGTGTAACGTGCGGGGGCAGGCGGTGGTTGTGGTGGTGGTGGCGGTGCAGGATAGTAACACTGTGCGCTCGGATAGTAGTGGTACATACGGGTGTAACTTGGCGGTGCAGGGTACAGAGCCACCCGATCTGGAAATATAGTATTGTCGCATTTTAATAGCCATTGAATTATTTTTAGTGTACTCCTGAAATTGTTTGGCCAACGACGCGCAGTGCGTGTGATTTTCCATCCGTGCACGCATGAGAGAAGATAGCATAAAGTCTTGCTATAATTATATCACAGTCTATTGGGATCCGTCAAATGGGTGGAGCTTAAAAAACATGGCGCAAAGGGGGGGAAATTTTATATACGGGGTATACTTTTGCGTGTAATTTTGTGATTTTCAAAGTGATAAGAAATAATAAATATAAGTGTAATTTGCAATTGGGCCGGTACGAATCCTAAACAAAGGAATTTCGTTGAAGGAGAACGGATTCTCAAAGCCGGACATATTATCAAATGTGTGAAAAAAACAAGATAACTGAGCAGTCAAAAGTAGTAATCTTTACGGCATATTGCTTAAAAACATCAAAATTAAAAGAAAATCTCCACGAAATTAATCATTCGTTCAATGCTTCTTTAAGGCAGGGTTTAGATCATATGTAGAAAAGAAAAAGTGTTGAGAAGTATCTAGAAATCTGAAAAGGCCATTTCCAACATTCACTATAAATAAAATACATATGGTTATAAAATGTAAAAAACATGTTTTTCTACAGCATAGCATAGTGACCATTTGTTGACTTTAGTTGAAGCAAACTAGCATACTAATAAATATCTAATAATAAAATTAAATATCTAATTGTACCAAAAAATTGAAGTTAAGACATTATCGATATCGCAATATCAGATTATATAGACCTGTTATTGATTAAACTGTGGATAATATGGCTAGATTATCAGTATTATTATATTGACAACAAAACAACTGTAGCACAGTCTAAGTTATAAATTTTACTGCTTTTAAGCTATTAATTACAAATTGGATCTAGAATTAGACCTATATAATAAGTTGCAAAGTTTCAAATTCGTACTAGTAATTTTATAGATGTTAGGAATACTGCTAGCTTGTCTTGAGAATCTCTACAATAACTATATTTCACTTGCAACATTGAGCAAACAAATTTTTCAAGAATGATATTTTAATGTTTTAACATTGGAAATGTTTATGTTCGTATATGGGGGCAGAGTTACGAGTTTTCGTTCAAGGCCAAAAGACAACGGTGTCGCGATCAAATGAGGAGCAATCATGCAAAATTGAACAAGTGCAATTTTTTCGAAATGTGTTTTATATCATGTCTAGTTAATTGAGAGGTATTTGCGACGATCTGCGGTGTTATTTTTGAGCAAATGTTAATAAATACTGTAGAAAAATCCATTTAAAAGTTAAGTAATCAAGCAAAAGTGAACGCGTATATAACAGAAGAATAATAGGGTTATTCTTGACAAAACTAAACACTGCATTGATAAATATTGTGTGTATAATAAACAGTTAATTATGTTTCATATATGCTGTTATCATTTCCAATGTCCTCGATGGTTGCAAGGATTGCGAAATCTGTGAATTTTTTAATTAATACTTAGATTTATGACTGTTCTAAGTTGGATAAAAATAGAAAAAATTAAAATACTGAATACATAATTATTTCAAAATCGTTATGATTACATAGTTAGTTGCGAAGCGACTTTACTGCTTATGGTTAGAGAAATTAGCGTGCAGCAAAGTTTATGAAAAACCGCAGCAAAAGTCAGCACATTTGTTTAATAAAAAGTTCCTGCGTGTTTTTGCAAAACAGAGTGAATTTCAAAAAATTTACTTAAAGATTTGATTATGTTAAGATTTTGCAGCAGAACGAAACATTAAACAGTGTTGTCCCTGGATCGGGCTGCCAATAGGTAACTTTTTTGTTATTAATATACCTAGGTATGCGTTTTACGAAAAAAATGCATTCTTCGTAAAAACTCCCGCTTGTTTAAAACATGAGATTGTCGTTAAAAATGTTTGAATCAAATGTATAGACAGGGCCGGATTAACCTTTAGGCAGAGTAGGCAACTGCCTAGGGGCCCCGCATCGGCTTGGGACCCTGCGCGCGCACAAAAGATATTGGAAATATTTCAGAGTGAAAATTTAAATGGAAAATTTGTATCTTCAATGACAATAGGTAGTATTGCTTTTTTTCGACGCATGCTGTCAGTTGATGAAATACTTCATACTTACAGAACAGAACCATCTAGTATCGAAGTAGTAGAACTATAATAATATGGATGCGTTACGTAGCGTATTGTATGAATCATACAATACGCTACCTTCATCAACTTGAAAAGAGCTGATCATCTTCAAACGGCTGAAAAGGGGCCCCGAGAATTGCATTGCCTAGGGGCCCCGACATGGTTAATCCGGCCCTGTGTATAGGGTGTTTCTCATGCATGAAACAATTTTATGTTTTCTTATTTTCTAAGCACCCTGTACATTTGATCACCCTGTACATTTGATTCAAAATTTTTGTGGGAATCTCATTTTTTAAACATGCAGTAGTTTTTATGAAAATGATTTTTTTTTCGTAAAACGCATATAATAAAAAAGTTTTTCCTATTGGCAACCCGATCCGGGGACACATGGTATATTCTACAGTTCTCCGAATGTGTGGTTCGAAAATTACCATTGACCTTCTGTAACCGTCTGTTTTGTATAATAAGTTAAGTACCTAATAAATTGTTATGATATAGATAACCGTTATAAGATTAATGTTTTTCACAGATTGATAAAATCTGACGGACATTACCTACATATTTTATTCCTCATAACAATTATATTTTTGTAGCTTATCTTTACATTTATAATGTTTCATTTTTTTTTTATTTAAAGATTTATTTATAACAATCTAATTAAGTTTATAGCAGTTGTTTTTTGGTGTATTTATTATTATGTTATCTTTTGTTCTATAGTTTTTTACTTCCCACCTCTACTATGGTAGGGAAGTAATGGATTTAGTCCGAAAAAATATTACGAGATTTTAACAGATCTTCATGTTTTGAGACCCTAGCAATCGTTTAAGATCATTTTCTGCAGGCTGATGTCTGAATGTGTGTGTGTATATGGTCAATTTTTCGCCTTAGATATCGTAAAAACGGAACAACATACGGCCATGCCGATTGTTCTATTGTGTTTATCAGCCTTTAACTTAGATCTGATTAGATTTTGAGTCAAATCGGTTCGGTGGATCCTGAGATATTCAAAAAAACGTTCTCAATGTCACGTATTAACATAGGTAAAAAAAATATAAATGAATTCTAGATGTTATAATATGAAAAAAATGTAAATATTTTTTTTCTCTAAAATGTACAGTTTTCGAGAAAAAAAATATTTTACTAAAAAAAATAAAAATTGTACGTAAATCAAGGTAACCATGATTTTTGCTATATTGCTAGCCATCAGTAGATCACTAAACAAAAAAGAGGGCCATGCTTTTTTTCAAAGAATAAAAAAAGAGTGTTTATTTTTTACAAATATTTACTAGGTGGGAAGTATAGGACTGGTCATCAGTCGAATTTTTTTTACTTAAAATTATCTTCTTTTTTGCTTTATTATTTACCTTTCCATGGAACGAGTATTATTTAAATTATTATACTATAATGAATGCTAAATTTTCCACATCATTTGACTTTACAAGTTTTTTTAACAATAATGAACATTTAATTACTTCTTGGAATAAAATGAAAAGGTAACTTTATTTTTTTGTGATTCATTTACCTGTAAATAATAAATTTTATCCTTCTTGAGCACAGTGAATAGGGAATATGAAGTATATAAAATACTTTTTTGCTACCTAGTTGCAAAAGTTTGACCGGCTGGCGTGACGTGATTGAGTAGTAAGTTGTAAGACATACATATACAAGTTCAGTTCAGTGCAGTGGAGCAGTCGTAATATGACAAATGCAACGACGCGTAACGTCGCGTTTCCTTCCTATTTCCTATTCCGTGCTCATACTTACACGCTGTCACTGAGCACAATATGTTGAGAACAGAAACGGCTCAAGGATAATATTATCTAATGAAAAGAACTCGATAAAGAATGTTACTACCTTTATGCGATGCTTAAAACTGACGTTAAGATCCGTAACTTCGATGCTAGACCTCGCGCGGCGAAAGATAAAGCCACCTCGCCATATAGTAACGTGAATGCATTGCGCCCGCCTATACATATTTTTAATTGCATATTTATTGTTATGAATAACAGTTTGTCAAAATTGTACCTAACGTCATAAAACCCAATGTGCAGTTTTGTGTACACGGCACTGTCTGCGGGCAAGCAGGCGTTCACTAGCATATTATTGATGACGTGCCTGGCTTCATCTCTCACCGCGGGCACTCTAACAGCAGTTCATATTCGCAAAAACGTTCCTTAACATAAGTTCCGTAACTGCAGTTAAGCCTTAATAAATGTGATTTTTTATAGCATTTAGTAAGCAAGCATGAGTTAAGACATGTGCGTAAACGTTTTAATCAAATGTCACCGCAGGTTATGGCTGATGTTACGGAGCATAATCTCAAAAATCAACGAAGATACAGAAATTGATGATTCATTCCGGCCATGGCAGCTGTAATTAGAAGCATTTCCCTAAAAGAATCAAGAGAGACTTTTCGCATCATTTCCATGTTAATTCGGAATCTTCTTATATAACCCACATCGTTATTGCACTTCGCGCATGCAACAAGCGCTGTATGCAGTTTCTTTGCGATGGTTTATTAGAGCTAATATTTGTAAACGAAAGTTGTTATCCCATATTATGATATTTGTTTCAAAACTTTCAACAAACGTCAAACTATTGTTTTCACTTTTGACACTAAAGTATTAACCTGTTCAGAAAATCTCAATGCGCATAAACACTCTTAATAAACCACTGTTAAGATCAGTGTTAATTTTGATTCATTTTTTGTCCACTAAATTTCATTGATTGATTGTTGGCACGGCATGGCCACATTAAACATTTTCTGAAAAAATTGGCACGTAAATGTGGTTCGCCATCCCTGATATAAATTGTTAACAAAAAATTCGTCTGTAGAATCTGTAGTGAGATTCTTAGTCCTTCATTTGGCGTTTACTCGAACCCTTTAGCTTTAAAAATAGCGTCGGGAGAGCGGTAACCTTGTTTAGGTGAGGTGACAGGATTTCAGATGAAGCGCGCATAGAGTAACTTCCAGTAGAAAATTCTCTTAAGTTATACTGGACACTTTAGGGTTCAGGAGTTTAAGTCCGCCCCTGATGTACAGAGTTCATCATCTCACATGACACACGCCCGTCATGTATAACGACACTTATAACAGTAATTCACCTTTAATTATATTCCATCAAACGTGTAAATTATTATGCACTCGCTGCTTTTATATTTACTTAAAACTAAACGTCCTGTATGAATGAATAAATTACATACCGACTGATCTATCATAAATTACAATAAATTACAGACCACTTCTCGGTAAGTTTCAAGTACCCATATGTTAATTTTCGCTATGGAAACATCACCTAATTCAACATTAATCAAAGTCTTTTAATGATTTGTTTCTTAAAACACACGGTTTTGGTTTGTTGTGGAAACTGGACTCACATGTAGCTATTTTCGATTCTTTGAAAGCTAAGAAAAACATTAAAGACACATGTCTATGATCTATTTGTAAAATATATTCTGTTTATTTAATCTATACTAATATTATAAAGTAGAAGAGTTTGTTTGTTTGGTTCAAATTGAAAAATTATTTTTGTGTTGGATAGTCCATTTATCGAGGAAGGCTATAGGATATATTATAATATCACGCTACGACCAATAGGAGCGGAGCATCAATAAAAAATGTTGCAAAAACGGGAAAAATTATTCCTTTCGAGAGCTTCCGTTGCGTGCGCTGCGTAAACGGTTAAAGTTACGCAAAAATCATGTATGACGGAATTGTTCTCGGAAGGTTTATATATATAGCGAACTAGCGAAGCGATAGAGTAATGTAATTCCTAAACCACGCAACGGATTTTGATGCGGTTTTCACCATCAGTTAGATAATTTTTCACGGAAGGTTTATATATATAGCGAACGAGCGAAGCGAGTGAGTAATATAATTATAATATTTAAGCGAACGAGCGAAGCGAGTGAGTAGTGTATTTATAATATTCAAGCGAACGAGCGAAGCGAGTGAGTAGTGTATTGCACCCGGGCTTTCTTAGCACCCGGGTGAAGCCGGACGGGGCCGCTAGTTTATACTATAAGTAACAGTCTACCACGCAGAGGTCTTAGGTTTTAATTCAATTGGCGTTGAAATAATTAGACTTTTTTAATTGCTAGCTTTTTTTGCAGATCATTGCCTTGGCTGCAAAGGATTTTTAGCAATAAACCTCTAATTCTATTTACTAGTTACTTGTACTATAGAAAATGCTAAGGTAAAGGTCTAAGAATCCGAAAGAACTCTCCGCAAATTGTGTCAATAAAAATGGAAACATTATATCTAAAAAAATAAAAAAACAAAAATATATATAATGTTCTATAGATACAGAAACTGTCAGCCATTGTATGGAAAGTAATGCAAACGATAGCGTAAAAATTACAATCATACCGATAAATCTATAATCCAGCGCAGATAATTTTAAATTTTCAAATATTTTCACACATAAAACTGTACTTCGTAAAATGAAACTATACCGCTGGAAATAATTGTTTCGAATTTAATTTGAAGTCAACGCCAGGACAAAACTACAATTAATAAAAGACGCAATTTATTTAGCTTTTGAAATAGTGGCGCCAGATATTTTTACCCGACTGCCTCAGAAGGAGGGTAATGCTTTTCGAGTGTATGTATGTCTATTTTTTTGGTACGCTCTGTAGCCTAAACGACTTGACGGATTTTTAAAAATGAGGTGTATAGATTCGTCATAGTCCCACAAGGGCTACTGAGTATATATGATGTCACGGAAAATTCAATATGACGGACTCTAGACGCCATTTTGTCAGAATGGAAAAGTAATTTTCCTTCTAAATACATCAATATGGGTACATCAAGAGAAAGGTTTCGTTGAGAAGATTTCAAATAAGGTATATGCCGTCACGGAAAATTCAATACGATGGATATCCTAATAGATAATAAATTAAGGGGGGTCCCCATACAAAAAAATATGAGCCGTCGTGGGACGCCTGGCAGATGTGAAAAATCAGCCCCGGCGAGAAATTTACAGTAAAGGTACGGAACCCTCGTAGCGCATTTGACCGGTTTTTTCTTTACCATGTACCTACCTATAACATGCATACCTATAGATATTATGTATAATGTACGCAATGCAGATCAGTCAATATTTTATGGCCATCTTTTAACGGTTTATAGCAGTGGCATCTCGTGAATCAAGGCACATTTATAATTAGGTAGTATTTTAAGTTGTCATGTTTCAAAATTGTGAAAAGAGAATTTTGACCAAATCTAGTTAGGACAGTGGTCTTCGACGCATCTATGAATTAAATATTTCATCCGAATGAAGAAATAGTAGGTGCGACGGGACAGATATAGTATAGAAATTAATTATTTCTTACTTTTTAAAGGTTTGCTTTTATGCGTTGGAAATTTTTATTTCATACTTTTCAAACTAATTAATCAAAGACTGAATATTTGAATTCGAATTTTCTAGCTGTAATAGTGGCCGAGATTTCTACAAAATTGTGATGAGAACTGAAGCAATTATGGCAATGGTTGAATCGATTTTCATCAAAGACTGCTAAGAACTATCTCGCAAATACCGGGTTTATAACAAAACAAAAAAATTCGACTGATGACCAGTCCTATACTTCCCACCTAGTAAATATTTGCAAAAAATAAACACTCTTTTTTTTTATTCTTTGACTAGGCCTAAACAACCTTAGCTGTTGGTGGTCTTTAAAACACAATTTAAATTTTATTCTTTGAAAAAAGTATGGCCCTCTTTTTTGTTTGGTGATCTACTGATGGCTAGCTTAACATAGCAAAAATCATGGTTACCTTGATTTACGTACAATTTTCTTTTTTTAGTAAAATATTTTTTTTCTCGAAAACTATACATTTTAGAGAAAAAAAAAAAATATTTACATTTTTTTCATATTATAACATCTAGAATTCATTTATATTTTTTTTACCTATGTTAATACGTGACATTGAGAACGTTTTTTTTTAATATCTCAGGATCCACTGAACCGATTTGACTCAAAATCTAATCAGATCTAAGTTAAAGGCTGATAAACACAACAGAGCAATCGGCATGGCCGTATGTTGTTCCGTTTTTACGATATCGAAGGCGAAAAATTGACCACATACACACACAATCACACACACATATGCATACAGACATCAGTCAGAAAATGATCTTAAACGATTGCTAGGGTCTCAAAACGTAAAGATCTGTTAAAATCTCGAAATATTTTTTTCGGACTAAATCCATTACTTCCCTATCATAGGAGAGGTGGGAAGTAAAAATAGGTTCAACCGTTTTGGAGCTATGATGCCACAGGCAGACAGACAAATAACATGCATTGGGAATAACATGCATCATGTTTAAAAATGGAAGATTTTTTAAAATTAAAAGGACGATGCACTGCACTGACACTAAATCGGGCTTTATTCATATCGATCCACGGCGAGGACAATCATTAATCAAGCGCAGCTGATTGTCAGATTCAATATTCTAACGTGCAAACATTGTATTATAATATTTTAATTGGATATGAAAACACACATTCTTTACCAGTGCCGTCACAAAAACTCTTCTTGCAACTCGTAACCTCGTTAATCTTTTAAACGTTATAGAAGAGAAAGAAATGTATTTTCTACTTTTTGGTGAGTCGATATTAAGGTTTTTTATTTTTTTCAAAATACAAAATTATTTTCAAATTTCAAGTCGATTATATATTTTAATTTATATTTAAATTTTAAACGACTGGAGACACGCTTTCCCACCACCAGCACCGTCACTTCCACCACATTTTTGTATTTCCAGTTTGTAACATGTTATAATGTAAGTATTATTATAACCAAAATACCAGAATATTGTATTGTCATCAAAACTACATACAACTGCAAAGTTTCACGTCAATTGGACATTTGGAAGAAGGTGAAAATCGAGTTGCAAGATTCTTTTTCAAACAACATACAAGTCAAGCTAATATAAACGTGTTAAAAAACTTATCATTTTGATATACCTAATTCAGCTTTTAGGGTTTAAATTCAACATTTTAAAGCAATAACGATATCAAATGTACGACGTTTCGTCTATATATTTAGACTTTTTCAAGTACATAAAAATAACAATATTTATGAAAATTAATATTAATTACTAACCATAGCAATTAACATAAGATAGGGTACATAAGACAAAAACATGGTAACATGGTAACAAATTATGTTGACTATAAATTTTAACAATCAATAATAATAATAATACAAATGTTAGTAAAATTTCATAACATAATTATCCTGACTACTTAAATTTTGAGTGTCTGTTCTATAATTGATTGAATTGTTTTTTCTAATAAAACACATTTCACTGATATTGCGTTTCTTCCAATTTGACTCTTTATCTAATATTTGAACTTCATTGAAAAGAAATTTATGCCCAGTGTCGAAATGATGAGATGACAACGCCGTTTTATTATCACTTAATAAGTTTATGTTTCTACAGTCCATTTTGTGCTGATAAATTCTATTTTTTAATAACTGTTTTGTTTGTTCTACATAGCACTTATTACATTCACAAGGTATTTTATAAATGATGTGAGATAGGCGTCTTATCTTTAAGTCTTGTGAATAACTTATCCAATTTATTTAATTTTATTATAATCACGATGGACACGATTTCTAATATAAAATAACGATATCAACATTTTTAACTTACCACTGGAAGTTATTGTAATGGGTCCGAAAATCGAAATCAAAAAGGAAAAAAAATTTTTATGTTTCAAGGTCACTACACTATTTTTACACTACTTTTAGAAAGATGTCTGTGTGTGTGTGTGTGTGTGTGTACGTACGTACGTACGTACGTATGTGTACATTTCTTTCAAAGACGAAATCTCGAGAACGAAAAATGATATCGACTACGTTAGGGTGCCAATCGACGCGTATTAACGTAAATATGATCTGAAAGAAATTTTTTCAAAATCGGTTCAGCCGTTCTTTTTTCTTAACCAAATAACCTCCAAAAAAGTAGATTTTACACAATATCTCGCGAATAAAAAATTATATCGACTTCGTAAGGGTGTCAATCGAGGCGTGTTAACGTCATTTTGATCCGACATAAATTTTATAAAAATCGGTTCAGCCGTTTTTTTTTTTTTTTTTTTTTTAATTATTGATGTTTTAATGATTGAAATGATTACTTTTCTGTGTAATATCTAATTTAATTATTATTATTAAATATTTATCAAACTGGGAAGTTCGTCGTGTGGACCTCAAGGGTCGCACTTTAGTCCTAATAAACGACCCACCTCACGGCTTGTTATTATTAAAGTTGAAATAAAACTTTTTTAATTAAATTTCACGAGTCGCCTTTGGGATTCGCGTTCACCTAATTAAAATATTTCCATCATCTGCTTATTTTCTTTTTGTTGATCGTCGACTATTGCATTAGATGAGTACCGCTTCTACTTTTCATGTCCAATTAAATGTTCAATGAACAAAACATGCTCTGTTTGTATACAATAAAAAATCAATGGATAGCTTTCAAACAATAGAATTTAACAATGATAATAAGTAAATGAATTAACCGATTATTTACAGATTAAGTGTTATAATATCTGGGTGCCGAGCTTTGCTCGGATGAGTTCAAAAAAATAGTACTTGTATGCTGTGAGATATTATTTTCTCAAAATATTACTCCGAAACGAATTTATTTCTGAAACATAATTTAAATAATTGTTTCTGTTAAATATTTTAAATACCTATGTGTATTTTTAAGCGTAAAAACTAAGTATCAACTTGAATCAAGCATTTTTTCCTGTAAATATTACTTAGGTCGCCATTTTCAAATCTACCGCCGTTATTGTTTTGTTGACTGAAGAGCTCGCAAAAACCGATTTTCATAGATTGAATATCTTGTAAAAATGTTCGAATCAGATGAAATTCTGCTTGCCCGTTGCCGTTTCAATAATCCATTTTTAAACATTGATACCAAATATCAACTTTATCGAAGTACTTTTTCTCTGTGATGTCATCTTAGCAACTTTCAGTAAATTTCAAATATTTTTTTTGCATAGAAGGTACCTACTGAAAAACTCACAAAAATCGATTTTCGAAGAAATAGAATTCATATTATATCTTTTAATAACAAACGTCAGACTATAAACCTGCAGCGCAAAACTTTTTTGCATGCATCTTCACCATAGTTTTTAAAAATCGATGTGTTTTGATATACTGCATGCCTGCGTCGCTAGAAGTGCGGCCCTTCGGGCCGCCGTGCAAATTTTTAAACAAAACTTTTTTGTATGTATCTTAACAATAGTTTTCAAAAATCGATGTGTTTTTACACAGACTCGCGGTGCCAGAAGTGCGGCCCTTCGGGCCGCCTATTTGTCATTATTTACATATTGTGCAAGACACTTCTTATATTAGTGTTCATTTACAGTTTTAACCCTTGTGATATATTATACAAAATCTATGTAGAAATAGGCTTCGAATCGATCTGACAATTGACCGAGTTATAAATAAAAAAACTCTTTTTTTTAATTGCTCCCCCTGGGACCAAGATTCCTACCTAGATCGATTTCTCGCCCCGAAAAATCCCCATTCTGTAAATTTCATCAAAATCGTTATTCTTTTTTGAGAAAAAAAAGTCTAGGTAAGATTATACGTCATACTATATTTAACGTACATAATATACATATTTTATATAGGTAATATAAAAATAACATACTTAGGTATCTATTTATTTAAATATTAGTTAAAACTACTTACATAATTACGTTTAGTTTTTATTTCTGTTATTCTTTACTATACAAATAGTTCACGGATTATTTTAAAATAAGTTAAAAATTCTGTCAGAGTATTTTGACATATAAATAATGAAAGTAGTTTGTTTTCTCCAAAGCCTACTCACGATATTACAATGTTTTGACAGGTCAAAAAACCGTTTTTAAAAATGATAAAATCGATAGGAAAACGAATTTTTCCAGGGATGAGACCTAGCTAAATCGATTTTTTGCCCCCCGAAACCCCTTTTCGGTAAATTTGATCAAAATCGTTAGAGCCGTTTTCGAGAAAATATTTATATAGATACATAGAAACATATATATATACAAGATTTACTCGTTTAATAATATAGGGGGATAGGGGGATATTCGAAGTTGCTATATTTAAATAGAGCAATTTGATCCTTGAAAACAGTTTTAAGAATTGTGCCACGGAAGTTCTCATTTCCAACAATTCTTAAAAATTAAATGTTATATAATGGTTCTAAGTAAATGCTAATTTTTAAACATTTTTATGAACCTGATTTTGAAATTTATAACGAAAATATATTGTTTCAGCGTAGACAAAGCGTTATAATATTAATGTAATGTTGATCTTGAAAGTTAACTAACGATTAAAAATTGATTTTATTTCTATAATCTTATATCGATACACGAAAAACGCACACAACTAAGTGTTCCTAATAAGAAAATAATAATTTTGGGTTCTAATCCTAACATTTCAAAAAAAATCGTTATTAGGATTACGCAAAAAATTCTCGAAATTAATCAGTTTTCTACTTGAAGTGACAAAATAGAAAAACGTTTTAAATGGACTAACAATTATTCAGATTGATTGTAGAGTTTAGGTTATTAGGCGCTCGACAACTCAGTTCATTAGCGTCCACAAACATCTATAATCTATTCATTATTTAAATCTAGCAACTATTCACTAAAATATTAATGTAGTACTTCAGTAAGTGGCTGTAAGACGTTAATTTTAATGAAAATGTTTTTCGTTGGGAAGCAGCCAATTATATAATTGATTCGAAACATATTGGAAAAAATCATTTTACTAACCAGTCACAGTCAGGATTCTAACCTGAACCTTTCCACTTTCGCGGCAGAATGAGCTTACAGTACTCAACCGTGACATGATTACCAAACTAATATTTTCCATATATGCTTCGGAATCAATAGATTTTCACTACATGCGAGTGTTCAGGTTAAAATCCTGATTGTGACTATGGTTGGTAAAATGATTTTTTCCAATATGTTTCGAATCAATTATATAATTGGCTGCATTCCAACGAAAAATTTTCAATTACAATTCAGCCGTATAAATCTTATTAATTTATGTGAAATTTAATGGTAATTTTACGTTATATACATACTACATTAAAGATCATCTGCAAGATGTCATCGTTACAATCGGTAAGAAAGGTTTCTATCAAAAAGGCTAATTAAGATATTTGAGATTAGTACGGCTGTGCAAATGTATATTATAAAAGTTTATATTGGTAAATGCAGTCGATTACATAATAGAATATGCATTATCGGAAAAAATCATTTTATCAACCAATGTCACAGTCGGGATTCAAATCCGAACTTTTCCCCTATCGCGGCGGAATGAATTCCGACTGTGACAATGGTTGATAAAATGATTTTTTCCGATATTGCAGATTCTATTATGTAATTGACTGCATTTACCAGTATAAACTGTTTATAAAATGGCTAATATTATGGACAAAAAGTATACAGGATATAAGCTGCATTAAAATAATTGTCGTTGAACTGATTTGCCGTTGGGTCAACACTGTAAGTATCTACGGTGTAAATAATATTTACTGCATGTAAATCTTGTTATATTTCTTGCGTAGATAGTAGCTATATATGTTTGTGAACCCGTAATTTCCGGCCGATGTCTATAAGAGTCGCATCTCTGTGCGCCGGAAACCATGGTCATAGACTTTAATTACTCTAATTTCCCGTAATCTGGTTCGAAGTTTTCCGGGTCAACAACACCAAATTGAAAGCGAATGAACTATTTTAATACATATAATTAGTTCTGCAGATATCTTAAATTAACGCTTGTGTCAATAAAAAATAATTAAAGAATTTTTATTGGTTTTATTATAGAATTCATGGAATGCTATGCTGTTTAAATTATCGTACGGCCTTAGCTTAAAGCCCGTCAAACGGAAACAATTTTGACAGAAAACTTGCAGACTTTATGATAATATTTTTTCGAGTATTTTTTAATAAAAATATTTTCCTCTTTTTCAAAAGAATTCGAAATGCCACGAGATTTTGCATTATATCTAATAATTACTATCTATATTTACTTATATTGTTAATAAAGCATACGTATAACGATAAATTGGGTTCTTTTTTATTAATTTTTCTTTTATTAAAAAATGGCCAACATTTCTGCATTCAATTGGTTCTTTCATCAGGGACTTAATATTAAAAAGTATTTTATCTGAAAAAATTGCCTTCAAAATATTTAAAAAAAAAGAATAAAGAAAGACAAATTAAATTGGGTCAATATCCTGACAGAATCTTAATTAACAATTACACATAATTAATAAGCAAAGCTGCTGGTAACCATCCTTGTATTTTTAATCTTTTTTATATTTATTTTAGTTACTTTAACTGTATTTTTCATCTTTTTTTAGATCTGTCGTCGTCGGCCGAACTGTATAATTCTGCCAACCCACAAACTTGTGTTACAAATGTGAATCAAAATATTTATCAACTTTTCTGGGTCATTAAAAGAGCTCACAACTCAAGGAATGTGAAATAGTCAAGTGTGTAAATATTAAAACTTATATGTACGGAAAACGGAAAAACAATATTTTTGATAAAATTTACCAGGCTGCATTATTATCATGGTTCCTCCATTTTGTATGAAATTCAGAGGAAAAAATGCAATTTGTTGATTATTTTTTGTAGGTTACAAGTATTTCAATATAATTAATTAATTAATTGTAGATTATAGACGCGTCGACAACTCAGGTCATTAGCGTCTTCAACACAGCAAATAATCCATTTGCGTATATTAGAATCCGCCAGCCGGCATACACAAACCGACTGGTACGAGCTCGGGTCACTGGGAGCGCTAATTCCCAAAAAAACATTGGAATGTGGTTGCTATTGCAAATTGCATTCCAATGTTCTTTGGGAATGCAATTTGCGATAGTAACTACATTCCAATGTCCCACTGGGGGGATTTCAATATATAAACACTGCAGTGTAGACGGTTGTGCCTTCTAATTAGATCATATTTCCTTTATTCAGTATTAACTTATCTACCTACTCATTTAATTTTAATTAGAACCGACCCTGAGCAGAATCCTAAAAAACAAATATAAAACTTAACAATGCAGACATACAAATTTAAAAGTTGTAAATTCTTCACATTGCATAGATTTTAAACAAACAATTAACAATGTTGTTATACAAATTTAAATGCATTGTTTACAAAGTGACAATTGCAATAAGTGACTGTTTCAATTGTTTAAATGCAATATACAATTTTAGGACAGTCGCGTAAAATAAAGTAATTAATATAATTGCAAATTTACAATGGAGATAAAGGTACATACATATTATCGCTAACAAAACCACTGGCTATAATAATATTTCACAGCACATATTTCTTAAAACAATACGTGTAAAAACCTTATTAATGGAGAGTTTGTTAATTAGTTATGTGAAATACGTTTTTAAAATAATAACAAATTGCACGGTTTAAATATATAGTAGGTAGATAAGTGTATAGTCACGCAAAAAATACACTTAACAATATACGATAGTTACCTAACAATTTATTATGTTATTTAATTTGATACTATAACTTTAAAGTTTCATTTAATAAATAAATTAATATTAAATACAGCATACAGATCTAACGATTACAATAATCTCATTTTGAAAATATTTTGATTTTAAAAATATAAATGATAGAAACAGAGTCTAACTTTAAAAATATTGTTGATATATTTTCAAAAAATTACTAACCAATTTAAATCTAATCTAAAATCGAAAATAATTGTATTGATAATATCTTCTAATACCCTCTTAAGTACAGATTTTCTTCATTATTTTTACAATTTTTTAAACTTACATTAATTGTCTATAGTATATAGTATAGTGTGAATAGAGGAATCCTAAGAAATTTGAATAAGATTGAAAATTTTGTGAGCAAGAGCTCGAAGAATTTCGATTTTTCTCTAGAATTATATATTTGTTGTATACATGACTGACAAATTTTGGAAATAAAATATAACCTCAGGAATATCAATGTTAAAATGTAGAGCACAGTATTTACAAATTGAAAGTTTTTTATACGTCCTATATATTATTATATATCTTGGGTGACAGAACCATATATATGCTACTAAACAAAAACTTAAAAAAAGGGTGTGGGTCTCGGGACCCCCGACAGATGTGAAACATCAAAGAAAACGTTATTTTACTCGGTGGTATTCTCTATGTAGTAGTATATATTTTTTCAAAAGCAGCAACTAACTGTTAGGCTGACGTAATCCTATATACTGCACTGTAACACACGCGGTTGCCCAAGCGCGCGGAAGCCGAGAGAGAGACAGTGGTGGGGAGAACAGCAGCGAAGGAGCGGACCAAACATTTCGTTGCATATTTCCTCTCACGCGGCTGTTCACAGCCCGACATAAGATGTTTCACATCAAAATTATATTTCAATTCTAATATAATGCCTGAGTTTTCATTAATTTTATTGTTCCCCTTAACGCTATAGTTGGCCTTCTAAATACCTTGAGTTTGCAATCACTGATTTAAAGTAAACCAAGAGTGCCGCCTTAATAACAGGGTATATTGTTTATGTGAGGTGTGATATGGCAGCTGCAGCAGCAGTAGCGGCCAGCAGGAATGTAAGCACAAGAATCAGTAACAGCAAAACGGCACGTCGTTAGTTACGTAGTATGCATAACTAGATACTGTTCTCTTAGCCAGAGCTGAATTACGATTAATCAACATACATTACTTTAACATTAATTTTTGGAATAATTTATTCATAAAGGAAAAAATTACATGTCTTTACCGGGATTCAAACCTGAATCTCACAGTTAGGTACTATTTACGCTACAGTACCACGACAGCTGTACAATTTTTTTCCTAGATGAACTAATACATTTAACATTTCATCACACGTGAGATCTTTTTAATTAATAATGCAATGAAAGTGTTTTCATTACTTAGTTTCTTTGACAATGATTGCAGAAATAGTATTTACAAATAAAACATTGACTGTGTTTCGTTAATTAATAGACGAGCACTTATATAAAACCATGAAATCCAAATATAATATTATTTAGTAACATAAAAGTTCTAAAAATGGATAAAGCAGAGCTTTTTCTAGATTTATTTACTTATTTAAAATAAGTTTAAAGTACCTATCTTAAATTGATCCCGCCTCGCCCATCGAAATCAGAAAAAATAATATTTTTCTCCTACCTAGGCCGAAAGTTCGTACTTTCGTCCCTGCCAAGCGGGAACAAAGTCGCTCTTTCTTCCCGTGGTACGGACAAGTGCGCGTGCGCAATAGTACTTATGCCGGCTCTCACGCACCTACTTCTGTCTCCTACACATTAAAATTATTTCCTTTAAAATTATTTTTTAATAATTTTAATAATAAAATAAAAATAATAATTTTAATAATTTTTTTTTTCAATTTTGCGAACTTTCGGCCTGGCAGAAGAAAAAATAGTATGCGCAACACGGGAGGAAATTACTACATTTCCTCCCTTGTGGCACAATGCACTATTTCATGATTCAGTCAGGAAATATAATTCCTGTTTTTTTTAAGTCTGTGGCGTATTTTTCTGGTATTAGTGCACATTTAAATGGACAAAAAATTGTTTTTTGACAGCGGCGTCATACGTCAGCTTTGTGTCTGGTGACTACACGTAAGGTAGTTTTGTTTTCACTGCAAAGCGAACGTGCCGTATAGACACGGAACCGTAGAGCAAGTGGATTGCGGTGCGCGATTTGCACAATTAAGTCTGAGACAAATAACCTTGTTTCATGTAGCAGGTACCAAACTAACTATACTAAGTATATATAGTTCGTACACGTGAATGTACCTACTAACCAGCGTAGCTAAATTTTTTTTTTTTTTTTCGGTATTTACCACATCCAAGGAGAAACCTCTGTTTATTTAAAACTAGCGGTCCGGTCCGACTTCGCCCGGGTGCCATGAATTTATGATTTAGTATCCCCCCTCGAGAAATTCTCCTCCTACGACCAGGGCGAAGCTGGACTGGTGGTGTTTATAATATAATTATATTAGTAGGATTCCGTCAATACGCTAAAATGCAAGAAAATTGCAGAGTTACGTTTTATTACTGTCCCACAGGAACTATACATTTTTCCGGGATGAAAAGTAACCTATGTCCTATTCCAGGACCTAAAGTAACCGTATACCAAATTTCATGAAAATTAGTTCAGCCGTTACAGAGCTAAGTTGTAACAAACACACACATACACACAAACTTTCGCATTTATATAAGTTTAGTACAGATTAGTAGAGATTAAGCGAAACTAAGATAGGTAATTTATTCAGGCAGTGGAAGTAACAAATTTGCACATTTTCGAGCCAAATTCATTTAGAGGTGGCTCATTGGTTTTTCAACAATTTTTGAATACTGTAAATTTTTAACAAAGCATACAGACATAGAAAAAGAAACAAAATTCAAGAGACTAAGTATATACTGCACTGTAAGATGATAAAACTTATAAAATGTTAACTCTCGCATGTATAATGATTCGACTGTTTAATAGCTGTACTATGCTTTGCAGTTTATTTGAATAGTCGACTCTCGCATGTAGTGTGTTATAACTTGAAATTGCTATATATAAGAAGAGATCGGTTTCCACTCTCGGGCACTGTGGAGAAATCGGTAACTCACCTAGCCGGAAACTGGGAGTTTCGGGTTCAAGCCCGACAGTGGTCATTTGATTTTTTCTTAGATATAGCTCATAAATCATGGCAGCCTAGCTATCTGAGATATTTATTATTTTCACCTCTAATTGTTATGTGAATAATATGGTGTGGATATAAGGGGTTTTAAATCGATTGATTTTATCATATACCAATTTAGACTAGGACAACTTAAAAACATATTTCAGAAGCAAATATTCTGCTCTTAAATTGTTGAAAAAAGTTACTAGGTATACAATATTTTTATGGCTTTCGATAATGTATTTTATTAAGAATTATGGCCAATCTTAATGACCTATGTTAATTAGATGCAGTTATTTAGACTTTTACCATAGTGGCTTCACTTTTAGCGATAGAGTTTTTAAAAAATCATACTAACTTCGTGAATTTTCACGAATTAAACCAAAATAAAATGATATTTTAAAATTTTTAAGGCTCAAAATTTGACGTTTATTATAATCTTAAGTAATTTTAAATAAGCTCGATGGTGCAAAATTAAAACACTATGTGCATGACTGCAAAATAGTTCAAAAGTTGAAAAGTAAATAATTGTCCAACAGACTTATAACGACGCATATAGCCTAGTAGCTGCGCATCTTATTAAAATAAAAAAAAATAAAAAAGTTGTCAAAGTATACAAAGCGATTAAATACTTAAGTGCTCTGATTTACTTATTATATAATTTCCGATTTTGAGAGCCACTGATTGTATATTATATGCACAGTGGGCAGCTAGGGTTTCGGCGCATGGGCTTGTGAACACGGCATTACGAAACTCCGTTTTTTTTTCAAATAGCTAATTAACCTCCCAGTGGCTTCTTTGAATGTTCCATATATTATTTTACTTTTATCTTTTATCCAGTTTGATAAAAAAATAATCTTACGAGCTAAATTAAACATTACTTATTTATTATACGAATGATTTATTTTTTTGCATGTTTTTGTGCAACTTGGTATTCAAACGGAACTAGTGATTTTAAAAACATATTAATAATAACATCCAAAAATAAACTTAATGCATATTTTAACAAGAATCTATTTTGCTGCCATTGGCATAGGAATTTTATATAAAACAAACAAGCGAGCTCAAAATAAAGAAAAATAATAATTATATGTGAACTGGAATAAACAAATAAGAAAACCTATCATCGAAAAAAAAATTGTTGGGGGGGGGGCTAAAAAAATCTCGTCCGGGGCGTCAGATTCACTAAGGCCGGCCCCCTTCTTAAGACGGCAGTATTGTTGACGGAAATAAAAACATTAACAAACTATGATACATCATTCTGATGGGCTCTTGATGTTAAGGATGAATTTTACAATCGATTCGATAATTATTTGTTTGATATTATACTTTGTATAAATATAGAGAAAATTTCCTACAATAAAAGAAAAAAAATTGTTACAGTTTTGTGGGAATCAATAATATCCGTTCTCTTTAAATGTTATAAAATTATTTATGATTTATAATTATCAAACTAATGAATTTTCGATTTCTAAAAAGATATGTATCCGGTTGTAGTCAAATTCACTGTCACTAAACATCCGTGACAATATATTTAAAATTAACAATTTGAGTTACATATTAATATTTTCCTTCGCAGAACATTGTGTGATTTAAATAAATTCTACATAGTAAGTATTTATAAAATAAATTTCCCGCTAAACGTCTGTCTATTCGTTCGAGCTAATGTCGAGAACCGCTGGACGGATTTTGATGCAATTTTCACAATTATATAGACTCATAGAACATCCCTTGAAGAAAGTTAAGGTGTGTAAAACAATAATCTTAATAAAAAAAGAACCAAGCAATGACGATTTTAGAGTAGCAAGTCGACGAAAAAACGACCGTGCGAGCGTTTTTTGCCGTTAAACATGTGTTTAAACAAGATCTTATATAAGATGCAGGTTAAAAATATTTTGGACGTAAATTCAAAATTACTTTCGTGTGAAGCTGGGGCAGGTTGTTAGTATTAAAATATATTAAGTTAAATCAATACTAATGTAGTTATTATAAAATAGTCACAAGGTTTCTGTCGGTAATTCCGATTTCTTCCACGGTTTTTGAGTACATGACACGAGATCTAGATATGGGAAACGTTTCCCAGAATTTTTGTTTTTCTTGTTATATCACCATCACTGGATGACAGCTGGACCAATTTTGACGAAACTTGGCTAGACATAACTAAAGAGGTGAAAAATTGTGATAACTAACTATTCACGAGTGTCTTCCCTAACAAATCAAATAAGAATTATTTATTTAACATTAACAAACAATGTGGGGACACGGAATAAATTGAACACTGTATATTTATGTAGGTATACTACTATTGTGATTCAAGCTTATAAGGAGGGCAACCACCTCTTTTATAATGAGTATGCAAGTACTTTAAGTATACACACATACAAAATTAACGTATACACAGTTCATATGCATATTATCTTCTACATGACTGGGATGCTCTTAAAAGTTTTATCGCTATAACACACTGTCGTACACAGGTTTCTTTTGAAAAATTCGAAGATGAATCTATAGGATAAATAATAGTTTTATACGGCTGAAATTCAATTGAAAAATGTTTTTTCGTTGGAGAGCAGCCAATTATATAATTAGGTATTTAAGTTTAAAAAAAATTATTAATTTTTTAATTTTTTCTAATAATTTAACATAAATAATATTGAAAATCGAAAAGAAAATTTTTTTTAAAGCTATAGATAAATTACTAAAAATTAATTAAAATGTATAAAAATTTAAAAAATATCACGTGACTTCAAAACGCGCCAG
The DNA here is from genome assembly GCA_039654895.1 of Mongoloraphidia duomilia. Classification (NCBI taxonomy): domain Eukaryota; kingdom Metazoa; phylum Arthropoda; class Insecta; order Raphidioptera; family Raphidiidae; genus Mongoloraphidia; species Mongoloraphidia duomilia. The sequence continues at coordinate 44,683,714 of CM077524.1, read as the reverse complement.
GAATGTTTGTGACGTCGTTATGTTAAAATGTGTCTGCATTTGTTAGTATTTGTGTATATGTATTACACATACTATCAAAAATAATAAATTTTTAACTTGGTAACCATGGATACAAAGACCATAGATAACATAATGACGTCACACGCGTTCGGATTCTTTCGGCGCGTTATCGGAACTGAGTTTAAAAATTAATTTTTATTTAAATATAACTTTTTAATTAGTAAGCAAAAAAAATAAATAAAAACAGTTTTGCTATAAAACTTGATGTGGTCCTTCCATTTAAGTAAAAAAAAAAATTCGTTTAAAAACCCAATTGTTTCGAAACATATAGGAAAAAATTCGACTGATGACCAGTCCTATACTTCCCACCTAGAAAATATTTGCAAAAAATAAACACTCTTTTTTTTTATTCTTTGACTAGGCCCAAATAACCTTAGCTGTTGGTGGTCTTTAAAACACAATTTAATTTTTATTCTTTGAAAAAAGCATGGCCCTCTTTTTTGTTTGGTGATCTACTGATGGCTAGCTTAATATAGCAAAAATCATGGTTACCTTGATTTACGTACAATTTTTATTTTTTTTTAGTAAAATATTTTTTTTCTCGAAAACTATACATTTTAGAGAAAAAAAATATTTACATTTTTTTCATATTATAACATCTAGAATTCGTTTATATTTTTTTTTACCTATGTTAATACGTGACATTGAGAACGTTTTTTTGAATATCTCAGGATCCACTGAACCGATTTGACTCAAAATCTAATCAGATCTAAGTTAAAGGCTGATAAACACAATAGAACAATCGGCATGCCCGTATGTTATTCCGTTCTTAAGATATCGAAGGCGAAAAATTGACCACACACATACACACACACATACACACACACACACACACACACACACATACAGACATTAGTCAGAAAATGATCTTAAACGATTGCTAGGATCTCAAAACGTGAAGATCTGTTAAAATCTCGAAGTATTTTTTTCGGACTAAATCCATTAGTTCCCTACCATAGTAGAGGTGGGAAGTAAAAATCATTTTACCAATCAGTGGTCACAGTCAGGATTCTAACCTGAATTAGCATATATGAATTGACACTCGCATGTAGTGAAAATCTATTGATTCTGAAGCATATAAGGACAATATTAGTTTACCAATCTTGTCACAGTTGAGTATTGTAAGCTCATTCCGCCGCGAAAGTGGAAAGATTCAGGTTAGAATCCTGACTGTGACCACTGGTTGGTAAAATGATTTTTTCCTATATGTTTCGAAACAATTATATAATTGGCTGCTCTCCAATGAAAAAACATTTTTATGAATCTATAGGTTATACGTATAATATAAGGAGGAAAAATTTGCATGTTTTTGTCGCAGGTTTTCTCGGAAACTACTGAACCTATTTGAAAAATTCTTTCACTATTTATAAAAGTCTACGTTTTCCTGAATAACATAGGCTATATTATATTGTTACACGAATAAAATGCAGTGGCGCTTCAGTCAGGCTGACGACTATAATTTATTATACTACCGATTTAGGTTCACTAGCGTAGAACTATTGGCACTGCTACAAGGCGTATGTATGTATGTATGTACTGCTCTAGCGGCGAAGCTGTGCTCTGGCGGCGAAAAGTGACATTTACCTTAAAGGAATCACACGCCGTTACTAACTTTTATTAAAATCAGCCGAACTACTGAACCGATTTTATTGAAATTTCTATGGGACCAATCTGAAAGTATACCCTTTCAAATGAAACAAAAATTTTCCAAATCGGTTTATAAATGACGGAGTTATGAGGTAACAAACATAAAAAAAAATACAACTGAATTGAGAACCACCTCCTTTTTTTGAAGTCGGTTAAAAATATGTGCGTGCAGCACTGAATTATAGTAAAATTGATATAAAAAGAAACTATCACAAAATTATATTATATCTAAGCAATTTATTGTATCAATAATGTATTTTCTCACTAAAAAAATACAAATAGACACAGCATTTTTAAACAATTAAGTTTACAAACTAAAACTTTCGATTAAATAAAAAATGCTTCCGTACCTCGACATCAACGGATAAAAACAAAACTAAATAATTGTGTACAAATTAGGTAGATCTATTAATTATTCACAAAAAGCAAAATTTGTTAATTTTTTGCTAATTAAAAATAACTATGAATCACAAAATAATTGCGGAAAAGAAAGTCAAATAACCGTATTGTTTTAAACTAATTATTAATTAGTACAGAGATCAAATCAATTCATACAATTATTTAATTTGTTTACCTACCTAAACAATAAACAAAACTATACCTATGCCCAGATAGTTTCTAAGATCTATAATTTCATATTATTATAATCGTAGATAATAGGTATGCATATAAATAATAAACAAATTCACGTAGATACGTCAGTATAGTTAATGCAACTGTCTTTTGTTAATTTAGTATTATTGTGATCGTCTTTTGTTGATATGTGTATTTGCTTATGCCGCCTGCACACTTTTACTTACCGTGAAAAGTGAGAGGTTACCATTTTTGTACATCGCATCAGCTCGTTATATATATCAGAAAGCAATTAACATTATAATTTTCTAGTTTTGTTATTTTATTTCTTGATCGATCTAGTTTTATAAAATCATGGACCAAATCATTTAATATGCATCTAGATCAGAAATCAGACTCCTCAAACATGTTGATACACTTATGTCGGGTTTATCTTACATTTAACAAGCCGTTGTTTTGTTAATAGCTGTTAAATTTTTACATATAAAATATACGAAGTAACCTTAGAAATAACAGCGAATTACTACCATTGACAGTTTTATACAGGTTCTCAAAATATACCTTAACTAGCGGTCCGGCCGTCCGGCCTCGCTCGGGTGCTAAGAATTTATTATCCCCCTGCGAAGCGAAGTCGGGCTGGTGGTTTTTATAATATTAGTATAATTCCGACTATATACGCTAAAATGCAAAAGAATTTCAGAGTTATGTTTTGTTACTATCGTACAGGAATTACCCCTCCCTCCGCGAGAAATTTATCAAAATAAAATATAGCCTATATCACTCAGGGATAGTGTAGCTTTCTATTAGTGAAAGAATTTTTAGAATCGGTTCAGTAGTTCCAAAGATAAGAATTTACCATTTACTAGCCCTCGCTGCGAAGCGAAGTCTCTTGTCGTTGTTCTCGCTTCGAGTACTTTCCTACAGTTTATAATATTAGTATAGTATATTAGTATACATAGTCAAAAAATCCTACACCCCCGTTTTCCCCCTTGGGGTTGAATTTAAAAAAAACTCGAATAGCCTATAACCTTCCTCAACACGCAAACAAATTCTTCAGCTTTATAATATTAGTATAGATGTAAATAAAACAAGTATGAAGTACCTCACACAGTATATTATAAAATTATGCAGTCTCCTATTTATAAAAAAAATACCTGCTCATAACATTATTGTTTTAGATTCACTGACGACTATTTTGATTTTAGTTGTGAAAAAATTTAAGACTGAACACAAAGATGTTTTTGTTACTTAATTAATACATTTACATTTTTAAAGTGCAAACAAGTAAATTATCTAAAATATATTACCTATAATTAATTGATTAATTTATATCTTTTAAACGATTAGATAGATAGATAGATAGATAGGATTTATTCAGCAAAGGCCAAAGCCATTGAATATGTCATACATAAAATACATAAAATTGTACATCTTAATAAAACTTATAGATTAAAATGGTATTATTTTTGCTTGGACTGAGAAGTGAAGTCACTGACATTGTAAAAGCAACTATTGACTAGATGTTGATAAAGCACACTTTTATATCTTTTAAGCTCAAGGCTTTTTATATCCGTTGGTACGTTGTTATAAATATTTATTACTATGATTTAATTATATTTATTATTATTATTTATATAATAATATAATCATAATAATAATATATCATAATAATGTATAATAATATAATATATATATCATAATAATATTTATATAATATTTATTATTATGATTTAATTTGAAAACTTATCGCGTAATTATGCAAATAATATAAACTTATAATTGTTAATTATAAACATGAACAAGCGTAAAAACTTTAAAACTAGTTCTTGTTTTACTTAATGAAAAGTATATTATTTAATAATTTACTTTATTTTTGTTTTAAAAAGGCCATTGAAAACAATTTTATTGACACATAGTAAATCTAAACCAATTACGTTAAAAGATTTTGCGACGCATTTTCATTTTAAGAGTTAAGAGACAAGGTAGTTAAAAAGAGTTAAAAACAAGGCAATTAACATGACTGCCTAAGGTCCTAAAAAAGCACATCTGTACAAATTATACTTAATGAATTAAACTTAAAACCTTCAAGGTCCAAATCGTTTACACTATAGTAAAAACCAAAAACAAAAAACTAATATTTCGTAATAATATTATAAAAATCTATTTAAAGTTATAATATGGAACAGGCAGCTGGTAGTTACAAATAGTTTAATTTATCATCTCACGCAATTCGAACTCGTGGTTACGCAGTTGGAAAGACAGCGGCGTGTTAATTTTGTTTTTCATCAAATAATACGTGTGTCTAAAAGGCGGGGTACAGACTTGAATTTGCATGCGAGTAGAATTTAAAAAAAAAATGTTTAATATTATTTCTCAATACAAGCTAATATTTATGCTAAAGCTTCTAACAGTTAAATTGTGCAAAAATATTTTAAACGCTGAGTTGCAGAAATAATTGTCAGAAAATCTGATTTAACATTGACCTTAGATTGTGACCACACATATTTCTCCATTAGAAAAGCATTGTAGACTTTCAAATATTATTAATCTTGCTAAAGAATAATTGATCGATTGTAACAATATTTTTAACCGAGTTCAAAAAAGCAGGTGGTTCTCAATTCGGTTGTATTTTTTTTTTATTTAGACTGTGTATCTACACATCTATTTAACCTAGTTTTTTTATACAATTTCTAATTCGAAACAACATTTTTCTTCCATATTTTGATCAAAATTTAACTTGAAAAGCAATCTTTCCCTCTGTAGATCGATCATTTGTTTTTGTGTGAGTACAATCTAATGTTCTACATAACAGAGACATTAGACTGTCCCTACATGTATAAAAAGTATAATTATATAATCACAATCTCAGGTCATTATCAAATCAGATTTTTTGACAATGCTTTCTGCAACCATCGGAGTTCAAATTCATGACTTCCGGATGAATGCCGCGTTTATTATAAGGAAATTGCCGACGTTTAGCAAACGTTCCAGCCTGTATCATCAGGGCTAGGAAGCCATAATTTAAAATCTCAAAATATTTCAAACCACGAAAGCTTTAAATCAAAAATATTTTAAACGCTAATTGCCCAGTATTCAATAGGTTTCTTTCAGTACCAAAGTGATAATTACGTCCATAAATTTGTGACAGTTTCGAATATAAAACAGAACTGACAGCAATTTACAGTATGAAATAAAGTCTTATTTATTTTCATGTCAAAAGTATGCTATTTTATGCTCCGTGTCTCATTTTGCACGCCTCCTCGGCTGTCAGCTCCCCAAGGAGCAAACGTGTACATTTCATGGAAAGTTATGACTTATAAATCACACTGTGTCTATCGCTTCGTTGCGGAGGAAAATATATTAGACCATTAAATCATCTGCATTGTACGTACTAGTGTTGTCTGCAAACTATAAATTATTGTTTAGTTAGTTGGACACTGACGCGGACGTATGAAAAAAAAAACTCGGTTTCTGTAATATTTTAAAAAACTGTTATTGTTGTAAATATAATTTTCTATATATTTATAATTTGGTATTTTGTTGTATCTTAGTTGGCTTTACAAATAAAAATGTTTATTGTATTCTATTATACAGGGTGGACCAGGTTATAATAGCAATAATTCACCATTCGATGGTCCATCGAAAAATAAGTAGACATGCATAATTTTATTTTTTTCCAAAACGCTTCCTAAGGGAGATACAGCCCTTCAAAGTCCAGTTTTAAAAAACAATACTGACAAGTGTCATAAATTATCTCAAAACCAAGTATCGCCTACTTTGTTGGTTATTTTCATAAGTTATTTATTTGTTGTTTTTAATTTAATTAATGAATTATTTATTTAAATTCGTCAAACAGTAAAAAGTTTACAATTGTTGTACAAGATTCCAGACCTATTATTTTCATAGGTGGCTATTTTAGAAGTGTTCTAAACTTTCAACTCTAATTATCTAGTAAACGAAGCCTCAAATCGAAATTTTGCAAGAGTGACTCTTTTTTTCTAAATTGAACAGGGAATTCGAAAAAATGTTATTCTTTAAAAATATCCAGTGGCGCAGAAAATAGGGCGGGAAAAGTGAAACAACCCCCCTGTATCTACGCCACTTGACAATTTTGACAAAAGTTACCTACGTCAAGTAATGAGTATCTATTGCATAAATACTTGTACCAAATTTGGTCAAAAACGTATTAATGACCTGAGAGTTAGGACAAAAAAAAGAATTTTAAAACTGAACTTTGAAGGGGTGTATCTCCCTTAGAAAGCGTTTTGGAAAAAAATAAAATTATGCATGTCGACTTATTTTGCGATGGACCATCGAATGGTGAATTATTGCTACTATAACCTGGTCCACCCTGTATATTTCGGTTAGTGCTCGTATGTAACTATAGACGCTGGATGACCTCAGCTGTCGAGCGTCCATAATCTACAGTTTGTCTGTCGTATGTAACTGGGATACCTAATGGATAGAGAATGTACCATGTTTATATGTCAACCTAAGTAGCACCAAAGAAGAGAACTTTTTACAGAAACAACCAAATCAATAAATAAATATTAGTAAAAAAAACTTTTTAGAGACAAGCTTTTATTTAAATGCACTGAAAAGGAAAAAATAGTTTTTAATAATTTAGGTTCATAATTATAAAAACATGGATTGTAAACTCTATGATAGTTTATTAGTTACGACCAACGCTTTTATAATTATGAACCAAAATTATTAAATATTATTTTTTCCGTTTTAGTACATTTAAATTAAAGCTTGTCTCTAAAAAGTTTTTTTGCTAATATTTATTTTGTTCATTTTAGTCTTTCAAAATTTTACCCCCTTTTGACACCCGTAGGGGTTGAATTTCGAGAAATCCTTTCTTAGTGGATGCTTACGTCAGAAAAGGAACCAACAGTCCAAATTTCAAGTTTCTAGCTTCACCGATTTGGCCTGGGAATTGATCAGTCAAAAAAAACCTACATCCTCGTTTGAACCTCTTAGGGGTTGAATTTATTTCTAAAAACGATTTATTCATGTATTGTCATCGGGAATACATATGGGTACAAAATTTCAAATCGATCGAATACATGGAAGTCATTCAAATAAGTGACATGCAAGCTTTGACCAAAACAAACAAACACACAAACAAACTAACATACATTGCAAGTTAAATAAAAGCTTGTAAAAATAGAACAAAGTTTTAAAACTCACAATTTGGGAACGATTTGAAAAATTCATTGATGAGAACACATATGCATGTGCAAAATTATCAAATAATGTGCGTTTTGCACTTTATCCTTGAAGTATTTCTCATCTTTTTATGCAGGATATTCAATATTTAATTATTGCCAACATAGGGTTTTTGATATTTTTAATAATAACGTCATCAAAAACAAATTGAATTATTAAATATTATACAAATTACAACTGGCATTCACCTTTGAAAGTGGCGATCCTATCATCTTGAAATATTTTGAGAAGCTTCGAAATATCTTTGAAAATACCAATTTTTATTTAAAAGCACTAAAACCCATATTCGCGTACGCTACTGTCGATAAGCACACACGGCTGAAACTCAACCTTTTATGCGTATCAACGCAGATAATGTTAAAATAATGACTTCCTACTACTAACTGCATTAATTTCAATTATAACATTGAACTTGCCAAGTACCTATACGTCTTTCTGTAGGGTCGCATTCTGTTCTCATTTTAAACAAATGATTCAGGTTTTTGTGTTAATGATTCCACTTTTTTTCACTTCGTATTGCTTAAACATACTCCCAACTAATTGATGATTAAAATTCAGTAGAACGATTTTTGTCAGTGATGAAATATCTACTAACTAAATACACATTTAGACAAAGAATTAGATTGTTATAATTTCATTTTAAATGAGCTTTTACGGATTTATCAGCAAATCACAACTTGTTATCGAATATTGTTATTTAGACTATTTAAGCTAATAATAATAGATTTCGTTCATTAAATTTTATAATGTTGCAAACTATCAAAGTACCAGTAATTAATATGAACTTTATTTTACGAACTTAATTGTGACTGACTTGTGAATTAGTTATATAATTCTCGCTAAAGAAAAGAACAGAAGCGTGCATGCAATCAAGTTTACCAAATAAATTAATTCTATACCAACAGAACCAGAAGTAATACCTATATATTGATGAAACTACTTAGGTAGTTGCTTTATATAAAAAATGCTACTTGGTCACTATAATAATATTGTTATTGCCATTTAGATGAGCTTATTTTCACAATAGTTGTGTCTTGTCGTTGTGAATAAAATTACGTAAATAGCTAAAAAGTTACTGAAATGATGAAAAAAAATTTATTATTTATTTATTTTGATCATTTTTTTGCAAATAATTTAATTTTAATTCACATATGGATAAAACTATTTTCGCAATTAATCTTGCCTATTAATCAATAATAAAATCATTAAAACTTATAAAAACATAAATACTAGAAACTAATTATTATAATTAATATAATTTAACACGAAAAAAAATGTAATTGAAAAAGTAATAAAAATACTGTAGCAGTTTTGTTCCTCGCTTCTCACAGTTTAATTTTTACATGCCTCTATAAAAACCATCCATGCAAATTATCTCTAATATTTACTGATAATAAATGACTCACCTCCTCCAAGAGTCGTAACCGTAGGGTGATGTTTGTGGCTGTTAGTCGTGGTGCCCGTATGGTGATATCCCGAATACTTCATCGGTTTGAAATGAAAGAACGACGGCGAGTAACCCGAACCCGCTCGACTGAGCGAGCTGAATCTCTCCTCCCTGTCCTCAACGTAGACACCCTCTTTGCCCATGGCCGCGAGCTGTCTGCCCTTCGGCATGAACATCACCAGGAAAATTGTTGTCGCAGTGACAACCAGACCGCTGGCGATGCAGCCGTCCTTGTGCTTGTCGACTACAATCAATCCGCTCATCACCCATAGCAACCAAATCGGTATCGTGAATCCGATTGCCAGACCGATATACGTCGACTCTCTGTAATTGTCTCTGATGCCGCGCGATTTGACCGCCAGAATAGCGACGAACAGTATCAGAAATACAACGTAAATCAACGACATCAGCACGTCGACGTACGGCGTACGACATAACGTGACGAAGTGTTGTTCTTGAACATCAACAGCGGTCACCAATAGATGGTGACGTTGTGTTGACGTTTCAACCGCAACCATGTCTATCATCGGCGGGCTGTTGGCCAGCCATTGAGCACCTATCGCCACCTGTATTAAGACGGCGAATAGCAACAAAAGTCCTTGATATGGTGCCGGCAAATATACGCCGCCGTTCAAGCTTATCAAGAAAACACACTTCACTAATAACGCGGCGAAAACGAGAGCGTAAGCAACACCCGTGCCGAAACGTATTGTTGCGCACGTTACCAAAGATGGGTTTACTGTTAACATTGCTGCTAACGCAGAACAGAAAAATAAACCTAAAAGTAACATTTGACCTAAAAATAAATGTCTTCGAGATGGCGTCGTTCTGCTTGCCTTACATAATACAAATATTTCAAACGCAACCATTAACAACATTGATATTATTGATAAAACTAATATGGGTAAGACCCAAACTTCACGGCGTAAAAATTGTCCGGAAGTTGATGCTACAAATTTATTAAACGTACGATTTCCCGCCATTGATTTTGAATTGCTACAACCGACGCAATTGTTATGTGTTAACAGTACGTTTGGATTCATTGTGGTAGTTGTTGTAGCAACAATTAATGTTGGTTTTGGACGTTCGGGTACTAAAAAAAATTCTGTACTCATTTCGAGACGATGTCTTAAAGCTTCCATTGTTATGTTTCTAGAACTAATATTGTTAACATTATTGGCACCATACAATTGTCTTAAAATTAAATCACTATCACTTAAATCTTCATGCGTAGTCCTATGATTTATTGGAAATTTATTATTATTATTAAAATTATAATGTTCTAAATTATCATTTAAATTATCACTAGGATTTAATTTATTGTTATCTTCACTTATATTTAAATGTCTGACACTGTCATTAAGGTCGCCGTTGTTAATGTTGTCATTTGTCGGTGGCTTACTGACCTTTGTACTAGTTGATTTAGTTACACTGTAAGCAGCTGTAAAGGTATGATCTTCAAAACGATTATCACGTGTTATTGGTAATGACGTTGTATCAATAGTTAAATCACTAATTGATGACTGTTGTTGTTCTTTTAACATTTGTTGCTTGTCGATTTTAAAAATTTTACCCGGAATAGGTGGATAATTTTCATGATTTTCTGTCGTCGATTTATAGATTGGGTGTTGCTGTTGAGGATTATCAGACTCTTCCTCTTCACGGAAACGTAAGTTACTGAAAAGCTGATCAATACTTAGCTGAGGATAATTTCCGCTTCGAACACGCGATAATCGATCACCGAATATCATAACACCAGGATCTGTAGTTTGATCAATATTTTTTATTGGATTATTCGATAACTGATCTCGCATATTACGAAGTTTTCTTGTACGATTCGTCCATTCAGAAACAGTCGTCGCTGCAGTGGTTGTTGGTGGTACCTCAGTTTCTGAATCACTCGTTGAGCTTGGTATCTGAGTTCTACGTTGAATTTCACTTCTTTGATCAGATGCCAATCTTGGTTCCACTCTTTGGTTTCTAATAATTGTTTGAGTTTTTCTTGGACTTTCTTGAGTAATTTTATTTATTTTCGAATTCACTTCAGGTGATATGTGGATTTTTTGAGTTGTTGTATCTTGATTGTTTACATAAAGACGTTTTCGAATCACAACTGTCGTTGGCGATCTTGTCACATTTTGACGATTGCGTGCATTTCTATAACCACCTCGACGGTTTTGTTCTAAAAAATCACGACGTCTCTTAACAGTTTGTGTAACTTCATCGTCTCTTGATAAATCGGTTGTAAAAGGTATTTCAGTTGTTGTTACAGATTTATAAAACGGAATAGTTAATTTTGGTTGATTGTTAATATTTGCTGATCTGTAATTTCTAGCAGAGAAATTAACAGTTTGCGTGCGTTCAGTTCCGAAAGATTCTTGTAACTGTTTACTTTTGATTGACGGTTCACTGTCGTCGACATGTTTCGCTTCTTGAAAGATATTTTTAATGGATGTAATAAATCGATTACTTCCTTTCTGCGCTACTTTTGATGTCAAGTTCACCGATGCACTCGTATTTCCGTTATTTATTCCAATATTTGCATTATCTGATTGGTTATATAAACTACTGTCGATGAATCTGTCGCGTGATCTATCATTAAAATTGGTAGGTGTATGCAGCGTCTGTACATTAGTATGATTTGCACGCGTTAAATGTGATTCTTTTATAAACTGGGTGGAAACGTTTCCAATTTTGTTTTTATTATTGGTTATTGTAGTTGATTGTCCTTCAAGAAGTACAGTGTCCAACCGATCATTGATATCACTCGCTTGTATCCCGTCTGCAGGCCAACCGTCGTTCTTATTAGAAACACTGCTACTTTTATATGGGTCAATTGTAGGTTGTTGAATAGACACACCTGTTTTAAATGTTTCACTTAATAAATTGTCACTTGAATTGTTTGATTTATTTAAATATTGCACACCGTCCTCGGTATTTTGATTAATAATTTTCACAGCATTATAATTGCCACTATTATTATTTATATTATATTGCACATGTATCCCGCCTAACTTAATATTATTCCGCAGAACTGGTTTTATATTTTGCCAGCTATCAGAACTATTAATGATTTTTTGTTGGATTTCATTTAAATCATCACTTAATGTTTTTTGTTGTACTCTATTTAAACTGTCGATACCACTTTGCTGTTGCACGCTTAATTGAGCATTAAAATTACTGATTGATTTTTGTTGGCCTACATCTAATGGATCGTTAAACTTTTCAGTACGGTGTGTAAAATTCTCATCATTTGATTTCTGCTGTAACGCACTAGACCGATCAACAGTATCACTCAACGATTTTCGTCGCTTTTCTTTATTGTCATTATAGTTCAACCGATCATTGGACCCATAAATTGTCCTTCTCGGTTGATCGTTAATTTCGGTGGAAATTTCTTCTGGTCCGTAATCACGTTTATCGATTGATTTGAATTTATCTTCTCGAGAGTTGGACACGCGATCGGTAGGAATTACAAAACGATCTTCATCGCTTATTTTTCTATTCGATTTATTATTGACATAACTATGTTGGTTATTAGATTGATAATTGAAATCGCCGTCGTTAAATTTGAAAAACCCAGAACGATTGTCAGTAGTGTTCGACGATAACGATAATAATCCGGTAAAATTATCACCGCTTGCAGCTGCCGCTATGGCCATTAGCAGCCAGATTGCAGCGGCGACACAGCTGCAAAGTCGGGCCGCTGTCCGAGCCATACTGGCGCTGCGAACGGACCTGTTACTTCTAGAGCCCGCGCGCGTTCCAAGAGTTTCGTCCCCTACTGCTGCTGCCACCGACTTCTGTCCGGTTCTCGTCTTCTTCTATATACTCCGGCAGGCCGCTGCTGCAGGCTGCTGCTATTGCCTCTTGACGCTCTGTCTGTCCTCTATCCCCACCCCGTCGCTCCGTATCGACGCTCGACACAATCATAATACGAGATGACGATTCGTGTTGATCTTACTGATGCCGGAGTCATACTGCAACGACTCACTGACGCTGCCGATACAGATGTCGATGAAAAAGTATCAGCTCTTTTAATGATTGCGAAAAAGTTGAAAACCTTCCTAATGACTGCATCTTGTCTGTTGAAGAAAACAAATAAATAACAACAATTTTAGTACTATAGCAGAATGTTGATCAATTCTAGAAATTAAAAATGTTTAACAAGTTTATATACAGGGTGTTTCATAATATATGCGCAGGACTTCAGGATGGGATAGCTTATCCAAAAATATGAAAAAAGTTTCTATTATCTTACCCTCTAAAATGCACCATTTAAGAGATACAGGGTGTTGATACAGGGTGTTTGGGGAATTTTGAAAAGACAACTTTTGTATCATTTTTTCATTTTTTTTTTTAATTTTGCAATTATGAAGTTAACGTTTGGTTTTATTACTTGTTCTAACGTTTAAATAAATTTTGTTTAATTAGTAAGAAAAAAATTTTATTTAAAAAAATTGACCATGTTTTTCAACATAAAACTTGATTTTTCTCGAAAACAATCGATTTTAGAGCTTATGACCAAGAGTACCTTTTTGTGTAGAAAACATTGGCGGTTCAAATGGGCGTCTCAAAACCGTACTTCTTCTAGTAGCGTAGAAGTTGGGGAGAAAAACACCCACTATCCCTTCAAAACCTTCACCAATTATGACTTAAAAAAAAAAATTCCGCACAAAACATAGCTTTATTATGAGTAGAAAATGCTTACAAAAACTGTTTTCTGTACGATAAACGGTTCCGGAGATATTCGCAAAAAACGAATTTTTTTTCAATTTCAACACCCTGTATCTCTAAAATGGTGCATTTTAGAAGGTAAGTTAATAGAAACTTTTTTTCATATTTTTGGACGAGCTATCACATCCTGAAGTCCTGCGCATATATTATGGAACATCCTGTCTAAAACAACTACCTATATTATAATATACCGGGTGCTGGTTTGCTTTGCGGGTAATAGGGATTTGGCATGTAAAAACATGTTTATGCATTTTCCTGCTTCACTATATATTTCGCTGAAAAAAAACAAATACGAAATTTGTTCATAATTAAAAATTCTACCTGACACGTATGTTTTCAAATTAATTACAAAATAATAATTAAAGAACTGTGATTAAGTTTAAATAAAAAATATTTTATACGAATAGCCATGATTTTGTTTAAGTCATGGCTATTCGGAATAAATATTTTTAATTTAAACTTAATCACAGTTCCTTAATAATTATTGTGTAATTAAAAGCTGCATATTGGTAATTTGCAAACATACCTGTCAGGTAGAGTTTTTAATTATGAACTAATTTTGTATTTGTTTTTTTTCACCAAAATATATAGAGAAGTAGAAAAATTCATAAACATGTTTTTACTCGCAAAGCAAATCCGCACCCGGTATAACTATACAGGGTGCTGAATTGCTTTGCGGGTAATAGGGATTTAACCCGTAATATCAAACTTTTGCGATTTCCTGCTTCCCTAATTATTTTAGGAAAAATATCTTCGAATAAAAGTCTTAGAACATGAAATTCTGCATCTAAGTCATTAAACAAAATTAATTAAATTGCGTGCTTTGTAACGGCAGAAATTTGATATGAAAATGTCAAAATTACCTCAAAAACAGATAGCGATAGCCATGGAACTTGAACAAAACGATTGTTCTGACAGCTAAAACGCCATCAATTTGTTCAAGTTCCATTTCAAGTTTACGCAGCGGACGCAACGGAAGCTCTCAAATGGAATAATTTTTCCCGTTTTTGCAAACATTTTTCATTGATCATTCGCTCCTATTGGTCGTAGCGTGATATTATATAGCCTATAGTTTTCCTCAGTAAATGGGCTATCTAACAAAAAAATTTTTTTTCAAATCGGACTGGTAGTTCCTGAGATAAGCACGTTCAACCAAACAAACAAACAAACAAACTCTTCAGCTTTATAATATTAGTATAGATTTACAATGGTGGAAGTAACGTGATACTAAGCTGGGAATTCCCGTAATATTGAAACGATACCTAAATATTTAACGCAAACGTTAAAAGGGCTTGAATTAGCATCAGTTAAACTTCAATATCTTTTTTGCAGTGATTTCTCAACTTCTTACAGTTTGATAAAATTCTGAATATTCTTGTAGTTTAGTTTTATTATTGGCAATATTTTATTTTATATAAAAATAAATTCCATTTCGTGACAACCATAACTTTTAATACTGAATAAGCAATTAAGTGTCAAACAAATTAGTTTGAATTTAAATTAGTTTACATATTGTAAGGAATTTTTGAAACAGGAAGTGGTTTTTTTATATCACGAAACATTTAAGAAGAATTATATATTTCGAAGATACGATTTAATTTATTGATTGTCTAATAGTTTTAGACTTATGAGTTTGTTGCACCAAACTCAATAATTTTATATTAGGTAATCTTATGAAAAAAAATATATTTTTAGAATACTAATATACTATACCTAATATTAGCGCCACTAATATTTTGAATACTAAAATCTTTGAAAACCATTTTCTCCAATTGAAATTTGCTTTAAAATTCATTCTACATGATAAAAGTTATAACATATTTTACCTGTCAAATTACGAATTCTGTTAGTATATAGAATGATTCAGAAAAAAATTCAATCCAGCGTTACCTATACAGGGCGTATAGGTAGTAGTCGAATTACGTAATAATACGTACTACAACTTACATTAAAATCTCCAAATGCACGTATAGCTTAAGCTGATCTAACATCACATCGGTATCTTTCAAAATGCAGTACATGGGCGTACAAAATACAAAACCTGCCTGCTTAATATTCAAGCAACTCTCACTACAAAGATTGTAGATAATCTGTTTGACAATGGACCGGCATTATTTATTGTTCTGGGAGTAAGTGCATTGTGCGTATATTTCCAAAAGTCCTAGAAGAATGTTATAGGGTAAAGGCACTGGTTCCCGATCACTCGCCTGTGGTATAACAATTTAAGGTAATAGGTAGATAATATAATATTATGCAATGACGAAAATTATATAATGTTATATTATTTTAAACTCCAAGTTAGGTTACCGATAATATACTCTATCGGTTCAAAAAAACTGAGAAAATATTAATTTGTCAGTAAATTACCGACTTGTCGCTTGATGTTCACTTGCAAATTAATATTTTCTAATTTTGCTTCGCATCGATTGAAAATAATATCGGTAAAATAAGAACTATAGAAACTTAAAATAGTTAGGTACTTCTTATGTTATTTCAATCTATCCGCTTAACATGCAGGTCATCGGCCCAGCACAATTAATCGATACTTTTACAAAATACACAGCACCTTCGATCCACGGGTCTTCGTTAATTCCGGTTGTTTAAAAGTGCTGATTTATTTGTGCTGGATCAGACTTATTTATATTTTTAACCGACTTCAAAAAAAGGAGGTGGTTCTCAATTCGGTTGTATTTTTTTTTATGTTTGTTACCTCATAATTCAATCATTTATAACCGATTTTGAAAAATTTTTTTTATTTGAAAGGATTGGTCCCATAGAAATTTCATCAAAATCGGTTCAGTGTTTCGGCTGATTTTAATAAAAATGAGTAACGGCGTGTGATTTTTTTAAGGTAAATGTCACTTTTTGACATATCAGACAGCGTAAGAAAGTCGGTTTAATAAAAGTGAGTAACGGCGTGTGATTCTTTTAAGGTAAATATCAATTTTTGACACTAAAAAGTAAAAAATAAAAAACTTTTTAACAAAAAAAAATCTCTTTTTAAAAAAACCACTAAAAACAGGAAAATAATGAAGTTTTGAGGTCTGTGCCAATTTAATAAAATATGAAGTTGGTTAAAAAGAAAATATTAATCACTATACTATACTTTTTAACCTACTTCATATTTTATTAAATTGGCACAGACCTCAAAATTTCATTATTTTCCTCTTTTTAATGGTTTTTTGAGGGAGACTTTTTTTTTAGTTTAAAAGATTTTGTTAAAAAAAATACATTCCCATATTTTTAATTTAATTATGTCAAAGTAATTCTAACATACAGTTTTTTACCATTATTTATAACATATTTTGGTGCACTGCGACCACTTGAATGAATGAATTGTGAATTATAGACGCTCTACAACAGAGGTCATTAGCGTCGCGACCACTTGAAATTACCCTTTGTCGGTACTGCAGTTGTCACTTTGAACCACGCGAGTTCTCCATGGTAAAATATTTCAAAGTATCAATTGTATACGTAATCATAACTCCGTAGTTCAAAATACAAATCATAAGTATATAAAAGGTTAAGAAGGTCAGACATCACGCTTTTCAGTTTAGGCATGCCTGTATGTCTGTTATATAACAAAGGTGTGTTTTCTCTATTACATTCTTAACTCAATGACACGACAAACTATGATCTTGTATAACCTTAACCTTATCATAATAATATGCTGTTGGTATATCAAGTGCATTCCTATAAGCCAAGGATGATACTATAATCCAATGGTTTTTGCATAATAATGGCCTGCGTATACGTAGAAATATGCCGTATCTACACAATTTAATGAAAAACGATTTTATTCCTGTTTGATAATCTCTCATGTTACAACTTAAAAAAAAACTTTTTAACAAAAAAAAAACCTCCTTCAAAAAACCACTAAAAAGAGGAAAATAATGAAATTTTGAGATCTGTGCCAATTTTATAAAATATGACGTCGGCTAAAAAGTATATTATAGTGATTAACATCTTCTTTTTAACCAACTTCATATTATATTAAATTGGCACAGACCTCAAAATTTCATTATTTTCCTCTTTTTAGTGGTTTTTTGAAGGAGGTTTTTTTTTTGTTAAAAAGTTTTTTATTTTTTACTTTTTAGTGTCAAAAAGTGACATTTACCTTAAAAGAATCACACGCCGTTACTCACTTTTATTAAACCGACTTTCTTACGCTGTCTGATATGTCAAAAAGTGACATTTACCTTAAAGAATCACACGTCGTTACTGACTTTTATTAAAATCAGCCGAACTACTGAACCGATTTTGATTTTGATTTCTATGGGACCAATCTAAAAGTATAGCCTTTCAAAAAAAAAAAATTTTCAATATCGGTTTATAAATGACTGAGTTATGAGGTAACAAACATAAAAAAAAAAAAAATACATCCGAATTGAGA
The DNA here is from genome assembly GCA_039654895.1 of Mongoloraphidia duomilia. Classification (NCBI taxonomy): domain Eukaryota; kingdom Metazoa; phylum Arthropoda; class Insecta; order Raphidioptera; family Raphidiidae; genus Mongoloraphidia; species Mongoloraphidia duomilia. The sequence continues at coordinate 44,665,625 of CM077524.1, read as the reverse complement.
ACCACCTCCTTTTTTTGAAGTCGCTTAAAAAAAGTTGTAAAGTCTTTCCAGTTTAGTGTTATAATTTATAAATTTAATATGCAGAAAGTTGTTGATGGGAGATCCAAACAGTTCTATTTATTATTAAATAGAATATTAAGTGCATTTATACTTAAATGTTTAATTTAATTGCATCACTGTTACGCTTAAATTTAAAGCACGCTTAGGTTCTAATAAAATTTAATTTTATCAGATCTCGAGGATTCTCAGAATTTAGAAGAAAAATGCAATTTAAAACAAGCATTTATCTATAAATAGAAATTGTTGTATGGCAGTAACTTTCCAATCAACAATTATACAATAATTTGATACCTTTTCGCTTCATCAATATCGATAATAATAAGACAATTTGTTTAGGTTCAAACGATTCACCCGGTACATCAGGTCATTGTTAGGGCAAAGACAGACACGGCGGTTTTAACCGAAGCGTTTATCGAGTCGGTTCCAAAGTCGGTAGGTCGTTTAATACAGTATAATAGCATGTAAAACACACACAGCTGTTTCAAAACCGCCGCACGAAAGGCACCGAACGGCACAGTTGTGTGTGTTTTACACTATTATGCTACTAGCGGCCCCGTCCGGCTTCGCCCGGGTGCTAAGAAAACTCGGGTGCAATACACTACTCACTCGCTTCGCTCGTTCGCTTGAACATTATAAATACACTACTCACTCGCTTCGCTCGTTCGCTTGAATATTATAACTACACTACTCATTTGCTTCGCTCGTTCGCTTTTATATATAATTTTTAGTTTCAAAAAAATTATAATTATTGTCAAAGAAAGAATATAACAAAAATAAAAAAATATATATAAAAAATCATGTAGAATTTAGAAAAAAAAGCCAAAAATTCTACGATGCCATCAGTTTCCGAACCCAGGTCCCTGTGCATACAGTGCTGCGACGTTACCTCTACGCTACGAGTGGAACAGTTATGTACGGTCGTTTTTATGATATAAGAATTTGCGAATTCTGTCGGGTTTATTAATTATTAATTAATTATTATTATTTATTAATTATGCTATATATATAAATCTTCCGTGAAAAATTATCTAACTGATGGTGAAAACCGCATCAAAATGCGTTGCGTGGTTTAGGAGGAGTTAGCGGTTAAACAGACAGACAGACAGACGCAAAAAGCGACTTCAATTTATACTATGTAGAGATATTAAACGACCTATCGACTTGGAAACCGACTCGGTAAACGCTTCGGTTAAAACCGCCGTGCAGTCTATCTTTGCCCTTATATTGCAGACATCCTCCCGTATTTGAGTTCGCGGGGTTAACGTTTATATAGGTGTTTTGTTCATCACCAGATATCACATTCGAAGCATAAAACTATTTGAAAGACTTAAAAATTTGGTAACTTAAATTCTATTTGAAAAAAAAATGTATGTAACGTAATCAGTGTGATTTAAGAACATGTTGAGTGAACAACTGTTAATAATTGACAAATTATCGATTTTAAATGGAAACATGCGTATATTGTGAAACTGAATGTAACTGATACAGGATGCGTTATGTCCTTGCGTGATGAACATTTATCTACTTACAGTATTATGCAATAGACATGTTAAGTAAGCAAGAAACATGATATTGCTTTGAATACTATGTACGAGGTGTTGATGAATAGTTCCTTAAGGAGGACCGAATCCAAAAAGTGTTAGGTTATACATTTAATTTTTATTGTAGATTATAGACGCGTCGACATCTCAGGTCATTAGCGTCTTTCAACTACACTAAATAACAACTATCTTTAAACTAAATAACATCACAAAACATCCATGAGTGCAGGCGAGATTCGAACCCACGGCCAGTCCAGTTCAGAGGTTGCGGCACTAAGCACGTTAACCACTAGGCTATACTGCCCTCTTTATACATTTAAATAAGATAACGTGGGATTATAGCCAAAACACTTTGGTTTCTTTCCGTATAATATTATTTGAAACCTATTAAATTACACAATATTTGAATTCGGTTTTTTGGTTTGCTGTAGGGCACAGAAAAGGGTCTGGCAAATAATGGGGAGTACCTTAGAATCAATTAATTATTAATATATATATATATATATATATATATATATATATATATATATATATATATATATATATAAAATTGTAACGGAATCTCTGTCTGTATCAGCATCACTCGAGAACGACTGGACCGATTTTGATGAGACTTGGTATACTATCAACTGATACTCAAACTTAAAGTACAGGTTACTTTTTACCCGACTACGATCGAAGGGAGATACGATTTCTGTCAAATTCGACATCAAGGGCGAAAGGATATAAATTAGGTAATAGCTAGTATGTCTATACGATAATAAATTATTTACTGCAATGCCGGACGGCACTGATAGATCAGATATTTATATACTACTTTGAAAGTCATCGGTTAGATATCATTTGGTACTACACTATCAAGCGTACTCAAACTTACAGTATTTGGCACTTTTTATCAGGCAACGCTTGGGTTTCTGCAGCCAAAACAGACCTTAAGGGGAGTGAAGCCGTGGGAAAAAGGCTGGTAATGTTACGTTTTGCACAGAAATATATCGCGAATGTAGGTAAGAAATCTTATTTTGCATTCTACTCAAAAAATTAATTGTCAAGTTCCGTATACTTAATTTCCCATTATTTTAATAGTGTAAGGTCCAAAAGGTTGGAAAGAAATCATGATTTAAATACCTATAATTTTTATATTTTCCAAATATTTTTTAAGAACCTAGTATAAAAATCAAAAGATGTATTTTTTTTTACTTCATAATAATTTCAGCTTCAACTATATCTTTACCTGTATATTTAATTCATAGGACTTTATCTTCTTTAATATATTACATACCATAGAAAAAAATTTTATTTGTAGAACTCTCAGTTCAATATAAAACACAATCGAGATAAATTATAATTTAAAAAAACTAAAAAACACGCTTTAATGAACTAAAAAGTAAAAAATAATTAATTTTATTGTAAAAAAGCGTGGGGTGCTTTGTATCATATTTTCATACTACGCCACGCTTTTTTACAATAAAATTAATTATTTTTTACTTTTTAGTTCATTAAAGCGTGTTTTTTAGTTTTTTTAAATTATAATTTATTTTTGCTTTTTAGTCCTGGAGATCCTGGTCAGGATAATGGGACAAACTTATGGAATTATTGTATTGTCGTCTGTCCTTGATAAAGGTGCAAAGTTTAAACTAAATCTGACCGTTCAAAGTTGGTCAAAATCAAGTTCAAAGAAGTCGGTTACAAACTGACAAACAAGCAAGCAAGCAAGCACACAAGCAAGCAAGCCCGCAAGCAAGCATACAGGTGGAGCTAATATAAGCATGTTAATTAATAAATACTTGCTTGTTTATTAATTGAATACTACCTTAGATCCAAACTATTTAAAAAATTCAAATATTTTGATGTACCTAAATTATAAAAACGAAAACCTCTGATCTACTATAAAAGCCGGTATAAGCCGGTGCTGAAATATGAATCGGTTAGAAAAAAAGAACAGGTATATGAAATAGGAACACTTCTCTAATTTTTTTTTTATTTTACTACGATATATAAGTTATGACTTTTAACACTTATGTACTAACATAAGCATACATTATGTACTTACGTATATTACAAGTCTACATGTCGAGAGCATAATATTGTTTCTGAGGTACACTCCTCTCATTTTATATTTTACTAGCGGCTCCGTCCGGCTTCGCCCGGGTGTTAAGAAAGCCCGGGTGCAATACACTACTCACTCGCTTCGCTCGTTATACTATGTAAAGAAAGAATATAACAAAAATAAAAATATATAAATAAATATTATCATGTAGAATTTGGAAAAAAAAGCCAAAAATTTTACGATGTCATCAGTTTTCGAACTCGGGTCCCTGTGCATAGAGCGCTGCGATGTAACCTCTGCGCTACGAGTGGAACAGTTGAGTACGGTCGTTTTTATAATATATAAGTATGTTGCGAATTCTTACGGTCGGGTTACGAATTTAATTAATTATTAATTATTATTATTTATTAATTATGATATATATATTATATATATAAACCTTCCGTGAAAAATTATCTAACTGATGATGAAAACCGCATCAAAATCCGTTGCGTGGTTTAGGAGGAGTTAGCGGTTAAACAGACAGACAGACGCGAAAAGCGACTTCAATTTATACTACGTAGAGAAGAGAAGATATAATGCTGATGACGTCAGTGTATACAGTCTACAGTAGACAGCACCGCCGGCGGTGTTGGATAAGATTCCAACTTTTCAAATATTTGTACTCCTATCAAGAGGTTCATATTCAAAATTTCAAAAAAATTTAAGTGATTTTAATTGTGGAACAAAGTATGCTTCACTTATTTTGGCCGCTAAAGCCAAATCTATCGTTTTTTAGGAAAAATGTACCTATAGAATCAAATTTGTCGAAACTTGTATTCCCTTTAATTTCACAAATTTAAATGAAAAATCTACCGAGTTCACAAAGCTGCAACAGTTGTTATTTAGAAACTTGAAATTTTCATCCTATTCATTTTGTTTTATTAGTGTATTTGCCATATGGCACATACACTATTGGCGTCGGTCGGATGGCGGGACCTAGGGGTCGGACTAAAATTTCTCGACGTTTCATAGCCTCCTGAACACTTTGGCACCATTTTTGAAAATGTCTGTTTATATATGTATATATATATGTGTGTATATATATATATGTGTATATATATATATATATGTGTGTGTGTACGGGCTATAACTTTCGAAAGAGTTAATTGATTTTGACGAAATCCATCACCGCACGAAGCCTATTTAAAATGGGCCCAATCGGACCATTTTAAGGGTGGTGTTTAGGGGTTGAAAAATGTTTTTGGGCCCAAAAATGTCGAAAAAATTCTCAAAATCGTTTCAAAATTGAAATTTAACCCTTTAGTAACGATTGAAATGTACTGCTAAAATTTTAATAAAATCGGCCCGACAGGACCGGACTTACAAATTTGATGAAAACACTAGTTTGCGGATAATGCTTTACTTACTGAAGGGTGTATTTAATTTGGTACCGAGGTTGCATTGATAAAAATATTGAAATTAAGAAAAAAAATATTATTTTAAGGGATGTATTAAGGGGTTAAATTTTTTATTTTGTCCAAAAACAAATTTAAGTTCACATAATAAAGCCACAATGCCTGTATTAGCAAATACACTATATTGTCGGCAGGGTTTTGGCACTGCGACCCGAGTTTTTTTTTTTTAATGGCATAAGCGCTGCAGTAGATTTCTATTACTTCCGGTATCAAATATCATTTGATTACATCATATTGTTTACATAATATCTCGAGTCTCACCTTTCTGGCTTTAGTAATAGACGAGCACACCTCTGATGTCAAACTCACCTTGGCAGATAATATCTTAGTGCGTTATTATGTTTGTACAAATACAGTGTGTTCCAGCGAAACAGCTGCCAAATTGATTAATATTCTCAAAAAAAAAGATTAGTGGAGTAAAATTAATGTTAGATATATTTTTATCAACCTATATGTCACAGTCGGGACTCAAACCCGAACCTTTCCACATTTACGGCGGAATGAGCTATCATTTACTCTACCGCGACACGAGTAATAATCAACTTTATCTCTAATATAAGGTTAAATTGTCTTATAAACTCCAGCAGGGCTGTTATAAGTCGGTTTAGTTGTAGGAGAGAATCTTCTTACGTGCGAGAGCGCTCAAACATGAATGGGAAATAATAGTGATGGGCGATTACGAGATATTTTAGTCGATTGTCTCGATTGTTCAAACATCTCGATGACTCTCGATGGTTTTCACTTGGACTCGATTGTTGTTGTTTCATAGTTCAGCGCGATCGAGTCGCATAGTACTGAATCGTACAGACGATGTACACTGTCGAGAGCCACATAATATATAATCGTTCATCACTCAACAACTGTGGTCGAGTCGATTGTGCAGTAATCGAGTGCTCTGAGACCGACTGAACAGTGTGAACAGTGAACAATCAACGATGAACGAGTCGCGTGAACGTCAGACTTGAGTCGACTAGCATATAACCTTGAATCGCGATTATATGTATTCTCATTCGCTGGCAAATAATCGACTTGAACAATCGAACATTTCGATTGTAAAATCAAACTCCGAGTCGATTGTGGACTCGATTGTTATTATGAACGATTGCAATTGTTTCGATTGTAAAAACATCTTACAATCGCCCATCACTAGGAAATAATATTTCATATCCCAGTTAAAGGGCTTAAGAAATAATTTTTAACCAACGCAAATTGGTAGGTATATATTATAATGATACAAATAGATGTATTTATTTGTTTGACATTTTAGAAGAGTTTTTTCTAAAATTGATATAGGTATATATTATATCTACGTAAGTATAGTAATAATTGAAATTTCAGACATATCACCGCCATGCAGTTATTTCAAAGCTCTTTAGATTGTTAGTACAATTTTTTGCGTGAAAGAATAGATTCTATTACCATAATATACAGGGTGATTCATAATATGTGCGCAGGACTTCAGGATGTGATAGCTCGTTCAAAAATATGAAAAAAAGTTCCTATTAACATGGGTCCGCAAAAGCACCGTTTTCGAGATACAGGGTGTTAAAGTTGAAAAAAAAAATTTCGTTTTTTGCTTATATCTGAAGAACGGTTTGAGGTACAAAGTTAAGCTGGCGCACACATTTTCTACCTTAAAATTGCTTTGTTTTTTTTTACGAAAAATTTTTTTTTGTTACCAGTGGTGGAGATTTTGAAGGTGGTCTGTTTTGTTTGTGTAATTTTTTATTGACATTTTGTCAACTTATAAAATCAAGTACCTACGTAGATGCTTAAAAAAATCATGTTTTTAATCCTAAAATGCTCTTTTTCTCGGAAACGATTGACTGTAGCGCTTCAAGACAAGAGTACCTTTTTTGTGTAGAATATCCCGGCGGTTCCAAAACGCGTTTCAAAATTAATTTTTTCCAGTGGCGTAGAAGTTAGGGGAAAAATACCCCTCAATCCTTCAAAATCTCTACCACTGGTAACAAAAAAAATTTTTTCGTAAAAAAAAAACAAAGCAATTTTAAGGTAGAAAATGTGTGCGGCAGCTTAACTTTGTACCTCAAACCGTTCTTCAGATATAAGCAAAAAACGAAATTTTTTTTCTTCAACTTTAACACCCTGTATCTCGAAAACGGTGCTTTTGCGGACCCATGTTAATAGAAACTTTTTTTCATATTTTTGAACGAGCTATCACATCCTGAAGTCCTGCGCACATATTATGAATCACTCTGTATAAGAAAAATGTTGAAAATAAAATGGACAGAAAAATTAAAATGCGAAGAAGTTTTTCAAAAAGTGAAATATAAAAGGTTAGTGAATACAATAAAGAAAAGAATTCTTGGATATATTTTGGTCCTATGTGTAGAGGACATAGTTTTGAGTTTCAAAGACTAATTTTTGTGTGGCAAAATGGAAGGAAAGGTCTCAAGAGTCAGAAAAAGAATAACATGGATATCAAACATGTAAAAATGGCTAAATATCAACTTTATTTGAAAACTTAAAAAAGAATTAGCAATAGACAGAATACAATGGAAGCAAGTGGTCTCCAACATCCTGTAAAGGATATGGAACGTCATATGATGATAATAAACGGACAATTTTTAAGGCTTATTATACCTAGACGAAATAGTTAACTGTCAATGTTGGGACTCAAATTCTCCAGTTTGGCCCTGATCTACTACCAATTAAACTAAACTGCACTAATGTTACTAATTGACAAAAAATGTATTTAAAATTTAATATTCTGACCAATCGGCTGCAGTGTAAGCTATTTTGTTTGAACACATTGTAAGAAATATACAAGTGTAAATACACACGTAAGTTAAATAGTGTAATATATCTATCAGTGAGAATAATGGAATATCGTGACGCGCTCTACGAACTCTATTTATCAACCAGATAAATACCCGCATTTACCGTACTCCATATACGTATAGTTTTTATTATAAAGCAGTGGTTCTCAGTTAGAATTATCAATTTATTAAATCGAGAACTGGAACTGGGTCCATATGATCTTGGTAGCGAGTGACCTTTGTTACTGTGTATAAAAATATTGGATATCGGATTTCAAAAGTTCAAAGAATAGTATATATTGCATTGCAAGGTAAGAAACTTGGCGGTTGCAACCACTGTGAAGTTTGCTGCCCGAGACAAGCGCGGATCCACCGTTGTGGGCACGGTGGGCATGCCCACAACCCTAAATGAGGTCGATAGACTGATGTTATATTCTATGCCTTAATAAATGTCTCCTTTGTAGGAATGCAATGTATCGACCGTGAGCGAGTTCGTAGTCCGACTCGCACTTGGCCGATTTTCGGGTGACCGTGACCACAACCTTTTTTGAGGGCTGGATCCGCGCCTGGCCCGAGGTACGAAGGTATGCAACCACGCGTGTTGCAAACGGCAACTTTCATACCGAGTAATTGCATATTATTTTTCACAACAACTTGCGTTCAGAACGGATTTGAATTAATTATAGATGGGCGATTTCGACTAAAAACACTCGTCTATTTTTTCATTTATACATTATTATATATACTATTATTATTATTACATCTCTCATTACTTCCTTTGATTTCCAGTTCATAACACGAGACATCGATTAAATAGTCGACAATTTGGTCGACTTGCACAGCTTGCTAAATAGTCGAAACTTCCAAGTCTTCATGGTTTCCGGGCTTGTAGGCCGTGGTCCGGTGGTATTTCTACCTGACGTTTCGTCTACAACTGCGGTAGACATTCTCAAAGGCGATGTGGCAGCGGTCGAAGTGTCCTCCTTGGCGGCTCACAGGTCAGTGTCCGGAAACCATGAAGACTTGGAACAATGCCGGCCGTGAAAGCTTGCATACTTGGATAAAAGAGTCGAAACTTGTTCGACTTGTACTAATTAAATCGATTGCAAATCGACTTGTATCAAAGGTCTAAGTCGCCCATCTCTAGATTTAATTGGGCTATATCGCAAGTTAAAGAGAAGATTTCCTATTTTATTAATAAAAGCTCGATGCTCACATGGGTTAATAATTTTTCTTTCATTATTTTGCAGACACGAATTTTGCCAACCGGTACCTACTGCGTTGAGAACCACTGCTATAAAGTAGATAATATTACATTTATATGTCTTATGTGTGATGGAGAAGCTTTGTTCAACACATCTGGTTACATACGATACAGCAACCATTGCTTACAAGAATAAGAATTGTGGTGTAATACTGTAATATCAATACATAATTAAAAATTGTTGATTAATTTATTTTTCATTCCATTTCAGTTTTGATGATGGTTTTTTTGACGATGGACGAAACAAAGCTATTAGAATAAATCCATGGTTTACAAAAATGACGGCAAGATTTTTTTTTTCTTACGAAGGATTGAAATCCTTATCTATATTAAGAGAAAAAATCCCATGATCAGAAAATGTTTTTTAAAAATTTTCTATCCTCAGGGTTGCATGATACATAAATTGTACATACTTCGAAAGGACTCGGACCAAAAAAATATTTAAAAATCGGTTCAGCATTTTGGTTAGTACAAAATAGTGTATACACAAAATCACAGACAAATCGAGTGCATAATACCTATCTATCAATATGGAGTCAATTTTTATTCTTATGTGCTAGGTATTTGACTTTTTATATACCAAATTTGGTAAAATGTAAAAAAGTAGATATAATATATTTATCTATCTATACCTGTAAATAGGAAAAACCAAACACCAACATAATTATACCTATTTTGTCAAGTACGGATGGCTTAATTTTAATGCGTAATTGGAGAAAGCAAGAACAGGAATAATTAATTTATGTCTGTAAAATAATTTTCTTGAAGTAACAGGGTTAATTATTTTGTCTAACGCGAGGGCGAGATAATAGAAAAAAATATAGATAAGATGTAGAGAATCAGTTTGCAGCAAGTGTTAAACTTGTTCACTGGAACAAACGTATAAATGTGGCGGAGATGTTTATCTCTTTGATAATTCATTCATCTTTTTGTTTGTAGACATTTTTCTAAAAATGTTAATACTCCTTAAAACATTTATTACGATGAAATACCTTCGTTAGAAACTGAATTGGAAATTTGACTGCATTCCATACAAAAATATTACAACATTGCAGCTTCGGTCTTCCACAAAACGTATTTTGTATTATTTATAAAGTGCCAGAATTACTGATAAAAATGTAAATTTATATTAAAAGTGTTTCACAGTCATTCATGCAAAAGCATAAAATACCGAAATAACTAGGTACCTACGCATTTATTCTCACACAAAATATACATATTATTTAAAAAGTGCCAGAACTAGTGAATAAAACTACTAAAATGTACATTGTATTAAAATTGTATTGAGTCATTGATACCAAATCGTAAAATATCTAAATAATGAACCTGTGCTTTAACGGGAAATTAGGATAAAATTTATCAATAATTTAGTTAAGTTAATTTATTAATGACGGAAATTTTGCGTCACTTTCTGTCATAAATGTACATTACATTAAAAGGTTCAGAATTCAGAAATATTATATTATGTACCTATACATAAAATTGTTTGACATTTGTTGACATAATTGAAAAGTTATAAAACTAAACTTTAAAATTGAATGACATGTTAGGTGAATTAAAAAAAGTATTATCAACATAAACAAATAAATTGAGCCGTTTTCAAAAAAAACTCGTTAAAAAAATATAAGATCAAATTTCAAAAGAAACTTTTTTCATGTTTTTTGCGAAACCTACTTAGAGAAAAAGTGCAAGTGGTTTGGTGTTTTGTGGTTATTTTTAACACGTTTAAATTAGCTTCCCTTGTATATATTGTATGTATGTATGTATCAATGTATGTATGTAAAAATATCTTGCAGCTCGATTTTTACCCTCTTTCAAATGTCCAATTGACGTGAACTTTGAAGACGTATGTAGTTTTGACTTTTGATACATCAAAACAAGCTTATATTAACGAACTAAAAAGTAGAAAATAAATTTCTTTCTCTTTTATTTAAAATTCGACTCATCGCCGTTTAACAAGCGATACTTGCGGAGTAGGCTATAGAATTATCAGTTTGCAATGTCAATTTTAAATATGTGATGAATCAAATCAAGTGTTAATAATAAGACAACTCTTTCGTGTATAAAATTGTCTACACATACATTACATCTATTAGTTTGTGGAAATAGTAGACTATTATTAATATTATTACGCATTTCTTTTGCTCAAACATAAAATTATAATAATTGCTATACAGATAATAAAGTTAAGTTTTACGATAATTTGCGCAATCATGACCGCAGTTATTGCTTGCACATGGCTAGTTCGTCTATAGTCTAAATAATGATGCTTGCCTTACCCAGACAATCGCATTTAATTTTACAGCAGCTTTAATAAATATTAATGTTTTTTAGTCATTATGCATACTTCTTTAATTAAAGAAGGCCGCTTTGTATACAAGGTTATTCTGAAAAAGTAACATATATATAGAGGAAATTTATAGAACCTATACTACCTATAGTTAATTTAATTCCTATAACCGCTCTCACAATAATAAAAGACTTCCACGTTACCACGATGATCAAAGTGATCAGATCATGTTTCTTATCACACGTAAGTCCCGGTATCTCCGTGGTATAAATTTAGTTTGAAACAATATACGTATTATTGGCATAGAACAGCAGCATTGTTTTATTTTTTTCATAAAAATTAAGGGATTCTTGCAAAAAAAAAACACTGCTTAAAATTATAGTAATACTAGCGGCCCCGCCCGGCTTCGCCCGGACTGCTATACACTACTCACTCGCTTCGCTCGTTCGCTCCCGTATGGTACATTACTCACTCGCTTCGCTCGTACGCTTAAATATTATATTTACATTACTCACTCGGTTTGCTCGTTCGCTTCCGGGTGGTAGACCTCGCGCGGCGAAAGATGAAGCTACCGCGTCATAGTAACGTGAATGCATTGCGCCCGCCTTCTAGCTTGCTATTGACTGTTTTGGAGATCCATGAGCGGTTTGCCAAAATTGTACCTAACGTCATAAAACCCAATGTGCAGTTTTGTGTACACGGCACTGTCTGCGAGCAAGCAGGCGTTCACTAGCATATTATTGATGACGGGCACACTACATTACTCACTCGCTTCGCTCGTTCGCTTAAATATTATAATTACATTACTCACTCGTTTCGCTCGTTCGCTCTCGGGTGGTATGATTTATATACAAAATCTTTGTTTTATATATACAGAATAATAATCTTTGCTTTATATATAATATACAGAATAATACATTACTCACTCGCTTCGCTCGTTCGCTCCCGGGTAAATTTTTCCGATGTTTTAATAGTTATTCTGTTAACCAGGGCGGAGACAGATCCAAAAAATCAAAGATCATGAAAATCGGTCCAGCCGTTCTCGAATTATAAATGGTGTAACTAACATCACTAACACGACTTTCTTTTATATTATATAGTATATAGGTATAGATAAGTTTAGTAAGTATGTGAAGAATCTGTTTTGATTAAAAACAGAAAAGTGGTGATCCTGATGATAATGGAAGAAAACGGCTTTAAAGTGGCCACTTTAAAGCCGTTTTCTTCCTTTAGTAAGTATATTGCAGTCACTCTGTATCTTTATTTATTTATTGTAAATTATAGACGCGTCGACAACTTAGGTCATTAGCGTCTTGATTACATTAAATAACAACACACTTAAAACTAAATGACATCACAAAACATCCATGACCGGAGGCGGGATTCGAACCCACGACAGTCTGATCCAGAGGCCGCGACGCAACCACTAGACCACACTGTCCTGTCACTCCGTATCAAATAAATTCAAAGGTACGTAGGTTGTCGAAAAATATGTTTGGTTGCTTAAAAGTTTCAGTTATACAGAGTGTATTTGTAATCTATTTAATTAAATTCTTATGACCTCTGTTGTCGAGCGTCTAGACTCTATAATTTGCAATATTACTATATCAAATTAATTAATTAATTTCTTAGAATGTTTAGTTCAATTTCAGTTTACATAGTTATAAATAATATTAACGTTTAAAAAAACTATAGGTTTAGGTAGGTATGTCATTATTAAAGTAATTGATTACAAATTATCAAAATCTGATGTTTTATCGTTAAACCTTAATTTAACGTTCTCGTTTGGCCCGACTTCCTCTACATCCAAAGTAGCAATGAATCTACTATGAAATGAATCATTATAAAATAATTTTATGTTCAAAAAAACTTATCATATCTTGTAAACGCGACTTTATATCAAAAATGTCGTGTTAGTAAATTCCTCATATAAAGTCCTTTAATTTTGATATCTTGTAAATTTTCTGAATTTTGAATAATAGCCGTGCTATAGCAACTAATATGTGAATAATTTTTTTATAATTAGGGAGATTTCAACGTTAGATCAAGAGGGATACCCAATATATTTATTTAATAAGATACTTAGAATATTGTTAAAAAAAGTTTTTTTTTATCCTATACCTACTATATTCTAGACGCACTGTTAGATATACGAAAATATTCTTATCACAGCGTTTTTGCGTAAAAGTTAGGTAAGCATTATGATAATTTCTAGTTATTTGATGCAGACATTTGATTGCTATTCCAATTGTTGAAGTGAGATCATTAATTGAAGGGGTTTAATTTTTTTATTCAGGCGTAGATACTACTAATCATTAAGAATAATTCAGTGATAATAATTTAAAAAAATTCGACTGATGACCAGTCCTATACTTCCCACCTAGTAAATATTTGCAAAAAATAAACACTCCCTTTTTTTTTTATTCTTTGACTAGGCCCAAATAACCTTAGCTGTTGGTGGTCTTTAAAACACAATTTAATTTTTATTCTTTGAAAAAAGCATGGCCCTCTTTTTTGTTTGGTGATCTACTGATGGCTAGCTTAATATAGCAAAAATCATGGTTACCTTGATTTACGTACAATTTTTATTTTTTTTAGTAAAATATTTTTTTTCTCGAAAACTATACATTTTAGAGAAAAAAAATATTTATATTTTTTTCATATTATAACATCTAGAATTCATTTATATTTTTTTTTACCTATGTTAATACGTGACAATGAGGACGTTTTTTTGAATATCTCAGGATCCACTGAACACATACACACACACACACATATACACATACACACACACACACACAGACATCAGTCAGAAAATGATCTTAAACGATTGCTAGGGTCTCAAAACGTGAAAATCTGTTAAAATCTGGAAATATTTTTTTCGGACTAAATCCATTACTTCCCTACCATAGTAGAGGTGGGAAGTAAAAATACATAGGTACTGCATTTGTGCTGAACATAACATCTTAAGAAGAACGTATGCATCTTTAAAACTTTAAAATAGATGATGTGTCAAAAAAAACGACCTCAAACTGCAAAGTAATATGAGACGTACAAGAACTTGAATTTCGGTTAATGTAAGTAATCATTTTTCAAACGATGAGATAGAATTTGTTAACACCTCTAGGTGTTAACCTTGAATAAACTATTTTTTAATACCTCTGTCCGCGCTTTAAATAATTGTTCATAAAAAAGAAATCTAAAAAAATATTTTTAATTAAACATTCCAACTACCTATATGTATATATAATCAAATAAAAAAGAAAATGATAAAAGAGATAAAAATAAAATAGATAATATTACGTTTTTAAGTACATATAGGTATATATTATTTTAATTGTTAATACACGATTTCATTTTGTTTCGTTCTCAAATGTTTTTTAAATGACTAGGTATGTATTGTTTTCATTGTTAAACACATTATTATAGACAGTTGAAGTATAACCTTTGATCTTCGACTGTTATATTTATTTTTGAGTGAAACTGATTTATTATGCCTTAATACAATGATAAATTACTTGCTTATAAATTTCAAAATCTAGTCAATAACCAGTACATTTTACTGACAATTGGTTTGACAGCGGTTCTTTATTTAATTGACAGAATTGTATATTATTTTTAACGTAATATTACTTTCATTATGAACTGCAGATTATATTTATGATTTTTTGATTGGTTATATTAAAGTTAACCTAATTTCATTCGCACATTTCTTTTTATAACAATAATCTTTTTTGTAAATAAATTATTTCAATCGTGCAATATTTTATTTTATAATAAGGTGACCAGACATCCTCCTTTAAGGAGGATAGTCCTTCTTTGGTGAGATTTGTCGTCATCAGTGATAGTGTCTTCCTATGTCCTCCTTTCGAATGATATTGTCATAACGACCCCATTTGTCCTACTTTTTAACGATTTCAACAAATGTTTTTGTGGTTCTGTACTATGGGTAGACAATCTCACAACCGGTAGAGTAGTCACAGGCTAACAGCATTCTTTATTGATTATACAGCAAATACGAATACGGCATGGACTGTTAGATGGCGCCACTCCTGTGTGTTCGCTCTTAGATTATTAGGTCTAGAATCTAGATAATAAATAGACCGCAAAAGTAGTCTTTTTTGGTGTCTAGGTGGTGTCCTCCTGAGCAATTTTAAAATTCTGGTCACCTTATTTATAAAGTAGGAACGATTACTGCTGACTGTTGAGATTACAACAGAAAATCGAATCATAATTATCATAAGGATAGGTTCTTCAGCAATTTAGCAAAAAAAAACAGCAATAATATACAGGGTGTCTCTAAAAACGACCGAAAATTATTCATGGAACAAAATTATCCCAAATTATCTATAATACTAAAGTGCACCCTTTCGATGATACAGCTGTTTAAAGTCGGGGGTTTCAAATTTTTTTTTATATTATTATGAGAATCGTTTTAAATATACGACCTTCAATTTTGGGATTCAATTGTCGCTCATGGAAAGCTACAATCCTACAAAATTTTGAGAAAAACAAGACACTAGAAATAGACCAATTACGGCACACTTGATACTAATAGTGCCAGGAAATTTAAAATTCAATAGATTTTGTCTCTTATAATTTTTAGTAGATAAGGTTTATGGTTTTCCTATAGAAATCGATAAAAACCAAATATGAACATGTTTGATATTGCTCCAAAATTACGTACCCTAAGCCTACTAGAAAAATCAAACAACATCTAGATTCCAAGTCTTCATGGTTTCCGGGCTTGTAGGCCGTGGTCCGGTGGTATTTCTACCTGACGTTTCGTCTACAACTGCGGTAGACATTCTCAAAGGCGATGTGGCAGCGGTCGAAGTATCCTCCTTGGCGGCTCACAGATCAGTGTGCCAGTGACTGGTGTTCTCCCTTCTTTACAGTCTACCGCAGTAGTAGACAAAACGTCAGGTAGAAATACCACCGTACCACGGCCTACAAGCCCGAAAACCATGAAGACTTGGAACAATGCCGGCCTTAAAAGCTTGCACACTTGAACATCTAGATTTCTTACAGGAGTAAATTTTGCATTTCCAAAAATGTTCAATGTTACAAATTGCATTTAACAATTGAACGTTATTTGAGGTTCCTAGTTCTGAGGATAATCAAACATATATTAAGCTAATTATTTTCCTGCAAACAAAAAAAAATATTTCTACAACATTCCAAAGAGGTGCCCTTCAACAACTTTTAAGCTAATTAGTACATGAATGTGACTTCAAAAATTACATAAATTTTCAACAAAAAAATTGTATCTAATAAAGCCTTTTAAAAATCTAGTGCGATGTAAAATGCTAAAGTGGTTATTTTCGTTTTATACTGAATTACTTTATTGTACTTTATTTTCACTTATATAACTAACGCTGACTTAACTTCATTCAATTCTATACCTACTGTGAAATATGGTGCCGGCTAAAAAAGAAAAGTAATTTTTCTTGTCAAATTTATCTTTATGAGAGATATTACATACGCTGCATCCGTTATTTTCTAACAAGAGATAAAATAATATCTTTAATCAATTACTTAAATCACACATATACAGTAACAGGAATATAATTTACATATATAGTTATATAAGTTCTAGACTAAGGTGGTGATTATTTAAGATTTTTTCCACACCTACAGTTAATTGCGGCCATTGAACAGTAGATTTTTTCAGTGATAGGAAACTGATGTTACAAGATTTGAATATCAAATGCGCAGGTTCCTTGAATTTTATCCGGTTTTCAGAAGTATTATTCTGGATACTCTGTAAGTATAATTATGTTTAGATTTTATTGTTATTTTTTTACTTTTCAAATAATAACTGATTATTTTAATAAGTTAAAGATTGACTGTCAGAGTAATTTGACATAAATAATGAAAATAGTTTGTTCTTTCCAAAGCCTACTCACCATACGACACTGTTTTATAACGTTAAAAAAACTGTTTCTTAAAATGATAAAATCGATAAGAAAACGAATTTTTCCAGGGATGAGACCTAGCTAGATCGATTTTTTGCCCCCCGAAACCCCTTTTCGGTAAATTTGATCAAAATCGTTAGAGCCGTTTTCGAGAAAATATTTATATAGGTACATATATACAAGATTTGCTCGTTTAATAATATAGGGATATTATAATTGACAATAAAAATTTTCAAAGGGCAACCACCAATTGCCGAAACGTTGCGAAAAACTATTTCCAATAGCGTTCTTTGTTAAAATGAGATAAATTTAAATATGAATTGAACTGTTAGCTGATTTCAAATTGTAAAGTGAACATTGCTTGCTATTGTTGTATGAAATTAATCTGATTGGTAGTAAAATTCGACTTTTGCTTTTAACCTTTATATACAACGTACATGTTATATTTTGTACATTCATACACTGATTGGTGAAAGTGTTACACGCCTGTACAGTCCGTGCAAGCAATAATTATTGTATTAAATGAAAGGGAAAGATCAGAAATCTGATCTCACTGACGCATCATCATCCAAGACCTTGTTGACCTTCAAAATTTAATAACAGGTAAGTATTTTGACCTCATACGCACTTCGTCAATATTTTACCCGTGAAATAATACTTCATTTAAATATAATAAAGGTACATTCAAATGATTATTATTCAAGTTTGCCTTTAAAGTAACAATATTTATTAACAACTCTTAGTCGGGTAAGACAAAAAGTTAAAGAAAGCCTGAATTAAAAGCTAACAGAAATTTTATTTTATTTCACGATGAACACGCATCTTCAATTTAAAATTGTGTAATACATTGCTATTGAAATATTTTCGGTTGCTATACGTGAGAAATCGAGTTGAATTACCATATTGTAATTTCTGTAGCATAGTTCTATCGAAGTCAATGAGTTTTATTTAAAAAAAAACTTCATAATTATCATTTCAAAATCTGCTTAAAAAACAATGCAGTTTGCGGGAACACTACGGAACCCTATTATGTGTGTGCCCAACACGCACTTGACCGGTTTTTCAGATATTTATGTCAAAATGTAAGTAGCGTTAATAGTATCAAATAGTTATTTTTTAACAGTTAATTAAATTTATTTTCAAATTACACTAATGCTAATAACAGTTTTGTGTATCATTAGTCTAGTATTATGCCACAATCAAATCGTCTGGCGTGTCCTGAAATACTCAGAAAGTGTAGTGTGAATACACCTGTACTGTAGATGTAGTGTCTATTATTACAAAAAATATGATTTACGATCGTTCTATCAGTTTTTACTAACAAGAATTTATTTAAATTCAAACGTTCATTTCACAGTTTTGGTGTTAGTAAATTTAATCTTAATTGTTTAAACTTTTTATTGTAAAGTGTTTTGTCTATATTTTATTCATTTATTCTGTCAATCAGAAACAGAAAACCTTGATATGTCGGAAAAACAAAATACAAAACAAGAAAAAAAAACGAAGAACATTAGTAATATTTTATGTGCTACCAGGTTGTGTGTTTATCAATTTATCATTAAATTGTTTACAAGGTTTATAAATTGTCAAAAAAATATTCAACATTGTTTTGCCTAAAGTAAAATTCAATTGTAAGTATAGGTAATAACAAATAAAATTGTGATTCTCAAACTTTTCCTCCCTAGTCAAATTAGATTGTTTTTCACCTTCCTGAGAAAAACTTTTATAAATATTATGATGGGTGACAGAGACTAAAATTTAAGATTTTTTTATGGTAAGGAAGGTTATGGGTAAGTAGGTGGTATATTGGTATTAATTATTATAATAAAAAACATAATTAACCACAAACACCAAACCATAGTAATTTAATACTTGACGTACGTTTCGCCAAGCAAGTTGGCATCATCAGGAGAGTTTTAATCATTTCCTGATGATGCCAACTTGGTTGCTGAAACATACGTCGAGTATTAAATTACTATGGTTTGGTGTTTGTGGTTAATTCTGTTTTTTATTATATTCACACCAAAGGTTCCAGCAACATTCTTGGATTAATTATTATAGGTATTTTAAATATTGTTAAAGGGTTTGAGGTCTAAACCTTATTTTGAATTTCATAGAAATTATCTCAGTATTGAATAGTCCAGTAGCGGACTAAGGGGGGCGGAGGAGGCGGCCCGCCCCGGGCCTCTGATCCTGGGGGGCCTCCAAATCTCGAGAAGTCTTTCTTAATCAAATCCTAAACAAGGCCAAAATATTTTGTTTTTGTCAAAATCGTTAGTCGTTTACTATGGTTACTTAGACTACTGAAATAATAATAATAAAATCACAAAACAAAGATGATGCTATCAGGTTGTATGGGTATTATTTATTTACAGTAGGTACTACAGAAACTTCCTATTAGCGATCATTTATCTCGTTCTTACTTATTGCTTTATATCGATCTCTATCTTACACACAGACGCCCTATGCACAGACAACGGTTTATAGTTGAGAGGAGTAAATATTCGTTTTTATTACATGTCTATGAGAAACAGATAACAAAAAAAAAGAAAAATAGGTTAACATTTAGTATGTGTTATGCGTGTTTGTTAAATAAAAAAGTAGGGTAAGACTCCTGTTGTATATCTTTTGTATAAAGGATTCAGATAAACATAAAATATGTACGTCTTGTTCTTATAAAAGACACGTTTGAATTACAAAATATATTCAGGGATGTAGTCAGACATAATAATATAAAACGTTACATCCTGTAACGAGGGATATGTGTGTCTAATAATTGAATTAAAAATTTTAAAAACTCCCGACTCAAAAAAGCAAACTTTTAAAAGTAAGAAATAATTAATTTTGCTATATCCACTGTAAGGTCGATTTATATTATCCGGTCAGACACGGCGCGGGAACGTAGCGTTTCCGGCAAGACAAACATTTTTACATGCATTTCAAATACGAATATTTATACTTAGCGGATCCCGTCCGTTCAGACACGTATCAATACTCATATTTGAAATTCATGTAAAAATGTTTGTCTTGCCGGAAACGCTACAGTCCCGCGCCGTGTCTGACCGGATAATATAAATCGAGCTTTATTCGTTTGAATGAAATATTTCATTCATAAATGCGTCGAGGAGCGCTGAAACATTGGTATTTTTGTTATTTTATAGTGGTACTTACCCGACACATTTATGAATTAAATATTTCATTCAAACGAAGAAATAGTCTGTGCGTCGGGCTAAATATAATAGAAATTATTTATACCTTACTTTATACAAACTTTCTAAAGGTTTGCTTTTTTGAGTCGAGGAATTTTTGAATTTTTATTACATACTTTTTAAACTAATTAAAAACTGAATTATTGAGCTCAAACTCAACTGTCGGTAGTGACCGATTTTCTACACAAACTGTGATGAGAGCTGAAAATCTTGCAAACGGCTGAACCGATTTCCATCGAAAATGGATAAGAACCATCTCGCAAATACCAGCTTTAAAAAAAAAAAGAAAACGTTATTGAACTCGATGGTATTCTCTATGTAGTAGTACCTATATATTTTTTCAAAAGCAGCAACTAACTGTTATGCTGGCGTAATCCTATATACTGCACTGTAACACACGCGGTTCCCGTGCCCGAGCGCGCGGAAGCCGTGAAAGAGAGAGAGTGCCGCAGTGGTAGGGAGAACAGCAGCGAAGGAGCGGACCATAAATTTCGTTGCATATTTCCCCTCACGCGGCTGTTCACAGCCCGACATAAGATGTTTCACATCAAAAAGAAATCATTGAAATCGAATCATCATTTTGGAGCTACGATGCCACAGATAGACAGCCAAATTGTTTCAAACTTATAAACCATAATATTATGTAATAAAAAATCTTGACATTAGTATCGAAGGTTATTACATTTTCAAATGTGGGTAGTTTGTTAATCATTACAACCCTGCAATGTTTTACAAACAAAACTGGGCGTGCATTTTACTGTACATACAATATTATAATAATCAGTGGGTTCGCTTTGTATTTGGCTTAAGAGTTCTTAGAATTTAAACAAAAATCATTTTATTTTACATACGCTAGGTACAGTTGTATAACGCAATTTGGTGTTTTTAAATCTCTCGCAGCCACCACGTACACATTTACATATAATACACAAGATGATTTTGAATTATGTAACATATGCTTTAACTTTCTGTCTTGTTTTTCTTTTCTTTTGATTCGGTTAAAATTGTATGACTATAAGTTGGCAGAAAGGACGAGTAATATGGATGACTAAAATCAAAATATTAAAAAAGGCTAATCATTTTTAAAATGTTATATAGGAATATTAATAATATTATGTCATATACGAATAAACAGAAACATGTATTTTTTTCTACACATTGCCAATTGTATGAACGAACGAAAAACTAATAATTGTTCGATACATTTAATAATAATCTCTATGATACTGTTACGGATCACCCTGTATATAAACGGCAGGCAAGAGTTCTGAGAAACGGGGTCTGCTTACTGTAACAACAAGTACCTGCGCGAAAGTTCTAGAGAAAGCGAGCACGCACTAGGCTTAGGGCACGCAGCATATACAAACAGCTAGTGCGAGTGAGTGAATCAATCAGGCAATTTTTGTGATTATTGTCTCAGAACTAATAATTTGACAGATAATTCGGTTCTAAATTTAAGGATCCAAAAACGGTCGAAAAATGCACTATTTTTCCGGCCATTCTTCTGTGTAATAATTTTAACTTTAAAATGCCTATACCAACATGAGATTTATTTATTCCATATTATTAACGTTAAAGGGTTATATAGTCTATTTTATTTTTCAAAACATTCTGTATAAATTTTAACGATACCCCAATTTACAAAAATACAACAATCGGTGTGAATTTCTTGCAGTTATGTTTTCCGAAATAAGTGGCTGAATAACATTAGGTGTTAATAATGGGCAACACGCAACTCATCAGTCGGGTTTATAACAAGTTCGCGGTTGTGAGATAAGCGAATGGCGAGCAATGTGGTATCAAGAGAGACATTTACCATAACACGGTGGTCTGGTGGTCTGACATCTGACCTGGCAACAGAACGACTCCTCCGCTTTGTTAGATATTGTATAGATACGTGAAGGAATAAAATGTACACCTGTTATAGTACTGGACAGATCAAAGGCTGGTACGAAATTGAACCATTAAATTAGTTAATTAGTCTTTACCCGCGTCTTCATTCGCCTTAATGTCTGGTTTGAAGGAAACCTTTCCTTAACTGATTGTAGCTGTGTCATCTTGCAGACGACCTTAAAAAGTAATGCTAAATAACCCTTAACATTTTACAGCCAGGGACTTAACTTTATCGCGACTTCAATCGCATATTAATGTCGGTTTGACACAAACCTTATTTTAACATCATTGCATCTGTACAAAAAATAACCTTTAAATTTATGGGTATATCAGAAGATCGTATACCAACTTTTATCGAAATCAGTGCAGCCGTTCTCGAGTGATACTGGTACAAACAGACAGAAATTCTTGAAACACGTTTTCCTATCTAGGTAATATGTATCACATAAATTACTTAAAAACCCACACAAAAAGTTATAAATGCCACAAAACACCAAACCAAATTAAAAACTTCTCGACGTACGTTTCGCCAACTAAGTTGGCATCATCAGGAGATGATTATAAATTAATCATCTTCTGATGATGCCAACTTGGTTGGGGAAACGTACGTCGAGAAGTTTTTAATTTGGTTTGGTGTTTTGTGGCATTTATAACTTTTTGTATCGCACCAAAGGTTCCACCACTATTCATTATTATTTAAAAACCCAAGAAATCTTAAGAAAACAGAAAACGGACAGGTCCCTTTACAATTTTATATACTATTAGTATGACGATTTGCATATCAATGAAATATGGCTTAGATGTTGTGACCAAATGGCCAGAAATATATAGTATAAAATTTAGATCCGTAGATGACCAACTATTAAAAGCAAATCAACAAGACGATACAATATACAAGGGATCATTCTTAAAACGAACTGATGAGATTTCCAAAAATCTGTTTGTCCGGTATAAGTATACCTGGTCAGGTTTTATGCTATAAGTAACTATTTAATTAAAATAAGCTCCGGTTTTATCTAAACGGATGTTCCTTAGGGAAAAAACTTATTCACGTGGATAAAGTCGAAGGTATAATTAAACGGCAAAAAAGTTTTCCAATTACCTTATGTAAATTAAAATATTTGTGCAGAATGTAGATTAAATAAAACTTATAAAATAGTAAATCAAGCCGGGGCTGTATAACTTAGGTAAACAGGTATCTTTTTCAGCGCATCATGTCACGAGTACTCCCTTACAGTTAACATTGTAAATACTATCTTGAAGATGCTACCACATTTATACAGGATTTGTTAAATCCATATAAATCGGTCTCCATTTTAGGTCAGGAATGTGTTCTTAAAAAACGCGATCATTTTCTAACGCTACATTAAGTTAAGCCTTGCCACATTAATTAATTGGGTTGTATGCTGAATATTCGATAATATACGGCGTGACCTAAATGCTCTTCCTGCATAAACCAAGAAAAGGATTGCTGAATAAAACTTTTTATAAAAAAAAATGAACTTCCTTCGAAAAAAGCCACTTAAAAGAGGAAACGGTAAAGTTATAGTTTCGTACGCTCTTTGTGATTTCTTACAAGCTTTTATTTTAAAATTTATATGCGCTTCAACAAATTGTTCAATGCTCAGATTTAAAGTTTTGTTCAAATTTACGTGTATTTTTTCTGAATAATAAAACTCTCATAAAAATTCCTCGCAACTACTCTGTTACATAATATAATGCTTAAAATTTCATAAATCATACAAATTCCTTAAAGCCTAATATGTCTACCTACAATACATATTATGTTAAAAATGATGAC
This sequence comes from Mongoloraphidia duomilia, assembly GCA_039654895.1. NCBI lineage: Eukaryota > Metazoa > Arthropoda > Insecta > Raphidioptera > Raphidiidae > Mongoloraphidia > Mongoloraphidia duomilia. Next base: position 44,641,365 of record CM077524.1, on the reverse strand, counting down.
ATAATTTAAAAAAGTTCATGTCTCTCCGTGGAAGCATTTATACGGGGTGAATCAGAAATAGAGACGAAAAAAACGTATAACCTTGCTAAGAGAGGGGGTTAATACCGACATTTTGTTCTACAAATTGAAATATATGCTTAAAACAGTCGCCGTAACAAACATTAAAATTTGAACCTTGAACTAATAATATAAAATTCGTCGGGTACGTGACACGTTTAGGGTGATCTGCCACCCTTTTAATACTGACCAATCGATCTGCAAATATTATAATGGCATTATTGGGTCACCGACAAGCTATACAAACAATTTCAGCCTTGAAGCAATAATAATTGTGATCATTTTTTTGTTACATGTTGGGGGCGGTCTGCATCCCTCCCATACCGCTATCTAGCAAAATCACTTACTCAGGGCACTTTAATATGCCTCCTTCAACATCTTGACAAAAATAAGGCCTTGAATAAATAACACCAGAGAATTGTCACTAGCTCTCGGACTATATAAGTATAATGTATTAATATTCTCACATTTATTGAATTACCCGCTTTATTATCGAAAATCCGAGATGAAAACATTTTCCACTCTCAGCAATTTTGACTTGTAGTAATTTAATGTATTTTTACGTATTATTTTAAAACTAACGCACAATTAAAAGAAAAAATAATACACAAAGACATATATACTTACACAATTAATCTTAAATTAAACACTGAAATTCACGAATTTACAAATGTATAGTTTTATAATCAGAGACACGATGCTCAGAAAAACATTTAGCATACACAAAACTTTGGAAACGTTATTTAACAGTGGAAAAATTCACAAATTCACAAGTGTTGCACAGCTTTATTAAAAATGCATGCTTTAGGGATACGACGCCCGGGAAAACGCTAAACGTACCGTCTGCGTGTTTCTTCAGAATATCCGCAACCTTCAACTGTATAATAAATCCATGTCTGTTTTTTTTTAATATTCCATACTGTTTTATGAATGTGTCACGAGTCACGACTGAACAATCGGTAATAACTGATTATAAAATAATGCTTTTTATAAAAATTTTATAGTAGTTACATAATCAGTGGGAAAGATTACGAGTGCATAGTACGAAATTTAATTTACCAGTGGCGGGTACAATTTTTCTAATAAAAATTTTTCCTTTTTCTCGAAAATAAACCTGCCGATATCTTTCATATTTTAAGATAGTGATTATTTAAACCTATATGATTTGTGAAATTGTTTTCCGTATCTATTTCTGAATCACCCAGTATAAGTAAATAGTGTAATGTATTAGATATTATATTCTTAATAATGCATCAATCTATTTGTTAAACACTGTAAGCGGGGATTATAATTTACAATTTAATGCGTCTCGTATGTTACATAATTCTCCGGATGTGCACTGTTATATAAGTTATGTTGGTTTATAAATCTATCCTAGCTACAGAAGTCAATTGCATGTATGCTGCCATAGCACAGCAGATTACATTAAACACGACTCTTACATAATTTATCGTGTAATTGGCATGATCCTAGTATATAAATTTTTTACAAAACCTTTGTCTATCCCTATATTATTAAACGAGCTAATCTTGTATATATGTACCTATGTACCTATTTTCTCGAAAACGGCTCAAACGATTTTGATCAAATTTTCCGAAAAGGGGTTTCGGGGGGCAAAAAATCGATCTAGCTAGGTCTCATCCCTGGAAAAATTCGTTTTTCTATCGATTTTATCATTTTAAAAAACAGTTTTTTGGCGTTATAAAACAATGTCGTATGGTGAGTAGGCTTTGAAAAAAACAAACTACTTTCATTATTTATGTCAAAATACTCTGACAGTCAATCTTTAATTTATTAAAATAATCTGTGAATTATTTGGAATAATAAAAAAATAAGAACAATAAAAGTTAAACATAATTATGTAAGTAGTTTTAACTAATACTTATTTAGTTATATTGAACTCATCCGAGCAAAGCTCGGTCACCCAGATGTTAATTTTATAATCTTGCAGGTTTTTTATGTTTTGTATAGACCTATGTAGATGGGGAAATGTCTCCTGAAGTTGTCTGCTTGTTTGTGCTAGCATCATTCGAGAACAGCTAGGCCGATTTTAATTAAACATAGTACCTACACCATCTACTGGTAACCCAAACTTTACGTATAAGTTACTTTTTGTTAGGCTTCGATCGGGTTAAGATAAAGCTCTAAAGTCTAAGCATAGGTGGGATATCAACAATCTCAGCAGTCTCTAAATTTTTTGATGGACGAATGGATGGTCAACTGGACAATTTAATATTATTCAATTAGAAAAAAACTATTATTGCTTAAAAATTATTTAATACAACTATGCCCATATAGTAAAATCTATTAATGTTCATTTTAAACTTACTGTTTTTTTTTTTTGTTTAATTTTTAATTTTAATTTTAAGAAAGTGACGCTGTGATAACATTTTTAATGTTCTTAATAAAAGAATTTATCTATTAGACTAAAATAACCGTATTAAACACATTCCTAGAAATCAAAGAATAAATACCTATGTATAGTATTTTTACTATAAGTTATTCAGTATTAACTGTTTCGAAAAAATCACAGGAATTATACTTTTTCCTTTTCTATTTCTGTTAGGGTTGCCAACAATGTAATTTTGACCCGAACATTTTGCGATCATTCTTTGGGCTTCGATTTTCGAAGAAAATTATTCGGGTTCTCTAAAAATTATCTACTCATGGACAAATAGTTTATAGAATATCCTTTTGACCTCTATTGCATTTTATAACGACAACAAATTCAAAATGTTTGGTTCTAATAATAATTATTTTCGATACGTGTGCGTGAAGTGAGGTATCTAGTAGGCTTAAATTGAGGCACGAGCTAAGAGACTGACGCATATACAACGAGATCTCGTTGTGTATGCGTCAGTCCCTTTAGCGAGTGCCTCAATTTAATCCTATTAGATAGCTGACTTTAAGCGGACGTATCGAACATAATTTTTTTATAACGACTGCTTCTAAAATTTAATAGAGAGAAAAAAAATTATGAAAACGGAAACAACGACAACAAATTCAAAATGTTTGGTTCTAATAATAATTATTTTCGATGCGTGTGCGTGAAGTGAGGTATCTAGTAGGCTTAAATTGAGGCACGAGCTAAGAGACTGACGCATATACAACGAGATCTCGTTGTGTATGCGTCAGTCCCTTTAGCGAGTGCCTCAATTTAAGCCTATTAGATAGCTCACTTTAAGCGGACGTATCGAACATAATTTTTTTATAACGACTGCTTCTAAAGTTTAATAGAGAGAAAAAAAATTATGAAAACGGAAAATTCGCTCTTCGAGTCCTTAAAACTTGACAATTACAGACTAAGTTACGATTTAGTTTATTTTTATTAAAGTTATTAACTTCTGTATAAATCATTAAAAACATGACTCTCTCATGATGTGGACTTTGTAGACGCGCGCTATATACAGGGTGAGTTCGACCACCCGTATCAGTCGTTTTTTTCGAAAACAGTTAGTCGTAGAGAGTTGTGTCAAAAATTTGTATTATAAAAGCCCTAATAAAGAATCGAATGGTGATAATTTTTTTTCCCGGGAAGGTCGGCTTCCCTATTAGTTTGCTCCAGAATTTCCAGAGCTCCGGAATTATAAATGTAACGATAGGTCGAAAGTGGTATTGTTGAAAAAATCTTTAAAAAATTAGCAAGTTTTGTACGGATTTATTTATTACTGCCACCCCTGTTAAGTAATATTTGTTTGAAATTACTAAATTAAAATGTCATAATAACGAACTTTTTAAAAGTCCGCATTTAAAATCTAGTTACCTATCATTAAACACTGAAGAAGTACACTCACAGTATAACCAGAAGAGCTCAGTAGTATGTATTAAAGAGTAAATGGAAGACAGTTTGAACACTTGTGACAATGTCTAAGGCTGCTAGATTTTTAATGCCGACTTCGATCGTTATTATGAAATTTTGATTTAATAATTTCAAACGATTGTTACTTAACAGGGGTGTCAGTAATTAAATAATTTTTCCTACAAAACTTGCCAATTTTTTAAAGAGCTTTTCAACAGCACCACTTTCAACCTATCTTGCTTTCTAAAATTTCGGAGTTTTGAACATATAATAATTTATATTTATACTTATAGAAATTTACAGGGGTGGCAGTAATAAAAAAATTTTTCCTACAAAACTTGCTTATTTTTTAAAGATGTTTTCAACAATACCACTTTCGATCTATCGTTACATTCATAATTCCGGAGTTCTGGACATTCTGGAGCAAACTAATAGGGAAGCCGACCTTCCCGGAAAAAAAAATTATCTCCATTCGATTCTTCATTAGGGCTTTTATGATACAAATTTTTGACACACCTCTCTACGACTAACCGTTTTCGAAAAAAACGACTGATACGGGTGGTCGAACTCACCCTGTATATAGTAACAGATCGATCGATAGCCAGTAAATAGTGCTTGTATTGTACAAAGTGCGGAAATTTCAAAATTATAATATGTAGAGATTGTACTTTTACGCACGGTGACGCTACTTTTGCGCACGCTTACTAAAATACGCCTCTTCACGCCCACCTCACAGTGCTCGAATATTGAACTTTAGAAGCAGGAGTTATAAAAATACATATATTGTAATTTATTAGAGATTTTTTTATTTTTTCTTTTTACAAATTTTATTTTCTTATTTGCAAAAAGAATTTTTGTTTTTTTATCACGATTGTTATAAAATTATTACTATAATATATTGTTACATTTTATTCTCTCGACTTTTCTTCATGCGAAAATTATTTGAAATAATATATTTTATTCGGGTCAGTATCGACTCGATGTTGGAAACCCTATGAGGTATCCTATATCGCGATAAAAAGCATTCTAAGGGGTATTTGAAATAAACAAAAAATGAATAACAAGAATATCTATATCTTGGTTCATGACATGAATTTTTATTAGGCGACTTGCGTTGCACGTGCATTTGATTTTAAATATTGTTAAAGTGTTGTATATGTGTTTGAATCTGAAATGAATTCATAAATAATGTTCAGTCGTTCAGGTGATCTACGTGTTGTTTGTTTCTTAATAGCTAGCAAATAAACATTTGTCAACACGTTTAAAATTCTACTAACTGAAGTAGATTTATGCATAAAAATTATTATTCACTTTTAAACTGGTTGCATAGCTAATAAAGTATGAATAATGGTAGCCAGTTACTATAAGTAGTCATCAAGTTATAAATTCTATAGAGTAACTAGAGAAAGACAGAACTGTTAATTCAAAAACATTGTTAAATTTATTCTTCAAGTATTTTTTCAAAAATGACTTATTGACTTACAACATTAATTTACATTTTTTATAAAAAAGGGGGAAATTTACAAGTAACGACAGTTTCTATACACGTACTCTATATGTATTATCCTACGAAAGAAAAAAAAACGATTATCAGTATCTGAGCATCTGATTGGTCGCTTGAAACTCAACACAGCAGAACAACCAATTAGATACTTTTTGCATCCTAGCCAAGTTGTTCAGGTGATAACTATATCTGTTGGTGGGAAAGACTACAAGTGTATTTATCCGATTTTCTGGCGATTGAGGTTTTCATTACTGATGAATTTTCAAGATTTCAAGTAATTTTATTTTCTCAACCTTGTTCGGCTTAGGTCTCCGATTAATTTAAAATTTATTTTATTTAACTGAAAAGAATTAGTAGGTAATACAAAAATAAGCACCATTTTACTAATAGTTCTGGTTAGAAACACGCAATGCGGATAATTTCTTATTTCACGCATTCGGAATCGTTCGTGAATTGAAAACGTTCAGAAATCGCTCTGGGCTATTTATACCACCATCTTATCGAAGTCGAAGAAAAAATAAAATAACAATATAAGTACAACAACTTATCATAACTACTGTATTTAATTTTAATTATAATTTTCTTTTTTACAAATCATGAATACTTTTTACTTCCCACCTCTACTATGGTAGGGAAGTAATGGATTTAGTCCGAAAAAATATTTCGAGATTTTAACAGATCTTCACGTTTTGAGACCCTAGCAATAGTTTAAGATCATTTTCTGACTGATGTCTGTATGTGTGTTCGTGTGTGTGTGCGTGTGTGTGGTCAATTTTTCGCCTTCGATATCGTGAAAACGGAACAACATACGGCCATGCCGATTGTTCTATTGTGTTTATCAGCCTTTAACTTAGATCTGATTAGATTTTGAGTCAAATCGGTTCAGTGGATCCTGAGATATTAAAAAAAAAGTTCTCAATATCACGTATTAAAAAAAAATATATGAATTCTAGATGTTATAATATGAAAAAAATGTAAATATTTTTTCTTTCTAAAATGTATAGTTTTCGAGAAAAAAATATTTTACTAAAAAAAGAAAATTGTACGTACCTACCTAAATCAAGGTAACCATGATTTTGCCATCAGTAGATCACCAAACAAAAAAGAGGGCCATGCTTTTTTTCAAAGAATAAAAAAAGAGTGTTTATTTTTTGCAAATATTTACTAGGTGGGAAGTATAGGACTGGTCATCAGTCGAATTCTTATACATATTTTTACTTCCCACCTCTACTATGGTAGGGAAGTAATGGATTCAGTCCGAAAACAATATTTCGAGATTTTAACAGATTTTCACGTTTTGAGACCCTAGCAATCGTTTAAGATCATTTTTTGACTGATGTCTGTATGTGTGTGTGTGTGTGTGTGTGTGTGTGTGTATGTGTGTGTGTGTATGTGTGTGTGTATGTGTGTGTGTGTGTATGTGTGTGTGTGTGTATGTGGTCAATTTTTCGCCTTCGATATCTTAAGAACGGAACAACATACGGGCATGCCGATTGTTCTATTGTGTTTATCAGCCTTTAACTTAGATCTGATTAGATTTGGAGTCAAATCGGTTCAGTGGATCCTAAGATATTCAAAAAAACGTCCTCAATGTCACGTATTAACATAGGTAAAAAAAAATATAAATGAATTCTAGATGTTATAATATGAAAAAAATGTAAATATTTTTTTTCTCTAAAATGTATAGTTTTCGAGAAAAAAAATATTTTACTAAAAAAAATAAAAATTGTACGTAAATCAAGGTAACCATGATTTTTGCTATATTAAGTTAGCCATCAGTAGATCACCAAACAAAAAAGAGGGCCATGCTTTCTTCAAAGAATAAAAATTGAATTGTGTTTTAAAGACCACCAACAGCTAAGGTTAATTGGGCCTAGTCAAAGAATAAAAAAAAGAGTGTTTATTTTTTGCAAATATTTACTAGGTGGGAAGTATAGGACTGGTCATCAGTCGAATTTTTTTTATGAGAATTCACGTCCCCCCATGAATGTGACTCACACCCTTCCTAAGGGTTAAGGACCGCTGATTTAATATATTATACTGACGTCGTATATATCGAGTAGGTAAGACTATTTTATGACTGAATTTTATGTTTATTAACAAATCGAGAAGCGATTGCTTTATACGGATTTCAAACTATCATATTCTCCGTGTATAAAAACTTATATCGCTTATTGCTAAGATTGCAATTTGCAGTTTTGAATATAAGTACGCAATATCACTAAAGAAATACTTAGCTGTTAAATGGAAAACATGTTTTCAACACGTGCTTATTAAAAGTTAACTTATTGCTTATAAATATATGCTGACAAACAAAATACGGAATTATAATTATCCGCTATCAAGTAATATGGAAAAAATTAAAAACAGTTCATCAAAGTGTTTATTCATTTTCATTAATGCTTTTTGTTAAGCAGAGTATGCGCACAAAATAAAACTGATTCCTCCCGTTCCGGCGAGGAAACAATCTGAGAAATATAAAACCTTGCCCTGATTAATAAATACTTATGTACAGTATACTGTATTTGACAAAAAATAAACATTTTTAGTTTTGTTTCGTTCCAGATCCCAGAGTGAAAATCGCGCGACAAAAAGTAACATGTGTACACTGGCCTTTACTGTTCCTGCTTCCGAGCAACAGACAACATGTATTGTAGATGAGATAATGATTTACGAGTGTGTATAACGAGGGTCGGCGTCAAAGCCGTTCTATTGTGTGTTTCCTCTTAAAAAAGATTATTTCCATATTTTCAAATGTATAGTTATAGACCGAGAGCTATAGTGACAATTTTTTGGTGTTATTTATTCAAGGCCTTATTTTTGTGAAGATGTTGAAGGAGGCATATTAAAGTGCCCTGAGTAAGGGATTTTGCTAAATAGCGGTATAGGAGGGATGCAGACCGCCTCCAACTTGTAACTAAAAAAATGGTCACAATTATTATTGCTTCAAGGTTGAAATTGTTTGTATAGCTTGTCGATGACCCAATATTGCCATTATAAAATTTGCAGATCGATTGGTCAATATTATATTAAACGGGTGGCAGATCACCCTAAACGTGTCATATGTACCCAACTAAATTTATATTATTAGTACAAGATTCAAATTTTAATATGCTGTTACGGCGACTGTTTTAAGCATATATTTCAATTTGCAGAATGTCGGTATTAACCCCCTCTCATAGAGGAAAAATTGCTCGCCTAGGTGTTTATATCGTTCTGCAAGGTATTAATACCGACATTTTATTCTGCAAATTGAAATATATGCTTAAAACAGTCACCGTAACAACATATTAAAATTAGAACTTGAACTAATAATATAATTTTCGTCGGGTACATGACACGATTAAGGTGCTCTTCCACTCCTTTAATACTGACCAATCGATCTTCAAATATTATAATGGCATTACTGAGTCACCGACAAGCTATACAAACAATTTTAGCCTTCAAGCAATAATAATTATGACCATTTTTTTTTTACATGTTGGGGGCGGTCTGCATCCCCCCCCCATACCGCTATCTAGCAAAATTCCTTACTCAGGGCACTTTAATATGCCTCCCTCAACATCTTCACAAAAATAAGGCCTTGAATAAATAACACCAAAAAATTGTCACTAGCTCTCGATCTATTAGGCACGAAATATTCACTTTTAGATAAAAATTACAGAGAAGATTTATAAATAACATATAAAATAATTAATATAAGTATGTAGGTACCTATATAAAAAGTACTTGATTTATTATTTATTATATATTTTTTATTTGTCGCTTATAAGTACTGCACACTTCTAAAATTCCTGATCCCTTTTTAACACCATGTATAATTCTGTTTGCTACTAGTGACATCGACAAACAAAAACTATTTACTTAACACCCGCATCTTCATTATAAAATAATACAAATTTCATAAATCTTACTTTTACATTACCTATATTTTATAATAAGCATAAAATATGCTCATTTGCAAAAGGTACTGTTATTTTTCATCCAAATGTTATGTGTATTGTTTTCTCAATAAATAATCATTTTAACTAAGATCATTTTAGTCAAATATTTAGTGAAATATTGACAATATTTTTTAACGACTAAAATTTTACAGTACGTATCCGTCTAAGGTTATAAAACATAACGGAACGGCTATGTCGACAGATAATAAAATGCTTGTTTTTTTGTTTGAGAAATTAATTGGTTTGATCTTTTGCGACAAGTCATATTTCTGAATATTTACTATTACGGCCCTTTATAAGAACTTTTCAAGAAAATATGTTTGTCAGACTAAAATAACTAAATTGAATTGGAACAGGTGTGCAAGCTTTCACGGCCGGCATTGTTCCAAGTCTTCATGGTTTCCGGGCTTGTAGGGTGACGTTTCGTCTACAACTGCCACATCGCCTTTGAGAATGTCTACCGCAGTTGTAGACGAAACGTCACCGGACCACGGCCTACAAGCCCGGAAACCATGAAGACTTCAATTGGAACACCCTAATACCTCACACATAAAAAGAGATAGGCACTTATCTCAAAAATTAAAAAAAGTTAACTATTCACAAATTTATGAATCTGCTTCGTAACTTTGTAGGATTTTCTGTGAACTCTAAATCACAAATACTGCAAAATTGGTATTTGCAGTTTTATCTATATTAAGATTTAACTCAATCTTGTCACAAGGTATCTTTTCAACCTCAAAAAATTAAAAAATTCTTTGTAATAAATTGACGAAACTCTGCAATGAGAGAGTTTAGCTTTCTATTAGTGAAATAAATTTAGAATCGGTTCAGTAGTTCCAAAGATTACTTTTTTCACTCGGGCGAAGCCTGTTTTTTATTTAGACAAAAAGTAGCCTTTGTCCTTGCCAAATTTTATCGAAATCTGTTCAGCGGTTTAGGCGTGAAAAGGTAACAGACGGAGTTAATTTCGCATTTATAATATAATTAGTAAGGATGTATCTAATTATTTAGATAATTAATCCATAGAACGTTTTATGTCTTTTTTCCAAAAAATGCGTGATTTTGATACAAAAATTACTTTAATTGTAAGTATTATTAATTAACAAACAGACGAAATTTAAAAAGAATAAAAACGCACTCAAAATTTATTAATATGGCACATAGATTAATTACGTTTGAAATGTTCCTAATTTCTCAGAAGCGAGCCAGACTTTGAATACCCCCCAGTGTGGACGGCACTGTTTTTCACAATTAAAGGTACTGAATCAGAACGCTTATAGTTCAGCGAAGATATTATTATTTAAATTATTATATTAATAAATTCATAATATTGATATGGAAAAGGCAAGAGACCACCATGATTGCGGTACCTATGCTTCTATGTTCGCATGGCATATCAATGAGTCGTAAAAACTCAAAGTACGACGTTATTTATGTATGTGCATGTATTTGTATTATATAGATAGAATATAGAGTTGTCCGAATTAATATGGTTACTTTCTTTAATATTATGAAGTATTAGAAATAGCTTGTATTTTCATAATATTCATATAGGTAGTGACTTGGAGACCCACACTCTAATAAATTATAATTTAAAAAAACTAAAAAACACGCTTTAATGAACTAAAAAGTAAAAAATAATTAATTTTATTGTAAAAAAGCGTGGGGTAGTATGAAAATATGATACAAAGCACCCCATGCTTTTTTACAATAAAATTAATTATTTTTTACTTTTTAGTTCATTAAAGCGTGTTTTTTAGTTTTTTTAAATTATAATTTATTTTTGCTTTTTAGTCCTGGAGATCCTGGTCAGGATAATGGGACAAACTTATGGAATTATTGTATTGTAATCGGTCCTTGATAAGTGTGCAAAGTTTCAGTCCAATCTGAAGTTTTTTGCTTTTTTTTTTTTAGTCCTGGAGATCCTGGTCAGGATAATGGGACAAACTTATGGAATTATTGCATTGTCGTCAGTCCTTGATAAGTCGACAAAGTTTAAGCTAAATCTGACCGTTCAAAGTTGGTCAAAATCAAGTTCAAAGAAGTCGGTTACAAACTGACAAACAAGCAAGCACACAAGCGCATACAGGTGAAGCTAATATAAGCGTGTTAAAAATGTATCACTTTCTTTAATTTTTTAGAATTTTTTTCCTGCAACTGGTTTTTGTAATTCTCATCTTTATTGAACAATAATTAACACTATGTATCTAATGTTAAAAAAAACTCTATGATATAGAGATATGGTGATCCGTAGATAATGATTGAAGTTAACAACCGTAGTGGGTCAAATTTAAATTTTATCCAGTAACACTATTTTTATAATTTTTTCTCCAATAAAATTCACAAATGTGCAAGCTTTCACGGCCGGTATTGTTCCAAGTCTTCATAGTTTCCGGGCTTGTAGGCCGTGGTCCGGTGGTATTTCTACCTGACGTTTCGTCTACAACTGCGGTAGACATTCTCAAAGGCGATGTGGCAGCGGTCGAAGTGTCCTCCTTGGCGGCTCACAGGTCAGTGTGTCAGTGACTGATGTCCTCCCTTCTTTTATGCCTAGTACCAGTGTGTGTTCTCTGTTCGGTCGTAGTCCGTCTCTCTGTAATTGGTCAACTGCGCAGTGTGTAGTGGTGGGAGTGAGTTCTCTACTCGGTCGTATTCCGTCCTTGTACGATTGGTCATTGGCTTTGTATGTCGGAGTGCTGGTGTCCAGGTTTTACTGAGATTGAGGCCTTCATCTTTTCGGTTGAAATTCCGTGTGTGTTTTTGTATTTATATGGCCTCTCTGTATATCCTGGGTAATAACTCAGCGTTCTGTCTATGGCCCGGGTTTCTTCGAAGAGGATCTTATGATTATCCAGAGTCAAAATGTGTTCGGCTATGGCAGATTTTTCTGTTTGTCCCAGTTTACAGCTTCTCTTGTGCTCTGCTATACGTGTGTTGATGCTTCGTTTTGTTGTCTCAATATATACTGATCCACAGCTGCAAGGAATGCGGTATAGTTCTGGTATTGTCAGTGGGTCTCTTGTGTCCTTGGCCGATCTTAGACATTCCTGAATTTTTCTCGTTGATTTGTAGATTGTCCTGACTTTGTACTTTTCCAGAAGTTTGCCGATGCGGTCCGTTATGTTCCTGATGTATGGTAGATACGCTGTACCATTTTTTACTTCTTGTTCATCGTTCTCCGGGATGGCTGCTCTTCTTGGACGTATTGCTCGGTTTATTTCTTGCACTGTGTATCCGTTGTTTTGCAGTGTTGTTTTCAGGTGTTCTAGTTTCGGTAGAAGGTGTTTCGATTCACATATTCGTGTTGCTCTATTTACCAGTGTCTTGATTAGTCCTCTTTTTTGTCTCGAGTGTTCCATATGCTCTTGAATGAGTTAAGTTCTAGACTTTTATGTATTTTAAAATATGTCTTCTAGCAACGCAAGCATCGGGCCATGACTGTATTAAACATGCGGCAGTATACGAGCAGAGAAGTATTTTCTAGTTGAAAGCAGATAAATACTGTACTTCCGTTTTCCGTCTGAAGATATTCATTTAATCGTCGCGTTAAAAATAAGTCCATGGGAAAATTTGTAACAAAATGATATATTATTCTTATACAGGTAAGTAGCAATAATATTCTGCTGTAACGGAAATGCATTGGGATTTATAAAAAAATTGCCATGCTCAACATTCTTATTCATATTTTTCCACTACCACATGCTGATTTAGGGTCAAGTTTTATACAGGGTGGTTCATTTTTGACAAAATATTGTCCATGTCGTTCTGATTCTGAAATATATAACTCGTTATAAAACTATCAGTATTTTTTTCTTTTTTCAGTATGTGTGGGTAATCATTTTTTTAATGTAAATTTTAGTAAACAGCAAATATTATATTTATTCTTATTCTATGGTTGCTTTTTATTGCTGTTTTTACACAAGTTTTATATTTTACCATTTATTATTTTATATTTTATTCATTCTTGTCAGCTTTTGTCTGAAAGTTAGTGTGTCCACACCTCGTTGAGTAGTATATTATTTTATAACATAGAAGATACGGTGTTAACCTTTTATGGATTCGTTAAAATGATTAATTTTTTCATTACACATGCACAACAAATTTAACGGGTGTCCTGCTAAAGAGCGAAGGTGTAAGTGTTTGTATGGAAAGAATTTCATAAGTATCTATAATAACAATCTAGAAAAGACGTGTTTTGTAAAACAAAATAAACAGAAAAATTGCATGAGAACTTAAAAAATATTATGGCGTTACTGAGTTATCCTAAAATTTTTAAAATGTTTTCTAAGTTTTAAAAATTCATTTTTAATACGAGATTTTTTCGATGTAAAATGATATTATGTCAAGCTTAAAAATCATGTTTTTAACCGAATTTAAACGTAATTTGCAATGAATAACTTTGAAATAAGATTTTATTAGTGAAACACATATTTTGACGATACCTACCAAAATGCTTCAAATTTGATTTTTTTAGTGTAAATCGACTGGAAATCGCGAAATAAAGCCTATTTGATTAAAAAACAGAAATTTTGCGTCAAAATTTTTTGAAAATTTTTAAAATTTATAGAATTTTTAAAATTTTTAAGCTGCAAAATGTAAAAGACGGAATTTATTTAGTTCGATCTTTTACTTTAAAATTTTTATTTCGTTTCATTATAGGAGAACCACAGAAGGACAGTCATAGGTAGGTACCTATTGTGATAATCCCAAGGATAACCGAAATAATCAAAAGGATATATTATCTATAGAAAGCCTGATATAATTTTTACTGAGAGCATTATGGCGCATGGCCACCTATTCTGCTAAAAATAATTCGTTGCATATAATAGTGCTAAATTAATAATTAAATTATTATTATAAAATTATTATAATAAAATCTTTAGTAGAGGAGGGCATTATACCCGACATAAACACAATAACATCAAATGTTATCCCAGACGCGACCGAGTACATCTCTTATAATGTGACGCCTGGAACGCTCGGATACGACACGAACATGGAACGGCCTATTCTTTTTAAATCCCGCCTTTTCTCGTCTTCCCATACACAAATATTACAAAAACAATAATTATTCGCGTGTGCACACGATACTATAGTTTAACCATTTATATAGATAATAATTTACTACTTATATGTGTTATATGAACAACGGATGTACGTGCTTTACAATACCTGTATGTTGCTGATCTTTACTATAGTTAACTCGCACAGGGTCGACTATTATCTTTCAGAATTTCTTAGATTAAAATCTCCGAATTGGGTGTTAGTAATAGACGACTTATAACATGGCAACTTTTAATGATCTTCGCCACTTGCAGACCCAAAATATAAAAGCAAGTACACCAATAACTTGCATTGTCTTACAACAGAAACAGGGCCTTATTTTTACCCGACTGCGCCAGAAGGAGGGTATTGTTTTTCGAGTGTATGTGTGTATGTATGTATATTTTTTATCACGCTCGGTAGCCTAAACGGCTTGATGGATTTTGAAAAATGAGGTGTCATTAGATTCGTCTGAATTCCCAGAGTGACATAGGGTATATGACGTCACGGAAAATTCAATATGGCGGACGCTATCACCGATCACCATGCCCAACACTGGCCCACCCTATCAAAAAAAAACCTAGAGCCGCTACTGGCATAAATTGAAGCACGTTGTTCTGAATTAATGCTAAGACGTGGTTTCATAAATTTATTTGTTTATAATAATAAAGATATAGCTATAAAGAAATACGATAATAAAATGGGTTATGTGCATGAATGCTAACAAACGCACCGCGTTTTGAGTACCGTGGAAGTTCATAACGATAAAACGATCAGTTCTAGAACCTGGAACTGCTAGAACCAACCGAGAATTCGACCAAAAAACACGCAGCTCGTACAATCTGAGGAGTTATGTCAACGAACGATTTAGAACTGATAGAACCAGTTCAGAACCATCAGAATTGCACCACCAACAAAGACACCTACTATTTACGATCAGTGGCGTATAACTACAAATTTGGGGCCCCTGGCACATTTTTTGTGGGCCCTCTAGTACATTGAATTTGAACTCGCCGATAAAAAGGAACGTTAACCTCCCTATCCCCTAGCTTTGTAAATAATGGAAGGAAAATTACCTCCGTGATATCTCGAACAGGAAGCAAAGAAGGAATCTGACCTACCTATAGGTAACAATAGATACCTATACGATCTTGTAAGAGATATTTGTGGGTGGAAGTTCGTTACAGAAAATTACTGCAACTTATTACTGCACTTATTTGGGTTATAGTATTAATAATACTTAGGTATTTATTAACAAAATATTATTATTAATATATAATATTATGACTGCATCTGTGGAATGCGAAGGTCATTTCAGAACTATAATTCTCTATTGTTCACAAACAAAGTAGATTAGGTTATATTTTGTACGACTCATTTGGCAAAGAACTTAAGACTATTACAGACATACTACTAAATGTTTAGAAAGTGTTCCCGGCAAAATTTATATATTATATACTTACACAGATAGCAGTTCATCTATAAAAAAGGTTATTAGTAAAATATAATTTTGATAAAATTAAATATTTTAAAATGGGTACTGTTCAGCTAAACTACTTCCTTATTATACGTCAACATTTTTAATTCTTGAGGTAGTAATTAAATTTTTTTTATTAAATACTACCGAAAATGCATTTCAAGTTTTTTTTACGTTTTGGGACCAACAATGCTCCAAACGATAGAGATAATAAAAAAATGTTAGGTCAATGACAAAAAATAATTATAGATTATAATAAATTATTCATTTCAAACTTTTGTTGAAAGTACAAAAGAATTCGCCTTACCTCGTAACATAGCACTTTATAAATTTATAGTGACTTTAATGCATGTACAGAACGGTAACCCTTATATGCTAATAAAAAGATATCAGATAGGCAAATAAGTGTTTCTATAGATAATATTTTTTTTTTAAATAAATAAATAAATATTTTTTTAAATAAAAAAAAATATTTGAATTATATATCCATAATGTCAAATAATAAATTTATTAATATTTTACGTAACAAATACATTTTTTGACGTTAATATGTCTTACACTTCAGTCAGTAGGTATGTTCAGAAAAGTTGGGGACGAAATATGCAACGAAAATTGTCACGAAGGGTCCGCAGCAAATTATTACTCATAGAGATTTTGCAATACGCTACTTAAATGTAAATACACGATACTGTAGAGGGGTCTTTAGGCTTTATGCCTCATGGAAAAATTTGTCATTCGATGAGAGAGTGGGGGTGGGGGGGTTTAATACACTGATTTCGAACATAATGTTTGTTCAGCCATAACTTCTCGGGGGGTTAAACGATTTGAAAAATTTCGACTCCGTTAGGTTCAGAATGTGTACTGAATGGTTCCATATAATTTTTATTTAAATCGGTTGAGTAGTTTATTTTTTTAAATTATTTTTAATGTTTTTTTAGCAATAACTTCTCGAGGGGTTGACCGATTTGAAAATGTTCGGCGCCGTTGAGTTCAGAACGTTTACGGATTGATATTTGAGAATTTTATATAAGACACAAAAAAATTAAATGGCGTCAGAATTCAAAATAGCAACCTTATGTACCTACTTTTGTAAAAATTATCCGATCCTTTTGAAAATTGATATTATTTTGAGAGTTTTATAGGACATAAGAAAATAAAATATCTACCGTCAAATTTCAAAATGGTGGCCGTAGCCATATGTACCTACTTCCGTAAAAATTATCCGCTCCATTTGAAAATTGACATTTGAGGGTTTTATTGGATACAAAAAAATAAAATGGCGTGAGATTTCAAAATGACGCCATATGTACTTTTGTAAAAATTAACCAATCCTTTTGAAAATTGATCATACTTGAGTTTTATAAAACACAGAAAAATAAAATTGCATCAGATTTCAAAATGGCAGCCAAATAATAGGTAACTGAAACACATCGCGAGGAGAAAATGCTTCGATGAAGTTGATATTTTACTTAAATCGGATCAGTAGTTTTGACGTATTCACGCCCAAAACACCCGCGGCCGTGTAGAAAACACAACTTACGCCGTTTTTTGTTGTTAATTATAATCATAAAGCTATATACCAATGACCCCTGCAGTCAATTCATATGTGTACGCAATATAACCAAATTATTAATGTAGACGCAATTTCAATAGAATGGAATAACGTGATTCTTAAATTTGTTGTTTGTCATCTAAAATTTACATTTTGAGACTTAAAATATAAACTAATTCAGAAAAAATGGTCACTTAGAGTCAACTTTAATAATAGTTTAATTTCGATCAAGCTTTCGACCTCAAATCGAATCCTCTTCGCAGGAATTTTTAGTCACAAATTTCACTTTTGTTAATCTTACTGGAAGTGCAAGTACATTAAACTAACGTTAGAGCTATTACTTAACGCATCTTTCATAAATTATAACCGGCATTTTATTTATCCAGACAATTAACATTTCGAAATAGTCGGTGTCCGCCTTAGAGAAAGATTTCACTGTACATACAAGAAAATCATTAACAACACATGTTTTTTGTCGCGACTTTTTTATGCAAAATAAAAAAATAATAAAAAGATTTAACGCTCGAAACACCGTTATGAATGATTGATATTGTTTGAGTACGTGTGAACGGGTGGGGCTGTACATCGATGGCATCACATGTGTAAAGTTCTGTATAGAAAACAACAACACTAAGCTACGATGTAGATCAACGGTTCTCAACCTTTTGGTCACAAAGGAACCCTGGAGCAAGGAACACAATTGAGTACTAACTCAAATGGTATAGACACAATACTATAAAATTGTGTGTTTTTAAAGACCACCAACAGCTAAGGTTATTTGGACCTAGAACCAATTCATATTTTCAATTCATTATTTTTTTTTTAATAAAAAATTGAAAATCCAATTGACACTTTTACCAGCTCTCGGCCATTCTCAAGCCCCCACAATACTATAAGAATGATACCGAGACGTCATCACTCGACAACGGCTATTGTTCCGGTCTCCACCCTTGAGTATGGGTGGAGACCGGAACAGGAACCACTCCACTCACTTTTACTTCGTCTCTAGATTCCTGTCTAAGGTGTAGACACAATACTATAAGAATGACACCGAGACGTCTTCACCCGACAACGGCTATGGTTCCGGTCTCCACCCACAGTATGGGTGGAGACCGGAACAAGGGTGGAGACCGGAACAATAGCCGTTGTCGAGTGATAATGATAGTATAGGATTATCTGGACAAAGCTTCTGGAAACAAGTTTTCCCGTTTAAAGTGTGGTACCAAATATCCAAAAACCTCAAAAACCACGAAAACGAAACTGCAGACACAAGTTCCGTTACTATTTTATACAATATCTAGTACCTATTGATAAAGATCACTGCGGCGTTACGTTACCTATGCTTACATATTTTTTATGCGTCCGGTTTATTTCAATACATAAATTTAGTTGCAGATCATATTTTGAAGTACAGAATTTGTTGGAAACTCCTTGACTTTAAAATACTTATATCATTATTTGTGTGGAACCTTTGTCGTATGATTATGCTGCAGAAGGCTTATGGAACACCTGTTGAGCAACACTGACATAGATCGTACTTCATGCAGTAACGATACTTCACCGTAAACTCCTCTATTGTCTGTTTATAATATTATGTTGTACCAGAGTTCATGATGTGATCTCAAATCAGGAGCGGCTCGTCGCCATAGTATACGTCTCCTGTACCAAATAAATCAAGACTAATATTTATAAAAGAGCAACGAGGGACGCCTGTCTATAATTTTATTTTCTTGTCGGTTTCTAAAGAATTTTTTGTATGACATCCTAGACGGGTAAACGGATTTCCAAAATGTTTTTCTGTTTATTTATCAGCATTACTTACTCAAGACCGGCTGGACCGATTTTGATTAGAACTCAAGCTTTTTTCTCCATCTACGATCGGGTTAAGATAAGGTTTCTGTAAAAACCGACTTAACGCATGTATATACAGGGTGTTGCTTAGAAAAGGTAACATAGGGAAAATAACATTGACAACATGTACAATTTTGTAGTAAGCTGCGAGCTATACAGGGTGTATCACAGGATTGACAACATAGAAAATAAATGAGTGCAACAGGGAAGACATAAATAAAAAAAATAGGTAGCGTGACAAAGATAGAATACACATGGCTAACTCAACTAAATTAATTATCATGGTTTTAAGTATGAAAAAGGGCACAGCAATTACTGATCCTAACTAATTTGCACAATGGAGTTTTCCCTATGCTTGTAAAAACACACTGTGTGATCAAATAGGCGACATACACATACAGTAAGTTGAGTATTTTATTTCGTTATTACTCTAAATTACATTTTGAAAATGAATGATTATCTTTCTTCCTAATATGACGAGCCACCGTTGTTTTCTACTGTTCACTGTAAGCTACTGCGAAACGTGCTAGTTCTGTATCAAGTGGGAGTGGCTTTGAATGTACTTTAATAACTTATTTATGACAAGTTTGATATAAATATGTTTATCGTGTCATCAAAATATATTAAGCGTTTCCAGACTCTTAAATGATTTGTTACCACTGGAAATTTCGCTTGCATCATAGTTCTCTACAAAAATAGGTAGGTATTACAATTTTTGCCGAAATTAATACAATAAATTATAATTTAAAAAAACTAAAAAACACGCTTTAATGAACTAAAAAGTAAAAAATAATTAATTTTATTGTAAAAAAGCGTGGGGTGCTTTGTATCATATTTTCATACTACTCCACGCTTTTTTACAATAAAATTAATTATTTTTTACTTTTTAGTTCATTAAAGCGTGTTTTTTAGTTTTTTTTAATTATAATTTATTTTTGCTTTTTAGTCCTGGAGATCCTGGTCAGGATGATGGGACAAACTTATGGAATTATTGTATTGTAATCGGTCCTTGATAAGTGTACAAAGTTTCAGTTCAATCTGAAGTTTTTTGCTTTTTTTTTTAGTCCTGGAGATCCTGGTCAGGATAATGGGACAAACTTATGGAATTATTGTATTGTCGTCGGTCCTTGATAAGTGTGCAAAGTTTAAACTAAATCTGACCGTTCAAAGTTGGTCAAAATCAAGTTCAAAGAAGTCGGTTACAAACTGACAAGCAAGCACGCAAGCCCGCAAACATACAGGTGAAGCTAATATAAGCGTGTTAATAAAAGAAACTTTGTTCGGGAAGAGGCTTTTTTATTAATTTTAAAATAATATTAATATCAGCGATCTTCAAATATTTATTTGTATTTTTTATTGTTACAATATTTATTTTTTGGTAATTTCGCACTTGCCTATAAAAATCCCTTTTTCACATACCTCCTATTGTGAGGGCGTTGACCCATTTTATACAAATTAAATTCACATAAGACATAAGAAATAAGACATAGGTACAAAAAAAACGACCAAGTGCGAGTCAGACTCGCGCATCGAGGGTTCCGCACTACGAAAAAAGTTTTTTTTTACTTATATTTTATTTTGTTCTCTTAAGTGTTACAAATTTTTTCTATATCAAATTTAATTAAATTAATTTTTAAAGTAAAAAATTTAGTACATTATAAAATTAAACAATCACGTATCGTCAGTTAGATTTGAACCCGGTTCTTCGTGGTGGCATGCGAGCGCGTTACCGCTACTCCACGGCACAAACAACGATATATTTGACACACTTGGTACAGCTCTATACTTAATTTTCCGTTTCCCGTTGGAATTTAAGGACTTCGATTTTTCGTTTAGGTTTTCCTGTAAACTATGAGTGAGGTCCTATATTCCCTATTTGTTTTTCAAAATTTTAGGCTCAGTTTATTTTATTTATTGTAGATTATAGACGCGTCGACATCTAAGGTCATTAGCGTCTTTCAACTATACTAAATAACAACTAACTTAAAACTAAATAACATCACAAAACATCCATGAGCGCAGGTGGGATTCGAACCCACGGCAGTCCAGTCTAGAGGTTGCGGCGCCAAGCATGCTAACCACTAGACTATACTGCCCTCTTTAGGCTCAGTAATTGCAGAGATAAGGGGGGTGGGGGGAAGATCGGACGGACATACACGAGAGTGATCCTATAAGGGTATCGTTTTTTCATTCTCAAATACGGAACCCTAAAATTGTAAAAAAATTCGACATAAGAGACACATTACTTTGTGACCACAAAGTTACTGCAGTTACTGTAGGTATTTAAAATTAAAGGCGTTAAATATTTCTCTCCAAAATTTAATTACAAAATAAAACGAACTGAGTAGGTATACATAAATTATTGCTTGCTGTACGAGAAGAATGATTAAACATTTCATAGCCTCTGTGCATGCATAATTACAGGCATGTCCAATTATTGTATACAGGCATGTTCAATGTTTATGGATTATCTGCCACACGACTTTATTGTAGCCATCTCAGTTACGCTTCTTG
The DNA here is from genome assembly GCA_039654895.1 of Mongoloraphidia duomilia. Lineage (NCBI taxonomy): Eukaryota > Metazoa > Arthropoda > Insecta > Raphidioptera > Raphidiidae > Mongoloraphidia > Mongoloraphidia duomilia. Next base: position 44,619,624 of record CM077524.1, on the reverse strand, counting down.
TTGCTCATCACTCATCATTTATAGTAAGAAATGCCCTCTTTATCAACATTAAAGAAACAAACCCATGCATGTCTAATTATTATTATAAATAGACACCTTTTAATTACTAAACACAGTGCATCATACGACTAAACTGCACAGTGCACATACTTTATACCAGAGTTTCCTAAACTTTTTCGCCTACGGACCCGTTAGAAATTAGCAAAATTGTCGCAGACGCCTATACAGATTGTATCAAATTAAACCTGTGCATAGGACATTCTGTGTGTAAGACAGAGATTGATACATAAAGCAATAAGTAAGAATGAGATAAATGATCGGTAATAGGATGTTACGTGGTTACTGTAAATTAAACTGATAAAAGATTTACATTTTTACAGCATAGAAGAAGCGAAAAAGCAAAGATGACGCTATTAGGTTGTATAAATATTATTTATTTACAGTAACCACGTAACATCCTATTAGCGATCATTTATCTCATTCTTACTTATTGCTTTATGTATCGATCTCTGTCTTACACACAGAATGCCCTATGCACAGGTTTAATTTGATACAATCTGTAGACCTTTTTACGAGTTGTTACGCGCAAGCGCCTTCGCCATGGTTACGATGGCGACTTTCAGAAGTTTTGTACTCTTTTTGACGCAATGACTAGGTCAGAAATGTTTTTCAATATTAATTAAGATGAAAATGTTACTGACGGTGCTAATTAATTAGTGCACAAAACAGTGGAAGAACATAGGTACTTGTGCTAAATTGGGAAGGTGGCTGAATTGACATGGCCGGAAAACTGGTGAAAGAAAACGAAAATTGGTTGAAAGGTTAGAATCCTACCCATGCAGTCATAAATTATTTATCGTAAAAAGTTTATCTTCAAAAGTACTCAAATATTTTTCTAGAGTGTTGTACCACTTCTTTAAATAATATTTCTTATTTGATTACTATTTTCTTTTTCAAAATCAATCATTTCCCATCTGTCAAGATGACAAGTCTCTGAAAAACATGGCGGAATTGGGTACATGCGCAGAAAAAAATTTAATAATTGAAAAGGTCTATTTAAAACAAAACGGAGTTATTTATTTATTTAATTTTTTTGAAGTGTAAATATCAATTTATAACATTTAAATGTAGATTTTATATATTAAATAAGTTTCACTTCTGTAGTGTGTAGTGTAAACAACATGTCACTGTTTTCCGGACGACGTTTATACCGTATACGAACGCACTTACAAACTTGCGTTCCAGATCGCTGACTACAAAATCACTGTTTGCCGGATGGCGACAAAAGAGTTCGGCCGCTGCTGGCCGAACTATATAGCTTTGCCCACTTCGGTACAAACATGCGTTTCAAATCGCTCGCGCTAACTTGAATCACTGTTTGCCGGACATATGTACATTTTGCATAATATGTAATATGTTACTATGTAGTGTAAACTACAACATACCTAATCTATTTTTTTCATCAATATATCCCAGGGATGAGTCTGCGGACCCCTTCGAATATACTCACGAACCTCAGTTTTGGAAACTCTGCTTTAGGAATTTAATAACAATAATAATCGCGTTCTTAATAGAACGATTCAGTCCTTGACAAAAATTTAGCGGTTGTCATTAATATTTTTAATTTTTTAACTTCCATTTAAAGATAAGTTAACCCCGTGCTAGAATGATTTGTCAATAGATTTAGCTAACCATAAAGCGAAAAAATTTATATCATGATTATATTATAATTTAATAAATTTACAAAAATATTTGGCAATGGCACATTTGAATGCGCATAATCTGTTAACCTATACTGGTAACATGAATTTATAAAATTCCTACTTTTATAATTAATTTTTCAAGATCAACTATTTAAAAGTTCTTTGATAACCGGTCCAATCACAAATTATTTAAAAACTATTTTCGATTTCTTTTTAACATTTAAATTTTTATTTATTGTAGATTATAGACGCGTCGACATCTAAGGTCATTAGCGTCTTTCAACTACACTAAATAACAACTTACTTAAAACTAAATAACATCACAAAACATCCATGAGCGCAGGTGGGATTCGAACCCACGGTAGTCTAGTCTAGAGGTTGCTGCACCAAGCGTGCTAACCACTAGGCTATCTGCCCTCCATTAACATTTAAAATTTCATTATTATACAGGGTGCTTTCGAGCTTATTTCATTTTTAATGGTTAGTGTTAAAACACCTTAGTAAAAGTTGTATGATAAGAAAGAGAAATGATAACCTAAGTTCATATTCTAATATTGAATTAGTTGACATAATGTTAGTTTAGGGGGAAAGTGAATCAAAAGTATCATAGAACTTTTATTTAGGTGTTTTAACATCAATCGTCTTCTTTTAAGAATAAGAACAGTTAAGTTAAACGAACCATTTTTTTTAAAACTTGAACTAATGTGAGATGGCAGCTCAAAACTTAATTGCCTAATATTATATGGATTTGACTTTTGAGCGTTTATGCTACTTGTTTATAAGAAGAGTAGGCTCATTTTATTTTAGAATTTTAAATAAAAAATTCACAGATTTCGCAATCCTTGCAACCATCGAGGACATTGGAAATGATAACAGCATATATGAAACATAATTAACTGTTTATTATACACACAATATGTATCAATGCACTGTTTAGTTTTGTCAGGAATAACCCTATTGTTCTTCTGTTATATACGCGTTCACTTTTGCTTGATTACTTAACTTTTAAATGGATTTTTCTACAGTATTTATTAACATTTGCTCAAAAATAACACCGCAGATCGTCGCAAATACCTCTCAATTAACTAGACATGATATAAAACACATTTCGAAAAAATTGCACTTGTTCAATTTTGCATGATTGCTCCTCACTTGATCGCGACACCGTTGTCTTTTGGCCTTGAACGAAAACTCGTAACTCTGCCCCCATATACGAACATAAACATTTCCAATGTTAAAAGTGTACATAGACAACAACCCTCTGTTTTGACCTATATACTTATAGTACTATCATCCATTAAAAATAAAATAAGTAGACCAAAAACGGCCTGTATATATCACAAATAATATAAAAAATGCATAATTTGAAGTTTGTAGATGGACTTTTAAAATATATAGGTAGGTACCTATTTTTAATCGTTAATTTTTTTAATTTTTAGATGGCATTTAAAAAAATGAAACAAAACAAAAATAAAACGCCTTAAAAAACATATTAAAATATTATATTTTATAACTGTTGTAAAAAATAAAAATAAATCACATCCCTGGTGGGGATCGAACCCACGACCTTTGGATTAGAAGTCCAACGCGCTATCCTCTGCGCCACAGGGACTTGTGACGAGAACTCATTATATCGTTTTTCGGTATTCAGGTAAATTTATGTAGAAACGTTATTTTATGACCAACATTGAAATGAAGATGACATTATTAAGTACCTATACTATGTAAGTGTAGGGTACCTGAGATTTTCCCCTTTTGTATTACAGTCTGCACTACGAGAAGTGAAAACATCAGTCAACATTTTTACGAAAACTTATTAGTACTTATATAATAGTCACTTTTCTACCTACTTGGCTTTATAAGCTGTATTAAAAAATAAGTTTAAAAAAACTTGAATTGATCAAAAAAGATAAAATATTTTTCCCTTTTCCAGTCACCTTCCATACCTACAATCAAATTGACGTTGGCGCAATTGTAACAGTAATAGGTTATATTATAGTAATAGGTTATATTAGGTAACTGCATCTAGTGTTTTTAGTATTAACTAGCGGTACCCATTCGGCTTCGCTCGTTCGCTTGAATATCATAATTACATTACCCACTCGCTTCGCTCGTTCGCTTGAATATTATAAATACACTACTCATTCGCTTCGCTCGTTCGCTTGAATATTATAATTACGAACAAATTTGATTACCATAAAAAAAGTTATAGCGAGTCAACCTTAAAAGATAGACATATGCTGTCGCGGACTTTTTTATAGAACTTTTAAAGGGGAACAATTCCGTCATACAAGATTTTTGCATAACTTTAACCGTTTACGCAGCGGACGCAATGGAAGCTCTTAAAAGGAATCATTTTTCCCGTTTTTGCAAACATTTTTCATTGATGCTCCGCTCCTATTGGTCGTAGCGTGATATTATATAGCCTATAGTTTTCCTCAATAAATGGGCTATCTAACAAAAAAAATTTCAAATCGGATTAGTAGTTCCTGAGACTAGCGCGTTCAACCAACCAAACAAACAAACTCTTCAGCTTTATAATATTAGTATAGATTCGATTTACGATGATTATAAAAAAATGGGCATTGGGCATGAACTGGTTAACTGGGCGGAGAGTGTGCAATCCGGCGATGCAAAGAGTTAGTTATTTTGATGGAAGCGATATGCACAATGCACTTGCACACATTAAATTTTGTGGGATGCATTTGTAAGTGCAGCCCGTCGCCCATGGCGCGCCGATCGTTCATGCACCCCGAGTCAGGGGTCACAAACATTTTACGTTTATAAACAAAATCACGTTATGTGCACGTAAACAAATAAACAATGATATGTTATTCGTAATTCGTATGGTTCTTATCTTAGAGCTTTTCAAACTCCTAGGTCTTTGCAGGTACTTTTTCATACTAAGAAAATCACAATTTGCTTTTACTTAAATCGGTTCAGTAATTTTTTTTTACTAATCAAATATCATTTTTAACCATCTTCAAAAAAAGGATGTGGTTCTCAATTCGGTTGTATTTTAACATTGGAAATGTTTATGTTCGTATATGGGGGCAGAGTTACGAGTTTTCGTTCAAGGCCAAAAGACAACGGTGTCGCGATCAAGTGAGGAGCAATCATGCAAAATTGAACAAGTGCAATATTTTTGAAATGTGTTTTATATCATGTTTAGTTAATTGAGAGGTATTTGCGACGATCTGCGGTGTTATTTTTGAGCAAATGTTAATAAATACTGTAGAAAAATCCATTTAAAAGTTAAGTAATCAAGCAAAAGTGAACGCGTATATAACAGAAGAATAATAGGGTCATTCCTGACAAAACTAAACAGTGCATTGATAAATGTTGTGTATATAATAAACAGTTAATTATGTTTCATATATGCTGTTATCATTTCCAATGTCCTCGATGGGTTGCAAGGATTGCGAAATCTGTGAATTTTTTTTATGTTTGTTACTTCAGATCTCCGTAATTTATAAACCGATTTGGAAAATTCTTTCTTTATTTGAAAGGATATACTTTCAGATTGGTCCCATAGAAATTTCATTAAAATTGGTTCAGTAGTTCGACTGATTTTAATAAAAGCTAGTAACGGCGTGTGATTCCTTAAGGTAAATGTCACTTTTTGACACATCAGACAGCGTAAAAGTCGGTTTAATAAAAGTGAGTAACGGCGTGTGATTCCTTTAAGGCAAATGCCACTTTTTGACACTAAAAAGTAAAAAATAAAAAACTTTTTAACAAAAAAAAACCTCCTTCAAAAAGCCACTAAAAAAAGGAAAATAATGAAATTTTGAGGTCAGCGCCAATTTAATAAAATATGAAGTTGGTTAAAAAGAAGATATTAATTACTATACTATACTTTTTAATCGACTTCATATTGGCGCAGACCTCACAATTTCATTATTTTCCTCTTTTTAGTGGCTTTTTGAAAGAGATTTTTTTTTTGGTTAAAAAGTTTTTTATTGTTAAAAGTTTTTTATTGTATGGACGTTCATGAGCCTTAACTTCTCGATGGGTAATTCCGTTGTGTTCAGGAAGATGTCGTGGTGGTTTTATATAACTTTTACTTAAATCAGTTCTGTAGTTTTTTTCTAGATTAGCAATCAAATATCACGAAAAAAAACAATTACGTGCAAACTATGTATTGCAGTCAGTAAAAAATAAAACTTTTTATAAAAAAATTTAACCTACTTCAAAAAGAGCCACTAAAAAACAAAAATAATAAAATTTTAAGGTCGGCCCAATTTTTTTATAAGTATCTATATAAAAGTTTTAATTAAATTAATGAAATTGGCGCCGACATCGAAATTTTATTATTTTTCTGTTTTTAGTGGCTCTTTTTGAAGGAGGTTCAATTTAAGTTTTTTATTATTAATAATGCTGTAGTTGTCATGTTTGGCTATTTTTCTTAGAATGTAGGTATCTATAAATTATTTACAAGCCCTCTAATTAATAAATATATCTCCTGTAAATCCCTTGATTCATCCATCTTGTATCCCAGTGTTATATGTTATGGGAATGTTTAATTATTAGATTTAAAAAAAAATATTTTTTTTTCTCTTCTAAATTTTGTTATAGGCAATTTAGATTAGTTCATGGCTAATTAATATGGTGTAGAAGCCAACAATTCACATATTAAAAAAAAAATATTATATATATCCTGCTGTGGAGCGTCTATAATTCACAATATCTATAATTAAGACATCAATCCCCCAGGATGAACATTGGAATGTAGTTGTTCTCGCAATTGCATTCCAATGCTCTTTGGGAATTGGCGTTCCCAAGAGCCCGAGCTCGTACCAGTCGGTTTGTGTATGCCGGCTGGCAGATTCTAATACACAAATGGATTTTTAATTGTTGACGCTAATGACCTGAGTTGTCGACGCGTCTATAATCTACAATAATAATAATAATTAAGACATCGAAAATGTTAAATTTTGGGTTCTAACTATTCACGCGGCTACTGAATGGTGAAGTAGTGTCCAAAAGACACGAGTCGTCACTGCTAAACGCACATAGATGCACGTAACGTTGTGAGTTCAATGCATGCATGATGCAAAACCCGCCACAGAACGTGGGCATCGGTCATTTACATTCGATGGTGGTGCAGGCTTTAATGAATGTTTAAACGACATAACTCGAAAATTGATCATTAATTTTTATACTGAACAATAATTTCATGCATACGAGAATTTATGTTCGATTTTGTTCTTTTTTTCTCGCTTATATATCTGTAACTTATACCTACAGTATGTGTCAAAAAAATTACACACAAAACAAATAACTCAGGTGTGCAAGCTTTCACGGCCGGCATTGTTCCAAGTCTTCATGGTTTCCGGGCTTGTAGACCGCGGTCCGGTGGTATTTCTACCTGACGTTTCGTCTACAACTGCGGTAGACATTCTCAAAGGCGATGTGGCAGCGGTCAAAGTGTCCTCCTTGGCGGCTCACAGGTCAGTGTGAGGAGGACACTTCGACCGCTGCCACATCGCCTTTGAGAATATCTACCGCAGTTGTAGACGAAACGTCAGGTAGAAATACCACCGGACCGGGCATACAAGCCCGGAAACCATGAAGACTTGGAAACAAATAACTTTCTTGTAAATAGTGAGCTGATAACTGCTTTCTAATAGCAGTTTGAGTTACTCTATAGAGTCTAAAACAACGTGTTTCCCAGTGGAAGATACCGCCCCCTTGTGGGCGCTGGAGCGATCCAAGGGGGCGCCGAAAAAAATAAAAAGGCAGACGTGGAAGCATACAGAAAGAAGAAAATTTTGAAACTATGAAATACAGTCATTTGGTTTGTTTTTTTTTTACTGTTTATTCTCTTTAAGGTATGCATGTATTATGTACTCGAACACACCATACAGTTTTTTAATAAAGGTTTTATTCTAAGTTATATTTTAACAATTTATAGGTACGTATTACGAGATCACACCCTATACCTATGAGCTAAGCCAAAAATCAGTTAAAATTTAAAATATTGTTATTATTATCATTCGTTGGAATCGTTTTAAGTCATTAAAATTTTTCGAGAAATCTCGTCTCATTTAGAGCTTGTCTCGAAGGTTTTTATGCTCTCGAGACGAGACAAAACGGCTTGAACCTAACACTTTTAAATACGTCTTAGAAAAAAACTCAAAACAAATTAAATAAAAACTGGCAAAATTTCACTTATTAAACTACTCACATCCATTGCGAAACTTGTAATGGCCATTTGACAGTTGTCACACGTTGATTGTAGTAGTCAGCGCGCTGAAAGATTAGTGAGATACATTCTTGTATCTACCAGCTCTTGTAACAGCGCTTATACCTGCTACACTCACTGCTTCGTTGTGTACGCTCGCATATATAACCATGCATTAATTTAAGCGAGCTCTGCTATGATCTACGCTACCATCTAGAATCCCAGCTCCATACCTTAACATCGCTTGAGAACAGCTGGACTGATTTTGATGAAACTTGGTACGATGTCCAGTAACCAGATTTATAGTAGATAGGTACTTTTTATCTGATTACGATCGCGCTAAAATAAGATTTCTGTAAAAACCAACATCAACGCGAGTGAAGCCGCGTGTAAAGGCTAGTAATAATATAATAATATAACTAAACATAAAAGAGACGCTGTTTGTACATCTGCACTGCACAGTCACTCGTTTCATTGGCATGCATTGCGGCGGTCTGCGATCATAAACGGGAACATTTTTATGCGTCCTCTGATATATTTCATGCATTTAAATTTTTTCAGATTATGTTTTGACGTTTATATCTGTACTGCATACAGAGTGGACCACAAAAAGATTAATAATATCCTATACCTAGAGAAACTTAAATAAATATTATCTTGTAAACAGAGGTACGTATTGGATTTCATTCTACACGGTGTCACAGAATAACTATTCCTAATTTTCAGAAATGATAGACGACACTTAAATAAAGATGTTTTATTAATAAACTAGTGTCCGGAAATATTCGTGACCGTCCGCAGTTATTTAGAAGAATTCGGCAGTCGATTACCAGGGCCGTAGCTAGGGGGGGCATTAAGGGGCAATGCCCTACCTTAAAACATCCAGTGCCCTACCTCAAGGGATTATAAACAAGTCGCAAAGACCGTCACGACTCACGACAGAATGGCAGGCTTGGTCTATCTGGCATTTGAAAAAAACAAGATCAAAATCGTTGGATCTAAATGAAGTTCTTCGGAAATTTGACAACATGGCAAATGTATTTTTTTTTCTTTTTGATTAAAAATTATATAATTATTTAAATTGTTGTTCACCATTTTTTTGCTTCTGTAATTTGATTTCACCAAATGAGGTGGGCAATCCAAATATATTGTAGTCTTTTGCTTCAGCCCTACCTTAAACTTTCAGTGCCCTATCTTGAATTCAGCTCTAGCTACGGCCCTATCGATTACACATCGTTATAACTTGTGTATCGGAATGGTGGTCGTAACTTCGAACAGTTTTTATAAAGTTTGATGCATTTCCGGACACTAGTTTGTTAATAAAAATGTTTATTTAAGTGACCTCTATCTTTCTGAAAAATAGGAATAGTTATTCTGTGACACTCTGTATAAGCGCATACAGAAAAAATCCTTCCAAAAAAGCCACAGAAAAGACGAAAATAATACAATTTTGAGGTCAGCGGCCTTCTTGGCTTGAATTCAATTCATAAAAGAACCGAATTGACAAATTAAATTTGCTATTTAATTTCTAAATATCTCAATATTTATTAACTTTAGCTGATATGTACCTTAATAATTTACTGGTCACTATTAAATACTGTATCGTATTCTGGAATAAAAATTAAAAAATCGAAGCTGACCTTCTCCTGACCTTCACAGCACTACCTATGTTAAATCTGATATCAGTCTTCTGTCCCCCTTGACACTCTATAACTTTTGTATAAAACATTTTTTTATGGTTTGTACCATTTACGAGATATTTCACTGCATTGTTTAATATGTGCCACCTTGTATATCTACTAAGTTTTGAGAGGGCAGTATAGCCTAGATGGTAGCGTGCTTGGCGCCGCAACCTCTAGACTGGACTGCCGTGGGTTCGAATCCCACCTGCGCTCATGGATGTCTTGTGATGTTATTTAGTTTTAAGTTAGTTGTTATTTAGTGTAGTTGAAAGACGCTAATGACCTTAGATGTCGACGCGTCTATAATCTACAATAAATAAAAAATAAACTAAGTTTTGTTTACCTGATCTTTATGGAAACCATTATTGCGTTAGAGAATATCGTTTCAGCTAAAATACAACACCTACTGAACAAACACACGCATCGATATTAATATTTAAATTTAAAAAAAATGATTTACACCAAATTTTTTTATTGAAATATTGTTAGTCATTATTGTTAGCGATGTATCTATTCAGTGGATGCATTTTAAGTGAAACGATTTTCTCTAATGCATTGATGTTTTTCATAACTACCAGGTAAACAAAACCCGCCTATGTTGCGTCTTATGTGAAATTCACTATATATATAGAATGGTATCACAGGAATGAGAATATAGGGAAAACACTGTAGTAAAAATAATTACGGATCAGTGATTGCTTTGCCCTTTTTTCATGCTGAACCATAGTAATTAATTTAATTTATATAACCATATGCCTTTCATTCTGTCCTTATCACGCTACTCATTTTGTTTGTCTTCCTTGTTGCACTCATTAATTATTTTTTTATGTTCTCAATTCTGTGGTACACCCTGTATAGCGAACAAACAGACTTTACAGCTTGTCAATAATTGCTTTACAGATGAAATTCATAGGGCAAGATAATCAAACATAGAATGTGGAAATTTGCTATAGGCTACAAGAATCGCGAGTGGTTGAAAGATATTTTATTGTTTTTTTTTTTTACTTCCAACCGTGTAGTGGCTTAGATTTTATGTTAATGGTCATAAAATAATTCTTACTTTTTTGTATATATACAGGGTGTAAATGCAGAATCAGTTTATTACACATAAGAAGTAGTATATTTTTTAAATACCATGATTTTCACGATTTATGTATACTTTATGGTTGTACAATTATATATATATTTTATAGAATTTTTTATGGATAGTACAAGTATATTTTTATGCTTATATAAAATTATGTCATTTAGCAATTTTCGCGTATTTTGAGCGGTTTTTCCCGACTGCGCACGCAAAGGAGTGGTAATGTGTTTAACAGCCTATGTATGTATGTATGTACGTATGTATGTATGTATGTATGTATGTATGTATGTATGTATGTTTGTTTGTATGTTCCTTTGAAGCACTATACAGACCAAACGCCTGGGCCGATTTTTATGATTCACACGTCAATAGATTCCCCTTAGTCCGGCGAGTGTCACGTTAGTGAAAATTCAATATGGCGACTACAGGACGCCATATTGTGAAAATGAAAAAATGAAAGTCAACAAACTAGGTCAACTGGGGTATCGTTGAATAGGTATTTAAAAATCATTTTTAGTTTTCCCTCAACATTTTTCGATTCGACTGACCGTTTAGGATCTATATCGATTTATTTTTAACTAAAAACATTTGAAATAAAATATTTATTTTAAAAAACAAAAAACCCGACTGCGTAAAAATCGAACTTAAAAGATGGAAACAAGATCAAATGATAACATGCAGTCGGAGGTATTTCTGTTCAATTTGTTACTACTATGCCTCCGACTGCATGTTATCATTTGATCTTGTTTCCATCTTTTAAGTTCGATTTTTACACAGTCGGGTTTTTTGTTTTTTAAAATAAATTTTTTATTTACTCTTAATTCCATTTTTCATATTTTTGAAATGACTGTACATCTAATATAGGTAGGAGATAAACATATGAAAAAATTACCGTGCTATAATTATTCCAGGAATTTGAAAATTAGACGGAAGTGTGAAAAACCGCCTAAAATAATCGAAAACGGCGAAATGACCTAACTTCATAAGCATAAAAAATGTATCAACAAAAAAATCTAATTATACAACCATAAAGTACACATCCTGAATTTAATAAAACGATACTAAAAGTGTTCTAAAAAAAATGCATAATTGACTGTATCATAGGCCAAAAATTAAGGCCTTATCAACACTTGTCCTTTATTCACAGCAAAAACTTGCATATAAACATGTGGAAAAGTACCTATACTTTACAAATGGTAAAGCATGATTCACATATACCCAGCCTGCACACGCACAGGCCCGCACCGGCACGTAACGGACCAAGTTGAGCTGTAATTCACATTTAACCGATCAAAGACAGACTGCAGCTGCACAGAAACCGGCTGCGCAGATAGTCTTGTTTTTGAAAATGTTCGGTCACCTATCGTTGGAAATTTTGGCCGCGGTCGCAAGCAGACAGACCGTCGGCACACGTTTTTCATTCACACTACACCGGAACCGACCGTAAATACATGTACAGACACTGACCGTCACCAGCAAAACATTCTTTCCAAGAATGCCGGCGAGCGCTGTGCTGTTCCCTGCTGTGTCTGTGCGGAGCCAGCAATATAGGTGGGGATTGCGCCATATACAATACATTGCTCAATATTTTGTCGGCCCATTACGTGCCGGTGTGGGCCTGTGCAGATTGGGTATATTTGAATCATACTTTATCATGGTGTAGTCGTAAATGTGAAAATTGAAAATACATTCTAAAGGGGAGTTTACACGCGTGAGACTTATTATTTTTTTATTTAAAAATGATTTGTTCATAAATATACATATTATTATGTATGTTAATTTATACCGAGGATTGTAAATCAAATCGTACAATGCACTATCACGGTTAATGTTTTGTATTATGCGAAGGAATATATTACATTCGCAAATAAAAAAATCGCATATACCAGTATGCAGCAAACAAAAAACAATACTTGTAAATCACGTCATATAATGTTCTTTTGGGATTAACAATCTGTAATTGAATGTGTCTATTTACACTGGTCACTGTACAGTTATGTATCAACAGTAGAATGATGTAAGTAGGGTGAATTGAGTGAAAAAACTTTTTGTTGATTAAGCTTATGACATACCTATGGAAAAAGTTACTTTACGAACTCAAGAAGCAAAACGAAAAATGTTTTTGTCTAACTTTTTATATAGAATGATTCAGAAATAGAGGCGAAAAACGTGGGTATAATGAAATCTAAGAGAACACGTTAGCATGGTTTGAAAATAAATTTTATATTATTTGAAGTTTAATTTAAAAAACGCGGAAACACCCTTATCCGGACGCTGTTTCGGCAACAAAAATAATAACTTTGTTTTAATTATTATTCACTAAATTAAAAATTCGACTGATGACCAGTCCTATACTTCCCACCTAGTAAATATTTGCAAAAAATAAACACTCTTTTTTTTATTCTTTGACTAGGCCCAAATAACCTTAGCTGTTGGTGGTCTTTAAAACACAATTTAATTTTTATTCTTTGAAAAAAGCATGGCCCTCTTTTTTGTTTGGTGATCTACTGATGGCTAGCTTAATATAGCAAAAATCATGGTTACCTTGATTTACGTACAATTTTTATTTTTTTTAGTAAAATATTTTTTTTCTCGAAAACTATACATTTTAGAGAAAAAAAATATTTACATTTTTTTCATATTATAACATCTAGAATTCATTTATATTTTTTTTTACCTATGTTAATACGTGACATTGAGGACGTTTTTTTGAATATCTCAGGATCCACTGAACCGATTTGACTCAAAATCTAATCAGATCTAAGTTAAAGGCTGATAAACACAATAGAACAATCGGCATGCCCGTATGTTGTTCCGTTCTTAAGATATCGAAGGCGAAAAATTGACCACATACACACACACACACATACACACATACACACATACACACATACACACACACATACAGACATCAGTCAGAAAATGATCTTAAACGATTGCTAGGGTCTCAAAACGTGAAAATCTGTTAAAATCTCGAAATATTGTTTTCGGACTGAATCCATTACTTCCCTACCATAGTAGAGGTGGGAAGTAAAAATTATGTAATTGTGTTATTTCTGTTTCATAAATTCAAAGGTACAAAAGGAATCGATGCATGGCTGCGTAATAAAATCAAAAGCATTTCTAATTTTATTGTCCAAACTCTAAGCAACTTTGACCTCTAGTAATTTAATGTATTTTTACCTTTAGCTTTAGTTGTACCTATTATTTCAAAAAATTAAAAGAAAATGTAATACAGAATAACATGTAGGTACTTACACAAAACTCTGGGAACTTTATAAAACAAAGGAATTCACAAACACAAATTCACAAATGTTACTGTTTTATTAAAAGTGCGTGCTTCACGAACACGAGTACGACGCTCGAGAATCGAGAATACGGTTAGCATACCGTCCGAGTGCTTCTACAGAATACTTCAGCTTCACCGTATAACAAAACCAGATCTGTTTTTTTAAATATTCGTAAAATGTGCCAAACTGTTTTATGAATATCACGGCAGAGCATTCAGTAATTACTGATTATAAAATTATGCATTTTGTCCAAGTTTTATAGCAGTTACATAATCAGTGAAAAAGGTTTGTATTTACGAGTTGTTAAAGTCCTTAACGAGGGCATATTATGAATTTTAATTCGCCAGTGGCGGGTACAATTATTTTTCTATTAAAACTTTTTCATTTTTTCCTCGAAAATTAACCTGTTGATTTCTTTCATATTTTTTGGAGAGTGGTTAATTAAATAAAAGCCTATATGATTTGTGGATTTTTTCTGCCTGAATCACCTGTATAGTCCCAGATAATTTTGTTGCAATATTTTTGCTTAAAAATTGTACTGCTGGATTTTTGTAAACAATGGTCGAATATTAATGACGCTGTGCTCATTTAAAAGCTTTCTAGTTTTTGAATGCTTCGTTCAAAATTTTTTACCTTTTCCGGCGGCTTTGTAAAAATTAAAAAATAATTTTAAAAGAATCCCTTCATTTATAAAATTCACAATACTTCTATGAGCTGGAAAAAAAAGTATTCGAATGCATTCAATTGAAGTGTTTTGAATTTTTTTGTAATTTCCTAAAGATAATTAATAAATTAATTCACATATTTTGTGATTTCTTAAAAATAATTAATTTTTTCATTGCCTATATTATGTAATCGGGAATATTGCACCAGTCAGCAAAAATCGCGTCGACATATTAAACATGATTGTTTACCAATGTAAAAACTAAAAATGCAACGCGTTTTTTTGTTCGCAACTGTACTTTAAGAAAATGAAACCTATCGTAACTTTGTTATGTATCTTCTTCACGTTTAGATGCGGGTAATTTTTTAAAGAGTATTTATGTGTTATTTTTTGTACTCATCAAAAATACAGGGTAGTTTTTTTTTGTCATGTTGCTTTTTTGCCATAGTATGTAATGTAAGTATGATGTGTACGTACAAGTAATGTCTTAGCTGCGAGCAATTTAGGACTATATAAAGGTGTGGCTGCACCATGAAATTTAAAAATGATTTATTATGGTGGTGTCTCTCACGTGTTATTTTTTTTAATGTTGGCAACGCAAAATTTAAAAATAAAACAATTACTTAACATTTTGAATGACTACAGTGAAAGCACGAATATTATTCAAACCGATTATTCACCCTTTTATCCTAAATTTATAATACGAACTAACCGAAACTATAATGGTTCCTAGTTTCTACGGAACCCTAAAAAGATATACACACGTGTTTCAGAATGAATAAGGGACATTTGACAACAATTTTATAACGTCTATAGATAGATGAAATGCGGGGCCACAAATTAAATAAACAGAGACAATAACCTAACTTTTAATTTTATAATGTCGTAAAACCCATACTTCAAATATGAAATATCAACAGCACCCATGATTTACATATTATTACGAAATATGACTGTAGAGTTACTGCGAGCACGACACATTGAATTTTTGTATTATCAAGGACCTAAAACTCTAGTGCATTTTTCTGTATTATAAATATTATTTGATGGGGGAGGAATACTTTTGACATAATATATAAGATATAATTAGTATATATACGCATATTGCGCAGTGTAATATTTTGCTACATATACCACTGATTTTTAATTAATGGATAGCAGCGGATCGATGTCTAGTTTTTATAACGTTCTAAACCTCCCAGAGCGACACAAAACATAATAGACCGAGAGCTAGTGACAATTTTTTGGTGTTATTTATTCAAGGCCTTAATTTTGTGAAGATGTTGAGAGAGGCATATTAAAGAGCCCTGAGTAAGGGATTTTGTTAGATAGCGGTATGGGAGGGATGCAGACCGCCCCCAACATGTAACCAAAAAAATGGTCGCAATTATTATTGCTTCAAGGCTGAAATTGTTTGTATAGCTTGTCGGTGACCCAATAATGCCAATATAATATTTGTAGATCGATTGGTCAGTATTAAAAGGGCGGTAGATCACCCTAAACGTGTCACGTACCGGACGAATGTTTTATTATTAGTTCAAGGTTCAAATTTTAAAATGTTGTTACGGCGACTGTTTTAAGCATATATTTCAATTTGCAGAACAAAATGTCGGTATTAACATCTTTTCTTAGAGGGGAAACTTGCTCGCCTAGGTGTTTATATCGTTCTGCAAGGGGATTAATATTGACATTTTTTTCTGCAAATTGAAATATATGCTTAAAACAGTCGCCGTAACAACATATTAAAATTTGAACATTGAACTAATAATATAAATTTCGTCAGGTACATGACACGTTTAGAGTGATCTGCCACCCCTTTAATACTGACCAATCGATCTGCAAATATTATAGTAGCATTATTGGGTCACCGACAAGCCATACAAACAATTTCAGTTTTGAGGCAATAATAATTGTGACAATTTTTTTTTGTTACATGTTGAGGGCAGTCTGTATCCCTCCCATACCGTCATCTAGCAAAATCCCTTACTCAGGGTAGGTACTTTAATATGCCTCCCTCAACATCTTCACAAAAATAAGACCTTGAATAAATAACACCAAAAAATTGTCACTAGCTCTCGGACTATAAGCAAGACGTATACTGAGAGAATATGTTTCTAAATCTTTGTTTGAAAATTTTAGTGGAAAATTATCACTACCGCACACTACGTTATAATATACTTTTAGGCTACGTATGTTAACCAGGCTGAAAATATTTTGATATACATTCGAAACAGAATTTTCACCATATTTATAGACAACTATGGTTTCACGCAATGGTCGCAATTCGTAATCCATTAATGGGAGATCAGTGACATATGCTGACCAGTCATGTCATGAGCAGAAAGTGTTTGGTTGATTAACTATATAGAATGCAGACTGGCCGCCAGTGCCACAGACCCCAGTGCTGCGCGCGGGCGATGCGACGAGTGCAGCGGGGCGGACCTTCCACAGTCACAAAACGTGAACGTCGGCGACGCGGCACAAGTCCACGTACGCGCGCGGGTGATTCAGTTAGTGAGTCAGTGACTCAAACAACAAAACACAAGTCGTGTATATTCTGCGATCACGTGCTCACATTCCGAAATGTGGACGGAAAAAAATAAATTGGCAATGCGCATTGAATACCTACCTGAATATGCAGCATATAATCACATATTGTGTGTATGCATCCATAGCCACACGGCAAAGGAACCTACGTCAAATTTTTGATTATGGAGTCGTCCCACATTACAAATAGAAAAAAACCTCCTTCAAAAAGCCAGATTTTTTTTGTTAAAAAGTTTTTTATTTTTTACTTTTTAGTGTCAAAAAGTGACATTTACCTTAAAGGAATCACACGCCGTTACTCACTTTTATTAAACCGACTTTCTTACGCTGTCTGATGGGTCAAAAAGTGGCATTTACCTTAAGAAATCACACGCCGTTACTAACTTTTATTAATCAGCCGAACTACTGAACCGAATTTGATGAAATTTCTATGGGACTAATCTAAAAGTATATCCTTTCAAATAAAAAAAGAATTTTCTAAATCGGTTTATAAATGACGGAGTTCTGAGGTAACAAACATAAAAAAAACAACCGAATTGAGAACCACCTCTTTTTTTTAAGTCTGTTAAAAATCTAAGATGTCATTGGCATTTGGACAGTAAAAATATAATCAAATTATATTGACATAGGACTGAGTAAGATTGAGTTGCTGCGGAAGTCGCAATACGTTCAATTGCAATCAATTTCTGTTTCTATTTCGTGTATCTCCAAATTTAAATAATGTTGGAAGTATAGAAAGAAGTTACTTTAAAAAGCTCAATGCTTGATGCTCGTTGCTTCGAGCACTTAGGGATCTGACATGTCGAGGCGTCTATAATCTACAATAAATAATAATAATGCGTTTAACGTCCGTTTCTCGACATTATGTCATAACAGACGCCATTCGCACCATTACTATTTTTCATTTTTACCACTTCCCGTTTTATACATTTTTATTATACTTCAACTTATTTAATAGCAATGTGCGAATGGAGGAATTATAGGACATTAGGATAAGGTAGGCAACTTTGGGAGCATAGGAGTTTGACAGGTAACCGGCCATGGCCTTAAATAAGGAACCATCTCGATATTCATCTGGAATTATTGAGGGAAACCATGGAAAAACCTCAAACAAGATGGCCGGTACAGGAATTACCGTTTCTCGGCGTGAGGCAGTAGGAAAAAGTCCTAGCCACATCTGCCCCCGCCGGGATTCGGACCCAGTACCTCCCCAATGCGAGTCTAGTGCTGTACCACTAAGCTACATCGCTGGGTATAATCTACAATAAATAAAATAAATTCGAGCACTTAGGCCAGCGTCGTAGTTACGATCATCAGCGCCCAGGGCAAGATTCTGATTTTGCGCTCTGATTGAAAATAATCATATTCGCATCGCTGATTTTCGCGCGCCCTCACTGGGGTTAGCGCCCCTGGCGCGGGCCCCGGTTGCCATGGCCTTAGCTACGTTGTTGACTTAGGCTCAGCGTTTTGCCCAGCTCTGTGTCCATCTAATGATCTACCGATTTGGATACATTACTTATATTAGGTATAACCTACTAGGTATGTATATGTGTGCAAACAAACATTGAACAACAAAAGCAAGAATAAAAACAATCCGCCTACTTGGTTTGACCGTTCCTCCTCAGCCGTTTCTTGGATTGTTGTCGGGTAAAGAGTTACACTAGCATTTGCCCGTGTTATTCGGAATGACTGTGCTGTGTGTGATGGTTTCCTAGAATCCCCGAATCGCTGTTGCATTCTCTTCTGCTGCAGACAGTGAGACGAAGCGAATCGAGTATTTCTTGAAGCTGATATTGAAACAGAAAGTGCAAACGCTATACCGGCTCGAACAGTTCTGTATTGTTTAATTTACCAACTACTGACATAATTATAATAATAATTTTAAGTGTATTTGAATAGCAGTGGCGGACTAACGAGGTAGCAGCAGGGGCGGTCCGCCTCGGGCTTTCTCGACAACGAGGGCCTCCCTCATGGCGTATTATATTGCCACGCAATTTTGATTTTTTTCCTCAAAAAAAAGTGTATGGGGTGGGAGCGCGCACTTTGCTTTACCTTTATTAAAGGGGTTTTGAAATGAAAAGTGTTAGGTCGGGCGCATATACACAAAATTGTTTCCACGACTAAACAGTTTAGTCGAGTTGTGTACGTGTCGCGATTTCAACTCGACTAAACTGTTTAGTTGTTAGAGGTGCGCATACAATCAATCAGTTGTGCCATGATTTCACTATTAGGTCGAGAGTTTTGAACAACTGTGGACATAAGCTGCCGACGACAAGTTGTTCAACAGAAAAGTCAACAGACGATCGATGCGGTTTTATGATTTTTACTTCCCACCTCTACTATGGTAGGGAAGTAATGGATTTAGTCCGAAAAAGATATTTCGAGATATTTTGAGACCCTAGCAATCGTTTAAGATCATTTTCTGACTGATGTCTGTATGTGTGTGTATGTGGTCAATTTTTGCCTTCGATATCATAAAAACGGAACAACATACGGCCATGCCGATTGTTCTATTGTGTTTATCAGCCTTTAACTTAGATCTGATTAGATTTTGAGTCAAATCGGTTCAGTGGATCCTGAGATATTAAAAAAAACGTTCTCAATGTCACGTATTAACATAGGTAAAAAAAAATATAAGTGAATTCTAGATGTTATAATATGAAAAAAATGTAAATATTTTTTTTCTCTAAAATGTACAGTTTTCGAGAAAAAAAATATTTTACTAAAAAAAATAAAAACTGTACGTAAATCAAGGTAACCATGATTTTTGCTATATTAAGCTAGCCATCAGTAGATCACTAAACAAAAAAGAGGGCCATGCTTTTTTTCAAAGAATAAAAAAAGAGTGTTTATTTTTTGCAAATATTTACTAGGTGGGAAGTATAGGTCTGGTCATCAGTCGAATTTTTTTTATGTAAATCAATCATTTGTTTTTGTGTGAGAACACATAACAAAGAGTTTTGCAACGACATATTTTGTGTTCTGCGCATAAATATAAAATATGATTACCTATATGATCACAATCTAAGGTCTTGTAAAATCAGATTTTTTGACAATGCTTTCTGCAACTCACCATATAAGCACGATTAACGAATAATTTATATTTTAGAAAATAAAAATAAAATTTTAGATACCACACATAAAATAGTAAGTTACACTTGTTACACATAGAAGGCTAAAATATACACGCAGTATTTGGGGTTTTTGTTGAAGAATCGTCTTCAATAGCTGAAAATTCCAAATAAAACGCAGTTACTATTTTAAATTTGGATTCTTCAGCCACTAAAAATCTCAGATATTTTTAGGATCTCTTTTGTCTAATTTCAAACGCAGATTTTGATACAATTCATATAAGTATAGTATGTGTACTTATAATAGTAGTAGAAAGAGAAGCATAGGTCTTGTCCAATGGAAATATATTAGTCTTATTAGGCACTGGTCGTAATTCAATTTAGTAGAACCGTCTGCTTCATTGGTCAAATGTCGCATCTTAAAGGAATACCTCGTCTTTTGTTTTACTTTGGGTTGGTTTTGCACCAGTTACAGAATATCCAGCCTGGTTTGTGCATGTGGCCTCAGCCCAAGTTTCAGACAGACGCAGAGACAAGCAACGCCTGAGGGCCAAACAAACAACTGGACGACAATAAAATGCGATCCATTCCAGTTGTCGAGGACGTATATAAGTTTGTATGGAGATACACATTGACATGACACACCTGATCGCTGGCGCAATTTTACTCTTCTAATACCAGGTGTATCTGAAAAACGGCTTTTACACAGTAAAGACATTTTTTTTTGAAGCTATGCTTCTATAGGCGCGTTAGACGATTTCTGGCAGGGGGTAAACTTTTAGATTCGCGTCACGCTCACGTCACGTCACGTCACGCTCATGTTATTAAAAGTATATTATAGCAATGGCCAGCGGTTAAAGTAATATACTGGCGCAGGCGCAGTGGCCTATGTAAAACTAATATCTGAGAGTTTTATAGGACACAAAAAAATAAAATGGCGTCAGATTTCAAAATGGCGGCCATATGTACTTTTGTAAAAATTATCCGATCTTTTTGAAAATTGATATTTAAGAGTTTTATAGGACACAAAAAAATAAAATGGCGTCAGATTTCAAAATGGCGGCCATATGTACTTTTATAAAAATTATCCGACCTTTTTGAAAATTGATATTTAAGTGTTTTATAAAACACAAAAAAATAAAATGGCATCAGATTTCAAAATGGCGTCCATATGTACTTTTATAAAAATTATCCAATCTTTTTGAAAATTGATATTGAAGAGTTTTAAGTATAGGACACAAAAAAATAAAATTGCATCAGATTTCAAAATGGCGGTAAAATACTTAATAACTTTTGAACTGTATTGTCTATAGCTTTGATAAATTCGGTTTTATCAATGCGTAAAAAACATAGCTTCTGTCGGGTGTCCCATGACACCTCTTTACTTTTTATTTTTTTTACGGAATCGCCTTTACTTTGACCAGCAATTAGCCAGTGCAGATTTAAAAGTTTGACAATTAAAAACCACATAAACGGTGCGATAGAATACAACATAAATGACAGGGACACAAGAGGGACGAAACGTAGGGACGCTAGGTTAAGAGACATGGATTAGCCTCGGGCCATGCTTAGCACGTAATAGACAAACAAGATGGGCAGGAAGAAGGACGGTCAGGATGGGTAGGGTTAAAGACATTTTCATTCCTTCGAAAATTAACTGTATAATATGCTACAATTGCAGTAATTATTATTTTTTTATCAGAGACTTTTAATAACGACCTTTTATCTTCAATAATTCCGAATTATTTATTCCTTCAAAAATTACTGATCGTTTCATAGCATTTTCTGCTGTGTATTCAAGGAAACTTAGAGTGGAATTTTGTTTTAATTAAAAGTACTAGTTGCAGCTAGAGATTGCAACCAGTTTTTTCATAATTAATTTCAAGTAAAAAATTTAATACCTAATTTTGGAAAGTCAAACTCAGTGACATATTAATTTTAATTCTCAATAATAATTAGATATTTATACTTTTTATGGTACCTATGCATATTATTTAATCACTATTTATATTTTTATATTTTATTTTTACGTATTCATAATAATGACTCACGCGTAAATAACTTTGATACCTACAATTACTTTGGAAAGTCGAATGTAACCAATGATAATAATTTAAAATCTTAATTACAATATCGATTTCAATTTTCTCTAATAAACACAGCTTAAGTTCACACTTTTTAAATATTGTATAATTAATTTATATAAACTATATGTGTTAGTAAATAATATGTTAATATATCACGAAAACTATATCAAACCGTGGAAATAAAACGAAAATAAGTCTGTAATAATATTTATTTGAATACAAATATATCATTCTATGTTAATAGTAAATTTAACATGATTATTTTGAATAATTCAAACGCAATTTATAGAAAGTAAAAATCAGAAAAATTACAGAAATGTATTCATTTTTCATACAGAATGAATAATAATATGTTATTACAAGTTTATTAATAATTAAATTAGTAAATTCGCAGGTATGTGGACAGTAAATAATAAAACAGACAGTTTTTTTAAAAGTACGACGTGTCGTTTATTGATTTAAACTTTTTCAAGTACTTTATACTGGCAGTAAAAAATTATAAACAAGTTACTACTTTAATTATATAAATATGGACACGAAATCTACTAAATTTTATTAATAATTATTGCTATAAATAAATGCATGCTTAGATTGTTAAAAACACATTTTTACATATATATGTTTCATCTATTTATTATCGAAAATTTATTGCATACATACAATAACTAAACATATAAACAACGGCTATTGTTAAGTGTTTGTTTAAAAATATTGGTACATGTTTATAAATCATTTAATAAGGAATTTTGTTTCGTTTACTATAGTCTATACTTACAAGAGATTTCACTGAATTTGGGCAGGAAATAAGGTGCATTTTTTAGAAAACAATAAGGGATGTATTAGTTTTGTAGACTCTAAATAAATTGTACATCAGATAATAATCCAGAAGCAGCGACATTGCTCATATTGCTTGTAATTCCTGTAAGCAGGTGTCACTGTTTTCATTTTTTGACAAATGTAGTATTTTAAATAAAAAGTACAATTTGGTAATTTTACTTGATTTTAGAACTGACTACTGCGTATATTTGTTCTGAAAATAATTGTTATCATGTCCCCCGCTACTGCTTACTGATTGACCTATGAGATTTCAACATTCTTCCATATGATTAATCTGCAGAGCCGGATTTGAAGGAGGACAACAAGGGCTACAGCCCCGGAGCCTCCATATATTTCCGAGTTGTTATTTTTGATGTGAAATATGCAACGAAATAAATATGCAACGAAATGTTTGGTCCGCTCCTTCGCTGCTGTTCTCCCCACCACTGCGGCACTGGCTAGGCGTGCACTGTAGCACACGCGGTGTTACAGATTGAATAAAAATTAATAAACAAACACTTGAAAAATTCTACACATTTATTAATCTCAACGATCGTTTCGGGTTCCTAACCCATCATCAGGAGTTTACCTACATTAAAACTAAAATCTAAAAAGTCTACAAACATTATATACTTATAGTAACCCAGGGAAGACTGGGGTGTCTTCCCTGGGTTACTATAAGTATATAATGTTTGTAGACTTTTTAGATTTTAGTTTTAATGTAAACTCCTGATGATGGGTTAGGAACCCGAAACGATCGTTGAGATTAATAAATGTGTAGAATTTTTCAAGTGTTTGTTTACTAATTTTTAAAAATCGAATACTTAATATATAATGAAATTGTAACACAAAAAACTACGCACCCCTAAACTTGAGTTGAAGACTTCTCTGCACCCATGTAGACACACTTAATCAAAAAGTAAATATGCTTTTTGCCAAAAGCCATTAACGATTGGAAATTCGATAACAAAACGAGTTTGTCCCACGGCAAGTACCAACATTCCTGGAAACAGAAGGACGATGAAAACGTCTTCTTTGAAGAATACAGGAAGTCGATACATTCCTCACAAGATAAGGATACTAGATAATATCATACAATGTTGTTGGCGACTAACAACAAAAACCACGTAATTGTATGGTTCCTTTAATGGATTTTTATAACTATAATAATATTGATAATTATACTGTTTTATAAGTGTTTTAAATCAAAACTGCACATTAGAAGCATTATTTATTTATGATTGAAAAATTATTCGCCTTTTGGTGGATTATAATCAACCAAAAGGCGAATAATTTTATAATTAAAACAAAAATAAACGGCCAAGTGCGTTTCGAGCCACGCAAAGAGTATAGGGTTTCGTACTATGTGAGTTATGGTAAACCTACAATTTTGATAAAATAAATAAAATAAAAACACATTCATAATCTACTCAAAATGTCCTTTTCAATGATACCCCACAAGAATAAGTACAAAAAAATGTCTGCCCCCGTTTGCATGTATGGGCGCTTTCTTTTTTCTGTTTTTAGTATTTGTTGTTTCACTAGATGATATGAGTGATACTTGACGTGAATTACAGCTTTATAGGTAACGGCGTTGTTAAGATAGACCTGATAACAAAATAGGTCTAAAAATTGCAACTTTGACGGTCTCTAAAACCTACAATTTTAATAAATTCAACAAAAATAAATACAAATTCATAATCTACTCAAAAGGCCCTTTTCAACGACACCCCACAAGAATAGGTACAAAAAAAAATTTATTTTACCCTCGTTTGCATGTATGGGCGCTCGCGCTCCCTCTTAAATAAACCTTTTTAATCATTTGTTATTCTCTCCGTCTTTGGGCCGCGCTAATACATATTGTGTGTGAATTTCAAGTCCCTATCTCATTTCGTTTAGAAGCTAGAGGCAGACAGGCAGGCAGACAGACAGACAGGCAGGCAGGCATCGTTGACACAGCAATAGGGTTCCTTTCTGATACGGAACCCTAAAAAACTAATCAAACCTGTTAAATTGATACACGTTTTTAAATTGGCCACATTTTATTGAAACCGTCGTAAACCTATTAAAATTGTACAGGGTGCTCATTTTTTCGTGTCAACTCAGCAGTAGAAAATTAATATCAAAATTATATTCCTTTTTATTTTTGTTGAAAAAATAAACAAACTTACGTCAAAAACATGAATTGTACTGCATCATTTTCCGCGTTAAGGTTTACACAATAAAATGAGCAGACTATTTTTCTTTACACTGAAAATGTTACGTGAATGTTGAATTAGTCCAATCAAATTGTCGAAAAAATTGGTCTGAAACTCCGTTAATTATAGAATGAAATTTTAATGGTAGAGAGGGGGTGCCACTATAGAACACTCCAGCCAAGTTTCTTCCCTCGGATTCCGCAAGGGCTGGCCGCCATCTTGAATTTAAGAAATGAAATCATATATCTATTGGTAAATACTGTTTGTACGTGAAAAATTATTAAGGAGGATGTATCCAACAACTTTTGTTTGGAAAATGTTTTGAAATTTCTTATTTTTCAAAAGTTATAAATTTTCAAAAATGCGATGACTTGAATTAATTTGTTATGTGCAAAATTCAAACATATTGGCGCCGGTCGACTTTTGGCGGCCTCTATATTCGTACCAAGCAAGCAAAAAAAAAATGTTGAACGCATGTATATTGTAGAGAAACTCAAAAGCTAAAACTTTTGTCATAACCATCCCCCCCCCTGATGACCATTTTGTTGTAAAATCGAAAAAACCATTTCCACCCCCAACAATGTCATTTTTGAGAATTTATAACTTTTGAATAATAAGAAATTTCAAAAAATTTTCCAAACAAAAGTTGTTGGGTACATCCTCCTTAACAATTTTTGTAATAGTAATTTTTCACGTACAACTAACAGTTAACAATACATCTATTACAAATTTACTCCTTTGCTGAATCGATATCTTTTCGAAAATTCATTTTCTTCGTAAAATTCAAAAGGATTTTCAAGATCGCGTATATATCTCTTTTTTAAACGTTCTACTTTCATCACTACTATCGTACAATTCGTCAAAATCGTCCATTTTTATAATCTTTATATTACGTAATATTACGCTGTTTACACAGAGAATGCAGGTTAGGTTAGCAGAATAATAATAATTATTACCTACGTCTATTTGCTTCTTTGTCTAAATAAAGACGCACATACTTAAGGAACATACTATCCACCCTTAAGGTGAGGGTGATGTAAGGGCCCTTACAGACGTCAATTTTGACTATGAAACGCATATTAGATTTGAGGGTAGAGTTAAAAGTGTCCCTTACTACTTAAATGGAGCACTTCGAAGTGAAAAACGCGATTTTTTTTGTGCAAAAATCGCGTTTTTTACTTCGAAGTGTTCCCAAAAATTGAAAAATTGAAATTTCGAAAAACCCTTCCAGCGTTACCTGGGAAAAGCGATTATCTAACGACAAAAATTTCCATTTTTGATTTCAGATGATCCAGCACCAAGTTATAAGGGGCACCGCAATTCTACCTTTTTCTGAGACGCTTCCAAATAATTGCTGCCATTGCCGTATTTTTTAATATTTCTCCATGAAAATTTTACAAAATATTCTTCAAATGTTATACTTTGATGTCCCATTGGTTTTAATAAATAGATTTTAACTGTGTTGTCGAAAAAAATTCACAAAAATGTGCCTTTTTTTGTACGAATTAACCTTACCCTCCCCTTAAGGGTTAACTATGAATACGGCCGTAAGACAGCACGTATTTAGTCGGTATCTTATTTTTATCACCTCACTCTGGAGTTTATGGTGCTTTTATTCATAATATTCCAATGTAAATATTGCAAATTTCCATGGCTCACTTGTACTTAGTCGTGCATATTATAGCCAAGACATCTACATGTCTGTATTTTACACAATATGCATGTACAAAGATTGCGTGTTGTATTAGCTATTTGTGTTCTTAACTTCTTAATAGCTCTGCTCTCTTAAGATAAATTTATTACAAATGAAGTTATGCGTTTATGTACATAAACTATACAAGAGTCTGTCTTAGATACAGACTGTTTTATGTTTAAATGAAAACAATATCGAGTAAGGTATAATAAAACAAATTTTATTACCTGGATAGACTTCCCGCAATATTCATGTAGCAAAATATAATAAAATGACTGACTTAAGTTGATTCGCATTTAAGAATTGTTGTGGGCAAGAAAGTATGACTATATGGGTAAAATGTAGCAGAAAACCAACTCGGTTGATACGTTATATTAAGAACAGAGAGAGGACAGTATGGCTCAGTTGGTAGCGTCGCGGCCTCTGAATCAGACTGTCGTGCAGGTTCGAATCCCACCTCTGCTCATGGATGTTTTGTGATGTTATTTAGTTTTTAAGTGATATCTTATAATATTTGTTGTATTTAAGACGCTAATGACCTAAGTTGTCGACGCGTCTATAATCCACAATAAATAAATAAATAAATTAAGAACAGAAACAAAAAACTGAAAAACAATCGGCGAGTCAGTAACTATGTATGACATTGAAGTATGGGCATTGAAAGAGGAGCAACAGAGAAGAACGTGGAAAGCAATGATGTCCAAAGTTCCAACGTACAAAATCAGAAATGAAGAAATAAAAACAGAATCTACAAAGACAAAATTGGAGTGCATTAAAAAGAAGGATTTAAAATGGTTTAGCATTGAATGGGTAATGATCAATGATTGAAAAGGGTTGGTAAAGAAAAGGAATTGGACGAAAGAGAATTGAGAAGAGTAAAGGTACAGTATAGGTTACATTGATAAACTTGCTCGCATGAACGAAAAATATGTAGCAAAGAATACGAGTAGGCAAAATTCGTGTAAATGAAAACATGGAAAATTCAATTCTAATGCAGTATTGAATCAACAGTTTCAATTAAAATTTTCTTTAAAAAAAATTATTTTGAATTTTGGGGCAAAAAATTGTTATATAATTTGGTTTCATAGATCCTTAATATATAATATAATAATAGTTTTTTTATACGGCTGAAATGCAATTGAAAGATTTTTTCGTTGGAGAATATTAGTTTAGCAATCTTGTCACGATTGAGTATTGTAAGCTCATTCCGCCGCGAAAGTGGAAAGGTTCAGGTTAGAATCCTGATTGTGACCACTGGTTGGTAAAATGATTTTTTCCTATATGTTTCGAAACAATTATATAACTGGCTGCTCTCCAACGAAAAAATCTTTCTTAATATATAATGTTTACAGATTTGTACGAAAAATTACTCCCGGTATAAAAATTGCCTAGCTAGAATTATGTTACAACCAGTTATTACATCTATTGGTTCTCCATTCTTCTACAACTCTTAATAAATAATTAAAAACGCAATCATAATTTTGATAACTTTATTGGCTATTAATACCTTGAATAGCTTATTATTTATAAGTGATGCGGTTTTATGTGTGGGGTCTTTACACATAGACGTAGAATATTAAAAAATACCGTTTTCAAAATTACTAATTTATCGCGTAGATATAATCACGATTTTTATTTTAATTCTAATAGCTTAATAATTATTCTAATTTTCAGGTTCTGAAATATGATATCTTTAAGTTGTTAGGGTTCCGTACATCCGATGAAAAAACGGAACCCTTATAGGATTACTCTCGTGTCTGTCTGTATGTCCGTCAGTCACAGCTTATTTTCTCCGAATCTATACTGTACGAAGAAAGTTGAAATTTGGTACATATATAGAGTTAGGTGACCCAATCATGGCCGTATAGCGTAAATAAACGAATTCTGATTTTGGGGGTTAATTTTGGAGGGCAAATTAGAAAATTAAAAAAAATTCAAGTGCATCAAGTGACGTATCAAATGAAAAGGCTCGTTATGAGAAATACAAACATATTTTTTTATAATTTTAAAATGCATAGTTTAAAAGATAGTACTGAAAATATACGAAAATCGAACGTTCCCCCCCTTTTATCTCCGAAACTACGGAGCCTAAAATTTAAAAAAAATAGAGAATAGAGAGCCCCACTCATAGTTTACAGGAAAACCCTAAACCAAAATCCTACGTCTTTAAATTCCCACGGGAAACAGAATAGTACGAAACCCTCCCCACGCGAGCTCGACTCGCACTTGACCATTTTTTTTTAAACTCTCATGTTTTATTATTAAGTTATAATTAAATTTTGTATTGATCAAAAAGTTATCCCGATTGGAAACTAAATTGAAATGTAAATTTAATTTATCTGACATTTCAAACGCGACTTATGCTAGTATCAAAGCTTCGTTATGCAAACCTATAAGCGCTTATAATTTCAGCCACCATCTACCATACATGCTACCATCTAGAATCCCAGCTGCGTACTGCACGTACCTTAAGCTGTATTAACAAATCACAATTAATGCACCACTTATATTTTGTTAACAATTAGATTAACAATCAATATTGTTATTACTTCCTATACTGTACAAATTCACTATTTTAGTGAAATTAACATAAAGACATCAGACGATATTAATCGCCATAACATGCCCTTATTAATTATTGTAGAAAGGCTACATAAGAAAAATTTCCCGGCGGTGCATTTAAATTTTTCTTATGTAGCCTTTCTACAATAATTAATAAGGGCATGTTATGGCGATTAATATCGTCTGATGTCCTTATGTTAATTTCACTAAAATAGTGAATTTGTACAGTATAGGAAGTAATAACAATATTGATTGTTAATATAATTGTTAACTAAATAAGATACTGTAAGTAATTTTCTCGCAAATAATTGAAAAAACATTTATATTTTGGTTTTTATCAGTGTCGCAAAAAGTGTTAGGTGTAACCAAAAACTTTGAGGTATAACTACAAAAAATAATTATTTGATTAAGGAGGACATAGATACACCAATATAAAAATATAATACAAATAAAACAAAAAGAAAAGAGAAAATAAAATTGAATTTCTATCAATACTGTACAGTTTCATAATTTTGATAAAGACAATTACAGTTTTAAGAAATTGCTATGAAAATTATTAATTAGGTACATACAAACAAAAATTATAGTCGCAACGAGATCTAGAAGATAAAAATATTCTCAGAATTCTGTAAATTAAATCTTGGATTAGATGTTATGTCATCACAATAATCTTTACATTTCTATTGTCGATTATATTATATTGCAAATAAAAATTACAGTCACAGTGAGATTGAGTAGATAAAATACATAATCAAAAGTCTGTAATTGAATTGAGATCTTTATCGTTACGTGAGAATTCCGTATAGGCAAGATATCAACAGTAGTAACGCACTGATCTCTATTTAATGGATTGCGGATTATAGATGTCTAAATAACGCTCGAAGACTTGCACGCGGCTGGACGTTGGTCATACCTTCTGTGGTAGAGTGGAATTTTGGGTAATAATTTTAGTGGAAACGTTGAAATATCAGTAGAGTAGTATCGTTTAGAGAACAATTTAACACAATTTATCCTAATTTTCCCTCGTTTACCCAAATTTACCCTAGTATACCCTAATTTCTTGAACCCTAGTTTTCCCTAAATACCCTAATTTCCTCTTATTTAGCCCCCTTTGCCTTAAGTTACCCCAATTTACTCTAATTCACTCTAATTTGTCCTAATTTATTCTAATTTACCCTAAATACCCAAATTTTCGTTTTTTTAAAAAAAACAAAAAAATTAATTTTTGGTGTCATGAAATTTCAAAAAATTATAATTATTGTCAAAGAAAGAATATAACAAAAATAAAAAATGTTATAAATAAATATCATGTAGAATTTAGATAAAAAAACGTCAAAAATTGTACGATGCCATGACTTTCCGAACCCAAGTCCCCATGTATAGAAGGCTAAAGTGGTACCACTACTCTGCGGATAAACTTGTCTAGACAGCCGTTGTTACTGATATATGTATAACTTAATATACCCGGACAATTAATTTATAAATTATTTATCCAGTACAATATAAGTGCCGCAGTGGTGGGGAGAACAGCAGCGAAGGAGAACATTTCGTTGCATATTTCCCCTCACGCGGCTGTTCACAGCCCGACATAAGATGTTTCACATCAAAAAATGGCCTTTCCTAGATTTCCATGCGAATTGGTATCTAGAAAACCCAAATTGTAATTATTGGGAAAAAAGTCACCAATCTAATATCAATATGGCGCTTCACAAGTTAGGCTTACGTAATGGCCACCGTACACAATCCATCTGTTAGAGATCAGTGTACGTAACGGCACATAGAAAACTGTTCTTCTGATTACAGATTATTTGTCAGTTAGGTACAAATAAAGTTGTCAGTGTTGTTACTACCATTCTTAGTTACAAATTACATCTGATCTTTTAAAACTAGTTAGTTATTTTAATATCAGTATTAGAAGTTACTCAATCAAATATTCAAATCTGGATAAAGACAACATTTTAAAATTTATAAATTAACTAGTCAGTACCCGCGGCTTCGTTTGCGTCAACCTAACCATAGCTGGATAAAATGCAGTTCAAGTTTGGATACTATTAGATATTAGTATACACTACTTTTAATAAAAATCAGTCCAGCCATTCTTAAGTGACGCTGTTATAAACAAACATATCTACTTAGGTGTCATTCAAAATACCCAAAAGATCATTTCTAACCTGTTATTAAACTATATAACCATTAATTAAGGCCTTATTTACGAACTTAATTTTTCTTCAAACTATAATAACTCTATTGATCGGACAACTAAAAGGTGATCCAATTTGAGTTTTCCAAGTTGGCAGTAGTCTAAATCAAGCATCTGTCAATAAGCAGAAGCACTTATTTTCAAAGTGTTAAATGATAGTTTGCAACAACACGTTTACGAAATGTGCTTAACCACCGCTCAACGCGTTAAAATTATTCAATTATTGTTCTACAGAAATAGCAGTTCTGTACGAACAGTGTATCGATATTTACGGGGTGATTATGGATCACCTTTTAGATACAGTTGGAGAACTGTATCTAATTATTGTCCGGTTACGTGTCTGATAAGTCAAGCACAAGTACCTACACATAATATACTACAAACAGCACAATCAAGATGTGACTGGTTACATTTCTCACGACAGCCTTAGATTACTTGATCCGCTCTACTACAATAGTAACTTATAATAATTAAAATCGCAGAAGCAAAAATTAATTATTTTTTATACCAGGGTTATCTAGACTTATTACTAATTCAGATATTCAGTTAGTGTTGCCGTCTAGATCTAGACTTTCTAGACTCTTGTCTTGTCTTGTCTAGATTTTCAAGACAAGACTTGCAAAAATCTTGTCTAAAGAGAGAGAGAGAAAGAGAGTGCCGCAGTGGTGGGGAGAACAGCAGCGAAGGAGCGGACCATAAATTTCGTTGCATATTTCCCCTCACGCGGCTGTTCACAGCTCGACATAAGATGTTTCACATCAAAAAATGGTATACGAAAAAGCTTCTATTAAATACCTAGTTGTTTTCAAGTGTACAACTTAAAATATAGTTCCATCCGACTTGAACTGGCTGATCACGATAAACGATCGCAGTACCTGTATTATAATTTATGGTATACCGCAATGTACATTGTTCATGACAGATTTTTATACAGAGATAAGTTAATTGAATTGATACTTTAGATTTAATTTGACTCACGATTCATCCGTTACATCACATTTTTACCTCATTATTACAAAATTAATTCTCATTTCATGTAATAGATTCATCACTGGAACTAATTGAAAAACTACTTGCTAATATAATATTAGAAACAAGCTATAGAACACGATTTATTAGCCGTTTGTTTAAAAAATTATTTTAAGCAACTGTGCTTTGTATTTAGCATATAAATTTATTGAAAACCTCTAACTTATTCTTTAAAGAAAATGGATTTTTGAAAAAATGGCTACATTTTGTGCATTCTACAGGTATTTTTTTTTTGCGTTTAACCATAAATATGGTGTACAAAAGGTCAGAAATAAACGATAATAATAAGGCACATAAAATTACATAGGTTAAAATTGTAAAATACGATCATTTAAGAAATCGTGATTGTTATAATAACATTTACTAATTAAAAGTTCTTTCATTTTTATTTTTCGAGATTTTTTTCCTATAGGTACAAAATTTACAATATATATTTGGATTAATTCTAGCCTTCATCTTAAATATTTAGTGAAGTCCCAGAAAAAATATGTTAAAATTTAGGCACTATGTTTATCAATTAATCCAAGTGCATTACTTTTGATATATAGATGCATTAAGAGTTAATAATTAATTAATAATATAATAATTAATAAAGTTAATAATTAAAAATAAGTTAATAACTAATAATTTTGTAGGAGTTATGGACCCTGTCAGTTCATCGTGAGAAACCTTGATTAGTGAAAATTCTTAAATGTGAGATTTTTTGTGAAAAATACCCTAGTTTACATATATTAAAATTAATTAAAAGCTAAATGCTTAATAAATTCAAACGTAAATAAATCATGTATAATATTAATATTATACGTGTGGAGTCCACAATATGTGTAGATTTCAATGATGCGTTAAGAAAGCAACCCAGCAACGTCAGAGCCAATAATAATTATTCAACACAAGATCATATCTGTGACAAATATTATTATAATAATGTGTAAGTAGATAATATTAACATTGCTAATTTGTTTAAAGTTTATGTCAATAATTATTTATCATGATAACTTTCATGTTTAGTTAACTGTGAATGAAATAGAGGTACCTATTCCGTTTTACATTAAGTATAGGTATAGCTGTATGTAATTTTATTTATTTTTGAAGTATCTATAACTTCTTATCTTGTCGTTTAACGTTTGCGTTAAATATTTAACGCTAACGGTGTAACCATGGCAACGAATAACAAATCATATAACACCTATAATCATATTGTAAATAAGTATTACATTTTTAACTTCCCATTGGAAGTTATTGAAATGGGTCCGAAAATCAAAATTAAAATCTATAACAAATTTTTATGTTTCAAGGTCACTACACTATTTTTACACTATTTTTAGAAAGATGTCTGTGTGTGTATGTGTGTGTGTACGTACGTACGTACGTACACCATTTCTTTCTAAGACGAAATCTCGAGAATGAAAAATGATATCGACTACGTTAGGATGCCAATCGACGCGTATTAACGTAAATATGATCTGAAAGAAATTTTTTCAAAATTAGTTCAGCCGTTCTTTTTTCTTAACCAAATAGACTCCAAAAAAGTAGATTTTACACAATATCTCGAGAATAAAAAATTATATCGGCTTCGTAATGGTGTCAATCGAGGCGTGTTAACGTCATTTTGATCCGACATAAATTTTATAAAAATCGGTTCCGCCTTTTTTTTTTTAATTATTGTTAAAAATAAATAATAATTATGTTTTAATGATTAAAATGATTACTTTTCAGTGTAATATCTAATTTAATTATTGTTATTAAATATTGATCAAACTGGGAAGTTCGTCGTGTGGACCTCAAGGGTCGCACTTCAGTCCTAATAAACGACCCACCGCACGGCTTGTTCTATAATTAATGTCATGTTGGATAAAAACATCGCCGCCGCTTTTAAAACAATTAATTTTAATTAAACGCAATATATGAGTTAATTGTGGACAACAATATAATAATTATTAAATCAACAATGATCCCAATCCACAAGCATTCACGTAACCCGTAGGTAGTGAATAATATTTTTTTCGTTAACATTATCAATCGACAAACTACGCCATCATGATTGTTAAACGTCAAACGATTGTTAGGATATGCAAGGAAAAAATTAGAAGCCACTGTCGGGACATGAACCCGAAATTCCCAGTCTCCGACTGGTTGAGTTACCAATTACTCACACAGTGCCCGAGAGTGGAATCTGTTCTTTCCCTATACAGGGTGTTAAAAAAAGAGTGTAAAATATTTAAAGAGGTAATAGTATGGACCAAAATAAACAAAAAAGTTTTAAGTCTTCATGGTTTCCGGGCTTGTAGACCGTGGTCCGGTGATATTTCTACCTGACGTTTCGTCTACAACTGCGGTAGACATTCTCAAAGGCGATGTGTCTATCGCAGTTGTAGACGAAACGTCAGGTAGAAATACCACCGGACCACGGCCTACAAAGTCGGAAACCATGAAGACTTGGAACAATGCCGGCCGTGAAAGCTTGCACACCTGGATAAAAAAGTCTTAGTAAACATGGGTTAATTGATCTTAAATGAAAAAAACTAACAAATCCAAATGTACAGATTTGCATTTTAACCAATGGTTTTTATATCCAGTATGACACTAAAATACATCTGGAGGTGTTGTTTCTAATCGTATCTTACAAATCTCTCAGTTCTCTTATGTTGTTAAATAATTGATGTCGACGTGTTGAGTTACTTCCGTAACGCATCATTGAAGTCTCTCACGTATGGCAATGCGATATACAGTGTACATACACGACTCTCTTGTCTACGGCCATGTTCAAAACTATTCCACATCCAAATCGTACAAAATTATTATAAAGCATGTGCAGAAAACTGGATAAAAAACCTGTTAAAATATTGGATATTACGTATACTTAATGAGTTATAAGTAGGTACCTATATTATAACTTTATAAGTACCTACCTATATTTAATATAACATGGACGATATCGACAACAATAATTGGACATTACATTTGGCATTTCATTTTGTAAAGAAGGGATAACCTAACACTGTTTATGTACTACTAGCGGCTCGATCCGGCTTCACTCAGGTGCTATGAATTTATTATTTATTAATACATTACTCACTTGCTTCACTCGTTCGCTTCAGATCTATGTCTTAAAGCAAAGCATCACTTATCGAACATTGAAAAAAAAAAATTGAAATCGGTTCAATAATTTCTGAGATTAGATTCGATTTTCACCCGGGCGAAGCCGGGCCGGCCAGTTATTGTAGTCTATGTCCTAAGGCAAAGTATCACCTATAGAACATTGAAAAAAAAATTGAAATCGGTTCAATAATTTCTGAGATTAGTTTCGATTTTCACCCGGGCGAAGCCGGGCCGGACAGTTATTGTAGTCTATGTCCTAAGGCAAAGTATCACCTATCGAACAGTGAAATTTTTTTGAAATCGGTATTCTGAGATATACCTACCCCCGCGGTTTTCACCCTATATTTCGCATTTTTTAACATTAGTTAGGATTTTAAACGCCGTCTGTAAGATGTTATCGACATTATCAGATAAAAAAGTTTCTGTCAACATTGATATTACTTCCAAGTCTTCATGTTTTCCGGGCTTGTAGGCCGTGGTCCGGTGGTATTTTTACCTGACGTTTCGTCTACAACTGCGGTAGACATTCTCAAAGGCGATTTGGCAGCGGTCGAAGTGTTATCCTTGGCGGCTCACAGGCCAGTGTGTCAGTGACCAATCGTACAAGGACGGAATACGACCGAGTAGAGAACTCACCCCCAGCACTACACATTGCGCAGTTGACCAATTACAGAGGTGGACTACGACCGAACAGAGAACACACTGGTATTATAGGCATAAAAGAAGGGAGGACACCAGTCACTGACACACTGACCTGTGAGCCGCCAAGGAGGACACTTCGACCGCTGCCACATCGCCTTTGAGAATGTCTACCGCAGTTGTAGACGAAACGTCAGGTAGAAATACTACCGGACCACGGCCTACAAGCCCGGAAACCATGAAGACTTGGAACAATGCCGGCCGTGAAAGCTTGCACACCTGGATTGATATTACTGTGAGCAAAGTGGGCATATGATAGTTCGGAAATAAACAACATTTGTACGTAACACAATCCAATCATCTTTATACAACACAATGTACAGAAAACTTATACAACACAACTTGTACACTTCACGTGCTGAAAATTTACTATTGTATAACATTCTTTGAAATTGTAGGGTAAAACTGGTACCAGTCCTTTTGTAACCAAGCGACTAGCGTAGTGTTAGATTATGTGGAAGGTAAATATGGTGCGGTCTCGCAGACCACATCGCGTTAATTAAAGGTTAAAAATTATACACGTGATCTTCAACAAACACGAACATATGTATATGATAATAACTCAGATTTTCTGACAATTTGTAAACCTAGAGTTATTAGGCTGACATATTTAAAACAAAACATAAATTTAAATTGTTACTTAACTTATAGGCATTATTATTACTCCAGAGATAATTTTAGTCATGCTAATTCAAGCCTATGTATTTATTACATTACTGTATGCATTTAACGCATACGTTAAGTCACTGGCTGTATATAATCAAACCCTTAAGTATACGGCGCACTAGTGACTAGACTCAAGACTAATGACGTTATAGTATCTATAAACCTGACATTTATTTGTGTTCTTGCATAAAGAATGATTCACATTACCATTTTAGTTATATTACAAGAGGAGAAAAAGTACTTGAATCCTGGTAGTGCGCAATCAGTGTCTCCAAAGACTAATGCTGTGCTGCAGAAAGCATTTCTACATCTTCTCTACATAGTATAAAATGAAGTCGCTCATGATTGTGAATAGGGTGACCAGATCCCCGACAGTAAAAACCGGGATACTAATTGGTTACCCCCTCCCGTCCTTGTAGTTGACAATTAATAGGGAATAATGTGAAAAAATTCTTTCAGGAATCAGGTATAAGAACCAAATTTTCTTCTCGCTAAAACCTTAAAAACTCGCTAAAAACCCCCAAAAACTCGCTATAAACCCCCAAAAACTCGCTAGAAACCCCCAAAAACTCGCTAGAAACCCCCAAAAACTCGCTAGAAACCCCCAAAAACTCGCTAGAAACCCCCAAAAACTCGCTAGAAACCCCCAAAAACTCGCTAGAAACCCCCAAAAAATCGCTAGAAATCCCCAAAAACTCGCTAGAAACCCCCAAAAACTCGCTAGAAACCCCCAAAAACTCGCTAGAAACCCCCAAAAACTCGCTAGAAACCCCCAAAAAATCGCTAGAAATCCCCAAAAACTCGCTAGAAACCCCCAAAAACTCGCTAAAAACCCCCAAAAACTCGCTAGAAACCCCCAAAAAAACGCTAGAAACCCCCAAAAACTCGCTAAAAAACCCCAAAAACTCGCTAGAAACCCCCAAAAACTTGCTAGAAATCCCCAAAAACTAAAATAGAATCACTAAATGTATACTGCAGTCTCGCTGCATAGGCATCAGCTCTGTCCTTAGAATTTCTCTGTTCTATTATTATTACTGTAGTCATCTTTCTATAATCAAGAGACATCTATAAAGATACTCCAAGCCACGGGAATTCTGTTTTTACTAGATTTTACCAACTCGACAGTTTTTTCAATAAATGTGTGCCAAAATAGTAAAAAAACAATTTCGCAACTATTTCTTCTGTGAATTAGTGCGTCTACAGGCCAACAGTTGAGAAACATGGCACTAGATATTAAAACGTACACTGCACATGGAGGATATATCACTGGATTATATTTACATGTGTGCGTTTTGCATTCAGTCCTGTGTAGTGTAAATTATCGTTATGTAACAATATAGTGGTCGGCACAATAAGGTGCATACCGCAGCTTTATACGTACCTATATGCCTGCTATGTGTGGATTGTAGGTAGCTGGCCGCAAGGCACTATGGAAAAATAAACTATGCAACTAACAGAAGGTTTTAGTGTAAACTAGGCGCCTTGTTCGTATATTTGTCTATATACAGCGTAGACATAGAAATCTAGGGACGTAGTACAAGCGAGTGGGTGGTTTCTGGTAAGGGGGAGGGGCAGGGCCGCGCCGACCCCCCACAGCGCCTGTGTGCGAAACCTATGAAGCGCCTCTTTTTTTCACGAATCTTAATGTTTCAACTTATTTTTATTTCTTATTTGTTAATTTTGACCGAAATAAATGTTCTCTAATTTTATATAATTAGATAATATTTTCCTAAATAGGAGACTTGTACAATAAGCGCAATATTATGTTTTGTTGTTTACGAGGCATTTGTTGCGCCTATTATACCTACTTACTTATCGATACTCCACTACAAAGAAATATGTTGTTGTGTAAGTGTAACAAAAATAATTTCGATAGCGGCGCCCCTATTGTCTTGGCGCCTGTGTGCGCCACACACTTCGCACACAGGGGCGGCGCGACCCTGGGGAGGGGTGAGGAATAACCATAACATAATAATTAATATAACCATAACATAATATAAGTATCAGACGACATTGTCGCCATGATATTTTTTGATGTGAAACATCTTTTGTCGGGCTGTGAACAGCCGCGTGATGGGAAATATGCAACGAAATGTTTCGACCGCTCCTTCGCTGCTGTTCTCCCCACCACTGCGGCACTCTCTCTCTTTCTCTTGACTCAGGCGTGCACTGTAACACACGCGGTGTTACAGTGCAGTATATAGGATTACGTCAGCATAACAGTTAGTTGCTGCTTTTGAAAAAATATATACTACTGCATAGAGAATACCACCGAGTTCAATAATGTTTTCTTTGATGTTTCACATCTGTCGGGGATCCCAAAACCCACACCCTTTTTTTCCAACAGTGGCATTTACATTTTTTTCATATACTTACAGCCTTCTGAAAAATATCATGGTGACAATGTCGCCTGCTCTAAGGAATCTAATCATATTGATTATTATTAATTTTCATTGTTAATTTAATAATAGGTACCGCTGACAATTCTCACAAATATTTTGATTCTAGTTTTAGTTTGTATATACGTCAATTCCTCAGACCTCAGTAAGCTCTATCTGCCAGTTTGCGAAAAGCCGTGTAAAAAGAAATGCCAAAACGGTGCCAGGAGATACTCGAATACAGCGGCAATTGAATTTTCTACTACGCAAATCCATCGCTAAGTTTCGAGGATAGTTTCATCCTGCATTTTTAAAAAAAAAATTTTGTTTTAAAGACCACCAACAGCTAAGGTTATTTGGGCCTAGCACCAATTTATATTTTCGATTCATTATTTTTTTTTAAATAATAAATTGAAAATCCAATTGACACTTTTACCAGCTCTCGGGTTAGAACCCGGGAACTGGGGACTTGTAATAGAGGAACCATATATATAGCAACGCCATGTAAACAACATAGCATTGCTACACGCTCGGCTATTCTCAAGCCCTGCATTTTTTTTTTTTTAAGTGGCCTGTTTGTAGGTTATTTATATAAATAAATAAATAAATAAATAAATAAGGTTCGTAGTTTCCAACAGTGCACCCTGGTGGAACTGACTGTACATACTGTTACGGATCACCCTATATATAAACGGCAGGCAAGAGTTCTGAGAAACGGGGTCTGCTTACTGTAACAACTAGTTACCTGTGCAAAAGTTCTAGAGAAAGCGAGAACACACTAGGCTTAGGCTAGTGCGAGTGAGTGAATCAATCAGTCAACGGTGAGTCACGCAGTCAAGTCTACGATGGATCAGTGATATAAATAGTGCCGTGATATAAATAAATAGATTGATAAAATAAATACTAGTGTAGTGGAACCAATTACAAGTTATTAGTTAAGTGTTTTGTTTTGCTTTGTTTAAGAATTACTGTTTAGTTATTGTTTACTTGTGTTGATTGTTAGAACTGACTTTTCGTTGTTGCATTCATTATTATTGTGTTTTTAATTATTGTAAATAAATATTTATTCCGCCAACCCAGAAAACAGTTTTGTAACAATACCACGATAGTTATAACAAGAGAAACGACTGTACTTGGTGTTCTACATTGATCGTTTTGTCGATGAACTGGTATGGAGTTTACTCTTAGCATTTAGTCAAGAAATACAGTAAGGCGGACGTGACTAATTTCTAGGCACAAATTAATATTAAACTTATTTTTTTAGCATACCGTGCGGCGTGCACATGTCCAAGTTTATGTTTGCTCTATTTATATCAGTATTATTCGCTTAAGCATTATTAACTGTTCCATTCATTCGATACAGGGTAAGTTCGGTTTTGCGCTCAGATCAATCCAAGTGCTCTAATGCGTTCGAATTTAACATTTGAAGGGAAAGAACAGGGTATGTCACAGTTTTTTGATTGGTCGAAAGAGGAGATTCCACTCGTGTGTTTTACCGCACTCGCTACGCTCGTGCGACAAAATCCACACTCGAGAAATCTCCTCTTTCTCCCACTAGTCGCCCAATATACTATTTAAGTCGCTGTTTCGTAAAAGAAAAAACCATTTTGCAGCTGGCGTCATTACTCTATCCATTGTTGGTTGACAATTTCACATATTATGCAACAATGCACTTTAACTGAATACTGGATTCAAAAGTTTTAAAAAAACGCAACTAATAACCACTCATTCGTACGAATAAAATTTCGTACGAATTCGCATCCAGTTTATAACCGCCGCCATTGTAGTTCGGTCGAAGCAACGACACACTGAATGAATTTACGTGGTACATTTCGTGTATTTCGCGACACACAGCTGTTGAATCCCTGATCTAGACAGTAGTTCCTTACCAAAAATCGATCGCGTCAACATGTCTTCCAAATTTTCTTACCATTGGTTCCATATGACCTTAGCAGTGCTATAGGTTTCAACAAAAAAATTGTTTCAGTAATATAAAATTCCTTTGTTTTATTATATTATGTCAGACAAATGTTGGTGTGTGTGTGCGCGTGTGTGTACACGGACCGTGTCTAATGCATATTGCACCAATCAACAATACAATAAATCAGTCGCGTGTAATAACATAATACGAGGCCCGAGGTGTGGCGTGGCATCGGCCTATGTTGAATGCTATTGTAATATTATATATACAGCGTAACATATCTAGAATACAGGGTCGCTCAAAATTATTCAATAGATCGGCGACGGCCGAACTGTATGAACGCCGTTCGACAAACAATAAAAAAAATGTCA
Source organism: Mongoloraphidia duomilia (assembly GCA_039654895.1). Classification (NCBI taxonomy): domain Eukaryota; kingdom Metazoa; phylum Arthropoda; class Insecta; order Raphidioptera; family Raphidiidae; genus Mongoloraphidia; species Mongoloraphidia duomilia. Next base: position 44,577,677 of record CM077524.1, on the reverse strand, counting down.
TGAGGTGTCGTGGGACACACGACAGAAGCTATGTTTTTTATAGACCGAGAGCTAATGACAATTTTTTGGTGTTATTTAGTCAAGGCCTTATTTTTGTGAAGATGTTGAGGGAGGTATATTAAAGTGCCCTGAGTAAGGTATTTTGCTAGATGGGAGGGATACAGACTGCCCCCAACATTTATTATTGCTTCAAGGCTGAAATTGTTTGTACCTATATAGCTTGTCGGTGATCCAGTAATGCCATTATAATATTTGCAGATCGATTGGTCAGTATTAAAGAGGTGGCAGATCACCCTAAACGTGTCATGTACCCGACGAAGTTTATATTATTAGTTTAAGGTTCAAATTTTAATATGTTGTTCCGGCGACTGTTTTAAGCATATACCTATATTTCAATTTGCAGAACAAAATGTCGGTATTAGCCCCCTTGCACAACGATATAAACACCTAGGCGAACAAGTTTCCCCAATAAGAGAGGGGGTTAATACCGACATTTTGTTTTGCAAATTGAAATACATGCTTAAAATAGTCAGACTTCAATCGACTAGCATATAACCTTGAATCGCGATTATACGATGTACACTGTCGAGAGCCACATAATATATAATCGTTCATCACTCAACAACTGTGGTCTAGTCGATGGATGGTCGATTGTGCAGTAATCGAGTTCTCTAAGACCGACTGAACAGTGAATCAACGATGAACGAGTAGCGTGAACGTCAGACTTCAATCGACTAGCATATAACCTTGAATTGCGATTATATATTGTATTCTCATTCGCTGGCAAATAATCGATTTGAACAATCGAACATTTCGATTGTAAAATCAAACTCCGAGTCGATTGTGGACTCGATTGTTATTATGAACGATTGCAATTGTTTCGATTGTAAAAACATCGTACAATCGCCCATCACTAATGTAAACAATGTCTCGTACACCCACAATGACATCATGCCGATTGTTGATTATACAATATTATGTATCGATGACATAATGATTTATTCTACAGATAAGTTTTATCTTAGATTTAGACTCTTATTCAATGTTTAAATTAAAATGCAAATTTTATAAAAAAATTCAAATATGAAAGTCATTATATAGATATTTCTCTTCCTACCCCACATACAGAGTGAAAAAGTAAAACATAATTTTACATGTGCGGTAAAGTGAAAAATTAATTAAATGTTCGTGTTATAAAACAGTATTTTTTAGCACAAAACACTGTGTCCTATCTCACTGCAATAAAACATTTAGGACATTTTAAATAAAAATTGTTACTTACTTACTTTATGCAATACCTTGTAAACGCTGCTTTACTAAAAAAATCTGTTAGTTCCACAGATTTCGTCGTATCAAATACTGTAATTCTATTTAAAAATTGTAACTTACTTACTTTATGCAATACCTTGTAAACGCTGCTTTACTAAAAAAATCTGTTAGTTCCACAGATTTCGTCGTATCAAATACTGTAATTTTAATAACATGTCAATTTATCCAATTTCTAAGGATAGTGGATCTACGAAGCAAAACAAGGAATAAAAAATATCAAGCAAACGGAGATTTCAATTATCTATCAGGAAGGGAACCGTAGCTGTTATATTTATATCTCGTTTATTTTAAACATTTCGACATTTTTTCAAGGTTGCATATTTGTTTTGTGATGAATAACAAACAGTATAATAAAATTCAATCTAAATCGGTTCAGTAGTTTTCGACTTAACTCGAACCAAACCGACAAAACGAGTGCATATACAGGGTGGTGACGGTGACTGCTGCACATAGGGATTTAACCTGTAAAATCAAACTTCCGCGATTTCCTGCTTCCCTAATTATTTTAGGATAATAATAATAAATAATAGTTTTAGAACATAAAATTCTGCATCTAAATCATTAAACAAAATTAATTTTCCATTCTTTGTAACGGCTGAATTTTGATATGAAAATGTCAAAATTACCTCAAAAACAGATAGCGATAGCCATGGAACTTGAACAAAATGATTAGAAATTATTCTGACAGCTAAAACGTCATCGTTTTGTTCAAGTTCCATGGCTATCGCCATCTGTTTTTGAGGTAATTTTGACATTTTCATATCAAATTTCTCCTGTTACAAAGCATGCAAAATTAATTTTTTTAATGATTTAGATGCATAATTTTATGTTCTAAAACTTTTATTCGAAGATATTTTCCCTAAAATAATTAAGGAATCAGGAAATCGCAAAAGTTTGATTTTACGGGTTAAATCCCTATGAAGTACCCGCAAAATGATTCAGCACCCTGTATATTGGCGCTATAGCTATACTGAGGGCGTGCCTAAAAACGTTATAATATATTATTGATTTAGAGGTGTCGCATAAGTGACGGAACGTTCAATAACAATCAATTTGTTGAAAAATCTTTATGACATCTCTAATAACAACGTTATATAGGTAAGTATTATTGTTGATTAAACTGTAATACAAGTCTATCAAAAATTATTCTCTTGTAGTTGTTCAAATTATTGCAATTCATAATGCCGTCTGTACACTCTCGACCGAGAGCTCTTGCTATGTCTCCCCCGAGACGTCTTCCTAGCGCTCCATTCCGGACGGAGAGCAAGCGAGGAACACCGAGACACCCCGAGGCTAACGAGCGCTATATTTACACTCTAGCCTCGGAGTATCTCGGCGAGAGTGTACAGCCAGCATAACAGTTTTGATTCAAAAAGGGCTTGAAAAACTATACCTACTGGTTTTTACAAGAAGACAATAATTTATTATATACCATCATAAATATATAAGTGAAAACATGATGGATGGTTGGCAGAGATTGTTCCGGCAGGAGACTTACGTCAAATAAGATTGGTTCGTTATAAAAAGTTAAAGAACCTATTGTGAGATGAAAGAGCGTAACAAAACGACACTGTTCTGTCATTGTGCTTCTGATAATATTAAGAATGCTTCCTTAATACACATTCTTTGAAGCCAGACGTGTTTGCAAAAAAATCAAAAATAAACGAGGTGTCGCAGATATTTTCATTGATTGGATATTGTTGCATGTCAAAATATTCGATATCAGTCTCAAGACTCAAAGCTTAAAAAGATTATTAATATAAATATTTTTGCGAGCAGTGCATCTTGAAATAAAAGTACACCTTAAAAAGTCTATAGCTAGGGTTGCCAACTGTCCCCGATTTTCCGAGACGTCCCGTTCCTAGGGCAATTTTCAGCCATTCATTGCAAAAAATAATACTAACTAAAGAGTTATAGTTATCAAAATTTGCTTCAAGAAGTTTCAAAAATGTTTGCAATGGTTGAATGGAATGTAGCATGTCCTAAAAACCAAATAAAAATATTTACACTACTTGGTGAATTTGGCAGGGGGAGGGGGGCTCAGATGTCTCTGACCCGGCCGCCTCAACCCGTAGGGACGGCTCTGGTACAAAGAATTTGATTTTTAGGTGAAAGTAAGACACTATTCTGTAACCCTCACCAGGATTCAGACCTAACGCCTTTTGAATGTGCACTTAGGCAATGATCATTTAAATTTATATTGTTATTTATTTTTATCAAAACAACAAGTTATAAACGGTCACAGATTTTGTTTGAAATAAGAATGCCGTTGTTCGTCGCTTTATTTACCGTGTCCATAAATAAACTGTGACCACATGGAGTATGCATGTCAGTGACGACTCGTCAGCGTATACCAAAAGCACTTTAATTTTAACGACACCTGGTCAAATTTATAGACTATTCTGAAATAAATCACTTCATTCTGATTTCAAATTAGCTCAAAAATAATTTTTGAAACATTTATGTTAGCCCCGCCCGCTAAAAATCGTTTTTGCTCTAGGAACCTATGACGTCATATTTTTATGAATGTACGTTTATATCTACTAACTCCATGCTAATTATATCAGAAACAGTGTTGAAAAATACCGTTTTGTACCTATGTGAACATGATGTAAACAATCTAAGCTCCGTTGCTATGGATACATACATTTTTTACTTAAAATTGACGTCACACGTTCTCACACGGTATTTGAAGTCACGTGACACGTACATTAAAAATCATGATTTTATTTATTTATTTAAATATGTTTACGAAACTTAATTAAAAAAATAAAAATTCTAATAACTATTTTAGAGCATAAACTCTCATTGTAGCAAAGTTTTGTATTTTATTTTGATCACTGTCAACTACCCTATTACATGGTTATTTCTCAAACCTTAACCTCAGATGTTTCAAAAATCTTTACCGTGGTACCTTATTATACGAAATATATTCAAAATAAGATCTTTTTTCTGAATTCGTCGAAAAAAATAGGATGTTAAAAATAACAAAATTAAGTTGAGGACAGCGCAACGTTTCAAAACCTAAGTCAGGTTAAATCCCTCAATCGATTAATCAACACCTCCAAAATTTCAAATTTATAACTCAGACAAAACAGTGAAATACGTGCAAAGTTTTCGTGTGGACATCCAGTAGTAAAAAATGTGTTTTTTTTGGCTTTCGGAAAATATATAATTTGGAAATGTTTATATTTGATTGGTTTTATGAATGTTTTTGCAGCGTACCTACCATAAATAATTAATTTTATTGTAAAAAAGCGTGGGGTGCTTTGTATCATATTTTCATACTACCCCACGCTTTTTTACAATAAAATTAATTATTTTTTACTTTTTAGTTCATTAAAGCGTGTTTTTTAGTTTTTTTAAATTATAATTTATTTTTGCTTTTTAGTCCTGGAGATCCTGGTCAGGATAATGGGACAAACTTATGGGATTATTGTATTGTAATCGGTCCTTGATAAGTGTGCAAAGTTTAAACTAAATCTGACCGTTCAAAGTTGGTCAAAATCAAGTTCAAAGAAGTCGGTTACAAACTGACAAACAAGCACACAAGCAAGCAAGCCCGCAAGCAAGCATACAGGTGAAGTTAATATAAGCGTGTTAAAAGTCGGTTACAAACTGACAAACAAGCAAACAAGCAAGCAAGCCCGCAAGCAAGCATACAGGTGAAGCTAATATAAGCGTGTTAAAAAGGATAAGGATAAGTGGCTATAAAATATTGATGAAATTATGTAACTCGGGAGACAATTAATAGTAATTAGAGCTGCTTGCCCTACGTAACTTTAAAATATTGAAGTCTCCCCAACTTAACTTAACTTAATTTTGTCTGTTTCAATTGGTCTTCAATTTGATTTTCATAGCACACTTTAATTGTGAAAAATCAAGGATCTTCATTAGGAATCAAAATTTAATTTTTTGAAAAAAATATTAATCGGGCAACTGATCAGTTATTGGCACGGCGCTGGTGAGTGTGTATTGTGCACAATATTTGCGACACACGTTTGTGCATTGTGTGCTGGCACCTTACAATGCATGACCGGCACATCGCGTGGGCAGGCATATCCTTAGGGATAAAGGCGTGCGGTGTGAAGTGCATAGTATGTCGGAGCAGTTCCTGGAATACTCTGTAAGCCACACAAATGCATGTATAATTGTAAAACGTGTGATATGATACATACCTACATCCAAATAGTCCTAGAGCCTACCGTCGGATTTTCTATATGACGTATTAAATACACAGACTTTCTCTGTGTGAGTTAGCATCGGGGCAGACAAATAAGGAGCCACAATAGAATACATGCCAGTGGACAGTGATCTTGTTTGTTGTGGATTATAGACGCGTCGACAACTTAGGTCATTAGCGTCTTAAATACAACAAATATACATATATCACTTAAAACTAAATAACATCACAAAACATCCATGAGCAGAGGTCGGACTCGAACCCACGGCAGTCTGATTCAGAGGCCGCGACGCTACCAACTGAGCCATACTGTCCTCTGGACAGTGATCAATATAAAACTTTGTTATAATGAAAGTTTATACTCTGAAATATTTATTAGATTTCCAAGTCTTCATGGTTTCCGAGCTTGTAGAAATACCACCGGACCACGGCCTACATTAAAATCTGTTCAGAATAGCGGATTCAATCCAATTTTTACTCAGGCGAATTTGGGTCGGACAGTTATTATAGACTTAAACCTTCTTCAAGAAAGAAGCTATCGAATGGTGAAAACCGCATTCAAATCCGTTTAGTAGTTTTAGAGATTAGCTGGTACAGACAGACATCCAAAGATACAATTCCTTTTATACTATGTATAAGTAGAAGTAGATATTATATGTGAATCATTCTTATTTGAAACTTTCAATCTCAAATGAAACGTCGCGTCGAGTCGATTAAAACATAAAACTAAACTAGAAAGAGAGAGTAACAGACGTGTAGGTGCAAACGACTGAATGGTTAAATAATGTCTAGGTTAAACATTTTTTTAGACATTGACTGACATTTATGTGTTTGTTGTATTAATGTAGAGTAAGGAAGGGTAATTTGGACTACTCGGGTAATATTGAACACTGTGTTACTTTCTAGTCAGTGTGTGAGACTGACGTGAAACTACTTTATACATAAGAATTTGCCGACTTTGCTTCCCCTCAGTTCACCCGAGCAGTCTCCGACAGCGGATGTGTGTTCAGTTGTCAATTCTTTAATAATTCAGTTGCTGATTATTTTTTGCATTTAAGTATTTCTTATGTTTTTGTTAATAAATAGTTATAGTTTTATTAAATTGTTTATTATTCTGTAGATAGGAGATATAAATGGACATACCAAAGTCAAGAGTATTCAATTTAGAATGTTCGTTATTTATCAAAATTGAATTATTTCTACAACACGTGCTGAGGCTAATATGGACTACCATGTGGTAGGCCAATACTGATTAGTAGTCCATATTACCCCTCATAGTCTATAATGCACATCTATTTTATTTTCAGTTCATATTATATATTGTTTTTTATAGTTCTAAATCATGGCTCCTCGTAATCTATCCTTCGATACTGGTAAGAAGTGCAAGAAATGGAACCCTGAAGACATATTTATTTGCGAGTTTTGCACGAAATAAACATGTCTGATAATATGGACTACCTGGTCCATATTGCCCGCCATTTTTTTTTAAGTTGACTTTGTAATGTCTATAATTTTAATTTTTTATATTTTTTCTGTTAGTAATATAACTTTTGGTTTTGTTTTACTTTGAATGTTATTAATTTTACTAATGATTACTTTAATTCATTTATCTTGAGTTTTATTTCCATAATTAAGATAGGTGGTCCATATTCACCCCCCTTACTCTACGTAGAAATGGTTGAATTTTAATTCAAGTATTACATACGTACGCTACATTATCGTCTCATAAGTTAGGTATATTATTTAATAAATGTTAAACGTAGTAACTTTGTATTTAAATTATTTCTTGGAAAGACTATAAAAGCAGAGTTAAGGGTTAAGCAAGATTGATAATAAATTGAAATATGAGACAAATTACTTTTAATATTCTTGTTACTACATTTTATCTACCATAATATTATCACTTGCTATAGCTTTTATATTAAGTTGGTGGTACTAACTTTTGCCCGCTGAATCGCAAAAAAGCTAACTATCCTTCAGTCGTTTTACTAAGAGGCTGACGCTAATGACATCTGATGTCGAGCGTCTATAATTCACAATTCGATTCTACAAAGAGGCTGAACCAACAACCAGCGACCATATCATTATGCCAGGTGTCATGAGCAAGTAATTATATCAGGCGTTATATAGCGCAAAAATAAATGATAAGTTTGAAAATATCTGTTTTTCAAATTGACAGTTTAAAAAAAAAAAGAATGCGTGTGCATCAGACCACACAGTAGATGTAAAACTCTCTCACCCCGCTCACTTATCAAAAATTGACAGTTCCCGTGTTCATGCTATTTAATTTCACCCGTTCTATCTCCATCATTATACAGTGTGTCCCATGACTCGAGGTCCATAGCTTAAGAGCGTGTTATTGAAGTCATTCAGAGTTAAAATGGCTTAATATTAAACATAATATATCCTAAAGTGCTTCCTAACAGAACTACAACCATTGAAAGTTGAGATGCTAAAATGTAAAAACACATTATTTAGTCATTAATTTTATTAGTAGTTATTTAATTTTTGGGTTTACATGACGTTGCTATGGTTCCTCTATTACAAGTCCCCAGTTTCCCGGTTCTAGCCCGACAGCTGGTAAAAGTGTCAATTGGATTTTCAATTTATTATTAAAAAAAATAATGAATTGAAAATATGAATTGGTACTAGGCCCAAATAACCTTAGCTGTTGGTGGTTTTTAAAACACAATTTTAATTAATTTTCGGCATATGTTTATTGAGCAATTTTAACTCTAAATGACTTCAATAACACGCCTTAAACTATAGACCTCGAGTCAGGGATACCCTGTATAGGAACGGCCACTTCCGTTACGTTTATATCCTTTTGAAATCACTGCGATTAAAGAAGTTTTACTTCAAAAATGTGTTTGCGTTGAAAACCGGTGTCTCCTCTATGACCACAATCAATGTTAATCATTCGCAGAGAGGGCAGACAGCCTTGTGATTAGCGTGCTTGGCGCCGCAACCTCTAGACTGGACTGCCGTGGGTTCGAATCCCACCTGCGCTCATGGATGTTTTGTGATGTTATTTAGTTTTAAGTTAGTTGTTATTAAGTGTAGTTGAAAGACGCTATGACCTGAGATGTCGACGCGTCTATAATCTACAATAAATAAAAAATAATAAATCATTCGCAGAAGAGAGCATCTTTTCTAATCGGTACAACTGTAAATACTGTATAGAATTTTCCTAGCTTACAAAGTGCATACGATATAAATTTTATTTACATTACATATAATTTACAGTTCAATGTCAGAGAATGACATCTCCTCTGACACGTCAGTATTATAATTATTATCAGGTGTCTGATCTCGCTTATGATTTACAATTCATGCATACCAGATGAAATTCAAGAATATTATTTAAGAATATAAAGCACATACGGACACCCCTCAAACCCCTCGTCGCAAATATCTCTGACACCTAATAATTGTAATATGTTTTCGTCCTCCTAACAATTTCCAACATTTACAGCTGGGAAACTAATTTATAAGAAAGTATATATTTTTAGATAGCTTGCAGATTGTTGAAGCTCGACAAGTAATGATATTTTAAGCCTATCGTTTATTATGAGCGGCTATTTGTTTGTTCGAGTATCACAAGAAAACGTCTAAATTGTTTTTGCGAAAATCGAAACGTGTTTTAAAGTCTATTCAACTTAGAAGTTAGAACTGAAGCTAGATGTCATATTCAATTTATCTACCCTTTGCGATGAACAGGTATACATTTTTATATATTAAATAGATTTATACGGCTGTTTTGCAATTGAAAATTTTTATTGGAAGAGCAACCAATTACATAATTAATTCCTGCAAATATCGGGAAAATTCATTTTGACAACCATAGTAACCGTCAGGACTCTAACCTGAACCTTTCCACTATCGCTGCGGGATGAACTTACTCACCCGTGACATGATTAAAAGTTCTATGGGGCGTAACTCGCGAAAAGCAATGGGTTCTGAGACTAAGGAATCGCAGCAGGGACCTCAGAAACTAACGGGCATGTTTTACAATATTCCATGTATGCTACGTACGTACACACACGCGCACACACATGTAGGTACAAAGTGTGTATTATATTTTTCGACTGCAAAAATATTTGCCTATAGCAAAAATGTCGCATACTTTACAGCAATCCTATATTGATCTATACTCAATATTTCCAATATGGGATTGTTCCAAATAGGTACTATAGAGCTCTATCAATATAAGGTGCTAGGAACACCCATTCGATGGGTGTTCCTAACATGGATCCTAAGTTAATTTATCATTAATTTGTGATTATTATTTCAAAATAATATTATAACACATTTTTTTGATTTTTAACCTTTTTCTAACTCAAACATATCAGGAAAATACCGATTTGGAAATTTATTTATTTATTTATTTATTGTAGATTATAGACGCGTCGACATCTAAGGTCATTTGCGTCTTTCAGCTACACTATATAACAACTAACTTAAAACTAACACCCATGAGCGCAGGTGGGATTCGAACCCACGGCAGTCCAGTCTAGAGGTTGCGGCGCGAAGCATGCTAACCACCAGGCTATACTGCCCTCTGGAAATTTACTTATAATTAATAGATAATATGAAGTTTCTAGGCTGCTATATTAAATCATTCAGTAAAATATTATGGTTCGATTTTTTATGTCGATTTATAATCTAGAATTCTAGATATGCTTTAAGCCCACTCTTAAGTGGCCTATGGCTATATAATACTTTAGACACATCTGTTATTTCAAAATGAGTTATTCGACATTGTTTCGTACACACCTTGACCGTATTTATACATATCAAATACGACTTTACTATTTATTATCCTACAAAACGGTAGCTACACGTTTAATAAATCGTTTTAAATTTATTAGTTGTTTTTTTATTATCCCTATATATGATCAATATCCATATAACGGTACAAAAAAAAATACTTTGTTGACGTTAATATAAATACTTTTTTTATTGATAGTAATAGTAATTTTATTTGTAATAAATAATTTGAAAAGCCTTAGGTTACACAATCCTATTTAAGTATACACAATAAAGTTCGATTGGTTTTTATACTATTGTCATGAAAATAAATTATTAACAAACAATAGCCAATTCGTTTATTTTTTTAAGTAAAGGTCAACAAAAGACAGGGGTACCTCTGTGGACCTGACAACAATTAATATTTGTAATTTATAAACACATTCGCCGTGAAAATATTCCATAGAATTCACTTTTCATAGAATAGAATAGAATAGAATAAATTTATTGTACTTAAAAACATAGCTGTATGTACATAGTCAGAATGGTTTGGTACTAACAATTAAAAAATTCATTTAACTTGTACAATGGTTTATCGCACAAATATTCTTTTAATTTTTTTTTAAATTTATTAAAGGGTTCAATAAGTTTTATGGACTCAGGGAGTGCATTATACAAATGAGAAGATGTATAGTGCGGACATTTTTCGTACCTCACGTGATTGTGACGAGTCAAATAAATATTGTCTCTGTTGCGTGTGTTTCGGCAATGTATATTATGCGTAAATTCATATTTATTCAGATTTTGCTTAAGAAAAATAATGTTACTGTAAATGAAAATTGCATGGACAGTAAGAATTTTGTATTTAAGAAAGTACGGCCTGACTGATTCTCGAAAAGGTAAATTAAAAATTGTACGAAGGATGCGTTTTTGTAAAATGAATATTCTAGAAATTTCAATTGATTGACCCCAAATAATGATGTTGTAGTTTAAAATTGAATACACATACGCGTAATATATGTTCAGAAGAACATCAATACTGCAGCATGTTTTGAGACGCTTAATGATAAAGAAGACTTTATTTAAACGAGTTATTAAAGAATTTATTTGACTTGTCCAATTCAACTGTGTATCCAATATAATACCGAGAAATTTGCATTCATCAGAAGTGCGAATATTTTTAGAATTTATATTTATATTAAATACAGTTTTAGGCACTGATTTAGTTTTGAAAATAATAATTTGAGTTTTTTCAGCATTTAAAATAAGTTTATTTTTGTAGCACCAATCATATACTAAAAGACAGAGTGAGTTGATTTTGGTTAACAGTTCTTCTAAGGATTTAGCAGATACTCCCAGAGAAATATCATCAGCATAAAGTATAATGCAGTCATTATTAACGAAGTTGCTTAGATCATTCACATACAGAGAAAAGAGCAACGGACCCAAAATGGACCCTTGTTGAACTCCTTCATTGTATAACTCAGGTGAAGATTTTACACCGTTTACACTGACCACTGCTTTCCTCATGGATAAGTAAGAGTTTATCCAGTTAGCACAATTTCCTCTTAGACCAAGCTTTTCGATTTTATTTAATAGAAATATGATATCAAGGCTGTCAAAAGCTCTTGATAGATCAAAGAAAATTGCAGCTGTGCAGTTGTCATTGTCAAGAGACTTGTGAATAAAATTCAGTAGCTCGACCGAGGCAGTGGTGGTGGACCTATTTTCTCTGAAACCGTGTTGATTATTACTGAGAATATGAAGTTTATTAAGATGATTAACAATTCTATTGCGCATGGCGCATTCAAATAATTTAGATATAACAGTTAAAAGACTAATCGGTCTATAGTTATCAACAATAAGCTTTGAACCTTTCTTGAATACGGGAATAATGACTGCTAACTTCAATAACTCTGGAAATATGCCCGTTTCAAACGATTTGTTAATAATATATATCAACTGATCTTTTATGAGATGATAGCACTGCTTAATTACTTTAACAGGAATTTCATCAATTCCACAACTTTTTTTATTACTTAGATTCATGATAACCTTATCAAGTTCATAGTCAGAAATTGGATATAAAAATATGGTTGGATACGACTCGTTAGTAGTGGTACACTGCAGACTTATGTTAGTGCCAAAATGGTCAAGTATTTTATTTGGTACTATATTTACAAAATGATTGCTGAATATTTGTGCGATTTTCAGTGAATCCTGAGTTATTACATCATTTATTTCTATTTCATATATATTGGAATTTTTCATTGGCTTGCCTGAGATCATATTAACAGCTTTCCAAACACCTTTACTCTTATTATTGGAAGTCATAATCGAGTCCCTAATATAATCAGATTTTACCGATTTTACCAAAGATTTAAAATCGTTTTTTTTATCAGTGTATAATTTATTAAAGAAGTCACAATTGTACTGTAATTTAAATTTATATAGGTCATATAACTCCTTTTGAGCACATTTTATTCGTTCATTAGTCCAATCTGTGCTATTATTACTCCTTCGTTTTTTTGTTATTTTGGGGCATGATACATCAAAGCACCACGTAAGTGTTCTTATAAAATTCCCGAAGAGTATATTAATGTCCTCTACATTAAGCAAATCACTCCAATCCGAATTTTTAAGCAAATACGAGAAGTATGCCAGATTATAATCATTTAAGGAGCGTGTTATAAATTCACAATTTTCGGTTACACAATCAGTAGTTTTGACACCATCAAAAAAAACACAGTTTAATATATACACCAATAGCTAGATGATCTGAAAAATGAGATGGAATTATATTCGATTTTATAATAAATTCAGCAGCAATATTAGTTACAATGTAATCAAGCCCTGCTTTTTCTCTTGTAGGTGTATCATTCAAAGTCATATGCAATTCATAGGAATCAAAGATATCTTTTAATGTTCTGAATTCAATTGAGTTATGTAAGAAATTCACATTTAAATCGCCAGTCAGAATTATTTTAGAGTTTTTTTCCGCCGAGATTGTATTTAGTACTGCATTCAAACATTCAATAAACCGATTAAAGTCACTATCTGGTGTTCTGTAGATAACAATGACGAAACAAAAAGAGTTATTACAAAGTTTTATTTTAATGCCAACACATTCAAAGATTTTCTCAATATTGTTGTCATACGCATAGTTAGAGTGCGCATTGTGCAGAAAAAATGTACCTACATTATATTAAATTATTCTTTTTTTCAGAGTATAAATGAAAAGCGCGGTTCATAAACTCACATAATAATATGCATAATATTTAAATATTAGGTTGTTTGTGATTTAATATCAAATTTGAAAATATTAAAATGCCAAAAAAATTATTGTCAATGCTGTATCCTATATACAATTTAGTACTTTTTAAATCTTTGCAATATTTTTTATGTGTAGTAGGTATCTATACTTATCATATTGAGCTAATTTTAATTACGCAAATTTTTAACTCAGTCATGGGTACGATCCAAAGTTCATACTCGCAGAAAATTAATTTAACAAAAGAAGTTGATAGGTAATTAAAATTTATGAACAAGCCGTGAGGTGGGTCGTTTATTAGGACTAAAATGCGACCCTTGAGGTCCACACGACGAACTTCCCAGTTTGATAAATATTTAATAATAATAATTAAATTAGATATTACACGGAAAAGTAATCATTTTAATCATTAAAACATAATTATTATTTATTTTTAACAATAATAAAAAAAAAAAAAACGGCTGAGATTTTTATAAAATTTATGTCGGATCAAAATGATGTTAACACGCCTCGATTGACATCCTTACGAAGTCGATATAATTTTTTATTCGCGAGATATTGTGTAAAATCTACTTTTTTGGAGGTTATTTAGTTAAAACAAAAGAACGGCTGAACCGATTTTGAAAAAATTTCTTTCAGATCATATTTACGTTAATACGCGTCGATTGGCACCCTAATGTAGTCGATATCATTTTTCATTCTCGAGATTTCGTCTTAGAAAGAAATGGACACATATACGTACGTACATACACACACACACAGACATATTTTCAAAAATAGTTTAAAAATAGTGTAGTGACCTTGAAACATAAAAATTTGTTAAAAATTTTGATTTCGATTTTCGGACCCATTACAATAACTTCCAATGGGAAATTAAAAAATTGTAAAAATTCATGTAACTTTTCAACAAATCTTTTAAAATTAATATCCTTCATAAGATTGAAGCGCGACCTTTTGTACAATTTTGAAGTAGGTATAAGCTATAGGAAATACAGTGGCCCGTTTCTACTGAAATCGCGATAATATTATACAAGGTGTTGGCAATTTTTTATTTTTGAATGAAATAACATAAAATACTTATACATATTTTCACACTAATACCACTTATTCGATTTGAAAAATCCTTTTCCGAGTTACATATATTATAGGCTATAATATATTATAACACTAAGTCAAAAGGGGGATGAGTATTGAGCAGCGATTTGCATCCGAGTGAAGCCGGTCCGGGCAGCTATAAATAGTCTTAAACATAGTCTTAACATAACATTTAGAATAAAATTAAGAAAAATCGCAGGATAGTGGACAAAATAATTGATTTATTCAATGTACAACGTTTCGTCTATAGATTTAGACTTTTATGTACGAGTATGTACTTGAAAAAGTCTAAATCTATAGACGAAACGTTGTACATTTAATAAATCAACTATTTTGTCCACTATCCTGCGATTTTTCTTAATTTTATTATAATCACGATGGACATGATTTCTAATATAAATAATATTTACAATTATTAAATTAGACTCCCTACACTTTTAACATACTACCGTGTATATTAAATAGATTTATACGGCTGTTTTGCAATTGAAAATTCTTATTGGAAGATCAGCCAATTACATAATTTGATTCCTGCAAATATCGAGGAAAAAATCATTTTGACAACCATAGTCACAGTCAGGACTCTAGCCTGAACCTTTCCACTATCGCGGCGGAATGAGCTTACATTACTCACCCATGACATGATTACCAATCTAACATTTTCTATATATGCAAAGGAATCAATCATTCGCATGTAGTGGAAATCTATTGATTCCTTTGCATATATAGAGAATGTTAGATTGGTAATCATATCACGGGTGAGTAATGTAAGCTCATTCCGCCGCGATAGTGGAAAGGTTCAGGTTAGAGTTCTGACTGTGACTATGGTTGTCAAAATGATTTTTTTCCCCCAATATTTGCAGGAATCAATTATACCACCGTATATCCTATATAGCTTTTTCTCAAACTATACACTATACAGAATTTCGCTTGTCAAATTTCATTCCTCTGAGAAAAAATTGTTGAAAATTGCAAACTTTTTTGAAAAAATTATAGATAGTAACTCAAAAATGTTCGATTTTATACGTAAAATATTAATCTTATTTTTACTTCCCACCTCTACTATGGTAGGGAAGTAATGGATTTAGTCCGAAAAAAATATTTCGAGATTTTAACAGATCTTCACGTTTTGAGACCCTAGCAATCGTTTAAGATCATTTTCTGACTGATGTCTGTATGTGTGTGTGTATGTGTGTGTGTGTATGTGTGTGTGTGTATGTGTGTGTGTGTATGTGTGTGTGTGTGTGTGTGTGTGTGTGTGGTCAATTTTTCGCCTTCGATATCTTAAGAATGGAACAACATACGGGCATGCCGATTGTTCTATTGTGTTTATCAGCCTTTAACTTAGATCTGATTAGATTTTGAGTCAAATCGGTTCAGTGGATCCTGAGATATTCAAAAAAACGTTCTCAATGCCACTTATTAACATAGATAAAAAAAAATATAAATGAATTCTAGATGTTATAATATGTAAAAAATGTAAATATTTTTTTTCTCTAAAATGTATAGTTTTCGAGAAAAAAAATATTTTACTAAAAAAAATAAAAATTGTACGTAAATCAAGGTAACCATGATTTTTGCTATTTAAGCTAGCCATCAGTAGATCACCAAACAAAAAAGAGGGCCATGCTTTTTTCAAAGAATAAAAATTAAATTGTGTTTTAAAGACCACCAACAGCTAAGGTTATTTGGACCTAGTCAAAGAATAAAAAAAAAGTGTTTATTTTTTGCAAATATTTACTATAGGTGGGAAGTATAGGACTGGTCATCAGTCGAATTTTTTGTCATAAATTTGAGATTGACAAAACCGATTTTACCTTATGGTCCCAAATATTTAAAACTGATTCCCAACGTTAAGTATATGCAAAATCGTCACTGACATGGTGTAATAATCAGATATGTATATTATGTATTAACAATTTGTTGAACTAAAAAAAGGTTCCATAATTTGAAGCATAAAAACAATATTAAAAAAAAGAAAACAAAAACAAGAATCAAGCAGACCACTGAGTAAGTCGATTTGTGGTTTCCACACGTATACCTTTACAGCAACTAGTTCAGATTACATAAAATAAAAACATAAATAAATCATATCAAAGCGTTGAAGCATTAAAAATGCGCACAACTCTAATGTCATCTGTCTTCTAATCGTTGTTAGATCAACAGCTTAACATTTCTTTAGTCAAAAGCATTATTGTTGTGATTTGCGGACAATACGCAGTGAAACAAAATTTCTATAGAATTATAAACTATACATTATAATAAAATCAAAAACTTTAAAATGCGACACTCTAAATACCGACAGAGACAGAGATGGACCAAAATAAAGATATAGTTGTAAATTATCTATCATATTTAGACCGATATACGTAATCTGGCGCATATTTTCTATTGGACAAGATATTATGTGTTTCTCCTCATATAATAATATAAATATTTAAATAGTTTATATTTTAACCTTCTACAAACTATAGAATATATAAATGTGGCGGATTCTACTTTATTACATAAATTTCATGTGATATTTTAAATTGTATTTCTCTATTCTTTTAAAAATTGTACAGAGGATAGTGTGGTCAGCGTGGTGGTTTTTGGATCAGACTGTCATGAGTTAGAATCCCACTTCTGCTCATAAATATTTTGTGATGTCGTTTACACCCAGCTTTAATTTTTGATGATATACTAGCCAAGATACCTTATATGGTGGAGCTACCCCCCCCCCAAGTGATATTCACTTGTATATTATGTGCATAATTTGCTCTATTATATGTGAACATAATATACAATTAGGAAGTTTCCCTTTTTTATTTTTTTAATCTAAATCATAGTTCTAAAAATTACAAAATTAATGGCGGAAGAATTTTTGAAATATCTTTAAAACAACAAAGTTATGCTACTTCAAAGTTTGAATTTGACAATTTTCCAAGAAATTCCGTTTTCAGTCCAGGTGACGTCACGCGGCACAATATTTTTCAAAGTTATTTTCAGTTTGTATGTGTGATAATTTAACATGGTAACTTCCGATAAATCTTTCTTTAAACTCGTAAATTGTTATGGAAACTCTAAAAACAAACCAGTTGATGACGGAAAATATTGACATAATATCTAAATTTTTGACAGTTAATTTTAATTTAATATAAATAGAAAAGTCTGTATTGCAACAAAATAGTTACTAAGTAACTTAGGTTCTAATTACTCACAAAGCTAAAAAACAGCAAACTTGTACCGCGTGACGTCATATTCATAAATCAGTTTCGTTTGCAACCCCACGTACAAGAAATTGAATATCTCAGTTGAAATTAAAGATATCAAAATAATTCTTTCAGAATTTTTAAAGTTCTCTTCATTACAATGATGTGACAGTACCATAATTAGTATTTTCGTCCAAAGGAAACATCCTAATTGGATATACCTTTAAAAAATGTATATTTTAAATATTCTCAACATGATAACGTTTAAGTTACTCAGAAAATACTAACAAAGTGCATCGTCTCCTGTACCACCACAATGCGATCAGTTTTAGTAAATATTTTAGGAAAGAATTTAATGAGTACTTATCAATAATAAATTATCAGGGGTTGCAAATAGCCATAGATTTTTCTTTTCGAGTTGAGCCTAACCCAGTTTTTGATATTTTCTCGGTAACCTGGCGTATACATTTTTGTAGGAAGATTTAAAATTGTTGACAGTCCATCTAGGAGATTATCGAACCGTTTTGTTTCACCTTAATCGTGTCAATTTGCAAAACCCGACAGTGATCTTGGGTAATTTTGGTTCAGAATATCTCTATCTAATATGTTTTTATTAATTTTGTGAAAAAACGAGTTACCTTGTAAGTTTGCAGTTGAAACATGATGTGCAACAATTGATCTTCATTTTGTTCCACCCTATAGATCTAAAATAACCGTGACTAACGACTTGCGGATTTTGAAACGACAAAATTATCTATAAACAATAATAAAATCGCTTCTAATGATTGCCTGAAGGACAAACTTTCAATATAATAAATTGAATATAATAAATTGAAAAAAAATTAGATAGGTATTTATCTAAACGTTGTGCCGCCGCTTTTCGCTTATTAACAATATCAACGGTTTGTTATCGTTTCGCAAATAAAATTCCACAAGTACCTATTGATTGAAGTTACCTTAAGTGTGGCACGCAAACGGACAAAACATAAACGTTACCACAGGGGTCTCGCGGAAGAAAGGCTTACCTGCCAAAATGTATCAATTCTAAATAGCGGAAGTTAGTCCCTGCACTCTTCATCTCAAATCCTTTCCCCTCGTCTATAGAACGGTTCTCGCTCTCCCGACGCTATTTTTAAAGCTAAAGGGTTCGGGGAAACGCCAAATGAAGGACCAAGAATCACACCTGAAAAAACTTGGAATTTTTTAAAAAATTACGTAAACTTTCACACGTATTTAAAACTTTTTTTCAAAAAATTCGCCTGTAGGATCTGTAGTGTGATTCTCGGTCCTTCATTTGGCGTTTACCCGAACCCTTTCGCTTTAAAAATAGCGTCGGGTAAGCGGGAACCGTTTTATAGGCGAGGGGAAAGGGTTTGAGATGAAGGGTGCAGGGGGTAATTTTCGCTATCAAATACTCTAAAATCATTCTTCTTCACGCTGGTGAAATATTTGTTTTTTGCCGATTGTAAATTTTACACGTTTTTAATAATTTCGCCATTGTTATTTTTCATGTAAAATGAATTTTGGATTAGCTATAACTAGAATCTGCGTTAAACGTACGTTCACCCATTGACACGACACAACTGTCAAATTTCATTCATTCTACTGACATAACCTCGTTTTTGTAAACACGTCGTCGTTAATAATTAAAGCAATTTGTTATGGGATGGTGTTTTGTACTTGTCTGCAGTTATAATGAAAATTATGACTGCAAAAAGTTTAAATTTCCGACTGAGAAAAAAGCAAAAATAATACCTAGATATGCAATACCCAATTGATTAAAACATTTTTTTTATCCTTTTAGTTTGCCCTACCTTGATCTAACGTAGCTGCGACGACTTCAGAACACCTTTTCAACTCCAAGTGGAGAGAACAAACTCAATTTCTAATTATAATTGCTTAAATTATACCTCGACAAACGTCAACGAAGTAAACGTCACTGGCTGAATCAAGTTAGGACATTCATTTTTCATAAATTTTTAATTTAAAAAAAAAAAATTATTTCACACGAAATAATAAAGTTTTGTAGCCAATAATGACGGGATTTATTAATTATTTTTATGAAACAGCCATTGTTTTGGTAAGAAATGTGTTTTGAGAGAATAGTAATTAATGTTCCGTTAAACCCCATACATTTTTGAACGCTAATCGACTCCACTTTAAATTTCGCGCTCAAATTAGGACCGCCTACTTCTGTAGTCTATTATACATAATGAAACATTTTAAAATATTTTTTCACACACATTTACAGGACTATCTATAAGAAATTTATTTAGATGTAAAAATTGTTTGACTTACCTAAAAACAATCGAATCCGCCAGCTATCAATGTATTATGTATTAGTAGTATTCTCGTACACCGCAAACACTACACAAAAACCACCATAACACGTCACAGTGAATGATCTCACTTTAAAACAAAAAGACATTTAAACAGTTTTTTAGTTTTTTTAAGCAGTCTGTCCATTTACCTCACATTATTTTAAGTAAAACATAAAATTGTAAAAAAGTTAACGCGAAAAAAATTGACAAGAACACATACAATAGGAGTGACGATAGTAAATATTGTTTTCGCGATAACAAATGCCTGTTACAAATTAAAACAAATGAGTACGTATGTACCTTCATTTGCTATTTAGTGTCTCATGGTATAATATTATGCATATCTGTACAGTAGTGCTCTTGACTTCGGTTCTTGTTTCTTTTGTCCCACTTATTTCAATCATCGAATAAGGAAAGAGAAAATTTATAACACTTAAAGCAAATTTAAACTAAATATGTATGCACTTTTAATTATTTAAATGATTTGTTTAGGTAACCCATTCAAAAACATCGATTATATCATAGCGTTAATTAGTGTATTTGCTTTTAAGGCAGGTACACCCTATTGGCGTTGGTCGAATGACGGGATCTAGAAGTCAGGTTATATTTTAATTTCGACTTTTCGCATCGCAGAGCAATAAATATTCCGTGTTTCGTATTATTTTGAACAATTTTGCATTTTTAGGTACATACCTTTCATGTAATATGTATGAACTATAGTATGTTAGTAAAGAAATAAAATGATTAAAACAATAAATATGTAGAATTTAGTTTTTAAATGAACTAAATTTCAATTCATCAATACAATCGATACGAACTCCACCTTGTCTCAACACAGACTGGGTTAGCTGTAAACTACCCAGCCATCAAGAATCGAATAATTATAAAGATTATATCATTCGCTATACAAAATTATGTAAGGATGTCACTTATCAGAGAACTGTGAATAAGTTGCAGTCTTACAGGGGATTAAAACAAAGACGAAATATTGCATTGCTAATTCATTAAGATTAAAAATAAGAATTATAATGCAACAATAGGCATATTTGTTGAACCTTTTTTTTTAGCAATTGTCTTATTTTGTTTTTTTTGTCCCCTGTATAACGGCAACTCATTTAACCTGCTGTTTTGAGTGTAGCCGTTTTGCATAATTTTAGATTGTAATTATGTAATCTGTACAATGTTTAATCCATTCGCTTGGTGGCTGGTTATTAAAAAAAAAGAGATTTTTTTTCAGTCGCGTACCTCCTGTCTTCCTGAGATAATTGTATATTCGTTTCCTCACCAATAGATAAATTTTCAATGATCTTTTCTTTTTCTTGTATCTAATTTTATTGTTTAAATTTTGATTCCTGTATACATTTTTGTATTTATTTTGTGTTTTCTTTTGTTACTAATTTTGTTTTAAATATACTTACCTTTTGGGTTAAATCGTTTATTTCGTTCTTATTTTGTGTGTTTTGGAATTATAATTTGTTTTTTTTTTGATCGAGCAAATATTATTATTTGGGCCCAGCGACTCTGTATTTTTATTTGTCACCTGTTTGCTCGTTTCGATGTGGCCTCAACGTTACAGAATGGTAGCAGATCGTAATTATTAATTTTTTCTAAAACGCAATTCGTTTTATTTTTCATTTTTAATACAGTATTATAGTGCTCTCTAGTACAACTGTGTTTCATTGGGGTTATATAATCCTTGCTTTCTCTTACGCAACCTTTTTAATAATTTTATGTTGCGTACCGCATTCCTTTGTAAATTTTAAAGGACCGTATTTTTGAAAATTTATTATTTTACCTTTTTTTTCTATTCCTGTCAACCTTACCGGTCGTTTCCACATCCTCGCGTACAGTTTGTTTTCGCGAATAAGTGCAATTCAGTTAAAGTGAGTACAATGCCGACAAATACAAGATCGCAAAGCAATCCATCCACCGAAGAAGATGCCGCTACTTCAGCAAGCAATCAGCGTACGACGGCTAATCTTACACCTTCAACCTCTGCGGAACAGCCGTCTGCTTGGGTCCAAGCCACGGCAGTTCATATGCAACTGACTGCCGGTATACACGACGTGGTGCAGCAACTATCACAGTGGTCAGAGAACTTGACGAAACATTTAATAAAGAAAGACACTGAATTCAAGCACGACTTAACAAATTTTGTGTCTAAAATCTCCACATGCTGCGGTACCGAACCTACAAAAATAATTGCATTTATTGAGGAAGTCCAAGATCTCGTCAATTTGAAGATACAGCCAGAGACTTCGATTCTTTTTGCTCTCCTCAGTCGTCTCCAAGGTGAACTTTTAACTTGGTGGCCGGAAGCAACGTCAAAATTTCAAACCTGGTCAGAGCTGAAAAGGGAATTGTTAATTCGATTCGTTCCGGCTACAATACGATTGCAACTGATTAACGCCCTTATAAGAAGGTTTCAGCGACAGACAGAATCGTTCAGCGATTTCATTCGTGACATTTCAAGAAAGGCTCAAGCCTTAAATGCGGAAATTCCCGAGTCCGAACTTATTTGCCAAATATGGGCCCATGCCAACGTTAACACATTAATTGAACTGAAGCATATACCGATGCCCACTGCATTCACCGAGCTGGAGGAATTAGCCCGTCGAATGAACCAGTCCGATTTACTTATCCAGCTAGCTTGTCAACGTGAGCAGTCGTCATCGGAGGCCCGCCCTTCAAACACAACAAACGGTCAATGTGCTTACTGTAAGCTGCCGGGACATCACATTACCGAATGTCGTCGTCGACAAAGAGCGAACGAAGCCAACTCGTCACACAATCAACCGTCAAAAAACTCCTAAACCTACGACTTGGTTTCCAATCAAGTCAAATTCCCAAACATGACAATTGTACCCTACCGGTTATCCAAATCTATATTGGTAATTCACCTTTCCATTCACTCCTAGATTCGGGTGCGTCGGCAAATTTCTGCGATGAAGGCGTTTGCAGCATGCTTCTTCGGTACGGATCTGCATCTTCTTCAAAGACCTACTCCAGAATACGTCTAGCCGACAATACCATGGTCTCCGCTGAAAAGAAAATATCAGTCATCGTGAAGATTTCCAGTTTCACATGGAAACTAAATTTCACCGTTATCCGTAACCTGTCTTTCCCTTTTATCATCGGAATTAAGTCACTACGTCAAATGAAAGCCGCCCTGAATTTTTCTAAGTCTTACCTTTCGTTCAACTTTCGTCCGGACGTTGTCATTCCCTTTATTGACCTTTCCGATAATTCCGACTTGAAATTATTTACTACCGTCGAATCTTCGTACAAGTTGTCACCGAATCACGATCTACAGTTGCAACAATTAACGCAACAATTTGAAAGCACGCTTACTAATAATCTTGGCCGAGTCAGAGATTTCTTTTATGAAATTCGTCTCAAGGACCCTTCTCCGATTCACCAGGCTCCGTATTCGTTGACTCCACCTAAAGCGACAGCCATGAAACTCCACATCAACAAGCTTCTCGAATTGCACGTTATCGAGCCTAGCCAATCACCGTACGCCAGCCCCTGCTTCTTGATACCGAAGAAAGACGGAAGTCAGAGACTGGTAGTCGATTACAGGAGGGTGAATCAACGCATCCATTACGACGCCTATCCTGTACCGAGACCCGAGTCGATATTTCAATGTCTTAATGGCGCAGTCATCTTTTCTAAACTGGACTTAAATATGGCTTACCACCAGCTGCCTCTAACGGAAAATTCCAAGCCAATTACTGCATTTTCTACCACGTTTGGCTCCTACCAGTATAATTATTTGCCCTTTGGGCTATCCGTTTCGGCAGCCGCACTAAACCGAATAATGAATTCCGTCTTCGCCGACCTACACTATAAATTCGTGGTGAACTACTTCGACGACCTATTGATTTATTCGTCTAACGTCGACGATCACATAAGGCACCTACGTGAAGTACTTACTCGCCTACACACTGCAGGATTTACAGTCAATCCGGACAAAGCTCACCTGTGCAAGTCGAGACTCAAATGTCTTGGATACGTAGTCTCAGCTGAAGGCTGCCATATCGATCCCGATAAAATTAAGGCGATTCAAGAGATTCCGGTGCCGTCGAACCTTAAGGAAGTCAAAAGTTTTCTTGGGATGACCGCCTACTTCGCTAGGTTTATTGAGAATTTTAGCGAATTGGCTGCTCCGTTGAATCACCTTAAAAGGAAAAATGTAAAATTCAGCATGGACAAGATTCAGCTGGACGCTGTACGAGCGCTGAAAGGAGCACTTTCCACCGCTCCTGTGCTGAAATACCCGGACTTTGACTCAAAATTTATCGTACGGAGCGATTCGTCGGATCTCGCACTAGGCGCAGTTCTTCTGCAAGAGTTTCCAGACGGCACTCACCCTATTGCGTACGCCTCCCGCAAGCTATCAAACGCCGAGAAGCGCTACGCCATTATGGAGAGAGAAGCCCTGGGAATCATCTTTGCGCTTGATAAATTCAACGACTACCTCCAGGGTCAAGAATTTCTTCTTCAGGTTGACAACGAGGCACTAACTTGGATGATTCGTCACCCCAAACAACTTGGTAAAGTCGGAAGATGGGTCCTCAAGCTATCGAAGTACAATTTCCAAGTTCAGCATATAAGAGGTCCATTAAACTCCGTTGCCGATGCGCTCAGCCGTCTTTACGGGACGTCTGAAGTACATGAAGAAGAAATCCACCTGCTACACGAAGTTCCGCAGAGCTTTTTATCCCTCAGAACCCATCAAGAATCCGACGCGGAGACTAACCTCATCTTAGAACGTTTGAGAAGCAATCAAGATGTGACAGGGTATGTCGAGCGCGAAGGCCTTTTGATGCGGCTAGTGGGAAAAAATCGCTTGAAGAGAGTGGTCGTTCCCTCTTCGGTGCGGAATATGATTCTTTACTACTTCCATGATCTTGACGCCTCTCATCCCGGAATAACGAAGAGCTACCGAGCGATCGCTAGACGTTTTTGGTGGCCTGAAATGTTTAAGGACGTTCGCCAGTACGTTAGATCTTGCGAAATCTGCCAGAGGGTTAATCCAGCCAACCGCCGACTTGGAGCTCCCATGGCGTCGACTATACCGACGTCGGCGTACTCCAGAGTATATATCGATTTTTGCGGTCCTTTGATTCCGTCATCTTCGGGCAATCGTTACGCGCTAGTCGTGCTCGACGGGTTCTCCAAATGGATTGACGCAATCCCTTGTCGACGTGCCACGGCGGCCGTTACCGTGAAGAAACTGGTGGACATTTGGAGTACGTACGGCCCTCCGGAAGTCGTCGTCTCCGATAATGCGACAGTCTTCCGTAGCGATCTGTTCAGGCGGATGACGCTCGCTTGGGGTATAAAACACGTATTCACCGCCCCTTACCAACCGTCCAGTAACATGGTGGAGCGCTCTATGCGCGATTTGAAGAAGTCGTTGACCGTTATGGTTCAATCGTGCGCCAAGGACAATCACAAAGATTGGGACAAGTATCTCAAACTCTTCACGTACTCGCATAACGCCAATGTTTCAGAAGTGACAAATCAGTCGCCAGCCAGCATCTTTCTGGGTCGTGAATTGCCCCGTCCTCTCGATCGACAATGGGAATTGGAGAAATTTGTCGATCCTGTTCCAGACGCCACGCCGGAAGAAATCAAGTTGAAACTCAGTCAAGCCCATCGTAAAGTGAAGACCTTATTCGACCTCAAGCAACCTGCTGGACATCGCCTCCACGTTGGTCAGCTCGTGGTACAGCGCCTTCACCGAATCGTCCCACAGGGCAGTCAAGAGGCTCAAAAATTCATTCCAAGGTGGAGCACGCCCAGACGAATCATCCGGTTCACTACACCTTCATCCTGCCTCGTGGCAAGCGACGACGATCCCACTAAGCGATTTAAAACTCACGTTAGTCAATTGAAGCCTTTCGTTAGAAGAGAAGAAGCCGCTGAAGCGCTTCATTTCACTGGGGGAAACTGCAACAATAGGCATATTTGTTGAACCTTTTTTTTTAGCAATTGTCTTATTTTGTTTTTTTTGTCCCCTGTATAACGGCAACTCATTTAACCTGCTGTTTTGAGTGTAGCCGTTTTGCATAATTTTAGATTGTAATTATGTAATCTGTACAATGTTTAATCCATTCGCTTGGTGGCTGGTTATTAAAAAAAAAGAGATTTTTTTTCAGTCGCGTACCTCCTGTCTTCCTGAGATAATTGTATATTCGTTTTCTCACCAATAGATAAATTTTCAATGATCTTTTCTTTTTCTTGTATCTAATTTTATTGTTTAAATTTTGATTCCTGTATACATTTTTGTATTTATTTTGTGTTTTCTTTTGTTACTAATTTTGTTTTAAATATACTTACCTTTTGGGTTAAATCGTTTATTTCGTTCTTATTTTGTGTGTTTTGGAATTATAATTTGTTTTTTTTTGATCGAGCAAATATTATTATTTGGGCCCAGCGACTCTGTATTTTTATTTGTCACCTGTTTGCTCGTTTCGATGTGGCCTCAACGTTACAATAATTTAATATATTGTTGCAATTTATATTGTTTTTTAAATGGCTGATTTTAATGTCTATATTGTAGGACTAACCCAATCTCCCATTTCTAATATGCGCTAAATAAATAAATAAAGCATAATCGTGAATCTTAATAACCCGCTAGATAACAACATTACATCGCTTATCATAAATAAGTGGTTAGGAACCATTATTCACAGTAACCCCTCCTTTTGGAATATAATTTAAAATGGGTCTCTTTCACATACCTTCATATTCTAGTCTAACAAAAACCGTCATACAATGTTTGATACAATTATATTTTGTTTATTATTTAAATTACTTGAAGTAATTGTAATATAAAATCATCGTAATTATCCATATGTAGATAAAGTTGTGCCACGTTAACCTCGGTTCAAATTAACGCTTATTGCCACTGTTCTCAAAGTGCCTTTGGCGTCTATACAGTTCGACCGTGCATGAGTTAACAGATGAAGAAGCAACGTAAAGCTATTGTGAACCAGGGCTTATATATTACCACACTCCGTGACTATAACGCCTAATATACAAGATGTTTCTAAAACCTCAAGCTATCTTGATGTTATCTAATTATCTAATCTTTTGTTCAAGAATTGGTTAGAGAATAATTACAGGAACTTGAAAATTTTTCAGTCAAATCAGTCAAAAAGGAATTGTGTGAGGTTATACAATCACTTGCCAGCAAATGTCAGGTCAATAATGTTAACACCTTTAAGAATAAAGTAAAATCGCTATTGACAGCTTCAACATTATATTCTGTGAATGAATATTTTGACATGATTTTTTAAATTAAATTTTATTTTGTAATTTTGACATCTCTCATCTCATCGATGTATTATGGTGTCAATAAAATTTATTTATTTATCTATACAGCGTGTCCACGAAAGTTCTTTACAAATGGAATTTTTTTTTATTAATTATTGGAGCAAAAATTTTTTTCTGTGGAAAAGTTCTGCTTCGTGCAAAACCTCTAAAACACCAAAGAAAATTTTTTTCGGCCTAAAGTTATACGAGGGAAATCAAAAAGTTTTATTTTACTAAAAATAAAAATTATCTGTGATATTCAAGATTTTCGCAAAATTAGTTACATAATCAAATTTAATTCAAAATTATAACATAACTAGCTTCTAAGTAATTATTTATTCAGAATTATAAATCAGAATTCAACATGTCCTTCATCTCTCTTCATACAAAGAACAGTTCTCCTTCCAAAATCCGTCACTGAATTTCGAATCATTGTAGCAGGAATTTGATGGATTTTTTCGGTGATAATCCTTTCCAAATGATCAATATCTTGAAAAGGTCTTTCAGAGTACACCATTTCCTTTAGGCCGAAAAAAATTTCTTTGGTGTTTTACAGGTTTTGGACGAAGCAGAACTTTTCCACAGAAAAAAATGTTTGCTCTAATAATTAATTAAAAAAAATTCCATTTGTAAAGAACTTTCGTGGACACGCTGTATATATCAGTGGTTCCCAAATTGTACGTCGCGACGTCCTAAGGAATTGCAAAATTGTACCTAGGACATCGCGTCCTGAGCAGGCGAAACGAAACAAAAATTTAATTTTTTAACGTTGGCGCACAATTCCAAAATTATTGTCTTGGTGACTTGGTGTACTATTTTTAGTCATTACTTTGAAATTGCTCATACTATCACCTCATCTTATAATCATTGGGCAGTTTTTTTCAGTACGACGTAATAAAAATCTGAGAAGTCTACGGACGCGCAGCATCGAAGAGTTTAAGAACTACTATTTTATCCTAAATAAGATTGAAGATTTTTTTGACCAAGCTTTTTAGAAGAACACTGTATAATATCATGTGAAGTACACACATTGCAAATCATGTGCATATCTAAGTAATCCATTATATCCGCACCTTTGTGCATACCATACTGCATTATTTAAATTATTAAAATGTTAACCCCAATTGATTAAGTTAAGATATTAAAAACGATTTTATACTGTTAAGACAAGTTTGACTTAAGAAAATACAAGACGTGGTCATTAATTATTGTTACTATTTATTATCTGATACATGGAACAAGATTCCTTCGTGTAGGTAAAATAAAATTGCAATAACATCGCAATACTTCATTCATATTACAAAAATTAGAAGGACATACCATGTATCTCAATTAAGTATATCTATTAAAGCGGTTCGGCGCGGTGAAAGCTTTTTTTAACAGATTGATCGCAATGGAGCAATTTGCAGCTTGATGCTTATTTTTAGTAACTTACTAATTGATTGGTCTCACCTCAGCGTCTAAACTTTTTGTTATTTTGAAAAAAAAAATGGGTGTGTGCTTATGACCACACGACAGAAGTGAAAACTTCAGATCTATTATAGCGCATTTATGAACTAAAAATAATTTATTACTAAAATACTAAAATTGTATTTTTAATTAATTCCACCTTGGTTTCAAAAAAATTATAATTATTGTCAAAGAAAGAATATAACAAACATAAAAACATATATAAATAAATATCACGTAGAATTTAGAAAAAAAACGCCAAAAATTCTACGCTGCCATCAGGTCTCGAACCCAGGTTCCTATGCATAGAACGCCAAGACGTAACCAACTCCGCTATGGGTGGAAGTCTAGACGCCCGTTTTTATGATATAAGTATGTTGCGAATTCTTACGGAAGTAGTTGAGAACGCTTCACATTTTTTCAGTACCCAGGCAAAGAGTGCCTAACGCGCCTAAGGAAGTTTTCACTTCAAAAAGTTATTTAAAAAATGTATTAATAAATCACGCTGTTTCAGATGCTTATGACCTCTGTTGTCGAGCGTTTATAATCTACAATCTCTATCTAATTCAGGCTGTTTTAGCTTTATAAACAATATTTATCGATGTATAACGTCTTTACTGCCGCTCTTCCCCAATTTCTGTTAAAATAATGACTCTGTGAAATGTTGCGGAAGTATGTGAATGTATAACGCGGAAGTGACGTATGTGGTGCGCAATTCAAACAGTTCTATTGGCCACAATATTAAAGCTGAAATCGACTGGAAATTTTTGAAATATTTTTTGTACTCCACTAGACAATCGAGTACTTTAACCATTAGAGTTGTAGGTACTACATTTTATCTACACGCCTCTAGAAATTAAGTAAAACAAGCATCATATATTATAGGGTTTTTTGGAAGTTTTTTGCAGCCAATTTATTTATATTGAAAGAGTTTTATTTATACTAAACGTTTCGCCTTTTTATTATTCCTTTATCTATACAATTGGTACTCCTGAATACAAGTATACACACTTGCATACAAATATAACAATACACTTACAATAGCTTCCATAATTTTCTTTCATTTTAAAAATAGAAACAGTTGTCTAAAATCCTTGCTAATAACAACATCGTTCAAATAATGTTCATAAATCATAATTTCACTATAAAATGTAAGTATTTTGAATCTAATTCATTCATTTATCTTTATTTTCAAATACTGTATTATAACTTGTTCATTTTAATGTATATATTATGTATAACATTTCAGAATGTTACTGATGATGCCTAAAAAAGCGAAACGTTTAGTATAAATAAAACTCTTTCAATATAAATAAATTGGCTGCAAAAAACTTCCAAAAACCCCTATAATATCCTCAGCCGTACTAAACTCACTACGCATCATATATTATAGTAATAATGGAGATACAAGAGGGGCAGATTTTAGGATCGTTAGGAGAAAGGATAAAGGATCAGCATAGAGCCAAGAGTAATAAACGTACAAGATGATCAGGAAGAAAAACGGGACAGGAAGATGTGTGAATTTGCATTATAAAGATTTTATTTAGAATTCAAAGTAATAAACTATAATAACGCACGGTAAAATAAACAAGAAATGAATTCGTTATAATTTGTTATTCAGTTAATTTTTGTATGGTAATTGTACATCATTTACACTTAATAACAATTACGGCTCCGCCCGTCAAAATGTACACACATTAATTATAATATCTGAAATGAATTATTATTATAGGTATGTACACGTATGTACTAATAATATATAACATATAACATAGTGGGTACCGTTTTTTTTTTGTATTTAGTTTAAATAGAGCATTAAGTTCGTACTTATTTATAAACATAATGCTCAGTCATCAATATTAAAATTATTATTTGCATATATAAAGTGTTAATATTTAACCCTTTACACTCCAAATTGCTGATTTATTGACCAGTATTACGAGAAAGTATATTCACTAGGACAAGGGTGTTAATTAAGTATGTGCACAAACTTTAAGGGTGTTAACATTTGAAAAAAATTTAAGATTTTTTAAAATTATTTTTTCAATAGTGGCAGCTAATTAAAACTTTGCACACACTAATAAATAGTCAAAGAAGTACATTTTGCCAGCATTAAATTGTTTTTAATTCAACCATGGATGTAGTATCTATAGTTTTTCTTACACTTCTCTAACAAGAGATTTAAATTTTTAACGCGTATGTAGTTTGCGTAAATGCACAATTTTCCAGAAAAGTTTAAAAGTTAGGAAATTTTCTCATTCTATCAAAAATTATCAAGAGACACTTTTTATATATTTTTACCTGCCTCAACCGACAAAGTTTTCAAATTTTAAAGAAGTCAGTGGCGTGCCATTTTTTATTGAAATCTTAAGAAGAGTGCCCACATCTACGCCCATGGTTGAATTAAAAATAATCTAATACTTGCAAAATGTACTCTTTGACTATCTATTAGTGTGTGCAAAGTTTTGATTAAGTTGCTGCCACTATTCGAAAAATAAATAAAAAAATCTTAAATTTTTTTTAAATTTTAACACCCTGTATCTGAAATACAGAGCCATTGCGGACTCATACTTATATGAAGGTTTTGTCTTGAAATCTATCATAAATTAATTCCTTGCTCGTTAAGTCAGCGCTTTTAGCACTTCCCCTCCTGCGCCTTAATATTTTCAACCGTTACCAGCCTTCACTGTTGACGCATCTCACATAATTTCGTTTGGACTAAGAAGAAATAAATAACCGAGAGCTTGTAGCAATGTCGTTGTTCATGACTCCTAGCTATTACAAGTTCCCAGTTCCCAGGCTTTTAAAATCTGAGAAAGTGAATGTATCAATGAGCCCTTTTCTTGAGAGTACATCTTTCAATTATCCACGAGAGGCAGCACTTGTGGTAGCTACAAACATTATTTATTCTCCATTATTGTCGTGTCATTTTAGCGGTATAACTTAATTATTTAATTAATTTAATAATAATTTAATAATTAAGTTATACCACTAAAATGACACGACACTAATGGGGAATAAATAATGTTTGTACCTACCACAAGTGCTACCTCCCGTGGATAATTGAAAGAAGTACTTTCAGGAAAATGGCTCATTGGATTTTCAATTTATTGTTGGGGACACGTTAAGTCAGCGATTTCTTCCCCAACAATAAATTGAAAATCCAATTGATACATTCACTACTAGTTGCAAACGCTGTGTTTCGTGCTTTGTAATGCAATATACTATTTATTTTGAAAGCATAAACATTTTCATTTATAAAATAATAAATGTCTGAGTGAATTTGAATTTTACAATTAAATATAAATTACTGTCTAGTTGAATGTTTCCATTATAAAAGAAAAGTCATTTATTGTACCTATATCTACATTTACGATTTCTCTGTAAATGATAGTAAAATTTTGTTGAATATAAAATATACCTATCTAATTAACTGATTGCTCATTATGCAGCAAATGATTATTTAATTAAATATACAAATTAACATGTTTTTAACATGTAAATAAAGACATTTTAATAACAAAAAACATTAATATGAAATGTAATTTTGAACAAGTTTGAAGTATCCATATTTTTACTTTTTTATTACATACTTACACTTGTTTTTAATGCACCAAATAACTTTAAAAATTACTTAAGAAAACAAGAAATTCAATAATTTGAAAGTGAAAGTAAATGAAAAATGTATAAGGCCTTTTGTAAAAAATGTCTGAAAGTAAAATTAAATTTCTGAATAAAATTAGGCAATAAACTTTTACGAAGTCAAAAATCATTAATTTTCAAACTCATGTAACTTTGCGAAAAAAAATCGTAAATTGTTTTTAAATATAGGTACATTTTGACAGGAAAAGCCTCAGCTTTCACTTCTTAACATCCTATTTCCCTGATGGCGTTTCTGTGCGTCGGTGCACCGCTTCCAAGCGGACCGGCAAGTTGAAGAAGTTGATCCCCTTTTTGATTTGAGAAATTTATATTATGTTTCTCAACATTTTTTTACTTTAAGTAAAAAGCTGACCGAATTTAAAATGCTGATTAATAATTCGGAAAAAATGTAGCTTTCTCATTTAGTTTTTTTAATGAAAAAATACAAAAACCAACTCGTAGGCTTCTTGAAATGGGGGTCAATTAGACTAAATTATGTTATCAGTATAATTTTCTTGCATTTATCCACAGTTAAATTATACATGGATGTATTTTTCTCACTAAAAACCTGCACTTTCATTTCTATAACAAGTGAAAAAGGGGTCACACATCACTGAAATAATTTTCTTTGGCAACATTTGTCTAGATTTTAGAATCTATAATATTAAATGTAGTAGATAATATTTGTAGCAAGCTAAAACCAAAATAATGATCGACCTCTTTGTACATTACAATAATACTATTCGTTTATCAGCAAGAAAATGAGGAATCTCGCCTATATGTTGCGTTTCAAGTGAAATTCACTGTACTAATATATACAGTGCATTTGTTATTTAAATGAAAATTGTTAATATTTTCTAAAAATAATTTAAAGATCACGATATGTGAAAATAGAAAAGTCGAAATAATATATGGTTGATGTGTATATCAACCATATATTATTTCGACTTTTCTATTTTCACATATCGTGATCTTTAAATTATTTTTGGAATATATGTTTCTACTGTCTTCAATAGATTTAGTAAAATATTATAGTTGTTGAATCTTAAGATTGTCAAAACTTAATATGGTCATCGTTATTTCTATAAAAGACACACCTGTTATAGACATCTCACGTATCAACTAATGCTTCGTCATTATCAGTTGCCCTAAGCACAGCATCGAATAGAATCACCAATCACGGAATGTTAATAAGACAATATTGATCAAATTAATGATGATTGTAGATAATTGACAATTGGCAATTCTTTACATGGCGCCATACTGTGTGCCTACGCCTTACAAATTAGTAAACAAACTTGCATACCAGAGTCTATTGAACTTTAAATGGTGTTTTTTTTTTGTTTATTTAAAACTATATTACCTTGTTTTCAACCCTTTCAAAACGAGGTATAAGCATATTTTATTTTAGAAGATCAATTATTTACAACATTAACAAACATTGTTAGATTTAAATGCACTATATATTCAACAAATAATATGATTTTTAAAATCACTAAAGGCGGGTGCAAATGAACTATTTTTACCATTCGTAAATTAAAAAAAAATTATCTCGTCTTGATTGCGCGCATACTACAAAATAGCGTTATACATCCGTATGCCCTCAGATTGAGTTTACAAAAGACAAAAGACTATTGTTCATTTTATGGAAAAAGTGTCAAAAAACAAAAAGTGTTGCTTGATTTGAGACAAACAATTCTGTAATTAAAACTACAGAATTAGTACAGGTGGTCAGAAAATTCGATACGTTAATTTTTTGTTGCAATTTCACAATTTAATCTTTTTATTTTTTATTTATTGTAGATTATAGACGCGTCGACATTTCAGTTCATTAGCGTCTTTCAACTACACTAAATAACAACTTTCTTAAAACTAAATAACATCACAAAACATCCATGAGCGCAAGTGGGATTCGAACCCACGACAGTCTAGTCTAGAGGCTGCGTAACACAATTTAATCTTACTCACTTACTTCAACAGAGTGTCTATATTGACAGATTCATTTTTAAAATTATTATAATCCGTAACTATCAAAAAGCTGAACTGTTTTTAGCGACCTAACATTTAGGTATATCCTTAGAAGTGTTGCCAGACATCCCGTATTTCCCGGGACGTCCCGCATTTCAGGCATAATTTTAAATGTCCCGCCGGGACAGGCTCTGTCCCGTATTTCAAACTTGTTGACTGATGTACAAAACAAATATACCCCGACTTTGATAAAAAGTGAATTAATGACCATTTTCAACTATGATTGTAACTGCATTGATTTTTTTAAATATGTAAAATCAAACAAAAACATATTAAAACTTACACATTCTTCATTAAAATATAATAAAGAGCAATACATAAATCACCAGGGCCGCAGTAAGGAAATCTTACGCCTGGGGCCAAAACTTTAATTTGCGCCCCCTCCCTCAACAAAACAAAAAATGCATTATACGAGATTTTTATAAGAGATTTCAACATAAACAACTGAAAAACATAAAAAATGTTCACTAATAACTGCAAAATAAACGTTATAAAAAATTTTTCGGTAGGTACCTACTACTACCTATCTAACTACGGTCTACGAAAAATCAAAACTTCACTTTTCTAGCCTTCAAAGTTCAGTTGAGCAAATTGGTTTATTAAACGTTCATAATTCAAGTCTTTTGCTATAGATATTTCTATAGAAATTATCGCCAAATATTTCATAATTTCTTGAATCTTTAGTAATTATATTTTGCAATATTTTTATTTATTGTATATTTTATATGTTTTGTCTAGTAGTAATCAGCCTGGCACATTAAAAACTGGCGCGCCTTTGGCGCCCCATAACTTGATGCGCCCGGGGCCGTCGCCCCCTCCGCCCTACCCTTACTGCGGCCCTGTAAATCACAAAACATAATTTTGTTTTTCATTTGTCCCGGGTAAAAAAATGAAATTCCGTTTTTTTACCCAATTGAGCATGTGTCCCTTACAGGCTGAAAAAAATCTGGCAACACTAATCCTTAGGGTTGTGCGAGGCATTTTTATATCATCCAAATATGCCTATATTCCAATATTAAATTACGCTTTATTCTGTCGTTAATTTTCATTAATCATCAAACGATATGAAAATGTTTCCTGTAAAGAAAACATATTATAATAGATAAATAATATTTAAGTTATGATTGTAACTTAAAAATAAATCGGCTCTCGCATGAGATGTGATAAGTGATTTAGTATTGAAATAGGTATATATAGGGAAGGAACAGCTATACCACTTTCGGGGCACTGTGTGAGTAAGTGGTAACTCAACCAGCCGGAAACTGGGAATTTCGGGTTCAAGTCCCGACAGTGGCTTCTGATTTTTTCCTTTTATATCTTATAACAATCGTTTGACGTTTAACAATCATGATGGCATAATCTGCTGATTGGATAATGTTAAGAAATACTATTTACTACCTACGGGTTAAGTGAATGCTTTGTGGATTGAATTCATTGTTGAATTAATTAATAATTATTAAATAATAATATATCTACTTCATAATGTATTCTGATTTTTTTCTTTGAAAATAAAACTCGATTTTTAGGAAAATATTTGAAGCAATTACTTAAAATTATATTTTCTTTATTTCCCAAGAACTGCCGTTTCCGCTAAATTTAAAGGCAAATGGTTGATGGTACGGAATCCTCGGCGCGGCGAGGCTAACTCGCACTTGTTCAGTTTTTCCGGCCTTCCCCAGTCGGAGAAACTAGGATTACTAACATAAATACTTTTACTATATCTACTCCATGACTGCAAATTATCATGCTTTTCGAAATTATTCGAATTTGAAGGCTAAAACTCTTGAACAGAAAAAATATAGGTACAAAAAAATGCAATTACCTTAAAAGCCTTTCGAAACTTGTTGGACATTAAGCTGTATAAAATTGGATTCACACACGCAGAAAAACAATACAGTATGATTACAAATTGTGTAATCAAATTTAAAAGTTCATCATCAACATTTGTAAAATTTCTGAAGAATGGAAGTAAATTATATGGAGTCCAGCAAATGAAGAACATTATTACGACGGCCACTGCAAAAAATGTATTATTATTTTATTTTCACTTTTTATAGCAAAAATAGATAGGTGATAGTTTTGTCTAATATGTTTAAGCTAGTTCGCTTCAGATAGATATTGTAGATTATAGACGCTCGAGGTCATAAGCGTGTTATAGTGCACTTTAGTTTAGTTAAATGTATGAAAAAGAACCAATTAATTAACATCGTCATAATATCAATAATTCAAGTCATTGATCCATTTCTGCACTGCATTACAATAAAATGATCACATGAACTAAATAAATTATAATAAAAATCCGACCAACCTAGGATTTTAATAGTTTTGGTATTTTGTTGATTAACATCTGCTGTTTTATCGAAATTGTCTGAGTTTCCTGAGAATTTTCTAATTCCATTCGATTGTCTTATACGATATATAATCAATGAATACAAAATCGTAAGAAGTACTAAAGGCAGCATATAACAGAGGAAGAAATTCAACCATATTGATGATTTGTCAGCCTTAAAAATATTAAATATTTGCAATACATCATAACAAAATAATAAACTTGGGTCACAGTTTAAAACCCTTCGCACGAAGCCTATTTAAAATGAGCGCAATGGAACCAAAAAATTTCGACATTTCACATATAACATGTGTGCGCACGATAAAAGATTTAACTGATATAACCTTAAAATTTGGTCCACATATTGATATTGACATCCAATACCGCATGAAATGTATTTAAAATGGATTATTTTGAAAGAATATTTTAGGCCCAAAAACATAAAAAAATTCTCATATTTAAAGATTAAAAAGTGCCCCGAAAAATTTTAACAAAATCGATTAGACAGGGTCAAACTTCCAAATTTGTCAAAACACTATTTTGCTGACAGTAGATTACTTACTTAGAGTACTATAACATTTTATAATTTGGTGCAGATTTTGAATTGAGAAAACGCATGCCAAATATTGAAATTGAGAAAAATTAAATCATTTTAATGAATATAACAGAGCGTAAAAATTTGTATTTGGTCCAGAATCAAATTTAAGTTCCCGTTATATCGAAACATTTAAATACCAACATACATGACTTATTCTATATTTTGTGATGTTAAGAACCAATAAACATAATACTACTATACTATGCTAGCAAGTAGCAGGGTTTTGCATTGCGACCAACTTTTTTTTATAACCCCACAACCAACAAACTTCATCCCTATTTTCTAAAATTTTCTATTTTCTAAACAATCGTTCACTCACCATAATAAATCGTATCGGTATGAAGACGAATCCAAAAACCCATATTATTTTAATAAATCTCTTGGCTCTGTGTAGCGAAGATATTTTATGAGCGTAAAATGGATGACAAATTGCAATGTACCGCTCAATTGTAAACATAACCATTGTAAGTACTGATACAGTAACTGTCATACATATTATAAACAAACTTAGAATTTGATAAAGAATTAGCAGTATTGTTGCTCCGGACTGCCATATTACCATAATAGCAAATGGTGGGCTTATTGTTATTAACAATAAATCAGAAATGGCTAAACTTGCAAGATAAAAATTAGCTGTGGTGTGCATGGTTTTCTTGTATTTTATAACAATGCTAGTAGAGACGTTTCCAATAATACCGATTAAAAACAGTAGTACGAATATTACTGTTAATGGTATCTGCATCCAAAGAGGACTATATGGATCAGTCAACCGTTTGTAATCTACATAAAATATGACAGGCCCTATTTCGTCATCTTCATCAAAATCGACAATTGTAGTGCTGGTGTCGTATGTTGCATAACTGAAATAAGCATAGGAATGATCGTAATCTTCAAATCCTGCAATCGTGCTTTCTTCCATGATTTTAGTGATAATTTAGTTCGTGAATTGAAAAAAAATCAATAATGAACCTATCTCTCCAAAGAAGAGCGAAAGATCGGTATTGCTTGTTCTGCAAAAAAAGAGAGAAAAACATTTAAATTCAAATTATTTATTACTCCAGAGGCAAAAGAAACATTGCATAGGAGAAGTCAAAAATCAGATACAATTACAAATATACAAACAAAAACATAAATAGTTACATGTTAAAATAATCATTTAAATTTTAACGAATAAAAACATTTATTAACAAGGAAAGCCTTCAACTTTTTCTTAAACTGTGGAAAATTCGTTACATTTTTTATTTCATTTGGAACAAGATTAAATATCTTGGTGCAGCAATATATAGGACTTTTGAAATAAAGAGTTAAATTATGGTTACGCACGCATACCGTGTCCTACCACCTAGCCATCAGCAGTCAGTAAACAAAGGATATAGACAGGACTTTTGCCTAGTTACCGACTCATATCTGTAAACACGTTACGCGCGCGTAAGCCAGTTAAAAAAATACGTGGAATTAAAAACACAAAAATGCATTTTTTTAACTGCATATTGAATAGTTTGTAAATCTAAAAGTATATATATGTAGATAAAAATATACTAATCTCTTCTTAAATTTTTGAATGATGTTATGTAAAAGAATCAGTTTGTAGTGGAATGGGAACTCCAGTAATCTTTAAATGATGTCATAATTTGCTCATACATTTAAAACTTAAAACCCCGTAGAATTATTTTTAAAATGTGTGATTCTCTTCAGATTAAAAATAATATTTCAGTATTATTGAAGCAATACACAACCTTATCTACGTTTAAA
This sequence comes from Mongoloraphidia duomilia, assembly GCA_039654895.1. NCBI lineage: Eukaryota > Metazoa > Arthropoda > Insecta > Raphidioptera > Raphidiidae > Mongoloraphidia > Mongoloraphidia duomilia. The sequence continues at coordinate 44,538,414 of CM077524.1, read as the reverse complement.
ATTTTAGAGGAAATTAACACCCTAGTGTCACCACTAAAGTCTAAGTAGGTATCTCTGAACAGTGATATTATTTCAATCAGTAAGTCACCGGAATTTACCAATTTTGAAATAAAAAAAAAACATTGTTTATTCGCATGTTTAATTTAGTCGTTTCGTATTTTTTTTTACAGCAAAGTGATTCAATCAGGATTCCATTTTTTTCATTCTGAGATACGGAACCCTAAAAAGTATTTTTTGTTCATCAAACTATGGCCTACCGTACTGCAATTAAATATTTAAAAAATTGTGACTTTATGCAGTATCTTGTAAACGCTGCTTTATTTAAAAAGTTTGTTAGTTCCACAGACTTCATCGTGTCAAATACTGCAACTTTGATAACTTACTAATTTATCATATTTCTATTAATAGTGGAGCTAGGAAGCAAAACAACTAATAAAAATTATTAGGCACGTACGCAGGTTTCAATGATAGGTCAAAAAGGGAACGGAGTCTATTTTATTTTATATATCGTTTATTATAAACGTTTCAGAACATAGTTGTACGAATTACTGTATAATGAATACGAGTGGCAGAATAGTACATTGTGCCACAAGGGAGGAAAGTGCTACATTTCCTCCCACGAGCCGAGCCGAAGGCGAGGGTGGCAAATACGCGGGAGGAGAAGTAATAATTTCCTCCCGTGTTGCGCATACTATTTTTTCTCTTGCCAGGCCGAAAGTTTGCAAAATTGAAAAAAAATTATTAAAATTATTATTTTTATTTTATTTTATTTTATTACTAAAATTATTAACAAATAATTTTATTATTTATTATTATTAACAAATAATTTTAAGGAAAATAATTTTAATGTGTAGGAGACAGAAATATAACGTGCGTGAGAGCCGGCATAAGTACTATTGCGCACGCGCACTTGTCCATACCACGGGGATAAAGTACGAACTTTCGGCCTAGGTAGGAGAAAAAAAATTTACGAAACGTTGACTATATTAAACATAGGCAATATGAAATTTTTTTTATTTCAAAACTGGTAATTCCGTCACTATTTACTAATCAAGATTTTATAACCGTTACCCCATGATATATAAAGACATCCCAAATTTCCCGTTCTATATCAGTAGTCCAGGGTTCTTAATACAGTGCGGCTGTAATGGCATCCGTCAAGACACTTACGTGCGTCCACTATACGATAAGGTGGAAATAATTCGCACGACGAAATTTCTTCAAAATTACTAATGCTCGCTACACTCTTCTGATAACTTTGATATGCTATTGGTCACTGTCAGTTTGGGGACCATTGTTTTACGTTATTTCGTTCAAACGACAGCACGGCGAAACTTCTGCGTGTTTGTTGACAAGTGCTAGAACTCTACGAACAATCAGAACTAGACTAATATTAATGCTTTAGAACTGTTAGAGCCAGTTCAGAACCTATTCGGCTACTGCAGGTATAAAACAAAAGTCAAGTCATCCCCTATTAAAAATAAAAAATAAAACATGTCAGAACTATCAGAACTTACTAAGAAACACACCTAAAATGTTGCGTCGGGTAAGAATATTTTCAAACCGTAATCAAATATAGGTACAGAATTCATGAATATTACAGAATAGAATAATTTATTAGGAGTCTGATTGTTGTTTATGTATAATATTATAATATATATCTTAATTATAATATATTTACCATTTTCTTTAAACAGTCTTCTGTCTAATAATTACTTCGTTACATCAAATGTATCAACTGACTGTAATTATATATTATTTATAATTTAAACTTAAAAGTTTTTAAGAAATAGTAATCACTATCCTCACAACATAAATTACACTAATTGAATTGTACAGTACTGCGTAGGAACACACTAATATTGCCGGAATTAATTATATATAAACTTCCTTTAATTAGATTTGTTTCTGATAAATCTTATGTTAAATGAAAAGATAAAATATTATAATGCGGTATTATAAACATGTTAAATATTACGTAATACCTACAATAAACATTAAATTATAAAAGTCTACAAAATTCGTAATACTAATTCAGACTTATACGGATTTTCTATTTTATTTTATCAAAATATTATGTTTTTCTCCGAAAGCAAACAAAAAGCTTCTTAAGCTTGTCAACGCTTACTATGCCTTTCTCAATGAATTTTTTATTGCATTTGTATCCCAGGCAATCTTAGTGCGAATAATGTTATATTTTCTTTGTTGTGCGTCCTGATATTATTAATTTTTTTAGGGCTAAATCGCGGATTAACAATTTTATTATTGTTGTCATATCGTCTTAAAATTTAATTTAATTAACGATCTCTATATTTTTTAATTTGATTATTTTTACAACAAAATGATGATGCTACTATAATAATTGTGGTAGGTAGTACTATTTCCTGATGTGGATAATATTCTAAATAAATTTTATATCGCTAGTAATTAAAAACAGGAATCATGCAAATATAACCTTCAGTGAAATACGGTTTTTAAGTGTAATTTTATGTATGCATATAGCACACAGCAATGAATATACAAATGTAATATTATAAATGTCGCCAAATGTCTATGCTTAATTACTTCTTTGATAATAATTAATACATTTGAAATACAGAAATAGGACTGGCAGCTGATGATGCATAATGAAGTAGTTCTTAATTGATAAAATTGTTCGTATCATTTTAGGACTAATTTAGCATTGCGGAAGATTCATTTAAAAATATAGTGAAGTGCTTACATTGTTTCGAGAATAGAGATATTCGAAGGCAATAATTTATCAGATTCCTAAAGCAGGACGCACACTGAATCGGTAATCATTAAATTTGTGTATTTATTAAGTTCGAAAATTATAGGTACATAAATATGAAAATATGGAAAAATAGTTTACCTATATAAATAACAATTTTATGAAAAATAGTATGTTGTGCGACTACTGGAATCTCCTCTTTCGACCAATAGTCGAACACAATATTTTGTTCAACTACCGCAAGAAATATGTCATTTCGTGGCTCTTCTAAGCGTGGGCGAAATAATGAGTGACCTGATTGATTGACGAAACTATCAACACTTGCGTAAACATTCCCCGTAATGAGCGTGGGCGAAATGCTATTTCGCCCACTAGTGGGAGAAATAGTCAGGGAATTCATTATTTTGCCCACTCTGAGTATAGCCACGAAATGACATATTTCTTGCGGGTGTTGAACAAATAATTTTAATAATTCATCAATCTTTAAAATTACACATAGGTAAGTTTCTGTTTTTATTTTTTTTTTTCATTTTGTAAAATAAGGTAGGTACCTACCTACATATTTTTTATAAATCTACCTAAGTACATATTAGAAATCGTGTCCATCGTGATTATAATAAAATTAAGCAAAATCGCAGGATAGTGGACAAAATAATTTGATTTATTAAATTAAATGTACGACGTTTCGTCTATAGATTTAGACTTTTTCAAGTACTTGAAAAAGTCAAATTATTTTGTCCACTATCCTGCGATTTTGCTTAATTTTACTACCAAAGTACATTTATTTTTACAACGTAAAAATTGGGAATGGGGAAAATATCGTCATAGAATAAGAATAAGTAATATACTTATACAATTTACATAAAAATCACAATATATTAGAACAAAGATGTACGAGTATTATCATCTTGTTTAATAATATGTCCACCATCACTAAGAGAATGCTGAAAGTTTTGATTCTCTTCGCAATTTGTAACATTCAAATATCGAGATAAAGTTTCCTAAAAACAATAGAAATATTATAACATATTATCATTGATAATATTGGTGATCAATATTACTTTTTATAACTCCTGCTTCTAACGTTCAATATTCGAGCACTGTGAGGCGGGCGTAAAGAGGCGTATTTTAGTCACCGTGCGTGAAAGTCCAAAGCGTGCGCAAAAGTACCGTCACAGTGCGTAAAAGTCCAAAGCGTGCGTAAAAGTACAATACCTCACTTTACGCACACATATCGAAAATAACTATTTTGAAATTGGTACAACAACAAAAAATATTGTAATGACTTAGGACACATAAAATAATTAAAAAGGAAATCTTAACTTCTGACATGTCAAGCATATATTTTCCTTATGTGTCGTTTGACAAAATAAAATAGATACTACTAGCGCTAGTTGCACAATATACTAATTATTCTCGTGAGGAATTTCGAAACGAGATCGAAATTAAGTTGTCGACATGTCATCGACAAAATTGTAGAACGTCGCAATAATTATTTTGTATACCTACAACTTCGTATGAGTAGCTATTGTATAAGAACTTTTTTGCAAACTTCAGTAAAATTGTTCATAGATACTAAGAAAAGCAGAAATTACCTTGAAACTTCGCCTAAATTTATTAGATATTATGTTGTACAAAATTGGATTGATGCACGCAGAAACACATTGAATAATAGAGGAAAGTAAATGCAAATATGCCTTTAATATCTCGTTAGGCGGATTAATAAAATTATACAATCTATTTAATATTTGTACATTATACGGAGTCCAACAGATGAAGAAAGCAATCACTATTGCCACTAAAACAGAAAAAATATTTTAAATAAATATCTCGATTATTTATTAAGATAACCTCATCAAACCCTAAAATATATTCGTAAAGAGGATGAAATTCTCGATATGGTGATAAATTATTGAAAATATATCTCTATATAGGCCAGAGATATGCAAAGATATCTATCATCGACCGAATTTCATGCCATTTACAAAAATATAAGACTCGATAAGGTTATCTTGAAAAATAATCGAGATACAAGCTTGGGTAGCCATGTCTGGGACACTCTGTATAGTATATTGTTATAAGAAAGTTTTCATATAATGTAAATAAAAATAAATAAGTCACATAATATAATAATATCTATAATATATAAAAAACTTACCAAGAATTTTAATGGTTTTAGAATTCTGTTGGTCTTCAGTTTGTTTCGAAAATTTTCGTATATTTTTTGTACGCCTCAAATAGAGTATTATCCTTGTATACAAAATTGCCAGTAATATTAACGGTATTATATAACATAAAATTACTGCAGCCCATACAGTAGTGAATTTATACTTAGGCTAAAAAAATCACAAAGTATTGAAAAAAACAATTTCCAGCTTTTAACTGAACGTTGGGAAAAGTAAAATTTTGATATTCGGTATATTTTTACTAGTTTAATAACACTGAAATTAGATCCAAATAGCTCTAACTAATTGAAGCCATAAATAATCAAAAACTCGGGTCGCAGTGCCAACCCTGCTGGAAAAATAGTGTATTTGCTCATACATGCGGCATATTTTAATCTTCACTAATCTTCACTAAGGGGTTAAGTTTCCATTTTCGTACATTGCCAATAATTTTTTCGGTATATGTTGGTCCAATAAGCTGGTGAAGTGTTCAGTTTTATCAATATTCAAAAATAGTTTATTGGTATTGAACCAAGATACCGCTTCTGACAGCAGGTCGCACGGTGCACTGCGTTTAAGTAAAGAGGTGTCTTCGGCAAAGAGAACAGTGGTCGCGTTTATATTAATTGACAGGTCATTTATATAAATAATAAATAACACTGGCTCCAATATGTATATAAACATTTCCAAACATGATGCCAAATTTTTCAGAAGGATATGAAACGTCGAGAAATATTGGTCCGATCCCCAGATCCCGGCCATTGAATCGACACCAATAGTGAATGTGACATATGGCAAATACACTAAAAATGGCGAAAAGTGGAATGACAAAGTGTCTTAAGTAATACAATACTTACCGCAAAGTAAAATTCTAATACGGTAAAACAAATACTAAAAATCCATACAAGTATCAACGATATAATAACTCTTCTAGGCGAGGATGTTTTGTGGGCATAAAATATATGACAAATCGCTACATAACGTTCGATTGTAAATAATGTCATTGTTAGCACTGATATTGTAGTTATCATCAGAACTAATGCCGAACTGAAGAAATAGAAAATGAAAATGACGTCGACAGAATGCAAACAACGATACCATATTATTATAACGTGTATTAAAGGATCGATTGAAATTAGCAATAAGTCTGATATGGCGAGATTAAATAGATAATAGTTGGCCGTTGTATGCATTTTTTTGTTGCACTTTATTACGAAGCAAGTGCACAAGTTTCCAATGAACCCAATTACAAATATAAACAAATATATTACAGTCAGGGGCAACTGAATTCGCCAAGGATCCATTGGTAATAATATTAAAGTGCAGTTTTTGCTAGGTTGAATCGATTCAAATAATGTGTCATTTTTTACGTTATATTCCATTTATCCAATTTCTGGAAAGTGAATACGGTTGATATTTGGTACAGACTTCTAAAATAAAAATTAATCAATTGTTAAGACCTTAAAAAAAATGCAAGATTATAGTAATTTATGCTACATGTGGGATAAGTAGCAAATAATCTGACAGTCGTGTTTTGCGACATGAGCATTCGTATGAAGACGAGTGTGATTGTCGCCCCAAATAACCTTAGCTGTTGGTGGTCTTTAAAATACAAAGTGATTGTCGCAACTCGCCTAACGGCTCGTTGCGACAAACTGCACTCGTCTTCATACGAATGCCTCATAAACCTTACAGCGAATGTCGTAATCACGACTGTCATATTTGCTACTTATCCCACCTGTAGCATACAATACTTTTTACAACTACTGCTCTGGAAGTTGACTTTGAGAGAAATAGGGTAGAAGTACCGTTTTTGGCCACCTTTGCACCGTTTTTGGACAGTTTAAATTTGAGTTAATTTATAAAAAATTGCAATATTAAAATGATTATTTATTGAATTTTCATTTTTTACACCTAATTTAATTACTATACATGAACGATAAAAAGTAAATTATTATCGCGACATTAGATGGCGTTTCAGTAGTCTCTAGTAAAGTGAAAAAGATAGAGTGAGTTAAGTACAGATTGTGTTCGTGAGGTTATATTTCTATAGTAGTATAGTTTAGGCGGAATCCGTGCAGTTATGTGATATTTAACCGAACATGTGCGTTTATGAAACACATATAGTCAAGTATGCGATTATTGTGTATTTCGGAGATGACATACAGCGCTCGAAAAGTCAACTTCCAGAGCAGGCGTTGTAAAAAAATTGTTACTTTTGAGTTATGCCTTACGAAAAATATTTGCTAAAACTATCAGACACAAAATTTAAAAAAGTTATTTTCATTTTAACCCAAAATAAGAGACCTCAAGACTTGATGATAACTAGCTTTTAAAAATACGGTGTTTAAATGACATTTCCAAGGCTTGTCTATTACAAACCCCTAGAACAAAGTTGTATGAAACTAGCCGTATTTACCCGGTGTTGCCTGTTCATTCTTCCTCAGCCCCCAGCCCTATGTTATGATAATATTCTAATCAGATTTAATCTATGTTTAATATTATAACGTGTTACGGATACTCAATGTGTAATTTTTAAAAAAATTTAACCACACCTGAAGATAGCAACTCGTTGCTGAAACGCGTCGTGTTAAAACACAGGAAGTCACAAGACGGACATCAAAAAATACAAGGTATTTCTAATACTTCATAATATGAAGTTTACGTTTTTATCACTAATATTTGTAATTTATTTGCAAAAAATATTATATAAACTAAACTTACATTATTTGTAGAAGGGGTGGAAGCCGATAATTGATTCACAGATGAAACACAAAATAAGAATAAACTCATATTTTCGGTAGCTACATTTAAAAGTGTTGACAAAGTAACAACATATCCGCTCTGATAAAATAGATATAAACATTCAGAGACGCTAATTAGTTTAATCTATTTCAATTGTGATACTTAAATACAATGTGTTTATAAAATTTACACTCAAACTGAGTTTTTTAATTAATGCTTCATTTTAACAATCATCGTTTTATAGAAAACAAAGAACATGAAATGTAAAATTTTTGAAAACATTTCGACAATGACCAAAAATAGGCAAAGTAGTTTAAATATAAAAAAAAAATGAGCGAGTCTTACAGTAGTCGCCAAAGATGTGTAATAGCTAACCTCGTATTTTAATACAACACTTATAAAATAGCAGAACGAACGGTTCACCGCTGTGTCTTCTTTTCTCTTTCTCTCTCTCTCACTCTCTCTCTGTGTGTGTCTTTTCAAATGCTATGAAAATCTGTGCGCTCGCTGACACGCTGCAGCACAAGCGCCAACTGTAGGTCGCACCGCAGATTCATATTGTTATATTAAATTGAATAGCGCGCGCTTCTCACTACTTGCTGTTACACATTTCCGTCGCATTCACGAAATTAGTCCCACCAAATGCCGCATACCGAGAGCTAAGATGTTACACATCAAAAATAAATAAGAGATCCTTTTTATGTTACGCACGACCCCAGCTTAACTAAATTTACCGCGTGATTTCCATGGTAACGCAGCGCTAAAAGTACTTTTAGCGTTGAAAGTCGTACCAGAAACTCATAGATCGAGAGCTAGTGACAATTTTTTGGTGTTATTTATTCAAGGCCTTATAGACCGAGAGCTAGTGACAATTTTTTGATGTTATTTTTTCAAGGCCTTATTTTTGTGAAGATGTTGAGGGAGGGATTCAAAGTGCCCTGAGTAAGGGATTTGGCTAGATAGCGATATGGAAGGGATGCAGACCGCCCCCAACATATAACAAAAAAATTGGTTACAATTATTATTGCTTCAAGGCTGAAATTGTTTGTAGAGCTTGTCGGTGACCCAATAATGCCATTATAATATTTGCAGATCGATTGGTCAGTATAAAATGGGTGGCAGATCACCCTAAACGTGTCATGTACCCGACGATGTTTTAAGCATATATTTCAATTTGCAGAACAAAATGTCGGCATCGAGCATTGGCGTTGAAAGTCGTATCAGGAACGGAGCATAGTAGGTATGTCTGCTAATCTGTGCATCATACTGCTCCGAAAGCACTTATAATATAGTGAACATCCTGTATAATATATTCATTAATTTTAACTGCATTTAAATTCATATTCTCAGAAGCATATGTGAGATATAGACAAGTTTCTCAAAATCTTACTGGAAATCATTTACGACATATTTTGAGTCAAATCTTTGAAACCTGCAGTAGATTTCTAGGCATTATGACGTAAACAAGGAATTGACGCAATTCATATTGGCAAAAGCACGTCACTTTGTAGAATCATAAAGGATTTATAATTATGGTTATCAAATTTAAGCATAGTTATAACGCCTATATCAATTCGCTTAATTGTTCGTAAGCCTGTTAGTCCATTAACGGAGCCAACAAGTTCGAGATACTCCGAACTGAAATTATTAAAAAATGACGTCTTAATGGTAAAAAATAGTGTTTTTTCAGCAGTCACTCTAAACGGTCCCGGCATTTGATCAATTCGAAGCCTTTGTCTTGACCAATAGGGACAAATTTTTTACATAAAATAATAGTGTATCAAGTTTTATCAAAATAGCTCCGGTTGTTTTCGAGCGATGCAAAAATGGTGTATTAATACATCTAAAACACAATATATACTATAGGTACCTTGATTAGGGGGATACCGTTAAAGTATTTTTAGAATCGTTACTGCGCAACTCCCTGATCTCCGTATCTCGTAAGTGGTTTTCTAGTTTGTCAGTGGCTATTGTTACGTGTGTTTGTTGCAAATTTTTTGTCTTGAGGAAGCTATATATTTTATTACATCTATTGTAAAAAAAATTTTTATAAATAACTCGTACGATACAAATTAAAAACAAAGAAGCACCATTTAAAATTTATTTTTTTTACGAAATCCAACAAATATAATATATGATACCTACAGTTTTTAGTCACTACATATTATTGATATATTAATCTATAACTTATAAGCAAAGACAGTGTATTTGATTTTTATTTATAAATTACAATGAAAGGTGATATAGCAGCTTTATAATTAAATCCGTTGTGTGCAGACTTCCGTTTGAAGTTTACGTTCTTGTTTTGTGTCACTAATCTGTAGTAATGTCTCCTATTAAATAATAAATATCATGAATGAAAATATTAATTTTTATTGTAATATTGGCAATTAAATCGAACTATAGGTGGAAGCATAGGCAATGTTCTAAGCGGGATGAACTTGTAATTTTAACAAGTCAATGGAGTCGCCATCCTGTTCTGACCTTTGACAATTCAACTCCATTGTTGTATCGTCAAAGGTCAGAGCAGGATGGAGACTCCACTGACTTGTTAAACTTGAAGTCCATACTAGCAAAGGTTTAAAGTAGGTCAACTTTTAATAAAAAACAACTTTAATTCGAACACGCAAAGTTTGCAGCCTGTCACCTGCCCCGTTTTTTTACATTCTTGCAAGAAGTATTGCCAAACATTTTGGAACTCGTAGTGGCTGCAACCAGCTGACGAGCACAACACTTTTCACTCGTACAAATGTCGGTCTACCTACTTTGCACTCCCTACGTAGCTGTACCTTGGAAGTTTTTAACGCAGGTATTCATTTTAACACACTACATGTTAAATAGTCTGATAGATAGATTTTGGAGATTATAGACGCTCAACAACGGAGGTCATAAGCGTCTTAAAATAGTCTGTAATTTTCTTTGTTTGCTTACTGTGAAATGTTTGAATAACTTTTTAATTATTAAAACTTTCTTGTCTTTTTTTTAATTTTCGTAAATGATGGAACTAACATAGCTATTATACATAGTTTCCAAAATTTTGCAGAATCTCATTACATACCTTAAAAGCTTGTCGGAAATTTGTTGCCAGTGAAATGTACAATGGTGGTTTAATGCATCCAGAAATACATTCCATTATCTTTAGACAGTGGGTAATAACCGATATATTCTGCTTAAATAGCAATATTGGATCAAATGCAAGTATCAACAAAATTATATAATATCCAATAAAACATGCGAAATAGACAACAGCAATGGCCACTGAAAAGAAAATAATTATTAAAAAATAGGTACTTATTTTCATTAATACTTACATGCTTAAACGGTCAGAAAAATTAATTTTTAGTGCGTATTGCTTTTCACTTCAATTGCAAATACCAAAATTTTCACAAAATGCGAAATTACTCAAAAATGGTAAGTAAAGGAGTAGGTATGATGCATAAAGTCACCTTAAAATAATTTAAGTTAGAAATCCAAAAATACGCAGTGTTACATTTAAAGTAAAAAAAATACACCCAGTACCGACACTGAGCACACTGTACACAATAAATTATTTTTATTTATGTAGCTAATAAAAAGTTGCGCCTGCTATTTAAAAAATAACTTACCATGGATTTTTACAACGTTTTTCCTATCCTCACATTCTGTTTTTGATTTCTTCAAAAAAACTATTATCAGTGTAAAAAATATTATAGTAAATGTCAGCGGTAATAAATAATTAATAAAAACGTACACCAGTACGATTACTTTGTTCGATGAAAGTATCTGGAAATAAAATTTGTTACAATATTCTACCATTTCGTAAACTGAAAAAAAACTTTTTATCAAAAAAAAAACCTCTTTCAAAAAGCCACTAAAAAGAGAAAAATAATGAAATTTTGAGATCTGCGCCAATTTAATAAAATATGAAGTCGGTTAAAAAGTATAGTATAGTGATTAATATCTTCTTTTTAACCGACATCATATTTTATTAAATTGGCGCAGATCTCAAAATTTCATTATTTTTCTCTTTTTAGTGGCTTTTTGAAAGAGGTTTTTCTTTTGTTAAAAAGTTTTTTATTTTTTACTCTTTAGTGTCAAAAAGTGACATTTACCTTAAAGGAATCACACGCCGTTACTCACTTTTATTAACCCGACTTTCTTACGCTGTCTGATGTGTTAAAAAGTGACATTTACCTTAAGGAATCACACGCCGTTACTTACTTTTATATTAAAATCAGCCGAACTACTCAACCGATTTTGATAAAATTTCTATGGGACCAATCTGAAAATATACCCTTTCAAATAAAAAAAATTTTTCAAAATCGGTTCATAAACGACAAAGTTATCCGCGAACACACATAAAACATAAAAAATATATACGATCGAATTGAGTAACCTGTTTTTTTTGAAGTCGGTTAATTACTACCTATTTTTTATTATATATATACTCGAATATTCGAAATCCTCGGGCTAGGTGCTTATAAATAAAAATTAATTCAAAGTTTTTTAAATATTCTTTGTAAATATTTCCCAGACAGAAAAGAAAAATTTCTTACATTTTTTACCTAGCCCCAATAGTGTGAAAAAAATGGATGCGTGTACTTTGTACGCGCGTTAGAAGTTATACTTCTTTGGCGTGATTAAGAACAAATTTTTAATTTACATGCAAATAATTTATTGAAATATAAAATAATAAAAGAACTGGAGTGAATTTATTTATATTTGTTTATATGGTAACTATGGAAATGATTAATGCTGCAACTTCATCCTGTTAAATTTTCGTGACGCGATGCGCGAGCATCGTAAAAATTCACTCTCATCATTGTTTCATAACGCGCCAAGAGAAGTATAGCTTCAAAAACATATGTAAGGGGGGAAAATAGCGGGTTGGGTAATCGAAGTTTCGTTGTACTTTAGTGAAGCGTTAAACAATAATCTCGTGAATGACACCCAACGTTTTAATTATTAAAAACATTTAAAATACTTACCGGATTAATAAAATCAATAGTAATACCGATGGCAATCATCAACAGTATTATCATTATGACAACAAACCATTTCATTGACAGTTTTTTGTCGGCCACAGAAGAATGGTAAGTAATCAAATATTGATGGCAAGTAAATGCGATAATTATTAACACATGCATTGTTGATACAAATATTGTATTAACGTTTTCTAAATGTATGTTACAGCCAGAAGGCGTCAACTCATAAACTCCACATAGTGGACCAATCGAATTAAAAAATATGTCAACCACAGCTAAACTGAAGATAAAATAATTAGTTGTTGTATGCATTGTCTTATTTCCTTTTATGACAAAACATGTACAGTAATTTCCAATAAGACCAACTATGAAAAAGATTGTGTATATTGTTGTCAATGATAGCGATATCAGCAAATCACTAAACTCAATAGAAGCTATGTCTTCTTCAACATCTTCAACAGTTGAGATCAAAAAAATCGATTCATTTTGAAACTCATTTATTGTATAGTTTTCGTCATTCCATAAAGTTGTGTTCTCCATAATTTCAGTTATTTGATTTGAAAAAATGGTGGTTTACTTTCTGAAATAATGGACAAGTTACAAAACTCTCCTTTTGAGATTTACATCTTAATTTTATATATTTAAGATTCTATTCTATTCTATTCTAATATTAAACTGCTGATCTCACAAAAGTGTGAAAAATATGTTTACAGGAAAATATTGATTTACAATAATTATAGTCATAAATTAAAATAAACTGTCCAATAAAACTTAGACTAACTTTTCATTATACAGGAGCTTAGTGGATATCATATTTTAGGTTATAATAACGAATGTATACAGATTGTATCAAATTAAACCTGTGCATAGGGCATTCTGTGTGTAAGACAGAGATCGATACATAAACCAATAAGTAAGAATGAGATAAATGAAATAGGATGTTACGTGGTTACTGTAAATAAATAATATTTATACAACCTAATAGCGTCATCTTTGTTTTTTCGCTGCTTCTATGCTGTAAAAATGTAAATCTTTTATCAGTTTAATTTACAGTAACCACGTAACATCCTATTAGCGATCATTTATCTCATTCTTACTTATTGCTTTATGTATCAATCTCTGTCTTACACACAGAATGCCTTATGCACAGGTTTAATTTGATACAATCTGTATATAACTTCCTTAGGGCTTAGAGTCCTGAAAAAGTCACAATTTAGAGATTAAACGTTGGCTGAATAAGTAAAATAAAAAACAGAATTAAAATCCTATTCCCACTAATTTGTCATATAAGTACAGTTATTAGTCAATCAGCTCGAAAAAAGCAAGCCGGGACAATAATTTATGATTGGTTAATCGGAACACCGCTCTGCAAAACCGGGACATGCGTCCGGTGCACCGGGACATATGACATCCGTAATCTACAATAACAACGCGCGATTTAGTTGTGCATTTATGTCTTATTTTTAAAAAAATTAAAGAATATTCCAAATAAGTTTTTTTTTCTTTATTTTTACCAAGTATTAATTTTGGTTGCAGTAATAACGTCAATATACTATTATCATCGACCAAATACATATTTCAAAATAAATAGGTACCTTCATTAATGGACTTTTATAAAATAATATGTGTATAAACTTACCAACAGATTTACAAAGTCGTTAATTAAAAGCTGATAGCACTTATTTCAAAAACATATTAGTATTCGATCAAATTGTCAATATGTTTAGATGAGCAATAACTATGCATTCTATAAGGAAATGCTTATTATGATGAAATTTTGAGAACGTCATTTACACCGCAAAACCAGCTGATAAGTATTTAGTTGTTTGACAGGACACCGTGAATTTTTATTAAAAATAGTTTGTTACCACATTTAGTGATAAAATAGAAGAAACGCTGGTCGCAATGCCAAACCCTGCCGACACAATATTAATATTGAATATAGGTAGTTTGTTACAATTGTTTTAAATAATCAAGCACGTTAATATTTTATATGTGTAAACTTTTTTTCTATAAAAAAAGATAGACCAAATCCCGAAATAATTAAAAAAAAATCTTTTATTTAAACGATCGTCCCGGCATATAATCCTGCCATAATCAGTAATTAATTAGCTAAAATACAAAAATAGTATGATGAAACTACAGTGAGTGATAATGTCAACATTAAAGCAAGCCGTGAGGTTAGTCGTTTATTAGGACTAAAGTGCGACCCTTGAGGTCCACGCGGCGAAATTCCCAGTTTGATAAATATTTAATAATAATAATTAAATTAGATGTTACACAGAAAAGTAATCATTTTAATCATTAAAACATAATTATTATTTATCTTTAACAATTAAAAAAAAAAAAAAACCGCTGAACCGATTTTTATAAAATGTATGTCGGATCAAAACGATGTTAACACGCCTCGATTGACACCCTTACGAAGTCGAAATAATTTTTTATTCGCGAGATATTATGTTAAGAAAAAAGAACGGCTGAACCGATTTTGAAAAAAATTCTTTCAGATCATATTTACGTTAATAAGCGTCGATTGGCACCCTAACATAGTCGATTTCATTTTTCATTCTCGAGATTTCGTCTTAGAAAGAAATGGACACATACGTACGTACGCAAGCGTTAAACGGCCCGAACTCGAATAAAAAGTTACACATCAAAAAATTTAATGTAAGTAGGTACCCACGCTAATATTTATTATAAAGTTTTAATTAAACTGCTCGAAATCATGCAGGTATATCTGATTTCAATCTTACCAAGTTTTATAATAAGGATGAAAGTCGATTCATAAATTAAATGCATAATAAAAATTTATAAACTCGTAGTTTTGGACATTCATAGACACTGATTAATTTAATTTATTTCAATTGCGATATTATAATAATATATATTGTACAGTAGGATTATAAAAATTACAATGAAAAGTATTTTAAAATTTTATTTCTTGATATATTTTTTAGTTAAAACTTAATAAATTTATTACACTAACTAAATTGAAGGTATAAGTGCAGTTCTGACGTGCAGATTTTGTTAAAGATACGTTTAATAGAACAGAAAGATATATAAATATAATAAAATAATAATATAGAAAGCAATAGTTAACAAACGTAATTTCAACAGTTGAAAGTCAATATTAAATTGATCATTTTAACAGTCAATGAATAACAAAGAAGATTAAATATTATAGTAACATTTTAAGAAAAGAATCCATAGTGCAGAAAAATACGAAAAGCAATTTGTTTATCACAATTTCACAAAATCCTGAAATTATCCATAATATAGATACCTATATTATTTAATAATAAATATACGAAGAGAGTTGAATTTCTTGCTGACGGTCAGGTTTTAATTAAAGAAAGTATCCTATAAAAAATCATGGATTAGTTAAAAATGAAAAACAAGCTACAATATACTGCAGAGAATCAGAATAAAAGTAAAGTCATTATTAGTCCGAATCAGCGACATTTAGAATTGATTAGTCAAATTTCGAAGTGAATTGGTTAGTTACTCCTAGGATTGCCTAAAAATATCCCAGTCAAAGCCCGAAACACTGCACTATTTCGGGTTTTGACCACAACTCGTGGTTCCTAGGAACGACCGTGTTTCGGGATTTGACTACCTATAACATAATTCTCAGAAATATTTACATGCAAGATATAGATAAGTTTTCCTAAAAACTGACGAAAAAACTGAGAAATACCTTTAAAGCCTGCCGAAGTTTACTAGGCATTATGACGTACAATATTGGATTGACGCAAGTGGAAATTATTGCCAGAAACACAGCGACTTGAACAATTATAAAAGAGAAAACTTTATGGTTTTCCATAACTGCATTAATGTCGTAAATTTGCGTTAAAAGAAAAAGAATTTGGTAAGGACTCCAACAAATGAAAAATACTGCCGTGATAGCCGCTGAAAAAAGCATACTTAGGTACATCAAAAAATATAAATTATTACAAATTATTATTACATCTCTTGAAAAGAATTAACGAAACGTATTTTTATTAATGAGAAAAGTGTGTTTCAAATTGTAATTTGTCCAGAGAGCTCTTGAGCTAATTTTTTTATTTGTTATGTCCAAAGGTTTTACATAAAACCCATTATCTAGGAGGGTAAGGGTTTCAAATAATTATAAAATAAAGTCTTTTGTATTCATATTTCTTTCAAAGTTCATCATTTTTTTTTAATATTTGGCTGCGCATTTTTCTCCTGAGTATTACAATTTTAAGAATATAATCCAAAAATTTGAGTAAAATATTATCTACTTTTTTAAAACACACTTCACGAACTGAGTAATATTTATAATAATTAAATACTCACATAATATCTTTGCCACTTTCATGTTCTCTTGATCAATTGACGAATCAGAAATGCTGCTCATTTCATTACCTTTTGAAATATTGCACACCATCAGCGAATGTAAAACCGTTATTATTCCTAATGCTATGATATAACTGGTCACAAACGAAATAAGTTCAAGCGCCTAAAATAATTTAAAAAATAATATTCAATAATCAATTTTATTTGTAAAATAACATTGCAAAAATTTCTCTTACCAAAGAATAAGAAAACATCCTCGCAACATTAAAACCAATACTAAACACCCATATAAAAACTATAAATTTAGTTGCTCTTCTTTTCGAAGATAGCTTATGAGCCAAAAAAGGGAAGCATATGGCAATGTAACGTTCAATCGAAAACACAGTTAAAGTTAAAATTGAATTTGTAATTGTTATAAAAACTACTAATGAACATAAATTATTAATTATGTATCCATATTTAAAACAATTTGTTGGAGTTTGCCATAGATATAATATGTGACTTGCTGGGAAAATAGAACCAAATATTAAATCTGAAATAGCTAAATTAAAGACATAGTAGTTGGCTGTGGTTTGGAGTGTTTTGTTTCGTTTAATAACAATGCATGTACAAAGATTCCCACCAATGCCAATCACTAACAACAAAATGCATAATGCTGTTAGAATTATTGGAGTTATCAGCGGATCCAAAGGTGCCATTTGTTCTGAATAATCCACATAAATAGCACAATTTTCCTTAGTTTCCGACATTTTGAAGTTTGTATTCCTAAAATTCGTAATTTTTTTGATTATTTTTCTGTTCTAAAAATGAAATTATGTTTTTCATGTTTTTAACTTTTACTCATTGAATATAAGTTAAAAGAAAGAACTGAGTGGTGTTGTAAACAAAATTTCTCCAAAAATGTTCTTGTAAATAAAATTAAGAAAAATCGCAGGATAGTGGACAAAATATTTGATTTATTAAATGTACAACGTTTCGTCTATAGATTTAGATTTAATATTAATTTTCATAAATATTGTTATTTTTATGTTTGTACTTGAAAAAGTCTAAATCTATAGACGAAACGTTGTACATTTAATAAATCAAATATTTTGTCCACTATCCTGCGATTTTTCTTAATTTTATTATAATCACGATGGACACGATTTCTAATATAAAAGTTCTTGTAAATTATAAATTATAATGAAATATTTTAATAACTACCTAAGCAGCAAAAACAATTAATTTTCTACACACATTTTTAAGCAATTTAAATTGTATGTAATAGTTTGATCAAATGAAATATTGGGATAATTTATTATAATAAAAAAATCTATAAGCTGGTTCTTTTCGTAAGTATACATTACAAATAATAGCATAGCATAGCATATAATAGCATAGCGTAGCATATTCTTTTCAAAAAGTTTGTGCACTTCATGAAGATTCATTTGAAATTATATTTTATATACAAATACAATACTCGTTTATAGAATAGCATTCCAAGGTGCGGGTTCATCTGAACAAAAGAAAAACTAATATCAAGCGATAATTAGCCTCAGGTTAACGTTTATAATTATATAAGCATGTATTTGAGCGTTTAGTTGTAGACTTTTTGTAAAGGTGAAGTCTATTTTTTATATTTTAATTTGTAAATCTGGCAGGCTAACAGACAATTAAATGTCTAGTAACAAGCCTGCACACAGTATTACAATAATTTCACATTTGCAGCACAGTAGCTACATTAACAAAATATATTGTTATATTGTAATTATTCTTATATTATGACGAACTAGTGATAGTATAAATATGAGTAAATTTAAAAAATATATAAAACTTTCAATACATTGTTTTATTACATTTAACATAATACAGTTTTTAACCTTTACATAATTTTTTTTATATGTTTATATTATATTATAAATGTAATTTATTTTTAATTTATAAATTATAACCATATATGGGTAAAGTAGCTTTTTAGTTAAATCTGTTATGTATGGGTATTAGAAGTAGTTTTTCTGTGAACAGTCACTTGGGCCTCCATAAAAACTGGCATCCCGTTTTTGTCACATCAGCCTTAAGGTAGGGGCTGATTAGTAAAGGCTCGGCGCTGCGAATTCCGCTTAAACATTTTTATCATCTTTTTATTACAGTTTTTGACCCAATATTGAAATTAAACAACATATTATAGAAGTTATTTGCTTTTTCTCATCATCATCCAAAGTTATGACTTTTGAATGATCCCCAACTCACGGGAAGTATTTTAATTGCAGCACCGATTTTAAGGCCACGTCGTTCGGCTTAGGTTAAAAAAGGTCCTTGCCAAATTTCTTTAAAATCAATTTGTACATTTGGCTATAACAAACATACAAACAGAACCAAATGCCAACTAGCCGAGTAACGAAATTGCACTCACTTCGGTCGCTCGGTTTTATTTTTTTCATCTATAGGAATGTTTCCTGTTAAAATAATAAAAAAAAATCATCAATGACAACATTTATCTATCGATCGTACTTTAGGACAAGAAAGGCGCGTACTCATCTATAGGACTTTGGGAGTAGAAAGGGACATGTTCATCGAACTATGAGCCACCATGTAAGTCCATCACGGATTACATACCTTAAAAGCTTTTTGGAAATTGTTTGTCAATGAAATATACAAGACTGGTTTAATGCTTCCAGAAATGCATTCCATAATCTTCAGACAGTGGATAATAACCGATAGATTGTAATCTGCCAGCAATATTGGGTCCAATACAACGGTCAACATGATTATATGGTTCCCAATAAAACACGCAAAATAGACAATAGCAATGGCCACTGGAATTGAAATAATAATAAAAATAGACATTTAGTGTCACAGTAATACTTTTTTTTTTTTTTTTTATTTATTTATTTGTTTGAGCACCCTACGTGGCATAACATCGTCAAATAAAAACAAGTTTAAGACATTACATAAACGAAAAATCTTCCACTTTATAAAGACCAGCCTCAGTCAACCGTCTGCTCACAAGACCTACTTGTTGTCATTTTAACTCAAACTATTTAATTAGCGTATAAAAATGTATTATGCATGCAAATATTAGTTTTAAAATTCCAAAATTTGCAAAAAGCCAGCGTTAAATGTTGTTTTATTTTTAATATTATGAATCTGTGTAGTGTCAAAGCAGAATGCTACGTTCAGATGACAAGGGTTGATCGCGTTAACGCGTTACCAAGCTTTAAAGATGGTTCAGATGACGACTGACGGGCGTTAACGCGCGCTGGAGGCGCTCGAAGCTGAGCGTCCCACAGGGCAAAGTCAGGCAACAGTCTCATGTACACGGAAAACGCACGGAAGACGGAACTCGGAAATGCAAATGGCGGAGGTTGACCAATCAGATTCTTTCCGTAATATTCAAACTTTACGGAAATAATCTAATTGGTCAACCTCCGCCATTTACATTTCCGAGTTCCGTCTTCCGTGCGTTTTCCGTGTACATGGGACTGCTGCCTCAGTGTTAGCCGTGGTGAGAAGATGTACGTTCAGAAAGCTATTATTTTGTCGATACTGTATATTAAAATAAATGTGTTGCAAACGGAAACGGTATTAGGAATTGAATTCTGGATTATAGACGATCGACAACAGAGGTCATTAGCGTCATACGAACGGTATTAGGTTCATCCAATATTGAGAAATATACATACCGACTAACTTCAAGTTTATATATCAGTTCTAATTTCTCCCAGGCTCGTTTTCTTAAAACTTTATTTGCATAATATTTTGAAGCAAAATTCCACACAGCGGGTCTTTTTTCAATTTCATAAATGAGCAGTTCAAGATCGATCTCTGGATTATTTATTGCCATTGTCTTTCGCTTTCGATTGAGATAAAAACACGCGCCCACGGACCGAATGTGGCCCGCCCCGAATTTTGATCCGGCCCACGGAACATTTTAAAATCGCGCTCGAAAAAGTTCAGAGTATTTTTGGATGACCTCTCTTCAGAACATGGTGATGTGACATATTATTGCGAAGTAAGGTGGTTAAGCAAAGGCAAGATACTAAAAAGATTTTACGATCTTAGACAGGAAATAGCCGATTTTATGGAAATTAAAGAAAAATCATTGCCTGAAGTCAGTAATCAGAAATGGTTATACATGATTTAGCATTTCTAGTTGACATCACGGGTCACATAAACAAGTTTAATTTGAAGCTTCAAAAACAAGGTCAGTTGGTAAACGAATTGTACAGCCATCTAAAAGCGTTCCAGAACAAAATTCGCTTGTGGGAAACACAAATGCGATCTGGAAGCTTTTATCATTTTTTAACACTATGAAGTCGCGATAATATTGATTACAGTCAATATGCTGAAGAACTAAAATCACTGTCGGAGCAATTTTTTAATACTTAGATTTTTCGACTTCGAAAACATGGATAGCTGCTTTAATCTTTTTGCTACTCCGATGAAAAGTGACTTAGAGAAGGCTCCGACACACCTGCAAATGGAGTTGATCGAGCTTCAGGAAGACACACATTTGAAGTCAAAATTTGAAGACGTGGAGCTAAGTGATCTCTACAGAACATACCTTGCCGAAGAAAAAAAAATAAAATAAACCGTATCATTATTATTTTTTCACAACTACCTATTATCTACGGCCCGCGTCGTCATTATAATAACCTAAAGTTTAGCCCGCAACTTTCCAAAAGTTGCACAATGCACTTACCTGGTCTAGACACACGATTCAAATACGAGGTTTCAACGCTTGTCGATCTTAACGTAACCTTATACTGTACCTATTATATAGTAATGAAGTTGTAAACATTTACTTAATCAACATTCGCTATTTCCAAGCTTAATTTGGCTTTATTTATAAATCTTAGCATCTATCCCAATACAAAATAAAAATAATTAATGTAAAGATGGACGTTTGACACGATAATCGAAAATTTTACCTTTATATTAAACAAGAACAACTTACCAAGGACTTTTACAACGTTTTTCTGGTCATTAGATTTTATTTTTGATTTTTTCAGAAAAGTTATTATTAATGTAAAAAATATGACAATAAACGCTAAAGGTATTAAATAGTCAATGAAAGCATACAGTAGTAATGAACCCTTATCCCACGAAACAATCTGAAATTGATAAAAAATACTCTATTATCTGCAGGTTAAAAATGATTTTTTAACATACAGTTGAACATCGATTAACTGAAATTCTCAAGACTAAACGCTCATTATATAAGAAAGTTGACTTGAATTACGAGTCTACCAATAAACTTCTAATATACTATGAAAATTAAACATATCTCAAACACCTTTCTTTGATAGTTAAGCCAAAATGAATGGTTTTGTCCATGATGTTACTTTTAGGTTATGGTAGAGCCCCTCAAGGACACTGATTATCATGATTGACACCCAACGTTTTAGTACTTAAAATATTTAAAATACTTGCCGGATTAATAAAACCAATAGTAATACCGATGGCGATCATCAACAGTATTATCATTATGACAACAAACCATTTCATTGACAGTTTTTTGTCGGCCAGAGAAGAATGGTAAGTAATCAAATATTGATGGAAAGTAAAAGAGATAATTATCAACACATTCATTGTTTGCACAAAGATTGTATTAACGATATCTAATGTGTCACAGTTAGTAGGAGGCGTCATTGCATAAACGCCACATAGAGGACCAATCAAATTAAAAAACATGTCAACCACAGCTAAACTGAAGAGGAAATAATTAGTTGTCGTATGCATTGTTTTATTTCGTTTTATGACAAGACAAGTGCAGTAATTTCCAATTAGACCAACTATGAAAAACAGCTCGTATATTGTTGTTAATGATATCGATATCAACAAAGCAGTGAACTCAGTAGACGTAATCTCTTCAACAGTTGACATTGAAATTGAAATATTGGAGTCATTTTGAAACTCATTTATTGTATTATTTTCGTCAATCCACAACATTGTGTCTTCCATAATTCCAATTGATGATTGCATTATTATATTTGAAAGTGGGGTGGTTTACTTTCTGAAATTACGGACATAATTACTAACTATCTTCTTAAGAACGGTATTTCGGTCTTATTTTAATGTTAGATTATTGTCCATATCAAAGATGGGTTAACAAAAATGTTTTTCCGAGAACACAGAAATAAAATATTTCCTGTACCTACAGTTTTTATAGCTGTTAGAAGCTATTATAATTAACGCTAATATATACGCAAAATATAGAACAAATGCAATACTTAACAAAATTAAACAGTATATGTCATAGAATTTTAAAAGAAAGGTATTAATAATAGCGCCCTATCAGAGGACCGATAAAATATGACATACACCGTTTTTATCCATGCGTAGATATATACTTTACATTGTTTCAATATGCTTCTCCGCTCAGCCACCAGCTATGGTTATTTGGGCCTAGTAGCAATTAATATCTTCAATTTATTATTTTTTAATAATAAATCGAAATACAAATGGACACTTTTACCATTTCTCGGATTTATAGAACTTGGAAACTGGGGGCTTGTAATAGAGGTAAGAGGAGCCATTTAAATAACGGCATTGCTACACGCTCGGCTATTCTCAAGTCTTAAATGTAAAGTGGAGCATTATTTTAAATGGCTTACATTTATACAGCTGAAAACTGACTCCAAATATTTGGGTCAAAAGTGGAAAAAAAACTCTTCGAAATCACGTTGTTTTCATTGGTGTGACGTCACTTTTCACGAAATAAGCTGATAATGTTAGCATATTATAATATTACTATCCTGATAGCAAGCAAGGAAGCAAGTTTGTGGCATAAATGAAGTAATATATATTTTGTAATAATCATGCAAATTTTCAATAAAAGATTGTTCTAAACAGCTATTTTTTTATTTTAATCCTATACCCAATATTAATTTTTGTTTTAAATCTTACGTTAATATATCGAGCAAAGAAATATTTCAGATAGATATCTTCATAAAATGCACTTTTATAAAACAGAAAAATGTAAACTTACCAACAGACTCACAAAGTCATATATTAAAAACTATGCTAGTTGTCACACTTATTAGGAAAACATTGTAACGCATCAAAAATAATTTGTTAATGCTCAGTCAATATCTATGTTGAAGTATTTGAATAAAAAACGTTGAAACTTCCCATGTACATTTCATACCGCAAAAGGAACTGATAAGTAATGAGTTATTTGACTGTATGACATGAATTTTTGTCAAAAACATACAATTATAACACTGTATAAATACATTAGTTAATTGAATGATATTACCATTTAAATTCAACGATGAATTATTTTCTACATACGCTATTATATCTATTAAACAGAAATTGTAAAAGGGCGAATAAAAATAGTAACAACAAATATCTAGAGGACAGTATGGCTCAGTTGGTAGCGTCGCGGCCTCTGAATCAGACTGTCGTGGGTTCGAATCCCACCTCTGCTCATGGATGTTTTGTGATGTTATTTAGTTTTAAGTGATTAAGTGACATATGATATTTGTTGTATTTAAGACGCTAATGACCTAAGTTGTCGACGCGTCTATAATCCACAATAAATAAATAAACAAATATCTACTAATTAGGGTTCATTCCCGGGAATTCCCGAGCCGAGAATTCCCGGGAAATCTTTGGGCTTTGTTCCCGGGAAATTAAGCTCGAGAAAAGTCGAGAACTCGAGAAATCATGTTTTAGTCTATAAAATTATAAAATAAAACTATTTGCCTTTGCCGTAAGTAGATCTAATTGTTTTGTATGTATGTACTATGTTCAGATGTTGTTTTATTGATCTTGCAAAGTTTTAAGTTGATTTTTTTCCTAATTAACCTGCCAAAATGGTGATGTGATTGTAATTATAAGTCAGCGTAGTATAAACGTTTTAATGTTTAAATTTTTAATTTTTTTTATTTTGTTTGAGAGAAGCTAATTTTGATACTTTTGTTTGACAGGAAAACCACTTAATTTTCTGATTTAAAATAAGATATGTTTTATGATACACATTTTTAATTTTGTGACGACTTTTTTCATTATTTGAACCGAAAAGATATGCAAAAACATACGTAAATGTAAATTTCTCGACAACCCAAGAAATTAGCCTCGAGAATTCTCGAGACCCGAGAAACTGATAAGCTCGAGAAATCATGAACCCTACTACTAATGTATATTTTTTTTCAATAAAGACTTTAATTTGTATACGGGTTTATTACAAAGTATTTTCCAATCATTCGCAATTAATTTAAATACTAATACGGTGTAAGCAAGTGTAACTAGTGGCATAATGAGGTATATACTATTACTGACGAGTAGTGACAGTACGTTAAAACGAGTGATAGCGAGTTTTAAGTCACACGCGTCAGAATATCATTACGAACGAGATATATATGGTATTTTTTGCCATACCCACTATAATATCGCTGCTTTTTATTTCATTTAAGAATTTTCAAAAAAAAATGAGTTAATTTTGTGTCGCCAACTTTACTTCTATAGTAGGCCGAGAGTAGCTGTCAGTAGGTGATAGCGAGTGGATCAGAGCGAATAAACATAAATCACTATGGCAATGGTTTACTTTCCCACACTAGTGTGAGAAAGATACGTTCCCGCACACCGGCCTGTAACTAATGTCATTGTTATTTTTGAAGTTTTTTGGAAGTGGATCAGAAAAATGAGAACAAACTTATTCACAAAAGCTCTTTTCAACCGATCCTGTTTTTTTATCCTTGGTTCAATGAAAGTGGCTATACTGCAGCTGTAAACAAATGTACAGAGATAAAATGAGTTCCGTTTTTTTTGAAGGTTTAAACAGAAATTGATAAAAAATATCCTCTGGAATATGTATCAATTAATTAACATTATCATATGTGATACATTCCTACGCGTGAATTTTATTTTACGCTTTTAATTTGTTTATCAATTTATCATTTTTCATGTTTGTTTTGAACAAATTAAAATTGCGATATTGTAACCCCACCATTAAAATTGAATAAAGTAACTTTTAGAGATCTGGAAACTGCAATGATTTCAATGAGTCAAAACGGTAAAATTTACCTATAATTAGAATATCTCTGCAAGATGAATAACTTTCCAGAGAAAAACAAATCCTTCACAAATTTCATCGCTACATGAATGAGATAAATTAGTGCAAAATTACACTCATTTCGTAATCGAAGATATATCTTTTGTATTGCCCAAATATATCCTTTGTATTGCCCAACGTTTTGATTTCCACATGACTTCCAAAACATGAAATCTAAAAGATAGAAAAAAATCTCGCCAACTGGTTGCTGCTCAAGTTAAATTCTGATACACTAAATTATTTATTTATTTATTTGATTGTTTCTCACAGACTATAAAAGTCCAATTATGAGAGCATTAAATGTACACGTGATATATAAAAAAATAGGTGTCAATTTCAAAGAAAATATTACCTAAAAACATATTAAAATAAACAAAACATTTTAAGACTGGAACAATCATTGGATTGCTCTTCAAAACTTTCGAACTAAGTTTCAAGTTTCGACACAACTTTCGTTGATACCGGGCGTATGAGGAGCATATTTTCTTTTTTATTTGGGGGGGAGGGGAATTGGTCACCATATCATGGAACATATATGCTACCTACATTGTTTTAACACGATTTAAAGACATATCGCGGACTATATTAATATTTAATATACAGAATTTTTATAATGCTTATGTGCGCATTAGTATATGAAACACCCATTTGGTGTGACGTAACATAGCTTCAACATGGGAAAAATTCATTTTTCAAATCTATGTCATCCTAGGGGTTCTAACCCTAAACTTTCCAGTGTCCTCAGTCCGCCGCGACAGTGGAAAGTTTAGGGTTAGAATCCCTACGGAGACATAGGTTTGAAAAATAATTTTTTCCCATGTTGAAGCATTATGTTACGTCAAACCAAATGGATGTTTCATATACTAATGTACACATAAGTTAAGCAAAATCGCAGGATAGTGGACAAAATAATTTGATTTATTAAATTAAATGTATGACGTTTCGTCTATAGATTTAGACTTTTTCAAGTACAATCATAAAAATAACAAGCATTGTTATTTTTATGATTGTACTTGAAAAAGTCTAAATCTATAGACGAAACGTCGTACATTTAATTTAATAAATCAAATTATTTTGTCCACTATCCTGCGATTTTGCTTAATTTTATTATAATCACGATAGACACGATTTCTAATATAAAAAAAAAGTACACATAAGCATTATACAAATTCTGTATATTAAACATATCATCATGGAAGTAATATTGAAAAATATATTACTTTGGACCTTGAAGGTCTCTAGAGGACAAATGATTTAAAAAGGGTACACCTCCTAATAACATCTCTTTTAATTTTTACATTTATAATACAAAATAATACCTGTAAATTGTACTCTCTCTAATCGTTAAAATACATTCGATTCTGAATAACGACTCCAATTCTGATGAACGGAGAATAGTCTTATTTTTAGGAAACGCGAGTCACCGACACATAATTAATATCATTGATACGCTTGCTAATGAAAATGAAAACACGCAAACACGGAAAGTAAAAGTATGTGAAAAAACATATTTATAGTGACATATCATTCAGATATTTCATTAATAAATTAATAATATAATTTGGTAAACACATAACTTAAAAAGTTATTTTTATAGCATATTACGTTATATTACGTTGTATTAAAATACAAAAAAGCATCCAAAAACTCAAGACATATTGGAAGGCAACGTCTATCTGTCTGTCTGAACGCAATAAACTCTGAAACTGTTCAACGAATTTTAAAAGTGAAAAAAAAATGTTGAATGCAAAAACTATCAAAAATCTATATATAATCTAGGTGGCATAAAATGTAGAATATATGTGACGTCACTGTGCAAATAATGATTAGGTACTGCCTAAACACATAAAGAAGTTAATATTGTAGCAAAACCCCAGATGGTACACCGCTGGCGACAATAGAATCATCGAGAACAAGTAACAATGGTGAGGCGTGGTATGATATCGAAGACACAGGAATATTCTGGAAAGCGCGCGAGCGTGGGGGGGTCAAGCTGCTAGCTCTATATAAGCAGGAGCAGTCACCGGCGAGAACAACGAGAGTCATGTGACAGTGTCGATTGGAAATAAATACAGCATATAAATTGTTCAGTGTTATTTAAAGCATCAAAAAGTTGTGAAACAAACTTTATTGCAGCTAATTTTTTGTAAAATATAAGTCGCGCATGCGCATTTTTCGTCCCTTGGAAAATTCTTGTCAGGTCGAAAGTAAGTTAAAGTGGTGCCAGCCTACTCGATTACTGTAAATTACATTTGACAGTTCGCCTAACCTACAATATCTATTTTCGGTGTTTTTGTAAGTTTTTGAATTTTGTTCTACTTATCAATGCATTTATCACAAAAAGTACTCGGGTAAAATTGACTATTGCGTCTCGGGTGATTTCCACCCTCGCTGCGCTCTGACCAACAAACGCCACCCTCGTTCGCAATTGCCAATTTTCTGTCCTAGTAACACATTGCATTATTGCATAAATTTCCTTAGTAATCGACAGCTCCTATAAATAGCGCTTGTGAGTCGTGACCCACCTTAATAAATTTTATGCTTCTGCATTTTGACAAATTACCTTCGTTTCATTAAAAGTAGGTACCTACAAAAAGTGTTATTCAGTTTAAATAGTAAAATAAATTTTAAACAAACATTCTTTTCAGATCTTTGACCAAAAATACTACATTGCCGTTATAATATAAGTATCGTAGGCGTATGGTTATAAATAAACAAAGAACATAAATAACTTGGCGAATTGTATTTGGAAATTTAAATTCACATCCAAAACTGGAATTTCGCATCTTGATAAAACGAATAGACAAAATATATAAATCACTCCAGTGAGAATCTAAGCTTAATCAAATCGAATGCGTCTTGTTAAACATTAATGTGACATTTTTTTACATAAATATTTAACAGCTTAACAGTTATAAATAGCAAAAAACTATTTTAAATTATTTCCTTAACATTTCTAAGTTTAGTATAAAGCTTGTTTTATTAAGTGCTTGCATTTTACAAGCATTACAAATTTTTCTATGATTAAATAAAAGGTATATTATTCAAAATAACTATGTATTAAAAAATCTAAAAAAAAATCGTTTGCTATAAAACTATTTATATTATTTTTTTCCCATTTAATAATTTTATAATGATTCAATACTCAAACCTCTGCTACAAATTTGGAAAGAAACTGAATATGTGGAGAGCCATACATTCAGTTGTTTGAAGACAAATATATTTCGCATTAATATTTCGCAAATATATTTCGAAGGCACTACCAAAAAAGAAAATTAAACTAATTGAAATTCTATATAAGTAATTGAAATCAATGATAAAAATATATGAGCACTGTGGTTGGAATAAAAAACAAAAATAAAGATAGTTACTTCTTACCACAACAGTTTTATTGATGGATGTACATTTCGAAAGCTATGCTTTCAGCTTCAGCAAACACTATACATGAAATGTGTTTGCTGAAGATGAAAGCATAGCTTTCGAAATGTACATCCATCAATAAAACTGTTGCGGTAAGAAGTAACTATCTTTATTTTTGTTTTTTGAAATCAATGAGTCTGTTTTATATAGGTATTGCATATTAATCAAATAGGTATTAAAATTCGAATCGTAATTTATTTTAAATCAGAGTGTTAATGATACTATTTATTAAATAATAAAATTAATATAGTTTACCAGCAAAACAGGAAAATATATTTTATTATATTAAATAAAATGATGATTTAGTCACGAAACATATTTTATTGCAAAAGGTAACAATAATAATGAAATATCTATGAATTAAACAAGGTGTCTGAAAACACAAACTGGTTTCAGATCAACATAAAATAGATGCACGATGGGGTCACCATTTTTGTATTACTTATTTGAAAAAATTTTGCTTGTCAAATATAATTTAAATTTGCGTAAATGAATAATTGGAGATATATAATTATAATTTTTATTCATTTTTTAATTTCAAAACGCGACGAAAAATAGAAAAAATATTAATATACAGCGTGTAGGGAAAATGTGTAACACACTTCGGCAGGTAATGCTTTAGATATAGTGATGGGCGAAATTGTTATTTTTTGGTAACAGTTATAAATGCTACTATTATTTGAAAATAACCAGTTCCCGATAACTGTTAAAAAATAACAATTTGTGCATGGACGCTATGCCTTTGTGAAAAAATTGTTCCAACATAGTGACAATTCAGATTAGATACTAAAATGGTAACTGTTACAGAATAAATAACAGAACACATTTGAAGACGGAACACTTTAGTGAATTAAAACGCCTTTGAGAACCAAAATGCTTCGTTATTAATTTAGAGCATATTATGTTATTTTAATTTTTATTTATTTCTTTTCAGGCGATAAGTCAGGATTAACAGAGAATGTTAAGGCAAACGCGCACATGCTACTTTTTGTATCACGATTGTGCGACTAATTGTCGCTTGTAGATCGTCAGATGCAACTACCAACACCGTTAGCCCGCAAACTATACACTGAAATACACAACTGTGTTACGAACGCGCAATTGTTAAACGCACTTCGAATGGGAAACAAGCGTCTCGATCGTTAGATTGAACGCATGCTGTTTCCAAATCGCGCGATCGAACGAGACATTTCGAGTTTGCTAAATCGCGCGTTTTCGATACAAAAAGTTGCATGTGCGCGCTGTCTCTAATTATTTAATTTATAAGATATTTATTAACCTTCGCTTAGTTTTCTTGTCTTATGCGTGTTTGTAACTTTTTCTTTATAAAATGTTGAATGGTTAGAATGAAAAGAAGCTAGTAGCTGAATCTCGTCTTTTGGTACTCTATTTTATAATGCACTAATAAAATGTTTGTGTGTAAACATCCCTACGCCCTTCCCCTCCTAAAAAAACAGGCAATATATCGCAGGCTTGAATGAATCCGTAAAATCTTACATGGCTACATGAGACGCAAGAAACCAAGCGTATATAACGATTAGTCCAGCCAACGTATTGCTACTACCATGCCGTCTTTAAGACAACGCATACTAAACTGCAACCAAAATCAGAATCTGCAATTGCATATTTTAGGTAAAAATGTTTAACATAAAACAGAAAGAAACTTGTCGGAAGTGAGCACTCCCTTGGCACGTAGGATCAATAAAAGCAATACTGATTAATTCAAAATTTGCATTTAATAACTAACGTTTCGGCATTCTTCATACCATCTTCAGAGTCTACAATTATAATTATTCTTATAGACTCTGAAAATGGTATGAAGAATACCGAAACGTTAGTTATTAAATGCAAATTTTGAATTAATCAGTATTGCTTTTATTGATCCTACGTGCCAAGGGAGTGCTCACTTCCGACAAGTTTCTACACTGTTTTCAAGGATCAAATTATTCTATTCAATTATAGCAACTTCGAATTCAATAAAACAGAAAACTGCGCATTTGCTTCGCGCTTCCCAAAATTTTTATTTATTATTTTTTCTATACAGACATTGTTCAGATTAGAAAATATTTCCCCACCGCGCTACAAAAATGCATTGTTTTATTTTTAGATAAAATGTACATAAATCAGTCGATGTGTAAATATGACTGCACAGATGGTCGACTCTCACCAGACTTCAGTTGCAAAACATTATTTCGAAACAGGGCTTGCAGCCCTTGAAAGTTCAATAATGGTGCGAGCGTAAGTCTGTGTGTCTGCAGTGGAGCGGTCATCGATGGATCGGTCATCGACTCTACTGGACCCGTGACCAGAGTAACAGACAAACTATATACAGCTGTATTACAAATACACAGACATACAAGACTTGTCGATCGTAACTAAGTTGACGTCAACATTTATACAGATTACTAAGTTTTAATTTTATTCACTAGTAAAGAAAAGAAATGATTGTAGCAATCACGCGCCGGATTAAAACATTCGGTTGACCATAGGGTTGCCAATGTAAATGTAACAATGATTTCATCTTTAGTACAGAAAAACTAATGCGATATTAATGAGTGCTGATTGAAATTACGAGAGGAAGTCTCTGTAGCAAAGGATGAAATGAATTACTGATGATTAAAATTGCATTTCTATAATAAAATCGCAGATTCATGATGTTTTATTACTTGCATAGTTTACAATATACTGATTTTTTGACAAATTTATACAGATTTCTTAAATTAAACAAAGTATAACTTTTGAAATAAATTTTTAGATGCTCCAAGTCTTCATGGTTTCCGGGCTTGTAGGCCCTGGTCCGGTGGTATTTCTACCTGACGTTTCGTCTACAACTACGGTACATTCTCAAAGGTGATGTGGCAGCGCCTTTGAGAATGTCTACCGCAGTTGTAGACGAAACGTCTAGGTAGAAATACCACCGGACCACGGCCTACAAGCCCGGAAACCATGAAGACTTGGAACAATGCCGGCCGTGAAAGCTTGCACACTTGAATTTTTAGATGCTCTGAAGATGGTGTAAAGCTAAGAAATGCAATTTTTATAATCAGTATTGCTACTCATTTGAAGGGAATGGGGAAAGAACAGGGTACCTATGTCAAATTTTTTTGATTTTTGAGCTGTTAGTGCCATCTGATAGACCGTAACGGTATTCAGCACTGGGGTAAATTGTGGGATAAAAGAAAAAAGTAGGTCACCGTGTATTTTAAAACTTAAAATTATTGGATGGCAAAAGAACAAGAAATGTAAATAACTTTAAATTCAATTTACTCAGCAATTTGTCAGAAGAACATTTTCCACATTCCCTTCATTTGATCCTTTGTCACAGAGACTTTCTCTTCTAATTTCAATCATTATCTACTGGAAAATATTATTGTTCATTCCTCGAAACATCGAGGTAAATCAAAAAACTATGATAAGTGATATATCTAAAAAGAAAAAGAATTTAAAGGGACGAACTTCTTTGATAAAATGCTTGCCAAAAATTACTGGGAAATAACTAATCATTTAAATTTAAAGCATTAATTTTTTTGTCCAAAAACAAATTTAAGTCCATATCATATTTCATACAATTTTCTAAGCAGGGTTTGGTAATACGTTCAGTGATTTTGCTTCTTAAACGTCGATAGAACAGAAAGAAAGAAGTTATTTCTAGTGAACTGCGAAACCATTTCTTGAAATTATTACTAACATTTAACTTATTTGAAAACAATTTGAGTCTTCAGTTTATATATAAAAAAACATCAATTTGAGTATTTAAGTGAAATTGTTCTAGCGGAATATTGAATTCATCCAAATTAGGTGACTGGATCAGTTCATCGATGACCAGCCCGAGATACAGTTGCGATTGTGCCAGATATCTAGCATCTGTTGTTTGCGTATCGTCAAATTTTACGTCGCGTGTTTATATCTTACTTACTGTACGCATGATTGCCTACATGATCATTGGTCTCATTCAAACGTGTCACTGTCACTTATGAGATGACCTTCTTACAACATTATCAATGGACAACAGAACAATACGTGAGACAAAAGGTACACATACAAAAAATTATTAATAATAACATGTTGAACATTGTAAATTATTCATCGACATATTTTAAATCTAAAATTTGAAGCATCGTAATTGCGGCAGTGCTGAGAAAAATAGCAAAAATTGCATCTATACACATAATATAAACCCAATATGTAAAAAAATTCAAAAATCGTCCTGTTCAAAGCGAGAAGCTTAATCGATCGAAATAAAACAAAGCACATGTCACTTCTTGGAATCTGTATACCTACTACAAAACTATGTATGTTTCATAAAAATCGCATTAGTCTTTTTTCTGAACTGACAAACAGAACTACATTTTTTATTAATATAGATTGTTATCATCAGAGATACTATTTATCCAATAAGAAAATTTCAAAAGTAAAAATATATTTTTTTTAATCTAAACCTCATATAGCAGAATTTTTGTTATTTCTAAAGGCGAAAATTGTATTTCTTACGTTTAATTCGATTAAATATAATTACAATTGAAATTCTGTACAATATTAATTTATAAATAAAAAGTGGAAAGCGAGACTCTCGACTTCTTATTAAAAGTTTCGACCATTCAGTTTTAATCTCGGTCCCGTCACCGATGCCGAGACAAGAGCAATACTAGTGTCGATCTCGTCCACAGCGCTACTTAATTAAAGGCCATGGTAACATATTTTAATTATCACTAATATTATTGCATATTTAATTAACGAATAGGTATTATAATAACTTGATAAACTGATCATAAATCAACATCTATCAATAAATAGTACGCATTAAAGACGGTAAATAATTCCGTTATCTGCATAAAGTAATAAACTTGCAGATTAAAGCTTTCCGTTTTTTTATGCTATTTTTTAATTTGAAACTCTATTATCAAGCTGCTCCCATTCAACAATTGTAATAAATAAATTCTTCCATTAGTCAACTACTTCAAAGAAACAACAGTCGGTGCTAAGAAAATTTAAAATGTTACGCATTTTTAGCATAAAGATTGTCCCAAAATAACGTTGAATTAATTACGCAGTACATTCTTGAGCTAAAATAAAGTCAAAAAGTTTATATAAACTTGTGTTTTCTGCAAGTGTATTGTTTTTAAAATGCAGGTCGGCGTTAATAATCTACATGAAAAATTTGTTTTTTAGAAATTTTGAAGTCATTTACTGAATGTGTTCCATTTAAAAAAAATTTGACTGGATTCCTTACCAGTAGAGAAGTTAGAGTGTATGTCAACCACTATTTTCTAAAAAATAAATGATACGCCAATGCGTAAATTAAAAAAAATGTTTTTAAAGTAAAATCAATTTAAAAGAAAATAGTATTTTATGCAACTAGTACAATTTTGTATAAGACGCGAGGGGTGTAGTTGATACACGAGTTGAGCGTCTATAATTTACAATTCATTTATTGATACGCGAGCCGCAGGCGAGCGTTCCACCACTCCTAGCGTCTTGTACTTAATTGTATGAATTGTATACACTATTTTTTGTAACACATAATGAAATGAACAACAATTTCAACTTTAGATATTTATTAAATCAATTTAAAACACCGAAATCTCACTGACAGCTAAAAATATTTACTTCGTTACCATAGCAACTATATTATATTTCTCGTATGGAATAAAATATTATGTATAATCGCACGCTGACGTCACAGTTTATATTATACGTACGCCTTCCTATCTTGTCGTATCAATAAAATATATTTTATGTGATACGACATATGTACAATGTACTTATTATTGTACACCCTGCGATATTTATTATTTTAAGTACCCGACTAGAGAGACGAAATGTTGCACATGTCATACATTATATATGTGTTACAAAAAAATATTTAAGTTTGTTTTACGTTAAACTAACATTTTTAAAACTAAATAATTAGATTTAGAACCAAAGGGTTATTTTCATTCTTAGAACATAAGGTCTGTACAGTGTACATAATGGGAAATATTTCCCAAACTTCCTGATACACTCTGTATAATCATGTTTTTGTATTTTACGTAAAAATGTTAATTTTGAAGCAATAGAAAGCGACAATGACACAGTTTATATTGAATATTGGTACCTCATGTTGTAATATAAAGATTTAAATTTTTTGTAAGAAATGTGTTTATGTTTAAGTAAGTAATTAATTGTCACCTTAGGCTCCCCAATAAGTATTTAATCTATAAATATGCAATATATTAATATACAGTGTGGATGAGTTTCCATTACAACACTCATTTATTCTCTCAATAATCAACGATTTGAAAAATTGTAAAAATAGTTTTTTTCATTCAGAAGAGCAGCAATTTGTAGAATATCTTTTAAAGTCAGTTTATTTTTTCCGGGTTAATTCCAAACGAGAGAAGCACTTTTTATTGAACTAGTTAGCGTCGCGGCCTCTGGAACTGTCGTGGGTTCGAATCCTGCATCCGCTCATGGATGTTTTGTGATGTCATTTAGTTTTAAGTCTGTTGTTATTTAATGTACTAGTGTACCCGTGCAAAACTTTTTTGCGACGACAACACTGTCTTCAAAGAACAATGGTTTAGTAAAGGCTATCACCAAAAAAAATGTTTGCCAACACAAACCTTTTTTATATGTAATATGAATCACTTTATTAAGAAAACAATAAGAAATATATATTTCAAGCTTTCTCAATATCATTGTGTATACGAACGCGTGAGTAAAACACATAACCTAGCTTTTAACGATATGTTTTTAATATAATTTTTGATAAATATTTTTGATTCAAACATAACTTTAAAGTGTACGTAAAATAGTAATTTTTTAGAAGCTATAGAACGTATCTATCAGTTTAATACTTACGTACGAATGATCTTCATAAAAAAATCGATGAGTTTGTCGGTATTTGAGAAACTACGTACTATATTTAAAAGAGAAAAAAATTTGCACGTACATATACATCTTTATTGTTTAATTTTAAATACTTTTGGAAATTTTGTCAATATAACCCTATTAAAATCTGGGCTCTAAAAATTAAAATGTACAACTGTCAAGATGTTTCATTGTTTATTGTTTGCATAGTCTATCCACGACATGCGTACATATTTGCATTTCTCTCACACTCATGTATCGTGAACGCCGATGGATTTTCTCTGTTTACGTTTCTCTTCACCCCACTGCCCCCCTCGTCATTTTTACTATTATCGCTTGAAATCACCCCTTTTAAAGAAATGTCACCAAAAAACATATCTGTGAACTAAAGGCCTCAGTTTAAAAAAAAATTATGTAAATCGGTTGAGAAGGGGTTGCTGGCGGATTGTCTAGAGAAATAGGGCTTGTGTTTTAAATATATAGATAATCAAGACGCTAATGACGTAAGTTGTCAACGCGTCTATAATTTACAATAAATAAAACAAATCAGTGAAGGAATCCCACGCAACTTAAAGCGTTTAACCTAGTTGATCTGCGATGTTTGCACCGGCAAATAAACCGTATCTATGCAGCAGTGAAATCGATTTTATTACTACTACTAATACTACTAATAATGTCATTCCTTCTGCATTAGTGTTGCTTAATAAACCTAGTTTATTCAAATCGATTACAGAAGATAATACAGGGTGTCCGGATAAGGTGAGCAAAAAAGTCAGGGGGTGATGCTACTTGAAAAATTAATGCCACAAGTTCATGTAACATTTTTCCTAAAACTCAAAAATACCGGATTTATAGGGCAGCAAAGAATGTTTTTTCCACCCGCTAACCAGGGCTAAGGGGCAATGCCCTACCTTAAAACATCCAGTGCCCTACTTTAAGGAATTATAAATAAGCCGCAAAGACTGTCACGACAGAATGACAGACTTGATCTATCTGACATTCGGAAAAACAAGATTAAATTCGTTGGATCTAAATGAAGTTCTTCGGAAATTTGATAACATGGCAAGTTCTGTATTTTTTTTTATTAAATTGTAATTTACCGTTTTTTTGCTTTTGTAATTTGATATCACCAGATGAGGTGGGCAATCCAATTAATAAATTGTAGTCTTTTGCTTCAGCCCTACTTTAAACTTTCAGTGCCCTATCTTGAATTCAGCTCTAGCTACGGCCCTGCAGCTAACCCATAATGCATATCACGTAGCTCGATGTGACCATAGTTAATATTATTATTCATCTTAAATTATTAAACTCAACAATTCACCAAAAACAGCGTCAAATTATTATCTGTCGAAATAAATTCTACGTAAACTTGTTTACAACGCAAATAACGCATTTGTTTCCAACATGCTTTGGTTGAAAATGAGCAGAGTTGAGTTTGTATTCATACAATGCAAGCAAATTTTTAAAAGTGTTTTTCTCGAAAACAGCTCATTTTATCGTGATGTAAGAAGAGGATCTTTTTTGAAGATTTTTTGATGCTCTTTAATTGTGTGTCGTCAAAATTTAAAAAAAAATTCAAACAAAATTTATAGGTCATTATCTAAAGGTCAAAGGCAGTTTAGGCCCTTTGGGTTTAGGAGACTTAAGTTAAATTTGGAACACATATACAAAAGAACATTAGTGATAAGTATGTCAAATTTGAAGACAATCGGTACGCTAGCAAAAAAGTTATTAGAAAATTCTTTGTTGCCCTATAAATCTGGCATTTTTGAGTTTTCGGAAAAATGTTACATGAGCTTGTGGCATTAATTTTTCAAGTAGAATCACCCCCTGAATTTTTTGCTCACCTCATCCTGTATATCATATCTACAGCTGCCTACTACTAAAGCAATAGATTTTTCTCTAAAATCCTATACAAAAAAGGGTTCAACAGGAACTGTTTTCTTGTTGAAAAATATTTCTGATTTAAAATTGATTTAAAACCTTCGAAGTCTATGGAACGGGAACAAGTAAAAATTTAAAAAAAACTGAAATAAATAAGTCGTTCGCACTATTGCGAAGAAGGTACTCAAGACACTGCAAAAATGAATAAATTAGATATACCTGTTGACCTATTTTTCGTCCATTTTATTAATTAATTTCGCAGTGTGCAGATTTAGATCGTAGATATGCGTCTCTTTTTTTACATAATATAATTTATACGTCCATTAACACCCGTTGACAATAGGGTCATCCCACATATCAATATTTAATATTTTTTAACAGTGTAGATCAGTGATTCCCAACTCATGGGCCGTGGCCCACTTGTGGACCGCGGGCAGGGTGGTACTGGACCGTGAACGCTGGTCGAGAGTCTAAGCCAAGATAAATATTATCGGAGCTTCAGGGGTCGAGATGGGAACAATCGAGTATATAGGTGTCTATTTGCGTTTGTGTGTTTATAGTTTTTAGTTGTATATATATTTTAGTTAATGGGCCTCAATTTTTTTTTACAAAAATTAGTGGTCCGCACAACTAAAAAAGTTGGGAACCGCTGGTATAGATTATTCCTCATACATAGGTAAACAATAATGTAAACCAACTTAAAAAAATATATATACATAATATGTATATACAGGGTGGTGAACGTAACTGCTGCACATAGGGATTTAACCCGTAAAATCAAACTTTCGCGATTATTTTAGGAAAAATATCTTCAAATAATAGTTTTAGAACATAAAATTCTGCATCTAAATCATTAAACAAAATTAATTTTGCATGCTTTGTAACGGCAGAAATTTGATATGAAAATTCTGCCGTTAATAAGCATGCAAAATCAATTTTGTTTAATGATTTAGATGCAGAATTTTATGTTCTAAAACTATTATTTGAAGATATTTTTCCTACAATAATTAGGGAAGCAGGAAATCGCGAAAGTTTAATTTTCGGGTTAAATCCCTATGTGCAGCAGTTACGTTCACCACCCTGTATAATATCATATATATTACATTTTAAACCTTAATCTTGTCTTGTAAGACAATATCTATACAATACAAAAATAATTAATCCTCAAAATAACGGAGATAAGATGATCACAAAAAAGAGATAAAGGCAAAGACTACAAATTCATTTCATAAAAAAATGAATCATACTATATTATATAATATATTATATAATATATTATCTTTTATTACTTGTCTCATAAAATTATTTAATTAGTTTGCAAATTTTCCAATTTTCCAGATCATTTATATCACCGTATTACTGTTTGGTGTTTAAATAAAACCAGAATATTAATTAATGGTTATCAACAAGTTAATAAAAACTCCACCTGCAATAATTCAAACCGTTTTTAGTCAGGCCAGCATCACACGAGAGCGTATTTAAACGAATGTTTAATTTACAATTAAGCAAGAGGACAGTGTGGTCCAGTGGTTAGCATCACGGTCTCTGGATCAGACTGTCGTGGGTTCGAATCCCGCCGCCGCTCATGGATGTTTTGTGATGACATTTAGTTTTAAGTCAGTTGTTATTTAATGTGTTCAAGACGCTAATGACCTAAGTTGTCGACGCGTCTATAATTTACAATAAATAAATATACAATTAAGCAAGAGGACAGTGTGGTCCAGTGGTTAGCGTCGCGGCCTCTGGACCAGACTGTCGTGGGTTCGAATCCCGCCGCCGCTCATGGATGTTTTGTGATGACATTTAGTTTTAAGTCAGTTGTTATTTAATGTGTTCAAGACGCTAATGACCTAAGTTGTCGACGCGTCTATAATTTACAATAAAAAAATACAATTAAGCACATAACTCGTCGCACTAAAGCACGGATTACTTTAATGTTCCCCCATTGGATACATTTATTTATTTATTGTGGATTATAGACGCGTCGACAACTTAGGTCATTAGCGTCTTAAATACAACAAATATCATATATCACTTAAAACTAAATAACATCACAAAACATCCATGAGCAGAGGTGGGATTCGAACCCACGACAGTCTGATTCAGAGGCCGCGACGCTACCAACTGAGCCATACTGTCCTCCCCATTGGATACAGGAGTCCATTGTTTTAACATGCATTATTGTACCAGAGTTCAATTCACATTTGTAGTAAATGTAAATATTGTTTCTAACGCCTGTTAAAATGAAACTTGTCTAACGCCGACCTTAAATCATTCGATGCTTCAACCGCCGTCCGCCGTGCATCAACAAAAAACAACTCTTTCGCGACTCTATTAAATTAATTAAATGATTATGTCATCGCGGGTCAAAGAATTCCCAACGGCCAGACAAGTAATTTGATTGTAAATTTTGTTATTTAAAGCGTATGGTACAGGTTTTTGTCAAAGCCGATCACCGATCAATCGTTATTTTCAAAATTCAGAAATATCTTTATTTTTACATCAGTGTTGCCTGCATTATTATTACTGACGCTCCTTTTGAAATAATGTAACATTTTTTACCTTTATTTGCAGTGATATCTTAAAAAAAGAGTGTGTGTGTACTCATGTATGCACGTCAGAAGTTATACTTCTTTGACGTAACAAAACAAAAATAACTCCAAAAATTTTATCCTGCGTGCCAGTATTAAACGTTTGTAAAAAAGACGATAAAAATAATAAAATAAAGATATAAAATAAATTAATTAAATTATTAATTTTTTAAATATATTTATTAATTGTATTTATATCTAATTATTTATTACAAAAAAAAAGCATGTTTGTGTTGAGATTCGAACCCGAGACCTATTGCGTATGACGCGGCGATGCTATCCGTTACACCACGCACATCTTACATAGCAGTGTTATATAATAGGGTATTATAATCATGAAAAATAATAATGTAAACAGTACGGGTGTTGGAGTACGAACTCATATTTAACGAAAGCGGCATAAACGAGCGTTTGAATAGCAATAGCTTTTATTAATATTATTCAAAACTGAAAACGCTCTTGTCACATTGTATTTAGGGATGTGACATTGAGTAAAAAAAATCGATTATTTAATAATCGATTTTTTTCTTTTCAATATAAATCGATTATTTAATAATCGATTTTTCTCTTTTCAATATAAATCGATTTGTAAAAAATCGATTTTTGAAGAAATAATCGATTTTTTCTATTATTCAAAAAATTGCATACTTTTATAATGAATGAAAACAATTGGAAGGGTATCGATATGACACTATTTTACATAATACATACAGATGGCGCCATTTTCCGACTGATTAGTTTACGTTTAGTGAACTTATTTTATGTTTTTTCATCCGTCGCACAGATGGCGTTGTTTACAAAAATCGATTAAAACGTGTAATTTGTAAATGTTGGCTGCATTGGGTTTCCCAAAGCCTATATTCTTTCTTAATATTAATATTCATAAAAAAAAAATAAAAATAAATTAAAAAAAGTGTAATTTATATAAGCGATTTAAAAGTGTAATTTATATAATCGATTTATAAAAAATCGATTATTATTATTAAAAAATTAATCGATTTATAAAAAATCGATTATTAATATTAAAAAAATCGATTGTTAAAAATCGATTATAAGAAAAAAATAATCGATTAATATAAAAATCGATTATTTTTTCACATCCCTAATTGTATTATAATCATGAACTTCCGACTAACTTCATGGTGTTACTTTCGACTAACTTCATGGCGTGAAACGTAAAAATTCACTCTTATCATTTTTCCATAACGCGCCAAAAGAAGTATAACTTCAAAAAAGAAAAAACTACATTCAAAATAAGTTCATTTGACTTGTTAGAGAAATTTATTTAAAGAAGATAAACAAATATAAATCTTTAATCAAATTTTTAAATAGATATAAAATATATGCGACCACGGTTTGATTATAATTCTTTTGTACCTACTTGGAATTTTATTTGAAAATATTTTTATTTTACATACAATCATTTAATCATTCTTTCTATGGATCCAGCTATGATGCATGGAGGTGAAATATTTGGGAACCAAAAGATTAATCACGTCCATTACAAATGAACTGAGTGACTTCTCAAGAGGGCCCTTGTAGGTCAAGTGCAGCGGGAAAATTTTCCTGTTCTCAAATTATCTATTTATCTATCTATGGAGATCTCAAAATAAATTTCCAAAAAAATTTAATACCATCAATCCCTACGTAAATTTACACACGACCGCCAAGTCAGGTTGACTTGTTTTTATTTGTGGTCACATAAATAGAGTTTCAATCAATTCCTCCTCTTGAGTTTGGGCCATTCATAACGATTATAAGTTAAACCTGATTTCGACCGTCTTTAAAATAATCTTTCTCTTGTCAAACCACTCTGTACACAATGTCAACTTATAAAATAACTTTTTATTAATAAAAAAATAATACGCAGTTTCAAATTACACCAGACAAAAAGAGTTTTATATATAATATTTTATTAACATATCAATTTGCACTTATTAGTATAATCCTGCGTGTTAATCAATCTGATTTACTGACATAATCTGTAGCGACTCCTTCAATCGTAAAGTCTAAAGAACACGAGAACACACGCAGCGATTGTGGTTATCTGTCGTTAAAATTTTTCTGCGACTGTTTACCATAGTCAGAAAAAATATAAACAAAAGCATGTTACACAATTGTTGAGAGGCGTTATAATATAAATTAGTATTGCCGCCTCGTCTCGGATTTCAAGACGAGAAATTATACAACTCTCGTCTCGTTTTTTCTCGAGGATGACTTTCTCGTTTCGACAGTGAGAAATCTCGAAAAATATCACCTTTAGTATGCTTCTAGTAGATTAACGAAAAATCCTAATTAATATTCTAAATGCGAAATTTTTACACGAGTATCTTCCGCAATGGAGATAAACATAGGCTATAATAACATGCCGGCCTGGCTTCGCCCGGGTGAAAATCGGGGGTAATCTCAGAAAACTGATTTCTGCGTAACTTTTGAACGGATTTTATTCCGCGCGTTTTTCACGATTTATAGATAGATTGATTCACGAGGAAGGTTTAGATGTATAATTAAAACTGGCTGGCCCGGCTTCGCCCGGGTAAAAATCAGAAGTAATCCGATCAGACGACCGATTTCAAATATTTTTTCACTGTTCGATAGGTGATACTTTGCTTTAAGAAATAGGCTATTATAACTGGAGCGTACGAGCAAAACGAGTGAGTGATGAATTAATAAATCATAAATTCATAGCACCCAGGCAAAGCCGAACCGGGCCGCTAGTATATTAATTATATAGTGGCTACAAAGCGTCACTAACTTTTTTGTTTTCTGTTATCAAAGCAAAAAGTTCGGGGAATCACATAATACATATACCTAGCTACTGCAGAAAGACCCTTATTTATATGCCATTAATGCCAGGATCTAGGCCTAAAAACAATTTCATAATTTCAGTTCACTATTATTCATAACGATAAATTGAAAATCTAATTGATAATAATTTCATGTCTTCGTTTTATTTTACAAAATTAAAAAAATATCAGTTGCTTTTTTTATCATATTCAATAATTATTTCTATATTCCAAAATTAAGTTGAGATATCTTAAA
Source organism: Mongoloraphidia duomilia (assembly GCA_039654895.1). Taxonomy (NCBI): domain Eukaryota; kingdom Metazoa; phylum Arthropoda; class Insecta; order Raphidioptera; family Raphidiidae; genus Mongoloraphidia; species Mongoloraphidia duomilia. The sequence goes on along the minus strand of CM077524.1, from coordinate 44,494,666 downwards.
GCTCGTTTTTCGTCTCGATAATTTAATCTCGATCTCGTTTCGGAATTTAAGATGAAAAAACTATCAATCTCGTCTCAATGTTTCCCGAGAAAAATTTCAACACTAATATATATGAATCATTTTTTGGCTCTGTTTATTTTTTATTGTAGATTATAGACGCGTCAACATCTCATGTCATTAGCGTCTTTCAACTACACTAAATAACAGCTTTCTTAAAACTAAATAACATCACAAAACATCCATGAGCGCAGGTAGGATTCGAACCCACGACAGTCTAGTCTAGAGTCTGCGGTACCAAGTACGCTAACCACTAGGCTACACTGCCCTCTTTTTGGCTCTGAATTTATTATCAACTGGTACCTACGTACGAGTAGCTCAGTTCTAGCATATCTTAAGCGTATTAATTTATGTCGTTTAATATCTTGTCAATATATGACTAGTTCACCTGTTGGTACATAATTCTTTACATTGTCCAGTCCATATACTTTAATTATATACCGCGGATTGTCCATTTACTCAATGTGCGGTGAGTGAAGTTCACAAAGAATCTGTGTCTCTTTTGACGAAGTTATTCCGCATTTATTCCGATGATGTCATTGGTCGATGTACGGACGTTCCATCTGAACAAAATGTAAACAAAACGCTTGACAGCTGTTGTCATTATAACATAACCTAGTTTAATTTTGTTAAAAACAGTTTTTTACTCATATTCCTTGAAATTCGTAATGATATAAGAAGTAAACACAGGTTTTGGATCTTTTTGGGCATATTAATATCACTATCAACTGAAGTATTCCATGAACTGAAGTATAAACACCACTTGAAACGTAATATATAAAGACAAAGAAATATGTCATGGATGCCATTGACGTAAAACATCAGTGCCCCAGTGGTCAATAGTATACCGTCTCTCTTTTAAAAATTCTGTCTTTGTCTATGGAAGTAGCCAATCAGGAACCTGCCAGCTGGGTTCCCATAAAAAAAGACAGAAATATATACCCGCACGTATGTTGGCTTCACGATTTTTGATCTATCAGCAGTACAGATTTCTTATGTACATGGTCCAGTCACAGTCATCATCTGTCTAGTCTACGGCGGTGGTCATTTGAAGAGGAACCACGATGAAGCCAAGGTAAAGGAATCATTGTTGTCACACAGTTGTTACCAACTTAAAGATTCTGAAAAAAAACAAATACAGGTACATACTCGTAATGTACTTATGTTATGCTCGCATGCAGACTATATCTTACTTATTGGTGTAACTTATACACAAAAAACTCGCTATGGGTAGACCTCGCGCGGCGAAAGATGAAGCCACCGCGTCATAGTAACGTGAATGCATTGCGCCCGCTTTCTAGCTTGCTATTGGCTGTTTGTTGTCATGAATAGCAGTTTGCCAAAATTGTACCTAACGTCATAAAACCCAATGTGCAGTTTTGTGTACACGGCACTGTCTGCGGGCAAGCAGGCGTTCACTAGCATATTGTTGATGACGTGCCTGGCTTCATCTCTCACCGCGGGCACTTTAGCATTGTGCGAATTTATCCTTGAGATTGAATACTGTGTGTTATCAATTTCGAAATAATATATAACACATTAAGTAAAATTTTAATATGTCACTGTTTTTGTTTTTAATGGAGAATGGAGATTTACACTATCTCCTACCCCGAGAGGAATTTAAACGTAATTGGTGGTATAAAGTAAGTTATCCAAAAATTACGAGAAATACAATCCTGTTTAAATTCAGAAATAAGTAGGTACATAATCAGAAATGCCAATTTAAAAATCTCATTTACTTTTACATGCAAGCAGACATACCAACAGTCTAAATTATTAATATGCAAAACCAGATGATGATTAAGCGCTTATAATACTGCCGTTGCGGTTTTTTATTTTATATTATTTTTTACCCCTTGTTGTTTCGACAGTATCTATAGGTACCCAGTAGTGTTTGTACTTATAAGTCGTTCATTTATACAAAGATATTATGAAGATTTTTTATCACTTGTTCGTGCAATATTTTCGTTTTATATATAGGTACATTTTCTTCCGCTTTGCAGAGTTTTTTTTTCAAAATAACCTAGCCTTATAAAAATTTAATCTAGCATGGTAACATCGGAGCAAATATGAGCATGTTTGTGGCTTCTTATACAAACATCGAGACAACTTGATAGCCCCATGTTTCACCCTTTATTGATTTATAAACAGTCAGGGATGGGGAAATATAGTAATAACAAAAAATTTAATACTCTGTAGTCTCTTAGATCTTTAAAAAATTCAAACTAGGTTGAAAGATCGCGAACCTAACGCGCCATCTCGGAAAGTGGAGTTCTGCATGGAATGTCAGCTTGCCTTTTCATCTTAAATCTTTCTCTAAAAAACAAGTCTGCTATAAGCGCCATCTTCTTATCAAGCTTTTCAGTGTTATTTAAAAACATCATCCGAACCGCACCGACTATTTAGAATATTTTCTCTTAGAAAAATAAAATATTAAATTAAATTCGATTATAATGTCGCAAATATTATCAACTTTTAATGCAAAAAATGTATCTATTCATAGAAAAAATGGGTGTGTGCTTATGACCACACGACAGAAATGAAAACTTCAGATTTTCTAATTTTTGGTGTCATCTATTATAGCACATTTATGAACTAAAAATAATTTATTACTGAAATACTAAAATTGTATTTTTAATTAATTCCACCTTGGTTTCAAAAAAATTATAATTATTGTCAAAGAAAGAATATAACAAAAATATATAAATAAATATCATGTAGAATTTAGAAAAAAAACGCCAAAAATTCTATGCTGCCATCAGGTCTCGAACCCAAGCTCCTATGCATATAAAAACGCAAAGACTAAACTAACTGCGCTGTGGGTGGAAGAATGTAGACGGCCGTTTTTATGATATAAGTATATTGCGAATTCTTACGGAAGTGGTTGCAAATTCTTACGGAAGTAGTTGCGAACGCTTCACATTTTTTCAGTACCCAGGCAAAGAGTGCCAAACGCGTCTAAGGAAGTTTTCACTTCAAAAAGTACCTACCCTATTAAATTAAAAAATTTGTAACGTACAAACTTCATAGCATTTTCCTTTACACTTAGATCTCTTGACTTGACCAATGATCACATCATGACAATCTGAAACTGATTTCATCACCTTAATCAAGCATACTTTATAATCAGCATGACAGTGATTTTTTTCTTGTGTTATTGGTAATCATGCGATAAACATCGTGTCCATCATAGATTACACATCGTGCGCATGCGCGGGGCGCCGTTCATTTCATTATTACAACCGACGATCAACGGGTACCAACATAATCGGTCGACTGATAATCGATAGAGCGTGCATTTTGATTTCATACACATCGGGTTCACTAAACTCTTAATGCGTTCTTCCAGGGGCGGCATTGTCCCATCAGCTTACCATCAGCACGGACTCCAGCCAACCAATTTATTATAATATTATGTAGTTACCTAATATAGCTGAGCGTAAGAGTGTGAAGAAAGATAGCTATCAAAAGGAAATGAGCTCGAATCGCGAAAAGGTCCACTTAGGACGCCGCATAGTTTATGCAAACTGTCAAGAGTTGCATGTATTTGCTTGTATTGTACCTATAATAGTCCAGTAATTTTAGATTTCCACTGCGGAATAATTCCCAGTTAGCTGAATTTTCGTATATACACCTTCGTTATGGTGTTTTAAAAAACGTGTAAAAAGTCACTATCGATATCGTGCCGGCGTTGCCAAATATTCGAAGTTCTAGTTCACGATAGACGGTTTTTTGCTAATTTCTCGGTTCCGTTCTATTTTTAGTCAAAAATGGTTATTATCAATCTTGTAGAGGACAAAATTCTGCACAACTTTCGTATAAATATTTTTTGTCTACAATTCATAGTTTTACATATTTAAGTATCCGCGGCTTCCTCCCCCTCGATTTTACATAACGGGATTATGCTGCTTCCCGGCGGCCAGATTGGTATGGCGACTACCCGTGCTGTGCTCGCCATACCCGAATTCCGCCACTGTCTGTAATACTTAACAAATATGGATTGTAATTTGTAGAAATACACTTTTACTGAGCATTTTTAATATTGCTGTCACAAAACATGGGCTAGTTAGCAATTATTAATGACAAATTCATTAAAACAATTATTGGTAAAGTTTCATTTAGTTTTAAAAATATGTGGCAAAGTAGTCAATAACAAAATAAAAATAACAAAATTTTAAATCCAGCAAACTTCATATTTTCAATTGCATCAAATGCCGTTTAAAAACCGTCTCTGCACAAGCTACCACGATACCAACCTGGATAGTGGATAGTCGTTTGCATAAAATTATTTGCAAGTACATTCTTTCGATGAGCATTTTATATAATCGCAGATTTGGCCAGCAGATAACAACGTTATTGAAATAAAATTGGCAAATTGAAGTATCGATATAAATTGTTTTTAAAAAATGAAAATAAGTATGCTATAAATTACTAGCATTACAAATACCACTTATTGTACATCTTTATCTATATTATATAAATACACATTATTATAACAAACGAAGAAGACAACTCCTGAGAGAAAATAAGGAAAAATAAGGGGAAAACACATCCGTTAAAAAAACGGTTACAACGTGTGTATTACGCACGTTTTCTTGTTTATTTTTAGATTAGGTAATATCTTATACGGGTAATTCTGAAAGGAGAGCCATACTGGTGAGTCTACAGATGAAAAATCAATTTATCTGTATGTGAACATGCGTCCTTTCGAGGTGGCAATATTAAAACTTCTAAAACTATAGGGTTTTTTGGAAGTTTTTTGCAGCCAATTTATATTTATATTGAAAGAGTTTTATTTATACTAAACGTTTCGCCTTTTTTATTTAAGTTATTCTTTTATCTAAACAATTGGTACTCCTGAATACAAGTATACACACTTGCATACAAATATAACAATACACTTACAATAGCTTCCATAACTTTCTTTCATTTTAAAAATAGAAACAGTTGTCTAAAATTCATGCTAATAACAACATCGTTCAAATAATGGTCATACATCATAATTTCACTATAAAATGTAAGTATTTTGAATCTAATTCATTCATTTATCCTTATTTTCAAATACTGTATTATAACTTGTTCATTTTAATGTATATATTTATAACATTTCAGAATATTACTGATGATGCCTAAAAAGGCGAAACGTTTAGTATAAATAAAACTATTTCAATATAAATAAATTGGCTGCAAAAAATTTCCAAAAACTCTATAATATCCTCATCCGTACTAAACTCACTACGTATTCTAAAACTATTTTACCTGCGGCTACTTTTAAATTTTGAGTACAAAATCTTATACAGAATATTTTCTAAAAAAGGCGAAAACGTTGAAAAGTTACCGACTTGCCAAATCCTTCCATTGTCACAAATTTCAATTGTTGTCTATTGATATTAACAGACATTCCGTTTTTCGCGTTTTTCTCAAAAACTGTTCATTTTATGGATAAAATACAAGAAACAAACGAGTTTTGCTTTCAAACATTCTAGGGTTTTGTCCTCAAAACCTTAAAGTAGGCAACAAGTAAAAAAGTTTAAGATATTTCAATGTCACAACTAGATACAAGTTTAGAAATTAAGTTCACTGCAAATTTCATTCCAGTACAAAAGACCATTCCGAAGCAACTGATCTAAATCTTTGATGTTTTAAATGAAGCAATGGGCTGTAGGTATAGTTGTGTATTCGCATAAGTATAGATAAATTGAGTTAAATCATTTTATTTTCACCTTTAGAATTACCTACGGAAGTTATCTTACCCTTTTCAGAACACCCTGTTTTATGTTAATGTACTCGTATAATTCATGATAATTTTTATAAAATTACTATTGCCTAGTAATTTCAACATATTTTGTGAAAATCGTAATTATTTTTTTTTTATAATAAATTACAAAATTTTTGAGCAAGATTTTTATTGCAGTTGTTAGATAATTATTTATAATTAGTCTCTTGCCAAAAAAATTAAAATTACAAAATACTGGAAAATTGTTTACAATTTACATTTATATTAAAATTAAATATTAAAAAATACTCACTATTTTATCTTAAATACACAAAAGACAAAACCGGACAAAACTTTCATTCACATTGTATTTATAAGGTTATTTTTTTCTGTGTGAAAATACACCCAGTAGTTACGTAAAACAGAAAATCTGTGTCATTTCAAATTCTCTTTCATTTTCTTGAAAAAAAATAATTGTGAGAAAAAACTTCATATTTACAGCAAACAATATGTACTTTTAATTTTTAAATAAAAGTAAAATTGTGTATTTTCGAAATATGTAATTAATAATGGTTCCATGGGAATTATTTGCTTATTTACATAAAAATGCTATTAAAAATGCATTACTTGATTACGTATTGCGTTGTTTTGTATGATTGCATACAAGCAGTGGAGATTAGGTGTTTTCATAAATTCATTCCAATTAAAAAAAATTTTAACAAAAAAAAAACCTCCTTCAAAAAGCCACTAAAAAAAGGAAAATAATGAAATTTTGAGCAAAAAGGGTAATACGCATAAAATATGTCATATTTTACAGTAATCTATTAAATGAGTTACTATTTTATTTTCTATTTTTAACGCCTAAATCTATCTTTAGTATTTAGTCTGTATGATCATATTCTGCCGATTTTATTGACCATTATTCACATACTGACAATGTTAAACGGTAATGGGTACATACGCAGGTCATGTTACAAAATACAAATGATAACATCCATCAATGTTTACAATTTGCAGGTGACTACTTACAGCTGTGCTGTCTCTATTCATTGTAGCCCACCATGATCACTGACTGATTTCAATGTGTTTCTATGAAGCTAGGCTGATTGCCCGCAATGTCGTATAACATAAATTATGACTGAGTAATGTTATGACGCCCATCAGTGACAACAATCTGTTATAACAAATATAATGACGTAAGACATGCATTTGTCCAGCGCCTGAAGGCTAAAACTTTCTCTGTACCTACATGTTATTAGATTAATATCGAATTGTATTTTTTTTTTAGTCCTTTTTGAGATTAGGCGTACGAGGATTACGTAGGCGGCCCTGCCTCACCAATTCATCGATCGAGATGACATACTATACTGCCGTGCTTACAAAGAACGCCTTATCTACACATTTTGTCAAATTGAGATATAGGGTCATTTTCAGGTAAAACGTATCCTAATTAGGGAATGCAATCTCGAGCCGAGATTGGCAATTCGAGATCTCGCGAGATCAGTCTGGGTTCGAGATTGGCAATTCGAGATCCCGAGAGATTGTCTGGCGAGATCTCGATAAATCTCGACAATATCGAGATTTCGCCTACTTTTAAAAAAAACGTATTATTTTTTATCTAAAATACTTAAACTTAATGAAAACTATTTACTTGGGACAGTGTGACTGTATCACTGTGTACAATATATGCAGAGAAACAAACAGAACCAATTAGCGCGACTGTCAAAAACTATTACGTATAAGTTTTTTTCAAGCGCGTTCGTTCTTGAAATCTCGTTCGAGATCTCGACCCGATATGGTCGAGATCTCGAACGAGATTGCCTGCCCACGAGATTAAATCTCAAAAAATGGCTTGAGATTGGAGATCTCGCGAGATCGAGATTGCATTCGCTAATCCCAATCTTCCATTTTTTCGGTTATAATAGTCGCATAATAGTGACAACTTTTTTTTGCCTTAACTGCATGCAAATTTGGCGAATGCAGTTTTTCGGTTTAAAACTTTTCATCAGACAATAAGATGACTAAAAAAATGTTTTCTTGTATATTAATAGAGCAGTAAATTATAAACAAAATAGCACCTAAATCACTTCATTCCGATTTCAAATAAGCTCAAACATAATTTTTAAAATATTTATGTTAGCCACGCCCGCTAAAAATCGTTTTTCCTCTACTGTCTTTAAGACAGTGTTGAACTTTTACAGTCGAAAAATATTCATATGCATTAATTCCTATAGGATGTCCGTTGACATACCTAACTAGATTTAAAATTATTTTTTCTGGTATTGCACTGTAAGTCTGTAACGTTACGTCATTGGATGGGCGTTCCCAGGATTGCTAACTTAATTAAGCATTCATTTGTATTTTTAAAATAAAATATTCCTGCAAGGACAAAATTTTAGTTAGGTATATTATAATAGCTACATTAAATTTATTTGTATTTGCAATTCAGTGAAGCATGTTTTTTTAGTGAATTCTATGCAGTTTAAGAATATTAACTGTTCTATTTTTACGCCAACTCAGAACTGACAGATATCTATATTTTTATTATATTTATATTATAGAATGTGATTGCATCTATGACAAAAAAAATACCTCTTATGACGCAAGACTAATTATTATTCGTTAATATGTTATAATATACCGACAGCGCGAGCGGCTTGTTCCTTAATGCAGTATTTATAAGCAAATACATAACCAACGATGATTTACATACGTGAACATACCATTGTTTCGACAATATAAAGTATAAACGAGACATAACAATTGATTGTTACAAATGCAAACAAAATTCCGAACAACAAACAGAAAATGACAATCAGAGAAAGCTTGTGAAATCTGTATTAATTTTCCCCACGTCCTACCTACCTTGTTTTTATAACAAGTTCTATTGTTATTTTACCGCTTCTTATTCATCTCGTATGTTTTGTAATTACTAATTAGTAAACTGTTACGAAAGACACGTTGAATAATTACCAAAACAATTTAGATTAACTACCTTTTAAAGTGTCAATCATAATAATAAAACGGAGTTCTCATTTAATTATTTTTAAAGTCCAAACATATTTTTTGGAATACATAACCTAGTTTCAAATAAAGTAGGTATACCAAGTACCTATAGTTGTATAGTATTATCATAACTGGAAGCTTAAATACAATATTATAAGATTACAGGACAGTCAGATGCTTTTATAGAAAAAACCGGTCAAGTGCGAGTTGGACTCGCGTGGAGAGGGTTCCGTAATATTCCGTTTTACGTGGGAATTTAAACTTACAGGATTTTCGTATAGGTTTTCTGTAAGGCCCTATATTCCCTATTTTTTCAAAATTTTAGACTCAGTAGTTTCGGAAATAAGGGGGATGAATGTTCGATTTTCGTATATTTTTTTAATATCTTTTGAACTACCATCCACTTTAAAATTATAAAAAAAATATATTTGTATTTCTCATAACGAGCCCTTTCATGATGCACTTGAATTTTTTTTTTAATTTTCTAATTTGCCCCCCAAAATTGCCCTCCAAAATTAGAATTCGTTTATTTACGCTATACGTCCGTGCAATTGGATCATCTGACTCTATAAGTATATGTACCCAACTTTTTTCGTCCAGTAGATTCGGAGAAAATAAGTTGTGACAAACGGACAGACAGACACGAGAGAAATCCTATAAGGGTTCCGGTTTTTCATCGGGTGTACGAAACCCCAAAAAGAACCTATACATTTCTACCTTATGTAGAAAAATAGTTCTTGTTGATAACAGGCTAAAGAATTTAAAAATAAAAATTTCAAATAAATAACCTCATTTTCGATAAAAGTTGCAATCATATTATTATAACAAATTATATGAGTATAACATTGTTCAATTTCAGTTCCAAAAAATAATTTATTGATACAAGTGTTTACAATTTCTTGTTTACATTTAACTGATAGGTAATAAAAATTTTAAAAAAATCATAAAAAACGTTTTTCTACTTCACTGTTAATGACGAAAATGTTTAATTATTTCCCTATTGCGCCAATTTTATCATAATTCAAGTGTATAATTTAAATTATATACACATTTATTATACAAAGATTATTTGTGCTATAAATGATGTGACATTGAGCGGTACAAAATTGTAAAGATCCAATAAATTAAAACAACCTTTCAAATTCAGTATTTACGTTTTTTCAGTTGAACAGACACAGTTGTTTTTAAGACTAAAGTCATATTAAACAAGCCGTGAGGTGGGTCGTTTATTAGGACTAAAGTGCGACCCTTGAGGTCCACACGACGAACTTCCCAGTTTAATAAAATTTAAAAAATTCGCATAGCATACTTTTTCTTTCCATTGACATTTTTTCATATCAATTTAGTAGCTCCCAGTGTATTTTGAAAATCTAAAATTTGCAAAACTATACATTTTTACCGACCTACCGCTGTATTTTAAAATATTGTTAACGTGTTAGAATACTGTTTCCGACGACACCTTCACAATCCATTCTGGAATGTACGTAAAAACAAATATTTCTAGTTTTATTATAATAATTGCCACATCAATGACGCTTATTGAATATTAATTAATAAAAGCATCAGCGTGCCCAAAAAATTACTATCTGTTAGAAAAATGCAGACTTCAGAGACCAATAAATTTTTTCTAAAACAATTTGTGAGTTTAATTAATTTTCTTGTACTGCACTTTGTAACTGAACGAAATCTAGTATCTAGTTTAATGACTATTTAAACAATTAAAAACAAAAACATGTTGAAAATGTCATCCTTAACCAATTATCTAAATTCTAAAATAAACATAAGAGTAAAAAAAATAATCTAAGTAATAATTAATTATAAAATTTAATCAAATATTTCCTTAATAATTAAAAATTATAATAATAAAATATTGGCTTGAGACATTTCCAGATGCACATGTTTTCTCACAGCTAAGACTGTAGTATGATATTACGTAACGCCCAGTGTTGCCAGTGTCAATAGATTATTGTGGGATTCAGAAAGTACGTCAGTACTCTCTCTTATATTTTCAGTACGTTTTTAGTTTTTGTGACAAATCAAAATTTCACATTTCACACGGAAAATCTCAATTATTTCAAGATCCGCGAAACCAGTTTTGCTCAAAATCTAATCAGATCTAAGATAAATGCTCATAAATATACAACAAAACCGCATGAACCTATGTTGTAAGGAGAAAATGTGCTATATACACACAAACATACACACACACAATCAGAATCGATTAGAAAATGATCTCAGTGATCCCTAGGTTATCAAAACGTGAATATCTATCAAAATCTTGAGAAAAAAATGTTCGAAATGATTCCAAAATTTCCTTATACCATATTAAAGGTGGAAAGTAAAAATTGAAAATGTCAGCACGAAAATTCAGTACCTACGTTTTTATTGTCTGTTTAGTACCGTAAATTTTATACGTCTGGCAAAACTGGTAACGCCACTGAAAAGAAATGAGTTGATCTATGGTAATTTATAAATTATGTTTAGTCAAATTTTAAGTGCTTCTAAAAACAATAATAGATATTACTGTATAAGCGAGCCATCACACATTTCAGAATTATATAGTCACTTACTTGACAATAAATTATGTAAATATGGAAAGATAACTTAAACAGAGATTAGAATATCACTAAAATTTATATATTATACGAACTAATCGGAAAATGTGGGTATAAATTACAGCCCGGTATCGAAAATTGTTCGTATTTAGCATACATAAATAAATACAATGTACAGTTACTTCCACACATTATAGGGTCAAAATTCTTATAGCCTATAGTCTGGGGAGCAAAATCTGTTTTTCGGTATAGATTTTTAAATCACTAAACGAATAATAATAAAACACTAAGTTTTTTAAATTTACACTATATCTTTATTTTTTGACAATTGTTTCGTCAACACAGTGACTTCTTCAGAAAATATCTTATACTACTGGTAGTACATTTTCTGAAGAAGTCACTGTGTTGACGAAACAATTATCAAAAAATAAAGATATAGTGTAAATTTAAAAAACTTAGTATTTTATTATTATTAAAAATGTTTAATATTAATTTACATCAAGTAAGCACCCACTCTATAATATATTTTAAATCACTTCTGTGTGTGACGCCATTTTGCATCATACAATTTTATTACAAATAAAAAAACATATTTTAATCACAAATTTCCTCAATCTACTTGCGTACAACAGAATTTTCAAATTTTCTTACCAGAAGAAAAAGTTTTGAAAAAAAATTGCTTTAAAATACCAGATTTTACTAATTTCTAATTAATGCATAATACGTATGACATGTTTTTTTAAGAATCCCTGAAATATTGAATAGAAACCATAGAGATTATTAATTATAAAAAAATAATACATCGTAGGTGACTTTTTTCTTATAATTTTTGTACTGCGATCAAAGTTCTTTAATTATTAAAATTTTTTTTTTTTTTAATTTTCCGATATTTTAGATATTCATTCAAGTTTCAACGAAATATAAACTCCGCTCCTAAAAGATTCAAAATACAATAAATTTACCTAATTTTAACAATGGTCTAGAATTTATTTACGATTTTTTTGCTATAAGTACGAAAGAAAAATATATTTTGTATAAAATTAAAAAAAAATACATAAGCATACATAGATAACTTGGCTAATTGTTTAGACGCTAATGACCTCTGTTGTCGAGCGTCTATAATCTACAATTCAATTCTTGACTAATTGAAAATGTAATTTAACGAAATTTGTTTCTTTCAAAAAATAGTTTTTAAAATCAGAGAAAGAATCTTATTAGTTTGTAATTTCACAATTTAATTAAACAAGAATCCACAATTTATTATCAATATTGAGGGCATTTCTGCAAATTACTATACACTCCATTACTTCACATGTAATTTAGTCAAGTACACGTTCTTATTGCACTTGTTCATTTTATGTTACAGTTTGCAAGATAATGGACTCCCCAGTCCCCACTTATTGTAAGCTGATGCTGCGATGCATGTCATTTTATTGGAGTTTCATGCTTTCACGGCCGGTAGACATCTTGGTAGCAAATGTTTCCGGGCTAAGTAGCCGTGGTCCAATGGATTTTACTCCGTACGTTTCACCCAAAGCTCCGTTGGGCATCTTCAGCGGCGATTGGCAATACGATGTGATCTTCTTGCCAGTCGACCGGCAAGAAGATCACATCGTTTTGCCAATCGCCGCTGAAGATGCCCAACGGAACTTTGGGCGAAATGTATGGAGTAAAATCCATTGGACCACGGCTACCTAGCCCGGAAACATTTGCTACCAACATATCATTTTATTTTACTTCGATAGTCAGCAAGAAAATGGAAGTACGATGATAGGGTCAAAAAATCGAGATAAGGTTAGATTCTAATTGTACTACTCATGAAACGTAAAGAAAAGTAGTTTTTCACAATGTGGCGACAGTGATTTCGTGGCAGCATGTGGCTATGGAATTTTCTTTCGTTCACAATGACTTCCGCAAAATTGCTGCAAATTGAATGATTATTTTACAAAATGTTTACCGCGGTAAGAACTTTTGTCAATCGAATGGTTTTGGAAACATGTATGTTAGCGAAAAATATTATTATTGGTTATTGGTTATTATTTATGTTCAGTCTAGTTATTAATAGTTAATTATTGAAAGGCTAAGACGTCTTTGCGAGAAATTCAGTCTACGGATGTTTGTTTATATAACAAAATACTCGTGACGTCATAGCGCTGGTCATTAATATATGGACACACAGAGGGTATGGATTTTTACATCTGACCAGCGTTGCCAACTTGGTGGGATTCCCACTAGATCTGGTGGAATCAGCTACCTACTTAGTGGCAAAAATTTGTCATCTAGTGGCAGTGGGATTTCTGGTGGTATTGTGAAATTTTCTGGTGAGATCTGGTGGTATTGGAGTATTTTCAATTATTCGTAATTAAAATTGGTGGTAAAATTTTTAGAAATATTTGAATTTCTTATGTTAGTTTGGTAACACTGAAATTTGAAACTAATGACAATTAAGTGAGACGCGACAACTGAGAGTACTGATAACTTGAATTTATCAAGGAGGTGTAATTTACTATAGTCACATTGAAATATTCAATATTCAACTTTTGTTAGGACCTGAGAGAATCACCTGCATGCAGTGCTTCATTGCACAGAGGAAGATAAAAGACGAAAGTATTCACTATAATCTGTAAAATAATGCTTGGCAATCTTCATTGTAGAAGACTTTACACTGCAAGTTCATTGTGTAAAGATATTTTTAAAGGTCTAAAAAACTTTCGAAAGATTTTGAATAACATCTCGAGATATTATAATAATCGATTCAAAATACCCCATTATTAAAAATAAGCTTAGGTTGTCCGTTGTCATCGACAACCAGGAAGTTTCCATTTTTTATTTTTTTGTCTTAAATCATAGTTCTAAAAATTACAAAATTAATGCCGAAAGAATTTTTCAAATATCTTTAAAAACAACAAAGTTATGCTACTACTACTATTTCAAAGTTCGAATTTCTCCGCGCAATGTCGTTCTCAGTGCGGGTGACGTCACGCGGCATGTTTCCTATATGTATTTATTTTTTATAAAAAATCAATTTCAATCAGGAAACAAGCCGTGAGGTGGGTCGTTTATTAGGACTAAAGTGCGACCCTTGAGGTCCACACGACGAACTTCCCAGTTTGATAAATATTTAATAATAATAATTAAATTAGATATTACACAGAAAAGTAATCATTTTAATCATTAAAACATCAATAATTAAAAAAAAAAAAAAAAAAAAAAACGGCTGAACCGATTTTTATAAAATTTATGTCGGATCAAAATGACGTTAACACGCCTCGATTGACACCCTTACGAAGTCGATATAATTTTTTATTCGCGAGATATTGTGTAAAATCTACTTTTTTGGAGGTTATTTGGTTAAGAAAAAAGAACGGCTGAACCGATTTTAAAAAAAATCCTTTCAGATCATATATACGTTAATACGCGTCGATTGGCACCCCAACGTAGTCGATATCATTTTTCGTTCTCGAGATTTCGTCTTAGAAAGAAATGGACACATACATACGTACGTACGTACATACGTACACACACACACACACACACACAGACATCTTTCTAAAAGTAGTGTAAAAATAGTGTAGTGACCTTGAAACATAAAAATTTTTTTTCCTTTTTGATTTCGATTTTCGGACCCATTACAATAACTTCCAATGGGAAGTTAATAATGTACTTGTTTACGCAATTTTTTTTCTGATTTTTTATAAGTAAAAAATTAGTCACTTTTAAAGAATTTGAATACACATTTTATGACAAATTTACCATCAATATTATGAACCTGAAAAGAAAAATAATGTATTTTTATATAGAAATTGGGACTTGAAACATTATGCTCAAGAAATGTTAATAATTATTTAAAAAAAATTTATTTGTCCAAACAATTTTTTTCTAATTTTGCTTATTGTCAATGACATTTTTGCTCGCTACGTCGCTACACTCGCATTTTCAATTTTAGTGGTTTTCTGGTGGTTTTCAATCTGTCATCTAGTGGGAGCCACTTTTGATCGTTGGCAACACTGCATCTGACTAGAGATCATTATGTTGTGTCGACCAGCGAACGAGACGCTGCGATATATGTATTATATTTTGTTAAAATAATACTTTGCCCGTTTTGATTCAGGCTTATGATTTGGATTATTATATTTTGCTCTAACATGTATATACGCAATTTTGGCATAGTTTGCACCTAAAATATAAGTATCGTATATAAGCTAACTGTCAACTGGTACCCAAATGCAAAGGAATAAGGTGTATACATTTTATTTTGCTACGATCTGGTTATGATAAGGTTTCTGTCAAAATCGACATTAACGCGAGTGAAGTCTGTCAATCTGGAGTTGAGCATTAAATAGAGAAAATCTATTATATGTTGGGTGAAAAAGACTTCTTTAAAAATATGCTTACCGAAAATAGTCTGAGCCCTGAGGTCAACCAACTACCTTCAATTGCCGCCCATATACTTAAGTTTACTACAATACACAATATACAACTGTCCATTTTAGATTACTTAAAAACTCGGGTCGCAGTGCAAAACCGTGTCGACAAATAATTTAATAGTGTATTTGATAAAATAAAATGCATTGTGACATTTAAATGAAGGTATTAAAATATATGAACTTAAATTTGTTTTTGCACAAAACAGAAAATTAAAACCCTTAATATTATATTCCTTTAAAATTTAAATGATTAAATTTTTCTTAATTTCAATATTCGACACGTATTTTATCAATGAGACTCTATACGAGTTTTTTAAAAATAATTCAATCCCATAGAGTGAAAACTGGAGTGTAGGATTTATTGTAATAACAACAAATCCTACACTTAGGTACGTTTTACCCCCTTTGGGGTTAAATTTAAAAAAGAACTCGTACCTATATCCTATAACCTTCCTCAATAAACGGGCTATCTAAAAAAAAATTTTTTTTAAATCGGACTTGTAGTTCCTGAGATTAGCGCGTTCAAACAAAAAAAGAGTTTTTTTTTTGTTTTTCCAAGTTCTGTAGAGTCGGTAAAAATCGGAACAAAAACATATTTGACTAGTGCATTTTCAAGTAAAATTTGTTCCCTTTAATTTTGAATAGGACCATTTTTCGATAGGACAAGTCGTTTTTATGTTATAAGCAAAAAACAGAAAAAAAGTGCAAAAAAATCGTGGTTTTTAGCCCACCAAAACTCCCCCGCCCTGTTTTAGAGGTCGCAAACTTGGACTTGACATCTCCTAAACATGCTTGAGGACACAAAAAAATAAAATCATTTGCTGCGCAAAACGCAAGGTGGACCTACCTTTTAAGCTCTCGTGACTGGACTACTAGGAAAGTTATTAAATTTCATATAGATTTGGTTTTTAGTATAGGTAGGTATATCAGTGATATGGGTCCCACTGTAGACAGGTTATAGATATCGACTGTGTACTCTTTCCATATTTCGTAATACCCACGTCATGAAATTCTCTTCACAAATATACGTTAGTGTGAAAATTATGTTTTATTTTATGTACATAAAACACCGAACACAAAAAAACTCATTGTATTCAATGAAATGAAGGCGGTTTTAAAGTGGTTACTGAAGAGTTTTGTTATCGCCGTTCTATGCTTTTACTATAGTACATAAATGCTGGTTCACAATTACTTACGTTATTCAATCGTTATGCTAACACTGTTTATAGAAAAAAATGCTTACGGCCACTATATTAGTCAATTTTGTAGTACCTAAATAATAATAGAAACTATAGGCTTGGTAATGACCATAATTTTTGGGACAGTTATTAACTTCCCGCTGGAAGTTATTGTAATGGGTCCGAAAATCGAAATCAAAATGTAAGTATAACAAATTTTTATGTTTCAAGGTCACTACACTATTTTTAGAAAGATGTCTGTGTGTGTGTGTACGTATGTACGTACGTATGTGTCCATTTCTTTCTAAGACGAAATCTCGAGAATGAAAAATGATATCGACTACGTTAGGGTGCCAATCGACGCGTATTAACGTAAATATGATCTGAAAGAAATTTTTTCAAAATCGGTTCAGCCGTTCTTTTTTCTTAACCAAATAGACTCCAAAAAAGTAGATTTTACACAATATCTCGCGAATAAAAAATTATATCGACTTCGTAAGGGTGTCAATCGAGGCGTGTTAACGTCATTTTGATCCGACATAAATTTTATAAAAATCGTTTCAGCCGTTTTTTTTTTTTTAATTATTGTTAAAAATAAATAATAATTATGTTTTAATGATTAAAATGATTACTTTTCTGTGTAATATCTAATTTAATTATTGTTATTAAATATTTATCAAACTGCGAAGTTCGTCGTGTGGACCTCAAGGGTCGCACTTTAGTCCTAATAAACGACCAACCTCACGGCTTGTTTATTTAATGTAACGCCAAAAGCGAACAGTTAACGAAACAGTACGTTATTATGGACTGAACTAACAGCACTAAATATACCTACATCATATAAAATAATAATGTTGGTATACACCCGGATGACAGCTTCGGTGGTCCAATGGATAATGTACTCACCTTTGGATACAAAGGTCGAGGATTGAGCATTTTTTAACTTCCCGCTATAAAAAATTGAAGATTTTCAAAAATTCGGGAAATTAATCGTTTCAGTCCGATTTTCTAAAATCGAGTTTTCAACAGATCTCGACATTTTGAGGTGCTAGGAAGCCATTCTTACCATTTGGGATGAATGTCCGTGTAGTGTGTGGATGTGTGTGTGTGTATGTTTACATATCTTTGGAACGATACGATCGATTTGGACGTTCAATACGCCAATCGAAAGGGTTTATCAATACTTAGATCTGATTAAATTTTGAGCCCTATCGCACGAGTGGTTTGAGAGTTATAGGTGCGTCAAAAACGTAAAAAAATATTTTTTTTATTTTTATATTTTAAATAACAGTTTAGAAACTACACATGCGATTGGGTTCAAAATTTAATCAGATCTAAGTCGTGATTAGCTCTTTCAATAACCGCAAGATTTATCACGAAATATCGCACGACAAAAATTGTTTTTTTTAATTAACATTTGTTTTCTCATAATTAATAACGAAAATATTATTTTTGTAAGTTTTTTTTTATTTATTTCATAAAAAAAATTAGATTCATAACCAATATTTCTGAGCTCGAAGAGCTCAAAAATATATACACAATGACGTTTTCGAGCTCTTTTAGCTTGAAAACAGAGAGAAGTTTTCGGGTTGGCCCGCAGGATCAACCGGTTTCCACATTTTTTTAAAATTCTTCATCTATTTTATAAGAATTTAAAACTGTCAGTGTCATGTTTCAGGATTATTTTTTTATAAATGCAAAAAAGCTTCTAAATAAAATTAACAGCGTTTAGTTGACTTTAGTCATAATGTATTTATCCTGAGATATAATATCGTGAAACTGAGAATTTCATATATCTACCTATCATTTCTTTTGTTTCCCGTTACTATTTTATATTGATTATACTATACTCACTTATAGTATTGTGAAAATAAGAAACGGCCGTTTTTATTTTCTTTTTCTAAGGAAATTTTCTACAGACGCTTATGTACGTAAATAACCTCTTTTTTCTATTGTTTTAAATTTAAATTGTGTCGTAAAGGTTCATTAAAAATAGATTTATATCTGATAAAATATATTACACAATAATTCAAGCAACAAACGTTTAAAAAAAATGAATTAATAGTTGTTTTTTGTAGGTACACAAACACATTTTTAATTAATAGTTGGCCTTGGAAATTAAAACTAAGGTCATAATCGTATCCAATAATAATAATACTTGGATCTGTTATGACTAGTTTTTAAATCATCCGTGCATAGCAATTTGAGAACATGAAAAAATTTTGAAAAACAAAAAAATACGATTGATATGCAGTTTCTATAGCCAAATAGTTGCCCGTAGGTATCGACTTCCCTCAGGGTCAAATTATATTGCCAAAACCACGTAAACAAAATTATATACTTTCGACGATTTCGGGCTATGGCAATATAGTTTCACTTGCGCCGTGGTTTCAAAAAACCGCACCCTAGTTTTATTTTTTATAATATGGTCTCCAGTAACCAGTCCCCAATACTGTTAATGTTTGGTGGAGAGTGACAGTATTAATAATTATAGATCAAATTTACACAATATTAGTTTATCTGCAAAAAAAGAAAAATAAAATAATAAGACGTACCAACTAAGTGTTTGACCCTTGCAAAAAATACACATATTATCAATCATCTTTGAAAAAGTCTTTCTGACAGACCTTTAAGGCAAATGTTATTTAAAGAGGCTAATTTGTAATTATTCTATCCAGTTTTAATCACAGGTATTTTATTTCAATAGATTAAAAATTAAATCCATTTAAAAATCTTCATCAATCACAATTTACCCAAAAAAAATTATACCTACTTTAGGCCATTGGTTCCCAATCTCAGTACCGCGATCCAATTTTGGGTTGTAAGATATTTTAGATGGGTCGCGTAATGTCCCTCGTCATTTTTAAAATGATTCGAGTCCTAAAATTGTAATTGAAAATTGTGAACAGCAGTAAGTTGGCGGTTAGTCTAAACGTCCGTGCTCTACAGGTCGCAATTCTTGACGGATCGACTTGGTATATTTTTCTTTCGCTTCGTGGACTGTAGATTGTTTCGTGAACACTGTTGTTTCGCATAAGAGTTCATACTGCCTTATTGCCAATGTTATATACGGGATTTAATCGACAAACAACGGATAATCACATATCATAATGTCAGATTAACAACCTTGATGGAAGATATTCCATAATCGATATCTATCTATTTCACTACCATTTTATAAACAAACCAGACCTGTATTTTTACACAAATTTTCTTAAAATATTGGCAATATTAAAGTAAGTCTTTTTCTAACAAGAACATTTTATTTTTTTCCGCCAAATACAAGGTTGACTGAGCCTATTTAGATATAACTGAAAGTTAATTAATCAAATGATTGTACTTTGAACAAAATGTTCGAATCGTACCTACTATTAGAGTATAGACTGATGGACTCTAGCCCCCTAAGAAGAAAAAAACAATTCTATCGTCTCTTTTGCATGGCTGATATAGGATGCTCAATGGCTCCGGTTTAGAGCAGCGGTTTCCAAAGTTAAGGTAGAATTTGCTCGATTTTCAAAGTGATTTTACATTATTATTTATTTTTACACAGAAAACTTCATAAAAACTTGGACTTTTACTGTGAAGTTAAACAAATTTGTGATTTTTACATAAAGTAAATTAGAATTACATAATGTGTGTAATATTCCAATAAAGTGTGTAAAAATTACAAAATAAAATGTATAGTTACATAATACATATATAAAATGGATGATTACAAAACAAAATTAATTAAATATAATGGGCAAACGTGGACGGTGAATGAATTGTGGATTATAGACGCTCGAAGACAGAGGTCATTAGAACGGGGACGGTTATATTTCACGTCATCATATAAGCGGTTTAAGCTATTTAAAGTTTATTCACGTTTATACCACAATAGAGGACCTCAAAAGAACGCATATACTATCGCGAAAGCGTCGTAGTTACAGAAAGTATAAAATAATAAAAATATTTATAACGAACAATATTTTTTCAAATTAAAATAAATCCGTCTCTGTGGAATTGTTATGCTATTGTTGTGAAGTGTTTAAAAATCTGCAATGTTAGCTACAAAGATCTATAAATAAAGTAATGTAGGGTTTAAAACCGTAACAAATTATGCAACATTACTCCAGATTTAAATTATTTTCGCCGCTTTTCTTTAACTTTAAAATCGATTTGTTCGTTTTATGTTTCCACAGAACAGATTTGCAATTTCGCATTGATTTGTTACAAGTTTACTTCTTCTGTTATTTTATTTATCAGTGTTTTGTTTTAATACATATATGTAGAAAGTCTCTTTTTAACAGACATCAAAAAAGGAGGTTTCTCAATTCGACCGTATATATTTTTATGTGGTTATGTATGTTCGCGGATAACTTCGTCGTTTATGAACCGATTTTGAAATTTTTTTTTATTTGAAATGATATACTCTCAGATAGGTCCCATAGAAATTTCATCAAAATCGGTTCAGTAGTTCGGCTGATTTTAATAAAAAAGTAAGTAACGGCGTGTGATTCTTTAAGGTAAATGTAACTTTTTGACACTAAAAAGTAAAAAATAAAAAACTTTTTAACAAAAAAAAAACCTCCTTCAAAAAGGCACTAAAAAGAGGAAAATAATGAAATTTTGAGGTCTGTGCCAATTAAAATATGAAGTCGGTTAAAAAGTATAGTATAGTGATTAATATCTACTTTTTAACCAATTTCATATTTTAATTGGCACAGACCTCAAAATTTCATTATTTTCCTCTTTTTAGTGCCTTTTTGAAGGAGGTTTTTTTTTAAAAAGTTTTTTTTATTAGTCAGTTCAGTATTCAATGCTTAGATACACTTATACAGGGTGTCCAAGTTGACGTTGGCTAACATGGGTAACTTTGTTATTAGTGGAGATAGAAAGTCGGTTAAATGGGCAAAGTAGTGCGGAATTATGTGCTCATTAACGTCCCGTCGAAAAAACAATTGAATTTTGACACACTATGGAGTTATTTAGAAAATAGTGAAAATTGCCGTTTTTGAAAACTGGCCATAACTTTTTTATTTATGAAGATATCTGAAAATTTCTTTAACCATTTTTTGATAACTTTTTATGATCTTTTCAGTGGCGTAGGTTTAATTTTTTTATATCCACTACATAATGAGATATTGACATGAACTTTGGTTTTTCTTATGGACGCCATTTTAGATTTTTAGATATTCGAATTCTGCTTATTTTTCTGATTAATTTAGTGTATCACATGCCACATTTAAAAAAAATGCAATTGACGTCCCATATTAGAGGCACTATAAAAACAACTGACAGTCAAATTATATTTCAGTTCTGCCAAACTACGATTTATTATTAATTTTACACTTAAAATGTTCGCACTACTTAATTATAACTTGATTGTCAGTTGTTTTTAATGTCTCTTATATGGGACGTTAATTGCATTTTTTTTAAATGTGGCATGTGATACACCAAATTAATCAGAAAAATAAGCAGAATTCGAATATCTAAAAATCCAAAATGGCGTCCATAAGAAAAACCAAAGTTCATGTCAATATCTCATTATGTAGTGGATATAAAAAAATTAAACCTACGCCACTGAAAAGATCATAAAAAGTTATCAAAAAATGGTTAAAGAAATTTTCAGATATCTTCATAAATAAAAAAGTTATGGCCAGTTTTCAAAAACGGCAATTTTCACTATTTTCTAAATAAATCCATAGTGTGTCAAAATTCAATTGTTTTTTCGACGGGACGTTAATGAGCACATAATTCTGCACTACTTTGCACATTTAACCGACTTTCTATCTCCACTAATAACAAAGTTACCCATGTTAGCCAACGTCAACTTGGACACCCTGTATAATTCGAAATACACTCTAAAGGTATATCATATTAAATAAAAAGGAAATAATTAAAATCACTTCACAATTGAAGGAGATATGAGGTAACACATTAAAAAATTAATTTAAAAAAACTAAAAAACACGCTTTAATGGTAAACTGATTTAAAAAGTAAAAAATAATTTTTAATGTAAAAAAGCGTGGGGTGTTCGATATCAGTTGTTATAAAGTACAAAGCACCCCACGCTTTTTTACAATAAAAATTATTTTTTACTTTTTAGTTCAGTTTACCATTAAAGCGTGTTTTTTAGTTTCTTTAAATTATAATTTATTTTTGATTTTTAGTCCTGGAGATCCTGGTCAGGATAATGGGACAAACTTATTGTCATCGGTCCTTCATAAGTGTGCAAAGTTTCAGTTCAATCTGAAGTTTTTTGCTTTTTTTTTAGTCCTGGAGATCCTTGTCTTGTAGGTATCTTGGATCTCACCAATACGCCTTGCCTATAACATTTTATAACACCATATCATCACTCTTCGAAACAGCGTCGTTCTCAAAAGATTCCTTGTCCATATTTTTGGGGTTCCGTATCAGAATGTTAAAAAACTAAACCCTTATTCGTTGTCTGTCTGTCTATCTGTCTGTCTGGGCTAAAAAACTTATTGAATTATTGTATTGTCATCGGTCCTTGATAAGTGTGCAAAGTTTCAGTTCAATCTGAAATTTTGAAGTGGGTGAAAATCGCGTTCAAAGAATCCGTTACTTACATACATACATACAGGTGGAACTAATATAAGCGTGTTAAAAAAAATATGTACCTAAACGACTTGCGAAGCTCCTTCTTTTTTGAAGTCTGAAAATAGCTAATGGCGAAACACGAATGTAAATCTGGGTTTTGCTGAGTCTCTGTTATCTTACCTCGTCTCTATTATTTTGCCTTGTATTCCTCTGGAATACGGACACCTTTCCCAAAATTGTAAGCTAAAATTACAAAGAGTGTCATAAACTTTCAGTCCAGTAAACTGACAGCCCTGGTGATCAAAATTAAAGCCGTGCCAAAGCACTGCGATGTATCGTGACGTGATTACATAAAGTGGCGAGTGAATATATCGCATGAAGCGCCTCTGGTGGCAGGTGCAAGCACCAGCTAGTTTGGTTTGAACGGCGCAATGAAGGGAATCATTTGATGATAATTAATGACGACCAACAGCCAGGCTGAATGTTGCTTGTTACCTCATCATCATTGTGTTGATACCTGATGGTCATGGAACAATCTGCACCTACCAGGTACCCATGTAGCTCCGTTTAATATGCAGTATCTATGGACTACGACGAACTTACAATGAGATTAACTATGTTAGGACTTATTCACACTGCAGAGAATGTCGCGCTCCGCTCTCGGTCCGGTCAAATATTCTTTAATTTCTTTATGCCAAAAAATTTATACTTGTTCGCGTTCAGGTCACGTTTTGCTCCGCTCATCGGGCGATCATTTGAAATATATTGTTACAAAACTGTTTTCTGAGTTGGCGGAATAAATATTTATTTACAATAATTAAAAATACAATATCAATAAATGCAACAACGAAAAGTCAGTTCTAACAATCAACACAAGTAAACAATAACTAAACGGTAATAACACTAATTAATTATATACAATTGACTTTACTAATATTTAATTTATCAGGCGTATTTATATCGCAGAACTATTTATATCACTGATCCACTTGATTGCACGACTCACCATTGACTGATTGACTATTATAATTTATTATAACATATTTATTTCAATAAAAATATTTAAAACTCAAAATTATTTTTAATCGTATTTCTCCACTTTATTTAAATATTAGCCCATAATAATTACAACGAAAGCAAATTAAATCATGGCTGTTGCCTGAAAACACAATAATTTACGTTCCAATTATTCAATCTATAATCTTACATAAATGTTTCGCTTCAAACGAATTAAGGTCGATTTATATTATCCGGTCAGACACGGCGCGGGAACGTATCATTTCCGGCAAGACAAACATTATTACATGGATTTCAAATACGAATATTTATACTTAGCGTTATCCGTCCGTTCAGACACGTACCAACACTCGTATTTGATATGCATGTAAAAATGTTTGTCTTACCGGAAACGCTACGTTCCCGCACCGTGTCTGACCGGATAATATAAATCGACCTTCATTCAGTATATCAAAAATAACAGACCAATCGTATTTTTAAAAAAAAGCTTGTAAACATGCAAACAGAAATAAGTTGCAATTATTCTTAGTTACCCTATGTATATCATGTAATTTACTGAATTAATATCAATAGATGATTTTACGTTGTATTTGTAGTACTATTTCTATTATTACAGCGATTTAAAGTGATTATACCAGATACCAACTACTGTATCGTATGCATATAGAAAATAGCTGGATTGAACAATGAGCAAGCTCTTTTGTAGAGCTGTTATATTAGATTACTGCTTTTTTCCAAATGATGATGTCTGCTTTTAAAATATAAATTATACTTTACCCTAAAAGCATTCTGGTATGATATTGCTATATTAGGATGCGCAATTTAAAATATCAACGAATTTTATACACATTACACAACCGATTGATTGACCGTTTCAATGTCATTAAAAGGAACAGCTTATAGAAAGTCGCTTCTTATAAAAATTGCCTACTCGATTTTTATTTTATTGTATTCGAATAAAATACTAAAAATTGTACATACGTTATAAAGAGTGATTCAGAAATAGAGACTGAAAAAACGTGGTGAAGCCGAAGAGAACACATTGGCATGGTTTAAAAATTAGTTTTATATTATTTCAAATTTTAATTAAAAACCCCGGAACAACCCTTATTCCGAGGTTTATAAATAGGCAACAGAAATGATGAAGTTATTTTATTTATTATTCACTTTAATTAAAATTATGTAATTGTATTATTTCTGTTTCATAAATTCAAGGTACAAAGTAATCGATGAGTGGCTTTAAATTATGAAAACCATAGAATTTCTTATTTTATTGTCAAAACGCGAGAAAATAAGAATGAAATACCAAGGAAAATTACTTTCAATCATGACTTGCACGACATGAAATAAGTTAAAACCATTTATTGCTGTTTATTATCGAAAATCCAAGACTAAAACATTTTCCAAACTCTGAGCAACATTGACTTGTAGTAATTTAATGTATTTTTATTATATTATTTTTATTTGAAAAGAAACGCAAAACTTAAAGATAAAGTAATACACAATAATATGTACTTACACAATACTTTGGAAACTTCATTAAACAGCGGAATCCACAAAACTCACAAATTCACAAATTTACTACTTATTAAAAGTGTATGCTACGCCCGGGATAACGGTTAGCATTCCGTCCGCGTGATTCTCTAGATTATTCGCGCCAACTTTACCATAATATTGTAATAAAACCATGTCTTTTTTTCTATATTCGTAAAATATGCCATACTGTCTTACAAATATCACGGCAGAGCAACCGGTAACAACTGATTATAAAATTATGCATTTTATCCAAATTTTATAGCAGTTGCATAATCAGTAATAACAGTTTGTATTTAGTTAGTCCTTACGAATGATTAATATGAAATTTAATTCGTCAGTGGCGGGTACAATTTTTTTAATTAATAAAGCTTTCTTATTTTTTTCTCGAAATTGAATCTACCGATTTCTTTTATTTTAGGACAGTGATTTTTATTTAAGCATATTTGATTTATGAATCTTTTTCCGCATCTATTTCTGAATCACCTATAGACACAAGTGCATGCCTGTTGCATTTTATGCTTCCAAATAAGATTTTTATTTTATTGTAATCAAATAATATTAAAAATTATAAATACGTTATAAGTATATGTGAATATTAAATTTACAAATTTAAATTCCACCGAAAAAAATTATTTCTAATTGTGAATTTGAAAACCGCTATCGTCGCCGTTTGTTTGTCCTTCACAGTTCAAAATACTCAAGGATACCTGCAGGTTACACTGGATATTAAACGTAAATGCTTTTTAAACGGTTTTATTAAGCTTGACCTCGTATATTAAGTTTGTTACTATCTTTGTTTCAAATCTTGCGACAGCTTCTTCAACTACTTCTACTTAACCGATTCTTATGAAACTTTGCACACACATTGAGTTCCCGTAACAATACAACATTATAATAATTTCAACTTGGTAAAAAGAGTCTGATGGTGGAATCAGGAAGTGGATAGTTGAAAGGATGACGAGTTTACATAATGATACAGGCCAAAAATCAAACTAAAAACTAGAAAATAAAAATAGGCAATAAAACTTTTAAGTTAAACGGTTTTATTTTAAATCATCAGCTCTACCAAAAACTAGAAAATAATTAGGACACAAACCAAGGGGCACTTTGTGTCGCTGCGTCAGCGGAATAAGTAATAAAAACGTGGGGCGTATAAAAATCTGTATAACGACTGTATAATTATTAAATAAGAACTGCTTGTGTAGAAAAATGTGTTTCAAAGCCCACCAACAGAAATATTTCAAATGCGCCCCACGTTTTTATTACTTATTCCGCTGACGCAGCGACACAAAGTGCCCCTTGGTTTGTGTCCTAATTATTTTCTAGTTTTTGGTAGCCGTTTAACTTAAAAGTTTTTTTACCTATTTTTATTACTATTTTACTTTAATTTTTTCTGTACTTTTTCAGTATAAGTTTTTTTATATATACCTACAAATCTTTATTAACACGCTCCTCATATTACGGGTTTCCTTCCAGCAATAACCTACTGCTAGCCTATTATTCACAATTATTTATAAAACATTATCCATACATATAATTGATATTATATAAGAACCAGAAACCTATAATAAAATTCGTTTCGCGCCAGAATTACTTTTATGACTTAGATTATAATACTTGTCTGTACTTCATGGGCGGTTCGTCATGAGAGCTAAAACGTTATTTTTTAACTTTTAACGAAGTTACAGCATCATCCTGGCATGAAAGTTTATACCATTTCTAATCGCAAACTAAATTAAAGTGAAAAATGTTCACTGTTAAAAATTGTAGAATCTTGTTTATGGACACACAAATAATTCTTATTGATACGAGGACAGCTTGGTGTAATGGTCAGCTTGGCTGGTCTTTGGATCAAACTGTCGCCTCACGGATGTTTTGTGATGTCTTTTAGTTTTAATTGATGGTGTTATTTGATGTAATTAAGACACTAATGACCCAAGTTGTCGAGTGTCTTTAATATACAATTAAATAAATCTTATTTTTACGACACTGGGATCGCGCGCGCCCTATATAACGCATGTAATTTTAATGGAAAGAAAAGTTCGGAACGTTTTATTTGGCAACCTGCGGAATTTTATTCTTTCTTTCTGAATCATTGAATGTAAATCATCAACCCGAATGAATCCTAATGGTTTTTGAAACGGAGTGTTTCTTGGCACCCGATCTAAAATAGAATAAGCCAAATTAATATCAAGTTTCATGAACAAGTACTTGAAAAATAGGTTCACTTGTAAGGAAACATTACAGCAAGGTAATAATACGGCACATATCCCCCATCGGAGAGCATCGTTTCAAATTAAAATGTAGGTATGTACTCGCAGTACGTTAATAAATAAATTTGATTGGTCGTGTTGTCTTCAATGCGCGTGTAATGAGAAGCCAAAAGGACCTTAAAAATGTTAAAAATAATATGAAAATGAGAATTTCACGCCTGGCTAATAATGTAACAAATAAAGTTTTTAATTGGGTTTCCAAAGGCAATCAGCAAAATGTCTTGCTAGTTATTTATTTAATATCGACGTTTCTACCATAATATTTCGTCTTCTTCAGGATCAAAATAACATCAGCAATAGTTATCATTATTCATTAATATTTGTACACATTTCTCAATATTTAGTGCATGGTATAATTTTTCAATAACATTTTTTGGTTTTTTTTTTTTAGATTTTTTAAGATTACTATTGCTGATGTTATTTTGATACCGAAGAAGACGAAATGTTATCGTCGAAACGTCGATTTTAAATAAATAAGTAATTAACAAATATTTTGTCCCGAATACTTTTTAAAATTGTTTAAACATTTAAAAATTTTCTGCTTTTTAGGGCTCCTCAATAAAAAACATCTATTAAAAAAATTTTTTTTCTTTAATTTTATTTTGTAATTCTTAATTACAAATAGTTCACTACTTTTTAATAAAATGGAAAGAAAAAATGAAAAATGTGTTTTATTTATAACTAAAAGGTTTCATGAAGTTTCTAGAAGCCTCTGTGAGGGATCGAACCCACGACCTTACATATTATATTATACTACATAAGCGTGACACCAAGACAGAACGACAGAAGGACAGAGACGATTTCAAATTTTCAACAATAAAAAGCATTCTAATAAAAAAGACTGAACGGCCGTGTGTGACTGAGCAGCTGGCATTGTGTGGGCATTCTTCATCATAAAATAGTCATAAACAAAAGTTGTTATTATCTCACTTATCTTGTGTTTAATTGTATAACGCATTTAATTTATTATGCCCGGAAAAAGTAGTGTCGTATAATTTTCAACAAACAACACTATGCAAAAAAAAAATTGCGTATTAAATAAAATAACAGGGTAATCTTAAGTGTGCCAGCCACGACTCGTTTGGTGTCTCTTCCTTTGAAGATTCCATTCCAATATACAGTTCTTCTATGTTTTCATTTTTTTTGAAATTGTATATTACATTACAAGAGACGAAACACAGCGTTTGCAACTAGCGTTGCATTCGCTGTATTTCGTCCAAGATTTTTCGAAGAAACGCATGTTTTTGTGAATTTCACTAGAGTAGGTATTAACTTCTACAGTCTCCTAATTTTTAGTCGTCCCTGATAGCCTCCTGTAAAATATTACACAAGCAGTAAATAACACTTGTACACAATGATGTGGTTTTGTTGTTATATTTATAGTGTAGCATTTGACCTCACGTAACCGTGCGGGAAAGCGATTATAGCCTATTAGATTTATATACGCCGTGGTTCAAAAAAGAATGTTCTATTTATTTCTTTATTTTCTTTATAAGCCATGTAATATCATAATACTGTAACAAAACTGTTTTCTGCGTGAGCGAAATAAATATTTATATAATATAATTGACAATTCAACAACAATAAACGCAACAACTATATGTCAATTCTAACAATCAACACAATTGTAATTCTTAAACAAAGTGAAACACTTCATTAACACTGAACAAATAACTAGATTTAAATACTGTACTTATTTTCGCAGTTCAACACGACACTGATTCACGACTGACTGCCTAATTCCCGTCGGCTCCCTGCTTATATAGAGCTACGTGGCTTAAACACAGCGCATTCTAGCACTTTCCAGAACGTCTAGCAGGTACTCGTATCTTCGATACCATTCCACGCCTCACCACTGTGACCTTCCCTTCTCGACGCTTCTATTGCAGGCAGTGGCGTAACATCTTGGGGTTTGCTACAATACTTACTATATTCTTTTTATTAAAGAAAAGCATCGACAACGTAAATTACGTAAAAGATATTTGGTGCATCTATTGATGCAAGAAAGATTTAAATTTGGTGCAACGGATACACTGTACCCAGGGATGCCAGATTTGTCTGAAAAATAAAAAGGGAGACCGAGCAAGGCAGGGAGTATGTCAGTGTGTGCAAAAAACGACCATTTTTAATCACTTTATTGCTTAAAAATAATCAACAATGTCAGTCACATAAATTGCTTGCTCTCTTTGGAAATAAAACAAATTAGGGCTACCGCCCACTAGCGATCAATATCGCGGTCAAACTTGCGACCATCAGAAAAATTGTGTGTTTTAAAGACCACCAACAGGCCTAGCACCAATTTATACTTTCAATTCATTATTTTTTTTTAATAATAAATTGAAAATCCAATTGACACTTTTACCAGCTCTCGGGGCGCGACCATCAAGTCTCATTGTAATTAATGAATAGCAAACAACGCACTAAACTACTACGACCAGGCGGTCGCTGCGACCAACGGGGACTACCGCGATGCACAGGCGGCGAAGCTGTCGCGGCGACCAGATATTTACACAGGCGCAATTATGGTGAATTAACCCACTAGCAGTTGAAAAAGAGCGACCCATCAGCCTTTCCAACATAGGATGTACCCAATATTTCATCTTTTTCTTACTATACATTTTTACTAGTCCCGCGACCATAACCGCCATTTAAAAAATTTTCGTAACCAGTGGTCGCAACTTTAACCACAATTTTGGTCGCTAGTGGGCTGCCGCCCTAAAATCCTTAACATAAAATTGAAAAAATTAAACAAAAATTGAGGTAGTTTTGTTAAATTTATTACGATTTCAAAATAGCGGACACTTCATAGTTTGGTTCTTTTTTAGTGTATTTGCCATATGGCACATACACTATTGGCGTCGGTCGGATGGTGGGACCTAGGGGTCGGACCAAAATTTCTCGACGTTTCATACCCTCCTGAACAGTTTGCCACCATTTTTGAAAATGTTTATGTATATATGTATGTATATATATATATATATATATATTTATATATATATTTATATATATATGTGTGTACACGATAACTCTCGACAGACTTAATCGATTTAAACGAAATTTGGTACACACATTGGAACCCATTACCGCACGAAGCCTATTTAAAATGGGCCCGATCGGACCATTTTAAGGGTAGTATTTAGGGGTTGAAAAAAGTTTTTGGGCCCAAAAATACCGAAAAAATTCTCAGAATCGTTTCAAAATTGAAATTTAACCCTTTAGTAAAGATTAAAATGTGCTGTTAAAATTTTAATAAAATCGGCCCGACAGGGCCGGACTTAAAATTTTTTTATGAAAACACTGGTTTGCGGATAGTGATTTACTTACTGAAGGGTGTATTTAATTTGGTACAAATGTTGCATTGATAATATTATTGAAATTAAGAAAAAAAATATTATTTTAAGGGATGTATTAAGGGGTTAAATTTTTTATTTTGTTCAAAAACAAACTTAAGTTCACATAATAAAGCCACAATGCAGTATTAGCAAATACACTATATTGTCGGCAGGGTTTTGGCACTGCGACCCGAGTTTTTTTTTGTTTTTCACCCGGAGATGACATTGGAAAACCGAACTGTCTGGATAAAAGCCGAACACCTGGCAACCCTGACTGTACCTAAGAAAAGACCAAAGCACAGAAACCAAAAGATATTATTATTGCATGACAAATTATAGGTATGACGTTTAGGTTCACGGTGTATGTTTTGTGTACTTGCATGAGCCACTTAAAAATACATACTCCCATCGTATTTATATTGACTTCCTGTATTACACTCGATATTAATATGTTATTCGCAGACAGGAATATTAAACAGGCATAGAGGTAATTACTAATAGTTCTGTAAACAGTTGACCTCGCTCCTTCCAGATTTCAAAATTAAAGTAATAACCAACCAGAATTTCGTAGAGCATACTCACCAACATGTCGCCCAAACTACCATTTTTGTCCACAATTCTCCATTTAAATTCGATATTATATCGGCCAATAATTGATCAATGTCTTTTAAATGTATTTAGTTGAGGTAGGCCTTAAATCCAACCAGACTTAAAAATTTATAAATGAATTCATTACGTATGCATTAGTATAAAAATTTAGCTAAAAAATTTATGAAACTACTAGTTTGCGGATACCCGATACCGATTTAAATACTTACTAAAAAGTGTATATTTAATTTGTTGCAGATATTAGATTAATAAAATACATGCCGAATATTTAAACTAAGAAAAATTTAACCATTTTAAGGGATGTATTAAGAGTTACAATTTTTTATTTTGTCCAACAACAAATTTAAGTTAGAGTTTCATGCTTTCACGGCCGGTAGACATCTTGGTAGCAAGTGTTTCCGGGCTAGGTAGCCATGGTCCAATAGATTTTACTCCGTCGTACGTTTCGCCCAAAGCTCCGTTGGGCATCTTCAACGGCGATTGGCAATACGATGTGATCTTCTTGCCAGTCGACTGGCGTATTGCCAATCGCCGCTGAAGATGCCCAACGGAGCTTTGAGCGAAACGTACGGAGTAAAATCCATTGGACCACGGCTACCTAGCCCGGAAACACTTGTTACCAACAATTTTAAGTTTACATACCTACATTTAAATGCCATAATGCATGAAATATAATGGATAACACACACTAATCTGTTGGCAAAACTAAGGACACGTGCTTTCTCTTAAATGTACTTTTTTCATGTATTCTTTTAATCAATAAACTATGTTGCATAAAACTGACAAAAAACAGTGCCTAATTGTTTTACCTTGAATGTCCACTAGATAAAAAGTACACTGAAATGTAAACAAAGGTTGTTTCATTTGTATATAAAATAAAGCAGTTTTTATCACTAAAGTTAATGTGCTGTGACAACTTATTGCGTATTAAGTAAAACGGTCTTTTCTTTCTCAATTTATACCTTTATTATTAGGTCTAGTTTAAAACAAAAAGACTACCGAAAAGTAATATTTGTTTTATATTAATTTAACAATATCATATTTTATCATCAAATGTACCGCATTTAGCCCAATCATTTTAGATTTTTCATAGATTAACTGTCGGATTAAAACTTTTGGCGCAGTTAAGCGTCCCCCGCGGAGTAGATGAAGAAATCATTTTTTTGCTCATTAATTAATTATGGGAAGCCATCTTGGCTTTTGTGTTTTTGTCAATTTGCACGCGTATTTTGTATTTCTCGATAAAAAAGGTAAGTAACAAATCTGTAGACTATTTAATTCTCTACAATCCTCATATAGTCAATATTGTTGGGAAAAATTATTTATTGCTAATAATAAGCAAAAAGTATAAAAATTATTACAATACGATTTCGACAAGCGTGTCTCGAGTCTCGACCCGAAAGTTCCGGGACTTCGAGACACTTGACGTACCGGGACCCAAACCCCAATCAGAATGTGTTCCCCTATTGATCATCTAGCCACCCAAAGTTTCCAATTTCTTACTCAAGAGTCAAAATAATAAAATGTGTGGAAAGTTTTCGCTTGGACACCCTGTATTTATAAAATAATGGCATAGGTACCAAGTACTAAGAACAGTTTATTAATTATTGTAAAATTAGATTGGTTTTTCTGTTTTCATTATAACTGAAAAAAATTATTGCAGTTGACCATACTACCAAAAGACACCTCAATAAAGTAAGTTGCCTAAATCCGGACAAATCAGGCGTTTGCGTCAAATTTTTTGTAGATATTATTATATAGAGATTTTTTAACTTTGAAAACTTTTTTAAGAAATAAATTATAGAAAATTAAACAATTATTACTTACCTGTAAGACAAAAATTGCATATTTTAATTTTTTAATGCATATTATTTTTTTTAATTACAATAATGTAAACTGCACAATACAATGTGTATTTTGTTTAGTAATTAGGTAGGTACCTACAGTGTTTTTAACAGTTTCGACAGTTCAATAATTATTCAAGAAATTTATTTATTTCTAAACAAGTTCATAATATAAAAAAGCCCCGTCAAAAAATGTGTCTTTATAATATGTAGGTACTACTCATTTACTTAAAAATTTTAATTCTTTTGGAGTTCAATGGCTTAGCAAAGCAAATAATTCGTTTTTGTTTTAAGAGCATTACAAAAAACCCCCAGCACTCTTCGTCTCAAATCCTTCCCCTCGCCTAAAAACTGTTATGGCTCTCCCGACGCTATTTTTCTGAATCCGCCCCTGGGTGTATGTATTCATGGAAAAGAGACAGGTTACACAGACACGCATTTTATGTTGACGGTCACAATCAAGCTCAGGCGAAAATTGTTTCTATTATACTTTATTGCTTTTGTACAATTATTTATTAAATGATGTTTCTATTTTGATTTTTCGTGTGCATATTTTTTTTCATTGGCTGCCATTACATAATAGCTAACCGTATCATGATAATATTGATTAGTTGTAAGCGGCACACGAAACGTTGATTTGCTACAGAATCCATACACTGAAAATTCAAACGTTAAATTATTATATTATTATGCCATAGAGTATAGACAACTCATTTTAATACACGGTGGCTCTTGAGAAATAAATTCCTCGTATTTTATACAATTTTTTGCGGATTGTGGTCACAAAACAATGAGCCAAAATCCCCTAAATGCGAGTGTAACTCGCGCGCTAGAGATTTCGCGCCCAATTTTTCCTGTAATCTTTACTAGAGCCTCAGCGAATATTATCATTTTTTTGGCCTTCAATGTTTAGATATATGCGGAAATTACTGTCAAAGCTACGCGATCTAAAATAAAAAAAATACCGTTATGGAATTTGTAACAAGACTAACAAGTGCCCTTTCATATGAAAC
The DNA here is from genome assembly GCA_039654895.1 of Mongoloraphidia duomilia. Lineage (NCBI taxonomy): Eukaryota > Metazoa > Arthropoda > Insecta > Raphidioptera > Raphidiidae > Mongoloraphidia > Mongoloraphidia duomilia. Next base: position 44,459,560 of record CM077524.1, on the reverse strand, counting down.
CCCATTTAGCCGGGTGAAAAAATTACCTTAATTTGTAGCCCCCCCCCCCAAAACAGACCAAAAAATATTTTTGTGATTCTAACTCCTCGACTAAGTGCGGGCATACAAGCTTTATAACATCATAACCGAATTAAAATATTAGGTATAATATATTCATACGCCAAATTCCAAATCGATAGACAAACTAGACTATAATTACAGACAACGAATGGTTCCGTTTTTTACCATTTTGGTACAGAATCCTAAAAATGCTTGATTGTAAAAGTATATAATCGAAGCAACAGCTTTAGTCGTTAGTTTATATTATTTATAAATTAATTGTACATACAAAGAATATAATAGACTTACATCTTCGACAAGTTTGTAATGTAGGCAATGCTTTATCATACGATGGGAAAAGAATAGCCTTAATTTTACCAACAACACTAGTTCCAGGATGTTCTACGGCTGAATAATCCACTAGAAAAATTACATATTTTTAAAAGATTAGTCATTTCCAGAGGCGGATTATCCATAAGGCAAACTAGGCACGTGCCCTGTCATAATTTTTGAGGTATATTTAAAAACTATATTTTAGCTCCCGGAAATATATCACTTTTGATGTTTTTGAAAATATCGTATCTTGGACAATATTTATTTACTATCTGTATCCTTTAAAAAAATTACCTTTTTGACAATAACTTCTCTGATACGTGCTTACATATCGTTCCATATATAATGCATTTAACTTTTTCAATAATGCTTCGTCGGGACTATCAGCCTATAATTTTGAATTAAATTATCACACTAAAAATGCTATCATATCAAAAACTCATTACTCAGGATTAATAAAAATAAACAAATGTAAATAATTAAAATAGTGCAGTATCTAGGAGTTTTGGTGCCCCTGGCGAAGGAACGACTTGACACCCCTAGCGAAAGGAGGATTTAGCGCCCTCTCATCAGAGGCAGATTTACCACTAAACTAAGTAGGCTATAGCCTAGGGCGCTATATCTTCGGGACGCCATATTTTGGATCAGAAAATTGTTATTCACGAAAAACTATAACCGAAATATACGAAAATAAAATAGAAAAATCTTAATTGTTTAGCAAAATTTACGAACAATTGGAAATTGCGGAACATTGTTAAATAACAATGCTTAGCAAATTCCGATTGTTATTTTCAAAATACTCAAAATTCTGTCTTGCTTTACTTCTTAAACTTCTCTACTCTTGTTTTAGAAAACTACCAAATATAATTAGTACCATCTATGCCTTATTTTTTTTTTACAAAAAGGGTGCCAAACTTTTCGTAGCCTAGGGGCACTGGAGTTCTAAATCCGCCCCTGCCTCTCATCTCATAAAATTAACACAAGCCAGAACTAGAACCAGAACTATTTAAAAAAAGACAAAACAGCGTAATTTTGGCAAACTGCTTTAAAGTCTAAGCGCTGTTTGAAATTGGCATTTTGCAATAATATACTTATAGAATTTACTGTTTCCCGGCACCTCGTTACTTCGGGCGCCACTGAAATTAACTTAAAGATTCATATCCTAACGTCTTCTTAGTTCTAATCAATTTTAATTTGATATGCATAATATTTTATATTTTTTTCGACAAGATTCTGGAATCGAACCCAATCTTAAATCTGAAAACCAAAACTGCAAATGTACAAAACATCTTTATTTTTGTTATACTTCTCGAAATTCTATTTCAAATTAATTTATAGTTTAAGTGACCTTAAGTGAATCCCCGCTTTGAATCCAATCGACATCTGGGTTATTAGGAATGTTGCTGACTGGTTTTAAACTGTAAATAAAATATAGGTACTTACATTAATTTATTTACAATAAATTACATAAGTACCTACCTACCTAATATTAATTTTATGTGTTCTTACTTTGTTCTAGGTCGACAACTATATTTTCTAAAATCAGTAGTATATACAGATTGAAAAGCCATTTTTGACGTTAAATTTTAACAATACGTAACAGGATAATAAAAATAGTATTTAAATCACAGGAAAATTTAATTTAAATTTTCAAGTTATTGCCAGACCTTAATTTTGAAATGACAGATGCATAACACCGAGAAATCAACTTGAAATATCCCTTGAAAATGGTTACTGTAACAACGTTGGTAGGTACCCCCTGCACGTATTGTCAGCGCCGGCCCAAGCCTAGAGCGACCGGTCAGCGAAGTGACCGCTTTAAGCGCCGAGTTAGGAAGCGCGCTAAAATCCAGTGGGTAAAGGTGCGGCCTCATGCAGTCGCTCGACGCTCGTTTTGAGCGTCAAATTCAGTCACGTGGTGAAATTTTAAATCTCCCACCACATGAAAATCGCAGCGACAAAATCCACTGGTGCGGCCTCATGCAGTCGCTCGACGCTCGTTTAGAGCGTCAAATTAAGTCACGTGGTGCAATTTTAAATTTTCCGCGACATGAAAAAATGTAGCGTCAAATTGCAGCTTCAACATGGCTGCTTGCATAAATAAACGTCAAAATAAATCGATATTTATATTGCTTGTCCCTAACCTCATTTACGCTAATGACCTCAGTTGTCGGTCGTCTATAATTTACAATTCATTCTAACCTCATTTAGTAGTATATATAATAATATACAAACAGAAATATAAAATCATTGTAAAGCTGTTATAATAAATAATTACATATTAATATTTTATACCGAAATTTCCCATAAAATACGTTTTGAAGAAAAATCGTAATAGAAAATAATTTCATATTGTTTAATTTATTATACATAGGTTATCAACATAATAGAGCGATGTCTGATATCAATAAATATCTATCAAATGTGGGTTTATTATTATTATTATTTATTACTATTATTAATGAAATTTTCCGGCCATCAAATGAAAAAGCGTAATAAAAACGTTTTTGGATTCATCCATTATTAAAATTCCTAGGAACTCATCGGCTTTTTGAAGCAGCTTCCAAACGTCAGAAGTGTCAGAACTGCACTAGCTAGAATCGCGCTGCAAAACTAAACTGTGTTTAGTTTTATCGCTGCGATTTTTCATGTGGTGGGAGCTGGTGGGAGATTTAAAATTTCATCACGTGACTGAATTTGTCGCTCGAAACGAGCGTCGAACGACTGCATGAGGCCGCACCTTAATGCGGAAAAAAAAGATTGGAGTCGCTATAGAATTTGAATTTGATTCGAAAGGTGTCGACTAAAGGTGCCAAACGGGAATCTTGCTCTACCCTGAAAACAGGCAAGGGCCGCCGCTGCGTGTTGTGCACAAAGACAATAAAGATATTTATTATTTTGTGTGGATTTTTTACTTAGGTGAAGTATGTGATACTGGACATATTATAGCGTAAACTGCTGCATGGAGTAGTAAATTTTAAATCTCACCTCCCATGTGACGTCACGACTAGCGACAATTTGGATTTTCAGTCAGCTGGAACAAACCTTTAATGTCTTTAACCTTAACGAACGCACATGGTCCGTGGAACTGGCATCTGACAGTTTAATGTTTATTTCTGCTAAGAACACACATCTCTGCGTCTACCAAACAGAAACTTGTGAAATAATAGGCAAATGACATTGTATTTCTGTTATAATTATTTTATTTTAGAATGAGTCTGTTAGAAGGAAAATTGGTTTCTGTTATTTTGCGAGAATATTTAGGTGAGCAATACGAAAAAATCGGAAATTGTATGATGAAGAACGGTGCTGTTACTTTACATTTCATTGCTGGAAGAATTAATATTCCAGTCGAAAAAGTGAGTACAACGTAGCTATTATTAGTTATTTATAGTTAATTCAGTAAAACCGAAGTAAAACAATAATATTTAAATGTTCTATAGGTAAAGAAAGCTCTCCGTTTATTTATAAGACATGGTTTCGTTACTTTTCAACCAGCTGCATCAAAAAACCAAGCAAGTTATCGCTTAAAATCAAAAAAAGTATTAATGGTTTTGCGATACTGCCGGTAAGTGGAGATATTTATAAATTACTATCTGTTAATTCAACTGTTAAATTGTTCTTTCTTCTAGATATGTAGAATGCATAAAGAAACGTTATGGAGCCGATGTAGAAACAGTTTTTGAGGAACTACTTCGAAGAGGTGTTTCACAAGCGTCAAATATAGTTATAAATGCAGCAAGGCGAAAGCAATGTGAAGATATTGGTTCAGAATTGCCATTGCTTAGAGATGCACTTAATACATTAATAAAAAATCGTTACATTATGAGATACCCGTCACCTACCGGGACTGAATCAGTACCTATCTTGAAAGTACATGAAAACGAGTTATATTGTCCTCTCGAACTGGATATCAATGAATTGATAACGGTTTATAACAGTGACAAAAATGTAGTAGTGTCCGATGAGAATATTTATTGGAGAATAAATTTCGATAGATGTCATCAAGAAATTAGAGATGAGTATTTAATAACGGCAATTAAAGAACGATTTGATGACAATTCTGCAGAATTAATGAAAATTATTTTAAAGTTAATGTATAATTGTACTGAACCATGGGCAGACATATCTAATCCAATTCCGGCTATACAGCTTAAAGATATTATTCGAAAACAAAATAGCAAACCACAGCTTTTACAGTTTTTAGATCAATATCTGAATATAATGGGTAAGAATTCAATTATTTTTTAGTCTTAATAGCAACGATGATTTTTTAAATTTTTTTTTACCTTTTCATTTGAATACAGCAAAAAAATGCACTATTAGCATTGAAAAGAAAATACCAAAAGTTCAAATTTACGCGCCAGCTAAACGACTATCTTTTTAATGCTGTTAGCAGAATTATTGAAATGAACTAACAACATTTTTGTGATACATTTTTAGAGTGTTGGGTCTCCAAGTCACTATATGAATATTATGAAGTATTAGAAATAATGTCCGTCTTGTGACTTCCTGTGTTTTAACACGACACGTTTCAGCAACGAGTTGCTATCTTCAGGTGTGGTTAAATCCACTACATAATACGCTTGGGCTTAATATTATAACGTGTTACGGATACTCAATGTGTAATTTTTAAAAAAATTTAACCACACCTGAAGATAGCAACTCGTTGCTGAAACGCGTCGTGTTAAAACACAGAAAGTCACAAGACGGACATCAAAAAATACAAGGTATTTCTAATACTTCATAATAAACATTTTTGTATGCATATTTAGGATAATAATAATCAACTTTGTATTAACCATTCATATACAACAATTTGTAAGACTGCTGAGAGTGGCAGACTACGCTTTAGACTTAAAAAATGTATGTCGCGAAATTGTCATGAGTGGACCCTGATTAGAAATTAATAATATGTAAATAATAACGGTACATTAATAATTTTTATTTTTTTTATTGTATACTAAAAAGTAACATTGTATTTTCAGTTGAAGATCAAAATCGTTTTATAAATAAACTGGGCGATTCATCAGGTGGTCAGTACCAAGTAAATATGAAAGAAGCAATAACTCAGCTTACGTGGGTGACTATAGAAAACATTGTACTTGAAAAATATGGCAATAATGCTGCAAGAATATTTCGGTTGGTCAGAGCTCAAAAACGTATTGAATCCGATCGGATACAACCTTTGGTTTTGATACCTATAAAAGAAGCGAATCATCTTGCGTACCGGTTATTAGAAGATAACTTTTTACAAATGACAGAATTAAGGCAATCACATTCGTTGGGCCCACAAAAATCGTTTTTCTTATTTTATATTGATATCGATGAAGTTGTACGTATGGTACTGAATATGACTTATAAGTCTATATATAATATTGAAACGAGGTCAAGGTTTTATACTTCAGAAAATAAAGCCATAATTGACAAAAAACAAAGATCAGTAGCTGTAGAACTAGATTTAAGGTCAAAAGGAGTTGAAGAGGATGACATAAACGAAATTGTAAGTTAAATACACCGTGATTCAAAATGATGGAAACACTGTAATTGTTTTTCGTTTGAATAGGTTGACGGGAATGAAGCCAGTGTAATACTTTTTTTAAAAAATGTTCTTTATTAAAAAGTCGACAGTTTCGTAAGAATTTCTTACATCCTCAGGACCTGAGTTAAATATATAAATAACTCAGGTCCTGAGGATGTAAGAAATTCTTACGAAACTGTCGACTTTTTAATAAAGAACATTTTTTAAAAAAAGTATTACACTGGCTTCATTCCCGTCAACCTATTCAAACGTTAATCAAAACAAGCCGTCATCTTAAACATGGACTGTAATTGTTGTTCATCTTATAGTATTTGGTGATATAATTTTATTATGATGTATTTTTGTTTTAGCTTGGTGAAATTATTACTCCTGCGGAAAAAGGAGTTTTAAATAAAATAATGCATACAAATACTAAATTAAATACTGCAGCTATTCAGTTAGATGAAACTTTATTTTTGCTAGAATTATTCCTTCAATATAATCAAAACAAATGAAAAGAATACGAAATATTAACAAACGTGCTTGTTTATTGTTTTTAGTTTGTCAACCGATAAACATTAATACAATAAATAATTTTTAATAATGTGAATTATGCTGAACATTTTTTTTTTATATACAAATGTTATAAAATTTATTTATATGCCAAACCTAATCCAACCAAAATCCAAATTTCAAATCTAGCTGTAAAAGATAGGTACAAAAAATTGCATCTATAAATTACGTGATTGTTGAATAAAAGTAACTTTTAATGAGATTGTTTAGGACTTACGTAGTTGTTTTATGATGTATGTACGAAATAAATAGCAATAAGTAGTATCTTAGAAAAAACTTGGTGACTAGCATTCAAAGATGTGTCGCTCTGCTATTGTAGTAAAATCATAATTTTAACACTGCATGTACAAGATGTTTTTAATGAGCAGTAGGTACCTACAATCTATATTCCGAACTCTAGTTCGTTGTGTTATCCAAAATTCATCGGTTTCTTAATTCTTTTAAGCGTATAAAACATCAATGTCAGAATGTTTTCAATATTATATTAAACTGTATCGATGTTATCAAAAAAAAAAATCGAAGCAGAAAATCGATGTTTTTTAAACATCGATTTATCGTGCGCTTTCCTACTCAATAGTTCTCAAACTATCAGATCAGAAATTAACTACTAAAGTAAACTTTTACTTCCTCTCTTCGTATTTTTGCCGCTCAATTTTACTCAGTTCTTCACATTAGTTGTTTATTTATTTACAAGTAGCCTACAGCTAATATATAATATATATACAAAATTCAACAATAATTCAGCAGCTTAGTGCTTAAGATTTAAGAAATAAAAATAAATCCATAACAATAACAAAATGTGTAATTGAACCATGTTACATGTACGATTTGAACTGAACGTACCTTACGTATCTAAAAAAAATTCACGTGGAGTTTTCAGTTGCGACGTGTGCTGACTGTTGGGTACTTATTCTTTTATGCTGGACGCAGAAAACAATCAACACTCTGAATCAACAGACGTGTGCCACTGTTCTTGCCGGTGTAGTCGTAACTGCAATTTTGCAATGCAGAAGTGGTTGGAAAAACGAGAAATTATGCGTGGCGAGGTTGCTGAATGTGAAAAAAGAACTGTGCAGTCCGTAAGTTAGAATTTTATGTTCTTTTTACGTACATTTTCTCTAATATGTCGGCCATAATTATATTCTAACCTTAATTTTCAAAAAATATTATAGTGATATTATATATCAATCTATTTTAGGAATTAGATGTACAGTTTTTAACGAAGGAAATCTCGGCGATAAATTCAATAATGGATCGAAATTCCGTAACGATAGAGGATTCCCCTGAAGTTTCCAAACTTCTCACTGAAAATACCAAGTTGAAGCATAGATTAAATATTCTAAAACGGGCAGTAGATGCTGAAGAAACTAAAAGAAAAGAAATAAAACTTGAAAATTATTTTCACATGGACAGTATTGTTATAATTTTAGAAAACTTATTTGAAAATGCTATTAAAAATGCATTTCCACAACTGGAAGACCCACCGATTGTAATTGCAATATCTGGGAACAATCCAAAATTTGGAGATTACCAATGCAATTCCGCAATGGCTATATCAAAACTTTTATGTTCTAAAGGTAAATTAATGCTTTTTAAAGCAACTACTGATTTCTGGCGTTTGGTATTAAATTTTAAAAAATGATAGCTCAAAGTTAAAATTTCACGAGAAGTTATCTGAAATTGCAGATGTAAATATTCCTGATTATCGAGCAATAGTAGGTATATAAACATAATGCCAAGTTTTCTCAAACGACAAAAAAAAGTTTATCTCGACCCATTAATCTCACATTTGAAGTGTATCTGGTTCCAGGATCCATCTAATATATTTTTGTTGATTTCGTTCTTCCCAACAACATTTAATGGTATCTGTCAGATGAATCCAATTCACTCCACCGTGCGTAAAGAAGTTTCACTTCAAAAACTCAATATATGTGCAATTGAGCTTTTTGTTTGTATCTTTAATAGGTGCAAAAATGCCACCACGAGACATTGCGAACTTAATTGTACAAAATACATCACCGTGCGAAGCAATTGAGAAATTAGAAGTAGCAGGCGCTGGATTTATTAACATATTTTTGAGTCGATCTTCAGGAATTAAAACCCTTACGAATGTATTAAAATTTGGAGTTCAGCCACCACCGTTAACTAAAAAGCACAGAGTATTAGTTGATTTTTCGTCACCTAATATTGCTAAAGAAATGCATGTTGGTCATTTAAGGTACATAATAAATACTCTTGTCTTAAAATACGGTACTACAATACATTTTTTTTCCTAAATTGGATACATCGAAGCATCTTCGATGTATATTGTTTTTATTTATTTATAATTATTTAACCAACTTCAAAAAAACCGAAGTTACCGATTCGACGTGTGTTTTTACAAATTTTTTTAAATGTTTGTTCAGCCTTAACTTCTCGAGGGGTTAACCGGTTTGAATGATTTCAACTGCGCTGTGTTTAGAAAGATGTTGAGGTTATTCTATATAATTTTTACTTAAATCAGTTCAGGAGTTTTTACCGCTGAAAAGTAAACAAATATAAATAAAACAATAATCATGAAAATCGGTGCACAATACATTCATTATTCATTCATACATAAAAAAAACATAGGTCGTGAGTAGAGAACTTCCTCCTTTTTTGAAGTCGGTTAAAAACTTTTTATAACAATATTATTATTCAGTGCCATTATGAATTAACTAAATTTCTTGGATCTTTTTATAAAAAAAATTGAACCTCCTTCAGAAAAAGCCCCTAAAAAGAGAAAAATAATAAAATATTGAGGTCGGCGCCAGTTTAATAAAAGTATAAAAAAGTCTTAGTAATTAAATTGACACCGACCTGAAAATTTTATTATGTATGTTTTATTTACATATCAAAAATTAAATTCTTCTTGAGTCCAGTAAAGAAATTTTTTAAATGCAAACATTACCTATAAATTATAATATGTATTTTTTAGATCTACAATTATTGGTGAAAGTATATGCCGCCTTCTGGAATATCTTGGACATGATGTGATCAGAATTAATCATGTTGGCGATTGGGGCACACAGTTTGGAATGCTGATTGCTCATCTTCAAGATCAATTTCCTGATTATTTAACTAAATCACCACCAATCGGTGATCTTCAAGCATTTTATAAGGAATCTAAAAAACTTTTTGACGAAGATCCAGAATTTAAGAAAAGGGCGTACGCTTGCGTTGTGAAACTTCAAGCACATGACCCCGATTATATTAAAGGATGGCAGTTAATTTGCGATGTTTCGAGGAAAGAATTTCAGAAAGTATACGATAGACTTGACATAAAAATAACGGAAAGGGGAGAATCTTTTTATCAGCAGCATATGGAAGCCATTGTGAAAGAATTAGAAGAAGCTGGATTTTTAGAGGAAGATGAAGGTCGCAAAATAATGTGGGGTGAAAATCTCAAAGCATCAATACCACTGACAATTGTGAAATCCGATGGAGGATTTACATATGATACATCCGACATGGCAGCGATCAAACAGCGTTTACATGAAGAAAAAGCCGATTGGTTAATTTATGTTACGGACTTAGGCCAGGTAATTTTAAAATACATTAGTTTCTTTAAAAGAAGTATGCGAGATATTTAGAAAAAAAACCGTTAAATTCATAACTTTTATTTGCCCCCTCACGGAAAACAAAGTTGCTACGGTTCTGAGTTAAGCAAAAATGTTTGTTCTGTTAATATTATTTCGTAAAAATTTCAAAAATAAAATATTTTTCTCTTTTATAAATTCAACTTGGGGACATAAGGTATATGCATTCATCTGTAAATAAAGCGGAAAAAATTGCGTAAACACGTTATAACAACAAAAATAAAGATAGTTACTTCTTACCACAACAGTTTTATTGATGGATGTACATTTCGAAAGCTATGCTTTCATCTTCAGCAAACACTATAATTTAATGTATAGTGTTTGCTAAAGATGAAAGCATAGCTTTCGAAATGTACATCCATCAATAAAACTGTTGTGGTAAGAAATAACTATCTTTATTTTTGTTTTTATTCCAACCACAGTGCTCATATATTTTTATTAACATTATAACAAAACAATAAAATCAGTCGAGCTCGTAGAGATCAGACACAACTAGTTTGTGGTCTGAAACTTCAATTGTATTTCGTTTGTGCCTATGTCAAGTGAAGCGTTTATTAATTAGACTTTTTTGATGACAGGCAACTCATTTCCAAGTAATTGAAAGCTGTGCAAAACGTGCAGGCATTTTTAAACCGGAAATTCATCGTATGGATCACGTTGGTTTCGGTGTTGTCCTTGGCGAAGATAAAAAAAAATTTAAGACTAGATCTGGAGACACTGTTCGTCTTACTGATCTTTTGGACGAAGGTTTAAAACGTGCGCTTGATAAACTTAAAGAAAAGGATCGGGATGATGTTTTAACTGATGAAGAATTGAAAGCTGCCCAAGAATCTGTTGCATATGGATGTATTAAATATGCAGATCTATCACACAACAGAAATCATGATTATGTGTTTTCATTTGAGAAGGTATTGGATACAGTTTTAAATAATTTTATTACACTAGATTACATCGGTTCCCAATGTGTCTGCCGTGTGAGGTTTCAGATGGTTCTAGTTAGATTATGGGTGTGTTTGTTGGTCTCTTCTTTTTGAAGTCTACATCAAAATGATGGAAGGTGCACGCGCACAGTCGTATGCGCAGTCTAAAAATAGACAGCGCGTGCAAAATAGACTGTGCGCATGCGCCTTCCATCATTTTGATGGAAATCTTCAAAATGAAGAAACGAAGAGACCAGAGAGAACGTATCTACGTTCTCTCTGGAAGAGACCAAGAAACACCCAATATGTTAATATTAGTGACAACAGTTTTATGTGACATATTGTACTTCTACATACATTTCACTGTATTGTTGTTTGTCCAAAACAGCGGTTCCCAACCTTTTTAGTTGTGCGGACCACCCATTTTGTAAAAAAAAATTTCAGAACTACTAACTACATTTACAGTAAAAACCCCTGAACAACAAACCAATCTAATAATTCGATTGTTGCTAACAATCGAGTGACTCGGTTGTTTTCACTCCATTGTTCTCATCTCTACCCCTGAAGCTCCGGTAATATTTATCTTGACTTACACTCTCGACCAGCGTCCACGGCCTAGTACCACGCTGCCCGCGGCCCATGGGTTGGGAACCGCTGGTGCAAAGTATGGCTTCGATATATTGACATAATTAACAACCGTTCATTCATACAAATATGTCTTTAAAATACATATTAGTAATTTTGTTCTTTCAATACTCTTTCTTTATTATTAGATGTTGGAAGACAAAGGCAATACAGCGGTCTATTTATTATATGCACTGACAAGGATTCGCTCAATAGCTCGCAATGCGAATCTTTTACCAGATCAAATCAAAGAAGCTATTACTTCTATTCCTATATCACTGGAACATGAAAAAGAATGGAAGCTCGGCAAAGTGCTCTTGAGATTTCCAGATGTTTTGATTAAAATCACCAAGGATCTGTTTTTACATAACCTTTGTGAATATGTTTATGAAATTGCTACAACATTTACGGAATTTTATGATTCTTGTTATTGCATAGAAAAAGATTCAACAGGTACGTAAAAAAACTCAATTATATGTTTTGTTAAAATCTTAGGATTTAAATTTAAATGTTCTGAGCAATAGTAACAAAAAATATTGTCCGTAAAGTGGTGATTCAGACAGTCACGATTTTATGACATTTGCCTAAGGTTTGTGGCGGGTTTATGAAAACGAGTAAAAAGTTTGACGCGCGAGCCGAAGTTTTCGTAAACGAGCCACAAACCTTAGACTCGTGTCGCAACATCACGACTGTCTGTAAATCACCACTTTGTGGACGTGTTACATAAATATCTATTTTGGGTAAGTTCGGTTTTGCACTCGATTGATCGAGTCGAGCGAACAGATTTTTGGGCACGTGACAAGCGAGCAAATCGAGCCATCTAAACAATTCCGAACGTAATCTAGCAGATTTTTCCAACATCAGAATAATATGGCGCCAGTAATTTAAATTCTTATTACTAAAGCTGAAATATATTCTTTATTGCTCTTCATTTTGATTTAATTCAACATTGTTATAATAATAAATCATGATTCACAATTTTTTTCGTTTTATTCCTTTATTTTAAAATTAATAGTACTACCGGTTGTTGATTTTTTCGACCCATAGATATAATAAATATTTTATTTAATCATTGTGTCATGTGTGCGATATAGACTTAATGGTTATTACTATTCTTTGGAATAAATATTATTCGTGTATTTTTACCTATTGAAAAATTACCTCATATAAACTTCGAAATTTATCCATTCGTACAAGTGTTTCCACTCATTTTTAAAATGAATGCTTTGAAGATGGTTAAATCTGCTTGCTCGCTTGCTTTCCTCGGAGCTCATTGAGCGTGCTCGATCTCCAGATTTTAAATCCGAACGCAGGATAGAGATCTTTCAGAGCATATAAATGTTAAATTCGAACGCATTAGATCACTCAGATCGATCTGAACTCAAAACCGAACTACCCTATGTTGATAAATGTGTATATTATTTTTTACCAATGTGGTGAATAAATTGTATTTTTTACTTTATAGGTACAATAAAAAATGTCAACATGGGTCGAATTTTACTTTGTGAAGTAACTGCGGCTGTTATGGAAAAATGTTTTTACATTCTTGGTCTGAAACCAGTATCACGCATGTAATCATTAGTATTATTTAAAAATAAATGAAGTTCAATAAAACCCGTTTTATAGTATACTTATTTGCCGTTTTTTTACCACTTTGTTGAAGTGCATGAGAAAAAATTGACTATTTTCATTATTCCACTATCCACACCTACGGATTTTCTGTTTATTTGCCATTGGCCATGGCAAAACAACTGTTCAATGCTGGAGTTTTTTTTATTGTCATCGGGCTAAAAGTAGGTATGACGATGAGTACCTTAGCAGAAACACTTCTTGACAGAGCAAGGATTGCGCCGCATTACCTTCTCAGCAATGTGTGAATGGCTAGAGTCCGACCGAAAGCCAGTTTTTTGGACGAAGCCAAAAAAATGTTGGGATTTTTTCCACCTTACGGCCGCCATATTGAATTCACACACAAAAATTATAGCCTATAACACTCTTAGACATAACACTGTCTGATATTAAAATAACAGAATAATTCGGGTTTGAGAATAGCCAAGCTTGTAGTAATGCTCTGCATACAAGGACTTTATTTTTAATTCCCACCTCTACTATGGTAGGGAAGTAATGGATTTAGTCCGAAAAAAATATTTCGAGATTTTAACAGATTTTCACGTTTTGAGACCCTAGCAATCGTTTAAGATCATTTTCTGACTGATGTCTGTATGTGTGTGTGGTCAATTTTTCGCCTTCGATATCTTAAGAACGGAACAACATACGGGCATGCCGATTGTTCTATTGTGTTTATCAGCCTTTAACTTAGATCTGATTAGATTTTGAGTCAAATCGGTTCAGTGGATCCTGAGATATTCAAAAAAACGTCCTCAATGTCACGTATTAACATAATAAAAAAAAATATAAATGAATTCTAGATGTTATAATATGAAAAAAATGTAAATATTTTTTTTCTCTAAAATGTAGTTTTCGAGAAAAAAAATATTTTACTAAAAAAAATAAAAATTGTATGTAAATCAAGGTAACCATGATTTTTGCTATATTAAGTTAGCCATCAGTAGATCACCAAACAAAAAAGAGGGCCATGCTTTTTTCAAAGAATAAAAATTAAATTGTGTTTTAAAGACCACCAACAGCTAAGGTAATTTGGGCCTAGTCAAAGAATAAAAAAAAAAAAGTGTTTATTTTTTGCAAATATTTACTAGGTGGGAAGTATAGGACTGGTCATCAGTCGATTTTTTTTTAAATGAATGTTTGTCTATCAAGCCACCTCCTTAATTAATTTGTCGCCCGAGCTTAAGCTTAGATCGGTCGCTACACAGTAAGGAAAATGATGGAATAAAATACAATAAAAAAAACATAAATCCTCGGGAAAATTATTTTAATTTTATAATAAAAACAATATATGATATCAACTTTATTTTACTATAAACTAATCTGCTGAATAAAATCGTCGATAAGAATATTGCAATAATTATATATATGTGTGTATATATATATATATCGGGAACAAAAATACATTTTATCATTATCATAATATGTACCAACTAATATTTACAGTTAAACTATAGATAGACATCAGAATCAGAACATCGTAAGTCTTTTGTCATGTTCTTATTAACAATAATCATTTTTATCATTATTCATATAAACAGCTATTTTCTTTTTTACTTTTTAAAAATATTATTGCATCATTGCAGAAATAGCAAGTCTGTCTGGAATTTGGATTGTTTATCATTTATCAAATTATTGGGTAGGTATATCAAACTGCAACAAAATTCGTTGTACTATTTTTGGCTTTTGGAAAGATATTTAATATTTAATGAGATCCTTCGAACTAAGTTCTTTAATTTTTTCAAATATTTTGTATTAAATAGTAGACTGTATGTCTAGATACGTAATGGGGCATATTATGGCAAGTGATGACAGTATGTAAAAACGAGTCATAGCGAGTTTTTACAGTCACACGAGCTGTAATACCAATTACCAATACGTACGAGACATAAATGGTATTTTTTTGCTACACCCACATTTCACGTCATTTTCAAAAAATTCTGACAGTTCATTTGCGTCGCCATCTTTCCTTCCAGTGTGTCGTGAAGTTCGTGCAAGTAAGTAATGACAGGCGCACGCAAGAAGTTGCTATGGCAACCGTTATTTTTTGCGCTAGTGCAGAAAGTAAACCATTTTCCGCACACCTGCATGTTAAATGGGTCATTAATGGCAGCTATACATACATTCGAAAGTAGCTATTTTGTAGTGGGTATGGCAAAAAAAACTGACTTAAATAACACATTTTAAAGAAAGGTTTTATGCTGGAAAAATACATAGCCCAGGGAAATTAGACATTTCACTTCGGAAAAATTAGGGGAAAAATTTTAGGGGGGTCAAAGGTCAAAAAAAACGGATTTTCGCGAATTTCGGTTCCATTCCATTTTTAGTAAAAAATGGTTATCAATCTTGTAGAGAATAAAATTATCTACAACTTTTATATAAACATTTTTTTTTCTATTTTCAATAAATTAATCACTACTTGTGGTTAGTTTTTACCAGCGACAAAATATACATGCGGAAATTTTTATATTATTATTTCTATATCATTTTAAAATTTAATGACGCATTGATATCTAGGTATATAGTTAACAATCATCCATCGAACGATACTATATCTACTGCTATTAATTATTGTACCAATGATTTCAAAATTCGGTTCATCTATTTGCAATGAATACGTTAATATTAATAAAAAGTAGCTGTTTTAGAGAATCTAATAAATTATACTATAATTATAACATACTTATAAATTTCTTATTTTGTTATAAAAGCCATTTATATTTAAGTTGACAGCAATCTACATAAGTATCTATATTAAAAGTCATTAAATTAAAACATTCTACAAGAGTCAGCTATAATACAGCAGATACAGAAGTATACAAAATTCAATACGTCAGTATAATATTTCAAACCATTATATTTCTAATTTTAAAAATTAATTTTTAAATTATTACAAACATAATACAAGTTCCATTTTATATCAATAAATGTAACTTAAAAAAATATATATTTGTAATTGAATGGAAACTTTAAATGTAGTTTTCGATATACAAAAAAACATAAAGCTCAGGACAGCTCTAAGTGTAGTGTAGAAAAGTTGCAGAAATGGATTGTTTGTCTTAATATTCTTAGAGTAATAATGCTATTAAGATGCCAATCCATTTGTTAATTCCTCAACTGCAGTACACTGGCAACGCGAAGCCAAAACTACAATAAATAACGATATATATGCACCAAAGAGGATATAAGTACCCTTGTCTTTTGTGTAGAACAGTAGAAGTTTACATTTTGACAAATTGAAATATAGATAAAAAATTTCTGCTAACATAACATTAACAATATTTGAAGGTCGACGGGAATCAAATTCTCTACGGGTTCTTAAAAATTGTGATGGAATTTACATGATTTTTCTTAACATTCTAGCAGAAACTCTGAATCCTTTATTAGCAATATTTTTTTCATTTTTGAAACCTTGAGTCTATAAAAAGTGATTCTCTTTGAATCAATTTTTCTTCCTCTAAAACATCTTTTTGAAGATCTTTCACGACAGTTCTATTAAACAAAACAGGAACTTAAAAGTATTCACAGTTAAAACATAAAGAGATAGATATAATGGCAAATAATAATCTTGTTGAATTTTATTTGTAAGCACTCCTGTATCTATTAAATTCAATAGAAGAAATCATAATTCAGTCATCTACTTATCATGCCATATCCTTATAGTTCTGAATGGATTGCATTATAATTAGATGATCTTAGAGCCAACGCATACATACTACCTTTTGTCACACGATTTTTGCGATTAAGTCGCTTAAAGATCGTCAGATAGTATCACGAGAAATTTCGAGTAGCTGAGGAATCGTCAAATCGCGATGTAGTACTTTAAATCGCGCGTTTTCGATACAAAAAGTATGTGGTGCGTTCGCCTTTAGATGAACAGACGCATTTCTATACCACTGTCAAAGATGAATTCGTTGGAAGAAAAAAATGGAAAATTATTTGAAGTAAAATAAGAAATTTGTTTTCTTCAGAATTTTCTAAAAAATACAATAATTTAGGTATCTTTAAAAAAAAAGAATTCTCAAGATTATTACGAATAAGACAGAATTTACATAAAATACTGACCACCATTAAATATCAATAACTTAGAAATTTCAAGCTATTCAATTTATAATTTCCACATACAGCAGCTAAATAGAGTCTTTCGCTTCGATACTGTATGATAAATTTGTAATAAAAAATTTAAATATCCATTTATTTTCTTTGAGTACAATAATTTTATCTTTCAAATTGGAAATATAATAATGTTCCTATATTATTAACGATTAACTAAAAAAATAAATGAAACGTTATATTAAGCGATTATATTTACAAAATATATATAATATATAGTATTTATGAAATGTGATGATTATGGATGGACAATACGGTCATGAAATTAAAAAAAATATATATTATCTTATTGATAACAACAAATCAATAAGTAAACACACATGGGCAATTCTTGCACACGTATCTATACAAATTCATCTAATGGCTAAGTTTACTAAAGTATCTGATATTTGTTAGCTTCTGGGTCCGTAGCTGATGTAATCATGTTCAAGGAGATACATACACTGTCTATTAACTACTGACTGTAAAGACCCCTGCCACCCATCGAAGTTTAATTATTTTGTATACAGATACGGAATCGGGTGTGAAAGTATCGGATAATCCGTAGTTTCGCAATCGGAGCTCCGTAGCATTCCTGATAATATTGAAATCTATCATTGCAGTCTCAAGGAAATGATATTGTTACAATGTAGCTTTAGTTAACTACAATTATAAATTTGAACTGTCAAAAAATATGTGTAGCAGAGCCATTAATAATAGTTAATAAGGTATACTGTGAACGTTTGCCAAAAATATTTTTTGACAGGTAAATTCAGGGCCGGCACGTGCGCCTGGTCGGACAGGCGATCGCCTTACGGCGCCATATTTTTAGGGCGGCATATTTTTGTAGCAGCGAATTTTTCGTGCGCTATTCTACTTTTTAAAAATGATTATATTGTTCGAGTTTTCACCGATTCTTAGTTCTACCTTCTACTACTAGATAAAAGATGTCGCATGTCGCCCAGCCGCTTTTATTTGTTAAGTAAATAAAATATATCATCGGTTTATTTATTATTTTAATATGTGGGGGGGGCGGCAAAAGTTGTATTCGCCTTAGGCAGCATATTTTGATGCGCCGGCCCTGGGTAAATTTATGATTATAGCCAACCAAAGCACCCAATTGTGACAATATGTATTATTGTATTCCTTATGTAAAAATCAATATATTATATAATCTGGTATTAGTTGAGGCTTCGTTCTTTTTTCATCCGTTCGACTCGCAGCGATTCAATTACTCTCGATCCAAAACTGCAGTGTATGGTACTATTGGACCGTCGGTCCTGTCACCATTACACTGCAGTTTTTGATCGAGAGTTGGATCGCTGCGAGTCGGACGGATGAAAAAAGAACGAAGCCTTAACTAATACCAGATTATATAATATATTGATTTTTACATAAGGAATACAATAATACATATTGTCACAATTGGGAGCTTTGGTTGGCTATGATCATAAATTTACCTGTCAAAAAATATTTTTGGCAAACGTTCACAGTATACCTTATTAACTATTATTAATGGCTATGCTACACATATTTTTTGACAGTTCAAATTTATAATTGTAGTTAACTAAAGCTACATTGTAACAATATCATTTCCTTGAGACTGCAATGATAGATTTCAATATTATGAATGGTTAGTAGTTATCAGGGAGGCTACGGAGCTCAGATTGCGAAACTACGGATTATCCGATACTTTCACACCCGATTCCGTATCTGTATACAAAATAATTATAAAGGATGTCAAACTTCGATACCGTCGATTGTTGCGTTAAATAACAGTTTCTATTAAATATTTTTGAGGTGACACTTCTTTAGCCGCAGTGAGAGTAAGTAAACGAAAAACGACACCGTCAGGAGCGGGGAACCAGAACCGACTGGCTAGCGGGTGGGTACGAATGCATTGAGGTGGAAACTCGATCGACACGCCCCTTTCTGTTTAGTGTTTACTTGGTTACAAATGTTTACCCGTGAAGTTTCACTTCAGACACGTGAAAACTTACACGTACCCAGTTTTTTTTTACTTGCTCTTTTAAAAAAAATTGAAAAAAAAAAGTTTTGGTGTGGCAGCACTTACAACATTGCAGACAGATATACAAATATCAGATACTTAAGTAAAAATTTAAAACTATTAAGCTTTGTCTACTGTGATTTACTTAACAAAAGTTAAAAAAGAACAATAATAGAAAATAATTATTTTGTACGTAAACAAAAATAAAATTTTTAACTTCTGTTAAGCAGTAATTAATCTCTTACAGTTAAACGATGTTGCTATTAAATTTACAGTTTGATTTTTAATTTACAAAATATTTTATTTTTCTCATCTTTAATATCACCGATGAATTGGAGACTGGGCGATATTGGAAATTTAACAATGTACATATATCGATATTAAATTACCAACATATTGATAATTATCCAAAACATGTACTTGAATGCAGTATAACTACCGAATTAAAGACTGTTTCGAGTTTAACGACATTGTTAAAATAACAAAAAAAGATTAACCGTTGCGTTCTCTGACTCTACAGTCCTTCTGCAATGGTTGATCTGGCGGTATAGTAGTTATGCCAATTGAGCAGATAATTTGTGAAAAGATCATTGAAATAATATTTTGGATAAATTTCAATACAACAATAGTATCAACATATTGATAAATGAATATTGAATAGTTATTGATATTAAAAAAACCCAGCTCAATTAGAGACCAGATTGATTTTGAAAAAGGATAAGGTACACATAATTTGTTTCTTTATTTTAAATAGGACTTTTTAGTAAACAAATGTGTATGGAAAAAATGTTTTGTATAATTTATAATGTTAAATTCCCATAAAACATTGAGATCTAAAGGTGAATAAGTGTATTCGTTTTTAAGTTAATTTATTGTGTAGGAATATTAAAATATCCCTGAAAAAATTCCGTGCATATTTCCGTAAAAACCATAAATTTGTATAGTTTAATAATAATATACTGACATAATTTGTAATTTTTTTTAATGCTTGCACAGCTCATTTTAAATGTCAAACACAAGTCCGAGTGATTATGATCCAAGAAACTTGAAATCAACACATAATAGGTGTGTTTGTTGATAAGTTCTGAACTCCCAAATCGGCTATCGGCAATACAGAACTCTTCGGACACAACTGCGTGTTTGTTGGTCAAATTCTTGGACTCTTTGAATTTGCTTCTACAGCATTCTAAACTTCTAGAACTGCTAGAAGCCTAAAATCGCTAGAATCAAGTTCAAACAGTTCGAAGAGTCCGAGAATTTCATCAACAAACACGCAGTTGTGTTAGAAGAATTCTGTATTGCCGATAGCCGATTTGGGAGTTCAGAACTTACCAACAAACACACCTATTAATATTTTACATGAGTACAAAGATATGATTTTAATTAAATTCTGTTAAACTCACAAGCGTAGCAACAACTGAAAACATAAATCTAAATTTCTGTCAGAGATTGAACATATTTGTTTATAATAACCGAACATACAAATTTATATATGAACTTAGTAGGCAAGTAAGTTCAGAGGAATTTTACAAACACGGTTTGGAAAACAGTACATTGAAATGGAGAGTCAAACTTTACATTCCCAAACAATTAAACAAGTTATACAGGCTGCCCTGACAATTTACAGCACAATGAAACTTGTCTTTTATTCTTTCCGTCTATGTATACCATGTCAATACAAATACTAAAAAACTCGGGTCGCAGTGCCAAAACCCTGCCGACAATATAGTGTATTTGCTAATTCAGGCCTTGTGGCTTTATTATGTGAACTTAAGTTTGTTTTTGGACAAAATGAAAAATTTAACCCCTTAATACATCCCTTAAAATAATATTTTTTTTCCTAATTTCATTATTATTATCAATGCAACCTCTGTACCAAATTAAATACCACCCGTCAGCAAATAAATCACTATCCGTAAACTAGTGATTTCATAAAATTTGTAAGTCCGGTCCTGTCGAGCCGATTTTGTTAAAATTTTAGCAACACATTTTAATCTCTACTAAAGGGTTAAATTCCAATTTTGAAACAATTCTGAGATTTTTTTCGGTATTTTTGGGCCCAAAAACTTTTTTCAACCCTTAAAAACTACCCTTAAAATGGTCCGATTGGGCCCATTTTAAATAGGTTCCGTGCGGTGATGGATTCCAACGTGTCTACCAAATTTCGTTCAAATCAATCAAGTCTTTCGAGAGTTATGCCGCGAACACACACAAATATATATATATATATATATATATATATATATATATATATATATATATATAAATAAATATATATATATATACATATATATATAAACATTTCCAAAAATGGTGCCAAAGTGTTCAGGAGGCTATGAAACGTCGAGAAATTTTGGTCCGACCCCTAGGTCCCGCCATCCGACCGACGCCAATAGTGTATGTGCCATATGGCAAATACACTAAAAATGTCAATACAAATACTAACGATATAGCTTTCTTTGATGATAAACCTAAAATTGTTGTTGCTATAGACGTAAAACTGTATTTTATGTTGAATTAGGGAAAAAACGTTATTTTATTCATTGCTTTTTTAGTTAGATCGAGTCGACAGACGACTCAAACTTTACAGGTTTTCAATAGCCTCTATTTAAGTCGCTGCTCATTAAATCAGCGCTTCCAGCCTCTTTCTTCACGTACCTTACTGTTTTCAACCATTACCCATGGATTTTTCTATACTCCATGCACCTCATTCATGCTACGATTCTTTTCACTAACCTGTGTATGATGCAAGACTGCAAAGAATACTTCCAGAGTGCATTACTTCTGGAAATAAGATGGTGCAAAATTATATTATTTATGAAGAAATAGTTCAGTTCACCAAAAAACCACGTTAGATCGTAAACTGCATAACTATTTCTTAATAAAAATAATATGTCAAACAATAATCTAATAGTGCTGGTGTATTAACAGAGATTTGGTAACGTTATTATGACTGAAATGAGACTGGATTAAGTTGGACCTCACGGTATGTTGAGTTTGGATAAAGGATAAATAAAGAGAATTGGCTCTTCAATTAAATCAGCGTCTTCTTCCTTAAAGGTGCATTTTCATGTGACGCTCGACGCTGGCTTCTAGCGTCAAATGTGGTCACGTGACATAAACGCCATATTGAAAAAAATGTAGCGTCATAGCTAAACATTGTTTAGCTTTTACGCTGGCGTCATTAGTTGTCTCTGGTCATTAATGATACGAGTTTTCTACAGCTAGGTACTGAGTTGTGCATCAAGTATCAACACACAGGCTTGCTAAGGAATTCCTTTATGTTGCTACTAGGGGGTTGAATCTACGAATTTAACCCATTGATTTTATTACTTCGAAAGTACCTATTTATTAAGGACCAAATACTATCACCTGATGGTTTTTCGATGGTTAATTAAAATTCCCGTCTCACTTAGAACAAAACAATTTTTTTTTATTGAATACTAAAAACATTAAAATTTCTCAAGATACAATTTATTTTTTTCTCATATTCTGGTAGTGCATATAATTACCTATAAAAAAGTATGCATAGTTATATTTTTAATTTTTATTCCTTATAATTCGTGTACTTTCGCCGGTTATTTAAGTCAAAAATATGGGAATTTCATTTTTGATAATCGTATTCAGACATTATCTTTTCTGTTAATAAATTTACAAAGAGCTTATTTATTAATTATTATAACAAATTCACCAGGGTTTTGATTTATGGATGTCTTTATTTGACGCTCTCTTTACAAGTTTACAACTGTCAAAACCTTGCTGTCTGTTGACGCTAAAATTTGACGCTGGAACTTGACGCTACAGTTTTTCAAGATGGCGTTTATGTCACGTGACCACATTTGACGCTAGACGCCAGCGTCTAGCGTCACATGAAAATGCACCTTAACAGTATCATAGGCATTGACTTAACAAACGTCTACTGCTTATTTATAGCAAGAACAGGCTTGTGTGTATCATCAATGTATAGCTGTTTCTTTGTATGCAAAGTATACTCTTCAGCAATATAATATTATGTATATCAATTATTACCAGCCAACATAATATCAAAGTTTCTTAGACTACTCCCATATAAATAATTTGATAAGAGAATAGAAGAGTTTATTGTTATATAACACATTACTTTAATGAAATGAACCATTTTTTTATAGAAAGAAATTTTCAAAAAAGTGCAACAATCAAGAGTTTTCGATTGGCATCAGAACCTAATTTCGTAATTGCTGATTTAAT
Source organism: Mongoloraphidia duomilia (assembly GCA_039654895.1). Classification (NCBI taxonomy): domain Eukaryota; kingdom Metazoa; phylum Arthropoda; class Insecta; order Raphidioptera; family Raphidiidae; genus Mongoloraphidia; species Mongoloraphidia duomilia. The sequence continues at coordinate 44,435,980 of CM077524.1, read as the reverse complement.
TTGTTTAAATCGCAATATGCCCCATATATGATATCAGATCAGAGTTTGAAAATGCCTTACTAGTCACCATAGATGAATTGATTGAAAATATCGCTCAAAGTCTAATTTCGAAGTCTGCAACACTAATAAGCTTGACAAAGATTTGTTTTTTCAAAATGTTATATTTAAATAATTTATGATTTAAAATTTTTACCTTTCTCGCTCGAGAAATCCCATTAAATAATTCGAGCAAGAACATACAGGGTAAGTTCGGTTTTGAGCTCAGATCAATCCGAGTGCTCCAATGCGTTCGAATTTAACATTTATATGCTCTGAAAGATCTTTATCCTGCGTTCGGATTTAAAATCTGGAGGAGATCGAGCACGCTCTATGAGCTCCAAGGAAAGCGAGCGAGCAAGCACATTTAACCATCTTCAGAGCTTTCATTTTAAAAATGAGCGGAAACACTTGTTGTGTGAATGGATAAATTTCTAAGTTTATTTATATGAGGTAATTTTTCAATAGGTAAAAATACACGAATAATATTTATTCAAAGAATAGTAATAACCAATAAGTCTATATCGCACAGAAAGATTAGATAAATAAAATATTTATTATATCTATGGGTCGATAAAATCAACAACCGGTATTCCTATTAATTTTAAAATAAAGGAATAAAACGAAAAAAATCGTTAATCATGATTTATTATTATAACAATGTTGAATTAAATCAAAATGAGGAGCAATAAAGAATATATTTCGGCTTTAGTAATAAGAAGTTAACTTGCTGGGGCCATTTTATTCTGACGTTTGGAAAAATCTGCTAGATTACATTCGGAATTGTTTAGATGACTCGATTTGCTCGCTTGTCACGTGACTAAAATCCGTTCGCTCGGCTCGATCAATCGAGTGCAAAACCGAACTTACCCGTAATGTATATAAATTATACAGAACATCTAGTTTTAGTGGAACTTTTAAAGCGATTCGTTTCATTTAAATAATGTTCGTTCTTATTTAATTGTAAATAAATATGTATGTACTGTAAATTTTAAACTTGGACGTTTTTGAATATTATGTATTAATAGTGCAACAGACAAATATATGGACAGGGTCTTTGCATAAATTAGTCCATTTACTTGTACGAATGTCTAAAAACTAATGGTAACATCAGAGCAGGATAAAATCTGCCGCAACTATTTTTTTCTTTTAACTTGTGAAATTTCGACATTTTTTTTTTTAGTTAGGTACCTATATAATATTATAAACATTCCAATTGCGTTTCTGTTCTAGCTCACTTAAAATCCAATAGAAATAGAAAGGAATTTAAACCTAAATTTCATATTTTTAACAAACGTTAACAAAAATAAAGATGCTTTCTTTCTACAATAAGATACTCAGTGATAATTTTTTTTATACTATAAACACAATTATTCTGATGACAAAAATTGTCTGGCACATAATGCATTTATATTTCCATACATTTTAATTTTTTTTTTCTTAGTACACTGATGTTTTATTTATGACTCTATATATCTTTTTACCTATATCACAACAAGAGAATACACAAATTTTTTGCAATTACCTATTACAAAGGTTCATTTTAAATTATTCCACATATCGGGGGTTGTATTTTAAAATTTTCTTATAACACATTTTTTTTTAATGTTTTTACAAGCACACACATGTACACATTCACTTGTCGAGTATTTCTTTTTCGAAATATTATTTCACTTTTCACACACATAAAATTGCAGAAATGATTTTGCGAAGCAGAAAATATTTAATTTTCTTCGGCCAATTGTGTTCCATAATCTATGAGCAAATTATTTTTCAATTCTACGGAAAAAACAAACATTTCCATTTTATTTATTGTGTCCGTAAAAAATTTCTGATTTTGACTATTACTTGTTAACGGGTTTCTTTCTTTTTTCATTTCATTGTTTGAAATCATTTTGCTAGTTCTTTTTCAGTTTCTTCTTGGTGTTTGTATTTTCAATAGGTAGCTTTGAAAAAAATACATCCTTTAAATTTTATTTATTATTTTATTTTATATCGATCTTTTAGGGTTTCTGCCAATGAACTTCTTTTAGCGTTATTTCCGCAAATGGCAAATCCCTTTACCTTCAGTAGCTTTGGTATTGTAGTGAATTCTATGAAACTTCCACAGCCTTTTAGTATAGTTGCTTAAGATAATGAATAATGTTCATGAAACTATTAAATCTGATGCATTTTTTTACACAAAAATAAATTTTCAAATTTTAAGCGTAATTCAAACATTTTCAAGTCTCAGAAATTATTTTATTATAGTTATATACAAATTGTCTTCTTTTAAACGTTGTAAAGCGTAAATTATATGTTCAAATGAGAAAAATCCATTTTTATAATTATAAAAAATATATAAATAGGCAGGTTATTTATAATAAACGGGCTAATTTTTGTCATAGAACAATAAGACTACAAAGATTTAAAAATGTCTGATTTTTATGACTGATGAAAAAAATAAAAAAATGCAATATGAGTATTTCGTGGCAGTGAAGAATGAAATCAGCATTCTGTATTACTTGTAAGAAACTAAAGTACAAAGCTATAGCCAGCCGTCGATGAAGAATTAACAGTTCTTTTTTCCCATCGACATGCACCAATTCTTCTTAACGATGATCATGTCTGCCTTTAACAGTAACCTTCTCTAAGACACAACAAACAAGTTCGTCAACATTCGAAAATGTTGGATACATCCTATTTTTCAATCATTCAATGATGAAAACGAATTATGCCTTAACATTACGACTCATTTCACAGTATTTACAATATATCAACAATTATTATATTCCGCTGCAAGAGACAGAAAAACGAAGAAAGTTTCAGTTAAAACATTTTGCTCATCCATGCCATCAGGGTGCCGCGTATCAATTGTATGATATCAGTAAGAGGTAGAACAATCAGCACTCTAAAAGCTAAAGCTGCAATGGCTATTATAATTGTGTACTAGATGTGTGTGAAATATCGGTGGTACGGCTGCGATGACGTTTGGCCGATGCCGACTGACTATACTCGGGTGAATGTGCGTGCTGCTTATCATGGCCGCCTTAGCCGGACCGTGCCGACAGCCGATTTTGTCACCGCCAAACGCCCATTACAGAATGCAACATGATGCAGAGCAACAACTGCTACTGCCTCCTTTGCTTTTCTGTCGTTGATCTGAAACAAGAAACAGAAATCCCTATATTATTAAACGAGCAAATCTTGTATATATGTACCTATGTACCTATATAAATATTTTCTCGAAAACGGCTCTAACGATTTTGATCAAATTTACCGAAAAGGGGTTTCGGGGGGCAAAAAATCGATCTAGCTAGGTCTCATCCCTGGAAAAATTCGTTTTCTTGTCGATTTTGTCATTTTAAAAAACAGTTTTTTTAACGTTACAAAACAGTGTCATATGGTGTGTAGGCTTTGGAAAAAACAAACTATTTTCATTATTTATGTCAAATTACTCTGACAGTCAATCTTTAACTTATTAAAATAATCAGTAATTATTTGAAAAGTAAAAAAATAACAACAATAAAATCTAAACATAATTATACTTACATAATTATGTTTAGATTTTATTGTTGTTATTTTTTTAACTAATATTTAAATAAATAGGTATATTCCTTTTATATTACCTATATAAAATATGTAGGAACATACGTTATGTAGTATGACGTATACTGACGTATAATAATATTATCTACTTATAGGTATGTAATTTTTTTTCTTAAAAACGACTAACGATTTTGATGAAATGGGAACTTTAAGTACTATTTTTTTTGAACTCATTCGAGCAAAGCTTGGTCATCCAGATATTTTTTCTTAAATGTTTTAGCCCTTCCTTCGTAGCAAGCCGCACTAAAAACTTATGCTTTTTTGTGCGTTGTCTAATGTAGTTCAGGTTGGATAAAAAGTATCCCATACCTACTTTAAGTCAAAATCATAAAATGGGGTAAAATTTTGAAAGACTAAAAAGTAAAAAATAAAACATTAGTAAAAAAAACTTTTTAGAGACAAACTTTTATTGAAATGTACTTAAAAAACTCTTCTCGATTTCAATTTTTCAGTACCTACATTCAAATATTTCTTAGGAACGACACTGGTCTGAACGTAGATTCTCGCGCGCGTTCAGCTGAACTTTATAGTTCAGGGCTCAGGATAACTGGTAAGCATGAACTTGTGGATCGGTTTTAGATTTCATGCATTTGATAAAAGGATTATTTCTTTGCATAAAATCGCCTATAAAAAAAAACTATAAAATAAGTATAAATTACAGCACAGCAGACAATTTTTCTTCCACATGCGTCTAGCGGTTCACGGGCTGCCCCTTTAGTTGAAACTTTATCAATATTTATTGTTATTTTAACCAATTACCAAAAAAAAAAGGTGAAAAAATTCTTCCGGGCTGATGAACCGTGGTCAACTGGCAGATCTCAATGGCTTCTCGTTGTAATCTGGTGTTGTCAAGTTCTTGACAACACCAGATACTATCATACCAAATTACAACGAGAAGCCATTGAGATCTTCCAGTTGACCACGGCTCATCAGCCCGGAAGAATTTTTCACCTTGTTTGACAATGGGAACCGGCCGTGAAAGTCTACACAATTTTATTACCAAAAAAAAAAATAGTATTTGTAAGACTTACCTTGGGAATTTGGTTCTGGCAGGTTTTCTCTCGGTACAAGATGCATAACAGTTGTTTTGCCAAAAGGCAAGCCCAGGGCTCCCAGTGTCACATTGCTGTGAAGGAAACGACCTTGATAAATTAGCCGCAAAATTTCTGCCTTAGCTACTGCTTCCTCCGCCCAATCTGTAAAAAAAAACAAGAATTATAAATGACAGTATTTTTCGTTGCACAAACATTTCTTACATGCCACTCATTGTTCCCGTTTTTGTAAAAAATAATTTCTTGCTGTGTCTCCCTGCATTTGGAAATATAAAATATCTCATTGTGTAAAAGGAAATATTTTTTGTGGGTAAAAATATATACCTACTAATTTAATTTATCATGTACGAATATTTTCTTTAGACCTAACTTTAGATTTAGGCATAGAAGATAAATTTTATAATGTACCTACTTTGATTTTGTTTAGAACATAAAAGATGTAATATAAAACAAAACCAGCAAACGAACGAAAGTTCATGAATAAATGTAGCAACGTGGGAAACCATTCACATACTTTATAATAATGAATTGTGGATATTTCGGAAATTATCATAATAATATATTATTTACATAATCGATATGAATTATGTTGTGTTATTATTAGGCTCTCATCTCATATTTGTGCAGATCAACGATTTCTCACAGCATGTCAAATATGTTTATAAACAAAAAAAAATCCATATGTAAACGAGTTTAAGATGATAGAGGGTTACCTACATTAAAAATATCATCGAAATTTTTGGATTAAAAAAGATTTTAAAACATTTCATCAAAAGATACAATTTAAAATAAAAAATTAAATTAAAAAAATCAAGAAACCGGACTGCGTAATAAAAAGCGAACAAGATAAAATGATAACATGCAGTCGAAGGGATCAGATGTGTTTAACTTGCTATATGTATGCCTCCGACTGCATGCTATCGATCTTGTTTCTATCTTTTCAGTTCGCTTTTTATTATGCAGTCGGTTTTTTTGAATTTTTTAATGAAATTTTTTATTTACGTCTTTTTAGTGTTATTTGTATTGTATTACATTATATAAAATATATACAGGGTGGTGAACGTAACTGCTGCACAGAGGGATTTAACCCGTAAAATCAAACTTTCGCGATTTCCTGCTTCCCTAATTATTTTAGGAAAAATATCTTCAAATAATAGTTTTAGAACATAAAATTCTGCATCTAAATCATTAAACAAAATTAATTTTGCATGCTTTGTAACGGCAGAAATTTGATATGAAAATGTCAAAATTATGTACCTCAAAAACAGATAGCGATAGCCATGGAACTTGAACAAAATGATCAGACGTTATTAACTGTCAGCTAATAACTTCTAATCATTTTGTTCAAGTTCCATGGCTACCGCTATCTGTTTTTGAGGTAATTTTGACATTTTCATACCAAATTTCTGCCGTTACAAAGCATGCAAAATTAATTTTGTTTAGTGATTTAGATGCAGAATTTCATGTTCTAAAACTATTATTTGAAGATATTTTTCCTAAAATATTTAGGGAAGCAGGAAATCGCGAAAGTTTGATTTTACGGGTTGAATCCCTATATGTGCAGCAGTTACGTTCACCACCCTGTATATTTGAAATCGTCTCAACGAAACTTTTCTTTTAATACCCATATCGATGTATTTAGAATTGGAAAATTACTTTTACATTCTGACAAAAGCGAAAGTGGCGCCATTCTACTCGATGACTGCAAACTATTTTAAATTGTTAAAACGGTGCGGAACCCTCAACGCGCGAGTCCTACTCGCACGTGTGTGTCTTTTCTGATTTGCCCCGCTTTTGCGCCCAAAACCAGAGATTTTTTTTAATTTCAATTTTCACATACATGCGATGTTTAGGTACGGATGTTTGTATTGTATTCACGAGGTGCTGACGACTGGAGGAAAACATCTTTACACGTACAGCACACGTACGTACGTGATAGTCCCCCACAATCCCGTGCGGATGTCGTACACCGTGCAAATGCTGCTATCATGGTACAGGCACACACCTACACCTTCCCTTTGCTCCCATCAGTGTCGGTTTAATGATCCGTAAGCGGTAGATACGTGTAACTCCTCCTCGTATACAGTGTGTCCACAGACTCATCCTCAACATGGGGATCTCCGTTGTTATGGGAGATAGAGATTTGGTTAAATGAGACAAAATGTGCAGAATCTCCAGTACTACTACCCTGCGTAGTCAAACTTTCCATATTTTGCTTGGTTCGCAAGCGACAGTTGAAAAACGAGATTTACCCATTTTCGTTTTTTGTTTATAACTCGCTTATTAAGTAAGTTAGAAAAAAAATATTTTCACTTTCTTAAGGCCCTTTTTTATGAAGATTTCAAATCTCTTTTCATATTTTTATTTACGTTTATAGTTTTAGAGATACTTGTATTAACTTTGTTTTTTTAAATACACGTCAAAGATGGTCATAACACCATTCGAAAGAGATTTTTTTTCTCTTTAATTTGATATGAGTGTTGATGGATTTATTTTCAAAAATAACAGAGTGATACGCAAAACACTGATTTTTAATAGTAGGCTATGCTAAATTAATTGATAAAACAACAGAAGGCTTAGCAAACAGTTGAAATTCGCGTTGGCTTAGTAAACGGCTGTTTTGTTTTAGCTGTCACAGTGTAGTTTGTTGCTAATTTGTCAGTTTACTAAGTGATTTATAAAATTTACTTTTGTTATCATGGAACTATTTTGTAACAATGAAAAATAAGCGATTTTCAACAATTGATCGTAAAACAGTAGTTTTGTCTTCTTCACTTATTCGCGTTGACTTAGTAAACGGCTTTTTAAATGATCCATAGTTTATTAAATTTACTCGTAAGTTTCTGTAAATAGACGAATGAGGTTGTCTTCGTTCTGGATACTGATCGAAGTACATTTCTGCAGCTCTGGTCGAATTTTTGTGACATAGAATCATATCAAATTTTTCATTGTTACAAAATGGTTCCATGATAACAAAAGTAAATTTAATAAATCATTTAGTAAACTGACAAATTAGCAACAAACTACATTTTGACAGCTAAAACAAAACAACCGTTTACTAAGCCAACGCGAATTTCAACTGTTTGCTAAGCCTTCTGTTGTTTTATCAATTAATTTAGCATAGCCTACTATTAAAAATCAGTGTTTTACGTATAACTCTGTTATTTTTGAAAATAAATCCATCAACCCTCATATCAAATTAAAGAGAAAAAAAATCTCTTTCGAATGGTGTCATGGCCATCTTTGACGTGTATTTAAAAAAACAAAGTTAATACAAGTATCTCGAAAACTATAAAAGTAAATAAAAATATGAAAAGAGATTTGAAATCTTCATAAAAAAGGGCCTTAAGAAAGTGAAAATATTTTTTTTCTAACTTACTTAAAAAGCGAGTTATAAACAAAAAACGAAAATGGGTAAATCTCGTTTTTCAACTGTCGGTCGAGAACCAAGCAAAATATGGAAAGTTTGACTACGCAGGGTAGTAGTACTGGAGATTCTGCACATTTTGTCTCATTTAACCAAATCTCTATCTCCCATAACAACGGAGATCCCCATGTTGAGGATGAGTCTGTGGACACACTGTATAGGCACATGCCATCCATACCCTAACTACGTACCTAGATACCTATTATGCACGATACATACAGAGTGGTTGCAGAAAAATAATAATCAATTAAGGCCTGGTAAAACAGAGAGCGAACCGCATCGTTTTTTACCCGACTGCACGCCAGAAGGAGGGTATTGTTTTTCGAGTGTATGTATGTGCGAATTGAATTGAATTGTGAATTATAGACGCTCGACAACAAGGGTCATTAGCGTCTGTATGTATGTACGAAATGTTACAATTACCACAAAACACCAAACCATAACAAACACTCTCGACGTACGTTTCGCCAACCAAGTTGGCATCATCAGGAGATGATTAAAACTAAAGACTAAACACAAATTACTGCCTATTTATAGGCTACCTAATTTTAATTACCTGAAAACTAAACTAATTTACTAAATCAAAAAGCAGGCTACCTGGAATTGGGCCTTTGTCACTGTTCATAATATTATGTTTACACTTATGAATCTCTAGACTCTCTACGGCGTCTAGTTGTCTAATATTAATGACGTTCCTAATTAATTTTAAATTACTATTGTCTATTTTTGGGCCATTTTCAAATGCATGTTGGGCAACACTAGATTTATCAAACCTGCCATATTTTAGATGAGCCATATGCTCTTTAAATCTTACTGAAATTGATCTTCTCGTTTGGCCAACATACTTTTTATTACAATTTTGACAACTAATTTCGTAAATCCCGGACTTTTCTTTTTCTTCTACTTTTTCTTTAGGGTTCCCTAATTTTTCTTTCAAACTGTTACTTGAAGAGTATACAATATTTAATCCTACTTCTTTAAAAATCTTTTTTAACCCTCTGGTGAAGCGCGATTCAAATGGAATCGATACATACCTAGAAATTTCTGTTTCATTACGAAAAGTCGAGGAATTTTCCAAAGCATTCTTAAAACTACGTTTTCTAATCATTTTATCTATTAAGTCTACATTATAACCATTACACAAAGCTATGTCCTTAATTAAAGTTTTTTCTTTCTCAAACCTTTCCTTGTTGAGAGGGAAGCTGAGTAACCGGTGTATTAAAAAGTTGAAACTTGCCATTTTATGTTGAGGGCAATGATGTGAGTCTTTAGGGATATATCTTAGTGTATTGGTGTCCTTTCTGTATATATCAAATTCTAAATTATTTGTCTCATTCTTTATGACTAATACATCTAAAAATGGCAGTCTTCCGTTGTTTTCAATTTCATAAGTGAATTTTATTGGAGGGAAACAATTATTTAATTTGGAAACAAAATTGTCTACATTCTCACTTTTAGTGTCAAATACTGCGAAAATATCATCCACATACCTAAGCCATACTCTAGGGAAGTAATCAAAAGTTCCTTTTGCATCTGTTTCAAACTTATTCATGAAAAGACTGGCAATAAAAGGAGATAGAGGGTTCCCCATTGCTGTCCCTTCATGCTGTTCATAAATATTATTATTATGCAAAAAACAATTTTGTTTCATACAAATCTGAGTGAGTTTTATGTAGTCATTTACCATCTCACTACTAAATTTATTCCTATATAATAGGTCTTTTAAAATATCTAAAGTTTCTGGAATAGGGACGCTTGGAAACAACGAGCATACGTCAAAAGAAATCAAAATTTCCCCTTCCTCCAACTGAATATCCTGGGTTTTATTAATAAACTCATTCGAATTAACTAACGCAAAACCAGTTTGAGTAACAGGTAACTTTTCAAATTCTTTTGACAACCATTTTGATAAAAAGTAAGTTGGTGCTCCGATTGCCGAAACAATAGGACGCATGGACTTACCTGGTTTATGTACCTTAGGTAAACAATACAATCGTGGTATAATTGGGTTGGATACATGTAGTTTTCGTTTCAAAGCCGGGGTGACAATTTTCTTACAGCTCTTAATCGCATCTTTGACTTCATTAATCATTTTTGTTAAAGGATTTTTCTTAAGTTTTGTATAAGGACCATTACTAATTAAGGTGTCAACTCTTTCAAAATAATCTATTTTGTCTAAAATAACAACTTTGTTTCCCTTATCAGCTTTCAAATAAAAACACTCTTTCTCACGTAATCGTTTGATAACTTCCTTGTTTTTGACAACTTTTGGCTTTGTTCTCTGACTTTTTTCAATATTTACAGACAACTGGGTCTTACATGCTTTTCTGACGAAACCTTTGGAAGGCTCAGGTAAATATTGAATAGCACTCTCGATTCCTGCGACAACGTCTTCTAGAACATTGTCGGGACCTGGTAGGCTATATTTCAAACCTTTGTTTAGTAATTCAATTTCTTTTTTATCAAACGATTTCGATGATTGGTTATCAACAATGTTGATGTATTTTTGAGGAAACTTTTCTTTGGGCTTATTTGGAATTAATTTTTTGAACTTTTTGTTTAAAGATGCCATCTTTTTTATAAATTTTGCATCAACTGCAACAAACATTTTCCTCTGAAATACACTCCATTGTTCGTATTCTAAATTACTTAGTCTAAATGTTAGTTTTTTAAAAAGTTCATATGCTTGCAATTCAAGCATACTCCTTTTTCCATACAAATACTTGATTTCTAAATCTAGCCATTTCTGTTTTGCGTACAAAATGACTTTTTCACAAATCGGTGAAGATGTTGAGATATTAATTTTACAAAAGGATGGAAAAACTGAGTTCTTTTTACAAGCTTTTAGAAACCAAATATCTGCTCCTAATAAAGAAATCTTAGTGGTAAACTTACAATAAAGATTTAGTTCCGTTGACCGTGAAGCCATATTAACAATAAAAAATGGTGGAACCTTTGGTGTAAAGATACGAAATGTTACAATTACCACAAAACACCAAACCATAACAAACACTCTCGACGTACGTTTCGCCAACCAAGTTGGCATCATCAGGAGATGATTAAAACTAAAGACTAAACACAAATTACTGCCTATTTATAGGCTACCTAATTTGGTAATTTAAAATTAATTAGGAACGTCATTAATATTAGACAACTAGACGCCGTAGAGAGTCTAGAGATTCATAAGTGTAAACATAATATTATGAACAGTGACAAAGGCCCAATTCCAGGTAGCCTGCTTTTTGATTTAGTAAATTAGTTTAGTTTTCAGGTAATTAAAATTAGGTAGCCTATAAATAGGCAGTAATTTGTGTTTAGTCTTTAGTTTTAATCATCTCCTGATGATGCCAACTTGGTTGGCGAAACGTACGTCGAGAGTGTTTGTTATGGTTTGGTGTTTTGTGGTAATTGTAACATTTCGTATCTTTACACCAAAGGTTCCACCATTTTTTATTGTATGTATGTATGTATATTTCTTTATCACGCTCTGTAGCCTAAACGGTTTGACGGATTTTGAAAAATGAGATGTCATTAGATTCGTCTGAATTTTCAGAGTGACATAGGGTATATGACGTCACGGTAAAATTCAATATGGCGGACGCTAGACGCCATTTTGTCAGAATGCAAAAGTAATTTTCCTTCTAAATACATTGATATAGGTACAGGGCCGGCACGTGCGCCTGGTCGGACAGGCGGTCGCCTTACGGCGCCATATTTTTAGGGCGGCATATTTTTGTAGCAGCGAATTTTTCATGCGGTATTCTACTTTTTAAAAATGATTATATTGTTCGAGTTTTCACCGATTCTTAGTTCTACCTTCTATTACTAGATAAAAGATGTCGCATGTCGCCCAGCCGCTCGGCGCAAATACCATAAGTTGTAAAGGGGGTATTTACAAATTACAGGCAGCCAGGCAGCGTTTATTAGAATTACATTTGTTTTTTATTTGTTAAGTAAATAAAATATATCATCGGTTTATTAATTTTTTTAATATGTGGGGGGGGGGCGGCAAAAGTTGTATTCGCCTTAGGCGGCATATTTTGACGCGCCGGCCCTGTATAGGTATCAAAATCAAAACAAAAGAAAGGTTTTGTTGACATTTCAAATAGGGTACATGACGTCACGGAAAATTCAATATGGCGGGCGCTGGACGCCATTTTGTCAGTACGCAAAAAATCGGTAAAACCTTGTGTGTGGGGTATCAAATTAAAAGACTTGATGAATAGATTCAACTACAAGGAAGGAAATAAAAAATTTATTAAAAAAACAAAAAACCCGACTGCGTAAAAATCGAACATAAAAGATGGAAACCAAATCAAATGATAACATGCAGTCGGAGGCATAGTTGTAACAACATGCAGTCGGAGGCATAGTAGTAACAACATGCAGTCGGAGGAATAGTAGTAACATCAGGTATTTCTGTTCAATTTGTTACTACTATGCCTTCGACCGTATGCTATCATTTGATCTTGTTTCCATCTTTAATGTTCGATTTTTACGCAGTCGGGTTATTTGTTTTTTTAATATTTTTTTTTATTTGTGACGTACGGAGTGGCATGTGTACCCGCCACATACAGGGTTGCCAGGTGTCCGGATTTAGCCGGACATGTCCGGTTTTTTTACGGTCGTAGCCGGCCAAATATATACAAGTCCGGCCTGTCCGGCTTTTGTTAGGCTTTTTAGCGATGAAGTAGAGAACGCACAACTATGTTCCTAGATAATGACGTAAGCGCAAGGAATAAGTATAAGGAGACGTAAAAACTGTTTGCTGATTGTTAAGGTTGATCTCGCAAAAACTGACTGTAATTGATTATTAACAAACGATTGAAAATATCCAACTAACTCTATTTCTATTTAAAATAGGTAGTCCGGCTTTTAGGGCAAAATATCCGGCTAAATACAACGTCGAGTCCGGCTTTTCTATTTTTGGACCTGGCAACCCTAGCTACATAGAAAAGCAAACACGATTCGCGCTAGCGGGTTCCCGCAGCGAACCGCACGCCATGACAAACAACCGCGCGATAGGAAAGCGAAGCGAAGCGTGAGCGAACGGTTGTATTACATGACTTCGTATGTAAGAATTCAGACAGAGCGCGAACGCGGGCCGCGAAGAGAGAGCGAATAGTGCCGACTGTGTTTGATTATAAACGGTTCGCCACATGGTCTCGGTCTCCTTTCGGCCACGCGTTTTCTTCAGTCTTTATGACTCGTTTCCGAAATTATAAAGTTATCGCTGTACCTATTGACAAATCACAAAATACTCTGCGCCTATTAAAGTCATTCTTGTAAACCATTCTGTATATACGTAGCAGGAAAGTTGCCAACTGAATATCGTTGCCATTGTTGATTGCTTAGCTCATCATTTTGATTTTCGTAACACATATTTAGGTCCGACAATCCTTTATCGAAATTATTACTAAATGTTTAAACATAGTAATATTCTCGATATACATACAATAATAATTTAGTTTGTATTATTGGGATCCGTCAGATAGGTGGAGTTTAAAAAACATGGCGCAGAGGGGGGGAAATTTCATATACGGCTTATTGCTTAAAAACATCAAAAATAAAAGAAAATCTCCACGAAATTAATTATCCGTTCAATGCTCCTTTAAGGCTGTGTTAAGTGAATAATGTAAACACATAACTGCAGCATAATATGTTATATTGTAATAAGTAGGTAAGTTACTAACCTCAAAATATTTGTATACACATAATTAGTCCTAATTTTGTCAATATTCAGAGATTTAACTATTGTAGTACAGTATGATAATGAGTACATCTTATTATTAATATAAAATATTTTTTTAATTCATAAATACAGTTTTTCCACATTTCATTAAAAAAGAATTCGCTGTAAAGTAAGTTTTACAAGGCAATAACTGATAGTGTTTAATGCCATGATATTAGAAAACGTCGCAAATTCCATTTTCGATAAACTTTTTGTTTATTTTACTTGTTTTATTCTTGTAATAACCAATTTCACGATAAATTTGCACTGTTAGCATGAAAAATTTTCCCCCGTTTTGATACAATTTTCTGCCACCAGATGTCATATGCTCATTTGACGGGTCCCAATACGTTGTAATATGTATTTTCATTTTTTATTTTGCAATATTATTTTTATTAATTTTTGAACGCATGTTTTTAGAAGGGTTTTATTCATAAGTAAAAATTATAAGTCACTGCCAGGATTCGAACCCGAATCGTCTAGTTTTGCGCTAGGTGCATTAACCAGTTATGCTACAGTTACAACAGTTTTTCCTATATGAACTAACGAGATTTTTTTCATTAATAAAATAAAAAGAAATTTATACTTCACTATTATTATATAGAAGAATAGAGATCTGTTACCGGCAATTTGCGAAATGTCTAGGTATTCTGTAAGTCCACCAATTCACCAAACAATATGTAAATTGACGCAAACTTTGGATAATCTGACCAAGGCATTTTACGCAATTTGCAAAATTTCTGTTCCAACAGTCAACCTCAGTGCTTGAAGATGTTAATATCTCACATTGACTATACTATAAAATATAATTGGGATGTGGTTGCTATCGCAAATTGCATTTCAATGTTTTTTGAGAATTAGCGTTCCCAGGGACCCGAGCTCGTACCAGTCGATTTGTGCATGCCGGCTGGCGGAATCTAATATACAAAGGGATTATTTGTTGTGTTGAAGACGCTTATGACCTGAGTTGTCGACGCGTCTATAATCTACAATTAATTAATTTAAAACGATTTTACCTATAGGTTTACGTAGAATTATACAAGCAAGAATGTTTTTGCTTTATGCAAAAACATTTTTGATTAAACCAGTTTGCTTAATTGGTGTGCGCCCAGCCCGACAGATGTATAAAAAGCAATTATAATAATTAAAATATTATTACACAATAGATTGCACACTCGATGTGAACACATACATTTCTTAACTATTAATACAACTTTAATGAGATGGTTGACTTTGCAAATGAAAGTCGACTTAAGATGTGTACGTTCCTTTATCGTTCAAACTACGGATATACCTATATTTTATATGTGCAAAAACGCGTCTAACTTTCATGGAAAAGTTGATATTTTGAATTTAAGTCACCATTTTCTGAATTTTACTATATTTCTCTCTTTCTAGTCATTGGTGGACTACGCCTGTCGGAGAACTGTCGGCAGAACTAAATGAGGCCCCCGGTCTGCTTAGAAATTGATCAATTTGTAGTGTAAATTTCGTAAAAAATGAATAATATAGATGTAATGACTGACAAAAAAATCAAATATTTATAATAAACTTAGGTAGGTATCGGTAACCTACCTACGTTTATATTTTGTATAAGTAGGTATACGGGGCCTCCAACTCCAAACTGCCTCTTTCTTACTAAACATTAAGAAGGACTTCTCGAGATTTAGAAGCCCCCCCAGGATCAGAGGCCCGGGGCGAGCCCCCCCCTCCCCTTAGTCCGCCAATGTTTCTTGAATCTAGTTCATACGATAGCCACGTCTGTATAAAATAATGCCATTTTGTTTCCGATGATCCGAAATGTATTATCGTTTTAATCGTGTCAACCATCCAATAGGTGCAACTAGTGTGCTAAATACATCTTTATTCGTCTGGCCCGATGTTTTCAGCACGAGTATAATAGTATACTTTATTCAACACATGCATGATTTTAGAGTTTTATTGAATTAACCTCAAACACCGTTTAGATACACTAAATAATGGTTTATTATGTAACGGGGTTTTCGAGCGTTTTTCATTATAGCATCGAAAAGAGTTTCATAATGGATCATGACGTTACCGGTCAATAAACGGCCATTAAGATCCGCTTTACAGACACAAAAAAACCACTAAAATCAGGCATGTGATGAATAAAATATTTTGCGAGGCGTCATCACTCATCGGCAAGAGCAAGGCGTCATCACTCATCGGCAAGAGCAAGGCGTCATCATACATCGGCAAGAGCAAAAATCGGAATCACCGTTTAATTTCTTACGTTGGACCGACCACTCGAGTTGGGCTTGAGATTTGAGAATAGCAATGCTGTTGTTTACATGGCGTTGCTATGGTTCCCCTATTACAAGTCCCCAGTTCCCGGGTTCTATTCGCTGTGTGCACGACTGGGTGTGACATCTGGTGGTAAGACAGTCGGCATTTCTCTGGGACAATTTCGCCTAGTACTGTACGGAGTATAAATGTAATTATTTTTTTAGTAAAGTGAAACTTTACGTTATATCAAGAAAGCTAATTTCTATAATAAACGGGTGAGTGAACAACTTAAAGTAACGTTTAAGGTAAGTATAAACAACTGTAAATAAAAAAAATCGATAAGTTCCGGTGAATATTGAGGTTATGTTTTCATCTGTCACTTTTAATTTGTTACTTTTATTTTGTACGGATAATTGTAAGAAATGAACTGTAAAACTCCTGAATATTGGTTTTATTATTAATTTTTTATAAGTAAATTTTTTTTCAAGTATAGCTTCAAGATGATGTCAACATCAAACAATAATAAAGAAATAAATAACAATGAAAACCCTGCAGTTGAAGTAATCCTCAGAACTGGATTCCAAAGAGTTTCCCACGACATAGCTTTTAGAGCACAGACTTTAAAAAAAGGTACAAATTTAGTTAAATCAAACCATGTGTACAATGTCAACGAGTTCAGGAGAAATGGATTAAGCTACAAAATCAAAGCTTCAGTCATTCGGCAAGCTGCTGTAACAGAAACACCTTACACTGCAGTAATTGAAGTGAGTTATTAAATATTTTGTAGATAAATAGAAGATGTATTGTTTATGATTATTAATGATAAACATATTTTGACTCTAGATTGATGAAAACAGATTTGTAAAAAAGCCAAGTTGTACTTGTATTTATAACAACAGTGACATGTGTAAACACGTTGCAGCACTAATTCACTATATCAACACACAAGAGAGTCTGACAAAAACCGATTTCCAACAGGAATGGGGAAAACCATCTACCCGACAATTTGTGCAAGAAAAATATTCAAAGGGAAAGTTTTTTTGTGAAATGTTTGGTTCGCCATCGAAAAATATCGATTTGGATGTTCCAGAAATTGATTTGAGTTTGTTACAAAGACCGTCAGCCCTACGTACACTAATGGTTGAAATAAATAAAGATAAAGTTGATCGAGAAGTGAAACAAATTATGAATTTTTTACTGGATACCGTTGAAAATAATATAAAAAGTGATGAATGTTTACAGTGTGTGGAAAAAACTCTTCTTCTCATAATGCAATATCCTGTGTACACTAACGTGCAACATGTAACTGAAGAAGTCTTCAATTTTTACTCTGCTACTATAAAAATTTCTAAAAAAAAAGTTATCGAGCTGTGTTGTTCTACAGTTAAACAAGCTGATTCAGATGAATGGCTTAACGCTAGAAGATTGAGGATAACAGCGAGTAAAAATGTCCACACCATCAAGACTAGAAAAACTCGCACAGAAGAATCTATTGTTCATGAAAAGCTGTTTCCCAAAAAATTAGATACCCAAGGTGTTCGATATGGCAGGCTACATGAAAGAGATGCTCAGATTGAGTATGAAAGATTACGCAATGTAAAGGTTATTAAAGTTGGTGTTATCGTTTCTGTTTATCAACCTTGGTTGTGTGCCAGTGTTGATGGTATTATAAAAGTTGGTAATGAAATAAACAATATTGTAGAATTCAAGTGTCCAATTACATGTGAAGATAAACCTATTATTGATTATGAAAGTGGAAAAAGTAATATTGGGTATGTTGTCTACGAACCTGAATCTGGTCAAGTAACTCTAAGGAAAAGTTACATATATTATACACAGTGCCAAGTCCAAATGTACGTAACTGGTACGAGAACCTGTGATCTTTTTGTTTGGTCTCCAGTGATAAATGGGAGTTGTGTAATAAACGTTGAACGTGATGAAATTTTTTTACAGTCAGTAATTTTCAAGTGTGAAGATTTTTATTTTAAAAGTTATCTTCATGTATTGTGTGAAACAATTAATAAAGAAAAAAAGACGAGTTGATGCACAATTTTTGTTTTTGTTTGTTTTGTCTTTTGATTTAAATAAAAAAAAGAAAAAAAGAAATCAAATGTTGTGAATGTACAAACTACAGGTTCAAAGAAACGTGTTTTTACTGGTCTGAATATAAACAATTCAGTCTGATTGTTTTCTTTTAGAACTTAAGTTTGAACGTAGGAAGCTTTATTATAAACTACTTATATTATTTATTATATTCCATATTTAAAAGCTATCAATTCCATTAATAATAGAAAATACAAAAGTTTATACGTATTAATTAAAATGTACTATTAAAAATCAGCCCAGAGAGTTGCACTAAATCACCACCATGGGCGCGACGATCAATTGACTATGAAACCACGCCTACCTGCACACAGCGAATAGCCCGAGAACTGGTAAAAGTGTCAACTGGATTTTCAATTTATTATTAAAAAAAAAATAATGAATTGAACATATGAATTGGTGTTAGGCCCAAATAACCTTAGCTGTTGGTGGTCTTTAAAACACACACACACACACACACCACTCGAGTTGTATACAAAACTATGTGCGGAAACGACACGAGTCGGCAGGAAATAAATAGCATTTAAGATGGCGTATAAGACAGATTTCCAAGTAAAGAAAAAGAGAAAAACAAATGTGCTACGTATAAAGCGAATTTTCTTAATTTTTCTTCTTTATCAAAGGAAAGCATTTCTTAAAGTTTATATTTCCTTTGGTGTAGATTATTAAGAAGGAAATTAAAATAAGACGTATTTAAACGAAATAAAAATTGCTTTAATCTACAAAGAACAGAAAAGAAACAGACGCTATATATAACTAAAGGTCTCTATAGTCTTCAATGAAAATTAAAAAAATATCCATCAAATGTAAGCATGTTACCCTTTACAAATTTAAAAGCAACTACTTTTTTATAAAATTATTTTTTTCTTTAACTGCGTACTTAATCAGTATTATTACTGAGAAAGTGATTTTCCTGTTATAACATATTACTTAATATGTTATAACAGGAAAATCACTAATGCAATGAAATAGTAGATTGTAAGTATATCTAGATTCTAGATGCGCCGTAATGACGAGTGGCAGGGCCGTAGCTAGAGCTGAATTTAAGATAGGGCACTGAAAGTTTAAAGTAGGGCTGAAGCAAAAGACTACAATTTATTAACTGGATTGCCCACCTCATCTGGTGATACCAAATTACAAAAGCAAAAAAACGGTGAATGACAATTTAATCAAAAAAAAAAAAAATACAGAACTTGCCATGTTATCAAATTTCCGAAGAACTTCATTTAGATCCAACGAATTTAATCTTGTTTTTCCAAATGTCAGATAGATCAAGTCTGTCATTCTGTCGTGACAGTCTTTGCGGCTTATTTATAATTCCTTAAAGTAGGGCACTGGATGTTTTAAAGTAGGGCATTGCCCCTTAATGCCCCCCCCCCCTAGCTACGGCCCTGACGAGTGGTGATGGTATGTAAAAACGAGCGATAGCGAGTTTTTATAGTCACACATAATACCATTACGCACGAGTGCATGTGGTATTTTTTGCCATACCCATGCTACAAAATACCTACCTACTTATTTTGACAGTTCATTTGCGTCGCCATCTTTACTTTTACTGTATGCCGTGAAGGTCGTGAGTATGTATTAATCCCAGGCGGACAGAGCGAATGAACAGAAGTTGCTATGGCAACCGTTTACTTACCGCACTTGCTATGTAACGGAAACACTTTTGCACGCCTGGCTGTTAAATAACCCAAATACAGGCCGGTGTACATGCATCGAAAATAGCTATTTTGTAGTGGGTACGGCAAAAAAACTATTTCTTTATTTTTATAAATGAAAAATACTAATATGAGGTAACTAATTCGGGGATTTTTGGGTTTTTTAAATGTTAGACGAGCATCTTGCAGGGCCCCTAAATACGCACTTTTGTACTCTTTTAAAATACTACTCTTATCGTTTTCGAGATCCTAATGGTATGCATGTTAATTTGGACACCCCATAATAATATAAACATGACAGGAGTGCGTTTGCCATTTGAGTGAAGAGTCAAGAGCCAGACATCGGAGGCTATTATAAAGTGGTGGCGAGACCGATAGAAACTTTCAAAAGTCTACAACTCCCACATGTAATATTAAAGCTCATAAAATGCAAACGCAGCTCAACTCTGCAGAAAGAATAAAAGCTGTGTGCAAACAACCACTGGCGTACTTTTGCACAGGGTCCGTCATAAAAGTATACATCGATCCCATGTTTTGTGTAACAATAAATTGCTCAAAAAAATTTCTTTTTTAATTTGAATATATCGGCGATAATTGCCGTCGATTACAAAATATGTTTGTGAGTTAATTTAACTCGGTTACAGTTTATTAATTTAGGTTTTTAAGGTTATATCTGCACGTCATAAAACTTGTCTGCTTGCGTTTGAGGGAACTTAATATCTGAATATCCGCATTAACTGACTCTTAAGCTTTTTTCAAGTTGCTGCAATGTTGATCTTATTTTAACATTGGAAATGTTTATGTTCGTATAGGGAGGCAGAGTTACGAGTTTTCGTTCAAGGCCAAAAGACAACGGTGTCGCGATCAAGTGAGGAGCAATCATGCAAAATTGAACAAGTGCAATTTTTTCGAAATGTGTTTTATATCATGTCTAGTTAATTGAGAGGTATTTGCGACGATCTGCGGTGTTATTTTTGAGCAAATGTTAATAAATACTGTAGAAAAATCCATTTAAAAGTTAAGTAATCAAGCAAAAGTGAACGCGTATATAACAGAAGAATAATAGAGTTATTCCTGACAAAACTAAACAGTGCATTGATAAATATTGTGTGTATAATAAACAGTTAATTATGTTTCATATATGCTGTTATCATTTCCAATGTCCTCGATGGTTGCAAGGATTGCGAAATCTGTGAATTTTTTTTTTTTTTAATCATCGAATGAATTATAAAATGGATTTTTAATAGTATTTTTTTAATCTATAATAAGAATTGTTATAAAATAATTGTTTTTTGTTATTATTATTAAGTAAATACCGCAACCAATCAGCGATTGACAGTGTGTAAGTTGGCCAGACTCTGTCTATACCCTCTCAATTTTGTTATTATGTTCAGGCGCCTCTGATGCGAAAGATGAAATTTCGCAGTGCATTCGGCGATCGTCTACATTTTTAATACATGATTATAATTCTGTGCGGACTACGAAGTTCTCTTGCAGTTAATCATGACTCATGGGTAAAACCTAGTTTTAAAAGTTTTATGCTGTCAAGCAATATATTCTCGTTTAATTAACGTGATCTAATTAATTAATTCTCGCAGAGGGGGTTTCGACTCTTTATAATTTAAATAATATTAATTTCCTGTATTTTACCAACAGAAATAATATTATACAACGGTGACAATGTGTTATACCTATTAGGGTGGGTCAAAAAAATCAATTATTTTTTTTTCAAGTGACGGAAGAACGGTTGCTAGACACCTTAAAAAAATTCTCACCAAATATGAGCTCTTAATTTTAATAGGAAGATCCTCCGCATCACAGTTTTTTATTTTTTTCTCAGTCCAATAGAAAAAAATTCATACCTCATCATTAATTGATTGTACAGAAAAATGTTTTAAGAGAATTTTGTAGGAAATTTAATGCTCTACAAAAAAGGTATCTTATATTTTTTCCGCAAACCTCACCATTTGAAAGATATTGAAGATTTATAATAGTTATTTATTGTCGAGTTATAAAATTCATGTCTTAAAATAATCAAACTTAAATCTTCAATATCTTTCCAATGGTGAGGTTTGCGGAAAAAATATAAGATACCTTTTTTGTAGAGCATTAAATTTCCTACAAAATTCTCTTAAAACATTTTTCTGTACAATCAATATTATGATGAGGTATGAATTTTTTTCTATTGTACTGAGAAGAAAATAAAAAAACTGTGATGCGGAGGATCTTCCTATTAAATTATTAAGAGCTCATATTTGGTGAGAATTTTTTAAGGTGTCTAGCAACCTATTTTTCCGTCACTTGTAAAAAAAAAATAATTGATTTTTTTGACCCACCCTAATACCTATAGTATATTATATTATAGTAACCCATTTAAAATTAAAAAGAGAAAGAGGAAATTTATTACAGGTAGAAAAAAACCGAATTTTAAATCATTAAAAAAATCATATTCTATTCTTTACTTTTAACCCGATCGAACTATCGGACAGTAAAAACAACGGTGTTATATTAAAAAAGCGCGCACGAAATCGGCCGATTTTGTGTCGGTTTATGCGCGCTTTTTCATATACACCGCTGTCATTACTATCCTATAGTTCTAGTTCAAGCTCTGACCGTACAAAAAGTCTATTGGACAACAATACTATAATTTTATTATTAAATTTAACAGATAACATGACGAAGAACTTCAAATCGGTGGCAGACAAATTCAATTTTTTTATCATTTTTTGTCGTCACTACCTACTTGATGAAACTCATACAAATTAAAGAGATTAGAGAAATATCAATTATTTCCAATTTATTATCATCGTCTGCCTTGCAATTTTTTTGCATACCTGCGGCAGACCTCTCTCCAAATAAATAAAAAGTTCAATATAAAGTGTCCTGGGCATGCAAAAAAAAATTTGCAAGACAGACGATGATAATTGTTAATAATTGGCAGTTCTCTAATCTTTAGAACCCTTACGTAGTTTCGTCATGTTCGTCCGTCCGTCCGTATGTCACAGGACTCTCATCCTCTTTTGTTTACCATATATTATCACTATATTGCTATAGGTTGTGTGCACGAAGCCTACTAGCGCCGCTAGCGGGCAATAGTGTACGATTGGACTATTTTTTTTGTTGTCTTATATCGGGAAATTTTTTAATAAACGATTATCATTTTATCTAGCTGTGTGTAAATAGTATAAATAGCATAGCATAAAAGGGTACGTAAAAATTATTGATTTTAAGTTTTTTTCTTCTTCAATTTTGACGTATAATAAAAAATAACTGATTAATTTATATCAGACATGGAGGTGTGCCTACACCTATGTCTATGGTTTATATTGACAGACGGAAATATAACCTAAAACCATGGCGCATGTAATCTTGCGGACCGGGTTTAAAAGTGTCAAATTTATCAGATTTATAGTAATAATTTCCAAATAAGTTAGAAGTAAAATCATGGTTTTACTTACTTAACTTTTTGAACAATAATGTTCACTGACAGTTACGGAAAATTGCAGTTCAGAGTTTACAACGGATGTCACAACAAGCGCTCGCGTCGATATTCTTATAACTCCGCCCCCCTGCACACAGTCTATAGTCATTTTAAAATAGATCAGGTATTGTTAACTGTTTTAAAAATAATGATTACCTTCAGGCCAGCTATCGAAAACATGTTGGGCAATGTCCCCAGCCGAATCGCTGGGACTAAACAGGAACTCTTTCGTTTTACCACTCACTAGGATCAGTCTAAGGTTTATCTGAAATCAAATAAATTCGCATTAACAAGTAGTTTTTACTAACATAAAAATTAAATACATGTTTTTGATATTTCTAATTGTATTCACATAAATGCTGGATTTGACAAGACATTTCAGAAAAACTGATTTGTCAATTACTTTAGTTGTGACAAAAACGTAATTACTAATAACATTTATTTATTGTAAATTATAGATGCGTCGACAACTTAAATCATTAGCGTCTTGATTACATTAAATAACAACTCACTTAAAACTAAATGACATCACAAAACATCCATGAACGGAGGCGAGATTCGATTCTACGACAGTCTGATCCAGAGGCCGCGACGCTAACCGATGGACCACGCTGTCCTCTATTTTTTATTACTAATTACAGTTTTATAAAGTAGAATCTGTTCTACTATACTTCTCTTTTGAAGAAATATGTATAAGATTACGCTCTAAGACCATCAATAGTCAATCAAGTTTTTTCAAAAGGTGAGCAAAAATTGACAACAAGCTCAACACTTGTGAGCTAGAGCAAAAGTTTGCTCACATACGTTGGTGTAGATGCACCTTCCTACGAAGATAATTCTCAACTATTTGTCAGAACACCAGATATATGTTGTCTCTCTTTTTACTGCAACGAAAAAACAGATCACTGGGTGACCCGCGCGCCTTCCGGAGGGTCTAGTATAGTATACATATTATTTATATCGCTATATTGTATTAAACAATCCAGTGAGTTATTTTTAGAAGCATCGTGTAGATAAAAAAAGTAGGTAGGTGGGTCAGGTCTTGCCGAGACGGTCAGTTTAGATTATTACCCATAAAATAATATGTACATAATGTACGACATTTACATACCGTTGCCTACCCCTTAATTAATTATTAGTGTATTTGCCAAAAAATAGTATATGGAACGTATACACTACTGGTTTTGGTCGAATGGCGGGAATAGATACTATGTCGACGTTTCACATATTATTCTGTACAACTTGGTACCATTTTATAGTGAGTGTTTGAGTGGAAGCGTGCGCTCGAGATAACTCTTGATAGACTTTTTCCTGTCCAAACCATCCAGAAAATCCTTATCAGAATTATCCTTAAAAAACCATACATGTATCCATCCTCACAACTGTATCAGGACTTTCAGGTGTTAAATATATATCAACTTTACCTAAAAACAATCCTTATTCACTACCATCAACAACCTTCTCTACGTATCCCTATACAACATTCCTATGAAACCAGATCCAAGCTGCACCAAGATATTCAAATCCCCAAGAAGGCAAAAACGTTCGGCCAAAATCACTTTAGCTATCTGGCTCCGAAAATGTATAACAGCTTGCCTGTGGACGTAAAATCAACCACAAGCATCAATAGTTTCAAAAAACAAATTACACATTGGCTAATCCAAAATCACTCGATTACATATCACAATACTACATAATCGCTCAACACTAACACATGCACTCGTGCTTACTTATGTACTACACACACACACATACGCACGCACACGCACACACACACACACACACACAGTAAACATACACACAACACTAACTCATCCTCAACTACAAAGTAAAACTAAAGATCCTAGTCTGCACAACAGCTACAATACGTTGGGTCCTGCCCTAGCACTGGCGTTGCCAAGTTGGGCAGGAAACAGTATAGTTTTGTAATGTAAATGTAATGTAAGCATGGTAATTATTTTTTATCTTTATCTTTTGTAATTTATTAGCCTTATTTTGTGTATCATATCTCTTCAAAAATAATAAAATAAATAAATAATAAAATAAATAAAAACTAAATTTGGTACACATTTTGAAATCCATAACTGAACGAAGCCTATTTAAAACGGGCAATCATTAAGGGTTTAAAAATGAAGCCCAAAAACACAAAAAAATGCAGAAATGTTTTCAAAATAGAAATTTAACCCTTCAGTAACGAATAAAATGTGCCCTTAAAATTTCAACAAAATCTAGTGGACAGGACGGGACTTGGAAAATTTGTGGATAGTGACTTAAATTTAAGTGCAGATGTTGGATTGATAAAATGCATGCCAAACATTAAAAAATTAAAAAAACATTATTTTTAGGGATGCCATAAGAGGTTCAAGCTTTTATTTTATTCAAAAACATTATCAAGTTCGCATAATAACAGGTACATTTCAATGTCACAATCGCATGTATATAATAGCAAATACATTATTTTGTAAGCAGGGTCCTGCCATGCGACCCGAGTTTTTTTATTGTATACACATTGTGGAATGAAAATAAAACAAACATACAGAGAAAAAATAAAAGTTGTTCTTTTGTTTTATTTCGTTGCGTGTTGTTTCAGTAGGTCAGAACAAATTAAAAAGGATTTACTTTTCGTCCAGTTTTATCACAGTAATCAATATAACAAAAAACAAAGATAACATTCTTGGAATTTAATAATTAAATTATGTTAGCGAATACACAACCATTTTTGTGGACAGTATAGACCTCGCTCGATCCTCCATATTTTTAAATTTTAACCTAACGCAATTTCGTTTACCTATATTGGCAGGATGCGCGATGGAAGTGACATCTACCGGCCGCACTATTTCACACGCACTGACAGCTTCTTTATATTATAAATTAAAAAAAAGAATTTTTTTTTCTAATTTTATCATTGCAAAACTTAACTGCTCTATCGCAATTAAA
This sequence comes from Mongoloraphidia duomilia, assembly GCA_039654895.1. NCBI lineage: Eukaryota > Metazoa > Arthropoda > Insecta > Raphidioptera > Raphidiidae > Mongoloraphidia > Mongoloraphidia duomilia. The sequence goes on along the minus strand of CM077524.1, from coordinate 44,409,717 downwards.
AGTGAATAAAAATAAAAATTAATGGACCAAAAAAAAAGTAAGTATTAAAAATTTTTTTAAAAGGAAAACATACTTAATTTATAATGAAATGAGGTTATAGCAGAAACATAGCAATGATAATAATACTATTACTATTACTAATAAAAATAAAAAATAATAGAAATCTGAACTAATCAATTACTAAAAAAATTACATAGCTTATATTTATTTAAAACTACAAGATATCTACCATTAATTTTGAGTAACGTTTATAAACTTTTTTAGCAAAAATATGAACATTATTATTCAAACTGTCAAGCTGTCAAAAGTAATACTTAATAATATCAGTTATAATAGCATTAGAGCTAAAATAATCATAATTTAAAACTTGCAACTACTATTTCTGCCTGTAGGCATTTCTACAATTAACTACACAACAACTATTATGCAACATTTTTTAAATAACTTCATTTATTGATTCACAACGTGAGTGAGATTTAACGCTTATTTTGTCCATAGCGTACGCTGCAGTCCCCACCATTATACTCTACACCCAGCGAATACTCACCATGAATATGACACACGGACTGGCATTTCACCTGTATTGATCACCTAGTTAATCTGTTTGATTTCAAGAAGTAATTTATTAAAGAATTTAAAACGGATCCGCTCCAGGAGTAGTTTTTCGTCCAAAAAGGAATGTTCCATCCACGATATAGGTAAGAACTTTTAAGTGCCTTATTTCTAGCCTTTCTAAGAATTTATTTTCAAAAATAACCATCGTACTTTTATTATTTCTCCTAAAAAGTCTAAAATACCTGAACTATTTACAGAGTTTTACACTTCTTCAAACGTTACTTGACTGAAAACGTAACCCAATTTATTTATTTTCTTTGTAATTTTCCGTATTTATGAATATGAACTGGTATTAGCCCCCAATAATTATGGCAGTTGGTGGCTTTAAATAATAAATTAATAAAATATATTGAACAGAAGAGAAAATTACTAGATTTAAGATCGTATCTCCCAAACCCAGTCAAATTTAATAATAATATAAATAAAAAACATCTTCGGCAGTCGGGAAAAAAGCAGTTTCCTCAAACAACATCTTACAATCATGTCGTTCAAGAAGTTAACAATTTATTAACAATTTCAAGAGAAAATGTTAATTTCAAGAGCTTTACACACCCACTCCAGATGCGCGAAACTTCTGAAATTAAATTCCCACACAATTAGAAGTAAAAAACAATGCGTAGGTCGACACGTGTGTCAATATATTGCGTAATTTTCTAATTAAATAGAAACATTTTGGAAATATTTCTTTTTAATATGAAACATTACTTTTTTACCCCAACGAACTTTACAGAAAATAAATATTAGTATCATATAAATGTCACGCACAAATGAACAGTTTTTTCATCTCTCACGAAACAAACTGAAAATATTATGGTGTAGGTACCGGGTTGCTATTTATTAAACATGTATGAAAATAACACAAGTGTACAATTTATATAAAATATTTTTTTTCTGTCATAATCAGTTAAAACCGATTCCCGATCGCCCACCTGTGGCGATCGGGAATCGGTGCAAACAATTTATAGGTACGTTTGAATAATTATGGTGTAGATGTCGTGACTAACGGTTTAAAGTATTAATAATATTACAAAATAAAAACGTTCCAATACCTCTACTTTGAGTTTTTTTTTAATATTTCGCTCACCGGCTGCAACAATCGCACATTTCAAAATTAACAATTTTGGGAAAATGATTGATTCATAGATTCATAAAAGTTTTGTTAGGTAAATATTTGCCATTTAGAATTTTTTTTTTTTTTGAAAATTTTTTACACGTGCCATTGTTGCAACCGGTGAGCGATTTATCTTGTTAATAGTAAATAGATATTATTATTATAGAAACTACACGGCTTATTACTCAGGGTTTTTCTTTTAAAAAGTATAGAGTTCTAGACTGTGCAGAGTTGACAATCCTTTTCCCTCTGCAATAAGTGAATTCGGTCATTGAGCCTAACATATCTGTATATCTATTATCATCACGAGACAATGAGTCTGTGACGGCTGTCAGTCCGGTGCATGCACTTTGCGCTCCGCCCCGCCCCCCTGCGAGCGACGCAAACATCCCGGATTATGACAACTGGGAACGTTTGGTTAAAGTCGACGAACGGAAAACCGACATACGATTCGTTATTAAAACACAGTGTTGTATGTTTTATTCAACATTACTAAACTTGTGTATTTCATTGAATTAAAAAAAAAATTCACAGATTTCGCAATCCTTGCAACCATCGAGGACATTGGAAATGATAACAGCATATATGAAACATAATTAACTGTTTATTATACACACAATATTTATCAATGCACTGTTTAGTTTTGTCAGGAATAACCCTATTATTCTTCTGTTATATACGCGTTCACTTTTGCTTGATTACTTAACTTTTAAATGGATTTTTCTACAGTATATTTTATTAACATTTGCTCAAAAATAACACCGCAGATCGTCGCAAATACCTCTCAATTAACTAGACATGATATAAAACACATTTCGAAAAAATTGCACTTGTTCAATTTTGCATGATTGCTCCTCACTTGATCGCGACACCGTTGTCTTTTGGCCTTGAACGAAAAATCGTAACTCTGCCCCCATATACGAACATAAACATTTCCAATGTTAAAACTTTATCTTTAAATATATGTACAGTGTCCTAAAATTAACGCCGAGGATTTTGATGACATAATATTTTTATGAAATTCAAATCGTGTCAACTGTTAAAAGACATACACCTTTCATTTAAGACGTCTTATCCCTTGTCTTATTTACATTATTCGTTTCAATTTTTAATAACTTAAAAGTACACAATTATTTTTCCCGTTTTTAGCTAAAACTGAATGTCCTACAGCAAATTTCACAATTTTTCAGAAACATTTAGATTAGAACCGCACGCGTTGCGTTTGATTTTTGACGCGCCGAAAGGGTGAGAGTGGGTGCAAGTTCGACCGCATTATTTTCATATCTAAATGATTTTCTAAATGTACGTAAGCATTTAAACGCTTTTCCTAATTTGTCCTGCTTTTTGCGCTTAAATCCCGCATTTTTTTTATTTCACATACAAAAATTCCCGATTTGGTAAAATTATTATCTGACAACGCTGGTCACACCTGATCTGATTGCTTTTATAATACCTAAACTACGACGGTAACTTTTATTTGAAGGTGGACATTTGGGATTCAAATAATAAGTCCATTGTCCATATTATACTCTTCATCGTTGAAACGTTATCATGTGTCAGCTCTGGCTGTATTAAATGTGTTTTAAATATGTTTTCACTCACTACGATTGTTTCTATTAGAACGATTCATTATGATTGTTCGTTTTCTGTTTTAGGTTCTTCGAATGCGTTGTACCTACGTTATACAAGATATGATTTATTAGCTCACCAACAAGCTTTGACAGATGAAAGCTCATCTAATTTTAAGAAAACAATCGTAAGTATATGAACATATAAGTCCCATTTCAAATGCGAACATTCGTTGTTTTTACTTGTTAATAACAAAACATCTCCCAGGGGATACATTGGAATGTAGTTGTTCTCGCAATTGCATTCCAATGTTCTTTGGGAATTGGCGTTCCCAGGAGCCCGAGCTCATACCAGTCGGTTTGTGTATGCCGGCTGGCAGATTCTAATACACAAATCGATTATTAATTGTTGTGTTGAAGACGCTAATAACCTGACTTGTCGACGCGTCTATAATCTACAACAATAATAATAATAATGATGATAACAAAACAGTCGTTTTTTTCAATTAGATGAGCTTTACATGAGCTCTCATCTGTTACATATGTATTGAAAAAAGGTTACTATGGTAATGAAGTAAATAAATATTCCATCAAGGTCAATGTTTTTAGTATGAGATGTACCTACTGCTGTCAGTGACTCTACGGCGTTTGACATTAATTCAATAAATCTCTAAAACCATGCTTGTATTGAATATAATATTCTGTGCAACGCGTGTGCTAAATCTTTATGTGTCAGTCGCAATGTTTTCAGCACGAGTAGTAGGCGAGCGCGCACGAGTCTTGGCGAGCGTAACTGGACAAAAAGTATATACCTTATGGCAAGTTATAGGATACCAACTAACAGTGTACCAAAGTTAATCAAAATTGGTCCAGCCATTCTAAAATGATACTGATACAGACAAAAATTCTGCAGGAAACGGGTTTCGTCTAAGTATCATACATACTATCCGAAAATCCAGAAAAAGTTGCACGAAAAAAAAGTAAGCCCCCTTATAATTTTATGTATATTGATTCATAAAAAAACAAGGTCAATAATTATCATTTGTTTAGAATATTATCTACCAATTAATATAATTCGTACAACGATTCGTTTGTAATGCAAATATGTAAATTTTGAACGTAACGATTTAAACGTGATGGGTCGCATTTCCCGCCGTGACATCTGCAACAAAAGCTGTCACTGACATCTCGTTTATCTGTCTGGAGCTGGAGGATATGACGTCACTGAACACTGTTCAGTTTCAAATATGTTTTACATAATATATCCCGTTTCAACACCAATGTTTTATGTACCATTTAATATACTACCTATATGCATTTTATGCTTGCAATGCCGAACAATTTAAATTGCAGATTCACTGTTCAATGTCCATTCAATTAAAAAATAATATACATAGGTATCTATTCAATTAGTTTAATTTTTAAAACCTACAATTTGGCAGTGATGTTTCAGGTCTATATATATTTAAGACAAAAAAAAATGGTGTTTTGACATACTAAACCTAATATTTTCGTATTAAAATATTAGGTTTAGGTTTGGACAACCCTTAATAAAAGTGTTAGTAAATATCCTAAAGAATACAATTCCAGCAAAAAAATAACCTCGTTGTATTTAACAATCAAAAGTTACACGTGATTGAAGTTAGGTAAAAGAATTAGATTATTTTGAACACCCTGTATAATAAATTCATTTTTTTAGGACAGACATTGATTTGTCCGTCCAATATCTAGTGATCCTCAAAACTTCAGTTTGATAAATATTTCTATTTTGGCTATGTCGAATTTTAGGTAAAGGTCTGCACATGTCAAAAATTTCTAAAAAACTTGAATAACTCAAAAATTACTGAATTTTCGAGCATAGCTTCCCTTACAATTTCTATTCACATTTAGGTGCAGAATTGAAAAAACAAATAAAAACAGGATGCTAGGTTAAAAAAAACATTTGTTGTTGTGCAAGCTGAACTTATTGATTTTAGAAATAAAATGTTAACGCTGCAAGTACTTATAATAGTAAATTATAATAAAATTATGGACCAAACATTAGGTATGTAAGATATAACATCGAGCGTCATTGTAAACTGTATGTATGTATATTGTGTTTTTATGGACACAATGCATTACATTAACACTAAATTTCGTAAAGTGAACGGGCGAGTGGCGTTCAACTACATTCGTATCGTCATCCCTAGACATGTATCTTGTCTAGGGATGCCTGGATGACAAGATACATGTTCAGATATCACGTAGGTATACAGGACAGGGTGTCCGGATTTTAAGTGCACATATAGGACATTTACATGGGAAAATGGTTTTTCTCAATTTCCGGCTATATATACATTTTACCATTTTACAGAAAAAACATACTTAGCAAAAATGAAAGCAATTCATGTGTAGAATAAGATAGTATTTTTTTAAGATTTTTTTTTTGAAAATTTGCATTTTAACTCTACCATCGTAATTAATACCTTAAAAATCCTGACTAATACTCATAACTTTTTTGATACAAATTAAAATGTCATTTTCTCCGCAGTTAATTTTTCGGATTTGAAAAACAAAAAGACAGCTGTAAAAAGAATTGAGAGGCCTTTCGAACTGCGAATCGTTTGACACCCATTTCCATTAAAAATCTTTGGGGTGCAATTCACCCTGCTCTCAGGGTTGAAGTTACGTAAATAATACTAATCGATTTAGATGCCCCCCTTGATTCCAAAATTGACTTGTGCGAGCTTTTTCCGCAAAATTGATGTTAAGTGGCCAAAACTTGCCCGGACTGTTTTCATTGGCCCACTCTGTATTTACACTCACAGCTTTAACTAACTATAAAACTGCCTCTCTACACTCTAGTATTAAAAATGTTTAATTAATGTTTTTTTCCACGGCAAATTTTTGATAAAAAATCGGTTTCTAGGAGTGTTTTTTGATTCTATTAACGATTCACATCGTTTGTGTTCTTATTGTGTATCCACCAACGTTTTAAGATTAAGAACGTTGCTTTATCTTGTTGCTATTCATTTTACAGAGTAAATTGCAAGGATCACGCTCAGCTATATTGATAACTAAATTGACATGACAATCCAAAATGGCAACCAAGTGGTGCATGTACTAGTGATGGGCGATTGTAAGATGTTTTTACAATCGAAACAATTGCAATCGTTCATAATAACAATCGAGTCCACAATCGACTCGGAGTTTGATTTTACAATCGAAATTTTCGATTGTTCAAGTCGATTATTAGCCAGCGAATGAATGCATATAGTCGCGATTCAAGGTTATATGCTAGTCGATTAATGAAGTCTGACGTTTACGCTACTCGTTCATCGTTGATTCACCGTTCACACTGTTCAGTCGGTCTCAGAGCAATCGACCATCCACCGACTCGACCACAGTTGTTGAGTGATGAACGATTATATATTACGTGGCTCTCGACAGTGTACATCGTCTGTACGATTCAATACTATGCAACTTGGTCTCGGTGAACTATGAAACAACAACAATCGAGTCCAAGTGAAAACCATCGAGAGTCATCGAGTTGTTTGAACAATCGAGACAATCGACTAAAATATCTCGTAATCGCCCATCACTAGCATGTACTAGAACGTTACTCGTTACAAATGTTCACGCGTGAACAATATGAAAACTGAAAAATTCGACTGATGACCAGTCCTATACTTCCCACCTAGTAAATATTTGCAAAAAATAAACACTTTTTTTTTTTTTTTATTCTTTGACTAGGCCCAAATAACCTTAGCTGTTGGTGGTCTTTAAAACACAATTTAATTTTTATTCTTTGAAAAAAGCATGGCCCTCTTTTTTGTTTGGTGATCTACTGATGGCTAACTTAATATAGCAAAAATCATGGTTACCTTGATTTACGTACAATTTTTATTTTTTTTAGTAAAATATTTTTTTTCTCGAAAACTATACATTTTAGAGAAAAAAAATATTTACATTTTTTTCATATTATAACATCTAGAATTCATTTATATTTTTTTTTACCTATGTTAATACGTGACAATGAGGACGTTTTTTTGAATATCTCAGGATCCACTGAACCGATTTGACTCAAAATCTAATCAGATCTAAGTTAAAGGCTGATAAACACAATAGAACAATCGGCATGCCCGTATGTTGTTCCGTTCTTAAGATATCGAAGGCGAAAAATTGACCACATACACACACACACACATACATACACACATACACACACACATACACACACACATACACACACACACACACACACACACACATACAGACATCAGTCAGAAAATGATCTTAAACGATTGCTAGGGTCTCAAAACGTGAAAATCTGTTAAAATCTCGAAATATTGTTTTCGGACTGAATCCATTACTTCCCTACCATAGTAGAAGTGGGAAGTAAAAAGATTTTTTGTGGAAAGCGACTTTTATCTCTAAGGAAGATCCATTATTCCTTGGCCGTACCTTTGAGCACGTTTAGTTTTTACTCCGTCCGAGCCTGGTGCACATAGAGCCAAGATAATTTGAGCACGCATGCGAGGTGATGGCACACACAGACAATACTACACCAGGGTGCGATTACTATGAATATTTAACTATTGCCGGCACTGGCGGCGGTGTTTCCTCCTACCCCTTTTCCCTGATATGCAGGCCGCCATCACACATATCTAACGTGTGTATGAATACACGCAGACACATAGTTAATAGTTTAACATTCTAACTAGGGATGACGAAAGCGGTTATTTTTACTTCCCACCTCTACTATGGTAGGGAAGTAATGGATTTAGTTCGAAAAAAATATTTCGAGATTTTAACAGATTTTCACGTTTTGAGACCCTAGCAACCGTTTAAGATCATTTTCTGACTGATGTCTGTATGTATGTGTGTGTGTGTGTATGTGGTCAATTTTTCGCCTTCGATATCTTAAGAACGGAACAACATACGGGCATGCCGATTGTTCTATTGTGTTTATCAGCCTTTAACTTAGATCTGATTAGATTTTGAGTCAAATCGGTTCAGTGGATCCTGAGATATTCAAAAAAATGTTCTCAATGTCACGTGTTAACATAGGTAAAAAAAATTCGACTGATGACCAGTCCTATACTTCCCACCTAGTAAATATTTGCAAAAAATAAACACTCTTTTTTTTTATTCTTTGACTAGGCCCAAATAACCTTAGCTGTTGGTGGTCTTTAAAACACAATTTAATTTTTATTCTTTGAAAAAAGCATGGCCCTCTTTTTTGTTTGGTGATCTACTGATGGCTAACTTAATATAGCAAAAATCATGGTTATCTTGATTTACGTACAATTTTTATTTTTTTTAGTAAAATATTTTTTTTCTCGAAAACTATACATTTTAGAGAAAAAAAATATTTACATTTTTTTCATATTATAACGTCTAGAATTCATTTATATTTTTTTTTACCTATGTTAATACATGACATTGAGGACGTTTTTTTGAATATCTCAGGATCCACTGAACCGATTTGACTCAAAATCTAATCAGATCTAAGTTAAAGGCTGATAAACACAATAGAACAATCGGCATGCCCGTATGTTGTTCCGTTCTTAAGATATCGAAGGCGAAAAATTGACCACATACACACACACATACACACATACACACACACACACACACACACACCACACACACACACATACAGACATCAGTCAGAAAATGATTTTAAACGATTGCTAGGGTCTCAAAACGTGAAGATTTGTTAAAATCTCGAAATATTGTTTTCGGACTGAATCCATTACTTCCCTACCATAGTAGAGGTGGGAAGTAAAAATATAAATGAATTCTAGATGTTATAATATGAAAAAATGTAAATATTTTTTTTCTCTAAAATGTATAATTTTCGAGAAAAAAAAAATTTTACTAAAAAAAATAAAAATTGTACGTAAATCAAGGTAACCATGATTTTTGCTATATTAAGTTAGCCATCAGTAGATCACCAAACAAAAAAGTGACCTGCAGTAGCAGTCAACAATCAATGGAATCAAGCTTCCCCATCCTCCGCTTTTACTATTCAAGATACCAAACACGTTATATAAATTACAAGACAAGACAGACAGTGTACGTACAAGAAGATGGCATTAGGTATGTACCGCGCAGAGTATAATTACAATCAATACACCGCACCATTTGAATACTCCCGGTGCACCTGAATTTCGACTGTATCTGAGCCCGTGAAAGCAGCACAATAGAATAGATTAAGTACCTACTCGGGCAGACACATTGTCTATTCCTCTGTGTTCATAAAAAAGTTCCAAGGTCTGCAGAAGCGCTTTAATTAGTTGATTTACCGCATACACACTACACATTTAATTAACTGTTATAAATAAATTCTGATTTAACGTATAATTACATTCTTCCAAGAAAATAGGGTAACATTTTTATGAATGGGTTGCATGTAGTCAAGAGGCCAGATTATTCCTGTGGAAAAATCAGCGTGGACAGGGTTTCTCTTCTTCTGCGGAAGTTTTCGAGGGTGATTAAAGATTATAATAGTTTTTTTTATATCATATAGCTATTGAATTAGCAGATATGAATTGACGCTCGCATGTAGTGAAAATCTATTGATTCTGAAGCATATATGGGGAATATTAGTTTAACAATCTTGTCACGATTGAGTATTGTAAGCTCATTCCGCCGCGAAAGTGGAAAGGTTCAGGTTAGATTGTTAGAATCCTGATTGTGACCACTGGTTGGTAAAATGATTTTTCCTATATGTTTCGAAACAATTATATAATTGGCTGCTCTCCAACGAAAAAATCGTTAAAGATTATTTTTAGATAGGTCGATATGGATACCGTTTATTTTTTTATTTTTTTTTTCAAAAAGGCTGCCAATATAATTTAAAAAATATTTTGCTGATCCGAAGATTTCCTTGTGTTTTTTTTCTTTTTAAAGTTTGGAAACTGAAGCTGGATCACCTTTTATTATGTAACTAGTGACTCGGTGCGGCTTCGCCCAGGTGCTATGAATTTATGATTTATTAATACATTACCCACTCGCTTCGCTCGTTCGCTCTCGGATGTCCTAAAGCAAACCATCACCTATCGGACAGTGAAAACAAAATTTTAATCGGTTCAGTAATTTGTGAAATTACCTCCGATTTTCACCCGAGCGAAGCCGGGCTGTCCAGTTTCAATTATACATCTAAGCCTTCCTCGTGAATCAATCTAGCTCTAATCGTGAAAACCGGGACAAAATCCGTTCAATACATAGTTACGGAGAAATCGGTCTTCTGAGATTATCCTGATTTTCACCCGAGCGAAGCCGGGTCGGCCAGTTTCAATTATAGATCTGAATCTTTCTCATGAATCAATCTATCTAATCGTGAAAAGCGGAACAAAATCCGTTCAATACATAGTTACGGAGAAATCGATCTTCTGAGATTATCCTGATTTTCACCCGAGCGAAGCCGGGTCGGCCAGTTTCAAATATATCTCTGAATCTTTCTCATGAATCAATCTATCTAATCGTGAAAAGCGGAACAAAATCCGTTCAATACATATAGTTACGGAGAAATTGGTCTTCTGAGATTATGCTGATTTTCACCCGAGCGAAGCCGGGTCAGCCAGTTTCAATTATAAATCTGAATCTTTCTCATGAATCAATCTATCTAATCGTCAAAAGCGGAACAAAATCCGTTCAGTAGTTACGGAGAAAATCGGGTATAGACAGACAGACAAACAGACGCGACGGACGACTTTGCTTTATAATATATATATTAATGATGATGATGATTTAAATTGATTTTCTAAAATTTAATTGTTTTATAAAAAAAATTATGTCTGTTTAAAAATTGTTCGCGTCGCATTAAAACTATTAAAAAAAAAATAATGAATTGAAAATATGAATTGGTGCTAGGCCCAAATGACCTTAGCTGTTGGTGGTCTTTAAAACACAATTTTTTCGCATTAAAACTGTCTCGAGTACTAAAGTTTCATCATGACTGGAGCTTACTAGCTTAGAGAAATCACAAAATGGTAGGTACCCTAATTATTAATGTCCTCACCTGAGTTACAAATAAAATGAGTCATTTTTCACATAATTCTATGTATTTGCGTGCGACTGACGGCCACAACAATAAAATAAAATAAGTATTAAGTAAATATATACGACAGCTGACATATTCCCCTATTGTGTTTTGTATACATTATAATAATACGCGGATAATGAGAAAAATATAACGTCATTACAACAAATAAAGTGTAATTATATAGGTACACTTTTTAAATAAATACCCATATTAGTCATAAAAATGTGGAATACTAATTGAGGAAATTACATTGACAAGTGACAATTTTTTATGCCAATGCACACGATCAAGATGACTTTAACCTAAGCACAAAAAATCCTTCAATTACGGAATAAATTCCCACACGCTGTATTTTTGCATGTAGTATCATTTTAAGGTTAGAATTAGCATAATATTAAAATCTTCACTGATTTGCTGTTCAGATTATGCTATTAGGTATAATACTTACTCACTGCGACAAAATAAAAACAAATATTTGACAAACTTTAGGAGCTAATACAGAACATTTACCATCGTATTACTCTTGTCTTTCAACTGATAACTCACTTGTGAGACGGAAGCGGAAGTTTTATTTCCAAGTTAAACGCCATTGTGCTCCGTCTTCTATTGTCTGAATGTACGCAAACCATAATATGCATGGATGTGTGTATGCGCATTTACATCATGTCTAATAGTGTATAAAGAAACATGTCATAAAGGCGTCTGCAGTCGATAATAAAACGCCATTTTCAACTGAAACTTCAATCTGCACTTTTAAGTATAACATAATAAATTGAGAAGATACTACGGCGTCGTTCTTTATTATTAAAATTAACAGCGCAGTTTAAATTTTCTCAATTTTATGCCCATCTTCTGAAAGAAGAAGAAACAGATATCGTGATACGTAACTTCACGTACCGTTACCATAACAGTACCGGTAGCATATTCGTAAATACCTGACGTGTTAGATACCCAAAGTTGCTTCGTAAATAGCAGACGTATTAGACTAACACGTCAGTCAGTTACATGCCCCGAAGTTCTTTGTAAACAGCAGACGTACCAGACTAACATGTCAGTTATCTTGTTAACACAATGATGGAACTAAATTAAAAGTGCAAAATAAAAGAAAATACAAAGGAGGCAGATGAAACTGTTTATTTGAATAAAACAATAGGTATTTTACGAATATGCAACTATCATAATATTATATGACCAAACCAAGAAAATATATATGATGCAGAACGAATTTTATCTGTTGGACATTTAATTAAATGTTGAATAAATTGTGAAAAAAGTAATAATGAAGTGATAGCTATCAACGCGCTATGTTTACAAACGTCAAACAAGGAAGAAAAACCCCATGAAATAAATGCTATAATATCTTAGGGTGGAAAAATAATTTTAATAATTTGTTCTTGTAAAGCAGAGAAAAATATAAATACATGTATACACTTTTTTAACATTGTAAACATTATTATTTTATTTACTTTTTAGGTTAACTTATTTGGTATAGTATAGTATAATCACATTTATTTAAATGTAAAGAACATATTTTCATTTATATTAGAAATCGTGTCCATCGTGATTATAATAAAATTAAGAAAAATCGCAGGATAGTGGACAAAATATTGGATTTATTTAATTAAATGTACGACGTTTCATAAATATTGTTATTTTTATGTACTTGAAAAAGTCTAAATATATAGACGAAACTAAATTAAATAAATCCAATATTTTGTCCACTACCCTGCGATTTTTCTTAATTTTATCATATTTTCATTGTCCGAGTAACTTCTTTTAATTTCATTAGATTTTTCTACGCTATATATTTATCAATTTTTTCAACATTACTAAAAAACAATACAACATGAATATTTATTTTATAACAGCAATAACAGTTTTAATTCAACGTAAATCTATGAACTTACATCCTGTTTAGATGGAACTACTCCAGTTTTATATGTATATGCAACATCCAAGTACGGCATAATATGCAGGTATAATAACAATGATAAAAGTACAAATGCCACACTGCATATACAACTATCTCAGTTGTGAGTTGTGACAAGAAGGCAGATGTACTGATCTCTGATAGACGGCCCAGCTGGATTGTCTGGCTCAGTTTGACCATAATGTCAGTTGACATCCATTGTTCAAAAAAGTAACATCCCACTGATGTTATCCCCAACTGTCAGTATATTTGCATATAATATTAATAACAACTTCCTTTAAATGAAGTAAATTTGCAAATTTGCCAAATACAATTTTGTACCATAAGAGCGTGTCGAAGATTATAGACCGTGCACTTGGGAGAAAATCGAGTAGATTGAGAATACCTTCAAAACACTATACACGAGGGGCTAAATTAGTTCACAGAGTTCTCTTTGCTACTGCCATGTCCTCGACATTCCGTTGTGATCCTCATGATCCCCACCCTTCAAAGTTCGAATCACGTTTGACCCACCGTTCTAGCGCAAATTTATACCAGGAACAAACGCGCTTTTGCGTAACAGATTGTATATGTATATTTTTTTTCATTTAATCCTTATGTGGAAATCTTATGTCTTTAGGTACCTTTCCAATACACGAATGTCGCTAATGACGCATCGAATAAAATACGTTTACCGGCATAATTAACTACCAACTACTTCTTTGTTATGAAACGCCATTTATGACGTGTCTTTAATTTTTATAAAATATGTGTTTCACTCCCATATTAAATGGATAAGACCGTGTTTTTTGTTTTCATTTGACAGAACTCACGCGGGGCATGTTCTAAGACTTTCTTGATCTGTTTCGGAAATATCTTGTGTTTACGTTCCGTTACTTGCTTGTTATTGTTTTCATGACGTGTGTTCTATGTATCATTAGAAGTGTGTTTGAAGTAAAATTCTTTGATAACAATGCTGATGGATGCGGCTACTAGCCGAGAGCTGGTGACAATTTTTTGGTGTTATTTATTCAAGGCCTTATTTTTGTGAAGATGTGGAGGGAGGCGTATTAAAGTGCCCTGTGTAAGGGATTTTGCTAGACAGCGGTATGGGAGGGATGCAGACCGCCCCAACATGAAACAAAAAAAATTGTCACAATTATTATTGCTTCAAGGCTGAAATTCTTTGTATAGCTTGTCGGTGACCCAATAATGCCATTATAATATTTGCAGATCGATTGGTCAGTATTAAAGGTGTGGCAGATCACCCTAAACGTGTCATGTACCTGACGAAATTTATATTATTAGTTCAAGGTTTAAATTTTAATATTTACGGCGACTGTTTTATGCATATATTTCAATTTACAGAACAAAATGTCGGTATTAACACCCTTGCAGAACGATATAAACACCTAGGCGAGTAAGTTTCCGTCTAAGAGAGTGGGTTAATATAGCGACATTCTGTTATGCAAATTGAAATATATGCTTAAGACAGTCGCCGTAACAACATATTAAAATTTGAACCTTGAACTAATAATATAAATTTCGTCGGGTACATGACACATTTAGGGTGATCTGCCACACCTTTAATATTGACCAATCGATCTGCAAATATTATAATGGCATTATTGGGTCACCGACAAGCTATACAAAGAATTTCAGCCTTGAAGCAATAATAATTGTGACATTTTTTTTGTTTCATGTTGGGAGCGGTCTGCATCCCTCTCATACCGCTATCTAGCAAAATCCCTTACTCAGGGCACTTTAATATGCCTCCCTCAACATCTTCATAAAAATTAGGCCTTGAATAAATAACACCAAAAATTGTCACTAGCTTTCGGTCTATACTGTTGCTTTCGTCAATGGCGGGAAGAGCCAACATGTGGTGCATTCCACTTGGCGACCATTTCGCCCACTACGCTCGCGCCTTATGGCCGCGTTCATTACGTTTGGTCGTTGTAAGCGTTGCGATCGCCAAGTGGAATGCACCCGTTATGTGACGAGGACGTTAGAAATAAATAAAAATTGCATATTGTGTTTTTCTCGTACCGTGTCTAATTTAGTCACAATTCTACTCTTATTCACGTTTACTAAAGGAGACGGTTAAGAAATAGGTAATGAAAAAATGTCAAATTTGCATGTTTTAGAAAGTGGGCGGTTAATTGCGCTGGTAAGTGTAATTTCACCAACATAATATTTTACATCTAAATAAACTCGTAAAAACGACAGTATAGTTTTAAATAATATTTTTTATATATTGTATTACTAGCTTTTGCTCAAGACTTCGCTTGCGTAAACGTTGGCAGTGAACGCAGATTCGCTCGTGTTAATGTTGATTTTGATGAGAATCTCATCTTAACCTAAATGTAGCCAGCTGCCAAATAAAAAAACTATAGATACTTTAAGTTGGGATACCAATTGACACCGTACCAATAATCATTTTCCAGTAAAACCAGTACAAATATAAAGACAGATAAAATTACGGGAAACGTTTTCGCCTAGTTATCATACAAAATACCGGAAAACTCCGCAAAAAATAAATTATAGTATAGTAATGTAATTTTATTAGTATCACAACAGTCAAAATTGGGTTCTTCTCAGTGCGTTTCCTGATATCATAAAAAATATTAACTCAACGCTATAATTTAGTTAAATTATATTACAATTTCTTTATAATTACTAATTATGACATTAAAAACAAAATTCATAACAGTCATAAACGTCTTCAAAATGTATACAACAAATATTTACAATGCCTAAGTTTTTAACGTGGATTTTGTGATAACCTGTGTTTATATAATAATTGCCACCAAGGTGAAGAAAACAATACACGTTTTTAAAACAAAATGGAGAACGCATTATCAGGAGGATTGTTCTTGTTAGCACAACTGTACTGAAATCAGTAGAATGAAGTAATTTAAAGTATATCGCAGCGCACATTTGTAAAATTCAAAGAGATTTCAGTACAACATTATTTTTAAAGTGATTTCTGTACACTTGTGATCGCGTCAGTTACACTCAGTGGCGGACTTGGGAGGGGGGGGGGCTCGCCCCGGCCCTCTGATCCTGGGGTGTCTCCAAATATCGAGAAGTCCTTCTTAATCAAATCCCAAAATATGTTTAGTAAGTAAGAGGCAGTTTGGAGTTGGAGGCCCCGTATACGCATACGAAATATAAACGTAGGTGTTACCTACATTTATTATTTTTTTTTTGTCAGCCATTACATCTATATTATTCATTTTTTACGAAATTTACACTACAAATACGTCAATTTCTATGCAGACCGGGGGCATTATTTAGGTTTGCCGCCCCGGGCCTCCGACGGCTCGTGTGGAACCGCCCATTTGTGAGACGTGTGACACCCGTGTTACCGTTTCACATATTTTAACTGAGTGTGTCCAGTTTATGGACACACGACAGCAGATTGGATTGTCAGGTGATCTGTCGGTTGTTTTAGGAAATGATCCTGACAATCTCGATCTGCTGTTTCGATTTTTAAAAGAAACCGGTCTTGACCGGTTTATCTGATTTTATTTTTTTGTGTACATTTAGGCCCTTTTACAGCCTTTATGATGTTTTCTTTATATTTTACTCGATTATATTATGACACATTTTTTTTACACTTATAATTGTTTTACTTTGTTGTATGTCAATTTTTGATTTTGTTTTCATTTTATTTTTGTTTTGTTTACATCCTGTTTCTTTACAGACGCTAATGGCCTTTGTTGTCGAGCGTCTATAATCCACAATACAATTCAATTCAATTCAAAATTAAGTGTCTAATCGTGATAAATATTGCAATTACTGCACGCATCTGTCAATTGCAATCTAAACTTTCCCCAATAAACAGCGTTATATGCATTTGCATAGCACACACAGGTATCGACTGCTGTATTTCTAAAATAAGAAAAGTAAAAGACAACTGTTGAACATTGTGCATTACGCTTTCACCTTCGTCGAAGCGCATTTAATGGCGCGATAAATAAATGACAATTAAGTTCTCGCTTACGTCTTAATGACTTTCGATGTCAAGATTACTGAAAGTATATAAAATTGTAAGCGATGTTGAACTTCGATTATCGAGTGTCAGTGAACAAGGGAAGAAAATTGACAAGAATACAGACGAGACTCGTGAGATCTTGAGAACAAACTACAACTTTTGTTTTCTGTAATTAATTGTATCAATTTTCACATAAAAATTTATTTTTTTTATGTCGAAACCCTACAATATTTTACATACGCAGCCAATGATTTACTACCACCGTGAGGTGGGTCGTTTATTAGGACTAAAGTGCGACCCTTGAGGTCCACACGACAAACTTCCCAGTTTGATAAATATTTAATAATAATAATTAAATTAGATATTACACAGAAAAGTAATCATTTTAATCATTAAAACATAATTATTATTTATTTTTAACAATAATTTAAAAAAAACGGCTGAACCGATTTTTAAAAAATTTATGTCGGATCAAAACGGCGTTAACACGCCTCGATTGACACCCTTACGAAGTCGATATAATTTTTTATTCGCGAGATATTGTGTGATATTTGGCCTTGAACGAAAACTCGTAACTCTGCCCCCATATACGAACATAAACATTTCCAATGTTAAAATTATAATAATATAGATCTCGGTCCGCGACTCCGACTCTCACTTGACTGTTTCTTTTTTCACAAAAATCCCTGACTTCCACCAAAATTCCCAGATTTTTCCTGCAAGTTACTGTTTTCAGTTTCTGTATTTCATGCTATTTCATCTTATTAATTTTACAACTCCTCTCGTAATTATTTATCATAACGACACAAAATAAGGCAGATTTTAAAAATGCTAAAATGTCAATTTGGACCACAAATTATGACTATATATTTTGCCAAATAACTTAGGTAAATATTTACACAATAAGCAACATGTGTCTTCATTTACATCCGCATATTAAAAAAAGATGACTTTGGTTTTAAGAGAGCGATTACTGATTCTTAGAATTATTAATTGTAACAGAAAATATCTATAGATGATAGATCACACGAAGTCAAATTTATAATAATATTGTTATCATTAAAAAGTTGCGTAGGAATTCAATATCCAAATATTGCGATAAGACGTAGATTTTCCCCCAGGGGGAACATTGGAATGTGGTTGTTCTCGCAATTGCATTCCAATGTTCTTTGGGAATTGGCGTTCCCAGGAGCCCGAGCTCGTACCAGTCGGTTTGTGTATGCCGGTTGGCAGATTCTAATACACAAATGGATTATTAATTGTTGTGTTGAAGACGCTAATGACCTGAGTTGTCGATGCGTCTATAATCTACAATAATAATAATAAGACGTAGATTTACCTTCCAATTTGTAAAAGTACAAGACACGCTGATTCCAATGAGTACAAGCAAACGTCTGTATCTTTTCTAGTTAAATTGTATGCGTTTAAAGTTTTCACAAAATCACAAAAAAATCTTTAAATCGTATCTTCTAAAGTCTAAACTATATAAAAGACATCCATACGATAGACGTTTGCTTGTGCTCATTGAAATCAGCATAATTTGTTTTATACATTTTCCAATTTTCAAAAATATAAATTTCGGGTTTTGAGATTTTTTAAAGGCATACCTACAACGGTGAAGGTTTCATCAAAATCCGTTCAGTAGTTTCTGAGATTAATACAAACAAACAAACAAACAGTTCCTCTTTATAATACTTATATATAATTAGTATAGATGAATCACGGTAACATCAAGGTAATTACAGCATCCAAAAGACCTTGGCTATTCTTAATCCTTTTTGGAACGTAACTTAAACTTAGAATTTATAAATAAATAAAAAGTTTTTAATATGTTACATAATATAAAATTGCTCTAAAAAATATCAAAAAATTTGACATAAGAGATTTTGTCTCGTGGTCAAAGATATGTGTTGTGTTGAAGTGCAAAGGCGGGGTCCCGTTCATAAAGCGGCCGGCTCTTTGTGAACTCGACGCGGGTCATTTGTAATCTGACATCGAGGTGACCCGGCGGTGGCCTGCGGCATCGACCCGCGCCGACAGCTGTGATGCGAAACTAAACCAACGCAAATTGAATCGAAATGGCGCTCGTAATAAGATGATGGCCGGCCTACTGTGACACGCGTTCGACAGGAAATAAATGTATGCCGTATACCTCTTGTGCAGCATTGTCGCTCACACTGCGGCTGCAGGAAACAATGTTGAAGAGGATTCCGTATCGAAAATCCAAATAAAAAATTCACGGCTAAGTCGAATAAATTGCTCGATCCAAAAACCAGTTCACGAAGAAAATAAATTCTATAACATAGTAGAAATAAGACTTATAAACAATTCTCTTATTACTTACCTACTTCGATGAAAAAATCGGAAAATTTAAGAATAGCCACCACTACTAATAAAATGTGGAATGCTGTTTTGAAAAAAGTATTAAATCTAAGATATTTTTTTAAATTACAAATTCCAGCATAAATCAATATTTTCTAACAAATTACAGTTATAATACGCCATAACAAATTAAAAACATACTAACATCATCGGTGCAATGAAAGTAAAAAAAATCAATACATAAATAAAAAAAAACAAACAATATAAAATATTTTCCATCCATTGATTAGAAAAGTTTTACTGATCTCATTAATTGTGTTTTAAGTAATGCATTTCCTCTCTTGTAATGCATTTTGAAATAAACAAACAAAAATAATAAGATGTTTTATAATTATACCGTAAGTTATTATCTCAAAGTTCAAGTAATAGTGATTATAGGTTAGTATACAGCTTATAAATACTAATCACCAAAATAAACTTCTAAAAATAATCCCTAATTAAGATGATATTCTACAAATTTGGACAAGTTTAATTGTTTACAATTATTGCGCATCTTATTTGAAATGTTGATTTAATTATCACACAGTAAACCTCGACACCGCATCAAAAACACAAAATATTATACTTATATCGTAATGATAATAATTTATTAAACATATTATTTATCAGTTGTGTTAAATGCATGTACATTTTTAAAGTTAGTATCATATTAAAAACAGTTATTTCCAATGATCCAAATAATACAGGGTCCGTCAATATAGGTCGCGGTAGTATAGGTCGCGGTAGTATTTGCTGAAGATGGGAGCATATAGCTCTTGAAATGTACATTCATTAATAAAATTATTGTGGTTAGACGTAACTAAACTCTTTATTAGTAAATGCATTCCTATAATATTTTGAAATAACGATAAGAGAAAAAGAACAGAGTTAGGTATGCATTTTAGTTTACATATTATTGAACTCGCGCTTTAACAAACTTTCAGTTAATACCACATGACGACCTTAAAAAAAATGTTTTTTCCTCTCATTCCACCCCCTAAAACTGACCTTCAACGTTAAAATTCAACTTTTCGTCTGTATTTGGGCTACCATTTCATGCCAAATTTCAACTTTCTGTTTCAAACGGTCTCTGAGAAAAATGCCTGTGACAGACACCGAGATGATTCCATAAATACTCTATTTTTAGCAATTTTGGTACGGAACACTAAAAATAACATGTTTCAGAATATTCTAATAAAATTATGCATAACTCGTCGTAGTAAGTAACTGCCGATCAATTTCTTCCCTGATACAATTATTTCTTCAATACGTGGTATACCTAGATTTAAGATTACCCCAAAGAAAGAAATAATAGGTACAAAATAATATGTACAAAATTGGGTATATTTCCAAAACCGCTGATTGGCACCAAAATTAATGAGGCTGGAGCCCTTATTGAAACAAAAATTTAAAAAAACTTTCAAATTGCAGAAGTTACTCTGAACTTAAAAAATATTCCACAGATACACCGATAGTCAGACAGACAAACAGACAGATAATGTTTTCTATTCCATCTTTCGTTCTATTTAAACTTTTTTTTAATGGTGAATTCCACCGTCAAATGTATTTCATTCATTTTACAAACGAAATACAAGCATAGCGTAATTTTTTTAGTCAGTACGCCAAAACGCAGCTTTGAAGTTGTATATTTTACTTGTAAACATAATTACGTTATTTAAAAGCATCAAACATTCTCTTTAAAAGAACGATAAATAAAGTTACGCTTAAAAACGCTGAAAAAAAATGTATATACAAAAAATATTATTTTTTTCTTTTCTGTTTGAAAATTTTAGAACGCTAACAATCAATTAAAAATAACGATAGACTTTATAATATTTACGGAATTATAAGAGAATAATAAATAAAAAATGTCATAAAACAGATTGGATACATCAAAGAGAAGCGACTGACCAACTAATTAATAATTCAAAGTTATAATTTGTTATACGTCCAATGTTTATCAAATATAGATATTATTCGGCCTAGACGATAAAAATAATTTATTATTGCGGGAACAAATAATGTACTAGCAAAACAAATAAATTACACTAAAAACGCGCAGTGGTTAATGGGAACGTATTTGTGTAATTCAGGCGCTATTGATGTTATTAAATCGTCACTATATAGTCTCTAATTGATCAACAACCATAAAAGTTAACCATGTTAACATTAAAACTTGGGTTTTTGCCAAAATCTAAATAAAATCGTTGATTTCGATTCTTTATTAGAGAAAAAATGTTATTTTTTAACAATATTTGAAATTAAAAAGAAAACTTATTGAAAAAGCAAAAAAATGCATTGAAGAAATTAATTTGCTTGTAAAATCGACGTCCACGGGCAAAGCTATCAATCATACTAATATAAAATAGCAACTGTACATCTGCTATTTAGTTTTCTTGCGGATTATGAAAACGTGTTTCCATAATTTTTGTCTGTTTGTTTGTATCAGCATCAATCGAAAATGGCTGGATCAATTTCGATCAAAATTGGTATTTAACAGGGTACTTTTTAATGGTCGGGTTAAATAAAATGTTTCTGTAAGAAACAACATTAACGAGAGTAATTGTTTTGTTGATTTATAATAAATATCAAATGACAAGTATTTTTCTAAAGGTAGTTAATAATCTACAAAAATACTGTGCAGTGTGCATGTGCCTTTATAAAATCGAAATGTAGGTAGTAGATAGCTTCCAGTATATAATCCAACGATTCTCATCCTGACTCAGCACCAAACAAAAAGCTCATTATCTCTCATAGCAAACAGATTAAAACAGATGCAACAAAAACTAACACAAAGCCACGATCCATCCTTTAAGCAGAGTGAACAGACAAATCTATTCCCTGTAAGGAAGAGCGGTAGAGAATATCGAATGGCTATTCCGTACTTTTGTTTTGTAAGCCTTTTCTGAACGTAATAGGTATATAACGGCATAAAGAAGTCTCAAATTATTGATTTCTTTGATGTCTTTCTTTGACACGTTTACATTTTCTGCAAATTTATAAAGGCTAATAAAAACACAGGTTTTTTTTTCTAAAAACTTTTCACATGAACGAAGATAAGAGAATAATACAAATCGTGACACTGTATGTGTCTAGCGAAATTGGTGATGGATCGAATCATGAGACATTTAAAGGTCCATTTATACACATCCGTTCCGAGTCCGTATTGTGTCCCGACCGGGGCAAAATAATATTTTTATATCAAACCGTTCTTGGCCTGGCCGTGGCTTAAGTACTTCTTAATCATTTTTCCATCTTATGTCGGGTTGTGAACAGCCGCGTGAGGGGAAATATGCAACGAAATTTATGGTCCGCTCCTTCGCTGCTGTTCTCCCCACCACTGCGTCACTCTCTCTCTCTCGGCTTCCGCGCGCTCGGGCACAGGAAGAGAGAGAGTATACATACGAACGTAATGTAAAGCAAAAGTATAATACACGTTTAGGTATGTAATATAGATACTTCGCTGTATATTTAGTTGCGTTTCTAGCTCAGGCGTGCTCAAACGCCGCAACCGCGTGTGTTACAGTGCAGTACATAGGATTACGTCAGCATAACAGTTAGTTGCTGCTTTTGAAAAATATATACTAATATTACATCGCAGCGCTCCATGCACAGGGACCCGGGTTCGGAAACTGATGGTATCTTAGAATTTTTAGCTTTTTTTCTAAATTCTACATGATATTTATTTATATATTTTTATTTTTGTTATATTCTTTCTTTGACAATAATTATTTTTTTTTAGTTTAGTTTGCGCTCATAGTTTTACAGAATTCCGTCCGATGTCACTATCCCTGTAGTAATCCGTCTATCTGTCTTCTTTACATAGTATAACGAGCGTAGCGAGTGAGAAAGCGAACGGGCGAAGCGAATGAGTAGTGTATTGTACCCGGGCTTTCTTAACACCCGGGCGAAGCCGGACGGGGCCGCTAGTTAATAATAATAAACAGTTCTTGGTAGTCATTGGTATATTCATTTAGAAAACCCTTTTTCTGCCGTGTATCCTTCGCATATGCTTTGTTTGGGAAACACTGCTCTAGATTATTAATAAACCGTTGTGAGATGCAGTTTAAATTCAGAATTGATGTAGAGATAAAACTTTACATAAAATACAAATTTGATCACAGAAAAAATTAACAAAAATTCTATAAAAGAGATTTTATCGGTTGGCAGTTTACATTTAGGGAGGACAGGACTTTAACAAAAATGATAACTCCCTAAAAGTTGTCGGCCGCCATTGAGCATGGCACTGTTTTCTAGTCATCAAACAGTGTTAGAACCATATATAAGGTAATTGTTCTGGTTATACATGACTGTTCGTCTATCTGTCTGACAACGGATCGACCGGACATCATCTCCTCGTTCCCCCACCGCTCGATCGATCCACGACCGACTCTTTTTGAACAGCTTTCGATCTTTTGTCTGGACGCACGGCAATAACTCTTTCGCCAACAAACTGCCAATGACGTCGACAACCCTCCGTCGTTACTCGTTACAGTTAAGGCGTCTTTATCTGATCTGGGAAAAATATTCCATTGGTTATCCGTTTGTTCAAAAAAATTAATGTTTGCTATTCAGTCGTTTTGCAAGTTGAATCATAAATATTTAGTCATGGCTGCAGAACGTACAAAATTGAGTTATTTATTTCATATTTGAGGATTTATTGACCGAACGAATGAAGCGAGTGAACTGTTTCCTTTAAATTAGACTAGAGCGTTCTAGTGATGGGCGAATGCGAGATGTTTTTACAATCGAAACAATTAGGTATTTAAGTTTAAAAAAAATTATTAATTTTTTAATTTTTTCTAATAATTTAACATAAATAATATTGAAAATCGAAAAGAAAAATTTTTTTGAAGCTATAGATAAATTAATTAAAATGTATAAAAATTTAAAAAATATCACGTGACTTCAAAACGCGCCAGGAATGTTTGTGACGTCGTTATGTTAAAATGTGTCTGCATTTGTTGGTATTTGTGTATATGTATTACACATACTATCAAAAATAATAAATTTTTAACTTGGTAACCATGGATACAAAGACCATAGATAACATAATGACGTCACACGCGTTCGGATTCATTCGGCGCGTTATCGGAACTGAGTTTAAAAATTAATTTTTATTTAAATATAACTTTTTAATTAGTAAGCAAAAAAATTAAATAAAAACAGTTTTGCTATAAAACTTGTATGTGGTCCTTCCATTTAAGTAAAAAAAAAATTCATTTAAAAACCCAATTACATTCGTTTGTAATAACAATCGACTCGGAGTTGATTTTACAATCGAAATGTTCGATTATTTGCCACATAGGTTATAGCAATAGCAGCGAATGAGACTACATATAATCGCGATTCAAGGTTATATGCTAGTCGACTGCCGTTCACGCGACTCATTGATTGTTCACTGTTAACACACTGTTCAGTCGATACTCTGTGATCACTTCACTATTGAATTCGATCGGGTATGCAGTACTGTACGATTGAGTCTCGGTGAACTATGAAACAACAATCGAGTCCAAGTGACAACCATCGAGAGTTATCGAGATGTTTGAACAATTGAGACAATCGACTAAAACATCTTATAATCGCGCATCACTAGAGCGTTCGGTCTTCGGCTCTGTTAGTCTGTTTCGGTATTCCGTTACTCCGCCATTGTGGTTCAAATGCGTGGATCGATTGTAACGAAATTTGATGTCCAGTAAGGAAACATGTATAAAAATAATTTATTGATGTGAAACATCTTATGTCGAGTTGTGAACAGCCGCGTGAGGGGAAAAATGCAACGAAATGTTTGGTCCGCTCCTTCGCTGCTGTTCTCCCCACCACTGCGGCACTCTCTCTCTCTTTTGGCTCAGGCGTGCACTGTAACACGGTGTTACAGTGCAGTATATAGGATTACGTCAGCATAAGAGTTAGTTGCTGCTTTTGAAAAAATATATACTACTACCTACATAGAGAATACCACCGAGTCCAATAACGTTTTCTTTGATGTTTCACATCTGTCGAGGGTCCCGAGACCCACACCTTTTTTCACAGCAAAAGCTGTACTTTATTTCAAAACACCGATTTGAATTATTACGCAAAGAATATTTACTGTTTGCTAATATGTTCTGGTTATATGTACAATTATTATAATAATGATCTTATATTTATTGCGCAAGAAGTACTTTACAATTGTTTCCATATCATTAATATGTATGTAGGTGTGTGTGTGTATAATTGCCGTGTGATAAAATTACGCATGTGTAATACATGCGGTACATACATGCGTAGAGCATTACCGATAATTGATTGGGTCGAAGGTTACGGTTCCGGTATCGTGAGTGTGTAGTGGGTAGGTTTACTTATACGGTCGTCCAATTAAAAATAACGATCTGTAGGCGAAATCCTTCTCAAGTAGTCAGCTTTTCAGTTCTCACAACTTTTTCCCAGTTGTAGTTGTGTTTTTCTCTATTTCATTCAAAAAGTCCTTTTCATATTTATAGCGCCGAAGCATTTAAACGAGCTTTAAGTGACATTATTAAACAAAATATCCGTAAATCTAGTTTAAAAACTATATCTTTGACTATAATCAAGCTGTTAATTGATCGTAGAAGGCTTCAAAGCTTTAAGTAATATCGGATTGTTTGTAAAAAAAATTAAGTGTTTTTGTTTAAATATTTTTAAAGTGTCTGTACCTATATGTCTTTTGTAAATGGACGGGTGGAAGAACAAACATTATGTTTGAATCCCGCACCTTTTGTTTCGTAGAGGGAACAATAAACATATAAGTATTTATTTATTTATATCTATCAAGATATAGCAAAACGCTGGGTAAAAAAAAACAGAGTAAAACACAAAGTAAAATTTAAACTGCAATTACAAGAAAAGTTTTTAGTTGAAATTCCAACAACGACCAGTGGCGGCTCGTGGTATTTGAAAGTGGTGAGGCACAGTTGAAAAACAAAATTTTTTTTAGTAAGGTTAGATTTTAAAAAATCACTGCCCACTGTTGGAAAAAAAAGCAAAACAAAAATCAGTACGAAAAACCACAAAAGTATTTACGTAGAGGCTTGCCTCAAAAGAATGTTTTTATGCGCTACTTAAAGCTAGATTCGACTGGACTATTACGGTATCATAAACACTACATTACTCACATTACTAATACGCTAGACAAGGAAGCGCGAGGCGAGCCTCTAACCATACACGACCGCATGCAGAAATGAGATGGATGATATAAGAACAAAAACAGGCAACTGCCAATGAAAGACAAGGAAGCGCGAGGCCGGCCTCTACCATATACGACCGCATGCAGAAATGGGATGGATGATATTTCTAGCGAAGCGCGTTAAGATTGACGGCAGGCCCGTATTTTACTGATTTTTATGAAGCCAAATATTAATTCTAATGGATATATTTATGCAAATAGTAAAATAATATAAATTTGTAATTTATTTAATTTGCAAAATTATTGGTGAGGCACTGCCTCACCTGCCTCATAGGAGAAGCCGCCACTGACAACGACTTAAATTAAGAATAGGCAAACGTATAGCGATCATACAGATATCATAGATAGAGTAGGGGAGTCATAGGCACAACTGTAGGTGACAGTGTCAGGTTGGAAAAGAGAGATAGAAAACGGCTAGTTTCTCTTTTCCTTGTCTTCTGACGCATCTGTGAATTTAAAAATTTATAGTAGGTATTGTTAATTTACATCTGTAACCGTGGTTATCATCATGTATTTGTGATAGAAAAATATAGAAGAACACTTCTATTCTCCATCTCTTTCTTTTGCACCGACACTTTTTTTGGGTGACTTCCCTCCTCTATCTATGAGACGCCAATGACCTCTGTTGTCGAGCGTCTATAATTTACAGTTCATTCATTCCTTTATCTATGATTATGGTAGCGATGCCTTTGTTTATATGGCGTTTCCATGGTTCCCCTATTACAAGCCCGCAGTTCCCAGGTTAAGTATTGTAAAAAAATAATACATTAAAAATATATAGAAATTAGAAGAGAAAAACTCAGTGGCAAAAGTATCAAATAAAATTTGCAATACTGATGATTAAATTTGCATTTATAAGCTTACGTTTCGGTGCTCATTGCACCATCCTCAGAGCATCTAAAATTAAGTTTGATTTATAATCTGTTTAAAATTGTATGAATTTCACATTAAACAAAGCAAGCGAAAAAACTTACCTTAAACAGATTATAAATCAAACTTAATTTTAGACGCTCTGAGGATGGTGCATTGAGCACCGAAACGTAAGCTTATAAATGCAAATTTAATCATCAGTATTGCAAATTTTATTTGATCCTTTTGCCACTGAGTTTTTCTCTCCTAATTTCTACATCATCTACGGATCACCATTTCTCTATATCATAGAGTTCTTCAACATTAAAAATATAAATTGGTGCTAGGCCCAATTAATTCTAACTTTTGGTGGCCTTAAAAAAGAAAACAAATACTAAATGTTGTCTCTTGGACGGAATAGTTCAATAACTCCAAGCAAAGAAATAAATAATGTAACTTCTATATGCATAAAGTGACCAGATCCTGAATATCAAAAAGCGGGACAAGGTTTATAAAAACCCGGCGCAGGCAACCGTTGGGTTTCACGCCCAAAAAAGCCTTAAACGCGCTAGCAACCCCCAAAAACTCGCTAGAAACCCCCAAAAGCTCGCTAGAAACCGCCAAAAAGTCGCTAAAAACCCCCAAAAACTCGCTAAAAACACGCTAGAAATCCCCAAAAACTCGCTATAGATACCCCCAAAAACTCGCTAGAAACCCCCAAGAACTCGCTAGAAAACCCCAAAAATTCGCTTGAAACCCCCAACTCGCTACAAACCCCCAAAAACTCGCTATATTTTTTACGGTAGGTATCAATTAAATAATTATTGATAAATAAAATAATTTGAGTGGGTAAAAATATCTAATGACAAAAAATAAACATTCTTAATGCACGTGATTTAATGAAAACGGGACAAAAGCGGGACGCTTGTTGAATCGGGACTCGTGGCTCAAAATCGGGACTGTCCCGCCTAAATCGGGACGGATGGTCGCACTTTATATATGCACTCAAAAATACGCGCTATGAAAACAAAACGATAATTAATAAATTGCGTATATATTTCATAATAATTGCATTAATAAATTAAGTTGGTAAACAGAGCAATGCGTAAACACCCCGTGTCTCGGCTGTACAATGCAGACATAATACCATGCACCGCCACCGAGTTCGGAGGATGCAGCAGTCAACCATGAACCCGGTAGTACAAGTGAGTTGATCCATTAAAAAAATATAGACACACTACCATCATAAACATATACGTTTATAATTGCTTTATTTGGTGTTTCGTTCCGAGAATCTCAGTGTAAAAACTTAACTACTTTGTTGATGTCACTGAAATGGCAAGCCGTTGATTTATTTGCATATTAACAATTCCAAGACAAACATGCACAGTAGACTTTTGTTAATTCTATTGGCAATAAAAGATGAGGGTTAGGGTGGGCTAAGCACCTCTCCGCCAATTTTACTAGCATGTTTAATACTACTTTAAAATTTAAGTTTTCATGAGTGATCATATTATAGGCCTATAGACTCCTCCGCTAATGTTTAAGTCAGCGGCTACTGGGCTGTTGGCAAAGAAAACGCCGACTTACCGAAAGCCCTTTCTCTATTTCTCCTTAATCCCTATATTATTAAACGAGCAAATCTTGTATATATATGTACCTATATAAATATTTTCTCGAAAACGGCCCTAACGATTTGGATGAAATTTACTGAAAAGGGGTTTTGGGGGGCAAAAAATCGATCTAGCTAGGTCTCATCTCTGGAAAAATTCGTTTTCTTATCGATTTTTTCATTTTAAAAAACAGTTTTTTTAACGTTATAAAACAGTGTCGTATGGTGAGTAGGCTTTGGAAAAAACAAACTATTTTCATTATTTATGTCAAATTACTCTGACAATCAATTTTTAACTTATTAAAATAATCAGTAATTATTTGAAAATATGTAGGTACATACGTTATGTAGTATGACGTATACTGACGTATAATAATATTATCTACTTATAGGTATGAAATTTTTACTTCCCACCTCTACTATGGTAGGGAAGTAATGGATTCAGTCCGAAAACAATATTTCGAGATTTTAACAGATTTTCACGTTTTGAGACCCTAGTAATCGTTTAAGATCATTTTCTGACTGATGTCTGTATGTGTGTGTGTGTGTGTGTGTATGTGTGTGTGTATGTGTGTGTGTGTATGTGTGTATGTGGTCAATTTTTCGCCTTCGATATCTTAAGAACGGAACAACATACGGGCATGCCGATTGTTCTATTGTGTTTATCAGCCTTTAACTTAGATCTGATTAGATTTTGAGTCAAATCGGTTCAGTGGATCCTGAGATATTCAAAAAAACGTCCTCAATGTCACGTATTAACATAGGTAAAAAAAAATATAAATGAATTCTAGATGTTATAATATGAAAAAAATGTAAATATTTTTTTTCTCTAAAATGTATAGTTTTCGAGAAAAAAAATATTTTACTAAAAAAAATAAAAACTGTACGTAAATCAAGGTAACCATGATTTTTGCTATATTAAGTTAAGATCACCAAACAAAAAAGAGGGCCATGCTTTTTTCAAAGAATAAAAATTAAATTGTGTTTTAAAGACCACCAACAACTAAGGTTATTTGGGCCTAGTCAAAGAATAAAAAAAAAGAGTGTTTATTTTTTGCAAATATTTACTAGGTGGGAAGTATAGGACTGGTCATCAGTCGAATTTTTTTTCTTAAAAACGACTAACGATTTTGATGAAATGGGAACGTTGAGTACTATTTTTTTTTAACTCATCCGAGCAAAGCTCGGTCATCCAGATATTTTAAATTAAACTTGTCGAAAATATTTTTAAAAAGTTCCAAAAATTAGCGTGCAATATGACTATAGCGATAAGGTGAAGTTTCTTTATTTTTTAAATGGATCGAAGCGAAGGTGATACACAATGGGCACTTGACGCAGAGCACGTGGGTATAACCCGACGCGCATTATGGGTTTATTCTCCCCCAATGTGATAATGACGCCCGATTACAAACACGTTATGTAGGTGCGTTATGCACTTCATCATTGCTGCTTTACACACACGAATGACTTGCCAGTTAAATCAAACCACAACAAGCCGTGAGGTGGGTCGTTTATTAGGACTAAAGTGCGACCCTTGAGGTCCACACGACGAACTTGCCAGTTTGATAAATATTTAATAATAATAATTAAATTAGATATTACACAGAAAAGTAATCATTTTAATCATTAAAACATCAATAATTAAAAAAAAAAAAAAAAAAAAAAAACGGCTGAACCGATTTTTATAAAATTTATGTCGGATCAAAATGACGTTAACACGCCTCGATTGACACCCTTACGAAGTCGATATAATTTTTTATTCGCGAGATATTGTGTAAAATCTACTTTTTTGGAGGTTATTTGGTTAAGAAAAAAGAACGGCTGAACCGATTTTAAAAAAATTCCTTTCAGATCATATTTACGTTAATACGCGTCGATTGGCACCCCAACGTAGTCGATATCATTTTTCGTTCTCGAGATTTCGTCTTAGAAAGAAATTGATACACATACGTACGTACGTACGTACATACGTACACACACACACACACACACACACACACACACACACAGACATCTTTCTAAAAGTAGTGTAAAAATAGTGTAGTGACCTTGAAACATAAAAATTTTTTTTCCTTTTTGATTTCGATTTTCGGACCCATTACAATAACTTCCAATGGGAAGTTAATAATCTAAGTACCTAAAAAACAAAAACAAAACACTAAACGAGGCGCGGAGAATTATGTACGCTGAGGTGGATGGATATGTTGTAAAAAATTCGACTGATGACCAGTCCTATACTTCCCACCTAGTAAATATTTGCAAAAAATAAACACTTTTATTTTATTCTTTGAAAAAAAGCATGGCCCTCTTTTTTGTTTAGTGATCTACTGATGGCTAACTTAATATAGCAAAAATCATGGTTACCTTGATTTACGTATAATTTTTATTTTTTTTTTGTAAAATATTTTTTTCTCGAAAACTGTATATTTTAGAGAAAAAAAATATTTACATTTTTCTCATATTATAACATCTAGAATTCATTTATATATTTTTTTTAACTATGTTAATACGTGACATTGAGAACGTTTTTTTTAATATCTCAGGATCCACTGAACCGATTTGATTCAAAATCTAATCAGATCTAAGTTAAAGGCTGATAAACACAATAGAACGATCGGCATGGCCGTATGTTGTTCCGTTTTTACGATATCAAAGGCGAAAAATTGACCACATACAGACATCAGTCAGAAAATGATTTTAAACGATTGCTAGGGTCTCAAAACGTGAAGATCTGTTAAAATCTCGAAATATTTTTTTCGGACTAAATCCATTACTTCCCTACCATAGTAGAGGTGGGAAGTAAAAATATTGTTTCTCTAGGATCTATACGTATTGGTGAACTGTAGTATAAGATGGGAATTTTATTATATGACGATAAAAACATTTTCACCATTTTCACCAATGTTCAAGTTATCACAGAATTAGCAAATCTTGTTTTGAGATAAGCGCAACCTTGTTTTCGCTTACTTTATCCTTTAACGCGGTGTTTTCCAAACTGTCATACCTCAGTCGCACGCAAATAATTTTAGATGTTCGCGGTAGAAGATTTTCAAAATATAGACCTTTATAGTTAAGTTTGTGAACTTATGAAAATAAAGTCAATAATCTGATATATTTTATACAGGGTGGTGACCGTGACTGCTGCACATAGGGATTTAACCCGTAAAATAAAACTTTCGCGATTTCCTGCTTCCCTATTTTAGGAAAAATATCTTCAAATAATAGTTTTAGAACATAAAATTCTGCATCTAAATCATTAAACAAAATTAATTTTGCATGCTTTGTGACCACAGAAATTTGATATGAAAATGTCAAAATTACCTCAAAAACAGGTAGCGATATGGAACTTGAAGAAAATGATTAGAAATTATTCTGACAGCTAAAACGTCATCATTTTGTTCAAGTTCCATGGCTGTCGCTATCTGTTTTTGAGGTAATTTTGACATTTTCATATCAAATTTCTGCCGTCGCAAAGCATGCAAAATTTTTTTGTTTAATGATTTAGATGCAGAATTTTAAGTTCTAAAACTTTTATTCGAAGATACTTTTCCTAAAATAATTAGGGAAGCAGGAAATCGCAAAAGTTTGATTTTACGGGTTAAATCTCTATTACCCGCAACACGATTCAGCACCCTGTAGATTAGTATAGAGATTAAGAAAATAAATCCTGTCGTATAAGTAATCTACAAAAGCCATAGTTTCTACATAAATGTCAGCATTTATGTATCTCTGCAACAAACATTATTGTTACAAGTAAAAATGCTCAACACAGCTTGATGCTTTTTAATTTCACAAGAGAAAAACTTTGATGAAACACTGACGTTAATATAGTGTCGATCAACTTTAGTCTGTGCATTTATATGAAGTAGCTGCTTCTTAATCATGGGCTCCTCAGCGCTGCCGCATTCACCGTCGCCTTTTTAATCGACGATTATCTCCCGCGGCTTTGTACTCTTGTGTATTTATTATACACCCTCTTTCTCACAGTGCACTGCACTAAACCAGTGATTGACAAACGTTGAACAGTTATTTAAATCTTTCTGTACACCTAAGATAATATTGTAGCAAACCCCAAGATGTTACGCTGCTGACTACAATAGAAGCGTCGACAATGAAACGTCACAGTGGTGAGGGTGGAATGATATCGAAGATACGAGTAACCGCCGGAATATTCTGGAAAGCGCGCGAGCTGCTCGAACTATAAAGGCGAAGTACGAGGGAGTCAGGCGGTCAGTCGTGAATCAGTGTCGAGTTGAATTGCGAACATAAATACAGAATATAAATTGTTCAGTGTTATTGAAGTGCTTCACTTTGTTTAAGAATTACTATTGTGTTATAGTCGTTGCGTTTATTGTTATTGAATTGTTAATTGTTGTAAATAAAAATATTTATTCCGCCCACGTAGAAAACAGTTTTGTTACAATATTATAGAAATAGGTATATTCCAATCATTTAATGCATCATGGGAATAGTGCGAATATGTGGCGCCATCATTAGTGTGTCAAGAAAACTAAACGTAGTCAATAGTGGCGCTGCGCCATGGTTAACATAGTAAACTAATTAACTATGGTCTATTATTGCTTGATTATTGCAAATTTCTTAAATCATAATCCATCCATTTTAATTTTTAAAATATGTTTTTTGTTATTAATTTGAACTCCGTATGTAAAAAGCAAAAACTTATCGGAAGGCGGGGATTCGCACAACCATCGTTGATTTATGGTTGTACGTTCTTTATTATTGTAGATTATAGACGCTTCGACAACTCAGGTCATTAGCGTCTTCAACATAACAATTAATAATCCATTTGTGTATCTGACAGCCGGCATACACAAACCGACTGGTACGGGCTCCTGAGAACGCCAATTCCCAAAGAACAAGAAGAGAAATTGTATATTCTACCGACTGTCGGGTTTATCACTGTTTTAATAATCCAGTTGACACTTTGTCAAGATTTCTCGAAGCTCGTTTCTCGTCACGGCAAAATTTCGACAATTTAATCTCAATCTCTGAAAATAGACGTTAATAGTAAATAGATTCGAATGAAATTATTTCACTAATACATATGCATTGTTAATCAAAATAGGCTCGTAAAACGGTGACGACCCCTCAGAGGTTGCAACGTCTCGAGTTTCTAGATTTAAAATATACGTTGGTGAACGAATAAATAAATAAAGAGTTAGGGACAATGCTCTTCGATTTTTACTAATTTATTTGCCGCGCTTTTGTGCACAGTGGCTTTTATTTAAGGTAGTTGTCGTGCTACAATAACATCCAAAAGTTTCGTTCATAACACGCTGTAGAACAATAAATAAGTATAGTGTTAAATGTAAAAAAAATTTGTTAGAGATTGTACCTAAACTGTTGTTCACATAGTAACACATATTTCACTTAGTTTGTTAACTTGGATTATATAAAAATGTCAATCTTTTCTCATAAATTGTTGAACTTTGCGTTATTATATCTCAACAATAAAAAGGCTAATAATTTTTGGATTTTCTTTTTTAAACTCAGAACATCAATGAACAGTTCGTTTTTTGAAAATTTCTGACTGCTACTTTTTTTTTAAATTAAAAAACTTGTCAAAAACACAACCTTTCCTATGCTCTCCGTGTTAATTATCCGAACTTTAATTAAGTTTATCTCGAGTTAAAGACGGTCAATCAACTTCAAATTTTAGTGGTATTTGTATTATAGTATCCTTAATGAGTATACGAAAATTTAGAATTTTCTGACACTATGCCCATAGCACGACAACTACCTTAAGCTGATCTTTGTTACAATTAAAAATTTTGACGCACACTGTTTTAACTTAGAAAACTAATAGTGTCGACGAGAAATGTTATGGCAGTGGCACACATAAGAAGCCATCATACATAAATATGGTGTGCTGTAGCGAACAATCTTAATGCGCTGTGCGAACTATTAAACTGTGCTTTCTTCTCACAAGGCGATTTCTTTGAACGTAATGTCGTTCTCTTTATCCGCGAATATTATAGTGAAAGAAAACGTCATAATATTAATAATGCCGAACGAATATTGTGAACAAAGCGAATGCAAATCGAGTCTATATTTTTAAATATTGGAACAGCTATTACAGCAAATGGAAATAAAAATAAAATTAATTAAATTAGTTTTGTCTCGTACTTTTATACACATACATAAGCTAGGTACAAACAATATTTTGGAACAGTTAAGAGCAGTAGTCTTCAACCCAAGAGTTCCGCGGAACCCAAGGATTCCGCATAGCAATTTTAAGCGTTTTGGATGAAATTGACTGTCTCGTTTAAGTCGCAGCAAAACCCACAATTTTGTAAAATTTAATAATGAAAAAAAAATTGAACATTTTAAAATAAAGTTATTAAACTCACTTTTTTATAGAAAAAATCCCAAATTAACCTTTTTTAGACCTTAAAAGAATATGCACTCTTTTTTTTATGTAAGTAAATGTAATATTTACTGTTGACTTTATTATGAGTATTTCTCTTCCGGAAGTTATTGCACCTGAACTCTTCATCTCAAATCCTTTCCCCTCACCTAAAAACGGTTACCGCTCTCCCGACGTTTGTTTTTTGAGAGTATTCGATAGCGGAATTTACCCCCTGCACCCGTCATCTCAAATCCCGGTCTCCCGACGCAATTTTTAAAGCTAAAGGGTTCGGATAAACACCAAATGAAGAACCGAGAATCACAATACGGATCCTACAGGCGAATTTTTTGAAAAAAAGTTTTGGCTACGTGTGAAAGATTACGTAAATACTTAATTTTTTCCAGGATTTTTTTTTTTCAATGTTTCACCTGTAGAATCTGTAGTGTGATTTTTTGTCCTTCATTTGGCGTGTACTACCCGAGCTCTTTAGCTTTAAAAATAGCGTCGGGAGAGCGGTAACTGTTCTTATGCGAGGGGAAAGGATTTGAGATGAAGAGTGCAGGGGGTAACTACCGGTAGAGAATACTCTTAAAATGTATAAGATTCGTTGAAGAATGTTTTCTTTTACACTGACATAAATATTTTTAAAATTAGTTGTGTTCTTTTAAAGAAATACTTACTTAAAAGCTAAAAAGCGCAACTAAATTGAAAATACGTGTGCCTTCGCGCCAGCGCATCGTTCGCGCTTTCTCTAACTACATCACTGACAATACACGTACAAAAAGAAAGTGGTCAGCAGTCTGCAGAAGCCATTGTTACAATGAAGCACTGTAGTAATTGTGATGATGAAACGCCATTGTTATTCAATTATAACTCTCCATTATGAGACGATCAATCTTATCCGGTCAACGTAAATGTTAATCTAATAATAATAATGCTAGACTGTGTTTTTGCTTTGTTCTAATTCTATCGCCGATCGAAGTATAGAACGCGTCAGAAACTTACGTAATAAAAAAACATGGACATTAATTAAATTACGACAGAACAAAACACATTTGCGCCGAGTTTTTTTTTTTTCCCTTTTACACACAGAATTGCAGACTGACATAAAAAACTGGCATAAAACATTAAATTATTATTATTAAATTTGGAGGTTTTCTTTTATTCTAGCCTATCATCAATCAAGGATAGACTGTTGTTGAAGCTTTAAATAATTTTGTTTTTTTTTTTGATCTGTAAACATCTATATGCGCCCCCCCGCAAATATATCTCAGGCTAGAATGCACTCGTAATGTTACATAAAGCTTAACTCACACGTACCACTATCCGACGACATCAGAACCACAATAAAGTCGTCGTCTGTGGAGAGTAGCTAAAATGTAACCTAAAAGTATGGAAACTGGGTCGCAGCACTCACACGTCCGACACATTGCCCGACAATGCGACGACAGTCGCAATGTGTTGACGGTATCATCCACAAAATTGTCGCAGTCAGCAGGCCAACACAACTCACAAGTGCGATTCTCCAGCGACACACCAATAACAGGCCGGCAGTCTGTGTTGTGTCAACGCAGACTGACTGTCTGCCCTGCAAGTTTGGTGTGTATTGTCGACTTGAGTGATCTACTCACACGTGCGTCTGCACGCCAACTAAAATGTGGTTGAAAAGTGGTTCATTGCTGCGACAGCGTAACCACAGAATGTCGTTGTATTGTGGTTAGTTAAGCCTAAAATAAGATGCGAGACGCCAGGAGTAATCAGTCCAGTCAGCGTATTGCTACTACAACGGTGTCTTCTCTTAAAACAAGACTCAAACTAAATTGCAACCAAACAATATTTTTACACATAAAACCC
Source organism: Mongoloraphidia duomilia (assembly GCA_039654895.1). Taxonomy (NCBI): domain Eukaryota; kingdom Metazoa; phylum Arthropoda; class Insecta; order Raphidioptera; family Raphidiidae; genus Mongoloraphidia; species Mongoloraphidia duomilia. The sequence continues at coordinate 44,372,232 of CM077524.1, read as the reverse complement.
CGCGAGTGCACCAATTTTATTTATAAAATTTAATTAATTTTTGGTAAAAAATCTTATCAAATCAAATAAATGTAGATATTAAAAGCTCAACTACGGCTCACAAATTCCGATGAAAATAGAGTTCTCTATTTTACTTTTCAACTTTTTTGTAAGTGAATCTTTTAATTACCATTGGAGACCGAGTATATTAAAGCATCACTTTGTAAATAACGTAATAATTTTTAATATACTAAAATTGTCACTTTTTTCTTGTTTTTTCTCAAAAAAAAAAAACTCTTTTAAAATAAGTTTCAAACCGGACATAAACTCAAATTACTTGAGACATTTCAAAGAAAATTTTATCATAAATACACAATCACACAAATGTTTTAATTCGAAGGAAATGTTTAATAATAATCATTTAATTATTCTGTGTCCTCTGTAACCTCTGAATGGATATAAAGAAGCATAAAATTGCAAAACAAAATTGAAGCGTTGGACTGCTTTTAAGCAATGTAATAATATCAGTGTCCATAAGGCAAAATCACTTACGTTGCATTTTGGCAAAATAGGATTAATCACCATTTAATCACCCGGTTCATTTATTGATCCACCTTTCCATTTTTCCACTGCAGATCACGTGTCTCAAGATACCTCCATACTGCACACTCGTAAAAGATGAGTCGAATATTCATTCATCGAAGTGCATTTTAAATCTTAATACTTGAGATGATATACGGCCCCCGAGGAGGAATCATCGTTTTCATGAATTTATTTAAAATTGTTACGGAAATTATTTATACCGTTTATTATGGCCGTATAATACACTTTTATTAGCTACGCAGTTATACACGTCTGTGTCGCTTAAGCGCCGGTCGCCGGATGCCCCGATCCAACCACTCCCCTTCCGCCGGGGAGACCATTCACCGTGTGCCGTGTTGGCACAATTAGTTCTCGCCAGTGCCGCTAGGCTAATACATACACCTTGTTGTTATTGTCTATGGTTGTGGTAATTGTCTATGGTTATACGCCAGTGAACCTAAATCGGTAGTACAATAGTCATGAGTCGAACTGGAGCGCCACAGCTCTTGATGCGTGTAACAAAATATTAAAATGTACGTTGATGAATGAATTTCATTCGATTCGTTTTTCGCGACGATCGTGTAATAGGAAGACACTTTGAGGCATGTGTTCCGCGTTGCTGTTTGTTTTTATTGCTTCAAAAACAAAGCCATAAACCGTTTTGAAATGCAGATTTAAAATCAATATTTGTGTAGAGACTAGAGATCGTGATGGGAAGTCTATAGAAACACCACGTGTAGATATGATGCATTTCCACACAGTATTACACAAAATTGTGTTAAACAATCACCTGAAGATATAGAAAAAATTTAACGTAAGCTGTTTTGTCTGTTGGCCACAGATATGAAGTAGTCGGTATGTATGTGTGTTAAAGTGAATGCAATGTTTTTCTACGCAAGTTCGTTTGTATAACTATAAGAACGGGAGACATAATTCCAATTTCATCCAACGAAATGAAATTGTCTCTTTGGGAATAAAATAAAAGCCTACAATGTTCATCATTGTCTGCAGTACAGTTTCAATTCGCTACACCAGTTTGTACAGATTGTTGGTTTAGTGCTGAACTAGACTAGACAACTTCTAAATTCAAATGAGGAAAGATATATGATTATACGCAAGTTTTTACTTCCCACCTCTACTATGGTAGGGAAGTAATGGATTTAGTCCGAAAAAAATATTTCGAGATTTTAACAGATCTTCACGTTTTGAGACCCTAGCAATCGTTTAAGATCATTTTCTGACTAATGTCTGTATATGTGTGTGTGTGTATGTGGTCAATTTTTCGCCTTCGATATCGTAAAAACGGAACAGCATACGGCCATGCCGATTGTTCTATTGTGTTTATCAGCCTTTAACTTAGATCTGATTAGATTTTAAGTCAAATCGGTTCAGTGGATCCTGAGATATTCAAAAAAACGTTCTCAATGTCACGTATTAACATAGGTAAAAAAAAATATAAATGAATTCTAGATGTTGTAATATGAAAAAAATGTAAATATTTTTTTTCCCTAAAATGTAGTTTTCGAGAAAAAAAATATTTTACTAAAAAAAAATAAAAATTGTACGTAAATCAAGGTAACCATGATTTTTGCTATATTAAGCTAGCCATCAGTAGATCACTAAACAAAAAAGAGGGCCATGCTTTTTTTTCAAAGAATAAAAAAAGAGTGTTTGTTTTTTGCAAATATTTACTAGGTGGGAGGTATAGGACTGGTCATCAGTCGAATTTTTTCATTATGCTTTTTCCCGTAAAATGCAGCTATACATGATAGACAAATTGTAAGAACAATGACGTAATACAATGCTGTAATCAGGAAAAATTCATTAATTCAAACCTATGTTTGAGTAATTGTCAACTCAGTCCGCCGCGACAGTGGAAAGTTTAACACTATCAAATTTAGACTAGATTATACGCATGTTTCTTGTTTTATATTTTAATTCCAGGAGTTAAAAACGACCAAAAACACCACTTTTAAGGACTAATTTTTTTTTCGGGGGATAATTCCCCCCCTCGCTTTTCCATTCCCTCCGACATTAAACGTCATAATTTTCACTTATGGAAAGGTAAGGGCTCTGCTTATAGGTTCATGAAAATAGTTTACACACATTTTTTCAAACGGGCTCATAATTATCTACATAAAAATGAACTCCTTGGAACTTCTGCTTTCCCCTTAAATCCGCAACTGGAGGACGGGTCACCTAGTGAATCCGACGTTTTTTTAACCCTCCCTTGACTTTAAGTAATTAATCCCATGTGCCAGAGACAAAAAAGGAATAAAGGAACCAACACCTCTCGCCACAAGAGTCTCGCAGCATCAGAAACCAGAATACGACGTTGAAAATCATGATTCGCCCAATTATCGAATAACATTAACTTTTTAAATAGTACAGATAAAGCCACGCTTCTGGTTCTTTCAATTTTAATACTACTTTAGAGTATAGTTTAAGATCAAAGAAGCGAGCAAGTTTTCAGTACAGAATAGGGAGCAAATCTCGACACTGAGATGAAATTGTAACAGGAATTCGGATGCAAATGAGCTGACAAAGTTAAAACGCAAGATCTCACAATGGGACAAAGATTTCATGTCGGATTGTGTATGTTTCATGTCAATATAAGGAAATCAGATTAAATAAAAAACCAATTGAATGTACATAATATTCTGTGTTTACTTTGATCATAATATTCTGAGAATATAAAATAATATGTGCTTATTTCAATAGCTTCGGGAGAATAATCATAAAATGTCGAGTATTTCATGTGAAATCAAACAGAAAGTCATCCTAACTCAACTGCAAAACAAAATATAAATATGAAAAAAATATGGAGACAATTTTATTACGTTTTCTAAACTGTATTATACGTATGTTCTACATATAAACAACGCTCTGTATTTGAGAGTATTCGATAGTGGAATTTACCCCTTGCACCCTTCATCTCAAATCCCGCTCTCCCGACTATATTTTTAAAGCTGTTTGGGTAAACGCCAAATGAAGGACCGAGAATCACACTACAGATCCTACAAGCGAATTTTCAAAAAAAAAAGTTTTGGATAAGTGTGAAAGATTACGTAATTTTTTAAAAAGTTGTAAGTTTTTTCAGAATTTTTTTTTCAATTTCTCGCCTGTAGGATCTGTAGTGTGATTCTTGGTCCTTCATTTGGCGTCTACCCGAACCCATTAGCTTAGTCGAGAGAACGGGAACCGTTTTATAGGCGAGGGGAAAGGATTTGAGATAAAGATTGCAGGGGGTAACTTCCAATATCGAATACTCTTTAAGGTTAATTATGTGTGATCGCTTTTCTATTCATATTTAGTTTGATGTTTGTTGATGTACAGTGCAAAACAAACAGGCTTCTGTCTATAATTTCGTCTTCTTGCGCGGATTTTTAGGGATGTGCTACGTGTATATAGATGTATGCTATCTAGACAAGACATGTTTCCAGAATTTTCGACTGTCTGCAACTAGATACCCATTCTGATAAAACTAAGCGCAATTTACCTTTTTTGCAAGCCATTGTTTTTTTGGAAATCATGGTGGAAATTCGATTCACCTTACCTGAAACAAAATAAAATCAAATCAAAACTTGCTTTATCGTAATTTGTTGAAATTACAAAGATTTAATAGTCATAGTTATATAATATATCAATTATAATATTTCATTTTTCTTTCATTTGTGTTTATTATGTAACGGCTGGTTTTTGATTTAAAAAGTCGTGATAGATTATTTTTTTAGTAGTTCAGTTTAAAATAAAGAGATTAAAACATGAAATATTGAACATAATTTAATTAAAAAACAGAAAATATGAGTAAATTTATTAATCTCAGATGATTCTGTTTCGAAGTGTTGCTAACAATTTATCTAAACTCTAAAGGTAAACTAGCTTTTTCGTTCGGCTATAGATAAATCCAGTAGGTTTAAAACTTTTAATGCCTGTCCCAATACGGCTTTACAAAATATATACCATATTATAATATGATTATAAAAATGGATCCACGGAATGCTATGCATATACAAAATACGTACAAATTATGAACATGAATTTTGTATTTGAGGGATCAGTTAAGCTGCTAACACGCATGCTTTGGTTAATTTTTACACATAAACCATAAAAACAACGAATGTTGTGCTCATGAAGTGATGTGATTCTAGTAAAATTCTCTCGTAAACAACTCGATCACCATCTCACTTCGTCGAGGACTGAATTTTTTCAATTTTTAACCGACTTCAAAAAAAGGAGGTGGTTCTCAATTCGGTTGTATTTTTTTTTTTTTTATGTTTGTTACCTCATAACTCAGTCATTTATAAAGCGATTTTGAAATTATTTTTTTTTTTATTTGAAAGGATATACTTTCAGATTGATCCCATAGAAATTTCATCAAAATCGGTTCAGTAGTTCGGCTGATTTTAATAAAAGTGAGTAACGGCGTGTGATTCCTTTAAGGTAAATGTCACTTTTTGGCACTAAAAAGTAAAAAATAAAAAACTTTTTAACAAAAAAAAAACCTCCTTCAAAAAGCCACTAAAAAGAGGAAAATAATGAAATTTTGAGGTCATGCCATCTAGCTTAATAACAAATACAACATTTTCCTCCTTTACAAAAAAAAAATACAGAGCTTTATATTAATCAACAAAATAGTATTCCGAAAAGAAAATTTAATAAAATATTCCATATTTCTGAGTTGTCCACTTACTTATTTGCATATAAATTTGAACTTTAATTTTTATCCCCTATAACATGTGCAACCCCCCGACCGCGACACGGTGGATGATCGCCTCACTCGCCCCGACTCTTAAATACTCGTTTAATGGAAAAATACAAACAAAGACCATAACATACATATTCTACACTTTTTATTTATATTAATTTTGTTTTCAAGTTAATATAGGGGCAAAAAATAAATGGTTAAAATTCATTACGGACTATGATTCAATAACAAAACGCCGAAAGTTCACCGAGTCAAGGACAAACTGATACACACGTTGATGTAAACGAATGCTTTTTAATGAATATATTGCCTTACATAATTAACATTTAGAAAAAAAAACTTGGGTCGCAGTGCCAAACCCTGCCGACAATATAGTGTATTTGCTAATACAGGAATTGAGGCTTTAATACGTAAACTTAAGTTTGTTTTTGGACCAAATGAAAAATTTAACCCCTTAATACATCCCTTAAAACAATATTTTTTTCTTAATTTCAATATTATTATCAATGCAACCTCTGTACCAAATTAAATACACCCTTCAATAAGTAAATCACTATCCGCAAACTAGTGTTTTCATAAAATTTGTAAGTCCGGTCCTGTCGGGCCGATTTTATTAAAAAACTTAGCAGCACATTTTGATTTTTACTAAAAAGTTAAATTTAAATTTTGAAATAATTCAAAAATTTTTTTTCGGTATTTTAGGGCCCAAAAACTTTTTTCAACTCCTAAAAACCACCCTTAAAATTGTTCGATTTGGCCCATTTTAAATAGGTTTCGTGCGGTGATGGATTCCAAAGTGTGCACCAAATTTCGTTCAAATCAATTAAGCCTTTCGAGAGTTATGCCGCGAACACACACACGTCGAGAAATTTTGGTCCGACCCCTAGGTCCCGCCATACGACCGACGCCAATAGTGTATGTGCCATATGGCAAATACACTAAAAAACGCCTCGTATAATATTACAGACTGTAAACAATTACTCGTCTGTACGGAGTTATCGTAGATACAGAATGTCTTATTTTCGATGTTTTCCAGGGTATCTCGATAAATATAAGAGATACAGAAACATTAAGTGTGCATATTTTATTAGCTGTTTTAGTTTTTCTGCCTATTTATATAGTTTTAGAGATACTGTTACACTGCACAACCTAACGAAGAAGCCAATTCAAGAAATCATTAATATTGAATGTAATTCACTCGGTTCATATCCATTTTTTAATAAATTTAAATACGGTTCATGGGTTCTTGGATTAAAGATAAATAAAAGAGTTATTATTCAATGTAATATTTTAAGGAGCCTTCGTTATTGATTGAATCCTTTAATACTTGTCCTCCTTCAATAATATATTTTAAAAGCTCACGATACCTATTGATAATAAATATTGATTGTTTCCACTAAAACAAAAAGTTACATCGTATCAATTGAACATGGTCATATTTTTGTAGCCAATAACTTTTTCTAGATGTGAATTTCGGAACTTTTGTCTGTCTGTCTGTACGAAAATAGCTAAATCGACTTTGATAAAACTTTGTACACTATATCAATAGGTACCTAAAAATTAAAGTAAAATGTATTTTTCATCAGACTACGATTTGGATTAAGATATTATGGTTCCTGTCAATCCACATTAACGATAACCCCCGTGTAAAGTGCTATAAACAAAAAATTCGACTGATGACCAGTCCTATACTTCCCACCTAGTATATTTGCAAAAATTCGACTGATGACCAGTCCTATACTTCCCACCTAGTAAATATTTGCAAAAAATAAACACTCTTTTTTTTATTCTTTGACTAGGCCCAAATAACCTTAGCTGTTGGTGGTCTTTAAAACACAATTTAATTTTTATTCTTTGAAAAAAGCATGGCCCTCTTTTTTGTTTGGTGATCTATTGATGGCTAGCTTAATATAGCAAAAATCATGGTTACCTTGATTTACGTACAATTTTTATTTTTTTTAGTAAAATATTTTTTTTCTCGAAAACTATACATTTTAGAGAAAAAAAATATTTACATTTTTTTCATATTATAACATCTAGAATTCATTTATATTTTTTTTTACCTATGTTAATACGTGACATTGAGGACGTTTTTTTGAATATCTCAGGATCCACTGAACCGATTTGACTCAAAATCTAATCAGATCTAAGTTAAAGGCTGATAAACACAATAGAACAATCGGCATGCCCGTATGTTGTTCCGTTCTTAAGATATCGAAGGCGAAAAATTGACCACATACACACACACATACACACATACACACATACACACATACACACACACATACAGACATCAGTCAGAAAATGATCTTAAACGATTGCTAGGGTCTCAAAACGTGAAAATCTGTTAAAATCTCGAAATATTGTTTTCGGACTGAATCCATTACTTCCCTACCATAGTAGAGGTGGGAAGTAAAAAATAAACACTTTTTTTTTTTTATTCTTTGACTAGGCGCAAATAACCTTAGCTGTTGGTGGTCTTTAAAACACAATTTAATTTTTATTCTTTGAAAAAAGCATGGCCATCTTTTTTGTTTGGTGATCTACTGATGGCTAGCTTAATATAGCAAAAATCATGGTTACCTTGATTTACGTACAATTTTTATTTTTTTTAGTAAAATCTTTTTTTTCTCGAAAACTATACATTTTAGAGAAAAAAAATATTTACATTTTTTTCATATTATAACATCTAGAATTCATTTATATTTTTTTTTACCTATGTTAATACGTGACATTGAGGACGTTTTTTTGAATATATCAGGATCCACTGAACCGATTTGACTCAAAATCTAATCAGATCTAAGTTAAAGGCTGATAAACACAATAGAACAATCGGCATGTCCGTATGTTGTTCCATTCTTAAGATATCGAAGGCGAAAAATTGACCACACACATACACACACACACACATACAGACATCAGTCAGAAAATGATCTTAAACGATTGCTAAGGTCTCAAAACGTGAAAATCTGTTAAAATCTCGAAATATTTTTTTCGGACTGAATCCATTACTTCCCTACCATAGTAGAGGTGGGAAGTAATAAAAGATTGAAGTTAGGGAACAATTATCGTCTACTGTAGGTTTTATAAAACGCATTAGCTAAAAGCTTTAACGATACAGTTAGCTTAGAACAGCATTAGTAGACCAGTTTAGATTTTATAGAACCCCAAGCAGCTAATACAACCTTGACAATAGAGTATTCTGCATCATAAACACGTTACCTCATTTCCCAAACAGACATAATGTTATACATATACTTATGGTTAGTTAACATAATATTACAGCGTATACAGTGTGTTAAATCGTTTTTAACGTAGGACAGAAATAGAGAATTTTTGTTTGAAATTGTCGTCATTTTTTCTCTTTGTGGCAACTTCTTATGTGACCGTCTTATTTAATTCCTCATTGCACTTTTTCTCACCAAAAGCCAAGAGGGAAAATTTTCCCTGTTGGCTTTTGGTGAGAAAAAATTAAAAATAAATTGCTTCATCAGATAAAAGTAATCAATATACTAGTCGTAAGACGATTTTTTCTTTACACATAAAAAAGATCTTGAATAAATATTGGGAAATTAAGGTTACTTATATAAAGCCAATACACAAAAATCGTTACTCCGCTTTTCCACTTAATATTTATGTAGTTCTCAAAAGACAATTATAATACTTTTTTTGACTGATTTTTCTCCGGATTCGGAAAAACAAATTTTCCAAGAATTGCTGGAAAGGAATTCCCGTATAAACATAAGCTAAAATGTTCTAGGCCCGTATTCACCAAACACTGTTAAAGGTAGAAGTTACTAATCTTAAAATAAATTTATTCCTTGGAATAAAATTAACTTTCAATTCACCAAGCAATTCATTCGTAGAATAGTAACTTTAGGTACAAATTTACTTTATACCATACACCTTGGACATTTTGTCAAATATTTTGATTCTAAAGCACGTTTACCAAAGATCCGACCGATGGCGCATCGCTCGACAATGTAAACTTATTTTATTTTACTACAAAAGCCTTTACCTGAAAGATATGGAAAAGGTCGCCAGGTCATAAAGTAATTTGTGCATTTCGTGCCCATCCTATTTTATTAGGCGAATAAATATTTATACCTTTGAAATTGGACAGAATAGTTATTCTTACGATTTATACCTGCAGTAAACTTAACTACGTTTGGTGAATTGAACTATCGCTATTTATTCCGAGTAATAGTTACCCGGGGGAATAAATCAACGAAATAAATAACTAGGTTCGGTGAATACGGGCGCTAGAGAGTTATAGTTTTTGACAAACAATTGACAATGTGTTTTCCTGATATGCCAAAACAATCTGTATGTACGATGGTACATGTTGAACGGAGAACAGCTTGCCGCGGCTTCCGTAATAATGACATCACCGACAATGTCCTCTGTATTGTATGCGGTGGGTATGGTGTATATAAATATAATATACAGATGGATACAGATCTAGACACTGCACGACGCATGTACTGCACGGCCCGCGGAACCACGTACGGCAGATGTAAACGGACTTGACAAAGATCCTCTCCACAGCTGCTCATATCATTAACTGGACGGTTTATTCATCAAATGTAATTTCATACTTCATAATTTCATGTTAAATTATATAACATCTTTCCTACGGTGGAATACACTGCACACTTTAATATCCGTCATATAGTATGACATTTTTAACACGCTTATATTAGCATCACTTGTATGTATATGTAAAAAAATCTTGAAACTCGATTTTCAGCCTCTTCAAAATTTTCAATTGGCGTGGGACTTTGCAGTCGTATGCTTGTTTTGATGACAGTTAAAAAAGCAATAAAAATATATGGTGGAAGTGACGGTGTTTATGGTGGGCAAACGTGTCATCACTAAATGGACTTCAGATCGAGGAGCTGGATTGCTCAAAGCTAACTAGCAAGACATTTTGTAATAGTGACGCATCAGCAAAGATAGAGAGAATGCGCGCACAGATATCTAATGAAAAGAGCTACCTCCATATCAGATAATTAGACTGTTTTCCAGTGCCGTAGGAGTTGAAATTTATCAGACTAAAAAGTTAAAAAATAAAATTTTATAGTTTTAAAAAAATCTAAAAAACACGCTTATATCAACGCATCAAAAAGTAGAAAATAAAATTATTTCTCTTCTATAACGTTTAAAAGCGTGGGCCACTCGATGAATTAAATGAAATATAGGTACAGTGAGTGTACGCTTTTAAACGTTATAAAAGAAAAAGAAATTTATTTTTACTTCCCACCTCTACTATGGTAGGGAAGTAATGGATTCAGTCCGAAAACAATATTTCGAGATTTTAACAGATTTTCACGTTTTGAGACCCTAGCAATCGTTTAAGATCATTTTCTGACTGATGTCTGTATGTGTGTGTGTATGTGTGTATGTGTGTGTGTGTGTATGTGGTCAATTTTTCGCCTTCGATATCTTAAGAACGGAACAACATACGGGCATGCCGATTGTTCTATTGTGTTTATCAGCCTTTAACTTAGATCTGATTAGATTTTGAGTCAAATCGGTTCAGTGGATCCTGAGATATTCAAAAAAACGTCCTCAATGTCACGTATTAACATAGGTAAAAAAAAATATAAATGAATTCTAGATGTTATAATATGAAAAAAATGTAAATATTTTTTTTCTCTAAAATGTATAGTTTTCGAGAAAAAAAATATTTTACTAAAAAAAATAAAAATTGTACGTAAATCAAGGTAACCATGATTTTTGCTATATTAAGCTAGCCATCAGTAGATCACCAAACAAAAAAGAGGGCCATGCTTTTTTCAAAGAATAAAAATTAAATTGTGTTTTAAAGACCACCAACAGCTAAGGTTATTTGGGCCTAGTCAAAGAATAAAAAAAAGAGTGTTTATTTTTTGCAAATATTTACTAGGTGGGAAGTATAGGACTGGTCATCAGTCGAATTTTTTCATAACACCAGATGCCTAAATATAAATTGAAAACGACACGCTTAAGAACGTTTAAAACTGGACATGAATACGATATAGGTATCGTACGTGAGAAAAATTTCACGTATATGCAGGTACTTACTGAAAATGGTTTTCAACATTATTCAGTAATGAAATAGTTTTTCTTTGCATTACTACTCGATTCGACTCGAGAACAAAAATCGAGTATTAATTATCAAAAAATTTTGGACATCATTAGACACGCATCATTGGACAAGTCTTAACTTCTTTCAGATTGTAAAATTTTTATTCTTGCATTAGTTTGCTTAAATCAAATGGGATCAATTTTGACCCCTCTTGGTCATCCATGTAACAAATAAAGATTGGTTAATACCTCTCTCAAAATACGTTATTCATTCCATCCAGATCTAGTTCTATTTATCATTATACATTCTCGTGGATACACGAAAAATACCACAGTTTTAATGAAACAGAAAAATATAACAAAAAAAAAATTATAAAACAAAATCTTAATTTTTTTCAGTAGGTATCTAACACGAAACAACAATACGTTTTTCAAATTCATTTTCCATGATATGAAAATACGAAGTCTAAATAACTTGTGCTGTTTTTGGAAAGATTGAGATCAACTTTTGAAAATAAGTTTATTTTTCAGGAGCAATAAACACCTGCCTAATGCTTTTAAAATAAATGTGAGTGTATGTTCTCAAGAAAATAAAACCACAGCACATGAAAAATAATAATTAATACTTTTATGTCGACACGTTTCAGGTGATCAGATGATCAACTAATAATATCGTATTTTCAAACATTATTTGTAAACATGGCGCGAATGTTTTCTTCCGATAAAAGTGAAATTCTGTGTTTGTTGCCGTTGGGTAATATCAATAAGCAAAAGAAAGGAAGACGAAATGGAGGGACGAAGTTAGACAATATCACTGTTCACAACAATGAAACCAAATGTTTTATATGTGAAGAAACATTTCTGCCGGAGCCTTATCGCCCTCGGCAAGTCGAAATAATAACGGTCGACAAAAAGATTCTTTTTTTACATTCTGCAACTCAACATGATATTTTATAGAAAGCAATTTTGAATACCAACTGTTGTTCGAAAGACAAATAAAAATGGCAATGGACCCAGTTTTATACTTACTTATATAAATTAATTATTATAGGTCTCGTATGTCACATTATGCCCGATGAAATATCTTTTTACAGACCATTTTAAACACACTGGTCTTAATTCCTGTTGTAAACTTATGGAGTCGATAAAAAATAATATTTTTCGATGGTTAATGTCAATTAATAGATATAATATTTGAAAATAAAAATCGAGTTTTCTAATAGCTAAATGCTCCATTTTTCCCTGACAGTAATAAATTATCAACCCACACTTTTATAATTATGAACCTAAATAAAATATTTTTACTTCCCACCTCTACTATGGTAGGGAAGTAATGAATTTAGTCCGAAAAATTTTTTTCGAGATTTTAACAGATCTTCACGTTTTGGGACCCTAGCAAACGTTTAAAATCATTTTCTGACTGATGTCTGATGTGTGTGTGTGTATATGTGTATGTGGTCAATTTTTTGCCTTCGATATCGTAAAAACGGAACAACATATGGCCGATTGTTCTATTGTGTTTATCTCAGCCTTTAACTTAGATCTAATTAGATTTTGAGTCAAATCGGCTCAGTGAATCCTGAGATATTAAAAAAAACGTTCTCAATGTCACGTATTAACATAGGTAAAAAAGAATATAAATGAATTCTAGATGTTATAATATGAAAAAAATGTAAATATTTTTTTTCTCTAAAATGTAGTTTTCGAGAAAAAAAATATTTTACTAAAAAAAATAAAAATTGTACGTAAATCAAGGTAACCATGATTTTTGCTATATTAAGCTAGCCATCAGTAGATCACCAAACAAAAAAGAGGGCTATGCTTTTTTCAAAGAATAAAAATTAAATTATGTTTTAAAGACCACCAACAGCTAAGGTTATTTGGGCCTAGTCAAAGAATAAAAAAAAAGAGTGTTTATTTTTTGCAAATATTTACTAGGTGGGAAGTATAGGACTGGTCATCAGTCGAATTTTTTTTTATTATTTTTAATACGAGTAAATATATTAAAAATCTAACATTTCTATCAGGTCTGATTAGAACCTAGAAAGTGAGGATTTGTAATACACGAAAACAATGCACTCTTTAAAATTTTATTAAAAACTAGAAATGATTTGTTTATTATTATTGATCTAAATTCTATACACTGACAATAATTTTAAACCAAGATACCAACATACTTAACTTTATTTACGCAATTATGTCAAAAAATGAACTCATATTATTCCAAGACATAAATTTCATTGAGAAACATAAAATTAATTCGGTTAAATATTCCACATCTGAATCACTAAGCTGCTGCGTACATACATTTTCATTCGGTCAACTTTTAAATCATTGTTTGTAAATAGACAACTTAAATTGAAACGGTTCAAAAAAACTTCAGTAAAAATACGATTGTGACACGGTTTCTATTTTAAGTTTGTTATAAAAATAGTCCGTAAATATTTCCTGACAACAACGTAATTCTAAAGCAGATAATTAATTAGAAACAAAGCTTCTATTAACTAACAGTAGAAATATTCACATATCAAAATGAAGAAACTTAAAATAGTCAACACATTATAATGATAGTTTTAAAGCATTCCTTTAAGACAGGGGTGGCCAACACGGCAAATGCAATACAATTTGCTATTTGAAATGACACGAATGAAGTCTTCTAGATTCGCATTCAGAAGGTTCTTTAAAAGTTATAGACCGGATTTTGGAAGCCTATATAACAAGATGCTTCATTCGGCTTCGCCCATCTGCACTCACTTCGCTCGTATCAATAATAATTAATACATTACTCAATCGCTTCACTCGTTCCCTCGAATCAATAATAATTAATACATTACTCAATTGCTTCGCTCGTATCAATAATAATTAATACATTACTCAATCGCTTCGCTCGTTTACTCGAATCAATAATAATTAATACATTACTCAATTGCTTCGCTCGTTCACTCGAATCAATAATTAATACATTACTCAATCGCTTCGCTCGTTCGCTCGAATCAATAATAATTAATACATTACTCAATCGCTTCGCTCGTTCACTCGAATCAATAATTAATACATTACTCAATCGCTTCGCTCGTTCGCTCGAGCGTAATGAGACATCCTAAAACCTTCCCAAATACTTTTTCTACTTGCCTATTCGTAGAAACCGCATGAAAATCGATTGAATAGTTTCCGCGTGTCTATCGCGTTCAGTTTGAAAAACTGCACAAAGACGTTGATTTTTATATGTTTAATATAGCTAACAGGCGTTAACTAAAACCGGGATAACTAATTGAACAGATTTTGATTAAATATACCCTCCCATGTTCACACTGATGACATTTTCTATCCTTTAGTGAAAGTGAAACGAAACCTTCCCACGTCGGTCACTTGATCCATGAATTAAAAACTTCAGAAACGCTTTACAATTCTACCGGAAAAGATAGTCGAAACGTGCGTCAGCTAAAATAATTAAAAATGTACCAATAGCATGCAAAGCTTCAACTCAAAATATATCTTGGCGGCCTTTTGGAAATATCTATGCCAGAAAATTAGGTCCGGACTTCGGCGTCACACGAAACGGAAGAACTTAATTTTTTTATTTTTCAGTACCTAATACGAAACATCACTACGTTTTTAATACATTTTCCATGATATGAAAATACGAAGTCCAACTAATAACTTCGTCAAATCAATCGGTTACTTATGCTGTTTTTGGAGAGACTAAGATCAATTTTTAAAAATAAGTGATGCATTAGCAGATAGGGACGAGCATCGATGGTCGATGTTTTCAAAACATCGATGTTTCCATGTCGATGTTCGATGTTTTTGACATCGATGGTAAGGAAACGATGTTTTTCGTACATTGATGTTAACCAGCGATGTTTTCGTACATCGATGTTTTATAAACGCGGAATTGCTAATTTTATTTTCAACACTTAAAGTTTTTAAGAACATTCTTAACTCTTTGTCTAAATAAATCTAGAGTAGCCTGTACACCGGCGGGCAAGACCAGTCGGTTAGGAGTGTTCTATAATCTATAGGATGTGTACGCTACAATTACCTTTTTAAAATGATTTTTTCCTAAAACATCGATGTTTTGCACCGAAATACATCGATGTTTAGAGACCGATGTTTTCCACACATCGATGGTTCGATGTTAACATCGATGGTCAACATAGATGTTTTCTCATCGATGCTCATCCCTATTAGCAGAGAATAACTTGACCGCCCTTATTTTGTCACAAATACTGAATACTAAATGCTTGCCAAAAATATAACGTACGTATAGTTACAAATTATCGTAAATTAAGAAAGCATAAGTAGTTGATTATACACGTCACATAGTTTATATTTCGTTTCGTGCGTGAATGAAAATAAATGTCACTATTTTTTTCATGATGAATGAATTTCCTCATCATAATTAATCTTTTTGTCTGGCTAGCGAATTCATTAATTTCAACAGAAGTAAAATGACACTGAGTTTTGTCATTTCTGTGAAATGATTAAAGAAATGACTAAAACCGACATTTACACAAAATAGTTTTAACGGAATGATCTACGGAACTATTTGTCCAAGAGCTCGTCTTCAAAAATTGCAAGAATTTTATAAAGAATAATATTCCGACAGCTAGTATTTAGGGTGTAAATAAATATATTAGTCAGCAAGTCAGCGGTCGGAACACCTGGTGTCGGGGCGTTTTAAAAGAACTTGTAATTTGTAAAAGCTTACATTTGTTACAGGGTTAATTTAATGAAAATATAATTTTGAAAAAAAAAAACAGTTAGGTCTCATTTTGATAGAATCGACCCAGTCAGCAGTCGGTATAAGTTTGAAATTGCAAAGTTACTTTCTGTTGTGTGAACATCTTTACGAGTGCCTCCCCCCTCCCTCCATGAAATCACGGACGAGTGACGGGCAGTTCAAACAGTTCTAGCAACTCTGTCGTATCCCGAGGCCA
This sequence comes from Mongoloraphidia duomilia, assembly GCA_039654895.1. Classification (NCBI taxonomy): domain Eukaryota; kingdom Metazoa; phylum Arthropoda; class Insecta; order Raphidioptera; family Raphidiidae; genus Mongoloraphidia; species Mongoloraphidia duomilia. The sequence continues at coordinate 44,355,954 of CM077524.1, read as the reverse complement.
GTCGTCAAAAAGACAAGCGACTAGGCCCTGCAGTCAGGGTCCATTCTGATTGGTCAAATATCCCATCTAGAAAGTATTAGATTACAAGCCTTGTCCGAAGTTTTCATTCTAATTTTGTGAACATTAATGCCTGTCTTGAAGAATATGTGTTTGAACACTGTCCACATACAAAACCCATTTTTTAATCGCTATTAACTATCCATATTAGTATACAGAGTTCACTAGTTAGTTGTTACGTTCGTTTAGGTGTGTGTGTGTCAAACGACATCAAGATATGGTATTCGATCAATCAGAATGGAATCTGACTGCAGGGCCTAGTCGCTTGTGTCAAAAAGTTATATGCAGCTTGTCATGGTATTCAATTTTGAATCATCTTTTGAGAGTACCCGGTGATGCACAGTTTTTTTTTGTACAAACTTTGTAGACAAGTTTAAATAACACGGGCTCCATATTGGAGTTCTGTTCATAACGGTTCAATGGTTCCACAATGCACAGGTGTAACGTAAATCTTCACAAAGTATGATAACACGTTTATGTATGACGCTTAACGTGTAGCAGGAACAAGTCGACTGTGTTAATGTTAGCTTAATCCTATCGAGATCTTATCGTTCACTCAACTCGAACGTTACAGTAGAACTCCTCTATAACGTGATGTCAACGGAAAGACGATAGTGTTGCCGTCTAGATCAAGACTTTCTAGACTCTTGTCTTGTCTAGATTTTCAAGACAAAAGTCTTGTCTAGAAATGTTGAAGACAAGACAATTAAGACTTGCTTTATCCAGATCAAGACTCTTGCCAAAACTCTAGACAATTTTCAAGAGTCTAGATAAACTAAGTAGTAGTAGGTAAAGTAAACCACTCGGTTAATCTAGACTCTTGAAAATAATCTAGAGTCTTGATATTAGACAAGACAAGAGTTTTTTAATCTAGACTTAGACTTAGTGAAGTCTTAATATTTCAAGACAAGACTTAAGTGAAGTCTTGTCTTGATATTTCAAGACAAGACAAGACTTTGAAAGTCTTGTCTTGTCTAGACGGCACCACTAAAAGAGGAGAATGCTTGAGGTAACCGAAAATTGTTAAATTGAAAAACATTTAATAAGCTGCATTTATGTATACAGTCAAACCTGGGTAAGTGAGAACTGGATAAGTGAGAAAACTCTATAAATGAGAGTAATAGGCAGGACCCGTCATTTTAAGCTCCCAAAACCTCTATTAGCGAGAAACAGAAACCTCTGTAAGAGAGAGTCGTTTTTCCCTCATGGACCTCCGTAAGTGAGACTGCTACTTATCTATACCTCTATAAGCGACAATATAGCTACAATAAAAATACATACATACATAAAAGATACACACATACAGTAACAAATGACAAAACAAATTACAAATTTAACATCGTGGAACTTCCTACCATTGTTTTTGTATTGTTTTCTCGTCAATATTGTACCTAAATAACTTGTTATTGCTGCGTACCTCTATAAGAGAGAAACGCTACCCATGTACCTGCATTAGCGAGAAACTCGGGTTAGTGAGAAACCTCTATAAGCGAGAATGAGATTGTGCTCCCTTGAACTCTCGCTTATCCAGGTTTGACTGTATTCTGATTGTTATGCGGGCTAAATATAGGTAGGTACTTCAGTTTTATATTTTTACCCTACTGCGCGAAAGCAAAGGCAGGGTTATGTTTTTCGCGCTATCTATGTATAGTAAGTATATAAATATGTATGTAGGATTCTTTATTCCATCGTAGCATCCAAAGGGTTGGATGGATTTTAATAAGAGGTGTCATTAGATGACCGTGTTAATCCCGAGAGTGACACAGGGTATATGATGTCACGAAAAATTGCATATGGCGGATGTTAGATGTCATTTTGTCAGAATATAAAAGTAATTTTCCTTCTAAATACATCGATATGGGTATCAAAAGAAGGTATCGTTGAGACGATTCCAAAAAACTAAAAAGACGTAAACAAAAAATTAATTTAAAAAAAATCAAAAAACTAAAAAGATGAAAAGAAGATCAAATGACAACATGCAGTCGGAGGCATAGGTACATGTAATAAAAAGTTAAACTGAAATATCTGATGCCTCCAACTGCATGCTATCATTTGATCTTGTTTCCATCTTTTTAGTTCGTTTTAATTTTTTACAAAATAAAAACACTCACTTGTACAGAGATGCTAATCATTAAAATTGATTATTTTCAAATAAATAAACGTATACATAATAATTTGTACAATGAACAATAACGTTAGCCAATTTGTCTATTAACGTACCTATAGCCACGACAGTTATTTCCTCTGACTGAGGCTGATCTTGGCTAATGATTATTGATTTGAATTTCTGCATTTTCCCCACTACCATCCCTCTCTGTTTCCAATTTACAATTCACAATTTTCCATTCTGCTACGAATACCCCGAATTTTTATCCTACAATTCTTACATTTAGCTCATTTTCCTGTATTCTTTTTTCACACATTCAAAATTAACCCACTATTAACCGATTCTTTGTACCTCTAGTACCCGATATAATATCACATGTAAGAAATTCGGCACACGACTATAAAATAATTTTCGTAAATGGTCCAATACAAAAAAAATCAGTGAGAAATAGTCCCGCTCTATGTAATCTAGGTCCAAAAGATCCAAGTCGATAACTCAACAGTGCACTAAAAATCAATCGAGCTATGATATGATATGATTGATGATTAGATTACTGTTTAACGTGTACCTACTAAACTAAACTTCTTACAACTCGCTGCACACAATAGTTGAGTAACAAACCTGTATAGCGTATGTTATTTTTTCACCGATGGATTCTATCCTATGAAAATTTCAGAAATCTTGACATTTCCGGCGTATCTCGGCTGTCCCCATAAATCATTCTGTATGAATGAAAAGATTAACTGAACGTCAATATGGTTAAATTTTGTTGTTTGTGTTTTTTCCTTATTTAATCTTACATCTATTATCGCCATCGGCATTAATTCATACATTTTTGGTCCTTCGAGTCGGCTTCAAAGATTTTCAAAAAACTAAAAATATACAGAGCTATTCCATTAGAAAACTAAAATCTATATGCTGTCATTTGAAGACGGATTACATATTATAAGAAACGAATAATCAAAAATTTGATATTTTCAATATGAAAGATCGACGATTTCAACCATCTTGTATACAAAACATGCGATCCAGTGAGTCCAGTGTTAAACTTGCTACCTTGTTTTACAAGCTGGTTATTCACGTGTTCACGTTGGTCTACCTGTTTTTGATTGATCACTAGTTATGGTTTTGTACTATTTGTAAGCATTAACAAGCACGAAAGCGTGTTTACATTTCTGAACTAAATGGGAATAATGTATTTTATTTGCATCGATCATAATATTATAAGCCAATGCTGCTGTTCCGTTTTCTTGCGCGTTTTTCAAAGTTCACAGGTACTTACACGAGAAAACGTATACCCAGAATTTTTGTAGAAGCATCGTTCGAGAACAACTAACCCAATTCTGATGAAACTTTGTACAATGTTCACCAGGTTACTTTTTCAAAAGTGACACCAACACGAGCGACGCAACAGGTAAATAAAAAAAACTAATTTATAATAAATTTCAAACGTGAGTTTTAGATAATTGCCAAGTTAAATATTATCGCGTATAAAATGAAAACAATAAATAAATAAAATTATGAGAGCAATTTAACATATTAATTTATACGTGAACTTTGAGAGTTTAATCATGATCGACTGCAGCACGTGCGATAATAAGAATGTGACTGATTATATTCTGCTTCAATTAATTACGAACAAAGGTCGTTACCGCCAAGGTCTAGGTCATTTAAATAAATTAACAATTAAAATGTTTAGTCACAGTCTTATAGTCACTCATTGAAGAACATTGTTTTAAGTCGATATACAACCAATTTGCAGATTTCAATATTTTTCAAACGAAATTTTTGACTATATTGAAATCAGTACCTATGCTTACTAATGTACTGTTTTCAGTGTCGACTCTGCTTTTTACAGCCCCAAGCAAACAATCAGCCGTTCTGTACAGAAGTTTTTTTTGATCACAAATTGTTTTATTTGTCATTTTCTGACTCTTCTCTGACCAGTAAAATTCCCTGACTTTTCCAGGTTTTCCAGAAACTGACCACCCTGTATAGTAAACAGACAGAACTATGATAAAAATTAATTATTCTTTTATATTTTAAATTGTTATCCATAGTATATTTTCATTATTTAAAAAATATAGGTAGGTATCTCAGGGTTCCTACTGAGTTTCTTGGTCTAAATAGTAGAAGTAGGAGGTTTTTGGCCAAAAAGTAGGAGGTTTTCGTAAGCTATAAATTAGGATAAAAATTACTTTAACACATTTTATATTGTTTTATATATACTGTTCCCAACCGATTGGCCGGTTAAAGTGTTAACTGAGATGTGCTTCTAGTTTTTAATTAATGCTTTATAGTTTATACGAATAAAAATAACAGAAGTAGGATATTTGTAAAAGGTAAATTAAATCGCGTTGTTTAAATAGATTATTACCTAACTATACATAAAAATAAAACTCAGTTGATTTAATAAATTAAAACAAGCCGTGAGGTGGTCGTTTATTAGGACTAAAGTGCGACCCTTGAGGTCCACACGACGAACTTCCCAGTTTGATAAATATTTAATAATAATAATTAAATTAGATATTACACAGAAAAGTAATCATTTTAATCATTGAAACATCAATAATTAAAAAAAAAAAAAAAAAAAAACGGCTGAACCGATTTTTATAAAATTTATGTCGGATCGAAATGACGTTAACACGCCTCGATTGACACCCTTACGAAGTCGATATAATTTTTTATTCGCGAGATATTGTGTAAAATCTACTTTTTTGGAGGTTATTTGGTTAAGAAAAAAGAACGGCTGAACCGATTTTAAAAAAATTCCTTTCAGATCATATTTACGTTAATACGCGTCGATTGGCACCCCAACGTAGTCGATATCATTTTTCGTTCTCGAGATTTCGTCTTAGAAAGAAATGGACACATACGTACGTACACACACACACACACACACACACACACAGACATCTTTCTAAAAGTAGTGTAAAAATAGTGTAGTGACCTTGAAACATTAAAATTTTTTTTCCTTTTTGATTTCGATTTTCGGACCCATTACAATAACTTCCAGTGGGAAGTTAATAACACAAATCAGCTAATACCCTGGATAAGGTATGGCCTTTTTTTAATTATTTATTTATTTTTCACTTCATAATATGGAATGGTGGACTTAATCTTAGGAAGAAGATAGATGATCGTGCAAACTTGCAAAACATTTTATGTAAAAAAGCATGGAAATCATTGAAAATGTCCAAAAAGTAGAAGTAGATTTTATCCAAAAGTAGGAGTTTTCCTATTTCCTTACTTTTTAGTAGGTAGGAAAAGTAGAAGGGAAAATGAACCCTGGTATCTATAACAATAAAATATTAAAAGCCTTTGGGATTCGAATATGGTCTTGGCGTTTGTACCTGTCGGTACAATCGTACTTTTACACACTTTTACTGTGTCTGAGACCTTAACATAGTTATACATGATGTGTTTTGTTTCACATGTCAACCACTTCCGACTATTTCCGTTTCATCTAATCTCATTGAAATGCCGCCCCAGTATGAGACACGTTATTCACGTCAAATATTTCGGTTAGTTAATTCCACTTCTAAACGTCACATATTATTTTGTTTATGAACTTAGAGCGGTCACATTTTGTGGAACAGATTATATAATATGCAGTGTGTTATAGACAAAGCGAAGAGTGTTACCGGTTCTCGCGAGTCTCGACCCAGTTTCTTCGAGAGCGATGCAGCTGTTATGATATGCAGATAGGACGCGATCTGTTCGTCAGTTCCTCACGTTGTAAGCAGGCGTTGCGCCATTCCGTGTACATCGTGGCTTGGAAAACAACACCACGCCAGCGGCTCCAGCAGCTGTGAACACTCGCTGTTGCAGAGCGCAATTTAATCAATGTTCCGACACACTCAAAAAGAGCATTTAGTATCGCGCTGTTTGATTCATCAGGTTTGTCACCTTAACACTAAACTCTAGGGAGGATAAGATCAGAAAAATTACTCCTGTAGTTTATGCCCGTTGACCTACTTGGACTAGGGCTTGAGAATAGCCGAGAGTGTAGCGGCGCTGTTGTTTACATGGCGTTGCTATGGTTCCTCTATTACAAGTCCCCAGTTCTCGGGTTCTAGCCCGAGAGCTGGTAAAAGTGTCAATTGGATTTTCAATTTATTATTAAAAAAAAAAATAATGAATTGAAAATATGAATTGGTGCTAGGTCCAAATAACCTTAGCTGTTGGTGGTCTTTAAAACACAAATTCCTACTTGGACTACATAAGTAATAATAATAATTTTAGGGGTTTTTATTGGAAAAGTAGTCAATTACATAATATTATTTTGCAATTTAATAGAAAAAATCATTTTTATCAACATTTTTATATTTTTTTATATTTTTGAAAGGCAACGTGATGTGTTTGAATATATTATTTCCATCAGTTTGGGGGAGGGGGGGGGGTCTGCAAATTACAATTATTTAAGGTCAACATTGTTTTTACAATAGCTTGTACGCCAGTCTATGACAAACATTCTAGGCGCACCAATCTTTGTTGTTATAAAAAATTACGTAGGTAATGCATTTTTCTTTCTGTAGAAAAGTGAAGGTTCGTCCACTTTCAAGGGTTCGGAATCTTTGTATAATTTAGCAGAAAAAATATTGGTTAGTGAGGGAAATCGTGTGGAATAATTAAGTTTTCAGATTGTAGTTTACGAAGTCGTAATAACATTACCTAAATCCGAGTCTAAAACGCTATATAAAAGCAGTATAAACTAAAATGAAATCAAGCAACGACTACGGGAGGTTGAAATTAATCTCATTAGCTAATTATCCGTGAATCATTCAAAATTCAAAGCAAAAAATACGCACCACATTGTTAATGTATTTCGAATTTTACATTATTATTCAACGCGGAATAACTTTTAATATCGACGTCTTAATTTTTTATTTAAAACACGGTTATTTCAAGTTTCAAGGCAACGAGTTGCGCATAAATTATATTACAATAGTTATTTAGAAATAGAAATTCTTGAAGGTAATAAACGTGAAATTTATTGGAGAATCAATAAAAACAAATATTTATATATTCTAATATAATTTTAATGATGACAATAGTCTATAGGAGCCAGCTGCCAGACCATGTCCGTGTGAAAATCGACGTAGACGGGGTTTCTCCAACGAAATGTTTTCTAGGGTGGTAGTTAGTGATGAGCAAAGCAAGAGCAAGACCAAGACTTGGACAGTCTTGGTCTTGCTGATTCAGTCTTGGTCTTGCTCAAATATGTCTGGTCTTGGTTTTGGTCTTGATCTTGCTTATTTAGTCTTGGTCTTGCGTATCAAGCCTTGATGAAATATTTTCTAGGGTGGTAATAGTGATGAGCAAAGCAAGACCAAGACCAAGACTTGAACAATCTTGGTCTTGCTGATTCAGTCTTGGTCTTGGTCTTGCTCAAATATGTCTGGTCTTGGTTTTAATCTTGATCTTGCTTATTTAGTTTTGGTCTTGCGTATCAAGTCTTGGTCTTGCTCATTTTGCTCATTATTTCTGAAGTAAGAATTTTTAGTTTAGTCTTGTGTATTAGGTCTTGGTCTTGCATATTCGGTCTTGGTATTGGTCTTGTTCTTGTTCATTCGGTCTTGGTCTTGCTAGTCTAATGATAGTCTTGGTTTTTTCTCAAGACCAAGACAAATTTTGCTCATCACTATTGGTAATTGATTATGGATCCTGTCAGTTTTTTTTTTTTCAAAATCACTACCAATACTTATTCCAATCAACCTAGAAATGTAATTTTCTCACAAACGGATGACTCTGAAAATTATAGCTGCAAAAAATGTTTAAAATAGCATTTTGAGCAAGTTTTGTAGTAATTTAACACGTCCTAAAAAAATAACGGAATTGATTCAAATTAACATTTTATTACGGATTAAAAAGTACTACTATTTAAACAAAACTGGTCACACAGGACCGGATTTACATAATTTATGAAAACACTAGTTCGCATTTTGCCTACTAGCAAATACACTATTTTGTCAGCAGGTTTTGGCACTGCGTTTTTTTCTTCATTTTAATTTGAATACATAACTAATTTAAATATACATATTACTATAATTATTACAGGATTATTTTAAATTTTATGGCCCGCTACTTACGCTTGATTTATCTGTTAGGATTTAGCCACAATTAAAACTTTACCAAGATCTTTATTAATAAGAAAGGCAGTGTTTATGAACATTACCTACCTCAGATTATTAAAGCAGCATGATTTATTATTACAAAGTGGCATTAAAAACTTTTTTTATGACAAAGTGGGATTTTGCTGCTGTATGTAAAATAAAATTTATTCTGCCATCATTTTATGTCCTTACTTTCTCTGACCTTAATTATTAAAAGCAGTGCCGCTAATTACATTCTGAACTAAAAATGTAGTACCAGCATCCGACTGGCAATTTTTTTATTCCTTGATTCATCAAAATTAATAATACTCGTATTGATTGTAGTTTTCTCTAGCATCATTCAAATGTTCCATGTGCAGGAATTAACCACTAATATCTTCTTTTTAACACGCATATATTAGCTTCACCTGTATGTTTGCGGGCTTGCGGGCTTGTGTGTTTGTCAGTTTGTAACCGACTTATTTGAACTTGATTTTGACCAACTTTGAACGGTCAGATTTAGTTTAAACTTTGCACACTTATCAAGGACCGACGACAATACAATAATTCAATAAGTTTGTCCCATTATCCTGACCAGGATCTCCAGGACTAAAAAAAAAAGCAAAAAACTTCAGATTGAACTGAAACTTTGCACACTTATCAAAGACCGATTACAATACAATAATTCCATAAGTTTGTCCCATTATCCTGACCAGGATCTCCAAGACTAAAAAAAAAAAAAGCAAAAAACTTCAGATTGAACTGAAACTTTGCACACTTATCAAGGACCGATTACAATACAATAATTCCATAAGTTTGTCCCATTATCCTGACCAGGATCTCCAGGACTAAAAAGCAAAAATTAATTATAATTTAAAAAAACTAAAAAACACGCTTTAATGAACTAAAAAGTAAAAAATAATTAATTTTATTGTAAAAAAGCGTGGGGTGCTTTGTATCATATTTTCATACTACCCCACGCTTTTTTACAATAAAATTAATTATTTTTTACTTTTTAGTTCATTAAAGCGTGTTTTTTAGTTTTTAGTGTATTTGCCATAATATGGCACATACACTATTGGCGTCGGTCGGATGGCGGGACCTAGGGGTCGGACCAAAATTTCTCGACGTTTCATAGCCTCCTGAACACTTTGGCACCATTTTTAAAAATGTTTATATATATATGTATGTATATATATATATTTATATATATATATATATATATATATATATATATATATATATATATATATATATATGTGTGTACACGATAACTCTCGACAGACTTAATCGATTAAAACGAAATTTGGTACACACATTGGAACCCATCACCGCAAGAAGCCTATTTAAAATGGGCCCGATCGGACCATTTTCAGGGTTGTATTTAGGGGTTCCAAAAAGTTTTTGGGCCCAAAAATACCGAAAAATTTGTCAGAATCGTTTCAAAATTGAAATTTAACTCTTTAGTAAAGATTAAAATGTGCTGCTAAAATTTTAATAAAATCGGCCCGACAGGACCGGACTTTCAAATTTTATGAAAACACTAGTTTGTTGATACGGATTTACTTATGGAAGGGTGTATTTAATTGGGTGTACTGATAAAATCCATGTCTAATATTGAAATTTAGAAAAAATTAATTATTTTAAGGGATGTATTAAGGGGTTAAATTTTTTATTTTGTCCAAAAACAAACTTAAGTTCACATAATAAAGCCACAATGCCAGTATTAGCAAATACACTATATTGTCGGCAGGGTTTTGGCACTGCGACCCGAGTTTTATTTTAAATTATAATTTATAACAAAAATATGTTGATTAAAATTGGTATATGTCATGTAAACGTACTACGTTACTAACTTATTATTACGTAACTATAATGTTATCTATAAATACATAAGAGCAAGACAGACGGGCCAGTTCTCTGTAATCAATTCACCAATAAAACTTATAATAAAAGCTATTTAAAATATTAAAATTATAAAGAACCACAATACGCTACATGGTGACGCTACAGTATACACTAACAGTTTTCTTTCAAAATAACATTTTTAGATTTTTCGTCTGTAATGACACCTACCTCAATTTCTTGAAGTTCTTGAAGGCCAGGGACATAAATTGATAGGAGAATATTTATCCGATAACAAAGTATGAACGTCCCTGCATTTATGGTAAGTAAATCTAATTAGTTGATTGATTTATGAAAGAACACTCCATTATTTTACGAAACCTTTATCAGATATTTAATTGTTGTTATTTATTTCTCTCACTTTTGATAAATATTGGCTACTTTTAATCCGTCTACGATGTTAAGATAATGTTTCCGTCAAAACTAACACGATCACAGACACTGAAAAGTTATCCGTGACATCTAGAAGTCATTTGCTCTTTTTTAAGGCCCAGCATCAATTTATAATTTCAAATAAAACTGAAAATGAAGTGAAAATTTTATAGTGGCAAAAATACCATATATATTATCTCGTGTGTAATGATATTATGACTCGTGTGACTGTTAAAATTCGCTAGCCTTCGTTTTAATATACTGTCATTACTCGTCAGTAATACATCTCATTACGCCACTAGACATACAATCTACTATTCTGGCACAAGTAAGTCTACGGCATGCAGTAAACCGTCATATATTTCAGTTTCAAGTTGCAAATGTCGTAAGATGCTAATTATATCTGAATATTGCATTTATAAAATATTATATGTAAAATTTATGCAGTTGTTGCGAAACTCGCTTTGCAATAATAATATTTATTGTTTTAAAGGATGAACACATTATTCTATAAATAATTTATTTTGTTGTAAAAGATTACGGCATTTAAAATATATTCAATCGGCATGGCCGTATGTTGTTCCGTTTTTACGATATCGAAGGCGAAAAATTGACCACATACACACACACACACATACAGACATCAGTCAGAAAATGATCTTAAACGATTGCTAGGGTCTCAAAACGTGAAATCTGTTAAAATCTCGAAATATTTTTTTCGGACTAAATCCATTACTTCCCTGCCATAGTAGAGGTGGGAAGTAAAAAGTCTGCGACAGCGTATGTCTATCTTTTAAGGTTGACTCACTATAACTTTTTTATGGTAATCAAATTTGTTCGTAATTATAATATTCAAGCGAACGAGCGAAGCGTGTGAGTAGTGTATTTATAATATTCAAGCGAACGAGCGAAGTGTGTATTGCACCCGAGCTTTCTTAGCACCCGAACGAAGCCGAACGGGTACCGCTAGTAAAATATATTTCCGTATATCCATTACTTTGTAGTGCTCTCAGACACTTAGTGAGGATTGACAAGGTCAGACACATGGCATTGTTGTTTATGTTTTAACAGAAACAATAAGCAAGTTCATTTGATTACCCGCCAGAAAAATTTGTTAATTTACGAAATAAACCTTAAGAACACGTTCCCAATAACACTACCTATATCCAAGAAATGTGTTATTTCATATTTGTTTAAAACTAGCTTTTTGCTTATAGATATTTTTGCAATTTTAAAATTTAAATATAAGGCTGATTCAGAAATAGTGGCGGAAAAAACGTGGGTATAATGAAATCTAAAGACAACACGTTAGCATGGTTTAAAATTATTTTTATATATTATAATTTGAATTTTAACTGAGCGTGTAACTCGTTAACGGTTGAAGATAGAAAAAAACTTCAAATATATATAGAAAATGTAGGAAATTTTGTCAGCTACAATTTTCATGCATAGAATTTCGTAGGACCAACTGTTTTCGAGATATACGCGAAAAACCAAAAAAAAGGGACCTTTGAACCTCTTGCGCCCACCCGAGGATCAAGGACTTTCAATATGATTTTTTATTAGCCAGTCCAAACAAAATCCCGATGTCGGTTTTTGGGCTTATTGATTTTCTGGCTTAACTCCTCTTTAAAGCACTCAGTGACTGAGCTATTTTGACGTTTGACTTTAGAGAGTATATATACACAATAAACGCATAGACGCTGATGACCTCAGCTGTTGAGCGTCTATAATCTACAATCCATCTATCCACAATAAACGACGAATCAAAAATTTAAAAAACGTTCACCGAACATTTCAATTTACTTTATCCACAAAGTTTTGCCTAGTTTTATGAGCAATTATATACTGCAGTTGTAATAATATAGAAGTTACAGGAATTTATGTACAGTGTACACCTATATAACTATGAGCTTCTATTATGAAATTAACCAAACAAACCAAACGCTATATTCTTCTCTTAGTAATGTCCGTATTCATGACGGTTCAAATTTTAGTTCACTAGATTTTGAGGAAAGTGCGGTGTAGTGATTTAGTGCTAGCATCTGAACTAGTGATGGGCGATTACGAGATATTTTAGTCGATTGTCTCGATTGTTCAAACATCTCGATGACTCTCAATGGTTTTCACTTGGACTCGATTGTTGTTGTTTCATAGTTCACCGAGATCAAGTTGCATAGTACTAAATCGTATACAGACGGTGTACACTGTCGAGAGCTACATAATATTATATAATCGTTCATCACTCAACAACTGTGGTCAAGCGATGGTGGTCGATTGTGCAGTAATCGAGTGCTCTGAGACCGACTGAACAGTGTGAACAGTGAATCAACGACGAACGAGTAGCGTAAACGTCAGACTTCAATCGACTTGAATATAACCTTGAATCGCGATTATATAATGTATTCTCATTCGCTGGCAAATAATCGACTTGAACATTCGAACATTTCGATTGTAAAATCAAACTCCGAGTCGATTGTGGACTCGATTGTTATTATTAACGATCTTGCAATTGTTTCGATTGTAAAAACATCTTACAATCGCCAATCACTAATCTGAACTAGACTGTCGTGGATTCGAATCCCACTTCTGCTCAAAGATGTTTTAATCGGCTGTAATTTGATGATACTGACTTGACGACTTCTATGTTTAGGTCACCTGAAGGGATACCGGATACCTTCTTGTACATGCTCTACACCTACATGTGAACATATTGCACTTACAACTTACTGGATACAACCATTTTTGTTCATTAAAGACATGCTTAAAACAATTTGATATTTTTTTAAGAACGATTTAAAATTATTATTTTTTTTCACACACATATTGTTCCTAAAAAATGTCTGGAAAAATGTTAGATTAGGGAAAGACAAAGTTTTTTTTTCAGGCAATTCTTTTTTTGATCGCATATCCCTTCAAAAGTGATGCCTCTCAGACGTGGTCTTTAACAAAAAAACAAACAAAAAAACTCAAAGTATCTCAAAGGAGAATGGAAAGATACATGCTCATTAAAAACATTAAAAAACAGAATTAGAAATAAAGTAATAAGAGCGAAAACTAAGATCCACGAGATCCACGATGTATCACAGATTATTAAAAAGAATAAATGGAAATGGGCTGAACATCTTTCACGTCTACATAACAATAGGTGGGCAAAAATAACTACTCAATGGGAACCATTAAACTACAAAAGAAAAGTGGGACGTCAACGACGGCGCTGGAGGGACAACTTCACTGGCAAGTTATGGCACAGGATTGCAGAGGACAGACAGGAGTGGAAAGTGAAGGGGGAGGTCTTTGCCCAGCAGTGGGATTGATGGCTTATTATTATTATTATCCCTTCATAGTACGTAGTTCGGCATATAGGCTCAAATAATCTCCATGCTAGATTTCGTTAAAAATATGGTCACCGCGCATTTGGTTTTAACCGCGAAACAATGGGATAGCCAAATGTCGAACGGTCAATAAATTTCAAAGGAATAAAACAAATCATATATCAAAAACCTTTATATAGAGTTTTCGGGGTGTGCTTGTGACTACGAATACCGATCCAGACAGGATGCAGTCGAGTCAACAAAGCACACAAGGCTTTCGCTGAATGGCGCTGCCACACATAAATGCATTTCATTTGCATTAGAATTGCTTCAGTGAATTTTCAATTAATGAAATATGACTGCTTTTACCTTTTATATACCGACACTGTTTGTACTCGGTAAGCATACATAGATATTATAATAGCCATATACCTACACCCACCCGTGTACATAAATTAAAAGTTCAAATGAACTTTTCTAATTATCAAGAAAACTATGAATAGAGACAGAGATATGAACGACGGATAATTTTCAGTTACAAACGAGGCGGAAATTAACTTCTAATCTATTAACTGGATTTACAATTAAGTCTATGTATATGAGTCGGTATTAACCCCCTCCCTTCGAGGGAAACTTGCTCAAATAGGTGTTTATATCGTTCTGCAAGGGGGTTAATACCGACATTTTCATCTGCAAATTGAAATATATGCTTAAGTCTATGTATATGAGTCGGTATAAACCCCCTCTCTTAGAGGGAAACTTGCTCAAATAGGTGTTTATATCGTTCTGCAAGGGGGTTAATACCGACATTTTCGTCTGCAAATTGAAATATATGCTTAAAACAGTCGCCGTAACAACATATATTAAAATTTGAACCTTGAACTAATAATATAAATATCGTCGGGTACATGACACGTTTAGGGTGATCTGCCACCCCTTTAATACTGACCAATCGATCTGTAAATATTATAATGGCATTGGGTCACCGACAAGCTATACAAACAATTTCAGCCTTGAAGCAATAATAACTGTAACCATTTTTTTTGTTACATGTTGGGGGCGGTCTGCATCCCTCCCATACCGCTCTCTAGCAAAATCCCTTACACAGGGCACGTTAATATGCCTCCCTCAACATCTTCACAAAAATAAGGCCTTGAAAATAACACCCAAAAAATTTCACTAGCTCTCGGTCTATAAGTAAATAAAGTAATTTTATTGGTTAATGAGCAAAATAATAAAACATGTTATCAATACTAAAGTATATACCCAGTAGCGGTCTCTGTGTGTAATATTATTTCGTTATCGAGTATTTTATATGATTTTGATACCTGTAGATGGAAAACGCATCGCCAGAATTCCTGTATGTAGGTCTCTCAGTCTCGCTGTGCTTATCACTTGAGAACGTCTGGGCCGATTTTGATGAAACTTGGAGCGTTATCAATTGATATTCAAAGTTGAAATACAGAATACTTATACTCTTTATTCGGCTAAGCTTGGGTTAGGATAACGCTTCTACCAAAACCGAAATTAACGCAAGAGAAACCATGGGTAAAAGCTGGTAATAAGTAAAATGACAATGACCTTATATTGTGAACACATAAAGTAAATAATTTATATTTGAAAAGAGACCAGTTTAAGGCCATTACGGCCCACACACAATCAGACACGTCCAAGAAATCTGAACGATCTGTCGATTTTACGATTTGGATGATGCCTTTGACCGTGTGCAGGTCTTTCATCTGACTTACTACACGATCGAAGTGAAGGTTTGGCGGCAAAGATTTGATCCAATAATTCAACTCGGTTCGGTCCAGAACGGCATAAGGAACAATCAGCATCTTTTAAAAAAATTCGACTGATGACCAGTCCGATACTTCCCACCTAGTAAATATTTGCAAAAAATAAACACTCTTTTTTTTATTCTTTGACTAGGCCCAAATAACCTTAGCTGTTGGTGGTCTTTAAAACACAATTTAATTTTTATTCTTTGAAAAAAGCATGGCCCTCTTTTTTCTTTGGTGATCTACTGATGGCTAACTTAATATAGCAAAAATCATGGTTACCTTGATTTACGTACAATTTTTATTTTTTTTTAGTAAAATATTTTTTTTCTCGAAAACTATACATTTTAGAGAAAAAAAATATTTACATTTTTTTCATATTATAACATCTAGAATTCATTTATATTTTTTTTTACCTATGTTAATACGTGATATTGAGAACGTTTTTTTGAATATCTCAGGATCCACTGAACCGATTTGACTCAAAATCTAATCAGATCTAAGTTAAAGGCTGATAAACACAATAGAACAATCGGCATGCCCATATGTTGTTCCGTTCTTAAGATATCGAAGGCGAAAAATTGACCACACACACATACACACACACACACAGAGACATCAGTCAGAAAATGATCTTAAACGATTGCTAGGGTCTCAAAACGTGAAATCTGTTAAAATCTCGAAATATTTTTTTCGGACTAAATCCATTACTTCCCTACCATAGTAGAGGTGGGAAGTAAAAATACAATAATAAACGAAGGTCCGCAATCGCATCGGTTGTGTGGTGTTACGATTCAATGCCATGTGTAGGTTTTCGTTTATTCGTGTATTTTCTAAAAATGGATCTGTTCCATGCCACTGCGTTTCGAATAGAGTTGATTCAGTGCGCGTCGTGTTTTTTCAAAGGTAAGCAGTAGTTCGTTGCAATAATTAGAGTGAATGTCCTTACTTAAACTCCAACTTTCATTTCATCTTGTAAGACGTATCAGTCAGAGACTCAGAAGGTAGGTATATAATATATAATACAATATACACAATTAAATGAACCGATCACGAAGCACGTTTGTAATTATAAATAGTAATTTTGTCATTCGTTTCCTACGTGCGTCTTCCAGCTTCCAGATATGGAATTGCTTCAGGATAACAGCTACTTCTGCCTTCTAATGTCAATGACTTACACTGTGCGGACATAACTATGTCTATCTGTTAGTGAACATCAATAGCGGATGGGAAAACATTATACAACGTGATTCTGTAATGAGTACCATAAATGATACAGGGTGTACCTACTGTCAAAATAATACGAACACCAAGAATAACTTTTTTTCCAAAAGTGCTTCCCTAACAAGATACAGGGTGTTAAAGGGTCGATTTGGAGAACACTTATTTGATCGTATCTTTTAACTGGGTTGAACAATTTAATTCATTTTTGGTAGACATCTACTACATTATAAGGACCGTAAACGGACACAATTTTGTTGAATTTGAACAACCCAGTGGCGTAGAATTGGGTTCATGTGCCAATGGAGGACACTTTGAAAACTTACTTTAATTTTATTTTTACTAATTTTTATTTTTTTGTCAATTAAACTTTATTACCTAGATGTATTCGACTTAAAGTATTTTATTTGTTTGTTAATAAAACTTTTTCTGTGATAACTTTGCAGCCTGGTATTTCACATAGTGACACGCAAGTCAGAATATCTCGGAAACGGACGCTTCTGGGCAAATGAAACAAGTGTACCTTTTTTGTTGTATTTGAAACAATAATACTAAAAAACCAAAGAAAAATGGAAAAAACCTAACAGCAACTTTTTTGGGGGGAAAAAGTGTCACATGACCCCCAATTCTACACCACTGGGTTGTTCAAATGTAACAAAATTTTGTCCGTTTACGGTCCTTATTATGTAGTAGATTTCGACCAAAAATGAATTAAATTGTTCAACCCAGTTAAAAGATACAATCAAATAAGTGTTCTCCAAATCGACCCTTTAACACCCTGTATCTTGTTAGGGAAGCACTTTTGGAAAAAAAGTTATTCTTGGTTTTCGTATTATTTTGACAGTAGGTACAACCTGTATCATTTATGGTACTCATTACAGAATCACGTTGTATTCGAGGTTTTTATTTTTGAAGAAGGGAATGTTATATCTCAAAAGTCAGCAGCTGCCAGATTATTTGGACGGCTGGACCCAATATACCAACTCATATTTTCAATTTATTATTTTTTTTCAACACTTGCATTAAAAGTACAATTTTAGATAGCTGTGTACCGTTTGAAAAGTGATTCTTTATGGAAGCTTCTACTACGTTCGAACGGGCAGTCTTTAAAGTAAATTTTAACGCACTCCGTTCTATAAAGTAATACTGTTTTGTTTTACTTTAAAACACACGTGCGTAAAGTAATACTTTATAGATTACTTTGCTATAATGTCACTAATAAAATATTTATCCAAATTGTGTTTTATTTGCTTAAAATTGATTTTTGAAGCAGTTGTTGCAAAAAATATTGTATGTAACGCCTGTCTAAAGTGACGAATCTGACAGTCGCGATTTTACAATACTCTCTTAAGCTTATGTTGTATTTATACCAGAACTCGTGTGATTATCGCACTCGGTTTGGCTCGCGCGTTAAACAAACACTCGTTCTGGTATAAATGCAACATAACCTTAGGCTCGTATCGCAAAATCATATAAACCGTAAGTTAAGACACTAGTTGCATAAATTGCTATTAACAACATTTAAATAGAAAACTCAATATTATGGTTTTATCACCAAATACTATGTGATTACAAAATCTTATTTTATTACCTTTTCTCCCATATTTGTTTTAGTTATTACTTTAATACGAATATTCAATTTTTTCTCGGAACCACTAGTTTTCTAAACATTTTTCAACTTATACCTAATCTTATTAGGAAATATAATGATAATCTAAAGCAATAGTCCGGGAACTTTTCTGGGGTAACGAGAAATACAAGGAGTTTTAACAAAATATTAACATTGGAAATGTTTATGTTCGTAGATGGGGGCAGAGTTACGAGTTTTCGTTCAAGGCCAAAAGACAACGGTGTCGCGATCAAGTGAGGAGCAATCATGCAAAATTGAACAAGTGCAATTTTTTCGAAATGTGTTTTATACCATGTCTAGTTAATTGAGAGGTATTTGCGACGATCTGCGGTGTTATTTTTGAGCAAATGTTAATAAATACTGTAGAAAAATCTATTTAAAAGTTAAGTAATCAAGCAAAAGTGAACGCGGATATAACAGAAGAATAATAGGGTTATTCCTGACAAAACTAAACAGTGCATTGATAAATATTGTGTGTATAATAAACAGTTAATTATGTTTCACATATGCTGTTATCATTTCCAATGTCCTCGATGATTGCAAGGATTGCGAAATCTGTGAATTTTTTTTGTACTGAAAATCATTTATAATATATTTGCAGGCATTTTTATTTCGTTAGGTATATTAGGTAGGTAATAGGTATACTTCCGTATAGTAATATATTAAATTATTTTCATTGAACATTTATTTTGGAACGGGTATCCAATATTTTAATAGGGATATCACGCTGCTGACGTTAACTTGATTATACACGCAGCTCCCTCATCCTTATCCTCTATGCACAGTCGTACTTGTATTCCGTATTATATTATATAGGCGTACAACGGCGCAGCTGAAAATGACGACGAGTGCTGAATTAAAATGAGATGAATTTCTAAATTACATTAGCGCGTAAAAGGTGAAGTAAGTCAAATGTAATTAGTTTCTGAAATCTGAATACAAATATGCTCGCGGTTCGCACTGCAGCCTGCAGATTCATTTCTACCGGGGAAAAATCTCAGCCGTCATCCTGAAATTATTAACGCAATTAAATATATCATTAAAAATATTACAGCCTTTAATAGATAGTTCAAGATTCGTGCAAAACATGTAGCGCTAAGTGAATTTAAACTGAATAAATTAAATCCGTAGTCAGAAGGCAAAACCGTTTATGTCAAATTCATGACATAAAATCAATGATGAAATAATCATTCAATATATAGCTCAATAAGTTGGGCAGGAAATCCTCATTCTCAATTATTATAAAAATTGTTATACCTATTTTTTTTTTTGAGGAATAAATAAATTGAAATTGAAAAATTGAAATTGAATTGAAATGATTCGGGCTCGAGAATGGCCGAGCGTGTAGCGGTGCTGTTGTTTATATGGCGTTGCTATGGTTTCTCTATTACAAGTCCCCAGTTCCCAGGTTCTAGCCCGAGAACTGGTAAAAGTGTCAATTAGATTTTAAATTTATTATTAAAAAAAAAAATAATGAATTGAAAATATGAATTGGTGTTAGGCCCAAATAACTTTAGCTGTTGGTGGTCTTTAAAACACAATTTCAATAATGATTCAGTTCGTGCTCCAATGATATGAGACAGCACTGCCGATCGCATACATCAGAAGAGAGAAAATCGTTCATCAATGTACATTATTTAAATCTAAATAAACTAATGATGAAGCCCCCGTTCACCTTTAAAATATACGTTGACGTATGAATTTCATCCGACTCGATGTTTATGACGCTCGGGTGATAGAAAGATACCTCGATGCATGACTAATCGCAAAAACTCTATGGGTGACATCCAGAGTTAATAAACCATTCTTAAAAGCAGTTTAAATTTAGAAATACGGAGATGAAATATTTTTAGGAAACACAAACAGAAAATCTATCTGAAGACGTAGAAGAAATTATGAAAAAATTGTAATAAGTGATTTGGCATTTTGGTCATTGAAATGACATAGAAATTAAAGATGCAAGCGTGAGTAGTATTTTGTTGACATTTACGAAAATTCTAATATCAATTCACGCCGTTCACGTAAACATATTTTTTTAACCACTGTACTCAAATTCGCTTAAACCTCAATTACACTGGGCGAGTTTACTAGCTACTAGCCGGCGTCATTACTAGCGCGCGAGTCAGTTTAGTCAAGTAGCTGGCCTTTCAACTCTACTCGCAAATTAGCCGAGCTAGTAGCGAGTTTACTGGACAACAATATTACACAACGCTAATTCACTAGCGGCTAGTAAACTCGCCCAGTGTAATTGAGGATTTACTGACGGTTTAAAAAAATCGCGCTCACGACGTGACACATCGTATTACGGAAAATATGACCCACAAATGCGTCTCTAATTGAAATTACTTTCCAGGAAACTGAGTAAAAAAGAGCTAAGCAAAATAAAAAACACACCGACAAGATACAAATTTGAAAACACGATCATATTTTAAGTTGAAATTTTGGCAACTTCTATATTTCATGTAATTTCACACTTATGTAGCTGTCAACTTTCAAATCGTTACAAGTAATTTTTTGTAACATTTAAACACTCATTATCAGAAATATTAATTTTGGCACAAAAATACTAAAAAACATATTACAGTTCGTGTAAATTACAAAACACTTTTTAAGCGAACGGAAGCAGCAGCTGTTTGACATTGACCAAAATACAGAGTTTTAAAAAAGTAGACTCACTTCTTGTTTTTAACATTGGAAATGTTTATGTTCGTATATGGGGGCAGAGTTACGAGTTTTCGTTCAAGGCCAAAAGACAACGGTGTCGCGATCAAGTGAGGAGCAATCATGCAAAATTGAACAAGTGCAATTTTTTCGAAATGTGTTTTATATCATGTCTAGTTAATTGAGAGGTATTTGCGACGATCTGCGGTGTTATTTTTGAGCAAATGTTAATAAATACTGTAGAAAAATCCATTTAAAAGTTAAGTAATCAAGCAAAAGTGAACGCGCGTATATAACAGAAGAATAATAGGGTTATTCCTGACAAAACTAAACAGTGCATTGATAAATATTGTAGGTATAATAAACAGTTAATTATGTTTCATATATTATGCTGTTATCATTTCCAATGTCCTTGATGGTTGCAAGGATTTCGAAATCTGTGAATTTTTTTTTTTGAAAATACTAAACCCTTTTAACAGTAAGGATATATATTTTTATTTTTGATTAATGTGGTATATATACCTATATTCAAACAAGTGCTTTTCATCAAACATTTTTAACTTAGAAATTGAATTTTTCATCGTTATATATTACTAATGACGAATGGCATTCCATATAATTTAGTGCATTATTTGAAAACAACAATAAATACCTACTAAAAACACGAATTTTAATGAGCCATTTTCCTGAGAATAGGTAGTTCTTTCAATTATCCACGAGAGACAGCACTTGTAGTAGGTACAAACATTATTTATTCCCCATTAGTGTCGTGTCATTTTAGTGGTATGACATAATTATTAAATTATTATTATATTAAATTAATTAAATAATTAAGTTATACCACTAAAATGACACGACACTAATGGGAAATAAATAATGTTTGTACCTACCACAAGTGCTGCCTCTCGTAGATAATTGAAGGCACTACTCTCAGGAAAATGGCTCATTGTGTGAAACCATAAACTCTTGAACAAAAGTGTGTTTATAAAAAAAAATGCAGTGTAATTCCATCCCATACGAGATTTTTGACAGAAATGAAAAATAACAAAACAGATAGTGAGAGCAAAAATAATTCACCGTTGATATAACTGTCAAGTCGGTATGTGGTCTGTAGCAACCCACGGAACACAACACATTTAAAATACGCCATTAACACAAAAATAACGACACACACAAAGAAATCGCATATAACGCACGGTTCCGCGTTTTTCTGAGTTACATAGGCTAATCTCAACTAGTTACTAGTTTTCTATCGATGGGAAAACAGTTGAGATGTAACGAATAGTGAAAACGGCCGAATATACCGAACATTCGGCCGAACAAGACATATTGATATTTGATATCATATACCATCGCATGCGCGCTTGGTAATATAGTGTGTTAATGGCACATATTATTACTTCCCACCTCTACTATGGTAGGGAAGTAATGGATATAGTCCGAAAAAAATATTTCGAGATTTTAACAGATCTTCACGTTTTGAGACCCTAGCAATCGTTTAAGATCATTTTCTGACTGTTGTCTGTATGTGTGTGTGTGTATGTGGTCAATTTTTCGCCTTCGATATCGTAAAAACGGAACAACATACGGCCATGCCGATTGTTCTATTGTATTTATCAGCCTTTAACTTAGATCTGATTAGATTTTGAGTCAAATCGGTTTTTTTCAAAGAATAAAGAAGAGTGTTTATTTTTTGCAAATACATACTTACTAGGTGGGAATTATAGGACTGGTCATCAGTCGAATTTTCCTTTAGGTAGGTCATGTCTTCGTATGATAAAAATAAAAAAGGGTATGTGCTTCGCCCACATAAGCGCACGGTCGAAGTTATTTTACATTTTTGCTTTTCCCTTTCTCAGCATTTTTAAAATTAACAAATTATTATTAATAATAAAAACCATGGATATCATAACATCTATACAGTGTGTCCACAGACTCATCCTCAACATGGGGATCTCCGTTGTTATGGGAGATAGAGATTTGGTTAAATGAGACAAAATGTGCATAATCTCCAGTACTACTACCCTGCGTAGTCAAACTTTCCATATTTTGCTTGGTTCGCGACCGACAGTTGAAAAACGAAATTTACCCATTTTCGTTTTTTGTTTATAACTCGCTTATTAAGTAAGTTAGAAAAAAAATATTTTTACTTTCTTAAGGCCGTTTTTTATGAAGATTTCAAATCTCTTTTCCTATTTTTATTTACTTTTATAGTTTTAGAGATACTTGTATTAACTTTGTTTTTTTAAATACACGTCAAAGATGGCCATGACACAATTCGAAAGAGTATTTTTTTCTCTTTAATTTGATATTAGGGTTGATGGATTTATTTTCGAAAATAACAGAGTTATACGTAAAACACTGATTTTTAATAGTAGGCTATGCTAAATTAATTGATAAAACAACAGAAGACCTAGCAAACAGTTGAAATTCGCGTTGACTTAGTATAAACAGCTGTTTTGTTTTAGCTGTCAAAGTATAGTTTGTTGCTAATTTGTCAGTTTACTAAGTGATTTATTAAATTTACTTTTGTTATCATGGAACCATTTTGTAACAATGAAAAATAAGCGATTTTCAACAATTGATCGTAAAACAGTAGTTTTGTCTTCTTGACTTATTCGCGTTGACTTAGTAAACGGCTTTTTAAATGATCCATAGTTTATTAAATTTACTCGTAAGTTTCTGTAAATAGACGAATGAGGTTGTCTTCATTCTGGATACTGATCGAAGTACATTTCTGCAGCTCTGGTCGAATTTTTGTGACATAGAATGTAACAATGTAACATGTAACATTGTTACAAAATGGTTCCATGATAACAAAAGTAAATTTAATAAATCACTTAGTAAACTGACAAATTAGCAACAAACTACACTTTGACAGCTAAAACAAAACAGCTGTTTACTAAACCAACGCGAATTTCAACTGTTTGCTAAGCCTTCTGTTGTTTTATCAATTAATTTAGCATAGCCTACTACTAAAAATCAGCATTTTACGTATAACTCTGTTATTTTTGAAAATAAATCTATCAACCCTGATATCAAATTAAAGAGAAAAAAAATCTCTTTCGAATGGTGTCATGGCCATCTTTGACGTGTAGTTAAAAAAAACAAAGTTAATACAAGTATCTCTAAAACTATAAAAGTAAATAAAACTATGAAAAGAGATTTGAAATCTTCATAAAAAAGGGCCTTAAGAAAGTGAAAATATTTTTTTTCTAACTTACTTAATAAGCGAGTTATAAACAAAAAACGAAAATGTGTAAATCTCGTTTTTCAACTGTCGGTCGCGAACCAAGCAAAATATGGAAAGTTTGACTACGCAGGGTAGTAGTACTGGAGATTCTGCACATTTTGTCTCATTTAACCAAATCTCTATCTCCCATAACAACGGAGATCCCCATGTTGAGGATGAGTCTGTGGACACACTGTATACCTACATAAATATCCAAAGCCTGCTTACAATATTACAATACTTTGAAACGTCAAAAATGTATTTTAAAAATTATATAATCTAGAAGAAAACGAATTTTTTATGGAATGAGACTTAGCTAGATCGATTTTTTGCCCCCCAAAACCCCTTTTCAGTCCAAATCGTCCAAGCCGCTTTATCCCTGTCAGCATTACGTTTTAAAACAGGTTTTTTTTTCATTAACAATAATTCTAAAATAACTGTTACTATTATTAATTTATTCCACATCACTATGTTGTTTACATTCGGAAATTCCTTTCCAACATATTTCGGGAAATTTATGTTTGGATAAATCCCGACAAAAATCAATCAAGAAAATGGAAAAAAAAGTATTATAATTCTACTGCGAAAATTAAAGCTACGAAGAAGTCCTTCGAAGCATCGAGTTTTATGCTTTTGTAGTTACGCAACGGCCAAACTGTATGCATGCCGTCCGAATTATTTTTAAAATTAAAATTTTAAATTTAAGACATATTTCCGCCACTTCTCAGATTAGAAGGTGGAAACTGGGGATTTGTAACATACGAGTCACGGAAATACAACGTATCAATTAGATTATGTAACGTTTCCGGATGGACGCACTCTATAACATGCAGTGCATCACGCGCGCACAGTAAAGAGAACAACAGAATGTACTGGCAGCATTATTAATGAAGCGATGTCAACGCGACAAAAAATATTTCCCGAAACGGTTACGGGAACTCTTATACACAGCATGTTATCGTGTATCAAAACTTAGCTACGTAAGTCTCTTAGCACGACTGAGATTCCCCCGAAGTCTTTTATGTTAATCATAAAACGAAAAGCCTCAGTATAATCAAGCAATATCCAGTGGCGCTAGAGGGTGGGCCATGGCCCACGCTGAAATAATCCCAATCTCTAGTTTATTTTTTAAATACGTTTTAAACCCTCGAAATTTCAAAAATTTCTTGTGCATTCTGGGTTAAAATTTTGACGAGAACTGAAATTTTGGGAATAAATATTATTGGCCCACCTTCAGAACACCATGTCCAAGTCTGGCCCACCCTAACAAAAAAATCCTAGTGCCGCCTCTGGCAATATCGATCATTTTATCTATGCTTTAACGACATCAGGTATCAATGAATTCAAAATAAAAAAAAAAGTTCATTTCATAGTGCGCACTAGCCATTAGGATTTTTTTACAGCGATGGTACGCCGACAAGTTAAAGAACCCAAAAATGGTATGGAAAACATCCACTTTTTGAAGACTGTTACATTTAAAAAAATTCACAGATTTCGCAATCCTTGCAACCATCGAGGACATTGGAAATGATAACAGCATATATGAAACATAATTAACTGTTTATTATACACACAATATTTATCAATGCACTGTTTAGTTTAGTCAGGAATAACCCTATTATTTCTTCTGTTATATACGCGTTCACTTTTGCTTGATTACTTAACTTTTAAATGGATTTTTCTACAGTATTTATTAACATTTGCTCAAAAATAACACCGCAGATCGTCGCAAATACCTCTCAATTAACACATGATATAAAACATATTTCGAAAAAATTGCACTTGTTCAATTTTGCATGATTGCTCCTCACTTGATCGCGACACCGTTGTCTTTTGGCCTTGAACGAAAACTCGTAACTCTGCCCCCTTATACGAACATAAACATTTCCAATGTTAAAAACTTCAAATAATAAGCATTATAAATTAATTTTACACAATTATATTTCGCCGTTGAGAAATAGCAGTAAAGAACACTAGTGTGTGTATGGTATGGTATATACTTTGTTTTACTCTAGTAATCACCGTGTCGGAAACACTATTAAAGTTGTCTTCCGTGAAAATGCACTGTTTATGGTGTGTCATAAATCATAATTGTTATTAAACTACAAACTATTACAGAACTATATTCTAGCTCTGCACGAAACTGCTTTTTTTTTCGCAATTTAACAGTATTTATTTTTACGCATTTTTAATTTATTAGCATCCAATTTACATAACTGAAGTTAATATTATTTACTTCTTACATTGTCACGTAAATTCAATTGTAAAAAAGTTTTTAATTAAATTATGCAAATATACGGCTGAACTTCTTCTGTAAGATTTGTTTTCTATATTGTAAGCAGACAAAATAATACTTCCTTGTCATCGTTTGACTTATAGTAAAAATTCACAGATTTCGCAATCCTTGCAACCATCGAGGACATTGGAAATGATAACAGCATATATGAAACATAATTAACTGTCTATTATACACACAATATTTATCAATGCACGTTTAGTTTTGTCAGGAATAACCCTATTATTCTTCTGTTATATACACGTTCACTTTTGCTTGATTACTTAACTTTTAAATGGATTTTTCTACAGTATTTATTAACATTTGCTCAAAAATAACACCGCAGATCGTCGCAAATACCTCTCAATTAACTAGACATGATATAAAACACATTTCGAAAAAATGGCACTTGTTCAATTTTGCATGATTGCTCCTCACTTGATCGCGACACCGTTGTCTTTTGGTCTTGAACGAAAACTCGTAACTCTGCCCCCATATACGAACATAAACATTTCCAATGTTAAAACACTTTTTTAATTTCGAAAAAAAAACTAGAAAAATGGTAGGAGAATAAACACATAGCAATTTCGTTGGATGTAAAACGGTCATTTAGGCCATGTGTGTCTACTGAAGGTTCGTCATTTTTTTGATGATGTTGATCATTCAGCCGTTACTGTATACGTTGTGTGCAACAGAGATGCAAGAACAATAATACTATTAGTTACTCGAGTACTCGTTTACCCGACGAGATCCGAAGTAACTAACACCAACATGAAAAAATAATTGTTACTTTTTATAAACAGTTACTCGATCTTGATGTAACTTTTTAACCGACTTCAAAAAGGGAGGTGGTTTTCTATTCGGTTTTTTTTTTTTGTTTTTTGTTTGTTACCTCAGAACTCTGTCATTTATGAACCGATTTGGAAAATTCTTTTTTCGTCATTTATAAACCGATTTGGAAAATTCTCTTTATATTTGAAAGGATATACTTTCAGATTGCTCCCATAGAAATTTCATCAAAATCGGTTCAGTAGTTCGGCTGATTTTAATAAAAGGTAAAAGGCACTTTTTGACACTAAAAAGTAAAAAATAAAAAACTTTTTAACAAGAAAAAACCTTCTTCAAAAAGTCACTTAAAAAGAGGAAAATAATCAAATTTTGAGGTCTGCGCCAATTTAATAAAATATGAAGTCGGTTAAAAAGTATAGTACCTATAGTGATTAATATATCTTCTTTTTAACCGACTTCATATTTTATTAAATTGGCGCAGACCTCAAAATTTGATTATTTTCCTCTTTTTACTGACTTTTTGAAGGTTTTTTTTTGTTATAAAGTTTTTGTTGTAAAGTTTTATTTACAAATAATAAAATAGAGATATTGTTAAAAGATAAGGTTTCAATCACAACCTGAACAATAATGTTAAAAATCGAAAAATAAACTACCTAACTTTATCTCGATAGATATTCAAACTGCTGTTCTTTAAGAAAATTCCAAAATATCGTTAAAAAGTGCTATTTACCAAATTGCACCTACTTACAAAAAAATAGGAATTTTGTGTCAAGTACTTAATTGTGACAAATCGTTAAATTCTTGTTAATTTCTCACCATTATTATGTCAATCCAACGGAAAAAATACCGTGCATTCATACCTGTAACAAAAAAGAAAAAAGATTATTAGATTATTATGATACAGTATAACGTAACTAAAAATTCAATAAAAGTAACAACGAAAGGGCACTACAAGGGACGAAACACAATTGCAACACACGCGTTTCATAGACTGTTTCGTTCCGAGTAAATGTATATTATTTTTCACAACAACAACAACGTTTTGTTACTATCCCACAGGAATTATCCCCCGCGCGAGAAATTCTTCCTCTGCGGAGCGAAGCCTGACTGGTGGGAATTATCCCCCCCGCGCGAGAAATTCTCCCCCAGCGAAGCGAAGCCGGACTGGTGGTGTTTATAATATTCGTAGGATTCCGCCAATACGCTAATTTTTTCCGAGTTAATCGACAAATATCATCATAACATTAGCTAATTAATGCACAAAATATTTATAAATTATATATTTAAACCTTCCTTATGATTCAATCTGCCTATCGGTGAAAACCGAATGAAAATACCTACAGCCGTCGTATAAAGAAAACCGCATCAAAATCGGTCCATCCATTGAAGAGCTATTATGCCACAGATAGATAGACATACGTGCAAACATATCGGTCCAAACACATAACACCCCTTTTTTGTGGGTCGGGAGTTAACAATTCAGGCAACTGCAGAACACGTAAACCCAGTATGTATATGTAAACAAATACATGGCCAGAGGCGTGCTTGTTGCGAGGAGACAGACAGACGTACAGCCGCAGACAGAATGCGGCGACAGTATAGTAGTGGTAATCTAGAGTTTCATTACATTCGAGATTATTAGTTATTACATACATCATATGCATATTTGAATCAGCAATCCTATATTTGGTCTCAAAACGTGACATCGCAATTCATCTCTTAATTATGTACAGCGTAATACACATCCGACAATAAAACTTGTATGCCTACAGACACCCGTAGGGGTTGATTTTCGAAAAATCCTTTCTTAGTGGATGCTTACGTCAGATTAAAGGAACCAACTGTCCAAATTTCAAGTTTCTAACTTCAGCGATTTGGCCTGGGCGTTGATTAGTCAAAAAAAACCCTACATCCCCGTTTGAAGCCCCTTATTATCTGTCACTTCTTTTAGTAGATTTATATTTAAGGGTACAACCACATTATTCATAGAGCCAAAGGTACCTCATATTAAGCACCCTACTTGCCTAATAAAGAAAAAGTTTTAAAAAATCAAACATTTACTTTTAAATTGATGAAATAATTATTATTAAAGTATAAAATGCAATCTATTATCTACATATTAGAAATCGTGTCCATCGTGATTATAATAAAATTAAGCAAAATCGCAGGATAGTGGACAATATAATTTGATTTATTATATTAAATGTACGACGTTTCGTCTATAGATTTAGACTTTTTCAAGTACATACATAAAAATAACAATATTTAACGTCGTACATTTAATATAATAAATCAAATTATATTGTCCACTATCCTGCGATTTTGCTTAATTTTATTATCTACATTTACAAAAAGCATTGTAAACTAGATTGTTATTTTCATTCTTAAAAAATACTTTCAAAAAAACTACCTAAAATTGGACAGTTTTCCTCACTAAAATAATATAGAAGTAACTATATCGAACAATATGTTTGAGAGACTGAATACAAATCTCTGTAAACTCAGAGAACTTATGATAAATAACTGAAATTCGCAGAATATAATAAAACCCTTTTCTGTTAACACAAACAAGCAAACTTTCGATGTCTAATTACTATACAAATACGTTCATCCGACGTCATCGCATCATTTATTGAAGATCCCTGTAAGCAATGGCCTACTTTCAAAGTAGTTCATATGTGTGTTTCCAGTGCTGTACGAAGGGCAGTGCGGAAAGATTTCGACGTATCTAGTTTCATCCTATACTTGTAACACCACATCTTGTTTTATCCGCCGCGCCGAACACCACGGCTTATTTTATCCGCCGCGCCGAACACCACGGTTTGTTTTATCCGCCGCGCCGAACACCACGGCTTATTTTATCCGCCGCGCCGAACACCACGGTTTGTTTTATCCGCCGCGCCGAACACCACGGTTTGTTTTATCCGCCGCGCCGAACACCACGGCTTATTTTATCCGCCGCGCCGAACACCACGGTTTGTTTTATCCGCCGCGCCGAACACCACGGCTTATTTTATCCGCCGCGCCGAACACCACGGCTTATTTTATCCGCCGCGCCGAACACCACGGCTTGTTTTATCCGCCGCGCCGAACACCACGGCTTGTTTTATCCGCCGCGCCGAACACCACGGCTTGTTTTATCCGCCGCGCCGAACACCACGGCTTATTTTATCCGCCGCGCCGAACACCACGGCTTGTTTTATCCGCCGCGCCGAACACCACGGCTTGTTTTATCCGCCGCGCCGGAACAAATATGATCAGTAACATAGCAATGTCTCTAATCCTTCATTTACGGTAATATGTACTTAGTGATGGACGATACGAGATGTTTTTACAATCGAAACATTATTGTTATCGTTCATAATAACTATCGAGTCCACAACCGACTCGGAGTTTGATTTTACAATCGAAATGTTCGATTATTTGCTACTTAGTCCAAAACACCGACAAAATAACAGAATTACTTCAAAATCGAAAATTAACTTAGAAGCAAGTGTTTCCGGGCTAGGTAGCCGTGGTCTAAAGGATTTTACTCCGAACGTTTCGCCCAAAGCTCCGTTGGGCATCTTCAGCGGCGATTGGCAATACGATTCGATCTTCTTGCCGGTCGACCGGTAACTCTTAAAGATAAAAATATGCCCCTAAAATTTTAACTAAAAGGCCCGTTAAGGGACGGACTTAAACATTTTAAAGAAACACTAGCTTACAGGCGGAGAATTACATGTATATAAAAATTCGACTGACGACCAGTACTATACTTCCCACCTAGTAAATATCTGCAAAAAATAAACACTCTTTTTTTATTCTTTGAAAAAAAGCATATGTCCCTCTTTTTACTTCCCACCTCTACTATGGTAGGGAAGTAATGGATTCAGTCCGAAAACAATATTTCGAGATTTTAACAGATTTTCACGTTTTGAGACCCTAGCAATCGTTTAAGATCATTTTCTGACTGATGTCTGTATGTGTGTGTGTATGTGTGTATGTGTGTATGTGTGTGTGTATGTGGTCAATTTTTCGCCTTCGATATCTTAAGAACGGAACAACATACGGGCATGCCGATTGTTCTATTGTGTTTATCAGCCTTTAACTTAGATCTGATTAGATTTTGAGTCAAATCGGTTCAGTGGATCCTGAGATATTCAAAAAAACGTCCTCAATGTCACGTATTAACATAGGTAAAAAAAAATATAAATGAATTCTAGATGTTATAATATGAAAAAAATGTAAATATTTTTTTTCTCTAAAATGTATAGTTTTCGAGAAAAAAAATATTTTACTAAAAAAAATAAAAATTGTACGTAAATCAAGGTAACCATGATTTTTGCTATATTAAGCTAGCCATCAATAGATCACCAAACAAAAAAGAGGGCCATGCTTTTTTCAAAGAATAAAAATTAAATTGTGTTTTAAAGACCACCAACAGCTAAGGTTATTTGGGCCTAGTCAAAGAATAAAAAAAAGAGTGTTTATTTTTTGCAAATATTTACTAGGTGGGAAGTATAGGACTGGTCATCAGTCGAATTTTTTGTTTAGTGATCTATACATGATGGCTAGCTTAATATAGCAAAAATCATGGTTACCTTGATTTACGTACAATTTTTATTTTTTTTAGTAAAATATTTTTTTTCTCGAAAACTACATTTTAGAGAGAAAAAATATTTACATTTTCTTCATATTATAACATCTTGAATTCATTTATATTTTTTTTACCTATGTTAATACGTGACATTGAAAACGTTTTTTTGAATATCTCAGGATCCACTGCACCGATTTGACTCAAAATCTAATCAGATCTAAGTTAAAGGCTGATAAACACAATAGAACAATCGGCATGGCCGTATGTTGTTCTGTTTTTACGATATCGAAGGCGAAAAATTGACCACATATACACACACATACAGACATCAGTCAGAAAATGACCTTAAACGATTGCTAGGGTCTCAAAACGTGAAGATCTGTTAAAATCTCGAAATATTTTTTTCGGACTAAATCCATTACTTCCCTACCATAGTAGAGGTGGGAAGTAATTAGATGTATAGACATGACTCACGTCTTGTTGCTTATACTTTTCCCTAGTCGTTTAGAGTCCATAATATGTCAATGGATAGCGCAAAAAGTCAACATAACAGGACGTCAATGCGTCAGTAAGTTGTTGTGAACACATCAAGAGTAGGAACGGCGAGGGTCCTGCTGTGCAGTGCAGAGTCGGTATAGTTCAACAGAAGCGACGTCAATGACGACACACATAGTACACACATTTACAGGGAATATTATATCGATCGCGCACGTCGCGAGGCCAGGGCGTCGCGGCGGTCAGAACGATGGCGATACACAACCGACGCGCACTGTACCATATACTTATACCGCGCGGCAGCTGGGCAACGGATACCATACAATTTCTCCAGTCATATATTTATATGGCTCATACTGTTTAACAGACGTGGGAGTATTTTTGACCACAATTCTGGATTGCACAGCGCATTATCAGAAAATCTAATTTGACAATGCGACTACATTCCGTCATGATAAGCGTTGCAGAATTTTAACTGATCTTTCTCAAAATAACTGATCGACCCAACTGTTTTTTTTGACCTTTGCTTAGTCAGAGCTACGTTTTGAGAATTATATAGGTTTAGTAAATAGTTATATGATTATTATGAGTAAAAAATATATAAGCGACGAAATATGACGCAATCACAAAAGGGACGGAGCATAGGGTAATTTGGATAGAGGTCAAGGATTTGGCTCGGCCCCATTCTCTACAGGTAATAGACGTACAAGATGGCTAGGAAGGACGGCCAGGAGACAACCGTTATTTCGTCTAAATTAGTGTTGCCGTCTAGACAAGACTTTTAAAGTCTTGTCTTGTCTTCAAATATTAAGACTTCACTAAGTCTAAGTCTAGATTAACAAACTCTTGTCTTGCCTAATATCAAGACTCGAGATTATTTTCACAAGTCTAGATTAGTAGTAGTAGGTAAAGTAAACATTTACATACTACTACTTAGTTTATCTAGACTCTTGAAAATTTTCTAGAGTTTTGGCAAAAGTCTTGATCTAGATCTTGTCTTGTCTTGAAAATTTCTAGACAAGACTTTTTCATAAGACACTCTGTATGTACATAACAATAAAAACGATATTAACTGTTTGCATCAGAAATATTGGATCATTCGTTTCAGCAATAACGTATTTGATAGCTTGCACAAAATATTTTCTTTGTTCTTTTTAACGTCTGTATGCATTCTCTATTATAAAATATATATCACCATGTAATAAATACAGTAAAACCACCTTAAACAGACACATCTCCTAAAATCTTAAATCGACGTGGACAGTAAATTTTAGAACACCTCAACCTAAATTTTTAATGATACATTTTTAGAGTGTTAGGTCTCCAAGTCACTATATGAATAATAAGAGCTGTTAGAAATACCTTGTGTCCGTCTTGTGACTTCATGTGTTGTTAACACGACACGTTTCAGCAACGAGTTGCCATCTTCAGGTGTGGTTAATTTTTTATATTATAAAACACACACACACATTGAGTATTCGTAACACGTTATCATCATAATATTATAAAATATTACGAATACTCAATGAATGTGTGTTTTATAATATAAAAAATTAACCACACCTGAAGATGGCACCTCGTTGCTGAAACGCGTAACACATGAAGTCACAAGACGGACACCAAAAATACAAGGTATTTCTAATACTTCTTATTATTAAATTTTTAAGGCTGAAAGGTTCGGGGAAATACCAAATGATGGGCCCACTTTACAGATCCTTCAGACGAAAATTTTGTAAACATTTGCCTGGAAAAACTTAGAACTTTTTAAAAATTACGTAATCTTTCACACGTAGCCAAAAAAATTCGCTTGTAGGATCTGTAGACCAGTGTAATTCTTGGTCCTTTATTTGGCATTTACCCGAATCTTTTAGCTTTAAAAATAGTGTCGGGAGAGCTGTAATCGCTTTAGGCGACGGCAAAGGATTTGAGATGAAGAGCGCAGGGAGTAACTTCCTGTACGTAAATCGCATCTTGACAAAACGACAAGTACAATTAAAAAAGGGAAAGAAATGCGTTTAAAAATTACATTTTACATACCTAAGTACATAATAGGCAGATATTATTTTTGTTATATTTATGAATCGGGTTTCATCTAAATTCTAAACGGTTGACGAAGCCGAAAGCAAGCAGCCAAGCACGTTAAAAGGAGCGTTCAGAATATTATCCAGGTGTGCAAGCTTTCACGGCCGGCATTGTTCCAAGTCTTCATGGTTTCCGGGCTTGTAGGCCGTGGTCCGGTGGTATTTCTACCTGACGTTTCGTCTACAACTGCGGTAGACATTCTCAAAGGCGATGTGGCAGCGGTCGAAGTGTCCTCCTTGGCGGCTCACAGGTCAGTGAGCCGCCAAGGAGGACACTTCGACCGCTGCTACATCGCCTTTGAGAATGTTTACCGCAGTTGTAGACGAAACGTCAGGTAGAAATACCACCGGACCACGGCCTACAAGCCCGGAAACCATGAAGACTTGGTTCAGAATTTTGTCTTTATAATATAAACAATTACAATTATTTCTTTTATTTCTACGATACTTTTCCAAATATCCTCACTCTCTCGAATAATTTGCAATAATTGAATTGAATGATTAAACCGTCTCCCTTTAAAAGGCACCTCTCTTAAACGTACACATTTCTCAGTCCCATCGGTATTCATTTAAGAGAGACGAACATTAAAAGATTTATATTCTCCATGATTTATTCAAATTTCTAAAGTAATGTATTGGGAGAAGTGGAGTGCAATCACCAAACATCACTTATTCAGCGACGTTTCTTTATTGATAATAAATTCTTTAGGGTGAAGAAGTTATTATCAATAACGAAACGTTGTTGAATAAATGATTTTTAATGTTTGATTGCACTCCACTTTTCCCAATAGTATATTACATTGTAAATTTAAGAGAGGCTCTGCTGTAAATGGCGAAATGGCGGTATTGAACATATCGATATCGGAAAAATAGTATAGGCCCAACCCTAAAAAAGGGTGTGGGTCTCGGGACCCCCGACAGACGTGAAACATCAAAGAAAACGTTATTGAACTCGGTGGTATTCTCTATGTAGTAGTATATATTTTTTCAAAAGCAGCAACTAACTGTTATGCTGACGTAATCCTATATACTGCACTGTAACACACGCGGTTGCCCGAGCGCGCGGAAGCCGAGAGAGAGAGTGCCGCAGTGGTGGGGAGAACAGCAGCGAAGGAGCGGACCAAACATTTCGTTGCATATTTCTCCTCACGCGGCCGACATAAGATGTTTCACATCAAAAATACACGAAAATCATTTTGGTAAAAATTCAGAAATAGATCAGTTTCGACGCGCCGGTGATTGGACTAGCACTAAATTCTGTTGAACTTCATAAGCATAAAAATATGGCCGAAGCGAGTTAGTAAATGGCACTGGCAGCATGTGCATTTTCCTGACGCAAGAAATTTTATCTGCATATATGACAAAGCGTTGATGTCAGCAAAATGTCTTTCAATGTCGCACACAAGTTGCAGCGGTCACGTCGACAGCTCATCTTTACAGTCGCAAAGTGCTGCCGGTGCACTCAGCAGACCGATTGTTCCTGTCATTTGCTATGTGTCGGCTGCTGCAAGCACAATCAATATCAATCGCCAGTTCTGCTGTTGCTGTTGCATTTTCTTAACAGTTTGATTTTTAAATGGCTTTTTGAAGCTATTATTGCTTCAAGGCGGAAATTGTTTGTATAACTTGTCGGTGACCCAATAATGCCATTATAATATTTGCAGATCGATTGGTCAGTATTAAAGGGGTGGCAGATCACCCTAAACGTGTCATGTACCCGACGAAATTTATATTATTAGTTCAAGGTTCAAATTTTAATATGTTGTTACGGCGACTGTTTTAAGCATATATTTCAATTTCACCCCCTTGCAGAACGATATAAACACCTAGGCGAGCAAGTTTCCCTCTATAAGAGAGGGGGTTAATACCGACATTTTGTTCTGCAAATTGAAATATATGCTTAAAACAGTCGCCGAAACAACATATTAAAATTTGACCTTGAACTAATAATATAACATTTCGTCGGGTATATGACACGTTTAGGGTGATCTAGGCCACCCCTTTAATACCAACCAATCGATCTGCAAATATTATAATGGCATTATTGGGTCACCGACAAGCTATACAAACAATTTCAGCCTTGAAGCAATAATAATTGTGACCATTTTTTTTGTTACATGTTGGGGGCGGTCTGCATCCCTGCCATACAGCTATGTAGCAAAATCCCTTACTCAGGGCACTTTAAAATGCCTCCCTCAACATCTTCTCAAAAATAAAGCCTTGAATAAATAACACCAAAAAATTGTCACTAGCTCTCGGTCTATTAGTGTTATTCTGTAAGTGAAGTTTATAACATTAACTCAGCTTTGCTAAATTAAAAAAAAATGTTTGTGTAATTTTGTTAATTTTTATTGCTCCGTACTTCGTAATCCGAAACCCTAATGCAAATTTCAATTTTTTGAGAACCGAATTTTTTATTACTTGGCCAGGTAAAATGCTAATATTCGGAAAAATTCAGTATTCGGTAAAATAATCGAGTCCTCGATGCACCACTAAAACACAACAAAAAAATAATTTTAGCATATATGCAAAGTTCAATTAATTCAACTGAACTACAAATAAATGGAAACACTGGAGACCGTCTGGAGAATAGGGAATGCGAATGTCCTTTACAACTGTATCAACATTTCTTCCGCCAGTATAAGTTGAGGGTTGCGCCTACGCATCTGCGGTTAAAAGACAAAATGGTTTGTGTTTAATTTTTGGTGAAACAAATTATCGCGGTGACCGTAAATTTCGTCGCGTCACTTCGTGAAATGTCGCCGAGACATATTGATTGTAACTCTTAGCTAGGATGACGTGCCGAATCATCAGCAGAATTGCAGATAGAAAACGCTCCATCTGTCGAGTCGAGCTGTTATTTTTTTTGTCACTTTTTAATAAATTTGACATGACATAAGTAAAATTGAGACAGACATTTTACAATGCTGTAAATAGCACCATTTTATTACTCCAAAAAGAATTTGACGACCTCAGCTGTGAGCGGCTATAATCTTCTAATATAAATAGAATTAAAAAATCTATCTGAAGGTACAGAAAAAAATTACCCAAAATTCAACATAAACAATTTTTCCATGTGGTCACAGATATATAGGTACGCAGTAAGTCCAACGCACAGGCACAAGAACAAACGTGTGCACACGTATACCGTTAACACAACACAACAAAGGTATTTGTGTTATTTGGCAGAAACGTTTGATGTTTATTTGTCCATCAAAGAGGGTTTCTACATGATGTCGGATATTATGTTACAGACAGGGTTCTCGACAGCGTTAACTGAATGAACAGACATTTTTGTCTGGGTTGTTCCGATTGAGGAAGCGGAGCGTCTTCTTGGATGTCACCTTTCCGAACAGTATAAGTTCACATCAAAAGAAACACAGAGGAACATTTTGAACACGCGGAAACCACGCCAATTCACTCCGGTCTACACTCCGTACCAAAGCACTCATTTTAGGAACAACTTACTATTATAAGGCCCGCATTCACCGAACACTGTAAAAGATAGATGTTACTAATCTAATAATAAAATTAACTTTCAATTCACCAAGCAATTCATTCGATAGAATAATAACGTATAAATTTACCATACACCTTGGTAATTTTGTCAAATATTTTGATTCTAAAGCACGTTTACCAAAAATTCGACCGATGGCGCATCGATCGAAAATGTAAAATGGTGAATAGTGATATATTTTACTGAGATAAGCCTTTACCTGAAAGATATATATGGAATTAATAGATTTATCTGAAAAGGTCACCAGGCCATAAAGTAATTTGTGCATTTCGTGCCCGCCCCATTTTACTAGGCGAATAAATATTTGTAAAATGAATAGTTATTCTTACGATTTATACCTGCAGTAAACTTAACTACGTTTAATGAATTGAATGATCGCTATTTATTCCGAGTAATAGTTACCAGGGGAATAAATCAACGGAATAAATAACTAACTAGGCTCGATAAATACGGGCCTAAGTGAGGTAACGTAAACAATTCAATCTGTCCAGCAACATTGTCATTTGTCCACGTGAAGGCAATTTATTGTTTTGCAATTGCACAGTAAACAAGCAACTGAAAGAACAAAGTCAATAAGCTGTTCACATCGAATCAACGAAAGTCCTAAGGACAAAAATGTTTACTGAAGTTGCTATATATTTCTTTTGATATTTAGCACTTCTTCTGGAAACAGGCAACTTAGGAAAACTTTTGTTTTTGTCACCGTAAACAATAAGGAACACTGAAAAATATATAGGAACAAGTTACAGGACTAAGCAACAGCAACAAAAAGTTCCTCCCACGTAACTTTTGATTTTGGTGTGAACTACAATGTATGAGTTGTGATGCAGATAGAAAGTTTCACTATTTACACTCGCATCTATACAGTGCGTTCTTATATCATAAGGCAAACTGATAATATTATTATTGCACTAGATGCCCCGTTCGGCTTCTCCCGGATGTACTTAAGCACACCCGATCACTCGAATTTAATTTTACATTTCACACCGCTTTAACATAAAATTGATTACAATCTGATTTGCACCCGGTCAAAACCAGGGCGGGCAGTTAGTATAGACGTAAACCGTCCCCAAGAAATAAACTATATCGAATTATAAAAACCGCATTCAAATCCGTTCAATAGTTCTAGAGATTAGCCGGTACAGACAGACACCTATCGAGACTTCCTTTTATTTATATTTTATATGATTAAGAACAGTGGCACTTCAGTCCGGCTGACGACTATTGTACTACCACTGGCGTATAACCATAGACAATTACCACAATCATAGACAATAACTACAAGGTGTATGTACTAGCCCCTAGTTGGCAGTTGCCAAGTTACATATTATACATATAAATATATTATACATATTAAACTACTGGAAACCCGCTTTTCCACCTATCAAACCGTTACTTCCACCACATTTTTATTTTCAATTTTTTAGTTTGTTATTTAAATAATTTGTAGTTTTCAGATTTTTATTTCCCACCTCTACTATGGTAGGGAAGTAATGGATTTAGTCCGAAAAAAATATTTCGAGATTTTAACAGATTTTCACGTTTTGAGACCCTATCAATCGTTTAAGGTTATTTTCTGACTGATGTCTGTATGTGTGTGTGTGTGTGTGTGTGTGTATGTGGTCAATTTTTCGCCTTCGATATCTTAAGAACGGAACAACATACGACCATGCCGATTGTTCTATTGTGTTTATCAGCCTTTAACTTAGATCTGATTAGATTTTGAGTCAAATCGGTTTAGTGGATCCTGAGATATTAAAAAAAAAGTTCTCAATGTCACGTATTAACATAGGTAAAAAAAAATAAATGAATTCTAGATGTTATAATATGAAAAAAATGTAAATATTTTTTTTCTCTAAAATGTAGTTTTCGAGAAAGAAAATATTTTACTAAAAAAAAATAAAAATTGTACGTAAATCAAGGTAACCATGATTTTTGCTATATTAAGCTAGCCATCAGTAGATCACTAAACAAAAAAGAGGACCATGCTTTTTTTCAAAGAATAAAAAAAGAGTGTTTATTTTTTGCAAATATTTACTAGGTGGGAAGTATAGAACTGGTCTCAAGTCGAATTTTATCCTTTGTATACACCTAATGATCTACCTTGATGCCAAATTTCAAGTTTCTAAGTCACTTAGAAGTGGTCTAGGTTTTTGATGAGTAAGTGTAAAAATGGCATTTTTCAGACCTTAATAACGCGAGAACTATAACAGGTTTATTCATGAACATTGGGATTCTAGCTATTCAAGAGGGCCTTATTAGACCTGCAAAATTACAAGTGTGTAGGTCTTTTGAGTTATGGGGGAGTCGAAAGTAGCTCGAAATGGCTCGAGTAAAATATACACACATAAACTGTGTAAGGCTTTCGCGGCCATCGCTTAATCTTGACGAGTTTTTTGGGCTATTAGGCCGTCGTTTGTTCAAGGTTTTGGTTCTTGACGTTTCGCCAACACGCGTGGTTAGCATTTTCAAAAGATGCTCTCCTTTCCGATGTACAATTATTACAGGTTGTAATTGTACGGCCTAATAGCCCAAAAAACTCGTCAAGAATATACACACAGTCAGTGTTGCCGAACTTGGCTGACCTGACACTGCACTGTCGTGTATTTAGACATTTTTAATATTTCAAAGAAACGCGTAAAAAATTAATTATTTTGTAACGTGCGCCGTTCTGTTTGAATAGTGAATATTGCGCGCCAATCGCTGTGACGTCAGCTGATGCCATGACTTTGACAGCAGTCGACAGAGGTAATTATTTCAGCAAAGCGATTACACAGCACATGCGACGTTGTATGATCAAGTTTGACACTCAAAGCACGACCAGGCAGTGGTTTAGTGACGTTTGGCATCACACTTGCATATTGTCGTGCGTTTTGGGTCACGTGCTTTTATTTAAATTTTATAGCGACATCTAGATTAGATTCTTTCAAAGAATTAGGTAAGTTTTTGTGAGTATTTCTGTGAAAACAGTCGAACAAGTCCTACCGCGTAACGGAAAAAAATAATTTCCAAGAAAAAATATTCAGTTAATTTAGTTTTCTTGCAGTTTTTTTTTTAAATTCTGTATGACGCCTAGACGAAAACGTATTTCCAGAATTATCAGCATCATTCGAGATTTCGAAAACGAGTGTAGGTACCGATTTAGATTAAACTTGGTACACAGTCACTGATACCGAAATTTTAAAGTATTAGGTATTTTTTTATCCATACATGCTTGAGTTAAAATTAAGTTCCAATCAAAACCGACACTAACGTAAACGAAGCCGCGGGTTAAGTCTAGTATTAAATCGATACATATAATAATCACTGAATTCGAAGTTGCTATATTTAAATAGAGCAATTTGATCCTTGAAAACAGTTTTAAAATCAGTATTGCTTTTTATTGATCCTTTGTGCCACGGAAGTGCTCATTTCCAACAATTCTTAAAAATAATAATAATTGTGACAGGTTATTCCCTAATATTATAGCCATCAGAATACAAGAAAGACGCACAAACAGCAGAGAGATTGGTAACCCTAAAACCGAAATTGAAATCCGAAAGCTCGTGACTTGAACGTTTCATCCAGTATCCAATATCAAGAATCGTCTTAACCCTTTTCAGCGTGCTGCTTAAATGAAACGACTATCATTGCTGTTTACAATAATTATCATCCTCCAATGTGTAGGTTCTTATTGCGTTTGAAACTGAATTATTTTCCATATATGCTATTCAAAAACAAGTTTCACTAACCCTACCCAGTGGAGGATTAAGAGGGGGGGGGCACTCGCCCCTGGCCTCTGATCCTGGGGGGCAACCAAATCTCGAGAAGTCCTTCTTAATCAAATCCCAAACAAGGCCAAAATATGTTTAGTAAGTAAGAGGCAGTTTGGAGTTCGAGGCCCCGTACGTATACAAAATATAAACGTAGGTAGGTCGTTTATTATAAATAATTGATTTTTTTTGTCTATATTATTCATTTTTTACAAAATTTACACTAAAATACATCAATTTCTAAGCAGATCGGGGGCCTCATTTAGTTCTGCCGCCCCGGGCCTCCGACGGGCTTAGTCCGCCACTGACCCTACCATCAATAATTGTTCCTAATATTCATTCTGCATTTCCTGCTATGAAAGATGGTTTTTTTGCAAGTTTTCCCATATAAATAAAAACAAGTGTTAAACAAGCTGAATCATTATGTAAATAAAATTTAGGAAACAATAAATGATCTGAGTGGTAAGTGGTACCAGCACTTAAAAAAATTATGTAAGTGCCTGTAAGTCTAGTTTAATAAATCTCTTATTATTTTATTTAAGTCTCACTTAATACCGCATAGGACATCTTTACGCCTGTTTTTCAACTATATATACCCAGTTATACGAAACCACAGAATACATTTATTCATTATTGACTTACTCGTCATTCATCTCTGATGCAACGAATTTTTATAAGCTGAACAGATTGGAAAATTTAAAGGTTCTCATGGAATTTTAATCTATTTATTATCAGTTTTTTATGTAGGTATTCTTTTTTTTATATCTTTTGTACATATAATATGTCGGACGTGTCAGGATATATTTTATCCGTTTATAGACAAAATAAATTATTTATGATAAATTAATAAGATTTATATTTGAAAATTTTTCGTTGGAAAGCAGCCAATTATATAATTGATTCGAAACATATTGGAAAAAATCATTTTACCAACTATGGTTGGTAAAATAATTTTTTCCAATATGTTTCGAATCAATGGTTGGTAAAATGATTTTTTCCAAAATTGGAAAAAATCATTTTACCAACTATGGTTGGTAAAATAATTTTTTCCAATATGTTTCGAATCAATGGTTGGTAAAATGATTTTTTCCAATATGTTTCGAATCAATTATATAATTGGCTGCTTTCCAACGAACAATTTTAAATTATTTATTTATCCATTTTTTAGCTGACTGTATAATAAAGATAAAAAGTATACCCCTTTGCTTCCCAGAACTTATTTTTAACTGTTTTCCGTATTCTATTAATATTTTCATTAATTTGACAGTTAAATTTCACTTTTCAATTCATCATCAGGAAACGAAAAAAAAATTGTGTTTTAAAAACCACCATAGCTAAGGCTATTTGGGCCTAGCACCAATTCATATTTTCAATTCATTATTTTTTTTTTTTTAAATAAATTGAAAACCCAATTGACACTTTTACCAGCTCTCGAGCTAGAACCCGGGAACTGGGGACTTGTAATAGAGGAACCATAGCAACGCCATGTAAAAACAGCATTGCTACACGCTCGGCTATTCTCAAGCCCATCACGAAACGAGAGTGACGCGGTCTTTTATTTTAGAGATTATTTTAATATTTGTTAATAATAAATGCTGGAATTGAAATTCGCGGGATATAAGAGTGTAATCGAACAGAAAGTTGATACTTTTGTGTGCATCAAGTTTCATCAAAATCGGTCCAGCCGTTCGCACGAGAGTTGCTTGTATAAACAGAGAAAAATCCTGGAAAAAAAATCCGAAAACACCGCGAAAACC
The DNA here is from genome assembly GCA_039654895.1 of Mongoloraphidia duomilia. Classification (NCBI taxonomy): domain Eukaryota; kingdom Metazoa; phylum Arthropoda; class Insecta; order Raphidioptera; family Raphidiidae; genus Mongoloraphidia; species Mongoloraphidia duomilia. Next base: position 44,312,334 of record CM077524.1, on the reverse strand, counting down.
AAACGAAATTACAGACATACATCCCGTTACTATTTAATATATTCGCATATTGATATCGCAAACCAATTGGAGGACAGTATGACTCATTTGGTAGCGTCGCGACCTCTGAAACAGACTGTCGTGGGTTCGAATCCCACCTCTGCTCATGGATGTTTTGTGATGTTATTTAGTTTTTAAGTTATATATTATAATATTAATTGTTGTATTTAAGACGCTAATGACCTAAGTTGTCGACGCGTCTATAATTCACAATAAATAAATAAATAAATAAATAAAAGCAAACCAATTGATTTCATTCCTCGTTTTCGAATCCATCAAACTTATGATACGACGATTCGCAAGAATATTTCAGATAAAGCCATAGTCAATGAACACACATATTATATACGTATATATAGCTATATAAACACTGCAGAATGTAAAAAGGGTGTCGCTTCGCTAACCGTATTTACGCGTATAGAGACATCGACTGCACTATAGAAGGGCGCCCCCTGCACACGGGTGTACAGTAGGCGACATAGTAGATATCCAGTTAAATCCCACGGGATCATAGAGCGGCGCACATTTACCTAATATTGTATATTGGCTAGAAAGTCCCGACACTTTCCTCGCTTTTATGTCATTTCAAGGATATTGCGACGGAAAGTGCAATGGCAAATATCGTTACGCGATTTCGTTTCATATATAGTTGAGATTTAATTTATTTCTGAATTATAGCCCTAGAGCTCGTAGTCAAAAACTGCAAGAATTTTTTAAGGGCTAATATTTTGAGACTAGTTAGTATTTATTTACACCCTAAATACTAGCCTTTACAAAATTATTGCAATTTTTAACCACGAGCTCTTGTCCTGAGTTATTTCACAAAAATGGCTATTGCCCGTATTCACCGAGTCTAGTTAGCTAAGTACGAGCGGTCCCAATAGGGAATGCCTTAGTGGAACCAGACTGGGATAACCTTAGTGGGTTCTAACTGAGATTATTTCAGTGGGTTCTCCAATTGGGTTATTAAACGAATTTTTTTTTTACTTAAATGGAAGGACCACATCAAGTTTTATAGCAAAACTGTTTTTATTTAATTTTTTTGCTTACTAATTAAAAAGTTATATTTAAATAAAAATTAATTTTTAAACTCAGTTCCGATAACGCGCCGAAATAATCCGAACGCGTGTGACGTCATTATGTTATCTATGGTCTTTGTATCCATGGTTACCAAGTTAAAAATTTATTATTTTTGATAGTATGTGTAATACATATACACAAATACCAACAAATGCAGACACATTTTAACATAACGACGTCACAAACATTCCTGGCGCGTTTTGAAGTCACGTGATATTTTTTAAATTTTTATACATTGTAATTAATTTTTAGTAATTTATCTATAGCTTTAAAAAAGTTTTTCTTTTCGATTTTCAATATTATTTGTTAAATTATTAGAAAAAATTAATAATTTTTTTCAAACTTAAATACCTAATTGGGATTTCCCCATTGACATAACTAGGATAGCCCGATTAGGACCCGACGTGACATCCCCATATGCGGTCCCAATAGGGTTTACTTTAAAATTTTTAGTCGCGGGTTTCACAGGTTTTTGAATCGGATATATTTTAATATATATACTATTAAAATGTGTACCTATATGCCTTTCAAAAACCCGTAAACTGTGCCAGCACACAACAGAGATATCACAGATTTTTAACTGCCTAGCAGATTTTAAAAAGGTCAACCTGCGGAAAATATGTTAATAATCTACGAGGCATGCATAACCTTTCAAAAACCTGTGAATCGACTGTGAATCATTTGTGAATAATCGTGAATAGTCTCCGCTGGCATACAGATTCAACAACACAGGTTTTTGAAAGTGTATAGCAGATTTTAAGTATTTCTACCCACGAAAAATCTGCCAATTATCTGCTAGACAGCTTGTCACAACGACAGACTATAGGCCAAGTTTGGAGCAAACTTGGCTGGTAAACTACTGAAAATGTACCGAATATCCATCAAAAACTGCTATATTAGCTTGCTCTTTCTCTGTTATTTCCCTGCCAGATATTTTGTCTCGGGTTATTTATTCCGTTGATTTATTCCCCTGGTTTAGTCGGAATAAATAGCGATATTTCAATTCTAGGACGAGATATTTATGAAAATCCAAAAAATGGGACCTTTTTACCCCACTCCCGCCCAAAGCTCGCATCCCCCGACTGGGGACTTTTAGTATGTTATACCTGGGGGTCACCCCTGCCACTTAAAATAATAACCAGACTACACGATTTATTGCATTTATTTTTGCTTCGTTGACTGGACTATAACCCGCTCTAGGTACATTGACAGAATTTACCTTAGATCTGATTAGATTGTGTTGACAATTTAATTAGTACATAATATTATCTCACCATTAGATTTTTTTAAAGTAAGTACCTACTTGAACTTTTTCCACAGTTAAATGTTTACTTTCGAAAAGTAGGTATCAAAAAGTATAAAGAGTTGTTTTACAATATCATACTATTTGAACTACAGAACCGATTTCATCTCACGATCTGTCTCCGAAGTTTAAGTGCGTTAAGGTAAAGTTCGCGTTACGTTTTGTGTGTACGAAGAAACAGTTTACAGGGGTAGAGAAGCTATAACACAGCCTATATGCATACATAGCTCCGACCGGCGCGTACATCAGAGAGCTTTACACAGCGAGTCGGCCATCCCGAGGGCTTCTAGTTATGATTATTGACCTACTGTGTACTATGCTATGCTATATATGCTGACTTTTACATACTGCAAACATGACTCACGACTAGACAAACAAGTCATGAGAATAAAAACCGATCGGAACCACACCTTTCTGAATACGTTTCAATAAAAATCATCGATCGAGGAATTTTTCCGAAGTGAAAATCTAATTTGACTCCCCTATTATCCTAGGACCTAGAGGAATACTGAGGAATACTGATATGTTAAAAAATAAGTAAAGCTGCGTTATAGTAATTTATGCAACTAGTGGCTTACGTGACGGATTATATGACAGTCGCGAATTTGCGATACGAACCTAAGCTTATGTTGCATTTATACCAGAACGAGTGTGTGTAATCAGACAAGTTCTGGTATAAATGCAACATAACCTTAAGAGAGTATTGTAAAATTGCGACTGTCAGATTCGTCACTTTAGACACGCGTTACATACAATATTTTTTGCAACAACTGCTTCAAAAGTTCAATTTTAAGCAAATAAAACACAATTTGGATAAATATTTTATTAGTGATATTATAAGCAAAGTAATCTATAAAGTACTTTATTAGGCACATGTGTTATAAAGTAAAACAAAACTGTATTACTTTATAGAACGGAGTGCGTTAAAATTTACTTTAAACACTACCGTTCGAACGCATCAGAAGCTTCCATAAAGAATCACTTTTTGGATAGACAGTCATCTAAAATTATTGTACTTTTGATGCAAGTGTTGCAAAAAATTAATTATAGTTCAGCTTATGGTTTATTAATAGTGTTGAAATATGAAAATCAAACATTGGGAGGGATTTTTAAAGGGCCATCATTTTTAGGTAACACTAAGAAACACATTGAAATAATTTACTTGTGGGCAACATTGGACCAAATCCCCTAGAAAAATAGACAATGTTCTTCCAATTATATGTTTTATTCAGAATCTATGTCACTGGTTTCCAAAAATAAAAAATAATCAATCTGATTGCCGGAAGCTGAGATAAGTGCAAGTACAGTAATTACGGTGCACTGTTCAATGCAAAGCATCCATTAAATTTATTCCACTGTTGACAGAGTTTCCTGCAAACTAAAAGAATATCGATCGTCGCGTGTTATTACAGCAAGTGGAGCTTTTCACACCCCGTTTCCTCTGTGGTTGGGTGGTGGGCCTATACCCACTTCTCTTACTAGACTTATATAGAATGTTGATATTACCTATATATACAGGGTGTTTCATAATATATGCGCAAGACTTCAGGATGTGATAGCTCGTCCAAAAATATGAAAAAAAGTTTCTATTACCTTATATCCTCTAAAATGCACCATTTTAGAGATACAGGGTGTTGAAATTGAAAAAAATTTCGTTTTTTGCGAATATCTCCGGAACCGTTTATCATACAGAAAACAGCTTTTGTAAGCATTTTCTACTCATCATAAGCTATGTTTTGTGCGGAATTTTTTTTTTAAAGTCATAATTGGTGAAGGTTTTGAAGGGGTAGTGGGTGTTTTTCTCCTCAACTTCTACGCTACTGGAAAAAGTACGGTTTTGAGACGCCCATTTGAACCGCCAATGTTTTCTACGCAAAAAAGGTACTCTTGCAGGTCATAAGATCTAAAGTCGATCGTTTTCGAGAAAAATCAACTCTTTTATGTTGAAAAACATGGCCAATTTTTTTAAATAAAATTTTTTTCTTACTAATTAAACAAAATTTATTTAAACGTTAGAACAAGTAACAAAACCAAACGTTAACTTCATAATTGCAAAATTAAAAAAAAATGAAAAAATGATACAAAAGTTGTCTTTTCAAAATTCCCCAAACACCCTGTATCAACACCCTTCTTCAGGTGTGGTTAATTAACCACACCTGAAGATGGCAACTCGTTGCTGAAACGCGTCGTGTTAAATCACAAGAAGTCACAAGACGGACATAATACAAGGTATTTCTAATACTTCATAATATATAAATATATATAAATCTTCACTTTTTCTTCGACAAGTCATAACTCAGTAACTTATTAGAACAGAGTCTATGAAATAACTTTTTTTGCTCAAAATAAGAAACATAATATCTAAGTTTGGCTGATTTTTATACCGGAACATATCTTGCATTGGCAATGCTGCATAGCAACAGACTAGGCTGATAAAAGTAAGCACCAGCGTGCCACATAGCGGCAAACTTTTCGGAACTTTTGAATTTGACAGAGGCTGGCAACATTTGTACCGAAATTCATCGAAAAAACAGAAGCATCGTTCAGAAACGTTGCTGATCGATTCGCGCAACATAAAAACAAACTCTTTTAGCGTTGCAGCAAAGTCGGACTTGATTATAGTACAATGGTCGGTCTACGCTTCCAGTTATAAATCACTCCGACGGTAATAAAAAGTCGTTAATGTGGGCTCTGAATAAAGCATGAAAGTAGGTTTCAGTGTGACGTCATCTACACAGTCTGTAACAATGCATTCAACACACGACACGTAAAGAAAATACATTTAATCAACGAAATAAATATAAAACGTCGTATTCTATCTGCAGCCCGTTGATTTCGTTCGTATAGTGTCGCGACGATTGGGACTATAGCATCGGGTGATCGTAAAAACGAAATGAATTAAATCGTTATACAGGGTGGCACATCTTAAACAATGCAGTGAAATATCTCGTAAACGGTACAAACCATAAAAAAATGTTTTATACAAAAGTTATAGAGTGTCAAGGGGGACAGAAGACTGTGATATCAGATTTAACATAGGTGGTGCTGTGAAGGTCAGGCGAAGGTCAGCTTCGATTTTTTAATTGTTACAGTGTTTTTTTATTCCAGAATACGATACAGTATTTAATAGTGAACAGTAAATTATTAAGGTACTACATATCAGCTAAAGTTAATAAATATTGAGATATTTAGAAATTAAATAACAGTCAAAATGAACGACAATTAGATAAATTAAGCAGATAGCCATGATATTACGCACCGGTCTTCTTGGCTTGAATTCAATTCATAAAAGAAGCGAACTGACAAATTAAATTTGCTATTTATTTTCTAAATATCTCAATATTTATCAACTTTAGCTGATATGTACCTTAATAATTTACTGTTCACTATTAAATACTGTATCGTATTCTGGAATAAAAATGCACTGTTACAATTAAAAAATCGAAGCTAACCTTCACAGCACCACCTATGTTAAATCTGATATCACAGTCTTCTGTCCCCCTTGACACTCTATAACTTTTGCATAAAATATTTTTTTATGGTTTGTACCGTTTACGAGATATTTCACTGCATTGTTTAAGATGTGCCCCCCTGTATATGTACCTACTACGGTGAAGTACTATAGACTCGTGTTTCTCAAACTTTTTCTATGACGGAACACTTTACACAACCTGAAATTTTAACGTAACATCTTGGTTATTTCATTTTATGAGGATTTGCATCTCGACTCTAGCCCCTCGCAGTTCCAGAAATAGCACAATCCACACGCAAAGTGAGAAGCGCCTGAGTTTCAAACATGCTTCGACTTGGTGTAGCATTAAAAATCATACGACTTACGAGGCTTATATTAATTTTCATAGTTTTTCATGGAATGGAATGAATGACTTTCCGCGGAATATAGTTTGGGCAACGCTGCTATATCTACATACACTGTAATACACCCAATTGATTAACTACTGCAGCGAGCGGTAGCAAACATTTATTGCCTACTACTGTAACAAGAAAGTACTATTTAATACCTTTTGTTGTATTGATTAATTATACAGGAGAACCTCTACTTAATACACAAAGCAACATAATTGTTTTACTACTTAACGTTATGTTTACATTGGAACATTGCTAAATATAGAATACCACACACACCTGATCAAAATTAACGCCCCCTTCCTAGTTTTTAGGCGCGAATATTTGGGGAGGGGACATCAAAAAATAACAACGAACGCATGTTGTGCACCGGTCGGGGGCTTCATCGTTAATTCAAATAATATGAGGTAATTGTTAATAATTGTTTTGCGTATCTTTTATTCGATAATGTCTATGCGGAGCTTTGTATGTATAAAAAACTTTTTAACAAAAAAAAAACCTCCTTCAAAAAACCACTAAAAAGAGGAAAATAATGAAATTTTGAGGTCTGTGCCAATTTAAAAAAATATGAAGTCGGTTAAAAAGTATGTTATAGTGATTAATATCTACTTTTTAACCTACTTCATATTTTTTTACATTGGCAAAGACCTCAAAATTTCATTATTTTCCTCTTTTTAGTGGTTTTTTGAAGGAGATTTTTTTTTGTTAAAAAGTTCTTTATTTTTTATTTTTTAGTGTCAAAAAGTGACATTTACCTTAAAAGAATCACACGCCGTTACTCACTTTTATTAAACCGACTTTCTTACGCTGTCTGATATGTCAAAAAGTGACATTTACCTTAAAGAATCACACGCCGTTACTGACTTTAATTAAAATCAGACGAACTACTGAACCGATTTTGATAAAATTTCTATGGGACCAATCTGAAAGTATTATCTTTCAAATAAAAAAAAAAATTCAAAATCGGTTTATAAATGACTGAGTTATGAGGTAACAAACATAAAAAAAATTCACAGATTTCGCAATCCTTGCAACCATCGAGGAAATTGGAAATGATAACAGCATATATGAAACATAATTAACTGTTTATTATACACACAATATTTATCAATGCACTGTTTAGTTCTGTCAGGAATAACCCTATTATTCTTCTGTTATATACGCGTTCACTTTTCCTTGATTACTTAACTTTTAAATGGATTTTTCTACAGTGTTTATTAACATTTGCTCAAAAATAACACCGCAGATCGTCGCAAATACCTCTCAATTAACTAGACATGATAAAAAACACATTTCGAAAAAACTGCACTTGTTCAATTTTGCATGATTGCTCCTCACTTGATCGCGACACCGTTGTCTTTTGGCCTTGAACGAAAACTCGTAACTCTGCCCCCATATACGAACATAAACATTTCCAATGTTAAAAAAAATACAACCGAATTGAGAACCACCTCCTTTTTTTGAAGTCGGTTAAAAATATAATTAAAATTAGATCTAACGTTTTTATTTATTTCAACTGCGCATATTATGACATATTTTATGTAGTATAATATTGATGTTTTTGCTCCATTGCATGCACATCAAACCAGTATATAACAATGTAACCATCCATCATCAAATATATAAAAGAGCTAGTTTCTTTTTATTTATAGCTTTAATGTAGGTACATTGTGTATTATATGAAATATGTCAAAGGATCGTGAAACTGACTGAACAAATTATTGCTGCATGAAACGACCGACTTATTTCGGTGGAAAATTGATTTCTGATGACGTAGCTACTATATCAACATCTTTCCCAGCCCTGTTGGACGTCCCTTTTCTTTTTTTTTTTCATATAATGACGTGTCGGGGTCACTACGTCTTACTGGAACTCTGTTTACGGTTGAACTTTTTATCGTTATCCATTCTTCCATTCTTTCATTCGAAGAAAATCATCCCCGCTTTAAAAATTCATAACTTTCAAGTGAATTCAGCTAGTGTTATGCAAATTATTCGGAAAGTGTTTTATAAATTGTTTATGTGGCTGCAGTATTGATCGATCTGAATTTTTAATTTCTTAAAATAGCTAAATAGTCTAAAACGGCATTTTTAATTTCACTTTTGAAAAAATGCAGGCAGAGAGAGCTATTTCTAAAAAATCCTTGTTTTGTTTACTATAAATATCTGGGTGACCGAGCTTTGCTCGGATGAGTTCAATAAAAATAGTACCTACTTAATATGCTGTGAAATATTGATATTGTATTATTTTCTCATTCTGTAAATTTCATCAAAATCGTTATTCGTTTTGGAGAAAAAAAGGTCTAGGTAAAATTATACGTCATACTACCTAGTACCTACATTTAACGTACTTATACATATTTTATATAGGTAATATAAAAATAACATACCTATTTATTTAAATATTAGTTAAAACTACTTACATAATTACGTTTAGTTTTTATTGTTGTTATTTTTTTACTATACAAATAATAATTCACGGTTTTAATAAGTTAAAGATTCACTGTCAGTGTATTTTGATATAAATAATGAAATGGTAAACCGAATAATTCGGCCGAATATCCGGTTCGGTAAAGGTTAAACCGAATAGTATTCGATATTCGGTTATTCGGTGAAACCACTATTCGGCGCATCTCTAATTATCACAATCTAAGATCATTGTCAAATCAAATTTTTTGATAACGCTTTGTTGACCTATCGAAGTTCCTCTCTTGACCTCGCGTTAAAGTCTCCACCTGCCGTTTGTTAACATGCTGCTTTCTAGCTCTGTTTTTCTAATAAGTAGAATAAAATTGAAGTTGTCATATAAAAAATATTTCATAAATTAAACTTCCTGAAATGACATTTTTTTCATATACTACCTAAAGTTGCGTTTACAAGATACGATCAGATCAAGTTTGAGATTTAGAAAAAAGTTTTGACATTTTTGCGAGAAAAATCTTGTTTATTGTATTGAATACTAGTAGTCCCGTCTGGCTTCGCCCGGGTGCTAAAAATTTATGATTTATTCCTCCCCCGTGATAAATTCTTCCCCTGCGAAGCGAAGCCGGGCTGGTGGTGTTTATAATATTAGTAGGATTCCGCCAATATGCTAAAATGCAAAAAATTGCAGAGTTACGTTTTGTTATACTATCCCACAGGAACTATGAGTTTTAACTATGTGTTTTAACACGACGCGTTTCAGTTTCAGCAACAAGTTGCTATCTTCAGGTGTGGTTAAATTTTTTTAAAAATTACACATTGAGTATCCGTAACACGTTATAATATTAAGCACATGCGTATTATGTAGTGGATTGTGGAGTACATTTTTCCGGGATAAAAAGTACTGTATGTGCTATTCCAGGATCCAAAGTAACTATATACCAAAGTTCATGAAAATCCGTTCAGCCTTTACGAAGCTGAGTGGTAGACCTCGCGCGGCGAAAGATGAAGCCACCGCGTCATAGTAACGTAAATGCATTGCGCCCGCCTTCTATAGCTTGCTATTGGCTGTTTTGAAGATTCATGAGCGTCGATAGGTGGAATTTTAAACAATAAGGCGTTCACTAGCATATTATTGATGACGTGCCTGGCTTCTTCTCTCACCGCGGGCACTCTAGACCTCACGCGGCGAAAGATGAAGCCACCGCGTCATAGTAACGTGAATGCATTGCGCCCGCCTTCTATAGCTTGCTATTGGCTGTTTTGGAGATCCATGAGCGGTTTGCCAAAATTGTACCTAACGTCATAAAACCCAATGTGCAGTTTTGTGTACACGGCACTGTCTGCGGGCAAGCAGGCGTTCACTAGCATATTATTGATGACGTGCCTGGCTTCATCTCTCACCGCGGGCACTCTAACAAACAAAAAGATTATAACGTGTTGCATTTGGCTAGATAAACATATTAAAATATCGTTCCATTTATAACAGCGCGCCGTGCCGCTGCGTACCTCTTTAATCGAAAATGTTTTATGTATTCATTCAAAAATTATTTACGCTCTCATTGTGTTTGCAAGTTACACCACTTCTATAAGTGTAATTCTGACTGTTGCTTCACTCTTTTTATGGCAATGAATCAACTATAGTCGACTTTCTCTAAGTCGACATATTTTTAATTCGAGTTGTTCAAATGGAACTAATAGTTTAAATAATGGTTACAAACACTTCTTTCTAGACGAAAAAAAACCTTCATGATATTACTCATGCCATATAAATGGTTTATCAGGTGAGAAAAATATAACAAGCAAAACATTTTTTTTTATGGAATTTTAAACAAAAACAAGCCGTGAGGTGGGTCGTTTATTAGGACTAAAGTACGACCCTTGAGGTCCACACGACGAACTTCCCAGTTTGATAAATATTTAATAATAATAATAAAATTAGATATTACACAGAAAAGTAATCATTTTAATCATTAAAACATAATTATTATTTATATTAGAAATCGTGTCCATCGTGATTATAATAAAATTAAGAAAAATCGCAAGATAGTGGACAAAATATTTTATTTATTAAATTAAATGTACGACGTTTCGTTTATATATTTAGACAATTTCAAGTACAATTTCAAGTAATTTAATAAATCAAATATTTTGTCCACTATCCTGCGATTTTTCTTATTAGTGTATTTGCCATAATATGGCACATACACTATTGGCGTCGGTCGGATGGCGGGACCTAGGGGTCGGACCAAAATTTCTCGACGTTTCATAGCCTCCTGAACAATTTGGCACCATTTTTGGAAATGTTTATATATATATGTATGTATATATTTATATATATATATATATATTTATATATATATTTATATGTATATGTGTGTACACGATAACTCTCGACAGACTTAATCGATTGAAACGAAATTTGGTACACACATTGGAACCCATCACCGCAAGAAGCCTATTTAAAATGGGCCCGATCGGACCATTTTCAGGGTTGTATTTAGGGGTTCCAAAAGGTTTTTGGGCCCAAAAATACCGAAAAATTTGTCAGAATCGTTTCAAAATTGAAATTTAACTCTTTAGTAAAGATTAAAACGTGCTGCTAAAATTTTAATAAAATCGGCCCGACAGGACCGGACTTTCAAATTTTATGAAAACACTGGTTTGTTGATACGGATTTACTTATGAAAGAGTGTATTTAATGTGGTACAGAGGTTGCATTGATAATAATATTGAAATTAAGAAAAAAATATTATTTTAAGGGATGTATTAAGGGGTTAAATTTTTTATTTTGTCCAAAAACAAACTTAAGTTCACGTATTAAAGCCACAAGGTTTGGCACTGCGACCCGAGTTTTTTTTATAATTATTATTTATTATTTACGTTAATACGCGTCGATTGGCACCCTAACGTAGTCGATATCATTTTTCATTCTCGAGATTTCGTCTTAGAAAGAAATGATAACATTACGTACCTACGTACGTACACACACATACATCTTTCTACAAATAGTGTAAAAATAGTGTAGTGACCTTGAAACATAAAAATTTGTTATACATTTTGATTTCGATTTTCGGACCCATTACAATAACTTGCAATGGGAAGTTAAAAAACTGACATTTTTATGATATGACTAACTGCCTATAGACCGGCTTCGCTCGGATACGAATCGTTATTTTCGCTTACTGCTCATATCTCTTTTGTCATCGCGTAATAATATATGACCTATGTTACTCGTCAAGAAGTAGGCTTATAAAGAGTGTAATAATTTTTCAAATCAGTTATGTGGCTCTCGAGTATTGAGGTAGAATGCCCGCGGTGAGAGATGAAGCCAGGCACGTCATCAATAATATGCTAATGAACCCCTGCTTGCCCGCAGACAGTGCCGTGTACACAAAACTGCACATTGGATTTTATGACGTTATAGGTACAATTTTGGCAAACTGTTATTCATGACAATAAACAGCCAATAGCAAGCTAGAAGGCTAGAAGGCGGGCGCAATGCATTCACGTTACTATGACGCGGTGGCTTCATCTTTCGCCGCGCGAGATCTAACAGACACACTACACACTTATTTAAAATATTATATTTTATATACCTAGTATTACAATTTTTATATATATTAAGGTTTTAATTCATTATTTAAAAAGAGTTCAATATTTTTTTTCTTCAAATTATTTCCGAGTGAGCACAACTTTATGGTAGTAGTTATAATTGGTATATGATAAAATCAATCGATTTAAAACCCCTTATATCCACACCATATTATTCACATAACAATTAGAGGTGAAAATAATAAATATCTCAGACAGCTAGGCTGCCATGATTTTTGAGCTATATCTAAAAAAAAATCAAATGACCACTGTCGGGACTTGAACCCGAAACCCCCAGTTTCCGGCTAGGTGAGTTACCGATTTCTCCACAGTGCTCGAGAGTGGAAACCGATCTCTTCTTATATATAGCAATTTCACGTTGAAAACACACTACATGCGAGAGTCGACTATTTAAATAAGCTGCAAAGCATATTACAGCTATTAAACAGTCGAATCATTATACATGCGAGAGTTAACATTTTATAAGTTTTATAAACTTAAAGTAGTTATAATATTCAATTACCTATGTCTATGAATATTTATTTTTCATTTAAGTATACAAACACCTGCACAATAATTAATAATAACAACGTATGAACAGGTAGACATTGTGTACACAGCGTATCTACAATATATTATATTGGCATGTGTTTGCAGCTACATCTAATCCGCTAATTGATATGCTAATTCAGGATAAGGAAGGCTCCAATTAGAGTTAATCTATAATATCTACACATTCTGAACATATATATCAGCGTCTTTAATCCTTGGTACAGCTGAATTACACACCTATATTACATAACATGCAGGGTTGACAAGAATCTGGCATTTTCCGCAGCTCAGTCGCATATCAATACTGATACTTATTAACTTCCCATTGGAAGTTATTGTAATGGGTCCGAAAATCGAAATCAAAATGTATAACAAATTTTTATGTTTCAAGGTCACTACACTATTTTTACACTATTTGTAGAAGTATGCGTGTGTGTACGTACGTATGTGTCCATTTCTTTCTAAGACGAAATCTCCAGAATGAAAAATGATATCGACTACGTTAGGGTGCCAATCGACGCGTATTAACGTAAATATGATCTGAAAGAAATTTTTTCAAAGTCGGTTCAGCCGTTCTTTTTTCTTAATCAAATAGACTCCAAAAAAGCATATTTTACACAATATCTCGCGAATAAAAAATTATATTGACTTCGTAAGGGTGTCAATCGAGGCGTGTTAACGTCATTTTGATCCGACATAAATTTTATAAAAATCGGTTCAGCCGTTTTTTTTTAAATTATTGTTAAAAATAAATTTTAGTAATGTTTTAATGATTAAAATTATTACTTTTCTGTGTAATATCTAATTTAATTATTATTATTATTAAATATTTATCAAACTGGGAAGTTCGTCGTGTGGACCTCAAGGGTCGCACTTTAGTCCTAATAAACGACCCATCTCACAGCTTGTATAAAATTGTAACCGGTTTTTTTATCGAAACCTCTGAAAAGTTACACCTGACGTCTAGCAGCCATTTACTGAAGTAACGATAAAGTTCTTCAGTCAGTTGCAACAAAATGTCAGGGAAAACTGAACGCTATAATATAGAGAATGCACAATGAACATATTATATTATGTAAGAGGACTCTAAATGTCGTCTGCAAGATGTCATTGCTACGATCAGGTAAGAAAGGTTACTCTCAAAACCGACATTAACGTGATCTAATCGCGATTAAGCAAGTATTGTTACTAGATAAAACTGGATAAAGTCATTCAAAATCCAACAATAAAACTAGTAAGAAGGAAAATCCAACATTCTTCAGTGTTAGGTGTGTGCAACATTAATTATAATGACGCGCACTATACAGCAAAGATTTTAATAATAAATTATAATTTAAAAAAACTAAAAAACACGCTTTAATGAACTAAAAAGTAAAAAATAATTAATTTTATTGTAAAAAAGCGTGGGGTGCTTTGTATCATATTTTCATACTACCCCGCACGCTTTTTTACAATAAAATTAATTATTTTTTACTTTTTAGTTCATTAAAGCGTGTTTTTTAGTTTTTTTAAATTATAATTTATTTTTGCTTTTTAGTTCTGGAGATCCTGGTCAGGATAATGGGACAAACTTATGGAATTATTGTATTGTAATCGGTCCTTGATAAGTGTGCAAAGTTTCAGTTCAATCTGAAGTTTTTTGCTTTTTTTTTAGTCCTGCATGCCGAATAAAAAAATTGTAACGCATGTAAATAAAAAGTTTACTGGGTAAGTAGTGAATATTTACTTTCGTATGTGTGTCATACAGTTGATCGTATGGAGAGGGGAATAATAAAATTAATAGCATTAATGACACGTTGTCATTACATTAAAACGTAATGCAATTTAAATAGAATTTATTACACCGGGTGTGCAGAAAAAAAATGATTTTCTATACTGGATTCATAATTAGTGTATTTGCCATATGGCACATACACTATTGGCGTCGGTCGGATGGCGGGACCTAGGGGTCGGACCAAAATTTCTCGACGTTTCATAGCCTCCTGAACAAATTGGCACCATTTTTGGAAATGTTTATATATATATGTATATATATATATGTATATATATATGTATATATATATGTATATATATATTTATATATATATATATATTTATATATGTGTTCGCGGCATAACTCTCGAAAGACTTAATTGATTTGAATGAAATTTGATACACACGTTGGAATCCATCACCGCACGAAACCTATTTAAAATGGGCCCAATCGGACCATTTTAAGGGTGGTTTTTAGGGGTTGAAAAATGTTTTTGGGCCCAAAAATGCCGAAAAAATTCTCAGAATCGTTTCAAAATTGAAATTTAACCCTTTAGTAACGATTAAAATGTACTGCTAAAATTTTAATAAAATCGGCGCGACAGGACCGGACTTACAAATTTTATGAAAACACTAGTTTGCGGATAGTGCTTTACTTACTGAAGGGTGTATTTAATTTGGTACCGAGGTTGCATTGATAAAAATATTGAAATTAAGAAAAAAAATATTATTTTGAGGGATGTATTAAGGAGTTAAATTTTTTATTTTGTCCAAAAACACACTTAAGTTCACATAATAAAGCCACAATGCCAGTATTAGCAAATACACTATATTGTCGGCAGGGTTTTGGCACTGCGACCCGAGTTTTTTTAATTTAGTATCAACGAATTTCTATCAAAAAGCGATAAAGAAAACGTATTCTTTAATGTCTCCGTTTATCTACAATAGTACATAGCTGTACCCAACCCGGCTTTACCCGGGTAGATTAATTTTGTTATCTCACGACTCCCACAACATGTTTTTTATTCCAATTTTTTTCAAGTTGTTATACAGGGTGTCCAAGACTTGCGTTGTCGGCCGATATATTGATTTTGGGTGAAGATAGAAAAGAAGTTTAAATGCAAAAGTTCAAACCTAAACCTAATATTTTCGTATTAAAATATTAGGTTTAGGTTTGGACAACCCTTAATAAAAGTGTTAGTAAATATCCTAAAGAATACAATTCCAGCAAAAAAATAACCTCGTTGTATTTAACAATCAAAAGTTACACGTGATTGAAGTTAGGTAAAAAAAGTACATTATTTTGAACACCATGTATAAAAAATTCATTTTTTTAGGACAGACATTGATTTATCCATCTGTTATCTAGTGATCCTTAAAATATCAGTTTGATAAAGGATTTTGTTTTGGCTATGTCGAATTTTAGGTAAAGGTCTGCACGTGTTAAAAATTTCTAAAAAACTTGAATAACTCAAAAATTACTGAATTTTCGAGCATAGCTTCCCTTACAATTTATATTCACATTTAGGTGCAGAATTGAAAAAACAAATAAAAACAGGGTGCTAGGTTAAAAAAAACATAACTTTGATCTGCCACGCTTAAATGGGACAGGCTGTATAATTGAAAATATTTTTAGGTTATACACCATTAAAATTTATACAACTTTTGCATTTAAACTTCTTTTCTATCTTCACCCAAAATCAATATATCGGCCGACAACGCAAGTCTTGGACACCCTGTATATTATAATAGTCAAATAAAATCAGAATATTGTACTTATCATCAAAACTACATAATGACTGATAAGTTTCACGCCAATTGGACATTATTTTGGAGGAGGATGAAAATAGAGTTTAATGTAAAGCATACTAATAGGGAGCATGCTGTAAGCAGTTCTTCGGTATAGGATCAAGGTACGTTTGCGGGAAAGTGTGTAAAGTTTGAACGTTTTAAAAAGATTTTACAATAAGGTGAAGTTTATAATAAAACATTATTTCTTAAAAAGTGCTGACGCCTTTTATGTACCGAGAAATATTACTTTTATTAAGATATAGTAAATAAATAAGATGGCAAGTATTGGCTTCAATATTCTTTTAAATAAAGAAAAAATATAAATTAATCTATACTTATATGAAATCAAAACGTATCATGATGTCACTCACCATTCTGATAGTAAATATTGATAATTTTCCTTACCTGAAAACAAAAAGAAATCATTAATAAAAATATATCATAAATAATATAAATTAATAGATTTATACGGCTGAATTGCAATTGAAAATTAATTTTTTTTTTGTTGGAAAGCAGCCAATTATTATATAATTGATTCCAAACATACCTATTGGAAAAAATATTTTTTCCAATATGTTTGGAATCAATTGTATAATTGGCTGCTTTCCAACAAAAAAAAATCATAAATAATGTTATAATAGTCACCAACTGGTCTTATTAAAAACATTTTTATTTGCTATTTTTTCTTCAAAAATGCATTTTTCCTACAATATGTGTAGGTAGTAGGTACTGTGCTAATTAATGGATTATTGCTAAAATGAAGCCATAAAACTGAAATAAATGCTGTTAAAACATTCCTAGTCATTACTTATCGGTTGCATCATAAAAGCAATACAATCTACTTATAAATGCATAGAACAGCGCTGCATAATATTAAATTGCACTTAAAACAGATTACATCCTTCAAAATATTTTACTTAACAAAAAAGATACTTTATACTTTTTCATACGGACACGACGACATATCAAGACGAGATTTTGAGTTTTCGATAAAAATTTTGTAGATATAAATAAAAAATATGGTCAGTTGTTATTCACATAGGGAAAAAAACCTTTTTCAAAAAGCCACTAAAAAGAGGAAAATAATAAAACGTTGAGGTCTGCGCCAATTTAATAAAATATGAAGTCGGTTAAAATGTGCCAATTTAATTAATATCTTCTTTTTAACTGACTTCATATTTTATTAAATTGGCGTAGATCTCAAAGTTTTATTATTTCCCTCTTTTCAGTGGCTTTTTGAAGGAGATCTCTTTTTTGTTAAAAAGTTTTTTATTTTTTACTTTTCAGTGGCTTTACAATACGTAGTTTAGTCGCTTGCCAATATAGATTCACTTCTACAAACTTTTTAACCGACTTCTTACGCTGTGCGACGTGTCAAAAAGTGACATTTATCTTAAAGCAATCACACATCGTTACTCACTTTTATTAAAATCGGCCGAACTACTGAATCGATTTAGGTAAGTAAAATTTATATGGGATCAACTTCGAGGTATGCCCTATCCAATAAAACAAGAATCATCAAATTCGAACTATTCTGTAAAAAGTTATGCGTGGTCATACATAAAAAAAATATACATATATAACGCGTCGGCTTGAGAACCTCACTCCTTTTTTGAAGTCAGTTAGAGGATTTGCGATCGAATACAGATAATACCGATTATCTGCGTGAAACAGTTTTGTATAATTATTTATTATTAATACTATACAAATTATTACACATCCGTCAATGTATTTTTTTAAATGTACACTGAATATTAAAATGGTATAACCAATTCCTGCAGAATAATCTGGGAACCAGGTCTTAAAAATATGTTCATAAAGTTCCATCCATGGATACATAAATTAGTAAACATTTGAGCAACAGAAATATAAGTTCACATCAATTTCCATAACAAATAACTTGCGAAAGAGAATACGCAAATGAGAAAAGCTATCATTCTAAAGTTGAACGGTAACCGTAGACTGTTATAATATTACATAAGCAGATAAAACCGCAATCACGTCATTGCACGGGCGCAACTTATTTCCCTTCATAATATTCTCTTGTTCTCCAATCATATAACAACGTAGTTCAGAATGATTACATAAACGGCAGAAAAAATAACAATGCAAACAATACTCCAGAATGACGTGCAAATGAAAGTCAAAATATACTAATTACTAGACTTGATATTATCCAATTTAAATAAAATGAACACGTATTACTCTATTGATTGATATTTATTTAGAAAAATTAAACCATTTTAAGGGGTGAATTGAGAGGTTAGATTTTTATTTAAGTTCATATAATTAAATACATTTAAATTCCATTGTGATCAGACAAGTTTCTGCGATATTTCTACATGGCATCGATAGACTATCCGCAAAGAAATTTTGTGACAAATTTCAGATAATTTTTTTTTCAGTATTATTGTAAATGTATTATTATAGATAATATACATAGTTATTATGTACACTAAAACAAAACGATAGTTTAGAATTTAGAATAGAATAAACATTTATTTGTTAAGCCAACAAGGATACAAAATTTGTACGATTATTTCAAACATTGGGTACAACATCTTGGCTTTTTTCAATGTTTTAGTTATATTTTTTTTAGTTTGTTTTTCATTCAGTTTCGAGTCATCGTAAATCCAGCAAACGAATGCAGCAAGCGTCACTCGTGCTCGTCCTGCTTCAAACACCGCCGCCGCCGTCCGGCGATAATGCAAAATAGTTCCGTCGGGTCCCCTTTATCGTTCTGCATTCAAGTGTATCATCTAAACTATATGCTATATGAAATCCGTCTTTATTTTAACATTGGAAATGTTTATGTTCTTATATGGGGGCAGAGTTACGAGTTTTCGTTCAAGGCCAAAAGACAACGGTGTCGCGATCAAGTGAGGAGCAATCATGCAAAATTGAACAAGTGCAATTTTTTCGAAATGTGTTTTATATCATAAATGAGAGGTATTGGCAGCCAGCGCTGGCTGCCAATGGGACTGGCAGCCGCGCTGGATTCGTATAAACCACGCTTACGGGATTGAATTTAATTCCATAAACGAATGATTCATCTATAGTCATCTGGAGATTATGTGTCCAAAATTTCAAATGGATCGGATAATATGTCACAGCAAGTTACATAAAAGCTGGTAAAAATATTACCTGCGCTAGCGGCCTAGCACCTAGTTAGATATACAGAAGTGACCCTTATTAAGTGTTGTTTGGAAATCAACCTACATATATAGGTATGCAGAGCGCAACATTTTTATGTTTTAATGATTTTAATTATACGCAATACAACATCATAAATAGACGCAATATCATTAATTACTGTAGTCACCTCGTTGATGGTAATTAACAATGTGCATTATTTGATAATGGGTCTTAGGGGAGGGATAGGGGCAAGTGAAATATTACACGGAAAATACTAAAAAAATCTTTACTGTAGTAACGTAGATATGTAAAAACATACCTATTTTCAGGGCCGTCTTTAACCTATTGGAGGCCCTGGGCACATTAGGATATTGGGGCCCCTATGACCTATGACTTCGAAGTAAATATGTTTTTCGGTAACAAATATCGGTTATCGTTTGGTGATCTGGCAGGAACAAGGGGGCCCCTATCGATCGCGGGGCCCTGGGCACGTGCCAAGAGTGCCCAGTGGGAAAGAGGGGCCTGCCTATTTTAACGTTTATAGAATCCATACAGAACATAATACTTTAAAAAAATCATTTTTATTTAATTTGTTTTGAGTTTTTTCTAAGACGTATTTAAAAGTGTTAGGTTCCATACGTAAATATTAAAAAAACCGGTTTGGGTAAAATTTTAATTCTTGATACAAATGATGAAATTCGCCATGTTTAGATCGTTTTCTGTTAATAGGGTGGACATGATAGCTCCTACCCAAATTTGTATTTAAAATATACCACTTCATAGCAGAAGAACACAAATATGTATTCGTCTTCGCTATCTGACATTTCAAACGCGACTTAAGCTTGTATCAATGCTAGTATCAAAGCTTCGTTGTGCAAACCTATAAGCTCTTATAATTTCAGCCACCATCTACCATACATGCTATCATCTAGAATCCCAGCTGCGTACTGCACGTATCTTAACCCCGCATGGTAGTGATCTGCCACGAATCGACATTTCAGACGCACAGTTAACACCAATTAAAGTGACATTTGTTTGCAAGTTTGAAAGCTTTATTTCATTGATCTAAAGATCAGTGCAGATCACATTTCAGCATATTATCTATACACGTGTGTAACACAATAACCACATTTTAACATAAAACTGTTTATAAGTGAAATATTACCTTTCTATGTGTACATAATATAAACATCGCCATTATTAAAAATGTATCACAACACGTGACACGTTCACGCTATCGCATTACGTTTACGATGTCATAACGAAATATGTCTGTAGTCGTCTAAAATACAGTGCTACAATTAGTTCAGGACATAATGGCGCAGACCGCAGTCACTCACAAAAATCCCAGGATAAACAATTTTTCTTTCGGCGTTTTGTATAAAAACCATTTTTTTATTCACTTCGATTTACGGATTCGGCGTTCTTCCTAATTTACAATTAACGCCTCAACACAATAGTATCAATTAATTTATTGTAACGTACTTAGCACATGCAGGAACAGATCAAGCATTTTCCACATTTTTTTTTATTATTATTATTTAATTAAACAAGCATTTGTTGGCAAATAATTAATCCAGTTCGGATTTATATACCTATCACTGTCAAAAAACCGGTTTGGATAAAATTTTAATTCTTGGTATAAATGATGAAATTCGCCATGTTTAGATCGTTTTGTATTAACAGGGTGGACATGAGAGCTCCTACCCAAATTTGTATTTAAAATATATCACTTTGTAGCAGAAGAACACAAATATTCGTCTTCGCTATCTGACATTTTAAACGCGATTTAAGCTTGTATCAATGCTAGTATCAAAGCTTCGTTGTGCAAACCTATAAGCGCTTATAATTTCAGTCACCATCTACCATACATGCTACCATCTAGAATCCCAGCTGCGTACTGCACGTACCTTTAGACAATTAGATATATAAATGATCAAAATTGAAAAAAATATTTGCTTGATATTCAATAAATTACTATAGTTAACAAAATATAATCAAAAAAAATCATTTGGATTATTTATATAACAATATACGATCATATTGTCATTAAAACAACACATTAGACGAACGACGTGTTCACTTGGTGTTTATTTTCAAAATGTGTATTACAAAATTAGATTGATATGCACGCAATTCAGGTACGTTCATAACGAAAGTATTACAAAAATATAAAACAATGTTATTAAACATTTATTGTTTTATTAATGATGGTATAATAAATACAACACTTCGACAAAAAAAATGAGCTACTACTTGTAACAAGCACTTCCATAAAAAGTTACTAAAAATATTTTTGAAATGTTCTTTTCATATAATTTTTATACAATGTAAAAAAAATCGTTACTAATTTATATCAATACTGTCATAAAAATTGATAACGCAAAAATTCAGTTTTTTGACGTCATTAGATCAAAAAATTTAAGACAAGTACGCGTGTCCTATAGAAGCACTTTCGCGGCGGAATGAGCTTATTCAAGTGGAAAGGTTCAGGTTAGAATCCTGACTGTGACCACTGGTTGGTAAAATGATTTTTTCCAATATGTTTCGAAACAATTATATAATTGGCTGCTTTCCAACGAAAAACATTTTGAAGTCACTCAGCGCTTGGGTTACTTCGGCACGAAATCGGCACTAGTCTTAGAATTAATTGTTTAAAACACTTGAAACTTCGATAATTTACCTTCAACTTGATCTTCCGTTTTAAAGATTCGAATTCGATTATACATTATCAACCCCCCGAGTAACAAGAGTTCATCCTAATTAAGGTGATCAGAATTTTAAAATTGCTCAGGAGGACACCACCTAAACACCAAAAAAACTACGTTTGCAGTCTATTTATTATCTAGATTCTAGACCTAATAAGCTAAGAGCGAACACACAGGAGTGCAGGCGCCATCTAACAGTCCATAGTCGTATTCGTATTTGATATATAATAATATAATTATTAAAGAACGCCGTGACTACTCTACCGGTTGTGAGATTGTCTACCCATAGTACAGAACTTCAAAAATATTTGTTGAAATCATTAAAAAGTAGAACAAATGGGGTCGTTATGACGTTATCATTCGAAAGGAGGACACAATCACTGGAAAGGAGGACATAGGAGGACACTATCACTGAGGAGGACAAATCTCACCAAAGGTGGTCTGTCCTCCTCAAAGGAGGACGTCTGGTCACCTTATCCCATGTACATAAGAAATCTGTACTGCTGATAGATCAAAAATCGTGAAGCCAACATACGTGCGGGTATATATTTCTGTCTTTTTTTATGGGAACCCAGCTGGCAGGTTCCTGATTGGCTACTTCCATAGACAAAGACAGAATTTGTAAAAGAGAACAGGTATACTATTGACCACTGGGGCACCGAGGTTTTACGTCAATGGCATCCATGACAGATTTCTTTGTGTTTATATATTACATTTCAAGTGGTGTTTATACTTCAGTTCATGGAATACTTCAGTTGATAGTGATATTATTATGCCCAAAAAGATCCGAAACCTGTGTTTACTTCTTATATCACTATGAATTTCAAGGAATATGAGTAAAAAACTGTTTTTAACAAAATTAAACTAGGTTACGTTATAATGACAACAGCTGTTAAGCGTTTTATGGAACGTCCGTACATCGACCAATGACATCATCGGAATAAATGCGGAATAACTTCGTCAAAAGAGACACAGATATATTTTTGCTCCCTTTGTGGACTTCACTCACCGCACATTGAGTAAATGGACAATCCGCAGTATACAGTGTGTCCACAGACTTATCCTCAACATGGGGATCTCCGTTGTTATGGGAGATAGAGATTTGGTTAAATGAGACAAAATGTGCAGAATCTCCAGTACTACTACCCTGCGTAGTCAAACTTTCCATATTTTGCTTGGTTCGCGACCGACAGTTGAAAAACGAGATTTACCCATTTTCGTTTTTTGTTTATAACTCGCTTATTAAGTAAGTTAGAAAAAAAATATTTTCACTTTCTTAAGGCCCTTTTTTATGAAGATTTCAAATCTCTTTTCATATTTTTATTTACTTTTATAGTTTTAGAGATACTTGTATTAACTTTGTTTTTTTAAATACACGTCAAAGATGGCCATGACACCATTCGAAAGAGATTTTTTTTCTCTTTAATTTGATATGAGGGTTGATGGATTTATTTTCAAAAATAATAGAGTTATACGTAAAACACTGAGTTTTAATAGTAGGCTATGCTAAATTAGTTGATAAAACAATAGAAGGCTAAGCAAACAGTTGAAATTCGCGTTGGCTTAGTAAACGGATGTTTTGTTTTAGCTGTCAAAGTGTAGTTTGTTGCTAATTTGTCAGTTTACTAAGTGATTTATTAAATTTACTTTTGTTATCATGGAACCATTTTGTAACAATGAAAAATTTGATATGTTATCTTGTTACATTCTATGTCACAAAAATTCGACCAGAGCTGCAGAAATGTACTTCGATCAGTGTCCAGAACGAAGACAACCTCATTCGTCTATTTACAGAAACTTACGAGTAAATTTAATAAACTATGAATCATTTAAAAAGCCGTTTACTAAGTCAACGCGAATAAGTGAAGAAGACAAAACTACTGTTTTACGATCAATTGTTGAAAATCGCTAATTTTTCATTGTTACAAAATGGTTCCATGATAACAAAAGTAAATTTAATAAATCACTTAGTAAACTGACAAATTAGCAACAAACTACACTTTGACAGCTAAAACAAAACAGCCGTTTACTAAGCCAACGCGAATTTCAACTGTTTGCTAAGCCTTCTGTTGTTTTATCAATTAATTTAGCATAGCCTACTATTAAAAATCAGTGTTTTACGTATAACTCTGTTATTTTTGAAAATAAATCCATCAACCCTCATATCAAATTAAAGAGAAAAAAAATCTCTTTTGAATGGTGTCATGGCCATCTTTGACGTGTATTTAAAAAAACAAAGTTAATACAAGTATCTCTAAAACTATAAAAGTAAATAAAAATATGAAAAGAGATTTGAAATCTTCATAAAAAAGGGCCTTAAGAAAGTGAAAATATTTTTTTTCTAACTTACTTAATAAGCGAGTTATAAACAAAAAACGAAAATGGGTAAATCTCGTTTTTCAACTGTCGGTCGCGAACCAAGCAAAATATGGAAAGTTTGACTACGCAGGGTAGTAGCACTGGAGTTTCTGCACGTTTTGTCTCATTTAACCAAATCTCTATCTCCCATAACAACGGAGATCCTCATGTTGAGGATAAGTCTGTGGACACACTGTATAATTAAAGTATATGCCTTATCCTAATTAATCAAGCACTAGCGCTGGCGGAAAAAATTAACAATTGACATGCATACTTGTATGTTTAAGACGCTGTGTCAATTTTAGCAAGCATGGTAGCTGATATCTAACATTTGCTAATAGAAGAGAAGACGTACAACTCTTTAATATATATTCCGTGGAACATTTTTATTCATATACATTTATGTTACTATTTTATTGCTATCGTTTCGTTGACCTTTCAGTAGGTACCTACTTATAGTTACTACATTATGTACGAGTACTATCAGCCACTAGTCTCGTACATCCGTAATATATGCATGTGTAATGTTAATGGTTTAATTAGCGCTTTTTTAATTATTTTAGTACACAACTTTATTGATATAACGATAAAATAATTGCCTCTAACGTAATAAGAACTAATAACATCTGACTATTAATTAAGCATGTACTTACTGAATATTTTATTGTCACAGTCTGTTAAATTTCAGATTGCCACCTGATAATGAGTCAAGTAAAGTGTATTAGGTATGTGCATATATTATTTTATAAAGGAATAAATCTGCTTCGTTTCAATAATATGCATATTCTTTTTTTTTTCGGTAATTTATACCACGCCTATAAACGTCCTAACTGTATACAGATGAATTTTTTTTTATTATATGATTTATTGGCCTTTGTTGCGTAGAACAAACATAGATGAATCATAATATATTAGAAATTACTGATTTCGCAATGAAAAAAAATGAGTTAAAGACCATATAAAAATATATATGAGCACTGTGGTTGGAATAAAAACAAAATAAAATATAGTTACTTCTTACCACAACAGTTTTATCGAAGGATGTACATTTCGAAAGCTAAGCTTTCATCTTCAGCGAACACTACACACTGTAGTGTTCGCTGAAGATGAAAGCTTAGCTTTCGAAATGTACATCCTTCGATAAAACTGTTGTGGTAAGAAGTAACTATATTTTATTTTGAGTTAAAGACCGATTACCGAGTCTACAGTTCCATGAAATTACGTAATTTTACTTTTAACGTCGAAGAATTCTTCGAAAGAACAGAAACGAATTTAGAATTGAAATTGTGTTTTAAAGACCACCAACAGCTAAGGTTATTTGGGTCTAGCACCAATTCATATTTTCAATTCATTATTTTTTTTTTAATAATAAATTGAAAATCCAATTGACACTTTTACCAGCTCTCGGGCTAGAACCCGGGAACTTGTAATAGAGGAACCATAGCAACGTCATATAAACAACAGCACTGCTACACGCTCGGCCATTCTCAAGCCCCGAATTTAGAATTAAAATTGGTTAATTATAATTAACGATTTAATTTAATTCGACTTACAACGTTATCGCTCGGGCCCACCTATCGCGTAAGTTCGGGGTATTACTGTATTTCATTCAAAATTCAAACAGTCCTGGAATTAAGCTGAAATGATTTTCTATATCTACTTACATAGTAATAGTACCTATTAACTTACAGCAATTTTCATTTGCTATTTCGTTGCAATTTATTTTTCTGAAAAAAACTATCGCACTCGCAAGACTCGCGCATCCATTTTTACAAGCTTTTATTTAACTTGCAATGTATGTTAGTTAGTTTGTTTGTGGGCTTGTGTGTTTGTTTGTTTAGGTCAAAACTTGCAAGTCAATTTTGAACGACTTCAACGTATCCGATCGATTTGAAATTTTGTACACATATGTATTCCCGAAGACAATGCATGAATAAATCGTTTTTAGAAATAAATTCAACCTCTAAGGGGTTCAAACGAGGGTGTAGGGTTTTTTTTTGACTAATCAACGCCCAGGCCAAATCGCTGAAGCTAGGAACTTGAAATTTGGACAGTAGATTCCTTTTCTGACATAAGTATCAATTAAGAAGGGATTTCTCGAAATTCAGCCCCGATGGGGATCAAAAGGGTGTAAAATTTTGAAAGGCTAAAATGAACAAAATAAAATATTAGTAAAAAAAAACTTTCTAGAGACAAGCTTTTATTGAAATGTACTAAAAAGGAAAAAATAATATTTAATAATTTTGGTTCATAAATATTATAAAAGCGAGGGTTTTGATTAATAAAATAACATAGAGATTTACAACTCCCGCTTTTATAATAATTATGAACCAAAATTATTAAATATTATTTTTTTCCTTTTTAATACATTTCAATAAAAGCTTGTCTCTAAAAAGTTTTTTTTTGCTAATATTTTATTCTATCAGTTTTTCTCTCTCGTTTTGATACGATTTTATTTTCCCAGTCAAACTGTAAGTCTACAAGATCATCCGTAGACCAAACATTCACAGTCTACTTCTACACTCTACAGAAAACAGAATACAGACATGCTCATAAAGTCTCGACGGTATTATAAAAATAAAAAAGACACTCTTACTTATATAAGCTATAATAAATATGTCAGACGTGCTCATGAAATGGAAAAGAGACAGCAATGTGCATTACATAAAAAGTCAACCAAAATATCTGGTAGCTGTAATATACTGGGTGTATACCACTTTCTTTTTTGAAAAGGTACAGTCCCCCCAGGGGGGGACATTGGGATGTAGTTGTTATCGCAATTGCATTCCAATGTTCTTTGGGAATTAGCGCTCCCAGGGACCCGAGCTCGTACCAGTCGGTTTGTGCATGCCGGCTGGTGGATTTTAATACACAAATATGTTATTTGTTGTGTTGAAGACACTAATGACCTGAGTTGTCGACGCGTCTATAATCTACAATAAAAAAAAAGAAAGAACAGGTCCGGTAATTTTAAAACGTAAAAAATTCGTTAACAATATAAATATCTATTTTATAACATTTTATGTAAATTATTATACTGTGTGTCTGCAGTTGTAGAAATATTAAGAAATATAAGAAATCAGTACATATATAATTATATCCACCTTACCCAAAATATAAAAAAACACGAAAAACCCGAAAAAATGGAATTTAGATAGAAGCATCGTTGCATAAATTTCTATATATTATTGTAGAGAATAGCCGAGCGCGTAGCAATGCTGTTGTTTACAAGGCGTTGCTATGGTTCCTCTATTACAGGTCCCCAGTTCCCGGGTTCTAGCCCGAGAGCTGGTAAAAGTGTCAATTGGATTTTCAATTTATTATTAAAAAAAAAAAAATAATGAATTGAAAATATGAATTGGTGCTAGGCCCAAATAACCTTAGCTGTTGGTGGTCTTTAAAATACAATTTTTTTTCTATACATTATTGTAGTGTGATGATCACGTACTGTCACTCACCAATCAGCATAAATAATTAATTAATTAAGATAAAAATGTCAATTTTTATCGATTATATTTTTCAAACTCAACTCTTTTGTTCATTTTTATATCACGAAGATTTGGCGTTTATTTTTGAAACACATTATATATTACAGTCATAATTTTGTTTTCTTACAGCTTTAAAACTACAAGAAAAAATATATTATTATCTTCATAACGCATCGTTAGTCGTAAATAATAAAAAAAAACAACAGACAAACTTTGTTTTGTTTTTACACGTGCATAAAATTAATTGTACATATTATACAAGATATTTAAAAATTACAATGTCTGCAGTAACATAACGTAGTATCATAATATGCAGGGTCGCTATTAAACGCGCTAAAAAAACAGTTTATAGATTTAGAAACTATAAGATTTGAATTTCAATATTATATTTTGCTTATTTTACACGTAAAGATTTTCTAGCGAGGCCGCTATCTTTTGGCGCGTTATGGAAAAAATGATGAGAGTGAATTTTTAGGATGCGCGCGCATCGCGTCACGACACACGACACGAAAATTTATCACCATGAATGAATTGTAAATTATAGACGCCCGACAACAGAGTCATTAGCGTACTTTATTACCAAGTTAGTCGTTAGTAATAACTAGTCGTTACACCAGTCTTAATGTGACAAGAGCGTTTTCGGTTTTGAATAACATTAATAAAAGCTTTTGCCATACAATTGCTCATGTGTGCCGCTTTCATTAAATATGAGTTCGTACTCCAAACCGCACTGATTTCACAGTATTATTTTCTTGATTATAATATCCTATTATATAGCACTACTATAAGACGTATCTGTGGTGTAACGGTAACGTCGTGGCTTCATACGCAATATAGGTCTCGGGTTCAAATCTCAACACAAACATGCATTGTATTTTTATATAAATAATTAGATATAAATATAATAAATAAATATATTTAATAAATTAATAATTTGTTAAATTAAATTATTTAATTTAATATCTTTATTTTATTATTTTATCGTCTTTTTTACAAACTTTTAGTACTGGCACGCGGGATAAAATGTTTGGAGTTATTTTTGTTTTGTTACGTAAAATAAGTATAACTTCTGACGTGCGTACATAGTACACACACTCTTTTTTTTTAAATGACACCTTGAATGAATAATATGAA
The DNA here is from genome assembly GCA_039654895.1 of Mongoloraphidia duomilia. Classification (NCBI taxonomy): domain Eukaryota; kingdom Metazoa; phylum Arthropoda; class Insecta; order Raphidioptera; family Raphidiidae; genus Mongoloraphidia; species Mongoloraphidia duomilia. The sequence goes on along the minus strand of CM077524.1, from coordinate 44,283,116 downwards.
ATTTTTTCCTTAGTAGCTACCTAATTAATTAAAAAAAACTTTTTTATCGAAAATTTGAAAAATGATTTTAACTTCAAATCTGTTAATTTTACATCTACACAGACAGACGCTAATAGCCTCAATTGTCGAGCGTCTATAATCTGCAATCTAATCTCAAATCTACATTTTAATCGTCAGCACGACAGCTTTGGTCCATATATAATAACGACTCTATATACCAAAGCTACAAAACTTCAGAAATATGATATTTTATTTAACAAGACGTGGTTATCTTCTAATTTCGGGATACTTTAAGTTATAATAATAGGTCCATAAATTAAAATTCTAATAACATGTCCGCAATAAATTACTGTAACTAATTCCGGGTGTTATAGGCAATCACATGGTCTTTGTGTGCTCTGCAGATAGTGGCATTGCGGGGCGAATGACGGAAGGAGGGGGGGGACAAAGGGGGCTTAGGCCACAACCAGAGCGCTAACTTATGTACCGTCTCGTCTAATATTGTACCGTACATAGTACTCTGACGGAGGAATGATTGCGCGGCGGAGGGGGGAGAAAAAAATATCAGAAGCTTCCATCGTGTTGTGCGTGTAAGCCACCCTTCACTTTGAGACAGACAGACAGACACAAAAACTCATCACCGCCGCGTTAGTGTGCGTCTAAAGAACAGGGCTTGGGAATCTTTCAAACCGATGATAACTAAATAGTCAAATTTTTTCAACTATAAGCGTCGCCTCAAATAGTATCATCGCTTATTATTAGATACCCAACAGGAGATAAAGTTTTTACTTGGTAGATTCGTAGATTTGGGCGTAACCTATAACATTATGTAGACTTTTGCCCACAACAATCAGGCGGGTCCGTGACGTCACATACCTGACAAGAAGAAGCAAATCAACAGCTACTATCGAACTTTTAGCGTAGCATCTTCTTTGCTCGCTCTATAGTCATTCGGATATTAAACTTCATACATAGGTATTATAGTTCTTGTTGAAAATACCCTTTAAAGGAAAATATAATACCCTACAAAACGTTTATTGTGAAATTCCAATAGCTTAAGTGGTATGCGGAGAGTTGCAATCTTCAAAAATTTATTCGCAAATTTTCAAGTCTCATATGATTATTTCCCTTTCAATTGCAAAGAAACAAAATCAAAGATCTACGCTCGTTCCGACGCTGTGAACGAAATGTTTTCTGCCCCCAAAAACGTTGATTGTGAAGTCTCTTCCTCCTCTTGCCCGCGCAGTTACTTCTTGCCACATGGCAGTTGAGATTTTTGGTTTCGGAAAGTACCTGAAAATTGGGCCTCCAAGCTTGGGCATTCCCCAACGTACACAGATGCTAGTGTGGCGAACCAATAGAGATCCAGGTAACTCTGGAATAAAAATAATGCGGATGACACTAAGCTATACCGCACATACAGAATTTGCAACGTGTATAGAAGAGAGACGAAATTACTTTTAACAATTGTCCTTGTCGGTTTCTCCCTCGATACGCAGGTGATTCACTCGTTTATACTGGACAACATTCTGCACACTGAACAGTATTAATATTGGAAAGCGTTCAGTGTGTAGAATGTTGTCCAGTATAAACGAGTGAAATTTTTCCCATCCCCGATGTGGAGCAGAAACCACTCATGGAACTTTGTGTGTGTGGATGTACAGGCCCAATTTCTCTGTACAATCATGTGCCCTCGCAGCTATAGGAGCCGGGGTTCTGTTAGATGCTGTATCCTAGATGTGTCAGAATGATATAGCATCGTCTGGAGAAGTTGTTTCCGTACATATAAACAGTACATACAGGATCGAACTAAACTCGGTTTGTGATTTTTAATTAATTTTACATAATCCAATATTAATATAGATATATTCAGTGAGCTTCACTCATCAGTGACATATGAATTAAAAATAATATGTTAAATAAATTCAGCATAATAGATTTATTGTTTGCGAAAATAAGAATAGATATAAATTATGAATAAACATAAAAAATTTGATATTTATTTCCAGGCTGCTAACGTTTCCAACCCGCGCGTATAATGTGCAAACCTATATAAATTAAAATTAGCAAAATTTACATAATTAATTGTCTAATGGGAAAAATTAATTATTAAAATATGACAGATAAATCCGGAACATTTACAAAAGACCTAATTACCATTATAACTGTGACTTCCTTTTCATATGGAAATATGCAACGTAAATTTTTAATCATGACTGATAACTCAAAAGTTAACAACTATACCATCTAGGGGGCTTGAGAATAGCCGAGAGTGTAGCAATGCTGTTATTTACATGGCGAGAGCTGGTAAAAGTGTCAATTGAATTCTCAAATCATTATTAAAAAAAAAAAATAATGAATTGAAAATATGAATTGGTGCTAGGCCCAAATAACCTTAGCTGTTGGTGGTCTTTAAAACACAATTTTTTATACCATCTATAGGATAGTGATAATACGAAATAACAGTAACAGCCATTTATTAACTGTTCTCGGAAAATAACCGATTAAAAACAAACCTGTTACTAAAATTAAACCGTTACAGTCCCTGTTAATAAATAAGAAAGCCCATTTGATCAAAAGATAAAAACCCACTTGATCACAAGAGTAGTAAGAATAATTAAGAGCACTGTGGTTTAATTTAATAACAAAGAGTTTAGTCACGTCTAACCACAATAATTTTATTAATGAATGTACAATTCAAGAGCTATATCTCTTGAATTGTACATTCATTAATAAAATTATTGTGGTTAGACGTGACTAAACTCTTTGTTACACAAGAGTAGTATTTTGAATGATAAAAAAATGCACTTGATCAAAGGGTAGTATTACGAAAGAAAGAAAAAAGTCCACTTAATCAAAATGTAGTATTTTGAAAGATAAAAAAGCCCACTTAAAAAATTATAGACGCTCAACAACAGACACCTAGTACTAAATAATCGGTATATATTTAAAACCTGTTAACTTTAGCAAAATACTTATTCTTTAACAATAGCTATTTTCAAAAGGAGATTGTAGATTAATATAGACATCGACAACTAAGGTTATAAGCGTCTATATTCTATAAGAATTTTAAAATAAATCAGAGGGTATATGAGATATTTGGTGGCGGCTCGGCGCCGTTCCAAGTCTTGCTTTGACTCTTTGTTAATCTATTATTCTATAATATTGTCGGTCAAAAATGTATGACGTAACTTTGAACCATCCCTAACCTGCAGTTTTGATCGCAAAACCATTTATATGTCGTAAAATTGGTCAATGCAATTGGCCCTTATCGCAGGACAATTATAGGACAAATAAACAAACAGCGTTTAATTCCGAACGGCTGAGTTAAAACGTGACCCCAGTCGTTTCGTTCACTCCATCAATTAATACGCGTTATGAATTAAATTTTTCATTGACACCGAGTGCCTTGAAATCTTGATAAATCTCGTATCAGTTTTGAAGTCAATAATTTATTATCCTTGGGGTAATCATCCCGTATACATGACCAATGACCATAAATAGAGAGAGAGAGAGAAATAGTGAGAGCTTAAGCACGAGGCCGTTCTGATACGTGTGTTTAGTTTAAGAACTTTAATGCTTGGAGAATACGTCAAGAGGAATACAAAAATGTGAGAAAAACAAACGCCCCCTTTATAATAAACGTCAAAATTTGTAAACAATAGTTGCTTTTAATTTGTTGGTTAGAATATTTGATTGTTACGGATTAAAAATAAATTAAAATTGCTTTTTAACAAGATATTTTGCATTCATTTATACATACAGGGTGTCCAAGACTTGCGTTGTCGGCCGATATATTGATTTTGGGTGAAGATAGAAAAAAAGTTAAAATACAAAAGTTGTATAAATTTTAACGTTGTATAACTTAAAAATATTTTCATTCATACAGCCTATCCCATTTAAGCGTGGCAAATCAAAGCTATGTTTTTTTTAACCTAGCACCCTGTTTTTATTTGTTTTTTCAATTCTGCACCTAAATGTGAATAGAAATTGTAAGGGAAGCCATGCTCGAAAATTCAGTAATTTTTGAGTTATTCAAGTTTTTCAGAAATTTTTGACACATACAGACCTTTACCTAAAATTCGACATAGCCAAAACAGAAACCTTTATCAAACTGAAATTTTAAAGGTCACTAAATAATAGACGGACAAATCAATGTCTGTCGTAAAAAAATGAATTTATTATACAGGGTGTTCAAAATAATGTACTTCTTTTACCTAACTTCAATCACGTGTAACTTTTGATTTTTAAATACAACGAGGTTATTTTTTTGCTGGAATTGTATTCTTTAGGATATTTCCTAACACTTTTATTAAGGGTTGTCCATACCTAAACCTAATATTTTCGTATTAAAATATTTGGTTTAGGTATGGACAGGCTGTATAAATGAAAATATTTTTAGGTTATACAACATTAAAATTTATACAACTTTTGTATTTAAACTTTTTTTCTATCTTCACCCAAAATCAATATATCGGCCCACAACGCAAGTCTTGGACACCCTGTATATAAGTATAACTTTTAAAATAATCAGAAAATTAATTAGTACCAGCTACCTATACTACAAAAATAAGCAATTATGCACAAAAAGCCAAATATAAAAAAAATCATGTAATTTTTGCCTCCATACAAATTAAACACAAATTTATTTCAATTAAAATCTCAAAAATTGTAAGATTAACAAGTTATTGTCTATAATTGTTGTTTTTTAACAACATCGGTTGAGTAACTAAAATATTTTGATTAAGAATCTGCTGAGTAACTCTTCTAAAATATGTTGATGTTTTTTTTATTATTTGGAAATTATATTAAAAGGAAACCTGCGTTCAACATAATAAAGAGTTTAGTCACGTCTAACCACAATAATTTTATTAATGAATGTACATTTCAAGAGCTAAGCTCCCATCATCAGCAAATACTTTAAATATTTGCTGATGATGGGAGCTTAGCTCTTGAAATGTACATTCATTAATAAAATTATTGTGGTTAGACGTGACTAAACTCTTTATTATTAAATCAAACCACAGTGCTCTTAATTATTCTTATGCGTTCAACATATTTTTTGCAAAATTAAATTATGGTGTACTGTGTATTTTCATCTTTCTTTAACTGAAGCAGCGAACGTACAATTTTCTAATCAGGCGTTTTCTTGTTTATTTTAATGAGAAACATACAATGACACAATGACATTACTGCGTTTATTTTAAAATAGAACATAGCTGTCATAAGGTGCTAATATAGATTTTAACATTGCTATTTTAGTCCAGACATTTTAGGTAAAATAACTACGAAATCTTAAAAAAATGTATGTAATCATTTTATTCTCGGAAATTCCAATATCGGCATCATGCATTACCAGGCTTTTGCTCTCGAATTTTGGACGAAATTTTATCAAAACCCAGAAATAAACAATTAGTATCTCTAAAATACTGTATGCAGTGTCGGGAACAATGCAGATACTAAAAATCCTATATCCTCTTCATCCCCTTTTTATTCCTATGTTCCGTTTTAAAATACTGATATATTGCTGTCAAATCGTAACTATGGATACAATTTGTATGTTTCGCATTAAAATAAATTCACAGTATAATATTATTATGTTATGTTACGGATAACGATTCACAGTTATATAAATAATGTTATGTCTTTATATCGGCATAATTGCGTAGACGGTAGACGACGTACTCGTCAAACACACAGAACTAGAAGCGACCGTGACCTACCCACACACGCACACACCTCCTATTTACGTTTATTATATCACATAATAGGTACATAAATTATATTTGCACACATACGTGTTATTATACATATCTTATGCACACGTTATGAAAGAAGATAAAACCAAATAAAAAAAAATGTATTATTTCACCTAAAACACTAGACTTTTAGATTAATCTATATTTACTAAGTTCCATCGCAGCGTTCGATTCTGTAATCGTTTCTTTTCCCTACTTAATTAACGTTTTTCTATTAACACTAATACAGTGAATTTCAAAGAGGCAACATATGCGAGTTATATTTGGTAAGTTATGGAAATTATTAATGAATCAGAGAAAATTGTTTCATTAAAATGCAACATCCACTGAACAAAAACGTACATCACTAACAATTATCGACGCTAATGACCTAAGTTGTTGACGCGTCTATAATTTACAATAAAATAAAACTAACAATTATCGATTTAAGAGAAAGTAATAAAAACATTTTTTTTTAACATTGGAAATGTTTATGTTCGTATATGGGGGCAGAGTTACGAGTTTTCGTTCAAGGCCAAAAGACAAAGGTGTCGCGATCAAGTGAGGAGCAATCATGCAAAATTGAACAAGTGCAATTTTTTCGAAATGTGTTTTATATCATGTCTAGTTAACTGAGAGGTATTTGCGACGAAGACAATGGTGTCGCGATCAAGTGAGGAGCAATCATGCAAAATTGAACAAGTGCAATTTTTTCGAAATGTGTTTTATATCATGTCTAGTTAATTGAGAGGTATTTGCGACGATCTGCGGTGTTATTTTTGAGCAAATGTTAATAAATACTGTAGAAAAATCCATTTAAAAGTTAAGTAATCAAGCAAAAGTGAACGCGTATATAACAGAAGAATAATAGGGTTATTCCTGACAAAACTAAACAGTGCATTGATAAATATTGTGTGTATAATAAACAGTTAATTATGTTTCATATATGCTGTTATCATTTCCAATGTCCTCGATGGTTGCAAGGATTGCGAAATCTGTAAATTTTTTTCAATTTAAATTTTGTTAGTGATGTACAGTCGCGGACTTAAAAAAGTTTACACACAGTACGCTATCCACTAGGCTACAGTGCCCCTTTCTTATTTATATATTTCTATATTTGGAGTTTTTTTCCTTTACTTTGATGTATATCTACGTAATAAAAAAAAGTTACTTTTCTGCTATGCATAGAATATGTCGATAAGATATTTTCATACAAATAAAACTGAAGAAAAAAATACTGTAACTCAAATACGAAAATGTTGTAGATGAAATAGTTTCATATCCCACCGGCAGAACTATTTCACCACTGGCGCTGCAGCATTTCCTTCAATAAATCGTCATTTGGTAATAAATATTTGACACAAAAGTTGTGTTTCCTTGTTTTCTCAAAATAAACAATTTTATGCAAGCGTTTGGTGAATTAAGATATTTTTAGATAAAAGGCTAGGAATATTTATTTACAAAACAGACTTGAAAACGCATTCTATTTAAAATCAAAGCGATTTTGTCTGTTTCATAAAAAGCTTTGCATGAGTAAGTTGAAGTGAGTAGTGTACCCCCCGCTAACATACAGGACCGTCTTACGCCATGCAGGGACCCTTGGGCACACAGAGTTTGGGGGCCTTTTTTATAGAAAGCCAAAAAAAACGTGAATGAAAATATCTTAATGTACTTTTGTTTAGTGACTTTATTGGCGCTGGGTTTCGGCCTTTCGGGGCTCACATCAGGCCGGAGGCCCTGGGCTCGTGCCCTTACAGTAAAGACGGAACTGCTAACATAGACGTAGTCCTTCGTCAAAAAATATTATAACGTCAACAGAACTTATGAAATAGTATACAGGGGGTGTCCCAAAATTTCTGGGACACAGAGCTACCACGTGTAGTAGAGGTCAAAATAAGTCGATTGGACCCAATTTATTTATATACAAAATGTACCGTTTGCCCGTGAGAAGAGTTCAAAGTTTACATAAAAAAACACATTTTTGTACGCTGTTCAGAAATGAGTGAAACAAATTGAATGAAATTTGACAAAAGTGCATTTTAGAGGATTACTCTCCTTTCGGTAATCAAAGAAATCCAAAAGAAAGTGTAGAAGGATTAGAACCACCCTCCTCCCTGACATTTTTTTCAGAACTTTCTTAGGGGTGGTAATACGGTTCTCAAATTTTTTTAGCGAGAAGACTGATTAATTATCTTCAATTTGTTACTCTTGTAAAAATTTCGTATTCCGCATAGTTCCGAAGGAAAAAAATGTTTTCTTAAATAATGCTAACAGATATTCTTAGTACAAGTTTAATAAAATTGTAATACAAAATTTTATGTAAACTTTGAACTCTTCTCACGGGCAAACGATACATTTTGGTATATAAATAAATTGGGTCCAATCGACTTATTTTAACCTCTACTACACGTGGTAGCTCTGTGTCCCAGCAATTTTGGGACACCCTGTATAAATATGGGTCAGAATATAATCAGCTCGTTTGCTGTATCAGTCTGCTGAATAAAACACCCATTTGTCATGAGTGTTTTGACACACAAACCTCCATGCTCTCTGAAGACCTAGAGTGACACCAGTTCACTTAATGTACACCTACATATAACGCATCATATTATATTATTATAACGTGTACAATGTACAGTGTGTATTTAAATTATAGTGCCCTAGTGTCCACAGAAATACGAAACATAAAAAAATTGATATATTAACATTGGAAATGTTTATGTTCGTATATGGGGGCAGAGTTACGAGTTTTCGTTCAAGGCCAAAAGACAACGGTGTCGCGATCAAGTGAGGAGCAATCATGCAAAATTGAACAAGTGCAATTTTTCGAAATGTGTTTTATATCATGTCTAGTTAATTGAGAGGTATTTGCGACGATCTGCGGTGTTATTTTTGAGCAAATGTTAATAAATACTGTAGAAAAATCCATTTAAAAGTTAAGTAATCAAGCAGAAGTGAACGCGTAGGTATATAACAGAAGAATAATAGGGTTATTCCTGACAAAAAGTAGACAGTGCATTGATAAATATTGTGTGTATAATAAACAGTTAATTATGTTTCATATATGCTGTTATCATTTCCAATGTCCTCGATGGTTGCAAGGATTGCGAAATCTGTGAATTTTTTAATAATAAATTGAAAATCCAATTGACACTTTTACCAGCTCTCGGGCTAGAACCCGGGAACTTGTAATAGATGAACCATACCAACGCCATGTAATTAACAACAGCATTGCTACACGCTCGGCTATTCTCAAGTCCTAAACTCCGGGCAACATTCACACCGTGCACACCGCCAGTCTTTGACCACACTGTATACAGTCTCACATGACACCTCGTACACACATTCCAGTATATATGATTATGAAGGCTGCCTGGAACAATCCCGCAGGGACTGTGTGGTATACGCACCCTGGTTGACATCACTTGCATCGATGTACCGTGAAACGAGATCAGATCAGGCCGTTTCTTGCCGACCCGACCCGAACCAATCTATACGCTTGTCGTTGTTTTTTTTCTCGTTTTCAAACAATTGATAGTTTCAGAAATGATCGAGTTAACGTTTCCATTTAATCAAAATCAATGCTGTGACGTAATGAACAATGCGAATTGGGAAACAGAAATCAGTATCCAATACAAGTACCTATTCACACCGACTGAACATTTATCAGGTTTAATGATTTCATTACATAAACAATTAAATGAATTGATATGATCAAATTAACGCGATTATTGAGAGAAACGACGAGTAGGTATTTTCATTATTAATGCAAATAAAATACAGCACCTAGTATTTTTCGAAGCAGGACGTTTTGGTACGGCCGTTTTGGTACCGGACGTTTTGGTCCCGGCCGTTTTGGTTCCAGTTATTAGATTATGACAACAGTATTGCAATCTTGCCTCACGGTTAAGCAGTTTGGGCTGTACGCATATATCTCTTCTACACATGTACAGATTTTCTCCAAAAAATTTTTTTTATAAAACTTGTAAAATAAAATAATGAACCGTTATGAAAAGTATACCATTTATTATGTAAAAAAAACACCGTTATAGCAGATATATCTTCTGCGCATGCGCCGATTTTCCCTAAAATTTAAGAAGTTACCTAGAGACGAATCGAACAAAAAAATTTTTTTCAAAATCGGTTGAGCCGTTTGGGCTGCACGCATATTTCATATTGAAAAAATACACAGCATACATTTATTATTGTATACTATAAACTAATTACTAATTTATTTTTTATACTTTTATTTTTAGCTCAATTCCGAAGAAATTCCAAATCCGGATAGAAACGTTAATTGTTTGAAATATATTATTTAATTTTTGTCAATATATTGTCTGAAAAATTGGTAATTTTACTTGTCATAATCTAATAACTGGGACCAAAACGGCCGGGACCAAAACGTCCGGTACCAAAACGGCGGGACCAAAACGTCATGTACCGAGAATTTTCAGCTAGTTTTTAAATTTTAACCAACTTAAAAAAAGCAGGAGATTCTCAAGTTTCTTCTGCAGTAATCACTACATATTATAAAACAAAATCTCCCGCCGCGTCTGTCTGTGCCCGATTTTCTTCGTAACTATACAGAACGGATGTTGTTCCGGTTTTCACTATTAGACAGATCGATTCACGAGGAAGCTTTAGATGTATAATTAAATGATACATGTTACGGATACTCAATGTGTAATTTTTAAAAAAATTTAACCACACCTGAAGATAGCAACTCGTTGCTGAAACGCGTCGTGTTTAAACACAGAAAGTCACAAAACGGACATCAAAGAAGGTATTTCTAATACTTCATAATAGTATAATTAAAATTGGCTGGTCCGGTTCGCCCGGGTGAAAATCGGGAGTAATCTCAGAAGATCGATTTCTCCGTAACTATACCGAACGGATGTCGTTCCGGTTTTCACGATTAGATTGATTGATTCACGAGGAAGGTTCAGATGTATCATTGAAACTGGCAGGCCCTACTTTGCCCGGGTGAAAATCGGGGTATCTAATCTCAGAAAACCGATTTTAAAAAAAATGTCACTGTTCGATAAGTGATCATAAATTCATAGCATCCGGGCGAAGCCGCATAGGGCCGCTATTAAAAAATAATCTTTCCTATTGGAATCTGTCAAATGGACATATGACATCTGGTGGTAGAAAATTTTACCAAGTTCAATGGCTATCGCTATCTGTTTTTGAGGTAATTTTGACATTTTCATATCAAATTTCTGCCGTTATAAAGCATGCAAAATTAATCGTGTTTATTGATTTAGATGCAGAATTTTAAGCCCTACAACATTTATTTGAAGCATTTTTGTAAAAAATAGTTTGGGGAGCAATGCGCACCGCGGAAAAACTGTTTTTCCATGTTAATCGCCTATGTACACAGGTATACTGTTCCACCCGGTATATGATAGACATTCTTTGCATTTCGGTTCATTGCTCATCCCTCTTTTTAAGAAAAAAAAACATAATAACTAATATATTATACATAATAATATATAAGATATAATAAGTAATATTCAAATCATTCGTTTAATTCTAATGTCGTCTGCAGTAGAAAGAGAGAAAAGCCACAAAAATTGCTAACAACGGCACGATATTTTAGATAAATATGTGAACTATATTATATAAAAGAGGTAAAATGAAGCGTGTCTTGCGCTCGACCTGTGTTAGCGTCTAGGGCAAAAGAAGAGCGAAGTTATCAGGGTTGGTATATGTGTCTAGATCTACTCTAAACATTTGAATAATTCACACAAAAAAGGGCACAGTAATTCAGAGTTAAATTATTATGACAGAAATAATGAAACCAGGCACCGGCTTCTCTTACATAGGATGATAGATGCAGCTCTGACTCTGTACGGAAAACATTTATAATGAAAAATTGCGAATAAATCACACCAATTTTTGTTGCTGAAAAGTGGGAACAAAGACGTTAGGTAATATGAATTTCATGATAATTTGCGCAAAAGGGAATTAGCAGTCAACATAACAATAAAATGTTTCTCTTTTTTTATAAGTAATCCAAGCTTACAGGCGGCTTATAGGATAAAATCACAGAACGAATCCATGAAAATTAATTTATTATTCGAATAAATACAATGTTTCAAAAAACCCATATTTAACGTCAAGTTATAAGACCGACAAATATTGGTACGAAATGTTATAATTACCACAAAACACCAAACCATAACAAACACTCTCGACGTACGTTTCGCCAACCAAGTTGGCATCATCAGGAGATGATTAAAATATTGGTAGGTGATTCTTTACACTAATTTAAGTGAAAAATTACCGCCGTTAAAGTGAACTGGCAACACGATAATTAAATTTTAATTTACTTTTTAATCTATTTATTTAGAATTTTAGCATGACAGAAATAATTCTATATAATGATTAACTTTATTTACCAAAACAGAAAATCCCCCTTATCTTTGACGGAATTGGTTTGTGGAGATGTGTTTAACTGTTCAATTTGTAGTCATTTATTTTGTACAAATAAATAAATAGGTAATACATATAGTTAGGTATTAAATTTCACTTCATTCAAGTATCTTTTTTGGTATAAGACATTATTATTAAACAAAATTATGTTTATTTGGCTCAATAAACCTTTACATAATATTATAAAAAAAAGTATAACGATTCTTACCTAGCTGTTATATTATAGTAAGAATATGACCACAAATAAAACAGGCAAAACAACTGCATACCTATTTACTTTTTTAGCCGACTTCAAAAAAGGAGGTGGTTCTCAATTCGGTTGTATTTTTTTATGTTTGTTACCTCAGAACTACGTCATTTATAAACCGATTTGGAAAAAGCTTACAGGGCTTATATAGGATAAAATTACAGAACGAATCCATGAAAATTAATTTATTATTCGAATAAATACAATGTTTCAAAAAACCTATATTTAATAATAAGACCGGCAAATATTGGTAGGTGATTCTTTACACTAATTTAAGTGAAAAATTACAGCTGTTAAAAGTGGACTGGCAACACGGTTACACGATAATTAAATTTTAATTACAATTTACCAAATTTCGCATTAATATAATTTTCAACTGATCAACTGATACACATCCTTGAAAGCATTTTATTGACCTACTGCAACTACCAAATTTTAAAATGCGCCTTCTGAAATGCGAATGGTGCGCGCTGTGCGTACCAAATGTCACAATTTAGGTCTTCTAATTTTAAGCGTGCATCGAGATCGGGATTACATTTCTGTAATATCGGGACTTACGTCGGGATCGAGATTCGTAAATAAATACAGTAATCTGTCAATCGTGTTTGAAATTACCGCTTTAAATATAGGACGAACAAACCCTAATTTCAAAGAATAACTTTTGTTGTGTTCCTATTTTAATAGCTAATAATATTTTGGTCGATAAAATATAATGGTCAGTAAAAAAAACAGTCAATTTCATTATATAAACAAGCCGTGAGGTGGGTCGTTTATTAGGACTAAAGTGTGACCCTTGAGGTCCACACGACGAACTTCCCAGTTTGATAAATATTTAATAATAATAATTAAATTAGATATTACACAGAAAAGTACTTAATCATTTTAATCATTAAAACATAATTATTATTTATTTTTAACAATAATTAAAAAGAAAAAAAAACGGCTGAACAGATTTTTATAAAATTTATGTCGGATCAAAATGACGTTAACATGCCTCGATTGACACCCTTACGAAGTCGATATAATTTTTTATTCGCGAGATATTGTGTAAAATCTACTTTTTTGGAGTCTATTTGGTTAAGAAAAAATAACGGCTGAACCGATTTTGAAAAAATTTCTTTCAGATCATATTTACGTTAATACGCGTCGATTGACACCCTAACGTAGTCGATAGCATTTTTCATTCTCGAGATTTCGTCTTAGAAAGAAATGAACACATACATACATACGTACGTACGTACACACACACATACTTCTTTCTAAAAATAGTGTAGTGACCTTGAAACATAAAAATTTGTTATACATTTTGATTTCGATTTTCGGACCCATTACAATAACTTCCAATGGGAAGTTAAAAACATACCATTTTCATAAAAAATCCCAATCCCAAAATAATTCCGACCGCAAGATCCGGACTGTTATCTCGAACTCCAAAAATATCGGGACTAAAATATTGATACCCGAATTGAAGTCCGTCACAATCAGTACTGTTCTGTAAATCCAACTAACACATTGTTTTCGTTACGCAAAGATTTTAAATCTAAACAAAGCAATGTTATATTTTAACACTAACTCTGTTTAAATACCATTCATTACATGTAATAAGAGCGGATGCGGTTTAGAACAGTTATAATTAGAGCAAAGATAAGATTAAAACATAGAGGTTTTAACACAAATTCAAGGAAATGTAAAATACACGTATATGAATATACTTAAGCGTGACATTTAAAGTCTGAATTATTCCGCTGATTAAAATATATTCTAAAGATTTATACCTATATACATATTTTTTCTGTTTTCAGCAAAATTAAAACTTGACCGGCGAATTGAAAATAATATACCGAGTGTCAAGAAAGACTAGATGTATGTGACACTTATTCGAATCCCGATTGTAGCATGTATTTTTTTCCTTTGAATTACAGATACCCTTACACCTAATAAAATTAATATATTTACTTTTTTAATCTATTTATTTAGAATTCTACCATGACAGAAATAATTCTATAATGGTTAACTTTATTTACCAAAACAGAACAAACGGAACAAGGTTAGTGGAGTATAGGTTGCCTCGTTCCGATAGATAGTAGTGGGGGGATGACGTCACTCGGAATATACCATGCTTGCTCACTTCAATAGAAAAGATCAGATCATGGACGCTACTTATAATTTTTGGAAATAAAAAATCACAGTAACCATGGTATTGTGATATGTTTTTTCAATACCTAATAGAAACATGATTCTTCTGAGTGAAAAAAATATGATAAGTTGTCAATTTTGCGATAGCTGTTAAGTGTTGGTGTTTTGTGGTTATTTTTAATATTTTGTGAATATAAAAGATAAAATAATAATTTATAAATTTGTTAGTTAATTCTATTCGTTTCTTAAAATTAAAAAAGTAGGTAATTAACAAGATCTGCCATTTCTTGAGCATTATTTAATTTTTTGTTTTTTTTTTATATTATAGACATTAAAACCTAAATTTTGTAATAAAAATAAAAATTATCCTATTTTTTACCATCTATTCTTCTATTTATTGTCTCCTGCCAATTTTAAGAAAAAATCTGCACGAAGCACCTAATATAAATAAGCATAATCTTCAACAATTTTTGTACTTGATTTAAACTAAATTCCAGCTGACGTCATTCCCGCGCTTACGCTGATTGGTCAGATGGAACGAGGCAACCTGTACTCTAATAACCTTGTGACGGAATTGGTTTATGGAGATGTGTTTACTAACTGTTCAATTTGTATTCATTTATTTTGTACAAATAAATAAATATCTTCATTTGGGTACCGAGCCATTGTGGCATTCACGGAAATGAACTGGTCGACGAAGACGCCAAAGATGAGACTCACTCAAACAACCCCCCCCCTGATGATTCCAATTCCCAAAGAAGATTTGCTGAATAACTACATATTTACTTTTTCATAACAGTACAAAATACCTACATGCAACTTCAAACGCGACATTAATTAGATAAATGAATTTGGCACGCCCCTAATTTTTACTTCCCACCTCTACTATGGTAGGGAAGTAATGGATTTAGTCCGAAAACAATATTTCGAGATTTTAACAGATTTTCACGTTTTGAGACCCTAGCAATCGTTTAAGATCATTTTCTGACTGATGTCTGTATGTGTGTGTGTGTGTATGTGTGTATGTGTGTGTGTGTGTATGTGGTCAATTTTTCGCCTTCGATATCTTAAGAACGGAACAACATACGGGCATGCCGATTGTTCTATTGTGTTTATCAGCCTTTAACTTAGATCTGATTAGATTTTGAGTCAAATCGGTTCAGTGGATCCTGAGATATTCAAAAAAACGTCCTCAATGTCACGTATTAACATAGGTAAAAAAATATATAAATGAATTCTAGATGTTATAATATGAAAAAAATGTAGATATTTTTTTTCTCTAAAATGTATAGTTTTCGAGAAAAAAAATATTTTACTAAAAAAAGAAAATTGTACGTAAATCAAGGTAACCATGATTTTTGCTATATTAAGCTAGCCATCAGTAGATCACCAAACAAAAAAGGGGGCCATGCTTTTTTCAAAGAATAAAAATTAAATTGTGTTTTAAAGACCACCAACAGCTAAGGTTATTTGGGCCTAGTCAAAGAATAAAAAAAAAGTGTTTATTTTTTGCAAATATTTACTAGGTGGGAAGTATAGGACTGGTCATCAGTCGAATTTTTTTCCATGCGTCGATCTGAAGAGAGTGAATGATATAAATAAAGATCGGACAATGATGTCCCCGATCTCGAATGAATGAATTGTAAATTATAGACGCCCGACAATGTCCCCGATCTCAATTATAGTAACAGATAAGCTGCACGTATGTAAATACAGTAATCTTGGTTTAAGTTACCAACGATTACTGTCAATGAAGATTACTATTTCCCTTTAGAAACACATTTTCAGTATTATTCGTCTTCGTGTCGATTTGTTCATCATTAGGAATTCTTTTGTAACATTAGCTGTTTATATATAAACAAAAGTCTTGACATTTCTAATCACTCAACAGTCTTTTCATCTCATGTTTCTTTCAACATTTTCTGAAGTGAGAACAACTGATATTATTATTTCTCGTTCACTTTTCTTCTCATTCTTTCAACGACTTGCTTTTTCAAAATTACATATTCAATTGCGTAAGTATATACAAACTATCACTGATCAAACAAAGTACACGGTACTTTGGCTAAAATACGGTTCTTGAGAGCGATGTAGGTTAGTGGAAGAGCACTAGATTCGGAAGATACCGGGTACGAATCCCGGCGATGGCAGATGTGGCTAGAACTTTTTCCTGCTACCTCACGTCGAGAAACGGTAATTCCTGTACCGGCCATCTTATTGAGGTTTTCCATGATTTCCCTCAATAATTCCAGTTGAATATTGAGATGATTTCTAATTCAAAGCCATGACCGATTATACCTGTCAAACTCCTATGCTTCTAAAGTTGTCTACCTTATCATAAATTCCTATAATCCCCCGCATTCGTATATTGCTACTAATTAAGTTGATGTTGAAAAACATGTAGATATACAGGGTGTCCAAGACTTGCGTTGTCGGCCGATATATTGATTTTGGGTGAAAATAGAAAAAAAGTTTAAATACAAAAGTTGTATAAATTTTAGTGTTGTATAACGTAAAAATATTTTCAATTATACAGCCTGTCCCATTTAAGCGTGGCAGATCAAAGCTATGTTTTTTTTAACCTAGCACCCTGTTTTTATTTGTATTTTCAATTCTGCACCTAAATGTGAATAGAAATTGTAAGGAAAGCCATGCTCGAAAATTTAGTAATTTTTGAGTTATTCAAGTTTTTCAGAAATTTTTGACACATGCAGACCTTTACCTAAAATTCGACATAGCCAAAACAGAAACCTTTATCAAACTGAAATTTTGAGGATCATTAGATAGTAGACGGACAAATCAATGTCTGTCGTAAAAAAATTAATTTATTATACAGGGTGTTCAAAATAATGTACTTCTTTTACCTAACTTCAATCACGTGTAACTTTTGATTGTTAAATACAACGAAGTTATTTTTTTGCTGGAATTGTATTCTTTAGGATATTTAATAACACTTTTATTAAGGGTTGTTCATACCTAAACCTAATATTTTCGTATTAAAATATTTGGTTTAGGTATGGACAACCCTTAATAAAAGTGTTAGGAATTATCCTAAAGAATACAATTCCAGCAAAAAAATAACCTCGTTGTATTTAACAATCAAAAGTTACACGTGATTGAAGTTAGGTAAAAGAAGTACATTATTTTGAACACCCTGTATAATAAATTCATTTTTTTACGACAGACATTGATTTGTCTGTCTATTATTTAGTGATCCTTAAAATTTCAGTTTGATTAAGGTTTCTGTTTTGGCTATGTCGAATTATAGGTAAAGGTCTGCATGTGTCAAAAATTTCTGAAAAACTTGAATAACTCAAAAATTACTGAATTTTCGAGCATGGCTTCCCTTACAATTTCTATTCACATTTAGGTGCAGAATTGAAAAAATAAATAAAAACAGGGTGCTAGGTTAAAAAAAACATAGCTTTGATCTGCCACGCTTAAATGGGACAAGTTGTATAATTGAAAATATTTTTATGTTATACAACATTAAAATTTATACAACTTTTGTATTTAAACTTTTTTTCTATCTTCACCCAAAATCAATATATTGGCCGACAACGCAAGTCTTGGACACCCTGTATAATAACTAGAAAGTGGTAAATGGCAAATAGTAATGGTGCGAATGGCGTTTGTTATGACATATATAATGTCGAGAAACGAACGTTAAACGCATTATTATTATTATTAAAATACGGTTCTTTTCACCATTGAATCGCGAGCAAAGACTAGTTTATCTATAAAGTCTATACTCTATACTAAAGTTTGTGAGTTAGTTTGTACGTTGTGGGTAATCTCTGGAACTACTGAACCGATTCTAAAAATTCTTTCACTAATAGAAAGCTACACTGTCCCTGAGTCTGAGTGCTATAATAGGCTAGACCCAGTTTTTTTTGCCATTTTTTTCTGGAATATAACAAAATAGATAAGCAATTTTTCCTCTCGTAACAAATAAAAATTAAATTTCTCGCGGGGGGGATGCCTGTGTTACTGAACCCTACTAATATTATACACCACTAACCCGACTTCGCTTCGCAGATGGAGAATTTCTCGCAGGGGGGGGGGGTAATAAATCGTACATTCTTAACAGCCGGGGCGAATCCGGACGGGACCGCTAGTTTTTAAATAACCCAACAACACAGCGTTAGTCCAAATCGATCTTTGCAGAATAGGAGTATACGAATAAGAAGAAGAAGATAACGGCAAATAAGAAGAAGAGGAGATTTGTGTATAAGTCAGTGAAACACCGCACACAACACAATAGTGTGGCGAGATTCATTACCGTGATTTGTAGGCAGTCAGGAGGCAACACGACGTCTGCTCTTTGGCTTGGCACTGGCTGCCTTTCATTCGATGCGGTAGCCAAGGCTATTAGTTCACGAACACGTCCATCCTTCGACCTCCAACACACAGATAGACAGTGCAGTGGTACTTTACAACCACCGTACATTGACAATGGCCGTCATGAACTATGTGAATGATAGTGCAATCAACGCTAGTCATCAGCGAACAATTCGTCAAGTGATTACGGACAACAAAAAGATGTAAGCGAATTTACTTTACTAAGCTGAGATTAATTCGCAAACTTAAGATGTGGATGTAATTTTTATTACACGATGCAATTCTTGAAGATTTTGTATAAGCATATAAGAAAGTCCGGGTATTTGTACAATTTGTAGTTTTTGGACTGTAAAAATGGTTACTGAATAAAGACGACCTTTAGTTGGTTAATTCGAGAAAAAAGAAAAAAATAGTTTTTTTTATTATCCTAAAAGTTTTATTAAGATTGAGATCATAGTTGGCACTGACGGAAATAATATGTACAGTCGCGGACTTAATAAAGTTTTTCAGTGTAAGTTCACAAAAAGTCAGTAGCTTAGCAACAAATTTAGTTTTTAATAGGTAAATGTAAATGTCAAAAATTAAAAGAAATAATTGTCGTTTAAATGCCTAGAAATTATTAAAACGATGACCAAAAATGAAGTATTATTGCAAGACTGGAGGAAGGAATTTGCTAGTAGCAAATATTATCAAATCTTCTTATGTTTTAATTGAATAATATTGAGTAATTTGGATTGTATAATAAACAACTGAGGTGATACAGGTGTAAACTTTTTTAAGTCCGCGACTGTACAATTGTACAAGAAATGTGTATGTTTTAAGAACTAAATAAAGAAAAATTAGCACGCGTCAACTGTATAAAAAAAAATGAAAATGGCGGTCATGAAGTGCGAGGAACGAAAGAAAATGCACATAGACGAAAGAAAGACGTGACAAATGTTCTTTCTAACAAAATTTAAACTGGCGTTTGTTAAGCTCTTATTTCATAAACGAAAACTAGACACACATTTAGTAAGTGTGTCTAGTTTTTGTTTTTAGGCCTCGAATGTGTCTTATTTGCATATTAATATCCCACTGCACATGCTCTATTACAGTCTATATGTGATTCAAATCCGAAGAATATGGTGACCAGTCCATTCTTACTTCCCACCTCTACTATGGTAGGGAAGTAATGGATTTAGTCCGAAAAAATATTTCGAGATTTTAACAGATCTTCACGTTTTGAGACCCTAGCAATCGTTTAAGATCATTTTCTGACTGATGTCTGTATGTGTGTGTGTGTATGTGGTCAATTTTTCGCCTTCGATATCTTAATAACGGAACAACATACGGGCATGCCGATTGTTCTATTGTGTTTATCAGCCTTTAACTTAGATCTGATTAGATTTTGAGCCAAATCGGTTCAGTGTATCCTGAGATATTCAAAAAAACGTTCTCGTTGTCACGTATTAACATAGGTAAAAAAAAATATAAATGAATTCTAGATGTTATAATATGAAAAAAATGTAAATATTTTTTTTCTCTAAAATGTATAGTTTTCGAGAAAAAACATATTTTACTAAAAAAAATAAAAATTGTACGTAAATCAAGGTAACCATGATTTTTGCTATATTAAGCTAGCCATCAGTAGATCACCAAACAAAAAAGAGGGCCATGCTTTTTCAAAGAATAAAAATTAAATTGTGTTTTAAAGACCACCAACAGCTAAGGTTATTTGGGCCTAGTCAAAGCATAAAAAAAGAGTATTTTTTGCAAATATTTACTAGGTGGGAAGTATAGGACTGGTCATCAGTCGAATTTTTTCAATGGCAACTTCTATCAAGTATTCAGTAACGCACATTGCTGAATGTGATTTGGCATTATCTTTCATCAAGATAAAGCCATCGCCAATAAATGGAGCACTTCAGAAAGAATGGAAGAATATTTTGCAAAATGCTATTTGCGGGCTCACTGAAATGGTATATGAACCGACGCGGTGTGCATGCAGTAGTTGTGGTCAAAGGAGGCAATAAAGTATTGAGGTAAGTATATTTAAGTGAAAATGTTGTTGTTGGTGATCATTTTGCATTTGTATGCGAACAAATGCGTATTGACATGAATCAAAAAACAAAATGTAAATAGTTGACAGTTCATGAAAACTGGCATTTTGAAATAATTTTGCTACTCAGTTATTCCACAGGGTGTTTTGAAATTAGGCAAAAAAACAACATTTCGGTTACTATAACTTGCAGTATAATTGTTATGTTCAATAACTAATTTCACTTAAAATTTGTACAGAGATCTTAAAACTAATAATTGTATCTACAGTCCTCTAAAAATAAAAAAGTTATCAAGTCTAAAACTTCATTAAAATTTCAAAATGTCCGGGTTTTTTTGCACCTGAGTGTATATAATAAACAGACAAACTATAAAAATAACTCGTAAAAAGTAACATGGAAAGTACATCTAATGAAAAGAAAACAAAAAAAAATGAAATGCCGATGACGTGCAAAGCATAAAGACGATAATGAATTTCTGTTAGCCCGGTAGGTAATTACCGTAAAATTAAGTCATTTTACGATATTTTAGTTCGTTAGTTGCGTCACAAGAAACGTCATAAACTGAAGCTTTAAAAAACAATTTATAGTCTATTCAGTTTCATGAGAGTTTATTTCAAAATATCTTGCTGTCTACTACCGAACGCAGATGCCAGCGTCTCTGAAGCCTCAGTAGCGTTAATTGACGCTTCCGACCATAGGTTCTTACCTCAAATTACTTGTTTGTGTATCTCGTACAACCCCTACAATATATAATATTATGATGCTAAGCACTGTGTATTATGTCGTGGATTGTGAAGTACACAATATATATAATTATTATAGTAAATGTAAATATATTATAATAATAAACAAAAAATTCATATATTTTTTGAATTATTATTGTTTAAAATTCCACCTCTAGAAAACACTCGACGCTCATGGATCTCCAAAACAGCCAATAGCAAGCTAGAAGGCGGGCGCAATGCATTCACGTTACTATGACGCGGTGGCTTCATCTTTCGCCGCGCGAGGTCTACAGACGCTCTCAAGGCATATATACTACGATTGGCAACTTTATTTATCTAGTATTATAAAGGCAAAACCACTGAAATTCAACAAGATGACCAAAACCGTTGCTCGACGAGATTTGAATATGATTCTTGCTATCACAGGAATTGTTTCTACAAATTGAACATAAGCGGTTTTGCCTGGTAACCGCAGACACGCAATCAAGTGAACAGATACATTCGTACTGAAACACCCACACAAACCAACACATTGAGATGAATGCAACAATCGGCTATACAGGGTGAGTTCGACCACCCGTATCAGTCGTTTTTTTCGAAAACGGTTAGTCGTAGAGAGTTGTGTCAAAAATTTGTATTATAAAAGCCCTAATAAAGAATCGAATGGTGATAATTTTTTTTTCCGGGAAGATCGGCTTCCCTATTAGTTTGCTCCAGAATGTCCAGAACTCCGGAATTATAAATGTAACGATAGGTCGAAAGTGGTATTGTTGAAAAGATCTTTAAAAAATAAGCAAGTTTTGTAGGAACATTTTTTTTATTACTGCCACCCCTGTTAAGTAATATTTGTTTGAAATTACTAAATTAAATGTCATAATAACGAACTTTTTAAAAGTCCGTATTTAAAATCTAGTTACCTATCTATCGATCATTAAACACTGAAGAAGTACACTCACAGTATAACCAGAAGAGCTCAGTAGTATGTATTAAAGAGTAAATGGAAGACAGTTTGAACACTTGTGACAATGTCTAAGGTTGCTAGATTTTTAATGCCAACTTCGATCGTTATTATGAAATTTTGATTTAATAATTTCAAGCGATTGTTACTTAACAGAGGTGGCAGTAATTAAATAATTTTTCCTACAAAACTTGCCTATTTTTTAAAGAGCTTTTCAACAGCACCACTTTCAACCTATCGTGCTTTCTAAAATTCCGGAGTTTTGAACATATAATAATTTATATTTATACTTATAGAAATTTACAGGGGTAGCAGTAATAAAAAAAATTTTCCTACAAAACTTGCTTATTTTTTAAAGATCTTTTCAACAATACCACTTTCGACCTATCGTTACATTTATAATTCCGGAGTTCTGGACATTCTGGAGCAAACTAATAGGGAAGCCGACCTTCCCGGAAAAAAAAATTATCACCATTCGATTCTTTATTAGGGCTTTTATAATACAAATTTTTGACACAACTCTCTACAACTAACCGTTTTCGAAAAAAACGACTGATACGGGTGGTCGAACTCACCCTGTATAGGATGTTTATAAAACGTGTTCAGTGACACAACTAGATCAACAGAATCAATGACCCCAATGTAAATATTTACAGTGTCGCGTACACTCATTAACCACTGCCTAATAATTAAGCGCAGCTGCAATACAGATTGCGTGCTTCTTGTAGGTCTTGCCTCAGATTGCATCTGTCAAGTGCCTCTGCAGGATACCTGTTGTTGCACGGACATTATCTGATTAAAACAGGTTGTTCACTATACCGACGCGACGTAGCTTATTGCTGTTGCGTCGCTATCTAGCAAAACCAGCTGCAAAAGTATTTGCAGCACCATTGTTTTAACTCAGTGTTCCTTAAAATTCTTTCGATCTGGTAATCTATGGAACAAAAGAGGATTACTACCACTGATATCTCTATACTTAGTAAATGAATAGCTAAGAAAAAAATTAAAGACATGGAACCAATTAATGTGGTAGACAGCGGGCAGCCCCACACAATATCGGGCAGAGAACTAAAATGAATTTAATTTAAGCACTGATCTCCATGGCTATAAAGGTACATTTTAGTTACTGGCCCGATATTGTGTGACGCTAATTACCCATTAAAATTGGGACGATGGCGAACCACAGGATCAGCTATTCAACTAGTATAAGTATAGAGATTAGTGTTGAAGAACTCTATGATATAGAGAAATGGTGATCCGTAGAGGATGTAGAAATTAGAAGAGAAAAACTCAGTGGCAAAAGGATCAAATAAAATTTGCAATACTGATGATTAAATTTGCATTTATAAGCTTACGTTTCGGTGCTCATTGCACCATCCTCAGAGCATCAATGCTGTACAATATAGTGAAATTTTGGACAGCATTGGCCATTGGATGCTCTGAGGATGGTGCAATGAGCACCGAAACGTAAGCTTATAAATGCAAATTTAATCATTAGTATTGCAAATTTCATTTGATTCTTTTGCCACTGAGTTTTTCTCCTAATTTCTATAGAGATTAGTGCAATTACAACCTACAGACAGTACTTTAGATCTTGCATAAACAAAAATTCGTGATCTTAAAACCAGCGAGCGGTGGTAGTTTTTTGACGACAGGTTTAAAATTACCAAGTTAGCGGGTAGGCAGGCATCGTTCTCGAGTCAAGTGCAACATAATACCAGTGGCATTTATAAATAAACAAGCCTGTCAATATATTAAGTGCTTGCAGCTATGATGTGATATCAAACGTTTCCAGTTTAGACTGTTCACAACAACGGTACATATGCACCTATAATATATAGATTTATTGCAGTCAATGCTTGTGTTAATAATTATTATTGATAAGACAGACCGAGCTATTCTAATCGACCTGGTGACCGAACTAAAATAGACGATAAAAATTTAATGAATGAGATTCTATATCTGTACTGACTACTGTTCAATTCAACACAACACTACAACCGCGCCTTAATGAACTTATTTGTGCTAATTCATTCTAGAAAAAAACCGTAACCATTAAAAACTGTTCCATTTCAGTAACCGAAACCGAAACCATTATTTTAGCACCTAAAATCCCAATTTCTAGGACTTTTCAAATTCGAAAGTAAATAAAGGAGGCTTTTTAGATATCGCAATGATTTTTTTTAAATCGGCACAGCGATTCTCAGCGTCTGTTCTGAACGAAATTATAATGCTACGTAAAACGGGTAGAGGGGGGAGGTTATGAAAATGTTATGATGTGATACGGGGGTTCAAAAATAGCGGGAAAAAATGTTACCTAAAACTGAACGTTCCCAAACAAAGTATAAAAATACAAGAAATAAGGAAGACTGATTTATATAAACGTAGAACCGATAGTACTTCAAGTTTGTCTCGTTGGTAATCTGCGTGCTTTCAAGATAGGCGATCAGTGATCAGTCGTTGATAAGTTAGTCTGATGACATTTTAAGGTCAGCACGCGATCTTATAAAGGCTGAAAGCGCTAGGGACGTCGCAGAGAGTGCTGATGTTGTATAGGTACCAGATGTACGTACGTAACTCGATACGTAGCGTCAAAGTGGTGGAGAAACGATTCATATGTTAACGACAGGCATCGTCAACCATCAAAGTAAAAGCAAGAAGAAAGAAATAAACATAACATTGTGCTCTAAACAATCTAAACCATGAAAGGTTTATTCTTAGAGAACTCCAAAAATGTCCGTGGACGTTAGAAGTGTGCGAAGTTAAATTTTTATTGTTCTAACAAAGCCGCATCTCACCTAAATCCTTGATTACCTAGCGTCAAAGTGGCGGAGAAACGATTCATATGTTAACGACAGGCATCGTCAACCATCAAAGTAAAAGCAAGAAGAAAGAAATAAACATAACATTGTGCTCTAAACAATCTAAACCATGAACGGTTTATTCTTAGAGAACTCCAAAAATGTCCGTGGACGTTAGAAGTGTGCGAAGTTAAATTTTTATTGTTCTAACAAAGCCGCATCTCACCTAAATCCTTGATTACCTAGCGTCAAAGTGGCGGAGAAACGATTCATATGTTAACGACAGGCATCGTCAACCATCAAAGTAAAAGCAAGAAGAAAGAAATAAACATAACATTGTGCTCTAAACAATCTAAACCATGAACGGTTTATTCTTAGAGAACTCCAAAAATGTCCGTGGACGTTAGAAGTGTGCGAAGTTAAATTTTTATTGTTCTAACAAAGCCGCATCTCACCTAAATCCTTGATTACCTAGCGTCAAAGTGGCGGAGAAACGATTCATATGTTAACGACAGCATCGTCAACCATCAAAGTAAAAGCAAGAAGAAAGAAATAAACATAACATTGTGCTCTAAACAATCTAAACCATGAAAGGTTTATTCTTAGAGAACTCCAAAAACGTCCGTTGACGTTAGAAGTGTGCGAAGTTAAATTTTTATTGTTCTAACAGTCGCACCTCACCCAAATCCTTGATTACCTAATAGTTGTTCAAACAGATTTGTAAAGCGTTTGCAGACAATCAGAAAAGTTTGAGGATAGTACGCGAATTTTTAATCAGCCATGCGCATTAGAGGCAATTCATGCAATTAGGCACGTGACCGAGTGTTGAAGTAAAGCTGTAGAGTTTTTGAGGTTACCTGTTTTGTTATGCACAAAATACAAATTATACACTTCGCGAACAGTATTTGACTCAAAATAATTAATCAAAAACCAAAACAGACCAAATCTGGTACCTAATAGCTCAAGACTGCAAAGTTTTTAAACGATTTTATTTAGCTTGACCCCGTATATTTATTATTTTGGTTGTTTGTTACTATCTTTGTTTCAAAGCTTGCGACAGCTTTTTCAACCACTTATACTTAAGCGATTCTTATTAAACTTTTGCACACATTGAGTTCCCGTGACAATACAACATTATGATAATTTCAACTTGGTAACGAGAGGTCTGATGATGGAATCAGGAGGTGGACAGTTGAAAGGATGAGGAGTTTGCATAATGATACAGGCCAGAAATCAAACTAAAAGCTAGAAAATAAAAATAGGTAAAAAAACTTCTAAGTTAAACGGTTTTATTTTAAATCGTCAGCTGTGCCAAAAACTAGAAAATAATTAGGACACAAACCAAGGGGCACTTTGTGTCGCTGCGTTAGCGGAATAAATACTAAAAACGTGGGGCGCATAAAAATCTGTATAACGACTATATAATTATTAAATAAGAACAGCTTGTCTAGAAAAATGTGTTTCCAAGCCCACCAACAGAAATATTTCAAATGCGCCCCATGTTTTTATTACTTATTCCGCTGACGCAGCGACACAAAGTGCTCCTTGATTTGTGTAATTATTTTCTAATTATTGGTACAGCTGATGAATTAAAATAAAACCGTTAACTTAAAAGTTTTTTTACCTATTTTTATTTAAAGATGATGTTTTAGTTTTTTTTTAAGAATGTCTAAAAGGCACATTTTCTGGACATAGCAACACACGCCCTTTTAATGTAAATACACTGATTGTTTCCAGGTGACCCTGAAGAAAAAAGTTATCAGGCAACAAAAATGAACGCTAAAAAGTTATCTTCGGTGTGACGACAGTTATTGTCAATGTGAACGCTCGAGAATAAACTACCAAATCAAGTGAACTTGAGCACATAAAAGTCACTGAATCGTGACACATGTCAAGCAATGTTTCAACTTCTTTGTAAAAGAAAAGACTTCAAATTCGAAACAAAAGGACTGTATTTAATTCCAAAAGAAAACAAACTGCGTAATTCGTATTCAACGTTTTTGTAATTTAATAAAACATGTAGAATATTATACATTATGTACATCATATAATGAGCCGAAAGCGTATACGTAGGACGTTCTTGAACCGAGTAGGTTATATTATGTATGAGTCAGACGACGTGTCGCGACGTGCGGCGTGCAGGGGAACGAGGGTGCCAGCGGCGGGGGAGAGGGTGCAGAAGCAAGGGATGTAAGCGACGCTCTACGTCACGCGGGCGTCGCAGAGCAGCGATCAATGAGAGAAGGTCGCTACTAAATAATACAGTGTGACCCAGAAATACTGAGATAAGTGTGACCCACAAAAACTAAGATAAAAGTATTCGTTAATACAGTGCGTCTCAGGAACAATGATCTATAAATACAATAATAAGTCAGAATAACAGGCTTCGTTTAATTGTATTTTAAAGACCACCAACAGCTAAGGTTATTTGGGCCTAGCACCAATTCATATTTTCAATTCACTATTTTTTTTTTTTTTTAATAATAAATTGAAAATCCAATTGACACTTTTACCAGCTCTCGGGCTAGAACTCGGGAACTGGGGACTTGTAATAGAGGAACCATAGCAACGCCAAACAGGCTTGGTTATTAAGATTGACCGACGATCAGATGACGAACATTTTCGTTGTAACGATTTGAAGGTAAACTGACCTTATCTCGAGGACACGATTTTTCGACCCTATCACCATACTTTAATTTCCTTAAGGTAGCTTTACACGATGCCTCTTTTTCGTGCGGTAAATCATGCGCCATTGCGTGCATTTGGGCATTCAATAGGAGGCAAAATACGCATCTGTTTTCGGCAATGCATCATAGTATTTACACGTTGAGTTCGTTGCGCATGAAAATTGCCTACATGAATCAATAAATTCATAAGTTTTTTTCATTATTCAACTCCATTTTGCTAAACAAAACAACACAAGACGCATGAATGATGCAAGGAAGTCCCGACTGACTCAGGACACACTTGCGTCGTCTTGTCTCTCCAGGGCCGGCACGTGCGCCTGGTCGGACAGGCGATCGCCTTACGGCGGCATATTTTTAGGGCGGCATATTTTTGTAGCAGCGAATTTTTCGTGCGGTATTCTACTTTTTAAAAATGATTATATTGTTCGAGTTTTCACCGATTCTTAGTTCTACCTTCTACTACTAGATAAAAGATGTCGCATGTCGCCCAGCCGCTCGGCGCAAATACCATAAGTTGTAAAGGGGGTATTTACAAATTACAGGCAGCGTTTATTCGTGCACTATGTACGTATATATTTCACGTTGTGACGTTTATAAAAGTGTCTATACCTATATTATTTTTTGTAAATATTGTTATTATAATTACATTTGTTTTTTATTTGTTAAGTAAAAAAATATATGATCGGTTTATTAATTTTTTTAATATGTGGGGGGGGAGCGGCAAAAGTTGTATTCGCCTTAGGCGGCATATTTTGACGCGCCGGCCGTGTCTATCAGTAAAATGTCTCCTGCGTTATAAATTGACGTATAAATGCCTTCCATTACGCTTAAGCGTATGAATGATGCATCAAGATGCACGAAAAGAGGCATCGTGGAAAGCATTACGGAACATGGTAGTAATATTACTATCGATTCAATTTGTTTTTATTTTAATTTTTTATAAGTACAACATAGTTACACAACCCAATTCGATCAAGCGATCTGAAAAGTTCACCCAGACTTTTATATACAAAATTAACTTTCTTATAGCGTAGGTGGTAAAATCCATATTCAATATACCCTTATTATTTTCAATAAGCAGTTGTAAGGGATTTCGTCTCTTACAACAAAACAAATAAAGACAATGATACTACATTTTAATTGTGTACCCCGATGACTAAGACCTTCAGGTCAAACAACAGGAAGAAATGAAATAAAATTTGTTTATAACTTCCCGAATTTTGCTTCTTCCAATTTTATAGAAAGTTGGCGACATATAATAGGTTATCTTTTTATACAAGAAAATATAATGTACTTTCCATACAATCTTATCGAGTGATTTTGAGATTTTTTCGGGAACGATAGGAATTTCACCGTAGACTAGGAAAAAAAGACACAAATCGTTGAGAAAATCGATTTATCGAACAGTGTTTACGAAAAACATATATGAATCGAGACCGAGACGACACCATCGAAATAACGAGACTAGTGAGAAGACATCGATATCCCCTCGTCTCGGGGAATCCGAAACACCAGTCCCGTGATTATAAAGGTATATGGCAAACAGAATATACAGTTTGCGATTTCTTAGGATCTAGATGGCCAAGTAATGACGTTAAGATTGGAGACCAGTCTTATTTTTTTAATAACTCTTTAATATCAGCATTTGAGTTATTGATGAACTTTCCATCCATGTTAAATTATGCGTGTATAGAATATTTGCATGCTGTCAGAATGTCGGCGATTTTTTCTGTTCACTCCTGGGCCAGTCTTTGTCCAGATCCGTGACGTTTACAACAATGTGCAAGTGATCTCAAATCTATACGCAGTATTACGGAAATCTAACCACGTTTTAGCTTTGTTTTAGTGTTCTTATATAAGGGCCATAATGTGTTGTGGGTCGGCGATATAAAAGACCATGGCGGCGGCGCAAGGACAGCAACTAGCCTATAGCGATCTTTTATATTGTGGCGGTGTACAAAACAGCTCTTTTTATCGATAAACGTATGCATATGTACAGTTCTGGAAAGCGAGACAATTGAGAGTGCATCACTCACTCTTTGACAGCTAATCGATCGATTCTGAACCGTTTAACCTATATTTTAATTTGATAAGCTTTGAGTTTGGGGTTGTTCGCTAATAACTACGAACCTGATCAAGGTCATTATATTTTACTTTGGCTGTTTTTCTTTTTATAAAACTAACATAATGTAATGTATGTATAGGTACAATTTTACATTTGTTCTCAAAATTAGTCATATAGGACCTTCACTATATCATTTATCGTTGCTTCGTCAGGACTATAAAAAGTATTTTTTCATTGTCATAAAGTAAATTTGTCATTTTTTTAGCACAAGTTGAAAACACAAAATATTGCATTTCTAACAATTTGACTGAGGATGACATTTTATGGAAATCAGAGAACCAAGCCAATGAACATCCGGATGTCATCAAGCAGTGAAAGATTCGAGCGATTCTGAATAAATAGTGTAACCATTCAAAAAGTAATTTTTTTTACTATTGTAATGTTTTTTATATTCATGATCAATAAATAATAATTTTATTAATTTTTTCTAAAATTCTTGATAAAAATAATCAATATGTCGCGTAAAATTCGAGGCCGCGTTATATTTGAGCTCATACTGTATTTACAATTAATATGAACAGGTTGTTCGGACCTGCTATCTTTCGCATAACTTGTTTATCTAATTATTATTATGCGCATTGTCGAAAAGCATCCATCATTTTGGATGAAGTTATTTTGTATTACCACAACCGTACAATGTTTTATATTTGTATGTGTGTATAGGTGTGAGCTTGGTTCTGGCTATCAGCCAACCAGATCAGCTAATATGTGTAAGAGATAATGCTTTTAGTTCAAAATGAAAGTCAGCAAACAAAAGTTCAAAATGGAAGTCAAGCAAACAAACGTTCTCTTCTAAAATGAACTGTTTATTCTTTCTTTATTATATTCATAAGTACCAAATATCGTTAATTATACATTATCGTGATAAACACACAATGTTAATATTTTCTACTTGACATATTTTCTATGTTCAATGTAGCACCTCAATTTAGGAAAATGACAAGATCTTCCTTGGACTATAGACATACCAATATCATAATTTGGCTTTCTACCAATATTATCCTAATTAATCGAAATGTAATTTTTCTGCCAAAATAGTCTGAAGCTATATATAAATGTTTGTAATTTGATTTTTATAGTTATAATACGTGACAAAAACGTTATATGTTTTGGGCTTAATTTTGCCCAACATATAACTTTTATCTTTTTAGCTATGATTTCAAAATGTCACGCACTGTGATCTTTTCTTGGTGATTTTAGAAAAAAATATAGGTGTTATACTTAGATAAATATTTCTTACTAGGTAACGTTGTTCCAGTAAGAAATATTTAACCAAACGTAGTCGACTTCACATTACGATAATGCAAAGCAATAATATTACGAATAACTATTGTTGCCGTCTAGATCTAGATTTGCTAGACTCTTGTCTTGTCTAGATTTTCAAGACAAAAACTTTGCAAAAGTCTTGTCTAGAAATTTTCAAGACAAGACAAGAGTTTTTTAATCTAGACTTAGACTTAGTGAAGTCTTGATATTTCAAGACAAGACTTAAGTGAAGTCTTGTCTTGACGGCAACACTAATTTAGAAGGAAAATTACACTTGCGTTCTGAGAAAATGGCGTCTAGAGTCCGTCATATTGAATTTTCCGTGACGTCATATACCTTATTTGATAATCTTCTCAACAACCTTTCTTTTTATACCAATATAAATGTATTTAAATTATAGTGTTGCCGTCTAGATCTAGACTTTCTAAACTCTTGTCTTGTCTAGATTTTCAAGACAAGACTTGCAGAAGTCTTGTCTAGAAATTTTCAAGACAAGACAAGAGTTTTTTTTTATCTAGTCTTAGACTTAGTGAAGTCTTGATATTTCAAGACAAGACAAGACTTTGAAAGTCTTGTCTTGTCTTGTCTAGACGGCAACACTAATTTAGAAGGAAAATTACACTTGCATTCTGAGAAAATGGCGTCTAGAATCCGCCATATTGAATTTTCAGTGACGTCATATACCTTATTTGATAATCTTCTCAACATAACCTTTCTTTTTATACCAATATCAATGTATTTAGATTATAGTGTTGCCGTCTAGATCTAGACTTTCTAAACTCTTGTCTTGTCTAGATTATCAAGACAAGACTTGCAGAAGTCTTCAAGACAAGATAAGAGTTTTTTAATCTAGATTTAGACTTAGTGAAGTCTTGATATTTCAAGACAAGATAAGACTTTGAAAGTCTTGTCTTGTCTTGTCTAGACGGCAACTCTACGAATAACCCCATTATCGACACTCATATTGGTGCCCCACTGAATTAATGCTGTTTTAACTCTGTATGGACCGGCGGTTAACGATAATCGCAACTTTATTATATAAAAAAAAGATGAAGTTCGATAGTACTTTCGCCATTACATTGAAACTGCGGCGTCGACCTTTAAATAGGTTTAATGTGAGTCAGTAGGTCAAACGCAGCGTGTTTACGATACGAAGCAACGGTACAGAGCCGTAGAGGCTGTACAGTAATCATCGCATATCCATTCACGATTCCTCGACGCGTTTAAACTAAACGTTCCAAAAACTCGAGATCACAATATTATACGTACAGACCAGGGTTGTTACGAATATTCGCATCCGCATCCGTAAATGCGGAATATTCGCATTAATTCAGACATCTGCATCCGCATTCACATCCGCATCAATCAATGCGGAGTTTTTACGGATGCAGATTCACATCAACAAGTAACGACATGTAAAGAAAGTTCTGTTGTGTCATAAGTAAAACTAAAAACTTGTGTAATTTTGTTCTAAAAATATGATTAAATAAATAAAAAGTTAAAATTAAATTGATTTTCAGTTATTTATGCACTTAAAATTTAAATAATTATCCTTTTAAAATCCCAAAATCCGCATCCGCATCAAATCCGCATCCGCGGATGTGAACTTCTAATAATCCGCATCCGCATCCGCGGATGTCTAAATTTTTGCATCCGTAACAACCCTGGTACAGACGAGATGTTTAATGGTGCCTCCACACAATCGTCCATGATGGACGATTACAGGCCACCACGATTGTGTGGAGGGCATAATCGCCTGTAATTGCCCACGATGGAGCGTGATCGCCTCTGTATGGGTTTTTCGGCGATGATTGCGCGAGTTTTCACACGTTCGTCGATCACTCAGTTCATATTTGTTTCGATATCCATGTCGGACAGATGACAAATGGTACGATTGTGTGGACAGATGCGCAATGATGGTGACAATCATGGCCCATTCTGTGCTTGTCCATCATGGCCGATTGTGTAGAGGACACACTTTCG
Organism: Mongoloraphidia duomilia; assembly: GCA_039654895.1. Taxonomy (NCBI): domain Eukaryota; kingdom Metazoa; phylum Arthropoda; class Insecta; order Raphidioptera; family Raphidiidae; genus Mongoloraphidia; species Mongoloraphidia duomilia. The sequence continues at coordinate 44,249,632 of CM077524.1, read as the reverse complement.
TGACATTTCACAGAGTCACTATATAGCACAGTTTTCTTCAAAAAAAACATGTTTACACATAAAAAATAATAATCCTTAAAATCCAGAAATCCAGGTGTGCAAGCTTTCACGGCCGGCATTGTTCCAAGTCTTCATGGTTTCCGGGCTTGTAGGCCGTGGTCCGGTGGTATTTCTACCTGACGTTTCGTCTACAACTGCGGTAGACATTCTCAAAACCAATGACCAATCGCACAAGGACGGAATACGACCGAGTAGAGAACTCACCCCCACCACTACACACTGCACAGTTGACCAATTACAGAGAGACGGACTACGACCGAACAGAGAACACACTGGTGCTAGGTATAAAAGAAGGAGAACACCATTCACCGACACACTGACCTGTGAGCCGCCAAGGAGGACACTTCGACCGCTTCCACATCGCCTTTGAGAATGTCTACCGCAGTTGTAGACGAAACGTCAGGTAGAAATACCACCGGACCACGGCCTACAAGCCCGGAAACCATGAAGACTTGAATCCGTAAAATGTTTTCTATTGGCCATCTTTCTTACGTTTTCTATAAATGTTTTAATTTTGTGGTATAAATTCAACTTAAAACTGCCCAGAGACTGGGCGGCTATACGTCACTCGGCGCTATATTGCTCCAGAACACGCGCCACACGTACACTAGTGAGCTAGAACTACTGCAGGTTCATTGGTGTTGGAATATTAAAGCAACTGCACGTTTATCCCTCGAGTTTGACAGCTTAAAAATATTTTATAAACTTCAAGCTCACCATGTTCTATGGAATGCCGGATATGGATTTGTCCACAGGAAATGAGTTAGTCAACACGCATTCATTGGATTGCATATAAAGTTATTTCGATCAATTTTATGGCCATATTTAGGAGTCTTATGGGTTTACGATGAATCGAAAGACAGATTTTGGCTATTAAATTGATAAAAATGTGTTTATGGAACATGAATTTAAGGACTCGGGTCGCACTGCAAAACCTTGCCGACAATATAATGCATTGTGTCATTTAAATGCTTCATGCTTCAAGTTTACGACCAAATTATTTTATAGTTTAAAACATAACATACCTACGAAGGGCAAAGAGCGAAACAAAAGGTTATCACTTTTGTTTCTATTTTTTTTTTTTAAAGTGGCAATCGGATTCTTAAAAAATGTTTCTTTCATCGTCGACGACCTACGTATTTAACTTTCACTGCCGCCAAGCCCATCTAGGAGTTTCCTGCGAGCCAGCTAACTTTGACGAAGATCGTAAACACGCAACCTTATATCAAGGTCACAGCACTGTCAAGAGTTTCTACTGTAGTCACACAGTGGCGCACACACACACATGCGAGGTACTAACGCGGCAAACACACCCACAACTACCCTGCGCCAGAATATTTAACCCCGATTACAAATCGATTTTAGTTGGCTTTGGAGAGACTGAAACATTTCTATATAATACAACGGAGATGTGTTGCCCCAGTCCTGTTTATTTTATATAAATACTATCGTCTTTATATCAGCGGCTCCACTCGCGGTAATATAGTTATTGACAGAAACCTCTCATGACCTGATCGTAGCAATGATATTTCGTGAACGACCTTTAAAGTAGTACATAAATAGCGTTAAATTATTCCTAGCATCTTCCAGGCTGCACTGACAAAATTGTTTAGATGTCAAAGACCACTTAATATTGCATCGAAATCTATTTTTTTATCAAAATCCTGCAAACATATAGACATCATATTTCACTGACAGGGGAGTAACACAGTTTTTATAACGGCGACTAATGAGTGCAACGGATTAACGTTTGTCGATATAAAGACAGGGGAGATATCAAACGGGGTGGAAGAGTATTGACGATACTGCAACGGAAACGGACATTAGTCATGGATACCAACATACAGGACCCACATTCCGACATCCGCGACCGCCGTCTTAATTGAACCCAATAACGAGAGCGAACCCCTATTGCAGAACGTGCGTTTATTTGCTCAGCGTATTATAGCTGATCTATCCAGATACCCTATATAAAGAAAGAAAATGGCTTGATTAAAATACCCCATTGGATGAAAAGTGTTAGAACTGTACAGTTATACCACAAGTAATTTCATGAACGATTTGACAGTTATAAATCTAAAAAAATCGTTTTAATGTGGAACCATAATCCAATATGCCAAAACCCCTTGACCTATTTTCTTTTTATTTGATGAACTTAACTTCTGTTTGCTGCAAGTTACAGAGAAAGTTTTAAATAATAGCTAAAAGTAGCACAGAATCAATTTTCATACCTATTTTTAAGTAAAACAGCTGCAAAGTTGGGTAAAAAATGTTCTTCTAAAAAAATGTTCTGAAAAAAGAAAAAATTCACTTCGAAACTCCTCGCCAAGCTACGTAAAATGAACAAAATGACGACAGACCCAGCAACTGTTCATGATTGAGATTCCGATAGATATCCGCTCTCCTGTAACTCCATTCGTTTGTCAAAAATGGATTTCAAAATTTGACCCTAACTAATAGACCGAGAGCTAGTGACAATTTTTTGGTGTTATTTATTCAAGGCCTTATTTTTGTGAAGATGTTGAGGGAGGCATATTAAAGTGCCCTGAGTAAGGGATTTTGCTAGATAGCGGTATGGGAGGGATGCAGACCGCCCCCAACATGTAACAAAAAAAATGGTCACAATTATTATTGCTTCAAGGTTGAAATTGTTTGTATAGCTTGTCGGTGAGCCAATAATGCCATTATAGTATTTTCAGATCGATTGGTCAGTATTAAAGGGATGGCAGATCACCCGAAACGTGTCCGAGCGTCTATAATCTACAATTCAATTCAATTCCTAAACGTGTCATGTACCCGACGAAATTTATATTATTAGTTCAAGGTTCAAATTTTAGTATGTTGTTACGGCGACTATTTTAAGCATATATTTCAATTTGCAGAACAAAATGTCGGTGCCTAGAGGGAAACTTGCTCGCCTGTGTGTTTATATCGTTCTGCAAGGTGGTTTAAATACCGACATTTTGTTCTGCAACTTGAAATATATGCTTAAAACAGTTGCCGGAACAACATATTAAAATTTGAACCTTGAACTAATAATATAAATTTCGTTGGGTACATGACACGTTTAGGGTGATCTGCCATCCCTTTAATACTGACCAATCGATCTGAAAATACTATAATGGCATTATTGGCTCACCGACAAGCTATACAAACAATTTCAACCTTGAAGCAATAATAATTGTGATCATTTTTTTGTTACATGTTGGGGGCGGCCTGCATCCCTCCCATATCGCTATCTAGCAAAATCCCTTACTCAGGGCACTTTAATATGCCTTCCTCAACAGCTTCACAAAAATAAGGCCTTGAATAAATAACACCAAAAAATTGTCACTAGCTCTCAGTCTATAACAAGTGAAATGAAAATAAAAGCTTGTAAAATATTCCAAAACACAAAAGTAATATTCAAACACGGAAAATTACACACAATATGTTGTATTGTTTAAAAACAAAAAAGAATAGAGAAATTCAAACAATGCAATCGTCAAACATATTACGCAACCGGCGTCTTTCAGCTAATATTTATAAAACTGTTTCCTTGAGAAGTAAACATGCTAAATTAATTTACTCATCGTCAAATTAATGCTAATGATCATTCCAAAGGAAACAGAATTACCTTCACACGATTTTAGTATTGTAAATAAATACATGCAACATCAACATAAGATTTTCACCTACTTATATATTTTTATTTTCACGAATACACAGTGAGACCGTACACGCATTATGGACGGAAAAAAGTCGAGAAAAAAACGTATAAATGAAAAATTAGAGATCACAGAACTGACAAAAAAAAAACAAGTCGCTAACTACTTTACAATTACATGGTATACCTGCTTCTATCATAATACGCTTTCAGCTTTCTAATAAGAATAGTACCTATTGTTCGTTTATCTTTAGTTTTTTACCAGTGGCGTAACTTTAAGGCTTAGTCCACACTTACACACTATAAGCACATACTCCTTCGCACAGTGTGCATGCATTCCTATAAAAAAAAAAACAGTACCATCTATGGGCTTGGGATAGCAGCAATTAGGTATTTAAGTTTAAAAAAAATTATTAATTTTTTAGTTTTTTCTAATAATTTAACATAAATAATATTGAAAATCGAAAAGAAAAAAGTTTTTAAAGCTATAGATAAATTACTAAAAATTAATTAAAATGTATGAAAATTTAAAAAATATCACGTGACTTCAAAACGCGCCAGGAAAGTTTGTGACGTCGTTATGTTAAAATGTGTCTGCATTTGTTGGTATTTGTGTATATGTATTATAGACCAAGAGGCGGGCGTTAATATATGAAGCTCATTTGTGACAGGATGAAATTTTCAGGGAAGGTAGTATTTATTATGACAAAGAAAAAGCGCTAGGGTTGCCTAGTCAAATCCTGGTGCGACGGCCGGGATAAGCCACTTCCGGTGCAAAATGTCAATTTTTATATGTATATGTATATATGTATAAATTGAAACAGCTCAAAATTACAAAGTGGCGCTTAGTCCAGCATGGTAACCATAGTTTTTAAGAAAATGACATTTCGAAAATTATAATTTGTTAATAACTGCTCAAAATTGGATAAAATATAATAGTTAAATCCTGTATCACGAAAAAGAAAAGTTATACATTTTGTAAAGTAGTATCAGTATATGCAAAAAAACTTAACAAAAAAAAAAACCTCCTTCAAAAAACCACTAAAAAGGAAAATAATAAAATTTTGAGGTCTGTGCTAATTTAATAAAATATGAAGTCGGTAAAAAAGTATAGTGTAGTGATTAATATCTTCTTTTTAACCAACTTCATATTTTATTAAATTGGCACAGACTTCAAAATTTCATTATTTTCCTCTTTTAGTGGTTTTTTGAAGGTTTTTTTTTGTTAAAAAGTTTTTTATTTTTTACTTTTTAGTGTCAAAAAGTGACATTTACCTTAAAAGAATCACACGCCGTTACTCACTTTTATTAAACCGACTTTCTTACGCTGTCTGATATGTCAAAAAGTGACATTTACCTTAAAAAATCACACGCCGTTACTCACTTTTATTAAAATCAGCCGAACTAGTGAACCAATTTTGATGAAATTTCTATGGGACTGATCTGAAAGTATATCCTTTCAAATAAAAAAAAAATTCAAAATCGATTAATAAAATGACTGAGTTATGAGGTAACAAACGTAAAAAAAATACAACCGAATTGAGAACCACCTCCTTTTTTTGAAGTCGGTTAAAAATTTAAATTTTTGATGTGAAACATCTTTAGGTACGGGTGTAAAGTCGTTTGAATGGAACGTCACCAAATGTCATTTGTTATTGCATTTTGAAACTACGTGGTCAATAATTATAGTTTTTTTACTAACATTATCAGCGCGTAATGTGTCATGCATCGTTTTATTTTTTTTTTATTAAAAAAACAGATAGATTATTATGTATTGTTTTTTTTCTTATTGAAAAATTATTAATGTGATATTTTTTAGCACCTTACCTATATTAAAAATGTTAAACATTCAATTTCCAACAAAAAATATCTCGCATTCAATGATGTAAATTATTTTCTAATTTAACTAGCATAAAGAGATACCTTTATTAAAAAAAATATATATAATTTTTATTTCATGATTTTCTTGACTTTTTTTCAAAGCAACTACCTTAAACTACGTCTTGTTTAAAAATGTTTACATATTGTAAAAAAAATAAATATTTTAATAGCACGTTAATATAAGTATGCTTAGAATAAGTAATTTAAGTAATAATAATTCATAAAATGTTATTGTCTTTGCTCGCATACATTTTTGAATAGTTTAATGTATAGTAAACTATATTGAAACTCATGTTGATCACTCACGTATGTAATATAATAAAATTAAAAAACCGGTTGATTTGTGAATCAGAATTGTCAATCATTATTATGGCAATGTTTGCCTTCTTCAGGCCTAAAATTACATAATTCTAATAATGTAATTTTAGGCTTGAAGAAGGCAACAAAATAGTTGCTGAAAAGTTGCCATAATAAAGATTGACAATTCTGACTCACAAATCAACCGGTTTTTTCTTTTATTATAGTAAATTATTATTATTTTCCATTTTTTCATTATAGTTATTTTGGTTTTATATTCGCTTAGTTAACTTTATACCTGCGTCTGATTAAGTTGAATTTCAAGAAAAAATATTCATCGAGGTTCAGTAAAGTCAAATGCTTCAATTAATTTTTAACGTCAAACCAAATTTAAAATCACAAACAAAAATCAACCTTTTTTCTCTTTTCGAAACAAACCCCAAACCACCTTTTTTAAAACTTTTATTACAGGTTACTACGACCTTCAAGTAAGTAATTTGTACTAATTTATATAAGAGGTGCACGTTGAATTACGTTGAAAAATAAAAATAAGAAATTGCTACCCTAAAATATATAAATTCTTGGGAAAATTGTCAATACCAGATTCAGGCAATTCCTGCGTAATTATGCGGATATGAATTAGAAACCAAATGCGCTGAAAACATAAAGTTATTCATAACTAGACATACGTATGAATGTTTGCCAAATACAAGGCCGATAACTCATTTCAGAACGGTTATAATATATAAGTATACATATATACATAATGTTATTTGACAGCTTTAAAAATGTCAAAAAAACAAATATAATTTATAAGTTTTCATTGTGTTACCCAACATTTCCTTAGGCAACCCTATGTATTTCAATACAGCTCTTCGAGATCTACAATATGGCGTCAATTGTATGCTGTCATATAAAGATGAAAGATAATTATGAGCTAATGAAATATGTGTATTTTGCACCGGAAGTGAGCTCCTCCCGGCCGTCGCACCAGGATTTGACGAGGCAACCCTAGCGCTTATTCTTTGTCATACTAAATACTACCTTCCCTGAAAATTTCATCCTGTCACAAATGAGCTATATAAATTAACGCCTGCCTCTCGACCTATTACATATACTATCAAAAATAATAAATTTTTAACTTGGTAACCATGGATACAAAGACCACAGATAACATAATGACGTCACACGCGTTCGGATTCTTTCGGCGCGTTATCGGACCTGAGTTTAAAAATTAATTTTTATTTAAGTATAACTTTTTAATTAGTAAGCAAAAAAAATAAAAAAAAAAGTTTTGCTATAAAACTTGTATGTGGTCCTTCCATTTAAGTAAAAAAAAAATTTCATTTAAAAACCCAATTGGCTACATTCTCTCTTTCTCTAATGTAATATTTTTTTTCCTTAGCTACGCGGGAAAATTGAAAAAATCAATCTGCTGATTACATTATAATATTGTTTCTATTTTATCTGATAACACGATAAAACTTCTGCAATAGATTAGGAACGGAAGGCGTGACGGAGTCGCAACTGTCTCCTAACTAGAATCTGCGTTAAACGGTATTATACAAAGGTTTAGGGAATTTGATATTATTACAAGATGCGGTCCTTCGAGTAGTTAGAACTAAAATTGAATAAAAGAACAAAGAACCCACAAAAAGACTAGAAATAATAATATAGTTATTTTTTCACAACGCCGCTTTGAAACTTATAAATGGTTTGTTTTTTTACAGTTTACAAAAAGACAAATTGTTTCTTTTTTAAATAACAAAAGTTAATGGGTAGTCAGTGTAATATGAACGTTTCCAGTAACAACAAAGTATTTTATTACATCGTTCAACCTAATTTTGCAACTTAATATAATGAGGTAAGCAAAGTATCGAATTCGTCCCGTTTGTGCTATAAAACGATACTTCATTCCAGTATAGAAACAATTCGATGACATTGTGTAATAAGATCTACTATTTCATGTTGTTGAAAGGCATTTTGACCCACCACAGCTTAAAATTATACTGAGCGTTGACATATAAATCTATATTAATAAATTTATAAATTTTAGATCGGTATATATAAAGTGTGTCCACAAACTCATTCGCAACATGGGGATCTCCGTTATTATGAGAGATAGAAATTTGGTTAAATGATATGAAGTAATTCCTTAGGAAAAGTTGTATCAAATCACATAAATAAAGTTTAAATATTATGCATAGTTTAGGCGCTATAATAAAAAAAAATCAGCCATCGGTAACCCGAACCCTTTAACTTTAAAAATAACGTCGAGAGAGCCAGAACCATTTTAGGCGAAGGGAAAGGATTTGGGATGAAGAGTGCAGGAGGAAATTTCCGGTATCGAATACCTTAAATCATTTGACCCTTTTCTTATCACCGTATAATGTATGGCGACCATTTTATGTGTGAACATTTTCAGGTGAGCGAGCATAATATCATGCGATTTGGACCCACAGTATATAAACAAATGAAATAAGGAAACAAACAATAATCTTGTCGTTCTAAAGCCTGCACATTATTATAATCAATTCACCGTAGAACAATAGAACACAATGTAGGAGTAACACCTATACAAAGAGAGAGGTTCGTGATGACATCTGTTGCCACTACACACTATTGCGTTGAGTAGGTTTGGACAAAGAAGAAAGCTACCACGAACCGAAGCTTTTAACACGGAAAACAGCGTCTGCAATTACGTATTATTATTTCTATTATTTTGCATCTGAAAGTTTAAAACCTACCAAACTGTTAGCAATATACAGAAAACAAAATGAATAAAAACTTCATCGGTTTAGAGAAATAATTGCAAAATAATTACACGTTTAAAAATATTTGAAATACCAGCTTATATTCTTTCAGTTCTCGTCTTATAGAAAATGACTGGTCATATTATTAGGACTTCAATCGGTGCGGTGCAACTAACTCCGAAGGATTAACGCGCAAAATATTAACAATAAAAATATTTTTTAGGTTTTAGCAGTATAGTTATAACTTCTTCATTTTCAATTAAAAAAGTCTAGTTATACGATTCGCACAGACATCCAAAGATTTAGCTCCACCAAACATTTTTTATTGTATTTACATAATATGTTGTAATCGATGTTGATCTGATAAAGTCCGCGTCTATATAATAATTATGGGAATAATATAAATCCGCCTTTAATCCTGCTACAAATAATCCCGTTCAGAATAAATAATATTAGTTTATTTACAAATATATACTTGATCTTACCAGGTAAAAGGTCATTGAATAACTTCAAAATTTCGTACCTGTAACAAAAACCAAATTATTAGAAATTTCATTCGATCGGTAACTATAAAAACTATTTACCAAAAAATAATATCAGAAAATTCGATTGATGGTTATTACTCTTCATAGAAATATCTACGAGTATTTATTTTACAAATCTATTAATTTGAAAACTTCTCTACAACAGCTTATTAAGATTTAAATCTATAATGTCAAGATTGGTTTTGTACACACAAGTTAAATTGTGATACAGTAGATTATAGAGACTCGATATCTCAGCTTATAGCTCAGATTGTGGGTTACACTTGATATGCTGTCTCACGCAGAAGACAGTAAAAAGTAAGATAATGACACATTAGGTGTCGGTAAACATTTTTTTGTATATGACCACAACGACTATAAAGCATCACAAAAAATAAACCACGCATATCCAGTTCGGAGCTCAATAATCTACGTAATAATATGTGCTATTTATAATGATTTTGCGTTTTGACGCAATAATTCCATTTTAACTTTTTTATTTAATAATCAATTAATTAAATTTAAATGTCAATGTCAATGTTAACACCATATAAACTAGACAGTTGCAATTTTATAATAGTTTAATTTTTCTGCCACCAGATGCCATGTCACAATTCGTCAGTTCCCAATAAAATAAAGTTAGCACAACGCGGGAATGTTCGACACGGCTGGCGCCTAAATCCCTCGTGCATTGTGTGTAAAACAGTTCAAGAACTATAAAAGAAGTCGCTTCGGATAATCTTTTTATTCATAACACGAAACTTACATTTAAATTTGCTTCTTTGCAACAACTGCACATGCAGGGAGAGTAAGAGCAAGTCGTGTGCATAGTGTACTGTGTACGATGAATAAAGATGGGTTATTCACAATAACATAATAATGATTTTAGTTTCAAACTTTCTCAACGAAGACGCGGACGTCGCCGACACGCGAAATGCATTTTCCAAAGGGAATATACGTCACATTACACGGCGAATTAATCATCCACAATTCATTTCCATGGTGTTTGTCACATTCCAATATACGGTGCTTATCTATACTAATATTATAAAGCTGAAGAGTGTGTTTGATTGTTTGGTTGAACGCGCTAATCTCAGGAACTACCAGTCCGATTTGAAAATGTTTTTTTGTTAGATACCCCATTTATTGAGGAAAACTATAGGCTATATAATATCACGCTACGACCAATAAGAGTGGAGCATCAATGAAAAATGTTTGCAAAAACGGGAAAAAATATTCCTTTTGAGAGCTTCCGTTGCATGCAAAAAGTTCTAAGTACATGTAGACGTCATAGGGCAAATTAGCTTATGTCAGATTTTCGATGCAACAATTAGGATCCAGTACGTCATTTTTCGCTACACAAAAAAAATATATATCACTATCGATCACATTCCTCGAAATACCTTTGACCTCAATTGTTGTGCGTCTATAATCTACAATCTTTCTCGAACTAAATTCATTCACAAAGCACTTTTAAATTTAAATACAATTTTTTTCGGTTGGGTTATAGCAATTTTGATGAAACCCCTATTCTTAACACTGTACATAGCTGTAAATATTATTTTAAATAAAGACTTTATTTCTTCTTCTTTAAATAAACTGGAAACGATGTGGCCCTTCGAGGAGATCTCATCGTTTTGTGTTTAAGTAGTACAATGATAAATTACTTTCATCCCAGTCAAATCAACTGTACAGACATACAACTGTAACTATGTAAAGACGTTTAATCAATGTCAAAAAAACTGCATTTCAAAGCGCCTTATTGCCCTACAGTCTACACGATGGTCAATAAGGCGTTTTGAAATGCAGTTTTTTTGGCATTGATGTCGAAATGAAACGTTTTTACATAATTACGGGTGTTGTTCAGTCGATTTTGTACATATACTTAGACGACCTTAGAAAGCTGAAATTTGGACATGTTATCGAGGGCAAAAATCATATTTGGCATATTAGGTATGTAGAAATCAGCCTCTTCAAAGAAAGGGCACGTAGAAAATTTGCAAATAATGGTCCAAAAATTACCAAAATATTTATTTCAGTTTTATTTTGATTAAATGCTGAAAATAAAAATTTTCGAGGTAACCGATTATGAATTTGGTGACAAAATCGAAATAACATATCGCTGATCGTAATTTAGAACGAAACTACTTTCTAGACTCTTGTCTTGTCTTGTCTAGATTTTCAAGACAAGACTTGCAAAAGTCTTGTCTAGAAATTTTCAAGACACGGCAAGACTTGCTTTATCTAGATTAAAACTCTTGCCAAAACTCTAGACAATTTTCAAGAGTCTAAATAAACTAAGTAGTAGTAGGTAAAGTAAACCATTCGGTTAATCTACACTTGAAAAAAATTATAATTTAAAAAAACTAAAAAACACGCTTTAATGAACTAAAAAGTAAAAAATAATTAATTTTATTGTAACAAAGCGTGGGGTGCTTTGTATCATATTTTCATACTACCCCACGCTTTTTTTACAATAAAATTAATTATTTTTTACTTTTTAGTTCATTAAAGCGTGTTTTTTAGTTTTTTTAAATTATAATTTATTTTTGCTTTTTAGTCCTGGAGATCCTGGTCAGGATAATGGGACAAACTTATGGAATTATTGTATTGTCATCGGTCCTTGATAAGTGTGCAAAGTTTCAGTTCAATCTGAAGTTTTTTGCTTTTTTTTTTAGTCCTGGAGATCCTGGTCAGGATAATGGGACAAACTTATTGAATTATTGTATTGTCATCAGTCCTTGATAAGTGTGCAAAGTTTAAACTAAATCTGACCGTTCAAAGTTGGTCAAAATCAAGTTCAAAGAAGTCGGTTACAAACTGACAAACCCGCAAACAAACATACAAGTGAAGCTAATATAAGCGTGTTAATAAGCTAGAGTCTTGATATGAGACAAGACAAGAGTTTTTTTAATCTAGACTTAGACTAAATGAAGTCTTGATATTTCAAGACAAGGCTTAAGTGAAGTCTTGTCTTGATATTTCAAGACAAGATTTTGAAAGTCTTGCCTTGTCTAAATGGCAACATTAGTTTTGGGTGAATGTACTCGACGGAAAAAACGCTTTCTGTTTTGAATTTTGATACGTAAGATTCAGCGAAAATCTCGTCGCGAGAAACACGCCGTCGAAAATTCGCCCCTGTAGTTTCGCTCTTAATAGAGTTTAATCTATCTAAAGATATAGAAAAATTATCAAAAAATCAACATCGGCGATTTGGCCTTGTGAATAGGTACTGATGTATAATATGCAAACATACCACGAACTGAATGTGGGACGCAGGCAGCCGGCGAACATCCCCAGAGACTGCGGTTGAGCTCGACGCTTTGCGGTAATCGTTTTTAAATTCACCTGGATTAATGTACATACTCCAAATCTCATATATAAATATTATAAATATATGTATTTAATACAAAATATTAAAACGTCATTGTGTGAAATTATATAAACTGTCTTTAATTGAATAAAAACTGTGAACGTTTTTATAATTACATATCATTTTTTATATGACACAAAATAGTTCATTATTTTACTTTTTTGTACATCAATCAAATTTGAAACACGGTGCACTTTTTAATTTTTAATTGTCCGTTCAATCGTCCGCCATATATTTTATAGAAAAATATTCCCACCTTTTCAGTTTGTGCCAATAGAAAAATGAGCCCAAAATATTGTAGCAAAACCCCAGATGTTACGCCGCTGGCGACGATAGAATCATCGAGAACAAGTAACAATGGTGAGGCGTGGCATGATATCGAAGACACAGGAATGTTCTGGAAAGCGCGCGAGCGTGGGGGGTCAAGCTGCTAGCTCTATATAAACAGGAGCAGTCACCGGAAAACAACAACGAGAGTCATGTGACAGTGTCGATTGGAAATAAATACAGCATATAAATTGTTCAGTGATATTAAAGTGCTTCAGTTCGTTTAAGAAATACTGTTCGTGTTATTATTATATAAACAGTGTTGACTGTAAGAATTGAGATATAATTTTTTTTTTTTATTTAAATTATAGACGCGTCAGCTGCTATGGCTATGAGATATAATTGTTACATCTTTTTGTTATTTATTTTTGTTACATTTTTAATTGTTGTAAATAAATAATTTATTCCACCCACGTAAGAAAACAGTTTTGTTACAATATTAATAATTCCAAGATTGATGGCTGGAATTAAAATCTGGATATTAAGTAAGTATATACAATATCTAATTTTAAATTATAAGAACAATGAAAATACGTTAGTCCATAAAATTTTTACGTAATATGTATATACAAATAATACAAATTTGTAAATGTGAAAGAAGATATTTTCATTTTCGCGTTTGAAACAAATATGTTTTACCTCTATGAATCTACGAAACTGATAAGATGTCACGACAGCTTATATCATGAAGTATGTTTATAAAAAAAGATCTCATTCAATTTCTGAAAATCCTGTCGAAACTAAATCTATGCTTCTAAGTTACGTGCAACGATATTCCAATAAAAATGTCAGCCGGTAGAACTATTCATACGTAGGTCCCTTGGCTCGGGCCAGGTTTGGTTATAAGTTCAGAGTCACTCATGTAACTAGATATCGCGAATTCGATATTTTCATCGTTATATCAGAATAAGTTTTTGGCTAAAAAGAGCAATGAATACCTACAAATACCCCCGCACTCTTCATCTCAAATCCACTCCCTCGCTTAAAAACTGCTATGGCTCCCCCGACGCTATTTTTAACGCTAAAGGATTCGGGTAAACGCCAAATGAATGATCAAAAATCGGACTACAGATATCCTACATGCGATTTTTTAAGTTTTGGCAAGTTGTATGTTTTTCCGCAGGAAAAGTTTTTCCAATTTTTCGCTTGAAGGATCTTGTAGTGTGATTCTTGGTCCTTCATGTGAGGTTTACCCGAACCCTTTAGCGTCGGGACAGCCATATAACCGTTTATAGGCGAGGGGAAAGAATTTGAGATGAAGCGTGCAGGAGGTATTTGTAGGTATCCTATTCTCTTAATTTTTCTTAAACAAGCTGTTTTTCGGAGACATGAAAGTATTGTATTTTGCATGGCGAGCGAAACGGGACATTTATGGTGGAAACGACGGGATGTTAGGAAAAAAACTGGTTATTAAAATTAGATTCTTATAAAAAAAAAGCGGTCAAGTGCGTGTGGAACTCGCGCTACGAAGGTTCCGTACCGTTACAACAATTAAATTAGGTAGACATATTCTGTGAAATTTTCAACCGGATACATGTTACGGTTACAAAAATATAACATATAAAGATTTTTCGGTTTTTTGGTGGGGTTCCCCTTTAAGTTTTACTTTTTGTGATTTTTGAATTTTTCCCTTTACTTGTGCTGTGAGACCTTGCTTCTTGCCAAATTTCATGATTCTAGGTCAACTGGAAGTACCCTATAGGTTTTTGATGAGAAGACAAAATGGCCGTATCTTTTGATTGCGTTAACCTAGAAGCTTAAATTCTTTACACCTTTAAGGGACCGTAGACCTTAGTATTTCGTACAAATTTCAACTTGATATCTCTATCCGTTCCTAAGAAAATGGGTCTTGACTGACGGACACCCAGCCAGCCGGACAAACGAGTGATCCTATAATGGTTCCGTTTTTTCTTATTGAGAAACGGAACCCTAAAAATATTGCATTGTCATCAGAACCATTTATACCTACACCGTATACCCACCAACGCTCCGGCAAAGAAACATCCAAGCAGCATGTCGGCTTCTTGTTGCCGAGCGACTCGACATATCAGTTTTGAAGCAGCAATCAAGCTGTGTGTTGCGGTGGAACATTGCAATTTCACTTGATAACATTGTTCACTGAACTGACGTAGAAAACACGTTGCTTTGGTGCATCTTTGGTAGGACTACTCCATGTCGCCTGCTTGTGTCATGTCGAAATCGTGTCGCTGACGCGTCGCTGTTGCTCCTCTTTGGTAGGACAAGGACCTTAATAATCTGATTGGGACGCCACTGGTATGCATGGCGAAGTACACAACACCGTGTGTGTACTGTGTAATGTATGTATATGGATGCATGTCGAACAGAAAACTAAACGAGACCATATCTCTTGTCCGACATAAAATCGCTGAACGTGTTTTACTGTTCTCGTGTATGAAATGAGAAACGGGAAACAGCGCGCGAGAACAGATTCCATATATCAGACAGTAAAAAAACTGCGTCGATCGGGAGAGAACCAGAACCATCCGTGACCGACCACCCCGACCACCACCACCACCTATGGTTGTATACTATATGTGCTTGTACTCTTATAACAAACTATCGCTCCCGCACACAAATCTACCTACATCACGTTGTTAAGCCGACTTAAAAGCAGACAAACACTACGTTTTTACACGGCAAATGCAAATTTTTATAAAAAAGGTCACATATTCTAGTTTGCGCCCCGAGCAGACGATTTGTCTCCTCCCGTTCAGTTCCATTTTCCCTGTGTCCTGCACATTGTTTCTGATAACATAGTTTGTTATTCCATCACAAAAGAAGTACGCGGAAATAAAGAAATGTGATCGTGTTAGTGATAATACTAGCACATTGTGTATCAAGGTCGGAAAGAAGACGAATTTGACGAGTGTGGCGTTTGCTGCCCGAGCAAAGCGACATTAAAATGGTTGTGCACTCTTGCCGACCTCTCAAGTCTGCTGCCCTGCGCAAGTGCCCTTTTCGCCATGTGCAGTAAATACGTCCCTGCTACCACTACTTTCGTTACGTTTTTTTATTACATCCGATCGGAATCACTCCTACATATCGAGCCTAAAGAATACTTTAGCAGTGGTAACATCGGCTTTTAAAGTGAACGTAAGAAATGAAAAAAGACTGGGAACCTTTCGAGTTTGGCATAGCTCCGCTATGTACATACGTATATGTAGATTTAAAACTCCACACATAAGCACAAAGGTCTTATTGATTGAAAAAGAAAAATACGCACGTCGCAACTCCACGTCCAATCTGATTCTTTAGCGTGCGTGGCGCTTTCCAAGCAGCCATTGTGCTGCGTAAAGGTACGTGCAGTACGCAGCTGGGATTCTAGATGGTAGCATGTATGGTAGATGGTGGCTGAAATTATAAGCGCTTATAGGTTTGCACAACGAAGTTTTGATACTAGCATTGATACAAGCTTAAATCGCGTTTGAAATGTCAGATAGCGAAGACGAATTTTTGTGTTCTTCTGCTACAAAGTGGTATATTTTAAATATAAATTTGGGTAGGAGTTATATCATGTCCACCCTATTAATAGAAAACTATCTAAACATGGCGAATTTCATTATTTATACCAAGAATTAAAATTTTACCCAAACCTATTTTTTGAATATTTACGCATGGAACCTAACACTTTTAAATACGTCTTAGAAAAAACTCAAAACAAATTAAATAAAAACTGGCAAAATTTCACTTATTAAACTAGTCACATCCATTGCGAAACTTGTAACGGCTATTTGACATTTGTCACACGTTGATTGTAGTAGTCAGCGCGCTGAAAGAATGGTGAGATACATTCTTGTATCTAGCAGCTCTTGTAACAGCGCTTATACCTGCTACACTCACTACTTCGTTGTGTACGCTCGCATATATAACAATGCATTAATTTAAGCAAGCCCTGCTATGATCTACGCTACCATCTAGAATCCCAGTTTCATACTGCACGTACCTTTAGTCGTGTTCCGGCCGTGACTCCTGCCTCTATTTTAACTCTTCTAATTGTACACTTGACAGTTGTGAATTTTATCATGATGAATTTCCAAACCGTCGACATTTCGAATTCCTATTCAAAAAAAATATCAAACAAGTTATAACTTGTTTAAAAACCTTCGTTACTTAGGAGCCAGCATGAAGATTGTTTTAAAGTTTAAAATTTTTTAAGTTCAAGTCTATATGGAACGATAAACGCACTGTACAAAAGCAGGGAGAGAAACTTTGCAGATTCGATTATCTAAACGCTCTAGAGAGCTGTGTAAAGTGTGCGTAAGAAATTCGCCAGTTTTTTGCACGTGACTCACCTTGGCCGGATGGTCAGCAGGCAACAACAAATCGATAACAGACGCAAGGACAATTCACACTGCAACATATTGCTGCTGCGTGCCGAAACACTGCTGGTGAACAAATTTGCCTGCACTATAAAAAACTTTTTAACAAAAAAAAAACCTCCTTCAAAAAGGCACTAAAAAAAGGAAAATAATGAAATTTTGATTTATTTATTTATTTATTGTGGATTATAGACGCGTCGACAACTTAGGTCATTAGCGTCTTAAATACAACAAATATCATAATATATCACTTAAAAACTAAATAACATCACAAAACATCCATGAGCAGGGGTGGGATTCGAACCCACGACAGTCTGATTCAGAGGCCGCGACGCTACCAACTGAGCCATACTGTCCTCATGAAATTTTGAGGTCTGTGCCAATTAAAATATGAAGTTGGTTAAAAAGAAGATATTAATCACTATACTATACTTTTTAACCGACTTCATATTTTAATTGGCACAGACCTCAAAATTTCATTATTTTCCTCTTTTCAGTGCCTTTTTGAAGGAGGTTTTTTTTTTTGTTAAAAAGTTTTTTATTTTTTACTTTTTAGTGTCAAAAAGTAATATTTACCTTAAAGAATCATACACCGTTACTTACTTTTATTAAAATCAGCCGAACTACTGAACCGATTTTGATGAAATTTCTATGGGACCAATCTGAAAGTATATCCTTTCAAATACAAAAAAAAATTCAAAATCGGTTCATAAACGATGAAGTTATCCGCGAACATACATAAAACATAAAAAATATATACCGTCGAATTGAGAAACCTCCTATTTTTGAAGTCGGTTAAAAATGTTACGTGCAACGCTGTAAGTTTACACATATTAAGTGAACGTTGAAATCTACATGCAAGTAGTTCTGTGAACAGTAGATCCCACTCTCTCCTTGTTTTTAATTAAGATAACGAATTTTAATGTTGCTAATTTTTCTAGACCTACACATCAAAGTGTCCCACAAGTTTTGATCATTAGGTACTTCAATAATGCCCGTCTTCTAAAAGGACATATTATATAACTTCGCGCCAGTAGTAGTACTGTTCCCATAGTTACCATTCATAAAACTATGGCAACATTACCGGTAGCGTCGTGAAGTTACGTACCTATCCTTTCAGAAGACGGGCATATGTATATCAGCCAGAGGGTAGAAGGTGGTTGGCAAAGCCTTGTTTGTTGGAAAACACTACCAAAATTTTGTTACAGTGAATTTAACAGATAATATGATGAAAACATTAAATAGGTAGCAGATTAATTCGATTTTTTTAAACCTTTTTATTGTCAGCATATCTCGTATACTGCTCAACACTACTTGATGAAATTTAGACAGATTATAGAGAAATATCAATCATTTACAATTATCATTGTCTGCCCATATATTTTTTTTGCATCAGACCTCATAATATATTGAAAGTTTATGCATTTGGGGAGAGGTCTGCCAAGTAAGCAAAAAAAATTGCAAACAAGCCGTGAGGTGGGTCGTTTATTAGGACTAAAGTGCGACCCTTGAGGTCCACACGACGAACTTCCCAGTTTGATAAATATTTAATAATAATAATTAAATTAGATATTACACAGAAAAGTAGTCATTTTAATCATTAAAACATAATTATTATTTATTTTTAACAATAATTTAAAAGAAAAAAAAAACCGCTGAACCGATTTTTATAAAATTTATGTCGGATCAAAATGACGTTACCACGCCTCGATTGACACCCTTACGAAGTCGATATAATTTTTTATCCGCGAGATATTGTGTAAAATCTACTTTTTTGGAGGTTATTTGGTTAAGAAAAAAGAACGGCTGCACCGATTTTGAAAAAATTTCTTTCAGATTAAATTTACGTTAATACGCGTCGATTGGCACCCTAACGTAGTCGATATCATTTTTCATTCTCGAGATTTCGTCTTAGAAAGAAATGGACACATACATACGTACGTACACACACACACACACATACACACACACAGACATCTTTCTAAAAGTAGTGTAAAAATAGTGTAGTGACCTTGACACAAAATTTTTTTTTCCTTTTTGATTTCGATTTTCGGACTCATTACAATAACTTCCAATGGGAAGTTAATAAATACAGAAACTTAACAAACTGAATAATTAAAAAAACAACAATTTGGTCACTTCTTAACCACAATCATTTTATAATTGGGTGTACATTTCGAGAGCTATAATGCTGTAAATCATGAAGCATAACTCTCGAAATCCAATAATAAAATTGGCGTGGTTAAGAAATCGTTGTTTCTTATAGTTACCAACCACAGTTCTCTTAGTTTAGTATTATTTTAACTGAATAAACTCAATTATTATCCTGTATTATTATGAAACAATCTCTTTCTATCCGAGAATCACGATTCACGAAACTGCGTTACCTATATAGTAACAACAGTGAGAGTACTACAGATTACCAAATAAATGTGCTCTTTCTAAAAATAATTAATTTTATATAACAAAAGAATGTCAAAACAATTGAAGCGTTATTCTTTTTATTTTATCCATCCAAGCAAAGGTCATTATATTTTAAGACACATGATGATGCGCCGAACTATGCATGAAAATGCGTGACGAATTCCAATACGTGTTTTAATAATTTTGAAAAGAATATTGTGTTTAATTAAAAACGTTTTCCATTATACAATGTTTCAACAATAACAAAAGTTAAACAAAAACAAGTCTCGATGAGTGATGATTAAAAAGAGAAAGTAAAAAAGAAAACCCACTCATTAAACTGTTTAATTGTCTTTAATTTTAGAACAACGCGTGTGTTAATTGACAATTAAACTAGCGGTTGATCTTGGAAACATATAACGGTATCTCGTATTATATTGTCTGGACTGAAAGGTCGTAATAATTAAATAGGTTAAGAAAAATCAATACTAGACAACACTGTAAAATATTGATCACATTTTACAATTCACATACAAAACACTTGACTATGAGAGCCTAATTGTCAACAATCCGACATTATTCATGAAAACACAGTTGAACCTCGAATCCCGATAAGCAGAATTTTCGGTCATTCCAACTCCACGACGGCGAGTTTTTTTTACCTGGTAGTTATGAAAAACATTAATGCATTAGAGAAAATCGTTTCACTTAAAATGCGACATCCACGGAACTAAAACATACAGCACTAACTTAATATTTTAATTTAAAAAAACTGACTGTAGGTAATTCCATTTTTTCTTAATTAAAATATTGATTGTTTTTGTTTAGTGGATGTTGTATTTTGAAGTGAAACGATAGACCGTTTCATCATTTTCACGCGCAAGCGCCGTCGCCATGGTATTCAGAAGTTTCGTGCACTTTCTGACGCAATGACTGAGCCAGCAACGTTTTTCAATGTTAATTTAGATGAAAATGTTATACTGACTGTGCTAAATTAGTGCACAAAACAGTTGTTTTAAAGGGCACTAAATTTCACTCAACTTACATTTCAGGAATAAATTAACGCTTTAACTATAAAGGTCGTCTGCCAGATATGATCGCCACGATTAGGTAAGATAAGATTTCTGGCAAAACTGACACTAACGTGAGCAACTCCGCGTGTAAAAGCTAGTTTATATTTATGTAGGTATTCCAATTCCCCATCCCAAACTCCCAAACGTCAAAACCCAAGCGGCGTACCCTGTATGTGATAAACACGAACGAGCGTTACGTAGGACTCTTTCGTGTTTATCACAATATAATGTATTGAAAATCAATACGACGGTTATTTAGAAAGCCAGTTAAATAATTAATTCTCCTGTATTACGTTGTGTTTACGAAAGTAACACCTACTTTTAGGTTTCCTAAAACAAAACTTAGTAATATAATATGCGGTTCAACCATAATAATTATTGAAGTGGGTCACAATGAAAATTAACTTTTTTTTAAGCCCCGATGCAAAAAAGAAGGGTGTTATAAGTTTGAAGCCTTATTGTCTGTCTGTCGCATCGTAGCTCAAAAACGGATGCACCGATTCCAATGCGTTTTCTCTTTTGTTTGAAAGCTGGTATTTGCGATATGGTTTTTAGTCATGTTTGATGAATATCGGTTCAGCTGTTTCCAAGAATTTCAGCTCTTATCACAGTTTGGGTATCTCGTCCACTATTACAACTAGAAACTTGAGCTCAGATATTCAATTTTTGATTACCTACATAGTTTAAAAAATTAAATTAAACATTCATTTTAAAAACCCCGACGCAAAAAAGCAAACCTTTAAAAAGTAAGAAATAATTAATTTCTACTATGAAATATTTCACTGATAAATGCGTCGGAGACCACCGTAAAATAACGAAAATACCAGTCTCAGAGGTCCCCGACGCATTTATGAATTAAATATAAAATATTGCATCCAAACGAAGAAAATGTCAGAGCGTCGGGCCAGATACAAGTAGTAGAACCTAAAATTTTTCTTTCTTTTTGAATGTTTGTTTTTTGCGTCGGAGGCTTTTTAAATATTTAATTTAATTTCTATTTATTGTATTTGTAATTCAAACTCAACACTCTAAAAGCAGTGGTGCTCAACTTAAACTGTATTATGCGCCACATTCTCCCGGAATCATCCGATCTCTATACTAATCAATCAAGGACGCCTACATAGTGCATACACAGGGTGTCCAAGACTTGCGTTGTCGGCCGATATATTGATTTTGGGTGAAGATAGAAAAGAAGTTTAAATACAAAAGTTGTATAAATTTTAATGGTGTATAACCTAAAAATATTTTCAATTATACAACCTGTCCCATTTAAGCGTGGCAGATCAAAGTTACGTTTTTTTTAACCTAGCACCCTGTTTTTATTTGTTTTTTCAATTCTGCACGTAAATGTGAATAGAAATTGTAAGGGAAGCCATGCTCAAAAATTGAGTAATTTTTGAGTTATTCAAGTTTTTCAGAAATTTTTGACACATGCAGACCTTTACCTAAAATTCGACATAGTCAAAACAGAAACATCAAACTGAAATTTTGAGGATCACTAGATAGTAGACGGGCAAATCAATGTCTGTCCTAAAAAAATGAATTTATTATACAGGGTGTTCAAAATAATGCACTTCTTTTACCTAACTTCAATCACGTGTAACTTTTGATTTTTAAATACAACGAGGTTATTTTTTTGCTAGAATTGTATTCTTTAGGATATTTGCTAACACTTTTATTAAGGGTTGTCCATACCTAAACCAAATATTTTAATACGAAAATATTAGGTTTAGGTATGGACAACCCTTAATAAAAGTATTAGTAAATATCCTAAAGAATACAATTCCAGCAAAAAAATAACCTCGTTGTATTTAAAAATCAAAAGTTACACGTGATTGAAGCTAGGTAAAAGAAGTACATTATTTTGAACACCCTGTATAATAAATTCATTTTTTTAGGACAGACATTGATTTGTCCGTCTACTATCTAGTGATCCTCAAAATTTCAGTTTGATAAAGGTTTCTGTTTTTAAAATTTATACAACTTTTGTATTTAAACTTCTTTTCTATCTTCACCCAAAATCAATATATCGGCCGACAACGCAAGTCTTGGACACCTGTATATTTTAGTAATGGTGACCATCGATTACATTAATGTTGATTGTTTTCACATTGACTGTGAATGGCAATCGATGTGTATTACAGTTAATGAGCGGTTGTAAATTGCTACTTCTTAATGGTCGGGTGGGCACGGTTACCTCGACGAATTCTAAGCTATACAATTATTATTATGTTCTCTGTTCTGTTCAGTTAATGAATATAAGCATTCATTATGTAACAACTCAAAATACGGTACTTCAATGGCAACACAAGTTGAATGGTCAATTCAAATCGTTCTCCGGCCACCTTGATTAACAGTTTTCCACCGGACAACAATATTTTAAAACGTTTTATTCTTTTCGTGACAATCAGTTTTTCCCTTGAATAGTGTCTATTAACTTATATTATGAAGTAGGTCTCTTAACTGGCGTTACTATTAGAAAATAATAAATTGAAAATATGAACTGGTGTTCCCAATTAACCCTAGCTATTGGTGGCCTTAATGTTTTTTGCGGTTAAAGATACATTTATAGGAAAAAAACATTGAATTTATTGTACTTAGCTTATCTATATACACGTATAGTAGGGAAATAATTTTTGACGTACAATCCAATTAAGATAATGGTCAAAAATAACAGTCATAAAAGATAAAAAATATGTTCCAGAATCATTTTTAATATGAAAAAATTCGACTGATGACCAGTCCTATAGGTACTTCCCACCTAGTAAATATTTGCAAAAAATAAACACTTTTTTTTTTTTTATTCTTTGACTAGGCCCAAATAACCTTAGCTGTTGGTGGTCTTTAAAACACAATTTAATTTTTATTCTTTGAAAAAAGCATGGCCCTCTTTTTTGTTTGGTGATCTACTGATGGCTAGCTTAATATAGCAAAAATCATGGTTACCTTGATTTACGTACAATTTTTATTTTTTTTAGTAAAATATTTTTTTTCTCGAAAACTATACATTTAGAGAAAAAAAATATTTACATTTTTTTCATATTATAACATCTAGAATTTATTTATATTTTTTTTTTACCTATGTTAATACGTGACATTGAGAACGTTTTTTTGAATATCTCAGGATCCACTGAACTCAAAATCTAATCAGATCTAAGTTAAAGGCTGATAAACACAATAGAACAAATAACAATCGGCATGCCCGTATGTTGTTCCGTTTTTAAGATATCGAAGGCGAAAAATTGACCACACACGCACATACAGACATCAGTCAGAAAATGATCTTAAACGATTGCTAGGGTCTCAAAACGTGAAATCTGTTAAAATCTCGAAATATTTTTTTCGGACTAAATCCATTACTTCCCTACCATAGTAGAGGTGGGAAGTAAAAATTCAGTGGAATTTGCCAGAAAACCCTTACCTACCTATAAGCATGATATAAAATATTTATATTAAAAAATTATTGTTTATTATTTTATTCTTCTTTTAATCAACTAAAGCACGTAGTATTTTAAATATTTACTATTTGCCGAAATCACCAGGTTTCCCAATATAAAAATAGTTTCCATTATGCAAAAGTTTTTCAAATCTGAAATATATCGTAGATGCAGATAAAAATCCGAATATGTCTATATCACTATTATTATAATAATTTTAACATTAAAACAAAAACTCAATGCGATTGAGAGGTCAAGTTCAAAATGAACCACATAATGGAATACTACCTGCCTACCAAGTAAAACAACTTTTACTGTCTTATACTTTATTAATTATTCATTTTATAACATCTCTGCTTATTGATTATCTTGTTCATATAGTAAAAGTGCTGTTTAATTATTCAAACCCCGTTTCGCTATTGGACGTACGTGTTCCGTTGTTTTCTCAAATTAATTGTGTTTTTCTTCTTGAAAAGACATGTGTATTTTCTTTATTATAGTAGTACTTCATTAATTTGACAGAACTAGTTGCCTGTTCAGTTGTTTGCAAATGGACTGAAGGAACGCAAACAAATCTTCCAGTCCGGAATAATCGTACGGTATTAAAACGCTGACAAAAAAAGTCGTTCTGTCAATGCTTGGTAAGTCGGCTCTCCCATTCTTGCACTTTACTGCTTTCGACTGACAATCTCTAAGCACAACCAGCATAGTCTATTTTGGTGTTGACTATGATTTAATCTTTTACAGCATTTCAGTTGCATTTTATTGCAAACTGTAATTTCTAAAATTTCATATTTTAACATTGGAAATGTTTATGTTCGTATATGAAGGCAGACTTACGAGTTTTCGTTCAAGGCCAAAAGACAACGGTGTCGCGATTAGGGGTCGCCAAATTCTTGAAAATTTCAAGATCTTGTCTTGATTTCAAGACAAGATCAAGACAAGAAGTAATTTTAGATTTCAAGACAAGACAAGAAATGTTATGTCAATACCAAGATTTCTTGTCAAGAAAACAAGAAATCTTGAAATATCTTGACTAACAATGAAAACGCTAAAACGTATATTTATTTGTGAAAAAGATAACATATTTTAACATAACATAACGTATTTTATTAATTTATTGAACACATTTTTTGCTAGACCGATTCACAAAAATGTAAATTAAAAACAATAAATGAAAAAACTCGGGTCGCAGTGCCAAACCCTGCCGACAATAATATAGTGTATTTGCTAATAAGGTCTTGTGGCTTTATTATGTGAACTTAAGTTTGTTTTTGGACAAAATCAAAAAATTTAACCCCTTAATACATCCCTTAAAATAATATTATTTTTCTTAATTTCAATATTATTATCAATGCAACCTCTGTACCAAATTAAATACACCCGTCAGCAAATAAATCGCACTATCCGCGAACTAGTGTTTTCATAAAATTTGTAAGTCCGGTCCTGTTGTGCTGATTTTGTTAAAATTTTAGCAACACATTTTAATCTCTACCAAAGGGTTAAATTCCAATTTTGAAACAATTCTGAGATTTTTTTCGGTATTTTTGGGCCCAAAAACTTGTTTCAACTCCTAAAAACTACCCTTAAAATGACCCGATCGGGCCCATTTTAAATAGGCTTCGTGCGGTGATGGGTTCCAATGTGTGTACCAAATTTCGTTTAAATCGATTAAGTCTGTCGAGAGTTATCGTGTACACACACACACACACACATATATATAAGCCATGAATTAAGGCACATAAGACTTCTTATGGAGTCAACGCCTAGCCGATTTCTTGGCTTTGTTATTGTTAAAGCTGGTCTTGAAAATAGCCTTTCCGCAGGTACCTACAGATGTAAGATGTTGCTGGCGTTCCAAGAAAATCCTTGGCCATTTTCGATAACGACGGGTAGACATTTTCGTGTCTTCTCCACCAATCAAGTATATTCTCAGAATTTTCTGTCCTAGGCTCATTTAAGTATTTTTCAATTTCATACTTCCAAGATTCTGAGTTATTTGCGTTTGTCAGAAAACAAATAAAGATCGAGGAACCACCAGATAGCCGTGTTAGCACGCAACGCAATAAAAAGTTCGCCGGCGAGGAATCACCATGTACGGTGACACTGGTTAATCAAGAAATTTCAAGATCTTGAAATTTCTTGAGTCAAGACAAGACATAAGATGTCAAGAAAACGTCAAGACAAGATTTTTTAAGATTTCTTGATTTTTTTTCAAGACAAGACAAGAAGTTATTGTCAAGACAAGAATTCTTGTCTTGTCGACCCCTAGTCGCGATCAAGTGAGGAGCAATCATGCAAAATTGAACAAGTGCAATTTTTTCGAAATGTGTTTTATATCATGTCTAGTTAATTGAGAGGTATTTGCGACGATCTGCGGTGTTATTTTTGAGCAAATGTTAATAAATACTGTAGAAAAATCCATTTAAAAGTTAAGTAATCAAGCAAAAGTGAACGCGTATATAACAGAAGAATAATAGGGTTATTCCTGACAAAACTAAACAGTGCATTGATAAATATTGTGTGTATAATAAACAGTTAATTATGTTTCATATATGCTGTTATCATTTCCAATGTCCTCGATGGTTGCAAGGATTGCGAAATCTGTGAATTTTTTGCAATATCTCTCTCTCTAATATGGGTCTGCGTTGTGTAAAAGTGTCAAGGATCTATATCCTCCAAATACAGAAAAACTGGAGTTGTGTTTACTTGTTTGAAGTAACACTAACCTAGAGTTAAATAAATGACGGTTAAAGATCATGCGAATAGTTCAAAGATGAGTAAATATGTAGGTGAGCAAAACTAGTAATTAACATTGATAAAACTTGTCTAATGTATTTCCGCTTTAATACCAACGCAATGCTTCAAAAATGTTGACGGATAATATCACAAAAAACCAAATAATGTAAAAAGATATTAACGAACATGCATTGAAAACTTAATACAGTGCAGAAAAAGTCGGCTTTATACAGGGTATTTCCTAAAAAACGTCTCAAGACATAACTCCGTTATTTATTGTCCAATTTAAAATATTAGGAAAATATACTTACTTATCTATACAATTAATAAATATTAGTAAAAAAAACTTTTTAGAGACAAGCTTTTATTTAAATGCACTAAAAAGGAAAAAATAAATTTTAATAATTTAGGTTCATAATTATAAAAACGTGGGTCATGAATAGTTTATTAGTCACGACCCACGCTTTTATATTTATGAACCTAAACTATTAAAAATTATTTTTTTCCTTTTTAGTGCATTTAAATAAAAGCTTGTCTCTAAAAAGTTTGTTTTACTACTATTTATTTTGTTCATTTCAGTCTTTTAAAATGTTACCCCCTCTTGACACCCGTAGGGGTGGAATTTCGAAAAATACTTTCTTAGTGGATGCTTACGTCAGAAAAGGAACCAACTGTCCAAATTTCAAGTTTCTAGCTTCAGCGATTTGGCCTAGGCGTTGATTAGTCAAAAAACCCCTACATCCCCATTTGAACTCCTTAGGGGTTGAATTTTATTTCTAAAAACGATTTATTCATGTATTGTCATCGGGAATACATATTATGTGTACAAAATTTCAAATCGATCGGATACGTGGAAGTCGTTCAAAATTGCCTTGCAAGTTTTGACCTAAACAAACACACAAGTCACAAACACACAAGTCACAAACACACAAACTAACATACATTGCAAGCTAAATAAAAGTTTGTAAAAACATTATGTAATAGGCAAATAAAAATAGTACTGCAAAGTATAAAATATTTGCAATATAAAAGACACGTTAAAATTTATCATTAAAAACCATATATTCTTAAAATAATATTAAAAGTTACAGTCATTTTCTTAATAAAATTAATATTACATTTACGTATAGATACTTTTTACAGTAATTTTATAAATTATAACTTACGTACTATTCTTAAAAAAAGTATTTCTAAACTTTCAATTCTCTCTACTAAATTTTACATTACAATTACAAATTACAAAAATTAATAGCTTTCATAAACAAAAAAGTTGCAGCATATATAATTTGAAACGAAAGTAAAAAAAAAAAAACGATATTAGTTTTGTAGCTGAAACACTGTGTGGAGAACGGCGTTGCACAAAAAGTAAAAAAAAATAAAATAAAATTTTGTTTTATCGATAAATCAATATTTGGAATGAAAACACCGGAAGTCAACACAATTGAGGATTTCTACATAAAAAAGTGTTATTGTCCGTTTAACAAAGGCGGATAAAATAAAAGTGTAAAAAAAAGATAAAATCCTATAATACTGATATTGGGTATACAACTGTGTCAATATTGATTCAATTCTTGATAAGCACACGTGATAATCTACATTCCACTTCAACAATAATTATTAAACACACAAGTTGAACAAAATATATGATATTATATTAACAACTCCTCGATTTGTAGTGTTAATGATAATCAGGGTCATCCAAAATACTGGAATTTCACCCTAGGTTGTAAATACATATGTTTGTTTTTTTTTGACAAAAGTTGGGATTCAAAATTTGCGATGTTGAAAAAACTTAATTCTTTTAAAAATTATGAAAACTAAAACCGTTGTAATTCAAAGTGACATTCAATTTAACTACGTTAAATTAGAGACAAAAAAAGACATCGAAAAAGTCTCATCACACTATGGTTTGTTCTTAAAAAAACGTTTAATGTATTTCAGACGATAAATACTTTACGAAACCTTACGTATATATTATGTTCTATTTTTCAATTTGTAACTTTGAAAGAAAAAAAGTCACATTTCATTTTATCATTTTTTTCGTGTCCTTATCTTCAAATAAATAGATAGAAGCGGCGAGTAATCTTAAAGTCAAGCATTCAGCATAATTAGATTCATCTACACACCTTAACTTTGATTTATAAAAATTTAAAAAAAAAGTTACAATGTTTCATGAATACTCATGTTCCTACCCATATGTGGTTTGCAATTTCTCTACAATACCTTTTAAATGGACGCAAAGCAATGTGCACCGTCACCATAAAATACATTCTCATTGTTTTTCATTAAAATAACATCAACGGCAGGGTTGGTTCCGTGCAGGGGTGTCCAAACAAAACTTAATATCTCATTATGAGCAATAAAATAACGGTTAAGTTTCTCAATAAAATCATGTCATCTTTTTTAAGCATTCATACTATAAACTACAAACCAACGCACAATTCTAAAAACAAATACATTCTTCTCCTTCACCACATTCTCGATATTTAAAATGAGCTGGTGAATAAATTACGTTTAAAGAATAATTATGAGCACTGTGGTTGAAACTATATTTAAAAAAATTCGACTGATGACCAGTCCTATACTTCCCACCTAGTAAATATTTGCAAAAAATAAACACTCTTTTTTTATTCTTTGACTAGGCCCAACTAACCTTAGCTGTTGGTGGTCTTTAAAACACAATTTAATTTTTATTCTTTGAAAAAAGCATGGCCCTCTTTTTTGTTTGGTGATCTACTGATGGCTAACTTATTATAGCAAAAACCATGGTTACCTTGATTTACGTACAATTTTTATTTTTTTTAGTAAAATATTTTTTTTCTCGAAAACTATACATTTTAGAGAAAAAAAATATTTACATTTTTTTCATATTATAACAACTAGAATTCATTTATATTTTTTTTTACCTATGTTAATACGTGACATTGAGGACGTTTTTTTGAATATCTCAGGAACCACTGAACCGATTTGACTCAAAATCTAATCAGATCTAAGTTAAAGGCTGATAAACACAATAGAATAATCGGCATGCCCGTATGTTGTTCCGTTCTTAAGATATCGAAGGCGAAAAATTGACCACATACACACACACACACACACACACATACAGACATCAGTCAGAAAATGATCTTAAACGATTGCTAGTTCTTAAAACGTGAATATCTGTTAAAATCTCGAAATATTGTTTTCGGACTGAATCCATTACTTCCCTACCATAGTAGAGGTGGGAAGTAAAAAAACAACAATTTATCTATGATCTCATCTTCAGCACAAACTAAAGTTTAGTTTGTGCTGAAGATGAGAGCACAAACTAAAGTTTAGTGTGTGCTGAAGATGATGAGCATAGCTCTCGAAATGTACATCCATTAATAAAATGGTTGTGGAAAGAAGTGACTAAATTAATGTTTCTTTGCGTTTATTGTGTATAGTTCTTTAAAATCGTACACAACGAATAATTGTCATATGACCAACAGGCTATCTATGTCCATTGTAACCAAAAATATACTAGAACCCATGACAAAAACTGACCTTCAGTCGGAGACTAGGTATAATGATCATCCTTCTCTGGCGAAAATCAGAATACATAGTTTTTTAGCAAACTCGCAACAACATAATCCCGATTAAATAGAGTTCATCTATATCTTCTCCGTGACTTCGCGCCCTTCCAATTAACCCTATTCAGTTACAGAAAACTCGATAGTTGAACATCACTGGTGTAGAGTGCACTAGAGTCCGCGGTGTCCCACCCTAATTGTGTTTGCCGTTACATAAAATGCAAAACGCTTTTGTTTGCCGAATATTTATTATCCGATCTGTTTTACATTTATGTGTATAGTATTTTTCATTTATATACGACCGCCGCCGTAGAGAGACACTTCAACTCTTATCACATTCGCACTCTCTCACATTCTCCGTCTGTTTACAGTGAGTACGAGTGCGACACAAACATTCTGTTGATTTATAAAATGTAAACGCGGATAAAGTATAAGAATTATGAACGATTTTATTAGTTTTATATTATAATATGTAGAATTCTTGGCATATTTAACTACATATATATCTCCAGAAAGAGTTTTTAATTCACAAAGACAAAAAAAATGTTCCATCACTACCGCAAAAAATAAACTTCTACCCTAGCACTGGCACTGTCATTGGGTAGAATTATTCAATAGACAATGTAGAATAATGAGTAGGGTGGGTCAAAAATATCAATTTTTTTTACAAGTGACACGGAAAAATAGGTTGCTAGACACCTTAAAAAAATTCTCACCAAATATGAGCTCTTAATTTTAATAGGAAGATCCTCCGCATCACAGTTTTTATTTTTTTCTCAGTCCAATAAAAAAAAATTCATACCTCATCATTAATTGATTGTACAGAAAAATGTTTTAAGAGAATTTTGTAGGAAATTTAATGCTCTACAAAAAAGGTATCTTATATTTTTTCCGCAAACCTCACCATTTGAAAGATATTGAAGATTTATAATAGTCATTTATTGTCGAGTTATAAAATTCATAAACAAAAATGAAATTTGTCTTAAAATAATCAAACTTAAAATCTTCAATATCTTTCAAATGGTGAGGTTTGCGGAAAAAATTCGACTGATGACCAGTCCTATACTTCCCACCTAGTAAATATTTGCAAAAAATAAACACTCTTTTTTTTATTCTTTGACTAGGCCCAAATAACCTTAGCTGTTGGTGGTCTTTAAAACACAATTTAATTTTTATTCTTTGAAAAAAGCATGGCCCTCTTTTTTGTTTGGTGATCTATTGATGGCTAGCTTAATATAGCAAAAATCATGGTTACCTTGATTTACGTACAATTTTTATTTTTTTTAGTAAAATATTTTTTTTCTCGAAAACTATACATTTTAGAGAAAAAAAATATTTACATTTTTTTCATATTATAACATCTAGAATTCATTTATATTTTTTTTTACCTATGTTAATACGTGACATTGAGGACGTTTTTTTGAATATCTCAGGATCCACTGAACCGATTTGACTCAAAATCTAATCAGATCTAAGTTAAAGGCTGATAAACACAATAGAACAATCGGCATGCCCGTATGTTGTTCCGTTCTTAAGATATCGAAGGCGAAAAATTGACCACATACACACACACACACACATACACACATACACACATACACACACACATACAGACATCAGTCAGAAAATGATCTTAAACGATTGCTAGGGTCTCAAAACGTGAAAATCTGTTAAAATCTCGAAATATTGTTTTCGGACTGAATCCATTACTTCCCTACCATAGTAGAGGTGGGAAGTAAAAATATAAGATCCTTTTTTGTAGAGCATTAAATTTGCTACAAAATTCTCTTAAAACATTTTTCTGTACAATCAATTAATAATGAGGTATGAATTTTTTTCTATTGGACTGAGAAAAAAATAAAAAACTGTGATGCGGAGGATCTTCCTATTAAAATTAAGAGCTCATATTTGGTGAGAATTTTTTTAAGGTGTCTAGCAACCTATTTTTCCGTGTCACTTGTAAAAAAAAATAATTGGTATTTTTGACCCACCCTAATAATGAATCTATATAAACAATTTTTTTAATCATTGGAAGAAGCTCTGTCTAACTTAAAAATGTGTTAGGATATTTTTTCTATCACAATCTCTCGCCTGATTTCAAGAGTATTCACAAATTTATTTTTTGAAAAAAATTTATATATACGGTGCATAATATTCATAGTCGTTGTGTCTGAACCTCAAGTCTTTTGGTCAGAATGTGCGGAATTTTTTGATGAAGAGTTTTAGCTAACACTGACAGCTCAGAGTGAAATGTATGGAATATATTGCGTGCAACAAATAGAATGTAATCGACCTAAAAGATAAGAACACAGGGAAATTGGATTAGCATTCAATTAGTTTGAAAGGTTCATGAAATTTAGAACACGTAATTTGTAGTGAACGCTGCAATTTGCGACAACAGAACAGTTACACTAAATCATCTATATAATAAATATATAGCATATACTTAGGATTATTATAAAACTAGCCGTCTACTCATTTTATTAATCGCAACTGTTTTCTTAAATCTCGATTCACTACAATCTGGTTATTATTGTTATTAGTATTTTTTAATCATTTAACAAAACGGTAGTTGTAGCCATATCATCAAATTACATTCGTTTGTTCAGTATCTATGGCTAAAGCATTTCAGTCATTTTATAAAACATGTAATTTATATACAGGGCGCTGAATCGTTTTGCGGGTAATAGGAATTTAACCCGTAAAATCAAACTTTCGCAATTTCCTGCATCCATAATTATTTTAGGAAAAATATCTTCAAACAATAGTTTTAGAACATAAAATTCTGCATCTAAATCATTAAACAAAATTAATTTTGCATGCTTTGTGACGGCAGAAATTTGATATGAAAATGTCAAAATTACCTCAAAAACAGATAGCGATAGCCATGAAACTTGAACAAAATGATGACGTTTTAGCTGTCAGATTAATTTCTAATCATTTTGTTCAAGTTCCATGGCTATCGTTATCTGTTTTTGAGGTAATTTTGACATTTTCATATCAAATTTCTGCCGTCACAAAGCTTGCAAAATTAATTTTGTTTAATGATTTAGATGCAGAATTTTATGTTCTAAAACTTTTATTTGAAGATATTTTTCCTAAAATAACTACGGAAGCAGGAAATCGCAAAAGTTTGATTTTACGGGTTAAATCCCTATAACCCGCAAAACGATTCAGAACCATGTAGATATTTATTATGAAATAATTGTCAATTGTGTACATAAATATTCTCGGATTATTACTTGTAAATTGTAATCTATACCTATTTTTTTCTTGTGATCACAGTAGGTTTGAACGTACCAAAATATGCGTCTGATAAAAAAATAAACTGATTCGTCGAAAAACAGCAAAAACATTAGAGGTGGTGAATCTGAAAAAAAATGAAACAACTATTTCTCGATAACCCTGTATGACAGGAAAGTTACCTGTAAGAAATTGACTGCAGAACTGTGAGAACAAAAAGACAATGATTAACGGATTCTCCAACAAAATATATTTCACGTTACAGTATGTTATTTTATGACAAGAAAACAACGGCCATTAGCTTATTACCATACCTATAAAAACAAACAGTCTTCATCATCATGATCATCATCGTGTTTTGTTCATTCTTTCAAATCATAAAGAAGCATCACGCGTGAATTATCTCTCGGAATCTGTTACACTAATTTTAATCCCGTTGCAAAAGAAATCAATTAAATTTTTGGAAAATTTAATGAGAACACAAAAAAAAGTCACGGGATTAGAAAGCTGATTTTTCAACTTTTCAAAAACACCATCAACAAAACACACATTTTTACGTATCTTGGTTTGAGTTACTGCAGTGCTAACAAGTATAAGTAACCGACTGATTTTTGATTTTTAATGTGATGAGTGACCATTAGCCCTACTATTTTTAGCAACTACAGAAGATAAAACAATAATTAGTTTTAAAATTGTTAAACTGTAATTTCGATAATCATCTAACTAAACAGGTACAGCAAGTTTATACAGGGTGGTGAACGTAACTGCTGCACATAGGGATTTAACCCGTATAAAATCAAACTTTCGTGATTTGCTGCTTCCCTAATTATTTTAGGAAAAATATCTTCAAATAATAGTTTTAGAAAATAAAATTCTGCATCTAAATCATTAAACAAAATTAATTTTGCATGCTTTATAACGGCACAAATTTGATATGAAAATGCCAAAATTACCTCAAAAACAGAAAGCCATGGAAATTGAACAAAATGATAAGAAATTATTCTGACAGCTAAAACGTCATCACTTTGTTCAAGTTCCATGGCTATCGCTATCTGTTTTTGAGGTAATTTTGACATTTTCATATCAAATTTCTGCCGTTACAAAGCATGCAAAATTAATTTTGTTTAATGATTTAGATGCAGAATTTTATGTTCTAAAACTATTGTTTGAAGATATTTTTCCTAAAATAATTAGGGAAACAGGAAATCGCGAAAGTTTGATTTTATACGGGTTAAATCCCTATGTGCAGCAGTTACGTTCACCACCCTGTATACAAAACATAACTGGCCAATCGATAATATATTGAATTAAGAAACACAATGACACTTACAATACTCGAAATTCCTGATCAAATTATGTATGAAACAACTAAATATTATTATTACTTCCCACCTCTACTATGGTAGGGAAGTAATGGATTCAGTCCGAAAACAATATTTCGAGATTTTAACAGATTTTCACGTTTTGAGACCCTAGCAATCGTTTAAGATCATTTTCTGACTGATGTCTGTATGTGTGTGTGTGTGTGTGTGTGTATGTGTGTGTGTGTGTATGTGGTCAATTTTTCGCCTTCGATATCTTAAGAACGGAACAACATACGGGCATGCCGATTGTTCTATTGTGTTTATCAGCCTTTAACTTAGATCTGATTAGATTTTAAGTCAAATCGGTTCAGTGGATCCTGAGATATTCAAAAAAACGTCCTCAATGTCACGTATTAACATAGGTAAAAAAAAATATAAATGAATTCTAGATGTTATAATATGAAAAAAATGTAAATATTTTTTTTCTCTAAAATGTATAGTTTTCGAGAAAAAAAATATTTTACTAAAAAAAATAAAAATTGTACGTAAATCAAGGTAACCATGATTTTTGCTATATTAAGCTAGCCATCAATAGATCACCAAACAAAAAAGAGGGCCATGCTTTTTTCAAAGAATAAAAATTAAATTGTGTTTTAAAGACCACCAACAGCTAAGGTTATTTGGGCCAAGTCAAAGAATAAAAAAAAGAGTGTTTATTTTTTGCAAATATTTACTAGGTGGGAAGTATAGGACTGGTCATCAGTCGAATTTTTCTTTATGCAACGATACGGATATAGGAGAAAGATATGGGGTAATATGCAAGAGCCAAAGGGTTCGGTTATTTAAATCGTGCACGACGAGTTTGTTCAATATTTGCAGAGCGGCTTACGTATCCCTCTGCCTGAAGAACGGGTATTTCTATTTGATTAAAATATAAGTTTAGCAATGTTTATGTATATATATACTGAAAACCAGACGAAGCTACACTATTCAAAATAATTATAGACGCATTACCCGCGATTTCGTTTGCATTATGGATAAAAAGTAGTAAACAAGCAGTGGTTCCCAAACTATGCGCCAAGACATCCTGGGATATTGGAAAATTTGCATCCCTAGCGAACGAAATGAAGCAATTTTTTACAACCTATCTTATTGTAACAAACCCCACGATGTTACGCCGCTGGCGGCGATGGAAGCGTCGATAACAGGTAACAATGGTGAGGCGTGGAATGTTATCGAAGACACGGGTAACCGCGAGAATATTCTGGAAAGCGCGCGAGCGTGCTGGGTCAAGCTGCTCGAACTATATAAGCGAAGTACGAGGGAATCAGGCAGCCAGTTGTGAAAGAGTGTCGAGTTGAATTTGCGAACATAAATACAGTATACAGTGTTATTGAAGTGCTTCACTTTGTTTAAGAATTACTGTTTGTTATTATTAATTGATATAGTTGTTATTGTTGCGTTTTATTGGTATCTATAATTTTTTTGTTAACATTTAATTCTGGTAAATAAATAATTTATTCCGCCCACGTAAAAAACAGTTTTGTTACATTATACTAAACTACTGCCCTATGTATTTATTTGTTAATGCCCTACATTGTACACGCATAAAGCCCAATTACAGAGCGATAACGACCTCACTTGTCGAGCGTCTAGGACTGACACTACCAGTACAGAATATATGCACAAAGTGCATACAATATACATAATACAGGGGGGTGTTCACTGTTCACACAAGGAGAAAAAAAGTTAATTTCAAAAGTGAAGACGCTTACGAAAACACGTTTCAGACTGAAGTTGTTAGATTCGATCTACTCTACAGCTGGAAAATATTTCCAATTATACAGGTTGTCCCATTTAAGCGTGGCAGACCAAAGTTACGTTTTTTTTAACGTAGCACGCTGTCTTTATTTGTTGTTTTTTTTTTAATTCTGCACCAAATTGTAAATAGAAATTGTAAGGGAAGCGTTTCTCGAAAATTTAGCAGTTTTTAAGTTATTGAAGTTTTTTCGAAATTTTTGACATAAGCAGACCTTTACCTAAAATTCGAGATAGCCCAAACCTTTATCAAACTGATATGTTGGGGATCAATAGATAACAGACGGATAAATCAATGCTTGTGTTCGAAAAATTAATTTACTATACAGGATGTTCAAAATATTGTATTTCTTTTATCTAACTTAAATCACGTATAACTTTCGATTGTTAAATCATGCAACGGGGTACGTTTTATATGCCGGACCTGTATTCCTAAGGATATTTACTAACACTTTTATAAAGGGTTCCCCTAGACCTAAATCTGATATTGTCATATTTACAACAACTTGAATGTGATATTGCACACTTTCACCTTTTGAAGAAACTACAGTCACAGTGCTATGAAATATTTTAAACCTAAAAAGTTGAAAATAGCCTTTTTAAAACTCACCTCAACTAAATGAATTTATTTATTGAAACTTGTTTACGCAATTTTCTTTGACACATATATCTATGCACAAAGAAAGTTGAGCAGCTCAAATCGTTTTACAAAGTAAACATGCAAATGTGAAATTTATTTACAATGTAGACTTACTATTTCAATACGCTTTACGATATCGACTTCTTTATGTAAGCATTGGTTCTGATATTTTAAATCATTTTTATTTTTACGTCGAACAAAATGACAACAATGTATTGACGCTAATAAAGTTTAGGTACAGTTAAAGGATAACACAGATAAGACAAAAAAATGTATTACAATAAAACCAATATTATACAATAAATGGTGCGAGACAAATCGGACTAACTATCTCAATGGTTAATGTTAAAAGATATGATAATTCGGAAGAAGCTAATAAATGAAGTTCGAAGAAAAAGGAAATAAATGTTTCGTTAGGTCGGTCAAAAACGTCTTTGAACAGCATTTAATAGCATTTTCCGAATTATCATATCTTTTAACATTAACCATTGGAATAGTTAGTTCGATTAGTCTTGGACCATTTATTTTAAAATAAAATGAAAATGACCGTACAACAAAAAAAAAGGGTGTGGGTCTCGGGACCCCCGACAGATGTGAAACATCAAAGAAAACGTTATTGAACTCGGTGGTATTCTCTATGTAGTAGTATATAGTTTTTCAAAAGCAGCCACTAACTGTTATGCTGACGTAATCCTATATACTGCACTGTAACACACGCGGTTGCGGCGTTTGAGCACGCCTGAGCCCGAAACGCAACTAAATACACAGCGAAGTATCTATATTACATACCTACACGTGTATACATATACTTTTACTTTACAGTACGTTCGTATGTATACTCTCTCTCTCTCTCTTCCCGTGCCCGAGCGAGAGAGAGAGTACCGCAGTGGTGGGGAGAACAGCAGCGAAGGAGCGGACCAGACATTTCGTTGCATATTTCCCCTCACGCGGCTGTTCACTGCCCGACATAAGATGTTTCACATCAAAAAGTACAAAAAAACTACAAGTACAATAATTCCAGTTGGTAATTCCAAAGAAAAACGTTTTTCCTAGAATAGAAGAGAACCAGGGCGCTGTGCAAAACGAACCCATCACCGCTGTGCTGTAATGACTAATGACCTTTAAAATAAACGAAAGTAGTGTTCCGTGCCGTGTTTGTCGGCCGATCTATTTAAATATTTATTATATTATCGCGTTTACTTTAGTCGGTCATTTGTTCAAAGTTCTTTATATTTAGAAATGTGCCAAAAATAACGTCTCGTGACAGTAAATAATGTGTCAAAACCGAAAATGTCATCTCATGTTCCAACTAAGTGGAGTCACAGAAAACACTTATCAAGAAATACTTCTAAGACGCCAGTCACCTAAATTTTCACATACATTTGTTGCTATAAAGCAGACTCGCGTATGTCGCATTTTTGATAATTTTTTCAAATAGATTTCTTTAACTCTATTTTCAGTAAAATTATGTAAAAAACGTGTTATCTATATTACATAAATTCTAATTTTAAACTGCATTTTAAAACGAATTAGAAGCATTAAACTGTTCCATAATGATTTTCACTAGTGTTTTCCCTATGTTTTCATTCCTGTGATACACCCTGTGAAATATCGCGCTAACGCTGAAAAAAATACCAAATAAAAAGTACCTATCCTAGCACATACGGAAATGTTACAATATATAACTTTAAAGTGATACACGAAAACGGGAAATATTAAATATTATCGTCTATTATTTAACATCCGTCTGAGATTTCTACATAATACATCAGAAGTAGTATTAAAAAATAGCAATTTCCTTAAATTTAGCAAGAAGTAACATTTTCACTGACTGAAGCACTTTGTAGGAATTTTAATGAGTTTTATTTGATGCTGATATCCAATAAAACTTGAATGGCGAAAAGGATTCTATAATTAGATGTCGTTTCCAATTATTATATTAACAACTTTTTTCATTAGCTCCAACTATACACGCCAATGTAATTAAAGATTTACCGAAACTTTTCCTACTCTACAAAGTCTGTAGAACATACGATAATATTATGTTGATAAATTTAACTTGATAATAAAGACATCAATGTTACTACGGAAAAAAATAAATTAATACATAATTTACATTTTTATCCCTCTACCGGCTACCCCGATCATCATAATGTATCACAAAATTGCTACTAACCCCCCCACCTATAACTTGAATGTCCCCTTTGGAGTTTCATTTAACTTCTTCTCGTCCCGTCTTTGTCCATGTTTGGTTCGGAAAAAATTGACTTTGATACTGTTAATTCTATAATTTAATGGAGTGAAAAATAGACTACTGGGTTATAATCTATACGCGCTTACCAAAGGATTAAATCGACTTCACACTTATTAAAATTTGGTTTCATTCCAAGTTTTGTAGTCGAAGCAAATCATATTTTCATATTTTTTACAGAAATAAACAGCAATAAATAGCGGAAGTAAAACTCAAATTTCACACTAAACTAATAAAAATAATTCGTTCGACTCATAATAAAATCTACAATACTTAATCACTAATATTTCTCGAAAAATAAACATGTCCAATAAATACGCACTAACACAGATTTCAAAAAAATAGACCGTGTCTAAAATCTAAGTTTACTGAATTAAAATAATTAAATTTTGAACAGTTGACCGTATCTCATATTTTGAATAAATAACACGAAAATGGAGCACGCTCTATTTTCATATTAAACTTATTAAAATTAAGTACAACAATAATTTTCAAATATTTACAGTTTATTATAGGAAATTTAAACTTGTCAATAAAAAAAGAATTCTAATAAAATTCTACAAACAGGCCATGTTCCAGTTCCATGGTTCATAAATTAAAAAATTGTTCTATATCGCTTCTAAAAAGTTTAATTTAATATTCACATATACATACTCATAATTTACAAGGCAAAACTATTTTCTATACCAGTGTTTCCTAACCTGTGGTCCGCGGACCCCTGGGGGTCCGCGAGCATATGTTTGGTGGTCCGCGGTCCCATACGCATCTATCTTACTTAGAGCATTAACAAAAATAAATAAATTATCTACGCCAAACATCTCGTAATTATTACGCTTGTTTTTTGTTTTTTAATTTAATGAAGGAATACTAAAATATAATATTGTTCGAAAATTGCACCTTTTTTTCACTCAGGGGTCCTTGGCATTATGCTTGATTTCCTTGGGGGTCCGCGGCTGAAAAAGGTTAGGAACCGCTGTTCTATACCGAAAATTAATCAGTTCTCAATTCTCATATTATTATATATTGCAAAAAAAATTTCTATTTTTCCCCGATATTCCTACTTAATGAACCGAAGAAAAGACCACTACGACATGCTAAAACAATATCTGAAAGTTAACAAATAGATTAACAATCAATATTGTTATTACTTCCTATACTGTACAAATTCACCATTTTAGTGAAATTAACATAAGGACATCAGACGATATTAATCGCCATAACATGCCCTTATTAATTATTGTAGAAAGGCTACATAAGAAGAATTTAAATGCACCGCCGGGAATCGAACCCGGAACACCCAATATCGCGTCGGGCAAGTTTTCCAGTTACTCCACGGTGCCCATGGCGTACACTTAATCTTTCTTATATATAGCACAAATACACCGCAAATCCACAAACTGCGAGAGCTAATATTATTTTTATTTTTATAACAACACTACATTGAATGCTGCTTTTCTCAAAATAGGCCGGATGTGCCTAGTAATAATTTCAATTATTTGCGAGAAAACTAAATAAGATACTGTAAGTAATTTTCTCGCAAATAATTGAAATATCTGAAAGAATTGTGCTTTTGATGATATAGTAGCTTTACACGCTATTCGCTAATGACTTTAATTGTCGAGCATCAATACTTTACACTAAATAAATCATGATAGTAGCATAATTTTGACACTTCTAGTCTAGACCACACAGTGTTGAGTATTTATGGTTAATATCTTATATCCATTCCAGGGTTCCATAGCGTCGCGAAACATCTTATAAAACATTTATTAGGAAATAACTCGAAAAAACCACCTCGAGGCATCGCCTTGGAAACTCACAACTAAAATGCGGAGTCGAGTTCAACCGATGTATTTATTATATTTTTTTATCAAATTTCCCATATTATCTACCATGGTATAGATAAGTTTTTTTGATTCAATTTTCTTCCAGTGACTATTCGCACGACTGCGGGTGGACAAAATATCTATACGAAACAAAATCACTGGAAAAAAAGAAACTACGTCTATAAAAGTTAATAATATAAGGTTACCTTTGTACAAGAAAGTGTTTTCTTAAATTAAACTCTACGTCTTACCAGAATCTCTGCTAAATAAATTGTTATTTACCTGAAACAATAAAAAATAAATCAATTAGTGACCAAGTTTATTATCCAATACGACGTACTGAACTTTAGAACTAGGGGCTTGCAAACAGTTTGCATATGATAAAAGTGGTTCGGATCTATTCTGCTACAAAAAAAGAGATCAGGTGTGTCGTGTTCACACTCGGTAAAAGTGAAACTTCTTATTCATTTTAATTTTATTATATTTTGTAGATACATACCGATGTCCTACCCAATTTGGGACATAAGATGATTTTGTGAATTTATTTTAAAAAATAAAAAAAATATATTTTTTAAAAATAAAATCATAATTGCATTTTGTTTACCAGTTTTTACGGAGCCAATTAAGAACAGTAAGTTGTTAGCCTCAGCTCGTTAGCCAGCTGTTTGCTAATTGTTAGAAATGTCAAACCCCCCAAGTTCAAATCCCGAATTCTAGATATTTTTTTGTTTTTTTTTTTTTTATAATGACAATATTTTATTTAAAAATAAAAGCTAGGAAATTTCCTATAAAAAAAAATTAATAAACGTGTCAGCTGCTGGTCTCAAATCTGGGTCTTTGAGGTGAGAGGCCGATAGCGTACCCACTAGGGTGGGTCAAAAAAAAAATTATTTTTTTTTTTTTACAAGTGACACGGAAAAATAGGTTGCTAGACACCTTAAAAAAATTCTCACCAAATATGAGCTGTTAATTTTAATAGGAAGATCCTCCGCATCACAGTTTTTTATTTTTTTCTCAGTCCAATAGAAAAAAATTCATACCTCATCATTAATTGATTGTACAGAAAAATGTTTTAAGAGAATTTTGTAGGAAATTTAATGCTCTACAAAAAAGGCATCTTATATTTTTTCCGCAAACCTCACCATTTGAAAGATATTGAAGATTTATAATAGTCATTTATTGTCGAGTTATAAAATTCATAAACAAAAATGAAATTTGTCTTAAAATAATCAAACTTAAATCTTCAAATTGTGAGGTTTGCGGAAAAAATATAAGATAC
Source organism: Mongoloraphidia duomilia (assembly GCA_039654895.1). Lineage (NCBI taxonomy): Eukaryota > Metazoa > Arthropoda > Insecta > Raphidioptera > Raphidiidae > Mongoloraphidia > Mongoloraphidia duomilia. The sequence continues at coordinate 44,206,864 of CM077524.1, read as the reverse complement.
CTTTTTTGTAGAGCATTAAATTTCCAACAAAATTCTCTTAAAACATTTTTCTGTACAATCAATTAATGATGAGGTATGAATTTTTTTAAGAGCTCATATTTGGTGAGAATTTTTTTAAGGTGTCTAGCAACCTATTTTTCCGTGTCACTTGTAAAAAAAAAATAATTGATATTTTTGACCCACCCTAGTACCCACTGATCTATAATATTTTATCTCTGTGATTTGTCGTCCGTAAAATGGTATACTGTATAAAGTGCACACTGTAAATAGTAGATAAATAATATGTTACTGATTGAAGATGGATGGGGCATGCGCGTAAGTCACTTCCTTGCCTACATTTCCGTGACAGAAAATTCTGCGTTACTGCACGCTAAAAAGTTTCACTGTAAAAACTGAACTTTAAAAATGCATGACAAAATGATTCTCTATTCAATGTGTATCACAAAGGTTTATTTCTATAGCCTATAGATAATGTGTAAACTTGTTCGTATTAATTTTAGCATCTTTTAGAAACTAGTTTACAGAACAAGTATACAAAGAAACCAGGTAATATTTTAACATATAGTAGTAGTTTTGTGTATGGTATACACTAATACATATGATATATAAATGGCCCCCTTTTATTTATATGCGTAGTGCGGGAGCCACACGTGTGGACAAGCATATTATCGTTCCGCTACGTAGCACCTTGTGCAGAGATTTTTTTACCTGTACATTTAAAACGCAAGTGTTTCTGTGAGCTTATAATATTATGAGGAATCTTTTTCTGTCTAAAAGTTTATTACATAGAGCAATTTTATAGTGTAAATTATTGTAGAATTGTCTATACTACGTCGTATATTATGTAGACATAGGCAGATACACTATTGGCGATAGTCGAATAGCAGGACTATACAATTTCGACGTTTCTTATCAATTAGTACAGTGGTTCCCAAACTTTTTTGGTGGTCTGTTAACTGCGCCCAAAATTCACGAGAGTTATAAATTCTATAATCACGGAAACAGGCCGTGACCCTAAAAAATCAGCCCGCGACCTCACTTGGGGTCGCGACCCCGACTTTGGGAACCCCTGAATTAGAACTTGGTGCCATTTCTGAAAATATTTATAAAAATATTATTATTATTTACATTGCAGGGTTTGACACTGCCAACAGTGTTTTTTTAACTTAGAAGTTGATGTTAAATTATTAAACTAAGAGAAGCATTCTACCTCCTTTTTGAAGTCTGTACAAATTTTTTAAAATTATTTTTATTTTGCACTTTTCAATGTCATTTTTTTAAAAATAATTATTAAGATTTCTAATGTAGCGGTTAAATAATAATTAGTCAGATGTCTTTTACGAATCTTTTGATATTTTTGGATCCAAATTTCTTTGTGTACAAAGTGACAGGTAATCAATGATTTTAAGGGCCTTCAACCTTCACACATAGATGCTGAACGCAATGCAATGGATTTCGTTACAATCAGTTCAGCCATTTTAAAGTTGTACGCGACCAACTCCTTTTTTAAAGTTTGTTAAAAATTCTACCAGACTGGATTTATAAGAATGAACTCCTGGTGCAGAATCATAATTACTATTCTTGTCTGGAAAAAAATCACGTAATACTTTGTTTTTATCAGTATTTACATTTGAGTTGATATCATGATACTTTATGAACTTATAAGGTTCCATAGGAAATAAAATAGGGCAGCATCAACTTGCAGCACTTGAAGTTAGTTGCGTATAGGTAACTCCTCAAGAGCATGTAAGATAATTCCTCAACTCTGTAACTTTGAATGTAGATAGTACATTAACCATCTATATACAATTATACAATATCGTTCAAAAGTATTTTAAAAAATTTACATTTGTATAATGCATTGCGTATCTACACAAAATATATAATTTGTATTATATTTATGTTTGACCTAATATGTATTTTGATTTTATTTTTACCCGACTACGAAAAAAAGGAGGATAATGATTTTATTTTATCTAAGTACATTTAAATTCAAGTGAAATTCTAGCAGAATTATGCATTGGATCACAATTCACAACAGAAGTATGTAATCTTAGATCACTTAACGTATTGAGTAATTCTGGATATAAATCGGACTACTTATTTTAACCTCGAGTTTCCAAAGTGACGCCGCATAAATAATCCGAAAAAAGCGTTCTATACACCTACTTCATGTTTGGGTACCAATTTATGATTTCATCAAAATCGGTTCCCTTCTACGCCTTGTTCTCAACCGTTACGCCGTAACGAGACTACAGTGTTTTAGAATTCACTATCTGTTTCGTTTGGACTAAAAAAAGTAATAAGAGATTGGACTCCTAATATGTCAGTATTTTCTTTCCAAAATTCCGCCACGCGACTTAACAAAAACTACTGTAACTACTGGTTTTGCTATACTTTCGTTCAGTACTGTATTTACGCCAGAATATGGGATACACGTTAGGTAAAGTGAAACAGTTCACTCTGACTTTAGCATATGTAATTAGCAATTACATTACCCTTTTGATTACAGTGAAAACGTTTATAACACAATTACATCACAGACTATTGCTGTGTTGTGTGCTACCTGCGTAACCATGAACATAATACGTATGTAGCTAGTTCAATTATTGCTTTCAAAACTACACTTGTCAATTATCATAATGAGTAATGACTTTGTACAGCTAATTAATTATGGTGTATCCGACATAATGCAACATTTATGTTACAGATTCCATCTCACAATATTTTTTACTTCCCACCACTATGATAGGTAAATTGGAATCAGTCACTAAAGTCTTTGCTGCCGTGCAAGTTGGATAAAAGAGCTGGAGGAAGGGTTATTAAATTCACCTTTACGTCCTTTGCTGTCATTTTTGATGTGCAAAAAAGCTATCGAATTTCTACGACTCGAAGCATCCCAAACGGAATCAATCACTAAAGTCATTGCCGCCGCGCAGTTGGGTAAAAAAAAGTTGGAGGAAAGGTTATTAAATTCACCTTTACGTCCTTTGCTGCCATTTTTGACGTGCAAAAAAGCTATCGAATTTCTACGACTCGAAACATCCCAAACATCTATACACAATGACATAATAATACTCTTAATAATATAACGCATCTTCAATACCGCAAGTGTTCAATCTACACAGTCACAGCTATGATTAATTAGTGACATCCGTCATCGATCACTGCCCATATTATAGAATCACATGTTCTATTTACATAAGAAGAGTAGGTACCATCAGATATTAATGTTAATAGATTTAATCAAGAATTCGATATTATTATACGGCATGAAATGCCACATACATCAATGCCGGTGTAACAGTCAAATCATACCCCCGGGATAATCTTACCGGGGGGGTAAAATTATCCTAGTATAATTTTACCCCCCGGTAAAATTATCCTAGAATAATTTTACCCCCGGTAAGATAATACTAGGATTATTATACCCCCCGTATGGGGGTAAAATTTTCCTGGGAAGATTTTACCGGGGGTATCATTTTCCTGGGAAGATTTTACCGGGGGTATCATTTTCCTGGGAAGATTTTACCGGGGGTATCATTTTCCTGGGAAGATTTTACCGGGGGTATCATTTTCCTGGGAAGATTTTACCGGGGGTATAATTTTTCTTGTAAAATCTTACCGGGGTGGGGGGGGTATAATTCTAAACATTCTATGGATTGTAAGATTTTTTATTTTCTATAATTTGGGCATTTGTAAAGGCACTGATAATAATGTACTATCGGTTTTTGTGCTGCAATATCAATATCAAAGATTTTTGAGTGATGTTTTCATTAATGGTGATCAAATGCATTACCGATGCCGTGGAAAGGACGTACATTTTGTTTTGTAAAAACATTTTGTTCTGTTCTCAGAATTTTTTCAACGTGCGTAAGAGCTATGAGTAGGTAGGTAGCCAGACCTAGTAGGTCTGAATAGATGGCCAGAACCCAAAACATATATTATATACAAAAATTCAGTACAAAGGAAATCGTTTAAAATATGTTATCATTTGACATTTGCGAAGGAACCAAACAGTGATATTTTTTTGTGTTTATAATATTGCTAGGTACAAACATCCACCACTCCCCCGACCCCAAAAAATTTATATACAAAAATCTATTATGAAGGAAGTTATTTGAAATATGTTATCATTTATAAAGTAACCGTTACAATACATTATACTTATACTTTAATTATTATGACAAATTATTCAAAAACAAATATAAATCGTTAGTAAATATCATCAGGATTGATGATATATAACTTTCCCCGCTCTTTATTTTCATTAAATTCGTGCGAGGAATTTCAGATTTACAGCAACATTTATTCGCACAATAAAGTTAGTATACTTAATTTACGTCTATTCTCAACAGAAATATAATTCATAACAATATAAAATGCAATTCTACCAAAGAAAACAAAAAGATTTTACTAGCAAAATGATACCCCCGGTAAAATCTTACCAGGAAAATTTTACCCCCCCCAGGAGGATACAATATTCCTAGCACACCGGTGTGCCAGTAAAATCATACTTCCGGATAATCTTACAGGGGGGGGGTAAAAATATCCTAGAATAATTTTACCCCCGGTAAAATAAAACTAGGAATATCGTACCCCCTTAACAATCACTATTTACAATAATAAAGTCAAACAATGCCCGGATTATCTTACCGGGGGGTAAAAATATCCTAGGATAATCTTACCCCCGGTAAAATAAAACTAGGAAAATCGTACCCCCTTAACAATCACTATTTACAATAACAAAGTCCAACAATGCCCGGATAATCTTACCGGGGGGTAAAAATATCCTAGGATAATCTTACCCCCGGTAAAATAACACTAGGAATATTGTACCCACTTAACAATCACTATTTACAAATTTCTATTATAAAATCAAACAATCACACAACGATCTCTATAGTATTGTATTGTATTTTAAAGACCACCAACAGCTAAGGTTATTTGGGCCTAGCACCAATTCATATTTTCAATTCATTATTATTATTTTTTTTTTTTTAATAATAAATTGAAAATCCAATTGACACTTTTACCAGCTCTCGGGCTAGAACTCGGGAACTGGGGACTTGTAATAGAGGAACTATAGCAACGCCATGTAAACAACAGCGCCGCTACACTCTCGGCTATTCTCAAGCACAATGATCTCTATAATTGATTGTGGATCATAGATGGTGACACGCCGACAATTCTGTTTCTTAAAGTGACTGTAAAAAGTGAGGAAACTAGAATTTTTACTACTCCACCAGTTCAAAAATTTTTACCCACTGAACGAATTACCCACTAACCGAATTTCAAAAATGGCACCAGTTTATGTAGGCCTCCGAATGGACAATGAGATGGTCTGAAATTATAGGTACATGGTGTTCAATTTATAAAAATACAAGTCGGTTGTACCATGACTACATCGTACACCCTGTATAGCTAAAAATAATTTTAAAGTGTAGTGCTCTTATTCCAATCCGACTTTTATTTAAAACTTTTTTTCTAAAGCTCATAATAAATAAGATATCGCCCGAGACATTATTAGTAATTCACCCTGTATTATATAGAGCTTTAACTATAATAATATAGAGGTTACTATAATAATATGATCAGGATATCTTTACCGGGGGGGTTTCGTTTTCCTAGTAAAATCTTGCCGGGGGGTATCATTTTCCTGGGAAAATTTTACCGGTGGGAGGTAAAATTTTCCCAGGAATATTATACCCCGCGGTAAGATTTTACTAGGAAAATAATACCCCCGGTACGATATAACTAGGAAAATTTTACCCCCCTCAGGAGGGTATAAAATTCCTAGTTTTATCTTACCGGGGGTAAAATTATTCTAGGATATTTTTACCCCCCTGGTAAGATTATCCGGGGATATGATTTTACTGGCACACCGGTAAAATAAAACTAGGAATATTGTACCCCCTTAACAATCACTATTTACAAATTACAATAATAAAGTCAAACAATGCCCGGATTATCTTACCGGGGGGTAAAAATATCCTAGGATAATCTTACCCCCGGTAAAATAAAACTAGGAAAATCGTACCCCCTTAACAATCACTATTTACAATAATAAAGTCCAACAATGCCCGGATAATCTTACCGGGGGTAAAAATATCCTAGGATAATCTTACCCCCGGTAAAATAAACCTAGGAATATCGTACCCCCTTAACAATCACTATTTACAATAATAAAGTCAAACAATGCCGGGGGGTAAAAATATCCTAGGATAATCTTACCCCCGGTAAAATAAACCTAGGAATATCGTACCCCCTTAACAATCACTATTTACAATAATAAAGTCAAACAATGCCGGGGGGTAAAAATATCCTAGGATAATCTTACCCCCGGTAAAATAACACTAGGAATATTGTACCCACTTAACAATCACTATTTACAAATTTCAATTATAAAATCAAACAATCACACAATGATCTCTATAGTATTGTATTGTATTTTAAAGACCACCAACAGCTAAGGTTATTTGGGCCTAGCACCAATTCATATTTTCAATTCATTATTATTTTTTATTTTTTTTAATAATAAATTGAAAATCCAATTGACACTTTTACCAGCTCTCGGGCTAGAACTCGGGAACTGTAATAGAGGAACCATAGCAACGCCATGTAAACAACAGCGCCGCTACACTCTCGGCTATTCTCAAGCACAATGATCTCTATAATTGATTGTGGATCATAGATGGTGACACGCCGACAATTCTGTTTCTTAAAGTGACTGTAAAAAGTGAGGAAACTAGAATTTTTACTACTCCACCAGTTCAAAAATTTTTACCCACTGAACGAATTACCCACTAACCGAATTTCAAAAATGGCACCAGTTTATGTAGGCCTCCGAATGGACAATGAGATGGTCTGAAATTATAGGTACATGGTGTTCAATTTATAAAAATACAAGTCGGTTGTACCATGACTACATCGTACACCCTGTATAGCTAAAAATAATTTTAAAGTGTAGTGCTCTTATTCCAATCCGACTTTTATTTAAAATTTTTTTTCTAAAGCACATAATAATTAAGATATCGCCCGAGACATTATTAGTAATTCACCCTGTATTATATAGAGCTTTAACTATAATATAGAGATTGCTATAATAATATGATCAGGATATCTTTACAGGAGGGGTTTCGTTTTCCTAGTAAATTCTTACCGGGGGGTATCATTTTCCTGGGAAGATTTTACCGGTGGGAGGTAAAATTTTCCCAGGAATATTATACCCCGCGGTAAGATTTTACTAGGAAAATGATACCCCCGGTAAGATTTTACTAGGAAAATGATACCCGCGGTAAGATTTTACTAGGAAAATGATAACCCCGGTACGATAACTAGGAAAATTTTACCCCCCTCAGGAGGGTATAAAATTCCTAGTTTTATCTTACCGGGGGTAAAATTATTCTAGGATATTTTTACCTCCCTGGTAAGATTATCCGGGGGTATGATTTTACTGGCACACCGGTAAAATAAAACTAGGAATATTGTACCCCCTTAACAATCACTATTTACAAATTACAATAATAAAGTCAAACAATGCCCGGATTATCTTACCGGGGGGTAAAAATATCCTAGGATAATCTTACCCCCGGTAAAATAACACTAGGAATAATGGCGTACATTTCGCCAGCCGGACGCTTTAAGAATTTAGCAAAACTGAATAGGTCAAAAATTTGTATTAAATTTGTACTAATTTTTACCGACAAAAAAAAATTTGTACCTCAAAAAAACATAGGCGTACGGAGACATTATAGGTGCGTCCGGCTGGCGAAACGTTTCGCTGGCCGGACGCACCCCCCAAAAAATGAATTTTTTTAAAAATATTAACACAGCCGTATTTGAAATAATTTGTACTAATTTGTAAATTTTTGATGTTCGTGGATCCCTAACCATTTAATAAAATAAAATAAAATTAATTACAGAATATTTTGTACGGGATATGAGATTTCTAATTCCGGTTACAGAAAATTTGTACCTTTAAAAACGTAGGCGTACTTGGTAAATATTTGGAAACACTGCTAAATTTTGGATGCTCGTGGGACATTGATAATTTAAAAAAATTATATTAAATTAATTACAGAATAATTTGTACGGGATATGAGATTTCTAATTCCCGTTACAAAAAATGTATACTTTTAAAGACATAGGCGTACTCAGTAAATATTTGGAAACACAGCTAAATTTTAGAGGTTTTAGAGTACGCCTACGTTTTTAAAGGTACAAATTTTTTGTAACCGGAATTAGAAATCTCATATCCCGTACAAATTATTCTGTAATTAATTTTATTTTATTTTATTAAATGGTTAGGGATCCACGAACATCAAAAATTTAGCAGTGTTTTCAAATATTTACTGAGTACGCCTATGTTTTAAAAGTTACAAATTTTTTGTAACCAGAATTAGAAATCTCATATCCCGCAAAAATTATTTTGTAATTAATTTAATTTAATTTTTTTAAATTATTATGATTCCACGAACATCTAACATTTAGCAGTGTTTTCAAATATTTATTGATTACGCCTATGTTTTTAAAAGTTCAAATTTTTTGTAACCGAAATTAGAAAGCTCATGGCCAGTACAAATTATTCTGTATTTAATTTACAGAATGATCTTAATTTTAGTAATGTCGCGTATGTTAATTCTTTGGTTATCCAGAATCGCATATTATAATTGACTTGTACGCCTATGTTTTTGCAGGTGAGGTTTTATTTTTGCTCGGTACAAATTAGTACAAATTATTTCAAATACGGCTGTGTTAATATTTTTAAAAAAATTCATTTTTTGGGGGGTGCGTCCGGCCAGCGAAACGTTTCGCCAGCCGGACGCACCTATAATGTCTCCGTACGCCTATGTTTTTTTGAGGTACAAATTTTTTTTTGTCGGTAAAAATTAGTACAAATTTAATACAAATTTTTGACCTATTCAGTTTTGCTAAATTCTTAAAACGTCCGGCTGGCGAAATGTACGCCAATATTCCTAGTGTTATTTTACCGGGGGTAAGATTATCCTAGGATATTTTTACCCCCCGGTAAGATTATCCGGGCATTGTTTGACTTTATTATTGTAAATAGTGATTGTTAAGGGGGTACGATATTCCTAGGTTTATTTTACCGGGGGTAAGATTATCCTAGGATATTTTTACCCCCCGGCATTGTTTGACTTTATTATTGTAAATAGTGATTGTTAAGGGGGTACACTATTCCTAGTTTTATTTTACCGGGGGTAAGATTATCCTAGGATATTTTTACCCCCCGGTAAGATAATCCGGGCATTGTTTGACTTTATTATTGTAATTTGTAAATAGTGATTGTAAAGGGGGTACAATATTCCTAGTTTTATTTTACCGGTGTGCCAGTAAAATCATACCCCCGGATATTTGTTTTTGAATAATTTGTCATAATAATTAAAGTATAAGTATAATGTATTGTAACGGTTACTTTATAAATGATAACATATTTCAAATAACTTCCTTCATAATGGATTTTTGTAAATAAATTTTTTGGGGTCGGGGGAGTAGTGGATGTTTGTACCTAGCAATATTATAAACACAAAAAAATATCACTGTTTGGTTCCTTCGCAAATGTCAAATGATAACATATTTTAAACGATTTCCTTTGTAGTGGATTTTTGTATATAATATATGTTTTGGGTTCTGGCCATCTATTCAGACCTACTAGGTCTGGCTACCTACCTACTCATAGCTCTTATGCACGTTGAAAAAATTCTGAGAACAGAACAAAATGTTTTTACAAAACAAAATGTACGTCCTTTCCACGGCATCGGTAATGCATTTGATCACCATTAATGACAACATCACTCAAAAATCTTTGATATTGATATTGCAGCACAAAAACCGATAGTACATTATTATCAGTGCCTTTACAAATGCCCAAATTATAGAAAATAAAAAATCTTACAATCCATAGAATGTTTACACAACTGATAATTTTGTTGGGTAAAGGTTTTTGCTTTTCCTCATTAAGCTGTTACAAGAGCCTTACCGCACGTGGGACGGTATTGTGTATGACTTTCTTTAGCACTCGACTTTAAAAATTTATAATATTGTTGACCCAGCACAAACGCGATACCGTTTTGATACAAAATAGAATTAGGCATAATATGACAGTTAGTTAAATGTGTTTAAAACATTTATTTTAATATGTTAAGGTAATTATTATTGTAATAATAAAGATAAATGTATTAATATGATCAGTATAATTTTACCGGGGGGGGGGGTATCATTTTCCTAGAAAAATCTTACCGGGGGGTACAATTTTCCTGGAAAGATTTTACCGTGAGGTAAAATTTTTATAGGATAAATTTACCCCCCCTCGTTTATTTATTTAATAGGGGGTAAAATTTTCCCAGGAATATTATACCCCTCCCCCCGGTAAGATTTTACAAGAAAAATTATACCCCCGGAAAAATCTTCCCAGGAAAATGATACCCCCGGTAAAATCTTCCTAGGAAAATGATACCCCCGGTAAAATCTTCCCAGGAAAATGATACCCCCGGTAAAATCTTCCCAGGAAAATGATACCCCCGGTAAAATCTTCCCAGGAAAATGATACCCCCGGTAAAATCTTCCCAGGAAAATTTTACCCCCATACGGGGGGTATAATAATCCTAGTATTATCTTACCGGGGGTAAAATTATTCTAGGATAATTTTACCGGGGGGTAAAATTATACTAGGATAATTTTACCCCCCCCGGTAAGATTATCCGGGGGTATGATTTTCCTGGCACACCGGTACCAACTCTCGTAGACATAGTATTTGGTGATTCTATTACGTGCCTTTGATCAGAGCTTTGCAAACTTTATAGGCGGGGAGCCGGTGACACTGAAAGCCCCGTCATCGCGGATTGGAAAAATTTTAATGCTAATTAATAGTTTTGAAGTATACGAACTCCATAAGCTTGGTATGCGTGGTTTTATTAAGCCGAAGGAATGTTTAAAAAAATTTATTATATAATAAATAATAAAATGTTTTTCCATCATCGCGGATTCTAATTATTTTTAATTATATTAATAGTAAATTTCATTATCTTTCGAAATCTATTCACGCAAACCACTTTTTCTAGCCGGAAAGGTGTGGCATACCTCTTCAAAGTTTGTGATGACGGGGAAATTTGCTCCACCATACGTGCAACCTTTTTTTTTTTTATTTTGTTCTTCGCGATCTAAATTTTAATAATATCTTGGTATGCGGGCTTAAAAACCGCCGGAAGTGCCCCGCATACCAGCTTTAACCTATACAATCGAGTCACATCTACTACTAAATGTATCACGATTAGTTTATTCTTTTTAGAGTAAATGCTTTGATGTGAGGAGATGCTATATTTTTTATAAATTACAGATTCTACAAGGATAAATATGATGCAAGGAATGATGGGAGGATTTTGGATAGTACAATGATAGTAAAAGTTAAAACAATGAACAAGATTTTATGCTATAAAATAGATTTTTTATTCAAACTCATCAATATCAATTTCATCAATATTACAGCGACTTTCATCTTCCGATTCTTCATGTTCTTCTTGATTTAATTCGTCCCTGAGAATTTCTTCGACTTTTGAAGGTGCTGCTAGACCTTTATACCATAATGGTTCCAATTGATTATTTTCATTTATTTGGCATCCACATTCTGTTGGCTCATATGGAATACACACTGGTTCTGTAGCATTTTGCCACATTTTGTTTATAAAAATCGTACGCAAAATTTTTTGCGACAATGTTTTCCAGCACGGAGGAATATATAGGTATACATCTCTTCATTGCCTGAACTGTATATACGTACTATAGCAGATGAGGGATTCCAACCAAGGTCGAAATCTGTTTTTCACTTGTTTAAAAACTATAAAAGCTATTAATTGAAAATATGAATTGGTGCTAGGCCCAAATAACCTTAGATGTTGGTGGTCTTTAAAATACAATACAATACTATAAAAGCTATTATAATCGATAGAACTTACCGTTAGAACAGCATCCTAAATTGAAAGACGTCATTCATTAAAAAAAAAAGATACAAAAGCAATTTAAAAAAAAAGAAAATAACTTATTCATAATATAAAAGTATAATTACAAAACACAAAATAATAATACTCTAAAAAGAATAAACTAACCGTAATACATTGAGTAGTAGATGTGACTCGATTGTATAGGTTAAAGCTGGTATGCGGGGCACTTCCGGCGGTTTTTAAGCCCGCATACCAAGATATTTTTAAAATTTAGATCGCGAAGAACAAAATAAAAAAAAAAAAAAGGTTGCACGTATGGTGGAGCAAATTTTCCCGTCATCACAAACTTTGAAGAGGTATGCCACACCTTTCCGGCTAGAAAAAGTGGTTTGCGTGAATAGATTTCGAAAGATAATGAAATTTACTATTAATATAATTAAAAATAATTAGAATCCGCGATGATGGAAAAACATTTTATTATTTATTATATAATAAATTTTTTTAAACATTCCTTCGGCTTAATAAAACCACGCATACCAAGCTTATGGAGTTCGTATACTTCAAAACTATTAATTAGCATTAAAATTTTTCCAATCCGCGATGCGGGGCTTTCAGTGTCACCGGCTCCTGGACTATTATAATATGAGCTTTACGGGTACACTTTCTTAAAATAATTAAAGAGGGAGTAATTACTCGTATATACCGGGTGGTGAACTGCTCAGGTGTATATAGGGATTTAATATGTAAAATCATAAATATGCAGTTTCCTGCTCTCCTGATTTTTTTAGAACAAATATTCATTAAACTAAAAATGATCAATGTTAAATTATCTACATGATATGTCACTTAGTTACAACAAAAATAATTTTTATACAGCGTGGTTACAAAAAATGCATATTTTTGACCTTTTGACTATTATTAATTTGTCAGAAAAATTATTCTTGATAAAAGTTTGTTTATGCTCTAAAACCTAAAAGGAGATAATTAGAATCGATATAATTCTTCTCATGTACAGGGAGAATCTGAAAGTTTGATTTGGTCCAAGAATAGAAAGACCTAGTTGACACACCTTTAAACGGATCGAAACCAAATTTTAAACTTAAGGTTTTAGGGGATTCCTCAAGTATATTTTTCTTATTTCTTTCCTACTCCCCTAAATAAGGGTAGTTTATTGACGAACAAAAATAGAAAATTGCAATATTCTCGAAAACAGCTCAAACGATTTTCATCATATTTCATAAATCGTTACGTCATTAATAACTGTACAATATGCCTTCATTCATTTTTACTTCCCACCTCTACTATGGTAGGGAAGTAATGGATTCAGTCCGAAAACAATATTTCGAGATTTTAACAGATTTTCAGGTTTTGAGACCCTAGCAATCGTTTAAGATCATTTTCTGACTGATGTCTGTATGTGTGTGTGTGTGTGTGTATGTGTGTGTGTATGTGTGTGTGTATGTATGTGTGTGTGTGTGTATGTGGTCAATTTTTCGCCTTCGATATCTTAAGAACGGAACAACATACGGGCATGCCGATTGTTCTATTGTGTTTATCAGCCTTTAACTTAGATCTGATTAGAGTTTGAGTCAAATCGGTTCAGTGGATCCTGAGATATTCAAAAAAACGTCCTCAATGTCACGTATTAACATAGGTAAAAAAAAATATAAATGAATTCTAGATGTTATAATATGAAAAAAATTTAAATATTTTTTTTTTCTCTAAAATGTATAGTTTTCGAGAAAAAAAATATTTTACTAAAAAAAATAAAAATTGTACGTAAATCAAGGTAACCATGATTTTTGCTATATTAAGTTAGCCATCAGTAGATCACCAAACAAAAAAGAGGGCCATGCTTTTTTCAAAGAATAAAAATTAAATTGTGTTTTAAAGACCACCAACAGCTAAGGTTATTTGGGCCTAGTCAAAGAATAAAAAAAAAAGAGATTTTTTGCAAATATTTACTAGGTGGGAAGTATAGGACTGGTCATCAGTCGAATTTTTTTCAGAAAAATTCAGTATGGGGAAGTTCTGAAACTTCTGTAAAACTTCACCGGTCACCTCGCTCCACCCTCCCGCGTGTGTTTTCTTATGAAGATGGGCGCATTATTGTTAGTAGCCCATGACGGGCGCCAAATATGTCCTGATGCCTTCGAGCTTTGACCGTTACGTGTTCTTGTACTTTTCTTTCGGCTTCTGCCAAAAGTGGATAAAAAACCGAAATTTGGCTACGGCTGAAAAAATCATCTTCGGTCGGACTCTGTGTACGATAATCAAATAGAGCCACGTACTGACGGTAAACGAGTTTCAAATTATTTTTGCCGCGACCACAGTTTTGCTACCACTGCACGGTACCTTCATGCGATATAAAAGACTTAATGGCCATCGATCTTATTTAAGTGACAGCAATGAATACACGTAACGTCTACGCGTTTGACCGTACGGGCTATATGGGCAGGACCGGGTCGAACGAATTGTCCACGACAAATCAGTAAGGGCATCCAATTCTAGTGACGTTTTTTCTAACCTAACAACCTCGTTGACGAATTATTGTCGAGGTATAATTTAAGCAATTATAATTAGAAATTGAGTTTGTTCTTTTCATATGGAGTTGGAAAAATGTTTTGAATGTTTTGAAGTCGTCTGGGTGACACTAGATCAAGCGAAGGTACGCTAAAAGAAAAAAAAAAATGTTTTGTCCAATTAGGTACCTATTGGATATCTAGGTATTATTTTAGTTTTTTCTTCAGTCGGAAATGTAAACTTTTTGCAGTCATAATTTTTATTATGACTGCAGTCAGGTACAAAACACCACCCCATAACAAATTGCTTTAATTATTGACGACAAAAACGTGTTTAAAAAAACGAGGTTATGTCAGTAGAATGAATGAAACTTGACAGTTGTGTCCTGCCAAGGCGACGGGAAAGAGTGATTCAAATTCAAGTGAGAACGTACGTTTAACGAAGATTCTAGTTAGAAGAAGACAGTTGCGACTCCGTCACGTCTTCCTTTCCTAATCTATTCCCAGGTTCTAATTTGTGAACTAATGAAAGTGTCATTGGATTTTAAAAAATAATAATAAAATAAATATACACACACTTTACAAATTCTATACATTTATTAATCTCAACGATAGTTTCGGGTTTTTATAGCCCATCATTAGGAGAGCAAACTAAAACCCGAAACGATCATTGAGATTAATAAATGTGTAGAATTTTTCAAGTGTTTGTGTATATATTTATTTTATTCAATCATGTTCTACCAATTAGTGCCTAGCGATAATTGTATTGAAATCATAAAAATAATAAACTGCAAGAAATGTTAATATTGGTGGTAGGTTCAAATAAAAGCCTAGCAGTTAATTAACGTATAATTAACTATAAGATAAACTAACGGCTTTCATTAAAAAGCGCAGTTATTAAAACTGTAATAAATATCATAAACCTTACCTCTAAAAGGTAGAACCGCAGGATATAAAATATTTCTATTTCTCATTTTTATCCAGAACTGCTCAAAAACTAACCCTGAAGTATACAAAAACTCAACGATTACTGTGTGGAGACGTTAATAATTTTTTCTTATGAAAAAGAATCGCGAAAAAAAAAAGAATTTAAGAACCTGTAGTCTACAAAGAGCCAAGCCTGCCGAAGTCAATGGGGACTTGGACAGCAGTCCACAACAGACATATCATGTGATGTAACTCGGGTGAAATCCACTCCATAATGTGCTTACCTTCGATGAATAGAATACCTACATGGAATAAGTTCGTCAGTGAGCCAACATTACACACGGTAAAGTGATTGCAAAAACGTCGTATCTTATATTTATGATTAAAACCAGATTAATTACACCAACGTAATAGTTCAAAGTGGACAAAACAGTTTTGGCTGATAATTTGTATTTACGTGTTAATTCTCACCTGGAACGTTAAAATACTTCAATTTTTCAAATTATTAAAACAAATCAACTGACTCACGCATGAAAAATTTATAAAAAAAATTCGACTGATGACCAGCCCTATTAAAATATTTACATTTTTTTCATATTATAACATCTAGAATTCATTTATATTTTTTTTTACCTATGTTAATACGTGACATTGAGGACGTTTTTTTGAATATCTCAGGATCCACTGAACCGATTTGACTCAAAATCTAATCAGATCTAAGTTAAAGGCTGATAAACACAATAGAACAATCGGTATGCCCGTATGTTGTTCCGTTCTTAAGATACACACACAAACACACACGTTCTTTCGCATCTAATTGTACATCTTTTTTGAAACCAAGTTTCAAGGTAAAAAAAAAATAATCACATATTCGTACCGCACGTCTACAAATTTATTAATTTAATTTCTTAAGAACCAATTATGATTAAGAAGGTCAAAGACACTATTACCTAGCTGGTTTTTCATTCTGAAAAAAAAACTCTACAGAAAGCATTATTTTTCCTAAAAACGAAAACATTATAAATACATAAATATTTCTTGTTGTACCATAAATGGCAATGATTATATTATTGCAGGTCGTTTTTTTCCTTCTTTTTTGTGCCATATGACACTGACTTTGTGTTACGTATTATAAACTACCTTGGCTTTAGAAAGTATTTATTTGAGAACACTGCGTATCCGGTGACTCATTTTCATTTAAATCACGAAGACAGACATAGAAAAGGAAAATATCACAAAGCGCACCTAACGATAAACAAAGATGCAACGCGTCAAGAAGGCTACTATAATATGTGAAATAAAATGGACGAAACGTAACAAAGACTTACAATGTATTATTATACCATTTATATAATGCCTTCGCCCTTCGACAAACTGATTGACTCCATTCATTTATCCATCAAACTCCTCAATTGATAGCCTAGAGGTCACTTCCGGTCACTCTTTATGCACAATATTGACTGTTCAACTGTATATCTAGTGTTTATTTCACCAAAAGACTAGTTAAAAAAAATATGGTCGCGGAATATATTTTCCAATAACGGAATTCAGTTCTCGGTGGGACACTACAGTCTGCAAAAAAATTCACAGATTTCGCAATCCTTGCAACCATCGAGGACATTGGAAATGATAACAGCATATATGAAACATAATTAACTGTTTATTATACACACAATATGTATCAATGCACTGTTTAGTTTTGTCAGGAATAACCCTATTATTCTTCTGTTATATACGCGTTCACTTTTGCTTGATTACTTAACTTTTAAATGGATTTTTCTACAGTATTTATTGGCATTTGCTTAAAAATAACACCGCAGATCGTCGCAAATACCTCTCAATTAACTAGACATGATATAAAACACATTTCGAAAAAATTGCACTTGTTCAATTTTGCATGATTGCTCCTCACTTGATCGCGACACCGTTGTCTTTTGGCCTTGAACGAAAACTCGTAACTCTGCCCCCATATACGAACATAAACATTTCCAATGTTAAAAAATTTGGTCGCGGAATATATTTTCCAATAACGGAATTCAGTTCTCGGTGGGACACTACAGTCTGCAAAAAAAGTTTATTTCACATTGGATTGGAACCCAATATCCATGGTTACATGATCGAATCCAGTCCATCTAAATGTTACTAGGGGCAAGTCATTATGAAAAATGTTTTTGGGCCCAAAAATTCTCAGAATTGTTTCAAAATTGAAATTTAACCTTTTAGTAAAGGTCAAAATGTGCTGCTAAAATTTTAATAAAATCGGCCCGACAGGACCGGACTTACAAATTTTATGAAAACACTGGTTTGCGGATAGTGATTTACTTACTGAAGGGTGTATTTAATTTGGTACAGAGGTTGCATTGATAATATTATTGAAATTAAGAAAAATAATACTATTTTAAGGGATGATTAAGGGGTTTAATTTTTTATTTTGTCCAAAAACAAACTTAAGTTTACATAATAAAGCCATAAGGCCTGTATTAGCAAATACACTAAATTGTCGACAGGGTTTGGCACTGCGACCCGAGTTTTTAGAAGTTAAGTTTGGTACACAATTGTTGAAAATACTGGAAATGAAGACAAAAACCGCCGTTTTATAGGGTGTAGGACAAAAAATACAGTGCATATCTGAAGCGTAATGATATTTTACTCGTGCAAATTTTAAACTCGCTAACGCTCGTTTAACATAATGTCACACCTCGCCAATAATATATTTAATTACGCCCATAGATATACAATCCATTATAATGCGTTTGACCATAGATGCGTTACCGGGAATCGGTGCCTTCACCCTATGTGCATTATGTATATGTGGCTCAAGAGACATATAATTTATATACCAACATTTGCAGGTGTTTTCAGTTTAATTAAAACGTTTGTCAATACATATACCCAGTGGCGGCGCGTGAACATTTTAAATGGGTGTTCTGCAGAGTCAACCTGGAGATTGGAGTAGCCCCCCCCCCCCTAATGAGGGAACCTCAAAAAAAAATTCAAAAATACATTTGATGCAATTTTTAAGTGTATTTTTGATCTGAATAATTTGTCTATACATTGATTTCGCTAGCGCTAAAATCGTAAATAAAGTGATTTTTATAGCAATATTTATTATTGTATTAAAAAAAGAGTGTGTGTGTGTGTACTATGTACGCACGTCAGAAGCTGTATTTCTTTTACGTAACAAAACAAAAATAACTTCAAAAATTTTATCCCGCGTGCTAGTACTAAACGTTTGTAAAAGACGATAAAATAATAAAATAAAGATATTAAATAAATTAATTTAATTTAATAAATCATTAATTTATTAAATATATTTATTTATGATACTTATATCTAATTATTTATTAAAAAAAAATAGTATGCTTGTCTTGAGAATTGAACCCGAAACCTGTTGGTTATAAAGCCACTACGTTATCCGTTAGACTACAGATACATCTAATCCCATTGCTATTATAATACGCTTACCCTGTGTGCGTATGCCAACAGACTAGATATTTAAATAAGAGTTTGTACTGTACGTCCTGCGAACCTAAAAAGCTTGCTTACGCATACAAATCTGTCTCTTTCTGTACTTTCTTTACTCTCTTTAACTCACTGATTTTGGTGCAAAATATAATGCAGAACGCGTCACTCGCGTAGTGAAATTAGTACGGCTGCGGACGGTTTATAGAATATAGGCCCCGTGGCATGCCGTCATTTATAATAATGCTATGTGATGGCTTCATAATTAGGCTTCATAATTATGAAATTAAAACATATTATGCAGATTTATAATACAATTTTTTTAGATTTATAATACACAACAGTGCGTTATTTTCTGGCAGTGCGGCAGCTCCGCAGCTCTCATAGAGGAGCCGCCACTGCATATACCTATAAACAAATTAGTCATATGCAGGATTATAACGTCTATCGATTATACATTTGCGTTAACGTTTAATAACAATCAAAATCAATGTATAACGTAATCACTAATCAAATACATATTTCAGTAGATACTATGTCTGTATTTAATTAATTTGTATACGTAACTGGATTACAGTTTACATATTTTAAATAGCAAATACACTATTTTGTTCGCAAGATTCTGCACTGCGACTTGAGTTTTTGTAATTATTATGAATCACGGAGCCAACTACGACGTACGTTCACCTAAACAATGACCGTGTCGCCACGCACACTCCAGTTAAAGAGAGAGCATCGTCCTTCTTGCTCAATCGAATATACACTAGGTGCCAGCTTATTTTTACTACACTATAAAAATCATGTACATAAGAAATCTGTACTGCTGATAGATCAAAAATCGTGAAGCCAACATACGTGCGGGTATATATTTCTGTCTTTTTTATGGGAACCCAGCTGGTAGGTTCCTGATTGGCTACTTCCATAGACAAAGACAGAATTTTTAAAAGAGAGAAGGTACACTATTGACCACTGGGGCACTGAGGTTTTACGTCATTGGCATCCATGACATATTTCTTTGTCTTTATATTTTTAATATTATTATGCCCAAAAAGATCCGAAACCTGTGTTTACTTCTTATATCACTATGAATTTCAAGGAATATGAGTAAAAAAAACTGTTTTTAACAAAATTAAACTAGGTTACGTTATAATGACAACAGCTGTCAAGCGTTTTGTTTACATTTTGTTCGAAATGAAAGATATCTTTATTTCAACATTTTGTTCAGATGGAACGTTCGTACATCGACCAATGACATCATCGGAATAAATGCGGAATAACTTCGTCAAAAGAGACACAGATATATTTTTGCTCTCTTTGTGAACTTCACTCGCACATTGAGTAAAAGGACAATCCGCGGTATATAATTAAAGTATATGGTATCTATGATTGACGCTACAGCCTAGAGTGGACCATGGTCTTTCCCAGGATATACATTTTCAATTTTTCCTATTAGTGACCCTATATAATTACATTCCTTTCAAATCCTGATCACACAGTTTCTTCATTATAATTTAGGTCTTCCCTGTTTTCTCTGGCTTTTAGGCTTGGTAAGCTGATCTACCATCGCTCATTATAATGTATCCCGTCCATTTTAGTCGACTTACTTTAATCCACTTTATCTATAGATCAGTCGCCTGCAGGGAGGTTTGAGGCAGTATGGCGGAGAGATTATTTTTGGTGGTTTTGTAAATTAAGTGTATATGTACAATGCATTGTTTTTTAATTTTGTCCACTCTTGTACGCAGACAATTTCTTCATATGCACTACATTATAGAAACTCACGTAGGTAAACTAACTGTTAATCTATTGTAAAAATTCTACTACACTAGAATAGTGCAACAATATTACACCTTTCAGCTCACAACTTGTTTAAAAGGCGTCTATATATAGTTATAAGAATACAACGCCATTCAGACGATTAAAACTGTTAACCCACCTACAATTATGGAAATAAATTAGCAATTACTATGCTCGTCTGGACATCACAACTCACATGGCGCTGTAGGATGTTTAAATTAGTTTTTAAATACAACGGTAATTTTCATCGACATAACATAGTATGGACTATCCAAGTGTGCAAGCTTTCACGGCCGGCACTGTTCCAAGTCTTCATGGTTTCCGGGCTTGTAGGCCGTGGTCCGGTGGTATTTCTACCTGACGTTTCGTCTACAACTGCGGTAGACATTCTCAAAGGCGATGTGGCAGCGGTCGAAGTCACACTGACCTGTGTAGATATTGTCTCCTGCTTTAAATCGTCTCTTGCAAACGTAACACGAGAGAAGCATCTTTAATATTTCTTAATAATATGGTTTGTTCTTTAGACGTAAAATCAAATTATATAAAAATAAAAACCGTCACGCTAGCTTCACACAACGTTTGGAAGTAGGTACTAGGTAGGTAAAAACGATATACGAAATTTTATCGTGTCTTGTTTTCACACACAACGATTGTTTGCCGATATTTGAGCTCTCTTAACGTCATTAATGACAGTGTCCTAAACTTTGAACTCTTCTCACGGGCAAACGGTACATTTTGGTATATAAATAAATTGGGTCCAATCGACTTATTTTGACCTCTACTACACGTGGTAGCTCTGTGTCTCAGCAATTTTGGGACACCCTGTATATATAGATTTTTTCTTGAATGAAAACAGCTCTAACGATTTTGATCAAATTTAACCCCTTTTTTGGGTAAAAAGTTAGCTACCTATATTTATTTTCTGGATTTTATAAAATGATAATATACACATGTATATCTATGTATTAATTTACCACAAATATTATTTATAAAACGTCCAAGAATGTTTATAACTTGCATATTCGTCTATTGCGCGTCGTTTGCTAACTGCGACTATAGTATAAAAACAACTTGTGTTTTTATGTAACAAATAGTAAATTATGCGAACATAATTTTACGGTACCTATTTAAATATTTTTATATTGGAAACGTATATCTTAAAAGCTTCAAATGGTCGCAGGCTTTATCGAATGTCTTTAGAATACAAGAGAGTTTAATATCTTAGACTCTGAAATTCGTTGATGCAAAAAGAAATCTGGCAATATTGTCGTAATACGTTATGACAGTCAGTTCGGCCTTGTCAATAATTTAGCAATTTATTAGTAGCAGAAAAGCTACATTTTTAAAATAATATAGCTGCAAAAAAAACGGTACACCTTAAGTTGAATTATAGCAATACGCATTTTTGGTGCAATTGTAATTGTGTTTTAAAGACCACCAACAGCTAAGGTTATTTGAGCCTAGCACCAATTCATATTTTCAATTCATTATTTTTTTTTTTTTTTAAATATTAAATTGAAAATCCAATTGACACTTTTACCAGCTCTCGGGCTAGAACCCGAGAACTGGGGACTTGTAATAGAGGAACCATAGCAACGCCATGTAAACTACAGCGCCGCTACACTCTCGGCTATTCTCAAGCCCCATTTTTGGTGCACTTGTAAAAATAAACTTAAAGCTAAGGATTAATTTTTTTACTGTCCGTTCTGATCAAACATCAAAATGAATTCAATTACAAAATATACCTATCTATAAATAAACTGTCATTCACACATAAAGTGTATAATAATATCGACGAGTATAAAATAAATTAAATATTTCAATTAAAACTTCAATTACATAATCTATATGCATTCGTAAACGTTCACTAACAAATATTTGTCAATAGGTAGTGCATAATAATTTAATGTTGTTAATTATTTCTTAAGAATTTCTAATATAAAATAATCATCTCAATAGATTTCTCAGACGCGTTTTATGCAAAATTGCACTTATATACTATTCAATGCGCTAAAAAACTGCACCGATCGTCATTGTCAAATGAAATTTTTTGACAACGCCTTGTGCAACCGAGCATCAGTCTTTACAAATGTCACTTTCAACACGAAATCTCATCTGTTTTTCATTTTTTATATTATATAATTTAGGTACACGAAAATACATTTGGCTAAACATACTTAAAAAAAATGTCGAGGTCTAAATCATTTTATATATAAATCACTCCAACAAACGTTTCTTTCAAACCAGACAAGGTCACCGATACCATGTTAAGATTTAGCCTTATAACAGTGTAGCAACTACAAATAAATAAAATCGTAATTTCCTCCGTCATAATATTACCGAGCTTTTAACGAAATTTCGACTTATGGTGTCCCATTTTGATGTACATACAGATTGTATCAAATTAAAACTGTGCATAGGCCGTTCTGTGTGTAAGACAGAGATCGATATATAAAGTATTAAGTAGGGGTCGCCAAATTCTTGAAAATTTCAAGATCTTGTCTTGATCTTGTCTTGATTTCAAGACAAGATCAAGACAAGAAGTAATTTTAGATTTCAAGACGAGACAAGAAATGTTCTGTCAATACCAAGATTTCTTGTCAAGAAAACAAGAAATCTTGAAATATCTTGACTAACAATGAAAACGCTAAAACGTATATTTATTTGTGAAAAAGATAACATATTTTAACATAACATAACGTATTATTTTAATTTATTGAACACATTTTTTGCTAGACCGATTCACAAAAATGTAAATTAAAAACAATAAATGAAAAAACTCGGGTCGCAGTGCCAAACCCTGCCGACAATAATATAGTGTATTTGCTAATAAGGTCTTAAGTGGCTTTATTATGTGAACTTAAGTTTGTTTTTGGACAAAATCAAAAAATTTAACCCCTTAATACATCCCTTAAAATAATACTATTTTTCTTAATTTCAATATTATTATCAATGCAACCTCTGTACCAAATTAAATACACCCGTCAGCAAATAAATCACTATCCGCGAACTAGTGTTTTCATAAAATTTGTAAGTCCGGTCCTGTTGTGCCGATTTTGTTAAAATTTTAGCAACACATTTTAATCTCTACCAAAGGGTTATATTCCAATTTTGAAACAATTCTGAGATTTTTTTCGGTATTTTTGGGCCCAAAAACGTTTTCAACTCCTAAAAACTACCCTTAAAATGGCCCGATCGGGCCCATTTTAAATAGGCTTCGTGCGGTGATGGGTGCCAATATGTGTACCAAATTTCGTTTAAATCGATTAAGTCTGTCGAGAGTTATCGTGTACATACACACATATATATAAGCCATGAATTAAGGCACATAAGACTTCTTATGGAGTCAACGCCTAGCCGATTTCTTGGCTTTGTTATTGTTAAAGCTGGTCTTGAAAATAGCCTTTCCGCAGGTACCTACAGATGTAAGATGTTGCTGGCGTTCCGAGAAAATCCTTGGCCATTTTCGATAACGACGGGTAGACATTTTCGTGTTTCTCCACCAATCAAGTATATTCTCAGAATTTTCTGTCCTCTAGGCTCATTTAAGTATTGTTCAATTTCATACTTCCAAGATTCTGAGTTATTTGCGTTCGTCAGAAAACAAATAAAGATCGGGGAACCACCAGATTGCCGTGTTAGCACGCAACGCAATAAAAAGTTCGCCGGCGAGGAATCACCATGTACGGGTGTCACCGGTTAATCAAGAAATTTCAAGATCTTGAAATTTCTTGAGTCAAGACAAGACATAAGATGTCAAGAAAACGTCAAGACAAGATTTTTTAAGATTTCTTGATTTTTTTTCAAGACAAGACAAGAAGTTATTGTCAAGACAAGAATTCTTGTCTTGTCGACCCCTAGTATTAAGTAAGAATGAGATAAATAATCGCTAATAGGAAGTGACTGTGGTTACTGTAAATAATAATTATACAACCTAGTAGCGCCATCTTTGTTTTTTCGCTCCTTCTATGCTGTAAAAATGTAACCAGTTTACCAACTAAAGCAACTAAACCATAATATTTCGGAGATAGGCAACCATTTGATTCAAATTCTGCTATGACATTGCGAATTGTTGTGACAAAAGGAGACGGTCTATTTTCAAAGGCAGCTACAAATAATTTTATTATGTCGGCGGTTGAATTACCACCATTTAATTATTTGGATTTTTTCCCGAACAGTATAAATTGCCATTTTATCAATAATTTCAGTAGTGACTATTTTTACTTTAGAAAACAACGATGACGCTATCAGGTTGTTCGGTATTATTTATTTACAGTAACCACAGTAACTTCCTATTAGCGATCATTTATCTCATTCTTTCTTATTGCTTTATGTATCAATCTGTCTTACACACAGAATGTCCTATGCACTGCAGGTTTAATTTGATACAATCTGTATACAATTTACATATAAATATTTAACATTCTTTTTCCATAAGAAGAAAGTTTAGTCACAAGTAGGCTTTGGTAAATAAAAATATCATGTCTTATTCTGAACGATTCATTTTGTACTGTTTGTACACTAGGGTACTTGCCAGTGATCAAAATAAAATATAAAACTTTGTTATAATGAAAGTTTATGCTCTAAAATATTTATTAGAATTTTTATTTTTATTAATTAAGTTTCGTAAACATATTTAAATATGGAATCGTTAAATTAAAATTTGAAATTTCATTACCGAGCTCGTCTGAACAAATTATTTTCTATGCATAATTTCTATAATCAAATTAGTTGTAATAATCCAACTCCTTAACTAAGTATTATATTATTATATAATCTACCATATTATTTTATGTATTCATTATCCTCTTTAATTAGCCTATATAAACATATTTTTCAATATCTAAATAATAAAAATGAAGATAATGATGTGCAGTGTGTTTCATTTTCGTTGTACATACCGATTTACGATCTTGATAATTGCCGTAAATATACAAAATGCAAAAAATTAGTGAGTGCAACAAGGAAGAAATAAACAAAATGAAGGAGCACGACGAAGATAGAATGCACATGAAATTGTCTTTGTCTATAATTTACAATCTAATCTAATCTTTACACCGTGTATATACTATAAAAAAAAGAGATCAGAAAAACATCTGTTATTTTATATTGAACTATGATAGTCTTGTGAAAATCTTCAAAACTTATCTCTACTAGCCAGTATCCACTGCTTCCCTCGCATCAGTTTTAACAGAAATCTTTCTTACCTATGATCGTATAGCAGTGAAATCTAGCAGACGACCTTTAAAATAGTACCTATATAAATGATTTAATTTTACAGAGGCCTTTTACAGTTTTACAATTATATTAGAATAATCTATAACCCTATACCAGGAGTCGGCAACCTTTTGAGACGGAAGAGCCAAAAGTTGCAATTTACAAAATTTCCCAGTGTTTAAAGAGCCACTAACATTTTTATTTCAATATTATGGTATTTGATTAGGATTAGGTATATAAATGTGATTTTTGATTTAAAATAATAGCTTTAAATATGAAATAATATTAATTCATATAACAAATAACCAAACAAACAGAACAGTGTTGCCACATTTAAAAAATATCAGCTGTCCGTATACTCTCTACTCCACCTATTCTCACTGTTCTCTGTTGAGTGTTTTTTTCCTGTTTAAAGTTTTTTTTGCAGTATAATATTTTTTATGATTTTTGAAAATAAAATAATATAATTATTAATATTTGCGCATGGAACTGGAGAGCCGCATCTTGACATCAAAAGAGCCGCATGCGGCTCGCGAGCCGCAGGTTGCCGACCCCTGCCCAATACCATTGCAAATAACGCAACATGGTTATTACGAAATTCCTGTATCTTCACAGAAGATCGCTTCAAGAAAAATGCATTCAAAAAATGAAGACAATTCTATTTTTGTTCAATTAGGTAGTCATTAATGTTTTACATCTTCTCCTACGCTTAGGTCGTTGTCCATTGCGATATACAGAAGATGATGACATAAATGGAGGGTCAAGTTACAATCAAATCGCACCGTTATTAAAATTTAAACGTGTTGAGACTTGTTTCTTTAGCTGCAATCATTTTTATTATTCCCTGGTCACAATAATTTTGTAAACCACGATAGCTGACGACTTAGGTACGTATATGAGCAATTAGTAATAGCTTATACGGAATACCTTCGCATTTTGTAAATTATTTGTTAAATTGTTTAAATTATGAATATAAGTATACGGACGGGCATCAGTATCACACAAAATATTCAAAAACTAAATTACAAGAACAAAATTACAGACAGAAGCCCAGTGAACATCTACTATATTATTCTAAGTATACATAAAACATACATGTAATCAACAGTAAATATGACATCAATCTTCTGTTCGTGCAATTTTTTCTGTATATCGATCTTCTGGCAATTCAATTATATGTTATGTACATAATATATTATAAGTACTTGTAAAATACGTAACTATTGTAAGTACATATAAAAAAAACTTTTTAACAAAAAAATAAAACACCTTCAAAAAGCCACTAAAAAGAGGAAAATAATAAAACTTTGAGGTCTACGTAAATTTAATAAAATATGAAATCGGTTAAAAAGAATCACGATAGGTACTATACTTTCAAACCGACTTCAATTTTATTAAAATGGCGCAGACCTCAAAGTTTTATTATTTTCCTCTTTTTAGTGGCTTTTTGAAGGATTTTTTTGCTAAAAAGTTTTATATTTTTTACTTTTTAGTGGCTTTACAATACGTAGTTTAGTCGCTTGCCAACCGATTCACTTCTACAAACTTAACCAACTTCTTACGCTGTGTGATGTATCAAAAATTGACATTTACCTTAAAGGAATCACACGCCGTTTATAACTTTTATTAAAATCTGCCGAACTACTGGGCCGATTTAAGTAAAATTTATATGGGACCAACTTCGAGGTATACCCTGTCCAATAAAACAAAGTTATGGGTGGTCATACATAAAAAAAGGAAAAAAAAATATACGCGACGACTTGAGAACCTCCCTCCTTTTTTTGAAGCCGGTTAAAAATATATCAATTTTTTAATTAATATGGTGTTTTCAAGTAGTATTCAGCCAATGTAAAGTGTTGTTTTATTGTCAGTAACCTCAAAAAAATTACGATTTCTTTAAAATTTAGCAACACAGTTTGAATAATGCATAGAGCACGGATTTAAGTTTTAAATGTGTGTTGAAATCGATCGGTAAAAGTATTGCCACAGAACAAGAAAGAACACTGATTAAATAAGATACTACATATATAAAAGTGATCGAAAAATAAACTTTGAATAGTTATCGACCTCTATTAATGTATTTTTAAATTTAAATGCATTAATTGCAGTGTTAATATTTGTCTAAATAAATAAGTACATCTGAAAATGAATATTACAGTAGGTAAAAGAGTTGAGTGCTGGTCCTTTTTTTAATAGTAATATTAATACATAGGTCCTGTACTATTTACTACTACTATCAAGAAAAATAGGTCAAAATGAACGAAAAAGATGTCGAAAAAGATGTCGAAAACGATCGTAGCCTGGTTATTTTGAAGGTCAAATCTTATCCTTCCGGAAGAACGAACTTATGTGTATCAGTAATAACAAATTTTTGCCACGAATTTATAAATCTAGATTTCTAATCTGAGTTGAAAAATTGATAGGCAATTACACAAAAAAAATCACCATGAAATTAATATTATAATTACATTACATATTTTTCGGAGGAATAAGGATTAATTTCTAACTTACAAGTTAAAAATTGATCCTTATTTCTCCGAAAAACAGATAATTTAAAAATTAGTAGGATCCGAAATATTAAATAATTATTATAATTACAAGAAATGTAAGATACCTATCTAAATGCTGGGTTTCTGATACGACTTTTCAACGCTTTAGCACTGAATTACCATAGAAACCACGGTAAATTTCTATGCTAGAAGTCGTTTTTATTCTCGAAATAAATTTATTATAATTTTATAAAAATAAACCTTTAACCTTTTGGTAAAACATTCACTGCTCAGGATAAAACAGCACAGAATGAGAGACGTGCATTTATGTAAACAAATGCATTAAAGCCTCAGAAATATCGAAAAAAAGTGAAAAAGGCAACCTTAACAAAATTTCGCCAACATGCTGTTTTGGTATTTAGACAAAACAAATTGGCTGTAAACAGGATAAACTATACTAAAACAGAGCAGAAAATCAAAATACACTGCCATAAATCTGGGCTAAATAAGTAGGTCGCTTGAGAAATGCAATTTGCTAACAAACAAAAGGGTGCGGTTAAAAAGACAGCAGTAAAACATTTACCTTATCTGAAGGGATATTTCTTGAAGTCATCGTTGATGTTATTATGCTATCAATTGTGAATCGAGTGCTGTGTATCCAATTTAAAGATCCGCCTTCGTATTACACCCAACTTGTTACAAGACAATAAAATTGAGCAACCATCTAACCAGATAAAAAATAACACTTTTAAGTCACTATTCCATTTTAGTATACGAAACACCGAATTAAAGCACACTTAAAACTGGCCAAAGAAATTATTTGTATATTTATAATTAATTAATAACCGCATTATATAGACAAAATAAATAAAAACAATACTTTATCACTTCACTAACACAAGTACCTACCCGCTGTCACAGTCTGTTTAAAATGGCGAGACAACAGTAGCACCAAATAACAACTAGTACACACAAGCCTCACACGTTCTCGCAGCAGCACTATACTGACTATATTTTTTTGTCTTTCTAATACGCAGTGATAATGAAAATGTTATATCAGCATTGCTTATGTCACCGTCTGGACTCAAACCCGAATTATAAAATTTCAACTTTATGATATAACAATTAGTTTTCACTGAAATAACACTATAAATACAATTTTCAAACACGAATCCCTTTTAGAAAGTGTTTTACATTTTTGATAAATCTTTTAGTAGCCACTGTACATTAACTTTTAGTTTTTACTGAGTTCTATTTTGTCGACTGTTGAAGTTGTCAAAAAAGTTGTAAAAGTAAAGAATAAAGATAAACCACCTGGTTTATTTTTTATTATAATATATTATTTTTTTTTAAATATATTGTACTTATGTATTTTTTATATCTCAGTTCTTAAAAATATACTTGTCCTATGTAAATGCAATATTCTGATATATAAATAGGTTATTAACATATTATTTTCTTAACCTCAAATGTCAATTTGACGTTTCTTTATAAACAATATTCATGGACCCAGAAAATCCAGTTTCACAAGAAAATATTACTGAAAGTATAGATTTTTTGCAGGTAATTAAAATTAATAGTTACTCATTAATCTAATAACCAATTTATCATACAGGATATTCATATTTTAAGGTTCGTGTTAAAGAGCTCATTCAGTTTAGAGATCAGTATTTTGAGAATCATTCTTTAGATGAGGCAAACTTAAAAAATGAACGGGTTGAAAAATGCCTTCAGAACGTTTTGGATGATTTCACGAAATATAAAGGTATGTCCTAAATAAAGCAAATCGGTAAAATGCATGCTTGCAGGATCCAGAGTTAAAAACATTTTTTAATTGCAGATTGTGCGCCTAATGATCGTGCCATGTATAATTATTTGAAAGGAAAAGCAATAAATACGTCGCCAAATTATAGTAAAGAAGCCGAAGATCTCCTTTCAAAATCAGTTAAATTAAATCCAAAATTAGTGGAAGCATGGAACGAATTAGGTGATGTCTACTGGAAAAATTCAAATTACACCGAAGCAAAGAATTGCTTGCTTTCGGCTTTAAAATATGTAAGTAGTTTTAAAAACAACTAGAAAACTGATACTTGAAAATATATAACTTAACCTATTTTTAAAAAAACAGCGTAGAGATAAAACAGCTCTTCGAATGCTGTCAATGGTTTTACGTGCGGAAACAGCTAATTCACCCAAAGAGACAAGTAAGAAAGTTGAGGAGTCTCTGAAATACGCTAAGGAATCTGTACAAATAGATCCACAGGATGGTGAATCATGGGCTATTTTGGGAACGGCGCATTTGTATTCATATTTTACTACTTCACAGGATCCACAGATACTAAAACGTTGTTTATCAGCCTATTCCCAAGCAGTAAGTGCGTTTTGAAGCTTTGATACTTCGTAATATTCTTAATAATCCTACCATTTGATTTTAAGGAAGAGAACAAAATTCTGCGTACGCCCTTGTAAATACGTTTTGTTTAACACCCGCAAGAAATATGTAATTTCGTGACTCTACTGAGAGTGGGCGAAATGGCATTTCGCCCACGCTCATTACGGGGAACGTTTACGCAAGTATTGATAGTTTCGTCAATCAATCAGGTCACCCATTATTTCGCCCACGCTCAGAAGAGGCACGAAATGACATATTTCTTGCGGTAGTTGAACAAAATATTGTGTGCGACTATTGGTCGAAAGAGGAGATTCCACTCGTGTGTTTTACCGCACTCGCTACGCTCGTGCGGCAAAATCCACACTCAAGGAATCTCCTCCTTCTCCCACTAGTCGCACAATATACTATTATTTTATATTAGTTACCTACTAAACCCATGTTTTGTTAGTTTTACTTTTTTCGAGCTAATATTTAAGTGACTTGTGTAGTATTTTTTATTTTTATCATTGTAAGAATGTTTTAAATGTAGAATCATGTATGTTTTAACGTTCAGAAGCATAGGTGAACATTTATTAATATGTTTATTATCTAATTGCAGGAAAAAGATCCTTTAATAAAATATCAACAAGATTTACCTTACAATAAGGCTTGGGTAAGTTTTGTAATGATGATTTTTTTCCATGGATAACATTGCAGTGCCTACATTTTCTGTTTTAGGCCTTATATTACGCTGAAGAATATAAAGAATCATTAGAATCATACGAATTAGCAAGTGATTTAGATCCATTATGGTTATTACCGAAAATGAAAATAAAAAATGTGACTCAATATTTAGACAATATAAATGAATTCGTTAATAACAAAGGGAAAATGAAAGGCAGACAGTTACAACGACTTATTCAGGTGTTAACAACAAAAAATAGCTCTAATTAAAGTTTCTGGAAATGCGTAGTAGTCAGTGTTATAGGACGTCAAATAAGTTGAAAATATTAAATCAGCTCTACTCAAAAACACATTCAATAGGATTAACGTTTCCCTCTATTTCCTCCCTCTCTAGACTAGACTACTACAGAAAGTACTATAACCCTTACTACACACACCATTCCTTTTAATCTTTCCCTGAATTATCATAATTTATTCATATAACTTTCGCATAATATTTAGATAAACGGTGACATATCTTTAAAAAAATTTAGGCGACTTTCCAACCAGCAATACGATAAACATTCTGTTAACGTTTTTGTGTTCATATTCATATCATTTTAAAGCATATAACCAAATATATACTGATTACTTTACTTTTCGCTCCACTCTCCAGTGATTAGTAATACAGATTTCCAGTTGACTATTGACGTACTAATTTGAAACGACTAAATATTTTCATTTATTTTAACGTCCTAAAACCACCATATACGCCTGTCAACATTGATGTAATTTTAAAAATTGTTTTTAGTCTATAGATATTAAAAAATTAGGCCCGTATTCTGGAGGTAAATACACCAACCAAAATGGCTTTTCTGCTAAACTCGAATTGGTACCAATAGAATCTTTAAATACAGGAATGAATGAAGAGAAACTAATATTTGGAAAAGTTGTATGTTCCGTTCAAAATGAAAATGAAATACCATTGTAAGTGAATTGTCCTGTTTTATTGAAGTGTTTTTGTCACATTTCCTTATTTAGGTCACTTTTTCAGCACGTTTTGTATGATAGATAAAAACGAAACATGTATCGCAGTAACGGTTTACAATCTGGTGCCTGGAAAAGGAGTCATTATCGGTGATTCTGTTGCAATTCCTGATCCTTATTTGACAGTTGTAAATTTTACATATCGTACTAAGGTATTATAGATTTAATTTTGATACTTGTGTAAGAAGCAATTTGCATGATTTTTTAAGGAACTTGTCACTGGTATGAAATTATGGCTTGAAATGTAAAGAATCTAAATATTCTTGTTAACAGTGAAAAAAAAACATACATTTTATCATGAAACATTTTTTTTCTGAAGTACCTACCTGAGAGTTTAAAAGTGGAAAACAATATTTATAAATAAATAGATATAATAATAATAATAATATATTTAGCTGTAGGAGAGACCGAAGTCTATTACATTAGTCATACAAAAGATTAAAATTAATATTCATTTAGGCTATATAAGTTTTTTGACAGCAAATATTTTTTTAGGTCGTAGTTAAATTTTTTGCAATTTTTTATATTTTTCAAATGATTTGGTAATTTATTATTAGTTACAAGTGTTTATTGGAGAGCCAAAAAAAAATCTCTTTCAAAAAAGCCACTAAAAAGAGGAAAATAATAAAATTTTGAGGTCTGCGCCAATTTAATAATATAATAATAATCATCAAAATCACTTCACAGAAGCAGAAGAAATCGCGTAACATACATACAAAAAAAAATACAGTCGAACTAACCTCCTTCTTTTTTTTTTTTTTTTGAAGTCCGCTAAAAAATCGTGCAAATTCTCTATTCGACTGAAACTTAAAATTGTTTATTTCTTTACAGCAATACAATTTCAAATCAATTCGTGTGCCAACACCAATTTTGCTCGTTGTTAATGGAAAAAAATTGTCTCCAAACGTACATGTAACCAACGTGGTAACAAATGAACCTGCTATAGGCTGAGGATATATTTTGTTTTATTCTTTTTAATGAGAGCGTTTCAACATAGTAAATCAGATTTTATAACTACAAAGTTTTATAGTTTGCAATGGATAAAATATTAATTACGAATTAAATGATTGAACTTAAATTTAATCTTTTTGAGTACTTATACAGAATTTATATTAGAAATCGTGTCCATCGTGATTATAATAAAATTAAGAAAAATCGCAGGATAGTGGACAAAATATTTGATTTATTAACGTCGTACACTTAATTTAATAAATCAAATATTTTGTCCACTGTCCTGCGATTTTTCTTAATTTTCTTACACAGAATGTTTGACAAATTAACAACTTCTAACTTTTATTTTTCTATTTTGAAATAACGAAGTATTTTAACCATGGAAAGTCCCTAGGAATTTTCACTGAATTAATACAACGTGCATATTTAGTAGGTACAATAAACTGACTTCATCTACTAGGGCCTAAGCGCTGGATTTCTGTAATGTCAATGAAAGCAAAATAATCAAGGATATATTATCGATTAATGTTTTCTCATTATAAGCATTGCATGATTTTATATTTTAATAATTTTAAATAACTGATACCTACAGATATCAATTTGAGCGAACAGAAAACATACTTTATCTTTGCTCCTCAAAAAATTTAAAAACAATCTTGGACGATTAAGAATTGGGTTTCTACTTGATACTCAATGATTAATTTTTTAATGGGGCAGCAACCACATTGAAAATATTCAATGGGTGCCCGAGCCCCAGTACCACCCCATTTGTAACTTCTTAATATGACTTTTTATTTGGTTCCAAAGATCCTGAATCTGGATATTGCTCGAAAACTGTTTTTAATATTTTAAGTGTGTCTCAGCAAGAACTTGAATTTTGAATCGCGCGCCATTTTCGACTTAATTGTTGAGTCAGCCATATTTGGTATTTGTTTAATTAAAACATTGACATTTACGAAAATGGTGAGTTACAGGTCAGAAGAACGTTTGTTAATAGTGAAAACCCATTGCAACGAAATTGCACGCCAAATTCGTGAAATCCAGCAGCCCTTACTGCAAATGATTTATTTACATTTTTTTTCATCATATGTAGATACATTTACACATGAAACAAAATATCGGATAAATGACCACCGTTGCTCCGATGGTAGGAATATACTCTTTTGACGAAACTTTGCTGTACATTTTGCAGTAAGGGCTGCTGGATTTCACGAATTTGGCGTGCAATTTCTTTGTAATGGGTTTTCACTATTAACAAACGTTCTTCTGACCTGTAACTCACCATTTTCGTAAATGTCAATGTTTTAATTAAACAAATACCAAATATGGCTGACTCAACAATTAACAGTCGAAAATGGCGCGCGATTCAAAATTCAAGTTCTTGCTGAGACACCCTTTATAAGTAAATAATATAATAGATACCATATTATGTCTTTTTTGAATTCGTTATTATGAATTGTTTATTAATAATATTTATGAAGTGTAGATTCTCCGATTAAGAAAAGATAAAAAATCGGTTTATAATCGCGGCCAATCTTACAATCCCCGATTACAAATAATTATTCTTATTTATATCAACTTCGGTTGATCCGCGTTCATATTGAATTTAGTATCTCGTTGAGAGTAAGCTGTTTAATTTCTGTATCGTACATCAAAAAGGTTAGCGTTATTTAATCGAAAAACTATATTTCATTATCTATTATGTACCTTCTTTAAACAAAAATAGAATTAGAAACAGAAGAATTATATTTAGTTTGTTTAGATAACGCCATTTTTTTTATTTTAATAATTAATACGAGCGCTCTATGGTTTTAATACAATTTTCATAGCAAACAGTGTTACTAATAAATATGTATGCGTTAAGCTAAGCTTTGTGCGACACTCTACCCTCCAAACGAAGCATCAATTCGATCTCAACGCGTACTCACAATTCTAATGATCTAATCTCTCTATTATTTGATATTTTTGTAAACAAAAATTTTAATTTTATATGTAGGTAGGTAGTATATTTTTATTTAATTTGTTTTAATAACGTCAGATTTAATCTATGAATCTTGAATACAAGAAAGTACAAGAAAATTTATCTCAACAGAAAAATGGAATATTTCTAATTTCTATACTAAATTGATAATAATTATTGAAATATACTATTTTATATTTTTTAAAGTAACCATTTAATAACTATAATATGTAATACAATCGAATAAATTAACCAGCAAAAGGTATGTGTGTTTTATTTTCAATTTTTATTGTTAATCCTTTTTGTACCTGCCTGTCAACATCCAGTTCTCATACTACCTACATTTCATTTTCTGTGGATTTATCAATAAATATGCGTTTTTTAACTTCCCACTGGAAGTTATTGTAATGGGTCCGAAAATCGAAATCAAAAAGGAAAAAAATTTTTTATGTTTCAAGGTCACTACACTATTTTTACACTACTTTTAGAAAGATGTGTGTGTGTGTGTACGTACGTACGTACGTATGTGTACATTTCTTTCAAAGACGAAATCTCGAGAACGAAAAATGATATCGACTACGTTAGGGTGCCAATCGACGCGTATTAATGTAAATATGATCTGAAAGAAATTTTTTCAAAGTCGGTTCAGCCGTTCTTTTTTCTTAACCAAATAACCTCCAAAAAAGTAGATTTTACACAATATCTCGCGAATAAAAAATTATATCGACTTCGTAAGGGTGTCAATCGAGGCGTGTTAACGTCATTTTGATCCGACATAAATTTTATAAAAATCGGTTCAGCCGCTTTTTTTTTTTTTTTAATTATTGATGTTTTAATGATTGAAATGATTACTTTTCTGTGTAATATCTAATTTAATTATTATTATTAAATATTTATCAAACTGGGAAGTTCGTCGTGTGGACCTCAAGGGTCGCACTTTAGTCCTAATAAACGACCCACCTCACGGCTTGTTATTAAAATAATAATAATAATGAAAGTGCAATGCTGAACAGGTAGGTAGTCCAGTGATATAGTGCTTAATTCGCATTCATAAGTCTTTGGCCTCTGCGGGTTCGATTTTCAGCTAAGAAATATAATTTTTTCATATTGCCTTCAGTTACAAACTGCATTCCGTGTTAACCATCTTTATTATTAAGGTTTTCCTTGATAATCCTGATCGTTAAAGATACGGAAAACCGGAATTTTATAAGAAAAATGTTATTTAAAAAATACAACCATTTTCTCGCCTTCTACCAAACTGCCAGTTAATTAAAATTATAGGACATAGGTATAGTTTTGAACAGGGCTCCAATCAGCAATCTTTCTCGAAAATAAACTCATGTCATTTCAAATTTCAACAATGTGCTGCAACTTTTGTATGAGTGGGTTTCTACCGGTGTTGCGCAGTTCAGTTCATTCGCAATTCGCTGTCAAGTGTCAGACGTCAGTTAACATTCAACAATTATAATAAATGTCAGCTACTGGTTTGTGAGTGTCATAATATAATAATAATAATATAAGAAGTTAACTCAAGTTAATTATCTTTAACGGTGACGGATTAGTAATATATAAGTGTCAAATTTTGTTCACTAAAATGACTGATCCTCTCAGTTTACTTCGACAGTATAACATCAATAAGAAAGAAATTATTGAACATGACGGTCAAATAATATTTGGAGAATTTTCATGGCCCAAAGATGTAAAAACAAATTGCCTTACTTGGGAGTAAGCATCAGAAGTATAATATTATCATGTATTATTTGAATATAGTGCCGCAGATTACCCTGGGCCTTGTACGAAGCTTACATTAATTGTTTAAAATTTAAATAATGTCGAAAATTGTTTTGTCTGTTTTAGGTCAGGGAAAGATGGAGCCTCGAAAGATTATTTTACTTTGGAATGTTTGCTGTTCATTTTAAAGAATGTCACGCTTCCTCATCCGTTGTATGTTCGCCAAGCTGAGGTAAGTTTTTGAATTGTCTTTGTTTTGTCAAAAGTGACTTCACGTGTCATTTGTGCTTTGGACGTATGTGTCTACACTCTACAGACCGAAAACATACAAATAGTCAAACGCCCAATCAGGAAAAAACTATTGGCATATCTGAATGGAGAAACAACGACTTCAGCCTTGATTGATAAAAGTGCTCCCTTACAAATGCCAAAGCAAATGAAAAGATCAGCTGATACCGAAGACACTGACAATTTGGCAAAAAAATATCGATTTGATGATACCCATGTACATAAAGTCAAAACTGAAGAAACTTCCGTCGCAATTGACGATATCAAATGTGAAATAGGTACGTTATTTTAAAAATCATTACTTGTTACCTCGCTTGTTACTCAGATAGATAAGCTTAGGCAGGAGCGGATTGAGACTTGGGCACGCGAGGCCCCGACTGAAGGCGGAAAATTTTGAGAGGAGATTGTCTTTACTCTATAATGTCAATGGCGAAATTCAATATTGAAAATTATTTTTTTAGTGGCTAATACAATAGCATTTTCAAGCACGAATCTGTCATAATTTTTATTCAAAACTAGCCTGTACTCGCCTTATATAAGTATGTCGTAGGAATATTGTGAAATCCGGAATATTATAATAATCAAAACTTATATTATTACTAACAGATTTTAGCAACATTATAATGTTACTGGGCAGCTTTAGGAAAATTGAAAGATGATAATTATTCTCCTTTGTGACAAGATTATTTATCGTCTCATATTTTAGATTTATTATAATACTAACAGTTGCCCGTGACTCCGCTCACGTATATTTAGATTTTTTTATGCCTAGTAATATAAATTCCTGTATATATTGTTAATTTATTATACTCCCCGCGAGAAATTTCTCCCGTGCGAAGCGAAGTATGATTTATTATCCCCCCCCCCCCCGGCGAGAATCTCTCACCCTGCGAAGCGACGTCAGACTTAAAATCGCTTGTAAATAGTTTGCATTAACGGTTTCACAAAACTAAACAGTCAACCGAACCTATTTATATGTTTAACCCACTGAAATAAAGTAATGCTGGATTAAATTACTCCCTATACATTGCTGTGCGTGAAAAGCGGGTAAAGACAGATAGGTGTAATAATTAATAGGGCCACCTGCCCTTGTTCCACTACAGTCTTAATAGACTGTACGACAAAGACAGATGGCCCTATAAACTATGTCTGTCTTTACTCGTTAACAGCGCGTCAGTTTACGTTAAATTTCTATATTTCAGTGGTTTAACCCTAAGTTTTGACAATTACATTAACGGTGTCTCAAAGCGCGCGCGAGACGCACTTTCAAATTGATATATCTTTTTTATTTGTCATCCGATTTAAATGAAACAAACAATAAATGTTAGCCCTAGCTGAAAACCACATCCAAATTGGTTCAGCCTTTGCGGAAATTAGCGTAGTCAAACAGACTACCTAAACGCAAGTACAGCCGGATACAAACTTTGAGTGTATATGTATACTAAAATTTGTTTATATACAGGGTGTCCCACGACATGACTGCCATAGCCTGGGACTGTGTTGCTGGGGTGATTTCAAATCAAAAATGTCTAATGAACATATACCCGGAACGCCATCCTAACTGAGCTAGAAGCATTTGAAATTTTAGATAAGTAGTAGAAGGAATTCCCTACTAATTTAAACACCATTTAAAAACAAATCGCTTTATTGAATTAGTTGCTCAAAATGTCCACCCAGTTGCTGTATACATAGTCTAGCTCTTCTTAGAATTGAAGTGGTAGCTCTGCGAAGAGTGATTCACAGCCACCTGGTCTTTTTAATAATAACAAAACTGCAACAGCCGAACCTAATACCTGCATTAGTAGGCTTACTTATTTAAAATTTCAAATGCTTCTAGCTCAGTTAGGATAGCGTTCCGGGTATATGTTCATTAGACATTTTTGATTTGAAATCACCCCAGCAACACAGTCCCAGGCTATGACAGTCATGTCGTGGGACACCCTATATGTACCAAATTTAATTAAAATCGGGTTAGGGATCTAAGAGTTAAACCTGTCTTCGATTGTATTATTTAAAAGAGGCGCGGCCAGCTCTCGGGCCTAGGAGAAAATTTGAGGTAAATCCGTTCTAAGAGACCTATTCAATTATAGATTTTTCAGATGCAAAGCCAGATGAGAAATCAAAACGTGTAGATATGCCCGACTAATGGCATAGATTTCGACATAACAAAAACAGCAGGAAGCATCAAGGAAGTTAATTCAATTCGCAATGTGGGAGATGTATTCTTAAAATATTCTTTAAGTTAAATTTACAATCGTTTTGTTTAATTAATTATACGAGTAGGTAGTTGCAGTTTCGTTTTGTAATGTACTAAATATTACAGTATTAGGTACTATTGATTAAATTAGATTTAAATAAAAGATTGAAAGATTTATAAAAATTAGTTAATACCTACCTAATGTCAATGTGACATAATTCCTGTACTTTTACTTCTGACTTAATATCTCCGGCATTAAATTTATTTTTGCAAATGATGAGCATCCTGCGAACATTTTGAAGCAAATTTTATGTGACTAGTGATTATATGAATGTAATATTATCTCACCATATGTATCCAGTTCCCATTTTATATAACAATAATTATTGTTTCTCACAACACAGTAGCTTTGCCAGAGAAATATCTTAAGAGTATTCTCTATCGGAAGTTACCCTCTGCACTATTCATTTCAAATCCTTTTCCTTCGCCTAAAACCGTTACCGCTCTCCTGACGCTATTTTTAAAGCAAAGGGTTCAGGTAAATGCCCAATGAAGAATCGAGAATAGCCTTAAAGATCCTACAGGTGAAAAATTGAACAAGAAATTAACTGGAATTAAAAATTATGTAAACTTTCACACGTACCCAAAACTTTTTGTCAAAAATTTCGCCTGTAGGATTTGTAGTGTGATTCTTGGTCCTTCATTTGGCGTTTACCCGAACTCTTTAGCTTTAAAGATAGCGTAGGGAGAGCGGAAACCGAGGACAGAGTGGTGTAACGGTTATCGTAGCGGCCTTTGGATCACACTGTCGTGGGTTCGAATCCCACCTCCGCTCATGGATGTTTTGTGATGTCATTTAGTTTGAAGAGAATTGTTATTTAATGTATTTAATACGCTAATGATCTAAGTTGTCGACGCGTCTATAATCTACAATAAATAAGAGAGCGGAAACCGTTCTTTGGCGAGGGGAAAGGATTTGAGATGAAGATTGCAGGAGGTAACTTTCGAAGTTTCGGTAGAGAATACTCGTAAGTAGGTATCATTAATCTAAAAATTAATAGCAGTTAGCACTGTTTATCTTTTCTCGTATAGTAAAATCTCCTTAGTACGATTTTCAAGGGGGTCGGGGAAAACGTCTTATGTGGGAAGATTATCAAATGGACAAACTAATATATTGTATATTTAAAATAAGAGTAAATTTTTGCCTGACGGAGATTTTTCTTCTGTCTGAGTTTTGCCTTCGAAAGTCGACATCGGGAAAATCCATAGCGCGTCTAGACTAGTTTAGAATGTAGATTATAGATGCTCGATAACTGAGACTATACTGTTTATTTTGATCTTCAAGAACTCAAAATGCAAACCATTGACAACATATCGTAGGTCAGAAATCTTTCGTCGTATGACGCGTATTAAGAGGGTAATTTTATATGAAATAGTAGGTCTAATTCTTGGGACCGACGATGATAATCGTATTAAGCAAATTTTATACTGTAAATAACATTGGATAAAGTAACAACAGGATACAAGGCTTATAATTTAAAAACAGTTATTCACTTATCATTTTTAATGGCCAACGTTTCGGCAAACATTTTTTGCCTTCCTCAGGACCTATAACCAAAAATAGTACAGGTCCTGAGGAAGGCAAAAAATGTTTGCCGAAACGTTGGCCATTAAAAATGATAAGTGAATAACTGTTTTTAAATTATATGCCTTGTATCCTGTTGTTACTTTATCCAATCATTATAACCAAGGTGTTCTTATTATTTTATTGTAAATAACATGTGGAAAAGTGACAAAAAAATTCACAACATTGTAGGTATTAACATTTATAATGCAGAACAATTAATTCATGAATCAATTCCCAACTGCGTGAGTCGCCACTGGCGCATAAACTAAAAAAATATTCCAGTGAAAGGTTTACCTTGACACGTTTACCTAAACGAAATGCGAACTTTACCGTACCTATTTCCTTGTGCATGTCCAATGTCCATGCCTAATAAATGTGTACCTAAATACTCTATCAAGTATCACGTTTAATATTAACAACAAATAAACTTACGCAATTATATTGTTGCACATGGACAGCTATATATAGGGTTGCCAGACCTTTTATATAATATGTATTAAGTAGAAGTCTTCTATATTCAAAGAAAATCTTCTATCTTGTATGTCCCTAAAATATAGAAGTAAAATCTTCTATATTTTGGCGTTTCACAAAATAATATTTTAGATTATAGTATTTTTAACCATCTTTGAGGATGCCATTAAACTTCTTGAAGGTTCCAAAACTGTTATAGATGTGTATGAATCATGAATAATAATTTACGTTCAAAATTACAAAAAAGAAACGACGGACATTTTTTGGATTCTTGGTTAATTCGAAACTGAAAAATAGACAAAACTATATCGAATAATCTTGATACAGAATTCTGTCTTGTGTTAAATTCAGTCGTTATTTACTTAGATAAATGGTTTGATTTTAAACCACTTAGCTATCAAAGGTCTCAATATTGAATCTTCTATATATTTTTGAAATTTCTATATTTTTAAGTGAATTCTTCTATTTTCAACAACTTGCTTTCTGGTAACTCTAGCTATATAGGCACCGGAAGTCTGAAAACATTGACTGGCAGAAAAAACAGTTCAACATGCCAGCTCGTTGGAACTTGGACGAAGATTATTATGTCGTCTCGTCTTACCTCAACGAGAAATGGCTATTCTGAGATTCTCGTCCCGAATTACCTACGAGACGAGAAATTTATTAACTGTCATTTCGTTACTTTTTAGAGCGATCTTTTCTCGGTCTCGATTACAAGAATTCTCGAAAAATTTCGTCTCGATTAAAGTTTAAAACATTATGTAATTTATACATTACCTTGTGTTGCGACCTGCGTAAATTGACGGCTTTTCCATGGAACCGGCAAAATACATATCAGCTATACATACCTAGTACCTACCCTCTGAAAGTTGACCATCTGTTTAAACTTTGCAACATTTTATACTGTTTCACTGCAGTAGATTAGATTGTAGATTATAGAAGCCCAACAGCTGAGGTCATCAGCGTCTATAGGTTTCACTGTAGGTATATGAAAACTGAAAATATTTTTAGATTTTTCGGAAGAAAAATTACTTAAAGGATCTTAGAAATTGAAAAATTATATTTTTTTAATCGTTGACATTAATGGAGCTGTGATTATTCGAAGATAATTCTTCAAATGGATTATTGCATATAATATTATCGCTGTATAGATTATTACTGACATACTCGTGTTATGTTTTAAGAGCCTGAAGAAGTTTCATACACCTCATTTCAAAGATGGAAGTCGAAGAAGCAATGTGTTTGTATTTGCTCACACGTTCGAAAGGCGCGGTCTCCGACAAACAACTGGAAACCGTCACGGTACGCCATAGAAATAGGACCGCGCGGACGCCGCACGATTCTATTTTCTGGCGGTCGAGTGGCGGCAACCGCGCGGATTGACGATCTGCGTGGGCATGTATGTACGCCAATGTAAATACGCTCCGCGCTGTTTGCATCCGCGCGGATTCCGCCGTGTCTGAACTAGCCCTTAACAATTTGAAAATGCACATCTGTATTTTTTAATAATTCAGAATTTTAGTTAAATTTTATATATAATAATAGATTTATCCTTTGGTAATGAAACTGGGAAATTTGATAATAGTTTTCATAATTTATTTTTATTACAAGATAAATGGCTTCAAAAAAACTCGCCACTGTTTCAGGAAGCTTTACGGACGGATTTTTATATACAATCGATTTAACAAACAATAGATAGGAAAATCACATATTTCTTAAATAAACATAAATTTGTCTTAGTATTTATTCACTTGGTTTTTAAAGGAACTTATTTA
The DNA here is from genome assembly GCA_039654895.1 of Mongoloraphidia duomilia. Taxonomy (NCBI): domain Eukaryota; kingdom Metazoa; phylum Arthropoda; class Insecta; order Raphidioptera; family Raphidiidae; genus Mongoloraphidia; species Mongoloraphidia duomilia. Next base: position 44,163,409 of record CM077524.1, on the reverse strand, counting down.
AAATTATTTAAATAACTACATTAACGATAATTAATATATACAACACTTTGCGACAGTAACTCAGATAGTTTGGCTTAACTCACACGTACCACAATACAACGACATTCTGTGGTTACGCTGTCGCAGCAAAGTACCACTTTTCTACCACATTTTAGTTGGCGTGCAGACGCACGTGTGAGTAGATCGCTTTGTCGACTTAATACACACCAACTTGCAGGGCAGACAGTCAGTCTGCGTTGACACAACACAGACTGCCGGCATGTTGTTGGTGTGTCGCTGGAAAATCGCACGCGTGAATTGTGTTGGCCTGCCGACTGCGACAATTTTGTGGATGATACCGTCAACACATTGCGACTATCGTCACATTGTCGGGCAATGCGACTCAGTTTCCATACTTTTAGGTTACATTTTAGACGACGACTGTATTGTGGTTCTGATGTCGCGAAAGTGGTACCTGTGAGTTAGGCATTTTTAAGTTTATGCCTCTTTATTTGTGCAATCAAAATTATATTAGTCCAAATGCAATTTAAAATAATTTGCACATTTTGATCACATATTCACTTCCCACAATTTTAAATAATTGTCTAACACTTCGTGAAACCACTGTCTTTTAGCCGGATCTTTGAAGGCCGGCGATAAAGTTCTAAGATCAATTTGAAGCAATGCTTCGTTACCTAAAAGTTCATTAAGTGATCTAAGTAATGCTGCGTTGCCATGGAGCTTCAATAAGCTCGCATAGGTGAAGATGTAATAGTGAACTCGAAGCTTTGCCGAAGCCCAAGCTTCCATGGTTTGGTTTCCACTCGCCACTTTGATCTGACCCATGTGTTCGGCGAACCAAGGCGAGAAGTAATTGGATAATTCGTTATTTGAAAGATCGCCGACTCCTTGTGTCTTTAATCGCTCCTTGATACGATTGTATACTTTCTTTGTATAAACAAATACCTGTAAAAACAAATTTTGTTAAAAATTGCACTCGATATTCCATTAAGTTTAGAACAGAAACCGACTAAAAAAAATGACAAGGGGCACCAGTACCTAATTACGATTGTGTGGCGAAGGCGGACGGGGTCGCTAGTTGTGTATAAATATGTATAGCAAACAGTTGTTTTGACACATGCTTATATAATATTCGAAATCGATAAAAAAAATCCTCTTTCGTTAAAGACAGGTTTCGAAGCAACCTGACTTTAATTGAGCAAATTATAAACAAACCACCGTTCGTCACGCATTTCCAGCATGTTTTTTTCGTCAGCTACCCCCTTATACACCGCCGGGAAAAACGTAATTCTACGTCAAAAATGATAAAGCAAGTGACACACCACGGACAGCTGGTAACAGTAGACTGTTAAGTGTTAGTGAAATAAAAATTAACATAGAGATTTGTAATAAAGTACTACATAACATATTTCAGAAACTCGCGCTCGCAATAAGAAAATATATGTAAAAGAGTCGGAAAATCTGTCCTTTTGGAAGATCATAATATATCCGTTGTCGTTTGGAAATAATTATGAAAGAAGTTACGGATTCATAGGGTATTTAAAAACAATATGCGTTGTTGAATTATTTATTGTAATCAACATTTCGCTCAATAGGTAGGTATCTTCATGATTTATGAAGAAAAATTATATATTTTTACAACTGTTTAGTAGTTATATATAGAAAAAAATCAAATAACCTATGAACCGTGACCTTCTCCATATTCAGTCAAAACAAAGCGTGATTTTTATGTCGATAATTTAAAAAGTAAAATTTGAATTTACCATTTTGAAAACGGAGTCAAAATTTTTTTTAGGACGGGTTGTTTGCAATTAATTTAAGTGCGAAGTCACTCCTCTAGGGCCTAGTTTTTTAAACGAACCATTAATATGATCAAGAATTTCATAAAATCTAATTATCCCATATGATAGTTCTCAAAACAAATAAATGACCTAAGGCCAACAAAACTATAAATGACATTGGTCTGTTAAAGAGATGCTGTGATTAATAGACAACAGTTGACCTTTGAAAGCGAAATAAAATTGTTCTAAAAATTATAATTTCTTATTAACATTCTTTTAACTTAAATAGCGAAGGCCAACTCGATATTTCAAAACGACAGTTTTTAAACAACCAATTTGTAATACTTATACTTGTAATTCTTAATTGAATTATTAACAATGCAACATAAAATGGAAATTTTTTATGAGTAGGTACTTAAATAAAACTTAAAATTCGGTGACGCAAAAAGTCACAGCGGGTTTCTTAATTCGAAAATTTTCGGTTTTGAATGCAACAAGTTTGTTCAGTTAATATTTATTAAAACATACTAGAACTGTCTTATACTCTAAAAATGGTAAAAACGAAATCGATCAATAAAGCGTTTCATTAAAATATTTCAAACATTTAACAGTTGGTTGTTTCGAAATCGGTGTCCAAAAGTATAGAAAATTGAATTTTGGGTTATTATCGATAATTTGCGCATAGGTTTAGCTCAGTCCCTTCCCTCACGTCGGCTCAGTAATAATAGGGTGCTTTCAACTTCCAAATTGAGTTATAGTGCAATAGACGTCATTTATCAGTAAATTGTTTGGCTAATTTTAATTAATACGAATCAGCTAATTTTATTTTAATAGGAGAAGTTGTGTTGTCTTTTGCCTGCGTAATGCGTTTTATGAGAACAAGCGTAGGCATTAGTTTATTCTTCTTTTCTAAAAATGTGGATTGTTTCATGTCAAACTAGTCGAACATATAAGTAGTGTCTTTCAGCCATTTGCCTAAACTGATTTGAGCCGAGCTGGTCCCGATAAATATCTATACGTGCTCTTTTAAACTGATGTTTTTAATATTTTAAAATTGCTGTATTTTTTCTCGATATAAAAAATATAGGTAATTATCTTCAGGCTGCTTTTAAACGACAAGAGAACCTTCATGCGAAACAGATTCTAATTTAATTTAATACGGTGCCGGAAGTCTACAAAGCAACGTTATTTTTTATAAAAAGATTTATATAACAATTAACAAAAAATTTACATCGACAACAATTAATAGTGAATTTAACAGTAACCAAATACAGCGAAATATTCGGTTCAAAAAATACTGACATTAAGTTCAATTGGTAGGTGAATGCCTTCGAAGTAACGTAGGATCAAAATTGTTTTGATCCTACGCTACTTCGAAAAAATTCACCTACCATTTGAAATACTTTCAAGGGTCACAAATCTCTCCTCTGAGAGAAATAAAAAACGGCTGATAATAATTAGCATTTTTAGTCTCCCGATCTAACCTTTGAAACTACGAAATAATATTAGGAAAGATAACCGTACTAAGTGACACTTTTAGAGTATAGTGCCATTTGAAAAAATTATAAATGTAAGATTTTCTAGAAAAACATTTACCCAAATCTATACCTGAAAGTACATACATATATATTTTCTTTTGAACAAAATTAGCTAATATATGTCCAACAATTATCGAGACTACAGACTACAGGCAGGAAAACAAAAATTTTGGAAATACATTTCCCTGTCGTACAATTTACAAAATACCCGAAACAAAACCTCGCAAGTAGGCAAAATTACAGATAAAAGGTCCCGCTACTATTTTACATATTAAATAGTGTTAAGTATATTATCAATATCGAGCTGTATAATTTACTTTAATTTTTATGGTAGTAAACAGGGTGATTCATAATATGTGCGCAGGACTTCAGGATGTGATAGCTCGTTCAAAAATATGAAAACAAGTTCCTATTAACATGGGTCCGCAAAAGCACCGTTTTCGAGATACAGGGTGTTAAAGTTGAAGAAAAAAATTTCGTTTTTTGCTTATATCTGAAGAACGGTTTGAGGTACAAAGTTAAGCTGCTGCACACATTTTCTACCTTAAAATTCCTTTGTTTTTTTTTACGAAAAATTTTTTTTTTGTTACCAGTGGTTGAGATTTTGAAGGTGGTCTGTTTTGTTTGTGTAATTTTTTATTGACATTTTGTCAACTTATAAAATCAAGTACGTAGGTAGGTGCTTAAAAAAAATCATGTTTTTAATCCTAAAATGCTCTTTTTCTCGGAAACGATTGACTGTAGCGCTTCAAGACAAGAGTACCTTTTTTGTGTAGAATATCCCGGCGGTTCCAAAACGCGTTTCAAAATTAATTTTTTTCGAGTGGCGTAGAAGTTAGGGGGAAAATTACCCTTCAATCTTTCAAAATCTCCACCACTGGTAACAAAAAAAAAATTTTTCGTAAAAAAAAACAAAGCCATTTTAAGGTAGAAAATGTGTGCGGCAGCTTAACTTTGTACCTCAAACCGTTCTTCAGATATAAGCAAAAAACGAATTTTTTTTCTTCAACTTTAACACCCTGTATATTAGGTGTGTGTGTGTTTAAAGACCACCAACAGCTAAGGTTATTTGAGCCTAGCACCAATTCATATTTTTCAAATCATTAAATTGCTAGAATATACTATGCGCTTTTTAATTATTCACAATTAATTAAATACCTAAGTATACTTAACATAAAAAAATCAAATTGTTATATAATTTTGTGAACAACCAAGTATTTCCTGCAGAATTAGCATATTACATAATAACAAATAAGTATTTAATAACAAAATATAACATTACCTGCAATTTACAATATAAAGTGAATATTATTATTTGATCTTGACCTTTAAATAATTATTATTTTCTGTATACAGGTTTATTTATTATCCCTTCAAAATTGTAGGTAAAATAATTATGTATTTAACAGTGGTAAACATGTAAGAAAATACACGATACTCAACGTATGTATATTACATCATTTTATTACTCGATTAATTAATAATGACTTGATTGCACTATATTATTTTTATGAGTATCATAATATGCATCATGCAATAGCATTTTCAAGGATGTCTTTTGAGAAAATTACAATGTGATCGAAAAATGACCACCTTAACCCTGAAAAAACCTATTAAAACCTTTGACATAGTTCTCATTCATGTACAGAATAATATAATAACGAAAAATAATTTGAGGACAGCATGTAATGGTCAGCGTGCTGGTCTTTGGATCAGATTCGTGAGTTCGAATCCCACCTCTACTCTTTGGATGTATTTGATGATTCTGGCAAAATACCTTATAGTATAAATTCGTATCATACAAACTGTGCTTGTGATATTATATTTTTAAATGTTTTGTAAAAAAAGTGATATTGAGTGGTTCTTTCAAGTGAGCAAAAATATGAAGTATTAAGAGCCCGTTTGCCGATCTCCAAGGGGAAATTGTGTTTTGCGGTGTGTGGTGAGGAAACATTTTGAAACATTCCATTCATAATAGTACACTAATATATTGTGGTCTATCAGAATTGAATGCTCTCTCTCTATCTTTCACGTATATTTGTAGTATTGACAAAGAGAACCGAATTATCAATGCCTATGTTACTGTGATATACATAATATTATATGTGTTGGTACACAACACACTTACATAGTATGTAGCCAGTGTCACAATAGGGATGTGCTATATATATTTATACGACGCCGCAGACCACTGTATTGCATTGAGAAAATCAGGGGAAACAGGCTCTTAAGAAGTTTAAACATAAAAAGCGAGTTCATGCACACCAGTCGGTTCCGTTTATATCCGATAATTGAGACTGTTCGTACTTATAATTAAAAAAATGTATTTTCCTACCTGATATAGTGAATTCCCTGTAACATAGGATGCAATGTAATGAGATCCAAATTTTCTAATAAACTGAACAACACTGGGTGTATCACCAACCACAACATTTTCTATTTCTTCCGCAACACTATCAGTCAAACGCGAATTGTTAGGTAAAGGGTTTAATTTGACACTATCCCTGAACCGAGACACTCTCACTAGCACATAACAATGATCACCATGTATGAATGAACTGTTGATTCCCAAATTGCGAGCCATTACTTCCGGTACCCAGCTTCCAGTAAATGCACGCCACGGACGCTCCAGGCGTTCAAACGTGAAATCCCGGAAGTACGCCTGAAGTAGTTGACGCAAATTATCACAGAACTCCATGTGGAAGTCTCCTTCGAATAACAACGACTTCTGATTGTTGCTGCGAGGTGACTGCTGGCGACGATCAACCATCAAATGATCGATGTCGCTGAACACATCGACGGTTGGTTCACGGAATATCCAAGACGGATCTGTGTCGTTCCGGGGAACCACACGCATGCTGATACTTAAATATCTGCAAAAAATTGCAAAAAATCAGTGTGATGTTATGTACATGACGTATTTTTTCGTCTCGATCCGGTCAGTGCTTTTCCAAATTACGCAAAAACAAAGAAAAACACAAAAAACCAAACGAAGAAACATACAGCCGAAATTTATAAGTTATAATCTCCTTTGTTGTTTTTAAGTCGGTTAAAATAAAAACGCCATCAACTGCCTAAGTTATTTTCCAAGTACGTCCATATAATTATTAGCTAAAAACATTTAGTTTTGAGTACGCGTTAAACTCTATTTAACTTACACTGTGAACAGGGTAATCACTAATCAGAGGCCATTTTTACGAAATACATACTAATTAATATTTTCGATGTATTAATATTTCTAAACCAACAGACTGTCAGTGTCACCCAAGTAGAATTTAAGAACTGAAGTTTCTGAAAGACAACGATATCTCGTCCTCAGCGGTTTTGGATATTTTCAATACTTACCCGTTCCATTTTTCTTGTAATTAAGATAACTGATAAATATTTTTGTATATAAAGCGTCTACGTATAGTTTACAATATCTAAGATATTTTGTAAAAAAATATTAATCATAATCTGCATTTTTGATCGAGTAACCTTTTTTTATTAAGAAAAATAAATAGCGTAAAAAAAACCCACACGCATATCTATAAAGAGCAATCATCTATCCTATATGAAATTTGTAGATAAAACTTTAAAAAATAATAATTTTATTCGGAATTTATAATCCTTTGGGACTCTCTGTAGACTTCGAAATGGGGAAGATTAAATCATGGTTCTTAAACAACAAACTACAAAATATTAGAACAAAAATTATAGGTCTCTATATTTTTCTAGTTAGAAGAGAGTTATTTTAGGTTTTACCTTTGACGACTATTGGGATCCGTCAGATAGGTGGAGCTTCAAAAACATGGCGCAGACGTGGGGAAATTTCATATACGGGGTATACTTTTGCGTGTAATTTTATGATTTTCAAAGTGATAAGAAATGATTGTGATTGGGGCCGGTACGAATCCTAAACAAAGGAATTTCGTTGAAGGAGAACGGATTCTCAAAGCCTGGCATATTATCAAATGTCGGAAATATAACGAGAAAAATCCATGCAAAATGAACTGTCAAAAGTAGTAATCTTTACGACATATTGCTTAAAAACATCAAAATTAAAAGAAAATCTCAACGAAATTAATCATCCGCGTTCAATGCGCTTTTAAGGCTGGGTTAGGTGAATAATGTAAACACATAACTGCAACATAATAAGTTATATTGTAATAAGTTGTCAAGTTACTAACCTCAAAATATTTGTATACGAAGTTAATCCTGTAAATTTGTCAATCATCAGGGATTCAACTATTCTAGTGCAGTATGATAACAAGTACATCTTATTATTAATATAAAATATTTTTTTAATTCATAAATAAAGTTTTTCCACGTTTCATTAGAAAATAATTCGCTGTAAAGTAAGTTTTACAAGGCAATAACTGATAGTGTTTAATGCCACGATATTAGAAAACGTCGCGAATTCCATTTTCGATAAACTTTTTGTTTATTTTACTTGTTTTATTCTTGTAATAACCAATTTCACGATAAATTTGCACTGTTAGCATGTAAAATTTTCCCCCGTTTTGATACAATTTTCTGCCACCAGATGTCATATGCTCATTTGACGGACCCCAATAGGTCTCTATATTTTTCTAGTTAGAAGAGATTTATTTTAGGTTTTACCTTTGACGACTATATAAACTATTATTAATAAACAATAAATGTATCACATTATGATAGCAATTTTTTTTTAATTTCTAGGAAAAATCGTTTATAACTTCAGATAAAAAATGAAAACAAAACAATATATTAAACTGCGTTCTGACAATTTCAGTATCATGGTCAAATCATTAAACTGCAACTGTAAGAACAAAGAAGAGTTATACAATTAACATTATTATACAAAAAGCAAAACTGGTTCGTATATAAATAAACATTAATGTAGTCTCCACAAATAGGAACAAAACATAACTTGACTATAATTCACCTTATATTATACTTATATAGGTATACAGGGTCCGAGACTTGCGTTGTCGGCCGATATATTGATTTTGAGTGAAGATAGACAAAAAGTTTAAATACAAAAGTTGTATAAATTTTAATGGTGTATAACCTAAAAATATTTTCAATTATACAGCCTGTCCCATTTAAGCGTGGCAGATCAAAGCTATGTTTTTTTTTAACCTAGCACCCTGTTTTTATTTGTTTTTTCAATTCTGCATCTAAATGTGAATAGAAATTGTAAGAGAAGCCATGCTCGAAAATTCAGTAATTTTTTAGTTATTCAAGTGTTTTAGAAATGTTTGACACGTGCAGGCGTTTACCTAAAATTTGTCATAGCCAAAGTAGAAACCTTTATCAAACTGAAATTTTGAGGATCACTAGATAATGGACGGACAAATCAATGTCTGTCCTAAAAAAATGAATTTATTATACAGGGTGTTCAAAATAATGTACTTCTTTTACCTAACTTCAATCACGTGTAACTTTTGATTGTTAAATACGACGAGGTTATTTTTTTGCTGGAATTGTATTCTTTAGGATATTTACTAACACTTTTATTAAGGGTTGTCCATACCTAAACCAAATATTTTAATACGAAAATATTTGGTTTAGGTATGGATCTAACGCAAAAAATCCCAACAAGTTGGGATTGTTTCGCAAGACGCGAATGTACGCACGTATATTACGCGCGAACCAACCTGCAGCTACTGTAAGCGCTTGCATTAGAAACAAGTAGTTCGGATCGCTCGCGCGTAGACGTGCGTCCTACAATTCACATATTTACGATTCCACTGTGCGCCTAGCCTTATCTCCACTATACGCAGATTGGCTAATCAATGAATCAAATCAGCGCACCAACGCATAGTAAAACGGGGCTTTAGTTTCTTACCCGTAACGACTGAAGATATTGATGGCTCGTCCAGCTGCGAGTGGTGCGGACTCCGATGACGTATTGCTGGCCGCGACGGTCCTGCAGTACGTCGCCAACAGAAGGAGCATTGCGGCACGACCCCACATTCTGGCGACGGTGGCGCTGCTTATCGGCGCTCACCGCACCTGTAAACAAATTATATACCTCAGTGAAATTGCTTTAGGACCTCTTAAGTCTCTTAACATTGTTTTTCAATACTTTTTTTTACTAAAAAGTGCTAATTAACCATTATTTAATATTATATTACAGTAATTAGTTGTCATGTCCATCGTAACTATATATAAGAGATTAATGGGAAGTTGGACCGTGGGTTGATTGAAACTCAGTTAAAGTTTTAATTCGCAACGTTTCGTCTATATTTTAGACTTCTTCAGGCTCTGTGAATAATAACCACATACATTACTGTACAACTCATACAAACTTATAATATATCTTATTACAAACCTTAAAACATAACACGAGTATGTCAGTAATAATCTGTAGTCATCATTCATTTACAGCGATAATATAATATTCAAAATTCTTTTGAAAGAATTGATCATAATAATTTCATTAAAATTCATTTGTTCAACAGACACAATTTTTTCTTTTTTTAAAAAAAACAACATGGCTATTTAATACAAAATCCAACTATTAAAATAATTAAGTGACATAATCACTAATTGTTACGCATAATTAGTGATTATGTCACTTAATTATTTTAATAGTTGGATTTTGTATTAAATAGCCATGTTGTTTTTTTTAAAAAAAGAAAAAATTGTGTCTGTTGAACAAATGAATTTTAATGAAATTATTATGATCAATTCTTTCAAAAGAATTTTGAATATTATATTATCGCTGTAAATGAATGATGACTACAGATTATTACTGACATACTCGTGTTATGTTTTAAGGTTTGTAATAAGATATATTATAAGTTTGTATGAGTTGTACAGTAATGTATGTGGTTATTATTCACAGAGCCTGAAGAAGTCTAAAATATAGACGAAACGTTGCGAATTAAAACTTTAACTGAGTTTCAATCAACCCACGGTCCAACTTCCCATTAATCTCTTATATATTATATTACAGTATTTATGCTAACGGCTTGAAACAGTGACATTGTTGGAATTCCGTTATTTATTAGATGTTGCCATGGTTCGTCTATTTGAAACCCCATTTCGTTTGGTTATTGGAGAACCTAATATTTAATTTAAAAAAGTATCCTCACGAATTTGACCTGACACGCTGGTTCTAATTATGAAAATCGGCCCACCGCCCAGTAGATTTGGCTACACGTGGTAACAAACGCACATACTATTTTTAGATTTTTATATAATCTGTTTATTATAAACTATAAAAAGTATATATTTTTGGAATCGTCACAAAATTCTTTTTCATTTGATACCCCACTCGATTGATTTAGTCGGAAAAAAACTGTTAGATTCTTACGGCCGCCATTTTGAATCCACAAAAGTATTTTATAGCCTATAACACTATTTATGATTAAGACAAATCTAATGACTCCTCGATTATGAAAATTGATCCAGTAGATTTGGCCCTACCAGGTAAACATACATACATAGACTGTTAAAATCATAATCCTTCTTTTTTCGTAGTCGGGTAAAAATAAATGCAAATTTCACTTACACTTACGAATATTTTGTAAAAAACTTGGTGATTTTTTATGAACAAATTCATGTTGTGCACGTAAACAAATAAACAATGACAGATACGTATTTCGTATGGTTCTTACTTCTTATCTTATCATATCTTAATCTTAACCTAGGTCTATAGTTCTTATACTAAATTCGTTCCTATTGAGAACAACGCTTTTTGTGGCACTTTTTTGAACTACGAAAATCACTGATTTTTGTGCCAGGTGCATTTTCATGTGACGCTTGACGCTGGTTTCTAGCGTCAAATGCGGTCACGTGATAAAATTTCAACATGAACGCCAACTGGAAAAAATGTAGCATAAAAGCTAAACAATATTTAGCTTTTACACTCGAGTTCTACAGATTCTACAGCTGTACTTAACCTATAGACAAAAATTAGTCTGTATGAATATATGAATATATTTTATCTCAATAATAAAATGGATTTTGAAGAATTTCATCCAAAAAAAAATCAAATGTTGACTTTGAAATCCAATTTTCATCTTATTTCCCTAATTTTATGTTAAAAATAGCTGCATTTAACCCAAATGTGTTCGAAGTACATATAATAAAAAAAAAGTTTTTGACAATGAGAAACCAGTTGACTTATCAAGGTCTTCATAAAGAAATGCTACTTAAATCCTAATCGTTTGTTAATAATATTAAGATTTCTGCAAAACCTGATTTATTTTTTAAATTTGACGCTACATTTTTTCGAGTTGGTGTCAATGTTGAAATTCTATCGCGTGACCGTATTTGACGCTTGGAACCAGCGTCAAGCGTCACATGAAAATGCACCTTCACGCTTTATTTCTTTACGCTTTACAGACCACTTTTAATAAATACTTCATGGAACGCGCTTTGACTCTAATGACGTAGCAAGTATAAAAATTTGTATCTCCGTGATTACTTGACGTAATGAAACGAAATAAACGCCTTTGTATGAAATTCTATCGCGTGACCGTATTTGACGCTTGGAACCAGCGTCAAGCGTCACATGAAAATGCACCTTCACGCTTTATTTCTTTACGCTTTACAGACCACTTTTAATAAATACTTCATGGAACGCGCTTTGACTCTAATGACGTAGCAAGTATAAAAATTTGTATCTCCGTGATTACTTGACGTAATGAAACGAAATAAACGCCTTTGTATTTGTGGCAATGACTTCTAATAGAAGACAGTCATTTATCAAATTTTTTTATTTTTCTCAGCCTCGTTCGGGGAATTTTCAGACGTCAAAGTTCAATAACGGGAAATAAAAGGGAATAGTATCAAGTAGGCTTCATGAATTTTCACACTGCATACGCCCGTGTTGTATACTGTAAACCAATGTAATACATATTGGATTTTATTTGAGTATTTTGCATTGACCTACTACATAAATATGTCTACTAAAGAGACCTCAATTACACTGCGTGATCATTGATCAGGAATAATTATTTTTATGTTATCTTTTTAGCAGATGTATATTTTACAATCTGTGACCCAAAACGTGCGTACATTATCGTCTATTAATCAATAAGTTGAAAATATTCAGCCTTATTGCGCAAGTTTATTGATGCAAACAAATGTTTATTTGTTTGTAAATTAAAAAACGGGTAATGTCAACTGAAATGGCTCAACCGTTTTCACCCCGCAGGGGGGACATTGGAATGTGGTTGCTATCGCAAATTGCATTCCAATGTTCTTTGGGAATTAGCGCTCTCAGGGACCCGAGCTCGTACCAGTCGGTTTGTGTATGCCGGCTGGCGGATTCTATAATACACAAATGGATTATTTGTTGTGTTGAAGACGCTAATGACCTGAGTTGTCGACGCGTCTATAATCTACAATAAATAAATAAACCGTTTTCAGACTAAACTCATTTTGGGTTGATATATCAAACCAAAAAGAAGTTTAATCTGAAAACGGTAGATAGAAGATAAGTTCAAGTGGAAATTGGCGCTGAAATTACTGAAAAAATATATTATTATTATACTGTTTTTATGTTTTCAATTTTATCAAATTCGTTATAAACTTTGTGCCAAACAAACAAAAAAGGATTCTTAAGAGATGTTTTTAATTACTTATAAATTATTTTCATCGAAAAGATGGTAATGACCATTATCAATTCGCATATAAAAATAGTACAGAAGACTGAAGAATCGAAAAAATTACTAAAAAACAAACTAGAAATAGATAAGACAAGACTGATACGTCACTCAATTGTGCATTGTTATTAGTACAATTTACGAATAAACTTTACTTATAATTTGTAATTATTTTCAAACCAAAATGTGGAAATTAAACTAATTGTTACGGCGTAAAGAAATAATAAATTATTTGACCTAGCTCTCGTTTTTATTATTCAATAATATAATAACAATATATAATATTTAATGTTATTTATTCAACCTGCAATATAATACAAACTAATGTAACAATAAATTATGCGAGAATAATTCTTAACTGACAGATTCTGGGTTTGATTTCCAATATGATCAATTTTTTTCGTTTAGGTACAAGTTTATTTTTAAATGTTATCCCTACCGTCATTTTATATTCATAGGTATTATAACAGAATATTCAAAAAAGCAAGGTTTCGATAAATTGTCAAAAAATATTCAGTTTTATTTTTTGAGTGTTTAAAGGCTGTATTTCGGCTTATGATCTTCCCAATTTTATCAAGTTTAAAAAACAAAGAATTGTTACACATATTTTAAAATTTCAATTCATTACAGGCTACAGCCTTTTTTATATCGTATTTGATACGTTTCACCTATAACACGAAAAATAAAAAGTAATATGTTTGAAGATTTATTAAAGCACCTGTATTTCGAATTTTCGTCTCAGAAGCATTAAGAAAACTTGAACTGCTGAATTAGTATGCCATCTCAATAAATCATATTATTTATCTTATAGAATATTTGACACCACTCACAATACAAAAAACAATAAAAATATATTATACCTATTTTGTAGAAGAATCGTTTAAATACGGAATTTCGGCTTATATCACAAACTTCCCTTTTTATAAAAATTAAGAAACACAGAACTTTCACACATATATTTCACCTTAATAAATAATAATTATTCATATTATCATATTCTCCACTCATAATACAAGATTAACAGTAAACGCACTAAATATGTTGGTAAATTGATCAAATCCACAATAGCGGCGAGATCACTTTTAAGTCAGTCAGCAGGACGGCGCAACAGAATCACGACCAAACTCCTGCTGTGGACTAACACAACTATTACAACAAATAAACATTACGACGACGGCAGAGACGACGACCTTGTGTCCACCAGTGTTGTTCTTGATGAATGCTCGTGCTTTGCCCCACTCTTAATTTCGAAGTTATGCACACATAGAGAGAACAGTTTGATGAAGAACTTGCGGATTCTTTATCATTGTTACAATTTTATAATCAAATTTGATACACTGCGGAAGTTCGGTTACAACTCAAAAAATTCGACTGATGACCAGTCCTATACTTCCCACCTAGTAAATATTTGCAAAAAATAAACACTCTTTTTTTTATTCTTTGACTAGGCCCAAATAACCTTAGCTGTTGGTGGTCTTTAAAACACAATTTAATTTTTATTCTTTGAAAAAAGCATGGCCCTCTTTTTTGTTTGGTGATCTATTGATGGCTAGCTTAATATAGCAAAAATCATGGTTACCTTGATTTACGTACAATTTTTATTTTTTTTAGTAAAATATTTTTTTTCTCGAAAACTATACATTTTAGAGAAAAAAAATATTTACATTTTTTTCATATTATAACATCTAGAATTCATTTATATTTTTTTTTACCTATGTTAATACGTGACATTGAGGACGTTTTTTTGAATATCTCAGGATCCACTGAACCGATTTGACTCAAAATCTAATCAGATCTAAGTTAAAGGCTGATAAACACAATAGAACAATCGGCATGCCCGTATGTTGTTCCGTTCTTAAGATATCGAAGGCGAAAAATTGACCACATACACACACACACACACCTACACACATACACACACACATACAGACATCAGTCAGAAAATGATCTTAAACGATTGCTAGGGTCTCAAAACGTGAAAATCTGTTAAAATCTCGAAATATTGTTTTCGGACTGAATCCATTACTTCCCTACCATAGTAGAGGTGGGAAGTAATAATACCTAATTTAAAAAAAAAATAGTGATGAAAAAATTATGCTCAATCTGCGATTATAACGATTCCCGATTAATCGTAATCGCCTATAATTTCACGATACTTCATATTTTAATTAAAGCACATAGGGTATTCCCCAACCACTCCCGGGCGTTATTTTCTCAGAATTTTTCGGAAGGTCGTGTGAATATCGATTGCAGTTTATGTGTGCTGTGATCTGTCTGTGTTTTATTGTGTTGCAAAATGTCAAAGAATGGACAGAAAATAAGTGACATATTATATGGATATTTTTACTTCCCACCTCTACTATGGTAGGGAAGTAATGGATTTAGTCCGAAAAAAATATTTCGAGATTTTAACAGATTTCACGTTTTGAGACCCTAGCAATCGTTTAAGATCATTTTCTGACTGATGTCTGTATGTGTGTGTGTATGTGTGTGTGTGTGTGTGTGTGTGTGTATGTGGTCAATTTTTCGCCTTCGATATCTTAAGAACGGAACAACATACGGGCATGCCGATTGTTCTATTGTGTTTATCAGCCTTTAACTTAGATCTGATTAGATTTTGAGTCAAATCGGTTCAGTGGATCCTGAGATATTCAAAAAAACGTTCTCAATGTCACGTATTAACATAGGTAAAAAAAAATATAAATGAATTCTAGATGTTATAATATGAAAAAAATGTAAATATTTTTTTTCTCTAAAATGTATAGTTTTCGAGAAAAAAAATATTTTACTAAAAAAAATAAAAATTGTACGTAAATCAAGGTAACCATGATTTTTGCTATATTAAGCTAGCCATCAGTAGATCACCAAACAAAAAAGAGGGCCATGCTTTTTTCAAAGAATAAAAATTAAATTGTGTTTTAAAGACCACCAACAGCTAAGGTTATTTGGGCCTAGTCAAAGAATAAAAAAAAAGAGTGTTTATTTTTTGCAAATATTTACTAGGTGGGAAGTATAGGACTGGTCATCAGTCGAATTTTTTTCTATGGGGTCGCTGCCCTCACTGAATAAATAAAAAAATAGGTTTTGTTATTGAACAAATAAATTAAATTATATTATTACGTATTAAAGAAATACATTTTTTGCAAGCTTTTATTTAACTTGCTATGGTTAGTTGTTAATCTGTTAGTGCGTGTGGGTCAAATCTTGCAAGTCAATTTTGAACGAAGCTTCCACGTATTCGATCGATTTGAAATTTTGTATACATATGTATTCTCGCTGACAATACATAGACCAGGGTCGATAATTTTTGAAACCAAAAAAAATTATAGTAGGATGAAATCCATTGGAAAAGGAAGAGAATAGAACAAAAATGAAAGGAAAAATAATTTACGGGCGATCTGAGGTCAGGAAGTGGTAGGGGGTGGGTTTTTAAGGGTAAAAACGGTTTAACTCGATTTCCGGCAAAACTACAAGTCCTATGGAAAAAAGTTTAATCGCAAAGTTGTAGGTAATAAAAAGATCTACAACTTTTGTATCACACTTTTTTCACATAACCTCAAAATTTATGTAAAAAATTCAAATAACCAAGTTTTTGGTTTTTTATTTTTATTTTTTACAAAAAACATTTTTTTTTCACGAAATTTGGTGAAAACTTACCTTTTTATGTCCCAAACACACTGTAATTTTTTTGATTTAAAATATTTATTTTTTCACCTTATTTTGATTTAATATCGAAAAAGCACCCTAATTTTCAATCGAAAATTCTCACGTCAAAATATCTGCTTTTTTAAAAAAGTCGGTGGGCTTTTTGTTCGCTGAAATATTTACTTTATGATGGTGTAAAAAAAAATATACATTACTTCGGTAAATGTTCTCAGAAAATGCAAATAAACGAGTAATTAAAGTGTAAATTTTAATAAATACCTCAAAATTGTACATAATGATTAAAAAAAAATTTCGGATACGAGTTTTTTCCTCGTTTCTTTGCATTTTCTGAGAACATTTACCGTAGTAATGTATTTTTTTTTACACCATCATAAAGTAGATATTTCAACGAACAAAAAGTCCACCGACATTTTTAAAAAAGCAGATATTTTGACGTGAGAATTTTCGATTGAAAATTAGGGTGCTTTTTCGATATTAAGTCAAAATAAGGTGAAAAAATAAATATTTTAAATCAAAAAAATTACAGTGTGTTTGGGACATAAAAAGGTAAGTTTTCACCAAATTTCGTGAAAAAAAAAATGTTTTTTGTAAAAGATAAAAATAAAAAACCAAAAACTTGGTTATTTGAATTTTTTACATAAATTTTGAGGTTATGTGAAAAAAGTGTGATAAAAAAGTTTTAGATCTTTTTATTACCTACAACTTTGCGATTTAACTTTTTTCCATTGGACTTGTAGTTTTGCCGGAAATCGAGATAAACCGTTTTTTACCCTTAAAAACCCACCCCCTACCACTTCCCGGCCTCAGATCGCCCGTAAATTATTTTTCCTTTCATTTTTATTCAATTCTCTTCCTTTTCCAATGGGTTTCATCCTACTATAATTTTTTTTCACTTTTTACCATTTTCAAAGGCTTCAGCTCTAGTCTAACATGAATAAATCGTTTTTAGAATTAAATTCAACTCCTAAGGGGTTCAAACGGGGGTGTAGGTTTTTTTTGACTATATACTAGATTGTGGGAAATTGTGGTAGATTGTCGTGGATTGTGGTAGATTCTGGTAGACTGTGGTAGATTGTAGTAGACTTTGGCAGATTGTCGTAGATTGTGGTAAATTCTGGTAGACTGTGCGATAGATTGTATAGTAGATTGTGGTAGATTGTAGTAGATTGTGGTGGATTGAGGTAGCTTGAGATAAATTGTGTTAGATGTTAGAGGCCAGGTAACAGCTTTGTTTGGGCAAAAAGCTAACCCTGACAGTCTTTGGTCTTAAAATAAATAAAAAATGTCATTTATACCATCAAAATTTTAACCTCACAAGTTAAAGATTACCTGCATAGCAATAAAAAATATTTTATATATACATATCAGCATTGGAGCTAGACAAGCGTACACGCAGCGTGACACGCTCGTTAGTTTCAAACTTAAGAATTCGCAATACGCAGTTTTTATAATTTGCAATTTTTTTCGCAGTATATTGAACAACGGTGATACAGATTTAAAAAGATTAATCTAATGATCTATCAGGAAATTCTGTTTACATTCAAGGGGAAATGTAATGAATTAAATTTCCGGTAACAATAAAATTATCCTACCCTAATTCCGGTCGTCTGTAGCAGGAAGCGATCCTACACTGTGTTTGATAGGTACGATTTTATTTGTGCATACTGTTACAGACTTCCGAACAATATTAAATCACTGGGTATTCTTAAGTCTTCTATCAATATATATTAACACTAGCGGTTGCCCGTGGCTTCGCTCACGTATATTTAGTATTTTGTTAATTTATTATTCCCCCGCGAGGAACTCTTCCCCTGCGAAGAGAAGTATGATTTACTATCACCCCGCGAGACCCCCTGCGAAGCGAAGTCGGGCTTAAAATCACTTGGAAATAGTTTGCATTAACGGTGTCACATAAATAAACAGTCAACCCAACCTCCTACGTTTTGACATTTGCATTAACGGTGTCACAACGCGCGCGAGGCGCACTTTAAAATTGACATATCTTTTTTATTTGTCAACCGATTTAAATGAAACAAACACTAAATCATAGCCCAAGCTTATCTCAATACATCACTGAAAACCACACCCAAATTGGTTCAGCCATTGCGAAGATTAGTGTGTACACACAGACAAACAGACAAAAATATGTTTACGATTTTATTATATTTATATTGTATATTATAGATATATAATTGTAACGGGAGCTTTGTCTCTGTAATTTCGTTTTCACTTTTCTTGCAGTTTTTGAGGTTTTTGGGCAATACTATATCACTATTGAACAGAAGTAGAACAATAAAATTCGAAAATTACTCTATTCTTATACTGCGCATAACGAAACATTATTTGGAGGCTTAGGAGTCTTAGAACGAATATTTTTAAATGCTTAATAAAAACATTTATGGTCTTTGCATAAATAAAAATAAATATTTATGAACATGTCAAAATAATTAATAAACGTTTAAATTTAGTGGAATTTCCTTCTGATGCAATGATAATAATTTAAACGTGAAGTATAGTAGTAAGAAATTCTTCTAAAAGACCGTTTTTCGTTTTTTGAAGCTTTCCTTTGATGCAATAGGATGATTCTGAAAAGGAATCAAAATATTCTAATGAATATATATATATATATAATGTCCAGTGATTGCAGATATGTTTTCATGTAACCTGTAGAACATTTACTATGTATTGTGAGCGGTGCGTTGTCTTGTATAAATATATAACCACAAATATATCTCTTAATTCCTATTTTTTCAGCATTAGCTATTGGCGTAGTTGATTTTTTAAGATATCGATGTAATATTCTGGTTCTGATGTCATTTGAACTCATACATCCCCGAACAAAAACTGAGCCATAAACAAATAAATAAATAATTGAAAATAAATAACTGAAAAAATAAATAAATAAATAAAATCTTTGTATACCTAAATATAATATGTCACTATAATTTGTAGTGCTAGTGGCAAATGCCGATGCACATGTTGTGTTAAATAAAAAAAAACAGCCTTGCTTTACATATATACACTAGTTTTTGCCTGCAGCTTCGCTCGTGTGAACGTCGATTTTGCTCGCAGTTTACTGGCGTTAATGTTAAGTTTCGACAGGTAAAAAGTACTCTATATTTTAAACTTTCTCAAAATCGATCCGGCCATTTTTGAGCGATGTCGGTACAAACAGACAGGCAGATAACAATTCTGAAAACGTATTTTTCCATCTAGGTATCATAAAAAAAATCCGAAAAACCTGCAAAAACTTAATTATAATAAACAGAGGCTACGTTGCAATGTTTTTTTTATTGATTATTTTAAAATGAGTCTGCTGGACCGGTTTTAAATAACAACCTAACTTAATTTGTAACAACAAAATATATCGTGACTATGTATATGTATTTTTTATGTCAGATTACATCAGAATGATCACACGGAATAAAAACACAGCAGGCAATGTAATAAATAATATTATAGTAATAATGACTGCAGATGACGGATTAATGACTAATAACTGATGAGCAGAAACTTGCATGATTTTAAATGGTTTATTTAAAAACTGATGTTGTAATTTAAAAATATTCATATTCAATTTGTTGTTGAAAAATACAGCATCGCAAAGTAATGTAGTCATTTAATTATGAAATTAAATTATCTATGTATCTATCATTATATTTAGCAAGCAAAAAGTAAAAAATTGTACTGATAATTTACTATTTAGTCTATTTTTGTTAATTTTTAAGCGATATATAAATGCATTTAACTTTTTGAAACACGCGGACGAGATTATTGGGATGTCGTTGTTTTACTACGGATGATTTGACCATTATCACCGTATGTACCTACAACACCTGACGAAAGTAGCAATAGGACTTTTTAGTTTATTATAAAAAGAAGGACAAGTTCGAGTAGAACTCACGCCCTGAGGATTCGGTAACGTTATCTTAATATATAAAAAAATTCTGTGTCACGATGTTCGTTCACGCCAATCTCCGAACCGCTCATACGATTTTAATGAAATTTTGTAAATGTGTATTGTTTGCTCTAACTTGAGAGATAGGACAGTTTTTATCCCGATAAGTGACCTTCAATATTTTTATTGCGAATTTAAGGATTTGTTATAGTTCTGTAAGTTTTTAATAGATTTTAATAGATGGCAGTGTGAATAATATCTATATAAAATCTTAGCACCCGGGCGAAGCCTGGACGGGTCCGCTAGTAATCTAATAAAAATTAAGTTTGTCACGTAATAACATAGAATTAGAAATTAATGATTTTCGGATTTTTTTCTTTACTTGTTCTATGAGTCCTTCCTTCAGAATTTCAAGATTCTATCTCAACAGAAAGTAACGTATTGATTTTGATGATTTTTATTTATTGTAGATTATAGACGCGTCGAAATCTCAGGTCATTAGCGTCTTTCAACTACACTAAATAACAACTATCTTAAAACTAAATAACATCACAAAACATCCATGAGAGCACGTGGGATTCGAACCCACGGCAGTCCAGTCCAGAGGTTGCGGCACTAAGCACGCTAACCACTAGGCTATACTGCCCTCGATTATGATGAGTGAGTCAGTATCAAAATACGTGATTTTTGAAAGCCCGTATTTTTTTTTTTGAGCTGGAAACTTGTTTTACAGAATTAGTTGTAGAGATTACAGCCAAATCGATTTTGATATGAAAGCTGGTATGCCATTAATTTGCTCCAAACATAAAGTATAATGTATTTATTACCCGAAAAAAATCAGATTTCAAGTGAATGAAACCTCCGGTAAAAGTTAGTATGTTTCTTTTTATTAATAAGTTTATTGATTTATGAAATTAGAAGTTACAAAATTCCAATATAATTATTATACGTGTAATGTTTATTCTGCAATCAATTTTACCTTGAAATCGAAATTCAAGGCTATTACCTAATAAATCTATACGGCTATAAAAAAAGCTGGTTAGTGTGTAACCATACAAATTTACAACCTTTTTAGTGTATTTGCCATATGGCACATACACTATTGGCGTCGGTCGGATGGCGGGACCTAGGGGTCGGACCAAAATTTCTCGACGTTTCATAGCCTCCTGAACACTTTGGCACCATTTTTGGAAATGTCTGTTTATATATGTATATATATTTATATATATATATATGTGTACGGGCTATAACTTTCGAAAGAGTTAATTGATTTTGACGAAATTGGGTAGGCACGTTGCAATCCATCACCGCACGAAGCCTATTTAAAATGGGCCCAATCGGACCATTTTAAAGGTGGTTTTTAGGGGTTAAAAATGTTTTTTGGCCCAAAAATACCGAAAAAATTCTCAGAATTGTTTCAAAATTGAAATTTAACCCTTTAGTGATGATTGAAATGTGCTGCTAAAATTTTAATAAAATCGCCCCGACAGGTCCGGACTTACAAATTTTATGAAAACACTAGTTTGCGGATAGTGATTTACTTACTGAAGGGTGTATTTAATTTGGTACAGAGGTTGCATTGATAATAATATTGAAATTAAGAAAAAAAATATTATTTTAAGGGATGTATTAAGGGGTTAAATTTTTTATTTTGTTCAAAAACAAACTTAAGTTTACATAATAAAGCCACAATGCCAGTATTAGCAAATACACTATATTGTCGGCAGGGTTTTGGCACTGCGACCCGAGTTTTTTTTTTGTTTCAGGATGTCCAATTCTCTTTATTTTTTTTAATATTTATGTTCTCTTATTATATAACAGGTCAGACAGATTTAAATGGAAAATACCAAATGGGAAAGTAAAATCCTTTAACCACAAAATGGTAAGAATGCTTATTATTAGAGATTTCTTATTAGAATAAAGAAAAAAATTAATTTGGCATCTGTGATTATAATTTATTCTTTGTGAATAATTAGTTACAACTACGTTTCAATTATATATACATTGATAGCAATTAAAAAAATGTATATATTATGGTGTTATTACTTAGTGCACGTGAGCCCTTTAGTTGCCAATAATTAAATTCCTATTACCGTTTAATGGTTTATTCTTTGCGAAAACTATTATCTAATCTGCTTCACGCTTCATAATTAGTAAAAATTAATTATAGAGAAAATAATTGTTTTATTCATTAATCAAGGTTATATATTAACTACCATATTAAAACTTTGTCCTTATGATTAGAAGTGATATTTTATTTCAGTCAAGTGTTATCTCATCAAAAACAATTCTTGTAAAAATAAGGCCAAGTCTCGCGATCGCGTAGCAATGAAAAGTTATGAGATCTAATAAAGCCAAGCCCAATTAGGTATTTAAGTTTAAAAAAAATTATTAATTTTTTAATTTTTTCTAATAATTTAACATAAATAATATTGAAAATCGAAAAGAAAAAATTTTTTAAAGCTATAGATAAATTACTAAAAATTAATTAAAATGTATAAAAATTTAAAAAATATCACGTGACTTCAAAACGCGCCAGGAATGTTTGTGACGTCGTTATGTTAAAATGTGTCTGCATTTCTTGGTATTTGTGTATATGTATTACACATACTATCAAAAATAATAAATTTTTAACTTGGTAACCATGGATACAAAGACCATAGATAACATAATGACGTCACACGCGTTCGGATTCTTTCGGCGCGTTATCGGAACTGAGTTTAAAAATTAATTTTTATTTAAATATAACTTTTTAATTAGTAAGCAAAAAAATTAAATAAAAACAGTTTTGCTATAAAACTTGTATGTGGTCCTTCCATTTAAGTAAAAAAAAAATTCATTTAAAAACCCAATTGTAAAAGTGAAAAGTAGTGAAATTTGAAACTTGACTAGCTTTAAAGTTTCCACTGCAAGGCCTAGCGCTTTAGTCATTCGTCTTTTATTCTCTTAAAGCGAACTCTTTATCAAAAGTTCTATATATTCATTAATTTTATAATTGTGTTTTAAGTACCACCAACAGCTAAGGTTATTTGGGCCTAGCACCAATTCATATTTTCAAATCATTATTTTTTTTTAATAATAAATTGAAAATCCAATTGACACTTTTACCAGCTCTCTGGCTAGAACCCGGGAACTGTGGACTTGTAATAGAGGAACCATAGCAACGCCATGTAAACAACAGCATTGCTACACACTCGCCCATTCTCAAGCCCTATTATTTATTAATGACAGTAGCCAGTAGACAGTTATATTTGTAGATCGATTGGTCAGTATTAAAGAGGTGGCAGATCACCCTAAATGTGTCATGTATCCGACGAAATTTATATTATTAGTTGAAGGTTCAAATTTTAATATGTTGTTACGGTGACTGTTTTAAGCATATATTTCAATTTGCAGAACAAAATGTCGGTATTAACCCCCTTGCAGAACGATATAAACAGTCGCCGTAATAACATATTAAAATTTGAACCTTGAACTAATAATATAAATTTCGTCGGTTACATGACACGTTTAGGGTGATCTGCAACCTCTTTAATACTGACCAATCGATCTGCAAATATTATAATGGCATTATTGGGTCAGCGACAAGCTATAAAACAATTTCAGCCTTGAAGCAATAATAATTGTGACCATTTTTTTTGTTACATGTTAGAGGCAATCTGCATCCCTCCCATACCGCTATCTAGCAAAATCCCTTTCTCAGGGCACTTTAATATGCCTCCCTCAACATCTTCACAAAAATAAGGCCTTGAATAAACAACACCAAAAAATTGTCACTAGCTCTCGGTCTATTATATTTACACATACCATCAAAATTTTATTTGTCTGTAATTCCCCAAACTCTAGGCAAAGTAAGAAATTCATTATAAATTTTTTCCGCGGATTTTTTAATTCCGTTTCGTCCTTTAGCCTTTATACAGACGCTTTTTTAAATTTTCCCAAACATTCGTATGAATAATTCATAACGTATTTGTTTTAAGTGCGAAATGAAACCTGCTATTTTTTAGAGCAAAATATATAACAACCGTTTACGTGAGATCGTACTTAATGTTTTTGCTATAAAAGTTTCAACAACCATGCATTTATGCTAAGGTCATATTATATTAATGCAATGCGGTGACATAAATTACGTATCTGATTCACGTATTTTGTTTAGTTGTTTTGGACGTATGTGGAATCAACAATTATTCATATAACAATGACATTTTACTCTAAAAATACATACATGGAACAAAAACATTGGTCGCAGTGCCAATAGATGTTGCATTATATTTTATGGATTATTTAAAATATATTTGAGGACAGTGTGGTGTAATGGTCATCGTGCAGGCCTTTGGATCAGATTGTCGTGGGTTCGAGTCCCACCTCTGCTCATGGATGTTTTGTGAAGTCATTTAGTTTTAAGTGATATGTTATTTGATGAATTAAGACGCTATAATGACCTAAGTTGTCGACGCGTCTATAATTTACAACAAATAAAAATAGAACATATTTATTTGTACCAGTACATACCTATAGATATTAGGTAGTATATTACGTAAAATGTAATTATTTGGTTCTCAATATTGCTAGCGTCAATTCCTAACGGAACACAAAAAACGTTGGCCATAAATGGTATTTGAATCAAAACGGTTACACACATTTTTAAAACAAAAAAAGAAGTTTATTTGATCGGCCCACCACGCTTTCACGCTGGGCGAGTACAACTTTGAACTGTAGCATGCTGAATATGACTTACTATAATATTATGTAGTCTCTTTGCTTTAAAACATTTTGAGTGTGATCTTTGATCTTGTATGTGCATTAATATTGTGGTAATACCGAGCTGTAATATACGTTCATTATGCGTAGGCTTTCACGGTCATCTGTCAAGGTCGAATATTTCAAGGTTATTGTCGTAGAAATTGTAACTTTTCGAACTGGATTATTGTTGGATGCTGACTCCGTAACCCGTGTTCAGTATTTCCCATTAGTGTCGTGTCATTTTAGTGATATAATTTAATTATTAAATTAATTAAATAATTAAGTTATACCACTAAAGTGACACGACACTAATGGAGAATAAATAATGTTTGTACCTACCACAAGTGCACTTTGGATCACCCCTAATGCTTCCAAAGGACTTCAAAGACGTCAGTTTAATGAGGATTCTTGACTTTATACATAGCCTTGAAATCCTAAAAAACTGATAAGAAACTAGGGGAACACAATAGATCTTATAGGTCGCGGTGGCTTCCTTCGGGCCCCTAACTCTTAAATCTTACCACAAGTGCTGCCTCTTGTTGATAATTGAAAGAAGTACTCTCTGCAGGAAAATGGCTCATTGATAGTGTACCTACCAAGTTTGATCAAAACCGGTCGCTTTTGATGCAAATATGGCGAAAATGGAATTATATAGATTACATCATACAGGTACCTGTTTCCAGGATCTTTGTCTGACTGTTTGTACCAGCATCTCTCGAGAACGGCTGGACCGATTTTGATGATATGGAACTATTGGCGAAAAAAGAGTGCAGATATTATACATTCGGGGCGTTTTATTATTACCTTCTTCCAAGGAACGGTAATTCCTGTATCGGTTATCTTAATCCGGCGTTGGTACGTTTATTTTTATTTATTGTAGATTATAGACGCGTCGACATCTCAGGTCATTAGCGTCTTTCAACTACACTAAATAACAACTATCTTAAAACTAAATAACATCACAAAACATCCATGAGCTCAGAAGGGATTCGAACCCACGGCAGTCCAGTCCAGAGGTTGCGGCACTAAGCACGCTAACCACTAGGCTATACTGCCCTCGGCGTTGGTACGGTGGGATATGACTATGAGTATGACATACCCCAGAATTAGACCTCCTAAATGGCACTGTGTAAAAGGTAACCTCACCAGGTTTAATTTGTTTACTCGGTATGTTGTAGAAGTGGTCAGGGGTATGACATACCTCAGTGATTGACGTTGCAGGTCACGACATCGATTGAAAATCGTTCTTAGGGTAAAAACTAAAAATCATTCATCAGTTTAAAAAAACAACTATTTTTTAGTTAACAATTAGATTAACAATCAATATTGTTATTATTTCCTATACTGTACAAATTCACTATTTTAGTGAAATTAACATAAGGACATCAGACGATATTAATCGCCATAACATGCCCTTATTAATTATTGTAGAAAGGCTACATAAGAAAAATTTAAATGCACCGCCGGGAATCGAACCCGGAACACCCAATATCGCGTCGGGCAAGTTTTCCAGTTAATTTCACTAAAATAGTGAATTTGTACAGTATAGGAAGTAATAACAATATTGATTGTTAATCTAATTGTTAACTAAATAAGATATTGTAAGTAATTTTCTCGCAAATAATTGAAACTATTTTTTATGTTTCACTTTTATTACTACTGCAGTTCAATGTTCCGAAACCTTCACGATTTCAAAATCAAAACATTGTTAATGATTTGCAACAATTTCAATAGTTATCCGTGACCCGATGTCACTTTCAACAAATTGAACTTTCTACAATATTACTATAGCGAAACGACTAACGTCGGCAATAGTTCATAAACTGTCAGATATTACCACATCTTATGAATTCTTTATCATAGTAAATAAACAAGTTTTGTTATAAATTTTCGGTAATGCAAACTGTCATCATGTCTTTGTTACAGTAACTTGTCAAATAAGCGTTTTATTAACGGTTAGGAAACAAATCTTCTGTTATTACATATTCTCAAGAAATTTGCATTTTGCAATGTTGCGTTACGAGAATAAAAGATTTTCAAAAATAAAATACACACAAGGATTTGTTGACAAAACTTTATAACTACCAAAACAGAAAAAGTGCTGTGTCTAGTTATTTGTACTTTTCTCTTTCATTAGAATCATTACACGAAACATTGTGCTGCAATTCAATATAGACATTCAAAGAAGTAACAAAAACGCAAACAGCTCGACAGGCCAAGTATTTTTATTTATCAGGTAGGTAGATACTTGAAAAGGTATCTATTATTGGCTCACGGACCACGGCTTTGCTCGCATTAACGTTAATTTTGCTCAATCAATTCACCCGCACTAATTTCGATTTTAAAGGGAATCTTATCGTAGCCGGGTAAAAAGTACACTATACTGTAAGTTTGGGTATCAATTGGTAATGCACCAGATTTCAATAAAATTGGTTCAGCCGTTTTCGAGTAGTAGTGCCAGTAAAATGAAATTGAAGACAGACCCATCAGAAGCATGAAATTTAGTAGTTTTCACGGTTAACTTACGACAAATTTCATCAAAATCGGTCCAGTGATATCTGAGATAAACGTCTCAGAAACTCGTGAGATCGGTGACCTCTATTAATAATTATAACAATTTATAGTGTCTATATTAGCGCTACAAAATGTGACATCTTCTGGTCACTTCTGTCCGATGTCGCTAGTTAGAATTATATAAGTAACTGCTGCAAATACGTAACCCTCTGTGTACAATTGGAGTCGGTATTTAGTCGATTTTTTTTCTTTGATTTGTGTCAAAAATAATGTAACAAAATTAGGATTTTCACCCTAAAGTTTGATTCGACCATGGAATATATTTTAAGCTATAATTCGGAAATATTAATTATTTAGTAAAATTTTCTATTACATAAATGAAGATGATGTTATAAATATTTTCGGTCTGACCGCAAAGTTTTTGTACAAAAATTATAAAGATTATTTTTTTTATAGGATAAATTTCAATTTGGAGAACAAAATGCCGGTATTAACCCCCTCTCTTAGAGGGAAACTTGCTCGCTTAGGTGTTTATATCGTTCTGTAAGGGGGTTAATACCAACATTTTGTTCTGCAAATGAAATATATGCTTAAAACAGTCGTCGTAACAACATATTAAAATTTGAACCTTGAACTAATAATATAAATTTCGTTGGGTAATGACACGTTTAGGGTGATCTGCCACCCCTTTAATACTTACCAATCGATCGGCAAATATTATAATGGCATTATTGGATCACCAACAAGCTATACAAACAATTTCCGCCTTGAAGCAATACTAATTTGGTTCATTTTTTTGTTACATGTTGAGGGCGGTTTGCATCCCTCCCATACCGCTATCTAGCAAAATCCCTTACTCAGGGCACTTTAATATGCCTACCTCAACATCTTTACAAAAATAAGGCCTTAAATAAATAACACCAAAAAATTGTCACTAGCTCTCGGTCTATACTATAGATGTAAATGATAAATAAATTATCATACTAATTTACATTCAAATTTTCCGTGTTATATTTCTCTCTATTATTTTTTTATCGTCCTTTTATTGTTCTGTTACTGTCTTATATAAATATTGGGATTTCCAAATTGAATTCATTTGATTTACATCTAATTAGCGTTGGTGCATATTACAATAATTAACAATGTCGAAGACCGAAGTAGAACAACAAAATTACTGGCAGAGATAAATTTTGTAAATAATACAATAAAATCAATCTTTTGACAGACTCTTGAAGATTTGAATAGAGTCAAATCATAAATTCACTTAGAGGATTCCAATCAGTTATCACACATGTCCGCTTTTATAATATGTTTACTAAAATTAATATAAAACAAGAATTTTGTAAACTCGAGAACTACTGAATTTGAACAATTATTTCACCGATTTTAAAAATTATTTCGCTGTTTAAAAGCTTACTTCTTGTCAAGTCATATACACCCTATACGAGTTACGACAGAAGCGATTTGCACCGCAAGTGAATCTAGACAGGGCAGCTAGTATTACGTAATTTGGATATAATATGTATTATGTACCTCTACAAACGCTGTATGATGACACTTCTTGATATTATTATTAAGTATAATATTCTGCGTATTTGTGACCATATAATTGTGTCTCTGTGCTCTGTTCGTGAGAAATTGTGTCACTATTAAAATACAACAATGTCGATTACGATAAATACATCTGCCTCGGTAAATATAATATGTACATTAAAGACATAGTTCGGCAATTAACATCAAATTTCTTTAACAAGTGCAAAAATAAAGATAAAAGAGTGAAACACATGTTAGACTAATTCATTAATTGTAAGCTACGATTTTCCGCGAGTTGGTTTTTTTTTTGCTTTTTTTCCCCTATGATTAAACTTGGCTCAAGCATATAATATTATGAAAATTTTAATTTAAAACCAAAATTAATTGCAGTGGTTTGAGGAACACTGAGTATAACATTATTGTAAAATTTTTTTGTATATTTTTCTTATACTATGACAATAAATGTTTTTATTATTATTAAAAATACATCTGCCATCTACCCGTTCCGTGATATTATGTGTATGTAAAAATTAACAAATTCAAAATTTGTGTAAACAGTGGTGAAAAACTGAAAACTAAATGCGTTCGATTTGATCACAATTCCAGAGTCAAGTGAGTTGACTCGGTTAGTATAAACAAGCTCTAGACACGAATGATAATTATTCAGTATAATTTATGATAATTCTGGGCAAATTGGAATTTCTTATTTGTATTGTTGCGTGGTTGGATTCATCATTATAGGCAGTTTCCGTAGATATTGGACTTGCACAATTGGACCACACAAAAATGAAGGCGCGTTATTACATCATATCGATGACATTTTATTTGCAAATAGCGAATTTAGACATCGCTAACAATGTGCAATCAAATCACATAGCGAAAACACATAGTCCAAGAGCTCGTGATAAAAAATTGCAAGATTTTTGTAAAGACTTATCTTTTGAGATTAGCTAGATTTATAGGGTGTAAATAAATATATTAGTCAGCAAGTCAGCGGTCGGGGAGCTTTAAAACCGACCTAGTCACAGGGCCGTAGCTAGGGGGGGGCATTAAGGGGCAATGCCCTATCTTAAAGCATCCAGTGCCCTACTTTAAGGAATTATAAACAAGCCGCAAAGACTGTCACGACAGAATGACAGACTTGATCTATCTGGCATTTGGAAAAACAAGATTAAATTCGTTGGACTAAATGAAGTTCTTCGGAAATTTGATAACATGGAAAGTTCTGTATTTTTTTTTAATAAATTGTCATTTACCGTTTTCTTGCTTTTGTAATTTGATATCACCAGATGAGGTGGGCAAGCCAATTAAAAAATTGTAGTCTTTTGCTTCAGCCCTACTTTAAACTTTCAGTGCCCTATCTTGAATTCAGCTCTAGCTACGGCCCTGCCTAGTCAGCAGTCGGTAGAAGTTTGAAACTACTTCCGACTGATAATTACATCGGTTTTATCAAAATGAGGTCTGACTATATTTTTTTCATAAATTATATTCAATAAATTAATCCTGTGCAAATTTCAGCTTTTAAAAATCACAATTTTTGTTTACACCTTTTAAAGCGCTCCGACTCCAGAGGTCCCGACCGCTGATTTGCTCACTGTGGTATATTTTTTTATACCCTAAATACTAGTTAATCTCAAAAATCTTGCAATTGTTTACCAAAAAAAAAAAAAATTGTGTTTCAAAGACCACCAACAGCTAAAGTTATTTGGGCCTAGCACCAATTAAAATTTTCAATTCATTACAATTGACACTTTTACCAGCTCTCTGGCTAGAACCCGGGAACTGGGGACTTGTAATAGAGGAACCATAGCAACGCCATGTAAACAACAGCATGGCTACACTCTCGGCTATTCTCAAGCCCTGTTTACCACAAGCTCTTGGACTAACAGTAGTGCGTATAGCTGTTTTATTTACTATATTATTATTATTGGCTATAATGTGCGAATAAATAGATAAGAAGCGTACTGTAAACTAACATGTCATTGACCAGAGAAATAGCTCACGCAGCTAAAGGCCATTTCAAATTTAAGTTCCTTATATTATAGTTACATAGTACAAGCGCGTTCTATCAAAATTGCCGAACAATTACGTCGTTAACTCATACAGTGTACAGCGGCTATAGAGGTGTCCCAGGGCTTGAGAATAGCCGAGAGTGTAGCGGCGCTGTTGTTTACATGGCGTTGCTATGGTACCTCTATTACAAGTCCCCAGTTCTCGGGTTCTAGCCCGAGAGCTGGTAAAAGTGTCAATTGGATTTTCAATTTATTATTAAAAAAAAAATAATAATAATTATGAATTGAAAATATGAATTGGGTGCTAGGCCCAAATAACCTTAGCTGTTGGTGGTCTTTAAAATACAATTACAATTTAGAGGTGTCCCAGACATGACTTCCCAGGCCTGTATCTCGATTATTTTGGAAGATAACGCTATCAAAGTCTATGTACTCGTAAATGGAGTGAAATTTTCTACAAGATGGCGGTAAATCATGGACGATATCTCCATATATGTCAGAGAGGCAACAGTCAACTATTTTTTGTCTTAAACAGGATCAAATAGGTATTTTTTAACCGACTTCAAAAAAAGAGGTTTTTCAATTCGACCGTATATATTTTTATGTGGTTATGTTTTATGTGTGTTCGCGGATAACTTCGTCGTTTATGAACCGATTTTGAAAAATATTTTTTTATTTGAAAGGATATACTTTCAGATTGGTCCCACAGAAATTTCATCAAAATCGGTTCAGTAGTTCGGCTGATTTTAATAAAAGTAAGTAACGGCGTGTGATTCTTTAAGGTAAATGTTACTTTTTTTGATACTAAAAAGTAAAAAATAAAAAACTTTTTAACAAAAAAAAACCTCCTTCAAAAAGGCACTAAAAAGAGAAAAATAATGAAATTTTGAGGTCTGTGCCAATTAAAATATGAAGTCGGTTAAAAAGTGTAGTATAGTGATTAATATCTTCTTTTTTTTAACCAACTTCATATTTTAATTGACACAGACCTCGAAATTTCATTATTTTTCTCTTTTTAGTGCCTTTTTGAAGAAGGTTTTTTTTTTGTTAAAAAGTTTTTTATTAACTATTCTGATTGAGCTTTGTATTCTCTTTTCAATCATGTATTAAAATATTAGTGCCACATTATAACATTTTCGAGATAAATGCAATATTAATAAACTTTATTTGCCTAGAACACATGGGTACCTACATGACTACTTGATTTTAATATCAAGTATTATTAGGTAAGTGATTGTACCTATTGTATTGAATGTCCAGTTTAATTGCGTTATCTCGAACATTTTATAATGTAACGCTAATATTTTATTACATGGCCATGGTTGAAAAGAGACTAAAAAGTTCTATCAGAATAGTTTAAAAAAATACCTATGGTCCTATTTAAGAAAAAAAGTTGAATGTAGCCTCTTACTTATACAGAGATATATCGTCGATGATTTACCGCCATCCTGTAGATAATTTGACCCCATTTACGAATACATAGACTTTGTTAAGGCTATATTTAATGTTCAGAAATAATTGACATACAGACCTGGAGAGTAATGTCTGGGACATCCTGTATACGTAATTGATGCTATTGATGTATTTTTAATTTATTGTCCAGGCATATTGATAAAAATGTAAGATCCCCCCTCGAGAGAAATTCTACCCCTGCGAAGCGAAGTCGCCTGTCGTTGTTTTCGCTTCGCGTAGGTACTTGCCTACAGTTTGTAATAGTATAGAATATAGATAGTCAAAAAATTCTACACCCCCGTTTTCACCCTTTGGAGTTGAATTTAAAAAAACTCAAATAGCCTATAACCTTTCTCAATAACAAAAAAAAAATCAAATCGGACTGGTAGTTCCTGAAATTAGCGCGTTCAAACAAACAAACATAATAAGTAAAAAATAAGTAAAAAGCGAGTTATAAGAACTATGACTTTTAAAGACCGTAGACACAGTTGTAGAATACTGTTTAAAAATTTAAATATATTAACGGTGGTATCCTTATATATTATGAATCTTCTCTTATATGTATATTAAAAAAAATAAAGTAATCACTATCTTTGACGATAATCGCCGAAATGCCTACTTAAATATACCAAAGCATAGATTAAATTTATCAGCTAATAATCAGCAAATTGTTGCCATTAAATGCTATAATCATCTTCCTAATTGTATTAAAGAAGTTAAAAGTTTAAAAATATTTAAAAATAAAATAATGTCATTACTGCTAAAAAATACAATATACTCACTTGATGAATTTTTGTACACTAATTTTAATGATTAAGTTTAATGATTGTAACTAATTGTAATTTGACGATTCCACACAATGTTTTGTCACGGATAATAAAGAATTATTATTATTATTATAGACACAAACGCTTCAACCCTTCAGCTTTATTATATTAGTATAGATTTATAAATATTAACGCAACAAAATATCTTTCTTCTACAAACGGCCATATTGTCCATTGATCAAACTTTTGAAAATTCATCTAATCAAAACATTTCAACCCCGCAAATTTCAGTATACAAGTTTAGTTAAGTACTTACGTTTTGTAAAGGCGTTTCAATCCTATTATTATATCAACTTAGTTGATTGAACTTAATGTCTATTGAATAGTAAGCGGTTGTGTCCGTAATTCCGACTACAGATTGTGCAAACAAACAGAAGCCTTATATGATTGAATATTTATCGCAATTTAGACACAAAATATAATAATAACAACATAAGAAAAGCTTTCATTGCGGCAGTTCGACTATACTAAAATTAATACATGTCAAAATATCTATAATACTATCTGAAAATCCACTTGCTAGAAATCACAAGTCAGCAATAAATAAATTCTCGGAAACATTTCCTCCTTCGATTAGATCAATTTTTATTTGAATTTTCATATTCCTGGAACATTAATTGCCATAATTTACTGCTGTTTATAATACATCTAACTATATCAATTTTCGTAGAATTGGATATCATATGATAAACAAAATCATTAGAAATGAATAAACAGCTACTCTATTTTTAAAATTATAAAAAAACATCTTTTATTTCCTCACACCCATGGCTTTAGGAGTAAGGTCATGCATGTCAGCATAAATTCCGCCTATTACAACTTGTCAATAAGAACCTACAATCCTAAATTCACCTTTTTACATGGAAATATTTTGTATGCATGGAACAGAATTTGTCAATTATTTCATAAATTTAGAACTGATTGGAATTGTTTACTATTTTAATGTAAAAGTTTGTGTTCGCGTATTGATCGTATTTATTATATAATGTCATATAAATAAAAATAAACTAGGACTCCCAATATTAAACTTAGTTCGGATCAAAATAAAATCAACAATCTTATTTCATAATCGAATTGTACTGTTGTGTCTTTTTGAGCCAACATTAATACTCTACATAGTCGACCACAACATTGTTTTGTTTTGGAGTTTCTATGAGCTACGCTTTTGAAACAAACAAGTAATTCAAAATTATAATTTCGTTGTGATCAGACTTATTTTAGACTCGTCTTGATTAAATCAAATTTTGTTGTGTTTTATTTATTTATTATTAATTTTATGTAAAGATCTACGATATTATTAAATAACGTCAAAAAGATCTTTATAGTACCTATACAAAATCACTTTAAATAATATTTATGTCCACTCAATTTAGAAACGAACATTTCGATTACGCAATTATTTTTCAAGCACAATAAAAAAAATCAATTCTTTTGATGAAAATACACAACTACCCACATGGAATTCAGTAGACTGTAGAACTTTGATTACAAAAACATAAATAAAACGCAGGCTCCGATTACAAATTAAATTTTATAATTAAATTGTTAAATAAAAATTGATTAGTGCATTTATTTTCTAATTAATAATGTCTTTTTAAATATATTTCAGACTCTATGTTTGTCTTCTGTCTAGATATTTTAATCTAAGAACTTATAAATAAAACAATAAAGTGTATTGAAAACATTTAATTTATATACTATTGCTACTTTGTCACGCTTTTAAAACAGTAAAAAAGAGTCTAAATTAAAGTTTAAATCAACTGGTTTTACTTAATTAACAATAATCACTTGAAAGAAAATGTCATTTTCTGTATACTATAAAAATAAATAATTAAATATTTCGCTATGCTAAATTGTTCAAGGTTTTCGTTTTATGAATAAAAAAATAGGTATTATGCAATTACGTTTGTTTTTAAATTTCAATATTTTAATCAAGGTACATTTTTTTAAATTCTAATTTACACTGATCTGTGGCTAACCACAAGAGAGATAATTTATATTATATTTCTCTTCCTATAGATAAAGAAGTGTGACTAGTCGTCTACGTCATCATATGGCAATTTATGCTCAGCGTTTAAGAACGAAAAAGTTCATTTATATTATTTGTTTACGTATGAAGAATAATATGCACAGTTCAAAATTATTAAATTTTGATACATGCAGTGGGACGACTCTATTGACTAGTGGTGGACATAATATTTCCACCATGCTATCCGTGCGTACAGTATCTGAGGATGTGTCTAATCAATGCCCGGCTCGGAAAAACCGCGCCGTCAATTATTTCCTTAGACTTGCACGTGCGCCTATGATGTGTTTTAAGTTTAAACTGTAAAGCAATGAGCCATTTTCCTGAAAGTAGTTCTTTCAAATATCCACGAGAAGCAGCTCTTGTGGTAGGGACAAACATTATTTATTCCCCATTTGTGTCGTATCATTTTTAGTGGTATAACTTAATTATTTAATTAATTTAATAATAATAATAATGTAATAAGTTATACCACTAAAATGACACGACACAAATGGGGAATAAATAATGTTTGTTCCTACCACAAGTGCCTCTCATGGATAATTGAAAGAACTATTCTCAGGAAAATGGCTCATTGGTGTAAGCTTGGATAAACTTTTTTCTGATAATCCACTCTAAAAGGAATTATTATCACACTCACAAAATGCGATTCGTGTTCTTTTGTTTACTGCAGAGCTGGTGAAGACGAAGTCCCGTTTTAGTTCAACCGTCTGGTATTTGGGTCTGTTTGTTTGTATGCATTCATATGTATTGTTATATTGTTCCGCGATAACAACCAAATTAACAGACCAATTTGTACTAAAGTTAGCATGGAAATTTTTGAATGAATGAATGAATTGTAAATTATAGATGCTCGACAACTGAGGTCATAAGCGTCTGAAGGAAATTTTTGAACCTTAACCGAATGACAATATATAAATATTTAGCGATAACTGCACCCCGGCCCTCCATGAGTTGGAGATAGTTTAAAGATTCATTAATGCAAAAATTAATGGGACAAGAAGTCAATAACGTTTAAAATGTTATTTTATTGCAATTGTGGTCAACTATAATTAGAATAATAACTTGGCAAAAACGTCAAAGCGAGACTCGCTGCATCGAATCTTCACCAACCGCTCTCTGCCATGCACACCGTACTTAATGATGTGATCAAAGTAGAATTCCAGTTTTCATGACATGTTGGTGAGTAGGTCCACGAATTTTCGTTACGTGGAAATTCCTTAACTAGCGAGATCTACTGTTCAATTTTAAATTGAAGCTTATTTAAAAAAAATATATAATTTCTTGAATTTTTGGTAGGTATATCAAATTCGGCAAATCGGCACGCCTCAAGTTCTCGTATCTAATTTGACGCAAGTATTATACCATAATATAATGCTAATAATTATTATATTGATTCTTTATGTATGTGATACGTTTTTTATGCAGCCAGAATGGACAAAACAAATTGCGTAAAGGTCAGCAGAATGAATTAATTGTTATGTATACAGGAAAATATGGCGCGAAACACCTTATGTATGTACATTTGTATTATACAGTGTTGTGTGTGTTTCCGTGTTTGAGGTGTGTTCATTTTACGGCGTATTGCTGAATGCTGAGCTAAATCCACCGCCTATTCGTTATGCACAATTACCCGTGTACTGCGCTTTCATGCATGACATTCTCAAAATTCGCTCTTATTTGAGACACAGTTGATATAGTTCCGATTATACAAAGTGTTTTTATACCGTGCGAGTTTTTTCAAAACGTACATAGGCTGTTTCACAATTTGAAATCGTGGTATAGATATTGTTAGAAACTATGGAAACGAATGTTTTTATTTACAATTTATTATTATTGAGTTGCGATAATAAATTTTATAAGTTCAGAGATTAATTTAATATTTTTCTATAAAAAATGTATACCGTGGAAGAAAAGGTTCTTATATGTACAATTTGTATTCTGGTGGAAATAGTTGTCGGCAAGTCTGCGTTATTTTAGTGTGCAGTTTCCAGGCAGAGCAGATAGATACCAACAATGTCTATACCACGATTTTAAATTGTGAAACAGTCTATGTACGCTTTGAAAAAACTCGCACGGTATATACATTACCTATAATATGTAGCCAGTCAAATACAATATGCTATAGAATATTTATATAGAATAACAAATACATACAGGGAGTTCTACGACTTTATATATTGTAATGGAACTTCTGTCTGCAATTTCGTTTTTTTGTGGGATCGGTTTGTTTGCATCAGCATCATCCGAGAACGGCTTGTCTGATTTTAATGAATCTTGAAATACTATATTTACTTGTGTACAAGATGAAAGTAGAACCTACTTTTAATCCGACTACTATCGGATTAAAACACTGTTTCGTTCAAAATCCACATTAAACCTCAACAAGTAATTGGTTCTAGTAATAATATAGTACTTTAACTTGTGGCAGCAAGGTGTCAATTTGCTCCACTTGTTTGTTTTGTAAAAAAAAAATTAAAAACAGTAGTATTCAAATTTTAGTGTTAGTATTGGTTAACTACGGGGTCTTTTCTTCCTGAGGTAATATTGAGCCAAAAATATCATTTCCATATGAGCCAAATTTTCATTTTTAACACAGCTATTATAGTTCTGCAAAAAATATGTATCCGCAAGCGATGTTGATACGACATTTTCAACCCAAAATCGCCTCGGGAATAAGCTCCCAAAGCAATGACATACAAAAAACTTAGTACCTACACTTGTACAAAAAGAAACTTTATCAGATTCGAAGGCGATTTTTTTTTCGGCAATTTTTATATCAGCTGTATATGTTCAGAATAAGTAATTTGTTGGATTAAATAATATATTTATAATATTATGTCTGACCGTGTACTATACATATACCTATACGGATACCGCAATTACTGCTGTGCTTTTCGAGTTCAATTGCAATTTGTCATTTGATATTAAAGTCTATTGTGTGTAATTATTGCTGCGGTATTTATATCTTTCTTTCTTTTTCCTAGTCTTATCCCATTTCATTTGGGGTCGGCTTTCCTCGTCATTTCCATAATGAGTAGTAGTATTTTTATATAATTTCTTTTTTATAATATAGTTGCGTTTTGTTCAAAATGTTTTCTTCAACCTCTATAAAAACAGTTCATAAAATGGTCCGATTGGGTTCATTTTAAATAGGCTTCATGCGGTGATGAATTCCAATGTGTGTATCAAATTTCGTTTAAATCAATTCTCTTTCGAAAGCTATTGCGTTATAAAGTAAGATTAAGTGGGTACCTACGTGGTTAAAATTTTAAAGACACACGGTATAATATAGCCGAGTACTGTTATACCGTAAAATGAATTTTTCATAGACGAAACTAAAAATCAACAGTGCTGCGTATCTTTTTCTCAACTTTTTGTAATCTAACCATAGATTAAGTTCGGTGATCTCACCAAGTTGCCTACCTTATCCTAATTTCCAATAATTCCTCCATTCGCACATTGCTATTAATTAAATTGAAGTTTAAAAAAACCGGTCAAGTGCGTGTCGAACCACGCAAAGAGTAGGGTTCCGTACTATGCAAGTTATCCTTATCGATTTCTTTTTTTCTGTTTTTTTTTTGTTGATTAACTAGAGGATATGAGCGATACTTGACGTGAATTACAGTTCTATAGGTAATGACTTTATTAAGATAGACCTAGTAACAAAATAGGTCTGAAAATTGCATCTTTGACGGTCTCTAAAAGCTATAATTTTGATAAAATAAGTAAAATAAAAACATGATTCATAATTTCCTCAAAAGGCTCTTTTCAACGATACCCCCACAATAATGAATGAATGAATGAATGAATGAAAAGTTTAATTGTAAATTAGTATACAAATACAAATTACAAAATCGTCAAAACAAAAAAAATAGGTACAAAAAAAAATGTTTACCCCCATTTGCATGTATAGGCGCCTCCTCCCTTAAATAAAGCTTTTTTAATCTTTTGTTATTCTCTCCGTCTTTGGGCCGCGGTAATACATATTAATAAGTAGAAATTTCAAATCCCAATCTCATTTCGTTTAGAAGTTAGAGGCCTACATCGTTGACGCAACAATACGGTCCCTTTCTGGTACGGAACCCTAAAAATATAGGGAAGAGGTAAATAGAAAATAGTAATGGTGCGAATGGCGTTCATTATGACAATAGAATGTCGAGAAATGAATGTTTAAACGCATTATTATTATTTTAAGGAATCATTATGAAACTCTGAATTATAAAATGAAATAAACAAATCATAAAATCGAAATTTTAAACAAGGTCTTTAGCAGTGCCCATTGATAAGCAAGAGCACTCTTTCTGCTAATTAATCTTCGTAAAATGATTTTCACGGTCTAATAATTCATTCATAATAATTATCATCCGGACACTTTCTTTTGATGTTGGACAAAATAAAATATTTGCATAGTGACACTATCAATTAGGTCGTTTATAGAAGTGAAGTGAGGTAGCCGGCATTTCTTCAAGAATAAGTTATCTGCCTGCTGAACCATGACTTAACAGAGATGTTTAAGAATTATAAAAAATAAACTAGTGTACCCGTGCAAAACTTTTTTGCGACGACTTAACACTGTCTTCAAAGAACAATGGTTTAGTAAAGGCTATCGCCAAAAAAAAATGTTTGCCAACACAAACCTTCTTTATATGTAATATGAATCACTTTAATAAGAAAACAATAAGAAATATATATTTCAAGCTTTCTCAATATCATTGTGTATACGAACGCGTGAGTAAAACACATAACCTAGCTTTAACAATATGTTTTTAATATAATTTTTGATAAATATTTTTGATTCAAACATAACTTTAAAGTGTACGTAAAATAGTAGTTTTTTAAAAGCTATAGAACGTATCGATCAGTGTAATACTTACGTACGAATGATCTTCAGAAAAAAATCGATGAGTTTGTCGGTATTTGAGAAACTAAGTATTTAAAAGAGAAAAAAAATTTGCACGTACATATACATCTTTATTGTTTAATTTTAAATACTTCTGGAAATTTTGTCAATATAACCCTATTAAAATCTGGGCTCTAAAAATTAAAATGTACAACTGTCAAGATGTTTCATTGTTTATTGTTTGCATAGCCTATCCACGACATGCGTACATATTTGCATTTCTCTCACACTCATGTATCTTAAACGCCGATGGATTTTCTCTGTTTACGTTTCTCTTCACCCCACTGCCCCCTCGTCATTTTTACTATTATCGCTTGAAATCACCCATTTTAAAGAAATTTCACAAAAAAAAAAAATAGCGATAACATATCTGTGGACTAAAGGCCTCAGTTTAAAAAAAAATTATGTCAATCGGTTGAGCAGAGGTTGCTGGCGGATTGTCTAGAGAAATAGGGCTTGTGTTTTAAATATATAGATTAAAACAAAAAATACCTATTGAGACAAAATTACTGAAGTAGAATTCAAATCTGAAATATTTTGAAATTACTATTTTGTGGATTATTTCACTTCACCTTTCCACGCGGTCTAATCATGAAGTGACAATGAATACACGGAAGAAAAGTTATTTTAGATCAGCGGTTCACAATTAAAATTTTGTAATCACTTTGCCCGTCACAAAAAATCACAACTTACTGATTTTCTTCTGCCAATAATTTTGGATGCATCTTATGCTTGTTTGACTCACCAATCCACTGATTAAGACTCAATACACATGACTGTTACTTGCATCGAAATTTCCATGAGAAAATTCTCAACAAATAAATTTTTTTTATTAATTGCGTTTGCTTTTGTCACTTAAACATATGACTATCGAAATATAGAGCATTCTTATTCATAACTCACTCATTATACTTTAATATATGGAATAAATTATTATATAACTGATTTCGATACATTAAAGCATCTAATAATTAAGTCAGGTGCACTAAAAGATCTCATTAATTTTTAACCATCTTTTGTGAAAAAACAAATTATAATTTAATACAGCAGAAAATTAACATGTAATTTGAATGTGGAATTAATTCTCATTGTATTTTATTTCGAAATTGTTATTTAGAGTCTTTAAAAATATTTTGTTTCTCAACAGCAAATTGTTATTTACATAAATGATTCCGCTAACTAGTTTCTACAGAATGGTACAATTTACTATTTTTATATCAAAATTGTTAATTTCATCTTTTTAACAATGAAATTACCTACACTATTAATTATTATATACATGTACATTCGCCGACTTAATAAAGTTTACACTTGAGTTTTTCAGTGTAAGTTCACAAAAAGTAGCTTATCATATTAAAGGCTTTTTTTACTGCTATATATTTATAGTACCTCTGTGAACGTACTTTATTTTCAATTTTTGACTATTTAAGGTTCCTAACCTGTTCATCCATGCATTTTTTTGACAAAAAATGACATGTCTAATGCGATAATTTCGAGCACCTATATGTCTAAACTATTGACTTTAGTATATGCTGTCGCGGATTTTTTTGTAGGAAATTTTATTCTCAAAAAAATTACTGGTACGCAATTGTGTCCAATCCATAGTTCACACACCAATTAAAGCGAAAGAGAGAAAACACATTTTTTAAGAATTTTTTAACTTTATGAACGCCGATTTGGTAAGTTCTGACTCAATAATTTTGGGTAACTTTGATCTAGAGTATCCTTACTTTCGATAATTTAACGAAAGAACGAGTTATCTCGCGTTTGCCAGTTCTGTCAAAAATGCGTTCATCCGACAATGAGGATGGTTCTAACTTACGTGACGTTAGAGAAAAGCCATAAAGGCGCAATACGCATTACTCAGTACAATGGCGTTGTTTTCTTAGTTATTAATTAATTAAAAAATTAGAATTTTACTAACTACATAGTTCAATCAGTACCTATACCTCTTGTTTTTTACATCTTTTATCGTTTAAATCTCTGGTTAAATAATATTTTGTTATATAAATATTACGCATTTTATAATCAAGAAACTATAACAATTCAACAGTGGCTGTACTTTCATTTTATTTGGAGTGAAGTCAACAAGCACTGGATTTTATAAGTATAGTAGGTATAATGTATATTATGTATTTTATAACAGCTATATTACTTCACGGTGTGAAATTATTGCTCAATAGTTCGCAGACAGTAATAATAGTGCTATATACACCGGGGCAGCTTGTTTGCATTTAGTTAATGCATGATTGCCTCAGTTGTAAAATCGTAAATCTATAACATTTCTTATACCACAAAACTGATTCCTCAAACCTCATTATATTTCTCTTCTTTTAAAGGTAGGTTTACACTGCAAACGTTTGCTCCCCAAATTAACTGTAGGCAGAGTTGGGCCAAAAATGTATAAGACCCTGTGCAACATTTTTAAATCGATAACATTTCTTAGACCACAAAACTGATTTCTCAAACCTCATTATATTTCTCTTCTTTTAAAGGTAGGTTTACACTGCAAACGTTTGCTCCCCAAGTTAACTGTAGGCAGAGTTGGGCCAAAAATGTATGAGACCCTGTGCAACATTTTTAAATTTATAACATTTCTTAGACCACAAAACTGATTCCTCAAACCTCATTATATTTCTCTTCTTTTAAAGGTAGGTTTACACTGCAAAGGTTTGCTCCCCAAGTTAACTGTAGGCAGAGTTGGGCCAAAAATGTATAAGACCCTATGCAACATTTTTAAATCTATAACATTTCTTAGACCACAAAACTGATTCCATAATATTAGAGCATCTGTTCTTTTAAAGACAGGCCTCAATTGCAAACATTTTCTGGGCAGGCAAGTTAGCTGTATGCAGAGCCGGTCTCAAAACTTACGGGGAAAGGTTTGTATGCGGAGCCTTAGGGCCAGGTACTTTGTAATAAGAGTTAAAGTAATTTTTATTCGTTTAATTATAAGGGTCTCTCTAAGTGCGGTGCTCTGAGCTACAGCATCGCTCGCACATGACTGAGGTCGGTCCTAGTCCCCTTATTGGAGGAATTTTATTTTCCAGTCGAGATTATGTGAAGGACTACTAATTCTAGTTTATACATCAGTACAATTAAGTATAAGACGCTCGGTGTGTTGGCACTCTCGCCTGCGGCTCGCGTGCCAACACACTGAACTTAATTTTACGAGTTTTTGTAACACATATTTGAAATGTGCAACAACTTTAGAGTTTTATTAAATTAAAGTCAAACACCGTAAATTCACTGACAGCACTACATA
The DNA here is from genome assembly GCA_039654895.1 of Mongoloraphidia duomilia. Classification (NCBI taxonomy): domain Eukaryota; kingdom Metazoa; phylum Arthropoda; class Insecta; order Raphidioptera; family Raphidiidae; genus Mongoloraphidia; species Mongoloraphidia duomilia. The sequence continues at coordinate 44,119,667 of CM077524.1, read as the reverse complement.
TATACTAAAAATATTGGCCTTGATACAACGCATGCTAGACCTCGCGCGGCGAAAGATGAAGCCACCGCGTCATAGTAACGTGAATGCATTGCGCCCGCCTTCTAGCTTGCTATTGGCTGTTTTGGAGATCCAATAGTAGTTTGCCAACGTCATAAAACCCAATGTGCAGTTTTGTGTACACGGCACTGTCTGCGGGAAAGCAGGCGTTCACTAGCATATTATTGATGACGTGCCTGGCTTCATCTCTCACCACGGGCACTCTACCATACTGCCGTATGGAATAAAATATTGCGTTATTGTACGCGTGCGATATATATAATTTTAAGCAACCGACTAGAGGCACGAAATGGTGTACATTTCAAATATGTATTACAAAAAAGTTTTTTTTCAAAATAGAAAAAGAAATCTGAAGCATTTAAATCTTATACATTTGAGCGATATTTAAATTATTGTAATAAATTAATAAAACCTACTATACTTTGCATTAATCTGCAAAATTTATTTTCCTGAATTATGACATCCGCTAAGAACGTGTTGACATTTTTCTTACATGTGGAAATTTTATCACGGAAAACAATATTTTTAAGTATAAAGACAAATATATAAAGAATTACTCTATAAATTATATATTTATTTCGTAAATTGTGTGGGTGCATCCGTGATAATTAGTTTTGTTGCAACAAACTTGTTGCAATTTTATGAAGTGACAATTTATTATTAAGTCACAGTAAGAAAAGGGAAAGTGAAAAATAGTTTTATCAGTTTTGTCACTATATTAGTAACTATAAGGAAGATAATTTTTTACTTCCCACCTCTACTAAGGGTAGGTAAAGATGTACTGGAATCATTTAAAAATATTGTATTACCTGTAGGTACCCTTTTATAATCTTTATAATATCTGGGGGTTTCGGGTTCAAGTCTCGACAGTGGTCATTTGATTTTTTCTTAGATATAGCTCAAAAATCATGGCAGCCTAGCTGTCTGAGATATTTATTATTTTCACCTCTAATTGTTATGTGAATAATATGGTTTGGATATAAGGGGTTTTAAATCGATTGATTTTATCATATACCAATTAATTACTGTCCACAGAAACTCAAAACGTTGTTTATCTATATGGTAAAACCTAAGGCTTCCCGGCCTAACGAGTTTATTAAGTTGATAAAACTTATAAAATGTTAACTCTCGCATGTATAATGATTCGACTGTTTAATAGCTGTACTATGCTTTGCAGTTTATTTAAATAGTCGACACTCGACTCTCGCATGTAGTGTGTTTTCAACGTGAAATTGCTATATATAAGAAGAGATCGGTTTCCACTCTCGGGCACTGTGGAGAAATCGGTAACTCACCTAGCCGGAAACTGGGGGTTTCGGGTTCAAGTCCCGACAGTGGTCATTTGATTTTTTCTTAGATATAGCTCAAAAATCATGGCAGCCTAGCTGTCTGAGATATTTATTATTTTCACCTCTAATTGTTATGTGAATAATATGGTGTGGATATAAGGGGTTTTAAATCGATTGATTTTATCATATACCAATTAATATCTTTCAAGATAACATGGAGGGCACTTTTGGAGTGCCTTGTATATTTTAATCATTAATAATATTAATTATACTTACCTACTAGTTATACTCGATAGCATTCAGTGACTTTAAAAATAAAATGTATACGTTTAAATAAACATAATTGTCTTGTACATGTAAGTAGCCTTGAATTGTATATAAATATTTTAATATTCTGAACTTTTAATACCCAACGACTTGAAACAACCAACAGAATTTTTAATGATAAAAAACCTTTCTTTGTTATTTTAGTACCTTGTATTCATTGGCTATTTGTAATAAGTATCAGATAATCAGAGACTTATATCTTGTAATTCAGTGGTTCCCAGTCTCTTTGTGGCCAAGAGCACGCAGTCAAGTCTTTAAAAAGGTGTGACAGGCACCAGTAATTTTTGCGAGTGTATAGGCTCATTTACACGGGTATAATTGCGGGTAGAGTGAAGTAGCAAGTAGAGTGGTGGTAGCAGAGTAGAGTTACTTTGCCGCATGTTGCTAGTAACTCTACTCTACTGACCGTTTATACGGGTAGAGTTACTCTACTCTATCAAGTACTTGCCTCATTACTCTACCCGTGTAAATGAGCCTTATGAATTGTACAGAATGGGAATGGTAAATGGGGGGGGGATTTAATTTTAAATTTATTATAAATATTTTTCCGGTAATTTTGGTAACATTACGTAATATTACCGCGTAGTCGCTGATATTGGTATATCTAAATGGTAACATTACAAATCGCGAATTTTCGTTCTCCGCGCCTTGTAATGCCAGACGACTGATATATTTATTGTTTTGACTCAACAGCACGATCGCAGACAAAATTCTGGGATTCCCCCTCACTCAAATCTGGTTATGCAGATTTTTTCTCCTTTTCAAAAAATGCAAAAATATCCAGGGCCCTCCATTAAAAAAAGGTATTTTTGCGAATAACTCAAAAACCCGATGCTCAATTTTTTCACCATCATTATCTACGTAAAAATAGTACAACAATTCCCATTTAACTGAAGTCGTAGCTCCAATATTAACAGAGATAGCACCAGTGTCAACTTAACTCTGGGCACCTTTTATAGTACTGAAAAAAATTTAACTTCACAGAATGCGATAGGTACATTTAAATACCAAATACTCAGCAAATACACTATTTATAGGCAGAATTTGGCACTGGGAACAACTTTTTATATAGTGCTGAAAAAACTATTGTGGTTTACCAGTTAAAGCAACTTAAAATTAATAATAAGTGCCTGTAATGTTATATCAATGATTCGACACGGTTAAATTTGAATAATTAATTAATTTCCGATACGCAGTTGAAAGCAAAACTGTCCCATTATGTCAGCCAATCGTTTTAACTACTCTTAATTCTTAAAGAGATCCTACTGGGGCATCCAAGTCCTGGGGCCAAAGAGGAAGTCGAAACTTCAGGTCCTAACTGATCAGAGAATCTCGAGACTTGTCCCAAAAATACCAAATATTGCGGATTTTTGCTGTATTGAGATTTTAATGAATTTTTTTTTATTATAAGTTTTTTTGGCCTTTATACACTCTTGTATATTTAGCCACAATCTAAAACCTTAATTTATAATGAATTTTACATGAGTGATAAATTATTAGGATATTAAGACGGGACTTCCCAGATTTACAAAATAGCAGAGCAGCCAGCGCTACGACCTACGACTGCTATAAGCGCGTCATCCAGTTTTAAAATTCGGCAGGTTCCGGAACATCTGCAATGATTCCGGGACCTGAGAAATCTCATTTAGTTCCGGGATTCTACGACAATGCTCTAGATCCTACAGAGTTTATACGAAATTGCCTACGAACTCTGCTCTTTCATATAAGATTGTTTAACGGAAGTACGTAATAATGGGCATCTTCGTACCTGCGAGTGCGGTGTTGAGGGCCACTACAATGTAATTATTGTGAAAGAATGAATGTTAATCCTTAACGGTTAATGACTTTACCTAATCAAATACTATAAAATAAAAAAAACTGTTTTACGTACCTCTTCGATAATTAAATATCCACACGTTTCATGTATAGTTTTGAACTGATTTCACAACTGAAGCACTGAAATAGTTTGTATATTATATTTATCACTTTTTAATTTTTAAGCTATACAGAAACACATTTAGTTTGTTGTATAACATTGTATTTTAATTTTTTAAGTCTCTTTGTTTAGTTTTATCCTTATTTTAATCAGCAATGGTTTAAATATTGCTATATTTTGCGTTCATCAAAAATGTTCAGGACTTAATATCGTTCATCAAATTTTGTAAGTATTTCAAATATCTAAGATAAGTATAATAATGTGTCACTACAGAACATAATGCTATATTTTTTCAAATTGAACATCCAATAATAGGTATATTTATTTATTTGGGAAACGTATCAAAAATGAAAGATAAAAATATTGAAGTAGATCCATTGTGTATTTTTCCTATATTCTGTCAGCTCAGAAGTGTTATTGCATATTATAATTGCATTTTACATATTGGTATAGATCAAATCATTAAAGTTAGACCTGAAACATGTTTAATGAATGCATGGAATGAAACGTATTTATGAAAACAGGAAAACTTAATATTTAACTTTCTTTTAAGTATTATTTATTATTAAACCTTGATCCATTATTACTTAAAATGCTGATTATGGAAATATTTTATGTAGGTATTATGATTTCTATGGAATAAACTATAATTATTATTATTATTAGCAAGACACGTCTTCACACTTTGGACTGGTTTAAATAATTAATTAAATGAAAAAATTAAATAACCCTCCTTTGCAGTAGGTACGCAGTCAGATAAAATCTTCACAAATAAAAATATGTTTCATAAAATTTTTAATTTTTAAAACAGAACACCAATTATTAAATTATTCATATCAAATACTATTATAGGTAATTTTGTTATTTGGCACATTTTTTTGCAACTGTGGGAAAATAAATTTAATTATTGTGAATAATAAAAGCATTGTTTAGCAAAAACCAAGTAAAAGTAGAGCATAAAAATGTGTTTTTTTTAACTTATACCTAAAGTAACTAAAGTGGGTAGTGTAATAACTATATGCAAATTAGTTTTTTATGAATTGATAATAAATAATTAATTATAATATATACGGTACCTACGTAATATTTTAAATAAACGAAAAAACGAATTAGAATGAATAACGTGTAAAAATTGAAACATTTTGAAAAAAAAATCGCGTACGTTCTTTACAAATTATTATTTCAAATTTTGAAAATCTTACCATTTTTGTGAACATTTTTTACAAAATAATTAATTCCATATCTTATCATATTTTAAAAAAACAATTTATTATGCATTACGAAAAATAAATAACAATGATAAATACGAAGTAATCGCAGTTACGAAATGAATACTGTTTGATTTTTGATATCTAGTCTAAACATAGCACGAATATTGTACAATTTACTTATTTTAGTAGCTGGCAAATTATAAAATTAATGACACTACCAAAAATATTAACGAGTAAGTTCACAGTTTCTCAGCCAAAAAATTTTCATGTTTACAATAAAACAGATTAATATACAATGAGATTTTCACTTTCTCTATGAACTTTTCATAAACACAATAAATAAACGCCAAAAACGGAACAGGAAACTGAACCATTTATGAAAGATATCTTGTTACAAGTACAACACGATGCTATTGGAGTTGTTTTCCGGAACAGGTATTGTATGAATCATCAGGATGTGAATCAGGATCAGGGGAGGGGGAGTATTCTTGAGCGTTCGTTGCATAATATCAACTACTACAGCGACATGTCAAATAAAAACAAATGCTCCAAAAAGACAGGTCCAAAGTATTTAATTTTAATCCGCCTTCGGGGTTAATTCGTTTAAGTCACACACAACACAATACTTTAGTTACTTTAGTTATTACTTAAGTAATAACTAACTATTGTTAGGGCACGTTTAGTTCACAACACACTCTACCTGTATTTTATTGCAGACAGGTGCTATAGAGTAGACCACCGCACCAGCCAGTGGTTCAACCCACAATAAATTTAATAAAACATCGTAGACTTCAATGCGTGTTTGTTGTAGTTGTGCCAATGAGAGCGTCATGCACGCTCACTTTTGTTATCAATGCTCAAATTCGCTGTGAGCTTCTACACTGGCGCCGCCTATTGGTTCGAAAAAGGCATCTTTGCTGTAACTTTAGTATGCGAAATTATAGGAAAGAGCAAAAAATTCGCTTATTACTTGAAATTGAGACAATACCTCCAAATTTTCTCATTGTATTGTAAACGTTAAGTGAATATATTCTTCAAAAATTCGACTGATGACCAGTCCTATACTTCCCACCTAGTAAATATTTGCAAAAAATAAACACTCTTTTTTTTTATTCTTTGACTAGGCCCAATTAACCTTAGCTGTTGGTGGTCTTTAAAACACAATTTAATTTTTATTCTTTGAAAAAAGCATGGCCCTCTTTTTTGTTTGGTGATCTACTGATGGCTAGCTTAATATAGCAAAAATCATGGTTACCTTGATTTACGTACAATTTTTATTTTTTTTAGTAAAATATTTTTTTTCTCGAAAACTATACATTTTAGAAAAAAAAAATATTTACATTTTTTTCATATTATAACATCTAGAATTCATTTATATTTTTTTTACCTATGTTAATACATGGCATTAAGAACGTTTTTTTGAATATCTCAGGATCCACTGAACCGATTTGACTCAAAATCTAATCAGATCTAAGTTAAAGGCTGATAAACGCAATAGAACAATCGGCATGCCCGTATGTTGTTTCGTTCTTAAGATATCGAAGGCGAAAAATTGACCACATACACCACACACACACACACACACACACACACATACACATACAGACATCAGTCAGAAAATGATCTTAAATGATTTGCTAGGGTCTCAAAACGTGAAATCTGTTAAAATCTCGAAATATTTTTTTCGGACTAAATCCATTACTTCCCTACCATAGTAGAGGTGGGAAGTAAAAATTCAATGTAAGTAAACATTATTATTCATAAATATTTATTGCTTTAAGTTATTAGGACTATGTAGAGGTTATGTTTCCACATTTTGTTGCTGGATTAGTTTAGGTCCGAACCATATTTGTAACCTGCTTAGATATCTAGTTGATACATTTCTCTTATATTTAGTTTTAAGTTTGAACAATTATTATAAGATTCGTTTATTATCAACTCAATTTGCCATACAATAAAATTACATTCTTTAATTATCTGTTCTTTCACTGCAACACTACAACACGTTCTCATTAAAAATACAGCATTAACGCATAAAGTCGCCGCATACAGCGCACGCGAAAAACTGCTTATCCCCTCCTTCTCGAGGCTCACAACGAATAGTCACAAAATAATAGCATTTCTCTCAGTAATTTTGTTTTCTTTTCGTTTTTTTATTTATTTTTATTTTACATGACGAAAATTTTAAAATATGGGAACACGCACCATAATTTTTGTCTGTTTATACCAGCATCACTCGAGATTAATTGAATCCATAATGATTAAATTTGAGAGCACTATAAATTGGTTACGGCAAGCGCACACATGCTACTTTTTGTCGCGCGATACTGCAGTTCAGTCGCTTATGGATCGTCAGATACAACAACCAACAGCGTACTGCGTAAGCCCGCACACTACTCGCTAATGTATCGCACGATTGTCCAAAACACATAGCACATTTGGTCGCAGGTTCGCGCAACACCATGCCATGTATACATGAGGCTGCACTCTTCACGTGCAGGCGTGCGAATGCGAAACAAACGCATCGATCGCGCGACAGTGCGATTGAGTCTCCATGCTATTGCCAAATTGCGCAATCGAACGAGAAATTTCGTGTAAATCGTCAAATCGCGATGCAGTCTCGATACAGTTGCTAAATCGCGCGTTTTCGCTACAAAAAGTAGCGTGGTGCACTGGCTCTTAGTACTTTGGTCTCGATGAGACAAGACCGAGACTTGCTTAATGTTGATTATTTGAGTTAATAGACGCTCGACAACTTAGGTCATAAGTGTCTATTATGCCGACTGTTAATGAGCTATTTTTAATTAGAGCAAATTAATAAGCTTAATGCATCGTTGATTTTCTCTGCGTCCGTACGCATATTCCGTCGTATAGTGAGGAGCTTCGTTTTTTTTTTTGCTTCTTGTTCAATACTTAGTAGAATGAAAATAGTAAAACACTAAATTTGCTTCCAGAACAAGATATAAAACTCTTTATTTAATCAAAACATGTCGTCAATCTCTTTTGATTAAATAAAGAGTTTTATATCTTGTTCTGGAAGCAAATTTAGTGTTTTACTATTTTCATTCTACTACGTTTTAAATATGTAATTTTATTGTAGATAATGAACGTCTATAGCAGACTAAAATTAAATGTATGTTGTAGGTAATCAGCGATTTGAATTCAATATAAACAAAAACAAAGTCAGACAACTGTCATATTATGTTATTTTCTATTAATGCATTTCGCATGTACCGTACTCATACCTAAATTGTCAGTTGTATGCGACGCTGACTGCTGAGTACTGACAGCCGTCAACCGAAATAATATAAATTTTGTAAAAATTGAACATCTGAAATAATAGTATAAATTTTATAAAAATTGAGCATCTTCCATAATAGTCAATACGGATTTGCTTTTACACACATGTCGCTGAAAAGTTCTGCAACCGCTTGATAATACTGTTATTTATAATTTTTATAGAAAAATAAAATTCAGATAAAAGTTGCACTATCCACAATTGTGTGTTACATAATGCAGTGCCCACTAAACAGTAAAGCAGAAATATATAGTCGGGCCGCTTAACAGATGGAGTGATCACATGAAAAGTACATGAATAGCTTGCGCCGCAGGCGTGGCCCGCATATAGTTTCGTTCCCGAACGTTCAAGCAACCAATGAGGTACTTTGCACGCGGTGATCATGCGTTTTCATTGCTCCATCTGTTAAGCGGCCCGACTATAGTAGTAAAATAGAATTTTTGTCCTACCCCCTATAAAACAGCTGCTTTTCACACATGTAAACCGGTCGTAAAATAAATTAATAATCGATTTCAGGCGACTGACGTGAGCCGGGCGGTAAAATAACGTTAACGTCAGCCGAGCGCTAAAGTAAAAATCAATAATAATTTAATTTTTTTCAATTTATTATTACTTCCCACCTCTACTATGGTAGGGAAGTAATGGATTTAGTCCGAAAAAAATATTTCGAGATTTTAACAGATTTCACGTTTTGAGACCCTAGCAATCGTTTAAGATCATTTTCTGACTGATGTCTGTATGTGTGTATGTGTGTGTGTGTATGTGGTCAATTTTTCGCCTTCGATATCTTAAGAACGGAACAACATACGGGCATGCCGATTGTTCTATTGTGTTTATCAGCCTTTAACTTAGATCTGATTAGATTTTGAGTCAAATCCACTATCCTGAGATATTCAAAAAACGTTCTCAATGTCACGTATTAACATAGGTAAAAAAAAATATAAATGAATTCTGGATGTTATAATATGAAAAAAATGTAAATATTTTTTTTTCTAAAATGTACAGTTTTCGAGAAAAAAAATATTTTACTAAAAAAAAATAAAAATTGTACGTAAATCAAGGTAACCATGATTTTTGCTATATTAAGCTAGCCATCAGTAGATCACCAAACAAAAAAGAGGGCCATGCTTTTTTCAAAGAATAAAAATTAAATTGTGTTTTAAAGACCACCGACAGCTAAGGTTATTTAGGCCTAGTCAAAGAATAAAAAAAAAAGAGTGTTTATTTTTTGCAAATATTTACTAGGTGGGAAGTATTATAGGACTGGTCATCAGTCGAATTTTTTTTAATAATAAATAATGAACAATAAATTCAGTAATGTTCCATATTACTCCAGCTGAGTTGCCTGGTAGAATCATAGGGTAGAATATGTAATTCCAGAAGGTCTTAGCATCTATAAACGGATATCATTGAATAAGAAAATCGTACCGTATTTTGCTTCTAGTGGACTACTGACTTAAGCATAACTTTATTTCGACGCAAGCGATGGAATATAAAGTGAAATTAACTGTAACGGAAACTAGTTCTTGTTTTTTTACCTTGATACTGGCGTACTGCTCAGTTTATAATTTTTACGATTAAAATAAATATGTGTATAAAAGTAATTATCTTGAAACTGACGTATATTGCTACCAGGGGTTGCCAGGTGTCTGGCAATTCAATGTCTTGTCCGGGTGAAAAATGAAAAGAAAACCGGACTATTAAATGTCCGGTTTTGACGTATTTTTATTTCGTTGTATTTAGATAAAATATATATCGACAAAAATTACTATTTTGCTAATAGTCCAGAGCTTAAAAAAGTTGGTCCACCTTGCGTTTTGTGCAGCAAATGATTTTATTTTTTTGTGTCCTCAAGCATGTTTAGGAGAAAAAAGTGCAAAGAAATCGTGGTTTTTACCCCACCAAAACTCAACCGCCCTGTTTTAGAGGTCGCAAACTTGGATTTGACATCTCTTAAACATAGTTGAGGACACAAAAAATAAAATCATTTGCTGCATAAAACAAGGTGGACTTCTTCTCGTGACTATACAGTAAAGTTTGTTTCAATGTAGATAAGGTGTTTTTAGAAGTTAATTTATTTAATACAGTGATCGTCATTCACTGTTTTGATGAAATTTTGTAGTTGAAAAAAGTTCACTTCTTTAGTAAATTTCCTTAAGTGTCCCTATTTGTACTAAATAGTTAACTACCAGAGCGAATTATTTCTTAGCGTGTAGTAAGCAGGGCAACATATTGTAAACAGCATATGTGCAGCGGATAATATGATGAGGAACTTATGTAAGTTTGCATTTCTATAAATTTAATCGACAGTCGGATATAGGTAGGTACATTTGCTGGAGAAAAGAAAAAAATGAAACAGCAAGATATATTTTGTATTCAACATGGTTAACCAGAGCCGAATTAAGTGATCACGATACCTAAGACTACTGTGTCTAAATCAATGGTCTATAATCTAAATTCTAAATAGACAGCATGATAAGTTAAACACTGAGTCACTAAAATTAGATAAGATAATTTAAAGTCTTTTCACATCTAAATGAAGGATAAATATGATGTATAAACATGTATCGCTTGCATCATTCTAATCTCACAAAGGAACACTGTTTGGCTACGCAGAAAAGCCCAGCAGGCTTTAAGGGTGCGAAGACGGAAGAGTAATTTTTATAATACAAGAAACCCTCGTATAACACGGTAATCTCGATTCTCGTGTGGTGTGAACCGTGTTGTACGGGACTAAGAACCAATAAAAAAGGAAAGTTACAAGCCAATAAAAATACACTATTTTATCAGAAATTTAATTTTTTATGGAAAAATATTTTTTTTTGTATAACGGCTAGTGAATCAACAACGGGGATTCATAAAAAATAATGGAAATTATAGCGTAATAGCAAGGTTTACTTTGCGCAAAAGCTCAACAATAACGAATTATGGCTCTTACAGACCAACGCGCGAACAGGAACGGGATCGGCGCAAAATCAAACTATATTGCGGGATATGTTATAGATGAATTTATACCCAAGCCCCCGCTATATCTTATCCCGCCATATAATTTGATCCTTCCGCAGTCCCGCGTTGATCTGTGGCCTGTGGAAGCCTTTATTTCCCATCGTTTTAATAATATATATAATTATAATTTTTATTTATAAAATCAGAAAATTTAAATAAATAAAATTAAAGTATATGTTTACAAAATATATCTTCGATAAAATTCCAATTAACTTATTGATTGATGTTGGTTCGGTACACAAGTGATAAGTGTAGGTATCGCAATTTTCTTATTCAATAGAAATTGTAAGATTATTCTCAAATTGTTTACGAAATATTTTCGAAAATAAAGTGTCGGTATTTGAAATAAGCTAGATATACAGCTTTTTACAATATTATCGATTTACATGCCTATATATTCAATCCAATCGATAAAAACGTAACAATAAATATACCTATATTAAGGTCTATAAAATTTCTTTTTATGGATCGTTCATTCAGAAATGGAACAATATTTGTCAATTAAAATCTAACCAATTTAGATAACACTAATTTTGAAATTATTGCATGTTGTTTTTTTAGTTCGGTATGTGTTGTGAAATGTGTTGAGTAAAATGTATACATCGATACGTGCAACAAAAATATTTGTTTTAGATAAGGCATTACCTGTTATTCTGTAAATATAAATTATCACAAAAATCACAACATTAAAATATTTCTAAATATTTACGAAACAGTGGTTCGTGATAGCTCCCAGACTGTTACTTATGTACAATATACTATTTGTTCACTACAATTATTTTATTGCAATATGATGATTGATTGATTTGTAGATGTTCGACATCAGTGGCGGCGCCAGAGGACGGGCCGGGTGGACCATCGCCCACCTTAAACTGTCTTGGCCCATCCTGGCATAATTCCCAATCTCTATGTCATCTTTTAAATACGTTTTTAACCTCGAAATTTCAAAAATTTTTCTTGTAAATTCTATAGCAAGTAATCTGGGTTAAAATTTTATCGAGCACTGAAATTTTGGGAATAAATGTTGTTGGCCCACCTTCAGATCACTATGTCCAACACTGACTCATCCTAACAAAAAACCCTAGCGACGCTACTACTCGATATCTTATAGGTCATTAGTGTCTGTTGCAAAATAATATAAATTGACGTTGACTATCCTCAAACAATAGTCAATACCAATATCTAAAATGCAATTGGATCTCCATGAGACAAAGTAATTTTGTTTTCTTGATGATTTTCTGGGGTTTTTGAAAAAATAAGCATTTACTTGGAAGTTATGATCCATTGTATAGGACGCTTCCACAATGACTATAAGGCCTAAAAATTCAGTACAAGATTTTTTTACCTATCTTAGCAGCTTTTTTGCTGAAAAATATATGTCAAAATATTTGCTTCTGAGATACTTAAGTACTTTCCGCTATTCTTCAAACCTTTATCTGTGTCAGACAGCAAACAGAAGTCAAGTTTAAGTTATCAGAACTTAACGTAAACTAAAACTATATGATCTAGAACGAACATTTACATAAACTGAAGCTGATCAATTGATTATGAATCTATATAAATATCGAAGAACCCGTTTTTAAAGAGAAAAAAAATGGGAAGCAATTTCTCTGGAAGTATGGTAGACTGCATTATGTTAGGTACTTTCTTGTCATGTTACTGTTACATGACTTGAGCAATTAGATATACCTATGAAGGATATTAACTAAGAAAATATTAATAAATTATACAAAACTATTCTATAATTTCATAAATTTTATTCATTGAATGTAAACTGCATTTTAATTTGCTCCGATCACCTATATTTAAACATTTGAAACGATAATATGCATTGTCGAACACCTTAAACTTTCACCGCCCCAGATCTGTTATTATGGGAGCACCGAACAGTATGTAATACTAATAAAATACAACGTAACAGTGGTATGCTTCTGTAGTGACTATTTTAATTACACTTTTAAAATTTATTATTGTAAATATCGAAGTGCTAAGAACAGCCTGTACACTTTACTCACTAACTACAAAAAAAAATTATTTTAAAAAACAAAAAACCCGACTGCGTAAAAATCGAACTTAAAAGATGGAAACAAGATCAAATGATAACATGCAGTCGGAGGCATAGTAGTAACAAATTTAACAGAAATACCTCCGACTGCATGTTATCATTTGATTTTTTTCCATCTTTTAAGTTCGATTTTTACGCAGTCGGGTTTTTTGTTTTTTAAAATAATTTTTTTATTTCAAATGTTTTTAGTTAAAAATAAATCGATATAGATCCTAAACGGTCAGTCGAATCGAAAAATGTTGAGGGAAAACTAAATATGATTTTTAAATACCTATTCAATGATACCCCACTTGATATAGTTTGTTGACTTTCATTTTTTTCATTTTCACAATATGGCGTTCTGTGGTCGCCATTTTGAATTTTCACTAACGTCATGTCTTTAGTGACACTCGCCGGACTAAGGGGAATCGATTGACGTGTGAATCATAAAAATCAGCCCAGGCGTTTGGTCTGTATAGTGCTTCAAAGGAACATACAAACATTCATACCCACATACATACATAGGCTGTTAAACACATTACCACTCCTTTGCGTTGCAGTCGGGTAAAAATACTTATGTTTTCAGATTAAAAATAATCGGTCGTTTAATTAAGTATATAAAACTGAAATTAATCTGAATTTAATCATACAAGTAGTAAATTAGTAATTAACAAGAGGTCTCACCAATATTCTATCTATGTACAATCCACCTTCCAGGAGTGCCAGTGGTAATATTGTGTCGGTCTATGCAGCGCTGCATACTGAATTCATAATGTATTAAAATAAAATAGAATAATATACCATAAACATTATGTCGAATTTTATATTCATTTGTTATATACAAATTTTGCTATTTTAAAAGGTCAATCTAAATATCTGCCTTTTGTATTTAGTTGTACTAATTTAATCAAAATCACATAATATACCTATGTCCAAAATTGATATAGCCATTGTGCATATACAGGGTCAGGATTTTGGCTTACTGCAGACGTTATAAACCGATTTTTTTAACATTCTCAATGTCGAACGCATTTATTTACAATACATTAAGTTTTTATTGGTCCAGGATATCTTTCCCTGATATATTTTCCATAATTTTGCGAAGAAAGAGTTATCTCGAACTGGCCAGGCCTGATCGTATATTATATACGTACGCTCCATATGTACGAGTATATGTATCGACACCTGTGCTATCAAAAAATGGTCCAGGGGTCCGCGAAGCATATTTTGAAAAGCACTGCATTAATATATTTATTTTGGAGACAATAAAAATACGCAACTGATTAAACTTTCTACAGGTGCGAATGTAGGTGTTTGTCTTTTGAAAACAAAGGTTTTATACTTGTGTGTGCGGTGTTGAAACTAATAAATATGCATAATAAGCATACATTAGTTCCAATTGGTACTGGCATGCAAACGATGTCTTTTACTTCTAATTAATGCAACGCGTGCCAATTACATTTCCCCCGTAAAATATGGGCATTTATGGTCACAACTTAATTAAAGGCCTTTTAAAAACGTAAGAACTAATTAATGAATTGGTTTCGAACATAGATTTAAATGGTTTGAAAAATCTCATTTATTTTTATGTACACCGTGTAATAAATGTTTCGATACGATTTTGATTGGCTGCCATTTGGGTTCTACGTAAGTCAGAGAGTTATTTAACAATTATAAAGAGTGATTGTTAACAATATTTTATTATGGAACCTAGCTAATGCCTCTACAACGTGTTATTGACGTTAGTGTAATTAAAACCTTTCATGGAAATGGATCGTCGATGTAAATACTCGAAGAAAATTACGTGAATTTTCTGTGTTCATATGCCAAACAAGTCACCGTATAGTTAAAAATTTTGCAGGTAATAGCCGGTATTGGGGAAATGAAAATCTTTGACTGATCCATCAACGACCTTTGCACCCTCGTAAAGTAGGTCATTTGGGCCGGCGCGCGGCATCAAAATGTGATGAAAAATGCAGTTGAAAGAGCTTGCAATTGTATACGACGGGCCCGTTGACTAAAGCCGGCCATTTGGCCGATATCATATTTCATAAATTTTACATAACTATAGCTTCATATAATTTTTATTAAATTTGAAAATGGTATCTCGACATTTATGAGACCCTGTCATTAGCCAAATGAACCTATTTCTTAAATTGTAATTAATACATTCGTAATTCGTATGCACCAGAATGCGTATAAAATAATAAAATATTTTATTTTTTACCATTACAACTCCACAGGTGGGGAAGGTACTAATTTAGGTCAAAATTCACTTTTCAAAATTTTACAATATTTTTTCGTTTTAAGGTCCCCTGAAGCCAAAACACATATTTATGGAAAAAGTCTATTTGTCTGTTAGTTTGTGAGTACGATACAGGCCAAACGGGTGAACGGATCGAAACCAAATTTTGGTAGGATGTTTGACATGTAAAAAGGAAGAGCCTAATTGTTTTTGGGGAAAATCGACGCATGCGCAGAAGAGATATGTGCTATAACGTTGTTTTTTCTATTATAAGTAATGGTATATATTTAAAGTAGTATAAGTATCTACAGTTTATTAATCTATTCGTTTTTTCAAGTAAGTTTTGAAAAAAAAATTCTTTTCTATAAGTACCTTATAGTTTTGTAAGTATTTTGAAAATAAAAAAATCAGCTTTCTTTTGTTCTGTAGTAATTGATCTGTCAAAAAAAAATGAGTTATCTGACAAGCATGCTAAGGTTAATTTTTACGTGTTAAACCATGTGAGAACGAAAAACAATAATATAATAATTTATAAATATTTAATACTAGTCGTTTCCCGCGTCATCGCACACGTTAACAGAAATTTTACTTTATTTATTAGTATACTTAATATTATATGTCAAATGTCAGTATTTTTGAAGTTGGAATGGTCCAGCGCCCAATTGGCTGCTATACAAAAGGGCAGCTTAACAATTTTAAAAATTACATATCGTCTATTTTATTTCGATTAAATGCCTATAGTAATTCAATTTATAATTAATTAAAATTATTTATCGGTAGGTACTGTATGTCGAAATAAAAAAAATTGATTTATTGAATATAAAATATATAACAGATAAAAGCAATTGTGACTTGTGAACAATGGATAATAAAAACTTTAATTTTCTCCAATTTATCATAAAATTCTGCAATACCCAATATACAATATATAGAGTTACACATGCTTACATATTACACATACCTATCAAAAACATGTTAGATACGCTTTACTAGAATAATTAATTTCGACCATCGTGATATTTGTGTTTTAGTCAGCTACCTAGAAAGATAGACAGATGAAATTGCAGGAGGCAGGAAAAAATTCCCGCTGCACTCAGGCCTACAAGGGCTCATTGTGCATCCCCGACATCTAAACCAGGTCCTGAACAGTCCTGGGCCTTCAAAAGAAGTCGCCCCGCCCATTCGTGATGGACCTGTTACATCTCGGTAACCAAATATTTCGTTTCTTTTCAAGAATGTAAATTTTGATTTAATTTTTCAAATTTTCTTTTTGAAGTACTTAATAAACATTGACTGATTTTCCAAACAATTTTAATATATCTCAACAATCGTATTTTATTTATTTATTTATTGTAGATTATAGACGCGTCGACATCTAAGGTCATTAGCGTCTTTCAACTACACTATAAATAACAACTAACTTAAAACTAAATAACATCACAAAACATCCATGAGCGCAGGTGGGATTCGAACCCACGGCAGTCCAGTCTAGAGGTTGCGGCGCCAAGCATGCTAACCACTAGGCTTTACTGCCCTCCAACATCGTGTTAACATCCAACCACATTATGTCAAAGTTTCATCATCGGATAAAAATTGAGAGACAAATCGCGTCACGCGTGATACATTTTGTGGAGGCCGCAGGGTTAGTTTACCATACACTCAGATAAATGCAACTACTTTAAAAAATACTTTGCATACCACGGAATATGTCATCCGGTCCTATATAATAGATAGGTAGGTATAGGTAGTACGCACTACGCATTCCTTGGTCAATGGCGGCTCGTAATAACTAGTGATGGTATTCTGTATGGTCAATATTTATGCCTGGCTTTAAAAGTTTAAGTTATAAGTTATAATATACTAGCGGCCCCGTCCGGCTTCGCTTGGGTGTTAAGAAAGCCCGGGTGCAATACAGTGACTACTCACTCGCTTCGCTCGTTATACTATGTAAAGAAGATAAAGAAGATAGATAGACGAATTACTACAGGGATAGTGACATCGGACGGAATTCTGTAAAACTATGAGCGCAAACTAAACTAAAAAAATATAATTATTGTCAAAGGAAGAATATAACAAAAATAAAAATATATAAATAAATATCATGTAGAATTTAGAAAAAAAAGCCAAAAATTCTACGATGCCATCAGTTTCCGAACCCGGGTCCCTGTGCATATAGCGCTGCGATGTAACCTCTGCGCTACGAGTGGAACAGTTGAGTACGGTTGTTTTTATGATATATAAGTATGTTGCGAATTCTTACTGCCGGGTTAAAAAAATAACGAATTATTAATGAAAAATAATTAATATATAGGTACTGTCTACTGGCCAATACAAATTTCTTTCTTTCATGTAAAATTGGAAAATAAATAAATATCAATGAAAAATTAAAACCAATAGTAAAATACTTTCACGATTTTGAGTTAAAAATAACGCCACTGATCCTCGCGAGTGCAACGTACTGTTTGGCGCCAGTCAGCTGGGTTGTTATCTAATTTCCCTAAGGCGGTGCATCCAGCAGCATACCTTTGTCAGCGACCTTTGAAGGTGACTTCGATGCACCGTGCG
This sequence comes from Mongoloraphidia duomilia, assembly GCA_039654895.1. Taxonomy (NCBI): domain Eukaryota; kingdom Metazoa; phylum Arthropoda; class Insecta; order Raphidioptera; family Raphidiidae; genus Mongoloraphidia; species Mongoloraphidia duomilia. The sequence continues at coordinate 44,101,689 of CM077524.1, read as the reverse complement.
TCGCATATTTTGTTTGTTTACCTATATATATTATGATATATTTACGAACATCAACAATGTTGCTAAATCTATTTGTTTTCATCGGAGTATTTTTCGTCGTTACAGTTTATTTTTTCTACATTTTTGACGATTACTATAAAGTAAAAAAAGAGGCTCGGTGTGTCGGTAAAACCACACTGCTAACTTCCCATTGGGTGCCCTTAGAGATTAGAGACCAACATTTTTATTTTGATACGAAGAAAAATTTAATTTTGGCAACATTGTACACACAACACACATACGATCATGGACATATAATACATTGCTGCCAAATAACTGTGATAATTCTTTACGCAGCAGTTATAAATATAGAAAGGTCAAATTTAATGAATAGGTATTTTTAAATTGAAATCTTTCTGTTTAATTGCTTTCCACTTGACATTATTTCGACAATTTCTTAAATCTTAATAATAATTTAAAATAATAACATTAACATTCAGCGGTGAATATCCGGAGTACAGTTTTCAATTCATTATATTATTATTTTTAAACGTTTCAACTACGTTTTTTTTATATTTATTATAATACTAACTTTTTCCCGCAGCTTCACTCAACATTAACGCGAGCGAAGCTGTGAGAAAAAGCTAGTATACAGGATCGTCCCTAGGGATTGAGGCTCCCGGGTCAAAGACACCTGTGGCGCCACCCTCCCCCCTACTGTCAAATTCACCAAGTAGTGTAAATCTTTTTATTTGGTTTTCAGAACAAACTGCAATATTTCAATCAACCATTGCAAACATTCTTGAAACTTCTTGGTGTTTTACATTAAACTACACAATTATTGTTTTTAAGGAGGGCGCAAATGCAATGTTATAGCTTGGGCACTGCATCGCGTAAAAGGTAATTTTTGGTTTCAAAATTTAAGTTATATCTATCACTTATCGGTTTTGACACCCTCAAAGGGGGCACCTGGCGGCCCCCTCCTTAACGTAACGTCCGGGTCAGTTTGACCCACTTGACCCCCCCTAGGAACGGCCCTGCTAGTATGTTTATTATTATATAAGGTTTACTTCAATCGAACATCTTTATAAATATTTATTATGCAACGCGCCTTATATGTATATAAATAGTTGTTTTACGTCTCTTTGATTACAAAATTAGAAAAAAATCACTTCTCGACAATATTAATTTATTGTTTTTATAAAGAAAATTGCTAATATCACAATTTGTTTTTTTCATTCGTGATGTTTTCACTTATTTCAACATCTTGCCGGTCGTTTATTTACAAACAATTATTCGTGTTTTATCATTATTAGAACATAAAGACGGTCTCATGCTGAACGAGATGAGAGTGTCATTACTTTGATCAAAATGACGGTTGAAATAAAATATGTGTACAAGTAATTTTTTAAGGTCACCAACAGCTAGGGTTATTTGGACCTATACTAGCACGAATTCATATTTTTGATAGGTACTTTAATTACCAGTCCATTGATTAGAACCTGAGAACTGAGGGCTTGTAATAGAGGACCAATGTAAACGCCATATAAACAACGGCATTACTACACGCTCGGCTATATTCTCCATCCCACAAAAAATTTAAAAGTTATATAAACTGCGGTACATGTTTTTTGCTTAAATTTCTTTTCCTTTGGCGATCAAATCAGATCTAGTACATAGTAAGGTAGATTTCTAGGTGGAGGGTGCGTTCCCTATCCTGCTAATGCTTAGTATTGGATTGGCACAAAAATGAGAGGAAGTGATACCTATTGCAGACGAATATCATTATCTCTTTCTAGAATTGTGATTGGTTCTTCGTCTTGGGGGACCGTGTGGTCTAGTGGTTAGCGCGTCGGCCTCTAGATCACACGGTCGTGGGTTCGAATCCCACCTGCGCTCACGGATGTTTTGTGATGTCATTTAGTTTTAAGAAAGTTGTTATTTAGTGTAGTTGAATGACGCTAATGACCTGAGATGTCGATGCGTCTATAATATACTTACAATAAATAAATAAAAGGTTCTTCGTCTTCATGTCTATATTTTATACTTTTTTTTTGAAAATAAAGTGAAAAGTAGGTATTTTGTAGTGGGTTTGGCAAAAAATACCATGTATATCTCGTGCGTAATAGTACCTATTATGATTCGTGTGATTATAAAAATTCGCTATTGCTTGTTTTTACATACTGGCATCACTCGTCGTAATATAGTCCATTGCACATCTAGATCTACTATAAGATCACATAATAAAACATTTAAATACCTCAGTGCATGTATAATTTAGCAATTACACTGTTATGTCGACAGGGTTCTGCACTACGACCGAGTTTTATTTATTTATAACTCTCAACAGTGTCAATAATATTTCGAAAAAAAACTTTTTATAAGATATTAACCTATTTTATAAACGAACCATTTCATTTTTGTGATTAATTGATTAATAATGTTATCGTTTATTATACTACTCTTTTACCGTTTCACAGTGTGCAGGTACCTTTATCCCGCATTGTGCTCTATCAGTGTCACCTGCGGTTAAAAACATACGCGCGCCTATAACAACAAAGAACACGACATAAACAACCTAGGTGCATACTTATTAATCAGTAATCATGCCAATTAAGGTCATTGTCACGTGTTTATTGTTTCACTTGACAAGCCACGGTATACGCATGTCTTATAATTCTATATAACTTTTAAATTTTGCTCATTCAAAAAAAATGCATAAAAAACGCGATTATAAATATTAAAGGTCCCTTGAATATGGATGAGGCAACAGCAGATTCTTAAATCTTTTTTTGTAATTTTCAACCGATTTGAAATAATCTTTAAAAATTAAAAGTATAATACAGAAATCTCTTCGTTTAGCGCTATTTTTATATTATGTTAGCGGCCCCGTCCGGCTTCGCCCGGGTGCTAAGAAAGCACGGGTGCAATACACTACTCACTCGCTTCGCTCGTTGCTTGAGTATTATAATTACATTACTCAGTCGCTTCGCTCGTTCGCTATATATATAAACCTTCCATGAAAAATTATCTAACTGATGGTGAAAACCGCATCAAAATCCATTGCGATGGTTTAGGAATTACATTACTCACTCGCTACGCTCGTTCGCTATATATAAACCTTCCGGGAACAATTCCGTCATACATGATTTTGGGTAACTTTAACCGTTTACGCAGCGCACGCAACGGAAGCTCTCAAAAGGATTAATTTTTCCCGTTTTTGCAAGATTTTTCATTGATGCTCCGCTCCCATTGGTCGTAGCGTGATATTATATAGCCTATAGCCTTCTTCGATAAATGAGCTATCTAACAAAAAAATTTTTTTTCAAATAGGACTGGTAGTTCCTGAGATTAGCGCGTTCAATCAAACAAATAGATATAGATAGATTGAAATTTAAAAAACAAGAAAAAAATTATGAAAACGGAAAATTCGCTCTTCTAGTCCTTAGAACTTTACAATTACTGACTAAGTTACGATTTAGTTTATTTTTATTAAAGTTATTAACTTCTGTATAAATCATTAAAAACATGACTCTCTCATGATGTGGACTTTGTAGGCGCGTTACTATATATACGAACACATCGATCGATACCCAGTAGTGCTTCTATTGTACAAAGTGCAGAATTTACCAATTTTATAATATTAGTTTAGATTTAGATTAGTTTAGATAATCCATAACGTCTACCATAGTGGAAAAATATTGTCAAGTGTATAATCTATAGAGCATAGTGTTGTTTCGGGGATTAAATGCACTTCCGACCAGAAGTTACAGTCCAACAACAAAAGAAGATACCTGTCAATTACAGGTAAAGAAAGAGATTTACATTAAAATGGATAAATATTATTTTTACGGTTGAAAATTCAATTAATGTTTCTTTATTTATATTTTATTGATAAAATTTGTTATTTTATTTAATGTACCTAATCATTAAATGCAGTAAATATGTAAATAAATATGAATAACATATTTTCAAAAATCTCATCTCGTCCTGTCTCATGCGATGCCTACCAGCGACCTAAATGATGTTTTAGGTATAGTTTAGCCATACATTCTTCATTTATTTGTAATTAATATGCAATAATGTAAACACACACATATCTAAATGTCAATAAAATCTACTCAAAAGAGAAACTGCAATAGGTTCAATAATATTACATAATAAAGGTGAATCTAATCAAGGTCGCGATAAGTGTAAACAAAAGATGATCACGTTCCTGAGATCACGACAGATCAAAGATAAAATATATGAATAAGTAGCTATTATGAAGAATACACACTTAAACCGAACCTAGCCGCGAACTTCGAAAACTGTGTGAACGGGAACCCTGTAACGTCGACGCGTAACATCAGAGCGAATAATAATTCATGTAATGGACGTACGCATCAAGGCTCACAGTGTTTTGTATTTTTGAAGTGAAAAAGTAGAGCGGCTGATTTGTAATTAAACGGGTAACGATGTTGCGAAAAGACAAAACGAAACGCTGCACCACTACTCCTCTAAATTGTTATGTGTGTACGTGTCTACAGTCGACGCGACTAGATTCCCACCACGCTTGTCACGAGAACCAGTATTCGTGTTTGTAATACTAGATGCATATTAATTATCATATACCTACAGTCCTACATGTCCATACATAATATGTATATAATAGATAGATATATATTATTCGTGTCTACTCGAGAGTCGAGACACGTTTTCCCACCATCAAATACGGTCACTCCCACCACGTGTTTTTTTCATTTTTTGACTTGTTATGTATTATTATTATTGTAGATTATAGACGCGTCGGCAACTCAGGTCATTAGCGTCTTCAACACAACAATTAGCAATCCATTTGTGTATTAGAATCTGCCAGTCGGCATACACAAACCGACTGGTACGAGCTCGGGGTCCTGAGAACGCCAATTCCCAAAGAACATTTGAATGCAATTGCGAGAACAACTACATTCCAATGTACTTGTTATGTAAATAGTATTATAGCCAAAATATCGTAATATTATATTGTCATCAAAACGACATGTTTTCACATCGATTTGACATTTGAAAGAGGGTGAAAATCGAGTTGCAAGATTTTTCGCGGCAAGGTTCAGTTCAAGTGTGTGCCTATCTTTAAACTCGACCAGATTTCAAATTGCATAAATGTCTATAAATTATTCAATCTTTATGGGAATATGGTTAATATCTATATCGTTTAACGCCTCCATACACTTCAAGGCAAGCATCCGCGAGAAAAGACACTTGAATAGGTTATTAACTTCAGATTCAACGATGTTTAGCTATGTTTTACAATGATAAAATGAATTGATTTTCGATTAATAAAGAATTAATGACAATGATAATTTCAGAAACAGTTTTACCCCTGTGAACCGTATCAAAAAACCGCTGGACGCATTCTATTCATTTTAACGGTTATCTGAGACCCTAAGGCGAAGGAAAACGCAGGTTGCCGGATCTCAAAGCTGGTCCTTTATTGTTCCCCACCTCAGTTTTGAGGAAGTTGTTGTAGCAGAAACTTTTACACATGAAATTCGGAGGATACATTTCTTCTATAACTTAGGGATTCACTAAGAAAAAGTTTTTGGAAATTTCACTCCTAAAATGGGCGTGAAAAGGGGTATATGTGTTTTTATAGATTTAATCATTCTGTCCATATCTATTGGTTTTTGAAACATGAAATTTGAAGGATGCATTCCTTTTATAACATAGGCAGAGGCACCTACCACAAGATCTTTCAAAACTCCACCCCTAAGGCGGTGAAAAGCGTTAAATGTGTTTTTACTGATTTAATCATTCTGTCCATACTATAATTGGTCTCTGAAACATGAAATTTGAAGGGCACATTCCTTTTTCTACCGTATGCATCCACTGACAAAGGGTTTTTCAAAATTCCACTTCTAGGGGAGAGAAAAGGTGCGTAAGTGTGTTTTATAGAGATTTAATTTACACCCCCTTAGGGGTGGAATTTTGAACAAATCTTTCTTAGTGGATGCCTACGTTTTAAAAGGAATGTATCCTCCAAATTTTGTGTTTGAAAGACCAATAGTATGGACAGAATTATTTAATCTGTAAAAAACACATTCACCCCTTTTCTAATTTCCTGACAAGAACAATAGAAAATAACTTTTGTCCTGCCAGAAGCGGAATTCTGTACCTTTCGAATACAAGCCAACCAAAATAAAAATCATGATCCATTGTCGACATTAATTATTATGATTAATGGTTCAGTATTATAACCAATATTAGAGTATCTCACTGAACAATCTTTTCTATCAGCTTCATTAAGATATTTACTATATGAAGAGATAAATGATGAAAGATATTCATTATTCATCCGATTGGATCTCTGTACAGTCCAGAAGTGTGTCACGCAGATGGGTGTTTGGCCATCCAAGGTCTACAACATCATATTCAATTCTAAATACTTACATAATTTTTTTAAGTATAATATGCGCTAGTTTCATGTTTATCGGAAATTCAATAATTTATGTCTTATGGCTATGGCGAAATATTAATTTATTTATTCTAATGTTAATGATACAATTTCTTTGGCACTAAGTACACCAGGTCTAGCTGTGTCAATTATTTACGTATTCATTTACAGTAGCGGATCCAGGGGGGGCTAAGGGGCTCAGTCCCTCCCCCCCCCAAAGCATCTGGATCCACCCCTGACAAATTTCAAATTAAATAAAATGTTGTGTGCTTTTCTTGTGTTTACCTTGATAAAACCTACCCTCAGCTGGGTCAAGCCCCTCCCAAACCAAAATCCTGGATCCGCCACTGTTCATTTAAGTCTTTTGAAAGGATAGGTAGCTACCGTAGAACATCACGGTAAGTACCTACCTATACGGAACTTTGCGAGTTATGACGATACGATGCTATTACCAAAGTTTTATGAAGGCGCTAAGAACGGATATTTGGGTCGAAATATGGATTTTTTCCAAAATCGCTTGAGTTGTAAATTTGACTAGTGTTCTTTGTTAAAATTTCAGAGATATCTGTTCGCAGTTCGACTAATTTTAGATGTATTCGCCTCCTAAAGTGAAAGGGGTATAAAACAGAGGTATGGGAACTTTCGTGAAAGGTATGCCGTATGCGTACTTCTGAAATCGCTAGAATGGGTGAACGGGGAGGTGGTGGGTTTCTTGAGATACTATTACTATCACTGCTTAGCGTAAGCGAAACGCTGGCAATTTAAACTTCACCTAGGCGAAGCCGAGTAAATCACATAGAGATATCATAGATAGAGGAGGGAAGTCACCCAAAAAAGTGTCGGTGCAAACGATAGAGATGGAGAATAGACGTGTACTTCTATCTTTTTCTATCACAAATGGTTACAGAATCTGTAACCATGGTTATGTATTAACAATACCTACTATACATTTTTAAATTCACAAGTGCGTCAGAAGACAAGGAAAAGAAAAACTATCCGTTTTCTATCCCTCTTTTCCAACCTGACACTGTCACCTACAGTTGTACTTATGACTCTCCTACTCTATCTATGATCTCTATGGTAAATCAGCGTAAAATCAGAATATAAAGGTACTCTATTCCAGTCTTCGCGAAAGTTGTGAAGTTTGAAGAGATAATAGGACAATTTGTTTTTAGTTTTTACCAAGTTTTTGTCAGTCACTGCTTTTGTTAAGTTGGTGGCAATGATCCCTCTAAAAGTTAAGTTTACATTTGTCAAAAATTTTAGAATTTGTAACTACTTTTTAAAATATGTGAATAAATTTTAAAACACAAATAAAAGTAACATTTTTAATAACATTTAGATTTTCGACGTTTTTTTCACGTATGACTTATACGAAATATTAACGTGTATTGTTTAGTTCTAAGGTAAAAATCGTATCTGTCAAAATTATTTTTACAATGACTGATTGTGGATTTTGTATTATTTGTTTCCGGAAGGAAACTGCTGAAAATCTAGAAAATTTAGATAAGACTATGGAAGACATTTATTTTTTGATGAGTATCGAGGTAATTATTAAAAATAACAATAGCAAAATATTTGGTGTACCTATCTTCTTTCATTGTTTAATTTGGTTGTTTTTTTTTTAGATACGCGAAATGAATTTTATCACAAAACATATATGTGCAATGTGCCTGAACTATATAGGCATTTTTCTCAAATTTAAAAATCGTTTTCTAAGCAGAATTCGTTCGGATATTATTACACAAATGAAAATGTACAGTTTAGGAAATACACCGTATAAACGTGACACTGGATACAACGGTATGGGACCACTAAACCCTGTATCAACGAATAAGTCGACAGAATCAGATAGCGATGACAGTTCTTCAAGAATGTCGTTGTTACAACCGAAATTCTACAGGGACGTGTATACGGCAGCTACAGAATCGGGCGGAATGTTCAATCACGTAACTGCAGATGACGAAATGATTGCATCCCAGAAAAACAACAGTCTGCGGTGTCCAGAGTGCAATCGTAAATTCACAACAAACGCAGGTTTGGCTAGGCACAGCCAAAAACACTTACGTACATTGAAAAGGCTAGTGAAACCAGAAATTAAATCTGAAATACCGGTAAGATTCAGTTGTAACCAGTGTAATAAACTGTTTGATAGAAAGTTTGAGCTAAACGAACATAGTAAATTACATCTTCCACAATTAATATGTAAATTCTGTAACGCGGTTTTTACAACAATGTTTGAATTTAAATGGCATGAAGCAAATTGTTGCGGGGTAACGTTAGCTGCTGTTCAGGATGAAGTGACTGAGGCTAGAACAAGGTCGAAGAGTGTGTTATCTGATACTCTATCAACAAGAAGTTCTGTCGGAAGCATTCAGTCGAAACGACGAAAACGGAAAGGTAATCGTTGGACGCATCGGAAAAAGTCTAAATATGGTCCGACACCGACTAAAAATGGTAGAAGAGGTAGGAAACGTAAACAGCCCATTGAGAGTGATGTCTTGGTTGATAATAATAGTGACGACGACGATAATTGCTCTGTGATCTCTTCATTTTCAATGGCAAGTTCTGTCCTTACACGTGTCTCAGGTTTATCCGTTTGTGAAGACGGTTCGATACACACAGAAGATAGACCAAACACAAGACAGTTAACTAAAGCAATAAATAAAATCGTCACCAGAAAAACTCTTAAACATTCATACGCTCAAAATAGAATTGTGGTATTGAAACGCGCGCAGTTAGAAAGGAAGCAAAGAATCATACAAAGTTTTGAGTGTTCGTATGAAAATTGTTTGTATATAAGTGAAGATTTTGATAAAATGAATGAACATTGCCAACAAGAACATAACTCTTTGATGCTTTATCCGTGTCGCGAGTGCAGAAAGAAGTATTGTTCTGAGTAAGTAAATTTATGGTTTTAAATACAATTAATTCTTCTGAAGGTGAATTGACATCTGCACAAAATAAGTTTGAGTTAAAAAAGTCAGATTTTTCTCTGGCTCAACAATAACAGTGTACCCTAATAGTAATATTAAAGGTGTTGTTCCATCTGAGTGTAGGATTTGTGCTGCATAGTTTGTCATAATGCGAAAAACTGAGTACTGGAATTTCGCCCTTGTTGCGTATTGTTCTGAATAATGCGTGTCAAATATGATGTTTTTGTGAGGACAACCCAAATTAATACAGTACGCGCACTACACAGATATATTATGCATAGTATACAAAAATGTGATAAACGCTTATGACATCTGTTGTCGAACGTCTATAACCTACGATATCTATCAACATAAGTGTGCTGCACAAAATTGAGATGGAACAGCACCTCTATATAAACTTGCGTTATCATAAATGACATCGAATTTACACTATGAAGCACCAAAAATAGATTATATGAATACCTAATTTTGTAGCCGACCTTTGGATCATACTGTCGTGAGTTCGAATCTCGCCTCCGCTCATGGATGTTTTGTGATGTCATTTATGTTTAAGGAAGTTGTTATTTAATTTAATTAAGACGCTAATGACCTAAGTTGTCGACGCGTCTATAATCTACAATAAAATAAAAATACCTAATTTTCTTTTTTTTTTTGTTGCAGAACTCTTTTATCAAATCACGTGTCAAACCATTCAGCAGGACCCTTTTTGTGTCCATTGTGTGAAGACGCTTTTGAATTTAAAGATGATTTTTGCGAGCATATGCAACAGCACCATGAGGTTTCATATCCTTGTAACAGATGTGACTTTGTGTTCATCGATCAAAACTCTCGAAAGGTACATAAACAGTTACGTCATAGCTCTTACCCTTATTTGTATAAAGCCGAATGGATTCTCGCTCGAGCAGATGAATATCGTAAACCGATCACAGATTTGCAGTCTGAATGCTCAGAAGACATTTCTAATGACATAGGTTTAACAATTAATTCTGCTTTTTCAATTGGTGATGTCAATTCTCGTCCATCTACGCCTTTTGTTTTTGAAACAATCGATTCTCCGCCAGACATTTTAAATCAACAACCTGATGTTGAAGATGTTGAACAGACTGTTATTGATAAATCACTAGAAAACAATGTTGATAATAATGAAACACCAGTTAACTGCGAAACTGGTAATCAAGAACAGTTAATTTATAAGGAATTAAATAATAGTGTTTCAGATACAGGGACAGTTGATGATTACAGTAGTTCAGAAACCACTGAAGATCATTCAATAACCATTGACGATAATATATTTTTAGATAATATCAATTGTGGTGATATTACAATTGGAAAAGAAGTTATAATAGTTGATCCAAATCAGGATAGTATTGATAGTGTAGACATACAAAATAATAGTTTTACTGTTCATTTTCCTGATGATTCGACTCCATTATTAACATCCGATATCCAAAGAATATTTGAAGATGATCAGTTTAGTATATAAGTATAAAAATCAAGGGTTTAATTTTGCCTTCAGATACCTAAGTTTTATAAAAGCACTTCTTAACTTAAGAAGTATGTATGTTCGTTGAACTCCTGTGCTCTGAATACATTTTTGGGAAACGATTTCGGCTGTAATTATCCAGTTCAATAAGAAAAGAAAAGATATGCGTTAACATTTATGAAAGTCTTGTTTAAAAACTAACGTAGGGTATTTGTTTCTCGTGGCTTCAAATATTATAAAGCCTGAAACAGACGATCGTGTAACCAAGTCGAAATGCGAATATGAATAGGAAGGTATTGCCGATTTTTATTTTATTACATAACTATTTACATGCTATTTGTAGAGGTGGTGCAAGGACTCAAAATATTGAGTACCGGCTCTTGAGTTAAGTAGAAAAAATAGTCGAAAAAATTCCAGTTTAATAGTAAGCAAATAAACATTTAATTGGGCGCTCAGTTTACGAGATTAAATCAAAATAGATAAACCGAAATGACAAAGTGTTGAATTCGAATCAAGAAGGCAGGGAAAAAAATGTTACATTCCATACAGGGTTTAAGGGCAGTTCGTTGGATTGGGTATCTCGGTAATGGATTTTTATTTTTGAGTTGAATCAATCGAGTGGTGCCTGGAGAAAAAAAAACGGGCCAAGTGTGAGTCAAACTCGCGCATCGAGGGTTCCGTACAAAAAATAAGGAGTTAGGTAGGGGTAAAAAATTAACAGATTTAATTATTTAAGCTTGTTTTTAAAAAGTTTTTTTTTGTACTTATATTTTACTTTGTTCTTTTTAGTGTTTCAAAATTTTTCCGTATCAAATTTAATTCAATTAATTTTTAAAGTGAAAAATTCCAAAATGTTTACACATTATAAAAAAAAATTACGTATTGTCAGTTGGAATTGAACCCGGCTCTTCCTGGTGGCATGCGAACGCCTAGCGCGTTACTGCTACTCCACGTGTACCACGGCACAAACAATGGTATATTTGATACACTAGCTATGCCTAATTTTCCGTTTGCCATAGGAATTTAAGGACTTAGGATTTTCGTTTAGGTTTTCCTGTAAGGCACCATATTCCCTATTTTTTCAAAATTTTAGGAACAGTTACTTTCGATGATAAGGGAGGACGCTCGATTTTTGTAAATTTTCTTTTATATCTTTTAAACTATGCATTTTAAAATTATAAAAAAAATATATTTGTATTTCTCATAACGAGCCAAAGCATTTGATATGTCTCATGATGCATTTTAATTTTTTTTTTTAATTTTCTAATTTGCCCCCAAAATTAACCCCTAAAATCAGAAGTCGTTTATTTACGCTATATGTCCGTGATTGGGTCACCAAACTTTGTATATGTACCAAATTTCAACTTGTTTTGTGTAGTAACCTAGTAGTTAGTAGATTCGGAGAAAATAAGATGTGATAGACGGACGGACAAACAGACACTAGAGTGATCCTATAAGGATTTTGTTTCTTCATTCTTAAACCTTAAAAATTTAGATTTAAAAAAAAACTTCGCACTTCTCTAGTTATGTTTTGTATTTCGACTGGTTTCTTACACGCAACGTGTTACACGCTCTCCAATTTAAGTTTAAATTAAAATTGTTCTCATTTTGACTTTGATTTTTGTGTCATCCATTTCACGAAGGAAAAAATATTTCTCAGGTAATAAATAAGTGAAATTTCACTGTAATTAAGTAAAAGTTAAGAATATTTTGAAAACGAAATAAAATGTAAATATGTAATTATTTAAATTATTAACCAAGCTGAAGTTAACCTTCTGTCAAATTACTGCATTCAAAATTACTTGTTAAATAATTATTTTTATTTTGTTCAATCTGGCCACAGCTGGCTCTAACTAGTGATGCATCGGATCGCATAAAAGTCAGATCCGCAGATATGGATCATAATACAGACTATTTGCATCATGATCCGCGGATTTTAATTGATCATTCCGCCTTACTTTTAACTTGCTATAATGTGAATACGGTTATGTAATTCACACCTGATTAAAATAGTCAAGAAATATGATTATGATTTGTCTTTAAAGACGTTTATTTTGTTGTAGAAATTAATAAAAGCTTGTCAATCATTTATTTTTTCTTTATAAAATTAGTTGAAATATCCGTATTAGATCCGCCTTAAAAATAACGAATCCAGATTTTTATTTTTGTGGATCATCAACAGATACAGATCTCCGGAACATCACTAGCTCTAACTCACATGCTACTTTTTGTATTGAAAACGCGCAATTTAGTGACTGCATCGCGATTTGACGATTTCTCTGCTACTTGAAATTTCTTGTTCGATCGCGCGATTTGGCAACAACATGGAGACTATTGCAATTTTGCTCGATCTAGCGATTGATGCGTTTATTTCGCATTCGCGTGCAGCTTCATAGGAATCCATGGCGTGAACCTGCGACTAAGGCTCATTTCGCACCAAACCAGTCCAGTCAATTTTTGTCCAGTCAAGTCACGTCAATATTTCCTTTCGCACCGAATACGTCGCGTCAGCCATCCCGCAAATTCCGATCGAAGTTCACGACAGCAACGATGCGGTCGCCGCGGCACAGTTTTGTGAAGAATTTTGTGTCAAGATGGACGTACTTCTCCAAGGCATAATTTTACGTCGGCTACACAGAAGAAGAAGGATGAAGAAACGAAGAAATCTGTTTTGGGTTCATCCCATACATACCAGGACTTACTACCATACCATACCAGGACTTACTAAATGACCCTCTTTTGCTTGCAATAATAAAATTAAGGTTTCTACGTCCATTCTGAGTCTCAAGACTGGGCAGACTGGCATTAAAAATTCAACCGACTGAGTCGCAATCAGTCTTGACGCGATCGGACTGGACGTGACGCACTTAGTATGAAACCAGATTTACACATTGTCTTTATTTCAACGATAAGTTAATATGTCCAATCCAGTAGCGTCCAACTTGACTGGACGCGACTGGACTGGACTGGTTTGGTGCGAAATGAGTCTAATTGTGCTGTGTGTTACTATGTGATACTAAAAGTAGCATGTGTGCGCTGGCCCTTACCACCACAATTGTATAGTGCCTCAATACATTATTTTTATTTTTTATTATTTACTTTTTACCGAAAAATTTACATTTGAACGTAATTTTTATGAAATTTGGATCGGTTATTGGCTGCTCAAAACATGGAGTTGTTATTTTTTTTTATTTTAAAATTTCGTTCTAGTATTCATTTCTATAGTATTTTGAGACCAAAGATCTTTAAAAAAAAAAGAAAATAATTTATTGAGTAGGGTAAGATAATATTATACCCTGTTGATTTTTATTTACGTTAATTTTATTTTTTAGTTCTTTTGTCTTATTTTATTTCTTTATATTTACAATGTTTTTATGTCAGATCAGTGATGTACGTTTACGAGATGTTTTTACAATTGAAACAATTGTAATCGTTCATAATAACAATCGAGTCCACAATCAACTCTGTTTGATTTTACAATCGAAATGTTTGTTTAAGTCGATTATTTGCCACATAGGTTATAGCAATAGCAATGAATGAGAATATATATAATCGCGATTCAAGGTTATATGCTAGTCGACTGACGTCCACGCGACTCGTTGATTGTTTACTGTTCAGTCGGTACTCACTACTCTGTGTTTTCTTCACTATTGAATTCGTATTACGCGATTACTGTACAATCGACCATCGACTCGACCACGCAGTTATTGAGTGATGAATGATTGTATATTATGTGTAATGTGGCTTTCGACAGTATACGATTCAGTACTATGCGACTCGGTCTCGGTGAACTATGAAACAACAACAATTGAGTCCAAGTGACAACCATCGAGTGTCATCGAGATGTTTGGACAATCGACTAAAACATCTCGTATCGCGCATCACTATGTTAAATGTAGATTTTTTTATTTATTGTAGATTATAGACGTGTCGACAACTCAGGTCATTAGCGGCTTCAACACAACAAATAATCCATTTGTGTATAATAATCCGCCAGCCGACATACACAAACCGAAACTTTCTGGAAAATATGGCTATTGTCAGTAAATAATGTGCTTTTATTCTCCTACAGCTTAAACTATTATGCACTGAGTACATCTCCAATTATTGTTACCATTGTATATTAAGAATTGCAACACGCCAAGTGTACATATGGTGCATAATATAAATCTGAAATGCCATAATGTTAGCTTTTCAGACCAGAGATACGGAGATTCATGTGATTTATCCGATATAATAGTAGATTGTGTATGTAGGGCGTAATGACATATATTTTCGATGAGTTGCAGCGTTATGTTAAACGAGCGTTGGCAAGTTTCAACTGTTACGCGAGTCAAAATAGCGTTAAAATACGCACTGTATTTTGAATGTGAGACTTTTTAGCTCGCAGTAATGCAGAATTTTCTGTCGCTGAAATTGGCGAGACCGACGGTAAACACCTAGAGAGGCACATCCTGAAAAATAAAATTACAACTGCAGTTCGTATCGAACTTTTAAGAGCATATTTGAATTATTATAATGTGAGCCCCTTAAAGACATTTGACATTTCATACGTTTTCTATATCTGACATAATATGTTATTATTTTTACAGTGAATTTGACATTTTACTGTCTCTTTTAATTTTTAAAAGTATAAGGAAAATGTTACGGGTACTGATACTACTACTAACATTCTCAACTTGTAATGAGCATAATTACATTTCTGGTGTAATAAATAGATTACAGAATGAGCAAGCTTTATATTTTTCAAAAATAGTATAAACAGTGCGGAAAACAAGTCTTAAACAAATTAGGTAGGTATCTTCCGAAGTAGTGTATTTTTGCAAAAATGCTCGGACAAGTCCATATATTAATTTTTAATTTGCCATTTTTTTGTAATAGCTAATTTAGTTGTACAGCGGCATACCGCAGGGCTGGCAAAATAATTATAATTTTTTTTAAATAACTACCCTTGTGTAGGAAAAAGTACATTTTTTTTTGCAAATGCATACATCAATGAACCAGAACTATATATATAATTTAATGCTTCGCTTTAGTTTTTAATAAGCATTTTTTTCCATAAGTATTTTGCAATTTCAATTGCATTTTTATAGATTTTTTGAGGTACGTCACTTTCAAAAGATGGTAAATTAAAAATCGTTTTTGCAAAATTACACTATTTCGGAAGATATTTCATATGTTGCAGACTTTTTTCCCCCGTTTGTGTAATTGTGTATTCTAAAAGTTAAAAAGATTCTCCCTATTTTTTGTAGAGAATGGTAGTGCTTGTTTGTTGGAAAGGTTGAGAAGGTCTAGTCTAATGTTCACTAACCCGATGGAAGACATTTTCTATATTCATTTTTGTTTTTCCAGTAGAATGTTCCATTCTTTAAGAAGCTAATAAATAGGTACCAATGTTTATTACCTATATAAGAATTGTTCTTTATTTTTGTTATTTTGTTACTAAACCTTTCTTATTGAATAAAATAAAAAAAAACACACAATCTTCTACTGATTTATACTTTAGTCCGGCATTTCTCAAAGTTTTTTTTAAACACAGAGCCCTTAGAAAGTGGAATCTTGATGACGGAGCCCCAAGTGTGAGGTGTATTTCACAAACAAGCGATGCACCAGTATTATTGTTTCCTTGTCAGTTGTCGGCTACTTTTAAACCCCGTAGCCCAGGCGTCGGCAACATTTTGAGACGGAAGAGCCAAAAGTTACAATTTACAAAATTTTCCAGTTTTTAAAGAGTCACTAACATTTTTATTTCAATATTATGGTATTTGATTAGGATTAGGTATATAAAAAAAAGTTCTTACTGCGACCGTTGACGACACAGTGCACCAATAACTAAACAAACAGAACAGTGTTGCCACATTTAAAAAATGTCAGCTGTCCGTATACTCTCTACTCCACCTATTCTCACTGTTCTCTGTTGAGTGTTTTTATCCTGTTTAAAGTTTTTTTTTTGCAGTATAATATTTTTTATGAGTTTTGAAAATTAAATAATATAATTATTAATATTTGCGCATGGAACTGGAGAGCCGCATCTTGACATCATAAGAACCGCATGCGGCTCGCGAGCCGCAGGTTGCCGATCCCTGCCGTAGCCCATAGGTATATTTTATTTTATTAGAGTAATTTTATAATCTGTATTTTCAATTTTGTGTGTAGAGCCGGAGGGTTAATCGAAAGGATGAATTTGATCATCAGTGACTGTGAAAAAGCCCTCTTAATTTAGCAATGAAATATGAATGTAACGGATTTCCCGTTGAAGGCTATTTAATGAATACATAATATTATGTAATATATATAGATACAATCACAGGATTGGCACTAGTAATGCAAGCGCAAACTTGGGGTGTGGGAATTCGCTCATAGTTTTTATTTGTACCTAGGTACGTATATAAAAATCCATCATTTGCTTGGGGCGACAGAAATCCTAGAGCCGACCTTGAATAAATATAATAGGTACAAAACAAAAACGAACTAGGGATGTGACGTTGAGTAAAAAAAATCGATTATTTAGTAATCGATTTTTCTCTTTTCAATATAAATCGATTTGTAAAAAATCGATTTTTGAAGAAATAATCGATTTTTGTGGAAAACTCGATTTTTTCTATTATTCGAAAACAGTCATACAGATGGCGTCGTTTTGCCGACTGATTAGTTTACGTTTAGTGAACTTATTTTACGTTTTTTCATCCGTCGCACAGATGGCGTTTATCGATTTATAAAAAATCGATTATTATTATTAAAAAAATCGATTGTTAAAAATCGATTATAAGAAAAAGATAATCGATTAATATAAAAATCGATTATTATTATTATTATTATTTTTTCACATTCTTGAAACGAACATTTATATCTACAGTGCGAACCAAAAAGTGTGCAACATTTGTCCGCCAATCGATCCTGCTTCATAAAAAAAACCTGAAAACGAAAAAAGCCTTATTTTATTGTTAACTTCCCATTTGAAGTTATTGTAATGGGTCCGAAAATCGAAATCAAAATGTATAACAAATTTTTATGTTTCAAGGTCACTACACTATTTTTAGAAAGATGCTGTGTGTGTATGTGTGTGTGTGTACGTATGTACGTACGTATGTGTCCATTTCTTTCTAAGACGAAATCTCGAGAATGAAAAATGATATCGATACGTTAGGGTGCCAATCGACGCGTATTAACGTAAATATGATCTGAAAGAAATTTTTTCAAAATCGGTTCAGCCGTTCTTTTTTCTTAACCAAATAGACTCCAAAAAAGTAGATTTTACACAATATCTCGCGAATAAAAAATTATATCGACTTCGTAAGGGTGTCAATCGAGGCGTGTTAACGTCATTTTGATCCGACATAAATTTCATAAAAATCGGTTCAGCCGTTTTTTTTGTTTTTTTTTTTAAATTATTTTTAAAAATAAATAATAATTATGTTTTAATGATTAAAATGATTACTTTTCTGTGTAATATCTAATTTAATTATTGTTATTAAATATTTATCAAACTGGGAAGTTCGTCGTGTGGACCTCAAGGCTCGCACTTTAGTCCTAATACACGGCTTTCGAACAGTTGTGTTATTTGTGAAAATATCGAGAAACAGTGTTCAGATTTCAAATATAAAGTCTAGGTACAAAATTTTGTGACAATGCAAAAAGGTTATAAAATCTTTAATGTTCTTAATAACATTTTTCGACATTTTAACTTAAACGATCCAATTTTTTTAAAATCAGTTGGAACATTTTTAATTTCTAGTCCGCATTGTATTTAAAAATTTATTTGAATAAATTGCAAACAAACTGTCATACTTATTATTTGTCGTGGATTTTAAATATAAGTATTGGATATTTAAATTCACGTGCGTTTATAAAAAAGAATATGTAATTTGGTATTCTCTTGAAATCACGTATAATGTAATTAAAGCGAGTGTATTATTAAATTACTTAAAAATTATGCATCGTTTTGTTTATAGCAACAAAGTGAGTAAGCAATGTAAAAAAAAGTTAAAAATAATGTTATTTTTTCTTCTGATAGTTTGGATTTATTTTTTTTCTCCTTTTTTCGGACTGGAAATTTACCTACTTTAATTTTTGGATTTAAAAAATATTTTTCGAAAACAGATGGGAGTTGAAGATGGTGATCGGGACCGAAGGGGTTGGGCACCCATGGTAATAATCTATTTTGAAAATTTTTTATTGGAAAGCAGCCAATTTTTTAAGTAATTGATTCCAAACATTTCGGAAAAAATCATTTTACCAACCATAATCACAGTCAGGATTCTAACCTGAACCTTTCCACTTTCGCGGCGGAATGAGCTTACAATTATTCAACCGTGACATGATTACTAATCTAACATTCTCTTTATAATATGCTTCGGAATCAATAGATTTTCACTACATGCGAGTGTTAATTCATTATAGCTAGGTTGTAGAAGTGAAACTCCGTAGGCACTAGCGAGAGCTCATTATGAAAGTGAAAATTATTTCAAAACACCCTTATTGTTGGGCGGCAGACCTAAATGAGGCCCCTGGTCTGCTTAGAAATGGATGTATTTGTAGTGTAAATTTCGTAAAAAATGAATAATATAGATAACAATTAGATTAACAATCAATATTGTTATTACTTCCTATACTGTACAAATTCACTATTTTAGTGAAATTAACATAAGGACATCAGACGATATAAATCGCCAGAACATGCCCTTATTAATTATTGTAGTAAGGCTACATAAGAAAAATTTAAATGCACCGCCGGGAATCGAATCCGGAACACCCAATATCGCGTCGGGCAAGTTTTCCAGTTACTCCACGGTGCCCATGGCGTACACTTAATCTTTTCTTATATATAGCACAAATACACCGCAAGTCCACAAACTGCGAGAGCTAATATTATTTTTATTTTTATAACATTATAATATTAGCTCTCGCAGTTTGTGGACTTGCGGTGTATTTGTGCTATATATAAGAAAAGATTAAGTGTACGCCATGGGCACCGTGGAGTAACTGGAAAACTTGCCCGACGCGATATTGGGTGTTCCGGATTCGATTCCCGGCGGTGCATTTAAATTTTTCTTATGTAGCCTTACTACAATAATTAATAAGGGCATGTTCTGGCGATTTATATCGTCTGATGTCCTTATGTTAATTTCACTAAAATAGTGAATTTGTACAGTATAGGAAGTAATAACAATATTGATTGTTAATCTAATTGTTAACTAAATAAGATATTGTAAGTAATTTTCTCGCAAATAATTGAAATAATATAGATGTATTGGCTGACAAAAAAATCAAATATTTATAATAAACGACCTACCTACATTTATATTTTGTATACCTACGTACGGGGCCTCCAACTCCAAACTGCCTGCTACTTACTAGACATATTTTGGCCTTGTTTGGGATTTGATTTGACTTCTCGAGATTTGGAGGCCCCCCAGGATCAGAGACCTGGGGCGAGCCGCCCCCCCGCCCCCTTATTCCGCCACTGGGAATTCGTACATCCTTTTCGGATGTATTAGCAAGCAGATAAACGGATTTGTATTGTAGTATAGATGGCGAGTAAAATTAATATCTATCTATCTATAATCCAAGAAGTTTCAGTAATCAGTCAGTATTTTATTTCATGTGTATACTAATCTTATAAATTGACAATAAGAATTAGAAATAAAAGACCTTGATGAATGCATCGCGGCATCTGAGCACTTAAATACTCCTTCATATTATTTGCGCAGTGGTATAAACTTCAAAGGAAAAACCTGGATGTTTTAAATTCAATAAACGTACCTACTTACATAAAATGTTATAAAAAGTACCTAATTATATCAGTGATTCTTGAATTGTACTGTTTTCGATCGTTACGAATCCCTATAATATACTCCTGCACTCGCGCTGTTTTGAGACTAGTAGGTACCTATATTAGATTTCATTGCTGCATGTTTAGTTTGGACTAAGAAGAAATAAAAAGAAGGAGCTCCCGTTGAGCGTTTTCTTCTTCAAAAGGCGCGTAGACATTGATTTAACTAAGGTTTACTGTAGTTAATAGATCGACATAAAATTTGAGAGCCACTGACTGAAAATTATCATATAAAAAACTGTAAATTATTCCATTGTTTCAGCAACTCACACAAAAATCCTTGCAATATATTATGTAAGTTGATGGCCCAACCCCGGACACAGCGCTGGATTTTACACTAGGGGCTAGAGCCCAGGGCGGCAAATTTTCAGGGGCGGCAAAATTTGGAACGTGATAAACATTCATAAATTAAACCACAGATGACATATTAAACTAAATAAAATACTTTTCGCATTATTAAGAATGTGTGTAAAATTATGAACACTGCAGCTTTATTTACAAAATTGTAAAAAAAAACTTCAGTGTGGGGCGGCATTTTTCAGGGTGCCCCAGGGCGGCACATAGGGTAAATCCGGCCCTGCCCGGACAAATGCAATTTTATTGGAATTATATTTAGGGGGCTCCCGTACCTATAACAAAAAGGGGGTAAAATTTTAAAAATTATGAAGATGGCCAAATGAGGTGTCTATCAACAAGCTTCATCGAGTAATAGTCAAGTGGTTTTCAGAATACAATATAGAAACTCTATATAACATGAAGTTCAGGGAAAATAGCTAAAAATTTTGAGTTATGGGGTTTTATCTAACGAGGATTTTTTTACTTCGAGTTAGGGAGTCTAACAGACAATGAACTTTGACCGTTGAGTGAAAGAATTATAGTCACTGCTTTGACTTATAGAGGCTGTAAAGTGTACACGTTGCTTACTTCGAGATATGGAGTTCACGAGACTGAAACTTCGAGTTACAGAGTGTAATGTATTCACAATACATCTTTGGGAAATTTAGTTCGAGTTGAGTTTAAACATCTGAGTTATACTATCTTAGGTTTCATAGGAAGGAAATTGCTAATTTCTTCTATTTAGAGAGGAAAATTCTAATAAATATTCTAAAAGAAAATATTTTTAGATATAGGTACCTACCATTTTTTGTTTATAAACGGTTTACCAATCCATTGTTATTGAAATTGTGACATACTTTTAAGAAACTTCAACACTTGATAAGAAACGCAAAGCGTGCGATAGTAGGACAGATATTAATTTATTGTAATGTAGATTAAAATTTCAAAATTAAAAATACAAACTTCTATAAACGTTACAGCGCGGGGTTCAATTCCAGTCTATTGAATAAAAATAAATACAATTTTAATTTATAATGTTTTTCAGAGTTGTGTTAGCTGACAGCGGTTATTGTTGCATTGTCAATTTTGAAGTCCATAAATTATGGTGCCTAAGAGATCAACTTAATTAAGGAATATTTATTTCAAAAACTTATTTTTATCATCGCTTTTACCAAAGTCCAGTAATTTCCACCAGTTTTAAATACTACAATCTCTGTGACTGATGCTCAAAGGCAATACAAAATTTAATTTCATCCAAATTAATGTACAAACACAAAATTATATTTTAATATCTGTTATCTAGAATAGCGGAAAACCGGATATAAATTTATTTTGTTGGTTTTGAGATGAACAGATAATAAAATATAATAAAAAATGCGCTGTAAGTAATTACATAGATAAATCGTATCAGATATCAATATCAATTAAATAAAAATCGGTTTGATTCAAATTCCAATCATCTATTTGTAAAAAGAATCGCGGTTCATGTGAACTACGTACTATGAAATCACTCATTTATTATCCTGCGGATTTTTAGGGTTTTTATTATAAATCTAAAACCTATAGTTGTTAATCCAACTTGTACCTGTGCATGGGCGTTGAGTGAAGGAGTCACTGGCATGGATTAGAAAGCTGGATAAAAGGACATAGATGACGACGGAGTAATTCTACAGGAAAATCTAGTCGCCAATCATCTGGAGCTCTTGAGAAGTTCTATATTCCTGGAGAACTAGATCCAGGATAAGGGGGAGCACAAAAATCCTCATATGATGACGTGCATCATTGGACTGTTCTAGGACCACCCCTAATTTTATTCACTCTTTCATTCATGCTGGGGAAAACAGATCTTAGATAGAAACAGTTGCTATATGGATTTCTGGAGAAAATGTATGGAAATATCAAGAAGGGGCAAAATTAGGGATACTGTCATTAAACAGGAAATTACATAAAGGAAGTGTCTGTCTGGTGACCTGGTCTGATATTGCCATGAGTAGAAGATTCTTAAAAGTAATATTCTAAATGAATTTTGGGTATCAGAAGGATCAAGGAAATTTCGGGAGAAGATGTCGAGGAGGCCATGGGGGCCGGAGGCAGGGCCGTAGCTAGAGCTGAATTCAAGATAGGGCACTGAAAGTTTAAAGTAGGGCTGAAGCAAAAGACTACAATTTTTTAATTGGATTGCCCACCTCATCTGGTGATATCAAATTACAAAAAAACGGTAAATGACAATTTATTCAAAAAAAAAAAAAAAATACAGAACTTGCCATGTTATCAAATTTCCGAAGAACTTCATTTAGTCCAACGAATTTAATCTTGTTTTTCCAAATGCCAGATAGATCAAGTCTGTCATTCTGTCGTGACAGTCTTTGCGGCTTGTTTATAATTCCTTAAAGTAGGGCACTGGATGTTTTAAGGTAGGGCATTGCCCCTTAATTCTGTATACGGCCCTGGCCGGAGGGTTATAGAAAGAGACTGGATCTACAGAGAAGTATGAAATACTATAAGATCGATTTTATATTATATAATTTAGATTGCACATGTTTTAATAAGGTTCAATAATAGATTAGGATTCCATAAAATGATAAAATGTATTCAATCTATAATTTTTATATAAATGGAACAAGAAATTACACTTCACATGTTCCAAAAAAAAAAAACAGAAACAAAATAAAATAACTAAACTCCGAATTTTTTACTTCAATAATCTTTAACGAATGCGACAACCTTTCTTAATTAATTATGCAATATTTATCGTATTTTGCCGTTTATTAATCTCAAGGTTAATTAAAAATCTAATACCTGTTACAGTCGTCAACTAAATGAATTTTAAATGTCATCCTATATTTATTATGAAGAATTTTTAGCGTTACCTAATTACCTATAAGTATAATAAAAACAGGATTGGTTTTAACCATAACGTCATCTGCGGTATATTTCGGCTTGCCTATAATTAACTAAATGCATACTCATCTTACACGATGTCCCATCCAATTAATAGTTTTTGTTTTAAAATTTTTAAGTTTAAAAAAAAGTTATTCAAAACCAGAATCTTTGGATTTGCATCAAATAGCGAATGATTCGCAAAATTCTGTATAAGCATAAATAATTTGTATATAGGCGAAAGATAGAATCAGATTTAGCTGTAGATAATTACAATAGAAGCGCAGATGTGTGTGTGTGCCATTATTTGTTAACAATAATGAGTTAAGCGCAGGTCAATATAAATGTGTGTCTTTATTGTTGTCGTAGTCAGTTACACATCGGTTGTTCAGGATTCAGTTGACAACAATAGTTTGCAGAAATGACGCCGTTTGGAATATTTGCTTCAGTGCTGGTTTTATATTGTGGGATAGAAGTTACTTCTGCTTGTGTAAGTAGCGTTTGTTACTTATTACATAACAATCTGAGGTCAAAAATAATTATATACACAATTTTAAAAATTGATGTTTTGCTAGTTTCCATACACTGTGTTAATATTTTTTTTTTCATTTTTGTTATACATATTTTATAATATGTGTAATAGAAAATTTAAAAATATTAAATTTTAATTTTTCATCCAAGTGCTTGAAAAGTTAAAAAATTAAATAATGCTAGCAACAAATATTATCACTTAAATTTTCGTATGCATAAACTTACGTCTTTGTCAACCATTTTTGGTACAAAAAGTCGAAGTAGCTTAAACAATTTTATTTCATAACTTCGAACGGAAAATATGCTTGCAAGCGATAATAGATTCACAATCAAGAATTTATTACTGCGCTTCAACGAATCGTTCAATGTTTTTACATTTTAGTTTTGTTCAAATTGATGTACCTATATTTTCGTTTAACATAATAAATACTATATTTTATATCCGTGCTCAATTTTTTGGAAGTAGATACAATATTTTTAGATTTACAGTAGCGGTTTTAGAGAATAGGTAGGGGCGGATTTGAAGTTTAGGCGCCCTAGGCTATAAAGAACCACATGCATTTCGCTTTTTTTGGAAATGTAGATTCTGGCACGTAATTTCAAACAATAATGTGATTTTTGATATTAAAACATTTTAAAATGTTTTTTATTTTAGAATGGATACACGCTGAAAGTAAATCACATAAAAAATTGTGGAGACGATGACGTAGTGAAAATTAAAGATTTTAACGTAGAAATGGATGCTGATTGCAACATAATTCCAACCGGATGTCTTTACACGAAAGGATTTGCCACGGCTGTCGTAAGTATCATCAAAACTAATAAAGCCCGTTTGTGCTAGCATGACTTACGAAGTGTTGGATCGATTTTGCTGAAATTCGGTACACTATTAATAATTTATTGGTGCCCAGACTATGACAGAACTTCAAGTACAAGCTACTTTTTAATTTTTATCCTGTTAGTACACTCATGTTAAGATCGACACTGGCATTGGCGCGAATCTTCAATCGCTCCAGTGCCAGTGTCATAATTTAATATAAAAATTAAAAAGGTACATTTTTACGATGAATAAAAGACATTTCATTTGCGCATTCTATTTAGTGAAAATCGTTTCTGTATTGTATTTGGTTTGTACTCGGGTTTGTATATCGTGAAAATGCATATTTATATGTTTTGAGTTAGTTTTAGCTTTAGAGATCTAGTTTCTTATTCACAATTCACATGCTTTTTGTATCGAAAAGGCGCAATTTGACGATTACTCAGCTACTCAAAATTTCTCATTCGTTCACGCGATTTGGCAACAGCATGGAGACTCGGTCGCAATTTCGCTCGATTTAGCGAAAGTGCAGCCTTATTAGAATGCATGATATGGAATGAAGTAGCGCGAGCTTGCGACTAAGTGTGATTGTACTTTCGATAATCGCGCGTTCGTGATACATCAGTTGTATATTTCAGCTTATAGTGTGCGGCCTTGCTATTGGTAGCTGCATGTGTCGATCTACAAGCGACAGAATCGCACAATTGTGCTACAAAAAGTAGCATATGTGTGTGCGCTGGCCCTAAAAGATTTTTTGAAGGCTCTCAAACTAATATTTATAAAGTTCGAAAATAGCTACACGTATTGGATATATAATAATATTTTGTGGTTATTTTATATTGTAGGGTACATACAAAATTGTCAAAGCGCCTCTGCCTCCCATAGAGGGTGAACTTGATATGTGTGAAGCTGTACAACAATCGTCTGACTTATTAGGTCCTATGATGGAAGCTTTAGATTTCCCTGTCAAAGAATGTCCAGCGCCAGAGGTAAAATCAAAAGAACAATATTAAATTTACAGAAATGTTTTATTTTCAATACATGCATGTTTTAGGTCACTGTTTGCGGAGATGGTAAAAAGAAAATCGATATTAGCCAATATAAGAATAAACTAGGTATGGCTGCTGGAAAAGTTAGCATTCAATTGAACGTGAAGCATGATACTGGAACCACTTGTGCTGATATTAGTGTTGAAATCAGCAAACCAGGTGGTAAAAAACGCGGCTAAATATTGAATTATCGTACACTTTAATTTGCTAAATTTTCCGTTTTATTTATTGTAATATCGTTGTGATATGAATTTATGTTGGATCAAATAAAGTAATGCAACAGAAAAATAAATTACGTTTTGAAATACCTTAATAATTTTTCCTTATTATACCCAGAGCCGAATTTAGATTTATTATCATCCTGAGCAATTTGTCCTTTGAATATAGAAATAATCAGGTTTGGTGCCGCTTGAAATAACAAAGTTTTGTATTTCAGGGGACGGTGCAACAATTCAACACCTATATGGCCGGTTGTATCTGCCTATCGATTACCCAGTCCCCTTAAAGTTTCTACTTTCAAATTCAAAAGTTTTTTTTTAACTCAAAAGTTCTCACGCACGGACATGCGTCTATACTTTTAAGAGTTTTAAGCCCCTAACTAATGTCTTAACTGACTTAACTCAAACTTAAGAAAAGTGGAGAGAATAGATTTGTTTTATTTGAAAACAAAAATCTGTACCTATAGATTCATAATTTGTTAAAAACACTGATGTTAGATGAAGACTGAGGGTAATTACAACAGAAAACGATAGTGTAACTGACGTCACTGTATAGGTCAGTGACGTAGCCGTAACGTTTTTTGTATTTAGATACCTAAGAAAAAAAAATATTTTAATATATAAAATATCCATTTAAAATAAATTTAGCTTCAACGCCTACCTATTTTTATTAATTAATGTGGGTTTCATTTTAAATATATCTTAACTTTTACTCGCTTTTTTGAGAGTTGGGAAGATATTGCTGAGATAGGGAATTTACCATTGGCAGCGCCCCAATGCAGTGTCACCCCCCCCTCCTCCAAATTGAAAACTAGAGTGTTTAACCTTGCTGTCTGCTAAGTGCTGACGCTAAAATTTGACGCTACAGTTTTTCAAGATGGCGTTTATGTCACGTGACCACATTTGACGCTAGAAGCCAGCGTCAAGCGTCACATGAAAATGCACATTAATACTCTAAGCTTTTTAGAATGTAAGCTTTCATAAGTAAGTTCCGTCGTAATGGAATTTACAGTCCATTCGCTATGTCAACTTTAAAATTATAGGTACCTAGTCCTAGACCTACAAAATAGTTAATGAAAAACATGGAGTTTTACAACATAAAATTTTGTTTAAAATTCTCAACTTCGTTTGTTACAAATAATAAGGGAATAGGGATTATATTAATTAAAAAGTCTCCATTGTCAAGTTTTATTTACATTAATTTTATTTAAGTATGAGAATAAATAATATAATTACGTCATGCGGTCGTTATGTGTATATTCTATAACCTACCTACAAAGTGATAAAAATTTAAAAAATATATCAACTATAAAGTAGGTATAAGCAGGGGCGGATTTGAAGTTTTGGCGTCCGAGGTCATAAGAACGACGCCGCCTTTTTATATTAAGAAGGACGATATCAAAATGTTCGATTTTGAGGTTTAAACATTGATATTTGACGATGATTCAAGACAAGTTTAAAGTTAATTATTACTTACGAATTATAGTGACTTATAGGTACTCGTATACTTATGTAATTTATTATAACTACCGAAAGAATAAAGATTGTTTTTAACTGAAAATGTGTAGGTACATATTAGAATTATATTTTTGTTGTATTTGAAATAACATTTTTCTAAAATTTGCCTCTCCCAAAATTTGCCGTTGGTAAATAAAATGTTCGTTCCTTATATTAACTAAAGCCTTGAATTTGTAAAGTTAAGGTACTGAATAGTGAATTTTAATTGAAATGCAGTAGAGACAAAAATTACAAAACAATT
The DNA here is from genome assembly GCA_039654895.1 of Mongoloraphidia duomilia. Classification (NCBI taxonomy): domain Eukaryota; kingdom Metazoa; phylum Arthropoda; class Insecta; order Raphidioptera; family Raphidiidae; genus Mongoloraphidia; species Mongoloraphidia duomilia. Next base: position 44,073,436 of record CM077524.1, on the reverse strand, counting down.
ATTAATTCAACAATGGGTTAATGAATTTCTTTGCCTATAATATATATAGGGACTCTAGATAAATATGACCTGAAGATGGCTGCAACATAACATGTTCCCCAACATTTTAAGAACAGATAGCCCAAGCTAGTGTTGATAGCTTCTCTATGGTTGATAGGTTGTCCTTCTTTCCGCTCGTGAAACGTGAAAATCAGCAAGTTAGTACACATTTTTATTTAATTTATCGTTAATTTAGACAGACATCTGTGTATAAAAGAAATATATTTGTGTCCCACAAGAAAAATATAACTTCAAGTAACGTATATTTCATTGTATTTTAAAGTGTTTAGTCATTTATTTATTATAACCATAAGTTGTGTTCTATACATGTTTTGCTGCTTCTGTTTTTGTGTTAAATTATATTTCACCTACACTTTTATGTTTTATCTAGAAACAATATAACATATTTTATTTACTCAGAAGATATTAAATTCGCTTGTACAGCGGTTTCTTTTTTCTGAGAAAGTAAGTTGGATAAAAAACTCCTAACCTATAAACTTATTCTTTTACAGAATGTTGATGCCAAAAAAGAATCGCGTGTCTATCTATGAATATCTATTCAAAGAAGGAGTCATGGTAGCAAAAAAAGACTTCCATGCTCCAAAACATCCTGAACTGGAAAGCATTCCTAATTTACAAGTAATTAAGGCTATGCAGTCGCTTAAGTCACGAGGATATGTTAGTGAACAATTCGCGTGGAGACATTACTATTGGTGAGTATTTTCATTTTTACTCAGTTTCGAAAATAGTGACTGCTCGTTATTTGAACTGTTGTTTTCATCGATAACTTGAAAAGCAACCTTTTTTCATGAAGCTGAAAAATGATAGTTGAATTTGAGCCGTCTAAGATTGTGTTAGTAACTTTTATTTACGAAAAATTGAGATGTAAAGTGTTCGGATTAAAGAAAGTTTTCTTTAACCGTAGTCCATAGTGTTCATGTATTTGTATGCTCTGCTTCAAATGAAGCTTCGGTCACAACTACTTGGAGAGTGGAGACAAAACAAATTTAACTTTCAATTTTTGGGAATGCCGTTGATTTGCACCACCGGCTTTGATTAACAAGTCATTAATTAAATGTACTTGGAGGCACTGTACTGTTTTCGAAAGTATATTGCCACTAGGGAATGCAATCTCGAGCCGAAATTGGCAATTCGAGATCTCGATAAATCTCAACAATATCGAGATTTCGCCTACTTTTAAAAAGAACGTATTATTTTGTACCTAAAATACTTAAAAATGAAAACTACTTACTTGGGACAGTGTGACTGTGTCACTGTGTACGTGTGTGATTTATTGCGTAGTGCACTGTGCAGATGATTATTATTCATTAGTTTCCTTAAATAAACGTTGATTTTTTTGTTTCAAGATTCAATTAATGTTTTGTTTTATTTTCAAAATATAACAGCAATACCCCAACTCACACAGCATACAATATGTCAACTAATTATTTTGAAAATAACTTCTTAGGAAGCATAAGGTACTATTAGTAACGTTCACGAACATTTGGTTTGAATTGTTCGTAGACATATTCAGTATTCACTTAACTTTGTAATTTGTTAGCCATCTAATGCTTGTTATAATTTAAATAACTCAAATTCACTCAAGAAAACAATAATTAAAACAATATATGCAAAGAAACAAACAAAATCAGTTAGTGCGACTGTCAAAAACTATTATGTTTAAGTTATAAGTTTTTTTCAAGCGCGTTCGTTCTTGAAATCTCGTTCGAGATCTCAAATATATCGGGCCGAGATCTCGAACGAGATTTCAAAAACGAAATTCCCTGCCCACGAGATTAAATCTCGAAAAATGGCTCGAGATCTCGCGAGATCGAGATTGCATTCCCTAATTGCCACTATTTTTAAATTTCGCGCTAAAGCCATTTTTAACTTCCCACTGGAAGTTATTGTAATGGGTCCGAAAATCGAAATCAAAAAGGAAAAAATTTTTTTATATTTCAAGGTCACTACACTATTTTTACACTACTTTTAGAAAGATGTGTGTGTGTGTGTGTGTACGTACGTGTCCATTTCTTTCTAAGACGAAATCTCGAGGACAAAAAATGATATCGACTACGTTAGGGTGCCAATCGACGCGTATTAACGTAAATATGATCTGAAAGAAATTTTTTCAAAATCGGTTCAGCCGTTCTTTTTTCTTAACCAAATAACCTCCAAAAAAGTAGATTTTACACAATATCTCGCGAATAAAAAATTATATCGACTTCGTAAGGGTGTCAATCGAGGCGTGTTAACGTCATTTTGATCCGACATAAATTTTATAAAAATCGGTTCAGCCGTTTTTTTTTTTTTAATTATTGATGTTTTAATGATTAAAATGATTACTTTTCTGTGTAATATCTAATTTAATTATTATTATTAAATATTTATCAAACTGGGAAGTTCGTCGTGTGGACCTCAAGGGTCGCACTTTAGTCCTAATAAACGACCCACCTCACGGCTTGTTTTTTTTATATCAGTTACAATTATTGCTGGTTATTTTGTTGCAACTAAAAATGTAGTTTCATCAGTCGAATTATATGATACTATTTCAGTATTTTAAGATGTTTAAATTTATTTTAGGTATTTGACAAATGATGGTATTGAATATCTCCGCACATATTTACATTTACCGCCAGAGATTGTACCTGCCACACTAAAGAGACAGACGAGACAGGAGACTGCTCGTCCCAGACCAGCTGCCGCTGGTCCACGTGCGGAAGGAAGACCAGCCGAAGATCGTACTGGATACAGAAGGACAACTGGTCCTCCAGCAGGTGACAAGAAAGCTGATGTAGGTGCAGGAACAGGAGATTTAGAATTCAGAGGGGGATTCGGACGAGGACGTCCACAATAACCTTTTTGTTACAAAATGTAAAGCATTGTGTCAAAATAAAAGTTGCACATAATGTAAATTATTATTTTTTTTTCTCCTATTCCTTTATGCTTTGCAAATCTATGTAAAATTATGAATTTTAGTCGCACAGGCATTGCTGTAAAGAGATACTCTGTAGTTACTTATTCAATTTTTTTTGTGATTTATCTGATTTAGTATGCATGTCATTTTATGTGGGAATTACGCAATAATCGTTTGAATGATTTCCGTAAAAGTGATATGTGAGCAGTGAGAATATCTGCTATTGAGAATAACTTTCGTTGATTTGCTGAAGGATTCAGAAAAAAAATGAACTACTATAGTAATAAGCAAAATTTACTAATTGCCTTTTTATTCTGAATTCTTCAGCCGATGAATGGAAATTTCCCAATTGATATAATTTAGATTTTAGACGCTACCTAGAAAGCCGTATGTCAAACTAGTGTGAACGAGGAGTTTCGGGTACACATTAAGAAGTATCTCAGAAATAAATTAGTGTTAATTTTTTTTGTTCAACACCCGTAAGAAATATGTAATTTCGTGGCTATACTGAGAATGGGCGAAATAATGAATTCCCTGACTGTTGATCGTACAGAGTGAGCGAAATGCCATTTCGCCCACGCTTATTACGGGAAACGTTTACGCAAGGGTTGATAGTTTCGTCAATCAATCAGGTCACTCATTATTTCGCCCACGCTCAGCAGAGCCACGAAATGACATATTTCTTGCGGTAGTTGAACAAAATATTATGTGCGACTATTGGTCGAAAGAGGAGATTCCACTTGTGTGTTTTACCGCACTCGCTACGCTCGTGCGGCAAAATCCACACTCAAGGAATCTCCTCTTTCTCCCACTAGTCGCACAATATACTATTGCCATACCCACTACAAAATAGCTACTTTTGATGTATGTATATAGGCCTGTATTAGGTCATTTAACAGGCAGGCATGCAAAAGTGATTCCAAATTCCATCACATAGCAAGTGCGGTAAGTAAATGGTTGCCACAACAATAATTCTGTTTATTCGCTCTATCCGCCTGCGATTACATACTCACAGCCTATTGTAAAAGTAAAGCTAATGAACTCAAAATTTTTTAAAAATGAAGTGAAAAGTAGGTATTTTGTAGTGGGTACGGCAAAAAATGCCATATATATCTCGTGCGTAATGGTATTATGACTCGTGACTAAAAACTTGCTATTGCTCGTTTTTATATACTATCGCACTCGTCAGTAATATTACGCATCTAGATATACAATCTACTATTAAAAACGGATACAGTGTACACGGACATACTGTATAAAAAATATTGTCACGCCGTCTTGGGAACTTTTGAGTTTATATTTGTAACTAGATGTTTGACACTTCTATTTTGAATGGAAGTTGAAGTATTGTTTTGTTGACGTTTATCATATAATTACATTCCTTAAATTAAAAATGGGTCAAACTCAGACAAAGAATTCAGACAATATAATTCCAGACACTGATGAAATAGTTCGCCATGCTAGAGTTTTTTCTGAAATCGTTACATTATCTTATGAGGATTTTGTGAAAAGTATGGCAGATTTAAATGCACTGTGAGTGTTGTATTTATAGCACTATATTATAATGATTATATAAATGTATTTAATACGAGATTAATGTTTTTTAGAACACAAAAGTGTTTAGATTCAAATGGAAGGCAATTGGTGTTTGCAATTAAAAAAGGTTCAGATTCGACTATGCTTTGGAAAGGAACCGTACGAATAGCTTGTGTTAAGTTAGATCCAGAAACGCGAAAAATTATTAATTATCGTCTTTTAAATTTAAGTCAGTTTTTAAGAATCTGTAAAACATTGCAATGTCAGCTAACAGCTATGGATCACAATACTGAAGCAAGCTGTTCAAGAACACTGGGATTAGATAGTTCTTTGTTATTAAATGGAGTTAGTGATTTTAATTTAGACGATTTTGAAAAATCAACAGATTGTTGTATTTGTTTGGAAAGAAAACAAGATGTCATGTTGCCGTGCACTCATAGCTACTGCCTTCCATGTATTGAACAATGGTAAGTTCCTATCATTTCGTACTTAAAATATTTTCATAATAGGTAGATATATTATGCAGTAACACAAACACTTGTGACGGATAAGCTCTGCAAATAATTACAATTAATGAACAATTATTTTTAGAATTTATCCAACTGTTTGTGTATACCTATTATTTAATCATGTTCTCCCAATTGCCAAGCAAAGAACCAGTTAAATACCTACCAACTTTAATATCTATCGTTTTGTTAGGTTTACCAAGGGCATAAATTATGTGTGTTTTATATGATACATTTCATTTAGGCTATCTTGAGGACATTTTTTTTATTTGAAAATGGATTACAGTATCCGGGGCGCCGCGTTTTAACCGCTGATTCTTATCGACGAGATAAACAAAAAATTAAGAATAATAAATGTTCTCGCTTAGTTTTCGAAATATTGAGAGTTAAAGTTTAAAAAATCGAAGAGAATAATATGTGGTCGAGATGATAAATTCTTGTAGTTTTTTTGATATCTCGAAAACGATCGAGATATCGATTTTTAAACAGATTTTTTTTCAATTATTTCCTTGTGAAATTACGATTTCTGGGGCGACACGTTTTAAAAAATTCTGAATAACGAAATTACGGGTTATAGTTATAAGAACGACAATTTTGAATAGAATATTTTTATAAGAACATCATACCTGCTTGATATGTCAGTTTAGTAAATTAATTATTGTTTCAGGAATGTAAATAATAAAACTTGCCCAATTTGCCGCGAAACATTGGCTAGTACAGATGATACTTGGGTAATATCAGAAGCACCCGATTCTTTTGAAATAAACGAAGAGATTTGTGCAGCCCTAATGGATCTTACTAATGATGACACTCAAAAAGAAAGCTAGAATCTCAAGAAATATGTTGCTATATCCGATTTTTCAAAAAAGGTAAGACAAAATTAGTGAAAATACAATTTGTCACCAGGAATGAACTGGACAGCTGGATACCAGATAACTTGATCGGATACATTTTATCGAATATCTGAAAAATATTCAGCAACCAGATACAATACATATTACAAATTAATTTTATATATTACGCTGTATATTTGCGCCATTTTTTACGAAATGCCTTTTTTGTTGGTAATAAATGGGCAAAATTTCATAATGTAATAAGGTAATTAATATAATTAATACTTTTTAACAATTGTAACAAAAATCGGGCGAAGCTAGGATCAAATAGACCCCAAAAGGAATCAAATAAAAAAGTTTTTCAATCTTGATTAAGCCTTTTGGGCTACAAAAAAGTGTGACTCATAGACATACAGACAAAACAAGTGCATATAGGCGCTTCCAGCTATGCTTAGGTCGCGCCTAAAAACTGAAAAAATTAAGTTAACCAAATTCAAATTTTTAAAGTTATTTTGGTATAGGTACCGCTGGCTACAACAAATATCAGGTTATCTAGGTGTAAAAACCTGTTGATAAAATTACAAAAAGCTGAAATTACTATTATTTACTGAGTAATGAGACAGTAACATAATAAAAGTTGCAAAGCGGAATACGAATGTTGGAAAGTTGCGAATCTTTCCCATATTACGAAGGCGGATATACGTTACAACCCTAGTAAGAACATTTGCCCAATTTATTATGTTAGATGTTCAGATCCCTTTAACCAAAAATACTCAGAGATTTTGAATGTTAATATTAAAATAGGTATGTTATTTTATAAAATTACTATGTCACTGCTGTAAATAATACTGGATTCTGATTCGAACAATTATGAGGAAATGTCAGTAATTAATATTGAAATATTAGAATTATTGATTGTATTTTTTAAGTAGAAAAATATGATTTTGTGTTGATACATTTACTTATCTGATATGCATCTGTGGATAGTCGAAAGTACCAGATTGGGGGAAGTCAGAAGAACATTAAGGCGTCCAAAATCTTGTATGAACCTTTTCCGACGCATGAGTGCTTTCAGTCACGTGGGTCAAACATTTTCTCGGCTCCGTGTAAAAATTATTGCATTCAAGTTCGCCGTGGTGGCGTGAACATATCTATGGTGCGTTCCCGGGAAATTATCCCAACAGGATGTAGGATGTTCAGTTATAAGTCACTATGCAGGAGTGGGGAATATGGCATTGGCTATCTATATAGACGTATCAGTGTCCTGACCATAATACATAATATAAAAGTAAAGTCGAAATGAATATAGTAACTTGTATATTAGTCATTGATATTATTAATATCACAGTTTAAACGTATACGAGTAGTTTCTCCACTCGGCAATATTTCTGACCCAAGAAATTCAGGGCGCATGCGTCGTCCTGGTATAATTTTGAAGGCAGTACCGGCATATTATATTTATGCATACTGTACCAGCTGTGATTTATGTCTATGGCCTATGCACAATACACGGGCTAATGTGTCTATAGCCAGACCCCACACTGAATCAGGTCCTGTTGTATAGAAATTCAGCCACAGAGCGCTGGCTTCTCATTGGTTGTATAACGCGCATGTCCGTCGCTGGTGTAAAGTAAAAAAACAAAACTTTGGGACAGAACATTAAAGGTGCCGGCAGTGAGTGAATTCCACTGAAAAAATTTACACTGTGTTAATACTTACAAAAAATAATATTTGTTGATCTTTATCTATCATTATTTTTGAAATGAAATACAAAATGATTGTTGTTAATTAATGCAATCTACGTTTTTTTTATTTACGTGTATAGATTTGATGTTTTAATTTATAGTACGTAGGAATATTTATAAATTTGCCGATTTCTTGCTTGCAGCTTTAATTATTTTAGAATTAGAAAGGTAGATTTATATTTTCCACACGGAACAAATCGGTTCAGTACCAATGAGATTCTTTATTCTTAGTTTTTACTGAAAATAAATAAATTCTACTTAATATAAAAACAATATTTGTTGATCTTTATCTATCATTATTTTTGAAATAAAATATAAAATGATTGTTGTTAATTAATGCAATTTACGTTTTTTTATTTACGTGTATAGATTTGATGTTTTAATTTATAGTACTTAGGAATATTTATAAATTTGCCGTTTTCTTGCTTGCAGCTTTAATTATTTTAGAATTAGAAAGCTAGATTTATATTTTCCACACGGAACAAATCGGTTCAGTACCAATGAGATTCTTTATTCTTAGTTTTTACTGAAAATATTATTTGCAGAGAGTACTCAAATATTTGGCATAACTCAAGTCTGCAATATAATACAATAGACTCTCGATTATCCAGGGTAATATCTCGTAGATAATTAATTGAAAATCACGGATAATGTAATATGCAGAAAAACGTAGGTAGGTATATAAATACACTTTAATTCGCACAAAAGAAATATTTTAAGTGCAAATAAACCAATAAAAAAAAACAAATATTTTGGGTGAATTTATTTGTGCCTAAATGCAGTTTAAACCTGTAAACCGGAAAATTGACTCTTGGATAATCCAGAATCTACTGTATACACCGTGTCTCAGATTCATGTATTATATAGGGAAAATAACATTGAGAACATTTACAATTTTGTAGTAAGCTATGGGCCATAAGACCGAATGTAAATATGTAGAGTGGATTACATAGAAAAAATAGTACTGTGAATTTTTTAAACAATTTTCCATAGCAACGGACATTACAATGAATTTTTTCTATCCATTACATATTTACATTAGATCTTATGGGACATAGCCTACTACAAAATTGTGAATGTTCTCAATGTTATTTTCCATATGTTTGGGTCAACCATATACACACTGTGTATTATATAATAAATATTTATATTTTCTAATTGGTTATTCAGTGGAATTTTATAATAATAGTCCGGGATACAGCGCCCCTTTTTTTTAAAGTCATTACTAACAGGCTGAATTTTCGTGAGTGGCTTCGTTTTGATGAGTCTCCCCGCTTTTCTCTCTGCGAAAAACTCGGTAGAGGTATGCAAAGTTCTGCGCAGTCACTAAACATGTTGATCTGACGATTTTTAAAATTTTATAACTAACACTGTTTATCAGGATTTTTACACTGTTGTTTAATTAATATGGTCAAATTGTCATACAATTTGTCTGGCAGGGTTTTCCAGTCGTACGCCCTGAAAGTGTCAGTTCCACTAATTAATTTAAACTGCTTACTAAAACTTTTTTGATTTTTTCTTTTGGAAACACTAAAATAATTATATATAAATACGTGCGCAGCTCTCCGTGTTTTCATAAATTATCTGGCAATTTCACCGAGAATTTTCGCAGAGAGAAAAGTTGGGAGACTCGTCAAAACGAAGCCCCTCCCGAAAATTCAGCCTGTTAGTAACTTTAAAGAAGGGGCGCTGTATCCCGGACTATAACGTTAAAATTAATTATGAGAGCGAATTGTTGATATTTAATAATTTAATTGTTTTATTAGGAATTAAAACTAAAAAATAAATGCACAAAAAATTTATTATAATATTTATATACAGAAAAGCATAACAACTAAATAAATTTATTAAATAATATAACAATAAAAAAATCTGTATGAATTATTCGCTAGAAAAATTTATTTTAATTTTACATATTTTATAAATATTGTTAAAAAAAGCACAAATCGTCTATACACTGCAATTTTATAAAAATAATATTGTTAGTTTCCATCAAAGATACCAACAAAATCTAAGATATAATAAATTAAATAAAATAATAAATTCTACTATACTCAAACTTCACAATTAGTATATAGCTATACAAACAAATTTTTCATTTTATTATTTATCAACGAACTGATTTTGTCAACATTTATAATAACCAGACTCCAAATAGAGGTATTTATAACTTCAGGTTTCTTCAAAATATTGTGGATTAGCGGAATACATAAATGGGATATTGCGTGAAAATAAAAACGTTTCAATCTATAATTCAGTTCCACGACATATTTGTTCCGTACCGAGTTGAAGAAACCTTTATTACATTTAAGTAGAGGTGTGCGAATACTCGAAAAATCGAGTATTAAAAGTACTCAATTAGCTGAGTAGAAAAAATACTGGAAAAAATTGGGTTAAATGGTGAACAAATAACTGCCAATTCGTTCTTTTTTTTTAAATCAAATTAAGTAGTGAAGGGACACAAAATTTGAAACTTATTCTTATACTCGATTTGGCTCGAAAAGGAAAATCCACTATTCGCACACCTCTAACACATACTAAAAATAACTTACGAACTAAATAAAAATCTACCAAAAATGTTTTCAAAATCAAAATATTAAGTATATATTAATAATATAAATTACAGTGTCTAGATTTTTTATAGCGATGTATCGATTTAAAAAGATCCTTGTAAAGAGATGGAAAATATTTTAATAATATATCATAAAATTAAATAATAAAACTCAAAATTGATATACATATAGTAATTGTGCAAATATGTACCTAAATCATCATCGATATAATTATTCTTGCAGCCTGTGAATATGGATTTGAATTATAAAAGTTAACGATTTTTTTATCTGATTGATAAAAAATATTGTTCTGTACCGATACTAGTGATAAAAGCATATTTTTGACTTTTGACTGCAAAAATTGTTTTTAACAAAACCTTGACTCTACAATCACCTCATTTGATTTATATGTATACCTATTTATATAATAGAGAAAGTATTGATAAATACTTTAAATTTCAAATATGGATAGACAGAAGATGTCGACTTCCGATAACGTTTGGTTACCAAACATCGTCTTTGTAAATCATGATTATAACTATCGCAGATTTTTCACGACGCATATATTAATTTATATAATATATAAATTCACGTGTATATTTACAAATATAATTTCATTTCTATATTGGCGATATTTATCACATTAACGCATATAATTTGATTGTAATGTTTACCAACTCTCGATGTTATTTCAACTTTCTTTTCTTCATTGCTTTTCGTTTTTTTTCTTCGTTTTCCTTCTGTATATCTTCTAAGTCCTCCAGCATACCTGAAAATGAAAGTAAGTTTTACAATTTTTTTTTTAATTTTCGAAATGTAAAATTTAAGGTCAAATTAATCGAGATATTCGCCTTCAAAGTCGCGTCCTTTTACAATCCCCCATATTGAATGTATAAAAAATGACTACAGTTGAAATGCCCTGTACGAAGTAACGAAACATTTGTGAAATTTTCATAACACGACCATTTATTTATGAAGAAACAATCGTCGAAAGTTTGAGAATTCCGTTATATTCAGTGTTTCGATGCATGCGAAAGAAACGAAGTGGCAACGCTGAACAAAGTGATGGATCTCAAACAATGCTACTCACTCAATTATAGCTGACTATAGACAAGAGATTGAAACGTGGAACATTCATACGATCGCCGAGATGGAGATAATAAAGAGGTGAAGATTAAAGTATGACTGTACCGAGCCAAAAGTTAGCCGCACGAGCTGGGTTTCCAGTATGTGCAGTTGATTTTCTTTTTCGAGTTGAGTCGAGCATTCAATACTCTATTTTTGCGTTGAGTGGTACAAGGAGAAAATACACACGGAAAAGGATTTTTAACATTTTCTAGTAACTAAATTTCCCCACACTACCTTTTTCAATTTGAAAAGACAAATCAAGTATTTATTAAATACTCCAACTCGAAAAAGAAAATCCACTACTTGGACACCAATTACAAAATGCTAAGTGCACGCGTTAATTTCATTCAATTTAACGCGCACGATTCTGAATAATCCAAATAACTTTTTAACAAAAATTTGATTCATAATTAATAATATAGTACATACCTAATTTGGCGCTAATATATTCCTCTTTCTGGATACGTGAGAAATTAGATTCCATGTCGTGATCATCATCATCAAAATCTCGGAATTTCGCTTTATCGTAGCCAAATATATTTCTAATTTCTTGTGAATAATCAATTTCGTCCTCAGGTCCATCATCAATAAAATCATCGAGTTCTGAGTCATATTCATCATCATCATCCAATATTCGTCCTGAAATAAAAATAAATTAGTTTTAAAAATATTTTATGAAAAACGAATATTGGTATCAATCTGTCTTAACAGAGATTAACTGTCTGCTGTTTATTGGATGTTTAAAATCAGGCTATTGATTAATTATTTTGCTTCTTTAATACAATAACATGCCCCATACTATACTATGCGATACAAATGTATTTTCAAAATTTGTTTTATTTATAATTTAGAAATAAAAAATCTAAACTTACTTCTTTTAAGATCAACCTTCGGTTTTCTTTTGACATCAGATGGTGGAAATTGTCTTGGCCGTACATCTGGTGGTGGGAACTGCTTTGGTCGCACATCTGGTGGTGGGAACTGTCTTGGCCGTACATCTGATGGTGGGAACTGTCTTGGCCGTACATCTGGTGGTGGGAACTGCTTTGGTCGCACATCTGGTGGTGGGAACTGCTTTGGTTTCATGTTAGCTGATGCCAATTGTTTCCGTTTTAAGTCTGCTGGCGGGAACTGTTTTAGTTTTAAATCTGCTGGCGGGAACTGTTTTGGTTTTAAATCTGCTGGCGGGAACTGTTTTGGTTTTAAGTCAGCTGGTGGAAACTGTTTTGGTTTAACGTCTTTATAATTAGATGGAATGTTTTTTCTAACATCCTTATACTGACCAGAACTGCTCGGAACATTAAATGGTTTACTGTTTTTAAGTGGTTGTTTATTTGAATCCATTTTGGCACTAATTGGTTCAGGTCTTTTAGCGGATTGAACGCTACCTGAAAGAGGTTTTGAACTGTTAATGTCACTTTTCTTATAAATGTCTTTATTACGATCTGCGTTTTTTGATGATGGTTGGGAAGAGCTTCTGTTTAGCTGCTTTGTGTCGATATTTTCACGTTTTAAATCACCGCTCTGTCTAACCGATGCTGTACGATCGCTACTGCTAGATTTAATAGATGCTGATCGATCATTGCTTTGTTTAATCGTTGACATTGAACGATCCCCACGTTTATCGCTACTACTGTATTTGACTGATGTAGATCGATCTGCATATTTATCATTGCTACTTTGTTTTGATGTTAAGGCAGTAGCCAATTTAGAACTACTTGATGAGCTATTTTGTCTGTTTATTTCATTTAATTTTTTAATTCTTTCATCGTTACTCCCTTGTGATTTTTGAATTTTCCCATCACTCATTTTAGGAATCCGTCCATCACTGGACGTTGAATTTATTTTGGGAATTCTTGCATCATTCACTTTTGGAATTCTCCCGTCACTGCTTGAATTCAATTTAGGAATTCTACCATCGTTATTTCCATCCAGTTTTGGAATTCTTCCGTCACTAACTCCATTGAATTTGGGTATTCTTCCATCACTACTTCCATTTAGTTTAGGAATTCTTCCATCACTACTTCCATTTAGTTTAGGAATTCTTCCATTGTCACTGGAACTGTTTACTTTAGGGATTTTTTTGTCATTTGCAATTCTAGAATCACTATTCGGAATTTTGGGAATGCGATCCATTTTACCTGCTTTCATTGCTTTTAGAGCAGCCAATCTCTCTCGTTCCCTCTGTTCTCTGCTTTCTTTTGACGCTCTTTCTTTTTCATATTCTCTTTTTTGTCTTTTAGTCATCAACAGTTCATCAGAATCATCTTTTTTTGTTTCAATTAATATCGGTTCATGCTGTTTTTGTGCAGCAAGTCTCAGTAATTCGTTAAAATTTAAAGCAGGCGGCGGTGGCTTCTTGAATTTTGCCTTTTTTTCTTTTTCATCTTTTTCCGGTTCTATATCATCAACTTCCTGATCGTTAGCTGATTTATCTTCACCCGATTTACTTTTTCGTTTTCTTTTATGTGGAAGCAGTGCCTCTTCTTCTTCTCTTCTAAGTGCATCTTTAACTCGATCCTTTGTGCTAGCTAAATTTGTGCTTACTGGTTTTTTAGCAGTTGAGAATTTATTCTCTTCAGGCATTTTGCTGTAACGTTCCATCATTTTGTTATAAAAAGCTGACGCTTCCTGTGATACATAACCGTAATCATCTTCATCAGGCTGAGAAGGTCCTGCCAATGTCACCGCTGTATTGTCGTTGTCTATCGCATCATCAATAGCAGATTTATTTGCTGATTTTGTCCGACTTAACATTACTTGGACACGACGTTTTGCTTTACTGTCCTGAAATTAGACATATACATATATATTTAAATATGATATAACCTCAATAAGTCTAAGGCCTATTGCATACTGATCAAACAAAAACGTTGTCAAGGCAAGTGCTAAAAATTCGAGTTTTTGACTTATCGAACATTCAACACAGGGGCTTTGCACCACTTTGAGATAGGGGTAATGTCCCAGTTATAGAGGTAAAATTCTACCGAGAATGCCACCTAGGTAAGCCGTAATTAATTCCTCTAAAAGTACGTTAGTTACCTACATATTTTAGAAATGTCTGTTTGTAATTAAACAATAGGCTCGTTAAATTTGAGCATTAAACATTTCGTATGCCTTAATAAAAATAAAAAAAGTAAGTACCTGAGATCTTAAAGCAAGTAATTCTAGCTTTTTTATTCTTTCTTCTTCAGCCTTTCTTTTTTCTTCGGCTTCTTTTCGTGCAAGAAATTTTTGGATATTTGCAGACAGGTTTTTCTTTGCACGCTCTTCTTTCTTAGGTGGTTCAAATTTAGTACTATAATATTTGACCTGAAAAAATGAAATGAAAGTTTGTGTAACAACAGAAATCGTCTTCGAGTTATATTAAAAAATGTAGATAATTAGAATTATATTCCAGAAATTAATAGTATAAACATTTCAATATATTGTACTGAAACTGATTTACTGGAATATTCCATGGTCATTGCGAAAACATTATATATTTAGACATATCTATTACGTTTATTATTGAATACATACCTCATTTTGTTTGTTTTGTGTTTGCTTCTGAGCCACATGAAGTAATGAACCAAAATCCATTGTGAGACACTGTAATAATTCTGTTGAACTAACAAATTAATAATTTATGTCATCTAATTCACACTGTACGTGAAGTACATATCACCATTTCTCTTGGGTACTGACGTTTCTTTTTATACGAAGCTGGCTTTAGTTGAATTTCAAAGCAAGTATTACCAACGTGACGATAAGAATTTTCATTATATATATCCATAGACTGTCCATCTGTACCATTGATCTATACAAATGCGTCGTTAACATCGTTAACCATTGACGTATAGATATGAACTGCTATATTAAAAACCAAATCTATAGTTCATTCCATAATATTTAAAAAAAAATGAATAACGCTTGATGGCAAAGAGCAAACTCTTTTTTGTAAAGCCACTAAAAAGTAAAAAATGAAAAACTTTAAAAGAAAATGGAACCTCCTTGAAAAAGGCCACTAAGGCCCGTATTCACCAAACACTGTTAAAGATAGAAGTTACTAACCTTAGAATAAATTTATTCCTTGGAATAAAATAAACTTTCTATTCACCAAGCAATTCATTCGATAGAATAGTAACTGCAGGTAAAAATTTACTATATACTATACGCCTTGCAGATTTTGTCAAATAAAGCACGTTTACCAAAGATCCGACCGATGGCGCATCTATCGAAAATGTAAAATGGTGAATATTGACATATTTTACTGACAAAAACCTTTACCTGTAAGATATGAAATTAATATTTACCTGAAAGGTCGCCAGGCTATGAAGTAATTTATGCATTTCGTGCACACCCTATTTAACTAGGCGAATAAATTTATACCCTTGAAATTGGACAGAATAACTATTCTTACGATTTATACCTGCAGTAAACTTAACTATGTTTGGTAATTTGAATTATCACTATTTATTCCGTGTGATAGTTACCAGGGGAATAAATCAACGGAATAAATAACTAACTAGGCTCGGTGAATACGGGCCTAAAAGAAGAGGAAAATAATAAAATTTTGAGGTCGACGCCAATTTAATAAAATGAAAGTAAGTAGATATATAAAAAGTTTAGCAATAAATTTGCGCTGACCTCAAAATTTTATTTTCTTCTTTTTTTAAGTGGCGTTTTTGAAGGAGATACTATTTTTTTCAATAGTTATTTTGTCGGATATTGGAAAGTATAAAACGACTCATGTTCTATGGAACGTTACGCTTTTTAAAACAGGCGAGGCTTACATAAATTAGTCAAAAAATTATTTTATTTGAAATCAGAATGATGTGATTTAGATGTCATTTTGCTTAGAATTTACTGCTCAATAATTGATTGATTGATTGATATAGCATTACATTTTTTCATAAAATACGATCTAACGTTGTATTTCGAAAACAAATAAAAATCGGATTAGAACTTTTGGGTTTTTTCGTCATACCTACCTACACACTGGTACATTTAGGTACCTATGTGTAGTATGAATCTCCAGAGTTTGAAACTTTCCTCTCAATGTACTCAGTTATACTTATACATTTTTTTTGAATTTATACATTTACGATCAGTAACGGGTGATATAAAAAGCAAAGAATAAAATATTTTCCTTAAAGATAAGGTTATCATTCGTCTGGATTTTTGCGGACATGTCCGGGATTCTAAGACTTTGTCCGGAATTCGGGCGGAATTTTGACGTGTCCAGATTTTTTGTAAATGTTATGAAAAAATAAAATATCGATCACTTAGTATATATGAGATTTGTAAAAAAAATTATTAATGTAGAAATACAGCAGTTAACAATCATTATCCATTATATTTTTCACAGCTTGCGATTCCACGAAAGATTTCTTCTTGATTTAAAATTCTCTTATACAAATTTTCACAAGAAAAGGTGTAGTATACTAACCTATCGTCCGATAGATAAAAGAGAAACAGTGCGGTTTTCTGGGAAATCACGTGTTTTCTCCGGAAGTCTGTTTTTTCATTCTGGTAACCCTATACTTGAAGATAACTTTTCTGAAATAAATTTTTTCGAGTAAATCATGCATTTTCCGTCCTGATAATGTCTTCAATCGTTTATTGTTTTCCATTGAGTTACCTTAATTTTCCGCATGGTGCTAACCTATTTTTAATCAGCAGACAATCATAACGTCGTTGCATTCGTTTCCCCGTCCTATCTCGCGACATTACCAATGAATGGGTTGTAATTTAAAACGCGCGAACTTTTCATTTGATTCACAATCAGTTTGATGATGAGCGCGCGACAGTCGGTGTACCACAGTAACAAAATGCGGTTCGTGATATACCTACACCATTGTTAAATAACATTGTTTATAATTTTAAATACATATTATTACGCATTTCTAATATTTGTATGTGTGCATGCTGTGCTTGTGAACATTCAGTTTGAAATAAAAACTTCACTTTAATTCTAAAATAAAATAAATGTTACTAAAAACGCAGTATTAATATTCTTTAAAGACTCAGGTAAATATCATCAATAGTAGGAGTACCATTTAAACTAAAGCAACAATAAATTATTGATAACAATTTTTTTCTATAATCATTATAGTACCTAGTGCCTACTAAAATTTGTAGCGACGATTTGTCGCTAGGTTTATAAAATACCTACTGAGCAACGATTGTTTATAAAGTTGTTGTAATGGATTTTTTAATAATTGCTGTTGGTTTTATTTAGTGAAAACAACAATAAAGTGTTGAAAACATTTTGTTGCTGTATTTTTAGTGGTCAAATTTTCTTGATGGTGTCCAGAAAAATGGTAAATATATAAGTAGGTATATACCTACTTCTAATATGACGCACAAAAAGATCATTATCTTTTTACCTATTTAAAAAAAATCTATTAGTCCAAGCGGCAGGTAATAAATGAAGGGGGTTACCTGGAAAGTACTCCGAAGTTAATGATATTTTGGTGTGTTGTTTGCGGGTACTCTGTGGAGTAGAATCTGAGTTTTCGACCTCGTGGACCCTGTGCTAACGTGGGGGGAGCCGAAAAACCACGAAATGTTACCACCTTTTTTGCTTTTTTCGAAATCTCTCAGAAACGGTCGACCTAAGCAATTCTTTCATTATGTAATGTTTTAAAGAGGATTACATTTCCTACAATTTTCATTCCCACAACTTTTCTGTGGTACTAATGGTAAGCGCGCTGCAGCTTCTTGAAAATCACCCGCTCGGCTTTTTGTAACCTTGGTAAACAATGTGTAACATGTGTATTTTCAATTTAAGTTCGATGAAGAACAAAATAAATAAAACTATTGAAAAGAATATTACATTTTAACCATTGGTTACCAAGGTTACAAAAGCGGAGCGGGTGATTTTCAAGAAGCTGCAGCGCGCTTACCATTAGTACCACAGAAAAGTTGTGGGAATGAAAATTGTAGGAAATGTAATCCTCTTTAAAACATTACATAGTGGAAAGAATTGCTTAAGTCGACTGTTTCTGAGAGATTTCGGTTAGAATTCAGCTGGAGTTTCCTGAGAGCCGAGAATGATGTAAAAAACCCTAAACTTAACTCCCTGGCGAATACAGGCTTAAACACAGAATTTGCTCAGTGCTCTAGAGTCTAGTGTAGCGGCGCTGTTGTTTACATGGCGTTGCTATGGTTCCTCTATTACAAGTTCCCAGTTCTCGGGTTCTAGCCCGAGAGCTGGCAAAAGGTTCAATTGGATTTTCAATTTATTATTAAAAAAAAAAAATAATAATGAATTGAAAATATGAATTGGTGCCAGGCCCAAATAACCTTAGCTGTTGGTGACCTTTAAAATACAATACAATATATTCTGTACCTATGCATTAATAGAAAAAAACATTACCCTCCTTTTGGTTTTGCCGTAGTCAGGTAAAAATAAATAAATATAAAATATGGAAAACTGTGTAGGTACATAATACAATAATTCTCAAATGTCTTCAAAATTACGTTTTCCTGGATACATTTTCGCTATGTAGTTTACAGTTACGTAATAGTATATTGTGCAACAAGTGCGGTAAGTTGTCGATTGCCCACGAGAGTGAAGTTGAGAGCACGAACGAAGAGAGTGCGTTCATTCGCTCGAGTGGGCAATCGACAACACCGCACGAGTTGCAGATACTATTTTTTTACTAATGCGGGATAAGTACCTACTATTTTAGCTTTTAGTTTTTTATTTAAATTTAGCGGGTTTTATTGTCAATTTGCAATTTCTCTATTGT
The DNA here is from genome assembly GCA_039654895.1 of Mongoloraphidia duomilia. NCBI lineage: Eukaryota > Metazoa > Arthropoda > Insecta > Raphidioptera > Raphidiidae > Mongoloraphidia > Mongoloraphidia duomilia. The sequence goes on along the minus strand of CM077524.1, from coordinate 44,054,441 downwards.
TGTATTCCTTTTTCCGCATATTCCAAAGTGCGGGTCGAATTTTTATTTCGCTTATTAGCTTTTCTGTTTCAAATTTTGTCTCCAGCCGTTTCTAAACAAAACGAGCCAAAAAACGTTCATGTCTGAAGTGAGCGTGGGTCTAAATTGAAAAAGTCAATTATTAGCTTCTACCGACAGCGAAAAAGCAGAGATTTTGCAAAGTCGTTCGTTGCAGAGAAATATTTTCACCAAGGTTGATGTCTGTTCGCCTATTTAATGCTCAGCGGATCTAAATCGAATTGCGTACTTATAGGGTATTCTACCAAGTATAAGAATAATTTACTGACAATAAGTAACTAGATTTTGCAAACTGTATAAGACGAGAAAGTTGAAAATCGCGTATTCAACGAGCAGTCTATTAGCTAATTGGTAAGAAGTTTGTAAGGTCTAGAAAGTTTTTCTTTTATAATTCATAAAGTAATTATGTTTGTGCTTCATTGTTGTAGAGCCCTGGAAGAAGTTGCAGGTTCGCAACGAAACGTCGGCAAAGAATAAATATTTTATAGCATTTCAACTGGTCCTTATTACGCGCAATACTTTATTGATATTCTATTAGTAATGCGAGTAAAATATTTTGCGTTAAATGCTCAGCGCGTCCCTGTGTAGATGATTGCATTTTGTATTTACAATAATATTATGTAGGTACTCTTATAATCATTATTATACATACAGGGTGTCCAAGTTGACTTTGGCTAACATGGGTAACTTTGTTATTAGCTGGAGATAGAAAGTCCGTTAAATGGGCAAAGTAGTGCAGAATTATGTGCTCATTAACGTGCCGTCGACAGAAACAATTGAATCTTGACACACTATGGATTTCAGTTTAGCAAAATAGTTCATTGCAAATTTTTCTAAATGCTGGCATGTGACACGACCAGAGTTAATCAGTCAAAATAGAGCAGAATTCGAATGTCTACAAATCCAAACTGGCGTTCAGCTAAGACAAACCAAAGTTCATGTGAATATCTCGATTATGTAGTGGATATAAAGAAGTCTAAGCCTCAGCGCCACTGAAAAGATCATAAAAAGTTATCAAAAAATGGTTAAAGAAATTTTCAGATATCTTCATAAATAAAAAAGTTATGGGCTATGGCCAGTTTTCGAAAACGGCAATTTCACTATTTTCTAAATAAATCCATAGTGTGTCAAAATTCAATTGTTTTTTCGACGGGACGTTAATGAGCACATAATTCTGCACTACTTTGCCCATTTAACCGACTTTCTATCTTCACTAATAACAAAGTTACCCATGTTAGCCAATTACGTCAACTTGGACACCCTGTATAGGTATAATAACGAATTGTTTACAAATTACAATAATGCTTCGAGTGTTGATTTACAAATCTCCAATTAAAATGGTTGGTTGAAAAAATGCAATTTGATACGAATGTTTAAACATTTAAACAAAACAGTTTGCTACTCAGATAATAAAACTGTAAATTATTATTGGTGTAGTGTGAACAAATTTTAAAATGCAAGTTCTTTTTTTGAAAAGTTTTATAATAATTATTACCTACGTATAGATAAAAACAGTGCAGGGGATAAAAGATTAAAATCCCAAAATTTCCAAATTAACCCTGTAGGTATAAATTGTGGATTATAGACGCTCGACAACGAAGGTCATTAGCGCTGTAGGTATAAGATGATGTATTATTATTATTGTAAATTACAAACGCGTCGACAACTCAGGTGAGGGCAGTGTAGTCTAGTGGATAGCGTATTTGGTTCCGCAGCCTCTAGACTAGACTGTCGTGGGTTCGAATCCCACCTGCGCGCTAATGGATGTTTTTGATGTTATTTAGTTTTAAGAAAGTTGTTATTTAGTGTAGTTGAAAGACGCTAATGACCTAAGATGTTGACGCGTCTATAATCTATAATAAATAAATTAAAATAAAGACAACTCAGGTCATTAGCGTCTTCAGACTTCAACACAAGTCTCCAGTTCCCGGGTTCTAGCCCGAGAGCTGGTAAAAGTGCCAATTGGATTTTCAATTTATTATTAAAAAAAAAATAATGAATTGAAAATGTGAATTGGTGCTAGGCCCAAATAACCTTAGCTGTTGGTGGTTTTTAAAAAAAACACAAAAAAAACACTCAACACAACAATTAATAATCCATTTGTGTATTAGAATCTGCCAGCTGGCATAAACAAACCGACTGGTACGAGCTCGGGCTCCTGGGAACACCAATTCCCAAAGAACACTGGAATTCAATTGTGAGAACAACTACATTCCAATGTTCCCTCTGGGGGATATAAGATGATGTAACATTGTAACCGACTGCTTACATAGATTAAAAAAGCCCAGCCTTTATAAAATGACTTGAAAATAGTAATTTTTTATTGCGACTTTCAAATCTTAATCCCTCTCCCTGCGCGCTGTCAGACCTGCGGTTTCTTAACATGCGACCGGTGAAGAGGTATTTTTACTTCCCACCTCTACTATGGTAGGGAAGTAATGGATTCAGTCCGAAAAAAATATTTCGAGATTTTAACAGATTTTCACGTTTTGAGACCCTAGCAACCGTTTAAGATCATTTTCTGACTGATGTCTGTATGTATGTGTGTGTGTGTGTATGTGTGTGTGTATGTGGTCAATTTTTCGCCTTCGATATCTTAAGAACGGAACAACATACGGGCATGCCGATTGTTCTATTGTGTTTATCAGCCTTTAACTTAGATCTGATTAGATTTTGAGTCAAATCGGTTCAGTGGATCCTGAGATATTAAAAAAAACGTCCTCAATGTCACGTATTAACATAGGTAAAAAAAAATATAAATGAATTCTAGATGTTATAATATGAAAAAAATGTAAATATTTTTTTTCTCTAAAATGTATACGTGTTTCGAGAAAAAAAATATTTGTACTAAGGAAAAAATAAAAGATTGTGACGTAAATCAAGGTAACCATGATTTTTGCTATATTAAGTTAGCCATCAGTAGATCACCAAACAAAAAAGCAGGGCCGATGCTTTTCCGTTCAAAGAATCGAAGGAAATTAAATTGTGTTCTTAAAGACCACCAACAGCTACAGGTTATTTGGGCCTAGTCAAAGACATACAAAAAAGAGTGTTTATTTTTTGCAAATATTTACTAGGTGGCGAACGTGATAGGACTGATCATCAGTCGAATTTGTTAACTTCCCATTGGAAGTTATTGTACCATGGGTCCGATTTTGCGATTAAAAAATTTGAACATATCTGCACGTTTTGAGGTCCCTAGAGTCCGAATCTACTGTTTTTAGAGAGATGTCTCTCTCTCCCTCTCTCTCGTAAATCGTACGCTGGTGAACTTTTTTTGGCTCGCATATCTCAATAACGATAATGATATATTGAATCCAGAGGGCAGTATAGCCTAGTGGTTAGCATGCTTGGTGCCGCAACCTCTACACTGGACTGCCGTGGGTTCGAATCTCACCTGCGCTCATGGATGTTTTGTGATGTTATTTAGTTTTAAGTTAGTTGTTATTTAGTGTAGTTGAAAGACGCTAATGACCTTAGATGTCGACGCGTCTATAATCTACAATAAATAAAAATATATTGACTCCGGACCAATTTCATTTGACACATAATTACATAATGAACACCTGATTAGGTTTGCAGGAATTTCAATTAGTGGCTTTTTTGCTTATAACAAAAAAACTACTGTACAATTATTGTTGTAAAATGTTTCTCGTCTCGCATATCTCGAGAACAAAAAATGATATTCGACGCATAATTGCGTAATAAACGCATAAGGTATGCAAAAAAAATTTAATTTGCTTTTTTTTATTTTTGAGCTAACCACAGCTAGGGTTTATTGGGCCTAGAACCAATTCATATTTTAAAATTTTTTTAAATAATAAATCAAAAATCCAATTGATACTTTTATCCAGTTTTCAGATTAGAACTGGGGAGTGGGGACGGGTATCAGTATAGAAAGTTATCCTTATATGAAATGAGGTAGTTCAATACGTCGCCAACTGCAACTGCAGGGCTATATTGTCTCAAGGATAGATAGAGAGACCAATCCTAGGATTGAATTGCGTCACCAATAAATAAATATAAATCTGAATATATACCGGTAATATTATAATATGCTATCAGAAATCAACAATGAATGCCATTTTCGCCTATTTCTGTCGATGTGCAAACAGATTGGATGTTACCTGTTTATTTTATTTTTATTATCGCAATTATTATAATACACCGGATATTAAGCGTCCTTGACATCTGCAGGGCTAAATACATACCTATAATATATATTAAAATGTATTAGGCATATCAGGCTTGTACTTAATAATATTTTAAATAATATAATATTTCCTGTCTGTCGTTAATATTATATTAATTAATTAAAATAATACCTATCAATAAATATTATAAATTTAACACTGAAAATTATTGATGGCTGGCAATACACTGATGAAAGATTAGAAATTATTTTGATAGATAAAACGTCATCATTTTATTTAAGATCCATGCAGACTATCGCCATAATATATATCTACTATCGCTGGAGGTAATTTTTGGCATTTTCATATCTAATTTCTGCCGTTCCAAAGAACGAAAAATTAATTTTGTTTATTGATTTAGATGCAGAATTTTATGTTCTAAAACTTTTATTAAAAGGTTTTTTGCCTACAAGAAATAGAGAATCAGGAAATTACGCAAGTATGATTTTACATGTTACAGTCCTATAGGATCGAAAGCCGCGGTCACTACCTTGTATGTTTAAATAGAGTAACAAGAAAATTGCTTTTTAGTTTTTACATATTATCTGCAATATCGATTTTGGCGTTAATTCTCAGATTGATAGTTATATTTAAATACCAACGTGGTTTTAAATGGAAAACAAAATAATAATAAATTACCTATGATATATTTCATTATGTTGGTTTTTTATCCAGCTGATATCAAGGCTGTTGATATCGTTTGGAATTTTTTCTTTATTTTCAATATACGGATATATTATAACCTAACCTTCAATTTTAGAAGAAAATACGTATTTATTTTCATGTTATTTAAATATATTACCTTCTCAAGTTAACAGGAAACTTAAATAACAAAGAAAATATTAAAATATTTAATATTTCTAAGATAAATTCAATGACCCCTTGTTTTATTTATTGATAAATATTGAAATGCTTGACAATTTTCCGTAAAACAAATTATTTGCACTTAGCTATGGATTTCTGAAGGTGCAAAAATGAGCACAATAATGCATGACAGATTCAGCATTTTACTTATATTTTTTAAGAAATTCTTCGCCAATTGGACCAGTTTTCCCAAGTAAAAACGAAACAGGATCTGAATCATCTAATTCTGTTTATACAAAATCAATTTCGGTTTGATAAGCTGATATTGGTTCACAGTTGCATAATTCTAATTCGACACGATTTTTTATCAATCTAACGATAGATTCTGCTTGCATGAGTTCCGGCAATTTACTTTGGTTCATTTTAATTTTTTCAATATTTTGTTCGAGTTTATTGATGATATCTGATTTGTTTATTTTTTCTCGCATCTTTTTGTTGCGTATTAATTTTCGAATATATAAAAGCGAACGAGCGAAGCGAGTGAGTAGTGTATTGCACCCGGTCGAAGCCGGACGGGGCCGCTAGTAAAATATAAATCCATCTAAAATGGAATCTCGAAGCGGAAATAATCAGTATAAAAGATAAAATAGTCGCTGCATCGGAATAGATTCAGTAGAAATTAATTATTTCTTACTTTTTCAAGGTTTGCTTTTTTATGTCGGGGGCTTTTTAAATTTTTAATTTAATTTTTTTCTAAGCTGCTGTACTTCTCTCATAATTACTTTAGAGTTTAGCGCATACTATAAATGAGAGGTTCGGAAGAATTTATTATCGGACTATTAAAATTCCTTTTGAAAAAAAAAATATTTCATCAATAATTGATTATTCATCCACGCGCAGTATTAATTTGACGGCGTTAAAACGTTAAACTGTATATTAATCATTTTCATTAGTTTTTTTTTAAATATATTGACTGGTTTAATGTTTTGAAGCCTGTTTTATAATTAGATTATTTCAAAATAAAGGCCAAGGTTTTTAAAAAGTCGTTGCTAACAACTAAGATTTAGGTCTTTAAAACCGGAAACAAGTTTTTTCCACAGGAATGTTAATTTCATTACTTTCGAGAACACTGGCCGCGGAACGACTTTTTTTTTGAGGGCTATAGATTCGCGATCACTTTATGAAAACTTACATTGCATGATTGCAAACAAGCTAGTTTAAAACTGAAGGGGAGGGGGGTTTGTATGCTATACGTAGTTACAAAAAATTCTTATCGACTATTTTATGAAATTCAAATTTATAGGCACATATAATAATAGGTAATAGGTATTTACACTTTATCGTAAATTAAAGTATTGTTTTGTAATATTAAAATTTTATAGCCGTCAATAATTGACATTTATTTAAGGTTTTGCTAGTGTTTGTTGTTATCAACGTTAATTATAGTACTGAAAGAATAGTATATTGTGCAACTAGTGGGAGAAAGAGGAGATTCATCGAGTGTGGATTTTGCCGCACGAGCGTAGCGAGTGCGGTAAAATACACGAGTGGAATCTTCTCTTTCGACCAATAGTCGCACACAATATTTTGTTCAACTACCGCAAGAAATATGTCATTTCGTGGCTCTGTTGAGCGTGGGCGAAATAATGGGTGACCTGATTGATTGACGAAACTATCGACACTTGCGTAAACGTTCCCCGTAATGAGCGTGGGTGAAATGGCATTTCGCCCACTCTACGTCTACAGTCAGAGAATTCATTATTTCGTCCACTCTCAGTAGAGCCACGAAGTTACATATTTCTTGCGGGTGTTGAACAAACGTTTTTTTATTGATGTTTAAAATTTAATTTACATTATTTGAAAGAATTGAGAGTCAGTTAAACGAAAATGATTAGTGTACTTACTTACACATAGTGTAAAAATATTACAGAGATCCAACTATGCGCTAAGAAACATGGGAAGAGGTTGCGTGACAAATTCATTTTACAGGTATTATATCAAATCGCGAAGTGTGACTAAATACAATGTAGCTACAACTTTTTCCATTTCTTCCTCAAATTCGTTTGAAATTTTGGAAAATGTTTTCTCGTCGACTGTTCTAAAGAACTCTTTTCCTTCCAATTATAGGTTGAGAAGCGTGACGTCACTTTACGTCATGTAAATGTAGACCTCGCGCGGCGAAAGATGAAGCCACCGTGTCATAGTAACGTGAATGCATTGCGCCCGCCTTCTAGCTTGCTATTGGCTGTTTATTGTCATGAATAGCAGTTTGGCAAAATTGTACCTAACGTCATAAAACCCAATGTGCAGTTTTGTGTACACGGCACTGTCTGCGGGCAAGCAGGCGTTCACTAGCATATTATTGATGACGTGCCTGGCTTCATCTCTCACCGCGGGCACTCTACTACACTGAAGGAGCTCTGATGCGACACGTTGTGTTGCGTCGCGGCAAGTGTGTTTCTGCCTTTAAAGAAATATATTGGTCAGTGATTTGTGTGGTTTAGAACTTTGGATGCTATATCATTTTATTGTCATTTTATTGTTAGTTTGTTTATGATTAATTGCTACTTTTACTTTCATATAAATTGTAACACTGAAGCATATTATGGACTACTAGGTTTCATGGCTGCATAGAATTTATAAATTTCGCTTACAATTGCTCTGTTTTATAATTACGCGTATGGTTTTATATACCTAATATTGTAGTTTGTGAAAGTCTTTCATTTTCCTTTAGAGCAATCCTCTTGTGCATCGGAGCGTCGATTTTTGTGATTTTGTCAGTCAAAGAATTGGATGTATCAGAGAATGTTCAAATATTAGATACGTAATGTTTCTCATTGAGCGTTACTATTATGTAATCAGGGGGTTGTAAGTTATTGATATACTGTTACATTACATTATTATCTTACTGAATTAAAACATTTAATAAAAGGTTAATTATATTTAAAATGAAATTATAATGTCACGTAACACAAATGAGGGAGATATGAAAATGTCACGATATGCTATGAGCGGGTGGGACGGGGTGGTCAAACATAGCGGAAAAAAAGTTGCGTAATATTTGAACTCATGTTAACTCGTGGGAAATATTTGAACCAATTGGATAACCTGATAATTAATTGTTTTTTGCCGGGTACCGAATAATCCGAGAGAGTACAAACAATGCAAATTAAATTTAAATATGTTATCAGGTATCCGGCAATCCAATTATGCACTAGATAATTCCGGATATGTTATGATTGCCGGATATTCAGTGCATCATCCCTAACAATTAGTTTGCTTGAATTTGGTATTTGACCAAATTACAGCAAACATTTGGATTCGACGTTTGAATTACTGACAGTATTAAAAAATCTGTATAAATGTCAAAAAATGAAAAAAGAAGTAATAAGTATAGTAATTATTAATTTTTACTTAATTAATGCTTTCTAGGAAAAGGAATCACAATATGAAAGACTATTATCTGAAGTTATAATTAAAGTTGTTTTATTTTTAGTTTTGTAGAGAAAGGTAAAGAATTATTTTAATGCTTTTAATTTAAAATAAATTACCAGGAAATGATTTTAGATATGACAATGACTTTTGTCCGATTATATCTACTATGTATCTACATAATATGAGTGACGTAATGAATTCGTCAATATATAGTGCGTTTTTTGTCGATTGTACAATAGACATTAATTATGGAATGACAACCTTTTACCGCGGTCTTCAGTGCAGAACTACCCTTGGAACTACAGTCGCCTCTCTCTAGATTCCCCAGCCATGAGAATAAAGGGAAATATAGTTTCAAAAATTTTAATATTTAGTGTTTATATTAACACGAATCACATTATAGGCTATCGAAGTATTGGTACAGACGTTGATAAAATGCTTGCGTTATTGGAATCAGAAAAAAAAGTGACAGAGAGAGGCCTCTTTAAAATGCCCCTGAAATGGCAGATACGTAACTTCGTGACGTTATAGCTGTGTTGTTACCATAGTTTTATGAATACTAAATATGGTAATGCTAAGTTATGTACTAACATGTCCTTTCAAAAGACGGACATAACTATCTATTTTTAAAGTGTTTCAGTTTTACAAAGAGACAAAGGAGGGAAAACTTGACATCCGCCTACAATAAAAAATAAAGAAATAAAAATGATTGAAATTACAATAAAAGTTGACGGTATGACAAATGTCAAAGGTCCTTCCTTGTTCTTGCTACCGTTATTCTGTATCTTTAGATACTAAATTTATCGCACACTCTTTTAAAAATACACTTTAAATTGAAAACAGTTTATTTACTAGGTTTAAGATTTTTAAGAGCCAACTTACACGCATGCTACTTTTTGTATCGAAAATGCGCGATTTAGCAAATGCATCGCGCCGATTACTCAGATATACTCGAAATTTCTCGTTCGATCGCACGATTTGGCAACAACATGGAGACTCTATCGCAATTTCGCTCATTCTAGCGTTTGTTTGTGTGCGTGAGGAGTATTGACTCATAGGAATTTATGGCATGGAGTAGCGCGAGTTCACAAGTAAATGTGCAAAGTGTTTTCGATAATCGCGCGTTCGTGATACATCCAGATGTATTATGATGTATAGTTCAGCGAAGAGTCTGCAACCTTTCGCTATTGGTAGTTGGATCTGGGTCTGACGATCTCCAAGCGACTTAATCGCAAAATCGTACTACAAAAACTAACATTTATGGTTGGGCCTTATGGATAGATACTTTGAGGTATATATAGCCTATTTTTTTATCCGATAGACCTATAGAAAAATGGTGTCTGAGAGTTTCTATGCGATATTCGTGCCCTTCCGAAAACTATCATACTATGAAGAAAGAAAAAATATCAAATTTATCGGTAAAATACAATTTTTCTTCAAATGCGAAATATAAATAATTATTAACATAAAAGTTAACCACATACAAACTAGTTCAAAATAAATAAAAATATAAACAATTAAATCTGAATAATATTTAATTAGATGGATAAATCTGGGACTTTCATGCCCCTCTCTTAAGTTTTAATATTCATTTTTAACCGATTTTATCAAATGCTCTTTGGAGTAGTACAAATAAATTGTCACCTAGTGGCGCTACGATCGCTCGGTTCGGTAACGAGTCTGTATGACTGTCGTACTGTCAAAGGTACGTTCTGTGATGGGACTGCAGATTTCAACGATACGAAAGCATACTTACCTGGCGTAGGGGTTACCGTGATCACCTAGGCGGTTCCCCCAGGGTGAGGCCTTTCCATTGCACTTCGGCTTGGCTGACCTCTGTGATTATCCCTAATGCGGATAACTCGGGCGCACAATTTGTGATAGTCGGGACTGCGTACGCGCTGTCCCGGGCAATTTTAATGGAAACATATGTTCTTGTTAGGGTTCTCTATACCCAACTCCGAATGGTCCAAATGGATTTGTGGGGAAGACGTTAATGTGTTCACAAATCGTAGTTAATTTTCAGATTATCTAGATTCTAGAATATAGATGACGCAGATAAATGTGAATTAGTTACCAAAATGCTGACGTCATATTTATGCTGTGAAAATAATATATAATTTTGAAAATGTGTGTTTCTGTTCAATGAAAGTGCCATTTCTTTATTTATTTTATTTATTGTAGATTATAGACGCGTCGACATCGAAGGTCATTAGCGTCTTTCAAAGTGCCATTTCAGGAATATGTAGATACAGATAGGTACAACATAAATAATAAAAAATAACAAAAACCGGTAAAATATAGACCCCCAAAAGAAAAATTTTGATATTGAATTAATAAAATATTTAATTTTTAGTAATTTTAGAAGAATTTAATTCGAGCGAAGTTCATTCGTTTTTATTTTAAAGTTTGAGTGTCAACTGATAGTGTACTCGGTATCAGTTTCATTAAAATCAGTCCAGCAGTTCTTGAGTGATGCTGGTGCATAGCCAGATAAAAATTCTAGAATCACGTTTCCTGTCTAGACATAATACAAAATGCCCAAAAGATCTACTAGAAAACGAAATTACAGACATCGGTCCCGTTATCATTTAATATATTAGTATTTCACATCAGAATATAACATTAAAAATAAAGGGTAGAACATTTTTGAGGAGCTAAGAAACAGGCAATTTGGATATGAAATGTGATTAACATATTCTGTGTCTTTGTTTTATTTATTTTCCTCATCATAATTATTGTTTAAACTGACAAAGATACAAAATCTAAATAATAATAATTGTTATCTTGTTTTTAACAATTTATCAATAAACAAATTCTGTTTATTTACAATAATTATTAAGATTTATATTTCTGTGCGTGCCGAGTGCATAAAATTAATTTTGTCGTCATTCTTCAGTTAGTATTACTGCATCTTATTTGAATATCATTTTAAAAATTCAATCTACAGAGTTTTGTATTTTTTTATTACCAAGTGAAATTAGCATACATTTTTTTAAATTATATTATGTGTAAGTGACATAAAATAAGTGGCATTTCCTGAGTAAATTAGTTAAGTTTTGTACGATTATAAGGTAACTAGAATTCATTTTTACAAAAAAGCTAAAGAATCTTAATAGATTATATTACATAGCTTTTTGTTCGTCAATTGATGATGGAAAATATGAAATTTTATTGGTCATTTACAATTTTTCTGTATGTACACGAAAAACGTGAAGTTCTGCATTACTTTCAGCGATGACCGGATAGCCCTGTGACCTAGGGAAAGCATCAGTTGCAAATATTTAATCTTGCCTTCAGCAGATAGTTAACTCGTTGAAGGCTCTAGATTTCATTATATTATGTATAAATGATGCATTGCCAGGCCAAAACACACGGAGACATCGACCACTTTTTTAAAGTTTCGATCGGCACCTTATCTATCATATCAATAATCTGTATATTGAAAATTTAGCAGAGTAATTAAAATACAAAATTTTAATGATAATTCTTAGATGTTAGAATTTACAGAACTGTAAAATTTCTGTCTCCCTTTACCCTTATGTAATGTCAAATTTGTTAGAAAGTGACAAAAATTTAACAGCACTTTAAATTCCAATATAGATTTTATAGAATAACGTCATTACTGATAGTTACTGCCAGAAACGATTAAATTATTTCAACTAGGAAACGTTTAAATATTACTAACGTTTGTTTTTTCGGTTCAATTTTCATAAACGTAACTTTACATTAATAAATTATACCCATCCCTTGATAACTTAATAGTAACGTTGATGATACCCCCCCCTAACGTGAGAAACGTTACGCAATATTTGAACGTTTCCGTAGGTTTTCGCACATGACGAGGTTTTTGAAATTATTGTCTTGATTTCGTTTATAAAGGAAAATAACTGTATTAAAAAGATTAAAAAAGATTAAAAACAATTAGGGGTGGTCCTAGAATGGCCCATAAACTGCACCACATCCTAGAAGGATTTTTGTGCTTCCCCATTAGCTAGATCTAGTCCTCAAATAGCCTGGATCTTCTTATGAGCTCCAGAAGATTTGGGACTAGATTATCCTGTGGAATAATTCCATCCTCGTCTATATATCCAAAGATGGTTGTTCTTCTGTAGGCTAGTGCTTCACATTCGAACACGATATGGGTGGCTGTTTCATTCTCCATATCGTAGAATCTACATAGTGTTGATTCCTGTCGTATCCCCATCACATGTAGGTGTTTCCTTAGAGAAGCGTGACCGGTCAAAAGCCCAATCACCTTTCTAAGTGTTGGCCTGCTGAGTTTGATTAGAAAATAACTGTATAGTCCCATGTTCGTCTCATTAATAGCCAACTCGTCTCTGTTTTCGGTATCATCTCAATGGACATCTCGTCGTGTCTAATTTCGTTAAATGCCATTTTTCTTTAATTAAAATAAAAAGTTTCCTTATTTTTGGTAGGGTTCAGCATTTATACACCTGTCTGTAGACTATGTATTCCACTAGGTGACTACTGACTTGAGTACTGACTAGAGACTATACACTTAATTTTACAAATACCTAGATGATGTTCATGACTCCATAACGCATACAATGTACGCTGCACATGCATGGAGAGGCATAAGGCATTATGTTAAAATATAATATTATTATATTTTAACATTCGAAATTGTAATTATAATTAACTTGGATATAACATATGCAACTGAATTAATGTTATCAATTTATCATATATTGTGGATGATTTGTAATACCCCTTAAAATTGTATTTTATACATACTTTTTATGAAATACTAGCATTACTCGCGACTTCGCTCGTGAGTCGTGTCACTCGTGGTAATGTCAGTTTTGAGATATCAGCTATCTCGAGCGTATTCGGACAAAAAGTACCCTACACGGGTACCCTGGTAGTGTACTATAACTACCAATTTCCATCAGAATCAGTCCAATCGTTCACACTAATGCTGGTACAAATTATTAGATAGGCAAACATTCTGGAAACACGTTTTTTCATTTAGGTGTCATAGGAAATTTGAAATATTCAAAAATCCACAAAATAAACGAAATTGTAAATAGATATCTCGTTATTATTCCGTATATTTAGTATTGATTTTGTAGAAAATGAGCAAAAAAACGTTGATGAATGGTACAATTTCAATATCTGAATATGTTACGTATGATTCTGAGGTAAATTTTCGAAGAAAATTTTCTTTAGTTACTGAAAATTGCCCTCAGAATTACATCTAATGAACTAGGATCGCTACTGTCTACAGTAAACTGTAGAAATTCAATCTAACAAATATGCATCATATTATAATTATCATAAAATTATTTTATTGAATATTTCAAATCAAAATATACATCTTCTCGTTTTAACTGTACCTGATTTCTGATAATATATATTTTAGCTTATATAATTATCTACCTGGGTACATAGTCGAACGTTTTTATACATATTTTTGGAGAGCATGTACATTGTTGTACATTTGAAGTATCTACAGTGGAATTCGGTTGTAATGAATACACCATTTATTGTGAATTTGTTCATTATACTAAGCATTCAATGTGATGCATGCTTGGTTCGTGTTATTGAAAAATATCAACGTCTTTTGTACAATTTATTGTTATATTTTAATTAGAACGGTTTGTTGGTAATTTTACACAGGAAAAATCTCTAAGAAATTAGGTGCACAAATTTAAAAAAAGCGTTGTTAATATTTCAGTTTATCATTCCGTATGAATAATGATGTAAAGGAGTTTATTCTATTCTATTCTGTTCTATATGTATAAGAATAAACTAACTTATGGAGCTGGTGGGCATACTAAATAGAATCGATTGAAGCAGACCTTAATTTATTCTCGAGTATTCTATTTAGGGCGCGTCTTCGTTTATTAAAAAATAATTGAGTTCTCGGTACTCTCAAGAGATGACGTGTAATATTCAGATTCGAATAAGATTACAGGTGCATCATATAATTTAAAATATTTTGACAGCTGACCAGGGATTGTAAAATATAGCTGAAAGTAGAGTTTTGTGTCACTACTGCGACACACCATTTCCGTAACATTTCGTCGAATTACTCTGGCAGATTTTGGGGAGAGGGGTCAGTAAAGATGTTTGCACATTAAAAATATTTTGTTCGTTATAACCGACTTCCACTGTATTTACACATTTACTTTTCACTAATGTACACGCAGTACCTACAAGTACTACTAGTTACTACTATCTGTTTGATATCGTGTTCAGTTGTCAGTTTAACTGGTTCTGTGCTGTACAGCTCACAATTCCATATTATAGTATTAACCTAGACTCTTGACGGTCATTGACGATAATGTTGGCCTCAAGGTACTACATATAGTATTTGTACACAGACAGACAGACCTGACCTGACCAGCGCATCCTCTGCAGTAAATGAATGAATTGATGTCTGTTAGTATTGTTATGGATCTACGTACCATTTACAATACGATCATCACAACATTATCGTGATAGTGTTACATTGGAATCGGTTGTACTTATTTGTGGTGACACATTTAATATTGTCAACTTCTGTTAATGGTTATCTACTCTTGTGCGTGATTTGTTGATTTGTGATATGCGTATTCAAACACTGTGACATAAATATATAATTTGTGTTAAAGAACGTTACCTTGTCTTGTCAATTTTGTGATTCACTTATGGTTTATACTGAATGTGCGATTAGACTGTGACATACATTATTATGAACCTTGTTGCTTAGGCATTAATTGTGCTTTGATTTAATATGATTCAACAGTGGATTGTAACGATTTGAGATCCCTGTGATATTAACTCTAATTTATCTTATCACTGTGAAATTGATCATTGTTTTTTGAAAAGTGATTGATAACACTATCAGTGTCCGAATGTCCGATTAATATGTGATGGAAGACGTTTATCATAATTGCTAGGCGCTGTGATATCAGCGAAAAAGTTGTTCCTGAAAACTATATACTGTTACATCCATTCATTTGCTCAAATTCTTTTTTAATCATTCTACCAGGTCTATCATCTTCCTTTTATCGTGCAATTTTCAATAGATATATTGTGACAAAACTGACTAACGCTGTGATGAACTCCTATGGTTGGCTGCTATTCCATATCAGCTGATTGAAACTGGATCTGAATTAATCTACACGATTATAAATAAGTTGATCCTTCAATAGTATCAGCTGGTCGCTGGAAACCGTGTTGTCACACTCACATACAATGACTTTACCTTCACTTGGTTTAATCAATTTGTTTTGAATTCATGATTAGAAGATATAGATGTTTTTAGACTGATATAGATCTTTTTATGATACCTATATCCGCTGGTTTGTGAACATAAAATTTAAAATGTATTTTGATAAAAAATTGTTGAAATTAAGATAAAAATGGGGTTTGTAAAAAAGTACATCAAAAATTTAAGGATTCTATTTCAATAAACGGGATAGTTCACGAAATTTTGATGTAATATTTAAACTTACTCTTTGCGTTACTGTTTCACGGATTGATTAACTGCCATGACAAAAAAAGTTCCGGTTTTGCTTTTCAACTTGACAGTGTTTCTAATTTCAATCCGACACGTTAAGAATTACGAAATATTATAATATGATTCATAGAGTCATAGACTTACCTTACAAATACTGCCAAGAAATATAAGCGTGCATTTTCTATTTTGTCAATTGTACCTAATCTTTTTATTATTATTATTGTGTTGACAGTTGAATTAGTGTTTGTATTGTTACATTAGCGGACATTAATTATTGTGACTCTCAATTAACAATGTCTTCAGTGAAAGAAATCAAAGTGGCGTGTGATTTTCAGTACAGTGATAGCTTACAGTATGAACGTAATTCCGTCAGGTAAACATCCAAAATATTTTACTTTCTTATTTTAATTACGATACTGGAAAGTAAATGTTCAGAGTTTTGTCACTTTTGATATTTTATTGCCTATCATTTGCTACAAATACATCCCACAGTAGTATCGAAATCATAAACATGTCATGTAGAACTACATTTTTATTCAGTATTTAGATCTAAAAATAAAATGCTAAAATATCACTTTCTATTAAAGGTATTCGATGGCAGATGTGATCTGCCTTAAAACACGAGACAAAAATGACAATATCATGATTTGAAGTCGATTTTAATGAAATTTTATTACAATTTAACTGAAGACTTTGGATGTTCAGGAAGGCATGGGATACATCACATGGGTGTACATTTTCATTTCAATTTTCCCTCTTTTTCTTATTTTTTCTTTTTTTAAACTGGAAGTTTTTAGAGCTTTAGGATAGTTCTCGATTTTTTTTGAAATTTTAAAACGATGTGAAAACTTTGAGAGCACCCTAAAATACTTAGGTAGGTATATGATTTATTTATAGAAGCCCTCGGAATGACTGATGGTTTTGAGAACCTCTTAAAAGTACTTATTTATAGAGTTTTTTTAATTTCTCGAAAGTTAGTGTCCTCGAATAGTTAATTACTAGCACGTTGCAATTTCTAGGAAATCTGATGGGTCCTGACACGTAAAATTTTTGTATCAAATTGATAGTTACTCGAATGACTTCATCGATGTAAACACAATTTGGTAGACATATTGGAATCCATCACCGCACGAAGCCTATTTAAATAGACGCTAACGGACCATTTTCAAGGTTATATTTAGGAGTTCGAAAAATTGGGCCCAAAAACACCGAACAAATTAGCGGATTTGTTTACCCAATTTGGCAGAAGCCAGTGCTGGGGTAGGAGTATCGAAGTTAAGAAAAATGTAATCATTTTAAGGGATGTATTTAGAGGTTCAACTTTTCATTTTATCTAGAAACAAATCACGTAATGATGCATTTAAGTACTAAACACTATTTTGTTGGTAGAATTTTGCACTGAGATCCGTGTTTTATATTATTTAAGATGCGTTCATTCATTATATCATTAATTTCAATTTGTGTCAATTCATCATTTTTACTTCACCATGAAATATTAGATCGTCTTGCCAATTACCACATGCCTATTCCCTTATAGTTCAGTAATAGATTTAGTCAAGGTGGGGTTATAGTCAAATATGACAAAAATCTAACTTTTATTAGTGTTTATTTAAAATCTATTTAATTAATTTGACTTCTGATTATTGTAGCACATAGTTAAAAGGCTCGAAGTACAATAGGTATTGATTTTTAGGGTTCTGTCCCTTAGAATGAAAAAAACGGAACTTTAGGATCACTTTGTTGTCCATCTGTTCGTCCATCCGTCAGCTGTCTGTCTGTCTACAAGTAAGCGAAGCGCCATCCTACGCGATAGTTGTAAGCTATATCTGGGAATTATTACGTGACAAACTTAATTTTTATTAAATTGTTATAACGGTAAGGAACCATATGGCGCGAATTCTACTCGCACTTGACCGGTTTTTTATTATTAAAACAACACTTCAAATTTTGCGGCAAACAATTTCTATTTATAATCTCTAAGATACCTTACAAAAACAAAGAAAATTGGACACACCATGCATATAATTAAAATATGAATATCGGCGTGGTATTAAAAAGATTTAAAAAATATGTACGTACCTCAGAAGTTATACTTCTTTGGCGTAACAAAACAAAAATAACTCCAAAAATTTTATCCCGCGTGCCAGTACTAAACGTTTGTAAAAAAGACAACAAAATAATTAAATAAATTAATTTAATTTAATAAATTATTAATTTATTAAATATATTTATTTATTATATTTATATCTAATTATTTATTTAAAAAAAAGCATGTTTGTGTTGAGATTCGAACCCGAGACCTATTGCGTAAGATGCGGCGGTGCTATCCGTTACACCACGCACATCTTACACAGCAGTGCTATATAATAGGGTATTATAATCATGAAAAATAATAATGTAAACAGTACGGCTGTTAGAGTACGAACTTATATTTAACGAAAGCGGCATAAACGAGCGTTTGTATAACAATAGCTTTTATTAATGTTATTCAAAACTGAAAACGCTGTTGTCACATTGTGACTGGTGATAATGGGGAATTATAATCATGAACTTCCGACTAACTTCATGGTGTTAAAACGTAAAAATTCACTCTCATAATTTTTCCATAACGCGCCAAAAGAGTATAACTTCAAAAATATTGTGAAAGAGTTCAGACTTTCGAAGTTTCGATATTGGTACATAAATGATTCTTAAAACCGAGCTAGGTGTGTGAAGAGGTCACATGATCTCGTAAATTGATTTTAATATACTGTATCCTGATGTTTCACTGGATTAACATTGTAAATGAGAGGTTCTCAGACGTTTTTAACTTAAATCAATCATTAGAGATAAAGCCCATTAACTTCCTTCTGTATTAATTTTAGTAATATTTTTATGCATATTTTTTTTATAATTACATTATAAGGTACATCATATAATTACCTAATGCATTACCCGTGGACCCCATACTATAGCTATATACATAAAGAAATGAAAGCACAAAATTGTCGAATATTGTGATTTTGTGTAAATCTACAGTTCGAGTTTTTTCATTATGGGTACTTAATTTTTGTGACATCGGAAACATTTTTAAAATAACATCCAAATATTGCAGCTGTATGTATGTAAATTATATATAAATAATTTATCATTTTTATAAATATATAATATTTTTATATATAAAGCATACTTTTTTAGCATATGTAATCTTGAATTATGTGCTAATGATTGGCTTACAACATATTGAGAACTCCTGTTGTAGATCATTCGCACGGGATAAATTGCAATAGTGTATAAGTCGTTCGCTATCTAAAGTTCTAAAACGATTGCGGAAAAACTTTATTTGAAAAAACCGAACGGTGTGGTCGCATCTGTGTCTGGTGTTTACGTTTACTAACGAAAGACGATTAAAAAAAAATTGGATTATTATTTGGGATAAATATTTATAGCTCAAGAATATAACTTTGGTATTCCGTGACTTTATATAATAATAATCAAGTTGAATAACTAACTGTTATCTTTAGCCGGTACGTCGCCTTTTGTAAAAATTGTATTGATATTTTTGTTGGAAAAACATTATTTATTAGCTAGTTCCCTCTTTAACTTAGACACGTCAACAAGTAAATGTAATATTTTAATTTTGCATCTCTCAACGGTGATCTTAAATTTGCGGCGAGGCCTTGACCCAAATTTCTTCCGCAAATAAAATAATTTACGCCCACAAGAGAGCAGTTATTTTTTTCTTCCCCTACATAATAATTATCGTTTACGTATCACTATCAAGATATACAAAATATTCAAGTAGGTAATTTAATTACCGTATTTGGCCGGCAACGTTTATTCCACCCGTGAAGGGAGAACAATTATAACAAGTGTCAATAAGTTATCTAAATAAACATTATATTAGAATTTCCATTCATCGTTTAATTTCATTCAATATCAGTACTTCTTGTAAGAATTTGATCCTGCTTGTATCTTTATAGAGCAGGAAAATTTTTAACGGCGCTGTCTGGAGAGACAGTTCGTTACAGTCAATCAAAAATTTGAGGACCTCCAAACGGTCTAAAACCCCACTGTTTTTGAAGTCAATCTTTAGATTAACTTACAAAATGGTTAAAATTTGATTGCTTCACACGCGGTAGCTTTTCCATATAAACGACGTATGCGTGTTTTTAACAAATACAACGAACGTATCTTAAAAACAGGGATGCACACTGCGTATGCCATTTATCTCATTCAAAAACAATTTAAACAATACTTAAAAACAGAATAAAAAATGATCTAGTTTCGCATAAACTATGTAGATTATTTTTTGTATAAACACCGTTCTCTCAATTGGCCTTAACCTATTTAAAATAATCATTTAAAAATGTGCTCTTTGTATTTAAAGCTTTGAAATTATATTAAGAACTTCTTATTAAGTGATTAAATATTTAAAAGTAGTTTTAAAAATATGTTCGTATGTTTTTTAGGACAAGATGAAAACGGCTTCGGCCGTTCTTGCACCTATAATAAAAATCATTATTATATTATTATTATTATTATTATTATTATTGTTTGTTATATTTAAATCATGATTAATATATAGGTATGTATAAGGGTATACAATTATTTACCGAACGCAAATAGGGAAATATTTTGTTTAGAAAAATTATTCGGATTTCAAAAATACCGACCCATAGAAAGTGAGTTTCAAGACAAATGATTTTATTTTTGCAAACATTTTATACTGGAATATCAAACACAAACAGAAATGAACTCTTTTTTGAAAATGGCTGTGCTGTGTGCACTTTTCAGTCCTTCTTTATTTATGTTTTCAGACGCGTTTTAACTCTTGTGGAATTTTTTATTGACAAACTTATCGAATTCTGTCACAAAGTATTCTTGGCGATAATAAAAAAGCTAATAACTTTTTTTTATGTAACTCGGTTTTAAGGGTATTTTTGTATTTTGAACAATATTTCAACTAACTTTTTACCGTATTTCAAAGGCTGATGCATTGACTTACTAAACATGATTTGAATGTATGAAAAGATGCATCTCAAGAATCAGTGATAAAAAATTGAAAACGGCTAATTGATAAAATAATTAGTAAAACTATCGAAAGAGTTCATGAAACGTGAAGTAAAAGGTCAAAATGTTATGTCGATGATAATTGGTCTTTAAATAAAATTACTGGACACCCTTGAACCGTGCGTTATGTACGTTGAATATTCTAGCTCGTTTTCTATTGACCAATTTAGCCATTGACTCGAGCACAATATAACTGTACAGTGTACACAGAGTTAATTAAGCTCTAATTTCCTGTTAATGTACTACCAACTGCAACTAATTTAATTTAATTTTTATTAGACAGCTTATGAATAATAATAGATAATAATGTTAACATGCATTCAAACAAATCATCTTTAACAATGAATTTAATCCACAAGGCATCCACTAGGTAGTGAATAGTATTTCTTAACATATCAGTCAGCATATTATACCATCATGATTGTTAAACGTCAAACGATTGTTATAAGATATATAAGGAAAAAATTAGAAGCCACTGTCGAGACATGAACCCGAAATTCCCAGTTTCCGGCTGGTTGAGTTGCCACTTACTCACACAGTGCCCCGAAAGTGAAATCTGTTCCTTCTACTACTATTCACTACCTAGTGGATGCCTTGTGGATTAAATTCATTGTTGAATTAATTAATAATTATTATATTGTTCTCCACAATTACCTTACTCATATATTGTTATTTATTCAAATCATCTTCGTTGAAGCATACAATCTGTCGCAAAATACAATTGAATTTTCACATAGAAGAAGTTTTTTTATGCTAGTACTAAATTTGGAACTATTTTTAAGACAACAGATAAAAACTGATAAAACAGGGATTAAAACATCATTCCATTAAATATTTTTGGATACCTCCAGTTGCCTTCGTGTTAAATTATTTCTTTCACTTAGAATAATTTCTTTCTGATAATATTTGGTAAACATATTATTATATTTTGTCGTTTAAGTTTTGCAGCAAAAATCAACGCAACTTAACATACATTTTTCAAATGGAACTGGAATTATCTTTTTAGAAAAAGAAGTATCAGTATTTTTAATGTAATTTATTTATCGCTATTAATTGTCAGTGTTATCTGGGCCCAAAACCAGGTCATATTTTAAATTTATTATTATTACCCACGATTGTTAAGGAACGTGTATCAACACTGTTGTTTTGGTCGTAGTCTCTGTGCTACCGTACAATGTACTGTAGCACAAAGTCTACTATTATTAGTAATAAAAATTATCTTTCGGAGTGTCGTATGACAAGGAAGTAAAGATTTTGGCAAAATATCTGTTTGTGAAAAAATAGCAAAAATATTTTCAGTGAGTATTTTCAAAATAAGTTGAATATCTCTTAAAAAAATTCGACTGATGACCAGTCCTATACTTCCCACCTAGTAAATATTTGCAAAAAATAAACACTCTTTTTTTTATTCTTTGACTAGGCCCAAATAACCTTAGCTGTTGGTGGTCTTTAAAACACAATTTAATTTTTATTCTTTGAAAAAAGCATGGCCCTCTTTTTTGTTTGGTGATCTACTGATGGCTAACTTAATATAGCAAAAATCATGGTTACCTTGATTTACGTACAATTTTTATTTTTTTTAGTAAAATATTTTTTTTCTCGAAAACTATACATTTTAGAGAAAAAAAATATTTACATTTTATTCATATTATAACATCTAGAATTCGTTTATATTTTTTTTTACCTATTTTAATACGTGACATTGAGGACGTTTTTTTGAATATCTCAGGATCCACTGAACCGATTTGACTCAAAATCTAATCAGATCTAAGTTAAAGGCTGATAAACACAATAGAAATAAAAATAAAATAAAATAAAATTTGTTAAACACGATATTAATTTAAGAAATCTAAAAATTCATTCACACTATAAAATGCATTTTCCAGTAAGAGTATTTTTATATTTTTTTTGAAGGCATTCATTTCGTCAACTTTTAAATTTACCGGTAGTTTGTTGTACAGAGTTGTTGCGAAAATCGATGGGCAAAACTTATAAGCGTCAATGTTTGCCAAAGGTACCTAACTTTATGTACTTTTTGAGACGAGTATTATAATCGTGACCATCCTCGGCCAAAGAATAATCAGATTGATTATTTATCATTATTACTATATATTGCTACGCGAAAATTACTCTCCTAATTCACTTTTCTTAGAAAGTATTTAAAGGTCAGTGTGAATCTCTACAAAACTATAGCGCGATGATACGATCGAAAGTTCACTTTCATCAATCATTTAATTAAAACAAAGAATGCGAACGATTCGAGCATTTTAAAGAGCACACGGGTAGAGGTGTTTTCAAACTTAACTGTTTGTCAGTCAAGGTTGAATTGCTTAATTTATCTGATCATTTAAACGTCAATTAGCGGAAGTTTTACTGTAGTAATAATATGAATATAACTTTTCTCAAAGTAACCTACAAAGAAAATACAGAGGAAAGTGAGTTAACCGAGTTGCACGGGATCAAAACAATCACCGATTACTGAAAATCCCAGCTAGTAATAAGAATATATTTAAAACACAAGGCGTTTTTGTGTACAAAAACTTTTAGCGACTTCCCCTTGACCGATTTTGATAAAAAAATAAATTATTCGTATAGCTTTGTTACTTTAATTTTAAAATATTAGTATATATTGTATACCTATATAGAATTGCTTTATTTTTCTGTTTTTTAACAAATAAGTATAATATTATAATAGAATGTATGTCTAGATGCGTAATGAGGTATATTACTGACGAGTAGTGACAGTATGTTAAAACGAGCGCCAGCCAGTTTTAACAGTAACACGAGTCATAATATCATTACGCATGAGATATATTATGGTATTTTTACCATATCTACTATAAAATAGCTGTTTTTCACTTCATTTTCAGTATTTTCAAAAATGATGACAGTTCATTTGCGTCGCCAACTTTACATTTACAGCAGGCCATGAGTATAGGTAATAGCGGGGCAGATCAGAGCGAATAAACATAAATTACTATGGAAACTGTTTACTTACCACACACGTGTGTTTTAAAAACACATTCAATACACCTGCCTGTTAACTGATCCATTCTATGCATACATACACGCATGTAAAGTAGCTATTTTATGTTGGGTATGACCAAAACTTATTTAAATCTTACAATCAAAAATAAATATATTTTTTTACATTGGCAATAATATACACCTACATTTAAATATACGTGACATTATTGCCATTAAATGGATAGTTGCTAATTAATATTTTGTTAAATTATGAATAAAGAGGCGTACCTATTGTGTCTTGATACCAGTCAATATCGAGCATCATGAGTTCATATAGCTAAGAAAATTTATTGAAAAATTGGGGCGAAGTGCCTGCTCAGTGATATATATTATGTTAATGAAAATATATTAATTGTAGTACATCTTTTTCTTTTTAGTTGACCTAGCTTTACTGATGTTTTAGTGTTGTAATAATAGTAGTAAGTAGATATTACTTTTTAATAGTGTATGTTAGGTTCTTCTAGAATATTCACGCTAAATAGTTACTTTCTCTTGTTATAAAAATGTAAACATTATTTCGGCTGACAGTAAAATCATACGCTATCATTATTATGCACTATTGTTATGGTTAAAACTTAGAGACCTTTCTTTTTCGAAAAAAAGTTAACGGATAAATTTCGTTATATATTTATTAAGAACAAAACATACCAATTAAAATAAAAATGAGAAAAAAATATAACTGTAGTCATCTGATTTTGCATATTCAAATAGCTTTTGAATGACTGAATGAATTGTGAATTATAGACGCTCGACAACAGAGGTCATTAGCGTCTGTTTACACGCTCGTTAATTACTATAAGAACATTAGTGAAATTGGTAAATCCTTAACATGTTTCTCGTATTGTCTGATTATTTATTCGTTTTGACTTATGAGTTGTAAATTAAGAAATAATTTTCTAAACTTTTTTATATTCAAAGTGAATATTTTTATTTGTCGAACTGAATAACGCATTTGAAGCATTAAATAAGTAATGACTTGATTTTAGCTTTTAGCAATAATGATGCCTACATATTGTACATTATTAATTTATTTCGTCCTTCGATAATACAGTATGGATACGTGTTGTCATTATGTAAGTTTTATTATATAAAATTTATAGCGCATCGTAGGATTAGTATCTTGATACGTGACTTGTTTAATATGCATATGGTAGAATATTAGATATGTTGACGTGATTGCAGATTGGTGCAGTTTGGCGATTATATTACAATGGTGTCGATATTAGGGGCATTTGTGTACCCTCTGACTAAATGATTTTCTACTTTTATTAGAAGAACTAGCCTAAAAACCTCGTCTCTACCCATCCTTGGAACTATTCAGTAGCTTAAGGATACTTAATATACATCAATTATACTTATGCTAAAACAGTTCTATCCTTCATCATGGCAGCCTAGCTGTCTGTGATATTTATTATTTTCACCTCCAATTGTTATGTGAATAATATGGTGTAGATATAAGGGGTTTTAAATCGATTGATTTTATCATATACCAATTAATTACTGTCCACAGAAACTCAAAACGTTGTTTATCTATAGGTAAAACCTAAGGCTTCCCGGCCTAACGAGTTTATTAAGTTGATAAAACTTATAAAATGTTAACTCTCGCATGTATAATGATTCGACTGTTTAATAGCTGTAGGTACTATGCTTTGCAGTTTATTTAAATAGTTGACTCTCGCATGTAGTGTGTTTTCAACGTGAAATTGCTATATATAAGAAGAGATCGGTTTCCACTCTCGGGCACTGTGGAGAAATCGGTAACTCACCTAGCCGGAAACTGGGGGTTTCGGGTTCAAGTCCCGACAGTGGTCATTTGATTTTTTCTTAGATATAGCTCAAAAATCATGGCAGCCTAGCTGTCTGAAATATTTATTATTTTCACCTCTAATTGTTATGTGAATAATATGGTGTGGATATAAGGGGTTTTAAATCGATTGATTTTATCATATACCAGTTCTATCTTTGTTCCATAAACATCCAGGAAACCACGAAACTTACCAGAATCCATACAGTACAAGATCACAGATCTTAAATCCCATTCAGATCCCAAAAATGTTGAAAACTTTCAGCCAAAAACATATAGCGTTTTTTGGTCCAAAACTATACAACTGCATACCGGTGGAAATCAAACAAATTCGAGACATCAAGACATTTAATAAAAAAATATATTTTTTTTTAAACCATTACCAATGGCTTTAGAAGCATAGCCTCATGTGCCAGCACTAATTCCAAAATATTCAGGTGGTTATGTTTCAGCACAGACTCTGAGGTCATTTATAATATCCTCCACTAACCTACAACTACATAATTTACGACACTATAGAAATTACTTTGTCCTGCATTTTGTTTTCTATTATTTATATTCATAATTTTTGTTATCTTTCTCTCTTTTATTTTACTCAATCTCGCACACGACCCGTATAAAATTATCCAACCCTGGAACTGGCAATAGCCAAGTTGGGTTGAAAAATTCCAAAATTCTCCTTATTTTTGATATACACGAATGTAATTTATCTTTATATTTTATTTTAGATATTTATCTTTATATTTTTTATGGAATAAATCGTATTGTAAATGTAACTGTAAATAAAATTAAAAAAAATGTTCTTATAAATTATAAAAATGCATATAAATCGAATTGGTGGCGTACTACTGGACAGACAGATAGACGTTGAGTTTTGTAAAATTTATAGATATTTATATGGACGACGCTGATTTAATGATGTTATTTGACGAAAGTAGAATAACAAATCATTGTATTTTGAAACTTCATGAATGGCAATTGATGTCTCCCGAAATTTCCGCAATGATTTACAATGACAGATGTATGCATCTATTGTCGCGTTAGAACAATGCATGTTTATTGTGACTTAATCAATGTTATTGCGTCTTGCAGTACAATTCCATGCCAATGATTATCTCCGTCAATGTGTCATGATTCATTTTCAAGCTTTGTTAGACTTAAACTAAAAGAGATTTGAGAAATTTCGAATCTTACTAGAAAAAACATCGGTCGTAACTCGTAGTACCAAATATTAAAATAGTGTTTTGTTAGTGCATGCATTACCTATAGCATTTACTCGTATAAAATACATCATTTCGTGAACTTGTTGAATTTATTTACCGACTAACAAAAAAATTAACTCATGTAAATTTCATTTTTCCCTGTTCCAATAATTGGTAACCAACCATTACCACCAAACTGTAACTATAATTAACTATTCGCATACAGGTTTTTTTATAAATTATTTAAGATTCTAAGCCCGGTCCTGTATAGCCGAACTTGTTAAAATTGTAGGAGTTAATTTGCAGTAAAAAGCTATTTTTTTAAAACAATTCTGTTGTTTTTTTAGGCGATTTCGGGCCTAGCGTGTTTTTAGATATTTATATATACACTTTTAAAAATGGTCCGACTGTGCCTATTTTAAATAGCCGCCGTGCGGCGATGGAATCCAATATACGTTCAGTTTAAATCGCATACTTACATTTTTCGAGCGTTATCACGTGATTCGTGAACACATATGATGTAGATTTATAAACATTTTTCAAAAATGGTACTAAGTTGTAAAGCACAGGAAGAGAGGCTTTTGCAAACATGGCAAGCTTTAACTACTTATTCTTTTGTTTTCAGTGCATCGGGCGCGATGGCTGTCAAGGAATGGTTCCGTAGGTTGCAGCCTGTCCAGCTGTACCTGATGCTGACGCTCTCCGTAGCGTTCTTTCTAACGGAGCTGGTAGTCAGTCATGTCACCCATGCACTTACGTTGCTTGTTGACTCATATCACATGCTCTGCAATATCATAGCTCTTACCGGATGCATAATTACTATCAAGGTACCAATTTGTTATTAATTAATATTTCACTGACAAAACAGAAAATCATTTTAGTATCTTAAATATAAGAAGGAAATAACATAATTTTTTCAGTTAGATAAGTGGCGATTGTCCGTTTAAAAATCGGTTAGGACACGAAAATGATATTAACTATTTATATACCTATATAGGTGGGTTTCAGTAATCGCATTGGGGGAAGGTCAACATCAGGCACTGGGCTCTTAATATTTTTTGGGAAAAGGGTGTTAGCTTTTATAGATTGTATTCAAGTTTTTTTTTTACATTATAGGGGTAGTAGTGTAGTACTATGTTATTGCTAGTTATGTAATCAGGAAGTCTCGCGGCTGACTATCTTAGTTGAGGTTTTTTACTTCAGAAAAATGTTGAGGTAGTTCCTTTCTCTAAATAAGTCAAACGCGTATTCTTAAAATTCTTTTAACCTTGCAGTTGGCGTTCTCTTGTAGACGGTTGGAAAGAGTGCAAACAGCTATTTAGTATTAATAGTAGGTTAAAAATTTTTTTTAATCACTTGATATTGACAGATTTAATGAGTGTGTATCGGAAACCCTGCATATTATGCTGCTTTATCCCCATAAAACTGCATAGTGGTGTTCAACCGTTTTTTTTTTTTTTTTTGAAGGGACATTTAATATTCGAAGTGAAAAAGGTTGGGACTCTGGTATAATATCTGATTTAATTTTTGTATGAAATTAATAATCATTTGGACAAGAATCTTAATTTAAAATAAAAACGAATTAATGGCATGTTCGAATTGTCTTCATATTATGCGTCACATATTATACCATATTGTGATTATGACATAAATTGGATATTTATATGTAATTCCATCATTGTCAATGTCATGTTGATGATAACATATTATTGTGTGTAATTTATTGGATTAATTTAGTTAAATGGGGATTAATTAATAGTTTTTTTTTACTTTAAGTTTCTGGTCAGTTAAACCGACAACTATTTTCCAAAATCAACGTATCGGTCAATACATGCATACGTTAAATAAAATATAATAAAATTGTTTTTATAGTTTAAAGCAATAGTTCTGAAACTGTGTGTCGTGATGCTATGAGGCGTCGCGAAGAAGATTTACATCGAACTATTAATTTATGAAAATTGACCTTCAAGAAAAGTTGTAGAATTATTTTGCATGACAAGCAGTTCAGTCATCTTAATATCAAATTGTTTGTATTATAAATTCACGGTCTTTGAATATATTTAATTTATGTTTTGCTGTTTTGTTTCGTACGAAAAACCAATAATTTTAGTTTCAAATACTTATAGTGGGTTACAGAACGCATTGCCAAAAATTCACAGATTTCGCAATCCTTGCAACCATCGAGGACATTGGAAATGATAACAGTATATATGAAACATAATTAATTGTTTATTATACACACAATATTTATCAATGCACTGTTTAGTTTTGTCAGGAATAACCCTATTATTCTTCTGTTATATACGCGTTCACTTTTGCTTGATTACTTAACTTTTAAATGGATTTTTCTACAGTATTTATTAATATTTGCTCAAAAATAACACCGCAGATCGTCGCAAATACCTCTCAATTAACTAGACATGATATAAAACACATTTCGAAAAAATTGCACTTGTTCAATTTTGCATGATTGCTCCTCACTTGATCGCGACACCGTTGTCTTTTGGCCTTGAACCATCACCAACTGACAGGACTATCTAATCCTAGTATCAATTTGTATCACTATTTCCGGAAAAATATCAAGATGCGGGACATTAAGATTTGTTTAATTCGTTTTTGCCATACCCATTATAAAATAGCTACTTTTCATGTGTGTATGTATGCATGCATGGAATGGGCCAGTTAACAGGCAGGTGTTTTGAAAGTGTTTTCAAAACACACTGGTGTGGAAAATAAATAGTTTCCATAGTGATCTGATCCGCCCGCTATTACCTATTCACGACCTGCTATAAAATATGTGAAGTCTGCGACGCAAATGAATTGTCAAATTTTTTTGAAAATACTAAAAATTAAGTGAAAAGTAGCTATTTTATAGTGAGTATGGCAACAAATACCATATATATCTTGTGCGTAATACTATTATGACTCGTGTGAATGATAAAAACTCGCTGGTGCTCGTTTTAATATACTGTCACACTCATCAGTAATATACCTCATTACGTATCTAGACATACAATCTACTATTAATCCACGTTTAGTTTTTTCTCAATATTTGTTGAGGTTTAGCTGAGATTATCAGTCGTACAAAATACTATGAACCTTCGAATCCGCCCTTTTAAATTTTCCGTCTTAGGCCTAGGCCTCGCAGGCTTAAGTTTATAAGATCCGCGTCCGACACCACCAAAACCAAGTTATGAGTAATTTTGAAACTAATCAAATTATAACCTTAGCCTTAGTCACCGTGAATCTTATTCTTAAATAAATACAAAAAGAATGCACCAAAAAAAATTTTTTTTAGTATGGTCGCGATTCGCGCTTTCGTAATGATCATGGCGATCAGCTTACGACGAGTCCCACCAACAGTACAGCTGGAGAGGAGTCTATACAACAATCACCAGCTGGAGGAGGACTAAATAACAAGAAGGAGCGCATGTCAGTAGCAGTGATTAGCGGCTCTTCCATGTCCACTACCAGTCCCCAGGAAAAGCGATTGAAGAACACATTCGGCTGGGCTCGCATTGACATCCTGGTCATGTTGATCTGTTGCGTGTTTCTCGCTTCGCTGTGTTTTTCGCTGTTAGTCGAGGCGTTGCAAACTCTTGTTCACATAGATCATCACGATGAGATGCATCATCCGATCCCGGTGCTTTGCGTCGGCGCGGCAGGATTACTGCTTAACGGAATATGTTATTTGGTTATCGGAGGTCTGTATCATTTCTGATTTGTTTTTTTTATATTTTCTATACCGGCTCTGTCTCTGATTTATTTCTCTACAAGTCCACTCCTTCACTATTCTCCATTTCTGCCGCCTGTGATTTATTTTCTCTTTAAGTCTTCTTTCCTTCCGTATTCTCGCAACTTCCCGATTTCATTTCAATTGAACTGCATTTTGCCATCTTTTTTCTTTAAGCTCCTACAGATAAATAGTTTTGGGAGCCTTTTTTCTGCTATTTGCTGGACGTGTCTTGTTACAAATGAACTATCAACTGTCGATCTCTTCAGCAGTATTGATGGGGATCTTTATTATTCCACTAAATTATTCAATTCGGAGTCTAAAATTATAACATGTTACAAAAGAGATGAGTGTGTTACGTTTTTCTACAAAATACAAATAATATAATATGAACGTGATTAAATAGGTACACGAGCTTTGCTCACGTCGACTTTTATATTTCAAAAGTGTAACAACATAATATGGCGCGTTTCAAATTCGTCTTTTTAATACATCGAAGAATTGGACTGTATATTATTAGTTCGCAAAAATCCTGTGTCATGCTATAACTCGAGTAATTGTTTTGATTCTTAAAGTCATTATACATTGTAACAAACTTACTGAAATTCATCTCATTTATTTACTCTTGCAAACTACATTAATGTTTTAATTCTAATTAATACCTTTAAAAAATATGCAGTTGCTTTTCGTGACGAAATAT
This sequence comes from Mongoloraphidia duomilia, assembly GCA_039654895.1. Taxonomy (NCBI): domain Eukaryota; kingdom Metazoa; phylum Arthropoda; class Insecta; order Raphidioptera; family Raphidiidae; genus Mongoloraphidia; species Mongoloraphidia duomilia. The sequence continues at coordinate 44,022,963 of CM077524.1, read as the reverse complement.
TTTAGGTATATGTTTGATGCAGGTTACACATTCCATCAAGGAAGTTTCTTGCACGTAACGGAAGGTGGTGATGTCGTTCTGGATCGCGTAGTTAACAACGATTCAGTAAAACAAGGCCAACGTCGTCTGTCTAAAACCAGACATACCCTCGCCGCACCTGTAACCAGTCAGCCAAGACAAGGAGCTCGGGAAATGACTAGGGATGCTATAGGTATATTTTAATTATGATTTGAAATTTGAATTTAAATGTAAGCTAAAATTGGACGTTGGCGAAATTTTTTAATTATTCTGATTGAATTACTGGGATAACCAGTAGAATAGTGATGTAACCTTTCCCTTCCAAATATATTACAAAGTCGAAATGTAGTATTTGAATTACGAAATTAATCATAAAATAGCGATCCTGTTTGAATAGTGTAGATACATATCAAATAAAAAAATCGTAAATAAAGTTTATGGCTAGACTTCAAAGATATCAGTTGACATTCGCTTATTAAATGACATTAAAAATTATACGACCGGTACAGATTGTTTTTTGATGTGAAATATCTTATGTCGGGCTATGAACAGCCGCGTGAGGGGAAATATGCAACGAAAGATGAATGCAACGAAATGTTTCGTCCTTCGCTGCTGTTCTCCCCACCACTGCGGCACTGGCTAGGCGTGCACAGTAGCACACGCGGTGTTACAGAGCTGTATATACGTCAGCATAACAATTTTTATGTATCAAAACATACATTTCTATAAAGTAGTTTTGTGCCCTTTATAGTTTTATTTTTTTATACAGATTTCTTAAAAAGGTTAAGTACAACTAATTTTGAAAGTGTTTATGGATTTATGTAGAAGAACATTATCCACCGAATTTTACAAGTTTTAATCCAGTCAGTTATAAAATCAACTTCAGATTATCATTAAAACTTTGGGACCATTTTATGCTAGTCATTTATTGTTGTTATAAATAGGTGTTGATGTTATTGTTGAAAATATTATAATAGATAGGTAAGTAAGTATATTTTTAAAGTAGCAAAGTTTATTTCAGTCTAAATCTTATGAGTTTGTTCGCGTGATTCGATATTAATTAAGGATGTAACTTGACCCTATTATTAATTTATAGACCCATGTAATATTTATATAAAACCAATTTAATTTTTGATGGCTCCTCGTTACATAATTTTTAAATTAATATTTTGATGTAGGTATATTTAAAAACACCTATTTTAAACAATTTAAATATAAGGTTTCGTGATTGTTTTTTTACAAGTTGGTACAGTTCAATTAAATAGACAAGGGAATGCACAGAAGACCGATATTGGTCTGCAAAGTTCTGTACAAATAGCGGAGGTGCGTTTGACAGCCGTGTGTATCTATACAGCAGTACGTAAGTATACACCAGAAGCATCAATGAATGTTATATCTACAACTATGGGCGTATACAATAATTTCATCACTTCATTAATTTCATTGTAATTTAACTATACAATTTTCCTATGATGCGTTGATAGTCGATAATATATCGCGTATATAATTCTCGTTTTCAATTATTTAGAGCTATTGGTTTTCTGTTCAGTTTAGAACCAGGGGTCGCAAATATTTTTAACCGACTTCAAAAAAAGGTGGTGGTTCTCAATTAGGTTGTATTTTTTTTATGTTTGTTACCTCATAACTCAGTCATTTATAAACCGATTTTGAAATTTTTTTTATTTAAAAAGATATACCTTTAGATTGGTCCCATAGAAATCAAAATCGGTTCAGTAGTTCGACTGATTTTAATAAAAGTGAGTAACGTCGTGTGATTCTTTAAGGTAAATGTCACTTTTTGACATATCAGACAGCGTAAAGAAAGTTGGTTTAATAAAAGTGAGCAACGGCGTGTGATTATTTTAAGGTAAATGTCACTTTTTGACACTAAAGAGTAAGAAATTAAAAACTTTTTAACAAAAAAAAAAAACCTTCAAAAAACCACTAAAAAGAGGAAAATAATGAAATTTTGAGGTCTGTGCCAATTTAATAAAATATGAAATCGGTTAAAAAGTATAGTATAGTGATTAATATTTTCTTTTTAACCAACTTCATATTTTATTAAATTGGCGCAGACCACAAAATTTCATTATTTTCCTCTTTTTAGTGGTTTTTTGAAGGCGATTTTTTGAAGGAGGTTTTTTGAAGGAGGTTTTTTTTTGTTAAAAAGTTTTAAAATTTTTTTTCTTGTAATTTTTATCGTTATTTTGAAGCTTAGAATTTGATAGTATGAATAGATTTTGCAATTTTTTCCGAAAACATTTCCATGTGCCGAAGTATTATGTCATATTTTCAATATCTTAAGCTTGACACGATTTTGAGTTATTCAGATGATTTTAGTCCTTATCCGTTTCAGAGATATATCTGTGTAATCGGGAGATGCTAGTTTGATAATGATTACTGATATATATTTAAAAAAAACTCATTTTTCTCACCAAGCTATAAATATAGCAAAAAAATGTAGTTCAACAATTTTTATAGCCAAAAGATGCCTAGGACTTTACTTCTGGTGATTAATTGGTGATAGTGAATTAATTTGGTTTGTTCCTGATGTTTCTATTAATTGGTTTTTATCAGAGCATAAAATAACATATAAAGTAGGCGGCACTAGTGCCGCCTAGTGACGGGTTTGTGTCGCCTAGTGAAAGTCGGTTGTGCCGGCGGCACAAGACTTAGAATTTTAATTTTTCGGCATAATATATTGTATCTGCAGTCTGCACACTACAGTATGAGGGGTAGGCAGATTAAGATGCAAAAGACACCACCCTATACTTTTTAGTTTTTTATTCATTAAATACCTATAATAAAATGTACTATGCTTTAAAATTGTGTATTTTTTATTAATCCTTCACGTTTTGTAACATTTTTTTAGAGGACCTGACTCTCGAACTCTAGTGCCGCCCAGTGAAAATTGCTTAAAATATCCTCTGGTTTCAATAGCAGAAACTTTTATAGTTTTATACGGTATAGTAAACAGGAAAACTTTGTTATAACACAGTTTACTTAGCGCTGATACGGGAATGATATTATTATTATGCTTATAATCGTTGTTCTTGATAGCGTGGTTAAGGTGTGGTTTGTTTTTCGTTATTTTTTTAAATATGAAATTCGTTTATTTCATTGGATTTTGTTTTTTCCAAATCTATAAAAAGAACGAAGTTTGAATTTATTGTCTTTTTATAGATTTGGGCTAAATTCAGATGAGTTGAACGATCATTAACTTTTACGCTAGCCGTAGCGATTTATTAATAATTTATATTAATACTTCAAGGTGCCATTCCCTTCTCTAATTAATTGTGATATTGTACCTACACTCTTTTTTCTTGTAACCAATTAGATTTTTTTCCTATATGTTGATATTTTTGGTTTTTGGTCTGGATTTTATTAATTTTTAACAGTTTTTTTCATTTTATGTTCTATTTAACATTTTTTATTTTATTTTATATTTTGTTACAGTAGGCATGTTATAAAAATCATTTGACATTCTGGATAAACTATATCTTAATTTTTAAAATACGTCAGCGTGCTAGGCCTTTGGATCAGACTGTTGTGGGTTCGAATTCCACCTCTGCTCATGGATATTTTGTGATGTCGTTTCGATCCAGCTTTGATATTTAATGATACTGGCCAGATACCTTATTTGGTGGAGCCACCCCCCTGAGATTCTCTTGTATGTGCATATGCTCTATATAATGTGGACATAATATACAATTGGATATACCTTTAAAAAAATTATATAAATTACCTATGTAATAATATGTTTCTGTCATTTATAAAATATAGTATAAAAGTAATCGACCACTGGTGATTAAATGCGATTGATATAACTGATTATAATTTATAATAGAAAAAAGTAGGAATAGGAAATAGAAATTAGAAATAATAAAACGATCGTTAATGTTAACATTAAAATAAATCTCATGGATTTTTTCATTTTTCGTTTCAGGCTGCGTATTCGTAGTGATATGCGCTCTACTTGTGCAGTTCTCAGATCAGTCTATAGCTAAATACGTGGACCCAATCATTTCTATCATATCAGCGTTAGTTCTTTTAATACTTAGTTATCCTTACAGTAAGTATTTACAAATCGACTTTGTTCTTCCCTCAATCTTTACTAAATTTAAAAAAACTCGGGTCGCAGTGCCAAACCCTGCCGACAATATAGTGTATTTGCTAATACAGGCCTTGTGGCATTATTATGTGAACTTAAGTTTGTTTTTTGACAAAATAAAAATTTAACCCCTTAATACATCCCTTAAAATAATTAAATTTTTCTAAATTTCGATATGGATTTTATCAGTACAACATCTGCACCAAATTAAATACACCCTTCCATAAGTAAATCCATAATATCAACAAACTAGTGTTTTCAAAAAACTTGAAAGTCCGGTCCTGTCGGGCCGATTTTATTAAAATTTTAGCAGCACATTTTAATCTTTACTAAAGAGTTAAATTCCAATTTTGAAACGATTTTGACAATTTTTTTGGTATTTTTGGGCCCAAAAACTTTTTGGAGCCCCTAAATACAACCCTGAAAATGGTCCGATCCGACCCATTTTAAATAGGCTTCTTGCGGTGATGGGTTCCAATGTGTGTACCAAATTTCGTTTAAATCGATTAAGTCTGTCGAGAATTATCGTGTATATATATATATATACATACGATAATTCTCGACAGACTTAATCGATTTAAACGAAATTTGGTACACACATTGGAACCCATCACCGCAAGAAGCCTATTTAAAATGGGTCGGATCGGACCATTTTCAGGGTTGTATTTAGGGGTTCCAAAAAGATATATATATTGTTCAGGAGGGTATGAAACGTCGAGAAATTTTGGTCCGACCCCTAGGTCCCGCCATCCGACCGACGCCAATAGTGTATGTGCCATATTCTATGGCAAATACACTAATAATATAACATTGTCACCAAAAACTGTGTGACAATCTATAATTCAGTTATGGACAACCTGTGGCTCGTTGACCAACTCTGGCCCATGACAATTGCCGTTCACTCGAGGGAAGCCGCATACAAAAGCACTATTTAAATAAATGACTGGTTTCGAGTGATTTTTTGTATTTTTCGTTGGTACGGGGCATAGACTGTTATTTTAGAACTCTCTTATATTTCATAAACCATTTTATTTTTGAAGTTTATGCAGAATAATTTAACTGCCTGAATGATTTTATTTTCTTCTTAACCCACTGTTTTTATATTGACTAAATGCAGGAGCTATTGAATTGTAAATTATAGACGCTCAACAACTCAGGTCATTAGCGTCTGTAGGAGTTATTACTTATTAATAAAAATACATATATGTAATTTTTCAGTTAAAGAGTCAGGACTAATTCTTCTGCAAACGATTCCCGACACAATAAATATTGTTTCGTTAAAAACTGAACTGCTAAAAGCATTTCCTGACATCGTCAGCATACACGATTTGCATATATGGCAGCTGACTGCAAATAAAGTTATTTCGACAGCTCATATCATCTTTAAAGATCCAAAGGTAAAATGCTTGAATTGGTTTAAACATTTCAGCGGTCATTGGTCTGTCTAGAAATTACCACAATAAATAAAATATGATCAAAAATATTTTTTATACGAAATGAATTTATGTTATTTTTATCAATATCTTTTGTACGTATTTTTTGTGGTTTCTATTGTTTATTTTAATAAAACGTGTCCAATTTAATGACATACAACTAACCCTCGATTGACACGGTAAACTAGTTCTACAAAAGTACCTACCATGTAAATCAAAATTTTCGACCATTTATGCAGAAAATGAGGAGACACTGATAAGTTGACAAAATTGTATTTAAATATTTTATACACACCGATTTCAATGCTGGATTTAGAGGAAACGTGGCGTACAATCGCAGACCGCGTGACTAACGCAGGGTTAATTGTTAAAAATCGCATTGCTATATTTTTAACAGCGTTTCAAAAATCTAATAGGTTAATATAAGTATGTATATACATGGGTATGGTAAATTCTTTCAGAAGATAAAATAAAAAGAATGAAGAAACAAATTTTTCTAGTCCTCTTAACTGAAGTCATGCAACTCGAGTATCTACAGTGTAAATCGAGCGTTAAATGTATTTTGTGCTCTACTCTAAAAAAAATTCACAGATTTCGCAATTCTTGCAACCATCGAGGACATTGGAAATGATAACAGCATATATGAAACATAATTAACTGTTTATTATACACACAATATTTATCAATGCACTGTTTAGTTTTGTCAGGAATAACCCTATTATTCTTCTGTTATATACGCGTTCACTTTTGCTTGATTACTTAACTTTTAAATGGATTTTTCTACAGTATTTATTAACATTTGCTCAAAAATAACACCGCAGATCGTCGCAAATACCTCTCAATTAACTAGACATGATATAAAACACATTTCGAAAAAATTGCACTTGTTCAATTTTGCATGATTGCTCCTCACTTGATCGCGACACCGTTGTCTTTTCGCCTTGAACGAAAACTCGTAACTCTGCCCCCATATACGAACATTTCCAATGTTAAAATATTGTTTAAATTTGAACAGGTTTATTAGTGCCGAATTTGAGCTCAAAATGCTCTGCTGGTATGCCATTAATAGAATTAGAATTTTGTTATTTGTAGGTATACGCAATGATAACTGACGAAGTGACGGAGTTCTTTTTATCGCAAGGAATAACGCAAGTCACTGTACAACCCGAGTTTTTCAACAACAGTCCATCAATACCTTCCGTTAAGTTGAAGAGCTCGTCCGTATCGGAAAACTGTTTAATGCAGTGCCGTGATCCCGAATGCATAGCCCGACATTGTTGTGCTCATCAAGACGAAACGGTACCTATTCATTCACTTTTTCAATGCTAGCGTATACTATATTTATTCAGATTAAATCATCTCAAATGACACTTGAAAAAATCCAAGTGCGATTCCACTTAGGAAATCACATGGATATCTGTTTTCTTATGACGTTTTCGGCCGTATTTTCATCAATTTTTAGTTAGATTTCTTTGAATTCCTAGGTATAATAAGTTTATCCAACTCTTCGATATTCCGTGGACCCCTATTGAATAATTATAGATCACTTTCCATGGATTCACAATTCGGTTTCTTTGGGTTAGTAAATGGGTTCTCATGAATTCCTATGTATATCAACATACCTACAATATTAACATTTAAATAAAAAACAAAGTCTGTATGCGTCGCTTATTTTCCTGTTACATTGCCCATCAAATAACAACATTGTTAAAATTCGATGTCAATTTTTTTAGTTTATTCATTTTGTTTGTTGCAGAGTTCGAATTTGTTGGAAAAATGTAGTAAACCTATATTAAGAGAAATAAGGATTGCTGATTCAGGTGTTGATTTAAAATCAGTACGAATTGATCACTCGGAATTACCATATTTAAACGAAACAGACACATCCAGTAAAAGCAGTAGTTCATCTGATTCACTTAATAAGTATAAAGTATTAGAAAATCAGACGTCTACTGAAAGTCATGTTTCAGAAAATACAGTTGAAGCTGAACAAAATCAAATATCAAAAATAGGTGAAACCACTGATGTCGTTAAAGAAAGTTCAGATCCACAATTGGAAGCTGAAAACAAATGCAAACCAGTGGATAATAAAATTGTTGTGAATATTGTTAATGAATGTGACAAATCAATTAGTATAGAAAATAATTGTGACGTAACAAATCAAGATGACAACATATCTAGTTGTAATTTTAACAATTATTGTAGTACAGGAGAAGTTAATAATATAGAAAATATTAGTAATAATTATAATAATTCCCCTGAATTTTAATTGACGAGTAAATTAGTACCAATCTTATTTTAATTAGGTGTTTGAAAAAAGTGCTGGAGGTCACTGATTTCGCCTGAATTTTGTGCATAAAAGACTGATGTTTTCGAACAAAATACCTATTCAAGATTTTTAACAGCATTCTATTACAATCTTTAGTGTTCCGTACCCAAATCGTCAAAACGGAACACTTATCTTTTTTAAGAAATTGACTGTTTTAATATTATGTTATTTAATATCTATTTGTGAAATACAAAAACACATTGGAAATTAACTTTTAAGTAAGAAATAAACATTGCCATATTTTATTTTTACTCAAACCTTAGTTAGGTATTTTAATGACATGACGCCGTCACGGATGCGATCACTCCAGATAGGATTCCATTTGGGAAATCACATGGATGCTCATGATGCTTTCAGTCGAATTCTTAGGTAAGCAGGTTCGTTTCGGGAAAAAGTTTCTCAGATGAGTTACTTTTATTGATCATGAGGTCAGTTTCCATAATTCACATGGTATTTATGGATTTCTAGTTGGATTCTTACGAGTTCTCAACTTCTCACGTGGAATGTCATAAATTCTTATTAAAGAAATGTTTGAAGAATTATAATAAACTAATAAGACGTTTTTTACAACGTAAAGGGTGGGTGGTAATGAAATTTATCGAATTAGTATTTCCTATATAAGAGTGTCCCACGAAATTTTGTACATACGAAATACGAGTAGTACATAGCAGTTACTAACCTCGGGAAATTTCTGATGATGTAGACCCCAATGACGGCCCTTCCATTCCCATTTTATGTCATTTACAATAAAGCTCAGTAAGTAGGTAGTAGACCACAATTTTTTTTGTGTAACTTGTAAAACATGGCATTTTTTCGTAGATTTATTAGATTGTTTTTGATCATTACGATCCATCAGGAAATTTCTGGTGGTCTGGTGAGCCACTTTAACTTACGATGAATGGTCTGCTTGTAACCACGTGCTCATGACAGGGTTATTGAGCAATTTTAAATTTTATTTAGTATTTATGTAAAATTTTATCACCTACATAACATTAAATAGATATATTATATAAGTAGATATATAAAATATGACTGAACCCTAAAAAATAACGAAATTAATATGATTTCAAAAGAATTATCGCTAGGCACATGGTAAAATATGGTTGAATAAAAGAAATACACAAACTTGAAAAATTCTATACATTTATTATTCTCAACGATCGTTTCTGGTTTCTAGCCCATCATCAGGAGAGTTAGAAAAAATCAGTTGTTTGAACTCTCCTGATGATGGGCTAGAAACCCGAAACGATAAATGTGTAGAATTTCAAGTGTTTGTGTATTTATTTTAATGGAGTTAAGGTTACGAAATGTATGAATATTGAATTGTATGTTTGTACCTATGTATGAATTGAGATAATTAAATGTACAAAGTATTTTTTAATCAATAAATTGACAATGGCTGTATAATAACTGTCTTGAATATTTACTATAAGATGATCAATAATGTTTATTTTTTATTCAATAGACTACAGAAGTAGGCGGTCCTAATTTAAAGTGGAGTCGATTGGTGTTCAAAAATGTATGGGGTTTAACGGAATATTTATTACTATTCTCTTAAAACACATTTCTTACCAAAACAATGGCTGTTTCATAAAAATAATTAATAAATCCCGTCATTATTGACTACAAAACTTTATTATTTCGTGTGAAATAATTTTTTATTTGAAATTAAAAATTTATGAAAAATGAAAGTCCTAATCTGATTCAGCCGGTGACGTTTATTCTAACCTAACTTAACCTTGTTGACGTTTGTCGAGGTATAATTTAAGCAATTATAATTAGAAATTGAGTTTGTTCTTTCTATTTGGAGTTGAAAAAGTGTTCTGAAGTCGTCTGAGCTACGCTAGATCAAGCGAGGGCAAGCTAAAAGGATAAAAAAAATGTTTTCATCAATAATTAGGTATTGGATATCTAGGATCTATATAGGATATCTAGATAAATAAAAAATACGCAATTTTAAAGCATAGTACATTTTATTATATGTATTTAATGAATAAAAAACTAAAAACTGCAGATAACTCTTGTGTCGCCGGCACAACCGACTTTCACTAGGTGACACAAACTCGTCACTAGGCGGCACTAGTGCCGCCTACCTAATATGTTATTTTATGCTCTGTTCATTCTACACTCATTATTTTTTCATGATATCTATTTTTGTAAAAAAAGTAATAGGTAGTAAAAACTTAAAAAGCAAAAAATATGTAATTTTGTTGTCGGCTCTAGGGGTATAAGTTTTCATTTCTGGTTACTCTTTACCTAATAGTTTATCTGTTTTATATTGCTTTTATTACTATTGTTATTGTATAGCGTCTTTAATGCTAAAGAAAAAGACTATTTTTTTATTAAATAAGGTTTTTCTGTAAGTTATTTTTGTAAAAGAACTGTCATCTTTTTTAGGCTTTGTGGATATTTCTTATGAACGAATTGCAACAAAAATATAAAAATTTTAGATTGTATGTTTTTAAAAATCCTCGTGAGATGAATATTTGCAGGGCTACTCGTTTTTTTAATGATAGGTCTCAGGTCGTTCGGCATTTAGCCTCAGTCAGTAGAAAGTTGTTAAATACAATATTTACAGCACGCATTTTTTTCTCAGTTGCAGTTAAATTAATGACTATACAGTTTTTTTATGACCGATATATTATGATCTATTAATAAGGGTCCCCTGCCAGTACATGACTAGGGATGGATAAATTCTCATAGGTACATGATCTCAACAGCAAAATATGTAGATATTTACACTGATCTGTCTATATTTAATTTTTTCTAGTCGGACATTTTTATATTTTAATCTACTTTTGGAAAATTTATTTTCTGAAACCCCAGTTTGTAAATGGGTAAAGTTATACAGCTCTACAGTTATAGGCGACCTTCGAACAGTATGTACGCAGTTGTTTACACTACACACTACAGATATGAAACTTACGCAAAATCTACGTCTTATGCTCGATTTCTGGCACAACTTCCAAATATAAAAGTTCTTTTAGCACTGAATAACCATGTTAAAATCTACTTTGAAAAACGTACCAGAAACCCAGCAATAAGGTTATAAATTGACATTTACAGAATTGAGAATAATATACGATTGTTTTTCGTAAATATTTAACGCAAACTTTAAGGTAGTTGTCGTGTTACAATAACATCCAAAAGTTTCGTTCATAATACGCTGTAAAACAATAAATAAGTATGGTGTTAAATGTAAAAAAATTTTGTTAGAGATTGTACCTAAACTGTTGTTCACATAGTTACATATATTCACTTAGTTTATTCGCTTGGATTATATAAAAATGTCAATCTTTTCTCATAAATTATTGAACTTTGCGTTATTATATCTCAACAATAAAAAGGTCAATAATTTTTGGATTTTCTTTTTTAAACTAAGAACAAAAACATCAATGAACAGTTAGTTTTTTGAAAATTTCTGACTTACTTTTTTTTTTAAATTAAAAAACTTGTCAAAAACACCTTTCCTATGCTCTCCGTGTTAATTATCCGAACTTTAATAAAGTTTATCTTGAGTTTGAGATGGTCAATCAACTTCAAATTTTAATGGTATTTTAATGAGTATACGAAAATTTAGAATTTTCTGACACTATGCCCATAGCACGACAACTACCTTAAGTGACTCGAACTTGCATGAAAAGTTGTACTTAATAATGATGAAGGAATTCTGGGTTTCCGGTGCGACTTAAATCTAGATTTAAGAATGTCCCTTGTTTTCAACTAAATGGACATACCCATTATTCAATTAGAAAACAAAAAACATTCTAAAAGTCATATCAGAAATCCAGTATTAGGTACTGCCGACGTTGTTCAGCTGTTTAGGTTTTAATATTCGCATCCCTGTTTGTTTATTCGCCGTCTTGACCAAACCCGAAACCAATACCCAGGTGTTGATGGGAACAATACTGACTAACCATCGCTGATGAATGGTTCGATCACTCGCCGGAACATCTGTTAAATTACCCTTCAGTTATCGGGCCATTAAAATGATTACACAGATTGACCGCGGCTACAGATATTTATTATCCTTATATTATGTTGCACATCACCTATAGGTAGAGGTTACATATTATACAGACAATAGCAATACTGTGATTTAATAACAACCCCCTTTAATCACAGAGTCACAGCTAGGAAATATTTTACAAGGTAATATTCCTTAAAACAATCTGCTGAGGATGTAGTTTTTGTAATTATAAATACATCTAGATTCTAGATAAGTAATATTTTGTTACAAATTTTCTCCTAATATTTTACTACTTAATACTTCATAGTTTTAGATTCATAGATTTTTATAAAAAAACATTAATGTTAAGTACAGTAAAACACTTCTGCTGATTTGGTTGCCGACTCGGCACGTAGTTACCGTAATTTGAGGTGATTTAATATTCTATTACAAAGAAAGGTGTTGTTAAGGTTAAAAGTAAAAATGCTAATAATGCTAAAATAAATATATTTAAATTTTCATGAACACCTCTTCAACATAGGTATACAAATACGTCACATAGAAAGATGTCTTTTATTTATTTAGGTATCGGGATAAAATTAACTGAAACGGCTAATGTTATTTAGATTCTGTAAGGTAAGTAAAAGAACTAACTGTGATTATTTATACTTATATTTTTTAAAATTTGATAGAGAGAGAAAGGGAGATGGAGAGAGAGAGGGAGAGAGACATAGAGGGAGGGAGAGAGGGAGAGACAGAGGGAGGAAGGGAGAGAGGGAGAGACAGAGGGAGGGAGAGGGAGAGAGATGGAGAGGGAGAGAGAGATGGAGAGGGAGAAAGAGAGGGAGAGAAAGGGAGGGAGATGGAGAGAGAGGGAGAGAGAGAGGAAGAGAGAGAGGAAGAGAGAGAGAGAGGAAGAGAGAGAGGAAGAGAGAGAGAGAGGATGAGAGAGAGAGAGGATGAGAGAGAGAGGATGAGAGAGAGATGATGAGAGAGAGAGGAAGAGAGAGAGAGAGAGAGAGGAAGAGAGAGAGGAAGAGAGAGAGAGGATGAGAGAGAGAGGAAGAGAGAGAGAATGAGAGAGAGAGGAAGAGAGAAAGAATGAGAGAGAGAGGAAGAGAGAGAGGAAGAGAGAGAGAGGAAGAGAGAGAGAGAGATGGAGCGAGAGAGAAAGATAGCGAGATTGAGAGATTATATACGCAACTGAGATCATTAATTCATTAGCTTCTATCTAAGCTTTTTAAATTCAATTTATGTGCAACTGAATATACCTACCTAAAGAATAATCATTTTAATTTCAATTATTTTGGACAGATTTGTACAACGAATGATACAATAATAATAATAATAATGCTGTTTATTTCTCTTGACAAATTAAATTCGTATATAAAAATATCAAAAGTGTAAAATAACACTTTAAAAAATTTATTGTGCGATAAAGATAAGGATTTTGTAGAATAACCCCTCAATGTTTTTAAAAAAACACCCGTATATCAACTAGAAAGTAATGATAATACATCTAAACAATTTAATTTGAACAATTTTCGTGTGCCACAAAACTGAACTTTTCAATTGATTCCCCGCTGACAGAAGACTTATTAATTCCCACATTTTACTGTTTATTTAGGACTTACAATATGAAATTCATCTGTTGTAATATTTTTTTAAAGAATCCATACAAAAGTAAATATTTTTCATTTGTGTCATCGAGATTTACATTTAACGCGTCACGTCGCATGTATGAAATTTTTGTTTGGAAATATGTTTTCGAGTTTTTTTCAGTATTCCTAGATGTATTACGATTTACGGTATTCAATTAGGTATTTAAGTTTAAAAAAAAATGTTAATTTTTTAATTCTTTCTAATAATTTAACATAAATAATATTGAAAATCGAAAAGAAAAAATTTTTTGAAGCTATAGATAAATTACTAAAAATTAATTAAAATGTATAAAAATTTAAAAAATATCACGTGACGTCAAAACGCGCCAGGAATGTTTGTGACGTCGTTATGTTAAAATGTGTCTGCAATTGTTGGTATTTGTGTATATGTATTACACATACTATCAAAAATAATAAATTTTTAACTTGGTAACCATGGATACAAAGACCATAGATAACATAATGACGTCACACGCGTTCGGTCCGGCTCGTTATCGGAACTGAGTTTAAAAATTAATTTTTATTTAAATATAACTTTTTAATTAGTAAGCAAAAAAATTAAATAAAAACAGTTTTGCTATAAAACTTGTATGTGGTCCTTCCATTTAAGTAAAAAAAAAATTCATTTAAAAACCCAATTCTCTTAGTTTATATATAGTAGAATTGTAAAGGCTTTTGAGATAAATTTTAAAACTGCACTTTTTCAGAATAATGCTAAGAAAAGTATTCTACGAAAATCTTTTGCTTTTTATTTCTAAATTTCTTAAATGTTAAGCCATCTTAGGACTTCAAACTGTTTGTGGAACGTTTCAACAATACTTTCAACGTTTTTAAAAAGTCAAAATGATACGTACGTCGTACGATCGTACATATTTTCAAAGAAAAGATAAATCTTTTAATTTTGAAAGCTTTGTAAAAATTAAAAAAGATTGGTTAATTATTTACAGCACATTATTAGTTAACAATTTTGCTTGATATTCTTTCTTATTACCTATCGAGTACCGACGTAAAAGAATTAAGAAAGTGATAAGTGTTAAAACACCTTGATCAAAAATGTATGATAAGGGAGAAAATATCCAAGTGTGCAAGCTTTCACGGCCGGCATTGTTCCAAGTCTTCATGGTTTCCGGGCTTGTAGGCCGTGGTCTGGTGGTATTTCTACCTGACGTTTCGTCTACAACGCCGGGGTCCTGTGAGCCGTCAAGGAGGACCCTTCGACCGCTGCCACATCGCCTTTGAGAATGTCTACCGCAGTTGTAGACAAAACGTCAGGTAGAAATACCACCGGACCACGGCCTACAAGCCCGGAATCCATGAAGACTTGGAAGGGAGAAAATAATTATGATTTTTTTTTAATTTTAAATTACAATATTTTCTAGACATTAATTCAGACAAATATCCGGCCATGTCTCATTTTAAAATTGTCGGTTTGTAGATAATACGTGCCTGATATATAGATTTTCTATTAAAATATACATAGTAAAAAATACATGGTAAAAAATACATTATACTTATAATACATGTGTGATCTCTTATCGGAACTAAGATTTTAGGTACAGGTGAATTTTAAGTCAGTAGGTATTACTCGTATCATGTTCACTTGTAACGTTGGATTGGTAAAATTTCATGTAAAGATATCCTCTAAAATTCATTTAGCGATCCCCAAGGCTGTAACGTAACTTATTTAAATACAATTAATTTACAAGCAACGAATGTTGCAGTCCGTTAATATTCAATAGTGTGCCGAATTTATCAACGCACTGTTGCGACATAACACCTAAAAGTAATTCTTAAGAGATCTGAAAACATCAAACGGCCGGTAATCTCAATGCAGTAATAGACGAGCAACCTGATTGATATTTTACTGTAGATGCAAAATAAGACAAAAATTTTACGGAAAAATGTAAATGGTTTTAAAATCATTTTGGGACAGTAGTAAAATGAATAAAATTTAGTACATTTCTGATAATAAATTTTTGATAATAAATGTAATAATATGTTATCCATAAGTAGTTTAATTTGTTTAATCTTACCTTAGCGTTTATTATGCATGGTTCAAGTATGCATGATTCCTGGAAAACCATTCATTTAATAGTATATTGCATTACAAGGGACGAAACACAGCGTTTGCAATTAGTGCAAAGTTTTTAATTTACACGCGCTGCAAACACTGTGTTTCGTTCCGAGTAAATGCATATTATTTTTCACAACAACTCTATTGACAATTTGATTTGAGGTACCTACCTGCAATTTGGGCGCACAAAAAAGCCGCCAAAATATTAGATCTGTCAGATCCATGTGAAATTTATGTGGTGTTATGTCTGTCATTTTGACGTGTTCGAATATATATGCGAATTGAAGTTGACGCGATTCAATCGTTCTGTCTCTCTCTTAATAACGTTAAAAAATAGAGAAAACCGATAACTGAAAATTTTCAGCCCTAGGATTGAAACTCGCAGTTTCAACCCGCTAAACAGGTAGAAATACCGAAAATCAAATTTTCGATAGCGGCGTTGTGAAAAATGTATTTGTTTGTTTGCATTATAAAGACATACCTATAGTGCCATTTTTTATTTTTCGATATTCTTTCGTTTATTATGAATGTTACAAAATAAATCGTTTTTATCAGAAAAAATATTTATTATATTGTGTGGTTAACCTGTCCAGTTATTGCTAAAATGTTTGCGATCACCTGTATATTATGTGGGCATTACATAATATTACATGCAGTGTCGGTCCGGTTCGTAATGTGCATCATGCAGGAGCAGCTGAACGCGCGTCGTCGGTGCTGAGAAACGGCGACGGCGCCCGGCGCGGCGTGTCCCATCTTCACATGTGTTTGTGAGTCTGTGTGTACAGTCCACTACCACCGTAGACGTACGTACAATTCACAAACGACCGTATTAATAGTCATCGACTCGAGATGTATTTGATCAAGTCGATTTTGAATTTTAAGTGTTGAATCATTTTATATAAACATTTAAGGAGTATAAGTTCTCGTATAAAATAATTAGTATTGGCAATGAAATAAGAATCGTTGTTTTATTCACTTTTTGAAGGAGAGAGAACGTTAAGGATCATTTCCGACTCCATCTTGTATTTCTTTTCATTTTTATGTTTTATTGATTGACGTATTATATACAAATTCAAAGAATAGCTTTGTTAAATTTTGTTGTTCCAGCACTGAAACAAAATAAAAAATTACGCATAATTTGCTTGTATTTTCAGGATTTTCATTTTGAATCACACCTTATGTGGGATTTACACATGTCGATTTCCGCCGCACGACTAGGCCGCAAGGCGACCGTGTAAAGAGTAAAATCGACTAGGTCGCTGGTGACTAAAATCGCAAACGTCAAAGTATAGAGTATCACCCGATTTTTGCCGTGCGGCTGCAGGCCGCATGCAGCAGGTGACTAAAATCAACCGTGAAAATGGTACCAGTCACAGTCGATCACCCGCCCAAGGTGTGTTTTGCGCTGTGTTGTTCTGCTCAACATTTTCGAAGAAAATGACCTAGTTGTTTGCGATTTCAGTCTAAGTTACTGTGTAAATGGCAGCCCCGGATCTAGGGGGGGGGCAAGCCGGGGCCTATGCCCCGGGCGGCAAGTTCAGAGGGCGGCGAAATTCAAATTCACACTTTACAAGACGAATGGACAACTCATCATTTACTTAACTTTGACCACAGTATAAATAATAGTACAAGTACAGAAATTTCACTCTTGTTTTACTGTGGTCATATCAACTAGAGTCTTGACCGATACCCAGGATGCATTATTTCCGGAAGGCCTATGTCCAAATGTCAATCAATTAGTGGACATCTGATAGCTGAAATTATAAAGATGATAAAGATAAAAATAAATATAAGTGGTTGGGGGCGGCATTTTTCAGTTTTTGCCCTGCCTAAGAAAAATTGAAGATCCGGGGCTGGTAAATGGGGTAGCTATGCAGCTTTGTGAAACGATTTGGAAAGCGACCAGCCGCACGGCGGAAATCGACCCGTGTAAATCCCTCTTCAGAATCCCCGTGAGAGAAGAGTCTTCTCTCGCACGGGGGATGTTTTGATCGCAAAATTGTTTATATTATACGTCATTCAGGTTAGCTTCACATAATGTTTATATGACTTTCGTTAGGTATTTACAGAATTAATCGATGTATTTGACAGTATAATATGTGGAACAACGGAATCGACAAAATATAAACTGACCCATAAGTCGGACGAGCAAATGAAAACTGAACCTACTCGCAGGGCCGCAGTAAGGAAATCTTGCGCCTGGGGCCAAAATTTTAATTTGCGCCCCTCCCTCAAAAAAACAAAAAATACATGATACGAGATTTTTATAAGAGATTTCAACATAAATAATTGAAAAACATAAAAAATGTTCACTAATAACCGCAAAATAAACGTTATAAAAAAAATTACCTAACTACGGTCTACGAAAAATCAAAACTTCACTTTTCTAGCCTTCAATAATTGAGCAAATTGGTTTATTAAACGTTCATAATTCAAGTCTTTTGCTATATAGATATTTTTATCGCCAAATATTTCATAATTTCTATCTTTAGTAATTATATTTTGCAATATTTTTATTTATTGTATATTTTATGTTTTGTCTAGTAGTAATCAGCCTTTGGCGCCCCATAACTTGATGCGCCCGGGGCCGTCGCCCCTTCCGCCCTACCCTTACTGCGGCCCTGCCTACTCGCTCCGTTTGCTCGGTCAATAAGAAAGATTAAATTTTACAGTCAAGTCGATCTTTCTATACGTTTATATTTTCTTGAATGCAGGACTATTAATCCGCGGCTGAATGTCTGTCATGGACGATATGATGATGATGATGCGCAAGGCACGGCAGGGCCACCAGGTGAAATATGCGGGTTCGGGGTCGGGCGGCTATACACAGCCTATTAACGCCGATATGAACAATGTTTCATGCACCGCGCGCGTCAACCGCCACTCGCGCCACGATGTTGTTGTTCGGGCACGTGGCTATGATTTGCACACACAACTGAGCGACAAAAAACAATATTCAATCAGGGGCTTTTCAGGATTTCCGTGAAAAAAATCTGTATTTATTATTTTCAAAATATAGACAAAACTACAAGGTTTAGAAAAATAACTTTTTGATGTGAAACATCTTATGTCGGGCAGTGAACAGCAGCGTGAGGGGAAATATGCAACGAAATTTCTGGTCCGCTCCATCGCTGCTGTTCTCCCCACCACTGCGGCACTCTCTCTCTCTGTCGGCTTCCGCGCGCTCGGGCACGGGAAGAGAGAGAGAGAGTATACATACGAACGTACTGTAAAGCAAAAGTATATGTATACACGTGTAGGTATGTAATATAGTTACTTCGCTGTGTATTTAGTTGCGTTTCTGGCTCAGGCGTGCTCAAACGCCGCAGCCGCGTGTGTTACAGTGCAGTATATAGGATTACGTCAGCATAACAGTTAGTTGCTGCTTTTGAAAAAATATATACTACTACATAGAGAATACCACCGAGTTCAATAACGTTTTCTTTGATGTTTCACATCTGTCGGGGGTCCCGAGACCCACACCCTTTTTTTACAAAACTTTCTTTTAAAATATAAGTAGAATAACGTACTATTATAGTTATAGCATACATATATCGCTTCTAGGCATGAGATAACTTTTCAAAAAATAAAAAAATAGAACTCTTATACTATTTATATCAAATATACAACCAATGTTTTCGAATTTCGATTCGCTTAGCCCCGCGTAATCTGTTTGACCGGAATCGTGTTGACAAAATGCACTGTCAAACATACGAGCAGACTTTTAGACGGTGGCGAAATGCGGAACTAACTAAATATTTTCTACATGGCAATGCCACGTTTTCTGTCAAACTTGACAATGCCATTGGCTTATCACTGTTCAGTATTGCCAGAAAGTCGCTAACAATGCCCCTAAAATAGAAAAAAAGGGTGTGGGTCTTGGGACCCTCGACAGATGTGAAACATCAAAGAAAACGTTATTGAACTCGGTGGTATTCTCTATGTGGTAGTATATATTTTTTCAAAAGCAGCAACTAACTGTTATGCTGACGTAATCCTATATATACTGCACTGTAACACCGCGTGTGTTACAGTGCACGCCTGAGCCAAGAGAGAGAGAGAGAGAGAGCCGCAGTGGTGGGGAGAACAGCAGCGAAGGAGCGGACCAAACATTTCGTTGCATATTTCCCCTCACGCGGCTGTTCACAGCCCGACATAAGATGTTTCACATCAAAATTGTGTAATGTCAGCGAATATATCGGCCTTTCGGGGCCCCCGTGAGGATAGGAGGCCCTGGGCACGTGCCCCGCGTGCTCTTATGGTAAAGACGGTACTGCTCCGAAGACCTGAAGAGGTGAAAATATTATGAATGTGAATTTTGACCTTAATTAGTAGGTACCGACTATACCATTGTTGGAATGGTAAACAAATTGTTTGAATCAAATATGAAAATTTGCTATTTGCCATGCAGCTTGTGTCGTCCGCGTGTAACCAGCCGAAGATAATGCTACAAGGTGTTGATAGAATCTCGTAAGTCAGAGAGCCATTTAAACAGGCACGCGCCAAGGGATGGTGGCTAGTCTTGTGGTTGACTTCACAAAGTGTAAGGGTTTAAGTTGAGAGCTGATTCACAGTCCACCTATCTTAAACCACATTTTGTATACTGCTTTTATGTATTATATTTCGAGTGCATTTTCCGGTTGTCGAAAAACGGTACAGAATTATTAACAGTGATAATAACAAAGAGGTCATTGTAAAATTATCTCTTTTTTGTTAAAAGATTATGCAGTTTAAGTATATTCGAGGGGAGATAAAACGCTTTCCAATTTATTTGTTGATTCATTTCAATATCTACATATAAATTTTTACACAGTTTGGAAATTTCGTTACGCGTATTAAATAAATGTATTTTTTTTATTAAACTTGGTTCAAAGGATTTCAAAACAAAAATTTGATTAATATGGTTATGAATGGACATTAAAAATTAAGAATAGTGCGTGTACACCCACTTATAAATTTTAAATAAAATATCAATTTACTTTTGTTAAAAAAATTGTGAATGGTGTGTGCAGACTGTAGTATATTATTTCATCCGAACAATTGAAACTGTGCGTCTGTATTTTCTCATTCATGTTCAAGACAGACGCCAGTAAAACCACTTGAATTGAAATATGAAGATTGCATTTTTATAGTTTCAATAACTTCGTATCTGCACAAAAAAATCAGAATAGTATGGAATCACAAAGTAATAACAACAGTGGAAGCAATATGATCCTTGCACCTTGCATGTACTCTGATGTACAAGAAGAAGGTTGTTGGTTGTCTTCTGCTGTCACCACAACATTGGAGCTAAGCTCGACAGATGGAAAAGCTCAAGTTACAAATACCATGTCCAAATCGTATAACAATAAAACATTTGATAACATGAGCGATTCTTCATCTGAAAGTAATGATTGGAATATGAGTGAAGATAGACCAGCTTTGAAAGAAAAAAACGCACCTCGAGTGAATAATAAAGGTAAAATTACGAGTGCTATGATGGGATACAAACACGTGCCGCATAGAGAAAAACCTCCACAAATTGTTGAAAGAAGGAATGCCAGGGAAAGAAGACGTGTACAGGCTGTCAATTGTGCTTTTTCTAGATTAAGAAAAGTCGTTCCGATTGAAAATACTAGGTGAGATTTGAATACATTTTCTTGCCTTTACTTGCGGATTCGCTGGCGTTAATGTCGGTTTTGAGTTTGAAGGGAATCTTATCTTAACCCGACGGTTAGCGTGCTGGTCTTTGAATCAAGCTGTCCGCTCATGGATGTTTCAATTAATTTAATTTAGTTAATGTAAATTGATGTAACTACGACGCTAATGACCTTAGTTGTCGAGCGTCTATAATCTACAATAAAAAAATTAATATCTTAATCCGAGCTGGTACAGGCAGACAAAAATTCTTCGTCTAGAGCAGAGATGGCGAACCTATGGCACGCGTGCCATAGGTGGCACGCGACAAAATATTGTCGGCACGGCATTGATTGGTATACAATCGAAATAATTAAAAATATGTTAGATGCTGTCGAAAAAATTTGACTACCATTCAAATAACATAATAATATTATGAGATCGACACGACACTAGTCGACGAACGTTTCATTGCACACAATGCATTATCGAAATAATTCTTTTCATCTGCGTTTGAATAATTTTTTTGTTGAGTAAATTTCTTGAAGTGCTTGTTGGCATGTTATGGTCACATTAAATATTTTTTGAAAACAATTGGCACGTAGATGTGAAAAGGTTCGCCATCCCTGGTCTAGACTCTAGAATCTAGATACTATACAAAATAGCCACAGACTAATTATCTAAGTTTCGTTTAAACATTACGTGATTTGTTCAGTGAAATCAGTGGCGGAGACCCAATTATCGCAGCTCAGATATTACTTACTGACCATGATTTCTGCGTGACCGCAGCTCGGATAAAAATAATAACACGTTTTTAATTGCTACCGCAGTTCGTCCATGTTGACCGCAGCTCGGATAGTACCTTAATACTTATAATAGGAATCAAATATTAATTAATGTTACCTTTTAAATAAATTTTTTCTCCTACCTAGGCCGAAAGTTCGTACTTTCGTTCCTGCCAAGCGGGAACAAAGGCGCTCTTTATTCCCGTGGTACGGACAAGTGCGCGTGCGCAATAGTACTTATGCCGGCTCTCACGCACCTACTTCTGTCTCCTACACATTAAAATTATTTCCTTTAAAATTATTTTTTAATAATTTTAATAACAAAATAAAATAAAAATAATAATTTTAATATTTTTTTTTTCAATTTTGCGAACTTTCGGCCTGGCAGGAGAAAAAATAGTATGCGCAACACGGGAGGAAATTACTACATCTCCTCCCGCGTATTTGCCACCCTCGCTTTCGTCTCGGGTGGCAATTTTATACGCGGAAGGAAATGTAGCACTTTCCTCCCTTGTGGCACAATGTACTATTATAAGTGGATCCTTAAATTTTAATAATTCCCAACTTTTGTTCAATAGGTTGCAAATTTCTTTGTAAAATAAAATGTCAACATTAGACCCAAAAAAAACAGATGTTTATAATTTAAAATATTTTTAAAGGATTATAGTGTCGATAATTATTCCATACATAATTTGTTACCCTAATAATTTTTCTTTTCATTCACAAAAGACGGAGAAATTATATTTTATTATTAAAAATGCCTGCAGGAAATCTAGAACCCAGTAACTCAACAATAATATTGCCATATTAATATAAAACTAAAAGTACAGTTAGTTTAGAATTATTAATTTATATCTTTTTAATTTTTTTTCTATATAGAGGGAAGAGGATTAGTAAAGTAAAAACGTTGCAAAAAGCAATAGAATACATTAATTCACTTCAAGAACTTCTTCAAGAGGATGGATCTTTTAACTCTATAGAATTGCAGGTTTGTTTGTATTTCTGAGAGCTAAATTGGTGGATGCTAATCCAGTAAAATGATATACAGGATGTTTTCGGTCTACTTATTTTTTAGCGTTCTGTATCAGAAAGGAACCCTATTGTTGTCTGTCTGTCTGTCTATCATAGGACTCTTAACTTCTAAACGAAATGAGATAGGGACTTGAAATTCTCACATAATATGTATTACCGCGGCCCAAAGACGGAGAGAATAACAAAAGATTAAAAAGGTTTATTTAAGGGAGCGCCCATACATGCAAACGGGGGGCAAAAAACATTTTTTTGGTATCTATTCGTGTAGGGTATCGTTGAAAAGGGCTTTTTGAGTAGATTATGAATGTGTTTTCATTTTATCAAAGTTATACATGCAAACGGGGGACAAAAAATAATTTTTTTGTACCTATTCGTGTGGGGTTTCGTTGAAAATTTTAAGTAGATTATGAATATATTTTTAATTTATTTATTTTATCAAAATTGTAAGTTTAGCATAACTTACATAGTACGGAACCCTACTCTTTGCGTGGCTCGACACGCGCTTGACCGTTTATTTATTTTTTATGGGTGCTAGTACTTACAGGTCTAAAGAAGACGATTAGTCTTAAAACATCTTAGTAACAATTGCATGATTAGAGAAGAAAATGCTTGTTTAATTTCATCTTCCAACACTGAATTAGTCGAATTAGTTGACATAATTTATGGGAAAGTGCGTCAAAATTATCATAGAACATTAATTAGCACTAATTGTCTTCTTTTAACCTGTAGGTACTATCACCCGTTAAAAATAAGTAGACCGAGAACAGCTTGTATATGAGAGATTGGTTGCTCTAGCATGATTATTTCTCTGCCAACCCATAATCTACCCGGGCGAAGCCGGGCCGTAAAACCAGTAATTAAATAAGTAGATCTGCGTTTACATTCTTATAGTATTTTTTAAATCTTTTTTAGTCATATTACCGATTTACACAAGATTATTTTATGGATATGCTAGACGATCTTCAAGAAGATTTTCACTTTGAATCCAAAGTAAATTGAAGTCAAATAGAGCTACAAATAAGAAAAAATAATTACATGTAGTAAGTATAAAAAATGTGCTGCTAATTATATTTTTTTAAATCTAGGTAGGTAAATAATTTTCAAATCTAAATTTTAAAACGAATGTCAACGAGTTTTCAAGGAGCTTATAGTAATCCTTTCTCCTCGGCTGAAAACGGTTACAGCTCTCCCGAAGCTATTTTTAAAGTTAATGGGTTGGAGTAAAACACCAAATGAAGTACCGAGAATCGTGACACTACAGATCCTTCAGGCGAAAAATTAAAAAAAATCCTGGAAAAACTTACAACTTTTTAAAAATTACGTTACCTTTCACCCGTGGCCAAAACTTTTTTCAAAAAATTCGCCTGTAGGCTCTATAGTGTGATTTTTGGTCCTTCATTTGGCATTCACCCGAATCGTTCAGCTTTAAAAATAGCATCGGGAGAGCTGTGACCGTTTTTAGGCGAGGGGAAAGGACTTAGGACTTGTGCAGGGGATTAGGTACTCTATATGTGGATCTGACAGATCTAATATTTTTGCGGCTTCTCTGCGCACCCACATTGCAGATACCTTAAATCGAATTATCAATAGCGTTGTTGTGAAAAATATTTACCCGGAACGAAACACAGCGAATGCAACGCACACTGGTTGCAAACGCTGTGTTTCGTCCCTTGTAATGCATTAACTTAATTCTTGTATAAAAGTTTGGTGTAAGTAATAAGTTAGAACTTGTTTAACATATTCAAGGGATTAATTTTCTATTAAATAACTGTGTGTGCTTGTAAAAATATGCCAATTGCCAATTTAGTTTAGTAATGTTAGTCTAAATTTACTAGTCAAAGTTTAAAATCTTTTATACTATTTGTTGATAAGAAATAATATAATTTTTATAACTACATTATAATTTGTAATAAGATTTTTATACACAAACAAATAAAATGTAATAATTACAGAAGAATTTAATGCTGCATTCTTGCAATGTTTAAACATTTTTTTCCAAAGCAGGACCCTATTTCTAAATACTTGTTCAAAAAAGTACATTGTATTATGAAAATAATTTTTATGATTGTTTTTTATTACAATGAAATTTTCCCCATGTCTGTGAACTTACTATAAACACAATGTATTTTTTCAATGAACGTTCATTAGCTGAATATTTTTGTTCATCGATCGAAAATGTAAATTTATTTTATTTTACTACTAAAGCCTTTACCTGAAAGATATGGAATTAATATTTACCTGAAAAGGTCGCCAGGTCATATAGTAATTTTTTTGCATTTCGTGGCCATCCTATTTTACTATGCGAATAAATATTTATACCCTTGAAATTGGACAGAATAGTTATTCTTACGATTTATACCTGCGGTAAACTTAACTACGTTTGGTGAATTAAATTATCGCTATTTATTCCGAGCAATAGTTAGCAGGGGAATAAATCAACGGAATAAATAACTAACTAGGCTCGGTGAATACGGGCTAAAACTGTCATTTTAAAACCTCATAATTTTGTTGTTTGGAAAAAGTAAATTTTCGCCCAGCCTGTTAAATAGCTAAATAATGCCTAGCATTTCATCATAATACCTACCGTAAAAAATCTAAAGGCGACAGATCTCAGAAGTGCTTATTTTTTATTTATTGTGGATTATAGACGCGTCGACAACTTAGGTCATTAGCGTCTTAAATACAACAAATATCATATAAGTCTCAGAAGTGCTGCTACAGGCGCTGACTGGCTATATTTTTTCAGGGACGCTAGCATTTCTAGGGGCCCTTAGGGAGAGTTATTGAGTTATTTGTTGGGATTGGGAAATGGGAGGGCCCAGGCCTTTTACAACTCCGGGGGGCCGGGACGCTCCAGTGCCCAGCGCCCCTGGCCCGTCCACGCGTCGGATGAGTGCTAAGAGAACTTATAAATGACATGGACAATGATATTCATTAGACTTGTTTGCGGAATATTGATGAGTTTTTAAAGTTTAATTTGAAGGTAATTCTCGTCCCAGTTGCCAGGTAATCGTCAACACGTTTCTTCATTCATACGGGTACCCTTATAATATACAGTGTGTCATACGTGTTGATTATGCTGATGGCAGGTATATTGTATTTTGTGTAATGTAGGATAATATGCACTCTTACATCCGTCTATTTAAATATATATAATATAATATTATGGCCAAGTTAATTTTAAATCTTAACAAGTACCCGGAATACATTTACATTCAATAAAAATAACAACTGTTTATTTCACACCTTGTAGAGATTATGCAATTACGTACCTATATATAACTTGCAGTAACTGTTTTTTGACATGAATAACGTCTAATGTCTCATATTGGGGTGACATTGTAGAAATATTAGATCACACCAAAACAATTATTGTAAAAATAAGTCCAAGTCTTGCGATCGCGTAGCAGTAAAAGTTATGAGATCTGGTAGAGCCAAGCCCAATTAATTGAAACCGAAAAGTTGTGAAATATAAAACTTTGCTAACTTCAAAGTTCGCTAATACCTAAAAGAGGAATGACTAACCGCGTTGAAAAAACATTATCACATAAGTTCGTTAGAATAATATTATTACAACGCAGAGCAAAAAAATCTATAAATTATACAAAATATTTCATTTAATTTAGTTTTAGAATTTATGCATGTAACTTTTGGAAAAGTGTAACTTGAATTTATAAGCAAAAAACAAAATAATTTAAATTACAACTTATGTTTTTTTAGCTATTTTAAATCATAAGTTCTTGAACTCAAAATTTCGACTTAATAAATTGAAACGGCTTAATGAAATGGTGAACGTGTTTTTCACTTTTTTGCGTTACAAGCGTCAAACGAACGGATAGAGTACCTAATTTTTTAATTTGAAATAAAATTTACGATCCGTATTTTTTCATGTATTTATATTTTTTCACAAATAAAAATTTCAATTTAATCACAAATAACCAAAATGTCATATTATATTAATACATTTTTATAATAATGTCTGAAAAAATACTGATTGTTAGATATTTGAAATAAAAATAATATAGATTTAAAAACTATATTATTTTTATTTCACTTAAAATACTAATAAGACGTTAATTAATACAACTTTAGAATAATTTTTGTCCTTGTTGGCTGCATTTAAACTCTATAAAGTATATTTTATTAGTCATTACATAATCGGCCATATTTTGTGTGCAGGTCAATCGAATGATCAGTGTAGACAGCCTATTGACCTACGATTGCGTAACAATATTAGAATTTCGTAATTTAAGGTTTTAGCATGCTTTTTGTTTTAACATTCAATCTTTTTAGTACCTACAATAATGCTAGTTATAGTTGTCGTGAATTTTATTTTTGACACAATTTAAAAAAAAATGTGATCATTCTAACATTAATTAAAACAAGCCGTGAGGTGGGTCGTTTATTAGGACTAAAGTGCGACCCTTGAGGTCCACACGACGAACTTCCCAGTTTGATAAATATTTAATAATAATAATTAAATTAGATATTACACAGAAAAGTAATCATTTTAATCATTAAAACATCAATAATTAAAAAAAAAAAAAAAAAAAAAAAACGGCTGAACCGATTTTTATAAAATTTATGTCGGATCAAAATGACGTTAACACGCCTCGATTGACACCCTTACGAAGTCGATATAATTGTTTATTCGCGAGATATTGTGTAAAATCTACTTTTTTGGAGGTTATTTGGTTAAGAAAAAAGAACGGCTGAACCGATTTTAAAAAAATTCCTTTCAGATCATATTTACGTTAATACGCGTCGATTGGCACCCCAACGTAGTCGATATCATTTTTCGTTCTCGAGATTTCGTCTTAGAAAGAAATTGACACATACATACGTACGTACGTACGTACGTACATACGTACACACACACACACACACACACACACACACACACGACATCTTTCTAAAAGTAGTGTAAAAATAGTGTAGTGACCTTGAAACATAAAAATTTTTTTTCCTTTTTGATTTCGATTTTCGGACCCATTACAATAACTTCCAATGGGAAGTTAAAAATATTTAGTGAAACCAAAGAGAATTTTAGTAAACAATTTAACAATCTGTTGTGAGTGTTTGTTTCTGGAATTGACTTTCAATTTACCGTTGTTAAAGTTTTGTATATCTTATTTGCTATATTTTCCGATCGGAAATAAAGAGTGGGTGATATTTAATATTGGTAGACAAGAATACAGACTATTATTTATTTGTGTGTTGTATCAAAACTGCAAGATAAGAAATTGAACAAATTAAGGTGAGTCTATTTTTTTTGCTTATTTAGATAGGAACTCAACGTAGGTAATGTATTATTTGAATGATGGCGTATGATTTATAAAGCCTAAAGTAGTTTCAACGCAGGCTACGGTCAAGAATTATGAGAGTTAAGATATACATCCGGTTATCATACTATAATTAGGTCATAAACGATAGTCCAAACGTTATAAGTGCAATTCGGGGAAATTTCAGATGCCAAAGTTCAATAACGGGAAATTAAAGTAAAAAGTATGAAATAAACTTCATGAATTTTCACACTTTATTTTAGCTGATGCCCCCCTTGCCCCTTGCGAACAGATTCTAACGTGGTGTAACTTTTTAGTGATTATTATTTACTGTCACACAGATAACAGAGGTTCCCCAAAACAAGGGCACGAAAATTCTCAAGGGCGGAGGAACATCAAATGATTCCATGCTCCCCCTTCGTATATTGAAAATTATTCAGTTTTCATTATTTATCGCGTTATTTGCTTTACCTACATAATATAGATATTGTTAATTTATATTTTTTATGTATTTATGTGTAGGTATTTTTAATTTGGAAATTTTTTTATTATTTTAATTTTTATTTTTCTGCAAATCTTGATTTTTTCTTTGTCGAGTGTTCCGAGAGGCGCAAATATTCAAGTAGGTAACCAGTGGCGTATTTAAATTCAGTGCCGGCCCGGGCTACTCGAAATTGGCCGCCCTCCCATTACCAGCATTTAATATTGACCATACCTATAAAAAGTATCACACAATAACTTAATAAGGGGGGGGGGGAGCGTATGGATATGTAGATGGTTTAAAATAATTATTATTTATAAAAATGGCTAACATAACTTATGCTTATCCACATCGTATCAGAAACTCAGCATTAGAACGTCCAAAGTTAAACTAAAAAAACAGCAGAACTTCAATTTAATATTTACGATTGAGAAATGAAAGAATAATTTTTATTATTATGACAAAATTATAAATTTTAAAATAAAATTAGATCAACTCGGAGAATTGACTGCATAATAGGTGAGACCCGGAAAAGTGCACCCTACTTTGAAAGAACATGTGGCTGAAAAAGTTAAAGCGCAACCCTTAACCAACATCATAACGGGCGATAGATAAATTTTTATTTGTGAACGTATACGTTCAAGGCTCAAGCACTGCATTAGCTGATTATATTATAAGAAACTCTAAATTAAATCGATACAAACAGCGTCATAGCTAGGATCATCGGCGCCCAGCGCAAGGATTCTGATTTCGCGCTCTTTGCTTGAAAATAATCATATTCGCATCGCTGATTTTTGCTGATTGCGCCCTTTCCGGGGTTAGCGCCCCTGGCGAAGGCCCCGATTGCCAGGCCCTAGCTATGACGCTGGATACAATTTACAAATAACAAATCTAAAATCTTCCTAATTTGTAATTTATTTTAACGGACAATCCTGGTTTTAATCCAAGAATTATAGAGGCAGATATACAAATGGTGTATATCTATACTAACTTTTAATGTTTGTACATTTCCTGTCTAGATAGCACCACTTCAATGATATTGAATCAGAAAGTTTTGTACAGAGCCGGAAAGGTTTATTTTATGTAATACTTGTTTCACCTTTGTATAATTATCTAAAACTATACACTAAAGTGGCTACAATAAAAAATTATCTATCTTATCATTTGCGGAATTCGATTATTGGAATATACATTTAAAAAATGAGATAATACTTAAATAAAATTTATGAAGATGTCATTTAATTGAAGACTTTAGATAAAACTTTCTATAAATTTTAACGAGTCATTGTTTGTTCATTTTTGTGTAAACTTTGAAAACGGCGTAATCAATACTGCTAATTTATAGTGAATTAATAAATTTATAGGTGTGTATTATAATCATCACTGATAAAAATTCGTCATTCGAGAAACAATAATTTATACAAAAGTAATCAAGTTGATATAGAAATATCAAATAATAGTTAATTGGGAAACTTGCCTACGCTGGAAAAAATATTTGATTTTCTAATTTACAAATACAACATCGTCTGAGGCATAAATTTCATTTAAAAATGTGTTGAAACTGCGGCTCTCAAACATTTCCCTATATATTTTAGTTTTCCGCCAAATGTAGTGTGCCGCAAAATTTTGCAGTAAAATAATAAACTAACTTATTATTGTAACAAAACTGTTTTCTTACGTGGGTGGAATAAATTATTTATTTACAATAATTAAAAATATAACAACAATTCAAATACAATAACTTTATGTCAATGCTAACAATCAAACGATAATAATAACAAACAAGTAATTCTTAAACGAACTGAAGTGCTTTAATAACACTGAACAATTTATATGCTGTATTTATTTCAAATCGACACTGTCACACGACACCCTCTCTACGGTGACTGCACCTGCTTATATAGAGCTAGCAGCTTGACTCCCCCATACTCGCGCGCTTTCCAGAATATTCTGGTGGTTACCCGTGTCTTCGATATCATGCCACGCCTCACCATTGTTACTTGTTCTCGATGCTTCTATTGTCGCCAGCGGCGTAACATCTGGGGTTTTGCTACATTATTAACTGCGCGTTGACGGTCGAACTGTACGAGTAGGTATATCTTTAACCAATTACAGATTTGGGTTCCAGATGCCGAAATAGGTAGATATCACTGATTAGAAACATAGCGAATAGAATTCAAAAAGTTCGGCCAGCCCTGGCCGAACTGTATAAACTTTACACTCTCGAACCTAATAGGGCCATAATGCAGGTCCTAATCAAATCTTTAGTATGATCAGTGACGGACTAAGTCCGTCGGAGGCCCGGGGCGGCAGAACTAAATGAGGCCCCCGGTCTGCTTAGAAATGGATGTATTTGTAGTGTAAATTTCGTAAAAAATGAATAATATAGATGTATGGCTGACAAAAAAAGAAATATTTATAATAAACGACCTACCTATACGTTTATATTTTGTATACGTACGGGGCCTCCAACTCCAAACTGCCTCTTACTTACTAACCATATTTTGGCCTTGTTTGGTATTTGATTAAGAAGGACTTCTCGAGATTTGGAGGAACCCCAGGATCAGAGGCCTGGGGCGAGTCGCCCTCTCTGCCTCCCTCCCTTAGCCGGTTATTCTAAATCTCTTTATTTCCTTAAAAAAATTCTATATTTGCAATTTTTTGGGTGGATTTTATTTTTATCTGTTTGTTAGTATTATTTATACTTATTACAAACTTTTATTTAACTTGGTTTCCTGTCTGTCCGGGATAAATCTGGCAATCGAATTTTCGACCACTTCCCGATATTCAATCATGCTGAAATGTTGCACAACAATTTGGTTCTGAAGACAATAATATATTTATATTTAATATTACGGTAGATTCAATATGGCAGCCACCACAAAAATGGCGGATTACCTTTTTCTTTGCAACCCTCTCGACATGGGTATGAAATAAAATTTGGAGGCCCCTCAGGATCTGAGGCCTGGAGCGAGCCGCCCCCCCCCCTTAGTCCGCCACTGAGTATGATTGTAGGTATATCAAAAATGTTGACACTTTGACTTCTTATCGTTCAAGAACGAATGTTACGTTTCCGTTTTTTTTTATTAAAAAAAAATCTGATCACCTTATGTATTACCGTCGATACGACAAGCATGTAAAGATGCAAGTGTTGGGGTTAACATCCATATACGGCTGGATTCGACGACCTTATGTTATGGTGTAGTCAGTAGTGTGTACGTTTACGTATTTCCACGACTGTATATGCGTTATGAATATGACGAAGGTAATATTAGGTATATAATACTATGTATCGTGGGAACATCACTACCATATATATCAGGGATGTACATATTATTCGGGATGGTCATCACTCATCCACAAGCGCTGATCCACCCGTTGTGGACACGGTGGGCATGCCCATAACCCTAAATGAGGTCGATAGGCTGATGTTATATTCTATGCCTTAATAAACGTCTCCTTTGTAGGAATGCAATGTATCGACCGTGAGCGAGTTCGTAGTCCGACTCGCACTTGGCCGATTTTCGGGTGACCGTGACCATAATCTTTTTTGAGGGCTGGATCCGCGCCTGCTCATCCATGCACTAAAATTTATCTTCTCAAGAAAAAACGTTTTTTGATGTGAAACATCTTTAGGCACGGGTGTAAAATCGTCGTTCAGAACGCACGTAGTTACGTCGCGTCTTTCCGCACTATACTGTTACACAGTCGCTATGATACGTGTGTGTGTAAATATCTGTGCATTGCTGTTTCAATACTTTAACAGGGAGAGAGATTCTCGCGGGGGGAGGGGGGGTAGTAATAAATCATACATTCTTATCTCTGGAACTACTGAACCGATTCTAAAAATTCTTTGACTAAATATCTTTACAGGTGGAGATTTTTTCGCGGAGGGGGCTTATAAATCATAAATTCCTATCTCTAGAACTACTAGACCGATTAAAAAAATTCTTTCATTAATTATCTTTGCAGGAGAAGAATTTCTCGCGGGGGGGGGGGGTATAAATCATAAATTCTTATCTCCTACTGAACCGATAATTGTCTTTCGCAGTAGAAGAGCTATGAAAATGTTTCACATTTTTTTTGTTAGGTATTATTAGTGTATTTGCCATAATATGGCACATACACTATTGGCGTCGGTCGGATGGCGGGACCTAGGGGTCGGACCAAAATTTCTCGACGTTTCATAGCCTCCTGAACACTTTGGCACCATTTTTGAAAATGTTTATATATATATGTATGTATATATATATTTATATATATATATATGTGTGTGTACACGATAACTCTCGACAGACTTAATCGATTGAAACGAAATTTGGTACACACATTGGAACCCATCACCGCAAGAAGCCTATTTAAAATGGGCCCGATCGGACCATTTTCAGGGTTGTATTTAGGGGTTCCAAAAAGTTTTTGGGCCCAAAAATACCGAAAAGTTTATCAGAATCGTTTCAAAATTGAAATTTAACTCTTTAGTAAAGATTAAAATGTGGTGCTAAAATTTTAATAAAATCGGCCCGACAGGACCGGACTTTCAAATTTTATGAAAACACTAGTTTGTTGATACGGATTTACTTATGGAAGGGTGTATTTAATTGGGTGTACTGATAAAATCCATGTCTAATATTGAAATTTAGAAAAATTTAATTATTTTAAGGGATGTATTAAGGGGTTAAATTTTTTATTTTGTCAAAAAACAAACTTAAGTTCACATAATAATGCCACAGTGCCTGTATTAGCAAATACACTAATTGTCGGCAGGGTTTGGCACTGCGACCCGAGTTTTTTTTGATATTGTAAAGCGTAAGAAAACTTGAATAAGTTGCCAAAAATCTCTATACTATCAATTATTATTTTTCTAAAGGTTGAAAACAAAACCATTTGCAAATCTTTAAGTCGTTGCCAGGCGTGGATCCAGCCTTTAAAAAAGGTTGTGCGAGTCACCTTTATATATTATTATGTCGACACATTATTTACGAAAAATAACCTAGCAGTTCACTATTTATGGTACTATCGGTCATTGTTAGAATTTGCATCGCTGTAAAATTGCTACTTCACTCTTAGGTAATGTTAAATTTGTTAGAATGATATATATCCCTAAATTGTTGAACTCATTTTTTTAACACGCTTATATTAGCTTCACCTGTATGTTTGCGAGCTTGCGGGCTTGCGTGCGTGCTTGCTTGTTTGTCAGTTTGTAACCGACTTCTTTGAACTTGATTTTGACCAACTTTGAACGGTCAGATTTAGTTTAAACTTTGCACACTTATCAAGGACCGGCGACAATACAATAATTCCATAAGTTTGTCCCATTATCCTGACCAGGATCTCCAGGACTAAAAAAAAAGCAAAAAACTTCAGATTGAACTGAAACTTTGCACACTTATCAAGGACCGATTACAATACAATAATTCCATAAGTTTGTCCCATTATCCTGACCAGGATCTCCAGGACTAAAAAGCAAAAATAAATTATAATTTAAAAAAACTAAAAAACACGCTTTAATGAACTAAAAAGTAAAAAATAATTAATTTTATTGTAAAAAAGCGTGGGGTGCTTTGTATCATATTTTCATACTACCCCACGCTTTTTTACAATAAAATTAATTATTTTTTACTTTTTAGTTCATTAAAGCGTGTTTTTTAGTTTTTTTAAATTATAATTTATTGACACATATCATTATAGTGAACAACTTTTATGAATTCTCCGAGAATCCATAAATTGCGGATTACATTTTGTGCAACCCTTGATTTAAATGCATGCCATGCCATGCCATGCCATCGGACATCGACAAGTGAGAGCATTCAGCATACACACACATCATCGGAATCTGATATACGCCGACTTCTTGCGTTGCACACACCATCGTGCCACGTTACTACGATGCGATGCCGCGCAGCCGCAGTACGGCTACGGCATGCCATTCGGCTTGGCCATGTCGTGCCACACCGTACACATATGCGTGCACGAATGTGTAAGATGATAGTGTGCGTACATAATCAAACACCTCCGTGAGCTAGCGAACGACACAGGGATGGAAACGGGAGCCCTAACTCAGGAATGTCACATTTGATGCCACACACAAGAGATCCTTCAAAATGACGTTACCTATGACCAACAAGTTAACACAGAGTCGAAAGCAGGTTCATGAATGATCGATCATCGTTGAATATTACAAGCCACACAGATTCACGGGATAGGGGCTTACAGATGAAATAACAGCGGTTCCCAACCTTTTTAGTTGTGCGGACCACTAATTTTATAAATGAAAAATTTCAGGCCCACTAACTAAAATATATATACAAGTAAAAACTAACACACAAACCTGCAGAGGGCAGTATAGCCTAGATGGTAGCGTGCTTGGCGCCGCAACCTCTAGACTGGACTACCGTGGGTTCGAATCCCACCTGCGCTCATGGATGTTTTGTGATGTTGTTTAGTTTTAAGTTAGTTGTTATTTAGTGTAGTTGAAAGACGCTAATGACCTTAGATGTCGACGCGTCTATAATCTACAATAAATAAAATAAAAACAAACCTGCAAATAGACACTTATAATATACTCGATTGTTCCCAATTTCCATCTCGACCCCTAAAGCTACAATAATATTTATCTTGGCATATCTCTCGACTAGCGTCCACGGCCCAGTACTACGCTGCCCGCGGCTCTGAGACTATTCTATATTATATCGTTTCAAATCAGGTAAATACGAAATATGTAATGTTTTGTAACTACATATTATATAAACGGGGTGCTTAAATATAAGATTTGTGTCGAATCCGTGCCTGCCTTTCGTGACAACATGAGACAAGGCAAGCCGCGCCGCGCCGCCTCCCTGCCCACCACTTAATATGCGCCTCGTGTGACTTCCTGTTACGAGATGTGTACTTATGTGCATAATGCTCTGTGTACAGCACATACTGTGCGTTAGGGATGGGCAATGTACGCACATATGTGATCAGTTGTTGATCTCGAGTCGAATGTTTTAACATTGGAAATTTTTATGTTCGTATATGGGGGCAGAGTTACGAGTTTTCGTTCAAGGCCAAAAGACAACGGTGTCGCGATCAAGTGAGGAGCAATCATGCAAAATTGAACAAGTGCAATTTTTTCGAAATGTGTTTTATATCATGTCTAGTTAATTGAGAGGTATTTGCGACGATTTGCGGTGTTATTTTTGAGTAAATGTTAATAAATACTGTAGAAAAATCCATTTAAAAGTTAAGTAATCAAGCAAAAGTGAACGCGTATATAACAGAAGAATAATAGGGTTATTCCTAACAAAACTAAACAGTGCACTGATAAATATTGTGTGTATAATAAACAGTTAATTATGTTTCATATATGCTGTTATCATTTCCAATGTCCTTGATGTTTGCAAGGATTGCGAAATCTGTGAATTTTTTTAAAGTTATGTTTGCAATTAATTAACTGAAATTTTAATGTGGTCCGTTTTTGAAAAATATATTATCTAATTCTTTGAATTTCTAATATCATATTATATCATATTGTAATATAAGTAATGTTAATAACATAAATATCTACTGTAAAAAGCCAAACCCCCTGTAATGGTGAATTTATTGAAATACAATATATTATTAAATAAAATAACATAACCCCCCAATAGTGTCATTCCCGCCAAATTTAAACTGGCATATGTAATACTCTTTAATTTTATAATGTAAGCTTTCATAAGTGATCATGGGTCTATGACCCCCCCCCAGACAGTGATTCCGCCGCCAATGAATATACAAACTACAAAATACACTGTAAAGCCAAAACCTCATCTGATGGAAAAAGTGATCTAAAATCGTATTAGATGGCTTAAAACAGTTTAGGACAGTTTTGCTTTGTTTCCTCGGTGTTTTTTTAAATTTAATGCAAGTCGGTGCACTCATCAGTGGCGGCGCCAGAGGGTGGGCCGGGTGGTTCATGGCCCACCTTAAACTGTCTTGGCCCACCTTAGTATTATCCCCAATATAGGTTAAATTATTTTAAAAATATAATAGAAACATAAATCATCATGATTCATCAGTCAACTCACGAATTATAAACTGATTAATAATACATTTGAACCTTAAAGATTTATTCAAATATATACATGTCTTTATGTGCATAATTATGTGTAATTAATATCCAATATTATGTCTAATTTTTTAAATACGTTTTTAACCCTCGAAATTTCCGCAATTTTTCCTATAAATTCTATAGCAAGTAACTTGGGTTAAAATTTTACCGAGCACTGAAATTTTGGGGATGTTATTGGCCCACCTTCAGATCACCATGCCCAACACTGCAGGCCCACCCTAATAAAAAATCCTAGCGCCGCCACTGGCACTCATGCACGAGGATCTTATTTTATCAATTATTGTTAAGCGCTTTTAGACCGTTTGGTTTCACCTGCGTAAAGTACCTTAGTGGAAATTACGGCATAATTAATAGGTAGTTTAATATATAATAATATAACAAAACGTAGTCTTACTAAAGGGTACTTATTACAAAGGAAAATCGCACATCCTTAAATATAATGTCACAGGTAATGCTCTATGTACCTGGGTACATGAGCTGTATTGTTTATATCGTCAATAATCTTTACGTGCATATTGTTAAGTGAAGATCCGGGTAGCGGCGCGGTGGCGGTGAGGGGGAAGGACAAGACGTAAGGGGTCAGTTTAAGGGACATCGATCAGAAAAAAGTCATTAGATTTAAGTATCATTTCAAAGAAATAATTAAAATATTAATTCGAATAGTTGGGTGGTATGATTGAAAATGGAGATTATTGTCACTCCGAAAATTGGATGAAAACTCAAAATATACCAAATACTCGTAGATAGATTGAAGAATGTAGATTATAGACGCTCAACAGCTATCGGCATCAGCGTACGAAATAGTTGTATTAATAAAAGCGTTCATTTCAAATGGAAAAATAAAACAAGCCGTGAGGTGGGTCGTTTATTAGGACTAAAGTGCGACCTTTGAGGTCCACATGACGAACTTCCCAGTTTGAGAAATATTTAATAATAATAATTAAATTAAATATTACACAGAAAAGTAATCATTTTAATCATTAAAACATAATTATTATTTATTTTTAACAATAATTAAAAAAAAAAAAAAAAAAAAACGGCTGAACCGATTTTTATAAAATTTATGCCGGATCAAAATGAAGTTAACACGCCTCGATTGACATCCTTACGAAGTCGATATAATTTTTTATTCGCGAGATATTGTGTAAAATCTACTTTTTTGGAGTCTATTTGGTTAAGAAAAAAGAACGGCTGAACCGATTTTAAAAACATTTCTTTCAGATCATATTTACGTTAATACGCGTCGATTGGCACCCTAACGTAGTCGATATCATTTTTCATTCTCGAGATTTCGTCTTAGAAAAAATGGACACATACGTACGTACGTACACACACATACACACAAACAGCAATCTTTCTAAAAATAGTGTAAAATAGTGTAGTGACCTTGAAACATAAAAATTTGTTATACATTTTGATTTCAATTTTCGGGCCCATTACATGGGTGTTGCGTGTTTAAAAAAATTTGGAACGTTAATATAGCGCAAGATGCTAATGAACTTAGCTATCGAGCGTCTATAATATACTTTATCTACAGGTAGCGCGACCCGATCTATAATATTAATCAATCTTGAACTTTTCGCGAGTCGCGGTATACCTGAACGACGCTCAAGATTGGACTTGAAAGTGTTAAAAATGAAGACTTGGCTTCCACGTATTTTAACATTGTTTGAACAATGCTCGTTTAAACGAATAATGAACTGTTCACCGTTTACTAGAAGGATTGTTGATAAAGAAAGGTACTACAAATATTATAAGCACAGGTGTCTAAAGGTGTGGTGCTATTGTTCTATCGTTATTTTTTTGTTATTGAATCGTGAACTATTTTAATTGATTAGTTTTATTTTATTACTTCCGTTGTATCAAATATTTATCTGCGTCGTTTGTCTCCCATATAATAATAATGTTTAGAGAAGTAAACTTTGGAGATATTTTTAATTTCAGTTGTTTACCGAAAACAGAAGGAAGAAACTAATAAGGAAAGTTACATTTTATTTTTGGGTTTTAACAGATGTATTTGCTATATGATGCCAAAATGTATTTTCACGAATTTTTAACAGTTTTTATTTGTTTTTTATATATTTTTCTCAGATTACTAATAGAAAAATTATATCATATTATAGTATAGGCCAGTTTGATGGTACAAATTTAACTATCAAATTGTAAATATCTATAGCCATTTTCGACAATTTTTTATAAAGCCGGGATGAGGTTATAAAAAACAAAAATAAATATATGACTGTTTACTATTTGAAATCATTGCCACAAACACAATCTAATCTGGTAAAAGTATCAACTGGATTTTCAATTTATTACTGAAAAATAATAATTTCAAAATATGAATTGGTCCCAATAGGCAATAACCCTAGTTGTTAGTGGCCTTAAAAAGACGCTTTAGTTACCAAAAAAGTTTAAGTAAATAAAGTTTTTACATACGACACAAAGTAGTTTCAAAATATATTAAATAAGATACCCCGTCCGGCTTCGCCCTAGTAGCAATTTATAATTAACTAGCAGCCCGTCTCGGCTTCGCTCGGGTTGTATGAAATTATGATTTAATAGCGGTCACCTATATGGCTCCGTTTACGTATATTTAGTATATTGTTAATTTGTTAATCCTCCCGCGAGAATCTCTTCCCCATATGCGTAGCTTTCTATTATAGAGAAAGAATTTTTAGAATCGGTTTAGTAGTTCGAGTCGCTAAAACTTTCAAGACATTTAAAAGCATACCTATTTCCTTTTTTGTTAAATGTAAAAAACTGGTTGAAAATTTGATAAAAACACGATGCAGGAAGTTCCTCCGTTTATTAGTTTTGAATCATTTTATCTATAAAAGAATTATGATTTCTATTACAAGACGGTAGTATAAATGAGCAGACCTTCACCTTTAAAATTAGTATGTAATTATGCAAGAAACTAACTTATATTTTGCGAAAATATGTTAACGACTATTGATTACGTTTTATATTCACATAATATATTTTCCGGAATTGTTAACATATGAAACTTTTTACCTAATTAACAAATTAATTTATATACGATTGTCGATTATTTTATATACACATACGCTATCGATAATTCCCCATATGATAATCGCGCAGTCATAAATTATTAAACATTGAGAATCGAATTAACTTAATTTAGACTACAATAATTATTACAAATTTTACGTTACTATAATAATATATCGATCTGCAATTTTTACGCAACATTTTTAGGGTTCCGTATCTCCGTATGGAACCCCATTACCCTGCCTACGATGCTGTCCGTCCGTCTGATACAGGGCTTTATCTCACAAATGGTAAGAGGTAGCTATAGTTGAAATTTTCACAGATTGTGTGTTGTTATGGCATAATTTCATAAATCCTATAGTTTATACTGTTACAAAACTGTTTTCTGAATTGGCGGAATAAATATTTATTTACAATAATTAAAAACACAATAATAATGAACGCAACAACGGAAAGTGAATTCTAACAATCAACACAAGTAAACAATAACTAAACAGTAATTACAAATAAAATTAAGAAAAATCGCAGGATAATATAAAGTAATTACAAAGCAAAACAAAACAACTATACAGTGTGTCCACAGACTTATCCTTAACATGGGGATCTCCGTTGTTATGGGAGATAGAGATTTGGTTAAATGAGACAAAATGTGCAGAATCTCCAGTACTACTACCCTGCGTAGTCAAACTTTCCATATTTTGCTTGGTTCGCGACCGACAGTTGAAAAACGAGATTTACCCATTTTCGTTTTTTGTTTATAACTCGCTTATTAAGTAAGTTAGAAAAAAAATATTTTCACTTTCTTAAGGCCCTTTTTTATGAAGATTTCAAAACTCTTTTCATATTTTTATTTACTTTAATAGTTTTAGAGATACTTGTATTAACTTTGTTTTTTTAAATACACGTCAAAGATGGCCATGACACCATTCGAAAGAGATTTTTTTTCTCTTTAATTTGATATGAGAGTTGATGGAATTATTTGCAAAAATAACAGAGTTATACGTAAAACACTGATTTTTAATAGTAGGCTATGCTAAATTAATTGATAAAACAACAGAAGGCTTAGCAAACAGTTGAAATTCGCGTTGGTTTAGTAAACGGCTGTTTTGTTTTAGCTGTCAAAGTGTAGTTTGTTGCTAATTTGTCAGTTTACTAAGTGATTTACTAAATTTACTTTTGTTATCATGGAACCATTTTGTAACAATGAAAAATAAGCGATTTTCAACAATTGATAGTAAAATAAGAGTTTTGTCTTCTTCGCGTATTCGCGTTGACTTAGTAAACGGCTTTTTAAATGATCCATAGTTTATTAAATTTACTCGTAAGTTTCTGTAAATAGACGAATGAGGTTGTCTTCGTTCTGGATACTGGTCGAAGTACATTTTTGCAGCTCTGGTCGAATTTTTGTGACATAGAATGTAACAAGATAACATATCAAATTTTTCATTGTTACAAAATGGTTCCCTGATAACAAAAGTAAATTTAATAAATCACTTAGTAAACTGACAAATTAGCAACAAACTACACTTTGACCGCTAAAACAAAACAGCCGATTACTAAGCCAACGCGAATTTCAACTGTTTGCTAAGCCTTCTGTTGTTTTATCAATTAATTTAGCATAGCCTACTATTAAAAATCAGTGTTTTATGTATAACTCTGTTATTTTTGAAAAAAAATCCATCAACCCTCATATCAAATTAAAGAGAAAAAAAATCTCTTTCGAATGGTGTCATGGCCATCTTTGACGTGTATTTAAAAAAACAAAGTTAATACAAGTATCTCTAAAACTATAAAAGTAAATAAAAATATGAAAAGAGATTTGAAATCTTCATAAAAAAGGGCATTAAGAAAGTGTAAATATTTTTTTTCTAACTTACTTAATAAGCGAGTTATAAACAAAAAACGAAAATGGGTAAATCTCGTTTTTCAACTGTCGGTCGCGAACCAAGCAAAATATGGAAAGTTTGACTACGCAGGGTAGTAGTACTAGAGATTCTGCACATTTTGTCTCATTTAACCAAATCTCTATCTCCCATAACAACGGAGATTCCCATGTTGAGGATGAGTCTGTGGACACACTGTATACAATAATTCGTGATTATTACCACTACACTAGTATTTATTTTATCAACTTGATTATTTATATCACGGCACTATTTATATTACTGCTCCACCGTAGACTTGAAAGCGTGACTCACTGTTGACTGATTGATTCACTCACTCGCACTGGCTGTTTATATATGCTGCGTGGCATAAGCCTAGTGTGTTCTCGCTTTCTCTAGAACTTTCGCGCAGGTACCAGTTGTTCAGTAAGCAGACCCCGTTTTTCAGAACTCTTGCCTGCCGTTTATATACAGGGTGATTCGTAACAATACAAATGGGGTGTTTCACGAGGAAAGGGAAATATTTCGGAGGACAGGGTATAGTAGAGTGTATCCAAGACAAGACTTAAGTGAAGTATTGTCTTGATATTTCAAGACAAGACAAGTGTCATATCTTGTCTAGACGGCAACACTAGTGTTTTTAAATACATAAAATCGAGGTGTACAAAATTCCAAAAAATTGACAGGACCCACTTTACTTTGTGACTACTGACTACATTTCGAAAGCTAAGCTTTCATCTTCAGCTGAAGATGAAAGCTTAGCTTTCGAAATGTACATCCATCAATAAAACTGTTGTGGTAAGAAGTAACTATATTTTATTTTGTTTTTATTCCAACCACAGTGCTCATATATATTTTTATTAAGATGGCTGTTCGGCCAAATGAGCTTAATTTATTTTTTAAATACAATCTTAGATTGAAATTTTTACGTACTGACATCAAATATTTATAAATACCCGTTTTGTATTATTTCATTCATGTAGTGTTCGCTGAAGATGAAAGCTTAGCTTTCGAAATGTACATCCATCAATAAAACTGTTGTGGTAAGAAGTAACTATATTTTATTTTGTTTTTATTCCAACCACAGTGCTCATATATATTTTTACTGAAACAATAATCAATCCATATAAAAAAATTATAACGGTATTTCTGTTTGTAATTTCGTTGTCGCAGGTTTTTCAGAATTTTGTATGATATAAAGATGGAAGAACGCTTGTCGAGAATTTTTGTCTGTTTACGTCGGCATCTCTCAAAAATGGCTTGACTGATTTTGATGAAGCTTGGTATACTATAAATTAATACCTGAAGTCAAAACCGTGAACAACCAACATTAACGGGAGCAAAAACTAATAGATAACAACACAGTGCAGTAAGTACCGGTAGGCTTGTCTTCTTATCTGTCTGCCGTGAAACATGTGTACCTATTTTGACAATAAGACAGTATAGTAGCGTTCGGCGAATACGAGATATTTTTACAATCGAAACAATCGCAATAGTTCATAATAACAATCGAGTCCACAATCGACTCGGAGTTTGATTTTACAATCGAAATGTTCGATTGCTCAAGTCGATTATTTACCAGCGAATGAGAATACATGTAATCGCGATTCAAGGTTATATGCTGGTCGAATGAAGTCTGACGTTTACGCTACTCGTTCATCGTTGATTCACTGTTCACACTGTTCAGTCGGCCTCAGAGCATTCGATTACTGCACAATCGACAATCCATTGACTCGACCACAGTAATGTTGAGTGATGAACGATTATATATTATGCGTGGCTCTCGACAGTGTACGTCGTCTGTACGATTCAGTACTATGCAACTTGGTCTCAGTGAAATATGAAACAACAACAATCGAGTCCAAGTGAAAACCATCGAGAGTCATCGAGATGTTTGAACAATCGAGACAATCGACTAAAATATCTCGTAATCGCCCATCACTACAGTATAGTCACTTGCATCTGCAGACAACAAGTGACTCTACTTACTCACGGCTTCATTCAATCAGAGTTGCGATCCACTTTCTCTTTTAGTTTACATAATATTGCATAATAGCTATA
The DNA here is from genome assembly GCA_039654895.1 of Mongoloraphidia duomilia. NCBI lineage: Eukaryota > Metazoa > Arthropoda > Insecta > Raphidioptera > Raphidiidae > Mongoloraphidia > Mongoloraphidia duomilia. Next base: position 43,979,147 of record CM077524.1, on the reverse strand, counting down.
GGTAAGACAGCGGATAATAGATAATATAAAGGTGGCGCCACACGTGTGGCATTCGCCGAATGCCGAGTATCGAATATTTTAGCGATGGGCGATTACGAGATATTTTAGTCGATTGTCTCGATTGTTCGAACATCTCGATGACTCTCGATGGTTTTCTGCACTTGGACTCGATTGTTGTTGTTTCATAGTTCACCGAGACCAAGTCGCATAGTACTGAATCGTACAGACGATGTACACTGTCGAGAGCCACATAATATATAATCGTTCATCACTCAACAACTGTGGTCGAGTCGATGGATGATCGATTGTGCAGTAATCGAGTACTCTGAGACCGACTGAACAGTGTGAACAGTGAATCAACGATGAACGAGTAACGTAAACGTCAGACTTCAATCGACTAGCATATAACCTTGAATCGCGATTATATGTATTCTCATTCGCTGGCAAATAATCGACTTGAACAATCGAACATTTCGATTGTAAAATCAAACTCCGAGTCGATTGTGGACTCGATTGTTATTATGAACGATTGCAATTGTTTCGATTGTAAAAAAATCTTACAATCGCCCATCACTAGAATATTTGTCATTCGGCAAATACTTTAAGCCGGCGGTAAGGCGAGTATGGCGGTGACTTGCCAAGCTACACGCGGTTGACTAAGGCCAGTTATCGGTAGGTATATTTAGCACGAGTTAAAGGAGAACAAGCATCGGAAAACAAAATGTCAATTGCCAAGCCAAATTCATTGTCGCACCCCTGCCAAACTTGCGAAACTGCGAGTTGACTTGCCGGTAAACTCGGCGAACCACGCGTCGTTGAAAGTCAGCTTTATAGTGTCGATGATGAAATAGGCAAATGTTCGCGATTTGCCAAACATTGTCGATAAAGAAGTACGAGTCAAAGTAGACGAATGTTTGGTAGACTGCGAATGCATTGAAATTTGACTGATAGTTGCTCCTATTCTGTGGAAGAATTTTTAATTCATACATTTTAATTGTATATTTTGTATTTCAAACCTGCAACTATTGTACTTTAACTGTACCAAATGTTGTTAAATATATATCTATCTATCTATATATCGTATTGTATTGTATTGTATTTTAAAGACCACCAACAGCTAAGGTTATTTGGGCCTAGCACCAATTCATATTTTCAATTCATTATTATTATTGTTTTTTTTTAATAATAAATTGAAAATCCAATTGACACTTTTACCAGCTCTCGGGCTAGAACCCGAGAACTGGGGACTTGTAATAGAGGAACCATAGCAACGCCATGTAAACAACAGCGCCGCTACACTCTCGGCTATTCTCAAGCCCATCTATATATCTAATACTCGTAGGCGCATGTGAGTAGAATGTATGCGCTTGTGGTCCATACATATAAATGGTTCGTCAACATATCCAAACAATCGGTATATTTGGGGGCAGTATAGCCTAGCGGTTAGCATGCTTGGCGCCGCAACCTCTGGACTGAACTGCCGTGGGTTCGATTCCCACCTGCGCTCATGGATGGTTTGTGATGTTATTTAGTTTTAAGTTAGTTGTTATTTATAGTGTAGTTGAAAGACGCTAATGACCTTAGATGTTGACGCGTCTATAATCTACAATAAATAAAATAAACAATCGGTATTTAGGCAAATGCATAGAATTAGATAAGATCTATTTTTACGGGCAGAGGACCGCTTGGTCAGCGTTTTGGCCTTTGGAGCAAGCTGTCATGGGTTCGAATCCCACCTCGCTCATGGATGGTTTGTGAGGTCATTTATATTTTTAATTGATATGTTATTTGAGATCATTAAGACGCTAATGACCTAAGTTGTCGACGCGTCTATAATCTACAATTTAAAAAAATTCTGCGGGCAAATGTCACAAGTGTAGCGCCACCTTAAGAAGAATTATGCGAGAGGAGATCGGCATGACTGTTGGCTTGCTTTGTGTCCATGTCGGTTTTACATGACAATCCTATTTGTTAATTTTATGTCAATGATATTATGAAGCTTGGTGGGTGCGCACTTGACTGGCGCAAACAAAAATATTAATTATAAAAAACTTTTTAACAAAAAAAAACCTCCTTCAAAAAGGCACTAAAAAGAGGAAAATAATGAAATTTTGAGGTCTGTGCCAATTAAAATATGAAGTTGGTTAAAAAGAAAATATTAATCACTATACTATACTTTTTAACCGACTTCATATTTTAATTGGCACAGACCTCAAAATTTCATTATTTTCCTCTTTTTAGTGCCTTTTTGAAGGAGGTTTTTTTTTTGTTAAAAAGTTTATTATTTTTTACTTTTTAGTGTCAAAAAGTAACATTTACCTTAAAAAATCACACGCCGTTACTTACTTTTTTATTAAAATCAGCCGAACTACTGAACCGATTTTGATGAAATTTCTATGGGACCAATCTGAAAGTATATCCTTTCAAACAAAAAAATTTTTCAAAATCGGTTCATAAACGACGAAGTTATTCGCGAACATACATAAAACATAAAAAATATAAACGGTCGAATTGAGAAACCTTCTTTTTTTGAAGTCGGTTAATTATTCTTACTATTTAATTAAAGAATTGTCAGTTAGTTGAACATATAATAAATTTTTTTTACGTCAATGTTTCATCTATCTATACAGGTATATATTTTTGCTGGGATTTTTTTGTCTGGGATTATAAGGTTTCTGGTTTTTTATGCTATGGGATTTTTTTGAAAGTTTTCGTTGGGATTTTTTTTCGGGATAATATTACGGGGATTTTATCACCGGTAGCTATGAAACATTAATTAAAAACCTGACCAGTGGCGTAACAATCGCTGTGCGATGTGTGTGACGGCGCACGGGCGCAGCCCTCCAAGGGGCGCCAAAAATATGTAATAATAATATATCTTTTTTTGTTCCGGCTTCAAACAAACTGTGTATTTTAAGGCGCAAAAATTTACTCGCACACGGGCGCCAAATGGTCTAGTTACGTCAATAAAAAGCACTGTTATTTTATGGGAATCATTAGCAGATTTGACTTATTAAGGTGTGCGTTTTTCTTTTTAACAAAAACCACATTAACAAGTTTGCAATATGACATAAATTAATTTCTTCCTGGGCGTTGGTTGTTCGCTCACACACATATATGCGTATCTTGTTATTCACAAGTATTTACCTAGTCTAATTAGATGTGGGAGTGAATTACATCATTATAATGTAATAATAATTACAATTGTTGGTTAATATGGTTGTATTGATTTTTAGTATACCAACTACTTTATATTTATGCATTATATAGCACACTCGATAGTAATTAGGACCTAGCAAATCTTACTTTGATGATGAAAGCTGGGAAAACTCATAAATAACGTTTGCTTAGAAATATAAAATGCATAATGATCATTATATAACAACCATGAAATTTTATTCGTTTCTGTTAGCGCCATTTTTTAGAAATTTAAATAATAGTATTTTTCTCCTACCTAGGCCGAAAGTTCGTACTTTCGTCCCTGCCAAGCGGGAACAAAGTCGCTCTTTATTCCCGTGGTACGGACAAGTGCGCGTGCGCAATAGTACTTATGCCGGCTCTCACGCACCTACTTCTGTCTCCAACACATTAAAATTATTTCCTTTAAAATTATTTTTTAACAATTTTAATAATAAAATAAAATAAAAATAATAATTTTTTTTTTCAATTTTGCGAACTTTCGCGTATCTGCCACCCTCGTCTTCGGCTCGGGTGGCAATTTTATACGCGGGAGGAAATGTAGCACTTTCCCCCCTTGTGGCACAATGTACTATTTTTTGGTCAAAATGTATGCAGTGACATGATAACGACAAATTAACATAAGGACAGCTAATTCATTTGATAATAATTTTAATGTTGACTGAATGCTCAAAAAACGTCAATTTGAACATTATTGTAAGCATGCTAGTAAAACATTGCTTGGATCCGTTTTTCTGCGCTCAAATTTAAAAAATTAAAAATTAAATAAATTAGTTTATAATGTGATTATTTTATATCTAAAATTTTAAACTCATATATTTTTTGCTTGGAACTAAGTTGACAAATGTCCGTAAATATTTACGATCAAAGGAATCATCTTACGTCATAATTACTACAGCTGATTTGAATGTAATTTCGAATAATAAGAGTAACGGCCAATAGCGTGACGGCAGTTCCTTATATTGTTTCTTGTAATCGAAATCTTAAAACACGCAAGGTCAATAGTTTTACGGTATTTATAAATTAGGTATAAGTTCAATAAATTAAATATGAACAAAGAAATCTGTAAAAACCGAGTTTCTTAATCTATTCTGTCTTAAATTAAATCAACCATGCGTTTTAATATTCAATTAATTATGATTTTACTCTCTAGTGGAAAGACTTCCTGAAGAAAATATAGAAAAAAAGTTCGATTTTAAGGAATGTGTGCACTTCGATAGCTTTTTACGCGAGCGCTAAGAACAATGGTCGTTTGCGTAAGACCCCTTTCACACTATCAGATTCGCCGGTCAGGTTTTGAACCTGACGGAATCCTGAAGTAAAAATTAAATATCCGGACGCTATCAGGTTTTATTCAGGTACGGTTTTATGTTTATTAAAAAAACTTTAGTATTCGCACTTTCTTTGCTAGAGTTGAAGCAAAACTAAACCAAACATGAAGACGAAAACCGCGTTTGCTGCAATCCCCCAGCATCACTGGTCCGGCGTCAGGGAACCTGAGCTTCAGTCAACCGATACGGCTGCAGCCGGTCGTCAAGCCTGAACTTGATAGTGTGAAAGGTTAGATTTAAACAAATGGTCCATTACTATCTGGTTTTCTTCAGGTTTAAAACCTGAACGGCCAAACCTGATAGTGTGAAAGGGTTCTATAGTATCTGTGCGCGAATTAGGTTTTACATTTCGAGTGATTCAGCTGATATATAATATTTTCATTAAGCTATGTACAGGATGTGTCGTAACACATCCTGTACATAGCTTCACTCGAAATGTAAAATCTAATTCAGTTTTTCAACAGTTTCGATTCACGCCAACTTCAGTTTTTTTAAGGCAACGCCCTGTATAAATGTGATAGCATTTTAAAGAATTTTTTACATCAATCAAACCACATAACTATGCACTTGGAGTTAATAGCTGCTGTACATAAATTGCTTTGAATTTTGAAAAAAAAAATAGGCAATAAATTATAGTATTTTTGCCACATTCGCTATAAATCATCAATAAACTCAAGACATCTTGTTTTTAGTCAAGTCTTGCCATATATTTTTGTCAAAATAAACTGTATTAGAAACTATTAATCTATAAGTGTCACTGATCTTAATTAATTAATTAATTGTAGATTATAGACGCGTCGACAACTCAAGTCATTAGCGTCTTTAACACAAGAAATAATTCATTTGTGTATTAGAATCCGCCAGTCGGCATACACAAACCGACTGGTACGAGCTCGGGTCCCTGGGAGCGCTAATTCCCAAAGAACATTGGAATGCAATTTGCGATAGCAAACACATTCCAATGTTCTCCCTGGGGGAGTCACCGATCTTTAACATTGACGGTTCATACAACATTAAAGCAACAACAAAAATGATAAAATATTTTGCTCATATAGTTTGACAATCACGTTCCCTGCCTTTTAATTTAAAGTTGGCGCAAATAATTGAACGTAGTTAGGGAAAGTGATTGTAAAATTAAGGGCAAAATTATTTTATCCTTTTCAGAGGCATTTTGATTCCTTTTTCGAAATCGGTTTAATTTTTTTTGTTTTTTTCTTATATATTTTGTTTTATTACACGGATTTGTGCAATTTTTACTACCCAGAAAAAGCATACGTCTATTCATATGAGTATGAGGTTTTTCGGATGACTGGTGTATGCGCATCCATTGCATTTTTTGATGCGCTACATACTCATACACTGCTACTCGCGCCTTTGTAGCTGAGCGCCTGTTTCAAATAAAAAAAAGCATACGACACCTGTGAGATTTAATTCCATAGAAGAGTTATAACAGTTCATATCCGCGTTTGAAACTGAAGTAACCATGCGTTATATTATAATGTGCTGAAACTAGCTATAGTTGTTAAAATCAAACGTGGACAAGCAATAAATAATAAACAATAGATGCATAAATTAAGACGCCAATCACGCTTGATAATTCACGCGAAAAACTACTGTTGTAAGTGCTAATGAACGAATACTAATTACAATTTGATAAAGAAATGACCATAAGGTGTGCAGACACGACACGTATAAAGTATAAACACTATTCAACTATTGAGTTACTTAAACATCGATGGGCTATAATATTATATGCTTCCTGGTCGACACCTTTCGGTATTTTCATGTTCAATGTCGTGATATTATGTACTTATACAGGGTATAGCTCTAACAACTCACATAATATACAGGCTGTTAAAAAGTTTCCAAGAATTTAGGGAGTATAGTATCAGAAAAGTTTGGGGAAACCCACAAAACCAATTGCAAGGGATAATATAAAGCCATAACTATTAAACTGAAAGATAAGTGTGGCTAGTTATTTTTTTATATTAGCTGTACCCGGACCGGCGTCGCCCGTGTAAATAAAAATTTTGTTATGCCAAGAATCCCTTTAAATAAGTTGTTTAATTACGGGATCTCATTCACTTCGTTCGTTCAATCGAGTTAACTCACTCTCTTCGCTCGTTCGCTCAACACCTCTTGGTGGGTGTTTACGTCACAAAAATAATCTACTGTCCAAATTTCAAGTTTTTAGCTTCAGCGGTTTGACCTGGGCGTTAATGAATGAATTCTTTTTATATATTAGATATATAATTATTATTATATTATATATAGATTATGTGTATGCTGCAGAACGAAATCGCGAAAGGAGGTTCAATTTTTTTTATGATACATGAAAAATTTAACTGACTTTTTTTTCTCGATGTAGAATTGTATGCATTCTTATTAGTTTTACAAAATGTTAAATATAACCACAAAACACCAAACCATTTCAAAAAATCTAGACGTACGCTTCGCCTACCAAGTTGGCATCATCAGGAGATGATTAAATCTAAAGATTAAAAACTATTTATAAATAAATAAATAACTAAAAAACTATTTAGGAAATAGTTTTTAGTCTTTAGATTTAATTATCTCCAAATTATGCCAACTTGGTTGGCGAAATGTCCATCGAGAATTTTTTAGATGCTTTGGTGTTTTGTGGTTATTTTTAACATTTTGGATCTTTGCACCAAAGGCTCCATCACTTTTCATGGATTATTAGTTTCGCTAGTTTTTTAATATTTTTGGTCTTCTGGTTCGGTTGTTCGTCTGGTTGTAAGACATTGTAAATCGCGCGTTACCTGTAGGTATATTTATTGTAATTACATTAGGCTTAAAAGGAACGGTCCTGTTATTTGCAAGACGCATTCACTCGTGTCTGTCATCATCATGCATTGTGTTTTACACGTGTTGTACACGACATAATAATGTATTTATGTACATAATAATATTATGTATAGATACATATATTATAATAATATTGTATATACAAGATGGGTCATCTTTTTAAAAACATACTGGTTGCTGATTCCTTCAACTTCACGAAATGGTTCCTAGTGGAGTAATGATGTAGGCAAAAAAGGCAGTTATTTCGAAACCCGTAACAACTCGTCCGATTTGAATTTTTTTTTTTGAAATGTCATAAATATTAAATATTAAAACCTTTACAGGTTAAAAATTGACGGTCACCACCCCCTGATTGGGGAGGGGGCGGGGTAAAACAACCCCCCTGAATGTGTTTCTTCAAAAATCTCATAAAGTATTATAGATATACAAAAAAATGTTCCAAAAATGTTTTTCCCATAGTTAGATAGGTATCTAATTATTTGGTTCTTGGCCTTGCACATTTTCGTGTAGATGGAAGGCAGAAAAAGGGTCCGAAAGGCAATAGGTTAAGTTTCTAAGTCATCTGCTACCGCTGTAATTCGTAGCCAGTATATCTTCCGAATATAAGTCCGGTGATCTCCCATTACGCTACTCATTCGGTATTATTATAATTTTTATATTGCAAGATAAAAAGGTACTTCAATCGGCCAATTCCCAGTGAAACAAGAAGTAAAAAAAACCAGACTGTTCTGCCAGATTGAAACGTCTGGTCAGTTTTCCTTAACAAATAACAACAACAAAAATGGTCACGTATTTATGCTATGCTCAGAACAGATAAATGCTATGCAATAAGTGTCATCCTATATGTTAGGTCGGAGATTACTCGGAATTTGTGTTTATCCATCCGGTTGACGTGTTATAAATATGCTATGTAATGGACGTTGGCGCACCGCGTGTGCAATGTCTGATTCCTTCAGTTGACTTGCGATCATCGGTAAAAATAGACGACCGGTCAGGGTTTACACAGCCAATAACCAATTACTGGGAAATGATAAATCTTCCACCGTACCTACATAAACAATCTGTATGCAAAATATAACCATACAAGACAACCGTAGCCAATCGATGGAATCTAAAGGAATTGTTGTTGGATAATATCAGCTTTTGAATCGGGGATTTTACTCAATGTTTAATTAGACTTAAGTTTAACTCTTCGGCGGGCCCGCAAATCTTTTATTACTGTAATGAAACTGAACAACATTAATCGACGTGTCAACCCTCGAAGCTTGTGTGTATGTTGACCACCTCCGCGATTCCTCAAAAATGTGGTCAAGTCGAACAACAAGGAAAATACACTAATAAACTCGCAGAAATGGTTCGATCATCTCAGAAACATATACAGGGTGCTGAATTGCTTTGCGGGTAATAGGGATTTAACCCGTAAAATCAAACTTTTGCGATTTCCTGCTTCCCTAATTATTTTAGGAAAAATATCTTCGAATAAAGTCTTAGAACATAAAATTCTGCATCTAAATCATTTTTTAAAATTAATTTTGCATGCTTTGTAACGACAGAAATTTGATATGAAAATGTCAAAATTACCTCAAAAACAGATAGCGATAGCCATGGAACTTGAACAAAATGATGGCGTTTTAGCTGTCAGAATAATTTCTAATCATTTTGTTCAAGTTCCATGGCTATCGCTATCTGTTTTTGAGGTAATTTTAACATTTTCATATCAAATTTCTGCCGTTACAAAGCATGCAAAACTAATTTTGTTTAATGATTTAGATGCAGAATTTTATGTTCTAAAACTTTTATTCGAAATATTTTTCCAAAAATAATTAGGGAAGCAGGAAATCGCAAAAGTTTTATTTTACGGGTTAAATCCCTATTACCCGCAAAGCAATTCAGCACCCTGTATAGATGAATTCGTTGCTTCGTTCACTATGTTTGTGTAGAGAGAAGATACCTAAAGTCTTGATTCCGAAGGGTTGAATATTTTCAAAATACTTTTAAGACTTTTAAAGTGGTGAGACAGTTGAACGTACATTTGTAATATTATGTAAATCCAGTTATGTTTTGACAAAATTTGTTTGCGACAGGTTGAAAACGATTTTTGTCTATAATTTACCGGAAAATAGCGGAATTTTATACGTGCTATTTACATATAAAATTATTGGATTTTTAATTAACATGTTATTTACGTAAGTTCGATTTGTATGTTGACTTAGTTTTTAACACATTAGTTGCGAAGTAGTGTGCATACAGTCCAATAGATGTTAAGTAGAAATTCAGGGTGTGGTGTTTGGTCCTGTTAATAAAGAAGAATTTGATTTTACATTTTTACTTCACAAGTGAATTTAGATTTCAAAACAATCGAAGAATGATAAGAAAGTGGTATCGTTAAAATATTTTTGAAGTTTCTTTTAACAAATATTGAAAATTATTTTTTTTACACAGAGAAAAGAAATAAAATTTTTTAGTTTTTTTATTGATAATGTAAAGGAAATGTTTAAAAAACTTTTTTAAACTTCCTATATAGTACGAACATTTTTCTCGTGTAAATCAAATTATACTCCTACGTTTCATTTATTGTAAAGTATCTATAAACTATCTGTCCACACTAATAACAATTCACGATTTCTGTTTTGTGTTTCATTATTGTTTTTTTATAAATTATGATTAAACAATTTAGGCAATCGTTTTTATCAAGCTATTTTAAAAAATATAAAAAAATTGGAACGCTGAAGACTATATGGAAAAATTTCGAAAAGTGGGACGATAAGGAACCATAATATACATTCTGACATTTGGTTCTAAATTCTCTCAAAAATGTGCTTCATAATTCTTATAAATAAATATACATATAATCATTTGTTATACAAAGGAAAAAAGCAGCATTGAATATGGTGATTGATTTTCTATCTACCACTGAATACAATAGTATAGAATTTTACTATTGACAACCGTGTTACCAAGACATTGATTACTGATTAGTGATTATTATATACAGGAGTTCCACGACATTAGAATATAACTTCAGCAGTTTTTTTTTTTTTTTAACCTTCACCTATGGCTTCAGGGTTTACCCCATGTGCCAGCATCTTATTCCTATTACTATCAACTTCGGCAGTTATTTTAAATAATTACTTTAAAATTTAAAATGTCACATCAAATAAAGTTTTCTATCTAATCTCTAAAGTCTAAGCAGTTAATATTTATAAAAAATATTCTTCTATACAACTTGAATTATAAGTTTTATTGAAATAATTTTAAAGACATTTGAAACATGAAGTATGTGGATGATCAGAGAAATTTTAGATTTTAAAAATATTTTTAGATGGTCATTAATCATTATGTTTTAAGTAAATGCTTTTTTAATTTTTAAGGATGTTTTTATAGTACCTAATAGAAACAAAATTAATAAAATCAAATTACTTTTAAAATAAAAATTATGTGGTAATGTCATAATATCTTTATTGAGTATTACTTTTCGTTATTTAATAATAAAAAAACAATTAAATTTTTCATTACCTAGATAGGTACCTGTTTGTTTTCTTATTATAGTCTATACCAGTAGAAGTGAAAGCCAAAATAAGCACTTAAAAATGGCACACAATGTTCATTCCAGCTATATGTTCGATTTTGAGACCGGACACCCGGTATATACCTATGTCACTACTCACTACCATGATATCATCTAACATTTCTAACATATATTTATTGCTTGTATAGTAAAAATTTAATTTTTTTACAAAACTAATAACGAATCAACACTTAACCTTTCACCAACCTTATTACGCACTTTTTTTTGTAGTCAGCTCGTCAATTAAATTCCCTGAAATTTGATGAAACATTTCATCCGGAAGTCCATAATTCAATTAAAATGCTACATTCGTTTACTCATCATCCCTGACTTACCTCCTCGAAATTTGATGTAGGTATAATCATAAAAAATTGTTCTGCAATGATGTGTACGAAAAACAAAATGTGACGAATCTGTTATCATCGAATATGATCTAGTGAAGGCATTTACATCAACGGAAGTGCACGAAACCTACGCAATTTAGCTGAAATGTAACGTCGATTTGTTCATTAGAGCCACCTGTGTTACCTGTTGTGTGGGCAGCGGCACATGTTGGTGTTTGTATATTATGCATACGTATAAGTACGTAAGGTAGGGAACAATCGGGTGTAATCATTGTACCGCAGTACAGTTGTAACAATAGTCTTAAAATTTTTCCTGTTATCACTTTTTAAAGACAACATAGCCATTAATGATTAAGTAGGTACAGTTACCTAGCTGTTGCTGTAATTAGACCAGGGCTTGAGAATAGCCGAGAGTGTAGCGGCGCTGTTGTTTACATGGCGTTGCTATGGTTCCTCTAATACAAGTCCCCAGTTCCCGGGTTCTAGCCCGAGAGCTGGTAAAAGTGTCAATTGGATTTTCAATTTATTATTAAAAAAAAAAAAAATAATGAATTGAAAATATGAATTGGTACTAGGTCCAAATAACCTTAGCTGTTGGTGGTCTTTAAAACACAATTACACAATTGTAATTAGACCCACTCCTCAGGCTAGGATTTCCTCTGTGATCGGAACATAGATAACTAGTAAAAAAATCGATTTTTTGAGATTTTTTTTGAAAACTATTGGAGTATGCATTTGGGTTTAGTGTTGCCGTCTAGACAAGACAAGACTTTCAAAGTCTTGTCTTGTCTTGTCTTGAAATATCAAGACAAGACTTCACTTAAGTCTTGTCTTGAAATATCAAGACTTCACTAATTAGTCTAAGTCTAGATTAACAAACTCTGGTCTTGTCTAATATCAAGACTCTAGATTATTTTCAAGAGTCTAGATTAGTAGTAGTAGGTAAAGTAAACCTTTACATACTACTACTATTTATTTAGACTCTTGAAAATTGTCTAGAGTTTTTGCAAGAGTCTTGATCTAGATAAAGCAAGCCTTGTCTTGTCTTGAAAATCTAGATAAGACAAGACAAGAGTCTAGAAAGTCTAGATCTAGTCTTCAACACTATTTGGGTTGGGTTTTTCGTAGTTGAAAATATGGATTTTGAGGAATTGTTGTCATTTCTCGAAAAAATCGCCTTAAAAAATGCAAAAACGGTACCAGGTGCAGCTTTGTCTAAAATCAACTGAAAAAAGGAGTAGGATATTAAAGAAAATACCGATCTTTCGCGTACCGTACTGGGTTTAAAAAATATAGATTCTTGACAAAATAGCGGACGTTTGAATAAAAAAAAACAATTTTTCAGCCAAATTTCGTCGTTAATAAAATACATAGTTTCAGTTTTTTGGTTTGATAAGAAATAAAAAATGAAACTACTTTATAATCTTCGTCGGATCTTTTCTTTTCCGGTATTTTTTCCTCCTTTTGTTAGTGCACCTCAACATTTTTGTAGCGCCCGTAGAATGGATGAATTTTGAAAATGTCCGATTATCACCCTTATCAATCAATATACACACATCTTTAAACAAAGTGATTTTTTTCTAAAGTTCTAAATAGATGCACATCAATGTAATAATTATTATTATAGGTTGTATCCAGGTTTTAAACCTTTATCAGCGTATATACTTATTGAAAAAATGTTACTAATAATTTTAGAAAAAAAAAATTACAATTGTTCCCGAGCTCCCCTACGTAATGTCTGGTGTATGTATATTGTGAACCATTGAACATACATATTACATACACACTCAACCAACAGGTGGCCTGAGGCAACTCGTGAACTCTCCCGCTAGCCGCCGCCGGATGCTGCGCTCTGCGTCTGCCTCTTTCCTTCCTCTCTCGCCTTCCTCTCTGTCTCTCTCTATACGTATGTTTAAATACGTTTACATTTGTCTGTTGAGTGCGGTACGCCGTGAACTTTTAACCCACGCCATATAGCCGTTAATTCTAGAGGACTTCAATATAACGAATTTGTTCGTTTGTGGTTAGTTTATCGGTCTGAGACATTGATACGTCTCCTACCAAGTAATACGGTGCCGCTACCGCAACGATACTCAAATGAGAGCTATTAGACAATTTCGAGCTCCACATTTGGTAGGGGAAATTCAGTTTGAAATAAGAGCATAGGGTGCACTGTGCATTAACTGGAGGGCGCTAAAATTCTCAATGGAGATTTAAAACAAGCTCCAACATCCTTCTTATTGAATCAGATTAAGATTTAACTGTGTAATATCGCTTAATTTGTTTTCAAATTACTTTATTAATACTAATATTATAAAGCTGAAGAGTTTGTTTGTTTGTTTGTTTGTTTGGTTGAACGAATCTCAGGAACTACTGGTTTGAATTGAAAAATTATTTTTGTGTTGGATAGTCCATTTATCGAGGAAGGCTATAGGCTATATAATATCACGCTACGACCAATAGGAGCGGAATGTCAATGAACAATGTTGCAAAAACAGGAAAAATTATTCCTTTTGAGAGCTTCCGTTGCGTGCGCTGCGTAAACGGTTAAAGTTACACAAAAATCATGTATGACGGAATTGTTCCTGGAAGGTTTATATACATAGCGAACGAGCGTAGCGAGTGAGAAATCGAACGAGCGAAGTGAGTGGTAATGTAATTCCTAAACCACGCAACGGATTTTGATGCGGTTTTCAACATCAGTTAAATAATTTTTCACGGAAGGTTTATATATATAGCGAACGAGAGAAGCGAGTGAGTAATGTAATTATAATATTCAAGCGAATGGGCGAAACGAGTGAGAAGTGTATTTATAATATTCAAGCGAACGAGCGAAGCAAGTGAGTAGTGTATAGCACCCGGGCTTTCTTAGCACCCGGGCGAAACCGGACGGGTACCGCTAGTGTAGTAATAATTTATATTTTTATAACTGTTTGTACTTTGAATTTGATAAAATTTTTGTCATTGTAATATTTTATTTGCTTGCAAATGTTGAATTTGCATGAGAGCATAACTACTATCAGATGAGAAAAGTTTCTGCCTACATTGACATTACCGCGATCGAAGCCGCGGTTAATATGTCGCTGACATCTTAATGCAGTTATTACCTGAAGCAATAATATTATAGTACCTACTTCAGTCAGTGTCTGTAAGATGTCAAGGATAATTAAACACTATATTTGTGTACTTTTTGAAAGGTCGTCTGCAAACAGTCTACGCTTATACGATCATGTAAAAAATGTTTCTACTCAAACCAACATTAATGCGAACGAAGCTATACATCTTTTAAATAATGCATTTATTTTTATCGACTTTACATTCACACCTAGACTGTCATTATCGACATGAGAATTTGTGCCCCTTCCATAGAAAATCTAGATATGCCAATGACTTTATATCTGTCCAGTAATCCGATATTGGGACTCTAACAGTTCGATCCGCGTACATTAACTTATTAAGGTACAAGTTCCTTGTTTAGCAAAGCCTGCTGTGTAGATGTACAAGCACAGTTCCGTGAATTCCTCTCCATCATCATTTGCGCGATTTTATTTTTGTTTATTTCTCCTCGAAGCTATCTTATTATTACATTATTATTATTTTTATGGCTTCCTTGTCAGGGTCACTTGTGACGTGAATATATTATTCTCGTCACCAAAAGGTATAGTTTTTTAATGAAGTATACATATTTACATTACTTTATTACAAAGTGTTATGTTCAATTGTTGATTGACACTTGAAAACAACAAGACTTGGTCATCATTGTCATGTTTTGATTTTTTCTATGTAAATTTAATTACTCTTGTTATCGTTTTTATTATGTAATTACCTGTAAATATTCTTCTAGAAAGAAATAATAAATATCATGTTATTGGTTGAGTTCAAATTCATTATCCAATATTATTGTGTAAGTTTTTTTAAACGAAATAAATTTAATGATTCACTCTGGCAATATACAAAAAAATGTTAACTAGCTAACTCTTACCGTTTGTGAGATAGAGCCTTGTAACAGATCGACGGACGGACATCGTAGACACAATAATCGAATTTCGTTCGGAGGTGCGGAGCCCTAAAAAGGAATAGATACCTACCTGTACATGAACATGCTATAATTCAGGATGCCCAATATTTCGGGCTAAAAATAATTTACATAAAGTATTTAATAATCATATAAAGTTAAGACCAATTACTAAAGAATCAGGCGGCGAATAAAGTAGTCGCACATAATTAATAAAGTTATAGCATTTCTGTTAGAAACACCCGAGAATGATGGTGGAGGCCCGACAACTGTTAGCTCGCTTCTTGTCAACTTAGTACTCTAATTATTGACCAAAAATCGGGATAAAATAACACGTTTAACATTATTTGCTTGTTTTTTTATTATTTTCTGTATTTATAAAACTCTGAAACCCTCAAATCATGGAGGACGTTCGCGTATTTTGCTGTAATTGCGGTACACCAGGTCAAACAAACAGACATTATTTTATCAGACAAACAGACAAAACCAAATGCCGGACGGGCGAATTCAAAAAAGGAATCTCACTACGTGGTTAAAAATATCGAATCAGCTGATCAGTCTCTTTCTATTAGAGTGAAAAATAAATTAACAAGCCGTGAGGTGGGGTGTTTATTAGGACTAAAATGCGATCCTTGAGGTCCACACGACGAACTTCCCAGTTTGATAAATATTTAATAATAATAATTAAATTAGATATTACACAGAAAAGTAATCATTTTAATCATTAAAAAATAATTATTATTTATTTTTAACAATAATTAAAAAAAAACGGCTGAACCGATTTTTATAAAATTTATGTCGGATCAAAATGACGTTAACACGCCTCGATTGACACCCTTACGAAGTCGATATAATTTTTTATTCGCGACATATTGTGTAAAATCTACTTTTTTGGAGTCTATTTGGTTAAGAAAAAAGAACGGCTGAACCGATTTTGAAAAAATTTCTTTCAGATCATATTTACGTTAATACTCGTCGATTGGCGCCCTAGCGTAGTCGATATCATTTTTCATTCTCGAGATTTCGTCTTACGTACGTACACACACAGACATCTTTCTAAAAATAGTGTAAAAATAGTGTAGTGACCTTGACACATAAAAATTTGTTATACATTTTGATTTCGATTTTCGGACCCATTACAATAACTTCCAATGGGAAGTTAATAATTAATCTAAGCACTTATTGAAAAGTTAATATTGATAGTCAATACTTTTTGTGCAGTGTGTACCGCTATAATATAATCTGTTTATGTGCATTCCAAGTACCTATTTTATAAAAGTTGTGCAACTCATATTTTCCCGATTGCAGTGCGTTTTATAATTATCTGGGGTTTCCTGCCACCTGATCCGTACTTGCAGTATCCTCTGTGTAAGCCGGACGCCTTGCGAGTAAAATGCATGCAATAAATAATAATGTAAAATTAATATTACGTTGGTATCATAATAAAGTAGGTATTTATTAACGTATTAAATTGATTGGCTCTAGAAATTTGATCCTATTAATCTATATGCAAACATGACACTCATGTTGTGGAATTTATTACGGTCGCGATGAAAAACAGAGAAGTTGCAGGGTGTCACGGTATGTCGTCAATACTAATATTATTAACTTCCCATTGGAAGTTACTGTAATGGGTCCGAAAATCGAAATCAAAATGTATAACAAATTTTTATGTTTCAGGGTCACTACACTATTTTTACACTATTTTTAGAAAGATGCTTGTGTGTGTGTATGTGTGTGTCCATTTCTTTCTAAGACGAAATCTCGAGAATGAAAAATGATATCGACTACGTTAGGGTGCCAATCGACGCGTATAAACGTAAATATGATCTGAAAGAAATTTTTTTAAAATCGGTTCAGCCGTTCTTTTTTCTTAACCAAATAGACTCCAAAAAAGTAGATTTTGCACAATATCGCGCGAATAAACAATTATATCTACATCGTAAGGGTGTCAATCGAGGCGTGTTAACGTCATTTTAATCCGATATAAATTTTATAAAAATCGGTTCAGCCGTTTTTTTTTTAATTATTGTTAAAAATAAATAATAATTATGCTGTGTAATATCTAATTTAATTATTGTTATTAAATATTTATCAAACTGGGACCTCAAGGGTCGCACTTTAGTCCTAATAAACGACCCACCTCACGGCTTGTTATTATATGAAATCGTATGTCTTATTTAATTTTCTTGCTGTTTTTTGATTGTCATGTACTTTTGTCCTTTCAAAGGTCTAGTGTTTTTTTGTCGGGAATGATTAAGCAAAATCCTAATTAAGACGCTCAGACAGTTTCGAATGAAAGGCCGCTGGAAAAATATTATATTTACTTCCACTAGATTTCTGAATGCAAATATCTATAGATACTAGATTATAGAGATGCATGAACCGGCTGAAAACATTTTGAGGGAGAGAAGAACGATCCCATGCACATTTTTGTTATTAAAAATGATATCACTCTTTATTACTTTATCTGTTTTGAAGTTTTAATATTTTTTCCTGCAAATGAAATTTATTTCTTTGTCTATAAAATACGAATTTTCGGAGGGGCATCACGGCGTGAATGTTAAGGTACGACTAAACTGAGGCTGAACACCACTTATCTACATTACCCTCTTGGCTTAATGTTTTATGTAAACTTTATAACATGTGTATTGTGTAAATTCTCCACGGAAATTCAGTTCTGCACAACTTCGTCGGATTTTATGTTTGATTAATAAAAACCGCTCTCTATGGTGTTGCCTTATTTCACTGTCCGTTATTAATAATTGCAACTAAGATTCTTTGCGTAAATTACATATTATTAAACCACACGAAAGGAAATTGTTAAAATTGTTCATAATTAATGAAATGTGTAATTTAACTTTTAACACATAGACTGTGGCAGACATAATATGAGGCATAATAATATGTGGATGGATATATTATATGCAGCGTGTAGGTAGTTTTTGTTGGTTGTGTAATACTTCTGAACTCATTTATTTAGAACAACATTTACAGATATATCAAAACGTACCCATGTTTGCCTGGCGTTGCCCGGGAATGACAGCTTCCTGTTATAATAGCGAAATAGACCAAAAACTTCAAATTATTTTCTTTACATATTCATGAAAATCGGTTCCACGAATCTATCTCGTTCAGGCCATCAAACTCGAACACAAACCATGATTATCTCAAATCTTAAAAAAACTAAATATTTTAAATTGATCGAATAAAAACAGTTCCATTTATTCCGCTGTAACAAAAATTAGGTTTAAATGAATATCCCAATTTGATATGTGTGCAAAATTTCGCAGTAGCATCTTCAATCACCCTGTATTTTGTAAACACCTGCATATTGCATAATCTGTACTTTCTGAATCTCTATTTCATTCAGGCGTTTCATCAGGTTGTGCTAAAGTTCTCCGCCCAAGTTAAACTGATGATCACTCTTATTATTATAAAGGTATGGGCAAAGGTATAGGTATGTACCTAAACATTGCATGTACATTGATCAGGGGGGCATTTAATTTTTTTCTCCAAATCCATTGAATTGTGGATTATAGACGCTCGACAATAGAGGTCATTAGCGTTCCAAATCCATGTACTGCAGCGCATTCTAGACTCCAGTCTAAGAGCTGTTGGACCTCAAGTGTTCAGTATTTTCGAAAGCTTGAAAATTTGTCAAAACAACTCAATGTCTACTTAAAAAAAGACTGCGAAATGTTTTTTTTGTCTGTCGGTAGTATCAACCCTCCCTAAACTAAGGGATAAACATATTATAAAAGTTATATAGTTTTTCGCAAGGTTGGTTTTTTAATATATTATTATTTTTGAGACATTTCTGGACACAAACAAGCCAACTCTTTTTGTCGGTATTGAAAATTGAAATTCCGCCAATTTTTAGAGAAAATGTATAGTCAAGAATGAACCCACTCTTGGCTGGTCGTTAGTAGATCGATAAACAAATAAGATGAGTATGCAAGAAAAGCCAATTTTTACAACCGTGTTAATCGAATACGTGCCGTGTAAGTCGTAATCTTGTCCTTTTTTTTCTTCCCGTGTAAACAGAAATCGAGCAATTCGAGTGCCATTTAAATCGAGGGCATATTTAATCCCAATAAAAATAGTAGACAATGTTGACGTTTAATTTCTTTGCAGGATTTATAATTACAGAGAAATTTTACAAAACAGACCCATAGATGTAAATTAAAAAAAATTATAATTTAAACAACTAAAAAACACGCTTTAATGAACTAAAAAGTAAAAAATAATTAATTTTATTGTAAAAAAGCGTTGGGTAGTATGAAAATATGGTACAAAGCACCCACGCTTTTTTACAATAAAATTAATTATTTTTTACTTTTTAGTTCATTAAAGTGTGTTTTTTAGTTTTTTTAAATTATAATTTTTTTTTTTTGTCCTGGAGATCCTGGTCAGGATAATGGGACAAATTTATTGAATTATTGTATTGTCATCGGTCCTTGATAAGTGTGCAAAGTTTCAGTTCAATCTGAAGTTTTGAAGTGGGTGAAAATCGCGTTCAAAGAATCCGTTACTTACATACATACATACAGGTGGAACTAATATAAGCATGTTAAAAATATGGTACGGATCTGTATAGAGAATGGATATAATTTTTGATTTTAAAGGACATGAGGGTGACTTGATTGCATTGTTACTTCATAAGGGAATGTTTAACAAAAGAGCAGGTAGTCGCATTATGTAGGTATTTTTGATTTCTAAAGAATGAAAACACTAAAGTTATGGCGGGAAATACATATTCGACATCAGTAAGTCACCCGGAAAAAGACTGCGTTTGTAGGTGTGTTCTAAAAATATTTTGAAAAGCATTCCTATGCAACAAAAAAACCTACCTACTTATATGGTTATTTTGCTATACTTCTATAGCTCAAGTAGTGTAGATTTATTTTTTAGATTTACTAACTTTTGATACGGATCAAATTTCTGTTTTTAAAAATCTGTATAGTTTTTATTTCCGGTTTTTGATTTTTGTGAACATTATTTTGTGGGCAATGGCATTAATGGACTTCAAAATGTATTAAATATGATTTGAAATATATATTTAAAAATGACGTACTTAAAACTTATTCGAAATGTAGGTACGTAATAAAAATATTATTATTAATAATATAATAATAATAATGATGATAATAATGATTTTTTATTTTTTAGTACTATACCTAAAAATAGCGCCATTGTGGTTACGTAGTATAACATTCAGGTAACAAATTACGATTTATTTTCTTAAGAGTATTCAATAGCGGAAGTTACCTCCTGCACCTTTCATTTCAAATCCTTTCCCCTTGCCTATAAAACGGTTCTCGCTCTCCCGACGCTATTTTTAAAGCTAAAGGTTTCGGGTAAACGCCAAATGAAGGACCGAGAATCACACTACAGATTCTACAGGCGAATTTAAAAAAAAGTTTTGGATACGTGTGAAAGATTACGTAATTTTTTAAAAAGTTTTAAGTTTTTTCAGGAGTTTTTTTTTCAATTTTTCGGATCTGTAGTATGATTCTTGGTCCTTCATTTGGCGTTTCTCGAACCCTTTAGCTTTAAAAATAGCGTCGGGAGAACGGGGACCGTTTTATAGGCGAGGGGAAAGGATTTGAGATGAAGAGTACAGGGGGTAACTTTCGCTATCGAATACTCTTAAGTACGTTTGTACGAGTTGGAGATAGTAATTCTGTCAGCTCGTCATTAGAAATCCGGTAGGGTAAGTAATTGGTGGTAATAAAAGTAAGTATATGTAAAAAAAAAATAAATTACAAATATTTGAGTGCAAATATACATCAGTCTTTATACTATCAAAAGAATGAAAACGATTTTAGATAAAATTATGGAAATTATTACCACAAACCATATTTTTGTGCAATAATAGATATAAGAATTTCGCATCAAACTATCAAAGATTATTATATTTTGTTAGGAACATAATATTATATAGTACCTACCTATGTTTTTATAACAATTTGATGTAATGACATAATGACTCGTGTGTGTGATATAAAAAGTAAAAATTCCAGAATTATAAAAAAATCCGTATTGTGGCTTTTAGGTAAATATTACCTTTAAGAAAAGTGGGCGGATCCGTTAGCAATGTTACCTGTACGGGGACTGCTCTTTGCATCTCGCATTGTCATTATGTGGACAGTTTCCTATTATGATAAATCGTGTGTGATTTTTTTAAAAGAACGTGACTTTGTACAGTTCTGCTCAAAAAATTCACAGATTTCGCAATCCTTGCAACCATCGAGGACATTGGAAATGATAACAGCATATATGAAACATAATTAACTGTTTATTATACACACAATATTTATCAATGCACTGTTTAGTTTTGTCAGGAATAACTCTATTATTCTTCTGTTATATACGCGTTCACTTTTGCTTGATTACTTAACTTTTAAATGGATTTTTCTACAGTATTTATTAACATTTGCTCAAAAGTAACACCGCAGATCGTCGCAAATACCTCTCAATTAACTAGACATGATATAAAACACATTTCGAAAAAATTGCACTTGTTCAATTTTGCATGATTGCTCCTCACTTGATCGCGACACCGTTGTCTTTTGGCCTTGAACGAAAACTCGTAACTCTGCCCCCATATACGAACATAAACATTTCCAATGTTAAAACTTCATTTTCTGTAATTTAAAAATCTTGGCTTTCAGCAGCGAGGAGAATAGGGAAACAATTTAAAACCAGAGTACATATTAATATTGTCAGGTGACTGATATCTTTCGTAATAAAAGACGTTTGAAAAACGTAAAAGATTAAAAATATAAGAAATTATCCCGTTCTGATTTTTTTTAAAACACTGTAATTTTAAATATATTAACTATATTAACTTTTAAATTATTTTAACCAGTATATCATAATATTCCCTAGACTCTCATCGACAACTAAATTAATGCTGGGTTGCAGAAATCATTATCAAAAAATTTGATTTGACAGTGACTTTATATTGTGTTCAAATATAATTACAGTTTTTATACATGCAGGAACAGTCTGTCGTTATGAAACTCGCTGTCATGTAGAACATTAGATTGTATAATCACAGAAAAACAAATAACTGATCTATACAGAGAAAAATCAAGCTAAATTTTGATAGAAATACGTAGAAAAATGTAGTTTCTAAGTGGAAATTATACAAAAAACTATATTGTTAAATAGATGTAAACGTACAGTTTAAAAAATATCGTTTCAATCGATCAACTATTTTTTTTAGCAAGATTGACTTGAAATTCTACAATGATTTTCTTATGGAGAAATATGTGTGGTCACAATCTAAGGTCATTATCAAATCAGATTTTTTGACAATGCTTTCTGCAACCCAGCATTAGTGTAATATTTTCTATCACAATAATTATAATTTGGTTACTTTATTTGCGTGGTCTTTCGCGTATTTATCAGAATTATTTTTACTTCGCATCATTCACATGATTTCGAATAATTCATTTTGAGTTTTATATTCGGCTTTTTTAGTTTAAATTCCACATGTTGAATAAAATTAATCAAAAAAAAAAAAATACTTTAGAAATGATTGCATTATAAAAGATCACAATCTTTTCGTTTTCTTTCTATTAATCGTTACTTATAAATTACTTTGTCAGTGATTATTAGATAACAGGAAACTGATAATATTTAAGAACAAATCAAGGTTAAAAAGTAAGTACCTACTTTAAAATTGATAAAGTACACCGTTCGAAATAGTCCAGCCCCTTCCGCAAGAGTATCAAAAACTAGGTAGTCCATTGAAATGTTACATTAGGCTTGCATTTTGGGTAGGACAAGGTTTTTTTTCCGTTGTGTAGGAAGAGGGGGGCGGTGTAAGTTTAAAATTGAGATATGCCTTGTAGAAGATAGAAATTGTTTGCCCCAATATTTTCTTTTAAGCGTTATAATTTTTTTCCATTCAATTTTAACAGAAAAACAAAAAATAATCTATTTTCTATAAGCACCCCTTTTTCAAGATGGCGGCTAAATGAGGTGACCGCCGACCCCGAAAACTCAATTTTGAACTTACACCGGATCCCCCTACGCACCGGAAAAAAACCTTGTCCTACCCAAAATGCAAACTTTCAAAAAAAATGTAACATTTCAGTGGACTAAATTATTGTTGATTTATTTTAAGAATGTACTTAAAAGGTAAGCAATTCAGTAATGATAATGATTATAAATTCTTTATTCCGTTGAATGAATCCTCAAATATTTTTCACGTGTAAAATTTGAAAAGTTCCTATAGTTATATTATTATTTTATATAGACACTTTAGATTGACGTCATTTCAAAATTTCTTCGAATTAATGTGACTCACAAAAATATATCAATTTATTATCAATGTATTTATTAATTAAGAGAACAATAATTTTAATCGCTTGAATCAAAAATGTGTTTGGGATAGAACATATTTTCCAAGTCGTCATGGTTTCCAGGCTTGTAGGCCGTGGTCCGGTGGTATTTCTACCTGACGTTTCGTCTACAACTGCAGTAGACATTCTCAAAGGCGATGTGGCAGCGGTCGAATGTCTGTCGCAGTTGTAGACGAAACGTCAGGTAGAAATACCACCGGACCACTTTTCGAACAGGGTCGATTTAAAATTCTACAATGCTTTTCTTATGGAGAAATATGTGTGGTCACAATCTAAGGTCGTGGTCAAGTCAGATTTTTGACAGTGCTTTCTGCAACCTAGCATGGATGATTTACAGTTTAGTTAACAATGAATCGACTTAATGCAGGCGCCTAATCATTGTTGTCTGTTTTATTATCTGATGAACAATAAATTAAGTGGGAAATTCCGATATCGTTAAAACAATTGGAAACGTAGTATGATAACGTTTTTGGTATTAACTAGTGAAATTTTTAACTTTTTGAAGAGTTATTATTGTCTTCTAAAACTAGATTAATTAAGATGACAGGATATGATCTATAGTATGTAATTATACAGGGAATCATAAAACGGTAGCATTTGAGCCGTCTTTCTATCTAAAAGTGCAATCCCTAAAAACATAAAACTGAAAATGTGAAAGCGAAAACAAAATGTCTGTAAAAAAAATGTAAGATGGTATAAAGATGGTTATCACTAGATTGTGAAATTTGGTTACAAATAAATTATAATTTAAAAAAACTAAAAAACACGCTTTAATTAAATTAAGTCCTTTAAAATTATGAACACTTTGCGATAATACTAATACTAATAAATAATACTAATAAATTTAATTTAATTTAATTAAATTTAATTTAATTTAATTAAATTAAATTTAATTTAATGCTATTTGTGTTTATAAATTTTGATAACAAAACTGTAACTTAGAGAACTGTTTTAAAATTTTATTTATTTAATTGTACATGTATGAAACGCTTTTTTAAAGATAATATTAACTGCGTTACTTATTGATTTTTTTATATCGATAATATTATATTAATATTAATTTATACCTCAGATATGTTATAATATGCACACTGCACAGTAACTACCAATCAATTTTATATTACTATGAGCAAAGGAGCTATAAATTCTTGTTTCAATAATTATTAAGTACCTACTTAAATTATTGTTTATGAAAGTATACCTACCTTTTATGGTCAAAACAATTTTTTTTCACAGTTGAGTTAATTATTTTGTCGTCGCAAAGAAATCTCTTAAATTTTTAGGGAGGAAAGGTTAGATTTTTCGATTAAGATTGTTGAAGTACCCATATAATTTTCTTAAGGAATTTTTTCTACTTAATGTATAAGTGGCAATAGCTAATGTAAAACCCCTAGCAGTCTATTAAGTTAAACCATTATCTTGACATAGCATCGAAAAGAATATCCAATGATGTGTGACCATTTTTTTGTCGGTTCTAGTTTTTTGTCTGAAAGGATACATTTCCTCTTTCGTACGCCGGTCAATTATTTCTGAATTCAACAACCTATACAAGATATAGTGCATTCATTTTCACCCAACAGTGTTGAATTAAGTTACTTTATATTGGGATCTGTCAAATGGGGCGGCTTTAAAAACATGGTGGAGTTAAGGGAAAAATTTCAACAGGTTTAACAGTTTAAAAAAATATTTTTAATTCATAAATACAATTGCTTTACATTTCATTAGAAAATAATTTGCTGTAAAGTAAGTTTTACAGGGCCATAACTGATAGTGTTTAATGCCATGATATTAGAAAACGTCGCGGATTCCATTTTTGATAAATTTTTTGTTTACTTTACTTACTTGTTTTATTTTTGAAATAAACAATTTCACGATAAATTTACACTATTAGCATGTACATTTTTCCCTTATTCGAACAAAATTTTCTACCATCAGATGTCATATGTCCATTTGACTGATTTGACAAATTTATTATATATTATAGACGCTCGACAACTAAAGTCATTTACATATATTAAAAAATAAAATAAATCATAGCGACAATAACACAAATAATAAATAAATAAAACGAAAAATAAACAAACAAAAAATACCTTTGGACAAACAAAAAATACTTGGAAGCTTTAGTTCCAAACTTTTGTGGGCGCCCTGCTCCAAAGTGCTACACGGAAAAAATAAATCATTCAGTCAATTAACCAACATTTATTTGTAGCAAATAAACATTTCTGTAGCCATTTTTATGCAGATATTTATTTGATTTACCAAACACAAAAAAGATTGGATTTTGGAAATAATTCTACTGATTATATTATTAAAAATAATACAAGTAATAACAGTTTGTTGTCAAAACCAATTTATTTTTTTATTTTCATAAATTATTTATGAAAATAAAAAAATATTTTTTTGCCTTTTGGGGCCCTCGCGAAATTTGAGATCCCAACGCATTTCATAAGTTTTATCTAGACTTTTCAAGGGGACTAAAAACAATGTAATTAATCGCACTTCATAATATAAAAAAATCGGACTAATGATTTTTGATATAATTTGTACTTATGACTATGAATGTAGTATATTAACAACAATGATTCTTGTGTATAAACCATTCGAAACGTAATTCGCGTCATGAATTTGGAATCAAAGAGATTCGAATTGTAAAGTTGAAACAATATACTATTATAGCTAGTTTTTGTTTATATTTTTGAGCGTACTATAATTATTGTGGTATTTTGAGAAAATGTACATAGAAAATTACAGTGCCGTTTTTGAACATCACACATCCATAGAAATGTGAGTTTTGAGATGATGACTAATTAAATGTGGGCTGGCTAAGTAAATTTTACAATAAATTTTGACTAGTACTATTTGATTGGTATATGATAAAATCAATCGATTTAAAACCCCTTATATCCACACCATATTATTCACATAACAATTAGAGGTGAAAATAATAAATATCTCAGACAGCTAGGCTGCCATGATTTTTGAGCTATATCTAAGAAAAAATCAAATGACCACTGTCGGGACTTGAACCCGAAACTCCCAGTTTCCGGCTAGGCGAGTTACCGATTTCTCCACAGTGCCCGAGAGTGGAAACCGATCCTTTCTTATATATAGCAATTTCAAGTTGAAAACACACTACATGCGAGAGTCGACTATTCAAATAAACTAGCAAAAATACTGATTGTCAAAATAAGAAAATAAATAAGAGAAGGTGTAGCACGGCAGCACCTACCTACAATATATTTTGATGGTGGAAGTGCAATACTGAAAAATGGCTAAGTGGTGTAAGTTCAGGGTCATTTAAAGGAGCTGGATTGTGGAATTTAAATATTTATGATAGCTAAATGGTGTAGGCGCAGTGTGATTTTTTAACTAAATGGTGGAAGTGCAGAGTTATGAGCGTAAGAGAATGGTTACAGTAGTTTAAAGTTAAAAGTACTCTTTTTAAAAAAGGATTGAGCTAAGAAGCCATTTCTAATGAATATATGGTATTCCTAAAAATAAGTTTAAAATGTACTAGAAATGTAACTAAAATTTTTTTGAAAATTAAAAAACTGTTAAATTACCTCCATTTGTCAATTTTTACATTCATAAACCAAGTGAGTAGTGAGAGTTGTAGAGTCATATTTTGTAAAAAAATGGAAGGCAGATGTGACATAGAATCTTATGGAAGTTTTCCACGGTTTCCTTCAATAATTTCTATAGTCATTGCCAATTTCTGTAGCTAAAATGTTTCCCCTCTTATTGACCCCCCTGCACCTTGCTAATAACAAAAGTGGAAAAAAAATTAATAAACAAACACTTGAAAAATTCTACACATTTATTAATCTCAACGATCGTTTCGGGTTCCTAACCCATCATCAGGAGTTCACATTAAAACTTTTAATATAAACTCCTGATGATGGGTTAGGAACCAGAAACGATCGTTGAGATTAATAAATGTGTAGAATTTTTCAAGTGTTTGTTTATTAATTTTTATTCAATCATGTCTACCAAGTGCCTAGCGATAATTCTATAGAATTTACAAAAGTGGAAGTTAAAAAAGTGGCGTCTGTTTTATAGCATATAATCGAGAAACTTTTTTTTCTTTGGTGGGCGTTCTATCCCCGGGAGCATCGCAACCTCTTGGGCTTATTGTGCTAACTCTCAATTTCTTATACCACCTGACCTAGTATTTTCGCTCTTTGTACCTACTAGCTCAAATCAAGAACTGCTTGATTGATATAGGCTTCTGGACCCATACTTCGTTGTGCATAAATTACCTTCCTTCTGCGATCCAGGGCCTGACATCCACACAGAATATGGCACTCTCTTTTTGTCTGCTTATTGCACTATCGAGAAGCATACGTGGCCATAATTATTTTAACGTATTAGTTTAAAAGTCGATGTAAGGATAAGTGAACGTGTAGTACACACAACTGTGTATCGAATCATTGTCCGGTATGGTCGATCAGAGACTCGAGGACGGTGATTTTAGATCGAGCGAGTCGAGCGCTTGAGACCAGTTATGACTTCCGGTATGGGAAATACTCGAGATCATGGTGTGCTGTTGGCCGAGCGGCCGACATGGCGTAATACATAACCTTGGCCGAACAACTAACTATCCTACGTCCGCCGACAACCACATATTATTACCTATGTACAAAAACCGAAGAGTAAAGAGAATTTAGAGAGAAGCTGATTTCTTACGAATCTGGAGTTTTTCAATAAACATTAAATAATAAAACAACCTACCTTATTTTCGCTTTTGTTCACAAACTACTTAATGAATTTTACTTCTGTGTTTGTTATACTTTTCAAGACAAGCGATTAGACCGTGCAGTCAGGATCCATTCTGATTGGTCGAATACCCTATCTTGATGTCGTTTGACACACACAGACACACTTAAACGAACGTAACAACTAACTAGTGAACTCTGTATACTAATATGTATAGTTGATAGCGATTAAAAAATGGGTTTTGTATGTGGAGAATGTTCAAATACATATTCTTCAAGACAGGCATTAATGTTCACAAAATTAGAATGAAAACTTCAGGTAACGCTTGTAATCTAATTCTTCCTATAAAAGTAAATCAATTTTTTGACATTTCAAAATAAAACCTAATTTATTATTATTATTTGAGATATTAGGATGTCCAAAATTTATACAATAACAGTGTTCTTGAGAAGTTGGAATAGAAAAATAAATTTTAATTAAGTTTAATTTTGAAATGTCAGAGTGAAGCCACGACTTAAGGCTAGTTTACAAAAAATATAGAAATTTGCCTGTTGTTAATTATGACTAAATATTTGTGGTCAGGGATGTTTGTGGTTGTAAGGTAACAAAGTACCACCACTGTTGGATAGGAAAAGAACTCTTAACAATTTTATATCTCTACGTTCTTAACACTCACTATCTCGCCTCTCACTTGTTCTTTTACCTGCTCAGTGTTGCTTGGTGCTCTGTTGATGCTGCGGGTTTGTTACAAATAATACGTACTCGATGTCGAACTAATTTTCTCGGAAGCAGTAAAAAATCAACCTTTGGTTTTGTTTGCTTCGAATATATTTTGAAATTAGGTATGAGAAAGATAAATGATTAAGTTGCAGCGTTAATGTTATTATACAAAACTAACATGTTTGTACCATTATTTTATTTTATTTTTTTTATTTTTATTTATTTATTTATTTATTCCTTCAAAAAAAATACACATTTATCGATAACAATATAAAATGTTTAGAATTTTCCCACCCAACTTGGCAAGCTAGTGCTAGGGTGGGAGCACAAAAATTATATGTTGATCGGACTGAAAAAAAAATAGAAGAAATAAAAAACAAAAAAAAAAAAAAAAACAAATACAAAATGTGTAGTTATGGTGTAACTGATCTGATTGAAAAATAGTTAATTATTGAGTCAACCGATGATATCACACACACATTGACAGTATTGTTTTAATAGCGTTTTTAATTCATTATACTTTTATGCACAAAATGTAAACAAAACATGACGAACAAACGAACGCCTAACTCGCACGTGTTTCTAAACGTCGTGTCGCGTCGTTCGTTGGTCATATTTTACCTTGTGACGTTGAAAAAGCGCTCTTGGCTGGACAGTGGACTGCCAGAATCG
This sequence comes from Mongoloraphidia duomilia, assembly GCA_039654895.1. Classification (NCBI taxonomy): domain Eukaryota; kingdom Metazoa; phylum Arthropoda; class Insecta; order Raphidioptera; family Raphidiidae; genus Mongoloraphidia; species Mongoloraphidia duomilia. The sequence continues at coordinate 43,949,373 of CM077524.1, read as the reverse complement.
TAATACAACACATCTTTCGCTATGTGAACTATGTAATGTGTATATATGTGAAATCAAATTCTTGTTGGCTAATTGTACACGAAATTTACTATCGATTTTACTTGACTAATTGTAATTGATGAGTTTTTATCACAGAATGACGACTCCGTTGCTTTGATTTTTATTAAGTAGGTACAAGAAATAAATGTCAGTTTTCTAAGATGAAAATGTATTTTCAGCGCAATTTATTTAGGTGCATCAACAGTTTACAAATATATTCACACTTCCACATTTTTATTTACTCGTCTCGTCTCGTCTCGTTTGTTCACGCGACTTCTGCTATTTTTTTAATACTAGAATATCCAAGAGATCGACGTCATGATGTACGACTTATTGTTTGACCAACGAAAGAACGCCGGTCGAGAAAGAGAGGGGGGGAGGGAGAGAGAGGAGGAGAGAAAGAGGAGGAGAGGGAGAGAGGAGGAGAGAGGGAGGGAGGGAGGAAGATGGAGATAGAGGGGGAGAGATATAGTAGACGCTCAATCGACAATCTGTCTCTCTCTCTCTTCTTGCTTTAAACCAAAACAAAATTATAAAAAACTAATTACATAATGGAATATTAATTCGCGACGTACTACAAACAATATTAATCTCTGTCGTTATCGTCGTCTTTTTATCCTGCACATTGTGTTGTAAATTGTTCGGACGTTGGTTGCCGGTCGGTGCTGATGCTGCTGACCGTATATTGTCGTGCCACGCTACATCCACACACACTTACATACCATATCTTAATAAATAGCGGAAACTGTAAATTAAAATAAGGCTTTACACGATGTGCTCGTTAATTTATATATTTTCCCTATGTATGTACGTGTGCGTGTGTGTTCTACCTGTAATAATCTAACTGAAATCGCATTCCAATGTAGTATAGGTTTATGACAAAATTTTAATATTATTCTTTGGTTTAATATAATGGCAACATCTACTTTCCAAACTATATTTTGGTAAAACTTGACTAAACGTCCATATTTTTAAGATCCGTCATATATATGATGAATTATAGCCTTTATTTGTGGCTACACTGACGTTTTACGTTAATGTCACTTTTGATAGGAATTTTATCGTAACCCGAGCGTAGCCGGATAAAGAGTACTCTATTTTGGGTACAGGTAGATAATGTATCAAGTTTCATCAAAATCAGACTTGCCGTTTTTGATTGAGGGTACAAATAGATAGTCAGATTTTGGAAATACGTTTTCCCGCGTTTAGGTGACATACAAAATATCCAAAAACCCGTAAAATTCGGCAAGAAAACGAAATTATAGTCTATATAGACAAAGATTCCGCTGCTATCTTACATTTAGTATTGATTATAGGGAGCCATTTTTAAGTGAAGTAAATTATCAGACTGAAGACTAATATATTTTTATTAACTTAAAAGTGTCGACGAGAAAGGCACCCTTGAGAAAGTAACGATATAAGAATTGAAAAATTTTTCGTCTTGAAAGACGAAAACGAGAATAGTTATTTCTCGTCGAGACTAATGTTGGGTTTCTGGTATTAGATACTTAGATCTTAATTTAACTAAATGAAGATCTCCATTTTCCATTTAGTTGAAAAGAAATAGCATTCTTAAATATAGATTTAAACCTGAAAGTTGTGTCATAAACTCATTACCCAGTACCTATAACTCTGCCTGTAAATGAAAATTTATAAATTAAAACAATATGGTGATCTTGAAAATAAAAATCATAAGTAAGACCTTGTTTATCAAGAATTTAGATGTATTTATCGCATATACTTATGTCATCTCTTTGGTTTCCTTTTTGGTGCTATGACTCATTTTTAAATATCTGTGAGCACGAGATAAAAGACTCTATGATGCGGTTTATATAAAAAAAATATTTAGAATGTCGTAATACAGCTTATAGTGGAATGCAAGGTTTGTTCACGGAGTACAATTTACTGCCGACGTCTTTCTATTATTATTATCATGTGCTTTTCGATAGGATATAGTGTGAAATATATTTAGTTTTTTTTCATTCTTTAATCTATATTTTATATCAGAACTGTCAAACTACAATTCTTATTTATGAAGCGGCACTATTGTGAAAATATAAAATTACAGTAGATTCGGAGTTTGCTTGCAACTGTGGAACAAACCTTCACAAACAAATATTATGTTGTGCAGCACAAAGGAAGGAAGGAACGTCATTATGCATTTTCTAGGCTAGTTCACATTAAGCGGTTATTAACACAATAAAGCTCAACTTGGGGCCTTGTTGGAATAGACCTGAAAGTTTTGAAAATTTGTGGAAGCATCCTGTTTAACGTGGTAAAATATACATTTTGAGAACTCAAGCGGAACGATACCATTTTGAAAAAGATGTGCTTTTTCATTTTTTTAAACTATAACTCCGGGATACAAAGCCAGAATTAAACACACAAATCACTTGCTAAAATCAATTAATCGTCGACGTTTCGCCATGTAATGTCTTCTTCAGGACCTTAAAAATATTGGAAGCATTACCATCAAAGATTGAGTAAAATTTTTCATAGGAATGAGAGATTTTCGAAGCTGTTTTTCAACATTTTGTAATGCACACACACATTCGTATGCTCGTAAGATAGAGCTACGCGGGTGAATAAGGGAACATATTGAACAGCTGGTGAACTGTAACCTTAAAATTGTGTTTTAAAGACCACCAACAGCTAAGGTTATTTGGGCCTAGCACCAATTCATATTTTCAATTCATTATTTTTTTTTTAATAATAAATTGAAAATCCAAATGACACTTTTACCAGCTCTCGGGCTAGAACCCTTGAACTGGGGACTTGTAATAGAGGAACCATAGCAACGCCATGTAAACAACAGCATTGCTACACGCTCGGCCATTCTCAAGCCCTAACTGTAACCTTAAAGAAAATTTTTCGTTATAGAATGTTTTGACTGGATATGTATATCTTTCGGGATTTTCTGGATCGAATCATCTAAATTCTAAAGTGTGAGCATACCCATAATCGGGGTTGATTGTACATGTTTGTGGTGGTTGTAGCGAGTGCATATTGTAGAGAGGCCATGGGTGTTGTCGGGGGCGAAGCGCAAGAAGGGCGTGCAGTGAACAGAGTCGCTGACCTTGCTTTGCTACAGCGACACGAAAGAGGAGGCTGTGTGGCATCGGCATGCAAGTGTTTGTGTGCTTCTATATTATGCGCTGCGTTGTGGACTGTGGTGGTGCTACTATGTCTGAACCAATGCAGTTGAGTGCAAGTTGCAACGCCGAGATGCACCGGCTATGTCCACAGCACGGTTCTACTTCCAAACACTGGACCGGTTTCCCGCATAAACACAATAACCACGCATGTGTATACACTAGACAATGTATTGCGAGTTTATTTTCGGAAATGGCGTAATGGGAAATGAACATTTTTTTATGAATTATATGCAAATTATATTATGTTTATGGTTGTTTGTAACGATATAATAGTAATTTATGCAACTAGTGGCTTAAGTGACGGATTATATGACAGTCGAGATTTTGCGAAACGAGCCTAAGGTTATGTTGCATTTTTACAAGAACGAGTGTGTGTTTACCGCGCGAGTCGTAAGGCGAGTGCGGTATTCACACGAGTTCTGGTATAAATGCAACATAACCTTAAGATCGTATTCGCAAAATCGCGACTGTCAGATCCGTCACTTAAGCCACGCGTTTCATACAATATTTTTTGCAACAAGTGCTCAAAAGTTTAATTTAAGCCAATAAAACACAATTTGGATAAATATTTTATTAGTGACATTATGACAAAGTAATCTATAAAGTACTTTATTACGCACGTGTGTTATAAAGTAAAACAAAACTGTATTACTTTATAGAACGGAGTGCTTTAAAATTTACTTTAAACACTACCGTTCGAATGCAGTCGTAACTCTAACTACCGGTCTGTCAACTGTACACAAACAAATCAGTGTACTATATTCTCTCTTTATCTATGGGTCAGTGGGCGTGATTCAACTATAGCAAACAATCAAAGATTGTTCGCTGTAAATGACGTATTCCGTATCGGTATAATTCTATGTTTAAAATTACATTGAAAAATACACACTTTTGGGAATTTTTTTCTTGTAGAAAAAGCTTCCGAAAAATTCTCAAAAAAATTGTTATATTATCTATTTGTAACGCAGATTCCAATTCTAAAAAAATGCGGAACGACCCCTGCATTGTAGTATAAAAAAAGAAATAACAAATTGTACTGGACCTTGGTTTGTCACAGTTCAATATTCGATAAACATATATAATTGGAGTTTCATATTTTCACGGCCGGTAGAAATCTTGGTAAAAAGTGTTTCCGGGCTAGGTAGCCGTGGTCTAATGGATTTAAAATCCATTAGACCACGGGCCCGGAAACACTTTTTACCAACATATATAATGTTTGGGCAATATAAAATTCCCTTGTTTTATATGTCCCATGGTGTGATGGAGGAGACATTCAGGAAACAGAAACCGAAGTCTTAAGGGTTACCTTTCGTGTCAGAACGCACGATAATATTTACTCTTTAAAGGGCTTATTCATAACATTCGTACTTTCATAATATATTATTTTGTTTAAATAAGGATATTGTTGTGAAGATCATAAAGAATAAAAACTCGGGTCGCAGTGCCAAAACCCTGCCGACAATATAGTGTATTTGCTAATACTGACATTGTGGCTTTATTATGTGAACTTCAGTTTGTTTTTGAACAAAATAAAAAATTTAACCCCTTAATACATCCCTTAAAATAATATTTTTTTTTCTTAATTTCAATATTTTTATCAATGCAACCTCGATACCAAAATAAATACACCCTTCAGTAAGTAAAGCACTATCCGCAAACTAGTGTTTTCATAAAATTTGTTAGTCCGGTCCTGTTGGGCCGATTTTATTAAAATTTTAGCAGCACATTTTAATCGTTACTAAAGGGTTAAATTTCAATTTTGAAACGATTCTGAGAATTTTTTCGGCATTTTTGGGCCCAAAAACAGTTTTCAACCCCTAAAAACCACCCTTAAAATGGTCCGATTAGGCCCATTTTAAATAGGCTTCGTGCGGTGATGGATTTCAACGTGCCTACCAAATTTCGTCAAAATCAATTAACTCTTTCGAAAGTTATTGCCCGCACACATATATATATATATATCCAAATATATATATATATATATAATATATATATACATATATATATATTAACATTTCTAAAAATGGTGCCAAATTGTTCAGGAGGCTATGAAACGTCGAGAAATTTTGGTCCGACCCCTAGGTCCCGCCATCCGACCGACGCCAATAGTGTATGTGCCTTATGGCAAATACACTAATAATAAATGATTATATGGAAGTGTTTTGTAGTTTTTACACATCCAATATTATGTTAGGTACCTGCTCGTTATTGACCGCTGGGTCTTCTTTACGGTCAGTGTGAAGAACTTCAATGACCACAGATATTATGTGCGTACTGGCATTCTGAAAAGTTTCTATTTGTTTAGTACTTCCAACACAAATCTTACAAAGGTGTTAAGTTTACACCATTCGATAATCATTCTTACGGTGCTAAAATGTCAATTTAACAAAAGTTACTTTTAACCTGTAGTGTAATAAATTTATTGTTATGGGTACGGTAAAAACTTCTATAGATTTGTTATTTGGGGTGAAATATTTAGGATGATTAAAAATAGAAGTTACCTTAAAAATACGTCATGTAGTATGTACCCATGGTATTTACCTACACTCATATTAAAAGTATAAGGAGAGATGCGGCCAAGAAAATTATGGGAATATGTGGATATTAGGAAAATTGAGGTTCGTCTCGTCCATTTTATTACCAACATAATATTCCAATAATTTTATAAATGTAAGGATGTAGAGGAAGCGATGAGAAACAAATATCAGGAGAAAGAAAAGTGAAAAAATAAAAAAGACTGAAACTTGTTATTGGGAAGCTGTTACAAAACTACCTAAAACCCAAATATGATAATGATCATACTAGGAATCCACTTAGGTCTACAAAGTTCTTATTATGTTACCCCAATAGTAATCTAGGTCCCTGAGATGACCTGTGCCTTCATAAAAAACAGTAATTCAAACTCATAATACAACGTTTCGTCGATTTCTTGATAAAGTACCTACTTGATAAAGGAAACCGACGAAACGTATGAAAATTAAAAATAAATATTAAAAAACAACAGTGTTATATTATCCAGAGAACTGTTAATATTTTATTTGTTTATTTACTTTAAAATTGTTAGAAATTTGGATCTGTTTTTAATTAAAATTATTTGTTTATTTCTAGTTCCACAATAACTTTCTGAAGTTTGGATCGATACTTTTCAATCATCTGTATGTAAGTATACAATCGTTAAGGATAAATATTATTTCGAGTATATTTTTGAAGATATTTTTTTATGAACTTTTATGATGTTTTAAATAAATACTATTTGGATGTGTAGGGTTAATAAAGTTAGTTTGGATTAGTGCCGAATTCAAAAAGATTTAGTTAGCATAGATATTAAGAGTATTCCATAGCAGAAGTTCCCTCTGCACTCTTCATCTTAAATCCTTTCCCCTCGCCTAAAAACGGTCCCCGCTCTCCTGTAGTATCTGTAGTGTGATGTTTGGTCCTTCATTTGGCGTTTACCCGAACCCTTTAGCTTTAAAAATAGCGTCGGGAAAGCGGGAATCCTTTCATAGGCGAGGGGAAAGGTAACTTCCGCTATCGAATACTATTAATAGCGCAGTACACCCAGTTTTATGATTTTTGATCTGTAAAATTTATTGACGCCCCCCTTCCAAAATTTATGCTAGAGTAACTCGGCGAAATGTTACGGAAGCGTGTCGTGGAACTGACGCAAAGCTCCACTATCAGCTATATTCTACTCTCCTTGGTCAACAATCAACATTTTTGTGAGGTTATTTGTAGCTGTTAACGTATTCTGAATGATTACACATCTCGTAGCTTGAGAGAGCGACTATCATTATTAAACAATATTTTTTGGTTGTTTCGTCAAAATTTTGTTCTAAAAAGATTTGTTTTGTTTGTGAAAATTCGTCTAATATTTTAATTTTTGTCATAATATATGTGACAAATTATCTGTGTTAATTATCTCGTTGAATCACATTTAAAACAAGTCATTATTTATTATAATTTTTTAATAATTTCCCTTTCCAGTTTATACTTTGGTTACGTGCAGCAGCTTCCTTCAACTGACACACAAACATTTTAATTGGTAGCAAACAATAAATCAAGTCTGAATAATTACTACATAATATTTAAATTATTTCTTGTTGACTTTCCATCTTATTATATTACTAAAGAAATTCAAAATTATAAAAATAAAATATTGCCATACATTTATATAGCCAGATCAGAGATCCTCAACCTATGGATTTAGACCTTGCTGTTACTAGGTCGTATTTATACCTATTTGATCACTTGAAATTTATCGTTTTAGATAAGGAAAATGTGAAATGTGAAAATGCGTAATTTGGTAACATCGCAATTGAAAGCGTGAAGCAGATTATTCCTTTAAAATTTAAATACATATCTAATAAATGTGTACGAAATACGTATCTACCTATTTTAGATATTTTTGAGTGTAAGATTATAAGATAATAATTATGAACATTATGCACTTATGCATTTCATGTAATATGTATTATGCAGATACTTGTAACAAATTGGATTTATCTATGGAAAATTTAATAGAGTTATCAAGTGTTTTGTAAATATCTTATTTCGACATATTAATAATTTCTGATTTTTAAACGATGGGATGACGTTATTTCAATTGTAATAAAAGTCTTTTGTCAACATTTTACAAAATAATAATTGTGATTACATTTAAAAAAAAGTTTCGTTAGAATTTATGTTTGGAGATCGTTGAGATGATATAAGATAAAATTTTTTTTACGATATTGAGTAATGAATATCAAATGTAGAATGATTTAGTCTAAACTCTAAGAGTCTAAGCTATTGACAGTTTATTTTAAAATATTAGGCGACTAAAGTAATGTACTTATATTATATAATATTATATAGAATCATCTTTCGGTGGAAAAGCCGTGTCATAACGGTATACGTAAAAATTTTAATAAAAAAATTAATATGGATGTGTGACATTATTACCATTCAGGTGTGTTTAAGTGATACATTTAAATGTATAGCACATTGTTTTCCAAATAAAAATTATAAGCGTGATTTTTTTTATCGAAAAATGTTGAGACAATAAATTTCGCTAGAATTTTCTGGAATGTTGGCGATTCCTTGTGTTAGGTGAATGTGTTATTTTAAAATCAGTGTCAGCCGCATCCCATGATCTCCCGCACCATCTAGAGCCCAGCTTCTCGGTATTTTGGAACTCAGGCATGTCACTACTAACAACACACTCACACATGCTCAATTGCCTTGATGTTGTCATCGTGTTGTTTTTGTCTTGCGCCTAAGTCCTGCGTACACTTCATCCTTGTTTGATGCGTGTTACTTGATGGCATTAAACCCACACACATGTCTTCGAGCGGATCTTTTTTACAGTGCCGAGACATAATCTCTGATCTTCATTTCCTTTACTTGCCACAGTTTAGCAGAGGCGTAGATAATATTTTTTGCGTAATGATAAATTATCAGCGCTTGAAAAACAGATTAACGCGAAATTATTTTAGTTCATAAAAAATTACAGGTAAAATCCATCGAAAGTGGTTTTTAATCACGTAGGTACATTTAATCTAAAAAGTGAAAGGATTCATTATACCTATGTGATTTTTATATTGATATCTATTATTACGATTTTAACCCTTCAGTAGTCTATCAAGTTGTCTAATTTCCGATATACTGTTGTCAACTAGTTTTTAGATAGATTTCCAGTACATGCAACGAATTGTATTCATTGTACATATTTTAAATCGAAGTAAACTTTGTAAGAACCGTTTGGAGTTTATATAGGTTAACAATACGTTAAAGTCAGACTCAGAGTAACTAGTAACTCAACTAGTGCGAGAAACTGTGTGTTTTGGGTTTAAGTCCAACAACGACATTTTTTTACAGCCTGTGTTATATTTTAGTATGTTAAAAATGGTCCCAATTGTTACGTTACTGTATACATATATTTTTTTTTATTATATTATGTGTCTACAAATATTATGTGTTTTTAGTGTACAGGGTTTGATTTAGAACAATTTTCAGGGTTCCGTATTTAAGTAAAGAATCACATTCATAATGAATGATGTTTGGAAGGTCTAATTGTTGATCCTTTTCGTAACCCACAATGCCCACGATTCTATGCTCACAAATCACAATTTGAAAGATTGAAATGAATTGGGTTTTTAAATGATTTTTTTTTTACTTAAATGGAAGGACCACATACAAGTTTTATAGCAAAACTGTTTTTATTTAATTTTTTTGCTTACTAATTAAAAAGTTATATTTAAATAAAAATTAATTTTTAAACTCAGTTCCGATAACGCGCCGAAAGAATCCGAACGCGTGTGACGCCATTATGTTATCTATGGTCTTTGTATCCATGGTTACCAAGTTAAAAATTTATTATTTTTGATAGTATGTGTAATACATATACACAAATACCAACAAATGCAGACACATTTTAACATAACGACGTCACAAACATTCCTGGCGCGTTTTGAAGTCACGTGATATTTTTTAAATTTTTATACATTTTAATTAATTTTTAGTAATTTATCTATAGCTTTAAAAAAATTTTTCTTTTCGATTTTCAATATTATTTATGTTAAATTATTAGAAAAAATTAAAAAATTAATAATTTTTTTTAAACTTAAATACCTAATTAATTTGTAACGAGACTGCAGTCCCATTATAAAGTTCTGTAAGATTTTTTTCCTGGAAAGATTGATTTGGTTTGTCACTATAAGATTTTATATTTGAGTTATTTCCAGTATTGTTCCTAAAATTTTTTTGATTGTACTGACTTTGATGTTTCCAATATGCCAGTAGTGTAAGTTATTCTCGTAAATTCGTAACGTAGTGGATGTGTAAAAATCAAGCCTGGATAATACGAATTTTTTTAAAACTGAACATACGTCTTTCAGTTAGTGATACTACATTCTTAGGAATTTTTTCTAGTTTCTTGTAAACTCTATTGATTTCAGTAGGTATACAGTACACTGTTGTCGTCTCGTCTCGACAAGAAATTCGAACGAGAAATTTTACAACCCTCGTCTCGTTACTTCCCGACGGTGCGTTTGTCGTCTCTAGTAGAGTCGTCAGTAGATTCATGATTACGTTCCATCAAGTGGATCTAATACCAATCCATATATTTCCAATTTACTATTATTTTCAATAATTTGAAAATTCAAGTGAGCTTTCACCAGTTCTTATTTTATTGTTTTAGTAATAAAGAATAACAATTACTATTCTTTTAATCATATAACTGATTTCATAATTGTTTCTATTTTTTACAATTTTGTGAAAATTTCTTAAAGATCAATTCTCATCTCGGCAACATTTCAATAATTTATTCTTGATCTCGTCTTGGGATTCGAGATGAGAACAACTGTTATTCTTTCTCGGCATTTCTCGTTTTGAGATGAGACGAGAAAAATCTCGGTTCGATGGCAACACAAATTGTAGCCTAGACTCCAGAGCAAGGGTCTCATTTGAATTTACCCGCCACATCACCGTTGCTTCAGCGACACTATAGGTATGTACCTGAATATGCCTTTGGCCCGCAGACAGACTATTTGTAAAAATATGGCTCAGTTAATTTTTAAGTTGAGCAAGGATTGCTCTATAGAGTCTAGACTCTAAAGCAACCCTGGTTCTTTCCTGTGTACGATGGTGGATGTTGTTTAAGACTGCGAGGAGGTAGCGGAAAGGAATGCTGTAACTGCACATCACAATATCTCCGCATTAAACTTGTGTTGTACTAATACTATCGCCACAAACTCACAGCTCCGGAATTGTTGACTGGTTAGCTCTGGCGACTGGCCCGTTGTTTGAGACCCGGCGGATCATTTTTCAGCACTGTTTTTCATCTCCTTCGCCCGTAGCGTCTATACATCCCTATCTCTTTCTTACTATTATATATCGTCAGTTAATAATCTACGAACGTGAAAAGTTTTTTATTTCATTTTTATGCCGCATTCTCTGCTGTATATACTTCAACAATTTTTGTTGTTAATGTGTCTTTTTTTAGTGCACTAATTTAAAAATGTTATATTACAGTTAATTGGAAGACATTTTTTGCTATAATATGCAGCGGAATTTATTTAATACTAATTATGTGTGGCCATGTAGCATAAAGGCAAGGATGTGGTCGTTTTTGGTCTTTTTAAGTTCCTATGTATTATTTTGAAAAAAATTAAACATAACTTTGTTTAGCACAGTAGTATCGTGTTTTACAAGGTTATGAAGCTGCGATTTCGGTTAAATGGGCAAAGTTCCGTGCCTTTGGACGTTGATTACGATGGTGAAAAATTTAAAATAATTAAATGCGCGTCGTATTTCTGAGTTATCGACATAAACTTTCACAATTTAAAATTTAAAAGAAACATCATATAATCAGAGCTGGGCCAAGTACAATGAAAATGTACTTGAAGTACCAAGTATTAAGTACTTTGGCATTTCACCCAATAAGTACAAAGTACTAAGTACAATTTTAGGTGAGTTCAAGTACATGTACTGAGTACAAGTCTTGGATATTACAAGTACTTTATACAAGGATACGTAATTTAGTATTTTTAACCGAAAGTTAACAATAGTTAACGCTGAAATAGTTTTATGCTGGGTTGCAGAACGCAATGTCATAAAATTTGATTTGACAATGACCTTAGATGTGACCGTGTTGTAGAATTTCAAAAATAATAAATTCATCTATTGACTCGATTTTTTTAAACTGTGTAATGTGTATCTACTAGTTTTTTGTACAATTTCCACTTCGAAACAACCTTTTTCTACACATTTTGATCAAAATTTAGCTTGAAAAGCGGTCTTTTGTGTAGATGAATTATTTACCCTTAAAAATAATTAAAAAATAAACACTGATTTTAAAATAATTATCTAATTTAATCGAACCAATAATAAATACATTTAAATTTTCTTGTGGTTTGATTTTTTAAAATTACATTAATGAAGCATTCTTATATGAAAAACAAAACCTAAAATTTGTGTTTGTGTGTGTGATTACTTTGGTTTTTGTTATAATTAAGTTAAATTATATATTTTCGTCTTAAGAAAAAAAAGATATATTAAAAAAATCTATGCAGAATGCTTGATTAAACTTTTTTATGCAAAAAATAGCGCTAATAGTCATATTGCATGTAAATCGAATTTTAATTACTTTGGTCTATTAGCAGTTTTTTAAAACAAAGTCAAAACATAAAGTTGTATCCACATATAGGTACCTACAGTATTAGCGCTGATTATCCGAGGTTCAATTACCCGTGCGCGGTTTCAAATTTTATTGTAATGAGTCCTCAAAATTAATAGTTCTCGAAAAAGATTTTCTTTAAATCAGAAGGTAAGGCGGGTTCGTTTTCAGTAGGTACTCATAAATAGTATCAAGCGTTTCGTTTACGCGCGGGGTTTTCAAGTATTTTGTGTCATGTCCAACCGGTTTCCAGAATTTTGGTCAGTTTGTCTGTATGTTTGTTTTTACTACCAATCACTTGAGAGCGTATGGGTCGATTTTATAACATATGCACGGGGTAGGTAGTTTTTATCCAGCTACGATCGGATTAAGATAAAAATTTCTGTCAAAACCGATATTAACTCAGGTGGAGCCAAGGGTAAAGGTTATTGGTGAATTGTGAATTATAGACGCTCGACAAAAGGTTATTGGTTAGTAGTGTTATATTTATTCTTTATTTTCTAAATCTACACCATAACAATCTAATCTAAACTAATATTATAAAATTGGTAAATTCTGCACTTTATACAATAGAAGCACTACTGGGTATCGATCGATGTGTTCGTATATATAGTAACGCGCCTACAAAGTCCACATGATGAGAGAGTCATGTTTTTAATGATTTATACAGAAGTTAATAACTTTAATAAAAATAAACTAAATCGTAACTTAGTCTGTAATTGTAAAGGTCTAAGGACTAGAAGAGCGAATTTTCCGTTTTCATAATTTTTTTCCTGTTTTTCAAATTTCAATCTATCTATATCTATTTGTTTGGTTGAACGCGCTAATCTCAGGAACTACCAGTCCGATTTAAAAAAAATTTTTTTTGTTAGATAGCCCATTTATCGAGGAAGGCTATAGGCTATATAATATCACGCTACGACCAATAGGAGCGGAGCATCAATGAAAAATGTTGCAAAAAGGGGAAAAATTATTCCTTTTGAGAGCTTCCATTGCGTGCGCTGCGTAAACGGTTAAAGTTACGCAAAAATCATGTATGACGGGGCCGCTAGTATTACTATACTTTTTCATCATATAGGTACGTCTCGATTGCACTCTCATCTAATATTCCGTATAATCTAAAAAATATAAAATGTCTCATAAATAGAAGTATAAATTATCACTTTTGCCAATAATGTTGTCCACAATCCTAAAAAGATTTTTTTTCTTGTCGGTCTTCTTGAAATAATCGTTTGTCTGCAATGTGTTCTGTAGTTATGTGATAAAAATGTCTCATTAATTTTGTCGCGGCTAGTAAATTTACACTTCTAAAATGGATTTTAAATATGTACCATTTGCCGTATTTTATATATAGTAAACTATATTCTAAAAATTTATTTGAAGTGATTTGAACATAAAACTAGTCTTTGACATAAAAATATATTTAAACTATATAATATTTACGAGCAACGAAAACAAATACAGCGATCTAATTACATTTTTATTTAAATAATTTATGACATATTTTTTAATGTATTTTAAACTCCAAGTTTTAGTAACCTAACAATATTGAAAAAATTTAGGAATTGCTTCGAAATTTAACCCTTTAACAAGGATTAAAATCTGCTCCTAAAATAAATCAGCACAACGCCTGACTACAATTTATGAAAACAAAGCGGATAGTCAATTACTTACTGAACAGTGCAGATTTGATAAAATGTATGCCGAATATTGAAATTAAGAAAAATTTCATAATTCGGAAGGATGTATTAAAGGTTAAATTCTTTTATTTTGTGGTTGGCAATCACCTCATTTCAGCTTGCATAATAGGTAGTGGACATTTTCAGCACATTACTGAAATGATATTTTATGATTACCTATATATCATTTTTTGGAATTCAAATATCAACTGTCATGGGCCCTAAACAATATTATTTGTTAATTTTGTTTTTAACATATTATAAAACGGCACTAACGAAGCGATTGCAATGTAATTGCGAACTTTTTATGTCGAATCTGAGTATAAACAAGATTAACCAGCATTGATGATGTTGATGTAGTCTGGTGTAGTGTAGAGGAGAGCCCTTGTGGCAACGTGAGGGGGCGGCGCCGCGCCGGTGTCCGGCTGGAGTGTAAGCAGCCGCGGGCGAGATGCCACATGTGCGTGTGTTTGTGCCGGGCCACCGAGGCCATTGCCCCACGCTGCTGCTGGTTGTGGCCCGCCGCGCTCTGCCCCCGCTCGCACACTCAATCCCGACTGTATAACTTTACCGACGACATCGCATACCGAAATCACAGAATTGTCATCTTTAGTCAACCGTGAATCTTTAAAAAAATATATGTGTATTAAATTACGATCACTTCAATACGATAGGTAATTAGTATCAGTTGATATTCAGATATCAGTTAGAAGTGCACCTTTGTCTCAAATATCTTCCCCCCACCTATAATATTTATGCTGGATTTCTGGTACGACTTTCAGCTTTAAATCTCGATTTAAGAATGTCATTTGTTTTTAACTAAATAGAGATGATCTATTTATCAATGGACTATAGTTGAAAACAAATTTTGGCTACGAGCGGCTATACCGCTCTCGCGAAAACTTGGAGGACCTTCAATCCTGGGAGGAGGCTGCGCTTCCTATTGTGGAATCGTCAGCTCCACCTTATTACAATTTACCTATGCATATTAGCTTCTAAAGAATGGAATATTGTTCTCACTTGTATGAAACAGGAAACCTTAAACTGAAAATTGCGAAAGAAATTTCCACTTTACGAGTTTTTGTTATATACGAATATCCGAATTGAATTCTTTTTCCTATTCCAACTTCACATCAAGTAGGGAACTCATTTTTTTACAATTTTAGAATACTTTATCTACTTATGAGGTGGTCCAGTGGTTAGCGTCGCGGCCTCTGGATCAGACTGTCGTGGGTTCGAATCCCGCCTCCGCTCATGGATGTTTTGTGATGTCATTTAGTTTTAATGTGTTGTTATTTAATGTAATCAAGACGCTAATGACCTTAGTTGTCGACACGGGGCTGCGCCCCACTCGGAAGCAATTCACACTAGTCGAACCTTCGGCTCTCCTGTATTACAGGTTTTTACAGTCAACTTGACACGGAGTGAATATTTGTATTAGGGATTCCTCAGTTTTTTTTATTTTTCATTATTCTTTCAAATAAAGGTAGCTTACCGTTGAACAAAAATCGAAAATTGCTATTTTCTCGAAAACGGCTCCAACGATTTTGTTCATATTTCATGATGTGTCATTGATGGTCTACCATTAATTTGTTTCAGAAAAATCCAGGAAGGGTAATTTACTAATGAGCGGTTGAGCGAAAAAGTCAGTACAGGGGCCGCCTTACCCATTTTTATATTATAACATTTTTTTAGGCCGTAGGTACATACAAGTTAATCCAAGATAATTAGACAGAATTTGACATAAATAAATTGACTAATCAAATTATGAATAAAAATGTCAAAATATTTACTTAAATATTGATTTATCTTATCGAAAACTTATGTAATTACAGTATTTTTTAATTCATTACAATTTATATGGTGACATACCTACCTATTTAAAAAAACCGGCCAAGTGCGAGTCATACTCGCGCATCGAGGGCTCCGTACAATAATAAAAATAAGGAGTGAGGTAGGGGTAAAAAATAAACAGATTCGTTTTAAAAAAGTTTTTTTACTTATATTTTATTTTGTTCTTTTTAGTGTTTCAATTTTTTTCCGTATCAAATTTAATTATTTAAAGTAAAAAAAAATATATTAACAGAATATTTGATGAATAAAAAAACAAACAAAAATATTGCCATTCGAAACCTAGAATCGAACCAGGGACATTCACAATACATTCATATAGTATAGAAAACTCTACTATGAATGTACTGTGAACGTAATATAACAACATTAATTTATCAAAATAAGCATTTTCCACCGGTATTTTTGCAGCTAAAGGTGATTTTTTATCATTTAATAATGTATACAAAAATTTTCAGCTTTGGTACTATTAATTTTTTTTACGATTTCCAATGCGGGGGCGGCTCTAGTACTCTCGCCTCCACCCTGGGAATGGCAACTGAAGGTCGTTTCCTTTATGTACCATACAAGAGTTAACATGTAGGTAAGAATCATCCTTGGTACTATTGGTTACTAAAATGTGTCGCTGGCTCTCGGACTAATACGATGTCCATCCGTCTGTCTCTATCTGTTGTAGAGCAATGGGTAAGGCGTTCAGCAATCAGCTGTCACACCGAGAAGTGGTTTTTGTTTTGTTTTTTTTATAATGTAAACATTTTGGATTTATATTGCACAAAAAAATAATTTATTTAACTAATTTTATCGTACATTTTTATCACGATGTTTTTTTAAAATCACACTGTTAAATTTTGACAGCTACGTGCTCATTGGTTGCTGCGTTTCGTTACCATAGCAACCCGTCATTTAAAAGTGTGATTAAAAAACATCGTGATTAAAATGTACGATACACGCCATCAGAACATAAAAATAAAATAGGTGTAAGTAATTATCGTTAAAAATATGGTACGGAACCCTCTACGCACGAGTCGAACTCGCACTTGGTCGTTTTTTTTTACTGATGGAAATGTCTCCTCAGTTCAAGTGGATTGTTTCGATTACGGCATTACGCTTTTCAATCTGTCTTTCAGAAGAGCATTCTGTGTTGCGTAATATAATAATTACTACATAGAGTTTGTAACTATGTACAATATGCAATATACAGACATGTGGTACTTTACACATAAATCCTACGCGATGTGTCAAGTCGACAGACAGTTTATGAAATCAGGAATTTACTGTCGTCAAACAGACACTACACCTACAACGACATTTTGTTTGTCAAACATTGCAATACGTCGTATTTGGCAACATTACGGTACAGTCAATAAATAAACAATAAATTAATAAGATGCGAGGGTGGACATATTATTTCAGGCCTTCACTCAGACAAAATCTTGGCAAGAAAAAAACTTTTTAACAAAAAAAAACCTCCTTCAAAAAGCCACTAAAAAGAGGAAAATAATGAAATTTTGAGGTCTCCGCCAATTTAATAAAATATGAAGTCGGTTAAAAAGTATAGTACCTACCTATAGTGATTAATATCTTCATTTTAACCGACTTCATATTTTATTAAATTGGCGGAGACCTCAAAATTTCATTATTTTCCTCTTTTTAGTGGCTTTTTGAAGAAGGGTTTTTTTGTTAAAAAGTTTTTTATTTTTTACTTTTTAGTGTCAAAAAGTGACATTTACCTTAAAGGAATCACACGCCGTTACTCACTTTTATTAAACCGACTTACTTACGCAGTCTGATGTGTCAAAAAGTGACATTTACCTTAAGGAATCACACGCCGTTACTAACTTTTATTAAAATCAGCCGAACTACTGAACCGATTTTGATTAAATTTCTATGGGACCAATCTGAAAGTATATCCTTTCAAATAAAAAAATATTTTTCAAAATCGGTTCATAAACGACGAAGTTATTCGCGAACACACATAAAACATAACCACTTAAAAAATATATACGGTCGAATTGAGAAACCTTTTTTTTTGAAGTCTGTTAAAAATATCCACGTGTCCCTCGCAACTAGGCTTGCCAACTGTTTCGGATTTTCTGGGACGTCCCGTTTCTAGGACTATTTTCAGCCGTCCCGTTCAAAATCCTTGCTGGACGCAGTTTTTCCAGGAAATAAAATAGAAACAGTTTTTCATTGCAAAAAAATAATACGCCAGCAGCGTTTTGCAAATGTATACTCACACTAACAAAAGAGTAGTTATGAAAATTTACACTAACCCAACTTTTTCACTGGTTAGACTTCATCAATGGAGAATTAGTTTTATTTTTACAGTCAATAATATCACAGTACTTCATAGACATATTCCTTGAAATATTTCAGCTGTTAGAAATCGAGTGAGAAATTCAGTGTCTGTTTGTGTGTATGAAACATGAAACCATGTAAGGAATCTCCATTTGCCGGCATCATTAGTTAAATTTTTGTATAGATGTATATTAAAATATCTATACCTATATAAATATTTTTACATACGTTCCGCGAGCAAACTTTTATTCCCGCTTCCACATCCAAGAAATCCCGGAAAATCATTTTTTACGGTTGGCAAGCCTACTCACAACCGATTGGAAGCTGCCATTCAGAATGCAAACCCCTGACCTTTCGGGGAAACGTGATAAGATGTAGATTTTGTATTGTCAACCATCAATAATTTTTTTTGGTCCCTTTCTTACTGTGTAAAGGTACAGTGTAAATATGCAGGGAGATTTACGCCAGGAGGCGATCTGCAATAATGGAATAAAGTGTGAAAAATTGTGAAGCTTAAACCATATATACTGATCCCTTTTATTATTTTATTGTTGAGCTTTGGCGCTTGAAAATCCCCAGAATAATTGGATTTTTGATCCATCGTTTATATGACCTAAATGCAATCTGTGATAACCGGATGTTCATGTTTACTGGTTTACTCTCATAACTATTGCAAAATTCTGCGTACGCCCTTGTATATTGTCATTACATTTTTATTATTATTAAGGCCTACAGTATTTTATAAAACAGTTATAAGAGCTTTTTGCATTACGCATATTTATTATCTTTCATCTCATACAGTTGTAGGTGTACTTATGGTTATATGTTAAATAATGTTGACATGCTGAACACAAATTTTATGTACATTTATTACATGATGAACATAATGTTTAATTTTAAGAATTGTTGGAAATGAGCACTTCCGTGGCACAAAGGATTAATAAAAGGCAATACTGATTTTATTAAATTTGCATTTTACTAGCGTTTCGGTATTCTTCATACCATCTTCAGAGTCTACAAAATAAATATTTAAATATAGCAACTTCGAATTCAATAATGTTTAATATGAAAAACATGGATTGGTAGAGTTTTCGTAAAAAAAGCCTTAAGAAAATCATGTAGGTATATCAAATTATTTCAATTTTCATGCAACCAACTTTCATGAGATGTGGGAAACAAAATATAATAGGTGCAGATGACGTGTTGTTGGTAAGTTCTGAACTGGTTCTGAACTCCCAAAGCGTCTGTCAGCCTCGGAAATACAGAACACTTCGGATACAACTGCGTGTTTATGGATCAAATCAAATTCTTGGAATCTTCGGACTATTTGAATTAGCTTCTATAGCATTCTAAACTTCTAGAACTGCTAGAAGCCTAAAATTGCTAGAACCAGGTTCAAATAGGCAAACATGTTCGAGAGTTTGACCAGCAAATACGTAGTTGTTTCCGAAGAGTTCTGCAGTATTGCCGACATACGCTTCAGAACCAGTTCAGAACTTATCAATAAACACATTTATTATCTAAAAACACATATTAAACACACATATAGAGTAGATACCAATCAATGGAAGTAAAATAGACGAACTCCTTGGCTTTTCTCAACCCAATAATGTGTTGTCGAGATTTTGGCAGTTTGTCTCGTTTCGAAAATCCAGGATAGAAAAATTATTAATCTCGTCTTGATATTTCTCGTCCCTTCGAGACAAGTCGAAACAATTTTCGTTTCAACGGCAGCAATATTAATTGTTATAAGTACGTTTAAATAAATTAATGTAGTAAGCTAGAAGATAATGGGTACCTATGCAAATGCGGTTATTGAAAAATTCTGTTCCATTTGTGTTGGAAGTTGTAACAGTAACTGTGTATGTATTGTTATATACTCCAACACTAAACAATTGCTTGTTTGCTGACTGTAATAACAGGTAAATGCATATTAACTTACGCATTTTAAGTAACAACGGAAATACTTCATTGTTTACTTCGATAATGTCTGTTGCGCAGAGATTATAAGACGGGTTGACTATAATACGCTTATAGAAATTAGTGTCTACAAGACAAAACCGCTTATGTGGAATTTGTTGTAATTGTATGAGCTCTGTATTGTGTAAAAATGTAGTTAAAAAAAACCTTCTGTGGTTGGATTAAGTATCAAAAACAGCATTACCAACGTTTCGTGATATATACTTAAAGTGACCATCCGTCCCGATTTAGGCGGGACAGTCCCGATTTTGAGCCACGAGTCCCGATTCAACAAGCGTCCCGCTTTTGTCCCGTTTTCATTAAATCACGTGCATTAAGAATGTTTATTTTTGGTCATTAGATATTTTTACCCACTCAAAGTATTTTATTTATCAATAATTATATAATTGATAGCTACCTTAAAAAGTAAATAATATTTAAAATAAAAATATTAGCGAGTTTTTGGGGGTTTCTAGCGAGTTTTTGGGGGTTTTTAGCGAATTTTTGGGGTTTTCTAGCGAGTTTTTAATGGTCTTTAGCGAGTTTATGGGGGTTTCTAGCGTTTTTTTGGGGGTTTCTAGCGAGTTTTTGGGTGTTTTTAGCGAGTTTTTGGGGGTTTCTAGCGAGTTTTCGGGGATTTCTAGCAAGTTTTTGGGGGTTTTTAGCGAGTTTTTGGGGGTTTCTAGCGAGTTTTTGGGCGTTTTTAGCGAGTTTTTGGGGGTTTATAGCGAGTTTTTTGGGGTTTCCAGCGAGTTTTAGGGGGGTTCTAGCGAGGTTTTGAGGGTTTCTAGCGAGTTTTTGGGGGTTTCTAGTGTGTTTTTGGGGGTTTCTAGCAAGTTTTTGGGGGTTTCTAGCGAGTTTTTGGGGATTTCTAGCGAGTTTTTGGAGGTTTTTAGCGAGTTTTTGGAGGTTTCTAGCGAGTTTTTGGGGGTTTATTGCGCGTTTAAGGCTTTTTTGGGCGTGGAACCCAACGGTTGCCTGCGCTGGGTTTTTATAGACCTTGTCCCGCTTTTTGATATTCAGGATCTGGTCACTTTATATACACCATATACTCTCAATTCTCATGCTGGGCTGCAGAAAGCATTGTCAGAAAATTTAGTTTGACAATAACTTTAGATTGCGAACATATTTTTCTCCATCAAAGCATTGTAGAATTTTAAATCGATCCTGCTCGAAAAATAATTGATAAACAGTGCATGCATTTTTTTTTTTTTTGATCAAAATACGTAGAAAAATGTTGGTTCGAAGTGGAAATGGACAGAGTTTTTTGTACGATTTCCACTACGAATCAACATTTTTCTACGCATTTTGATCAGGATTAAGATTGAAAAGCAATCTTTTTCTTTGTAGATCAGCCGTTCTAATGTTCTACCTATAGTAACATAACAAATACTTTGACAACGACATAAAACTGTTTCTGCATAAATATAAAATTTGAATATGATCACAATCTAAGGTCACTGTCAAATCAGATTTCCTGACAATCCGTTCTGCGAACTAGCATAGGTCACATGTTCAAAGCTCAAAGGCCGCCCAAATAATTAGTAAATTTATATTATGGACGGCATTTGAACTCTGAAGATGAGAGTTCTATCGAAACTTAAGCCAACCGCAGAACATTTTTCATCGTAATTTTTTTCGTTGGAAAGCAGCCAATTATATAATTGATTCGAAACATATTGGAAAAAATCATTTCACCAACTTAGTCACAGTCAGGATTCTAACCTGAACCTTTCCACTTTCGCGGCGGAATGAGCTTCAATGTAAGCTCATTCCGCCGCGAAAGTAGAAAGGTTCAAGTTAGAATCCTGACTGTGATTATGGTTGGTAAAATGATTTTTTCCAATATGTTTCGAATCAATTATATAATTGGCTGCTTTCCAACGGAAAATTTTCAGTTGCAATTCAGCCGTATAAATCTTATTAATTTATTTTTCATCGTAATTTCACATCAGGAATACTTCTGCTTTCTTCATTAAATTGTAGCGCTGCATTCAATAAATTGTGTAAAAACGTTTTAACTCTTCATCATATATTTTAAACTTTAAATACTCCAGTTATATAGGTGTGAATGTGGGGGTCATTCGATAGTCTATTTTTGATGCAGTGAAAAAAGACTGTTGATCACAATCCTGAATAGGAACTGCTAGCTTTTTTAGATTTAAATTTTACGTTGGTGAGAACTAGATTAAAAGATTATTAAATAAATTGAATCATGTTGATTAATTGTATTTTATCAAAAATATAACATCCAAGGTCTAAGTCCTGTGTTTATCTTGGGTTTCTAATGCTGCGAGGGCCTGTGGCGAGAAAATGTGTTGGTTCCTTCATTCCTTGTTTGTTTAATCCTTATCATTTTGTGTCTGGCACATGGGATTAATTCCTTGAAGCTAAGGGGGGGGGGGGGTTAAAAAAATGACATAAGTCGTGTTGCCTTACGCCCATAGAAATGTACAAATAAACAACTTTTTGTTTGCTGGTTGACTGGAAGTTTCTGTTATAGTCCATCAATGCTTTTATTGAATTTTGTATCCTTATGCTGAATATTTTTCATGGAGGATTGGCAAACAGTTCAGAATTAGCTCTAATAGAAGCCTTGACCATGGGTTAGAGGCGGCAAACATTTTAAGGATGATATAAATTTTTGTTGTGTACGTTGCATTTTCTTTAATTTACATTGCTCTCTTTTCCAATCTAACAGATTCATTATGATTTCTTTGGTGGCAATTGTTGTTTATAATATTTGAATCTTTTCCTTTGAAAATAGTTTTTTATTGGCTTACCAGTGTATTTCTCATGAAATTGTTTTTATCAATAATTTAGATTAATTTATTGAACATTTTCCTTGAAGTTATGCTATATTTCACGAAGTATTTTACAGTCGCTAGACAGACCACGAATTGCCTAAAAATGTTGATTTTTTGATGAAATTTATATTTTGTCAGTGTTTGGTGAACTGTCTAGAATTTGAAATGAGGCACATTTTTGCTAGAACGATAGACCGTATGTATACTTTTCCAAAATCAGATCAAATTCCAAATACAAACAACCAACAAGAGATACAGAATTACATCCCAACTAAAACGTACAGAATATACATCTAGGTGTGGCTTCTGTTGTGTGAGTGTCGAACCGGATGCGAGTCAAGAATTTACCACCTCACCTCTTGTCTTCAACTCGGGAGTGTTGTTTTCGTTTTTTATTCTCCTTTGATTCACTGCATACCTGACTTTGTTCACAACAAAGGTAACGTCAAATAAAAAATCCATAGGAAATTTTAATGCTCTAAACCAGTAGTTGTTCCCAAACTGTGCGCTGCGACGCTCTAGAGCGTTGTGAAGTCATACCTATACTAGAGCGTGACGTTTCGAACGAGCAAAACGAAGTAAAATTTTTTTTCGGAATTTTATCAGCTTTCAGATTGATAATACATTTTATTTAACACATGCACGCTTTTAATGTTTTTTGTGTATGTAAAGCGGATCTTAAATGGTCGTTTATCGACTGGTGACGTCATGATTCATTATGAAACGCTTTCCGATGCTATAATGAAAAACACTTGAAAACCCCGTTACATAATGATCCATTTTCGATGCTATAATGAAATATGGTTACTATGGTAACGAAGTAAATAAATATTGTATCAAGCCCAATGTTATTGGTATGAGATGTACTGCAGTCAGTAATTCTATGGACATTAATTCAATGAAGCTCTAAAATAATGCATGTATTGAATAAAGTATAGTGTGTAACGCGTGTGCTAAATATTCATGCGTCAGGCGCGATGTTTTCATCACTGGTATACGGCTCGCAAATGCGCACTCGTCAAAGCTCGTGAGCGCTTGTCAAGGCTCATACGCGCTTGCCTGTTTTTCGTGCCTGACGCATGAAGATGTATTTAGCACACTAGTTGCACAATATACTATTTTATCCTAAAACTGTTTTCGAAATATTTCTAAATAATTGTTTTACAGACTTTACTATACTTTGGAAGATTTTACAGACAAAATTTGAGATAGTTTCATATTCAGAAATATGGTGTGGTCTAAGAGTGTACCTAAATTGTGTCATCAAAGACACGTTTATTTCACCTCTCTGCAATAGTACACTGATTTATTATTCTCAAAAATTATTTTATCAAAATATTTAACCTAAGACCTGAATATTATCACATTTACAATCCTTGATAATTTAAATATTATTTCAACCATAAGTGGATCCTCAATTTTTCAATAAGTTCTCATGTAGTTTACCTACCCTGTAACGCCGTTCCGCGCCGGTAAGATAATGACATTTTTCATATCAGGAGAACAACCAGCAAAAAGAAATTGTATACCTGATTATATCAACAGTATACTACAGTGTGTAAACGGTTTTACCGAATATAGGGAAAACAACATTGAGAACATTTACAGTTTTGTAGTAGGCTATGGGCCATAGATCCAATGTAAATAATATGTAGTGTGATTACATAGAAAAAATAGTACCTGCAGTGAATTTTTTAAACAATTTTCCATAACAACAGTTGATTATTAAGAGTAACTCGGAACCTGCTAAATAGATAAAAAATAAAGCATCTACTACATATTTACATTGGATCTTATGGCCCATAGCCTACAACAAAATTGTAAATGTTCTCAATGTTTTTTGCCCTGGCCTCTATGTTTGGGTTTACCGTTTGCACACTGTATATGCTACGATAAGAAGATGTTTTAACCTGTTGGACAGAGGGGCTATGTGATCTCGTGCCTTTCTCCTAAATCTGGTAATTGCCAATGCTTTCACCCAATTATATAAAACACACATGTCAGTGGAAAAATTACAAAATTATACTCTGAGCAAAATCTGAAAATAATTTTAAAACCTGTAAATAATTGTAAATAAATAAAATCTTAATCTAAAAAAAAAAAAAAAATGCTTTCACCTAATTTGTAACGTTTTGCTTTAGGAATTAAGACATATCTGAAAATATAGCTAGTGTTAGTTGAATAAGCCTTACTTTCAACATCACATGTTATTGTGAATCGGGCACAACAGCAAAGATATTTTAGTAGTTGTTTACGAACGGACACACATACATACAAATATGGAGACGTTATTATATATAAAATGTATAGTCATCAGGACTAGCGACCTGTGGAACCAGTTTACCAATCGGAAACTGATTCGTTTTGGTGCTTTTGTCTCGGTGCTCGTTGGTTTGGGTGTTTAATCGACATCTATAAAGCAGTAAAATAAAGCATACTAGCTGTCGTCGGTTCAGAACACAATATCGCCGCTCTATGTAACTTTTAAAGTTTTGGACCAATGGGAAATTTCTTTACGCAAATATTTATATCTTAGTGCAATCAGTATTTCATTTTAAATCCATTTTACTACAATATTGTAAAAGTGGAGAGACAGATATCTTTTGTTTTCTTCAACGTTTTAGAAAGACGCATGCGAACCGTATAAACATTTTTTGCGGCCATTTTTAGTCAATAAAAACTTTAGTAAATTTTCACAAAAAATGTGTTTCAGGTATCAAACCTATAAATAGCTGGTGTCGAAAATAATCTTTATCAATTTTATTTTTATTACAAACCTACCCTACATAGATCGACATGAGATCTGTTGCGTTATTAACCAAATATGGCATTTT
Organism: Mongoloraphidia duomilia; assembly: GCA_039654895.1. NCBI lineage: Eukaryota > Metazoa > Arthropoda > Insecta > Raphidioptera > Raphidiidae > Mongoloraphidia > Mongoloraphidia duomilia. The sequence goes on along the minus strand of CM077524.1, from coordinate 43,923,597 downwards.
GAAACATTTTTGTGAAATTAGAATTGAATATTCCTGCGGTAACTTTCTCGCTGTTCCATCACTTAGTAGGTAAATTGCGATTTATTATTTGTGTTAGAAATTGCATTGAAACCCTCAAACCTAAAATGAGTCTGTGTCGTATTTTTTAAGGTCACCAACAGCTAGGTTTATTTGGGAAAACCATTAATTTATTCAGATTATTATTTTTTATCCGACTGCGAAAAAGCAAGGGTATGTATACAGGGTGTCCCAAAATTGCTGGGACACAGAGCTATCACGTGTAGTAGAGGTCAAAATAAGTCGATTGGACCCAATTTATTTATATACCAAAATGTACCGTTTGTCCGTTAGAAGAGTTCAAAGTTTACATAAAATTTTGTATATAAAATTTTGTATTACAATTTTATTAAACTTGTACTAGGAATATCTGTTAGCATTATTTAGGAAAACATTTTTTTCCTTCGGAACTATGCGGAATACGAAATTTTTACAAGAGTAACAAAATGAAGATAATTAATCAGTCTTCTCGCTAAAAATATTTGAGAACTTATTACCACCCCTAAGAAAGTTCTGAAAAAAATGTCAGGGGGTGAGGGTGGTTTTAACCCTTCTACAATTTCTTTTGGGTTTCTTTGATTACCGAAAGGAGAGTAATCCTCTAAAATGCACTTTTGTCAAATTTCATTCAATTTGTTTCATTCATTTCTGAACAGCGTACAAAAATGGGTTTTTTTATGTAAACTTTGAACTCTTCTCACGGGCGAACGGTACATTTTGGTATATAAATAAATTGGGTCCAATCGACTTATTTTGACCTCTACTACACGTGGTAGCTCTGTGTCCCAGAAATTTTGGGACACCCTGTATATGTACGACAGGACCGATTTTGATAAATAAGGTGTCTATCGATTCCTCTTGGTGGCGTGCGTGTATAGGGTAGGTATATTACGTCACCTCGGCTCCGATATGACGGGGAAAAAAGAAATAGAAATGAATATCGTGTATACTATAGATTAAAAAGTTCTATAAAAAAATAAAAGTAAAAAAACGAATATTCCAAATAGTACTCGCGGTCGTAATGCTAAATTGTTGCAAAGTTAGTCATGTGGAGATTTAAGTATTTATCATAGCATAATATCCGATCACAACACAATATCCTTGCTTATATTACATTCAGCAGAGCATGCGGATATAATTACTATACATGCATTGCACTAATGAACTTCCATTATTATTGATGTTAATTATAATGGAAATGTATTTCAATAGGTTTAATTAGTCATCGGTGTTAAATGTTTACCAGATCATATTCTTTTGATGAATTCTTCAGTCTTTGATCGATCAACGTTTCTTTTGCTAATCTTTCATTAACTGCTAATTCACCGGAAATTTTTATAATGCACGTTTATTCTCATTTCTCAATGTCTTATAATTTAAGATTTTTTTCGGTTTTCTGTCACTAAAAATAAAACTCAGTTAATCGTATTTTAATGTAAAAAACTCAAGCAACTCGCATGTAAAAATATCAGCTGTTATTTATCTAATGCAATATTTGTTGATAAACGGAAATTGCAAATTTCGATCAATCAATATTTGCAAGTAATATTTTTTCCATAAATATTTACATATGTTTAATTTATATTTTGTTGCTTGCAGGATATGCATTTCCTGGGTTTGTTGGATTATCACGTTTTTAGAGTAGTATATTTGTTTTTGATATCGATATAACATTTTCGTTTTTAAGTGGCAGAAACAGTTACATTTTTCTGATTAATGCTATTGATAAATGTGTTTTTCAATAAAGGTAGTTTATTTAATATTGAACGATAAATTTGTTTATTTTAATAATGTACCTAATAGTTATTTACTTCGTAGTGCGCGTGATATTTCTGTTTCATGGAAATTGTTGGCGGCATTTGGTAAAACCGTGGTGGAAAGATATTCAATAACGGGAATTAATAACGGAATTATACAAATTATTAGTAGGTAATATTGAAACTTTTTACAAAGCAGGGATTCACAACATTTTTATGACATCTCGTTGCCCGTCATATTTATTGATAATCCAAAATATAAATAAAGAAATTTCGACATAAATCATCTAATTTAACTAGATACCTTAATTTTGATATTCCATTTACATAACCTTAACAACTGATCAATTATCAATCCATCAATTTCTATACAATTTTGTTAACATTTCTTCAAATCTATGCTGTCGAGAGTTCCTCTCCATTTATGCGCTATGGCTCTACAAGTGAAATGGTACCGAATTAATAGTAATTCGCTTTGAAAAGAATCAATATATTATAATCACCGAGCCTAGTTTTTAAACTATTATTTTATTTTTGTCAGATTTCTCTAGAAACAGATCTACATTAATCTTGGTTTATACTTTAAATTTCATCCATGTTGTTGAACGTGAGCCTTAGCTGATAATTAATTTAAAAAAATAGTTTATAAGATATTTTAAAAAAGTTAATATAATTAAAGACTACCCTAATATCCGGCAGTGTTGACTTCATGAAGCTAAACCTGTAACTGTGCGTTGGAAATCGGAAAGTGGTCGAAAATTTGATTGCCAGATTTGTCCCGGGCAGGAAACCAAGTTAAATAAAAGCTTGTTAAAAATTAATTTATATACATAAATTTGTCAAAATTCCTTGATATGTTATTTGATTGAATTAATCATGATTTTTCTTCATTCATGCTGATTTGTTGCACTCAAAAGGTAAAAATCAATCAGTTACTATAGGAAAACACTTTCATATTGTTTATATTGAAACAATTGTTTCAATTTTTCATAGAATATTGACTTATACTTAATTTTCTTGCATCATTATATCAATAATCATTTTTTAATCAGTTAGTAGTAACTGGTCTTGTATTATTATCCTGAAATTATTTCAAAGAGTGCAAGACTTATATATGGCGTGACTCATACCATCACTGTTTTTTTTTTAATAACTTATAGGCAGACCAATTTCCGATCAACTTTTAAATACAAGACCTTGAAATTAGTCAATCGAGAAGAAAGAAAAAGTGAATAATTTTTATTTATGTCTAAGTATATTATTTTATTTTTGCATAACTTAAATAATATATATTATTAACTCCTATAAAATAGACACAAAGATTAGTAAGAAAAAATAATTAAATGTAACCGTCAGGACTTGAACACGAAAAATTTGCAATTTTAAATTACCATGTATTACATTTTTGATAGTTCCTTTAGTCAAGAAATCTTCTTTTCAGCTTTTATTTGTATTTTCTAAGAATCACAGTTTACTCTAAAATCTAAATGAAGGTTTAGAGTTAAGAAACTAGCATTACTTTGAAGCTTTCAGGATTTTGTGATGGCGATCTGACTTCAACGAGCCATTATCAAGAATAAAAGGTTTCTTAAAGGTCAAGGTACGATTATTTTTTTACTACTCCTCAGGGACGACTCAAAGACATCCCCGCATTGTGTAAATCCATATACAAGAAGTATTTTTACTTCCCACCTCTACTATGGTAGGGAAGTAATGGATTCAGTCCGAAAACAATATTTCGAGATTTTAACAGATTTTCACGTTTTGAGACCCTAGCAATCGTTTAAGATCATTTTCTGACTGATGTCTGTATGTGTGTGTGTGTGTGTGTGTATGTGTGTGTGGTCAATTTTTCGCCTTCGATATCTTAAGAACGGAACAACATACGGGCATGCCGATTGTTCTATTGTGTTTATCAGCCTTTAACTTAGATCTGATTAGATTTTGAGTCAAATCGGTTCAGTGGATCCTGAGATATTCAAAAAAACGTTCTCAATGTCACGTATTAACATAGGTAAAAAAAAATATAAATGGATTCTAGATGTTATAATATGAAAAAAATGTAAATATTTTTTTTCTCTAAAATGTATAGTTTTCGAGAAAAAAAATATTTTACTAAAAAAAGAAAATTGTACGTAAATCAAGGTAACCATGATTTTTACTATATTAAGCTACATCAGTAGATCACCAAACAAAAAAGAGGGCCATGCTTTTTTCAAAGAATAAAAATTAAATTGTGTTTTAAAGACCACCAACAGCTAAGGTTATTTGGGCCTAGTCAAAGAATAAAAAAAAAGAGTGTTTATTTTTTGCAAATATTTACTAGGTGGGAAGTATAGGACTGGTCATCAGTCGAATTTTTGTAATGTATATTTCATGTTGAAAATTGAAATTGTTTTTCTGGAACGCGATATCGGAACAAAAATCACTCGAGGACTTATTTTAAAGAGAATTTATACGCAGTTACGACAAACAATTGGGTATTACGTGTATTGATAACGTATCAGTGAGGCGCCTGTACTTATAAAGACGCCAGAGTAGTTTGCAATAAAATATTATAATACAGGTAACGCATTATTAGTGTATTTGCCTTAATAGTAGCGGACTTTCCGTAAGGCCGATTAGGCCCATGCCTAGGGCGGCCAAATATTAGGGGCGGCCAATCTACGCTCGCGGACGGTTGTAGCGAGCGCCCGCTATCTAGTTTAAGTACGTGCGGGGCGCGGCGAGCGCGGCGCGGTGGCGTGCACTGAGAAAACTCTATATGGTCTTATAACTATTAGATATAGATAAAACTTAGAAATTAAATATTTCTAGAAGTTTGAACCGAACGCAGTGCCGATTTTAGCACGCTGAGAAGTTCGCAGAAAGGGACGGCTGGTACTGAACGGCCTAATGCGGCCAAGACTGCCGTCTCTGCTTATGCATAAGACATAATATTGTAACAAAACTGTTTTCTTATGTGTGTGGAATAAATTATTTATTTACAACAAAAATAGATAATAAGATGTAACAATTATATCTCAATTTATAACAGTCAACACTGTTTATATAATAATAACACGAACACTGAATAATTTATATGCTGTATTTATTCCCAATCGACACTGTCACACCACTCTCCTTGTTCTCTCCGGTAACCGCTCCTCTTATATAGAGCTAGCAGCTTGACCCCCCACGCTCGCCGCGCTTTCCAGAACATTCCTGTGTCTTCGATATCATGCCACGCCTCATCATTGTTACTTGTTCTCGATGATTCTATCGTCGCCAGCGGCGTATCATCTGGGGTTTTGCTACAATATTATCGATCATTGTCTAGTAACACCACGCGCTGCACTGGTCGGATGTCAGGACCTAGGAATAGGGCCAGTAAATGTAGACGTTTCCCATCATTTGGGACTATTTTAAGGGGTATACTTGTTTGAAAAAGGACCCGAAAACACCAAAAATATTAGTGAAATTGCAGCTTTAAATTGGAAAAACTCATTGACATAGCTTTAATGCGCCCCTAAAATTATTTCGAAGAAGGTTTTTTTTAATAAAAAGTTTTTTCGTAATAAGTAGAGAGTTTTGACTGTACAAGTATATTGATTTATCTGAAGATATTTGCAGTCACTTATAAATTGATTATCGGAAACACTCCTTTGCCGTTGAGTTTTTTTTTTGACACTCCTGACATCGTAATATGTAAACAACGTTGACAAGATAGCTTTTCTGAAAATTTTTGATAACCTAATTAAATTGAAGTATTTATTTAATATTAAATGAATTAATTATTTTAGATTAAAACATCTTGTCATAATTCTATATAAAATTGACTAATTTTAATTAATCATTATATATTGTAAAAAATTGTCTCTTAAATATTTAGCTATCCTATATATCGTTAAGTTTTAATCACCAATTGTATTTAAAAAGTATGTTATCATGTTATCAAAATGCAAACTAAAAACGTAAACAGCCAAAAAAACAGTTTACGAATTTGATACAGTGATTTAACAAAATTAATATACTATTATAAAAAACCCTAAAATAGAGTCCCTATGTCTGTCAATTTGTATGAGGAAAATTACTAGTTAACCCTTTGACTGTTCCAGACGTATATATACGATTACCTGGGTTACTGCTCCAGCCGTATATTTACGTTCGGGTTAGAAAAAATACTTGCAGCGATAAACTGCTACCGTCGTATATATACGAACAACGCCTACCAGATCATACTGGCCAATCCGGAAGTTTTTTGCAATTTACCGCAAAAATTTTTTACCGCCGTATATATACGTCCAACGGCTATTAGAACACCAATTCTGAACTTTGTTGTGGTTTTTTTAATGCGTATGTACACGTGTTTTACACGTGTTAACATGCACTGACTGTTCCGTTTTTGATAAAAATATATGTTTTAAACAAAAAAGGCCAAAAAAACAATTTGATATGGATTGACGGGATTTAGCTTCATTATTTTACCCCACTAATAACAACAGTGGACTGCTCCAGACGTATCTATACGGAACGGCCGAAAAAATTGTGCACTCTCGTAAAATAAATGCGCAGTGAAAAGGTTAACTTTGCAAAATGTATTATCCTACCAAAAACATAAATGTGAAAAAATGAGCCAAGTTCTCTTCTACCAGTTTGTTTGGTCACCAAAAGAATATAAATTTAAAACGGTGCCAAACTAAAAGTAATAAAAGTTAACTGCTAAATTTTTGTTTTTACCAAACTAAAAGTGGCAACGGTTGAATGCTAAGCTATAAGAACTTATGGTAAGTATATAGATCAGATTTTAGCTTAGCATTCAACCCCTGTCACTTTACTTCTGACATTGGCCAAGTCGTGGAGGCCACGGGAAACAGCTAGTATAAATGATAAAAGCAAATCAAAGTTACACGTCCAGAGAGACGTTGCATCGTATTTATGCAATGTGCAATATACAATAAGTGATTAAGTGCTGCCAGTTATGGCCGCAGGAGATGGCGGCGCCCATTTCCTGATGTCAGCGTACAGCGAGCTTTGACTCTGGTTGGTTCAAAATGCACAGTGGAGCATAATATACAGAATGTTCCATATGTATTACGAAAGATTTCAAGGGGTGATTCCTTAGATCATTCTAAGAAAAAAAGTTCCGCTATAAACATGGGTCCGAAAATGCTTACCCGCTCAGCTATAGGCCTTCAAAAATGGGACAAGATCAGCAATAGGCTAGGTACCTACCGAAAGTTTTTATTTCAAACTAAGAGTTCAAAAAACATTTTAGAAAATCAGAGTAATTGTTGAAAAAGCCCACCTCCCACGTTTACACACGCTTCTGTTTTTCTTCATGAAATGAAGCTTTCGAAAATTCGTGGAGTGTTGCGAATAATATCACATGGCGCAATTATGCGCTGCCCTAGTTCCTCAATATTATACATTTTTTGAACTCTTACTTTGAAATAAAAACGTTCGGTAGCCTATTGATGATCTTTTCCCATTTTTGCGTAGGGCTTTTATAGCTCAGCGGGTCAACATTTTCGGACCCATGTTTTTGGGAACTTTTTTCTTAGAATGATCTAAGGAATCACTCCCTGAAATCTTTCGCAATACTTATGGAACATCATGTAGAATAGAATCTTTATTGAGAACCCAAAAAGGTATAATAGCGTCAAAAAAAACAAAAAATAAATAGAAACAATGTATTTGTAGGCACTTAAAAAAAACAGTTTAAAATTTTTCATATTATAGAAAGATAGAATCTATATTGCAAAACCTATGCAAATGTGATAGCGTTATAAATGACCAATAAGTATATTAAGTAAGTAAGGCCCGTATTCACCGAGCCTAGTTAGTTATTTATTCCGTTGATTTATTCCCCTGGTAACTATCACACGGAATAAATAGTGATAATTCAAATTACCAAACATAGTTAAGTTTACTGCAGGTATAAATCGTAAGAATAGTTATCCTGTCCAATTTCAAGGGTATAAATATTTATCCGCCTAGTTAAATAGGGTGTGCACGAAATGCATAAATTACTTTATGGCCTGGCGACCTTTTCAGGTAAATATTAATTTCATATCTTACAGGTAAAGGCTTTTGTCAGTAAAATATGTCAATATTCACCATTTTACATTTTCGATAGATGCGCCATCGGTCGGATCTTTGGTAAACGTGCTTTATTTGACAAAATCTGCAAGGCGTATAGTATATAGTAAATTTTTACCTGCAGTTACTATTCTATCGAATGAATTGCTTGGTGAATAGAAAGTTTATTTTATTCCAAGGAATAAATTTATTCTAAGGTTAGTAACTTCTATCTTTAACAGTGTTTGGTGAATACGGGCCTAAAAGAGAATAAGGGAACGAGATAAAAAAATTCTGAAGGGAACGCGAAAAAAAACGACAATTTTCAGGTCCCAGAAAGTACCAAATATTATCCATGTTTAAAGAGAAAAATGTAATTTTTTTTACAGTTAAGAATTTTGACTATTTTTCGGCTCATGTGCTCCACTTCGTGATAGGTAAAGTTGATTGTACTGGCACATGGTACTGTTGTAGTCGATACGGGTGCAGTCAGCGACTTCTGTAAGGCCAACGAAGACAGCGAGGTTCAGCAGGCCATCCGGACATTGCAACGGATATTAAAACAACTTTATGTATGCATTTATGTACGTTGTTACGTAATAATGCTCAGTGGCGTGGCTTTACAACTGGAGAGTCATTGATTTTGACCAGCTTTTTAGGGTAAACTAGAGTCCCAAAATGTGTTTAACACCATTAATTTTCAGGAACGGTAATAGTATTGGGTAATATCTCGGGAGTAGTGTTTTAACGCCGATCGATTGTTATCTTTTTCGATAAATTTGGTATGACTAATAAGTAAGCCAAGCGTCAGCTGGCGCACCCGCGGTGGGTGTGGGTGTGAGAGGCTGCGAAAGTGGTAAAAAAATTTTTTTTAAGTAATAGTACGTCGGCTGAAACTTGTTTTTATAAATAGTTGACATTATTGTGAGTTGAAAAATAATCGTCAGCTGCATCGTGGAAGGGGGATTGTGCGTCAGCTGGTCGCATGAACTTGTAAAAAAACACGTAAAATATTGCGCATTTCACTTTTTTGTACTGACAGCAGCTGAGACAATTTCGTTACCTAGGATTATGATTATATCGCTATCATAATCCTAGGTAACGAAATTACCACTTTCGCAGCATCTCACACCCAAACCCACTGCTACTTGAGCAGCTGACGGTCGGTTTACTGATTAGTTGTATGAGATCAACTATCGATATCAAAATCTGCCGGCTTACTATGACTTTTTCATTTGCAACGCAAACTCCCGGACTATAACAACAATGTGCTCATTTTCCAAAAATTAACGGTTTTCGTAATCCCCATAGCTGTTTTATTTTGTACATCACTGTGTGATACGTTTACGTGATGTAACATAAATCTGTGAGAAGTAACGGACATCTGTGTGTGCAGACATGACCGCACCACAAGTCGGGGGCAGCCTTCTCGTATACTTGTATACAGGCTCTTTCAAAACCTTGACGTTTTTCAAAAATCGATATAACAAAAGTCGTTACCGGTCTATTGCTGCATAACCTGAAATTATTTTCATTTATACAGGTACTTCTCTTACATCTTATTTAAAACATAGCATAAGAAATCATTATCTCTTCGGATAAAATTTTGGGCCCAATATTGAATCCTGTAACTATAAAATCAACTCTTTTTGAGTTGTAATTTTTTTCAATTTACAGTTTTCGTCTTCTGTTTTAAAATCAATATCTCACAAACCAACTGAGTTAGAGGTGCAACATTTTGCACTTTAGAAAGAGGCTATAGGAAAGATTGCGGCGTATTCAATGTTTGCAAAAATGGTAAAGATTTACGCAAAATTTTTGCCCCAGTTTACGTAAAGTATAGGTATGTTTTGTGACATAATTTGACAAACATTTTACAAAGAAAAAAAAAACGAATGTCATATTCTATGTATTTATTATATTATGTCAAATGCAAGCATTTTTGGAGTTGGCCCGGTCGCCCCAGTTGGCAGAATTTTTTTATTGATGTTATACTTCTTTTGGCGCGTTATGGAAAAATGATGAGAGTGAATTTTTACGTTTAACACCATGAAGTTAGTCGGTAGCAACACCATGAAGTTAGTCGATAGTAACACCATGAAGTTAGTCAAAGGTTCATGATTATAATACCCTATTATCACCAGTCACAATGTGACAAGAGCGTTTTTAGTCTTCAATAACATTAATAAAAGCTATTGCTATACAAACGCTCGTTTATGCCGCTTTCATTATATATATGAGTTCGTACTCCAACACCCGTACTGTTTACATTATTATTTAGTAAATATTAGATATCACCAATTATATAGCGCTGCTAAGTAAGATGTACGTAGCGTAACGGATAGCACCGCCGCGTCATACGCAATAGGTCTCGGGTTCGAATCTCAACACAAACATGTTTTTTTTTAATAAATAATTAGATATAAATATATTTAATAAATTAATAATTTATTAAATTAAATTAATTTATTTAAAATCTTTATTTTATTATTTTATCGTCTTTTTTACAAACGTTTAGTACTAGCACGCGGGATAAAATTTTTGGAGTTATTTTTGTTTTGTTACGCCAAAGAAGTATAACTTCTGACGTGCGTACATAAGTACACACACACTCCTTTTTATTAAACGATCTATTGAAGACTCCCGGCGTTTTGAAAGATCCTGTATATACGCATGCAGGAGTTCACCTGATATCGTAACTGTCACTTGATCTCGGTCCGATGTCACACAATACCTGCTTGGCTAGCTGCCTGCTGGGCCCCTGCAGCCAGTGCTGTGCGTTCCCCAGAGGCGGTCAGCCGACAGGTGATCTGGATACCGCAACATTGCATCGTCGTCTTGAATAACAGTGCTTCCGCACTGATTTACATATTATTGGTATAATACCTACGTCGTGTGAGAACGCAACCTTTAACGTAAACTAATATGATTTAAAAAAAAGTCTAACCCTTCAGTGGACACTGCACAGTTATGTAGAATATTTGGTATTTTTTATATCTTCTTTGTGCCTTGTCCTTTGTCTTGTGATCAAGTACTTTGATTCAGATTTCGCCGTAGTCTTCCTTAATCAGAAATTTCTTTTAGTGAGGTAGCTTAGAGCTGTATTTCAAGATTATCGATACCTGGCGGATAAAAACACCAAATTTGGTATGATAGTACCTTAGGGTATACTAATAACTGTTGGGCTTGAGAATGGCTGAGCGTTTAGCAATGCTGTTGTTTATATGGCGTTGCTATGGTTCCTCTATTACAAGTCCCCAGTTCCCAGGTTCTAACCCAAGAGCTGGTAAAAGTGTCAATTAGATTTTCAATTTATTATTAAAAAAAAAAAATAATGAATTGAAAATATGAATTGGTGCTAGGCCCAAATAACCTTAGCTGTTGTGGTCTTTTAAAAAAACACACACACTAATAAATGTTAGCCTAGGAGCCATCTGAGATTTCTAAAAGACAACTTTTGGCGGCCGAAAAACCACGAAATTTTACCACCTTTATTACTTTTTCGAAATATCTCAGAAACGGTCGATTTGAGCAATTCTTCCATTATGTAATGTTTTAAAGAGGATTACATTTCCTACAATTTTCATTCCCACAACTTTTCTGTTCTGTGGTACTAATGGTAAGCGCGTTACAGCTTCTTGAAAATCACGCACTTTTTGTAACCTTGGTAACCAATTGTTATAATGTTAAGTCCTTTTCAATAGCTTTGTTTATTGTGTTTGTCGTCGAATTTTAAATTGAAAATAACTATGTTCATAAAGCAAGGAACGTCCTAAACCGTGCTTTTTGTCCCATTTCGATATCTTTAAAAATTGAGAAGCTATAGACAGTCAAAGTTGAAATCATCACAGAGTTTTAAGTGATCTTTTTAACACGCGTTTCGACGTACAATTTACTATTTCAGTTTTGAATAATATTAAAAACTGACATTTCAAGGAAAATAATACATGCGTATTTTACAAAATTATCTAAGAAAAAATTACATGTCCGTCAAAAATATAAAATAATAAACGTGCACATGAGAAAAACGCGTCATTCAAAAAATGTCAAACAAACGAAATAGTAATTGTTTTGTTTTGTTTTATATATGGGAAACAGGAAACTGACGGAATAGGAAAGGAAGTAGAGTGCTAAATGTTGGCTTGAGTATGGCAGTCGAGCACAACGATAGACGACGAATGAGGAGCTCCTACACGGTGTGCGGCCTTGCCTATATCCGGTACTTGCAACTAAACTTCGCCACAACAATAATATTGTTATTATTATTGTTATTGTAATATGTGTGTATATTATTATATTATATGCAGGCTGTGATTTAATTCTGCAAGTGAGAATTAATTTTTGTTGCCGTTAAATCACTTCATATTTAAAAGTATAGGTATACCTTATAACTACATTTCAAATTTTAAAACCATTTGATGAAATTCTGTGTCTACTGTCTACAAATATTTGAAGGATTTATTTTGCTATGGCACGCCGTTTTACTATTTAATAGTAGAAGCAAAATTATCTGAAATTTAAAAAGTCAAAACAGAAATAAATATTTTTTGGAAACATTTTAATTATAATAAAACAAAATTTCCGAATTAACATTATGTACATAATTTTAATCCTCCAGCTCTTTCTACAGCACGTTATACTATACTGTAGAAAGAGATGCAGAATTAAAATTATGTAGGTACAACAGTAAAAATTCAAAAAATAATATTATGTACATAATATTATTTAAGCATTTAATTTTATGTCAGGACATAATAAAATTGTATTTTTATTATGTCATTACATAAAAAATATTCACTCAAAATTTTTTTTCTGAAATTGAAAGTGTTCAATATTTTCATATATTTTGTAAAAATATTTTACGATTAAATAGTAAAACGGCGTGCCATATTTTGCAGTGATGAAAAACCTTAATGCTTAAAAAAATTATTTATAATAATAATAATAAGAAGTATTATAAATACCTTGTATTTTTGGTGTCCGTCTTGTGACTTCATGTGTTGTTAATACGACGCGTTTCAGCAACGCGTCGTGTTAACAACACATGAAGTCACAAGACGGACACCAAAAATACAAGGTATTTCTAATACTTCTTATTATTCATATAGTGACTTGAAGACCTAACACTCTAAAAATGTATCAAAATTTATTTGTTCACAAAGGTCTCTAGAATGAAAAAGATAATTACTTAGCCAAATACCGTTTAATAAGAGGAAGAAAATTTTGTTGTAAAAAAACTATTTTCACTATGAATATGGTATATAAAAAATTTTTTTTTTTGGCTGAAAATATATTATTATAAACATTTTCATTAATATAACTTTTTGGTTCAGTGTATGAATGACCCCTGTTGTCGAGCGTCTATAACTTATAGTATCTACTATCTATCTATAACCTAATATAATTTAGGCTGTAAAACATAAACATATTTCTTTTTGTAGAAAATAGTAGAATGTATTTCTAGTGTCGTAATGGGGTTTATTACTGACAGTATGAAAAAACGAGAGGTAACGAGTTTGTAGTCACACGAGTCATAATACCTTTACGCACGAGAAATACATGTTATTTTTGCCATACCCACTACAATTACCTACTTTTCATTTCATTTTCACTATTTTCAAAAAATTTTGGCAGTTTATTTGCATCGGCATCTTTACATTTACAGCAGGCCGTGAGTATGCAATAGCAGGCGAATAAGAGCGAATAAACATACCTTAAGTTACTATGGCAACCGTTTACTTACCGCACTAGTTATATTATGAAAACACATTCGGCACGCCTGTTTGTATACATGCATGGAAAGTAGCTATTTTGTAGTGGGTGTGGCAAAAAAATAATTAAACAAACGTCGCCATTAAAAGTTTTTTAATAAATGAATGAATCAGTGAGTCGGACTTTAGTTTTTTATCTGCGGATTTGTTCTTAGAGAACGTGCAGAATATGTAGATACCGGTACGTTATTGTTCTTACTGCGGATTAAACAAATTAGTGTGAAGGTAACATTCGCAGACATAACTACATGAATTATTTATTATTTGCTACTTGCAATATATTATCTAAAATATTAATCTATAAAACACAAACATATTTTTCATATCTTCTTTAACCAGCGTAGGTTCACAAATTTATTTTTTTGTGAATATTTTTTGTCAATTTCTTATTTTACGATAATTAAGATATTCTTGACTTGTCTACTGGCCAAAAATATTGTTTTATAACGTGTTGAAATTTTAAGACGTCTTTTTTCCATAATAAAAGTCAGTTTATTATCACATAATGATATTATGTATGTGATTCGTTAAAGATATGCTAATTAAAATTTTAAATAATTTAACATTGTTCAGTTCTTCGCTTAATAAACACATGTCCTATAAAACTTTTAAACTTACTTCAGATTTGACAAGACGATACGCTGTTTATAGTTTTCAATAACGCGCTTTCAAAGCGTCCACCAACTGTCAGGGTTATCTGAGTCTAATTCATATTTTTAATTTGTTATAATTTTTAATAAATTGAAAATTTTATACTTTTACCAGTTTTGTTAGGCTTTTACGTTTAAAAATTATGTAAAGCTGAATTTTTGTTTAGTATTGGTCACTAAACAAAAATTCAGCTTTACATAATTAAACGTAGGAAACAACGTATTAAATTTATGACTTTTAGTACCTATGTTGTTCTCCACACTGCATACAACATTAATTGTACTAAAATAGAGATATAAATTATTTATTTATAGTTTTGGTAACGTTTCGGGAAAAAATTCCAGACCTAAAGCTTGGAAATTCCAAGATTTTTAATGTCGTCCCATGTGATCAGCTAAACTTAAAATTGTGTTTTAAAGACCACCAACAGCTAAGGTTATTTGGGCCTAGCACCAATTCATATTTTCAATTCATTATTTTTTTTTTTTGATCAGTTAAGCAATTAAAATGCAACTTTGCCTACATCTTTTCAAGGTTTCATAGTTATTTTATCTAAAATATCTCGTATTTCGTAACAATTTTTGCGAATGTACGGTTATAAATAAACGTTAATTTTCTTTTGGATGGCATCGTAATTTGCTCAGTTAGAGTTTTCTGTTTGTTATAAACAGTAAAACAGGATGGCAAAGTTTTAATGCAGGGACTCAGAGGGACTGTTAAATTTACGATAAAGTTTAAGTTTCATTCTTGTAATTTCCGTTCCGTATTGATTCGGTGATGTCGACTGGAGTGGCGCTGCTGACGTCAGCTCCAGTATACCGGAAGTGGCGCGGCACAAGGAAGTACGCGGGACCGGAGTTCTATTTCCGGTAGGAAGAACGGAAGCGAACTGGCGCCCGGAATCTATCTAAAAGCAGCAGTCGATTATAAACTCTATGTTGCATGTATTTAATAGTACTTTTTGTTTAATTTGATTATTTTGTTAGCGAAACGGGTTTTCAACATTGAGAAACGTTTTCCATTTACTGTAACATTCGTATTCATTACATTTGATAATATGTACATTTTCATGACGATCAATCTTATACAAACTTTTAGCTATTGTGTCTGGCTACAACCATTTCAGAAAGAAATTGTTTTTCATGTATAAGTAACTTTATTCGTTTATATTCTTTCGACTCTGTAGCACATTTTTAATTTTAGTAAAAAATAATAATATCAAACACTTTAATTTACCCCCGTACCTTCTTTCGGTAAATTATATAGGTGTATAGCCTATAACTTTCCTTAATAAACGGGCTGTCTAACAAAAAATTTTTTTTTAAATCGGACTGGTAGTTCCTGCGATTGTTTGAACGCGCTAATCTCAGGAACTATAAGTCCGATTAAAAAAAAATATTTTTTTGTTAGATAGCTCATTTATTAAGGAAGTTTATAGGCTATTCGAGTTTTTTAGTGTATTTGCCATATGGCACATACACTATTGGCGTCGGTCGGATGGCGGGACCTAGGGGTCGGACCAAAATTTCTCGACGTTTCATAGCCTCCTGAACATTTTGGCACCATTTTTGGAAATGTCTATTTATATATGTATATATATATATATATATATATATATATATATATATATATATATGTATATATATATATATTTATATTTTTATATATATATGTGTACGGGCTATAACTTTCGAAAGAGTTAATTGATTTTCACGAAATTTGGTAGGCACGTTGGAATCCATCACCGCACGAAGCCTATTTAAAATGGGCCCAATCGGACCATTTTAAGGGTGGTTTTTAGGGGTTGAAAAATGTTTTTGAGCCCAAAAATGCCGAAAAAATTCTCAGAATCGTTTCAAAATTGGAATTTAACCTTTTAGTAACGATTAAAATGTGCTACTAAAATTTTAATAAAATCGGCCCGACAGGACCGGACTTACAAATTTTATGAAAACACTAGTTTGCGGAAAGTGCTTTACTTACTGAAGGGTGTATTTAATTTGGTACCGAGGTTGCATTGATAAAAATATTGAAATTAAGAAAAAAAAATAATTTTTTAAGGGATGTATTAAGGGGTTAAATTTTTTATTTTGTCCAAAAACAAACTTATGTTCACATAATAACTGCACAATGCCTGTATTAGCAAATACACTATATTGTCGGCAGGGTTTTGGCACTGCGACCCGAGTTTTTTTTTAAATTCAATCCCAAAGGGGGTAAAACGGGGGTGTCAGATTTTTTGTTATTACTCGTACTTTTCCGCAAGGACACCTGGCTTACTGTGTCTGAGCCCTAAACATAGTTATACATGATGTGTTTTGTTTCACATGTCAACCATTTTCGACTATTTCCATTTCATCTAATATTTCTAAAATGCCACCCCAGTATATGAGACATATTAGACGTTATTCACGCAGTGGCGGCGTTAGAAGGTGGGTCGGGTGGGTTATGGCCCACCTTAAACTGTCTTGGCCCACCCCTTGGCCCACCTTGGAATAATCCCCATTCTCTAGTTTATCTTTTAAATACGTTTTTAACCCTCGAAATTTCAACAATTTTTCTTGTAAATGCTATAATAGCAAGTAATCTGGGTTAAAATTTTGACGAGCACTGAAATTTTGGGAACAAATTTTATTGGCTCACTTCAGAACACCATGCCCACGTCTGGCCCACCCTAACAAAAAATTCTAGCGCCGCCACTGTATTCACGTCAAAAATAAATGCGGGGTGGATTGGAGATGATGCTTATATATTTTAGGCAATGTGACAATAATTGCAAACAAACACTGAAAGAATTCATAGATGATATAATGTATAAATGTAACAGTTAACCATGTGTAACGTTTTAAATGCCGCCTGTGTAATACTTTTAAACTCGTTGAATAATTTATTTATTACAAAATGCACAACGAAATTGCCAACGTTGAATGAACAAGGAAACTTAGACCGCTCTGTTTCCGCGTTCTGTCGTAATTGAACAGTTCAAATTACCAACATAATAATAAAAAAACTGTATCATGTCTGTTATATACTAATGTCCGTTACTAAAATACGAGACAATCGTTCCAATTCTGAGACCCCATTGTGCCGAATATATTATTATGTACAGGAAAACGGTTTATTGACATTCATAAATCTTTTAACCAGTTCTTAAAAAATATAATTCAGTTATGTCATGAGTAGTGTAGGGTTAAAATTTAGCGAAAGCAGGTTCACATTGTGTTCGGATATCCCATGTTTTTTATCTAAGAAATAGAGTTCTTACTGAAAAAAACGGAAACTGCAGGGGGTTTGTCATAGAGATGCAATGGAAAGGCCATAATATATAAACAATAATATTGCATCCTACAACTAAGCTGAAATATTCTCAGGTCTCCGTATGTACTGCATTTGATTGCGGTCCATTATAATATCACATTTTTTTTTTTTTATTTTAAAAACTTCTAGTTGTTTTCATACATTACTAGTCTTATGAGCGTTAATATCGGTTTTGACTTTTGACGGTGGCACCTTATTAAAAGTGAAATAATTAGCATATATTTTAAGTTTAAGTACGGATAGTGCGCCAAGCTTCATCAAAATCGATCCTGCGGTTTTCGAGTTATGGTGTACAGACAAAGATTCTGGGAAGACGTTTTCCTGTTTAAATATTGAAAAAACCCCTCAAAGTCCCGTATTTGATCTAGGTATTACCATATACTGATGGTAGTTCTCTGATAAGTTTATTATAATATGCACTTTTTTACAAATTTCATTACAATTCTACTGTATACAGTAAAACCTTTTCTTTTAGAGTTCATTCCACGTGAAAAATTCATGATTTGGCAATTTAACCTAAAAAAACAACATTGATCGCACATTAAATGTTGTTCCAAATAATGTGAAAACTTACTCCTGCAGGCTGCCATCCGACCAACATCGTAAAACTATATTAATTTCTGAAATTAGAGTAGTTTTTATAATGTCCGTGGATGTCTTTTGCTTATGTAAGTTACCTACCTTAGATAATCCGATAATATAAAGTTTAAATTCTGATAAAAATTTCTTGATTATTTTGTTTTAATTTTTTTCTTTAAATTTATGTATTGAAACTACTTACATAAACAGAAGTTATAACTCCATAATTATTTTTTTTCATTTTTGAGGTTTATACTGAATTAAAATAATATACAAGTTTAGATGCTAAAAATCGACTTTTCTGTGTCCAATCGATTTTCTTCTAGAGGGCTAATTATTGTTCTATCCGAAAATAGTTTAACAATAATTGTAAAACTATTTTACAACAAGATCAAGTTATTATTTATCTTTGTTTTTTACAAAATCACATATGTTAATCTAATATAGTATTGGGTAATAAGGCAGGATACACTATAAAAAATGCAGTGTATGTCATAGACAAGGCTTAGATGCGTTTTACCTTTTATTAATTAAAAAGTTTTTTCATAAATAGAACTGTCATTTTGGTCGCGGATTTCACAATTATTATTAAAATCAAAATTAACTTTAAAATAAGTAAAAATAAATATAACCGAATTATGTGGCAATTATATATTATGTATTTTTCACCATCAAGTATAAGTAACAAGAAATTTTGACAATTAATGTATAAAAATGACCATTTGGTAAGTAGTGTTAAAGGTTAGGTTTTGTTTCTTTTATAATTCATAACAAAATATTTATGTTTGTGCTTCATTGTTTGTAGAGCCCTGAAGACGTTGGCAAATAATAAAGAATTTATATATTTAACTGGTCCTTATTACCCAATACTTTATTAGGTTATTATTTATCTTGTTGTTTACAATAGAATCTGAATAAATCCGTAGCATTAAATCTCCTCAGGAACGGTCGTGGAATTTTAATTGACGTAAACTGAATAACCTGCTTTTTAAAAGGAAATCTTGCATAAAAATTAATTATTGTGATATCATTGACGACTTCTGATTTAGCAATAGAAAAATTATTACCAGTTTAGTATTTAATAATTTATTCAATTTCCGTCATTGCCTATGGACAATATCAACTGTCTGTGTGTAAATTATTTTAAAATGTCAAGCATATTATTTCTTATATTACATGGGTGTTAAATTACCGCAAAGACTATTAGAATAAATTGACACGCTAACCCAGAAATATTCGGAAAATAATAAAATGATTCATATTCACTAATTAAACTCGTTAGGAAATAATTATGTTTTATTGATGCTAATAATATGTATTTTGCTTAATTGCATTCCAATGTTCTTTGGGAATTAGCGCTCCCAGGGACCCGAGCTCGTACCAGTCGGTTTGTGTATACCGGTTGGCGGATTTTAATACACAAATATGTTATTTGCTGTGTTGAAGACGCTAATGACCTGAGTTGTCGACGCATCTATAATCTACAGTAAAATAAAAAAATTGAAAATTAAAAATAAAAAAAACCAAGAATTACACTAAATATCCTTCAGGCGAAAAATTGAAAAAAAAAATCATGGAAAAACTTACAATTTCCTAAAAATAACGTAATCTTTAACAAATAGCCACATTTTTTTTCTCAAAAAATTCGCCTTGTAGTGTGATTCTTGGTCTTTAGTTTGGGGTTTACCCGAACCCTTTAGCTTTAAAAAAAGCGTCGAGAGAGCTGTAACCGTTTTTAGGCGAGGGGAAAGGATTTAAGATGAAGAGTGCGAGGGGTAACTTCCGGTAGAGAATAGTCTTAAAGTGCCATCATTTTTTTTGCAGCAGACAATACTCGAAACACTTGTGGGCAACATTAAACCAAATCCCCTAATAAAATGGACAATGTACTTTAATAGTGATTTGTGATGTAATAATTATACATTTGAATTCATTAGCCTAATATTCTATAAATTAATATGTTTGTAATAATGTCAGCAAGTAAAATCGAAGGTTCGACAGTAGTATGAATGATGTTTCCTATAATGCGGACAGTAGGTTGTGAGTAGGTGTACATATATGACCCAAATAATTGTTATATAATTGAATAAAGAAGTCAGAAACTCACACACACCTTGGTTTTGAAGCGGTGAGTTGATGTAGTAATCCAAAACCTGTGTGCATATTGCGTACTTTGTGTGCTGGTTGTTGAGTGTAATATGGTTTTGCAATTCGCGGATACGAAGTCGGTATGCGTACACCTTTGACGATTACGTCGCATCGTACAGAAATATAATGTACCCAAATTAGTGACGGAACGAAATAACTCCTAAGAAAATGTCAATTTTAATAGTAAAAACAAAATGTATATTATAAAGAAAAAAATAATGGGTTCGTACTTATTTTGAGTCTTAGTCGGCACCCACTCGTACAAGACAAATTATTTTTTTCGTTTTAAAGGACTTACGACGAAGGTTCATATCACTTTACCATGTTTAAACATTTTGTATTGAAAGGGTTATTTATATTTCAGTAGTTTTTTGTCTCATTAATTTGGGGATCTTGTTTTTCAGGAAAATCGTGGAAATTTTAAATAGTTGAGGGAACGATTTAAATAATTGAGGGAACTATTAAAATAATTGAGGGGACGATTTAATTTGGGTGCTTTTTTTCAGGGAATAAATCGTGGCGATTTTAATTAATTGAGGGAACTATTAAAATAATTGAGGGAACGATTTAATTTGGGGAACTTGTTTTTCAGGAAAATCGTGGTAAAATTGTAAAAATAGTGGAGGGAACGATCTATTGTGAATACATTTAATACGAGGATATTTTGTCATAAGTATAGATATATTATACAGGTTTATTTTGTCATGGGGGACATTTCGTCCGGGGATATTTTATCATGGGGATATTTTGTCATTGGGATATTTTGTCCGAGAATATTTTGTCGGGGATATTTTGTTCGGGGATCAAGACGCCTGATACAATGGCACACAGTCATACAAACATTAAAAGTTAAAAGGAGTTTAAAAAATACTTAGCGTGGAAAATCGTACCAGAAACCGAGAATTACTGTGTAGAGAACAGTGACGTCATACGTTGGTCATTTTCAAAAAGACGTTTTGGTGGCAGAAAAAAAATTTAGAAAAGTCTTGTTTATAGACATTTAAAGTTTCAGTGAAAAAAATAGTGGTAAGACTAATGCTGGGTTACAGAAAACATTGTCAGAAATTTGATTTGACAATGACCTTAGATTGTGACCACACATAATATTTCTCTTTAAGGAAAGCATTGTAGAATTTTGAATCGATCCTGCTCGAAAAATAATTGATCGATCGAAACGGTATTTTTTTAAACTGTACGTATACATAAAAATATAAAAATATAAAAAAATACATAAAAATATACATAAAAATATATATGAGCACTGTTGGAATAAAAACAAAATAAAATATAGTTACTTCTTACCACAACAGTTTTATTGATGGATGTACATTTCAAAAGCTAAGCTTTCATCATCAGCGAACACTACATGAATGTAGTAGTTCATGTAGTGTTCGCTGATGATGAAAGCTTAGCTTTCGAAATGTACATCCATCAATAAAACTGTTGTGGTAAGAAGTAACTATATTTTATTTTGTTTGTACGTATACATATATTTAACATAGTTTTTTTGTACAATTTCCACTTCGAAACAACATTTTTCTTTGCATATTGATCAAAATTTAGCTTGAAAACCGATTTTTTCTATGTAAATCAATCATTTGTTTTTGTGTAAGTACAATCTAATGTTCCACATGACAGAGAATTTCACAATGGCATTACACTGCTCCTGCATGTATAAAAACTGTAATTATGTCTATAATCACATTCTAAGATCATTGTCAAATCAAAATTTTTGACAATGCTTTCTGCAACCATCTTCAGTTTCATATTTAAAAATTTAAAAAAATATATACTTAAATTTTCTATTTGAGTTAGTCATAGTTCTGTATCAAATGATATTAGTACGTCATACGAGTATTATAATATTATGTGTGGTGTAGTTAGAGCGTAGACATGTGCAACCTGAACATGATTATGGATAACCGCAAGCAAGTCGCCATCCCATCATCTCGTGAGCTCATTAAGCTCTGCGTAATACACCAACACATGTACAATGCATTTATTATCTCGGAACGATTACGTAATTTATGTGTTATATCATTGCAAAGATGCCTGTGCTGTGTACATCTCTTCAACTTATCTACAAATTTATTATAGTATCTATATCAGATCAGCTGTATTTCTACTAACATTAATATTATATAATAGCACTTCAACCCGGAAGAATATTGCATATCCTTTTTTTTAATAGTGAAGTAATAGTATACGGTATTAATCGTGATAAAAAAGAATACGTTCAACGTTAGTGTTCTGGGAACTATATTAATATCCTTTGATCACACACCCACACACAATAATAATTATTTTTCTTGTTTTTATAGGTGGTACGAGAAATTGGCGTTACAGTTAAAACACGTAAGTATAGCATTGTATTTTTTTTTATCCGATTTACGGCTAAGCCAAAAGGAGTGATATTGCGTTTAATGTACAATGTATAATGTTGAATGTATAACAGTATAACATGTACGGATGTTTGTTGCCACCTAACGTCCGAACTGCTGGACCGATTTTCATGAAAGATGTTTATCAGGGGAGGTTCTTATAGTTTATCCGTATCTGCCATATTGGAGCACACCAGCTGAAGCCTTATGATCCCTTCTCTTATTTAATATCTACCTACTTAACTAAAATTAAGAAGTAAATAAAAAAAATGGTTAAAAAAACAAATAAAAAAACCCGACATTAGCTATAACAAAAAGTACAAAACAAGCTTCCAAAAATGAAATGTAGTTGGGTAATTAAAGTTTTAGTGTGTTAAGGTGACATTAAAGCTTTAAAATGTTTTTACCGGACTATTACAAGTTTGTTTAGTACTTAATTTGTGTTAGCCAAAGTTAGGTTTTTGTATTTTTATTAATTAAAATATGTCAAGAGCGGTTTTGCCTCAACCTATGGAACTCTCCATATAACAATCTACTTAATCAGTTCCTTTGCCCGGTCGAAAAATTCTTGAAACCCAGATCTAAGAAGCTGAAATTTTGAAAATCCAAAACGGTGCAAGATTACTGGGCGACCTAAATTCTAAAAAAAAACTAAAATCTACTAATGGAGCCTTTGCCATTATAATAGAGGGCTAATATTTTGTATTTATGGTTCTCAAAATTTTCAGCTATACACCCAAGGAATGCTCTTAAGTAGATTTGATCTTGATCTGCTATTTTGTTTCAAAATGATGACCGTTTATATAAAAAAAAACATAAAATCGTAAAATCTTAAAACTGCGGTGTGATTAATGAATTGCTCAGTTACCTTTGACGGGCGTTCTTATAGAATGATTGCAACCCGGAACATTTTCCCGGAAAATGTTGAAAACCTGAAAATTGTGAAATAAAAATAATTTAAAAAAAGAAGTCAGAATGTTTCTAAAGATCATAAAATAGTTTTTCCCTTAATTTTACAATCATCTTCCCCAACCTACCTTCAATTAGAACAGTCTATAATAGAGAAGTGAGACGCTAATGACCTAAGTTGTCGACGCGTCTATAATTTACAATAAATAAATAAATAGAGAAGTGATTCCGCCGAATTCTAATTGAATGTAGGTTAGGGTAGGTGATTGTAAAATGAAGGGAAACATTATTTTATCCTTTTTAAAGACATTCTGAAGCTGATTCAATAAAAAAAATTTTTTTTTAGTGTCATCCCCTTTTTTATAAGTATGCCATTGAAACATCTAATTATATCTTGAAGAAAAACTGCGGCGGCAGGTTTATCAAGCAAATTACGTCACGCACACTCACACACCTCCACGCTCTGTGATCTGTAGTTTGGACGCAGAATGATGCATTCACACACACATACATACATATATTTACACTTGCAGCAGCAGCGGCGGTAACCAAAACACTTTCTCTCACCTACAGACCGAGTTTCCTATCTGGGTCTCTGAGCCACTATTACATACATTGAGTATTACGTATTATGATATAATATCTATTAAATAAACACGTGAACACAAACATATACAAAGATTAATTATATATACATATAGATATACCGCGTGTGCATAATATTATTTGTTGCACATCCGTTTAGCGTGGGATTTTTAAACAATATTTTTTTGATGTCATGAGGAAGGTTTCTTCATGGCTTAAAGGATCAAAAAAAGGCGATACTGATGGTTATATATCACATATTTAGTACTAACGTTTCGGAAGAAATTTTGTGCCATCTTCTGCCGTAAAGTTAGAATTAAATGTGATATATGAACATCAGAATCGCTTTTTTTGATCCTTTAAGCAACAAAGAAACCTTCCCAATTACATTAAGTTGACTACTGGATCACACTTTGTAATTGTAATTACTTAATATTTTCTTTATTTAGGTGTATAGGCCTTCCAATCCCGAATCCTCGGGATCCCGATTGATTTTAAGGGTGCTTGCGGCATTAGAGTACAGTCTAATTATCTGATATGGAGGCGGTAGCTCTTTCATTAGATAATTATCTGTGCTACCTGAGACACGTTTTCCCACCATCAATACCGTCTCTGCCACCACATGTTTTTATATCAATTTTTTTTAACTTCTTAAATAAACATTCTTATTTTAAAAATACCAGAATATTGTATTGTTATCAAAACTACATACGACTGCAAAGTTTCACGTCAATTGGACATTTGGAGGAGGGTGAAAATCACGTTGCAATATTGTTTTCCATGCAACATACATGCAAGTGAAGCTAATATAACCGTGGTAAAAAACCTCAATTTCATTACAAAGGGAAAGGAGGAAGATTGAAGTAACTTTAAATGAGGACGCGACTGAAAAAGTTTGAGCACCACTGAGACAAACTTTCAGTAAACGATCTATTATCAGAAAATTTGATTAACCTTAGGTACCTTAAAAAATATTAATGGAAAGCAGAACTTTAATCTAGAATCCCATTTTAAACGAATATGGAACATAATAAATTAAACACACGGTATATGTATTACACTTATTATACGATGTACCTACATAAACATCGAATGAAGAGTAAGTGTAATTACTAATTAGAAATAATAAATGAACATATAATTATAACATAATAATACGTGTTTTGGTACTTTGTTGATTTTGTTTCAAGAACTAATTGTTTTGTTACTATTGGATACTAGACACTTATGGTTATCGAGCGTCTATAATATATAATTTGTTTTCTGTATATCTGTAGTTGTTATGGGAATTTGAAATTGCTTATTGTCCTCAAAGACACTTAACACACGCTTACCACATGTTTCTGAGACTAAAATAAGCCGATTTAAGCAAACTTGCCTTCTTACAAAATTGCTTAGTTTGGGCGCTATACGGCCCTGAAGTTGCAATTTTGAAATCGTTTTTTTGTTATAAATTTAAAACGGCTTGTGCGATTTTGCTAAAATTTGGCACGTTGACATAGTTTTATGGAACAAAAAAACCCATATTAAAATTATAAATAATATTAATCAAAATTTTATACTTAAACCCCTTTTCTTCCATTGGCGTAGAAATTTGAAACGTTTAAATATTAAAAAACCCGAGTTCTACGCCTATGGATTAATATTAATCATAATTTTGATATGGGTTTTTTGTTCCATAAAACTATGTCAACGTGCCAAATTTTAGAAAAATCGCACAAACCGTTTTAAATTTATAACAAAAAAAACGATTTCAAAATTGTAACTTCAGGGCCGTATAGCGCCCAAACTAAGCAATTTTGTAAGAAGGTAAGTTTAGTTAAATCGGCTTATTTTGGTCTCAGGAACATGTGGTAGGCGTGTGTTAAGTGTCTTTGAGGACAGCCTGTATATTTAAACTTGTGTTCACCCGTGGCCTAGCTCCGTTAATATCAGTTTTAGTTTAGTCAGAAATCTTATCTTAACCTGATCATAGCTGGATCAAAAAGTATACCTTATACTTTGAGTTTTGCAATTGAAAAGTCTGTCGAGCCGTTTTCGAGTGATGCTGCTAATTCTAGAAACGTATTTTCTCGCTAGTTATCATACAAAATACCCAAAAATTACATAGACACTTATGACCACAATTGTGACTCAGAATGACCTTCTCAACAATTTATGTAAATATCAAACGAATTATTGAAGTAATACTTTGCGAAATAATGAAGTAAAAG
Organism: Mongoloraphidia duomilia; assembly: GCA_039654895.1. Lineage (NCBI taxonomy): Eukaryota > Metazoa > Arthropoda > Insecta > Raphidioptera > Raphidiidae > Mongoloraphidia > Mongoloraphidia duomilia. The sequence goes on along the minus strand of CM077524.1, from coordinate 43,897,168 downwards.
TTTGAAATTTCAGAACCTTGTATGTCTCATGAACTGTTTGCAAACATAATATGCTTATAGGAACTTTTTTCTTAAATATAGACCTAAAAAATTAGTCTACGGAGTTTTCAGTATTATTTGGGAAACACTATATTAATATCCTATACAGGGTGTTAAAAAAATAGTGTAACATATTTAAAGAGGTAATAGTATATGGACCAAAATGAACAAAAAAGTCTTTGTAAACATGGGTCCGCAAAGTAACGGTTTCGGAGATATGGAAGGTTATTCTTTTTTGAAACATTTATTTGCAATTATTTATTACTTATTTATTATGTACAAACAAACGAAAAAAGCTTCTAGCAAAACGAAAAAATAAAGTTACATAAGATGTTCAAAGTGCCCTCCTTCTATTTCCAAGCAGGCACGACATCTTTGTCTGAAAGATATTAGAACTCTTTCTAAAACCCCCTCATTGGCTCGGATTTGTTAGCATTTTTGAATAATTCGTAGCTGCAGCTCCTCGAGGTTATTTAAAGGAGTACCATAGACTAATGTTTTCAAATATCCCCAAAAAAAGAAATCTAGAGGGTTTAAATCAGCATAATACAGGTCCGCCACTTTTCGTATCTTCGAAACCGTTACTTTGCGGATCCATATTTACTAAGACTTTTTTGTTTGTTTTGGTCCATACTATTACCTATTTAAATATGTTACACTCTTTTTTTAACACCCTGTATAAATCCAGCATCTTCAATTTTTACTGATGTAAAAAATCAGTAGGTTTTTCAGTTATTATTAAAATTTGATTAACATCACTGAGTGTATGGGTACTAAAATGTGGATACACGGATAAAAAGAACACAGATCTTTAAAAATAATAAAAAAAACACTAATAATACTAAAATTTTTATTTTGGAATAGGTATGTGTTTACTTTTCACATTCATTCAGGTTAATTAAATTTGAGAAATTACATACAATATTATTATTGAACAGAAGCATGAATGAAGTAAAGTAAGTAGGTACTTCTGAAATGGTAATTCGTATTCACTATTTTCACATCATTACTGGTTTACACATATTATGGTGATGCGGTAACTTTTGACATTATAATATACTTACTCACGTGTATATAAATAAATCAATTAAAGTATATGTACTTTCATTATACGGGGTCCGACATAAATAGGATTTTAATGTTACTGTTGACACATTTTTAATACTGCTATAACTAAATATTGTTTCGATAAAAACCAATAACTCTATTGTCTAACTAAAATTCAAAATAATTCAAGCCTGACAATTGCAAAGCTTGTAAAGATTACTACTTTTGACAGCTCAGTTATCTTGTTTTTTTCACACATTTGATAATATGACCCATTACAGGCCGGTATACATGCATGTAATAGTGGGTATGGCAAAAAAAATTTAAATACGTACTTGACCTTTCTTATTTCAGATGGAATATCGTGTATATCGTGTGCTGAGTCGAAAGAAAATCATGTTCTGGATAGAAAATGTTAACACAATTTTAACTCCAAAAGCATTTTAACCCTGCATTGAAAATGTATGAGATATTTCATTTCAAATAACAAAATTTACCATCGTAATCTACAGCGTGTCCACGAAAGTTCTTTACAAATGGATTTTTTTTTATTAATTATTGGAGCAAAAATATTTTTCTGTGGAAAAGTTCTGCTTCGTCCAAAACCTCTAAAACACCAAAGAAAATTTTTTTCGGCCTAAAGTTATACGAGGAAAATCAAAAAGTTTCATTATACTAAAAATAAAAATTATCTGTGATATTCAAGATTTTCGCTAAATTAGTTACATAATCAAATGTAATTCAAAATTATAACATAACTAACTTCTAAGTATAATTATTTATTCAGAACTATAAGTCAGAATTCAACATGTCCTCCATCTCTCTCCATACAAAGAACAACTTTAGGCCGAAAAAAATTTTCTTTGGTGTTTTAGAGGTTTCGGACGAAGCAGAACTTTTCCACAGAAAAAAATTTTTGCTCCAATAATTAATAAAAAAAAATTCCATTTGTAAAGAACTTTCGTGGACACGCTGTATATTGAAAATACATTTAATCGAAGTTGTAATTTCAGTAATAAACAAGTTAATAATAGTAGGTAATATTGAAGTTGCATCCCTGTATAGTAAAAATATAGCGAAGATAAGTTGATAATTTCTAACCTGAAGTAAGACTATTGTGAAACATAAAAATGACGATTTTGAACCAGGAAGCGATATCTAACGTCAGATTATAGGTAATGAGAATTTCGCATCACGATCTGCAACAAATTTGTGCCAGATCCTGTACAATGTATGCAATATGGGAAATAATACAGGTCAAACAAGCAAATAATGTTTGATTATTACGTCATACATTATCCTCTTCTTTAATAATTCTTTATCTACCTTAGTAATGCCTGTAAATGATTGTCTGACATCTGTGCACTTTATGTAAAGTAAAAGCAAGTGTTGTTTCGCCTACATTATTGTAGCTCGGGGCGAGATTCGCCGTCTCGTGAATCTGATATTTAACAAACAGTCTATGCACGTACACCAAAAGTGATAGATACCAATAGAGAAGTGGCATTTGTGAAAGAAATTATACATAATATTGAACTATTAAATAACACTGGATTTCTGGTATAACTTTTAACATTAAATCTAAATTTAAGAATGTCGAAAATGGAAATCTTCATGTAGATGAAAACCAATGACATTCTTAAATCTAGATTTAAGGCTGAAAGTCGTATCAGAAACCCAGCATATAAGTTGAAGATTAAAGATACTAATAAATATATTGTTTCTTTATCTATTACAAATTACAATCAACAGCAGAAAAATCAAAATTTAAAAAAATGGAATGGTTTCTTTTTGACGTAGGACCTGCCTGTATGTTGACGGGTCAATAATTTCGACTTGCGCATTCAAGTCTTTTTATGAAGCAGAAAAAATCGATATAACTTTGTAAGAAATAAAAATATATAACAAATATTTAGATCACTTGAAAATTCTACAGAAATTGTTTCTTCTCGACGATCGTTTCGGACCAAAGTCCATCTTCAAGGAGTAGACATGTACATGTCTACTCCTTGAAGATGGACTTTGGAAGAAACAATTTCTGTAGAATTTTCAAGTGATCTAAATATTTGTTATTAATCATGTTCTACCAAGTGCCGAGTGAAAATTCAATGCAAACTATAAAGATATATAAGGATATGTGAGGTGCCATTTGATAGCCAAAGAGTCCCGTTCAATTATAATTTGAAATTATTAAGGGCGTTTGATAGTTTATTTAGTATACAATTTTAAAAAACAAGACTAAAATGCATATTCCTTCATTACAATTTTTTTTTCAAAATGTAGTCCTACAAACACTGCGGTACAAGCAGTATTGAACCCATTCGATTTTTTTGGCTAATTTCGACAGTTTTAAGTTCTCGGTTTTCAAATGGCATTTTTGAAGCTGGATTTAAACGCATTTGGAAAGACATATCTTCCTTTGAGACGCCGCTGTTTTCAAAAAATTGTCAACTTTTCAGCCGGGAGCACCTACATACATATTTATTGCAATTAATGCAAGTATTCTATATTTAGCTAGCTGCTCCATTAATCAACACAAGGAAACTAAGCATTGTCGTTAAATTAACAATAATTACAGTAACAAAGTGTAGTGTATATTAACAGAGTTTTGTGTACAACACATCTGGAGCTGACAGTCGTTGTCGGACCCCTCTAAGAATGATATAAATAACATTCGTAATATATTGTTTAATTTACTATGTTATTATTCCTATTGTCACGAAGAACTACATCATTGCGAAGCATAGAATATAACCATATACAGACACGCAACTACTCTAACATTTACGTCACATCATCGCTTGATCTATTAAAATAAGAAGAGAAACATCTTTTCCGTTAATATTTGTCAGGGATTTGTTCAGTAGATCATATAAGCCGGACAGTTATTCAAAAAATATTTTATCATTTTGTGAAAATTCTAAAGAAAATTGTAAAGAAAAACGTTAAAACTGGCAGAAATTATAAAACACATTTAAATCTATTTTTCATAACTTAGGCATAGGTATAATTATATAATATATTATATACTATCGTGCACGGTATCACTAATATTAATTATTGATTCACTTGATTGTATCAATAAAACTTGTCTTCTGACACATTGAACTATTTGATAGCATAGTTCGTCTTCATCTAGCGTTGCTTAAAGGTCCGAAAATGTTTCTCTGTTATTTTAATGCATAAAAATGTGAATAACTTCTACAGTGGCGTGGCACCTGCGTGGAAACTAAATTTTATGTATGTTCGAATCAATCGGCACATGAAGCCTATTTAAAATGGTTGTATTTAGGGGTTAAAAATTGTTTTTGGGACAATAAACACCGAAAAAATTTGAGTAATTATTTTAAAATCACAATTTAAATCTTTAATGAAGATTGAAATCTGCTCTTAAAATTTATCATAATTAGATTGCAAGAGTTTTTTAACTGTCAGCATGTATGATTACTTGTTCGAATGACAATAAACTTTATTTATTTATTTTATTCGGGGTAGTTTACTGCGAGCTGCTATCCACGTATACTAAAAAATGAAAATGATAGGAAGCTTTACTGTCCGAATTATAACACGACAGGACACCTAAATGTGGCAAAATTTGGAAATATAACTGCCTTGTTTATCACCTATGAGATACGAATTGAGTTTTGCCAAATTGTGTCATCGACCAGAAAGTCTTGAAAATTTTACTATAGCTGGTTGGCTCATTTATCATAGTTATATCTAAATTGAGTATTTAGTAATGATTTCAACCGATCTTTGTCAGGTTGTTCATTGCTCTATGAAGTGAGGATAGTACATGCAGCTAATTGAAGAGAATTAAGCATAGTGCCGACCTCTAACCTGCCAACATAATCAACACTATCAACACGCATCACAGTACATACATATATTACTGTTGTGGTGACAACGGACCCTCTTCCTCGTTTAAAGTCCTACTTCTAAACAACGTTCTGCAGCCGCACTAAGCTTGTTAACTCTTACAGGGTCGACCACCGCTTAATGTTATAGTTGCAGAGTCTTCGAAGAGCCACACATTCTAAGTTGCCGATTTAAATCTATCACCATGCAAAAATGGGTTTTTTTACTCCATTTATAACAGACGTTTTAAGCAATTAGCATCATATAGATTATACTAACTTAACTTAAAACAATGAATTGAAGTCGGGTGAAATTTATCGAGAGTTTAAAATAAAAACTTAAATATATAAAAAATTACCAGTTATTTTTTCTGCAAACGCCCACCGGTTTGGATAGCACGCGAACATTTCTTTTGGTGTACCGCTCTTAGAGAGAACTACCAATGAATTTGCTTCCTCACTTCAGAAAATGCACATATGCCTAATCTAAGACTCTGTAAGATAACATAAAATATAGCGTTAAGAATATGAAAATGGCTTAACGAGTGCTTTTAACAATATAGATAATGCCAGGTGAATCAAGAATAACTTAGGTCGTAGCATTGCGCCTTGTGGAAGTTTGACTTTAATGGCAGCAGAGTTAATCGGAAGATTGGTGTGTAAGTTTTGTTCAAACTTGAACGGAATCACAAATGTTTGCAGGCGATATGGCGCCGTTCTAAACGTGAGCAATAATGAAGCGGTGCAGCAGTCAGTGCTCTCTTTCATCCATTTGTTGTCGCCGAGGCCCGGATGGTTGGATGGACGGACATCAATTGATTCAATTTAACGTGACGTCACTTTTATTAAGTAGCTACAGGAACCGTGTTCCACTTCAGAATGTCTGTGTCAGTTTATATTGTGTTATCTTTTCATCTGAACAAACTATCAACATTCAGCTATGAATATTAAGAAGATAGAATTGAAGCATGTTGGAATAAGGCACCCACGTGGATGAAGTGGAATCATTGACCGGTTGAAAAACTTGGTTAGGCTGTACAAATTCAAATTGAAAATGTTAAGGACGCGTCGAAAATGCATCTTAATATCCGTGGTTTGTGTAATCTATTTGTATATTACTAATTAATAATTATCTATAGCCTTTATCAACGACTCCGTTCTCGTTAATGTTGGTTTAGCCAGATCTCTTATCTTAACTCAAGCGTAGGTGGATAAAAACGAGGTTCCTTAGTACCAAAACCAAATTAGTTCGACCATTTACTACTGGTACAGACACAGACAAAAATTCTGTAAATACGTTTTCCCATCTACGAAACATATAAAATAGGTATGTATTCAGATTTGTATCTAGGAATATTAACATCAACTTCTTACAAATTTCCAGTTGCCCATTTAAACAACAGTAATCGTGTATTTTGAGTACCAATTTGTTGACAGTAATGGATAAATTCCTAAAATTTTATTTTGAGGAATATAAGATTTCTAGGATAATATTTCATTTTATTCTAGGAATATTTTTTATTTGAGAAAATAGGGAACGGTGTTATATTACTACGAAAAATGTATACCACACATTTCTCGATAACACATAATTTGAATAATTATTTCATACATAATAATATGTAACAAACAGAAAATCTACAATTTAACCGCGCAGTCGTTACAAAACAGAATTTTTGTCAGTTGCTGTCATGAATATTTTTTCAAAATTAGAAATCGATATCCTCTTCAGCCGCCTTTTTCCTTAGTTTTGAAACAAAATTACTGCGACTGTACTGTGAATTATTTAGAGAATATATTTAATGTTACAGACTATACCTTTCCGGAGGATATTCCCTGAGGCAATATTTCTTGGTTCCTCAGACGCTTATGACTTCTGATGTCGAGCGTCTATAATTTACAATATCTATCTGCCTTAGTCCAATCACTATCTATTGACAAGAATATCTCGGATTACACCTGCAAAAAGCTATTTTGTAATTATAGATGATAATAATTTGTTCTCAAAAGGTAATAGAAACACTTTTTTTTATTTTAAATATATAATGCAGATACTGTCAGATGTGAAGCACGACAACCGACAAACTGTCTCGTGATGCACGTGCGATTTCCACATACAATAGCGATTGACAGGCCGTCATGAATTTGTTCCAATTTATATTGTGTAAAACTTTTTTCGAGAATAGGTGTATACTGCACTCAAATATTCCCAAATCCTTAATGCATTCTCCGTTTAGTATACTGACCTAGAATATGTTTTAGTCTGTAGCCCCAAAAAACCAAAAAAATTTTGAATGATCCACTTAAACAAGTTTGTATTGCAAATCATAGTTAATTATTTAAATTCTGCAGGATAAAGGTTTTCGAACAATATTATATAATGGCACGATAATTCGACAATAATTATAACTAAAACATAATAATAATAATAGAACCTTTGTCTCTGATTTCTTTTTCTTGCGGGTTTATTAGATATTTTGTATCTGGGATAAACATGTTTTCAGAAATTTTGTTTGTCTGTGTGAACTGGTATTACATGCAAGCGGATGGACAGATTTTTATGAAACTTGACATACTATCAATCATTAGTACCTAAACTTAAAGTATGGTAGGGTCCTCGGTTAAAACCGACATTAATGCGAGCGAAGCCGCGGGTAAAGGCATATAAAGTAAAATATGTAGATACATGTGTCTACAAATCAATGCAATAATATGAACTTGACACTCTGTAAAACAAACATTTTTTGATAAAATAAGTACACCCAATATAAATATGACTCACTGTTAGTTTAAAATGTGTGTTAGTTTTTTTATAGACTGTACTTATTATTGTTGCTTCTTTGCGGTCATCGAAGAAACGCAATTATTGCGGAAATTGCAGATGTTTTATAAATATTATTCATAAAATATGTAAAAACGTTATAATATACATAGAAATATTTCTGCTCTAGATTCTTCTGATCGTAAAAACTTAAAACGTATAAAATTTTAAAACATGTGTATTGTGTATTACCTACATAGAAAATAAAATAAGTTTAAAAAGTAAATTCTTCTATGAGACTACTTTTAAGATTATTGTGTATAACGAGCTTTGGCAAGTGTCGGTTTTGACGAGACCCTTAATTAAAACCTAAGTGTACCCATGAGATAAAATGTACCCGATATTTCATTCACATTGGTCGACAGCAGAAAAAAATTTAAAATCTCGAGGTTGAAATTCCAAATTTGTTTGCTTCATTATTTCGCAAAGTATGAATTTAGTTCGTTTGAAATTCTGATAAAATATTGGGAAGGTCATTTTATTTATTTACGACTAGCCCTACTGGTGGTTTCGCCCGCGTATATTTCGATTTATGATTTATTACCCCCCCCCACGAGAAATTCTCCCCCTGCGCAGCGAAGTCGGACTGGTGGTGTTTATAATATTAATAGGATTCCGCATATACGCTAAAATTCAAAAGAATTTCAGTTACGTTTTGTTACTATCCCACAGGAGTTATCCCCCCGCGAGAAATTTGTCAAAATAAAATATAGCCTATATCAATCAGGGAGTGTAGCTTTTTATTAATGAAATTTTTTTAGAATCGGTTCAGTAGTTTCAGAGATAAGAATTCATGATTTGTTACCCCCCTCCCACGTGAAATTCTCTCCCTGCGCAGCGAAGTTGGACTGGTGGTGTTTATAATATTAATAGGATTCCGCCTATACGCTAAAATTCAAAAGAATTTCAGTTACGTTTTGTTACTATCCCACAGGAATTATCCCCCCCGCGAGAAATTTGTCAAAATAAAATATAACTAGCTTTTTATTAGTGAAAATTTTTTTAGAATCGGTTCAGTAGTTCTAGAGATAAGAATTTATGATTTGTTACACCCCCCCCGCGAGAATATCTCCCCCTGCGAAGCGAAGTCGGGCTGGTGTTAATAGGATTCCGCCAATAAAAAATCAAAAATCATTAAAAATCCTACGTTTTTCCCGATTAAGGAACCCTTCACTATACAGGTTGCAATTTTTTTGCGACGCCCTTCAAAAAGAAGATACCCGTATGTAGCTCTAGCAGACAATAAAATTACTTTGTTATTCAACGAAAACTCCAAAGAATATAGAATCTTAATTATTCTAAGTATTTATTAGATTCAAATTCTAATAATTAGAAAACATAAAAAACTACAAACAAAACAATTAATGAGAAGGATGAGCTTGCTTTTCTGAGCTTAACTTCTTAAATCGGGGCTTAAGTTTTGAAATTTCTACTCTCATTTCTTTTTCTAAATTTATTTGTGACCTGTACTTCGATTTGACCTATGCGTATCATCTCGCGACTCACATAGGATAGCGCCGCGACGCCCCAGGACGTCGCGATGCACAGTTAAGGAACCTCTGGCCTAGTGTATAGAATCACATTCAGACCCTTAAATTTGGAGATTCAATTACGGGACATTTGTACACGATTTGCCGGTTCTGTTGATATATTATTAGCAATTTATCCACACGGCATGATGGCCAAGCTGTCTGTAGCCGGCTTAAAAAATGACATAGAACACAACAGTACCATAACATACCTGCAACGAGTTTGATAGGTCTCTTCCTTCTGTAACATATTCCACGGTGTCTACCTTTGTCACCGTTAATGTAACATAACGGGCCGTCACATTAACTCGTATCAGTCCACATACGGCTCTTTATGACTGACTCTGCAACCTGTTACGGTATTTTCAACGTCGCATCGCTATACAGACTAGTCTTCTTATTGATTGCAAACGGAAATTGACCGTTCTTTTATGTATCCGATTATGTAAAAAATATATTTTAATCGATAATGGATCAATTCCCGTTTTGATTATGACATTTTTTTCCAATATCCAAATAGCTTCAGGGAAACACAAAACTATTTTTAAGATGACGCAGATTGGGATAAAGGATACCAACGCCTTTTCTCGCCACAGGCCCTCGCAACATTAAGATTCCAAACAAAGTTAGGACTCGATTTTTATACCGTAGATATCTACTGTTTTGATGTATAAAATTAAGAAGATCGTTGGGATATATGTTAATTAATATTAACAAGCGCTTAGTTCTCGAGTTAATTAATCTGAGGATTTATTATTATTACATTACAATTATTATTAACAAAGGCATGTTTTGGGCGATTTTTGTATGGTTTTATACCACCTTTTTCCTGTGCTGTCTCAGGCTGGATTGTTTATTAATAAATTTAAAGTATTAATTGCTTCTGGGCACAGATAGCCCCGATAATTATTAATGGCATTAAAAAAATAATAAATTTTATGTAATAAAAAATCACCATTATGGCGCTCCATTATTGCAAACCTCAACTTTTAAGCGCCATATTTCAGAGTCAAAGCGTTGACTGAATTTCACTCAACGGTCAGAGTTAAAACTTAAAATTACGGTTTCTCACGAAGTGCTAGCAGTATCCATAACATGTACAAAATGAATTGTAAAAATTTTAAAAATTGCGACTAGGCGTAATCGAGGTTTCCCTTTCAATTAAAATATGGAGTTTTGTTTGAATTTCTGAAAATCTGATTTTACTGAAAGTTGGTTCAAATTTTGGATTTCTGTTCTTAACGCCTCATCAATCATAATAAAACTAAAGTGAAATACATCAAATTGGTCCCAATATGTAATTTTCTTTCTAAATGCTTATTTTATTTGTATAAATTAGATATTATTGTGACTTTTTACCAATAACATTAATACACTAAGCAAGCTTTGTTTTTAGAGAAACAAAAAACAAACAAATTGAATTAAAAACTTGTTGTTTCCTTTGGACGTAATTCATAGAAATGAATTACGTCCAAATGAAATTCTTATCCTTTTAAATGATTTTATGTACCTACCTACACAATTTCGTAAGCCCCAACTAATTTACTATCTTTAAATTCTCAATTTTTCTCTGGCAACTGCTATAATAAATTGTTTTATTATCTATAATATAATCTCTTGCTGGAAAAATTATTTTAAGCCTATTTTCCAGATAAACAATAATATTTTTTTGGTAGTTTTGTTATTTTCTAATTTTCAAAACAATAATTCAAATATAAATTGTAAACACTCTGAGGAAAAAGACCTTGAAAATGTATTTTCACAATATATTTCAGTAAGTTAAGTATGTAGGTACTTAACACGTGCTAATATTTCCACGTGGATACTATCTACATCTGTGTAACAGAATTGAATGTTACAATGATTGTTAATAAATAATTTGAAAAGAAATCAGATTATCGTCTAGTGATAAAGTAATCATTACAGATAACGGAATTAAAAACCTAATTAGTACCTACTCGTAAAACGAAATTATTGTTTATAGGAAGCAATAAAACTACAAAATAGATCAAGGTTAGAACAATATAATTAATTAGGTTTGAAATGCAAAAGAAACAACAGAATAATTCTTCTTCTATTTATGTTTTAAATTAAAATTTTGGAATCAGGAATGTATGGCTTCAAAAAAAAAACAGTAAAGGCGTGAAAGTAATTTAAGAATTATTATGTGCGACAAAGACAGTAAATTAATGTTTTTAAATTTTTACTCCGAAAACTATTGCCAGTTTTGCAATAGTTAATTCAGTAATAGTTTTACCTATGTAAGAGTGGTCCCTAATTTACTTATGATGTTTAGATAATAATCTATAATTTTTTTCAGATTTTAGTTTAGCGTTAAAGTATCGATTTGCTATTTTATCAGTACCTATATACGATACATTTTTAGAGTGTTGGGTCTCCAAGTCACTATATGAATATTATGAAGTATTAGAAATACCTTGTATTATGTCCGTCTTGTGACTTATTGTGAATTTACACTACGCGTTTCAGCAACGAGTTGCCCATCTTCAGGTGTGGTTAATTATTTTTACACATACATTTCTATTCCATCTACCTACTATATAAATCATAAAATCTCGAAATTTAAATCAGTACCTACTTTACAAACCACGACATAACACACAGTGCTTAGCATCATAATATTATATAGTGTTACGAATACTCAGTGTGTGTTTTTTAAAAATAATTAACCACACTTGAAGATGGCAACTTGTTACACGTAGTGTAAATTCACAAGAAGTCACAAGACGGACATAATAAAAGGTATTTCTCATACTTCATAATATAAATAATATACCTATATACGATAAAATCACAAAAAGTTGAATTTTTTAGAGTGATATTTTGAACGTCTGCATTTCTAAATAGTTGGACCTTATAGGCATATTATCCCATCTTACTCTTCTATGATGCCATATCCTGCACTTTTTAAGGAAATTTTATGACATACAATTTTGCCTTATTTGATTCTTAAATGTAAAATCTAGAAAATCTCTTTTTTCACCTTGAACATGCAATTTACGCCGTAGGTATTTTGAGTGAATTCAGTCCAAAGTGTTATTACCTGATATAGGTACTTTAGATAATAATTTTAGCAAAAAAATGAATTATCTTGCACTTGCCGGTTCTATCATAAAATACAGTTGAGCTGAGGTCTAGAATTTAAAAAACAACTCTTGAATTTGTTTTAAACGTTAAACCATCCTCTTAAAATATTATAATGAAATTCAAGTTTGCAAATAAGGTAGAAAACAGATATTATAGATTACAGACCCTCTACAACAGAGGTCATAAGCGAGGTAGAAAGCAATTTAAATCTTTACTTCAAATATGGAAAATACCGAAAAATATCAAAAAGTTGCATCATTTATCAAAAATGTATTTTTAAGGACTGTAAATATTTTATTTTCTATTCAAATACCTGTGAGGATTAATTTTTAATCTTACTCCATTTGTTGTGCGAATGATTATTTATTTTATTATGTCGTAATGTGTTTTCCAAAGAAACACTTTTATTATTACCAAGCGATATCTATTTTGGAAAAAAACTCTTGTTTTACTGCAGACTTAAGACGAATTAATTTTATGTCGTAAAAGATGTACTTTCCTTATTTTTTTTACTTTAGCAATTGAAAATTCTGAATGCCTTCAGTTACGAACGGCATTGAAACTATTGAAAATATTTCAAAGTCTTCATGGTTTCCGGGCTTGTAGGCCGTGGTCCGGTGGTATTTCTACCTGACGTTTCGTCTACAACTGCGGTAGACATTCTCAAAGGCGATGTGGCAGCGGTCGAAGTGTCCTTCTTGGCGGCTCACAGGTCAGTGTGTCGGTGAATGGTGTTCTCCTTTCTTTTATACCTAGTGCCAGTGTGTTCTCTGTTCGGTCGTAGTCCGTCTCTCTGTCATTGGTCAACGGCCTGCAAGCCCGGAACCATGAAGACTTGGAACAATGCCGGCCGTGAAAGCTTGCACACCTGGATAAGTTTATTTAAAATAACAAATCGTTGACAATGCCGATCTTCAAATCATAGAAGTTTTCTATTTCCAAAGGATCCGGAACTGAAAAGAAGTGGTTGCATGCTATCAGAAGGGAAAAAACTTAATTTCTCGCGCGTTTTTTTATAAAAACCCAAGATAACTTAGGTAGTTCTGTATACCTGCTGCCATCTATATTACGTTTCTTATGTGCTCATCTCCATTCACATACAGTCTGCCAGTCAGATATCACCTTTCTTTGTCCTCTTGACTGAATTTTGACGTAGGCGACGACGGCAGTGTAGATTAGGGCAAATTGTCAATCTGACCATTATAGATCATACACAAAAATAGTGAAAATTTTCCAAGGAATTAAAACTGTCAGCGTTACTTTTAAGACACCTGTATATTATAAATATCTAGTACCTATATAGTCAACATGTGCCCAATTATGTATTATTTTTTTGCATTTCTACGTTAAAAGTTGTAAGTTTGCGTACAAATAACAATCGAATGTTGAGCACGCATAAAAACCATCACCATGGAACCTTTCATTCAATAACACACCTTCTTGTTGCAAGAAAATAAAAGAAGTGCATCACTCTCTGCAAAAAAGAAGAGATCCACTCAAGTATGAAAGACTCTGACATTCAAACCTGGAATTACGCTTCAATAGACAACTATTTCGCTATACAGTAAATTTTCTAGTCATTTTTATAAACGTTAAATACTTTCTGCATTTTGTTATATTTACTACCTATACATTGTGTGCAGAAGATTCTCTCTGAACTGAAGATTTAACGATGTTGTTTCCAGTAAATGAACAGCAAAAATATGCATCTTAAATTTACTTTACAGATACACAAATCTAAAAAAAAATGAGTATTCGATGACACAAAGCAGAAGCGAAATGTTAGCTAATTTTGTGCGTTCTCAGATTAATTGTGAGTCATGAGTATACTGACGAACATTTTTCTGAGTGTGTAGTTCCTTTCAACGTTGCTAACTGCAAATTACCAAAAAAGGATTTCAGAAAAACCAGAAAAGTGTAAACAGGCATCCTAAAAAAAGTTGTAAAAACAAAACATCCGAATAACTCACTAGTACAAAGGAAGCTTCATTATATTCAAAAAGTAGTCGGATAAAAATATGTTAAGGCTGGTCCTAGATTGGCCCAAAAGGTGCACCACATCCTATATATAAGGATTTTTGTGCTTCCTCTTTTTACTGAGTCCATCAACAAATTGTCTGGATCTTCTTATGAGCTCCAGAAGATTGGCCACTAGATTGTCCTGTGGAATAATTCCATCCTCATCTATGTAACCAAAGATGGTTGTCCTCCTGTAGGCCTGTAGGCTAGGGCCTCAGATTCGAACACGATATGGGTGGCTGTTTTATCCTCAATTTCGCAGAATGTACACAGTGTTGATGCTTGATGTATTCCCATCACTCAGACGCTAATGACCTCTGTTGTCGAGCATCTATAATCCACAATTCATTCATTCATTTTTGCCATCACATCAGATGGTGTTTTGTCAGAGAAAAATATGTTAGTTCGATCGGTATTATCTCTCAGCGCTTTAAAACTTTAGGCTATTTACCTAACTACTTTTCATATACGAAGTTTGTTTTAAAGTTTTGAGTTGACCATTGTCAGTCTTTTTTGTAATAACTTTTTTTAAACTTTTTTTAGTTTTTATGTTGGGATAATTTCTCTATATCATTTTTTTAAAATGCAATATAAAGGTATGTAGTCAGATAACACACTCAAAATGTCAATATCGCACTGCGCACAGGAATAAAATCTCCAAGTTTGTTATTTTTTCGTTGGTATAATTTTAGTCGTATCTCGTTAGGTACAAAAATGACAGCGAAAAACATTAAGTACCTTACTTGACATCGCTGTAGTCGAGTAATAAATAAAAATAATATTTCAAATACTTACCTACATTTTTGTGTTGCCTCGATATCTGTAGTTTTTATTTTTTTTTTTCAGTTTTAATTTTTCTTAAATAAAAAAATTGTGAGGCTGTAATTTAGCAAAAAGCGATATTTTGTTTCAAATATATTACGTTTAATTGTTTGTGTTAACTAGAATACACAATTCATTTAATGTTATTGTTATTATTTAAATGATACAGCGATTTTAATATTTTCTGTGGGATTATGTCTTAAATCTTATGTTATTTTTAGTAACACAATAAAATCTCAATTTAAAAATAAACTTGGTACATTAACACTTGAGATTTATAAAATCAACATTTGTGCAAACTCTTTACTTTTACGTAATTTTATTGGAGTTATAAATATTTCATTTTAATTTTGTACGGTTGCTCGATGTACTTTAAAAATCTGTAATTTAACGAAAAAAAAATGAAGCAAATAATAAAATTGACTTTTGTTTGCTGCAAACACAGAAAGGTTTCAAGAATAGCAGAAAGCGGCTTGAATTCAGTAATTAATCTCATACAGTTTTAATAATTTATGTAAAAATGCAGCTAGATGTATTAAAATAAAAAAAGAGTTTCTGTAATATCACAGGAATGCGAAATATTCAATTCTGTACATTTTTTCTAATTAATAATATTCGTTATTATTATATCTTAATAGTGGAAAGTCCCCGAAAGAATGATTAATTAAACTAAAAATTATTAGTAAATAACCCATTTTTTGACCTAGATAACTGAGTGCAGCAATTAGGTAATTTAGTTAACGTATTTTGGTTATCACCTGATTTAGGTCACATATAGATTTTTTTATACTTGTCAGTATCATTTGTTTTTTCCATTCATTCTTTCGGACTTTCCGCGTTAATACGAAAAATTATAGTAATAATTAATCAGACAAATATCCGGTCTTACATAATTCGAAACTTTTTTAACCAAACTTCACGGCGTTTTTATTTCAGGCAAATATTCGGTTTTACAAAATTTAAGATTTTTTTACTAAACTTCTCGGAGTTATTAACCGACATCAAAAATGGAGGAGGTGCTATATTAGGCACTTATGTATTTTTTTTAATGTATGTTCACCGATTTCTTCTGTACTTGTGAACCGATTTTGACTATTTTTGTTTTATTTTATAGGTCATACTTCTGGGGTGGTCGCATATAAATTTTACTTAAATCGGTTCAGTAGTTCGATTGATATTAATAAAAAGCTAGTAACGGACTGTAACACCGTTAAGGTAAATATCAAATATCAAGACAGAAGTCGGTTAATAACTATGTATTGTAAAGCCACTAAAAAGTAAAACAAAAAACTTTTTAAATAAAAAAACCTTCAAAAAAGTCACTAAAAAGAGGAAAATAATAAAATTTTGAGGTCGGCGTCAATTTCATAAAATATGATGTCGGTTAAAAAGTAGCCATTAATTAAATTGGCACTAAGTTGTCGAGCGTCTATGATCTACAATAAAAGAAATGTGTATGTGTTCATATAATATGCTGAATACTGAACATCAATATTCCAGTTACCTGAAACTGTTTGGTTCATCTATTCCATAACATGTTAACGTCTTAAAGGACTGACATTTCTTATGAATGATAATAGAGTGCCGTTTTCGTTTTGAATACCGTAAATCCATTATTATAAAGGTACACACGTTTGTGTGTGTTCCTCTGGGTGCAATACTTCAATTTAACATGAATGTCCGGGATCCTATGGCCAGGTTAACCGTCTTCTAGCCTTTTGTTGCAGCCGTGAGAAAGTTGTCTTGGTCGTATGCACCGTCGTCTTCAAGGGTAGTTTCTTTAACAGTCCTTTGTAAGAATTATTATAAGAAAAGAGAAGGTAATCTTAAGGTGTGTTCACATGGTAGTGTTGTTGTATCAAGTCTTCATGGTTTCCGGGCTTGTAGGCCGTGGTCCAGTGGTATTTCTACCTGACGTTTCGTCTACAACTGTGGTAGACATTCTCAAAGGCGATGTGGCAGCGGTCGAAGTGTCCTCCTTGGCGGCTCACAGGTCGTGTGACCTGTGAGCCGCACTGAATTCGTCGCGTCAGCCGTCCCACAAATTCCGATCGAAGTTCGCGACAGTTTTGTGAAGAATTTTGTGTCAAGATGGACGTACTTCTCCAAGGCATAATTTTACGTCGGCTACACAGAAGAAGAAGGATGGAGTAACGACGAAATCTGTTTTGGGTTCATCCCATACATACCAGGAGACCAGTGTTCGGTTCTTTAACCTCTTATTTCTCTGGCTATACCTACCTCTCCAGGCGGCAGCAAGAAATTCCGATCTCTGTGCTTCGCGTGCTTAGGATCGTAGATTGCCTCTGTTGCTTGCACTAATAAAATTAAGGTCTCTACATCCATTCTGAGTGTCAAGACTGGACTGACTGGCATTAAAAATTCAACCGGCTGAGTCGCAATCAGTCTTGATAAGTCTTGACGCGATCGGACTGGACGTGACGCGCTTAGTATGAAACCAGATTAACCGAACATGCCAGACGCTCGATATAGTACATATAATAATTAATAAGCACTTTAATTTCGGAACGATCGAATTCTCATATTGTGGCCGTTGTTGGAGTTGACGCGAATGACGACAGACCACGTGGTGAAATCGGACTTATATGACGGTGTATTAATATGTTCTATATGTTGAGATGCGTTCTAAGGAAAGTTAGGAAACATTCCCGACAGAGAAGATGTTTCCTGGAGCTATATACATCTCCGGAATTACCCAAGTATACTGATCACTAGATTTCTGTTTACAGATTGACGGAACAGTTCATATTATAGATCTGCTGTCTGAATGCGTCTTAACTCAGTCGCAATATTTTATTTCACCTGGCTTAAGATTACAGAGAAAAAAATCTTTAGAAAAATGTTAACGTACATAATTTTTCCTTTGCATTTAGTTCCACCCAGATCCACCTACTTCAGTTTACGGTAAGGTAAATAAATGGGAGATAGATACAATATTATACCCGGAGAGTATTGCGTCTAAGGTTCGGAATGCGGAAACTCAAAAGATACATATATAAGATAGTGACATAATATGTTCCATGCACCATTATAAAATATAATATATATACAAAGTACAGGCAATAATACCTACATAATACATGTAGAATTTATACAATAGCCTAAGCGTTAACTACATGTACCAGGTTTATTGTAATTTTGTCACAGTATTGTTATATCTTTCTGTGATTATCATTTCTTTTATAATTGATATTTATCGATTTTCAATAAAATAATAATAACATTTTTATAGTAGGTGTAACAGAAATTTTGGGTAGATTTAAAATATAAAAACTAATACACCCCCATATTGAGTTTACTAAATGGAATTTTTTTTTAATTTTACGAAAATAATATGACAAACAGACTTTTTACAATAACACATTTTTTGCACCCGGAGGATCTCAAGAACAGAAAATATCGTGAAATTGTGAGAATGAAGTTTGACCTAATTTAAAACAATTCCCCACTTGTGGAGTTGGAATGGTAAAAACTAAAAAGAAAAAAACAAAAAAAAAGTTATTCTTCAATTATGTGAACAAATACGTCAAAATTTACTCTCCACCTTTTTCAATACATAAATTAAATTCTACGACGCGGTAGTTCCTTAAACTCAATTGTTATAAGGATGCTACTATGTGATTTTTTCATATTTCGGCTTTATTGGGTAAATTTTCCTTATAAATATTTTTTTAAATATAAGTAAAAATCTTCGGTTGCTTGTTATTTATGTCTCTAATTTTTTTCTTATTCAGAGTTCGAAGGGCTTAAAAGTTAGAATAAAAAAGAAAATATTACTCTAATCTCCCAAACTGTGAACCATCATGAAATTTACACAGTTTATTGTGCTCGGCAAATCTGGATGAAGTCGTTCCCTTCCCGATTTATGTTAGACTTAAGCTTTTACCCGGACGAAGCTGGGCCGGGCAGCTAAGTAATATAATAAGTAGAAAAGTAAATGTAAAGTCGAAGGATGTCATCATGTCCTTAAATGTACCTATTCATTTCCCCGTTTGTGTTTGGGTTTGCTGGACGCCAGTGTGATGTTCTAGGCCCTAAAACCTCACACTGACTTTTATATGCTTAACCTTAGAAGTAGAGTTAAGCATGTAAATCTATTTAATACTTCAACTACGGTATTTTCAATGTCTAAACCGTCATAATGTGGGTATTATAGTTTTTAATTATTTTGTTACACGCATCAAAAGCAGAGGCGCTGCGGTTCGGCTGATGACTATTGTACTACCGATTTAGGTTCACTGGCGTATAACCATAGACAATTACCATAACCATAGACAATAACAACAAGGTGTATGTATTAGCCTGGCGACACCGGCGAGAACTAATTGTGACAACGTGGCACATTGTGAATGGTCCCCAGGCGGAAATGGGGGGAGGTCAGGGGCATCCGGCGACCGGCGCTTAAGCGACACAGACGTGTATAATTGCGTAGCTAATAAAAGTGTATTTTACGGCCATAATAAACGGTATAAATAATTTCCGTAACAATTTTTTATTGGTAATAATTTCAACATTTCCAGCTTTGAGGTTTTTAAATAAGTGAACTGTTCTGTGGAAATATCGATATAACCACAAATAGGATAACGTAATATGCTTATAAATATTATTACAATGATAGTTTAAAGAAGCATCTTGTGGTTTTAAACTTTATGCACAAGTATGTAAAATATTTATTGGTGTATTTATCTATACGTAGTATATGGTCCCTACACTATTGGCGTTGGACGGATGGCGGGACCCAGCGGCGAGACCATTAAATCTTGACAAAATAATATTGCAGAGACCGTTTTTTAAAGAATAAATTCACTTACTGAAAGGTGTCTTATATGATTTCAATATTGAAACTTACTGAGATAAATTTAATTAATGAATTAAATTTTTTATTTTGTTCAAAAACAAAATAAGTTCATATCATGATCCATATAAATACCATTCGTGTATGCATGAACAAAATACACTATTTTATTGGCAGGATTCTGCATTGCGACCTAAGTTTTTTTATTTTTATCGGTGATGTCAGAGCTTCCTGGAAATTACATATTATATCGAAATAATAACAAAACATATTATACATAATATGATATAATATATTATATACAAAAAAAACTTAAGACATTTCCGTTGTTAATCCATTTAATTATAAAGACGTATACCAAATAATTTGTAGTAAATTTTTTGAGTTGATTAACCTGTTTTTGTTTTGATATTAAGATAATTATCTTAGGGACTTTACAAGTTGTCAAGTTTATCAGAATTATAACAAAATTTCTACTAAAAATTATAAACAAGATATAGTAATAATTATGATATATAATAATTATTCTTACTTGCACGGTTGTCACCAGTCTTTATATATTTTATATAGCTAAAATCTGGGTATTTTTACAAAATTTAGGAAATTTTGTTATTTACTACATCTTTTAACTATTAATAATAAGTGGGCTAGTAACTGGTTAAAAACATCACATTTTTTTTTAAAAGCCAGTAAAACAGTTGAGGCTATCTACACTGGGATGCGCTAATAATATAATTATGCGATTATAATTTATATTTTATTTTTCAGGTTGGAGATTTATAGAAAGTGAATTATCTTCTTTACTGCAGCTTCTTCATTTCGGAGAGTTGGTTCGATAAGTTGATTTTGAATTGTTGATATTTTATGCATACTGTTAGAATATATTCGAATTTTAATTATTGTTGATTGCATTTGTCCCAGATTGGTGCTAAATTTATCAATTTAGAAAACAAAACCGATGGAATCAGGACAAGCATTTATGAACAAGAAACTATGTTTTGGAAAGTCGTTGTCAAATTTATTTTATTGAAGTGAAAACTTCCTTAGGCGCGTCAAGGCCGGTTCTCACGGGGCGATTTTAGTTGATCAACTTTAGTTGATCAACTAAAATTGAACTTAAATTGAACAACTTTTCGTTCCCACGTTTCAATGAAAATTGATTGACTGTTTCAACTTCAAAATGGCGCCAAATGCAGTTTTCCGTGCAGGTCTAGGAATAATAGTCACTTTAAGGGACGAACTAAAAAAAATTTAATGAAAATGACGAAACAACGCAAAAAACGTCGTTTTTGGGTTAGACGGTGGATTTCGAGAAGATATCAAATTTAATTTTATTTTTAATGTAGCTATATACAGGTCTTCTAACCTCATTTCACTCTTTATAATATGTAATGCATTTTCTCGGCAATCTTTATTTCTGTATGAGTCTAATTTGTGATTCCACAAACAATCGTGTTTTTGATACAACTCTAAGAAATTTAATGTTAATTTTTCTGACCACTTCATTATTATAAATAATAATATAACACTTCGGGATACCAGACAACATTGACAGTACTGACAGACGAATGAACTGAAGTTGACTGACAATACAATAGTTCGCAGTTCACACGCTTCAATCTAGCAGTTTCAACTAGTTTGAAGTTGAATATGACTCATACTTGAACGATAAAGTTAGACTCAGTCCAACTTTTGTGGAACCGACTAAAATTGATCAACAAAAGTTGAAATATAGGTTCTCACGCTCATTTTCATTCGATTTTAGTTGATCAACTAAAGTTGATCAATTAAAATCGCCCCGTGAGAACCGGCCTTTAGGTATTCTTTGCCTGGGTACTGAAAAAATGTGAAGCGTTCGCAACTACTTCTATAAGAATTCGCAACATACTTATATCACAGATGACCTTATATCATAAAAACGGCCCTCTACGCACTTCCATCCCACAGCGCAGTTGGTTAGGTCTTTGCGTTCTATGCATAGGAACCTGGGTTCGAGACCTGATGGCAGCGTAGAATTTTTGGTGTTTTTTTATAAATTCTACATGATATTTATTTATATATTTTTTTATTTTTGTTATATTCTTTCTTTGACAACAATTATAATTTTTTTGAAACCATGAGGTGGATTTAATTAAAAATACAATTTTAGTATTTTAGTAATAAATTATTTTTAGTTCATAAATTCGCTATAATAGATGACACCAAAAATTAGAAAATCTGAAGTTTTCACTTCTGTCGTGTGGTCATAAGCACACACCCATTTTTTTTTAAAATAGGTTCAAACTACAGTGCATATATGTATAGGTAGATACTTTATAATCTTAATTTGGTTTTCTGTCGTAGTATCGTTACGTTATATTTTTTAACTTTTTGTTTTTTAATAAAACACTGAAAATACAGATTTTCGAAAAAAAGAGTAGGTATTATATATTCGTGACCGTGGCAAGAAAAAGGTGTAGACGAAATATTTTTCACTTTAAGTTAAGTAAAACACCAACTGCGTAAAGCTCGATTTATATTATCCGGTCAGACACGGCGCGGGAACGTAGCGTTTCCGACAAGACAAACATTTTTACATGCATTTCAAATACGAGTATTGATACGTGTCTGAAAGGACGGGACCCGCTAAGTATAAATATTCGTATTTGAAATGCATGTAAAAATGTTTGTCTTGCCGGAAACGCTACGTTCCCGCGCCGTGTCTGACCGAATAATATAAATCGACCTTTATGCGTATCTCCGAAATGGTGTACTTTTGTATATCGATAAATTGCAGGTTCAATCGGCCTAATGTTGCCCCATATGTGTCTACTGTAAAGCGTTGTCGGTTGTTTTTAGTCTTTAGAGACATCTTGTTTATCAAAAATTAAATTAAACCACAAAAAATAGTATAACGGTATGTAACCTTATTTTTTTGTTGGTACGAGAAAATTATGAAGTACTGTCTGTATTTACTTATCTGACAATATATTAAGATCCGTTTTTTAAAAGCTGATCCAGCTTATAATATATTTGTTAACAGTTAAAGGTAGAGAATTGTTCACTGTTTTTGATGAATATGTTTATTTATAAAAAATACATTCCATTGGACTAAACAATATAATCACGGAAAAACCATCGACTCTTTCCTCGAAACCATTTTTTTATGTTACCAATAATTGTTTATATCCCAGATCAAAAGGAACTTTTTGCGTTTAAATATCGATAAAAACTTTTATTAATTCTTTGATGTAATCTTAATAAATTAATTTTAATGTATCCTACCTATAATGCATTCGGTTTCGCAATTTTTAATGCGTATGTTTTTAGCGAATGTTTTGCTTGCCAGGTTATTACATGACGTCTAATGTCTATATCGTGTGGCATTCTGATTTATATCTTTATAATAATTATAAAGACTATTCGTAAAGGGATTTTGTAAAAAAAATTTACAGAGGTTGAGAGAGCACGAAGAAAGTATGGCTATACTAATAGTAGAGTGCTTTATACGTTATGAGAATGCATATCCATGCTTTCTTCGCGCTCTACCAACCCCTGTACATTTTTTTTACAAAACTACGTTATGAATAATCTTTATAATTGATGTCAAGTAGAAATATCGTATTTTCGAAAAAAAATTATCTGTCTGTTTGACTGCTGTCGATTTGTATGTTTGGTTGCTTATAACTAGAAAACTACTACATTAATTTCTAAAAAATTATTTTTAGGCGGTAGCTTAAAGTTCAACTTAAAATTAAAGGTACAAATCATTATGTTAGGCCATTGGGAAGCAGCATAATCCTGTTATGTACAAATCGAGGGGAAGGAAGCCGCTGGGCTTAAATAAGTAAAACTTTGAATCATAGACAAAAAAAATTATACAAAAGTTGTTCTCTACAAGATTGATAATTACCATTTTTACTAAAAATGGAACGAAAATTAGACATTCGCAAACGCAACGCCTGCACGATTTCGATGGGGACTTTTTACACGTTTTTTAAAACACTCGAAGGTGTATACAAAAATTCAGCTAACTGCGAATTATTTCGCAGCGGAAAACTAAAATGACTGGGCTAATAGTTAATTGAGCTTTTTGTAATTTAATTTACATAATATTAACATAATAATCAATTTTGTAAAAATAATTTGAAAAATTAATTACCTATTCGAATTTGCAATGATTTTTTTTCTTTCGGATTCGTTACAACCCTACCTTTTATTGGCAATTTATATAGATTGTTTAATACAAATAACTACCTACTAAACTATTTAATAATATAAATCTTATAACTGCATATCGTTTATATACTAATATATTATAAAGTGGAAAAGATGTTTGTTTATCGCGGGTAATCTCAAGAACTTCTGAGTCCGTTTAAATTTTTTAACATTGGAAATGTTTATGTTCGTATATGGGGGCAGAGTTACGAGTTTTCGTTCAAGGCCAAAAGACAACGGTGTCGCGATCAAGTGAGGAGCAATCATGCAAAATTGAACAAGTGCAATTTTTTCGAAATGTGTTTTATATCATGTCTAGTTAATTGACAGGTATTTGCGACGATCTGCGGTGTTATTTTTGAGCAAATGTTAATAAATACTGTAGAAAAATCCATTTAAAAGTTAAGTAATCAAGCAAAAGTGAACGCGTATATAACAGAAGAATAATAGGGTTATTCCTGACAAAACTAAACAGTGCATTGATAAATATTGTGTGTATAATAAACAGTTAATTATGTTTCATATATGCTGTTATCATTTCCAATGTCCTCGATGGTTGCAAGGATTGCGAAATCTGTGAATTTTTTCACTGAAGGATGAGCAGCAAGCGAAAATGTAAAGCAAGTCGAGGATCCCGCACGTGATTTCAATACAGTAAAAGGATATATGAAAAATTAACAATGATGGATAGAGTAATAGAGTTCCAAGAATTTTAATAGTTAATACCACTACTTCTAAGCGAATCTACAAGTGATGTGTGTGCTTTCGGGCATTTAAATCACATTCCGAAGTAAGGTTAACTTGTTTTTCACACAGAAAGAGTTTGAATCAGTTTCCTTTTTTGACTTTTGGTGGATGAAAGTCAAAGTGGAGTAATTAAGCGACAAGATCACTTAACAAGTGGCACTGAGCTTATTTTTATTTATTTTTTATTTTATTTTAACAACAGGGTACAGACGACAATATGACAAGCCATGTCAGTGAAACTGATAAATATACCTAGTTTTTTTGAGTGAAGTTGTCAAAAAGCTTATGACGTAAATTTGCCTTTTGGTACTTTATTAATAAAAACTATTAAAATTATTCTTATTTCACACTTCTGTTATGATAGGGCAGACGTAATAGAATCAGTAACTATTTAGTAATAATTAGTGGGTTAGTAACTGGTTAAAAACGACAAATTTTAAATTTATCAATTTAGAAAATAAAATCGACTTTTTAGAAGTATAAAATATGGAATATAATAATAGGATCAGTCATCTGCCGAAAATTATTTTTCATTGTAAAAATTTGATGTTCACAACGTCATATTCCAGCACTCGTTGAAATGGGATGAGAATAAAGTAAATATGAATAAATATTATTTGACACTTTAACATCAGCATTCTGTAAGATAGACACATCCGCGCAGTATCTCGAATGTCCGCGATTGTATCCCGTTATTTGCACCTAGGTGCGTGTGCGGTGTCTGTGTGTCGGTCTCATGGCATGGCCGCGCCGGCATTGCTAACTGGTGCACTTCCTCATTGTATAACTTGCTTCTATATCTATATAACACGGCTACGTACTGGTACACACTTTGCAAGCTTACCGTTTTATTGTACACGGATGTCGTATAACCGTTTTATGGTTCTGTTAAAAACAAAAAAAAAATATCATTTCAACGTCTTTAATTATTATTTTTACAATACAGTGCGTTCAATCTATGTAATTTAAATCCACCCACAGACCACAACAATCAATACCTTTTTGCTATAAAATATATTTTGACTTCAGCTCCACTAGAAAACATAGAGATGCACCCGGTTGTATCTCTAACGAGAAGGCAGAGCAAAAATTTCTGCTCAAACAACATACTGCTAAACCGATGCATGGGATTTATTATAAGAACATCGATACGTGTGGTTTATCTTAGGTTTTGACGTTTACCTTCCTGAGGTCAGCTGGTTTGAAGTCTGAAACTGAGGGATTTGTTTTGGCGTGTCAAGACGGCGTTATAAACACTCTTGTGTACCGCCGTGTAGTTATGGATGCAGAAGTAACATACTTCTTGCAGAGCATGTCGATCGCATCCAGAGACGTTCATTCATCTCTTTTCGGCATGCCGTTATTATGCAAGTTGCGCCTACATCCATCGCCACAATCGGCTCTAAGAGTCTTATATTACCACCCCAGGCATCATTACGGTATTGATAAAACTCCTGTTCTGCCTAGGTTCCTGGCGATATCGAGTCCGTTGTCGAGAATGAATCATGCAAGATTTTCTGGAACTATTCACTCAGTACTACCAGACAACTTTCAGCTACAAAGCCTGATATTATCCTTGATAAAACTACGCGATTTATGCATGTCATCGAGTTCTCTGCAGCTCCTGCTGAAACGAACATAGTTTCGAAGGAGACTGAGAAGCGGACAAAATATCAAGACCTTCTTTTTGAGCTCAGGAAACAGTACCTGGAATTAAGATTGAAGTTAGTACGACTGTGTATTACATAAATGTGAAGTTATATTGTTTCAGCCAAATTACATAATTATCTCTGCATTATTGGGAAAAATTTATCTTATCAACCGTTGTCACAGTCGGGATTCAAACCCGAACTTCTCCACTATCGCAGCGAATTGAGCTATCATTTACTCAACCGTGACAAATGTTGATAAACTAATTTCCCATATATGCAGAAAACGTTCTATACCTAGAATATTCTAGAATATTCTGTTAAAATAATAAAGGCTCATTGTGCATCCCCGACATCTAAACCAGGTCCTGGTCTTTCAGAGAAGTCTCCCCGGCAATTCGAATTTTTCACTTAGACAGAAGTTATGTGCTAAAATCAACGTGTTAGGCTTTTTGGCAATACTGTAAAACTCAGCATGTTTTGAATTTGTATTGTTTCTTTAGATTTGTTTTTTTAATGTCTATAAAACACAAATCTACATAAGTGCGTAGATAAATTAGTATAGAATATAATATTATATACGATAGCGTAGCTAATCATAGTATCCGGCTTTGTTATCCGAGGAGAACGATTCGTATCCCAGTCAAGTATTATATATCTGCATCAGTAACTTCTACTTCCTGTTCCCATGCTATGTATGTTGTGAGTTACTTATTGATGATACGTAAAAATGCCTTTACCAGTCATTATCGACAGTGAAACGCTCTTTTAACATGAATAGAGTCCGGATAGTAAGGTCACCTAACCTCGCTGTGTACGCTACGGGTAATTATTGTAACAGCGGGTGTTTAAAAACGATATCGACAAACTTCGAGAGGTGGTTCCTTAATTGATTTCAAGAAAAAAGGTCCTATGGACGGGAGTCCAAAAGCACTTTGTTACGGAGTTGCAGCCGTCTGGGCTCTGAAAATTTTGATTTTTCATGTGTGTCAGAAATAGTTTAAGAATAAAATTAAAAACAAATTATTGCCTGAAATCGATTTTTGTTTCACTTATTATATATAAGCTGCAGTGTATAAATGATATTTGAACGTTTTGTGTTAAACGTTACATCCTTTATAAAACGTTTTACGTTGAATTCATAAAAGTTAAATTTTATGAGATAAGCTCATTTGTAAAAGTATAGGTATCTGTCCGGTATAAAAATATAAATTTTTATTTCAAGTAGGTGACATAATATTTCTAGAGATAGATAATATTTTATAACAAAAACGTACATACTTCTTAGAAAACTGAGCCGTTTTGCGTCATGATTGCAATTTTGTACTTTGTTTTTTTGTAAGACATATTTTTTAACCTTTAATTTTTGAAAAATACTATCAGGAAATTATCGTTTAATCAAAGGTTTAATTGATTATTTCTTCAGATTATTATTATTAGTTATCCAAGTTCTTGTAGGTGCTTATTTTCCGTTCTAGTTTGTCTTACGGGGCGGTACTCAGTATTTTTTACTTCCCACCTCTACTATGGTAGGGAAGTAATGGATTTTGTCCGAAAAAAATATTTCGAGATTTTAACAGATCTTCACGTTTTGAGACCCTAGCAATCGTTTAAGATCATTTTCTGACTGATGTCTGTATGTGTGTGTGTGTCAATTTTTCGCCTTTGATATCGTAAAAACGGAACAACATACGGCCATGCCGATTATTCTATTGTGTTTATCAGCCTTTAACTTAGATCTGATTAGATTTTGAGTCAAATCGGTTCAGTGGATCCTGAGATATTAAAAAAAACGTTCTCAATGTCACGTATTAACATAGGTAAAAAAATATATAAATGAATTCTAGATGTTATAATATGAAAAAAATGTAAATATTTTTTTTCTCTAAAATGTACAGTTTTCGAGAAAAAAATATTTTACTAAAAAAAATAAAAATTGTACGTAAATCAAGGTAACCATGATTTTTGCTATATTAAGCTAGCCATCAGTAGATCACTAAACAAAAAAGAGGGCCATGCTTTTTTCAAAGAATAAAAATTAAATTGTGTTTTAAAGACCACCAACAGCTAAGGTTATTTGGGCCTAGTCAAAGAATAAAAAAAAAGAGTGTTTATTTTTTGCAAGTATTTACTAGGTGGGAAGTATAGGACTGGTCATCAGTCGAATTTTTTTTTCAAGGGCTATCTTGATATAAATCAGTAACCTCTGTTTGTAATTTCATCTTCATGCGTCTTTTATGGAATATTTTGATACCTAGACCGACAAACGTGTTTCCAGAATTTTGCTCTGTCTATCTGTGTCTTTACTCTGTTACCCAGAACGGCTGGACCGATTTTGATTGAATTTGGTAAGCTATCTATAGGTATATGAATTGTGAGTGAATTGTGAATTATAGACGCTCGACAACAAAGATCATTAGCGTCAGATATAGGTATATGAACTTAATTATCAGCATATATTCGTGATCAGTGATGTGCGGTGGGTAAATACCCAACGGGCTGGTAAATAGAGTTTGGGTATATACCGACAGGGGTATTGGGTATATACCCATGGGGATTATTGGACATTTGTAAACCTGGTATTTACCCGATATGTACCAGGTATATACCCGGTATTTACTAGCCAATTTGCCGAGGAATACCATTACGACCACCTAACAACCTAACCTATCAGGGTAGGAATTGAGAGTTCTACGGACGACTCAGAATCAGACTAAGAAAAAATTAAATTGTGTTTTAAAGACCACCAACAGCTAAGGTTATTTGGGCCTAGCACCAATTCATATTTTCAATTCATTATTTTTTTTATAATAAATTGATAATCCAATTGACACTTTTATCAGCTGTCGGGTTAGAACCCGGGAACTGGAGACTTGTAATAGAGGAACCATAGCAACGCCATGTAAACAACAGCATTTCTACACGCTCGGCTATTCTCAAGCCCAATCAGACTAAGGCACACACACAGACACGACAACTGAATAATATGATTATGAGTTGATTTGGGTTAAAATTTTTAATTAATTATAATACAAATTTTTTAATTTATATAATATGTATAGAAATGTTATTTTGTTGGTTTTATAATAAAAATGTGTATTTTGTTAAAAATGATGTATGGATTTTTTAAAATTGACAGTGTATTTTGACTTCATTATTTTGTTGTTTTTATTTCGATTTATTCAATATTTTATTTGTTGATGGTAATATTTTAGGGTAAGTGTACATTATTTTTGGTTTTTAATCGGCATAATCCGGCTACAATTGGGTTTTTAAACGAATTTTTTTTTTTACTTAAATGGAAGGACCACATCAAGTTTTATAGCAAAACTGTTTTTATTTAATTTTTTTGCTTACTAATTAAAAAGTTATATTTAAATAAAAATTAATTTTTAAACTCAGTTCCGATAACGCGCCGAAAGAATCCGAACGCGTGTGACGTCATTATGTTATCTATGGTCTTTGTATCCATGGTTACCAAGTTAAAAATTTATTATTTTTGATAGTATGTGTAATACATATACACAAATACCAACAAATGCAGACACATTTTAACATAACGACGTCACAAACATTCCTGGCGCGTTTTGAAGTCACGTGATATTTTTTAAATTTTTATACATTTTAATTAATTTTTAGTAATTTATCTATAGCTTTAAAAAAATTTTTCTTTTCGATTTTTAATATTATTTATGTTAAATTATTAGAAAAAATTAAAAAATTAATAATTTTTTTTAAACTTAAATACCTAATTGTTAGAGTACCATAAAATAACAAAAAATCAATACTTTGATAATATACCGGGTACCTATATGATATTAACCCAAATTTAATATACCCGGTATTTACTCATTGGGTACATACCGGGTACATATCTTGGGTATTTACCCAAATTTCAATATACCCAGTATTTACCCATCTCTGCATCGTAATTACCCAACTTATCGCAAAACACGTGCGGGGTTTCAATTTCGTGCATACGTTTCTTCTCACTGCGCTCCAATAATTCACGTTGACACACCTAATATTTACTAACCGTGAGCGGAGCGTATACCAGGGCCGTAGCTAGGGGGGGGGCATTAAGGGGCAATGCCCTACCTTAAAACATCCAGTGCCCTACTACAAGCCGCAAAGACTGTCACGACAGAATGACAGACTTGATCTATCTGGCATTTGGAAAAACAAGATTAAATTCGTTGGACTAAATGATGTTCTTCGGAAATTTGATAACACGGCAAGTTCTGTATTTTTTTTTTTTTTTTGAATAAATTGTCATTTACCGTTTTCTTGCTTTTGTAATTTGATATCACCAGATGAGGTGGGCAATCCAATTAAAAAATTGTAGTCTTTTGCTTCAGCCCTACTTTAAACTTTCAGTGCCCTATCTTGAATTCAGCTCTAGCTACGGCCCTGGCGTATACACAAAAGATTCTTTGAGCGGTGCCAAAAAACTGAAACTAAAAAATTGCCTCGATTCATGTGTGTTTACCATCTCTACGAATTGCCCATATGCATTGAGAGTTGAGACTTGAGAGGTTCTGAATGCAACGTCCAGACTAGAAAAGAATACGTAATGAATGACAACCATCGAAATTAAGAGACAACGATACATCATACAATGTCTCTTCATTTCACTGGTGACCACTGTGCGCATGTGCGCTCAAACCTGTACCTACCTTTAAATTCATCTTTTTGAAAATTGAAATAATGCTACACCTGGATTGTACAAATAAAATATTAATTTCAGACCGAAACAAATAGATAATGCCATTATCATTTAGAAATATGTTGCATATAATATGCAATTAGTAGATTTGCAGTATTTTATTGATTGCCAATTGATCCATTTCCAGCTAAAAATTATTGAGATACTATCGTTTGATTAATGATTCTAAGTTTGTTTTTTACTAATTAAATTTGTTCGATTTATTTCCAGAATACATGGATGATAAGATAATATTTTGTGTACACTATATTAATGATACTTGATTTTTATTTTATTATTTGCTTAATTTACATAACATTTGCTAAGGCGCCGCAAGAATTTTAAGAAGCTAAAATGTGTGCTAGGGAAATTTTTAAATTTTTTCTGTATTTCCCATAAAATGAGACAAAAACCGCGGAAATGTTCACAAATTAATCAACTACAAGTGCCCACCACAAGTCTAGAAAACAATATTTTTTTACCTGCTATAGAGGAATTTGCAAAAATTTTAAAACAGGTTTTATAAAAATGTTATTTACTTTTTGCATATTGCTTATGTAAATCAAAATTATTTATCGAAATTAGGAGAGAAAAAACGCAGTGGCAAAAGGATCAAATAAAATTTGCAATACTGATGATTGATCCTTTTGCCACTGAGTTTTTTCTCTCCTAATTTCTACATCATCTACGGATCACCATCTCTCTATATCATAGAGTTCTTCAACAAAATTATTTATATTTGCGAAATAGTCATTCTAAACGCGGGCACATAGGGTAAGTTGTCCGAAACATATATTAATTTATTTCTTTACAACGTTACAGCTCATACGTGTAACTTCAGTGTTATTTACCTATTATACGGGTAGTAGTTGACCACATTTTGTTTTAGATTGTAGATACGTAACTTGAAAATAAATTTGTGGAATGATATTTTTGTACTCTGTCTTTCGAAATTTTTGAGTAAATTTGTTCTCAAGACATTCAATGGAAGCAAGAAACGTCGCTATTTTAACGACTGTAAATTAGAATTTCGGGTATAGGTGTATTTTTTGAGGTTATACATTACAGTTAATTTGAAAATGGAATCGCTTATTGTAACCAACCAATTATACCGCCCACCCAGAATTGTTAAACACGGTCACAAATAAGTAACCAAACTGAAATCGTGAGCTCGTTGATTTTATATGAAAATGAATGGTTGCATCCGGTTTCAGAACCATACTATAGCTTTTTAGAAATGGAAATATTCTTTAATTTTAAATGTTAAACAGTGGGGTCGTCTCAATTTTTTTTTGTTATAATCTGCATTACAAACATATTATGAAACATTTTTTTGAGAATTTTTCGGAAGCTTTTTTCTACCTATATAATTAAAAATCCCAAAATATGGAATTTTAAACATACAATTATGCCGCTACAGAAATGACGTAGATAATATTCAGCCTGTGATTGATTGACTAGATCCACTGTGTAGTAACATTTCAAAATATGATATAAAATCTATATGTAATTAAATATTTACATTTGATTTATGAACAAATAGAACTAAAATTCCCGATAGGTGGACACTATAGACATTTCACATTTCATCCTTTTAAATCTTGTATTCATATATGATGCACTATCTGTAATACAAACAGAATATCAAGAACGCATCATTTGATATCAGATTTTTTTTTCAAGCCGCTTTGTATTTGATTTCATTAGAGAAGATCTCTCTTTTATGCATCAAACAAAGCTTTTGAAGATAAGCATCAAATAAATAAAAAGCTTACGTATAATATTATCTAGTGTAGTTTTATATAAAGTGAATACACCTTATACGTATTATGTAAAGCACTACGTTAATATGACCAAACAAAGTAGAACTTCCATTTTAAAAGCCCCCATTGAATCAACTACGCATAGAAACAAATCAACAATGTTAAAAGGTTTTTGTCGATCATCGAGTGGACTGTAAAATGTGTAATGTTCTTCAAAATAATTGAGTTTTCAGTTAAAAGAAATCATGGAATAAGTACTTGAATATAAATATTTGACGAAAGAAATTTTGAGATAAAGTCGTCTTTTATGCTCATAATTTAATATTTCAATTTTGTAATATTTTTTACCGTGTGTATGCATGTATATTTGTATGCATGGCCGTGATTAAGTCAGGAACAACTTCTGATTTTTTCCTTATATATCTTATAACAATCGTTTGACGTTTAACAATCATGATGGCATAATATGCTGACTGATATGTTAAGAAACACTATTCACTACCTAGTGGATGCCTTGTCGATTAAAAATTCATTGTTGAATTAATTAATAATTGTTACAACTTCTTTCACTCTCAAAAAGCCTACTTCTTCCGAGTAACATAATATTATGTAAGTTGTATATTATTACGCGATGACGAAAGTCGAATGAGCAGTGAGCGAAAATGTCGCGATATTTATGGTGTACACTGAATAAACTTAAGAGATACAGTAAGACGATAATATGATTGTTTGAACCGACTTAAAAAAGGTTATCAATTCATTTCTCTCTCAGGGACGCAGATGATATTACCTGAGTTTTTTCCTGCCACGATATATATAGTATATAAATAGTTTCTAGAAATAATAATCAATAACCTTCTTTTTCAGCTCTCTGTACAATCAGGCTTCAGAAAAGCTTTAATTCTTGTTTTTATATAAAGAGAAAAAAAACAACAAATTTTTTTCAGATTTTTTTTAGGGCGTGCACATGCTTTTTTGTATCATGATTGTCCGATTAAGCTACTAATAGCGTAAAGGCGCACACTATTCGCTGAAATACAGAACTGATGTGTTACGAACACGCGATTATCGAAAACATATAGAACACTTAATCGCAGGTTCGTGAGTTTCGTGATACCCCATGTCATGGATTCCTACGAGGCTGCATTTATCACGTGCAGGCTTGGGAGTGTGAAACAATGCTAGTTCGAGCGAAATTGCGATAGAATTTCTATATTGTTGCCAAATCGCACGATCAAACGAGATATTTCGAGTATAGCTGAGTAATCGCCAAATCGCGATGCAGTTGCTAAATCACGCGTTTTCGATACAAAAATAGCTTGTGTGCACTGGCCCTTATATCAAAAAAAAAATAAAAACAATAACGTATCATATTTTAATCGTAACTGGTATTGGTGTTTTATACATCTATAGATGCTCGTTATCAAAAAAAAGGGTGTGGGTTTCGGGACCCCCGACAGATGTGAAACATCAAAGAAAACGTTATTGAACTCGGTGGTATTCTCTATGTAGTAGTATATATTTTTTCAAAAGCAGCAACTAACTGTTATGCTGACGTAATCACATCAAAAACATATATTACATGTGACTGTAAGATTAAGACAGAGCCTCGCCTCGTGTCATATTTATACGCACAACTAATTGTTATGCTGACGTATATACAGCTCTGTAACACCGCGTGTGCTACAGTGCACGCCTAGTCAGTGCCGCAGTGGTGGGGAGAACAGTAGCGAAGGAGCGAACCAAACATTTCGTTGCATATTTATTTCGTTGCATATTTCCCCTCACGCGGCTGTTCATAGCCCGACATAAAATGTTTCACATCAAAAATGATATTTTTAAAACACGAAAATATTGACTCAATAGAGGTTGTCGAAAGTCGAAACTCAGCGCGTGTATTTGTATGTAAATAAAAAACATCCCCTACCCCATATGCATATGCACCGAGATAGACGTATTATATTTGTGTGTGTATGTGTGTGCAACGGAGGACATACACCGAAGTCTGTGTGCTTCAGTAGTTGTACAATGGCGTGCCCTTTGGCCTGCAATAGGATATGCCACATGTGTACCACTTGCAACCTGTAGCCTCGGAGTTAGACGAAGGGTGACCCGATTCCAGTGATTATCAATTCTCTTTCAGTTCGGCAACGTAGTTACTGATGATTTTAAGATATTGTTGATAGACACTCGAAAGCAGGGGTCATAAACGTCTAAATGTTTTTAAGACGATGCGTGAAATATGACAATAATATCACAGTTATAAATGTTTCAAGAATCAATTTTAGAAAAAGTCGGAAACAGCTGATAATCGCTGAAAAATTCCTATCGAATAGCTTAGGGAAACTTTGGGAATTTACTTACTCACAATTTGTGATTGAAAAAGTACTATTTTAGTTCTTATCAAACTACCCCAGATTCGAATAAAAAACTTTTTAACAAAAAAAAAACCTCCTTCAAAAAGGCACTAAAAAGAAGAAAATAATGAAATTTTGAGGTCTGTGCCAATTAAAATATGAAGTTGGTTAAAAAGAAGATATTAATTACTATACTATACTTTTTAACCGACTTCATATTTTAATTGGCACAGACCTCAAAATTTCATTATTTTCCTCTTTTTAGTGCCTTTTTGAAGGAGGTTTTTTTTTTGTTAAAAAGTTTTTTATTTTTTACTTTTTAGTGTCAAAAAGTAACATTTACCTTAAAGAATCACACGCCGTTACTTACTTTTTTATTAAAATCAGCCAAACTGCTGAACCGATTTTGATGAAATTTCTATGGGACCAATCTGAAAGTATATCCTTTCAAATAAAAAAAAATTTTCAAAATCGGTTCATAAACGACGAAGTTATCCGCGAACATACATAAAACATAAAACATAAAAAATATATACGGTCGAATTGAGAAACCTCCTTTTTTTGAAGTCGGTTAAAAAATAACAAGGATAGGTGGTCACTTTTGACGCACACTGCTTTAAATTTACCCGATTTTAATATGTAGGTACCTATGGTCGAAAATTGAAGATTGATTGTTATAATTCGCCATAACTTAAATAAAAGTTTCGACAGATGGCAGTGTAGTGGATAGCGTACTTGGTACCAGCCTCTAGACTAGACTGTCGTGGGTTCGATTCCCACCTGCGCTAATGGATGTTTTGTGATGTTATTTAGTTTTAAGTTAGTTGTTATTTAATGTAATTTAAGACACTAATGACCTAAGTCGTCGACGCGTCTTAGATATTTTTTACTAGAATTCAAAGCCGTAGTCAGACATTTTATATTTGCAGTAATTTTCGAGATATGACTCAAAATGATGTTTTTTAACGAAACGCATATTAAGCTATCAAGTAGTTAAAAAGCTCGTTTTTTAAGCTAAGAAAAATATTTTTTTAGTTCTGGCACTTTTGCAAATTTTTATTGGTTTCGTGAGTGTTTAAATATCTTTTAGTGTCCCATAAAAGTAAAATGAAAAATATGTGAAAATCCATTGAGTAAGCAGATATAGAGCGTGTTTAATACTGATAAAACGATGTAAAAATTAAATTGTGTTTTAAAGACCACCAACAGCTAAGGTTATTTGGGCTTAGCACCAATTCATATTTCCAATTGATTACATTTTTTTTAATAATAAATTGAAAATCCAATTGACACTTTTACCAGCTCTCGGGCTAGAACCCGGGACTTGTAATAGAGGAACCATAGCAACGCCATGTAAACAACAGCATTGCTACACGTTCGACGATAAAACGAGGTAATTAAATTCAGTTCAAGCAGGGCCGCCGTAAGCGGGCGTGCAAAGCGTGCACCGCACACGGGCGGCACGCCCAGGGGGCGGCAAATCGAGCGACTCAGTTTTAGTAGACTCCAAAATCAAATATAGAGTAAAGTTTTATTTTAGAATCCTAGATCAGACAATAACTTCTCTAAAGAATAGATTCGACGAGTTAAAAACATTTACCGACGTATTTGGTTTTTTTAGCAATAACTTATTTAATTATTCCAATGATGAGTTAATGAAACATTGTAAAGATTTAAATCTGAATCTTAAAGATGATTCAAGTAGTGAATCAGACATTGACGGTATTGATTTATTTAATGAAATCATTGCATTAAAGTTGCATTTTGCAGAAAACCAGTCTAATGATCCACAAACCTTATTACAATATCTTTTTACCAATGACTTAATTTCAACATTTCCGAACACAGCAATAGCGCTAAGAATATTACTTACTCTGCCGGTTTCAGTTGCATCTGGTGAAAGATCCTTTTCAAAATTAAAAATTATCAAAAACTATTTAAGATCAACGATGCTTCAGCAAAGACTCAGTTATTTAGCTATAGTTTCAATTTTAGACAGTTTGGATACAAGAAAGTTGATAGAAGATTTCGCAAATGTAAAGGCAAGAAGAGTTAAATTTTTGTAAACAAAAATAATAAGTACTTAATTATTTAAAGTAAATGTTTTATCTTCGTTAAGTTGTTTTTTTCTCCACCATAATGAGAAAACATTAATTATCCTTTTTTTGACAAAACTCAGAACATAAGAAAAAATTAATTAGTATCCTTTTTTTGACAAAACTCAGAGTAAGTAGTCGTAGGGCGGCATAATCGGTATTGCACGCGGGCGACGAAACAGCTAGCGGCGGGCCTGAGTTCAAGTATGGACACGGAACTAAACAAAACCTGTTGCTGATCACTGTTCATAGCGTCACAACTGTGAATCATCCTCTTATGGCCACGGAATAAATCCCGTGATGCAGTCAGGGAATAATGTGCTATATGCACTGGACTCATACAGGTTCGATGTGTAGAGAGAAATGTTTTGAGAGCGACCGATTATACGTCAAAGTAATGACATTTTTTATGCTCAGCGGGGGATACATTCTAAATTACACACATACAGAAAGATTCGAGTGCGTCTCTCCTATTGACAAAACGCAGATGGGACGCACTTTCAACACAGATCCAATATCACTGTCATACATCTGCATACATATACTGGGTGTTTTATTCAACCCCTGTCTGTTATTGCGTTTTAAATTGCTTTACTGTCAATTTTACATCCATGTTTCGTTAAGGAAAATCTTAAGAATCTGATCTTATCTCAGACATGATTTTTCGACACTATCGCCAGATAGTGTCGAAAAATCATGTCTGAGATAAGATCAGATTCTTAAGATTTTTTAGAGTTGATGCCTTTACACAATGCTAGGCGATTGCAATAGCTGGAGGGAAATTGCGATAGAATAGAAATAGTGATATAAATATACAATAAAAATTAGTAAACAAACACTTGAAAAATTCTACACATTTATTTATCTCAACGATCGTTTCGGGTTTCTAACCCATCATTAGGAGTTTATATTAGTTTACATTAGTTTTAATGTAAACTCCTGAGGATGGGTTAGAAACCCGAAACGATCGTTGAGATAAATAAATGTGTAGAATTTTTCAAGTGTTTGTTTATTAATTTTTATTCAATCATGTTCTACCAAGTGCCTAACGATAATTCTATAGAATTTATATAAATATACGCCACCCGTTACACAATAGCGCGATAGGAATAAAAGCCAACCATAATTAGAGTCGTGCTTCACTCGATGCATCGAATTGTTCTTGAAAAATACTTGTATAATTTCTATGATCCATACTTTTGGACACATTCATTTTATTTTTTTTTAATAAAAATTTAACGTGTCCTTGGAAAAGTCGATTTGACATTTATTATTTTGAAATTTGACGTTAAGTATCTACTATCCTCTATTACAAGTCCCCAGTTCCCGGGTTCTAGACCGAGAGCTGATAAAAGTGTCAATTGGATTTTCAATTTATTATTAAAAAAAAAAAATAATGAAATGAAGATATGAATTGGTGCTAGGCCCAAATAACTTTAGCTGTTGGTGGTCTTTAAAACACAATTTAAAAGCAGACACGATCAATCTAGTTTTTCGTTAATGATCGGCAATAAACGTTACAAATAAAAAATCAAATGACTCAAAAATAAAAAGTTATCGCCTATCGAAAACATCTTGTATAAGTGTGTATATATAAACATTGTTTTTTTCTTTTTATATTTCCTTGTTTCAAAGGTTCCACCTCAGAGAATAAATACAATCAACGCATAAATACATTGTACATAATGTAATCTAATAGCTACCACCTTAATTAATGATGCTTTAGTAATTTTGTCACTTTGCTCAGTGATTTTCTACAAATAATGTAATGTAATGAGTAATGCGCTAGTAACTAGTTAATATTGTAGCCAAAAAGCTTATTTAAAAAAAGTGAATACCTAACACGAAAAAAACTCATACGTACCTACATCTAGATTCTAACTTTACAATGTTTTTTAAATTTTGGTTTTATTAATTGTAAAGTATAAAAACTCGGGTCACAGTGCCAAACCCTACCGACAATATTGTTACAAGCATCAAGAGCAGTGGCGCTTCAGTTTGGCTGATGACTACTGTACTACCGATTTAGGTTCACTGGCGTATAACCATAGACAATTACCACAACCATAGACAATAACAACAAGGCATATGTATTAGCCTAGCGGCACTGGCGAGAACTAATTGTGCCAACACGGCACACGGTGAATGGTCCCCAGGCGGATGGGGGGAGTGCAGGGGCATTCCGGCGAACGGCGACGCGCGTTCCACACGTGTATAACCACGTAGCTAATAAAAGTGTATTTTTACGGACATAATAAAACGGTATAAATAATTTCGGTAACAATATAGTGTATTTACTAACACAGGCATTGTGGCATAAATTGCCTAATTTATCCAAATTTCTGAGATGCAGCGGTGTTTGGTGTGCACACACACATCCAAATACGTTGCAGCATTTCGACACGTCAGGTCTTTTCGTTAACCATTCAGCCGCATGAATTCAAATCACTCTACCATGCGTAAAGAAGTTTTACTTAAATGATTGCCTGCACAAATTGCTATTAAGCGAAGTACCTATATACAAAAATGTAGAAAATAACGCGACAATTATTTTTTTCTGAAAAAAAAATTGTAAAATATCTCGTTGAGAGTGTAGTTTCAAAAAAAAATTTTTTTCAAAAAAAAGAATTACCCATGGACTCTTTAACTCAATTCATTCAAAATTTATGCGTTAGGGGGTATACTTTAGACGCACACTGTATAAACTATAAATTTCGTCATTATATTTAGTTTTATCATTGATCACATTATAAAAATTCATAGCAAATATTTCACGAATATATTTCAAAGGATACATTTTATTTCGTAATTCTTTTCTGGGTATCAGAAAAACCACACAGTTTTAAGATATAGTAATGGTGCTGGTTGCGTTTCAGTTCTTTTTATTTTGGGTATATTACCTAGGCAGGAGAACACTTATTTTAATTTAATTTAATACTTCAGTATTTTTTAACAATCCATACCTGGCAATAAATAGTTCGTTATTGCAATCAATATACACACGTGTTTGCGGTCCTATATCCGTATTTACTTTTCTATTCAAAACAAAAAACTAAATATTTACATTGAACATAAAGATATACGGTGTTATTTAACTAACGTAAATAATATATAGTTTTTTTACATTAAATATTATTTATTTGATGAGCGTATCTTACCCGTACGTAGATTTTTATATTTGCTGTTTTGATCAATTACACATAAAAAATTTTAATGCAACCACCGGATAGTGATGTCCCTAGTCTCTTATTATAAATCCTTGGTTGTTAAATTGATAAACCAATAATGAAACTATCTAGATATTTATCTGGAATTACTGAGGAAAATCATAGAAAGCCTGAAGTAAAATTCCCGGTAGGTTACAGGAATTACCGTTTTTCAGTGAAAGACAGAATTAAAAAGTTCTCATTCTAACCCGTTCTTTACTAGTCCAAATCTAGTCAGCAATAGATTATAATAAATTGCAGGGATGTGAAAAAATAATCGATTTTTATATTAATCGATTATATAAATTACACTTTTTTTTTATTTATTTTTATTTTTTTTTATTAATATTAATATTAAGAAAAAATATAGGCTTTGGGAAACCCAATGCAGCCAACATTTACAAATTACACGTTTTAATCGATTTTTGTAAACAACGCCATCTGTGCGACGAATGAAAAAACGTAAAATAAATTCACTAAACGTAAACTAATCAGTCGGAAAATGGCGCCATCTGTATGACTGTTTTCGAATAATAGAAAAAATCGATTTTTCCACAAAAATCGATTATTTCTTCAAAAATCGATTTTTTACAAATTGATTTATATTGAAAAGAGAAAAATCGATTATTAAATAATCGATTTATATTTAAAAGAGAAAAATCGATTATTAAATAATCGATTTTTTTACTCAATGTCACATCCCTAATAAATTGTTCTTTACTTCAAATTAGTGAGTACCAACAGAAAACTGTTTTTCTAAAAACTTATGAATTGATTATTTTAAATGGACTAAATACTGATAAAATGCGATATTTATATAAAATAATGGTGTGTCTTAAGTCTTTATATTATGAAAACGAAAGAATGCATATATTATATGTATATATAGTTATTTCCGTGACATATATAGGTATTTCTGTAACATGATATTTTAAAATCGTCAACCGCTGACCCACATGGAGATAAAATGACAGCTTCATTAAAAGATTCTACATTCTAAATGTCTTATTACAGAAATATTTTAAAGTTTTCAAAAATTCAAATAAATAAAAGAAGCATGTTAAATTTTTAGAAGGCGATAAAAGCATAGTAAGTAATATTAAAATAGTACATTTTAAATATAACACTTTTTATTGTTAGAATTTAGCTAACTTTAAAAACGGTCAAGTTCAAGTCGGACTCGCGTGGAGAGGGTTCCGTACTATTCCGTTTCCTGTAGGAATTTAAACACTTAAACAACTGCATCTTTATGCTTCAAAAATTAAAATTAGAGTATGCAATAATAATTATTTAAACAAGCCGTGAGGTGGGTCGTTTATTAGGACTAAAGTGCGACCCTTGAGATCCACACGACGAACTTCCCA
Source organism: Mongoloraphidia duomilia (assembly GCA_039654895.1). Classification (NCBI taxonomy): domain Eukaryota; kingdom Metazoa; phylum Arthropoda; class Insecta; order Raphidioptera; family Raphidiidae; genus Mongoloraphidia; species Mongoloraphidia duomilia. Next base: position 43,855,026 of record CM077524.1, on the reverse strand, counting down.
GTTTGATAAATATTTAATAATAATAATTAAATTAGATATTACACAGAAAAGTAATCATTTTAATTATTAAAACATAATTATTATTTATTTTTAACAATAATTTAAAAAAAACCGCTGAACCGATTTTTATAAAATTTATGTCGGATCAAAATGACGTTAACACGTCTCGATTGACACCCTTACGAAGTCGATATAATTTTTTATTCGCGAGATATTGTGTAAAATCTACTTTTTTGGAGTCTATTTTGTTAAGAAAAAAGAACGGCTGAACCGATTTTGAAAAAATTTCTTTCAAATCATATTTACGTTAATACGCGTCGATTGGCACCCTAACTTAGTCGATATCATTTTTCATTCTCGAGATTTCGTCTTAGAAAGAAATGGACACGTACGTACACGTACGTACGTACGTACATACGTACACACACAGACATCTTTCTAAAAATAGTGTAAAATTAGTGTAGTGACCTTGAAACATAAAAATTTGTTATACATTTTGATTTCGATTTTCGGACCCATTACAATAACTTCCAATGGGAAGTTAAAAAAACTGCTAACAATGTTTGAAGGCGACAAAAATACCATTAATTAATATATCGATTTTTTTGCCGGAGACAATAATAAATTAAGTTGCTCAACTTTAAAAAGATGTATTGCAGACACATGACTATTTCCTATGAAATTAATGAGTTTTAAAAGAAAATCTTGTAGATAAATACGCGTACTCTATCTGGAGTTGTATCTTGTGTATTTTCTGTGTTTCGGTAATGGTTTTGTCACAGAAACTTTAGTGTTCTCTTTACGACGTTTGAGAAATGTTCGACACGCATAGGTTAACTATTGTATGGCACCTAATTAACTTTTATGTTCATTTTATTTGTGGGTTCCTTAATTATCTCTTAGAACAATTTTTACGCCGGATTCCTACAACAAATATGCACACGTCTATTGCTTTACAAGGATAAATAGTTAAGTCTGTTAGATTTACATAACAAAAACTCTAAGAAGCATCATCAGAATAATTTACAAATTACATTTCTATGCATTTTTTTTCACTTCCCATTGGAAGTTATTGTAATGGGTCCGAAAATCGAAATCAAAATGTATAACAAATTTTTATGTTTCAAGGTCACTACACTATTTTTAAACTATTTTTAGAGAGATGTCTCCGTGTGTGTACATATGTACGTATGTGTCCATTTCTTTCTAAGACGAAATCTCGAGAATGAAAAATGATATCGACTACTTTAGGATGCCAATCGACGCGTATTAACGTAAAATGATCTGAAATTTTTTTTTTTTCAGAGTCGGTTCAGCCGTTCTTTTTTCTTAATTAAATAGACTCCAAAAAAGTAGATTTTACACAATATCTCGCGAATAAAAAATTATATCGACTTCGTAAGGCGTGTTAACGTCATTTTGATCCGAAATAAATTTTATAAAAGTCGGTTCAGCCGTTTTTTTTTTAATTATTGTTGACAATAAATAATAATTACGTTTTAATAAAGAAACGATATGAATACATAGATATTACTCAATCTTAACAGATTTTTTAATGAAAAAAAATATTGTAAAATATCTACTTAAGCGTTGATAGTGTAAAGTTTGAAAAAAAAATCTTTTTCAAAAAAAAGATTTACCCAATTTATATGGACTCTGTAACTCAATTCATTCAAAAGTTATGTGGTAGGGGGTATACTTTAGACGCACACTGTATAAACTATAAATTTCGTCATTATTTAGTTTAATTATTAATCACATTATGGAAATTCATAGCAAATATTTCACGAATATATTTCAAAGGATAAATTTTATTTCGTAATTCTTTTCTGGGTATCAGAAAAATCACATAGTTTTAAGAATAATTTAAAATATTTATATTAAAATATTTTCAGTGACGGATCTTCGAAAAACAAATTAAAGTAAAAAAAAACGTTGCCGCGTTTCTGTTATTTTTCTACATTTTTAAATTTCAAATTAGTTAATATAGCAATGAGGGAATTATAGGAAATTAGGATAAGTTAGGCAACTTTTGACTTTTGTTGTGCAGTACAGAAAGTACCGTTTCTCGGTGATGAGGTAAAAGAAAAAAGTTCGATGACGACGGAATCAGAGAAATATATAGGTACTGTGCATAATAAAATTATATGTAATAAAAAAATATATCGCACGCTACTGTAAGTTATGCTAATATATTGTGAGAAATTGCGTAATCTTATAAAACCAGTTCAACTCATGATCTGTCATTGAAGCATATAGTTTATTGGCCTGGACCACGGAAAAAGTAAACAAACCTGGGGCATCCCGAATATATTGATCATATTATCTCACGAACATTACGCGCGACGAGAAATGGAAATACCGGTCTAACTTCGACTTTTCCTCGTTAAAATGACAAGGTTAATATAGGTATTTATAATTAAATTATTCTATGTATTGATCGTGCGCTAAAAATTGAAACTCCCTTGACGGCTCTACTATTCGATTAAAGGTGAGCGGTGCGGTATACACTACGCAGTGCTTGCTGACGCTTTTCAAATCTACAATCTACCCCAGTCCCCAGTGTACTGTCAAAAAATATCGTGCCTGTCAGTTTTATAGTACGGCAGTCAATTAGTTTATTTAGTATCTTAGGGATATTTAATAAATAAACAAATTGTTGACTGCAAACCGCTCACAAACTTCCGTTCCAGATACAAAAAACACGGGTCGCAGTGCTAAAACCCTGCCGACAATATAGTGTATTTGCTAATACTGGCATTGTGGCTTTATTATGTTTGTTTTTGGACAAAATAAAAAATTTAACCCCTTAATACATCCCTTAATATAATATTTTTTTTCCTAATTTCAATATTATTATCAATGCAACCTCTGTACCAAATTAAATACACCCGTCAGCAATTAAATCACTATCCGTAAGCTAGTGTTTTCATAAAATTTGTAAATCCGGTCCTGTCGTGCCGATTTTGTTAAAATTTTAGCAACACATTTTAATCTCTACTAAAGGGGTAAATTCCAATTTTGAAACAATTCTGGGATTTTTTTCGGTATTTTCGGGCCCAAAAACTTTTTTCAACCCCTAAAAACTACCCTTAAAATAGTCCGATTGGGCCCATTTTAAATAGGTTCCGTGCGGTGATGGATTCCAACGTGTCTACCAAATTTCGTTCAAATCAATGAAGTCTTTCGAGAGTTATGCCGCGAACACATATATATATATAAATATATATATACATATATATATACATATATATACAATTATATATATAAACATTTCCAAAAATGGTGCCAAATTGTTCAGGAGGCTATGAAACGTCGAGAAATTTTGGTCCGACCCCTAGGTCCCGCCAACCGACCGACGCCAATAGTGTATGTGCCATATGGCAAATACACTAATTATGAATCATTGATTAGATGATTACCGTACCTAAATGTTGTAATTTGAACTCGGTGCAAATTAACGATGACTATATTATAGTCTATAGAGAAGCTAAGGGCATAATTATTTTATCTTTTTAGAGGAATTTGAAATCAGTAAAAATAAAATAAAACATTTTTATTTCTATGCCTGTAAATTCGTAGAGTAAAAATTCGACTGATGACCAGTCCTATACTGCCCACCTAGTAAATATTTGCAAAAAATAAACACTCTTTTTTTTTATTCTTTGACTAGGCTCAAATAACCTTAGCTGTTGGTGGTCTTTAAAACACAATTTAATTTTTATTCTCTGAAAAAAGCATGGCCCTCTTTTTTGTTTGGTGATCTACTGATGGCTAGCTTAATATAGCAAAAATCATGGTTACCTTGATTTACGTACAATTTTTATTTTTTTTAGTAAAATATTTTTTTTCTCGAAAACTATACATTTTAGAGAAAAAAAATATTTACATTTTTTTCATATTATAACATCTAGAATTCATTTATATTTTTTTTTACCTATGTTAATACGTGACATTGAGGACGTTTTTTTGAATATCTCAGGATCCACTGAACCGATTTGACTCAAAATCTAATCAGATCTAAGTTAAAGGCTGATAAACACAATAGAACAATCGGCATGCCCGTATGTTGTTCCGTTCTTAAGATATCGAAGGCGAAAAATTGACCACATACACACATACATACACACACACATACACACACATACATACACACACACACACACACACACACACTCACACACATACAGACATCAGTCAGAAAATGATCTTAAACGATTGCTAGGGTCTCAAAACGTGAAAATCTGTTAAAATCTCGAAATATTTTTTTCGCACTAAATCCATTACTTCCCTACCATAGTAGAGGTGGGAAGTAAAAAGTACATAGACACATAATATCATATTCATACAAGTTTGAAAACGAAAGTGGTTTATTGACATTGCAACATTCAATACAAGTTCAAGGTTATTGAGATTATGTATTTGTATAATATAAATTTATTAGTGAAAACTTGTACCAACCGTTTTCACTTTTTAATATGAACATATAAAATATACATTCAATTAATGAGGACGTATGATTGGATTAATAATAATCTATATGTAAAGTAAACTTTAGGGATTGGCCCCTAGGAGTGTTGACGATGGAGATATTTTACGTGACATGTAAGTAAAGCCTGCCGTCTACTATGAATCTGAGATGTACCACCTCTAGTGGGGTCAGCCAAATATCTGCAACGCATCGTGTAATCAAATTAATGCAGGTACTAGCTCTGCTAGCAGCAGCACAGATTCGACGAGATGAGACAAAATTAACATTTTTTTCTCGTCTCGAATTATTTTGCCGAGACGAGAAAAGAGTTTCAAGAAATCTCGACAAAATTGTGAAATATGGAAATAATTATAGCTAGAATAAGTTATACGAAAAGGGATTGTTATTCTCATAAAATAATAAAACCAGAACTAGTGAAAATACAAATTAGATTTTCAAAGATAATAATAAATCAAAATAATGAATTAGTACTAGGTTTGGATAGCACTGGCAGTTGGTGAAGCGTATATCTCTATTAATACTACCTGTAGCATCTGGTGTACGTTGAATGGTGATGGACTGTTTTTGCTAGCAATGAAGCTTTCGCCTTTCATGCTTACTGCAGCAGTACCAAAGATACCAAAAAGTACACACCTACTGTATACATGGAAACGAACTCAGGTCGACATGACAAAGAACGCTTTGTACAACAGCTCCTGATCCATACTAATTTATACCGGATGATTTGTGATTGTCTGCTGTCAAGCGCCATTTGCATAGGCTTTATTTACTTTAGATTTATTTTTCGTTTAAAATATTATGTTCAAAAGAATGCACATTAATCTCGTCGTATTGGAAATATTTCAAAAGACTTGTTGAAGTTTCTTTCAAACATTTCTAATGCATGTCGCTTCTTGAAATAAACTTTTAGCCTAAAAATTGCCATTTTTGGATAATAACAATTTATTTCTTTATGTTTTTTTTGGTAATTCGAAAAAAGTTTGTTAGTATTTATATAAGTTGGGGCAGAGTAAAGAGCGAATGTGGTGGGGATGCTGTCGGCCATATTCCAGACACGTTAGCATTCAGTAACAATGGAGCGGTGGACACCTCAGCATCGCGCGTACGCTGTCAAAGCGTTTTATCAAAATGCTCTTACGTGCAAGTTTTTCCCCGATGTCATGAATCATCTGTATATCGAACGAAATAACGCACTCTGATTTATGAACTGAAAGAAGAGATGATAATATTAAAAATTCAAAATGGAAAGACTGAATTATCAGGGCAATCCAGTGTGCTAAAAAAAACGCGTTTTTTGGATGTGTAATGTCAAACACAGTGTTATGTATGTACTTAGATCATTCGAGATGCATCACTGAACAAGGGCCAGCAGACTAAACTCCACACTGCTTCTGTAGTGTCTGTGACTGAAATAGGGATGGAACAATTTTATTTCCGCTATTTTGAAACATTGACTGTTATCGGTTTTCCTTTTCAAATTCTTTTCCCTCGCCTAAAACCGTTACCGCTCTCCCGACGCTATTTTTAAAGCTAAAGGTTCAGGTAAACGTCAAATGAAGGATCACACTAGAGATTCTTCAAGCGAATTTTTTGAAAAAAGTTTTGGCTACATGTGGCAAATAACGTAATTTTTTAAAAGTTGTGAGTTTTTTCCAGAAAAGTTTTTTTCAATTTTTCACCCGTAAGATCTGTAGTGCTATTCTTGCTTCTTCATTGGGCGTTTAACCGAACTTTTTAGCTTTAAAAATAGCATCGGGAGAGCGGTAACCGATTTTAGTCGAGGAGAGAGGATTTGAGATGAAGAGTGTAGGGGGTAACTTCCGGTAGAGAATACTCTTAATGTAGTTTTTCTTATAAAAATATATCTAAAGAGGACGTAACTTTAAAACGATGGAAAAACATTTTAAGTTAAATGTTTTGTTATCTATTAATTATTATTATTTATAATACTTGTTTAAATCCTAATTTCAAAATATACTTAGTACTTACAGGGGCCTCAGCCCTCGGCGTGTTAAAAATATTAAAAAATATATTTATAACAACATATTATAAAGCTATGGAATAACCGACTTATTTTAAAATGAACTGTAGTACATAAATCCAGGGAATTCCGCCAAACTTTTAAATCGGCTCCTGTGTTTGATAAGAACAACCTTTTTATTAAACTGTGTTACAGTCTCTGTAGCGCTAGTTTATTCATCCTTACGGGCCTTCCATCAACGTTTGTCACAAAAAATCTTTTCTACGCTCTGTTTTTTAATTTTTACTTGCATTATAATGTTCTTATTTTGTTTTCTGCTTACACATTACGTTCACAGATGACAGAAATATACAGGTGTTTACAGCGAGTCTGTAGATTATAAAAACTTTATGTAAACCATAAAAGTTCTGTCACTTCTTATACAAACTAATTTGTCACTCAAATTACTTTAGATGCATCTTTGATCTATCATTAACATTTTTTTACTTTAATATTATTTAATTACAAATATATTTTCAGACGTTTGTTATCTATAAATTTATTATTTTCAAAATTCTCTTTTTCGTTTCTTAAATATGTACTTAATGACTTATATGAGTTTTGGCTCCTATATATAAACTGCATTATCTATAATTTATACTTCCCACCTCTACTATGGTAGGGAAGTAATGGGCTTAGTCCGAAAAAAATATTTCGAGATTTTAACAGATCTTCACGTTTTGAGACCCTAGCAATCGTTTAAGATCATTTTCTGACTGATGTTTGTATGTTTGTATGTATGTTGTATAAATATCTATTAGTTATAATTAATATAAAAGTGATTGACCAAGGATGTGTGGTTGGGAAACGATGACTTCATTCTATATGCAAAGCATAGTTAAATTACAGATTGACTTAACAATTTGAAATAAATTCTGTTCAGTCGTAACAATAGCTAGAAATTGTAACAATTAATTGACAATTTTTCATTGGAAAGCAGCCAATTATATACTTGATTCGAAACATATTGGAAAAAATCATTTTACCAACTAGTAAAATGATTTTTTCCAATATATTTCGAATCAATTATATAATTGGCTGCTTTCCAACGAAAAATGTTCAATTGCAATTCAGCCGTATAAATCTATTAATTCATGTAACAATTAATGTTTTCCAAATTAAATTACTGAATTGGTTTGCTTATATTTTACTGATACTATTGTAACGTCTTTAATAGCCGGTATTTTATTTTAATTTTAATAATAATTATGTAATTGCTTTTTATATTTTAAATGTTCTTTTATTGCTGTTCAAGATTGTGAATTGTAATAATAATTTTAAATAGTCAGCTCTGTAGCTAAACTCGACTTACATAATTAATTATTATTATTAGTTACAAAATGAAACTAAATACGTAACAACTTAGGTCATAAGAATAAACTGAATCAACAATGTCAGTATTCGTGTACACTTGTTAATGCTGCCATTAGTGAAATGAAATCGTCCAAACAACTGTGATATTTGTATTTTTCACGGATCATATACTTTTCTTTTTTTAAGCCGCGTTAAGAAAAATGACATTGTGTTTATTTGCATGCAAGCCTTGACAATGGTACCTATATGTACAGTACATGTATTAATACGAACATACAGGGTGTTCTACGTAATAATATGAATATGTGTAATACGTGTATTGTGTACAGTTATTATCGTTTCGATTCAGATGTACGATAAATTACAGAATATATTTATCTCGACCATTATGTATGAAACTGCACTACATCGCCGCTAGTGAAGTCAGCAAATTATCTGCGTACGGTATGTACATTGTATTAAATAATTTTGTATGTTAAATAGTTTTATGGTTTTTCTCATCACACCCTCTCTTTTGATGAACAGTTGATCTTTTGAATGATAAAATAAATCAAGAATAAAATAAATAAAAAAAATGTTTTTAACTAAAACGCTTTTATTTTCAATAAAGTCTTGCATGAATGTAGGTACTAAAAAGAAAAAAATATATTTAATACCTATAGGCTCATAATTTATTATAAAAGCATGGGTCTTAAACTCTACAGTCACGGCCCACGCTTTTATAATTATGAACCTAAATTAAATATTTTATTCTTTTTAATACATTTATGTCCCCCAGGAGAACATTGGAATGTAGTTGTTCTTGCAATTGCATTCCAATGTTCTTTAGGAATTGGAGTTCCCAGGAGCCCGAGCTCGTATCAGTCGGTTTGTGTATGCCGGCTGGCAGATTCTAATACACAAATGGATTATTAATTGTTGTGTTGAAAACGCTAATGACCTGAGTTGTCGACGCGTCTATAATCTACAATAATAATAATAATACAAAAGCGTTGAAAAAAAAAGATATTTTCAGCGCTTAAACTGAAGTAGCTCTCTAATTTTGATTTGTTCGACTGATGGGACTCATTGTATAATATTTTTGTTTAAGAACGTGTTCAACTATTCACGTAACGTATATAATATATATGTCGTATGTATGTATGTACGTGGTTTATTGTTTGAATGCAGACAAAGCACTGAGGTGTGGTTTCTCCCCCTGAGCTGTTGCGTTTGAATAGCTGAATAGGTCCTTTCACATACTGCGACTCCCGTATCTTTTGAATTCGAATCTTCTAATATACTTATTGCCATAATTTCTTTGTTAACCACAAATTAGAAATTTCATAATAATTTACAAAAGTGGAATACTAAATAATATGGAAAGGAAAATTACTCCGCATTTATTCGAGTGAGTATCTAATATCTACTAATAATAAATTAATCAATGTAATGCTATTATGTGAAATAATTACGCAAGCACTCTCTGTAATTTCGTTTTGCGAGGTCTGTATAATAATTACGTGTCTCACTCAAGAACGGCTGTACTGGCATGCGGCATCACTCGAGGACGGCTACACCGATTAGCGTAGAGCAAGACTCGTCGTCACTCGTCTGCCAAAAAATAGTGAACTTTCCAAAAAAACATTTTTTTATTCTGATTTTTTTTTTTCAGTTGGCATTTCTACTTCAGTTTTTTTTTTAATTCTCTGAACTTTTTGTTTTTGCCTGCTTGTGTCATCTTAATTAAAGCGTTACAAACTAAAATTTGGTTCATTTTTATAATTATTTTGATTTAAAAATACATCAGACACTTTTTACCCCGCAATATGCATCGGAGTAAATGAACAATTTGATGCGTTCAATCTTATAAATTATGAAAGATTAATTATTTCAGCTTGATATTAACATAGATTTATGCGTTAATGATTAAGCTATCGAATAAAATCAAAATTTGGATTTAATCCATCTTTTATCAACCACAAAAATCAACTAAGGTGTTCATTTGCCTTGTTACTTTATAAGAAATAATTCGGTTCGATTCTTTAAAAAATGAATGACAAGAACGCATCTTTTATAGAGATACAAGAATTGCCTTTGTAATGTCAATGACATTTTTATGCATTGCATTTCTTTTTGTAAGTATTTTGCGTATTATGCAGAATATGCAAATTAACGTCGTGCTGTCATCAGAAATAATTTATTAAAAAATATGCATGCATATTTTTGTGGATACATTATATTTTTAAAATTTTTGTGTACAATTTACTGAAAATCTAATTTAAAACGCCCACAAATATTTATATCTTTGTCTTTCATGAGGCACACTTATTTATTTTGTCTTTGTCTTTCAATTACCTTAGATGATCAACATCATCAGTGTATTTATTATTATCGCCAATAACTGTTTGTTTTTCAGATTTTTAGTTGTTAATTAAACGCTTGAATATACAATGCATTTATCGATAAATACACATTTTATTGATATGGTTCTACTCTGCCCTATGTCATCATTCGACCAATTTCTTACAATTCTCTGTAGTCGAGATGTTTGAAAATTTGTTATGAAAAGTCCATTAGCTTTGCTTGTAGCTCTGATAAACTTCAGGTGCTAATTTTTCAGAACTTTGTATCATTTATACTAACACTTTTAGTTATGCATTCTCTCCAAAATTCTTTTTATAGAACATTTTTCATGTTTTTCATTATCAATTAATAGGTAGCTATACTTGCTGACAACATTTTTGAAATTTGATTGCAATTTTTGTATTTTTATGCAAAGCCGCATTGTAGTAAATTATATATTAACCCCTACGTAAATCCTTTAAAAAGAAAAAAAATAATCTGTCTTGTATCAGTAAGGGCGTCGATCCAACTTAGCCTCACACTCTGCGCTAATTAAGAAGGTATACGAACCGAATGGTACAAGAAATCTTTTTTTTTAAGGACTTACGAGTACGTCGGATTTTTTCCAATTTTTAATTTAATGTTTCCCATTTCATATTTTATAAATTAAAATAATTAATGGAATTTTTGATGCTTGACCTTTATACAGGCTTTTTCCTTTTCTTTTGTCTGGGGGCTTCCCTAGTTAACAACTATAATATTATGCTAATGAGTCGACGCCATATGGCGTTAAATGTTCAGGGTCATTTTACCAACAATATTTTTAAAATATCCAAGTATATGCAGTTAAGGAAATAATTTTCCTATCTGAAATACAATTTTATTTTGATTTGGTAATCTGTATATTAAATGATATTATAATAAGTAATAATAATTCAATGGAAATTATTTAATAAATTAAAGGAAATTTTATTTCATTTATTCTGTCTATTTAAGTTTAGTCAAGGTAAAATAAATAGTAAGTGCAATATAACAGAAGATAGCGAGAAATAGATGTTATAATATATAATTTAAATGAAATTTGAAGTTTAAGTACGGACATTATTATTAGTGTATTTTTTATCACTTAACGATAAAATATTTTACAATTCAAAGTAACTTATAGTAGGACCTTTTTGCTTTGACAGACGCTAATGACCTTTGTTGCCGAGCGTCTATAATCCACAATTCAAATTCTTTTTTGCTTTGGAAGTGGTCTCATCTCCGAAAGCATTGCAGTCTCTTGGGCTTATTGATCTTTTATACCACCCGATCCAGTTAGTTTGCACAAACCGTGTATTAGTTGGTTGACAATATAGTCTTCTGGAATCTGCTTCCATCCTTAATTTTCCATAAATTACATGCCTTCTGCGGTCCAGGGCCTCACATTCGCACAGAATATTATGGTGCGCTCTTTCTGTCTCGTTACGATAGAGATCGAAAACAGATTAAGGCCCTATTCACCAAAAACTGTTAAATATAGAAGTTACTAATCTTAGAATAAATTTATTCCTTGGAATAAAATTAACTTTCAATTCACCAAGCAATTCATTCGAATAGTAACTTCAGGTACAAATTTACTTTATACCATACACCTTGGACATTTTGTCAAATATTTTGATTCTAAAGCACGTTTACCAAATATCCGACCGATGGCGCATCAATCGAAAATGTAAATTTATTTTATTTTACTGCAAAAGCCTTTACCTGAAAGATATGGAATTAATATTTACCTGCCTGAAAAGATCGACAGGTCATAAAGTAATTTGTGCATTTCGTGCCCATCCCATTTTACTAGGCGAATAAATATTTATACCCTTGAAATTGGACAGAATAGTTATTCTTACGATTTATACCTGTAGTAAACTTAACTACGTTTGGTGAATTGAATTATCGCTATTTGTTCCGAGTAATAGTTACCAGGGGAATAAATCAACGGAATAAATAATTAACTAGGCTTGGTGAATACGGGCCTCAATGTAGTTGTTCATTTGATATAATATGCAGGTATAACGTTCCTACGTTTTAATTTAGTGAAAGTAGCAAATTCGACATGTATTGGTCGCCTAGATATCCTTAGCAGTTGCTAGCTTCAAAAATAATATTAGTTTCTTTTCCACTTTTTTATTAAAATTAAAAGTAACTAACACATTTATTGCAAAATATTTGCCCATTTTTACAAAATTTATCCATTTATTTTTGTTATAAACACTGATTTTTTTGTCTTAATAACGGAACACACTGATAAATGTTAACATTTTGAACCCGGATATAATAGATATATATCCTCATTTAAACAATAAATAATTTAAACACTTCAATGAGTAAACATTAAGAGTAAATATGATTTTAAATGGTGTTGACTGCACATACAAAATACTAAATTCACTCAGTTGAGGATTCACTACTCACTCACGTACTGACAGTATCGTTGATCTTGGTGATAGTTTTTTTGCGCTAGGTTTTTAAAGTGCATTCATGTTTAAACTGTTCTACACATTATACATTTGCGCTTAATTTAATAAATTAGCAAGAATATATCTATACTAATAAATAAAATTCTTTGTTTGTTCTTATGTATGTAATATGTATGTTTGTTTGGAATGATATAACTTTAAATCTATTTGACAGATTTTGATGACATTTTTTTAAAATGTTCCTTAGGATTTCAAAAGTGCTACAGGCTATTTTTTAATCAACTTTTTTAATTAATTGATTAAATTTTTATTGGTTCTCTACTAGTAACAAAACGTGACATTCTTTTGCATTTTAGCGTATAGGCGGAATTCTATTCTAAATTCTCGCGGGGAGGCTAATAAATCATAAATTCTTATGTCTTGCATTACTGAACCGATTCTAAAAATTCTCTCACTTATAGAAAGCTACACTTCCTGATTGATATAGGCTATATTAATTTATTTTGATAAATTTTTCGCGGAGGTGGGATAATTCCTGTGGGATAGTAACAAAACGTAACTCTGAAATTCTTTTGCATTTTAGCGTACCTATAGGCGGGATTCTACTAATATTTAAACACCACCAGCCTGATTTCGATTCGCAAGGGGAGAATTTTCAGCGGGGGGGGGTTATAAATCATAAATCGAAATATACGTGGGCGAAGCAGCTAGTTATTTATTTTTTATCAACATATTATAGTGCCTTAAATAGGAATATAAAATTTGTTCGGAATTTCCAAAGAATTTATCCAAACAGAAATATGCCTGATTAGTTAAATTAAGTTTTAGGGAACTCTTCGGTACATTAGGGATAGATTTTTTTATATATTTTGTGAATTTGAAAATAGATAGGTATACCTACTATTAGTTTTAGTTCCGCATAAATTGTTAAAAAACACGTCAGAAATTCAGAATTAGACTTTAAAGACCACATTTCACAATATTATTCTTAGTATGAGTAGAAACATAATCTAACTTTTAATCCGAAGAAAATACCGTGCAAAGAACTCGAAATTTAGAGCGTGCAATCACCATATTCTATTAAAATGATTTTCGATAATGAGTGTAAAGTGTATTATAGGTTCAATGTATTCAATTTGGAAAACAAATAATTTAATTTATCATCGTTAATCATTTTATAAACAAGTTAATTAACTGTGCTTTTTTAATTAAATTGATTTGGATAAAAAATGCATAATATACATTTTTTAGAGATACCTGTTGTATTATTGCAAATAAAGCGTCAAGATAACGTTTATGCATTTTATGTGTGATAAGACTTTTTAAAAACATATTTTTATAACGTTCGAAAGCAAAATTTCTATCTTTCAAAGTTTTCTATGTAATTTTTTAGGTCAACAATTACCACGGATACTGAATCTAGTACCAATTTATATGTCAAATTTATGATTATTCTAAAAAATGCAACGCTTTTAGCAAATTTCAAATTAGAACTTGAGAACTTAGGGCTTATAACAGACGAATTTGCGATTGTCGAAAACACTTAGTCGCAAATTCGCGCTATTTCATGCCGTGGATTCCGATGAGGCTGCACCATTTAAGCATATAGAGGATATAGAGACGCTAACGTGAAGCCAAATCTGACGTCACAAGTCATAACAAACATGGCGGTCAAACAGGGGATGGATAGGAATATTACATTTCTCCTTCTTCAGCTGACTTATATAAAATGTACTGACTAAATATGGCGACTGCATGCTTCACGGGCTTGAGAATAGCCGAGCGTGTAGCAATGCTGTTGTTTACATGGCGTTGCTGTGGTTCCTCTATTACAAGTCCGAGGACAGTCGCGGCCTCTGGATCAGACTCATGGATGTTTTGTGATGTCATTTAGTTTAAGTGTGTTGTTATTTAATGTATATAATCAAAACGCTAATGTGACCTAAGTTGTCGACGCGTCTATAATTTACAATAAATAAATAAAATAAAATATTACAAGTCCCCAGTTTCCGGGTTCTACCCCGAGAGTTGGTAAAAGTGTCAATTGGATTTTCAATTTATTATTAAAAAAAAATAATGAATTGAAAATATGAAATGGTGCTAGACCCAAATAACCTTAGCTGTTGGTGGTCTTTAAAACACAATTTAACAATTTTTGCTGCATGCTTCACTTTTAAATTCTTGTACCGTCTCTATATCCTTCTTGCGAATGCGAAACAAACCGATCGATCGAACGAGATATTTCGAAATTCGAGTGACTGAATAATCGTAACACCGCGATACACTTGCTAAATCGAGCGTTTTCGATACAAAACGTAGCATGTGTGCTCTGGCCCTAAATGAACCTTCACGGGAACCTACTGTAATGTTATGTGTGAGATTTTGTTGTTAGTCAACATAGAGTCGGCCTGTATCAGTTAACAAACGAATAGCGACAGCACAGATGATGTGACAATGAAATATGCCTGTCCCGTCTATTCCGGTAGGCGACACAGCGCCACTTGACTAATAGTGAACGCTGTTCACTACCAGATTTCCCTTTTAGTTTAACGATCTTATATTTTGTGTTTTAGAGTCTGAGTTTGACTTTGATCTACACAAATTTCTCACTACTTATTTATAAACAGTACTCTGTGTGTAGAACTGTATAATCTAATGAGCCTAAAAGCTGTAACAAAGTTGAAAATCTTTATATTAGGTGAAAATTTAAGTGCATTTTTGAAGTGAAAACTTCTTTAGGCGCACCGTGCATACTTTATCCTGGTCACTCAATAAGTCTGATCTGTTAGGCCCCGAGCTGAAACGCTCTTTCGGGTAAACTCGAGGGAGCCGAATTTAGCCGAGCGAAGACATTTTTTTATCTTCTCATCTGTTTACTCTTACTGACTAGTGACTCATTTCAATTTGCACTTTGCAGTGATGGGATTCACATATAATTTTTTGTTTGTTCCTTAGAGAAGTTTCATGAAGAATATTTATGCTATTTGTATTTTATACTTTTTGTATGACATTTTCTATGCACTTGTACAAAGCAGAAAATATATATTATTCTGTTCATCTATCTATTAATAACTATAGGGTTTTTCTTATTTTTAATATTTAAAGCTTAAATAAATGGTATCTACCATGTGAATTGATTTTTTGATGGGAATATTCCATTTGTTTTGTGAATTGTGGGAATTATGAAACAAGCGTTACAAATTATTTTTTTTAATAATTTCATAATTAATTTTTTAATCACTTCTTCGTTTGTTTCGCATAATCGGACCAAACAGAAACTTCGAATAATAAAGCTTCGTAAATATATATGTTAATGATGATAAAAAAAACTTATAATTGAATTTAATAATTTTTATCTGTCACTTATACCACAAAAAGTCACTAAGGTGTCCATGCAATTACCCTAATGTATAATTTACAGTTACACAGGAAACCAAATTATAAGTATGCCATAAACACCTAGCACATCAGTTAAACAATACACATATCTGTCCAAAAAAGATTATTTCTCGAGACAGACAGGTAGACATGGATAAAATGACATAATGATCAGTGTCACTGGAGCAAAATAGCGGTGTCTCGTGTTATGTACCTGTCTGTTATGTAACTGTTTCAACCCAACAGACCCAGGCAACTGTATGTCATAATATATGTGAAGTTATCGGGACAATTTTACTGTTTTTTTACGCACTAAATAATATGCTCTATTTTCACTGAAGTAATCGTTTTAATTTGTAGTTTATTTTTGTTGGCATACGACATTGCGGTTTATGTCAGTGTTTTGATACAATAATCTATAAACTGACGATTTATTCACCCATTTCATTTTAATATCCATTTCTCCATTTTCAGTTGCAATTTTGAGAAAACTTCCTACCATGCGAGCATCGCGAAAGTCAATTCGACTGAAGATCAATTTCCAACGTGTACCTATTTCAAATCAAGCTCAAGAGCTGCACCGTCTTGAACTTGATTTGAACTTTTTTTAGATTTAAGAGCGCTTTATCGTTTTTGCGTTTTAACATTGGAAATGTTTATATTCGTATATGGGGGCAGAGTTACGAGTTTTCGTTCAAGGCCAAAAGACAACGGTGTCGCGATCAAGTGAGGAGCAATCATGCAAAATTGAACAAGTGCAATTTTTTCGAAATGTGTTTTATATTATGTCTAGTTAATTGACAGGTATTTGCGACGATCTGCGGTGTTATTTTTGAGCAAATGTTAATAAATACTGTAGAAAAATCCATTTAAAAGTTAAGTAATCAAGCAAAAGTGAACGCGTATATAACAGAAGAATAATAGGGTTATTCCTGACAAAACTAAACGGTGCATTGATAAATATTGTGTGTATAATAAACAGTTAATTATGTTTCATATATGCTGTTATCATTTCCAATGATTGCGAAATCTGTGAATTTTTTTTTTAGATTTCGCCTCGGTATTCGTAATGTTTGTGTGCCTCTATCAATAGTACTGTCTCTTTTCATTGACTTGGATAAAATAGACTATAGAGTGGCCTAAAACCCGTAGGTATATTGGAGAAATAATATGCTGTTTTTGAAAATTTTTCGTTGGAAAGCAGCCAATTATATAATTGATTCGAAACATACTGGAAAAAATCATTTTACTAACCATAGTCACAGTCAGGACTTTAACCTGAACTTTGTATAAGTTTTCATTATTTTAATCTCATTTTCAGTAGCAATTTTTAATTTTATGATCAGTGTGTAAACCTTGTCGTTTCAGGATATACAACCGCAAGTATTTATGCATAATATAGTCCATGTACAATATTGGATGATATGTCTAACAGGTGTACCATCTGTCGTCAACCAATCCGGTATTAAAGCTCCCCTTCGATATCTTCTTGACTAAACAACAAGTGAGTGAGTGAAATCAAGGAGGGTGTCTACTGTCTATCCCTGTCCTGCAGGCCTTCTCTTCTCCTGTCTAGTGAATGCTGATAGAAACACTTGGCGACGATCTTATTGATAATGCCAGTTAGTTATTCTCAAATGACAGAAACTTGTTTTGAATATTTTTTATTTATTTTTTTACTGGGCTTTATCTTCAGAGACGTATCAATTAATACTATCTATCGGTTGAGTTTTTTCTTATAAATATCTTTACACTTAAAGCATGTATTTAATTATACATTTTCAAAAAAGACCAATAATAATTGATGTAATCTAAAAAGTGAATCTGTTTTTCCAAGTGGACATTTTATTTTGTTTCACACAAATCATAACATTATATAGGTTTTTTGAAGCTTTGGAAAGGTTGTGAATAGGGTACTAGCATTGATTTTTTTGCATTTTTGTTATACAAACGAAAATATATGTCACTTAGTCGCTCTGACGTTCAAAGTGTTTTAGTAAAGTTATAATTTTGTAACGATTAATTTGATAAGTATTAAAAAATTTATTAAAAAACTTAAATAGCCTTAAAATTCACCATATAACAAAGAAAGCATAAAATTTCGGATGCTATACAGGGTGCTGATCGTTTTGCGGGTAATAGGGATTTAACCCGTGAAATCAAACTTTTGCGATTTCCTGCTTCCCTAATTATTTTCGGAAAAATATCTTCGATTAAAAGTTTTAGAACATAAAATTCTGCATCTAAATCATTAAACAAAATTAATCTTTCATGTTTTGTAACGGCAGAAATTTGATATGAAAATGTCAAAATTACCTCAAAAACAGATAGCGATAGCCATGGAACTTGAACAAAATGATTAGAAATTATTCTGACAGCTAAAACTTCATCATTTTGTTCAAATTCCATGGCTATCGCTATCTGTTTTTGAGGTAATTTTGACATTTTCATATCAAATTTTTGCCGTTAAAAAGCATGCAAAATTAATTTTGTTTAATGATATTTAGATGCAGAATTTTATGTTCTAAAACTTTTATTCCAAGATATTTTTCCTAAAATAATTAGGGAAGCAGGAAATCGCAAAAGTTTGATTTTACGAGTTAAATCCCTATTACCCGCAAAACGATTCAGCACTCTGTATATTGAATGTATTGCCTCTTGAAAAGTGAACATTTTTAAAATACTAAGAAGTATGATCAAATAATACTACCGATCAATTAAAACTGAACTTATCAACATATTTTTTTCACACGCAAAAAAATCTATGTTCCCTTTTGTCTATATATGCAGTGAAGCCGCAATATAGATTATTAGTGTATTTGCCATAGAATATGGCACATACACTATTGGCGTCGGTCGGATGGCGGGACCTAGGGGTCGGACCAAAATTTCTCGACGTTTCATACCCTCCTGAACAGTTTGGCACCATTTTTAAAAATGTTTATATATATATGTATGTATATATTTATATATATATATATATTTATATATATATATATGTGTGTACACGATAACTCTCGACAGACTTAATCGATTGAAACGAAATTTGGTACACACATTGGAACCCATCACCGCAAGAAGCCTATTTAAAATGGGCCCGATCGGACCATTTTCAGGGTTGTATTTAGGGGTTCCAAAAAGTTTTTGGGCCCAAAAATACCGAAAAATTTGTCAGAATCGTTTCAAAATTGAAATTTAACTCTTTAGTAAAGATTAAAATGTGCTGCTAAAATTTTAATAAAATCGGCCCGACAGGACCAGACTTTCAAATTTTATGAAAACACTAGTTTGTTGATACGGATTTACTTATGGAAGGGTGTATTTAATTGCGTGTACTGATAAAATCCATGTCTAATATTGAAATTTAGAAAAATTTAATTATTTTAAGGGATGTATTAAGGGGTTACCTAAATTTTTTATTTTGTCAAAAAACAAACTTAAGTTCACATAATAAAGCCACAATGCCAGTATTAGCAAATACACTATATTGTCGGCAGGGTTTTGGCACTGCGACCCGAGTTTTTTTTAAAACTGCGAAGTGCGTACAGCAATATTTTTTTTTAAAACAAAACCAATAAATCTATATTTCACGGTTAATGACGATAATTATGCGTTACAGATATTCTGTTACAGATACGGTAAATATTACAATTACGCCCCTGGCAATCATTTCCCTCACAGTAACACATGTGTGTTAACTTTACAGCATCCCCATGTGTATAACATAACCTCTAATTTGGAACTACACACCCATCATCGTTTGAAAACCACCCCGTTTTAAACTAACCCTCGACTTGACGATATATTATACATATATACTATTATAACGTTGCACTTCCATACTGACAAGGCAGTATGTTGTTCCACTTGCTGCATTTGTAGATATCAATATCCTTGTATAGATTTGTACATGTGTGCTATGTCCGACATGTTGCATAACACTGTCTTTTTACTGTATCATTCGTACGTTTTCGAAATATTGATGGAATAGTTTTCTTGTTATACTTATCTCTATAATCTTCGATGATACTAAAGAACTATCATCTTTCATGACTAGTTATTGAACGTGCGTTACTATGCCAGTGAAAAATTATGATTAATAATCTTATCAATTCCGTGTAAAAAGGGCTAAAATACACATGCCCAGTCTCTAAAAGTCATCATCCAACACGGTCTAAATTCTATAATGAATACGAGACCAAACTGAATTTTCATAGCTGCAAAAATTATACCTTCAAACTCTGAAGATGATACAAGTCTTCATGGTTTTCGGGCTTGTAGGCCGTGGTCCGGTGGTATTTCTACCTGACGTTTCGTCTACAACTGCGGTAGACATTCTCTAAGGCGATGTGGCAGCGGTCGAAGTGTCCTCCTTGCCACATCGCCTTTGAGAATGTCTACCGCAGTTGTAGATGAAACGTTAGGTAGAAATACCACCGGACCACGGCCTACAAGCCCGGAAACCATGAAGACTTGGAACAATGCCGGCCGTGAAAGCTTGCACATCTGAAAATGATAGCTTGGTGTAATGGTAAGCGTGCTGGCCTTTGGAGCAAACTGTCGTGGAACCCAATCCCACCTCGCTCATGGACGTTTTGTAATGTGATTTAGTTTTAAGTGATATGTTATTAGATGTAATTAAGACGCTAATGACCTAAGTTGTCGATGCGTCTATAATCTACAATAAATAAAATTAAACTAACAAACTAACAAAAATTTTGTCGATTAACGTTCATTGAAAAAAATACAATGTGTTTATGAAAAAATTATTGAGGTTAAAAAAACTTAATTGTAATAATAATAATAACCAATTTCATTCTAAAGCATGACGAAAGTTCTTGACTGAAAAATTTTAATAATAAAACGCATTTTTGGTTCACTGTGATCTCTAAAAATTCTCTGTGTTAATATGAACGTGTACTGTTTATAAATTTAGGGTGTTTTGGTTCAAGCTTATAGGTCATGGGAACATTTTACAAAACGTCGAGAATGAAGGGCGGAAGGCGTCTATATCTGTTCATAATATGTAGGTGCCCAGCATGGCCCTAATGCTCAACACTATGCCTGTACATCTGAACTCTCTAACTTATGTAAGGGAGTGAAACAGAAACCAAAATGTAGTTCTAATAATTTATTTAGATAGTTGCAACATTGTCAACAGTTCTATTTTAACACGTTAACCGCCATGAGAGCCCATATATGAGTGTCACTGAAAAAATGGCAACGTATTGGTCTCAATGCATGGATTTAATTCGGGATCTGTGTACTGTGGTACAGTTCACCTATTGCACTGTAACTTACGGGCCACTGAAAAGTGGGCCTGGAGGTACCAAAAAAAATTTTGAGCCTACAAGATTTCTTTATATTTGCATAAATAAATGAAACTAAAAACATTAAACTGAAAAACGTTTATTTTTCTGAAAAAATATAAAAATATATTATAGGTATTATTTATTACATTTGTGTACATCAATTTATTTATTTATTGTAGATTATAGACGCGTCGACATCTAAGGTCATTAGCGTCTTTCAACTACACTAAATAACAGCTAACTTAAAACTAAATAACAACACAAAACATTCATGAGCTCAGGTGGGATTCGTGTGTACATCAAAGAAACATGATAAACAAATGGTGTAAAGGCTCCGAGAGCCAACTGTTAGGTCTCATTTTGAAATTTTTTTTTGTTCGAAACGTTACTAAAACCTAACGAAAACTCAACGTGTATGACACTACTCATCTGTATTTTGAAAAAAGACAAAAAAAATTTGGGCCCACGGGCACTTTTTTTTGTACTATTTGGGCGGTTACGTGTTAAGAATTGGGTTTTTAAATGAATTTTTTTTTTTACTTAAATGGAAGGACCCATACAAGTTTTATAGCAAAACTGTTTTTATTTAATTTTTTTGCTTACTAATTAAAAAGTTATATATAAATAAAAATTAATTTTTAAACTCAATTCCGATAACGCGCCGAAAGAATCCGAACGCGTGTGACGTCATTATGTTATCTATGGTCTTTGTATCCATGGTTACCAAGTTAAAAATTTATTATTTTTGATAGTATGTGTAATACATATACCTACATAAATACCAACAAATGCAGACACATTTTAACATAACGACGTCACAAACATTCCTGGCGCGTTTTGAAGTCACGTGATATTTTTAAATTTTTATACATTTTAATTAATTTTTAGTAATTTATCTATAGCTTTAAAAAATGTTTTCTTTTCGATTTTCAATATTATTTATGTTAAATTATCAGAAAAAATTAAAAAATTAATAATTTTTTTTAAACTTAAATACCTAATTGCAGTATGATAACCGGATGCCCATGCTTACTCTCATACCTCCCTGAAGAAAATTCTGCGCACCCCATTATTATTCCTTTAGTGACGTAAACGACACAATAAGTTATTCGGACCATAGAGACGCTTCACGGTTCGAAGCGTGTAGATCAGTTGCCAGGGTGTAAAGCACAGATTTTATATGGGTTCATTTATTGCACAGGCACATACGGTACGCATGTATTTGTGTGTCTATGTGCATGATAAGGCATTGTTATTGAAATATGCGTCCGTGTTGCGTGATACACGACGCATCTGGGATATGACTCAGAAGTCGTACAAAATGCGCGTTTAATTTAATATTGTATAAAAAATAACTTTTCACTTCACAAATTCCTAATTATTTTTAGCAAGGTGCACACGACCTCATAACTTTTCCACTATTTAAAACATAATTTTCATATCTGATTTTTATAACTGATTTTTTGTCTTCACTGGAGAATTTACTTGTCTATTTTGTATACTTACAAATAATTTTTAATTAAAACTATTAATTCAAAAAATCAATGAAGAAAAACATACATGACTAGGACTACTACTTATATGTTGCAAAATAATTTTTAATATGAAAATATTAATTTGCCAGAAAGTCCTTTTATACTTCACTATTTATATAAGCGGAACAGTGTTTATGCATGCGGGAAGCGTATGCGGACGCATATGGTTACACTGTACAAACTGTGCTTATATAAATAGTGAAGTATACTTGCATACGTCACTCTTTAAATTTTGGTATCTAAGTATAGGCAGCCTCATTCTTCAAGGGAAAACATTAGGATGGGTAGAACTATACTAAAATTTCCCAAAACGTCAAGCCTAATTATTGACAGTGAACTCGATATAAAATTGTGGATGTGTATTTCCAAACCCACTGATCCGATGGGAACTAAAATCAATAGGTCTGGGTCCTTCCTGATACAAACATTTTGTAAAACAAAATATTCAAGTCGGTGGATTTTTGCAGAAGTAATTGTGAAAGGAAGTAAATTTCACAAACACACACACATACGCATGTGGAAAACAACGTTTCTTTACGTTTTAAGGGTAGAGCAGGTCAGACCTTATCTCGGACACTATTTTTCGACTATATTACAATTCCACTTTCTTACAGAACATGGAAGTAAAACAATATTTGCGCTCGTGGATGATTTAGGTTTTTTTTCACATTTTTCTCAAAGTAATGTTGTAATTATTTTATTTTGTTTTCTTTAAGTTTACCATCAAGTACTTAAGAACATTGCTTAACAATTTGTTTTATTTTGTACTTAAAATGTTTATCGTGTTAGTAATTTTTTAACTCTTTATCTATCTATTGATAACTAAATATTGACTAACTAAATCTATTATGAAAACTTTGCCAATTATGTAGGAGTTATTTTACTAATAAATGCCCTTAAGGATAAATACTAAAAAAAAAATCAAAATCGCTTCCGTTGCTCTTAATTTATGATTCAAATAACTTTTCAAATGCAGGGCACCTACCAAATTCATTTTAAAAAAGTCATGAAACTTTCAAACTGTCTTGGGTTTCAGCAGGTACAAATTTTCAAAATTGATAGAATGATTTTTAAAAATATGAATTAATACAATATCGAAGGCATTTTTCATTAAAATAATTTAATTACTCATTTTTATATCACATTTATATTTAGAGATAATGTAAACGTTTCAAGTAAAAGTGTGATAAATATTATTTCAAGTATTTACCGTAATTTCTGTAATTCATATTTCTGAAAAAAGAAACAAATTACATAGTATAACACCCACTTCCGTAAGCCTTTTAATTATAATTCAATAATGATGTTTTTCATTCATCAATAGTTGTAATTTTTAATTGAATATTTGTGTCGTGTACACCAGAATTTTTCAAACTATCTGACGTTGTGGATGGGGCATCCAATATCGAATCATCCTCAATTCCGGAACTGGTTTCGTTATATTTGGTTCTCGATTTCTTAAAAATACTGCTTGTAGAAGAAACATGGCTTTTTTATAATCGCAGAAAACGTTGAGTGAGACTTTGAGAATCAGTCCAACATTCAACAAACAAAAGAAAATCAACATTAATCGACCAGAAATAATTGGGAACACTTCGAATATTAAACTTACACTTTAGTTAACTCTATATAGAGAGATCATCAATCATTGGTAAAAAATCTACATTAAGGCTCATTTCTAGTCGGCAAAAACATTCTATATATTTTTTTTATATCTTTTCATTAATTTTGGAATTCCAGTATTAATTTCTTCAGTTTCAGAATTGATAATTTTTTCCCGAAATTCCGGAATCGCAAAATCTGGGGATTCCGGTATGGAAGCCCTAGTTTCGGTCCGGTAATTTTTATTATAAAAATTAGATTTATTTACAATTCTGATTCTTCTGTGAATAGACCGGTGATTGATAGATAGAGCTAGTAAACCGGGACCGGTCAACGGGCCACCTTACTAGTGTACCTACATGATGACGTTCAAGGAAGTGACTGCATCCCGGAACTGTCCATAAATAATATGTAGCACGAATGTAGCATAAAACTAAACGTCTTCTGTATATACACAACTATTGATTAATTGATCTATCGAAATTACCAGCTTATAAATCAATATCCCACACACCACAATACTATGGGGTCCGTCCGGCATATGTCAGAATAAAATTTTTGAACAGTGCACATTATTCATATAACAACAGTCTGGCAACTGTCATATACTGGCGTCTTTGGGAATTCTATCGTATATCAGCCATACAAAAAAGCAAGGTAGTGAAATGATTATTTTTAATGTGATGAGTATATTATAGTCGATTGTAGTGCTATCTCATTGAAAACATTGAAAAAATTACACTTTTGGGCATTTTTTTTATCGCGCAATGAGCTTTGCGATTTTTGTTTTTACTTATTTAAACATAAATTGAGTGGTAGGAGTGACATAATTGAAAAAATAATTTACAGGATCTGTAGTGTGATTCTTGGTCCTTCATTTGGCGCTTACCCGAACCCTTTTATAACGGGAGTCATTTTATAAGCGAGGGGAAAGGATTTGAGTTGAAGAGTGCAGGGGGTAACTTCCGCAATCGAATACTCTTATTGCTATTTCTAAATCTAGATTGTTTCTGGTTTTATAACTAAAATATAATCTGAATACTATTTAAGACTGAAATATGTATGACGGTTCTTGAGCTTAGATAAGACGTTCTTCGTTCGCAGCGCAATCTGGAGCTCAGATGACCGCCAAATAACACTAGTACAATTAAATATAAGACGCGAGGGGTGAAGTTGGTACGCGAGCCGCAGGCGGGGGTACCAACACCCTGAGCGTTGATGTTGATGTCTACCTATACTATATAAATCATAAAATCTCGAAATTTAAATCAGTACTTCACAAACCGCGACATAATACACAGTGCTTAGCATCATAATATTATATAGTGTTACGAATACTCAGTGTGTGTTTTTTAAAAATAATTAACCACACCTGAAGATGGCAACTCGTTGCTGAAACGCGTAGTGTAAATTAACAAGAAGTCACAAGACCGACATAATACAAGGTATTTCTAATACTTCATAATATTGATGAATCAGTCAGGATATTTCTTTTTATATATAGAAATTGTCAGCCCCGGATCTAGGGGGGGAGGCAAGCCGGGGTCTATGCCCCGGGCGGCAAGTTCAGAGGGCGGCCAAATTCAAATTCACACTTTACAGACGAATGGACAACTCATCATTTACTTAACTTTGACCACAGAATAAATAATAGTACAAGTACAGAAATTTCACTCTTGCTTTACTGTGGCCATATCAACTCCACCGATACCCAGGGGTACAGCACACGGACCACGAGACCGGGCGCGGTGAGAACGCGGAGTGAGACGCGCTGCACGTTCATGTCTATATATCTGTAAATAAATAGGCTTAACACAGAAAGAACAGCGATGGATACATTATTTCCGGAAAGCCTATGTCCAAATGTCAATCAATTAGTGGACATCTGATAGCTGAAATTATAAAGATGATAAAGATAAAAATAAATATAAGTGGGCGGGGGCGGCATTTTTCAGTTTTTGCCCCGCCTAAAAAAATTGAAGATCCGAGGCTGGAAATTGTACGCGTGCTATATATAATATTTTAAGTGACCGACCAGAGACACGAAATGTTGTACATTTCATATGTGTGTTACAAAAAATAATTTATTAGCATAAATTATTTTCTATACCATTTTAACTAACAGAAAATGCATGACCTTTAGGACACACAGTACTACATTATGTACCTCCTTGTACATTATTTTACACGAATACTGAAGTTACGAAGTAGATGCAAAAGAAATGAGCAGTCTTCGGCATTTCCTGTTTAAAATCAGAGATGCGAGAGCTGTGTGCAAGAAAACGAGTTGGCATCAACGCGGCAGGAGGTATGCGAAGATGCAAGCCACAGCGGATATCCGGCTGGGGTATTCCCCTCTCTCACTTTAGTGTTACTTGTCATCTCCGGTTCATAGATGTAGTGCATATTAGATTAAAACAAGTGCACTGCAGTTTAAAGCGCTAGCATTATAAGAATATGTTATGGTGCTTATAAGTAACTCGTTTTGGAAAGACTAAAAATTACACGGGTGCGCTGGTGCGCAGCGAACACAACTACTTTTTAGTGTATTTGCCATAATATGGCACATACACTATTGGCGTCGGTCGGATGGCGGGACCTAGGGGTCGGACCAAAATTTCTCGACGTTTCATAGCCTCCTGAACAATTTGGCACCATTTTTGGAAATGTTTATATATATATGTATGTATATATTTATATATATATGTGTGTACACGATAACTCTCGACAGACTTAATCGATTGAAACGAAATTTGGTACACACATTGGAACCCATCACCGCAAGAAGCCTATTTAAAATGGGCCCGATCGGACCATTTTCAGGGTTGTATTTAGGGGTTCCAAAAGGTTTTTGGTCCCAAAAATACCGAAAAATTTGTCAGAATCGTTTCAAAATTGAAATTTAACTCTTTAGTAAAGATTAAAACGTGCTGCTAAAATTTTAATAAAATCGGCCCGACAGGACCGGACTTTCAAATTTTATGAAAACACTGGTTTGTTGATACGGATTTACTTATGAAAGGGTGTATTTAATGTGGTACAGAGGTTGCATTGATAATAATATTGAAATTAAGAAAAAAATATTATTTTAAGGGATGTATTAAGGGGTAAAATTTTTTATTTTGTCCAAAAACAAACTTAAGTTCACGTATTAAAGCCACAAGGCCTGTATTTGCAAATACACTATATTGTCGGCAGGGTTTGGCACTGCGACCCGAGTTTTTTTTTGTATCACGATTGTGCGATTAAGTCGCTTGTAGATCGTCAGCTGCAGCTATATCAACAGTGTAAAGCCGCACATTATTCGTTGATATATACACAACTGATGTGAGGGCTTGAGAATAGCCGAGAGTGTAGCAATGCAGTTGTTTACATGGCGTTGCTATGGTTCCTCTATTACAAGTCCCCAGTTCCCGGGTTCTAGCCCAAGAGCTGGTAAAAGTATCAATTGGATTTTCAATTTATTATTAAAAAAAAAATAATGAATTGAAAATTTGAATTGGTGCTAGGTCCAAATAATCTTAGCTGTTGGTGGTGAATCGAGAAATGAGACTTTTAAAAAAAGGTTGAATTATGCACATGCAACATGACTTTATGATTTCTGTGACAAAAGATTACTGCACTAATTTCCTCACCGAGGTTAAAGAACTTTACTCTGTTTATGTCGGGAGTGGCAGACTTTATTCAACTAATTATTATTTATGTTAAAGTTTAATCCATAATTGTGAAAAAAACTGATACAGCCTCCGCGGCTGCCTTGATTGAGGATTTTTGATGACTTTGCTTTATCCATGCGAGCGGTAAATTGACAGATAATTAGAATAAGCCAGACAACTTCATGATTGCAAAAGTACCTAATCACTAAAGTAATTCAATAGTTCACAAGTTAAGAATCACTTCACATATATATTGTATACGTAGTTTTATACTTCGCTCTTTGAAATTTACCCTAAATAGAATTGCTTATCGTAATATCACTTAATACCATTTAAAATAATATATTATATTTTTAGTATTGATATAACTGATATAAACAAAATAATTTTATCTCTAATTTGTGGAAATAATTTTGATATATTATTGCTGATTTATAAAATTAGTATGTACATTTAATATTACAGTGGCGCCTAGCTTATATCTAATGTATTTGCCTATTCTATACATAGTATAATGGCACATACACTATTGTATGTTCGTGGTGATAACTCTTGAAAAACTTAATCGACTTAAACGAAACTTAGAACATATATTGTACCTACTGCATCACCGCACGAGGTTTAATTTTAAAATGGGCGCAATTAGACCATTTTAAGGGTTGTTTTTAGGGATTGAAACATTGTCTGAACTTGAAAGCAGCGACAAAAAAAACTGTTTCAAAATTGAAATTTAACTTTTTAGCAAAGATTTAAAAATCCTCCTAAAACTAAAAAAATCGGCTACACAAGGACTAACAAATTTGATGAAAACACTATAGTTTGTGGATAATGAAGTACTAATGTATAAATAGGCTCTAAAAAGTGTAGGTATGTAATTTGGTGTACATGTTGATTTGATAAAATGGTTGTCGAATTTTGAAATTAAGAAAAATATACCAAAAATGAATTAGTGTTCATATAATGATACATTTAAAAGCCACAATGCATTTATGTATTAGCAAATACACTTTTTTGTCGTCAGGGTTTTGCACTGCGACCCGAGTTTTTTTCTTGCAAAGATAAAATGTACAAGACGACAAATTTGTATCGTCCATTCACCCAGTTATTACGCCTAGCTGGCATGTATCAGCTATAGATATGTCTGCCAATTTTGACGTCCTCCATTATTGCAGTTGTTATTATAAATTCGAATTTTTGAGGTAAAATCGTATTGGGATTCCTTTCTTTATATAGGGCTTCTGTGGCTCGTTTTGTGGATAAACTCAAAAGTGATGAAAGTATTAATTGTATTATCCAGTTATAAATAAAAATAATCATTAAATTTTAAGTATCATTTAGCACTAAGCCCAGATTACCCAGTTGGCGGTCTTAAGTAAAAAATAAATAGATTTTTTATGTCACAAAGTACGAAATAAACTTTGGGCTTGAGAATAGCCGAGCGTGTAGTAATGCTGTTGTTTACATGGCGTCGCTATGGTTCCTCTATTACAAGTTCCCAGTTCTCGGGTTCTAGCCCGAGAGCTGGTAAAAGTGTCAATTGGATTTTCAATTTATTATTAAAAAAAAAAATAATGAACTGAAAATATGAATTGGTGCTAGGCTCAGATAATCTTAGCTGTTGGTGGTTTTTAAAACACACACACAATGAAATAAACTTACGATTCAATTTCCCCGTAAGGTAAAATATTTGTGCAAGTTTGTGAGTTTTTTTATGCTTTGTCTATATTATACACTCTATAGTATAGATAACGGAGGAATGAATGAATTATAAACTCTCTAAAATTGAGGTTATATAAATGTGTACGAGACATAGAATATTTATTTTTAATCGTTTAATATGCAACCCATTTACATATATTTTTTTAGATTTCATCAGCTTAACTATATGGCGCGTTAGTGTCAAAAATTACCCATTTATAGAATTTAAGACGATTTGAAGAATTCCCCTTTTTTCACCACCAGGACAAGATAAGTCCTTTTTCTAATTGTGTTAAATTTATTTGTATTCTTTTCCATTGAATTAAATTAAATTAACACATAAGTATTTCCGTTTAATCTCTTTAAATGCACGTACAATGAGTTTTTATTGAGGTAAAATGTTTAAGAATCTTTAGAACCGAGTTCTGTCACGCCTTGAACAACAGTTTAGTGGAACTAGTGCATCTCTAAAATAAATATAGTACGTGTTTGGTGACATTTATTTTTATTACTGTTCAAAAGACATATTGCCGCGCTGCCAGCGAATGCACCGAAATAGTTCAACACTAAATCACGTTAACATGATTATTTCATGTAACTATCTTTACTACGCTGCTCTAAAACGTATACTTTACAGATTGTGATGTGTTGACCGTTCTGTCTAGATATTTTACGTAATAAGAAATTATAACGAAACCGCAGATAGGCAAATTTATTACTAGTATTTAAACCTGTCTTCGACAAGTAGCTACGGGGGCTTTTTTCGAAAAACCCCTCTATTTCTGTCCTCGGGAAAAACTCAAATATTCGGCTTCATTAGGTTCTGCCCGTGTTCTACTTCTATACTATATATACAGGGTAGCACATCTTAAATGCTGCAGTGAAATATCTCGTAAACGATACAAACCATAAGAAAATGTTTTATACACAAGTTATAGAGTGTCAAGGGGGGCAGAAGACTGTGATATAAGATTAACATAGGTGGTGCTGTGAAGGTTAGGCGAAGGTTATCTTCGATTTTTTAATTGTAACAGTGCATTTTTATTCCAGAATACGATACAGTATTTAATAATGAACAGTAAATTATTGAGGTACATATGAGCTAAAGTTAATAAATATTATGATATTTAGAAATTAATTAACAACCAAAATGAACGACAATCAGATAAATTATGACATAGCAGATAGCCATGATATTGCGCACCGGCCTTCTTGGCTTGAATTCAATTCCCCAGTTCCCAGGTTCTAGCCCGAGAGCTGGTAAAAGTGTCAATTAGATTTTCAATTGATTATTAAAAAAAAAATGAATTGAAAATATGAATTGGTGCTAGGCCCAAATAACCTTAGCTGTTGCTGGTCTTTAAAACACAATTTTTTTTTAATTCAATTCATAAAAGAACTGAATTGACAAATTAAATTTGCTATTTAATTTGTAAATATCTCAATATTTATTAGCTTTAGCTGATATGTACCTTAATAATTTACTGTTCACTATTAAATACTGTATCGTATTCCGGAATAAAAATGCACTGTTACAATTAAAAAATCGAAGCCGACCTTCGCCTGACCTTCACAGCACCATTTATGTTAAAATGTAAAATCTGATATCACAGTCTTCTGTTCCCCTTGACACTCTATAACTTTTGTATAAAACATTTTTTTATGGTTTGTACCGTTTACGAGATATTTCACTGCATTGTTTAAAATGTGCCACCCTGTATAAATGCGCGAAGTTTCAGATTCTAGTGTCAATGGAGACCTTCTCATGGTGGGCCTGGAAAGACGGACATCCGGAAATACTTTAGGCTTCACCCGGATAGATTTTGGTCTGTCAACAAAATTATCAAGATCAACGAATTTCTTGTATCTGTTATAGTTTAGTCAAAGTACACCAATTTAGCTCAGAAATAGAGTGCGAAATTCGTGACTTACTTTACGATTTCGCTTACTGCTCATCCCCCGTTTGTCTTAGTGTATGTTAGTATCTTCATTTCGGCAGTGAATTTGTGTATATAGTATTTAGTATGTGTTTTGGCACACTTTTGATTTTTGAACCTCTTTTCGATCTCGCCGCATATATTAAATTATTTAGTGATTTATTTTTATTTTTAATGATTTAGTTTTACAAGAAGCGTTTTAAGTACCTACGACTTTTATTGATACATTAAAACTCTAACATTGTATATGCAAATATCAAAACTATCCGAAACTTATCGGAAGTTGTCTTAATTATGCGCGCCTGCGTAAACGCTTTTTAAATAATTGAAAAGGCCAATGTTTGTTTTTACAGAGCACCGACTTTTGAATAATTTTAATATGTTTACGCCATGCTAAGTATATCATGATAACACAATACCCTTTGTCATAATGTGAGGAAATACAGTTCGAGTGGTGACAACAGTGGTTTAAATATCAAATTTATCTCTAAATAATGCTTTGTCATACTGTCCTAGTCGCCAGCTCGAAGTACAAGCTGTTCTTTAATTAATAATTATTAATTGATGTTCTCAATTGTCAGAAATAAATCATTACATGATAATTTAACGACAAACGCACATCTTTAAATTAGAATCAACAGAAATAGTTTTATCTTTTTTTGTTACGTCACACAATACTTTTTTATAGAGAAATTGTCTCCATAAGAAAAGCATTGTAGAGTTTCAAATCGATCCTTTAAAAAAATAATCGATAGATTGAAACAGTGTACCTATAGACCGAGAGCTAGTGACAATTTTTTGGTGTTATTTATTCAAGGCTTTATTTTTGTGAAGATGTTGAGGGAGGCATATTAAAGTGCCCTGAGTAAGGGATGTTGCTAGATAGCGGTATGGGAGAGATGCAGACCGCCCTCAACATGTAACAAAAAAAATGGTCACAATTATTATTGATTCAAGGCTGAAATTGTTTGTATAGCCCCTCGGTGACCCAATAATGCCATTACAATATTTGCAGATCGCTTGGTCAGTATTAAAGGGGTGGCAGATCCTAAAAGTGTCATGTACCCAACGAAATTTATATTATTAGTTCAAGGTTCAAATTTTAATATGTTGTTATTATCAAATCAGATTTTCTGGTGTTCTGCAACCATCAGTGTTACCGTGAATTTCTCTGACTATTAAAATAATTGCATTAACACTTTATACCTTATAATAATAATTAGTGTTCGGTTAAGTGAGATCCGGATAATCGAGGTTCCACTGTATTTAAAATGAATGGTGATAGGGCACCTTGTATACGTGACGCTATCACTATTATCTCATGTTGTCGATATATCACGTTTTTACAAACATTTTCAATTGACTGTTAATATTGGCTTATATTTTATATTATACTCTATAGGGTTATTATCTTGTCATAATGAGTAATAATCAAGTGATGCGTGCGTCACTGGTTATTAAATTTTTAATTAATTATTTAATATTAAATAATGTTCCTGTTCGTTGCTATGTATCGTCTATAATGGTATTTCCTCTCTCAACAAAAACTAATATTTGATGTCTGCATATTACAGTAGTGTCCAAAAGTATATAAAGTGTCAATATTTCATATACATTGGCATCGACCATGATGACGCCTTTTTTACTTCCCACCTCTACTATGGTAGGAAAGTAATGGATTTAGTCCGAAAAAAATATTTCGAGATTTTAACAGATTTTCACGTTTTGAGACCCTAGCAATCGTTTAAGATCATTTTCTGACATGTCTGTGTGTGTGTATGTGGTCAATTTTTCGCCTTCGATATCTTAAGAACGGAACAACATACGGCCATGCCGATTGTTCTATTGTGTTTATCAGCCTTTAACTTAGATCTGATTAGATTTTGAGTCAAATCGGTTCAGTGGATCCTGAGATATTAAAGAAAACGTTCTCAATGTCACGTATTAACATAGGTAAAAAAAATATAAATGAACTCTAGATGTTATAATATGAAAAAAATGTAAATATTTTTTTTTTCTAAAACGTACAGTTTTCGAGAAAAGAAATATTTTACTAAAAAAATAAAAATTATACGTAAATCAAGGTAACCATGATTTTTGCTATATTACTAGCCATCAGTAGATCACCAAACAAACAAGAGGGCCATGCTTTTTTTCAAAGTATAAAAAAGAGTCTTTATTTTTGCAAATATTTACTAGGTGGGAAGTATAGGACTGGTCATCAGTCGAATTTTTTTTTAATAAAACGTGTACCGAAACAATAAACTTCAACTAAATTATGTAAGTTTCATGTTAATCAAACATGATCTATTATATCTTTCAAACTCTGTTTTTGAAGTCTGTTTTTGAAATTACGAAAACAATACAACGAATACAAGTTTTATTTCTGTCTCCGATAAAATTATTTTTTGCCATACCTCGGCCATACCCAATACAAAATAGATACTTTCAATGCATGTATAACTATACCTGCCTGTATTGGGTCTTTTAACAGTGAGGTAGGTAAGTAAATGTATATTATGTAGTATTGTGCTATTAGTGATGCACACGATATATTTTTATATTTCATTCATGAGAGGGTATGTTGAAAACGGCTACGGCTAAACATTTCCCTAAATAAAGAATTTATTATTATTATTATTAAATGGTTGTCATAATAACTTATGTTTATTCGCTCTATCCGCCTGCAATTACATACTCACGGCCAGCTGTAAATGTAAAGATGGCTACGCAAATGAACTATCAAATTTTTTTGGAAATACTGAAAATGATGTGAAATAAGTAGGTATTTTGTAGTGGGTATTGCAAAAAATACAATATATATCTCGTGCTTAATGGTATTATGACTCGTGTGACTGTAAAACCTCGCTATCGCTCGTTTTTACATACTGTCGCTATTCGTCGGTAATATACCCCATTACGCATATAGATATACTACAATCTACTTAGCAGTTATGATTCTACTATAACTGTGACTTACAGACGCTAATAGCCTCTGTTGTCGAGCGTTTATATATTCACAATTCATTCATTCATAACTGTGACTTACATCAGTTCTACATGTATAACTGACGAATTCAGTTTCAATCCAGACTGCAACACCGGTGACCTTACAAAATAAAAAAAATAATAAACAGTGTAATCAAATTTTAACATTTGGAGTATAAACACGTATACCTACCATTTACCAACCAGGTATATTATGATAAAATTGCAATCATACTTTTGTTTTCAACATCATGATTCACAGCAAAATATGACTTCCCTGAAACAGTGACACATAAAATATGAGGTATTGAAAAATGTTTGAATAAACTTTGGTATCTGTTAGTTTCTTTGAAATCACTTTATACATAATACTATATTTTCAATTTCATTTTCTATGAATTTGATTTAAGCAATGTGATAGCATTGTTCTTTTACAATTACAAAACAAAAATAATGAATTATGAAGCCCGCAGGTATAAAATTAAACATAAAACTCCCAAAATTTTCTCAACATTTCTCGTAAAGCGGGCCATAGAATTTATGTGGTATTAACTTCACATCACGTAAATGACGATCCTGTTTGAAATTTAGATGATTCTACAGAGCATAAAATAACATATAAAGTAGGCGGCACTAGTGCCGCCTAGTGACGAGTTTGTGTCGCCTAGTGACAGTTAGTTGTGCCGGCGGCACAAGAGTTAGAATTTTAATTTTTCGGCATAATATTAAATATATTGTATCTGCAGTCTGCACACTACCGTATGAGGCCGTATAAAAACTATTATTTATCTATTAGGATTTACATTTTGGAGTGAAGTATATGCGAACATTTTATAAATACGGGCGTATGTGCAATTTAACAAGAGAACACCATTCATTTAATACATTGAAAACATTTTTGAGCACATC
Source organism: Mongoloraphidia duomilia (assembly GCA_039654895.1). Lineage (NCBI taxonomy): Eukaryota > Metazoa > Arthropoda > Insecta > Raphidioptera > Raphidiidae > Mongoloraphidia > Mongoloraphidia duomilia. The sequence continues at coordinate 43,819,404 of CM077524.1, read as the reverse complement.
ACAAAGAAGAATATAATCAAAACAGCATAGTTGCAATATAAAAGCAATGTTTATGTGATTTTATTATTTTGTTAACAGTGGCATGAATATATTGTGGCTTAACTAGTTTGTTTATTAATTACTTTGACATATACATCTGTGTATATAATAATATATAAAACAATGTATTTTCGCCCAGTTCTCAACATATTATTTGCTTTAAAGTGGTTTTAAAAGGTGTAGCACAATTTGTATTAGAATATATAAATTAAAATACGACGATTTTTTAAAAGGCCACCAACAGCCAGGATTATTTGGACCTAATACCCAATTCATATTTTTAATTTATTATTTCTCAGAAATAAAATGAAAATCTAAATTATTGATACTTTTATACTAGTTCAAATTCTATTCATTTTTTGCAAACGCTTACTAATTCCCGTTTTTTTTTTGTATGAGGACGGACCAGATGGGGTCTCACCATAAGCGTTTCATTTTTTACCATTTTAGTACGTAACCCAAAAAACGACTGAAGTGATTTCGACGAAACACATTTCAAGATCGATATTAAAATTTCCCATCGAAATTTTAATATGTCCCGTGCATAGAAAAAGGAAAGTCAGCTAGTAATTAAAAATATTAAATTATTGCTAAGCTGCATGTTAATATAATATATAAAATAAAAAGAAGTTTAATGCTTACATCTTCAAATTTTAAATCCTTGTTACGGATTTCCCATTCACGTAATTACACAATTATAATAAGGATTTCCAGTAATTCTAAACGTATTGTAAATATAGAAAACATATTAATCTTAGCAAAAACTTGACAGATTTCCTTCCAGTAATATAAAGTGAAAGAAGATATTATAAAAAATTTCCTTTCGCAATTGACTTTTTAACAAAATAGTATTATTTACAGTTAACAAGTTAATTATCACAATAATCTAGAACTTCAGACAGTTCAAAATAACCACTTGATAACTGCAGAAAGTACTTAAATAATCAATTTTTCAGATCAGTTTTGTTTTTTGTCGTTTAAATTTGTTTGTTGTTATTATATTATTTTCTTATATTTTTTTAAAGATTAAAACGTTAATGAAAAATGATTTTATCACTTAATAAATCAGTAATTTCTGATGTTTTAGATACTTTTTTCCTGTTATATATTTTCAGGAAAATTTGTTCTAATAGATTACAATCAATATTCAATACCAATTCAATGTATATCCCGCCTTTAGTTGTTTATTTTTGCTGTTAAATTGTTTTAGATACAGTTATTAGAATCAGAGTACAGTATACTTGAACACGAGCTTGAACATATGTTAAAATATGATTGTTCTCGAGGCGATATCTTAAAATACTTCAAAACATTCATGCTGATGGCAAAACTGCAGAGGGCAACGATCTTTTTGGCACGCCTGATGCACTCCAAACGCATTTCCTGTTTACTAACAAAAGATTTTTATCGTTCTTTTGTCCACTTTCAATAAATATACTGTCATCTTTTTATTACATCATCTTAAATGCGACGTATTCAAATGTAATGTATAAGTGTAATTTTTATCACTTCTTTAGTGGAAGATTGTTTTAAAACAATCCCTAGCTTCGAGATGATTCACGTGTTTCATATTTTTCCCGAAAGTAGAAACATGTTTCTAATAAGTTAACTACGAAAAATACAACGAGGGATAAATTCACAGAGGCTTTTTAAGAATAATGAGAAGAAATGTGTGCGCATCCATGCATTCTCTGATGCGCTACGTACTCGTACACTCCCACTCGCGCATGTAGCCTCTACAGCTAAGCGCGTATTTTTAAACAAAATATAATAATAATTATTATTATTATTAGATCTCGTATCCATACTAATATAATTAATGTATGGTAAATTCATAGGTATTTTTTTATTTACTTTTTGTAAAATATTACATTTGTCTTATTTTTGGTCCAAATATTTACGAATTTACCATACATAATATATAATAATTATAATAATGAGAAAAGATTGAGAATAGCTAAAATTATTGCCATTTCATTGTTTACATATCTAGTAAAACTACGACTTGTGTTTACTATTAACCCCCACTTCCTCCCAGGTGGTAGGAAGTAAGAATATCGTTTATCTTTTCAACTTATTGTTAAGCCTATTACAGTGAAGCAGGGCCGTAGCTAGAGCTGAATTCAAGATAGGCCACTGAATGTTTAAAGTAGGGCTGAAGCAAAAGACTACAATTTTTTAATTGGATTGCCCACCTCATCTGGTGACATCAAATTACAAAAGCAAGAAAACGGTAAATGACAATTTATTCAAAAAAAAAAAAAATACAGAACTTGCCATGTTATCAAATTTCCGAAGAACTTCATTTAGTCCAACGAATTTAATCTTGTTTTTCCAAATGCCAGATAGATCAAGTCTGTCATTCTGTCGTGACAGTCTTTGCGGCTTATTTATAATTCCTTAAAGTAGGGCACTGGATGTTTTAAGGTAGGGCATGGCCCCTTAATGCCCGCCCCCCTAGCTACGGCCCTGCAGTGAAGTGTTGTTAATTCGAACTAATCAAAAGAATGTAAAAAAATCCGAACATCAAACATTTGTTAGAAACGATTATTATAACCTATGACCTAATTAAACTCATATTTAACGACTTTAACATCGCTATGTGCTAACTTTATTATTTAGAGCACATTCTTTCCCAAAATATATAAATTGGCAGACAATTTGTTTGTGCATGCCGTTTCAAAAAGTGATCTAAGTCATTCTTCCTCAAATTTCACCATTCTTCCCAGTTAGCTTCGTAAATACATAGGTAACTAAGACGTTCTTTATTTAAACAATAACAATTTCAGCACAGATGTGAATTGTTACAGCCAATGTTTGTTATTTGTTATTATTTTTCTTATGTATTTCATTGACGTAATACTCAACCAGTTTCTTGAAACTGGTGATAATTGATTTATCCAATTCATTGACTTCCTCAAATATACAATCTTGTACATATTATAATAATATTACATGCGCGGCGCTACTAATTAGCGTACTTATACAGGATGTTTGATAAATTTGGGTGCTGTGCTTACTGCTTAAGAAAAACATCTATAAGACACCTTGTAACTTGTTGGATTTAACGAAGCGTTTAGATTGTGGCCATAAAATAATACAGTTAATTGTCTCTAAATCGACACCTCTCGAATTATTCAAGTAACTACAGTGTTTTATGAGCATGGAAATTACACTTGAGAAGTCTAAAAAAATCTAGTGATTCCATTATTTATGCATGTAAAATTTCGTGACCATCGGTGAATCGTTTTTCGAGTTATAGAAAAATACGTTTACAGGGCATGCATTTATGTTGCTCCAAGAATTACTTTTTAAATACATATTTTTTAAATTACTTAACACTCTGTATATATTATACACTATATTATAGACATAATACGTAGGTGCTGATAGAAGTTATCATCTGATTCCATTCTACTGCACTGACCCTGAACAACAATGTTTATGGTATTTGCAAAATATATACTTTTTATGTTATCAAACACCTTGTGATAACAAAATAAGGTTTAATAGTGTCCCTGCCTAGTTTTATTTGCCTAATGCAATTTTGATATTTTTTCTTTTCCCTCTCTCGGATTTTCAATTTTTTCCGTCTCTAAACTCGTGCTTGTAGGTACTTAAATTGATTATAATTAATTTGTTCAACTAATGAAACGTGCTATTCGAATTGTAATCCTTTTTGCATAATATACTATAAAATTAATTTGAACAAATAATTATTTGGAGACCGGTAAAGATTAATACAATAAAAGCCTTTTCCTAATTAAAATGTCATAATATATTAGAAACACAATTATTGGGCAACATTTCAAAATAATTTTATGTCTTCATCAGGCCTGATGAAGACATAAAATTATGTTGAAACGTTGCCCAATTATTATGTTTTCTATAATAAATGATATTTTAATCTGGAAGAGACTTTTCTTACATATATCTTAAAGTAATGTAAAATTAATTTTTTTTTTTCACTTTAAAATAGATTAGAAAATAGAAATAGAACTAATATATTTGTTTCTTACAAGATATAACAAAACATATACAGGGTGCTGAATTACTTTGCGGGTAATAGGGATTTAACCCGTAATATCCAACTTTTGCGAATTCCTGCTTCCCTAATTATTTTAGGAAAAATATTTTCGAATAAAAGTTTTAGAACATAAAATTCTGCATCTAAATCATTAAACAAAACTAATTTTGCATGCTTTGTAACGGCAGAAATTTGATATGAAAATGTCAAAATTACCTTAAAAACAGATAGCCATAGCCATGGAACTTGAACAAACTAATGACGTTTCAGCTGACAGAATAATTTCTAATCATTTTGTTCAAGTTCCATGGCTATCGCTATCTGTTTTTGAGGTAATTTTGACATTTTCATATCAAATTTCTGCCGTTACAAATAATGCAAAATTAATTTTGTTTAATGGTTTAGATGCAAAATTTTATGTTCTAAAACTTTTATTCGAAGATAATTTTCCTAAAGTAATTAGGGAAGCAGGAAATCGCAAAAGTTTGATTTTACGGGTTAAATCCCTATTACCCGCAAAGCAATTCAGCACCCTGTATAGGTACTTGATAATATTGAAACAATATAGCGCTACCTAAGGTATTCCTGTGCTGTCTAGCATCAGTAGGTATATAGGACTTCTGGACATTTGCGTGTATTTTGATGATAGTTGGTCGGGAAAACATGTTTCCAGAATTTTTATCTCTCAGTCTGTACAGGCATTAATCGAAAATGGCTGGACCGATTTTGATGAACCTTATTGCGCTATCAATATTGATATACTCAAACTTAAATTATATAAGATACTTTTTATCGACATTAACGCGAGTTGTGTATCAAGACTAGTATTTTTATAAAATTTGATATAATGTCGAGAAACGGACGTTAAACGCATTATTATTATTATTATTATTATTTTTATAAAATTAACCGTTTAAATTTTCGAAAGTAACAAATTTTTTGCTGACTTAATTTTAGTTTTAGATGACCACAGATTCGAATGTGATAATATTTTCTTGGCTATTAAAATCATGTAATACGCAGATGTATTAGCTGCTATAGATAATTTGTATTTTAAAAACTGTCATATTCAATATGATATTTATATAATTTGTTTACAAAACTGATTTTTGGCAGGAGCTATGTTCGGTTGAGCGCAAACCAGATTGTGGCGCATTCAACATACGCATGACAAGGTGACGAGGTGCTAACTTGTTCCGGGTACAAAAATAGTTCTTTGCTGTAGCCTGTAGCTGTCTCATGCCTGCTATACATATACCCAATATAAAACATCATTCGATTGATCCCTATAACTAAAACTACATTTAGAACTGACAAGGAGATCTTACACCTGGGGTCTTGCCGATTTTGATCGCCTTCTTCAGATTAATATTTATATCATTGCGTGACACCATCGACTGACCTTATTACCGTCGAATGTATATTTATATCAGACGCACTTGATTGCACGAGTCACTAATGACTGCCTAATCTCCGTTGAACTGATTACTTGCGTGAGTCACCGTAGACTGACTGACTTGATTGCACGCCTCACCATGGACTGCGTTTTCCACAATACACTGACTGACTTGATTGCACGCCTCATCGTGGACACTACCACAGTACAATCTACACTGACTGACTTGATTGCACGCCTCACCATGGATACCGTCGACTTATAAACATAATATGTGTTTCGAACAATTCTTTTACACCGCTCCTCTTGGAACAAGGTTTGTACTCTGCACTACGAATTCTTTGCATTTTTAAAATTTAGGTTAACTTTTGTAAACCACAGTTTTTTTTTTATTTTAACCTAAAAAGCTGGTGAAACCCTCCAGCAAATGAGTTCTTGAGTAAAAACCAACTTATGGAGATATGATTTCAGCACAGAATACCAGATTTCAGTGTTTTCCATGTTGGTTATTTGAGTTTTAAGCAATATAACTTTGATTGTTTGAATGTAAATAAATCATTCTTATGTCGGGTTTATCGTACATTTAACACGCTGTTTTGTTATTCGCTGTTAAATTTTTACACTGCATAAAACATTCGAGGTAACCGTAGAAATAACAGAGAATTAACATAACAGCGTGATTAAAATGTACGATAAACCCGACATTAAATTAAATTCAGTTTTAACGAAAAATAAAAAAAAACACAAAAATCTAAATTTGAATTTCATTAAAGAATTGCAACAATATCTATAGTCTAAATTGTGTGTGAATTGTGTTTTAAAGACCACCAACAGCTAAGGTTATTTGGGCCTAGCACCAATTCATATTTTCAATTCATTATTTTTTTTTTTTTTTTTTTAATAATAAATTGAAAATCCAATTGACACTTTTACCAGCTCTCGGGCTAGAACTCGAGAACTGGGGACTTGTAATAGAGGAACCATAGCAACGCCATGTAAACAACAGCGCCGCTACACTCTCGGCTATTCTCAAGCCCATCTATAGTCTATCCTCACTATAGACTTATATTGGGTTTATCGTACATTTTAATTATACGCTGTTGTTTTAATCACAATGTTAAGTTTTGATTGCTATGCGTTCATTGGCTGCTGCGTTTCGTTACCATAGCAACCAGTCATTTAACATCGGGATTAAAACAATAGCGCAATTAAAATGTACGATAAACCGGCCATTAGGCGAATAAAACAACCGAGCAATATGTGATCCTCTGGCACACTGTTAACCAGGCTTAATAAACCTGTAGTGACGTTAAGCATATACACAATTGACACGTCCCTCTTCGCGCTCCTCCCAGTTTGTTTCCGCGTTGTAGTGGCACAAACAATTTATAGTTTCAAAAACACCAACGTCTAACTTAACAGCACCAAAATAACTGACGACTCACAACATCGGAATAAAATATTTCCTAGCTACCTAAATCTGTAACCACATTAATCGTCAATACGGATGTGCGTATAGATTCTTTGAACAGTTCTGTGTTTTTTATAGAACCGATGTTATTTTTCATTCATTCGTCTCAACTACAAACACTGGAAATGTGTTTGATTTCGATTTCTGGAATAATCATAAACAATGAAAATACCAATTTCAAAGCGAATCATAATTCATGTTGTACCTAAGTATTTTTGTACCATCAAAGAAAATTTATCTTCAGGTCATTTCGCTTTTCAAATGTGTTATTCAGTTTTCCGAATTTTATAAATCGCATTTTAAGAAAAATGAAGATAGGTACTTGTTGCCCGTATCCTTAAAAATAGTTCTAACATTTCAAGTCTTCATGGCTTCCGGGCTTATAGGCCGTGGTCCGGTCCACATCGCCTTTGAGAATGTCTACCGCAGTTGTAGACGAAACGTCAGGTAGAAATACCACCGGACCACGGCCTACAAGCCCGGAAACCATGAAGACTTGGAACAATGTGTACTAGTTTTAAAGGCATTTGTTAGCTCAGCTCGTTATCTGTCTGCTTACTAATTGTTAGAAATGTCAAACCTCCCAAGTTCAAGTCCCGAGGTGTTGTAATATTTAAACGAACAACAATTTTTTATGCAACCTGAATCTGTGCGTCACTAAACTAGAATTTGCATAAAGTAAAATCGTCTTTTGGATTGCATACATATTATATACATCATATTGTTAAAATGGATGTACAAAAGCTGCTTTATATAAAGATAAACGTATTCATGTATTCAGACCTGCACTTCCTGTTTGCATTAAATTGAATTAAATAAGATGTTAGTTTACATTTTACAATTACAATTGTACCGAACACATACAAATTACTAGCGTCATATCGACTATTTAGTTGTGTGTAAATCAACTCGTAGACGAGATGATATAACGTTATAAAGCTTTAAATATAATCTGCGTATTTTTACTTCCCACCTCTACTATATGGTAGGGAAGTAATGGATTTAGTCCGAAAAAAATATTTCGAGATTTTAACAGATCTTCACGTTTTGAGACCCTAGCAATCGCTTAAGATCATTTTCTGACTGATGTCTGTATGCGTGTGTATGTGTGTGTGTGTGTGTGTGTGTGTGTGTGTGTGTGTGTGTGTAACCATGATTTTTGCTATATTAAGCTAGCCATCAGTAGATCACTAAACAAAACAAACATGCTTTTTTTCAAAGAATAAAAAAAGAGTGTTTATTTTTTGCAAATATTTACTAGGTGGGAAGTATAGGACTGGTCATCAGTCAAATTTTTTTTCTTATATTAAATTTTGATTTCCGAAATTTGTAAATATGTATTTTCTTAATCATGTATATTTGTGTTTATGTAAATTTCATTTGTAAAATTATGTTGCAACAATGTCTTTCGAATTGAGATCTAGGACGATTCCTCTAAATTTTCCTCCAGATCTAAATGACATCAGCTAAAAGTATTGATTGTTTTGTACAGTATGCCTGCGTTATCAATAATGATATCTAAATTCATAACTTGAAATTTTCTTGTATTAACGTTATGATTTCTGCACATATGATTTAGAATAGACGGCAACTGAATTGTATTAAATTATCAAAACAATGTGTAATTGGAATGACATTTATGTTACCAAGTTTTACAAAAATCAAAACAGAAACAACGACCGCAATCATGAGCTCTGTACTTCTGATAAAATTATTAAAACGTTCCGTCTTGAAGAACCCCACCTTTGGCCTGGCGTTTAAATTTATCTGCAATTTTTTTAAATGGTTTCCAAAATTTCCCCATGTTATCAATATATCAAAAAATATTTCACCCATAAAATCAATTAAATTTATCATTTTATTTGTAGATCAGTGCTTCTCAAATTGTGTGTCGCGACAGTGTGTTACGACTTACGCTATGTATAATAGTAGTTTACTCATTTATAATTAGTTTTGAACATACGTTTTGGAATCAATATCACATTCTGAATAATTGGAGTAGCGTTTAGTACGGCTGGAGAGGTATGTAGTAATTTGGAAAGATGCATAGCCAATTAGAATTTATTGAATATGAAAAGAACATTTATTAGTGTATTTGCCATAATATGGCACATACACTATTGGCGTCGGTCGGATGGCGGGACCTAGGGGTCGGACCAAAATTTCTCGACGTTTCATACCCCCTGAACAGTTTACCACCATTTTTGAAAATGTTTATGTATATATATATATATGTACACGATAACTCTCGACAGACTTAATCGATTTAAACGAAATTTGGTACACACATTGGAACCCATCACCGCACGAAGCCTATTTAAAATGAGCTCGATCGGATCATTTTCAGGGTTGTATTTAAGGGTTCCAAAAAGTTTTTGGGCCAAAAAATACCGAAAAAATTTTCAGAATCGTTTCAAAATTGAAATTTAACTCTTTAGTAAAGATTAAAATGTGCTGCTAAAATTTTAATAAAATCGGCCCGACAGAACCGGACTTACAAATTTTATGAAAACACTAGTTTGCGGATAGTGATTTACTTACTGAAGGGTGTATTTAATTTCGTACAGAGGTTGCATTGATAATAATATTGAAATTAAGAAAAAAAATATTATTTTAAGGGATGTATTAAGGGGTTAAATTTTTTATTTTGTCCAAAAACAAACCTAAGTTCACGTATTAAAGCCACAAGGCCTGTCTTCCAAATACACTATTTTGTCGGCAGGGTTTGGCACTGCGACCCGAGTTTTTTCTTTATGACAACGTCATGAGTTATATTACATAAAAATAAGACAGTTTTGTCTTTTTGGGAATCACACTGCGTACAATATAATAAAATAAAAAGTATTCTATAATTATTGAATTCATGAAGAAAATAATTAAAGTTCTTTTCATATTTATTAATTTCTATTTGGTTGCATCTTTCCAAATTACTACATTCTTAATAATGGTCATTTCATTGATCTTTTTATAATAGACCACACACTTATTAGATTTTAGAAGGTTAAATCGTCATTATTTTCATTTTACCAAAAATCTGACATAAACCACTTTATCCTGGAGCACATTTTCATATATACTAACTATTCTTTATTTTTATCTTCATATATACTAACTCTTAAGACTATTGGTACCAGTTTTGGTAACAATATCTGTGCCATAATTATATACAATTGCTTTTATATTACACCGGATGTATTTTCTTTTGTTTAAAAACAAAATAATAGAATTATACATCTTCCTGTGTCCTCTGTTTCTGTCTGTCAGTCGCCATCGGTCAGCTTGTTAAGGTTTGCTAAGGTTTGCCAGTTGCTACATATCATTCAAATGAAATATATAGAGCTATGTTAAAACTTCATATAATAAATAATTGAAGGTGTTTCATTTTATTTGATTTTTAAAAATAAACATCTGAGGGGCCTGCATTGGTTACCCAGAAGAGCTGAAAAAAAAAATTTATTTTAAAAAAACAAAAAACCCGACTGCATAAAAATCGAACTTAAAAGATGGAAACAAGATCAAATGATAACATGCAGTCGGAGGCATAGTAGTAACAAATTGAACAGAAATACCTCCGACTGCATGTTATCATTTGATCTTGTTTCCATCTTTTAAGTTCGATTTTTACGCAGTCGGGTTTTTTGTTTTTTAAAATAAATTTTTTATTTCAAATGTTTTTAGTTAAAAATAAATCGATATAGATCCTAAACGGTCAATCGAATCGAAAAATGTTGAGGGAAAACTAAAAATGATTTTTAAATACCTATTCAATGATACCCCACTTGACATAGTTTGTTGACTTTCATTTTTTTCATTTTCACAATATGGCGTCCTGTAGTCGCCATATTGAATTTTCACTAACGTCATGTCTTTAGTGACACTCGCCGGACTAAGGGGAGTCGATTGACGTGTGAATCATAAAAATCGGCCCAGGCATTTGGTCTGTATAGTGCTTCAAAGGAACATACAAACTCACATACATACATACATAGGCTGTTAAACACATTACCACTCCTTTGCGTGCGCAGTCGGGTAAAAAGTTGTTAGGCTGCATAGAACTTCGGAGGATCGTGCGTAAAGTAGGGTATTAAATTTCAAAGGACTACTGAGTGTCTTATCACACACAGAGTACCAGTAGATTCAAATTTTAACCTTGCTCATTATGCAACAGATGTGTAACTCACTTGTAAATTGATATTTTCTAATTTCTCTTCAGAGTATACCTAATATACCAGTAAAACACGAAACTAGTGATTTAAAATAACATTATAGTTTTAAAAATTTGGATTCGTTAGGTTCTCATACGTATCCTATACTATAAGTGTGCAAAGTTACAGGTTCTTCGGTCAAAAGAAGGGCTTCTGGAGGGCATGGAAAGGCAACAAACAGAGACACATACCTATATTTGAAAATTATATATGTAGATATTTTATCTAATAATAATTTAATCTGTTTCGTCATAAACAGCGTGTCCACGAAAGTTCTTTACAAATGGAATTTTTTTTTATTAATTATTGGAGCAAAAATTTTTTTCTGTGGAAAAGTTCTGCTTCGTCCAAAACCTCTAAAACACCAAAGAAAATTTTTTTCGGCCTACAGTTATACGAGGGAAATCAAAAAGTTTTATTTTACTAAAAATAAAAATTATTTGTCATATTCAAGATTTTCGCAAAATTAGTTACATAATCAAATTTAATTCAAAATTATAACATAACTAACTTCTAAGTAATTATTTATTCAGAATTATAAATCAGAATTCAACATGTCCTCCATCTCTCTCCATACAAAGAACAGTTCTCCTTCCAAAATCCAAAAAATTTTTTTTGGTGTTTTAGAGGTTTCGGACGAAGCAGAACTTTTCCACAGAAAAAAATTTTTGCTCCAATAATTAATAAAAAAAAATTCCATTTGTAAAGAACTTTCGTGGACACGCTGTATAACCATAAAAATGATCGCCCATAGATAGGTAGGAAACCGGCGCCTTTACCCTAGTGTGAATCAATCTTAACTAACATAAATCATATTATAATATTACATATTTTATTTTGCATTGTCCTCATGTGTTGGTGTTATTGTGTATGAAAATCAAAGCAGGCATTGTCCTAGTTGGAATATCGGATGTTCCGTATTAGACATCAATCTTTCTTTTATCATCTGTTCCATTTAGTTCGCTTATTAAGTATAATAATGAAATTTAAAAGTCGCTTTAAAACGGATATCCTGAATCAACTCATACATGTGCTTGAGTAAACTTTTATTGTCTTCATAAAAAATATCTACATCTTGCAAATACGCGTTTTGATTTTCATATTTAAAAAATTAAGTTTATTTTTAAACGTAAGGCTAACTTAATTATTTTACGTGTTTTATCTATAATTTTCTCGGCCTGATTTTCCTGTTTGTTTAAGTTAGGTTCGAGAAGTGTCATAATATGTGCGTATTTTCCAGCTATGGCCTATGATCCATCATTCTTGAATCTTGAATCATGTTTTAGTAGATATAGCTTGCTGAAAAACATAATAATTACTGAGTGTATCCTCAAACAATGGCTAACTAGGGGATGCAAGGGTGAATGTGATCCCCTTTCACGAATGTATTTGTAACTTTCCAATCAGGGACGAACTGAAAGCGGTGCGGGCGGTGATAAGAGGAGGCGAGGCGAGACAATCAGATGGCGAAAAATATTCCTGGAACTGATACATAATCAAGTAATAACAATAGTTAGGCAGGAGGCAGGCGCTCGGCCGGGCGCAGCGCATAAATTAGGTACAAGCTGCTGAACTAATTTTCAGAATCATGGAAAAAATTAAAAATTGCTTGCTTTGATTTTTGACCCCGACCAACGGCGAGCCGCGCCAAACTCGCCCGGCGCATATATAGGGCGACGCCCATTCGCTCCTGGGCCCAGTCCGTCCCTGTTTCCAATCTATTGTTTATTGGTGAAAAATTTAATCGTTAAATTAAATCAAACGTTAAGTGGAACTCTCCGTTACACAACAACAAAAAATTACACCAATATAATTTTTAGGCTTCTCTCTTTCTAGACAAACTACGTAATTGCCTATCTATCAATTCCCGGTAAATGAAAGAAATTATTGTTAACAAATTATAAAAGATAAAAATTTACCCTTTCTTGAACTCGTTTAACATAGACAAATAAAACAATAGAAAAAATAAGCCTACGTGCTTCAGATCATACTCGTCAAACCATTTCTTTGTAAGCTAGATATTGAACTAAATTTATACTGAAACACAATTAGGTATTTAAGTTTAAAAAAAATTATTAATTTTTTAATTTTTTCTAATAATTTAACATAAATAATATTGAAAATCGAAAAGAAAATTTTTTTTAAAGCTATAGATAAATTACTAAAAATTAATTAAAATGTATAAAAATTTAAAAAATATCACGTGACTTCAAAACGCGCCAGGAATGTTTGTGACGTCGTTATGTTAAAATGTGTCTGCATTTGTTGGTATTTGTGTATATGTATTACACATACTATCAAAAATAATAAATTTTTAACTTGGTAACCATGGATACAAAGATCATAGATAACATAATGACGTCACACGCGTTCGGATTCTTTCGGCGCGTTATCGGAACTGAGTTTAAAAATTAATTTTTATTTAAATATAACTTTTTAATTAGTAAGCAAAAAAATTAAATAAAAACAGTTTTGCTATAAAACTTGTATGTGGTCCTTCCATTTAAGTAAAAAAAAAAATTCATTTAAAAACCCAATTCTATGATGAACATAAACATTTTTATTATAAACTATAAAAATTTAAGTGTATGTTTAGGGAAAACATATAAAATATCATTTTTCCGTATAAAAATCGTGTGATATTTTTATTATGCAATAATACTAAAAAGGTTTGCATTTTGGTAATTATTCAGATCTATTCGAAATCTTGTGCTATCTTGTGCTTTCAAGTTCTAGTATTCATAAAAAATCAAAAAAATATATGCAAGAAACCAATTAATAAGTAGTTTATGCAACAAGTGTCTATAAAGTGACGGATTATATGACAGTTCGCGATGTTGCGATATGAGCCTAAGGTTATGTTGCAACTTGCATTTATTCCAGAACTCCTGTGATTAGCGCGCGTCGGCTCGCGTTAGATACAATATTTTTTGTAACAACTGCGTCGAAAGTTCATGTTTTAGCAAAAAAAACACAATTTAGATCAATATTTTATTTAAATAACAATATATGAGTTAGGTAATTGTGGACAACAATATAATAATTATTAATTAATTCAACAATGAATTTTTTATTCATAAGGCATCCACTAGGTAGTGAATAGTATTTCTTAACATATCAGTCAGCATATTATGCCATCATGATTGTTAAACGTCAAACGATTGTTATAAGATATATAAGGAAAAAATCAGAAGCCACTATTGGGACTTGAACCCGAAATTAATTAATTAATTTCGGGTTAATTTCGGGTTCAAGTCCCGACAGTGGCTTCTGATTTTTTCCTTATATATCTTATAACAATTCACTACCTAGTGGATGCCTTGTGGACTAAAAAATCATTGTTGAATTAATTAATAATTACAATATTTTATTTGTGACATTACACAGTAATGTATTACACAGTTAATCTATTTATAAAGTACTACTTAACACACGCGTGTTTTAAAATAAAACAAAACAGTATTACTTTACGGAGTGCGTTAATTTTCTTTTATGCACTACCGTTCGACTACAGCAGAAACTTACGGTTTATGAAACCGATAATATAGTTATCGTATTTTATTTTGTTGGTTTTCCTCTTTGCAATTTAATACATTATTTACCTATTTTCCTATTTCCTCTTCCACGTTGCATTATTTTACGTATTAATCACGGAAAACAATAGCAATAATAATTTTGATGAATATGACCCTGAAGGCCATCGTAAAATAATAATTCAACAATGACTCGTTAATATTTTTCTAGATACTTACATTCAACATACCTCAGGAAATAAAAAAATCGAATAAAATTTACATTCAATGTTAGTTCAATGTGTAGGAGAAAATGTATACAGTTACTTTAGTGTTTCAGTTTCTAATAAATTGTTTATGAAAATTAAATTCCGCTCGGAACTAGAAAAGCAGGAAATGTTTAATGGTCTTATTTTAAGAAACTATCATCTGTACCTATATTGTAAGAAACTAAAGTCAAAGAAGATGCCATATGATGGCACAGGTTTGTGCACACAAATCGTTTATAGGTACGATAACGATAAAAAATAAAATAGATAATTAGAATTCAAACGGGAATATACTTAAATAAGTATACCTATATGCTACCATCAAATTGAAATTACTATTCAAATATAATGATTTTAATAAACGTTTTCTATTTAATATTTTAAAAGTAGTATCGTTTAGAGAAGATAGTAACGTTTTTCTGCGCACAAACGAGTTTCTGCTCAGAAGGATCTATGTTTGCTAACACGGGATGATCCTATGAATATGATCATTTAGTTGTTTGTCGCCAGTGGACACGCACCGTTGACTACCCCTTGTTAGAAAACATAGACTCGTCCGACCCGAAACTCGTTTGTGCGCAGAAATTATGCTACTATCTTCTCTAAACGATAATATTCTACCTATTTGTGATTCACCAAACTGTTTAAAAAACGCTTTACTATTGTTTTAAATTCTATCAATTTCGTTTTTACAATGAACAATTAAAAAGTAGGCGTTCATAACACGTAGATTTTTTTCATTTTGATTGATCGAAAATTCCACGTAGTATATTAATAATGGTTAGTAGTTTTTTGATTAGGTATGTGTCTACCATTTCAGTATCATATTTTGTATTAATCGCTTATCGTAAAACAAGAAATATAATATTTTTCATATCCTATATTGTAGCTGATAACATTTTACGGTAAACATGATACCAAGTTTATTTTTTGTTAGATTTTGAAAAATTATTTTATGAACTTGTTTCTTCATTCATGCGGGATATATGATAATTTATTATGGATTGCTTAAAAATATAAAAAAAATTTCTCTTAAGTATAAAAGTAACAGTTCCGTTTCTGTCAGCCTCCGACCTGATAACGGAATCAGGAGAACGGATATTTATCGGAACCTCTTGATGGTGAATAATTATAGTTCTACCGTGATTATGCTCTTCTAACCCCTTATTTCCATTTCGCGTGACGATAGTAACTTGTTCCAAAATTCAAGAACATTGCAATTGATAAGAGGTTAATTTTGGGTTGTAGAAACTAGAATGAATTGTTAGAAAATCTAAGTTAATGACTAATCGAGTGACTAATGGTCTAAGTTTGTGGTCGCACATATTTAAAAGGATTGTAGAATTTTATATTGATGCTCAAAATAATAAAACTTTATTAAGTATACATCCTGTATTTGAAAATTGAAAAATAATCTTTTTCTGTGTGGAATGTAAATCAGTAATTTGTTTTTTTTTTGTGAGTACAATCTAATGATCTACATAATAAAACGTTTGGCAACAACATCTCTCTACATAATTCTAATAAATACAGATGTTAAATCCACACTGTACGTATATTGCGTAAGCAGATAACGGATATCCGTAAATTTATACGCTATAACATCAATTCAATGTAATTTAATGAACAATGTATGATTAATTTTCATTTAAAATCTGCGAATCCAAAAATATCTAAAGTTGTTCTTTTTATATGGGCTGCAAGTGTCCAGTATCAACCTCTGTTAACCATAAAACTTTAATTAGATTATTGTTTTTTTTCTTTGTTCCTTTGCTTGAATTTTTATTGTCTTTTTATAGTCATGACACAGTTATCAACACCAATGTTTCTTTCTGTTATTGTTTGCCGTTTGGACGTTTTCTATTTAGTGAGCGAAAAGCTACATGTCTTCGCGTTAGTAGAAAATAGAGATATAACGAGACTGCTCAGCTACCAGGCAGTAAATATGCGACTTTGACGAATTCTGCAGTTTGAAGGAATTTGTAGGATCGTAAGAATGTTGCGTCATTGAAGTTGTCACATGTTATGACTACGAGAAGCTGGTTTTAGACTACATGGTAGAGTGACAATAGCCAATGTTGGCTTGGCCCTCGTACATTGAAGCGAAAAATAAACTCGTTTTCAAAATGTAGTTTGAATTTAGAATTTGCAACGCGTATTTCAGTTAAAGCACAGTACGTAACCGGTTATGAAAAATTCTAGCATATATGAAAAGGAGAAAATAATAATAATAGGTGTTATTCTCAAGCTGAAATCGGTAAACTTCCGAAACGGTTTCATTTTGAAACAGTTCTGCAACTGAATTAGTTCCAACAAAACAGTCTCAATAATTTGTGGTTATCTACCAGTCTTCTTCTTGCTGATTAAGCAACCAATCAAAATGTCATTTTTTAACACGCTTATATTAGCTTCACCTGTATGCGGGCTTGCTTGCTTGTTTGTCAGTTTGTAACCGACTTCTTTGAACTTGATTTTGACCAACTTTGAACGGTCAGATTTAGTTTAAACTTTGCACACTTATCAAGGACCGACGACAATACAATAATTCAATAAGTTTGTCCCATTATCCTGACCAGGATCTCCAGGACTAAAAAAAAAAGCAAAAAACTTCAGATTGAACTGAAACTTTGCACACTTATCAAGGACCGATGACAATACAATAATTCTATAAGTTTTGTCCCATTATCCTGACCAGGATCTCTAGGACTAAAAAAAGCAAAAAACTTCAGATTGAACTGAAACTTTGCACACTTATCAAGGACCGATGACAATACAATAATTCCATAAGTTTGTCCCATTATCCTGACCAGGATCTCCAGGACTAAAAAGCAAAAATAAATTATAATTTAAAAAAACTAAAAAACACGTTTTAATGAACTAAAAAGTAAAAAATAATTAATTTTATTGTAAAAAAGCGTGGGGTAGTATGAAAATATGATACAAAGCACTCCACGCTTTTTTTCAATAAAATTAATTATTTTTTACTTTTTAGTTCATTAAGCGTGTTTTTTAGTTTTTTTACTTCCCACCTCTACTATGGTAGGGAAGTAATGGATTTAGTCCGAAAAAAATATTTCCAGATTTTAACAGATTTTCACGTTTTGAGACCCTAGTAATCGTTTAAGATCATTTTCTGACTGATGTCTGTATGTGTGTGTGTGTGTGTGTGTGTATGTGTGTGTGTATGTGGTCAATTTTTCGCCTTCGATATCTTAAGAACGGAACAACATACGGGCATGCCGATTATTCTATTGTGTTTATCAGCCTTTAACTTAGATCTGATTAGATTTGGAGTCAAATCGGTTCAGTGGATCCTAAGATATTCAAAAAAACGTCCTCAATGTCACTTATTAACATAGGTAAAAAAAAATATAAATGAATTCTAGATGTTATAATATGAAAAAAATGTAAATATTTTTTTTCTCTAAAATGTATAGTTTTCGAGAAAAAAAATATTTTACTAAAAAAAATGAAAATTGTACGTAAATCAAGGTAACCATGATTTTTGCTATATTAAGCTAGCCATCAGTAGATCACTAAACAAAAAAGAGGGCCATGCTTTTTTCAAAGAATAAAAATTAAATTGTGTTTTAAAGACCACCAACAGCTAACGTTATTTGGGCCTAGTCAAAGAAAAAAAAAAAAAGAGTGTTTATTTTTTGCAAATATTTACTAGGTGGGAAGTATAGGACTGGTCATCAGTCGAATTTTTAAATTATAATTTATTCCTACTTGACTCGACGCTCGAGTAAATTTACTCGGTACTCGATTTCTCGAGTATTCGAATATTTCTAATCTGAAAATTATTAATAATTCGACATACAAGTAATTTTGCTTTGTAACCACGTTACCACAGATTGTTGTTCATATTCATTTGTGCTGGAGCAATGCACTCGTAATCAAGCGTTCAAACATGTACATATCTAATAGGTATATGCACATTATGCTGCGTTCAACCCAATTACTGCAATCGACATTTGTGCGGGTATATGACTAAGCTCGGAGATATCCATCTTCAGATAAAGTGTCTGATAAATATAAACTGACGGATTATCATCATTGCTTGACTTATAGGTCCGGAACAAACCTCCTTCTCCTTCTTATTATTTTTAAGTAATTATGCATTTTCTAATTCATCTAATTGATTCGTTCTTCTCTGCTGCGCGGCAGTTTGACCTGCCTTAATTCTTTATCTTTTGTAATAACTTTTATAAATTCCAGGAATCTAAGAGAGCACCTATATTTTAGAATTTATTTACTGTTTTTCCATGAAAAATACTTAACGCAATGACATAAAAAATTGTTGTAATAATATAATAATGTTATTAGTATATGGTTTCTAATTCTGATTAGCTCTCTTTGTCTATTTTTATACTATAAAAATGCATGCAATACATAATAATACACAATAGCTGCAATTTTAAACGCTTATAAAATATCAATTAAAAATTAATAAAATGATGAGGCATTGTTTATTTTTAAAATAAAAAGACGTACAGCGCATGATGTATCTGATGTTACTGGACATTTCATTGAAAATTTCTGGACGTTTTATGTAATATCTGGGTACCTACACCAGATGGCTTACTGAGTGATTAAAAAATATTACCTATACTGGATAACTGATTTACCTACACTTTATTCTTTAACTTTGACTGATAAAAACGCTGCATAATTTTATTCTGGCGGACGGTGTCAAACATTTTATCTGAAGATGAATATCTTATGAATCCAATTTAAATAATTCACTCAGCTTATTAATTTATTACGTACATGGTGTCCCGTGTCGACTAATTCTTAACATATCAAATTTGGCATGAAAACTGATTATATAATATAGACTCTAGGTATGAAGTTGGTCCGCGAGCCGCAGATGTGAAACAATTTCATAACTAGAAACAATAGTTACGTTCTGTTACTATCGCACGGGAATTATACCCCCGCCCGCGAGAAATTTATCAAAATAAAATATAGCCTATATCACTCAGGGATAGTGTAGCTTTCTAGTGAAAGAATTTTTAGAATCGGTTCAGTATGTTACAGAGATAAGAATTTATGATTTATAATTCTCTCCCTGCGAAGGTATTAAAACAACTCGGAACGACGCTCCGCTTATTTAAACCCGTTCCAATACACAGATATTCACGATAATAGTGCCCCCCAGGAGGGACATTGGGATGTAGTTGTTATCGCAAATCCATTCCAATGTTCTATGGGAATTAGCGCTCCCAGGGACCCGAGCTCGTACCAGTCGGTTTGTGTATGTCGGCTGGCGGATTTTAATACACAAATATGTTATTAATTGTTGTGTTGAAGACGCTAATGACCTGAGTTGTCGACGCGTCTATAATCTACAATAATAATAATAATAACGATAATAGTGCCGACGCACTAACACACACGTAAAGTAGCGATTGTGTAGTGTAGCAGAGTGAGAAGCGCATCAGAAAGAGCCGACTAGACGCGAGGCTGGCCGAATGGTACGTCGCATCTTGCCATCAAAACATTTTTACTTTCATCCAAGCGTGCCATTAGATGTTTCAAATCAATATTCATTTGGTTGACAACGTTTAATTTCACGTTTTGTCTTTGCTTTACTTTAGAATATGTATGTCACTATTCAATTATCATGTTATTCGGGATGACAGTCACTTAACCTCAAGTTTATTTTCAGACATAGGAAAAAACTAACTGGACTTTGACTATAGCTGTCTATTTAATTAACCCTCCAAATGTATGCTCATTGTACGTAAATTTTATTTTCTAAGTATTTCCGGAATGAAATACAAAATTTTGTCACATCATTATTCATAAGATATATTATAAACGCAGTATACGGTCGCAAACTGAAATATTGAATAACAGTGAATTAATAAAAAAAAATTCACAGATTTCGCAATCCTTGCAACCATCGAGGACATTGGAAATGATAACAGCATATATGAAACATAATTAACAGTTTATTATACACACAATATTTATCAATGCACTGTTTAGTTTTGTCAGGAATAACCCTATTATTCTTCTGTTATATACGCGTTCACTTTTGCTTGATTACTTAACTTTTAAATGGATTTACATTATTAACATTATTAACATTTGCTCAAAAATAACACCGCAGATCGTCGCAAATACCTCTCAATTAACTAGACATGATATAAAACACATTTCGAAAAAATTGCACTTGTTCAATTTTGCATGATTGCTCCTCACTTGATCGCGACACCGTTGTCTTTTGGCCTTGAACGAAAACTCGTAACTCTGCCCCCATATACGAACATAAACATTTCCAATGTTAAAAACACTGTTCGCAGTGCCAAATATTGTCGACAAAATAGTGTATTTGCAGTACATGCATTGTAGTATTTAAACATATTATGTGACCTTTCGTTGTAAAATGTAAGCTTAAGATTAACGGCTATCAAAATAAAGACGACGCCGCGACACAGACAAAAATTACTCTGATTTATTTGAACAAAATCGGAAATAATACAAATTAGGATGGGGGAGATTCTCGCGGGGGGATAACATATTAGGGGGAAATTCTCGCGGGGGGATAACATATTAGGGGGGAAATTCTCGCGGGGGGGTAACAAATTAGGAGGGAGCTTCTCGCGGGGGGATAACAAGTTAGGGGGGGAGATTCTCGCGGGGGGATAACAAATTAGGGGGGAGATTCTCGCGGGGGGTAACAAATTAGGAAGGAAAATTCTCGCGGCGGGATAACAAATTAGGGGAGGAGATTCTCGCGGGGGGATAACAAATTAACAATATACTAAATATACGTGAGCGGAGCAATGGATGACCGCTATTAAATCATAATTTCATACCACCCGAGCGAAGCCGGGCGGGTACCGCTAGTTATTAAAATATATGTGATAAAAATAGAACACAAGTGAATGTACGCATTGCGTTGAAAATATGTGTTAAGTGTATTAAAATTATTTTGTTATTGTCTTGAAATGTCCTTCTCTTAAGGTCGTGGATCCACGGTCACACCCAACTATAATGATTTGTTCCACTGTCCTATAATAAAATACAGAGTAAACTGGTAAAATTTAATAATAGACTGTTTATTTACTTTTATTTAATTAGTATTTCTCAATAAAGCAGATTTTTGTTTGCTGAATACTTTAAATAAACGCATTAATCACAAAAATTTAAATGTATATCGTGTTGCCATTCAGAATAGTTATAAGTATAGTTGTTACCTTAAAGAAAAAAATTTGTATTCACACAATTATTTGTAAAATTTACTTGGTACGAATAAACATTATATTATCAATTTC
Source organism: Mongoloraphidia duomilia (assembly GCA_039654895.1). Lineage (NCBI taxonomy): Eukaryota > Metazoa > Arthropoda > Insecta > Raphidioptera > Raphidiidae > Mongoloraphidia > Mongoloraphidia duomilia. The sequence goes on along the minus strand of CM077524.1, from coordinate 43,797,196 downwards.
ACATACAAATACACTTGCACGTATAATGCAATTAAAACGCTTTTTTTAGCTGGAGGGGTTTTCATAATAATTTCAAAATTCATTTTGAGCTTATTTGAAATCAGAATGAAGTGCCTTAGATGTAATTTTATTTAGAATTTACTGCTCTGTTATTAATGCACAAAAAAATACATGCACATTCTTCATTGCCATTTGTTTTAAAACCAAATAGATCAGTCAAACGTATTTTTAACTTCCTTTGTCTAGTAAATTTAACTCAATCCTTTCAAATTACACTACACAGATTATAAAAAAATAACCGATGACAGATGGTGCCGTATGGTGATTTAAAACTTCCCATTAATTTGTTGGATTGTTTGCTTTCACGGATTCTAAATAATGACGTTTATGTCTGAACAGCGATTATACTGATGAAAATTTTTCTTACTAACATTTTTCTTAAATATTTGTAATTCATGACCTTATCCGTTCATATACAGCTATCAAAGGACTATTTGTTAATTTGTGTATCAATTACTGTGCCAGCAAAGAAATTACGATTGTAAATTACAAACATTATTTAGGGGGGCATACGTGAGTTGATATCTAAAATTGTGCTTATTTTTAGGGGGTAAATGATAAAATCAATCGATTTAAAACCCCTTATATCCACACCATATTATTCACATAACAATTAGAGGTGAAAATAATAAATATCTCAGACAGCTATGCTGCCATGATTTTTGAGCTATATCTAAGAAAAAATCAAATGACCACTGTCGGGATTCGAACCCGAAACCCCCAGTTTCCGGCTAGGTGAGTTACCGATTTCTCCACAGTGCCCGAGAGTGGAAACCGATCTCTTCTTATATATAGCAATTTCACGTTGAAAACACACTACATGCGAGAGTCGACTATTTAAATAAACTGCAAAGCATAGTACAGCTATTAAACAGTCGAATCATTATACATGCGAGAGTTAGGGGTTTTAGAAAAATAAAATGGTTGGTTCAGATAAAAAAAAACAATTTTTATTCATAAAGATTGGATCAGTAAATTAGAATAATAGGTGCGTTAATAAAAACGTCAAAGCGAAATTCGAAGTGGTGAGCCATCATCAACCGTCCGGGTCTATCCTTTAGTTCAGCGGTTCCCAACCTATGGGCCGCGGCCCACTTGGTACTGGGCCGTGGACGCTGGTCGAAAGTCTAAGCCAAGATAAAAAGATAAATATTATCGGAGTTTCAGGGGTAGAGATGGGAACAATCGAGTGTGTGTGTTTATAGTTTTTACTTGTATATTTAGTTAGTGGGCCTCAAATTTTTTTTACAAAATTTAGTGGTCCGCACAACAAAAAAGGTTGGGAACCGCTGCAGTTTAGTTGATATACTTAGTGATGTGACCAATATACCTATTATGACCAATTATTTGTGACATGTTGACTATATGAAATTTCGTTATCGTAAAATCTCGTTACTTCTAAATATAGAGAGAGTGCGGTCTACTGATTAATTATTTGTATTAATATTATTTATATTGTTTAAAAAATAGCAGGGTGAGGTGACTTTTGACACCCAACTATGTATTTAGCGCCCAAACCGTATTGTGAACAAACTAGAGGCGTTACAGTCACACAGTGTTAATTCCTGTAGGTATAACATCTGGTGTACATACAAACTATTATTACAGCGCCTGATAAATAGATAATAGCACACGTGGAACATTGTAGATCAGTGTATGTTATCTTATCAGAAGGTTGACAGGAAGCTTAAATCCGTCACTGATTTATGATCGACTGTAATTATACTTACGTAACCAATCATTGTTTAACTAACAGCAAGTCATACTTGGTACGTATACACAGTGTGTCCGAAGATATAGACGCCGAGATACAAGTGCTTTTTCTCAGTAATACGCGCAGTTTTGTTGAAACTTTTGATTGTATTGAAATTTGTGTTTATACAGGGTGTTTCATAATATATGCGCAGGACTTCAGGGTGTGATAGCTCGTCCAAAAATATGAAAAAAAGTTTCTATTAACTTACCCTCTAAAATGCACTATTTTAGAGATACAGGGTGTTGAAATTGAAAAAATTTTCCTACGTGTTAGACAGTCAATATGTCGAAGAATTGCTGCGTGTATTGAAGCTAACGGCGGACATTTCCAACATTTAATTTAACTGTTTATGATTTGTTATTGTTTTTTTTTTAATTTTGCAATTATGAAGTTAACGTTTGGTTTTGTTACTTGTTCTAACGTTTAAATAAATTTTGTTTAATTAGTAAGAAAAAAATTTTATTTAAAAAAATTGACCATGTTAAAAGTTGATTTTTCTCAAAAACGATCGACTTTAGAGCTTATGACCAAGAGTGCCTTTTTTGTGTAGAAAACATTGGCGGTTCAAATGGGCCTCTCAAAACCGTACTTTTTCCTTTATTTATTTATTATGGGATCACAATACTAGTTATTTACGTAGCAATTCTTATCTTGCGTGTATTCTGGAACACACTGTATACATATGCCATTGTATACGGCGTCAGTAACTATATATGCGTAAATAAACAATATAATAATTATTCACCCGGAACAATAATCCAAGAAACTGTTTTGCTGTTGCCTGTGAGTTACCAGGTGACGCACTTAAAATAAAGTCTAATTTTATATCACGGTTATTTCTCAAATAAATTAGTATAATTTTTCTGATTGCTATTCAGTAAATTATAGGTTCCAATAGACAAATTTATATTTCAGAAATATTTTCGTCAAAGACAAGTTTAAATCCTTGTTCATATTACAAAATATTTGTGTTGAATTTCACAATTTTCGCTGCAAGATAAATGCTCTATCCCAGTAAAAAAATTACGCTGTGTGTTTCTGATTAAAAACTTCAATCCTTGAAATAAGAAGTGTTCTTTTCAGTTGCGTCCACAATGTAACTACAATTCGACGCAAATCTCGTTGTATTTGGAAAAAAGCGACAACGAATTTAGCACTATCTATAATTTCTGTACATATTATATATATTTTTACTTGTATTTTATTGTATTCTTCGGACTTACTCTATGTCGATAAAGACAAATTGGGAACAATAAAATGAATTATTAAAGATTCACAAGAAATTATGTGTGATTTACACACTCAGAAGCGCGTCCCACATCTCACCGTGTACTGGTGTGATAAATGAATAAAATTAGACAAGTCTAATGATAAATACAAAAAATAGTAAAATAATAAAACATTTTTTTTTCACAATAACTCCCCCCCTGAAATAAATTGCTTTCGTCTTAGAAATGTCCCGAAAATCTTGGTTTTTGATCTGGCAACAAAGTGCGATCGTAATTTTTTGTATATAAGTGAAAAGAGATTAAAATAGTTTTTTCAATTGAGCGAAAACTTGAGGCACTGAAAAAACTATTAAATGCAGAATAGTACAAACTTAAACTGAACTTCCATTCCGAATCTGATATTTCAGCATTATCCGTTAACATTTTCGTTTATCCGATCACCTGGAAATCCCGCTTATGTTGGATAGTAGGGACTCTACTGTTTTTAAATGATTCCTTGTCAACTGAGGAAGATGATGCAATTTATCTAATGTTACTTGTATTTATGAAATTTTTAGAACATGCGCATAATTAATATAATATTAATAGACAATAATTTTAATTAAATTTCAAATAAAATAAAGAGTTACATATTAGTAGAGCAGTTATAGCTCAAAGCAAGTTTGTTTCCCATTGAAGCAATTTTTTTGTATAATATTTCAATTTTTAATAATAATGTTGCATAAAAGTTAACACACTAATCCACATTTTAAAATGCACGAGTTAGTCTCAAGGAAGTTATGTTTGTTTCATAAAGTACATATTACATTTTATTTTTTACATTATCATACATATAAGGATGAGAAAACACACACACATACAGACATCAGTCAGAAAATGATCTTAAACAATTGATAGGGTCTCAAAACGTGAAAATCTGTTAAAATCTCGAAATATTTTTTTCGGACTAAATCCATTACTTCCCTACCATAGTAGAGGTGGGAAGTAAAAACAAGCTTAAATTATGCGCCCGCTTTGTGCGTCGTCCGGTTAATACGACATAATATCGCCGGTCCCTTGAAAGTCGTTCCAATCGGATTCTACAGTATTTCTTTCCATGACAACGAATACAATTATTTATATTTAACGGTATTCACGTCATCTGTCTGTAACCGCGATACAGACATACCCGTTTTTTTAAGTTTAACCGATCCCTAGCGGCGCTATCTATGCACACTGTACGTTGTACAATCATCCTATTACATGCTGCAGTACGAGAAGGTATAGTGGGTGGATGTATGGATAGCTATACTCTGATTGTCGGCTGGCTAATCGTACTGTAAAGCGGCCCATAAACAGTGAAAAGTGTCTTTTTTGTATTTTTGGAAAACTTCTACTTCAGCGGAAACGTCAAAATCTTTACCTTTATTGCCTCCTGCAGTCCAACCGATTCTCTAACTTCTAAGGCTGGAACTAATGACAAAACCGTTTTCTCTGTGTTTAATTTGTTACAATTTAAGTTTCGTTACGTTCACTTTCAAATAGTCAACAGTTTATCTATGGAAAAATCGAATAGAATCGGTTTAAAAAACTTTTCAAACAAGCCGTGAGGTGGGTCGTTTATTAGGACGAAAGTGCGACCCTTGAGGTCCACACGATGAACTTCCCAGTTTGATAAATATTTAATAATAATAATTACATTAGATATTACACAAAAGTAATCATTTTAATCATTAAAACATAATTATTATTTATTTTTAACATTAATTAAAAAAAAAAACGGCTGAACCAATTTTTATAAAATTTATTTCGAATCAAAATGACGTTAACACGTCTCGATTGACACCCTTACGAAGTCGATATAATTTTTTATTCGCTAGATATTGTGTAAAATCTACTTTTTTGGAGTCCATTTGGTTAAGAAAAAAGAATGGTTGAACCGATTTTGAAAAAATGTCTTTCAGATCATATCGATTGGCACCCTAACGTAGTCGATATCATTTTTCATTCTCGAGATTTCGTCTTAGAAAGAAATGGACACATACGTACGCACACACACACACAACACACACACAGACATCTTTCTAAAAATAGTGTAGTGACCTTGAAACATAAAAATTTGTTATACATTTTGATTTCGATTTTCGGACCCATTACAATAAATTCCAATGGGAAGTTAAAAAAACCGTAGTTTTATTAGATTTTCCAAAATGTGAGTCTTCACAAAAATAAAAAAATAAATAAATATCAAAAAGTGATATAATATATCACGATCATTTTGATATAAGTACATATATCGGACATTTTTTTTATTAATATCATATTTTTTTAACCCTTCCTATTAATATTATCGTTTAATAAGAATATTTATACATGCAGCAATACTATTTACACTTGAAACAAACAAGCATAATATTTGACAAAAAATATCAAACATGATTTGATATTCCTCAAGCAAGACTATCAGACTCATGCACTATTAAAATGCGACCATGATTGTCAAGTATGCTCGACTGTGTATGCGTCGCTTAAGCCAAGCGCTGGCGTTTATTACAGCACATCGCTATTATTATTACCAGTGAACTCATAGAATAAAATACAGGCAACACCCTTATAGCACGATTATTCTGTAACACGGTTTGGCTGTACCGCAGCTAGAGAATTGCGGCAATCATTAAACAACACGGTACTAATATAATAAGGTTTTGTTCCAACACGGCTAAATAAACTGCGGCAAACCTTTCTTAACACGGTATTATTAGTGTATTTGCCATATGGCACATACACTATTGGCGTCGGTCGGATGGTGGGACCTAGAGGTCGGACCAAAATTTCTCGACGTTTCATAGCCTCCTGAACACTTTGGCACCATTTTTAAAAATGTTTATATATATATATATGTATGTATATATATATATATATTATATATATATATATATATATATATATATATATATATATATATATATATATATATATATATATATATATATATATATATATATATATGTGTGTGTGTACACGATAACTCTCGACAGACTTAATCGATTGAAACGAAATTTGGTACACACATTGGAACCCATCACCGCAAGAAGCCTATTTAAAATGGGCCCGATCGGACCATTTTCAGGGTTGTATTTAGGGGTTTCAAAAAGTTTTTGGGCCCAAAAATATCGAAAAATTTGTCAGAATCGTTTCAAAATGGAAATTTAACTCTTTAGTAAAGATTAAAATGTGCTGCTAAAATTTTAATAAAATCGGCCCGACAGGACCGGACTTTCAAATTTTATGAAAACACTAGTTTGTTGATACGGATTTACTTATGAAAGGGTGTATTTAATTGGGTGTACTGATAAGATCCATGTCTAATATTGAAATTTAGAAAAATTTAATTATTTTAAGGGATGTATTAAGGGGTTAAATTTTTTATTTTGTCAAAAAACAAACTTAAGTTCACATAATAATGCCACAATGCCTGTATTAGCAAATACACTATATTGTCGGCAGGGTTTGGCACTGCGACCCGAGTTTTTTTTTTACATTTGTCATTTATGCGAGGAAAACCTCGCATTGTTACGAATCGATATGCAAAAAAAATATCATAATTTATTTAAGAAATTTTTGACAAAAATCGAATTTTTGATAGTTCTGAAAAATATAAAATTGTGTGTTTTGTTAGATTTTGGAACTTAACTCCTCTTTTTGTCTAATCAGAACACAGTTTCACGTTTCACAAGATGGCGGACAGCTAGCCGCTTGCAGTCCTTGCTGTCTCCATGCAAAAATTGCATCAATTTAATTTTCCGAATATTTCGAAGTCAGGTCGATTGATTTTGCATTCTCATAATAATGCAAGTATCAATCAACCATGGGCACCGGCAGGATTAATTCCAATAGGGAGTGCAAAATGCAGAATGTTCACTCAAATAAATTATAATAATATATGATAGAGTGGGTGCTTACTTTATGTACCTACCTAAATTAATTTTCACTATTAAAACAATGTTTTTTAAGAATTTACACTTTTTTAAGTTCTGAAGAAGAAACAATTGTCAAGAATAAAGAAAAAGTATAAATTCTTAAAAAAAAACATTGTATTTATTTGTTAATAAACTGGTAAATTATAATAACTTATAATGCAACTCTGGTATTTTTTCTCTTGCTTCTTCCAAATTTTCTATTTTCTTTCTTCATCGCGTCTCTACTCTCTAAGCCAGGGGGGTGCAATCGCGCATGAGTTACACTACAGTAAATGAACCACGTCTCAAATGTGTTTGACACCGCTGACCTTTGGATTAAATTGTCGTGGGTTCAAATCCCAGCTCCGCTCATGGATGGTTTAATTTTATCTAATGAAATTTGGCGTAAGTAATTTGTCTCTAATGATCTTAGTAGGTAGTCAAGCGTGTATAATCTACAATAAATAAATAAATGAGAGTTTGAAAAAAAATTGTGTTTTAAAGACCACCAACAGCTAAGGTTATTTGGGCCTAGCACCAATTCATATTTTCAATGCATTATTTTTTTTTAATAATAAATTGAAAATCCAAATGACACTTTTCTCTAGCTCTCGGGCTAGAACTCGGGAACTAGAGACTTGTAATAGAGGAACCATAGCAACGCCATGTAAACAACAGCACTGCAACACGCTCGGCTATTCTCAAGCCCTAATGAGAGTTTGACATCCCTATATTGGAGGAACACACAAAAGATCTTTTAGGTATAATGTCGAAGGGATTGTGGTGTAAAAATTCTGCCCTTCGCCCCATGTAAAATCTAACTACCGTGTTATACGAGGTTTTGCTGTACCCATGCATGTGTTTGCTCCACTTTCACTCATTTTACGTGCATTCTGAGCTACCGACCGATTTGTCTCACTTGATCTTACATATTCTATTTTATTTTGATTCTTATACACTAATTATTGATATACTTATTTTGATGTTATATTATGCGACTGCAGTTTGTGTGAATTTTTAAAATTTATTTGAAATACAAAATGTAATAATTCGAGTTCTCGTTATATACATTTTATTTGAACTACAAAAATATACAATCTCCATATAAGATGCAATCTTCATAATTTAACACTAACAGAATCGATGATATCATTATTTAACAAGACAGCTTGCTTAATACCCTGTTGACATGCTAGTTAACTAGCGCTAGTCGACTAGCATGTTACAAGTATAATGTAAACAGTTTACTAGCTCTAGTACCGTGCTAGTGCGACTAGTACCAGTAAAGTTAAAAGCATTTCTACTTTTGCTGCTAGTCGTGCGATTTCAAAATGGCGCCAACTAACAGGTGGACTGAACGTGATACCTTAAAATTTATTACTTTGTATAATGAGTGCGAAATTTTGTGGAATGTTCGCGATGGAAATTACAAAAATCGTGTTAAGCGGAATAGTGCATTCGAATACATACAACGTGAAATGAAAATGAAAAATTTGATAGTAAATATGGTAAAGAAAAAAATTGAATCTAAATGAGAAACATACAGTTTGGAGAAAAGTAAAATTAAAAAAAATAACAAATCCGGTACATTACTTATTTTCACTAAATTTCCAAATTAACAGTAAAATTTATTAATTTGCTGGTACCAATATGTAAACAGCGCTAGTAGTGCTAGTCGACTAGCGCTAGTCAGCTAGTGCTAGTCAACTAGCATAGTGTCAACGGGCCTTGGCGCAGTACTGACGTTTGATGGGCAGAGTGCTTGAAATTGAAACTTTTAAAATTTTTAAGAGACCTAAATTTTAACATCACGGTTCTCAAAATTCTTCAAAATGATTTTTGTGTTAAAACATTTTCTTGTAAGTACCTATATAGTATTTTTTATCATTATCCGGTTACGCTAGGGTGCACTTGTCAAAACAGACATTATAGGGGCTGCAACTGCAGGCAAAATCGACATTTGTACAGAGAATCCACGAGAAAAAGGCACTAATATATATTTTGTCATAGCACATGTAAATTTTATATGCAAAACATATTTGCAATACCTACATAATATAGGTAGTACGCTATATGCATTGGATGTGTGACGTGTGTGTAGGTACTGTGTGTAGTTATACGAAGTGAATCCCTTCCGCGGTTAACCTATTACACCGTGTTTGATATTAATGCTTTGATTGCTCAAAGATGTTATATAATTATTACGTGGTCACCCGATATGGTCGCACCGTGTCGTTCGTACATGACTGCCGGCGGTATTGCTACAACTGGGAACCTACTCAAATATGTACCGTAGCTGTACCTGTTTAAATTGCTATGTAAATCATTCATATCTTTCGTAATATTGTTCTGTTAGTCACCTAAAGTACACCCTCAGAGTTCAAACTTTTTTTAGCGAGATATTTTGCAGTGATATTTTTTATGAATACTTTGTTTGTTTTTTTACCTAGATCGAGTGCTAATAAAAACTCGTTACGTGGGATATCTAAGGGCAAGCGCAGACATGCTACTCTTTGTATCACGATTGTGCGATTTAGTCGATTGTAGATCGTTAGATGCAGCAACAGAAACACGCAGGCGCGCGAATGCAAAACAAACGTATTATAGATCGTAATAAATCGAGCGAGAGTTCGATTGGGTCAAATCGCGCGATCGAACGAGTATAGCTGAGTAATCGTCAAATTGCGATGCAGTTGACTTAAAACGTGCGTTTTTGATAACTGATTTTTTATAATTTTCAATATATCTCATGTTTTTTATGAAACTAACTGTTATGCTGACGTAATCCTATATACTGCACTGTAAGACACGCGGTTGTCCTCCCGTGCACGAGCGCGCGGAAGCCGAGAGAGAGAGAGAGAGAGAGAGTGCCGCAGTGGTGGGGAGAACATCAGCGAAGGAGCGGACCATAAATTTCGTTGCATATTTCCCCTCACGTGACTGTTCACAGCTCGACATAAGATGTTTCACATCAAAAATTATGAATTTGATTTGAAATAAGTTTTAAATATGTTCCCTTAAGCGAACGAGAGAGCGTGTATTCATTACGATTTGCGTCTATCAGTTTAAGCAATCGTTACCGGTATAACACCACTGCACTGCAACACGGTGTTACGTGTACACTGTACGTGTACCCCTTTGTCTACACTAACTTACACTACACAAACACTACACTAACCTTCTACATAGATATAGAGAATATTAGAAACACATCACGTTGCTCTAGGGGTGAGCAGCGAAAAAATAATTATTGTATCAGTCAATAGTCAAAATACGCAATGATACAAAATTTTCCAGTTTTTAAAGAGCCACTAACATTTTTATTTCAATATTATGACTGCGACCGTTGACGACACAGTGCACCAATAACTAAACAAACAGAACAGTGTTGCCACATTTAAAAAATGTCAGCTGTCCGTATACTCTCTACTCCACCTATTCTCACTGTTCTCTGTTGAGTGTTTTTATCCTGTTTAAAGTTTTTTTTGCAGTATAATATTTTTTATGAGTTTTGAAAATAAAATAATATAATTATTAATATTTGCGCATGGAACTGGAGCGAGCCGTATCTTGACATCATAAGAGCCGCATGCGGCTCGCGAGCCGCAGGTTGCCGACCCCTGGTATAGGTTATAATATTGACAGTTGACTGTGCAAATGGTTATCTACTTTTGCCGCTCAGCTGACGGAGAAAAATAAGTTTTTGGTTAAAAACGGGATTTTTTTCCGGAGACATGATATTGTATTGTCATCGGAACTACGTGTAAGTAAGTAAAGTCGATCGAATATATGGAAGTGGGTCAAAATTAGATTATCAGATTTGACCCTAACTAGCTAAGAAGTGAAGTTAATAATAAAAAAATTCACAGATTTCGCAATCCTTGCAACCATCGAGGACATTGGAAATGATAACAGCATATATGAAACATTATATATACACACAATATTTATCAATGCATTGTTTAGTTTTGTCAGGAATAGCCCTATTATTCTTCTGTTATATACGCGTTCACTTTTGTTTGATTACTTAACTTTTAAATGGATTTTTCTACAGTATTTATTAACATTTGCTCAAAAATAACACCGCAGATCGTCGCAAATACCTCTCAATTAACTAGACATGATATAAAACACATTCCGAAAAAATTGCACCTTGTTCAATTTTGCATGATTGCTCCTCACTTGATCGCGACACCGTTGTCTTCGTCGCAAATACCTCTCAATTAACTAGACATGATATAAAACACATTTCGAAAAAATTGCACTTGTTCAATTTTGCATGATTGCTCCTCACTTGATCGCGACACCGTTGTCTTCGTCGCAAATACCTCTCAATTAACTAGACATGATATAAAACACATTTCGAAAAAATTGCACTTGTTCAATTTTGCATGATTGCTCCTCACTTGATCGCGACACCGTTGTCTTTTGGCCTTGAACGAAAACTCATAACTCTGCCCCCATATACGAACATAAACATTTCCAATGTTAAAACTTATAAAATTTAAATCTTATAACCTGACAGCATCGTCTCTGTAACCAATCGTTTTCGTTGGAGAAAATATAGCCCTAATCTAACGTTATGCATATAATTGCCTGTCATATTACATATACAGGTGTAATAATAATATTATCTAATGGAATCGAGGTACATAATTATGTATGTGTGCAGAGGTAAAAGAATGAGTTCGCACACTTTATGACTTGTTAATTATTTGTACCACGCTGCAACTCTGATGTAATTTAAATATCATTCATAATATGTATAGGTAAATTTATTATTATTTGCTCATATTTACTAGCTGTAAATCATTAATTTATTATCATACTTTATGATTTATCCGAGGACAGTGAAGTCCAGTGGTTAGCGTCGCGGCCTCTGGATCGGACTGTCGTGGGTTCGAATCCCGCGTCCGCTCATGGATGTTTTGTGACGTCGTTTAGTTTTGAGTTGTTATTTAATGTAATCAAGACGCTAATGACCTAAGTTGTCGACGCGTCCATAATTTACAATAAACAAAAATATGATTTGAAGAAACTGTTTTAATTAAAAACAGAAAAGTTGTGATCCTGATGATAATGAAAGAAAACAGCTTTGAAATGGCTTAAGGATCCAAAATAAGAAGCAAATACTGTTAATATTGCATTTATTAGCTAACGTTATATTCTCATCCTCAGAGCTCAAATGTGCCGTCAAATGTAACAATTTTACTGTTACATTTGACGGCATTTGAGCTTTATCAATATATTACTCACTCGCTTCGCTCGCTCGCTCCAGTTATTATAGTTTATATCCTATAAAACAAATCATTACTTATCGAACAGTGAAAAAAAATTTTTAATCGGCTCAGTAATTTCTGAGATTACCCTCGATTTTCACCCGGACGAAGCCAGACCGGCTAGTTATTATAGCATATGTCCTAAACGAAAGTAGGTATACATACCTATCACCTATCAGTGAAAAAATTTTGAAATCGGTTTTCTGAGATTACCCCCGATTTTCACCCGGACGAAGCCGGACCGGCAAGTTATTGTAGTCTATGTCCTAAAGCAAAGTACATATTACCTTAATAGTGATTTTTTTTTTGAAATCGGTCATCTGAGATTATCCCGATGCAAGTATAACGATGCCACGGCAAAAGGTATTCAGTTCCTTCCTATATGATCATGTAACGAATTTATTATGGTATTCCAACATAAATCATTAATTACTGTGTTTCATTAATAAAAAGATCTCGCGGCGAAATGACTTCGTTAATTCATATAGGAAACAATTCAATTTCTGTTGTCGTGGCCGCACCAGCGCGAAACTGGAGAATTCGGATTTTAATCCTGGTGTGATATGTAAATTTTTTCAATTGAATTTAAACTTTATGAATAATATTCACACTTTTTTCTGCATTGTAAAAATTTAATTTGTCAAATTATCATCGGTTTCGTATACCAAACGAACATGTTATTAGTTATTAAAATTATGTATTTTTATGTATCGCCTGCATAATTTATTGCATCTTTTTAACACACGATTTCACTCTTGTGTCCGTCACTTATTGAACAACCTTTGACAAATTACCACCACGTGTACTTTTAATTACGAGTCGGTTTGACATGGTGCTTTTTGTATCAACATGTAAAACACATTATGTCTATAAACTGAACAAATGAAATACTCATTTTATGCAAATTCAAAGAAATATTTGACTTAAAAATTACTACTGGGGCCAAACAATTCGAAAGTAATAATGCTGAAAATATGAACCAACAGTTGGTCACTTAAAAAACCCACATTTTTCGAAAAATTTTTATTAGTTACATAATATTATAATAGTCTAGGCGAATTAGAAAATATAGGGGAAAATCGTATTAATAAAGTGGATTTTGCAGAAAATTGTCGAGGGTGCAGGTCCCCTTACTAACATACTAAAAATCCTACCCTTTACTCCCTATATGCTAAACTTTTTATGGGGGTGAAACTATACCCTCAAAAGTGTATTTTTGCAAAAATCTTGAGAACTATCTATTTCAGGACAAAAAAGCTCATTATCAATCTCAAAAGCTGATAAAATTTCGAACAGAATGACGTATGTAAAAAAATATCTTTACCGTTGACACGTTGACGAAATTCTGTACGTTAAAAAAATAATTTAAAAACATGGAGGGAGTGAGGTCTACTGTTCACTGTACTACTCATTTTATTAGTATGTATGCGTGGCGCTGAAGAATATCATTTTTCCGCTGTTGCACGAGATGTCACATCGTGTGTAAGATATTATCGGACTTACTTATCACTGACATTTTCATTTAGGTGTAACAGCTCGCTTCGTTTGGGCACGACGTCTGCATACGATATTAACTTAAGGCAGCCGTCAATCCAGGGTTGAACCAAATAGGTATACTACTATAAGACGCGAAATTTTCGACGATAGAAATAGACGATCCTATCAAAGGTCCAGTCGTAGATTTTCTGTCACATTCAGACTAGGGCATCCAAATATCGTATCATCTTCAATTTCGGAACTGATTTCGATATTTGGTTCCGGAATTATTCGTTCCCGTATCGAGAAAGATCTACAAAAATATTGCGTATATAGAAGAAAATTGTTTTATATCGAAACTGTTGAAACTGTTTATTGACGTAGAAAACGTTGAATGAAACTTTGAGTCAGAAATTTGCAAACAAACAAAAAAAAAAGCAACATTATCGACTATAGTATTAGTAGATACAATTTCGAATATAAATACTTTCTATCGTTCTACAGAGAGATCGATTTTCTTAATCGATCCTCGGTCCTTGAGTTTCGAGTGAAAGAATAATTATCAAACTAAAATTATTTTCCATTTTGTTTCTTATGTTCTCTGTTCTTCTTCTATGACCGCAATTTGTTATATTTTGAGTAGTATTTCCAAAAACTTTTTAACTCCCTTAAATGTGCCACTTTCTGGTTAGCAGACTAAGCAAAAATTTGTTAATTTTTGATCTCTTCATTATTTCCGGAATTACAATTATTAGTGTATTTGCCATAATATGGCACATACACTATTGGCGTCGGTCGGATGGCGGGACCTAGGGGTCGGACCAAAATTTCTCGACGTTTCATAGCCTCCTGAACACTTTGGCACCATTTTTGAAAATGTTTATATATATATGTATGTATATATATATTTATATATTTATATATATATATATTTATATATATATATATGTGTGTACACGATAACTCTCGACAGACTTAATCGATTGAAACGAAATTTGGTACACACATTGGAACCCATCACCGGAAGAAGCCTATTTAAAATGGGCCTGATCGGACCATTTTCAGGGTTGTATTTAGGGGTTCCAAAAAGTTTTTGGGCCCAAAAATACCGAAAAATTTATCAGAATCGTTTCAAAATTGAAATTTAACTCTTTAGTAAAGATTAAAATGTGGTGCTAAAATTTTAATAAAATCGGCCCGACAGGACCGGACTTTCAAATTTTATGAAAACACTAGTTTGTTGATACGGATTTACTTATGGAAGGGTGTATTTAATTGGGTGTACTGATAAAATCCATGTCTAATATTGAAATTTAGAAAAATTTAATTATTTTAAGGGATGTATTAAGGGGTTACATTTTTTATTTTGTCAAAAAACAAACTTAAGTTCACATAATAATGCCACAGTGCCTGTATTAGCAAATACACTAATTGTCGGCAGGGTTTGGCACTGCGACCCGAGTTTTTAATTTCCTTAATTCCGAAATTGATGTCATGTTTAAAAATTTTATTCGAAATTTCGCGCTTGGGAAACCTCGAAATTCCGGTTTGGAAGCCCTAATTTGGACCGACACGTAAATATACGTTCATTGAATAAGATCGATATGTTCTTTCTGCTACCACAAACAAAATACGAGGGCAGTGTAGCCTAGTGGATAGCGTACTTGGTACCAGCCTCTAGACTAGACTGTCGTGGGTTCGAATTCCACCTACGCTCATGGATGTTTTGTGATGTTATTTAGTTTTAAGTTAGTTGTTATTTAATGTAATTTAAAACGCTAATGAATTGTTTTACTTTGTTGTGTGTCAATTTTTGATTTGATTTTTATTTTATTGATTTTACTTTTGTTTTGTTTACATTTTGTTCCTTTACAGACGCTAATGACCTCTGTCGTTGAGCGTCTATAATTCACAATTCATTCAAGACGCTATAATGACGTAAGTTGTCGACGCGTCTAGATAATCTGCAATAAATAAATAAAACAAACAAGCCGTGAGGTGGGTCGTTTATTAGGACTAAAGTGCGACCCTTGAGGTCCACACGACGAACTTCCCAGTTTGATAAATATTTAATAATAATAATTAAATTAGATATTACACAGAAAAGTAATCATTTCAATCATTAAAACATCAATAATTTAAAAAAAAAAAAAAAAAAAAAAAAAAACGGCTGAACCGATTTTTATAAAATTTATGTCGGATCAAAATGACGTTAACACGCCTCGATTGACACCCTTACGAAGTCGATATAATTTTTTATTCGCGAGATATTGTGTAAAATCTACTTTTTTGAAGGTTATTTGGTTAAGAAAAAAGAACGGCTGAACCGATTTTGAAAAAATTTCTTTCAGATCATATTTACGTTAATACGCGTCGATTGGCACCCTAACGTAGTCGATATCATTTTTCGTTCTCGAGATTTCGTCTTTGAAAGAAATGTACACATACGTACGTACGTACGTACGTACACACACACACACACACACACACACACAGACATCTTTCTAAAAGTAGTGTAAAAATAGTGTAGTGACCTTGAAACATAAAAATTTTTTTTCCTTTTTGATTTCGATTTTCGAACCCATTACAATAACTTCCAGTGGGAAGTTAACAAAATACCATTTTTGATTATATTTCTATATTTGAACCTATAGAGATTATTTTGTGGTAGCAGTGTGTAAGTGACAGGGACAGTTTTATCATATTGAGACTTGAGAGACATTAAAATTATCTCTTTACCCGACTAATTTTTGTATATAGGAAGTTTGTTTTGCAGGATTGTCTTCAAAAAGCCGTTTTTGAGTTTTTAATATACATATATTTTTTTTTTTTGTTTCAAATTCAACCCTTGATAGAGAATTACTTGGGACGATGATACAATTCTTATGTCTACCTCGAATGGTAATAGTATATAATAATTTTTCATTTATAATAGCGTGTCACTTGTTTCAAATGGCAATTCGTTTCGGATATCATACGATTTAGCATATTGTATAACCCTGTTTACAAAGCATGTATCGCGCAATGTTACTTCCTTATGTATCAACCCACACAACAATTATGATTATTATTTGAAATGAGCACAATTTCTTGAAGAGAATGTGACAGTTATACTAAGTAAAGTACAAAATATATTACATCTCATGACAAGTCGATTACAATTATTTACCGAATCCGAAACCAGATGTTGAACCCCAAAGTCGTGCTAGTAATCCTAGTAATAGTAAAACATACAGACAGACAGACAGACAGACAGACAGACAGACAGACAGACAGATAGATAGATAGACAGATAACGAAGTAATTTTTTTAAACCCACGGACATAATATTTATGTAGGGTACAAAATTGAATCATGAAAGAGGAGGTCCGAATAAACTTTCCATTTAAGGGAGTTAAAAAGTTTTTGGAAATACTGCTCTGAAGTATAAAAAACTCGGGTCGCAGTGCCAAACCCTGCCGACAATATAGTGTATTTGCAAATACAGGCCTTGTGGCTTTAATACGTGAACTTAAGTTTGTTTTTGGACAAAATAAAAAATTTAACCCCTTAATACATCCCTTAAAATAATATTTTTTTCTTAATTTCAATATTATTATCAATGCAACCTCTGTACCACATTAAATACACCCTTTCATAAGTAAATCCGTATCAACAAACCAGTGTTTTCATAAAATTTGAAAGTCCGGTCCTGTCGGGCCGATTTTATTAAAATTTTAGCAGCACGTTTTAATCTTTACTAAAGAGTTAAATTTCAATTTTGTAACGATTCTGACAAATTTTTCGGTATTTTTGGGCCCAAAAACTTTTTGGAACCCCTAAATACAACCATGAAAATGGTCCGATCGGGCCCATTTTAAATAGGCTTCTTGCGGTGATGGGTTCCAATGTGTGTACCAAATTTCGTTTCAATCGATTAAGTCTGTCGAGAGTTATCGTGTACACACATATATATATAAATATATATATAAATATATATATATATATATATATATAAATATATACATACATATATATATAAACATTTCCAAAAATGGTGCCAAATTGTTCAGGAGGCTATGAAACGTCGAGAAATTTTGGTCCGACCCCTAGGTCCCGCCATCCGACCGACGCCAATAGTGTATGTGCCATATTATGGCAAATACACTAACAAATTGCGCTGATAGAAGGAGAACAGAAAACATAAGAAACAATGGAAAATAATTTTAGTTTGATAATTATTATTTCACTCGAAATTCAAGGACCGAGGATCGATTAAGAAAATCGAGCTCGAACATCCGCTAAAATTTTGCCGAATCCTCCCTTTATCATTGATAGCGGTTCCCGTCCCGCTTCGGCCGGGTACTAAGAATTTATGATTTATTATCCCCCCCCCCCCGCGAGAGAAATTCTCCCCCTGCGAAGCGAAGTCGGGCTGGTGGTGTTTATAATACTAGTAGGCCTATTATAATATGCCAAAATGCAGAAGAATTTCAGAGTTAAGTTTTGTTACTATATACCACAGGAATTACCCCCCCTTCGCAAGAAATTTATCAAAATAAAATATATATAGTCTATATCAGTCAGGGATAGTGTAGTTTCCTGTTAGTTTTAGAATCGGTTCAGTAGTTCCAGAGATAAAAATTTATGAGTTATTATCCTTCCCCGCGAGAAATTCAATCCCTGCGAAGCGAAGTCGCCTGTCGTTGTTCTTGCTTTATAAAATTGGTATAGAATATAGATAGTCAAAAAATCCTACACCCCCGTTTTACCCCCTTTGGGGTTGAATTAAAAAAACTCGAATAGCCTATAACTTAGTCCTCAATTAACGGGCTGGTAGTTCCTTTAGGCTTGAATTTAATCAAACTCGAATAGCCTATAACCTTTCTCAATAAACGAACTATCTAAAAAAAAAATTTTCAAATCGGAGTGGTAGTTCTTGAGATTAACGCGTACAAACAAACTCTTCAGCTTTATAGTATTAGTATAGATTACATGTATAATTATTTTAATTAAAAGTCTGTTCTTTAATTAAGTAGGCACTAAAACTCTGAAGTTTCAAAATCTGTATAAGCTATTTGAATCGTGTTTTGATAAAGTAGTCACATTAACTTGAAAAAACGGAATTAATAGGTACCTATATACCACTTAGAAAATAACCACAATTATAAAAATTACTTATGGCGACTTAACATAGTTTTAATTTTGTATTATTATTTTTATATGAATGTGGAAATAAAATAAAAAACATCAAAAAGTTTTGCAAATCGATAAAACGCAGAAATACCTTATTATTAAGTACTCTTGTTCAAAAGAAAATTTCAGTTTGACGTAATTATCACAGTTTAACATGGGCAAGCCAAAGCCCATCTACTGTGATTTATGTATCTTTTAAATAATATCAATTCGATTCTTGCATGTTCTTGATCTCTGTAATATATTATGTGAAATAGAAAGAGATAAGTAGAAAATGCTTTCAAAATTATCCGGAAGTTTTATTTTAGTGCTGAGCTAGGAAAGCTGTTTAGCCTTGTACAGGATCACGCACTCCACCACTCGTTCAGCCCAGCAGTCGTGATGTATGTACATATAAAATCGAACAACAGTTTGATGTTTCCATTATTTAACATCCTGCTGATGCCTGCCATCTAAATCTCGATATATTATGTACGTTCATGTTTACAGAAAGGAAATTATTTTTCTCATTCCATGTAACTTGATATATAAAGCTATATTTTGTACAGATTTTTTGCAAACCAAAATACAAAAAGGAGAAAAATTTGTAGCTCGAAAGCAATTAATGCTGCGAAAACACCTTTTTGAAAATAGCCGACATATGGCATTACTAATCAACATTGTAAATAAAAAATTATTAAAAAAACAAAAAACCCGACTGTGTAAAAATCGAACATAAAAGATGGAAATAAGATCAAATGATAACATGCAGTCGGAGGCATAGTAGTAACAAATTGAACAGAAATACCTTTTTTCTTCTATATACAGAGGTTTTCTATATACAGTCGTTTTTTACGAAAACGGTTAGTTGTAGAGAGTTGTGTTAAAAATTTGTATTATAAAAGACCTAATAAAGAATCGAATGGTAATAATTTTTTTTTCCGGGAACGTCGGCTTACCTATTAGTTTGCTCCAGAATGTCCAGAACTCCGGAATTATAAATAGCACGATAGGTCGAAAGTGGTATTGTTGAAAAGATAAAAAATAAGCAAGTTTTGTAGAAAATTTTTTTTTTATTACTGCCACCCCTGTAAATTTCTATAAGTATAAATATAAATTATTATATGTTAAGAACTCCGGAATTTTAGATAGCACGATAGATTGAACGTGGTGCTGTTGAAAAGCTCTTTAAAAAATAGGCATGTTTTGTAGGAAAAATTATTTAATTACTGCCACCCCTGTTAAGTAATAATCGTTTGAAATTATTAAATTAAAATTTCATAATAACGATCGAACTCGGCATTCAAAATCTAGCAACCTTAGACATTGTCACAAGTGTTCAAACTGTCTTCCATTTACTCTTTAATACATATTACTGAGCTCTTCTGGTTATACTGTGAATGTACTTCTTCAGTGTTTAATGATCGATAGATAGGTAACTAGATTTTAAATGCGGACTTTTAAAAAGTTCGTTATTATGACATTTTAATTTTGTAATTTCAAACAAATATTACTTAACAGGGGCAGGTGGCAGTAATAAAAAAAAAATCCCTACAAAACTTGCTTATTTTTAAAGATCTTTCGACCTATCGTGCTATTTATGATTCCGGAGTTCTGGACATTCTGGAGCAAACTAATAGGGAAGCCAACTTTCCCGGAAAAAAAATGTATCACCATTCGATTCTTTACTAGGGTTTTTTCTCTACGACTAACCGTTTTCGAAAAAAAAAACGACTGATACGGGTGGTCGAATTCACCCTGTATATACCTATTTAGAAAAATCTATGTAAATTATTTGGAATGTCAAATCAAAGATAGATTGTAGGTTATAGACGTTCGATAGCTGAGGTAATTGGCGTCCAGAATGTCAAATTAAGCCGACTACGTCTAGTGAGGTAGTAAGCAGCGAGTTGTAGACTGTCAGTGATATACTTTTTACATACATTGCAGAATATATATATATCGGCGAAAAGTTTTCAGTTTCCTTCTTCGAGGAGTCGGTGAAATAAGGATTCAACATCTCATTTCCGGATTAACTTCCGCACGCTTCTACTTCCTGTTCATTAAATCGCATTCGCCCGACTGACTTCCGGGACGGTTCTTCCGTTGTTATATCTACCTATCTACGTTATATTCTCTGTTGGTAGGAGTTTATTGTATGTTTCTATGCAAGTTGTATTATGTACATAATATGCAACGGCGACATAAGTTACAACTTACAATTCCACGTAAAGGACAATGTGAATTATATATTATAGACGCTCGACAACAGAGGTCATTAGTGTAAAGGACAATGTGAACGAGGTGAATTATATGGCTGGATGATTGGATTATGTTCAAATGAAAAATGCGACAAAAAAAACTAAATCTACTAGTTAGAATAACCGATCATTGGATAGAGGTCCAATTTAAGATTTTTATCTAGTGACTGTTTTATATCTTTTTAAAAAAAAAATCACAAACCATTCATGATGTTTAATTATAAATTAATAGTGGACAATATACTGACTTTTTGACAGCATTGATTCTCTGAGGATGGTGCAATGAGCACTGAAACGTAAGCTTATAAATGCAAATTTTATCATCAGTATTGCAAATTTTATTTGATCCTTTTGCCACTGAGTTTTTTCTCTCCTAATTTCTACATCATCTACGGATCACCATCTCTCTATATCATAGAGTTCTTCAACTACTTATTTATGTTTTCTTTGTCTTTTAGTAATCGATTCTAAAACGAAAATAATTGGACCATCACCATCACTATGCCAAATTTCAACTTTCTATATTAAACGGTTTCTGTGAGGACAGTGTGGTCCAGTGGTTAGCGTCGCGGTCTTTGGATCAGACTGTCGTGGGTTCGAATCCCGCCTCCGCTCATGGATGTTTTGTGATGTCATTTAGTTTTTAAGTGAATTTTTATTTAATGTAATCAAGACGCTATAATGACCTATAAGTTGTGGACGCGTCTATAATTTACAATAAATTGAATATTTAAAATTGAAAACTATTTTTTATCATTAACTTTTTCCGTTTACATTTAATGGTTAAAAATATTGTTTGGCGTGGAGGAAATGCCTTTCCCACCATATTTTTTATGCGTTTTGAAGGATAATTAAAATGTATTTTTGGTTTCAACTTGTATCGATATCTAGCCAGTGTATAATTATTAGTTTTTCTAATGCATGGCGCACAAGTATATGTAAATACGTGGAACTTTACGTGTGATCTATATTTAGTTCATATCCGATTTAGCTAGCGTCGTTTCGTTGACGACGTAGGTGACCGGTTGCGGAAATAACCACTGCGCAGCAACCATATTTTCTTCGTCAAAGCCTAAAAAAATGTAACATTTCGATGGACTAACTAATATTACATATTGCATACATATATTTACATTGTATCTTAATTCTTATATTACCCATAACCTACTATACAAAGTTGTAAATGTTCTCAATTATTCTCCTTTTGTTCGGACCTTACACACTGTAGATTTTGCGTAAGTTTCGCTTCTGTAGTATGTGATCCATTTTTATTCTAGTTTGCTAATAAAAAAGGCAGATTTTTTCTTCTCGTCACAGCTTCGTTCTTAACCATGGCGGTCAAGACACCGTCAAAATATTTTGATTTAAACTAGAATTCCATTTAATTAACACTATAAATTACAATAATATTCCCCCCAGGGGGGACATTGGAATGTGGTTGCTATCGCTAATTGCATTCCAATGTTCTTTGGGAATTAGCGCTCCCAGAGACCCGAGCTCGTACCAGTCGGTTTGTGTACGCCGGCTGGCGGCTCCTAATACACAAATGGATTATTTGTTGTGTTGAAGACGCTAATGACCTGAGTTGTCGACGCGTTTATAATCTACAATTAATTAATTAATTTACAATAATAATATTGTGCAAAGTACAGCTAGTTTCAGATCTTCAGTGACACATCTGGTCGACTCTGCATGAGTTGCTAAGCGTTGTTCTGAATCCAGCTGTTATTTTATTATTCATTGGTCTCTCCGCGAGTCGGACGTAACACTTTGGCAAAGTTTACAGTATTCATATAGAATGGAATGCTCTCACTTCCTTCCTCTAAGCCAATATATTATTATGTTTAGCAATACGTAGAATCGGTCGCGTCGAGTCGCATCCATACACTCATTACGCGGTCAAATCTATTTATTTATAGAATTGACTCAAACTGTGTCTGTACACCAACTCGATGTTTTATATACTTTTGAGTAGGCTTGTGCTTTATTTTATTAATATACATTGGAGACTGGAGTTGATCAGATGGGACCTATAGTAGACCGAGAGCAACTGACAATTTTTTGGTGTTATTTATTCAAGGCCTTATTTTTGTCAAGATATGGATGGAGGCATATTAAAGTGCCCTGAGTAAGGAATTTTGTTAGATAGTGGTATGGGAGGGATGCAGACCGCCCCCAACATGTAACAAAAAAATGATCACAATTATTATTACTTCAAGGCTGAAATCGTTTGTATAGCTTGTCGGTGACCCAATAATGCCATTATAATATTTGCAGATCGATTGGTCGGTATTAAAGGGGTGGCATATCACCCTAAACGTGTTATGTACCCGACGAAATTTATATTATTAGTTTAAGGTTCAAATTTTAATATGTTGTTACACCGACTGTTTTAAGAATATATTTCAATTTGCTGAGCAAAATGTCGGTATTAACCCCCTTGCAGAACGATATAAACACCTAGGTGAGCAAGTTTCCCTCTAGGAGAGGGGGTTAATACCGACATTTTGTTCTGCAAATTGAAATATATTCTCAAAACAGTCGCCGTAACAACATATTAAAATTTGAACCTTGAACTAATAATACCGACCAATCGATCTTCAAATATTATAATGGCATTATTGGGTCACCGACAAGTTATACAAACAAGTTCAGCCTTGAAGCAATAATAATTGTGATCATTTTTTTTTGTTACATGTTGGGGGCGGTCTGCATTCCTCCCCATACCGCTATCTAGCAAAATCCCTTACTCAGAGCACTTTAAGAAGCCTCCTTGAACATCTTCACAAAAATAAGGCCTTGAATAAATAACACCAAAAAATTATCTCTAGGTTTCGATTTATCGGATTAAGATTTTGTTAATAAAGAGCATTTCTCCAGTATACAAAATAAATCTGATCAATTATTTGACTAATGAAAATAGTATAGGAAAAAATGTTGAGTGTGGACTGTGGAGCACTCACTGGTTAAGTACAATGTACGTAATCAATTCTTTTCATCGACTGTGAGCGTTGCACGATTTGCTGATGTAAGCGTCTCGGTGTTGTAAGAACTTACGAATTCACTTTGCTTGTTCGATCTAATAAAAGCGGGATCTCAATGCTTCGCTCATTCGGTAGAGTTAAAATAGAACATCATCAGCACTCGGGATTTTTTAAATCGGTTTGGTAGCTTTTGAGATTAGCTTGGACAAATAAACACACAAACTTTATATTTTTTTATAATATTAGTATAGACAAGTACTACCTACTTTTCAGACAAATAGTATATCAGCCTACCAAATGATTCAACGTTACGTAAGGCAAAGTATACCTGTGAATGATTTCCAGAATTTTATTTCTGTAAAATTTTCATAACTTTAACTTATATTACTTATGTGCATAAAACATATCTCTAATTGCCTATTCTAACCTCTACGTGGGACCCACACTACCCCTAAACAAAATCGGGAAAATCGCTCCGGCCCCGCGAAAAATCGCAAATGGGGTCCGAAAAACGCATACATGTTTTTTAATTTCTTATTTTTGTATTCGTCTGGGGTTCGCTTCGAAAAATTATGGCAAGCCTGCTCTACGAATAACTAAATGCTACTGTGAATTTTATCCAGTGGAGATGCACCATAATAATATTATGTACCAAGTATGAAATACGAATACACATACTGTCTGACAGACAAAATCGTATAGGAAGTATGTACATACCACACAATCTTGTACAGCATTGGCTTCACTTCTCCTTCCCTCATTAGAACATATCACGTTCCCGGAACCCGCCTGCGCGCGCATGGGAAACACGCTACCTACAACACTACAACAAGTGCGTGTCCGCTTTGTCGCTTTAGTGCTGATCTTCACGATGTATTGAGCGCTGTTCTATGCGGCGCATGGCAATATCGCTAACTTAAACACTAGGTAATACGTTTTTACTCGACAACTTTTCATGTTGGAAGCTTGTTTTGCACTTTGGTGTTAAGCCATCTTCAGACGAAATGACCAACGTATACCAATGTTGGTGAATGGTACTGGCAATTAATGTTGGGCATGTGTGATCATTTGAATATGTCCAGCATCCACACGACCAAGATTCTGTTTGGTCAGCGTTGAACAAGCTTAGTACACCCAATGTTTAGCGAATATACACCAACATTAAATAAAATGGATAGCGAAGATGACGCAATTGTTGTAAGTGCTTCAGAGGTAATAATTTATTGTGCCCAACTCTTAATACATGTTTCATGCAGCTCATAAATCACAATATACACGCACTGACAAACACCACGTAGTGAAAACTGTCCAGTTGTTTGGATGAAAACAAAGTCATATTTGCAGGTCAAGACCAGCGTTGGCCAATCCCTTTGATGTGTGTTCAAAAGACTGACATCAAAGTGAATGGTCTTCCTATGCCAACATTGGTGACTGTTTGTTAAATATTGGATATGAAAACAATCCACACGGCATAGCAATTGATTAAATGCCAACATTGGTCGACATTTCAGTTTGCCATGTTGTCTGGAGCCGGCGTAAGACGAAGTCGGGTTTTTTGTTTTTTTAATAATTTTTTCTTTTATGCTTTTTAGTTTTTTAACAATTTTTATTGAAGTGTACCTAAGGGAGGGCTCTATTGAAATCCTTAAAAATAAACAGAATGTTTTATTAATAATACAAAAATTTAACCCTTTTTACGACTGAACCGATTTGCAATTTAAATGTAAATATGCTCATCGTATCCATCATGTAGAAAATATGTAAAGTTATATAACCGTATCAAAGATATTCGAATGGATTCAGACTTTTGTTCAACCCAGTATATTATATTACTAGCGGCTCGGTCTGGCCTCGTCTGGGTGCTATGAATTTATGATTTATTAATACATTAATCAATCGCTTCGCTCGTTCGTTCGAATTTATGAAATATTCATAAATTACTGACTCGCTTCGTTCGTTCGCTCGAGTTTATGATAAGTGAACGAAATAACTCTCGAGACTTGATTTAAAATAAATTTCGTACACGTAAATATATCACCGCAAGCCTATTTTGATGGACGTAATCGAACCATTTTAAAACCTGAATTTAGGGGTTGTACATTTTTTCTTAATTAATAATTAATGTTTCCCTAAAATTTTAACAGAATTAACCAGACATGGGCGGATTACAAAATTCATGAAAACACTAATTTGTAGATAGTTAATTATTTAATGAAGAGTGTAAGACGTAAGTATATAATTTGGTGCACACTGCACATGGATTGATAAGATTCTTGAGGAAATTGAGAAAAATTCAATTATTTTAAGGGATGTATTAATAATTAAAGAGTTAAATTTTTTATTGTTCCCAATTAAGATCAGGTAACAATACACAGCGCTTGTAGCAAATACACTATTTTTATATCAGCATGGTTCTACAATCTACACTGCAACCCGAGTTATTAGTATATCTTACAAAAAACAACGAAACTCCCTGTACATTTTTAAAACCCATGGTAATTTAGGCCTAGCATGAGTTCACATTTTCATTTTATTCTTAAAATATATTATGACACACAACTGGAAATATGGGCCCAGTAGTTAAAAGACCTTATATTATGAACTGTTTGCATTCGATTGCCGCGCCTCGTGTAAATCGGCATGCGAGAAGGCAACAAAAATGATAATATGCATTGACTGTACTCGTCTACACGCTGTGAGGCAAAGCACCCACGATTGTATGGCTTGCTGTTATTTGAGTTCAGTTGTTAGGTGTCCACAGAGTAGAGCGGATCGACACAGTTGCAACTCTCTTGAATTTAACAATATTAAAGTCTCAATGCTAATTATTGTTGTTATAATTAATTCGTATTGAGCAGTTTACACCGGTGGATTTTATAACATTTTTGGGGTTCTTAATTTTTGTATTGGTGATTTTTGTGATAAATGCATTTGTACAGTGAACATCAGTGTAATTTTTACTATTTTATTTGTAACTGTTGTAAGTGTTTTTGAGTGCTTGAGGATTACCTGAAGAAAAATTCAAATCCACAAATCATCGTGGAAGGTAAATTTTCAATTTAATTACAATATTTTGATATTTTTTGTTTATTAATACATTATAAGGAGCATAAACACTTCATCACTACTAAAAAAACTTCAAACAAGAAACTATGGTTTTCGTTTTGGAAATAAAATTGTTGATATTGTTAACTTTGAATATTTAGGTAGGTATATACCTAGTGACTGCAACCTGTTGATCGAACCGTTCTTCCAGAAAATTGTCTAGAATATGTGGCATTCGGAATATGTCGACCTGTTAGTATTTTTCCTTGAAAATTATGTTTTTCAGGAAGTGAAAAGTATGAATTGCATTTAATTGTACAAATCCTTGAAAAACTATATACTATATTTATAAACTTCGTATAAGCATACGATTGCTAAAAAAGAAATACTAATCCACATGTCAGCACAATTTTGTCGCTTAAGTTTAGTTTAACTACCTACCTATTTGTTTAGTAATAAAAAATTATTTAAACTTCCTGATTTAATAGTTATAACAACCCTGTATAACTTTGTATGTACCACGTTTGGCTTTTGCGAAAAGAAAATGCAATAAACTGCATTTTTTATTATATTTCCTGGAATCATGCTGA
The DNA here is from genome assembly GCA_039654895.1 of Mongoloraphidia duomilia. Classification (NCBI taxonomy): domain Eukaryota; kingdom Metazoa; phylum Arthropoda; class Insecta; order Raphidioptera; family Raphidiidae; genus Mongoloraphidia; species Mongoloraphidia duomilia. Next base: position 43,769,424 of record CM077524.1, on the reverse strand, counting down.
AACTCCTTGAAAACTATAATTATTATAAACTTATAATTATTACTTATTGTGTCAGCTCTTCTAATCCTTACAACATACACAATTCCCGGAAGTCACAATAATCAAGTTACTGTACCGTTTTGCAACTTCTATTTATTACGTAAAACTTTTATCGTGTATTTTACCTATACTTTTGTAATTTATCATTTACGTGTATGTAATAGGAAGATGTAGATGTTATAGGTAGATGTATGTACCTACTACATTAGAGCGTTTGGATCAATCTGAGCGTAAAACCGAATGTACCCTAAGTATGGCGGACCAGTGACAAATATAAACTTCAGTTTTCTAGATTCTAATCTTAAGCTGCAGTGTTGTGGTTGAATTATATGAAAATTGGGCGTTTTAAACGAGATTGGCCTATATTGTCTACGTGTTAAATATTCACCTTTTTTAAATTAATTACGCAAAAACGTCAGATCTTACTCAAGAAATTAAATTATATCTATTTACTATCGATTAATAACAAAAAATTCAGCTCATTATCTTTACTTTGCTTTAATGCGCGTACAATCTTAATTTGTTACTAAATTAACTTTGTCCCCTCTGCGATATATGAATATTATATAAGGTTTTTTATCTGTTCAAATTAATTGATGTTTATTTTAACGGAAGACTGGTGATATCAAATTAATAGAAAAAATACGATATTATTCCAAGAAATACAACAGTTTTATTAGCAATCGTGACATCATTTTATTGGGTTATAGTTTAGTTGTTAATCCGCCGATATAACTACTATTATCTTTGCTGTGCTAAAGTCTAATACACAAATATTATATCCGTAAAACCAATTTCTAGCCTAGTCATGTCGGCGGTCGGTCATCAGGAATAAATATTGCTGATAGTGATAACCTTTTTGTTTATTATGTGTGTATTGTGTACATAATGTAGTATACAGGGTCGTATTATTATCGATACAATTAATATTTTACCATTTGTAAGGGAATAGTAATAGCTCATATACCTAACATTGCATGTCGTTTACCATAAATAAGAGGTTGGGGATGCCCAGTCTAGTAAAAAAGAAAACAATACTGTTCGGTGTTCCTAAACGTCAATCTTAGAAATAATCAATAGGTGCGTTTGGTATCAAGGTGTAGTGTAAAAAGTGTAAGCACTTTTGACACTATTACGTTTGTTATACAAAAGTGTAAAATAACTGATCTGTTTGTTATTTCAGTGTGGGACTAAAAGTGTAACAACTATTAGTCCTGACTTTTGAGCAGGTGCACGTAGTGTAGTGTAGGTCACGTGATATATGTCTGAATTGACAATCGCGTTGACAGATTTGATACTTTTTTCGTACTCAATTTTTTACATTTTTTGTCTCTTAAAAATGAATGAGCTTCAAAATGTAATGGTACAAGATAAATATGGCAGTGAGTTTAACATTTTTACGACCAAAAAAAACTGTAAAAACTAGAAATAATGAACTCAGCCAATCTGTCATTAATTTATTTTGTAATGAGCATGTACAATCTACTCAGAATGTACACTAGCCCGTTTGTTACAAGTGTACATTTAGTTTACACTTTTGGTGAACTTTTTACACTTTTCAGTGAAAAATTATCTACACTACACTACACTACACCTTGATACCAAACGCACCTATTACTTACCTAATAATAAGTAAGATACTAGACTATATAAATAGTCTGGGAATCCTTAAGAACTGATGGAATATTAGGGGTGCACAATAGACCTTATTGGTCGCAGTGCTTACCTTATATGGCCCCTATCTTTTAATTCTAATTCTAATTCTACCTAATAATAATATAGAGCCCATGTTAAGGGAAGAATATTTAGCTTATAAGGGTAGTACTAGTAGCTCTAATATAAAGATGGATCAATGATCATGTTATAAAATATAAGTATATATTTTTGCATGTACATCAAAGTACGGCTGCGTATGGAATGGGGCATGCACCCTTTGTTCCTATAAGTAACTCCCCTGATGCATTTAAATTCCCCTACAAAATGTCTGTATTTTTCAACCTGTTCGCTTACGGAAGTGTCGTATTACACCGAGATTATCAAATCATTGTACGTCATGAACATCTGTCCCCACATCCTGTAAAGGATTGTTGAACATTGTACAAAAACAAAGTACTTTTTTTTGTACGAATTCATTTAACCATTATTTGGTCTTTTTTATTTCGAATTAAAAACAATTAGCAAATCTAAATAATTAATATCAACTTACAAATTTCTAATTGGAAAACAAAATTTAATATATATAACCTACCACTTTATTCAGTTGAGGCAAAGCTCTTTGTTGCCATTTACTTTAATGGAAATTAAGTTGCTGTAATTGTACAATGTAAAGAATTTAAGTTATATACTTACCTGCATATTATTTTGAATAGGAAAAAAATTAAATGAAAAAATATTGAAATCAATAGTGGATACTTGTATACCTCTATTAAAACAGACCGAAGATAAATGGCGTATCGGCTAACAGAAATGCATTTATTTTGATAAGGGCCGAATTGGTTCCCGGGTAATTGTCTAATTGGTTCTCGCTTGAACAAAATTAATAAATATATACGTCCTATTTTTACATATTTTTTCTAACACGATTTATATCAGCACATTTTGTTTTTAAAAAAGCCTTGGACTTGCTTGGAATCTGACCGGAATAAAATTTAATGGGTTCAGTTTGTGATATAGTAACAGACTTTTAACAGAAATCGTTCGGTACTTTTTTTTCTAGGACGGAAATTTGTTAAATAAAAGGACATGAATGAAACATTTCTGACATTTATCAAATTTAGTCTAAAATGTTCATTCTTTTCTGGAACCGATAATATTTTTGCTGTATCATGTATTGCATCACGTGACAGATAGTATAACTATGATACTGCCTTATCTCACCTGGCAACATTTGCTAATAATGTGTATCTAGTGGTAACATCACATGATAAAGTTAAGTACAGGAAAAATAACGTGTTTAATACGTAAATTTACTAAAATCCGGACGAAGCTAGAACGCATTAACTTATCAAGATTGGAGACAAAAAATGTTAAACTATGTTATAAAAAGACTTATGTGCTTATTACAAACTACAATTATTTATTTAATATTTTGTGTAGATTAACAAAATTCAAGGATATTTATTAAAGATAGTAAAGATAATACAATATAAATATTCTGCAGGATGTTATGACAGCGTTGTTTGCACTGCAAATTTCCACTTCTTGAATGTGAGAAAACTATACATTTCAATATTCATTGGCGTCATTGGCTCACACCCAATTGACAATCTTGTTTTTTATATGTACTTACTTATATTCTTTCTTAAATTTTTACATCATTTTCGTAATGCAGTCGCACGATTAACTTATATATCCTATTATTTCCATTTTTTCATTTCTTTCAAAATATGCAAACGTCCCACATCATCTCAACGAGATTATCTACTTGGCCATTGATTCATCCCGTTGGAGTAATTTACCCCTGTCGCTGTTGAATGAATGAATTGTAGATTATAGACGCTCGACAACAGAGGTCATTAGCGTCTAATGCTGTCGCTGTTAAGATAATACTACTTTCATAAAAAAGTATTAAAGTTTTATGTAATGTTTACAATAATAATATCATCATATTTTACTTTTTCTCACTTGCTTCGTTACAATAATGAAAAAGAAAAAACTGAATTTCTTCCATTCAACCTATGAGTGTGTAATATAATAATAATAATAGGTTGAATGGAAGAAATGAATGCGGTGCCTAATTTATTCTACACAAAAACATTTCTTCCTCATTTATCTAAGATACATTTCCTTTAGATTAACAGTTGCGTTCTACCCCCGTCCTCCGTTATTCCTTCCACCTTTTTCAATTCATAGTATTCCTATGCGATTAGGTATAATAAATTCCTACAGAAATCCAAAACCAACAACGGCCGTTGCAACAAACCTTTGATTACTAGTAAGTTGTTTTAAATAGTTTGCTGACAATCAAAAAAGTTTGCGGATTGTACGCGAGTTTTTTGTCAGAGGTATGCACTATGCGCATTAGGTAATTCCTACATCCGTCACAACCCTGTCGAACTGTGATCTTGCGCATCACGTTGTACTTTGTAGTAGATTTGTAGAGGGTTCGACCAAAGTTTTTGTCACCTAACAAACAAGTTTTGAAGTAATGAAAAAATTAAAGACTTGCCAGGGGCAAATCCGTGATTGTCCTGTAGGAGCAAACCTTAATATTCTATTTTGTTGTTTGAGTGACCAATAATAATATGAACAATATTTAAAATGAAATTGATACATTACAAAATGTATTGTTACATAATTATGTGCTTATATATAAATTTACGGATACAATTACTTAGTTAGATTATTATAATAGCATAATTTTATTCCGTTTTGTTCTTCTTGATTCGTAAGCTGCAGAGAAGGTAATTATGGCTTTCACGATGGAAGCATGAATTAATTGGCACATTTTTAGACCACCTTAACTATTTCTGGATATGAGGCGTCGCAGATTTTCCCTATCGCAAAACGCCTATAAAACATTCATTTATATAACTCGAAAGGGGCAATTTTAGGATAAATAAATCTGAGAGCTAATAAAATATCGTACCAAATGACGTCTTCGTTTTTAAAAAATCATTAATCGTTAGAAAACTAGAGCTTGCGGAAAATAATATCACCTTCTAACGATTAAAATGTCCTGTTCAATCGATGTATTTAATAATAATAAGTTCTTTATCGAATTTCAAACAGATTTTTATGTTTCTAAAATCTTTATTGTGTGCTGGTGTTGTCCTGAAGCGGAACAAGCTGCGCCCCCTACCCACAGGTATAAATACAACCTGCGCCCGAGAATTTGTCATTCTACATCCAGCATCGGAGATGGAAGGACCTCTGAAGAAGCTCGCCACTCGTGCTAGCGAAACGTTAGGAAGCAATTCCAACTAACGACGGCCTATAGACCCGAATCAGGACAACACCAGCTCATCAACTGGCCGCGAAAGCCTCAACCAATCTGTCTTTATTAGTGTATTTGCCATATGGCACATACACTATTGGCGTCGGTCGGATGGCGGGACCTAGGGGTCGGACCAAAATTTCTCGACGTTTCATAGCCTCCTGAACATTTTGGCACCATTTTTGGAAATGTCTATTTATATATGTATATATATATATATATATATATATATATATATATATATATATATATATATATATATATATATATATATGTATATATATATATATTTATATATTTATATATATGTGTGTACGGGCTATAACTTTCGAAAGAGTTAATTGATTTTCACGAAATTTGGTAGGCACGTTGGAATCCATCACCGCACGAAGCCTATTTAAAATGGGCCCAATCGGACCATTTTAAGGGTGGTTTTTAGGGGTTGAAAAATGTTTTTGAGCCCAAAAATGCCGAAAAAATTCTCAGAATCGTTTCAAAATTGGAATTTAACCTTTTAGTAACGATTAAAATGTGCTACTAAAATTTTAATAAAATCGGCCCGACAGGACCGGACTTACAAATTTTATGAAAACACTAGTTTGCGGAAAGTGCTTTACTTACTGAAGGGTGTATTTAATTTGGTACCGAGGTTGCATTGATAAAAATATTGAAATTAAGAAAAAAAATAATTTTTTAAGGGATGTATTAAGGGGTTAAATTTTTTATTTTGTCCAAAAACAAACTTATGTTCACATAATAACTGCACAATGCCTGTATTAGCAAATACACTATATTGTCGGCAGGGTTTTGGCACTGCGACCCGAGTTTTTGTGTGTTTTATATTACTTATAAGCAGCAATGTAGTACATTTTAATTTTTAAACGAATTCTTTTGAAGTAAAAGGTGCTCACATATTTATTTTGAATATTTTTTGTTTTCTATTTCCAAGTACAAGGTCAGAACATTTGTATGGGACAAATAAGTACCTACGTAATCCATAATCTATATACCAGTTTACTTTTACTGGAAGATGACGCGATCCCGCGTAAAATACGTGTTTGACTTGACGTACAACAGATAATCGTTCGGAATTAAATATTTAATATGCTAATTAGTAAACTAGTTACAATAAGTGTCAATGTCATAATTTGTTTTCTTGTATCTCTGTTCATAGATAGTATAGATAGGCAATATGTATGTATATTTTTACACCACGTACGGTTAGACATTTTGTGATGCTATAAAAAATAATTTCATAGACTAGGAAAAGACTTAAAAATAAGTAGGTATAACTTTTTTCCCGGGTGCTATGAATTGATGATTTATCTCCCCCCGCGAGAAATTCTCCTGCGAAGCGAAGCCGGGCTGGTGATGTTTATGATAGTAGGATTCCGCCAATACGCTAAAATGCAAAAAAATTGCAGAGTTACGTTTTGTTACTATCCCACAGGAACTATACATTTTTCCGGGATGAAAAGTACCCTATGTGCTATTCCAGGACTTAAAGTAACTATATACCAAATTTCATGAAAATCTGTTCAACCGTTACGGAGCTGAGTGGTAACAAACACACACACACACACATACAATTTCATATTTATAATATTAGTAGAGATTTCTTCTATCACGCGCGACACACCTAGGGTTAAGAATTGTACACAGTGCACACTCTGTACTAGGTAGTGTACTTTTTGCTGAGCTAGTACAAACAATGAGCATTATGCAAAGTGCCTTGTCAGAACCTATTCAGTGTCTACCTACCCTCTGCGTACATACATACCCACATATGTACAGTACAGCAGTACACAAATAACACAGCGTTGGATTTAAAACCATAGTATTAAATTTGATATTACCTATCATATTATCGTTATTATAGTCAACAGTGGGCATTGAGAATACACATACTTACATTATATTTCCTATTTGAGAAGGTTTTTTGGATTTTTGAAACATGTAATTTCTAGTAGCAGTTCCTAAAGTTCTATGCATTTTTTATCCATTTCCTTAACACTTTCGCATCTGACGGGAAATAAGCGAATCTTACCGCGTGTGCCCCAAAAAAAAGTTCGTTTTCAAAGACCAACGATTATGCTTCTATTAAGTCCTCTACGCTAAGAAGAAATAAAGTACAGGATTTTACCGTACCCCGAGTCTGCCAAAGTTCCTTAATGTTAATTTCAAATAATAACTAGTAAACTAGTCTTGGGACGTGTTAAATTATTTTTTGTGTATATTTATAATTCGCTACATATTTGTAGCTGCAATTTGATTTATTTTTTTTCTGCGAGTTTTTTTTTTTTTTTTTGAGTATTTTGCATAAGGTAAACAATTAATTACTGTCCACAGGAACTCAAAACGTTGTTTATCTATAGGTAAAACCTAAGGCATCCCAGCCTAACGAGTTTATTAAGTTGATAAAACTTATAAAATGTATAGTGATTCGACTGTTTAATAGCTGTACTATGCTTTGCAGCTTATTTGAATAGTCGACTCTCGCATGTAGTGTGTTTTCAACTTGAAATTGCTATATATAAGAAAGGATCGGTTTCCACTCTCGGGCACTGTGGAGAAATCGGTAACTCACCTAGCCGGAAACTGGGAGTTTCGGGTTCAAGTCCCGACAGTGGTCATTTGATTTTTTCTTAGATATAGCTTACAAATCATGGCAGCCTTGCTGTCTGAGATATTTAGTATTTTCACCTCTAATTGCTATGTGAATAATATTGTGTGGATATAAGGGGGTTTTAAAAATCGATTGATTTTATCATACACCAATTAAGGTAAAGGTGTTTTCAGAATGTTTGCATAATATCAAAAATGGCTGATACTGATTTTGATGAAACTTGATACACTTACGAACTTTTAATTAATTTTTATCCGGCTACGATCGGGTTAAAATAAGGTTTCTGTTATAACTGATATTAACGCAAATGAATACATCGCGGGGAAGACAGTAATGCAACATCAAACTGTCCACAGATCGCGTAACTATATGCAAACAAAATTAAATAATGTCACTTAGAAAAAATAAAACCAAAGATATAAATTAAATGTGACTAAAATATCACAAATTAGTTTTTCCTCTTTTTTTTAGCGTGTTAGATTATATTATTATAATTTTAGTATGTATTAAATAAAAAAAACTCGGGTCGCAGTGCCAAACCCTGCCGACAATATAGTGTATTTGCAAATACAGGCCTTGTGGCTTTAATACGCGAACTTAAGTTTGTTTTTGGACAAAATAAAAAATTTAACCCCTTAATACATCCCTTAAAATAATATTTTTTTCTTAATTTCAATATTATTATCAATGCAACCTCTGTACCACATTAAATACACCCTTTCATAAGTAAATCCGTATCAACAAACCAGTGTTTTCATAAAATTTGAAAGTCCGGTCCTGTCGGGCCGATTTTATTAAAATTTTAGCAGCACGTTTTAATCTTTACTAAAGAGTTAAATTTCAATTTTGAAACGATTCTGACAAATTTTTCGGTATTTTTGGGCCCCAAAACTTTTTGGAACCCCTAAATACAACCCTGAAAATGGTCCGATCGGGCCCATTTTAAATAGGCTTCTTGCGGTGATGGGTTCCAATGTGTGTACCAAATTTCGTTTCAATCGATTAAGTCTGTCGAGAGTTATCGTGTACACACATATATATATAAATATATATATAAATATATAAATATATATATATATATATATATAAATATATACATACATATATATATAAACATTTGCAAAAATGGTGCCAAATTGTTCAGGAGGCTATGAAACGTCGAGAAATTTTGGTCCGACCCCTAGGTCCCGCCATCCGACCGACGCCAATAGTGTATGTGCCATATTATGGCAAATACACTAAAAATTCATAAGCCCCGGAAGCAACATGGGCCCTAGGCACACTATTCCTATTGTGCTTAATGGATAAGTCGACCCAGGTGATGTAACATCATGATTCATAAATCAGTATGTCCACCTCTCGTTAAAGATTTTATTACAATTGGATAAAACTTTATCCAGATAATCAGTTCGTTAAAACAACTAAGAATTTTTTTAGTGCGTCGTCTGATGTTATTATTAGTTATTACAGCTGCACCGCAGTCGTGACAGTTTAACAATAACTTTCTTTGTTAGATAATCAGAACGAGGAAAATCATGACCAGCTATGAATACATAATTCCACTTCCGGACTTCGATATTTGTAATATATTATTTGTACCCACAAGGCAAAGTACTTATAAGTAGGTCAAATTTTTAACAAATTATTGTATACCTTCTGAAATATTTCTTAAGATAAAAAAATAAAAAAGAAAGGTGTGGGTCTCGGGATCCCCGACAGATGTGAAATATCAAAGAAAACGTTATTGAACTCAGTGGTATTCCCTATGTAGTAGTATATATTTTTCAAAAGCAGCAACTAACTGTTATGCTGACGTAATCCTATATACTGCACTGTAACACACGCGGTTGCGGCGTTTGAGCACGCCTGAGCCAGAAACGCAACTAAATGCACAGCGAAGTCTCAATATTACATACCTAAACGTGTATACATATACTTTTGCTTTACAGTACGTTCGTATGTATACTCTCTCTTTCTTCCCGTGCCCGAGCGCGCGGAAGCCGAGAGAGAGTGCCGCAGTGGTGGGGAGAACAGCAGCGAAGGAGCGGACCATAAATTTCAAAGCATACTTCCCCTCACGCGGCTGTTCACAGCCCGACATAAGAATAAAACTACTTTAAGTTTGGGTATATCTATTGATAGTTTGCCAATTAATCTAAAGCGGTCAATCCGTTCTCGTATGATAAAAAGGCCGAGGGCAAAAGTTTTGATGCACTATGGAGGATTAAATTGTCATAAATATTTTTTTGTCAAAACTCTAAAGACTAATGATATCGTAGTCACGTGAAGATCTATTATTTACACCACTGCAGTTACGCGGCGTTACGCCAATCAGTGAGAAGAAAGTCAGGCTTAAGGGCGGTTGTTCAATGGGCGTATCTCCCTTTTTTAATTTTTGTCAGTTACGTCTTTACGTGAGATGAGGGACGATATATATGTATACGTCATGAACATACACATTGTCGGAACAAATAGATAACAGTTTTATAAAATATTGTAAAACTAGCGGTTGCCTGTGACTTACAGCTCACGTATATTTAGTATACTGTTAATTTATTAGCCTCCCCCCCTCCCCGCGAGAAATTCTCTCCCTGCAAATCGAAGTATGATTTATTATCACCCCCGCCACGAAAATTTCTCCGCTGCGAAGCGAAGTCGGGCTTAAAATCACTTGGGAATAGTTTGGATTAACGGTGGCACATAAATAAACATTCAACCCAACCTATTTATATGTGTAACCCTTAGGTTTTGACATTTGCATTAACGGTGTCACAACGCGCGCGAGACGCATTCTAAAATTGACATATCTTTTTTATTTGTCAACCGATTTAAATGAAACAAACAGTAAATGTTAGCCCAAGCTTATTTCAATAAATCACTGAAAAGCAAGGGCGTCGCCAAGGGGGAGCAGGGGAGACAAGAAGAACGTCTACGATTTTATTATGTGTATAGATTTGATTCCAAATTGTGTTATTTATAAAATAAAGTGCACGTGAACTTTGAAAAATATAAAATACATTTATAAATCACGTTTGACGGCACAAATAGTTTTTATGGACATCAAAGAATTGTATAAAGATAAAAAAAATCCGAACAGGAAGTTACATTTTGTTTTAATATCGTCAATAATTTATACTTTTGCGAGGTCACAACAATCACTGTAATATAACGCCAGAATGTTTATAAAGGATGCGTAAATATAAAATATCGTATTTTCAGACTTAATGAGTAATAGTCGTTTGCGCCAGCGCTCTATAAATACAGGAAAACTGTATTTTGTATTATAATTTAATTTGCCGGATTCGTGTCATAAGCCTCTGTTGTTATGATTAGAATAGTTAAGAGGACAGTGTGGTCCAGTGGTTAGCATGACCGCCTCTGAATCAGACAGTCGTGGGTCCGAATCCCGCCTCCGCTCATGGATGTTTTGTGATGTCATTTAGTTTTAAGTTGATTGTTATTTGATGTAATCAAGACGCTAATGACCTAAGTTGTCGACGCGTCTATAATTTACAATAAATAAATAAATAATTTAGAATAGTTAAAGGGACTCTACTAGTTATTAATTTTATTGGCAACGTTTTGATCAAAATATGTACCTATAACAATTTTCAAGACTTGTAGATGCATAGTTTAAATATAATATATATGTATAATTAATTTTAGCTTTTTGAGCGTTAGTGGCCATTACATATTTTTTCGCATAATCAAGTACTAGTTGTACGACGCGATTAAAACTTGATTAAATAGGGGCACCTTAAATTTACTTAAATATACCTACTTATGATAGGCAAGGTATGATAGATAACTGCTAACTTTCCCAACCCTGGAAAGTACAAATACATCTTTGCCAAACCGGATCAACCGAAATAAAATAACTATACATAATCGAAACGTAATGACTAAAGGCCCAATTCCACTGAGAAAACATGTAGCATGCCACATGTCGTCTAGTGTTGCTGGTTCCCTAGGTATGCCACAAAATTTACAATGTCGCACGCCAATGATGTCGCATGTGTTTTGTCGTATGTGTTTGTTGCATGCATTTAAATTCTAAACCAATTCAATAGAAGCAACCAGTTTGTGCCATCATGTCTCTAGAAACGGTCGGTCAACAGCTCAAACGCAAATCATTTCCTTGGAAGGAGATGAACCACTCTTCTTTGAATTCTGTAGTGTTTTTCGTTTGCGATGGAAAACTGAACACAAATTCTTAATTTTCTTCTTCACCTCAATCACATAGTACATTCGTATTTACTCCCTATAGATGCTTCAGCTTATTATTTTTTAAGTTGTCTTTTATAATCAGTAAATTTTGTGATTCCACAACTCCGGTGAATTATGATAATCTTCCAAAAGCGGTAGTTTCCTCAATATTCCACTCATGCCCTCCATATCGCATGATACAGGGCGCACCGATCCGCTGTTTATGTCGGATAAGGGCGACACCGTTTGGCACATCTTGTCGAAAGATCGCATGCGTCCGGCAACATGTATCCAACTTGTGACATGCGGCAAAGATACATGCGTCATGTCGCTCTCTGTTCCTTCGACTGAAAGACTGTATGGCATGCGTCATTGTCACACGCTACATGTTGCCTCAGTAGAATTGGGCTTTAATGTAACTATAATGAGTATAAGTTATACAGCTGTGAAGTGGCGATCCCGCGGTCTCATCGGATACTACATACCCTGAAGCGAACTTCTATACTGCCGTACTAACAAAAAACGCCTTACCTATATACACACATTAGCTCAGTTAGATCAGTTTAGGTAAACCGCACCTATATCTTGGTTTCATATTATATGTTGCAAAAATCATAATATATAACAATATTTTAATGTTTTTTTGAGGAATTCAGAAAATATCAGGAAATACATAGTAATAAAAAAATACAGAAAAATAATTTTTATTTCGTGGTATTTAAATAACTAATATCAACAAAGATATGACAAAAACTATTTTTTAACTTTTCTTTCCTTCCCGTGGTGTGTTTGTTTTATAAATTTTAATGTAGATAAGGTGTGCTTCATAAGCAGGTTAATATTATACACTATACGATAAACCGATCGACCAGTTGTGCGCACGACTGACCAACCACGCAACTAACTTTACAACAAGCTATCGAACGTGAGTGTAAGATGGTCGTATCCGTATCGATAGAATATCGATATCTACACGACAGAGATAGACTCTCCTACCTGTACAGACTACACTACTACAGACATGTATCACTGAGCATTGCAAATAGATGCAGATATAAAATGTTGTATTTTAGATTGATTAATCAAAAATCTGCAATCAACTTAGACTGCTGAATTGAAAAGTTTAATAGGTAGTAGGTACTAAAGTTAAACTCTTCAATATGTATTTGTTTTACACAACAGCACGTATATATAAAGTAAATGATATTAATATGAATGAATTGTGAATTATAGACGCTCGACAACAGAGGTCATTAGCGTCTGTGATATTAATATGTACCTATGAAGTTTTTTTTTAATATATTAAGTCATATAGGTACATCTGAAATTGTTAGTTAAAATGAAACATCCTTCTTAAAAGGCTAGCGAAGTATTTCGCTTCCTCAAACGATAATGAAATAATATCTGAATAACACAATGTACTTACTTGAAACCATTTGAACTCTTAATTTAAAGTTAATTTATGTTGTATGAAAACATTAAAAAACACATATAGTTTTATCCAAGTGTGCAAGCTTTCACGGCCGGCATTGTTCCAAGTCTTCATGGTTTCCGGGCTTGTAGGCCGTGGTCCGGTGGTAGAAATACCACCGGACCACGGCCTGAAGACTTGGAACATATAGTTTTATGGTACAAATCTTAATTTTGTAACAAGGTAATTAATAATAATTTCAAACTGGGTTTTAAAATCTTTTTCTCGACAAAAGTCATATTTTATCTCGTATTTTATTATCTGTCGAGCGTCTATAATTTGCAACATCCATCAACCATATTAATTCTCAACATTAATATATTATATTAATAAATAAATAAATAAAATATTTGTGTTGCTTGTTGAATTTAAAATGTTTGTCTCAAGAGTCAAGCTACCTGATGCTACCTGCCATAGTTTCATAACTTTTAACAATGCACATTCTGATACGTCCACATACTGCAACTTCAGCGCAAAAATCGTACAACGAATGGATCGTGTGCGTTTATTAGTTCGCGTGTGGGCTGTGACACACACACATCCACATTTCAGATAAAGAATGGCTGTAAATACGCACCGATAAAAAATACATTGCAAATAAATTGTAATAAAGCAGGGGAATACCTAAGAGTTCCGCATTCCTTTAGGGACAACAGCTGTATACATTAAGCTGTAATCTGTTGTCGGAAGAACAAATTCGTGTGCTATCTGTATTATTATTATTGCTAAGTTGTTCCATACATTTTATAATGCATAAAATATATTATATTGTATAATGTACATAGTACATACGTTATTACCGGTATAAAACGACCTTGTGTAGGACAATCACCTGGCAGTGGGGATATTGTAAGACTTTAGACCACTTCCCCTCTTTATATTCTTTTTTACGTCCGTCTTTTGTACAGTGAAACTTGTATTGTTGGCTCGATTTTTTCGTGTTCCTCATCACGAAATAAAGCACCAAGTTGTCATTTGTAAACTTAAATTCGAAAATTACAGAAATTTACTGTGTGTTTCATTATTCGTGTACATCAAATTTTTGTCACTTGTGTAATTTCCCGAGATGCACTTTTTTATGTGCTGAAATGAAGTTTATCTGTTCCGGGGGCCAAATAATACGTGGTGTTATTTTCCCCTATAATATATACTTATTTTCATGGCATACTAAACAAACCCGCTCATAAAAACCAATAAAATGTAGTAATTGATACTCCTATTTATTGCAGCAGTCATCGATATACCGCATACAAGAAAGACTAAAATGTTATAACACATGCATGTTTCAACGGATTTGCAAACCGTTTGCTGACAATCAGAACCGTTTGCTAAATTTAATCAGAGACATGCGCATTAGATAATTTCTGAGATCCCGTCAAACTATGATCTTGTACATGCTACAGTAGAGCTATGCAATGTACATAGGAGTTTTTGATTTTTTTTGCGTACTGTATAAACACCGCGTCAGCTGTTTCAACAAACAAGTTTAAGACTAGTTTCAATTAGTCATATTTAGCGCATGCGTAATGAAAAAGTCAGGAACAAATCCGTGATTGTAAGAACAAACCTAGGCTTTATTTGTTATTTTCACGTCTAATAATTTGCTTGGATTACGCAAGAGTATATAATTTGATATTGATGTGAAGTGATTATCAAGATTTTCAAAAAGTAGATTTGTAAACATTGTTTTTTCAAGTTTTCAATTTATTTTTTGATCGCATTTCTGACAGACTTGATACTGAAAACATGTTTTTATATGTTTACAATATGGATGGCCTAACAAGGATAATATGGAGTTAAATGATAATTCATTTAACTACGTCATTGCATCGGTTTGTTATTAAAAATATGCGTGGATTTGGCTAAATTTATCATTGTTTACATGGAATACGAACATCGCATTAAGAAAAGATGTTATTTTCGTCTCACGGAGAGGTATTTTTACTATTATCATGAACAATACAGATTGGAATTCGAAGATGTTTAATAATAAATGTGTATAATTTATTGTGTGCACAATTGGTTGAAATATTAACGCATATCTTCGTATTTATTAAGCTAACCTTACACAGACGATATATTTTATGTACAACTTTTCTGTTCACTTCGTTACAAAATGCACCACAGTTTCATAAAATATAAGTATCATTTTCTGCTGTCAGCATGTGGAAATGTCTCCCCAGGGAGCATGCAAAAGAAACAGGAGAAGGTGTTTCTCAGAAAGTTTATCGCAATTATTTTCTCACTGGATAGAATTTTTAACTTTTAAATTTATTATTACTGATTTATAAAATACAGCAGACGGGAAAACGTGTTTTCAGAATTTTTGTCTGTTCGTACCAATAACACTCGAAAAACGCTGAAATATTTTACTGAATAGTAACATGTAGGTATAGTAGCCAGTAGGTACGTTTGCAATAAATTATTGTATGGATATAAGTACACTTATGTCACTTTGAGATTGCATATCGATTGTAATTTGAAAGCTTCAGTTGTACGCGAAAAGAACGTTTACATATAATATGTGTACTGTTACATTCTATTGATTCACATAAACTGTGACTGGACAGTGGACAGCACTGGTCTATCGATATATTAATATGTAATATTATGCAAATTGAAGAGTAACACGGTGACACGTTGTTAGTAGCGTGTTCACTATTTTTTACTTATTTAAAATTCCGAAACAGGGATCACGTTTCGGTTATTGATTTCATATGTGTTAACTATTGACTATACTATACCTATACAGAGAGGATAGACTCGAAATCTATACTAATATTGGTATAGATTATAAAGCTGAAGAGTTTGTTTCTTTGTTTGTTTGCTTGGTTGCACGCGCTAATTTCAGGAACTACTAATTCGAATCGAAAAATTATTTTTGTGTTGGATAGTCCATTTTATCGAGGAAGGCTATAGACTATATATCACGCTACGACCAATAGGAGCGGAGCATCAATGAAAAATGTTGCAAAAACGGGAAAAATTATTCCTTTTGAGAGCTTCCGTTGCGTGCGCTGCGTAAACGGTTAAAGTTACGCAAAAATCATGTATGACGGAATTGTTCCCGGAAGGTTTATATATATAGCGAACGAGCGAAGCGAGTGAGTAATGTAATTCCTAAACCACGCAACGGATTTTGATGCGGTTTTCACCATCAGTTAGATAATTTTTCACGGAAGGTTTACCTATATACATAGCGAACGAGCGTAGCGAGTGAGTAATGTAATTATAATATTCAAGCGAACGAGCGAAGCCGTACGGGGTCGCTAGTATTTAAAAAAATGAATATAAAAACTAACAAAATAAATTAATTAAATAAACGTAAACGCTTAATACTTTGAAAAAACTTTCCATGCAAATTATGTTGACAATTGATAAAATACATCATTCTAATTAGTCTAATCATTTACGTATTATTTAATAATGATAATAATAATACATACATATATTTATCATTTAAATATTGTTCTGTTTCTGGGAATACCTATTATTGCCTTAGATACTTCCATTACTAATCAGTAATCTTCCTCTCTGTAATCAAATTAATTTTATTATTGTTCAAAGTGTTTTTGTTTTTCATTTCACAATATACATTCGTTAAAGATTGGCTTTGGTTGTTGTAATAATATTCGATCGACTATAATAGGTATAATAATGTAAGCTCAAAAGCGCAAAATGTATGGAGGAATAGGCGTAAATTTATGAAAAATAGATATTTTTTTAAATATTACTTTTAATACTATAAGCTGATTATAATGAACTTAATTGTTAGTAATTCAATTTAATTATTCATGAGGTTATCAAAAAGTCGTTAATTCTGTTTGTCATTTTGTTTATTAAACTGTTTCTCTAATTGGTGTAAATATATTTTAATAGTTCTGTGAAATACGTAATTAAAAATAAGTGTCCATACGAGTCATGAAATTATTGTATTAACTTCCGTTATTGTAGTATTGACAGATAATTGTGTCATGTCGTGAGCTCACAGCACTGGCATTTCCTTAGCACATACCGGATGGGCCAGAAAAAATTAGTTTACTTTGAGAGGTCGCTGTGACGAAATTTAGTCAGATATACAAATCTAATTTCGAATAAAATCGCAAGTAGATATAATGTATTTTAATTTTTAACAAATCCCCGACAGTATTCCATAGCATGCTTACAACAATCACAACTATGTCCAGGGGCGGATAGGCATGATCTGACCGGCCCGGGAAAAATAGTATCTAGCGGCCCACATGACCATATTTGTTTATATGTATGTACAATAGCAGTATTTTTCATCGGCCCATTTTCGTCAATATAAGTAGCGACTAGCGGCCCACCGGGAAAATCTCGGTGTCCCGGTGGGCCTATTCGCCCCTGGCTATGTCTATATAACAATAATTTTATATAATTGGTACGTACAAGTATATAGGTACCTATATAGGCGGTATTTACTGAACAGAGTTAAATTTTTTTTAAGGGATGATTTATTGAAACATCAAATTTAATATAGTCTTTATGATGATTCAATTTTGATTTTATTGCGGTGCCGTGTCATGTAAGCATTCGTGTCGCGTATATAGTTGTTAAATTGTAAATTGTTCACACTTTTACACGGTCCATATATCATGAATACATATGTTAGAATAATGAGTAATTAAAGCTTAGCATGATAATTATTGTGTAAACGCGGTGGCGCCAATCAACGACTATCTAATGTGTATACCGGGCGTTTGCAAAACTGCAATTATAGCCTGTAACTATAAGCTAGGCAGAGATAGGTACTTGATGGGTGTCCAGGCGCTTCGTTAGCCCTAAAGGTACGTGCAGTAAGGAGCTGGGATTCTAGATGGTAGCGTAGATCATAGCAGGGCTTGCTTAAATTAATGCATTGTTTTCAAAATGTCTAGACACAAAAACTCTCGAAACATTTAAAAGGAAATTTGGAATACATATTTTCTACCACGGCTCGAGACCTATTTAAAATGGATGCGGTCGGATCATTTTATAAGGAACGATTAAAAAAAAATAATAATGGATTGAAAATATGAATTGGTGCTAGGCCCAAATAACTTTAGCTGTTGGTGGTCTTTGAAACACAATTTAACAATTTAATTTATTTAAGGAACGGATTAAAGGGTTTTTTTCTTCTTTTTGTGGTTCGAACACCGTAAAAATTTGACTGTTCCAGATGTAAAATTCAATCTTTCAGTGCAAATTCAAAATTTGAACCAAATCTGGTAGACAGGAATTTTTAAATTTCATTATAGTTGGGCGGACTAAAATCATTTTAAGGCGTGTATTAACTGCGTTTAAAATTAAATATTCTTTTTAACACAATATACAATCATTTGTAAATGATTTATTTAAATATACCATAAATTTACTATTTATAGCAACGACAGTATTTTGTCTGCAGGGTTTAGCACTGCGATCAATGTTTTTGATATGATGATGTCCCTGAAATATCGTCCTGGATGTGAATAATCAGTTAATATCCGATAAATTGGAATGGCGCCAGCCTTCCATGTGGCATCCTGCATGATACAAACATATATTAACATAAATAAATGATCAGTATAAATCATGTGAGACACGATTCATGTACTGGATGTAATGTGACATTACACTGCGCACATTTTGTGTTGTTTACTTCCCGGAAGTACATAATATCTTGACGTAAAAGAGTACATAATATGTGCAAGTATCGTCACTCGTTCGGCATGATGTTCCTTGAGTTAATCTTTGCGCGTCGATATGCGTGGGAACATCCAAGCATTGTATGCAATGTTGAGTGGGTACCCAATGACGTCTTTACCAAGTCCGGTTCGGGACTGCACTATTATAGTATTGTCTGAGTCAGTTCATGTTTTTATTAAATTTTTAAATTGTAACTGAAAAACTAACAAATACCTATACCGGTTTTTAAATTAGAACCTTGTGATTGAAAATCTGGAATATAAATAAAAATACTCCCAATCGTGGCTGTACAATGTTGGTGTCTAAGTCTGATGCCCGTCTTTTTAAAAGACAATTACGTAACTTCGCTACTCACGGTACCGATGATTAGTACCATAGTGTTATCATGTTTTATGAATGGTTAAACTTGTAAATTGAAAATGCAGAATAATGACTGAAAGACAATTGAAGTTATTATTTATTATTATTATTTAATATATTGAGTATTCAAAAATGGATGCAAAATGATCAAATATAACAAAAAAATATTTTTCTCGGTTAAATACTGGAATTTATGTAATTTGTATTCACAACATAAACAATACTTACTTTAAGTCAAAAATCCTAACCAGATTCATGGATGAATTTCTGGTATTCCTAAGCCAGTTTACTTAAAACGTAGGTATAGCGTACAAAAATACATGGAAGCATGCTTGAAATAACAGCGTTGTTTGATAAAATCGGAACGTCCATTACAAAAGCATGAAGTGGTCAAATTTAGCATCGTCACAGAAAGCAAAATTATACTGTAGTCGGTAATTATACAGGTGATTTTAATTTTAATCGAACAAACACAGAAAGCACTTTTTGCCGCACTATTTTTCGATAAAATCGCTTGAAGATTGTCAGGTCTACTGCACTTCTTCGCTGAAATACCTAACTGATGTATCACGAAAAATTTGGAGTAGCTGACGTATAGTATCCTAAATCGCGCGTTTTCGATACAAAATGTAACATGTGTGCGTTGGCCCTTACATTGAAATCGTAACGAAAAACTTTGTGAACAATTTGGATCTACCTTTTTCAGCATCTACCACACTCTGTTTTATGATGGTGTGTTGACAACGCATGTTCTATAAGTATACTTACAAATTTTGTTTTCACTGTGACAACAAATGAGAGAATAATTGCGCTCAATTCTTTTTAATAAATTGTAAAAATTGTACTTAAGTGCGTACCTATACCTATGATACAATAAATGCATTTTTTGTATCAGGAAAATCACAACGATCAGGAGATATTGTAGTAACAATAATTGTTAGTTATGATAAATTTCTTAGAGACAAACGACAATAAAATTGGATCCTTAAGCCAAAAATTCGACTGATGACCAGTCCTATACTTCCCACCTAGTAAATATTTGCAAAAAATAAACACTCTTTTTTTTGTTCTTTGACTAGGCCCAAATAACCTTAGCTGTTGGTGGTCTTTAAAACACAATTTAATTTTTATTCTTTGAAAAAAGCATGGCCCTCTTTTTTGTTTGGTGATCTACTGATGGCTAACTTAATATAGCAAAAATCATGGTTACCTTGATTTACGTACAATTTTTATTTTTTTTAGTAAAATATTTTTTTTCTCGAAAACTATACATTTTAGAGAAAAAAAATATTTACATTTTTTTCATATTATAACATCTAGAATTCATTTGTATTTTTTTTTACCTATGTTAATACGTGACATTGAGGACGTTTTTTTGAATATCTCAGGAACCACTGAACCGATTTGACTCAAAATCTAATCAGATCTAAGTTAAAGGCTGATAAACACAATAGAACAATCGGCATGCTCGTATGTTGTTCCGTTCTTAAGATATCGAAGGCGAAAAATTGACCACATACACACATACACACACACATACACACACACACACACACACACACACACACACACACATACAGACATCAGTCAGAAAATGATCTTAAACGATTGCTAGGGTCTCAAAACGTCAAAATCTGTTAAAATCTCGAAATATTGTTTTCGGACTGAATCCATTACTTCCCTACCATAGTAGAGGTGGGAAGTAATAATTATTGTTAATATTATGTTGTTTTGAATTATTTTAATGCTCCTAAATCCGGCTATGCATTCTGATACGAACGGTGGGCTCATATGAAATTAGGTTCAAGATGATTAAAATAGGAAATAGGTTTATTGGCCACAGCTTTGTATAAGAAAACATCTTGATATTTATTAGAAGGAACTTTAAAAGGTGCGGTACAGGATTTTTAATTTCTCGGCGAAAGGCAGTAGAAAAATATTCTAGGTACATCATGTTATTTACTTGAGTCAGTTTTTGAACTCAGTATTTTCCAAGTTCGAATACTCACCACTACGCTACTTTGATCTTTTTTTTTTAACTATTCTTCTTCGTGTCCTTGAAGTTTCGACATTAAAATCTGAATCAGTCTATATTCTATAACTAAGTATTATGATACCATATTGAAGTCAAAGGTGTGGTATTTTTGTGGCTTCCTGTAGTTAATAAGATTTGTTTAGATGTTAGATAATAATACTCTTCCGCCTCCGGTGATTATTATATCATACCTGCTTATATATTGACTGAATGTAACACACATACCTATACTACCGGTTATTAAAAAATATATAACATGATATCCATCCATGTTAAGAAATTGACGATAATTAGTGATATTTTTATTTTAATTGAAAAAATATAATGACCTAAACAATGAGCCATAAAAGGCGTTATTTCAAATATGTATGTCCTCTTAAATTTATGCAAGCGTAAGAAATTTGAAAAAGGCATTTTACGAATCTTTTCTCTAGGAAAAAATATATTAGAAAATTGAATTAATTGCTACAATTCAAAGTAGACAGCAACGATTCTGGAAGAAATACTGTGAAGTTTTGAAGAAAAATCTTCTGTGATTTGGCTTAAGGATCAAAAACTGCAATGCTGATGTTTACAGGTGTACTTATTGTTAACGCTTAGAAAGATTTACTTTTATCTTTAAAGTTCAAATGCCGTCAAAATAAATTTACTGATTATTTGGACGGCATTTGAGCTTTCAAGATGAGAGTAAATCTCTCGAAACGTTTAAATTTATTATGAAGATTGTTATGAATGATTGATTGGTTGCTTGAATGAATCGACACAATATTCTATCAGCAACCAGAATTCCTCATTTAGAGTAATCTGGAACAAAAAATGAAACTTATCCATCATTTATGCTCAGTTTCTGCTAACCTTAATCTACTTTGAAATTACATTTAGCGTTGTAAGTCGTACCAGAAACCCAGCATTACAATGTGTTTCACTTGTCAATCATATAGAAATAAATTAATGCCTTTATGATTTACTATAGCTAAAGTAGTAAATAACCTGTCGATGTGCATTTTATTCGACCTTGCACTTTTAGATGTGCATTTGTGCTTCTTTTATCAGTGTTGTATTGCTTCTATGCAAAAACATACTTTGACAAATATAATAATATGCATAAATGATCATTTTGCAATTAATCGAAATATGTTAGATATACAGAAAAACGTGCATTGTTCTAGTTGTATTACAAGTATACATAATCTTGGAAACCATTCCACCTATAGACGTATGACATTTGGAATACTGCTTCTTTTTGGTAATCTTAACCCCCCTGAAAAAAATGAGTCCTGTAATGTAACTAGCCTCGGAGATAGAGGGGGGTCGAAAAGAGCTCGAAATGGTTCGTGTACAGTCGCGCGTGGTCGATTTTGTTTGTTGCGAGAACTTGGCCGGCGCACTCCGTGCGCTTAGGTACAGCATTGTTATTTAAAGGTTTAGATTTTCGAGGCCCTCAAGTGCAACATCATTTTGTGCCCCCTCCTCAAATTTTTTTTCATAAATTAACAAAACCCTAAATAAAAAGTGGGTGTGTGTACTTAGGTATGTAATTAAAATAATAAAAGACAAGATTTGTTTATATGGTATCTAATTATGGAAATCAATCCTGTTAATTTGGTGTCATAGTTTTTGAAAAATTCACTTATCATTTCTTCATAACGCGCCTAAAGCAGTATAACTTCAAAAATGCGGTATTGTATTCTTGGTTTTTTGAGATCCCTGCAATACTGGGTCGAACACGTATTTTTATGAGTGGCAGTTGTACTTACTCTATAGTATATTAAATTGAATTTATGCAATGCCGCTAGCATTTTATGATTGCCGTTGTTGACAACGGTTGCGATCGTCAAAACTTTGGAAAAAAATATTGGTTTTTACTAGAAATAAATAATGTAAGGGAAACAATTTAAGGCGGAAGATTACAGTTGAACTTGCAATTAGGGAGAAATAATAGTGTATTGAAATTATTTAAAAACATTTTATCAAACGTTCATACCAATAGATGAGATATTCCATAATTCCAAATTCATGAGCGTTATTTGAAGGATGCGATCCATATGGAAACTTATGTTTTCAAATCGTAAAAATGTGGCGACAAGCGAAACCAGACAATTTTATATTTATAAGTGGTAGTAAGTAGGTATATATCTATAACTATTTCATTCTAGTGTTCGGGTCTATTATAGGCCGTCGTTGGTTGGAATTGCTACCTAACGTTTCGTTAGCACGAGTGGCGAGCTTCTTCAGAGGTCCTTCCATCTCCGATGTTGGATGTAGAATGACAAATTCTCAGGCGCTGGTTGTATTTATACATGTGGGTATAAATACAACCAAATTTGTCATTCTACATCCAGCACCGGAGATGGAAGGACCTCTGAAGAAGCTCGCCACTCGTGCTAACGAAACGTTAGGAAGCAATTCCAACTAACGACGGCCTACAGACTCGAATCAGGACAACACCAGCTCATCAATTGGCCGCGAAAGCCTCAACCAATCTGTCACTGTGACGATTCAAAAAAGAAATAAAACAAAGTTTCATCTTTTTTATTTTTAATATAAGATCGTCATTTAACATTTCAAAATTCAAATTATATTCAAATATCATGATTCACGTTTACAAGGTTCAATGTCTTGTGTAAAAATTGGTCACAAATTTTTAGCATTGAACAGGATTAAATTAGCATGTACGATTTATGACATAATCAGCGTTTAACATTCCAAACTGAAATCTAATTAACGACCACAATAAACATACAAATATGCCATATTAATTATTTCTTTCCTATTCCGTGATCGCTATCTTAATTTAACATACCGACTACCGCAAACAAAATATGAACAACGCATACAATTTTATATGTATTCACATATCCTGGAAGTATATTTGTAGAATAATTTAAATATTACCTGAACAGGTTATTGTGTACACTACAAAAACACGCGTTACATAGGATGATTCAAAAGTAGATACAATTTTCAGGGAGTAATTCTGGAGCTTACATTAGACTACATGACCATGGGTATCAAATAACCCTCCTTTTTTCGTAGTCAGGTAATAAAAAATGCTTAAGTTACAGAATATGTTTTACTGTCAAACATAACATTTCAAAATCAAACCTCAAACTACGCTGTAGGAGTCCAGTGGACATTACTCCTTCAGTCGTCTGCTATTTGTCTCGAGTTTTTTTTTGAAGTGAAAACTTCCTTAGGCGCGCTTTGCCTGGGCTGTTAACAACAGTGATGTGAAACGCACCCGACGGTGACAATCGAGGCTATTCGGCTCAAACACAAACAAGTATTTGCAATATGCTGGTAATAGTGTGTACTTCATAAGTGTGCTAATAGATGACACTAAAAGCTTAATATTATAGTTAAGGTATTATATTCATTAAATTTAATTGTATAGGCCGATTTTAATATATTTATGATTAAAAAATTATATATATATTTTAAATTAGAAAATCTGAAGTTTTCACTTCTGTCGTGTGGTCATAAGCATATACACTCATTTTTTTTAATTCGGGATCGTAAAAAGGTTAGAATAAATAAATAAACTTTACGATTTTTTGCTTACATATAGTGATTTACTGATTTATGGGATTCATTGAACATTAGAATGCTGTTCTATAAAAATAATATTAATCCCACATTTATAGGATTACAAATTACAACCTCAATATCATTTAATCTAAAGAAGTTAGCATTTGGAAACATTTTTATTTTTATCTCCAGAATAACTTTTCGGAGAGCGGACATATATTATTATGCTTTTGATTCAGTTTGTACGTAATACGTAAGTGGAATCGTGGAAAATAAAACACGGAGCACAATGCTGAGCTCAGTGGAACTCCTCTTACGTCTGTGCATGAGACTAATACATATACGTAAAATTTCACACACACGTCTTAAAGACAACCTTGAATATTACTGCATATTTTACCTGTGCGTGTAATACAGGTGTTTTAAAAGTTCCGTAATCGTGACAACGGTGATATTACCATAGGTACCTATAATTGTTTCCTGAATCGAGTGAGATTAAAGGGCCATTTCAAGCAATACAGTACCTAATTCAAAAGAAAAAGTATAAAATAATCGAACCTGCCAGATTAGATATGCTATTAAATAATTATTATACAAGCACTTTATAATTTACAAATAATTAGATAGCAAATAAACAATTTACTTACGATTTGTAATGGACATGAAAATAATACAAGCTAACCGACAGATTTTGCATGAATCGATTTTTATTGTAATTTTAAATGGTTGACATAATTTTTGCATATCCGATCTATCATCTGTAAACAATGTATTTATTTTTTTATTTTAAAAGTAGATTTAGTGTTGTACCGTCAGGTTGAGCGGGGGATGCCCGACGCGCGTTCTACTGACACGTAGGCCGCCGCCCCTGCCATACGTGCAAGGTGTCTTGCCGAGTTCTTTTTCTCAAGAATTAGGATCTGTCAACTTTTTTTGTATATGTACCTAATTCTAACAATATGTATTTTTCTTTTCTTCCGTTTACTAAAAATCACTTATAATGCTCTTTTGGATAATTTTTCTATATTAAAATTTTTTTAGAGAGGCTTTCCGACAAACCCGACAATACAAAAATATTCGCAAATAATCTGTAGACGTATTAATTATTCAACAGGAGCTACTGTTGTCGTTATAGCAATATTTATGTTACTATAATCCTTATAATTAGTTTTAAAAAAGCACTCTGTAACCTTCGCAGGATAGTATAATAGCCCAGTCAACAAAGGCCGGTTTTAAGCAGTTAAAATAAATAATTACAGAAGTTTTTAAACTTAGTCGAGACGTTCAGGATCACTTATATCCTGGAATTATTTCTCGCAAGGGTTATAGAGTTTGTTTTAAATAATTAACATTATATAGACAGAATAATTAAATCAAATTATTAGACGTTTTTATCTTAAAAAAATGTCAATTTATCACTTTTGATCGATTCCCTAGATTTTTTGAACGTCGATATTTTTTTCTTTTGCATGCAGCACGTAACTTAGATTTCCTGTTCTACTTCATGATTATGTATTTTAATATTTTATAGTTGAACAGTATTGAAAAAATAATAAATAAGCCTACACAATTTCCTTATTTAATTTATAAATAGTTGAACTTTATATCATTTTTCGTTTAAAATTTTTGACATTGGTTTCTATGCGGAAGATTTCAACATTTTGACCTTTCTCGTTGATATCTCTCAACAATCAAATAAACTTGATGGAAGTATCACGTTTTTCTGTTTATGTTTACATGTTAAATTAAAAAAAAAAGTTATATCGTATTTCCTGGAGTTAATTTGATAGTCCTATACGCTTAAATGAATGTTCAGAAAAAGGAAATTACATTTCAATTCTTTATTAGTTACACTGTACAGAGCAAACACTTTTATATTAATAGATCATTTTATTATTACTTAATTTAAGCTGAAATATGTAATCAATCCGGAAGACAAATACCTAAAGTGTAAAATTACAGCTGTCCAAACAGAAGTGTAACTCTTATACATTGAAATTACATCGATTTTACGTTTGGTTGTTCGTTCGTTGTGGCACTGTGACCTTCGTAATTATTGTAGAGAAGAAAAAATGAATAATACAAACACATTTGTAGCTTCAGACCAATTCTATTAAAATTATACGACATTGAAAACTGTTTCCTGGGTTCTAAAGGTACACTTTTTGTAATCGAATGATATTGCATTCGACGCTTTCTGAAATATTAATAATTCATATTTTTTGTACGATTTTAATTTATCATAACAGATCATAATATTACGTAATGCGTTATACCATATGTTTTAAAATAAATTGAAGTAGAAACTAAAACATTGGAAATTATAGTTTTCGACGTTTGTCGAAAAATGTTTATAATGCTGAGTTTGTTAGTCAACCGAAAGGTTCCTTCGATTTCTGCACGAAATTTGATTGCAAAACGCCTTGCAAACTTCTTGAAAGGAGTATAATTGCACTAGTTTCAGATGTTTTCCAGTCGAAAAATCCGAAAAAAAGAAGTGAAATATATAGAAGCTTAAATTTTAAACACCAGTTAAAATGCACATACCGTTTTCGATATATATCGATATATTATATTATTGTCTTATAATAAGTACAGTCGAACCTCTATAACTCGAACCTCTATAACTCGAACAACTCTTTAACTCGAACTTTTTCATTGGTTCCTGTACATTCCCCAAGATTTCCATGTATTTTGACCTCTATAACTCGAATTTCTATAACTCGAACTCAACGCTACGTCCTGCCAAGGAAAAAATCTCTATAAGTCGAACTTTTGAAAGCGATCAAAGCCGAGTTTTGACGTCTGGTCGTAAGATGGCAGCGCTCGCGCTTTAAAATCGATTCAGTGAATTTCCTCGAGCACGAGCAGCGCTGTGTGTTATTCTGGGATTCTCCAATAAGTATAGCTTTAAAATACCAGGGTATGGACACTCAACAGTTTTAGAGGCAAATTATTCGTCACTAGCAAAATTATAGAAATGTCATATTGTTTTTGCAATAGTTGGTACATGATGATTACGACGACCTCTATTGATACTGACAACAAATAATAAATAATAAATAATTTCACTGCACACTTTCGAGTCATTGTTTTTAATTTTTAATAAAAATTTTAATTGTTGTATTTTATTTTTAATTTTTTTTATAAAAAAACAGTTTGTTTTTGTTGACACCACGATCAAATTTCAATACTACAATTATTTATTTTCAAAGCCAGGCACTTAATAAAAAAAATTTGGAATATTCACGTGGTTTTTCTTTAACTCGAACTCTCTATAACTCGAACTTTTTTGGTTGTCCCTTCAAGTTCGAGTTATAGAGGTTCGACTGTATATTATTATTATTTTATTAACCAGTGTCTCTTTATTATATTCGATATTAATTTTTTTTTTCTATTTGTTACAGTGTTTAGTACAAAATAGCCGTCGCTCTGGTATGAAACTGTTACCTCCTGTACCGCCTTTGCCTCCCGTGAGCGCGGGTGCGACTCTACCGCCCCAGAACTCAGAGCAGAAGATGGAACGCTTACCACTACCCCTGCCCTTCAGTCCTACTGATTTACTGTGGCGGTATCCGTTCGGATTACCGTCCTCACCGCTTATGGACTTCAAAACTCATTTACCTACTAGATTAGGTAAGTATTTAATTACATCTAAAAATCTACAAAATACTAAAGATATCCAATATTCATATATTTCTTAGTTTGTCTAATTGATTTTCATATTTTTAATTAAATTAGCAGTTAATTGTATTTGCCAAGAAAGAAATTATAATCCAGGTTAACTGATGGGAAACAAATTTTCCATTCTCGCCCAAGGCTTGCTAGTCTTGATTTATTTTATTTTTAAACTATGGCTTTAAAAATGGTGACAGTAACGTGTCATATTTTTTTCTTGCTTCTTTAAAAAATAAAACTCGAGGTGTGATATTTACTTGTAAAATTTTTATGCTTCAGTGATTTCACAACATTTTTACGCGATAAATCTCAATAAAATGCTCATAGATTCGTTAAAATTAACAAAGTTTTTCTTTTTTTTAGCAACTGATCCTCGAATTTGGTCTCGAGAAGACGTAGAAATGTTCCTGCATTACTGTGAGAGAGAATTTGATTTACAACCGTTTGAAATGAATTTATTTCAAATGAACGGTAAAGCAATTTGCTTATTAACTAGAAACGACCTCGCTCAACGATGTCCTGGAGCAGGTGACGTTTTGCATAACGTCTTACAATTATTAATACGTGATGCCACATTACTCCAGAGATGTTTACCATCCAGTCCAGTAACACCAACGTCCAGACATCCTTATCCATTATCGCCGCATTCACATCCTCCGACTCCTAACTGGAACATCCTAACACAAAATACTGTTGATCATTTCCAAACCGCGGCAAATGCTGTGAACTTAGCGCATATCATGTCTCAAGGAAACTCTGTGACTTTGAGTCCGGCACCGTCAGTGGACAGCCAACAAGGGAGTCCACAGCATGCTGATAACAGCCAAATGCCGATGGTTGTGCCAAAATCGGAGTGGACTTACAATGGAAACGGAAGCAATCAGTCTGATTCAGATGAAGACAGTTATCCTGAAGGAAGCCCGCAAAATGGACAGCACAGCGGTAGCCCACCAAATACACCTAATAATATATTGGCACCGCCACCTTTAAAAAGTCCGAAAAAAGAAACGAAAGAGGTCAAGCCGCAAATCACATTCAGACCTGCTGAAAGACAATTTTTTCCTAGTGATATGCCTGAGCCTAACACAAGTAAGTAAAGGAAATTTGTTTCTAAATTGCAACTAGATGTTACATTTTCCATTAACTATTGTGTATAAAGGTGTTTTTGGCTAAATGTCAAAGTTATGTGGTTTTAAACACTTTTCCGACCATGTATATTAACAATTTATAACTTATTTTTGGCATATTTGATAGATTCTAAATATTGATTTAATTATTTGCAGACGGCAGATTGCTGTGGGATTTCTTACAACAATTACTTAATGATCCAAGCCAGCGTTACAACAATTACATTGCATGGAAGAATCGTGACACGGGCGTGTTTAAAATTGTTGATCCTGCTGGCCTAGCGAGATTATGGGGAATCCAGAAAAATCATTTGTCAATGAATTACGACAAAATGTCACGTGCCTTAAGATATTATTATCGCGTCAATATACTTCGGAAAGTACAGGGTGAAAGACATTGTTACCAGTAAGTATTGTTGAAAAACACTATTTTCAAAATATAGAAAATGTTCTCCTTCAGTCCCAACATTTCAAATTGCAAACTGTCTAAAATAATGATCAAAGAATTTAATAATACAGGGTTTTATATTAAAATATGAACGTTTAGACGGAATACTATTGTTGTTTTTTTATAATGATATTCCTAAATAATAAATCGACATAGATTATACTGAAATATTTTACACCACGTTTGTAAAAAAAAACATACAAGTGAAGCTAATAAAAGCGTGTTAATTATCAAATGAATTATGAGTTATGCGAGGAAATTACTATACTACGACTTTCTGTGCGTACTTTGCTAACAATACAAAGCCTTATCTATCTTAGGTACATGTAAAAGGAATTACATAAATTATTTAGCTACCATATCTTTCATTACTTACGGAAAGTTGTGTTCCTAACCATAATTTAAAATTCACTGTATGCTTTGTCGTTTGGTGGCATTGTTATCTTAAAACAACTTTCTCAAACAAATCGTCATTTAATGTTTATAAATTCTTATCAACCGTAACAATTTTAAACTATTGCTACCTACTATAATCAAATTAATCGAATATTAATCAGGTACTCCATTGTTTTATAAACTTTAGGTATTATCAAATTTTTAATCTTTTACTTTTCATTGTTACAGATTTTTAAGGAATCCAACTGAACTTAAAAATATTAAAAACATTTCATTACTCCGTCAGCAAATGTCACCCACATCACCATCCGCAAACCAGTTGCCACATGGCACTCTTAGTGTTAAACGAGAGCACATGCTGAAAGCTGAACAAATTATGCTGAAAACTGAGCCAGTTATGCCGAAACCGGAATCAGTTAACCAGCATACTCATTTATCATGGGTTATAAAGCCAAAACAGGATCACGAAAACGCTCACAATAATGTAGAAGATGAAGAAATGCCCACCGATTTAAGTATGTCTCATCATACTGACCGCAGTAGTAAGTCAGATAAACATCAGATTAGTATATTATGTGCACCGGACATTAATAATTACAGAGAACAGATGTCAGTAGTGTCAAATCAGTTTATTGAAAATGGTGATCAAATGTCAATGGTATCAAATCAATATACTATTGAAAATGGTGAACAAATGCCAATGGTATCGAATCAGTTTAGTACTATTGAAAATGGTGAACAAATACCATTTAGTGGTATTGAAAATGGTGATAAAAAAGTTAATGATAAAATGCAATAAAGAAAATTAATGTGACGTGTACATTAATGTATTAACTTTAAAAAGTATTTGAAAGTTTTTATTAACGATTTAATTATATAATAAAAAAAAATGAACACAAGAGTTTTATTTTGTGTAATTGGTGTGATTTAAGAAAAATAAATGCATGTAAAATTGTTATTTATAGTGCATTAGTGAATATGTATTAATATTTTGTCAAGTGCCAACAAATTTTAAAAATTAATTAAAGTATGACAGTCAATATTTTTAAAAGAGAATTTGCAAAAATTTATTGTAGTGTGCCAAGTAAATGTGTGCATTCAAAAACATGTTTGAAACACAAAAAGTGTTTTCTTTACACAATGTGCCCGATTTTTAGTGACTTTAACGTTTAGTGATAGTCTTGTAAACTTGATTTTTGGCCCTTTCAACCACGTCTGGTGGCTATCAACTGAAATTATGCATTGGACAATCTCTTTCAAGGATCTAAAGTCAAGACGGTCTTGTTTTTATAATTTAAATCAATATTTGTTCAGAAGAATAATATTTTTTTTTTAATAAGCAACAAGGGGGTGATGTCCCGGGAATTAGGTGTACTTTTTTTTGTTGGGAATTCATTGGAAGTCCCGGGAATTCTTCGGAAGCCTCGGAAACTTTTCGGAATTGTTGTATACAATTTTTTCTCGGGAAATTAACATCTCTAAGCAGAATTATAGTTTAATTTTCAGTATTTTTTATATGATTTCAAAAATGCGAAATGAAAAATGTCACATCTACTTAAGTTTGGCATAGCAATTAGAATTCTATTTTTGTTTTTTGAATGCAAATATTTAATTTACTTTAAGAAAATCGAATAAGATTAAAAGGTACATTTAAATCTGCTTTAGGCAGCTTAAAATAGATTTTAATAGAGATTTCTAATCTCTTAAGACAATAAGAATTTATGTTTGTAAATAGATCAATTGTACAAATTTAATATTGTATATAATATAAATAAAAACAGGGAGATCTCTATAGAAAAAATTGTAATAATAAATAAAATTATAATAATGGTCACTTTTATGGGGCCAACATTTATTTTATTTTATCAACAAGCTGAAAACTGAAAGGTAATTTTTCAGCAATGATTTAAGTTTAGATATAATACTTTAAAATAGCGTTTATATCGCCGATAAAAGTCGGTGTGTGCGACGTGATATTATTGTATTTAAGCTTATGTAACATTAAAATTCGATTATTTTTTGTTGATTTGTATACAGAGTGTATCAAATTAGACCTGTGCATAGGGCATTCTGTGTGTAAGACAGAGATTGATACATAAAGCAATAAGTAAGAATGAGATAAATGATCGCTAATATAGGATGTTACGTGGTTACTGTAAATAAATATGTAATACCGAACAACTGTCATCATTGTTTTCTACAGTAAAAATAGTCACTACTGAAATTATTGATAAAATGGTAATTTATACTGTTCGGGAAAAATTCAAATAATTAAATGGTTTTATGGTGGTAATTCAACCGCCGACATATTAAAATTATTTGTAGCTGCCTTTGAAAATAGCATAGAAGGAGCGAAAAAACAAAGATGACGCTATTAGGTTGTATACATATTATTTATTTACAGTAACCACGTAACATCCTATTAGCGATCATTTATCTCATTCTTACTTATTGCTTTATGTATCAATCTCTGTCTTATACACAGAATGCCCTATGCACAGGTTTAATTTGATACAATCTGTATGGGTTTATGATGCCTTGAACAGATTTAAATAGAGAAAAACATCGGGATTAAATAGCCCATAGTACGGTTTCAATTGATATTTTGGATATATTTAATTTTCCTTTAAAATTGTGAGAAAATTATCCTTTATGAAATCACGCGTTCAGAAAGAAATAGTTTGTATGCATCACTCGATTAAGATTCGGTTTAGGAAAAAAGAAATTACTATAGTTCAGTTCGGAAATTGTAGTCAGTGACTAACAAGCTTAATAAAGCGGAAAAGTAATAAGAAAATGTAAAGCATACCCGTTCTTAGATTTTCCCATGCATAACAACTGTGCCGCGTATATTGCATTCTGAAACTATAAGTATTAATCACTACATACAATTTCCGAACTGAACTATATCATTTGAAATGCACTTCCTCGCAAATAATCTCACAAGGTATCACAAACTCATCAGAAAAATTTGTTTTGGTGCGTTATAGATTAATTATAATAAAAGGTTCGTCAGAGAAATTACGATTATAGAAATTATAATTGAGTTATGGTTGTGGGCTGGTCCGCTACTCTATTCAACAAAGTAGCATCGTTACTAATGCGCAGATTAGCTCGTATCTTCAGCGTCATAGCCAGGATCATCGGCGCCCATGACAAGATTTTGATTTCGTGCTCTTTGCTTGCAAATAATCATATTCGCATCGCTGATTGCGCCTTCTCGGGATTAGCGCCCTTGGCGCGTTTTCCGGTTGCCAGGCTCTAGATATGACGCCACATATCACAATAGTCAGTACTGTTACCTCAACAATACCAGAATAAAATCTATTAAGACGTTTCTCTGCCGCACCTTATAATAACTAATAATACATATATAAATGTAAGAAATCCTGGAAAATTGTATGTGAGTAAACATTCCACTATTTTTTTGTTTCTTTTTCTACTGTTTATTTCTTTTCTTCACGCCATGGGCGTCGCCAAGGGAGCGCAAGAGGGGGGGGGGCAGCTGCCTCCCCTAGAGGGATAAATCTAAAAAAAAACGATTAAAACTACAAATTCTATACAATTATATCCTCTATCTATCATCTTGCCCCTCCCTGGCTCATCTTGCCTCTCCTTGACCCATTAGCTGGCGATGCCCTTGCTTAACGCAGCAATATTGTCACCATAGTCGTTATTGAGATATGCATAATAAACATAAAGTTTGGCTACTTCAAAATTTTATAGCGACCAATTGCAATACATCAAAAGTGCATAGTGGTTATTAAATGATCTGTAAAGTGAATAAATTAAAAACGGGGATGTTCACGTTTTCAAGGTGTTTAAAATTATAGTATAATGAAATATTTTGTTGGTCACGTTTTGAAATAAGAAATCAGACTGAACGTTTTTTATTGTTCACATTATAGAGACTGATAATATGGTATAATTTAATGCTTTAAGCATTCGCGGTGGACCGTTTTTTTGGAGAAGGTTATAGAACCGTGATCACTTATGAAAGCTTACATTGTATAGACTAGTATTAAACATGCTAGTTTATAATTGAAGGCGGTTTGGGGGGCTTAGCCTCCCCAGACCCTCCTTCAGCCGCCAATGGCTTTAATACGTGTGATAAAAATTGATTTCAAGAATAATTAACATTAAATTCGGGTAATCAAACAGAAAAAATGTTAGGGTTGAAATTGAAGATCAAAGTTGAAGTTAAAAATATTTTTTGGTAAAGGTAGCTATAAAATTTGACTATCCAAGTGTTTCCTGTGATCTCCAAAATGTTTTACTCGTGTGATTATAAAAAAAAAATAAATTATATGAACTGTTTTATTCTTGTGTATCAGAATTATTGTATATAAAATATGTTAATATGTTTCAAATTTTTAAGATAAAATTTAGAATATAAAATGTGTAAAATAAATATTTTTTTCAAAATAAAGAAATTGAATTTCATACTAGATATTCTTGTTTATTGTTGACATTATTGGCCTTTTGTAGACCTAAGTTCGGCGAGATATTTTTCATGCCCCCTTTATCCATCATGAATGATATTGAAACTATTTATATACTAGGTACAGAAAATAATAATTCCAGAATGAGAATTTTTTCTGTTTATTTATCTTTTTTTCTTTCATGTCTAAAATACACACAAAATAACGAAATGCTATTAAAAATTTTATTTCGCAAAATCTATCGTCAGTTTTAAAGCTGGGCAAATTACTGACCTCCACTAAGTCAAAAGATATAGAGACGCCACAAATATGTAAAAGTGAAGCCAGTCCGCCCATATATCATTTCTCCCACTTCATCCTGTGTTTGGCCGCCATGTTTGTTATCCCCTGTAACATAGATTCAGACTTGGCTTCAACTTTGTATAAGCATTAAGCAGTTGTTATATGGTATTGGCGCTTGGCGACATTAGACGAAATTTTATTAAAACTTCTAGTTCAAGAATTTTGGCGGCGTTCTTAAGGAAATGTAAAATATGTATGACGTTCTAAAAATATCAAACACTAACTTACCTCGTTGTTACCCGAGTTTAAATACGCTTTTAAAAGATGGCGTATGAACACAGAATTATAGGAAACATGTGGGTATTGTTTACACGTCATATTGTACAGCAAAATGTTAACGGAATTCTCAAAAGATGCCGCCACAGTAGTTGGCCAACAATCAAATTAATTACATGTGTATGAATGTTTTCCTTTAAAATGTTGTTTTGTAATAATTAAGCGCGCTTTTGGAAAATTGTTTCTCCGATAGAAAACAACATGGTATGCCTACAGTGAATGTCACTTAATTGTGTGTGTTTTTAAAGACCACCAACAGCTGAGGCTATTTGGGCCTAGCACCAATTCATATTTTCAATTCATTATTTTTTTTTAATAATAAATTGAAAATCCAATTGACACTTTTACCAGCTCTCGGGCTAGAACCCGGGAATTGGGGACTTGTAATAGAGGAACCATAGCAACGCCATGCAAACAACAGCATTGCTACACTCTCGGCTATTCTCAAGCCTAATTTCACTTAAGACGCTACATACGCTGGTTTCGTTTACCTGGCAGTTATGGAAAATATTAGTGCATTAGGCTATGGTCTCTCTGAACCGCCGCACGCGAACGACGACGTGTAGTGACGTCACGGCGTGCACGTTAAACGACGCCGGTGACGTGTCTATGGTCTCTCTGAATTGGCAGTCTCGTCAGTCTGCTACGCGCATTTCACTTATCATTAGGTTTCTCCACAGTTAAAATGAATAAAAAAATATGATCTTTTTTACTTTTGGGGGAAGAAGAAGACGATGAAGTGATGATTTTGTCAAAAAAAGACAAAAAACTCATTAAAAATTCCAAAAAAGAGAAGAAGGAACGTTCCACAACTATTATTTATATTTATAATTAGTATGTGACGCATCATATTATAAAACCGATAATTGCTTTGGACTATAGTTCGATCAGCATCTCGTCATTTTATTTAGTAAAAAGCATTGTTTATTCAACCACACGTCGTGCGTCTACACGTCGCTATGCTCCGAAATGATAGCGACCGACGCGTGCAGCGGCTGACTTTCGCCGGGCGAAATGAACGTCGCACGTGACCGGCCAGACAGACCAGTCCTGTGTATTTCTCATATACCATACGTACGTTGCGCGCTACTTGTCCGCGTCGGTCGTCGGCGACCGGCTACGGCTGTTCAGAGACTCCAGCGCCTTAGAGAAAATCGTTTCACTTAAAAAAGTGAAAGGATTTTCTCCAAGTCTAATGCATTAATGTTTTCCATAACTATCAGGTAAACAAAACTTGCCTATGTTGCGTCTTAAATTCCAAAATACTAGGATATTTTAAAGAATGTGTTCAACGTTATGTATCATTAAATCTATTGAAATTAATTTAACTTTTTTTGTAGACTAAAGTCGCATCCGTGTTCCTTGAATGCCAAACCATAAAGGTTACAGAATCCGACATATTTTCCGAAGAAAAGTATGCAAGAATTATACGATACTTCGATGATAATGTTATAGATACGATTGGCACCAAAATCAATAGCCAATAGGCCTGGAGACTTTACTGAGACAAACAAATTCTAAAAAGATAATTCAAATTGGTGCAATTCCGCAGAAGTTAATATAAATGAAAAAACACATAGTTGCCATGCGGGAAACTGTTTTTCTTTAGAAAAGCAGCGACGTTATGTTCATAACTATATTGTACGTCAACATAACTAATATCGTACGAATATTCAGTCAAGCAGCACATCAAATACCCATTGACCACCAATGATAGATTCTGGATTTTTACTACACACGTATCCATACTGATCACGGTTCAAAATTATTGCATTACCAAAATCACGTAAACAAAATTATAATATACATTCAGTGATTTCGGGTTAAAAGCGTTTAGGGTTTCACTTGCACCGTGGTTTCATAAAACCGTAGCCTAGTTTTTTTCTGTAATTATGGTTAAGAAATATTAAATGTCCCATGATTTTAAAACTAAGAGATGCACGTATGATGCGTACTGGAATCACCTTGTCTTTTTCCATACTTCCATATCAGTGAAAACCTCAAAGTAATATTTGGGTGAATAATGGTAATAAAATATTAGATATTATGACATAATAAAAATAAAACAGTAAATACCTCATTATCTCATAGCGCTTCCCCTTAAACGAAAAAAGTTTCGAGTTCTAGGAAGAAATGACGTAACGGTGAATCAAAAGTTACGCGAGTATATATTTCTGTAATCTTTTGTCATCGTGGCCAGTTGCTAAGCCGGCTAGTCATTGTAAAGTGGGTGTGCCTTCAGTACTGTGAAATAGTGGTTTATCGAACTATTTTTATTGATTTTTATATGTAAGTTATCTGATTTTTTTAACAAATAATCATTAAAATTAAAAATATTTATTTCTATAGGTATTGTTATTGGAAATACCAGTCCCTACGTCACAGGTCAATTTTTTTTTTTTTTTGAAAAAGTGTGGCGCCTTTTAATAAGAACTATGTAGCGTCTGTTGTTTGCATATTTTAATAAATTAGTTTACAAATACCGGCGTTTACTCAACGCTATCGGCGATTATATTTCGTAACAGATTTTGTTATTATTGTCCTTAATTAATGTTCTATATGTAAACAGTTTGGAATTTCCGTAAAGATATTAAGATAATTAAGATACCTATGCGTTATCTTGTTTATAAAATATATTTATAATAGCCTAGATATTCTCGCAAATTGTAACAGTGGTATTTAAAATATGTTTCGATAAAAGTAAAGATTTATTTTTGTAGGCGTATTTTATTGACCTGCTTTCTTAAAGTTGTATACCGTACGCTCAAACTAAAACTTATTTAAATTTAATAAATAGATTATTAACAGTAAGACCGTGCAATTTAACTGCCTTAATTTGAAATTCTTATTATAATGTAGATACAAAATTAATTAAATTTAAATCGCCATTTGGTGTTCGGTTGTAAGTGTAGGGTAAATCGCCCAGTGTATAATGCTGCTTGATCAGGAGCTGAACTTGACCAAAACAACTTTTTGTTTGTATGAGTACCTACCTAAGTTAAGTTCATACAATCATTGCAACACCAGATACATCGTATGCTGGCCAGTCGAATACCAGTTTGTGACTAACAAAATTCTGACGTGACACTTGTTGAACCGCAAATAATCAATTTATATAGGATTATATTTTAGTTATGCAGAACTTAACTAGGAAAATTTCAAATAAACACGATAAAAAGAAATAAAATTAGAGCTGTGTTTGAGCGCAGTCAAAACAAATGCTCGGTGTTCTGCTAGTATTATGCTCTGCATAAAAAGGGCTTGATAATAGCCGAGCGCGTAGCAGTGCTGTTGTTTACATGGCGTTGCTATGGTTCCTCTATTACCCAGTTCCCGGGTTCTAGCCCGAGAGCTGGTAAAAGTATCAATTGGATTTTCAATTTATTATTAAAAAAAAAAAATAATGAATTGAAAATATGAATTGGTGCTAGACCCAAATAACCTTAGCAGTTGGTGGTCTTTAAAACACAATTTTCTGCATAAAAAATTCATTGTTCTTGTCGCTGTCCAGTAAAATAAGTAAAAAAAACGGTCAAGTGCGAGGGTTTCGTACTATTCCGTTTCCCCGTGGGAATTTAAAGCCTTAGGATTTTCGTTTAGGTTTTCCTGTAAACTATGAGTGAGGCCCTATATTCTCTATTTTTTTTTCAAAATTTTTAGTTCAGTAGTTCTGGAGATAAGGGAGGGGATGCTCGATTTTCGTATATTTTCTTTAATATCTTTTAAACTACTTATGCATATTAAAATTATAAAAATATATATTTGTATTTCTTATAATGAGCCCTTTCATTTGATATGTCACATGATGTACTTGAATTTTTTTTTAATTGTATAATTTACCCCCCGAAATTAACTCCCAAAATCAGAATTCGTTTATTTACGTTATATATAAGTAATAAGGCAATATATTCTTTATAATATGTAATTCGAGGAAGATTAATTAATACAAGTTATTTGAAGGTTTTCTGAAAGTTATTTTGCCTCTTAGCCTATATAATATAATAATGTAATTAGCCATTAACCAGTAATGTTTCCTCTGTACACAAACTATTACCGAACGAATTCAGTGAACCCAGCTAAATTAGTATTTCTTTGTTTTTAGTCCAGTAGGTATATTATCCTAATTCACATTAAAAAAATATCGAATTTTCTTACTTTTGCGAAATGGAATTTGGAAAAAAATCATTGAAATAATCTGGTGATTATTATTTATATTTCGTATGATTGTCGAATAAATCTTTATTTTTATATCTGCACTGGCATATAATATATTATTACAGATTCATTTGGGTAGAATTTATATGATTCATAGAACTGAGAAAAATTAGATTTAGTTTTATTGGCTATAAAGGTTGATAAACTGATTTTTTCCTATTTATCATTTCATTTATTTACTTGTTGAAGTCATTTCTAAATATACACATAATGTAATAAACATTAAAACGAGATCACAGTGTGATTGATATATTATGATTCATTTTATTGGCTATTGAAATACTATGCGTAGTGCGTACCATACTATACATTTGTTTTTTCTTAGAAGTACTCAATAGAGATTCAGATTTCCTGAGATTTTTTATACGTACTAAGTATGTAGTAAATATTTTTAAAATTTAAAAGAAATTGAAAAAAACACAGTTACCTACCTATCAAGAAAGTTTCAGACAAAACATTTTGTTGTAATTTTAAAACAATTTCGCTATTTTTGGGCCCAACATTTTTTTAACCCATGAATACAATCCTTATAAGTTACTTATAACCCTCCCTTTTTGTAGTTGTAAGTCGGGTAAAGAATCCGATGACGTCCATTTTAAATAGGTTTCATGCGGTGATGAATTTTATAATGTCACAATGTGTATACTCAGATGCGGACTGGCTATAACTTTTCAGGGACGCTAACATTTGTAGGGGCCCGCGGGAGAGACTTGAGTAATTTGTTATTTGTAGGGATTGTCAAATGGGACCCGTTCAAGCGCCCAACGCCTCTGGTTAGTGTGTATATTGTAGTATATCAGTTAAGTCTTTCGAGAATTATCCCATGAACAATATATTATAATATGGTAAATGGTGTCAACTTGTTGAAAATGATGTGAAAAGTCAAGATTTTTTTATCCGACCCCCAGATCTCGCCATCCGATGAACGCCAATAGTGTATAATATTTGCATATGAAATGCCATATACGAGAACTATAACGTAACATACGGTATAGGATACTGCACTGAAAAGAGCTGAAACAACTGAAATCCGTAATATATTTGATCGAATATTATGTCAGTTTGCTCATTTCACCTCTACTGTTCTACATGGCCCAATTCTTACTTTTGGATATGTGCGTTTGCATTTTACTCACATTAATCATAAAGGTGTAACCTTCATGACGTCACACCGGTTGATTTTCAATGCATGAGTTTTGTATTCAATTCAGATAATTCTATACATAACCGTGATGACATCATCGCCATGTCAGTTTACAGAAATCCGTTGGCTACGTTTGTTAATTATATTACTCACAGAACTTACAGACAAGACAGTACTTTTATATTTATAGTTCAATATCGGAATACCGGCACAGTCAGTGTACAACAGTATCTTGTTGAGTTGTGCTGGTTTACTATTTTTTAAATAACTTGTAGTATTTTTATTTTTTTAAGTGTAAGTTTTTTTTATCAATTAAATAATTTCTTGTGTCACGGAAAGTCCAGTTTATGGAAGTGTAGTTGTTTAATAAATTATGAGTGCTTCTATTTCTGTGACATTTGAGGAAGTTAATTAATGCAAATTGTTTTGGATTCATTAATTGGTCTGAAATATTGTGAAGACGGGATTTCCGTTTTATTATAATTCTTTGAGTGTTTTCGCTTATAGATATTGCGTGTAAAAATTGGGATAATTTTAGAAATGCCTATAGATAATATTAAAGATTAATGTTACATTCAGTAGACCACTTGTAAGGGTTAAAATTATATTTGTTCAATAACTCACTTTATAAGCGCTTAAAA
Source organism: Mongoloraphidia duomilia (assembly GCA_039654895.1). NCBI lineage: Eukaryota > Metazoa > Arthropoda > Insecta > Raphidioptera > Raphidiidae > Mongoloraphidia > Mongoloraphidia duomilia. Next base: position 43,727,826 of record CM077524.1, on the reverse strand, counting down.
TTCAAAGGATAAGCTAAGTTTCAAAAAGTATTTTATAGAATTTAGAGGCAAAAACATTTTCAACATCCATAATATATTAATTTAAAGTAGTTCTTTAACTTTCTTTGTACACATTTAAAAATTATACCTAATTTAGTTAAGACACAAAATTGCTATGTTAAGATAATTCCGATAAGAAAAAATGTTTTATTTTCTAATTATGTATAATCCTGACTAAAAATTAGAAAATGTATGAGGAGATTGCAAACAAAAAGGTACACATGGCAAAAGAATCTTAAATTGATTTAGAAAGTATGTAGTTACTTTGGCATCTACAAATTATTAGTGATTCACCACATAACATGTTTCCCGGTAATAATTCAGATTTACTTTCAGTCACCACATTTACTGATTATCGGAATAGGTTATCTATTATAATTTCCCCAAAATGTAAATTCAATTTTTTTTGGAAATAATAACTATATACAAAATATAGCATGAAAATGTTAAATAACGCTTTTTGATTTGCAAATCTTTTTCATATTCATTTTTGTATTTTTTTATAAATCAGCAGTTATTTTTATTTAAAATTGTGGGGATGTTTAGTTCTGAATATATGAAAACAAATCTTGAATGTGTTCTGTTTTTACTTTTTATTATATTTGAGAATGTATTTTTTGTTACAGAGTGAAAAAAACATCCAACAAAATGAGTAACGCACAGTATTATCCATTCAAGGTGAGTACCAGTTTTAATTCAGGAAAAAAACGATGTCAGAGGAAAATAACTTGTCGTCATTTCCTCTGTTTCATAATTAACGATATTCTCATCATGGGGGATTTAAATTAAATTGAAAAACGTTTGTACTGTTTTCATTCTGTTTAAATAGATAATTGAAACCTATGGCATTGGCCTATCAAAGGTCTCAATCAGGGTCTTTGTATACGCATACCGTCTGTCCTTTGCCATATTTTTCTTTTTTTATCCTACATAAAATATTGTCCTCTATATACTCTATATTATAGTAAGTAAATGTTAATTTTTTGCCCAATTGCATTGCAATATTAATTGTGATAATATATGACAAAAATGTACAGCGTACAAAATATAGTCGAGATCGTACAAGTATATACATTGCTCAGATTATGGCCGGTTTATCGTACATTTTAATCACGATGTTTTTTTAATGACACTGTTAAATGACGGGTTGCTATGGTAACGAAACGCAGCAACCAATGAACACGTAGCTGTCAAAAATTAACAGTGTGATTAAAAAAACATTGTGATTAAAATGTACGATAAACCGGCCATTAATCTAAGAACTGCTGAAAGTATCAACTGAATTGGTCTTAGGGCTAGGGGAGCGCGTGCTTAGGGCCTCAAGACTTAAAACATCTGTATAAAAACTTTAAAAACATTTAAACAAATGCATCTGTTTTCCGTCGAGGATGGAAAACACGTGTTGTTTGCGGTCAAATGTTTACAAACATTTGTTTGCGGGCAAGTGTATGTAGTTCTGGAGTAGGTCTTAGAATGGGGTCTCAAAGTCAGATTGCGTTTGGGGGCCTCCTGCAAAAGCATGATCCGCCACTGCTGACTGTTAGTAATTGTTGCAGTTTATTTCACAACATTTTATTACAAGAACGTATTGTTGTGTTATCTCGTGAGAAAATTAAGTCTTTCTAGAGCGTGAATGTTACTATTCGGGTTTAAATAAACCAGTTCATATACCTACAAATTGAAAATATAGAACTGATAACAATCTCGCAATCTACAGACTTTTCTAAATAAATTCCACGGGCGCATTCTCCTCTTAATAGTGCCAGTGCGTTTTTTGCAAACTGGAAAATTTTAAGAACATAAGCATCGTTATTTTTTCACAATTATTCCCATTGATTATATCTACGTCATGTATTTATTTATTGTGGATTATAGACGCGTCGACAACTTAGGTCATTAGCGTCTTAAATACAACAAATATCATATTATATCACTTAAAACTAAATAACATCACAAAACATCCATGAGCAGAGGTGGGATTCGAACCCACGACAGTCTGATTCAGAGGCCGCGACGCTACCAACTGAGCTATACTGTCCTCTCTACGTCATGTAGACATATTATTTGTTTAAATAACAGATATTTGATCTTTCAACTTCTAAAGAACAAAACGTCTTTTTCTCAATGACATCATCTATGAACTACTCTCACGACTTGTGTCTCACGCACTAATTCGGCCTCACCTTTTCTTACATGTTAAGGCTATTAAAGTCTTATACAATAATTGGACTTCATACGCGGTTTTTGAAGGATATAATCAATAATCACAAAAAATTAAACATATAGTAGGTACTTATATTAGAATCTGAATACAGTGCCATAAATACAAGTGTAATCTCATCTGTACTTAGAAACTAGAATGTACATTGTACCTACATAGACATTAATAATATTTGTATTTTTTGTTGATACAGTCTCGACGACCTTGAGACGCGAGCATTGAGCAGGTCGACGAAAAAGTTTCACTTTTTATAAAACAATTCACCATCATTCCCATTGCTTAAATACTCGAAAGCGATATTACAGAGTTTCATTTTGTTGAAGTTTTCTGGGTATTTTGTGCGACACTTGCTCGGTTTCTGGTACTTTCAAAGATAAAAGTGTTTTTTTTTTTGCCATACCCATTATAAAATAGCAGGCGGGTGTTTTCAAAATAAAGCCATTTCTATTGGGATCCGTCAGATAGATGAAGTTTAAAAAACATGGCGCAGAGGGGGGGAAATTTCATATACGGGGTATACTTTTGCGTGTAATTTTATGATTTTCAAAGTTATAAGAAATGATAAAATATATAAGTGCAATTTGTGATTGGGCCGGTACGAATCCTAAACAAAGGAATTTCGTTGAAGGAAACAGATATTATCAAATGTCGGAAATATAACGAGAAAAATACATGAAAAATGAACTGTCAAAAGTAGTAATCTTTACGGTATATTGCTTAAAAACATCAAAATTAAAAGAAAATCTCCACGAAATTAATTATCCGTTCAATGCTCCTTTAAGGCTGTGTTAGGTGAATAATGTAAACACATAACTGCAACATAATATGTTATATTGTAATAAGTAGGTAAGTTACTAACCTCAAAATATTTGTATACATATAATTAGTCCTAATTTTGTCAATATTCAGAGATTTAACTATTGTAGTACAGTATGATAATGAGTACATCTTATTATTAATATAAAATATTTTTTTAATTCATAAATACAGTTTTTCCACATTTCATTAAAAAAGAATTCGCTGTAAAGTAAGTTTTACAAGGCAATAACTGATAGTGTTTAATGCCATGATATTAGAAAACGTCGCAAATTCCATTTTCGATAAACTTTTTATTTATTTTACTTGTTTTATTCTTGTAACAACCAATTTCACGATAAATTTGCAGTGTTAGCATATAAAATTTTCCCCCGTTTTGATACAATTTTCTGCCACCAGATGTCATATGCTTTTTGGGTCTGGGCACTCCGTTTAAACATTTTTTTTTTTTTTTAATTTTTATAGAACGTTGATTATTGTGCATTTATCATGATTGTTGGTATGTTTCGTGTTTAATCATTATGCAATAGGTAATCTTTATAATATCATTGTTTTATTTTTTTGTTTCCACTATGCTACCCATATATAATTTAACACGGAGGCTACAAGAAGGTTACGTCGAGTATTTACTAATAAATTTTATACAGGCTGGCTCATTTTAGAAAACTTATAAAACGATATAAAAATTAACAGTACGAACAGCTTTTTAAATTTGGATTATACCGTATACGTTGGTGGAAAAAATAGTAACTAAATATTTTACCTCAAACAATAATCGATTAATATTTTCTAAGCATGGTTCAGTGACTGTGGTGTGGCCAAATTTGTTTTTTTTATTTGATTTCTGCGTTATGAAAACTTCATTTCATACCAAATGCCACAATGCTTCCGTGCATTTAATTGAGTAATCGATATTAAACATAAATTATTTGCTTGCAGACTAAATACTTTAATGTTGGAAAGTTACATTAGGTACGTCGATACCACTGAGGTTAAAGCTATAGAGGGAGTATAAGCAATTAAAAGTGAAGCCAGTCGCCATTGTAACTCGGCCCTCATTTTATATGTGAGAAGAAGAAGAAGAGAATAATATTCCCAATCCATCCTGTGTTTTGCCGCCATGTTTGATGGGCCCTGTGACGTCAAACCTGGCTTCAATTTTGTATAAGCAGTTGTATACGGTTTACCTCATCTATATAGATTTTACCTCAGTGGTCGATACCCACACATTTTACTGTCTAAAAACGTATTAATGGCTATTAACTCGTATGAAAACAAATTTGGTCGACACCTACGTAAACCAAATTATTTATTTCAGTTATTGTTAACGCTGATAACCTTTAAAATTTCACAAAAAAGAAAGTGAAATAAATTTCGAATCCACAATAATCATTCTCAAATTTTGATCATAATCCTTTTTTCCAAGTTGCGCAGGAAATCCTTATATATGATTATATCGCATGATCGCATCTATTGGCTGATTACTTAAAATATAGTTACTCTATAATTCTAGTAAACTTTTGCATTACATTATTACTTATAATTAGTTGTAGAATAAATGTCTAATCGATATCGAGACGATTTTTAACACGCTTATATTAGCTTCACCTGTATGCGGGCTTGCTTGTTTGTCAGTTTGTAACCGACTTCTTTGAACTTGATTTTGACCAACTTTGAACGGTCAGATTTAGTTTAAACTTTGCACACTTATCAAGGACCGACGGCAATACAATAATTCCATAAGTTTGTCCCATTATCCTGACCAGGATCTCCAGGACTAAAAAAAAAGCAAAAAACTTCAGATTGAACTGAAACTTTGCACACTTATCAAGGACCGATTACAATACAATAATTCCATACGTTTGTCCCATTATCCTGACCAGGATCTCCAGGACTAAAAAGCAAAAATAAATTATAATTTATAAGAACTAAAAAACACGCTTTAATGAACTAAAAAGTAAAAAACAATTAATTTTATTGTAAAAAAGCGTGCGGTACTAATATGAAAATATGATACAAAGCACCCCACGCTTTTTTACAATAAAATTAATTATTTTTTACTTTTTAGTTCATTAAAGCGTGTTTTTTAGTTTTTTTAAATTATAATTTATTAGTGTTCCGTACCAAAATTGGTAAAATTGAACAAGTAAGTACTAATATTATTATGGAATCACCTCGGTGTCTGTCTGATATATTGAGTGGAAAAATCTGTCGACTGTCTACCCGCGTATGCTTTGAAGCATTGTCTCGCACGTTTTATTCATAGAAAAAAAAATTCGACTGATGACCAGTCCTATACTTCCCACCTAGTAAATATTTGCAAAAAATAAACACTCTTTTTTTTTATTCTTTGACTAGGCCCAAATAACCTTAGCTGTTGGTGGTCTTTAAAACACAATTTAATTTTTATTCTTTGAAAAAAGCATGGCCCTCTTTTTTGTTTGGTGATCTATTGATGGCTAGCTTAATATAGCAAAAATCATGGTTACCTTGATTTACGTACAATTTTTATTTTTTTTAGTAAAATATTTTTTTTCTCGAAAACTATACATTTTAGAGAAAAAAAATATTTACATTTTTTTCATATTATAACATCTAGAATTCATTTATATTTTTTTTTACCTATGTTAATACGTGACATTGAGGACGTTTTTTTGAATATCTCAGGATCCACTGAACCGATTTGACTCAAAATCTAATCAGATCTAAGTTAAGGGCTGATAAACACAATAGAACAATCGGCATGCCCGTATGTTGTTCCGTTCTTAAGATATCGAAGGCGAAAAATTGACCACATACACACACACACACATACACACATACACACATACACACATACACACATACACACACACATACAGACATCAGTCAGAAAATGATCTTAAACGATTGCTAGGGTCTCAAAACGTGAAAATCTGTTAAAATCTCGAAATATTGTTTTCGGACTGAATCCATTACTTCCCTACCATAGTAGAGGTGGGAAGTAAAAATCTAGTGACGTACGTAGTACAAGCGAGTGGAGTGGTTGCTGTATGGTTTTATTACATATTAAATACTGTTTTAATAACATCTTTATGTTACTGGAAAGTTACAGAGTGTTTTTTGAGAATGTGCAATAACGATTGAATTTTAAATGACGAATTTTTGTTGAAATGTTGTTAATATGACAGTTCAATTTCTATAATATCTTAATAAAGATATCAAGCTATGATGTTAAAAATTTACAATGTGACAAAGTAAAGTAGAATAATGAAAAGAAATTATAAATAATGATGTAATTTTATTTCTCCAAATTCGTATGGAACTAATATATTTTCTGCTTAAGGCTAATTCAGACGGTTAATCAAATTAACAAGTTATTGAAACGTGTAAATAGGAATGCAATAAAATTGATCAATCAATTTTTGTAATAACCTTTCAGTTTGACTAATTTAAGTTGATTGATCAATTTAGATATCTAAATACGGTACTTGTTTCTTAGTTTCAACACAAAATAGATTTCAAATTAATATTCTTGAAAAGGCTGAAAACATTTTGTTATCAGTTCTGGTATTGATATCCCACATCCCGTTTATAATTAGTATAGTTGCAAAATATAGTTGAACCTCTATTATCCGTGTTTCGGTGAAGGTTATCAGATATTAGTGTGGTTTTGTTTAAAAGATTGCATTAAAAGAGACGAGAATAGTATATTGTGCGACTAGTGGGAGAAAGAGGAGATTTCTCGAGTGCGGTAAAACACACGAGTGGAATCTCCTCTTTCGACCAATAGTCGCACACAATATTTTGTTCAACTACCGCAAGAAATATGTCATTTCGTGGCTCTGCTGAGCGTGGGCGAAATAATGAGTGACCTGATTGATTGACGAAACTATCAACACTTGCGTAAACGTTTCCCGTAATAAGCGTGGGCGAAATGGCATTTCGCTCACTCTGTACGATCAACAGTCAGGGAATTCATTATTTCGCCCACCCTCAGTGGAGCCACGAAATTACATATTTTATGCGGGTGTTGAACAAAATACGTTATTTGATCTGTGCTGAGTACCTGTGGAAATGTTATCTGAATGGTAAACTAACGAAGAACTTTATGTGTTTATTTCAATGTCTGCCAACTGTTCAAATATTACAGAGATCAGTGCTATTTTACTGTAAAGGACATGCTTAAACGTTTTGAAAACATCGCTATATGTCACAATTTTTTCAATACGCAACTTTTGTCTCAGGTAGATGGTGGTTGTTTTTTCGCTTGAAAGTATTGTTTAAAAAAAATAATCAATGTCGTAGAGGACAGGCTCTTTTCTTTTTTAAAATGTATAGACATTGTTATAAACTTCCTATATTTAAAATTGTTGTAATGGGTCCGATCTCCACTTTTTGAGGTTCCTAGAGTCCGAATATACTGTTTTTAGAAATGTGTTGCGCGTGCGTACGTACGTACGTTCGTTTGTACGTTTTTTCTGCTCACGTATCTCAAGAACGAATAATTATATCGTCTTCGGACCAATTTCATTCGACACATAATTACATTATGAACACCTGATTAGGGGGAGTATAGCCTAGTGGTTAGCATGCTTGGTGCCGCAACCTCTAGACTGGACTGCCGTGGGTTCGAATCCCATCTGCGCTCATGGATGTTTTGTGATGTTATTTAGTTTTGGGTTAGTTGTTATTTAGTGTAGTTGAAAGACGCTAATGACCTTAGATGTCGACGCGTCTATAATCTACAATAAATAAAACACCTGATTAGGTTTACAGGAAATTTCAATTAACGGTTTTTTGTTTATAACAAAAAAACTTTTAAAAAATTCATAATATGAATATATGTGACCTCCTTAGTCCTTTCGTCTCTTATATATCAAGGACTATTGACGATATCGGCGACGGACCAATTTCATTCGACGCATAATTGTATATTGAACACCTGATAAGGTTTGCAAAAAATTTGCATTGGCGGTTTTTTCTTTATAACAAAAAAACTACTGTAAAATGGTTGTAAAATGTTAACCTGTATTGCAAATAGTTTCTCTATGGTACGGGCACCCAATGGGAAGTTAGCAGTACGGTTTTACCCTCACACCAAGCCTCCTTTTTCTTATTTGTTTGCATTTGATAAAAATATTTATGCTCGATTTCTGGCACTACAGAAAATGTACTTGAAAGTTGATTTAGCTTTCTATTTGGAAGTACATAATAACTTTGAAAGTCGTACTAAAAATCCTGTCTTAGTATAATAACTACCCTTTCTTTCTGTTGTGATTTGTGCCGATCAGTTCTTTATTATTCACGAATATATTTTTGTTATTTCTGTAACTCATTATTTATTTACACGTCACGCAAACTTACGAAAAGATCTAATCTTGACGGTCACGCAATTCCCACCGCTTAAAACCCTTTGTGTTAATGGATATCCCGGCGTCGTATGAATAGCCTCGACCTATATTACTTTAATATCCCGGAAATAGTTCCTAAAAGCGCATCGTGTGTAAACAACCATTGATGTAAAAAATGGACTGCGCAACAGACCAGAAAGTGTATACTGATCTCTAATTATATGGATTGCGGATACTCAGCCAGTTTCCATATAAGTGATTAGCAAACTTTTCCAGTCGCGTCCCCCTTGGATTTACTTAATTACTAGAAGCGGCAGGACATACTTTGGGGAACTTTGGGTGATAATTTAAGAGCATTGGATAAATACAAATACCACCTGCAGCCTTGATCTCAAATCCTTTCCCCTCACCTAAAACGGTTATGACTCTCCCGAAGCTATTTTTTACGCTAAAGGGTTCGAGTAGACACCAAATGGAGGACCAACAATCACACTACAGATCCTTCAGACGAAAAATTGAAAAAAAAGGGTGTGGGTCTCGGGACCCCCGACAGATGTGAAACATCAAAGAAAACGTTATTGAATTCGGTGGTATTCTCTATGTAGTATATATTTTTATAAAAGCAGCAACTAACTGTTATGCTGACGTAATCCTATATACTGCACTGTAACACACGCGGTTGTCTTCCCGTGCCCGAGCGCGCGGAAGCCGAGAGAGAGAGAGTGCCGCAGTAGTAGGGAGAACAGCAGCGAAGGAGCGGACCATAAATTTCGTTGCATATTTCTCCTCACGCGGTTCACAGCCCGACATAAGATGTTTCACATCAAAAATTCTGTAAGAACTTACAACTTAAAAAAAATTAGGTAATCTTTCACACGTAGCAAAAATTTTTTTTTAATTCTCGTGTAGAATCTGTAGTATGATTCGTGGTTCTTGATTTGGCGTTTACCCGAACCCTTTAGCTTGAAAAAAAAATGTCGGTACTCCAGGAGAGTCAAAACCGTTTTTAGGCAAGGGGAAAGGGTTTGAAATGAAGAGCGCAGGTTATCTATAAATACCCATTTGTCGTACCTACTGTAAATTTTTGTCTTAAGTCAAGCGAAACATCAATATAAATTTTTAGAACTTATAGAATAAAAAATGTCACAAATTCATAATATAGAGTCACACCATTGCAGTTTTATATTTGTCAAGTATCTGCTAAATAGACTCTCAGAATGTTTGCGCAGTCAAAATGATTGTCATTGACTGTTGTCTATAGGTTGGTTAATACTCGACAAAAAATATTTTCTGATTGTTACATCAGCTTATACCATAATATTGATAGTATACAGGTAACAGCATTGAAAATAATTTATGGGTGTATTGGGACCTTCACTTCACCGCCATATAATTTTTATGTCTCTAGTTCGTGTTCGTTTGTTTATGACTGTCATTTTTTCCACTAGATGAAATAATGAGATTAAAATTTGTGAGTACATATACCTACAGGGTGCTGAATTGCTTTGCGGGTAATAGGGATTGAACTCGTAAAATCAAACTTTTGCGATTTCCCGCTTCCCTAATTATTTTAGAAAAAATATCTTCAAATAATAGTTTTAGAACATAAAATTCTGCATCTAAATCATTAAACGAAATTAATTTTGCATGCTTTGTAACGGCAGAAATTTGATATGAAAATGTCAAAATTTCCTCAAAAACAGATAGCGATAGCCATGGATATTTTTCCTAAATTAATTAGGGAAGCAGGAAATCTCAAAAGTTTGATTTTACGGGTTAAATCCCTATTACCCGCAAAGCAATTCAGCACCTTGTATACTAAAGTACATTAAATTGTAATGGATCTCTCTATCTCTAATTTGACCGAAGAATAATATACAGCGTGTTTCACTTTACATGAGGACACCTAAATAACTTTTTCATTTTAAAAGCAATCATTGTGAACGGCTGAACCGATTTCAATCAAACATGGCTAAGAACCATCTCGCAAACAGGGCCGGCACGTGCGCCTGGTCGGACAGGCGATCGCCTTACGGCGCCATATTTTTAGGGCCGCATATTTTTGTAGCAGCGAATTTTTCGTGCGGTATTCTACTTTATAAAAATGATCATACTTGTTCGAGTTTTCACCGATTCTTAGTTCTACCTTGTACTACTAGATAAAAGATGTCGCATGTCGCCCAGCCGCTCGGCGCAAATACCATAAGTAAATAAAAAATATCATCGGTTTATTAATTTTTTTTTATGTGGGGGGGGGGCGGCAAAAGTTGTATTCGCCTTAGGCGGCATATTTTGACGCGCCGGCCCTGCTCGCAAATACCATCTTTCAAACAAACAAAACCGCTTTTAAATCGGTTGATCCGTTTGGGAGCTACGATGCCACATATACAGACACAGATACACACACAAATGCACATATTAAACTTCTAACACCCCTTTTTTTGTCGGGGAAAATGACACTAAACCAATACCATAGGCATAAATCTTGATTCGTCCAATTTTATTTAATTTGGAAACCAAAAATTCTTTTGCTTGTAATATTATCCAAATAATGCTTCATTACGTTATAATTCCACGTTACAGAAGTACCTCAATTATTCAGCTAATTATACTACAAAAGTGACCGCGAACTTGGTAAATTTTTTATTCTTGATTATGGCCACTGATTATATTGACAGGGTTGGACTTCAAATAAAGTATAATGAAACATTAAATTATGAATTTATAAACCTGAATTTTGGACAGCTAACGTTAAAAATAAGAATTGCAATACCAATTGCAATTGAATATAAAATAATATATTAAGACGTATCGACGAGATGAATTAAGGTTGTCTACTTCCAGAATTATTCAGGTCTTACCCTAGTTCATAATTTAAATTTGTTGTTGTTTTAACAAATATACAAGCCATACGAACAACTGCATCGCTACAAAATTATATCACATAACATTAAAACTTACAAAAATATGAGCTTAATCAATCGTTGAATTTATTTTCATAAATTATTATCGTAATGTAACAGTTATTTAAAAAAAAACGTTTTTGGAGAATTATGTATATTTCTTGAAATATACTATGGTCTTATGTTAAACTGTAGAAAACGCAGTCTTCAGACAGTGGGTTGATCGTAAAATTAAACTATTTAACTGCAAATGTTTAATGACTAATTAACACAGTTATTTTTTAAGTTCTTTACATATTTCGTTAGATTAGATCATCCAAGATCACTGATGCGTTATTACTGTAGACATTGTTTTATTATTTCGTATACCAAATCGAATTGGGCTTGACAATAGCCGACAGTGTAGCAATGCTGTTGTTTACATGGCGTTGCTATGGTTCCTCTATTACAAGTCCCCAGCTCCCGGGTTCTAGCCCGAGAGCTGGCAAAAGTGTCAATTGCAGATTTTCAATTTATTATTAAAAAAAAAATGAATTTTAAATATGAATTGGTGCTAGGCCCAAATAACCTTAGCTGTTGGTGGTCTTTAAAACACACACACACCAAATCGAATTCGAATCTGTGCATTGCATGTTAATTTGCTACACACTTGACATTCATATTTTTTATTTGCGTGTACCTAAATTACATATTTTTTTTTTGTAAACTTCAAATTATGATATAACTCACAGGATATATGCACCAGCAGAGTTTTACCATTTTCATTTATGTAACAACGCGTTAACGAAATACACTGTTTATGAAAGAAATTCTCAATTTATTTGTTTAAATATAATTATTATGAGTCATGTCAGTGCCTTTTATTAATTAAAATTATTTTTTATTCTGAAATTTTCGTTTCAACCAATAGTGAACATACAACAATCTTCGTTGATGAATTGTTTTTTCATAAACAAATTCCAATTAAAACAGTTGAAAATAAGAAGATTATTTAGCATTTTATTGGATTTAAAATTTACTACACAACTATTAAATCCAATGGGTGTTCAAGGTTCATATCAAAAACGTATCGAATTAACTGAATATTATTTCCAGTGCACGCCAACCGTTTACCCGGCTGAACCGTTCGAACCGGAAGAAGATGCAGCGACTCTTCGTAAAGCGATGAAGGGTTTTGGCACCGACGAGAAAGCAATCATCGATGTGTTAGCTCGTCGTGGTATTGTTCAGCGTCTTGAAATTGCTGAAAAGTTTAAAACCATGTACGGAAAAGATTTGATTTCTGATTTGAAGAGTGAACTCAGCGGCAAACTTGAATCTGTTGTTCTCGCACTTATGACACCTCTACCTCATTTCTATGCCAAAGAATTGAATGACGCCGTTGCCGGAATTGGTACCGACGAAGAAGCCATTGTTGAAATTTTGTGCACGCTGTCGAATTATGGAATCAAAACCATTTCCGCTTTCTATGAACAATGTAGGTATTATTATGTTTAACTAATTGTTTCATGATTTTCTCATCAGACCATTTTGAAATAAACTTGTAAAAAAATACCTGGGAACGTAACATTTGAAGTTAAATTGTTTATTTATTTTCAATATAAATCTAATAATTTAAAATTAAACTAAAGTTGTTATTCGAAAAGAACTGATTTTATATTAAGTATCATTTAAAAAACATCATCGGAGTCTTCTGTGGTTTTTTCAGTACTTGAAATTTGTAGGTTCCCTATACTACTAGGAATAATCATTTCTTACTACGGGCGGGAGATAAAATAACTGAAATTTAATATCATTTTGACTTTGTATTATGTGATTTTCTCTAAACTAGTTCGTCATATAAGCGATTGAATTGACACTACTTTCAGTTGATGAAGAAATGACATGAGATTCAATTTCGTAATTGGTTAAAGTATAGTTAATTGAAACTTTGCATCTCAAGTATGTAGTACAAATCAAACTTGTTTCTTTTGTATACCAATAAATCAAATTATGCAATAAATTAGATTTTGCTCGCGATTTTCCTCGCGTGAACCGGGCTTTTACCGACAAATTCGCTCGCGCTAATCCTAGTTTTGACAGAAACTTTATCGTAATTCGAATTTTGTCGTTTTTTTAGTGGTACTGGTACAGAACAGACAGGCAAATAAAAATTAGAGACTCTTTCTCCCGTCTGGTTATCATACAAAACCCCCAAGAAGACAGATTTTATTTATTAGTGTTGATTGATTTTTTAAATTGATTTTAGTGTACGGCAAATCATTGGAGTCAGACTTGAAAGGTGATACATCCGGTCATTTCAAACGTCTCTGTGTGTCGTTGTGCCAAGCCAGCCGCGATGAAAGCCAAGGAATTGATCAAGAACAGGCTATGATCGATGCTCAGGCACTGTTTGATGCCGGAGAAGGTAAATGGGGAACCGACGAATCTCAATTTAACGCTGTTTTGGTAACACGTAGCTACCAACAGCTGAGACAGACATTCATCGAATACGAAAAAATTGCTGGACACGATATTGAATCGGCCATCAAAAGAGAATTTTCTGGAAGTATTGAAAAAGGATTGCTAGGAATCGGTAAGAAAATATTCCGAGAGATATAAATACTGAAATAATTTTTGAGAATTCAGGGCCATTTTAGCATCTCTGTGAACCTTAGATATACAGTCGAACTTCGATAACTAGAATTCTTGATAACTCGAACAAAATTGGTTGGCAATAGCGTCAAGAGTGAAAATTAATATTATTCTATAACTCTAATTCGAATTTTTTTGTAGCAAGCCATGGTTCGAGTTATCGAAGTTCGATTGTATAAGTCAAATATCAGGGACCCTTTATCAGTTATATCACAGAATACTTACGTTATATTAAAAAATATAAGGTGTGATTTCATTCGTGAGCCCTAGGATATGTCTATTGTGCCTAATAATTAAGACTGTTCACACAATTTAAATGAAATACTAAAAACAATTTTTAGTGAAATGCGTCAAAAGTAAAGTTGGATATTTCGCTGAACGCCTTTATCACTCAATGAAGGGTATGGGAACAGACAACAAAACTCTTATTCGTATCATCGTGTCTCGCTCGGAGATTGATCTTGGTGATATCAAACAAGCTTTCCAAGAGAAGTATGGAAAGTCGTTGCAGAGTTGGATTGCCGTAAGTATAGATTTATGTTTTGTTTTTTTCTTTTGTTATTTGTTATTAATATGTCACTTCATACTATTGTATTTGTCGTGAGTTAGTCCTAAAATTAACTACGATACTGCATTGCTTTGCACTTGGGAAACGCTTAAAATGAAGGCTTATAATCGACACGGATCAGTACTGCTATTCAAGAACAAAGTTGTAGTAAAATATCAAACAATCTCACTTAAACATCTAATGAGCTGAAAGAGCTATCCTAGACTGGCCGAACTATATTAAAAGATATTTTAGTTATATGGCTATGTTGTTAAATTTAAAAAACGATAAAATTTTTATTACTGATGTTACAATTGTACCGTATCTCCTCTGCATAATATAATATAGAAATATGAAATGGAGACCCTGGTCGCATGGATCAATATAAAATTTGTATTACCATTGCGATCTGATTTTTAGTACTAATTAATCAAAGCACTCACTTTCTGTGTCGATGCTATAAAATTATAAAGCTTTCACAAATCACAACATTGAGACCATATTGAAACTATGCTAGTATATTTTTTATGGCGGAGGTTTCTTTCCAGTTTATTTTAAGAACGTTACTAACTCGTTAAAAATAACTTGAACAACCTTCCTGGGCATTTTTCTGCATGTTTTTATGTACGATGAAAATGTTTTAAGATTAAATAATAAATAAGATTGAGTATAATTTGTGAATTTTCTACGAATGTTTTTCTTGATTAATACTTTATTTATTTTACCTGTAAAAAACGATTGACTTTTCGAGTTACAAATTAATTTCCTTGCAAAAATGATAAGTTTCATTTTTTTAAACTTTTCTCATTTTCGAAATTACAAACTTTCATATTCATTTTCCACACTGAATAAATGATATTTAAATTTTTAATGTTTTGTATGAAATAAATTTAAGAATATGGTATTTTCTATAAAATTGAATTAACAATATTAATTATACCTATAAATTAACTAACAAAACTAAAATTCTTTAACATCTCTGTTTCAAATTTCAAATCACTATTTGAAGGTGGTGATTTAAGATATTTTTATAATTTCCGAATAAATTCCTGAACTTCTGGTGCAAAATTATTTCGCATGAATAACTTATTTATATGTACCTACAATTATCTATTGTAAATGATATAGTAAGTACCGTTGGCGGTAGCACAACACAGCTTCGTGTAGGAACAGCAAGCAAGCCAGTAGGTACTTACGTCACCAATAATTAGACAAGGCTCGCATGAACGATAGAACAATCGGCCGATTGCACTTGATCGATAGTAAAATTGTTCGCGCATGACACGTTTTTCATCAGCTGATCGATTTCCAAATCGTTCACTGGATTTCGTAGAAGTAACATGTGTTAGTGTTTGTGCTCTACTTCTTAAATTGCATCAAATGAAACGCCGAAAAAAAATACAAGGTGCATTCATTGATAATGCTATAGGTACCTAAACTGATAAATTCAATGATGATTTCGCTAATGACCTTTGTTGTCGAGCGTCTATAATCCACAATTTAAACTGATAAAGGGACAATTCTCCAATTCATATGAAGAACTCAGGGCCGCAGTAAGGGTAGGGCGGAGGGGGCGACGGCCCCGGGCGCATCAAGCAAGGGGCGCCGAAGACCCGGTATTTTTTGACATGAAAAACGACAATGAAGGCTTGTCTCTGGAAGGTTTTTGTTTTACTAATATTTTATTATTACCTACCTACGTTTATTTTGCAAAGTTATATCAGTGAACATTTTTTATGTTTTTCGGTTGGTTGTGTTGGAATATCTTATAAAAATCTTGTATCATGCATTTTTTGTTTTTTATTGGGGGGGGGGGGGGGCGCAAATTGAAATTTTGGCCCCAGGCGCAAGATATCCTTGCTGCGGCCCTGGAAGAACTACACCAGAATATCCAGTCAACAACTTTGATATTTTACTTACTTGCACTAATTTCACCCCATATAACATATACCGAAATGTCGTTCGTGACTGTATCTCAAGTAGTGAAAGACATAATTTTTTATTAATGCGGGACGAGCTTCAACCAAAGAAATTAATTTTTCGGAATCGATATCGTCTATTTTCACGCGAAATTCAACAATATGTCGCTCGCTTGAGTTCACTCGACTAACTAAATTATTGGGACCATGCGCGGCCTCACATACAAAAGCATATATAGGCATAACGCCCTCGGCCGATCGTAATCGGATCGGAAATTTGTGTCTCGAAAGAGATTTTGAAATCAACCGATTTTATGTTTGTTAATGCGGGCTTTTTCATATTAAAACACCATTGTCATTACTATCTGAATCCGATCGGTCGATTGATTTATAAATTCATTGCGCCTAACCTAAAATAGTAAACTTACAAAATGCACCATCTTTTGTTGTCAGCAATGAGTAGTTGTTAGTAGTGAGGTACTGTACAAACTGCTGTGTAACTATAGCATAGAATTACGCTGTGTTTTGCTAAAAAGGCTGTTGCATGAAGATATTTGAAAAGCGATGTTGCATGTGTTTGTAAGGCAGGTTTATAAATGTTATTTTTTTCAGGATGACACATCGGGCGACTACAAGAAAATCCTTTTGGCAATAGTTGCTTAAATTTGCCACCTACTACATTAAGATCCATCCAACTCACTTCTGTTCTACTTCTGTATTGTCTTAATTATTGCACCTAACAACAAATTACTGATATTTTTCATAGAATCTCAATAACTTAGTATATATTTTTATAAAAGTATTTAAAAAGCACGATTTGAAAAATGAGACTATGTATGGATGTTTTGAAATGTATTAATGTTCCTTTCTTACACGAAATGTAAGCTTTTTGCGCGTGTCTTAAATTGAACGAATTTAAAGTAGTGCTTAACGGGCGCCTTAATTGGATGATTTACAATTTATTGTGTTAGTTTTAAATAAATGATAGTTTTAAGCGTTTTTGCTTATTTGTGTGGGTATATTGAAACACATATTTGAAATAAATTACTTATTAATTGCATATTTTTTAGAAACAAATATTTTAAAATACTTATGAATAATTTCTAATCAATAATATAATATTTTTATATTTTATGATGGAATATAAACTGAATTTTAAAATAATGCTAATTGATTGTATACGTCCAGATAAATACGTTTATAGAAAATAACAAATGATTGCTACATAAAAAATAAGTATTTTTATAATCAAGATTATAATATCCAGTATTCTATAAAAATGTGAAAACAATCATCATAATAACGAATTAGAATAATGTTTTTTTACTATAAGGCTGATTTTCCAGTCACGCTGACGGTCGGCGCTGATCGGCGAACATGTCTTATCACAATGTAGCGTTTCCTAGTAACAGTGATTGCACATCCTCTAACCAGTTGAGCGTTGCAGTGTCACGCCAAGCACACATTCCGATGGGTACTGTCGATGTTATTATTTAGCGATCAGCACGTGACTAAAACGAGCCTGAGCTGACAGCTACGCACCCACGGTCAACGTGACTGAAAAATCAACCTAATGTATCCACAATTTTGTCTATTTCTTTAAAGAATAGAGCTACAAACTGAATATAACAAAAAATATTATGAATGTTGACAATCCTGCTATTATAGTAGCATTCATTTGGTATCTTCCATAAGCTTTGTAGGGACATTACATGGTCTCATAGAAATAAAGTATTAGAGTAGATCTATTGTAAATAACAACAAAAATACTTAGAAATGGCCAAATTTATAAAAAAATTCGATCTATAAAGTAGACTTTTCATTTTGATTTTTCAGGATGACCTTGGTGGAGAAATGGCCCATGTGTTTATTACTCTCGTAGCCTGATTTTGATTGCTAACCCAAGATTGCTGCAATGTAGTTAAATTAGTTATTGTATATTGTGATATAATATTATTATCTATATATTTTATTTAAATAATTTAATGTAATAATGAATAACTTTATCGTCGAACAGCTATTTATAAATATTTGAAGCATTTATTATAAACTAGTTGGTAAGGTTTTATGTGAACTAAAAATGATATTTTTATACAATACGTAGTGAGGTATTAACTAGCTATGTTTCGAATAAATTCAAATACATTTTTATACAATGTTTTCCTCTTTTATTTTCAGAACGACGTCTCCGGAGACTTCCGAGATTGTTTGGTTGCTTTAGTAGCATAAAAACTGTTTGCATCTTTTATATTGTTGTTTTCATCATTTTAATGTTTAGTGTAGAATAGTTGGAGTCATTTCTTCAATTGTAAAGTTTAAACTTTTTACTGAGATTTTATCTTCGATAATAATCATTTTTCGATTAGCTAGCGTTAATTTTAAAATTGAAAATAGGAAAAATTGTCAAACGTATATAAAATTTGATCATTTTTTATGTTGTTATAATAAAAATTCAGGTAATATTTACCAGATTTAAAATATAAAGGTAATAGAGATTGATATAATTTCATGGACAAACTTAGGTGTTGTATTCTGTAATTTTGCTCTATAACGACATTTTACGTCTATAAAGCCTCCTCTACACTATCGACCATGATGACTATCACAGCGATCACGAATGTGTGGAGGGCATAATCGCCTGTAATTGCCCATGATCGGTGACGATCGAGCGTGATCGCCGCTTGTATAGATAGCTGCGCAATGATGGTGGCAATCATGGCCCAATCGTGATCGTCCATCATGGCCGATAGTGTAGAGGAGGTATTACACTATAAATTTACGTAAGCCATGACGTAAAATGTATGTTAAATAACGAAAATTTTGCGATTGAAACACAAGCAATTGTACTCAGCCTTTAAACAACGATGGAAACGTGCGAAGTTAATCCAAATTTTATTTCAATAAAAACATGGCCTTGTAACTTTATAGATCTATAGACTAAAGCTTATAGAGAAAAATTAATATAGAATCACAGAATTAATATTTTTAAAGTCTACATGTCTTTTAGGTTGTAGGTATAAATAGCAAGTTGTTTAAAAGAAATGACTCTGAAATAAGAACATTTGTTTCGAAATAAATATACATTGGTTAATTGTAATAAGTGGTGCTAGAAAGTGTCATAATTACAGAAATTCAGCAAAGAACCAAATGGAAATCCAGTTTAATTCTTTCTCAGATAGTATTAATTATTTGTAACAGGAAATAATCTGTCATCTCGAATAAAAAACAAAAAAATAAATGACCTTATGACTTTATATTATAAATCTCATGAAACATGGATCTGTTTTTTTTCTATAAAACTGTACATTGTGTACTATTTTCTGTGTTTTTATCAGAACATAAGTACAAACATTTCAGCATATCGACATAACATTTATATAGGTACAGATACGCCTGTAAAAGTTTCATGTATGATTTTGCTTCATTATGGAATTACAAAAAGTTAAGTGTGGCGATTTAGACTGAATGTATTTCTGTCTTTTGTTATCACCATATATTAAAAGAATAGAAATACACAGAAATGGAATGCATGATGGAAGGCCATCAGTGTGTTAAGTGTTTGTTCATAGAATCACTTTGTGGCACATGCTTATTACAAGATTTACGTTTGGAATTATTTACGTATTAATTTTATACTACATGGATGAATTCAAGTGCTAAAGAAACTTTTGACATAGTTTCCATCCAAAGCAGTGCCTAGAATCTAAAAAGAGAGAATATATTATTTTGTTTTTTGTAACTGATTTAACTACAGCAATTAACGGACGAAAAACAAAATTGTTATTATTTTTTATATGAATTTTATGTACTAGTATGCAAAAAAAGATAAAGTTATACGTGCATTGGTTTGTTTTTAATTACACATGGGCATATATCTAAAGGTTTTTTTCCAGAAATAGTCATGTGAATATAATTAAAAATTTTAGTGCTTTTTCAAAATGTTCTGATGCAGCAGTCAACAACAATAACACTGCCAAAATAATCAGATTATCAAAAGTTGGAAAAAATCAAGAAAATGGTAAACTTATGAATTTGCAATCTTATGACAAAGTGAAAATGGGACGCTGTTCATTTTTTTATGTTGAATAGTTCAGAAAAAAGTGACCCCATACTTTTAGCATTTTCAAAAAGTTTCTACATTCTATGAAAAAGTAAATAAAATTTCTATTATGGAAAATCGTAGATATTGGTTTATCAGACATTTAATTAATTATTAGCCCCCAAAACGCCTAATATGTCAATTTATAGAAATCTAAACACTCGGTGGTTACGAATATAAAAAAGAAAAAAAAACATTTTTTGTTTTGCATTCTTTAATAATCAGATTGCACAAAAAGGTTGTAACGTTCATGAAAATATACTTCGTGAAAAACCATTGACGTGGAGAATGGACTGCACACAAAGTATTTTTGTCCCAGCAGTGTGCTGAAAATGTTCGCTATTGTTTTAAGAGTTATAAAATAGTTTAGAATAAATTAGAAAAGGACATAAAGAGGCATCCACAGCTATCTTCTACTGAGCGCCATGTTTTCTGACTTATATTCATACTTCATTCTCTTAGCCAATGCAAAAATTACGCATCATCTGATGTTTTATTGTTACCTGCCGCGGGGCCACGTGAAGCTGGGGGCCCCTGCCTTTTTGCCAGTCCTGCCACTTTGTATAGTTATGTCACTGAATTCAGGAATTGTATATTATGTTGTTGACAACAACATAAAATATGATGTGGCCTTGTTCAAGAGGGGTGCAATTATACAGATCTTATTTCAAAATTACGAAAGTAATATTTCAAATAAAAATTTTCGTTTTGTAATTGTAGCTGGTGTACACAATTTTACTTATAAACAGTTGCTAGAGACTAATAAAAGAGATTACTTTTTTAAACATAAAAAAAAATTTTTTTAAACAAATTCATTCCATGCTAGGTTAGAGTAACACTAATCAAGTGGAAACCTAGTTTGATGTGTTAATAATTATAAATATTAATATTTACAATCAATATTCAATATGTCAAGTTTAAATTTTAAAAAGTACCAACTGCCAGTAATATATTATAATTATTATTCTTTCGTCAGAAATAATAAAATATTAATCAAAAGGTTCAACTTATCTAATTTGAATTATTGCAAGCTTTTGTGTGCATAAAATACGGTACTATAATGCTATAGTTATTTGTATTCAGACGTGCTTTATATATTATATATTTTGAATTTAAGATTTATATTGTATAAAATAAAGTTCTACGAACTAAACATCGTTGTTTTATTATTTTACTCTTATTTAAGACCAGCGCACAATCAGTCGCGAATCAATCAGTTTAGAAAAGCACAGAGATGTAGCCAGCATTTTTACTTCCCACCTCTACTATGGTAGGGAAGTAATGGATTTAGTCCGAAAAAAATATTTCGAGATTTTAACAGATCTTCACGTTTTAAGACCCTAGCAATCGTTTAAGACTGATCTCTCTCTCTCTCTCTCTCTCTCTCTGTGTGTGTGTGTATGTGGTCAATTTTTCGCCTTCGATATCGTAAAAACGGAACAACATACGGCCATGCTGATTGTTCTATTGTGTTTATCAGCCTTTAACTTAGATCTGATTAGATTTTGAGTCAAATCGGTTCAGTGGATCCTGAAATATTCAAAAAAACGTTCTTAATGTCACGTATTAACATAGGTAAAAAAATATAAATGAATTCTAGATGTTATAATATGAAAAAAATGTAAATATTTTTTTTTCTCTAAAATGTAAATTTTTCGAGAAAAAAAATATTTTACTTAAAAAAGAAAATTGTACGTATATCAAGGTAACCATGATTTTTGCTATATTACTAGCCATCAGTAGATCACCAAACAAAAAAGAGGGCTTTTTTTCAAAGAATAAAAAAAGAGTTTATTTTTTGCAAATATTTACTAGGTGGGAAATATAGGACTGGTCATCAGTCGAATTTTTATTTACATTAAACGTTTCGCCTTTTTAGGCATGATGCCTGAAAAGACGAAACGTTTAATGTAAATAAAAATCCTTCTATATAAATAAATTGGCTGAAAAATATCTCGCCCGGGGCGTTTGGATGGTAGGCCGACGCTGATCCTCCTCTACAAACAAAACAAGTTGTTACGACTCTTTGGTTGCGACAGTTCGTAAGTTTGCTTTAAAAAAATTCAAATATGAAAAATGTAATGAATTAAAAATAAAAATGTTGCGAGTGACTTATGTTATGAACAAATTAAACAAACATTTCTTCAATATTTATTATACTGATTTATTTAAGTTAACAATAATATTACAAAAACTTCAAAAAGTTACAAAATACTGCTGCTAATAAACAAAATATTTTTTAAACATGTAATAATAGCCACAGAGTCAGAAAATATTTTTTAATATAAAATTTTTCTCTATAATATATTAATCATTATTTACAAGAATACTACATTCTACTTTTAAAATTATAAATAAATAATATGTACATCGAATGCTTCGATATACAATAATAATTTTAGGTAATCCATAAATCCTTATAAGTTTATAGTACAGTAGGTAATCCAGTAGAGTGGGTACGTTTAATTTAAACGAGAATCCAACTTTACTTAGCATTTCATTTTTCTACATTAAAAATTGCCGTTTAAAAATCATTCTGTATTAATGAATAATTTAGTATGTGTACGAGTTGAATTTGTGGAATGGTCATTGACATTTCGAAGTACAGGTGTATAATTATCTTGTTTAAGCATTAATAAATATCTAGCTGAAAAATCAAATACCGCAGGATTTATGGATATCAATTCATTAAATAATAATTTACCGGTTTTAATAATTTAAACACCTTTCTATTTTTAACCGACTTCAAAAAAATTCGATCAGTACATATTTTTTTTTATGTTAAAAAAATAAAAAAGAAAACAGAACGTAACTTGACTATTTAGACAGGTATTTGAGTCGCGCATTTTATTTCAAAATATTCAATTTAACATCGTATTTGTTTTATTTTAAAGCCAGTTTTAACACTAATTCAAATTTAGTCAAAAATCGCAGGCGCCTCAAAAAACCAGGAAGGCATATACATTTTTTTTTGTTTTTGAAATGTTGTTAATTAGTAACTTTTTTTTTAATTATAAAATTTTAAGAGAAGGACTTTCAAACTGAATTTCGCTTGAGAATCCTCCTGCAAATGCCTCTTTCGTCGATGTTGATAGAAATTTTAAGTTCTTAATTGAAATTCCGCGTTTTTACAAAACACCCTGTAAGTGTGTTATATTTACACATTTCAACATTAAGATAATATTATTATGTATTTCCGAAAAAACACACTTGTTCACATATTTAAGAGGTTAAACAAGGTACAATAATTAAGGTGTGTTTATTGTGCGACCTCTTATGCATTTTTTTGCGTACTTTCGCCTGTAATAATAAACAGACAATTTTCTTAGAATTAATTTGCATAGTGTGTCACAAATTACTTACTATTTGTTGGGAAATATTTATAGTCAACTGTCTTTAAAAAAATGCTCACTAGGAACGACGTTTACCTCAATTCTCTCTGTACAAGTACCTACACAAAATACAACAAACACCCCACAGTAATTCATTTTTCTCTTGTGCATGTGTGTGTTTGTGTATATGTCTAAAATCCGTCTTATTTATGTAGAGAAGTTAATAAGAATAGTTTTGCTCCCATACCATGACCACCACTTTTGGAGACAGCCGAGAGCAAATCGATATAACGCTGTTTTAAATTTTTATTGAAATTCACGGGACAATATTTTTAAATTTGTATCGCTAGTCATGACTTGAAAATGTTTAGTGAAATATAAATTTTGTGATTTTAATTTTTTTTTTTTGTAAAATTGAGTCCGTGTTTAAATGTTTCTTAGGGACTAGGTTCAATGCAAACATGCTACTTTTTGTCTCACGATTTTGCGATGTAGCTACCAAAAACGAAGGTCGCACACTCTTCACTGAAATACACAGTTGAAATATCACAAGAAATTTCGAGTAGCTGAGTGTAATCGTCAAATTGCGATGTACTATCCTATTTTTAAAAGATGAACGTTGTTTTTTTTCTAAGAACGCAATGCAAGGTCTTGTGTTCTAAAATAACAATAATTAATGTAGTACTTTTTAAAATGCAAAAATACAGCATTAATAACATCTGCATAGAAAACAGTTTATCATTAATACCACTCATGTCTACATTGGCATTGGAGAATTAAATTGTTCAAAACTTAACAAAACAGATAAATAATAGTTTTATACGACTGAAATGCAATTGAAAAATTTTTTTTCGTTTGGAGAGCAGCCAATTATATAATTGTTTCGAAACATATTGGAAAAAAACATTTTACCAACCAGTGGTCACAGTCGCAGGATTCTAACCTGAACCTTTCCAGTTTCGCGTCGGATTGAGCTTACAATACTCAACCGTGACATGATTGCTAAACTAACATTCTCCTTATATGCTTCAGAATCAATAGATTTTCACTACATGGAAAGGTTCAGGTTAGAATCCTGACTGTGAGCACTGGTTGGTAAAATGATTTTTTCCAATATGTTTCGAAAGAATTATATAATTGGCTGCTCTCTAACGAAAAAAAATTTAACAAAACAGTTTCAGCACAATAAAAAAAATAGCTTATTTATGCATTATTTACTAGCCTTTAGTAAAAACGCGATAATGTATAACCTATTCTGATGTATAGAAACACTACGGTTGAAAATTCGATACAAATCTGTACAGTAGTTTTTAAATTAAGTCGGGACAAACAGACAAACATAAAGAACTGATAGACAGACAGACAAATATTATGAACATGGATAATTCGGTCTAGTAGATATCCAATAAACTTCATATTTAATAATATTGTATGTATTGCTTATATAATCATTTCATTCCATCTATTGAATAACTTCTCAATCGTTACATAGTATTCCTTTACTTTTAAAATTATTTTCATTTTAGTCTTTATAGTTGAGTTATCGGTTTTGTGATGTGTTACTGTTATATATATTTATTTTTGAAATGGGCAACTGTTATAATCAATAACTGGGAACTATTCTAACGATCCTAGGTGAAATTTGAAATTTTGTTAATGTCGCAAGAACTAAATAATTTGTAAAAAATGTTAAAAATAACCACGAAACACCAAACCAGTTAACATCTCAACGTACGTTTCGCCAACCATGTTTTTTTAAGATTTATTCATTTCCTGATAATACCAACTTGGTTGACGAAACGTACATCGAGAATTGCTAACTGGTTTGGTGTTTTGTGGTTATTTTTAACATTTTGTATCTTCACACCAAAGGTTCCATCACTCTTCATGGGTAAATAATTTGTGCCATCAAAACAGCGCGTCGTTAAAAAAGTGAGTTTTTTTTGAGTATTTTGTTAATTTTGTTCTAGTACCTACTTATTGAAATCTATTAATATATAGTCGAAAATTCAGGTAAACGTTTTGAGTTTTATTTTTTGTTCTTGTTCGTTTTTATTTCCTTCGTTAATGAGAAAAGTGTTTTCGTTATTAGATTACACGTGTGTAATAAAATTTCACAGAAACTTATTAACTACAATTTTTTTACAAAAATAAGATTTCTTGTAGGTGCCTCATATAAAAATGATATAACTGAACTGAGAAATGAAAATCTCAAATTTGCAAAAAATCATAGTTCTTAGTGTAATTCCTTGATTTCTTTTTACGAAGCCAGAAATACCTACATCTAAATAAAAAATAAGCTATAATAAGTACTGGTTTTTTCTTCAACTACGTCCTATATGATTTAAATGATAATAATATACTTTAATACTGAACTGAAAACATATTTATTTACAATATTAGGAAAAACCTATACACAATTAGAACGTTCATTTAACTTCCTCGCTGTAAACTTGTTTAATTAAAGAAAACTTACATTGACAAGCAATAATAAAGCCAACAATAAAATACAATTAATTAATTATACACTTGTTGATATCAAAGTCGAACAAACTTCTGTGAATTTCCCCACAAACTCGTTTTATATAGTATGGAATGCGATATTGATTATAATCCACGCCATTAGGATTAATTTATTAATGCAAATATTGAGATTTGCTTTTAGATTCTATAAGATAAATAATTATTGCTGATTACAGACTACGTCATCTAATTATCTAATAATTTATATTTAATCGTTTCTTTTCGGATCAAACAATTTATTGACACTTTAAAGATGTTTTATTTTTTGTATAAAAATTACGATCTATTCGTGGAAAACTAGTATTTGACAATAATAAAATTATAATTTTTTTTAATATAACAAAAAGAAAAAACAAAAATGTGCTTCAACCCTAAGGTTAAAAATTATAATATTATTATTGTATTTCCACAAGTATGCTTGACATATTGTATCGTTTTCCACGAACAATATAAGCAATGTTTATCTTATCTTGGTGCTCTAGAGCATTGTTTCTCAACCTGGTCGCGATCCAATATTGGGTCGCGTTAAATGTTTAATGGGTCGCGAAGGAACTGGTAAAATACCGAAATAAAATTATAATTATCTTATTTGCACTTCGAAAATTAACAAGGGGTTAAATTAAAAAAAAATACTTTTAAATTATAAATTATTAGTTCATTGTGCCAAGTTGATCCAAGTATATACAGTATCGTGCTGATATACTACCTTTTTTGGGTTCCGTACGCCCGAACGGAACCCTATTACTGAGCCTACGATGTCCGTCCGTCTGTCACAAGGCTCTATCTCACAAACGGTAAGAGGTAGCTAGTTGAATTTTTTTTATATTTTATATTAAGTATAAAATAAACAATTGGGTCGCAGTACTTCAAAAAAATATTGTGGGTCGCGCGTCAAAAAGGTTGAGAAGGGCTGCTCTAGAGGAGCAACATGACTGAAGATTTTTGTTCTTGGCCTTGAAACAGAGCAGGAAAAAGAAACAAAAATAGACGAATTTTCAAATGAAAGAAATGCTTAAAGAAATTTCTTCCGTAGCTATTAATCTTATCGTCTGTATAGTACTCTATATTCTATAAGACTATAGATATAACTCAATAAAATACGTCAAAATTGTTGGGTTTATAATGCACTAACCAATACTAGACTAATGTTGATGACAATAATTGTCAAGTATATGGTTGATAGTCTATGCGTCGCTTTAGACTAAACAGACATTCATGGTATCGATTTTTTTATTTACGTAATCTGAGAATAATTGCAGGGAGACTGACAATCCTTCAAATGTAATAATAAAATATAATGAATTTTTGAAAGGGGTTACAGTTTGGAAAATATAATGATATTAAATGATTCCTACTCAGATCAGCAAAAATAAAATACGCGCCAAGGTGATTTAGCTATTAAATTAAGGCAGTATTACAGACGTATTTTTGAAATTTGGCTGATATTCCTTAAGAAACTAGCAAATAGACAAATTAACTGAAAAGATAACACAAAAAGATTTGAAAAAAATTAGAAAGAAAGTCTTGAAAAAGTAGAGACAAGTTTCTTTAAATTTGACGCACCGCCTGAACAATCATTTTTTTATTTTAACAATTTGTTATCACCGATCTTCAAAATAATAAAATAAAAAAATAAAACATCTGTAAAATATTTTTAAAATATTTATAGGCGCATTTGCTTTCAAATTATTTATAGAATAGTTTCAAACTTGAAAATTCACTGTCAAAGAATGCTTGTTCATTTTAACTTCTGGTTTATCTTAGACAAACAAGTTACAGTTTTTTTCGCGTCTTAAGTTCCACTCCATTTCCAAAATTATGCCCTTTTCGTGCGTTTAAATCTTTACAACTCCCCAGCAACAGAGAATGAACGTTGTCACATTATCTAATATTATATGAAATAAATGTTGCGATTGATTTATCTAATAAGGAATAAAACAATTGAATTTTAGAGTACAATTCTCTTTTTAGTGATAATAAAATGATAATACAAGTTTCGTTAACGAAAATCAGTGAATAATAAAAAAAAAATTTTTTACAGTTACTGTTCAGATTGAAAAACCGTTGCCAAATTCGCAATTAAATTTTGATTTAAAAATGCTTTGCACCCCTCCCATTTTAAACAGGCTTTTAAACTTTTTTATTTGCAAAAATAAAATGCCGGATCATCATTCTAGGGCAGAAAACTGTGTAGGTATACTTTTTATGCAGGCATTAAATTTTTTTGTCTAAAATCAGTAATACCAACGTTACTGATTCGTACTTTTTTCACGAACATAACGATTTCTCAGAGAGAAACATTAGATTTTCATTTGATTTTTTAATGGATGTAATAACATATTCATTAGAATGTTGATTCTAATTAGAAAAATACTTTTAAATGTTGCTAACTTTTTCATTTATTTTTTTCTATACAGCGAAGGTGTTAAAATAGGCGACATATATTAAAACAAAATCTTAACTAGTTGTTTAAGTTCGAAAATAAATGTGATTTATTTTTTCTTACCGAACACAAAAGTTGTTTAGTTAAGTTTTTTTATTATAATAAGGGCAGAGATGGGCGGAAAGAAGCTATACAATATTATTGTCAAGTGTTCTTATCATTTGGATATATCGCAGTGTTCTTTTTCTCCCCATGTTGCATATCTTGAAGTGACACAAAGTCATATCTGTAAATAACAAAAAAATACTCATTTGTAACTGAAATATCACGCTTATACACAGTACATGACGTGATCACGAGGGATGTCCAACTCGACGAATATCAGCATTAACAACAAGCCAAGAATGTAGCCATATTTTATTTTATCTAAAAGCAGGACCGAATTTGAGAAGGAGTAACAGACACTACAGCCTGAGAGCCTCCACGTAACAGAGATCACTCCACATACTTATCAAAAATTATTATAAGTACTTGCACTGTCGGAAAATAATTTCGTTCCGATAATAATTGATGACTTTATACGTAAAACTAATTTTTGACTTTGTAATTTTCAAGAACCTCGAATTTACTGTCCCTTTTAATTTTTAAGACCTCAAATTTGGTGTCTCCGAGGTCTCACATTCTCAAATACGGCCCTAACTAAAGATCTATTGAAATCTGATACTGTAAGAGAGGGAGGGACCAAGTCACAATACGAGAATGGAATTAAAAGCATTTACATTCACATACCATCCCGTCTGGATCGCAATAAAGGGTACTTGTCAGATCATGGTGACTTATTTTTTAAGTTAAAGTCCCGTTGTTTAAATGAAATTTGTTTGAAAGACATGTAAAATTAGTAGAAAAGTAAGAATAACTAAATTTTCAAAATATATATAATTAATATATAAATAAAATAAGACCCTTGCAAATAATAATTTATAGGTCAGTGTATTTGGATGATATAAAATGAAAAATGTTAACTAAATAAATATAAATTAAACTTAAAAACTAAAATAAATAAAAAATAAAAAAAAATAAATACATTCAGTTTGAGATGATCAGGAAGACGTCATTCACTATCTAGACCCAGACCGTTTTCCAAGTGGACAAATCTTGAAGTGACATATTTTTTTGTTTGCTGAAAAAAATAACTTCATATTTAGAAGTGTATTTTTTATTTGTTGGGTTACTGTAATCTTTTTTAACATTATCTCAAAAATCCAAAAGCGATTTTAAAATAAAATGATGTTTTCAAAACATCTATTTTTAAAAAGAATCTTATAAAAAAATAACTTTTAACTTTTTCAGTCTCGACTATTGGTATAATTTGTTTATTATTGAATCTCTGATTTAGGTAAATAGAGAAAGAAATCATTAAAAAAATACTCTGTACCTATACCATGCTAAATCTATAGAAAATGTTATTCTTAAAAACAAAGGTTAACACAACTACAACTTTAAAACAAATACAAACAGTTACAGAAATTTTAAGAATCGTATAAGAAAATCAATTTAAACTTTGCGGAATATTGGAAATTTTGAAATAATTATACTTTATC
This sequence comes from Mongoloraphidia duomilia, assembly GCA_039654895.1. NCBI lineage: Eukaryota > Metazoa > Arthropoda > Insecta > Raphidioptera > Raphidiidae > Mongoloraphidia > Mongoloraphidia duomilia. The sequence continues at coordinate 43,697,476 of CM077524.1, read as the reverse complement.
GTTTATTATTCAAGTTAAATTACTCGAAGTAGTTTATAAAGGATACATATTTATTAGAAAAGCGACTTTCAATTGTTTTGCGGTTGTGACCATCGTAATTAGCATGAAAAATTGTCCATATAATATTTAACCGAAAGCGTATCTTCAATAATAAAAAGTTATAAAATAGTTAACTTTGCAACCCCTGTATATACTGGCTATTTTTTATGAAGTCAGTTGACAGAAAAATTGTTTTGTGATAAATCAGGTGACTGCAGTCTGACGTGTTTCTATAATTTGATATTTGTTTTGATTTTCTTTGCAGATAGAATATTTCTTTTGTAATACCTACAGGCATGATATTTTAATTTTACTTTAACCTCGAACAATTTACTTATTTTTCGAACTAAAATAACAAATCAATCTGTCATCTGAGATACATAAATAACAACTTAATTTAGTTAGCAACTATAGTTTGTTCATGTTTAGTTTTGAAAATTTACGGTTTGGCGAATTTAAAATAATACGATCGGTATACTATCGTTTTATACAGTATGTGTAATTTCGGAATTTTGTATGAAATTGTGCACCAATGACAGACTTGGAACACATGTTTTAAGACGTATAAATGCACTTTTTGAAAATGTCTGCTATGACAACGGATTTTAAAACAAACGAACTTTTAAACTTTAAAATTCTTAAATGTTATTTAACAATTGCATACTACGCATGACGCTTTTTGACCATAGAATTTGTGTTATAATATACTGTACTGAATTTCTGAAAGTTGTAATTTTATTACAACTTGACGTTTCGAAATTATTTATTTCAAGTCAAGCATTTGTTTTTTAAAAAAACAAAACAGTTTTTTCAAAAGTTTAATTTTAGTGCAGGTGCTGGAGGTCATTTCATTTGCAAAATTAACGCGAGTCGCGAACTTTTCTTCGAGAATATTTTTTATTGATCCGTCAGCAATGATTCTTTGAAAGATTTATGTTTAGCCATTGTTTGTAACAATTATTGGTTCTGTAGCGTTTTAATACTGTTATTCTCTATACAGGGTGTCCCAAAACTTATGGGTCACAGAACAGCGTGGTTAAAGTACATTTAAAAATAAGGCATTTGACACAAACTTACTATAATAAAATGCTGCTCGTTTGGGAAATACATGGTGCGTAAAAATAAAATAAGCCATATTTTCAAAACCATTGACAGACAGGGTTGAATATCGGTATGAAATATAAATTTAAATATGAAAGACTGGATATTTTTATGTAAAAATGGTATATGCTTCATTCACTTCGAAATCTCTAACCGTTTTCGAGATAATTGAGGTTAAAAGCTGCGCGGCACAGTAAAAAAAAGCGTTTTTACGAGCTTGTTTCACTGTATACCATAAGCTATGGAGGGGGCAGTATAACCTAGTGGTTAGCATGCTTGGCGCCGCAACCTCTAGACTGGACTGCCGTGGGTTCGAATCCCACCTGCGCTCATGGATGTTTTGTGATGTTATTTAGTTTTAAGTTAGTTGTTATTTAGCGTAGTTGAAAGACTCTAATGACCTTAGATGTCGACGCGTCTATAATCTACAATAAATAAACATAAGCTATGGAACACCCTGTATATATCAAATCTAATATTTACAAGTAGAAAATTGTATGTCAAGCTTTTTAGTTTACTTGCGTCAGGATAAAAGTTTTTTGAAAATTAATTCAAAATGAGCACATAATACTATCAAATTCTGAACTAAGACACAATCCTATAAACATTCCGAAAATTATCCAAGTGTGCAAGGTTTCACGGCCGGCATTGTTCCAAATCTTCATGGTTTCCGGGCTTGTAGGCCGTGGTCCGGTGGTATTTCTACCACCGGACCACGGCCTACAAGCCCGGAAACCATGAAGATTTGGAATTCCGAAAATTGTCAATCAAACGAGTATATTCGTATCAAAAAAGCAAATTATATTTAAAAAGTTCAAAAGGTATACTTACAACTGACTGCGTATCGTTTTCTATTTCTTTCTTTAGTATATTTAACATGTTCTGCTGTATTTCTTTCGTCCATGATTTTGTTGTTATTGGTGGTGGAGGTTGCGGTGCGACCCGGTAAGTCCACCGACGTATGCCGCGGCGCAAGCCCCATGGCTTGCTGTAAAACTGTTGGGTTATGCAGTGGTGGACTGTCGTGTGATTTATCTGGCGGGTCCATGGCGGGTGGTTCGTACGAATCGTAATCGTCTTCTTTTCCACCCTAAAGTAAGAGAGTTTATGTTATACTAAAGATATATTATTAACGCTTCAGTGAATCCCTCTGTAATCTACTCAAATTGCTGTAAGGGGACAGAATAGCTAGTTACACTAAATTCCGATAAACTATCTGCACGTCGCACACCAGATAGCTGGCAATTGTTGCCAGTTTTTTACTATACACTAAATTTGTACTCCAAAAATTTTAACAAAATCTACCTATTTTTTGTTGTTGTAAATAGGTAGATAGATATTAGTGAATTATTTATTGAGTTTATATAATTTGGTGCTGATGAATGGACTAATAAAATTCTTGTTGATTTTTGCAATTGGAAAAAATAAATCATTTTAAGTTTTTTCTTGAGTTCACATCTTGATATTATATTTAAATATCAATGAAGGTACATTATTTGTAATATACAGGGTGCTGAATCGTTTTGCGGGTAATAGGGACTTAACCCGTAAAATCAAACTTTTGCGATTTCCTGCTTCCCTAATTATTTTAGGAAAAATAGCTTCGAATAAAAGTTTTGGAACATAAAATTCTGCATCTAAATCATTAAACAAAATTAATTTTGCATGCTTTGTAATGGCAGAAATTTGATATGAAAATGTCAAAATTACCTCAAAAACAGATAGCGATAGCCATGGAACTTGAACAAAATGATTAGAAATTATTCTGACCGCTAAAACGTCATCATTTTGTTCACGTTCCATGGCTATCGCTATCTGTTTTTGAGGTAATTTTGACATTTTCATATCAAATTTCTGCTGTTACAAAGCATGCAAAATTAATTTTGTTTGATGATTTAGATGCAGAATTTTATGTTCTAAAACTTTTATTCGAAAATATTTTTCCTAAAATAATTAGGGAAACAGGAAATCGCAAAAGTTTGATTTTACGGGTTAAATCCCTATTACCCTCAAAACGATTCAGCACCCTGTATATGTGGGCAGTGTTTTTTCCTTCTTATAAGCTAACTGACAACAATTTCCAATACGAACGAGAGCTGTTTGTTATAAAATTAAAATTATACAAGATGAAACAAAACTTTATTAGGGTATTATATCGTTTTGTGACAGATGAATGCAATCTTTTACAACAATTTGGCATAAAACAGGTTTAAGCATATATCTATGCTATCCAAAATTAGTAATTCTAATAATTACCAAATCCCAAAATTACGTAATAATTTGTAATGTTATTCAGCATTACTAGATAGGGTTTTCTAAGAATATACAGTAGTTTACATTTAATTTTATAGCAAAATATACTCTGTACTTTAATATTATTATTGCATCAATTATGATAAATTGTTATCAAAAGTCGTAATTTACGTGTATTTTGAAAGATTCATTAGCATAGTTTATGCTTTGAAAATTGATTTATTTGACAGGGATAAAGTTCAGATTTTATCTACTCTAGTTTTATACCGTAAAGAATATCACAAAATGAGATAAAGAGTTAAAATAGATTAGATTCAATGTAATGTGTCAATGTGCCAGTGATTTTCAAACTGCACGAAATGTAACGTTACTACTTAATACAAGCCCCCAGTTTCCGAGATATGCTTTATCTTTCCCAGTTTGATGAATTTTGAATATTATGAATGAATATTAATTATAATAAACAGAAAAGTAAGCATTTCAATCATTAAAAAATATTAATTTATATTTATCAATATCTACATATAATAATAATTAATAGATATGTGTTTGATTAATAAGATTAACTTATAAACGGTCTGGGTGAAATGGTATTGTTGTTGTTGTTATTATTAAACTCTATAAAAATATCTGATATTTAAAAGTATCGATTGCCGATAAATCTTTTTCAAGAAATCCTAAAATTCACTTTTTTGCAGTCTTCTTGTTTAAACAAAAAAAAATACTAAACGGCTGGACCGATTTTGATAAAATTTCATTCGGATCATATTGAGGTTAATACGCTTCGATAGGCACCTTAACGAAGTCGATATCATTTTTTGTTTGCAATATTTCGTGTTAGAGAGACCACGCACGTACGTACGTATACCTAGCTACACACACGTCACACACACATTTAACAAATGAAAACAAAATAACTTCTTATGGGAAGTTAATAAATTATTTTTTTTCCTGGTGTTTCATGATTGCAGAGCTTACAGGGAGTTTAATAAATATAATTTTCAGAATTGAATTAGTAATTAATTTGGTAGCAAATATTATATTTACCGAAACTGCCATGAAAGATCGTTCAATTTCTTCTAGACTGTTACTGATGTCAAAAACGTACTTGGTAGCAGCTTCAACTGTTTTTGATTGCAAGGATAACAAGATCAGCATGCCACCAGCTAACATTGTTGTTTGATACACTATCATAATTTAATCTGCAAACAAAATTAAACTTATTAACACATGTGGAAATTAAACTTATTTTCGTAAACGATGGTTTAATTATTATGAAAAAAATAATGTGCATCTAAACAAAGTTTTTACTTTGTATTTGTGCCATTAATTTTTTTTTTGAGAATGTTTATTTAAATATAAAACACATTGTTCTGCAATCTTTAATGCCAGGCACATAACATTTTATTGACATATTACTAAAACTATAATTTTAGAAACCGACCATGAAAGTTTTAGAAACAAAAAAAAATACAGAAGAGAAAAAAAACATAAAGACAAATGAGCACATAAAAGTTTTATATTTATTTAAAATGTCTTTTAGAACTTTTCACATTTTCATAAATTATGAATCTCGATAACTGATTTTTCCACAGGGATCTAGACCGATATAAAATAGCACCAGGGCACAAAAACGTAAATATATAGATTAAGATGTTGCGTCTATTGACAGACAGAATCTGAGGCGATTTAATTTAAAAACTTTTGACAGAACGGAAAAAAAACTAAGAATCAATAATTTTTAGCATTGTATTGCAAATTTGCAATAAGGTTAAGTTCTCCCTTGTATCAAAGTTCCGGAGCGATGCTCAAGTGCGCCTTGGCACGCATCCATGTTTCTATTCCAATTTTGAGACAATATTTATGAAAATGTGTTAAAATCGTTTGTTCTTTCTGCAGTGAAAAAATATTATATCATAAAACGTAAATAATTGTAGATCGTTTAATTTTTCTTTTTAATTTAAAAAAATGTTTTATTATAGAAAAAGGCATCTGTCGCGGCATACAACAGAAGTAAAACTTCTTATGTATGAATAATATAAAATGAATGGATCAGAATGAGCCATGACGACATTAAATACTGATTTATTTAGGGTTGTTATGGTAATCCGAGTCACACCATTTTTAACACCCATTTTAGTTTCATCGAGCCAGCATTTTTCTCTTCAAATCGTCGAGGCAGTGCCGCTTAAGAATGTTTATTTCAAAACCTTGTTACTTCTGACTAATATACTTTTAACTTACACTTTAATTTTTATAATAAAACTGAAGAACAGGTACACGGTTTGTTTAAAAAGTAGGTAACAGATTTTTTTAAGTAAAAAACTTAATAGGTACTATAAAGATATTATATTGTATTGAAATACTTTGAAATCACTGATTGATTAATTATTTTCACTGCCACAGCAAAAAAACACTAAAACTTAAAATGGATAAGACATAAATATATACAATATTGCTATGTACCGTTTTCTATTGAAGATAATTTTTTATGATCGTTTTTATAATCGTTTTTGGTGAAACTTCTTATTTGCATTATAATTAATTTTCGCATTTGCAATAATTATTATAATTATTGAACGCGAGCTTCTCAGAGAAATACCGAGATCAACTGACCGCGATCAGTCGCAAACAATTATTTTTATAGCTGCCAATGAACATAGATTTAACAGTTCTTATCAATTTTCTTAGTTGCGTTAAATAACACCAGATGTTTGCGAGATTAATTCATAATATGAATCATTTTAAAATGAATTAAATTTAATTAAGAAAAAATACCCATGTGTATGCTTATTGCTTACTGATAATTTATTGATTTATACTAAATATCTGGGTGCCGAGCTTTGCTCGGATGAGTTCAAAAAAATAGTACTTGTATGCTGTGAGATATTATTTTCCCAGAATATTATTCCGAAACGAATTTATTTCTGAAACATAATTTAAATAATTGTTTCTGTTAAATATTTTAAATACCTATGTGTATTTTTAAGCGTAAAAACTAAGTATCAACTTGAATTAAGCATTTTTTCCTGTAAATATTACTTAGGTCGCCATTTTCAAATCTACCGCCGTTATTGTTTTGTTGACTGAAGAACTCGCAAAAACCGATTTTCATAGATCTTGTAAAAATGTTCGAATCAGATGAAATTCTGCTTGCCCGTTGCCGTTTCAATAATCCGTTTTTAAACATTGATGCCAAATATCAACTTTATCGAAGTACTTTTTCTCTGTGATATCATCTTAGCAACTTCCAGTAAATTTCAAATATTTTTTTTGCATAGAAGGTACCTACTGAAAAACTCACAAAAATCGATTTTCGAAGAAATAGAATTCATATTATATCTTTTAATAACAAACGTCAGACTATAAACCTGCAGCGCAAAACATTTTTACATGCATCTTCACCATAGTTTTTAAAAATCGATGTGTTTTGATATACTGCATGCCTGCGTCGTTTTTGAGAAAAAAAAGTCTAGGTAAGATTATACGTCATACTATATTTAACGTACATAATATACATATTTTATATAGGTAATATAAAAATAACATACTTAGGTACCTATTTATTTAAATATTAGTTAAAACTACTTACATAATAATGTTTAGTTTTTATTTCTGTTATTTTTTACTATACAAATAGTTCACGGATTATTTTAATAAGTTAAAAATTCTGTCAGATAATTTTGACATATAAATAATGAAAGTAGTTTGTTTTCTCCAAAGCCTACTCACGATATTACAATGTTTTGACAGGTCAAAAAACCGTTTTTAAAAATGATAAAATCGATAGGAAAACGAATTTTTCCAGGGATGAGACCTAGCTAAATCGATTTTTTGCCCCCCGAAACCCCTTTTCGGTAAATTTGATCAAAATCGTTAGAGCCGTTTTCGAGAAAATATTTATATAGATACATAGAAACATAGATAGGTAGGTATATACAAGATTTACTCGTTTAATAATATAGGGGGATGTGATTTTCAATTTTGTTTTTCAGTGTATTTTATTTTAATTAGATTAGTTTGTAGTAATGGCTCTCCGTTCATAATATTATCAACAACCAATTAAGAATATATTTTTATGATGATAAACAGCGTGCAGTTTTGATTTAAATTTATCACAGTTCACAACTGAAAGATGCTAATTGTAATTCCAACTTCCTTAAGGTGCATTTTCATGTGACGCTCGACGCTGGCTTCTAGCGTCAAATGTGGTCACGTGACATAAACGCCATATTGAAAAAAATGTAGCGTCAAAGCTAAACATTGTTTAGCTTTTACGCTGGCGTCATTAGTTGTCTCTGGTCATTAATGATACGAGTTTTCTACAGCTAGGTACTGAGTTGTGCATCAAGTATCAACACACAGGCTTGCTAAAGAATTGCTTTATGTTGCTACTAGGGGGTTGATTCTACGAATTTAACCCATTGATTTTATTACTTCGAAAGTACCTATTTATTAAGGAAAATACTATCACCTGATGGTTTTTCGATGGTTAATTAAAATTCCCGTCTCACTTAGAACAAAACAATTTTTTTTATTGAATACTAAAAACATTAAAATTTCTCAAGATAAAATTTATTTTTTTCTCATATTCTGGTAATGCATATAATTACCTATAAAAAAGTAAGCATTGTTATATTTTTAATTTTAATTCCTTATAATTCGTGTACTTTCGCCGGTTATTTAAGTCAAAAATATGGGAATTTCATTTTTGATAATCGTATTCAGACATTGTCTTTTCTGTTAATAAATTTACAAAGAGCTTATTTATTAATTATTATAACAAATTCACCAGGGTTTTGATTTATGGATGTCTTTATTTGACGCTCTCTTTACAAGTTTACAACTGTCAAAACCTTGCTGTCTGTTGACGCTAAAATTTGACGCTGGAACTTGACGCTACAGTTTTTCAAGATGGCGTTTATGTCACGTGACCACATTTGACGCTAGACGCCAGCGTCTAGCGTCACATGAAAATGCACCTTTATTCTTCTTAAACTACGAGCAGTTCTCCTTTACTCAACACGTCTCTAATTCTTTAAATTTTATTCTAACTCAATTTCAAGTAGAAATCACCAACATATTATTTTTCTTTAAAATAAGAATTGTTTATTGCAACAAAAGAAGCAATGGGAACAGATTCAATCATCAAGATTGGTCTTCCATCTGCCCTTACAATAACAAAAAATAAAATACAGAAAATAGTACTTATAAAATGCAAAAAAATGTCTAGATTGACCGATGCATTGGTTGGTTTTCTAAAAGAATTTTTTTGATTTGAGTTAACACATTAGAATTATTGTAATCATGCCATGGAATTATGTTATGAAGGTCGTTTAATAATTTAGGGGCTGAATATGAGAATGATTTTTTTAAAGTTTGAGGTAGTGTGTGATGGAATTTCAAAAGTAATAGATCTAATCTGATAAGGATTTAAACGCTTTACCAGCCTACTTGTTATAAGGGTTCGTTATTTTTTAGCAAACGGAATAAAAATGAATAAAAATGAAGAAGTCTACGATTTGTCATGTTTAAAATACTATGATGCGTGAGGAAAAGTGTTATATAAAATGAATCTCCAAGAGACTTTCCTCGTCAAACTGTCTTAAATGATATTATATTTCTTTAAAAATACGACTTGTGATAAATGCATCCCAAATTGCATTCAAAATTGTCAATTGTCTCCGAAAAGGTGCATTTAATCTATAAAATGTCCTGTATAAATTGTGTTATACCTTTTAGCTTCAGCCTGTATATACAATAACAATGTAGGTACAGAAATCAATAAAATTTGAAATATTAGTTGTTTTATTTTAGACCTTTTGGTACAAATAATTAATTAATTATTTCCTCAACGTATTTAATTATATATGAAAAGCTGGCAACAATATGTTTCCTGCATAATGCTTATGTTATTTACTTATTTACCCACGAACAATTCAGTGGGAGTGCAAAATTATTCCTGTGAATTATTTCAAAGCACACAACTTACCAGGGTCGTTCTCACGCAGTTGATTGATTTTGTACCTACCTATTTAAATTTTGTGTACATAAATGAGCAATTTCGAATATATAAATATTATTGAAGTCTATAAATAAAAAATTACAAAAGTGCTTTTATATATAAAATTCTTTTTTGAAAAATATAATATACAATATTTATTTAACTATTCTAAAATTTTTTAAACAATTTTCTTTTTTCCAGGGGCAATAATTTAACTAGAGTTACATTATTTTAGAGTAGGAGAGTTATAAAGTAGCAAGCAGTTGGTACATTATATTTAGCCGCTTGTTCGGGCATCATGCAAGAACAATAGAACCAGTCAATTTAACTTATTATTAGATATTGACACAGATTAAAGGTATTGCGCAACAGGCCAGTGATGGCTGCCTCTTGACATCCTTCTCTAATCAGATTCAGAGTCCAAGTAACAGCTTTCACAAAGACTGGCACCCCCTTTATTTCATGTCGCATTTTCAACACATTGTTGCTGCGATGGGGAATGCGCATCATTCTCTAAGTCTAGCAAAAAAAAATGTTTTCTAAAAAAAATTGCGCGGAAATCACTTGGTATTCTGTTTTCATCTGCCTAATCAGGATGCGACTGCGATTTCAATTGATTGTAAGTAGATTAACAATACTTATGATTATAATTTAGATTTTTTGCGGATTTTTGAGAATACTATACACTAGGGTGGGTCAAAAAAATCAATTATTTTTTTTTTACAAGTGACACGGAAAAATGGGTTGCTAGACACCATAAAAAAAATCTCACCAAATATGAGCTCTTAATTTTAATAGAAAAATCCTCCGCATCACAGTTTTTTATTTTTTTCTCAGTCCAATAGAAAAAAATTCATACCTCATCATTAATTGATTGTACAGAAAAATGTTTTAAAAGAATTTTGTAGGAAATTTAATGCTCTACATAAAAGGTATCTTATATTTTTTCTACAAACCTCACCATTTGAAAGATATTGAAGATTTATAATAGTCATTTATTGTCGAGTTATAAAATTCATAAACAAAAATGAAATTTGTCTTAAAATAATCAAACTTAAATCTTCAATATCTTTCAAATGGTGAGATTTGCGGAAAAAATATAAGATACCTTTTTTGTAGAGCATTAAATTTCCTACAAAATTCTCTCAAAACATTTTTCTGTACAATCAATTAATGATGAGCTATGAATTTTGTTCTATTGGACTGAGAAAAAAATAAAAAACTGTGATGCGGAGGATCTTCCTATCAAAAGTAAGAGCTCATATTTGGTGAGAATTTTTTTAAGGTGTCTAGCAATATATTTTTCCGTGTCACTTGTAAAAAAAAAATAATTGATATTTTTGACCCATCCTACTATACACCTATATTACGTATTCTGTATACTTGTTTTTATCACTAGAAAACGACCGGATCGATTTTGATAAAACTTGGTACACTATCAATTAATATCTAAACTTAAAGTAACAGACGCTAATGACCCTTGTTGTCGAGCGTCTATAATTCACAATTAATTAATTACTTAAGCTTGAAGTATGTAGGTATCTATAGCTGTCTAGACTCTAAAGTATGGTGTACTAATTAGGCCCTGTTCGTTCAACATGAATCGCCAACTAAGTTGGATACTTTGTGCTAATAATATATCGTTTCTACGTAAAATGTGCTAATTATATAATTAATTAGTTCTTAACCCATACAAGTTTTCAATTATGGAAGTTTATTGTTATATAATATATTAATTTAAACGTCGATTTAAAATGAAACTTCATTAATATAATTTACAGCAAGAGTTTTAAACTTTCTTCGAAACGTTTGCAATAGTCTGTAATTGCATTTGAACTTTACAATAAAAAGACCAGCTGCATTCTTGAGAATGTGAATTCAAGTTATACAAATTCGTGTAGGATAATTATTATGAGGTAAATGTAGGTACACATTTAGTGGTTTTTAATAAAAAGTGATTTAAATCATTTTTTGTCTTTATTCGATAGATTTATCTTTAACACAAACAACTATAGTAAATACTAATCTGAAATAATTTATATTTGAAATGTAAGAAAAAAATAAAAAAAAGAAAACCAAATTGTATATTCAATTATATGCGGACAATGGTCAAACATCAAATAATTCGATTAACTTCCCACCTTTTTCAGTACATAATTTAATTGTACTGATGCGAATTCTTTGATTATAAAGGACGCTAACAGCTTTTCCGATTTTTTAATAGTTCGGTATTATAAATTTTCCTTATAAATGGCTATACCTAAATGATTTGTTTTAAACGTTTCCTTGCATAAGTAAAAATCTGTAAAAATCGTTAAATCAGGGCTCCAGCTCGACTTCGCTTTACAGGAGGAAAATTTTTTGCGGAGGGGTAATAAATCATAAATCGAAATATACGTGGGCGAAGCTACGGGTAATGGCTAGTTAATATATAAAACAGATATCTGCCTGTAATTTCGTTTTCTTGCGAATTTTTTTATTTTTTATTCTTAGGTATTTTGTATGACACCTTGGAAAATGTCTTTCTGATTGCTTTTGTATACTAGTACCACTCGAAAACGGGTAGACCGATTTTGACGAAATTTGGTTTACTATTTATTAGTAGCCAAACTTAGAGTAGGTATAGGTTACTTCATATTCGGCTATACATCGAGTTAAGACAAAATATCAATGAAAACCGGTGCGATTGAAGCCACGATTAAGTTGTCCTTGATTTCTGGCACCCGCGTTGATTGAAGGAATAATATAGTACTTCAGTCAGTGACTACAAAATTCTAGGGATAATTTTATTGGTATTCATCGTTTTGATCAGGTTTTGATTTCCAACATTAACGTGAACGGAGCCGTGGGTTAAGGCTATAGTCATATTATAATATTATATATAATATATATAATAATAATATATAATAATAATATTATATAACATATGTGTCTGTTTATAAATTATAGTGCTTTACAAATTCCCAATTACAAATTGTTCATTTAATTACAATTATTATAAACAAATTAAAATTACTTATAACTGACTAAAATTTTTGCAGTGAGATCTAGATTCAATAAAATTGCTAATAAATAAATTCCAGAAATAATGAGGTACGATTATCAAGAAAAATTTAAAAAAATAATAGCTACTAAAATACATAGTAATGTAGGTCATCACTATTGTTTACTAGAATTTGTATGCTTTTAAAAATATTATTTAACAGCGGAAAACCCCGTCAATTATAATAAATTCAAATACCTACATTCCAGAATTTAAGTTTCTAGACTCTACAGCATGTCCACGAAAGTTCTTTACAAATGGAAATTTTTTTATTAATTATTGGAGCAAACATTTTTTTCTGTGGAAAAGTTTTGCTTCGTCCAAAACCTCTAAAACACCAAAGAAAATTTTTTTCGGCCTAAAGTTATACTGTTCTTTGTATGGAGAGAGATGGAGGACATGTTGAATTCTGACTTATAATTCTGAATAAATAATTATACTTAGAAGTTAGTTATGTTATAATTTTGAATTAAGTTTGATTATGTAACTAATTTAGCGAAAATCTTGAATATCACAGATAATTTTTATTTTTAGTAAAATAAAACTTTTTGATTTCCCTCGTATAACTTTAGGCCGAAAAAAATGTTCTTTGATGTTTTAGAGGTTTTGGACGAAGCAGAACTTTTCCACAGAAAAAAATTTTTGCTCCAATAATTAATAAAAAAAAATTCTATTTGTAAAGAACTTTCGTGGACACGCTGTATATAGAGTGATTCAGTGAAAAGACACTAAAGTGTCTTTCGTGTTTCGGGGAAGTCACGTCAAATTCCACTGTCAGCGAAATACTCTCCTTTGTCAGCTCTGAACATTTTTGAGGTTATTTTTAGCTGTCATCATATTCAAATCTGAATGTATTTATTATATCTCTTTAGAGTACCGGTGACTCAGTATTTTTTTAGAAATATAATTATTACAAAGGTCACAGGACCAAAAGTGTATTTTAGTTTATAGGAATCCAATTAAAAATATTTAGTAATTATTGTTACATTGAAATTTGAATGTTTTGTTTTCTTGTCTATCCGTTTTTATTATTATTTATTATTACTTCCCACCTCTACTATGGTAGGGAAGTAATGGATTCAGTCCGAAAACAATATTTCGAGATTTTAAAAGATTTTCACGTTTTGAGACCCTAGCAATCGTTTAAGATCATTTTCTGACTGATGTCTGTATGTGTGTGTGTATGTGTGTATGTGTGTATGTGTGTATGTGTGTGTGTGTGTATGTGGTCAATTTTTCGCCTTCGATATCTTAAGAACGGAACAACATACGGGCATGCCGATTGTTCTATTGTGTTTATCAGCCTTTAACTTAGATCTGATTAGATTTTGAGTCAAATCGGTTCAGTGGATCCTGAGATATTCAAAAAAACGTCCTCAATGTCACGTATTAACATAGGTAAAAAAAAATATAAATGAATTCTAGATGTTATAATATGAAAAAAATGTAAATATTTTTTTTCTCTAAAATGTATAGTTTTCGAGAAAAAAAATATTTTACTAAAAAAAATAAAAATTGTACGTAAATCAAGGTAACCATGATTTTTGCTATATTAAGCTAGCCATCAATAGATCACCAAACAAAAAAGAGGGCCATGCTTTTTTCAAAGAATAAAAATTAAATTGTGTTTTAAAGACCACCAACAGCTAAGGTTATTTGGGCCTAGTCAAAGAATAAAAAAAAGAGTGTTTATTTTTTGCAAATATTTACTAGGTGGGAAGTATAGGACTGGTCATCAGTCGAATTTTTATTTATGGATTTCCAGTTTTGTTTGGAAATATTTAGGTAAATAACAAAATGTCAATGTATTTCACATAAACGACCAAACAATAACATATTATTATGTTTCTCATTTTTACCTATCAACCGTCACCTGTCCTTTGGCCTTACAGCTATTTTATTTATAATTTTTATTATTGTATTTGCCTGTATTATGGCAAGTACACTATTTATATGGATAGTGAATTACTTACTGAAATGTGTATATTCAAATTGGTGCAGATGTTGGATTGATGAAATGCAAACCGAATATTAAAGTTAAGAAAAATGTAATCATTATTATATATTATGGGTTATTTTTTTATTTTGACCAGAAACAAACTTAAGTTCACATAATGTTACATTTAAATACCAAAACGTATGTACAGTAGAACCTCGATTGAGCAAGCTATTGTGGACCCACCCTACCTCGAATAATCTAAAAACTCGGATTAGGACTTTTTTAAGAATTTAAAAAAGACTACATATTTTTATGACAAAATCAACATTTATTAACTTCCCATTGAAAGTTATTGTAATGGGTCCGTTCTTTTTTCTTAATCAAATAGACTCCAAAAAAGTAGATTTTACACAATATCTCGCGAATAAAAAATTATATCGACTTCGTAAGGGTGTCAATCGAGGCGTGTTAACGTCATTTTGATCCGACATAAATTTTACAAACAACGGTTCAGCCGTTTTTTTTTTTTTTTAATTATTGTTAAAAATAAATAATATTTATGTTTTAATGATTAAAATGATTACTTTTCTGTGTAATATCTGATTTAATTATTATTATTAATATTTATCAAACTGGGAAGTTCGTCGTGTGGATCTCAAGGGTTGCACTTTAGTCCTAATAAACGACCCACCTCACGGCTTGTTAATTAAAATATATGTCAAAATATATCGCCATTCTCGGATAACCGAGCTCTTACGCCCGAAGGATCGATTAATACGAGGAGTAAAAATTAGATGTACTAATATCGGTAAATCGTGAACTCGGACTAAACGGGTTTGGTTAATCCGATTCAACTGTATATATACACTATTTTGTCGACAGGGTTTTACATTGCGATCATTGTTTTGGTTTTTTTGGATGTTGACCGTAGTTACATAGTTTCAAGTTCAGTAATATGGATTTAGACCGGGGCCTGTCTTTTCGGAAGTTCATTTCGTTTTTCCACTTAAAACAAAATATAGATACTGCTGTTACTGAGTGTGTGGGGTATTGATTCAATCGAAAAACCTTTATGGTAGACTTTCGTCCCTACTGGGCAGTTGCGGGGAAGAAAACGCTGACTTAATTGAAGCACTCGCAAGCATCCTTTTCTTTATTTTCTCTTAGTCCACGTCAAACGTACTGTGAGATATAACTTATCGCTGTCTCATTACGGTGTACAGGAGGGGAACTCGTAATGGTTGAAAACTATAAAACGCACGAGGGGAAGAACTAGAAACAATGAGTTAATAAGGAAAGACTTAGAAGTACTCTGTACTTGGAATGCACTTTTGAATGGTTTAAAAGAATACGCGTTTAATCGACTCGAACCTTTACAAAACAAGAGACGTTTTTAGAAGGCATAGAGGACAGTATGGTGTAACGGTTAGTGTAGCCGACCTTTGGATCACACTGTTGTGGGTTCGAATCCCACCTGCGCTCATGGATGTTTTGTGTTGTAATTTAGTTTTAAGGAAGTTGTTATTTAATGTAATTAAGACGCTAATGATTTAAGTTGTCGACGCGTCTTAAATCTACAATAAATAAAATAAATTTTAGAAGACATAGAACAGATCCCATGCGGTGTGCGGGTCTTCATTCATTCTTATGTTTTGTTGTATGTGCCATTTTGAGCTGAACCAAGTAGATTCAGTACCCGCCCTGTTTTAGAAATTAGTTTGATTTTTAATGCAAAATAACAAAGCTACCCAAATTTATAAGCTCTGACATAAATTAGAATTAATATTTTTATTGTATATATTTCGAGAACGCATTAACTGTCGATAATAGATTTATAGAAAAGATTATGATATAATATGTTATTATTCTTATATTATGAATTAATTATTTATCAAAATTGTGTCAGATACAAAAACATTTCCAATATAAATCTGCGAAATATTTTATATGACGTGATGTTAATTAATAATCTTTACAAACATATTAATAATTAATCATATAATGTATTTTTCTATAATCGATAACGTATTCTAGGACGCTCTTTGCAGGAGCCTCATTTTTATTTACGAATATTTCCTTAAAAATAAAATAAAACAAATTCCCATTCATACGGAGAATTGTGTATCAGATATGAACTATAAATTGTCTTTTCGGCAGTGAACTTTAAAGAGCACATAACTATTTGTCATCTGGAAGTGTGCATTATGATTCTGTGGCGTCATCTGAAAGCAGTAGTGGGGTTCAAATAGGTTATGTTGCGACTGTTGTTTTCTTCAATGAACATAAGGTCAAAACTTTTTATTCACAAGGAAAGGGTCAATGAATTTAGATTTTACTGCGTATTTTCATAACTGAATAATATTAAAGAATGACTATTTTATTTACTATAATATTGTATTTTATCCTAATTAAGTTAATTTGTTAAGAAATTCTAGAAAAGAATTATTAATTATTTATTTTTTCTTTTGCCTAAAATTTTACGAGGTCTGATAAGAAAATACAATGATTTTTTCTCCGCAATTGAAAATGTTGCGCCAAGAAGAAAAAAATAAGACTTGTAGCCTTGCTCACGTTGCCAGTTTATCATTTGGACAGGTTATTATTTTGCCACCAGGAAACTTCTTGAGCGGCCCGGGGCCCCAGTTCTCAGTCCAAAACAATGATGAATACAAAATAAACAATAATTTTTTACTTCGCCACTTTAACAGTGATGAAATATTTCAGTCGAAATGTAAGATTACAATATTAAAACGAAGAATAATTTGACGTTGTGGCGGCCAGATTATAATTTGGCTAGTGTGGTTTTCCAGTAGGTAGGTACTTTGTGAGTTTCATATCTGAGATTTGTATATAAACATTTTTTTCAGGATATACGATTTGTGGTGTCTGTAACTGTTCTGAAATATTCAATAATAATATTATAATGTATAGAGTAGACTATAGACTAGAAATACTGCATTATCCAGTTTTTCCTAACATGGAGCGGTGCAACTAAATGTCTAATAAATTATGTAATCAACTATTTGTATACAGGGTGTCATAGAAAACTACAAAACATTTTAGAAAAGTTAGACACAATACAAAATTGATCTTAATGGGGCATAAAACGCAAAGATCAGCTCAGATAACGCCACTAGCTCAGAGGGTGTAATCCATACCTCTATGTCTTTAATATGGTAGCATCAACTAAAGTAATTACAAACCGGAAACCCCACAAATCGCAGATTTAAAATATCGGCGGTTGTCAAGGTAAAGGAGTTATAAGTATTCACAACATCCTTAGGCAGAACTTGTATTTCACATTTGTGAATCCTCCAAGATTTGTATTTGCACTATGCTCTTGTGGCGTTGCGAGTGACAAAAACTTGCAGTTTTATGTCCCATTTGCGATGAGCAAAAGCAAGACCAAAACCACTATTGGGATCCGTCAAATGAGCATATGACATCTGGTGGCAGAAAATTATACTCAAAACGAGGGAAAATTTTACATGCTAACATTGCAAATTTATCGTGAAATTGATTATTACAATAATAAAACAAGTAAAATAAACAAAAAGTTTATCGAGAATGGAATTCGCGACGTTTTCTAATATCATGGCATTAAACACTATAAGTTATTGCCTTGTAAAACTTACTGTACAGCGAATTATTTTCTAATGAAATGTGGAAAAACTGTATTTATGATCATACTGTACTACAATAGTTAAATCACTGATGATAGACAAAATTAGGACTAATTATGTGTACCTATACAAATATTTTGAGGTTAGTAACTTACCTACTTATTAGTGTTATTACAATATAACATATTATGTTGCAGTTATGTGCTTACATTATTCACCTAGCCCAGCCTTAAAGGATCGTTGAACGGATGTTTAATTTCGTGGAGATTTTGTTTTATTTTTAATGTTTTTAAGCAATATGCCGTAAAGATTACTACTTTTGACAGTTAATTTTTTATGCATTTTTCTCGTTATATTTCCGACAATTGATAACATGTTCGGCTTTGAGAATCCGTTCTCCTTCAACGAAATTCCTTTGTTTAGGATTCGTACCGGCCCAATCACAAATTGCACTTATATATTTTATCATTTCTTATCACTTTGAAAATCACAAAATTACACGCAAAAGTATACCCCGTATATGAAATCCCCCCCTGCGCCATGTTTTTTAAGCTCCACCCATCTGACGGATCCCAATAGTCATGGTCTTGTCTGTAAATCCGGGCTCAGACGTTTGGTGTACCATGTCGTGTGAGTGGTTTACTGGTATAATTATTTGTTACTGATGAGTACTGGTTAGTTTCTCATCGTCTGTCTTAAAAAATGGCACAAGCCGAAGAGGTCACAATTATTTGTACTCTAAGTTGACAAGTCCGTACTTGCGTCGATACTTTTTACAAAAAGCTACTAGTCAACGTGCCTGCAGTAGTATTTATCGTATAAAAGATTAACTGATTAATCATTTTTATAAATGAAACAAAACTCTTTTCTTAAAAAAATTGTGGAAGTAAGCATTTCCTAAAACTCATGCTGATTTTTCATTTGTTTTTCTCTTCTAAATTCCTATTTTGTTAATAGATAAATAGATAGATTTATTAATCAAATGTACATTAACAGGGTTGACACGTCAATTACAGAAATAATCATAAATCTTACTTTACAAAATCATTTACCGAATAAAATTCTCCTTCTAATAATATTTTAAATATAGCTTTCTTAAATGCCGTGAAGTTGTTTCTAATTTCTAGAGTTAGTTTATTATAAAGTACTGTACAAATATGTCTGGCGCTCCTCTCAAAAAGGGCTAGGCGATGCTTATTAATTGATAAATTTTCTTTATTCCTTACGTTGTAATCATGAAGATTTGATCTTTTAGGAGTATAAATATCAGTTACACTCTGTATATTATAATGAATACGATTTTTGTTGAATATTTTGAAATATCTGACTACGAACTGTATAATACTACCATTGCTGGAATAATGGAAAACGATTATAATATGTAATCAATAAAATGATTTTATGGGGAGCTTCTTGAATTATCTGTTGAACAGGTTTTGGTGACCCAGACACGGGTGCGGCTCTCAGATGTTTACAAATGTCAAAAGGTTTTCTAAAATGTATTTTATGTTTTTAAATGACATTATTTGCAAAAAAAAAAACCTGTCTATCTCAAACTATAAACAGTTCAAATAAAAACTTTCGAACAAGTATACTTTGTAGTATCTTTTATATTACAGTAAACATTGCAATTTTGAACTAAAACTTCGTAGATCGGGCAAAACAGAATATTATCGTTCTGTCACGGAAATTGATGACAGAAGTGCCATCACGCGTATGCTTAAAAAAACTATTGATATGTGTAAAGCGGAGAACACCTCTACGCTTAATCTACGCGATCGCGACACGATCGCGATAGCGATGGCGTTGTCAACCAGACCCGTCTTTGTAAATTTTATCGCCCACAAATCGCAACAAGTATGTGTGGATTCAGTTGCTTGCTAAAGACGTGTTCGATCTCCAACTCCATTATGAGTAGGTATTTTCAAAAAATTTTGATAGTTTATTTTGTGTCGCCAATTTCACTTCTATAGTAGGCCAAGGCACGCACAGGAGTCTGTAGCAGCGGGCAGATCAGACGAATAAACATAAATCACTATGGAAATGGTAGTGTGGGAAAGATACGTTCTCGCATACCGGCCTATCAAAAGTCACTTTACACATATGTATGAAAAGCAGCTATTTTATAGTGGATATGGAAAAAATATTTTTCTGTTGTTTGTGGAATAAACCATTACAATTATTATTTATTTTGCATTGAATGAGAATCATTCAAATATTTACTATCTTTTCTATGCAATCATGCATCTATTGGTCATTATTCATAACTTTTATCAAGTGTTGTTATAAAACGTCTGTGTTCTGTATTCAGTCAATAATAATAAATTACACTTACGAAGGCGGTCTGAAAAGTTTCCGACCTTAATGTGAAGTAGCACTTGTCAATAAAAACAAAGGAATGTGGTTTCGCATCTTTTGACAGGTACTCACTAAAATTTCAGCCATTTTTGACGCGCAATTATTGTTTGACAATCGTTTAAGTAAGTCGATGTTAGTGTTTTCGTGAAAATGGAAAAAATCGAGTCATAAAATATTTGTTTCTGAAAGGCAATACGCCTACGCAAATCAAAGATGAGTTGAACGCTGTGTATGGGGCCTGTGCACCATCATTTACCACCGTGAAATTTTGGGCAGCTGAATTTAAACGTGGCCGTACCAGCTTGGGAGACGATGAACGTTCAGGACGTCCAAAAACTGCAACCACTGACGATAACATCGCTAAAGTTCACCAAATGGTGCTAATCGACCGTAGAATTAAAGTGAAAGAGATAGCAGAGGCTATGAATATGTTCAAAGAACGTGTTTGTCACATTTTGAATGAAGATTTAGGCATGAGAAAGCTGTCCGCGCGTTGGGTGCCGCGTTTGCTCACGTTAGACCAAAAACGTGTTCGAATGAACATTTCCAACGCTCTGTTGGCAAAATTCAGGCGCAATAAATCAGAGTTTTGGCGCCGATTAATTACTGTAGATAAAAATAAATTTGAAGAAAAAATGTATTGTATTGTATTGTTTTCTTCGTTAGGTCGGAATCTTTTCAGACCACCCTCGTATTTCGATAACCACTGATCACACTACATTCCTCAAAGCTATATTCTTGCGTTTTTATAAAATATTATATACCTATATATATTATATAAAATCTTAATGAGGAATAAAGCATTTGATATGTTTTTCGGAGGAATAAGGATCAAAACTTCTGTGTTTATTTGCGACACATTTCTTAAGCGACATTTCGTGACATATTGTCACTTCTTCAGGCTCTGTACATATATAAATTACAATATTATATTAATTTATAAACAAAAAAGAGGCTTGGTGTGTGGGTAAAACCACACTACTAACTTCCCATTATGTATGTCTTTAGAGATTAGAGACCAGTCTACCGTAGAGAAACTATTTGCAATACAGGTTAACATTTTACAACCATTTTATAGTCGTTTTTTTGTTATAAAGAACCGCCAATTCAATTTTTTGCAAACCTTATCATATTTTCATTATGTAATTATGCATCGAATGAAATACTGTAATTTATATATGTACAGAGCCTGAAGAAGTGACAATGTCACGAATCGTCGTTTAATAAAATGTGTCGCAAATAAACACAGAAGTTTAAATCCTTATTCCTCCGAAAAACATATCATATTAGTATTACTTTACACTTTATAGCAAATTATTTTCTAAAGAAATGTAAAGAAACTGTATTTAGATCATAGAGATATTACAGGTAGAGGAGGGGAGTAATAGGCACAACTGTAGTGTCAGGTTGGAAAAAAGAGATAGAAAACGAATAGTTTCTCTTTTCCTTGTCTTCTTACATGTGATAGAAAAAGATAGAAATGCACTTTGATTCTCTGTCTCTATCTTTAGCATACTAATGCGTTTTTGAGTGGCTCCCCTACTCTATTTATAATATCTCTATGATTTAGATATGAATTAAAAAATTGTGTATTTATATATTTTTTAACTATAAAACCATAGCAACTATTGAAATTTTTCTCTTAACTCCGCCATGTTTGTAAAGCTCCTCTCAATTGACAGATTCCAATAGCAAGCAGAAGTCAATTTCATTTTGAAAAAACACAACAAAAAGATACTGTGTTTGGTATTGTTGAATAATAATTCTTTGTTTAACAACAAAAAATAGAGATATAGGTAATATATCCCGTGCCTATAAAACATTCAAAATATCAACTCTAAATACCATTCCACTAGAAAAAAGAACTCGTTATCACTTACTACCTTGAGAAATAACTATTTTATAGAAATTATCCAAATTACTTATTGCATTAATTTTAAACATTTAGAAAAAAGATAACAGCTACGAGCATTAATTTCTAACATAGAAGTCATTAGTCAGGGTAGATACATGACGCATATTTTAGATTTGTTTTTGTCAAAGAAAATTTTGTATCTTCTTCTTAGAAAGGAAGATTTTGCAAATTACTAATAATATTAACTTTTTCCTCTTTTGCAATCTTGAATCTATCCCTAAAATGTTGACATCCGGTCAATAATGTTATCTCAGCTTTTTTAAAATTTTCCAGCCCTATGACTATTAACTGATAAGCAGATATGTAAAATAACATTACCGTGCAATTAAATACTGCGTCTTGATTCGTTGATTGCTGGACGCACCTCTATTCAGTCTAGGCGATAATTATTATAAATAAAAAAGACGAATAGAATATTAAGGTTGGAGTCCGGAGATAGATGTCAATCATTGCTCAAATATATGACCTTTACTTATCAAAAAATATATATTTAACAAGTTTTGTATCACAGAAATATACATAATATTCAGAATATTTCTTCGTATTAGTACATTATATTAATTATCTGAGCATAGCGAAGACTAATCGTCCACAAAACGAATTTTGCGTTACGCAATTCCTCTTATGTTTTTAATCCGATTTTGAAGAAAATTTACTATAACTGTATATAGTTTTTGAAGCCACAAAGAGAAATTTAACAGGCGATAATGAATATTACCTCTGAGTACAGACGGTTTAAGAAAGCACGAAAAGCATCACACGGGCTTATATTTTCCTTTCGTTTTTTCCTTGTCTTTTTCGTTCGGTTATTTGTTAAACTGAAGGTTTTTGGAGTTATGAAAACATTCTAGTACAGGGTTAGCCATAGGTAGGGATGGTTTTCACCGCTTTTACTTAAGAGGCGTCCAAAAGTTGTTTACACGCATCCGATCGTGTTTTTAAAGCATCAACTTGGTATCAAATTAAAGAGGAATGTCTCCTCTAGACGGTAGGTCAACATTTTGAAAATATAAGTTTTTGGTTGCATATACTCATATATGTAATACTCCTATATTGTTTGCGCCCGTAAGTGAGACAGCAAATGACTGTTTCTATCTTTGTCGAGAAATCCATCTCGTTGTGCGCAAGCGTTGCAACATTCGATTCACATTGTTTCCATAGCAATTCCGGAAATATTATTATCACTACTAACCTTGTTATTATCATAGATCAATTAATATTATATAAATTGTTCATGCGCAAGACTTTCGAGAAAGACAGACATATATATTATATATGTTTGCATCGTAGGCTTTTCGTCCGACTCCAGACCCCGGCTAGCAATATAGGAGTATTACATATATGCATATAGTGCCTTTTTAAATATAAGATGGTTTCCGTAGTTTTTTTAAAACAAGATGGTTCATTTTTTAAGTCGTTCATTGAATTCCAAGGGACAATCTTTAGCTTTAATTTAACACCACGAGATGAGATGAGATTTCTTGAAAATTCTCGTTAGCTATATACGAGACGAAAGTTGCGAATTTTTCACCTTGAAACTTGAAACCTCGCTCGAAACTATAGAGAATGGCTATTTCTCGTCGGGGCGAAATGGCAACACTAATATTATTATGTGCAATAAATTACAATAAGACGGCATTTTCTCGATCAGATTCCTATTTTTTTTATACAAGTTTTGTTTTATCAATAAATTAATTAAAAACTTTTTAAATAATATATAGATACATATTATTTAGTTTTTTTTGACATGTATATTACTGACATACGTATAAGGAGCTCTTTGGCCTGTAATAATTATGTGTGTGTATTTATTTTTGTGGATTTTTTGCTAGAAAAACTAGTTATCTTTGCTAACCTCTTGCGTTTATAATTTACATCAAACGATAAGATGTCTTAAAGTCATCATAGTTCAGTTAATTATCAACTCAACAATTAATTACAATGTCCGTTTTTTAATCGATTGTTTACATACAAACATTGAATTATCATCATTTATCGCAATTATTTAACTACTATTATTATTATACATAGTACGTAATGTAACCAACCGTATGTAGCAGTGGCGGCTCGTGGGGTAGTGCCACAGTGCCATGGCACTACCCCTAATTTTTCAATTTTCTCTAAAAATATTTTTTGTTAATATTTTTATTAATATATTTTTTTAATCAATTTATAAAATTATCGATCGTCCGGATAGCAGAGTTCAGCCTAAATCGCACAAATTTCCTAAAACATTTTCACCACGCGATCAGTAACACGTATCCTGTGCCATTTAATAATAGGCACAGTGTAAACAAAGCATACCTTACGGTCCTTATATGTGAGCAAGAGAGATAGAACTATGACTCATGATTTCCCTATGCTGTAATGCTAAATTTAATGAAATGTGTGCCAGGCACATTATTGGCGATATTCTGTTTGGTCATTGTTGGAATTTACAACGCATTGTTGTTTCGGTTAAATGTTATTGTTGATAACAATTTTGTTTTATTATTTGACGGTTTGCTTTGTCAACATTTTTTTTTAGTTTGTGTAGCTTTGTAGTGTGTGATTTGTGTGACTACTGACTAGAGATGGCAGAAAAAATTTAATAATCGATTATTTAATCATTTGATTAATCGAATCATGATATCGATTATTCGATTAAATCGTCCGAAAATAATCGATTATTTAATCATTTGATATATCGAATGTGTATATGTATATTTATATTCAAAAACGTACAAACTACGTATTTTAAATCCACTAGTAAAAATAAAAAAAAATCAACCTCCTTCAAAAAGCCACTAAAAAGAGAAAAATAATGAAATTTTGAGGATACATATAAAGTATTAGTAATTAATTGGCACCGGCCTCAAAATTTCATTATTTTTCTATTTTGGGTGCCTTTTTTGTAAGAGGTTATTATTTTTTTTAAGTGTTTTACCAAACACCAATCGTAATTCATAAGTAATTTTCATACCAATACAGAACATTTTAAATAATTGAAACAAAAATAAAATCACAGAATTACAATATATATTTCTTTATTCATACAAAAATAAAAAAAAATGACAAGAAAATAAGTTTAAATGAACTGAGTAGATAATAGATAATTAGATTCTACATAAATTAAAAAAATAAGAAAATAATTCTGAATATAAGTACTACTACTGGATAGAGAGCACTATCAGTGTTGTATTGGTCAAACCTGAGTGAGAGTTATTTCACCGACCAATGGCAACGTTACAGCAGGGAATCTTCTGTTAGTATAACAGCTACACAAAACTTCGATTATTAGGTAAATAATCGATTATTTTTTTGATTAATCGAAACAAAAATATCATATGATTATTCGATTAATCGAAACAAAACAATCGATTATTTCAGTTATTTGATTAATCGCTGCCATCTCTACTACTGACAGTATCGTCTTAACTCTTAATTTCCTTAGTTTGTTTTGTATATCTAAGTGTGTACTTGTTTAGTCAAACATAGACAGTTGCGTGGATAGTCACTAGGTAAGTTATTTTCTATGTTTTATAAGTACTTCTTTTCTATTTTGACCTTCGTTTTGGCACCACCTGTCTAAACAGGCACGAGCCGCCACTGGTATGTAGGTATAAATGTAAAGCTCTTTCAGAAATATTTTGTTCTGTACATTAATTTATTAAAATTAATTGATTATTTAAATTTAATTAATTTATTATTATTATTTATTATTTGCCAGAATTCATGCTACAACACAAAATCTCCGAAAATTTCAACTACCTACCAACCTGTTACCGTTTGTGAGATAGAGCCTTGTGTTGGATGGACTAATGGGCGTACAAACGGACAGACATCGTAGAGTTCCGTACGTCCGAACGGAACCCTATTACTAAGCCTACGATGTATGTCCGTTCGTACGTACGGAACCCTAAAAAGTATCGTTATTTAACTGACATTTATAATACCAACTGATGACATTTGTTTTTCATAGTCATAACATGGTTGTCTGCTAGCTCACTTGTTGACAGATCATTGTTAAAAAACATTAATGCTTCTGCCGTGCCGCTGTGGTGTAATAATTAGCGTATTTGACGCGAAATCGAAGAATTCGGGTCTCGACGCTTAATAATAGTTTTTGTATACGGGTGAAATGCAATTGAAAGATTTTTTTCGTTGGAGAGCAGCCAATCAAATAATTGTTTCGAAACATATAGGAAAAAATCATTTTACCAACCAGTTGTCACAATCAGGATTCTAACCTGAACCTTTCCACTTTCGCGGCGGAATGAGCTTACAATACTCAATCGTGACAAGATTGCTAAACTAATATTCTCCATAGCTTCAGAATCAATAGATTTTCACTACATACGAGCGTCAATTCATATCTGCTAATTCAATAGCTATATGATATGAAGTGAATCCTCGAACCACTCATGTTAGACTCTCGTTGGTTCGAGGATTCACTTCATATCATATAGCTATTGAATTAGCAGATATGAATTGACGCTCGCATGTAGTGAAAATCTATTGATTCTGAAGCATATTTGGAGAATATTAGTTTAGCAATCTTGTCACGATTGAGTATTGTAAACTCATTCCGCCGCGAAAGTGGAAAGGTTCAGGTTAGAATCCTGATTGTGACCACTGGTTGGTAAAATGATTTTTTCCTATATGTTTCGAAACAATTATATAATTGGCTGCTCTCCAACGAAAAAAATCTTTCAATACACATAATATTGTCTAGGAATTTATACAATATATTATGTGAGGGAGTATTAGCATTGGTAATCATCTTTATGAATTAGTATTTTTCCATAATTAGCGTTATCAATCGCATAATTTTTACCAACAATGAATATGCAATGTATTATATAGGTTATATATTGTTAATGAACGCATTTTCGAAGATTACGAGTTGTTACTTAATGTAAACATATTTTAATTAAAAGGAGATTGACCCTTCATTCTTAATGATGCCTAGGTCATTGTTTACAACTTTACACAATATACATCAATATAAGGTCATTTGGTAACAACTTTTTTTATTATTTATGTGTACAACTTTAACCGATTTTTCACAATAACCTCGAATCTTACAGTTGTGTGTTTATCTCATTCATAACCATTTTTTTGTTTACTTTCATTTCCGATGTTACTGATTATATGATACATGCAGTGTCCTAGAAGTAAAGCCGATGTATAAATACATAAGTATACAAAATATTATACATTGTGACGTCAGAGAGTACAATTAATTGTTGACGCCACTTATTTGATTTTTTTTTTATAAAATTGATCAGACCGATAATTTATTTTAGCTGACCAATTATCAGCATATAATTATCTATCGAAAATAGCTTTTATTATTTTCTTCATAAAAAATGGGGTGCTAACGTTTTACAATGACCTTGAAAAAATTAAACAATCGATAAAAAAATGTCTATTACTGACCAATTAATGGTATTAATTGACCTTTTATGACCACTTTCTGACCTTTCAGATGGTATTTTTGGATTTTTTTAAGTCCATATATGAGGAGATCGCGGATCCAGAACAGAATATTATATTTTCACAAAAGTATACGAAATATTATACATTGTGACGTCAGAGAGTATAATTAATTGTTGACGAAACTTAATTTAATTTTTTTTTTCAATAAAATTGATCTGACCAATTATTTATTTTAGCTGACCAATTATCAGCAGATACTTAATTATCTATCGAATACAGCTTTTATTTTCTTTTTCCATAAGATGTGAGGTGCTAACATTTGTCAATGACCTTGAAAAACTTAAACAATCGATAAAAAAATTTCTATCGCTGACCAATTAATGGGATTAATTGACCTTTTATGACAATTTTGTGACCTTTCAGATGGTATAATTGGATTTTTTTAATTCCATATATGAGGCGCTAGCATCGCGGAGTCAAAATCGATCCATCTAGACTCTAGAGGCTGCAAGCGATGCGTTATATTTTTTGGCACATGATTCCCAGTTAAAACCAACTTTTAGGCAGGTCTTAATTTGAAGTAGGGCGCAAATTTTGGGATATTACTGTATGTTGGCTATTTTTAAGGTGGGTGATTCGTATTTTGAGGTATCCACATCCCTGCTCCGTACATCCCTAAATGCGAGAAATCCCTTCGAGGACAGTAATAATATATAATGGACGACGAGAAGAAGATAGAAAAAGAAAAAAACTTTCCTTTGTAATGATTAAAAATATTGCGATTCGCCAGTATTATTCTTGCTACTACCTTATTTAAAAACACCCTGTATAATTTTGAAAGGTTCCATTTTTATTCTGTAAAATTATTATTTTGCTGTCAAAATAATTCTATAATCGGGCAGCGAATGTTCATTTAGAAAAAAGTCGCTTTAATCGGTGTTTTCCTTTTTTTGGCAGCAAAAAGAAATGTCTGTTTTGTTTTGAGTTGTTATACAATACTAAAATGTAGGTATTTACACATATACGATAGTGTACCTACTTAATACAGGAAATACTTGCTAGTATGAACAAATAATAAATAATATTTAGAATTATATTATAATTTTATTTACGTTGCTGTAATAGGCTTTTTGTATTCATAAATTTTCGTATATTCAAGTATTATACATCACCACCTACATCGTTAAGCTTTTTTGCTTAAAGTTTCACCATTTCAAAAAATTGAATTATTTAAAATTTTGAATTATTTATGAACAATGAAACTGATAAAAATATAGAAACTATACATTTGGTATAGGTAACTTACCGCTTTTTTTACTGTCTTTATGCCAAGTTCAATTCCACAGTTTCAGTGTAGTGGTCGAAAATATTTTCAATGGTACTTTTTATAAACAAAACAATTGAATAACAAAAAATTAACAAAATATACTTTAATCGACAACAAATGTTAAATTTCCGATATCAATCACGACGTATTAAATAAAAATAATAAACACTGCGCATAAATATGTACAAATATTTGAAATGTTTTTATGTTTGACCGCTATTAATTAATGCACCGATATTAAACATAAAAGCAAACAGTTAAAATGTTCCTATTTGTTGCAATTATAATTTATTATGAATTAATTTTTGTATCGGTTCTGCAATTTATACCCGTGTATTTATTGACTTCCCTCTCTCTGTCGGAATACCTGTCAGCATCTTGATACAGGTGCAAATCTCCCCACCAGAGTCAATACTAGCCGATACATGGAGGACTTCGCATATGTACAAGGACCTGTCAATGTGTGTTAACCACCCGTTTCTAAACTTTATGTTGACGGGGTGTTGTGTTGGCGGCATAACAGCCATGTGCTGCATGTCATCAAAAAGGGATTGTACTTTTTATTTTATTAAATACGCCTTCAGAACAAGAATGCTCTAGAATAATTGACCACCGTCCAATTCAATATGATTTCAATGTTTTTATCGATTGTCTCATCTAACAAAAACATTATTAAGGTCGAACACCCACTAAACCGACATGACACGTGTCATTTTAGACAAGGGATTGCATTTTTTTGATAAGCCTTCAAATAACTGATCGCATTGCATTGGTACATGCAGGCCCGGATTTACCATGCAGGCAAGGCAGTTGCCTAGGGCGGCAAGAATTGAAGGGCGGCAAATTTTGACGGAAACTTTGAAAACTTGTTATATTCGTGGGAATTGAATTTCCCGTCTATTTCGTTGGCACGCGTACCAACATTATAAGTGGACAATGCCCGAATCGAGAAAAGCATCGATTTATGCAAGTCTCGATATTGGCCTAATATCGAATATTCGATAAGTTTCTGTATCGAAAATCATCTTATTTTCTCCCCTACAGTATATTGTGATACACATAACATCCTCTGTCATTTCTTTTCGTACCAAACTTATTCAACCATTGAAGAAGTTTCGAGGGGGGTGGGGAGCGGCAATTTTCGCAACTTCCTAGGGGCGGCAAATTTCTAAATCCGGGCCTGGGTACATGATTTCAATAGTTTTATATCGACGGTCTCATCTAACAAAAGTAAAATTAAAATTGAAGTGGCATGACACTTGATCTGGCGTGTAACTCATCATTTCACACAAGGGGCTGTATTTTTTAGATACTATGTTAGAACCAATCACATTTGAAATTTCTATTCAAATTGATTTTGATGTTTTATATCGACGGTTTTATTTAACGAGTACGTAACAAAGGTCGAATGTCTACTAAAGTTATATGACACGTGTCATAATAAATGGTCAAACGTGCCATTTCAGAGTAAACTTGTGCGAACAAGTGAATCGACGCCCACTTAAGTTGCTACGATTACATCGTATGGCATGCCAATTTAGTGTTAAATGTATTAAAAGCATATATCATTTTTGTTACGTGTTACGCATAATAACGTAAATGAAATCTTTGTATCTATTTAATCTTAATGTTTTGCAGACGCTGATACATATGATCTCTGTACATATGACTTCAATGTCAAAATCATCTTTAATTTTACGTGATTCATTGTATTTTCTTTTTCATTATATAATATGTTATTAAAATCGATCAAAAGTGTTGACGAACAATATTATTTTAGGTGACTTTTCTTAACTGTAACGAATGTTTTCACAAGCTGTTTTTTTTTTTTTTTGCTTTGAAACCCGCTGGATCGCCGGGAGTACTGCAGCCTCTTGGACTTCAGTATTCTCAAGTATTCTTATTCCTTGTACTTGCTTGCACAAACCGTTAACTGGTCATAGTTGAGGACAGTATGGCTCAGTTGGTAGCGTTGCGGCCTCTGAATCAGACTGTCGTGGGTTCGAATCCCACCTCTGCTCATGGATGTTTTGTGATGTAATTTAGTTTTTAAGTGATATATTATAATATTTGTTGTATTTAAGACGCTAATGACCTAAGTTGTCGACGCGTCTATAATCCACAATAAATTAAATTAAATAAATTAAATAAACTGGTCATAGTTGATAATAATATAGTCTTCTGAACCCATGCTTGATTGTTCATATTGTGTCATATTCGCACAGGATAAGTACGCTTTTTTGTTTCCTTATTGCATTGTCTGTACCATAAGCTGGTTTAATTTTAAATGTATATACTTATTAAACTTTCATAAAAATTTATCACATATGTGTATTCTACCTACTGCAATAATTTGCTACGATTAATGATATAAATAATTTGTTATTTTTGTAATTTAAATTCATTTTTTGTGTTTTAAAATTTGTGACGAGCAAATTTATTAAATAATAAATATCAGTTCTTAAAAATGAATAAAACTGAAACAGCCTAGCGCAACTCTGTCCACATTGATTAAGCATTATCAACAATGCTCAAAAGCCCGGAAAAGTTAGCAAAGAGATAATAGTTGTCGACTGGATGGACATATTGTCAAATTTGGTCACATCAACCAGGTATTGTTCGCTAATCAAACATGCTGACTCTCTACATCCTGCGGACTTTGCCCGTAACACATATATAATGATTAGTTTTTTTACCAGCGGCTTT
Source organism: Mongoloraphidia duomilia (assembly GCA_039654895.1). Classification (NCBI taxonomy): domain Eukaryota; kingdom Metazoa; phylum Arthropoda; class Insecta; order Raphidioptera; family Raphidiidae; genus Mongoloraphidia; species Mongoloraphidia duomilia. Next base: position 43,665,747 of record CM077524.1, on the reverse strand, counting down.
GTTAGCTTTAATGTCGGTTTTAACAAAAAATCTTATTTTAAGTTCAAGCACCAATTCAATCGCGCAATCAATTTTATTTATTGTAGATTATAGACGCGTCGACATCTAAGGTCATTAGCGTCTTTCAACTACACTAAATAACAACTAACTTAAAACTAAATAACATCACAAAACATCCATGAGCACAGGTGGGATTCGAACCCACGGCAGTCCAGTCTAGAGGTTGCGGCGCCAAGCATTCTAACCACTAGGCTATACTGCCCTCCTCGCGCAATCAAATATTTTTACAACTCATATCGAGCACATTCCGATTCCGTAAAAAATGACTGATTTTCAAAATGGCGCTTGGTACTCGACTATCTAGTCTTCGTAACTTTAAAGACAGGCAGATCCGCCCCCCACTACAAAGAAATTTTGTATGGCACCTTATCTCAAACGATAACTATGCTAATTGACCTATTTAGACACAAAATGTACAATTTAAGGAAAAATTGTCGCTTAATAATTGAATCATTACTATTGAATTTGTTTATCCAATTATGTAAAATTGTAAAATTGAAGTTATACAGTAATTTTGTACTTCCCAGTCCGATTTTCGGACGAATACAATACTTAATTCCTACTCCCTAGAGTCGCGAAAAAATAAAAATAAAAACTCGGATCGGAGTACCAAACCCTGCCGACACAATAGTGAATTTGCGTATTCATTATGGCATTTAAATGCCGATGATAAAGTTCACATAGGGTAAGTTCGGTTTTACGCTCGATTGATCGAGCCGAGCGAACAGATTTTTGGTCACGTGACAACCGAGCAAATCGAGCCATCTAAACAATTCCGAACGTAATCTAGCAGATTTTTCCAAACGTCAGAATAAAATGGCGCCAATAATTTAAATTCTTATTACTAAAGCCGAAATATATTCTTTATTGCTCCTCATTTTGATTTAATTCAACATTGTTATAATAATAAATCATGAATCACAATGTTTTTCGTTTTATTCCTTTATTTTAAAATTAATAGTAGTACTGGTTGTTGATTTTTTCGACCCATAGATATAATAAATATTTTATTTAATCATTCTGTGCGATATAGACTTATTGATTATTACTATTCTTTGAATAAATATTATTCGTGTGTTTTTACCTATTGAAAAATTACCTCATACAAATAAACTTCGAAATTTATCCATTCTCACAACAAGTGTTTCCGCTCATTTTTAAAATGAATGCTCTGAAGATGGTTGAATCTGCTTGCTCGCTCGCTTTCCTCGGAGCAAATCGAGCGCGCTCGATCTGCTCCAGATCTTAAAACCGAACGCAGGATAGAGATCTTTCAGAGCATATAAATGTTAAATCCGAACGTATTAGAGCACTCCGATCAATCTGAGCGTAAAACCGAACTTACCCATAATAGACCTTTTCACCAGTAGTTACGCGCAAGCGCCGTCGCCATGATTATAATCGCGCCTTTCAAAAGTTTCGTACGCTTTTCGTATTCTTTTTGACGTAATGACTAAGTCAGAACCGTTTTTCAATGTTAATTTAGATGAAAATGCTACTGACGGTGCTAAATTAGTGCACAAAACTGTCGAAGAACATACTTATGCTAAATTGGGACGGTGGTTGAAGTGCCACGGCCGGAAAACTGGTGGAACGAAAATTGGTTGAAAGGTTAGAATCCTGCCTGTCATAAATTGTTTATCGTAAAAAGTTTATCTTTAAAAGTACTCAAATATTTTTCTAAGGTGTTGTACCACATCTTTAAATAATATATCTTATTTAATTACTATTTACTTTTTCAAAATTAATCATTTGCCATCTGTCAATATGACAAGGCTGAAAAACATGGCGGAATTGGGCACATGCGCAGAAAAAAATGTTTGTCGATGAAAAGGTCTATTATTGTACCATTGTACCTAGTTTTGGAAAATCTATATTTGAAAGTTTATGACAAAACCATACGTTTTATAATTAGCTATCAGCCATATTTCCAGTTATTTACTTGTTTTGTGAATCCAATTTCATAAAATTTCTAATTCTTTAAAATCACTTTGAAGTTCATATATTTTATATTTGATTTTGAGCCATCTACTTTCTCACCTTTATAGTGTCTATTGAAGTCTTCGAAGATCATAAAATGTCGTAATAATCTAAAATGTCGACATTATAAGGTGCAGGTTTTTTCAAGCCATCTGTAACAATAGTGAATCTAAAAAAAATTTTGTACCACTTGCAATGGATTATTTAAATCTAGTAAAGTTCGGCACTTCCAAAATCCAACGTATTATTATTTTTAATATTATGTAAATTATTCATTTTCAAATGTATGTTTGTTTACAGTAGGTACCTGAAGAAGTCTGAATAAAGAGACGACACGTTGTACAATTAGTAAATTAAAAATCATTTAATTTGCTACACACAACGCTCTTTTGAATATTAAATGGTTTTGCGTCGGCTCTACTCAAAAAGCTTTTCAATATTTTTTAAAGTGTCCTGTAGTAGCGCAACTAGATACATCCTTTATCTTTAATTTAAGATCAAAACGGACCCCTTAAAATCAAAAATAATGTCGGGAGAGTGTAAATAGTGAACGTATGTTTTTCACTTTTTACGTTACTTATCGGCTACATTTAAACCCCATAAACTAGATTTTATTAGTCACTAGCGGCCCGGTCTGGCTTCGCACGGATGTTATGAATTTATGATTTATAGCGGTTCCGCCCGGCTTCGATAATAAAGATTAAACACCCGCCCCTCCGCCATATATACACGTACTTCCACCATGGGTGCCAAGAATTTATGAAGCTATAGAAACCTTCCTGGTAGTGAGCACAACAACTCACCAAAGTTTCATCGCAATCGGATGAATGGTATAGGAATGCATACGGGACAAACAGACAAACATTTATTTTTAATTATAGGTACTTATTAATTATAAGTACGTAATCGGTATTTTTGTGTGCAGTGTTAATCGAAAGGCCAGCAGTGAGAGAGCCCTCTTAATGTGAAAAGATGACATTTTCATACAAAACATGGATAAAATACCAAATTTAACATTAAAATCATACACGTGTAAAATTGCATATGGCCCTAAACTAAACCATTGATTTTCACGGAATAATTTGACATTAAGTTTATAAATCAGTTTCCGGTTCAATAAACGAGATGATTAGATATTGTTTTCATTAATTGAGAATTTTAATAGTGGGTAGAAAAGTACAAAAGAAGGGAAGAAAATATATAAACCAGAATATTTTAGCTATTATTGCTTTCCTTTATAGAACAGCTTCAGTGAACTTCCTCATCGATTTTTTCGTAATAATAACATAAAAATATCTATTAAAACTTAAACATTTCAAAAAGCAGAAACGTGGTAAGATAATAAAAAATAAATATATATGTGTGTGTGTGTGTGTGTGAGAGAGAGAGAGTGTGTGTGTGTGTGTGCGAGAGAGAGAGTGTGTGTGTGTGTGTGCGTGCACGATAACTCTCGACAGAATTAATCGATTTAAACGAAATTTGGTACACACATTGGAACCAGTCACCGCAAGAAGCCTATTTAAAATGGGCCCAATCGGACCATTTTAAGGGTGGTTTTTAGGGGTTCTAAAATGTTTTTGGGGCCAAAAATACCGAAAAAATTCTCAGAATCGTTTGAAAATTGAAATTTAACCCTTTTGAAACGATTAAAATGTGCTCCTAAAATTTTAATAAAATCGGCTCGACAGGACCCGATTTACAAATTTTTTGAAAACACTAGTTAGCGGATACGGTTTTACATACACTGAAGGGTCTATTTCCGACACTGGTCTATGATGGTAGAATTACAATGAGGTTGTAAAAAAATAATAATTAATATATAGACGTATGAATTTGTATCTTTAATTTTAATAATTATCTGATGCAATAATTTTACATATTACTGTGCAGTATAGAGATTTAATTGTCAACAATTTAGTAACGTAGGCCCATGTTATAATATTCTATAATTAAAGGTCAGGAGAAATTTAATAGCCAGTAGCAAACCAGACCAATACTTGATATACGATATACCTATATTGTATGTTCTAATAATTATGATTATGAATTATTGTTTAATTGTATACTAAAGAAGAATTATTAAAAAACAAAAAAACTCGCCTACTTTTAACATAAACTTTTAATACAAGCTTCCAATAGTCGGGTAAAACATATTTACCACCATGATGTCATCTCACTACTAGGTAGCACACTCAAAATTTTACCCGAGATTTTACCCAACTAATTTTCAAACACATAACACTCCTTTCATTAACTGAAATATTATTGTTATGATTTCATTTATCAACAATGTCGTCGCGACATTTTCTTTCAATTTTCGAAGATACGCTATAGACAGGGACGTACGCAGAATTTTGTTTGAGGGGGGGGGGGGCAAAAGTTATGAGAGTAAACACGGATATCCGGTTATCATACAGAAATTAGGTCACTGATAAACGGTAGTTCAAATGTTCTAAGTGCAATGAGTTCAATAATAAAAGAGATTAGTGTATGATGTAAACTTAATGAATTTTCACACTTTATTCAATTATTTCAGATCCCCAGAGGGGCCACTACCCTTCATGCCCTAACTATTTTATTTAATTCTAAACTTAAGTGTAACCCTAAAGTGTACCGTTTGTAAGTCAAAGCAACAAAAAATTAAAAGTTAACGCTTCATTTCTTATTAAACAACGATTACATAAAAAAATTACTTTAGGGCATAATACGTGCATTATGACTTTTAGCTTCAGAATGATCCCAGGAATATATGATTTCAATATGGACATCATATAGGTATATTACTACGTCTTCCCAAAACTTGTTTCAGAAAGAAATTATTAAAAATTAATATTCCAGACTAAAATTCAATTTGACACTATTAATTTCTCTTTATCTCGGAAGAAAGAAACTTTTTAAAGTTGTAACTTACATATTGTTATTAAATGCAAACATGAACAATTTTACAGATTTACATAGCATAATTTGAATGAATTTATATATTAGTAGTGTACTACCTAATTAGTAATTTATTTAAGGTTAATGTACATGTTTCCAATTATTATGAGGTGACATAACATTTATTATAATAGTATACACATGTTTATTGAATCAAGGACGACTTTATTTTGATCTTGAGACTTGAACACCGTTATTTTAATGCCTCGAGGTTTTGGAACGAACGTAAATTCCCCGCAATTAAAACTTTGCGTATTAAAAACAGTTGAACTGTATATGTTTTGTTATGTTGTTTATATTTCGACCGTAATTTTAATGAAATATAGTTATATTGGGTGCATCATAGACGTAGACTGTAGAGTTAAAAAAAGCAGAAAGTAAATATAGCAAATGTACAATAAAATTTCTGTTTATAAAGACATAAACTTTTTATAACGATTTAATCTTAGGAAAATATTATACCTACCTAATATGTTACTTCCGAAAATCAAACCCGAATCCTTCCGTTTTGTCATTACACATTCGTATCCTGGTTGTGACATATCATTTTTTCTTATACTTATGAATAAAATCCGAACAAAGAGTTAATCCACAATTAAAAAAATATTTTAAAGTAACGGTAGACATTTTTTCGACCTCTCTTATGCTCGATTGCACAAAAGCGTTGTCGTGTGTTTTTAAAGACCACCAACAGCTAAGGTTACTTGGGCCTATATTCTGATTTTAAAAATAAATTAAAGTTCGTCTTCGTCCTAGTTTAAGCTGTTGTCATCGTTCATTTTTGCCTCTTTTTCATTTGGGCGAACATTTAGATGAAGCAGAAATAATCGGAAGTAAATATTTGAACGTTCCCTAACATAAAAACATAGATTACGTTACTTTTGTGACGCTCTGTATATAACAATGTGCTATAATTTTTGATTTGATTAACAAAATAGTTTGTATCTAAAACGGGGCATAAGACATTTAAAAGAACCCGGAAAGACTAAATCCTCTTTTTAACATAGTGCCATTGTCCTTGTCATTTTACTACGTCTTCTCTTCGTTTTTTTCTCAAGTGAACAATCAACAAATCAAACAAATAAACCTTCACACAAACAATTGAACTGTTAAAAGTACTGTACAATAAAATTACAATTATGCGAAAGAAACTCGAATCGTCACCATTGCTATTATTCACTGCATTGGTTTTCCCCAGAATGTGGTCGTTTTAGGACATTTAAACTATTTCATAAAGTTAATATATTGCAAAAAGGGCTTTAAACTCAGATTAGTGAGTATCACTTCTATGTAAATATTCTTCTGTACCGAGATATATACTGACTGGTGACTGCGGCTGTTGATCATAGGATTTACAATCTAAAATCACACTTTCGTAATTTCCTCTTTCCCTAATTATTTTTGGCAAAAAACTTTCAAATAAAAGTTTTAGGGCATAAAACTCTGCATCTAAGAATATAAACAACATTATTTTTTTGCCATAATCATTACAAAACAACTACTTTTCATACATGTATGGCGGCCTGTATTTGGTCATTTAACAGGCAAGCGTTCCGAAAGTGTTTTCATAACATAACTAGTGCGGTAAGTAAACGGTTGCCATAGTAACTTATGTTCATTTGCTCTATTCGCCTGCTATTACATACTCACGGTCTGCTGTAAAAGTAAAGATGGCGACGCAAATGAACTGTCAACATTTTTTGAAAATACTGAAAATTAAATGAAAAGTAGGTATTTTGTAGTGGGTATGGCAAAAAATACCATATTATATATCTCATGTGTAATGGTATTATGGCTCAGGTGACTGCAAAAACCCGCTATCGCTCGTTTTTACATACTGTCATCACTCGTCAGTAATATAAGTATACTCCATTACGCATCTAGATATACAATCTACTGCATGCATGCTTTGTAATGACAAAAATTGGATAAGAAAATGATGAAAATTACCTCAGAAATAGCAAAGCATGCAAAATTAATTTTGTTTATTGATTTAGATGCAGAATTGCATGCCCTAAAACTTTTATTTGAAGGTTTTTTGCCTAAAATAATTAAGGATTCAGGAAATTACGAAAGTATGATTTTACATGTTAAAGTCCTATGATCGGCAGGCGCGGTCACCACTCTGTTTTAGACATTCCCATCCCAAAAAAAAAAAATTTGTTACTATATTAAGGCGGAGTTACACATGTAGCATTTGTCAAATACCAAATATCAAATGTTTGATATTTTACAAATACCTTGTAGTGTAAATCTGAAAAAATTGGCGAATCTTTGATATTTGCGAAACATTAAATGTTTCCCGTCTGTTGTCGGTAAATTATCACACATCAAAGTGGGCCAATGTTTGTAAAACGAAGAATTCGTACCAGATATACGCAAGTTTGCCAAATAGGCACATGTGTAAACATACATGTATGTGGTTTAACAATTACGTTGGCAAATAATTCGTCAGTTAATGCTAAACATTTGGTATTTGTCACAATTCTACACGTGTAACGAAGCAGCGAAGCGCTGTAGTGCAATGATTAGTATATTAGGCGCAAAACTGGATGATTCAGCTTTGAATCCCGATGGTTATATCTGATGCATACTTTCGAGCGATCATATTATAGAAGTGAAGAAAGTGTTATAATACAGCATCTGTCCGTCCATCCATATTGTTGTGTCTTTTTGAGTCAACATTAATACTCTACATAGTCGACCACAACATTGTTTTGTTTTGGAGTTTCTATGAGCTACGCTTTTGAAACAAACAAGTAATTCAAAATTATAATTTCGTTGTGATCAGACCTATTTTAGACTCGTCTTGATTAAATCAAATTTTGTTGTATTTTATTTATTTATTATTAATTTTATATAAGGATCTACGATATTATTAAATCACGTCAAAAAGATCTTTATAATATAATATGCAAAGGCCTAACTGACATAACGTTCAATAAAATTGATTCATAAATTTAGAATTATTTTTTTTATTATTATTATTATTATTATGTGAAGGAAAAAAAATCCTTAAAGAATTTTGCATCCACAAGCACCCTTCGGGTTCGTCACCGTCTCACAAGGGATACTTGCGGAGCAAGGTGAAACTATAACCGCGTCTCAAACCATGAAATGGGCGATTACATGAGTTTGGGTCGTGCGCACGGAGTACATGGAGCGACCCAATAAGCACAGCCTTTTTCATGTGGCAGAGTAGTGATTCAGCATTGCGCTGACATGCCGGGATAGCTTTTATATTTGCCAACAGAGACGGTTATTATTATTAGTTATGACTTATGACTACTATGGCTACGAAAAATATCTATATATATAATAAGTGTCATTTTCAAAACATACCCTGTATATTTTAAAATTTTAATTTAAAAACATTAACAAGTTCACTGAAATTTATTTAATTTAAGGTGTGGGATTTTTTTTACCTTACCTTTTGATTTATATCTACAAATACGTCATTGTGGTTGGGAAATTGATGTTTTATAGTGGAAATGTAGGTAATATCTTCGTAAAATTTGAAAGGTGATAGGTAAATGCACGGGGAATCCATTCTACAGGTTAGTTTCTCGTTCGCATGTGTATTTTTCATATACAGGCTGTTTCTCAAAAAACGCCTCAAGCCATAACTCCATTATTTATTGACCGATTTTGATAAACAAAAATTCGACTGATGACCAGTCCTATACTTCCCACCTCGTAAATATTTGCAAAAAATAAACACTTTTTTTTTAATTCTTTGACTAGGCCCAAATAACCTTAGCTGTTGGTGGTCTTTAAAACACAATTTAATTTTTATTCTTTGAAAAAAGCATGGCCCTCTTTTTTGTTTGGTGATCTACTGATGGCTAGCTTAATATAGCAAAAATCATGGTTACCTTGATTTACGTACAATTTTTATTTTTTTTAGTAAAATATTTTTTTTCTCGAAAACTATACATTTTAGAGAAAAAAAATATTTACATTTTTTTCATATTATAACATCTAGAATTCATTTGTATTTTTTTTTTACCTATGTTAATACGTGACATTGAGGACGTTTTTTTGAATATCTCAGGATCCACTGAACCGATTTGACTCAAAATCTAATCAGATCTAAGTTAAAGGCTGATAAACACAATAGAACAATCGGCATGCCCGTATGTTGTTCCGTTCTTAAGATATCGAAGGCGAAAAATTGACCACATACACACATACAGACTTCAGTCAGAAAATGATCTTAAACGATTGCCTAGGGTCTCAAAACGTGAAGATCTGTTAAAATCTCGAAATATTTTTTTCGGACTAAATCCATTACTTCCCTACCATAGTAGAGGTGGGACGTAAAAACCAAAAGAAATCATTCTAGAAATACTACAAATAGGCACGTGACTATATCAACGAATAGGCTCTAATTTTAATCAACTTTAATGTAAAATGACACTCAACGTTTTTTTTAATGCCTACATACAATTGGGTTTTTAAGTAAATTTTTTTTTTTACTTAAATGGAAGGACCACATACAAGTTTTATAGCAAAACTGTTTTTTTTAATTTTTTTGCTTACTAATTAAAAAGTTATATTTAAATAAAAATTAATTTTTAAACTCAGTTCCGATAACGCGCCGAAAGAATCCGAACGCGTGTGACGTCATTATGTTATCTATGGTCTTTGTATCCATGGTTACCAAGTTAAAAATTTATTATTTTTGATAGTATGTGTAATACATATACACAAATACCAACAAATGCAGACACATTTTAACATAACGACGTCACAAACATTCCTGGCGCGTTTTGAAGTCACGTGATATTTTTTAAATTTTTGTACATTTTAATTAATTTTTAGTAATTTATCTATAGCTTTAAAAAATTTTTTCTTTTCGATTTTCAATATTATTTATGTTAAATTATTAGAAAAAATTAAAAAATTAATAATTTTTTTTAAACTTAAATACCTAATTATCTTGAAATGTCTAATTATCTCTTTATAATATAATGAATTATAAATTTTCTATATAATTGCAACTAGTACGTTTAAAGGAATTCACAAATTTCAATAATGTTAATGAGTGTAAGTTCTAGAAAAAGTTTAACTGAAATACATGGAAGTGTATTCAACAGAACAAAATGCATAATAATAATAATATGTAATTCCGACCCTGACATTGAATATGAGGCAATTTTTTGAACTTCAACATGTGATGCTCACTGTTTTTATACGATGTTTTGAAAACGACTATACAAATAATGTAATAAAACTGTCTTTTCCAACATGACTTATGAAATTACGAACTATTTATTAGCATATTATTTTTTATCGAAAAGGCTCTATTGAATATCTTATCATATTGACACTTCTTTCGTGTGAGGTCTGTGACACAGCGATCTTATATTCGTTAAATAAATATTTTAATTAATTATTTAATGAAAATTTGAACTTTCAAAATCAAAATATACTAACATATGAACAAATATTTTTTATTTAGTTTACATTTATTTCTCTCTTTAAATACAAAAAACTCGGGTCGCAGTGCCAAACCCTGCCGACAATATAGTGTATTTGCTAATACAGGCATTGTGGCATTATTATGTGAACTTAAGTTTGTTTTTTGACAAAATAAAAAATTTAACCCCTTAATACATCCCTTAAAATAATTAAATTTTTCTAAATTTCAATATTAGACAAGGATTTTATCAGTACACCCAATTAAATACACCCTTTCATAAGTAAATCCGTATCAACAAACTAGTGTTTTCATAAAATTTGAAAGTCCGGTCCTGTTGGGCCGATTTTATTAAAATTTTAGCAGCACATTTTAATCTTTACTAAAGAGTTAAATTTCAATTTTGAAACGATTCTGACAAATTTTTCGGTATTTTTGGGCCCAAAAACTTTTTAGAACCCCTAAATACAACCCTGAAAATGGTCCGATCGGGCCCATTTTAAATAGGCTTCTTGCGGTGATGGGTTCCAATGTGTGTACCAAATTTCGTTTCAATCGATTAAGTCTGTCGAGAGTTATCGTGTACACACATATATATATAAATATATAAATATATAATATATATATATATATATATATATACATACATATATATATAAACATTTTTAAAAATGGTGCCAAAGTGTTCAGGAGGCTATGAAACGTCGAGAAATTTTGGTCCGACCCCTAGGTCCCACCATCCGACCGACGCCAATAGTGTATGTGCCATATGGCAAATACACTAAAAACTCGGGTCGCAGTGCCAAAACCCTGCCGACAATATAGTGTATTTGCTAATACAGACATTGTGCTGTTATTATGTGAACATAAGTTTGTTTTTGGACAAAATAAAAAATTTAACCCCTTAATACATCCCTTAAAATAATATTTTTTTTCTTAATTTCAATATTAATCAATGCAACCTCTGTACCAAATTAATGACACCCTTCAGTAAGTAAATTACTATCCGCAAACTAGTGTTTTCATAAAATTTGTAATTCCGGTCCTGTCGGGCCGATTTCATTAAAATTTTAGAAGCACATTTTGATCTTTACTGAAAGGTTAAATTACAATTTTGAAAAAATTCTGAGAATTTTTTCGGTGTTTTTGGGCCCAAAAACATTTTTCAACCCCTAAAAACCACCTTTAAAATAGTCCGATTGGGCCCATTTTAAATAGGTTCCGTGCGGTGATTGATTCCAACGTGTGTACCAAATTTCGTTCAAATCAATTAAGTCTTTCGAGAGTTATGTCGCCAACACACACACACACACACACACACACACACATATATATATATATATATATATATATATATATATATATATATATATATATATATATAAACATTTCCAAAAATGGTGCTAAAGTGTTCAGGAGGCTATGAGACGTCGAGAAGTTTTGATCCGATCCCTAGGTCCCGCCATCCGACCGACTCCAATAGTGTATGTGCCATATGGCAAATACACTAATAATATAATATCTAAAACAGGTGTGACCACAATGTTGATTGTGATCCGTGTGCGTCTCACGTCCACCCGTCAAAAATAATTTTAAAAAATTTGAAAACTTTTCTTACACACAATTTTATCATTATTATTAAACAAAACATAGTTTGCAGCAAACTTAGCAAATAAGAAAATGTTCTGGTCGATTCTTAATGAACTAGGTCGATTTTTAACGGTCTGATCGATTCTTAGTGATCTAGGTTGACCCTCGTACGAATAGCCGACATAAATTTTGAAAATTAAAATTTTTAACTTTCGCGAATGCCAATCGTTTGTGAATCTTTGTGACACGTTTCATTTCGTTTGTGACTCATTAGTTAATGAGTAATTCAATGGTTAATTAAGAGTACGATTAGCCGACATTTTTTAAAAATTGATTGTAATTTATACAGGGTGCTGAATTGCTTTGCGGGTAATAGGGCTTTAACCCGTAAAATCAAACTATTGCGATTTCCAGCATCCCTAATTATTTTAGGAAAAATATCTTCGATTAAAAGTTTTAGAACATAAAATTCTGCATCTAAATCACTAAACAAAATTAATTTTTCATGGTTTGTAACGGCAAAAATTTGATATTCATAATGATCGAGGTCGATTCTTAATGATCGAGGTCGATTCCTACTGATCGAGGTCGATTCATAATGATTTTGGTCCATTCTTTATGATCGAGGTCGATTCTTAATGATCGAGGTTAATTCTTAATGATCGAGGTCGATTCTTAATGATCGAGGTCGAGTCTTAATGATCGAGGTCGATTCTTTATGATCGAGGTCGATTCTTAATGATCGAGGTCGATTCCTACTGATCGAGGTCGATTCATAATGATTTTGGTCCATTCTTTATGATTGAGGTCGATTCTTAATGATAGAGGTCGATTCTTAATGATAGAGGTCGATTCCTACTGATCGAGGTCGATTCATAATGATTTTGGTCCATTCTTTATGATCGAGGTCGATTCTTAATGATCGAGGTCTATCTTACTGATCGAGGTCGATTCATAATGGTTTTGGTCCATTCTTTATGATCGAGGTCGATTCTTAATGACCGAGGTTAATTCTTAATGATCGAGGTCGATTCTTAATGATCGAGGTCGAGTCTTAATGATCGAGGTCGATTCTTAATGATCAATGTCGATTCTTTATGATCGAGGTCGATTCTTAATGATCGAGGTCGATTCCTACTGATCGAGGTCGATTCATAATGATTTTGGTCCATTCTTTATGATCGAGGTAGGTTCTTAATGATCGAGGTCGATCCATAATGATCGAGGTCGATTCTTAATGATCGAGGTTAATTCTTAATGATCGAGGTCGATTCTTAATGATCGAGGTCGAGTCTTAATGATCGAGGTCGATTCTTTATGATCGAGGTCGATTCTTAATGATCGAGGTCGATTCCTACTGATCGAGGTCGATTCATAATGATTTTGGTCCATTCTTTATGATTGAGGTCGATTCTTAATGATAGAGGTCGATTCTTAATGATAGAGGTCGATTCCTACTGATCGAGGTCGATTCATAATGATTTTGGTCCATTCTTTATGATCGAGGACGATTCTTAATGATCGAGGTCGATTCCTACTGATCGAGGTCGATTCATAATGATTTTGGTCCATTCTTTATGATCGAGGTCGGTTCTTAATGATCGAGGTCGATTCATAATGATCGAGGTCGATCCATAATGATCGAGGTCGATTCTTAATGATCGAGGTTAATTCTTAATGATCGAAGTCGATTCTTAATGATCGAGGTCGAGTCTTAATGATCGAGGTCGATTCTTAATGATCGAGGTCGATTCCTACTGATCGAGGTCGATTCATAATGATTTTGGTCCATTCTTTATGATTGAGGTCGATTCTTAATGATAGAGGTCGATTCTTAATGATCGAGGTCGATTCCTACTGATCGAGGTCGATTAATAATGATTTTGGTCCATTCTTTATGATCGAGGTCGATTCTTAATGATCGAGGTCGATTCATAATGATCGAGGTCGATCCATAATGATCGAGGTCGATTCTTAATGATCGAGGTTAATTCTTAATGATCGAGGTCGATTCTTAATGATCGAGGTCGAGTCTTAATGATCGAGGTCGATTCTTTATGATCGAGGTCGATTCTTAATGATCGAGGTCGATTCCTACTGATCGAGGTCGATTCATAATGATTTTGGTCCATTCTTTATGATTGAGGTCGATTCTTAATGATAGAGGTCGATTCTTAATGATAGAGGTCGATTCCTACTGATCGAGGTCGATTCATAATGATTTTGGTCCATTCTTTATGATCGAGGACGATTCTTAATGATCGAGGTCGATTCCTACTGATCGAGGTCGATTCATAATGATTTTGGTCCATTCTTTATGATCGAGGTCGGTTCTTAATGATCGAGGTCGATTCATAATGATCGAGGTCGATCCATAATGATCGAGGTCGATTCTTAATGATCGAGGTTAATTCTTAATGATCGAAGTCGATTCTTAATGATCGAGGTCGAGTCTTAATGATCGAGGTCGATTCTTAATGATCGAGGTCGATTCCTACTGATCGAGGTCGATTCATAATGATTTTGGTCCATTCTTTATGATTGAGGTCGATTCTTAATGATAGAGGTCGATTCTTAATGATCGAGGTCGATTCCTACTGATCGAGGTCGATTAATAATGATTTTGGTCCATTCTTTATGATCGAGGTCGATTCTTAATGATCGAGGTCGATTCATAATGATCGAGGTCGATCCATAATGATCGAGGTCGATTCTTAATGATCGAGGTTAATTCTTAATGATCGAGGTCGATTCTTAATGATCGAGGTCGAGTCTTAATGATCGAGGTCGATTCTTTATGATCGAGGTCGATTCTTAATGATCGAGGTCGATTCCTACTGATCGAGGTCGATTCATAATGATTTTGGTCCATTCTTTATGATTGAGGTCGATTCTTAATGATAGAGGTCGATTCTTAATGATAGAGGTCGATTCTTAATGATCGAGGTCGATTCTTAATGATCGAGGTCGATTCATAATGATCGAGGTCGATCCATAATGATCGAGGTCGATTCTTAATGATCGAGGTTAATTCTTAATGATCGAGGTCGATTCTTAATGATCGAGGTCGAGTCTTAATGATCGAGGTCGATTCTTTATGATCGAGGTCGATTCTTAATGATCGAGGTCGATTCCTACTGATCGAGGTCGATTCATAATGATTTTGGTCCATTCTTTATGATCGAGGTCGATTCTTAATGATCGAGGTCGATTCCTACTGATCGAGGTCGATTCATAATGATTTTGGTCCATTCTTTATGATCGAGGTCGGTTCTTAATGATCGAGGTCGATTCATAATGATCGAGGTCGATCCATAATGATCGAGGTCGATTCTTAATGATCGAGGTTAATTCTTAATGGTCGAGGTCGATTCTTAATGATCGAGGTCGAGTCTTAATGATCGAGGTCGATTCTTTATGATCGAGGTCGATTCTTAATGATCGAGGTCGATTCCTACTGATCGAGGTCGATTCATAATGATTTTGGTCCATTCTTTATGATTGAGGTCGATTCTTAATGATAGAGGTCGATTCTTAATGATAGAGGTCGATTCTTAATGATCGAGGTAGATTCTTAATGATAGAGGTCGATTCTTAATGATAGAGGTCGATTCTTAATGATCGAGGTCGATTCTTAATGATTGAGGTCGATTCTTAATGATAGAGGTCGATTCTTAATGATCGAGGTCGGTTCTTAATGATCGAGGTCGATTCATAATGATCGAGGTCGATCCATAATGATCGAGGTCGATTCTTTATGATCGAGGTCGATTCTTAATGATCGAGGTCGATTCATAATGATCGAGGTCGATCCATAATGATCGAGGTCGATTCTTAATGATCGAGGTTAATTCTTAATGATCGAGGTCGATTCTTAATGATCGAGGTCGAGTCTTAATGATCGAGGTCGATTCTTTATGATCGAGGTCGATTCTTAATGATCGAGGTCGATTCCTACTGATCGAGGTCGATTCATAATGATTTTGGTCCATTCTTTATGATTGAGGTCGATTCTTAATGATAGAGGTCGATTCTTAATGATAGAGGTCGATTCTTAATGATCGAGGTCGATTCTTAATGATAGAGGTCGATTCTTAATGATAGAGGTCGATTCTTAATGATCGAGGTCGATTCTTAATGATTGAGGTCGATTCTTAATGATCGAGATCGATTCTTAATGATCGAGGTCGAGGACGAAGAACAGGAAGCATAGATGTGCATTATTTTAATGAAACTTTTGCTTTGTAGACTGTCGAGTGGTGCGCTGCACATCAAGTTATTGTTAGCTGCTGCGGGGCCCCCTTAAGCCGGGGGCTTAGCTTTTCGCCAGTCCTGTCACCCTGTAGTTACACCACAGAGCCCAGCATCTATGCATTAAAATGAATCAAAATTACATCATTTCTTGGCTTTATTGACTTATTATCAATACACTGTTATAACAAGTAATATTAATTAAATTAAGTAATAAGAATTATGTACAAAATAATTATAATTAATCACACAATGTTTTCATTTTAATATTCAACTTCTTAAAGATACTTGATGTATAAGAATGACAAAAATATTTGTAATTTTGAAATGTTGCAATATACTGAACACAGATGTGTTCTTATTGGAACAAGTCTTCCCGATCTGTCCCAGCACCATCACCGCCGTCTTCAAGTGATGAGAAGTTTAAGAAATGCGCAGGTCGATGAACTTCATGGTAGAACTCTTTGGGATTTGCCAACTGGAGTTCGTATTTCATGTTGGGGTCGTGACGTACACCTGAAATAATTAACACTTGATAAATTGGAAGACAAAATTTTATATCCAAAACAAATCAAATTCCAACTCTACGACTATATACACGACTTTAAGTGTTGTTTATTTGTTAAATTAAAACTAAGCTTCTTTGAAAAGTTTTAAAAACTATGAAAAATATTGCAAATAAACTGACAAATTAACAATAATTGAGTTTTCAATTGGTTTGGTTACCACCCCGTGGTTTACATAAAAAAAAAACTTTTTTGGCAAAGTGTGTACAATAGTAAATTGCTGTGAAAAGTATACCGTTGAAATAGAAAAAACAACGTTATAGCAAATATATTTTTTGCGCATGCAATGATTTTCTCCAAAAACAATAGGGTTCTTTCTTTTTACATGTCAAACATCGTACTAAAATTTGGTTTCGATCCACACAGCCGTTTGGCCTGCATCATGCTCACAAACAGACCAAACAAGACTTTTTCCAAAAATATGTTTTTTAATTTTTGCACTCCGGCGACCTTGAAACGAAAAAATATTGTAAAATTGCAAAAAGTGAATTTTGACCCAAATTTGTACTATTTCCCACTGGTGGAGTTGGAATGGTAAAAAGAATTCAAAAAGTTCCCAAAAAATTTAGATTGTAAATTACTGTCAAATTCGGTTTTAGGTAGCAGAAATACCTACAATGTGTTTTTATGGCATTATTAAATCAGTTTAGGAATTAGAAGCACATGACAAACAAACAAATGGAAATCAGAGTAACAATAGGGTTTCCAACAATGAAGTGTATAGCAAGAATAAATTATAATTTAAAAAAACTAAAAAACACGCTTTAATGAACTAAAAAGTAAAAAATAACTAATTTTATTGTAAAAAAGCGTGGGGTGCTTTGTATCATATTTTCATACTACCCCACGCTTTTTTACAATAAAATTAATTATTTTTTCCTGGAGATCCTGGTCAGAATAATGGGACAAACTTATGGAATTATTGTATTGTAATCGGTCCTTGATAAGTGTGCATTATGGATACAAAGACCATAGATAACATAATGACGTCACACGCGTTCGGATTCTTTCGGCGCGTTATCGGAACTGAGTTTAAAAATTAATTTTTATTTAAATATAACTTTTTAATTAGTAAGCAAAAAAATTAAATAAAAACAGTTTTGCTATAAAACTTGATGTGGTCCTTCCATTTAAGTAAAAAAAAAATTCGTTTAAAAACCCAATTAAAATTTAATCATGCCAAAAAGAAAATCTCGTGTATGGATGTTTTTTAAACAATTGGACAATGATTCTACATACATATTACTGAGAAATATACACAGAGTAAGAAGCCGGATAGTCGGCGCTCTTTGCCGAATAGTCGCAGACTATGATAGTGGCTGGATAGTCGACTTTACCGACTAGTCGGAAAATCTCTAATTTTTAGTGAGAGTCTGTCAATCGTTTTCATTGAAGCGATGGATACTGAAGTTTAAGTAACTTACCCATAAAATTGTAGTTCCAGCTGCCCTGCGAAGGAACCATGAAGAAACCAAGGAATCTGTCTGAGAGCAACATCTGAACTTTTTCATAATGACTTGGCATATAGCCTTTAGGATTGTTGCCTTTATCCGTATTCTGTCGACCCCATTCATAACCTGACGGCGTCAGCTTGTACGCTGTGAGTGAACACGAACCCGGTGTAAATGAGCACGTTATTATTATCGTCTTTTCACCGTCCCACGCTGGGTTCTCCGACATAATCTTCGCATGTGTTGTAATATCCTATAATAAAAACAGAAGTATTCTGTTTAATAAAAATTTTTTTCGTTGGAGAGCAGCCAATTATATAATGGTTTCGAAACATATTGGAAAAAATCATTTTACCAACCAGTGGTCATAGTCAGGATTCTAACCTGAACATTTCCACTTTCGCGGCGGAATGAGCTTACCATTTATAGCATTTATATATCTAGGTATTTATTAATATATCCCATTAAAGGGTGTTCGAAATAATTTTCACTTTCATGTTGGGCTCTCGCTGGTATGAGGATTCACTTCATATCATAGCTATTGAATTAGCATATATGAATCGACTCTCGCATGTAGTGAAAATCTATTGATTCTGAAGCATATAAGGAGAATATTAATTTAGCAATCATGTCACGGTTGAGTATAGTAAGCTCATTCCGCCGCGAAAGTGGAAAGGTTCAGGTTAGAATCCTGACTGTGACCACTGATTGGTAAAATGTTTTTTTCCAGTATGTTTCGAAATAATTATATAATTGGCTGCTCTCCAACGAAAAAAATTTTTCAATTGCATTTCAGCCGTATAAAACTATTATTTATTCTGTTTAATATGTAATTGACATTGATTGTAGTAAACTTTGTAAATTTAAACTTTGCATTTTCTTCCTAATATTTCCTATTTTGATGGACAGTAAATAATGTGACTTTGGAATGGTAAAATAATATAAAACAAATACCTGAGGGGACAATTGTGGCAATTCATTCGGTTGCGTGTGGATCCATCCAAGAGGTTCCATATCTTTAAGGAATGGATGAGAAGGTGGCATATTGGGTAGATGCACCTGCTGATGAGTACCCCATTGGGGCGGAAGCACCAGACAGCGCAATTCTTTTACTTGCGGATTGTCTGGAGGACTGACTCCGTACAAATACGCAGAAATTTGCGCCCGCAAATCTGAGATCGTAACAAATTTCTTCAGTACATTCTTGGGAAGAATATACGTGTATCCGGTTTCTTTGATGTCGTCCGAACTGACATAGATGTGATTTGTACGGAGGTGAAGGTTAGTTGCCGATATTGCACGCACGCGCCATTCCGTTTTTGAACTGAACGTCTGCGTTTCATAGTTACTTGTCGTGCTCGTAATAATTTCGTCGCCATGCTTGTTGACTGTACGTGTTGTTGTTGCCGTTAATTGGGACTGTTCTTTGGTTTGTTTTTCTATTTCAGCTATTTGTTGCCGTTGGGCTGATGGCGCACTAATCTCCATACCGAGAATGATGTCACGAATCTCTGATTGCGTCAACGAAGCTGTATTCACGCTAAATTAGAAGAAAAAGTGACGTTACTACATACATTTCATTATTTAAAAAAACTGTTGCGGGCATTTAATCATCTAATTATGAAAAAACTTACTTATTTTTCTTGCCATAATCACCAAGAATTAAATCTTTGAGTGTGCATTCAACTTTAATCCATTCGTCATCAGTCAGAGTTGGCCAAATATGGTGTGGTTCCGTTATAGTCGTTTTGTCAGGTTTTAAAACAACTTTAGTTCTTTCCGTATTGACGTGAAGTGCGCGCAGAATCAGAATAAGACGCGAAAAAGCCTACAATAAAATGTAATCAGTTTATCAAATATTAACTAAACTAAACCGATCCACCACTAGAATATATTTTGATAATTGTACTTACCGTGTAAGATGAAATTGTCTTTAACCAATCATCGTAAAGGTTAAATAAAACCATCTGTGGTTCAGTCGCTTTCAAAATGAGATCACCGAACTTCTCAACTTTGAGACAAGCCTGGAACGGCAATTGCAGCTCGGAACCCTTAATTACGATATTTGGGAAATCAAGTAAATGCACTTCAAGAGGATCCAACATACCCTTACGTGTTACAATAATCTAAAAACAATTACACCTTTATTAAACCATTGTAAAATCAAGTTACTGTAGATTTAAATAGGCATTTTTGATCTACCTAGTTCACCAACTTAAAGTGTTGACTATCGTATACAGATTGTATCAAATTAAAGCTGTGCATAGAGAGTTCTGTGTGTAAGACAAGAGATCGATATATAAAGCAGTAAATAAGAACGAGATAAATGATCGCTAATAGGAAGTTTCTGTAGTTACTGTAAATAAAAAATAAATAATACCCATACAACCTGATAGCGTCATCTTTGTTTTGTGATTTTATCAATAATTTATTTCAGTAGTCAGTAACTACAGAAACTTCCTATTAGCGATCATTTATCTCGTTCTTACTTATTGCTTTATATCGATCTCTATCTTACACACAGAACTCCCTATGCACAGCTTTAATTTGATGCACTCTGTATAGATACATATAAAGAAAAAAATGTGTCTTGTGGTGGCGGAGTGAAGTACGCTTATGAAAATAAAGGATGGCGATGTCACAAGTCAGTTATCTTCTAGAGTGTTTTGGCGGCAGAAGAATTAATTCAAACAAAATGTGTTTTTTTTCAACAAAATTATCTATAGCACTTACCTGTTTTGGTTGTTCTTCAACTGGCAACGATCTGATAAGAGCAGCAACTTCCTCAGCTGTCTTCCACTTAGCCAATTGTCCAAGACGTTTCTGTCCAGCCCAAACCGATGTATGGATAATCTTTAAGAACAACTGTCCCGTTCTAGGATTGAAAATGAAAATAGCACCGTTGATTGGCTTAGTTGTCAAGTTACCTTCGAAAGTTTTGTGGATCGTGACTCGATATACGTTTGTGTCATCTACAAACCAAATAATTTGATTGGAGAACAGTTCACCATAATTCTGACTGCTCAAATAAGGCTCGGTCGGCTCGCTCGAGTAAAGTTGCAATGCTTTACGAATACGTTCTCGAAGTACATAAAGAGCGGGGTTCGCTTTCATGATCTTGGCCATTGCTTGCTGGATCAAAGGTTTGCATCCGGGGAACCAGTTACCGTATGCGCTGTGTAAATTGTAGGCTAAGTCAATGGCAATTAAAACGCCGGTTGGCGACGGGTAAATTGACATGTTGTCTGTGGTATAATCTAAGAATTTGGCCCTAGCGTAACGTTCAACATCGTGAGAATCGTAATCACCCCATCGAAGTTGTACATCGATCCAATATTTTTGCGTTGTGGTATTGTCCATCGTATCTCTACAACAAAAAAAAATTCAATATATTCTAAAACAAAATGCATGGTTAATGCAGTCTTTTAAGACGCTGATTTCATAATTTAAATAAGAAGTGAAGAAGTATCTGAGAGTGTGAGCATCTAGTAATTTTGAATTGTCCTATAATTATCAGGAATAAATGAATTATTATCGAATAAGGATAATTTTTCGGTCACTAGTGATTATTAATTAGAGATGCGCCGATTATTCGTTTGGTATTCGGCATCTTTTTCACTATTTGTATTCGGCCGATTTATTTGGTTTTGGTGCCAAATATATTCGGTTCAATATTTTTGTAATAATAAGCACCTTTGTTCGTATTTTTAACGTAATCGTGCGATGTTTTGAAGCAAAGTGATAGCGCGGTGTGCGCGGGTGGCGAGGTACGGTTTGCTTGTCAACTAGCCAGCAGCGACACGTAGCGTACATGTTAGAACCTGTTTACGCGGCAAAACAATGAAATGGTAAACCGAGTAATTCGGCCGAATATCCGGTTCGGTAAAGGTTAAACCGAATAGTATTCGGTGAAACCACTATTCGGCGCATCTCTATTATTAATGACCGATTCTGTTCTTGGCTTCAGACTAGCTGTGTCTCCCTTATGATCCCCAGTTAAAATTTTGAATTGAGCGATATAGATTTTTCATTCGATGCCGACAGTTCGACGGTTGATATAACTTATTATATGTGGGGTCTATCGGTCATTACTGTTTGGATATTTTCGTTCACTGCCAGTCAGCAACAACAAATCTAACAGAATACAAACTACGCAGTTCAATCAGCCGATTTTGATAAGCAATATTGTAGCCAAAATATCCGATATACATATCAAGGTCGCACGATCCCTAGTAAATTCAAAATTAAATTTATAAAACTTATAATAATTATTAAATAGACAGTAGCCAATCCACAAACAAATACTTTTTCTTAACGTAATCAGTTGGCGAACATGCCATCGTGATGTTAAACGTCAAACAATTAAGTCGCCGACTGATTACGTTAAGAAAAAGTATTTGTTTGTGGATTGGCTACTGTCTATTTAATAATTATTATATTATAACCACAAAAAAAAACTCAACTCTCATTGTTGTACAGTGGAGTCGCGATATGGTGAATACCCGGTAAGGTGAACAAAGCTAATTTGATTTATTTGACACTGTTATTGGTTCTCAGAATACTTGGTAGGCCGTTTTATTCCCAACAATATCTCTGTTAATTTTTGTATTTGTAGTAATGCCGACACAGCGGTGCTGATTTGATGATAAACAGATGTACCTATATCTATATATACTACTTTTATTTTTCTTCCACATTTTTGTGATTCGGTTCGAATTTCTGCTTTTATAGTAAAGCTGACCTCATTGATGTGGTAATAGTGTTTGGTGTTGGTGTTACTTTGATAAAAAAAAATGAAAGCTCTTACATTAACCAATAAAGGTGAAATAAAAAAAAAATTAACAAAGGTGCAACTGTGACTGCCCTTTCGCGTGAATATGGTGTTGCAAAATATACCATTTGTGGTATTCGAAAAAATAAAGAGCGCATTTTGAGAGCTCCGGGGAATACACTTTCTGGCGCAAGTAAGCGAAAAAGGATGAAGTCTTCAGAACTCCCAAAAATGAAAGCAGCATTGTACAAGTGGTTATTAAAGATGCGAAATAGTATAGATTTAATTTATGAAGTTTTCTTTTCATTACCCCTTTTTATTTACCTTGATAAGGTGAACAAATTCGATAAGCTGAATACCACTGGTCTGAATTAGTTCACCTTATCGCGACTCCACTGTATTTATAAAACTTACTTTGTATCGGCAAGTAGAGAAGGCCTGGATACGTTCCATTTATAAGCCGAAAAGAGTAATATATCAGCACATGACGAATTCATTTTATATGATTTACGAGGATGTATCGTTTCCTTTTGTACAGTTTCTATTTCGAGTGCATCCAATTCTTGATCAAACACCTAAAAATACATAAATAAAAATTAAATTCAAATTCCACGATTTATATTTCAACAGTTCACAACATACCTGACACAAGTCCATAACAATACTCTCGTGAACTTTTTGCCACAAGTGAGCTCTGAATATTTGAATTAGTGAAATTTTTAAAGTAGGAATTTTGCCGTGCATGAATATTCCGGTCAAATCTAATTGCACTTGAAAACCGACATAAACGTTCGCCCGGTTTATTGTCGGCGACCACCATAAAGTGAACCGACGGTTCGGGATTTGATTCAAACCAGAACGCTGAGCGTTTGTCAATTTCTTGTATTTCATCGATTCTTCAAAACCTGACGCTTTCTCCCTGTAAAAAAGTAAATTTGTTAAAAAATAATAATTTAACAGCATGCTATTGAAATGAAAACTTCTTTAGGCGCACCGACATCATGTACACTTTTTCCCGGGGTGAAAAAGTCTGATCCGTCAGGCTTCGAGGTGAAACTCATTCGAGTAAACTCGGAATAAGGGGGGCGTTTTAAACAGTGTTACATACCAGAAAAGACCTTCCCATGTAGGAAAGTATGTGCCCTTGAAAAGTGTATGTTCTAAAATTCCTTCCACTCCTCCGAGAGCCTGAATCATGTCTGTACGGTAATTATTTAAGTTCCATAATTTACCGTCATGGCGCTGATGTGTCCACCAGAACGGATTTTGTTTCAAAACCTAAAAAGGAAAATCCATGAAAAGCGAAAATATATCCAAAGGAAAATGTAACTGAAAATTTTAAGTACAAGTACCAAATTTGCAGTGTGTGAATGGTAGAACGGATTTTGGTTAAGAAAAAAGAATGGCTGAACCGATTTTGAAAAAATTTCTTTCAGATCATATTTACGTTAATACGCGTCGATTGGCACCCTAATGTAGTCGATATCATTTTTCATTCTAGAGATTTCGTCTTAGAAAGAAATGGACACACACACACGCATACGTACGTACGTACACACACACACACACAGACATCTTTCTAAAAATAGTGTAGTGACCTTGAAACATAAAAATTTGTTATACATTTTGATTTCGATTTTCGGACCCATTACAATAACTTCCAATGGGAAGTTAAAAATCCCATTGTAATTTGTCTATGTTCCGTACTACCATTTACACACTGTATAGGCCTTAGGACTACATTATTGTTATTTCTACTTATATGGAAAAGGTTTTCAACAATGAAAAAAATACCAACCTGGTACTGTTTAAATTCTGTACGAATTCGCCACCCTTTATCATATGCCAGTGTATGTCGATCTTTCTGGAAAAGTGTATTTATTCTAGGTATTCCGCGATCCCATGAATCTTCAAGATCTTCTAAAGTTAAACGGCGATTTTGTGCATTAGCTTCCTGTCGTTTCAGAGCATATTCTGCCCAAACTCTTTGTGAATCAATGAATTCAGATTCCCACGGTTGAACGTAACGATACAAGTTAGGAATTAGCTGATCTTCATCATGACTCATTCCCGATCGGAAGTGGGTAATGCCGACGTCAGTTTGTTTAGACCAACGTAAATCAGATTGCGGAATTAATACGTGTCCCATCGATAACATTCCAAGACCTCCAAGTTCTTTGGGTGTATAAAACACGACGGGCGGGAAACGGCTAGGCATTTTACTGTTGAGACCGATCTTGATACGAGTTTGTATTTTATTTTCACATTTAACGAGTAAGTCCAGCAGCTCTTGTGTATTTACAACAGCTTCTCGGAAATAAGTCATAAGACCGATCAATGCTGTGTTCCATTTGTTGACAATTTTGGTAAATGTCGTCGAACCGGACGCCATGAGAATCTGTCTGACACGATTGTGGAATCGATCCATGCTTTCGCCGTCGACACGCAAGAAGCACTGAGCAGTACGTTCTTTACTGCCCTCGTGCTGCAAATTCCATACGCCGTCGCGATGTGTGTATTCCTCGTGTTGTGTACGACACTGTAACATGGCAAAACGTGTAATTATTCAGTATGTATCCATTAATTTCTAATTATTTAATAATTAAGGATGTATCGGATATTCAACGCTTTTTATTCGGTAAGTGAATAAAACCTTATACTTAACGTTTACGTCTGGATTTAAAAGTGGCATAAAAAGTCGATACTGGACTACATTCAATGATCAACTTCGTCAAATAAAAAATTTCGTGATAAAAAATGAAACTCCACAAGACGCGAAACAAAATGTGTAAAAAAAATAAAATTAAACGTAAAGTTGAATATTCTGAAAAGAGTTTAATTAACTCAGCATAGCAGATTCGAACCTGCACGGTAAGGCCTGCACCTCGGGCACAAAACCTTCACCGTACAAACTCCCGATTCACATTTTCAATCGGTTTCAGGTCCCCTACGCTTCTCATCATTGTTAAATTAAAATAAAAAACATAAACACAGTAAAGCATCAGTAATCTGAATTCTCGGTAAATCAGTTTTGGGTAATTCGGATTCAATTTCTCTCCATCATGTATGTAGTAAACCCGAATACTTGACGTATCTAGCCAAATATTAAAATAATTTTAAAATGTAACTTTTGATCAATTCAACTGCTTTTTAGTTTTCACATTACAGTTGAACTTTGATAACTCGAATTCTTGATAACTTGAACAAAATTGGTTGGCAATAGCGTCAAGAGTGAAAATTAATATTATTTGATAACTCGAATTTTTTTTGTGGCAAGTCATGGTTCGAGTTATCAAAGTTCGACTGTATTTGAATATTTTATTGAATATCCAAATGTCAGGATAATGATGCTCAAATTGTGTTATCTCGATTTGAAATAAAATGCATTTTATCGTACCTTTGGCAAAATTCTGCATTCAAAACCACACATGTTGAACAGTAAGTTTGGATTATCCTTCGAATAAACACTGACGAAACTGTTCTCCCATTGAATAGTTGTTACTGAACGTGGCAAACGATTTTTTATGTCCCAAAACACGGCTCTCCCACTGAAAAGTTTAAAACAAAAACCTATTAAACACTTTTTCCGTAATAACTGCTAACATTAAAATAATTTTTATTTTGATAGTTTTTTATTTTTTGACGGTTGGTTTTCATATATTTGCCCGATTACCAGCCTGTCAGGTCTGGGCTCAAAGTTAAACTAAGTTAAAGAGTTTTTAAAATACTTACAGATTTACGTCATGTTTCATAAGTCGCATTCTGGCGTCCCGAGGCCAACACTTTTTATTATTATAACCGACAATGTTCTCATTGTTTGGATCGGGATGTTCAGTCAAATAACGTTGAATCAAATCTCTGGCTTCTTCAGCTGTAAACCTACAATAACACATAAGAACAAAAAAATTAAAAAAAAAATCTAAATACTTAAAACGTCGCAAACTTGCAATATTCACAGGGTTTATTATAGAATTCTCTGAAGAAAAAAAAAAAGTAGAAAATTTACCTACAACTCGAACTTCAAGGGAAATGCTAAAAACTTCGAGTTATCGAAGATTTTATTATTTCGAGTTAAGGACTCTAACAGACAATAAACTTCGACTTACAGAGTGTAATTTATATGCATGCACAGTACCTTGTAGGGAAATCATTTTTAGTTCGAATTATTGGGATCCGTCAGATAGGTGGATTTTAAAAAACATGGCGCAGAGGGGGGGAAATTTCATATACGGGGTATACTTTTGCGTGTAATTTTATGATTTTCAAAGTGATAAGAAATGATAAAATATATAAGTGCAATTTGTGATTGGGCCGGTACGAATCCTAAACAAAGGAATTTCGTTGAAGGAAACAGATTCTCAAAGCCGAACATATTATCAAATGTCGGAAATATAACGAGAAAAATACATGAAAAATGAACTGTCAAAAGCAGTAATCTTTACGGCATATTGCTTAAAAACATCAAAATTAAAAGAAAATCTCCACGAAATTAATTATCCGTTCAATGCTCCTTTAAGGCTGTGTTAGGTGAATAATGTAAACACATAACTGCAACATAATATGTTATATTGTAATAAGTAGGTAAATTACTAACCTCAAAATATTTGTATACACATAATTAGTCCTAATTTTGTCAATATTCAGAGATTTAACTATTGTAGAACAGTATGATAATGAGTACATCTTATTATTAATATTAAATATTTTTTTAATTCATAAATACAGTTTTTCCACATTTTATTAAAAAAGAATTCGCTGTAAAGTAAGTTTTACAAGGCAATAACTGATAGTGTTTAATGCCATGATATTAGAAAACGTCGCAAATTCCATTTTCAATAAACTTTTTGTTTATTTTACTTGTTACTTCCCACCTCTACTATGGTAGGGAAGTAATGGATTCAGTCCGAAAACAATATTTCGAGATTTTAACAGATTTTCACGTTTTGAGACCCTAGCAATCGTTTAAGATCATTTTCTGACTGATGTCTGTATGTGTGTGTGTGTATGTATGTATGTGTGTGTGTGTGTATGTGGTCAATTTTTCGCCTTCGATATCTTAAGAACGGAACAACATACGGGCATGCCGATTGTTCTATTGTGTTTATCAGCCTTTAACTTAGATCTGATCAGATTTTGAGTCAAATCGGTTCAGTGGATCCTGAGATATTCAAAAAAACGTCCTCATTGTCACGTATTAACATAGGTAAAAAAAAATATAAATGAATTCTAGATGTTATAATATGAAAAAAATGTAAATATTTTTTTTCTCTAAAATGTATAGTTTTCGAGAAAAAAAATATTTTACTAAAAAAAATAAAAATTGTACGTAAATCAAGGTAACCATGATTTTTGCTATATTAAGCTAGCCATTAGTAGATCACCAAACAAAAAAGAGGGCCATGCTTTTTTCAAAGAATAAAAACTAAATTGTGTTTTAAAGACCACCAACAGCTAAGGTTATTTGGGCCTAGTCAAAGAATAAAAAAAGAGTGTTTATTTTTTGCAAATATTTACTAGGTGGGAAGTATAGGACTGGTCCATCAGTCGAATTTTTTTATTCTTGTAATAACCAATTTCACGCTAAATTTGCACTGTTAGCATGTAAAATTTTCCCCCGTTTTGATACAATTTTTTGCCACCAGATGTCATATGCTCATTTGACGGGTCCTAATAGACTTTAAATAATTCAAGCGACTTTTCTGGGTTTCAGTGGAAGGGAATGGTTAATTTCTTCGGCTTAGAGAGGATTCCAACTTAACAAGGTTCCAGTTATATTTTCTACTGTATTATTTAATATTCATGTACAACCAACCTGAAGAAAATATGTATTCTGTCCACATATCTGCAGTACAGTCGAATTGGATGCGCTGTCTCCGTCGCAGCATCCTGGAATGTCAGGAAATCGTTCGGCATTTGAGGCGGCCCAGCCATTTCACTGGCTCGCTGCAAACCAAGAACGAGTAAATCGAGAACAAGACCATAATACTGAGTGATAAATGAAGCGAACTGCAATCCTCTTATGATACCGTAGCTGTTGGTGTGGTTCATATCTTTATAGTTGATCACGACGTTGTTTTTAGCTGTCATATAATCAGCAATGTTGTGATCGACAATTAGACGCAACAATCGATTCAATAGCGTCAAGTCGATTTTTTCATACAACTTTTCAAACTTGCTTTCCAAAAGTACGTTGCATTCGCCTTCCGTTACATCCCAAACGTCCTTGAAAATGAAAAACGAACACATATTATTATAGAAACATAAAATAGGTTTAAAAAGGGTGTGGATCTCGGGACCCCCGACAGACGTGAAACATCAAAGAAAACGTTATTGAACTCGGTGGTATTCTCTATGTAGTAGTATATATTTTTTCAAAAGCAGCAACTAACTGTTATGCTGACGTAATCCTATATACCGCACTGTAACACACGCGGTTGTCTTCCCGTGCCCGAGCGCGCGGAAGCCGAGAGAGAGTGCCGCAGTGGTGGGGAGAACAGCAGCGAAGGAGCGGACCATAAATTTCGTTGCGTATTTCCCCTCACGCGGCTGTTCACAGCCCGACATAAGATGTTTTACGTCAAAATTGAATTTTTCTAGTACTGTATTATAATATTGTCATTCAAGGGGTGTTCCTGTGACCTGTGAGCCGCCAAGGAGGACACTTCGACCGCTGCCACATCGCCTTTGAAAATGTCTACCGCAGTGGTAGACGAAACGTCAGGTAGAAATACCACCGGACCACGGCCTACAAGCCCGGAAACCATGAAGACTTGGAACAATACCGGCCGTGAAAGCTTGCACACTTGGAGTGTTTGTTATGGTTTGGTGTTTTGTGGTAATTATAACATTTCGTTCAGAATAATTAGAAAAATAAAACTTACCTGTAAATTATTAATACCCTGACACCACTTGTAAACGAGCAATGGTGGAGGTTCCGTATCGGCTGGTTTAACCCATGGCGGAAACAGACGTCGTTTGTCGGCCTCATACCAAAGGTACTGATCCAAGTACGCATCCGTTATCTTCTCCAAAGGCTCCACATCATATACGGGGATTAAGTGACTGTATAGATCCATAAATTCTATGCCAGTCTGAAATATAAATATTAAAATAATATATTTATAATGAAGTGCTGTTAGAAAAATGCACAAAATATAAAGAAAATGTAACTGACCTCCTTAAAAGCTCTCTGAGTTAACAAATGACGTTTAATTCTTGATAGAGCTTCATGAGGGTTATCATAAGCCTGCTCAATTAAACCTAATTCTTCTCGCTGACTTTGATTTAGACGCGATTTCACACTAAAATAAAAAAAAAGAAAAAAATTACTTTCATTAAAACATCCGTTCTACCTAATTTAAAGACAGTCGTGCACCATTTATGCAATAAGAAATTATTTTATTTATTAGTGTATTTGCCATATGGCACATACACTATTGGCGTCGGTCGGATGGTGGGACCTAGGGGTCGGACCAAAATTTCTCGACGTTTCATAGCCTCCTGAACACTTTGGCACCATTTTTAAAAATGTTTATATATATATGTATGTATATATATATATATTTATATATTTATATATATATGTGTGTACACGATAACTCTCGACAGACTTAATCGATTGAAACGAAATTTGGTACACACATTGGAACCCATCACCGCAAGAAGCCTATTTAAAATGGGCCCGATTGGACCATTTTCAGGGTTGTATTTAGGGGTTCCAAAAAGTTTTTGGGCCAAAAAATATCGAAAAATTTGTCAGAATCGTTTCAAAATTGAAATTTAACTCTTTAGTAAAGATTAAAATGTGCTGCTAAAATTTTAATAAAATCGGCCCGACAGGACCGGACTTTCAAATTTTATGAAAACACTAGTTTGTTGATACGGATTTACTTATGGAAGGGTGTATTTAATTGGGTGTACTGATAAAATCCATGTCTAATATTGAAATTTAGAAAAATTTAATTATTTTAAGGGATGTATTAAGGGGTTAAATTTTTTATTTTGTCCAAAAACAAACTTAAGTTCACATAATAAAGCCACAATGCCAGTATTAGCAAATACACTATATTGTCGGCAGGGTTTTGGCACTGCGACCCGAGTTTTTGTAAATTATAGACGCGTCGACAACTTAGGTCATTAGCGTCTTGATTACATTAAATAGTAAGTCACTTAAAACTAAATTACATCACAAAACATCCATGAGCGGAGGTGGGATTCGAACCCATGACAGTCTGATCCAGAGGCCGTGACGCTAACCACTGGACCGCACTGTCCTCTGTAATAAAAAAAAATCAGTTTAAAAGTTAAGGCAGGGTCAGACGATGCGTGATAGCTCGTCGCGCCATCAAGAGCACGCGTCGTGTGACATGGGGCGCTTGCAGTGGCGCGTGGCTCGGTGGATCGCCTCAAAGGCGGTAAATGAACACGAGTCAAAGAGTTTTATGATGGCTCTATATAATAATATCACAATATTGACCCTACTTCCACGAGCCATCTAGAATCACAAGTCGCGTCAAGACGAGCAACGAGCCATCACAATTCACGCGCCGTCTGACCCCGCCTTTAATGTTACACTTCTACCTCTGTGCATAGAAAGATTTTGAAAAGATAACATTTTGACTTTTAAAATTCAATTTCCAAATTGCATCAATAAAATATGGTCAAGTTATAAAAACATACCTGTATGCTTCTTTCAAACGTTCGAGAGCTAAAATCAGTAATTTGGTATCATGCTTGTACGATAACGGCGGGAATGGAATTGGAGCAAAACGTCTCGATTCAAGCCAATGCACAGTTGTTGTATAAATAGCAACAGCCTCTTCTGGGGAAATGTAAGGTCCATCTTTAAGGTAATTGTGTTGACGTTCTTGTTCGGCTTTCAAATACAGTCGAGTCAAACGACCCAAATTTTTCTTGCACACGGTTTTATCGACTGTGGCACCTCTACGAATACGTTCTCGATTGTAATGAGCTGTGTTTGTCCACCAATCGGCTTTCATTTTGACATAACGCAGTATCATATTTTCTATCGGAATCGGTAATCCTGGTACCTAAAATAAATAGAAATTAAAAAAAGAAATTTTATTATAAAAAAGTGGGTTCAGAGCACTACTCTTCAGCTAAGTATCGTTATTTAATACTTCTATATTGTTACATGGTCTATCTTCCTATTGAATGGAAGTACATGTACAGTCGCGGACTTAATAAAGTTTACACTTGAGTTTTTCAGTGTAAGTTCACAAAAAGTCAGTAGTTTAGCAACAAATTTAGTTTTTAATAGGTAAATGTAAATGTCAAAAATTAAAAGAAATAATTGTCGTTTAAATGCCTCGAAATTGTTAAAACAATGAACAAAAAAGAAGAATTATTGCAAAATTGGAGGAAGGAATTTGCTAGTATCAAATATTATCAAATCTTTAATAAACAACTGAGGTGTTTTGATAATAATTTTTTATTGAATTTTTAGGATGTAACCTTAGTAATTGATACATTACTATCAAAAGCCAAATTACAATATGCAAAAATTAAATAGATGATACAGGTGTAAACTTTTTTAAGTCCGCGACTGTACATCGAGGTTCTAGTGCGTGTATTTACGCAGTCTTGCGCACATCCAACTGGAATTTGAGCCAGAATAGCATAATATTCAAACATGTTCATAGCGTGCCTAGTATATCATCTAAATTCAAAGACGTACTGTTTTCACGATAAAGGTCGATTTATATTATCCGGTCAGACACGGCGCGGGAACGTAGCGTTTCCGGCAAGACAAACATTTTTACATGCATTTCAAATACAAGTACTGATACGTGTTTAAACGGACGAGATCCACTAAGTATAAATATTTGAAATGCATGTAAAAATGTTTGTCTTGCCGGAAACGCTACGTTCCCGCACCACGTCTGACCGGATAATATAAATTGACCTTAAATCAGCAGTTGTCTTCAATTCGTGAATGTAAAGCGAATGAATAAAAGCAAATGTAGATGTCAGCACTTCGAACGTCTATGTGGGGTTTAATCGGTCATATCACAAAGCAAAAGTAGATGTCAGCACTTCAGCCGAAATGATGGTTTCAATGATTTTGCAAGTAAAGTAAATTTTTAAGTTAGTTAGATTTTTGTCAGCAATGTCACATTGAGTCTTAACATACATATATTGATATAAAAAAATATGTAGGTTTGAGTCAAATGAGACATAATGACATTACGGGAGCTACCATTTTTTTTTTCTCATACGACTTCGGATTCGAACACCAGATGTCAGCCACTTTACTTTTAATTGCGAATAGCTATAGGAGTATTAAATATATGGTATTTTTACGTACTTTCCACGGGATATTGGCTTTCCAACATCTCCAAGCTTCGGACAGATGTTGTAAAATGGTTCTAGCTTTGTTTTGTTTAATTCCTTCCGGCATCATATCGACAATATCATGCATCACAGATGCTCTCAATTCAAGATCGAAATGCGATTCCACACGCTGCTTTGTTACAGTTTTCGCAACACCTTTCGAGTGACGGCCTTCGAACTGACGTGACAAAAGATTTCCGAGCCAACGTTCCAACAACGGTGTAATTCCTCGCATAAAGAACAACCATACACGCCATCCTGGAGCCCAGAATCCACAGCCTGGACCTTTTCCAACGGGACCCTGTAAAAGATTTACAATTATAATATTAGTTCGAAGTTGCTATAATTAATAGAGCAATTTGATCCTTGAAAACAGTGTAGATATTGTCGGAAGTGAGCACTTCCGTGGCACGTAGGATCAATAAAAACCAATACTGATTAATTCAAAATTTGCATTTAATACTAACGTTTCGGTATTCTTCATACCATCTTCAGAGTCAAAATGCTGTCAATTTCTTTCAGTATCGATCAAACAAAATACTGAAAGAAATTGACAGCATTTTGACTCTGAAGATGGTATGAAGAATACCGAAACGTTAGTATTAAATGCAAATTTTGAATTAATCAGTATTGCTTTTTATTGATCCTACGTTCCACGGAAGTGCTCACTTCCGACAATTTCTACACTATAACATTAGTGTTGAATCTGGCATAGGAAACACGTTTCATTGTAACAATAAAAAAATGATATAAACTAATAAAATTGTACCGTATTGAATCTATAGTAAATAAGATGTTTAAGATCCTTGCACATGCGAATCTGTCTCATTAGTTTGTATTTGTATCGGTACATTCCTGTTAGCTGACCGACGTGAGCAAATATATACTGTAACCCGTCTGCAAGTTGGAAAGCGTCTACATTGTTCAATCGATACTGAACGTGAGAATCGATGATCAACTTCGTCAAACGAAGAATTTCACGACACAGATGGAACGCTGCAAGATGTAAAACAAAATGTGTTAAAAAAACAAAATTAAACGTATAGTTGAATATTGTGACGAGTGTTTAATTAACTCAGCATAGCAGATTCGAACCTGCACGGTAAGGCCTGCACCTCGGGCACAAAACCTTCACCGTACAAACTCCCGATTCACATTTCTAATCGGTTTCAGGTCCCCTACGCTTCTCATCATTGTTAAATTAAAATAGGAAACCCCGGGTTAAAAAATGTCAAATACATCTTCGTTACATAAAATATTGCATATTATTATCCTAAAAATTAATAAACCAACACTTGAAAAATTCTACACATTTATTCATCTTAAGGAGTTTCAGGATTTTAAACTACAACTAGTTTTAGTTTAAACTCCTGAAGATGGGGTTAGAAACCCGAAACGATCGTTGAGATGAATAAATGTGTAGAATTTTTCAAGTGTTTGTTTTTAATTTTTATTCAATCATGTTCTACCAAGTGCCTAGCGATAATTCTATAGAATTTATATTATTATCCTTATAAAAAAAAGTGAACTCACCGTTTCCGAATCTTGACTTTTTACGTTCTTTTGTGGTAAGTGTTTTGACCGGTTTGAGGTTAAAGTTGTAATCAAGATGGAGATAGTTCAAATTCTTTCTGTGTATAAGCAGATTAAGCATGTTATATCCTTGTCTGCACACTTGGAGACCAGCTTCTACCCAATCGATTGTTGTCGTTTGAAAGAATTTTGTCGCTTTGAACGATCTGAACAAATAACGCTTCTTCTGCGGCTTGGGTGGTCGATGTTTCAATGCGTTCAGCACGTAGTATTTTAACAGTTTCTGATAACTGACTCTGACCTTAACAGGTTGTCCGGGCGGACAATGCTCTCGGTACCAAGATTTAACTAATGGAATGTCAATCGCTCTTCTACATCGGCCAGATCTCATATTGAATGGCCTAGGAGCCCACAGGAGCGATATTCCATTAGCCGTGTTGTCTGTATATAATGGCGTTTCTTGCAAGAACGGTTGTACGTATTCTGGCAAAACGTACTCCTCGTCATCTTCTGGCAACGGTTCCAAACTCTTTACAGCGTGCCGATGAGAAATCGGATTGATTAAAGGATCAAAATAAAATGCCGGCAAATCTGGATCTTCAGTTTTTATATAAACTACGTTCGGTGTGTGATACCTAAAGACAAGAGAAACATTAGTTTTGACAGTAATTTCGCGACTTTTATTTTGGTTCCAATATTATGAAATGTAAAATGTTTTCGTTGGAGAGCAGCCAATTATATAATTGTTTCGTAACATATTGGAAAAAATCATTTTACCAACCAGTGGTCACAGTCAGGATTCTAACCTGAACCTTTCCACTTTCGCGGCGGAATGAGCTTACAATACTCAACCGTGACATGATTGCTAAATTAATATTCTCCTTATATGCTTCAGAATCAATAGATTTTCACTACATGCGAGTGTCAATTCATATATGCTAATTCAATAGCTATGATATGAAGTGAATCCTCGTATCAGCGAGAGCCCAACATGAAAGTTAATTTAGCAATCATGTCATGGTTGAGTATTGTAAGCTCATTCCGCCGCGAAAGTGGAAAGGTTCAGGTTAGAATCCTGACTGTGACCACTGGTTGGTAAAATGATTTTTTCCAATATTTTTCGAAACAATTATATAATTGGCTGCTCTCCACCGAAAACATTTTTCAATTACATTTCAGCCGTATAAAACTATTATTTATATTATGAAATGTATGTGATCATAAGCATTCTCTATATAACCTCAAATAAAGAGACGAATATCAAATCACAAATTTTATCTATCACACTGCTAGTGAAAATATCAAAAACTCGGTAGATATTTTCAAAACTTGTGTGAAATATTTTATTAAAATAGCAAAAATTTACTCGAACACCCGAAACACAAATATTTTCGTTCAATAAACATGCTAAAATATTTTATAGTATCTAAAAAAGTTGCGATTTTTAACTGTACTGTGTCAAAAACACAATCAATAGATAAAGCAGTTTTCCTTCCCGGATCTATCAAACGGCAGCGCCGCCTGGCTGATCACAGACTGCCTGGCGAAAATATAAAGCGATTTGCAAGGTACAGTATGGTAATATCTAGTAAAGTATTACACTGCCCCTACTTAGCAACTTGAAATTCCACCTGACTGCCAAATTTTCTGGGGAGAATGTTGTAATAGAGAAGACAGAATTTCAAAAAATTACAGCAACAATTCTTATTAATACAATTTGCACTGATATTTTCTATGTTTGAAAAACACTGTTAAGCAGGGCCAGATTAACCATTAGGCAGAGTAGGCAACTGCCTAGGGGCCCCGCATCGGCTAGGAGCCCCGCGCGCACACAAAAGAAATTGAAAATGTTTCGTAGAGTGAAAATTCAATTGGAAAATTTGTATCTTCAATGACAATAGGTATTATTGCTTTTTTTCGATGCATGCTGTCAGTTGATGAAATACTTCATACTTACAGAACAGAACCATCTAGTATCGAGTAGTATAACTAATAATATGGATGCGTTACGTAGCGTATTGTATAAATCATACAATACGCTACGTAACGCATCCATATTATTAAAACAGGACAGGATACCAAATTTAGAGTCAATCAGACCTCTGAAAGTTACTCACATCCCTTCATCAACTTGAAAAGAGCTGATCATCTTCAAACGGCTGAAAAGGGGACCCGATAATTGCATTGCCTAGGGGCCCCGACATGGTTAATCCGGCCCTGCTGTTAAGGATAATACTTTTAGATTACTTACCAAGAAAGGTGCACATAATGAGGCATATTATTGTATAAATATGGAAAAGCTATACGATATTCTGTTCTGATGGGTTGACGAATAATGATTTTATTGATGTCATTGAACTCATTCCAATCCTCATCCCTGAAACAAAATTAAATTATTAGTTATTGACGAAAGTACTACTGACATTTAAATCGAAAATGAAATTGACAAAATTACTTACCCAGCATTGCTGTCTTTGATGAGAGGTTCAAATTTGGGTCCACCCGGTATAGCCATATTTAACGCTTTCGCTGTAAAGAAACTTTTAGGATCAAATAGGTAAAAATAATTTTCATCGACTAAATCTGTCAACAGTTGATTGGCTAATCTATACAAAGTTGCCGTTTGTGGTAAAGATAGATTCCATTTTCTGTATGTTGGGCCATTTACATGTCTGCAACAAAAAATGTATCAATCGCAAAAATTATTGACAATAAAATTTAGATCTCTTGGTAGTAATGAAGAGCTGAGACAATCCAGTTTTAGTGTTGGCTCCATACCAAGGAAACAAAATAAAAAAAACCATAGATCAAGTTTGATTTAAAAAAAAAAAAAATGAAATGTGTACGTATGTGTCCATTTCTTTCTAAGACGAAATCTCGAGAATGAAAAATGATATCGACTACATTAGGGTGCCAATCGACGTGTATTAACATAAATATGATCAGAAAGAATTTTTTTCAAAATCGGTTCAGCCGTTCTTTTTTCTTAACCAAATAGACTCCAAAAAAGTAGATTTTACACAATATCTCGCGAATAAAAAATTATATCGACTTCGTAAGGGTGTCAATCGAGGCGTGTTAACGTCATTTTGATCCGACACAAATTTTATAAAAATCGATTCAGCCGTTTTTTTTTTATTATTGTTAAAAATAAATAATAATTATGTTTTAATGATTAAAATGATTACTTTTCTGTGTAATATCTAATTTAATTATTATTATTAAATATTTATCAAACTGGGAAGTTTGTCGTGTGGACCTCAAGGGTCGCACTTTAGTCCTAATAAACGACCCACCTCACGGCTTGTTTTTATTTTTAGCAACGTGGACATAGTTTGATACTGTCAAGTCTCCAGAAAGTTTTCTTTTACCGCTTAATTTTTTTTTGTCTCCTTGATATGGAACCGCCATTTGATTGAATAGTAACTTAAATTACTCACTTGGAACCAACAAGAGGTTTGTGATCATAGAACCACTTGGTGATAGACGCATCTTCCTCCGAGTCAAGTTCTATCTGTATAGCTTCGAGAGGTTCGACATCAAGAACGTTATCGGCGTAATCCAGGGGGGGTTCTTCATCATCAAATGGAGGGAAACGCATTCTCTTAAAATGCCTTCGGTCGCGTTTTTCACGACGCATCATAATCCACATTGTTCTAATAACAAACATATAAATAACTGTTGCGGGAAACAATTAAAAAAAATCTTAATTAATATGATCACAGTGCATGTTCAGAATAGTCACACCTTAAGACGAAATTGCAAAACACGTCCTAGCTGAAATGTGACAGAAATGGCTCCTTAAAAACAGGCTAAAAACTGAAATATACATATAAGTATAATTTTTTTAAAATTAAATTTTACACTATTATTAGTTTCTTCTAGAAAATGCAGGGAGGGAGACTGTGAAGGCGACGATGTGTCTATTTGGGATTTGCGCTCATAATTAGTTTAACCACCGGACTACCTACTCGATAAATGATTTAAGTACACAAGAATTAGACTTTTATAACACTTACCCCCATTGGCCGATGTAAACTGGTTCAATTACCCAGGGAATTTCATTTACAAATGTGATGGCTCCTGTGATGTGGTATAACACTTTCACATCACGAATTTGCTCCCAGGGCATCGGCATATTCTCCAATAGTTTCATCACAGCGTGTGGCATGTATTTCAGTGCGCTGTAAGAAATATTTATTATTTTTAGTAAAAACTTCATGTTTTACTTAACAC
This sequence comes from Mongoloraphidia duomilia, assembly GCA_039654895.1. NCBI lineage: Eukaryota > Metazoa > Arthropoda > Insecta > Raphidioptera > Raphidiidae > Mongoloraphidia > Mongoloraphidia duomilia. The sequence goes on along the minus strand of CM077524.1, from coordinate 43,626,597 downwards.
ACATGACGCAAAAGTCACTTGATACTTGAAATGTTAATAGCATTTATGCAAGTCACCAACTGTCAGGGCTATCTAGGCATCATACTAACTAATATTTAATAACAAATTGAAAATCCAACATTTACTTTCACCAGTTCACAAATAAGAACTTACTGGATAGATGAGCATTGGAATTGCCACATAAACAATGGAACTGCTATGAGTTTGGATGTTCTCAGGCTCAAATTTTAATTAAAATTACGCTAATGACCTCAGTTGTCGAACGTCTATAATTTACAATTCATTCATTAATTAGAATTAAAACATTATTGTAAATGTTCAAATTCTTTTCCTTCTATATTTATTAGGGTGGGTCAAAAAAATCAATTATTTTTTTTACAAGTGACACGGAAAAATGAGTTGCTAGCACCTTAAAAAAATTCTCACCAAATATGAGCACTTAATTTTAATAGAAAGATCCTCCGCATCACAGTTTTTTATTTTTTTCTCAGTCCAATAGAAAAAAATACATACCTCATCATTAATTGATTGTACAGAAAAATGTTTTAAGAGAATTTTGTAGGAAATTTAATGCTCTACAAAAAAGGTATCTTATATTTTTTCCGCAAACCTCACCATTTGAAAGATATTGAAGATTTATAATAGTCATTTATTGTCGAGTTATAAAATTCATAAACAAAAATGAAATTTGTCTTAAAATAATCAAACTTAAACTTTCAATATCTTTCAAATGGTGAGGTTTGCAGAAAAAATATAAGATACCTTTTTTGTAGAGCATTAAATTTCCTACAAAATTCTCTATTGGACTGAGAAAAAAATAAAAAACTGTGACGCGGAGGATCTTCCTATTAAAATTAAGAGCTCATATTTGGTGAGAATTTTTTTAAGGTGTCTAGCAACCTATTTTTCCTTGTCACTTGTAAAAAAAAATAATTGATATTTTTGACCCACCCTAATATTTATGCTAAGTCTTTCTAGAACTCTTGTACATACTGTATAGAAAACGTTTTCATCAATTTCATTGAAAGCTTCTTGAAATGGCAAACTTTAAATTATTTCAAATCTTACCCAAGATACACTCGCTTGTCATGTCTGTACTTTCTGCTACTCATGTCTCCATGATCACGAACTATTTTACGAATATGTTCAGGAGGCATGTCTTCCTTCTGTGCATCAACAAATCCTAGTTTTCGCTTCTCGCTAAACCTTTTTGACTGCAACTGTTGCCATTTTTGAGCTGAAAAAAATGTTTTGTTAAAAATACTGTGTATTAAGTTTCTGAACACAATCCAATCGAGTAAAGTTAATTTCTTAAAAGCCATGGTAAATACACATTTTGTATTTACCTTTCTCTTGAAGTTGTTCATCGGTAAGAGGTCCTGGCTTTGGAGGTTGGGGAACTTGTGGGGGCACCATAGTCTGTTGCGCATGCAGAGCTTGAGCGTGTGCATGGGCAGCCTGAGCCTGTGCTTGCGCATGAGCCACCGCAGCTAACTGCTGTTGGGCCATCATTGTGGCCCATGGGTTTGGACCCAGAAGATGATATGGTGGTAATGACATTGTGCTTCAACCTGAAAATAAGTAGTCAATAATAATCTTGCGAAAGAACACATTTTTAAGCGATTATTTCGAATCGCGTTATTGTCGGTACAGATAACGTCATCTTTAACTAATCGTAAAGGGTAGGTTTAGTTTTGCACTCGATTGATCGAGCCGAGCGAGCAGATTTATGGTCACGTGGCAAGCAAGCAATTCGAGCCATCTAAACAATTCCGAACGTAATCTAGCAGGTTTTTCCAAATGTCAGAATAAAATAGCGCCAATAAATTAAATTCTTATTACTAAAGCTGATATATACTATTTATTGTTCCTCATTTTTGATTTAATTCAACATTGTTATAATAATATGTCTTGTTTTATAATTTTTTTCGTTTTATTCCTTTATTTTAGAATTAACTAGCTGAACCCGGCGTGCGTTGCTACGCCTCTACAAAGTAGTAATGTATTAATAAAAAGCGAGTGAGAATTGTATTATTAACACATTACTCATTCGCTTCGCTCGTTTGCTCGAATATTATTTATACATTTCTCACTCGCTTTTTATTAATACACTATTAACTCACTTTGTTCGTTCGCTCGCTCGTATTTTATTAATACATTACTCACTCGCTTCGCTCATTCGCTCGAATGCCGCTAAATTATATGAAATACACTCATTTGTTGCAAAGACTCGAGCGCCACCTATTGTAAATGGTTATACTAATTCAGAAAACGTTCGCGGGCGTGCGCACAACAGCTCGCCAAAGTTTCATCGCAATCGGATGAGTAGTTTCTGAGATCACTTTTTTCACTCGGGCGAAGCCGGACCGGCTAATTAATATAATTCAGAAACCTTCGCGGGCGTGCGCACAACAACTCACCAAAGATTTTATCGCAATCGGATGAGTGGTTTCGGAGATAATTTTTTCACTCGGGCGAAGCCGGACCGGACAATTATTGTAAATCAGAAACCTTCGCGGGCGTGCGCACAACAACTCACTAAAGTTTCATCGCAATCGGATGAGTGGTTTCGGAGATCACTTTTTTTACTCGGGCGAAGCTGGACCGGACAATTTTATAATTCAGAAACCTTCGCGGGTGTGCGCACAACTCACGAAAGTTTCATCGCGATCGGATGAGCGGTTTTGGAGATCACTTTTTTCACTCGGGCGAAGCCGGACCGGACATTTTATAATTCAGAAACCTTCTCCAGCGTGTGCACAACAACTCACCAGTTTTTTAAGCTAACAGCAAAAGTGGGTAACGCGTTTTAGGTTATGTCTAAGTATGAAGGAAGTATGTCAAATTGAAAAATTCCTTGTTATTTTTGTAATACACAATCAATTACAATAATACTGATTAATAATAATGTTCATAAATTAGTTAAGATAAAAATTACCAAATAATAGGAAGAAAATGGACAAAAGCCAAAAATGCATACCTTACAACACTAGAGTCAATAAATCCGCATAGATTTAATTCATATTATGATTATCCTATGAAAATAAATGTTACTTACGTAAGTATACGGGAACGCGCAATATTTTTTAATGCTTTAATATCATTTCTTAAATGAATGTCGTATAAAAACTATGCACAACGTTTACAAAATGCCGAATTTTAACTTGTGTGCAACTTCAAAGTATTGCCAACTGATTCGTTATTTTTAACAATATTTGTCTCTTTTTATATTAATATTTAAAATATCCGTAGAATAAAAATAACTATTTGGTAAACGATAAGTTGTGGTCAAATGATAAGTTTATTTCAACTTTCGAGTAGAGATTTTTTAATTCACCAATTGCATTTGCAACCATAGAAATATAAATATTATTACCTCCTAAGCAGTGTTGCCAACGATCAAAACATCAGATGACAGATTGAAAACCACTAAAATTAAAAATGCAAAGAATGAAAACCACTAAAATTGAAAATGCGAATGTAGCGACATAGCAAGCAAAAATGTCATTGAAAATAAGCAAAATTAAATAAAAATTGTTTGGACAAATTAAAAATTTCGAAATAATTATTAACATTTCTTGAGCATAATGTTTCAAGTCCCAATTTCTATATAAAAATACATTATTTTTCTTTGCAGACCCATAATATTTATGGAAAATTTGTCATAAAATGTGTATTCAAATTCTTTGAAGGTGACTGAATTTTTACTTATAAAAAAACTGAAAGTGAAAAGAAACTGCGAAACCAACTAAGTACATTATTTCTTGATTGAAATTGATTTATAACTTCAGTTCTAGAACTGCTAAAACAAAATTCAAACAGTTCGAAGAAATCGAGAATTTGTCTACAAAACAAACACGCAGTTGTGTCCAAAGAGATTTGTATTGCCAACACACGCCTTAGCAGTTCAGAACCAGTCAGAACTGACCTTAGCATCCCTTGGACATTTTTGACACCGCGCCGTATTTAGACCGCTCCACTGTCCAGCTCCCTCACTCCACAGTCCTCAGGAAGTATCGTATGACAATGGACATAGGAATCTAGGGACAGAGTATAAACTATAAAGTGCCACTTTAGACGAGGGTGGAGCCATTCAGGGGAGGGTGCATGCCTATGTCTCATGGACATTGGCCCCGTCTTTGCGCATGCTCAATTGCGCCAGATACAGCCGTCCGCATCTTTTCGCATGCTCAATTGCTCGTACATCGCTTGCGCAACTGAAGAGACCAATATAATGTGGGCACACTATGCTTCCTCACCGCCCTCCCCCTTTAACAGCAACCACCCACTCGCTTGTACTTCATCCCTATGTTCCTATGTCTGTGCGTATGTTATTTGAAGTTTTTAGCTTAAAATTCTCCATAGAATTACCTCTTGAAGTTTGTCTATGCACATAAGGTAGTTGTCGTGCTATGGGCATAGTGTCAGAAAATTCTAAATTTTCGTATACTCATTAAGGATACTCTATTACAAATACCATTAAAATTTGAAGTTGATTGACAATCCTAACTCGAAATAAACTTAATTAAAGTTCGGATAATTAACACAGAGAGCATAGGAAAGGTTGTGTTTTTGACAAGTTTTTTAATTTAAAAAAAAAGTAACAGTCAGAAATTTTCAAAAAACTGACTGTTCATTGATGTTCTGAGTTTAAAAAAGAAAATCCAAAAATTATTGACCTTTTTATTGTTGAGATTTAATAACACAAAGTTCAACAATTTATGAGAAAAGATTGACATTTTTATATAATCCAAGAGAACAAACTAAGTGAAATATGTGTAAATATATGAACAACAGTTTAGGTACAATCTCTAACAAATTTTTTTTACATTTAACACTATACTTATTTATTGTTTTACAACGTATTATGAACGAAACTTCTGGATGTTATTATCACAAGACAACTACCTTAAGAAACAATTTGTATATTTTTTTGCGCGGCGAAGGGAAAAAGAGTTATCACGGAAAAACCGTATTTTTGTATTCACAGTACTTTTGCCGCATTGTACTGACAAGTTCACCTTGAAGGAGGCGTGAAACTAGTATCCTTTTACGATGTTCATATTTTATTAAATTGACGCAGACCTCAAAATTTCATTATTTTCCTCTTTTTAGTGGCTTTTTCATTAACTTGAATGTAACTCAATGTAAATCAAATGAAGACATTTAACATGTTGGTTGAAATCAAATGAACTGTGTATTGTCTGCAGCCAGGCTTATTTTATATTCAGTGTTGTGATTAGAATCTAGATATTTTATAAATTATCTAGATACAGATAAAGATAATTAAAAATCAAATTATCAAGATACAGATAATAGATAAAGGTAATAAAATTTATTTAGATGACAGATCAAAGATAAAAATTAATTATCTAGATAAGTCCCAACACTATTATGTGTATATGATGAAGGAATTTTGGTTTTTCTTTCTGTTTGAGTTAAAGATGTTTCAACAATTGAAGGCGGCATCGTGTTTAAACACGACCACCAGCAAGCGATTTATGTATGCACATCGTGTTGAGCGCAGCGGCGTCTCTACGACGGCGGCGGCAGATTCGACGCGTTTTGCAAGCCAAAGTCTCGTGATTCCTACTGCACTCCACGTTGTCGCGTCGCGCTGCAATCAACTGTAGTCTTGTGCGCCGTTCCATGAATACGACGTATTGTTTCATTCGATACTATACGCGGTTATTTCAGTTTTTTAAATTAGTTAAAATTATATAACAATGAAGTTTCTGTGTAAAAAATAAACTGTGAAAATTTATTAAATTTAATGTTAGCTAATAAGTAATTATATCTAAATAATTGATGTTATCTTAAAAAGTTGTTTTCGATGTGTGCTCACAAAAATATTTGAGAAAATTAAACTGAAATATAAAGTTTGTAAAATAAATAAAAAATAAAATTTGATTGCACGTGTAAATAAATTGAAAGTATATCAAATCCACTAGACAAAGTTGAAAGTAAGTTTCTTCTAAAGAAATTAGTTTTCAAAAAGCAAACAAAGTTTCTTATTTACTTAAATAATATAACCTACATAAAATGAAGATATATTCTGTTGTTTCTCATAAATGCATATTATAAGGCTTTTTAAGTGTTTATAAAACAGTAGTCAAAATAACTTATTAAACTAATTCTTCAGAGTTATCTACTTATATATTAAAGCATAAATGTTATTTAATAATCAAATTATATTATGTATATAACACTCCCCGTTTAACTTAATAACTTTCTTACCTTAAAAACAAACAATTTTTATTTATATAAACATAATTTTATCATTACTACTTGTGAACTAACTTACAAAAAGTTTTTTGTTGGTAATTAGGCAATTATTAATATTCAGATAAAATATTAGGTACTTATTTAGTTCTATCTCAATAAAGGCGTCCCACATAATGTCAAGCATGAGAAAATCGGACTTTGTCCATAAAATCGGATTTCCACGACCGATATTTGACAAATGTACAAATAATTATTATGCATTGTACAAGGACACAAGTAAATAATTAAGAAACTGTGCCCACGACTGGTGTAATCGCGCTTGGATATAATTGTCAAATGTTTGTTTTGATCTTTGTCATGCTAGTGACGCACTTGATGCAAACTTTTTTTGCATACCTAGCCTAGACGTCATAATATTATTGGACATATTTTATCCATTTGGACAGAGGTCTGTCAGATGTACAAAAAATTTGCAAGGCAGATGATGACAATTGTAAATAATTAATACTTCTCTATAATCTGTAGGTACCTATAGTATAAATTTCATCAAGTAGTATTGAGCCGTATTTGAGATACTGACAACAACAAAAATTAAAAACAAGCCGTGAGGTGGGTCGTTTATTAGGACTAAAGTACGACCCTTGAGGTCCACACGACGAACTTCCCAGTTTGATAAATATTTAATAATAATAATTAAATTAGATATTACACAGAAAAGTAATCATTTTAAATTTTAATCATTAAAACATAATTATTATTTATTTTTAACAATAATTAAAAAAGAAAAAAAAACGGCTGAACCGATTTTTATAAAATTTATGTCGGATCAAAATGACGTTAACACGCCTCGATTGACACCCTTACGAGGTCGATATAATTTTTTATTCGCGAGATATTGTGTAAAATCTACTTTTTTGGAGTCTATTTGGTTAAGAAAAAAGAACGGCTGAACCGATTTTGAAAACATTTCTTTCAGATCATATTTACGTTAATACGCGTCGATTGGCACCCTAAAGTACTTAGTCGATATCATTTTTCATTTTCGAGATTTCGTCTTAGAAAGAAATGGACACATACGTACGTACGTACACACACACATACACACACACAGACATCTTTCTAAAAGTGTAGTGACCTTGAAACATAAAAAGTTGTTATACATTTTGATTTCGATTTTCGGACCCATTACAATAACTTCCAATGGGAAGTTAAAAAAATTTAATTAGTCTGCACCGACTTGATGTTTTTCATTACATTATTTGTTAAATTCAATAATAAAATTTTAATAGTGTAGTCCAGTAGATTGAACTATCGGTATCGTCATTATAAAATTGATAATCGACTTGTCAAGTATACTATTATTTAATATTTGCCGTATTTTGACCAGTGCCAAACATTTGTACCTACAAAATAATAAGTCCGTATCCACGATATGGCATGTATCTACAAGTGACAAATATTTGACAAAGTCGTAGGATTCTAGCTTAAGAAATGGGTTAGCTAACAAGCACGCTTTTGGTTAATTTTTACATTTAAATAAACCATAACAAATAATAACAATGACGAATACTGTGCTGATGAAATATGATTATGTTACTATGTAAGAATATATCGACCAACAATTTTAATTTTTCAATAAATTACCTTAAAAAATAATTGTAACAAATTTGTAATGTACAAAATCTCTTTTTTGTTTAAGACATTTATCTCGAATCGAGCGACATCGTTAGCATTCGAAGTTCGTAATGTTTTTCTTATGAGGATATTATTATCCAAAAGTTGTCAACCGTTTATAACTCGAGAACCGTTGAACCGATTTTCATGCGATAATCTTTCCAATGTAGGTATCGAGATTATCTGGACAGGTTTTATATGCTATGCTTGATTAAAATTGGTTCCGTAGTTCTTAAATTTATGAATTTTCTTAAACTTTAACCCGTAACAAAGTTTATACCTGATTTAAATGCTAATTGCAACTGAGAAGTTTTTTTAAAATCGGTGCAGTAGTTCCAGAGTTATTTGTTATTATACTTACCGATGTAGGTACCTATACATATTAAAACTTAAAAGCAATCATCATCGATTGTTATATACGCTGTCCTCAGCTAAAAACTAAATAGGTACTGAAAATCGTGTAGGTAGTCCACGCGAGCGGAGTCGTGGGCAAAAACTAGTAATTTATTAGTAGGTATGTATGCGGCATTCTTTGGGACACTTTAAGATTTTTAAACAATTTTTTAGATTAATTAATAAAGTGATAATTACAGGTTGATATTAATTGACATTGTAGATTTAGAGGTCAATTAATAAAGTACATAGGTACTTATTATTGTGTTTTTTTGTGTTTAAGTTAGTCGTTAATATTTGTGTGGGATTATGGAATACTTTGAATTTAGAGGATCAATATGAAAAGAATTAAGTTACTATAAAATTATGTCAATCAATCAAAACTGCCCTCTTTTTCGCGGTAGGTAGTCAAAATTATAATTCACCGCCTCTTATGTATATGGTCATTATATGTTTCCTCTTCAGGACGTAATTCAACTAATAGATATAAGTATAATATACAGGGTGTTTCATAATATATGCGCAGGACTTCAGGATGTGATAGCTCGTCCAAAAATATGAAAAAAATCTCTATTAACTTACTCTCTAAAATGCACCATTTTAGAGATACAGGGTGTTGAAATTGAAAAAAAAATTTCATTTTTTGCGAATATCTCCGGAACCGTTTATCGTACAGAAAACAGCTTTTGTAAGCATTTTCTACTCATAATAAGCTATGTTTTGTGCGGAAAATTTTTTTTGCAATTATGAAGTTAACTTTTGGTTTTATTACTTGTTCTAACGTTTAAATAACTTTTGTTTAATTAGTAAGAAAAAAACTTTATTTAAAAAAATTGACCATGTTTTTAAACATAAAAGTTGATTTTTCTCGAAAACGATCCACTTTAGAGCTTATGACCAAGAGTACCTTTTTTGTGTAGAAAACATTGGCGGTTCAAATGGATGTCTCAAAACCGTACTTTTTTCAGTAGCGTAGAAGTTGGGGAGAAAAACACCCACTACTTCTACAAAACCTTCACCAATTATGACTTTAATAAAAAAAAATTCTGCACAAAACGTAGCTTATTATGAGTAGAAAATGCTTACAAAAACTGTTTTCTGTACGATAAACGGTTCCGGAGATATTCGCAAAAAACGAAATTGTTTTTTCAATTTCAACACCCTGTATCTCTAAAATGGGGCATTTTAGAGGGTAAGTTAATAGAAACTTTTTTTCATATTTTTGGACGAGCTATCACATCCTGAAGTCCTGCGCATGTATTATGAAACATCCTGTATATACACAACTAGCTGGTACCCGCGGTTTCGCTCGCATGCTGGATTTGGAAGACAAATCTTCTAAAAAGAGCAAGTCGACTTTTGGCTATACTTGTACTAACTAATGATATAAAAGAATTTATCTGTTATTTCAAAACTCGAGAACCAGTGAACCGATTTGAAAAATTATTTCACTGTTTAAAAACTTAATTCTTGGCAAATAACATAGGCTATAAATGTTTACGCTACGACAAAAGTGGGATGAGAAGTGAGCGAAAATATCGATTTGTACCCGGGCGAAGATTTATTTATTTAAGTATATAATAATCTAAATCAACTTAACAAACGATAAAATAATAGTTACAATGTTATAATTTTTACACCAGTTTTTTAATTGAAATCAACTGCACCTGTCGAGCGAAACCGGGTCAGGTAGCGTAATGACACATAGCTTATAACCTAATCCAGGATGTATATTCAAAATTTCATTGAAATCCGTTCATCCGTTTAAGCGTGAAAGAAAGACAAATAAACAGGCGTTTTACTTTTCTAAGTTCATATAATTTTTTTTGGGATTTTTTTGACACCTAGAAGAGGAAACAAATTATATTATAGTTTCTACTGAAAATTTTCTTCATCTGTGTTTTTACAAACATCTCAGCCATATACCAAACTATAAAATTCCATGTCATTTATCTCTAAAATTCATACAATTACAGGCTGGCTGATTTTTCATTGTCCAGCTTATATCTGCTGAAATATTAAAGTTACGAGAAAAAGTTAAAAAAGAGACTTGTGTAACTGAAGCTGATCTATAAAATGGCGCAAACAATTTTTTTCCATGGCCTACTTATTTTCCGGAAAAATATCTAACTTTGGTATTTTAAGTAGGACGCTCTGTATATTTTTCCGGAATAAGATTCTAAATAAATTTCTCTTTACAACGAAGTATAAAAAAGGGTGTGGGTCTCGGGACCCCCGACAGATGTGAAACATCAAAGAAAACGTTATTGAACTCGGTGGTATTCTCTATGTAGTAGTATATATTTTTTCAAAAGGAGCAACTAACTGTTATGCTGACGTAATCCTATATACTGCACTGTAACACCACGTGTGTTACAGTGCACGCCTGAGCCAAGAGAAAGTGCCGCAGTGGTGGGGAGAACAGCAGCGAAGGAGCGGACCAAACATTTCGTTGCATATTTCCCCTCACGCGGCTGTTCACAGCCCGACATAAGATGTTTCACATCAAAAAGTAGGGTTTTGCCTTTAAATTACGTTTAATAAATAAAAAATAGATAATTATGAGAGTCGCTGTGAAAGTTTTTTTCGCTCAAAAATGTTTAGAATTTAATGGCCGAAATTTAAACATTCATTATAAAACACACTGTGTATTATTCAATTTTGTTAATTTGTAGTTAAATAAATGTTGTTATAATTTTAATAATCATAGAGAAAATATTAGTAATCACAGCCGACTCTCATAATTTTCTTTTTTTTTATTTATTAGGCGTAATTTAAAGGCAAAACCCTACTTTTTATAGTTCGTTGTAAAGAGAAATTTATTTAGAATCTTATTCCAGAAAAATATACAGAGCGTCCTACTTAAAAAACCAAAGTTAGATCTTTTTCCGGAAAATAAGTAGGCCATGGAAAAAAATTGTTTGCGCTATTTTATAGATCAGATTCAGTTACACAAGTCTCTTTTTTAACTTTTTCTTGTATCTTTAATATTTCAGCAGATATATAAGCTGGACAATGAAAAATCAGCCACTCTGTATATATTTTTAAAGGTACCTATGTGAATATGTGAAATATGTAAAAACTGGGGGTTTCGGGTTCGAATCCCGACAGTGGTCATTTGATTTTTTCTTAGATATAGCTCAAAAATCATGGCAGCATAGCTGTCTGAGATATTTATTATTTTCACCTCTAATTGTTATGTGAATAATATGGTGTGGATATAAGGGGTTTTAAATCGATTGATTTTATCATTTACCAATATGTAAAAATAGTTTAATCATAGGTTTTCCTGCACAATGAAATATTTGCATATATTCATTATATGCGTCATGAAATAGTCGAAACCAGCATCATAACAAATTGTACAAATATGTAAAATTAATTAAAAGCTTATTGCATTGTATCTGTGTTTAGTTTTGCTTATTTTCACGCATACATTGCAATTGTGGGGTATTTGGTGAACTATATTTTTTACCTTTTTATAACCCTTCTATTAACTTCACTTTCGTTATGCATAGGTATTCATATAATACATATATATCTTTCCTCAAATCTGCGATAGACTGACAAATTGGTTGAGGCTTTCGCGGTCAGTTGATGAGCTGGTGTTGTCCTGATTCGGGTCTATAGGCCGTCGTTGGTTGGAATTGCTTCCTAACGTTTCGCTAGCACGAGTGGCGAGCTTCTTCAGAGGTCCTTCCATCTCCGATGATCTACATCCAGCATTGGAGATGGAAGGACCTCTGAAGAAGCTCGCCACTCGTGCTAGCGAAACGTTAGGAAGCAATTCCAACCAACGACGGCCTATTAGACCCGAATCAGGACAACACCAGCTGCGATAGACTGTTTCATTCACATCTGCTGCTCCCCTATTATCTTTGACGCAATACAATCTATTAATTGGAGCAACTTTGAATATTGGGTTTTCAGTAAATGTCTATAGAAATTGGCAACTAGCGGCTTGCACATCAGATTTGGCCCTCAAAGCTATCCCTTCTGGTCCGGCTTAGATGGTATGTAGAACAATAAAAAAAACTGTAATTAAAGAAAGCATTTACAACTCTACTTGCTGTATCAGTCGTATACCACTGATAAAGTGTTGCTGTAATAAAGTTAACGTGTTAAATTAATAATTTATAAAGCCTATTTAAATAGAACAAACACTGGTGTATACCTACTGATAAACATTACAACAAATAATATATTTTTGACTGATGAATATTATAAACTGAGTGTTTCTTTTCATGGTTGAATAAAAAGTCAATAAATAAGATACAGAGACCTCTAAGTGCAACGAAAGAAAAATGGAGTACAACGATAATTACAGCAGCGAATGCTGTATGAACGAATCAGCATTCAACATGTCGCTTCAACAATATTTGTTGATGATGATCGGTCCCAAACAACTGCCGTTGAACATTGGAGTCCCGATAACAACAGTTTATGTGTTGATATTTGTTACCGGAGTCGTTGGTAACGTTGCTGTTTGTGTCGTCATCGTTCGTAACACGTCTATGCATACTGCTACTAACTATTATTTGTTCTGTCTGGCCATTTCAGATCTTTTGTTACTGCTTTTGGGTAAGTTATGTTGTACATAATATATCCTAGACGTGGGTCGTTACGTTATTTTCAAGAAACGTAACGAAACCAGTGACTTGGTCGGCGTCACCTGTTTCAAAACTAGTGATTTTTGTAACTAGTTATTTTTATTCAGCTACTGTGATTGTTTGCATAAATACCTCCACCAGTTACCAACTATACAGTTACACACGAAACGAGACGAAACTAAAATACATTAAATCACTATCTAAGTGTTTGTAGCTATACACTGTGCGTGTTCGGGTTACTTCGGATTTATTCGTGTCACTGTCACCCGCTCTCGCTTAGTAACGCATTTGCAAAAATCACTACTTGTAATGTAACTCGAAACTAGTGATTCGGTTACATACCGCGTAGCTAGTTATTGTAACTAGTGACGTGAAATAACGACCACGTCTAATATATCCATAATCTTGTCTATTTACACAGGATCCGCCAGATTTAAACAATTTTCAGATGGCATAGGAAACTTCCATTATGCAATATAGACGTGTAGAAAAAACGTTTTATATAACACATGCACGCTTTTAGTGTTTTTTACTTCCCACCTCTACTATGGTAGGGAAGTAATGGATTCAGTCCGAAAACAATATTTCGAGATTTTAACAGATTTTCACGTTTTGAGACCCTAGCAATCGTTTAAGATCATTTTCTGACTGATGTCTGTATGTGTGTGTGTATGTGTGTATGTGTGTAGTGTGTGTGTGTGTGTGTGTATGTGGTCAATTTTTCGCCTTCGATATCTTAAGAACGGAACAACATACGGGCATGCCGATTGTTCTATTGTGTTTATCAGCCTTTAACTTAGATCTGATTAGATTTTGAGTCAAATCGGTTCAGTGGATCCTGAGATATTCAAAAAAACGTCCTCAATGTCACGTATTAACATAGGTAAAAAAAAATATAAATGAATTCTAGATGTTATAATATGAAAAAAATGTAAATATTTTTTTTCTCTAAAATGTATAGTTTTCGAGAAAAAAAATATTTTACTAAAAAAAATAAAAATTGTACGTAAATCAAGGTAACCATGATTTTTGCTATATTAAGCTAGCCATCAATAGATCACCAAACAAAAAAGAGGGCCATGCTTTTTTCAAAGAATAAAAATTAAATTGTGTTTTAAAGACCACCAACAGCTAAGGTTATTTGGGCCTAGTCAAAGAATAAAAAAAAGAGTGTTTATTTTTTGCAAATATTTACTAGGTGGGAAGTATAGGACTGGTCATCAGTCGAATTTTTCGTATCTGTTTTGCGAACCTTAAATAGCCGTTTATTGACTAGTGACCATTATGTAACGCTTTTCAGTGCTATAATGGTCCATTATGTAACTAGTTAAATAATGATCCATTATGCAACGCTTTTCAGTGCTATAATGAAAAGACAGTGGCATAATGAACCATTATGTAACTAGTTACATAATGAACTACTATGTAACTGTTTTTTAATTCAATTAAATTCTAAAACCATGCATGTGTTATATAAAGTATAGTGTGTAACGCGTGTGCTAAATCTTTAGGCGTCAGACGCGATGTTTTCAGCACTCGTATGCGGCTCGCGATGCACACTCGCCAAGGCTCGTGTGTGCTCGCCTACTACTTGTGCTGAAAATATCGCGCCTGACGTATAAAGATGTATTTAGCACACTAGTTACACAATATACTATTTTACAGAACCGGGTAGTTTGATATATCTATATTGATAGAATAGACATACTATGTCATCGCACGAACTTTTTTGTTACAAATTTTATACTTTAAGTGCAAAATTTTGCCCTATCTACGCATCATTTCCCGCACCATTTTGAGTGAAAGCTGGAAAAAAGTTTAAAACACATTTTTCACAGTGTTTCGTTACGACACAACTTTTGTACGTTCCGTTGCAATGATTTTTGCCTTTTGGTTATTAGTGTATTTGCCATATGGCACATGCACTATTGGCGTCGGTTGGATGGCGGGACCTAGGGGTCGGACCAAAATTTCTCGACGTTTCATAGCCTCCTGAACACTTTGGCACCATTTTTGAAAATGTTTATATATATATATATATATATATATATATATATATAGTGTGTTAGCACGATAACTCTCGAAAGACTCAATCGATTTTAACGAAATTTGGTACACAGGTTGGAATCTATCACCGCACGGAACCTATTTAAAATGGGCCCAATTGGACCATTTTAAGGGTGGTTTTTAGGGGTTAAAAAATGTTTTTGGGCCCAAAAATACCGAAAAAATTTTAAGAATTGTTTCAAAATTGAAATTTAACCCTTTAGTAACGATTAAAATGTGCTGCTAAAATTTTAATAAAATCGGCCCGACAGGACCGGACTTACAAATTTTATGAAAACACTAGTTTGCGGATATTGCTTTACTTACTGAAGGGTGTATTTAATTTGGTACTGAGATTGTATTGATAAAAATATTGAAATTAAGAAAAAAAACATTATTATGAGGGATGTATTAAGGGGTTAAATTTTTTATTTTGTCCAAAAACAAACTTAAGTTCACATATTAAAGCCACAAGGCCTGTATTAGCAAATACACTATATTGTCGGCAGGGTTTTGGCACTGCGACCCGAGTTTTTTTTTTGGTATAGACTCTATACCGAAATAACCAAAAATAACCAAAAGGTAAGTAACATTTTTACAAAAAAGCTAATAGTAGATAATAATCAAGTGTTATAAGAGCTATATTTTGTTGTTAGCGCAGGTTCCAGTACGTTATGTCCAATGTAGGCCTACAGCAAAAAAAAACGAATTTTTTTATAGTACGATACTCTATAGTATAGATTAGATTATAGAGTATTGTACTATAAAAAAATCTGTAAATCGGTTGACCCTGCGGCCATCCCTGGAACTTCCCGCTATTTTCAAGCGCTTTGAGTTCGAGCTCAAAAATCTGAAAATTGCTGATAACAACACTATTTTATTTTTTGAAAAGCTATAACTTTTGAACGCGTTGTTCGATTTTGATCTTTAAAACGGCATTCGACGCAGTTTTTTAAGCTCTAAAAATATTGTAAGAAGTACAAAATCGATTGGTTGAGAAATCTCGAAGCTATTTTGAAAAAACACTTTTCGAAATCTGTTGACTATGTAATCTCTCGAACGGATTAACCGATTTTGATCCGCTTAGCGACATTCGACGCAGTTTTCTGAGGAGAAGAGCTGATTAGATTATGAAATCGATCGGTACAATATTCTAGAAGTTATTTTGAAAAAACATCGTTTAACAACTTTTTTGTCGTTTTTTTTGGAATTTCTCAAAATCTATTGGGCCGAATCTGTTCAAATTTTCAGGAAATCTAAGTTCAGTTGAACCCTTTCGAAAGCCGCAAATCGCGATTCGATCGGTCAAACCGATCAAAAGTTATGAGAGGTTTATATATACACACACACACACATCAACACACACACACATACAATATACAGACATACTGACATCATCGTAAAAATAGTCAGAATAGCTTCCTAGGAACACAAAACGTCGAGATCTGATGAAAAATCGATTTTCGAAAATCGGGGTGATATCAATAACTTCCCTATTTTTGAAAATTTTCAATTTCCTTAGCGGGAAGTTAAAAAACGTTTTTTGCTGTAGGCCTATATTGGACATAACGTACAACTGCGCTAACAGCAAATAATAGCTCTTATATAGGTACACTTGATTATTATCTACTATTAGCTTTTTTGTAAAAATGTTACTTGAATAAAATTTATGAATGAAATGTGTTTGTGATACATCCTTTATGGTTCAAACTGTAAGCAATAATTAGTAATCTACTTGGTTTTTAAAAGTATTCAGTATTACCTAAATAATTTTTCGATAATTTTAGAAAAAGATAGAACATTATTGCAACATCGAGGTACAAAGCTCTTGTCTTCTATTCATGTCAAACCAGAACCGTGCGAATGGAAAATTGCGCTCGGGGCATAGTATTAATTTGGAGCCCTTCTGAAATAAGATATCAATTTAGAGGTACAATTGTTAGAGTAGCTTCTATCGCCCCCCGTAGAGCCAGAGCTCGGGGCCTAGACCCTTTTCGCACGGCTCTAAGTCTCACATTGCTATTGACAAGAACACAATCTGTTTCTTTAAATATAGGAAAACAGTTTCAGTGTCAGATAATTCTACTTTGTTATTACTCAGAATATTAAGAAAGAAGTATATAAAAGTGTGTTATGAAAATATGAAAATAATTTCAAGTAATTACATAAATCGGGCGGATTCTTTAGAACTTAAATTTTGCCGAGTATACACGCGTACGTCTTACTTGCTGAGAATCTTGCCTGCAAAAAGCTTGTTTGTAGTTAAATTACTTTTTAATTTGTTATAATTTAACAATTATTGCATAGAAAATTTTAAACTTCTTTAAAAGTTTGTATTACTATATACAGTCTACACTTTCTTTTTCAAATCAGTGTTCGTGACAGATCACAATCAAGTTTATAAAGATAAAAGATTTATTTAACTAGACTTTGATACAAATACAGGATGTTTCTTAGAAAAGGTAACATAGGGAAAATAACGTTGAAAAAATGTACTTTTTAATAAAATCTGAACATATTAATTCTTTGGTATATGATAAAATCAATCGATTTAAAACCCCTTATATCCACACCATATTATTCACATAACAATTAGAGGTGAAAATAATAAATATCTCAGACAGCTAGGCTGCCATGATTTTGATATTAATTCTTATTAGGGACCGTTTCGAGCCCTTGTTGTGAGCCGCGGATACGGGGAGCCATACTGTAATAATATTAATAATAATAATAATAATATAATATTTTTTTTATTAGTTAACACTAAACGGCAAAGTTCAGCTTATAAAGCTGTTTTACAACTTAACCTAACAAAAATTGTAAATTCTCAGTAATAGTGTATGTAACCTATACCTACTATTATTAAAGCTGATCATTTCGCTATAATAGTTATTTTCGATACGTGTGTGTGAAGTGAGGTTATTCTAGTAGACTTAAATTGAGGCACGAGCTAAGGGACTGACGCATACACAACGAAATCTCGTTGTGTATGCGTCAGTCCCTTTAGCGAGTGCCTCAATTTAAACCTACTAGATATGTCACTTTAAGCGGACGTATCGAACATAATTTTTTATAACGACTGCTTCTAAGGTTTAATAGAGAGAAAAAAAATTATGAAAACGGAAAATTTGATCTTAGAGTCCTTAAAACTTTACAATTACCGACTAAGTTACGATTTAGTTTATTTTTATTAAAGTTATTAACTTCTGTATAAATCATTAAAAACATGACTTTCTCATGATGTGGACTTTGTAGGCGCGTTACTATATATATTAACACATCAATCGATAGCCAGTAATTAGTGCTTGTATTGTACAAAGTTTCGAAATTTCGAATTTATAAGCTGTAGAGATTATAAGCTGTAGAGATTACTTTTACGCACGCTTTGGACTTTTACGCACGGTGACGGTACTTTTACGCACGCTTTGGACTTTCACGCACGGTCACTGTACTTCTACGCACGCTTACTAAAACACGTCTCTTCACGACCGCCTCACAGTGCTCGAATATTGTGCTTTAGAAGCAGGAGTTATAAAAACATTATTGCATTAAGAAAATAATAGTGTCAATAAAAATAGGTAAAATGGTTTATAAATGTGTCGGGCATATAGCTTTATAATATGTCGATAAAATTACCCCAAGAGAACTGTAAGAAACATTTGTAAGATAAAAGTTTTTCTTGTATATCGTCAACGTGTTACATTGGCATAATAATATCCGTTCACGATTCCTCTATTTACATTTCTTCAACGCCAATCCTATTGATATGGCAGACGTCAGATTGGTTGTATTTGAAAACAATATGATGTTTTTTCTTATATAAAACATTTTAAGCAATAAAATAGTAGATTGTGTATCTAGGACGTACTGATATATATTTCCTACGAGTTGTGATATTATGTTAAACGACCGTTAGCGATTTTAACAGTCACACGAATCAAAATAGTAATGCGCCCTGATACATACTGTTTTTTTTGTCCTACACCCTATAAAATAGCGGGTTAATTTTGTCTTCATTTCCGGTATTTTCAACATTTTTTATTTGTGTAGCAATGAATAGTCAATAGGGTAACACGGGGTAACAGAACTGTACAGTGTACACATTTTGTATAAAAAGTAACCTCTTTAAGCTCCCCCCCATGCATACAGCACGAGCGTCGCAGCTATGTAGGTAGCGTGCCGTTTTATAGTAGTATTGTGTACTGTTCACAAGATCGCAAGTTCGCCTCCAGCTGGAGTAATAAGAAATACTTATCAAAATTATTAAATTTTCTTTATTCAGGTTTTATTAAAAATAATAAATTGAAAAAAAAAATATTATTGAATTTTACCTTAGCGTCTGGCGAGCGGCAAAGTTACTTTACCGCCTGGCTCTCGTCACCGGCTTGAAATGACTCATTTTACGACTGGTATGCATGCATGAAAAGTAGCTACTTTATAAGGGGTAGGACAAAAATATATATATATTTATCATTTTATTTATTTATTTATTGTGGATTATAGACGCGTCGACAACTTAGGTCATTAGCGTCTTAAATACAACAAATATAATATATCACTTAAAAACTAAATAACATCACAAAACATCCATGAGCAGAGGTGGGATTCGAACCCACGACAGTCTGATTCAGAGGCCGCGACGCTACCAACTGAGCCATACTGTCCTCTATATTTATCATTCGTGACTCACTATTTATAATAAAACACATGACAACTGATAATAATGGAAAGATGGGAAAAGAAAATCTTCCTTTTTTATTTTAGATAACAGCAAGAAAGACGTTACGTGCGTGGCTAGTGTTTATTATATTGTGTTCTTTGTGTTGTATATATATTGATATTTTCGCTATTAATACCGAGAATGCTTTTCTATACGCTTTTTAATCCATCATCCATAAACGAAGCTACACCATGTGTCTTTTTAGTTAATAAGTTTCTTATTTCTTAGTTCACATGCGTCAAAATTAGGCTCTTTGATGTGAACTTGGGGCCGATTCATTTATTGATCTTTTTAAGTGTAAATATAAAGAAAAAAAGAACTGTGCTTCGGTACATTACATTTTATACTTCCTTCGGGATCTTCCATTTTAAAACTAATTATTAAAAATATATGAAAAATACAAAGCATTTTTTTGAAGGCCATTCTTACTAATTAAAATGCATTGTATGCAGATACCAATAATTTTAAATGGTTAATTTTAAAATGTTTTTATTAAAGGTTCTGAAGAAAAAATAAAATTTGCTGAAACGTAGACCAATAAAAAACTAAGCAAGTACCTTAATAATATCTATAACATTGGCCACCACCAAAGTTTCATGGGACAGGCGAAGTTTTTAGAAAACATTTCTTTTATTTTGGTCACCTGTATTAAATTTGACAGCATGTCTTCAATGACCACAATCCTTCAGAACCGAAAATGATTAATGTAGACAGGATCTACTGTACATTGTTTTCTTGGTCTTGTTTTTGATACGTGTACTTTTTCAAAAAGAAAAAAATTACAGATATAAAAACTAATTAAAATCCTTACTATTAATTTTGTAGGAATTATGAATAATATGTCAACTCGTGAAAAAGTCTGTATACGGGGGTTTATTCACGAGAGATGACGACCTTGCAGAATCAAACTAACTTTTTGGTGTCTATATACGAGTAGACAGTTGAATAATGTTAGTTTTATTCACATCCCTTGTGAATAATCCTGTATAAATATTATATTATAAGCAAACCTGACATCACTGTCTAACTTCTGTCAAGCAAAACATAAAGCAATTTATTTGTTTTGTTCTATGAATATGTAATTTGTTAACTATAGCTGCCCAGTCCGGCTTCGCTCGAGTGCAAATCGTTATTTTTTCTCATTTTCTCTTTTGTCATGAGGTGGTATTTTAGTGCGAAAAGTACTTTTACAGCAGATTTAGCGCACTAGAAACCGAACATAATTTTTTTCTTTAAAAGTTGCTTTGCAAATATTTTGAATGACACAATTATTTAAAAAAAAGTTCCTTTATATACTGATATATTTAACATATGAATATTTTTTCTAGAAATCGGCACACCTGTAGGATTAATTTAAATACTTTTTAATAAAAATATATGAGTTATAGTTATGTTTTGAATCACGTCCAGGAAAAATTAAATATAATAAAAATATTCACAGGTAGTCAGGACATTTAATAAAACAGAACTCTGTTTTGATTTTAGTTGAACGTTTCGTCCTTTTATTAGGACTTCCTCAGCAACTCAATCATACGAGTTCACAGTTCAATATATAATGTCGAAACATATGAAACATTGTTACGTATCATTTTTTACATTTTTTATTTTTCTGTAAAAAATGATACGTAACAATGTTTCATATGTTTCGACATTATATATTGAACTGTGAACTCGTATGATTGAGTTGCTGAGGAAGTCCTAATAAAAGGACGAAACGTTCAACTAAAATCAAAACAGAGTTCTGTTTTATTAAATGTCCTGACTACCTGTGAATATTTTTATTATATATGAGTTATGTTTAGATTTAGATAATTACAAAAATAAAAACTATATATTAAATATAATTCTGCAATATAATTGGTTGTTTGCTAGTAATTTGATTGCTGCTGCCAGTTGGCACACTGTTAATTGCTCTTGACTATAGATGTTTATAATCAATAGAAGTTATCAATACAGATTATTGCAATAATACCTATAATGTGTGTGTACGATAACGGGTGGTCACTGCATCCCAGCACAGAGACTGCATTAAGAATAAATTATTGGTATTCGATAGTAAAATCGCTGAATGAACTAAAATCGTTTCCCAATAATGTAATATTTCCGTTCACTCCCGAAACGCGAATTTCTGTTTTGTGTCACAAACGTGTGAACATAAGTCGTCTAGTCTTTAAAAACATTTGAACATCATAGAAGAGAAGATAGCTAGTGGTAAAGGAAAGATAAGGTACCTCACGTCTTTATCCGACTTCAAGAAAAGAGGTCATCAAGTCGCCTTTTATGTGTGCATATACAGGGTGTCCCAAAATTGCTGGGACACAGAGCTACCACGTGTAGTAGAGGTCAAAATAAGTCGATTTGACCCAATTTATTTATATACCAAAATGTACCGTTTGCCCGTGAGAAGAGTTCAAAGTTTACATAAAAAAACACATGTTTGTACGCTGTTCAGAAACGAGTGAAACAAATTGAATGAAATTTGACAAAAGTGCATTTTAGAGGATTACTCTCCTTTCGATAATCAAAGAAACCCAAAAGAAATTGTAGAAGGGTTAAAACCACCCTCACCCCCTGACATTTTTTTCAGAACTTTCTTAGGGGTGGTAATACGGTTCTCAAATTTTTTTAGCTAGAAGACTGATTAATTATCTCCATTTTGTTACTCTTATAAAAATTTCGTATTCCGCATAGTTCTGAAGGAAAAAAATGTTTTCTTAAATAATGCTAACAGATGATCCTAGTACAAGTTTAATAAAATTGTAATACAACATTTTATATACAAAATTTTATGTAAACTTTGAACTCTTCTCACGGGCAAACGGTACATTTTGGTATATAAATAAATTGGGTCCAATCGACTTATTTTGACCTCTACTACACGTGGTAGCTCTGTGTCCCAGCAATTTTGGGACACCCTGTATAGTCAACTAACAAAATTTAAGACAGTGAATTATGAATAGTTTCTTAACAATGTTAATGGAATTGAAAGCAATGAAACAATGTAAGCATATACGCGTCCCATCTATAAAATCTGTGCCGCTTATATAAATAGTAAAGTATAGGGTCTTTCAACAAGACGTGTCATTTTAAATCAACAGAAAAAACGCAATATTTTCATGAAAAGTAGTGATATTTTTATTTTAATATAAAGTAAAAAGAGGTTAGTAATGGAACACAATATCTGCCAAATGTCCGTCTCGGCTCTTCAACGGTCATTCTTTTGATGAAATTTTACATTACGTTATCGCATAATAGCGGCTGTATTTTTCACGAAATAAAGCCATTGTTTCACGAGCTGTGTGGTAGGTGGGGCCGTCTTGCTGAATATAAACGTCGTCCACATCCATAGCATCAACGCATAGCATCAATTTCAGGCAAAAAAAATGGCGCGAAATTTAAAATGACACCTCTTGTTGAAAGACCCTATATAAGTACATGACTCACTATCCTACATTTTTTAACTTGACTATAGTTTTTTTCGGTACCTACGTAGGGATCATGAAACATTAATTTTTTATAGTTTTTTTTCATTATTTCCCGGCCTCACCTGCTGTGCAAAGATTCGTTCTTTTTGGACTTATTTGGATTTAAAATTATTAATTTGACTATACTACCATTTAAAATACCTCCATTAATTTAAAACCTACAAATTTTTAATACTATAATAGGTACCTATATTAATATATATTTTGTATTAGACAATAGTGTACATGATTCCATTTTGTAGGTACGTATAAAATATATAGGCATACATAATAAAGTTACAAAGCTTTTTTGTGTTGAACCTTGAAAGTTTTTTTTTCATTTTCGTACTGAAAAGAATCCATTAAAGGTTATTTAATTAACGCAATTACTGCACTTCTATTGGCTTTTACTAAAGCAGTTTTCAATCATGTAATCATTTCTTCAATTTTACACGACTTCGAATGTTTTTTTCTTAATTCACATTTTATTATAATAGTTTCATGCTATTTTAAAGTAAGAAATGCAGGATCTAGTCGGGTTAATAATGTAAATCTGCTTCTACTATAATAAAATCAATGCAGAGATGTTTTATAGTGTCATTTTTTGTTTATATTGTGAAAGCCTACGTACATAATATTATATTGATTTGTTTTTTTTTCGAATCTTTTTGTTATATTGTCATATTTTAACAGCAATCTAAAAGGTATAAAGGCTGTGTATAATAATGGGAAAACTAAGTCCACCGTTTCATTTGAGTCACAAACTTTCTTCTTGTAGCCAAGGTAGTCCGATTTTTATGAATAGATCAGTGGATTGTAATTTATCTATGGTCAAGAATACCAAGTCATTGACATTTTTCTACACTGAACTGAACTCACAACGTAAATAAAGCTACACATTAATAGAGAAATTGGATTACAAAAGAAAAATGAATCTCTCCCAGAGAGTTTAATCATAGATAATTTAGTCAATAGTTCAATTTGACGATGAAGTAGTAACCATAAAACATAATTGTGCGTTTGATAGAAACAATTCTGTACTGAAAATTTAGTAATATAACAATATCTTTGATATTATAAAATCTGAATTTTCCTAGTAAATTATTTAATAACAATTCAATTATATTTAATAAAAGTTTTGCATGTCCAATATTGCAAGTATTTAGTTTTAACTTTGTTAAGTAGATATACTGAATTTCTAGTAGAAATCATGTATGCTTAGTAGAAATAGTGAACTCCTCGCAATAATGTCGTTGATGTTTAGAAATTCGAATAAATGCCCGGTAGAAATAATTTACGTCCGGTAATTATAATGAATACGCATTAGAGCTAATAGATGATTAGGCATGGAGGGTGGACACAGTGGGTTCCCTATCCTACTAATGCTTACTATTGGCACAAAAATGAGAGAAAGAGATAGCTGTTGTAGACGACAAGCATTATCTCTTTCTAGAATTGTGATTGCTTCTTCGCCTCCGTATGTATATTTTATACTTTTTATGTTGGAATGTTATTTGAAAATTGAATATTTATTTTCATAACAGTCGTACATGTTAGGGCGAAGAACCACTCACAATTCTAGAAAGAGAGAATAGCTATCTTTTTCTCTCATCTCTGTCTACCATCTATGTCTATTATTGATAAAATGTAATAGATGTTATATAATGAGCAATCGACAGCTTGTCTTGAAAGATTTATGGGAATTATGAGAAACTATGTAACTGAAATATGAATGGAAGCAGATATTGCAATAAACAAAAAAACTCGGGTCGCAGTGCCAAAACCCTGCCGACAATATAGTGTATTTGCTAATACTGGAATTGTGGCTTTATTATGTGAACTTAAGGTTGTTTATGAATAAAATAAAAAATTTAACCCCTTAATACATCCCTTAAAATAATATTTTTTTTCTTAATTTTAATATTTTTATCAATGCAACCTCGGTGCCAAATTAAATACACCCTTCAGTAAGTAAAGCACTATCCGCAAACTAGTGTTTTCATAAAATTTGTAAGTCCGGTCCTGTCAGGCCGATTTTATTAAAATTTTAGCAGCACATTTTAATCGTTACTAAAGGGTTAAATTTCAATTTTGAAACGATTCTAAGAATTTTTTCGGCATTTTTGGGCCCAAAAACATTTTTCAACCCCTAAAAACCACCCTTAAAATGGTCCGATTGGGCCCATTTTAAATAGGCTTCTTGCGGTGATGGATTTCAACGTGCCTACCAAATTTCATCAAAATCAATTAACTCTTTCGAAAGTTATTGCCCGTACACATATATATACATATCATCATGCAATAACTATTTTCTAACGTTGCATCGTGAATTGTTAGATTATATGTCCACAACTTAAGGGAATAAAAACTCTGAGAATTGTGCAGTTCGGGAGTTGGCAGACATTTTTGCAAGTCCATCATCACAACTTTCTGCGAAGTGACTTGTCTTGCATTTTTTTTGTCTTCAGATTTAATTTTGTACCTGTTGCTGGAATCTGCTAAATGTTCATCATATTTCTTTTGCAAACAAGCCCTATCTTCTGCTGAGTTAGCGTCCTGAAGATGAATCTGAAATTGATCGCATAAATCACAAGTGTCATTATCCGGGCTTTTGAACGAGTAGTTAAATTCACTATTGAAGATATCTGCATACAGCCACTCTCTTGCCACATCTTCTGGTTCAAGTCGATTATCTTTGCATTCCTCTAAATATAATTTGTGCATCCTGCTTACATTTAAATGATTGCCCAAGTATCTCCGTTTTGTTCTTTCACGGGAGTAGTGAGATTCGTACGATGGGAACTTTGCAATATGATTCCGAACACTGTTTCGGACATTCTCGGAAATTTTGTTTTTCGGAATATGCCTTCCCCGTTTGTCAGGACTTACAATTCCTCCATCTTTTTTCTTCATAATAGCTGTATCTATTGTTTGCTGCGATATGCTCAACGTATTAAGGAAGAACTGTCTACATACAGTTAATTTCACACCATTTATTTCAAATTTGTATTTATTGGTGAATTTTCGTTTACCTTCTCGTTCACCAGTTCGTGATCTCAGCCTTTTTATTGGTATTTGCTCAACACTAGAAGCCACAAATTGTCTTCTCATATCCAAAGATTTTCGTGGACTCCAAAACTGTGAATGTATAAGTTGGCGCGTTTCTTCGGAGACTTTATTTTTACATTTCTGTTTACAACTGTCTTGACAAGGAGCTTTGAGAGTTTTCTCTTTCATTATTCTACTGCCACAATCTGTTGTATACTCTAAGCCTGAATGTCTTTTTCTTTTCGTGATAACTTTCTTCCAGGTCATAGAATCTGCCTTTCTTTTCCTCACTTTTCTTTTACTTCGTTCAGCAGGGTCTACACTAATATCGTTCTGATCACTGTTATGTTCGGTATCATAGTTTGGATCTGCCACATCATCATCACTACTGAAATCTGAAAACTGATTGACTTTTTCAGGTGTTCGGAGTTGTAACTCCTGATTCCTGCTCTCGTCATATGGTTCAGTATTATGACCATCACCATCTAAAAGATCGGTGCTGCTTTTGTACCTTATATTAGGCTCCTCTCCTTCAAAATCTGTGGTGCTTCCGTCACTTTGATTTTGTACAGGATTTTGCTGCGGATCTAAAACAAAAAAAACAACAAAAACGAATTAATATTAATATTAAGTCACATACTCTCAGGTAGAGTCAGACCTAAATTATGTTAAGTCCCCTTTATACTTAAATAATAATACACGTCATTAGTATAATAATACTATAATATAGTGATTTAATTTTACAATTTATTGATAAATAGACATTTCCAAAAATGGTGCCAAAGTGTTCAGGAGGCTATGAAACGTCGAGAAATTTTGGTCCGACCCCTAGGTCCCGCCATCCGACCGACGCCAATAGTGTATGTGCCATATGGCAAATACACTAATAAGTATAATATTCTTTAAACAAAATTGACGTAATCTTTTCCATATTAAGTAGTTACTAAAGAAAATTGCATTGCCCTAACAGAGTTTTTTAGCTTTGGACTCCCTACTCCATTTTCTTTTCTTGTCTGTACTAATTTTTATTATTTATTTTCTTTTATTTAAAGTGGGTGCAGTATAGTTTAGTTACCTGAAGTAAAACAAGTCACTTCTAGCTAGAAAAAATTCACAGATTTCGCAATCCTTGCAACCATCGAGGACATTGGAAATGATAACAGCATATAAGAAACATAATTAACTGTTTATTATACACACAATATTTATCAATGCACTGTTTAGTTTTGTCAGGAATACCCTATTATTCTTCTGTTATATACGCGTTCACTTTTGCTTGATTACTTAACTTTTAAATGGATTTTTCTACAGTATTTATTAACATTTGCTCAAAAATAACACCGCAGATCGTCGCAAATACCTCTCAATTAACTAGACATGATATAAAACACATTTAGAAAAAATTGCACTTGTTCAATTTTGCATGATTGCTCCTCACTTGATCGTGACACCGTTGTCTTTTGGCCTTGAACGAAAACTCGTAACTCTGCCCCCATATACGAACATAAACATTTCCAATGTTAAAACTTTTGAACTATTAAACATACAATTATGCTAAAATCTTTATCAGAGTGTAAAAGACAGGTGACAACTTAAAGAAGGGACATTTTAGAACTTCTTGATTAAATCTTGATTGACAGGAAATTAAGTCATCAGAACACAAAGTTTTCCCGCACTCAAGCGTTCTGAATGGCTCATTTCCCGTCATTTCAACTAACAATACAAACAACTACTTCGTAAAAGATTATGCACAGCCTTATAATATGTACATACAATACTCGGCAAAATTTTCGGTCTAATCATCTCATACTTTACAGAATTATATTATACGCACAATTATTTAAGGGTGTGTGTGAGTTATACATTTTTCTTTTCGAGTCGAGTATTTAATTTTAATATATACTCAATTTTAAAGTCAAGTTGAATCGAAAATGTATATGACAGAAAAGTTGATGTGTTAAGAAAAGTATCTGAAATTTTTCTTCCTGCACTACTTGACTTGATTTGGAATGAAAACAAATATTTATCCATTAACATTGAAAGAATATCCACTAAGTATTTAAAAATTGCGCTTAAGCCTTTTTCAAAATTTGGAATTTTTTTTCGTTACACAACTTGTAGTCCAGCAGTCAGGTACTTTTTACCTGGAAAGTATTCCGAAGTTAATGATATTTTGGTATGTTGTTTGTGGGTATTCTGTGGAGTAGAATCTGAGTTTTCGACCTCGGGGACCCTGTGGTAACGTGGGGGGAGCCGAAAAACCACGACATTTTACCACCTTTTTTGCTTTTTTCGAAATCTCTCAGAAACGGTTGACTTAACCAATTCTTTCATTATGTAATGTTTTAAAGAGGATTACATTTCCTACAATTTTCATTCCTACAACTTTTCTGTGGTACTAATGGTAAGCGCGCTGCAGCTTCTTGAAAATTACCCGCTCCGCTTTTTGTAACCTTGGTAACCAATGGTTAAAATGTAATGTTATTTTCAATAGTTTTATTTATTTTCTTCTTCATCGAACTTTAAATTGAAAATACAAATGTTACACATTGGTTACCAAGGTTACAAAAAGCGGAGCGGGTGATTTTCAAGAAGCTGCAGCGCGCTTACCATTAGTACCACTGAAAAATTGTAGGAATGAAAATTGTGGGAAATATAATCCTCTTTAAAACATTACATAATGAAAGAATTGCTTAAGTCGACCGTTTCTGAGAGATTTCGAAAAAGCAAAAAAGGTGGTAAGATTTCGTGGTTTTTCGGCTCCCCCCACGTTAGCACAGGGTCCTCGAGGTCGAAAACTCAGATTCTACTCCATAGTGTACCCGCAAACAACACACCAAAATATCATTAACTTCGGAATACTTTCCAGGTAACCCCCTTCATTTATTACCTGCCGCTTGGACTATTGCCTCGATTCGAAACAGTAGTCACTTCGTCTCATCTACCTATACCGGCTTATTCCTGCAGATTGAGGAGTAAATGAAAGCGTTGTTCCTTTATTTTCTATTGAGTTGACGATTGGGGACTTTTATTACTTGACCGGGATTCGATTTTTTTGAGTACTCACACACATCTATAATTATTTCTTACAAAACGTATACATAATATTATTAAGCTATATACACAATACATATTTTAAAACACCATTGTCTTATACGGGGTGTTTTACAGTTTTTAGGAAGAAAATTAAACTAGTTATAAAAGATTATAAATGAAATTATTTATTTTAATGTTTCATACTTTCGTGTTAATTTGTTAAATATATTATTTCTATTTAAATGGTGCAGTGAACACTTTTGACAAATGGTGTTTGGTAATAAAGCTAATAAAAATTGAAATTTTGATACACTGCTTGAGGTTCACTGGTATGATACAATAAAAGGCGCATTCATTTATTAAGATCGAAGCGCTCTTTTTCCTCCATTGTATTGTAGATTTGTAGCAATGCCAATGAAATATAGAAAAAACACGTGTCTAACAACATTGTTCCAAAACAAAATGTTCAGATATCGTCTATCTACCATCATCTTATTAAAATTTCTACCTAAAGACCGTAAACAACCTCTGTATTTGCGTTTTGTTAACAAAAACTATATTTTAAGGAATTTTATATTACAGCAAAAACGAGTCAGCATAAAAAATGTGAAAAATAAATATTAAAACAGATTCGAACATTCAACAGTTTAATATTCAACGCATATATGTACTACCATGGAGGTAACATCAACCGAGAGTATGCCGACGACTCTCCAATCATTAGACGACTATTTATTAGAAGTGTACGGACCGAAACAGTTGTCGTTCTACAAATCAATACCAGTGACGATAGTTTATTTGGTTATCTTCATCACGGGCATCGTCGGTAACGCAATCGTTTGTCTTGTCATTGTCAAGAACACATATATGCACACAGCCACCAACTACTATCTTTTCAATCTAGCAGTTTCAGATGTCGCTTTGTTGCTTCTTGGTAAGTTTTTTTTTTAGATTTTTATTTTATTGTATCATAATCAGTGGCAGATTAAACATTTGGAAACCTCCAAGTGCAATCTGCTTTTGAGATTATTTTCTAAGAATTTAAAATTTGTTATCAATAGCAAAACATTAAAAACAAAAAAATCTAGTTTTCGTTTTGATGTTTTGAGAGTCCTGCGATATTGAGGCCCTAAGCGTTCACTTATTGCATCCAGCACCGGCCATATTTATAAATTATGCTTATCTCAAACGTTAATTATTTGAAACGGCTTGGGAAGTAGCTTAAAAAATAGACAAAGATTGAATTAAAAATTCCATTCTTAAATTTGATTTACTTAGGCCCGTATTCACCGAACACTGTTAAAGTTAGAAGTTACTAATCTTAGAATAAATTTATTCCTTGGAATAAAATCAACTTTCAATTCACCAAGCAATACATTAGATAGAATAGTAACTTCAGGTAAAAAATTACTTTATATTATACACCTTTGACATTTTGTTTTATTTTACTACAAAAACCTTTACTTGAAAGAAATGGAATTAATATTTACCTGAAAAGGTCGCCAGGTCATAAAGTAATTTGTGCATTTCGTGGCCACTCTATTTTACTAAGCAAATAATTTATACCCTTGAAAATAGACAGAATAGTTATTCTTACGATTTATACCTGCAGTAATCTTAACTACGTTTGGTGAATTGAATTATCACTATTTATTCCGAGTAATAGTTACCAGGGGAATAAATCAACGGAATAAATAACTAAATAGGCTCGGTGAATACGGGCCTTAACTTAACATTTTCAATTGCGTGCGTGTGTGTAATTCTTGAGAACTACAAATAAACAAATATTTTGTGTTTGGTTATGAAATTTTAAATACATATTGTAAATATCTAGTCGAACTCGTAAATGTCATTGATTTTATATATTATGGCATTTCCTTAGCTCGTCTATTACAAACCACCAAGTTCTTAGGTTTGAAGACTAAAAATAGATATATATATAGGATTAGGTACATGATAAAGCTCGTGATAAAGCAATGTTGAACATGTAAAAATATATTTAGTGTGTTATGTATTAAAATTTAATACATAACATACATTAAAAATTTCTTGAAACACACAGTTACTGGGGTTCATTTAATGAGTACCGGTAACTGTACATTTCAAGAAATTTGTTAGTTAATCACGTTGTCATTGTATAGTACAGTTCAGTGTAAAAATGCTCAGCCAATAGTCCATTTTCTACACTACCAATGCGAATAAAAGCTAACAATAAAATATAATGAGAAAAGATCATAGGCGCGCCTTATTTTGAGGTCGTTTTATAGAAAATTGTAAAAAATAATCTTGAGTTATTTGTTTGTTTCTTTGAATTTTATTAAATTGAATTTTCAGTTTATTACTAAATAATAATAAATTGAAAATCTGAATTGATATTGAACTCAGAACTCAGGTCACAGAACATTACATAATTATACCGAATGGACTGTGGCAATATCTCTCTCTCTTTAAAAACAGTGGTATCCTTTTTCACCAATTAATAGAATGCCACATTCCTCTCCCAGTATGGTATCCCAATTTATTAGGCCCTATTAACATAAAAGTGTTTAAAGCATTATATAATTTTCTTAACAATATAAAATTACGAATATAACAAAAAAAAAAATTACTTTTAACTAAAAAAGCAAAAAAAAAATTAAACATGATTAACACTTACCTTTTGTGTGATTCCAAAATTCATAGATCCATGGTTCGAAGCCGTCTTGTGTGTAATATCCTGTTCGCTTGGCTCGTGCTCTCCATAAAACCGTATACTACTTACTTCCCCTGGTCCGTCCTTCAAATTGTATCCCTGTCTAATTAATTAATTAAGGATGGAGTGTAATGAAGTGATTTATAAAAAAAAAAAATATATATATAAAATAAAAATACATATACGTAGGTATATATAAAACTAAGGGAAAAAAATAATAATAAAAAAAAAAAATAAATAAATAATAATAATAAAAAAATAAATAATTACAAATAGGTACAATAAAAAAAAATAATAAAAATAATAATAATAAATAAACAAACAAAAGAGTGGTTATAAAAATAATTAAAGTTTGGACGTGGCTAACTGTTCTACGTAACAAAGGCCAACAAATCATATATTAAAAAAAAAAACAGTCCGCATTATGCTGCCTTGAAGCTTTTCAATGATTTGCCTAATGACTTTAAAGACTTGCCTTTCAATACATTTCAAAAGAAACTTAAGAAATCATTGATTGCACAATGTTTGTATATCGTTGATGACTTTACTATGAAATAATTTATTGTATTGTTTATACTTTATTTTTATATCTGCTATTATTTTTATATTTATCATGTTTGACAAATTCGACTCCTTGTAGTCTTTTGAACGAAATAAAATAATAATAATAATAATAATCGTTTTATAAAACCTTCAAAAGTATGTAGAAGCTGAAAACGTGATATTTGTTCACATTATCCTTATAAATACTAAAGTACTTATTTTCAAACTTGTTTCGAAGAAGTTTCAAGTTAGTTTTATAGCTTTGCGAAAAAAATGTTACACTTATGTTGAACATTATTCTTTATAAAGTGTCATAAAACTAAAAGTAAACATATATATTTGAATACTAGATTTCCGCCCCGGTTTCGCCCAGGAAAGCGGTTTGGCAACGGAATAATCAAAAGCAACACATTTTTCATATATCACATCACTTATAATTTAGCCGGTACACTAATTTAGCCACCCGAGTTCAATATTTGCAATTCTAGAGCAGTTTTACCCCAAAATGTTCCGCGCGTCAGTGGTAAGTTCGAAAATTGGATGAAAAACTGCTCTAGAACTGAAAATATTGAACTCGGATGGCTAAAAATTTCAGAAAGGTCAGTAGGTACGTCTCAAATAAGCATGCAAAATTTAGTCAGAATTGAATAATTTATTATTAAGTAAAACGGCAAAGCTGTTTATTATCTTAGTCGCGAAGCGAGCGTATGGGAAAATCGGAGAAAAACTTGATGTAAATGGAAAATAATGGAAATAACGTGCTCAAGGGTTCTTTACTGTGAAATACATGCATTTCGAACAATTTTGCGAAATTGCATAAACATTCAATAAATAATTATTCATTTTTTTGTACTGTAGGGAGGAACGTGAAATAAATTGAACAATATTAGTACCCCTTCCATTTGTTACATCGGGTTAAATTTGGTATCATCCGAAAGGTAATTTAAAGAGGAACAATAATGATAATGGGCGTAATGTCGCCACCATTTTGAATTATGTCGATAGAATGTTTAAAAAAAGTGAAGCATATTTATTTTGTTTTTAAACAAATAAATTTAAGCTTACGAGGTTGGAATTTTTATTTGAAGAGTTCTGAAGACAACGTCACTGTCATCATGAGAAGAATACGAGATAAATGCGGTTTATTTATGATCTATTTACTTCTGATGTCAAAGCAAACCAGAAACAAGCCGTGAGGTTGGTCGTTTATTAGGACTAAAGTGCGACCCTTGAGGTCCACACGACGAACTTCCCAGTTTGATAAATATTTAATAATAATAATTAAATTAGATATTACACAGAAAAGTAATCATTTTAATCATTAAAACATCAATAATTAAAAAAAAAAAAAAAAAAAAAACGGCTGAACCGATTTTTATAAAATTTATGCCGGATCAAAATGACGTTAACACGCCTAGATTGACACCCTTACGAAGTCGATATAATTTTTTATTCGCGAGATATTGTGTAAAATCTACTTTTTTGGAGGTTATTTGGTTAAGAAAAAAGAACGGCTGAACCGATTTTAAAAAAATTCCTTTCAGATCATATTTACGTTAATACGCGTCGATTGGCACCCCAACGTAGTCGATATCATTTTTCGTTCTCGAGATTTCGTCTTAGAAAGAAATTGACACATACATACGTACGTACGTACGTACATACGTACACACACACACACACACACACACACAGACATCTTTCTAAAAGTAGTGTAAAAATAGTGTAGTGACCTTGAAACATAAAATTTTTTTTTCCTTTTTGATTTCGATTTTCGGACCCATTACAATAACTTCCAATGGGAAGTTAATAATATTGCCACTCACATGAAAAGAATAAACATTGAAGAAAAATAGATAGGAAATTCTACGATCGAGTAGACGCCATAATATAATGACAAACAGTTGCTAAGCGATTGACGTTGATAAGTGATTGGCACTTATAGCAGCTGTTATGCAACAGGAACTAGGAAATGTTGATGATGTTTTCTTTCCGATTGAAAATATGGATACTTATTTTCTCCAAGGGTGTGTAAGTAGTAAGTTTGAGTAAATTTATACGTAGCCCATCTTAACCCGCGGCTTCGCTAGCGTGAAGCTACTGCTCAACCATTTTTAGTTGCTATGATATTTAGTTGTTGGAATTGTTGGAAGTGAGCAGTTCCGTGGTACAGAGGATCCTCTGTGGCACGGAAGTGCTCACTTCCAACAATTTCTACAACTGTTTTCAAGGATCAAATTGCTCTATTTAACTTTAGCAACTTCGAATATGATATTTAGCTTTTTTCGCGAGGGTGGTAGATTCAGATCCATCGTCTTCTTCTTTTGCTTGTCACTTATGTGACGCTAGTGGTCGAGAAGTTAGAAGCCGCGCTACTTCTACTACTTAAATCAGATGCGGCGGTTGAGGAAATTCAAAGCACGTTTCTTCTACTAGTTAAACCATGCGTGGTGGTTATGGAGGACTCAGAATTTCCTTCTTCTACTACTTAAAGCAGATATTAATTAAGCTAGAACATTTGTTCAGCGGTGGCGTATCTGCAAGTACACTGATTTAGGTTACGAAACTACGGAGAGGACCCGCTCTTTACCGTAAAATTTTATCTGGTACGATATTTAATTTGCGGAGAAAATTTGTATGTACAATTTTCAAATTCAACACAACTCAGACATTTATTAATGTGAACAAAGTCGAGGTGAAACTTCCAATAACGCTGTTTGTTAACAGAATGTTTGCATAACAAAGACCGGTGTCAGGGCAGATCCGATCGGGTGAGTTCCGACTACCTTGATATGTGGGTCAGTTCCGACCACGTAGCGTTTGATATTTTTAACTGGGACTGTTCCAACCACATGTTTTAATCTGTTTATCTTCATCATACAAACATTAATGTACCTAAATAATATTACTTCTGAAGTTTTAATTTTAGATACACTTTGTTTCTTATTCCAATTTTTTTAATATAGGCAATTTTTAAACGCTTGCGCATGTCGTCATTTTCCTCATATTTTGATAATGCTCTACTAATTCGCTGGTCTAACATTATACGGGGTTCTCTTCTTCATTTTCTTTCTATGTTTATAAGTCAACTATGCGATCATACTGATGTATTTAAAAGGTTATTAGGAGATAAATATTGCTTAATTTTAAAGTAATTGTTTTCCAAGATAAACTGATTAAAGCGTGTGGTCGGAACTGTCCCAGGAATGATATCCTGATTCAGAAAGACGACCTTCACTATAGATTTTTTTCAATAGTTTTTTTCTATAGTTCGAGCTCGAAAAAAAATTCATTTGAAATTGCTCACTAATAATAATTGTAAATAAAATGTAATAAGCACCAACATATTTATTCATAAATGCATACACCTTTGAGATTTATTGCAAAGTACATATTAATATTTATTCATATTGCAATAAAACGGTACATTTTAATCAAGTACGGAGATAAGAACTTATTTTAATGCTGTCGACTCTTTTGTTCAACGTGATAACGTAAAGAGACAAAGATTTATTATGATACTATGCATGGAATATGTACAATTTCTGTATAACAGTGTCTCTCAATCAGTGACTGATAAAATGTATATGCAGGAGCGCTTTGCCAAAAAGTTGTAATACAAGAGTAAGAAATAGGTATTTAACAAAAATTTTACAACAGACTTAGTCAGTGCCTAGAGGGATGATGGGGAAGAAAACGTTGACTTAAGGTTACTCCTCCTTAGTCCAAGCCACACGTACTGTGAGAACTAACATACCGAAATCTTGCACTACAAGACAAGAAATAATGTCTTGTCTCGCTCAATTTTTGTTGACTTATTGTTTGGTCTTGCTGTAAGATTCTTGTACATTTCTTGCTCTTAGTTTGGTAGTAGAGGAGAGCGGGAAATTAAGAAATATGTAAAAAAGCAAACAGTTGTCTTTTTTTGTACAGTATTTTTGGCTAACAACTTTGCTTAGCTAATTACAATATTCGCCTTGGGAAATTAAGAGTTTATCTTAGACAACGCTTTGGTAAGTGGTTAGTTGAGACCTTGCCTTAGATAATAAATAAGTTTCGGCAATAATATATTGGTATATATTATACAATGTATAATATTAAGTCCTTTATTAATAATATTTGTGTTGTTTGCTGAATTTGAAAATTCGATGCACTTTTTGCCGCAAGCTAAATGCTCTTCCCGCATAAAAAACTACGTAATTTACGTGATGAAGTTCCACAATGTAACGTTTCGGCGTAAACATCTTTGAACCGACAACGAATGGATCGGGTGCGTTGTATGTTATGGAATTTTTTGTATACCGCGCTCATATGTGGCACACACATTCACATTTTGATAAAGTTAACACAAGCAAAACCTATAAACACAAATATTTATTATTCGTAATTGAAAACACATTTAAACAAGCCGTGAGGTGGGTCATTTATTAGAACTAAAGTGCGACCCTTGAGGTCCACACGACGAACTTCCCAGTTTGATAAATATTTAATAATAATAATTAAATTAGATATTACACAGAAAAGTAATCATTTTAATCATTAAAACATAATTATTATTTATTTTTAACAATAATTAAAAAAAAACGGCTGAACTGATTTTTATAAAATTTATATCGGATCAAAATGACATTAACACGCCTCGATTGACACCCTTACGAAGTCGATATAATTTTTTATTCGCGAGATATTGTGTAAAATCTACTTTTTTGGGGTCTATTTGGTTAAGAAAAAATAACGGCTGAACCGATTTTGAAAACATTTCTTTCAGATCATATTTACGTTAATACGCGTCGATTGGCACCCTAATGTAGTCGATATCATTTTTTATTCTCGAGATTTCGTCTTAGAAAGAAATGGACACATACGTACACACACACACACATACATCTTTCTAAAAATAGTGTAAAAATAGTGTAGTGACCTTGAAACATAAAAATTTGTTATACATTTTGATTTCGATTTTCGGACCCATTACAATAACTTCCAATGGGAAGTTAACAAATTGGTCGTATGTGCAGAAAAGTTGGGAAAGACTGCGTTAGTTTGTATTTACATACAATATTCCAGTGAGTATTGTTCATAATATAATGCTGTTTTGTCATAAATATATAATATGAAAATGCAATATAAAAACATATTATGTTATTTTATTATTACTTTATGATACAAAATATATGTATCAAGTTTTAACCCCATAAAATTGAGTGTTGCGTCTTTCTTTTTCTCTTCTAGCAACTGATGTTAGAAGAGAAAAAAATCTGGCGGTCCACTAGTAGGGAAACGCTGACACAAGGGACTTTGACAGTTTTGTGACGTCAAACAATTTTAACCTTTTTATATATATATTTTTTGTATCAATTCGGAGCGCATGGATGCTTAATATATAAAAAAAACTTTTAGTTAAGGTTCTGTCCACTGTGACAATTTTCCACACCGACAGGAAGATTATCGTGTTTGCTACTTTATATATAAATGAATTCTGTGAATTCCCTTGACGTATAAAAACTTTGTATTAAAACTTTTTCTGCTTCTGGTTTACACAAAAAAGTATATGTGAAGGTGCGATACTTACTGAGTGTAGGTATAGCTCTTTACATCCCCTTGAAGTAATTTCTCTCCTCCCGGCTGGTTTTAAAAGAGCAAAGAAATATTTGAAACATATAAAAGTGGAGTGCTTTTGTATCTAATTTTTTATTGTTAATTAATATATGTACTTATAATATTGTGTTGCTTAATAAGAAACTAGTGTACCCGTGCAAAACTTTTTTGCGACGACTTAACACTGTCTTCAAAGAACAATGGTTTAGTAAAGGCTATCGCCAAAAAAAAATGTTTGCCAATATACATCTTTATTGTTTAATTTTAAATACTTTTGGAAATTTTGTCAATATAACCCTATTAAAATCTGGGCTCTAAAAATTAAAATGTACAACTGTCAAGATGTTTCATTGTTTATTGTTTGCACAGCCTATCCACGACATGCGTACATATTTGCATTTCTCTCACACTCATGTATCGTGAACGCCGATGGATTTTCTCTGTTTACGTTTCTCTTCACCCCACTGCCCCCCTCGTCATTTTTACTATTATCGCTTGAAATCACTCCTTTTAAAGAAATTTCACCAAAAAAAAAATAGCGATAACATATCTGTGGACTAAAGGCCTCAGTTTAAAAAAAAATTATGTCAATCGGTTGAGCAGGGGTTGCTGGCGGATTGTCTAGAGAAATAGGGCTTGTGTTTTAAATATATAGATGTAATTAATAAGCGTATGATAACGATACATAAAGTTGAGTAATTGTTTAGTTACCGAAATGGAAATATAATATTGTTTCCAGTAGAAGTCTGCACAGTGACAACTATTTAGTTGTGACAATTAAAAAGTTAAAGCAGGATCTGTTGTGAAGGCAACAGGTTCTGCTGTGCTGCCCACTGCCTGTTGACTGAAATAGATCATAATATGTATTTATATAAAGCAAAACCGGGAGTGACAACGTGGTGAAGAAGGTGACGTACTATTCACTTTCCTGCCACAAACTATTTAAACATTTTCTTGACCATTTTGTGCAACTTAGCACTTTTACTATACATAAACAACTCATGAACAAATGTTTATGAAAATCGAAGTAAGGCTTATTCAAATATAAGTGGTAAGTTTTATAACGTGTTCAGTTTTGTCTTTATTCTGGAAAATAAAATAAAATTTAAGCCCGAATTTGAATAGGTTGCGATATGTTTACTAATGATTTGAATGAATATGTCTCGCGGTATTGGCTCTATCTGCATCGTATCTATTCCATGATCGATTTGAAACATAAGATGGATGCAATAAAAATAATTTGCCGAATCTATATGTCTTCAAAATACACAACGTAGGTGGTTTTATTTGTCAATATTTTACAATGTGTTTTTCATAAGTCTTTCCTTCGTATGGTACATAAGTTTATCTATATCAGGGTATGGATTGCAAATGGCTAAATGTTCTTGTTTTACCTATGTATTACAGTTCAACCGAATTCCCGTTTAAAATATTAGGTATATCAAATTTTTGTGAAATCCATTTTATAAGTAAACGCGATTTACTAGGATTTCTAAAAACCACAAAGTAATTAATATTCAATTTCAGTGCGTGCAGAAAATTATCATTAGGACTTTTTGAATCACGCAACATAATTTTATTCATTTAGTTGTCAGAGCATGTTAGCATAAAATTGTATTTTCATTAGGTTTGTACACAGGGTGCTTAGTAATTTTGAGTTTTTTGATTTTGAGGGTATAAAAACTAAGTACTTCGCCAGTAAGATTATAAGCAATTGCATTTCCCTTGAAGGACACGTAAAACTGTGAAATATCTCTTATTATCCGACTCTATTTTTAAAGCTAAAGGGTTTGGGTAAACGTCAAAATATGAAGGACCAAGAATCATACTACAGATCATTGAAAAACATTTTCTTGGAAAAACTTATAACTTAAAAAAAAATACGTGATTACGTAATTTTTTTTAAGCTATAAGTTTTTCCAAGAAAATGTTTTTTCCGTATCTCAGAATGAAAAACGGAATCCTTATAGGATCACTTTCGTGTCTGTCTATTTGTCCGTTTTTCCGTCCAATCTTTCCCTCCCCTTATCTTCGAAACTACTGAGCCTAAAATAAAAAAATAGGGAATTTATAGG
Source organism: Mongoloraphidia duomilia (assembly GCA_039654895.1). Classification (NCBI taxonomy): domain Eukaryota; kingdom Metazoa; phylum Arthropoda; class Insecta; order Raphidioptera; family Raphidiidae; genus Mongoloraphidia; species Mongoloraphidia duomilia. The sequence goes on along the minus strand of CM077524.1, from coordinate 43,586,473 downwards.
ACCTTACGTATAGTTTACAGGAAAACCTGAAGGAAAATCTTAAGTTTATTTTGGGGGGCAAAGTAGAAAATTAAAAAAAAAATTCAAATGGATTATGTGACATATCAAATGAGAGGACTCGCTATGAGAAATACAAATATAAATTTTTTATATAATATTAAAATGCATAGTTTAAAAGATATTATAGAAAATATACGAATATCGACCCCCCCCTTCCCTTATCTCCGGAACTACTGAACCTAAAATTTTGAAAAAATAGGGAATATAGAGCCTCACTCATAGTTTACAGGAAAACCTAATCGAAAGTCCTAAAATTTAATAATACGAAACTCTCTCCACGCGAGTCCGACTCGCACTTGACTGTTTTTTTTCCGAGACAAATTCACTGGCGAACTCAGAATTTTTGTTGACATGCTATTGCTGGTTAATTGAAATTTACCCGATTTTAACAATTCATCATAACTTTTTCACTAATAAAAATTTTTAAAAATATCATGAATATAACAACTTTTGCGTACTTTTGTGTAGAATCCAGTGTCGTTGTAAGATTATTTTTATATTGCGGTAATTTTTGAGAAATATCTCATAAGTGCACACTTAATTTTTACGTAGGTAGCTATATATTAAATTTAGCAAGATATCCTACAAAGACAGAAAAAATAGGACTGTATAGGTACTGTATAGTGTGCATACATACGTCATAAACATATATTTAGATATCTTTTACAAAACAGTTCTTATTTGTTTTTAATTTCTAGATAAATGTTTAAATTATAAGCCTACCTACGTAATAAGCAAGTATATTATCTACAAGTTTATTTACAAATGTCAAGCGTTTAAAATAATTTTCGGTTTATAATTTGTTTGAAAATTAAATTTATATAAACATTTCCATTTCATTCTTATTATTATTCTGTATTGGTAAAATGTATCACTTTAATACACAGCTTATGTGGATATATTTATAAAAAACTTTATTTTTAACCAGAAGAATTGCAATGTACCCTCTAAAATGTTATGGAATATACACAGACCGGCAAAAAAAATCGGCCGTTTTTTTTAAAAAGTCTCTCTAACCGCATATTTTATTTCCTTAAAGGTAGCTTAGCTGCTTTTGTTCGTTATTAATGCTTTTAGATGTGTATTTCATTTCATAATACATTTATTTTTAATTTGAACAAGTTAAAATAATTTTCAACCACATTAATGATATATTGATTAGCTCGATACCACGACGGTTCAACGATGTAATTCGAGTTCGAGGGCATACACGTTATAAAAACTACTAGAGTCTATTGAAAACAGTCCATCTTAATTTTTTACAACTAAGACAAAAATCGTATTTGCATTGTTTCTGTTACTTTTTTGTGTTTATTTGTGGGTTCTTTTCAGCGAATTTATGCATTCCGTATTAACAACAAATGGTTCTTTAACTTACTATCAATATCTAGTAAAATTATTCAATATTTCAGTACTTTTGTAAAATATTTCGTTTTCTTCTCTAATATTTTTACTGACAGCCTGTATATGGATTATTTTTTACGACAAAATTTCCTACGGAAAACCTGCCTATTTAGCCTATTCTCTATCATTATACAGGGTGTTTCATAATATATGCGCAGGACTTCAGGATGTGATAGCTCGTCCAAAAATATGAAAAAAAGTGTCTATTAATTTACCTTCTAAAAAGCACCATTTTAGAGATACAGGGTGTTGAAATTGAAAAAAAAATTTCGTTTTTTGCAAACATCTCCGGAAACGTTTATCGTACAGAAAACAGCTTTTGTAAGCATTTTCTACTCATAATAAGCTATGTTTTGTGCGGAATTTTTTTTAAAGTTATAATTGGTGAAGGTTTAGAAGGGGTAGTGGGTGTTTTTATGGTGCATTTTAGAGGGTAAGTTAATAGAAACTTTGTTTCATATTTTTGGACGAGCTATCACATCCTGAAGTCCTGCGCATATATTATGAAACATCCTGTATAAATAGCGAAGTTACTTCTTACCTGTATAACGGTCAAGAAATTATTAGGGCGCTCTCTTTAAAATAATTCTGCATCCAATTTTAAAACATCGATTTTCTAGGTGAAAGGAAGGGACAGATAAAAAAATGTATATCTTACATTTACTATTTGATAATTTGACATATTAATTAAAATTTATAAATACATTTTTATTATGTCTTATATTGCATTCATTTAATTCTTGATATTAAATTGAAAAACTTTTGTTAATAGCTTCTATATTAAAGTTAATTACAAACTGTAAGACCACATATAAAAACATAATCGCTGTAGAGTTTGCTAGTTATAAATAAGACATGCAATATTCATTACCACTGTATGTAGCTATGAAAAGCAAAATCGCTGACACAATTTTAATAAGAATCGACTGACAATTATTTATGACCACTTAAGCTATTGATGTGAAAACATCTTTACTGCCCCCTCCCCTGAAACTTTTGTTAGTGTTTTACAACTAACAGAAGCAAAATTCGTTAAACCTGTTTAAGCCATAACTTTGTCGTAGAGTTGTTTTTATTTATTTCATTTTGGTGTCAAACCGACACGAAGTTCAAACAAATGGCAAGATAGATATACATATCTTAGTTATCAAATAACAAAAGTGGGCGATTACGAGATATTTTAGTCGATTGTCTCGATTGTTCAAACATCTCGATGACTCTCGATGGTTTCACTTGGACTCGATTGTTGTTGTTTCATAGTTCACCGCGACCTAGTTGCATAGTACTGAATCGTACAGACGATGTACACTGTCGAGAGCCACATAATATATAAGTAATCGTTCATCACTCAACAACTGTGGTCGAGTCGATGGATGGTCGATTGTGCAGTAATTGAGTGCTCTGAGACCGACTGAACAGTGTGAACAGTGAATCAACGATGAACGAGTAGCGTGAACGTCAGACTTCAATCGTCTAGCATATAACCTTGAATTGCGATTATAAATTGTATTCTCATCCGCTGGCAAATAATCTACTTGAACAATCGAACATTTCGATTGTAAAATCAAACTCCGAGTCGATTGTGGACTCGATTGTTATTATGAACGATTGCAATTGTTTCGATTGTAAAAACATCTTATAATCGCCCATCACTAGGAGAGGTATGGCCAGAAAAAGGGCCCGAAATTCGCGTACTTTTATCGCCTTTGAAACCAATGGCTAAAACGTAATGTACTTTTCAACGATTTTATTCATTATGTTATTTATCGAATTTTAAATTGAAAATGCATATGTTCATAAAAAAAGAAGGTCCGAAATCCTGCTTTTTGTCCCATATCGATAGCTTTAAAAATTGAGTAGTTATAGGCAGTCAAATGAGGACAGTATGGCTCAGTTGGTAGCGTCGCGGTCTCTGAATCAGACTGTCGTGGGTTCGAATCCCACCTCTGCTCATGGATGGTTTGTGATGTTATTTAGTTTTAAGTGTTATATGATATTTGTTGTATTTAAGACGCTAATGACCTAAGCTGTCGAAGCGTCTATAATTCACAATAAATAAAATATAGGCAGTCAAAGTTGAAATCATCACAGAGTTTTACGTGTTTTTTTAACACGCGCGTTAAAAAATTCGCAGCTAATTTTGAAAATGTTAGAACTATAATTGAGAGTTATGAAAAGTATCTAATTGGTAAACATAAAATCAATGTGAAAAAGATTTTGAGTTCTAAAATTGAAAGAGGGAATATTCGAGATTGCAATGCAGAAGAGTCATGAAAATTATTCATCAATTTATAAAGAAAACACAAATCCAATATTAGACGTCACATCATAACTTTAACAAATATCTATTCTGTATGTAACTTATCTTGAAAAACGAATTGTAACACAAGGACGAGAAGACAGTCATGATAATGATTATCTAAGAGTAGATACTTAGCTTTCATTTCAAATTCATTGACGCATTTAAAATGAATAAGTAGGTACATTTCCCTGGCGTTTATTAAAACTCTACATGAAATAAATCGTGATTTATTTATTTTCTAACTGTCGAAATTGATATGTTACACTGTAAAGTTTTAGTTTTATGTCTATTTTATGAACTTGCAATTGAAATACCTACTTATTATTTTATAGTGACATAAAAATGGAAACTTGAACATAACTATTGAAGAATGTGTTATGTCTTTCTACCAGAGGCGGGAAAAATAATACAATTATAAATAAAAAACTTTTTAACAAAAAAAAAACCTCCTTCAAAAAACCACTAAAAAGAGGAAAATAATGAAATTTTGTGGTCTGTGTCAATTTAAAAATGGTTAAAAAGTATAGTATAGTGATTAATATCTTCTTTTTAACCAACTTCATATTTTATTAAATTGGCACAGACCTCAAAATTTCATTATTTTCCTCTTTTTAGTGGTTTTTTGAAGGAGGTTTTTTTTTGTTAAAAAGTTTTTTATTTTTTACTTTTTAGTGTCAAAAAGTGACATTTACCAAAGAATCACACGCCGTTACTCACTTTTATTAAACCGACTTTCTTACGCTGTCTGATATGTAAAAAAGTGACATTTACCTTAAAGAATCACACGCCGTTACTCAATTTTATTAAAATCAGCCGAACTACTGAACCGATTTTGATGAAATTTCTGTGGGATCAATCTGAAAGTATATCCTTTCAAAAATTTTCAAAATCGGTTTATAAATGACTGAGTTATGAGGTAACAAACATAAAAAAAAATACAACTGAATTGAGAACCACCTCCTTTTTTTGAAGTCGGTTAAAAATTATAAGATATTACTGCGGTTTCACTACTTTATAGCTTTAAAAAACGATCTTGTATAAATCTGACTCAAAAAATGTGAAAAAAAAATGCAAGTAAAGATGTAGATGCATTGGTATTTTAGGTTAAATGCTTTTGATTACATTTGTATCCTATTTATTCACACCATGCCACCCACGTTGATTTAGAACGATATGAGGTATACTATATTTTATTGTCCCAGGACTTATACCTCCACGTGTGCAAAATTTCAAAGCTCTAGCTCAGTTATAACTAGTCGAAATTTTGAATGCAAGATTTGTAGTACACAGACAGATAGACAACAAGTAAAGTTAAATAAAAGTTTAAAAATAATTGTTTCTTTCGTTACCAAAAATGACGTTTACTTAATTTGTTATAGCAATCGCTGAATTTTTGTAGGCGCGGGATAGGATATCATAAATCCCGATTGTTGACGTCCCCCAAAACGAACGGAAGTTCCGCCAAAAGACGGGTTAAATTTGTTTTTCTAAATATCTCGCGAAACAACTGTGCTACATTAAATATCGACCCATCATTTTATCGGACTCGAAGCCCTCAACATTTTTGATCACTTGTAGTTTTTTTTTGTAAAATAAATATTTTTTAAATTAGAGCGCGTGTTTCGGATAGTGATAGTTATATTATAGGTAATATTATTGCAACTTATTTACGACACTTAATATGGTAGTTTTCATTAAGAAATATATTTTGCAACTGAACAATTTTTAACAAAAGACGATTTGAATAAAAAGAAGACATTATATAACAAGACAGTATAACAGGTTACAGATTACAAAACATAATAATAAAATTTAAACATAAAATCAGGGACGTATTAAGGAAAAACAGCCTCTAGTCCCGACAGCGCGAATACGCATTTTATAGTACTCTGATTTTTTTCTTTTTATTTTCAGCTTCTCGGTAAGTAAAATGGTAAAATATCAATAAACAATCATCCGGGACTTTAAATAATGTGCATATGCACATATTTTTTAGTATAATTTAGTACCTATATATATTTTTGCAATCCTAATACAATGGTTGCGTATAAAGCCTTAATATCAATATTATAGGTTCATGGTGTTTTGTTTGTACAACTAAAACAAGTTTAATGTATCTGTAATGGATAATATAGCTGTTGGCGTTTTACCGCAGTATTACTATTAGAACACCTGTCAAAGTAGAGATATCAATAGCTGATATATTTCTCAAAAACTGTTTTGTATTATGAAATGTTTGGTGGGAAAAAATAGTTTTGTCACGTATTTTATTCAACACATGCACGCTTTAAGTGTTTTTTCGTATCTGTTTTGCGGACCTTAAATAGTCGTTTATTGACTAATGATCATTATGTAACGCTTTTCAGTGCTATATTGGTTCATTATGTTACTGTCTTATAGTTACATAATCATCCATTATGCAACGCTTTTCAGTGCTATAATGAAAAAAAGTTGCTTAATGAACCATTATGTAACTGTTTTTTTAATTCTATTGAAGTTTAAAGTAAAGTATAGTGTGCAACGCCTGTGCTAAATCTTTATGCGTCATGCGCGATGTTTTCAGCTCTTCTATGCGGCTCGCGATGCACACTTGCCAAAACTCTTGTGTGCTCGTCTAATTCTCGTGCTGAAAACATCGCGTCTGACGTATAAAGATGTATTTAGCACACTAGTTAGGTACACAATAAACAATATAAGAAAAACACAGTAGGTAATATTTTATTTATAGGAAAAAAAATTATTGAAGCAATATTTTGTCAGTTTGCAATAATATACAGGGTTGCAACTATTTCAGAGGTAAATATTATAAACTTTTTTATTATTGAAGCTACGATTTCAGTCAAGGAGACAAAGTTTCGGGTTTTTTTGCGCTGATTGAGAAAAATTAAAAAGAATCCGGAATAGCGATATAAATATTCTTATTACAAATATAAAACATCCTGTATGCTGAATCGAAAGAAAATCGATTTCGATAAAAAAAGTTAACACACTTCGTACTTCATTTCATATTCCAAACTTCAAATTTGGATATTACAGTCTTTTAAATTATACGTTAATGTAATTTGTGATTTGAAGTGATTAAACGCCTCTTCAGATTTGATACCATTTCGTTAGAAGTTTCAATACAGATAATACAATTATGTAATTAATTTGCATTTACATATTTTAGAATCATGTCAGAAAGCGAGATATGCTGGTGCTTTATTCGCTGAAATATCTAATGAAATTTGTACAAGAAATAAGTTATAACGCAAAATGTTCGCAGACCATTTCAATTATTCATATGCTGTGAAATTGGCAAAAACAAATGGCGATTTATATGGCATTTAAGTATTTATGTGATATTGTTAAAATAATGTTTTTGCTCCACAAGCAGCGTGTTTAGTGTCTAGATGTCGATATATTATTACAATATATATTTGTACTGTGCGTGTCAAAAGTTCTTCCCGCTGGTCTCTTCGTATGACACTACATGGAACATCATTGTCAAATTTTCAAACATACATAGTTTTTAAATTATTAGAGTTCCTGAAAAACACCGCCCTTATTAACAGTTTCTGAACGATATAGTGTAATAAACTTTATTACCTTATAGATATATCTACAGTTAATGATCCTGATGAAAAAAATACTGTAACAAAACTGTTTTTAAGTTGGCGGAATTAAATTATTTATTTATTAGGATTTATGTACAATGTCTATTTACAATAATTAATTATAATAATTATAAACACAATAATAACAATAACGAAAATGTCAATTCTAAACAATGAAACACTTAAACGGTAATTATAACACTTAATAATACAAGGATATTTATTTTAACAGGTATGTTCACAGAATACTGTTTTATTTATTTCCTATTTATTTTCACAAATCACCGATTGACTGACAACGCTGAATGACTGATCCCCACTCAGTCGCGAGCGAAGCGAGTGAGTAGTGTATTGCACACTGACTTTCTTAGCACCCGGGCGAAGCCGGACGGGGCCGCTAGTGTATAAATAAAACCCATGAATCATACAATGACTAACTCTATGCGGTGGAAGTACGGATATGTGTGGTGGAAGTATGTACATATTATGTGAAGAAGTACGAGCATATGTGGTGGAAGAACGTGCATATGTGGTGGAAAAATATTACGTCATGGTGGCAACTGTAACGTTATAAGTGCACTATTCAATAATTAGTAACAAATATTAATGTATTAAAAAACGAATGCCGAGTTGCATAACGAATCGTAAGTAAATCTGGTTTGATAATAATCTTAGATTGTGAACACATATTAGAGTTTTTATAGACGTCGGAACCGTCTAATGTCGTCAAACTTTTTAGAATATTAGACTGTTCTCACAGAAAAACAAATGACGGTATCACTTAAAAAGGATTAGTTTTCGAGTTAAATTTTGATCAAAATGTATAAAAAAATGTTGTTTCGAAGGGAAAGTTGTACAAAAAAGTATGTTACTATAAAATGTACTTTACTAACGCGACCTTTGTCTCACGGGTTTTTTGTGTTCTTTAGGTATTTTGTATTATAATTAAACGAAAAAATATGTTTTCAGATTTTTTTGTCTGTCTGTCTGTCTATATCAGTATTTCACGAAAGCGGATTTTGATGAAATGCAAGTATAGCGTACTTTTTATCCGACCAGGATTGACTTAACCTGGGAAATACATAAAAATGAAAATCCCTTCAAAAGAGTGATACGAATGTATCAAATCAACATGTGATAAATTTAAACTGGATATCCGTTCCTCATTTTATATTTCTATTCCGAGAAATTACTTTTAGTTTAACTTTTGAGTCTGAAGTAGCTGGATTTACAACGATTGTAATAAAATATCTTCGAACACATATGTTTTATTTTTTATTAGCTTGAACCCACGGCTTCGCACGCGTTACATATATATACTATTATAGCTTTTTGTCTGCGGATTCGCTCCTGTGAACGTCATTTTTGCCTGCAGATTCGCTTGGCTTGCATAATATTTTAATGTCAGTTTTGACTGGAAGCCTAGCTTTAAAATAGAATAGATCTAATTATAGTGTTCATGCTTTCAAAAGTTTACATAGGTCAACAAAACTAAATTACATGTCCTTAAAATTATTCATACAAAAAATAATACGCTCTATTTTAAGTTTAAGTATCATTAAAGAGATAATAAGACTATTTTTTATTCATTTTCCAATGTTCCATCAAAATCCATTGTTTATGGATTAGATCAAAGTTGTAGATAGATAGCCTTTGGTTTCGGTAAATATATTGATAGACCTCGCGCGACGAAAGATGGAGCCACCGCGTCATAGTAACGTGAATGCATTGCGCCCGCTTTCTAGCTTGTTATTGGCTGTTTTGGAGATCCATGAGCGTTGAGTGTTTTCTAGAGGTGGAATTTTAAAACCCAATGTGCAGTTTTGTGTACACGGCATTGTCTGCGGGCAAGCAGGCGTTCACTAGCATATTATTGATGACGTGCCTGGCTTCATCTCTCACCGCGGGCACTCTACCTAACGTCATAAAACCCAATGTGCAGTTTTGTGTACACGGCATTGTCTGCGGGCAAGCAGGCGTTCACTAGCATATTATTGATGACGTGCCTGGCTTCATCTCTCACCGCGGGCACTCTATCTATCACTGCAAGAAGCCTATTTTAAATAAGCGTAATTGGACGATTTAAAAGGTGTATTTAGCAGTAAAAACATTTTTTTAGACTCAAAGATACCAAAAAAATTACTGGAATAGTTTTAAAATCGAAATTTAACCCTTTAATAAATATTAAAATGTATCTCTTAAATTTTAACAAAATCGGCGAGACACGACAGAAAATTAATGGAAGCCAGGGATGTGAAAAAATAATCGATTTTTATATTAATCGATTATTTTTTTCTTATAATCGATTTTTGAAAATCGATTTTTTTAATAATAATAATCGATTTTTTATAAATCGATTAATTTTTTAATAATAATAATCGATTTTTTATAAATCGATTAATTTTTTAATAATAATAATCGATTTTTTATAAATCGATTATATAAATTATAACACTTTTAAATCGATTATATAAATTACACTTTTTTTATTTTTTTTTTTTATTAATATTAATATTAAGAAAGAATATAGGCTTTGGGAAACCCAATGCAGCCAACATTTACAAATTACACGTTTAATCGATTTTTGTAAACAACGCCATCTGTGCGACGGATGAAAAAACGTAAAATAAGTTCACTAAACGTAAACTCATCAGTCGGAAAATGGCGCCATCTGTATGACTGTTTTCGAATAATAGAAAAAATCGATTTTTCCACAAAAATCGATTATTTCTTCAAAAATCGATTTTTTACAAATCGATTTATATTGAAAAGAGAAAAATCGATTATTAAATAATCGATTTATATTTAATAGAGAAAAATCGATTATAAAATAATCGATTTTTTTTACTCAATGTCACATCCCTAATGGAAGCACCGATCACTGGTTTGCATAGTCGAAGGTTGGTGTAGTATCATGAAAATGTAGGTTAAATGTTAAATGATTACAGGATTTCATTTGATTTTGATACTGGATAAATTTTGCTCGCTAAAATTACCTGTGATTTATTTGATTTATTTCGCTGATGTTTATTTAAACAGTTTTGATTTTTCAAGTTGGATTATGTGAGATCTACTACAACCGAGCTCAAAATCGGATTAACTGCACACTGGGTTATAAATGATTCACTGCAAGATAGAGTGGACGGGTTTCTGTACATCTGAGAACTGTCAGATTCTGCTAAATACATTTGTTATCTGTTGATGTTACTCACGTACGGCAGAAGGCATAATATACAAAAGGCATTTTGCTATATTTAGTGTTGTTGTTTGTATTAGATATAGGGAAAAATGTCTTATACATAAAAGTTGTTTACAAAAAAATATTTTTCATTATACAGGGATGTACCATTCGGCCTGGACGCAACCAAACTTTCTTAATTCAAATGGAACACTATGTATATTTCTCGATTCATTTTAAGTCCAGTTTGCGTATTACAATTAGGGGGCCATCATGTGTTGAAAGGACAGAAGATATGTTCTAAAAACGGCAGTTCAATTCCAGCCATTCTTTAGTTGAAGAGTATTCGACAGCGGAAGTTACCCCCTGCACTCTTCATCTCAAATCCTTAATTTATTAAAAAAACGAAAAACCCGACTGCGTAAAAATGGAACATAAAAGATGGAAACAAGATCAAATGATAACATGCAGTCGGAGGCATAGTAGTAACAAATTGAACAAAAATACCTCCGACTGCATGTTATCATTTGATCTTGTTTCCATCTTTGATGTTCCATTTTTACGCAGTCGGGTTTTTTGTTTTTTTATATAATTTTTTATTTCCTTTCTTTTAGTTGAATCTACTCATCAAGCCTTTTCATTTGATACCCCACACACAGTGTTTTACCGATTTTTTGCGTACTGACAAAATGGCGTCTAGCGCCCGCCATATTGAATTTTCCGTGACGTCATGTACCCTATTTGAAATGTCAACTAAACCTTACTTTTGTTTTGATTTTGGTACCTATATCAATGTATTTAAAAGAAAAATTACTTTTGCATTCTGACAAAATGGCGTCTAGCGTCCGCCATATTGAATTTTCCGTGACGTCATATACCCTATGTCACTCTGGGGATTCAGACGAATCTAATGACACTCCATTTTTTAAAATCCGTCAAGCCGTTTAGGCTACAGAGCGTGATAAAGAAATATACATACATAGATACATACATACACTCGAAAAACATTTCCCTCCTTCTGGCGCAGTCGGGTAAAAATCAGTCTGATAATGGCACTAAAAATCGACATAAGCAGTTTTACTTTATGGCTATAGATTTAATCTCATTGGTGTTTCAGGTGTGGACTTCACTGGTGTGTTTTTGTTTCAATACGTGAAGTACCTACATAAAAATATATTTATAAGGATTTTCCGCGGGGAATTAAATTTTTGCAAATATAAAGCTAAATTGGGACAAAAATCTACAAAAAAAACTTTAAAGTACTCGGCCCATTCTCCTTTACGTTGCATGCACTAAAATGGAAAAACGTATCATTAAAATGCAAAATAAGAAGACGTTAGGAAAGAATATTTAAGACAATAATATATTGACTAAAAATATTAGTAAAAAAAACTTTTTAGAGACAAGCTTTTTTTGAAATGTACTAAAAAGGAAAAAATAATATTTAATAATTTAGGTTCATAATGATCATAAAAGCGTGGGTTATTCTATGATAGTTTATTATTGGCAAACCCCGCTTTCATAATAATTATGAACCTAAATTATTAAATATTATTTTTTCCTTTTTTAGTATATTTCAATAAAAGCTTGTCTCTAAAAAATTTTTCTTTATTAATATTTTATTTTGTTCATTTTTGATCTTTCAAAATTTTACCTCCTTTTGAGCCCCGTATAAGGGTTGAATTTCAAAAAATCCCTTCTTAGTGGATGCTTACGTTAGAAAAAGAACCTACTTGTCCAAATTTCAAGTTTCTAGCTTCAGCGATTTGACCTCATGGACGTTGATTAGTCAAAAAACCCTACACCCCCGTTTGAACATGTGTACAAAATTTCAAATCGATCGGATACGTGGAAGTCGTTCAAAATTGACTTGCAAGATTTGACTCAAACATATTAACTAACTAACACACAAACTAAACAGGTAAAGTTAAATAAAAGCTTGTAAACTAATTTGATAAGACATATTCTAATAGTGCGGTTTATAGGGAAAAATGAAATGTTTTATTAATTATAGGCATCTAGCTTTTCGTAGAAATGAAAGATTGAAAAAACGTGTTTTTTGTCTAAATAAGATGATAACCACAGAAAGTTGTACTGAATTTGAACATTTCGCGGCTTTTTTTACAAGTAAAAAAAGCCGCGAAATGTTCAAATTCAGTACAACTTTCTGTGGTTATCACTTATGTAGACAGAAACAGAAACGTGTTTTTTGTCTACATAAGATGATAACCACAGAAAGTTGTAAAGAATTTGAACATTTCGCGGCTTTTTTTACTTGTAAAAAAAGCCGCGAAATGTTCAAATTCTTTACAACTTTCTGTGGTTATCATCTTATGTAGACAAAAAACACGTTTTTTCAATCCTTCATTTCTACTAAAAACTAGGTGCCTATAATTAATAATCAACATTTCATTTTTATATATATGTATATAGTATATATATTAATGACTTTGAGGTACTTACTCGCTATTTCTCAAACTTTTGTCCGTGGACTGTGCCCTACAACAAACGGAAATAAAATTCATTAAAACATATTTAAAATAAAAGCGAAAATAAAATAAGGTGATCATTCTTGCACGGGGTCCACTAATTATAATATATTTTTATGAAAATATTAAGACAATTTTTCAATAATAAATAAATCTAAAATTAGAGCGTTTGCGTATAATAAGAAGCACGCCTTTTCTATAGAATTGATTGCAAGATATCAACTGATATCTGTATTTACGCATCAGTGGCTATAGAGGAGTTTCAAGACGATTTAATGCTCTATCAAATCAAACTCTTGTAATTCAGTTAAATCGATCCATTGATTTACAGTTTTATCTTAGACATACGGTTCCAATAACGAATCGAGGTTATTTTAAGTCAATGTTAATGAACGTATAGCTGAAATGTTTTTTCTAAATGCATCAAAGCAGAAACTCGATACAAATGGCAAATGAAATGAAACGAATATATTTTAACCGATCATGTATATAATGTGTTTCATTAAGCCTGGCTACTAATAACATGATGTTTATAGTGTATTTGTCTACACATGTAGTTAAAAACATATTGTGGTATAGACTTTGGTGTCGGTCAGGTGGCGGGACCCAGGAACCATAAAATCTCGTCTTTTCACATCATTTTGAATAGGTTGGCACAATTTTTTAAAATGTTAACTTGATATATTATACAATTAACTATTTAAAATTTGCTCCTTTCAAGGATCATAAATAGAAAAATAGTCTATGCACACTTAGACCACGAAAGAAATCGATTTTTTTAACAATTTTTACATGGGTTAAAGATTACAAAGTTCTAGAAATTAATATAGAGCAAATTTAATATCTAAGTTTCCAAATTAATTTAGTTCGTTGTAGTTTTCACGACGCTTGTCTAGTGAGAAGGTGCTCAAAGGTAACTATAGCGGTGTCGTCTCTTTCCATTGTAAAATGAACAGCTGGGTCATTACTGTGACTCATGCGTTTAATGGACGAATAAATATCATTCTGAAACTCTTTGTATATGTTAGACTCAGATGTCAAATTCGCACATTTATCGGAAAACGTTAACAAGCCCGGGTCTAAACAGAGACAAATATGCCCATATAAGATGTCAAAGGGTGTTAATAGTTCGGAAACAGACCACACTTCGCAAACTTTGCAAAGGCACAATGTTCCGTTGATCATTTTTTCTTCAACAAATTTGTGCCAAAGCGTGTATTCTGAAAGTGTTTTAAGTACCTACTAAAAATGCAAAAACGTTGTAATAATACATATACTTATACCTACTTTTATACTGAGTATTCAAAAAAACTTAACAAAAAAAAAACCTCCTTCCAAAAGCCACTAAAAAGAGGAAAATAATGAAATTTTGAGGTCTGCGCCAATTTAATAAAATATGAAGTCGATTAAAAAGTATAGTATAGTGATTAATATCTTCTTTTTAACCAACTTCATATTTTATTAAATTGGCGCAGACCTCAAAATTTCATTATTTTCCTCTTTTTAGTGGCTTTTTGAAGGAGGTTTTTTTTTTGTTAAAAAGTTTTTTACTTTTTAGTGTCAAAAAGTGACATTTACCTTAAAAGAATCACACGCCGTTACTTACTTTTATTAAACCGACTTTCTTACGCTGTCTGATGTGTCAAAAAGTGACATTTATGTTAAGGAATCACACGCCGTTACTAATTTTTATTAAAATCAGCCGAACTACTGAACCGATTTTGATGAAATTTCTATGGGACCAATCTGAAAGTATATCCTTTCAAATAAAAAAAAAAATTCCAAATCGGTTAATAAATGACGGAGTTCTGAGGTAACAAACATAATAAAAAAAAAAAAAATACAACCGAATTGAGAACCACTTCCTTTTTTTGAAGCCGGTTAAAAAGCCAAAATACATTCATGTGTGGAAACTTATGTATAAAAATTTAAAAAAATTACAGAATTCCGAAAATTGCAAAATAATATTTATTATAGTAAGTATCGGTATACCTATTAATAAAAACAATGCGTTATTTTTTACAACACGAAGAACTGTCATGGTAGGCTACTATATATTTTGATGTTGCTATGAAAACACTTGCACTTTTTTCTTACACTCACATTTCACAAAACCCTCATTTGATGTTCGTTTATTTCGGCAATTAGTTTCAATTTTTTTCAATGTATTTTTAATAATTGTAGTTCTAAAAATTTCAAAATAATGGCGATAGAATAATGTTAAAATATCTTTCAAAACAACAGAGTTATGCCATTTAAAAGTTCGAGAATTCCTCTTGCGTTTCGGGTGACGTCACGTGGCACACTGTGAGCCTCGATCGCATGCGCTTTCATACAAACAATTAACTTCTGCTGACAACAAGAGTAGTCGACGCCAATGAGTGACAAAAAATTCACAGATTTCGCAATCCTTGCAACCATCGAGGACATTGGAAATGATAACAGCATATATGAAACATAATTAACTGTTTATTATACACACAATATTTATCAATGCACTGTTTAGTTTTGTCAGGAATAACCCTATTATTCTTCTGTTATATACGCGTTCACTTTTGCTTGATTACTTAACTTTTAAATGGATTTTTCTACAGTATTTATTAACATTTGCTCAAAAATAACACCGCAGATCGTCGCAAATATCTCTCAATTAACTAGACATGATATAAAACACATTTCGAAAAAATTGCACTTGTTCAATTTTGCATGATTGCTCCTCACTTGATCGCGACACCGTTGTCTTTTGGCCTTGAACGAAAACTCGTAACTCTGCCCCCCCATATACGAACATAAACATTTCCAATGTTAAAAATCTAAATATATGCGTGAAAAAATAGCTGATACAAATATTTCATTGTACTGCATGACGCCATAGACTTCGCTCAATCTCGCTTGCAGCCCCGCGCTTACAAAAAGTTGAATACCGTAGTCATATTTAAAAATATCGAAATAATTCTTTCGATATCTTGAAAGTTATCCTTATGCTGCGTTAACATTATAAGTATTTTAGACACAATATGGAAACTAGTGATGGGCGATTACGAGATATTTTAGTCGATTGTCTCGATTGTTCAAACATCTCGATGACTCTCGATGGTTTTCACTTGGACTCGATTGTTGTTGTTTCATATTTTACCGAGACCAAGTTGCATAGTACAGAATCGTACAGACGACGTACACTGTCGAGAGCCACATAATATATAATCGTTTATCACTCAACAACTGTGGTCGAGTCAATGGATGGTTGATTGTGCAGTAATCGAATGCTCTAAGACCGACTGAACAGTGTGAACAGTGAATCAACGATGAACGAGTAGCGTAAACGTCAGACTTCATTCGACCAGCATATAACCTTGAATCGCGATTATATGTATTCTCATTCGCTGGCAAATAATCGACTTGAGCAATCGAACATTTCGATTGTAAAATCAAACTCCGAGTCGATTGTGGACTCGATTGTTATTATGAACGATTGCGATTGTTTCGATTGTAAAAACATCTCGTATTCGCCCAACGCTAATGGAAACTATCTAATTGTGCGAATTCGACATCTGAGTCTAACATATATAGATGACACCTGCAGGCTGCACCGTATATTTATTTTACGGGCTTATTTTACGAACTGTAATGAATATGACGACGATATATCGGATATAATATTTTGATGTCAGTTGGAACGCAAAAATATAAAAATACCAACATTAAAGTAGTTATCCAAGTGTGCAAGCTTTCACGGCCGGCATTGTTCCAAGTCTTCATGGTTTCCGGGCTTGTAGGCCGTGGTCCGGTGGTATTTCTACCTGACGTTTCGTCTACAACTGCGGTAGTCCGGGCTTGTAGGCCGTGGTCCGGTGGTATTTCTACCTGACGTTTCGTCTACAACACATATCTGTGAGCCGCCAAGGAGGACACTTCGACCGCTGCCACATCGCCTTTGAGAATGTCTACCGCAGTTGTAGACGAAACGTCAGGTAGAAATACCACCGGACCACGGCCTACAAGCCCGGAAACCATGAAGACTTGGAATTATAGTAGTTGTTTATACAAATGATCTCTTACTGAAAATACAGTAGACTCCGACAACGTAATCAGTTCCTAAACGGCGGTCTTAAGACAACCCTAAGGGTGGAATGTCGGTTTTAACAACACGCAATGCGACGCGACAGTTTTATATACTTGATTCTCACATAGTGACGCGTTGCGACAGTGCGCGAAGTGGCATACAACGCTCTCCGAAGCGCTGAATTTTGTCGCGTCGCGTTGATATTGTGAAAATTGCTGCATTTGAAAACACATCACTTTTTTGAAGCAAAATTTGTCGCGTCGTGTCGTCTTGTGAGAATTGACCTTAATACGTTTCATACGTATTTGCAATCGTATTTATAATATACAGGGTGTTTCCGATCTACTTTTTTATTTTTAATGGATGATGGTAGGTACAGGTCGAAAGAAGACGATTGTCTAGTATCATAAGAGAGGAAAATGAATATCTAAATTCATTTTTAATCGACTTCATAAAAGGAGGTTATTAATTCGATGCGTATGTATATGCATACCTACTATATGTATGTATTATGTAACTATGTCCACGATTTTATCGAGAAGCGTTGATCATATTTCGATGCGGTTTTCACTAATCGAATAAGGTATTCCCAAGGAAGGTTCTTGCGTATAAAATATTTCAATATTTAAATCGGTTTAAACCGAATTAATTTTTTTAGTTTCGCGATTATATCGAGAACCGTTGGTTATATTGCGATGCGGTTTTGGCTAATCGAATAAACTATTCCCAAGGAAGGTTCTTGCGTACAAAATATTTCAATATTTAAATCGGTTCAGTAGTTTTTTAAGTTTATCAATCAAATATCAAGAATGAAGTCAATTAATAAAGTGCAAACTACGTATTGCAGGCACTAAAAAGTCAAAAATAAAAAATGGAACTTCCTTCAAAAAAAGGATAGGTACTGAAACTAACAAGCCGTGAGGTGGGTCGTTTATTAGAACTAAAGTGCGACCCTTGAGGTCCACACGACGAACTTCCCAGTTTGATAAATATTTAATAATAATAATTAAATTAGATATTACACAGAAAAGGAATCATTTTAATCATTAAAACATCAATAATTAAAAAAAAAAAAAAAAAAAAACGGCTGAACCGATTTTTATAAAATTTATGTCGGATCAAAATGACGTTAACACGCCTCGATTGACACCCTTACGAAGTCGATATAATTTTTTATTCGCGAGATATTGCGTAAAATCTACTTTTTTGGAGGTTATTTGGTTAAGAAAAAAGAACGGCTGAACCGATTTTAAAAAAATTCCTTTCAGATCATATTTACGTTAATACGCGTCGATTGGCACCCCAACGTAGTCGATATCATTTTTCGTTCTCGAGATTTCGTCTTAGAAAGAAATGGACACATACATACGTACGTACGTACGTACGTACATACGTACGTACGTACGTACGTACGTACATACGTACACACACACACACAGACATCTTTCTAAAAGTAGTGTAAAAATAGTGTAGTGACCTTGAAACATAAAATTTTTTTTTCCTTTTTGATTTCGATTTTCGGACCCATTACAATAACTTCCAGTAGGAAGTTAAAAAGAGAAAAATAATAAAATTTTGAGGTCGGCGCCAATTTAATAAAAGGAGATATATAAAAGTTTCTGTACCTAATTAAATTGGCGCTGACCTCAAAATTTGATTATTTTCCTCTTTTTAGTAAATGTAAATGTAATGTAAAATTTATTTGTATTGGCTACACCGTGTACCGGTCAAATACATAGTATAAAAGTTTTAGTAAATACCTATCTTTTTTGAAGGAGGTTTTTTTTTCAATTTTTTTTTATAATATTGAAGTAGTTGACATGGTGCTAATTAAAAAGAGAAGTGCATGAAAATTATCATACAACTTTTTCTAAGGTGTTTTAACACTAATCGTCTTCTGTTGACCTGTACATTAAAAATGAAAAAATAAGTAGACAAAAAAACCTCTGTATATACAGGGTGTTAAAAAAAAGTGTTCGGAAATTTTAAGGGCGTATAGACCAAAATAAGTGAAAAAAATCTAATAAACATTGGTCCGCAAACTAACTGTTTCAAAGATATGGTTAGGAAGCACTTAAATCAAAGGTACAATAGGAGATGGATAGAACTAGGAGGCACAGTGGCATGGCCTCCTGACTTAACACTCTTGGACTTCTTTGCTTGGGGATATTTAAAGAGTTTAGTTTATTCTACTCCAATTAATAATGTAGCGCACTTACGCAAGAGCGAATAGAACATACCTGTGAGATAATTCGAGTAAAACCGTGAATTTTTGAAAAAGTGCGAAACTCGTTTATAAGAAGATGTGAGTCATGTGTTGAGATGGAAGGGGGACATGTAGAACACCTATTGTAAAATGGCTTAAATAAAATGCGTTAATTTGATACCATGATACCACGCACTGTTTTCTTATTTTCTTAGATAGTACATTTCTGAAAATACACTCATATCTTTGAAACGGTTAGTTTGCGGAGCCATGTTTATTAGGTTTTTTTCACTTATTTTGGTTTATACTATACGCTCTTAAAAATTCCGAACACTTTTTTTTAACATCCTGTATAAACGGTCACAAATGCGTGAGGTCAGAAGTGGGAGTGTACTGTAAATCTGAAATAAAAATATTGCCTTCATTTGATTTATTACAGTTCGATTTAGAAGCACTGTTTCCGGTATATTTTTTCGGAACTTTTATACTCCGTACAGTTCGTGTGTGTGTCTTAAATAAATATAAATTTTACCATTCAGAGAATTTGTGTTATTTGCAGTTTTGATGTCTTTTTATAATTGAATGTATAAATCAATCGTTTTGCATCGAAATATGTTTTGTAAACAACAAAACATTTTTAATTAAAATGTGTGTACCAAATAGCTGGTTGTATTGCTGAAGTTGTTAAAATATAGACAATTATTCTACGTTTACTACAAAAATATTGCCCCATCATTTTGCTTTTAACTTATATGTTAAATTCCACACAAAACGACCTAAAGTATTTTATCATGCTTATACGCTTCGTTTTATGACTTAATGTAGATATAATACGAAAAAAATAGAACGAAAGGAAGGGTACAACGTAAATAAGCTTGCCGTTTTGTTTATCATTAACTGAATAAGCCAGGAGTCTCCAACTCGATGCCCATGGGCACCTTGGCGTCCGCCGGTCTACTTGTGTGTGCTCACCAGTATACTTGACCACAACTAATAAGTCATTTTTGATAAAATGGCGTGTCAGTCTTTTTTATGTCATTTCCAAACTACAAGCTCAGAAAAGAACTGATTTCCTTTTCTTTTGCTATTATGGATGCAAGCTTAATTTATTATTATATGCCGGAATTATATTTGCTATGCTATAGTATTTTTGAAGTCTAATATTTTATTTGGATGTTTATTTATAATTCATATTTTTAGAGTTATGTAAAACAAAAAAAAAATGGGTGTGTGCTTATGACCACACGACAGAAGTAAATACTTCAGATTTTCTAATTTTTCGTGTCATCTATTATAACGCATTTATATGAACTAAAAATAATTTATTACTATAGAATACCAAAATTGAATTTTTAATTAATTCCACCATGGTTTCAAAAAAAATATAATTATTGTCAAAGGAAGAATATAACAAAAATAAAAAAATATATAAATAAATATCATGCAGAATTTAGAAAAAAAAATACGCCAAAAATCCTACGCTGCCATCAGGTCTCGAACCTAGGTTCCTATGCATAGAGACAGTTGTTACACGTTGATTGTAGTAGTCAGCGCACTGAAAGAATGGTGAGATACATTCTTTAATCTAAAGCTCTTATAACAGCGCTTATACCTGCTACACTCACTGCTTCATTGTGTACGCTCGCATATATGACAATGCATTAATTTAAGCAAGCCCTGCTATGATCTACGCTACCATCTAGAATCTCAGCTCCATACTGCACGTACCTTAAGGACGTATTTACTTCAAAAATTTTATTGTAGATCTTTTATAGTATTTTTTAAAGTGTCTTCGTAATATTTGTAATTTTGACTTACTGTATCCTGTTTTTTGGGCTATACAATAAATTAATATATATCTATCTATCTATCGATTTATAGGTATTACGTTAGTACTAACCCCACTTGTCTTGCCATGCAACACTTTTTTGAAATCATATATTATGTTTTTGTATATTAATTATGTCCAACTATTTTGCCTTGAAAAAGTAAACTGTACCCGATGCACTACCGGTAATTTTGAATGTGCCCTGCTACGGTACAAAAAGGTAGAAAAGCACTGGAATAAAATGGAAGTGAAAACGACGTAATATATTGTCTCGGTTTTATACGGGCTAGTGTTCAGTGGGAGGTATAAACCAAATTTTAAACTTATGGTTTTTAAGGTTTTCTTATTTTCTCCCTACTTTCTAAACCGCTTCAAACGCTTTCGATCATCTAAACTAAATATTATAAAATTGGTAAATTCTGCACTTTGTAAAATAGAAGCACTACTGGCTATCGATCGATGTGTTCGTATATATAGTAACGCGCCTACAAAGTCCACATCATGACAGAGTCATGTTTTTAATGATTTATACAGAAGTTAATAACTTTAATAAAAATAAACTAAATCGTAAGTTAGTCTGTAATTGTAAAGTTCTAAGGACTAGAAGAGCGAATTTTCCGTTTTCATAATTTTTTTCCTGTTTTTCAAATTTCAATCTATCTATATCTATTTGTTTGGTTGAACGCGCTAATCTCAGGAACTACCAGTCCAATTTGAAATTTTTTTTTTATTAGATAGCCCATTTATCGAGGAAGGCTATAGGCTATATAATATCACGCTACGACCAATAGGAGCGGAGCATCAATGAAAAATGTTACAAAAACGGGAAAAATTATTCCTTTTGAGAGCTTCCGTTGCGTGCGCTGCGTAAACGGTTAAAGTTACGCAAAAATCATGTATGACGGAATTGTTCTCGGAAGGTTTATATATATAGCGAACGAGCGTAGAGAGTGAGTAATGTAATTCCTAAACCACGCAACGCATTTTGATGCGGTTTTCACCATCAGTTAGATAATTTTTCACGGAAGTTTTACATATATAGCGAACGAGCGAAGCGAGTGAGTAATGTAATTATAATATTCAAGCGAGCGAGTAGTGTATTTATAATATTCAAGCGAACGAGCGAAGCGAGTGAGTAGTATTTAATAAATCGGTATGTCATTAATGACAAAATGCCGCCATTCATTTGCTTTCAAAAAATCTCATGAACTAAAATCCGCGATCGATGCAGCTCATCGAGGCAGTAAATGCTATGACTCCATATACCATTTGTTTGAAATGTACGTTCGGTTTTATATTTGAAATAATAATATTTTCGGAGAAATGGGCACAGGCCGAGCTCAGCACGCTTCAGTATCAACTGTGTAAACAAGGATTGAGTAATACGCCCTTTATTATTAAAACAAGTCGCAGATTTTAATTTAGTTCCATTTGTTCGAAATTAAAATCAATTTGTGTAGGACGCGTGGTATAGAATACTAATTTTTAAATCAATTGTATTGAAGCAGAAAATTGCTACAAGAACTAATATTAATATTATACATAAAGAAATATAAATCTTTCATATAAACCTGATTAATTAAAATTTGTTTTCAAAATAACGTTCTTAGTTATAAGCGGCTTTGTTACCTATACTGATAAAAAGATAAGGGTGGTTTTATTATATATAGGGTGCCTCAGGTCGACCGCCTACAGACAGTGAGTACAGTGAAATAGAGAAAACAATTCCGATCTACCAGTAATGAGATATTAATTAATTATAAAGAGATATCAATTAATTAATTATCACCAATAAGTGGGGCAAGTCGGTGTGGTTTACTAATGTACTTATGTATTCCGCTCAACTTATTGGTGGTAATATCTCATTAACGGTAACAAAATTAGATTGGCACTTTTTAACCGACTTAATATTTTATTAAAATGGCACAGACCTGAAAGTTTTATTATTTTCCTCTTTTTTGTGGCTTTTTGAAGGAGGTTTTTTTTTGTTAAAAAGTTTTTTACTTTTTAGTTAAAGGAATCACACGCCGTTACTCACTTTTTATTTTATATTAAACCGATTTCTTATGCTGTGTGATGTGTCAAAAAGTGACATTTACCTTAAAGGAATCACACGCAGCTACTCACTTTTATTAAAATCAGCCGAACTACTGAACTGGTTTAAGTAAAATTTATATGGGACCAACTTCGAGGTATACCCTATCCAATAAAAAAAATATTTTCCAAATCGGTTTATAAATGACGGAGGTCTGAGGTAACAAACATAAAAAAAATACACCCGAATTAAGAACCACCTCCTTTTTTTGAAGTCGGTTAAAAAAGTCTTTTTCGCTGTAAACTCAATTCGGTGATATACGTTACCTATATTGTTTTAATAATGCAATTGTAAGTGTTGAGATAAAGTGGTAAATGTTAACTTAAAAACGACGCCAAAACCACTGTCAAACAGTAGGTATATGTATTTGGATACTGAGAAACGATACTATTAAGTAAACATGTAATAAAATATTCTATATGACTGTATATCTAATATCAGTTTTTTTAATGTCTTCTATATTATGAATAATGTATTTACTGATATTTTTTGTAACATTTGGAGACGCTTGAAGGGTTTATATTTTATTTAATATATATGCAGAAAGCAAATGATGTGGAAACTTCATATAAAATACAGTGATGCGTAAGTCACTGTCCATTTAAAAAAAGAATGGTAGTCAACAAATTTACAAAAAGCAAAGATTATTGATTTATTAATATAATAAAGTATTGGGTAATAAGGACCAGTTAAATGTATAAATTATTTATTCTTTGCCAACGTTAAGTTGCGAATTTGCAACTTCTTCAGGGCTCTACAACAGTGAAGTAAGTACATACATAATTAATCTTTGAATTATAAAAGAAAAAAAAATTTTTTTTTATTTTTTAACCTTTAAAAATTTCTTACCAAATGATTGATTTATAACACTAGAAATAAAAATAATATTAGTACTCCACTACTAGCTCAGTCAATGAGTAATCTTAGTAAAAAAACATATTAAAAGTCCTTGACCCTCCGGTGGACGCAAGAGGGGGAGGAAGCACTTCAAAGGTCCCTTTTTTGGTTTTTCGCGTATATCTCTAAAACAGTTGGTCCTACGAAAAAATTCTATGCATGAGAATTGTGGCTGACAAAGTTTCCTACATTTTCTATATTAATTGAGGGTTTTTTTATCTTCAACCATTAACGAGTTACACGCTTCTGAAAACCGCTATTATTCGAAAAAACATTTTTCGCAAACATTTTTTTGCCGAATTTTTCTCTTTAGCGCCTCGGCTTTTCATTTTACAAAACAAAGTTGTAGAGATTTAAATTTCCTGCAAAATGATATATATCAGTATACCATTTTCTCTTAGCTTGATCCAAAGTTTTCAGGTTAACGGTTGGAGATAGAAAAAACTTCAAATATAGAAAATGTAGGAAATTTTGTCAGCTACAGTTTTCATGCATAGAATTTTTTCGTACGACCAACTTTTTTCAAGATATGCGCGAAAAACCAAAAAAAGGGACCTTTGAAGTGCTCCCCCCCTCATGCGCCCACTCGAGGGTCAAGGACTTTTATTATGTTTTTTTAATAACCAGTCCAAACAAAGTCCCGAAGTTGGTTTTTGCGCTTATTGACTTTCCGGCTAGGATCATTCGTTGACTAAACTATACACAAATTAGCTGCAAAACAGTATAATTATTTCAATGACATCTCAATTAAATTATTGAATGATTTGTGTTTGGTACATGCGGGAACCCCCTGAAGCCATATGGTGTTTGAGGAATACAAAAACATTATTGAATCATCCTGGGTCTTATAAAATCTGCCCGTCAAAAAATTTAAAACTTCAGTCAAAACTTTACTCACAGAACTCTTTATACAATATTAATGACTTCTTTTATGTAAAATTCTCTATGTAAATTTTAATCAATTTTAATTAATGACAAGTGGTACTGTTTAATTCTTGTGTAATTTGAACAATGCATCTTCTGTAAAATTTGACGCTATTATGTTTCTTTGAAATTTAAAAATAAAGAATTTATTATTATTATAAATATGAAATATACAAGCTACGTCACCAAAATACAATTTAAATATAGTATTAGTAGGTATACCTATGTATTTAAAAATATGGTAGTCTAAACTACAATCTACCATAATAATTAAATATACAAGTATATACTATTTTTTAATATATCAGTTTTTACTTCCAATTGTAACATAGACGCTGCTAATGACCTCAGTTATCCAGCGTCTAGTATTTACATTCTCTCTTTTTCTCTCTCTCTCTCAAATTGAAATAACTACTAGTGATGAGCAAAGCAAGACCAAGACTTGGACAGTCTTGGTCTTAGTCTTGTTGATTCAGTCTTGGTCTTGGTCTTGCTCAAATATGTCTGGTCTTGGTCTTGTTTATTTAGTCTTGGTCTTGGTCTTGCGTATCAAGTCTTGGTCTTGCTCATTTTATCTGTCTTTTTTTAGTTTTTTACTTCTGAAGATCATCATAGTTATAAATTAAAAATAATTCACAATCTATTATTTAGTGATGGGCGATTACGAGATATTTTAGTCGATTGTCTCGATTGTTCAAACATCTCGATGACTCTCGATGGTTTTCACTTGGACTCGATTGTTGTTGTTTCATATTTCACCGAGACAAAGTTGCATAGTACTGAATCGTACAGACGACGTACACTGTCGAGAGCCAC
The DNA here is from genome assembly GCA_039654895.1 of Mongoloraphidia duomilia. Taxonomy (NCBI): domain Eukaryota; kingdom Metazoa; phylum Arthropoda; class Insecta; order Raphidioptera; family Raphidiidae; genus Mongoloraphidia; species Mongoloraphidia duomilia. Next base: position 43,560,615 of record CM077524.1, on the reverse strand, counting down.
ATAATATATAATCGTTCATCACTCAACAACTGTGGTCGAGTCGATGGATGGCCGATTGTGCAGTAATCGAATGCTCTGAGACCGACTGAACAGTGAATCAACGATGAACGAGTAGCGTAAACGTCAGACTTCATTCGACCAGCATATAACCTTGAATCGCGATTATATGTATTCTCATTCGCTGGCAAATAATCGACTTGAGCAATCGAACATTTCGATTGTAAAATCAAACTCCGAGTCGATTGTGGACTCGATTGTTATTATGAACGATTGCGATTGTTTCGATTGTAAAAACATCTCGTATTCGCCCAACGCTACTATTATTAACTAGCAAAATACTTTATTTTATTAAAATGTTAAAAAAATCAAAATTACATCATTTTTAACACGCTTGTTCATTCGGTCTTGGTCTTGATCTTGCTAGTCTAATGATAGTCTTTGTCTTGGTCTTGCTTTTTCGCCAGACCAAGACTGCAAGAGGTCTTGGTCTTGGTCTTGCTAGTCTAATGATAGTCTTTGTCTTGGTCTTGCTTTTTCGCCAGACCAAGACTGCAAGAGGTCTTTGGTCTTGGTCTTGCTAGTCTAATGATAGTCTTTGTCTTGGTCTTGCTTTTTCGCCAGACCAAGACTGCAAGAGGTCTTGGTCTTGGTCTTGCTAGTCTAATGATAGTCTTTGTCTTGGTCTTGCTTTTTCGCCAGACCAAGACTGCAAGAGGTCTTGGTCTTGGTCTTGCTAGTCTAATGATAGTCTTTGTCTTGGTCTTGCTTTTTCGCCAGACCAAGACTGGAAGAGGTCTTGGTCTTGGTCTTGCTAGTCTAATGATAGTCTTTGTCTTGGTCTTGCTTTTTCGCCAGACCAAGACTGCAAGAGGTCTTGGTCTTGGTCTTGCTAGTCTAATGATAGTCTTTGTCTTGGTCTTGCTTTTTCGCCAGACCAAGACTGCAAGAGGTCTTGGTCTTGGTCTTGCTAGTCTAATGATAGTCTTTGTCTTGGTCTTGCTTTTTCGCCAGACCAAGACTGCAAGAGGTCTTGGTCTTGGTCTTGCTAGTCTAATGATAGTCTTTGTCTTGGTCTTGCTTTTTCGCCAGACCAAGACTGCAAGAGGTCTTGGTCTTGGTCTTGCTAGTCTAATGATAGTCTTTGTCTTGGTCTTGCTTTTTCGCCAGACCAAGACTGCAAGAGGTCTTGGTCTTGGTCTTGCTAGTCTAATGATAGTTTTTGTCTTGGTCTTGCTTTTTCGCCAGACCAAGACTGCAAGAGGTCTTGGTCTTGGTCTTGCTAGTCTAATGATAGTCTTTGTCTTGGTCTTGCTTTTTCGCCAGACCAAGACTGCAAGAGGTCTTTTGGTCTTGGTCTTGCTAGTCTAATGATAGTCTTTGTCTTGGTCTTGCTTTTTCGCCAGACCAAGACTGCAAGAGGTCTTCGTCTTGGTCTTGCTAGTCTAATGATAGTCTTTGTCTTGGTCTTGCTTTTTCGCCAGACCAAGACTGCAAGAGGTCTTGGTCTTGGTCTTGCTAGTCTAATGATAGTCTTTGTCTTGGTCTTGCTTTTTCGCCAGACCAAGACTGCAAGAGGTCTTCGTCTTGGTCTTGCTAGTCTAATGATAGTCTTGGTCTTGCGAAACGCAAGACCAAGACTGCAAGACCAAGACCAATTTTGCTCATCACTAATAACTACTTAACGAGAAGTGCTGTAGTAAGAAGAGTGCGTTGAAAAATTTGGAAAATCTGGAAGTGATCTCCGTACAGCAATGTCAATTTTATCACCCAATTAACCTTTCGGAAGCTACACGTGAAAACAGCGGTAGGTCCTCACGGGGGGTAACACTTATTTGCTCATTACATTCGATTTCTATTTTGTTTTTAATATGTGGTCTAATGTGACTATATTATGACTTAATAATGTGATATTATGTATATACAGGGTGAGTTCGACCACCCGTATCAGTCGTTTTTTTCGAAAACAGTTAGTCGTAGAGAGTTGTGTCAAAAATTTGTATTATAAAAGCCCTAATAAAGAATCGAATGGTGATAATTTTTTTTTCCGGGAAGGTCGGCTTCCCTATTAGTTTGCTCCAGAATGTTCAGAACTCCGGAATTATAAATGTAACGATAGGTCGAAAGTGGTATTGTTGAAAAGATCTTTAAAAAATAAGCAAGTTTTGTAGGAAAATTTTTTTTATTACTGCCATCCCTGTTAAGTAATATTTGTTTGAAAATACTAAATTAAAATGTCATAAATCATAATAACGAACTTTTTAAAAGTCCGCATTTAAAATCTAGTTACCTATCTATCGATCATTAAATACTGAAGAAGTACACTCATAGTATAATCAGAAGAGCTCAGTAGTATGTATTAAAGAGTAAATGGAAGACAGTTTGAACACTTGTGACAATGTCTAAGGTTGCTAGATTTTTAATGCCGACTTCGATCGTTATTATGAAATTTTGATTTAATAATTTCAAACGTTTGTTACTTAACAGGGGTGGCAGTAATTAAATAATTTTTCCTACAAAACTTGCCTATTTTTTAATGAGCTTTTCAACAGCACCACTTTCAACCTATCGTGCTTTCTAAAATTCCGGAGTTTTGAACATATAATAATTTATATTTATACTTATAGAAATTTACAGGGGTGGCAGTAATAAAAAAAATTTTCCTACAAAACTTGCTTATTTTTTAAAGATCTTTTCAACAATACCACTTTCGACCTATCGTTACATTTATAATTCCAGAGTTCTGGACATTCTGGAGCAAACTAATAGGGAAGCCGACCTTCCCGGAAAAAAAAATTATCACCATTCGATTCTTTATTAGGGCTTTTATAATGCAAATTTTTGACACAACTCTCTACGACTAACCGTTTTCGAAAAAAACGACTGATACGGGTGGTCGAACTCACCCTGTATATAGCTCGTTTGAACTAATCTTTAAGTACTTTGAACACCTCATTTGAAATGCTCGTTTATATGAGTTCTATTGTGGTTAATGTCTTTGTAATATGTAAACATAATGGACTGAATAAAAGACCTTCGCACATGAAAGCTTGCAGTACAATGGTATGTCTGGTAGTTGAAATCAATATTTTTTAGTAAAAACACATATACCTACCTATTTATATTTTTGAGTAGTTCAAATTTCAACAAAATCTTTTCATTTCAAGGCAATGAATTATTATTAATGAAATACCTAAGTAAAAACCTTTTTTGAAAAATATATCTATATATAATACAGGTACATAGAAAAATACTATAACAATAATATATACACCAATAAATTATTAATGTATAATCATGGCTTATTCTGATCCATTCATTTTGTCCCTATGTATCACTCGCCGTGAGACGCACTGTATATTCGTCATAACGATAGCCTGTGTTACTTGAGAAGGAGTAGATTTTTAAACCGTGAACGAATTTTTAAAATCGATCCAGTAGTTCCTGAGATAATCGCGCGCATACATACATAACTACAAACATTCAAGTCGGATTGATAAGTTCTTTTTCTTAAGGCTGTTAAAAATTTAATTTCAGTAAATGGATTTTATATAGGTATTAACAGTGACTTTATTTTCACCGGTAATTTTAATAAACCAAAGAGACTTTGGTTCTGAAAACCTCTTTTTCTGTAATATACAGATACTACCTAAAACCCCTCTCGTACCACTATAGAGAGATATTGTAAATTATAGACGCTCGACAACAGATGTCATAAGCGTTTGACCATACCACTCACCACTCTCACCTTTGTTAAAAACTGAAATTGTCAATTAAATTCTTTTACTTCCCATCTCTAATCCAGCGATGTAGCTTAGTGGTACAGCACTAGACTCGCATTGGGAAGGTACTGGGTTCGAATCCTCACGCCGAGAAACGGTAATTCCTGTACCGGCCATCTTGTTTGTGGTTTTCCATGGTTTCCCTCAATAATTCCAGATAAATATCGAGATGGTTCCTTATTCAAGGCCATGGCCGATTACCCGTCAAACTCCTATGATCCCAAAGTTGCCTACCTTATCCTAATTTCCTGTAATTCCTCCACTCGCACATTGCTATTAAAAAAAAATAAGGTGAAGTTTAGAAAATGTAGAAAACAACGGGAAAAGTGGTAAAAATGGAAAAAATAGTAATGGTGCGAATGGCGTCTGTTATGACATAATGTCGAGAAACGGACGTTAAACGCATTATTATTATTATTATAATAATGGTATGAAAGGGCAGTGTAGCCTAGTGGATAGCGTACTTGGTACCGCAGCCTCTAGACTATATTGTCGTGGTTTCGAATCCCACCTGCGCTCATGGATGTTTGTGATGTTATTTAAGTTAGTTGTTATTTAATGTAATTTAAGACGCTATTGACCTAAGTTGTCGACGCGTCTATAATCTATAATAAATAAATAAAAAATATAATGGTACGTGTACAAAAGTTTTGAAAACACTGAGAAATACTAGAGCATTAAATTTCCTAGACGGATATTTTATACGGTGTTCTTAATAAACTTAAAAAAATGAGAAGTTTTCATAAAGAATTAACAATATTTTAAATTTTAATTGTTTAAAACTCAAACAGTTTTCAATACAATGATATTGAAGCAGCGTTTAGGACGCTCATCGCTCTATAAAAACATTTAGTCTGAAATTCGATAAAGTAATTTTATAAATACAGCAGTTATTAAATTTTAGCCGGGAATTTACAACGCAACTCCCCGAGGGATTTTTTCGAAAATTCCATTTCGGTAACGACTATGAGCGTCGTTTTTTTTGAAATTTTATCTTTCAGTTTGAAACTAACTTTTCTATCCTGAAATTTACTGTATCAAGATATTTACAAAGTATTGTTTTTATGACGCTTCGCAACTCCCTCAAGCTTACTGCACTCCCCCACCTCTCGTCGATTAGAAAATAAAGTCTTGTAAGTGTATTTGCCATATGGCACATACACTATTGGCGTCGGTCGGATGGTGGGACCTAGGGGTCGGACCAAAATTTCTCGACGTTTCATAGTCTCCTGAACAATTTGGCACCATTTTTGGAAATGTCTATTTATATATGTATATATAAATTTTATATATATATATGTGTGTGTGTGTGTGTGTTTGTGCGGGCAATAACTTTCGAAAAAGTTAATTGATTTTGACGAAATTTGGTAGGCACGTTGCAATCCATCACCGCGCGAATCCTATTTAAAATGGGCTCGATCGGACCATTTTAAGGGTGGTTTTTAGGGGTTGAAAAATGTTTTTGGGCCCAAAAATACCGAAAAAATTGTCCGAATCGTTTCAAAATTGAAATTTAACCCTTTAGAAAAGATTAAAATGTGGTGCTAAAATTTAAAATATAAAATCGGCCCGATAGAACCGGATTTACAAATTTTATGAAAACACTAGTTTGCGGATAGTGATTTACTTACTAAAGGGTGTATTTAATTTGATAAAGAGGTTGCATTGATAATAATATTGAAATTAAGAAAAAAAATTAATATTAAGGGATGTATTAAGGGGTTAAATTTTTTATTTTGTCCAAAAACAAACTTATGTTCACATAATAACAGCACAATGCCTGTATTAGCAAATACACTATTTATAAGTTTAGCCCATCGATTTTCGCAGCAACTCTGTACAACAAACTACCGGCAAGCTTAAAAGTTGACGAAATGAATGCCTTCAAAAAAAATATAAAAATACTCTTACTGGAAAGTGCATTTTATAGTGTGAATGAATTTTTAGATTTCTTAAATAATTAATATCGTGTTTTAACAAATTTTATTTTGACGTGTCATAAAGATCTATGTATCTCTTATTGACAATAAAATTATCTATCTATCTATCTATATTGTCGGCAGGGTGGTTTTGGCACTGCGACCCGAGTTTTTTATTATACAGGGTGAGTTCGACCACCCGTATCAGTCGTTTTTTTCGAAAACGGTTAGTCGTAGAGAGTTGTGTCAAAAATTTGTATTATAAAAGCCCTAATAAAGAATCGAATGGTGATAATTTTTTTTTCCGGGAAGGTCGGCTTCCCTCTTAGTTTGCTCCAGAATGTTCAGAACTCCGGAATTATAAATGTAACGATAGGTCGAAAGTGGTATTGTTGAAAAGATTTTTAAAAAATAAGCAAGTTTTGTAGGAAAATTTTTTTTATTACTGCCACCCCTGTAAATTTCTATAAGTATAAATATAAATTATTATATGTTCAAAACTCCGGAATTTTAGAAAGCACGATAGGTTGAAAGTGGTGCTGTTGAAAAGCTCTTTAAAAAATAGGCAAGTTTTGTAGGAAAAATTATTTAATTACTGCCACCCCTGTAAAGTAACAATCGTTTGAAATTATTAAATCAAATTTTCATAATAACGATCGAAGTCGGCATTAAAACTCTAGCAACCTTAGACATTGTCACAAGTGTTTAAACTGTCTTCCATTTACTCTTTAATACATACTACTGAGCTCTTCTGGTTATGCTGTGAGTGTACTTCTTCAGTATTTAATGATCGATAGATCGGTAACTAGATTTTAAATGCGGACTTTTAAAAAATTCGTTATTATGATTTATGACATTTTAATTTAGTAATTTCAAACAAATATTACTTAACAGGGGTGGCAGTAATAAAAAAAAAATCCGTACAAAACTTGCTAATTTTTTAAAGATCTTTTCAACAATACCACTTTCGACCTATCGTTACATTTATAATTCCGGAGTTCTGGACATTCTGGAGCAAACTAAGAGGGAAGCCGATCTTCCCGGAAAAAAAAATTATCACAATTCGATTCTTTATTAGGGCTTTTATAATACAAATTTTTTTACACAACTCTCTACGACTAACCGTTTTCGAAAAAAACGACTGATACGGGTGGTCGAACTCACCCTGTATATAAAATGCTACACTTCTAACAAAAAAAAAGTTTTTCAACGTTTATCTCTAGTTAGGAGAGGTCTGTTTTGTCCCTGGCGACCGGACTATATAACAGACTTTGTATCGCATTAGTGTTCGAAACTTTAAACAGATAAGTACGACCGTGGACACTTTACGTCGGTGATACTACGGTATGTTTTCAATTTACTATATCGTATTAACGGCATGCTTGAAAGTCTATGAAGCGGAAATAACAGCCGTATTTTACAAACATATAACTATACCTATTAAATTGTATTATAGTATCTATGTAATAATCATACTAATAAACAAAATTATTCAGAATTTCTGTCTGTTATTTCGTTTCTTGAGAGGATTTCGAGTGATTTGTATACAACGTGTCCACGAAAGTTCTTTACAAATGGAATTTTTTTTTTATTAATTATTGGAGCAAAAATTTTTTTCTGTGGAAAAGTTCTGCTTCGTCCAAAACCTCTAAAACACAAAAGAACCTTTTTTTAACTTCCCACTGGAAGTTATTGTAATGGGTCCGAAAATCGAAATCAAAAAGGAAAAAAAATTTTAATGTTTCAAGGTCACTACACTATTTTTACACTACTTTTAGAAAGATGTCTGTGTGTGTGTGTGTGTGTGTACGTACGTACGTACGTACGTATGTGTCCATTTCTTTCTAAGACGAAATCTCGAGAACGAAAAATGATATCGACTACGTTGGGGTGCCAATCGACGCGTATTAACGTAAGTATGATCTGAAAGGAATTTTTTTAAAATCGGTTCAGCCGTTCTTTTTTCTTAACCAAATAACCTCCAAAAAAGTAGATTTTACACAATATCTCGTGAATAAAAAATTATATCGACTTCGTAAGGGTGTCAATCGAGGCGTGTTAACGTCATTTTGATCCGACATAAATTTTATAAAAATCGGTTCAGCCGTTTTTTTTTTTTTTTTTTTTTTTTTTAATTGATGTAATGATTAAAATGATTACTTTTCTGTGTAATATCTAATTTAATTATTATTATTAAATATTTATCAAACTGGGAAGTTCGTCGTGTGGACCTCAAGGGTCGCACTTTAGTCCTAATAAACGACCCACCTCACGGCTTGTTCGGCTTAAAGTTATACGAGGGAAATCAAAAAGTTTTCTTTTACTAAAAATAAAAATTATCTGTGATATTCAAGATTTTCGCCCGTAGTAGGCTTGGAAAACAAAACAATAGCACGTATTTTGCGAAATCTTGAATATCACAGATAATTTTTATTTTTAGTAAAGTAAAATTTTTTGATTTCCCTCGTATAACTTTAGGCCGAAAAAAATTTTCTTTGGTGTTTTAGAGGTTTTGGATGAAGCAGAACTTTTCCACAGAAAAAAATTTTTGCTCCAATAATTAATAAAAAAAAATTCCATTTGTAAAGAACTTTCGTGGACACGCTGTATACCTAGAAGGGATAACTCGTTTCCAGAATTTTTGTCTGGCATTACTTTCAACTAAAATTTATGCCATGCTGAAGTATATCTAAGTAAAATATTTATTATTAATTTGTTAAGGTGTTGATAAATAAGTTAGTTTAAAAATTAACAAATAAATGTGTCTGGAGAAATAAAGAATAATTTGCTACTTCTTAATTAGAAATTATAATGTTTGTAGAGTACTTACGAGTATAATTCTATGAACAAAAAATAATAAATATAAAAAATTTATAGTAAAAATAGAACGTTTTTAAAAAAAGCCACTAAAAAGAGGAAAATAATAAATTTTTGGAATCGAACTTTTTATATCTACTTTTATTTTATTAAATTGGCGCCGACTTCAAAATTTTATTATTTTCCTCTTTTTAGTGGATCTATTTAGTGGTTCTATTTTTTTATATATTTTTTTTTATTTTTTACTTTTTAGTGACTTTGATTACTAAGATTAAAAAACAACTGAATAGATTTAAGTAAAATTTATGTGAGACCACCCTGAAGGTATGTCCTATATTGATTAGAAAAAGTATCATCAAAATCGGTTCACTAATGCAGGAGATATGAGGTAAAATAATTAAAAATTAATTTGATTACTAAAAAAGAAAGAAACTACTGAACCGATTTAAATAAAATTGAGAGCACTGTAAAAAATTCAGTGTCAAGGAATGGAATAAATCTGAGAACAGGTGGTGTGTTTTAAGGATAAATTTAGGTAGGTATTACTGAATTACTAAACAGGTTGATATTTAAAATTGTCGTCAGTTTTCCATTATTAGGGATTTTTATTACAACTTTTAATGCAAGAATGCAAATCAAACCAAAATTGTAAGTCTCTCGAAAAAATTAATTTAAACAAAAAATGTCTTTTGCTACGTTTTAACATTCCTCGGGTGATTGTACTTTTCATAAAGTGGCTATTAAAATTAATCGAGAAAGGCGGAATTTTCAACACACATAGTCGCATTAAAATATCAAAATGTAGATAAGAATATCAAACTAGGACGTTTGTAGACGGAGAAATTTGTTTACTTAAAGCTGTTCGCGTTGGTTCTGTGCATTGTGCTAATTACTTCATTAAGGCAACGAGACTTAAATTAATTTATGCACAAAATGTCCTCTTCTTTAAAATGATTTTTATCTGTCCTTATATTTTTTGTTTATATAAGATATTATTTTAAATTTTAAAAACAGTATTTTGTATCTATTAACTTTTTCTGTAGACAGTGTATAAAAATAAGTTTTAGAAAAAACTATGAATTATTATTTTTATTCATTCCCTGCTTTGGGATGCGTAGCGTTCACTAAGTGGTCAATATATGAAGTGAAAAAAGTGAAAAAATTGCATTTTTAAATGGGTAGTAATATTCTTTGTGAAAATGGAAAAACATTCACCCTCTTGAAAAAATGCTCTATCTTTAAAAAAAAGTTTAGACCCGTCCCTCCACCACAAAAACCCGTTACCTCAACCATATGTTTGGCTAAAGTGAGTTGTCAAATTTGATCTCAGAACCTTGAAAAACGAATTTTTAATTTTTAGTAATTTTTCGAATTATATACAGATTTTTTCCAAAAAAACAGAATCTCGATTAACAAAATAGTAGATTGTATTTCTAGTGTCGTAATGGGGTTTATTAGTGACGAGTTGTAGAAAGGACAGTCACACGAGTCCCATTAAGTACGAGAAATATATGTTTTTTTTGCCATACCCACTACAAAATACCTACTTTTCACTTCATTTTTAGTATTTTCAAAAAATTTGGACAGTTCATTTGCGTTGCCATCTTTTCATTTACAGCAGGCCGTGAGTATGTAATAGCAGGCGGATAGAGCGAATAAACATAAGTTACTATGGCAACCGTTTACTTACCGCACTAGTTATGTATTGAAAACACTTTCGGTACGCCTGCCTGTTAAATGATCCAATACAGGCCTGTATACATACATGGAAAGTAGCTATTTTGTAGTGGGTATGGCAAAAAATTTCTAACCTTAATTTTTTTTACACATTTTTGAATAATTATTTGCAGATTTTTTGAAATTGAATAGCGCACACTTTTCTTTACTTCCTGTTACACATTTCCGTCTACATGGCGTTGCTATGGTTCCTCTATTACAAGTCCCCAGTTCCCGAGTTCTAGCCCGAGAGCTGGTAAAAGTGTCAATTGGATTTTCAATTTATTATTAAAAAAAAAAAAAATAATGAATTGAAAATATGAATTGGTGCTAGGCCCAAATAACCTTAGCTGTTGGTGGTCTTTAAAATACAATTTACAATTTACACATTTCCGTCGCATTCACGAAATTTGTCCCAACAAATGCCGCATACCGAGAGCTAAGATGTTATACATCAAAATTTTTTTTTTAAATCGGACCCATTAGAACTTCCAATGGGAAGTTAATAATTAATTATTAATAATACGTAATAATTACACGTCGCAGAACTAAAATTTTAGAATATGAATCAATCAGCCAGTTGTTAGACAGGTAGATATAACATTGAAATGATAGTTTATAGAACAATGAGGGAAATAAGGTTATAAAAATTAAAGATTTTCATCATCATAACAGAAACCTCAGAGGAATTTATACTAATATACACAAGGTTAGAATAAAAGATTATAACAATTATTAGGCTCGATTCACACTATAGTGCCGGTCACGGTTCGCTCTCGATCCAGTCTCGGTTCGGTAAAATCTTACTGTATCCACACTATCATCTGGGTTCGATCACGGTTCACTCTCGATTTGCACACTAGCCTCTGGTTCAGTATAAAATTGTTGATGGTCGAAATCGGATGTATTTCCTTTGCAATACAATTTTACTTTATTTCATTTATTAAAGTACATTTATTAAAGTACAAGTTTTCTAGTTGTCTGACAATGTCGTTCGATTTTTCAATTGAAGAATTAACTGTTATAGCTATTCTTCTTGATGAAGATGTGGCAAATAAGAAGAGAGTGAAACGTAAGACAACGAAGAGAAGAATGTGGGTGCATCCAAGCTTATTAGCGAGGAAAACGGAAGGCGAATAAAAAATTGAGCGTAAAATATCAAAAGCATCAGGACAAGTCCGATTACGCTCCAGCAAAATATTCTTCTAAACGGATTGGTGCCGGAGCGTGATTGGATCCGAGCTTGAGCGGAGCTGATACGCTCTTTGTTTCTTGTTTAGGAATCGTTTACCGAACCGAGACCGAACCGTGACCGGTACTATAGTGTGAATCGGGCCTTAGTGTTTAGTCTCTGCTTACTGTATCAAGGTTAACATTATGAGAATTTTTCTGTTACGTAAGGATAATTTGTTTTTACCTCTCCCTTTCCAAGCACTTTGTTTTATTTCACCATTATCCGACGCCAAATTTTTTCCATTGCTTTCCTCAGCCCTCATCCTGGCACCTGTTATTTCGTGTAAATTTCTAGACGTAATTTTTATTTTTTGTTATTGAACAACTAATATTTAAATCCACATTGTATGCATATGAGAAAAAGCACTGTAAATTCGAAAGGTATTGAAGTATACAAACCTCTTACCGTGAATTATTTATGTTTAATTCACTGAATTCACATTTGTAATAAATTTTGTTCACATTTTGCTCACTTAATACCTTCACAGAATATACATATAAAATAAAATTTGCGTTTCAGCAACACTCTGACCTTTGAAACATATTTCATAAAATCGTAACACAATTTAAAATGTACCCACAATTTGTGTGTTTATATAAGAGAACGTCGGATGTTGTAAGCGGGCGGTCCTGCCTTTTGCTGTATACCTATATAATATTTTATACCGTTCATAACAGCTCAGTTTACCACTGTTCATGCTTAAAATATCACTGAATTATGACAGTGTCTTTTAACCATCTAGTGTCAGGCGTCGGTTTTCACAATCTACCCTAACAAGATATTTATGAAAATGACGCACATATCGTCAAACTGTACATTTCATGACATGGTCATTCGGTTCATGGAATAGTTTCGGGTTGTGCGCCTTCGTCAAATGTGTGATAATTTTGCTCATTTTTAACCGACTTCAAAAAAAGGAGGTGGTTCTCAATTCGGTTGTATTTTTTTTTATGTTGTTACATCAGAACTCCGTCATTTATGAACCGATTTAGAATTTTTTTTTTTATTTGAAAGGATATACTTTCAGATTGGTCCCATAGAAATTTCATCAAAATCGGTTCAGTAATTCGGCTGATTTTAATAAAAGTTAGTAACGGCGTGTGATTCCTTAAGGTAAATATCACATTTTGACACATCAGACAGCGTAAAAGTCGGTTTAATAAAAGTGAGTAACGGCGTGTGATACCTTTAAGGTAAATGTCACTTTTTGACACTAAAAAGTAAAAAATAAAAAACTTTTTAACAAAAAAAAAACCTCCTTCAAAAAGCCACTAAAAAGAGGAAAATAATGAAATTTTGAGGTCTGCGCCAATTTAATAAAATATGAAGTTGGTTAAAAAGAAGATATTAATCACTATATTATACTTTCTAATAGACTTCATATTTTATTAAATTGGCGCAAAATTTCATTATTTTCCTCTTTTTAGTGGCTTTTTGAAGGAAGTTTTTTTTTTGTTAAAAAGTTTTTTTGTGAAATAAAACTTGTTTTTTCTACTTGATGAAATCATATTTAAAAAAAATTATGCGACATATGTATTATAAGAAAGCAATCCTTTTGAATTTTCATGAACGGAATAGTTTTAATGATGTACAAGGGATATATATACTCAACGTTTCAAGTGATTAATATTATTCTCTGCGTTATAAGAGAAGAAAAGTATGATGCTTTCCATACTGAAAGCCAAATTAAAAGATATATAATTTTGTGTTTGTAGGAATTTAGTAATCAATAGTTCTTAAAAAGTACATTTATAAACAGTCTAGAACTCAGGTGCATATAGTAAATCTGAACAAATACGCACAATGCGAAATTACCGAGATTAACCCCAAAAATTGGTTAACTGATCCTAAATATACGGAAATTAAGAAAACAAATTTTAAAAGCAACAAAAAGCAAAAATCAAACTAAAATTATTATGTGCCAATTATAGCTAGCAGTTTTTTTATAATTTTGGACCTCCAAATTAAACCAAGGCGAGGTCTTGATAACAGATGCCAGGTGTAAATAAATGATAATGTTTATTTTTGCTACCGCAATAAATAAATAAATCATAAAAGAAGAAAATGCAGAACAATTATTTTTATTTTCTTATTAAAACCGTTTAAAAACAAAAATACTATACATTTAAAGTGCTTATTAAGCATTTAAATGCTTCTGAAGCGAAGTGCTTTAAACATTAAAGTGCTTAAAGCATTATTGCGAGTACTAAGTTCTCAGCACTGCCCAGCTCTGATAACAACGCTACAAATGTTGTCAATTTTTAACATCGACATATGGAAAAAATACGCTATCGAGTTTAAAAAAATAGTAATATTATTTAATGCCACTCTTTCCCTAAAGGAATTGTGTAAAATGTAAATGTAAAATATAATACTTCGAATTTTAAAATACCAAATACTATTTGGAATTACTTGTAAACAAACATCGTAGTATTTGTTCTTGATTGATATATTAAAATATATCCATTAGAAACCACTGGTATACTATACTTACATAATAATATGAGATAATATACAATGATATTTCAAGAAAACATTCAAAATTTAAAATATATCGATTTTTTTTTGTCATCAAACAATCATGCCTACGTAAACTCTTTTGACAAATTACATTTTACAACTCATATTAGCTAAGAACCTTCCAGCGTATTCAAAATTTTGATATAAAGATCTTTACTGAAATTAAGGCGGATGATTATAATACGGTTTAGGTAATAGACTACGATCCATCATTAGTAGGTATCATACTATTAAATTTTGCTCCCTTAAAGTAATATAAAAAACAGCACTTAACCACAACAATTTGTGATGAAGAAACAACTAAATTGCTGGTTTTTATAGTTTACAACCACTGTGTTCTTAGTATTTTTTAATAAAACAATAAATTGGTAGGCTATTAATACATTCCTGGTGTAGATGTACTACTCTTCCGCTCCCTTTAGTTACACTGCTGACACTTGAAGCAATAAAAACGGTTGAAATGCCATTCAAGGCAACACCACGCCACGGTACGAAAGCGAAACCCTCGCTGCGACGATTATCTTTAATATAGAATGTGTCTGAGTCGATAGTAAACGCTTCGTTTGTTATTAGTGTATTTTGCCTATACCTACGTTGTATATTATGAACCCTACGCTATTGGACCAAAAAATTTAAACTTGGTATTTTTGAAAATGTTGTGCGGGAAATTCTCGAATTGATTGATTTTAACGAAATTTGGTGTACACATTACAAGCTATCACTGCACGAAGACTTATTTAAAATGGGCATGATCAGATTATTTTAAGGGTTGTATTTAAGAGTTGATAACAAATTTAATGAAATTGTCTGAAAATCGAAATTTGACCCTTTAGCAAAGATTAAAACGGGTCTCTAAAATTTTATTAAAATCAAACAAATGGTCAGGCTTACAAATGAAAACACTATAGTTTGCAGATGTTGGATTGATAAAATTCACGCTGAATATTGAAATTAAGAAAACTATCATTGTAAGAGATGTATTAAAGGGTTATTATTTTTGCCAAAACCAATTTAAGTTCACATAATGATTAATGATACATTAATTAAATGTAAAAATGCATTTATTAGCAAATATATTATTGTGCCGGCAGGGTTCTGCATTAGCGATTCAAGACAGGAGTTTTTAACACGGTTTTATTATTACATACGACCACTGGAATATAGAAATTCTGGAATGAAACTGACGCATTGCTAGTGAGTAAAGACAGATATAGTTAATAAGTCCACCACCTGTCTTTGTCGTATAGTCTAGTGGAACAAGGAAAGGTGGCTCTATTAACTATATCTGTCTTTACCCGCTTTCCACGCACACCAATGTATAGGGACTAGGGAGTAAGCTTTCCAGCATTACTTTATTTCAGTGCATACGACAGACAGTCGCCGATAGACAACTTTGTCGATAAGAGTATATTCATCATAGATTCTTATGTAGCACTGCACATGAGCGACTAAACTGTTTAAGCGACAAAAAGGATAGAGCGTATCTTTTTTTTATCGGTCCGACAAGTTTATCACACACGAGTCAGAAAATCGTAGCTCGACTTTCAGCGGGCTTGAGAATAGCCGAGAGCGTAGCGACGCTGTTGTTTACATGGCGTTGCTATGGTTCCTCTATTACAAGTCCCCAGTTCCCGGGTTCTAGCCCGAGAGCTGGTAAAAGTGTCAATAGGATTTTCAATTTATTATTAAAAAAAAAAAATAATGAATTGAAAATATGAATTGGTGCTACGCCCAAATAACCTTAGCTGTTGGTGGTCTTTAAAACACAATTAATCGACTTTCAGCAGCTGGATTGAAAGCTGAAACTTAAATCCTTCACGCATGTGAAAGTTGCAAAAACAAAATTTTCACGCCCCTGAGTGCACTCAAAGTTGAAAATTTTTTTGATCGGTTCGCTTGGAAGTGGTGCAACGACGCACAGAAATGTCGTCAGGTAAACTGAATGTCAAGGACTGCAAGCTGAAAAATTTTCTGTCAAAATGTATTCAAAATATTTTACGATTTTTTTTTCGAAAAGTTACATGGGTTTGAAAATTGATAGTAGTTTAGTTCTTTTGAGGAATTTACAATGCCACCTTTTTTACAGTATTTTCTTGTGAAATAATTAAAAAAATATATTCATGAAAAAAAAACTATAATAAGTTTAAATACGAAAAAACATCTGTAAAATTTCAAATTTATACAGCGTGGTCCTAAATGGTATGTCTATTTTGAAGGATGTAATTCCTTGGCTTATTTTATGACTAAAAGTTTATTATATAAACATGTGTCCTACGTTGATTTGTTTTCGAAATACAGGGTGTCAATAAGATTTTATAAAAAATCGGGTTTTTATTAATATCTCAAAAACTTTTTCGCCGATGAAACTTGGGAGGTTTGTTTGTAGTAGTAAGGGACTTATTTGAACGCAATAATATTAAAAATACCTATGTACCAGTGGCGTCCCGGAGGGTAACCTACTTGATATTTACAGAAAAAAACAATGTACGCCACTGGTTTTTTTATGCAATAAAAATTACAAGTTTTTTCCTTGACTTCTTTTTGTAAGATATTAATAAAAAGCCGATTTTTTAATAAAAACTTTGACATCCTGTATCTCGAAAACAAAACAACGTACTTAGGACGCGTCATGTTTATATAAACTTTCAATTATAAAATAAGCCTCCTTCAATATGAACAATGGACATGACATTTAGGAACACTCTGTAGTTTCTTTAAAAAAATCTGATTACTATTATAAGTGTACGTAAAATACAGCGTTTGACTTCTCTATTATTATTTGACTATATTTCTTTCACGTGATATAACAGGCTTCACAAACCGGATCGAAATCAAAGGAAATGTCGGAAATGTTTATTTATGAAAAGGTTTCTATCTATACTTCTTTGTCACGTTCAATGCGAAAAATAAACCATTTTAAATACAGTTTCTAAAGTTCCAATTCATATGAATTCTTAGACCATTTTCTACGCCTTATTCAAATTTTTTATACAAATAATCTTCTTATATAATAAATATTAGTAAAAAAAAACTTTTTAGAGACAAGATTTTATTTAAATGCACTAAAAAGTATAACATAATTTTTAATAATTTAGGTTCATAATTATAAAAGCGTGGGTCGTGAACTCTATGATAGTTTATTAGTCACTCAAAATCTAATCAGATCTAAGTTAAAGGCTGATAAACACAATAGAACAATCGGCATGGCCGTATGTTGTTCCGTTTTTAAGATATCGAAGGCGAAAAATTGACCACATACACACACACACACAGACATCAGTCAGAAAATGATCGCTAGGGTCTCAAAACGTGAAAATCTGTTAAAATCTCGAAATATTTTTTTCGGACTAAATCCATTACTTCCCTACCATAGTAGAGGTGGGAAGTAAAAATATAGAAGTAAATAAATAAATATATTAAAAATGACGTCAAATTTTTACCATGTACGCCCCTATGATCCGCCTGTATGATCCGTACTGTATAAGAAAGCATAGTAACAAAAGTTTGAATTTTTAAGTGATTTTTTATGTTTTGACTGATACAAATAACACAAATCTATTTTGCATTTATTTCTTGACAGAAAACAGAAAAATTACTTCGGTAAAAAAACATTTAAATCATTCCTTTGCGTTTTGCGAGACTAAACTGTTCGATTTCAAATTGATATTAAATCTATTTGTTTCTTATATTTTGATAACACTAGAAACAAATTACAAAATCTGAAAACACTTTTATGGATGAAACTACCTATCAACACGCTCAAAAGTTTTATAAAACTTTAAGCGCTTTTTAGTGTATTTTTGTAAATCGCGTGCTAATGGTATAGGTAATATCATAATTGGTAGATATTATTATTTCTGTTTGATGTGTGTAGATATTAATAATACTAGTTCAATATTTCCCATTACTTTTTACATTCAGAACCTCTACCAAAAATTGTCAAGGAATTTTTATACATGAATGATCAACTAATTCACATTACGATTATATTTTTAACATTTAACCATATATTATGTAATACTCCTATACTGCTAGCCGGGCTTGAGAATAGCCGAGCGTTTAGCAATGCTGTTGTTTACATGGCGTTGCTATGGTTCCTCTATTACAAGTCCCCAGTTCCCGGGTTCTAGCCCGAGAGCTGGTAAAAGTGTCAATTGGATTTTCAATTTATTATTAAAAAAAAATAATGAATTGGTGCTAGGCTCAAATAACCTTAGCTGTTGGTGGTCTTTAAAACACAATTTATACTGCTAGCCGGGGTCTAGAGTCGGACGAAAAGCCTACGGTGCAGACATATATATGTCTGTCTCTCTCGCAAGACGTCGAGTTTTATGCGCATGAACAATTTATAATATTAATTGATCTATGATAATAACAAGGTTAGTAGTGTTAATAATATTTCCGAAATTGCTATGGAAACAATGTGAACCGAATGTTGTAACGCTTGCGCACAACGAGATGGATTTCTAGACAAAGATAGAAACAGTCATTTGCTGTCTCACTTTGCGGCACGATACTTCTATTTATGGGCGCAAGCAATATAGGAGTATTACATATATGCATTTAACGCTCAAAAATATGGATAATATTTAAAAATATTGCCAAAATTATTGATAATATTGTAGCTTGAATTAGAAACACGAAACTTGTGTTATCAAAATCGGTGAAATACCTGCTTGACGAATTTTCGAAATTCGCGTTCTAAGAGGTGAAAATGGAAAAAATGAAATTGTTTGAAAGTTACAAACGTGTCTCAGGAAAATTACTCTTCTTTAAAAATGAATAAATAGTGTTCCGACGGTTTTTCGAAAAAAAAAACTACTCGAACTGACGAACGGAGATTGGGAATAGGTGTTTTTTTTATAAGTTATAACTTATAAAAAAACACCTATTCTCAATCTCCGTTCGTCAGTTCGAGTAGTTTTTTTTTTTTCGAAAAACCGTCGGAACACTATATAATTATTTAGAACGAGCGATTCGAATTTAAACGGTTGGGTTGGATTGGATTGGGTTGGGTTGAGATAAGATGTCTGTCAAAACCGACAATTTACTGATGCGAGCGATTAAGCAGATACAAGCTAGTTTAGTATATTAATAATCAATTGTTATTTAACAAACATTTAAAAAACTCATTTCTTCATCCAACAAATTATTAATTATACAGAAATGATTTCTGACTTGAGCTGTGAAAATAATTAAATCATAATTTGATTTAGGTACTTAGTTAAATTAATTTAGTGTAAAATGTTTTTCACGAATAATTCATAATTAAAGAGCGGTGTGTGTATATGCAGCGTTGCCAGATCTGTAAAAATGTATGTAGACTTGGCAATACTCGATGTATGTCTCATAGCGATAACTGGCTTTACCCTATAGGTGTCGACTGTCGGTGGGGTTGGATATATACAACCGGCACAGTTAATCGATGTCCAAGGTCGTGACAGCGTCGTCTGCAACTGACAGCTGTGCGGAAAAGTCGTTGAGAAAAATGACGTACTGAGAGAGTCAAACCTATCTGTCCATTTTAGTTCACGTTCATAACGTTCATTTAAGCTAAGCTGCGATGTGCCTTCACAAGAAGCGCAACGGTACCCAGCTTTTTTAAAATCCCATATTTCATTTGATCTTACGCACCTATTTTTCTGTATTTTTCGCGTAATACGAAACCTACTTAGTTTAGATTTTTATTGTTAGCTTAAGAATTGTTTTTAAAACACTATAAAGTCCAGCAGTTTGAAAATTGACAGATGCTATTATAGTATTAAAAAATTTTATGTTAAATAATGCCTACTATGCCTGCAAAATATTTTGTACACTTGATTCTAAATAAAAGTAGCTGTCATCTAAATTACGAAGAATGCAAAAGCTTGAACATTTTGAAAATCGCAACGATTTAAGTTAATCAAAATTACGCGTGTTCAGCGCTGGATTTACACTAGGCGCACTAGGGGCTAGTGCCCAGGGTGGCAAATTTTCAGGGGCGACGAAATTTGGAACGTGAAAACATTAATAAATTAAAATAAATAAAATACTTTTTTTTATTATTAAGAATGTGTGTAAAATTATGAACACTGCAGTTTTATTTACAAAATTGTGAAAAAAACTTCAGTGTAGGGCGGCATTTTTCACGGTGCCCCAGAGCGGCACTTAGGGTAAATCCGGCTCTGCGCGTGTTAAAAAAATATATATCACGTATCGATATATCCGTATTTTGGACCATAAAGGAACATTTACTTTACATACAGGTAAAATTTCAAGTCGATTGGTCCATTAGTTTCCGCTATTTAGAGTCAACCAACAACAAAAAATCTGCTTCGCAAAAAAAAAACGTTTAAAGATTCAGCGGTTTACAAAGAGATACACGGTATAGTTACTTGCAGCATTTCATAGCAAATTAGCGATATCGGTGTCCTAAAGCACACCCTTTCCTTCTTCGTAGAACTCACTTTGAGTCAATTGCTTCTCTCTATATAATCAATTTAAGCCTCTTTAGTGACCGCCGTCTCGCCAAACCTTCGGTTAATAGCTTGAATTAACATCGACAGTTTTTCAAATTTCGGCTACAAACTTCGGAAACATATCCTAAGACCTCTAACTTTAAAAATTGGATTTTAGAACTATTTTCACAATATTTTAAAATTCGGGGGTTGTAGTTTCCACAGCAGGAACATCAAAGTGTGATTGTGAATTTTCATTATGTATTGATGTCACTCATATCGAACAAAATCGCGTATTAATCGTCAGCTTTTCGCCAATTTCATAGTCACGACTAAAGTGCTGGATCTCTGGTACGTTAATCTACACTATTATTATTTATTACATCTTTCGTTGCGGATTTGGTATTCTGTTTCATAAGGCTAAAATTTAAAAGCAAATTGATATTTACATGTTGATAATATAAATATTAGTAAAAAAAGTTTTTAGAGACAAGCTTTTATTTAAATGCACTAAAAAGGAAAAAATAATTTTTAATAATTTAGGTTCATAATTACAAAAGCGTGGGTCGTGAACTCTATGATAGTCAATTAGTCACGACCAACGCTTTTATAATTATGAACCTAAATTATGAAAAATTATTTTTTCCTTTTTAGTGCATTTAAATAAATAATAATAATAATAAATAAATTGTCTTTAAAAAGTTTTTTTTACTAATATTTATTTTGTTCATTTTAGTCTTTTACTCCCCTTCGACACCCAGCACGCCCTTAAATTGCCCCCAAAATGCCCTTAAATTACCCTCAAAATGCCCTTAAATTGCCCCCAAAATGTCCTTAAATTACTCCCAAAATGTTCGCTCATCAAGCCCTTTCATTTAATACCCATATCATAGGGGTTGCTGTGGAAATGATAAATCGCCATTTTGTAACGTCCGCCATATTGGATTAAAAATGGCGGCATTTAAGTATCCGTGAATTGTCACGAGAACCAAACGTGTGTGCCAAATTTCAGCCCGATAGCTTCAGTGGAAGTGGGTGAAATATTGATTACAAAATTACAGGACATACATACATGCATACATACATACAAGTGAAGTTAAATAAAACTAAAGTTTTACTAAGTAAAATAAATATAAAGTTAAAAATCAGTTCTTAGGTCTATATGTACCGGGTATATATTTTGAGTATTTGTGCCAAATTTCAATCTATCCCTCACTGATCCGAACACGAACATGCTATATGTAATTCAGTAACGCTCCGAGGTTACATAAAATATATACCTACGCAGCTTTATGTATCGCGCGACATTTTGAAATATCTGTTACTTAGTGAACGGAGCTTTTAGCGTTTTTTCTCACTTACTCTATGTGTGACTTGATGCGAATGGTATGTGTTTGTATATGAAGTGTTTGTTCTTAGAAATGTTTAATGCACTTAAATCAACCAGGGATTAATCAAGTTAGTAGTTTGATGTTTTTATGCAATACGTGACTTGATTTGAAAATAAAGCTTTTTAAAAATTCATTAGGTACTTGACTTGTTTTTCTATTGTTATTACATACTTGCCTTGATATCAAGAAACTTAACATGCTTGATTACGTGATCATTAAGGAAGATACTATTTGAAAATTTTTAATGAATAAAAGACACTAAAAAGCATATAATAAAAAAATATTAAAGAAACAAAAGAATCAAGTGTTACTAACACAACAATGCAGAACGAGCTTAAACACATAAAAGTTTTATGCTCGGTTGCAGAAAGCATTGTCAGAAAATTTGATTTGACAATGACCTTAGATTGTGACCACATATTATATTTGTTCATATGAAAAGCATTGTAGGAATTCAAATCGATCTTGCTCGAAAAATAATTGATTGAATGAAAAGATATTTCTAAAAATTATGTATACATGTATTTAACATAGTTTTTTTGCACAATTTCCGCTTCGTTTATTTATTTATTGTAGATTATAGACGCGTCGACAACTTAGGTCATTAGCGTCTTAATTACATTAAACAACAACTTCCTTTAAACTAAATGACATCACAAAACATCCATGAGCGGAGGTGGGATTTGAACCCACGACAGTGTGATCCAAAGGTCGACTACGCTAACCATTACACTACACTGTCCTCAATTTCCACTTCGAAACAACATTTTTCAACGCATTTTAATCAAAATTTAGCTTAAAAAGCGATCTTTTTCAATGTATATCAATCATTTGTTTTTGTATGCGTATAACTATTTAATGTTCTACATGACAGGAAGTTTCACAACGACATTAAACCTGTATGTATAAAAACTGTAACCATATAACCATTGTCAAATCAAATTTTTTTACAATGCTTTCTGCAACTTAGCATTAGTATGCTATTAACGAGATGACAAGAAAACTATCTTTTTACCCAACTACTTTTCATAATGGAAGTTTATTTTGTACTTTTGTAGTTGGTTTCCATGTTTTTTAATAATTTTTTACGTGATACACAACCCGAAGCAAAGCGTGATCGGTCTGAACGTGGCGTGAAAAGTTTAGCACTGGTGTGAATTAAAGGTTGATTCTCACTATACGCTCCATCTTCGTTACTGTATCGATTCCATTCCGTTTACGTAAAATATTATTGGCTATAAATGATTGTGCGTATGCACACCTTCCGGTCCGTTCACAAACCATTTCTAAACAGTATTGATGCAAACGTATTTTTTACGGACAGCCTGACACGTATCGGAAGCGGTATTGTTACGTTTCAGTTCTATGTTTTACGTACAACAAGTGAACTGAAAGTTGTTTGTTGATATTTAAAATATATGAATGACGGGAAGCTAATTGAACTGGCGAGGCAAATCATTACGCTCTATTTTATTGCGGAAATATTGAAAAAAAAAATGGTTTCGTTATCTGTCAGTTCTTTAAAATCTAAATAAATACTGCTTCGATATTTTTGAAGTTATACTTCTTTTGGCGCGTTATGGAAAAATGATGAGAGTGAATTTTTACGATGCGCGCGCATCGCATCACAAAAATTTAACACCATGAAGTTAGTCGGTAGTAACACCATGAAGTTAGTCGGAAGTTCATGATTATAATATCCTATTATATAGCACTGCTAAGTAAGATGTACGTAGCGTAACGGATAGCAACGCCACATTAAAACACGCACACTATTATTCATCTAAACGAAACTGATCAGAAACGGAGAATGTATAAACACAAGAATTTAAGAGAATGGATAATAATATATAATGGTTATGTAACGGAGATGGAACGTATAGTGAGAATCAACCCTAAAAATCGTATCTTTAGAATGTTGCACAACCCACGGTTATGAAGTTCATCATAAATAATTGCCGACCTTTCTGTTATTCACACGGAACTGTATTTTAATGCTATATTCCCCTCTTGAATTTTTTTGCGTTTTCATAATTCTCACTTTACTTTTTATAAATATTAAAACAATCGGAAAATATATCGAGTTAGGCAATGTGTTTGACGGTTTAAATTTGTATTCCTATTATGGTTATTTCATTCTACTTATAGACAGTACCTAGTACTATTAATTAATAATTTCATATTTTCATAAAATAGCGCTTGATCACTACAAAATTTTAATACTGAATTCTACTTAATTCCCAAAGAATAGCTCTTATTAACGGAAAAAAACTAAATTGTGACGACGAAGAGTTGTAATGCTAACGCAAGAAAGTATAACATTAGGATATGCAAAAAATAACCCTAAATTTAAGCACAAAAGACGAAAAAACTTTGCGGACCCCTGATTTCATGCGTTATTAAATTCTACAATTGAGAAAATAGTTCCAAGTCTTCATGGTTTCCGGGCTTGTAGGCCGTGGTCCGGTGGTATTTCTACGTCAGTGTGACCTGTGAGCCGCCAAGGAGGACACTTCGACCGCTGCCACATCGCCTTTAAGAATGTCTACCGCAGTTGTAGACGAAACGTCAAGTAGAAATACCACCGGACCATGGCCTACAAGCCCGGAAACCATGAAGACTTGGAACAATGCCGGCCGTGAAAACTTGCACACTGAGAAAATAGTGTCTGAAAGTTTAAATTAAACTAATCAAATTCATACAAGTTGCCTTTTGAAACTAATAATAAAATTTATTTTATAAAATATTGAAAGGTCCAAATGTCAAAGAATATTAAAATAAATAAAAAAAACGTTTTAACATTTTTTTTAATTAAACGTCAGTTAATTTAACATTTATAGCAATTTTTATTAA
The DNA here is from genome assembly GCA_039654895.1 of Mongoloraphidia duomilia. Classification (NCBI taxonomy): domain Eukaryota; kingdom Metazoa; phylum Arthropoda; class Insecta; order Raphidioptera; family Raphidiidae; genus Mongoloraphidia; species Mongoloraphidia duomilia. Next base: position 43,535,949 of record CM077524.1, on the reverse strand, counting down.
AATATGTAAATTTATGTGCTGTTTTTCTTTGAATCTACCCGTACAATTCGTCGGATTGTAATGGCGTGAATAATAAAAAGTCCATTTGCAAATCATTTACATCTTGTTTCTCAATGAATAGGAAAAGGCTATGATTATTTCAGATCATATAACGCTTATTTTAACTAAGATTTTAGAAAGAATCTCTCAGATATCCTGTACTGAGGTTTAAATTAAATTTATGTTAATAAAAGTTTGCTTTTTCCGGAATAATTTTAAATTTGTTGTTTTTAAGATTCCGTACGCCGTCTGTCCGTCTGTCCGTCCTACCTTTAAAAGGCAGTATCTTTTGATTGAACCGTAACAGGTAGACAGTAAGCGATTATATGACTCGTGTGACTGTAAAAACTCGAAATCGCTCGTTTTTACATACTGTCACTACTCGTCAGTAATATACCCCATTACGCATCTAGATATATAATTTACTATTGTCTGAATTTTTCTAGTGGCGCATTTTTCCACACAAAGCGTTAATGTAATCTAAATACAAATTAAAAATTTTTGATAAAATATTATTTCGATGTTGTGAGGTTAAGGGCTAGTTCAGACACAACGGAACCGCGTGGAGATTTATTAATTACATTAGCGTCTTCATTTTCGTTCATTCGTGCCCGCGCGGTTGCTGCCACTCGACCGCCGGAAAATAGAACCGCGCGGCATCTGCGCGGTTCTATTACTTATACATGGCGTGCCGTATCGACGTTCAGTTGCTTTGCGGAGGCCGCGCGTTTCGGGCGTGTGAGCAAATACGAACACATTGCTTTTTCGACTGCCATCTTTGAAATGTGATGTATGTAACCTCGCCCCTTTCCTGCATATCCGCACGCTCACCGCTCCTCTCTGAACACAGTATATTTTTGCGCGGTTCAAATCGCGCGTTCACAAATGCGCGGATTCCGCCGTGTCTGAACTAGTCCTAAGTACTGAACTAGTGCATTAAAAAATACCATTATGGAAACTTGCTTTTTTTTTGCTTTTTTAATCTAAAATTGAACTTAATTCAAGCATAATGATGATAAATTTGAATCCAACATTGCAGTGGTTTATGGGAACACTGAATAAAACAATATTATAAAATTTTGCGTATCTTTTTCATTATTAACATTGGAAATGTTTATGTTCGTATATGGGGGCAGAGTTACGAGTTTTCGTTCAAGGCCAAAAGACAACGGTGTCGCGATCAAGTGAGGAGCAATCATGCAAAATTGAACAAGTGCAATTTTTTCGAAATGTGTTTTATATCATGTCTAGTTAATTGAGAGGTATTTGCGACGATCTGCGATGTTATTTTTGAGCAAATGTTAATAAATACTGTAGAAAAATCCATTTAAAAGTTAAGTAATCAAGCAAAAGTGAACGCGTATACAACAGAAGAATAATAGGGTTATTCCTGACAAAACTAAACAGTGCATTGATAAATATTGTGTGTATAATAAACAGTTAATTATTTTTCATATATGCTGTTATCATTTCCAATGTCCTCGATGGTTGCAAGGACTGCGAAATCTATGAATTTTTTAATATTAAAAGGCCATTATTTCATTTTCTAGCAATTTGACATTCATCCTGAATTCTTTTTTCAAAGTTCTTCTCTCGTGTTGACGGCTAAAGTAGGTATGTCATGTTTTTAGGTAATCTCTAGATAAATTGCCTACTGTAGTTTTTTAACGCACGAGTATGACTAATAACGGTACCTACCTACAGAATGCCACACAACAAATAACAGCATCTGAGAAATGCAATTTTCGCTTGTTCTTTACATACCAAAGCATTCCTAATTACTTCTATTTAAGCTTCTGAATATTTCATTCATTCACTTAACAAGTTTCCGTCGATATTTGTATTTTATAGTTATAGACCTGATTTTGACATGGGATGTCTATTTTTACGGATATACGCCACTTACTTTGACTTACTCATGTAACCAAGGTTGACCTGGTATACAAAAAGTTACTGTTACCGGGAAAAAGGAATCAAGCGGAGACCTTCCTTATACGACTTTTGAGTATTAATATTATTATTATTTTAAAAAACTCTATTATATAGAGAAATGGTGATCCGTAGATGATAATTGAAATTAGGAGAGGAAATCTCAGTGGCAAAGGATCAAATAAATTGCAATGGTACTGATTTTAAATTTAAAATCTTATTCCAATATCAACATCATCAGTATAGCAATTTATTTGATCTTTGCTACTGAGATTTCCTCTCCTAATTTCAATTATTATTATTATTATTATTTTAAAGGGGAGATGATCATTAAATCAGTCCAGCGAAAGACCGTCCTACCAGAAATTCTGCCAACACTCCCTATGGCCAGGCCGAACCTGTTTTTAACGCTTTTTGTGAAACATGCAAATTCGCTTTAACTAAAAAAATAAAGATATAATGATTTTTTCTCAAACACCCTTAAAATTTTTATATTATTCCTATTAATTTTTTCTACAGATCCTAAACGAAGAAATGATGAATCACCTGTATATCTGCTGTGGTATACGTGGCTGATACGTCTGGTGTGGAAATGTGAATTTTATTATTTTTAATATTCCGCCGTATAGTGAAATGTAATACAACTGCATACAAATATATTCACTTGACAGCAGAAAATGTGACCCCAAAGTGTTATTACTTTTAACAACATATCACTATTATGTGCGACAGTATTGCCAACTTCTACAGAAGTTATGTTACAGATTGAGGTCAAAAAAATTGTATAAACATCAAGGTCCAAACAGGTACAGATTAACGATTTTGTCTATCCTATAGGCTTCGGAAAGTTTTGAGAGGAAGGTTTGAGAAAGAAAAAAAGGCGAATAAGTGCGAGCAGAACTCGCGCCTTGAGGGTTCCTTACCGTTATAACAATTTAATTTAGTTTAGAATTATCGCGCAGGATGGCGCAACTTTCGCTTACTTTCGACACTTGATGAGTGAGCCACTGAGAAGTTTGTAAAATTAATTTCTAGAAATCTATAAGACCTTGGATTTTCGTCACCGTTTTCCTCTAAACTTTAAGTAGGGCCTTATATAGGCATTCCCTGTTTTTTTTTTAAATTAGGTTTAGTAGTTTCGAAAATAAGGGGGGAATGCTCTACTTTCGCATACTTTTCAGAATATCTTTTTAAATATGCTATTTAAAACATTTTTGTATTCCTCTTAACAAGCTCTTTTAAATGACACAAAATTGAAAAAAAATTTCGACTCGATTTTCGAGTTCTTAATTGGTCCCCTCTTTAATTTTTTTATGAATATTTTAAAGTGTTAACTAATGCAAAATATGTGAATTAATGAGATGTATTACTATGCCAAATTTCAAGTTTCTACGTCGCATGGTTTCTGAGAAAATCGGATGTGATAGATGGGCACGTGGGTGGTCTAGGGAACCCTAAAATCTAATAAATGTCTTTCTTTAAACGCAGACCACAAACCTTCAGATTTACTAAAACGATCACTGATCAACAAATTGACAACATTGTTGCGGTACGATTTTTCACCGATTTCACAACTTGTTTGTCGTGTGTCGACACAAATTAATTCCGCTTGACGACTAGAGAATGGAAGCTTTTGTCATATCCGTTTTGATGGCATTAAACTATTTGACAAATAAAGCGTTTGGATTAATTGCTAGGACAGTTAATATACTTTTATTTTGTAAAACACCACTTTTCAATCGACTTTTTTGTTATATTAAACCTCTATATCAATGGCTAAAAGTCAAAACGGTTTAAGTCGAATTTTCGTTAATATTTCCCATATCTAGGGATAGATTTTTTGTTCTATTTTGTGCGACATAGTGTAAAAACATCTCTACATACATCCCAAATTTCAATTTAATTTCAAAACGGATTATTAACCCTCTCGTGACTATCTGGGTCATATAGTAGTCTATTTTTTATTGACATAGAAAAGAGATAGCAACGTCAATTACATGAGATACTTTCCTACTATAAGACAATTGTTAATTTACTAATGTAGAAGAAAAAGAAATGTGGATTATAGACGCTCGACAACAATTTACTAATGTATATTTTAAATATAAATAAACTAGCGGCTCGGTCCCGGCTTCGCCCGGGTGCTAGGAATTTCCCGGGTGCTAAGAATTTATAATATATTAATAATTAAAGATTAAACACCTGCCAATCCGCCATATATATACGTACTTCCACCATGCACGGTAATCTAATGGTTCCGTCTCGGGCGAAGCCGGAACGGACAATTTTATAATTCAGAAACCTTGCCCGGCGTGTGCACAACAATTCACCAAAGTTTCATCGCAATCGGTTCAACGGTTTAGGAGTCCATAAACAACAAACATACACACATTGACTTTTATATAATATATAGATTTCCCTTACTTTTAAACCCGCACTGGCTAATTGCTGGTCAAAACAAAGGCCATTCCGTTAGAAAAAAAAAATAGATTTCCCACAACGGTGGTGCCTCCTCGAGGGGACATGCTATTTGAAGTTTATTTAGATTTTAAATGTAATATGTTAATTTAATTTCGTACTGCTTGGGGTTCAAGGTAGGAATGTACCTCGGGGCAATGTGACCATAAACTTGATGACTAAATTGCCATTTTCCATTTTTATTTGTTTTTCTCGAAATTTTTTTTAGGTAACTACTTACAAAAACAGAAAAATGGAGCTTCTCGAATGTCGAAAAACGACTTAAATATTATACAGGGCGTCATTTAAAATATCGATATCACTGCTCTGATCTTTAATGAAATGTACTTAGAACACTTAAAATATAGTTAATTTTTATCTGAAACTTAATAATAAGAGAATTATTGAGTTCTTGTCGAACTTTTCAGCGAGCCTGTATACAGGGTGAGTTCGACCACTCGTATCAGTCGTTTTTTTCGAAAACGGTTAGTCGTAGAGAGTTGTGTCAAAAATTTGTATCATAAAAGCCCTAATAAAGAATCGAATGGTGATAATTTTTTTTTCCGGGAAGATCGACTTCCCTATTAGTTTGCTCCAGAATGTCCAGAACTCCGGAATTATAAATGTAACTATAGGTCGAAAGTGGTATTGTTGAAAATATCTTTAAAAAATAAGCAAGTTTTGTAGGAAAATTTTTTTTATTACTGCTACCCCTGTAAATTTCTATAAGTATAAATATAAATTATTATATGTTTAAAACTCCGGAATTTTAGAAAGCACGATAGGTTGAAAGTGGTGCTGTTGAAAAGCTCTTTAAAAAATAGGTAAGTTTTGTAGGAAAAATTATTTAATTACTGCCACCCCTGTTAAAGAACAATCGTTTGAAATTATTAAATCAAAATTTCATAACGACGATCGAAGTCGGCATTAAAAATCTAGCAACCTTAGACATTGTCACAAGTGTTCAAACTCTCTTCCATTTACTCTTTAATACATACTACTGAGCTCTTCTGGTTATACTATGAGTGTACTTCTTCAGTGTTTAATGATCGATAGATAGGTAACTAGATTTTAAATGCGGACTTTTAAAAAGTTCGTTATTATGACATTTTAATTTAGTAATTTCAAACAAATATTACTTAACAGGGGTGGCAGTAATAAAAAAAAAATCCGTACAAAACTTGCTAATTTTTTAAAGATCTTTTCAACAATACCACTTTCGACCTATCGTTACATTTATAATTCCGGAGTTCTGGACATTCTGGAACAAACTAATAGGGAAGCTGACCTTCCCGGAAAAAAAAATTATCACCATTCGATTCTTTATTAGGGCTTTTATAATACAAATTTTTTACACAACTCTCTACGACTAACCGTTTTCGAAAAAAACGACTGATACGGGTGGTCGAACTCACCCTGTATAAATGCCCAGTTAGTAATAGCGTAAATTCTAGTTTAAATAAATTTAAATAAACAACTTTAAGATCTCTAGAGAGATTAATGTATTCATCAACTGGGCACATTGTGATTAACTGTAAAATTAAGAAAGAGTTTTTGTTGCTTCAACTATATTTTTGCAGAGCTATGAATCACCTAGACGGAAGTTAGTAAAAACCTTTCCGTTGTCGAATGTCATTTTTATTCTCTTTTTTATTATATTTGAAATATTCACATAAAGTTAACGATGCGGCCGCAATAACAATATAACGTAGAGATAATGTTATTAATACGATGGGAGTTGACCTGTGAAAAACGTTATTCGTACGGTACGATCCGGAATATTACATTTTTGATGATTTTAAATTATTTTATATATTTTACTAGCCTTTACCTGTGACATGCACGCGTTAATCAGGTTTTTTTTGTTATTACTCAGCTCTCTTGAGAAAACGCGCCATGAGCTTAATCATATATATATATACTAAAGTGTGTCTGTATGTCGAAAAATTAAAAAAAACATATTAACATTTTATATTGTTTTAATGAAGTGTAAAAAAATTGTTTTAATGATTTATTTTGTAAATAACAATACTGAAGAATTTTAATATGTTTTTTTAATTTTTCGACAATTTTACTGTTACGTTTGACGGCATTTGAGCTCTGATGATGAAAATATAATTTTCGAAACGTTAGCTAATAAATGCAATAATAACAGTATTTGTGTCTATATGGTTTAATCTTACACGTTCCACTAAATTGACAATAAAAATGTTACAAATCTCTGCATTGTATAAATTTTTCATCTGTGAAGTGACATTTTCTTCAGCTAGTCCATTTACTCACAGAAACTGTTTCTTATAGATCTTTAAGTGGCATTAATCTTCGGGTAACGTTCTGTACAGGGTGCCAACCGTTTAGCACGATGAACTGTTGTACGTTTTATCCAAGTGTGCAAGCTTTCACGGCCGGCATTGTTCCAAGTCTTCATGGTTTCCGGGCTTGTAGGCCGTGGTTCGGTGGTATTCCTACCTGACGTTTCGTCTACAACTGCGGTAGACATTCTCAAAGGCGATGTGGCAGCGGTCGAAGTGTCCTCCTTGGCGGCTCACAGGTCAGTGTGTCAGTGACTGATGTCCTCCCTTCTTTTATGCCTAGTACCAGTGTGTTCTCTGTTCGGTCGTAGTCCATCTCTCTGTAATTGGTCAACTGCGCAGTGTGTAGTGGTGGGGGTGAGTTCTCTACTCGGTCGTATTCCGTCCTTGTACGATTGGTCATTGGTTTTGTATGTCGGAATACGACCGAGTAGAGAACTCACCCCCACTACTACACACTGCGCAGTTGACCAATTACAGAGAGATGGACTATGACCGAACAGAGAACACACTGGTACTAGGCATAAAAGAAGGGAGGACATCACTCACTGACACACTGACCTGTGAGCCGCCAAGGAGGACACTTCAACCGCTGCCACATCGCCTTTGAGAATGTCTACCGCAGTTGTAGACGAAAAGTCAGATAGAAATACCACCGGATCACGGCCTACAAGCCCGGAAACCATGAAGACTTGTTGTACGTTTTTCTAAATCCCGAAAAAATTGATGATGGTGGTTAGAAAAGAAAAGAGTAATGACTGAAAATATGAAGAATCTGTCATGTAAAGGTAAAAAATTAATAGACGCACTGACTTTTTCAGTTTTGACAAATTAGACTAGTAACTTAAAGATGTAACCTTGGAAAAATTGAGTGCAAGCTATATTTTTACATGCGAGTATAAGGTTATACATAACATACTTACTCGGTTTCTGATACGATTTTGAGCTTTAAATCTAGATTTAATATTATTTTTTGTCATTTATTTTCAACTTAAAAATAAAATAGGTAGACTGAGAACACCCTGTATATGTGAGCATATCCCGGAAAATTTCCGTATACAAGATGTCGAACGTTCTAATTTTCTTCCCTCACTCTGGTACAATCGGATCTCTATAAACACATTTATGTCTACAGGATGTCCCATTTTCATGTACACATACAATTTACGTGTAAATATTTAACATTGTTTTTCCATAAGAAGAAAGTTTGGTCACAAGTAGGCTTGGTCCAATAAGAATATTATTAAGAATATCATCAAGGTTAGTAGAGTATAGGTTGCCTCGTTCCGATAGATAGTAGTGGGGGGATGACGTCACTCGGAATAGAAAAGATCAAACCATGGACGCTGATAATTTTTGGAAATAAAAATCACAGTAACCATGGTATTGTGATATGTTTTTTCAATACCTAATAGAAACATGATTCTTCTGTTAGTGAAAAAAATATGATAAGTTGTCAATTTTGCGATAGCTGTAAAGTGTTATGGTGTTTTCTGGTTATTTTTAATATTTTGTGAATATGAAAGATAAAATAATAATTTATCAATTTGTTAGTTAATTCTATTCGTTTCTTAAATTTAAAAAAATAGGAATTAACAAGATCTGCCATTTCTTGAGCATTATTTAATTTTTTGTTTGTTTATATTATAGATATTAAAACCAAAATTTTGTAATAAAAATAAAAATTATCCTATTTTTTAACATCTATTCTTCTTTTTATTGTCTCCTGCCAATTTTAAGAAAAAATCTGCACGAAGCACCTAATATAAAAAAGCATAATCTTCAACAATTTTTGTACTTGATTTAAACTAAATTCCAGCTGACGTCATTCCCGCGCTTAGATGGAACGAGGCAACCTGTACTCTAATAACCTTGGAATATCATGACTTATTCTGATCAATTCATTTTATCCCAATGCTACATTCCCTGTGTATAGATCAATCTGGGACACGGTGTATACCTATATCACTAACGCGAATCATCCAGCAATACCAGACTATAAAACGGAAAATTTCCTCTAAGGTTCACAATAATCCCTGAATAACTTTTTTATTTTTATGTACAATGTAATATCGTCTTTAAAATAAGTTTTCTTACTTTCTTTGTAACAGAATACACTACAGTCTTAACAAAGACGATTCAGCGTACTGTAAGTACCTATGTCTGTTATATAACATACACCCATAAGGTTACATACTCGTAGCAGCACTTGTGTGTGGTGGATAATATGTGCTACGACCTCCATATCTCTTCCAGATCATATTGCCTACGCAGGGTGGGTTCACGCGGGGTTACAGATAAGGAGGGACATAAATACACTGTTAAGGTCACTCAACACGGCGTTTATGGCTTGGGGTAAGATTAATCTAATGACATATTGGGTATGAAGATAATATTCATGTCAACTACATCTTTACGAGCAATGCTTCACTTGGGTGAGATAAACAGAATTTATATTGTAAAATGTCTCCTTACGAACACTTCCACTGAATGAATAATGTTTAGGTCCCGGTCAGACCTAATAGCATTAGAATATATTTTCTTTTGAACGGACGCCGCCGACGGATTTTACTTTGCCGCTATAGATTGTTTACTGTTGTAGGGTAAAAGGAGGCACATTTACCTAGCAAAATTTTTATTCCCTGTAAAATAATGTTATCAATTTTTTCACTGACTGAATCAGATTTGTTATCTTTGATGTTATTAATAGTGTTGCCGTCTAGACAAGACAAGACAAGACTTTCAAAGTCTTGTCTTGTCTTGAAATATCAAGACTTCTAGACAAGACTTTTGCAAGTCTTGTCTTGAAAATCTAGACAAGACAAGACAAGAGTCTAGAAAGTCTAGATCTAGACGGCAACACTATAATCTAAATACATTGATATTGGTATAAAAAGAAAGGTTTTGTTGAGAAGATTACAAATAATTGTCGAAACGTCAACTGCTAAGTAAGAAGAGTTTGTAATTAAAAAATTGTACTGTAACCTACAACATTATTATACATTACAAATAAGGTATATGACGTCACTGAAAATTCAATATGGCGGACTCCAGACGCCATTTTCTCAGAATGCAAAAGTAATTTTTCTTCTAAATTAGTGTTGCCGTCTAGACAAGACAAGACTTTCAAAGTCTTGTCTTGTCTTGAAATATCAAGACTTCACTAAGTCTAAGTCTAGATTAAAAATTCTTGTCTTGTCTTGAAAATTTCTAGACAAGACTTTTGCAAGTCTTGTCTTGAAAATCTAGACAAGACAAGACAAGAGTCTAGAAAGTCTAGATCTAGACGGCAACACTAGTTATTAATATCTCAAATGCGCCTATTTTGGTAATATCATATTTTTTTTAAATATTTTTACCTAGATATTTTAACTTTATAATATTTCAGTCAAAGTATATACCTAAGTTTCAATTTTCCATTTTTCTTGATCAAAAATTGGATAAATATATTTTTTTAAATATGCTACAAGTGTAAAAAATAAGAAACCAGTTACGTATATTTATTCCATACTAGATAATGAAACATTGATATAAAGAAAAGAACACACAAATACTAATTATTCGCACAAAATAAAATCAAAGCAGAAACAAAAATAGTTTAGTCTGATCTAGGGACATTTTAAAATTTATAGCAAAAATACACGTCGCGTCGTTGCATCCATGTAACCCTCTATATTTTATCGATGGTTGCACCGTATGCTGTACTTACAATGGTAGTTTCATCTGGTAGTTTTGACATCGATAATTATACCCTGTTGACAAAACTGCTCCCATCTACCCTACAAAGTATTTAATCAAGCTTTAAGAAGTTTAACTTTATTTATTTACATGCTTTAAAAAGGCGAAATGATTAAACTTTTAGACTTGAGAAATAAACAACTTTAGAAGTATATTTTGAAACAATAATTCCTTTGAAAATTTGTACTTAACACTTAAACATACAATATTCACGTACTTCTCTAGGTAATACATTTATTTTAAACTTAAAACCCTCCTCCTATGAAGAACACTGTTAAGTTTCAAATTACATTTTTTCAATAAAAAAATATTTTATTTACACTGTAAAAAACGTATGTGTATAAGTATCTTTTCCATTATTTTAAAGTTATTGAATTTAATAAAACAACAGTAACTAGACCTTACCCGATTTTAATATATTCAATTATATTTACAAAATGGATGTCTTGACTAACTAAGCATAATTTATATATTAATTTGTGTATTTGTATCGAGGTTTAAAAGGGCCTTTTTATTAAAAAATGTACTTGGATGTTTCGTTTAACAACTTTATACATGATGATGTTATAATAGTTTTAAATTATCAATGAACTGAAGATGACAAAATTTATTGTCGAAACGTTTTCAATTAATTTACTTCTACTATTATAATTGAATATATTAAAATCGGGTAAGGTCTAGTTACTGTTGTTTTATTAATTATCATCACCGATTTTTTGGATTTCTAAGTTATTGAATTTTACAGTCGAAAGCTGTATAGCTTCGCTTTGCTTTCAATAAAAAATTAGGTACGTTCAGGAACAATTTCATATTCACGTACTACTGGTTGATTACAAAATAGTTGCTCAACTATAATAGTTGCCAAATGTGCACAAGGTCTTACAGTTTGTGAGAGATTTATGATAATAATATGATCTACTTCATCGCCGAGGAAGTATATGTAAACAGAGGTGTTCGACAGGTATACGCACATAGCATCTTAACACGCACGAGAAATGTGGTTTACATAACGCATGACAGGACGTATAATTCATAAATGCCATGTTTTAAGTGAATTTCAGTGTAGCCAAAGATGTATGATCACTCGTGTCTTTTTGTGAATGAATGAACATGACATGTCACTATTACATATTTCGGATACAGGATATAGAGACCACAAACTACCTACTGCAGTGGGAAAATTGGAGTTTCTGTTCCGGAATGTTTTCCAGAGTGGTAATGGACTATTTCTAGATTGGTTGTATGATCTAGGATTCTAAACACATCTAATTGTAATTGTATTTTAAAGACCACCAACAGCTAAGGTTATTTGGGCCTAGCACCAATTCATATTTTCAATTCATTATTATTTTTTTTTTTTTTGTAATAATAAATTGAAAATCCAATGGACACTTTTAACAGCTCTCGGGCTAGAACTCGGGAACTGGGGACTTGTAATAGAGGAACCATAGCAACGCCATGTAAACAACAGCGCCGCTACACTCTCGGCTATTCTCAAGCCCTAAACACATCTAATATATACAATTATCGTGTCGCGGTGTTTGTTGCCAAACTCCTCCGAAACGGCTGGACAGATTTTGATGAAATTTTGTGTGCTTATCGGGTAGGTCTGAGAATCGGCCAACATTTATTTTTCATACCCCTAAATGTTAAGGGTGGTCCACCCCAAAATTATTTTTTTTATTTTTTGGACAAAATTTGTTGTTTTTATTTTTTCATGATTCAGCATTGAAAAATACATACAATTCTAAATTTTCACCCTTATACGATCAACCCCTGATTTTTAATCGCGATTTTTATATTAAGCTTTAAAAAATACATATATGGCGAACGAGCGAAGCGAGTGAGTAGTGTATTTATAATATTCAAGCGAACGAGCGAAGAGAGTGAGTAGTGTATTTATAATATTCAAGCGAACGAGCGAAGCGAGTGAGTAGTGTATTAATAAAATTCAAACGAACGAGCGAAGCGAGTGAGTAATGTAAGTATAATATTCAAGCGAACGAGCGAAGCGAGTGAGTAGTGTATTTATAATATTCAAGCGAACGAGCGAAGCGAGTGAGTAGTGTATTAATAAAATTCAAACGAACGAGCGAAGCGAGTGAGTAATGTAATTTTAATATTCAAGCGAACGAGGAAGCGAGTGAGTAGTGTATTTATAATATTCAAGCCAACAAGCGAAGCGAGTGAGTAGTGTATTTATAATATACAAGCGAACGAGCGAAGCGAGTGAGTAGTGTATTGCAGTCTGGGCGAAGTCGGACGGGGCAGCTAGTGTTATTATAAAATTTACTCAAAATGTTGTTTTAAACATTTTTTGTAACTGCAATTTTTAAAGAAAATTAAGGTCATTGACTGAAATAAATGTTGGCTACCATTTTGAAAAACAAAAACTTACGGGATCCATATCGAGCTAAAAGTAATCAATTACCATCTGAATCTGTTAAAAAATATGACATGTTATTAAAAAACCAAAGTTGACCTTAAGATTACCTTAAAAACGCCCCTCAATTAAAAAATCAATTATGTCATTTTATTTCCCCCTTGAAATTTCAAGGAGGAAAAAAACGAAAATGGGTAAATCTCGTTTTTCAACTGTCGGTCGCGAACCAAGCAAAATATGGAAAGTTTGACTACGCAGGGTAGTAGTACTGGAGATTCTGCACATTTTGTCATATTTAACCAAATCTCTGTCTCCCATAACAACGGAGATCCCCACGTTGAGGATGGGTCTGTGGACACACTGTATAATATATACAGGTATTTACATTTTTCTCTGTTTTACAAGAACAAATTATTAAAATTATTTTTCTACCCTAAGATATTATAGCATTTCATGGGGTTTTTCTTTCTTGTTTGACGTTTGTAAACATCGCGCGTTAATAGCTGTCACATCATTATTACTTTTTTCACAGTTTATTCCACATTTAATTAAATGTCCAACAGATAAAATTCGTTCTGCATCATATATATTTTCTTGGTATAGTCTTATAATATTATGATAGTTGCATATTCGTAAATACCTATTGTTTTATTCAAATAAACATTTTCATCTGCCTCCTTTGTATTTTCTTTTATTTTCCACTTTTAATTTAGTTCCATCATTGTGTTAACAAGATAACTGACACGTTAGTCTGGTACATCTGCTGTTTACAAAGAACTTCGGGGCATGTAAATAACTGACGTGTTAGTCCAATACGTCTGCTATTTACGAAGCAACTGCGGGTATCTAACACGTCAAGTATTTACGAATATGCGTTCGGGACTACCGTTTACACACTGTATAACGAAACGTATACAAAAGTTATGTAGCCAATAAAAGAAAGAAGTGCAATGTTGCTTTTGCAACAAATACTTTCTTTCAGGTTTGAGCACAAGACTATGGTTTTATATATAAGACGTATGAAGACAATAATAACAGATTTTTGTTCACTTTTTTCAATAAATAGAGCAACTGAAGTAAAACGAATAAACTAAAAGAATCTTTTTGTATAATTATTTTCTCAATACGAAAAATGTATCTAGTAAAACTTCTTAGGAAACAAAAATAAATAATGGCCTTTGTCATGGAAGTTTCTTTTATTTTTCTGTCTCTAAAACAGATTTTATAGCTTTTAACCTGAGGATTCGTTCGCGGTATTGTCAGGGTCGGATTAACCATGTCGGGGCCGCTAGGCAATGCAATTCTCGGGGCCCCTTTTTTCGAATTAATGCTTATACTTTATAAAAATAAGTTTTGAAACACAGAGCACAGTAAAACTTTTTAAAATTAAATTCATTCACGGTCGCAAAACTCACAAATCGCCATTACAGATCAAGCATTTCAAAACTTTTGTTTATCATACTGTATTTCGACGCATGCTCTCAGTTGATGAAATACTTCATACTTACAGAACCGTCTAGTATCAAGTAGTAGAACTAATAATATGGATGCGTTACGTAGCGTATTGTATGATTCATACAATACGCTACGTAACGCATCCATATTATTAGTTCTACTACTCGATACTAGACGGTTCTGCTCTGTAAGTATAGTATTTCATCAACTGACAGCATGCGTCGAAAAAAGCAATAATATCTATTGTCATTGAGAATATAAATTTTCCAATTAAATTTTCACTCTATGAAACATTTTCAATTTCTTTTGTGCGCGCGGGGCCCCTAGCCGATGTAGGGCCCCTAGGCAGTTGCCTACTCTGGCTAATGGTTAATCCGGTCCTGAGTATTGTCAGTTTTGATAGAAACCATATCTTAACCCGAGTGTAGCTGAATAAAAAGTACTCTATCTAGGTATTTTAACTTTAGGAACCAGCTTATAACAACAAGCTATCGAATGGTAAAAATCGCATTTAAATCCGTTCAGTATAAGTTCTCGAGATTAGCGTGTGCAATCCGATTTGCACCCGAGCGAAACCGGGCCAGGCAGCTATAGTATAGACCTAAACCTTCCTCAAGAAATGAGCTTCGAATGGTAGAAATCAAAATATATAGCACACCATCAGTACCGCATGAATTTTATTTATTTATTTTTGAAGTTGCTATAATTAAATAGAGCAGTGTGATCCTTGAAAACAGTGTAGAAATTGTCGGAAATGAGCACTTCCTTGGCACATAGGATCAATAAAAGCAATACTGATTAATTCAAAATTTGCATTTAATAACTAACGTTTCGGTATTCTTCATACCATCTTCAGAGTCTACAAGAAAAATTATAATGTTGATACAATGGTTGTATGTAAACGTGGGTGAGAATATTTAAATGGTGAAAAACAATTATTTTGTGGAAATAAAGTTAAATTTAACTTTATTTCCACAAAATAATTGTTTTTCACCATTTAAATATTCTCACCCACGTTTACATACAACCATTGTATCAACATTTAACTTTATTTCCACAAAATAATTGTTTTTCACCATTTAAATATTCTCACCCACGTTTACATACAACCATTGTATCAACATTATAATTTTTCTTGTAGACTCTGAAGATGGTATGAAGAATACCGAAACGTTAGTTATTAAATGCAAATTTTGAATTAATCAGTATTGCTTTTATTGATCCTATGTGCCAAGGAAGTGCTCATTTCCGACAATTTATTTATTTATGTTTTTTTTATTTCAAAAATAGATTTGAAATTTCGATTTCTGTTAATAGGGTACATGCCAGTGGACAGTGATCAATAAAAAACTTTGTTATAATGAAAGTTTATGCTCTAAAATATTTATTAGAATTTTTATTTTTATTAATTAAGTTTCGTAAACTTATTTAAATTAATAAATAAAATCATAATTTTTAATCTATTTGTCACATGACCTAAAACACCGCGTGACGTCAATTTTAAGTAAAAAATACATGTATCCATAGCAACGCAGCTTAGATTGTTTACATTATATTTACATAGGTACAAAACGGTATTTTTCAACACTCTGTTTCTGGGTCTTTAAAATTTTCAGGTCGGTTCTCTCTGTTTTTTAATGTTGTTAAGAGGGAGACAGAGCGATTGGATCCGCATATAATTTCCGAAAACGTTAAATTAAGAATGAGATAGAGCGATATTGAATCCGCATATAAACGTCAAAATGATAGACATAACCCCACATAAATCTAACAGATCTAATATTTTTGCGACTTTTTTGCACGCCCAAATTATAGGTACCTCAAATCGAATTGTCAATAGAGTTGTTGTGAAAATTAATATGTAATTACTCGGTATGAAACTTGACGTTTGCAACACGTGTGGTTGCATGCCCTCGTACCTCGGGCAGCAAACTTCACATTGGTTGCAAACGCCAAGTTTCTTACCTTGTAATGCAATATACTATAGAAACATGACAGTTATGTTTTCCATACCGACATATTATAAAAAAAAGTGTCCTAACGTTTTCAAACGAGCGAAGCCATTGCAGATAATCCTATTCGTAACTTTTATATCGTAAAGTTTTCACATCAAAACACAATGCTGATTCAAAGGCATTTATTACAGAAAGATCTTCGCGCACAATTTAACAACACCGTTAGTGTTGTTTTTAAAGGAAGTTCGAAGCTAGTTTGTACAAATTAACAGAGTTATTCAGTATCAGAGAGATCTACGGAGAATGGTGAGATGAAGACTTTGCCCCGGGTACCACGCTGCGAGAAATTTTATCGACGGTATTCTGTTTTGTGAGTAGTATTATTGTACCTGACACTGAAACACTTTTACAACGCTGTGTCTGAAAATTTAAATTGACAATTTTAGATTGTGTCAACATGAACACTTTTTACATAAGAATACATTGCGGCCGCTGAAAATATTTTATTTCAATATTCACAGAAAAACAAACGGAAAAAATAAATTATAATTTAAAAAAACTAAAAAACACGCTTTAATGAACTAAAAAGTAAAAAATAATTAATTTTATTGTAAAAAAGCGTGGGGTGCTTTGTATCATATTTTTATACTACCCCACGCTTTTTTACAATAAAATTAATTATTTTTTACTTTTTAGTTCATTAAAGCGTGTTTTTTAGTTTTTTTAAATTATAATTTATTCTTGCTTTTTAGTCCTGGAGATCATGGTCAGGATAATGGGACAAACTTATGGAATTATTGTATTGTAATCGGTCCTTGATAAGTGTGCAAAGTTTCAGTTCAATCTGAAGTTTTTTGCTTTTTTTTTTTAGTCCTGGAGATCCTGGTCAGGATAATGGGACAAACTTATGGAATTATTGTATTGTAATCGATCCTTGCTAAGTGTGCAAAGTTTCAGTTCAATCTGAAGTTTTTTGCTTTTTTTTTAGTCCTGGAGATCCTGGTCAGAATAATGGGACAAACTTATGGAATTATTGTATTGTCGTCGGTCCTTGATAAGTCGACAAAGTTTAAACTAAATCTGACCGTTCAAAGTTGGTCAAAATCAAGTTCAAAGAAGTCGGTTACAAACTGACAAACAAACAAGCAAGCAAGCACGCAAGCCCACAAACATACAGGTGAAGCTAATATAAGCGTGTTAAAAAGTACTAAAAATCATATCAAATGTATGCATGAACGATAATATGACTTAGAGTAAATTCTTTCGATGAAATATTTTTTGAACAGGGTCAACATAAAAACTCTCATTCAAACATATATCCGTAATCTAAGTTCACCGAACTCAACATCTGTATTTCACTTCTTAAGAGAGGAGGAAGCCTGAAACTGAGTTTACGGAACGTTGGCTACTAATAAATATCACACGACTGAAAACTGAAAAAGCATGACAACTAAATCCAATCATCGCGAAAGTTTCTAATCTGTTTTTTATGTTGACACCATCTTAGAAATGGAGGGTGGACAGAGCGTTGCCTTATAATTTTGGCACAGAAATGAGAGAAAGAGAATAGCTATTGTAGACGACTATCATTCTCTCTTTCTAGAATTGTGATTGGTTCTTCTCCCTAGCATTTGTTAATATGAATATGAATATTCAATTTTCAAATAATATGACAACATAAAAATTATGGTATATAGAGATGGAGACGAAGAACCAATCACAATTCTATAAAGAGATAATTATATTCGTCTACAATAGCTATCTCTTTCTCTCATTTCTGTGCCAATAGTAAGCATTAGCAGGATAGGGAACGCACTGTCCACTCTCCATGTCTAAATGGACGCCATAGTGTATATTTTTATAATATTTTTAGGCAATCCTAGAAACACAATCCTGGAAACAAAAAAAATCACTTCGGACTTTGACTCTGTCAATTTTAAATATTGGCTCTGGTTTTTACGTCCATCATATATGTTAATATAATATAGTATTGGGTAATAAGGACCAGTTAAATGTATAAATTCTTTATTATTTGCCAACGTTTCGTTGCAACTTCTTCAGGGCTCTACAACAATGAAGCAAAAACATAAATATTTTGTTATGAATTATAAAAGAAAAAAACTAACCTTTAAAACTTCTTACCAAATAGTCATTATTATACATTAATTGTCAAGATTTCTTGTTACTTATACTTGATGGTGAAAAATACATTACATATAATTGCCACATAATGGGCAAATAATAAAGAATTTATACATTTAACTGGTCCTTAATACCCAATACTATATTATATTTAAATATTTGTTTATAATATTAAAAATATTTATAACAATTTTTCATAATATAAAATAATTTTCATTAGCGAATTACAGTTTCAGAGAACTATTAAGTTGCCATTCACGTCACAAGGTTATAATATAATACCAACTCAAATTTCTTATTTGTTTTGTCAATTCTGACCGGACATAAAAACATCTTAGATTTGTATTTTTTATTGCTTGTTTAAGGAGTGAAAACAAACTATAAAAAATTCGACTGATGACCAGTCCTATACTTCCCACCTAGTAAATATTTGCAAAAAAAAACACTTTTTTTTTATTCTTTGACTAGGCCCAAATAACCTTAGCTGTTGGTGGTCTTTAAAACACAATTTAATTTTTATTCTTTGAAAAAAGCATGGCCCTCTTTTTTGTTTGGTGATCTACTGATGGCTAACTTAATATAGCAAAAATCATGGTTACCTTGATTAACGTACAATTTTTATTTTTTTTAGTAAAATATTTTTTTTCTCGAAAACTATACATTTTAGAGAAAAAAAATATTTACATTTTTTTTATATTATAACATCTAAAATTCATTTATATTTTTTTTACCTATGTTAATACGTGACATTGAGGACGTTTTTTTGAATATCTCAGGATCCACTGAACCGATTTGACTCAAAATCTAATCAGATCTAAGTTAAAGGCTGATAAACACAATAGAACAATCGGCATGCCCGTATGTTGTTCCGTTCTTAAGATATCGAAGGCGAAAAATTGACCACATACACACACACATACACACACACACACACATACACACACACACACACACATACACACACACACACACACACATACAGACATCAGTCAGAAAATGATCTTAAACGATTGCTAGGGTCTCAAAACGTGAAAATCTGTTAAAATCTCGAAATATTGTTTTCGGACTGAATCCATTACTTCCCTACCATAGTAGAGGTGGGAAGTAAAAATATTTATAACAATTTTCCATAATATAAAATAATTTTCATTAGCGAATTACAATTTCAGAGAACTAAGTTGCCATTTACTTCACAAGGTTATATTATAATACCAACTCAAATTTCTTATTTGTTTTGTCAATTCTGACCGGACATAAAAACATCTTAGATTTGTATTTTTTATTGCTTGTTTAAGGAGTGAAAACAAACTATAAAAAATTCTTCCATTTAGTATTACGTCCAGTTACTACAGTATTTTTTACTCCAACCCGAAAGTTTTTAACAGTAAGATGTATACGAACCTGTATTTTTATGTGGGCGCTTTTATTATATAAGTGCCCTATTCTTAAAAGTCCACGCATTTTGCAGAATGAAAATAAAGTGAGTTATTTTTAATAGAGACGCAAATAGAGTCGTATTTCTACTTGTGTTGATAAAAGAAGAATATCACCAATCGATAATCTATTCTACTGGCGCTCTTTTTAGTGTATTTGCCATAATATGGCACATACACTATTGGCGTCGGTCGGATGGTGGGACCTAGGGGTCGGACCAAAATTTCTCGACGTTTCATAGCCTCCTGAACAATTTGGCACCATTTTTGAAAATGTTTATATATATATGTATATATATATATATATATATATATATGTATAGATATATATATATATATATACATATATTTATATATATGTATATATGTGTGTACACGATAACTCTCGACAGACTTAATCGATTGAAACGAAATTTGGTACACACATTGGAACCCATCACCGCAAGAAGCCTATTTAAAATGGGCCCGATCGGACCATTTTCAGGGTTGTATTAGGGGTTCCAAAAAGTTTTTGGGCCCAAAAATACCGAAAAATTTGTCAGAATCGTTTCAAAATTGAAATTTAACTCTTTAGTAAAGATTAAAATGTGCTGCTAAAATTTTAATAAAATCGGCCCGACAGGACCGGACTTTCAAATTTTATGAAAACACTAGTTTGTTGATACGGATTTACTTATGGAAGGGTGTATTTAATTGGGTGTACTGATAAAATCCATGTCTAATATTGAAATTTAGAAAAATTTAATTATTTTAAGGGATGTATTAAGGGGTTAAATTTTTTTATTTTGTCAAAAAACAAACTTAAGTTTACATAATAATGCCACAATGCCTATATTAGCAAATACACTATATTGTCGGCAGGGTTTTGGCACTGCGACCCGAGTTTTTTTTAATAGAGACGCAAATAGAGTCGTATTTCTACTTGTGTTGATAAAAGAAGAATATCACCAATCGATAATCTATTCTACTGGCGCTCTTTTCTTATTTTCCGAAGAGTCGAAGAGATCTTGTTAACTATATACCGGGTGTCTGGTCTCAAAGTCGAACATAGGGAATTAACATTGTGTGCCATTAAACTTATTAGAAAACAAATCTCTAACTCTCCGCAAACTAACACCATTGTATAACGTTTTTACCATAAAAACTCTTTCTTCCCTAACTGTTTGTGAAAAGTAATTGTTAAAAGTATGTTCTCTTAATTTTTAATTATTATTGATTTTGCTCCGTCAGTTAACGCACACATTCCATTTAATTAGTGTCTTGGTACGTTGTATTAGCAGCTGTTTCCTGAACACATCGTCGTTTCCGTTTTAACCCTTGTCACGTAAAATAGATACTATAATTAGACGCAATCAACCTTTATCTTAAATGCGTCTTTTCTTCGTGTTTATATAATATGCAAAAAGGTTTACCGCCTATATAGGTTTTACAACAATAACATTATTATATACAGGGTGTTTCATAATATATGCGCAGGACTTCAGGATGTGATAGCTCGTCCAAAAATATGAAAAAAAGTTTCTATTAACTTACCCTCTAAAATGCACCATTTTAGAGATACAGGGTGTTGAAATTGAAAAAAAATTCGTTTTTTGCGAATATCTCCGGAACCGTTTATCGTACAGAAAACAGCTTTTGTAAGCATTTTCTACTCATAATAAGCTATGTTTTGTGTGGAATTTTTTTTTTTAAGTCATAATTGGTGAAGGTTTTGAAGGGGTAGTGGGTGTTTTTCTCCCCAACTTCTACGCTACTCGAAAAAGTACGGTTTTGAGACGCCCATTTGAACCGCCAATATTTTCTACACAAAAAAGGTACTCTTGGTGATAAGCTCTAAAGTCGATCGTTTTCGAGAAAAATCAACTTTTATGTTGAAAAACATGGTCAATTTTTTTAAATAAAATTTTTTTCTTATTAATTAAACAAAATTTATTTAAACGTTAGAACAAGTAACAAAACCAAACGTTAGCTTCATAATTGCAAAATTAAAAAAAAAAGAAAAAATGATAAAAAAGATGTCTTCAAAATTTCCCAAACATCCTGTATCTCTAAAATGGTGCATTTTAGAGGGTAAGTTAATAGAAACTTTTTTTCATATTTTTGGACGAGCTATCACATCCTGAAGTCCTGCGCATATATTATGAAACACCCTGTATTTTAAGCAATGTTATTTTGACAAAAATCGAAATCTCAGAACTTTTTCAAACTTACCACACTTGTAGACAAGGACACGCTGATTGCATTGAGCACATGCAAACGTCTGTATCTTTTCGCTCGTTTTTACATACTTTCATCACTCGCCATAATATGCCCCATTACGTATCTAGACATACAATCTACTATTTTACTTTTTAGTAGATAACATTTTTTTTAAATAAAAGGTTTTCTTATAAAATTTTTTTTACACGCTGACAAAGTCGCGGGCAAGAGCTAATTTTTATATAATTTTCTAAATTTTTTTGGAAGCATTCATATTTACTAACCTGACACTACACATATTATTTTGTGCAACTGGGTACAAACTGTGATATTTTCATCTTTGTACTTTAATGGAAGAGCAGCTTTATTTCAACTCCGTTCATAATGCAATATAATACCAATCACTATATTATAATTTTCATGTTGTAGTAGTACACTACTTAGTTGCTTTCAGCTACGTAAAGACATAAATTGTTTAAGTGAATAACGTTGTCTTTTGAACTTGACATATGGACAATGCTTTCTATTATTCTATATGTCATAAATGACACATTTAACAGTTTCAGATTTAATTATATGTACAGTACACTCATGGCAACGGTGAATTCATATATCAGAGACAATTCATATTTTGTGAAATGAAAATGAAGTACTTCATGTTAGGCCCGCCAAAGACACACGTATATTAACATCAAGGTTATTAGAGTACAGGTTGCCTCGTTCCATCTGACCAATCAGCGTAAGCGCGGGAATGACGTCAGATGGAATTTAGTTTAAATCCAGTACAAAAATTGTTGAAGATTATGCTTATTTATATTAGGTGCTTCGTGCAGATTTTTTCTTAAAATGGCAGGAGACAATAAATAGAAGAAATAAAAAATAGAATTATTTTTATTTTTATTACAAAATTAAGGTTTCAATATCTATAATATAAACAAACAAAAAATCTCGCAAAAAATTAAATAATGCTCAAGAAATGGCAGATCTTGTTAATTACCTACTTTTTTAAATTTAAGAAACGAATAGAATTAACTAACAAATTGATAAATTATTATTTTATCTTTTATATTCACAAAATATTAAAAATAACCACAAAACACCATAACACTTAACAGCTATCGCAAAATTGACAACTTTAAAATACAATTACGACAACTTATCATTTTTTTTTCACTAACAGAAGAATCATGTTTCTATTAGGTATTGAAAAAACATATCACAATACCATGGTTACTGTGATTTTTATTTCCAAAAATTAGCAGCGTCCATGGTCTGATCTTTTCTATTGAAGTGAGCAAGCATGGTATATTCCGAGTGACGTCATCCCCCCACTACTATCTATCAGAACGAGGCAACCTATACTCTACTAAACTTGTATTAACATCAAGTATTTCATTTAAAATCGCACACTTAAAAAACAGTGAGTGTCTTCATGGAAATTCGAAGTGTACATACATTAAGTCATAATTTCACCCGCGTATATGTGCAACGGAGATGCACATAATCAGGGTATTTTTAAGGTACCTTTGCGGATCCAAATGGATCAGCAGGACTTTGAAGTGCTTCGCAGTAAAATAAAAGCGGATTCAACAATTTTTAGGGTTCCGTACCTCAGAATGAAAAAACGGAACCCTTATAGGATCACTCTCGTGTCTGTTTGTCTGTCCGTCCGTCTGTCTACCACAAATTATTTTCTCCGAATCTACTGGACGAAAAAAGTTGAAATTTGGTACATATTTAGAGTTATAGGTGACCCCATCATGGACGGTATAGCATAAATAAACGAATTCTGGTTTGGGGGGTTGATTTTGGGGGACAAATTAGAAAATTAAAAAAATCGAATGCATCATGTGACATATCAAACAAAAGAGCTCGTTATGAGAAATACAAATATATATTTTTTATAATTTTTAAATGCATAGTTTAAAAGATATTAAAAAAATATACGAAAATCGAGCATTCACTCCCCTTATCTCCGAAACTACTGACCCCAAAATTTTGAAAAAATAAAGAATATAGGGCCTCATTCATAGTTTACAGGAAAACGTAACGAAAATCCTAAGTCCCTAAATTCCCACGGGAAACGGAAAAGTAGGTATGAGCTGTACCGAGTGTATCAAATATACCATTGTTTCTGCCGTATTACACGTAGAGCATAATGGTAAGACACAAGGCGTTCGCATGCCACCACTAAGAGTCGGGTTCGAATCAAACTGACGATACGCGATTGTTTTTTTTTATAATGTAAACATTTTGGAATTTCTCACTTTAAAAATTTAAATAAATTTGATACGGAAAAATTTTGAATCACTAGAAAGAACAAAATAAAATATAAGTGGAAAAAACTTTTTAAAAACAAGCTTAAATAATTTGATACATTTTTAGAGTGTTAGGTCTCCAAGTCACTATATCAATAATAAGAAGTATTAGAAATACCTTGTATTTTGGTGTCCGTGTTAGCAACACATGAAGTCACAAGACGGACACCAAAATACAAGGTATTTTTAATACTTCTTATTATTAAATAATTTCATTGTTAATATTTTACCCCTACCTAACTCCTTATTTTTGTACGGAACCCTCGATCCGCGAGTCTGACTCGCACTTGGCCGGTTTTTATTTAATATTAAATTTTGTATTATCACTTAGCACTGTAGTACTACGGATCTTTCTGATTCAAACATTTCAGATGTCATTGTGAACGACATAATGAGAAAAGTTTGGGTGAAGTTTTGCTGACATTTTACATTAGTAACTCGAATGAATGGAAAGTTTGCGCTATGCGATATGTGCGTGCGTTAGTACTTCATAGATCGTTGAATCTAAAACGTTGCGTCACAGATAACGAAGGCAGCAGTGGTTTAAGGAGGAGAGATAAGAAAACAACCAATTATTCTTACATAATAGAGTACTTACATGCATTTTTTTAATCGCATATTTATTATGTAGCACGAATATATACGTCAGTTTGAGCCGAACTATAAAATCTGAGAAACATTCAACGGTTCATTGAAGCACAATAATTTAATAATAAAATATGAAGAAACTTTAAAAGAATCATGTGATCAAAAAAAGATAGTAGGTATATTATACATCTTGACTATTCGTCTCCGCATGGCGCATAGATGCATAGTTTTCACTGTTTACATGGATGCAACATAATATTTTTCAACAGTCTTTTCTTCGATGTTTAAACAGTACCTATATAGTGCATTGTAACGTCACGATCAAAAACGCCTTTTAACAGACGGACCTTACATAAATATTTCAAACATTATTTTTGAGCTTATTTAAAATCAGTGTTCAGAATTTACTGCTCTCTAAATTTTGTTTAAAAATATTATATAAAAAGAAAAATTTCGATGAATAATATGCCAAAAATGGCCTGTCTTTAAATGTATTTATTTTTAACAGATATTTCACAAAATTTTTGATAAAATGTAAAATGTTTTCGACATCTAGATATTATAACTTACATACGTTCGACAAAAATATTTTCAAGGTCGTAGAATATAATTTGATTACGCCCTATCTTAATAGCCATATTATTTAAATTAAATATTGACTAAAAAACTATTTATGAAATAATGAAACTTACGAAATAAAAAAATATAGGTAGTTGCTCAAACACTGGAAAACATGCCAATCCGGAACTCCAGTGATGGTCGGTCGAAGTGGCTAGAAGTCTGGTACAACTCCACACATCATAAAACATATCGGACAGTGCATGAATAATTTTCATTTAAAGGAAACGAGACACTACATCAAAACATAACTTTTTGAAGACACTTAAAACTTATTTTACGATAAACACAATAACTCAATACAATTTGTGAACGCAAATCCGTAAACATCTCCGATAAAAACTCGCAATCATCAAAAATATCTCAATTTTATAAACAAAATATCTCTTTATCATAGAAATAGAAATAAAAAAAAAACATCGAGGTGTAAACTCTACGGCATTTCGAACACCACTCCTCGTTTCTATTATAAAATTAAATTTTTTCAAGAATCTGTCATTGACTTACCTAACATCTTGCATAAGGACGAGTAAAAACTAATCGATATTAAGGGGCTCACAGACTGCGTTTATACGGGACTGTTTTGTCCGACGAACAAGTCTGTTCGATCAAAAACGACGCAAAACTGAAATGTGTAGCTAAAAGTCTTACGTTTACAAATCTGATGCAAATAAACAGGCTCAGCCTGGTTTTGTCCGTCGAATTCGTTCGATAAACTTGTCATTTCGAGGAAATTTTAAATATGCGCGGTAAACAATTTAAAAAAAAAGTCAAGAGGTGTCATGGGATACCCTACAGAAGCTATGCTTTTTACGCATTGTATATAAAACCGAATTTATCAAAGCTAAGACAATACAATTGAAAAGTTATTATTTGTCCGCTATTTTTAAATCTGATGCAATTTTATTTTTTTCTGTCCTATAAAACTCTTAAATATCAATTTTCAAAAAGATCGGATTAATTTTTATAGAATTTTTACAAAAGTACATATGGCCACCATTTTGAAATCTGACACCATTTTATTTTTTTGTGTCCTATAAAACTCTCAGATATTAATTTTCAAAAGGATCGGACAATAGATACACTTTTAACATGAGCATGTCGGTGAAGTGAAATCATCTAACGCGCCTATAGAAGCATAGCTTCAAAAAAGATGATTTGTGCAGTAGCGTGTTTTTTGTGCAGTTTATATTATTTTCGCAACGCATTGTTTCAATATGACGGATCTTCGCCAGTTTAGTAGAAATTTTTTATTGGATTTTATAGAACTGTATCGTAGTCTCCCGTGTTATGGAAAATAAAATCTGGCGAGTACAGTGATCGTATTAAGAAAGACAAAGCATATTATGAGCAGCTATTGGCCAAGTTAAAACAAGTGTATGCCGATGAAACAAAAGAAACGGTAAAGAAATAAATTGATTCATAAAGGGCAAGCTACAAAATAGAATTTAAAAAAATTAATATATAACTTTTGGGTAGGAAAGTTTAAGATAATAGGTCAGAAGCTCAAATGAGGAGCAACTGGGACGTTAAATATACCAGAAAATTCGGGAAGTTGACATTGCTACCGTCCAAGTGAGAACCAAATTACCTGCCATTTAAGAACATGGACATCTGTGAATTGAACATTGAATTTATAAATTACTAGCGACTTCGTCCGGGTGCTAAGAAAGCCCGGGTGTAATACACTACTCACTCGCTTCGCTCGTTCGGTTGAATATTATAATTACATTATGCACTCGCTACGCTCATTCGCTATATATATAAACCTTCCGTGAAAAATTATCTAACTGATGGTGAAAACCACATCAAAATCCGTTGCGTGGTTTAGGAGGAATTAGCGGTTAAACAGACAGACAGATGCGGAAAGCGACTTCATTTTGTACTATGTAGAGATATGTATTATATTATTACGGATAGTTACAGAAACAACCTTGTAATTATTTAAACCAAAATAAAATATAGTTACTTCTTACCACAACAGTTTTATTGATGAATGTACATTTCGAAAGCTAAGCTTTCATCTTCAGCGAACACTTCGCTGAAGATGAAAGCTTAGCTTTCAAAATGTACATCCATCAATAAAACTGTTGTGGTAAGAAGTAACTATATTTTATTTTGTTTTTATTCCAACCACAGTGCTCATATATATTTTTATTTTTTGTAATTATTTAATTAAAAATAAAATTAATTTTGAATAAAACTTGGAATTTAATTTTCTTCCGAGAACTTATTGGGACATGGGTTATTTAGTGGGTTAGTTAATATTGTGTATACATATACCTAATTTATATTTTGAAGATTAAAAAATTGTATTCTCCGTATAACAAGTTTTTATATATTCAAACATGCAAAGTTTGTTTCAAAGTTACTATCAAAAGTTTACAACTTTTGTGACATAAGAAAAAATTCACAAAATGAAAACAATCACTGAAAATATGTAAAATACTTCAGAATTATTTTTTAATAAAAATATAAGAAAATTCAATAAAAATATATAGCTAATTCACTGCATCGTTAAATTGAAACATAATGCTTTACAAACTTGAATATACAATATACGTGCATATAAGATTTTGTCTTGGAACAGTAAACCTTCCAGAAATAATGAAAATAGTGAAAAGTCTTTATAGGTACAGATTTTTATGCGCCCCACGTTTTTATTATTACTTATTCCACTGACGCAGCGACACAAAGTGCTCCTTCGTTTGTGTCCTAATTATTTTCTAGTTTTAACATTGGAAATGTTTATGTTCGTATATGGGGGCAGAGTTACGAGTTTTCGTTCAAGGCCAAAAGACAACGGTGTCGCGATCAAGTGAGGAGCAATCATGCAAATTTGAACAAGTGCAATTTTTTCGAAATGTGTTTTATATCATGTCTAGTTAATTGAGAGGTATTTGCGACGATCTGCGATGTTATTTTTGAGCAAATGTTAATAAATACTGTAGAAAAATCCATTTAAAAGTTAAGTAATCAAGCAAAAGTGAACGCGTATACAACAGAAGAATAATAGGGTTATTCCTGACAAAACTAAACAGTGCATTGATAAATATTGTGTGTATAATAAACAGTTAATTATTTTTCATATATGCTGTTATCATTTCCAATGTCCTCGATGGTTGCAAGGATTGCGAAATCTGTGAATTTTTTGGTACAGCTGATGAATTAAATTAAAACCGTTTAACTTAAAAGATTTTTTACCTATTTTTCCTTGCATTAAAACTGTGCTAGTTCCATTTTAAAGTACACTCGAGACCTGTTCTCCCACCACCTGGACCCGTACTTTCACCGTATCACACGCTTTCAACGAAATGAAAATTCTAAAAGAGAATATGTAATCACGGTATAATGAGAAGCTGTTTACATAGTTTTCCTCTCGTGTGACCCTGCGTTATTGCACAACAATACAGAGAAATACTTAGCTAAATCGAAAATGACCCATAAGTTTTTATTTTCAATGAAAATTTTAAACTGAAATCACATGATAAATAAATCGAATTGTTTCAATTATTTGCGAGAAAATTACTTACAGTATCTTATTTAGTTAACAATTAGATTAACAATCAATATTGTTATTACTTCCTGTACTGTACAAATTCACTATTTTAGTGAAATTAACATAAGGACATATCAGACGATATTAATCGCCATAACATGCCCTTATTAATTATTGTAGAAAGGCTACTTAAGAAAAATTTAAATGCACCGCCGTTCTACAATAATTAATAAGGGCATGTTATGGCGATTAATATCGTCTGATGTCCTTATGTTAATTTCACTAAAATAGTGAATTTGTACAGTATGGGAAGTAATAACAATATTAATTGTTAATCTAATTGTTAACTAAATCGAATTGTGTTTGAAATTTTCATATTTTATGCTTTTAAGTAAGTCCAGTGGCATCATAGAGTAGGTACTCACCCTTCTTTTAGATCATTCCCAAATTCAGGTAAAGGCTATTTATTACAAGCTATAACAATATAATATTAAATATAATCTGAACAGTCTTTAAGTTTATTGGTTGTTAAGTCTTCACCTGAATTTAGAATGATTTAAAAGAAGGCTAGGTACCTACTCTATTCTACACTGTTTTAAGATGGACTATAAAACAACTCAACCAAGTGATAAATGTCATAATTCTGACTGAAAGTTTTTTCAAATAGAGAAAGGGCATCCCACTTTTATACTGGGTTTCTGACACGACTTCTAGCTTTAGTTCTAGCTTTAATAATGTCATTTGTTTTCAACTACATGGAGATCTCCAATTAGTTAAATACAAATAACATTCTTAAATTTAAGTCTTCATGGTTTCTGGGCTTGTAGGCCGTGGTCCGGTGGTATTTCTACCTGACGTTTCGTCTACAACTGCGATAGACATTCTCAAAGGCGATGTGGCAGCGGTCGAAGTGTCCTCCTTGGCCGCCAAGGAGGACACTTCGACCGCTGCCACATCGCCTTTGAGAATGTCTACCGCAGTGGTCAGGTAGAAATACTACCGGACCACGGCCTACAAGCCCGGAAACCATGAAGACTTGGAACAATGCCGGCCGTGAAAGCTTGCACACTTGGATTCTTAAATCTAGATTTAAAGTTGAATTTCGTATTGGAAACCAAGCATTAGTCGACCGCTTTTATTTTTATAGTTGACACAATAGGTTTTTACATGACATATGGAAAATTATGTTATTTATCTGACCTGACTCAACTTGTCACTAACATTCATGAGAAGTGTTTTTTGTTCTCCCACACATATTACGTAACTTCGATATGTTTTGACAAGGATACAGTATAGTTACAATAAATTTAAATTCCCGTGCAAAAAATAAATGAAAACATATTTTTTGTTCATAAATCCAAGTAATATGATAAAGGTAACAATGTTTTACACATACTACTATAATACAATTTTTTAATAATTTCACATTTTTGCTTATTTTTATGAAGTGTGTCAAATTTTATTTTTCAGTTAAAAAATTATCTAGTCTCGAAAAACTTTCATTTTCGGAAAATATTGGGTTCGAATCTCGACGGGGATTCGAATCCAGTATGTTTCGAAGCAGATGTGGCTAAAAGATGCAAATTAGCATACTTATTTTTGGACTAGGTTTAGACACATTTCTATTAACATTTTGATAGATGAATAAAAAACTTTAGAGCCTAAAAATCGGGCATTCATCCGTTCTTAGATTTAGAAATTTTCTGATATCGTGCCCTCCCCGAATGTTGTAAGTAATAATTATCTAATCAAAAAATTACAATTATTGTAATTCGTTTGATAAACAATATTTTTACTTCCCACCTCTACTATGGTAGGGAAGTAATGGATTCAGTCCGAAAACAATATTTCGAGATTTTAACAGATTTTCACGTTTTGAGACCCTAGCAATCGTTTAAGATCATTTTCTGACTGATGTCTGTATGTGTGTGTGTATGTGTGTGTGTGTGTGTATGTGGTCAATTTTTCGCCTTCGATATCTTAAGAACGGAACAACATACGGGCATGCCGATTGTTCTATTGTGTTTATCAGCCTTTAACTTAGATCTGATTAGATTTTGAGTCAAATCGGTTCAGTGGATCCTGAGATATTCAAAAAAACGTCCTCAATGTCACGTATTAACATAGGTAAAAAAAAATATAAATGAATTCTAGATGTTATAATATGAAAAAAATGTAAATATTTTTTTTCTCTAAAATGTATAGTTTTCGAGAAAAAAAATATTTTACTAAAAAAAATAAAAATTGTACGTAAATCAAGGTAACCATGATTTTTGCTATATTAAGCTAGCCATCAATAGATCACCAAACAAAAAAGAGGGCCATGCTTTTTTCAAAGAATAAAAATTAAATTGTGTTTTAAAGACCACCAACAGCTAAGGTTATTTGGGCCTAGTCAAAGAATAAAAAAAAGAGTGTTTATTTTTTGCAAATATTTACTAGGTGGGAAGTATAGGACTGGTCATCAGTCGAATTTTTTTTTTAATTAAACTTCAAAATTATAAGTGGCGATTATTAGTAATAATTAAAAATCCGAAATCAACATTCGCACTAATCTTTTGGTAAGAAGTTTTAATGAGATATCTGTGGAATTTAAGTACCCTTATAATAATAATAATAATTTTGATCTTCTATTATAACTAATAATATTACTAAAACATGAGTATTTATTAATCGTTAAATACGTTGGATTTTATATCTATTTTTTTTTTATAAAGGAAAAGCTTCTACAATAAAACGCTACCAATTTTTACGGTCAACTCATAAACTTTAATGTTTCCCAACGAACGTTCGCGTTACCAAATCAAGGCGTAGCCTGTCAGAGACATCTGTGTTAAACTAATGCATTAAACATTATTTTTATCAATAATTCATTCATCCTTTTAATAATGTATTTACCTTTGATAGTTATTCCACAAGGCACCGTTTTGCGGAGGAAACAATATAGTAAACTGAGCAATTTTAATAAATATGATAGTATGTATTATGTTTTGAAATAAAAATAATTAAAAACCATTTAATTATTTAATCATTTATTTTATAATTTCACGGTAAGAATATTATAATCTAAATTATTGATAAAGTGACCAACAGAAAGGAAAAAATATTATTATGAAACAAATTACATTTTAAACAAAAATATCAAAGGGGGGCTCGATTCTTATAAGCGTCGAACGTTCACCAATCATCCCCTACATTCTGATTAATACAGTAACTGATGTGATGTCAGTTTATGTGACATATTGGCAATAAATAATTAGTAAGTCTTCTAAATTTCGTTACGATAATATTTTTAAATTTAAAAACATGGAAGGAGCGGGTCGCACTAGTGCAGTGATCAGACGAATAACTGTAAATAAAATAGCTGTCACTCTAAATAACTAGTTTCATAAAGACTTGTTACTAAAATTCTGCTGTTAAAAAATGACACGTTATTTAAAACCCGTTAAAAATAACATGATATTTAAGACGAGTAGGTACCTGGTAATTAAACAACAGGTTATTTAGGGCCTCTCACGCAATAACTGTTTGTTAAATATCCGTTATGATTATTATTTTCATTATTTTATTTTATTATTAAAAACCTGTTAATGAATAGCTGTTATTAAAGACCTGCCATTAAATAATGGGCTATTAGAGACTAAATAACCGGATAGTTTTTTTGTTCTTTACCAAGATTTTAAGGAGAATAAAAGATATGTTAACTAAGGATGTTATTTTCTAACAGTTTTTAATAAAAAACCTGTTATAAAAAATAACAGTTTTGCTCATCACTATCACTATACATGTAATATTACTAATAACTTATTTTCTCTGTTACAAAGGCAAAAAATATCCCGTGATAAAGACGTAAATAAACATCTGTTGTAGTGTTAATTCGCAAATACAAATGTTATGTGTTCAATTCGATATTATAACCATTGTCATACAAAACTGATCGATACTTTAAGCGGAGGTGTTAGCAATTCGTCGTTGTATTATGTTTGCAGGCAAACAGACTTGGTAAACGCACAATGAACCATTTTCAGCAGCCACAAGGGAACAAATAACTACATAAAGCCAGCTTATTTAAACACATTTTGGCACTGTATGTTCTAGTTAATAGTAGAGTCGGTTAAAACGTATTACAATTAAATATTGGTATTAAATGGAAGTGAAAATTGTTAATTATATATAATATACGATTATACCAGAATTAGGCTCAATGAAAATAATCTTCAGTACAATTTTTACAAAAGATTCAAGCCTTTAATTGTCGAACTGATTTGAGTGCAAGCAAAATTGCCGCCCCGAAAGGCTGACGCCCATTTAACCCTGTAGTTAGGAACTTAGGGTGGCCCTGGCCATTTGAAAAGGAAGCTGTAAAAATTATCCGATCTTTTTGAAAATTGATATTTAAGAGTTTTATAAGGCACAAAAAAATAAAATGGCGTCAGATTTCAAAATGGCGGCCATATGTACTTTTGTAAAAATCCTCCGATCTTTTTGAAAATTGATATTCAAGAGTTTTATAGAAGACAAAAAAATAAAATTGCATCAGATTTCAAAATGGCGGTCAAATAATAACCTTTCAATTGTATTGTCTATAGCTTTGATAAATTCGGTTTTATATACAATGCGTAAAAAGCATAGCTTCTGTCGGGTGTCCAATGACATCTCTTGACATTTTTTTTAATATATGGTTTATTGGCCCTCCACATCTACTGATTTTTAAAGTTGTAAGTTTTCCCAGGACATTTTTCGCTTGAAGGATCTGTAGTGTGATTCTTGGTCCTTCATTTGACGTTCACCCGAACCCTTCAGCTTTAAAAATAACGTCGAGAGAGCAATAACCGTTGTTAGGCGAGGAGAAGGATTTAAGATGAAGATTTCAGAGGCAGTAACGAGCTTATTATGTAAATGTTCATGCAGAATTTCAATAAATTCATTAGGATCGTCAATGAAATCACTAAGTGTGAATGAAATGAACTGGAGTAGGTCACGGAATTGAAGCACTGCTTCTGGAGTATGGACTATACAGTCGTTAGACACTGGTGTCGTGCGGAAAACCAAATCAATAAATCTACTTAATAGGTTAATCTAGTGAATGGGAAACTAGGCCACATTCTGTTGCAGTATGCTGACTAAAATGCAATTTAAACCTTGTCTCGTAGATCTGACTCAATTGCTGCAGGCGTTTTGTCAATTTGTCTTTGAAAGACTTTCTAATGAAAAACGTTCCTGTTACTAACATCTCTCAAATTACCTTTCAGCAAATTTAAGTGTTTAATGAAAGCTTTTCAGATTTAATTGAATGTACTGAAACTTATTTAGAAGAATTATGACGTGTAATTTTTTTTTTTTTTATTTAACACAACATGTGCATCGGCATTTGCCACTAGCACTACAAATTAAAGTAACATATTATAGTTTTGGTATACAAAGATAACTTAGATTTTGGAAATTTATACATTTGTAAATTAAGGTAAGTATGTTAAGAAGGTATTGGTAAGTATATATTCTATATTATATTATATGGTTTGTTTAATTTATCTTTTCCCGTTATTAATTTTCAATTATTTGTTTATTAATTTATTAACTTGTTGATTTTTTTTTTTTTTAGATGGTGACTTTCAAATTTGATATGGTAATAAATTTTATAAGTTTTTGTATATTCTCGAGATCGTTACTTAATAATGAC
This sequence comes from Mongoloraphidia duomilia, assembly GCA_039654895.1. NCBI lineage: Eukaryota > Metazoa > Arthropoda > Insecta > Raphidioptera > Raphidiidae > Mongoloraphidia > Mongoloraphidia duomilia. The sequence goes on along the minus strand of CM077524.1, from coordinate 43,501,204 downwards.
GTGTCATTGTTTATTTTTTAATTTTCTATAAATACAAGATTTGTTAAGAAATTAAGTGTCAAAATATTGTTTCAAAATAACACATAGCATTTGAAAAGTTTTTCGGATAGAATTAGGATTAATTCTATTGACGCCGGCCGTGAAAGCTTACATTTTTTTTTTCGGATAAATGGTATAAAAATCATTTTGTGCAATAAATAATGACAAAGTATGTAACTAATTAATTAACGTTTCTTAAATATTAACTGTACCTACTCACAAACGCACGTGGAAAATTTTAAATAATGATTGAACAGGGCTTCCTTGGCTTTTAAATGACACCTCAAACATAGTTATCTCTTTATTTTTAGAAAGTTATAACGATTCTGCATCATTCATAAAAAGCGTTACATGAGTAAAGGTACGTGCAGTATGGAGCTGGGATTCTAGATGGTAGCGTAGATCATAGCAGGGCTTGCTTAAATTAATGCATTGTTATATATGCGAGCGTACACAACGAAGCAGTGAGTGTAGCAGGTATAAGCGCTATTACAAGAGCTGGTAGATATGTATCGCACCAATCTTTCAGCGCGCTGACTACTACAATCAACGTGTGACAACTGTCAAATGGCCGTTACAAGTTTCGCAATGGATGTGACTAGTTTAATAAGTGAAATTTTGCCAGTTTTTATTTAATTTGTTTTGAGTTTTTTCTAAGACGTATTTAAAAGTGTTAGGTTCCATACGTAAATATTCAAAAAACCGGTTTTAATTCTTGGTATAAATGATGAAATTCGCCATGTTTAGATCGTTTTCTATTAATAGCGTAGACATGATAGCTCCTACCCAAATTTGTATTTAAAATATACCACTTTGTAGCAGAAGAACACAAATATTCGTCTTCGCTATCTGACATTTCAAACGCGATTTAAGCTTGTATCAATGCTAGTATCAAAGCTTCGTTGTGCAAACCTATAAGCGCTTATAATTTCAGCCACCATTTACCATACATGCTACCATCTAGAATCCCAGCTGCGTACTGCACGTACCTTAATTCGAAGAGAGTGGCGTATACTAGCAAATATAGACGTAGTCCTATGTCAAAACACGAAAAATTTGCAATTTTTATTTTCTCATGTTTTAGGTAATAATAATAATGCGTTTAACATCATAACAGACGTCGTTCGCACCATTACTATCTTCTATTTTATCACTTCCCGTTGTTTTCTACATTTTTTAAAATCAACTTTTTTTTGTTAAAAGCAATGTGCGAATGGAGGAATTGTAGAAAATTAGGATAAGGTTTTGGGTACTGAAGTTATTAAACATTAAGAACAAAATTACGTTTTCACAACGCCGCTATTGAAAATTCGATTTTCGGTACCTGTTTAGCGGGTTGAAACTGAGAATTTCAACCCTAGAGATGAAAATTTTCAGTTGTCGATTTTCTCTATTTTTTTAACGTTGTTAAGACAGAGATAGAGCGATAGAGTCGCGCCAACTTCAATTCGCATATATTACCCGAAATGACAGACATAACCCAACATAAATTTCACATGGACCTGACAGATCTAATACTTTTGCGGCTTTTTCGCGGACTCAAATTGCAGGTACCTCAAATCTAATTGTCAACAGAGTTGTTAATTGGTAAATGATAAAATCAATCGATTTAAAACCCCTTATATCCACACCATATTATTCACATAACAATTAGAGGTGAAAATAATAAATATCTCAGACAGCTATGCTGCCATGATTTTTGAGCTATATCTAAGAAAAAATCAAATGACAGAGTTGTTGTGAAAAATGACATGTATTTAAACGGAACGAAACACAGCGATTGCAACGCGTTTGAATTGCTGCCCGAAGAACGCTGTGTCTCGTCCCTTGTAGTATAATATACTATTTCATAAGATAGTAGATATAATGAGATAATTGTAAATAATAATATTTTATATAGGTTATAGTTATGAGCGTCATTAAAGAGAAGAGACGTATAACCTAAAGAAGGGAACGCGCACAATAGATGACGTAAGAAACGGTTATTACGTGACGTAAGTGGGTCTTGTTACTGGTGTGAAGAATGTTTATAATGATGTATAGAATACAGCTATTAACGTCGTTAACGCTAGCTAATTACTACATTCGATATAAAATATTTAAACTGTTTAAACCGTTAACGGTTGTAGAACGGTCGCTCTAAGAATTAGTGATGGGCGATTGTGAGATGTTTTTACAATCGAAACAACTGCAATCGTTCATAATAACAATCGAGTCCACAATCGACTCGGAGTTTGATTTTACAATCGAAATGTTCGATTGTTCAAGTCGATTATTTGCCAGCGAATGAGAATACATATAATCGCGATTCAAGGTTATATGGTAGTCGATTGAAGTCTGACGTTTACGCTACTCGTTCATCGTTGATTCACTGTTCACACTGTTCAGTCGGTCTCAGAGCACTCGATTACTGCAATAATCGACCATCCATCGACTCGACCACAGTTGTTGAGTGATGAATGATTATATATTATGTCATGGCTCTCGACAGTGTACATCGTCTGTACGATTGAGTACTATGCAACTTGGTCTCGGTGAACTATGAAACAACAACAATCGAGTCCAAGTGAAAACCATCGAGAGTCATCGAGATGTTTGAACAATCGAGACAATCGACTAAAATATCTTGTAATCGCCGATCACTACTAAGAATAGTGGAACCTTTACTTAAATTCACTGTATTTATAATTTCATTAATTTTATAAAGGGTAATATTCAAGGAAAAAATACCTAATCCTTCGATTTTGTGTCATTTACTCGTAATTAAAAAGATGTCGCATATGATAAAATATTATGTCATATGCTAGGTAGCCATATGTGAACAAAATTGAGTACCTACTGTCGTATCACTCTGGTGTAATGGAAAGCACGCCTGACGCAAAATCAGAGGAATTGGGTTCGAATCTCGACGATAACATGCCAGTTTTTACAAACTTTTATTTAACAGTGTAGGTTAGTTAGTTTGTGTCAATTTTGAACGACTTCCACGTATCTATGTATGTTTGTCCTGGAATTTTGTAATAAATATTTCACCCACTTCCACTGAGCTATCGAGCTGAAATGTTGTACACATATGAATTCCCGATGACAATACATGAATAAATCGTTTTTAGAAGTAAATTCAACCCCTAAGGGGTTCAAACGGGGATGTAGGGTTTTTTTGACTAATCAACGCCCAGGCCAAATCGCTGAAGCTAGAAACTTGAAATTTAGACAGTTGGTTTCTTTTCTGACGTAAGTATCCACTAAGAAAGGATTTTTCGAAATTTAACCCCTGCGAGTGTCAAAGGGGGGTAAAATTTTGAAAAACTAAAATGAACAAAATAAATATTAATAAAAAAAACTTTTTAGAGACAAGCTTTTATTTAAATGCACTAAAAAGGAAAAAATAATTTTTAATAATTTAGGTTCATAATTATAAAAGCGTGGGTCGTGACTAATAAACTATCATAGAGTTAACGACCCACGCTTTTATAATTATGAACCTAAATTATTAAAAATAAAAATTATGTTTTCCTTTTTAGTGCATTTAAATAAAAGCTTGTCTCTAAAAAGTTTTCTTTACTAATATTTATTTCTTTTAAATTTACAAATATTTCTTAATTTTCATATTCTAGAAATTATTATTATACCTATGAAATGTGAATAGAATATTGCAAACATTTTTTAATATCTGTAATAAATTTTTTATTGTTTCAACAGTTAAATGAAAGAAATATCCAAGTCATAAAGATTGCACAATATAAATTATAATGTAGAATATCTCCTACTAGACTGTTGTGTATTTTAAAGACCACCAACAGCTAAGGTTATTTAGGCCTAGCACCAATTCATATTTTCAATTCATTATTTTTTTTAATAATAAATTGAAAATCCAATTGACACTTTTACTAGCTCTCGGCCTAGAACCCAGGAACTGGGGACTTGTAATAGAGAAACCATAGCAACGCCATGTAAACAACAGCATTGCTACACTCTCGGCTATTCTCAAGCCCTACTAGACTGTTGATTTATTGTTACGAATTTAAATTCTATACGTTGGTATTATCGTTGAAATGTAAAGAGCATCAACAGTAAATCTAAATATTAATATATTTCCAACTGCAAGGACGGTAATGTTTACAAATGCATGAGAAATATTTTATCGAACGACTTTTGGTGGGGCGGCTTATAGTCCCCCAACACATATGGAAACTTACATTGTAAAGGCTATTAAACAGGCTAGTTTAAAATAGGGAGGTGGACGCTATTTTGGGGAGCTTATCCCACCCCAGTCCCCCTCTTCCGCCGCCAATGGACACAGTACATGCATAATTCATTTGTATGTATAGTGTAACAACCAAAAGATTAAAGCAAATTTTTTAATAATATAATTTTTCTCTATTGTAATAAAAAACGACATTAAACTTTATCTCAGTCATTAAAACTTTAAAAACTTGAACATTTATATAACTGAGGTGCGGAACATTTATATTTTGTTTAATTAAATTAATTACGAATGTAAAAAACATTTTTTTAATAAATTTGTACGCTTCTATACCAGAAATATAAATTTAAAATATTAAGGTCTATCTACATATTTTATAGGTCTTGCACAGCGTCGTACTTCACGGAGAAGTAAATCACGCTTTCAATAGTTTACATGTCTTTTAATGAATTTGTTTACACTTACATTGCCTGCTACTATAATGTGAACGCAGTAAGGCACGACGAAACGCAAATGGATATTATAGACGCTCGACAACAGAGATCATTAGCGGTGGATATTATAAGTTATTACTAATTAATTTAGTTAGTTTTTACGAAATCAATTTTAATTTTGAATAAAAACGGGTGCAAGTATTATTCACTCTTTAGAAAAACAAATTTTACTTATTTTCGTAAAAATGAAATTACAGTAAAAGAAGAAGAAATTCTTAATTTTAAATAATATATACAACTATACTTACAATATTTAGTATATAGTCGGGCCGCTTAACAGATGGAATGATCGCGTGAAAAGCACACGAATAGCTTGCGCCGCAGGTGCGGTCTTCGCATATAGTTTCGTTTCCGAACGTTCAAGCAAACAATCAGGTACTTGGCACGTGGTGATCACACAGTGATCACCCGTTTTCATTGCTCCATCTATTAAGCGGCCCGACTGTAGAAGTTTTAGCAAAATTGCTATAGCACACCGGAAAAAAAAATAATATAGAACCAGTTGCTTAATTAAGAGATATTCAGATTGGCAAAAAAATTTAAATAATTTTAGTGAGAACCTTTTACAATAGAAGTATCGTTATAAACTAATATATTAGTAACGATTATTTAATAAAAAACAATAAACCATATTTATTGCACAATGTCAACTATTCTTGGGCTTGGCGTACAACAAAAAAGACAACTCATTAATTTTGTGCCACTTATCCTTCCGCCTCAGCCCAGCTCGTCGAGATATGACAAATAATATGAACGTCGTGTACAGTTGAAAGGCCAATCTATAAAAGGTAAAAAAAAACATTTTCCTAGCATTTGGTACGCGTTTATACGCGTTCGTTACGAAAGATGTCTCCTTGTTATATCTATATACAGAGCTTACGTAAATCTGTAACATCAGGACGTTATATAAAAAGGTTCCCATTGCCATGAAAAGTGATTAGTGGCTCTAATGGAAGACTGACACTCGATTTGCAGAAAAATCACAAATGTCAACAATATTTTCGTTCCTTTATTTACAGCTATTGAAAGATCATTCTTGCACGGAGTCCTGTAGCGTTATGAAATATAAATAATCATTTAAAAATATAAGTTCGGTCCTGTCGGTTAGCAATTAGGCAAGTTACGTAAGTCCTACCTACCATGTGTAATATCGGCGTGTCCTGTGTTTGAAAAGAAAAATTTTTAATCAGTTAAGTTCTCTGAATCGATATAAAAAGATCAAATAATAAAATAATTGTTTAAAAATTGTAATGTTTTATTACTAAGTTAAAAAAAAGTAATATAATTATTTTAAATATATCCTATTTTCAACTGTTCTAGCTGTTCGATTTATTGGGCCCAGCACCTTATTTTTTCCTTTCCACCTCAAGCAGTTTCTTCACAGTCCACTAGTTTCTAATAAAGAAATAAAAATAAATACTAATTAAATGGAAAGCAATTTCCGCAATTAATTCGAGCAACAGTTATGCATTTTCATTTAAAAAAAATTATTCATTACGTTTTTTGAAGAAAGTCATGAACATATTGAAAGGAATTTTTTTCAAATACAGTGTAGTCGTAAAAATATAGTATTATTAACCCTTTTGCATCGGAAGACGCACGAACGCCCAAATCGTTTACTGACATACGCGGGAGACTCATATCTTCAAACGCCGTGAAGATCAGTTTTAATCGGAAAGCACACGATTGAGACCTTATATTCTCGTAAGGCTTGTGTACTGTATCCACTGAACTCCATCCATAACTGGAATGCCACTCATTAAGATCAGATTGGTAACAATTACAATCTGCGCACGGGCTTTGCGGATCTGCGCCTTACAAAGTGAAAATGGCGCCAAATTCAAATTTTAAGAGTTTGATACTTTTAGGTTCTGGATTTTATGGTGAAGTGATGATCAATAAAACTACGAAACAAGCCGTGAGGTGGGTCGTTTATTAGGACTAAAGTGCGACCCTTGAGGTCCATACGACGAACTTCCCAGTTTGATAAATATTTAATAATAATAATTAAATTAGATATTACATAGAAAAGTAATCATTTTAATCATTAAAACATAATTATTATTTATTTTTAACAATAATTAAAAAAACAAAAAAAAAACGGCTGAACCGACTTTTATAAAATTTGTGTCGGATCAAAATGACGTTAACACGCCTCGATTGACACCCTTACGAAGTCGATATAATTTTTTATTCGCGAGATATTGTGTAAAATCTACTTTTTTGGAGTCTATTTGGTTAAGAAAAATATGAAAATATGAAAATCAAAACGCGTATTTATGGGAAGTTAATATTAGGCATTAATTCTTGTACATCGCAACACAAATCTAAATAGCCAAACATGCAACGAACACGAGGTTAGCTTGGTTTCCTTTGTTACTTCACAGTTAACGTAACGGAAACGAAAAATGCCGATCGTACACCGCAACAAAGCGCAGATCTGAGAGCCCCGGATCGAGCGAATATCGACCGTATTGAATTGTTCAAATGCGAGTAAATTTTTTCGCGCATGTCAGCTTGTTTGGCATTCCAGTTATGGGTGAAGTTCAGTAGCTGGATCAAGCTATGACGCTTTTTTACCGCTCTGACGAGTACTTAAAACCGAAAACCGCATGAATGCGTCCTAATATTTGTGTAAGACAGATCTAAGAACCGGATCCATTTAGCGAAAATTTTAACGGGAGACGCATAAATGCCCAAATGCAAAAATCCCCGTTTGTGAGGCAAGTCTCCTAAAAAAACTCTCATTGCGAAAGCGTTAATTATATTTCCTGTACCTACTCATATTAAAAATACTATATTGAAAAAAACGCAGACGCTAATGACCTTAGATGTCGACGCGTCTATAATCTACAATAAATAAAGATAAAAACGCTTGTAACTATAGAGAACGGACATTTGGATTTTCAATTTTTAAAATTGAATTGAAATTCCTTTCAAAAGAACATGACTAACCCCTTGCTATTTAAAATTTTTAGTTGATAGTGTTCCTGGCGCCATATTTAAGTTTCCAAAAACAATTTTTTCTCCAGAAAAAGTTATATGATAGGTTTTTATCTCGATTTTGTCTGGACTCTTTAACTTAATTCTCTCAACAGTGAGTTCACTGTGCATATAACTAACATATAAGTCAAGGAACTGAAATAAATTAAATTCTGCAGAATATATAAAAAAATGTTGAAGCATCCATCTTTTCGTATCCTTCAAATAGCTAGATAATAAAAAAAACTATAAAGACTGCATCAATTTAAAAGCTTTTTAATAAAAGAGCTGGAAGTAATGAACCCGTATCTATAAAATGTGAACGTGTATTATAATCGATAGAATTGGAAATAAAGTATTTTTGCATACTGGAATAAAACATTTTTTTATATCGTGAGTCAACATGATATACATATTTTTCTCAACAAACTGACGGTATCCATAACAGTTAAAAAAAAAATTATAGTTACACAATTCGAATATTTCTGGTTAGGTGTTATCGAATTTGTTTTTTTTAAATCAAAATAGTGCTGCTTTTTACAGACACACTTTCGGTTAAACCGAAAGTTTGCTGAAACTTTGTTGTTTTCAATGATACAGCCTGTGTATTTTTTTTGCAAAAAAATTAGTTTTCAAAAAATGAAGTTTGAGATGTTAAAGTTTGTATAATTTAGAAATAGACTTTAGGATATATCGTGACATGTTGAAATTGTGATAATATTTTACAGACTATTCAATGTCAAATTTGAAAATTATAAACTTTTTTATTTTTAATACCTACATCGTATAATTACGTTTTGAATTCTACGAAAAATTTTAGTCCAGTTGTGTGTATCGTGTATCGAAATGATTTTAATTTTTCTCAGAATTCTAGCCCAAATATATATACAGTAGAGTCCGTCTATTACAACTTCGTTTATAACGACTAAGCGTTTTTAGCAAACTCAAGTTAGGTTTCATATAGATTACAAGCTTAAATTATGCGTCCGCTTTGTGCGTCGTCCGGTTAATACGACATAATGTCGCCGGATCCTTGAAAGTCGTTCTATTCGGATTCTACTGTATAATACACCTGGAAAAAATGCATTAACTTTCACAATTAATTGAGTAGGTATTCAACAGAAATTTGATGTGGAATTGTATGTAGAATTTTATCACATGCTTACAGATCTTGTTTACAGACAAAGCGAGTACATAATATTGGCACTTCCAGGCCACGCCTAATGCAATAACGGAAGTGCAAACAAAGCGGCTTTATTAGCTCTAACTGCAATTTTTCAAATCCTTGTTTCTAATTTTGTAGGAGATTGAACATTTGCACTTTAAAAAATAATTACAAGTTAGAAGAGCAAAACTGCTAAGGTTTGGAGAGTATAATATATACCTACTGTACCTTTTATACCTATACCTACTATATCTTATACTTTCTATAAACGAACACTCATATAGATCAAACGCTCTGTATAGAAACATTTTAAAGTTAGTAAACTATTTCTAATTTAATTTAAAAGAAAAAAAAAGTCTTAACAATACCTACAGCGACAGTTTAACTTTTTTTACAATTTATATAAAGTTTTGGCCGTGAACTAAATCCAACTTATCATTGTTTTTCCTTGTAACTTTATTTATTTTTTTATAGAACTCAGATGATACCACAAATTTTAGTATAAATGCATGGTTCTCAAACTTTTCCAATAGTAATGCCCCCCAGACACGACCTGATTTTTATCACCTTTCTTAAAAAAAACTATCCTATGATAAAATAGGGGGTTATAAATTCGGAAACATAAGTAGTTTTTAAATAATAAAGGAAAGGAAATGATTTTATTTTATGAAAACTGTAATTTTTACAGACATTTTTATGAGATGAGGAGGTTGATGGCGAAATTTTGAAGTTCGAATGGTCGCGCATAGTTTTAATTTTTGTTTCGTTTCCCTGATTTCCTGATCGTCGGGACGAACAATTTGGTAACCACTGATATAAATATTTTACTGTTTACACAATGTCTAACGTTCAATAAAAGAGAAAAAAAGACAAATTTAAGATACAACAGCTGCTAGAATTTTCAAGAAGTTTTGAAGACGCGTTCATGAAAGTGGGTGTCCTTTTCATGTTTTGTTGATTTAAGATTTGAAAAAAAAACGAACTGTTTTCGATTTGTTTAGCTTTTTGTTGCGGATGAAGTCTTCACAAACACGCATTCTATTCTGAACACAATAACGCGGGTTTGTTCGTTTTATATTCGAACATAACGGACAAGTCACGTAGCCAAATTCAAGACAAGAACAACTTTAACAAGTTATGCGTAACATCCAATAGTTATATTCACTATCTGTATCTTATCTTAGAGCTCTTGTTTGCCAGATTTCAGACATTTATTAGACCAGTACTGTCTGCTAGAATTTTGTTTCACTCTATTGGAATCTGTCAAATGGGCATAATATAACATCGTGGTAGAAAATTTTATTCGAATAAGGGAAAAATGTACATGCTAACAGTGTAAGTTCATAGTGAAACAAATATTAATACAAAAATAAAACAAGTAAAATATGACAAGGCAATCCTAGAATATCTGAGTTATTTGTTGAAGACGATGTCTTCAGTGCCCGAAAAATCCAAAAAGAAACGCAATTACCGTTATAATAGCAGTAATAAATGCTACTATTGAAATTGTTCCCTTAACTCCACCATATTGTTAATGCCCCTCCCATTTGACAGATCCCAATTTTTACTTCCCACCTCTACTATGGTAGGGAAGTAATGGATTTAGTCCGAAAAAAATATTTCGAGATTTTAACAGATTTTCACGTTTTGAGACCCTAGCAATCGTTTAAGATCATTTTCTGACTGATGTCTGTATGTGTGTGTGTGTGTGTGTGTGTGTGTATGTGGTCAATTTTTCGCCTTCGATATCTTAAGAACGGAACAACATACGGGCATGCCGATTGTTCTATTGTGTTTATCAGCCTTTAACTTAGATCTGATTAGATTTTGAGTCAAATCGGTTCAGTGGATCCTGAGATATTCAAAAAAACGTCCTCAATGTAACGTATTAACATAGGTAAAAAAAATATAAATGAATTCTAGATGTTATAATATGAAAAAAATGTAAATATTTTTTTTTCTCTAAAATGTATAGTTTTCGAGAAAAAAAATATTTTACTAAAAAAAATAAAAATTGTACGTAAATCAAGGTAACCATGATTTTTGCTATATTAAGTTAGCCATCAGTAGATCACCAAACAAAAAAGAGGGCCATGCTTTTTTCAAAGAATAAAAAATAAATTGTGTTTTAAAGACCACCAACAGCTAAGGTTATTTGGGCCTAGTCAAAGAATAAAAAAAAGTGTTTATTTTTTGCAAATATTTACTAGGTGGGAAGTATAGGACTGGTCATCAGTAGAATTTTTTTATTTGTTTGTCCCTTCCACGATTACGATAATGATCAGAGGCGTTGGCCAATTTTAACTAAAAAATCTTACTTCATCTCGGACACGATTTTTTGACCCTACCACATTTTCCTTAATGTATACATAGTATATACTCTGAACTGGAAACGCTCGCGCTGTTACGTTAAGTTCATATAAAAACTTATTAGGAAAACACTCTATATTTAATTACGTAACTGCATTCCATATGTATTTCCCTTATGTGATAATAACACAAATTTGCAAATTATTATTCATAGTCTCGTAGTTTCCGACTAGCAATACAGCATCCAGAATTAATTTAAAATTGCTTAATTTAAATCAAGTCATACATATAAAATAATAATTAAATGAGAAAAAAGAGTCGTAACGGGCATGTCTAAATTGCAAATTCTTTATATTTAATTAAAGCCTTTGAAGCCGTTTACAGACCGTTCTAACATTCCAAATCCTAATCTGTCTTAAAAAATTATTAAAGTTTATTATACTAAGGTCGATGCACCTCTTTTATTCACTTATTTTGTTCTTGTCAATACAAAAAATTAAAGTGTCTTTCTGTTATTTCGAACTATTTACATTTTTATTGAACTAAGTAGATACCTATTTTCATGACAAATAAACGCAAAATATTTTTTGTCCGTTTGTTCCGTTTTAACTCAAAAACTACTGAGCCAGTCCAAGTGTGCAAGCTTTCACGGCCGGCATTGTTCCAAGTCTTTATGGTTTCCGGGCTTGTAGGCCGTGGTCCGGTGGTATTTCTACCTGACGTTTCGTCTAACTGCGGTAGACATTCTCAAAGGCGATGTGGCAGCGGTCGAAGTGTCCTCCTTGGTGTCCTCCCTTCTTTTATGCCTAGTACTAGTGTGTTCTCTGTTCGGTCGTAGTCCGTCTCTCTGTAATTGGTCAACTGCGTAGTGTTGACCAATTACAGAGAGACGGACTACGACCGAACAGAGAACACAATAGTACTAGGCATAAAAGAAGGGAGGACACCAGTCACTGACATACTGACCTGTGAGCCGCCAAGGAGGACACTTCGACCGCTGTCACAACGCCATTGAGAATGTCTACCGCAGTTGTAGACGAAACGTCAGGTAGAAATACCACCGGACCACGGCCTACAAGCCCGGAAACCATAAAGTAATAGAGACAAATAACAGTTACAAATAACTGAATATAAATTGACAAAATAGATAAACAACAATTGTGAAGAGTTGTGTTAGTTCGCTAATGTATACCGTTGTCCTGCATTTAAATAAAATAAAAAATTTTACCGAAATGACCATACAGTTTTGATACAATACCATATATTGAAAAGATTTTTTTAAAGCTTGAATAACGGTTGACAGCAAGCACAAAGAATCATTTTATATCACTTTTAAACATCTATTTTGCATTAGAAACATATTTTTCACGCGAAGAGAATTGCTCTAAAAGATAATTCCATAACGTATATGAGTTTAAATTATTATTCTGTTTTATTATAACACACCGAATTCGCTTAAATTAGATCTAGTTTGTATTTTAGTATGTCATATTTCACTGAAAATAACAAACAAAACAGAATATACGATAATTAATCTGTAACAATTACTAAAATTTTCCTAAATAAATACTGAAAAGTAATGGCCGTCGTATATAAATCACTGTACTAACTTCGTACACAACTTTTTGATTTTATAGGCACATGTTTTTGAGGCAAAACAAACTTTAAACTTATAATGGCTGCACCGATGCTGCAATATGTTTTTGTAAATGGTAATTTGCATACTTTGCGACGTGTATCTATTTTTAGCATCGCGGTCCGGCTTCACCCGGGTATTGAATAGAATCTAAGTTGCGTTGAATTCAAGTTTATGTCGATTTCAATTTAAAAAACGGTATAAATATTACATCTAATTTTTCTGAGTAGATGTCGATAATTACCTATATAAGTAATAATAAATAAGAGTGTGCTGCCTTACGCTGTTGGTAGCTGCATATCTGACGATCTCTAAGCGACTCAATCCCAAAATCGTGCTACAATAAAACCGGCCAAGTGCGAGTCAGACTCGCACACCGGGGGTTCCATACAATAGTCATTAGATTCGTCTGAATCCCCAGAGTGACATAAGGTATATGACGTCACGGAAAATTCAATATGGCGGACGCTAGACGCCATTTTGTCAGAATGCAAAAGTAATTTTCCTTCTAAATACATTGATATAGGTACCAAAATCAAAATAAAAGAAAGGTTTCGTTGACATTTCAAATAGGGTACATGACGTCATGGAAAATTCAATATGGCGGGCGCTAGACGCCATTTTGTCAGTACGCAAAAAATCGGTAAAACCTTGTGTGTAGGGTATCAAATGAAAAGGCTTGATGAGTAGATTCAACTAAAAGGAAGGAAATAAAAAACTTATTAAAAAAACAAAAAACCCGACTGCGTATAAAAATTGAACATAAAAGATGGAAACAAGATCAAATGATAACATGCAGTCGGAGGTGTTTCTGTTCAATTTGTTACTACTATGCCTCCGACTGCATGTTATCATTTGATCTTGTTTCCATCTTTTATGTTTGATTTTTACGCAGTCGGGTTTTTTGTTTTTTTAATAATTTTTTTTCTAATTATTATTTACCAGGATTCATGCCACAACAACATACTATCTGTAAAAATTTCAACTAGCTATATCTTATCGTTTGTGAGATAGAGCCTTGTGACAGATGAACGAACGGACATCGTAGATTTAGTAATAGGGTTCCGTTCGAAGTTACGAAACCCTAAAAAGTAGCGTTTGTGTGTTGACCTTTAGAATTGTACGCAGTCTCCTCTGCTTATTTACTTTTTTTGATTATTTTTGTGACTACTTCGTGAAATAGCCAATAAGGTCCTGAATAGAATTCTTCGACATAACTCTACTGAAGCAAAATGATTTACAAAGCCGTCACTGTGAGTGGAAATACTGCAATGGAAAATTTTGCAGGCACCGATGTGTCAAATCGGTTATGTAATCGAGGAGTATTCAGCATTCCTGCCGCGTCATAGTTTCATCCTTTGACATCGAGGTCATGGCTTTGTACACGTCTTCAATAGCCTTGGGTACACACATGTTAAGTGTATATAATACGATGTAACTGCTACCACCTATATAGGATACAAATTGTAGTAGACTTCCTTAAACAAATACACACCGAAGGCTCTAAAATCTAAATCGTCTTGATTAGAAGAATGGCTAATTTCGTTAAAAACTTACAAACGAAGTAGTAGATAAATTATAGATTATTGACGCCCGACAGCGAAGGTCATTAGCGTGCAAACAAAGCTATAATTTTATTTATAATACAAGGTGATTCTGTAATGAGTACCATAAATGATACAGGATGTACCTACTGTCAAAATAATACGAAAACCAAGAATAACTTTTTTTCCAAAAGTGCTTCCCTAACAAGATACAGGGTGTTAAGGGGTCGATTTGGAGAACACTTATTTGATCGTATCTTTTAACTGGGTTGAACAATTTAATTCATTTTTGGTAGACATCTACTACATAATAAGGACCGTAAACGGACAAAATTTTGTTGCATTTGAACAACCCAGTGGCGTAGAATTGGGGGTCATGTTCCAATGAAGGACACTTTGAAAACTTACTTTAATTTTATTTTTACTAATTTTTATTTTTTTGTTAATTAAACTTTATTACCTAGATGTATTCGACTTTAAGTATTTTATTTGTTTGTTAATAAAACTTTTTCTGTGATAATTTTGCAGCCTGGTAGTCACATAGTGACACGCAAGTCAGAATATCTCGGAAACGGACGCTCCTGGGCAAATGAAACAAGTGTACATTTTTTGTTGTATTTGAACCAATAATACTAAAAAAATAAAGAAAAATGGAAAAAACCCAACAGCAACTTTTTTTGGGGGGAAAAAGTGTCACATGACCACCAATTCTACGCCACTGGGTTGTTCAAATGCAACAAAATTTTGTCCGTTTACGGTCCTTATTATGTAGTAGATGTCTACCAAAAATGAATTAAATTGTTCAACCCAGTTAAAAGATACGATCAAATAAGTGTTCTCCAAATCGACCCTTTAACACCCTGTATCTTGTTAGGGAAGCACTTTTGGAAGAAAAGTTATTCTTGGTTTTCGTATTATTTTGACAGTAGGTACATCCTGTATCATTTATGGTACTCATTACAGAATCACCTTGTATATATACGTAATGACGAATTGATTAATCTGGATGTTAATCGTTTCATTGTTTTCCATTAAAAGCAATAGTTTTCAAGATATTTATTTGTGACGTTTTATACGTCTCACCTGTATAAATGTCCATTATATAACTGTTCAACTGTATATCTTTTATGCATGAATGGTTTTGAACATTGCTGTTCTTTATCCTCCTTAACAATCTTACTCTCGCAAAATACTTATTAAGTTTTTAACTGAAAACTTCTTCACTTACATTATGTAAATATTAGGTACTCACACAATGTAGGTATCTAAGTAGGATAAATTGAATACAATAATTTATAAGAAATATTATTTGTTATTTTTTGTAATGTTATCAGGAATACTTTTTTAATTAAAAAATACGTTGATAAAGACTGAACACCCGGATATAACCAAGAATAATTGATGTGGATGTATCAAGAACTCTGTAAAAATATTTATATTACGTAATTTCATGAATTGGAACAAAACATAAATTTTTCGAAAATATATTTACACATGAAACTTATCAAAACTGTTTATTATTATAGTCATTACAGTTAATTCTATAAAACCAATTTTTCCTTTATTTATTAGTGCTTGTGTGTGGCGTTTTTTATGCAAAGGAAGCATAAGGTACGTCAATTCAAGCAAAATTTTAAAATCAAACATTGAATGATTCGTTAAAGCGTAATAATTTATTAAAGTAGATAAAGTTGCTGTGCTATTTAATCAGCATGTTACATAACTTAGCCTCGCTGATGTCAAAGGTGCTTTGGTAAATCTTCGTTTCTCGTTTATGTATTTTTCAATACTTACATCAAAGTAATATTCACAAAAATATCACGACCAATGTTATTAAAATAGCACCTTTAATAAATTATAATGCGTATCAACAAATCGTTAAATGTTTCTCAGATTTGAGAGTTTTCTTTAAATTGGCATATAATTTCGTTCTGCATAATAAAAAAGCGATGAAAAATTTCACGCAAGTTGATATTCTATTTTTTTTCCCCATTTTCAGCATCGGTAGCGGTGAAAACATAAATGTTTTACAATATTCGGCTCTAAATATTTACAGGTCTTTTGAGAGTACCGGGGACTCATTGTTTTTAAGGCATTTTAACCACAATAATATATTAAAAGGTTGTGTTCGTTTCAGCTAGAATTAGAAATAAAGCAGAACTGGAATTACATTCTCTTATCGTCAACAGATCTATTCAAGTGATACAAAAGTAATTTTCGTAAAATCCGAGATTATTTTACTATCTAAAAGAACACGCACTGGTGTTTGTCTGGGCCTATGTCGGATCTGTTTCTGTTCTGTAGTAAAACGAGTTTTAAAACTGATTAAATTATAGAATAAAATTCTCCTTCAAAAACACGTTGTAAATATTTTTACTTCCCACCTCTACTATGGTAGGGAAGTAATGGATTTAGTCCGAAAAAAATATTTCGAGATTTTAACAGATCTTCACGCTTTGAGATCCTAGCAATCGTTTAAAATCATTTTCTGACTGATGTCTGTATGTGTGTGTGTGTATGTGGTCAATTTTTCGCCTTCGATATCGTAAAAACCGAACAACATACGGCCATGCCGATTGTTCTATTCTGTTTATCAGCCTTTAACTTAGATCTGATTAGATTTTGAGTCAAATCGGTTCAGTGGATCCTGATTCCTGAGATATTAAAAAAAAACGTTCTCAATGTCACGTATTAACATAGGTAAAAAAAAATATAAATGAATTCTAGATGTTATAATATGAAAAAAATGTAAATATTTTTTTTCTCTAAAATGTATAGTTTTCGAGAAAAAAAATATTTTACTAAAAAAAGAAAATTGTACGTAAATCAAGGTAACAATGATTTTTGCTATATTACTAGCCATCAGTAGATCACCAAACAAAAAAGAGGGCCATGCTTTTTTTCAAAGAATAAAAAAAGAGTGTTTATTTTTTGCAAATAGGTGGGAAGTATAGGATTGATCATCAGTCGAATTTTTTTAAGAGCGATCTCTCATTGACAACCTAATACATCCTTTCCGATTAAAACTGCACGTAAAATATCGCTAATGAAATAAAAACTAAGAACCTTAAATGCAACCGACAAGGACAAAAAATACTGTGCGTCTTGTGTGCTATCTTTGTACGCAAAAATGTGAAAAAATACGTTTACTAAATATTTACACTCAGAGGTGGATTAAATGTCGAGAGCGCCCTAGGCAAGCACCTCATCGGTGCCCCTCTAGCGGTCATATATTAAAATTTTAACTAGTACTTATATAATAATTAACTGCGCCCCGCGGTTTCTCCCGCGTGATGCCCCATCCCGTGGAAATTTCGGTATAAAATGTATAAGTCTATATACCAAGTTTCATCACAATCGGTTCAGTAATTTTATGTTAATTATTTTCTTTGTTTGTGCGCGCGCCCCCTTGTAACCTCGCGCCCCTAGGCACATGCCTAGTTTGCCTTAAGGATAATCCGCCTCTGTTTACACTTTTCCGACAGTATTTCTGAATTTTGAAGGTCCCTTTTTGTCTCAAATTAAAGATTATATGCGCACTTTTTAAAAATTAAAGTTCTTTTAGTGGAGCTGTAAGTGAACTAGAAAATTTCCACCTTTTTTGCTTTTAATATCTTCTTTCTAAAGAAAATTTTTAAACCGTTTTTCAGGAGTCTTGACGCTGATAATAATTACTGAAAAATAGCCACCAACGTGCTTGTATATATTTTGCCGGACCGGTATATTTTGCTAAACGGTTTGCTTTGTGTCTGTGCGGATAATAAACCCTGCTTGTTCAAAATTTTAAGTTATTTTTGAACCATTGCTCTTAAAAATTATTTGATTATTTGGCCTGTCTAATTTGGTACACCAGTATGTACGGTGAGTTATATATATCCTTTATTCAAGTTTTAACATCATAGTTCTCCATAGTTAACATTTGAATGCACAAAATGGAAGATTTTCAGCTCGTTCGTGAGAACTTGATGAACGCACAACGGGTTGTTTATTCATACATAAATAAAATAACTGTTCACCCGTACAACTCGTCTACGATAAACATAAGTAAATACACAAGGAAATTCCCAAATTGGGAAAGGTTAGAGCCATTCCTTTCTCTCTAATCAGAGATAAGACGGCAACTATCTTCAAGGATACAGTATTTCTACTTGTTATGTATTTCGGCCTTTCAGTTTCATTTACATAAGACTTGATCCACTAATACGACTCGATGTAATATCGTACGTCCACGTTAAATGACAACAATACCAGTGACCCGTTACAGTTTTTTTTATCTGAAGAGAAGCTTATTAGTGTATTTGCCATATGGCACATATACACTATTGGCGTCGGTCGGATGACGGGACCTAGGGGTCGGACCAAAATTTCTCGACGTTTCATAGCCTCCTGAACACTTTGGCACCATTTTTCCATTTTTGGAAATGCCTATTTATATGTGGATATATGTATGTGTGTGTGTGTGTGTGTGTGTACGGGCTACAACTTTCAAAAGAGTTAATTGATTTTGGCGAAATTTGGTAGGCAACTTGGAATCCATCACCGCACGAAGCCTATTTAAAATGGGCCGATAGGACCATTTTAAGGGTGGTTTTTAGGGGTTGAAAAATGTTTTTGGGCCCAAAAATACCGAAAAATTTGTCCGAATCGTTTCAAAATTGAAATTGAACCCTTTAGTAAAGATTAAAATGTGGTGTTAAAATTTAAATAAAATCGGCGTGATAGGACCGGACTTACGATTTTTATGAAAACATTAGTTTGCGGATACGGATTTCCTTACTGAAGGGTATATTTAATTTTGTGCAGATACTGTATTTATAACAATATTGCAATAAAGAAAACAATTATTATTGTAAGGGATGTATTAAGGGGTAAATTTTTTTATTTTGTACAAAAAGAAACATAAGTTCACATAACAAAGCCACAATGCAGCCTGTACTAGCAAATACACTATATTGTCGGCAGGGTTTGGCACTGTGACCCGAGTTTTTTTTTGCTTTTGGTGACTGGACACTGGACAGTAACATGATAAAATTTATGAATCAACCTACAAGCACATTTTTAAAAGAATGTTTTCTGTCGTTAAAAGATGAATCTACATACGTAGCAACGTATATGATTCAGTTTTGATGGATCGCTTTCGTGACTATACTGTCAAACAGTAAATGCTTACATCAAAATGTTTCAGATGAAACATTTACTGAATTATAAAACGGCTCTTTGCTAATACTATCTTCTCTTGGGATGTATAAACTTTTCATAATTAAACAAAGTTAAAACCACATTTGTACAAATTACATACATCAAAAAATACGACGATTTTCAAAAAAAAAAGATTTTTTCCAAACATTTTTAAACTATATAACGAGGTAACTCTCTAGTCATCTAAATATCTATACTCTTTCCCAACAACAAATATAGTAGTAATCGCTATATTTTTGCATAAAGATAGAGGATCAATGACATGTAAATAGATATTTTACTATCATTGATACGTAAACAGATCCTCTATTCTTATCCAAAAATATAGCTATTACTATATCTGTTGGCGGGAAAGAGTGTAACAAAAATTTCGCGTTTCAAGGAAAAATAATTCCGTGAACAGAGATTTGAAGAACGTTTTTTTTTTTAAGAATAAAAACATTAAATTTGAACAATCACATATTTGAATACCTCTTCTTTAAGAGAAGTATTGTAGTAATTGATGCTTGCCGTGTGAATACAATATCAACAACCTAGCGCATATTCAGAGGATTGGTTGAACAGTAATGCATACCCCACACTAACTCTCAAAACGATTTTGTTTTCAAAAATAAAAACGACTTAAACTACAAAATGACAATTTGTTTAATTTATTCGCCTTATGCACTAAATAAAATTTAAATTAAATTAAAATTTAAATTTAAATTAAATTTAATATTATGCTTTGATTAATTATAATCTGGCTGTAGTCGGATAAGATGGGCAAATTTGCCCCCGCACGAATGGTGCTCATTTTTTTTGCTTCAATTGTAATTAATATCACTTATAATTTCCACAAATTTCAGTCCTCAATATTAAACCGTTTAAGAGAAAAAAAAAATTTTTTAAGAGAAAAAAAAATTTTTTTTTTGATTTTTTTTTATCTTTTGAATGGCTGAACCGGTTCGAACGAAATTTATACCTGTTATAGATAATATCAGAAGGCATTTAAAAAAAAAATAGCAACGGAATCTGGTCACGGGAACATGAAAAAAAAATTCATGAATATTTCTGGATTTTTTTAACCCTTTTAAAGTTCTGGCACAACTACGAAATTTTTTTTGTAGAATCTTAGGATGGCTTTTTACCACACATAATTTTTTCAAAACGATCAATTGGGTACGCAATACCTAATAAAAATAAAATGTTTTTTTTTTTTTTTTGTATTTTTTAAATTATGATACATTGATAGTAGGAGAGCCGACCGTGTGAAACTCCCCGGTATAAAGTAATACTTTCCTACTAATGTACCATTATTTAAAAATTACAAAAAAAAAATAAAAAAAGCATTTTATTTTTTTTGGGTATCGCGTACCCATTTGATCGTTTTGAAAAAATTATGTGTAGTAAAAAGCCATCCCAAGATTCTACATAAAAAATTTCGTAGCTGTGCCAGAACTTTAAAAGGATTAAAAAAATCTATAAATATTCATGAATTTTTTTTCATGTTCCCGTAACCAGATTCCATTGCTATTTTTTTTTAAATTCCTTCTGATATTATCTATAACTGGTATAAATTTCATTTGAATCGGTTCAGCCATTCAAAAGATAAAAAGAAAAATTTCTAAAAAAAATTTTTTTTTCTCACTTAAACGGTTTAGTATTGAAGGCTGAAATTTGTGGAAATTATAAGTGATATTAATTACAATTGAAGCAAAAAAATGAGCACCATCCATGCGGGGGCAAATTTGCCCATCTTATCCGACTAGAGCCTTTTTAGTATTACTTATAATACGAAAAAACATACATTACATATCAAAACATAATAGAATTTTATGAAATTTTATTTCTGTTTTTTCTATTTATTGCTATTTCGTCCAGATCTGTATAAAAATTGTATTTATAGTCCGGATACAAAGATCGCAGAGTTGATGAGTTGAAGAAGACTAAAAGAGAAAGTATCGAATTCTTAATTGATGGCACGTGACAACTAACAAATCGTTACAGAAATGTTCATGTTGAAGGCGATTATATACCTACTGAAAAATAAATGGTTATTTTGTTACTAGAGGTTTGTATTTTAATTCTTCTACAGTACTGTATTTGAAACAATCACTGCAGTTTAAGATAACAATTTTTTCATAAAATATATAAATGTAGATTTTTAGCGCATTAAATCTACATTTACTGCGGATGATAAAAGTATTTATAGCAGCGTCAACACAAATAAATTATTACTGCATTGACTGTAGCATTTATTCTAAAATTATCGCTCAATATAATTTTCATAAAGTTTAGTACAATTCGTTATATTTTCTACATCATGCAATGTTTGACGTATTATCGAAACTCTATGTAAACTTGGAACTTAAAATTTGGAATTCAAATTCTTCTCTGACTGCAATTAACGAATTTAATTAATATGTACCTTCATTATTGTATTTGGAGAGAAAGCTTTTATACATTCTCATAGAAAATTGAAATTTGAAAGACAATCATCTCTGATGACAATTAACATATTTCATTTTATATGAAACTCCAGCATTGTACTGAGTGAAAGTAGATGCATTTAAATATTTTGAAAGACAGAGAAATATAAAATAAAGTAAGCATACCTATTTGCTTTTCTGTACAGGGTGTTTCATTTTTGTTGTAAACAGTAATAGATACAGAAAAACTAAGAATAAATTTATGAACTGTTTTTGGATATAAATTCATTGGCCCAGCACTAAATTCTAGGGATAACAATATTAAAAGACGAAGCATAGGTAGAGTAAATCAGGTTTTATGGATTATTATCTCTATATTTAGCATTCTAATGACATTTTCTTTTATCTTAAAAAGTGAAAGTATTTTACTCTTGGATCAAATCAAACATTCACCTTCCCCCCCTATACCAGATTAGCTCCTGTTAGGTTTTAGAATATGTACAATTTTTATCAAGAATACATTTTTCAAGCAAATTAATAATAATAAAGAGGTTAAGCATATTTTCGTAACTACGCTATGTAAAAATTGCTTAATATGTTATAACTTAGTGACCTACCATGTAGACAATTTAATCCTGATCTTTTTTATATCAATGTATTTTTGCTCAAAAAATGAGGAGAGCGGGAAATTTCATAATATATCTCTGATAATATACCGTGCGAGTTTTTTCAAAACGTACATAGGCTGTTTCACAATTTGAATCGTGGTATAAATCGTGGTATAGATATTGTTAGAAACTATGGAAACGAATGTTTTTATTTACAATATTTATTATTATTGAGTTGTGATAATAAATTTTATAAGTTCAGAGATTTATTTATAATTTTTGCTATAAAAAATGTACACAGTGGAAGAAAAGGTTCTTATGTACAATTTGTGTTCTGGTGGAAATAGTTGTCGGCAAGTCTCTGCGTTATTTAGTGTGAAGTTTTGCAGGCAGACCAGATAGATATCAACAATGTCTATACCACAATTTTAAATTGTGAAACAGTCTATGTACGCTTTGAAAAAACTCGCACGGTATATGATTTGACATGTTAAAATTATATAATTATAAAAGTTTTCACTTATGATTGTGTACTGTGTAGGCACACCATGCATTCTTACTAGGGTTAAACGTGAGCATCCTAGAAAGTCTCTGTTACTATGAGATGAGCCGAACCAATAATATATTGCCACGACCTGTCATTTAATTTCATGTTATTATTTTTTTTTCGAACGTGCTGTGCTACACTGATTCAGTTCACGTTCTGCTTAGAGCAATCAGTCAAAGTTATACAGGCGCTCAGAGTTATTGGTTTAGAATAAGTAATCGCTTTCGGAAAAAGTTGTTACGATTGTAGTTTGTAAACAATAAGTTTGTTTTTATGGCCATTTTAAAACTGTTGTTAATCGTTCTGAACAGTTCTAATTAGGTGGAGTGAAACACGACAGAACCTTTTAGATTTAGGGTTAAATAAAACGAATTTATATTTTTTGTAATCAACTTTTTTACATAAAATTTGGCTCTTTATTGTTACTAATATTTATAACACAACTAAAAATAATCTGAGAGAGCAAACGTTGCATTAATAGGATTAATTATTGTCCACTCCCGCCCAAAAACGATGCATATCCCAAATATGACATAATATTAGATTTTTGTTTTTTTTTTTGAAAGGACCTCATATTGCTTATAAACGGTACAAGTGAGGACAGTAATGAAATATTATTTAGATCAATTCATAATTTGCTTAATAAAACAGCAAATTTTATTTTTCAAGAAAAGCACCAGAAATTAATAACGTAAACTTTAATAAGAAATTCAACAAATAGAATCAGACATTTTAGGGTTTCACAAATAACTATACAGAGTGTCCCAAAATTGCTGGGACACAGAGCTACCACGTGTAGTAGAGGTCAAAATAAGTCGATTGGACCCAATTTATTTATATACCAAAATGTACCGTTTGCCCGATCAGTTCAAAGTTTACATAAAATTTTGTATTACAATTTTATTAAACTTGTACTAGGAATATTTGTTAGCATTATTTAAGAAAACATTTTTTTTCCTTCGGAACTATGCGGAATACGAAATTTTTACAAGAGTAACAAAATGAAGATAATTAATCAGTCTTCTCGCTAAAAAAATTTGAGAACCGTATTACCACCCCTAAGAAAGTTCTGAAAAAAATGTCAGGGGGTGAGGGTGGTTTTAACCCTTCTACATTTTCCTTTGGGTTTCTTTGATTACGGAAAGGAGAGTAATCCTCTAAAATGCACTTTTGTGAAATTTAATTCAATTTGTTTCACTCATTTCTGAACAGCGTACAAAAATGTGTTTTTTTATGTAAACTTTGAACTCTTCTCAGGGACATACGGTACATTTTGGTATATAAATAAATTGGGTCCAATCGACTTATTTTGACCTCTACTATACGTGGTAGCTCTGTGTCCCAGCAATTTTGGAACACCCTGTATATATTTTTGAAATTTGGAAACAGTCTTTCAGAAAATGAAAATAAATAAAATGTGATGCAGAAAACTATTGCGCATATTCGGAATTAAAACAGCACTGATTTTAAAACGAGAACTATTTTGAATTATAGCAGTTCTGAACTAAATGTCGTAAAATAAAAGAGAGCAGAACCACTCCGAAATGTTCATGTAAAATAAGCAAACAAACCAATGATAACTAAAGAGTCAGGCGTTTAAATGCACTTGCAGTCGAATTGTAGGTTACGCGGATTATTTATTCCTTTTATACAACGCCCCGTTGAAATGAAAAGATTTATGCAACGATAGAGCGAAATAATTCTTAGTCACGACGTATAAATTTGTGTAAAATTGATTATTCGTTATACACCTCTTTCGTTCCTTTAAGATGTGATTATATTAAAAAGATGAAAATAAGTTATTTTTTTACTTTTTCAGTTCATTTTTATGTTTATATAGTGAAATATTGAACAAAACTGTGCAGTAATTTCGGATGTCACCCATGAAAAAAGTGTGATTTGTAAATATTTATTTAACAATGCTAAAATCTATTCCAAACTTTAAAGGTTACTCTAGTTGTGTCACTTTTCGTTAAAATACATAGGCTACCTATACTAAAACAGTTATCTAGAATAGCATTTAAAAATTGGAAAATAGTGTAGTGGCTCATTCAATAGATGGCACTGACTAAAATTAGCCATATTGTACATGCAGTATCTCTTTTTAACACGCTTATATTAGCTTCACCTGTATGTATGCGTGCTTGCGTGCTTGCTTGCTTGCTTGTTTGTCAGTTTGTAACCGACTTCTTTGAACTTGATTTTGACCAACTTTGAACGGTCAGATTTAGTTTAAACTTTGCACACTTATCAAGGACCGACGACAATACAATAATTCCATAAGTTTGTCCCATTATCCTGACCAGGATCTCCAGGACTAAAAAGCAAAAATAAATTATAATTTAAAAAAACTAAAAAACACGCTTTAATGAACTAAAAAGTAAAAAATAATTAAATTTATTGTAAAAAAGCGTGGGGTGCTTTGTATCATATTTTCATACTACCCCACGCTTTTTTACAATAAAATTAATTATTTTTTACTTTTTAGTTCATTAAAGCGTGTTTTTTAGTTTTTTTAAATTATAATTTATTTTTAATGCACTATAAGTGCTGCAGTGTATACATAGGTTAGCTGCAGGAATATTGCTATCAACGCTCCTAACGGTTGGGTTACTATATATAAAACAACGGGTGAAATCTGTTATTAGTAATTATTCGTATGATATAACTTACACAATGGAAAACTTGCTGGCAGCCCATATCGCTTCTTATTCAAGTTCAAGACGCCCATTCAATCTAGAACAAAGATACATATTGTTAGCAAACGACAAATCATTGGCAACGTTTAGTAAAACATGAACTCCAGTAGTACAACATACTACGTACTACATATACTACATACTACAACATTCTATAGTTTAAAGGTATCATTATAGTTAGAGCCCTGCCTCACCAGGCTTCCAAAGCAGCGCAACCGGTTGAGCTGCCTATAGGCTGCCAACAAAACAATCAGAGACACCAGACGAGGACGCAGTTTTAAAAAATCAATTTTTGCAGCAAACATTGATATTATTATGCTTTAAATGGAGAGAGTCGGTCGTTTGAAAATGTGTCACTGTGTGAGTAATTGTCAACTCAGTCCGCCGCGATAGTGGAAAGTTTAGGGTTAGAATCCCTACGGTGACACAGGTTTGAAATAATGAATTTTTCCTGATTACAGCATTGTGTTACGTCATTGTTCTTACAATGGGTGTTTCATATATACTGATTGCAATCATTATGCATTCATTTAATTGATATTATTTATAAATTGTGTTGAAATCCACTAAAATTAATATTATTACGTAAAAAACATTTATTTTATAATTTCAATTATTTGCGAGAAAATTACTTACAGTATCTTATTTAGTTAACAATTAAAACAATTAAACAATTAAAAAATAAATAAAAATATTGAAACATAAAAAATAAAATTTAAAAATTTTACTATAAAATAAATTAACCATTAGATTAACAATCAATATTGATTGTTATTCTAATGGTTAATTTATTTTATAGTAAAATTTTTAAATTTTATTTTTTATGTTTCAATATTTTTATTTATTTTTTTCGGTCAAATTGCTTGTATTCCGTTAAAATCAATTATTTGTAAAAAAAACAATTTTCGGAATTGTGCGGTGAGGGGAGATGTCAAAATGATTATCTGACAGCGCAACTGGCACCGTAAAACGATGTGTATTTAACTGGACGTTCAACCAACGCAGCTCTCAGCTACCAGTAAGAAATATTTGAAGTGTCCAAGTTGGCAGCGCAACCAAATTGCCGCCCAACCGACTGGAAGCTGGGTGAGACACGCTTCATTGAACTACATGAATTTTTATATTTTTTTACAGTTTTGACAGTTAACTTCTAAACCAGTTGAGCTGCCATGGCAGTTCAATGAGGCAGGGCTCTTCTGCTATGAACGCTAACATTGTGTAGAGGGACTCAGGTACATTTTATATGTTGAAAAATATTACGTGATGGATTAAACAGTATAATTTACATTAAGCAATAAAAAGACAAGACTTTAACATTAAAGTGTTCTCAATGTTGATTGAATTACGGTTCACCAAGCGTTCAACTTTTGTAAGCAAGCGCATATAAACCCGTTGTCGGTTGAGAACTTGATTAATTTTGTTAGATGTGGGTTTGGGACTTGACACGTTACACGTGTATCGTGAAAAGCTGTTAGTGCGCCGGAGCTCTAAGGATACGTTCACAGTGACACTGCATAAGCGTATATGTATTTAGCGCTTGTATGGGATCATTGATTTAGCAGTGTCCTGGAAATATTCACTATTGTGTGAGCGAAATAAAATAAGGTGACTGACAATTTCTCTTTCTAAGAACGATGTTAGTCGTTTTCGATTAATAAGGACGGCACTTCGGAGACAAACTCACAGAATGTATTTTGTTCATAAGAAAGATATTAAATAGTGGCAATGCGTTTTCTTTTTTAAAATTAGGAAATTTGTAGCGATTGCTGAAGCTTTTTATAGTCCGAAAAAAATATTTCGAGATTTTAACAGATTTTCACGTTTTGAGACCCTAGCAATCGTTTAAGATCATTTTCTGACTGATGTCTGTCTGTATGTGTGTGTGTGTGTGTGTGTGTGTGTGTGTGTGTGTGTGTGTGTGTGTGTGTGTGGGGGTATGTGGTCAATTTTTCGCCTTCGATATCTTAAGAACGGAACAACATACGGGCATGCCGATTGTTCTATTGTGTTTATCAGCCTTTAACTTAGATCTAATTAGATTTTGAATCAAATCGGTTCAGTGGATCCTGAGATATTCAAAACAACGTTCTCAATGTCACGTATTAACATAGGTAAAAAAAATATAAATGATTTCTAGATTTTATAATATGAAAAAAATGTAAATATTTTTTTTCTCTAAAATGTATAGTTTTCGAGAAAAAAAATATTTTACAAAAAAAATAAAAATTGTACGTAAATCAAGGTAACCATGATTTTTGCTATATTAAGCTAGCCATCAGTAGATCACCAAACAAAAAAGAGGGCTATGCTTTTTTTAAAGACCACCAACAGCTAAGGTTATTTGGGCCTAGTCAAAGAATAAAAAAAGGGTGTTTATTTTTTGCAAATATTTACTAGGTGGGAAGTATAGGACTGGTCATCAGTCGAATTTTTTTTTATGTTTTCCTGTGAATGCAATTTTTTTATATAAAGATTTTGACGATATTAGACAGTTCCTATTTATTTTCTGACAATGAGCTGTGCAAGCCAGCATAAGTTCCGGATAGAGAAATACCTGTTAAAGACATTAGTGACGCTGTGAACGAATAGCGGTATTATGAACGTAACCTAAGCAAGTATACCCAACGGTGTATCACAAATGGTGTACCTAGAGAGACTTGCTCCGGTGTATCATAATAATTCACATGAAACTAACTGCTTGTTGTTTATCATCGCATTATGTTTACTTATTACGCCGTGGAATATAAGTCGAGTTATGCACGTCCAGTCATATTTTAAGACATTCGTGGGTACGATATCAAGGCCATATTAATTCTTCTTCTTTTATTTTATTTATTGTGGATTATAGACGCGTCGACAACTTAGGTCATTAGCGTCTAATTCTTCTTCTTATTTTTTTTTCTTATTATTATGTAGTCGACGTGCTTACATCCAGAAAATACTCTAGAGGAGGAGAGGACCGACTTATCGCGTAAAAGTAGCGAATTTCGTTGGTTATTGTAGATTAAAGACGCTCGACAACTGAGGTTCTTTGTGTCCATGTAGCTAATTTCGATAGATTTAAATAATATACAGAATGTTACAAAATGTATTCAGATATTTCAACCGCTTATAGTTCTAATTAAAACAAACAAAAAAATTCTAATCGACAGGGACTAGCGAATCAAATATTTCAGAGATAGAGTCGATCTTGTATTTGCCCCTCAATCCTGAAATAGTGTCGAGTATTGAAAAAAGCTAATTTAACATTTTAATTGTAAAATAATTTAAGTAAGTATTCATACACGTCCTCCATTTCTACAAGGTTTCGCATCTTCGTAAAAATGAATGGCGCACTATTCCTGACGTGGATAGTCTGATAGACATTTTCTATTCTTTACTTCAATTCATCTAGATAGACGCTGATGACATCAGCTGTTGAGCGTCTATAATCAACAATATATTCTAATCAGTTCCTCTAGAATCTAGATCTATACTGGTTTTGAATAAACAAATGGCTTTAAATATCCTCAAACAAAAAAGTCAAATTTAGAAATCTAGGGTGGCTAATCAATTGGACTACCTCGTCCTATACATCTGCTGTTACAATTCTGATTTAAGAAATCTTTGATGATAACTGAAAAATGCGTATGAGCCCCATCATGCATCAACCATAGGTGTAGCCTATCATTGAGGGGTAAATTCAAGAACCACTCTATCTTTGAAACAAGTTGATTTGTGTGTCCATGTTGATCAAAACTTTTGTTTTGATTTGAACTATAAGTGGATAAAATATACGAACACCCTGTACATGTATGGTAGAATATAAACATTTTTTTCAGTTTTTAAATAGAGGAACCTGTCAAAAAACTGTCCCGAACACAGTAACTAATTGTTCGAACATTATTTATTTCAACTTCGCTCCTTCTGGTAAAAATATCAACCCGTACTTCCACCATATTCACCCGTACTGCCAACATATAACCCGTACTGCCACCATAACTATTCCCTTTGTTGAATGAAGTTCAGCATAGTGAAATAGGAATCAGAAGGAACTATTTCAATTATTTCAGGTGATTGAAATTTCACTTCCGGAAAATAAGAAGCGACAGAAAAAGTTCCGCTAAAGATTCGAAACCTTACCTATTTGAATCTTAATATCACCAGCATATTGTTCGTTCTTCTTTTATAACAAAACTTTTTTTTAACATTTGAACAATAAAGCACCTTTCAAATGAAAAATCTAGACCCTGGCGCCATCTTTTTATTTCCCAAAACAAATTTAATTTCAAAGAAACGCTTATGTGATAAGATTTTACCTCGATATTGTCAAGACTCTTTAATTCAATTCCTTCAAAAGTTAAGAAGAAGAAGATTCTAATTAAAACAATTAATAATAATTATTAAATATTCATTATGTTATTCCCTTGGAGGTGATTGCATATAAATAAACAATTTTCTGAATAAAAAGTATTTCAAGATTCCAATATTTTAAAAGAATGTTAGCATTCTATTGAAAAACATTAATAAAAAAGTACGGCATGTTTTTTCAAATTTGATGTCGGAACTAAAATATTCTTCAACATTTACTACACGCCATTTAGCTATTTTACATTACAGTAAACTCAACGCATTCTTTCGAGTGTCGAACAAATGATACAGTTGCGTAATCTGAACAGTCTACTGTGACAATTGATTTTTAAAATAGAAATGAAATCTAGATAAATGTTTCGTTTTATTTGTTTAGGAAATGTACACAGTTTATCTTATTTGGATCAGAACTAGAATGTATACGTATCTAAAAAACGAAGAAGGATGACAGACAATTTATTTTGAACGCGTTATGTCTACTTATAGTTCAGAATAAAATTGTCCCTAAAACAACATGCGATCAAGGAAAAAAGATATATTAAATTTTACTATCAATTATGACATTCAAAAATTTTTTTCCAAGGTTTTTTTAAATTTTATTTTTATCTTAATACTTATCAATTTGCCATTATAAATTATTGGTTATCTAAATGACATCAATATTTTATCATTTTATATTAAAAATATAGAAAACGGTGTTGATTGTGTTTAACTAATTTTTTTTCGTGTTTAATTAGTATTTTTTTATCCTATAATCTGCCGTCAAAAATGTTCTGTCGTGAAAAAAAACCTCATAAAAATCGGTCCACTTATTGAAGAGTTATATAATTGTCACAGACAGACATACCTATTCCTCTTTTTTTTGTCGAGGGTTAAAAATTGATATTGTGAATTTTCTGAAATTCTAATTTATTTTATTTTTGGTACTTCATACCTCATAAGATATTCACGTGTATTGAAAATATAATTTTGTTTGATTTTTTTGTTTCCGATGACCAGGAATATCAGACAACAAGGTCTCCTAGTACGCATTTAAACAATCGATTAAGTAGGATTGGACTTATTATAAAAATAATTCTTTGGGTTACTGAAATGATTTTTAATACCCGACAAAAAAGGGGTGTTATAAGTTTAACGTGTGTATCTGTGTGTGTATCTGTGTATCAAACGGATCAACCAATTTAAAAGCAGTTTTGTTTGTTTGAAAGATGGTATTTGCGAGATGGTTCTTAGCCATGTTTGGTTGAAATCGGTTCAGCCATTTCCAAGATTTTCAGATTTCATCACAATTTGTAATATTTGTGGCATCGTAGCTCCCAAACGGATCAACCGATTTAAAAGCGGTTTTGTTTGTTTGAAAGATGGTATTTGCGATATGGTTCTTAGCCATGTTTAATTGAAATCGGTTCAGCCGTTCACAATTTGTAATATTTGTGGCATCGCAGCTCCCAAATGGATGGACCGATTTCAATGCGGTTTTGTTTGATTGAAAGATGTTATTTGCGAGATGGTTCTTAGCCATGTTTGATTGAAATCGGTTCAGTCGCTTGTGAATTATATTGAGTTAAAGTTGCAATCTTTAAACGATTGTATCGCCTAGGTAACGTACCTATTTTGACAATATAATTGATATAAACAGCAAATATTTTTTTAGTTTAAAAAGTATGAAATAAAATTAAATTAAAAATTTAAAAACCCCCGACGCAAAAAGTAAACCTTTAAAAAGTGAGAAATAATTAATATTAGTTTAGATGAAATATTCTATTCGTAAATGCGTCCGGACCATGACTGTAAAATGACAAAAATACCAATGTCTCAGCGGTCCCCGACGCATTTATGAATAAAATATTTCATCTAAACTAATTATTAATTATTTCTCACTTTTTAAAGGTTTACTTTTTGCGTCGGGGGTTTTATAAATTTTTAATTCAATTTTTAAACAATATATTAAGGGATTTAAAATTAAATTTTGTTTGTCATTAACAAACGTAGTCACATACCATAATAGCTGAATTTAATAAGTATAACTAATTAACTTAATTAACCATTTAACATTACAGTAATTTAATTTTCGGCAAGATTTTGACGTATGTATCAATGGTATATATTTTACACAAACCCTCATCAAAAGCTGCCACTAGCACCTGTCAGACTATATACAAAATAGAAGTACGCTCCCATTTATATATTTTAAATGGCGTTGTAAATAAAAAAGTACTATTGTGAGAGATAATTGAATTAAATTACATGGAAATTAATTCAGTTATACTTTTTATAATAAAGAGTTTAGTCACGTCTAACCACAATAATTTTATTAATGAATGTACATTTCAAGAGCTAAGCTCCCATCATCAGCAAATACTAAACTTAGTATTTGCTGATGATGGGAGCTTAGCTCTTGAAATGTACATTCATTAATAAAATTATTGTGGTTAGACGTGACTAAACTCTTTATTATTAAATCAAACCACAGTGCTCTTAATTATTCTTATACTTTTTATGAAAGCTCTTGTATTATAAATACATAAATATCTTTCAATTTTCAGAATGTGATGTGTTCCGTGACATTTTTTATTTTCGAATGAGGGCAGTATAGCCTAGTGGATAGCGTACTTGGTACCGCAGCCTCTAGACTAGACTGCCGTGGGTTCGAATCCCACCTGCGCTTAGGATGTTTTGTGATGTTATTTAGTTTTAAGAAAGTTGTTATTTAGTGTAGTTGAAAGACGCTAATGACCTGAGATGTCGACGCGTCTATAATTTACAATAAATAAAATAAATAAATAAGATTTTCGAATACTTCTCATTCTTAATATTATCATGATGTTCCTTATAGAATCAAACCAGTCATGATTTTATAATTCAAAAAGGATTCTACTTTTTTACATTTGAAGTGCCCCGATATCTATATACAGGGTGTCCAAGACTTGCGTTGTCGGCCGATTTTTTTGGTGGAATTGTATTCTTTAGGATATTTACTAACACTTTTATTAAGGGTTGTCCAAACCTAAACCTAATATTTTCGTATTAAAATATTAGGTTTAGGTTTGGACAACCCTTAATAAAAGTGTTAGTAAATATCCTAAAGAATACATTTCCACCAAAAAAATAACCTCGTTGTATTTAACAATCAAAAGTTACACGTGATTAAAGTTAGGTAAAAGAATTACATTATTTTGAACACCCTGTATAATAAATTCATTTTTTTAGGACAGACATTGATTTGTCCGTCCATTATCTAGTGATCCTCAAAATTTCAGTTTGATAAAGGTTTCTGTTTTGGCTATGTCAAATTTTACGTAAAGGTCTGCACGTGTCAAAAATTTCTAAAAAACTTGAATAACTCAAAAATTACTGAATTTTCGAGCATAGCTTCCCTTACAATTTCTATTCATATTTAGGTGCAGAATTTAAAAAACAAATAAAAACAGGGTGCTAGGTTGAAAAAAACATAACTTTGATCTGCCACGCTTAAACGGGACAGGCTGTATAATTGAAAATATTTTTAGGTTATACACCATTAAAATTTATACAACTTTTGTATTCAAACTTATTTTCTATCTTCACCCAAAATCAATATATCGGCCGACAACGCAAGTCATGGACACCCTGTATATCGGTATAAGCAACGATATATTATCGTGTAACATGTTAGCAAAAAAAAAAACACTAACAACTAGCTGATAAAATTAATGTAAAGGTTTGAAAATTTGTATTTAAGTTTAATCGAATGTCCTCTTTTCAGTTAAAGAAATTGGCCTGAAAGCAGTACTATACTTTTAGCCCAATTATTATGTATGTTGCACATGATAATATTTTGCATATGTAATTTCATGGCACGCTGAGAAACGCAATGTCATACTCAGTTTAATTTTAGTTTGTTCTATCGAGAACTTATTTTCTTTTGTTTCAAATAATAATGTCAAAAGGATTCCAGTTTATAATTTATTTAAATATAAAATATAACGCTTAGGTACTTGATTTTTTTCTGAAAATTAGATATTCATAGTATTTTAGTATCATTTGTGACCGCTAGAAATTTTGTAACAATCATCATTCTTACAGCAAATTTCGCTTGGTATTAAAGGCACGTGGGTATCATTTTAATCCAAGCCATACATACAGAGTTCGTTACACCGCTTCGTAGTATTCAAATTCACTCCTCAATCTTTACGATTCTTCAAAGCCTCCTCCTAATTTATATTCACCTCACATAAGTCGTTTTCTATTACTCTATTCAGGAACGGTTCTAAAGTTTTTCCAGTTATAATTACGCAATTCGCAAACTTTTCAGTACTATGTCTACCTATTGTTGCCGTCTCGTCTTATATCGACGAAAAATGATCATTCTCGTTCTCGTCTCATTACTTTCTCAAATATGTCTTTCTTATCTCAAAATCGAAAATTATCGTCTCGATATTTCAGTATGCCATCTCTTACAACCAGCAGAAATACTGCATCTGTAGTGAAGTGTTGTAAGTACGCGTTTCCTGTAAGCAAAGATTAAAAAATACGGAGATGCATTTAGCTTTCGCGTTTCCATCAGGATCTTCTAGCATTATTATGCATCGCAGTGACCAGTATTACTTTTTTTCGGACTTCAACTGTCGCCAGTCAAACATGGCCCAGTTGCATTCTAGATGTAAAATTATGTATCACTGACCAAAATCACTATTTGCCAGACGGCATATAGATAGACTAGAGGCTAATTTTTGGAATTCGATACAAAAATCTAATTTTCACTTCGTTTCTTTCTAATACTTCGTAAAATATACAACTGGACAGTAATTTAGTCAGCATTTTAATGGTCATAGATCTGATATTGTAACGACTTTATTTTGTAGTTGTAGTTTATTTTGTCAAACAATACATAAAATCGTATAATTATAATATGAATATTAAATCAAAGGACACAAATATCATGCAATATGTTTTATTTATTTATGACTTCAGTTGATAGATTTATCTGGGTCTAATACCAATACGCATTTTCAAATTATTATTATTTTTTATCCCTAAAATCTCGGCTATTACCAAGCCCTGCAATATTTTTAAAGACAAATTATATAATAGATTATTTTGATCAAAATGTTAGCAAACATTATCATACCAGAAAAAATGAATTTTCAATTAAACACAAAACAACATTTTTTGAAAAAAGTTCTGTGTACCTAAATGTACCTAAAGTTACATGAAAATTTAAAAAAGATAAAGAACACAAAAAAATTCAAAAATGAATTAAAAATATACTTAATTTCTAAAGTTCCATATCATTTCAACGATCTATTGTAAAGAATTCTGTATTTTGACGTTTTGTATACCGGTTGGTCGCTGCAAATAAAATTCTATTATTATTATTAAGCTAAGATCCAAATACGGTTTACCAAGTGAAACGTTAATTTTCTGAAAAAATTTGTGAACGAAAACCTGGATGACAATTTTCAGGTGAGCTTTGTCTAATTTAAGTCAAAATTGAAGTTTAATTTTTCAATAAGGCTTTGAAACAAAAAAAAATAAATTAATAGATTTATACGGCTGAATTGCAATTGAACATTTTTCGTTGGAAAGCAGCCAATTATATAATTTTTTTTTTTTTTTATTTCAAAACAAAACAAAATGTGCTTCGACTACTATGGTCATTAGCACTGCTGCCGAATGGCATCTTATATAAATTATATAATTGATTCGAAACATACTGCATATAAGGGGAATGTTAGATTAGTAACCTTGTCACGGTTGAGTAAATGTAAGCTCATTCCGCCGCGAAAGTGGAAAGATTCTGGTTAGAGTCCTGACTGTGACTATTGTTGGTAAAATGATTTTTTCCAGTATGTTTCGAATCAATTATATAATTGGCTGCTTCCCAACGAAAAATTAAAAAAAAAAATATTATATTATGAGTTTTGCCTATATTAGAAATCATTTACATAAACACAGTGACGTTTATTTCATATTAATACATTAAGGATTTACGGAGGTACAAATTTTTTTATTTTTTAATCTTTTAACATCGTCAAAATCAAAACGCGTTCGTTGCAAATATTATATACTCTATATAACCAGGTCGCCTATGTTCCCTGTACATTGATCCTGCACGGTCTGAATATAGATAATGTGTTAAATATACGGGCTGTCAGTTTCCATTAATTGGTGAAAATTTAGGGTCATGATTTATTGACGCAACACATTATTTCCATTTCGATAGAGATTTGGATTTACATACTCCTATATAAATTTGGAGAAAATTGGTAGGTTTGTGATCTGCACGACCGTATTTTAAAATAACAAAAGAAATCAGTAGTGTGTGCAGACAGCATTGTAAATTTGTCATTGTTTGTTTTATTTGTCTGCTTTTTTACAAGAACCTAATCCGCTGGCGTTATTTTCCACGTACTTTTGTTTTCTTTTTCTTACAGCTCCCAGTTGAAGGTACACAGAACAAATCTATTTTTACCCATTTTACCCTGTCACAAAAACTGACATATTTTTACGCACAATAAATTTTTATATATCACTGTTTAAAACCGAAAACTAAACGCGTTTCAACATAAATTTAATAATTCATTCTTTATTTCTAATTGTTTTTGTTTATATAAAAATAGTGTCTTGACTTCTGGAAAACCAAGCCTTATTTTTTTTCTTTTATTTATTTATTTATTGTAGATTATAGACGCGCCGACATCTAAGGTCATTAGCGTCTTTCAACTACAAAATAACAGCTAACTTAAAACTAAATAACATCACAAAACATTCATGATCGCAGGTGGGATTCGAACCCACGGCAGTCTAGTCTAGAGGTTGCGGCGCCAAGCACGCTAACATCTAGGCTATACTGCCCTCATATTTTTTTTTCAGTCCTTCAGCGGTTCAGTGTAACAGTAAGAGTCCTTTCACAATATCAGGTTTAGTTTTAAACCTGAAGAAAACCGGATAAGTAATGGAGCATTTGTTTAAATGTGACCTTTCAGGCTATCAGGTTCAGGCTTGGCGATCGGCTGCAGCCGAATCGGTCGACTGAAGAATCAGGTTCCTTAACGCCGGATAAAGTAGTGGTGGGGTATTGCAGCAAACGCGCGCTTTCACACTTGTCTGGTGTTCGTCTTCAGGTTTGATTTAGTTTTGCTTCAACAAACGAATATTAAATTTTTTTTAATAAACATAAAACCGGACCTGCTGAAAACCTGATCGCGTCCGGGTATTTAATTTTCACTTCAGGATTCCATCAGGTTCAAAACCTTTGTTAAAAACTGAAATTGTCAATTAAATTCTTTTACTTCCCATCTCTAACCCAGCGATGTAGCTTAGTGGTACTGCACTAGACTCGCATTGGGAAGGTACTGGGTTCGAATCCCAGCGGGGGCAGATGTGGCTAGGACTTTTTCTTACTGCCTCACGTCGAGAAACGGTAATTCCTGTACCGGCCATCTTGTTTGAGGTTTTCCATGGTTTCCCTCAATAATTCCAGATGAATATCAAGATGGTTCTTTATTCAAGGCCATGGCCGATTACCTGTCAAACTCCTATGTTCCCAAAGTTGTCTACCTTATCCTAATGTTAAAAATTCCTCCATTCGCACATCGCTATTAATTAAGTTGAAGTATAAAAATGTATAAAACGGGAAGTGGTAAAAATGGAAAATAGTAATGGTACGAATGGCGTCTGTTATGAAATAATGTCGAGAAACGGACGTTAAATGCATTATTATTATTATTATTACTTTCCATCTCTACTAATATTGGAGCTTCGACTCGTCTTAACGAGAAATAGCCAACTTATTCTCGTTTTAAATTTCGAAACAAGAAATTTTACGGCTTGTCTTGTTACTGTTTCAAGGACACCTTTCTCGTCTCGAAAACAAAAATTCTCGTTTCAATAATTCAATACGTATACTATCTTCATAAAGCAGGGACAATTATATTTCTCGATATTTCTAGTGTCAGCGATATGCGGCGAGAAAAATTTTGTCTCATCGGTAACACAATTCGTGATAATTTATTGGCGCTACTGATTTACGAACAACATTTCATCTCTTTTTAGGCACGTCATCTTGGCTTAAAGTTCTTTTGTTTTGTTTTGGACATTTATAGCGTCATCTGTCGTGATAAATTTATTATTCAAACTGTAACTTGAAGAATATAACATATGAGCCCACATAAGGAAAACTGCTACAATATACTTGTTTAGGATTTGTATGTATACTGTCACATCTGTTGAGCATCGAATGAATTATATTTTATGTGTTTCTCAAGTAAAATAAATATAAAATAACATTATTTCATTTTCAGAATTTAGTATTTTTTAAGGCTAGGGTTATTTGGGCCTAGTACCAATTCATATTCATTTTTTTAATTTCGCATAGGAAGTTATTGTAATGGGTTCGAAAATTCAAATCATAATTTTTAACATATTTATATGTTTCAAGGTCAACACAGTATTTTTAGACTATTTTTGAAAAAATGTATCTGTGTGTGTGTGGATGGACGCAACATTAATAAACAAATTGACACGCGCATATATGTCGCTACTTGTCAGCGTTAAGAGCATTCTGGTGCATCGTTCTATGGGGCGGTGGCGATCAGACACAACTTGTTGAGTTGACCGCGTGTACCGACGTATATGGTTAACGTTATTGTATTCATACAGAAATACAAAATATATCTAGAAAGTTAAAAACTGCACGAAGTCACCGCAAATACTACCGCAACAGTATGGCCTATACAAAAAACGCCATCGCGCTAATGTGCTCAGGCCTTAACTAAGTGGTATTATTATGGATTATTGTTTTCTTTTTAAAGAACTGTTACGTCGAGTTTTTAAAAATTTCTATTACAAAGACAGATCAATGTGAAAAGCATATATTAATTTCTTTATTGTATATAAAAACAAGTAGAGGACAGAGTGGTGTAACGGTTAGCGTAGCGGCCTTTGGATCACACTGTCGTGGGTTCGAATCCCGCCTCCGCTCATGAATGTTTTGTGATGTTATTTAGTTTTAAGTAAGTTGTTATTTGATGTAAAAAAGACGCTAATGACCTAAGTTGTCGACGCGTCTATAATTTACAATAAATAAATTAAAAACAAGTATCGTGTATATATCATGTGTGTATCATGTATTTAGTTTTTAAGCAGAATATCTAACAATGTAGGTACATTAATTGAAATTTTCTAATTTACATGTTGGGATATATTCGCAAATAATTATTAATCATAATTCATGATCCTTTGGTTGTAAACCACCAGCTTATCATAGGTAGTCATGTGGGTAAGATAATATAGGTTCACCAAATATCTATATAGTACATTGATTGAGGTAGATTAGATTGATGGATGAAAGTCTAAGCTTATCGATATCTAACGTATCTAAAACT
This sequence comes from Mongoloraphidia duomilia, assembly GCA_039654895.1. Taxonomy (NCBI): domain Eukaryota; kingdom Metazoa; phylum Arthropoda; class Insecta; order Raphidioptera; family Raphidiidae; genus Mongoloraphidia; species Mongoloraphidia duomilia. The sequence continues at coordinate 43,461,648 of CM077524.1, read as the reverse complement.
GGTTTCTATTAACCACATGGAAGATCACAGAATAATGTAATACCGTCGGTGATCCCACAGGAGCATCATTTACGAATTTAGGGGCAGAGAATGTGTAGAGTAAAGGGAGCAACATATAAACGTCCTTTCTACAAGTTATAAGGATGTGCAGTAAACTTTTGTTAAGTCAGCGCCAATAGGTCTTTTGGTAAAGATAATGCTTACTTTACAGGAGTCCGTTCTATTTATTTATAGGTGGCACTATTAAATAATATGGGTTGTCAGATTTTTTTCGTATAACAAATAGTTCACCAGGTGACCACTGTAATGTTATTTTTAATTGTACTGAACTACTATAGAGAATTTCCTTGTAAATAATACATGTAGCCCAATCTAGTTCTCAAAAGTAAACCACTCTGGTAAAAGTTCTTGCAGACACAGTGTTAGATTGCACATAGGGTGTTGCGGGAAGAATGTGCAGGTTGAAAACAGTAAAGCGCAGGAGGGGAAGTGTTGGAAACGTTAATTTAAGGAGAAACTACTTAAGAATGGCTATTGTGTCAAGTAGGTATTTTCAGGAAATCTAATGCAAAAAGAAATAGTCTGTTCCGAAATTGACTTCCCAATGGACAGAGTTAGTTTTTATGAACGGTAAAAAGATATTTTTAAATAATAAAAAAATTTGGAAAATTCTCTCGTAAGAGTTTAAGCAGTTGCTGAATTTATTTTATAGACCAAGACAGAAAATTATTTTCCATTTATTATCCATTTATAAATTGTTTGTTTTCATTTTTTTGTAATAAACAATATGAACGAAAGTCTTTTTTTATTAATTTTGTTTTAGATTTCGTTTTTTCTTTGTATCTAGATTTTACCCATAGTACACTAGAAAGTGAATTTTAAGACACTTGTATATATTTCTTATTACCAGCTATTTTTGCATCCATCTGATCCTTGGCAACGGAAGCTATGTGCCTGGAGCATAACATGCTCGTACAGTACGGTTCAGTGTAAAAATTAACCAATTAATTGACATGTAATTAATGACAATCCGTTAATAAAATCGATTCATTAGTCTATTTTTAGGGTTCCGATACTCAGAATGAAAAGACGAAACTCTTATAGAATCACTTTCGTGTCTGTCTGTTCGTCTGTCCGATCTCCCCCTCCACTTATCTCCGAAACAACTGAGCCTAAAATTTTTAAAAAATAGGGAATATAGGGCCTCACTCATAGTTTACAGGAAAACCCAAACGAAAATCCTGTCTTTAAATTCCCACGGGAAACGGAATACTCTTACCGCATATTTATACTGTGTATACAGTATAATATTATATTCCGTTATGGGTATTAATCGACTATAGACAAGTATAGACTATACACACGTATGCCATTGTATCTGCCGCTGTGAAACAAGCACTCGCAAAGTAATGGTTAAGGCGCAAGGCTTTCGCATGTCACTACGAAGACCCGGGTTCAAATTCAACTAAAGATACGTAATTGTTTTTGTTTTTTTATAATGTGAACATTTTGGAATTTTTTACTTTAAGAATTAATTTATTTAAATTTGATACGGATAAATTTTGAAAGAAGAAAATAAAATATAAGTAAAAAAAACTTTTTTTGCAGTACAGAACCCTCGATGCGCGAGTCTGACTCGCGCTTGGCCGGTTTTTTTTCACTTCTATACCACACTGGCAACGTAAAACATTATTTATATGTATATTCAAATAATTAAAAAATACGGTCTTATTATTATCGATCAGATATCGTGTAATAAAACTGTAAAAAACTAAAAACGTCTTATGAACTTATAATGGAATAAATTATCTGCGTAGTATATTTACCAAAGTTCACAGCTATTATTATGTTGATATTTTAAAAAACACGTCTCTTACGGGAAGTAAGTTTTGACTTATTGAACTCTTTTGTAGGCTACAGTCCGTTCCATATTCAATATATACATTACACACACTTTCGTATTGTCTATCATTCCTAGGGATTGCAATTGCTGGATCCCTCATCCAGCAATCCAGCTGGATCCAGCATATTTTTCGGCCTGCTGGATCCAGCACCGGGTGCTGGATCCAGCGCTACGGATCCGCAAGTAATTAACTTTCCAAGTAATGACGCAAATCAATTGTCAGTTTGTATTCACACAAAAGCAAATGATTGATCTCAGATCTACAAAAAAAAATTGATACAAATGCTTGGAAAAATGTTGTTTCGAAGTGAAAATTGTTCAATTGTCCATTGTGCATTTTCAATATTACTATTCCATCTCCGTTGCCAATCTATCTATCTATCTATCTATAATATGTTAATATAAATTAATTAGTAGAATTATATTTGATAGTATATAATTTATAGATTACCTACATTATATACTAACTAAACATGTAAAGTTAATTATCTCAAGTGTTAAACTGAACCAAAGTTAGGTTTACTATCTAAATGTGTAAGAAGTTTTAGTGATTTGTAGTGACCAGCCGAAATAATAAAAGTTTCTTAAGTATTTTTAAAGAATCGATAAATTGCTGGATCCGCGCTGGATCCAGCTGGATTGATGTCGATCCAGCAAAAATTCCGCTGGATTGAAAACGTTGCTGGATTGCAATCCCTAATCATTCCTAACATACACTATATCCAGTAAAACTTTTGTAAGACTTTAATCGGTGATGGGTCTGGCCAATGCTATAAAAAAGGCCCTAGTAAAAACCTCTCGGTTTTCGAAATATTTAGACTTTTTAAACGCATTTAAATGCCTTTTGTGATTTAAAACTACTAGATTATTTTTTGGAATAAAAAAATATTTCTATTTGAACAGGGTCTCAATTTTGAGTAATTACCAACTATCTAAATTTGACTCATTATTATTTCCCATCCATTTGCTAACGAATGTACGTAATTAAGTTGATGTCAGATATGATGGAAAGATAACGCATTGTCCGAAATAAATAATAAGGAAGCAATAAAACCAGACTGGCCTAGAAAAGGAATCCAAAGCGGAAGGCTTATGACAAGATACCGCTGATACATAATAATGAAATTGTAATGTTAGCGTAGGAAAGCTAAAATAAATTGAATATTAAACAATGAATCTAAATTAGCAATTCTAATTTAAGTGTAATGACAAACAAAATACTAACAACTATGGTATTGTTATACTAACAATGAAATTAATAATAGGTAATCAATATGATTAGACTCCTTACCGCAACTAAACTCACCTGGAACAATACAAATAAAAAATCTCAAGTCATCTGCGGCCAAAATCCTTGGATACATCCATTTTATTTTTTAAACGCGCATCTAATTTGATTTTTTTTGCAGATTTGGATAGACGACCGTATAATAAAACCATATCTGTTTTTTCAATATTCGTAAAATGTCCAGTTTTAAGAATATCAGAGCAACCGGTAATAACTGATTATAAAATTACGCATTTTATCCAAATTTTATAACAGTTACATAATCAGTGAGAAAAGTTTGTATTTAATTAGTCCTTACAAAGTGCATACTATGAAATTCGATTCGCCAGTGACGGATACATTTTTCTAATAAACCTTCTTCATTTTTGCCTCGAAAATAAGCCTGCCGATTTCTTTCATATTTTAGGAAAGTGATTATTTTAGCCTTGTTAACTTCCCATTGGAAGTTATTGTAATGGGTTCGAAAATCGAAATCAAAATGTATAACAAATTTTTATGTTTCAAGGTCACTAAACTATTTTTACACTATTTTTAGAAAGATGTCTGTATGTGTGTGTGTGTACGTACGTACGTACGTTTGTGTCCATTTCTTTCTAAGACGAAATCTCGAGAATGAAAAATGATATCGACTACGTTAGGCTGCCAATCGACGCGTTTTAACGTAAATATGATCTGAAAGAATTTTTTTCAAAATCGGTTTAGCCGTTCTTTTTTCTTAACCAAATAGACTCCAAAAAAGTAAATTTTACACAATATCTCGCGAATAAAAAATTATATCGACATCGTAAGGGTGTCTATCGAGGCGTGTTAACGTCATTTTGATCCGACATAAATTTTATAAAAATCGGTTCAGCCGTTTTTTTTTTTAAATTATTGTTAAAAATAAATAATAATTATGTTTTAATGATTACTTGTGTGTGTAACATCTAATTTAATTATTGTTATTAAATATTTATCAAACTGGGAAGTTCGTCGTGTGGACATCAAGGGTCGCACTTTAGTTATAATAAACGACCCACCTCACGGCTTGTTTGTGGAATTTTTTTCCGCCTCTATTTCTGTATCATTCTGTATCCGGGATATAAATGAATAATATCGACAAATTAAAAAGTGAAAAGGTTTGAGTATACATTATAGTCGAAACGCTGGAATACTGTTATTTATATAGTGCATGACTTTTCTATTAGTCTCTTAATCCGAGAGTTGGTGAATGCATAAATAGGATTTACAGTTTAATATTGAAAATATTAACTGGTTCTAGGCCCAGAGATATCGGGCAGTTGGCAGCCTTTAATTTGAATATGGTGAATAAAAATTAATGTGAATTTTTATGACGTTAAATTGTCTGGTTAGGGACTTATATTTAAAGTTATCGTGCCATAATATAATTATTGTCTAGTTTTTCATTCTTTACTTCAAAACTATAATACTATTTTGAGTGAAAACAATTCTTCGATAGAATCTTATCTGCAAAATATAGGTATAATTTTATATATCTACGTATATGCATCATTCAGTAGAATTTTTATACATTTTTTTGCTACATAAACTATCTTAATTGATTTATAGTTCTAGTGTATATGGCATAAAAACACACTGAAAAATATTCTTCATATATGAAATTTGAAAACTTAGTTTTGCCTCACTTGTAAAATAACTATTTTATAGATAAGATAGTTTTGCATCGATAGCAAAAATATTTCTTTAATTTGTGATCACGTTTAGATATACATTACGATGCTTTTACAAGATTTTATTTAACTTCGCCTGTCTGTTTGTCTGTCGTAAAGTCTTGCTAATCAATTTTGAACGACTTCCACATTTTGTACACATAGATATGCATTCCCGATGACAATACATTCGTTAATTGAATAAAATATTAGTTTTAAAAATTTTTAAAGACAAGCTTTTGTTGAAATGTGCTGAAAAGGGAAAATAATTTTTAATAATTTAGGTTCATAAACGTGGGTCGTTACTAATAAACTATCATAGAGTTTACAACCCACGATTTTATAATTATGAACCTAAATTATTTTTTCCTTTTTAGTACATTTCAATAAAAGCTTGTCTTTTAAAAGTTTTTTACTAGCATTTTTTTTCTTATCTAGGTATACATATTATAAATTAAAGTCCCCCGCCGTATCTCATTCGTGCTAATCTCAGGATACTCACTGTAGGGATTCTCATTTAGTTTTCACCAATATACAGACTGATTCACGAGGAAGGTTTAGGTATATAATTTATGAATATTTTGTGCAAATTAGCTAATGTTATGACGATATTTGTCGATTAAGTCGGAAAAAAATGTGCTTCCTGAGAGCTTCCATGGCGTGCGCTGCGTAAATCGATAAAGTTTTATGAAAATCATGTTAATGGCTTTTACCTAGGCGAATGCTATCTGCCTGGGCAAATGGGTTTTTTCTTTTTATTTGCTAAATGACTAGGCAATTATTGCTATTTGACTAGGCTTATGGTATTTGCCTGAATCTTTTTTAGGTAAATAACAATAAATATATGTCTTAATTAAAGAAAAGCTAATATACTACGTTAATAAACTATCGCAGAGTTCTCTAATTCTCAATATATATCTATCTAATTCTTTTCTTGTTGTATTTATTTTTTACAAAAATTTTCATGGCATTCAACGCACTCAGTCTATTCGTTGTTGGTTTTTTCACCAAGCTTGAAGAGATTTACGTCGAAATGTAGTTACGTATATCTGACTGTGCATATTTAGGTTATGAAACGAAGCATGTGTTGATGACAGACGCAGAGCGTAAATTTTTATGTGGAACAGCATTGAGCTTGCGGCAAAAATTTATGCGTCGAATTTTCAATTTCAACAAATAATATAAATAGACATTTACTATTTATTAATATGAAAAAGAGACTTTAGACGAAGACATTTTTACATTCAATTTGTGAACATTTAAAGCGATGTTTTTGTTACAAAACAAAATTGATAGCTAGTTATTTTATGACTTCTGTACGAGGTATGTATTATTATTATTGTGAAGGAAGAATTCTTCAAGAATTTTGCATCCACAAGCACCTAAAACTTCAGGTTCGTCACCGTCATACAAGGGATACTTGCGGAGCAAGGTGAAACTATAACCGCGTCTCAAACCATGAAATGGGCGATTACAATGAGTTTGGGTCGTGCGCACGAAGTACACGGAGCGACCTAATATAAGCAAGCCTTTGCATTATTATTATTATATACCCATAGCTACGTTATTAAATTAAATAAAATTAAATGAAGATAAGAATGGTGCGAGTGGGGTGTGTTAGTACATAATCCATATTTTGTATTTACTAGAGAAATAATAAGAAATAGGCAGAATAAAATTGTATGTGCGTATTTACCAAAAATATTTTTTGTGACCAAAAAATAAAACAGAAAAAAACGTTGTTAATAATTTTCATCAAAACTTCAAATTGGTTTCGTAAAAATAAAGCTTTATTATTACATAATCGTAATAATTTTTGGAGAAAAATAAATAACATACAAACAAGGCGCTCAATTATTATACTAAACATTGATTTCAGAACAAAATATTCTTCTCCTAGTGAAATATTTAATATCTTATAATACGTTATATTTAAAACACAAGCCCTATTTCTCTAGACAATCCGCCAGCAACCTCTGCTCAACCGATTGACATAATTTTTTTTTTAAACTGAGGCCTTTAGTCCACAGATATGTTATCGCTATTTTTTTTTTTTGGTGAAATTTCTTTAAAAGGGGTGATTTCAAGCGATAATAGTAAAAATGACGAGGGGGGCGTGGGGTGAAGAGCAACGTAAACAGAGAAAATCCATCGGCGTTCACGATACATGAGTGTGAGAGAAATGCAAATATGTACGCATGTCGTGGATAGGCTATGCAAACAATAAACAATGAAACAACTTGACAGTTGTACATTTTAATTTTTAGAGCCCAGATTTTAATAGGGTTATATTGACAAAATTTCCAAAAGTATTTAAAATTAAACAATAAAGATGTATATGTGCGTGCAAATTTTTTTTCTCTTCTAAATATAGTACTTCTCAAATACCGACAAACTCGTCGATTTTTTTCTGAAGATCATTCGTACGTAAGTATTACACTGATAGATACGTTCTATAGCTTCTAAAAAACTACTATTTTACGTACACATTAAAGTTATGTTTGAATCAAAAATATTTATCAAAAATTATATTAAAAACATATCGTTAAAAGCTAGGTTATGTGTTTTACTCACGCGTTCGTATACACAATGATATTAAGAAAGCTTGAAATATATATTTCTTATTGTTTTCTTAATAAAGTGATTCATATTACATATAAAAAAGGTTTGTGTTGGCAAACTTTTTTTTTTGCGATAGCCTTTACTAAACCATTGTTCTTTGAAGACAGTGTTAAGTCGTCGCAAAAAAGTTTTGCACGGGTACACTAGTACGTAATTATTTTTTTAAATAAATTGAAAATTTAATAGATACTTTTGCTAGTTTTCAAATTAGAACCTGGAAATTGGGAATTTGTAATAGTGTGACAAAATCCCAGATGCTAAGCCTCTGCTTTCAACAGAACATTCGAGAGTGCAGCGATTGTCTGTTTGTTGTAACAATGTGTAGGCGTGGCAGATATACCGAAAACAGAAAACTAGAAAGATCTGGAAGGTGTGCGAACGTAGTGGGGGTCAAGCTGCTGTCACTATATAAATACAGCAGTTACCAGAGAAAGGGAACAACGGACAGCGAGCGACGGATTGAAATAAATCAGTGCGATTGAAGTGTTTTCACTTTATTTGAGAAATACTGATCGTGTAAACAGTGTTGACTATTGTAATTGACTTGTCATTGTTAATAAATTATTGTATATTGTTGTTCACATTTTTAATTATTGAAATAAATAATTTTATTCCGCCAAATTCAAAACAGTTTTGTTACAATAGATTAGACCATACAAACAATGGCATTCTCCAGCCCTGATTATTGATATTTAAAAAAAAGGTGGAATTTTATCAGTTTTTAAATTGTTTATAAACTTTTTTAATCCCTTAACTGACTTTTTACGAGTCATTTTCAGATAACTTCGAGTTTTTTTCCAGATAACAGTTTTTAGACGCTTCGCCACTTTCTGATGGCTTATGCACTCTTCTCTAAGAAGAAAAAAGTTAATATCGCGTCTCTGAAATAACAACACACTTTAACACAAAAAAAAGTAGTTCCACAGTTTTTTATAGCTAGGAGAAACCTATTTTGCTTCTAGCAACTGGGGTAATTGGTGTTTTTGTAGTACCAATTACCTAATATACTTTTAACCATTTTTATGTACGAAAAAATACCAGATTAATCATCTCAAAAACACTTTGACCTCAATGTATTAAGTTTACTAACAACTTTCCCTCAGGTATTATTATGATAGATTGATGGAATAATAAAAGCTAGCGATAAGATCGGATTACTGTAGTTAATTAAATGTCAGAGAAAAACAAATACTACCTATACGAAAAATACAAATACAAACAGCGTTTTCTATTCACATATTATTACTCAATTTTTGGGGAAATGCGTAATATGTCTTACCTCAAGCTAGGCTGCTAGTTAAATAGCGGTAAATTGTTCAATACTAAAATACATGGTCATTGAGTTTACACAATTTTATCCGTTAAGAAAAAACACATAACTTTAAAATTATAATTAAATTAACACAACTGTCACATTATGTTAATTTAATTTAATGTAATTTTAAAGTAATGTGATTTTTCTTAACGGATAAAATTGTGTAAACTCAAATTTAATGATCATGTATTTTAGTATTGGAACACCGAAAGTTCTGGTCCTCCATTTTACTATTAATTATGAGAGGAGGGGAATGAAACATATATCATTCGAAAAGTACTGTGCCATAGATGTGGAGAATTTCTCGCGGGGGAGGGATAATCTTATCTCTGGAACTACTGAACCGATTCTAAAAATTCTTTCACTAATAGAAAGCTACACTATCCCTGAGTGATATAGGCTATATTCTCGCGGGAGGGATAATTCTTGTGGGATAGTAACAAAACGTAGCTCAGTTGCATTTAAGTGTACAGGCGGAATCCTACCAATGCAATATTATAAACACCACCAGCCTGATTTCGCTTCGCAGGGGGAGAATTTATCGCGGGGGGGTATAATAAATCATATTAGCACCGGGACGAAGCCGGACTGGCCCGAATTTCGTTACTTTACAGACACAATTGATCGAATTTCAATCACAGGCGACACTAGTATTTTATTATTTACTATAACGTATTTATGCTTAACAGTTACCAAAGAGAAGGGAGTTAGATACTACTGCATGTTTCTCTATTTATCCGCTGTTGCGCGCTAACAGTGAGTCAGCGAATCTCAATGCATTTTACTGTAAAATGTATTTAATCGATCATGTCCAGGAAATTGATTATTCCAGACTACTGAATTTACATCATACAAATTAAAATTCAATCAATCGGAAGAGATTATAATTTATGGAATTAAAAGTTGATTAATTTTTGTAATTACACGACAAAAAAGTGTTCCAAAATAAGATTATGTCGGAAAAAAATTAATTGCAAAAGAAAATGTATGTTTTAGCGTGGATGCAAGACATTATTTTAGCTTTTGACATTATTTTGAAATTAACTATAAATTCCACACGTTGCCACCACATAAGATATAAATTCTAGGTTATGTTGCATCATTGCATGCAACTAGGTTAGGTAGCTTGCACTATCTAATGCATATTTTTTGCGTATATGTATGGACATAAATAAGAAATAAGAAACATGAAATGTCTTCTTCACTACAAATGCAGATAAGAATAAGACCTGTATGGGTTGTACTTGGCATTATGTAATGCAACCCATGTTTTTCAGATTCAAAAAGAAATAAAAACTTCATTTCATACACTGCATATTTCAGTAGTATTCACGTTTAAACATTTACAATTTTACTCAAATATAAATTTAAAAATCGAATTCTTATAAAGTGCAGCTGCAGTGATAAGAGAAGTTTGTGTGGTTACATGGCTTGCAATTGGCGTGAAAAAATATAATAATTTGGATGATGACACAAGTTCAAGGGCTTTCATATCGGAATTCCGAGATTTCGCAATACCGAAATTTCGGACTAAATTTTTAAATATATCAGTTCCGAAACTGAATAAATTAATATCGGAAATCCGAAATTAATAAAAATATATCAAAAATAAAATTATAGCATGTTTTTGCTTAATTTTCCGACCAGAAAGTGGGCCTTAATAATGTTTTTTTACCAATGAATGAAGACCTCTCTAGAATTATAAAAAAGTAGAGTAATATCCGAAGTGCTCCTTATTATTACTATAGTCGATAATGTTGATTTTATATTTTATTACAAATTTCTGACTTCGGAAGTTTCATTTAATGTCTTCTATGTCAATAAACATAATATTTCGATTTAAAAAAGATGTGTTTCTTCTACACGCATTATTTTTGAAAATCTTTCATGATATTGGAACTAGTTTCGGAATTCCGAAACTGAAAACCAAATATCGAAACCAGTTCCGGAATTGAGGATGATCCGATAATCGGGGCCCTAGAAACTCGTGTACCTGGTTACAGAATTTATTGAGAGTAAATAGATAGTGTAGGTTAAAAGTAGATTTAGACGAACACGCTTGTCTGATAGATTTAATTGATTGACATCAAACATAGCAAATTGGATAATTAATCTCTGCTTACAGGCTTACAGATTCTCAGGTGTGCACGACTATTCAGACACTAACATAAGGCAAAAAGTTACACAAAACTGGTATAACGACGAAATTGTTGATTGTTTTTAAATTTTAGAGTTCGTTTTATGATTTAGGTAGAGTTATTCTTTATTAATTTATAAAAACAAGAATTAGCGCACGTATTTACCTATTGCATTTTCAGTTTGTTATTAAAAATAATCATAAATCTAAAATCGATTTTCTGCGTATTATTACACAAAGTGACAAAATTTCAAATCTCCAAATCTTCATATTTTTTTAAGAAATTGAGAAAATACGGAAATATGTTAAGATATTGTCAGGTTAATTAAAGATCAAATTGTTTTTTCTTGTAGGAAAATTTATAATAAAATATATTTATCTCCTATCCTAGCACTGGATTTCCATGTTGGGCAGGAAATCCGTTATTATTTTTAGGGATGTAGCTATAATATTACGTACCTACCTACTTACATTAATAATTGAGGAATAAAAATTTCATTTCATTTCATTTAATATGAGGTATAACCACTGATCTCTATACTTACTATCTAACATATGGAAAAAAATTAAAAACATGTGCTAAAGAAGCTCTTGAAATGTACATTCACGAATAAAATTATTGTGGTAAGAAGTGTCGAAACTATTGTATTATTTTGTTTAAAAACCACAGTGCTCTTAATATTCCTATGTAACCAATTGATGTGGTAGACCTCGCACGTCGAAAGATGAAGCCACCGTGTCATAGTAACGTGAATGCATTGCGCCTGCCTTCTAGCTGGCTATTGGCTGTTTTGGAGATCCAATAGCAGTTTGCCAAAATTGTACCTAATGTCATAAAACCCAATGTGCAGTTGTGTGTACACGGCACTGTCTGCGGGCAAGCAGGCGTTCACTAGCATATTATTGATGACGTGCCTGGCTTCATCTCTCACCGTGGGCACTCTAGCAAGCGCCACACGATGGGTCGACAACTAAAATTTATTTAATTTAAGCACTGATCTCCATGGCAATAAGGTACAGTTTAATTACTGGCCCGATATTGTGTGGCGCTGATTACCCGTTCAAATTGGGATAATGGTGAACTACAGAATCAGCTATCCAGCTAGTAAGTATAGAGATCAGTGGATAAATAACCGAAAGACTAGCCTAGTGGTATATAATCTACAGAGTTGCCTATGGATTGACAATAAAAACCACAATTATCAACATGGCGCAGTTGATCTTACACATTATAAAAATATTGTTTGGTCACTGACACTTCTCTTAAGTTCTCTTCTGGTCAACACCCTGTATAAAAGGAAACATAAATCAATTTGTATAGATATGATACTTGTTGATAAATTTCATGCATTTCAGTTCTTTTATTTGCATATTTCAGTTGCACACTGGGGATGTGGTGTTCATACAGGTATACAAAAAATAAATAAAACGTGAACTGAAGTGTAACGAGTTGTGTTCAGTGAATGCGCGTGCATTTTCGCATAGCAGTGCAGCTGTCAACACGTGCACTGACTGTCAATAAAACCCACTATTTAAATAACTTAACATGCATATTGAAACTATCTGTTGTCGAGCGTCTATAATCTACAACATTTTTAAACCTATCGTAACCTATTTACAGTTCGTTCATAAAACAATAAGGTGACCTAATGTAAAATTTGTGCTATTTTTAGGGTTCCATATCTCAGTAAGAAAAAATGGAAACCTTATAGGATCACTCGTTTGTCCGTCAGATTGGCTGGGTGTCCGTCTTTCAAGACCCATTTTCTCAGGAACGGACAGAGATATCAAGTTGAAATTTATACGAAATACTAAGGTTTACGCTCCCTTAAAGTTGTAAAGAATTTAAGCTTCTAGGTCAATGCAATCAAAAGATACGGCCAATTTGTCATCTCATCAAAAACCTATAGGGTACTTCCCGTTGACGTAGAATCATGAAATTTGGTAAAAAGCAAGGTCTCGCAGCACAAGTAAAGGAAAAAATCCGAAAATCACAAAAAGTCAAAATTAAAGGGGGTCCTATACCTATTTTAATATTCGCAAAATCACTCATTCAAACCTTCCCGTTGACCTAGAATCATGAAATTTGGCAAAAAGCAAGGTCTCGCAGCACAAGCAAAGGAAAAATCCGAAAATCACAAAAAGTCAAAATTAAAGGGTGTCCCCACACAAAAAATGGAAAAACCTTTTAAAGGCTGTATCTTTGGAACCGTAACATGTAGCCGGTTGAAATTTTCACAGCCATACCCTGGACAGATACGTAACTTACACCGATACCGTCGCGGTCGCAAAAACTAGAACTGATTTCACTATTATTAGGGCACGGTTCGTCTAGTTTAAATTCTATTCTTCCTTATTGTTTAGTTCTACGTCCTTTTCTTATTGTTTATTCTTTTGGCAGTTTAAGTCTGTTGTCTGTGTTTAAACTTCAACTGAATGTGACAATGACTGGTGTGAGTACGACGTGAATGCGGTAAGTACAGTGCAAGCTGTGCAAATAAGGCCAGGTTCACACGGCAATACACCGCACGTTTTTGACGGCAATTTGTTTTTTACCGAATAAACAGCGGTTGTTCACACGATTCCATTTTCATTCGTGTAAAAAACGAATAGCTACAGCGATCACCTTAAGTAGGCGAGTATACTATGGAGTCACGAGTTATTGTACTTTTATATTGGTGTAGACGTCAGCAGCATCGCCGCCTATATAATAGAAGATTTTGGGTTCATCAAGAAGCAATGCGTACTAACACATTTGAAAAATTTTACTAAAAGCTGAGAAACGATGAAAAAAAGTTCTTCAATTACTTTCGTATGCCCATAGAAAGTTTTGACACGTTATTAAAACGTCTGAATAATGCAAGTTTACTAAAAAATAATACGAATATGCGAAAGTACTAAAATGAAATTGGTTATCTGTTTAAGAAATTAAGGTGAGTATTCGATAAAAAACGCGTCGCATCACGCCGTGCGAAAGAGATGGTGTTATACTATACGCTACTGCAAATCGAATACGTTTCTATTCATTCGTTTTGCTTGATAAGTCCGGTGAGTATTCGGTTGATGTCTGCAACCGTGTACGCTTAATTGCAGTACAAACGACGCGTGAACGATTCTATACTCGATGTATGCGCCACTATTTATAGTAAGATTTATCCCGCAAAAAACGTGCGGTGTGTTGCCGTGTGAACATAGCCTAAAGCTGTGGCTGCAGTGCAAACGTATACGGTCGAATTCACGCGTGTACAACAGTCTGTTTTCGCGCGACTGAGGCTAGCACGCGTAGAAGCGCGAACTTGACCTCGTGCTTATACGGTCGACTTCACAATAGTATTTAAATTTTCATTTTACACTGAGCTTGAATATAGATATTGAGGAAAAATTTTAACTATATCGAACTGTAAATTCTGTAAGCAAGTCTATTATATCGGACGATGATAACAAGCAGATTATTTTTACATCATAATTTAAGTGAGTATCAACTGTTAATTAAAAATTGTTGGCGTATTATCGTAAATGCCTGAATAGTAAATACATATAATTAATTTATTATTTAATATTATGTTTCGGCTCTATTTTTTAACTCTGAATTAGGGTTCATTCCCGGGAATTTCCAAGCCGAGAATTCCCGGGAAATCGTTGGGCTTTGTTCTCGGGAAATTAAGCTCGAGAAAAGTCGAGAACTCGAGAAATCATATTTTAGTCTATAAAATTATAAAATAAAACTATTTGCCTTTACCGTAAGCAGATCTAATTGTTTTGTATGTATGTACTATGTTCAGATGTTGTTTTATTGATCTTGCAAAGTTTTAAGTTGATTTTTTTCCTAATTAACCTGCCAAAATGGTGTTGTGATTGTAATTATAAGTTTTAATGTTTAAATTTTTAATTTTTTTTTATTTTGTTTGAGAGAAGCTAATTTTGTTGAAAACTGTCAATAAAAGTTTTATGATTATTTTGATACTTTTATTTGACAGGAAAACTACTTAATTTATTGATTTAAAATAAGATATTTTTTATGATACACATTTTTAATATTGTGATGACTTTTTTCATTATTTAAACCGAAAAGATATGCAAAAACATACGTAAATGTAAATTTCTCGACAACCCGAGAAGACCCGAGAAATTAGCCTCGAGAATTCTCGAGACCCGAGAAACTGATAAGCTCGAGAAATCATGAACCCTACTCTGAATAAATAAAATATTGCTCGTTAATTTATAATCAATTTAAAGAGAATCAGACGTTATTACAACATTAAATCAGTAAAATTACATAGATCTGAACCCGTTTACGAACAAAATTACTTTTGATATTTCGGACTTGTCTCTGAACTGACTATAGGTACATATATATTCGGTGCGGTTCGTAAAGCGGTAGATAGGTACTATTCTTGTTGGTTGTTGTGCCGGTACTGCACATAGATGGTCATTCGATGCGGTTCAGTTCATACAGCACAACCGCAGAACTCTCTAATCTTGAGCCTGCGGATGACGTGAGTTCGCAACACGTTTACACCGACCGAACTTCTGAATATTTATAATTTATAATATCATACATGCTCTATTAATATGTCCCGTTTTCTTATTCAGTGTCGCGCCTTTTTTTTAAAGATAGGTAGAACTGGCATGGTTTTAATCATAATAAAAGAATCTCTGGCGATTATGAGGGTATAAGTATTTCTTGTGGAATCGGAAAACTCCAAGGAATTTTTGTCTCTAAAGTTTCATTTGCAAAATTAATTTTACCTATACAATTAATACGAATGTATAAAAAATACTCGGTTTTGACCCAAAATTATACTTTTTATAACTCCTGTTTCTAAAGTTTAATATTCGAGCACTGTGAGACGGGCGTGAAGAGGCGTATTTTAGTAAGCGTGTGTAAAAGTACCGTCACCGTGCGTAAAAGTTCAAAGCGTGCGTAAAAGTACAATTTCTACATCTTACCTATAAATTTGAAATTTTCGCACTTCGTACAATACAAGTACTATTTACTGGTTATCGATCGATGTGTTCCTATATATAGTAACGCGCCTACAAAGTCCACATCATGAGAGAGTCATGTTTTTAATGATTTATACAGAAGTTAATAACTTTAATAAAAATAAACTAATTCGTAACTTAGTCTGTAATTGTAAAGTTTTAAGGACTAGAAGAGCGAATTTTCCGTTTTCATAATATTTTTTTTTCTCTCTATTAAACTTCAGAAACAGTCGTTATAAAAAATTATGTTCGATACGTCCGCTTAAAGTGAGATATCTATTAGGATTAAATTGAGGCACTCGCTAAAGGGACTGACGCATACACAACGAGATCTTGTGCCTCAATTTAAGCCTACTAGAATATCTCACTTCACGCACACGTATCGAAAATAACTATTCTAGCTGCTTGCTTTCAAAATAGATTTTTTTCTGTAACAAATTTTATGCTTCACAAAATTGTTAGTATAAGTATGCCATTTTGCCCTATCTAGTAATGTACTCGCTTCGAGTGAAATTGTTTTTGTTTTTTTATAATATACATTGTAGATTATAGACGCGCGATTGCTAAGATCATTAGCGTCTTCTTTTTAATGAACGCATATAGACGCCTATGAACTCAAATGTTAGGTGTCTATAAATTCATCGAATAAAAGTTCAACAGAAAAGGCGCAAAATGATATAGTAGGTACCTACTTATAGATTTTTTGAAAAGATGTCTGACCTTTTGATATAAAATAATTCTGATTGCTAAGTTAATTATAAATCAAGTTTGGAAAAAAAAATCACTTGATTTTATATAATATTGGTTAACACGATCCAATATTTCGTAGCTGCATTTATTCGAATTTATTATAATGACGAAAACTTTCCATTAAATAAATTGCCAATAATTTGTTTATTTTTGAGATACGTACAAGTTACTGGGGTTAATTTATGACAATATCCGTGGGTATAGTTAATTCTAAATATATTTTTAACAAATATGACGTATCAAGAATCGCCTGTGTCAAATATTCGCCTGCAACAATAAAATTGCCTATATTGTTAGGGTTATAATGGAAGTGTTTAATTTTTCATAATATGTATGTACGCCACTGAATTCATTATTCAGAACACGTTTCCAAGTGTGGAAATTTATACACACGCGAAGTTGTGAATTCAATTAGTGTTCGTCAGAATTTCACAAGCGAGGAAAGGTGTCTGTTTTAAAGAATTTGAAACTTAGAAAGAGGGTAAATACATTTTTAAATACATCTGCACAAAAAACACTAATTTCAAATTAACTGCAACGGCTTCCGAAAAGGCTTATTTGTTCAACCCCTTTAAGTGTTAAATTTCCGATCTTTCTGTAAAGAAACTATGACTGAGTGAATGAATGAATTGTAAATTATAGACGCTCGACAAACTATGACTGAATAAAAACGTTATCAGGTATACAAAAACAATAACTGTATTCATTAATAACTTCAAATGTAAAAAGATCAATGAACGTTGAAAATTGGAATGTTTATATTACCGGTTCTTAATCAAATGGGGGGGGGGGTGCCTCCTAAGAGAAGTGCAAAGAAAGCACAGGTGACATATAAAATGATTGCTTTTCGGCCAGACATAAAAATTGAATTTTAATTCATGTCTTGATTTGTTTACTGATTAGGATTTTTTTTATTTATTTATTGTAAATTATAGACGCGTCGACAACTTAGGCCATTAGCGTCTTGATTACATTACATAACAACTCGCTTAAAACTAAATGACATCACAAAACATCCATAAGCGGAGGCGGGATTCGAACCCAAGACAGTCTGATCTAGAGGCCGCGATGCTAACCACTGGACCACACTATCCTCGATTAGGATAAACGTGAACTGTGAACATTAAGTTCACTTCGGGAGGAGGTGTGAGAAAAAAATGTGAAAACCCTGGTTTATATGAGCTTTTTTTTAATATCTACCTACTACTGTTAACTCTGTGTTATGACATTTCCACATGAATCAAATGCGTTGGTTTGTTAGTTCAGAGACTCCAATAAAAAGCTGTTCAATTGGCTTTTTGTTAAAATCATCAGATTTTATGTGATGTCGTTTGTTGACCAATAAAAGGCAAATATCCCCTAGACTAGCAAACAAATGTAATAAAATGTTAAAGCCGATACATTTTCGATACTTAAAATTTAAATTTTTGATAAAAAAAATTTGATTTTTTTGATATCTACAAAAAATGACTTTCGTGCTCATTAAC
This sequence comes from Mongoloraphidia duomilia, assembly GCA_039654895.1. NCBI lineage: Eukaryota > Metazoa > Arthropoda > Insecta > Raphidioptera > Raphidiidae > Mongoloraphidia > Mongoloraphidia duomilia. The sequence goes on along the minus strand of CM077524.1, from coordinate 43,443,490 downwards.
TTTTATAATACAAACGTGAGTATATAAGAATATCTACGCCACGTTGGCATGGTTTAAAAATTAATCTTGTTGTTATTTTAAATTTTAATTAAAAAAACCCGGAACCACCCCTATCCCGACTACGTAACAATTGATCCGAAGACAAATGATCTCCAGCAAATGATCTATAATCTATTATCGGCGGATCAATTGTCATGTATGAATTGTCGCTTATCAATTATCCTCGGATCTTCTGCCGTGTCACCCCTATCCCGACGCTTATGAAAACTGTATCGGCAACAGAAATGATGACGTGGTTTTATTTATTGTTCACTAAATTAAAAATTATGTAATTGTGTTATTTCTGTTTCATAAATTCAAGTCACAAAATAATCGATGTGTGGTTGCGTAACAAAAACAAAAGCATTTTTAATTTTATATTGTTTAAAGCGAGAAAATAAGAATTGAAATAGTGAGGAATTACACTGAACCGATTTATTGATGATTTTTGTTAATTTGCGACGTAAAACTACTGCTAATTTTTTTGAAGTGAAAACTTCCTTAGACGCGCTTTGCCTGGGCTGTTAACAACAGTGATATGAAACGCACCCAACGGTGATAATCGGAGCTACTCGACTCAAACACGAACATGTATTTGCAATATGCTGGTAATAGTGTGTAGTTCATAAGTGTGCTAATAGATAACAATAAAACATACATTTTGTAGTTCACAAGTGCGCTAACAGATGACACTAAATCTTAATATTATCGCGGTTAAGGTATTATATTCAAATTTAATTGTATAGGCCGATTTTAATATATTTATGATTAAACTGTGTGATTAAAAAATTATACATATATATATTTTAAAATTAGAAAATCTGAAGTTTTCACTTCTGTCGTGTGGTCATAAGCACACACCCATTTTTTTGTTCAAAATGGCAGATAATTATTCGTTAATTAAAATACCTATTAAGAAGAAAACAGGTTCACAATTATAAAATTATCGAATTATTTGACATGTAGTATTTTTGTGTATTTTTACCTTTAGTTGTATTACTTCAAAACGAAAGAAAAATTAAAGAAAAAGTTATACACAATAACATATACTTACATTAACAATGAAATTCACAAACTCACAAATTCACTAATGTTGCACAGTTTTATTAAAAGTGCGTGGTTCAGGAACACGACGCCCGGAAAAATAGTCGGCCTGTTTCTGCTTTATATCCTCCAGCTCCAGCGTATAATAAAACAATGTCTGTTTTTAATTCAATATTCGTAAAACGTGCCTTACTTAATGTTTTATGACTGTCACGGCAGAGCAATCGGTAATAACTGATTATAAAATTATGCATTTTATCCAAATTTTATAGCAGTTACATAATCAATGACAAAGATTTGTATTTAGTTAATTAACGAGTGAATTACAATCAAGGTTATTATGAATTTTAATTCAACAGTGGCGGGTAAAATTTTTCTAATAAAACTGTTTCGTTTTTTTCCTCTAAAATGAACTCACCGATTTCTTACATATTTTAGAATAGTGATTTCTTAAGTCTTTTTGATTTGTATAATGGAAAAAAATCTGTTTGGTAATTTTTTAATATTAGAATATAATAATTAACTAACTAATTAATTGTACGCGTTACAATATTGGACTATTTACTTTTTTTAAGGGAAAATAATTCGATCCGCAAAAGTAATATTTTAAAACACGTAGAAACAATTTTATTTTTTGGTAAATTGCAATTTTTATTCTCTAATTATATTCAACTACCTATTTCAATTGAGATTAAATACTCTTTAAAATTTTTAAATAGCCCACTCTGTGCAAACGCGCTCAAGTCTATCTGAAGTATATGGTTTAATTCACTGCGGTATGCGAAAATTAATTACATATCATTATTCATGGACACAATCTAGATAATAGATTTTTATAAAGTTACTACAACATTACATATTCTTTAAGCTGAGTTTACTTTTGTCAAGTTATTTAATTTAAGTACATTTAAACTTTAAAACCACCTGAACAGTGTAAATAATAACTATTTCAAGTTCTACCTATTGAAACTTAACTGCATATTTCAAGTTGAAGAAAATATTTGGCGCGCCAACTATGCAGAAGAAACAGTTTTGCCGCTTCAGCAGTTTACAAGACTACTGACCAAAATGCAAACGATGTTTTATATGAATTTGTTGAAATTGTATATTTATATTTGCACATAAATATGAAGAAAATAAAGATTGTTACTAATTATTTAACTGGACACTATCCCCACACACACAGATACACACACCTATAATAGTTCGTGAACACAACGTGATCATCGGAACGTAGAGGGGGACATGGTTATCCTCGACGGGTCAACGTCAATAGCAACATGGTCAACATAAAGGCTTACACGTACCACTTTCCAACGACATCATAACCACAATAAAGTCGAGAGTAGCTAAAATGTAACCTAAAAGTATGGAAACTGGGTCGCAGCACTCACACGTCCGACACATTGTCCGACAATGCGACGTCAGTCGCAATGTGTTGACGGTATCATCCACAAAATTGTCGCAATCGGCAGGCCAACACAACTCACACGTGCGATTCTCCAGCGACACACCAACAATAGGCCGGCAGTCTGTGTTGTGTCAACGCAGACTGACTGTCTGCCCTGCAAGTTTGGTGTGTATTGTCGATAAAGCGATCTACTCACACGTGCATCTGCACGCAAACTAAAATGTGGTAGAAAAGTGGTACTTTGCTGCGACAGCGTAACCACAGAATGTCGTTGTATTGTGGTACGTGTGAGTTAAGCCAAGTCTTATTTCAGCCAGCGCACGCTGGATGTCGCTTTTACTTTGTTAATTGGCCTTGTACTGCTGAAGTGGCGAAACTTTTCTTGTACCGAATTGCTTTAAATTGGTCAACTTTTTTCTTGATAATATAAGCAAAAAGATTCAAGTTCATTTGATTATTTTGACAAATGTGAGCATGGCTTTAGTTTATATAAGAAGAAAGTTGGCTTTATACAAACAATTTTTATTTAAAAACAAAATTTAAAACCTGACACCAATCGACGCGAACAATAAAATGTTTTTATGACTGTTATAACTTTCTCGCCGCTAATAAACTTTTAACAATTATGAATTGTTTGGAAAGGCATTTGTTTTTCATTTTTGATATATCTAATGGGAAATGAGTAATGGAAATGGTATATCTATAACTGCTTTTATTGACGGAACAATGTTTACTGTGTGTGAATTGCGTACCTATACATCTAACTAGTATAAAACCGCTATATGTAGGTACCAACAGATTACATAATATTTGTAGAGGTTGTTCAAAGAACTTTTCTCTAAAACAGCGCTCCCTAAACTTTTCCCCCTACGGGCCCATTAATATAAATAAAGTCTTTTTTTAAGTATTAATGTCAATTTATAACATTTAGATTTTACGTAAGTAAGTTTCACTCCCAGTGGAAAACAACATTACTTACCAAGTAAGTTAATATTATCATAGTTTTGAAATATAAATCATACTTACCTAGCACTCACTAAAAACGTAATTAAATTGTATCAGTGCTAATTACCTCTAAGTCGATGCACAACATTGTTATTTTGTGTTGTTAATAATAAAAAAAGTTTCATTCCTGTAATGTGTAGTATAAACAACATATCACTGTTTGCCGGACAGCGTTCATGAAGTTCGGTTGTCGTCGACCGAACTATATAGCTTTTGCCCACCTCGAGCTCCTCGGATATATTTACGGATCCCAGTTTGGGAAGTTTATTTCCACAACGACTTTCGGAAATACCTTACTCTATTTTTTTTCCACTTTATTTTATGCACAGGGTGGGAGTTGTTTACTCGAACATATTTGGTGGCATTAGAAGAATAATGAATGGGTTATCGGCAATTTAAATGTAACATGATTTCATATACATATTTTATACATCTAGCTTTTGTTAATAACACTGTAATTCTGTAATGCCATATATTTGCTGCATCAATGTATCAAATGTTGGCACGGCATTTTAAATGTAAAACACTATTATATCAAAGACAAGAATAAACATTATAAAAAACTCGGGTCGCAGTGCCAAAACCCTGCCGACAATATAGTGTATTTGCTAATACTGGCAATGTGGCTTTATTATGTGAAGTTAAGTTTGTTTTTGAACAAAATAAAAAATTCAACCCCTTAATACATCCCTTAAAATAATATTTTTTTCTTAATTTCAATATTATTATCATTGCAACCTCTGTACCAAATTAAATACACCCTTCAGTAAGTAAAGCACTATCCGCAAACTAGTGTTTTCATAAAATTTGTAAGTCTGGTCCTGTCGGGCCGATTTTATTAAAATTTTAGCAGCACATTTTAATCATTACTAAAGGGTTAAATTTCAATTTTGAAACGATTCTGAGAATTTTTTCGGCATTTTTGGGCCCAAAAACATTTTTCAACCCCTAAAAACTACCCTTAAAATGGCCCGATTGGGCCCATTTTAAATAGGCTTCGTGCGGTGATGGATTTCAACGTGCCTACCAAATTTCGTCAAAATCAATTAACTCTTTCGAAAGTTATTGCCCGCACATATATATATATACAGATTAAAACAGACATTTCCAAAAATGGTGCCAAATTGTTCAGGAGGCTATGAAACGTCGAGAAATTTTGGTCCGACCCCTAGGTCCCGCCATCCGACCGACGCCAATAGTGTATGTGCCATATGGCAAATACACTAATAAAAACAAAATCTGAAATTATTCTCAACTTATCTTTAGAATATGTTTCATGAAAAAATTATAAAATCAACTTAGTTGTCAAAACTTCGAATAGTAATTACAAAAAAATTATAGCACTGATATCTGTTATATGAGATTGTAACAAAACCTCTGTCTATAATTTATTTTTCTTCGGGGTTGTTAAGTATTTTTTAGCTGCTTTATATTTACATATACAGGGTGAGTTCGACCACCCGTATCAGTCGTTTTTTTCGAAAACGGTTAGTCGTAGAGAGTTGTGTCAAAAATTTGTATTATAAAAGCCCTAATAAAGAATCGAATGGTGATAAATTTTTTTCCGGGAAGGTCGGCTTCCCTATTAGTTTGCTCCAGAATGTCCAGAACTCCGGAATTATAAATGTAACGATAGGTCGAAAGTGGTATTGTTGAAAAGATCTTTAAAAAATTAACAAGTTTTGTACGGATTTTTTTTATTACTGCCACCCCTGTTAAGTAAAATTTGTTTGAAATTACTAAATTAAAATGTCATAATAACGAACTTTTTAAAAGTCTGCATTTAAAATCTAGTTACTTATCTATCGATCATTAAACACTGAAGAAGTACACTCACAGTCTAACCAAAAGAGCTCAGTAGTATGTATTAAAGAGTAAATGGAAGACAGTTTGAACACTTGTGACAATGTCTAAGGTTGCTAGATTTTTAATGCCGACTTCGATCGTTATTATGAAATTTTGATTTAATAATTTCAAACGATTGTTACTTAACAGGGGTGGCAGTAATTAAATAATTTTTCCTACAAAACTTACCTATTTTTTAAAGAGCTTTTCAACAGCAACACTTTCAACCTATCGTGCTTTCTAAAATTCCGGAGTTTTGAACATATAATAATTTATATTTATACTTATAGAAATTTACAAGGGTGGCAGTTATAAAAAAAATTTTCCTACAAAACTTGCTTATTTTTTAAAGATCTTTTCAACAATACCACTTTCGACCTATCGTTGCATTTATAATTCCGGAGTTCTGGATATTCTGGAGTAAACTAATAGGGAAGCCGACTTTCCCGGAAAAAAAAATTATCACGATTCGATTCTTTATTAGGGCTTTTATAATACAAATTTTTGACACAACTCTCTACGACTAACCGTTTTCGAAAAAAACGACTGATACGGGTGGTCGAACTCACCCTGTATAAAGTGACTTTTGACAGGCCGGTGTGCGGAAAGTAATTTATGTTTATTACAATAACTCCTATCATGCTGATTTATGTTTTTTCGCCCTGAGCCGCCCGCTATTACCTACTGACAGCTACTCTCGGCCAACTATAGAAGTGAAGTTGGCGACACAAAATAAACTGTAAATTTTTTTTTTTTATTTTGAAAATACTGGAAGCGGGCAGTATAGCCTAGATGTTAGCGTGCTTGGCGCCGCAACCTCTAGACTGGACTGCCGTGGGTTCGAATCCCACCTGCGCTCATGGATGTTTTGTGATGTTATTTAGTTTTAAGTTAGTTGCTATTTAGTGTATTTGAAAGACGCTAATGACCTTAGATGTCGACGCGTCTATAATCTACAATAAATAAAAGAAAATACTGGAAATAAAGTGACAAGCAGCTATTTTATAGTGGATATGGCAAAAAATACCATTTATATCTCGTGCGCAATGATATTATAATTCGTGTGACTATTAAAACTCTCTATTGCTCGTTTCAACGTCCATTGTTCCTGCAGATTCGCTGGCGTTAATGTCAGGTTTGATGGAAATCTTATGTTAACACGAATGTGGGCGAGTAAAAAGTATATACCAGTAAGTACAAATAAAGACATAAAAATGGTGGAAATGCGCTCTGTTGGTCTAGCTCAATCATTATAGAATGACGTAAAAGTAATAATTTTTTACCATTTTTGGAGGCCTGCGGTCCTTAATCCTCCCACCGCGCGCTGCCAGACCTCCAGTTAACAAAGGAATCGGTGCAAAGTAATCATTTTGAAATGAGGTGGGCTCATATGTCGCCAGCTCTAAATGTACGTGCGGTACGCAGCTGGGATTCTAGATGGTAGCATGTATGGTAGATGGTGGCTGAAATTATAAGCGCTTATAGGTTTGCACAACGAAGCTTTGATACTAGCATTGTTACAAGCTTAAGTCGCGTTTGAAATGTCAGCAAAGACGAATATTTGTGTTCTTCTGCTACAAAGTGGTATATTTTAAATACAAATTTGGGTAGGAGCTGTCATGTCCACCCTATTAATAGAAAACGATCTAAACATGGCGAATTTCATCATTTATACCAAGAATTAAAATTTTACCCAAACATATTTTTTGAATATTTACGAATGGAACCTAACACTTTTAAATACGTCTTAGAAAAAACTCAAAACAAATAAAATAAAAACTGGCAAAATTTCAATTATTAAACTAGTCACATTCATTGCGAAACTTGTAACGGCCATTTGACAGTTGTCACACTTTGATTGTAGTAGTCAGCGCGCTGAAAGAATGGTGAGATACATTCTTGTATCTACCAGCTCTTGGAACAGCGCTTATACCTGCTATACACTCACTGCTTCGTTGTGTACGCTCGCATATATAACAATGCATTAATTTAAGCAAGCTCTGCTATGATCTACGCTACCATCTAAAATTCCAGCTCCATACTGCACGTACCTTAAGTCTCTAACATTCTAAAACATCCAGTGTATTCATAAGCCTTACATATTATGTACATCTAATTATTTAGATTAGATTAGTAAATTACCACAGGCGGGAAGTACGCAATAAAACCATTGAGAGCAGAACTTGTTCAAAATGATATATATTTTCTAACATTTCCGTAGGATTATAATTTCAGAAAGCTAAGAATATTAGTGTCATGAAGAGAACTTCTGAATTTATTTAACTTTTGGGAAAATAAAGTACATAGTTAAGCAAAAATTTTACATGAAAATTTATTTCAAACTTTGTAATCTGGGGTAAAATATTAGGTATGTATTTCGTCCAGTGTTTGCAAAATAAAAAATCGCGAAATTAGATTGTTTATGTAGCTATAAAACATATTTATCGATACAGATTAAATTGATTGAATTAGAAAACGAATTTTAAATACAACTAAGCAGGGCAAATAGTCTTCAGGGTCTTCAAAGTTAAGTCGGCACTATTGCTAACTTCGTTATTTTTGGATCTACAAAATCGGTTAAATTAGCAAACTAGAAGTATTTTTTCCGCTGAATAAAACGATGAAAACAGAAAAACAATTGAGCATCGCGTTTTCGAGTTATGATTGTCAGAGTCACTAGGAGTGTTGCAAGCGGGCTACAAAATGCTTGGACCAAGAGGGTGATGTTTTTGAGAATCTTATTTGACTTTTGTTTTCTTCCAAGTTATAGAATAATTTGAAATAAACGATATTTTTCACCTCATGGATATTCTTGTCACTTTCTATTTTATGGTGAGCCAAAGCTGCCACTAACACAGCTACCTTTAATTTGAATTTGAAAAATCATTATTAACTTAGTCATTTTTGACATAAGGATAGAAGACTATGGGACACTTTTTGTTCAGAATTTTGTTCAGAATTCAACTGTCTATCGATTGTGAATATTGTATACCGGGTGTATCATTAAAAAAAATAGAAATTTTTGATAAAACTCGAAAACGCGATATTCAATTGTTTTTCTGTTTTCATCGTTTTATTCAGCGGAAAAAATACTTCTAGTTTGCTAATTTAACCGACTTTGTAGATCCAAAAATAACGAAGTTAGCAATAGTGCCGATTTAACTTTGAAGACCCTGTTTATCTAAGTTTATGAAATTTTAAAAGTCCTGCTAAAAATCATATAAACTAATATATTTTCAGTATATAGTAGTGTTGACCCAATGAATGTTAATAATTGAAGGAAGGTTTGGTTGAGGGTCAGTTTTGATAATTGGTTTAATTAAATTTAAGTTTTAAAATGTGTTTGTTTTAAGGATAAAATTGTAAAAATCATTTAAATGATCATGCAATTTAGAATTAGAACAATTTACCGTTATTTGACTGGCTTGAGGTAAGACATATTACTAATTGTTATATTCATATATTTACCTATCAGTATCTATCTACTAGTTTCATACTGACTGAATTGTTCTAATTTTGAATACACATGTTCACAGGCCCTGAAGATGAAATTAAATATTTCGAAACGTTGGCCACAAGCGATATTTTGGTAAAGCTTCATTATTTAGACCCTCAACCAAACCTTCCTTCAATTACTAATATATTTTCTAAAAGATAAAGTTGCTTTTCATTAATAAACACATGTTTGGGACATGTCTTGAAAATTATATTATAGAAAATATGACTACTGCACTAAAAAAATGTAAAAAGTATAAGTATTGATTTTTTTTTAAATTTTCGTTAATAATGAAAATCGATGAAATTTTTACATAAGTATATAGATCAGAAACGTAATATGTCAGCTAAACTTAAACTCTCCACTGAATTTATCTTGAAATAACAGTCCATAAAATAAAAATGCACTTAGTAATAAACCTCTATTTATTATAGTTACCAAGTTATCCTACAAAAACAACGAAGATGAGAAACAATATGCATACTATGTATTTTCATTAGAGGTACGATAGTAATACTCCAGGTAGCAAAATATATTTACAGGGTATGTCTAATAATAAAGTAAAATAGAGTATGCAATACTGTTTCCAAAATCTCAAAACATGGATTTTATATTGAAATAGACCTATTATATACGGAAGTTAGAAACCTAGTAAAAACTAATCCTGTAAGTAGGACATCATCGTAGAATTGCGTTTATTGCTTGCCATTATCTAGTATCAAACTTGTACCAGTCGTTAAATTAACTTCTACAAGTTTTCTTGTGAATCCATTTGTGAAAGGTTTGAAATAAACGTTCTAGTATAAAGTCAGTTTAAAGCTCAATAAAAAGCAAATGAAATTACAATTTAACCATATTATTAATTAATAATATAGCACATTTGAATCAATACTGCACTAACCTAGATTTGTAACTCGGCCAAAAAAAAGTCCATTAAAGTATATTATTGTGGTTGGAAAGAGCACCAAATAAAAGCATTAATTGTTTTAAGATGTTATCATTGGAAGAATAAACTACTTTCAATTAAGAATAAGGAAATAAAAGAAAATAGAACAGATTCACTATAAAATTGATATTTTTTTGTTTCAAAAGTGGGAATACGAGTGCTTATACATTCAGAACGTACGAAAATAAAACAAACGAAAATTGGCTATTATTTGACTAAACAAACATAAATTCTGTTTAAATGCTACAGAAGAACATAACTAAAATTCTAATAATATATTGTTGTTATTTACATAAAAAATGTATACTGGAATTGATAGACGGGGTTGTAAGTGAAATAAGATATTCCCGACTATCAATATCAAGAAGGCTAAAGTGGAGTAATAAACATTTAAGGGGTTGTCCAGAGTTGCAATTTAAAAAAATCAAATTTTTCATAGCCAATTTTATTGTGAAATATTAAACTTTAACATTTTTCTCAGATAATGTTGGCTCAAGTTCGTGTATGGAACGGTTTGGTCTAAAGTCTAGAGTCTAGCAGGTGTCGGCAACCTATGACCCGCGGGTCACCAAATGCTCCATTTGATAATTTCAAGTGACCCACTTGAGTTCCGCAAATGTGAGCAAATATTTTCACACGTGAAATGTATTTTAAGTAAGAACAGGAACAGATTAACTACCGATAATTCAGACGCTTGTATACGTCTTAAGGTAACTAAGTATGAGCCAGACTTGACTTAAATTAACGTCACAAATTCAGCATCAGTGGAGCCATCAATAACGAAGAGGACGCTTATAAATAACGTTCATAAATTATTAATGAACTGAAACTTGACAACTATATTTGTTTTTATAATAATTTTTTTTCCTTATGTTTTCAGTTTAAAAGCATATTGTAATAGTTTTCTCAATAAAATGTATCTTATTATTCACTACCGGACTGTTTTAAAATAAAAAACCGTAACCGTCATAATAGTGACATTTTGGTTGATTTTGACGAGCCGCAAGCAAAAAAGGTTGCCGACGTCTGGACTCTAGACCGTACACTTTCATATTGTATTTTAAAGACATTCGATACCAAGGCTAGAATGGATAAAATTACCCAAAAATATGTGATTCTGTACAACAAAGTACACAGTGGTGGACATTGAAAAATTGTATTTTTTTCAAATTTTTCCTAGAAAGTGTTGAAAAGAAGCTAGAAATTGAATCTCCATACCACTTAGACAATTATATAGAAATAAAAAAAAAATTAAGCAAAATCGCAGGATAGTGGACAAAATAATTTGATTTATTAAATTAAATGTACGACGTTTCGTCTATAGATTTAGACTTTTTCAAGTACATACATAAAAATAACAATATTTATGAAAATTAATATTAATTACTAACCATAGCAATTAACATAAGATAGGGTTAGTAATTAATATTAATTTTCATAAATATTGTTATTTTTATGTATGTACTTGAAAAAGTCTAAATCTATAGACGAAACGTCGTACATTTAATTTAATAAATCAAATTATTTTGTCCACTATCCTGCGATTTTGCTTAATTTTATTATAATCACGATGGACACGATTTTTAATATATACAGAAATAAATATCTACCTTTTATTGTAACAAACCATCAGAAATTACATTACATTACATGTTGGGTATCTTCTATAACAGACTATGTGTTAAGAAAATTCAAAAACACATCTAAAAATATTGTATTTCGTTTTGAAAGAGACTTGATCAAATTGTCACTTGATGAGTGATGTCTTTTAAACGAAACTAATCCTACAAAAAAAAGCTGCCGTACGTGCCATAGTAAATGCTTCGTATCGCGAGCACTGTCGGCCTATTTTTTGTGATCTCAAAATAATGTACCTACCTTCGGTTTATACTTATCATAGTTTAATCTATGCAAAAAAAAAGTATCAACGAGTTTACAAAAAACAAAGATTATCATAATTACAACATCAGAAGCAAAAATAAAATTAGTACTCCGTTACACAAACTAGCTGCCATATACAGTCAAATTTTACCTATATGTCTCAATTAAATTATTTAATCTGCCGGACAAGAAATTTAAAATTAAAATAAAAAATTTATTCACCCAGAACTGCATGTACAGTGTGTACACCATTGATGATTTTTTCAATGTAACTTTTATTGTATGAACGACGCTATTATATTCCGCCGGAATTTTAAATAAAGAAATTTATGTATGTATGTAATATTAAATATTTATAAGATGTGTTTTTGAGTTAAATAAATAAATATATATGTATTAAATAATAGTTTTCTAAGACGCTGGCGCACAAATACACACAACAAATCGGAGAAGGGGATGCATATATGTTCGAATTTCAAAATTGAACGTCCGTCATTTTAGAATTATTGTAGATAATAAATTGTATGAATGCAAAATAACATACGAAGTAAAATAAAAACACACACAATTTTTATCACTCACGTTTGATAAAATTTTCACCCTATTATAGCTTATCGATTTTGATATAATCCCGCAATGAATTGATTATAGGGGGGAAGCACTTTGTCAACCCTGAAACTACCGCAACATTGTAATGGCGACTTTCCGAAACATTTGAATTTTATCTTCATGAGAACATTGTAAATTTATGCATGCATATTATATACTATTACTTTTTTGTTTTAAATGTAAACGAAATTTATATTTTACAAAAAAGAATTATAACGTCTACAGTTTGAAATTGTTTTGTGGCTAAATTGTTAAACGCGCATTGTGCGATGTTGCTTAAAATAGAGAATATGCAATGAAAAAAAAAATAAAAGAATAATTTTAGAACAACTATTGTTCGGCTACATTTTTAACACGCTTATATTAGCTTCACCTGTATGTTTGCTTGTCAGTTTGTAACCGACTTCTTTGAACTTGATTTTGACCAACTTTGAACGCTCAGATTTAGTTTAAACGTTGTCGACTTATCAAGGACCGACGACAATATAATAATTCAATAAGTTTGTCCCATTATCCTGACCAGGATCTCCAGGACTAAAAAAAAAAAGCAAAAAACTTCAGATTGAACTGAAACTTTGCACACTTATCAAGGACCGATGACAATACAATAATTCCATAAGTTTGTCCCATTATCCTGACCAGGAGCTCCAGGACTAAAAAAAGCAAAAAACTTCAGATTGAACTGAAACTTTGCACACTTATCAAGGACCGATTACAATACAATAATTCCATAAGTTTGTCCCATTATCCTGACCAGGATCTCCAGGACTAAAAAGCAAAAATAAATTATAATTTAAAAAAACTAAAAAACACGCTTTAATGAACTAAAAAGTAAAAAATAATTAATTTTATTGTAAAAAAGCGTGGGGTAGTATGAAAATATGATACAAAGCACCCCACGATTTTTTACAATAAAATTAATTACTTTTTACTTTTTAGTTCATCAAAGCGTGTTTTTTAGTTTTTTTAAATTATAATTTATTAAAAGTTATGTTTATTAATAAAGGTGTAAAACGTCATAATATTATGGCTTACCTGCACATTAATACTGGATTTACTTTTAAGGCAGGACTAAAATATTATTCACTCGGCTGACTAATACATCTATAAATTAAAATATTATAGTCACCATTTAAAAAATTATAAAGTAAATTTATCGTAAAGAAAATGCCATTAAATGAAACAGTTTGCTATTTATCTATAAATCTTTATTTAAAAAAAACAGTCAAATGAGAAATGGAGAGAAATGTTCACTTTCATTGAAAGATACCATTATAGGTATATCTACACACGACTTTTCTTTAATTTTAATATAATAATAGTTTTTTTTTTATACGGCTGAAATGCAATTGAAAGATTTTTTCGTTGGAGAGCAGCCAATTATATAATTGTTTCGAAACATATAGGAAAAAATCATTTTACCAACCAGTGGTCACAATCAGGATTCTATCCTGAACCTTTCCACTTTCGCGGCGGAATGAGCTTACAATACTCAATTGTGACAAGATTGCTAAACTAATATTCTCCATATATGCTTCAGAATCAATAGATTTTCACTACATGCGAGCGTCAATTCATATCTGCTAATTCAATAGCTATATGATATGAAGTGAATCCTCGAACCAGCGAGAGTCTAACATGAGAGTGAAAATTATTTCGAATATCCAATAATGGGATATATTAAATAAATACATAGATACCTAGATATATCGATGCTATAAACGGTATTACCACATAATTGTGATCACTGGTTGGTAAAATGATTTTTTCCTATATGTTTCGAAACAATTATATAATTGGCTGCTCTCCAACGAAAAAATCTTTTAATTTTAATATTTTCTAATCAAAATTACTGGTACACTGGGAGCGTAATTATTTACGATATGGAACCTCGAACGAGTACTGAACGACAAAGCAATTTTTTACACTCTTAAATTTTGGCCACCAATTGCATACATTTAGCTCTATCCGGACTAAAAGATTACATTTCAATTTTGAAACCATTCCGTTAGGTTTTTCAACCTAAAAACAACTTTGAACCCACAAATGTTACCCTTAAAAAGGTCCGATTCCGATCATTTTAAATAGACTTTGTGCGGTGGTACACGTGTACCAAATTTAATTTATAATACAATATACATACATTAAAATGGTGCCAAATTGTTGAGAATAATAAAACACGTTGAGATTTTATGGTCCCGCCATACCGGTTATGTATAGGCAAATATAATAATTATTAAATAGACAGTAGCCATTCCACAAACAAATACTTTTCTTAACGTAATCAGTCAGCGAACATGCCGACTGATTACGTTAAGAAAAGTATTTGTTTGTGGAATGGCTACTGTCTATTTAATAATTATTATATTATAATTTATAACCACAAAAAAACTCAACTCTCATTGTTGTATTTATAGGCAAATACAAAGAAATCGTTAACATTGCATATTTTCTTTATTTAGCAAATTTCTATCTCCCTTTTTATATATCTATGGTTTATAAACGCAATGTTTCCAAGTCCCCAATTTGAATGCGTACAATTAAATGAAAGATGCATAGTCGCAGGCGCACGACAAGGACATACGCACACATTCACTATTAACAATAAGGTTTACAATAATGTCAGGAAGGAAACAAGAACAAACCATTGTTTGACTATTGTCCTTAAGTTATAATAGTATTGTTCTATTTTCGCGTATTCACTGCTTACAACTTCCAAAATTATTTACTTAAGTACATAGTTATAGGTATATTTGCAAACCACAAGGAAATACCTTTTATGTATAAATTTTGATACAATTAGATTGATGTCGATTGATTCATCCAACTTAAAAGACTTCTTTTTTTTCATTAAAATGAAAAGAGATCACATTATTTCACGAACGTTGTGAATGACGATCGAATAAATTATTCACCAACATATTTACGAATTGTTTTTTCGAGTTTATTTAGATATAAAATACACATCGATGGGTAAATTTCCCTGGAACGTTCGAGTTATGTGATTGACGTTGCTGATTTTTTCATAGCAGTGAAAAATAGAATATTGGGTGTTTCCTGATTTATGTTAAGATATTACCCCATTTAGGGCTGAAATTATATGTCTGAAATTAACAAAAATTCGACATAACAGGTTTTGTCTTACAAGAAGGTGATTATCTCTGCAACAATTTTGAAAACTATTTTTTGTCTTTTAACATTGGAAATGTTTATGTTCGTATATGGGGGCAGAGTTACGAGTTTTCGTTCAAGGCCAAAAGACAACGGTGTCGCCATCAAGTGAGGAGCAATCATGCAAAATTGAACAAGTGCAATTTTTTCGAAATGTGTTTTATATCATGTCTAGTTAATTGAGAGGTATTTGCGACGATCTGCGGTGTTATTTTTGAGCAAATGTTAATAAATACTGTAGAAAAATCCATTTAAAAGTTAAGTAATCAAGCAAAAGTGAACGCGTATATAACAGAAGAATAATAGGGTTATTCCTGACAAAACTAAACAGTGCATTGATAAATATTGTGTGTATAATTGTGTGTATAATAAACAGTTAATTATGTTTCATATATGCTGTTATCATTTCCAATGTCCTCGATGGTTGCAAGGATTGCGAAATCTGTGAATTTTTTTAACTGTATTAAAAATCATATATTCAATGGTTTTTTTTTGTCATATTTTACGTAGTCGAGTTTGAGTTTTTTTAACTTTTATTTTTATTAGCTTAAAATTGAACATAGAATCACGTCCTGAAGAAACACAAACTTCAAAACACTCTGTGTAATAGTTACTTCCCGACCACGCTCTTTTATTATAGATCACTGCTCATTCATTTTATTCGTCTCGATGATCGCGTCTTACCCTCACTTCCGTGTGGAATAAAATTATGAAATGCAGAATGTTTTCAAATTATGTTTTAATATTTATAAGTTAACAGTCTGTGAATGTTATTTTTACATCAGTGTGCTTTTCTGGAAGATTTGTGCAATTAATAAATCATGAAAATTCAATACCACAATAATTACTATTTAATGGCATTTTAGTGGTTAGTTTATGGCAAATCCTCAGTCCTCAGGTTCTAATCTGAAAACTGATGAAAGTATCAATTGAATTTTCAATTTATTATTAACAATAAAAAAAATTAAGAAAAATCGCAGGATAGTGGACAAAATATTTGATTTATTTAATTGAATGTACGACGTTTCGTCTATATATTTAGACTTTTTCAAGTACATAAAAATAACAATATTTATGAAAATTAATATTAATTACTAACCATAGCAATTAACATAAGATAGGGTACATAAGACAAAAACATGGTAACATGGTAACAAATTATGTTGACTATAAATTTTAACAATCAATAATAATAATAATGCAAATGTTAGTATAATTTCATAACATAATTGTACAGACTACTTAAATTTTGAGTGTCTGTTCTATAATTGATTGAATTGTTTTTTCTAATAAAACACATTTCACTGATATTGCGTTTCTTCCAATTTGACTCTTTATCTAATATTTGAACTTCATTGCAAAGAAATTTATGCCCTGTCGAAATGATGAGATGACAACGTCGTCTTATTATCACTTAATAAGTTTATGTTTCTACAGTCCATTTTGTGCTGATACACTATCCTGCGATTTTTCTTAATTTTTTTATAATCACGATGGACACGATTTCTAATATAAATTATTAACAATGATAACAAATTTAAAATATAAACCGGTAAAGGTTCAGATAGTCTTGGCAGTCGTTAACTGTATAGTGTATGATAAATAAATTTAAAAAAGCCGTGAGGTGGGTCGTTTATTAGGACTAAAGTGCGACCATTGAGGTCCACACGACGAACTTCCCAGTTTGATAAATATTTAATAATAATAATTAAATTAGATATTACACAGAAAAGTAATCATTTTAATCATTCAAACATAATTATTATTTATTTTTAACAATAAAAAAAAAAAAAACGGCTGAACCGATTTTTATAAAATTTATATCGGATCAAAAAGACGTTAACACGCCTCGATTGACATCCTTACGAAGTGGATATAATAATAATAATAATAATATTTATTTGCGAGATATTTTGTAAAATCTACTTTTTTGGAGTCTATTTGGTTATGAAAAAAGAATGGCTGAACCGATTTTGAAAAAATTTCTTTCAGATCATATTTACGTTAATACGCGTCGATTGGCACCCTAACGTAGTCGATATCATTTTTCATTCTCGAGATTTCGTCTTAGAAAGAAATGGACACATACGTACGTACACACACATACACATATACATCTTTCTAAAAATAGTGTAGTGACCTTGAAACATAAAAATTTGTTATACATTTTGATTTCGATTTTCGGACCCATTACAATAACTTCCAATTGGAAGTTAAAAATAAATTTGCACAGCACATTCTAGTCCCAGCTATTATTTACAGTCCAGGATTCTTTGGTAATATCTTTATTTTAGCATAAAGAATGAGTACCTACAAAAAGTTATTAATGAAATCGGCTGCCACATTAGATGAAAAACGTTTTTTGCAGCAAAATCGAAAGCGGTTTCAAATATTTTTTTACAAATAAGAACTGTCCACTCAAATGCCTGAGACATTATAAGCTTTATATGGTGAAAATAATGGCTGGCATTAAACTAAAAATGTTTCTAGTTTTCACAAGACGAGATAAAGGCAAATATAACCTCCATAGTTTAAATAATCATTAGAGTGATAAAAAGTATCTAATTTTTCTTTTCTTCTTTTACAGGTAAGTTTGCGGAGATGAATCAATTCTTGAATCTGACAGCTTCGTAAGTTCAAAAACTGAATATTTTTTGTTTTATCTATTTACCGTATATTCTCGGAATGAACTTACAAAAAAGAGAAAAACAATGCCAACTGAACGAAAATTTTTGTTTCGCTTGAAACAAACAATTCTATAATTAAAACTAAAAAAATTGCAAACGTGATAAATAAAATGGAAGAAATGGTCAATTTTATGTCCGCTAAAGAGCCCTGATCGAACAATTGCAGAGTTTTACTTGTGGAAACTTTTAAAATAAATAATTTATGAAAAAAAACACCCCATAATGCCGAAATATTAAAAAATCGCGTAAAAGAAACTTTAGCGTCCTTGATTGAGAAATTTGGCAACAGTTTTAAGGAACTGCGCCATAGAGATGAATTATGTACTAAAAATGCAGAGAGTGAATATAATAATTGGGTGTTTGACCATTGTTTACATAATTGAATAGAAAGTTGTTTGTTGTTAATAATTTTTTCCCTTGTGTAAACTGTACATACGCTATAATAACTTTTTCAAAATAACATTTTTCGTTCGAAAATTTTTGTTGGAAAGCCGCCAATTATATTATTGATTCCAAACATATCGAAAAAAATCATTTTACAAACCATAGTCACAGTCGGGATTCTAACCTGAACCTAATTGCAAATCAGCCGTATAAAATCTCTTAATTTATTTTATCGTTTGTTACTTCAAAAAATACTTTAACAGAAAGCTGTCTCTTGAAAAATTTGTGTCAAAAACACTATTTACGATAAAAAGATAGATGATCTTTAACCTCAATTGAAAAAGTGAAAAATTACATGGACTACGCAATATGTATTTGAAAAGATGTCAGATTGAATCCATTTAGCTACCTACTGACAATAAAAATCGAGCTTCCGCTATTGTGTATGATTAATATTTGATTTAGTACTCTTTCTTTTTCATAGTACTGTGAGTAAAGTGAATATGTCAATGTCAAATCATTCAGAACTCCCTGGAGGATATCAATGGAACATCAAAAGATTTGTAAACACAAAACAGATCAATTTGAAACTTCTATAGTACAAATAAATTCAATACAAATCATTTATAGGTAATAGATATACATACTTATATTTGAACTATACAGATTGTTTGAAATCAATCTTTATCATACAGTCTTTACACAAAAAGAGGAAAAAAAGAAGAAAATACTCAAAGAAACATTTGAAAAGTATTCAGGACAATTTTTAACCTTACTCGTATTTTGTCAACAAAAAAAAGAAAAGTGATATACTTAATTGGCTACTTGAATGAATTTTGTGTGCTATATTATTAGAGCAGTAAATTATTCTGAACAAAATGACACCTAAATCACTTCATTCGGATTTCTAGTAAGCCAAAAAATTAATTTTAAAATAATTATGGAAGCCCCGCCCACTAAAAAGCGTTTTTACTTGTTACTGAATAGTGACGCAATGCTCATGTAATTATAGAGGATGAGAATTTATATATTATTATCTACTGACACTATCTAAAACCAAAGCAAACTATTAACGAAAAATACTGATTTGGACATAGTCCTATACAGCCTGATGTAATTCAACGATTCAATGTACCAATAATTATACAAGGTGTCTCAGATCGATCGCCTACACACAGTATAATGAAATAGAGAAAAAATTCTAAGCAGAAAAGTCCTTGGACATTTTTTGATCCGATGTACTGTTAATTTAATTATCACCAATAAGTTGAGCGGAATACAAAGGAATATTAATAAACCACGCCTACTCCTCCACTTATTTATGATAATTACGGTAGACATCTGAATAAGGACTTTTCTGCTCAGCATTTTTACTTCCCACCTCTACTATGGTAGGGAAGTAATGGATTTAGTCCGAAAAAAATATTTCGAGATTTTAACAGATCTTCACGTTTTGAGACCCTAGCAATCATTTAAGATCATTTTCTGACTGATGTCTGTATAAGTGTGTGTGTGTGTGTGTGTGTGTATGGTCAATTTTTCGCCTTCGATATCGTAAAAACGGAACAACATACGGCCATGCCGATTGTTCTATTGTGTTTATCAGCCTTTAACTTAGATCTGATTAGATTTTGAGTCAAATCGGTTCAGTGGATCCTGAGATATTAAAAAAAACGTTCTCAATGTCATGTATTAACATAGGTAAAAAAAAAATATAAATGAATTTTAGATGTTATAATACGAAAAAAATGTAAATATTTTTTTTCTCTAAAATATAGTTTTCGAGAAAAAAAATATTTTACTAAAAAAAGAAAATTGTACGTAAATCAAGGTAACCATGATTTTTGCCAAACACCAAACAAAAAAGAGGGCCATGCTTTTTTTCAAAGAATAAAAAAGAGTGTTTATTTTTTGCAAATATTTATTAGGTGGGAAGTAAAGGACTGGTCATCAGTCGAATTTTTTTCTTCAATTTCACTCTACTCCATAGGCGATCGATTTGAGACAACTGTATAAATTATTATTAGTACATTGAATACAGTAGAGGTTAGTGTAAAAAATCACATAGTGAAACATCCTTATTAACAAATAATGTGCATTATAAAATAAGAAGTAATGAGTTAAAATTTTGAAAATCCCTCTACAATGCTCCAATCATCCCACTTCACCTTATAGAAATCTAATAGTATGAGTTTCTCTTGAATTTAATACCGTAATGATCCATTTTCCTGAGAGTAGTTCTTTCAATTATCCACGAGGCACTTGTGGTATGTACAAACATTATTTATTCCCCATTAATGTCGTGTCATTTTAGTGGTATAACTTAATTATTAAATTATTATTATAATTATTAAATTAAATAATTAAGTTATACTACTAAATTGCCACGATACTGATGGGAAATAAAATATAATGTTTGTAACTTTGTACCTACCACAAGTGCTGCCTCTCGTGAATAATTGAAGGATACTCTCAGGAAAACGGCTTATTAAATCGGAATTGAAAATTTCCCAAAGTAAACCATATGTAAGTTAGCAAATACACTTTTTTTATCGACAGGGTTCTGCACTGCGACCAAAGTTTTTAAATAAAGATAGGTATTCAAAATTCTAAAGTTTAGCAAAATACATATACCTTATTCTAAAAAGACAGATTAGGAATTGTTTCTGCAACATATATGTAAGTATAACAGAAAATGCCGATGGGAAAGCCCAACTAAACTCCCAGATTTGTGTTAACTGACAGTGAACTGCCTGCATCTCTAGTAGAATATTAACCTCTGTATAACATTTTGTTTTATACAGGTGATCATCCTCTACCAATATTGTTTACCAAGTATTACTTTTAGTTCATAAATCATAATTGTAGTTATTCTGGAAAACTAAATGATAACTTATTCTATTCACCGGCTTATTATATGTTTCTTACATTGTCAATTTTGACAAATCATATATTTTATTATTTATTTATTTATTCGAGTTCGGGCCGTTTATAGAATCATTTTAGGAAAATTAGATAAACAAATCCTACAACCATGAAATTTGGTACACACGTAGTATTTAGTCATCTAAAAGTCTGAAGTTCTTGAAAAAAAGTTATGCTACAGCGACCATCTTGGAAAATAACCTACCCATCTTATCAAAAAATGTTTCAAATAAAAATTGTTTGCCACAAAATTATCTACATTTTTTGTTTAAATCATTTTTGATAAAACTTATAGCGTAGTCATTTTAGAAAAATTAGATAAAAAATTCGTTCAAACCTGAAATTTTTGTAATAAACAATTTCACGATGAACTTACATTGTTTGCATGTAAATTTTTCCACCAGATCTTATTGTGTCCATTTGACAGATTCCCCGAGCTGTGGTTTTTTGTGTCGGCAACTTTTCTAAACCATTTGACAGATTCCCCGAGCTGTGGGTCCTTGTGTCGGTAACTTTTCTAAACCATTTGACAGATTCCCCGAGCTGTGGGTCCTTGTGTCGGCAATTTTTCTAAACCATTTGACAGATTCCCCGAGCTGTGGGTACTTGTGTCGGCAACTTTTCTAAACCATTTGACAGATTCCCCGAGCTGTGGGTCCTTGTGTCGGTAACTTTTCTAAACAGCCTTTATAATAACGGCTTGCGAAATGCGAGGAGCGTTTCTCTTCCTGTGAATGTTGCGCGATGACTGTGTCGATAATACACCATCATCACCGCAGACGACAGTCGCTCTAATCCGAGATTACTTCACATTTGTATTTATGTGAGGAAGAGAAACTGAATTCAAATATTGTAGAAACGGGAACCGTGGAGCTCAGCAGTTCAACCCGGTTAAGCTATTAGAGTCGCGGTAGGTTTTGTTCGCCGTCAAAAAACTGTCACTCGCTTATAAAGTAAATTAATTATTTTCCGTTTCATCAAATACCATTTACAAATAGAATTTTATTTTTTATCAAATGTTTTCTTGTTAATATACCGTCACGTAACTGTAAGCTTTAATACAGAAAATGTATTTTTACGTAGTAAATTTTAATAACGTTGTTATTTATGAAAATTTCAAAAAACATCACTGATGTCTATGTATTTTATAGTAGAATTCAATTCCGAAATCAGATTTTTGATGTGAAACATCTTATGTCGGGCTGTGAACAGCCGCGTGAGGGGAAATATGCAACGAAATAATGCGACGAAATGTTCTCCTTCGCTGCTGTTCTCCCCACCACTGCGGCACTTATATTGTAGTGGATAAATAATTTATAAATTAATTGTCCGGGTATATTAAGTTATACATATATCAGTAACAACGGCTGTCTAGACAAGTTCATCCGTAGAGTAGTGGTACTACCAGTTTAGCCTTCTATGCATGGGGACTTGGGTTCGGAAACTCATGGCATCGTACAATTTTTGACGTTTTTTTTTCTAAATTCTACATGATATTTATTTATAAAATTTTTTATTTTTGTTATATTCTTTCTTTGACAATAATTATAATTTTTTGAAATTTCATGACGCCAAAAATTAATTTTATTGTTTTTTTTTTAAAATCGAAAATTTGGGTAAATTAGGGTATTTAGGGTAAATTAGGGCAAATTAGAGTAAATTAGGGTAAATTGGGGTAACTTAGGGCAAGGGGGGCTAAATAAGAGTAAATTAGGGTATTTAGGGAAAACTAGGGTAAATTCAAGAAATTAGGGTATACTAGGGTAAATTTGGGTAAACGAGGGAAAAATAGGGTAAATTGTATTAAAATGCATATTCTTATCTCTCGAACTACTGAACCGATTCTAAAAATTCTTTCACTTATTATCTTCGCAGGGGGAGAATGTCTCGCGACGTTCTAATAAATCATAAATTATTATATCTGGAACTATTGAACCGATTTAAAAAATTCTTTTACTAATAGAAAGCTACACTATCCCTAAGTGATATAGGCTAGATTTTATTTTGATAAATTTGTCAAGTTCAATAAATAAAAGATTCAAGCTATAAAAATGTTTCATATCTGCCAGGCGTCCCGCGACGGCTCACATTTTTTTTTATATTTATATTGTAACTGTCGAGATTTGACTCAAACCAGTAAACTGAAACGATTTGTTTCGTTTTCAGAAAATAGGTACCTATATAATAATTAATAATACACATCTGTTTCACCAGTAATTTTAGAGATCTCAGGTTCGCGCCCAGCTGAAGTAGGCAATATGAAATATTAAAATTATTGAATTTTTCTTTATTTATTATCGAATATAATAAACTGAAAAATATTAAATTATTATTGAATTATACTTTAGCTTCCGGTGGGCGGTGAAGTTAATTACTTTACCGCCCGGCTCTCGTCACCAGTCTAAAATGGTCATTTTACGACCTGTATGCATGCATGAAAAGCAACTATTTTATAGGAGATATAGAACAAGAATAAATTATTGTATTAATAAATGCAAACAGCGATTATAATTTGCGTAAATCAATCAAATTTCCGCAACATATCATTTTAAATGTTCAATATTAAATTTTGAAATATCAAGTGACTATTCTATTAAATATTTTCACTTTATTTATTATATTATTATTTTAAAACACAATAATACCTAATATAAAGATGACAGTATTACAAAGAATCCGTATCTTATCAGGTTTCTCTTATTTTTTCGTGATATCAAATAACTCTATAGCTTATATACTAAATAATTCAGATTGTTCCTTTACAAAAGGGATAATTTTTCAAACATTCTTTTGAACCAATATCAAAGTAGTCGAGCCCTACATTTCCCATCAGGAGGTTGTGTAATTGAATTAGGTACTTATTTATACAATTTAGTCGGCAAGCAAACTAAATATTTAACAATAGTAAACTAAGTAGTTACAAGTCCCATAACATAGCTTGGTAATTGAAAAATATGGATTTGCACTGAACTCGCTGTCAAATAGGGGGGGGAGACCATTTCACATAGAACTATCGGAGTGTTCGTATCAGTGCAATTGTTCAAACACGGCAATGCTTCATCTATGTTGCACATCGGATTTACCATTTCTTCTGCGCATTTAACGATTCTAACTAAGTTACGAGACCTGTATACATTTTTTGACGAAATATGTTTAAGCATCTATACATTTTATTCGTCATGTGTATTCGGAACAGTTCATAATTTTTGCCTCCATGCGTGTCTTTATTCAGACAACACAAAAAATCAAAAAAACAGAACCCAATAACGTAAAATATGTGTGATCTAACAAAAATCATGATCAGAGACATTATATTGTTACAAAACTGTTTTCTGAGTTGGCGGAATAAATATTTATTTACAATAATTAAAAACACAATAATAAGCAATAACTAAACAGTATTTACAAAGCAAAACAAACAACTAAATACAATAACTCGTAACAATTAACTATATACCAGGACTATTTATTTCTAGTTATTTATGTTTCAAATATTTATATTCACTGTATTTTATCAGACGCACTATTTGTCGCTCAGTATTCTCCATTGACTGATGCGCGACTCACCGTTGACTGATTGACTGATCGCTTCTCTCATTCGTTTATATACGCTGCGTGTCTGAAGCCCAGTGCTTCTCGCGTTCTCTAGAAACTTCGCCTAGTTACTCGTTATTTAGCAAGCAGACACCGCTTCTCAGAATCTTGCCTGACGTTTATGTACAGCGTGATCCGTAACAATATATTACGATCTTACGGAGCATAATACTATAAAAATAATCACAAACTGTAATATTTCCACAATTTTTTGATACGCTAGAGTGTGACGGCTGCCCTCCTACAGTGTTTGAGAACACCAGCATAAGCAATTTCAGAGAACGATTTTACGTGTACCCTTCAAGAAATGATACATTATTAGAGTGTTGGGTCTCCAAGTCACTATATGAATATTATGAAGTATAACCTTCAAGAAAGTTTCCACCCCGTTTTCACCTCTTAGACCCCACGAATATTGAAAATTCGTCGAAAACATATCTCTTTGATTTTAAAAAACGAACACTCATGTCTTCCATATTTATAACTCACGCCATTTCGGAGTAAATACCAAAACACTCTTCATTGGAAAAAATTCTTTTAAACCATATATGTCGCACCCTCTGCGTTAAGAATTTATAGATTTAGGACTTTTTCCGTTTGTTTAAGGGTACTATCTATAAGTATGCAAAATTTCAACGCCCCGGTTCTTCTGGAAATTGATTTTCTTTTCCGGGCAAACAAACTTTCAGCTTTATAATATAATAATACGCCTAGTATCCAGATTTGGTAACACTATGGTTGAACGTAGATGATAATAATTATTAATTATTAAAGTTTCAAACTATACATACAAACTTGAGCACTTCCTTTCACAAAATCAGGTAATGATCTTGATGTTTGTGTACAGTATATATTATAATATGTACAACACCAGGATGGCGAAGAGTTTTCGTACACAGAATTTAATATGCAAATTTTAATAATCTGTAAAACAGGATAACCCTAAGTTCTTTATTACAATTGTATAATAATAAGATTTGCTTATTTCATAATACTACTAATTTTATTTGCATATTTAAATGCAGAATATTATACTGATTGAGTAGAAATCGTCGGTACTTGAGAATGCTACAAAATTACCTTGAGCCGCTTCCTTGAAAATTCACGACAAAAAAATTATTATATTCTTAACCGAATTTCATATCGAGAAAATATATTTTATTGAGCAAATGACAACATGAACATATATTTTATCTGACAGATTTCTCAGTTCTATGCATTCAGTACAATTTCACAAAATATTTGTCAGTTACATTATTTTTATTACAGTCGACTCTCTCTAGAAACGGCAGTATGCTACTGAAATTATTCTTTCTTAGCGAGAAATCGTCCTTACATCTAACTACAAATTAGACAGACATTAAGTAATTTTCAACACACATGAGTAGATATGAAATGCGGAATATGCGTGTATTGAAAGTTATACTTCTTTTACGTGGAGTTCTTTGAAAGAGAACTGAGGAGAACGTATTTCTTTAAGAAGGTAACAACTAAGAAGCGTAGGTATTCATAAAAAGTTTAAACTTTACAGGCATGTTAATTCTAAATGTAAAAATGGCAAATTACATTTTCATTGGTACTTGAACTCTCTACCGTTCCAATGCAAGTGAAGTACTTTTGTTATTTAGTTATCGTTTTATTTACATAATATTATGAACCACATGTTGCACAAAATATGAAATGAAGCGATTAAGCCGGATATATTTATATAAATTGACTATTCATCATGTTGACGTATTACAACCGTAAGTATAAATAACGCACAAACCAATCAATAAATAATAGTGTATTTGCCTATATAGTAGGTATCTATACCTATGGCACATGCACTACTGGGACGTTGGTGTTGATCGGATGGCGGGACCTAGGGGCTGGATCGTAAAATCTCGACATTTCACATTATTTTGAACAACTCGGTGCCATGACATACTGGACACCACATGAAGTTTAAAATGGGCGTTACTGAACTATTTTAAGCGTTGTAATTAGAGGTTGAATTTTTTTTTGGCCCTAAAACATCTAAAAAAATGATCGGAATTTTTTCAAACTTGAAATTTAGTGTTTCAGTAGAAATTAAAATTGTCTCCTAAAATTTTAACAAATTCGACGAAACAGAACCCAAGATACAAAATTTGATAAAACTAAGCCTGGTTATAACTATAAACTATTTTCTTTTTTCAATTTAAATGTGAATTTCCAAGAGAAAATTATAATCTTTTTTATACAGTGAACTCCATATATAGAGTTCACAAGTAAGAAGGTACTTTTATGCATTGTGTGACGTCACGGTTTCAAAAAACCCTTTTCTCACATTTTACGCATATCTGTTTACATGGCCTCGTTATAAAAAGTATCGTAGGTACGTGATAAGTGTGAGAAGGTGCCTCCTTATTAAAACGACTGCGATATTTTTAAACTCGTTTCCGGCGCACTCGCCTGCAACTCGTTTCAAAATATCGCAGTTGTTTTAAAAAGGACACCATCTCACACTTGTTGCCCAAAATACTATATATGTAATATAAAACTGATAGCCTATATAGCTTGTGTATTATGTCACGTAATGTTTAATATACTAATCAAAGATTTATGATTTATATAATATGTTTGTTACATAAAGCAATTAACAATTTCTCCGAAGTATAATATAGTTTAGTAATATAATTAGTTTAGGTAGTATTTTGTATAAGGGGCCATCCATAAATTACGTCACACGTTAGGGGGGGGAGGTAGTTAACAAAATGTGACATCGTGTGACAAGGGCCAGGGGGGGTCATAAGCTTTGTGACGTCACATGTTAAAATTTAAATTTAAAATATTAAAAAGCGAAATTTATATGTAAACAAAAAAATATCACTAACTCGATTGATTTTATTAAAAATTTTATTAAGAAATTTAAAGAAATAAAAAAAAAATTTAACAGCTGTTTTATTTTAATTATTTCTAATTATAAAATTAAAAAATATGTGACGTCACACCAAGAAGGAGGGGGCTTTAAAAATGTGACCATCTGTGACAAGGACGGAGGGGGGGTTAACAATCGTAAAATTTCATTGTTCATTGTGTCTGACCACCACCGCGCCATAGAACGCTGCACCAGAACGCTCTTAATGCTGACAAGCAGCGATATATATGCGCGTGTCAATTTGTTTTTTTAGTGTTGCGTTCAAACGCCACCGCCACCGCGATAATGTGCTCAGGCCTTAAAGCGGTAGAATGTCATATAACAAACTCAACTACGGGAAGATTAAAAAAAAGTAAATATAAGAACTAGGAAACGGTACACTACTTATAATTTTGATTCATGTCACGTTGTTTAGAAAGACTAGAATATAAATTAAAAGTTTAAAAAATGCCCCTTCATTATAAACTTGAAACATTTTTCCTACGTCCAAGATATTTGTAATAAAAGTTCATACATAATTACAACGCCATTAGACTTCAAATCAAATGACCTATAATTTTATACACGTTTTTAATAGAGTTTAAAAAAAACACTAGTCGCAGTGCCAAACCCTGCCGATAAAATTGTGTTTGGTAATGCATTCATTGTGATATTTAAATATAACATTATTATAATTTGGATTTTCTCAGGGACACCCCCCAAAATAGTATAATTTATCACAATTCTAACATTTTATAACGTCTATACCAAAATGTATACGCCAACAGTAAGTAATCCATTGTTATAAATTGTGTAATCGGGCAAATTTTGTTAAAA
This sequence comes from Mongoloraphidia duomilia, assembly GCA_039654895.1. NCBI lineage: Eukaryota > Metazoa > Arthropoda > Insecta > Raphidioptera > Raphidiidae > Mongoloraphidia > Mongoloraphidia duomilia. Next base: position 43,414,735 of record CM077524.1, on the reverse strand, counting down.
CTTTAAAAGTAAATTTTAACATTCACCAAAAATCTAAATTTGTGTTTTAAACAACTTCATTAATTTTTTGTTCGGTGTTTTCGGGTTCAACAAAATTTAAAAACTCTTAGTTACCCTTCAAAATGGTCTAAATGCGCTAATTTTAAGAAGATTTGGAAAGGCGACAGAATTTAATATGTGCACCAAATTTTGTCGAGAGATAATTCCTTTCTATACATAAACATTTTGAAAATTGTTTTAAGTTCCCAATAATGCGAAACGTTGAGAATAAGGTTCACCTCTAGATTCCGCCATCCGACCAACGTAAATGATGTATCTGTGTATACAAATACAATACAAAAATATAGGGCTACAGGCTGTTTGTAGAGGTGTTTTCTTTCAGATGTTAACTTTGTAAAACTGAACCACAAAGAATGTAGGTGAAATACGATTACAAAGCATCAAGGTGCATTTTCATGTCACGCTTGACGCTGGTTTCTAGCGTCAAATACGGTCACGTGATAAAATTTCAACTGAACGCCAATTGGAAAAAATTCGACTGATGACCAGTCCTATACTTCCCACCTAGTAAATATTTGCAAAAAATAAACACTCTTTTTTTTATTCTTTGACTAGGCCCAAATAACCTTAGCTGTTGGTGGTCTTTAAAACACAATTTAATTTTTATTCTTTGAAAAAAGCATGGCCCTCTTTTTTGTTTGGTGATCTATTGATGGCTAGCTTAATATAGCAAAAATCATGGTTACCTTGATTTACGTACAATTTTTATTTTTTTTAGTAAAATATTTTTTTTCTCGAAAACTATACATTTTAGAGAAAAAAAATATTTACATTTTTTTCATATTATAACATCTAGAATTCATTTATATTTTTTTTTACCTATGTTAATACGTGACATTGAGGACGTTTTTTTGAATATCTCAGGATCCACTGAACCGATTTGACTCAAAATCTAATCAGATCTAAGTTAAAGGCTGATAAACACAATAGAACAATCGGCATGCCCGTATGTTGTTCCGTTCTTAAGATATCGAAGGCGAAAAATTGACCACATACACACACACACACATACACACATACACACATACACACACACATACAGACATCAGTCAGAAAATGATCTTAAACGATTGCTAGGGTCTCAAAACGTGAAAATCTGTTAAAATCTCGAAATATTGTTTTCGGACTGAATCCATTACTTCCCTACCATAGTAGAGGTGGGAAGTAAAAATGTAGCGTAAAAACTAAATATTATTTAGCTTTTACACTCGAGTTCTACTGGTTCTATAGCTGTACTTAACCTATAGACAAAGATTAGTCTGTATGAATATATTAATATATTTTATTTCAAAAATAAAGTAGTTTTTGAAGAATTTCATCGAAAAAAAATCAAATGTTGACTTTGAAATCCAATTTCTATCTTATTTCCCTAATTTTATGTTAAAAATAGCGCTATTTTACCCAAATGTGTTCGAAGTATATTTTAAAAAAAAATGAGAAACCAAGAAAGGTCTTCATAAAGAAATGTTACTTAAATCCTAATCGTTTGTTAATAATATTAACATTTCTGCAAAACCTGATATTTATTTATTAAATTTGACGCTACATTTTTTCGAGTTGGCGCCAATGTTTAAATTCTATCACGTGACCGTATTTGACGCTAGAAACCAGCATCAAGCGTCACTTGAAAATGCAACTTCAGTGTACAATGTACATAGGAACGTTACTTTACTGATGCTGTTATGATCGTAATAAACCTTCCCTAGTGTCGCTCTATTCTTTGACCTCGTTTAAACAACTTTTAACACTACGTCGTCAATGCTGTCTGTACATTGCAGGTCATAAATAATTCAAACAATGTAAGTGTGGAGTTTTTATTTTGACTTCTATAAACGAGTGAATACATTGCGCCTGTACAGTTCAGTTCTGGATGCCTAGTTTTATTTTTGCCACTAACATGAGCCTTTTCTCATCTCGTCTCGATGAAATGAGTAATATCGAAACGAAATTAACCATTTTTTCGTCTCGAATCGAAATTAAATTGTCGCGATCTCGCCGAAATAAGAAACGAGCTTCAAAAAATCTCGATAAAATTGTGAAATATTGAAATAATTATAGAATTTCTGTTACCTCAATAAAAGCTACGTGATTTAGATAAAAAAAGATTGTCAAAATTTTTGAAAATACTGAAAATGAAGTAAAAAGCAATTTATTTATAGTGGGTACCTAAAAAATACCATATACAGGGTGTCCCACGACATGACTGCCATAGCCTGGGACTGTGTTGCTGGGGTGATTTCAAGTCAAAAATGTCTAATGAACATATACCCGGAACGCTATCCTAACTGATCTAGAAGCATTTGAAATTTTAGATAAGTAGTAGTAGGAATTCCCTACTAATTTAAAAACCATTTAAAAAAAAATCGCTTTATTGAATTAGTTGCTCAAAATGTCCACCCAGTTGCTGTATACATAGTCTAGCTCTTCTTAGAATTGAAGTGGTAGCTCTGCGAAGAGTGATTCACAGCCACCTGGTCTTTTTAATAATAACAAAACCAACAGCCGAACCTAATACCTGCATTAGTGGGCTTACTTATTTAAAATTTCAAATGCTTCTAGCTCAGTTAGGATAGCGTTCCGGGTATATAATCATTAGACATTTTTGACTTGAAATCACCCCAGCAACACAGTCCTAGGCTATGGCAGTCATGTCGTGGGACACCCTGTATATCTCGTGCGTAATGATATTATGACTCGAATGACTATTATTACTCGTCAGTATTATACCTCATTACGCATCTAGATATACAGTCTACTGTTTTCTGCAGTAATATTTTTTGATCGCCAGTGTTTATGTAATGTTCATATTGTGTTTCGCATTTCATTGTAATATATTCATGCACAATTATCGCATTTAATGAACACGCGTTTGAAGTAACACGAACAAAGTCCTTAATAAATGAAATTATTGCAGTTTAAATAAGCGTTCCTAAACGATTAAAAGAAAACAAACAAAAAGTACGTAATTTATACGTACGTATTGGGTATATAATATACTAGTTTGCTCCGGCGCGGTGATCAGGCAATCCGTCCGCTAATTTCAAGGGTTACAGGTAAGTTCGCTCCCGGGTCATTCCCTATCTACCCAATGGATACATACTAGTTCGCTCATGTGGTCAGGTAAACCACCCGCAAACATAATGTCAATTTTTATTTATCAATAATTTATAATATAGTATGTGAAATTTAAATATTTCCCAAAAATACTAAACAATGTATGATGGTGGAGGGACGGGCCGTATATGGTGTAGATAACGGGTCGACAGTAAATTAATTCGGCAAATTATACTTTTGTCAACAAAATAAACGGTAGTGGTTCACCGCACTGACTTTCTCGCTGAACTGTATCAATTTTTGGTTCTTCAGTAAACTGCACTTTCTGGATTTTTTCAAGATAAAATTAATGGTGGCATATTGTGATATCGTTAGAGAAATATCGATTTAAGAAATATGATCAACAAATATGACAACAATTTTTGAGAAAATTATAATTTTATTGCACTGTAATGTTACGTCATTCAATAGGTGCCCCTAACAGTATTGCTAACTTGAACATTTATTTGTAGATTTTCTTTATTCCTATATGGTTGCTCGAAACTCGAAAGTAAAAATTCAAAAATGGTCCAGTTCGAAGCTAAATTTATGTTTTTCCTTTTCCATGACTAGTTAACAATTTTTATTTATAAACCTTAAAAATATAAATAATATTCTAAAACTCACTTTTGGAAATTGTATGTGTTGTCATTTGTAGCCGAAAAAATAAATATCTGCAACAAAAAAATTAACTGTAAATAAAAAATATAACTATAAAAAGAAATGAAATGACACAGGAAATTGTTTTATTCGACAAACATCCAAGGCAAGCCGGATGTCATGCTTTACTGTGTTTATAAGCGTATTGCTATTTTCATAAATTTTGTAATACTTCGACTGGTTTATTATTAATCAATTTGTCATTCGTTTTGATAAAAATATACAAAGTATCTCACAACGAGTTAATCTCATAACAATTGATGATTTCAGTGAAAGAAATTCCACTTTGTTTGCACTTTTGTTTATCGCTAATACTAAGTTATTTTCAGGAAAATACTCTCCTCTAAACTGTACTGATTTTCGCACCTCAATTTGTACCAATGTTTGTACCAATTTGAAATTTGCGAATATTTTCTTTACAGAAAAAACTTGTCAATTTGAAAATTATTGAAATACGTATTTGACATGCCGGAAACAACTGTTTCAGTTTAATACATTTTTTTTCGTTTTGTTTCACTACACTGTGATTTGAAATAGCCCAAATTTGAATTATCGCATAGCAACCAACTGACTTCACCTGTTCTGACCTACCCGATGTTGAAAATAACTCGATGAATGTTTTTATTTTGTTTTTTACATTTTTATTAATCCGATTTAATTTTCTTTATTCTTTAATTTATTTGTGATAACTCTGGTTGAATTTTTCATGCATCATTATTTAAAGTTTTGCCTAATCCCAGACTAAAATCAATTCTATGGATGTTACGAGACAATTATTCAACGATAACTTTGTTTAACATTAATACCCCACCAGACTTATGCTTGTCTTCTGAAAGAATAATACGTTTTAGCCTTAAGTTTCCAAGGCTTCACTGCAAGGTAATTTTTTGGGCCCTTTTTCTTGCCATACCTTTCCATCTACGCGAAAATGTGTAAGAACGACATTTTCAATTTTAATTTAATTTTCAGAGTCGCATTTAATATGAAATTATTTCCCAAAAAATGCAAAAAATATATACAGCAATTCAACATTTTCGAGTCGGGTGGAGGTGGAGGTCATAAAATGAATCAGAACTCGGTGGTACGTACTCCATTATCACCAAGTGTCAATTATTTCAAACGACTCTCGAGATATTTAGGGTAGATCGTTTTTCTTGGGACACACAGTACCTATAAAAAGTATTTAGATAGCAAGTTTAAAAAACTAACGAATTTCGCTATCCGTTTCTACACATCGCTTGTTCCATTCAATGCAGTTCAAAGTAAATCCCTTTGCGGAATAATTATTCGAGCCTATTTTAATTTATAATTCCGGTTGAAATTGCAGAGCAACAAATAGGAAAGGAATGTTGATTATTGTAAAGCATCAATGCACTCTGTTTCTATAGGATATTCATAAAATCCTAGTTTCACAATTTACTGAAGAACATTAGTAACATTAAAATATTATGTAAAATATTCAAACTATTATTATTTATACCAGTGACTCTCAATTTAACTTCAAACTTCCGGAATACACATCTTCCTGAAGTTTGAAGTTAATTTTACAATTTTTAGGTAGGTACTTAATAAAATTAAGTAGAAATGAGATATTTATGAAAACAATTTTTATTATATTTATGTGGGATTACTGATACGATTTTGAAAGTAGATTTAGCTTCAGTCATATAAAAAATTATACCAAAAACTAAGCATTATAACTACAGTTAAAACAATTGTGTCCATCTTTTCATATCATATCCACCATGCGCAGTGGTTACTTAGTTAAATCTTTAGAAGTCTAAACACTATAAGTCAAATATTAACTAAAATTTACTAAATATAAGTGACAAAGAAAAAATGTGAAAACTAATTAATGATTTTTTTAAACAGAGCTATTGCAGCCAGTCCCGGATAATCGATACAGAGCTGTGTTTAATTTGCATACAAAAATCGGTCTCTTTGGACCCGCTGTAGCCTAGTAGTTATCGTGCTTAGTGCCACAACCTCTGGACTGGACTGCCGTGGGTTTGAATCCCACCTGCGCTCATGGATGTTTTGTGATGTTATTTAGTTTTAAGATAGTTATTATTTAGTGTAGTTGAAAGACGCTAATGACCTGAGATGTCGACGCGTCTATAATCTACAATAAATAAAATACACAATCCTTTCTATTGTTCGGGTGTGCCATAAATTTTTGTTTATTTATACTTTTTGAATGCCACATTCTACGTTTTCCTATATATTTTCGTTATACATTCTGTATATAGTTTGAAACATTTAACATTAAATTTGTAAACTTATTAGTTAACCAGATTTACTTCCGTATTAAATATGCAAATAGTTAATGATACACTAGAATTTTCAAAGAAAGTTAATTATCTTCTTCGATAAAAAAACTAATTAACTCTTACTACGCTGCTGTTTCATTTAATTAAATATTACGTCATGGACGTATACGAACGAGTAGGCAGTATTTACATGAAATTTAAAAAAATAACATTTTCAGAAGCAGAGAACCCCTATTGCAAAAATACTGATCCCAGTGCCAAACTCTACCGACAAATAGTATATTTGCTAAGGCATACTCTGAGGTATTTAAATGTACTATTATGTAAACTTAAATAATTTTGTTTCTGAACAAAGTAAAAATTTTAAGCCTTTAATACATCGACATCCATTAAAATGATTAAATTTTTCTCAATTTCAATATTCGGCATGTACAATGAAATCGATTTCTATTATTATTATTTTTATATACAATGAACTTTTCTGTTCCTCAATGAATTTTTCATGAACACAATGTATTTTTTGCCATACCCACTACAAAATAGCTACTTTCGATGTATGTATAGCGGCCATTAATGACCGATTTAACAGGCAGGTGTGCGGAAAATGGTTTACTTTCTGCACTAGCGCAGAAAATAACGGTTGCCATGGCAACTTCTGTTAATTCGCTTTATACGCCTGCGTACGCTTGCGTGCGCCTGTCATTACTTACTTGCACGAACTTCCGCGGCACACCAGAAGAAAAGTTGGCGACACAAATGAACTGTCAGAATTTTTTGAAAATGACGTAAAAAATAGGTATTTTGTAGTGGGTATAGCAAAAAATACCATATATGTCTCGTACGTAATGGTATTACGGCTCGTGTGACTGTAAAAACTCGCTATCGCTCGTTTTTACATACTGTTATTACTCGCCGTAATATCTAGACATACAATCTACTATTTTGAAACTAATATCCTTCGAATCTCGATCTATTTGTGAAATCCATTAACAAAACTTCCCAAGAAATTTACTAAAGGGTGACGAATGTGAAAATAAAATAGAAATTAATTATAAAATTGAAAAGGAGAAATAATAATTTATGTCGAGTAAATGTAGTACAATACAATTTTGTTTTCAATGGGGGCGTTCGTGCGACAAAATTAAATTAGTTAATTAACAGAAAATGTGGCGTTATATCGTGACACAATCAAATTTATCATATCAGATAAGGAGCATTTGTTCTAGCTAAACAAAGCCACCCTTTATGAACATGTCTCCACCTAAAAAAAAAAAGAATAATTTATATTCGAAACTACAAGTCTTATTTTCATTTTTTTTAAAAATATAATTAATTTAATCTATTTAATGAATTTGATTTATGTTTGATGTAGGACTCATATAAACGTTTGAAGAATAGTGGAAGTATTTTAAAATCAATAACATGTTGTACAGTTTACAAGTAAAACAGCCCTAATATTGATTAAAAATGTCGCGGCTTTTTTATAATAAAGTATATTAACATTATTGCTTTTGAGATATTCTTCAACCTTTATTTGTGTCCTACAGTGAACAGAAGTCAAATATACATCACATAGATTTTGAATAGAAGCTAAAGTTTGGGTACTAGTAGACATTGCACTAAATTTCCTCAAATTTATAATCAGGGCATATTATAAGGAATTTCAAGAACTGCCCACTCTGACTGTATACGATTTGTAATTTCAAATCTTACCTATTTTTGTCACAAAAACTGCATATTTGTACTCTGCATTATTTTGAACACTTGATATTAGCATTGAATAAGATAATATTTAGAGTGTTGACTTATGAAACTGAAGAGCGCCCCTGTTTATTTAATGGCAGAACTATAGAGAATTGTAGATTATAGACGCTCGACAACTACCTGAACCGAATATATTTTTATTTTTTTTATTATAAGTTTTTTTTGGCCTTTACACCTTTGTGTATTTAGCCACAAACTAAAACCTTAATTTAATTCTAAGTAAGATGGGGGATTTTACATACACACATAAAACGGGGACACAAGAGGGATGGACCATCAGGATATAGGGATTAGGACAACGGATGTACCTCGGACCCAACTCGGCAAACTGAATATATAAAACTATTATTACTGATATTGATGTCACTTCCGGTCATTTTTTGGATTGTTTTCTTATGTCATCGACTACATAAATAAAATTGACGTCAAAATGTCAGTATCAACGAGTACTTTCATGTCATCATGAGATGCTAGAGATTATCCTGCCGCTACGCATTGGCAGCCGTAATTTTTCAATTTCCAGCAGAATAAAAATAATAATAATTTTAGCTCCCTATTTGTTTGCCCCATATACATATTACTCTATAAGTACTGCGATAGATCAAAAATCGTGAAGCCAACATACGTGCGGGTATATATTTCTGTCTTTTTTTATGGGGGCTCAGCTGGCAGGTTCCTGATTGGCTACTTCCATAGACAAAGACAGAATTTTTAAAAGAGAGCAGGTATACTATTGACCACTGGGGCACTGAGGTTTTACGTCAATGGCATCCATGACATATTTCTTTGTCTTTATATATTACGTTTCAAGTGTTGTTTATACTTCAGTTCATGGAATACTTCAGTTGATAGTGATATTATTATGCCCAAAAAGATCCGAAAATGCACTATGAATTTCAAGGAATATGAGTAAAAAAACTGTTTTTAACAAAATTAAACTAAATCAAATTATAACGAGAAATCTATATACGGTTTTTAATATAAACATAAGAAATACAATCAATATGATTAAACACCTATACCGTAACTAAATTCACTATATTAGTGAAATTAACATAAGAATATCAGACAAATTATCGTCATGATATTTATATAGAAGGCTATATAGGAAAAATGTAAATGCACCGCCGGGAATCGAACCCATTATTAAACTAGGTTACGTTATAATGACAACAGCTGTCAAGCGTTTTGTTTACATTTTGTTCGAAATGAAAGATATCTTTATTTCAACATTTTGTTCAGATGGAACGTCCGTACATCGACCAATGACATCATCGGAATAAATGCGGAATTACTTCGTCAAAAGAGACACAGATATATTTTTGCTCTCTTTGTGGACTTCACTCACCGCATATTGAGTAAATGGACAATGCGTGGTATATAATTTAAAGTATATGGTTTGCCCCAATACTAACCCACACAAACAAATTTGTCTGTGTATTCGATTTACGACGGTCGGCTCTAGGACTATAAGATAAAATTTCAGTTAAAACCGATATTAACGTGAGCGAAGATACGGGTAAGGCTAGTATTCTATAAAATTCAATATTTACGAAACAAAGCTACCGCCTACAACCTACACGGCATTACAAATTTTGTTTAATTTAACTTATTTCCAATGCAGAAAAGTAATCAATAGAAGGAAAGGGGAAAATTTAATTGGCATTTGTTTCTCAAATATTTATTATATAATGTATTAAATAATAAAAAAGTATATTCAGGATGTCCCAGAAGTAACGCCTAGGATTTTGAGAGGTATATGTGAAATTTCGAATCGAAAAGCCCTTCTTTACCGTTTTTTTTCTGAAACGTAAAATTAATGTAATTTAATAATTGAAAGTTTAAAAAATCCTGTACAAGTGCTATAACATCTTGAATGTTAAGATCCTGTACATGTTTAAAGTTGGAAAAGTTTCGGAAAATATACGATCATAAATAAATGTTAATTAGCAATTTTCGATTGCAACGTTTCGTTATAATTTAGAATTAAACTACAACGAAACGTCGCGATCGAAAATTGCTAATTAACATTTATTTGCGATCCTATATCCTCCGAAACTTGTTCAACTTTGAAGTCCTATAACATTATCTTACTAAATAAATGCAATTTTGAACATCACGATCCTTAAAAGGTTTTCTTCGAAATTTCACCCACAAATTATCTTAGACATCCTGTATAATAAAATCGTGTTAACATTGGTTATCTAATGAGCTGGAACATATTGAAAAATGGAAAAGGTTGATTACGAAAACTTCCATTGAATAACGACTTCTATTCTGTTCAACCGTTTACTTTCAGGAAATGAACGAATAGGTATCTTTTTCTATTACTGAATATATTCCCAAAAATGTACCGTTATATCTGTGACCACAAATGAAAAGCGCTTAAGTTGAATTTTTACTATTTTTTTTTCTGTATCGCTTCAAATATTTTTTGTAATATAAATACTGCGAATTTAAATTGAATTTTTACTATTTTTTTTTCTGTATCGCTAATGATTGACGAATATGAAAAATGAACGATTCTATGGGACCCCGCAAGCATCAGTTTCATTTTTTCTTGAGAAAAAAATTAGATGCTTGAAAAATTATTGCAAGAAATTTAAACATTGATGTAGGAGATGTAAAATGTGTTTTCCCACATTGTTTGAGCAGCTTCTTATTTTTTCCCTTTATAATGTAGTACATACTAGTATCTCCTGTGGTCGAAATTCGACCAATTGTGTGTTTAAAGTAAATTCACATTTATTTGTCACATAACCTTATAAACACAAATTCAACATAACTGTACCGACATTTCCGACAATACCAGAGGTCTTTAAACAGCGAGAGAAGCAACATATTTGTGGTTAAAGCGTTTTGTATGGGGAAATCGTGTTTTTTTATCTGCCTTAACGGCAACATACACACATGATTTTTTTTTGTCCCGCAAAAAAAATTGTGTTTTTAAAGACCACCAACAGCTAAGGTTATTTGGGTCTAGCACCAATTCATATTTTCAATTCATTATTTTTTTTTTTAATAATAAATTGAAAATCCAATTGACACTTTTACCAGCTCTCGAGCTAGAACCCGGGAACTGGGGACTTGTAATAGAGAAACCACAGCAACGCTATGTAAACAACAGCACCGCTGCACGCTCGGCTATTCTCAAGCCCTTTTTGTCCCACAATATGATATAGCTTATAATATGTGTTCTAATAACCTATATGGTCAATAATAATATGGTAAGTACTGGATGGTTCTATTAGAAACATCAATAATAATTATTCGAATCAGCAGTTTACATAGTGTTATTTAAAAATGCGAATAACTTTGTAACTTCAAATCACATGCTTATTATAACTTTTTTATTCTCGAAATAGTTTCTATTCTTGAATTGAAAAAATAGAACTTTTATTTTATTTTCAGAAAAAAAATGTAGGTAAGACAGATGTAACATACTCAAATAAAGTAGGAAAGAATGCATGTTATGTAATATAATGAAAGTTTTTATAACATGTAAATCGGTTGCTGACTTAGGTGATTAAATTAAGATATATGTGGGAAAAGTATTAGACAATATTATATGCATGACAAAAAATTAGTTAACCTTAAAAAATTCGAAACGCCTCCTAGGAAGAAGTCAATATTTATCGAAGAATGTCGGCTTCAAACCTACATCACTGAAATCTATTCCTTCATCAGTTTCACTTGACGTGACAAAATATATTCATCTTACCCTGTAAAGTAGAATTTTCCAAACATATTTTAGTAATGATTTAAAACTAACAACCTTATAAAATTCTAATTTGACTGACCCAGTTTTTGAGATAAAATACCGCACATTAATAGTAGGTATTGAAATATTGGTTTCTATATAATTCTTAATGTGATTGATACACGAAAAAAACTTAAAAAAATAACATAAACATTTTATTGAAAAATATTCATTAATCAAAAATATGCTTGCACCGAACGTATTTGTTTTATATACATCAATATTTATTCAAAATAATGGTACCAGTGATATAATATATTGCATGATCCACTTTAACGTAACATTTTATAGTAAAAATAAATTATTTTCTTAAACATTCATATCGTGAATAAATAGTTTTAAAGATTGAAGGATAGAAAATTGTCCACTCATTTTAAATTTCCACTGCGAAATAATTCGCAGTTAGCTCAAATTTTGTGTACACCTTCTTCGTTATGGTGTTTTAAAAAACGTGTAAATAGTCCCCAGCGATATCGTACCGGCGTTACCAGGTATTCGACGTTCAAGATCACAAAAAGCGGTTTTTTGCGAATTTCTCAGTTCCGTTCCATTTTTAGCAAAAAATTGTTTTTATTGTAACAAAACTGTTTTCTTACGTGGGTGGAATAAATTATTTATTTACAATAATTAAAAAATGTAACAACAATTGATACACAATAAAATGTAACAATTATATCTCAATTGTAACAGTCAACACTGTTTATATAATAATAGCACGAACAGTGTTTCTTAAACGATCTGAAGCACTTTAATCGCACTGAACAATTTATATGCTGTATTTATTTCAAATCAACACTGTCACACGACTATCGTTGTTCTCTCCGGTGACTGCTCCTGCTTATATAGAGCTAGCAGCTTGACCCCCCCACGCTCGCGCGCTTTCCAGAACATTCTGGTGATTACCTGTGTCTTCGATATCATTCCACGCCTCACCATTGTTACTTGTTCTCGATGATTCTATTGTCGCCAGCGGCGTATCATCTGGGGTTTTGCTACGTTATCAATCTTGTAGAGAACAAAATTATCTACAACTTTTGTATAAACCATTTTTTTACAAAATTCGTTAACGAATAGTCTATAATAATAATTTTTAAAAATTATTCGTAACGGAATTTTGTAAAAAAATACAGGGGTTGAGAGAGCGCAAAGAAAGTATGGCTACAAATGCAGCAGTTAAATGCAAAATGTTAACAGCATTTTGCTAATTGTGGCTGTTAAAACGTTCTTCCTAAAATATTTTACCATCCTGTAGACCACACTCATACCGTGATTTATGAATGCATTGTAATGTAGACTTGCGTAAATTTTATGCATGGTTTATTTTACGTTTGTAATATTAAAATATTTTACATGTTATTACAAAAGTTGGCAAATATTACAATATTACATTGCTTGCACAGACTAGTTCAAAAAGATGGAGTATAACTTTTATCTGTATTGGTTAAATTTTTTCCATAAATCTGGAGATGGAGGGCATAAATGTTTAATTTTTGATAATACTGTCACTGTTATTCGAAAACAACCTATTATTATAATTTTTAATTTGAAAAATGTTTGTGAAATTTGCCTTATACAGACGATATTTATAGATGTGATGGTTATGCTTAGTGAATTTGTTTAATAGCCTTAATAGCCTAAATATCTCTGAACATTATTTCTACAGGCTTTTCCGAACCAATTTCTTCCTAACAGATGATATTGTTATAGACACAAAATATGCGCAAAACTACATATACATTATACATATTTTCAAAAAACACCAATCCGATTGGCACAAAAATCAGTAGGCCTGTACACTAAAATTCTGAGACAAAAACATTTAAAAAACTATTCAAGTCGGCCATTTTTGCAGAAGTGATTGTGAACGAAAGAAAATTCCACAAACACACAGCATGCACAGCCGTCATACGGAAAACCGTCTTCACGCATGAGGGTTGTACAATATACAATCAGAAACTGACCTTATCTCGGACACGATTTTCGACCCTATCACCATACATCAATTTCCTTGTAACGGAACATGGAAGCAAAAACAGTAAAATCTAAATAGCCGCATGAGAAGAAAAACATTACAGGGAAACAATACATTTTGAACACCAACATGGTTTGATAAAAGTGGTTTGTTGTTTAGTGCAGACCAGTTAGCTACTGTTTTTCGTCGTTAGACCATACTGTCTCTCCTTCGTAACGTCTGTCATATATTACAATCTGACAAGCTACTATATACGAAGGTTTTGCTATTTGGCTTAAGTGAGTTTAACTGGTACTGTTGTTTACTACAATGTTATTACAGGTGAGTCCTTGTAAAATGGCCATTCTACTAGAATAATAGCGAAGCAGATGGACATCTTATCAGCTTTTCACAGCTCAACTGACACACAAGAAAGTGCTTAAAATATAATTTTCAATTTTAACATTGGAAATGTTTATGTTCGTATATGGGGCAGAGTTACGAGTTTTCGTTCAAGGCCAAAAGACAACGGTGTCGCGATCAAGTGAGGAGCAATCATGCAAAATTGAACAAGTGCAATTTTTTCGAAATGTGTTTTTATATCATGTCTAGTTAATTGAGAGGTATTTGCGACGATCTGCGGTGTTATTTTTGAGCAAATGTTAATAAATACTGTAGAAAAACTTTCACATTTAATCAAGTAAAGTACGATATAACAGAAGAATAATAGGGTTATTCCTGACAAAACTAAACAGTGCATTAAATATTGTGTGTATAATAAACAGTTAATTATGTTTCATATATACTGTTATCACTTGCAATGTCCTCCATGGTTGCAAGGATTGCGAAATCTGTGATTTTTTTAACTTCCCACTGGAAGTTATTGTAATGGGTCCGAAAAAAAACAAAAAGCAAAAAACTTCAGATTGAACTGTAACTTAGCACACTTATCAAGGACCGATTACAATACAATAATTCCATAAGTTTGTCCCATTATCCTGACCAGGATCTCCAGGACTAAAAAAGCAAAAATAAATTATAATTTAAAAAAACTAAAAAACACGCTTTAATGAACTAAAAAGTAAAAAATAATTAATTTTATTGTAAAAAAGCGTGGGGTGCTTTGTATCATATTTTCATACTACCCCACGCTTTTTTACAATAAAATTAATTATTTTTTACTTTTTAGTTCATTAAAGCGTGTTTTTTAGTTTTTTTAAATTATAATTTTTCAACGATAATCACCTTATACCTAAATGCAATACTGCATGTACCGCTTTTTCTGCAATACTGCATTTTCAAAACAAAAGTATTTTATCAAAAAATTAAAAGTTACATAACTTAACGACATAAGTATGATTACACAGTGGCATATGTCGCTAAATAAAATAAAAAACCGGTCAAGTGCAAGTCGGATTCGCGTGGAGAGGGTTCCGTACTATTCCGTTTCCCGTGGGAATTTAAAGACTTAAGATTTTCGTTTAGGTTTTGCTGTAAACTATGAATGAGGCCCTATATTCCTTATTTTTTTCGACTCACTAATTTCGGTGATATGGGGGGGAATTTTCGAATATTTTCTTTAATATCTTTTAAACTAGGTATGCATTTTAAAATATAAAAATATATTTGTATTTTTCATAACGAACCCTTTTATTTGATACGTCACATGATGTACTTTTTTTTAATTTTCTAATTTGCGCCCCAAAATTAAATTTCTTATTTTAAGGTGCTTAATCCAGATTTTAATTTTGACCGGTTAATCCTGAGACACCCTGTATATTGGTTTAAATATCGTCTACTAGATGTCATCTAACCAACTAAAAAATGTTTACTGCGGGTAAAGGCTAGTGTTTTTTGCTACTAGCTGTATATTATAATATTTACAGGTGATTGTATGTTAGTTTGAATGATGTTATAGCCTATAGAGCAAAAGCAAGTTTAATTAACCGAATCTGTATTAACTGCACATATTAAAATCTTAAACAATCAGATTTTATGGTTTAGATATTCTATTTATTTATTGTAAATTATAGACGCGTCGACAACTTAGGTCATTAGCGTCTTGTTTACATCAAATAACAACTCACTTAAAACTAAATGACATCACAAAACATCCATGAGCGGAGGCGGGATTCGAACCCACGACAGTGTGATCCAAAGGCCGCTACGCTAACCGTTACACCACTCTGTCCTCTTTAGATATTCTATATAATATCTTATTACGGTCTATACTTTTTATCTAATATACCTATTCCGCAAAATTACTGCAATATTTACATTGACTATCTATATTTTATTTATGTTTTATAAAAAGATGCATATAATATTTAATTATTATAATACGCATTTGTTTAAAAATTTCGTAATTAGGTTCTCTGTTTATAAACTCTCAATCAGTTGTGTCAAATAAATTATTATTAAAGATAATAATAAATATCTATCGAAACTAGGTCAAGATTTCCGCGACAGTTGGGACCTTTATTTAAAAAAGGACATTAGCGCTTGAGACAATATAATTTTACAAGCATGCATGTAAGTAATTTCCTAGCTGCTTTATTATAGATCTCACGCGCACTATGAATATACACTACTTGAATGAAATTTAAATTCTTCAACTTTAATTAAACAACGATAACTACTGCAAAATCATTGGTTCGTTGAACTTTTGAAGGACGTGCACATTAGCTCATACACATTACCGCCTTTTTAATAACGGATAAAAAAAGTTTGCGAAGCCAAATGTGTACCCCCACAAGTTATTTCTCTCTATCAACATACAATATAGTCATGCCATGGTCCTTTCAATTTTTGCAAGAAGCTATTCTAAACAGATTTTGCCAGCAGACTCCATAAAGAGCTCATAGACCAGTCAAATTACTAAGAAGACAAATAGGAAGATCTATCATTGTAGAAAAAGATTTATGATGGGGGGGCCAAACAATTTTGCCCGGGATGTCAGAATAGCTAAGGTCGACCCTGTTTATAAACAAAATTAAACCATACACCCACCATTTTATTTATATACCTAAGTAATAAATTTTGGAATTAGTGGACACTAGAAGCTAAACTTTGAACTTTGTTTTTGTGTTTATACATAAATTTTACCACTTAAATGTTTCCGTATACTCGTATTTTTCTGTTACAAAACATTTGTTGGAAATTACAATTGTTTTTATAGTACACAGTATCCGTGTGTTCTTTAAAATAACCACTAAATTACAAAAAAAGTAAAATATGTTGAACGAAATATGTTGAAGTTAAAAATTTTATGATCAACAAAATTTTCTCCGCTTATAACTAAATTATTGCATTATCTGTACATATACTTTAATATCTAAACTAAATATATGTATTTTAAATTAAATTACCTTTGAGAAATTTACATACGGTTTTTTTTTAATCAACAATCAATATGATAGATTCCTTACCGTAACCGAATTACATAGAAATATCAGGCTACATTATCATCCTGATATATTTTATTAAAGTAGGCCATATATCAAAAATTTAAATGCACCGTCGGGACACGAACCCGAAACTTCCAATTTCGCATCGGGCAGATTTCCATTTACTCTACAGTGCCAACAGTGTACGCTGTTCGCATTTTACGCAGTCGGGCTCTTTGTGTTTTTTTTTTAATAATTTTTTTTAGCTCTGTTAGTCACACACGTTCTTCGCTCTACAGGAATTTTGAAAACAAAGAATCATACAAAATGCATGCAGTATAAATTCAAAAGAATAAAGACACTTATCACTTTAAAATGTACATTTTAACCGTGACTTTATTTTTGCGAGTTTATTAAGATATGAAACAAACATTTGTGAGTGAATTTCGTAATAAAAGGTGTCTGAAAGCATTTGTGATCGGCACTACTTTTTGCTAAAAATGGATCGTTGTTGTAATTGACGGACCTAATAATTATTAGATGAAGATGAATAAAAGGTCTTTATCATCTCCTACAACAACTGATGTTTTTATACATTTTTAAGAGTTGTCCGATATGCCAATTATAAAACGGACAACACTGTCGCTTGGCAAGTAGGTACCGCACTTATTACGGTTTCATTTGCATTTTAAATACCTATATCTACAAATTTTGCGTGACGACACTCGGGTTTATCGTACATATTTAAAACGCTCTTGATTCGCTGTTATTTCTGTGGTTAATTCGTATGTTTTATGTGTATTTCGGTGTTAAAATTTAACAGCAATTAACAAACCTACGTATTAAATATATGATAAACCCGGAATTAGTATTCTTTTCACAGTAAAATGTTTGGAGCTGGAAAATTACTTCAATAGAAAATTTGACAATACCACTGAATTTCACAAAAAATAATATGTGCAAAATACATTCATAATAAAACTTTCATTACTGACAAAGTTATGGAGAATTATTAAAATCGGTTAAATTTCAGTTTTCGCTTATAGTTCAGAAGCGAAACATGTTTCCCAAATTCTGATTATGCCGCTAAAATGTGTCTCTAAAAAAGAATAAATCTAATTTATTTTCATTTATCAATTACTAGCGGCCCCGTCCGGCTTCGCGCGGGTGCTAAGAAAGCCCGGATGCAATACACTACTCACTCGCTTCGCTCGTTCGCTTGAACATTATAATTACATTACTCACTCGCTTTGCTCGTTCGCTATATATATATAAACCTTCCGTGAAAAATTATCTAACTGATGGTGAAAACCGCATCAAAATCCGTTGCGTGGTTTAGGAATTACATCACTCACTCGCTTCGCTCGTTCGCTATATATATAAACCTTCCTGGAACAATTCCGTCGTACATGATTTTTGCGTAACTTTAACCGTTTACGCAGCGCACGCAACGGAAGCTCTCAAAAGGAATAATTTTTCCCGTTTTTGCAACATTTTTCATTGATGCTTCGCTCCTATTGATCGTAGCGTGATATTATATAGCCTAAAGCCTTCCTCGATAAATGAACTATCCAACACAAAAATAATTTTTCAATTCGAACCAGTAGTTCCTGAGATTAGCGCGTACAACCAACCAAACAAACTCTTCAGCTTTATAATATTATATAGTATAGATATTTACCGAGATACACTACAAAAACATCGAAACGGGACATCCTGTTTATAATAAAACACGATCGTTAGGAATTTCTGAACCTCTTTCTTGCATAATAATTAATAATAAATAATATTAATGACATAGGATGACCTTTTCCCCGTTGCGTCATTAATTCTATCTACTCAAGAAACTATCGTATGCATTAAGTTACTTTAGAGTTTAGTTCCTCGAGGATGTCGAACTACAAAGCTTATTGTATAACGTAAGCGTTTCTCCCAGCAATATATCTTCATCATAAGAGAAAATTATGAATACTGCAGGAGAGACTGAATCTGACACATGCATTTGTTATCATCATTGAAATTCTTCAGACATAATTATTTAAGGTAGACCTCGCTCCCACCATTTCTTCAACGCTAATGACCTCAGTTGTATGTAGCTTAAAAAAAAACTTTTAACCAAAGAAAACCTCCTTCAAAAAACCGCTAAAAAGAGGAAAATAATGAAATTTTGAGGTCTGCACCAATTTAATAAAATATGAAGTCGGTTAAAAAAACGATATTAATCAGTAATCACTATACTATACTTTTTAACCGACTTATTTTATTAAATTGGCGCAGACCTCAAAATTTCATTATTTTCCTTTTTTTAGTGGCTTTTTGAAGGAGATTTTTTTTTTGTTAAAAAGTTTTTTATTTTTTGCTTTTTAGTGTCAAAAAGTGGCATTTACCGTAAAGGAATCACACGCCGTTACTCACTTTTATTAAACCGATTTTCTTACGCTGTCTAATGTGTCAAAAAATGACATTTACCTTAAGGAATCACACGCCGTTACTCACTTTTTTTATTAAAATCAGCCGAACTACTGAACCGATTTTGATGAAATTTCTATGGGACTAATCTGAAAGTATATCCTTTCAAATGAAAAAAGAATTTTCCAAATCGGTTTATAAATGACGGAGTTCTGAGGTAACAAACATAAAAAAAATACAACCGAATTGAGAACCACCTCCTTTTTTTGAAGTCGGTTAAAAATGCGATTTTTAATAAAATTCTAAATCTCTCAGAACTTTTCCAAACTCACCATGCTTGTAGATATACTGATTCCAATGCGTCTTGAATTTGACTGATATCATAATAACTGTTGTTCGTAATTTTATGTAACTACATATAAAGGGGGTGTTGAGAGGTTTTTCCGACTTGTTTTCTTCCTTTTAGTTAGTGTTATTTTTGCTGTCAGGTTTTGGTTTGTTTTTTTTAACTTCCCATTGGAAGTTATTGTGATGGGTCCAAAAATCGAAATCAAAATGTATAACAAATTTTTATGTTTCAAGGTCACTACACTATTTTTTAGAAAGATGTCTGTGTATGTGTGTCTGTGTACGTACGTACGTATCCGTCTATTTCTTTCTAAGACGAAATCTCGAGAATGAAAAATGATATCGACTACGTTAGGGTGCCAATCGACGGGTATTAACGTAAACATGATCTGAAAGAAATTTTTTCAAAATCGGTTTAGCCGTTCTTTTTTCTTAACCAAATAGACTCCAAAAAAGTAGATTTTACACAATATCTCGCGAATAAAAAATTATATCGACTTCGTAAGGGTGTCAATCGAGGCGTGTTAACATCATTTTGATCCGACATAAATGTTATAAAAATCGGTTCAGCCGTTTTTTTTTTTTAATTATTGTTAAAAATAAATAATAATTATGTTTTAATGATAAAAATGATTACTTTTCTGTGTAATATCTAATTTAATTATTATTATTAAATATTTATCAAACTGGGAAGTTCGTCGTGTGGACCTCAAGGGTCGCACTTTAGTCCTAATAAACGACCCACCTCACGGCTTGTTTAATTATTTATTTTAAAACGAGACAACTTCAGGAATTTCCATAGCTCATGCGATGGACATTAAAACTATAAATTAATATTGTAGGTAATTTCTCCAACTTTGGCCTCAGATATTTCAGAAACCATTCATTTAAGCCTAGTACTTTTATATACACAAAATATATTCATACAATCGTACTAAAGTCCAGTTCCTGAATCAGTCGAAAGCACAGGGTGCTACTTAAAATAACAAATATGTGTATGCTGGAAGGTGGCGCAATGATTCGACATCTTTATCAAATGGTATCCCCCTATCGATTATCCAACCCCTCAACGTTTTCAATTTCTATAATTCAAAATG
Organism: Mongoloraphidia duomilia; assembly: GCA_039654895.1. Lineage (NCBI taxonomy): Eukaryota > Metazoa > Arthropoda > Insecta > Raphidioptera > Raphidiidae > Mongoloraphidia > Mongoloraphidia duomilia. The sequence continues at coordinate 43,393,937 of CM077524.1, read as the reverse complement.
CAAAACAATGACTTACGTGGAAAGTTTTTGCGTGGACACCCGGTATTATTCTGATTATAATGCTGCTTAATATAAGTATTTTTAAATAAGATTTAATGAAATGATTAATTTATTATTAAAGTATGTAAATATTAAATAGTACTCTATTTACTTTCTCGCTGTTTGTCTTGCGCAAATTAATAAGGGATCACAGTTTATATTTAACACTGAAAATTTAATTTATTTACCCGTTATTTCTCCTTCAACAATAAAATTTGAGAATTAAGAGTCTTTGAATTTATCAGGGTGATCAGGTATAGTTTAAACTGTGTTATGATGACTAAAGCACCCCCTACATACAGTGGAATGTTTGTACGACTTGTATGGACACACAAAATGTATAAGAAACAATAATATGTTTCATCCCTATGTGTTCAAGTCTGTACAAACAACTTTCAGCATTTTGTATGCACATACATGTCGACAAACTACACGCAACGACATAATGTCGCTAAGTTTTGTTGTTACAAACAGAATGATCGAAACTTTGCTTTTTTTAAATCAACTTCCTGTGATTTCTTTGTACGATTTTTTTTTTGTACTGACATGTTTGTAAGGATAAAACATATTTACTATCAGAATATTCTGATGGTAAATATGTTTTATTCCTACACGCATCATGTTTGTACAAAAATGTCAGTACAAACAAGTCGTAAAACAATTAACAAATCGCTACGTGTAGTTAAAATATTTGTAGTACAAACATGTCGGCACATTCAGAACATACTGTTACAAAACTGTTTTCTGAGTTGGCGGAATAAATATTTATTTACAATAATTAAAAACACAATAATAATGAATGCAACAACGAAAAGTCAGTTCTAACAATCAACACAAGTAAACAATAACTAAACAGTAATTAGTTAGAGACTCTATACCTTTTGAATCACCCGTATATGTATCTACTCTCGGTCTGTAGTCTTAACCTGTATAAATGATGGATTTTCAATAATCCTATTATCACGGATAATTATTCTCAATCGCAATTTCGCAACCATACAGAATATAAATGTTAAACAACATTAGGTTGATGTCATCCAACGCTGGTCTACGGGTATTGCCTTGAAAATTATTCTCTTTAAAAAAATAACTAGACAGACACAAAAAAAAACAAGTAAGCCAAAATTTAAATTTAGAAAGCAGTAAATTTCACGTAAACCGTTGACTTTTTACACAATAACTTCGACATCGGTAAGATAGCCAAAATTTAGTTTGAATTGAATTGAAAGCCTTCACTGACAAATGATTCTATACTTTAAATACGAACTTTAAAACGTGAATACATCGAGCGAGGAATCTGAGTGTGGCCCCGTTGTAACTGGAACATTTGGCACTGTTTGTTCTATGTCCCGTTATTAGTGTATTTGCCATATGGCACATACACTATTGGCGTCGGTCGGATGGCGGGACCTAGGGGTCGGACCAAAATTTCTCGACGTTTCATAGCCTCCTGAACACTTTGGCACCATTTTTGGAAATGTCTATTTATATATGTATATATTTATATATATATATGTGTGTGTGTGTGTGTGTACGGGCTATAACTTTCGAAAGAGTTAATTGATTTTGACGAAATTTGGTAGGCCCGTTGGAATCCATCACCGCATGAAGCCTATTTAAAATGGGCCCAATCGGACCATATTAAGGGTAGTTTTTAGGGGTTGAAAAATGTTTTTGGGCCCAAAAATGCCGAAAAAATTCTCAGAATCGTTTCAAAATTGAAATTTAACCCTTTAGTAACGATTAAAATGTGCTGCCAAAATTTTAATAAAATCGGCGCGACAGGACCGGACTTACAAATTTTATGAAAACACTAGTTTGCGGAAAGTGCTTTACTTACTGAAGGGTGTATTTAATTTGGTACCGAGGTTGCATTGATAAAAATATTGAAATATTGAAATAAAATGGATACCACAAATATTTGGTCGAGTGAGCGAAGAGAATGACTTTGAACTCGATAACCAAGATGAAACTCCAATTAATTAATTAATTGTAGATTATAGACGCGTCAACAACTCAGGTCTTTAGCGTCTCCAACACAACAAATAATCCATTTGTGTATTAGAATCCGCCAGCCGGCATACGAGCTGGGGTCCCTGGGAACGCTAATTCCCAAAGAACATTGGAATGCAATTTGCGATAGCAACCACATTCCAATGTTCCCGGGGATGATGATGAAACTCTAGTTTGTGTAATAGTATCTCTAGGAAATTTCACCTTTGGAAAATTTATAAAGTCAAACAAAAAAGTTTCTATAATAAAAAAAATGAACTATACATTATTTTCAAATAATTTTTGTCGAAGCTGTTACGTATTAAGTCTTATTTGGTTTCATGTTTTTGTTTTTGGTTTCATGTGTTAATAAAAGAAATGGAATGCGCATTACAGAAAAAAGTTTTTAACAAAATAATATGATTCCTTAAAAGTAAGTATACTTATAAATCAATTATGATGTGAAGACCCGTTCCAAAATTTTACATAAGTGATTTATGAAATGAAAACTTCATTAAAAAACCATCTTTAATTAATAAGCCGCTCTCGTATATATCATAATATACATCTTCAGATTATAACTTTAGCAAATATTTTATAGGTTTCTTTCAGTCATAATTGATTAATATGTATTTCCAAAACTTCCCGTCGTATCTACCAAATAAAGTATACTTATATTTTTGCCCCTTATTTATAATGATTTGTAAAAAATGCATGAAAGTTACAAGAACGTTTTATTTTTCTTCGTTGAACGTTTTCTCGCATTTTATAAATCTAATTTTGCTTCTATGGTATCTTCTCGTAATCTTATTGAAGTACATTTAAATGTAGGTATTTATTATTTTTTATAATAAATTGAAAATCCAATTGATGCTTCGACCAGATTGTGGATAAGAGAACTGGTGATGCTTGAAAACGTCATATGAAAACGTCATATAAACTACATTCCTACGATCTCAAAAATTCTAAACATTAATAGAATTGCTACGGTACTAGGTACCCATAGAATAGCTATTACTTAATAATATGCGAATATACGAATCTATAGAGAAAGAGAAGAATGAAGAAAACGTGCCAGTTAAAAGTGTTAATTAGAATGTTGAAACTCTGACGACACGCTTTTGAATTTTAAAAGAGTCTAAAGTGCTTATGAAAGTAATTTAATTCATAACCAGTACACAGAAAGATTTAACTTTATCAAACTTAATGCATACACAATAACATATTATGTAAGCAAAATGTACATACAAATATGTTATTGGCAATATACGAATCATTCGATCAGCGAAATACCTTTTATCGACAAACAAATTGCGGATTGATGCTGGGTTACAAAACGCAAATTGTCATACTATTTATGCAAGGTGTTCGGGGAGGAAACCGCAATATTTGGAGCATGTATTCAGGAGGTCAAAATAAACAAAAAAGTCAAATATACATATGTCCTAAAATAAGCCGTTATGGAGATATTGGCTTGTTCAAAGTTCGCACTGCAGTACGTAAGTAGTTAATTAGCAAAGTAGCCTTATCTTACAATTTAACTCGTCTGGCATAATTGATTCGTTTTTATTTGTCAATGTAGTACAGGAATTGAAATATGTAATACAGGAAATAAAATTATTCATTTTCAAAAATACCACCACCAACGGCTACGCACATGTACATTCGACATGTCTCTGCAGTGCGAACTTTAAACAAGCCAATATCTGCGTAATGGACATAATTTCAGAAATTCAGGTTATCCCGTTCAATGATAAATCAACGGAACAGCTTTAAAAAGTAGTACAACCGCTCGCTAACCACGTGCAATGCTTTTCATTGGATTCTGCCTTATTCACCATTTTGATATCTGCCATTTTGGATATCGTTTTCTAATTGTTTAAACAACATATAAACCAAATTTCAGCTATGTATGAGTGACGTTAATTTTTATCAATTTTCCGTAGCTTTTACCCTTTCTGCCGGCGCTTTAAAGATCCACACGCACTGTATCGACTCGGATCGGTCGACTCGGAACGGTATGATCGACACTTCAGCGTATATCACGCACCGAATCGACAAATGCCATGTCTTCAGCAGCTCAGTATAGTTCGTAGTAGTCATTTAGTATAGACGATTAACAATTTTAAATGTATAATTTAGAAAAAATTATATAAAGGGTTTTTCAATAAGGACATAACAATTTTGTATTTAAATAAAACACAGAATAATTGAGATATCGGGCTGAAAGTTATTCCAGGTGTAGTACACATGTTACAATTATGTATGGAATTCGACGTCATTCATATGACCACCACGAGCACGACGGCAGCGATCGATTTTTTGGATCCAATTTTCAATCACTCTTTCACACATATCAGCTGGAATGTTGGCAATTTCGCGTTCAATATTGTTCCTGAGCTCCTCTAACATTATTGGAATGTTGGCATAAACCTTTGACTTAAGGTAACCCCATAAGAAAAAATCCAACGGCGTCAAATCGCATGAGCGAGGTGGCCATTCGACTGGACCATGTCTTGAGATTAAACGAATACCAAAGTTGCGACTACCGACTCAGAATTTCGGTAGTAAGTTTTAACGATTTCCAAACGTTGTTCGTCCGTGAACTTCACCATGATAAAAATGTAAGCCTTGACTGACGTTTTGACTTTGACAGATCATAAAAAAGTTTGTAGGTTATGTTCCGTATTATAAAACAAAATTGTTATGTCCCTATTGAAAAACTCTTTATATTATTCCCGTACACTTTCAATTAAAATTTCGTCAGCCATAGCGATTAGTCTGTAGTTTTGGGCTTAACTACATGATATATAGTTAAAACCCGTCGGAACATTAAGCAATTTTTGACCCTTCAATCATTCTCTGTTATTGCCGAGCCAATCCGGCCGGTCTGAGCTGATCGAACCGAAGTCAGAGCGTGGGAATTCATTTAATTTTATGCATACCAAAACATACCGTTCCGAGTCAACCGATTCGAGTCGATTCAGTGCATGTGAACCTTTACATTTCTGCCAATTTTTTACTTTATCTATGCAATCATACATACTGCACACCAAAGTTTCAGCCTTTTAGCTATCACGTTATCAAGCATGAATATTTTTCTGTTTCACCGTCCAGCTCCCCGAACGTCTTCCAAATCGGCGTGGCAAAAATACCCTTTCGTGAATGGCAATAATATTCAAACCTTTTAAGGTAGAAACTAGCCTTGTAGCAATTACGTTAAAATCAACGTAGCTAGCTCGCGGCCTATTCTCATCACGTAGGGACTAGTAACAACAATTTGAAAATAGTAAGGCGTAGGAGGAGAAGCATCAATTGAATATTGTCGTTGGTATTTGATTGGTTCATAGCAAATACAGACGTACTACTAAGGCAAATCAATATTGTAACATAAATCAGAATAAAGGTAACATTTTTTTTCTGTAAGCTGCCTTTTATTGTACTATCTATCATAATTTATTGCTTTTGTATACTTTTCTTTGAAACAAATTTGACAAAATGTCAATAATTTTATGTACGCATAGAAATACGTTATCTGACATAAATAGTCTTTATACTGCAAATAGTACAGGTAGGTATAGGTACCCTCCATTCGTTGTATCTCTTCTACTAGTTTTCTTTATAGGGTAAAAGCACCGGTTCCCGATCACTCACCTGTGGCCGACCACTTTTATACAGAATAAATTAATACATACATAAGATTATAACAAATATTAAGTTGTATTTTTAAATCTCTAGTTTCGTATTTTACTGATACTCTGTCGGTGCAAAGAGAAAGTAGGAAATATTAATTTATAAGTGAATTTCTCACCTGTTGCCTGGTGAGTAACTCACTGGTAAATTATTATTTCCTAATTTCTCTTCGCACCGACAGAATGTCAGTAAAATACGAAACTAAACATCTAAAAATAAATGCAGATAAGCCTCCTACCGCACGGTATCCTATAACACGATTTAGCTCTAACACGATCATAAATTTGCGGAAACCATCGTATTCAAGCGAAAAACGTTTCCGTTTGTTCGTACCGAGCAGTGATAAAAAAGAAAATTATTTTGAATTTTAATTCGCTTCGTATTTGCTTAAAAAGTAATGTTTTAAATAATAAAAATGTTTCTTCAAAAATGTATTTTAAGAGCCATTTTATAAAAATTGCGTCTAATCTACAAAGTAGTACACACTTCGGAATCGACTTTCCCGCATTTTTTTTCATTTAAGAAACGTTGGTTTCGTTTCTGTTGAAATTAGTTCTCCAAGCATAATTTTCCAAGACAAATAAGTATACATAAATTAATATCAGTTTTCCAAACCATATTTAAAATTATCATATTGTTTATCATTTACAGAAAATTTATTATCATAGTGCACTAAACTAATACTAGACCATGCGCCAGCCCCGGATCTTCAATTTTTTTTAGGCGGGGCAAAAACTGAAAAATGCTGCCCCCGCCCACTTATATTTATTTTTACCTTTATCATCTTTATAATTTCAGCTAATTGATTGACATTTGGTCAAAGTTAAGTAAATGATGAGTTGTCCATTCGTCTGTAAAGTGTGAATTTGAATTTGGCCGCCCTCTGAACTTGCCGTCCGGGGCATAGGCCCCGGCTTGCCCCCCCCCCCCTAGATCCGGGGCTGCCATACGCGACAGACACTCTCTACGTTTGCTGACTTTTTGGTGACACCGAAACTCTTCTTGCATGCGTAACGTATAGAAAAGAGAATAGATTACCCATCCTTGTCGACGTGCTTTAGATACACAGCAGAGATTCAAGAGATGTTTCAGTATTATTATAGTTCAGTCGTCATTATTTAGAGAAAAAATATTATTTTAATCAGTAAGACAGTTAACTAGATTTTATATTTTGCTAAGAAAAAACTTTGTTATTTTCTAACGGAGGTTTAGCTGAACTCTTTAAAATAGAAGTTAGTTGTTCCGAAAACAAATAAAGACCGGATTCCAGAGAATAGGGCGTCTGATTTTCATTGTTTTTATGAAGTGTATAATAGATAGAGAAAAATTAAATATATTCTTATAGGCTATTACACATAATATATTTTCGAGACAAATTCCAGTTATGATAATTTTCTCCATTTTTTTAGTATAATTCAGCATCCTTCTTATCTTATTTGCAGTAATTTTTAAATATGATCCAAAATATTTTCTTTTAAATAGCAACCAAAATAGACGTTGACAAAGTTAAGAAATTCGTTTTATAACGTTAAAAATATATAATTTTGTATATTTCTGTAAGCTATTGTGGAATTTCTCACAAGTTTCATGTTTTTGTTAATGTATTTCGTTGAAAATTACAACTATTAAAATCTGGCTTTGTCACTGAATTCAAATAAAAAAATTATAAAACATCAAAACTATATAAAAATTTTGTTTATTATAATATAAACAAATTTACTAGGAGTTTAATAAAGAATACAAAAAAAATAATTTAATAAAACAAGCAATAATTTAATGTACGCAAAAATTAAGTGAGCAAGAAATCAGAAGAATAATAGGGTTCCATACGGATACGGAGATACGGAACTCTATAAAAATTACAAAAAATCGATATTAAGAGGTTTTCTCTTGTAACCATAGATAATATATTATGGAAACAATAAATATAGTACAGTAAATAGAGACACAAAAATCGCGTTTACTAAAAAAAAATACTTAATGGCTGAAATTTTGAGGAGGTGTTCGGGGGCATGTCCTGAGTCTAAAACCGAGTTTTCGTATTCGAGGGGGTGGGGGAAGTTACATCCCCCGGTCAATATAGGGGTAAGTTTGTTTTAATTTTTTTTTAAATGATTTTTTAAAATTTTTAAATTATTAAAACTTTTAACATGATTTTTTAAACTTTTTAGGATGTTTAAAATCTTTAAAAATTTAAAAAATTTTAAGATTATTTTTTTTTTAATAATTCTAAATTTTAAAAATTCATATATCAAAACAAGTTTTTCAATGCAAATTTACATGTCAAACGTAAAAATCATTTTTTTACCGTATTTTAACGTAATTAATTGCTGTAAATAACTTCGTAATAAGATTTCGTCATTGAACTATATTTAACGGTTCCAAAATGCTTCAAAGTTGATTTTTTTAGTGTAAATCGATTGAAAAACGCAAAATAAAGCCGATTTGTTAAAAAAAAACCCAAAAACTACCCCTCACTTTTGACCTTTTACCGGCCATTGTGATTGACCTGATCGACCTATGACCTTGATTTTATTATCATTGGATAGATAATTTCATTTCCTACAAGTTTGATCTCTTGGACTTGACTATACGGGCAATAGCAACGAAGATAAAAAATTAAAACAAACTTACCGCTATATTGACCGGAGGATGTAACTTCCCCCACCCCCTCGAATACGAAAACTCGGTTTTAGACTCAGGATATGCCCCCGAACACCCCCTCAAAATTTCAGCCATTAAGTATTTTTTTTTTAGTAAAATATACCGTTTTACTGTACTAATATTATTATTATCGTTTTCAAGTCGACCCTCTTTATACTCCATTTTCTGAATTATAGTTCAAAAGAAAAATATTTTATCGGTCATGTCGATTGCCGACCATGTGATACGTTATGGAGTTGGAATCTAAGAGGACTGTTGAAACGTAACAAATGACGTAAAGTGTCGATCGTTGTATAACATAAATCCAGAAGATAACTTACGAGAAGTAGATACCAACGCCACTTGCATATGTACGTATGTCCCCTGGTAGCTATCACCAAGGTAGGCAAACATTCATCCATCATCGCCTCACCGTGTCCGTCGTACAAACAAGAATTTAATCGAATATCAGCTAGCCTCCGACCGATGTGATACATTAGTATCACACATGACTTTAGGTACATGTTGGAAACAATTTGAAACTATCAAACAACATCAGCTCAGAAACATTATATTGTAGCAAAACCCCAGATTATACGCCGCTGACGACAATAGAATCATCGAGAACAAGTAACAATGCGTGGCATGATATCGAAGACACATGTAATCACCAGAATGTTCTGGAAAGCGCGCGAGCGTGTGGGGGGTTAAGCTGTTAGCTCTATATAAGCAGGAGCAGTCACCGGAGAGAACAACGAGAGTGGTGTCGATTTGAAATAAATACAGCATATAAATTGCTTCAGTTCGTTTAAGAATTACTGTTCGTGTTTTTAATATATAAACAGTGTTGACTGTTAGAATTGAGATATAATTGTTACATTTTATTGTTACCTATTTTTGTTACATTTTTAATTATTGTAAATAAATTATTTATTCCACTGACGTAAGAAAACAGTTTTGTTACAATATTATAACAATAATAACGCCCTGCATAGTTGTTTACTTCTCACCTCTACTATGGTAGGAAAGTATTGGATTCAGTCCGAAATTTTTTTTTCGGAATATTAACAGATCTTCACGTTTGGACACCCTAGGAAGCTTCCTCCGAGAACCAAAGGTTCTCCGAGTTTTGATTTCGAGCGACGCCGCTTTTCCCAAAACTTGTTTTCAACTAAGTGGGGACCTCCGTTTAGTTGAAAACAAATTATATTCTTAAATATATTATACTTAGAGCTGAAAGTCATATTAGAAACCGAGTATAAGAGACATCTAATGAAATTATAACTCAATATAATCGAACAAATTTTATTACTTCTTACATCTACAGTATTGATCCTATGATGCGAGATTACACCATTTATTGATAAGCATTAGTCGCTTAATAATAGCTGCTGAATAAAAAAAAAGTAATTCAACAAGTAATATTTTTTTTTCGACCATTTATGTTCGTGAATGAACATACTCAAATCTTCTTCACACTAATCATCTGCCACCCGTGGATTCTCACGTATGCCTCGTTTCAATTACACGTTGCATGCAAAAAGAATATAAAAGTAATTAACTCTAATTAATTATACTGCAGAATATATAAATTGCGTGGGAAACAAATACAAGACAATAATTATATTGCATATTCTTTTCCAAAATATCTTTCAATATTCTCCGTATTCTCCGTATCATAGTGAAAAAAAACAAGATAAAGTACCACAAAAATGTTTTATCCTTGTTATATACAATGCGTAAGAAGCTTCGCATCTGTCGGGTGTCCCACGACACCTTATGACTTTTTTTATCTAGATATTGTTTTGTATTAAAATTATTGTGACATATTTATTTTTTATTTATTTTTATCACCTCAGCGCAAGCGTATTAATATTAATCATATATCTCATACTGTATAAAAAAAATCATAGAGATATTCGTTCGATGTGAAACTTCCAAAATCAGAAGCCACAAAACATTATTTTTAACAATTCTGTAACCTTGTTTACAATGTGTAAACAAAACAAAACATTGTAACTAGTTATTATCAACGGATTTTGTATACGTATATGTCGTATAGTTACATGGAACACCCAAACAATCTTGTATTACTACACATACGTACTGTATACAAATGTCCATCTATCTATGTGCGCACATATCTTTATGATAGTAAATTACAAATCGATATTTCCGTTTATAGGCTATAATAAATCAGTGTCAGGACTATAAATACCCCAAACAAGAATACATTGCATATACGGCATGTTTATATAAATTTTCTACTAGACAAAAGCAATGACCACATTTACCCAATTTTAACAAGGCAAGTGAACAACATTATAAAGAAAAAACAATTAATAATAAAATAGGTAAAAAATGTTATGAAGTAACACTTCGTGGGCGGCACTGCCTCGCCGATTTGAAGGGTAAAATTCTGGCTCGATGAAACGAAAATAACTGACTAAAATTGTATGTCGAGAATTAGCATGAAAACTGCAAATAAATCAATGATTAATGTTGTCATAGCTAGTTATATTATTCATACATAAGAAGGGTTATTTCGGTTGTGGGTGCCACGACAAACTTTTTTTATGCAAGCTTTTATTAAAATGTACTAAAGAGAGAAAAATATTTAATTTAGCTTCATAATTATACAAGCATGTGTTATAAATAATATGAGAACTTATTTATTTAAGCGTGCTCATATAATGATATTATGAACAAAATCAAATATAATTTTTAGTACATTTTTTTAGAAGCTTGTATTAAAAAAATACATTTTAACATTGGAAATGTTTATGTTCGTATATGGGGGCAGAGTTACGAGTTTTCGTTCAAGGCCAAAAGACAACGGTGTCGCGATCAAGTGAGGAGCAATCATGCAAAATTGAACAAGTGCAATTTTTTCGAAATGTGTTTTATATCATGTCTAGTTAATTGAGAGGTATTTGCGACGATCTGCGGTGTTATTTTTGAGCAAATGTTAATAAATACTGTAGAAAAATCCATTTAAAAGTTAAGTAATCAAGCAAAAGTGAACGCGTATATAACAGAAGAATAATAGGGTTATTCCTGACAAAACTAAACAGTGCATTGATAAATATTGTGTGTATAATAAACAGTTAATTATGTTTCATATATGCTGTTATCATTTCCAATGTCCTCGATGGTTGCAAGGATTGCGAAATCTGTGAATTTTTTTTAAATTTTAGTCATTATATAATATATTGTAACGCCGCGCCCTGTGGATCATCTATATACAGTGGAATGTTCTGGAATGAACACTTTATATATGCGACATCAACAATGGCTAAGCACTACCAATGGCTGTTGATTTCAAAAATATTTCACCATAGGGGTGTGCAAGGATATAAAGCCGGTGCGATGCGAGCCGCAACGCAGTCGAATACCGCGAGCCAACGAGTGAATCAGTCAGTACAGTGATATAAATAGTGGACTTGATATATATATAAATAGTTCTGAAGGAACTGAGTAAAAGATTTTGACATAAATAAACGTTAGAAATAAAGAAAATTGTGGCGCGTGTACATAATTAATATAATACACATTCTACAATGTATAATATATGTTAATTACAATTTGTATTAGTTAAGTGTATAGATTTTTGCAATTATTATATTTACTTGTTGTTAGAACTGACTTTTATTTTTGTAAATAAATATTTTAAAACACTACAGCCCACAACAAACAGTTTTGTTATAATCTTATATGAAAAAAGTTTGTAAAAAACGACGGCAGACTCGTTGTCCCACCACCAGCATTGGGACTTCCACCACATATATTTTCCAGTGCAATTCGAGGAATTTTCAGGCACCAATTCAATAACGGAAAATAAAAGAGGTTATTATGAAGTACTACGCGACTTGAATTTTCATCCGTGAAAACTTGTATGATTTTTCCATTCTTTTGCATAACAAAATATCAAAAATCTCATTGTTTCTTTGTTTTTTTTTCTTATCAAACAAAAGTTTTGAGTGCAAAGTCCCTTCCACATTCAAGTTCATTGCGGTGACAAGCAGCACCACAAATACCTTCTCAATTGTTGTTGTCGAATCTGATACTCGTCGCGCTGTTGCGTATTTAACTGGATATGTGAGTGAATATATTTTTTTAAATAGTCGGTATAACTGCTTGACAAACAAAATATATCTGAAGGCATATGTACCTAATCTTACACGTAGATATATAAAACGTTATATTCGACGGAACAACATTTATCGAACATTAGTTTTGCGATTAAAAATCATAAATTTGCGGGAAAGATCGCTTTCGTCCTATTCAGTTAATAAAACGATAAAAAAAATAGTGGTGTACCAAATCTTGTCGAAAAATCTCTAAAGATCTTACAGAAAATTATTATTTAATTCAATAGAAAAAATTTGCGTGACATGCTGTATCAAACCAGCATCGAAATGCGAATCGGCAGATAATAATAATTGCAGGGGAAGTATAGATCGTATTAAAAGATTGCTGGACGCGAAAAGAGCTGAATTTTGGTAGTTTTATCAAATGACATTATAAAAAATGAGGTAAATAAATTTAATAATTTTCAGGCAACTATACTTTAAAAAAGAGAAAAGCGTAAATATATGACTAAATTTTATATATATATTTTTTTAAGTATTCTCTACCGGAAGTTACCCCCTGCACTTTTTTTAAATCCCTTTACCTCGGCTAAAAACGATTACCGCTCTCCCGACGCTATTTTTTAAGCTAAAGGATTCGGGTAAATGCCAAATGAAGGACCGAGACTTACACTAAAGATTTACAGGCGAAAAATTGAAAAAAAATTCCTGGAAAAACTTACAACTTTTAAAAATTACGTTATCTTTTCACACGTAGCCAAAGCAAATCTGTAGGATGTATAGTGTGATTCTCGGTTCTTCATTTGGCGTTTACCTTTTAGCTTTAAAAATAGCATTGGGAGAGCGGTAACCATTTTTAGGCGAGAGGAAAGGATTTGAGATGAAGAGTGCCAGGGCTAACTTTCGGTGGAGAATACGCTTAATAGAAAAATTTAATTATTAGATATAATATTCCAGTATCAACAGGTGAGTATTTATAAGGCATTAGATTTGAGCTTTGGAAAATTATTAATAATTAGTAAAACTTTTACAGAATGCGGCAATTGGAGTTAATGCCCATCAAATATTATTCCTGGAATTTAAAATTTCCACTATATTTGTGATCTTGGAGTTCTTGCTCCGGGCGCTAACTAAAAACATATTCTTTTATTTTATTTTCAAAATAGATATAGGCAAGTAAGATGAGAAATATTACGTAATCAATTTGCCAATAAATGCTGAAGTTTATGAAGATATAAATCGGCTGTTGACTAAACTAAAACATATATAAAATAATCTACAGATTGTATCAAATTAAACCTGTGCATAGGGCATTCTGTGTGTAAGACAGAGATTGATACATAAAGCAATAAGTAAGAATGAGATAAATGATCGCTAATAGAATGTTACGTGGTTACTGTAAATTAAACTGATAAAAGATTTACATTTTTACAGCATAGAAGGAGCGAAAAAACAAAGATGACGCTATTAGGTTGTATAAATATTATTTATTTACAGTAACCACGTAACATCCTAGCGATCATTTATCTCATTCTTACTTATTGCTTTATGTATCGATCTCTGTCTTACACACAGAATGCCCTATGCACAGGTTTAATTTGATACAATCTGTATGTTAATGCTATATACATAAAATCTTTTTCATTATAAGTACAAAAATATAAGTAATGTTGTCAAATAAATAAAATGTCTTTAATTGTTATCAATAACCCGAATATTTGAAAACAGGGAAACTGTGCTTCCTACTCATTTGAAATTGAAGAGATTGATTTAATAATAAATTACAATAAGGAAATGTGTCGTATAAACACTGCAAAGCGTTTCATGTTAATGTCAGTGAGTTAAATTGCAATTAATTAAACCATATCCAAACATTTAGATGGAACATATCTTGAAGCTAAACTCAAATGTAAGGGTTAAATGGGACTTCTTTAAAGTAATTAATTAAATAAGTTCTTAGGTATAATTATTTAATAGTGTTAAGCGAACGCTTCTCCGCCTTCTTACATATTATGTAGTTAATTATTTATACTTATAATTTCAATAAGTTAAGTTTTCAACAAACTTAATCGTTTTGCGTTGTATAGAACTAAACAGAACCACAAATCTTTATAACAAAATAACTATTTATAACTAACAACAAAAGAGAAACGCCGACTTAATATTTAATTCAAGATTATTTATGAGAACAATTTACAAACGAAAATCCGTTTTTAACAATAAGAAATTATTCACGATTGCTACAAACTTATTCTCACTATAAGTTTTATCATTTATGAATGACGCATTTTTACATAAGAATTATTTTAAAGTAAGTAATTTATTATTATTCAAATTGAAAAATTTTAAAATATTCAATTACAAATTATCGGCTTTACACAGAATAAAGTAATTTTCGGTACAAAAAGAAGTAGTTACATTTACAGAGAGTTTATGATTAGGAGTAATAATTGATAAGCTCAATTTTTTCTCGTTTCCTCAGAATTTTACAGTTTCCCATAGAAATATGCATATTTAAACTATTTTCCTAAAATTTTAATTTTTACGCGCCCGTGACATGGAAGCTATTCACCGCACAAAAAAAAATTTCAGACAAAAATTGTAGAGAATCATTTTCTATACAAAATTGATAATAACTATTTTTAACGAAATATCAAGTGAAAACGAGATATTCCGCAAAAACCGTTTTTAACCCCCTAAAAAATAAAGTATTGACTTGTCCCGACCCTCTTAATTTAATAGATAATTTAGGTTTTTTGACCAGGGGGCCATCTTTATGAATCATCAAAAATTCATTAGTAGGTACACTAAAAAATGTTTTTTTCTACTATTATTTAAAATTTCAATTTTTTTAAACCTGATAATATTATTAGTATGAAATGGATTAACAAATTCCCGAATTTTTAAAATTTTCTAAAATCAAAACCAAATAACATCCTTGATCAAAACGAACAGCCATTTTTATATGCATGTCTACCAACTTTCCAAAAATAAACATTATGTAGGTATATATAAACATTTTCAAAAATTATATCAAGCTGTTCAAAATGATGCAAAAGTCAAGTCCGTCCCCTAACTCCCGCCATGTGCCATATGTATAGAAAAATATATTGATAAAAGTATTCATATTATTATGATATTTATTTATTTTCTAAATAAAATAGAGATGAATTTCAGTAATTAATATGTAAATTTGTAAACTAGAGATGATTAAATGTAAATACGTTAAATAATGAAGTAGTATGTGTAAGTAATATTTATATCCACAAATAAATTAACATTTGGATGGCGCCATAATATTTCAACCCATTCCACCGCAACTAATATACGCACTCCCGCCAATATAATGTAGTAATGCGTCATAATAATATCACGAATATTATATTATGGATATTGGATATTAGATATTACATAGTCTGCGATGAAATTATATGTCTGGAAATTTAACGACTTACAGACATTAGATCCTTTTCTTTTCCACCAGGAGACGAACTGGTTTTCTCTCTATTGGTATCAGTCGCTAAAAGAACACATACATAAACCACGTTCCCATCTACGTAAGATTTGTGTTAATTAATGAAAAGTTTGCACTGAAAACTAACCCTAAGTTAACACAGGTTTAGTAATCCATCGTTATCTTATACAACCTGACGTGTGTAAAATATGTCCTCTCAAAAGAAATAGATAGAATGAATGTTCGATTTATGCAAGGGCGATAAAATTCATGTAGCGACCATGTTACGATCATCAAAAAAGATAGAGATAGGCCGAAACCATGTTCTATCTTTCTTACTCCCGTCAATCGAATTTACTATTACGATATATACCTCTAGGATACGTCCAAGAGTGTCAATGTAGTAATCTATAGCTTAAACCGAGCTTAAATATTAATGGAAACGTGCAAATATAACCCATAATTTAACCCAAATTTTATATTGGTGATCATGACCTTATAAATTTATAGATTTATAGAGTGTCAGGGGCATGATTATATAGCCGAGGCGTGTAACAATGCCATTGTTTGCCATCGATCCTAGCCCCCAGTTTTCAGATTCTAATCCGAGAACTGATAAAAGTGTTAATGGGATTTTCAATTTATTATTAAAAAATAATAAATCGAAAATATTAATTGGCGCTAGGCCTATGTAGACCGAGCTACTGGTGGCTTTAAAAAATACAATAATATAGAGTGTGAAAAATACATACAGAATCATACCATACCAAGCCTTTTTAGAATGCTCTCTTAATACCTGTTTCTGAATATAAGTAATTTGGAAAAATAAATAAAAATATGAGCTATCCTGCAAAATCAATGAAATTGACTGTGATACCTAATTTTCCTACAGGAAGGGTCGACTTAATTATAAGATACATTTTTAGAGTGTTGGGTCTCCAAGTCACTATATGAATATTATGAAGTATTAGAAATACCTTGTATTATGTCCGTCTTGTGACTTCTTGTGATTTATCATTACGCGTTTCAGCAGCGAGTTGCCATCTTCAGGTGTGGTTAATTATTTTTTAAAAAACACACATTGAGTATTCGTAACATAAATTACGACACAATAATTAACAACACACAAACACCCAATACTCAGTAATCGTCTACATTCATACACACAGATACTCACATTTCCATTTCATCTACCTACTATATAAACCATAAAATCTCGAAATTTAAATCAGTACTTCACATACTACGACATAATACACAGTGCTTAGCATCATAATATTATATTGTGTTACAAATACTCAATGTGTGTTTTTTAAAAAATAATTAACCACACCTGAAGATGGCAGCTCGTTGCTGAAACGCGTAGTGATAAATCACAAGAAGTCACAAGATGGACATAATACAAGGTATTTCTAATACTTCATAATATTAATTATAAGAATTGGTTAGGAGCTTAGTGGTTAGCATACTTGGCGCCGCAACCTCTAGACAGGACTGCCGTGGGTTCGAATCCCACCTGCGCTCATGGATGCTTTGTGATGTTATTTAGTTTTAAGTTAGTTGTTATTTAGTGTAGTTGAAAGACGCTAATGGCCTTAGATGTCAACGCGTCTATAATCTACAATAAATAAAAAAAGAATTGGTTAGGTGAGTCAACCAATTTTATTTAGATGATCACAATATGATATTATGTGCTTGAACACGAAATTTTGCATTGTGTTCGCTGGGAATTTAAAGCAAAGTTTAGTTCAATGTTTGTTCGTTCATTTTATACGCATTAAAATTTATTAACTGTCGTCGAGCGTCCTTCTTTACACAGTAGACTAAGATTAATAGATAGCAGTGCTTCGGTGTCCAACACAAATACTAAAATAATAGTTTACTTCCATTGTGTGTATAACAAATATTGTTTTATTAAAATGTAAACTATTGTAAAATGGTTTACATTATGTTTACTTTGAGAATTTCACTTGAACAAAAAAGTTAATAGAAATATAATCTTTACTAGACCCTCTATCAATGTGAATAATTTGGCCTACAAGGTTCGGATATAAGGAAAGGGAGGCTGTTTCAAGAGGACATTTTCTACGCGACTTAAAATTTAGAAAAAAATCTGTAACAAGATTTCTTTCATATTATGATACCCCACTTGACCGCGTGAAAAAAACATTTCGATTTTAAATTTTTTTACCTTCTTTCAGATATTTTTGTACGTTTAACTGCCTTGATCCAAAATAATATGATGGTGCCTAAAGTTAATATAAATAATGCTCATTTAATAGTGTTCTCGTCTAAACGTTTTACATGTTCTTACAGTCGGTTTTGATAAATTTATACAGTCTTTCTATTTACATTTCTATTGGCGTTAAGGCTACGCTATTTGACAATGCCTGAATGAATAATTCTCTACACAAATATTTGAAATCAACCGAAGTGCTCATTTCCCTAAAGTGTTTATTAAATACATTGAACACCCACAACACATTTGGTGAATTACGACATAGGAATAACAAAATGACGTGACGTAAACAGTGACGTGTTGTCACAAAAGCTGACAGCCATTCTTAACATTGATTAAGTTCTGAACGTATTTAAATACAACGAATCAACATAGACGTACGCAAAAAATATTACTTTTAAAGAATATACAGGGGATTTCATAATATATGCGTAGGACTTCAGGATGTGATAGCTCGTCCAAAAATATGAAAAAAAGTTTCAATTAACTTACCCTCTAGAATGCACCATTTTAGAGATACAGGGTGTTTGGGGAATTTTGAAAAGACAACTTTTGTATCATTTTTTCATTTTGTTTTTTAATTTTGCAATTATGAAGTTAATGTTTGGTTTTGTTACTTGTTCTAACGTTTAAATAAATTTTGTTTAATTAGTAAGAAAAAAATTTTATTTAAAAAAATTAACCATGTTTTTCAACATAAAAGTTGATTTTTCTCGAAAACGATCGACTTTAGAGCTTATGACCAAGAGTAGGTACCTTTTTTGTGAAGAAAACATTGGTGGTTCAAATGGGCGTCTCAAAACCGTACTTTTTCCAGTAGCGTAGAAGCTGGGGAGAAAAACACCCACTACCCCTTCAAAACCTTCACCAATTATGACTTTAAAAAAAAATCCGCACAAAACATAGCTTATTATGAATAGAAGATGCTTACAAAAGCTGTTTTCTGTACGATAAACGGTTCCGGAGATATTCTCAAAAAACGAAATTTTTTTTCAATTTCAACACCCTGTATCTCTAAAATGGTGCATTTTAGAGAGTAAGTTAATAGAAACTTTTTTCATATTTTTTGACGAGCTATCACATCCTGAAGTCCTGCGCATATATTATGAAACACCCTATACAGGGTGAGTTCGACCACCCGTATCAGTCGTTTTTTTCGAAAACGGTTAGTCGTAGAGAGTTGTGTCAAAAATTTGTATTATAAAAGCCCTAATAAAGAATCGAATGGTGATAAATTTTTTTTCCGGGAAGGTCGGCTTCCCTATTAGTTTGCTCCAGAATGTCCAGAACTCCGGAATTATAAATGTAACGATAGGTCGAAAGTGGTATTGTTGAAAAGATCTTTAAAAAATAAGCAAGTTTTGTGGGAAATTTTTTTTTATTTCTGCCACCCCTGTTAAGTAATATTTGTTTGAAATTACTAAATTAAAATGTCATATTAACTAACTTTTTAAAAGTCCGCATTTAAAATCTAGTTACCTATCTATCGATCATTAAACACTGAAGAAGTACACTCACAGTATAACCAGAAGAGCTCAGTAGTATGTATTAAAGAGTAAATGGAAGACAGTTTGAACATTTGTGACAATGTCTAAGGTTGCTAGATTTTTAATGCCGACTTCGATCGTTATTATGAAATTTTGATTTAATAATTTCAAACGGTTGTTACTTAACAGGGGTGGCAGTAATTAAATAATTTTTCCTACAAAACTTGCCTATTTTTTAAAGAGCTTTTCAACAGCACCACTTTCAACCTATCGTGCTTTCTAAAATTCCGGAATTTTGAACATATAATAATATATATTTATATTTATAGAAATTTACAGGGGTGGCAGTAATAAAAAAAATTTTCCTACAAAACTTGCTTATTTTTTAAAGATCTTTTCAACAATACCACTTTCGACCTATCGTTACATTTATAATTCCGGAGTTCTGGACATTCTGGAGCAAACTAATAGGGAAGCCGACATTCCCGGGAAAAAAAATTATCACTATTCGATTCTTTATTAGGGCTTTTATAATACAAATTTTTGACACAACTCTCTACGACTAACCGTTTTCGAAAAAAACGACTGATACGGGTGGTCGAACTCACCCTGTATACTAAGAACACTATGATTGAAAACTAGAAAAAACAGCAAGTTAGTCACTTTTAACCACAACATTTTTATTATTTTATGTACATTTAGAATGCAAAAACTAAACTATTTAGTTTTAGTTTTTACTAGAAGTGCATTGTTGTTTTTTAATATTACTTTTTAAATTAAAGTGTTAAATAAATGAAATATAAACATGATGTATACATAAAGTAACAAAATATTTTCAATTTCAAATTTAACTGGAGACACCAAATCTTTTTCGAGTAGGAGCTGTTGTAGTTGGTCACGGTTGTTTTTTACAAGCAAAAAATATACGATTGAGATCACCAATCGAGCTATTGCCACATTTCCAAACTGAATCACGTACGCCAATACGATACAAGTGTGCAGGGTAAGTAGCATAACCTAGTCTCATTCTGATAATTTGTACTTACTATATTCTTTATGTTTCTATCATAGTTGAAACCATGGGTTTTTAACGGAAAGTATTGTTAAACGGTTTTACAAACAGTTTGAAGTCCTAAGACTGCTTAAAATTTAAAAAACTCGGGTCGCAGTGCCAAAACCCTGCCGACAATATAGTGTATTTGCTAATACAGGCCTTGTGGCTTTATTATGTGAACTTAAGTTTGTTTTTGGACAAAATGAAAAATTTAACCCCTTAATACATCCCTTAAAATAATATTTTTTTTCCTAATTTCAATATTATTATCAATGCAACCTCTGTACCAAATTAAATACACCCGTTAGCAAATAAACCACTATCCGTAAACTAGTTTTTTCATAAAATTTGTAAGTCCGGTCCTGTCGTGCCGATTTTGTTAAAATTTTAGCAACACATTTTAATCTCTACTAAAGGGTTAAATTTCAATTTTGAAACAATTCTGAGATTTTTTTCGGTATTTTTGGGCCCAAAAACTTTTTTCAACCCCTAAAAACTACCCTTAAAATGGCCCGATTGGGCCCATTTTAAATAGGTTCCGTGCGGTGATGGATTCCAACGTGTCTACCAAATTTCGTTCAAATCAATTAAGTCTTTCGAGAGTTATGCCGCGAACACATATATATATATATATATAAATAAATATATATATATATACATATATATATAAACATTTCTAAAAATGGTGCCAAAGTGTTCAGGAGGCTATAAAACGTCGAGAAATTTTGGTCCGACCCCTAGGTCCCGCCATCCGACCGACGCCAATAGTGTATGTGCCATATGGCAAATACACTAAAAATACAAATAGGAGAAAACTATTTCCGCAAAGTACTTTTCTTCGCTTTACTTAAAATTTACAGTATACATATTTTAAATCTCAAAAGATCTTTAGTACAAATCTACTTGCATAAAATACCCTAAGAGGATTTGATATCTAAAATGTCTAGGTACTTATATTAAAAAAAATTCGACTGATGACCAGTCCTATACTTCCCACCTAGTAAATATTTGCAAAAAATAAACACTCTTTTTTTTTTCTTTGACTAGGCCCAAATAACCTTAGCTGTTGGTGGTCTTTAAAACACAATTTAATTTTTATTCTTTGAAAAAAGCATGGCCCTCTTTTTTGTTTGGTGATCTATTGATGGCTAGCTTAATATAGCAAAAATCATGGTTACCTTGATTTACGTACAATTTTTATTTTTTTTAGTAAAATATTTTTTTTCTCGAAAACTATACATTTTAGAGAAAAAAAATATTTACATTTTTTTCATATTATAACATCTAGAATTCATTTATATTTTTTTTTACCTATGTTAATACGTGACATTGAGGACGTTTTTTTGAATATCTCAGGATCCACTGAACCGATTTGACTCAAAATCTAATCAGATCTAAGTTAAAGGCTGATAAACACAATAGAACAATCGGCATGCCCGTATGTTGTTCCGTTCTTAAGATATCGAAGGCGAAAAATTGACCACATACACACACACATACACACATACACACATACACACACACATACAGACATCAGTCAGAAAATGATCTTAAACGATTGCTAGGGTCTCAAAACGTGAAGATCTGTTAAAATCTCGAAATATTGTTTTCGGACTGAATCCATTACTTCCCTACCATAGTAGAGGTGGGAAGTAAAAATAGGAAAATATAATGGCAGACAGAAATGTTATATTATGGAGGTACGACGCTTTAGATCTAAGTCTCGATGGCATTTAAACATTTAGAGAAAACGTATTAAAAAACAAAAATATGAAAAGAGCTTATATATTAAAATATATGCTAAGTGAGTTCAGTGTAGTTTAGATTTTACTCTTATTCTTTAGTAGCCTTTACCCGCGGCCTCGCTGGCGTTAATATTGGAAAACATTGGCTACTGTTCAGCTCCCTTTAGTAGAAACTCGATGATATGACGTATTATATTCCCTAACGGGCCTAATGTATAGCAATGTACGATTAAAAACATTTCTGTAGTTTTGTAATCAGCCTGGAAAAATTAAAACTGACAAAAGGACAAAAATTCCGAAAATGGAAGTCAGTCTAGGTATCCTATAAAGTATAAACTATAACATCTAAGTCGCAATTTCGTTAAAGCAAAAAAAAACTTTTTAAAAACAAGCTTAAACAAGCCGTGAGGTGAGTCGTTTATTAAGACTAAAGTGCGACCCTTGAGGTCCACACGACGAACTTCCCAGTTTGATAAATATTTAATAATAATAATTAAATTAGATATTATACAGAAAAGTATTCATTTTAATCATTAAAAGATAATTATTATTTATTTTTAACAATAATTTAAAAAAAAACGGCTGAACCGATTTTTGTAAAATTTATGTCGGATTAAAATGACGTTAACACGCCTCGATTTACACCCTTACGAAGTCGATATAATTTTTTATTCGCGAGATATTGTGTAAAATCTACTTTTTTGGAGTCTATTTGGTTAAGAAAAAAGAACGGCTGAACCGATTTTGAAAAAATTTCTTTCAGGTCATATTTACGTTAATACGCGTCGATTGGCATCCTAACGTAGTCGATATCATTTTTCATTCTCGAGATTTCGTCTTAGAAAAAAATGGATACATACGTACGTACATACGTACACACACGCATACACACACAGAGACATCTTTCTAAAAATAGTGTAAAAATAGTATAGTGACCTTTGTTATACATTTTGATTTCGATTTTCGGACCCATTACAATAACTTCCATTGGGAAGTTAATAAAAAATCTGTTAATTTTTTATCCCTACCTAACTCCTTATTTTTATTTTTGTACGGAACCCTCAGTGCGCGAGTCCGACTCGCACTTTGCCGGTTTTATTTATGTAGGTTACAGTTAGTATACAAATTGTGCTTGTTATTAATATACATTCGCTTGCTTTATGTTTAATTAAACAAGTAATATACAAAGTAAATATTGCATAAAAGCGTCTATTATCTATATTTTGTGTTGCATAAGGCGCAATCTTTAATTCATGCTCATTTTTTTTAATAAATATTTTCCCCTGCCATAACTTATCTCGTTAGTCTTAATATAAGCAAAATAAGAATCATTAAACTCTGCTAGAAAATGTAATTTTTTTCAAAGTAAAAATTTATCTTCAAACGTATTTTCATATTTTATGCTTGTGTTAAACAAAATTAAAATACCGTTACTAGACATAAATTCTAAAGATGAAAATATTAAAAATTTAAATGTGAATTTCGAAGAGGAAATCTTCTTGGGTTAAGGATCAAAAAAACATGGCGATACTGATGTTATTAAATTTGCATTTACCTATTGCTTACGTTTCGGGAGATTTTTGTGGCTAATTAACGACATACTTAGTTTTTTTTTGTAACAAATTTAATAACGTCAGTATATAGCCGTGTTTTCTTGATCCTTAAGCCAAGAAGATTTCCTCTTCGAAATTCACATTTCACATAATTAAAAACGTAATATCAATTGGATTACGATGAAAACGATGTTCAAAAAATGTACACAAGAGCGACCAAGTAAATGAGATTGATAAAGAAGAGATTTGTCAACCTTCAACTCCCTAAGGAAGAAAGATGTAACAAAAATGTAATCGATAGGGACTATATGGATGAGATACTACAAAAAAGCATTATATACTATACTGCTTGGCGATATAGGAAGGAGAATAGAGAATATTGCGGATCTATGAGGGCGTTGACAGATATAGGTTACACGTTTCCAGGATTATTATTGTCTATCACTCGAAAACAACTGTACTAATTTTCATGAAATTTGGGGCACTATCAATACTATCCTAAATTAATGATAAATCGATATTGCAGATTATAAATGCTCGACTTCAGAGGTCATAAGTGCCTATTACTTTTTATCCAGCTCCGTTCGAATCACAGACATTAACACGAATGAATCGAAGTAATCGATGTTCACATAAGCGAGCAATCATTAAAGCAAATACCTTAAACCTTTCTCATAATATCCCCTATAACAAGTGTTTGTCTTATAATAGTTTTATTTTGAAACTAGCCTTTACCCGCGGCTTCACTCATGGTTTTTTGGCTACGGCTTAGTTTTCTAAGGGCTCGTTCAGACACGGCGGAATCACGGTGAGCGGGCGGATATGCAGGAAAGAGGCGAGGTTATATATACCTCATTTCAAAAATAGAAGTCAAAGAAGAAATGTGTTTGTATTTGTTCACACGTACGAAACGCGCGGTCTCCGCAAAGCAACTAAACATCGTCACGGCACGCCATAGTAATAGGACCGCGCGGACGCCGCACGGTTCTATTTTCCGGTGGACGAGTGGTGGCAGCCATGCGATTGACGATCCGCACGGGTAGCACGCGATGTATGAACGAATATGCTTACGCCAATGTAAACAAGCTCCGTGCGGTTCAGCCGCGTGGTTTGCATACGCGCGGATTCCTCCGTATCTGAACCAGCCCTTAAGTGGAAGCGCGATAATATATAGTCTTCTCGCGAGAGCGGTGAGTTCAGAAGCAGATTCTTTTTTTGTATGTAGATATTGACAAAAAAGAAACATTTTTTTTTTAATAGTTTCGACTTTTCAAATTCACATTCTTAATAATGATGCACTGTAAAAAATGGATGTAAAAATACTTTGAAAGTTAAAGTAGAATTTGCTCGATTTTCTAAGTGATTTTACATTATTTTTTATTTTTACACGGAAAACTTCTTAAAAACTTGGACTTTTAGTGTAAAGTTAAACAAATTTGTGATTTTTACATAAAGTAAATTAAAATTACATAATTTGTGTAATGTTCCAATAAAGTGTGTAAAAATTACAAAATAAAATGTGTAGTTGCATATATAAAATGGATGAATACAAAACAAATTAATGTAAAATTAGTAACCACGCATGAGCAATGTGTTTTTATGGAATCTACGCGATGTGCAGGCGATACCTGTTTGCGACGCCATTGTCTCTTTGTGTGCCTATTACCAGATTAATCGCTGGCTACAAATGGACCATCGATAATCTATGTAATCGGCCTTCTCATTTCTTACAGTGTAGATTTAATGCAATGTATAACATTGTCTTGGTATCGTTTTCTAAAACAATCTCAATTATCAGGCGCCTATGTAAATAATTTGCATAATTTTTATCATATATGCTAATTAATGTAAATGTATGCACATCCAGTGTACTCGAATAACAATAGATTTATCATAGAGAATTAAACAACCGCATTGCATTCATAGAACTAGATATACATTTCGTCTAATTTAGAAGTGGCAGACAAAGCAACCATTTAAATAACCATCGAGTATTCACGTAGTCTAATTCAGATACATCATACGTGTATGAAAATCCTTTACAGTTTATTACTCAAAGACA
The DNA here is from genome assembly GCA_039654895.1 of Mongoloraphidia duomilia. NCBI lineage: Eukaryota > Metazoa > Arthropoda > Insecta > Raphidioptera > Raphidiidae > Mongoloraphidia > Mongoloraphidia duomilia. The sequence continues at coordinate 43,367,885 of CM077524.1, read as the reverse complement.
AATGACCATAGTCTATTCATTTTCAAGACAGAGTCATGGCCTGTGTGCGTGATCAGCTCGCGTCCCTTTGTTTCTTAAGTTGTGATTGGTCGGGAAGAATTTCAAATTTTGCAAATGTAGTGGACCGTATTTACCTATTTATTTTGTTGTATGCTGTAGGTAAGTGACACTGTTGGAATGAATTTTTTCAATTTACCTTATGTTAGAATTGAATAGACCAGAGGTTCCCTAATTAGGCGTCGCGGCGCTATCCTAGAGGAGTCGCAATTTCAGAACTTCAGTCCCGATTTGAGAAATTATGCTCAGAAAAGCAAGCTCATCCTGAATTAGAATCTAATAAATAATAATTAAGATTCTTGAAGTTTTCTTTGAATAGTAAAGTAATTTTATTGTTTGCTAGAGCTACACACAGGTATCTTCTTTTAAAAGGGCGTCGCAAAAAATTGCAACCTGTAAAAGGAGTCGCAGTAAAGAAAAGATTGGGAACCCCTGGAATAGACTATAGTCGAATATTTTTAGAGAAAGTTTCTGTTGAAATCTTTGTTACAGAATTGAAAGTCACAAAATTAATATCAAAGTTGGATTATATCAACAAAGAGAATTTTTCAACTAATTATTCTTTATATAAATTCAATTCATTGCGCTCATTCTAAGAACCTAATGGTAAGGACTAAGGGCCGTTGCTCCCCTCAATTCTGTGTTCATGGTGTGCTTTCTTACGTCAACATTAATACTCAGGATTATACCTACATATAAAATAATTTTGTTTTTTTAGGGTTCCGTACCTCAGAATGAAAAAACGGAACCCTTATAGGATCACTCTCATGTCTATTTGTCTGTCCGATCTCTCCCCCCCTTATCTCCGAAACTACTGCGCCTAAAATTTTGAAAAAATAGAGAATATAGGGCCTCACGCATAGTTTACAGGAAAACCTAAACGAAAATCCTAAGTCCTTAAATTCCCACGGGAAACAGAAAATTAGGCATAGAGCTGTACCAAGTGTATCAAATATAACATTGTCTGCTCCGTGGTACACGTGTAGTAGTGGTAACGCGCTATGCGTTCGCATGCCACCACGAAGAGCCGATACGTGATTGTTTTTTGTTTTTATGTAATACACTTTGGAATTTTTATTCATCAACTATATTTTTTTTACTTTTACAATCTACATGATACGGAAAGAAAGATCGAAATAAAGTACTTATAAGTAAAAAACTTTTTAAAAACAAATCTGTTAATTTTTTAACCCTACCTGACTCCTTATTTTTATTATTGTACGGAACCCTCGATGCGTAAGTCCGACTCGCACATGACCGGTTTTTTAAATTCCAATTACTACCTACGCTCTCTACCCATATCGACCGCCCTTCTTCCTAGTCATCTCGACTCGAGTATTTATATTAGATACTCAATAGATATTGCAAATTATAGACGCTCGACAACAAAGGCCATAAGCGTCTTGGTATTAGATACTCGATTCGACTTATCTCAAAAATCGAGTATATATTAAATACTTGACTCGACTCGAAAAGAGAATATAAATATTCGCACACCCCATCGGATCATGAAATATATCTGTGACAGACACATATTGCAACCGTAAATTCTCGAATCACGAACCGTACAAGTTACATAGCTTCTGAATGAATAAAGAAAAAGTGAAGGCTAATGGTGTTGAATAGTGTGACAGTCGCCAGCTCGAAGTCGGAATAAAAGAGTAATTGATTAAAATCGTTAGTGACCTTGAACTTGAGGCACGACGTCACAATTATACTAACAATCATAACAGTACGCATGAAAAGTGCGGGGGATAAAATATCAGGAACAAAAATTGTCAAAATTTAGTTAATTACACAAAAATGTCTTTTTATTTTTCACATTAAAGCATTTTGAAAATTGACATATTTTATATTAAATTAAAAAAGAACAATAAAAGTTTAACAGCAACCACGGTTAACAAAAGTTCAAAACAAGCTTCCTATATTTAAACTAATCGGGTAAAAACATATTATTAAAGTTTCAGACAGTATAAATGATTAGAAGCTTGTTGTTAGCCATTGTAAGGTTTTTTTGGTTTCAATTTTTTTTTTATATTTTAATTAAAAAATAAAGTTTGATCTTTCAGTTATAAAAAAATCTAAAGCCGGATTTTGTTATAACAATTAAGTAGTATATAGACAGATACAGGTTCATCAGTCAAATATTTTATTTTGCTTTACTATTATTATTATTATTATTACCACATTGCAACTCAACAAATAGGAGAATATTAATTTAAATCAAAATTCACATTTTACAATATTTTTTCTTCTTGAGGTCTTCGAAGTGCAAAAAAAGTCGATTTGTCTGTCAGCACGATTTCAGTTAAGTGGCTAAGCAGATCGAAATCTAATTTTAACACGTAAATAGAAAGAGCCTTATTGTTCTTAGGGAAAATCGGCGCATGCACACAAGCGATGTATGTTATTTTTAATTACGACGGTATACTTTTGATAAAGTTTTGTAAAAAAGTTAATTTTCTAAAATTCACTTATAAGCTTCTACCGACAGCGAAAAGATTACTTTAATAAATAAAACACATAAAAACTGGCTATAGCCGTCCAAGTTGGACAGCTATAGCCAGTTTTTGTGTGTTTTATTTATTAATTTTCTAAACCTTGTTGTTTCGTAGATATTTTGAAAATAAAAATGTCTATCAAAAGAAATGAAATAATTGGTAAGTATGCTTTAATTTTTACATGTAAAATCAAAAGTGAACATGCAAACGAAAAATAAATATCATAAAACAATTATTAATATTTATTATATTAGGTAGGTAGTAAACTATGCCAAATGTCATAATTTTTTTCATAATATGAATATTATTTTATGTCACTTTTAAATCAATAATAAAATTTATTAAAATTCATAGCTTTAATAAAAGAAATGGATTTTTTTACATTTCAGTTAGTGTTTAGATTTTTTTAATAATAAATTTTGTGAACCTTTTTCAGACATTTTAATAAGCTTTAAATCATTGTTCTCGCAAGTTTCAACAGACTAAACTTGCTCATAAATTTAAAAAATAGAGTTTTTATTCAAATAAGTACAGGATCAATAACACCGAAAGTGAAAAATAGCCATACAATATCCCACTGGGACTGACATAAAACACAAGTCACATGAGCAAGGGTTCTGATTTTAATGGGGCAATTTTTTTAAATAACGACCAGCAATTTTTCAACACAAAATAAACGGTTTACTGGACACTATACAAAATGAAATAATGTAATCAATTAAAAACAATTTATTACAATAGATAATTTAGTAAATATCTAAAAATAGATAATATACCTACTACTTTAACCAAGCCCATATCTACACTAAATAAATTACAATAGTTAATATCTATATGTGCCTACTGACTACTGTAAACACGATTGCACATTTCAGTGTAAAATGAAAATTATAATTAGGTTTGTATATCTAGCTATTGATACACAAATGCACCCAAAGTGCATTATACTATACATTAATCACGGTACTACGTCAAGTACCTATGCTACATACAATTTTTTCTTATAGATGTGATTTATTAGGTATGCTCATGTCTGTAATGACTTTAACTTTGTCCGGTGCTGTACGTACTTACATAATTATCTACTTTGTTAATAAGAAAATACGAAACAGACTTGCAGAAAACTAGATTTATCTTTGCTCACAGTCAACCCAATACCGAGTACCTGCTTTATTATATTAAACTTATGATTAATTTAAGCTCTTACACTAGAGATAAGCTTTTGTGATTTAATTTTTACGAAAAAAAATTTTTTTAAAGCGCCAAAGTTGTTTAAACCTAGTATTTTTTTAAATTTTAATAAATAACTGATAGGTAATCCAATAGATACTTATCACTTCTCAGATTCTCAGGTTATTCCCAAATGCATAGTTTGACTAGTTGAAATGAATTTGAAAACTATATTTTATTAAATAAAATCAAGCTTCTAAACACATTTTTTATATTAAAAGTTGTAATGTTAATATTAAATTACTTTTGTAACTTTTCGATGCATACCTCCAGTTGGCGTGTATTTACAATAAGCTGCATAGAATACACTCAAACTCCATTAAACTTTCACACTATTTAACAATTTACTTTCTAACACAAACACTTTGAAAATATATAAAATGTCCTATTTTCGTTGTTCTTGCATGTTGTCTCAGCATACCAAAATAGATAGATGAGATCTTTCTTCGACACAAGTTCTGTGGCGAACTCAAAATTTTGATGACATTTTCCGTTTATAAATTATAGCCAAAAGTAAGACCAAAACTTAATTTTTTTTTAAATAGAAAGCATAATCATAGTTAAAAAGATCGTTTTTTAGCTTTCAGAAAATAATATATTATTTGTTACACTTCTGGGGATTCTTACGTTTTTAATAGTTTTATGTGCGTATTTCGTTTTTGTGATTTTTAAAAAATAAAGAAAAAATTGTATTTTTAAAAACGAACATTTATTAAAATTAAAAAAAATAAAGTACTGAATTCTGCTAAAAAGTATAGAGGTCCCGTTACAATTTATCTTAATGTTTAAAACTTCAAAAAACATACTTCGTTACAGCAGGACATATACTTTTTAGTCATATTATATGCACCGATACACCCTGTAAAATGTAACATTTCGTTACAGCAGGGCATATACTTTATTGTACAGGGTTTATCGATGCATATATGACTAAAAAGTATATGCCCTAATGTAACGAACTATGTTTTTAGAAATTATTAACATTAAGATAAATTATAACACCCTGTACATTTTACAGGATGTATCGGTACATATATGTATAGCTACAAATATATGCAGTACAGTGTACAGGCAAATACGCCATTGGCATTGGTCGGTTGGAAGGATTATAAATACTTTTTTACACCATAAATATTGATCCAAAATCGGAAAAAAAACTATCGCACTATTAGACTCGGCTTAATTCGAAATGTTTATTACAAATTGTAAATTGTGTTTTAAAGACCACCAACAGCTAAGGTTATTTGGGCCTAGCACCAATTTATATTTTCAATTCATTATTTTTTTTTAATAATAAATTGAAAATCCAATTGACACTTTTACCAGCTCTCGGGCTAGAACCCGGGAACTGGGGACTTGTAATAGAGGAACCATAGCAACGCCATGTAAACAACAGCATTGCTAAACGCTCGGCTATTCTCAAGCCCCTTGTTTATTACAAGCGTAACATTTCAAGAAGCACTGATCACAAAAATGATTGTTTTTATCGAATGTCGAAAAACTTTCAAGAAGTTTCCAAACAGTTTTTGACAGAGTTCAATATAGATTCCGCTTGTCAGTTGTTATGTCCACACTCCACAGCCCTCCATTTTCTTTCGTGAACAACTTTATTAATAACCAAGGAAGTGTAAGATATAGGGTGCTAGTCTGAGCTGCGCGAGCCAATTTTTGTTAGAAAGAAAATTCCGAATCCAAGGAAATGTTCTGTCTTCGTCAAGCTCATTAGGCCCTACAAAGTGTGCCGTGCAAATTTTCAAAACGAAGAACTGTCAAATTTTTAGTGAAAATTGTTTAAAATCTCAGATCTTATAATTTTAAAATGCTTTCTAGATAAAACATATTAATTAAGTTTAGCAAAAATTAATACTTATATCAAACTATTTTGTTTGATGAATTATTTCAAAATAATTTGTTATGGTGATTTTATTCGCGTTTTAGTTTTTCTGTAACTTTTTCCATGTTTTTATATTATATTGAGAATTGGCATTAAAATCATGGATTATAAAATGTAGGTTAAAATAGTCAATGAACGTTAAAACATTCCATAGAAATGATTAAAGGTTACGGACTACAGTAGCAGTGCGATACTTCGCCAAAATTTTCAAAATATTTAGATAATTAGTGACAGCTTATAGTTATGCTGAATCGTTTTGTGGGTAATAGGGAGTTAACCCGTAAAATTAAACTTTCGCGATTTCCTGCTCCCCTAATTAGTTTAGGAAAAATATCTTCGAATAAAAATTTTAGAACATAAAATTCTGCAACTAAATCATTAAACAAAATTAATTTTGCATGCTTTGTAACGGCAGAAATTTGATATGAAAATGTCAAAATTACCTCAAAAACAGATAGCGAATGCCATGGAACTTGAACAAAATGATTAGAAATAATTCTGACAGCTAAAACGTCATCATTTTGTTCAAGTTCCATGGCTATCACTATCTGTTTTTGAGGTAATTTTGACATTTTCATATCAAATTTCTGCCGTTACAAAGCATGCAAAATTAATTTTCTTTAATGATTTAGATGCAGATTTTTATGTTCTAAAACTTTTATTCGAAGATACTTTTCCTAAAATAATTACGGGAGCAGTAAATCGCAAAAGTTTGATTTTACGGGTCAAATCCCTATTACCCTCAAAACGATTCAGCACCCTGTATAAACTTCTGCCAAGCATTAAATACCGATTTTTATTTATTTTCCTAAAAATCCAAAACAATATTTGATGGTGAAGGAACGGGCCGTATATGGTGTGGATACAGAGTCTACAGTAAATAATTCACTTTCACTCATGTACACGCAAATTAGAATCTTCTCAATAAAATAAATGGTACAGGTTCGCTGTACTGACTTTTTTACTGAACTGGATCAAATTTTAGTTCATCAGTAATCTACCTCTTCTGGAACGAATGGCGAAATATTGTAGAATTAATTACTTTATTAATTACTTTATTTATTAAATATAATCAAAATCGCTTTCGAGAGACTCGCATTTTTCTATTTTTGTTTAACAGTAAACTATCCTTATTTAGGCGAATAGAAAGAAAATAAAAAACACAGAGGAATCCCGTAAAAACCTGACTTTAAAACTTGGTTTCGAGCCGTTGAACGGTGTGTCAGCTAGGCTTCTGCAAATACGGACCGACAAAACTCGTTTTTTCGTTATAATATAATATAGGGACCATACAACGTTTAAATTAGGTAGTCAAAATCTTGTATTCAATTTTTTTCGGACAATATTTTCTTTACTCCTATAGTCGCTCAAAAATAATAATTCCGAAACGACTGCGTGACTATATATTTCAAAATACATAATGTTCATGAATTTAATGGTAAAATACAAAGGAATTTTGCATCTCGATTTGTATCAAAGATCAGGCAACGGTGCAGAAAAAAATGACATGTTTTATTTCATTCACACCAATGTAATAAGCAATATGCGACTAATACCCACGTGTAAATGTGAAATGAGTCCCACTACCATCCGAAAGTACTTTGGCAAGCACACAATAAAACATTATGAAGCAATCCAAACACGATGCAGATATATAACATAAAGGTACCCACTATTTGTAAACTATATAAAATATATAATTCTTGTGATGTTCTCGCAAACTGACTAAATTTAAACGGGGCGCGTACTTTGGAACGCCACAGAAGAATCGAATTTTTTTATACGGAAGAGTAGACTTTTATAAATAAATCTAATCCTAGGTAACTGATACAAACATTTTATTGGCTTATTTATAAGATTAATAATCGTGCTAATAGATGTCATATTTAGTTCTGTCATATCTAAGTAGTATTTTGACTGAAGAAGGATGAAAGAAGAATGTTTGATCGTTTATAAGCTTTTAGTAGAATAATTAGAATAATAACTTTAATGATGAATAATAATATAGAAGAAGGACGTGGCTAATTACGCAAGTAGGCGTAGAAGCCCAAAGACCACATATATTTAAAAAAAGTAATATTTATACAGTTCTGTTATTTATTAAACAAAGGCTCTCTCTAAAAAGTAATTCGCCTGGCTGCATAAGTCAACAGTAATGTAACCTATGATATTCTGTGGTAGCAGAATAAAAAACAAGCAGGCGTACAGACAGTCAAATAATCTCGAAAGACGTTTTGCCATCTTAGAGAAATATAAAATACCCAAAAAAAAACAAAAAAAAAACCGTCAAGAAAACAAAATAAAGAGATCCCGTTAAAGTAACAGGGATTTTCGATGTTAAGAATTTCAGCCACTGATTTTCAACAGTTATTTGCAGGGGTGTTGCGGATAATCTAATACTTTTTCACATCCGAGTCCGTATTCGCATTCGAAATAATTATAACGGATGTCAAAACGGGCGTTAAACGTCGATGCCGTCAATCGTTTCTTGCGGTGAATCCCGTCTGCCGTGCATACTTTCGTGTAATTGTTTTTGATTTACTGAATAAACGTGTGTGTTTTAAAGACCACCAACAGCTAAGGTTACTTGGGCCTAGCACCAGTTCATATTTTCAATTCATTATTTTTTTTAATAATAAATTGAAAATCCAATTGACACTTTTCCTAGCTCTCGGCCTAGAACCCAGGAACTGGGGACTAGTAATAGAGGAACCATAGCAACGCCATGTAAACAACTGATTAAACGTGATAATTCAATTATTATATCAAAATGAGACCAAAATTTTAAATCCAATTCAATATAATCCATAACTCGGGTTTCAACTCTGATTCCGATATAAGACATCAGCTGTAACATATTTACTTATTTGTCGTAAGAGTGCAAGCGTACAGTTTCTGCAATAACGCAGTGGTCGTTTGTGAGTGCTGGGCTGGCGTTTCGATGCATATAGAGCTGTTTCTCTTTATTATACTTCACGGCATTGTAGATGCACTGTATGAAAACGGATGACCCATGCAACTACGCTAAAGTATAAAACATACACCAAACACCCATCTCTAAGCTAGCAATTTTACACTGTTTGATCAGAGAAATGTGTCACCTCCCAATAAAATGTTGAAAGTATTTTACTAGCAACTAGCAGCCCAGTTCGGCTTCGCCCTGGTGCTATGAATTTATGATTTTCACTTATCGAACAGTTGAAACAAAATTGAAATCGGTTCAGTAATTTATGAGATTACTCCCGATTTTCACCCAGGCGAAGCAGGGCCTGCTATAGTATATAAAAATTATAATAACAAAAAGATATACAGCAGCGAAAGTGGTAGATATCAATTCTGCGTGATTTTTTCTATAAGTATACTTAATATCAAACGGATCAGAGAGAATTTATTTTTCAAAAATTTTGCAATTTTTTATAAAGAGGGTAATGTCCTACTACAAAAAAAATATTAGAGAGGTCAACTTGATTTTGTTAGGTTTTTAGAGGTAGAAGTTTGCAGAGTATGTAATTTGCTAATAAATTGACACTTGACATTTTATTTTTTTTTACAGAATACAATTTCTTTACTCAACAAGTAGTAATCTATTACGAATATATAGGCATTTGTTTGAAGATAGAATTTTTTTGTTTTCCTCTCATGCATGACTGCTGACCTAGAAATGTAAAATTAACTTTTTTGAACTTTTCGGTCAATCTCACCCCGGCGATCAATCTCACCCCATTTTACGATACCTTCTTACTTTTAGCATTTTTAAGGATTCTGAAAAATCTCTCAGATACTGTTTAAATATAACTTGTAACTGAAGATATTCTTATAGAAAAATCACACTGAATCGATTACGACTACCCGCAACATTATATCTCTTTTGGTTAAGAAGTTATGGCGTTTTTAAATTTTTCAATAAAAATTTATATAAACACTCATATCTCTTAAACTAAAAGAGATACAAGGGCATGGGTAGTCGAAATCGATTCAGCGTGATTTTTTTAAGTATACTCTGTTCTAAAGCAAAGTATTACCTATCGAACACAAAAAATTTAAATCGGTCTTCTGAGATTACCCCCTTATTTCCATCCGGGTGAATCCGGGCCGGCTAGTTTCAATTTTACATCTAAACCTTCCTTATGAATCAATCTATCTAATCGATAAAACCGAAACAAGATCCGTTCAGTAGTTACGGTGAGAAATTTTACATAGAATTTTAACAAAATTAGTAAATCTGAAAACAGATGTAATATTTTTAATGCAAATAGATATTTAGATTATATAGACGCTCGATTTATTATAACCGTAACTGTTATTACTGTAATAGTTAGTTACTAGTGAGCAATATCATAATATTTACTATTACAATTATTACCAATTTTGTTGAAAAAACAAATATCTCCTGCCAAACTACCCCTGCACCCCTTCGTTCATCAGTTTTTTAAATATAAAGTTACCTCTGTTCCAAATTTCGTTGATATAGGAATTTTTCTGTTATTAAAAGTCTATTTTTACTGTACTAAAAGGCAATATTCACTATCTGCAGTCAAATTTATCTTCAGGGCTACAAAAACTATACACTCATTTTTCATATTGTCTTAGACGGTGTAGTAAAATTTCAACAAAATTTATTAAATAAATATGAGAAAAATCGCGTCACGCGTGATACATTTTCTGTTGAATTAGTCTTCGCTACGCTTAGACAATAAATCAAAAACCACAGCCGTCCGTAGTTTGTAAGTTGTTTCTGTTGTATGGACCCTTTCATAGCTCAAAGGCAGACACGCCGGCTTTGGGATTCTTTAGCCTCCTAATGTAAAGCATCAAAGAAAACCTAGAGCTTAATATAAACTTTGAACCAGGTGAAGTATTTTTAAATTACAATTTTTTATTTTATATTTTTCAATAAAAAAATATATAGTACAACAATAATCTGTGTATACAGTGTACATAATGTACAGGAATAATATAACTATTTTATAGATAGATGATGTACGATAAGTATAGGATTTGTCTCAAAACACATCTTTTATAATAATTTATGTCAAGCTTGATTTCATCGTAGCATCAACGATCCCCAACGTCATGTCGTCAGCGTTGTCACGTTACATAATTATTATGTATGAGTTGAGCACATACATTATATGTAAGAAACATATTACACTGAGACAGCTGCAATTTTAATTTTAAAGGATTCGCCAAATTTCACATACCAACCTTTTTTACTTCAAGCCACGTTTTGTCGAAGATAATATTTTCTCGGAATCAAAAGAAAAATAGTTACGCTTTTATTACATTATAAAATCAGTACTAGTCCCAAATAGCCCCGGTAGTTGGTGTAATTGCAGAATTCTGATTAGTCTTTGTTTACAGGAAACGTAAGATTGTAGCATAATTTCCGCTAGTCTGTAAGAGGCTGTATTAGCGAGACGAAATTTTTAGAACGTTCTCGCTATCAAGACAAGAAAGTCGTAATTTGAGACAAGATCGAGAATGGCCATTTTTAGGGTTCCGCATCAAAATAGTCAAAAAACGAAGCCCTTATGGTGTGAGTTCCTTGTTTATCTGAATATCACCGTCGATTTTTTGAGTGTCTACATATCTTCGCTACCGGCTTGAAATTTGGTATAGTTATAAATATTGTGTACCTGCACCTAATCTAAAAAACAGAATCATTAAAATATTTTTTTGTTTGTTTTTGGAGGGCTAAAATTAAGGGCAACATTTTTTTTCAACCGGTAAAGTGGGGTATCATATGAACACTGGAAAAGCGTTTTTAAGTACTTTATCACAATTTCAATGGGGTTAATCCACGTATTTTTTTATTATTTTTCGTCAGTGTTTTTGAATTTAAGGCTATCAAATTTTTACTTCCCACCTCTACTATGGTAGGGAAGTAATGGATTCAGTCCGAAAAAAATATTTCGAGATTTTAACAGATTTTCACGTTTTGAGACCATAGCAATCGTTTAAGATCATTTTCTGACTGATGTCTGTATGTGTGTGTGTGTGTGTGTGTGTGTGTGTGTGTGTGTGTGTGTGTGTGTGTGTGTGTGATGTGTGTGTGTGTGTATATGGTCAATTTTTCGCCTTCGATATCTTAAGAACGGAACCACATACGGGCATGCCGATTGTTCTATTGTGTTTATCAGCCTTTAACTTAGATCTGATTAGATTTTGAGTCAAATCGGTTCAGTGGATCCTGAGATATTCAAAGAAACGTTCTCAATGTCACGTATTAACATAGGTAAAAAAAAATATAAATGAATTCTAGATGTTATAATATGAAAAAAATTTAAATATTTTTTTTCTCTAAAATGTATAGTTTTCGAGAAAAAAAATATTTTACTAAAAAAAATAAAAATTGTACGTAAATCAAGGTAACCATGATTTTTGCTATATTAAGCTAGCCATCAGTAGATCACTTGGCGATCGCAACGCCTACAACGACCAAACGTAATGAACGCGGCCATAAGGCGCGAGCGTAGTGGGCGCAATGGTCGCCAAGTGGAACGCACCCCTAGAGTAAGTAAAATGATATCCGTAAAAAACAGCCACTTTCAGCATAGTGGGTCAACCTCATTATAAATGCATTGTATTTTTATTGAATAACTTCTTTTTGAGTGTATGGAACAACCTTTACTATTTCAAGTATGTTCAATGTGACCGTATTTCCCACAACAGAATTAGTTAGGATTAGAGACTGCCAGAGACGCGCGAGAAATGTACTTCATTACTATGTACACTACTGTTCAAAAATATACAAATTTACTTTTTTAAATATTTAATTAATTTTTTTTCGTTTTACATATTTTAATTAATTTAAAAATAGTATATTGTGTACCAAGTGTGCTAAGGTCAGATGTTTTCAGCACGAGTAGTAGGCGAGCGGTCACGATCCTTGACGATGTTTAGCTTTTACGCTACAATTTTTCGAGTTGGCGTTCATGTTGAAATTTTACCACGTGACCGCATCTGACGCTAGAAACCAACGTCAAGCGTCCCATGAAAATGCTCCTTTAGTCAGCTTTATGAACTGACAGTTCATATACATGGCTAACTAGACGCATGTCAGAAAGGATCCTTCAGTTCTAATTCTAATAACACAGATCGCTGACACGAATTGCAATATTGCAAATTTAATAAAAGAAGAAGTTATGAAATATAGGTCACGAATTCACACTTCAATAAAAATGTTAAAACTTCTCACTCGTATATTGTCACGTAAACAATATAAAAGTAAGACTTTTTGTCTTCCTTTTTCTTGCTGTCACTGTTTTCTTACATCTTTAAAAGTGCATTTGCCGACGAATTACTGAAAATTGTAACTATATAACTGTATATTCTCGCATTTTATTTTATTACTAGCCAGTATCCGTGCATTATTGTTGGCGTTGACAGCAACCTTCTGTAACCTGATCTTAGTCAAATAAAAATACTCGGGTCGCAGTGCCAAAACCCTGCCGACAATATAGTGTATTTGCCAATACAGGCATTGTGGCTTTATTATGTGAGCTGTTTGTTTTTGTGTAAAATAAAAAATTTAACCCCTTAATACAACCCTTACGATAATATTTTTTTCTTATTGTTACCATTACAGCATTTGCACCAAATTAAATACACCCTTTGGTAAGGAAATCCATATCCGCAAACTAATGTTTTTATAAAAATCGTAAGTCCTGTCCTATCGGGCCGATTTTATTTAAATTTTAGCGCCACGTTTTAATTTTTACTATAAGGTTAAATTTCAATTTTGAAACGATTCGGACAATTTTTTCGATATTTTTGGGTCCAAAAACATTTTTCAACCCCTTAAAACCACCCTTAAAATAGTCCGATCGCGTCCATTTTCAGTAGGCTTCGTGCGGTGATGGATTGCAACGTGCCTACCAAATTTCGTAAAAATCAATTAACTCTTTCAAAAGTTATTGCCCGCACACACACACACACACACACACACACATATATATATACATATACGAGTATAAATAGACATTTCCAAAAATGGTGCTAAAGTGTTCAGGAGGCTATGAAACGTCGAGAAATTTTAGCCCGACCCCTAGGTCCCGTCATCCGACCAACGCCAATAGTGTACGTGCCATATGGCAAATACACTAAAAAGTAGCCTTTACTTTAATGCCTAAGTTCTGAAATGACAGTTACGTAGGCAAACATTTTTTGAAGCTAGTTAAAAATACCAAAAATTTGACATAAGCGGTCTTTCCATTTAACCACAGATATCATCTTTCATATACCTACGTGGACTCGATAATATGTGAGTTAAATCAATTGAGGATGTACAGAAATTGCGCACATACAGCCACTTTATTCAAGGGTCTAGAAACTAATCACTCTCACTGAATAAGCGTAAGCCTTGTGAGTTGCGGAAGATGAAATAAGCGTACACCATAATCAGATTTTAGTAATTTCAATCATCAGTACTTCATATAGACGAATAGAGCCCATCATCAGATTTCCTATACCTATTCCGTCAATGAGCTGATATAAATAATAATAATTTTTAAAATATTGACCTTTCGTCTAATATTTTATTTGGATGTTTATTTATAATTCATATTTTTAGAGTTATGTAAAACAAACAAGCCGTGAGGTGGGTCGTTTATTAGGACTAAAGTGCGACCCTTGAGGTCCACATGACGAACTTCCCAGTTTGATAAATATTTAATAACAATAATTAAATTAGATATTACACAGAAAAGTAATCATTTTAATCATTAGAACATAATTATTATTTATTTTTAACAATAATTAAAAAAAAAAAACGGCTGAACCGATTTTTATAAAATTTATGTCGGATCAAAATGACGTTAACACGCCTCGATTGACACCCTTACGAAATCGATATAATTGTTTATTCGCGAGATATTTTACGTTAATACGCGTCGATTGGCACCCTAACGTAGTCGATATCATTTTTCATTCTCGAGATTTCGTCTCAGAAAGAAATGGACACATACGTACGTACGTACACACACACACACACACACACACACACACACACAGAGACATATTTCTAAAAATAGTGTAAAAATAGTGTAGTAACCTTGAAACATAAAAATTTTTTCTCCATTTTGATTTCGATTTTCGGACCCATTACAATAACTTCCAATGGGAAGTTAGAAAAATGGGTGTGTGCTTATGACCACACGACAGAAGTAAATACTTCAGATTTTCTAATTTTTGGTGTCATCTATTATAGCGCATTTATATGAACTAAAAATACCAAATACCAAAATTGTATTTTTAATTAATCTGCAGTCTGCATACTACAGTATGAGGGGTTGGCAGGATAAGATGCAAAAATGTATTATGCTTTAAAATTACGTATTTTTTATTTATCCTTGACGCTTTGCAACATTTTTTTAGTGGACCTAACTCTCGAACTCTAATGCCGCCCAGTGAAAATTTCTTAAAATATGCTCTGTATACTGTTGTCGAATTTTCATTTTAACGAGGCATGATTTTTGTAACCTTCGAAAGTTTCATAATATGTAGATTTACGAAATATGTAAACACGTCTATCTATCATATATGACTGAAACTCGATGTGCGTAGCTTTTATTAAAATAATATATAGGTAACCTTAAATTTTCCATACTTAAATATCGACTTTTAAACGAAAAAATAAGAATATTTTCAATATATACAAGTAATTTAAGAATTTCTTACATTTGAAGTGAAACTTATTCACGCATAGTGAATTGAATTAATACAGCTGAAAGTGTGAAGCACGATATGTAACGAAACGACGTTACTGAACGCTTCACCTCCACTCTTCTGCGCTATGTAAAATACATACCATTAAAAGTGTATGCTGTATAGTGTGTTTGTGATCAACACGTGCGTAGTTTTATAACCTTTAAAACTTCCATGGTATCAATAATAATTGGTATTGGTTTCAGATACGTCAACACTGCTACTAAGTGTCGACGTAAGTCTCTATGAACTTGGTGAAAAAACCGGTAACGAATGTATCGTGTACGTTGAATGTTACGAAAATTTGTATAAACCTGCGTTTATAAATAAAACACGCGTCCTTTGATAAATTATGTATAATTTTCACACACGCACAAATTTATGTCAAATACAACAGCACAACAATAATATTTATTTAGGGCTTGAGAATAGCCGAGAGTGTAGCAATGTTGTTGTTTGCATGGCGTTGCTATGGTTCCTCTATTACAAGTCCCCAGTTCCCGGGTTCTAGCCCGAGACCTGGTAAAAGTGTCAATTGGATTTTCAATTTATTATTAAAAAAAAATAATGAATTGAAAATATGAATTGGTGCTAGGCCTAAATAACCTTAGCTGTTGGTGGTCTTTAAAACATAATTTTTTAATATTTATTTATGTTAAAAAACTCTATGATATAGCTAACAATGCAATTTTAATTCATCAGTTTTGCAATTTATTTGATCCTTTGCCACTGAGATTTCCTCTCCTAATTTCAATATTTATTTATGTAAATGAATTTCGTCTGCAAAATTGAATTAATAATACAAAATGACCAAAATAACATAGACAATTGTATAATTAATATTTTTTAACAAATTGCTATATTTTTTCATTCATAGATTATTATATTATTTTTTATACTTGAAAAAGGCTAGCATATATTGCCGAAACGTCGTATTCACAGTTATATTTCTTATTAATTATACAATTGTATGTTATGTTGGTCATTTTCTATTATTAATAATATTTATTGATGGCAAGGTTTTACAAAGTTCATATTTGATGAGATAATTAGAACTAGTGGAATCCTACTATTTTTAGAAGATTTAAAAGTTTTGGAATAATCACTTCCAACACACGTTTACATTTCATTGAAGCTAGTCAATACTCTGAAAGATTTAAGGTCATCAATTAACGCGAATGCCAAACAATGCTATGGTCTCTGAAACGATATAGGAATCGATACGTCAATGACAGCACTCAAGCACTCAGTGTAAATGCATGGTAAACGTCATGATCAAAGCAAAATCTATTGCAAAGTTAATTTTCATAGTAAATTAATATGTGACTGGTTATGACAAACAGGTCACCCGCAGCATAAAGACATATTGAAATGTGCTGACTTCAAAAGGTATGACTACTTGTCGCAGCCTGGACACATGTTTGTATGTCAACGTTGACTGCTGAGCACTAATCAACTATACTTAGTAGGTGGATAGCTGATCCTGTAGTCCGCCATTGTCCCAATTTAAAACGTACATAAAGCTAGCAGGGCCGAAACGTCGTATGACGGAATTGATGATATGAGAATTAAGGACTATTTAAAGGCTAATTTAATGCACCTATTTTAAATTTAGGGCTCTTTGCCCTTAAAGGCAAAGTCTGTAGCGCTGCTAGTTTTAGTAAAAATTGACAAAATTGACGGTATGAGGAGTCAGGGTTATTTATGGGCTCATTTAATGCCCCTAATAGAAATTTAGGACTCTTACCTTTTCGTAAAAATCTATGATTATCTTTCATATGGTGGAAGTACGGGTTACGTATGGTGGGAGGCACAGGTCACACATAGTGGAAACATCTATACAATATGATAAATAATGGTATGGGATTTAAGGACTCCTCAAAACCTAATTTAATGCTCCTAATATATTAGGACCCTTGCCTTTTTCGTCAAAATCTATGCATATCTTTCATACGGTGGAAGTACGTGTTACATATGGTGAGAGGAACGGCTCACATATGATGGAAACATACTGTTAAGGTAATGTTAATTTGGTTACGTTAACGTCCAAATACTTTGAATTACCTACTTTAACCCTTCATAAGACTGCAATTAACCATGGGTAAGTTTGGTTTTGCATTCAAATCAATCCGAGTACTCTAATGCGTTCGAATTTAATATTTATATTATGCTCTGAAAGATCTCTATCCTGCGTTCGGATTTAAAATCTGGAGGAGATCGAGCAAGCAGGCAGATTTAACTATCTTTAGAGTTGAAAAAAGTTAATTCAATTGACCTTAAATCCAAGCGAATTAAATGAAAAATTACCAATTAGAAGAAAAAACCTGATTCTGTTCAAAATTTTAGCTTTACAAATTATTATACTGTTATGTGGATGTTTCCATTTGTTGAACAGCCCTGTAAGCTGGTTCCATATTAGAGTGAAACAACAGCTTAAACTGTACAAGTTTCACTGTAGTGTACATGAGTTTGTTTAAATCAAAGCAATCGGTATATGAATCGCAGTGGCAAAACAACACTTCGCTTGCGGACAAACTAAAAAATATTGGGTTGTCCACATCAAAGTCATGAGCATCAAAATAAAACTACTAAACATGAGCGTCGAACGAAAGATTTGTACACTTATGCTATATGTTTGATTATTTTACTCTCCTTTCGAAAGTCAATGCTGGCTCTCAGGTACGTATATCATTTGTCTACTCGACGTTATATTTATCGTTTGGATGTTACTTTTAGTTTTGAAATTATAAAACGAAACATTGTCACCCATTTTCGTAACGCTCCATTTTGTGTGCATGAATCCAGTACTGTTCTGATTTTAAAAACATCTATACATTTGCATAGTATTAAAAGAAATCTTGGTCGGTGTCTGTCTGTATCGGTTAATCTCGAGAACTATTAAACTGATTTGAATGAGGCTTAAACCATTCGATAGCTTATTTCTTAGGGAAGGTCTAGGTCTACATGTAGACCTAAACCTTCCCTAAGAAATAAAAATCGCATTCAAATCTGCATAGCGAAGTCAATTTGAACTTCACCCAGATGAAGCCGGGCTGGAAGTTATTGCAATAACTGTCCAACACTTTTTTTTAACACCCTGTATACGGAATTATAACAATTTAGTATTTTGTTCAGACGGATTGTTTCGGATATGTATAGCTCCAGGAACCATATCCTCTCTCAAAGGTGTTTCATATCTTTCCTTAAAATGCATCCTAACATGTCCATACTCAGGAAAATAGTTCGATTTCAACACTAAATTCGCCGCCATTCGTCAAGTCCAATAACGGCCACGTATTAGTATTAAGATCGTTCCCGAACGAGAGTGCATATGTACTATATCAAGCGTCTGACGCACATCCGAGTAGGCTCTACGTTTTACACTACGAAGCATTTTAGACTTTAGAACCGTGGAACGAGATCGATCCGCAATCCGCGGACACTCATAATATAATTTCTGTCCTTCAACGCAAAGGTGCTAGTAAAAAAGTAGACCGAAATCGTTCCTCGGACAAAGGAAACATTCCATGTTTGTTCCGTCTTTGAAACTATTTTGCGCAAACCTATAAGGAACGCATGTGTATAAATGGACCCTTAAACCTGCCACAATACATAATAAACGTTGAGAATTTCTTCAATGAATAGTATAGTCATTCACGTAACTTGTTTACCTACAACGTGTGATATCAATTTCAAAACACGCGTATCGTGGATACACTTTTAATTGAATTGTTTTATCAGCGTTGAAATTGTTACGAGGTAGCAGCGATTTGAATGGTATAATTATATAGCGAGACGCTAATTAAATTACATTAACTAATTAACAAACTTCCTATCCTCAGGATAGTTATACAAATCGACTCATCGCATCTGTATATACACTTCACTGTTCACATAGGTATGTATAGCAGTATAATTGTGTGCACTAAGTATACGCTTACATAACTATATACTTGTACATGCATATTGCATATCGATATTTCTAATTAAGTTTGCCAGTGTGTATGATAAAAATAACTTTTTTACAATAGACATTTGTTTGAAACAAATTACTGCGAACGCATTCCAATGAATTTTAATAGGGTTCTATTCTAATTGTAAGCAAAGCGAATAAAAACTTAACTAAGTCGATCCGTCAATAATTGCGACTTGTATAGAGCTCGGACGTACGTACAACTGCAGAGCAACCGACAACTTGTATGCTGTTCGTGATTTTCAATTACAATTTTAGGACTTATTATAAACTCGATTCAGTCTAAAAAAATGAGATGTCTGTATCGCGGGTACAGACAGATGACGTGAATAGTGTTAAACACGAATAATTGTATATTGTATACCTTGGAAAATAATATAATAAAATATACCCGAAGAAAACTCACAAATATAGGCACGGGTTCCTTTATCCTTGCGCATATGTATGTTTGCAATTTGAATCACAGGAATTAAACCGTATCATTAGACCTAGTTTCTGTAATCCAATTCATTATACACCGTGTCCCAAATTCATGTATATTGTATACATAGGGAATTTAGCATTGGGACAAAATGAGTGGATAAGAAAAAGCCATGATATTCTTATTTGCCAAAACCTACTTGTGACCAAATGGAAAATATTTAGACGAAAATCGTATGTATACATCAAAATAGGAAAATTTTGTATAGAGTGCGTACGTTTAGTGTGAAACAATCCACATATAAATACCAGATTATCTGTGTCCCAAATTCTAAGACAGATCAACTTTATTTTTTAACGCGCAATTTTTTGACCGTCGTCTTTTTTTACCCTCACTTCTTTCCAAAATAACGTCATCGCCTTTTTTTTAATGGCACGCCCCAATTTTTTTACAGATTTGGATAGGTTATCAAATTCTGATTTCACAAATATGCCATTTTTTTGGAATTTGCGTTGACAGTTCTGAAGATATTAATTGTTAAAAGTGAAAACAAAAATTCGGAATAACTTCAGAAATTTCAGTCAATGAAGTTTAAGCAGTGCAGCTGCTAGTGTATAATACTCCATGTTAAAGAAAATAAATGGTGTTATTTTTTTAAAGGATGTAAATCAAATTATTACATATGTTTGAGTCTGCATGTTTACAAAACTGTCTATAAAATTTCAAATAACAAAAAAGGCACAATCTACGTATAGGTAAATAAAATTACAGCAAGTTTACAACTATAAATCATAACTCGGTTCAATATAGAATCAGTTCTGACACATTTGAAATGTGAAAGCCGGTGATTATTTATCAAAGCCTATACATAAATCATTTAAATGCACCTAGCGCTATTACCACATCTCAAAACAAACCGTTTTTCTTAATATTCAAATTCTCACATATAGCTTTAGGTTATGGTAAATGTGCGTCATTTTAGCACAATATAATAGGAAACTGGAGTCTTGACCTGCAGTGATGAACAAAACTATTTTCATAACAGGTATACTAGTTAACATTAGGTACATTTTATTATAAAAATATATCTTAAAATCTTGCTGATGAAAAAAAATGGGTGTGTGCTTATGACCACACGACAGAAGTAAAAACTTCAGATTTTCTTGTCATCTTTTATAGCGCATTTATGAACTAAAAATAATTTATTACTAAAATACTAAAATTGTATTTTTAATTAATTCCACCTCGGTTTCAAAAAAATTATAATTATTCTCAAAGAAAGAATATAACAAAAATTAAAAAATATATTAATAAATATCATGTAGAACTTAAAAAAAAATACATCAAAAAATCTACGATTCCATCAGTTTCCGAGCCCAGGTCCCTATCCATAGAACGCAAACACGCTGCTAACTGAGCTATTGACACAACAGTATACCTCGCCGTTTTTATGATATTCTTACGGTGCGAATTCTTACGCAAAATTGCGAACGCTTCACATTTTTTCAGTACACAGGCAAAGAGTGCCTAACGTGCCAAGGAAGTTTTCACTTCAAAAAAAATGGGTCTTGACAGACGGACACCCAGACGAACAAACTAGTGATCCTATGAGGGTTCCGTTTTTTTCCTATTGAGGTACGGAACCCTAAAATTGACATTTTAATGCGTGATTTCGTAAATTTTCTCAAATTATCAAATAGTATATCATTAGTCTAAATCTTTCATTCTATATTATTGTTTCTGTCATCCAGTTTACAAAAAAAAAGAAAGATAACATTTCGTTCTATATATTTTATATTTATTTCGACTGAACACGAATATCGAATCGTTCAGCATATCCTGTGCTTACTGTGATGTCGACGTGAATATGTTCAATACGCTTAGGACAACAAAACAGATAAGAAGAAAAACCGCCGACCCAAGAAATACATGGTGTGCTCTATATACAGTGTGTCCTAATGAAAACTCAAAAAAGTCCAATAATTTAAATGACTAGATTAACGCCTATAGATTTCGCGATAGTTGACTGTTTATATAATGTTGTTAACTTCCCATTGGAAGTTATTGTAATGGGTCCGAAAATCGAAATCAAAAAGGAAAAGAAATTTTTATATTTCAAGGTCACTACACTATTTTTACACTACTTTTAGAAAGATGTCTGTGTGTGTGTATGTGTGTGTGTGTGTGTGTGTACGTACGTATGTGTCCATTTCTTTCTAAGACGAAATCTCGAGAATGAAAAATGATATCGACTACGTTGAGGTGCCAATCGACGCGTATTAACGTAAATATGATCTGAAAGAAATTTTTTCAAAATCGGTTCAGCCGTTCTTTTTTTTTAACCAAATAACCTCCAAAAAAGTAGATTTTATACAATATCTCGCGAATAAAAAATTATATCGACTTCGTAAGGGTGTTAATCGAGGCGTGTTAACGTCATTTTGATCCGACATAAATTTTATAAAAATCGGTTCAGCCGTTTTTTTTTTTTTTTTTTTTTTTATTATTGTTAAAGATAAATAATAATTATGTTTTAATGATTAAAATGATTACTTTTCTGTGTAATATCTAATTTAATTATTATTATTAAATATTTATCAAACTGGGAAGTTCGTCGTGTGGACCTCAAGGGTCGCACTTTAGTCCTAACAAACGACCCACCTCACGGCTTGTTAGCTATCATTTGTTGTAAAATAAAATATTAGTAAAAAAAAACATTTTAGAGACAAACTTTTATTGAAATGTACTAAAAAGGAAAAAATAATATTTAATAATTATAGTTCATAATTATTATAAAAGCGGGAATTGCGACTAATCTATCATAGAGATTACAACCCCCGCTTTTATAATAATTATGAACTATAATTATTAAATATTATTTTTTCCTTTTTAGAACATTTCAATAAAAGCATATCTCTAAAATGTTTTTTTACTAATATTTTATTTTGTTAATTTTAGTCTTTCTAAATTTTACCCCCCTTGGACATCCGTAGGGGCTGAATTTCAAGAAATCCTTTCTTAGTGGATGCTTACGTCAGAAAAGGAACCAAATGTCCAAATTTCAAGTTTTTAGCTTCTGCGATTTGGCCTGGGCGTTGATTAGTCAAAAAAACCCTACATCCCCGTTTGATCCCCTTAGGGGTTGAATTTATTTCTAAAAACGATTTTTTCATGTATTGTCATCGGGAATACATATGAAGACCACAGGGGAAAATGATCGATGTCACATTTTAACTTTTTTGTGATAAATAGCGTCAGTGGTAGATTATGATGGATACTTTCACATGTAGTAATACAACATGCAGAAAGAATGATCGAAGTCGCCTAGATATGCGTCTGAAATAATGTACACAATGAATAAACGGTCTATGTCCCCTGGTTTTACGTGAAAACGATCAAAGTCCAAGTGATAGGTTATAATACTATAATATTGTATAATATAAAAATATACAAATTTTCTTTTTTTCAGGTCATTTAATACGTCATAAAAAGAAGTATCAAGGTTGTCTTGTTTAGTTTTTTTTTATTAAAAGGACTATACATTTTTGTGTTAGGAATAATTAATATTTTTATGATTTTTTTTAGCTTTATTTTTAAAATTTATTCAATATTTTTTTAAATTAAAAATCACTTGATTAAAATCATAATATAATAAAATAATAAGAACACCTTGGTTATAATGATTGGATAAAGTAAGAACAGGATACAAGGCTTATAATTTAAAAACAGTTATTCACTAATCATTTTTAATGGCCAACGTTTCGGCAAACATTTTTTGCCTTCCTCAGGACCTTAAATATTTTAGTGAACCGTCACAAATTTAAAAACATGCATTAATTTTAATTAATTTTAAACTAATGCATGTTTTTAAATTTGTGACGGTTCACTAAAATATTTAAGGTCCTGAGGAAGGCAAAAAATGTTTGCCGAAACGTTGGCCATTAAAAATGATTAGTGAATAACTGTTTTTAAATTATAAGCCTTGTATCCTGTTGTTACTTTATAAAATCATAATATTATTTTTATCGTTGATTTTAATCAACTGATTTAAACAATCTTCTAAAACCTGAATAGGATATTTATGGACTTAGATCGCTTTTACGAAAATAACTTTGAGTTAGATTTAAAATTTTGAGAAAAAAAATGAATTAATTTATGTTAATGTTTATTAATTATTATTAATTGAAATAAAACATGTACAAGCATTTAATAAAGCATATTGCAAATAATTTCTTTGATCGGTTTTTTATTTACGAGTCTTTAAACTTTCAATTTGCTATAACTCAAAACTAAACAAATGTGACATTGATCATTTTTCCCCTGTGGTCTTCATATGTATACAAAATTTCAAATCGATCAGATACGTGGAAGTCGTTCAAAATTGACTTGCAAGTTTTGTCCTAAATAAACCCACAAACAAACAAACACACTAACATACATTGCAAGTTAAATAAAAGCTTGTAAAAATCTAGGATATTTCAGGAACTCACCGTATCTCTTGAAACTTACATCTACGTATGTCGTGCAACCGCAGAATATTCTCAGTCGATATTTCGCGGACACGAAAATTCCAAATAGCGCAAGTACGAATCAAGTATTTTCCCTTCTGATATCATGCAACCACTTCTCTTTCAGTTCCAGCACATCGGCATTGTTAATAATTTATTATTTTAAATAAACTTATTCTATACACACTAGTCACTACTATGAACTACCCACACACATAAGTGGTTATATAACTGGCGCCCCTAGCGATCAAATTTGGCAGTTTCCATCTCTATTGCACAAAAACTAATAAAAAAAGGGTGTGGGTCTCGGGACCCCCGACAAATGTGAAACATCAAAAAAAACGTTATTGAACTCGGTGGTATTCTCTACGTAGTAGTATATATTTTTTCAAAAGCAGCAACTAACTGTTATGCTGACGTAATCCTATATACTGCACTGTAACACACGCGGTTGTCTTCCCGTGCCCGAGCGCGCGGAAGCCGAGAGAGAGAGAGAGTGCCGCAGTGGTGGGGAGAACAGCAGCGAAGGAGCGGACCATAAATTTCGTTGCATATTTCCCCTCACGCGGCTGTTCACAGCCCGACATAAGATGTTTCACATCAATAATAAGAAGTTTCTATAATAATCTACAGTAAATATTTACATATTTACACATAAATTCGTATCCTCTGTCTATACTCTGGGACACACTGTATATGTATATTATACTCACAATCAGCCGTCACAATACTGATCTTACGTTTCCATGGTTCCATGCAGTCCAGATATCATGTGGCGTAGACATCGTACGGACATAAGAGCGGTTGGGACCGCGGCTATCAATATAAACACAGTGTCGGATCTAGAAAACCGACTGGGTGGAAAATGTATTGTACTCAATAGAACATCCTGTTGTTCATCGCGAGAGAAAATACACCTAACCTCCGATTTATAAGTTACCCGAATTGCACGATTTCGATCTACACTTTTCCTACACGAAAAATACGACAAGATTTCGATTTAGACGGTACGATTTTTATTAACGCGATTGAAATAAGTTTTCGTTATTTCTGTATACCTATTTTATCGTATAAAATTACGTAGCTACTTAGGTCTATCAAATCCAATTTTATAAAGGGTATTATACCAATTACAAAGTTATTTTTTTATGGTAAAACTCTGAAAGGACATTCAAACATATTTTTGAATAACCCTCGCATTTTCGCCATCCGGGCTTTCAATAAATTGCCTACCGAATATAAGAACTTATCTTCTCTTAGAACAGGGGTCGGCAACCTGCGGCTCGCGAGCCGCATGCGTAGGGGTCGCCAAATTCTTGAAAATTTCAAGATCTTGTCTTGATCTTGTCTTGATTTCAAGACAAGATCAAGACAAGAAGTAATTTTAGATTTCAAGACAAGACAAGAAATGTTATGTCAATACCAAGATTTCTTGTCAAGAAAACAAGAAATCTTGAATTATCTTGACTAACAATGAAAACGCTAAAACGTATATTTATTTGTGAAAAAGATAACATATTTTAACATATCATAACGTATTATTTTAATTTATTGAACATATTTTTTGCTAGACCGATTCACAAAAATGTAAATTAAAAACAATAAATGAAAAAACTCGGGTCGCAGTGCCAAACCCTGTCGACAATAATATAGTGTATTTGCTAATAAGGTCTTGTGGCTTTATTATGTAAACTTAAGTTTGTTTTTGGACAAAATCAAAAAATTTAACCCCTTAATACATCCCTTAAAATAATATTATTTTTCTTAATTTCAATATTATTATCAATGCAACCTCTGTACCAAATTAAATACACCCGTCAGCAAATAAATCACTATCCGCGAACTAGTGTTTTCATAAAATTTGTAAGTCCGGTCCTGTCGTGCCGATTTTGTTAAAATTTTAGCAACACATTTTAATCTCTACCAAAGGGTTAAATTCCAATTTTGAAACAATTCTGAGATTTTTTTCGGTATTTTTGGGCCCAAAAACTTTTTTCAACTCCTAAAAACTACCCTTAAAATGGCCCGATCGGGCCCATTTTAAATAGGCTTCGTGCGGTGATGGGTTCCAATGTGTGTACCAAATTTCGTTTAAATCGATTAAGTCTGTCGAGAGTTATCGTGTACACACACACACACATATATATAAGCCATGAATTAAGGAACATAAGACTTCTTATGGAGTCAACGCCTAGCCGATTTCCTGGCTTTGTTATTGTTAAAGCTGGTCTTGAAAATAGCCTTTCCGCAGGTACCTACAGATGTAAGATGTTGCTGGCGTTCCGAGAAAATTCTTGGCCATTTTCAATAACGACGGGTAGACATTTTCGTGTCTTCTCTACCAATTAAGTATATTCTCAGAATTTTCTGTCCTCTAGGCTCATTTAAGTATTTTTCAATTTCATACTTCCAAGATTCTGAGTTATTTGCGTTCGTCAGAAAACAAATAAAGATCGGGGAACCACCAGATTGCCGTGTTAGCACGCAACGCAATAAAAAGTTCGCCGGCGAGGAATCACCATATACGGTGTCACCGGTTAATCAAGAAATTTCAAGATCTTGAAATTTCTTGAGTCAAGACAAGACATAAGATGTCAAGAAAACGTCAAGACAAGATTTTTTAAGATTTCTTGATTTTTTTTCAAGACAAGACAAGAAGTTATTGTCAAGACAAGAATTCTTGTCTTGTCGACCCCTACGCATGCGGCTCTTATTATGTCAAGATGCGGCTCTCCAATTCCATGCGCAAATATTAATGATTATATTATTTTATTTTCAAAACTCATAAAAAATATTATACTGCAAAAAAAACTTTAAACAGGATAAAAACACTCAACAGAGAACAGTGAGAATATAGGTGGAGTAGAGAGTATACGGACAGTTGACATTTTTTAAATGTGGCAACACTGTTCTGTTTGTTTAATTATTGGTGCACTGTGTCGTCAACGGTCGCAGTCATAATATTGAAATAAAAAACTCGGGTCGCAGTGCCAAAACCCTGCCGACAATATAGTGTATTTGCTAATACTGGCATTGTGGCTTTATTATGTGAACTTAAGTTTGTTTTTGGACAAAATAAAAAATTTAACCCCTTAATACATCCCTTAAAATAATTAAATTTTTCTAAATTTCAATATTAGACATGGATTTTATCAGTACACCCAATTAAATATACCCTTCCATAAGTAAATCCGTATCAACAAACTAGTGTTTTCATAAAATTTGAAAGTCCGGTCCTGTCAGGCCGATTTTATTAAAATTTTAGCAGCACATTTTAATCTTTATTAAAGAGTTAAATTTCAATTTTGAAACGATTCTGACAAATTTTTCGGTATTTTTGTGCCCAAAAACTTTTTGAAACCCCTAAATACAACCCTGAAAATGGTCCGATCGGGCCCATTTTAAATAGGCTTCTTGCGGTGATGGGTTCCAATGTGTGTACCAAATTTCGTTTCAATCGATTAAGTCTGTCGAGAGTTATCGTGTACACACAAATATATATATATATATAAATATATATATAAATATATATATATATACATACATATATATATATATAAACATTTTTAAAAATGGTGCAAAAGTGTTCAGGAGGCTATGAAACGTCGAGAAATTTTGGTCCGACCCCTAGGTCCCGCCATCCGACCGACGCCAATAGTGTATGTGCCATATTATGGCAAATACACTAAAAAATGTTAGTGGTATAAAAACTGGGAAATTTTGTAAATTGTAACTTTTGGCTCTTCCGTCTCAAAAGGTTGCCGACCCCTGTCTTAGAACATTTAAAAGCAAAATAAAACAGTTCTTAATCGAACATGAATTTTATAACCTTAATGAATTTTTGAAAATGTAGTTTTAAGTTTCTTGACGTGTCAAAAAAATGTATTGCATTTCTACTGATAAAAATATATACTATACTACTATACTATATTATTATACCTACTAAAAAAGTGACCTCCAAACATCAAAACACTAACACTTTTTTTCTCGACACACGTTTCTCTATAGCCATATTAGCATGATCTTTTTTAACCATCTATTGACGATGTAACATGGTTAGCAAACATGCGTCGTGAAAAAAAATTTTTGATGTTTTTTGATTGCTGTTTTAGTATTCAATGTGGTTCAATCCCTCTTCAAGAAATTCTTTGATGATAAAACTATCCACTGAAATTAAATTTTCCACACGCACATAATATCTAGGTAAATACTGAATACTGATAATGACCATAAAAACAGAGTTGAACAGATCCTATGAGGTGGCGAAATTATTTAAAAAAATGTAATTTATAATTTTATGGAACATATCATCATACTTTCGATTTTCGGTTTACAGGATCCGTGAAGTCGAGGGTTAAATATATATTTTTTTACTGGGTATGAGTAGAATTATATTAAATTTTCTTAATGGAATGATGAGCGAATATAAATTTCAACTAGAAAACAAATTTTTATTTTATCAGACATAAAAAATGGGGCATATATTTTTCATATCTTATATAATATACGTCCGACTTTTTAATAAACTTTTTAAATAAATACGTATACTACGTTACATGTCTGATTTCATTTTAGTATATACACTGTGTCCAAGATAAACGTGAAATGCATGGGAATTTCCTAAACAGTAAAAGATACAGATTTGGTTAAATGAGAAAAAATGTGCAGGATTTGAAATCTTCATAATAAAGTGCCTTAATAAAGTGCAAATATTTTTTATTCCTAACTTAATAAGTGAGTTATAAATTAAAAACGAAAATGGGAAAATCTCGTTTCTCAATTGTCTGTCGCATTAAGCCAAGCAAAATATGGAAATTATTAGGAGACTCCATTTTTCTCTTGCACTTGTTAATTATAATAATTAAAAATTAATAATGTTACCTTCCTTGGCAAGACTTTGAAATTTTATTAATAAATAAAGATACCGCAACATGTTTCGGCAACTTAGGTTGCCATCATCAGGCGGCAAGAAATAATTACATAAATATATGGAAAATATGGAAACTTTGACTGCGCAGGGTAGTAGTACTGGATACTCTGCACATATTCTCTCTTTAACCAAATCTCTATCTCTTACCGTTTAGGAAATCCCCATGCATTTCACGCTTATCTTGGACACCCAGTATACAAAGGTATTTAAAAACAACGCCGACAAACTCTTATGCGTAAATACACATCAGTCGTCATACCGTTTAATTTAATATATTTTTATAATACCATTCAATTTTCGACTATAGCTTCAAAAAGACGGAGAAGTACGAGTAGAACTCGCGCCCTGAGGGTTCCGTACCGTTACGACAATTTAATAAAAATTAAGTTTATCCAAGTGTGCAAGCTTTCACGGCCGGCATTGTTCCAAGTCTTCATGGTTTCCGGGCTTGTAGGCCGTGATCCGGTGGTATTTCTACCGGTAGAAATACCACCTGACCACGGCCTACAAGCCCGGAAACCATGAAGACTTGGAAAATTAAGTTTGTCCGTTGTCGCGTAATAATTCCACATAGAATTAGAAATTAATGATTTTCGGATTTTTTCCTTTACTTGTGCGATAACACTTTCCTTCGTACCAAATTTCAAGATTCTAGATCAACGAGGGAAGTATTAAATAGAAAAAGAATCATCAAAATCGATTCACAAATGCATGAAATATGAGGTAATAACACCAAAAAAACTGCTGAACCGATTTAAGTAACATTTATGTAGGACCACCCTGAAGGTATGCCCTATTGATTAGAAAAAGAATTACCTATCTAAATCGGTTCACAAATGACATGAGGGATATCTACAATAAATAAATTAAAATAAAGACATGAGGGATACATAAAAAATGAATTTGACTACTAGAGAAAAAATCTACTGAACCGATTTTAATAAAAATTATATGGGACCATTCAGTGAACATTCTAAACCCAACGGAATCAAAATCATAAAAATCGGTTAACCTCTCGAGAAGTCATAGCTGAACAAACACAAAAAAATATAAGTATATGTATTTATACAGGGCGCTGAATTGCTTTGCGGGTAATAGGGATTTTAACCAATAAAATCAAACTTTTGTGATTTCCTGCTTCCCTAATTATTTTAGGAAAAATATCTTCGAATAAAAGTTGTAGAACATAAAATTCTGCATCTAAATCATTAAACAAAATTAATTTTGCATGCTTTGTAACGGCAGAAATTTGATATGAAAATGTCAAAATTACCTCAAAAACAGATAGCGATAGCCATGGAACTTAAACAAAATGATTAGAAATTATTCTGACAGCTAAAACGTCATCATTTTGTTCAAGTTCCATGGCTAACGCTATCTGTTTTTGAGGTAATTTTGACATTTTCATATCAAATTTCTGCCGTTACAAAGCATGCAAAATTAATTTTGTTTAATGATTTAGATGCAGAATTTTATGTTCTAAAACTTTTATTCGAAGATATTTTTCCTAAAATAATTAGGGAAGCAGGAAATCGCAAAAGTTTGATTTTACGGGTTAAATCCCTTTTACCCGCAAAGCAATTGAGTACCCTGTATAAAATATATACATGTCGAATTGATAACCTCCGTTTTTAAGTCGGTAAAAAGGTATAAAATGTGCTTAGATCAAGAAGACTGAGGGAGTACAGGCAGTTTTGATAGTGTGTGAACGAACAACGTACAATTTCACATTGGAACAGATTTAACGCAGTTAAAGTAAATTTACCAGAAGTAACTTACCCTATAATAAAATGCTTAACAGTACTTACTATTGCCTAATTTATTGTTATCAAAATTAGATTTACTGTACGCCACTTTATCGTGTATTTAAAAGGCGGATTACCAGTAAAAACAATAAAGATTATTGTACGATAAAATTAAGAAAAATCGCAGGATAGTGGACAAAATATTTGATTTATTTAATTAAATGTACGACGTTTCGTCTATATATTTAGACTTTTTATTTTTATGTATTTTTATGTACTTGAAAAAGTCTAAATATATAGACGAAACGTCGTACATTTAATTAAATAAATCAAATATTATGATTGCAACCATAACAACGGACGACACTGCAGACCACTGAAAAAGGAAAAGATGCACTTAAATGTATTCTTTCCATGCCTATAATGTAAAAGAAAGAAAGTAGGTACAATTTTGTTTTTTTATTTTCACTATCTCAACCTCTCAAACTTTCCTGCGATTTATATTCATATTTCATATTTTGAAGTTGTTCTTAGTTGCCTAAAATTGAACCAATGTTATTTATTGTATATTTACGTGCTCATAAATGTATTTATCAATAATTTGCATATTTATTGGCATGCATGAAATGCATCCCTTGTATAAATAAATTGTAGTTACATGCAAATTTGCATAGAAAAGTTATAAGCATCAGTTACAATAGAGAATATACCTTTCTGAAGATGGTATTTTCTAAATAATTTAAAGGTATAAGATACAGTGTTCTTTTTATCAGTTCATCAATTTTTAAGCTAAGATAATAAAATGTATTTTTATTAGTAGGGCCGGATTGAAATTTATATAGAGTTTACTGAGATAGTGCACTATAAATTACGCTATTATTGATGACCCGATCGTTTATTAGCTCGTAACATTTAAAAGTAGCATACATTTTATGAAAATATTATTTTGTTCCCGATTAATTAATCTTTTAGTATGAGTAAAAAAATTACAGTAAAAATGTTGACAATAGTTTTTGTCATCCAAAATCAATTGCAATATAAAAGATCGTAAACGTGGCTTTATTAAGGTTATACACAACTTTTTCTGTAATTATCAAATATTCCTTTAACTGTTAATATCATCAACTAGAACTATAGGACATGTCTGAAAAATTATCAGAAAATGCAATAGTCAAGATAAATTAAATCTATACTGATATAATAAAGCTGAAGATTTTGTGTGTATGTATGTTTGCTTGTTTTGTTTGTACGCGCTAATCTCAGGAACTACTAGTCCGGTTTGAAAAAAATTTTTTTTGTTAGATACCTAGCCCGTTTATTAAGGAAGCTTGTAGGCTATTCGAGTTTTTTTAAATTCAACCCCCGAGTGATATAGGCTATATTTTATTTTGATAAATTTCTCGCGGGGGGGGGGATAATTCCTGTTGGATAGTGACAAAACGTAACTCTCTAATTCTTTTGCATTTTAGCGTATAGGCGGAATCCTACTAATATTATAAACACCACCAGCCCGACTTCACTTCGCAGGGGGGGGGGGTAATAAATCATGGGGATCGCTAGTATATTATAATCATGAATATAGTTTAGAGTAATATACAATTGTATTTAAATATATCTATTTTTAACAAATGATCCACAACATTTTTATTGATGATCTAACCCCCTCCCTCCCGCCTACAATTTTATTACACGCTCCCAATTGTATGTTTTATCCGAGGGTAGATTTTTTGCGCCAAATTGAAGCTGATTGTCTTGGGGCGCTATAGGTCAAATTAAAAAAAAATGTGTTAAGTTACATAACGCCCTTCTGAAAATTGGTTTTACGTCAGCTCTATTAAAAAATATTTTCAATATTTTTAAAAAGTGCCCTGTAGCGCGCCTAGACGCGTCCTTTATTTTTGATTTAAGATCAAAACGGACTCTCTAAGTTCAAAAATAAAGTCGGGAGAGTGTAAATAGTGAACATATGTTTTCCTCATTTTTAACCGACTTCAAAAAAAGGAGGTGGTTCTCAATTCAGTTGTATTTTTTTTTTTATGTTTGTTACCTCAGAACTCCGTGATTTATAAACCGATTTGGAAATTTTTTTTTATTTGAAAGGATATACTTTCAGATTGGTCCCATAGAAATTTTTATCAAAATCGGTTCAGTAGTTCGGCTGATTTTAATAAAAGTTAGTAACGGCGTGTGATTCCTTAAGGTAAATGTCACTTTTTGACACATCAGACAGCGTAAGAAAGTCGGTTTAATAAAAGTTAGTAACGGCGTGTGATTCCTTTAAGGTAAATGTCACTTTTTGACACTAAATAGTAAAAAATAAAAAACTTTTTAACAAAAAAAAAAAACCTCCCTCAAAAAGCCACTAAAAAGAGGAAAATAATGAAATTTTGAGGTCTGCGCCAATTTAATAAAATATGAAGTTGGTTAAAAAGAAGATATTAATCACTATACTATACTTTTTAATCGACTTCATATTTTATTAAATTGGCGCAGACCTCAAAATTTCATTATTTTCCTCTTTTTAGTGGCTTTTTGAAGGAGGTTTTTTTTTTCTTAAAAAGTTTTTTTGAGTTACAAATGACGTCAATATAATTCTTGTCCTTGTCGGGCGCATTTGAATTTCATAAAATATATTTTATTAGTCATTAAATAATCGGTATTTTGTGTGTGTTGTTTACTAAAATGTCATCAGTGAGAGCATCCTTGTAAAATATTTTCAAGGTCGCGGAACGAAATTGTTTCGCACCATCTTGATTAAAAATTTAATGCTCTTTAGAAAAAAATGATTTATAAAAAATAAAACTTACGGAATTTTCAAGAAATATAGATGATCAAACACGAAACTAGCTTTCAAAACTGCGACATAGGTCGTTAGTATAGACTGCAAATCCAGAACCTTCAGTATTAGTTGGGCTAAGTCGTTCAAAGTTTTTTACTACTCCACACATCAAAAAAACTTTTCAAACTGTACAAGAATAATAATTTTCACTTAAAGACACTATACCAAAAAATAAAATAATTGAAGAAGTTAAATAATACTAACGAGACTGCGAATTGAAAATAAACTGTTATAACACTTAGTTTGAGATCTTTTTTCACTGATTCTACATATATTAAACAATATGGACCTGAATTATCAAAATAACTTTCCAGTGAATGATTGAATTGTGGATTATAGACGCTCGAAAATAACTTTCCAGGAACACTATAAATTAGTGTTACGATAAACTAAATAACGGCAGACAATATAAAACATCGTTCAATTTGTGAATAATAATTTAAAATAATCAAAAATATGTAACTCGCAAGTTTATAAGTAAATAAAGAAAAAATATATAGAAACACTCTACGACAATTGCAACACCACTGCCTATCTATGCCACTGCCTATGCGTATTAAAAATTTCAAGATTCTGTCATTAATTATGTAATATCTTGCAAGGACAAGCAAAAATTAATCGATATAAAGACGGTGTCAGACTAGAATAGTAGTTACTGCTACTACACTATTATAGCAGCTACTATTAAACTATACTATTAACGTATGACGTCGGCTTTAGAAATGATTTGGAAGTACGCAAATTTACCTACCCTTATGCAATGGTCATGTAATTTTTTAAATACGAAATTATTACTAGACAACTGAAACAACAACTTTATTTTTCATAACCTTAGGCTGATTTTCCAGCGAATATGTATTATCACAAAGTAGCCTTTCTTAGTAACACTGATCGCGACCGTCAGCGCCGCTGACCGTATGGCGCTGACGTCTCGGACGTCCCTACGTCAGTTGATTTTTATTTTTATTTATTGTAAATTATAGACGCGTCAACAACTTAGGTCATCAGCGTCTTGATTAAATTAAATAACAACTAACTTAAAACTAAATGACATCACAAAACATCCATGAGCGGAGGCGGAATTCGAACCCACGACAGTCTGATCTAGAGGCCGCGACGCTAACCACTGGACCACACTGTCTTCTACGTCAGTTGAGCATAACAGTGTCACACCGAGCACGAGACTGTGTGAAGTTTTAGACTATGTCTTACTTTATGAAGAAACTAGCCGTTACCCGTGGCTTCGCCCACGTATATTTCGATTTATGATTTATTAGCCCCCTTCTGTGAACATTATTAATATATTACTCACTCGCTTCGCTCGTTCGCTCGAATTTTATTAATACATTACTCACTCGCTTCGCTCGTTCGCTCGAATTTTATTAATACATTACTCACTCGCTTCGCATGTTCGCTCGAATATTATTAATACATTACTCTCTCGCTTCGCTCGTTCGCTCGAATATTATTAAAACATTACTCACTCGCTTCGCTCGTTCGCTTGAATATTATTAATACATTACTCACTCGCCTCGCTCATTCGCTTGAATATTATTAATACATTACTCACTCGCTTCGCTCGTTCGCTTGAATATTTTTAATACATTACTCACTCGCTACATTATATAAGAAACTCTTGTGCAAAATTGCATGCTTCTAACTTCAAAAATGATGAACTTACATACAAACTTTCATCCCCTATTTAATCCCCTTCTGTCATAAATTGGAATTTACAGAAAAACATAACAGCTAGGTTATATGGTTTGTTTTTAGTTGCCATTGTTAAACAGCGTTAAATATTTACCGCGTTAAACAGCTCGAAATCGCATAAGAAGTTACACTTTCTAAAAAAGACAAGTCTCTCTTTAGTATGCATGTGTGGCAATGCGCATGTGCGTGGTTTACTGTTATTTCAGGCAATATTGCGCGGCGTAGTCTTCCAAACATAGATGTCGTCTTAAACAAACAAACAATAACTGTGACTGTACCATACAGAGTTTCTCTCAACGCGACGAGCTGACAGTATCCAACATTTGAAAAGTTGCAGATTATGATTATAGGACACAGTTAAACATTAGTTTGACTACTGGATCACAATCTCTACAAACTCTGTAATTATAATTATTAATATCTAATTAAGTTAGCTCTTTTTAATAAAAACCTGCTGCCCTTCCGGTCCGGAAAAAGCTCAAGCTTTGTCATTTAAAAAAAACACCATCTGTGTAATATTACATAATATTTAGATTGTAGGTATTTAAAAGTTTGTATTCAATTTGTATTGAAAAGCTAATTATACCTATAATATCGACCATTTTCAAGTTATTATATTTTTTCTGTATATTTTGGCTAAAATTTCGCACAAAGTTAAAATTAGCTTATGTATACAAAGTGTCCAAGACTTGCGTTGTCGGCCGATTATATTGATTTTGGGTGAAGGTAGAAAAAAAGTTTGACTACAAAAGTTGTATAAATTTTAATGATGTATATCCTAAAAATATTTAAAAAAAACATATCTTTGATCTGCCACACTTAAATGGGACAGGCTGTATTATTGAAAATATTTTTAGATTATACACCATTAAAATTTATACAACTTTTGTATTTAAACTTCTTTTCTATCTTCACTCAAAATCAATATATCAGCCGACAATGCAAATCTGGACACCCTGTATATGATGTTAAAATTTTTTCGTATAAAATTCAAAAATGTAATTTATGTTTATTAAGGTACCTACTGTAAATAAATAATTCTTTTTTTTTTTACTTTTTTCCAAATTTGACTTTAAATGACAGATACCCTCTATAATATTATACCACTTTCAACGATATTTCCTTTAACTTATATTCTAAACTGTATAAAATTTCTCACATTAAATTCATCTGAGAAATAAAAAGTTTTTTATTTTTTACTTTTTAGTGTCAAAAAGTGACATTTACCTTAAATAATCACACGCCGTTATTTTTTTTTATTAAAATCAACCGAACTACTGAACCGATTTTGATGAAATTTCTATGGGACTAATCTGAAAGTATATCCTTTCAAATAAAAAAAACTTTTTCAAAATCGGTTCATAAATGACGAAGTTATCCGCGAACACACATAAAACATATATACGGTCGAATTGAGAAACCTCCTTTTTTTGAAGTCGGTTAAAAATGTAATAATAGACGGATGTCTCATTGAAAATAACACAATTTGAGCAAATTTTCGGTATAATCGAAAATGGAAACAAAGTTAAACTCGATTAAACCTAGCTGCAAAACCTTACTATTTTTGTAGGAGTGATAGATACTGTCAGCTTTTCGTGAGTAACCCTGTACCTATAGTACATACTCCTTCATGAAGAATGAAGATTATATAGGTACACTAACCTAACTGCATACCTTATACCTATAGTATAGTAGGTGCGAGTGTATTTTAACTGAAAGATAACAAGAGTGTAAACATTGAAACTTAAACTTCACAACTAAACTTTAAACTACAGAATTGTATGCCAGCAACTTTAATTATGCACTCAAATTTTGCTCATCACTATTTCATCAACAAAAGACGGCATACTTGTCATATTTATAGGTATATAGCGGGAATTTTCGAAAAATCTCGTCTCAACAATTCAATATAGAACATAATATAAATTAATAGATTTATACGGCTGAATTGCAATTGAAAATTTTTGTTGGAAAGCAGTCAATTATATAATTGATTCCAAACATATCGGAAAAAATCATTTTACCAACCATAGTCACTGTCAGGATTCTAACCTGAACCTTTCCACTTTCGTGGCGGAATGAGCTTACAGTTACTCAACCGTGACATGATTACTAATCTAACCTTCTCTTTATATGCTTCGGAATCAATTGATTTTCACTACATGCGAGTGTTAATTCACTGTAGAAGTGAATCTTCGTACTAGCGAGAGCTCATCATGAAAGTGAAAATTATTATTATTATTGGTAAAATGATTATTTCCGATATGTTTGGAATCAATTATATAATTGGCTACTTTCCAACAAAAATTTTCAATAGAATATAATATACCATCTCTAGTAGAGCAGCGAAAATTATGTTTCTTCCGTGGCTAAAATGTCACAAATTTACGTTTCCTGTGAACAAAGATTTCAAGGATTCACATAGCTACCGTGGATCTATTGTTATGTTTCAGCAACTTCTAGAGTAATCTGCGCCAGATACCAATTCATTTTTCTGTGTTATTATTATCTTAAAAATCCAAATGATAGGTTCACTATTTCTCCTCTCATTAATTGTTAAATAATTATTTGACTGGACACCATCCCCATTCATACAACACACACACACATACACCTACAAATGATGGCCCAGACTTGATCGTCGGGAGGATACATCCTTATCCTCGACGAGTCAACATCAACAACATATTATTCTCCATAAAGTTTGTATATACACGCTATTCTCCAAAACTATTAAACCGATATGAATGAAACTTTCAATAACGTAATCCTTGATTCGTCCGGATTGTTTTGTGATTGTTATATTTATTTCTACTTAGAGTCAGTCCGATTTGTACCCGGTCGAATCCAGGCAGGCCAGCTAGTATATTAAAAGTAGTTATAACTGATTTTATAATTTTTCCATATTCCCCAATAGGGTAGATATATGCATAGTTTTTTTATCTCATTTTTATTTCGTAGCACGAAAATTTACAATTTGAACACAACTTTAAAATCTGAGAAACTTTGAATGATTCGTTGAAATGCAATAATTTATTGAAATATGAATACATTTCTAAAAATCAAAAACAGTGTTTGACGTCAAAGTATATGTCGAGTGCCCGTTGCCATAGAAACTTAGCTTAGATTGTCTACATCATGTTTACACTAGACCACACTTCCTCACAATTTTTTTTTTTTTGGCAACTCTAATACGGACCTGGTGCAGGTGTCTGTTACGTTAAAATAAGTACCTACTTAGTTAAACACACGTTCCACTAAAGTTGTGTGATGTGTATTTCAGAATACATACATAATGCATACGCATTACGCAAAGATACGACAAGAGCATACAAAATTATTTCAGAAGAATATATTCTGAAGATCAAAGTAATAAAAAAGACGGCCAAGTGCGAGTAGAACTCGCTCCCTGAGGGTTCCGCACCGGTAGAACAATTTAATAAAAATTAAGTTTGTCACGTAATAATTGTTTAGTGTAAACTGTGTCTATATGCTAAAAGGCGTGTAAGCTCGGACGTCACGGTCGACAGTTATGGTGTGATTCCAATATAAATTATACAGTTTATAATCATCACGTAGGATGGCACCACTTTCACTTAGGCCGGGCGCATACACACAATTGTTTCCACGACTAAACAGTTTGTTCATTTGTGTACCTGTCGCGATTTCAACTCGACAAAACTGTTTAGTTGTTAGAGGTGCGCATACAATCAATCAGTTGTGCCATAATTTCGCTATTAAACTAATGGGTCGCCGAATAACTATTTAGTCGAGCGTCAATACACAGCTGTGGACATAAGCTGTCGACGACAGTTGTTCAACAGAAAAGTCAGAAGACGATCGATGCATTCCTCCCACCATACGTAACCAGTACTTCCACCGTATAAAAGATAAACATAGATTTTTACGAAAAAGGTAAGAACCCATTAATTTCTATTACGGGCATTAAATGAGCCCTTAAATAGCTTTTAATTCTCATACCATCAAATTCGTCGTACGATGATTTGGCCCTGCTAGCTTTATAAACGTAGCGAGCTAGTATCATCAGTCGAATTGTAATTGTATTTTAAAGACCACCAACAGCTAAGGTTATTTGGGCCTAGCACCAATTCATATTTTCAATTCATTATTTTTTTTTTTAATAATAAATTGAAAATCCAATTGACACTTTTAC
Organism: Mongoloraphidia duomilia; assembly: GCA_039654895.1. Taxonomy (NCBI): domain Eukaryota; kingdom Metazoa; phylum Arthropoda; class Insecta; order Raphidioptera; family Raphidiidae; genus Mongoloraphidia; species Mongoloraphidia duomilia. Next base: position 43,328,198 of record CM077524.1, on the reverse strand, counting down.
CAGCTCTCGGGCTAGAACTCGGGAACTGGGGACTTGTAATAGAGGAACCATAGCAACGCCATGTAAACAACAGCGCCGCTACACTCTCACCATCAGTCGGAGGTTTTAATAATGAACGTTTAATATGGAGAGAATAAGTGAGCTCCGACTGCTGACTATGATTTTGGTTCACTTTCCACGCATTCGGGTTTTTTGTTTTTTTAACCGACTTCAAAAAAGGAGGAGATTCTCAGTTCGGTTGTATTTTTTTATGTTTGTTACCTCAGAACTCCGTCATTTATAAACCGATTTGGAAAATTCTTTTTTTATTTGAAAGGATACACTTTTAGATTTGTCCCATAGAAATTTCATCAAAATCGGCTCAGTAGTTCGGCTGATTTTAATAAAAGTGAGTAACGGCGTGTGATTCCTTAAGATAAATGTCACTTTTTGACACATCAGACAGCATAAGAAAGTCGGTTTAATAAAAGTGAGTAGCGGCGTGTAATTCCTTTAAGGTAAATGTCACTTTTTGACACTAAAAAGTAAAAAATAAAAAACCTTTTAACAAAAAAAAAATCTCCTTCTGTTATGTATTTAGTTAAGTTATTCAACAGTCTCTATTGATAATTATGCAATGTAACACAAATTGTATTTTATTTTTAAAAATTTAATTATTAATAAAAATGAGTTCTAACAGTGAAGAGTAGATTTATTTAAATACAGAACAAAATTGGCGACGAGGAAAACGAATAAAATGGCTACGTTTGGTCATTTGGGACAGTTTGATCATAAAGATGCAAATTGGGGAATATTTTTTGCTCGTTTAAGAAATTATTTCATAGCAAATAAAATTCAAGATGATGTAACAAAAGTAGCAATACTTTTGAATTCATTTAGTGAGCAAACTTATAAGCTGATTTATGATTTGTGTTATCCATCAAAGCCAGAAGATAAGACTTTGAAAGAATTAGAAGAAATTTTTGACAAGCAATTTAAAACAGTGAAATCGTATTATGTCGCGAGACAAGATTTTTATGCAGCCAAAAAGCAATCCAATGAGTCGGTTGTAGAATGGTTAGCTAGAGTAAGGAATTTGGCAACATTATGTAATTTTTCCGCTGAATCTTTGGAGAGGTTGATAATTGACGTATTCGTTATTGGTCTGGAACCGGAAACGTTACGGGAGCGTTTGTATGAAGAAGATGCAACGAAGTTAACAATTGGAAAGGCACTTCATCTTGCGCAGACTAAAGAATCAGCATTATTTCGAAGAGAAAGGGAACAGGAAGAGGTTCAAATTAAGGCAGAACCATTAAATAAAATTAATCAAGGAAAGAAAAAAAAATGTACAAGATTGATTTGTCTGAAGCATACCTTCAGTTATTGCTCGATGATGAAAGTAAAGAGTTATGCACAATAAATACACATAAAGGCCTTTTCAGATTCAACAGGCTTCCTTATGGAATTGTATCTGCACCAGCTTTATTTCAAAAGACTATTGAGTCAATTTTATCTCATTTAGATGGGGTCGTCTGTTTCCTGGACGATATTTTAATTACAGCGCCGAATAGACAATTACACATGCAAAGAATCGAACAAGTTTTTCAGCAACTAGCTAAATATGGCTTAACTATTAAACGCGAAAAATGTGATTTTTTACAGAAATCAGTCCAGTACTTGGGCCACATAATAGATAGAAACGGTTTACATACTAATTCTGATAAAGTTTCAGTTATTAAAAACTTGCCCGTACCGGAAAATGTAAAAGAACTGCGTTCGTTTCTGGGCATGGTGAATTATTATTGCAAATTTTTACCAAATTTAGCTAAAATATTGTATCCCTTGTATAATCTATTACAAAAAAATGTGAAATTTGAATGGTCTTCAAAATGCAATGAGGCCTTTAATGAAGTTAAAGAACTACTCAGTTCATCTACAGTTTTAGCTCATTTCAACCCCGAGATACCTGTGAAGTTAACAGTAGATGCTTCATCGAAAGGTTTGGGAGCGATTTTATCACATGTATATCCAGATAAGAGTGAACGGCCAATATCTTATGCTTCACATGTATTAAATGTGTCTCAAAAACATTATTCTCAGATAGATCGTGAGGCATTGGCAATTTTTTGGGGTGTTACTAAGTTCCATCAATATTTATATGGCATTAAGTTCATTTTGGTAACCGACCACAAGCCTCTTGTGTCTATTTTTGGGCCGAAAAAGGGAATTCCCGTTACGGCTGCAGCGCGTTTACAAAGATATGCGTACACTTTATCAGGATATACTTTTGATATTCAGTATATAAATTCAGAGGGCAATCAATCCGATTATTTGTCACGTAAATTCAATGTCAATGATAAAAATATTAAACAAATTTCTCATGAAGAAAATTATTTAAATTTTGTTGAAAAAAATATTGCCACACCATTAAATTTTAAAAAAATTGCACAGGAAACACGTAAAGATAAAACATTGAGTAAAATTTATAATTTTGTGTGTAACGGGTGGCCTAACATCAAGCTAAATAAATTTGACAAAGATCTTCAGCCTTTTGCTATTCGCAAACTAGAGCTTTCATTAGAACAGGGTTGTTTAATGTGGGGTACAAGGGTCGTTATACCTGAAAAATTTCAAACATTAATTTTGGAAGAGCTTCATGCAAGTCATCTCGGCATTATTAAAATGAAGAGCTTAGCTAGATGTTATATTTGGTGGCCTGCACTAAATTTAAATATTGAACAATTAGTTTCAAAATGTGACAGTTGCATAAAAAATAAAAGTGTGTGTACAAAATCTGTTCTGCATCCTTGGGAATGGCCTAAAGAGCCTTGGGCTCGTTTGCATATTGACCATTTAGGTCCGTTTAAAGGGAACTATTATTTGATTATAGTTGACGCGCATTCAAAATGGATCGAGTGTTATGCTGTAAAATCCACAAATAGTTCAGAAACAATTAGTAAACTTCGAGAATTATTCGCTCGTTTCGGTTTGCCGAAAATTATAGTCAGTGACAATGCTACTAGTTTTTCGAGTCACGAGTTTAAAAATTTTGTATGTAAAAATGGAATACAGCATATCACATCTCCCCCATTTCATCCTGCTTCAAACGGTGCGGCTGAAGCAGCGGTAAAACAAATAAAAAAATGTATTGTAAATGCTAATAACATATCAAATACCGACGCCATTTCAAAATTTTTATTTGATTATAGAAACTGTGCTCACACAACGACTGGTGAAACACCAGCTAAATTATTATTAGGCAGACGCTTGCGAAGTCGATTTGATATGTTAATACCATCAATAGAAAATAATGTACACAAAAATCAAATTAAACAGATTAAAAATCATAAAGGTAAAAATATTTTAGAATTTAATATTGATGACAAAGTACTGGTTAGAGATTATCGAATTGTAAATAAACCTTCGTGGTGTAAAGGTACCATAATAAGATTTGTTGGTAATGCAATATTTTTAATTAAAACTTCTGAAAATATGATTTGGAAGAGGCATGTAAGTCAGATAAAAAAATTAAAGTCTGAAAATGATCCGTCTATTTCACACGATAATAAAAACACTCTTGGCTCTACTAAAGTAACTTTAGATTTACCGACGCATGTAAATGATTCCGATAATGTTGAAGTAGATCAAAGAAATGAGGGCAATTTTGAAAATTCTAATCTTCCAACTGAAAACGTTATTCCAGAAGAAAATTTAAACAGGCCAAAAAGAAATTTAAAACAACCTGAAAGGTTTCAAGCCGGTACGTGAAGCAAATTAAGTAGGAGGGTGTTATGTATTTAGTTAAGTTATTCAACAGTCTCTATTGATAATTATGCAATGTAACACAAATTGTATTTTATTTTTAAAAATTTAATTATTAATAAAAATGAGTTCTAACAGTGAAGAGTAGATTTATTTAAATACAGAACACCTTCAAAAAGCCAAAGAGGAAAATAATGAAATTTTGAGGTCTGCGCCAATTTAATAAAATATGAAGTCGGTTAAAAAGTATAGTAGGTACCTATAGTGATTAATATCTTCTTTTTAACCGACTTCATATTTTATTAAATTGACGCAGACCTCAAGTTTCATTATTTTCCTCTTTTTAGTGGCTTTTTGAAGGAGTTTTTTTTTGTTAAAAAGTGTTTTATTAACATTTATTGTTTTTATTGAAACACATTTCTTCGCCAGTAGAGCAGACCTTAACGCCTACATACCTACATACGATCCAAACACACAAATTCCTTTTTTGTGAATCGGGGATTAAAAATACGTTTAAATAACTCAATTGTAGCGAATTGTAAGTTGTGAGTCTGATTTAGGTAGCAAAGGCTACATTAAAACGACCAACGGTCTGTTACCACTCTCTACATCCTGTTTGTCCTATCGTATTCCTCTTTCCGATTTATGATAATGTTTTCGGTTTTTTTTATAGAATTCTTCATATACTGCGTTGAGTCGGTTATCGGTTGAACTATGTGCCAGCGGTAGAGGAACACTTCTCGTTTACATTGTTTATCGTCGGCTATACATTATTATATTGAAAACAGATATAGGAATATGTTTACGTTTTCCCTGTTCTCTATGCGTTTTCCTTCTATTCTCTTGCAGTCTGCAGTGAATCTCAGTAATATATTGTTCCATTTTCTTTATTAAACTAAGATTTTTTTAATGAAAAGTTTTATACTGACTCGCGAACAAAGATTAACTATCTTTCTTCCTTCTTACCTGAAATAGGAATTCACAACTGGAATGTAAAAAAACTACGAAAATATTTTATATTAAACCAGTAGGGATGTGCAAGTATTTCAATATAGATACATATCCCAACAAAAACATATGTGTATAAAGAGGCTAAGTTAAAAGTGCTCATATCTAAAGTACATCTAATAGACCGAGAGCTAGTGACAATTTTTAGGTGTTACTTATTCAAGGCCTTATTTTTGTGAAGATGTTGAGGGAGACATAATATTAAAGTGCCCTGAGTAAAGGATTTTGCTAGATAGCGGTATGGGAGGGATGCAGACCGCCCCTAACATGTAACAAAAAAAATGGTCACAATTATTAGTGCTTCAAGGCTGAAATTGTTTGTATAGCTTGTCGTTGAACCCAATAATGCCATTATAATATTTGCAGATCGATTGGTCGGTATTAAAAGGGTGGAAGATCATATCCTAAACGTGTCATGTACTCGACGAAATTTTTATTATTAGTTCATGGTTAAAATTTTAATATGTTGTTACAGCGACTGTGTTAAGCATATATTTCAATTTGCAGAACAAAATGTCGGTATTAACCCCCTCTCTTGGAGGGAAACTTGCTCGCCTAGGTGTTTATATCGTTCTGCAAGGGGGTTAATACCGACATTTTGTTCTGCAAGTTGAAATACGAGTATATGCTTAAAACAGTCGCCGTAACAACATATTAAAATTTGAACCTTGAACTAATAATAAAAATTTCGTCGAGTACATGACACGTTTAGGATGATCTTCCACCCTTTTAATACCGACCAATCAATCTGCAAATATTATAATGGCATTATTGGGTTCACAGACAAGCTATACAAATAATTTCAGCCTTGAAGCACTAATAATTGTGACCATTTTTTTTAACTTCCCATTGGAAGTTATTGTATTGGATCCGAAAATCGAAATCAAAAAGGAAAAAAAAATTTTATGTTTCAAGGTTACTACACTATTTTACACTACTTTTAGAAAGATGTCTGTGTGTGTATGTGTGTGTGTGTGTACGTATACGTACGTACGTACGTATGTGTCCATTTCTTTCTAAGACGAAATCTCGAGAATGAAAAATGATATCGACTACGTTAGGGTTCCAATCGACGCGTATTAATGTAAATATGATCTGAAAGAAATTTTTTCAAAATCGGTTCAGCCGTTCTTTTTTCTTAACCAAATAACCTCCAAAAAAGTAGATTTTACACAATATCTCGCGAATAAAAAATTATATCGACTTCGTAAGGGTGTCAATCGAGGCATGTTAACGTCATTTTGATCCGACATAAATTTTATAAAAATCGGTTCAGCCGTTTTTTTTTTAACTATTGTTAAAAATAAATAATAATTATGTTTTAATGATTAAAATGATTACTTTTCTGTGTAATATCTAATTTAATTATTATTAAATATTTATCAAACTGGGAAGTTCGTCGTGAGGACCTCAAGGGTCGCACTTTAGTCCTAATAAACGACCCACCTCACAGCTTGTTTTGTTACATATAGGGGGCGGTCTGCATGCCTCCCATACCGCTATCTAGCAAAATCCTTTACTCAGGGCACTTTATTATGTCTCCCTCAACATCTTCATAAAAATAAGGCCTTGAATAAATAACACCTAAAAATTGTCACTAGCTCTCGATCTATAAGTTCAGTAACAAAATGTATTGGCCATAAAAAGTAGTAAACTCTAAAACTTGGCCGAGATCAAAGTTTGCTATAAGAATAGAAAATGAATGGCTAGAGAGTCAAAAAACTTGTATTCTCTTAGCGAACTTTGATATACCTAACTACTTTTCATGGCTGAATGCCGATATATTTTTTTACTGAACCAGCCCAGCCCTATATTATAATGTCGCTTGAATTAATAGAATATTTATTCGTATGCACAGTATGCATTCATATTGTTCAAATGACAACAGAAGACTTACAATTATTTTAAATTAGTCCAAGAAAAATCTCCATTTCGACATAATTAATTTTTGTAATATATCAACTTACATAGTAATATTTCAAAGAACTATTCTAGACAAAGACGTATAAATGTTCCGAATAAAATTAAGATAGCTAATATTTTAAAAAAGATTTCAATTCACAGTGTCGTATCCAAGGAATCCGAAAAATATTAACGCTAATTAACAGGACTTCTCACGAAGTAGTGGATATAAAAAAATTTAACCTACGCCACTGAAAATATCTTAAAAAGTTATCGAAAAATGGTTAAAGAAATTTTCAGATATCTTCATAAATAAAAAAGTTATGGCCAGTTTTCAAAAATGGCAATTTTCACTATTTTCTAAATAAATCCATAGTGTGTCAAAATTCAATTGTTTTTTCGACGGGACGTTAATGGGCACATAATTATGCACTACTTTGCCTATTTAACCGACTTTCTATCTCCACTAATAACAAAGGTACCCATGTTAGCCAACGTCGCCGTGGACACCTTGTATAAGTATCGAAATGATACCAAGACAATATTGAGATTCGAAACTACACCCTTCTCTTTTAATTTTATCACAATCTCCGAACCCCAAACTATTTAATTTGTTTTTTTTAAACTGGCAACAGTTTTAATCAAATGTTATAGCTCAATTCATTAATTTATATAAAATAACAAAGTTTAGATATAAGTACCTGCACCTTTACATTTTAATTACTGTCAATGAATCATATTCGGTATAATAATTTTTACATGATGAATAAGCCAAGTATTTAAAATATCATAACAAAAGCACCAGATTGTTTGAATTCATTCCAGCGGCATTATTACTTTCTTGACTACAGAATTCGGTCTTATTAAAATTCTCATCGCCAAGCTTTGACCGTACAGAGAAACTAACATTCCTTAGATACTTAGAAACGTACATAATATACAAATATAATTGTTGTCTAACTCTAAACTATAGAACGTTGGATACTCGCATAGTGTTTTGGAATGAGTATATAGAGAGTATTATATAAAAAATTATATATCAGAATATTGTATTGTCATCAAAACTGCATAAGACTTCAAATCTTCACGTCAATTGCACATTTGGAAAAGAGTGAAAATCGAGTTTCAATATTTTTGAAGCGATGCTTCTTAACGCATGTTTGGCATAGGAAACCTAAAATATAAAAAAAAACATCACGAACGCATATTCTGCTTTTGGCAGACTGCATCAGGTTTGATGAAATATTTTTAATTTCCTCTTCTTCAATTAAATTGACGTGTTATTTTTATTTGAGAATCTGGAAGCCTTCTGATACAGGCTTTTCCAATCAAGAGGGTTAAATTTTATTCTTACTTTATTACTACCAACTTTTTAAACTAAGTTTTTTCCACTCGGCAGATTCTGTCTAGCCACAATGACTGTTATTGTTTTATCTATATCGAGTCAAATGTGATTTATCTCTTTATGGGTTATGTGATCCCAATGCATCTAAATAATTTATCTACGACATCAAACGCCTACATCGTCATATTCGCAGTAGCGGCGTCATACAATTTCCTTTTTACCCGACTGCGCCAGAAGGAGGGTATTGTTTTTCGAGTATATGTATGTATATTTCTTTATCACGCTCTGTAGCCTAAACGACTTGACGGATTTTGAAAAATGAGGTGTCATTAGATTCGTCTGAATTCCCAGAGTGACATAGGGTATATGACGTCACGGAAAATTCAATATGGCAGAAGTGAAAACTTAAGATTTTCTAATTTTTGGTGTCATCTATTATAGCGCATTTATGAACTAAAAATAATTTATTACTAAAATACTAAAATTGTATTTTTAATTAATTCCACCTTGGTTTCAAAAAAATTATAATTATTGTCAAAGAAAGGATTAACAAAAATTAAAAAATATATATATAAATATCATGTAGAATTTAGAAAAAAAAACGCCAAAAATTCTACGCTGCCATCAGGTCTCGAACCCAGGTTCCTATGCATAGAACACAAACATGTTACCAACTGCGCTGTGAATGCCAAATGTACTGCGTGTCGTTTTTATGATATAGCTATGTCAGCCGCGTCACATTTTTGTGAACGGTTCCCTTTTTTTAACTACCCAGGAAAAGAGTGCCTAACGCGCCTAAGGAAGTTTTCACTTCAAAAATAAATAATATTGGTTTCTGTTAAGTTTCCAAAAGTTTACTGTATAGAAAACATGAAAGTGAATTTATACACCGCCAAATTGAAACAAGGCTTATCGATTTATGCGAATCCCCGAATGAAGAGCTTTGTAATTATTTCACATCTATATGTATGGTAAAAGATGTACGCACGAGACTAATTTATTATTTAGTAAATAGCCTGCCATTATATATACAATTTATTGTCGCGTGCCAATTAAATTGTCTCAATTTCGATACTAAATTATGGTTTACATACAAACAGTGGAATAGACGCTAATGGCCACAGTTGTCGAGCATCTTTATAATCTACAATCTATCTCATAAACAGTCGTATTAAAATTAATATTAGAATGTACATTGGCGGATCTAAACATTTTTTTCTAAGAGGCACATAAGAATTCTTATGTCAATTATAATACTTTAACTCTTGTTTAAATACTGTGTACCATATATGGGCAACGCCCGGCCCGCGGGCCGTATGTGGCCCGCCCGGCTTTTGATCCGGCCCGCGGAACATTTTAAAATCTCGCTCGATAAAAAGTTCAAAGCATTTCTTTAGAACACGGTGATGTGACATATTATTGCAATTATGGAAAGAAAATTCATTGCCTGAAGTCAGTGATCAGAAATGGTTATGTATGATTTAGCATTTCTAGTTGACAGCACGAGTCACTTAAACGAGTTGAATTTGAAGTTTCAAAAACAGTCAGTTGGTAAACGAATTGTACAACCATCTGAAAGCATTCCAGAACAAAATTCGCTTGTGGGAAACACAAATGCGATCTGGAAACTGTTATCATTTTTCAACACTATCAAGTCGCGATAATATTGATTACAGTCAATATGCTGAAGAACTAAAATCACTGTCGGAGCAATTTTTTAATACTTAGATTTTCCGACTTCGAAAACATGGATAGCTGCTTTTAACCTTTTTGCTACTCCGATGAAAAGTGACTTAGAGAAGGCTCCGACACACCTGCAAATGGAGTTGATCGAGCTTCAGGAAGACACACATTTGAAGTCAAATTTTGAAGACGTGGAGCTAAGTAATCTCTACAGAATATACCTTCCCGAAGAAAAAAAAAACCGTATCATTATAATTTTTTCACAACTGCCTACCTATTATCTACGGCCCGCGACTTCATTAATATACTAAAGTTTAGCCCGCAACTTTCCAAAGGTTGCCCATACCTGCTGTGTACCTATAGAATAGAATAGAAGAATAGAAATAATCTTTATTTAAAACCTATAAAAAGGTGTAATAGCGTCATACAGAATAAAGATATACAATTAATAAATTATATATAAAAATAGTTGGACAGATTTGTCTTAGAATTGCGCGCGGCAATCATACGGACAACAGCAAATTCTTTACTCTATTTTTGAAAATTGCAAAACTCTGAATTGATTTTATATCTGCTGGTAACATGTTATAATAATGTATTCCTTTACAAAGCGGACTATTACTATATTTAGTGGTTCTATATTTTTCTATGTATATACGATTATTGTTACGGGTACTATAATTATGTACATCAGAATTCAGATTTAGATTATTGATATTATGTTTTATATATAAAATAAGTTCAAAAATGTAGATGCCATAGAAAGTGAGTATTCTTTTGCTGATATACTGTCAGTACGACATATGCATTATTTTTTTTAGAGTATTCTCTACCGGAAATTACCCCCTGCACTCTTCATCTCAAATCCTTTCCCTTCGCCTACAAATGGTTACAGCTCTCCCGACGCTATTTTTTAAAGCTAAGGGGTTCGGGTAAACGCCAAAAGTGAAGGACCAAGAATCAGACTGCAAACCCTATAAGCAAATTTTTTGAAAAAAAATTTTGGCTACGTGTGAAATAATATGTAATTTTTAAAAAACTGTAAGTTTTCCAGGAATTTTTTTTTCAAATTTTCGCCTGAAGGATCTGTAGTGTGATTCTTGGACCTTCATTTGGAGTTTATCCGAACTCTCTATCTCTTTAAAAATAGCGTCGGAGAGATTGTGTTATTATTTTTTACATATTAATATTAATTTATTTTGTGCAACCAACGACTCAATATCAGTAAAAAGTTATAAAAGGAAAAACGTACCTACAAAAATACATTCACTTTAAAAAACGTATTAGCCTTTCGTATGTATTACCTATTTACATTTGTTATATATATTACATATTTTCTATTGTACCTATTCGTAACATAGTTTAGCACTTCTCTACAATAATATGTACTCTTACGATTACGGCCCCAATACCAAATCACATTGTTTTGTTTTTTATTCTTTCAACCAAAAAACTCTATAAAGTGTTTGGTAAACATACGGAAAAAAATCAAGAGGTTTCCCTGGGTTATTTTAAGAATATTTTGTCCTTTGATGATTTTCGGAAAACCGCTTTGTTTTGAAGATACAGGACAATTTAATTTTTATTTATTGTAAATTATAGACGCGTCGACAACTTAGGTCATTAGCGTCTTGATTACATTAAATAACAACACACTTAAAACTAAATTACATCACAAAACATCCATGAGTGGAGGCGGGATTCGAACCCACGACAGTCTGATTCAGAGGTCACGACTCTAACCACTGGACCACACTGTCCTCATACAGGACAATAACACTGCTGAGACTATATACCACCAACTAGGATACATAAATCCAATCGTCTCCTCATTGACTCTTTCAAAAACATTCATATTGAATTACATCCATCAACTATCCGATTTCTCAAATCTTCATTTTGAAAAAAAGCTGCTTTCCGAAAATCATTAAAGGACAAAAAAAATTCTTAAAATAACCCAGGGAATAACGCCTTGAATTTTTGCCATATGTTTACCGAACACCAAGTAGGTATAACCAAGACCGGTAGGGGGCAGTATAGCCTAGTGGTTAGCATGCTTGGTGCCGCAACCTTTAGACTGGACTGCCGTGGGTTCGAATCCCACCTGCGCTCATGGATGTTTTGTGATGTTATTTAGTTTTAAGTTAGTTGTTATTTAGTGTAGTTAAAAGACGCTAATGACCTTAGATGTCGACGCGTCTATAATCTACAATAAATAAAATAAACCAAGACCGGTTCTGTTAGTGTTCGACGTGTATTTCCAATTTCTTTGTTGTGTACTTACACGTACATTTTTTCGCTATAAAAATGCAATCATCTGTGTAGTGTCTGTGTACATCTACACTTTTTTTATCTAATAAAAAGATATAACAAGCCGTGAGGTGGGTCGTTTGTTAGGACTAAAGTGCGACCCTTGAGGTCCACACGACGAACTTCCCAGTTTGATAAATATTTAATAATAATAATTAAATTAGATATTACACAGAAAAGTAATCATTTTAATCATTAAAACTTTAATAATTAAAAAAAAAAAAAAAAAAAAAACGGCTGAACCGATTTTTATAAAATTTATGTCGAATCAAAATGACGTTAACACGCCTCGATTGACACACTTACGAAGTCGATATAATTTTTTATTAGCGAGATATTGTGTAAAATCTACTTTTTTGGAGGTTATTTGGTTAAGAAAAAAGAACGGCTGAACCGATTTTAAAAAAATTCCTTTCAGATCATATATACGTTAATACGCGTCGATTGGCACCCCAACGTAGTCGATATCATTTTTCGTTCTCGAGATTTCGTCTTAGAAAGAAATTGACACATACATACGTACGTACGTACGTACACACACACACACACACACACACACACAGACATCTTTCTAAAAGTAGTGTAAAAATAGTGTAGTGACCTTGAAACATAAAAATTTTTTTTCCTTTTTAATTTCGATTTTCGGACCCATTACAATAACTTCCAATGGGAAGTTAAAAAAAAATTACAACGTTGTTTTCATACTCGTTTAAGAACCTACGTGCAGTAGTGATTTAATTTTTTGTTTCCGCTTTCAGTCAAACATAGATAGGTATACTTGAAACTTGCACAAAATATTATAACGAAAGAATAAATTGCATTCCTAAAAAACAGCGTCGCTAGTCTCATGAACTTCCAAGAAACTATCGTCTCTTACATATAAAGTAAAATCGGAAAATTATTAAAACGACAAAAAACGATAATATAGAGACAATGCATGACCGCCATGTTCGAAAATCATGATTCAAATTAATTTTTAAAATGAAAAATTTCAATGGAATTTGCCAGAAAGCTTTTGTACAGCTAATTTTGTTATAGGTAGTACATAAAAAATATGCACAACAAGTCCTTACTGAGGCAAACATTTCGCAAAAAGAATCGTTCAAATAGGTACATTTTTGCAGAAGTTATTGTGCGAATGGAAAAAAATGCAGTCACACACACAGACATAAACATGCACGGCCGCTATAAGGAAAATTACATTTTGAGGGTAGATAACAATAATTAGAATCTGATTTTATCTCCGACACGATTTTTCGACTTCATCTTCAACTTACGAAATAAATGAAAGTAGAAATGAATAGAAACCAACCTTATTATTGTTCAAAATATGTCAGGCAGGAAGATCTTCAAAACTCACCATATTTTTTATTTTAGTTCTAGCGTTCTAAAAAAATATGCCAAAAATTAACAGCGCGTCTAAAATCCTTCACTTTTTATGCATCCGGACAAAATCGAGGTAAAACCTTATCACATAAACTTTTTTTGAAGATTAGTTAGGTTTTGGAAATTCAAAAATGGCGCCCTAGGTAGGTAATATCACTAAATTGCAAAAGGGTCATGTTGCACCTCATTTGAAATGTATTTTTATTCTCTACACTCCGCGTTTTTAAAAATAAAAATCCAATTATCCGTCCCTTGTTATAAGCGTTTCTTATGAATAACAAAATCACAAAATATTAATTATTAAAATATGAAAATTAGTCGGATAAAAATATTATCAGTTTATTCTCACTAAAACTTTTATATGTTTTTATCCAATTACTTTTCATATTGAAAGTTAACCATTTATAGTAGAAAAATGCATATATGTAATACTCCTTAATTGCTTGCGCCCGTAAGTTTAAGTATCAGGCCGCAAGTGAGACAGCAAATGACTGTTTCTATCTTTGTCGAGAAATCCATCTCGTTGTGCGCAAGCGTTGCAACATTCGATTCACATTATTTCCATAGCAATTTCGGAAATATTATTATCACTACTAACCTTGTTATTATCATAGATCAATTAATGTTATAAATTGTTCATGCGCATAAGACTCGACGTCTTGCGAGAGAGACAGACATATATATGTCTGCACCGTAGGCTTTTCGTCCGACTCCAGACTCCGGCTAGCAATATAAGAGTATTACATATATGGAAAAATGTTCATGGCATTTTGTTTTTTGTATTTTTAATTTGTCTTTATTAATAAGTGAAAAATTAATAATATTTTATTTACAGGCTTGCCAAATGATCTAAGTGTCTTCTGGCATCAGTATCCATACAAACTCGGTGAAGGTTTTTGCAAATTTCGAGCGCTTCTCTCAGAAACGTAAGTTTTGCGTTATTTTAAATTTTCATATAATTTTTAAAAATATACAAGTTTAAATAAATATCATATTGTCGGTTTTTCGTATTTTAAACATTTTGTTGTGACGTGAAAAAATATATCCGGATTATAGTTACGGTTGGTGAAAGTAAAGGTATTTTTTACAGGTATGACTATTTTTAGTATGTAATGCCAAATTAAACCGAGCGAAAAAGTGTAAATTCCACGGATAACTTAAATATTTCAAAGTCTACTATTCCGTAGCTTTCAAAGCATTTGAGTCTCAAGAATTTGTTTGACAGCTTGCTTGTTCTCATACAAATATAAATTTTATATCGGATGTTTTTTGTTATAAAAGTTTTTTCCTAAAAATTAATTTTTCTACTGTTCAATTCCCTCTTAAGAGAATAAATTTGATACTTAAGCCCAAGAATAAAATTTGTGTTAGAATTGATTATATTTAAAAAAAACACGTAATTTTATAACATTTACATATAGCAGTTTTATTACTTTTTTAATTTTTAATGAGGAGTGTATTTGTTATATTTTCTTTAATAGGATTTTTTTCCTTTTAGTGTAAGAGGTTGAAGTATATAGAATTTAAGTTTTTTTATATCTGTTTTATAATTAATTGCATTATTGTGTTTTTTAATTTGAAGCATTTCGTGAAATAGTCTTTTTTTGAAATTTTTTTCGGTTATTAAGATTTTAGGTGATTGAAAATTAAAATTATGCATATTGTCTACTGCTCTTTCAAATAAATAAATTGGGTGCAAAAAATTTCCAAAAAACCTTATAAAATCCTCAGCCGTACTAAACTCACTACAATATAACTTGATCTTCTATTTCGTTCGGGTTTTTAGAAGTGAAAAAATGTCTCTTCTTTCGCGTTCGGTGTACTTTTGGTTTACGCAACTCACACTCCTTCTTTTTGTACAGTAGAACCTTACATATATATGGTCTTACGAGACCGTACATAGCAAAGATGTTTCACTTTTACCCTCGCTGTTTACATTGATGTAAATACTAAAATAAAATAGTTTTATTATTTCATCGAGGTAGAACTCTAGGCATGGCGATAAATGCAAGCTCATTGGTTCACATTAATCACGTGTGACTACTCAAGCCGAAGTGAAAGAACACTGATACGAAGCATCGTCGGTATGTTCGCCCTCTCATCGATGTAAACATCGACCTAAACCGCGCCATCGCGGCATCTTCGTACCTTTAGATCCACGAAAATAAAATATTCAGAAAATACATCTCAAATGATTATCGCTTCAACTTTTACTGAAAGAAAAATATATTAGTATAATAAATAAAAAAGAAGAATCTCAAATATGGAAAGAAATATATTTTTAAAATACTGTGGATTATACAGGCAAAAATACCGAGTCAACGATTCACGGGTTTAGTGTTTAAATTGCAAGAAATGATGCCACGTGGAAATTGTGTTTCCGATACGAGTATTCTTTGTGGTTTAGAGCGTTAAATATAGTTCGATTTAAAAATACTATCAAGTATATCCATTATCCCCCGCATCGCCGAAGCAAATGGACACTTTAACGCGTCAGCATTATCAAGTAAAATCAAAATTTGTGTTTCTATTAATTTTTATCTGTCAATTATACCGAACATAAAGCAGCTAAGATGTCCACTATCCATTTGTTTCATAAATGTATTTTTTTCAACACATACACGATTTTAGTGTTTTTTCGTATTTGTTTTGCGGACCTTAAATGGCCGTTTATTAACTAGTGACCAATATCTAACGCTTTTCAGTACTATAATGGCTCATTATGTAACTAGTTATATAATGATCCATTATGCAACGATTTTCAGTGCTATAATGAAAAACAGTTACATAATGAACCATGATGTAACTAGTTACATAATGGCTCATTATGTAACTGTTTTTTTTAATTCACATAAAGTCTAAAACCATGCATGTGTTGAATAAAGTATAGTGTGCAACGCGTGTGCTAAATCTGTATGCGTCAGGCGCGATGTTTGCAGCACTCGTATTCGGCTCGTGAGCGCTTACCTACTACTCGTGCTGAAAACATCGCGCGACGCATAAAGATGTATTTAGCACACTAGTAACAGAATATACTATTATTGCATTGCCGTTTTAGTCTCTTTTCTTACCTTAAAACATTAGCTGTGATTTTAAATTTAATAATATATGATAACGATTTGAGGCTTATTAGAAAAAAATGATTATATCAGTCAATATTGAAATTGCGGCATTTTATTACTGTCACCTGTATAATATAAATTTCATGGCTGTTAAAAGAGCAAAGTGAAAAGTAAATTACGTCAGTTTGTCACATGTCTACATTTCCGTAATATGTAGGTACTGCGTAAGTATGTTAGGTATATGTTCAACTGTTTTATTTGGGAAGAGTGCAGGGGATAAAAGATCAAGGATTAAATTTCCCAAGTGAGGTATTAGGATAGATCTTTTAAAAATTCTATAAGACTTCCTAACATTATAACATGTAATTTAATTTTTGAGCCCCAATAACGAGCTATAAACTTAAAAAATCGTTGCCTCCTCCCTTCCAACTTTCTAACCGTTTTTTTTAAAATCTGAAAAAATAGTGTATAGCAAATTATTATGGATCACTATAAAGTAATAAGTAATAAGTTTTGAAATAATATAACATAATAACAAAAACTGTTGTTTGAAAATCTTCTAATTTCTCTGTACAGTTTGTTAAAAAAATCCGAAAAAACATGAAAATACAATTTTTACAATTACTGTAAAGTACCTATACCTAATAAGATTTAGAAAAATATTAGAAAAACTATTGTTATTTTTCATAAAAAAAGACAGCTACGGAACCCTAATTTATTCGTGTGTCCTTCACTCACTTAATTGTGTAATTAAAAATTGACATATATTGGGATACAGATACCTACAGAGATACGGTCACTAGTATTGAGAATGTAATATTAATCGGATTTTCTTTGTCTTTTTAAACTTTTAAACAAGTTTAATGACAAATGAGTAATGAGCCATGCGTAATTAAGTTACAAGTCATGTTACAATACAGTTATTTTTTGTGGCTAATTTCATTCTAGTCTTCAACTTTCACTGACAACGTTCATGCTAATTGCTAAGTAATTAAACAACTGTACAAAAGAACAATTCGCCTTAACGAATATAGCTTTTGTTAAACTACATTTTCTTTGTGTTCTTCTTTATTTTATTCTTCGTTCTCATGAAAACAAATTCCAAATTTATATACTGTATATTTTATTGCTTAATTTCAGAAGACAATATAACATAACGTTAGCACATAATATTATGCTTATTTATTACAGACTTTTTGATAAAGTAGACGACATCTTAAATTTTCATGGTCGCTGGCTAGGTAGGTAAATGGTTTGTAATATTATTGATTGCAGGTAGGTGGCTAGTCTCTATACAACACCTGAATTTCTGAAATCTCTTAGAAGCTAAATGAAATCTTTCACATGGTCAAACTAGGAGGTTACATCACGTTATTTCCTTCTAGAGTTCTAAAGTCCTTGATTTCAAAGTGCGCTAACTGCAGCTACGTTATTAACTCAAGTTGCCGTTTGAGACAGCACCGGGCGGATTGAAACAATACGAAATTATTTTTTATAAATTAAAAATCACCTTTTCAATAAGCTATTTTCCTGAGAGTAACTCTTTCAATTATCCACAAGAGGCAGCACTTGGTAGGTACAAACATTATTTATTCCCCATTAGTGTCGTGTCATTTTAGTTTAAATTAAATAAATAATAAGTTATACGACTAAAATGACATGACACTAATGGGGAATAAATAATGTTTGTACCTACCACAAGTGCTGCCTCTCGTGGATAACTGAAGGAACTACTCTCAGGAAAATGGCTCATTGGAGACACAATTCATGTTAATAAAAGAAGTCGTCTTTTTTTAGAATGTGGGCCATAAGCTCAAAAAAGTACATAACGATAAAAAAATATTATTTTAATTTCATTAATCTAAGTTCTCCGCGCAACTTGTACCAAGAAGCGTGCGTGTGCGAAATTTGAAACAAAAATTCAATCATTTATAAAAAATTAAAGATTTCATTTAGATACCCCCTTAATTCAATCAACAAAAGCTTGTGTATGTTTTTAAAAACTAAAAAAATCTTTTTCTAAACCTTACTTTTATTTATTTTTTTCTCATTGCTCAAATAAGTACTACAGTAATATCCAATTAGCAAAAATTACAAATAGTGCGTACGTACAGACAGTTTGTTCCAGTTCTATTATTTTAAACTTTTTTTGTAACGTATTTGAAACAATTCCATTATAGGTTGCAAACCTACCTATTATTCTGATTTTGGCATGCAGTCATTAAAGTCAGCGTGCACTGGAGCGCGGCATAGATTCTTATATAAAGTCGGTCGCTAAGCTCCATTTTGCTACGCTTCCATACATCACCCCACAAAAATCAATTCATATAATTTATTTTCTTCATGCCATGCTTTCATGCCCGCGTTGTCTTTTACATGGCTAACAAAAAAATATTTTCTAAAATGAAATGCAAAATGTAATTTCCAATCTATCTATATATAAATTAAAATTTTGAAATTAAACACTGTTATGCTAACTCCTTTTTTTATTTTTAGAACTTTCGTTCAACTTTTTATAATTTTTTGAATATTTTCACATTTTTAAAATTTAAGAAATAACGATACCTACTTATAATTTTTTTTTTTTTTGAGCTGACCCATACTGACCACCATTTTGTTACCGAGTAAATTACTTCTCTGACCGAGTCAAATATTTTTGTAACAATATTTATAATATAACGAAATAAGCATAATAATTATGCTTATTTCGTATATCTACTCAATATTGTTACAAAAATAAAAAAAAATTATATCTATAAGTATAAAAATTATTTTTATACTTAGATATAATTTTTTTATTTTTAGTGGCACAGTAAGGCAATGCCCCATAGGGTACTGGCCCGGTTGCCCGCCAATCCAACCTCGTAAAACAACTTTTTATATTTACGTAATGATTTTATCTTATGAATAAATAATTTAATGATTATTCTTTATTTTAGTTTTAAAGTTTAACAATAAAAATCTCTCCTTTTGTGATGACTAATGACTTTTTTAGTGAAAACTTGCAGCGTTTTAAATGAAACCATCTAACGACCGATTCTTGGCACCACCCACTTGTGTGCGAGATTTCATTCTTTTTTCTCATCTTATTTATAACTTAAGCGTTTACTCTACAGGTTAATAAAACTAGTTCGTTTAAGCTTTAATTTTATCGAGAATTTACAAAAGAAGTTATGCCTATGCCGAAATTAGAAACAAATCGGCATAAAATTTTATATTATTAATCTGCATTTCTCAAGTATCACAAAATTTAAAATAAAAAAACTCTTTGACGTTTTAATTTTTCCAAATTTCATAATATGTATCTCCAAACTTGCAATATTTTACACCTCGAATTTCATAATTTTGTGAGATAAGTTCTAAAGTCACAAACTATAATATTTCTAATGGTCTAATGGTCGATTTTACAAGTACAAATTAAATATGGAGAAGTTAAAAATATATAATACTAAAATTTCTTACCTCCATAGACCCATTTTACATTAGCAATTAGCGGCTTTAACAAGCTATCAATTTTATCAGAATTACCTATATATTTTTATAGCTAGGTACTAACTAAATTTGATAATATAGACTTTAATTATCATTTATTACCAAGTTATTTTGACTAATAAAACAAAATTTAATCAGAAATGAAGCCCTAGAAAAAGAGTAAACAATTTTAACTTTTATTAAGATAGATATTTGTTGAAAGATTATTAAGTTCTTAATTCTCGTTGATTTTCGTAGGTACGTAGACAGAAATTAAACTTAGAGGGTTGCAATTTTTGTTTTGTACCGGAGAGTTTCCTTAACTTATGACATCACTGACTTTTTATATAATATTCTGAAGTTGGATAAAGTTTCAATTAATTTATAGTCTTCAATCAAGTATTGAAATTTTTGGGAAGAATCACAATATATATACTTGTTAAAAGCATACTGAATTCTGGTAAGCAGACACAAATCTGTGGTTACAACTAGTCCTTTAATATGCCGGACGAGAGTTCGAAATATCTACACAAGAATTAAATACAATTGATACGAGAAACAAGGACGTAACTGATAATGACAATCTTACCCGCACAGGACTTAGTTTAATTTATTTATTTATTGTAGATTATAGATGCGTCGACATCTAAGGTCATTAGCGTCTTTAGGACTTAGTTTGAAAGATAAAGGCATCTAATGCAATATATTATTCAAAGCTCCTTTGTCCGAGATTTTCTTCGTAGGCACTTGATATTTAGCAATCTGTACATATCAGAATTCTTGTATTTTCCTAACAACGTTTCTAGAAGCCTTCTTAACTAGCCCAACCCTACACTGATTATAATCGTTATCTCTTTTTCTTCGCAACGAGTTCACGCAGTTCTTTTATCAAGCCTAACCAAAAATGTGTTTTTGTCGCACTCGTCAATTAATCATTCGCAATGACATATTCTTTACTGTTTTACTCAATGCATTCCAACTCTATATTTAGATTTTTCTTTTTTAATAAAGATATTATACTTATACCGGAAACTTTTTAATATAAAAATAATTTAGCCACGGCTTCACTCGCGCTAATGTCTGTTTTGATAAGAACTATATCTTAACCCGAGCGTAGCCGCAGATTAAATGTACCCTCTACTTTAGGTTTTTGTATCAGTTAATAATGTCGCAAGTTTCATCAAAATCAGTCCAACCGTTCTTCAATAAGATTGTTACAAACTAAGAGACAAACAAAAATTCTGGAAACAGATTTTCTCATCTAAATACTCGAAAATGCCAAAAAAAACCGCAAGGAATCAAAATTATGAACGGACAATCGCCTTCTTATTGTATTAGTTAGTCTTCTTACTGTTTTATTTATTTGTGTTGATTTGCACTGTCTTTTTCTAAACTTTTGAAATATATTTTGTGAGAAAACTAAAACACAGATTAGAATTCTGATACCAGAATTAGCGTGAAAAAAACAAATAACTCGGGTCGCACTGCAGAACTCTACGAACAAAATATTTCGATTATTCCATCACGGCATTTAAACTTATTATTATGTGAACTTAAATTTCTTTTTTGACAAAATAAAAAATTTAATCTCTTAATATCCATAACCCTTAAATGAATATTTTTTTATTAATTTCAATATTCAGGAAGCCTTTCATCTGTCTATCATATGGATTAAATTATAATATACACCTTTCAGTAAGAACATTTTGTAAGTTCAATTTTGATTAAAAATTTTAGGGGCACATTTTAATAGTGTATGTGCCATATACGTAAATATACCTACTAATAATCACTGAAAGGGCAGTTATGTGTTTTCTTGTTTCGTATAATTAATTACATATCGTACTTTACAGAATAATATCTAATTATTATTGTTGACCCTGTAATACAAATGAAATAGCTATACGTATTTTATTTTTACCTTATACATCAAAGTTATTGTATTCAGCAATGCAATGACCTAAAACTCACAGTATCTGGATTCTGGAGCAGCAATTTATTACAAGATGTCATCTGACAGGATGTTGTTCATCTAAATCAGGGATGTCCAATTCTCTCTATTTTACGAATAGGTATAATGGGAAATGGGTGCCTTTATAGAAATTTAAACTATGATGAGGTATCCAAGTGTGCAAGCTTTCACGGCCGGCATTGTTCCAAATCTTCATAGTTTCCGGGCTTGTAGGCCGTGGTCCGGTGGTATTTCTACCTGAGCCGCCAAGGAGGACACTTCGACCGCTGCCACATAGCCTTTGAGAATGTCTACCGCAGTTGTAGACGAAACGTCAGGTATAAATACCACCGGACCACGGCCTACAAGCCCGGAAACCATGAAGATTATGATGAGGTATTCTTTGTTTCATAGTTTGCAAATGTCAATTGTTAAATTCTAGTTAATTTACAAATCATCGTTAATGCAAGTAGCTATTAAACTAGATTATTACCTATCTTTAATTGGGATTCAAAATTTTTACATAACCTTACTTTTACATAACCTGACTTTTACCTAATCTTATAATGGAGCGCGTACTGATTTCTGATTATATTGATTATATATAAACAACAATTTTGGGCCCAAAAACATCGAAAAAAATAGCAGAATTATTTCAAAATCGAAAATCAATTTTTTTGTAAAGATTAATAAGTGCCCCTAAAATTTTATCGACCAGGCGTTGATCGAAGAATTCCAAAGCGAGCAACTGAACTTATATTGGGTTTTATCAACCGCTCGATGAAGCCGAAAGCAAGCAACATACCTGTTATAAAGGAGCGTTAAGAATTAGAGAGAAATTATATAGGTACCTATATATAATAATATATATTTTTTTGGCTGTCTTCCTTTAATTGTTTATTTATAGTAATGTAAACAATTCTAATTATTTCTTTTATTTCCAAGATACTTTTCTAATTTCTAAATATCCTCACTTCGTTGAATTTCGTAAGGTCAGTCAAGTATTTTATTATACTTTATATAATAAATTTTAAATGTTACATTAAAATACCAAATAATTGATATCCTTAATTAAGCCCTCAATTTAGTACACCCCTGAATCATATAAATTATAGCTTAGTCTGAACAATACGGTAGTGCATCGTGTTTGCATTCAATAAGAATTTTTCATTATTATAATAAAATCTTTCAAGTTTACATGAGTTTTTATCTGGAATTTATTAAGGTTCTGAGCTAGGTTTTGGTTTCTGTTAACCTGGGAACTGGGGGCTTGTAATAGAGGAGCCATGGAAACGCCATATAAACAACGACATTACTACACGCTCGGCTATTCTGAAGCCCAGTTTATCCCAAATTAATACGTAATATTGAATGTATTGCATTACAATTTATAAAATGTCAAGTAAAAATATTTTTTATTCAGTGATACCTACATAAATATTTTCAAAATTAGTTGTATCTCTTTGAGATATATATATACAGATTTACTTTTCTGTACTTTTTTTAAGTTATTCAACTAATTTTGAAAATACTTATTTGTGCTGAAAAAAAACAAACTCTTCAAAATCTTGCAAATTTTAATATACGAGAGGTACTAATTTTAACTAAATTATACGTAGAATTGTAGATTATAGACGCTCGACAACAGAGGTCAAATTATACGTATTCATATTATAATAAAATATCAAAATTATGAGATCCTTAAAGTGTAACTTACTAACTTTAATTTGTAATCCAAAACGTTTTCAATACGTCATATTTTTAAATCACCAATGCTGAAAAATATATAAAAATATTCTTCAATAAAAATAGTTGTAGGACGTACCTTTAATAAGTTGCAGTAAAAGAAACGAGTCACTCAGGAAATATCCACGATTTTACAGAAAACTTATGTTGATTATTGTCCGGTGAAATAAACTGCATCAGTCACGTTTTTTTGTTAATTAACTAAATTGCATTTTGTTTTAAAAAAAACCATCCACAAAATTGTTAGTTCACTTAAAATTTTTGTGCAATTTAATTAACCAAAAAAAAATTCACAGATTTCGCAATCCTTGCAGCCATCGAGGACATTGGAAATGATAACAGCATATATGAAACACAATTAACTGTTTATTATACACACAATATTTATCAATGCACTGTTTAGTTTTGTCAGGACTAACCCTATTATTCTTCTGTTATATACGCGTTCACTTTTGCTTGATTACTTAACTTTTAAATGGATTTTTCTACAGTATTTATTAACATTTGCTCAAAAATAACATCGCAGATCGTCGCAAATACCTGTCAATTAACTAGACATGATATAAAACACATTTCGAAAAAATTGCACTTGTTCAATTTTGCATGATTGCTCCTCACTTGATCGCGACACCGTTGTCTTTTGGCCTTGAACGAAAACTCGTAACTCTGCCCCCATATACGAACATAAACATTTCCAATGTTAAAAAAAAAACAATCACTGACACTTTATTATATTCTTCTCAAGATCGAAATAATAAATAAACTCAAAACACAAAAACACTGTTGTGACCTTCAATATAAACCGTACAGAAGACCCCTCTCACATAAACTACAAAATATCTACTCAAATGTCAAAATTAGTACTTGTTGCGTAATTAGGAAATCATGTACAAACTCGAAATCAATAAACTTGTGGAATAATGAATCACAGTTTTTAATAACATTTTATTTTCTAAAACATTACTAGACGTTCTCAAAAGTTTTTTTCGTGACATTTTTTAGATAATCCCTCCTTCGCATGAATGATAAATCAATCGGCCGATCGAACTATCGGATAGTAAATGATAACGATATTATATGAAACAGCGACCGATTTCACGCGTTCTTTTTAGTGTATTTGCCATATGACATATAACACTATTGCCGTCGCATCGGTCGGACGGCAAAACCTAGGAGCGGGACCAAAATTTTTCGACGTTTCACATCATTCTAACTAACTTTGCATCATTTTTGAAAATGTTTGTGTGTATATTTAATTATTTTGTCGAAATTTGGTACACATGTTGAAATCTATCACCGCACTAAGCCTATTTAAATGGGCTCATTCGGACCCCATTTTAAGGGTGGTTTTTAGGGGCTGAAAAATGTTTTTGGGTTCAAAAATACCGAAAGAATTCTCAGAATCGTTTCAAAATTGAAATTATCTATTAAATCTATTTAATCTATAAAATTTGTAAGTACCTACAAATTTTATAGATTAAATAGATTTTATAGATTAAAATGTCAACTGAAATTTCAGTGTCTTTATAAAATTTGTAAGTACAGTCCTGTCGGGTTATAAAAACACTAGTTTGCAAATAGTGATTTACTTACTGAAGTGTGTACTTATACAGGGTGTTGAATTGAATTCAAGCCAAGAAGGCCGGTGCGTAATATCATGGTTATCTGCTATGCCATAATTTATCTAATTGTCGTTCATTTTGGCTATTATTTAATTTCTAAATATCTCAATATTTATTAACTTTAGCTGATATGTATCGTAATAATTTACTGTTCACTATTAAATACTGTATCGTATTCTGGAATAAAAATGCACTGTTACAATTAAAAAATCGAAGCTGACCTTCGCCTGACCTTCACACTTTTGTATAAAACATTTTTTTATAGTTTGTACCATTTACGAGATATTTCACTACATTGTTTAAGATGTGCCACCCTGTATATACAAACTTCAGTTCTATGGCCAATTTTAAACTAAAAGGTTGAAATAACAGCTGTATGTCATGTCACTGATACGGTATACCTAGTTCCTAAAAATTGATTTATAAATACATCAAAATGCAGTACTATAGGTACTCGTTTTAAACTCACATTTTCCGAAAACCATAGATCTTAGGTCAGTTAAACAAGAGAGCCTTTGCGTAGCTTGAGCGAATTTGCTGCTTCGAGGACATCTCTCAGTTCAGTTCGCCACTGCATTTGTTTTATTTTATTTATTGTAGATTATAGACGCGTCGACATCTCAGGTCATTAGCGTCTTTCAACTACACTAAATAACAACTATCTTAAAACTAAATAACATCACAAAACATCCATGAGCGCAGGTGGGAGTCGAATCCACGGCAGTCCAGTCCAGAGGTTGCGACACTAAGCACGCTAACCACTAGGCTGTACTGCCCTCGCCACTGCATTTGTTATGTACCTAATACCCATAATTTAAGTGTAACTGATGTTGTTGTATTGCAGGGCATCGTACGTGTCCGTTCTAACGATAGTGGCGTTCTCGATGGAGCGTTATCTGGCCATCTGCCATCCGCTACACCTGTACACAATGTCCGGTCTACAGCGTGCCGTACGTATCATCGGCGTCATCTGGCTAATGTCATTGCTGAGCGCCGTGCCATTCGCCGTCTATACAAAAATCAACTATCTCGACTATCCACCCGGTTCGGATCGAGATGCACTCGAATCGGCATTCTGCGCCATGCTGGAACAACCAAGAGGTTGGCCGATCTGGGAGCTCAGTTCCGTACTTTTCTTCATCGTACCGATGCTCATCATTGGTGTGCTGTACGCGCGTATGGGCTTCCGTATCCGCAACAGGACTAAGAATTCGCTCGGAAAAGGCGTCAATGGCTCGGTTCATGGCGAGACCAGACATTCGCAATCCAGAAAAGCAATCATAAGAATGTTGGGTAAGAATAAGCGAAGTCGCAACTATCAGAACCATATAATCTTCTATACTAGAACATAGCTTTTACAACCATTGACGGATTCGGAATTTTTGTCTGGAAAAGGACACCAATTATTGAGTCAATTATGATAGTCTAGGTAGCTTTACATTTTCTTGTCAGAAGCAATGCATTTTTCATATTATATTGTTTTTAATTCCAATTCAAAGAGGGCAGGTGTTCCTTCCGTAAATCGGCCAAGAACTTTTGATTTCATTTATTAATTATTAGTTAAATGAATGCATAATCAATTCACTCGGTTCATATCCATTTTTTAATAAATTCAATACGGTTCATGGGTTCTTGGATTAAAATAAATTGTTATTGATTAATAACTCTTTTATTTATCTTCGTACGACGTTTCGTCTCTTTCGAGACTTTATCAAGTACTGTAACAAAAATATAAACGAATACATCAAGTCAATAGTTGTCTGTCATGGAGAATAACAATTATAATTAGAAATAAAAATTTGTTACCTCAATACGAGTCATTAGTTGTCAAAAATTATACTTAAAATATCAAGACATGAAAATAATAAACTATAATTATAGTAACATCGTTCCATCCTTAATCAATAAAATAAATAATTTTAAAAAATACCAATAATGCAGTAAGAAAACAGCTACCCGTTCTTTCTAACTATTCTAACCAAACTGAACTCATGAATGCATAATGACTGCAAACAGTATATGAAACACCTGTTTATGCATTCATTTAATTATGTATTTGTTCACGACGTCCGTGTTAAAATTTGTATTTATTAATTATTAGGTTGTTCTCTCACCCGTCCCCTCTTTTTTCCTCATCTTTCTTTACAAATGTTTTCTCACACTCCCTTTTTCTCTCTCTACACAGTTTTCTTACTGTCTAACTGCAGTATAGAGTAATAATTCGAAAATAAAGTAACAAATTCAAACTATCATTTTTTATTTCACTAAAATAAATATCTTGGGTGGGAGCGGTCACGATGGAGACATTATTTTTTAAACGCCCTGCGTACGTTCATTCATTTGATACTAATGTTTCTCTTTAGAATCCAAACTATATATTTTATGAAATGCATGTTGTTAATCATGCTATACTATGTCATGTAGAGTGATTAGAAGGAAGCGAACTTACAGAAGAAAACAACGGATTCGTAATCACTAGGTTGTTAAAGAAATGAGAGCATGCGGCCGGAAAACACAAGATTAAAAGCCTCTGTAAATTATAAATAAAGATCTGTAACATTTGCTAGTGAACCGTACTTTGTACATTTTTAAAAAGCGTACTAACTGGCGCGATAGATAGATAGATAGATAGATATTTATTTTGTCAATAATTGAGATACAAATCTATTTGACACGTCAAAAAAAAGTTCACATTAAAAGAAATATAAAATTACTGGCAACATAAAAATTCATCTACACTGTAAAATGCTCGCTCTAATAAGAATTTTTTTATATTTTCCGTGAAAACTGCGTAGGTATTATTTTTTAACTTTTCCGGTAGTTTATTGTAGATGTAGGCTGAATAATTTTCTGGGCAATGCTTGTATACATCTTTTGTTGCCAATGGTAGTTTTATGGCTTTTTTTCCACGAGTATCATAGCCATGTCCATCCTCTGCCAAGGCATAGCTTGCCATATTTTTGCTAGCGAAAAGTAATAAGTTGAAGAGGAAAATACATGGAACTGTCATAATTTTTTCTCGGGGAAAAACATCTCGACATGACTGTCTTCTATCCGTTTTGAACATGGCGCGTATTATTGATTTTTGTTTAATGAAAACGCTCGCGAAAAAGGCACTATGACCCCAAGCTACAATACCATACCGTAGCAAAGGATAGACATGACCATAATATATTGTTTTCAAAATATCAATGCTAGATAAAGCATTAGCCCTTCTCATGACATAAACGAATTTCGATAAGCTTTTACACATACTAGAAATATGATATTATAGGTACCTAATCTTTGGTTTAGTGAAATCTAAATTTTTTTAAACTAAAGCTGTTTTTCTAAGTTTTTAAGTGATACTTTTAAGCCTCGTTTTATTTTCGTTCGATTACGGTGGAGTAGGGATATCGAAGCTACTTTATACGTATTAGGTCGCTGGTTCGAACCCGGGCGCACCATTAATTTTAGTTTTTTTTTTTAACTATTCCATATTCCACTTGATATTTGTTTATATTTTTTTTATTTTGATTATCTATATTTTCTCTGTTTATTTTTTATTTTAATATCTTACAGTGTCAAACTTACAAGGGTGTGCATTTTTAGCTTTGCAGAATTTAAACCACGTAAACAAAATTATATACTTTCGGCGATTTCGGATTAAAAGTATTTAGGGTTATGGCATAAAGTTTTACTTGCACCGTGGTTTCATAAAACCGCACCCTAGTTTTTATTTACCTTATAGTTTCACTTTTCTATAAATTTGTAAGGGTGAAATCTTTTAACGCATTTTGACCTCCTTTCACTTGTCCAATTGATTTGAAACTGTGCAATCGTTTGTAGTTCCGATGACAATATAATATTCTGATATTTTGACTATAATAATATTTCAATAACAACCTTAAAAAATTGAAAAAATATCACATGGTCGAAGTTCCGGTATTGGTGGTCAGAGAACGGGTCTCCGGTGGTTTTTACAATTTTTTTTTATTCAATTGCATCTCTTTTCCACTGAGAATTAAGAGTAACACGCAGAGTATGTGACAATTGTTAACAATTAGTAAATTTTGTTTTTGTTTTCGAGCAATTTCCATGGCTCAATTTTATAAACAAAAATTAAATAAGTTCCGGAAACTTCGATATCTCCAAACAAAGACCGATCTGAAAGGCAGTTATTTTGCATTTTTTGCTCAGAATTCAATTTTTTTATTTTTCGCCTCCTTATGTAAATCATCCTGTATATAAAATAATATTAAAATGGAACAAAGAAATGATGTAGAAATAATAAATATACGTCCTGTTATGCGTTTTATAAACAAGAAAAAACAACAAATTTTTCATTTTTATTGGGTTCATTAATGGAAAATTGTACTCCTACTAAGAATAAATTAAAATATAACTTCTAGAAAGTATGTACAAAACGAAAACAAAATGATAAAGTATTCAACTTAAACAAGTGTGTTTATATATGACATAAGGGCATTCTGTCCAGCGGGTCAAGCTAACCCGCGAGCCGCGTCAGGGGCAGGGGGGGCACCGATAGACGCCGGCCTCTGAGGATGTCATACATATAACTTAAATTTTGAAGCCGAAAAATATCTATATAATTAATCACCTTCCACGCAAATCAAAAACACGCATAATCCCTATATTTAATGAGAAATAAAGGACTTGACATAAACGGTGTTCTTTTTTACAAGCTTTTAATTGACTTGCTGTGTTAGTTAGTATATGTGTGGGTCAAATCTTGCAAGTCAATTTTGAGCGGCTTCCACGTATCCGATCGATTTGAAATTTTGTACACGCATATGTATTCCCGATAACAATACATGAAGAAATCGTTTTTAGAATAAAATTCAACTCCTAACGGGAGTAGGTTCCCTTTCTGACCTAAACGTCCACTCAAAAGGGATTTTTCGTAATTCAATCCCTACAGGAATCAAAAGGGGTAACATTTTGAAAGACTAAAATGAACAAAATAAAATATTAGTAAAAAAACGCTAAATTAAATATATACACTACTTGGTGAATTTGACAGTGGGGGGGTCTTTGACCCGGGCGCCTCAACCCCTAGGGACGGCCTTGATTCGGTCAATAAGTAAGCGTTCAACGTTCAATGTATGAAGGACGAAGCAACTTATCTTTTATAAATATTGATAATAATATAAACAAAAGACTTTATGAAATGTAAACATTCCAAAACTTGCTACAAATTTTCAAAAAATAAATAACTACCTATTGGTATAAATATATACTTATACATAATAATAACGCTAACGTTTTTTAATCACCCATCCTTTTGCAGGAAATAAGAACAGGGCTAGAGTAGAAAATACGAATTAATCATATTTCACCTGTTGCCATTTTATATTTCCTGTAATGAGACACGACAGCAAATTTAGTGTTCGTTTCAATTTTACATTTTAAAATAAAATATTACATTCTTGTCTTATTTTGTAATTCAATTAAAATTCCATTTCAATTCATAATGAAGTCTACTAAAAATCAATTGCCAAAGGGTATTTAAACTTTTTAAAGTAATAGACATTTATTACACTGTCATACCTGCACATCTTCTAAATATATATTAAGTATACAGTAAACACGCAATATGGAATTTAATTGTTTACTGAAATTAGTTTTTATTAACTTCCTGGCAATATGCAAACCTATTCTGAAAATCTTGACGGACGTTTCGGATCGTTACTGGACGAAGGACTCTAATTTCGGCACGAATTATACTAAAAACCAAATTTATTTGAAATCATCAGATCTGGTTACTGTTTTGTTGTAATTGTTACAGCAAAACAGTTAACAAAGTAACCAGATCTGGAGATTTCAAATAGATTTGGTTTTTAGTAGAGGGATGAGATCGAGGGAACGGCAATTAGTTGTTTGTTTTCTTTTATTAGATGAGTTTTCATCAGTCAAAGTTTGTCGATGAGCTAATAAATCACCCTGTAAAGTGTTTTAAATCATGACGTATAGTTGAGCATTATTTCATTATTATATAACTTATGAATTTATTTTTCATAAAATTATCATTTTGGTTTTTTGCTGTTAGTATATTCTAAGACATCTGCGGTCCTAAAGCCTGAAAACATTTTGAAAGAAAATTATGTCTCAAAATAGAATTATTTTCTGTACGTTGACCATAATATGGTCAACGTATATAATGTCTTCAATGATCACAATTCTTCGGAACCGAAAGTGGTCAATGTAGACTGAATTGTACACAATTTGGAAGGCTTAGACACTCACGATGTGCATTTTTGATAATACACCCTATATAAACAATATTTACAGAACCTATAAATTTTCTATTTTTCTCAATCGTTCAATCAACGAAACAATATTTCAGTGAAATACGTACACCTATCATTTCAAAATTCGCACGCACAATACACCTCATATGTACGAATCTGCGTACAATAAAAAACTTTTTAACAAAAAAAACCTCCTTCAAAAAGGCACTAAAAAGAGGAAAATAATGAAATTTTGAGGTCTGTGCCAATTAAAATATGAAATTGGCTAAAAAGAAGATATTAATCACTATACTATACTTTTTAACAGACTTCATATTTTAATTGGCACAGACCTCAAAAATTCATTATTTTCCTCTTTTTAGTGGCTTTTTGAAGGAGGTTTTTTTTTTGTTAAAAAGTTTTTTATTTTTTACTTTTTACTTTTTAGTGTCAAAAAGTAACATTTACCTTAAAGAATCACACGCCGTTACTTACTTTTATTAAAATAGCCGAACTACTGAACCGATTTTTATGAAATTTCTATGGGACCAGTCTGAAAGTATATCCTTTCAAATAAAAACAAAATTTCAAAATCGGTTCATAAACGACGAAGTTATCCGCGAACACACATAAAACATAAATACATAAAAAATATATACGGTCGAATTGAGAAACCTCTTTTTTTTGAAGTCGGTTAAAAACACATTACCTTTATTATGTAGTTACATGTGTATCCCTTCTTACCCAAGGTTTTCTCAAAATTTATAAACGCCAAATGCACATATTGTACTAGTTGACAAAAAACTACATAAAAGCAATAAAAGTAACCCTTGACCACCCGCGGTCCATTTATAGTAAATGAAAGTTCAAAGATATCCCTTTCACACGCTTTTTCCGAGTTGCACAGGCACTTAATGTTAGTCCAGTTAATTTATAAATAAATATGGGTGACACAGTACAAAACGGGAGCATTTCTACTTTGTTGATCAAATATAAACTATAGCTGGCGATGAAATCCAGAATTCACAAATCTTAAATTATAAGTCAGCAAATTAAATAAATTACACAAGAAAGTAAATAAATTATTAAACAAAATTAAATATAAAACAACAGAAACAATTAAATACTTATTTTATAAAATATAAAAAGTTAAAATAATTAATCAAATAAACATTTTTCTAAAACAAATACTTATTATTACTATTATTTTGTTACGCCGATTGGCCGCGTGACATAACTATATGTTAGGTATATTATGCAAGATTGCTTTAAAAATGTAGAAACGCCTCCATAATTCTGTTATTGCCTATAGAAAAAAAAATTGTCAAACAGATAAAAATGTAGCTTTTTTAAATGTTCTACATAATTAATACAATGCATTTCATAATTAATGATTGAAGCAATTAAGTACAATTTGATATTTTGATACAATATATATTTTGGTGATCATCTGGAAAACCGAAACAACTTAAAGAACATTTCAAAAGAGCATAGTTGGAAAATATTTAATAAAATTCGATATCTGAAATATGAAAACAACTTATAAGTAGATACCCCATTTTTTTCACCAATTAGACCGCTAATGGCCCTAACTGTTGTGCGAATATGTGCGACAGTCCATTGTTTCTCATCAGATTAAAAAAAGTGACAAAAAAATAATATCATCATTTACTACTAGGTACCTACTTATTAGGTACATTAAAAAACACTAAAAAATGACAATTTTTGAGTTGTGTCGGTTTTATAAAAGCGTCGTTTTTTATGTGGGTATTTATAATATGTATAATTTTTTCATGAACTTATGTACTATATTTTATGTAGAGCTCTTCAAATAGTGCAACTTTTAAATTTGCAACAATAACATCCTGCCTACTTCCAAAACTAATAATAACAGAAATATGGGGGCATTTCTAAACCTTTCATCGATCCTGTTTGTAAAAACAAAACTATTAAAATTCAGATTTAATATAAGTACATAGTAAGTACCACTTTTTCGCGCATTATAGGTTTCATGTCAAAACATGTTGCAGTACGCCTGATCATCACAAATAAACTTCAATAATAATTTTTTTTTTAATTTGTTGTTTATATTTTTTGGTAGTAAATAGGTGATCCTTCTCGAGATAAAACAAATAGAATCTAGAGATAATCTCATTTGTGCGATTCTATCGAAAAGATTTTGTCACATTGTTTCAATTCATATAAATATACGTATTACTGTTGGGAAAAGTTTGCACATTCTTTTTTCTTTGTCAAAACTAATTTCAAAGTGTATCGTAGTGATAAATTATTGTCAAAACTCCTGAATTGTACCATTTATCAATTATTATCTTTATATACAAAAAATGATTATATACAGAGTGCTTAAGAGTGCATGTCGAAAACCTGCGAGCCCTTCATCGAAAACTATTTCCTCGCCCAGAGATAATAATTATTTCTAAATTTTTATTTGATATACAATATAAGGTTCAGCTACACCTTGTATTTATACTTTATAGTACCTAATATGTAAATATGTGGTGAAGGTGCCGTGATTAATAGTTTCGCTTCCACCACATTTATATATATTTTAAAAAAAGTTATATACTAGCAGCGAATTTAGTGACAGCTTTCCAAACTAAAAATCTGTTACTATTTCTGCCCTCTAGTGAGCAATTGCTAAATTAAAGAAATATATAATAAAATAATTTAAAAATAAGTTACTAGCAGCGATATTTAGTGACAGCTTTCCAAACTAAAAATCCGAACGACAGGCGACTTTGATTCGCAGTGGGAGAATTTCTCGCGGGGGAAGGGTAATTCATAAATTCTTATCTCTGGAACTACTGAACCTATTCTAAAAATTCTTTCACTAATAGAAAGCTATTATATCTTAGGTGATATAGGCTATACAGTGTGTCCACAGACTCATCCTCAACATGGGGATCTCCGTTGTTATGGGAGATAGAGATTTGGTTAAATGAGACAAAATGTGCAGAATCTCCAGTACTACTACCCTGCGTAGTCAAACTTTCCATATTTTGCTTGGTTCGCGACCGACAGTTGAAAAACGAGATTTACCCATTTTCGTTTTTTGTTTATAACTCGCTTATTAAGTAAGTTAGAAAAAAAATATTTTCACTTTCTTAAGGCCCTTTTTTATGAAGATTTCAAATCTCTTTTCATATTTTTATTTACATTTATAGTTTTAGAGATACTTGTATTAACTTTGTTTTTTTAAATACACGTCAAAGATGGCCATGACACCATTCGAAAGAGATTTTTTTTCTCTTTAATTTGATATCAGGGTTGATGGATTTATTTTCAAAAATAACAGAGTTATACGTAAAACACTGATTTTTAATAGTAGGCTATGCTAAATTAATTGATAAAACAACAGAAGGCTTAGCAAACAGTTGAAATTCGCGTTGGCTTAGTAAACGGCTGTTTTGTTTTAGCTGTCAAAATGTAGTTTGTTGTTAATTTGTCAGTTTACTAAGTGATTTATTAAATTTACTTTTGTTATCATGGAACCATTTTGTAACAATGAAAAATAAGCGATTTTCAACAATTGATCGTAAAACAGTAGTTTTATCTTCTTCATTTATTCGCGTTGACTTAGTAAACGGCTTTTTAAATGATCCATAGTTTATAAAATTTACTCGTAAGTTTCTGTAAATAGACGAATGAGGTTGTCTTCGTTCTGGATACTGATCGAAGTACTTTTCTGCAGCTCTGGTCGAATTTTTGTGACATAGAGTGTAACAAGATAGCATATCAAATTTTTCATTGTTACAAAATGGTTCCATGATAACAAAAGTAAATTTAATAAATCACTTAGTAAACTGACAAATTAGCAACAAACTACACTTTGACAGCTAAAACAAAACAGCCGTTTACTAAGCCAACGCGAATTTCAACTGTTTGCTAAGCCTTCTGTTGTTTTATCAATTAATTTAGCATAGCCTACTATAAAAAATCAGTGTTTTACGTATAACTCTGTTATTTTTGAAAATAAATCCATCAACCCTGATATCAAATTAAAGAGAAAAAAAATCTCTTTCGAATGGTGTCATGGCCATCTTTGACGTGTATTTAAAAAAACAAAGTTAATACAAGTATCTCTAAAACTATAAAAGTAAATAAAAATATGAAAAGAGATTTGAAATCTTCATAAAAAAGGGCCTTAATAAAGTCAAAATATTTTTTTTCTAACTTACTTAATAAGCGAGTTATAAACAAAAAACGAAAATGGGTAAATCTCGTTTTTCAACTGTCGGTCGCGAACCAAGCAAAATATGGAAAGTTTGACTACACAGGCTAGTAGTACTGGAGATTCTGCACATTTTGTCTCATTTAACCAAATCTCTATCTTCCATAACAACGGAGATCCCCATGTTGAGGATGAGTCTGTGGACACACTGTATTTAATTTTGATAAATTTCTTGCGGGGGGGGGGGGCTAATTCTTGTGGGGATAATTCTTTTGTATTTTAGCGTATAGGGTGAATGCTACTAATATAATAAACACCACCAGCCCGGCTTCGCTTCGAAGGGGGAGAATTTCTCGCGGGGGGAAGTATGATGAATAACTATATGTGTCTAGATAATATTTAAGTAGAATGTAACTTTACAAAAAGTACTGATATCCCACTAAAAACATTAATGTGAAAAAGGAGCCAAGTTCGCTGCAAAGAACATCTTCGCCGAAAAAAGAATTGAGATCTATGTGGGTGCCAAGTTTTCACTTGGTAAGTTTTCATGTTTTATATTATAAATAAATTAATCGTGTGTGAAAACGTGCGAAGTGACAACTTGGCACCCACTTAGATCTCAATTCTTTTTTTGGCGAAGATGTTCTTTGCACCGAACTTGGCCCCTTTTTCACATTTATGTTTTTGGTGAGATTACTTTTTGACACTTTAGGACTTAGGTAATGCAGTTTTATATAATCTGGTTACAGCCGCTGTCGTTATAGCGTTCTTCGTATGCTGGGCACCGTTCCATGCTCAGCGTCTTCTCTTCATCTACGGCAAAGAGTCGCAACACTTCAACACGATCAACGAATGGATGTTTTACATTACGGGAGTTCTTTACTACGTCTCGTCAACAGTCAATCCGATTCTTTACAATGTCATGTCCAACCGATATCGG
Source organism: Mongoloraphidia duomilia (assembly GCA_039654895.1). NCBI lineage: Eukaryota > Metazoa > Arthropoda > Insecta > Raphidioptera > Raphidiidae > Mongoloraphidia > Mongoloraphidia duomilia. The sequence goes on along the minus strand of CM077524.1, from coordinate 43,291,606 downwards.
GTTGCATTCAAAGAAACACTCTGCGGCGCCAATACCGGCAGCATGAAACGCAACGCCGCTTTTACTAGAGAACAGTCCAGCTTCCGGGAAACTATAGTTGGTGGTGGCTATGATGGCACGCAATTGGTAACTAAATATTGTCTTTTCGCCTTAAAAAGCGACAAAAAATTAGAAATAAAAATTAGAGTACGTTACAGAAGAATATCATTTTTTTCTCAAGACCAAATTCCCTGACCGAATCTGATTTTTTTCCCTGACTTTTTTGAAAATTTTTCCTTATTTCAAACCTAAGCTAACGAACTTTAATAGGACCTAATCAAATTTTTTACCCCTGACCCTTTTCAAAAGTTAAAAAAGGTACAAGTATTATAACCTGTTAGAACCTGTTTACGCGGCAAAACAATGAAATGGTAAACCGAATAATTCGGCCGAATATCCGGTTCGGTAAAGGTTAAACCGAATAGTATTCGGTATTCGGTGAAACCACTATTCGGCGCATCTCTAATAATTACATTATATTATTCCAGGTTCGAGTAAGATCTATAGCTCCAGACCGGAAAAGATATTCTCAAAGATTTAATCATACTGTGAGAAGAGAAACAGCCAACACGGTAACGTGGGAAGAACAGAGAGGAATGCTGGAAGACGATAAATTCGTGAACCACGATGATTCAGACAATGTAAAAACAACAGACGTTGTTGTCATTGTGAATTCGTCTTTAAATGGTAAAACCAAGTGTTATACAGCCAATTCGACTGTAAAAAGTGCGGCTATAAATAACTTTGAACAGAAAAGTACCCTAGCGTGTATTGAAGAAAGTGATAATTCTAAATCTGATATTAATTTGGTTGAAACATGTATTTAATTTAACAATTTCTAATATATATTTTAAAAACGCATTACTTTTAAAAAATGCCACTGATCATAATTTTATATCGGGTTGATTGAAACTATTTTGATAAATTGTATAAAAAATTTAATACTTCTCTTGTGAAAATAATACGGCAGTCTATAAGCTTCTCGTTAAGTCAGCCCTCTTAGTCATTTCCCTCCTGTTCCTTGCTGTTTTTAACCGTTACGACTTACGAGTTCCCATGCCGTGATGAAACTGCAGTTAGATAACGATCGTGGTTAGATTTCACAGTATATTTGGCTTGGACTACGAAGATATAAAAAGGAAGGGCTCTCGTTCTTAAATTAAATAATTTTCAGATAATAAATTGAAGAAATTTTGCTCAAATCGTTTAGGCTATTAAAGTTTTAGCTAGAGACATACAGTACTATCTTTAATCCATCGCTCGATAATCCGACTAACATTATAATACGCCGTTTTTTAACTAGGTACCTAGTTGAAACCTTAATGCAAAATTATTTTATCCGCTGGTTCTTTGTAAGTCATGTTTTGTAATCCAACGCTTACGCCAAAAGTACAAATATTATGACGTGATCAACATCGTAAGTATTGATTTTGTGCAATAAGTGGTGATTATAATATTATGTGTTAACACAACATAATATAACAACATAATATTATGTGTTAACACAAAACTGTAATTAATATACGTACCTTCATAATTTAGTATTTTATGTCTTTTTATTATAAATGCAAAAGTCTATTTCTCATTGCAGTTATTGTTACAAAATAAATGTGACTTTCCTTTACCATGCATACAAGTACACCGTAATTCGCCACTTCCACTAATCCGACACTAGCAGCTAACTTGGTTTTCGTGGGTGTGGATTAAAGAGAGCGTACTGTATATCATACAAGATGTTTCATAAACATTGTGCCAAACTTATAGAGGTTGTATAAGGCATCAAAATAAGCAATTTTGGTCATTAAACTCCTGTCCGGAAGAGTGCCGTTTTGGAGGTAGGTTAAATGACAGACAAATTTAAGGGTACCTACTGTTATTTTATTTATACAGCATATGAAAAATGGGCCATTTCGATAGCAACTTGTTAATTCACTACTTAATTGTTTGTTAAATTGTTGCTCTTGATTGAAACACGCTACATAACGTGATACACATTAATCATTAAGTAGTGAATTGATTTACAATTAACAATTAAGTACCTAGTGAATTAACAAGTTGCTATCGAAATGGTCAATTTTCATATGCTGTATTAATAAAATAATAGTACCCTTGTGTCATTTAACCTACCGCTAAAGTGGCACATTTCCGAACACGGATTTATTGACCACAATTGCTTATTTTGATGCCTTCTATAAGTTTGCCACAATATTTATGAAACAAGCTGTATATGAACAAAATTATATGTGCTAATATTTTGTGATATGCTATATAATATATTATGATATGCTAGGAATTGTATTATTAATTTGGATTACTTAAATCTTGGCCTCCATTATCAAGAATAACACTTAAAATGTAATTCAATCAATCGATATGAAAATAATTATGATTTAAATTGTTTATATGAATGTACATTTTTAAATTAATGTAAATGAAAATTATAAAGAAATAAATATATTTTTTTTATAAAATTTAAAAACAGATTTTTTTCTTCCATAAAGCAGGTCTCGTCTACATTTAATTTGCTAAAGTTACAGCTTGATTTTTAAGAAACACGAGCTTAACTCTTTCCTCACTTTCAAGAAAGGTGCATAAATTTCCACAGCGTCGAAAAGGGTCTCAAAACTACTTCTTTGTAAATATTCCTGAGTTTTAGGGCCAAAGTTGAAACTAATTAAATTCCAAATTTTTAACCGCTACTACTCTCTCGCCTTTAATTGGCGGCGGAACGACTTTTTTTTTGGGAGACTACAACTTTAGCAAAAAACAATGCAGTTTAACATTTCTTTCTAAGCAGATTTCGTCCTGACTGGACAAATACAAAAATTTTATAAACATCGCAAAAAGAAAATCTTTGAAAATTTTAATCAAAAAAAAGTTTTAAATAAAAATTTGCATGGCTGGGGGCATCTAACGCCATTAATAATTTAATCATAAGTTGTTCCACTTTCAAGAAATACACTTTTTACAAAGAAAAATGCTAGAGAAAAGATGGGCGAATATGCATGACAGTTGTCTGCGGGCAAAATTAGCTAGACATACCCTGAAAGAGTTGGTAAAAGGTATCAAAAATGTATTTCCATTTTTTTAGAATATAAGCTGTGTATGTATTTTTTTTTTCTATCAATACACAATTATGAACATTATAATAGTTTTTTAAACTACTTATTTGAGTACGAAACAATATAACAAAACGTTACACAAAATAAAAATTACAAATACGTAAATAATAACAAAATACAGTTGCAGTAAGAAAACAATAGTTCAACTTTTTAAACTTCACTTTCATTCAAAAACTGTTTGTTATGTCAAAATCATTTTTTATTGGTACTCAATTAATTTTTTTTAGCATTTAGTTCTAAAAATTTCAAACTTAGAACTAAAGAAAAGATGATGGCGTTTCCTATGTTTGTTTTTTATAGGGTGCGATAGAGAAACCTGACGATTTTTTAAATCAAATATCGTACTGAAATTTTTTCTTTTTAACACGCTTTTATTAGCTTCACCTGTATGTTTGCTTGCTTGCTTGTTTGTCAGTTTGTAACCGACTTCTTTGAACTTGATTTTGACCAACTTTGAACGGTCAGATTTAGTTTAAACTTTGCACACTTATCAAGGACCGACGACAATACAATAATTCAATAAGTTTGTCCCATTATCCTGACCAGGATCTCCAGGACTAAAAAAAAAAAAAAGCAAAAAACTTCTGATTGAACTGAAACTTTGCACACTTATCAAGGACCGATGACAATACAATAATTCCATAAGTTTGTCCCATTATCCTGACCAGGATCTCCAGGACTAAAAAAAAGCACAAAACTTCAGATTGAACTGAAACTTTGCACACTTATCAAGGACCGATTACAATACAATAATTCCATAAGTTTGTCCCATTATCCTGACCAGGATCTCCAGGACTAAAAAGCAAAAATAAATTATAATTTAAAAAAACTAAAAAACATGCTTTAATGAACTAAAAAGTAAAAATAATTAATTTTATTGTAAAAAAGCGTGGGGTGGTATAAAAATATGATACAAAGCACCCCACGCTTTTTTACAATAAAATTGCGTGTTTTTTAGTTTTTTTAAATTATAATTTATTTTTACTTTTTAGTCCTAACTATTTAATGGTTAGACATAGTTAAATATTCGATAACACGTTTTCACCGAAAATCGTTTTAATGAGTTTGATTTCTGTGTGTTGTAGAACTCGGACACAAATTAGAATAGCGAAAAATAACTCAGAAATGAAAAAAATTTTCATTGGAGAGCAGCCAATTATATAATTGTTTCGAAACATTGGAAAAAATCATTTTACCAACCAGTGGTCACAGTCAGGATTCTAACCTGAACCTTTCCACTTTCGCGGCGGAATGAGCTTACAATACTCAACCGTAAGCTCATTCCGCCGCGAAAGTGGAAAGGTTCAGGTTAGAATCCTGACTGTGACCACTGGTTGGTAAAATGATTTTTTCCTATATGTTTCGAAACAATTATATAATTGGCTGCTCTCCAACGAAAAAATTTTTCAATTGCATTTCAGCCGTATAAAACTATTATTTATCAAAACTCAGAAATAACGCTATTAATATATTTTTAAAATGTTCGAATTCTGTACATTTTTTCTAATTATTATTAATACACCTAGTTTTTCTAAATAATTGAATGTATAAATCAAGTTTTCATTTTATTCTTTCCGACTGTCCATTAAGAACAATTAATTTAACAAATCAGAAAAAATTGTACAAAATTTAAACATTTCGTTTTAATATAATTTTAGAAACAATATTTTAAAATTATTTAATATTTCAGAAAAGATTTCCCATATTCATCGAGTTTCCCACAGATCTGATCTGTGGCCCCTATATCTACTAATATCTGGCCGAAAGGCTGCACAAAATTTCGCACTACCACCCATACACAATCGCCGTTGTTCAAAACCTAAGTAATCTTGACTTAGAAAATCGACAGTTTATCGTGAATTTCTTCTAAATTATAAACAAACACGATTGCGACAAGCATTCTGCTTCAATAAGCAATATAATTTATCAATTATCATTACATTAACCATTAAAAAATATCTGTATAATACTTTATTGCAAAAATCGTCAGCGTCCTCTGCCGCCTGTATAAATAAAATCGAAACAATACAATATATTTTGAAAAAATCTAATTTTCTTCACTGTCATCATCAGAGACTGTGTCACTATTATCAGAACTACTAAGTTCTTGAACTGGAGGTCTATTTGTGTTGACAAATAGATCTTCATCTTTCGTATCACAATTTTTATCGTCTTTACTGAATTCTACTGGCCAAACACTACACTTTTTAAAATGTTTTATATGTTCAGTTGTTAACACTTTCACCATTTCACCTTTGACTTTTACACCCTCCGATATTGGGTCTATTAAAATAAAATCACCTCTTTTAACCCACACATTCTTTCTAAATTTTGTAGGCATTGAAATCAAAAATGCCATTCCATCGGCAGACTCTACTTCATGAAGATTGTTACCGCGACTTGCAAGAATTTTAACAATTTGCTGATTGTCAGTTGGAAGATTGAAATCGTCTTCAAGTACTTCTTTCAAAACATGTTTTCTTTTTGTAGCACGCGACATTTCTGGAAAAAAAAAACACAACTTGTTACCTACTTATTAATATTATATACATAAATTGTATTTGGGAAATACATATTTAGAAAAAACTAGAAAAATTTTGAATACCCTACTAAAATCTAAAAAATTTACTATAAAATACTGATTATATAATATTATATATTATAATATTATGAAGTATTAGAAATACTTTGTATTATGTCCGTCTTGTGACTTCTTGTGAATTTACACTATGTGTTTCAGCAACGAGTTGCCATCTGAAGATGGCAACTCGTTGCTGAAACGCGTAGTGTAAATTCACAAGAAGTCACAAGACGGACATAATACAAGATATTTCTAATACTTCATAATATTCATATAGTGACTCGGAGACCCAACACTCTAAAAATGTATTATATATTATTGCACAAAATCTCTTAAAAATCATTGATACTTTAATTTCAATTATTAACTACTTCTTTTGTATTAACATGTGCTCTAAGATAAAATTTGATTTAAATAAAATGCAAAAGTCACATTAAAACTTCATTTAAATTCACCTTTCACAATATAAATGATCCACCAGCTTTCTCTAATGTTTGATAAATGTCTAACGATTCGCCTGGAGGAATTCCGTAACCATTTTTCAAGCCATGTGGATTAGATGGCGTTTTGCAATCAATTTGACTCTCTTTACGTAAAACTTTGTCTACCTCAACTGACGTAAAAAAGGCTACTGATTGAGGCAAATCTTCTAAGCCAAGACACTGGGCGCAGAATGCTCTCGTCAAGAGATTGGTTATATGCATTGCAAGAGCAGCCTGATATCTATATTGCTCAGGAACCAAATACCTAACTTCATCATGAAAACTTAAAACAAACCTAGCATTGTCTTTCATCAACCACCTCATTGAAACTAGCATTAAATGTAAAAAGTCCACAGCACCACTTTGCACAACCCAATTGATACGTGTTGGTAAGAATTTCTCATCAGGCATTGTTCCAGGCTCCAATGACCGAGTCAAACGGCATTGGAGAAAAGGCGTCACAGGTTCAGGACTTCTAGCAATTTCCTCTAAACGATTGAACATCGCCGATTCTGTACCGCCTTCCCATTTAGGTTTATGAAACATTTCGTCTAATGTCTTCCCATGAGCTTTCGCTAATTTCATTGCCTCCCACATATTGTAGGGCCTGTCTAAAAAGTCATCCAAGTATTCCTTTTTCATTTGATATGTTCGTTTTCCTTTAGTCATGCTAAACATTTTCATAGCTTTACCTCTAGCTTCATTATTCGGCATCGATGGATTGAACTGCTTTAAAAGACGTTCAGCAAAGTTTTGTCCAGCACCATAAATTCGAGCATAGTTTATAACTTTAGCATGATCACGTGAGATTCCTACAGCTTTAGCAGTTACACTGTGCATATCTGTACCTGATGATTTACTTCCACTTAATGTCATCCAGCCAAATGGTGTAGCACCATGCATCTGATATAAATGCGAATCTCCAATAACTGATGCAATCCATAACTCCTGTGAATCGACATCAGCTCCAACTATATTATATCCTGGAGGTGCTTGAACCAGCCCCCTTAATTCAGAACCCACTCGTTCAACATGCGCATTTGAAGCAGTCATCCAAGTTGGTTCCATAGCACGTCTGGTCAATGTTCCACAAACAACAACTTGTGGTAGAATTGCACCATACTCATACGATTTATTTATAAAACTTGGCAAACATAAACTGTCCAGCCATACTACTAATTGTTTCATAATTCGATCGCGATTATTTCTCCAATATGACAACATTCGTGCAATAGCTAAAACTTTCTCTGTATGAGTATCATCTCCTGCTAAGACGTTTTCAGAAAATTTATTAACAAAGTCTTTAGCCAATGGATTTCCAACTCGGTGTGAAATTCCATCTTTATGTGGTAATTTCATAAAGTAGCAACAGTTCTCTAGAATTGTATTACACCAAACGCCTGTACCATTATAGACGCCAGAGGTTTTGTCAGCTTTTTTCTTACTGTAATATTCCTTTCTGGCCAAATTTTCCTGGACATCAATCCATAAATTATTTATTCCAATATTACCTTCGACTTTATCAGATTTCAGAGTCATAACAGGACATTTAGCTATCAACTGTTCAAGAGGAATGTGCTCAACTTCGTCAGCATTAGTTGAAAATGGAATCAAAAATCCCCAGCCTTGACCTTTAATATAATGTAGAGGATAACCTTCCCATGTCAAACGTAACAATTTGGGAGTAACTTGCATGCCTGTGCTTATCGACTGAGGACCAGGTGTCCAATCAGGAGTGCTTCCAGGCTTTGTACAAAGCTTTCGATACCATGCTGGATATCCTGGAAGTAAAGGTTTAACGGCAGGCAAAAATTGTTTCGTTTCCATTAAGTATTTGAACTTATTTTCCAATGTTTTTAAATATTCATCAAGATCGTCCTCTAAGTCAGTATTCGTATTTTGAATATCTGGCAATTTATCATTTTTATTCTCCAATACTTCAGTCTCATTTGGCTTTGGTTTTTTAATGTTTTTCTTAATTTTCAATTCTTGCAAACTCCAGTCTTGATCCCACATCCATAAATCATTACGAAATTTAGAATCATGCAATAGCTGACAAGTATTATCCGCTCTACGAGTCAAAAGAAACTTGGCTTCATTTTCAAGATCCTCAAACGTTTGTTCACAATCATCAATATATCTTTTCCAGTTTGAATTCACTGGTAAATACGCGGTTCCAAGTTCAAGCATACCCGCAAAAGTTACTGGATGTGGGAACCTTTCCAAAAACAGTGGAAATAAAGCTTTAAGTACACAATGTGTAGCAGTTACATCGCCTGAACAATAATTCATTGCTATTTGAAAATTTTGTATAACATCTGCTAAATCACCTTCAACGAAAATATCTCGAGTCGCTTTATCTAATTCAGCTCCACAATATAATTTATAAACATCTGCTAAATTATTCAATGAGCTATAAGATTTCCACAAGTTATCTTCTTCATCAAATTTGCCCGATTTCAATACAGCTCTCTGGTAGCTAGTTAACCCACTCACACAAATATGCAGCGACATTGTATCCACAAATCTCATACCGGTCCGTCGAAGCCAATATTGTTCTTTTATTCTAGCCCTATCATATGACACATTATGTCCAATAAGAACTCGTGGCTTTGCTAAGTTGGGTTTTAAATCTTTACCAGTTTCAAAAGCATCGCTCTCCAATGCTATAAGATCAGATAAAACATGATGACGGTTACCTGTTGGTTTACTACTGCCATTTATCAATGAATCACTAACCCAACCATACCACGCTTTGTCTGTAACAGCAGTCGCTAGGGTAGGCATGTCGCCGGCTTTCATGCACACTTCAACATCAAATATAATGCAGTCTTCAAGAGGAAATGGCACACTTTTCGGTTTCTCATTTGGAGCATATCTTGTCCAGCCTGGTTTAAAATCCCAATATTCTGGCTTTGCAACTTCACTTTTTATTATTTCATTTACAAGATCTCTATACGGGGCACACTGTTGTTCCCCTATGTTCTTAAAATGTTCACCAAGATTTTTTCCTTCAAGTTTTGGAAGTTTAAAGTCGACATCTGGTACACATTTAGTAGTTACATCCATGCCGTGTTTTTCAAAATCACGCAAACATTGTTTTAGTACAGTCGATGAAGATTTGTTACTAATATTAACATTAAAAATTTGTTTGTATAAACCTGTAGAAAGCATTTGTATGTTAACATCATTTATTCTCGTCTCAAATGATTTCTTTTCATGAGAAATGTTTGACTTGGCACTATTTGTTGATGTATCTTTATTGGCTGATTTGTATCTTTTAATAACAGTCGATGGAATAAAATAACCATTCGCATGTTTTTCATTAGCATTATTCGTACATACTTGCTTGTGCAGATCCATAGACTGCATCTGAATGTTTGCATCATTTACTGTTGACGAATATTTTTTTTCTGAAATTTTCGTTTTGGCACTCTTTTCTGCTGTTATTTTTTTACTAGACGGCTTATATATTTTAATTACAGTTTTTGGCCAATAGTCTCGTATTTTTTTATACGCACTATAATTTCTATTTTGTGGAGATATAAAAAGTTTACATATAAAATGCAGAGAAAAATATCTATTACGTCGTTGAAGGCAATATGCTAAATTAGGATGAAGTCGCATTTTTGACATTAGCATCACTGCAATTCTCCTTCACCCTGAGTGAAAATGCAAATTATATACTAATTATACTACTTATACTACTGGTCCATAAAGACAAAAATTAAAATTACTTACTTTTAAAAAAAATAGGTAAACACTAGGGAAATGTATAAGTAGAGTTTCAGGTTTTCTGCAGCAATTATTTTATCTGAAACAATTTTTTTTAATTAGTACTTCGATTTTTACACAGTCCCCATATATATAAAAAGAGCAAGTTTATTTGCAAGAAAATCAACACAATTTGGATTTTGAAAAAATACTTGGTCGACAGGTAGGTACAAAATAGAAAATTAACCCACATTTGGAAAAGTGACGTGAACTTAAAATTCTACTTGTGAAATATAATACACCGCCTTGTTATCTCAATAACTACTGTAAAAATAACAAAATAAATACGTTTTGTGTATTACTTAAAGTCACATTCGCAGAGAACAGATGTCACATTTGATAGCGTTTGCATTTTAAGGTTAAGAATAAGAAGTTACACCAACTTAAACATAATCAGTAATACCAACAATTATAAATTGGCCCTACTCCACAGCTTCAAAATTCATGGCCAAAAATTATCTGTCAAATTTGACGTTTGAGATATTCTAAAATAATAAATATAAACTGTAATATTTAATAATTTATTGACATTATTGACATCACAAAAAAATATGGGTAAGTTCGATGCGTAATGGGTTTGAAAGAATTATTTCATTACTGTCAATAGACATATCTTTTCACTGCATTTAATTCATTATTACTTGCAATTTATTTTTCCAACTGATATTTTATAATACTCTCAATTAGCTTTGGCTTAAATCGACACTCATACTAATTTCCATTATTCAAATTGACCATTTTTTGTAGCAGAAACTACAATTGAATCAGAAACGTTGGATTTATCAAACAAGAAATTAAAGAAACTTAACAAAGCTGAGTCCAGTGAAACTAATGTCACAACATTAATATTAGATGAAAATGATCTGCAAAAATTAGATAATATTGACTCATTTCCAAAATTACAAAAGGTTATTTTTTTAATTTTCTGTTTAAACGTGAAAAGAAATAGGTAGGTACTAGGTACTAGAGATGGGTAGCTCCGGATGGATACGGGTCCGCGGACCCGTATCATTTGTATGAGTGATGGTTGTAGATCCGAGTGCAAGTCGGACACGTATCCTTTGGTACTGGATAGTGGAATGTAATGGAACTAGGGATGTGTCAATCCGGTCCGACTCGTCCCAAACGAACGAATCAAGCCATGAAACGAATCGGACCGAATCAACATGATGCAAAAGAATGAATCCGATGGAACGAGATTTCTTTCTGCAGTGTTGATCTGAAATGAAAGGAACGAAATGGAACGGATTTGTTTGATGTTTCACACATTGATATTTTTGTTCGTTCTGAATGTATATCGTTCCGTATGCATTTCAAACGAAAGTGTTTATGAACTGACACCGCATACGACAGTTTGAATTATATTTTATTTAAATATTTTGAATCTTGGTGATAAATTTGAACACAAACACAATATTATTAACGCCAAAGCTAAAATATTTTATTGAAATGTACCTCTGACAGAAAAATATTTTTGCTAGGTACTTACCGATTGAAAAATATTTACAATAAAAAACAAAAATAATAAAAAAGAATAGAACCTCCTTCAAAAAAAGCCACTAACAATAGGAAAATAACACAATTTTGAGGTCGACGCCAATTTAATTAGGTACTAAAGCTTTTTATATATCTACTTTTATTAAATTGGCGTCTGCATGTCTCTAAATGGAACACTCGGAACCGCCGCCTGCGGCCGGAGTTTGATTGGAACCATAGACATTTTGACGAATTAATTATATACAACTATCAATCACGTGATTCATATACGCCTTGCACTTCCTGCTGCCTGGTCGGATCCATATGGGTCCGGCGAACACGTAACCGAGATGTAGGTTTCAAGAGTTGGATATACATCTGGACCTGATTTGTATAAATGTCGGACCTACCCATCTCTAATAGGCACTTACTAAAATTTAAATATTTCTTTTTAGCTATCAGCTGTTCGCAATCAGTTAATACGCATGTATGGTGTGTGTAAACTTACACATTTATCTACATTAAATCTCGCACATAATGGTATTATAACAATAGAAGGATTAAAAGAACTTGTTTTATTAAAATGCTTGTGTTTAGCTGGAAACAATATAAAGGTATGATTCAGTCAATAAATTTCTAAATCTGCTGTTGACATTAGGCTAATGTTTCTAGTAAAAATTAATAAACACGGATATAACAGCCACGCGCCTAGCATATTTCAACCGGCGCTCGATTATTTCACACGCTTTTTACAAACCCTGTACAGTTCTTTGTTTTACAAATAAATTACTTCCGTTTTTTTTTCAGAGTATTGAGCACTTGAGCACATGCAACAATTTGGAACACTTAGATTTATCCGAAAATAGTATTACACACATATCTGATATATCGTGTTTGAAAAACTTGCAGGTAAATACATTTTAGATTTTTTTTATAACTATATATTTTCTAATTAATGATTCATTCTTTCCTTTAATGACGTTCATTAACACTATGCATTTTTAGGATACAATTTATCTTTTTTCTAATTTTACCTTATTTCATTTCTAAAATGTTGATTCATACATTTATTATTGACGAGTTTATATTAGAAATCGTGTCCATCGTGATTATAATAAAATTAAGAAAAATCGCAGGATAGTGGACAAAATATTTGATTTATTAAATGTACAAAGTTTCTTCTATAGATTTAGACTTTTTATTATTATTGACGAGTTTTTTGGGCTATTAGGCCGTCGTTTGTTCAAGGTTTTGGTTCTTGACGTTTCGCCTACACGCGTGGTTGGCATTTTCAAAAGATGTTCTCCTTTCCGATGTACAATTACCTTGAACAAACGGCGGTCTAATAGCCCAAAAAACTCGTCAATATTATACAACGGCCGCGAAAGCCTTACACAGTTCATACATTTATTATCTTTCATAACAAGTTGTCCTCATTACACACAAATATCTCCTTATTGAATGAATTTAAATGTTTTGGTTAAAAATATCAAATAACAGTCAATATTTTGTATTTAATTTTCTCATTGTTTGTTTCCTATTTGGTTTATCGTTTTTATATTTATTTAGTTAGAGGTTTTCATAGGCCCCAGCAGCCTCGTAGACCCATAGGCACTGCGGCTAATGGATGAATCGACCCTGTGTACTTATAATATTTGTGTTATGTTATTGATGGCTCTATCTATATTATTTGTTATTAACTAGGAATTACTGCTACATGGGAACAGAATAGGTCATTTGCGACAGTGTGAACGATATTTACCGACAAGTCTGATTACATTGACGTTGGCGTCTAACAAAATAACAGATCTAAATGAAATATCACAGCTTGTTCAACTAGTCAACCTTACAAATTTTTCTATTACTAACAATCCATGCGTAACTGTGAGTGGGAAAATGTATCCTTTCTGTGTTTGAATAATATTTTGTTTTAGAATTGTAATAATGGCAAATGTAAACATGATTTTATTTTTTGCTTATGGAATAATCTTAATATTTTTTGTATTTTTTTTTTTATTTTTGCCTAATTATTTTATTATTGCGTGGGTACATGCATAATATGTAATTTTCTCATAATAAACTGTGTACCATATATGTCTGACGGACCAGTATCTCACGAGGCATTACAAAAGGTTTTTGAGAAATGAGTTATGTTCATAAACAAAGAGATAGGTATTTTTTATATAATGATTACATTGGAAAGAAAATTATGATTTTTGAACCGCAATTTAAACTTTTAATAATCTCATAAATATTTCGTTATAAATTCCTTAATTAATTTTATAGAGGTTTTGATTATCGACCATTCGTTATAAATTGGTGTATGAGTTTAAAAGTTATCGATGGCTATGTGGTGGATGCTATTGAAAGGTAATTTTTGTATATTCAGATTTCAAACATTTTGCCTGAAAGCGTTTGAATTTTTTTAATTTTTAATCTGATATACGAATTAAACTCCTTTAATTCGTTAATACGTTAATATTTTCTTATTTGTTTCAGTTTACGTGCTGAATGGTTATACAGTCAAGGTCGTGGAAGACATTTCAGAGTCGGTGATCATCAGGATCTAATTCAATATCTAGCAAGTGTTTGTCCACTGTCTGGTGAAACTCTTCAAACAGAGGAAGATCGCAAACTACGTCTAATACTGAGCAAAGCTCAACATCATCAACAACAACTTAGAGAACAGCTTAGCGCTAACGGTCAGTGCATAAATATATCTTGTCTATTTTAAAATAAATACATGTGTGTATAGTTGGCACCGATATGCACAGTATTAGTGATTCAGAGAGTTCAGATCTCCCCAGAACTCGGTCATACAAATCATATTGATGTGTCCACTTACATTTTTCACATTTTAAGTCTCTCCAGAAAATTTTGTTAACCAGATTTTTTAGTCGGGTGATCAATAAAATCTTTCGTGCAGCATGCCCATTCAATAGATCCTAAGAGGAATGTAGCTGGGGGTCGCTGATTTTGAATAGCTTTTTTTTGAAGTTAAAGTAAAGGTTCAAAAAATGCGTTTTGTACCATTTAATTTGTTGGATCTTATCTTCTGAGATATTCAACTTTTAAAGTACAAGAAAAGTTTACATCTTTCTTGTTTACCAAACTTGGAAATAAACGTTCTGTAATTTTTCGAAAGTATCGCTGGAGCACACATCTAGGTTAGATCATTACATCGACCTTAATAGTGTATTTTAAAATAAATCATTATAAGTAGTAATCATATTCAGCATCTTAAAGTACGTTTGTTGTATGTTTTTGTGTACTTCATTGCCAGCTGAGAAAATCCAACATGTATCCTTAACTTAAAAAATCAAAATGTAGATGTATGTTGTTCCTCTTCACTAAATTTTGTGTAAAAAAACGACTACACAGTACCCACAAATGACAAAGGATTTAAAAAAATGTTTTCGTGCAGTACGTGCACAAAACCTAGTAGCGTCGCATACGGTGAATTTTTACATTCTTTAATGAACTCATATTTCAGAGAAGATTGTTATGTTACTATCTGATAATATTGTTACAACTTTGAATAAGAGGTCTATGCGTTTAGCCCATCAAAATGTTCCGCTTTTCGCCACTATATGGACGTTGTTTATTCTAATTTCTAGTAGAGAAGGTATTATTCTTTAGCCAGTCAGCCATGCTGAATAGAAACCAGCTAAATGTAATGAAAATTTAACAGTGTAAATATTTGTTGAATTGAATTTTTCTAATTTACAAAATCAACAAAAAAAATCAAAATTTATTGTAGTATGATATTTGACAATGGACACAGCCAACAATCAATTCATATAAGAGTACAGTGCTGTCGCCATATATGTAATACTCCTATATTGCTAGCCAGGGTCTGGAGTCGGACGAAAAGCCTACGGTGCAGACATATATATGTCTGTCTCTCTCGCAAGACGTCGATTCTTATGCGCATGAACAATTTATAATATTAATTAACATGGTTAGTAGTGATAATAATATTTCCGAAATTGCTATAGAAACAATGTGAATCGAATGTTGCAACTCTTGCGCACAACGAGATGGATTTCTCGACAAAGATAGAAACAGTCATTTGCTGTCTCACTTGCGGCCTGATACTTCCACTTACGGGCGCAAGCAATATAGGAGTATTACATATATGGCTGCCATCTACAATTTGTTTTGCAAGGCATTTTTATGAGATATAATGCCTTGAAGTGGAGTCTCCATGCTTAAAAAATGTGTCATAAAAATTACACTCATGGGGATGCTCTTGAAATTAGAAATAACTTTTTGCCGGACATGTCATACTGAAAATATCCGAACATTTTTGGGAGTACACTTTGCGGGAGCATTTCTCAAAAAATAAATGTCCGCACATTTAACAGTACTATAAAAATTAATTAATAAGACATTGGCAAAAACTAAAATTTGCTGCGCGCAGCTACTTACAATTTTTCGAATCAGATTTATTGTCACTATTTGTGCATCACACACTTACAGTAACATTGATTGTAACTTTTAGGTAGTGTTGAATGTTCACCGACACCCTCACCAGCTTCTAGGCGTAGACTTAACAGTCGTAGTTCACCACGTCCAAACAGTGAGTGAAACAGTCAAGTTTGTGTTACAACTTTTTTATCAAATGGAAATCAGTGGATTCCATATTGATTTTTTTCCTGTTATCTTGTTATTTTTTTTATGTTGGTTTTCCTGTTTGTTTTAGTTTTATTTTCTTTTTATCATGCCATTTACGCCGAAACTATTGTATATTTTAGTTAGATACTACAAGGATTAATGTGAAAATTTATTGTAGTGAGCAGAAAATTCAAGATATCTATCGTGTTTATTGATCCGTGCTTATTGAGTAGTTAATAGTTTTTGTAATAAATTTAAACTCGCCGTAAACATTCATTGATATGGTATGGGTAAGTTCGGTTTTGCGCTCAGATCGATCTGAATGCTCTAATGCGTTCGAATTTAACATTTATATGTTGTGAAAGATCTCTATCCTGCGTTCAAACACGCTCTGTGAAGTCCGAGGAAAGCGAGCGAGCAAGCAGATTTAACCATCTTCAGAGCACTCATTTTAAAAATGAGCGGAAACACGTGAATGGATAAATTTCGAAGTTTATTAGCACTGTCTTTTCTTTTTAACCTATAATAGAATGAGCCATTTTCCTGAGAGTACTTCTTTCAATTATCCACGAGAGGCAGCACTTGTGGTAGGTACAAACATTATTTATTCCCCATTAGTGTCGTGTCATTTCAGTGGTATAATTTAATTAATTTAATAATAATAATTAAGTTATACTACTAAAATGACACGACACTAATGGGGAATAAATAATGTTTGTACCTACCACAAGTGCTGCCTCTCGTGGATAATTGAAAGAAGTACTCTCAGGAAAATTGCTCATTCCATTTTGCACATGCCGCTACACTACGTCTAACAGATGTACTCTATTTTATATTTTTTTTTTGTTCATTCTCTAATAAATTTATGAAAATAATTCCTTGTATGTATCCCATCCGATCCAAATGCTTAATGCTGTATTTTTTACACTGGCACGCGGCTTTTGTTATTTCTGCGCCCCTGTCAACAACGTAAATTTGCACTTGCTTACATCATTACACATTTTTCCAGGGCCGGGGCGTCAAAATATGCCGCCTAAGGCGAATACAACTTTTGCCGCCCCTCCCACATATTAAAAAAATTAATAGACCGATGATATATTTTATTTACTTAACAAATAAAAAACAAATGTAATTCTATACGTACACAGTACACGAATAAACACTGCATGGCTGCCATAATTTGTAAATACCCCCTTTACAACTTATGGTATTTGCGTCGAGCGGCTGGGCGACATTCGACATCTTTTATCTAGTAATAGAAGGTAGAACTAAAAATCGGTGAAAACTCGAACAATATAATCATTTTTAAAAAGTAGAATACCGCACGAAAAATTCGCTGCTACAAAAATATGCCGCCCTAAAAATATGGCGCCGTAAGGCGATCGCCTGTCCGACCAGGCGCACGTGCCGGCCCTGCATTTTTCATCTGATTACATTTCAAATAATTTTGACAAGACAGCATGACTGTGAAATTAAAAATAATTTAGTCAATAAGAAAATGAAAAAAACTTTATGCTTGGCTTTGATAAAACAATTTAACTTTGATTAGAAGATTAATATCATAAACGTATGTTCTAGGCGCAGTATCTCGTCATAGAACTAAATCACCAGATAGAATGACTTCAAGTTGCATCAGCTCATCTGGCGGTTTACCTGATGCAACGTCTTTAATGACTCAAAGCTTAGATCCCATTATGTTGGCCAACAGTGTAGCTAATAAAATAGCTGCAGAAAACAACGGAAATGAAAACAACAGTAATATTCCGTTGCCCGATCACACTCAAGGTATCTACCTATTCGTCAGTAATCATTTTTAACATTGGAAATGTTTATGTTCGTATATGGGGGCAGAGTTACGAGTTTTCGTTCAAGGCCAAAAGACAACGGTGTCGCGATCAAGTGAGGAGCAATCATGCAAAATTGAACAAGTGCAATTTTTTCGAAGTGTGTTTTATATCATGTCTAGTTAATTGAGAGGTATTTGCGACGATCTGCGGTGTTATTTTTGAGCAAATGTTAATAAATACTGTAGAAAAATCCATTTAAAAGTTAAGTAATCAAGCAAAAGTGAACGCGTATATAACAGAAGAATAATAGGGTTATTCCTGACAAAACTAAACAGTGCATTGATAAATATTGTGTGTATAATAAACAGTTAATTATGTTTCATATATGCTGTTATCATTTCCAATGTCCTCGATGGTTGCAAGGATTGCGAAATCTGTGAATTTTTTTTTCAATTATGTCACCCCACGACCTGCACAATGCTTGCAGTCAATGCCGGATTTAGAGGTCTGGAGGCCCCGGGGCAACAAAGGAGTGGAGGCCCCCTGGCCCCAAATTATTTTCCAAATAAAATGAACAATTTTTTTCAGTCGAGTTTTCCAATAAATAATTTATTGTGAAACCAAGTATAGATTCTTTTATTATTTAACAAATATATAAATATAATCGGAAACAAGAATTATCTGAAGTCAAAAAACATTTCCTCATGATTACTTATTAAAATTATTAACGCGATTTAGCATATTTTCAATGACAAAATTTAACAACCGAGAATTCAGAGAATTTTTTTTTCCGAAGTCTCTATTGTGGGGGCCCCTCTTTTGTGGATGTCCCGGGGCTGTAGCCTCGGTTGCCCTCCGCCAAATCCGGCCCTGTGCTTGCTACATATTTTCATATGTATGGGAAATACGTTTGAATAATATTATTCTGACGAAAAATTGGGAAAAAACAAAATTGGGTTTTAGTTAATACTACTTTAAATGTTTGAAATAATATCTGCTATGTGTAAAAAAGTCACACAAAACGTCTTTTTGTTAAATGAAATTAAATTTGCAGGTTATGTATATAACAACAGTCCACTTCAAGCAGCTACAAAACTGGTTCCTGTTCCGGAATCGCTTATGAGTCCTGATTATAGACCATCGACTATTATAACAAGTCGTATAGCAATACCAAGGGCTACTAATATACCAACACAAGTGACTAACAAGGCTTCGGCAATGAAAAAAGACACTCCGCGTGGCTCTCCAAAACTTGGAAATTCCCCACATGCAGCGAGACATCAGAGAGTTGTGCCTGAGCCTAAACGATTTACACCATCTCCATTACGACAAAGAAAAAATCAGAATCAAACAGCAATACATACAGAAAATCGTCCACCAGCTAACGTTAATTCAACTGTTAATGGAATTGTTTCACAAACAAATAATTCAACTCCACTAACAAATAACAGCAGTGATGAAGACAGCGAAATGTGTGAATCAAAATTAGAAACAATAAGACATTTAGCACAAGAACGCGGTAGAAGTAAAAAATTATCGAAAAAAGACGAAACAACAGACGTAAAATCGGCTGAAATTGCTGCT
This sequence comes from Mongoloraphidia duomilia, assembly GCA_039654895.1. NCBI lineage: Eukaryota > Metazoa > Arthropoda > Insecta > Raphidioptera > Raphidiidae > Mongoloraphidia > Mongoloraphidia duomilia. Next base: position 43,272,144 of record CM077524.1, on the reverse strand, counting down.
GCAGTGTTAATACAAAAAATGTGGAGGGGATATTTTATTAGAAACAAAGATAAAAAAACTATCGACATGTTTAAAGTCATCAAGGATCTACGTACTCAACAGTATATAGAGTTAGTACTTAGTATCATACAATTGTTTATGACACGAATGTAGGACGACTTATTTTTGATAGAATTGCGAGATTAACTTCTGTTATATCACGAAATCTACTGGATAAAAAAAAAACTAAGATGACCGTGAAATTCTGTTGAAAATATTAAACAAAATATGTTTCCTTGCCTTGAATATTTTTTTTATTGCCCAGTGAGACCCGACCCGCTACATTAAAATTCACGTTTCTGATATAACAATCCAGTAATTCTTACTTGGCTAAGATACAGTATAATATACATGATAAGGATCAGGCAGAAGAAAATCACAATTTTATATAAAATTAAAATTATTCCATATTTATTTCGAACAGAAATTGCATTACATCAGGAGTCGGACGATCGTGTTTACGTAACTTTAGATTCCAACTTTCCGACCGTGTCGCAAAACAATGATATTGGCGAGTGTCAAATTAGGTCAAGTTTAGCACACATAGTTGATGCGCTATTATTATTGACGAGTTTAAATTACGTTTTCTTATAAAATAAGAATTCGACGAACATATAACTTTTATGTATTCTAAGTTGGCAATAAAAAGTGAGGCAATAAAAAAATGTGGGTCGATTCCATCTTTAAAAGCATATATAAGCACTTTTTCTTTTCACTCATTATTTGCAGTTTACAGAAACTAAAACAATACCTTTTCAGGAAACTTACAAACGATATGGAAAGTACAAAAGCAGCTCTAGAAAGTGAACGAAAAATACAAGTGCTTCAGATGCAAGCCATTAATGCATTGTGGAAAAAAGTATCCGCTATGCAGCCAGGAGAGAAAGGGGAATGTTCAAGCAATAGTCACGAAACGAATAACTTTGATAATAATACAGAAATTGTTAAAGATTTAACACAGACATGCAATTTGCTCAGCTCTCAGGTAAATAAAAAAAAAATCAAAGTGGTGTTGCAACACCTGTTGGATGTTATCGTTGAGTGAAAAGTTTTTCAGTCAATGATGTGGGAAGTTACTGATCAGCATTTGTTATGCCAACTGTTTCTTGTAATTGTTTCTTCCACTTTTAACTTCTATTATTTCTCAGTCGTTTTTGATCACACTTTTTCAAAATACTTCTTACATTTTTAAAATGCTTATTAACTTCAGTATATTTTTAAGCATTTTGTTCACTTCTCTATATTTTAAATATGTCGAGGCAACAGTGTATAAAAATCTCGACTATTGGCACTTTGATGATTGTCAGTCAATTTTAGAACCTTGAACACAGGTGTATTAAGCTAATTTTACTACATGACTGACAGTTTTAGTCAACTGGCAGCTATGACTGCTAAGAACATGGCGGACGCATGCGCACATGTATGCGCGAATTAGATGTCACACATTGAATGATTTGGATTGTTAAGCTATGCCAAAACTCTGACTATCGTTTCTCCGATGTGCCCCCCTTCATAGGTTTATGGCTAGAAATCAATTTTTAGTAGCTCGTGACTGTAGTGTTACAGTATCCTGTCTATGAGTGAAGAAACGTCAGTAGATTTTTTTGTTTCACAGGTTCATCAGTTACAAAACTCTATGCACGATGTCATGCGATGTTTGACTGCTTTTTGTCAAATACCAAGCGTGAGTCAACAGTTAAAAGATAGCGGTATATCAACACAAACAGAAATCAGTGCTGTACATACACCTCAGGTATGGAAAATGCTTACTATTAAGTAAAGACTATCGTAGGGCTCTCATCACCATTGAGCATTTTGGAACCTCCACTTGTTAGTATTTGAAAGAAAAAGTGTTTTCCAAAATTCCAGTATTATAATTTTATAATATTGTAACCACTAACCATTATCTTGGTTTTTATTTAACGTTCGAAATGGTTAGTAAGGATGTATCAAAAGTATGTCGCAAAGTTTTAAATATATATTTAATGATGTAACTACAATTTGGAAGCCCTTTTTTTAATAATTGGGTATGTTTCTTTATGTAGCCACAATATACTTAGAAAAAAATGGGAAAATTAAATTATTGTTCATGCATGTCTTCATTCCGTTAATCCAGTAAACTTAGGGATGCAACATCGTTCATAAAAACATCGATGTTTAAAAATTTTGAAACATCGATGTCGTAAACATCGATCTTTGTGAATGATACATCGATGTTTTTCCGATGTTTTATAAAATTAATTATAGATAGAATCAGGTGAAAAAAACCTCAAATTAAGTGTTACAACACTTAATTTGGAGTTGTACACAGTACAGGGCAGATATAAAAGGAGTATAGGGTATAGCGTACAGCCACCAAACACCGCTATCATTTCATTCTATGAACGATGTTCAAAACATCGTTCATAGTGACATCGATGTATCGATGTTTTTCATGTCATGATATCGATATTTATGAACGATACCTCGATGTTTCCAAAACATCGATGTTACGTTTGATCCCTAAGTAAACTACGCAATTTTTTTCTAAAACAGATCCCGCATCTTTTAAAACCAGCGTCCAGCTCTAATAGTTTTTAATTTATTGTTCTAAACTAATTTTTTTAATAAACAAAAAGTATGTTTAGGGAGAAGCGGGTAAGCTTTTCCCTTTTCAGAAAACAGCCAGACCGTCATCATTACCATTACCAACATCGCAGCGCAGTGAACTACAAACGCAGGCAGTTCAGTTGCAGCAACAATCAGACACTGCATCAGAGGAAGTGCAACAATATGCTGGAACTCTAGTCAAAGATGTTATAAAAACAGTTGCAGAAACAACTGATGCAGATTCTACAGATGACATCGGTTCGTTAATATCAGAAACAACAGTCACTGAACGTGAAAATACTAAACAAGCTGCCGAAACAGATGATATTGAAACGATTGAACATAATGAAACTGAAGATTCCAAACTGAGTCCAACTAACAATGGGAATTAACAAAACAACAATGGAATTTAGTTAGTAAAAGTCTGCGATCTTTGTAGTGCTGTTGTTAAAGGTTGTTACATTATTATAGCAAGGAACCTGGATACAATCTTTAATTGTTAAGGTTGAATAATTCTGACCATAAAATGTTAATCAAAAATATCAAAATTAATTTTACTTGCGCTTTTAGAAATTTAAAACTTATCAAAACTTATAGTATCCTCCGGATTCACTTCTCCTACGTTTTTCCTTATGTGGGTCACATTGGCGTGTTTTTGTCACAGATAGTAGACCTATCCAGTTAGAGCAAGCGAGAGAGATAAATACAATGCAGCTCCTGTCGAAAGAGACAATGAAGAGGCACGTGTTACGTTCTACGCATTTGTTTTTATCTCTCTCGCTAGTTCTGTTCATCACTGAACTCGTAATCAGTAGAATTTGTTGGGTGCTTTCCATTTACCTGACTCCCAGTGACTGAAGTCAATTCATGTGTCGATCGCCAAAGCCCAAATGGAACTACGCGTTAAATTGCATGACAGATATTGTAGACAGTAGATTATAGTAGATTATAGATGGTCAACAAAAAATGCCTTAAACGTCTTACGTCTTTAAAATTACCGAAGTTTTTGCATAACAATGCTGATAATTTAATATCTTACCTACATTTTTGGATCAAGAGTTTGAATTATCGCAACTAACCGCGCATTTTGACCCTACTCTTTAAGCAGACACAGCTTAACTCTTCTCAGCTGAATTTCTGTGAGTCAACTTGTGTCGCTGATAACACGAATCAAATGGGAAGCACTTCTGACAACACAATTCAACTTACATTGTTAAATGGAAATCACCAATAAAAAATTTATTTTTTGGCACCCTTTTTCTACAATAAAGTTCGAGTAATTTGCTGAATCTTTTTGCTCACAACTTTAGCCAAGACAATTTATTTGATTATTGTTAACAAAGGTCAGATGTTCAAATATTTGCTGACATAGAAGTAAAGATCAAAATGCTAAACATAATATCTTTTTATTATATTTTTTATCGCAACACTGCCATTTCCTTTACTTTATTTCAAACAAAATTTTTATATATTGTTACAATTGAAAGTTTTTTAAATTTAGATATTTGTTAAATCTAAATTTAAAAATAGCTCCCAAATTGTGTAGAAAAATACATAAAAATGACATAATCTAGGTATTTTTACAATCAATGAAATACAACGTATTGGATAATTCAACAAAAAATCCAATTTATATAGAACTAAACTGAAAAACCTCATATTTTTACGTTCTTACTTGACAGTTATTTATTGTATTCAGGTTGTGGTCGTAATTTGCTTGCAAAAGCTTATTTTCAGTTATGTTTTTATGTGAATGTTTGGAAAACATAACATTTAAACTATGCCTACATGAGTCGATCAACATATTGAAGTATTATCGTTGATTCAGTGCTATTGTTTTACTATGAATAAATTAGAAATTGGTTAAACAGACAAAAAAATAAGCATGCTAATAATTAATTGTAATAATAAAAAGTATTCCACACCTAACAAAAACTTTATATTTTTGTCACTAGAGGCAGTTCGCTTCGCCCATTCATTCAGGGTAAGTTCGGTTTTACGCTCGATTGATCGAGCCGAGCGAACAGATTTTTGGTCACGTGACAACCGAGCAAATCCAATCATCTAAACAATTCCGAACGTAATCTAGCAGATTTTTCCAAACGTCAGAATAAAATGGCGCCAATAATTTAAATTCTTATTACTAAAGCCGAAATATATAGAATAAAATGGCGCCAATAATTTAAATTCTTATTACTAAAGCTGAAATATATTCTTTATTGCTCCTCATTTTGATTTAATTCAACATATTGTTATAATAATAAATCATGAATCACAATTTTTTTCGTTTTATTCCTTTATTTTAAAATTAATAGTAGTAACTGGTTGTTGATTTTTTCGACCCATAGATATAATAAATATTTTATTTAATCATTCTGTACGATATAGACTTATTGATTATTACTATTCTTTGAATAAATATTATTCGTGTGTTTTTACCTATTGAAAAATTACCTCATATAAATAAACTTCGAAATTAATCCATTCTCACAACAAGTGTTTCCGCTCATTTTTAAAATGAATGCTCTGAAGATGATTGAATCTGCTTGCTCGCTCGCTTTCCTCGGAGCAAATCGAGCGCGCTCGATCTGCTCCAGATCTTAAAACCGAACGCAGGATAGAGATCTTTCAGAGCATATAAATGTTAAATTCGAACGTATTAGAGCACTCCGATCAATCTGAGCGTAAAACCGAACTTACCCTGAGAATTATTAAATGTTACTACTTTCACGTCAGTAATTATTTGCATGTCCCATGACAAAACCAACGATATGGACAAAACAAATTGAATGCCTCTGGTGGTGGGAACATTTTATTAACTATTCACTATTATATATTATACAAAAGTAGAGGAAAAAAAGTGTTTTCAATTAAGTTCGTAAAACTAATTTGCATCGTCCAGTTTAGTTTTATCAGCTGAGTAATCAAAAAATACGTATTTTTAAATGTTTAACCGTTTTCCAGTTTTCACAAACGAATCAATGTAATAAGTATAAAACAAAGACGTATTTGTTGTACGATTGTTATTCTTGATGTAATAAGCACGTAAGTTTAGTTTTCATAAAATCGGTTATAAATGACCAATATCAATGCTTATGTAAATTATACTTTTAGTCGAGGAAATCGGCGTCCATGGGCTTTCTCTTCAGGAATATTTCCTAGGGAGGAGATGGACTATTTCTAACTTGGTCACATGATCTGGATTCCGTCACTTTTTTTTAATGGCTGCCATCTCAAAAACGGTTGACTATACTTACAAAAATGTTTAAAACAATATTTTAAGCAAGTTTTATATCCCCAAGTTAGTCATTTTCAATGAAAAAAACGGTTTTTTTAACACTTCCTCAAAGTATTGTTGTAAAGCCCATAAGTCAACCGTTTTTGAGAAAATTAGGAGCTACGACAGAAAGTCATTTCGAAAAAAAAATTGACAAGATCCAATCATCCAGATCATGTAACCAACTATAGTTAATACCACCCCAAAAAAACATTCCAAAAGAGAATCCCCGTATATGCCGATTTTCCCACAGATCTGGTCTGTGGCACCTATACTATTTTTTTCTCTCACATTTCCAATTTAATATCATCTACAAAATGATGTGCAAAGATAAAAATATTGCGCAAGAGTGTAAAATACTGTCAAAACTCTCTATGAGAAAATTGAAGGGACAGCAATTTCTTTCGTTATACATATTATGTAATGACAAAATAAATTCGAATGCTTAAAATGAAATAAACTAAACTGCAAATGTTCCGACATTCAGTTTGCGGTGATAACACGCCGACGTAAAAATGACAGATACTCATTGAATGGTAGACAATAAACAAAAGAAAATAATGTTAATGTCTAAACACTTATGGAAAACCAACAGTTCAACTAATAAATACAAATTTAACACGTAAGTCGTAACCAAATACAAATTAAATGAATGCATAATGACTAAACAGTATATGAAAGCACCTGTTGTAAGAACAATGACGTAACACAATGCTGTAATCAGGAAAAATTCATTAATTCAAACCTATGTCACAGTAGGGATTTTAACCCTAAACTTTCCACTATCGCGGCGGACTGAGTTTTCATAGTTTGCAGCATATACTTTAATTATATACCGCGGATTGTCCATTTACTCAATGTGCGGTGAGTGAAGTCCACAAAGAGAGCAAAAATATATCTGTGTCTCTTTTGACGAAGTTATTCCGCATTTATTCCGTGATGTCACTGGTCGATGTACGAACGTTCCATCTGAACAAAATGTTGAAATAAAGATATCTTTCATTTCGAACAAAATGTAAACAAAACGCTTGACAGCTGTTGCCATTATAACGTAACCTAGTTTAATTTTGTTAAAAACAGTTTTTTTACTCATATTCCTTGAAATTCATAGTGATATAAGAAGTAAACACAGGTTTCGGATCTTTTTGGGCATAATAATATTAAAAATATAAAGACAAAGAAATATGTCATGGATGCCATTGACGTAAAACCTCAGTGTCCCAGTGGTCAATAGTATACCTGCTCTCTTTTAAAAATTCTGTCTTTGTCTATGGAAGTAGCCAATCAGGAACCTGCCAGCTGGGTTCCCATAAAAAAAGACAGAAATATATACCCGCACGGTATGTTGGCTTCACGATTTTTGATCTATCAGCAGTACAGATTTCTTATGTACATGGTTTGCAGTCATTATGCATTCATTTAATTAGTTCAACTAATGTCTACTTTATAGTTTTTCATCATAGAGAATTTTGACTAGACTCTTTTATCTAAGATACTCTCCCATCAACTATGGCGAATCATTGCATATGCGCAATAAGCGCACGCTTCTGGTTTCAGTATTGCAAGGGCCCCAAAAATAAAAAAAATAGTTTATTTTTAACGTAGTAAGTATTATTGATAAAAAAAATAGTAATAACGATAATGAAGGAAAATTCTGCTGTGGTAGATAAAAAATTGTTTTAAAGGGGGAGGGGGAATCAGATTGTGAAGCTTCAAAATGTCCGCCATTCCCATCAGTAACACACAATGTTATTTGTTCATAAACGAATTAATCCTATTCTGTTTTCTCCCTCCCTCACCAAAATAACTTCTTTCTGATGCTTCTGATCAATTTTATAAGTTGCGAAATCAACAGGATTATAAAATGGGAATTCTATTTTTGTTGAATATATAATTCAAATTAAAGCAACTAATAAAAATCGTTTAAAAAATCTCATTGGAAAAATGTACCTAAATGAAAATAATTAATTGTTCAATTAAAAACATAATATGCAATTCAATGACATCAACTAATGAAACTTTTTTTTATATAAGTGAAAATGTGATACTTTGTTTAATATTTTGTTAGTGGTTTGCAAAAAATGCCGTCTTTTCTAGTCAATAATTTACGCAACTCAAGTATTAAATTACGGTTAGTTTCAATAAAAAAAACACTCAACTAAAACTGCACTAAAATAAACTAATAGCTGATTGATCAGGCAAAATCTTCAAAATGCGATTTTAGGATTTATTTGATTGAGACGTTCTTAGTTTACATAGTACATGATTTTAATGTGTTCTTTAAAAATCAAGCACAAAACATTTCTACTTAGATATTATTTTTTACTTTATAACTTTGTATTTTTAGTGTCACTGTATTTAAGAAAATAGAAAATTTTTATCTGAATCTTGTTGTTATTTTTGTGTCCTTATTATGTTGAAAGAATATTTCAGGTGTTTACTTTTTTTAATGGCACATTTCCAATTCGGAAGTCAACTAATAGTTTATTTTATGATTTTATACTTAAAATAATTTACAAATATGTTACAATACCCTATCACTTAAAACTAAACAAAGCTTGAAGCTAATTTATCAATTTTTGTACATTTTTTTTAATATAACAATTTAAATACAAACAAATTAATAAAGACAGTACCAAATTTTAGATAAAAACAATATGTACAAAATTAAAATTATTTTTACAACGATCTTTTTAGGATACCTACTTAAAAGCGCTATTATAGATGGCAGAGGAACCCAGCTATTTATAAAATATCCTATTGCAATTTTGTTTTTTATGATTCATTTCATTTTATTTTTTTTTTTTTGCTTACTTACGTTTCTCGATGATACAAAATGTGTCAGAAGCAGAACTTTCACATCTTATTCATTCATAATTTGGAAAATTGAAGAAAGTGTATGTCATTCAACAAAGAAACAAGCAGCTGCCTTAAAAATATCTGACCGAAACCTGCACAACATACCATACAAATATACCCAACAAAACAGCAGTCGTTCAAGAGCTAAGTAATTTTTAAATCACTAAAATTGAGAACAAAATTCTATTAAAATATGAGAAATTTTGAACAAATTATTAAAGCGCAATAATAAGTTGCTGTGCCATTTAAGTGGTATGTAGCGTCACTTATCACTGCAATTATTATGCTCGTTCAATGTTTCTCAGATTTTAGAGTTAAGTTCAAACTGACGTATATTTTCGTCCTGCATAATAAAAACGCTTGTGATAGAGGAATAGTTGAATGGCGTCAATCAACAGAAAAAATAAAATTTAAAATGTAGTTGATCATTGCAATGTTTTTAAAAAAAACAAAATTTCAGTACGATATTTTATTTAAAAACCGTTAGATTTCCTGCCACACCTGTATAACAAAATAACAAAAAAAAGAAAAGAGATACAATATTATTAAGGAATACTAATTTTTAATGTTGATAGGGTTTCAACACTAATATCACCACATTAAGTAACAACGCAGAAAAAAACGCTACATTTACAATAGCATAGCACTAGAAACTTTTTAAAGATTGAGCGATTCGTATTTTTTTATCAAAAATATATATAAAAAAACAGTAATCTCTAATAATTTTTTAACTAGTTACATAGTTGTCGGTGTCTGGACAGGCCCGGATTTCTGCCTAGGCCAACAAAGCACCGGTCTTGGGGCCCAACCGCAGAGGGGACCCCGACCAGGGCGGAGATGGAAATTATAGAAAAAAAAAAAACTCGGGTCGCAGTGCCAAAACCCTGCCGACAATATAGTGTATTTGCTAATACTGGCATTGTGGCTTTATTATATGAACTTAAGTTTGTTTTTGGACAAAATAAAAAATTTAACCCCTTAATACATCCCTTAAAAAATATTTTTTTTCTTAATTTCAATATTATTATCAATGCAACCTCGGTACCAAATTAAATACACCCTTCAGTAAGTAAAGCACTATGCGCAAACTAGTGTTTTCATAAAATTTGTAAGTCCGGTCCTGTCGGGCCGATTTTATTAAAATTTTGGCAGCACATTTTAATTGTAACTAAAAGGTTAAATTTCAATTTTGAAACGATTCTGAGAATTTTTTCGGCATTTTCGGGCCCAAAAACATTTTTCAACCCCTAAAAACTACCCTTAAAATGGTCCGATTGGGCCCATTTTAAATAGGCTTCGTGCGGTGATGGATTTCAACGTGCCTACCAAATTTCGTCAAAATCAATTAACTTTTTCGAAAGTTATTGCCCGCACACATATATATATATATATATATATATATATATATATAAATATATATATATATATATATATATATATATATATATATATATATATATATATATATATATATACATACATATATAAATAGACATTTCCAAAAATGGTGCCAAAATGTTCAGGAGGCTATGAAACGTCGAGAAATTTTGGTCCGACCCCTAGGTCCCGCCATCCGACCGACGCCAATAGTGTATGTGCCATATGGCAAATACACTAAAAAGACCAAACATTTTCTAAGATAGCCCAATTGTCGATTTATCGCCCAATCTGGCAACACACAACACTGCACCGGTAGGCGACAATTTGATATTTGTGAATGACATATTTTACCTCACGGAGCGTCGACTTCAATGAAGTCAGTTAAACATTATATTTTTAGGGTTCAGTACGGCGGTATCTTGAAATAAAAGTGTAGTATACCTGTTTTGTTGTTTCTAAGTCTGTTTATATACTTTGTATTGTAATGTCGAAATATAATTAATAATAGTGCATTTTTTTTTTGCTAAATTTCCAACCAATCCAATTCCATTTCCATTTTTTTTTTTTGGGGGGGGGCCCCAACTGTCAAGTGCCTAGGAGGCCTGGGTCTCTAAGTCCGGGCCTGTGTCTGGAATATATTATTTATCAAAATTGCTTACCGAAAATTGCATGAATTTATTTTTGATGGCATCAGTATTTGTTTTCTGTAATAATTTCAATAATTTTTTTTAAATCTTGTCCACATTAATAAATATTTGTATTGTGTTGTATTTAACATCAATTTGTGCGCGAGTTAACAAAATCTTAGTGGACGTGTGTGCTGTATACGAACACACAAAAAATCTGTAATGAAAAGGGAACGGGGATCAAAAAACTACACACTGAAACATTATAACAATTTGTCTTTATTTATTTCTGATGAGTATAAAGTAATTTCTTCAACATATGTCGCGCGTACGGATGGTCAAATGAAGAGCGATTTTCCGAGAATGAATTATATGTCACGATTCCACAAATACGGGACGCTTCATAGTTCGGGTTTCTTTTATTTTTCACCCAGACAAGACATTCTAATACTGGACTATCCGGGTGAATAGTGGAAATCTGGCAACCCTGGTACACATTCAAATCGTGGATTGAAAGTTGAAACCGAATCAAAATAACGTTGGTGTTTCGGTATTGTTGAATGTTTCGGTTACGGTTTCGTTTTGAGTTTAGTCGGGTTTCAGTTCAAGAAATTGGGATTCAAATTCAACACACAACACAAATGTTTATTAATGTGAACAAGAGACTTGATGAAGAAGTGTCAATGCATGTTATTCAGTTTGATATCTCAGTCTTTCACTATTTAGAGTAAACATTCAGTCGACATTTAATTCTTTGCCTGTTTATACACTGTATAAAATATCATTAAAATTGCCTGAATTCACTGAATAGTAATATTAAAAAACTCAACGTGAATGGGCAGAAACTAATTAATACCTTACATTTTAATACGAAAATAGTTACACTATATTAAATCAAAAATATTTCTTTGCTTATTTATTGATTCTTTTTACTTATATTAACTCACTAAATTCTTTTAATTAAGATGGATGTGTAACTTTTAAAAATGAAGCGTTATCTACAGTGCTTTTTTTTCGTAAAAACATACAATCTAAGGGCCATGCGCCCATGCCTCACTGAGCGCAACTGGTTGAGCTGCCATCTTTTCTCTAAGCTGCCAACAAAGCAACCAAGTAGTTCCAGCTGCTAGTACGATATGTTTCGCGTGTCGATGCTAGCAGCTACAGCCAAACTACCAGCCTCTGACCGACTGAAAGCCACAGGAGACACGCTTTATATTACTGCATGCACTTTGCTAGCATCTCAACCAGTTAAGCTGCCATTGATAAATCAGTGAGGCTATGCCCTAAAGGTCCATATACTATCTGCTCGGCACCAACAAACATTTTTTAGTCTTTGCATAGAAATGTGTGAACTGCTTTGACCACACACTGTTCAAGCCCAGCCATGCCACATAACCAACATATCAATACACACCAGTTCGGTCCTCATTAGTGCGCAGAAATCAGAATAAAAGATGACAAATTACATAAGGATGGGTATAAAGTTTACTAGCAAGTTACACGTTGAGTAATGAGTTTAACATTATAACTTATAACTGTACTTAGTTACTTTGGAGGGAAAAGCATGAAATTAGGTTCTTTCGATTGTCATCTATTTACATATTAATACATAGAAGTTTGGACGCATGCGCATTATCATCTATTGAACCCACTTGTACTGATATGTTGATAACGCGTGTTTCTATTAGACGATATACAGCTTGAGCAGTCCATAGTGTATTGTCAAAGGTGAACTGACATAATACGCTTAGTAACACTCTCAATGCAAATACATAAAACAATATTTGTCTGAACTGATACGTTCCGTGTCTATCCTGACTCTACAACTCAATTAGTTCAAAAGTTAAGGGGGGGGGGGCACTTTAGAGGCGCACTGTATAAATCTACCTTTAGTTCACTACTGATTAAATGGTGAATATTATAGATATGTAATTTCTTACGTAACTGTTTTAAAAATTTAAGATAACACAAAAAATGATAATTTTTAAAACACTTCCACAATTTTGTCATATTCACAAATGATTGATCACAATAATGATTGGGCTATTTAGTTTATTTTAATTTTGCAAAGAGAACAGGTAACTTAACTGATTAATTCACCAAGTGGAATTTGTGTTTTTCTATTATTCAATAATTAATTACTTATTTTAAGAGATCCTGATTTTACTTTTTTGTCATGAGACGCTTTTGAATTCTTTTGAGCGTCTGTAATCTACAATATCTATCTATATTTTTTGTCATGATGATCACACAGTATTTAAATTCACGTTTGGATAAAGGTCGATTTATAATATGCGCACAGACGCATGTTGATTCGCTAGATCGGTACTGAAATGTTCCATTTGTTTGGATATTATAAGGAGAATAACAGACGGAACGTCTTCTGCCGCCTTGGCACGTTATCCTATGATAGAGATACAGTCAATAGTCGCGACAACAGCTTCATTCCATCGCGTCATCTTGGAGCTATGCATCGATACAAAACTGTCGCAGAGACGACCGACGTTATCTCCAACATACGATGATGTGCCGAGTTGACAGAAAAATCTGCGTCAATTATACGGATTATGTAATTACAAATTAGTTATGAAATGACATAGACCTGCAAAACATACTTAGAGCAACATTTGCTCTATTTAAGTAAAAAAGCACTGTTTTATAATTAACATGGTAGATATTTCTTGATACAAAAAACTTTTTTTTTCTTTAAAAATGGAAACTAAATATGTACAACAATAAATTACAAATAAGTGATGTTTAAACAGCTTTCCATGGATCATAATTTTCTCGTAAATTCACTCATGTATCACAAAATTATCACATACAACAATTTATTACTACCAATTTTTTCTTGTGTGTTTTCATTGTCTTTTTTTAAATTTACTAAACTACTTATCTTAGCATTACCAAAACTGTCAAGTTTTTAAACAGCTAGATAAATTTGTTCAATAAATTTCTCATTACATTTATTGCTTTACACCTTTACCAAGTAAAATCAAAACTATAATACTATCGAATTTGATTCCATTTGTTTAACTGAGTCTATTGTCTACGGCAGACTGTACACGGGCCACATTTTGCAGTTGGGCCGACTACAAAAATGCGATCGGGTCTCAGAGAGCTGTGATTCTCCTATAGTCTATACAAATACTACTGTGGCAACCACTCGGAGGGTACCGACCGCAAGCAGACTGCAAACGTCCGCTTCGATTGCAGCAAATGCCCGTATCTGCCGGGTAGTAGTATTTGTATGGAGAACCACAGCTCTCCGAGTTACGACCGCATTTTTGCGGTAGGCCGACTGCAAAATGTGGCCCGTGTAGTCTGCCTAAGCCACAAGAACATCACAAAACAATTGAGTAGAGAAATGGCGCATATTTATGCCCAAACAAAAGAAATGCCTAACTAAAAAGAATAATTCCATGTGAAGAAATTCTCTTTATCTTGATTTCTTTTATGCAAGTTACGATGGAAATGAGAATACAATTTTTTTTCAGCAGCTACAAAATATTCTGCATTGAGCCTTTTTCAATTTAAATGGATTATACAATTTTTTTTATCAACAACTCATAGGCAAGTTTTAAAAAATGTTTTATATAAAAATAACGAAGTTATAACGTTTTAAACATTTAGTTTAAAAAGAGTGTTGATACGCAGTAAAGTTTTCCGAAGTGGCTCTACTTCATCGTGATGTCGTTTTTTAATTTAACGGCACTAAAAAAAGTTATTTTTATGCGCATGATCAAATCAATCATCAAAATATACAGGATTTGAGTAACTGTGGATAACAATTAAATAGTTAATAATAATTTAAGAAAAGAAAAAAAAAAGAAAAATTCAAATGCCACTTCCAGGACTTAAACCCGTTTGACCAACAAAAAAAAACCAGTTTTTAACTTCCCACTAAAAAAATTGAAAATTTTCAAAAATAAGGAAGTTACTGATTTCACCCCGATTTTCGAAAATCGAGTTTTCATCAGATCTCGACGTTTTGTGATCCTAGGAAGCTATTCTGACTATTTTTACGATGATGTCAGTATGTCTGTATATGTGTGTGTGTATGTAAACCTCTCATAACTTTTGAACGGCTTGACCAATCGAATCGCGATTTGCGGTATTCGAAAGGGTTCCACTGAACTTAGATTTCCTGAAAATTTGAACCGATTCGGCCCAATAGATTTTTAGAAATTCCAAAAAAACCGAAAAAAAGATGTTAAAACGATGTTTTTTCAAAATAACTTCTAGAATATTGTACCGATTGATTTCATAATCTAATCAGCTCTTCTCAAAATCGAACAACGGGTTCAAAAGTTATAGCTTTTCAAAAATTAAAATAGTGTTGTTATCAGCAATTTTCAGATTTTTGGGTATATTATCAAGTGCTTTGAACTCAAAGCGCTTGAAAATAGCGGGAAGTTCCAGGGATGGCCTGCAGGGTCAACTGATTTACAGATTGTTTTTCTTTAATAACCCCATTATCAATTTATTCCAGCTAAATATAGTTCTAAGCTGCCATATGATATAGAACATATTACACGTTAGAAGAGTATTGTTCGATTAGTGAAACATTAGAGGATGCATAAATACACGACCAAGCTTTTTAGAGAAATAGTTACCTTAGAGGACAATAAATTGAATCAAAATGGAACGCTATTTATCAAATGTTAATTACTCAGTGCTACTCAGTTAAACAGAAAAAGGCTCTGCAAACAGTTAAGTACGCCAACTGAAAAACAAATATTCACTTGAAATATCGGAGGGCGGGGGAGATCATTATTTCTTCGTGTTTCACTACAACTTATTATGCGTCACACTTTAATATTAAACATTTTTATTTTAGCATTCAGTAAAAAGATTCATCTAACTGATGGTTAAATATTTATATATGTATTATGACGTTCTGTGGTAAGTTAATTAATCGATTTTCATTTAAAACCTAGTTTAATATTAAATAAATCTGAAACTTATCTAGTGTCTGAAATAGTCTTTCAACACGCCGCATATAAAATAGTTATAAAAAAAATATTTAAAAAGAGTGTAATCCTTAAAATACAAATGCTATCAAAAATCAGTCTGGCTTTTGTTTTTTGTATAAATAAATTTGGACTTCACTGGAACATCTTACCAAATACTATTTTTTCTTTCTCCAAATAATTTTTAGCTAGTTTTTTAATTGCCTCAATTTCACAGGTGATAGCTGTGTCTCCTGGAAGTTGATTTTGAGCCAATCTAAGGTCTTGCAATGCTTTTTGATACTCGCCTAAACTTTTATATGCTTTTGCTCTTCGGAACAGTGCTTTGTTATTATTTGGATCAACTTGTAACGCCTAAAACAAATATTTTTTGTTCAACACCCGCATGAAATATGTAATTTCGTGGCTCTACTGAGGGTGGGCGAAATAATGAATTCCCTGACTGTTGACGTAGAGACTAGGCGAAATGCCATTTCGCCCACGCTCATTACGGGGAACGTTTACGCAATAAATCAGGTCACCCATTATTTCGCCCACGCTCAGCAAAGCCACGAAATGACATATTTCTTGCGGCAGTTGAACAAAATATTGTGTGACTATTGGTCAAAAGAGGAGATTCCACTCGTGTGTTTTACCGCACTCGCTACGCTAGTGCGGCAAAATCCACACTCCTCTTTCTCCCACTAATCGCACAATATACTATTATTTAATCAACAAATTAGATCAAGCATTTTACAAATTTAATTGTTAAATAAATTACCTCAGTACATAAAGTCACAGCATCTCGATAACATCTTTTTTTAAGTTTAACCGCTGCCAAATTAATTAATGACAATATTTTCATTTCGTTAAGATTCCCGTTTCTTAAGTTATTTTGAATCCTTTCTACATTACAAGACCAGTCTATATACCTTAAGGCCTTTCGATATTTACGATCTGATTCTACATAATCTTTTTGTGAAAAATGGTAATTTCCTGAATCTTTAATATTTTTAACAACTTTTTCTAATTCACTTGCTTCAACGTTGTCTCTGCAGTCCCAATCTTCAGGCCAAGGAGGATAAACATCTTGAGTTGAGTCTTTATCTTCTATACCCCAACTCTCACCAGGTTGTATTTCGCCACAGTCCTCAATTTCACACGGCTATTTAACAATGATAAATACAAAGTTTTATAATAATTATTTGCTATAAAGGGTAAGTTCGGTTTTGAGCTCAGATCGATCCGATTGCTCTTATGCGTTCGAATTTAACATTTATATGCTTTGAAAGATCTCTATCCTGCGTTCGGATTTAAAATCTGGAGGAGATCGAGCACGCTCTATGAGCTCCGAGGAAAGCGAGCGAGCAAGCAGATTTAACCATCTTCAAAGCATTCATTTTAAAAATGAGCGGAAACACTTGTTGTGAGAATGGATAAATTTCGAAGTTTATTTATATAAGGTAATTTTTCAATAAGTAAAAATACACGAATAATATTTATTCAAAGTATAGTAATAACCAATAAGTCTATATCGCACAGAATGATTAAATAAAATATTTATTATATCTATGAGTCGAAAAAATCAACAACCGGTAGTAGTATTAATTTTAAAATAAAGGAATAAAACGAAAAAAACTGTGAATCATGATTCATTATTATAACAATGTTGAATTAAATCAAAATGAGGAGCAATAAAGAATATATTTCGGCTTTAGTAATAAGAATTTAACTTGCTGGGGCCATTTTATTCTGACGTTTGGAAAAATCTGCTAGATTACGTTCGGAATTGTTTAGATGGCTCGATTTGCTCGCTTGTCACGTGACCAAAAATCTGTTCGCACGGCTCGATCAATTGAGTGCAAAACCGAACTTACCCAAAAATGTCTAGTGAAATCAGGGTTGGCTCAGACACCAGTGAACAGGAATATGCTTGGGGCGGCATATTTTTAAGGGCACCTGAGTGACATCTAGTTAACTTAAATTAGAATAAGCTCCATTAAATAACGTCATTTCTAGAGTCTAATATAGATTGAGCCTTGTATGCTCAAGAATTGTGTGTTTTAAAGACCACCAACAGCTAAGGTTATTTGGGCCTAGCACCAATTCATATTTTCAATTCATTATTTTTTTTTTTTTTTAATATTAAATTGAAAATCCAATTGACACTTTTACCAGCTCTCGGGCTAGAACCCGAGAACTGGGGACTTGTAATAGAGGAACCATAGCAACGCCATGTAAACAACAACGCCGCTACACTCTCGGCTATTCTCAAGCCCTGTATGCTCAAGAAAAGTTAGTGTTGAGTTTACTCAATTCAGACAGGTTGGCGTCAGAGCCAGAGCGTACGCTGTCCGAGTCTCTATTTCCTAATATTTTAGGATGTGTACTTATAATCGTAATTGCGAGCAATTAAAAAAAAATTCAAACCTACGATTTCCACTGTTGACCTATTAATAAAAAATGTTTCTTTCCATGTTCAGACATTTAAAAATGTGTTTATTTTTAGTAGGTAGCAGTTACGAAAAAACAAATTTATTTGGGCACTTACAATAACTGGTTTGTCATCTTTGGTTTCTATTTCCGCGATTTCACGAATTACACCAAATCCTTTCCTAACCTTGCCGAAAACAACATTTGTTCCGTCGAGGTGAGGACACGGCACCAAGGTGATAAAAAATTGAGAACTATTTGTATTTGGACCACAATTAGCCATGCTCAGTAAGCCCTCATTTTCATGCTAAAAACATAATTACAGCACAATTTGAAACAGAAGTAAATTCTGAATTTGTATCGCTAAAGTGTATTACCAAGAACGTAAAATTCTCATCCTCAAAAGATTCCCCATAAATACTTTCTCCTCCAATACCTTTGTAATTAATTATGTCTCCAGCTTGAACCATGAACTGATATATTACTAAAACAAACAAGTAAATTTTCAAAAATCATCTGTAATTTAAATTGTCTTACTTATTAACAATCTTCAATTATTAATTCTATTGATAAGTTCATGTTAAGTAATAATAATGCAAAATCTATAATCACAGTTTTTATAATAATTCAACTTTGAAATCTGATACTTTTCCAAATAATAACAAAATAAAACTTTCACTCACCTCTGTGAAATAGGCTACCCTTATAATGTAATGGTTTTTTGAACATGCCGATACCTTTTTCACCTGTACATAAAGCTCGAAAATTTTCAGCAGTCTTCGGGACGATGTTTTTAAATAGCTCAATAATTACTCTTCCGGCTGTTCAAAAAATCAAAAATTAAAGAAAGCCAAATTTATTTCTCTAATATAAAAAAATGTTAATAGCCAATACTTAACCTCTCTCTTCTCCAATTTTAATATCAAGAAATACAATGGGGTTTTTATTTGTGTTTAAAACACAGTTATTGTGGTTTACTACGGACATGATATCTGTGAAGAAAACATTAAATACTTAATAATATAATTACTTTGACATTTTTATAAAATTATCAAACAAACAATAATTTATAACCAGAATTGACAGTTCTACAAAGTCGATATTATACATTTCTATACATAATTTTGGATCAACGGTCGCGGCGGTTGGTTAGAATCTTATTTATGCTATTAGCTACGAGAGTGCGCACAGTTTTCTGAAATTTTAGGGTTTTTATTTCGCGTACATTTTTCAAATGTAAAATAATTTGCGACTGTTCTGTGTTTGTGATTCTTTTATTATCTCTGGTTTGTGATCAACTAAAGCGAAGTCGCCTGTCGTTGTCCTCGCTTCACGTACAGCGAACTTACCCCTTAGTACTTAAACTTAAAGTGTATTTTCATATCCCTAGCTTGAGAAATGACGGGTTCCCCATACAAACTTTCATCCCGTATTTCACCTCTTCAGTTGTTTTTTTTTAAGACAAAAGTTAGCCTATGTCCTTCTTCAGGATGCAATCTCCTTGCCAAATTTTATCGAAATTTATTCAGCGGTTTAGGCGTGAAAAGATAACAGACAAACAGACAGAGTTATTTTCGCATTTATAATATTAGTAAGGATAATGAAACGCCTTTTTTAAAAAATTAAAAACATATCCTTTAATAAGTGAACTCAAATATATAATATGTAGCAGTAATAATTAGTATACATACAAAAATGAAACAATAAACAAAACATTACTTCAACTATATAAATATCACAAAATGACGAGGACAAACTGATGATTTAGTCATTTTTAATTATAAAAATTATTTGTTATTTTTGAAGTTGTACGATTAACACAATATGTAATAATTTTCGCAAAATAAACACATGAATGGAACAAAAATGATATAGTTAATAAAATTAATGTGTCCCTATTATATTATGCAAAATTCTTTAAAAATCCTTATCAATATGAATTTGTCCCTAAATTTCATAAAAATATCCTTACATCACTATAATAGGGCAAAAAAAGATCAACTGACCCTATACCTCGGAAGATATCCCTCTGTTTAAGTTTTTTATGTTATTACTGAATACATTTTTACAAGTTTCCTGTAGTTATTTCAAACAAACTGCATGGTACAATAATAGTATGTCGTTGTAAATAAATTTGTTTAACACAGTTACTGACATATTTAATGTTCACATAAAAATATGTCCACTGTATTTTCTAAAGTCTAAACAGTCCTTAAAATTCTTTCACTTAAGGTAATAACTACAGCTGTAAATAACAAATCCGTTATAGGTATTATATTGTATCATGTATGAAAAGTTGTCAAAATTTATACAATTAATGATGTTACACAGCTGATGATTTGTTGTGATTCAAGATTAAAATTACAAGGGGTTTTAGACTCTCAACACTAAATTATTAATCTTTCTTTAAAATTTGATTATTATTAATTTATTATTTACACTAAAAGTAGCAGCGAACGAATTACCTACCTATGCCCCTGCGTTTTAATCTTGTTTTATTATAAAATATGTAGATATTATTTTAGAACTGTTGTTTTAAAAATTATTTAAAAAATGCTTTTCTTTTATAATTTTAATATGTACAGTTTTTAAAAATTGATTATATCTCAATGGAATTATATATTTTTGATTGTTTTTTTTTTTATTAAATTATTTTCCAACAAGAAACCTAAATTCTGTTCTTATATGAAATAAAATAGAATAAATTACGTGTATCATTTTCGAAGCTTTTAATTTTGGAACAAATGTTTTAAGGATTTCAATAGATTTTTGGAAGCACCATTATGTTTCCTATTTGGTCATTTACAAAATTAAAAAATACAGATTAAAAAATGGATTAAAAACATCTAAATAGAAAATTTAGTTCTACAAAACAGTTTTAGATTAAATGAATTTGATTTCTTATTATTGTTATTTTTATAAAATCATTTTAATTTTTAAGTAATTATAGTAATTAATATTATAAATTGGCAACTGAGTTTTCAGGAATGAAACTGAATATTTTAGAACGAATTTACAAATATCAAATGACACAAAAACTTATACTTATATCGGAAGAAAACATCTTTGTTTCATTTGATAGAATTTTAATTATAATCGAAACTTATAAATTATTAATTGTCCTTATCAAGAGTTACGCTGTATTTTATAGAAACGGTCCTCAATTTATTCTTGATCTTCTGACGTTAGTTTAAATTATTTTTTTTTGTTTATTTCTATTACCCGTTAGTCGTACACGTAAACGTCTAATTGTTAAACAGATGGAGAACACGACTGTCAGATTGACGCTCTGTGCACAGGCGCAGGAAATTCCGGTTGCAACAAACGACTGTCGCTCGATGGCAAACCTGAAGGAGGTCTGAGTTCCTTCAAAGGTAAGAGATGATGCATTCGTGAAGGTGATCTGCAAAGAAATCTATTATAAGAACAGTTAACTAAATATACAGTGTCGTCAGATAGTTTGGAAATGCCTCTATAATATTATATTGTATATAAATTAATAGACTTTTTATACGGATGAATTGCAATTGAAAATTTTGTTGAAAAGCATCCAATTATATAATTGATTCCAGGCATATTGGAAAAAATCATTTTACCAACCATAGTCACAGTCAGGAATCTAACCTGAACCTTTCCACTTTCACTGCGGAATGAGCTTACATTTACTCAACCGTGACATGATTACTAATTCCGCCGCGAAAGTGCAAGGTTCAGGTTAGAATCCTGACCGTGACTATGGTTGGTAAAATGATTTTTTCCGATATGTTTGGAATCAATTATATAATTGGCTGCTTTCCAACAAAATTTTCAATTATATTGTATGTATTTCTGTTATTATTATTTCTAAAAAAATATGTTTCACATAATAGGTAGGTAATAAATATGTAACATTATTTTAGGTGTTCTATAATAGCTGAATGCAGTACATTTCATTAAATAAAAATAAATATAATTTTTTTTTTTTAAATAGAAATTCCTTCAAAAAAGCCACTACAAAAAGAGGAAAATAATAAAATTTTGGGGTCAGCGATAATTTAATTAAATATGGCATCGATTAAAAAGTGCCAATTTAATTAATATTTACATTTATGTTTACTTTTTAGTGCATTTACAATACGTAGTTTGCACGTTATTAACTGTGTCAAAACTGACATTTACCTTACCGGTGTTACACTCCGTTACTCACTTTTTATTAAAATCAATCGAACTACTGAAACGAATTAAGTAAAATTTATATAATAACCATCCTCAAGGTTATGCCCTATTAAATAAAAAAGAATTATAAAAATCGATCGTGTAGTTTCTGAAAAAATCGCGCACATACACACATATATACATACTAGGGAAAAACCGAACCTTTCTTTTTATAAGTCGGTTAAAAACAGCCTACTGAAATCAGAACAATAAAATACAACTTGTTTTTAATGACAGCCTGTATCTTTTAACACATTTTTTGGAAGGTTTGTTTTTTCTGTAATGTATGTGTAAAAACATTTTCTGGTTGCATAATAAAATTTAAAAAAAACTGAAAAAGGAAAAATACAGGGAAAATGTCATAAAAAAACAGTAGATATATGAATAAATACAAATATGTTGATAGTATGTACCTACAGAACATAAGAAAATAAAAAAACTAAACTTAATATTATGTAAGTGATAGGTAACTTAAGAAAATATTGAAAGGTGTTCTAACTTAAACTATTGGTGGGACCTAGCAGTCGAACCATAAAATCTCGACGTTTATAAACAACTTGAAATGCCAAAATGCATATATTTGCAAGCGCACTATTGTCGGTAGAGTTCTGCACTGCGACCCTAGTTTTTTTTTTATTATCATATTAACAACAATTGGCACACCTACCTATGCCTTGATCTCATTCTCCAACAGCCACACGGACAAGAGCAGACAGACGTGGTACTCAGGGATAGTGAGTCCGTGCTGGTATACTGATGAGCTAAATGCGTTAACTGATGGCCTAACTGGCCGCTTAGAATTGACCCATTGGCCGTTATCACATCGCCTTCCAATCTTACGGCACCTTGCAGTGCCTGCGTTAAACAATAATTTAAATTTTACAAAAAAATAGACACAAAAATCACGCTTAATTTTATTTAAATTTGGAAAGGGTCAAAAGTACAGAATTCTTATCTGCTACTCAAAAAAATCTATATTATTTTTCAATGTTTATTGTATACATCATTGTAAAAGAAAAATATGTAATTTTTTATATCAA
This sequence comes from Mongoloraphidia duomilia, assembly GCA_039654895.1. NCBI lineage: Eukaryota > Metazoa > Arthropoda > Insecta > Raphidioptera > Raphidiidae > Mongoloraphidia > Mongoloraphidia duomilia. Next base: position 43,248,752 of record CM077524.1, on the reverse strand, counting down.
CTCTGAAAATGATTTGGACTAGGTTACAAGCTAGTTGGGAATTCAGCAGGATCTCTTGCAACTTGTGGAAACTCTATTAATTATTTCATTAGAGTACCTTATCACTCTTATGCGACACCAGAAACCCTTTTATCTCGACGTCCAGTGTTTCAGATTAAAATAGATTACATACAGATATCCCACCAAAGAGTGAAAATAGTGATATTTCAAAGGCAAGTACCTGCATAGCTTGAGCTTCATCTCTCCTTTCATCTTCTGTATTCATGGTAACAAACCGTAGTACTAATAGATTTAAAGACGCAGCAACTATAGCGAGTCCGAATAATATGAACACCAATGCGAACATTACATATTCTGGCTTATCGTTGAGTGCGTTGTCCTTCTGCAGTGCTACCATGTCTCCGAAACCTACACGTATAAATAAACACATTTAAAAATGTAAAAGTCAAGAAAAAAAAACTTTAAGCATAATACACCTTTTGGAGTGTTCTTACAAACTTATAGTCCAAGCTCTGACGGCACAAAAGTCTAACAGACAACACTACTAAAATTTTATTATTGAATATGATGAAAAACATCGGTGACAGACTAATTTAATTTTTCTTTTATAATTTTTTGTTATCAATACCTCGAAATTCGAATACGGCTAAACACTACTTGATGAAATTTATTGATAATAGAGAACTATAAATTATTTACCATAATGTCATCATCTGCTTTGCAATTTTTTTGCATACGTAGCAGACCTCATATTAAACATTTATCGATTTGCAGGTATGCAAAAATAATTTGCAAAGCAGGCCAAGATAATAAATTGTAAATAATTGATACTTCTAGTTCTCTATAATCTGTAATCTGTATAAATTTCATTAAGTAGTGTTGAGCCGTATTCGAGATACTGAAAACAAAAAATTATAAAAAAAATTGAATTGTAATAACAAAATTTTAGTACCTAGTGTTGGTCAGTAGACTTTTTATGGTCAGAGCTTGAATACACTAGACTCTAGAGAACTTGAAATAATTGTGTAGACTGTAGATTGTGTAGATAAGTCAAAAATAACAAGTAATTTAATTGCGCAACTTTAAATTTATTTAAATACCAACTAAAATCAGATTAAAATTGCAAAATATAAAGTACTAATGAACATAACGTAAATATTTTTTGACCGTGTGTAAATTGGTGTCTGATTAATCATTACCTATGGTAGTTAAAGTGATAAAACAATAATAAACTGAATCGAAGTAACTCCAGCCTTCAAATCGGGAAAAAGCAAAAGCACCGCCAGCCATTGTAAGCGAACTCAAAGTGCAGACGACGAATATTAAGTCCACCTCGGATGCATTCGTCTGACGACAGTTCAGTGATGTTTTTACTGCACGTATCACAACACTGTAATAAAGATAAGAAATTATTGTTAAATGACCGTAGATTAAAACCACATAATTGTATAATAGTATTTAACAAATTAAAATTAAAAAAATAACATGTGGTGGGAGTCCAGGTGTTGGTGGTGGAAGTCCCGGTGTTTGTGGTGGGAGAACGTGTCTCCAGTCATTTTTACTTTCGAGCGATGTCATATTTTTTCAGGGCAACGTCAAGAAGTAGAAAAAATAAAATGAGATAAAGTGCAGTCTTTCATAATATTAACATTAAATAATAACAAATAAAATGAAAATTTAACACGATTTTTAGTTTCGAAAATCGGCATTTACTACATTTTGTACGTTTGATGTTTAAATATTTTGAACTTATTTCTAACCTGCTAAGTCTGTTAACACGTTCACCGATGCTTTGAAACATTACGAGACCAAGCGGTATGCCCACGATAGCATAGCACATGGTGAACAATTTTCCGCCGATGGTACTGGGTGTAGAATGGCCGTAACCGATCGTTGTCAACACTGTGGTGGCATAATAGAACGCCCCCGTGAACTTCCATTGCTGACCAGCTTTGTGAGGCTCTGTCTTCAACACTACGGTCTCCATTATACGAAAGTCCAGGTCGCTTATGTTGTACTTCTTAATTACCATTTTTTCTACTTCTGTAAAATTTAAATGTAAAAACATAACTAGTTTTACCTATGGCTTCGCTCGCGTTAATGCCAGTTTTGATGGAAATCTTTTGTTAAACCGAGTGTAGACGTATATGAAAACCATGAGTCAATATTTTAAGTTTAGGTAAAAATTGAAAATTTACTTAGTTTCAACAAAATCGTACCAGTTGTTTTTATATGGTGTCGCTACACGCAGATAAAAGGACGGGCAGGCAAATGACAAAAATTCTAGAAATCTTCCGTCTACGTATCAATACGAATGGAGAAAAATTCGCGGTCGATGAAGTTGAACGAAAATGTCAGTGGATCCATAACATTTATTTTTTCTTAATACAAAAATACTTGCCTTGTAAAACTTCCCAACGTTTTTTCTCTGTATCGCTTTCAAGCGCGTCAAAGACAGCTGCGCCTACTAGAAGATACGTGAATGTGCACACGATCAGGGATAGCGTGCGAACGTTTTGCTTCTTCATTCTTTAGCGGGCCTCATTCTGGCGCCCGCCCCTGCGCGGCCCGCTACCTGCCGCTGATCCTATTATGCGCCACGTAACACGTCATGACCTGCTATCTAGCTGGTCCTGAAATATTAAAACAAATTACAGTTTACATATTTTTTGATAATCCTATTTTTTATTTCAAAAATTGCAGTGCGGAATTATTGCGAGTTTGGTGGAACGACGGTTTGAAACGCGGTGCTGATGTTTCGGTATTGGTGATCTGAAGGGAGTTAACGTTAGACCTATAGTGATGAATTAGATAGCCGCTATGATTTTTAAGTTTACAGGAAAAACCAATCGCATTGCGCTATAAATTAGGATTAATTTATTATTTATAAGATCATTGTCAAGCCAGATATTCTGGAAATGCGTTCTTCAACCCAGCATCAGATAAATACGTTCTGAAAAACAGTCGTCATTAACCTCAGATAGCAATATGCTTTATGTTAATAAGAATATTAACGTCATTTACATTTTCATGTTATTTTAACGTAGGTATACCTAGCTTGGTTGTGAATCGAACATGATTGTGGACCGAGCGTCAGAGTGAAGATAGCCATGTTGTAGGCATGTCAAACGTATCACTATTTTTTGTTGAACAGGAATACTGCAGTATGGCCAAAACTGCAGAATTATTTTCTTTAAATATGTAAATTATATTTTTGATATAAAGCATAGGTACATTCATACATATTTTATAACATTACGTCATGTTCATTAATTTTTAAAATTCCAATTACTGTACTACTATATGAATAAATCAAACGATAATCCTTCTAATATAGACAACGCATTCACAATACAATTAATTAGTGAAGAATGTATCAGACAGACATAGGCCGTTATGATTGGTAGGATACATTATTCACTAATTAATTGTTATTTATTCATATTTATATTGTTGTCCACGGAAACTCAAAACTTGCGTATGATTACTATACTACTACCATAAGGATGCGCGAGTAATGAATATAAGTATACTTGTATGCGTCGTAGAGGGAGAAAACGTGATTTTTGAGTAATTCAAATTCAAATTTATTAATAGTTGAAAACCTCTGTTATGTTCTTCTTTGTTAATAAATACATTTGGTCAATTAATAATAATAACCAATATTTCACATGAACTTCCGAGATATTTATTAGCATAAATGAATAAGTAATAACCGATAGGCAATTATTATTAGCATATACTTTAAGAACTCCGGAGTCCAGACCTGACTGATCGATTTTGTTAGAATTTTAGAAGCAGACTTTAATGTCTACTAAAGAATTAAATTTCGAATTTGAAACAGTTTCGATAGTTTTTGGGTCCAAAAAAATATTTTCAACTCCTAAATACAACCCTTAAAATGGTCCGATTGAGCCTATTGAGAGGGCAAAATGCAGAAATGTAGGCAGAAATGTGCAAAGTTGCAAAATTAAAATGATTCCCTATTTCAAATGCAAAATGTAAAATGGTTTTGAAAAATGCATTTGAAATACAAAATGCAAAATAGGTGTTTCGTGTTTTCAAAGTATTTTTTAAAATAAAATGTTTTTTGTTATTCATTGCACATTTTTCTATACTGTTTACTGTAAAGTTGAACTATTACAGGGTTTATTGCAGTGGCGGATTTACCAGCAGGCTGAGTAGGCTGGAGCCTAGGGCGGCAGATTTTAGGGGCGGCAAATTTGGGGTCAAAATTTTTTTTTGTCTTACAGAAATTAAAAAGATTCATATTTATATTGGGATCCGTCAGATAGGTGGAGATTAAAAAACATGGCGCAGAGGGAGGGAAATTTCATATACGGTGTATACTTTTGCGTGTAATTTTATGATTTTCAAAGTGATAAGAAATGATAAATATAAGTGCAATTTGTGATTGGGCCGGTACGAATCCTAAACAAAGGAATTTTGTTGAAGGAGAACGGATTCTCAAAGCCGGGCATATTATCAAATGTCGGAAATATAACGAGAAAAATGCATGCAAAATGAACTGTCAAAAGCAGTAATCTTTACGACATATTGCTTAAAAATATCAAAATTAAAAGAAAATCTCCACGAAATTAATTATCCACGTTCAATGCGCCTTTAAGGTTGGGTTAGGTGAATAATGTAAACACATAACTGCAACATAATAAGTTATATTGTAATAAGTGGGTAAGTTACTAACCTCAAAATATTTGTATACAAAATTAATCCTATAAATTTGCCAATCATCAGGGATTCAACTATTGTTGTGCAGTATGATAATAAGTACATCTTATTATTAATATAAAATATTTTTTTAATTCATAAATACAATTTTTCCACATTTCATCAGAAAATAATTCTCTGTAAAGTAAGTTTTACAAGGCAATAACTGACAGTGTTTAATGCCCATGATATTAGAAAACGTCGCGAATTCCATTTTCGATACTTTTTGTTTATTTTACTTGTTTTATATTTGTAATAAACAATTTCACGATAAATTTGCACTGTTAGCATGTAAAATTTTCCCTCGTTTTAGTACAATTTTCTGCCACCAGTTGTCATATACTCATTTGACGGATCCCAATAGGTACCTACCTAAATGTTATTAGGTCTCCGCCTTATTAGTACTACATGATTGAGCTTTTATTAATCCCCTAGTTCACAATCATACTAATTACGGGAAAAAGGTGGTGTAATTAGGACGATCGATACGGTGCACAAATCATAAAGTTACAATTTCATTGACAAAAAAAATTTAATTAATATGATTGTGAACTAGGGTATCGAATTGTAGAGGTCGGTAGGGGCGGCAAAATTTGAATAGCCTACTGGCGGCAAATGTGTAAATCCGCCACTGGTTTATTGTAAGGAAAAGTCGGGTAATTTGAACTATAAGGTTTTTTCATCGAAATATCAATCTTAACATGTAAAAATTCGGACCTTATTCTTACTCAATATTGTAATTTATATTTAGTATTTTCAAAATAAAACATAGGTTTTAAAACTGTGTAAATGCAATGAATATAAAGTGATATTTAGAATGAGGCATTTAAAATTGAAAATAAAAATAGACCGTATTTTGCATTTTGTATAATAGGTATGTATTTTAAATAGATCTATTTCAAAAAAGTCACATCTTGATCTCTGTCCGTAAGTTTGTCCTAGCATTGATCATTGGATCATCAAAATATACATTTACATGAAATTTCATACTTTTAAAATTTAAGTTGATTTTAACCGGAGAAACACATTTATTCAGTACTTATACAGTGTGTCCACAGACTCATCCTCAACATGGGGATCTCCGTTGTTATGGGAGATAGAGATTTGGTTAAATGAGACAAAATGTGCAGAATCTACACTACTACTACCCTGCGTAGTCAAACTTTCCATATTTTGCTTGGTTCACGACCGACAGTTAAAAAACGAGATTTACCCATTTTCGTTTTTTGCTTATAACTCGCTTATTAAGTAAGTTAGAAAAAAAATATTTTCACTTTCTTAAGGCCCTTTTTTATGAAGATTTCAAATCTCTTTTCATATTTTTATTTACTTTTATAGTTTTAGAGATACTTGTATTAACTTTGTTTTTTTAAATACACGTCAAAGATGGCCATGACACCATTCGAAAGAGATTTTTTTTCTCTTTAATTTGATATCAGAGTTGATGGATTTATTTTCAAAAATAACAGAGTTATACGTAAAACATTGATTTTTAATAGTAGGCTATGCTAAATTAATTGATAAAACAACAGAAGGCTTAGCAAACAGTTGAAATTCGCGTTGGCTTAGTAAACGGCTGTTTTGTTTTAGCTGTCAAAGTGTAGTTTGTTGCTAATTTGTCAGTTTACTAAGTGATTTATTAAATTTTCTTTTGTTATCATGGAACCATTTTGTAACAATGAAAAATTTGATATGTTATCTTGTTACATTCTATGTCACAAAAATTCGACCAGAGCTGCAGAAATGTACTTCGATCAGATTCTAGAACGAAGACAACCTCATTCGTCTATTTACAGAAACTTACGAGTAAATTTGATAAACTATGGATCATTTAAAAAGCCGTTTACTAAGTCAACGCGAATAAGTGAAGAAGATAAAACTACTGTTTTACGATCAATTGTCGAAAATCGCTTATTTTTCATTGTTACAAAATGGTTCCATGATAACAAAAGTAAATTTAATAAATTACTTAGTAAACTGACAAATTAGCAACAAACTGCACTTTGACAGCTAAAACAAAACAGCCGTTTACTAAGCCAACGCGAATTTCAACTGTTTGCTAAGCCTTCTGTTGTTTTATCAATTAATTTAGCATAGCCTACTATTTAAAATCAGTGTTTTACGTATAACTCTGTTATTTTTAAAAATAAATCCATCAACTCTGATATCAAATTAAAGAGAAAAAAAATCTCTTTCGAATGGTGTCATGGCCATCTTTGACGTGTATTTAAAAAAACAAAGTTAATACAAGTAACTCTAAAACTATAAAAGTAAATAAAAATATGAAAAGAGATTTGAAATCTTCATGAAAAAGGGCCTTAAGAAAGTGAAAATATTTTTTTTCTAACTTACTTAATAAGCGAGTTATAAGCAAAAAACGAAAATGGGTAAATCTCGTTTTTCAACTGTCGGTCGTGAACCAAGCAAAATATGGAAAGTTTGACTACACAGGGTAGTAGTAGTGTAGATTCTGCACATTTTGTCTCATTTAACCAAATCTCTATCTCCCGTAACAACGGAGATCCCCATGTTGAGGATGAGTCTGTGGACACACTGTATACCTACGAGTAATAAGTATATATAAAGAAACGTTTTCTGCCTAATAAACATTTTTATGACTGGTAAACTTATACGACATAACTATAATAATTATCGTATAAATGTAAAATGTAATGACGAACATTCGTTTTAAATGACTTCTCTTTCTTCGCGTTCGGAAAATAGTGGAAGGAGAAATTTCAGGTATATATAGCTTGACCAACGAAAGAACGGCGGTCGAGAGAGAGAGGGCAGTGTAGCCTAGTGGATAGCGTACTTGGTACCAACCTTTAGACTGTCGTGGCCCGTGGGTTCGAAATCGAATCCCACATGCGCTCATGGATGTTTTGTGATGTTATTTACTTTTAAGTTAGCTGTTATTTAATGTAATTTAAGACGCTAATGACCTAAGTTGTCGACGCGTCTATAATCTACAATAAATTAAATTAAAACAATTTCTCTCTTTCTCCTGACCGGCGTTCTTTAGTTGGTTAAACTATATGTGCCTACCATTCAATAACGAAAATGTACATGTATATTAGGATCATCGCAATACTTACAATTTAATATCCCAACGAATACATTACGAAAAAAATTACACTCCCATACATTTTTCTCACGGAAGCTGTGAATGTTTTTCCTAGTTGGTTCATCGAAATACATTTATCAAACGATTTGCTCTTCTCGTGTGAACAATAGAAGGGGGGCAGCTATCTTTTAAAAAAATACCTTTAATCGTTACTGAGCTAAAGTTCGCGAAAAAATTCCCTCGCAACGTCGCCTTGGAAGCCCAAGGGTAAAATGTTATGTTCGCTTCAACCACTTTATTATTATGTTCTTTATCGAATTATAAATATTTGAATGTATACATTTTTATATTAAAGCAAAGAACGCCTTAAGCCATGCTTTTTATCCCATGCCGAAATTAATAATTGTATAGATAATCAGAGTTGAAAACATCATAGAGTTTTAGTGAAAAGGACTTCTTAATTATTATTTTTTATATTTAAAAAAATGCGAAGCTGCGTAAAAATATTTTCAAATATTCACCTAATGTTTAAATTACAGATGTTTTTATATAGTTTATAGTTTTTCAATTTTCTTAATAACGTAAAGTCCGAAAGGATGATAAAAATTGCATTGTTTATATTGCAAATTAGCAAAAAACTTGTATTTGATCTAAATTCGGTAGCAGTTAATGAACTGTTATTCTACCTAATTTAGGTCAGAAATCATGTTTTTTTCAAATTTTCAGTATAAATCGGATTTAATTTTCTCGGACTTTTTACTGTTAAAGAAAACTAGAATATTATTAATATTTTCGTTTCTTTGCGGGTTTTAGAATTTTTATAATATCAAGGCTGCAGAACGAATTTCCAAAATTTTTATTTCTCTCTTCATTTGAAACCGAACGGACCGATTCTGATTAAACTCGGTATGCTATCGATAGGCACTCAAATTTGAACTATAGCGTACTTGTTACTTGATATTACCTGATAATATTCTCGTAAAAGTAACACGGGTCGTCGACTATTGTGGTCATTATTCGATTTTAAAATAAAAATTTTCTTTCTTTTATTTGATGATTTACTCGAAGGATGTGTACTTATTATTATATATAGGTGTTTGTTAATATTTTGTAAATTATAAATAGGTACATAAAGTCTTAAAGACACAAATCAAAATTTGTAATATTTTTTCTGATGTTTTCGTTGCACTTGTGCATCTTATTCAGAAAAATTTGTTGTGTTGTACCTATAATAAACAAATTTTAGGTAACGAAAAATCTACATAATTAATGTTATTTCTTTAATTACAGCTAATATTCCTGAATATCAACCGAATATCAATCGTTACAATAAATTAATCAGCTTTCAATTAAATAATTAGAACCAGATAAGTACTTACTCAGAAATGTAGTTGATTTTAAAAGCCTGGTAAAGCTACAAAAACTTTACCAGTGCAATTTGACACAATAGTATATTTTATATTAATTAAATAAGTATCTGTACCGTTAACAGTTCATTCACAGTTCTATTATTTATTTATTAATGCAACATATTCACAACACTTCATTATCTAGCACAATCGTTTATGAAAATCTTCATTATGATTATTTTTTATGACTTTAAATAAGTGTAATATAAAATCTATTTGGAGGAGTATTTTTAAAATTTTGCTAAAAATACGATTCTTGTTACAATTCCACTTCAGTAAATTGAAGTTGGTTTAACACGCGGCCTCATTCACGATCGATAACGACGTCGCAATGACGTCACGACGTTCGCTATCATAATACTGTGGTAAAATTCGTCTTCAATTTAATGTAGTCAAGTCAATTGTATCGAATTTATTTTCAAATGTTTAAATATGCATGGATAACTTAAAATTGTCTTTTAAAATGTTATTAATATAAATACAAGGAAGGTCGAAATTATTTATAAAAAATATTTCTGTATTTTTTTAATGTATCCATGCACGATCAGTAGATACTTGGGAAAATACACTATTGGACTTGGTCGGATGACGGAACGACTTGCCGTCCATACTTACCTAAAATGTCTAAAAACAAAATACCGTCACGAAAAGTTATTCACCTAGAAAGATGCCCCTTAAAAAATAAAGTTGATTTGTCTGAGGATTTTTTCTTAGAAGCGTCCGTTAAAGATTTATTTCCATAATTCCATACTTTACGAACGTCCTGTATATAGTAGACTACGGTTATAACGAACCCCAAGGGACTGTCAAGATAGGTTCGTTATAATATTTGAAGTTTGCAAATTGCAATGATAATTATATAATATGAATAAGGAAAAATGGCGGGACTCGAAATGTAATCTATACTAATATAATAAAGCTGAAGAGTTTGTATGTTTGTTTGTGTGTATGTTGGTTGAACGCGCTAATCTCAGAAACTACCTGTCCGATTTGAAATTTTTTTTTGTTAGATAGCCAGTTTATTGAGGGAGGTTATACGCTATTTGAATTTTTTTAAATCCAACCCCAAAGGAGGTACAACAGGAGTGTAGGATTTTTTGGCTATCTATACTAATATGCTATACTAATATTATAAACTGAGGCAAGTAGGGGAGAGTTGGATAAAACGGGATACTTAGTGTTCTAAGTCTCACAACTTTTTGAATGAAGTAATGCAAAGGATTATTTTTTGGCTCATGTTTCCCTTATAAATAGACTTTTGATTGCCACCATCCTTTATGAGAAAATAGAAGTCACATAAGAGAAAATATTTTTTTTTTGGAAAAGTAGAAAGTATCCCGTTTTAGCCACCTAGTCGGATAAAACGGGATACCTATACTTTCACAAGTTTCATAACGTTTATCCTTCAGGAAAAAAGACACAACATGGTAAATTTAAAATATATTGTGAAAAATACAAAAAAAAAAACGTAACAAAACGCACTTCTCATAAAAAAACCATGTAGTTGGATAAAACGGGATACCTCCCGGTATTATACTACCCGCTATTATATTACAACGGAAGATATCCCGTTTTAAGCAATCACACAGTGTCCGATTTTACCCAACTGTTGATTGCGAAACACGTGACCATATTTTAGTGAATAAAAAAAGCAAATTCCTAAAAACTGTTGTGCATAACTATAGTAAACAAACATAGTATTCTCTAAATCTATTCATTTTCGTTTAATTTTGCCTTTAAACTGAAAAATCGAATTTTGACAACACGCCAAACATTTTACTTTAACCTAACTTTTTGACTCTTTCACTTGTTACGCCATCTACAGTGAAACTAAAGTAGATACATCACTTGCCGCCTGCCGGGTATAGGTAGACATAGAGGGTTATTAGTTTCGCCCCTACCCGATAAATCGTACAACTTGTTTTGAAATAAAACGTGGTATCCCGTTTTACCAGACCATCCTGTTTTATCCAACTCTCTCCTACGTGAAGCGAGAACGACAGTCGACTTGGCTTCGCAGGGGGAGAATTTCTCGCGCGGGGGGGGGGGGGTAATAAATCATAAATTCTTAACTCTGGAACTACTGAATCGATTCTAAAAATTCTGTCACTAATAGAAAGCTACACTACATGCCTGAGTGATATAGACTATATTTTATTTTGATAAATTTCTCGCAGAGGGGGGAATACGAATAATTCCTGTAGGATAGTAACAAAACGTAACTCTGACATTATTTTGCATTTTGCGTATAGGCGGAGGCTGAGGGGGGATTTTATTACCAACGGTTCGAATCCGGAAGGTAAAACAAGAATCCCGAAGTGGAGTTTCACGAAATTCCACTTCACTCCCAATATCCGCAGTACTGGATCGCCGACCCAACGGTCACCATAATTTAAATGGGGGTTAATAAAGTTTAAACGCAAACCTAACAACAGGTAACGCGTAAACGCGAGCAGAGAAAGCATAATCCAGTTACACCTACTAATATTATAAACACCACCAGGCCGACATTACTTCGCAGGGGAAGAATTTCTCGCGGGGAGAATAAATCATAAACGAAGCTGTATGCAAAGACGTGTGTTGATGTTGGTCGGATAGCGAGACCTTGATAGAAACTAAAATGTCGTCGTCGACATATTTTCACTTTTGGAACAAACTGACGTCAATTTTCCAGTTCTTTAACTTTACAGGTCTTCTTGTTCTTAAAGAAGAAATAATTATTATTAAAAACCAGTACTTTTCTGTAAAAATATATCTCTGAAATTTTGCAGAGACAAGAACCGGTTCTTTTCCAATAACAGTTCTAAAGTAACGTAGGTACACCGTACATATTACGTAACGTACATCATCAATACATCACAATCACTATCTGCATAAAAAATTAAACGAACTCCCCGCCACGTCTGTCTGAGCCCGATTTTTTTTCGTAACTACTGAACGGATTTTATTCCGGTTTTCACGAGATAGTCAATAGATTGATTCACGAGGAAGGTTTACTTGTATAGTTAATTGAAATTGACCGGCTCGGATTAGCCCGGGTGAAAATCGGGGGTAATCTCAGAAGACCGATTTCAAAACATAAGCTATGATAACTGGCCGGCTGGCTTCGTCCGGGTGAAAATCGGAGGTAATCTCAGAAGACCGATTTCTCCGTAACTGCTGAACGGATTTTGTTCCAATTTTCACGATTAGATAGATTGATTCACGAGGAAGGTTTAGATGTATAATTGAAACTGGCCGGCCCGGCTTCGTCCGGATGAAAATCGGAGGTAATCTCAGAAGACCGATTTTTTTCGCTGATCGATAGGTGATACCTACTTTGCAGTAATGTAATTAATTCATGCTTCATAGCACCCGGGCGGACCGGACCGGGCCGCTAGTAATTTAATATTATTATAGTATAATATTATGTAATTTGGCGAAAACGATTTAAAACTGATAAAATACTTGCCGAATATTGAAATTAAATAAAAATTAAATCATTTCCATAAATGTTAGGGATTTAAATTAGGTTTAGTCTGTAAATAATAAAGATAATGTAAATTATAGACGTTCGAAAACTCAGGTTTACTACACGACTGAAGTGATACGACAATTTGAGTCAGAACTGGCAGATGTACCTGCTAAGAACATGGCGGTCGCTTATACGCTTGATTTTTTAAATATTGTATAATATAGAGTTGTTACAATGTTAAGTGGAAGTCAGGAAAACAATTTTAACTAAGATGACGTTTGGTAAGTTTTGTAGTTATTTTTGGAAATATTGGTGCACAATAATACCCTAATAGATAGGTATTATATCTGGGTACCTAATTTCAATAATTTTGGGGAAAAACTAATTATCTTCAACTTACCGATTCTACGTTAAGTTACAGGTCTATATCTAAAATATGTACCTACGCATATATCACAAATTAAAACTTACCTAATTTAGTAGGTACTCTGCACTTGATAAAATTTCCGAATTAAAAACCTTACCAAAAGTTAGGTAAATTTTATAAGAAAGAATTTCATTTAAAACTTCCAATAAGTTATTGGAAGTTGGAACAATTATGTAATTATAATTTCTTTTTGAACGAATAATTTCAATCAATTTCACGAAAAATGCCATAAACAGAAGATATGGCAATTTTAAGTCACCCCAGTACTGCAGTATTTTGCCAATAGGGCAACGCAACTAGAGATAGGTAGGTACTCGCAGATTTAAAAAAGACAATTTTAATTAAGAAAATAATATATTAGTAATATTTATTCACAAAAAATACAAAAATTATTACAGAACAAAATAAAAATATGAAACTTGTATGATTATTTTTTTAATCCATTCTGAGAACATTTTGTTTCCTGCTGTGCCACTAAAGCGTCTAGAGTAGCGTTTCCCAAAATCAGTTTCCCGGAAAAATTCAAGAGTTCTCTGTGAGAAAAGGTGAATAAGTTAATTTGATAAGAAAAAGAAAGTTTAAAATTTTCTTTCGATCCATCGAAACCAAATTTTAAACTTAAGGTTTTTAAGAGATTTCTCAGGGGATTTTCTTATTTTCCCTCTTCACCTCCATATAAGGATTGTTTAGACATGTGGGACACTGAGATAGGCTTTATCTATTATATTATGTAATAGAAATTAGGAGAAAAAACTCAGTGGCAAAAGGATCAAATAAAATTTGCAATACTGATGATTAAATTTGCATTTATAAGCTTACGTTTCGGTGCTCATTGCACCATCCTCAGAGCATCAATGCTGTTAAAAAGTTAGGATGGTGCAATGAGCACCGAAACGAAAGCTTATAAATGCAAATTTAATCATCAGTATTGCAAATTTTATTTGATCCTTTTGCCACTGAGTTTTTTCTCTCCTAATTTCTACATCATCTACGGATCACCATTTCTCTATAATCTATATCATAGAGTTCTGTAACAATATACTATGTAATGTTTAGTAGAAAAATAGTCAATTGTTTTTATTTGTGGGTATTCATGTGACTGTTGAGCACGTGAAGCTGTATAAATCCTCGTCCACAAATAGTACAAACATGTGGACGTTCTCCCGTGTGAATTTTTCTGTGAACTCTTAAAGTTGATTTTCTGTTAAAAGCTTTGCCACAAAATTCGCATTCATAATTCTTTTCCCCTGCAATCAATTAATAATTACAAATAAATAATAATATTTTAGCCTCAATTCGCTCAATTGCCGAAACGTTGCTACAGTCCCATGATTGAGCAAGTTTAAATTTGAAATTATCAAAATAAACTCTTATTTCATAGTCAGAACTCAGAGCACCAAACATTAGCCAAACCTACAGATTCGACTTAGAGTAAACTGTCTATAATAATTCATAAGTATATTACCCTACTTTTATCTCAGTGATTTTCTTACAATATGCTGTGTGCATATCCGAAAATTCACATTGCCTTTGAACTGTTGTAGAAAAAGGATCGAAATTAACATAGGGCTTTACGAAATGCAATGAAATCATTGTAGTATAAACATTTGTGTACCATGAATCGCGTATTTGAAATTATTGAAATACCAAAATAGCTTAATCTGCGAAATAATTTATTTCTGTGATTTTCAAATGAAACTTGGTCAATCCTAGTATTGAAGTAAAATTTCGGCAACTGCAAATTTGGCAATTGAGGCTAAGAAATATGAAAACAAATGCAAATTCACAATGCTTAGCAGGTACCAGTGTGTGTGACGAAATGGTTTTTGAGATCGCCAGATCTGTAGAATTTTTTGTCGCACTGCGTACAAGCATATTTTCGCTCTCCAGTATGTTTTCTAATATGCAAATTTAACGACTGCTGGCGAGTAAATGTTTTGCCACATGTCTGACACACGTAAGGCCGTTCTCCATTACTGTGATGCATAATATGATGGCTTTGTAAGGTTTTTTTGTGTATGAATGCCACATCTGCAAGTTTTAAATAAAAAATTGATTGCAGCAGACTTCCTATGGTAACTGCCAGTTTCTTATTTCCCTCTTAATGATGGGCGATTGTAAGATGTTTTTACAATCAAAACAATTGCAATCGTTCAAAATAAGAATCCACAATCGACTCGGAGTTTGATTTTACAATCGAAATGTTCGATTGTTCAAGTCGATTATTTGCCAGCGAATGAGAATACATATAATCGCGATTCAAGGTTATATGCTAGTCGACTGACGTCTGACGTTCACGCGACTCATTCATTGTTGATTGTTCACTGTTCAGTCGGTACTCTGTGATCTCATCACTATTGATTAATACTGCACAATCGACCATCGACTCGACCACAGTTGTTGAGTGATGAACGATTGTAGGTATATTATGTGGCTTTCGACATTCAGCACTGTACATCGTCTCTACAATTCAGTACTATGCGATTCGGTCAACTATGAAACAGCAATAATCGAGTCAAAGTGTAAACCATCGAGAATCATCGAGATGTTTGAACAATCGAGACATTCGACTAAAATATCTCGTAATCGCCCATCACTATTTTTACTTGTTATTAAACAGCAATACACGTACCACAAATATTACACTTATGACGTTTTATCCCTTTGTGTATTCTTAAATGTACGTCCAAATTGCCACTCAACGCAAATGCTTTACCGCAATATGAGCACACATATTTTTTTTCTCCAGTATGGATCTATAAAAACATAATTTTTAAATAAGCAATAAAAAATGACATATTTAATAACTTACCTACCCTTGTATGCATAATTAGACGTTGCTTTTTTGCAAACTGTTTACCACATTCTTTACAAACAAACGATAAGTGATCTTTGTGTTCCAGTTTGTGTTCTTCTAATTCATCGGTACTTTGAAATTCTATAAAACATGTCTTACAGGTAATACTATGTGTCATTAAATGGTTTTTTAAAGCCCATTCAACAAGATAAAATTTGTCGCAAATGTGACATTTGTATTTGCTCTGGACATGATCGTTCATATGTTTAGCCAAATCTAGCTGCTTAAAAAACGTTTTTTCACACATTGTACAATCCCAAGATATTTGTTTTGAACGTATTCTAGATTTTCTTCTCTTTTGGTGCACTTCTACACTATGTTTTACAAAGCAATATTGGCTGGTAAATTTTTCTGGACAATATTTACATTGCGTCTCATGATTTTTCATATGTTTAAGAAGTTCAATTTTGGATTTAAATGTCTTCTTACAAACTGTACATATTAAACTAATATTTTCTATTTTGCATAATAACTTGTCTTCCAGTTTTTCATTTACTATATCTGAACAGTTTTCAAATTTTGCCCAATTTGTATCTGAAATAGTTTCTACTTTCATGTCTTTTAACGAAAGATCTGGTTTAACATTAGAATTACTAATTTCACTGAAATCATCACACTCCAAAATATCATCACTGATTTCATCTTTCGGTTCAAACTTAATATCAATTTGTGGTAATAACTCATCTTTTGTTTCAATCTGTACATTTTCCATTAACGAAAGTAATCTTTCTTCAGACTCATGGCACCGTTTTTTAAATACATAATTAATTTTTACCTGGTCGGCACATGGCTTACAAATATTTTTTGGCAACATATCCTCATTTGTTATCTGAAAAATAAATATTTACGTAATATTACAGCATAATTAATACGTAATTAAATCTATGGTGGCGGAAGGGGGGCTTGGGGGGGCTAATCCCCCCTCTCCCAAGGGCATCAAGCCTCGAAAACTCTAAATTAGAATGTTTAATATATTTTTTATAAACTTTCATATTAAGTGATCATGGGTCTATACCCTCACCCCCCTGAGCCACTCACAAAGTCGTTCCACGCCAATGAATTGAAGTAGTCAGGTAAGCTTATTCCAGAGATCAGCTTATTCGTTGATACAACAAAATTTGAAACTATCAAATAGCCGATTATACATGATTATACGGCAATATACTGTTAATGCGTAAGTAGGCGACGAAATAAGCTCCAAAAATACCTCGATTGCCTCGCCAAACGGTGACTTGTATCATACACTTATACGGGTATACCTACCTACTGATGACATTTTCTATTAAAAATCGCATGGCAAGTATATTTTGTATGCACGTTGTTTTCATCTATTTAAAATACCTAATCGAGGACCGGCGACCGCGGCAATTTAAAGTGTGTGTTAGGGGTTAACTTTAAACATGTTCGGTACTAAAATGATTACTGCTGCTTGTTAAAATTATAGATAGTAAACTCCATTTTCATTTTTAAGGATTCTGTTAAGGAATATTCTGTCGACAGAATCTTACAGTGCGTTCTCTTTTAAAAAAAGTTCAAATATCTTTCATCTTTTCCTACAATCCGCGTCTTTTTAGGGTCATTACTTACTTATATTAATTTTATAAGTTAAGGACGCTAAGGTACATGTTACCTACCTAGACCTACCTACTTAATTTGACGCTTTGCACAATTTTAATAATATGATCTGCTTACCTGAATGGCTGCACATTCCATGAGCATTTCAGACACAGATAATAATTCTGAATTTACGTTTTCCATATTAAAAACTGATACTAATGAATGTTCATTGTCATTCAAACAAGTTCTGCAAATATTTTTGTGCGTTTTTTTCATAATTTTAGGAAAAGGTACTATATTACAGCTATTCACAAAAAATACGCATAGGTAAGTAGGTACCTAGTTTAATAATGGTAGGTATAGGTACGTATTACGTATATCGAAAGCAAAAGCATTGACGAAAGTTAATTCAACATTTCAACCACGAAACAAGAATTCCAAAACTGAGTTTAGTGTGTTTGTTGGTGTGTCATCACACATTTTTATTGGGATTTGACACATGGGAGGAGTTTACTTGTGACGTAACCAATATGGCTATATGAAAGGGGTAATTTTAAAATCAGTGAAAAGCAGGGGTGTTACGAATATTCGCATCCGCATCCGTAAATGCGGAATATTCGCATTAATTCAGACATCTGCATCCGCATTCACATCCGCATCAATCAATGCGGAGTTTTTACGGATGCAGATATTAAATATAATTCACCAATTTTTAAGTTTAATTATTAAACAAAGATTTTTGATTATGAAACTCGAAGCTTAAAATTCTGTTGTGTCATAAGTAAAACTAAAAACTTGTGTAATTTTGTTCTAAAAATATGATTAAATAAATAAAAAGTTAAAATTAAATTGATTTTCAGTTATTTATGCACATAAAATTTAAATAATTATCCTTTTAAAATCCCAAAATCCACATCCGCATCCGCGGATGTGAACTTCTAATAATCCGCATCTGCATCCGCGGATGTCTAAATTTTTGCATCCGTAACAACCCTGGTGAAAAGTACGCATAAAAAAATTAATTGAAAAAAAATAATTCGCGGGAAAACAGTCGTTCGTTCACGGCACAGTAAAGGGAATCGTTTATGTTAATTAAATAAATTATTCATGAACAACACAATAATGATTTATTTCGCGCGTTTATGTCAAAAACAAATGTGTGACTTTCGCAATAGTTTTCCTGTAATCTCTACCAGCCTAATTTTTTCAAAATTTTAGACCCAATAAAGAATCTTTTGAATTTTCACTTAATGACCTGAAAATTGAGAAATCTGCGAACCAAGTTCAACGTTTAGGACTTAGGAGTTGAGGACTGTGACAGACGGACAGTCTCACAATAAGCGTTCTGTTTGTTTGCAATTTTGGTAGGGAATCCTAAAAATGTGAAAATTCTGAATTACACTTTTTAAAGAAAAAAAGTCCAATCAAAGTAATATTAATTTATTAGTATAAGCACTTGTTATAGTATACAAACAATAAAAAAAGTGAAAAACAAGCAATGTAAATACAGGTTTTTTTCATTAAGAAATCCCTAATGGCGCTAGCAGCGAACTGAATTACAATTGAGAGATTGTAGATTAAGATGCTCGACAGTCGATGTTATTAGCTTCAAATTTATTACATCTGCGTGGTTATGTTTTTGAGCCTCAAATAAACTACACTTTTGACACCCTTCACAAAAATCTTACATTTGCCTAAGTTGTTTACCATATCATTGACTTCACTGTAAGTCATTCAGCAGTTCAATCATTATGCTTCACTGAGTACTAGAATTAATTTGGAAGGTAGTAAGTTTGAATCTCAAGAGGGCTGACAACAGGATTTTTCTCATCACTGCCGCCCAAGAATTATTATAAATTTCCTACTCACACTCTGTTATTACAAAATGTGAATTAATGATCCACAAGTGTCCGCTGTAAAGTCAAAACAAGTCAGACACTTGTTATCATAATTATGTGCAAAAGAATAATTCAGTTCGCTTGGTGGTAGTGGAAATTAACAAAATGCCAATAATCTGTGCTTATTTAATAATGGTTAACTTATTAAAAATGTTTTATGTATTGTTACATAAAATAACAATAAATTTTATTAATACTTTCAATTACAAAATGAGTAATATAAATAATAAACATGGTTTATATTCCTCATGCATCAGCTGGGGAACGAATGTCGTCAATTTTTAAAATCATTTTAACAAGCTGAGTAGCTAAAACAATTTGCTGACGTTTTGATCGCAGAGATTCGATGACATTTTGTTCCCTCATATTGTTGTTTCCTGTATTCATGCAATCTATTCCCAATGCGTGATCGCCAGTTGTGACTTGTTTTGATTTAATTTCAGATACGGCTTCAATAGGATTCAATCCACTGTTCTCAGCTAATGCTAACGGAACGCATTCGAGAGCTTCGGCAAATGCTCTGAAAGCATACTGTTCTAAAGATGCCAGTCTGTCGGCTTCTTCAGCAACAGCTAGACTGCAACTAATTTCTACAGCGCCTCCGCCATATACAACTTTAGGTTCTGTTACTAAACTACGAACAATGCATAAAGCGTCATGTAAACTACGCTTGGCTTCCGCAATGAGCATAGCATTGCCTCCTCTGATTAAAATAGTGACTGCACGTGAATTTGCGCATTCCTCAATCACTAGCATTCGATCCTTGGTAGTTCCGAACGCAATTTCTCTTACTAATCCAGCAGAACCCAATTTCTCAGGTGATAGCTCTTCAAAGCGAGGTACAATTCGACCTCCTGTTGCAATCGCGATCAATTCTATTTCCGGGCCTCCGACCCAACGGACAGCCGGTAAATTATGTTGTAATAACAAATGATTGGCTTCATCGTCGAATCCCCATTGACAAATGGCCAGTGTTGTTCCAGCATCTTTCACCTGTTTCACCATTTCGGCAAATTTTTCTTGTTCATACTGCCGTAACTGACGATATTCATCGGTACTTGTAACATCAAGCTTATGCTTGGTTTTTGGCTTTGGCGGTTCAAATGGACAAGTAAGAATCGCTAACTTGACATTACGTAATTCCTTCGGCATTTGAGGATGGGACATTGATTTGTCTATCAAGACTCCTTTTATCAACATTGTATCTTCCAAACGACCTCCAACCTAAAAAATCATTTTTCATTATAGATATTAATTGTAAATTATTTAAAACAAGAATCTAACTAACAGCATGATTTCTAGTTTCAGAATTACCTTTGTTTCCATTTTAATAAGTTCGAAGTTAACATCACGTGTTTCCAAATCAGCAACAGTTAGAATGGCCTGTAAGCAAAAATAAAAAAATAATGATAAATTCATAAAAACGAAGTATAAATAAGAACTTAGTCAACAATATTATTAATAAAATATTATTCTATATAATATTCATGAAGTTCCAAAAAATAATTCGCTAAGCACTAATTCTCACAAATAGGTACACTAGGTTTAAAAAAAAACCGCAGTGTTAGTACGTCAAAATTTACTATTCTAGTGTTACAGTGTATTTACAAATGTGCTATTGAGAAAAAAGTTCTGTTGGCATATTTTTAACATTGGAAATGTTTATGTTCGTATATGGGGGCAGAGTTACGAGTTTTCGTTCAAGGCCAAAAGACAACGGTGTCGCGATCAAGTGAGGAGCAATCATGCAAAATTGAACAAGTGCAATTTTTTCGAAATGTGTTTTGTATCATGTCTAGTTAGTTGAGAGGTATTTGCGACGATCTGCGGTGTTATTTTTGAGCAAATGTTAATAAATACTGTAGAAAAATCCATTTAAAAGTTAAGTAATCAAGCAAAAGTGAACGCGTATATAACAGAAGAATAATAGGGTTATTCCTGAGAAAACTAAACAGTGCATTGATAAATATTGTGTGTATAATAAACAGTTAATTATGTTTCATATATGCTGTTATCATTTCCAATATCCTCGATGGTTGCAAGGATTGCGAAATCTGAATTTTTAAAGTAGTGCACACCACAGGTTGAGAAATAAATGTGGATATGGAAAATTATAAGAGGACATACTTGAACAGCAATTTGTGCCATTTGACGGTGACATTTATTAATTATTTTCGATCCCAAAGTTGTCATTGCAATTCGAATGAGCGGTTCAGTGTCATCTTTGCTAACAGGAAAATTCTCAGCAATCTTATCCAAATGTCGCAAAGCATATTGAGCTGCCAACTCGTAACCATCAGCAATCCTTATTGGATGAATACCGCGATCCAAAAGATTTGCAGCTTGTTCTAAAAGAGCCCCGGCAAGCACCACAACGCCTGTAGTGCCATCTCCAACTTCATCATCTTGGGACTGAGCAAGTTGGACAAGAAGTTTAGCGATTTGATGGTCGACATCCATCATTTTTAAAATTGTTGCCCCGTCATTGGTTACAGTAACATCGCCTGTAAAAAAATGTTCATTTTGATAAAAAAAAATGAACAAAGAACGGCTAAAATTTCGTTTAGTAGTGTAATTTCATACCGTCTGGAGACACCATCATTTTATCCAAGCCCATGGGACCTAAAGACGTTCTGAGGGTGGTTGCAATTTGACGGGCAGCCGCTATATGTGACTAAAAACAAAAATAATGGCAAATTTATTTTTCAAACACTGCTTAATCAATCTTAAATACTCTCAAATTTGGATTAAATATGAAAATATATTAAATAATTAAAACAGGTGTATGACCTCATCACACCTCATGTTTAATGTTCGGAATACAAAATGTCTACAGAAAATTGGGCCTAGCGAAACCTAGTATACAGTTATACCTACACTTACAAAAAAATCAAAAAACGTTTTAATTGAGAGTGTTATTGGCATTAAAGTGTAATACATTGGTATTACAAACATTGGTTATTACAAACATGACCAAAAATCGGCATGCCAAAAAATCGGTATACCTTTAATGCATCGATACCAGTCAATCGTTGTTGTTTATCTTGATCACGAATGATGAGAAAAGGTCGCCCATATTCATCAAAAGCAAAAGCTCCAGGAAAAGACATTGCGTAAATAAATGTGCTTTTTATCTCACACTCCTACACAACAGAAGACAAACCTCAACCTCTTGTTACACAAATGTAGTCACACAATGCGCATTGCGCATGCGTGATGCGATTGCGAGGATTTGATGCTTTTAACCATTGACATGTAAAACCATTATTTTGTAAAACCTTTTATATAACTTGTTTTTTGAATCTTGACAAGTAATATTATTTCTTATATAAAATTACTTTGTTCCTTTATTAGCGTAATGACTTTTAAATATTTATACTTTAAAGCCGATTGCCTATCTAAAAAAGTAATAAACCTTAGATAGTTTACTCAGAGAGTGGCCAGAGTCGCGAGGTTGCAAGACGACCCCCAGACAGATTGTCGTCTGTCTGGAGGTCGTCTTTACGTTTTGCGACTTTGCGAGTGCTTATAACCATTAACCAGGTTCGGTCTGGCCATAGGGAGTAGTAGGAGTAGTAGTACCCAGTACCGACTACCGGGAGAATTCCCGGTGGGTCGGTCTATTCTCTCTATAGTCTGAGATCTTTGCAAATGTTAAAAATGTTTGCAATTTGCATGCACATGACAAAATGACTAATGTCAATGTCTAATATTATATTTTATTTTTATTCTTATTAATTAAAGTGCTTTAATATTTGTGATATAAAATGACTGTTACTTATACAGCAGAAGTTGCTACTTGTCGTGGATTTGGATGCTTTTTAAAATTATTAGCAAGGTAAATTAAATTTGTTTAAGTCAGTAATATTTTATAACCTTGAATAGTAACAATAAGATTGTATTTATGTATAATATTTAATAACTGACAATTTTTTTAGTTTTAATATAATATACAAACCTACCTACCATTTAAGATTGACTCTTTATTTAAATTTACATTTTATATTGTCTCAGGGGCATTGACCTTACTGTTACATTAACCCAAAAAGCAGAATCTCAATTTTGTGACTGTCAATTTTGACAGGAACGTTATGTCAACCCGTGCTTAGCCGGATAAAAAGTACCCAATAAATGATAGTGTTGTATAATCTATACGGCTCAGCCGTTCTTGAGTGATTTCTGGCAAAGACAACTATTTTCGCAACACATTTTCCCATCTAGGTATCTTACGAAATACTCAAAACCCGCAAATAACGAAATTACGAACGTTGGACAGCTAAATGCAATAAGTCGCCTTTTATAAATCAAATAGGACCTGTTTACTGTAAACTCATATTCTTTTAATAACTATCAAAGCGTATATAAAATTTGACTTGATAGTAGAAGTGGTTAAATAATTTTTAATTTACTGCAGATGTCAAACATTGTAAACGATTTTGTAAACCACCTGTTTTTTTGTACGATAATTATTTTTCTGAATTGACTATATTATCACTGACAAACATTTTAGTATATTTGCATAGAGATATAAGTCGCTTAATGTAAATACTTTCAATGTAAGCACATTAGACAATGTTTGTCAATGCTGTGCTAATGGTATAAGTAGGTCGACCTTTAATGGGTTACCTATCTAATTAATGTCGATTTACACTGTCCGTGCGACTTATGCAAAACTGAAGGAAGGTCAACACTTCGCCATACAATTTTTTTCTTTTTGGCTTTTAATATTATAGGTATACAATCATCTTAATTTTCAAGTGCCAAAGGATACATGCAAATATTTTTTAGCATTTGCTTTAAGACGCATTTGTATTTGACAAATCCGTATCAGTACATATACAGGGTGGACCAAGTTATAGTAGCAATAATTCACCATTCGATGGTTTATCGAAAAATAAGTAGACATGCATAATTTTATTTTTTTCCAAAACGCTTCCTAAGGGAGATACAGCCCTTCAAAGTCCAGTTTTAAAAATCAATACTGACAAGTGTCATAAATTATCTCAAAACCAAGTATCGCCTACTTTGTTGGCTATTTTCATAAGTTATTTATTTGTTGTTTTTAATTTAATTAATGAATTATTTATTTAAATTCATCAAACAGTAAAAAGTTTACAATAATTGTTGTACAAGATTCCAGACCTATTATTTTCATAGGTGGCTATTTTAGAAGTGTTCTAAACTTTCAACTCTAATTATCTCGTAAACGAAGCCTCAAATCGAAATTTTGCAAGAGTGACTCTTTTTTTCTAAATTGAACAGGGAATTCGAAAAAAATGTTATTCTTTAAAAATATCCAGTGGCGTAAAAAATAGGGCGGGAAAAGTGAAACAACCCCCCTGTATCTACGCCACTTGACAATTTTGACAAAAGTTACTTACGTCAAGTAATGAGTATCTATTGCATAAATACTTGTACCAAATTTGGTAAAAAAACGCATTAATGACCTGAGAGTTAGGACAAAAAAAAAGAATTTTAAAACTGAACTTTGAAGGGCTGTATCTCCCTTAGGAAGCGTTTTGGAAAAAAATAAAATTATGCACGTCGACTTATTTTTCGATGGACCATCGAATGGTGAATTATTGCTACTATAACCTGGTCCACCCTGTATATAATATCAGTTCCGGCAGGCTGATAGTCTGATATACTTCCAGACAGACATGGCATAGGCATAATAATATACTATGTATCTCTATGGGCACGCGCCACTAAGTATAATAATTATTTAATGTAATCGCTGTAATATTAGGGGCTCTTGTAAGCCTAAGTGCTGCAGGAATTTTCCCTGCCCCCAATTTAATATGAAAATTACACTGATATAGAAAAATAGATGGGGCACAGAAATAAATAACAACGAAGTCGAATACCTACATACAGTATTTCCTTGCCAAGTGCAATGTTAATCCATATTAATTTAGTATCTATATAAGTATTGAATAGTACCATATGAGTAATAGCTAATCTAGTAATTAGTATTTAGTCATAAAAGTAGTATATAACAGGGTGATTCATGACATCTTCCATTAGAAAGCATTTTCGGTCACATGTTTATTTGAAGATTTTTATTTGAATTAGAAATCACTCTGTGAAGTTTTTCCCAAACGTCATGAATCACCCTGTATATCAACCTTACCTGTTTTAAAACCCAAAATTAGCTTCTTTTTGATATCTTACATAAATATTTGCTTGATTCTAGCTTTTTTAGGGAAAGTGCACTCATTCTCAATCATTCACCTGCTGTCGACTACTTTAATATCTATAGTTAACAGAATAAATCACAGGAATCAATAACGTCGATTGCATTATCGCGTAATGATTTTTTATCGATCGCTAAATGTACAACTGTGTCTATATCTGATTTTTTTCTTTTATTTAAACTTGAATTTCAAAACGTACTTCAAGCTATAAATGTGTACTCATTTGCAAGTTAATATTTTCTCATTTTTCTTCACACAACTATCGTCGGCAGCTTATGTCCACAACTGTGTATTGATGCTAGTATGTGCTCTACTAAATAGTTGTTCGGCGACCCATTAAACTAATGGGTCGCCGAACAACTATTTAGTAGAACACATACTAGCGTCAATACACAGTTGTGGACATAAGCTGCCGACGATAGTTGTGTGAAATTATGGCACAACTGATTGATTGTATGCGCATCTCTAACAACTAAACAGTTTAGTCGAGTTGAAATCGTGACACATACACAACTCAACTAAACTGTTTAGTCTTAGAAATAATTGTGTGTATGCACCTGACCTTAAGGTAGTTGACCAAGAGTTGGGAATCAGTGTCTTTACCTTATTATAAATTGTAATGCTTTATGTATTTTTTTTAGGTGGAGAGGAAGTATTTATAAATTAGTATGGCTGGATTTGCTAGTATTTTTATTTACATACTACAGTTTAAACTTCACATACCTTTACTGGTTAGATCCTAGTGGACAAGTGTATGTATTTTTATTGTAAAAAAATAATTTCGTAAGTAATTGTACCTATATTTGTAAAACTATTAATTCGAAAGACAACGTATTTTACATTTTAATTGTGTGTACAAGGACTCAAAAAGTAATTATAATATGATATTCGAGCATCAGTTTGGAATTCAATGCGCCTGGATTTTGCAATGTATTTTACGGACGAACCTTTAGCAAGAAAAAAAATTCGACTGATGACCAGTCCTATACTTCCCACCTAGTAAATATTTGCAAAAAATAAACACTCTTTTTTTTTTATTCTTTGACTAGGCCCAAATAACCTTAGCTGTTGGTGGTCTTTAAAACACAATTTAATCTTTATTCTTTGAAAAAAGCATGGCCCTCTTTTTTGTTTGGTGATCTACTGATGGCTAGCTTAATATAGCAAAAATCATGGTTACCTTGATTTACGTACAATTTTTATTTTTTTTAGTAAAATATTTTTTTTCTCGAAAACTATACATTTTAGAGAAAAAAAATATTTACATTTTTTTCATATTATAACATCTAGAATTCATTTATATTTTTTTTTACCTATGTTAATACGTGACATTGAGAACGTTTTTTTGAATATCTCAGGATCCACTGAACCGATTTGACTCAAAATCTAATCAGATCTAAGTTAAAGGCTGATAAACACAATAGAACAATCAGCATGCCCGTATGTTGTTCCGTTCTTAAGATATCGAAGGCGAAAAATTGACCACATACACACACACATACACACACACACACACACACACACACATACAGACATCAGTCAGAAAATGATCTTAAACGATTGCTAGGGTCTCAAAACGTGAAGATCTGTTAAAATCTCGAAATATTTTTTTCGGACTAAATCCATTACTTCCCTACCATAGTAGAGGTGGGAAGTAAAAATTAATCGAATTAAAAATTACAAATTGATATATTACAAAGTAATTTCAAAACAAGGCGATAAAAAATAAAAAAGTATTATTTGCAAGTAATGAGGAAATTAATTTGATTGGTTTTGGTTACAGTGTATTTGATAAAATTGTTATGTACTGTTATAAATACAGTAACCTAATACCGTTGTCATTTGTACTTGGTTTTTACGTCTCGATAGTGATGACAAGATGGTGGAATCAATACACTGCGATGCCATGGCCCGATCCCATCGCTGTCTTCGTTAGTGCTCACATACATGGGCAGGTATGCTTCTAAAAAATTATTCATATCGAAGATTTGTAAATTAATGAGCTCGTCAGAACGCCGCGCATGTCTTTTTGGGTAAGTTCGGTTTTGCACTCGATTGATCGAGCCGAGCAAACAGATTTTTGGTCACGTGACAACCGAGCAAATCGAGCCATCTAAACAATTCCGAACGTAATCTAGCAGATTTTTCCAAACGTCAGAATAAAATGGCCCCAGCAAGTTAAATTTTTATTACTAAAGCCGAAATATATTCTTTATTGCTCCTCATTTTGATTTAATTCAACATTTTTTATAATAATAAATTATGATTCACAATTTTTTTCGTTTTATTCCTTTATTTTAAAATTAATAGTACTACCGGTTGTTGATTTTTTCGACCCATAGATATAATAAATATTTTATTTAATCATTCTGTGCGATATAGACTTATTGGTTATTGCTATTCTTTGAATAAATATTATTCGTGTATTTTTACCTATTGAAAAATTACCTCATATAAATAAACTTCGAAATTTATCCATTCTCACAAGTGTTTCCGCTCATTTTTAAAATGAATGCTCTGAAGTTGGTTAAATCTGCTTGCTCGCTCGCTTTCCTCGGAGCAAATCGAGCGCGCTCGATCTGCTCCAGATCTTAAAACCGAACGCAGTATAGAGATCTTTCAGAACATATAAATGTTAAATTCGAACGTATTAGAGCATTCCGATCAATCTGAGCGTAAAACCGAACTTACCCATTATAGACAGGTAGATATTGTAAATTATAGACGCTTGACAACAGAAGTCAAGCGATTTATTACAGAGCCGGTTACTATTTTTTTTGACATCGAGTATTATATGAAAATAATTTCATTGATTTCTCTTTTTATCCCAACTCTAAACTTTATATAATCCTATTTTTGTGTGCATCTTTTTTGTCAATATTTACAGATGTTATAAATGTGTAAATTGTAATATTAAGTGTAAATATTTGAGAGCTAACATTAATTGATGATAAATCTACACACCAAAATCGTTTGTTGAAGTTAAATTTTGACAAAAATGTTTAGAACAATGGTATTTCAGAATTATGGATGATTACACTGAAATTCTCATAAATCGAAATTTTCTGACTATGTTTAGTGACTAGTGAGACCCGACATCAATGAATTTTAAAGCTATTTCAAAGTATAGAAAACTAGAAAAAATTAACGTAAAAAATTTTAAGAGTTAATATTTTTTTTTCAAATGGAGGACGAACGAGGACGTGTAATGAGAAGAACAGTAATGCGTTATGTCTGTCTTTGTTTAACAATGGTGTTCACAATGATATCACCTAAAGTTAAAAAGCGATTCCCGACATTAAATCATTTGGTTGAAGCTGGCCTCCTTGTAGAAAATGAGAAACAAATAATGGATGATCTCAACAAAAAGTTCCCTACGCACTCCAAACATTGGTAATTTTAATTTATAATTTTTGTGGAGAAATAAAAATGTAAAAATATGTAATACTTACATATTGCTAATAGAATCCGAATGCATTGGTGCTTTGTCTTCGTTTCCTAACAGGACGCATGGATACGCGTAACTGTCAGGTTATAGCATAGACCTGTGGGCTATCTATGGATTATAGCATAATATAAATTATGGTCCGTTCAATTTACACACAAATGTATAAGATACAAATAAGAACATTGTTGAAACAGGGCTATTTGAGACTGTAAAGTTTCTGCTAGCAAATTTGTGCGTAAATACAATTTGTTATAATTCGTTTATGTTGTGTTGCCTTCAACAACTGTTCTAATTGTCTGTCCATAACGATACCACTCATTTGAATGATATTCCGGTAGCGATATAAATTGCACGTATATAAAAACATTTTTTTACGGTAGCTACTATTTTTTAGGTTGCCTATTGTATGGGCATCAAGTATTGTAACACGAGCTAGAAAAGAAGGCAGAATACGAGATGATTTTGCTGTAAAGACTCTTATTGATGAATTAAATAAATTTCGTGGGCAAGCAGGAACGCTTTTAAATTATGATGTTATTAGTATACCACTTGTGTATACACAAGTGGTAACGCTGGCTGTTTATTCCTACTTTATAACTTCAGCCATAGGTCGGCAAGGCGCTCCAAACTTAGAAGAAAAGAATAGTATTGATGTTTATTTTCCCGTAATATTTACTACTCTAGAGTTCTTTTTCTATATGGGATGGCTGAAAGTAGCCGAATCATTAATAAATCCTTGGGGAGATGATGATGATGATTTTGAAGTTAATTGGCTAGTTGATAGAAATATACAAGTATGTTAAAAGATTTTTTTTACTATCCAATTGTTATTTTAACTAAGGCTAGAATTTAAAGGTTCCATTCTTGATGGAATGAGACCCTTGAAGTCAAGCCTTAAATTTACATTTGAAATACAGGTTTTCTGTATTAAATTTGTAGGTGTCTTATATAATAGTAGATGAAATGCATCATGAGCATCCTCAATTGGTAAAAGATCAGTATTGGGACGAAATGTTCCCACAAGAATTACCGTATACTTTAGCGTCTGAACCGTTCAGAGAAACTCATCCTCTTCCATCAACAGCAAATATTGAAGTGCCTCCAGAATCAGCTGAAACTTTTACTCCATCGTCTTTCAAAATAGATGAAATGGTACCAATTGCATTATTATTTTGAATGCAAAGAAGCTGAAAATGTGTGTTGTTTTAACATTTGATGTGTTTTAGGGAAATTACCACAACTATGACGACGGTCAGAGTGGAATTCATTTCTTTGCAGAACCTTCAAGTCGAAGTCAGAGTCGTCGAGCTTCAAGACCTCCATCTGTCGGATCTCAATCTTCGATGGGAACTCTAATGGGTAATTTGACACTTTTTATGTTCATAAATAACGTAAACAGAGTAACTGATGTTTAAAATTTCCAGGTTCGATGCCACGTGTTAATTCCGTGTCTGGTGTGCTTCGAAGACTATTTTCAAGAGAAGATAGTCGGACAGATGGTACTTCAAGTGCTACAGCTCGTTTACCCGGATCGGCTAGTTCAGCCAGTTTAAGAGATCGGCAAGCAATGACGGGAAGTATGAGAATAGCTGATCAAATTATTGAAGAAGTAGATGAACAGTTGACAATAACTTCGATGAGAAATAATGAACCTCGTCCCACTGTAATGAATTTATTTGGGCCGCCGCCAGCATCAACACCTGTTGATGTTCCATCACCGCCTAACAAAGACATTTCACATTTTTCTAATTCAGCTCCTGCCGCAACTGAAATAAAAGATACAATAAGTATAGGTGGTTCAAGTACTAATAGCGAAAGTGACGAATTTTCAAGGCTAAAAATGGAACGTGATATGGAAAGACGAGAACGTTTAATCCAAAAATTAGCTAGATCGGTTAGTATGCAAAATCAAATGGAGGAAGGTAGAGTTGTAGCTGAAAATATTGCTCTGCTAACATCTCAACCTTCACAGGTATCGATTACAAAAAATTCTAATGTGTGATTTGTTATACGAGTATTTTAGTAGGTAACGAAAGTTTGTAGAATTTCATATTACTCGATTTAACTTAATAGCACTATTATTCTAAGAATATTAAACTAGGGAAATATTTGCTAGCGAATTATTTATATTTAAGAAAAGGTGCTTTTAAAAATGCGACAATATTGAAAATATTTTGATAAACAAAATATTGTATTTCTACATTTAGCATTTCTAATTATATACAGTAGATTCGGATTAATTGGGACAGTTGTTTATTCGGGACAAATTTTAATGAGCAAAAACAGACTGAAACAACAACCAAAATTTGTTGTGCTTGTTTAGAACTAATGATGTGCCGGATCACATTAAAGTCAGAACCCGCTGATACAAATATGGATTATGCATTCCAGTACAAAGTGGGTTTTTCGTCTCACTTGTGATACTACACCTACTATGAGTGACCTTGAAGCGATAGACTGAATAATAAATAAAAATCTTTAAAATACTTAACCTGTCAATTAAATTAAATCTAATGTATGTGATATCTGTCTAAGATCCATACAGATATGAATATCTGACATTTTGTTATTTAAAACACTACTGTGTAATCAGTGCTAAGAAATTTTTGAAGTTATACTTCTTTTGGCGCGTTATGGAAAAATGATGAGAGTGAATTTTTATCGCATCACGAAAATTTAACACCATGAAGTTAGTCGGAAGTTCATGATTATAATACCCTATTATACAGGGTGAGTTCGACCACCCGTATCAGTCGTTTTTTTCGAAAACGGTTAGTCGTAGAGAGTTGTGTCAAAAATTTGTATTATAAAAGCCCTAATAAAGAATCGAATGGTGATAATTTTTTTTTCCGGGAAGGTCGGCTTCCCTATTAGTTTGCTCCAGAATGTCCAGATCTCCTGAATTATAAATGTAACGATAGGTCGAAAGTGGTATTGTTGAAAAGATCTTTAAAAAATAAGCAAGTTTTGTAGGAAAAATTTTTTTATTACTGCCACCACTGTAAATTTCTAGAAGTATAAAAATAAATTATTATATGTTCAAAACTCCGGAATTTTAGAAAGCACGATAAGTTGAAAGTGGTGCTGTTGAAAAGCTCGTTAAAAAATAAGCAAGTTTTGTAGGAAAAATTATTTAATTACTGCCACCCCTGTTAAGTAACAATCGTTTGAAATTATTAAATCAAAATTTCATAATAACGATCGAAGTCGGCATTAAAAATCTAGCAACCTTAGACATTGTCACAAGTGTTCAAACTGTCTTCCATTTACTCTTTAATACATACTACTGAGCTCTTCTGGTTATACTGTGAGTGTACTTCTTCAGTATTTAATGATCGATAGATAGGTAACTAGATTTTAAATGCGGACTTTTAAAAAGTTCGTTATTATGACATTTTAATTTAGTAATTTCAAACAAATATTACTTAACAGGGGTGGCAGTAATAAAAAAAATTTTCCTACAAAACTTGCTTATTTTTTAAAGATCTTTTCAACAATACCACTTTCGACCTATCGTTACATTTATAATTCCGGAGTTCTGGACATTCTGGAGCAAACTAATAGGGAAGCCGACCTTCCCGGAAAAAAAATTATCACCATTCGATTCTTTATTAGGGCTTTTATAATACAAATTTTTGACACAACTCTCTACGACTAACCGTTTTCGAAAAAAACGACTGATACGGGTGGTCGAACTCACCCTGTATAGCACTGCTATGTAGCGTAACGGATAGCACCGTTGCGTTATACGCAATAGGTCTCGGGTTCGAATCTCAACACAAACATGCTATTTTTTTCGGACATCCAGCAAATTTTATCTGGCTGCTAACAAAAATATGTGCTATCCGGCAAATATCTTGCATTCCTTATCCGTAACTGTTAAGAACTACATGCATGTTTAATACATATATTAAATTAAGATTGTTTTTAACATAAATATTTTTCTCTGATCTCTACTATTTCAGAATTCATACACTCACACAAACAGTTTATCTTTTGTTTTATAACTTTTTAACTCTACTTTTGTCTTAATTAAGCAAATTTACTGTGTACTTAAGAATGATATTTTTGACAAGCATATTTGCTGAACTCACGCATATTTTTTAATGTAACCCAACATGCAAATTGATTTACAATTTTATTACGTTCAGTTTAGGGCCATTGCACATGGAGTGGCGCCATTTCAATGTCTCCTTAAAGGTGCATTTTCATGTGACGCTAGACGCTGGCGTCTAGCGTCAAATGTGGTCACGTGACATAAACGCCATCTTGAAAAACTGTAGCGTCAAGTTCCAGCGTCAAATTTTAGCGTCAACAGACAGCAAGGTTTTGACAGTTGTAAACTTGTAAAGAGAGCGTCAAATAAAGACATCCATAAAATCAAAACCGTGGTGAATTTGTTATAATAATTAATAAATAAGCTCTTTGTAAATTTATTAACAGAAAAGACGTCTGAATACGATTATCAAAAATGAAATTCCCATATTTTTGACTTAAATAACCGGCGAAAGTACACGAATTATAAGGAATAAAAATTAAAAATATAACTATGCTTACTTTTTTATAGGTAATTATATGCACTACCAGAATATGAGAAAAAAATAAATTGTATCTTGAGAAATTTTAATGTTTTTAGTATTCAAAAAAAAAAAATTGTTTTGTTCTAAGTGAGACGGGAATTTTAATTAACCATCGAAAAACCATCAGGTGATAGTATTTTCCTTAATAAATAGGTACTTTCGAAGTAATAAAATCAATGGGTTAAATTCGTAGAATCAACCCCCTAGTAGCAACATAAAGCAATTCTTTAGCAAGCCTGTGTGTTGATACTTGATGCACAACTCAGTACCTAGCTGTAGAAAACTCGTATCATTAATGACCAGAGACAACTAATGACGCCAGCGTAAAAGCTAAACAATGTTTAGCTTTGACGCTACATTTTTTTCAATATGGCGTTTATGTCACGTGACCACATTTGACGCTAGAAGCCAGCGTCGAGCGTCACATGAAAATGCACCTTTACAATTTTATTACGTTCAGTTTAGGGCCATTGCACATGGAGTGGCGCCATTTCAATGTCTCCTTTATGTATGTCGATTAAATTGTTTGCTTCCTTGAAACTGACCACACAGTAAGAGCACAAGTGGCGCCACAGAGTAGTTCATGTATAAAATGATCCTTAACAATAAAAATTCGACTGATGACCAGTCCTATACTTCCCACCTAGTAAATATTTGCAAAAAATAAACACTTTTTTTTTTATTCTTTGACTAGGCCCAAATAACCTTAGCTGTTGGTGGTCTTTAAAACACAATTTAATTTTTATTCTTTGAAAAAAGCATGGCCCTCTTTTTTGTTTAGTGATCTACTGATGGCTAGCTTAATATAGCAAAAATCATGGTTACCTTGATTTACGTACAATTTTTATTTTTTTTAGTAAAATATTTTTTTTCTCGAAAACTATATATTTTAGAGAAAAAAATATTTACATTTTTTTCATATTATAACATCTAGAATTCATTAATATTTTTTTTTACCTATGTTAATACGTGACATTGAGGACGTTTTTTTGAATATCTCAGGATCCACTGAACCGATTTGACTCAAAATCTAATCAGATCTAAGTTAAAGGCTGATAAACACAATAGAACAATCGGCATGCCCATATGTTGTTCCGTTCTTAAGATATCGAAGGCGAAAAATTGACCACACACATACAGACATCAGTCAGAAAATGATCTTAAACGATTGCTAGGGTCTTAAAACGTGAAAATCTGTTAAAATCTCGAAATATTTTTTTCGAACTAAATCCATTACTTCCCTACCATAGTAGAGGTGGGAAGTAAAAATGAGCACAATAATGCGATCTGATCTAATTTATTATCTGTGGTAGTGGTTCTCAAACTGCAAGCAGAATGAAACAAAAATAACCACAGTGTTTTTCGAAAAAAACATTAGTTAGTATGCTAATAGTGAGACGACAAACTTACGATAACTTTTCAGTCTTACGTATTTTGATAGTCAAATATATTTTGTTAACCCACTAATGTTTTAGCTGGTCTAATTGTTTGATCTTAAGATAACTTTTTAAATGTAATCTTGACAGTATTAGTTAAACCAATAATTTATTATACGTACTCTGTATATATATATATATTATATATTTAATTTATATAAAGTGTTTAGATTAATGTGTACAATAAGTGTGTATTATAATATTAGATAATTGTGTATAGAAATATAATATTTAAATAGGTTTGAGAATTGCCGGGATCATTAGGATAGCGTTAATTGCACAGCATCAGCATGTCTGTTGAAAACATCCAGTTCCCAGGTTATAACCGAGAGCTAGTGAAAGTATCGATCAATTTTCAGTGTATATTTACAATTATTATAAATTCAAAATATACATAGTTTGGTATTTAGGCCCCATAACCTAGGTACTAGACAGTTGGTGGCCTTAAAATTTAGTATAAGCAAGAATATTACGCTGGAGTAACGTACATAAAAAATTATAACAATAATTGATTTATTTTTATTTTGTTTTAAGCATAAGTTGTGATTAAATCCTTATTTTACGCTTTTAATTCATAGACACAAAGCTTTTGGAACAAATTTTATATAAATTCAGTTATTGTGTCAGAAATTAAAAAAACACACTTGTCCATTCAAAATTACAGAAATTCAGAACAGAATATTATGTAATTTCTGAGCACAACATGGGGCACAATTATTATTAATAATTAATATAACCCTCTAATTACGTTTTCCACTTAGATATTTTTAGTGCGCATTAAAGCTTGAAAATTGCGTAAGCATGAAATTTGAAACAGCATTTCCACATGGGAGCAGTGAAAAATAATTTTTTTTGCAACACCTGCTAAAAAAGTTCCCTTTTAGAGCCCTGTGTAGCGTTCGCAAAATTATTGATTCTGGTTTATTACTTTTTTTTCACTAGTGAAATAAAGTGCACTTTTTTCACTGTTTCAACTTTATTTAACTAAAGCCTACTATTACCACACAGTATATATGTACAAACAAAACTCCATAGCATTCATATATTAATATATACTTACCGGTATCGAAAAGTCCACATCAAGCGACCGCCGGTTTACTAAACACCGTGTATTTTGAAAACGGTTCGTTATATTCAAAAACCGTTTTTATAATTTATTAAGGCACTAATTTAACTATTTAAATATGCGAAAATAATTTCTAAATGTATACAGGATGATAAACAATGAAAGATAAACAATCAATATGATTAATTTCCCTAGACCGTAACTAAATACATAAGAATATCAGACGACAATATCGCCAAATTAATAGCTCTCGCAGTTACTGGATTTGCGGTACATCGCTGCTATATATAGGAAAGATTAAATGTTCACTGTCGGGCACTGTGTAGTAAGTGGAAACTTTCCTGACGCGAAATCGGGAGTTCTGGGTTTGAATCCCGGCGGTGCATTTACATTTTTCCTATATAGCCTTCTATATAATATCATGGCGATATTGTCGTCTGATATTCTTATGTATTTAGTTAGGTCTAGGGAAATTAATCATATTGATTGTTTATTATTATTAGATGCCATATTTGAAGCTTTCTCACGTGTGTATTTTGTATACAGATGTTTCTTAAAAAAGGTAACATAGGGAAAATAATGTTGAGAACATTAATTTTTTAGTAAGCTATGAGCCAAAATTATAAATGTTCTCAATGTTATTTTCCCTATGTTACCTTTTCTAAGAAACACTCTGATTAATATACCAGTGTTAAAAATAAAAAAGTGTTATTTTTTGACATTTCAGGCATAACTATTGCATGTTAAAAACTAATTATATATTAAAAAAAACTGCACTTTTGACGCATTTGTTGCAAAAAATAGGATGTGCAAAACATGCGATTGCTCAAATTTCGGATTTGAAGAATTTACATTTTTTGCGAGTGGATCGACAAAAACTTGGCAAATAGTTAACAAATAAATGTCATCTTATGTAAATAATAAATAGGTAAATCTTAATTTGCAATCGAATATGCTATGATTTTTGGGTTATTATTTTTTCCAAAAAAAAAAAATCAAAGGGAAAAACATTGATCAAAAAAGTAGCTCTATAAATTGTGAATCTCTTTAAATAAATTTCTCATTTGTCAAAAAATGACATTAAAAATTTTTTTTTGTCTGTGTATTTTAAGTACAAACCTGTTAGATCCGAAAAAATTACAGCTCTAGTGATACTAAAGCTTAATAATTAGATAGAAATATTCCATATGCAATGAGAAAAGATCAAAGAGTCAATCAAAAACACGTACACATAAAACATAAACTTACAGCTGAGTGAGAAGTAATATTAACACAACATTGAACGCTAATGACCTCTGTTGTCGAGCGTCTATAATTTACACAACATTAATACAGGACTATTAACAATTAAGTCAAAAACAATACCCTCCTTTCTGGCGCAGTCGGGTAAATAGAGCACACTCTGACTCCCGCCTAGCGGGATGTGCAAATCTGAAACAAAACAACCAATAATAAACAAATTCTGACTCATTTTCAGCAGATTTAAGCACTGCAACACTAAGTTTTAATGATTCGTGCCCATGGTCGCTTTACCAGAGGCATTCGTTTACAAAAAGTAGAATCATTTTGATTTTTTCTCGCTGCATAAGGTATATATTGTGATTCGGTGCTTTATTAAAAATATGGTGCTTACATTCCAATAAATAAAAAAAATTGTTAATATTACTACTACTAAATTTTTAAAATAGGTACATTATCTCAATTTTTAGTACAATAATGCGCAATTCAACGCCGCATAGATACTTTATTGAGCTTACAAAAATTTCAATAAATTTTCATCAAATTCGATCCAAATCTCAATAAATGATTGCCGACAAAAAAAAAAATTAATATGTAGTATCCGACCTAAGGTCAATTTTTGGCCGAAGCCGATTGTTCAGCTTTTGCCATAACCTTCACCCGAAGCCGTTGCATAATGTTAAGAAAGCGAGTGAAAAATACTTATTATTGTAAGCTGAATGCAATTGCGTTGAAGTCAAAAAGTATTTTTTCATTTCTTGTTTTTTTTTTAATAATCTTTGTTTGCAGAGTTGTGTGTGTGTTTTTAATAAAATAATACTCACTTGATGATTCTACATTCGGCTTTGGCAAAATCACTTAGATCTTTGGGCAAAACCTTCAGAATAATTTTGGCCAAAGGTCCAATTTTTGACCGAAGCCTTGGTCGAACTCTAATAATGTGTTATATAACGTTGCAATTTGTTTTTCATGAGTGAAGAGAACAACAACGCGCAGAAAAATGGGACAAGTTACGTTAACAGCTTAGAAAATGTTCTGCGCAACACGTCAGCTCACTCAATAGAAGGAGTTAGACCTCGTCATGTTCTTTCCTAATCAAACTCGGAATAATCAAAATCGGGCTAATAGTGTTAAAAAAAAAGTCAAACACTGTCTGGTTTAGAAAAATTGGCAGCCACTTTATTTCATCTCACTATACAGATTGTATCAAATTAAAGCTGTGCGTAGGGCGTTCTGTGTAAGACAGATATTGATATATAAAGCAATAAGTAAGAATGAGATAAATGATAGCTAATAGGAAGTTACTGTGGTTACTGAACCTGATAGCGTCATTTTTTTTTTTGTGATTTTATCAATAATTTCAGTAGTCTTACGGTAACCACAGTAACAATTAGCGATCATTTACCTCATTTTTACTTATTACTTTATATATCGATCTCTGTCTGGCACACAAAACGCCCTATGCACAGCTTTAATCTGATACAATCTGTATAATAATGGACATCTGTGATGCGGAATGCGCAGTATGACGAATCAATGTTCTCCCGCCCCATTGATAGATAAAATGTGACGATCGTAGTGGGAGTGTAATACCGAGGTTGAAGCGAAGGGATGCGCGTCCTCAACAAAAATCAGTCGGCCTTCACTCATAAAAAATGATATAACTGGACTTTCAGAGGTTACTATTAAAACTAATAAAGTACAAGCATCAATTGTTTTATTATAGGTTCATTTTAATCGTAGCAGTTGGTGACCTTAAAAAATTAATAAATATATTAGTTCATGCAGCTCCATTTCAAACTCCAGGAACTAAACACATAAACCATCCTAGACAGTGAACACTTTTCTGTAAGATACAACTCCCATAGTGAACACATTTTATCCAGTGCATTTTTCCATAAACACTCTCCATAGTATGGTCATTTTTGAAAAAAATGTGTTAGCTATGGTGTCTTAATTACTCATAATAATTTTTGGTATAAAAAAATTTCGTGGGCCACAAACAATTTGTTTACTCAAATACGCAAGAAGAAGGGTGATATTTTTGAGTTGTTTATCTCATTTTTAACATAGGTAGGTACATGTAGATGCGGCTAGGTTAATACTAACTAGTAAAAACTATGTACATGTACCTGCCCTGCAAGTAAAGAATTAAATCGCGACAAATGGTGACGGGCACACAGACTGCTCTCCCTTAGACCCTTTGATATTCCTACTTTTTTGCTTAGGCCCTATTCTGGCTAATTGCCAATCGCTGCTCTATACCTGTCTAGATGTTTTACTATAATACTTAAAGCACACAAATATGAATACATATATAATAATTTATTAGGACCAACTGTATACTAAATGTATTTGAATATTAAACACAACAATCTACTTTTGTCTTGTTTATTTATTTGTTATAATGAAGATTGAATATTGCTTTTTGAAATATATATTTTTATATCTAAATAGGTACTTATTTTTTAATCACAAACGTAGATATAAGGACTATGTGAGTAATATAAAAAGCAATACAATTTACAAAGATATATTAGCATTTCAATAAATAACATAAAATGCTATTGGATGCCACTGTTAAATTTCTCTGTTCATTGCCATTTTTAGAGTTCTGTACCTCAGAATGAAAAAACCGGACCCTTATAGGATCACTCTCGTGTCTCCCTTATCTCTGAAACGACTAAGCCTAAAATTTTAAATAAAATAGGGAATATAGAGCCTCACGCATAGTTTACAGGAAAATCTAAACGAAAATCCTTAGTCTATTGTGGGGGGCAAATTATAAAATTAAAAAAAAATTTTTTTAAGTGCATTATGAGATGTATCAAATGAAATGAGCCTAAAATTTTGAAAAGAATAGGGAATATTGGAGCTCACTCATAGTTTACAGGAAAACCTAGACGAAAATCCAAGTATTTAAATTCCCACGGGAAATGGAATATTTTTACTGCATATCTATACTGTGTATACAGTGTATTACTTATGTATAATTTATACTTATGTGTGCCATTGTATCTGCCGCCGTGAAACAAGCACTCGCAAAGTAATGTTTAAGGCACGAGGCTTTCGCATCTCACTACGAAGACCCAGGTGCAAATCCTACTAACGATACGTGATTGTTTTTGTTTGTTTTTTTTTTATAATGTAAACATTTTGGAATTTTTTACTTTAATAATTTAATTAATTTGATACGGAAAAATTTTGAAACACTTAAAAGAACAAAATAAAATATAATTAAAAAAAACTTCTTTTGCAGTACAGAACCTTCAATTCTCGAGTTTTTTTTGCATTGCATTCATATTGGATAAAAGGCCATTAATAAACGGTAATGTATGTACCCAGCGGTGGAAGTTGAACCTGGTGTTCGCGCGAAATATTTTTCAAAGTAAAAACTTTTTTGTTGGATGTTGAAGTGAACAGTCGAATTCTCAGGTCTCAGTGGAGACCTCAGAATATTTTTTACAGTTGTAGCTCGTCCCTCTGAGAATTTTCACATCCCCTTTTTGATACCGCACTATCCAATTTGCGCGGAATTTCATTTAAGATACATTTAGTAGTTATGGAAATCACTACTGCATTATTAAAGAAAATCGTTCCACATAGTGCAACACACACCACAAACAATCAATTTAAAAATAAATAAGAATTACAACAAATTCTCAAAAATACCACCATTAACGGCTAAACAGTAACCTAAACGATTATAAAAATCTTTTAAAACAGAATTAACCATCTGTGGAGTAAACATTTGAGAAACTTCCATTATTGTGCTTTTAAGTTGGTCAATATTTTCTAGTTCACCATAACCACTATATACTTTTGATTTCATAAAACCCCAATAGGAAAACTCATTGGGAGACAAGTCTGAGGAACGTTGGGGCCACTGTATTTCTCCTCCGTGACCAATCCACCGTTGAGGAAAGGCATTATTTAAGAACTCCCTAATTTGTCGACCACAATGAGCGGGTGCCTCGTCATGTTGAAACCATAAAGAATTTATATCCAAGTTTAAATCATATAGAGCTGGAATTACTTGATTTTGCAGCAACTCTAAGTATAACTCACAGTTTAGGTTGCCATCAATAAAAAATGGTCCTATCACATGACCACTGATCAATCCAGCCCACACATCCACTTTCTGCGGATATTGGGTGTGACTTTTGTTGATATTGTTCTTACTCCAGAACTTCACATTTTGAGAATTAACTTTTCCTGGCAGAATAAATGTTGCCTCATCAGTAAATAAAATATTGTTGAGCAAATTCTCATCACTGTTGATCATTTCAAAAAGAGTTTCACAGAATGTAATCCTTTTTTCACTGTCGCCGATTCTAAGTTCTTGCTGATTTTGAAAATGATGATATTGATATTTTTCCTGTTTTAAAAACCTAAAAGTGCTAGACTTGCTAATACCTAATTGCACTGCAAGTCTTTTAGTGGATATTTGATGATTTTGTTCTATTAGATTTTTTAGTTGATTTCTCCGTTCCTCCGTAAGAGCAGGCTTTTTACGGTTTATTCTTTGATGCTTTTCACTAATGCGACCATTTATTTTAAATTTGTTTACAATTCTGGCAATTGTCGATGGATTTGGTTTAGGTCTGTTCGGATACGTTTCTGCGAATAAATTGGATACTGACCGTAGGCTTTTATTTGATGCAAACCACGTTATCATATGCATTCTCTCTTCGTATGTGTACATATTTTTTTCTACCTAGCACAACTAAAATTTGACACATACAGAAATTTGACAAGTGACAACCTCAAACAAAACAAGTGACAACTATCGGCTGTTGCATGTGGAAAGTGTGCTATGAAAGTGGAACGCAGTCGCACACGCCACACATAACACCAACCATAGAGCTGTACAAAGAATTAGTTGTTTAGTATCTACTCTCTGTCAATAGATAGCATCATTATTCATTACACAAACGCAAGCATTCAAAGTTGTCAAATCATTCATTATATACAAAAATATAATTAAAGACCGATAGTTCCCAATTTATATTTTTTGTTCGCATAATACAACAAGACTTTTACAATGGTAAGTTTTAATTTCTAATTATAAATGGTTTATAGATGAGATGTCACTTAGGTTATAATACATCACAAAATATATGTTAATTTCAGAGTTTTGGATTACCTTCATTGAAGATAAAACCCTCATGCTCTGATGCTTTCGATATCAGGGAAGGTTCTTTGGGTGTTCCTGATGTTATGGTCCACGGTTTTGCAACTGCCAGTACCAAAACATGCCATCCTTTGCAGGAACCATTAGCTAAGGTAAA
Organism: Mongoloraphidia duomilia; assembly: GCA_039654895.1. Lineage (NCBI taxonomy): Eukaryota > Metazoa > Arthropoda > Insecta > Raphidioptera > Raphidiidae > Mongoloraphidia > Mongoloraphidia duomilia. The sequence goes on along the minus strand of CM077524.1, from coordinate 43,206,098 downwards.
TCAATTGCAATTTCAGTTTAAAAAATAACTCAAGTTGATGAAACAGTTCATCCTAAAACTAATGACGGTTAAATTTCGTCTGTTACACACCTAGATTTTGTACATTTTTCACGTACGCTTTTAAGAACTTCGTAAACCAACCCTCACCCCGCGAGAAATTCTGCCATTCGTGAGGGGTCCATGAATGTACAAAAAAAATCTATAATTGATTCTCCAATCATGCTGACCGTCGGCAATGATCGGCAAATATATATTATCACATAGTAGCGTTTCCTAGTAACACTGATTGCTCAGGGCTGCTGTCGGCGCCGCTCAATGTGTGGTGTGGTGGCGCTGACGTCCTATACGTCAGTTGAGAGTTGCAGTATCACGCCGACTGCCGAACACACGTCCCGATGAGTACGGTCGGTGATATTGGTGATTGGCACGAGACAGGTACACGCTGACAACTGCGCGCCGACGGTCAATTTGACTGGAAAATCAGTCTAGGTGTGTAACAGACGAAATTTTACCCTAATGACAAGTCAAGAGCTAGAAATAAACTATCAACTTTGTAGAAATGTTCAGGATTCTTTCATTTTTAACTCGTATTTCAACCTAATTAATTAACGCAACCAGGCCCTTACACAAAGTTTCCCAGAACTAAGGTCGTTGAGTTTAAGGGTTTAGTCCTTATGGAATTCCGAATCAAAAAACCTCGTCCCATTTGTGATTGGAAGTGTCATTAGAAAGTGAATATTTTGTTAAAATTAAGAAATTTTAAGTATTACATTACGTTTTAATTGCTGTCGTTCCATTTTTTAAAAACATAAATTATAGTAAATAAATGTCTTCCTCGTCATTGTTTACACTTTCAATCTTTTTATTTCAACAAGAGGTTTTGAAAGTGCTCTTTTCTTAAATAACAAAATTGTTATTCATCTATGGCGTAAATAATGACAAAGATAAAGTTTTTTTTTTATAATTATAAATTTAGAATAGTGTTTAATGTATATGTATTTTTTGATTCTACAGTATTCAAAACATCAGGAACAAATGAATATGAGTATATTACGTAACACACAAGGACTTCACGCCCCTCTTCGGATCGCGATGGAATTAAGGGCGGTAAACAAGGTGGGACATTTGCCATTCCTACCTTCTTATAATGCATTGCGTGACTCTTTAATGGGACGAGACTTGGAAATTGATCCTGAAGATATTTACAACACCATGGAGTTCAGGGAACAAATGGTACAGCCACATGCCATAGTTGAAAAATCTCTTAATATAATTTAATTTTTTTTATATTGTTTTTGCATTGGTGTGGAAATATTTGTAAACTAAAAAAAATAAACTTTGTGTAAACGAATTCTCATTTTGCATTAAACTTGAATGATTAGTTTGAGAAATCACTGAATGCAAATATATCTTTGCTGACAAAACAAACAGGTGTATCTGAGAATATAACAGTTTTTGTGTCATGTTAAGGTTTTTTCTCTATTATTGTCAAGTACCACAATGCTATTCATCGAGTTATTAATGTGCAAAAAATTCCACGATAAGGCAAGTTTGTAGATGCATTATTCAGTACCTATGTCGTTTTAAAGTTTTTTTTTTATAAAATGCACATCAAAAATGACTAGGAAATTTCATCTTATAAATCCTTTATCAACCGCCGCCCGTGCAAACCCTTTTATCCACAGCTGTAATATGTGCGGGGCGTTTGGAATGCTCATAGCAAAACAAATGCACATAGTATTGTAGTGCCACAGTTTCCGCGGTTTAAAGAAATTCCTAAATTCACATCTATTATTACAATGAATGTTTCTCTTAATCTATTCGCATTTTTGTAGGCGTTTGGACATCTGGATTATATTATTACATCAAACGAATATAGGAAAAGTCAATTTGTCGACTAAAAAAATAAAAAAAAAAGGTCATTCGGTGACGGCAAAGTCCGCAGATGGAAGCGAAATGTTCGGGGTTTTTGACCTATAAATTCTAGTTTCGAAAATAATATTATGGCACACCTAGGTTCGTCCCCTAACCCATGCTTTATTTATTGATGTAAATATTCAGTCAATGGCTACACTGCAAAAAACCTACAGAAGTGCAAATGTGATTACTAAATTCAATATTACCTCTATCAGAATTCAGAGCGTATTATTTTAATAAATTTTAAATTATTTTTACCAAGATCATCAAAATAATATTAGTCCAGTAATTTATATAAAAGTAAGCAATCTGTTGACTACGTTCCAGCAAGCTGGATTTTTTAAATAAGTTGTAGCAGGTCATATGTCACGAAAATCAGTTTCTCGCGAATTTCTTGCTTCCTATCGATCGGAGGATAAAAATTGTAGATCAAACGATTCTCTACAAAAAGAGAGTGTACATTTTTCATGTACAAAGTCTAGAAGCGTTTTCACGTTTCAAACTTAAGCAACTGGGACACGCTGAATGTTTCCACCCCCCCCCCCCCCTCTTAGGATACGAATATTGAAAAATCATCGAACACATATCTTATCGATTTTGACAAAGAAAACTAATGTTAAGTTTCTAGCTCAAGCAGTTTCGAAAAAAGTTTATTTTTTCAACCCTCTTTTTTCCTCATTAGGGGTTGAATTTCGAAAAAACCTTTTTTAGTTGGTGCTTACATCACAAAAAGAACCTACTATCCCAGATTTCTGGCTTCAGAGGATTGGCCCAGGCGTAGATTGTGTCAAAAAACGTATACCCCCTTAGAGGTTGAATTTCGAAAAATCTCTTCTTAGTGTATGTCACAAAAAGAGACAGTGTATCTCTCTGTCTGACATGATATGCACTATCAATTGATATCGAAAAAAGTGCATACTACGTTGTATCCCAGTACGATTGTGTTAAGAAAAGTTTTTTTTCCTGACATCAATACGAGCGAAGTCGCGGATAAAGACTAGTATGTGTATACAGTAGAAATTCTATAACTCAAACTTCTAGGGAAATGCTAAAGATTTCGAGTTATAAGTTTTTGACTTATCGGGGATTTTTTTATTTAGAGTTATGGAATTTGGTGTGTCAATGTATTGCGATGAGAAAGCACAGCTATTTCTCATTTGACGGTCTTTTTTCTCATAAAATAAGAATTATTATAAACTTAATGAATTTAGAAAACATTTTTTAATATTTTGAAAAAAAATCAATGTTAAATTCAGTTTTTTATTATTCAGACATTATGAAATCAGTTTATTTTTTCTTGTTTCTATAATAAATTATCAGTTAGGAAGTTATATACATAACATAACGCAGTTCTAAAAAAAAGGAAGAGAAAATCTTTTTTTTTTTGTTTTGAACTATAAAACTGTTTGATTTGTTTGTCAGTCTGAAGAAATATTATGTACTTATAAAATACACTTTTAAGATTTAGAATTTGTGATTTCTTGAACTCTTAATTTGCAAATTTTTTTTACTTCTTCAATTCCGATTGTGAGTTCATCTTCTTTGCTATTCTTCAGTCTGTTTTTTAGGCCATTCAGAATCGAAGTAAATTTATTTTCCCGTGCACAGATTACAAATGGGAATCCAAATTTGTTCTTGTATCTAACGAAACAAAACATTAAATTAAACGACACAGCTTGATCCTGTTAATTCCTTTGAAGGCAATTCTCACATGACGACCCGACATGACGCGACGCGACGCAATGCGACAGAATGCTGCTTCCAAAAATGTACATGTTTCCAAATGCAGCTATTTTCACAAGAGCGCGAGCGTCGCGTCGCAGTACCAACACGATTCATGAAGCGACAAAATTCAACTCTTTGGAGAGCATTTATGCCGTCTAGTGAAAATTTATTATTATTATAGAACTACCAAGGCAAATACTCGGTCGTCACTAGAGGAATTAACTCTTCTTCGTCTTTGTAGGCTGACTAATAACCTTTTGAAGTTTAGCTATAAAATAGTTATTTATGCTATAAATAGGGTGTTTCAAAACGAGCGCAAGATTTAAATGTCGCGGCATTTTCTTTTAATCAAGACTGACAGACAAAAAATTTGACAACTGTCAAGTAGATGCATCCCGTTTATTAGTCATAGAACGCTAAACGAACGAACAGCGGATTGTAATAGTGAAAAGTTATTTAAAATAAAAATAAAGTTTAGCGGAAACAGTTCGTAGACAGGCCCGGACATAAGAACCCAGGGCCCCTAGGCACTTGACAGTTCCCCTCCAAGCCCAAAAAAGGGAAAAAATGGAATTGGATGGAAATTCAAAAAAAAGTCGCTAATGGGATTATCTTACAAAACTTTTGGGTTTTTTTCCCCTTTAATTTCCTTCTCCGCCCTGGCCGGTGCCCCCTCGGCGGCAGGGCCCCTAGACCGGTGCCTTGTTGGCCTAGGCAGAAATCCGTTTGTAGAGTGCGTAGCGATCAGAATTGACCACCGAGATCGTGCGATCTTCCTGTGGGGTTTTATGAAGTCTTCCTTCTATGCCAACCAAACAGCCACAATTCCTGAGCTAAAGGAAGAAATTCGACGTGTCATTGGCGAAATTGAAGGGCAAATATGAGAAAATGTAATCTGCAACTTCTCTAAAAGAGCAAGAGTGTACCAGCATAGTCGTGGCGGCCATTTGTTGGATGTTTCCACACATAATCGCCATATGTATACTTCATATTAAAAAAATAAAAATATTTGCAATTTTTGAGTAAATTAATGATGTGTTTTATTGAAATATCAAATCTTGCGCTCATTTTGAAACACCTTTTGTAAATAAACTGTCCTAAAGCTAGAATTTAATAACAACTAAAAGAACGTACTCTTCGTTGAGATTATTAAGAGTTTTCTTTTCAGCATCGCTAATATCACTCAAACCAGCACTTTGCTGCTCTTTAAGTGATTCTGTTGTTAATTTTCCCTCGTCAGCTAACTTTCCAGCTAAATCAGGATGTAATTTTAAAACTTCCTCTTTTTCTAAAAAAAAAAAATAAACGTGTATTTGAAGAGATTTAAAAAAGGTAAAATTCTTTGAGATTTTTGATATAAGAAGTCTTTATTTCTTGAAATTTTTTATGGCAATACCTATTAAACATCGAAATTAAAACGATGGAAATCTAGTAAGTGTGTTAAATCAGCACATTTCCTACAATCCTATCTCTATTATAAAATAATAATAATTTGGCTTTTTATTCCACGTACTAGTTACTTAATACAAGCTATACCTTAATATAGGTACCTATACTCAATTTGGAATTTTTATAAATCTAATATTTACTCCATGTACAGAATGATTTACCCAATGAGGCGAAAAATGAAATTGAACTTACATTTTTCAAAAGTTCGAACCTTGATATCTCCAAAACGAAGGCCGATCGGAAAATAGTCATTTTACATTCTATGCTTGCAATTTAATCTTGAACATGAATTTTCATTTTTCGCCTCCTGTGTAAATCACACTGTATATTATGATATCAAATTTCGAAAATTCAGTAGATAATGTTTTTTCTATATCAATGTACACAATTTTCAAAATCAATAATTGTATATATATTTTTTTTATTCTACAAAATGAAAACTTCTTAAAAAATGATATTCAACTAGTTTTGAAAATATTTTTGTGGTGCCTAATAAATGCCAGGTTTTAAAAAAAATATCAAATCTATAACTTATAATCTTAGGGATACTTACTAACCGAAACGTTTGATGTTTATTTTAACTAAGTTAATTTTAGATTTTCGAAATACTATATCAACGTCGGTTAATTTCTTTAAAAAATATTTGAATTACCTTCAGCTGATAACTCCTCCAGATATTTATCTGTTGTTTGTAAAATATGATTTAAATTTTTTAATGGTCTCTGTTGACAGACGAAAACCGCAGCTTCAGGATAACATTCAACAATATTTTTAAAAATATTTTGACATTCTTCAGCACTGAAATTATTTACTTCAGTTATCTTGTAAGTACGAGGCATTGTTCTTACTCTGTGTCCTAATAACTGCTATAATACAAAAAAGAACCTGCAGTTACAAATGACTAGTAGTGATGCTTATTAAAAGATGTCTAATCTTAATTAAATTAACTACTGATAACCTTGTGTACCCGAAGTCAGGAGCGTAGCCAGAAATTAAAATTGGGGGTGCATTTTTTTTAATTTAATAGAGTGAAATTGTGTATACAAATTCGGCTACTGGTCAAAGACAAGAGTCAGGCCAATAAACATCACAAAAAAAAAAAAAAACTCGGGTCGCAGTGCCAAACCCTGCCGACAATATAGTGTATTTGCTAATACAGGCATTGTGGCATTATTATGTGAACTTAAGTTTGTTTTTTGACAAAATAAAAAATTTAACCCCTTAATACATCCCTTAAAATAATTAAATTTTTCTAAATTTCAATATTAGACATGGATCTTATCAGTACACCCAATTAAATACACCCTTTCATAAGTAAATCCGTATCAACAAACTAGTGTTTTCATAAAATTTGAAAGTCCGGTCCTGTCGGGCCGATTTTATTAAAATTTTAGCAGCACATTTTAATCTTTACTAAAGAGTTAAATTTCCATTTTGAAACGATTCTGACAAATTTTTCGATATTTTTGGGCCCAAAAACTTTTTGAAACCCCTAAATACAACCCTGAAAATGGTCCGATCGGGCCCATTTTAAATAGGCTTCTTGCGGTGATGGGTTCCAATGTGTGTACCAAATTTCGTTTCAATCGATTAAGTCTGTCGAGAGTTATCGTGTACACACACATACATATATATATATATATATATATATATATATATATATATATATATATATATATAAATATATATATATATACATACATATATATATAAACATTTTTAAAAATGGTGCCAAAGTGTTCAGGAGGCTATGAAACGTCGAGAAATTTTGGTCCGACCCCTAGGTCCCACCATCCGACCGACGCCAATAGTGTATGTGCCATATGGCAAATACACTAAAAAACTGTCAGTGTACATATTTTGTCAAATCTCAGCAGTTTTCCATTAATTATTTTTATATTAGGGCGAATTTTCAGCTACAATATGAACAAGTTGGATGCTATTTTTTTACTTTTTCTAAAGTAAAGAGCGGATACTCTAAATTATTCAACTAATAAAATACAATTTTTTTTTAAAATCAGTCTGCAAATAACAGTCCTCTGGTGTGAATTAAACTCAGCCTCCTGGATATTTTGTAATATTGTATAATAATTTCTTAATGCATACTACATTAATAAAATTGTCTATAATAACGATAGTTAATCAGCATTGTTGCAAAATATATTATTTATGCGTGAACATTTTGAGCTGAACTTTGACCCAAGGTCTTTTTGTCAATCCCCGGGCACCTCGAAAAAAAATCGTGACTATTTTTAAGTCTATTATAGGTAAATACAGCAGCTCTTGTAGCATATTAATTAAGTGTTAACTAATAATATTGAGTTAGGTACTCGTTTTAACATTGGAAATGTTTATGTTCGTATATGGGAGCAGAGTTGCGAGTTTTCGTTCAAGGCCAAAAGACAACGGTGTCGCGATCAAGTGAGGAGCAATCATGATAATTGAACAAGTGCAATTTTTTCGAAATGTGTTTTATATCATGTCTAGTTAATTGAGAGGTATTTGCGACGATCTGCGGTGTTATTTTTGAGCAAATGTTAATAAAAACTGTAGAAAAATCCATTTAAAAGTTAAGTAATCAAGCAAAAGTGAACGCGTATATAACAGAAGAATAATAGGGTTATTCCTGACAAAACTAAACAGTGCATTGATAAATATTGTGTGTATAATAAACAGTTAATTATGTTTCATATATGCTGTTATCATTTCCAATGTCCTCGATGGTTGCAAGGATTGCGAAATCTGTGAATTTTTTTTCTTATAACTGTATAACACAATTTGAATTGAAAAAAATCCCATTTTTGTATAATCGCTCATTAGTAAAAACTTTTAAATTGCGGACACTCCATGGTAAATGGGAACGAGATTTGCCTACTAAGTACATATAACTAAAATCTGACGTTCTTGTGAAGAAATACGTTTTTTTGAATTCTTATCTTTGTTGGCTATTTTACTTTAATTATAATTTTTAAACGGTTTTATTTAACTTCACGTTCCGTATATGACTTCAAATCGCGACCAATTATTCACCCATTTCCCGTTATCCGATTGTTTTTATCTTATTTGTAGTTATAGTCCAACTGAGCTATATTATGATCTTTTCAGTGAAATATTTTTAATTTGAGTGAGCTCTCTATGCAGCATTTCTTTTCTTGCAAGCGCATAGAATGTCGTGGTAAAAATTTTGTTGTAATTACTTGTAGTATATTTATGCATGTGCCATGTACAGCTGTGTACACCGTGCTAATATAAACATTGTTTAATTATACGTTAAAATTGCACAAAACTAATTATTTTCTCAGACGTAGTTGTGGTAGGTATAACCATGTACGTACCAACTAATAAATTATAATGAGCATTTTCTACATCATAAAATTTTTAATAACAATTTTGAACGAAATGTATGAAAAATGTGAAAGGTTAATGATTTTGATATTTGAAATTACGTAGGTACCTGAACTACGCTGTGAATTTCATACTTTTTAGAAAGGCGACTCGCTATATAAATGGTTTGTTTAAATGTAGGGTAAATTTTTAGTGACTGTATTGTTGGTTCAATGGTAATTTATCCCAAATTTATACAGTCCAGTACATTTTGAAACAATCTTTTTAAACTTAACAATTCTCAAAATTTTACATCGTAAATTATACCAATATTGCAAAAAAATCTGGACGTGATATGTAATTTCGGAGTATGATCACAGTATATAAAATTGATGTGTTACGGAAATAGTCACCATTTTTCGGAAATTTGAACCATCTATGCATCTAAACATCAGTCCAAAAAAAATTAACAAAACAGGAACAAACTAATGCTGTTACGCAGTCCTGGCCACATAAATTAAGCATTTTCACTTTAAACCAGGCAAAGTCCGCAAAGAAATAATAGTTGGTAACATTACCCACCGCTGATTGGGCAGTGTGAACATCATTTAATATTGTTTAATGCCGCATATGCTTGTTTATTGATATTTTACCATTAATTTACTTATCGAAAAACTGAAAATGAAAAGAAAAAAATCTGAACAAAAAAGTGTTTTCGTGCCATAATTAAAAAAATATTTATTTTACAAAAAAAACAAGGCACCAAAAATGTAGAAGACTTCGAGGCCGATAAAATGACGAGTTGAAATTCGATCTAGCAATAATGTTTCGCGAGATATAAAAAAAATTCACAGATTTCGCAATCCTTGCAACCATCGAGGACATTGGAAATGATAACAACATATATGAAACATAATTAACAATATTTATCAATGCACTGTTTAGTTTTGTCAGGAATAACCCTATTATTCTTCTGTTATATACGCGTTCACTTTTGCTTGATTACTTAACTTTTAAATGGATTTTCCTACAGTATTTATTAACATTTGCTCAAAAATAACACCGCAGATCGTCGCAAATACCTCTCAATTAACTAGACATGATATAAAACACATTTCGAAAAAATTGCACTTGTTCAATTTTGCATGATTGCTCCTCACTTGATCGCGACACCGTTGTCTTTTGGCCTTGAACGAAAACTCGTAACTCTGCCCCCATATACGAACATAAACATTTCTAATGTTAAAAAACGAATTGACCCTTATTTATCCAAATGGCGGCATTTTCGTTCGGGGAGGTCAACAATCTGAATTTATGATCTCCTATGCCCCTCCAACAAACCCACAACAATTCAGCGATTACGATAAAAGTGTATAAGTAAAATCTACATGACGACTGAACTAACGTGGATATTAGGCCTTTTGGTATCAGTTAACATGTACATTTAATACTAGACTGCATTTAGACAAGCTTTTAGTATGAAAAGTAGCCGGGTAAAAACATGCTTAGTGTCATCTCACAGTAGTATACTAAAACTTGAATGTTTTCCCCGGCTATTTTTTATGCTAGAAGTTTGTTTTCTAATTATGATAGGCTTGGTCCTATTCATAACTACAGAGAACGGACATTTTATTGGATTTTCACGCATGTGTAAGTGAATTGAAATACGTTTCAAATGAGGTGCCACATGCCCCCCTCCACTTTTTATATCTATAAATTTTGATTTGATAGTTCCCCTGGCGCCACCTTTGAATTTCTAAAAAAAATATTTTCAAAAAATTTTGTTCTAGCTCTAACTCAAATCGTTCAAAAATTAAGAGGGGAGGGGGGAACAGGGCCGTAGCTAGGGGGGGGGCATTAAGGGGCAATGCCCTACCTTAAAACATCCAGTGCCCTACTTTAAGGAATTATAAACAAGCCGCAAAGACTGTCACGACAGAATGACAGACTTGATCTATCTGGCATTTGGAAAAACAAGATTAAATTCGTTGGACTAAATGAAGTTCTTCGGAAATTTGATAACATGGCAAGTTCTGTATTTTTTTTTTTTTTTTGAATAAATTGTCATTTACCGTTTTCTTGCTTTTGTAATTTGATATCACCAGATGAGGATGTGTGTGAAGTTAGCTCCGCCATTTTTTTTTTTTAGAAAAAAAAATGTTGTGCTGCAATGTGCCCAAGATGTGCTATTATGTGCCGTAAAGGAAAAAAATTAATCTCAAAAATTGCGATTTTTATAAGCAACATCATTTTTTGGCGTGAAGTTAGCTCCGCCATTTTTTTTTTTTTTTAAAGGAAGGGTGTGCTGTAATGTGCCCAAAATGTGCTATTATGTGCCGTAAAGGAAAAAAAATAATCTCAAAAATTTCGATTTTTTTGAGTCAAAAATTTTGTTTTTTAAAAAGTCAGTCCCGCCTTTTTAATTGTGCTATAATGTGCCCGATGTGTGCTACTATGTGCCGAAGTAAAAAAAAAATTTCTTTAAAAATGTAATTTTTATAAGCAAAAATATATTTTTGGCGTGAAGTTAGCTCCGCCATTTTTTTTTTTTTGAAAAAGGAAGGGTGTGCCGTAATGTGCCCAAAATGTGCTATTATGTGCCGGAAAGGAAAAAAAATAATCTCAAAAATTTCGATTTTTTTGAGTCAAAAAATTTTTTTTTTTAAAAGTCAGTCCCGCCTTTTTAATTGTGCTATAATGTGCCCGATGTGTGCTACTATGTGCCGAAATAAAAAAAATATTTCTTTAAAAATGTAATTTTTATAAGCAAAAATATATTTTTGGCGTGAAGTTAGCTCCGCCATTTTTTTTTTTTTGAAAAAGGAAAGGTGTGCTTTAATGTGCCCAAAATGTGCTATTATGTGCCGTAAAGGAAAAAAAATAATCTCAAAAATTTCGATTTTTTTGAGTCAAAAATTTTTTTTTTTAAAAAGTCAGTCCCGCCTTTTTAATTGTGCTAAATTGTGCCCGATGTGTGCTACTATGTGCCGAAGTAAAAAAAAAATTTCTTTAAAAATGTAATTTTTATAAGCAAAAATATATTTTTGGCGTGAAGTTAGCTCCGCCATTTTTTTTTTTTTGAAAAAGGAAGGGTGTGCCGTAATGTGCCCAAAATGTGCTATTATGTGCCGTAAAGGAAAAAAAATAATCTCAAAAATTTCGATTTTTTTGAGTCAAAAAATTTTTTTTTTTTAAAGTCAGGTCCGCCTTTTTAATTGTGCTATAATGTGCCCGATGTGTGCTACTATGTGCCGAAATAAAAAAAAAAATTCTTTAAAAATGTAATTTTTATAAGCAAAAATATATTTTTGGCGTGAAGTTAGCTCCGCCATTTTTTTTTTTTTGAAAAAGGAAGGATGTGCTGTAATGTGCCCAAGATGTGCTATTATGTGCCGTAAAGGAAAAAAAATAATCTCAAAAATTTCGATTTTTTTGAGTCGATGTATGTTTTGCCCTTTTCAAATATGGCGGTCCTGCCTCACTTTTAAACAACTAGTCAGGTATCCAGTAAGTATAATACATCCATGATATAAATATATATATAAACATTTTCAAAAATGATGGCAAATTGTTCAGGAGGGTAATTTTGGTCCGACCCCTAGGTCCCGCCATCCGACCGACGCCAATAGTGTATGTGCCATATTCTATGGCAAATACACTAATAATAATAGTACAATATACAACCTACTAAGTGTTCTATTTTAAATGGCGGTTAGGAATAACACGAAAAATATAAAAGAAAAAACTTTAATACGTAATAGTACATGTTTTCAGTCAAAAAGTAAATAAAAAGAAGAACTTGAGTTGAAATATTGCCGTAGAGAATAAAAGACAATTCCTGCTAATAATAATAGCCCGACCCTCACGGAAAAAAATATAATCCGAAATATAATTTATAAATATACCGCGTATATTTTTGGCAAATATCGTATATTCCAAATATATTCCATTTACATTTTAGTGATATATTTTTAAAGAAGTATCCTAAAAATATACTTACTTTATATTAATTATATATTTTGGTACGCCAAAAATATATTTTTGCTTATAAAAATTACATTTTTAAAGAAATTTTTTTTTTATTTCGGCACATAGTAGCACACATCGGGCACATTATAGCACAATTAAAAAGGCGGGACTGACTTTTAAAAAAAAAATTTTTTGACTCAAAAAAAATCGAAATTTTTGAGATTATTTTTTTTCCTTTACGGCACATAATAGCACATTTTGGGCACATTACAGCACACCCTTCCTTTTTCAAAAAAAAAAAAAAATGGCGGAGCTAACTTCACGCCAAAAATATATTTTTGCTTATAAAAATTACATTTTTAAAGAAATTTTTTTTTTATTTCGGCACATAGTAGCACACATCGGGCACATTATAGCACAATTAAAAAGGCGGGACTGACTTTTAAAAAAAAAAAATTTTTGACTCAAAAAAATCGAAATTTTTGAGATTATTTTTTTTTCTTTACGGCACATAATAGCACATTTTGGGCACATTACAGCACACCTTTCCTTTTTCAAAAAAAAAAAAATGGCGGAGCTAACTTCACGCCAAAAATTTATTTTTGCTTATAAAAATTACATTTTTAAAGAAATTTTTTTTTTATTTCGGCACATAGTAGCACACATCGGGCACATTATAGCACAATTAAAAAGGCGGGACTGACTTTTTTAAAAAAAAATTTTTTGACTCAAAAAAATCGAAATTTTTGAGATTATTTTTTTTCCTTTACGGCACATAATAGCACATTTTGGGCACATTACAGCACACCTTTCCTTTTTCAAAAAAAAAAAAATGGCGGAGCTAACTTCACGCCAAAAATATATTTTTGCTTATAAAAATTACATTTTTAAAGAAATTTTTTTTTTATTTCGGCACATAGTAGCACACATCGGGCACATTATAGCACAATTAAAAAGGCGGGACTGACTTTTAAAAAAAAAAAATTTTTGACTCAAAAATATCGAAATTTTTGAGATTATTTTTTTTCCTTTACGGCACATAATAGCACATTTTGGGCACATTACAGCACACCTTTCCTTTTTCAAAAAAAAAAAAATGGCGGAGCTAACTTCACGCCAAAAAATGATGTTGCTTATAAAAATCGCAATTTTTGAGATTAATTTTTTTCCTTTACGGCACATAATAGCACATCTTGGGCACATTGCAGCACAACATTTTTTTTTCTAAAAAAAAAAAATGGCGGAGCTAACTTCACACACATCAGATGAGGTGGGCAATCCAATTAAAAAATTGTAGTCTTTTGCTTCAGCACTACTTTAAACTTTCAGTGCCATATCTTGAATTCAGCTCTAGCTACGGCCCTGGGGGGGAACACTTTAGACGTGTAGTGTGTTTAGAATTTTAGAAATATGTATAAGTACGTAATTTTTTAGGGATATTGCAATACTTTATAACTAATTAGTATAAATATAAATTCATGAAAAAAAACTTAAGGTCCTAACTCTTGAGGAAACATTTATAAACATCGAAACGTCGACACCATTAAATGAATAACAAGCAGTTGTTTTATTGTCCAATTATCTACTAACTTTCCTACAAGAAGACATAATATGCACATTATAATTGTTTTCACAATGATTTTATACAACAAAACACATCTTACTCTGGCTTTGTGGCTGGCTGCTGGCATCGTTATAAAATTATATGCACTTGGAAATCGCCTAATTATCTTCTGGTAACCATTATGATAGATGGATGGGTACTGGGTTGGGTACATCAACATCTCTATAATGAAGCCCATATTATACTATTTACATTTTACTTGGTCGGGGACAGGAAAAATCCCGCTACCAATGCCGGATTTAGAGGTCTGGAAGCCCCGGGGCAACAAAGGAGTGGAGGCCCCCTGGCCCCAAATTATTTTCCAAATACTCATCGAAATGCCAAAACCACGTAATTATTGTGCAGTGGAAGTCAAAAAACATTTCCTCGTGATTACTTATTAAAATTATTAACGCGATTTAGCATATTTTCAACGACAAAATTTAATAACGGAGAATTCAGAGAATTTTTTTCCGAAGTCTCTATTGTGGGGGTCCCTCTTTTGTGGAGGCTCCGGTTGCCCTCCCCTAAATCCGGCCCTGCCCGCTACAATTAGATCTCTAAAGACCAGCTTAATAGTATATTTACCATATTATGACACATACACTAATTAGCGTCGGTCGGATGGCGGGACCTAGGGGTCGGACCAAAATTTTTCGACGTTTACAAACAGATAGTTTCTTTCGCATTTATAAATATTAGTAAACTACTAATCATAAGTAAGTATAAGAGAAAAAGATCTGTGAGGTTTTTCTCTTAGTTTTGAACTCTGTTATAAGCAAATAATAGATTTTTTTCCGATGTGGACATTTGAAATGCATTGGCGCGGGCGAAGGTAAGATTTCTAGAGGACCGGGATTTCCAGGAAAGTCCCGGAATTAGTCGGTTTGTCCCGTTTCCAGAAATTTAAGTCTTCTGTCCCGAAAATGCATAATTTTAACGAAGAAAGTTTTAGTAGCTACATCTAATCTATAATATGTAACATGATGTTACCAAAATGGGACGCAAGGGTTTGTGTGACATGTTGGTGAAGGTGTACAAAATTTCGTTCTGTTAAAACCCTTAACCAAAAACACAGAAAGCGAGGTCCCACTGTTCACAGAACTATTAATTTAATGTCACTAAGGTAAAAGTTAATAGAGGAGCTGTTGTATCGTATATACAAAGTTGAAGCCAGGTCTGACGACACACAGGACCGAGTAATACGGCGGCCAAACACGCGGGTTGGAATGGGAAAATTATTCTCTTCTCCTCCTTTTCCTTTTCCTCTCCTTCTCCTTCTCCCTCTCCTTCTCCTCTTCCTTCTCCTTCTCCTTCTCCTCTTCCTTCTCCTCTTCCTTCTCCTTCTCCTTCTCCTTCTCCTTCTCCTCTTCCTTCTCCTTCTCCTTCTCCTTCTCCTCCTCCTCTCCTTCTCCTTCTCCTCCTCCTTCTCCTTCTCCTTCTCCTTCTCCTTCTCCTCTTCCTTCTCCTCTTCCTTCTCCTTCTCCTCCTCCTTCTCCTTCTCCTCCTCCTTCTCCTTCTCCTTCTCCTTCTCCTTCTCCTTCTCCTCCTCCTTCTCCTTCTCCTTCTCCTTCTCCTCACATATAAATTGAGGGCCGAATTAAAATGGCGACTGACTTCAATTTCAAATGCTTGTAGCGTCTCCATGAACTTTTACCTCAAAGTTTAATTTTAAAATTCTAATTCACCTATCCCTAGTACACAATATGTTGATAGTTGATACTATGCGTGTGTGAAGTTTTCGTAACCAATTACTACGTTTATAGGTGTATAAATTATAGTTTGAGACCCGCGGCGTGTCCAAAAGCAAACTTAATTTACACAAATATATAGAATGTCTTCAAGACGAAGTATATTGAACAAACCGGTTAAAAAATGTTAAAAAATTAAAAAATGCATGATTCAAGAAAAATCAAAAATGCTAAAAAGTAGAAAAGGTCCATGTGAAACGAATTCTAAACTTTCCACTGTCGCGGCGGACTGATTTTAGAAATAATGTGGTTTGAATTAACATCGCCCCAAGCACGTGAATCGCTAGTACTCAAAGCCGACCCAAGTTATCCAATACTGTATAATTATTATGTACCGGCTAAATAAGAATATTGTGTTCGTTGCATTTTTTTCACCTAAATTAGAAATATTAATTGTTATATAGTTCATCACACTCCATACCCCTAGCCCTTTTCGTCCATCGACTGAAAAATGAAAATACAATTGAGTACAATAATAGCTCGTTGTTAATTGCCGGAGTAAATAATAATTTAGTGTGTCCACCATATTGCCTGTTACCGGATGAGACCACCGTTATACCTACATTCCTATTGTTTATAAAAATAACGGTTCCCTCCTGCAGCATAAGTAAATGTGCCAAATTTCATAATGTAATGCCATCTACGATTCATTATGACGTTATATTCTGCAGTTACCTGGAAATTAGCATTCAGCAGTATTATGCTTTTTTCTATTACCTATAAAGAACAGACAACTATAATAATATATAGTATGTAGGTACTACCTATTGTATTAATAAAATTATTTTATTCAACATATGCAAGGCTATTAGTGTTTTTTTTCGTATCTGTTTGGCGGACCTTAAATAGCCCTTTATTTAGGTACTAGTGAACATTATGCAACGCTTTTCAGTGCTATAATGAAAAACAGTTGCATAATGAACTATTATGTAACTGCTTTGTTTTAATTCTATTAAAGTATAGTGTGCAACGCGTGTGCTAAAGCTTTATGCGCCTGACGTATAAAGTTATATTTAGTACACTAGTTAGACAATATATACTATTATTAATAATTACATCGATTAAAAATGGTTCCAATTTTTTTTTGAAGTAAAACTTCTTTAGGGGCGACTTTGAAAAATAATAATAATAATAATAAAAACTTAAAACTTCACTAAGGACTAACTAATTGAAAATTCTCAGTGCAAAAATGGATTCACTTTCGTTCTTTAAAAAAAAATTAGATATCACTAGATCAGTCTTGGATTTATAAATAGACCGTATAGGCCGCGGCCTAGGGGCGGCAGCGTCCTAGGGGCGGCAGATTTCAGCGGACGGTCACTTGATTTCAGAGGATAAAAGTCAAACACGTCCACTGGTTTTCTCGTGGTTTTTTATACTTTCAATAAATCCCTATAGAAAGAAACTTATTGTATATCTTGTATCTTATTGTATATCTTGTTTCTTTTTTACGCTCTCTTTCTTAATGACTAATTCATTCGTTTATTTAACTTTCATTCGTTTATTTAAATAATAATTTTCCATTTATAGTAAAGGAGGCCCCTTTACTACAAATGGAAAATTATTATTTTAGAAAGGTATATATGTACATGGGGCGGCGGAAATAAAGTGGCCTACACTCATAAAAAATATAAATCCGGCACTGCACTAGATGCGTTCCTGTACCAGTCATCAATTGCGATGACACTTTGGTGAGTTGTAGTGCGCACGCCCGCAAGGGTTCTGAATTATAATAATTAGCCGATCCGGCTTCGCCCGAGTGAAAAAGTTATCTCAGAATCTACTCATCCGATTGGTGAGTTGTTGTTGATACGCCCGCAAAGGTTTCTGAATTATAATAATTGGCCAGTCCGGCTTCGCCCGAGTGAAAAAGTTATCTCAAAAACTATTCATCCGATTGCAATGAAACTTTGGTGAGTTGTTGTTCACACTCCCGTGAAGTTTTTTATATTAGAAATCGTGTCTATCGTGATTATAATAAAATTAAGCAAAATCGCAGGATAGTGGACAAAATAATTTGATTTATTAAATTAAATGTACGACGTTTCGTCTATAGATTTAGACTTTTTCAAGTACAATCATAAAAATAACAATATTTATGAAAATTAATATTAATTACTAACCATAGCAATTAACATAAGATAGGGTACATAAGACAAAAACATGGTAACATGGTAACAAATTATGTTGACTATAAATTTTAACAATCAATAATAATAATAATACAAAAATTAGTATAATTTAATAAATCAAATTATTTTGTCCACTATCCTGCGATTTTGCTTAATTTTATTACTCCCGTGAAGGTTTCTAATTTTTAATAATTGGCCGGTCCTTTACTTTGCCCGAGTGAAAAAAAGGAGTTTGACTCAATCGCGCGTAAATGTTACACGCACACTTTTTTTTATTAGCCTGTTTCAATTATTAATTTTTCACTCTAAACTCACTTTCAAATTTCAATTACTATTAAAATCACTATACCTATGTGTTCATACTTGTATAAATATTGAATCGTTTTGTCTAAATTATTAATATACATTATGTGTACCTGATTCTGGCAAATATTTGCAAATAAAATTAAATTTTGCAAATAATCGAGATAATGGAGAAAAGATAAAAAGAATTAAAATCTTGGCCTAATAAGGGTGTGCTGTTTGATGGCATCAAGCTACGATGAGCTAATCACCATAATAATTGTTGGATTATTAAATTAATGTTTTTATCTCTTCAAACACAATTAGATAAAGTTAAGTCTCTAAGATCATGTATCATAGATTAAAAGATTTTTATACTTACAATATGGGCAGACACTATTCAAGTTGACTTCAATGGTCGGTGGAACCCTGTAAAAGTCGCATATGACTTGGAAATTAGCACCAGCTTATCAATATATTTATGAGCCCAACCAGATTTCGACCTACTTAATATTTAAAAAAAACGTTCCGTAGTCTACTCGCATAATATGGTCAGTAACTGATTTTGACAAAAATGCGTCAATATTTATATTTTCTAAACTCTTATAAGAAAAAATGTCGAAAGAAAGAAAAATAATTCTTGTCATTTACTTAATTCCTTTTTCTTAAAGAAAAATAACATTTTTAAGTGCATTGTTGAGAGAAGACTTTTATTTTTTAGACTCCCTGAATTCATTTGTTTATTATTTCTAAATTATTGATATTATGATGACATACAGTTTCACACTAGGACTTGAAAAATTGATGGGAACAAAACATTCCCATAAATTCAACTTGTCCCATTTCCAATCGTTACAAAACTGAACGACCGTATTTATCCACTGGATTCTGATTCTTTTGCCATCGCGACACTGCTTTACATTGTCTATTGTTAGATTCGTTTCGTTCAAAACGAATAAGGCCCTTCTGTTGCTTATAATCTGCTCGGTTTCCCTAGATCAGGGGTGTCCAACCAGTTGATCTCCGCAACATCTTATAAGTCAACCTTCCTGTTTTGTTTTTTTTTTCAAAAAAGATTTTTTTTAATCCAGAAAGTAAGACAGGTTAGTTTCAATCCGAAGGGCAATAGTGAATAAGAAAAGTTTTTCTCTTGAATTATTATTACTTTTTTTATATCTGTCCTAAGAGTAAACATCATTGAGGTACCTACCTAAGCTAAATGTTTAAAAATTTAATAGGCCCACCAAACAACAGTTTATATTAAAAGATTGATTATTTTACGTCCCGTTTCGAATGATACTGGCACAAACAGACAGACAGATAGACTTACAGACACACAAAAAGGATGAAAACATTTTCCCGGCTAGATACAAAACATAACAAAATAGCCAACAAAAATCCACAACCGAAATTTCAGGCAGAGGTCCCCTATTTTATTTATATTAGTATTATCGACCATATTTATCATTAAAGTTGAATTTCTGGTGCCTTTTTTTATTTTCTCCACATTTTTTCATATTAATTAACGTTTAAAAAAAGGATGCGCTGACATTTTTTTTGTCAATATCAGTTTATATTTTAACATTAAATTTTGACATAACTATTAGCTCTAACAACATTTTTTTGGTACATAATTTTAAGTCTATGTCATTTTCATATGATTTTTGCGCTATTTCCCAAAAATATGGTGAAAACACCCTATTGTAATCCAATGCGGTCGCCATGTACCGATAAATTTGTGTTGCCACGGAGATATTCATTGTTAAATGTTAAACAAAATCAATATTATAAAATAAAATAATAATAGTTTTTTTATACAGCTGTATGCAATTGAAAGATTTTTTCGTTGGAGAGCAGCCAATTATATAATTGTTTCGAAATATATAGGAAAAAATCATTTTACCAACCAGTGGTCACAATCAGGATTCTAACCTGAACCTTTCCACTTTCGCGGTGGAATGAGCTTACAATACTCAATCGTGACAAGATTGCTAAACTAATATTCTCCTTATATGCTTCAGAATCAATAGATTTTCACTACATGCGAGCGTCAATTCATATCTGCTAATTCAATAGCTATATGATATGAAGTGAATCCTCGAACCAGCGAGAGCCCAACATGAGTGTGAAAATTATTTCGAATACCCATTAATAGGATTGTGACCACTGGTTGGTAAAATGATTTTTTCCTATATGTTTCGAAACAATTATATAATTGGCTGCTCTCCAACGAAAAAATCTTTCATAAAATAAAATGTACGAATTAAAAATGTTATTTTAATGTTACTCAGGTAAAAATTACGCTGTTACACGTTAAAAATTATTTTTCAAGAACTTAAAACTGTTTCATATCATCTTATGGTCGCGAAGCGTATAGCTTTAGGTAATTGTACCTATACGTATTTCAGATTTCCTGCGTGTAACGCGCAAACGACTCTTTTCAATAGCATGATTCGATAAAGGAATGTGTGAAAAGAACTGTGAGTTCAGAATAGTTTGTGTCCCCGGAACCGACTAGTCCCCGGGGTGTCGTATAACGGCTGTGATTCACACAAGACAAATTGTTCCCATACTGCTGCCCGTAGCGGAATCCTCCTTGTCCCATTCTACTGTATCAGGAATAGTCAACTTAATGTCCTTGGACAGAAAATGTTCTGATCATATACTTTAATAATATACCGCGGATTGTCCATTTACTCAATGTGCGGTGAGTGAAGTCCACAAAGAGAGCAAAAATATATCTGTATCTCTTTTGACGAAGTTATTCCGCATTTATTCCGATGATGTCATTGGTCGATGTACGAACGTTCCATCTGAACAAAATGTTGAAATAAAGATATGTTTCATTTCGAACAAAATGTAAACAAAACGCTTGACAGCTGTTGTCATTATAACGTAACCTAGTTTAATTTTGTTAAAAACAGTTTTTTTACTCATATTCCTTGAAATTCATAGTGATATAAGAAGTAAACACAGGTTTCGGATCTTTTTGGGCATAATAATATTAAAAATATAAAGACAAAGAAATATGTCATGGATGCCATTGACGTAAAACCTCAGTGCCCCAGTGGTCAATAGTATACCTGCTCTCTTTTAAAAATTCTGTCTTTGTTTATGGAAGTAGCCAATCAGGAACCTGCCAGTTGGGTTCCCATAAAAAAGACAGAAATATATACCCGCACGTATGTTGGCTTCACGATTTTTGATCTATCAGCAGTACAGATTTTTTATGTACATGGTTCTGATAATTTATTTGCAAGGCCAGTATTAGGAGGTACTTAAGAGTATTCGATAGCGGATGTTACCCCCTGCACTTTTCATCTCAAATCCTTTCTCCTCGCCTATAAAATGGTTCCCGCTCTCCCGACGCTATTTTTATAGCTAAAAGGTTCAGGTAAACGCCAAATGAAGGACCAAGAATCACACTATAGATCCTACAGACGAATTTTTTGAAAAAAAGTTTTGGCTACGTGGTGAAAGATTACATAATTTATAATTTTTTTTTTAAGTTGTAAATTTTTCCAAGAAATTTTTTTTCAATGTTTCGCCTGTAGGATCTTTAGTGTGATTCTCGGTCTTTCATTTGACGTTTATCCAAACCCTTTAGCTTTAAAAATAGCGTCAGGAGAGCGAGAACCGTTTTATAGGTATGAGGGGAAAGGATTTGAGATGAAGAGTGCAGGGAGTAACTTCCGCTATAGAGTACTCTTAATAAAAAATACTGTTTGTCAACAAAAAATATTTATTTAAAAAATTGAAAAAAACTAAAATTTAACTGGTTATTCCATCGTAAAAAAAATTTACAAGCTATAGGATTTTAGACATACTAAAACACTCTACCTTATTTTCGGGTTAAAATATTAGACACGTTGGCTCTAGGACACAAAAAAATTTTGGAGATCAGAAATTAGAGACACATTTATAAAGAACTTTATTTTAGAATTGTTCCGCACAGCACGGTGACTTCGTTAGACAAAGCTTAAATAGGGTCGTAAAACTACTACCTAGTTCGAATTATTTGTTTGATTATGTTCAAAAGTTTTACTTGCCTCGCACTCGACTTCCCTATGTTCCTGAATTTAATATATTGTTGAACACTCCTGGAAATAGACATATAGCAATCCGTATGTACTACATAATAAGTTGGGCATTACACACATGTACATAAGAATCTAAATTATTATGTAATCTAAGTCCAGTGGCGTATCGAAGGGACTCTTTAAACGCTCCCAAACCGGGGAACGACATTTAAAATACAGTTAACATATAATTTTAGCAAAATAAAATATAGTTACTTCTTACCACAACAATGAATGAATAACTGTTGTGGTAAGAAGTAACTATATTTTATTTTGTTTTTATTCCAACCACAGTGCTCATATATATTTTTTTATAATTTTAGCATTGGAATGTGGTTGCTATCGCAAATTGCATTCCAATGTTCTTTGGGAATTTGCGTTCCCAGGGATCCGAGCTCGTACCAGTCGGTTTGTGTATGCCGGCTGGCGGATTCTAATACACAAATGAATTATTTGTTGTGTTGAAGACGCTAATGACCTGAGTTGTCGACGCGTCTATAATCTACAATTAATTAATTAATTATAATTTTAGAGACAAGCACTTACCTTATAAGTACCTTCCTAATAATTAGAGCTTATAAATACGTGCGAGTAGTCAGCGTCGTAGCTAGGGTCTGGCAACCGCGACCCGCGCTAGGGGTGCTAACCCCGGAGAGGGCGCAATCGGCGAAATCAGCGATGCTAATATGATTATTTTCAAGCAAAGAGCGCGAAATTAGAATCTTTCCCTGGGTGCCGATGATCTTAGCTACGACGCTGCGAGTAGTGGATTTTCGTTAAGTTGAGTCAAATATTATTTAATAAATTACTCGGTTTTTGAGTTAAATTGTACTGAGAAAAAACGGCACATATGCGCTGAAAAAGGTTTGTAATATTTTCCATAGTATAAGTATATCAATTGTTGGACGTGACTTGAAATTTAGGACAGTGTGGTCCAGTGGTTAACGTCGCGGCCTCTGGATCAGACTGTCGTGGGTTCGAATCCCGCCTCCGCTCATGGATGTTTTGTGATGTCATTTAGTTTTAAGTGAGTTGTTATTTAATGTATAACTAAGACGCTAATGACCTAAGTTGTCGAAGCGTCTATAATTTACAATAAAAATAAAAGTGACTTGAAATTTGAAAAGGGATATAATTATCATTATAAATGTAGGTATATACTACAGGGTGTCCACGGAAACGTGTCCTATAACATGCGGGTAACTTTGTTATTATCAAAGATGGAAAGCCGCTTAAATGGACAAAGTAGTGCAAAATTATATCTATATCTATTAGGAATTCGTCGAGAAAACAAATGAATTACGCGCAGTTTTTTATTTTATTTAAGTATTGATCGTATATAAAAAAAAACTATTTGAACATCCCTAGAGCAACTTTTTACGAAGAATAGGATACGTATGTGCAATTTTTTTAATTCATTGCTTTTCGGGATACTTATATAAACTTATTTTTTTCTTACTGACGCAATATTGGATTTTTAAATATTTCAATTCTGCTCATTTTTCTGATTAATTTGGTGTATCATATTATGTCACATTTAAAAAGTACGCAATTAACGTCCCATATTAGAGACCCATTAAAACAATTGAAAGTCAAATTATAATTCAGTTCTCTGAATGGACAGATAGGTACGTAACTTCGCGAGTGGCGACGGTATGTCGCGAACCTATCGTGCCTGTCTTTTCAGAAGACGGGAATTGCACTAATATAATATGGCGGCATTGGTTACCTTGATTCGTGGTGTTGACATCATTCAATGAATAAAAAGTCATCGTTGTAAATATATGATAAACATTTTTATTATTTGTCTCTGATTAAAATTAAGAGATAATTTTCTCATAGTGCTAGTATTTACATTGCAAATTATTATATTGTTAAACTATAAAATATTTTTCATATATTTTGGCTATGTTTATGTTTCTGATGAAGACATTAATAATTTTTTTAGAAGCTTCATTGCAATATGTAATCCCAAAATTAATACTGAATTCGGAAATAAAATCGGTAGGTAATCGGTTTGGACGGAAAATTATACAACACACATTTATTTTAAATGGTACTATCTATACTTAACCATTACGATCTCTTCTTAAAATTGTATTGTTTTTAATTAAATATATATTTACATTTTTTACATTCGTAATAACGTTATAAAAGTCAATTTTTGCCTTCAAAATATTTCTAATATTTCGATGAATCCAAATAAAAAATAAATTTTAAATATAGGTACCCCAAATCTATTTGAAAACACCAGATCTGGTTACTTTGTTAACTGTTTTGTTATAACAATTACAACAAAACAGTAACCAAAGTATAACCAGATCAAATAGATTTGGTTTTTAGTATACATACTTACAATATTTCAAATAAATGAAATCATTCCAAAATTATTAATATACAGGGGTTTATAATCTTGGGCTAGAAATTCTAATTGATATTAATATTATACATGATGGTAGAAAGCCAATATGCGCAATAATATAAAAAAATATTTTGGACATAAGTAGTAAAAAAATCTCATCCATTTTTACCTTTTGTTTGGGAACTAATGTTGTTAGACAATGTCAAAACCATGTAGTGACTTTTCTGTATAAATACCAGTGACTCTTAAACCTTGTACCAAAATTTTGAAACTGAATAACTGTTACTAATTACCTACTGTTTGTCAAAAATTTTCACCGCACGAGGGTTCATTGATAACCTATTGTTACCAGTTTTATTTTTTACTCCTAGACCGTAAACACCATGTATATTGTATATTATTTAATATGAAGGATAACAGACAATTTGAACAGACAAATTATTAATAGTGCCGAAAAACATTCGTAATTATTTAATTAACAATAATATTAAATAACATATATTTTAACATAAGTAATTTTGTTCTCTACTTAAAGATAATAGAATTTCAGTTCACGAATTGCTTAACAGAATTGAAATCAATTTTTTTATAAAAAAAAACGGATGTAGATTATTTTAACGTGTAAAAAGCATGTTTAAAATAAATGGTTTTGCGAATAATTAATTTGCTTAGTTCTAGAGAAAGACCAATTACTTAACTGAAATAAATTAATAATCACAAATATTTAGTTTGGACGGAAGAACAATTCTACACTCAAAAAGCTCGCCAGGACAAACATTCCTTCTATTGGCTTATCAGACATATCGATTTAAGCTTTTATTATTTAGAGGACAATGAAAATTACCAGCCTAAGTCTGACACTGGAACAAAGACAATGTTTAATTGTCAATTGACTTCACAATAAAATAAATAAAGACCGTTATTTTCAAAATAAAACAACTTAATATTATCTATGGCCACAAGGCAGAGTCGATTATCTCGAATTATCGATAAAATGATGATTTAATCATCCAATTCTCTATTTTACGTTGCAGTGAAGTGAAACGAGATATCGTCGATTACATACCTCGGACACCTTCCTAACACACGAGCGTCTTCGATCGAAATTCATTCACCAATGTTCATTTTATATCTAAAAAATAGAAGCGGTGTCAGATGTGGCCGAAAAGGCCTCATCATTTTTTACAAGTTTATAAAGCACATTTAAAACGTAAATTTGGCAATAAATTTCAAATTTCATACGATTTTAGACGAGGGGGGGGGAGCCATTCAGGTGAGGGTGCATGCCTGCACTTATGGACATGTTCATGCTATGCATGTGCCCACGTTCTATTGGCCGCGTCTTTGCGCATGGTCAATTGCGCTGCAGATGCAGTCGTCCGCGTCTTTGCGCATGCTTAATTGCTCTTACAGCGCTTGCGCAACAAAAGCGACCAATAGATTATAGAATGCGGACACACTTGTTTCCTCACCTCCCACCCTCAACGGCTTGTACTACATCCTCAGATTTCTGCTATAGGAAGGTATCTCAAACGAAAGACGCTGATGACTTCAGCTGTCGATCAATCTGCAATTTATCTATCTCGACGATGCTAAATTTTTTCAAAGCTGCGCAGAGTAGACTATGGTAGACTATTGTGTCAACCGTAAAGTTAATAAATTGTTTTAAAATGCAGTTGAAATTTAGAATTTTCGTAGAAACGTTTATACTGTTAGTGTTCTGTATCTACATAAGTGTAAGAAATCTATCTGAGGATAAAAAATATAAAAAAATTCCACATAATCAGTTTTACCTCGTGGGTCGAAGCCATAGAATTTTAAAAATTAATACACACTGATATAAAAACTGAAGAAGCATAAACATAGCCTGTAACATTTTTTTTATATATATATAATAATTTTAAAACACTTAAAATATAAAGACATATTATAATTAAAAGATTATATTTATATTAATGGACGGTTTGTTTGTTGCATATTAATCATTGTAAAATTACTAATATAATTTGTCTTGCTTTAAATACGCCGTCACCATTGAAATTTATACATAAAGCCTCGTCCACAGTATTAAATATTCGTGTCGTGTTGTGTTTGACATAAATACGTTAGTGTGTTAACAAAATCTATCTTAATGTGGACGTGTATGTCGCATGTGAACGTACACAAAAATTTGCATGGCACTCAACGTACACGATTAATGACATTTACGTCGAAAAGTAGTTACATACTTCTTAAATGTACAATGTTTTAATTTATGAAACTACTCACGTGTTGGTCACAGACACAGCGTATAATATCTATAGTAGATTGTATTTCTAGTGTCGTAATGGGGTTTAATACTAACGAGTTGTGATAGCGAGTTTTTAGTCACACGAGTCATAAATACTATTACGCACAAGAAATATATGATATTTTTGCCATACCCACTACAAAATACAAACTTTTCACTTCATTTTCAGTATCTTAAAAAAATGTTGACAGTTTATTTGCGTCACCATCTTTACATTTACAGTAGGCTGTGAACAGCTGTGAGTATATGTAATAGCAGGCGGATAGAGCGAATAAATTTAAGATACTATGGCAACCGTTTACTTACCGCACTAGTGAGGTAAGTAAAACACTTTCGGCACACCTGCCTGTTGACTATGACCCATTACAGGCCGGTATACATGCATGGAAAGAAGCTATTTTGTAGTAGGTATGGCAAAACATAATTTCTATGTGGGAGGAAGAGATTTTAACTTATGGGAAAAATGTAGGTACGTTGTGTTTTCACATTCAACAACACGAATATTTATTAATGTGCTTAAGAGCTAATTAGTTCTATAAATTTTAATTTAAAGAAAATAATATATACACTCATTATCCGTTATAAGCTATTTACATACACAACTTAGGCCGTTCTACCATCAGTAATACTGCGACGACATTTAAATGAAAGTCACTTGTTAGAAATTAGATAAATGAGTCCCATTTGGGTTTCAGTATCTGGTCGGAGAAATTCTCTTTAAAACAATGTATATATAACCTCAAATGGACATCGCGTCGCGGTTGCGTTGCAGTCGCGTAGGATTACTGGTATAGAAGAGTAGCCAACACTTTGTTAATACCTGAACTAAAATAATATATTCGTACGAACCTGAGAAAATGGAAATTCTTTTTTAAAGTCGTTTTGTTAAGTTGCGGGCTTTATACTAGTGATGGGCGAAACTGTTATTTTTTCAGTAACAGTTTAACAGTTATAACTGTTTTACTATTCTGTTACTGTTATTTGATATAACTGGTTACCAATAATGGTTTAAAATAACAGTGAAGTTTCACGGCCGACCGGTTTTTAACTTTTTTATAATTAATGGTCTTGACGATCGAGAGTAAAACAATTTTTTTAAACAGCAAGCAACGTTATTGCTTGTCACCACTCGCTTGTCGGCAACAATGAACACGTAATGCCTCCTTCACACAATCGGCCATGATGGAAAATCACAGAATGGGCCATGATTGTCACCATCATTGCGCATCTGTCCACACAATCGTGCCATTTGTGAATTGTCATCTGTTCGATATGGATATCGAAACAAATATGAACTGAGTGATCGACGAACGTGTGGAAACGCGCACAATCATGGCCGAAAAACCCATACAGAGACGATCACGCTCCATCATGGGCGATCATGGACAATTACAGGCGATTATGCCCTCCACACAATCGTGATGACCTGTAATCCCCCATCATGGCCGATTGTGTGGAGGCACCATAATAGTTAGCAAATAACCAATTTCTGAGGTTCCTTTTAAAGTATCAGAATGTGAAACTTTCACTGACCACAGATGCTTGGTTCTTACTTATTCGTATGTGTATAAACTTTCTTGTTTGAAAAATGTCTCCTTAAAAGTATTTTTGGGTCATTTCTTGGGGATGGTTTTTTGAAGATAGAAGTTAAAGTCGCTCATTTACAGCTAAAAAATCTTTTGATATTTACTTCTTCATCCTGTACGCAAAATGTCATTTTTCCACCATATACCGATTTTTATTCTTATATTAGACTGAACTTTGAACTACACATTAAAAAAAATACCACTGTGATTCATAACAGTAAATATGGACCGTCACTAATTTGAAAAAGAAAACACACTTTACAATGCATTATAAGTCTTAAAAAATTAATAGGCACTTTTTAGTGTTCAATTCGGATTTTGTAGCACATTGTATTCGATATTCACATCATCACATGGCCCACTCGGAGAACTGAGAAGAAATGACACAGTCGACTCTATATTATACTGCACTAAATGTGTGATTTCAGAGCTCGCACACAGGAACAAATTTAAAGTTTTGCCGCTCTTCGGCTAAACCAGTATTTACTGGCCCCTTCATTAAACTTTTCTCTGCACCCATCTTTTCTTACACTCCTCAATTTTTCCCCCAATTCCTCTCCCAAACCTCCTTCCATTCCCTGTCAGAAATATCGTAAATAAAACACTACTTCCCTCATTTTTGTCGCCCTGGCTATAGCCCTCTAAGCCCACATGTAAATACGCCCCTGCTCGCACATATTTATACTGTATATGGATCTTTCTTCGATCTTTTGTATAATAAAAACTCGTGATGAGCTTAGAAATTATAAAAAAGAGTATCACTCAAGTATAGTAATTCTGACCAAATTGTAAAAAATACATACGCTGTTGATTTAGATTATAAATTACATTCAATTTATATAATTCTATTTTAATTCTGATTAAATATATAATTCGTTAATGCTGGACTTTTTTGTTTAGGAAGCGGCACACCGCACAAGACATTAAAAAATAGTGTCAAGACAAAAATTTTGTTGATAAAGATTGACTTTAAGATATTTTTCACTTCCACTGTTCAATGTTCTAAAACAACGCCCTGACACAATTACATCTCTACACAAGACCGCTTGGCTCTTCGGTACGATCAAAATCAACGCGATACTCTTTTCAACCTTTAAGAAGCCCCATTCCACGACGTGAATGCGGTATGCTAGATCTCACAGTATATGTTTAGAAACCCGGATTAAAAATGTTCTACCCCTAGGTTATAGAGTTTGGCCACCCCTTCCTCTGCCCAATAAAAACCGTTTCATAAACAAGAACCGCACAAAAGAAATAATAATGAAGCAGTGCAGAAATTCCAAAATAATGTAATTAAAATAAATAAAAATGCAACGCCTCTTAGACACTGCCGCCCCTACGTCATGGCTTATTTTGATCTGACTAAGAAATGGAGAAATTGGTATCTCGTTTCTTCCCAAAACTATCCTGTGATCGTTGACTTAATGACAGTTAACTATGCACTTATTAATATTATGTTGTAAACTATTTAACTTAAACGTGTTTCGTAAGTCAAAAGTTCACACTCCCTTTTTAAAAATAAAAATCTGTTAGAATTTAAACAGCAAACATTATAATTACTTAACTGACGACATGAAACAGAATTCGTTAATTTTAAATACCTTCAAGTGACGTGAATCAAGATTAATTACTCTATCTATCTGTCAACATTTTTAACTTCCCATTGAAAGTTGTAATAGATCCGATTTTTCTTCGTTTTAGATTTCATTTTATTTTTACTGACATCGTTTATATGATAGAAATATTCAAAAGTGAGGTAGGTACTTTACTGAAATGTAAATAGCGTAGTAAAACGTTTTGAATTCACAAAATTGAATAGATGGAGGTTTTTTTAAAAATATTTCGGAATCTTTATCTAAAATTAAAAACAAACAAACAATTTACGCTCAAATTCGTTTCAAAACATTTTTAGGGTTCCGTATCTCAAAATGAAAAATGGAACCCTAATAGGATCACTTAATTGTCCGTCTGTCTGTATGTTCGTCTATAGTATGTAGATGTAAACTACACGGTCTGTTTTTTAAAAATAGATTATAGAGAGCTTCACAAGCTTCTGTTATCATGTAAAAATTTTGGTTTAATAATTAAACAACAATTGACAAAAAAATTCAAGCGAATATTATATACAAAAACACAAAGCACTATTATTTTAAAATAAAAATTCTTAACTACGACCTAGGCTTGTATGATCATAGAACACATTTCGACGTTTTAAGTGAAACTCGTATTTTTGTGTTTTTAATTTCAGTAACTTTAAATTATTAGAGTTAAGATTTAATGTTTATTTGAGTTTATTTTCATGTTATGTACCAATCAGGGACGTATTTATAAAATTTGCGCTCTGGGCAAAGACGATTTGTCGTCCCACCCCCTTTCAGTTTCATTTTCTTGCATCTTATACATTGCTTCTGATATTTAAAAAACTAAAACACAGATTGTTAAATTGTGCCGCCCTCTCGTCTGCCTCCCCGGGCAAGCATTGCTTTTCGTCATTATAGGCAAATACGTTCCTGATATTAATTATCAAAAGTTTGGAAATTTCAACCAATTTATCCAGAACAGTGTATTTGGGAACCCATTCAAACTATAATAGTGAAAATGAAATACAAATGGTAAGAAAATATTTCCATTTTTTAATATTAAATGTAGAAAAATCACGGGATTTTGCCATAATTTTTTACAAGTCAATGTTGGTGATTCATTTAAAAAATTATTTACATCATAAACTCCTTTATAATGTTTTCATGTTTAATAATGGAATCTAATTTCGGTTTTTTATTATAAATTATCTTCACTGACAGTATATTATGATATAACAGTTACAAATATATACATCTAATAATGTATTTTTGATCACAATTTGTGCATTCTGAGAGCCATGTAATCAAAATATAGGGCAACTATCAAAAGTTGAATTTCTTTAGCCGTGGTCATCTTACAAACCTACTTAATATTGCTATAACTTTACGACACATAATTAAAAACTATATACCAACAAATCAACATTTATTTTGATCATCAATAGCCCGAGAATGATCCAATTGAGATTTTTTTGTCAATAAATAAAAAAACTGTACGATTGTTTACATTGCCTTTAAATATGGGATCATAGTCGACTCTGCCAACAGACCCTGTATCATTTTCGTTTTAGTTATAAAATCTATTTTATGAATTTGATGTGTTTGCTGTAAGATAGGAATAGCCCAAAGTACCTCAGAACTAGTATTATTTATATATTTTGAAACAGAAAAGCGGGTTAAAAATGTTTTTTTCTAAAATCGCATTAAAACGAAATGTTCAAAATCTGCAGGTATAATTTTTTCTAATTATTAATACCTATATTTATTCTTAATAATGAAACGTCCAAACGTAATAATTTAGAGTTTAGACTGAAAATTCTTTTTTTTTTGGCCAAATTGAGACGACAATAAAAATTTGTTCTCTAGATTACCTATCATACGGACTCAATAATTTACATCAAAACGCAATTTTGATAATAGGTAGATCAAGATATATATTATAGTTTTCGTAAATTTAATAAACTTTAGGATTTCTTTTTGGACTTTCCATTATTAAGAAAAACTATATTTAGAATATTTAGAAGTGATATTTAGAATGTTTTCCTATGGATGCACCTAAGGCCGGCGATAGATAGGGACAAAGGGGACAGCTGTGCTGTACCCGTAGACGGCTGTACCGAGTCCCGAACTGGGAAGTGGCACCGTACCAAACAGATTATGTAGAAATAAAAGCAGTCTAAAATAAATGCAGCAACATAAATAATATACGACAAACCAACATGATCAATTAACGAATGAAAAAAAAATTAATTTAATTATTACCCGTACCAGATATTTAGGTATACCTACTTATGCCCAGCTTGTTTTGCTTACTTGTAAAACCATCACTAATTCTGTCGCCGGCCCTGGATGCACATGTAATTCCCACTTTGTAACTACAGAAATACATTTTATTTTATAGTTTTAATACAGAATTTAATAAAATTGAGATTTTTTTTAAGTATCAGTTTCGCGGTTTTTTTACTCTAAAATATATCAATATGAATGATTCTAGGATACTTTCCGCTATTCTTAAAATTTTTGCCCATGTCCTACAGTGAAGTGAAATTCGATAAACATGTTTCTAAAATAATTAAGTAAAACAGAGTATTTTGGCAAAGTTTACGATGGTTCCAACTGGAAGGAAAAAACTGCGTATAACACAAAACTAAAAAATAATGACGACATGAATTCATTTCTTAAGGCTTCCATACATTTCGTTCTTTTTTCATCCGTTCGACTCGCAGTGATCCAAAACTGCAGTGTATGGTACGATTGGACCGTCGCTCGCGTCGGTCCTTTATCATTACACTGCATCGCGAGTTGGATCGCTGCGAGTAGAACAGATGAAAAAAGAACGAAGTGTATGGAAGCCTAAAGATCTTAATAACATTAGGTAATTTTAAATACTATTAAAAATCGTACAATTTCAATATAAATAATAATAATTGTACTTGCAATTTCCAAAATAAAAATAATGTATATTTACATAAAATAAAACCGAACATGTCACTGAGTTCCAATATATATTTGAATCACTGGCCCAAGAAGAATCGAAAATAATTTATTTAAAAATATTAAAAGATTATTTAAAAAACAAAGCACGATTTAATAAGGTCACTAAAAGTCATTTATTGCAATAATATTATTCTTGTGTAGAGCGAGTGCGTCATATAGTAGTGGACTCATGATAATCGTGCATTTGAAACATATCGTGCTGATTGGCTGATTTAAAGTCATGCTGTTGTGTTGTACTGTCCCACCAATTATAATAATAGTCTGTTAATGGTGACGACGGATTAGACGCGGACGAATGTGGGCTACATCAGTCAGGCATTCCTCCGGACGACTGATGTAGCGGACCAGATTGTTGTTGATGCAGAACTACCTGGTGAAGTTGCGGGTGCGACGTGGGACCACTACCTGCAACGCCGTGCATGTTTGTACCGATCAACGGCGTACCATTCTGATGATGATGCAGTTGAGGTTGACTGCTCATAGCTGCCATCATCGCTGCTTCGTGAGTGGTTGGCTCCATCTTGATATTGTAATCTTTGTGCTGCAATTCGTCGCGCTTCTTCACTTGCTTGCGTTCTTTCGCTCGGCGATTTTGGAACCAGATTTTTACCTGTCGTTCCGATAAACCCAAGTTACCGGCGAGTTCAGCTTTCCGCCGGATTGTAATGTAACGACTGTAATGGAACTCTTTTTCGAGCTCTAATCGCTGATGATCAGTGTAGACGACGCGGTATTTGTCTTTCGTCCGCGTTTTTCCTGTAACAAAAGAAATAATATTTAGTTTTTAATGAAAAAGGATTAGAATTATTAATAGCTACTTATGTTATAATTATAAGGCTAAAGTGAGTCCTAATCTGGACTAACACAGAATTTGCCTTTATTATACTGTTATCGTTATTTTACATTTTTTATCAAGACAAATACTTAAATCTAAACAATAATTGGAAATGAATGAATCCTCACAAGATATAAAATTAAGTAAGCAAATATAACAATTTATTTACCACTGCTACATGTTTCGACATAGATATGTCATCTTCAGGCAGAATCTTTTTCACCTAATCAGTCATTTAGCTAAAAATTTAAACATTAAAATTTGTTAAAACATTGTCAAAAAAACTTGCCAAAAAACAATGTTTTAACAAATTTTAATGGTTAAATTTTTAGCTAAATGACTAATTAGGTGAAAAAGATTCTGCCTGAAGATGACATATCTATGTCGAAACATGTAGCAGTGGTAAATAAATTGTTATATTTGCTTACTTAATTTTATACCTTGTGAGGATTCATTCATTTCCAATTATTGTTTATTAAACACACAAGTGATTAGAAGTATATTCATCATACTTAAATCTAGTTTTAGTTTCATTTTTTTGAGGTTTCTTCGTATATGCAATACTGAGGCCTCAAGCATTCGCTTATTGGTGCAGTATAATCACTAACTGGATCTATTAAAGCCAGACTTCAAGGTCTTCATTGTATAAAATGTACTAAATATTCTGCCAAATTGGAGGCTTAAAAATGATTTAAATAAAATTAAAACGAAAAAAGCTTCTCTTAAATTTAAAAATAATATTATCGCTATCGTGTTTTAACTTATATGAAATTAGTTGTTAGTGCAATCGGTCATTAATGAACATAAATTTAACTTCAATAATATTTGTAAAATGCCTTTCCAATATTTCGGTTCTTTATTTAACAAAATATACAATAAACAATTTTGAAAATTATTTTAGCTGTTTACAAGTGTTGTTTGCATTAGGCTGTGTGCAGTCTTTGTTACACATGTTCAAGATATTATCCCAAGATCTTTTTCTACGCAAACAGATAATACACGAAACACATGTTTTTGTTTGTCTTTTTTACATTTAAACTTGCAGACACCATTTGACCATTTGTTTGCCATATTTTTGTAAATTTCGCTTTTCAATATACAGCAGGCTAGTATGAATCATTTAAAGATGGTGTTAAAGCTGTAGATATATTTGAAAATTGAAAGCAATTCGTTGGCTTCATTTTTTTTAGCATTGCATATTATATTTATTACGCTAATGACCTCTGTTGTCGAGCGTCTATAATCCACAATTCTGCATACTATATTTGAGATTGTAGCACTGTGCTACAATCTCAAATATATGTGCTACTAGCACAACAACTACAATATTATTCCACAACGATCCTAATACTTGTACAGCAAAAGCTCAGGGCATTCTAGAATAAACATTTTTAATAATCTAAGTCTCAATTTAAAAATCATCTGTTTAAAAATTCACTTCAGAAATATCTCATTTAGCAATGTCTTTATACAATTGAAGAATATTTGAACACAGATTTATAAATTGTGATAATTTTATGACTATAGGCTTGCCAACCATAAAAATGTTTATCCGGGATTACTCGGATATATATGGTTTCATGTTTCATACACAAATTCGGACACTGAATTTCCTCACTCGATTCCAAACAGCGGAAATATTTTAAGGAATATGTCTATGAAGTACTATGAAATTATTGAGTGTAAAAAAACTAATTGTCCATAATTTATGAATATTTTAATTAGTTAAATACAGTAGAAAGTAGAAACATACAACAAAATCTTTTTTTCTCTTTCAAACAAAATAAAAACTGGATGAATTGTAATGTGCAACACGTGCGATTGATGAGGACAATATAGTCTAACCAAGGCCGTCGCCTTGTTCACCTATATGAACGGGCCCCGTTCATATAGGTGAACAAGGCGACAGCTTATAGGGCGCTCAAATTTGGAGGGCGGCATGGCCAGGGCACGGGACGCACGGGCGTCTCGACGACGCAGGGCGGCCAGCCCACGGTCTACTGTGTCTGTGTCGGCGCGGAACGGCAAGTGCAGTGCGATTGAAAAACAAGTCGACCCAAATATGCGCGCGTTTCTATTTTATTTTCGGGACAGACTGTGTCCTGCAAGAATTTTGAACGGGACCGCGGCTAAATATAGCTCTAAAAACGGGACTTCTCGGAAAATCCGGGATAGTTGGCAACCCTATTTGTGAAAAATTATAAGTACATAATATGATTCTTTATAGTACAGGTACTTAATTTTGTACTACCTTAACAGAAGATACATTTCTTTATTCTATATATACAGTAGTACTACCATAATATTCTATTCTGTTTTGTAACAGCAAGGGTCTTCAGTTAACGGAATTAGGTATGTAAGTGAATTGTTTGAATAATTTGTCATGCGCAGTCGGGGGTGGAAATAAATATGTATATACAATAATTCGATTTACCGACGGCTGTCATCTCGTTTTGACAACGAACACTGTTTTGACATGACCGCCCGTTTGTTTGTTGACATGCCAAGCAAAATGTTAACTTATGAACACACAAAAAACATGTTTACACATACCCTCACCAAAAGTGTCCAGATTAGTAAATGATTGGGCTTCTGCAACTATACAGTTACATAATTTTCATTCTTACACTCAATGACACTGCAGGTAACATTATATAACACCAGCTGTTTTACGTTTGATTTTTTTACGTTTAATTAATACTGACATTCTCAAAAACCTGCAAGAAAACAAAATTACAATTAGAAACCCCGTATGGTATTGCTAACGGGATCTCTAATTGTTATTTTGTTTTCTTGCGGGTTTTTGAGAAAAATGTTTCTAAAATTTTTGTCTGTTCGTCTGTCCGCTGGTTGCATTACTCGAAAACGGCTAGAACTATTTTGATGGCAGGTACTATACTTAAAGTGTATAGACTAACCTACTTATTATTCCGCTATATGACTACAGATTAAGATAACTTGATAAGGTTACTCTCAAAGTTGACATTAACGCCTGTCAAGTGGCTAATAATAAAGTAATAATTAAAGTTGTTATTTATAACTTAAACCGTTTTTTTTATTTAAAATTCTCTGTACTAACAGTGAATAATTGTGAACTTTGAAGTCCTGGTTATTATTGTTTATAACTTTTCTGCATTTCGAATTGATGTACTTTGGATAATGTTGACTAACTTTAAATAAGATATGAAAAATTTCTAAAAAAAACAAAACAAAACCAATCATCGCTATAAATTAAAATGATAATTCATAGCCAATTCAAGAAATATGTCGGTATTTTTGATATTTATCCAAAGAGATTAGTTTAAATGTTTTAGAGATTATTAAAAATCTGTTTAAAAAGATAACACGATTATAAAGAAAAGTCACAACGGACTTTAATGATTTATGTCAATTTTCAATAACTACAGTATTATAATGTTATTTTTGACGGGAACCCTTATTTTAGCCTGAAAGTAGCCGGGTAATAAATACCTTACACTTTAAATTTATAGGAACCAAGTTTAATTAAAACCGGTTCAGTCGTTTTTAGGTGAAACTGGCACAAGAAGACATAGATAAACATTCGGGAAACGAGTTCTCCCATTTAGGTATCATATATACAATTTTAAAAAGTCCCGAAAATCCGGCAAGAATTTGTCTTGTCTCTTTCATAACTTCGGAACCTTATTCCAATTCTTATTTTTTAAAGCTACTCATATTTGATATCATTATTCACGAATCACCTTCAGAAAAACACGCCGTTCTAGTAGGCAGAGTAGTTGGGTTTGATATATTATGCAAGCGGAGTTCTGTGCAAGGTTGCCTCTGCGAGGCCTTCAACGTTTTTCATACACTTTTTCAAGCTATTTAATTTTCAAGTTTAAATATAAATTATAATTATTAATTAACAACAACAACAACACTGCTCGTGCATCCTTGCGGCCGGCCCTACACGGGACACCCTCAGGGCCGTAGCTGGAGCTGAATTCAAGATAGGGCACTGAAAGTTTAAAGTAGGGCTGAAGCAAAAGACTACAATTTTTTAATTGGATTGCCCACCTCATCTGGTGATATCAAATTACAAAAGCAAGAAAACGGTAAATGACAATTTATTCAAAAAAAAATAAAAAAATACAGAACTTGCCATGTTATCAAATTTCCGAAGAATTTCATTTAGTCCAACGAATTTAATTTTGTTTTTCCAAATGCCAGATAGATCAAGTCGGTCATTCTGTCGTGACAGTCTTTGCGGCTTGTTTATAATTCCTTAAAGTAGGGCACTGGATGTTTTAAAGTAGGGCATTGCCCCTTAATGCCCCCCCCCTAGCTACGGCCCTGGACACCCTGCATGTATATTCCAAAACAATGACAAAACAAACAATGTTCTTATAAAAACCTTAAAATGATGCACATTATAAAAATTCACAATGTATTTGACGCTATCTAAACTGATACGCGAAATAATTATCCTGTAACATTTTCGCTTTTGTCGGTTTGATTTAAATTTAATCCATCAAACAAACTGATTACGTCATCAATTTTTATTAATGATAGCATATTTTTTTTATTGTTTAAAGGTTAGTCCACACTTCCGCATTTCGGAATATCGAACAGTGAGCCGAACAACAAATGCGGTGCAGATAATTTCTTGTATAGCATTTGCTTCTCGTCCTTTCAATGAACAATATAAATGTGTACGGTCTTAAGTTGTATTCAAAATACCCTATCAGCAAATTATTTACAAATAAGAGAAAATTTATAATGCTGTATAAAGTATATTATCAATATAAAAAATTAAAGGGACCTCTGTAATTTCATATTCTTGCGTTTTTGATGTGAAACATCTTATGTCGGGCAGTGAACAGCCGCGTGAGGGGAAATATGCAACGAAATTTATGGTTCGCTCCTTCGCTGTTGTTCTCCCCACCACTGCGGCACCCTCTCTCTCTCTCGGCTTTCGCGCGCTCGGGCACGGGAAGAGAGAGAGAGAGAGTATACATACGAACGTATTGTAAAGCAAAAGTATATGTATATACACGTTTAGGTATGTAATATAGATACTTCGCTGTGTATTTAGTTGCGTTTCTGGCTCAGGCGTGCTCAAACGCCGCAACCGCGTGTGTTACAGTGCAGTATATAGAATTACGTCAGCATAACAGTTAGTTGCTGCTTTTGAAAAATATACACTACTACATAGAGAATACCACCGAGTTCAATAACGTTTTCTTTGATGTTTCACATCTGTCGGGGGTCCCGAGCCCCACACCCTTTTTTTAGTTTTCAAACGTTTCTAAGTTAACATATTAATTATAACCTAGGGTTATGTAGCGTGGCGTTAGCTGTAGAGATAATTCTTGTCTCTCTAAGTTGTCACCCCAATCTCCCATTTCCTTCAGTACGTTGCTTTAAAAACTGATTCAGGCAGTCCATAGTCGATTGTGTGCACGCATCCTTAACAATAATGTCACGCAATATGCACATCGAGAAGCGAGAGTCAAAGGCTAGCTTTATATTATTAACATGCAACGCAAATATTATTATGGCGTACACGGTATATATAGGTTTTATCTACATTTTTTTAGCTTTGAAATTGCTTTTCCTTATGTTATCTCACTAAGCCATTGTCTAAAAAAACGCATTTTATCATTTTTTTTAACAAGAATTATAAACATATTCAACTTTTTGTTATTTTTTAATGCAATATGTTTCATCAGTGGCGGCGCCAGAGGGTGGATCGGGTGGGCCATGGCCCACCTGAAACTGTCTTGGCCCACCCTGGCATAATCCCCAATCTCTAGGTTATTTTTTAAATACATTTTTAACCCTCGAAATTTCAACAATTTTTCTTGTAAATTCTATAGCAAGCAACTTGGGTTAAAATTCTATCGAACACTGAAATTTTTGGAATAAATGTTATTGGCTCACCCTAGCAAAAAACCCTAGCGCCGCTACTGTGTTTCATACCTAAGTATATTGGGAATAAATTTTAAGATTTAAATCTCAAATTTTTTTTCCATACCAAGGATAAAATATTGTAAATTATAGACGCTCGACAACAAAGGTCATAAGTGTCTGATTGCCATACTAAAGGACACACGTAGTAGCTGTATACGTTATTAATATTACATTAAAGCAAAGAATTAGATACCTCTTTTTAATATATACTGTCGCCATTTTGAAAAAAATGGTCATCAGAAGCATTCACCTACATATTTGTCGGCTCTACAACGTATAGAGAACCAAAACATATACATAAGTATAGATGA
Source organism: Mongoloraphidia duomilia (assembly GCA_039654895.1). NCBI lineage: Eukaryota > Metazoa > Arthropoda > Insecta > Raphidioptera > Raphidiidae > Mongoloraphidia > Mongoloraphidia duomilia. Next base: position 43,165,972 of record CM077524.1, on the reverse strand, counting down.
AATAAAAGTGCCAACACATAAAGTGTTTAACTTTTCCGCTCAATAAACTGGTGGGTTTCAAACAAAAAATGCATGGAGAGATCAAAATAACCGATATTTTTAAACTTTATATTTTCCATTTAAATTTGTTTGTAATTCGTAAACCGCCCTCCTGTATGATAACTTGATAAGTAAAAAGATGCAAAAAGAATATACATATATAGGTGCAAATTGTAAATAAGGTGATTATCAAAACTTAATTTGCTTACTATTAGGTGATAGCAGAAGTACTATTATAAAATTTTGTAATTATTTTGTGAAATTATTAAAAACAAGAAATCACATTATAAACTTATAAAGTTATAACATTTATAACTAGTGACAATTTATTATATTTTTGGTCAAGTTATTTCTTTAATGCTTAACTGAGCATTATGCTCGATTGAATTGTTTTTCGTTTTTTTTTTCTTTTATTTTTCTATTGTAAAAAATCTTTTTATTTGCAAATTGTACATCACTCCCCTTGTAATAGGAACAGTTTCCTTAATACAATAAAGCATTCTAATTCTAATTCTTGTAAATAAGGTGGAAACAAAAATTAAAAAAAGCCTATTTTTATATTTTCTGTGTCTAGTCTCACGCTAACGTGAAAATAATTCCCTAGTCATCTTGCTTACGATCTCCTTTTCAGTGACAAAGATGTCAATATTTTGTTAAAAATTCGATAAAAAAGTAAATCCCCACAGTTCTATATGAGTAGGTACTTATTATTTATATTATCTGAATTCTGTCCGATCTAATATACACAGATAGCGCGTGTCATTATTAATACGGCGTGGCCAACAGATAACGCGCCTGTCGGCGAACGATCAAACGAACTGTGGCGGTACTTTTGACGTCGGTGCAGACAGGGTGACGCTGCGAATTACAATTATCAAGATATCGAGCTGGCCAAAAGTTCTTGTCTATAGCACGTCACACGTGTATCGTTGATGATACTGCAAAATCGCTGGACGTAATACCGCGGCGTAATGTTACTCTACAATACTGCGTATAAACGTCACTGCAATTCCGCATAACTTGAAGTAGCAAAATTGAGATTTCATAGGTACAGGCGAGAGAAATAGGCTTTCTGTGAAATTGAGAGGAAAAAAACGATGTGTCGACACTTTTGACACATCGTCAATAACCACCATTTGTTTTTTTAGTTAGGTACCTATATGTAATCTCATGCTATTCATTGATCAAAATAATGACGTCTTGTTTCATCTAATTTTAGTTCTTATCAAACGATTGTGCAACTAAACGTATAAATACAATAAAAAAAACTGCAACGCGTCTATTTAGTATAAAAAAAATTGCTGTATCAAAATGCGATTTAATATTGGGTAAGTTCGGTTTTACGCTCGATTGATCGAGCCGAGCGAACAGATTTTTGGTCACGTGACAAGCGAGCAAATCGAGCCATCTAAACAATTCCGAACGTAATCTAGCAGATTTTTCCAAACGTCAGAATAAAATAGCCCCAGCAAGTTAAATTCTTATTACTAAAGCCGAAATACATTCTTTATTGCTCCTCATTTTAATTTAATTCAACATTGTTATAATAATAAATCATGATTCACAATTTTTTTCGCTTTTATTCCTTTATTTTAAAATTAATAGTACTACCGGTTGTTGATTTTTTCGACCCATAGATATAATAAATATTTTATTTAATCATTCTGTGCGATACAGACTTATTGGTTATTACTATTCTTTGAATAAATATTATTCGTGTATTTTTACCTATTGAAAAATTACCTCATATAAATAAACTTCGAAATTTATCCATTCTCACAACAAGGGTTTCCGCTCATTTTTAAAATGAATGCTCTGAAGTTGGTTAAATCTACTTGCTCGCTCGCTTTCCTCGGAGCAAATCGAGCGCGCTCGATCTGCTCCAGATCTTAAAACCGAACGCAGGATAGAGATCTTTCAGAGCATATAAATGTTAAATTCGAACGTATTAGAGCACTCCGATAAATCTGAGCGTAAAACCGAACTTACCCATTGAAAATTTCATCAATTTATTAATAAATTTTCCAACCCAAATCCACATCTATTAGTGTGCAAAATACACAAACGCAAGGACTCTATGATTAATCCTCAAAAATCACACTTTTAACCTCAAGCACCACACTGGGATCACGTGAACCCCACAACATCATCGATTTTTTGCGATAGGTAAGCGATTTGTGGTGTCCATTGTCGTGTTTTTAGGGTTAAGACTTAAAAGTTTATAATCAACCTGTGTGGATAAAATTTATTTTTAAGTGATGTAAATGCTGGATATCACAGCTGATAGGAAGCACGGTGTGGCATGGCGAAAAGCGATAAGAACCGCCACGTTTGTCTATCCGGAATCTATGTGATCGGAACACATGTTAAACACGGTGTCAAACATGTTCTTTACTTCACCTATACTTTAAACATAATATGTAGGTATACATGATTACCGTATGTGTAGCAATCGAATCATTTTGTATGTATCTACATTATGTGGCTATATGGCAGTATGGCCTACTACTCTTGTCTCTTATCATGTATAGTAACATAATGTAAGTAAAGAAACCAAATAGATATGAGTAGGTAACTAGGTACGACAGTTGTTAACATACAAAAAGGCCGCCAAAAAAGAGATAATAAACGATCCGACATCATCTCGGATTAAACCTTCTCACATAATATGAGTAATGAGTAGGCCTAATACATATTATATATAGAACATACAGCGACACTCCCAGTTCCCTCCTGCATTTTCTAGGACGAATTAGTCGTACCATATCATACTTCAAAGAAATATCCGAGTGCAAAATTAATTCAAAATCATAGCAGCCGTTTTCGAGAAAAACGTATTTTCAAGTTTATAATTGGTTTTTAGGGGACCGTTTCTCCCACATTTGAGCTATCGATTTTGCGATTTCGCATCGAGGTGTGACCATCTAGGTTCTATAGGTGCGACCACAGACAAACAGACAAACATTAAAAAAAACAGTTTCTTGTGTTCAGGGAATAGAAGTTGAAAACGTACAAATTCACCAAAACAATCCGAATTTTTTTACGATCACAAGACTTCCCAGTGCATATATTAGTCCAGGAAAATTAGATGAAAAATAGTCAAATTGAAGAAATAATTTGTAAATATACTTTTGATTTTTTGACAATGAACTCTTAAGAGGGTTAGAAATAAGGGAATAAAAAGTTTATTGTCAAAAAATCAAAAGTAAGGTATAGATAAATATTTTCTCCTAAAAAGTCAATTTTTGCCTGGACTAATATATTATGTAGATCCTATAATTTATAAGAAAGTAATAAAAAGAGAGCTGCGATATCTCATTAAAGGTTTCTGTACGTTTGGTCTAGATAGCGTCGGATCATCAAAATACATTAATTTGCACACCACGTTTTATACTTCTTTTCTTAAAATGGAAATACTAATTACTACTAATTACTATAAGTCCATAATATAGAATTATCTTTATTTAGATGCTGATTTAGTTTCAGTGACGCCTTGAGAAATCCAACAGTTCCCAGATTCTAATCTAATCAGAACTGGAAAAATATTAATTGGATTTTCAATGTACCTACTATGTAAAATGTAGGTATACCTATTATTAAAAAATAATAAATTGAAAATATGAATTGGTCCTAGACTCAAATACCCCAGGCTAAGGGCCATTATCATATTCACAAAAGTTTGTTTTTGTGGTTCGTCATAGATCGGGATGTTTACATTTTCATTATTTTATAAAATCTAAATTAAGCGTTAGATTTCAATCCCGAGGAACATATTTTAAATTGCATAAAATAAATAAACAATATTAGTAAACTATTTACAAAAAAACAGCCCTGTAGTACTTACTCGTATAAAAATAATAAATGTTGAAAAGTGAGTAAAATTTTTTATTCGAATGTCTTTGCGGGTCATGACGTTTTATTTTATTTAATGTGATGATCGAAAATTATAGAATTGCGGAAGCTGCCAAAACAACAACAATCTGCAATGGACTGGAATTCTATCAAATACAGTGTAGAAAATAATATAGAATGAAAATATACAGAAATAAAAGTTTGAAATTTTGAAGAGCGATTTCATCGAGTTATAGTTGAGTGCAAACGGGAGTGATAATTGCCATACGGACCACGCGAATCCGACCGTCATAGGGGGTAGCGGCACACTGAACTCTACGGTTCTATTCAAACCAGCGCGAGCGAGTGTTGAACAATAAGACCAAATTAACAGTCTGTCATTTTGTAACTGATACCGGAAAATAATAATGTTGGTAACAAAAAATATCCATATTCCTACTTCATGTCCCTCCCGAGATTCGAACTCGAATTTTCTAGTTTCATTCTAGATATAAATTATTATAGACGCTCGAAAATTGAGGTCATAGTGTCTAAATTTCGTTCATGTAGATTAGCCAGTTCTGTAGTATCGACAGTATTTATTTCATTAATTATTATGAATCGTCTACTGGAGCGAAAATAAACGAGTCGGGTTCGTGTCCCGGCAGTGACTTAAGTAAGTTATCTAATATCATAAAAAGGTTAATGTATTCATAAATAAAAAAAATATTTTAAATATTCTAACATTTTGAAAAATTAAACTGTTAGAAAATAAACAGTTATAAAGAGTATTTTGGTTCTATACTTATTTTTGGTCATCAAAAATTTACACAAAAGTACGCAAAAAAATGGTGCACATTTCATGATACTTGAATAAGTGACCTGTGATTACAAAAAATATTAAAAACAATAAATATTAACAAAATATTTTTTATTGGTAATTTGTTACCAAAAATACAATTTTTTGGTGATAAGAAAATTTTTAAAAATTAGTCGTCTGTATCAAAGCATAATTTTTTCATTGTACGTACCACACAAAATGCACAAATGCTCCGTAAGAAAACAAAATTATAGACCGAGGTCACGTTATAATTCTATTTGTTTAGTATTGTAATTTTATATTAGGTTATAGACGCTCGACAGCTAGGGTCATTTGCATCTATTCAAAAAATTCAAAAATAATGATAATAAAAATGATAATTATTTTATCATCAAAGATGCCAAAACGTTCATAAATTTTAAAAATAAATTAAAATATTTTTTATTAGAGAAATGTTTTTATAGTATTGATGACTTTATATCTTCTAAATTTTAATGTGTATTCTTGTATTTCAATGTGTATTTCTTTATATGTGACTTATCCTAGACATCTGTCTGCTTATGGAGAATAAAAGTATTGAGTATTGACTTCGTAACATTTAAAAACCAACTGTTAGCGCTATTTTGTTCAGCAAGTTCAGTGGACCGATCGAGTGTAGTCGACTTGTCCCAGTGCATACACATATTCGATTTGTAACCAACCCCCGTAGTTTGTGGTTATGTGTCCCTGGGGCTGCATCTAGAGGCGAGCTATACATGCACGCCGCTTCCGTAGGCTTGTAGCTCGCTACGCTTTGTATAGCTCAACCACAACACACACACAGCCATGCATACAACATGAAGTGTAAAGCATATTATTCACTTCAGAACGACACGGTATTGCCTTTATATGGACTGCAAATACCACGTCTTACGCCTTGAGGTACGATTAGACGATGCAATCTTTCTTGCAACAATGCATGCTAGTTCACCCTTAAGCCCAGCACAAACTTAAGGACAAGTATACGTCTTTCATTATTTCATCAACGTTTGGGTGTGCATGAAAAATTGCTACGTACATCTCCGTCGCACATGTACGCGAATATATACCATGTATAAATAATAGTTTTATACGGCTGAAATGCAATTGAAAAATTTTTCGTTAGAAAGCAGCCAATTATATAATTGTTTCGAAACATATTGGAAAAAATCATTTTACCAACCAGTGGTCACAGTCAGGATTCTAACCTGAACCTTTCCAATTTCGAGTCGGAATGTAGTGAAAATCTATTGATTCTGAAGCATATATGGAGAATATTAATTTAGCAATCATGTCACAGTTGAGTATTGTAAGCTCATTTCGACGCGAAATTGGAAATGTTCAGGTTAGAATCCTTTCCACTTTCGCGGCGGAATGAGCTTACAATACTCAACCGTGACATGATTGCTAAATTAATATTCCCCTTATATGCTTCAGAATCAATTGATTTTCACTACATGCGAGTATCAATTCATATATGCTAATTCAGGTTAGAATCCTGACTGTGACTACTGGTTGGTAAAATGATTTTTTCCAATATGTTTCGAAACAATTATATAATAACGAAAAAATTTTCATATACCATATATATCATAAATTAATTCTCGTTTCCGCTGAGATACTCAAATATTAAATTAATGCACCGTTTTGTGTATATGTGTGTCCCGGACAAACAAAATTTTATCCCCCCCCTCACAATTTGTTTTTAAGTGACAGATTTTTCTATTTGTTTTAGTACTAGCCCTTTATGGAATCAGCTGGCAAAATCTCTTTACAATAGCTTTTTTTCAAAAATGGAGTAGGTACCTAGATTATGATATGACTGTGTTGATAGAGTAAAACAATTCTTGCAGATCTTCATGGTTTCCGGGCTTGTAGGCCGTGGTCCGGTGGTATTTCTACCTAGGTAGAAATACCACCGGACCACGGCCTACAAGCCCGGAAACCATGAAGACTTGGAACAATGCCGGCCGTGAAAGCTTGCACACTTGGAATTCTTGCAGACTTTACACTTTTGGCTTTTCCAACGATTTTCATTCGTGATTTAAAAAAATTTTGACTTCCGCCGCCCCTTCAGGTCTGGTATCCAGAGAAAATAAACTCTGTGCCGACACTGCCATGTATATCTAAATAAGTCGACAATCAACATCCTCTTAAGAGAGGGCGCAACCCCCTATACTCTGATGGCTAATTTTCGCTGCGATTTATTTAATTGTGTGGCGTGACAGCTTCTATTTGCAGAGAAAAATATTGCTTTCATTTAATTTTTCTATTTTGGGGACAACTTGAGAAATGCATAATGATATGCATCTATCATAACATGTACGTACCTATATACATGAAAATAATGACTATATCTAGGCTGGTGCACGGTAGGTAAGAAATGATGGTCCATTTGTAGCCAGCGATTAATCTGGTAATAGGCACACAAAGAGACAATGGCGTCGCAAACAAGTATCGCCACATCGTGTGGATTCCAAAAAAACACATGCGCATGCGTGGTTACTAATTTTACATTAATTTGTTTTGTATTCAACCATTTTATATATGTAACCATACATTTTATTTTGTAATTTTTACATACTTTATTGGAATATTACACAAATTATGTAATTTTGATTTACTTTATGTAAAAATCACAAATTTGTTTAACTTTACAGTAAAAATCCAAGTTTTTATGAAGTTTTCTGTGTAAAAATAAATAATAATGCAAAATCACTTAGAAAATCGAATGAATTCTACTTTAACTTTCAAAGTATTTTTACATCCATTTTTTACAGTGTGAAATTTAAGTTTAAGAGATTTAGCACATTGTCCACCCCCGTTTAACACGCTCCCGAGTCCCGATCAAATTATGTACATATATAGACTCGCGAATGTCTTAGCGCGTATTTAAATTTTAAATATAGCAAAATGCTTTGTTTATTAAATTAAAACGTTTATATTTTTTTGTAAATAAAAATGTAACCAGAGTTTATTACAAAATAACTGAAATTTTTTCTGATATGAAAGAAATACATTTTTTCAAATGAATTTAATTTTGATCATGCTGTACATACGTGTTTATTTAATAACATCAATCAGATTCAAGAGCTCTTTAGAAATATCTAATTCGTGGTTAAAAATCCTTGATAACACAAAAATGATCAGAAAAAATACTCAACATAACATTTTAAGTTTGTGGGAAAAAACAATTTACACGGTCAGAAAAGAATATTATCATTTAAGTATATGCTATTTATATACATATTTAAATGCCGTATTATCGCCATATTATCTATTTTACTTTGTCGTTATTCAAGGTATGCCTGAATAGGTACAGGTTGATTAAAAACAAATATTACAGACATTACATTTATTACATCTTTATATCTGTGCACAGTTACGTAGGTATCATCCTATTAAAACCTGTTCGATAAGTTAGAGTTTTTTTGTACTTTACTGCTTTCGACTGGCACATTTTCAGTGTCCTAATTTATCGTCAGTTTTGACAGGAACACCTCAACCCGAGCATGGCCGGATCCAGCCGTTCTTGAGTGACATATTATAGGCTAACAAAAATTCTAAAAACACGTTTCCCGATCTAGGTGTCATACAAAATACCCTAAAACCCGCGTGAAATCGAAAGTACTTTATACCTACAGACGGAGATCATGTTTGTTCATTACTATTATACAGGGTGAGTTCGACCACCCGTATCAGACGTTTTTTTCGAAAACGGTTAGTCGTATAGAGAGTTGTGTCAAAAATTTGTATTATAAACGTCCTAATAAAGAATCGAATGGTGATAATTTTTTTTCCGGGAAGGTCGGCTTCCCTATTAGTTTGCACCAGAATGTCCAGAACTCCGGAATTATAAATGTAACGATATGTCGAAAGTGGTATTGTTGTAAAGATCTTTAAAAAATAAGTAAGTTTTGTACGGATTTTTTTTTTATTACTGCCACCCCTGTTAAGTAATATTTGTTTGAAATTACTAAATTAAAATGTCATAATAACGAACTTTTTAAAAGTCCGCATTTAAAATCTTGTTACCTATCTATCGAGCATTAAACACTGAAGAAGTACTCACAGTATAACCAGAAGAGCTCAGTAGTATGTATTAAAGAGTAAATGGAAGACAGTTTGAACACTTGTGACAATGTCTAAGGTAGCTAGATTTTTAATGCCGACTTCGATCGTTATTATGAAATTTTGATTTAATAATTTCAAACGATTGTTCCTTAACAGGGGTGGCAGTAATTAAATAATTTTTCCTACAAAACTTGCCTATTTTTTGAAAAGCTTTTTAACAGCACCACTTTCAATCTATCGTGCTTTCTAAAATTCCGGAGTTTTGAACATACAATAATTTATATTTATACAGGGGTGGCAGTAATAAAAAAAATGTTCCTACAAAACTTGCTTATTTTTTAAAGATCTTTTCAACAATACCACTTTCGACCTATCGTTACATTTATAATTCCGGAGTTCTGGACATTCTGGAGCAAACTAATAGGGAAGCCGACCTTCCCGGAAAAAAATTATCACCATTCGATTCTTTATTAGGGCTTTTATAATGCTAATTTTTGACGCAACTCTCTACGACTAACCGTTCTCGAAAAAAACGACTGATACGGGTGGTCGAACCCACCCTGTATATCAAAATAGTAACGGGGTCTCCATCTTTAATTCTGTTTTTGCGGGGTTTTGTGGTATTCTGTATGACACATAGATGTGTATCCCAGAATTTTTGTCTGTCTGTCTATTTGTACCAGTATCACTCGAGAACAGCTGGATCAATTTTGATGAAATTTGCTACATTCTCGATTGATACAGGGTGTATCACAGGATTAAGAACAAAAAATTAATTAGTGCAACAAGAAAGGCATAAACAAAATATGAGTAGCGTGATAAAGATAGAATGTACCAAGGCTATATAAATTAAATTAATTATCATGGTTTTTACGCTTGACCCTTGGGGCGAGATATTAACGCGAGTGAAGCCACATAGGTGAAGGCTAGTACAGGTAACAATTTCATGGAAATTTATTAGAAGTGATATGTTACTTTTTGACACTAAAAAGTAAAAAATAAAAAACTTTTTAACAAAAAAAAACCTCCTTCAAAAAGGCACTAAAAAGAGGAAAATAATGAAATTTTGAGGTCTGTGCCAATTAAAATATGAAGTCGGTTAAAAAGTATAGTATAGTGATTAATAGCTTCTTTTTAACCAATTTCATATTTTAATTGGCACAGACCTCAAAATTTCATTATTTTCCTCTTTTTAATGCCTTTTTGAAGGAGGTTTTTTTTTTTGTTAAAAAGTTTTTTATTATCTATCTATATATATAAAACAGTTCCGTTACTGACTGACTGATTGACTGACAGACAACGCCTAGGTCAAACCGCTGAAGCTATAAACTTGAAATTTGTACAGTAGGTTCCTTTTGTGACGTAAGCACCCACTAAGAAAGGATTTTTCGAAATTCAACCCCTAAAGGGGTTAAATAGGGGATGGAATTTGGTATGGAAATTCGTCATTTTTGAAGTTAGAAGCATGAAATTTTGCACACGAGTGTCTTATGTAACGTAGGTGAGCACTAAGATTTTTTTTTTGAAAATTCATCCCCTAAGGGGGTTAAAAAGGGGATGAAAGTTTGTATGGAAGTTCGTCATTTCTGAAGTTAGAAGCATGAAATTTTGCACAGGAGTTCCTTATATAGCGTAGGTGAGCAATAAGAATGGATTTTTAAAAATTCATCCCCTAAGGCGGTTAAATAGGGGATGAAATTTTGTATTGAAGTTAGTCATTTTTGAAGTTTGAAGAATGAAACTTTGCACAGTAGTTCCTTATATAACGTAGGTGAGCAATTATTAAGAAAGGATTTTTAAAAATTCATCCCCTAAGGTGGTTAAATAGGGGATGAAAGTTTGTATGGAAGTCATTTTTGAAGCGAGTGAGTAAGGTATTAATAAAATTTGAGCGTGTAAACACCACCAGCCCGGCATCGCTTCGCAGGCGGAGAATTTCTCGCGGGAGGAGGACAATAAAACATAAATCGAAATATACGTGGGCAAAGTCACGAGTAACGGCTAGTATAATATAATAAAAAAGATAGACGGAGTAGAGTGGTCGTTTGAGACAACCTGTAGATTATATAATATCGGTATACAGCTGATATTTTGTGCAGACATAAGCCACGCCATATTAACTCAGTGCCAGACCATACTATCTGTGTCTAGATAAGTCGAACACACAAATGCCGCCATGTTTACTAATCATATCTATATTTACCACACACATTTATACCATCCGACCTATGTATGTACACAAAATCCAGTTATGTTAAGTTCAGAATAACGCACTGTTGTCTTATAGAACAAAATTATTAAACGTGATTAGAAAATGATCAAACAAAGGTTTTTTAGGGTAATAAATCATTTTTTAGGGTTCCGTACCTCAAAAGGAAAAAAAACGGAACCTTTATAAGATCAGTCACGTGTCCTGTCACAGTCATTTTTTTTTATTTGGTCACTTCCAAAAATACGTAAGTGCAAGGTTGTACCTATTTTAATTTAACATATATATTGAGTAATCGGAATTTAAAAAATGGTTCTGCATTGTAAACTGTAGTTCACTTTGACGTCTTTAGAACATTTATATCATGAATTGCCTACAATTGCAAAAAAATAATAATTTATGATTCGTATAGTAATTATTAAAATATGTTGCAGATGAAAGATGTAATTTATAATTGTTCAGTACATATTCCATACATCAAATCGACCAATGTTAAGGCAAGGGCAGATAGGGTTCATGTTTTGGACGCAATTTTTCGGGACCACAAAAATGGCATAAAATTATTTTACAAAAGATATTTTACTTTAAATTCTGGGTAACGAGCGAATACATTTAATTTTAAACACGCAAAACCAAGGAATTATCGACCATCAGTTTGCTCTCTATTTTATAAAAATTAATTGAAAATATTGTCAAGATACATACGCAGTCATTCAGTGAAGATAATTTTGTACTGCTTCCACCTCAAAGGGTCACAGAATGTTTCCAACTATAGGAAACATACAGGCTAATTAGTAAAGCGTAGTTTATAGCAGCAGTTTTATAAAAACGGGGTAAATTTTGATTTTTTTACGTGTGTTCCAGTGGCACCCGCTTCACAAATAAATTGCGTCTAAAATACTTCCTGTTTTCATGATATAGAAAAAAAACGTGTGGTGGTTTTGGAAATAAGATAGTCATGGTTGCCACCAATCCTAATATTAAAAAATTCGTCCCTCATCTCACATAAAGACGTATCTGCAATTTACAAGTTAAGCCACTTCGTGAGAAGAATGTCGGACTTATAAGGGCAGTTCGGTGGCGGATCTCACTTTTTCAATTTTTGTCAGTTAGGTCTTTACGTGAGATGAAGGACGTTATATAAAATATGTAGTAAGAGCTCTGTTTGTAATTTCGTTTTCTTGTGGGATTTCAAAGTTTCTGGATATTTTGTATAAAGACATCTAGACAGGAAAATTTGTTCCCAGAATTTAGATCTGTTTATAGGTCTATATTTATAGTGCAAATTCACAAACTCTAAGTACAATTTGAGTAAAGAAATATGTCCTCAAAATCACATAATAGCTTACGAAAAAGTTAGTTTAAAATAATTAGCACAGATGTAAAAATTTGAGTGCACTTTTGGATCGTCTAAATATAAATTACACACGCTGTGACATTGTTGTCGCGGTCATAAAAGCACCTGCCATCTCGTTTTATCTAATATTTTAAACACATAAAAAATATTTTTGAATAAAAATAAATACATAATACCTATATAATATATGCATTACGTTAAATAAGTGTATAATCTGCCATATTTCAAGTACAGTCACTTATGATTGTGTGTACTTTATATAACTTAAAGGAGAAGATGTCTATTGCGAGATACTTTTTGATAATATCCATTAAATTCGAACAAAAGATACGATTATAAGCAATGACATAAATTTCTACCATTCTGGTGTGGTCGCCAAGCCAAGCCTTTTTTCGTCTCGTTTCAACGAAACGAAAAATTTCGAGATAAGATTAACAATTTTTCTCGAGACGAGATCGACTAAATTGCCGAGATCTCCTCGAAATGAGCTTCGAGAAATTTCGACAAAACTAGAATATCGAATAAGTCCATTATATGTATAGAATTAGTTCGTATTATATGATTAAAATCTAAGGTATATTTGTTATTCTAGGTATATTTGTTATTCTTTTTATTAATTATTTATAAAATAATAAAACGAGAACTAGTGAAATTTTCAATTTATTATTAAAAATAATAAGGTCGGTGACTATACTTCAATATATGTATGTTGCATTTCTCAGGGCACCTCTCCTCTATTTAAAAAAAATCAAAAGTAAGTATTATATAAACACGGAGACATGAAGCTTCATTTAAAAAATCACTGTTTTTTAACCTTCGAGCACTAGTCGCGTTCATGCATTTTTACACGGAAGTCACCTTTTGGTAGGTACGGTTACTTTATCTTTTTTTATTGTAAATTATAGACGCGTCGACAACTTAGGTCATTAGCGTCTTGATTATACATTAAATAACAACACTTGAAACTAAACGACATCACAAAACATCCATGAGCGGAGGTGGGATTCGAACCCACGACAGTCTGATTCAGAGGCAGCGACGCTATAAACCACTGGACCACGACTGTCCTCTGGTTACTTTATCGTTAACAACGGAGTTGGAACTTCCAGTTATTCTTTTACTATATCCGTATCTATCAAACGTTACGAACAGAAGTAAACTGGAATTTTTATTTGATTCGAAAATTTCATATTATCGATATACAGGGTGTCCCAAAATTGCTGGGACACAGAGCTACCACGCGTAGTAGAGGTCAAAATAAGTCGATTGGACCCAATTTATTTATATGAGTACATCTTATTATTAAAATAAAATATTTTTTTAATTCATAAATACAGTTTTTCCACATTTCATTAGAAAATAATTCGCTGTAAAGTAAGTTTTACAAGGCAATAACCGATAGTGTTTAATGCCATGATATTAGAAAACGTCACAAATTCCATTTTCGATAAACTTTTTGTTTATTTTACTTGTTTTATTCTTGTAATAACAAATTTCACGATAAATTTGCACTGTTAGCCTGTAAAATTTTCCCCCGTTTTGATACAATTTTCTGCCACCAGATGTCATATGCTCATTTGACGGGTCCCAATATCAGAACGATTACCTAAATTATTATAGGTTCATAGCATTCTTGGATTCTGCCTAAAATTCACTTTACTATTTTTCCTGTTACCTTTTCTAAGTCACACCCGGTAGCGCAAGATGACGCCACTTCCATTTGTGAATATAAAACATTAATTAATTAAAAATTATTGATTATTTAAAATTCTAATTATTACTTGCCAGGATTCATGCCACAACAATACACAATCTGTGAAAATTTCAAATAACTACCTCTTACTGTTTGTGAGATAGAGCCCTGCGACAGACAGACAGACGGACAGACATCGTGGCAGGGTAATAAGGTTACATTTTGAGGTACGGAACCCTAAAAATGATATATTATATGTTTCACGTTTTGTAATAAAAAGCATAAACAAGAAATGGTTAATAAAATATGTCAAAATTATAGACGTTATTTAATTTACAATCGTTCATATAACATAATATGGCAATAAGTCGTTCTATGGATATATTATATCTATAGTTACGCTCGTCCATTGACATATATATCCGCCATACATGGATATACGCCATGTAATGCTGATGGTTATATTCAATAACAAATAATAGTGCAGAGAGCTTGCCAAAACCCTACTCATGCTGTGTCTAGGGTTGAGATAACCCACCGTAATCTGAATTTCTCAAGTAATACAAAAAACAAGAAAATTTCAAGCAATAACACTAATTGAAATTGACAACTGTTTTGAAATCGGTGCAGTAGTTCCAGCTAGTATAACCATTTTTTGCTTGCGACTAATATATAAAATACAGATTCTCCTTTATATTTAGTAAAACCTAAATATCATATTTCTTCCAACCGATCCGCAAAATTTCCCAGTAAGATAAATAAACTCATTGTTAACTTCGTCGAGGGCAGTATAGCCTAGTGGTTAGTATGCTTGGTGCCGCAGCCTCTAGACTGGACTGCCGTGGGTTCGAATCCCACCTGCGCTCATGGATGTTTTGTGATGTTATTTAGTTTTAAGTTAGTTGTTATTTAGTGTAGTTGAAAGACGCTAATGACCTTAGATATCGACGCGTCTATAATCTACAATAAATAAATAAAATGTTAACTTCGTCGCCAGTGGAACTACACGAGTACCTATATACCTTTAATTTAATCCCTCAAGATCTTGAGTTCCAGACGCAGAATTATTATATACCGACTGACTATTATACAGGGTGGGACGGAATGGAAGAGCGTTTTTGGAACGGGTAGTACACGCGAAAGGGAGGGGATAGAAGGTTGCGGCTGACGTTGTTCGATTTAGGAGTGCTTACCATTCGTTAGTCACAATCATGGACATAGAAATCTATACGGACAAAGTACAAGTGAGTGGGGTGGTTGCTGTTGAGGGTGGGCGGTGAGGAATCAAGTGTGCCCACATTCTATTGATCGTTTCAGTTGAGCAAGCGATCTACGTGTCAAAGTGTCGTCTAAACAATAATAAACGACTGTTTTTTTCACAATTGAGCATGCGCAAAGACGCGGCCAATAGAATGTGGGCACATGTACCATAGACATAGCATGGACATGTCCATGAGACATAGGTATGCTGCACCCTTCCCTGAATGACTTCCCTCCTCGTCTAAAGTGGCACTTTATACTCGCCCCTAGATTTCTATGTCCATGGTCACAACGGTTATATGGATAAGGGAGCATCGTGCGTTCGCAGTTGAGGAGTATCTAAAATCGGGCGAGTCTGTTATTGTCGTGCAGCGGCGCTTTCGCCAATATTGGTCGTAACGGTTCAGTTCCGAAACGTGACACAATAAACACATGGGTGCAGAATTTCACTTTTCATTGTTAAATGGTAACATCTAAGCTTTCGTTTTTTTTTTTCGTAATTAAAATTTTTTATAAATCAAAAACAGTTGAGTTATTTTCATTTCAAAAACGCTCTTTCATTAGCTGTCCCACTCTGTATATAAAAACACTTTTTAACAGACTATAATACGGTCAAACTGTATCACATTAATCATTAACACGCTTTACGTTGACTATGCCGATTATGTATCGCTATTCGCTAACTATGAGCACTATGAACTTTTTCTGAATTATAAATTAAATCGTTATGAGTCTCGCCAAAAATTTTGGCTACAGAATTGAACGCTGATAATATAATTATAACCAATGCGAAATTGATATTAGAACAGTCTGAAGTCAAGTATGCTCCGAAAAAATATTTTCATCTGGAATGGTTGACGTGTATTTCGGATGATTCGAATGGTTTACTCAGCCTTGATCCGTCCGAGATATAGAATAAGAGACGGCACGGTGTATGCGGTTGTAAACAGCTAAACGGACATAACGGCGGCGGACGCCGGGTCGTAAAGCGGCCGTCGCGGCGCCTCTTTATGACGCCTGATGCGTCTCTATATAGCGCCCCGTTGGAGCTACCGTATTAGCACAAAGACTGTTTGTTTACGTCAAACGGGCCTAGCCTCTGACACCGATACATTCCAACACAATGACGGGTCGAAAATTAAAATAAAATTGCACCGAAAATTTTCAACTATAAATTTGTTTAATTGTTATAACATTTTTATAGGCATTTTTAGTGCAAAAAAACTAAGGAATATATTATATTTTTATAATTGTGTAATGTGTTACAATCGCTATATAAAAATACTTGCGTAGGGCACAGGCCAAGCGGCATAAGCACCTCAGACTCGATAATATTTTTATATTTTTAAGTAAAAATTCGCGAAGTTAATGTGTCTGAGGTACTTTTTGTTATTCTTCAAACCTTCATTTTCAAAATGTTTTTAACAACAAAAAAAGCCTGAAATTAGGAATTTACATTTGACAAATGACAATTGATATATTTTGATCATATGCATGGTACATGGAGGCCATGATTTGATGCACAAAACGGTCACGAAAGCGTTCCAACCAATGTCTACGTTTTTACCGTCACAGAACCGTACAATGTTGACGCATGCGCACAAAACCGATAAAAACAGTTTCGTTACCGTTTCAAAATGATCCATTTATAGTAGGTTGGAACATAGCTAATATAAATATCGTTACCACTTTACACATTAGTATTGATGTTGAGGTCATGAGCACTTCTTGCAAAGTATATGTTAATTGCAATCAGGGACGCACATGCATCTATAGTTACAAACACATAGATATTACGCAACTGGCCTACGAGTTTTATATTAGCATCTGGGGGATCGTCGATAAATCCCCGTTTCCCTGGAGATATTTAGTCCGTTGTCAAGAATGAAATTTGTAATGCAGGAATCCGATCACATTTGCGAATTCAACATTCACGAGATCCGCGCATTTACGAAATTAAAAAAATCCGTAACAAACTATTAATATGATATTAGCGAACAATTGATAAAATAGGTACAGCAGAATGTCCATTTCTGAGTTCTCTGACACGAAAATGACAAAGCAAATGTTCAAACACGTGCTTCGTACATAGATCGTTATTATACTGTGTCGAATTTAAAACAGCCACCTTGTGTTTGTTTATATAACTAAAACAAACCGTAGGACGTAGGCACTTAAACCAATATTTACATTTTATGGGCAAGATACTTAGACCACTTAGATAATTTAATTTTTAGTTCTGATCAACCAGATCGTAATTTAATGCAATTCTTCAATTTGTTTCCAGGATTTCCTGATTTCGTCCATCAATACGTCAAAGCCTAGGTAAATATATTTATTTTTTTTTAATACGTACAGCTCAAGCATTAACGTACCATATTAAGAAACATCAAAAAGTTTTGTTAAAATGAAGCAATAAATATGTAAAATGTACGTTTTACTAAATGTAACTCGAATCCAAATGATTCCGCAGTTTATTATGATCATTCATTATTATTATCTAAAACACCTAAAATAAAGGGTTATAAAAACATGGAATAACTTATTATTTCGAAAAATCCCGAGAAATCCTGGGAATTTCTCGTTCCAGAATCTTGAAATAAATATCTGTTGGGAATTTGACACTATACGTCTGTACAAAAGAATACTATACTACCCAGTTAATTTCCATATTTCTACAGTAACCGACTTTTTCAACTAAAATATTCTATACAATTCGGGCTGGTTCCAATTTGAAAATGAAGAAAAAATCCGTTATATTAGTAGGTAAGAAAGGAAGACAGACAGCCTTGGACAATAATTTTACAAGGGTCACCGAGTTTTATATTGCACTAGGTAAGTCGGCATTTTTGTATTACACAAAGAATGAAATGGAAAAGTTTGAAGAAAAATAGATGTACGTAAACAAAATTATATTATCTGTAATTACACCCCTAATAAAATGTGTCCGATGTAAACCAACCCTTGGTCAAATTGTCAAAAAAATGCCTAAGCATTTGCAGAATAACATGCATTTTATTTTATTGACTGCGTTACAAAATATTTGTTATTCTAAATATCTGCTAAAATTTGTAATCCTTAAACAGAGAACACGCTAATTTTTTGTTAGTTAACATTCAAAAAGACCGGTTTAATTTCTAAAAATATCATATTTAGTTTTTATTCAAAACTAACAATTTACTTGCTGCTTTTCCCGCGCGAATGTTATTTTTTCGCACATGATCTGGCGTTAATGTCGATTTTAATGCGATCCTTATCTTAACCCTAGCGTATAGTCTAAATATCATGTATATAGGGTAGTATCGGTTAGAGAAGATAGTAGCGCCTGCATTTCTGCGCACAAACGAATTTCTTGTCCGACGTGTTGTTTTTTAACAAGGGGTGGTGCCAGTCGAGACGCACCATTGACAACTTCTTGTTAGAAAAAATAGACCCGCCCGACCAGAAACTCGTTTGTGCGCAGAAATGACGCTAGTATCTTCTCTAAAATATGACACAACTCTACTTTAAGTTTAGGTACCTGGTACACCAAGTTTAATCAAAACAGATCCAATTATAAGATTTTTTCGTTGGAGAGCAGCCAATTATATAACTGTTTCGAAACATATAGGAAAAAATCATTTTACCAACCAGTGGTCACAGTCAGGATTCTAACCTGAACCTTTCCAATTTCGCGTCGGAATGAGCTTACAATACTCAACTGTGATATGATTGCTAAATTAATATTCTCCATATATGCTTTAGAATCAATAGATTTTCACTACATTCCGAGGCGAAATTGGAAAGGTTCAGGTTAGAATCCTGACTGTGACCACTGGTTGGTAAAATGATTTTTTCCTATATGTTTCGAAACAAATATATAATTGGCTGCTCTCCAATGAAAAAATCTTTCAATTGCATACAGCCGTATAAAAAAACTAACGTAAATTTTAAAAACTGCACTTTTTCCCGCTCAGGTAGCATATAGGTATACCCGAAAACCTCGGAAAACCCGCAAGAAAATTCAAACAGTACGTTATACTTTAAATTTAGGTATATCAATTGATAGTGAAAAATTGCTAATATGACCTTGTGTCGTGTAACTCAAAAAGTTCGAAAACTTTTTAAAATATCGAAATAACGAACAGATATCCCAATTTTATTTATATCATGTGTAGATAAAAGCATGATCGTTTTAGTCCAATGGCTCATAACGAATTTTCAGTAAGTATTTAATTTAAAATGCAATTTTGTACGGTAGTATCTTTACGTTAGATAAATAGGGAACCGAAGCTTTGGGTGAATTTTTTTTGGGACATAAGGTACTGCGCATGGCAAAAATTTGCAAAAAAATATTTGCCAAAAAAAATGTTTGATTCATGACCAAATTAAAACTATATATAAACTATATAAAAATTAAAAAAAACAAGCAAATAGTTGAGCAAAAAATACCATTTCGTTTAAATATTTTTTTAATTTTTCTACAAAATATCAATAACTATTCAAAATTTCATCATAAATACCTAAGTCAAGACTATTTAGTTGAGTTGCTGTTTATATATACAGAAAAAATTCGACTGATGACCAGTCCTATACTTCCCACCTAGTAAATATTTGCAAAAAATAAACACTCTTTTTTTTTATTCTTTGACTAGGCCCAAATAACCTTAGCTGTTGGTGGTCTTTAAAACACAATTTAATTTTTATTCTTTGAAAAAAGCATGGCCCTCTTTTTTGTTTGGTGGTCTACTGATGGCTAGCTTAATATAGCAAAAATCATGGTTACCTTGATTTACGTACAATTTTTATTTTTTTTAGTAAAATATTTTTTTTCTCGAAAACTATACATTTTAGAGAAAAAAAATATTTACATTTTTTTCATATTATAACATCTAGAATTCATTTATATTTTTTTTTACCTATGTTAATACGTGACATTGAGGACGTTTTTTTGAATATCTCAGGATCCACTGAACCGATTTGACTCAAAATCTAATCAGATCTAAGTTAAAGGCTGATAAACACAATAGAACAATCGGCATGCCCGTATGTTGTTCCGTTCTTAAGATATCGAAGGCGAAAAATTGACCACATACACACACACACACATACACACATACACACACACATACAGACATCAGTCAGAAAATGATCTTAAACGATTGCTAGGGTCTCAAAACGTGAAAATCTGTTAAAATCTCGAAATATTGTTTTCGGACTGAATCCATTACTTCCCTACCATAGTAGAGGTGGGAAGTAAAAATATTTTTATTATGTGGGAAAAATATTATTACAAATTGCATAAATAACATTCAGTAGCGAAAGAAAATTTATAGACCTGTCTACATATTATTAGCTCACATAATTACTATTTACCTAATTATTACCAGTAATAATTACTTCCGATTTAACGGTTTATTTGGATGCAATAATAATTAAATATCTATATATAGTATTTGAAATGCGTTTTTATTGCAGGCATATACCTATAGTTAAAATGTACTCAAAATTGACAGTATCACCGTTTTTTATCTAATTAATCATTTTTTATGCCCCAATGCGATGTTGTAAAATAATCATTACAATATTAATAAAAATTCAAATTTCCTTTTCCATAATAATGTTCTGTCTCGAATAGAAAAACAACAATTTTTTAGATTGTAAGTCAGCAACTATTAAAACATTATAAAACTAAGTATTACAATGTTTAAACAAATATACAGGCGATTTATTAGTTCGCCGACAAACTTGTAAATGAACAATGAGCTAAAATGTCCCATTTCATTAATTAAGGAATTAAACATAGGAACATTCGTTGTTATTTCTTGTTATAAACGAAACATTCGTAGCTTTTCTTTATTTTATTTTTTAATTAGATGAGCTTTCGTCTCTCAAAGTTTGTCGATTAGCTAATAAATCACCCACATATTAGGGAACGTCCCTAAACTACGTAACGCTTTTTTCTAGAATTTTTGGACCAGCCCTCCCTCACGTAACTCAAATAGACAACAGTCTTTGACACCCGTCCATCTACCTAATGTTATGTAAGGCAGTACCGTATATTATATGGAGTCAAATCAGTCAAATGATTTTGTTGAAAAAATTTCGAATACTTTTTTATTTTCACGTTTTTTTATTGAACAGTTATGTATTATGAATTGTAACGCCATGAATGTAACGCCATGTAGACAATAGAGCTGTACCCCTCTCTCTCCCTAAAAGAGTTACGCGCTTTAGGGACGTTCCCTTATTTGAAAAAAGCTAGTAAAAACGACTGGAGACACGTTCTCCCACCACCAGCACCGCGACTTCCACCACATGTTAATTTTTCAATTTTTTTATTAGCTCACCGACAAACTCTAACAGATGAAAGCTCATCTAATTTAAAAAAAACACACAACGACTGTTTTGTTATTAACAAGTAAAAACAAATGATTTATGTATATGTTTAATTCCTTATTAAATAAGTGAAATGGGACATAATATATTCATTTACAATTTTTTTCTTAAAATTAGATAGCTTTCATCTATGAAAGTTTGTCGGTGTGCTAGTAAATAAGCCTGTATGTAGGTATTATTAATTTTAGTTTTAATTGTCACATCGCAATGAACAACCGCTGATTTGAAAATGGCACAATTTCTCATAAACAGTAGCACGACTCCGGACGAGAACTACAATATATTTGTCAATGTGGGCTCAAAAATCAAAATACACAGAATATATCGAGGTCTGTCGTACCTACATTATACAAGTTTAATAGTTGTTTTCATTTATGAAATGCACAATAAAAAAACCAATTTTCCTATTCAGTTACTAAATGTACAATTTATTGCAATGAGCTGTTGACAAACGTTAAATACTAAAAAATAGATGCTGAAGAACGGACAATAGAAGAAAGCGCAATTCGATGAATATAACAATGAAACCAGTCAATGTATGAATTTCCCAAGAATTACAAAACGTGCCAATTTTTGTTTAGGTACCAAAGAACAAAACGGAGTTAGCATTTTTTCTTTAGTGCTTTTTGTCTCAAATGAATTTTAAGATTATTTTGCCCAAACAAAAAACTTATTTAATTTAATATTTTAGGTACTTCCAAAAATTAAAGAGATAATCCTTGCGAATTTGAATGCCCTATAATAATAATAATTTTATTTTCGGCAAGGACAATAATAAATAATTGTGTAGCCGCAGTCAAATTACATTATGTAGTTCCGCAGACTTATAGATTCTTAAATGGAGAACACGTATACAGGTAGGTATTTTTAATATTATTTTGCTTTGAGAAAAAACGTCGCCAGCTCTCCGTCTATTAATATATATTCCCAGAAAAAAATGTTTTGTCTTTGAAAACGACAAAAGCAGAACCAAACCAAATAAACAAAATATTTTCGCAGTCAAGTGTTACGTTTTATTTGATTATGTAAACATTGATAAATAAGCATAATATGTATAAATAGACATATTCAGGGGAACTTTAAATGTTACAGATAAGTACTTTTTATAATTGCTTTTTAAGTTCTTCAAGGAATTTATACGTATTCGTAATTTGTTAACAATGCTTATCAGAATCATTATTTACCTTTCCTTTATAGAAATTAGTTGCTTAAAAATAAAATAATAGATATAAATGTTTCTATAAAATTTACTTTTCCAACAAAAAATAACAGAGCAGCGCATAGTGGCGTAGTCGTTTTAAAAACTATTCGAATTAAATATTTTGTGTCATTGTAATTGGTAACTCGTCAAGCCGGAAACTTGGAGTTCCGGCAGTGACAGTTGATTTTTTCTTAAATATAGCCTATAACAATCATGGTAGCTTAGCTGACTGATATTCTGTTATTCAGTATATAATTGTTATAAATGAATATGTTATGGATATTAGAGGTTTAAATCGTTTGTTAACTAATGGACCGATTTTAATGAAACTTATTTGCCGTTACTATTGTAATCGTAAAACTACATAAGTATCAAATTTCATGTTTCTACGTGAAATAGTTTCCAAATTCATTCCAGGGACACAATTTTGTACAAAAATGGGTCACACTATTGTATCACGTTTCGGGATCCCCACGTCGCCATTTTGGACTAAAAAAAGAAATAAAAAAGTGGTTTCTTACTCTACACGAGGAGACCCATTCATACACACCCCAAAAAGGCTATCTTCAAAAATTTTAATTTTTCTTACCCACTTTCAATGCACTGGAGCTCCCTAAATAGCAGTCCAATAAAATAAATTAGTATTTGACTGGGTTTACTTACTTACATAAATTATTGTAGCACTTTAGAGTTTAGTATCTAGAAGGCTATAACAGACGAACAGACAGACAGAATAGTGAGGGCTATAAGGTTCCAACCTTTGGGTACGGTGAAAAAAACAATGAAAAATAGCCGAAGCACCACACACTTAAAAAACTTATTTTTTAGAATCTTAGTACCTATACTGCAGAGTGCAAATGCTTATATAAGTTTGATATACATTGAATTAGGTTAAAAATGTATCAACATAGCATATTTGCATTAAAAATGGTAATATTTACCACTTTTCTAATGACGAGAGATATAAAATCCAAACGAATTTTAGCAGATCACAGCAGATAGCTTAATATTTATTATGAATGATGATATGAAAAATACATATACATATACTATATATATATATATATATATATATATATATATATATATATATATATATATATATATATATAGATATAAATAGTACAACGCGATATCATAAAACATTTTAATCATTGTAGTACTTTTAACAACCAATGGCTTCAGAGAAGCCCCCTCCTCATTTACCAAACCGAAAAACCTAACTACTTGAATTTTAATTTAAAAATTGAATTGATTTAGAGGTAATTACAGGCTTTCTAAATATTTCTCTCTTTAATAATTATAATATAAAAAAATTAAATTCAGTCTAAATTCTTTACACTCATAGTAACAATTAAACATCATAATTCAAAATGTACTGAAAACTATAGTAAGTTAAGTTGAATCCGTTTTTAATCAGCTTTTTCCTATGTTGTGCCACCCAATTTACCCTATATATAGAATAAACAAATAGAGAGTAGTCGCGCCTAGGGATTACCTAATTTATTCAGTACCCCTTCCCCATTACCCCCCCCTAAAAATCTAAAACACAACTCTCAATCTTACGAATCTATCATGTTTTATGATTTCTACAAAAAAGTAGAAAATTTATCCCGACACAGCACTATATATATATATATATATATATATATATATATATATATATATATATATATAAAGCATATTATATACTATCTACCTATACCTGCTATCAATAGTCCAAATTACATTTTTGTGTCAAACATCAAATATTCAAATATATTCTTCTGTTCCAAATATTTTATACAGCCTACAATAAACTGTTTTTTAATCTGATTTACTGGTAAAATTAACGGAAAATAATTTGTAGTGCAATAAAACCATCGCGTACAGATGTACAAACCTACTCGATTTAATAGGATTGTCCAACTTAAAAAAAATGTGGCTGTGTGCTTATGACCACACGACAGAAGTGAAAACTTATATATATATATTTTAAAATTAGAAAATCAGAAGTTTTCACTTCTGTCGTGTGGTCATAAGCACACACCCACTTTTTTTAGTGTCAGCTAAGTACTAAAATACTAAAAATATATTTTTAATTTATTCCACCTTGGTTTCAAAAAAAGTATAATTATTGTCAAAGAAAGAATATAACAAATTATTGTTAAAGAAAGAATATAACAAAAATTAAAAAATATATAAATAAATATCATGCAGAATTTAGAAAAAAAATACGCCAAAAAGTCTACGGTGCCATCAGGTTTCGAACCGAGGTTCCTATGCATACAACGCAAAGACGTTGCCAACTACGCTATCTGTGCAACTGTACTGCGTACCGTTTTTATGATATAAGTATGTCAGCCGCGTCACATTTGGACTGCAAATTGCGAACGCGAACGTGCGAATGCGAACGGTTCACTTTATTTCACTACCCAGACAAAGAGTGTTTATTTCACTACCCAGGCAAAGAGTGCCTAACGCGCCTAAGGAAGTTTTCATTTCAAAAAATATAATCGTGCTCTGCATTTATTACAACTCCCGCGCGAACTATACAGCTTCCGATATCTTGGCACACTATATGTCACGATTTTACTAGCCAGTGTCGATTAAGGTACGTGCAGTACGCAGCTGGGATTCTAGATGGTAGCATGTATGGTAGATGGTGGCTGAAATTATAAGCGCTTATAGGTTTGCACAACGAAGCTTTGATACTAGCATTGATACAAGCTTAAATCGCGTTTGAAATGTCAGATAGCGAAGACGAATATTTGTGTTCTTTTCTGCTACAAAGTGGCATATTTTAAATACAAATTTGGGTAGGAGCTATCATGTCCATCCTATTAATAGAAAACGATCTAAACATAGCGAATTTCATCATTTCTACCAAGAATTAAAATTTTACCCAAACCGGTTTTTTTTGAATATTAACGTATGGAACCACACTTTTAAATACGTCTTAGAAAAAACTCAAAACAAATTAAATAAAAACTGGCAGTTGTCCCACGTTGATTGTAGTAGTCAGCGCGCTGAAAGAATGGTGAGATACATTCTTATATCTACCAGCTCTTGTAACAGCGCTTATACCAGCTACACTCACTGCTTCGTTGTGTACGCTCGCATATATAACAATGCATTAAGCAAGCCCTGCTATGATCTACGCTACCATCTAGAATCCCAGCTTCATACTGCACGTACCTTTAGACACATCGATTTCACTCACCAGAGAGTAAAATATCTAGCGAGTAGCGAGAAAAGCAGGCCGGTCTTCAGCTTTACTCGCGGGCAACAAGCGAACGATCCACACGCTGCGAGTGGATCAGACAGCTTATTACAATGAGCGGATTTGGTAACAGCGAGTAAATTCAGAAGCGAGTAGTTACTAAACTCGCCTATTGTATTCGATCCATTAGTATTGATGAATATTATAGTTTAGTCACACCTGCTGTGTTTACACATACATAAACAGTGCGCGCAACATTCGTGTTATTTTATTATTTCAAGCCAAATTTCTGAGCCTACGGCATAAATAATTCATGCGGTCAGTCCATATAGGTGCGTACATTATATAATCAACATGAGTAGATAACAACTATTTTTTTACATTATATTATTTAAGTATTTTGTGTGTTTGTAAACATGTAACGTGTGAATGAATAAATTATTTATTTTTCTAATTCGCTTTATGCATGCATTGTCTTAGAACAATGTATAACACAGATGAGTCGAAATTCGTTTTTGTAGTACAGTGAGAACATATAGAAACTTTACACTTAAATTTAATTTAATACCTATATCTATTATATAATTCCTTTATTTTCAACACGGACTAATAAATGTTTATTGTGAAGGTGATCTAGTACGGGGATTCCTTTAGATGTACCTATTATTTTTTCAGATATACACATTGCAATGTTACTGCTTGTATTTTCTATGAAAAAATAAATTCATTTCAATTAAAAAAAAAAATATACGATAGCTAAACAGACAAAATTATTTTTCAATAAATAAATGACCTAATTGGTTATTAATTTATTGAAAAATAATTTTATCTGTTTAACCGTATAATAAATAATTTTACACAGACATTAAACTAATAATATATCTAATTATAAAAATACAGGGTCGGTATCATTTTCAACATAAAAACGAAGGAACCCCTCTCCCCCATTCTTAGATGAGCCCCTGCTCCCTCCGCGACTTGTTCCCATACTGAGTTGTATTATTTTATAATTAAATAATAGTAGATTGTATATCTAGTGGCGTAATGAGGTAAATATATTACAGACGAGTATAGTAACAATATGTTAAAATGAGCGATTAAGCGAGTTTTAACAGCCAAACGAGCCATAAGAACATATTAATGCACAAGATATATTATTAGGTTTGGAATTTTTTGCCATACCCACTACATAAAATAGCTGCTTTTCACTTTATTCTCAGTATAATTTTCAAAATTTTTTGATAGTTCATTTTGTGTCGCCAACTTCACTCTATAGTAGGCCGAGGCACGCACAGGAGTATGTAATAGCGGGCGGATCAAGCGAATAAATATAAATTGCTATGCAAATAGTTTACTTTCTCACACTAGTGTGGGAATGATACGTTTCCTTACACCGGCCTGTCAAAAATCACTTTACATGTATATAATACATATACATACTTACATGCATATAAAGCAACTATTTTATCGTGGGTATGGCAAAAAAATTCTTTTCTTGCATGTTCGTATATTTAAAAGATTGTAAGTTCGGGAATCAATATAGTTTAACTTTTATTAATCTATAGTTACCAGTTTTTTTTTTAAATTTTGCATATTGTAATTTGGTTTTTGCAACACTTGCATCAAAAGTACAAATTATTTTAGATGGCTGTGTACCGTTTGAAAAGTGATTCTTTATTGAAGCTTCTACTGCATTCGAACGGTAGTGTTTAAAGTAAATTTTAACGCACTCCGTTCTATAAAGTAATTCTGTTTTGTTTTACTTTAAAACACACGTGCGTAATAAAGTACTTTATAGATTACTTTGCTATAATGTCACTAATAAAATATTTATCCAAATTGTGTTTTATTTGCTTAAAAATGAATTTGAACTTTTGAAGCAGTTGTTCAAAAAATATTGACTGTAATCCGTGCACTTAAGTGACGAATCTGACAGTCGCGATTTTACAATACTCTCTTAAGGTTATGTTGCATTTATACCTACCAGAACTCGTGTGATTTCCGTACTTGCCTTCGGCTCACACGGTAAAAACACACTCGTTCTGGTATAAATGCAACATAACCTTAGGTTCGTATCGCAAAATCGCGACTGTCATATAATCCGTCACTTAAGCCACTAGTTGCATAAATTACTATTTCAATGGTATTAGTTACTATAGAGTTACATCTTAAAAATTCAATTAAAAAAATATTATCAAAACACGTCAATTGTTTATTATACAATCCAAATTACGAATATTATTCAAATAAAACATAAAATAAAAAGATTTGATAATATTTGATACTAGCAAATTTCTTCGTCTAATCTTGTAATAATTCTTCTTTTTTGTTCATCGCATTTAAATAATTTCAAGCCATTTAAACGAGAATTATTTCTTTATAGTTTTTGACATTTATCTATCAAACTGTTGCTAATCTTTTGACTTTTCATGAACTTACACTGAAAAAACTCAACTGTAAACTATATATTGATTCCCAACTCTACATCGCGATCGTATAGACTCATAGAGTATATATAATATAGACTTCAACACTCAATCAAGATGGAAGCCCGTTGTTTTATTTCTTTCTTTTTCGACTAATAATATATAATTTTCAAAAAGAGTTTTTATTTTCTGATCGGGTTAGTTCAGCGCTGAATATTTAGGTACCTAATCAATAAAATCCACAACAATGCGCGGGCCTTCGTTTATTAATATTATATTTGTAATTAAAAGAGGTGATTGTTTCGTCTCGGTTTAGAGCCTGCAGTCCTGCATAATTTTTTATTTTTGTAGATTTTAGACGCGTCATTAGCATCTTATAATTACATAAAATAATATATCACTTAAAAGTAAATGACATCACAACACATCCATGATCGAGGTAGGATTCGAACCCACGACAGCTTGCTCCAAAGGCCAGCTGGTCAGCACGCTGACCATTACACCAAGTTGCAGTCCTTCGCGTCCTGCTTAAGTCTTATAATTTCCAATATTATTAGCGATGTGAAAATAGGACATGATGCAAAAAAATAGGTGCGTGCAGTAACCTTTACGCGCGGTTGAAGTGAAACATATATATATATAACATGTAACCCGGTTACATACGTGACCCGTAACAATCTGACCGTATACTCTACCTTACTTACAATAAAAGGCGTTTTAAGAAGTTTATAACTTCAGAAAGTTACAAAGATACCTATTTTTGACCAAACTTGGAGTTGAGTTGAAAGATTTCAATGCTCGAGTAGCCAGCATTTAAATGAGACAGTCAGACGGATCGTACAGATGTTATACCTATACATATTATAGTATAGAAGTGTTGTTATAATATGTATGTACAGTAGAAACTCTATAACTCGAACTTCAATGGAAATGCTAAAAATTCCGAGTAAAGTTTTCGACT
Organism: Mongoloraphidia duomilia; assembly: GCA_039654895.1. Classification (NCBI taxonomy): domain Eukaryota; kingdom Metazoa; phylum Arthropoda; class Insecta; order Raphidioptera; family Raphidiidae; genus Mongoloraphidia; species Mongoloraphidia duomilia. The sequence continues at coordinate 43,136,503 of CM077524.1, read as the reverse complement.
TATCGAGAATTCGAGTTAGGGAGTCTAACAGACAAACTTCGACTTACAAATACTGTAAAATGTACACGTCGCTTACTTCGAGATATAGAGTTCGCGAGACTGGAACTTCGAGTTATAGAGTGTTATATGTACCCCAGTACCTTGTAGGAAAATCATTTTTTTAATCACGCTGTTAAATGACGGTTGCTATGGAAACGATCAACAATTCGCCAGAATGAAAACGCAGCAACCAATGAACGCGTAGCTATCAAAATATAACAGCGTGATTAGAAAAACAGCCTGTTAAAATTGTACGCATTGGCGTAACTAGGCGTAACCAGGGGGGGGGCATGGACCTTTCAATCTGAGAACTGAAAATCACTATTATGAGATCCTTCCGCCACTCTGATTGTCTACTACCTATATATAATTTTATGTTTGTTATTCTTATTACTTTCAATAATTTATAATAATTTTTTTCTTTATTCTTACGTCAGCACTCTGAGCTACGTGCCATAATTATTCTAGGGAGCCTGTCAGCTTCCAGGGGGGCCTGGTCCCCCTTGGCCCCCTTCTAATTACGCCAATGATTGTACGATAAACCCAGCATTTGACATGTTTTAACTTCACGAGGTTCGAGTTACAGAGTTTCTACTGTATATTATATACAGTCACAGTATGGCATCAAGAATAGATTAATGCCTTGGTCTGTGAGTTGTGAGAGAGTCGGGGGCAATAAAACTGCTGCCATATAAATTATCTACATGAACCGATCTCCTTCGTGCCCAACGCATGCAACAATGCCGCATTATAAGACTTTGGAAACATTAAAATAACCCTTTGTGCAGTGTTTCTCGTATTCTCCTTAACTAGCATTGTTCTCTCCTGACACCATTTAAATGAAGCGGAACGGTTACCTAAATCACATCAAAACTAAGTAAAATGTACCTATGTACAAAAACAAAATGTATGAACACATATCCAAAACGAAATTTAGCAATTATATTTTTATCTATCAGTATATCTTATCGACGTCTTTAATTCGTCGTTTTTATTAAAGATAATATGTTGTCGAAACCTGCAAAATTATCGATACAAAGGAAGCCGCATTTGAAACGTAGTTACTTTATCGCTCGGTTCAAGATCGATATTCGATAAATACATTATACTTCAGTGTATTTTCTGCACTTTTATCGATAATTTTTATTTAAGTATATTGCATTGATAAAAAGTCGCATTTTACTATTTGCTATTTTTAAATACAGGGTGCTGAATCGTTTTGCGGGTAATAGTGATTTAACCCGTAAAATCAAAATTTTGTAATTTCCTGCTTCCCTAATTATTTTAGGAGAAATATCTTCGAATAAAAGTTTTAGAACATAAAATTATGCATCCAAATCATTAAACAAAATTAATTTTGCATGCTTTGTAACGGCAGAAGTTTGATATGAAAATGTCAAAATTACCTCAAAAACAGATAGCGATAGCCATGGAACTTGAACAAAACGATGACGTTTTAGCTGTAAGAATAATTTATAATCATTTTGTTCAAGTTCCATGGCTATCGCTATCTGTTTTTGAGGTAATTTTGACATTTTCATATCAAATTTCTGCCGTTACAAAGCATATGCAAAATTAATTTTGTTTAATGATTTAGATGTAGAATTTTATGTTCTAAAACTTTTATTGGAAGATATTTTTTCTAAAATAATTAGGGAAGCAGGAAATTGCAAAAGTTTGATTTTACGGGTTAAATCCCTATTACCCGCAAAACGATTCAGCACCCTGTATATTTATATATTGAGAGAAAATCAAGAAATGTGTTAAAAAGTAGGTAGCTACAATATGTATAATAAATACAGTACCTATACGTATTTTCATAAGAAGCCATGCTAATTAGACAGCAAATTCCCCAAAACATTATAATATTATATATAGGTATAGTTAAAAACTTATCAACTATATCTACTATTAATTAAGTATATTAGGGTAATGATTATTTAATAAAAATCAGGATAGTTTATCAGAACTCTCTACTCTAGATTTTTAATAATACATATTTAATTTGTATTAAAAAGGGCTGGTTGAATAAAAGAATATTATTTTCAAAAAATGACATAATAGGTAGTACATCATCAGAGTACTGAGAAAACTCTATATGGTCTTATAACTATCATCAGAGACAGAAATAACTCAGAAATAAAATATCTCTATAGCTAATTGACCCGAACGCAATGCTGATTTCCGTACCAGCCGCCCCTTTCTGCGAAATGTGAAGTTGTACGAACAATTTCACATTTCTCAGAAATGGGGTGGCTGGTACTGACCGGCCTAAACTCCTAGTCCACCTTTGGGTACTACTAATGGTCAAATACTTTACATTAGCGGCCTTACAACAGATTATAAACGAAAAGAAATAAACATAAAAAAATGTGCATTATTTTTGTCTGTGAATGTATTATTATGAATTGCAAAAACGTAAACCGAAGCCTTAGAAGGCTTCACAAAATCTAACAAACTTGTCTGACGAGGTAATAATTTCTTCTTTTCGCGCCGAATTTCTTTGTAGCACGATAGAATTTTTTTTGTATCCTTGGTTTGTAGCTGAACAGAAATCGCGTATCCCCGAGTTCGCGCAAGTCGGGGTAGCAATTTAGGGTATTACTGTACTACGTGCCTATAATTTTTAGTGAACCTGAATAATTTTATTTAAAACCCGAAGTCTGAAGAATGATCACAAAATCCGAAGTCTTCGGTTACAAAATGACATTTTTTGACAACCCTAAATTAATCACAGAATAAAAAAAAATCTAATGAATATTAGACACTGCACTGCAGCATTGATGGAACATTTTTGCAGGAAGTATTTTGTTAACATTTTTAGGACCCGTTCGGTATCATTTGAATTCGACACATAAAGTAGTTAAAGCCAAAGCTTTAAAAAAAAATAGCCAGGATATAAACTTATTTTCAAACACAACGAAGCAAACCAGTGATGATGTCACGAACTATAATTATACATAAATACGTATAGAAACGTAAATCCGTCAAGATGATAATATATAAAATGTTTTTTTAAGAGTCAACGTATACGGTGTATATGCCTACAAAAATGTTCCAAACATTCACTAACGTTCTCGTTTCTTATTGGTCGGTCGGACATTACGTGTTGAAATGGAAGATGGCGCTTTTAATACCTACGTACATACTTGTATCTCGTACCTATGTTATACATGCCATACCTACCTACAATCAAATGTGCATACACTGGGTGGAACAAAACAAGGGCGTCAATTTTTAATTGTTATACAGACATTAATAGGATCGTCATTAGGTCGGGGCGATTGGTCCGGACGTACAACGACAGGGGCGCGCGCACAATTGATCGGGATAAAAATAAAGGTTTAAATTTGTAAGCAAATAAATAAATAATAAACATAAATTCTATAGAATTATCGCTAGGCACTTGGTAGATATGATTGATTAAAAATTAATAAACAAACACAAAATTCTACACATTTATTCATCTCAACGATCGTTTCGGGTTTCTAGCCCATGCATCAGGAGTTTAAACTAAAACTGTTTGTTTATTAAATAATGAACAAGTTTATTTCTTAATATTACATATAGTATTATACATACGCAAATCATGTTTTTCTATGATTTTATGCTTTATATCAATGTTATGCTCTATGTAGGATAATGTTTTGTGTTACAAATTTTATAAAAAATTAGTTTAATCACATCATTTTTAGGGTTCCGTACCTCAATGAAAAAACGGAACGCCTTATAGGATTGCACTTTTTTTTAATTCACCGCACTTACATTATATCGGCCAAAATGTAAAGTTACCATAATTAACGTGCGGGGGCTGAGTTGATGTTTGCCCCGAACACCAACTTGCGACGTGAAAGACTTGAACGTTAAAAATATTAATAACAACTCGCACTTTTAGTTTCAAAGATATAACCAGTATCTGAGGAATTTTTGTGTTTTCTTAAAAATGCCAAAAGTAAGAAGACCCCCCTCTTTGTACAAATTTGCAAAATTTTTGAAAAAATAAATTCGATCCGATTCGTTTGATATTAAGTCCATTTATAGAAAAAATAGCGCTGTATCGACTCCAACAAATTGTAGCGCGATATTACCTATAGTAAGTTCCGGTTCAAGTCGCATCAATTTTTCTTATTAGGGATCCTTCCGAGAATGTGCAATTTTTAGTACCTAGATTTATAAAAACTGCTCATAAAAATATGGTTTGGCAACTGACGTTTCTATTAGAGTATAGTATTGTTTAATTATGATAGTTTAGTAGCGTCATTTCTGCGAACAAACGAGTTTTGGGTCGGGCGGGTCTATATGTTTTTAACAAGTGGTGGTCCTTGGTCATTTAGTTGTTCGTCGCCAATCGAAACGCACCCTTGACCACCTTTTTTTAGAAAACATAGACCAGTCCAACCAGAAACACGTTTGTGCGCAGAAATAACGCTACTATCTCTTCTCTAACGATACTACTTTAAAGTACTCTTTTGTGGTCCACCGTCCACAATTCGATGTATGTGTAGAATATGTCATTTTAGACAAATGTTATTTATGTATCTCCCAGTATAGACGTTCAATGATCACGCAGGGTTGCGTGAGCGTCGACGAACAAGAATATTGTATTATGTTTTATTGTACCTGTTCGTACCTATGAGCTTTTAAACAGATAACTAACTCAGAAGTTTTTAAACTGTTGAAGTTGTTTAAAAAACGCATCTAAAAATGTACATCGTTAACTCGGTACGTTAATGCCCTAAGTAAATAAATAATTTGCGACAAAGGAATGAAGACTTCCACTTTTTTGTATGTTTCAGTCAATGAACGTCCATTGCAAGTTTATGGCAAATGATTTTTTATTGTATGATATGCTATGTATTTTCAATTGTATTTTATTTCTTTTTTGTATATATTTTTTTTCTGTGGCCTGTTATTGAGATTTGCCTGTTGGCTGCATTAAATAAATAAATAAATAAATAAAGGGCTAAAAGTATGAAAATTTTCATTGATATAAAGTGCCTTTTTGGTTGTACGATTTTGAGTCAAAATAGGATTATAATATAATTATTGAAAATTTTTGTTGGGAAGCAGCCAATTATATAATTGATTCCAAACATATCGGAAAAAATCATTTTATCAACCATAGTCATAGTCAGGATTTTAATCTGAATCTTTCCACTTTCGCATGAGATTATAATTACTCAAACGTGACATGATTACTAATCTAACATTCTCCTTATATGCTTCGGAATCAATTGATTTTCACTACATGCGAGTGTTAATTCATTATAGTTAGGTTGTAGATGTGAATCTTCGTACTAGCGAGAGCTCATGATGAAAGTGAAATTGGCTGCTTTCCAACAAAAATTTTCAATCAGCCGTATAAAATATAAATCTATTAATTTATCTTATAAATATATTCTTTGTCGCAAATTCTATATCTACTATAGCTGGCTCTGATTAATTACCATACACAAAAAGTTTTTTTTTATCATCGCATCTTCGAGTTAAAAAATCGTAGCTTCACTTTCAGTACAGCTGAATTGAAAGTTAAGACTTTAATCTCTCACGCTATGATGATCAAAGTTCCGAAAAAAATTTGAACGCTCGTGGGTGCACTCAAAGTTAGCAATTTTTTAAATTTTTTTCCCGGTCCGCTTGGAAGTGGTGCAGCGACGCACAGAAACGTCATCAGGGAAATCGAATATTAGGGACTGAAAGCTGAGGCTTTTCCCGTCAAAATATTGTATCCAAAAAAAATTACGATTTTTTCCAAAAATGATACATGGTTTATTGCTTGTTCTCCAAGAAAAAGAGAGAAAGAATATGATTGCGCACGTATACCGTGTCCTGTCGCTATCCAACAGCAGTCTGGCAAGACTTGTGTTGGAATTTTGAAAACTATATGGTAGACAGTTATAGAAGGGATTGACAAGTGACATTCTTGACAGATATAAATAGACTATATTGCCAACACGGTATGCGCGCGCAATCCAGGTAAAAAAGACAGGTGGATTGTTTTGAAAAATTTATAAAAAAATATTGTTTTTTCACATTTTTCGACCTTATTTAATCACCAGTATTCATTTTAAATAATGCTTGAACAATATTGTTATTTTATATCTTATGAAAGCATGGTTTATCTTTAAGTTAATAATAATATAAAATGCGACCGTTTTTTAATATATTCCATATTATCTCTATATAATATAATATAGGATATAGACTATGGACTATATAATAAAATCGATGATTGTAAAAAATAAAATTGATTTATCAATAAAAAACCATTATAATTTCATCTAATTTATTTATAAGAATTCCCATTTCATGCTGGCAAAAATTTATTACCATGCATTAGAAATTTAGTTAAGTTGAAAGCTTATGAATAAAAAGCCAAAATATTGATGTTTTCGTTACCAAGATCCCAACGTAGTATTCAAAATTAAAGCAGTGCATTTTACGGGAAGATATGTAACTACTTGTCATTTTCTTTGAACATGGTATAAAAACCGAAAACGAATGGATTGTGTGCGTTTAATGTCATGATTTTTTTGTGTACGCTCATATGCGGCACACACGTCCACATTCAAATAAAATTGTTAACTCTACACAAATTTGTCAAATACAACAAGAAATACAAATGTTTATTAATGCGGGCAAAAAGGCGTAAAGTTGATTAATTTGAACAGCGTTTTTATGGGATATGTTAAACGGGTAAAAAATTAAATCTGATAATAGAAAAACCTATGTAATAGAAAGGCAGGTAGGTATATATACTTATATAAATTTTTTTTGCTCAACTTTGCACTTACATATTATATACAACCTTCTCGTTATAATTATGTTTCATATTACAAAAATACCCACAGGCTAATTTCTACAGCCGAAAATGCTTTGGACCAACGCGGCATTTCGTAAATAATTTACCTTGAAATATAAGCGTGGTTTTAACTTTGACATTTATGTTTGTATTTTAACTTGTTCTTTCAAACGGAACAACAGCGCAATTAAAACCATAAATGATTCAATAATCCTAGTATGCCTAAATTCATAAATCGTTAATATAATACAATAGCCTTTACCCGCGTGGAAACATATTTACAAACCCCTAATTTCTGATGCAAAACTCTGTGAGCTACATAATAAATATTCACCCTCCTTGGCCTTAGCTTCTAAGCTAAAAGAGATACATGACGTTTGCTTGTGCTCATTGGGATCCGCATAATTTGTTCTATAAACATTTTCGAATTGAATTGTGGATTATAGACGCTCGACAACAAAGGTCATTAGCGACATAAATAAACATTCTCAATTTCAAAAATATATGAGAGATTTCGATTTTTTCAAACGCAAATCAACCTAAAATATGCAAATAAAAAACTGATACCAGTGCAAAGTAGGAATAGGACATATTATCGTTTTTCTACTGAAAGGGGTTGATCAGAAGCTAAAATAAACGAGTCTTACAGTCGTCATTTATGATGTGTAACATCTAACCTTCGTAGCGAGCAAAATTGCTGCTACGAGTTGATTTTAATATTTGAATAGCGCGCGCTTCTTCTTACTTCCTGTTACACATTTCCGTTGTATTGACGAAATTACTCCCAAATGTCGCATACCGATAGCTAAGATGTTATACACATAAAAAAAACCGACATTATAAACGTAAACAAAACCGCGGGTAAGATAATAAGAACAAATAAGACAAATTTGGGACAGCAAATAATTGGTTTTTTAGTTGTCTGTAAGTTTGGTAACGCTATAAAAATGATTGATTTCAAATTCCTCACACAAATTCTACAAACAAAATATATTAGCTATATATAATTTTCAAAATAACGGAAGTCTACCGTGTGACTACAATGTTGACTGGCATTGACTATATATCAGGTATTTAAAAATTCGTGTATGTATAAATATATATCTTATCGCTTTTGTATTTTAGATTTTAATTAACATCGGAATTTTTTTTCTTACCTTTATCACATTTTATTAACTACATTAATAAACAAGTTAAGTAATATTTTTAGCCCATGACCTAAACAGTTTTTTAATACATTTGTAGTAACATATTATAATACATACGTATAGACGTATAGTATATTATTTAAAAAAATATTTCTCAAATTTGATTCCGGGGTTTTATTTACAAAATACTTACATATGAGAAAATATCCGAGCTAGACACTATTAAATGATTAAATCCCAAAGGACTTGATCATTTCTCTTAAAAAATATCTAAATCAAAATATGCGAAGGATTTTTTTATTGAAAATATTGAAATCAAGTATATCTCGTTCTTTTCATATCCGTAAGTTCTACTATAATTATATAGTCCTAATTAGTAATTTAAATTTCGACATAGAACAAAAAAGTTAGTTACAAAAATAAAAACACTAGAAAAAAGATTCTAATTTTTCGTGACGCTTTAGTCTAGAAAGCTGATATTCGAGAGAAAGAGATTATAGATCATATAGAATATAGACGCTAGATAACTCTGGTCATTAGTGCCTGTAAGTTTCATTATCGAATAGATTCTTATGTATACAGAGTATAGATTTTAAAACCACGACAAAGCTCATTGAAGTGACTCAGGTCGACCCGGGATGGCTCAAAACCATTAACACTTTTAGAAAACATGAAAACAAAAGCCCGCGCACCGCACCGCATCAAGTCAACTCTGTGATCAACAGATCCGTTGCAATGCGGATTGCGAAGGTCTTCGTTTATTCTTAATTTCTTATGTTTTCTAAAAATACCGATGGACTTGAGATGAATTTAGCCGAGCGTGTACCAATGTCGTTGTTTTTACGGCGTTTCCATGTCTACTTTATTACAAGCCCCCAAGGCCCAGGTTCTACCCCAGTACTGATGTAAAAATATCAATTGGAGATTGGAGTTTTCAATTTAGGTATTATTAATAAATAATAAGTTGAAAATATGAATGCAGGATGTCAGGTTCTATAGCTGTGTGACGATATAAAAAAATGTCGATTGTTGAGCCACGCGCACACCGGATCCAAATGAGTCGACTTAGGGCGCGCCCTGCGTAAGTGATCATATCATTCCAATGCCCAGCATGCAAAATTTATATAATTAGGTTTTTATTACATATAGCTCTGATTAAATATTAATAACATATAAGTAGATTTATAGTCAACGAATATCGTTAAATAAGTTAAGTGAACATTTCTAATTTTGATGTTTAAAATTATAACCAAAATGTTCCGTTAACTGGCCATGTATCAGGAAACTTTAAGTCTTGTCCACATTAATAAATATTTATTTGTGTTGTGTATTGAATTTGAAAACTCGATGCACACATTTTTGCCACAAACTGCATAATATGGAAACTTACGATGTGCGTCTATAGACCTTTTCACCAGTAGCTACGCGCAAGCGCCGTCGCCATGGTTATGATCGCGCCTTTCAAAAGTTTCGTACGCTTTTCGTACTCTTTTTGACGCAATGACTAGGTCAGAACCGTTTTTCAATGTTAATTTAGATGAAAATGTAACTGACCGTGCTAAATTAGTGCACAAAACAGTGGAAGAACATACTTGTGCTAAATTGGGATGGTGGTTGAAGTGCCATGGCCGGAAAACTGGTGGAAGTAAACGAAAATTGGTTGAAAGGTTAAAATCATACCTGTCATAAATTGTTTATCGTAAAAAGTTTATCTTTAAAAGTACTCAAATATTTTTCTAGGGTGTTGTACCACTTCTTTAAATAATAGGTATATCTTATTTAATTACTATTTTTACTTTTTTCAAAATCAATCTCTTAAGCCATCTGTCAATATGACAATTGTCTTTGAAAAACATGACCGAATTGGGCACATGCGCAGAAAAAAATGTTCGTCGATGAAAAGGTCTATACTCAGCACATCCGTACCTATAGTTTCATAATCTAAATGAGTGAACATTCAAGTGCATCTACACCGGAACTACGATTCGGCACAAATCTCTTTGAACTTAAAAAACTCACGAAGAATGCGGATCGAGTGTATTAAGAGTATTCTCTACAGGAAGTAACCCCCTGCACTCTTCATCTCAAATCCTTCCCCTCGCCTAAAACGGTTATAGCTGTCCCGACGCTATTTTTAAAGCTAAAGGGTTCGGGTAAACGCCAAATTAAGGAGCAAGACTCACACTGCAGATCCTTCAGGCGAAAAATTGAAAAACAAATTTCTAGGAAAACCTTTTTTGTCTGACGGATCTGTAGTGTGATTCTTGGTCCTTTATTTGGCGTTTACTCGAACCCTTTAGCTTAAAAAATAGCGTCGGGAGAGCTGCAACCGTGTTTAGGCAAGGGGAAAGGATTTGAGATGAAGAGTACAAGGGGTAACTTCCCGTAGAAAATACTTACGTTTGTGTATATGTTCAATTGCGACACACACGTCCTCATTCAGACTTTTGCACGCATCAATGTATCTCAAATATAACACACAAAACAAATATTTCTATTAATGTGGACAAGGCTTTAGATGTAACTAGAACTATAAAAATATTTATTTGGAACGACATACATTTTATCGAATATCGATTAATTATTATTTAGTTAGCGAATAATTATGGCAGTAATTTCATTATAAAATATGCCCAAACTATAAAAACACTCGTCAATGGAAAGAAAAATAAAAACAAACGGAAAGTTAGATAATAAACCAATAAAAATACCAATTTTTTTGGCTTAATATATCAGAATGTTTCTACATCCACTTTGTATTTAGATATAACTAATTTGTAAAATTGACAGTTTTCGAGTTAATATATTTTTTTTAATTTAAATTCCGGAAAAATTAAAATGACAATTTTTTATGTGCACATCTTTATTGCCCCCTTCCAAATATTTCTGTTATAGTGACTTAGCGAACTGTCGTGGAAGTGATTGGCAGTTTACATTTCTACAGGGCCTATCGTGTCTAGAGCATATGCTATATTAACCTCCTTGGTCAGCTGTCAAAATTTGTTAAGGCTATCGCTATACAGATTGTATCAAATTAAACCTGTGCATAGGGCATTCTGTGTGTATAAGACAGAGATTGATACATAAAGCAATAAGTAAGAATGAGATAAATGATCGCTAATAGGATGTTACGTGATTACTGTAAATTAAACTGATAAAAGATTTACATTTTTACAGCATAGAAGGAGCGAAAAAACAAAGATGACGCTATTAGGTTGTATAAATATTATTTATTTACAGTAACCACGTAACATTCTATTAGCGATCATTTATCTCATTCTCACTTATTACTTTATGTATCGATCTCTGTCTTACACACAGAATGCCCTATGCACAGGTTTAATTTGATACAATCTGTATAATATGTAGCTGGCATCAGATTCGAATCTGAATGTTTACACATCTCGAGAGTACCGGGGTTTCAATGTTTTTTATTTTTATTTGTAATTATTACTTATATACTTTAAAGTGTAATATATTAGCGTAGTAATGCAAAAATATACTATTTTATCACATACGGTATGCAATTATCTATTCTGTCAAATATATAAATATTAAACTCACAGGTGGGTGGTCGAGAACCTATATATAAACGTTATTTTAAGCGATTATTTTCTATTTTAAATAAGTACACAATATATTATACTAACAAAATATAATAAAAGAAAATTGAACTTTTCAGATGTTATAAGATTACATTTTTATTTTAAATGTGGTTTGTACACATTTAAAAAAAATGTATTTTTATTTCTTAGCATCTAAAAAGTTCATGTAGATATTACTGTTACGAAAATATTTCAAAGAAATATTACATCACCAAAACAACGTGCAAATTTAAAATTAAAAAAATTGTAGTTCATTTTTTTTAAAGAACAAGCATGCATTCAAAACAACTATAAACTCGAGAAAAATATTAGAATGTGAATATTAGCCATACCAGTGAGGTCAGTGTTGGTAAAGTCTAAGATCGAGGGAGTAGATGATAGTGGTGCGATTTCTATAACAGAAATACATCAATCAATTTACAAATAATATTAAAAGCATGTATAAATTATATTATAAAAGCAAATGCAAGATTTATATTAAATTTATCAGCCTTAAGTCTTAATTAGGTGTTCTTATCGTTCCATATTAATTATTTAATACGAATGTAATTCGTTTAGGGCACGAACATGCCGAAGATTCCTCGATGGCGCGGTTTAGATCGATGTCGCTGTTTCTACATCGATGGCACCTCTTTGTAAAACAAATTATGTTCTTAAGACTTCATGGTTTCCGGGCTTGTAGGCCGTGGTCCGGTGGTATTTCTACCTGACGTTTCGTCTACAACTGCGGTAGACGAAACGTCAGGTAGAAATACCACCGGACCACGGCCTACAAGCCCGGAAACCATGAAGTACAGAGTTCACTAGTTAGTTGTTACGTTCGTTTAGGTGTGTGTGTGTCAAACGACATGAAGATGGTGTATTCGACAAATCAGAATGGACCCTGACTGCAGGGCCTAGTCGCTTGTGTTTTTTTAAGGCCACCAACAGCCAGGGTTACTTAGTTCTAGCTACAATAATTTCATTGTACATTTACAGCAGTAGAAACATCTTCACGCACAAAATTAAAGAATACTTGTTCGTATAATATCGTTTACACGAAAGCACTTTAAAAACTCGCTTTCAATTTTAAATTTTAATTAATATCTTAACAATATAAACGTTTTGTTCCATTTTAACACTTGTGACATTATTGTGTTGGATACTAAAACTTTATACCAACATTGCGAAACAACGTTAGTGCATACTGCCTATACCTACCCATAATAAATAACTGTATATTACCATACATTTTTAATGTAATATAAGAACTTGTAGCTAAATATATACAAGATGTCCCACAAAAATCATGGCATAAATGAAACAATACGACGGCGATTCCGTTTTCTGTTTAATCTAAACTAACCGTATTTATAATAATTATTAATTAATTCAACAATGAATTTTTAATCCACAAGGCATCCACTAGGTAGTGAATAGTATTTCTTAACATATCAGTCAGCATATTATGCCATCATGATTGTTAAACGTCAAACGATTGTTATAAGATATATAAGGAAAAAATCAGAAGCCACTGTCAGGACTTGAACCTGATGGCATAATATGCTGACTGATATGTTAAGAAATACTATTCACTACCTAGTGGATGCCTTGTGGATTAAAAATTCATTGTTGAATTAATTAATAATTATTATATTGTTGTCCACAGTTACCTAACTCATATATTGTTATTTAACCGTATTTACCCGGCGTTGCTCGGGAATGAGAGCCCTCGGTTATATCGTAATGAGATATATAGACTAAAACCTCCCCCAGGGGGAACATTGGAATGTAGTTGTTCTCGCAATTGCATTCCAATGTTCTTTGGGTATTGGCGTTCTCAGGAGCCAAAGCTCGTACTAGTCGGTTTGTGTATGCCGGCTGGCAGATTCTAATACACAAATGGATTATTATTTGTTGTGTTGAAGACGCTAATGACCTGAGTTGTCGACGCGTTTATAATCTACAATAATAATAATAGACTAAAACCTTCTCAAATACACATAATCTGATTTAACCACGCGTGATTTCGATCGCATTAAGTTTTGACATACGAATCTTATAATCTTAATCTGATCACATCCAAATAAAAAATATCATCTATATTTTTTAAATTTGAATTCGGTTCACTCGTTCACCATTGATGCTAGTAGGTAGGTAAAAACATATACGGAAAGATAAAAAAATCTAGAAGCACGTTTTTCCGTCTAATTATACTATCATATAATTTACCCAAAAATCTAGAAAAACCCGCAAGAAAGCGAAATTACAGTACTATATTTTATATTATAGCTTTGTTCCAACCACTCTGAATACCGTAATATTACCGTCACGCTCATGTGCAGTGGATAGAATGCGTTCCAACCGAACTTGTGATCGTTTGTGAACGATTCTTAAAGCGTTCCGAGCGAATTTGTGATAGTTTGTGAACGGTTTCCGAACGATCATTTCGGTACATAGTGTATATTAATATTGAGACCGACACTTCAGATAATTTTATTTTTGACGAACTTTACTACAAAATTTTTAAAAAATCATTCAGATTAAACTTTTGAAAAAAATCTAAGAAAAGTCAATAAAAATAAGTATATTTGAAATTTCGGCACTGCTAAGAAACATGAAGTATAGTCAATGTTGACACTTGACAGTAGTGTGACAATCTAGTCATTAATCAAACATTGCTTCACATTATCTGTCCACACATAGCACAAGGCATATCAAAGTTGCCGACGATGGATTGGAAGTCGTGGAACACGAATTATTACGAAACAGAGTCGGACTCGTCACTCGTATTATTGTTTGAGCGTATAGCAAGGGCAATGTCGGACGGAGCATTTTCTGTCGATTTGGTCTCATCGTCTCGAGAAATATTACTCGAGATGACGCGACGCGATCATGATGCTGTCGTCGCAACGATTGATTCTAGCATAGAATGGCGTATCGTAGCATGCGAAAACGGCAGGAAAAGTCACAATGGATCTAGGGAAATCAATTAAGTAGGGACTGACAAGTTTGAGTAAAACAAACTATCTACAAGAAATTATTAGTCCTATCCGTAAATAAATTCACATATTAGTGAATAACACAATATATCAGACGACATATTATGGAAACTTGCCTGACGCGTAATCGGGAGTTTCGGGTTCAAGTCCCGACAGTGGTATTTACATTTTTCTTATATTATATAGCCTTCTATTAAATATTATGGCGATAATATGTCGCCTGATATATTGTATTATTTACTAATATGTGAATTTATTTACGGATAGGACTAATAATTTCTTTTCAATTATTTGCGAGAAAATTACTTACAGTATCTTATTTAGTTAACAATTAGATTAACAATCAATATTGTTATTACTTCCTATACTGTACAAATTCACTATTTTAGTGAAATTAACATAAGGACATCAGACGATATTAATCGACATAACATGCCCTTATTAATTATTGTAGAAAGGCTACATAAGAAAAATTTAAATGCACCGCCGGGAATCGAACCCGGAACACCCAATATCGCGTCGGGCAAGTTTTCCAGTTACTCCACGGTGCCCATGGCGTACACTTAATCTTTTCTTATATATAGCACAAATACACCGCAAGTCCACAAACTGCGAGAGCTAATATTATTTTTTATTTTTATAACAACACTACAATGAATGTTGCTTTTCTCAAAATAGGCCGGATATGCCTAGATATGCCGGATATGCCTAGATACTGTAAGTAATTTTCTCGCAAATAATTGAAATTATTACTAGGCATATCCGGCCTATTTTGAGAAAAGCAACATTCATTGTAGTGTTGTTATAAAAATAAAAAATAATATTAGCTCTCGCAGTTTGTGGACTTGCGGTGTATTTGTGCTATATATAAGAAAAGATTAAGTGTACGCCATGGGCACCGTGGAGTAACTGGAAAACTTGCCCGACGCGATATTGGGTGTTCCGGGTTCGATTCCCGGCGGTGCATTTAAATTTTTCTTATGTAGCCTTTCTACAATAATTAATAAGGGCATGTTATGTCGATTAATATCGTCTGATGTCCTTATGTTAATTTCACTAAAATAGTGAATTTGTACAGTATAGGAAGTAATAACAATATTGATTGTTAATCTAATTGTTAACTAATAATTTCTTGATTAATTATAATACCGTAAAAAAACCTACAGATATTCTGTATTTTAAACTATCTACAGTTTAAAAGAAAATCATCGGTTGTCGGTTGATACAGATACAAATAATTCTTCAATATGAGTATGAAAAATAATATATTAATACAAGTTTCGAATTAGATGATCAACTAAATGAACAGAGCATTTCGATATTTTATGTAAAATATACTCAAAGTGAATGTTATCATAGCAGTCGGTAAAAAACATTTTTTGCAAAATAACTATACAAAGACAGAAATAGAGTTTTTGTTATTCAGAAAAGAACAAATAGATTTATTAACTTCCCACTGGAAGTTATTGTAATGGGTCCGAAAATCGAAATCAAAAAGGAAAAAAAATTTTAATGTTTCAAGGTCACTACACTATTTTTACACTACTTTTAGAAAGATGTCTGTGTGTGTGTGTGTGTGTGTGTGTACGTACGTACGTACGTACGTACGTATGTGTACATTTCTTTCAAAGACGAAATCTCGAGAACGAAAAATGATATCGACTACGTTAGGGTGCCAATCGACGCGTATTAACGTAAATATGATCTGAAAGAAATTTTTTCAAAATCGGTTCAGCCGTTCTTTTTTCTTAACCAAATAACCTCCAAAAAAGTAGATTTTACACAATATCTCGCGAATAAAAAATTATATCGACTTCGTAAGGGTGTCAATCGAGGCGTGTTAACGTCATTTTGATCCGACATAAATTTTATAAAAATCGGTTCAGCCGTTTTTTTTTTTTTTTTTTTTTAAATTATTGATTATTTAATGATTGAAATGATTACTTTTCTGTGTAATATCTAATTTAATTATTATTATTAAATATTTATCAAACTGGGAAGTTCGTCGTGTGGACCTCAAGGGTCGCACTTTAGTCCTAATAAACGACCCACCTCACGGCTTGTTTTTTAAGCAAAAATACCTTTAGATAAAATAGTATTTTAATGTTGGTATTAATTAGGTACCATAAACGATCCACAGATAGAAATTAAAATGCTAGTAAAATGAGATACAGTATAAAAAAAAACAATTATCGTTTTAAAAAAATTTCGACTGTTTCGAATGGCATCGCCACCATCTTCTGCAGGGACAAGTAGCATGATCAAGCTACAATTATTTACAAAAGTTATAGAAAAAATACAAATTAATGTATATTGTATACTTACAAATTAAATATTAAAATTGTTATGTCTTCTATAAATGATACACCGTGTTGCGAATTTAGTATTAATGCATATTGGTATTTACGTTTATTAGATACTAAATTTTACATGAGTTGGGTTATTTTGACCAAAGTATATAGGTAATACAAACTTTAAGTCTAAGATGTGTTTATTATAACAAACGTAAAGCCCTGTGATCGGACGGACGAACAGACATCGCATAGACAGAGTAATAGGGTTCCATACGCAGGTACGGAACCCTAAAAACGTAAAAATTAAATTACAAACACGTTACTATTTTGTACAATACCTAAATGAGTATTGATTGTAAATTCAGAAATGAGTTTTGTGATTTTGAAATATTAAAATAATATATAATGTTATAAAAAACCCTTCCAATATTTGTTTGAAAATGTAGCGTTTTTACATACCTACTATACGATAAATGTAAATGAATAAGATTTTCCGTTAACACAGATCAGACAGGCGACTTTACATATAATCGACCACCAAAGTAAAAACATAAAAAAGATAAAAGTGAACATTAATTTTTTAATGTGTTTGATGAAACGAAGATAACGATTTCAGCACCCATCGAAATTGACTGGCTAGCAGAAGCAAACACAATAAAGAAAAAATATGTACCTATGTCTATATTAACTGGATAAGTATCGCTATTCGCTGCTTACAAATACATTATATTGTTAAGTGTGTCAAACCTCAACATTCAGTGGGGCGTAATATAAGGGAACGTGGTCAAAACTGATAATTTTCAAGTTCCAGAAATTTGCGCCAAATATTATCCGTATTTAAAAAGGAATGCATGGGGCATTAAATGGTATAATTAAATGTGCCTGCTTAAGTGTCAGATTTTAGATATATTTTAGGCAATTAAACCTAGAGTTTGTTTATGTGTGCGGTTCGAAGTGAAGTGTGTTTGTTTAGTGAATTAGTGTTTAAAATTTTAATTTTGTTTATCTTCTTATGGAAAATCCAGTAAGTGGGCAAATCTTCCTTATATTATGTGCTAACTTTCCTTTAATCTATCCTGGCAATTATAAATATAAAAGTGTTGGACCACAGATAAGATGATCGAGGACAGGTGCCAATTTACTCTATAGTTTGCTTACTTTTTACAGGAAAACAGATTTTATATCTAAAATATAAAAACCAATTTTCACCAAAAATCTGAGATACACTATTTTACCTCGCCACCATAGATTTAATATACAGCGTGATTTACACCAGGAGGCGAAAAATGAAAATTTTTGTTCATGATTGTGTTGTAAGCATAAAATGTTAAATGACTTTTTCTGTTCGGACATTGTTTTGGAGATATCGAGGTTCAAACTTTTTAAAGACGTAAGTTCAATTTTCATTGAAAAAAACTATTACTATTAGCCCAGGAAATGAAAGGAAAAAAACACCCGATGTCGCAAATAATTCCAAAGGAGCTGGATTTTTCACAGATGGTAGAACACCTTTAGACATGTATTTTTACAAAAGTCCCCGGTTATCCCCCTTGTGCTTCCCCCGCCATCCCCTTTTGAATATAATTTTGCAAGCCTTAAGGAAAACGCTAATATCTCCTTAACCAATGTCTGAAATCAGACGACTTTTTTTTTGTTTTGTTCCTAATTAGTTACTCTAAAAAATTTCCCTCTTCAATTTTGCGATAAAATCAATATATGCTTTGCAATTTATTAATAAAGAGAAAATATCAGTTTTTAAAAGAATATTTCACAAAATATTTCCATATAACTTTTTGCTAAGCCTGTTAGGGTAAAAGTTGTTCAAGTAAGATTTGTAGACAATATTTGTAGCTTTAAAATGATGTATATATTGATAGACTTTAGTTAATTATAGGGCAAGTGGGCTGTTAATAATGAGCGCAGCGGTCGGACGCATAGCAATAAAATTAAAAAAACTTATGGATTGTATTTATTTATTTGTAATAAAATTATTTATCTAACATTGAAGCGTTTTTAGGGTTCCGTAGCCAAATGGCAAAAAGGGAACCCTTATAATTTCATCCTGTCCGTCTGTCCGTCCGTATGTCACAGTCATTTTACTCGGAAACTATTGGCACACTATAGATGAAATTTGGAAGGTAGGTGTTTTCTATGAACTGCTATACAATGGTTAAGTGAAATTACGAAAAAAATAGTGGTGGCACACCATATATGTAACTGAGGGATAAAAAAATTCCAGTGCACATAAGCGTGTGGGGTATCATTAGATAGGCCTTCAAAAATGATGTAGAAGTTTCAAAATGACTTTTTTATTTAAGTCAACAGTTGGTATGTAAATGAAGTAGAATTTATAAAATACTTCCAACGAAAATCGGTTTGAATAAGAAATGTTGTGTAGTTTTTGACATACATTGTACCTTGCAAAAGGTGGGGCATAAGATATTTTTTGCCATACCCACTACAAAATAGCTACTTACGATGTATGTATAGCGGCCTTTTATGAGTCATTTCACAGGCAGGTGTGCGGAAAGTGTTTTACTTTCCGCACTAGTGCGGGAAGTAAACGGTTGCCATAGGAACTTCTGTTTATTCGCTCTAAACGCCTGCGTGCGTCTGCCATTACTTTCTCACGAACTTCACGGCATACTGTAGAAGTAAAGATGGCAACGCAAATGAACTGTCAAATTTTTTTGAAAATGAAGTGAAAAGTAGGTATTTTGTAGTGGGTATGGCAAAAAATTCCATATATATTATATGTCGTGCGTAATGGTATTACGGCTCGTGTGACTGTAAAAACTCGCTATCGCTCGTTCTTACATACTGTCATCACTCGCCGTAATAGTCCATTACACATCTAGATATACAATCTACTATTTGTTTGCATATATTCGTGCCAACATGACACCGGGACAACTTTTGGCAGCCAAAATACCACGAAATTTTAACATTGTTTTTGTTTTTTCGAAATATCTCAGAAACGGTCGACTTAAGCGATTCTTTCGTTATGTAATGTTTTAAATAGGATTACATTTCCTACCATTTTCATTCCTACAAATTTTCCGTGGTAAGAATAGTAAGCGCGCTACAGCTTCTTGAATATCACGCCTTAGAAACCAATTGTTAAGATATAAGGTCCTTTTCAATAGCTTTATTTACTGTGTTCTTCATCGAATTTTAAGTTGAAAATACACATGTTCATAAAGCAAAGAACACCCTAAATTATGATTTTTGTCCCATATCGATATCTTCAAAAATTTAGAAGCTTTAGCCTGTCAAAGCTGAAATCATCATAGAGCCTTACATTTTTTTTTGACACGCGTTACGAGTACTTTCTATACCGAATAAAAAAATGTCCGTCTAGGAACCTATAGAAAATTTAATGCCATAAACAATTATTTACGTCCAATTTCACTAACTTGCGAAATTTTCAAGTTATAAGCATTTATGTACATGTTTTTACCTTTTGACATAAAATTGAAACACTTGTTGCGAAGTGCTCTGTAGAGTGACCACTTTCAAATTTTTTAAATTTTTTTACTCACTTAGATAACCCATGAATAGGTCTACAGCTTCTATATGTAAACTTAATATTTCTCGAACACTCTTCTTAGTAGAGCACTTCGCGTCAAGCGTTTTAATTTTATGTCAAAAAGTAAAAACATGAACATTAATGCTTATAACTTGAAAATTTTTCAAGTTAGTGAGATTGGACCTTAAATTTTTTATAGGTTACTAGACGGAAATTTTTTTATTCGGTATGGAAAGTACTCGTAACACGTGTCCAAAAAAAAAGTAAGGCTCTATGATGACTTCAACTTTGACTGGCTATAGCTTCTAAATTTTTAACGATATCGATATGGGACAAAAATCACGATTTAGAGCGTTCTTTGCTTTATGAACATGTGCATTTTCAATTTAAAATTCGATGAAGAACACAATAAATAAAGCTATTGAAAAGGACATTACGTTTTAACAATCGGTTTCCAAGGCTACAAAAAGCGCGTGCGATTTTCAAGAAGCTGTAGCGCGCTTACTATTTGTACCACAGAAAATTTGTAAGGATGAAAATTGTAGGAAATGTAATCCTATTTAATATGAAAGAATCGTTTTTGAGATATTTCGAAACAGGCTCATCAAAAAGTTATATGCAAATATTTTGTGAAATATTCTTTTAAAAACTGATATTTTCTCTTTATTAATAATTTGCAAAGCATATATTGATTTTATCGCAAAATTGAAGAGGGAAATTTTTTTAGAGTAACTAATTAGGAACAAAACAAAAAAAAAGTCGTCTGATTTCAGACATTGGTTAAGGAGATATTAGCGTTTTCCGTAAGGCTTGCAAAATTATATTCAAAAGGGGATGGCGGGGGAAGCACAAGGGGGATAACCGGGGACTTTAGTAAAAATACATGTCTAAAGGTGTTCTACCATCTGTGAAAAATCCAGCTCCTTTGGAATTATTTGCGACCTAAAACCTTTATTTCCCGGGCTATATGTCGCATTATCGCATTTATTATGAAAACTTTATTTTATAATATTACTTGCTGAACTACATTCTTAGAAAAAATTCACAGATTTCGCAATCCTTGCAACCATCGAGGACATTGGAAATGATAACAGCATATATATGAAACATAATTAACTGTTTATTATACACACAATATTTATCAATGCACTGTTTAGTTTTGTCAGGAATAACAGCTATTATTCTTCTGATATATACGCGTTCACTTTTGCTTGATTATTTAACTTTTAAATGGATTTTTCTACAGTATTTATTAACATTTGCTCAAAAATAACACCGCAGATCGTCGCAAATACCTTTCAATTAACTAGACATGATATAAAACACATTTCGAAAAAATTGCACTTGTTCAATTTTGCATGAGTGCTCCTCACTTGATCGCGACACCGTTGTCTTTTGGCCTTGAACGAAAACTCGTAACTCTGCCCCCATATACGAACATAAACATTTCCAATGTTAAAAATGTGACAATTGCAAACAATTGGTAAATAAGTCTTTTGTTTTCAAACAATTTTCATGTCTTTCTATTGATTTTTAGGACAAAAATTAAACAAGTTTAGAAAACTCCATGCATCGATTTCTCCAAAACAAACACCGATCGGGAAAAATGAATTTTACATTTTATCCTTACAATCCAATCACGAACACGCATTTTCATTTTTCGCCTCCCGATGTAAATCACGCTGTATGCTGAGAAATTATCTCACGTTATAGTAATCAAACACAGGTTTAACAGGCCTGATGCAAGATGTCCCAGTGCCCTGAGACAAGGCCATTAAACTAAAATCAAAAGTTGAACCATTAATTTTTATATTACTTATAACTATATAACTCATCATAAGGGTAATAAAATGGTGAGAAACAAAAGCCAACGAACAAAAATATGTGAAGATTGCGGTGACTATTTCGTTCCGATACGTTTTATTGAATTTGGTCGAACATATAAACCGTTTTAATGCATGCCATATTCCCAACTGGACATTCCTGATCTCTTATTAAAGAAGTGATTTTTAAGTTTCTAGTAATCTGCGCTAAATATTAAATTAAATATTTTCTAAACGAGTATCAGTTACTGAAGTTCGAATGCGGTTTTTTAACACATAAAAGTATTATTAAGGTTTTTTGGAAATTTTGTAGCAGCCAAATTATATTAATATAGAAAGTTTTATTTATTTAAACGTTTCGCCTTTTTATATTAATACAATTTGGCTGCTACAAAATTTCCAAAAAACCCTATAATATCCTCAGCCGTACTAAATTCACTATACGCAAAAGTATTTTTATTTATTTTTCAATAAATTAGCAATCAATTAAACAGACAAAATGATTATAATTTAAAACAAGCGGCCAAGTGCGTGTCGGACCACGCACAGTAAAAGGGTTCCGTAGTCGGCCGAAAATATCCCATATCTCAAAAACTACACAACATAACTTATTCAAACCAATTTGGAAGTGTTTTTTAAGTTCTACGACATTAATTTTTTCAGAAATTTCTACCCCATAGTTGAAAAGTTAGAGAGGGACACACTTTTTACGACTTTAGAAGCGCATATTTATTGACTTAAATAAAAAAAATCATTTTAAAACTTCTTCATTATTTTCGAAGACCTATCTAACGATACCCCACACGCTTATGTGCACTGGAAATTTTTTTTCATCCCTCATTTACATGTATGGAGTGCCACCCCTATTTTTTTTTATTGTATAGCGGTTCATAGAAGACACTTACTTTCCAAATGTCGTCTATATAGTGCCAATAGTTTACGAGTAAAATGGCTGTCACATACGGACGGACAGACAGATGGACGGACAGACGGGCAGGACAAATTATAAGGGTTCCGTTTTTACCATTTGGTTACGGAACCCTAAAAATTCGGTGTTTGAAAAAAACCACTACACTGAACGAACGTCGATTTTTTTAAATTATAATGATTGTATCTGTACTTTAATTGGTCGTTAATTTATTGAAAAATAATTATAATTTTATTTATTCTTGTTTCAAATATCAAAGTTTCAGCGTTTTAAAATTTAGTCAACGACGCACCGAAGTGACTTTTTATCGTAAATTTTATGCTCTACAAAATTGTCATTTGACCCTATTTAGCACGATTCACACAGCGTTTTGAATGAAAGCTCTAAAAATAGAAATTTAACGAATTGTTCATCCTTTTTCTTGTAATTGCTGTAATATGGGTTCCAGAAACTTAAATTATTGTTATAGATACACCACCGTGCTTTTTGGAATTATTCGGATTTAAAGCTTAAAACATTTGTAAAAGTAATAAAAAGTGAAAAATAATGTTTTAAATAATTTAAAACATTATTTTTCACTCTAGATTTTATTACTTTTTCTCGAAAAGTATAATACCTACATGTGAATACTCGAAACATAACTACTGACGCTCTGTGAATGCTATCAGTCAGGATAATGCAATCTTTGCTTTGCCAATTATTGGCAAAGCAGAGATTGTGCATTGCATTTACACGACTCAGTACTTTGCACCCGCACAACTATGTTAAACAAGCTGTAACTATTGAACTGTAGGTAATTACTAACCACTCGTCAGTATGTAATCAACTAGTAATCACCGGTAATCAGAAAAACACAGGTTAAACAATTGTAAAGTAATAGAATGGAAGTTATTACTTATTAGTTACTTGTCACAGCGCAATGTTTGGATTGGTTAAATAAATATAATACAATATAAATCGTGTAAATTATTTTACAGAGTGGTTTTATGAACTGCAATATTTATACCAATAAATATAGCATGTAGCTTAAAAATGGCTTTATATATGAATTTATTATGACAACGAGTATATTGCCGCTATATATAACATTGTTTTTTATTATTCGTTTTCCGTCAATTGTACGTAACGTAACGCTTTTCAGGTGCAGTAAAATACTCAGGTAGGATGATTAATTAACAGAAGAGTTTAGTGGATAATTTTTGTTTAAAAACAAAGGCTTATAAATGTTATGTTTCATATCAGTGCCTCAAAGTCAGACTGACCTAATTCACATATTTTTTCATAAAACACCTTTTATGTAGGTACTATACTTAACTTTAAATGCCTGCGCCATAAAATATCATTCCCTGCCTTCTGGCAGATTCAAAATTGCATAATATGATTAATTTTGGAACAGCCAGCAAACTGCAAGAATCTATTTCTAAAAAATTAAACAATTCAAATGGGTATCTGTTTTTTATTTTCAAATACTCATATCTCTTCTGCGATATTTTCAGATATGACTGGTCAGTCTGGCTCTGAGACAGAGAGATATCTGATAATTGCAATTTGCAAAATATATTTTATACCTCGAAAAATTGTAAAAACGGCAGTCCTGTTACTATTTTATAGGTATAGGTATATTAAAACTGCTAGTTTTGATTATCTGAATGCTGAAGTGAAGTGATAAAAATATTTTGCTGAGTTAACAATGAAATGTTTCTAAATACTTATTAAAAGTAACCACATAACAATTTCTTCTCGCTAACCATGTTAGCATCATCAGGATGATCATCCTGATCATGGTAACTTGTATTTACTTTTAATATTTAATGTCTTTACAGCAAAGGTTCCACTCTTACATGAATAAAATGTTTACTCGTACCCATTCTGTAAAATCGTAAATTTGCATAGTGAGTTCTGCTAACCGGCAGCGATTATATACCTTCTGATCAAACGACATTATATATACTCAATCAGTTTACAGTTGAAATATGTAAGAAAAACAATCCACATTATAGGTATAGGTACTCGTTTTGTTATACGTACCTATAACTTATTTTAATTTTTATTATAAATTAAATATGCAAGTAAAATTAAATATCTACTTTACATAGGTACAATGTACCAAGATGAATTTAACAATAACTACATAATTCTGACGAAAAGTTTTGGTTTCTAAATAATATAACGACCCCGGACCATTCATTAACTAGTATTAAGTTTATAATTTATTCTATAATACAAATTCTGGAAACACGTTTTCCCGTCTAAGTTATAGATACTAGATATACAATACATTTTTAGAGTGTTGGGTCTCCAAGTCACTATATGAATATTTAACCACTGCACCTGAAGATAGCAACTCAGGAAGTCACAAGACGGACATCAAAAAATACAAGGTATTTCTAATACTTCATAATATAGATATACAAAATCCCTTGTCCTTCCTCCTTAAAAAAATGCCGCATACACATAAATAAAACGTAATTACAGAGGTCCTGTTAAAGCTTCTAATTCTAGAATGTAGAAGTATTGTTTAATTTTCAAAAAATCAAGCAAACACAAAATATGAACTAAGTACTGACTGTAAGCTGTAGAATATATAGCACTTAAATATTTATTATATTTACAAAGAATCTCGCAAATATTTATGATTCGCCATTAAGAAATTTCACGTATTGTATATGCTGATATTTTTTAAACACATTATCCTGTCACCGGATGTAGGCACTGATATTAAAAAATATATTTATTTATACTGTGTAAACAATTTATTGGATCTCATATATTTTTATATACTTAGAAGTAATAATAATTATTGTTTTAAAGTATGTTTTTTTTATTTTCCAGTCCATAAAAAGACATTGGTTATATATTTATTCTGTGTGTCATTTCTTTTGTATTTTATTACATATCAGATGATTCCGTCGTAAAAAAGCAATAAATTATTTCTAAAAACGAACCCTGGAACACGTCGAAGGGTAATTAAAAAGAACTGGTCTAACAAATTACTGACAGCATAAATTAATTAGTGTCATCGTCAGAATTTTTAATTACTTTTCTATGATTATAAATTCGTATAATGTTAATTTATATTTATGTTTTCATGTAAAATGAATAATTTTTAATAGTTTACAATGTGCGTTAATTATTATTATAGGAGGACATATCAAGATAATATGATGGAAATGTTATAAATTATTATATAAATACTTGTACGATAGATTTACTCCATCGGTTTTCTAAATAACTGCAGGAGATTTGTAAAAAATGTTCGTTTAAAAAGACGTATAGGTTATAGTTTGTCAACCTAGTTGTACGTGGGCCGTCTTTGCAAGTAAAAATTATTTCTCGGCTTTGTTATTTTTTCTGTGTATACTATCAGTCACAATCAACTAGACATACACGGGCCCACCCGCACATCTGTTAGAGTGACAAGCTGTTATGTCAGATTTTCCGGATCTGAAGATAGTTTTGAATTATCGTACTTGCAAGTCACACAGACAGTTGGAACAGTTTCCAAAGCAATGTTACAGCTAAACAAATCTATCACTATAATATTATTATGATAATAATTTGTACCTATCTGCGTACTTCACATGTATGGTATTCCGTGAAACATGGTGTAGGTATATTTTCATAGATTTTCAAAATCTATCTAGGAAATATACGAATACCTACACAAAAATTGATTCATATTATTACAGAAAACAGAAACTGAATCGAAAAGCAAGCTTTTAAAAAAATATGTTCAAAAATTTAAATTTTACAAATACCTACTACTGAAGATGAAATAATTCCTTTTTAAACAAACATGGACATTTTATCATCAACAGGAAATCCTTTTAAATATTAGGTACAAGAAAGCACACACAAGTAAGTATATATCGTATATATAGGTATACAGAGTCACACGTACCGTCCTTTTTAAAAAGTGCTTAAAGTTTGAATATTCTACGTGTCCCAAGAAATTCCATGCACACATTTCATCTATACTGGGTGTACCAGAAATAGCAGCGAGGATCCACTTGACCGTTTGATCAGAATCTTGTTGACAGATGTATACAGACAAAACAGATGGATAGCTTTTTTTTTTGCAAAAACGCGTTTTTTTAAACTTCAGTAAAATCAAAAAGTGAAAATATTTTAAAATTGCGAAAAGTAAATTTCGATTTAAATAGATACCTACTGTTAGTACCTACTAATTATACTATGAAGCAAAAAAAAGGCAATACAACAATAATCTAGATTTGTTAATGAAACAGCATTTGCATTTTGAAAACCAAATTCGACTAATATATAATATATTATTTTGTATTTCAATGATAACTTAACCTTCAAACATCACTATATCTGGATTTACGCGCATAATATAGGTATATCGTCTGAAATTATAGAGCTATAATATATGCTATAATAAAAGTTTACAGGTTTACAGAATTAATGCTTTTATAGAGCAAAACTACAGTATAAAGCCTATATACTAATTACTCAGACTCTGATTAGAAATGGACGTGAAGATGGGCTGCCGCCTATACCACCACTAACCTATCTCTTTTTTACCCGACTGCGCACGCAAAGGAGTGGTAATGTGTTTATCAGTCTATGTATGTTTGTATGTTCCTTTGAAGCACTACACAGACCAAACGCCTGGGCCGATTTTTATGATTCACACGTCAATCGATTCCCCTTAGTCCGGCGAGTGTTACTAAAGACATGACGTTAGTGAAAATTCAATATGGCGACTACAGGACGCCATATTGTGAAAATGAAAAAAATGAAAGTCAACAAACTATGTCAAGTGGGGTATCGTTGAATAGGTATTTAAAAATCATTTTTAGTTTTCCCTCAACATTTTTCGACTAACCGTTTAGGATCTATATCGATTTATTTTTAACTAAAAACATTTGAAATAAAAAATTTATTTTAAAAAACAAAAAACCCGACTGCGTAAAAATCGAACTTAAAAGATGGAAACAAGATCAAATGATAACATGCAGTCGGAGGTATTTCTGTTCAATTTGTTACTACTATGCCTCCGACTGCATGTTATCATTTGATCTTGTTTCCATCTTTTAAGTTCGATTTTTACGCAGTCGGGTTTTTTGTTTTTTAAAATAAATTTTTTTAAGCGATACTTTTTCTGGCGTTTTCCACCGTCCATTCTGTAAGTCAATAGTTGAAACAACCTGAGTACAGCGGCAACAGACGACCGAAGTACGTTATTATGAACAGTGGTATGCCATAGCGAGCGGTGTGTCGCGGTCGCGAGAAGCCCGCAATCGTCGGATGTTTGTTCAACCAATAAGCGATGCTTTAATGTGGCAGTGTTTACAAATTCAATATGCTGTATCGAAGGACTCAAATGCACATAATATATCTACATACACAACACACATATTATTGTGTGACACGACGTATTATCTCTATGTATGCATGCGTCTATTTGCATATTCGTGTATACCTACATAAAGTGTCAACAAATATTCCTAATGGTTTTATGTTCTTGCTAGATGGATCTTAAATAATTGTATTTAGTCCCGGTTCAGAATGGCACTATGCGTTGACGTCGTCCGCTTAATCAAATATGCACAATGTGACCATAACATTGGCGAGGTCAGAGTTAGTAGAGGGCAAGTGCTCTTAAAAGTACTCGCCCATAACCCCCTACATTTTCATAGAAATCACTAAAACTCGCAAGAAAATGAAATTAAAGGCGTCCCGATAAAATTTCATTTACGTTGTATGTCTGTAATTTCATTTTTTCGCGAGTTTTTTCCGAGTTTTTCTTTGTCTATTTTGTCAATTTCAATACTGGATTCGATTTAAAGATGTCGGCTAAGGGGGCTTCAATTAGGAAGTTTCCATTGGACGAAAATACTAATTATGATACAGTCAGATCATTGTAATGAAGATAACTTTAAAAATTCTGAAAGAATCATTTTGATATCTTTAATTTCAACGGAGATATTCAATTTCTTGTACGTGGGGTCGCAAACGAAACTGATTTATGAATATATGACGTCACGCGGTACATGTTTGCTGTTTTTTAGCTTTGTGAGTAATTAGAACCGAAGTTACTTAGTAACTATTTTGTTGTAATACAGACTTTTCTATCTATATATATAAAAGAAAGTCGTGTTAGTTAGTTACACCATTTATAACTCGAGAACGGCTGGACCGATTTTCATAATCTTTTATTTTTTGGATTTGTCTCCGCCCTGGTTAACAGAATAACTATTAAAACATCGGAAAAATTCACCCGAGAGCGAACGAACGAAGCGAGTGAGTAATGTACCACCCGGGAGCGAACGAGCGAAGCGAGTGAGTAGTGTATTGCAGTCCGGGCGAATCCGGGCCGGGCCGCTAGTTTATATTAAATTAAAATTAACTGTCAAAAATTTAGATATGTCAATATTTTCCGTCATCAACTGGTTTGTTTTTAATGTTTCCATAACAATTTACGAGTTTAAAGAAAGAGATTTATCGGAAGTTACCACGTTAAATTACCACACATACAAACTGAAAATAACTTTTGAAAATATCATGCCGCGTGACGTCACCCGGACTGAAAATTCAATTTCTTATGGAAAATTGTCAAATTCAAACTTTGAAGTAGCACAACTTTGTTGTTTTTAAAAATATTTCAAAAATTCTTCCGCCATTAATTTTGAAATTTTTACATGTTGTCGGAATAGCCAGGAAATTACTTCGAAAAAAGACACGCAGATATATTTGTTGGCGTCACTCACCGCATATTGCGTAAATATAGACAAAGCTTGGTACATAATATTAATTAGGTACATTTGGCAAATTTAGAGGAAGTATCTTAGGCAAAATAATCTTAATAATCCCTGTAGGTATACATATAAGTGTTCTCCATTTGTGAATTTTTGCAAGTCTGGCAACCTTTCTCCTTTGCGTTTTAGGTGGCATGCAGAAATTAGACACATTTTTCATGTAACTTAATTATTAAATTTCATTATTGAGTCAAATGTTGACATATTGTAATCTTTAAATAATTTCGTCACCACGGTCCTCGCCTAAATTTTGTTTGCTATAAAAGGACTTTTAGCATTGAAAGTCGTTACAAAAACCCGGCACAAAAGTTAAGCCATATAGCATACGCGGTCATATAATATAGGAAATTTAAATATCAATGCAGCACCATTTAATTCCATATAGTTATTATATTTTCAATGTATAATAATAATATATCTACTATAATATCAAAAATTAAAATTCCCTATTAGTGGGGCGAATATAAAATAAAACAAACAGCATAAATTATTGTCATTTAATGATAAAAGCATGAAATGTGCCACACATGTTACCTCTTTATATTGTTAAAAGATAAGTATAGATATTGGGGCACACTTCACTCCCTCACCTTACTTTTTTATAGGGGTGAAACTACCCCCAAAAATATTTTTTTGCAATAGGGTAATCTATAGAACTATGTATTTTAGGACAGAAAAGGTCATTACCAATCTCAAAGCTGATAAAATCAACTCGCGGCGTTTTACCGCTGTATTGATTATTGCGATATCGAATTTTAATTTGAAAATTTTATCAGCTTTAAGATTAATGATGACCTTTTTGTCATAAAATAGATAGTTCTCTAGATTTTTGCAAAAATACACTTTTAGGGATAGTTTCACCCCCATAAAAAATTAAGGAGAGGGAGTGAAGCGTGCCCCAATATCTATATATTTTAACAATATAGAGAGGTACCTCCGTGCTAAATTTCAAACTTTTTTCATAAAGTGCACAATAATTTTGCTTGTCCGCCCCATAATATTTATATTTTTAGTGATAATTTTTTTATTACTAAATTATAAAATTAAGAAAAATCGCAGGATAGTAGACAAAATATTTGATTTATTAAATTAAATGTACGACGTTTCGTCTATAGATTTAGACTTTTTCAAGTACATACATAAAAAAAACTCGGGTCGCAGTGCCAAACCCTGCCGACAATATAGTGTATTTGCTAATGCAGGGCTTGTGGCTTTATTATGTAAACTTAAGTTTGTTTTTGGACAAAATAAAAAATTTAACCCCTTAATACATCCCTTAAAATAATATTTTTTTTCTTAATTTCAATAATATTA
This sequence comes from Mongoloraphidia duomilia, assembly GCA_039654895.1. Taxonomy (NCBI): domain Eukaryota; kingdom Metazoa; phylum Arthropoda; class Insecta; order Raphidioptera; family Raphidiidae; genus Mongoloraphidia; species Mongoloraphidia duomilia. Next base: position 43,105,258 of record CM077524.1, on the reverse strand, counting down.
TCAATGCAACCTTTGTACCAAATTAAATACACCCTTCAGTAAGTAAATCACTATCCGCAAACCAGTGTTTTCATAACATTTTTGTAAGTCCGGCCCTGTTGGCCGATTTTATTAAAATTTTAACAGCACATTTTAATCTTTACTAAAGGGTTAAATTTCAATTTTGAAACGATTCTGAGAATTTTTTCGGTATTTTTGGGCCCAAAAACTTTTTTCAACCCCTAAATACAACCCTTAAAATAGTCCGATCGGGCCCATTTTAAATAGGCTTCGTGCGGTAATGGGTTCCAATGTGTGTACCAAATTTCGTTTAAATCGATTAAGTCTGTCGAGAGTTATCGTGTACACACATATATATATAAATATATATATAAATATATATATATATATATATATATATATATACATATATAAATAGACATTTCCAAAAATGGCGGCAAACTGTTCAGGAGGGTATGAAACGTCGAGAAATTTTGGTCCGACCCCTAGGTCCCACCATCCGACCGACGCCAATAGTGTATGTGCCATATGGCAAATACACTAATAACAATATTTATGTATGTACTTGAAAAAGTCTAAATCTATAGACGAAACGTACATTTAATTTAATAAATCAAATATTTTGTCCACTATCCTGCGATTTTTCTTAATTTTATTATAATCACGATGGACACGATTTCTAATATAAATTACTTATTACTAAATTATATTTTATGTACAATTGTGTAAAAATGTTTCGTTTCTCCATTAATTCTAAATTTAAAATGTATTTTTCAAGATGACATAAATAATCCAGTGAATGTGTCTATAATATTTCGCTGCAGTAAAAAAAATTCGACTGATGACCAGTCCTATACTTCCCACCTAGTAAATATTTGCAAAAAATAAACACTCTTTTTTTTATTCTTTGACTAGGCCCAAATAACCTTAGCTGTTGGTGGTCTTTAAAACACAATTTAATTTTTATTCTTTGAAAAAAGCATGGCCCTCTTTTTTGTTTGGTGATCTATTGATGGCTAGCTTAATATAGCAAAAATCATGGTTACCTTGATTTACGTACAATTTTTATTTTTTTTAGTAAAATATTTTTTTTCTCGAAAACTATACATTTTAGAGAAAAAAAATATTTACATTTTTTTCATATTATAACATCTAGAATTCATTTATATTTTTTTTTACCTATGTTAATACGTGACATTGAGGACGTTTTTTTGAATATCTCAGGATCCACTGAACCGATTTGACTCAAAATCTAATCAGATCTAAGTTAAAGGCTGATAAACACAATAGAACAATCGGCATGCCCGTATGTTGTTCCGTTCTTAAGATATCGAAGGCGAAAAATTGACCACATACACACACACACACATACACACATACACACATACACACATACACACACACATACAGACATCAGTCAGAAAATGATCTTAAACGATTGCTAGGGTCTCAAAACGTGAAAATCTGTTAAAATCTCGAAATATTGTTTTCGGACTGAATCCATTACTTCCCTACCATAGTAGAGGTGGGAAGTAAAAACACTGCAAGTTTACCAGCCTCAACTTGGCGTATGCCAGCGACGCGAACGACAAATCGAATGCTATTCATTCTCAAACACGTAGGTACCTATACACTAAACAAATTTGAAACGATAAAGCTACATATCGTTTCAAATTTATATAAATTTGAAATGTACATTTGTGAATGAATTTCATTCGAGTCCCTAATGTAGTGAAATTGCCTTGAAGCATTTACTGGGTGTTGCATGACACGTACACAGAACGAAAAACTGACGTAAATATGATTAAAAAAGACATTACAACAATGTATTTGGACATTATTTTTCAACCGATGCTCGACATAATCATTGTAACGTCCTATTGTTGATTGATAAAGGTAAAGGTGATTATATTAACACCCGAGGAACATTGATTTCTTCAAATAGTTATAAAAATAAAGTACATTATATTAATGAACAATGTTTGTAAGTCAATGATCACAATCATTAATATAATCCCATAAAGCTTCAATTTTGCAGCATGGTTTAAATGTTATCTGTACATCGAGCAATCAATCCCAATTATCATAATGATGGTAAAAAGACATTAACTTTATCACTTGAGCATTAATATTTGGCCATTCTAATAATGATTTTGTATGAATTGTTCAATCAATTCAGTGTACTGGCCTGATGTTTAGTGGCATTAATATTATAATGGCAGACATTTATCCATAGCTGCGTAGCATTGCCTCAACGATTCAAGGAATTATTTTAAGTATTAATAAAAAAGCCTTTTCTCGATCAAATTTTCTTTATTTTATTTTATAGGCGACGTTTCGACACAATTATGTCTTCTTCAGACCATACAAAACAATAATATTTAATAATAATTATAATTAAATTTTTTTAAATAAAATAAAGAAATTTTGATCGGGAAGAGGCTTTTTTATTAATACTTTAAAGATTCAGGGAATGCAGTTAGGTGGAAAACTTATTGAAAATATATTAACCAAAATTAGTTATAATATTTATTACACATAAAATTAATACGTACACTATATCTACAGTTAATTAATATAAACACAATAGGTTGTTTGCAGTAAGTGCATTGTAAACAGTAACTTATCTAAGATAATATATTTAAGTATCTAAGCTACTTTTAAAAGTATCTTTAATCTTGGATACCTTGAAAGTAACTTAGACATACAATTAAGAGAGATAATTATTATAAACTCAACAGGGCTTATACTTTTTACAATATGATACAAGTTTCCCCGAGGCAACATGCATATTTATAATTAGTACTACATACTAAAGAGAATCGCGCAAAAAAAATTCGGCCGAATAGTTTTTGATATCCAGGCGTCAGTATGTGCTGGACTATTAACGGTTTATACTTTTTGCAACCAGTATTGTAAGGTACTTTGGAATATTCCTAAAAGTAACTTAGACACAATATAAAATTAATAGATAATTATGAACTCACAGCCTTTTCACATTTTTGCAACACGCACATTGTAATCAGTTGATACCAAAAAGACCATACATCTGAATCTTGCATCGTATGTAGGAGGTGGGTTGATAATCCATATGGAACGAGGGTGCCAGAGCAAAGCCGCTGCGTTTGGAGACCAGCGCGTGGCAAAGTTGGTGGCTGGGACATAAATTTGACTGAAATTAAACATCCAAATAATTACTTTTTAATAAAATCTGAAGAAAATATTTGCAAAGAGCTTTTTAAAAAAAGAGCAATATAATGAGTAATGACCTTATAAATGTCATCTAAATTAACAACAGAAAATACTACACTAACATTTCCCTCATTAAATCAAACCTTTGTATGATCAATATTTGTCCGAAATGCTTTATTTTTATGATAAAAATTTCTAGCGTTTTATATATACTTATACGTAGTATATAAAAAGTATTTCAAATTTGATATTTTAATAATCTAATGTTAACTTTTTGTGGTACGAAAAAATACAAATTTTAAAACTAAACGCATTTTTATACACGAGGTGAACAAAATAATATTTTGACGCCATCTTATAAAAGTATCTACAAGATATCTAATATCTAATTATTATTACAAATGAAATGTGAATATAGAAATATTGAAAGTGCATGCAAATAACTAATAACAAAATAACATCTTACCTGCGGCCACACTAATAATTTCACTGTAATGTCTGTAAAACACTTTAATTAGAGCACAAAGCACCAAAAAATGCCTTTAATCAAAGAAACAAGCAACGACGAGTCGCTTATTGTAGGAGTGATGGAGGGGACCAATGATAAATCAAGGATTAAAACCTTGCCAGGAGGTACTGAAGCATTAACGGAACGAAATAAAATATTGAGTTAATACTGTTTTAACCCATTGAACTCGGTATCCATGATATTTAGGTCTGGACACATTGACTAATCATTTTTGCTGATCAATTTTACATTGATATAATCATTAGTCCATTAACTTATGCATTATTACAATGCGATGTGATAAATTAACGATACATAGTATTGAACACTTCGTGGTTATTAGCTTGATTCATTTTTGCCGTTGAATCAATGTAAATTTCATTGTACGCATAATTTTTCACATTGAATGTATGATCATATTATACATTATTATAATGGAGACTCGATCATTATTATAACGAAGTGGTCGTTAGGCAATCACTAAAATTCATACTTACTACCAGTTTTGCACATTGTATTAAGGAAATAAATCATTATATTAATGATTTACGTTTAATCACTAGCGATCATTAATAAAAGGTCAGTTATTTTTTTCTGTGTATTGTACAAACTTAAAGAGCATATTCCTGCAGAGGTCATTTCAAGCAAAACATTGGCCATTATTACCGAGTTACAGATGTTCAAAGATTAAGATACAAACTTTAATATTTACGTGTTTTATTGCAAAAAAAACAAACAATTCAAAAGAATAAATTATAATTTAAAAAAAACTAAAAAACACGCTTTAATGAACTAAAAAGTAAAAAATAATTAATTTTATCGTCAAAAAACCTTCGGGGCAGTATGAAAATATAGTACAAAGCACCCCACGCTTTTTTACAATAAAATTAATTATTTTTTACTTTTTAGTTCATTAAAGCGTGTTTTTTAGTTTTTTAAAATTATAATTTATTTTTTTGTTTTTTAGTACCGATATATATATAGTATTTATGGAGATTCTGGTCCGGATAATGGGACAAACTTATTGAATTATTGTATTGCCATCGGTCCTTGATAAGTGCAGTGCAAAGATACAGTTCAATCTGAAGTTTTGAAGTGGGTGAAAATCGCGTTCAAAGAATCCGTTACATACATACAGGTGGAACTAATATAAGCGTGTTAAAAAACTAAATAGCGAAATAAGTATGTCCAGTACTACGTCATACAACACTGTATTTATTATATAATAATAATAATTCTTTATTTTAAAAATTCCAAAGAACAATAGCGTCAGATTAAAGATATAAAATTACTATGAGAAAAAATCATGTAGATTATAGAAACAGTTTTGAATTAAATAATGCCTCAGGGTCCAGGGACACTTTAAAGTCCCTATAAAGGATACAATATTTTTTATAAAGCATGGTAATCCGTTGTAGATTTTAATAGCCATACAGACAGGAGCACGCTGATAAGCCACTAATAATGCCTTGGGCAAAAGTAAGTTATGTTTTTTTCGCGTTAAGTAACGATGGTCAGCAGACTCAAAGTTGGAAAGATGACTCCTAACATAAGTAGCAATGGTGAATATATATAGCGACGGCAGAATTAAAACATTATGAGCTATGAAGCTATCTTTACATGAATGATTAAAAGGTATAAGTTGAACATGATACGAATTGCTTTTTTAATCGGCAATATGTTTTTTTCATTATACAGGGAAAAATGAAGACTATTAGTTGCACACTTTTTATATACATCAAAAAAATATGTCATCGTGAAATGAATAAGTAATTAAGTAAATGCTCAAAAGTTCAAATGCAGAAAAACAATATAAAAATACTATTTTCTATTTACCAATTCGCATCGAGTTATGATCATTATTGAAATCATTTGTACTACATAGAAATAATTGTACTATACATAAGTACTATGAGGATTTGGAGATTCCAATACAATTATAAATCAAGAACAATCCAGAACAAAACTGTTTATAACATTCTCTTCTCAAACTACGATTTAGATTCTCGATGATCATAATATAGGTATACTAGTTTATAATTTATAAACTCCATTTACATTTATTTATTTATTGTAAATTATAGACGCGTCGACAACTTAGGTCAACTCCATTTACAAACTATAAACACTATACCAAAACGTAATATTTTTAAAATTGGAGCTTCAAAACGAAATTAGAAAATTCACGTATCTATATTCCTATATCTCATAATATCTTTGGTATTACATATCCAGACGCTAATGACCCTTGTTGTCGAGCGTCTTATAATTCACAATTCATTCATTATTACATATCAACATTGTAGAATAAAAGTTTTAAAATATTTTATATCATTTTTGCGAGTCAGAAGCGCTGATATACGCATAGGTACCTAATTTATACAAACGGCATTCATACAGTTTTTAGCCATAAATAGTAATGAATTATACCGGCCGTACCCGTTCGGTTGAAACCGTTCAAACGAGGAAGAAATGGAAGAACCAACGAATTAATATGAGGTAATATTTTGTGTTTTCTGAAAGACTGCGAACGTGTTTATATAATATACTGAAAAGTCAAAATGTCAAGTGGAAAGTGCGTTATAAACTCTCGTAAAAATCGTATAGGACTTATAGCTCTATTCATCTTCATCAAATCTAATTAACAAATTATTACGTTTAATTATTCCTCCCAGGATCTACAAACTGGGCGGCGCGCCCAGCTAATTTTACTGACCGCCCGAGGGTAAAATTATATGCGATTATCTTACCGTATGGTAGATAATTAAATAGCTATAATTACCTATAGATACAAGATACTATATACATACCCACTGATCTTGATCAATATATCGATATTAAATCGAATATACATGCTATATCAAAGCTACATCAAAACGCCACCCGGACCCGACTGGGGTAAAAACTGATTTCACTGTTTATACAGTTTGTAACAAAATAATAGGGTTCCGTTTGGAGGTACGGAACCCTAAAAATGATACTAAAACAGGGCCGTAGCTAGGGGGACATTAAGGGGCAATACCCTACCTTATAAAACATCCAGTGCCCTACTTTAAGGAATTATAAACAAGCCGCAAAAACTGTCACGACAGAATGACAGACTTGATCTATCTGGCATTTGGAAAAACAAGATTAAATTCGTTGGACTAAATGAAGTTCTTCGGAATAATTTGATAACATGGCAAGTTCTGTATTTTTTTTTGATTAAATTGTCATTTACCGTTTTCTTGCTTTTATAATTTGATATCACCAGATGAGGTGGGCAATCCAATTAAAAAATTGTAGTCTTTTGCTTCAGCCCCACTTTAAACTTTCAGTGCCCTATCTTGAATTCAGCTCTAGCTACGGCCCTGTACTAAAATCTTTATATAAGTATACTTATATGAATAGTTTACATCTTTTAACTATTATAGTGAATAAGAACGTAAGTTACCACACGATTTGTTCATAATTTACCGGTGTTTAAATATATTGAGTTGAAATTGTCTCATGAATACCTATTATAGGTATATAGGCTATATATAGGTACTAATACATGAAGGGACGACGGGGTTAGCGAATATATTTCAAGTAAAGTTCTAAAAATAATATTTTACCTTTTCAGGTAAGTATAAGATATTCAAATGATACGTAAATATTTTAGAAAGACAGACAGGGGGTTGGTTAACATAATATTCACAAGAAAACATAGTTCCAGTCTCTGTATACCTCTATCTGTTAACCCAATCAATCGCGCGCGTTAGTCCTAAAGTCATTGGATTATAATATTATACCTATATAGGTACCTACCTATACATAAAAGCTGCATGAATTAAGATGTAGGTACTTACCTACGTATGTCCTATATGACGATTGCAGATATTGGATTCGTGGTACGATTGTGGCAAAATTTAATAATAAGTAGGTACCTATATACATTTTAATTTCCTTATAAGCTGCGCCCAACTATAGTTCTGACTTATAGTCCTAGTATAAATGAATTCATTTGCCTATACTTGTATATTGTCATTGAGAAAAAGTACTAGGTAAATGTTCTCTATATAAAATTTTAAAAGTAATTAATTAATTAGTTTTTGTCTGCACTTTCCTTGCAATAGCTAACTTGCTCCACCGTCCCCTATATATATATTTTTAATAAGAGAGTATACAAGCAAAATGATTATTAGAACAGTTAACATACCTGGATTTGGTTGGCTTTGATAAGACTGTTTCTTCATCCAATCATACGGACTGCGATCACCTGGACGTGTGTGCATTCCCTGTGAAATGTTACTTGTAGATGCTCCTCTAGCTTGTTGTTGTGGCGGTGAAACACTACCTCCTCCGGCACCGCCGCCAGGACTCGACAAATCACTTCCCGATACCGTAATCGGCGGCGAAGGCAAAGTAGTCTCGTGTCCCAATATCTGCTGGCCGACATTTTGTCCAGGAGCCGGTCCCGTTATCGCGCTAAAATCCGCGAATTCCTGCGGATACATCGCATGATGGTGCCATGCCGACGGAGGAGGCGGTGGTGGCGGCACAACCTGATGGTGTCCTTCGTCTGGCCATGCCTGGTGTTGATGGTGGCCGTGGCCTGCAGGTGTCATCTGATGCGGTGCCGGTTGATGATAACCAGCCGCATAAGCCCAACTCGCCGCCGCGGATGGACTACCCGGGTGGTGAAACTGGGACGCAATTGGCCCGTTCATACTACCGGCACTCATTACGCCCGGTTGTCTGTACATGGCCATAGAGTTATAATAAGTCACCATACTGTCATCCACTTTCATAGGGCTACCGTTTTCTGTACCCTATAAACACGAAAAAACACAGTTTCAAAATCGCGCAAACGTCAGTCCCAATTAAGCGAACCTCGCCGTCTTAAATGTACAGTGTAACTATACACCTAATATTACTTATAACAAATTCAACACAATTCAAAACAATCCATGTCGAACGCTTTGTACACAAAAAAATCTATTTTTTTATAATAAAATAGCTAAGCTATTATATAATAAAAAAAACTTCTAAATAATTATGTTCAATTATAATATAATCCACAAAAAATAATTTCAATATTATTAGTCACAATATTATTAATCATAAAAACAGTAAACAGTACAAAGAAATAGCACAACACAAATAAATCCATTATTTTGTATGATAAATCAATCAATAGAGGCGATGACAAAACACAAACGTATTGATATTCAGTTGTCAATAATGATGCTCACTTGTCAACACGTATAGCTACACTCTAACATAATAGAGATGTATATTTTGGTGAAAGCAGTGTGGAAAACGTTTACAAACTCAGAACGGTACAGGATAGCAGCATTGCAGCGGTGTGACCAATAGTAGGTTGCGTGCGGTCATGATGGCTGCATTGAAAGCACGCCTACCAAAGCTTCACTGGGTGTTTTTCAACCAATCATATACAAATACGCTATCTAGAATTGAACAGTCATACTGCGATACTGATGCAATAATGAAAGATAAATGATAATGAATATGATAATTGACAATAATAATAATACCAATTATTTACCATACTAATAGCTTAGTTTGATAGATATTTACATTTTTTATTGAATTTATAACTGGAATGAAAAATTGAGAATTTAACCATATAATTACTTAGGTATAGGTAGTACCTACATTGCAAAACTCAAAATATTTAAATGCATTAATTAATGAATTTGATTTATGAATTGTGTGTGCTGAATTTCACATAAAAACTACCTATATATAGTCATATAGGTATACGCCTCTCATGCATAAAAACTGTGCCGCATATATAAATAGTGAAGTATTTAAAGTGCATGACTCACTATCAAATTTTGGAACTTAACTACAGAAATGTTAAAATTCCGTAGATACAATAGTTTCAAGTTATTACCTAATATATAGGTATCTATAACCAGGGTGTACCACAGAAAACCGAACATAGGAAAAACTCCATTGTGAAAATTAGTTAGGATCAGGGGTGTTACGAATATTCGCATCCGCATCCGTAAATGCGGAATATTCGCATTAATTCAGACATCTGCATCCGCATCAATCAATGCGGAGTTTTTACGGATGCAGATTCACATCAACAAGTAACTACATGTAAAGAAAGTGGGCGGAGCCAGAGTGGCACGTGCTAAAAATATGATTAAATAAATAAAAAGTTAAAATTAAATTGATTTTCAGTTATTTATCATGCACTTAAAATTTAAATAATTATCCTTTTAAAATCCCAAAATCCGCATCCGCATCGAATCCGCATCCGCGGATGTGAACTTCTAATAATCCGCATCTGCATCCGCGGATGTATAAATTTTTGCATCTGTAACAACCCTGGTTAGGATCAGTGATTGCTGTGCCCTTTTTCATGCTTAAAACCATGATAATTAATTTAGTTGAGTTATAGCCATGTGTATTCTATCTTTGTCACGCTACCCATAATTTTGTTTATGTCTTCCCTGTTGCACTCATTTATTTTCTATGTTCTCAATCCTGTGATACACCCTGTATATAGTTTTTCTTAATATATGTGCCGTCAAGGGTGAAAAGAAAATATTATATTTATATTGAAAATAAACAGAAAGTCATTTTTGTGGGGGTCTTCTATGGGTCAAAATAAATAAAAATTTCATTTGGATATACAGGGTGTCCCAAAAGGTACCTATAGAGTCGTAAATTTATGGGCTTGTTAATTATATGGTTTCTTAACTCTAAAATCTCATAATAAACATAATTTATGTCCTATAATATATTATATTATCAACGGTTTCTGAGTTATGGATAAATTCATTTATTTTACATTTTAGACTTACAAATTTTATAAATTAACTTAACAAAATTAACACTTTTAAAATGCCACAAATCTAAAAATCTATAAGAATGTGCGACAATCTGACTCGTATTCGATTAGGCCGGATAACGCCGACGATATTCGACCACTGCACAGGGCCGTAGCTAGAGCTGAATTCAAGATAGGGCACTGAAAGTTTAAAGTAGGGCTGAAGCAAAAGACTACAATTTTTTAATTGGATTGCCCACCTCATCTGGTGATATCAAATTACAAAAGCAAGAAAACGGTAAACGACAATTTATTCAAAAAAAAAATACAGAACTTGCCATGTTATCAAATTTCCGAAGAACTTCATTTAGTCCAACGAATTTAATCTTGTTTTTCCAAATGCCAGATAGATCAAGTCTGTCATTCTGTCGTGACAGTCTTTGCGGCTTGTTTATAATTCCTTAAAGTAGGGCATGTAGGGCATGTAGGGCAAGTAGGGATGTTTTAAGGTATAGGGCATTGCCCCTTAATGCTCCCTCTAGCTACGGCCCTGCCACTGTAGCTATAGAACTGTCATCACAAAATCCGTAAGTAAAATGCATTTATTTAGCACTAGCGGCCGTCCCGGGTTCGCTCAGGTGGTATGAAATTATGATTTAATAGCAGTCACCCATGGCTCCGCCCACGTATATTTAGTATATCACTAATTGGTTATCCCCCGCGAGACATTCTCCCCTTACGTAGCTTTCTATATAGTGAAACAATTTTTAGAATCGGTTCAGTAGTTCCAGAGCAAAGAATTTATGATTTATTACCTCCCCCCCCCCCGCGCGAGAATCAAGATAAAATATTGCCTATATCACTCAGGGATAGTGTAGATAGCTTTCTATTAGTGAAAAAATTGTTATAGGTATAGAATAATATATATAGGTTCAGTAAATTACTCTTTTCACTCGGGCGAATCCGGACCGACCAATTATTATTGTAACCTATGTCTTAAAGCAAAATATCACATATCCAGTGAAAAAAAATTGAAATCGATTCAGTAGTTTCTGAGATTACTTTTTTCACTCGGGTGAAGCAGGTTTTTGTTAGACAAAAGATAGCCTATGTCCTTCCTCAGAATGCAATCTATCTCCTTGCCAAATTTTTTCGAAATCTGTTCAGCGGTTTAGGCGTGGAAAGATAACAGACAAACAAAGTTACTTTCGCATTTATAATATTAGTATGGATGTAGATTTTAGTAAGCATTGACGATGACTGATGAAGTGGGTATCAAATTGCAAATGTTATAAGGAAGTATACGAGTATATTGACCATCCAAAGTTTTCGGTAGTGTGTAAACTTTTATAGTAACATAAAATAACCAACATAGATATTTGCAAACAGCTAATAGGTAAGTACTTTACTTTTGTTAGTACATATAAACAACTTAACTTTTGTAGTTAAATTATTAACTCAAAACACTAAAAATAGAATTTTTATTAGTGATGGGACGAAATATGTTTGGATTTATTTTACCTACTATTGAACTATTTTGAAAAATTCTTTCGCTGTCTAAAAGTCTATACTGCATGCCGCATGGTACGAGTAACATACAGAGTATAGACCAATTTAAGACGAAAGCATGATGAGAAGTTTTGTATAGTATATTATAGGCGAGGAATGAGCAGTGAGCGAAAACAGTGAGTTGCAGTGCTTGGGTGAAACCGAATCGAGCAGCTATAAGTTTTATATAAAATCTCGCCACTGACGCCTGACGCACGTCGATGTCTGGGTGGACGCACATAGAAAGATCAAAACAGTTTTAGTCAAAAACGTTTTTGACTAAAACAGTTCCATGTAGATGTTTCAATACAAAGTAAATGGACTGACGCACACTGATCAATCGCGTGTCTTAAATCACATTTAGGTTCATTTAATCACAGTCAGGCGTTTCGATGTCGAACACTGGATTCTCGTTTTATGTTTTTTGACTGAACTGAAACAGCTTTGATCTTGTATGTGCGCAGGTACTTTTCGTTTATTTGTTTCAATATCCAAACAACTGCGTAGAGCACCAGTGAATATTTTCATCAGTCGTGGTGACAGTGGTAAATACTCCCTATTTCGTAATTAATAATTATTAATTCATTACTAATTATAATAATAGTTTTTTTATACGGCTGAAATGCAATTGAAAGATTTTTTCGTTGGAGAGCAGCCAATTATATAATTGTTTCGAAACATATAGGAAAAAATCATTTTACCAACCAGTGGTCACAATCAGGATTCTAACCTGAACCTTTCCACTTTCGCGGCGGAATAAGCTTACAATACTCAATCGTGACAAGATTGCTAAACTAATATTCTCCATATATGCTTCAGAATCAATAGATGTAGTGAAAATCTATTGATTCTGAAGCATATATATGGAGAATATGGAAAGGTTCAGGTTAGAATCCTGATTGTGACCACTGGTTGGTAAAATGATTTTTTCCTATATCTTTCGAAACAATTATATAATTGGCTGCTCTCCAACGAAAAAATCTTTCAATTACTAATTATTATGGAAGTGGACGCAGAGAAACTAATTGTCCCACAAAACTAGTGCAATATCTCAACCGATTCATCGTTGTCAGCCGACATCTTTTTTAATACTGACAAAATAATAACGTTTTTGACAGACTTTGCTCTTTCTGTGTACCGACCAGCAATAAAATGTTTCTTGTAGAAACAAAAACGTTTTCGTTTAGAACAAAAACGTTTTTGACTAAAACAGTTTTGATCTTTCTGTGTGCGTCCACCTAACTCTTAAAAGACAAGTAGATCTAGGTACCCTTACCTATATGTCTTAAATCGCGCATTGGCGACAGAACGACTTTTTGGAGGGGGGGGCTGCAGGCCTACGATCACTAAGTACTAAAAAATACCCCCTTTGCTACGAAATGCAGTTTATCTTATTTAGTTAAAGTAGATATTATATAGTTTAAAGAAATGTATGAGACTATTCAGTCTCAAACGTAGGTAATTAAGTATATTCTGGGGCCCTGGACACTAAATAGACCATATTCTCACAAGTGTGCGATTTCAAATGGCGTCTTGTCTATCAATTTTATAGACAAGAAACTTTATTTATATTATACCTATACTATAAGTTTTATTATGTTTTGTAAATAATTATAGACGCTCGACAATCGAGGTCATAAACGTTTTATTGTCTTTAACAATCTGATGTTTTATATAGATGTAATATTTAGGTTACTTACCATGTTTAATTCACTTTAAAATAGGTAACCACGAACTTCAAAGTTCAAACTGCACTGACAGTAAAATGTAGATACATTATATTTATTTCGTATTTCTTTCAAAATATTCACTAAATTAATAATTAGATAATTACTTACATTTCAAAAACCCACAGAAAAGTAATAAACTGAGTTTAGGGTGGTACCTATATATTATTTAAGTTTTTATAAAATTTTGTATATACCTACCTATTATAGCAATATCTGACTAAATACTCGTAATGCGAATGGGTGCCTGGTTAGGGGAGGAAGGAAGGTCAATAAGAAGTAGTTAAAATGATCCGAAAGGTGTCGCACGTACGTATAATTATAATAAAAAATTAGGTATACTGGAAATAAAATATATATATATTGATAATAATAGTTTTTTATACGGCTGAAATGCAATTGAAAGATTTTTTCGTTGGAGAGCAGCCAATTATATAATTGTTTCGAAACATAGAAAAAAATCATTTTACCAACCAGTGGTCACAATCAGGATTCTATCCTTAACCTTTCCACTTTCGCGGCGGAATGAGCTCATTCCGCCGCGAAAGTGGAAAGGTTCAGGTTAGAATCCTGATTGTGACCACTGGTTGGTAAAATGATTTTTTCCTATATGTTTCGAAACAATTATATAATTGGCTGCTCTCCAACGAAAAAATCTTTCATATATATTGATATTGTGTATCCACGTAAAAATTTACCACGCATTTCGTTGTCTTGTCTTTTGAGGTTTTGGTAACCGATATAGGGAAACGCAACCTGACATAAGTGCCGAAACGTTGTGCCGTCCCCAACCTATACCTATGCTACTGAGATAATCATCGGACTCACTATAATCCATAAAGAAGCATCTTAATTTTCTGACCTGGAGGATTATTAATTCTGACCTTTTATTTCTCAAAGTAAATAATTTAAATGTAGGTAGTGTTTAGGTATATCTATATAGGTACCTACATAATATTATACACTCAGCACAGTCTAGAATCTATAAGACAAAAACAAACTCTGCAAATATAAAATTATATCCAATATTATGAGAATTTTCGTTGGAAAGCAGCCAATTATATAATTGATTCGAAACATATTGGAAAAAACATTTTACCAACCATGGTTGGTAAAATGATTTTTTCCAATATTAATTTATCTAATATTATGTAGTACCTATATACATATCCTATGTTGATAAATCATTTTTCAACATAATTTTAATATGAAAAATTTTGGTGGAATTTCCGAAAAGCCCTCATACGATAGGTATTAAGAAGATATATTTTTTATAGGTATACAAAATATGCGCACAAAATAGTGTATATTTCCAAAATCACTATTCACTGATCAGATTGCCACCAATAGATCTGGATCCTAACAGAAAATTTACCAAATCAGTGTATTTTTGGAAACATTATATTGTGAACGAAAAAAAATTCTACAGACACACACTGCACGTTACAGCCGCCATGCAGAAAACTACCTTTATTTACGTTTTCAGGGTATAGTATAGGTACAATCAGAATCTCACGCGTAATCGCAGATTCGATTTTTCACCATAGACACTTCCATTTCCTTACGAAACATGAAAGTATGCATATAAGAAGAAAAACAATTACATATAAAGAAAACAATCAGAGTTACTTTAGCTTATTTAGAACTCCCTATTTAATAATACTAATGCCTTTATTGATAAAATAAAAATTTTATCAAATGGTGTGGAAATCAGCTTAAAGCTGGTTTTCATTCCAAACCATCAACAAAGAAAGATACAATCATATATGTGAGAGAAAAAGAATGATGGTATTTAATCAGGTCATTGCTAAATTACGGCGCTTTATTCCATGTACAAGAAGGTAATGAAAACAGTCGTATTAGATATAGGTACTTAATGCACTAATTTTGGTATATTGTGGTAAAACAAGAGAAAACTCAATAAATTCCTCCAGCATGCGTGTTTGATATGTGTATATTATATCAAAATTGTTCTTGGTATAAATAATTTCTTAGATCTTGCTCAGTATAAACGTTGATTTATCTTTTCTTTCAAACCTTTTTAACTATAATAAAATTAAGAAAAATCGCAGGATAGTGGACAAAATAACTATTTTTTTAAGTGTCTTGTGCAGGTGGTGTACTCAGGACGACGAATCATCCAACCACAAAATTGGCGAGTGAGTTGCTTTGGCGGCCCTCAGATATAAAACCTTTGGTGCCCAATGCCCATACTCCAACCAATGATCTGGGCTTAGGATTGTTCGGGGACATGTATACCCCAATAATAACATACAACTAGATGCTGCGCAAACGCCTCGGACCTTGAGAATTAAGCAACTGGGTACCAGGAGATTTATCATGTCCATCACTAATGAACTGATTACTGAACGTCAATTCTCACGATTCTCAGGGATGATTTAGATGCCGGGGATGCACAGACTCTATGCAGATCTGATTGCAGCGGGAATCTCTTCCTGTTCCCAAATCTGACCATTTTTTTAACAGACAAAATTTCCGCAACCAGCGCTCGAAGAAGTTTTGCCGCGTTGCACCCCTTCGCGTGCTAATATTAGGTACCTATAATAAATGTGACCTCTTATTTAAAGTCTTATGTTGATTTTGTTTTTCGATCCAAACCAGCAGTGTGCGATCACGCTGATAGTTTTCACCTGTATTTCATAAATTAACACATAAAAACCTAGTTTAAAAATCAAACAGGTAAAAAAACACGTACATATATTTTCATAAAAGAATTAGCCGCTTCGTTAACATTTACTAATGCCCGTTTCTAAACTAAGTTGAAATAAACTAAATATATATAAAATAAAAAACTTCCACATAAATAAATCGCGATCATAGTGCATTGCAGGAATAGAAAAGCATCTGTCTTCTTCTCTTTGAAATGTCTGTAAGCATCTTGTCCACTATAAATTAGACGCTTACATTGATTAGATAGTTTTCATGTGACTAAAATACTATAGTGATGCTAGACACACTTACATAGCATCACATAATTTGTAACTATTTGCAGTATAATAAGGATAACTTTCAAGGTGCCGAAATAATTATTTCGATATGTCTTTAAATTTGATAAAGATATCCAATTTTCTATGAGTGGATTCCACGATCGCTGCAAACGAGATTGAAGTCTATGACGTCACGCGGTGCAATGGCATATATTTGTATAATATATATATAATAATAATAATAATAATAATAATAATAATAATAATAATAATAATAATAATAATAATAATAATAATAATAATAATAATAATAATAATAATAATAATAATAATAATAATAATAATAATAATAATAATAATAATAATAATAATAATAATAATAATAATAATAATAAAAACTCGGGTCGCAGTGCCAAAACCCTGCCGACAATATAGTGTATTTGCTAATACAGGCATTGTGGCATTATTATGTAAACTTAAGTTTGTTTTTTGACAAAATAAAAAATTTAACCCCTTAATACAGCCCTTAAAATAATTAAATTTTTCTAAATTTCAATATTAGACATGGATTTCATCAATACACCCTTCCATATCTAAGTAAATCCGTATCAACAAACTAGTGTTTTCATAAAATTTGAAAGTCCGGTCCTGTCGGGCCGATTTTATTAAAATTTTAGCAGCACATTTTAATCTTTACTAAAGAGTTAAATTTCAATTTTGAAACGATTCTGACAAATTTTTCGGTATTTTTGGGCCCAAAAACTTTTTGGAACCCCTAAATACAACCCTGAAAATGGTCCGATCGGGCCCATTTTAAATAGGCTTCTTGCGGTGATGGGTTCCAATGTGTGTACCAAATTTCGTTTCAATCGATTAAGTCTGTCGAGAGTTATCGTGTACACACATATATATATATATAAATATATATATATATAAATATATATATAAATATATATATATATATATATATATATATATATATACATATATATATATAAACATTTTTAAAAATGGTGGCAAACTGTTCAGGGGGGTATGAAACGTCGAGAAATTTTGGTCCGACCCCTAGGTCCCGCCATCCGACCGACGCCAATAGTGTATGTGCCATATTATGGCAAATACACTAATAACTTTCAAGGTGCCGAAATAATTATTTCGATATGTCTTTAAATTTGATAAAGATATCCAATTTTCTATGAGTGGATTCCACGATCGCTGCAAACGAGATTGAAGTCTATGACGTCACGCGGTGCAATGGCATATATTTGTATAATATATATATATAATAATAATAATAATAATAATAATAATAATAATAATAATAATAATAATAATAATATATAATATATGAGCTATATTTTTTCACTCATAGGTAAGTATTAATTTATTAGGAAATAGGCTGCCAAAATTACACAATTTTGGCAGCCTATTTCCTAATAAATTTATATATCAACTGCCGTACTAAATGCAATACATATACAGCGTGTCCACGAAAGTTCTTTACAAATGGAATTTTTTTTTATTAATTATTGGAGCAAAAATTGTTTTCTGTGGAAAAGTTCTGCTTAGTCCAAAACCTCTAAAACACCAAAGAAAATTTTTTTCGGCCTAAAGTTATACGAGGGAAATCAAAATGTTTTATTTTACTAAAAATAAAAATTATCTGTGATATTCAAGATTTTCGCAAAATTAGTTACATAATCAAATTTAATTCAAAATTATAACATAACTAACTTCTAAGTAATTATTTATTCAGAATTATAAATCAGAATTCAACATGTCCTCCATCTCTCTCCATAATTTCTCTCCAAAATTTTCTTTGGTGTTTTAGAGGTTTTGGACGAAGCAGAACTTTTCCACAGAAAAAAATTTTTGCTCCAATAATTAATAAAAAAAATTCCATTTGTAAAGAACTTTCGTGGACACGCTGTAGATAGAATATTATAATATTTTCTGATACTCTCGCGTCGACTACTCTTGTTATCAGCAGAAGTCAATTGTTTGTATGAAAGCGCACGCGATCGCGGCTCGCAGTGTGTCACGTGACGTTACCCGCAAAACGAAAAAAATTCTCAGATTTGAACTCTGTTATTTTTAAGAGATCAGCGGGTTTTCATAAATTTTCTCCAGTGGATGCAAGGTTTAATGTTATTTTTCTAGCATGCCAAGCAACGTCGTCTTTATCTTGTTCATAGACCAGAGCCATGCACGTCAGTTAACCGCATAGGTAGATGGTGGACAGAGTTGTCGGTGCGGACGGTTTATTGGAGGACACGTCGTATAACGTCTACAATAGAATAGTGTATGGAGTTTTATTACAGCAACATGAACCAACGCCTCGATCTATCTATTGAAAAGAAGTATCTGGGCGGGACGTTTATATTGATCTTATAGGCAGATAATAACGTTGTAACATTTTGCGGTGTTTCCGTGAAAAAGTACCTGTAAGCTGTCAAAATCTTAATAACCAGTTCCCTATATAAAAAATTTTGATAATGCCACATTTTTAAGGTTTGAAACTAATTATTCTTATGTTTCAATGCGCTGGGTGCATGCATCTTCTTCAGAGATTTATTATCAAACTGATGTGGACGCCACAAAAAAACCGAAACAAACTCTTCTTTGCTGTTTTGTTTTTTTACTTTTGTTAATACTTAGGTACTACAGTTTTGGTATAAGTACTTATATTTGTTTCAGTAAATAGATGTGATTACAACAATACAACGTTATATAGCTTTTTGATTATACTTAATACCTAAACAGATTTGTAAACAAATACAAAAAATAACTGACTATTAGGTACTAAATCAGGTGGTAACTGGTAAGATTTTTTAACTGTGGGATATTTGTAATTTATCAGAAAAGCAGAACAACATGTCACGATTTACTAATTTACCTGTTTGTGAGACGTGAAGAAATTATTTAGGTATTCATATATAAGAGATGTTTCGTAGACGAACTGTACCTACTTAAGGTAATTTAAAGATTTAAGCAATATTAACGGTATTTTAAATTCATGAATATTAAATAATGGCACTGCAAATATAACAGTAAAATAGATTTGCAGACAAACCCTTTAGAAGTTTAGACTTTTAGATGCTCGCATACAGAGCCTCATTTGAAATTTTCTTCAAAATGGAAATTCTCATATACAACGAAACATTATACCTCTCGTGTTCTTTTAGAGAACGGAGTGAGTAGCGTTGATATTAATTAATTATAAACTAGTGCATCCGGACAAAGTCGGTCGGGACATCTATATATAGCTGCATAGCATGTTAATATAAAACCCTTTTCCACAATACGAAGTCACTTGTGCCGAAATTGTAAGCCTCAAAAGCTACAATAGTATATTGTGCGACTAGTGGGAGAAAGCGGAGATTCCTCGAGTGTGGATTTTGCCGCACGAGAGTAGCGAGTGCGGTAAAACACACGAGTGGAATCTCCTCTTTCGACCAATAGTCACACACAATATTTTGTTCAACTACCGCAAGAAATATGTCATTTCGTGGCTCTGCTGAGCGTGGGCGAAATAATGGGTGACCTGATTGATTGCGTAAACGTTCCCCGTAATGAGCGTGGGCGAAATGGCATTTCGCCCACTCTGTACGATCAACAGTCAGGGAATTCATTATTTCGCCCACCCTCAGTAGAGCCACGAAATTACATATTTCATGCGGGTGTTGAACAAAGTATTTAAAACACAAGTTTTAAATTATCTTATTGACAAGTGCCCGTAACAAATTTTTAAAACTATGTATCACATTTATTGTATATTCTTGACCGATGCATTCTTTGTCATTGTGACATTTTTCTGAATAAAGTTACTATTATTATTATATAAGCAAAATACTGTTTTCATTTTCGTACCAAGTTTATATGCAAGAAAAAATCGAAATATCACAACGATTACAGACACCGAGGCGCGAAACTCATATAGTCATCAGATTGTCAGCGGTTTACAATTTCTGTTTATTAAAGACTTGCAATTTCGGGCCATTTTGTAAATCTGCGATCACTTGTACGGCCATTTCTCAAAAGATAAAAAACGATGTCCATTTAATACACCTCTGTTAGGTAGGTATGGATAATATTTACTGTAAACTTAAAGCCGATTCACGTGTAGTTTTATACTGGGGTATCCATTTCAAATTTTTAAGTGACCCAACGTGTACGCATGGTATTCAGTAGCGTCCTAAGCTAGATATACGACTCTTTGTTAGAAATAACAGATTAAATTCTAATCCAATTTGTTTTACAATTTGTATGCACACATAGTTTTGCAAGCAAAAGCGAATACAAATTTACAACTTTTTGTCATCTGAATTGAATTACAAAACATGGCAATTACGTTCAATATTTTTTTGAATGAACAAACGAGAAATTTATACCAATTTTGCGGTTCAAAAGCAAGGTAAAGCACATACCTGTTCTTAGATTTTCCCATGCATAAAAACTATGCCGCTTATATTGCATTGTGAAGTATAATTAGTTAGTGTATTAGTCATTACATATAGAATTTCCGAACAGAACTATATAGATAAGTGGTAACTAATTACAAGTATACTATCTAATTTCATAACTTACTAGTGTACCCGTGCAAAACTTTTTTGCGACGACTTAACACTGTCTTCAAAGAACAATGGTTTAGTAAAGGCTATCGCCAAAAAAAATGTTTGCCAACACAAACCTTTTTTATATGTAATATGAATCACTTTATTAAGAAAACAATAAGAAATATATATTTCAAGCTTTCTCAATATCATTGTGTATACGAACGCGTGAGTAAAACACATAACCTAGCTTTTAACGATATGTTTTTAATATAATTTTTAATAAATATTTTTGATTCAAACATAACTTTAAAGTGTACGTAAAATAGTAGTTTTTTAGAAGCTATAGAACGTATCTATCAGTGTAATACTTACGTACGAATGATCTTCAGAAAAAAATCGATGAGTTTGTCGGTATTTGAGAAACTAAGTACTATATTTAAAAGAGAAAAAAAATTTGCACGTACATACACATTTTTATTGTTTAATTTTAAATACTTTTGGAAATTTTGTCAATATAACCCTATTAAAATCTGGGCTCTAAAAATTAAAATGTACAACTGTCAAGATGTTTCATTGTTTATTGTTTGCATAGCCTATCCACGACATGCGTACATATTTGCATTTCTCTCACACTCATGTATCGTGAACGCCGATGGATTTTCTCTGTTTACGTTTTACTTCACCCCACTGCCCCCCTCGTCATTTTTACTATTATCGCTTGAAATCACCCCTTTTAAAGAAATTTCACCAAAAAAAAATAGCGATAACATATCTGTGGACTAAAGGCCTCAGTTTAAAAAAAAAATTATGTCAATCGGTTGAGCAGGGGTTGCTGGCGGATTGTCTAGAGAAATAGGGCTTGTGTTTTAAATATATAGATTAATATTTAATTTGAAAATATAGGTAAAATCTTTTTTGTGGAATAAATCTATCTTATTTATCTTATATCTGACTGTTATAGGCCCTTGATTACATGCACTTGAACAATGAACAGTCAAATAAAGATTTATTTATTTATTTATAAGTTGTAATTACTGTACACGTGAGTGGCGACAAATCGTCGTTTTAGGCTTCTTTTATGCACGCGTTTTTTGTCTGCATCTGTCGCGCGACGATAAAAATCGCGGCGTTTTCTAAACACAATATTCTAATGTGCGCTTGACTATCGTGTTTTTTAAAGATCACCACTAGCTAAGGTTATTTGGGCCTAGCACCAATTCATTATTTTTTTTTTAATAATAAATTGAAAATCCAATTGACACTTTTACCAGCTCTCGGGCTAGAACCCGGGAACTGGGGACTTGTAATAGAGGAACCATAGCAACGCCATGTAAACAAAAGCATCGTTATACTCTCGGCCATTCTCAAGCCCAGGTATATCTATCGTTCCAAAAAAATGCGAGTTTATATCATAGGTATTATCTCGAAAATGAACTTGAAAAAATCATTTTTCATGAGTAGAAACAAAATCAAAAAATTGAAAACTATATACATCCTTTCTTTCTTTTGACATTTTTTCATTTTATCAGAAAAGAAAATATATAAAAGATTTTTTGTTAAAATCAGTTTTACAAGTATAGGCTGTGGAATATTTTTTAACTATTAAGACCGATATCTTGTTGCGAGTCCATCATACGCAACTTTTCTCTATAAATTAAACTACTTCGCATCTCTTTGCATTTTCGAGTTCTCGATATTGAGCACGCGTCATATATATAATTCCGTATAGAACGACTTTAAATATAGTATAGTCGTATAGAAAATACAATCAATTATAGACTAGCTTTTTAAGTTAAATAAAAAGGAAACTTAAAATATTTTGACAAATATTTTTATTGGAAATTAAATCTTCCAGCTATGCTGAAATAAAAACCACTGACGGTAATTCGACCTGATACAGTTGAGTCATTCACGTTTCAAAACGTGTAAATTGTGCTTTAGTGCTTTAGTTTCTCCTAGTTAAATATATTGTAGTTAGTATAGACTACAATGACAGAGAACAAGGACAATAACAGTGGTTTGTAATGGATCCCAGAGGGCCGCTTAGCGCTTGCCCGCGCCACGGCACGCCATACTCCTACCACAGAAAAGAACTTACAGAAGCGTCAATGAAACCATATTATATTAGTGTATTTGCCATATGGCACATACACTATTGGCGTCGGTCGGATGGCGGGACCTAGGGGTCGGACCAAAATTTCTCGACGTTTCATAGCCTCCTGAACACTTTGGCACCATTTTTGGAAATGTCTATTTATATATGTATATGTATATATATATATATATGTGTATGTGTGTGTGTGTGCGGGCAATAACTTTCGAAAGAGTTAATTGATTTTGACGAAATTTGGTAGGCACGTTGAAATCCATCACCGCACGAAGCCTATATAAAATGGGCCCAATCGGACCATTTTAAGGGTGGTTTTTAGGGGTTGAAAAATGTTTTTGGGCCCAAAAATACCGAAAAAATTCTCAGAATCGTTTCAAAATTGAAATTTAACCCTTTAGTAACGATTAAAATGTGCTGCTAAAATTTTAATAAAATCGGCCCGACAGGACCGGACTTACAAATTTTAATAAAACACTAGTTTGCGGATAGTGCTTTACTTACTGAAGGGTGTATTTAATTTGGTACCGAGGTTGCATTGATAAAAATATTGAAATTAAAAAAAAAATATTATTTTAAGGGATGTATTAAGGGGTTAAATTTTTTATTTTGTTCAAAAACAAACTTAAGTTCACATAATAAAGCCACAATGCCAATATTAGCAAATACACTATATTGTCGGCAGGGTTTTGGCACTGCGACCCGAGTTTTTTATTTTGTATGCGGATGGATCATAGATGATCAAGATTCAAGTCCTTATAGTTTTTACTGTCGATTTACAATAATAATTTACTATATTTACAGGTTACTGTACAGATAAGATGTAATGATATAAACATGTTGTGTTAACAACGTTTTTCTAAATTTCCATTTAAAATTTAAAGTCATTATACGTCATTTTTCTTTCGATCGACCACCTATAAGCGAAGAAAATCGAATTCGAGATTTCGATGAATTTAGACGTTTTGCGCATGGCCCCTATACTTCGAAAAAGCGAGTTTTGGATGGTCCGTCCGCTCGTCCGAATGTGGTACAGCGTTCGACGAATCGAAGTCTCAAGTCAAATAAACTTAAGATTTTGAGAGGATTCCTCAGAAGTCAGGAAGTTTTTCTTATTTTCCTCGTACTCACCAAATAAGGGTATAGTTTACCTACAGATGAATGAAAAACAAAAATTGCGATTTTCTTGAAAACGGCTATACCTAACGATTTTGATCATGTAGATATATTATAGGCATGTCATTAATGATCTAGAAAGGATAGTCGTATAGTTTTCTGTGTTGAACTAAAATCTGCGATCGACGTTCAATCCGTCTGTTTATAGGTACTATAGCTTGGCAACTGTCTTAGGGCAAAGATATACATGGCGGTTTTAACCGAAGCTTTACCGAGTCGATAGGTCGTTTATTATAGCATAATACTGTAAAACACACACAGCTGTGCCGTTCGGTGCGTTTCGTGCGGCGGTTTTTAAACAGTTGTGTGTGTTTTACACTATTACGCTATATTAAACGACTTAGAAACCGACTCGGTAAACGCTTCGGTTAAAACCGCCGTGTCTGTTTTTGCCCTCAAAGTAGGCATAGGATACTTATACTTTTTATCCGGCTACAAGAATGCCGCGACAAAACAACCATTATTATAACGCTTATGTGAGATCCAACACGAGTATCGCATCTGTAATATTCTTCTGTGCTCGTACCACATCTGACATCGCACCACATTCGCAAAACTGTGTAGACGTCACAGGATTTATGACGTGTTTTATACGCGACAAGAGCAGTATAACAATTGTACAATGTACACGAAATTATAACATCTCAACGGTTTTAGATTAAAGCTTTTCTCGTTCTCTCCAACCACCGCATGAGCAGCAGCGAAGATTCCGCACGATGAGCGACAGAGGTTGTCTTTTGGCTGTGCCCACACGGCGCCACTTGCATGAATTATTATCGTTAGCTCTGTCGTTTATATAAATACATGAAAACGACGTGGTAACAAGACGTATACATTATAATTTCAAAGATTTTATAATGTGCTGCTGTGCAGTGACGGATTAAGCCAGTCGGAGAGCCGGGGCGGCAGAACTAAATGAGGCCCCTGGTCTGCTACAAATTGATGTATTTGTAGTGTAAATTTCGTAAAAAATGAATAATATAGATGTAATAGTTGACAAAAAAAATCAAATATTTATAATAAACGACCTACCGACGTTTGCATTTTGTATATGTACGGGGCCTCCAACTCCAAACTGCCTCTTACTTACTAAATATATTTTGGCCTTGTTTGAGATTTGATTAAGAAGGACTTCTCGAGATTTGGAGACCCTCTAGGATCAGAGCCCCGGGGCAAGTCGCCCCCTCCGCCCCCCCCCCTTAGACTGTCACTGATGCTGTGTATATAATAATATAGTACAGCATAGGTACCCTGACCCATCTCAAGAAATTCCATAAATATAAAATGCATAGTACCTAATCGCGGCTTCGCACAGAGTCGTCCCTGGGCGCCGCGCTAGGAGGGGCGCCGTCAGACGCTCCCTCGAATAGTGTCAAAACCGAAAGATATATAACTTAAATTCTGAAACCGAAAATATCCATATTATCATATAATTAATCACCTTTTACGCACTATACCCCATAAGCTACATTTATTGTATTCTTTAGGATATTTCCTAACACTTTTATTAAAGGTTGTCCATACCTAAACCAAATATTTTAATACGAAAATATTAGATTTAGGTATGGACAACCCTTAATAAAAGTGTTAGTAAATATCCTAAAGAATACAATTCCAACAAAAAAATAACCTCGTTGTATTTAAAAACCAAAAGTTACACGTGATTGAAGTTAGGTAAAAGAAGTAGGTACATTATTTTGAACACCCTGTAGAATAAATTCATTTTTTTAGGGCAGGCATTGATTTGTCCGTCCATTATCTAGTGATCCTTAAAATTTCAGTTTGATAAAGGTTTCTGTTTCGGCTATGTCGAATTTTAGGTAAAGGTCTGCATGTGTCAAAAATTTCTAAAAAACTTGAATAACTCAAAAATTACTGAATTTTCGAGCATGGCTTCTCTTACAATTTCTATTCACATTTAGGTGCAGAATTGAAAAAACAAATAAAAACAGGGTGCTAGGTTAAAAAAAATATAGCTTTGATCTGCCACGCTTAAATGGGACAAGCTGTATAATTGAAAATATTTTTAGGTTATACAACATTAAAATTTATACAACTTTCGTATTTAAACTTTTTTTCTATCTTCACCCAAAATCAATATATCGGCCGACAACGCAAGTCTTGGACATCCTGTATAGGTAATGTATCTACCATTAAATTTTATCAAAATGAGCTCAGCCAGGAGCCGTCCTCGAGTAATGTAAGGTTGCCATTTATGATGATTTGCCATACGTTTCGATTTTTTCGGACATGTCCGCGATTCGGTCGATGTTCTAGTGTGTTCGGTTTTATCGTAAATGTGATGAAAAACAAAATTCAGTCACGGTTAACAGTTATTATAGTACAAGGTATTTAGCCTTTTTAACCTAAAAACAAACTAAGTATAAAGCTGAAAATTGGTGAGAAATGTACTTTTGGATCTACTGAATAAATATTGTTGCAGCAAGTGCGGGGTGGTGGAACATCCCTTTTGGGCGAAAAATTATACCACTGGAGCGGACCCGTTTTAAGTTTTCCTTATTTACTTTCTAAACCGTTAATTGACTGAAAAAATATCGTAGGACAAAAATTGTAGAGCAGAATTTTAATGTTCTTCATGGAATTTTTGGGTTTGAAAATTACGAGCTAAATAGTCGCCTTGGGAACCAATGGCTACAACGTAATGTCCTTTTCAATAGCCATATTTATCATATCCTTTATCGAATTTTCAATTGAAAATACATATGTTCATAAACAAAAGAACGCCCTAAATCGTTTTTTCAGGGTAAATTACATATGGTGGTGCCATCTTTTGAAATGAGTGAAGTGCACGCTCTTTTTTTAACCATAGATTTAACTCGAATAACTACGTTTCTCCATAGTTTCATGGATCTCTCTATTCTTGGCTTAAAAGTGAAATGTGCGCTATACTCCTCTTGACTGTTACATGTACAGTGTACACTCTACATGACGTACGTTGTACTATTTGGCCGACCAGTGACCACGCCAGGTTTCTATATTTGAGAAATATTTTATGTGAATACCGTAAAACATATTTTTCTGTGAAAATTTATTTTGAAAATTGTGTCTCGTAACTGATTGTATATTCGTCAACTCACAACAGCTGTAAAACAATATTGTTAACAATGGTCGACGCGATTGAAAAACTATATGCCTCTTGCAGTGTTCTTACAGATGCTAAAGATAAAATGAAAGAGGTATGTAATAAGTATATTATTGAAGTAAGGCATAATAGTAGTATAAATGTTCATAAGCTTTTTTGGGCGATCAATTTAGGACATGGCTCAATTAGTTGTAATGAATAGGTAATAACGAAGATTACAGAATGGAAGAAATTAAAATGAACCATTTTTTTATAGCACGAGAAAGAATATTTGGAAATAATATCAGCTGCAAAGAACGGGGAAGGTGCCAGTGTAAAAAAATTAGCATCTCAACTTATAGGAAGATTTTTTAAACATTTTCCTGAGCATCACAGTACCGCTCTAGATGCAATATTTGATCTTTGTGAAGACGATGATGTTAACGTATGTATTTCTTAACTTTTATTGCCCTAGCATTATTCTTAAATTGTTTTCATTTATATTGACAGAACATATTTTAACATTAACTGACAGATACTTTTAATTTCACATAGAATGAATATTAGCGTTGAGCTTGAGAATAGCCGAGCGTTTAGGAATGCTGTTGTTTACATGGTGTTGCTATAGTTACTCTATTACAAGTACCCAGTTCCCGGGTTCTAGCCCGAGAGCTGGTAAAAGTGTCAATTGGATTTTCAATTTATTATTAAAAAAAAATAATAATGAATTGAAAATATGAATTGGTGCTAGACCCAAATAACCTTAGCTGTTGGTGGTCTTTAAAACACAATTCAATTCAATATTAGCGTTGGCCTGTGTTGCAGTCTTGTCTCAATGAGAAATCGACATTCTCATCTCGATTTTCCAGACGAGAAACTATTGTCTCATTACTTTGTAGAATCTAGAGGATGCATTTTTTGTCTTGATAGAGAGATTTCTTACAACTCTCGTGTCGTATTATTTCTAGTGCAAATGTACAGTAGCGGAAAATATATTTCTATTATCTATAGTGGTTTAAAATTCAAGGTTTAGATACGGAGTGCTACTAACTCCTGACAGGAACTATATCTTTATGGCGTTTTCTTATTTGCTCTGTATAAATTGATACTGGATACCAGTGGATTAGATAATTTAATTAAGAACGAAAAACAGGATTTTTTAAAGAAAACTAGCCGTTACCCGTGGCTTCGCCCACGTATTTTTTGATTTATGATTTATTAACCGCCCCCCCCCCCCCGCGAGAAATTCTTCTCCTGCGAAGCGAAGCCGGGCTGGTGATGTTTATTCGCTCGGATTTTATTAATACATTACTCTCTCGCTTCGCTCGTTTGCTCGAATATTAATAATACATTACTCACTCGCTTCGCTCGTTCGCTCGAATTTTATTAATACATTATTGCTCACCTATGTTATATAAGGAACTCATGTGCAAAATTTCATGCTTCTAACTAAAAAAATTACGAATTTCCATACAAACTTTCATCCCCTATTTAATCCCCTTAGGGGATGAATTTTCAAAAATCCTTATTGCTCACCTACGTAATATAAGGAACTCCTGTGCAAAATTTCATGATTCTAACTTCAAAAATGACGAACTTCCATACAAGCTTTCATCCCCTATTTAACCCCCTTAGGGGTTGAATTTCGAAAAATCCTTTCTTAGTGGGTGCCTACGTCACAAAAGGAACCTACTGTCTAAATTTCAAGTTTATATCTTCAGCGGTTTCACCTGGGCGTTGTCTGTCAGTCAGTCAGTCAGTCAGTAACGGAACTGTTTTATATATATAGATTACTCACAGTGCGACTACATTATTGAGTATTATACAGGGTATTTAGCAAACATATGACAAAAAATCAAGGGGTTA
The DNA here is from genome assembly GCA_039654895.1 of Mongoloraphidia duomilia. NCBI lineage: Eukaryota > Metazoa > Arthropoda > Insecta > Raphidioptera > Raphidiidae > Mongoloraphidia > Mongoloraphidia duomilia. Next base: position 43,075,779 of record CM077524.1, on the reverse strand, counting down.
TTCCCAGGGTTCTTTTAAAAAAATTTTGTCTGATGATTTTCGGAAAACCGCTTTGTTTCGAAGATACAGGGCAATAAAACTGCTGAAAATGAATATATACAACCAGCTAGAATGCATGAATTCAATCTTCTCCTCGTTGATTTGACTGTCGAACTCTTCAAAAACACAAGGGTTGATTCGTATTGCATTACATTCATCAACTATCCGATTTCTATAATAGTCAAAGTGAAAAAATAAATTACTGGTTTTTATTCAACAAGACATGTTCGTAAACATAGTAATTGTCTTCATGTTGTTGAACGAAGACTGAATATAACCCAGCTTTATCGCTATCTCTTTCTCTATCATTTGGCTAGCACAGCCCAGACTAGCACTCCATATTGAAACTTTGATGGTTTAAACGTTGCAAGTTTACGTTTCCTGTAAGCAAAAACTTGCCGTTCGGGGATTCACATACCTATTTATCGTGAATCCATGATTATGTCCAATCAACTGCAGGGATTATTCATTTGGCATAACTTTTCTTAGCCAACTATTTTTCATATTAGAAGCTTGATTAATTTTATTATTTTTATTAAATTTTGTTTTAAGAATAATTTCTCACAAGGTCATCTGAAGATCACTAAAGTCTTTTTGTCAGCTACAAATTATACTGTGGTAACGAAAATGTCATTCCATTAAAAAAAAATCAGTATCTGAAATGCTGAAAAAAATGGCCTTATAGTAATATTTATCCCTTAAAACAATCGATTTCTCCTTGCATTTTCTAATACCTTCAAAAGCAATAGAGATATCTCTTTTAATCTTAGGTGAGTCATCCCTTATACTCGGATTTTCTCAGCTGCCTTGAACACTGCTTTATGTGTAAAATTGCGTGAAAACAAACATTTTTTATTATTATTATTCAATATTTTTATTATACGTTCCTAAGATGTGTCGAATTATTTAATAATAAAAATGCGTTAACTACCAATTATTTATTTTTTAAACAAAATAAAATATAGTTACGTCTTACCACAACAGTTTTATTGATGGATGTACATTTCGAAAGCTAAGCTTTCATCTTCAGCGAACACTACATGAATGAAATAATACAAAACGGGTATTTATATTTATTTTTTGTTTCTTTTTAGATTCGAAAACAAAGTATTAAAGATCTGCCAAATCTCTGCCGAGATAACAAAGAGAATACATTCCGCATTGCTGATATTCTCGCCCAACTTCTCCAAAGCGATGATCACCAAGAACAGAGCATTACGTCCAACTCGTTGGTTACAATTATACAAACTGATCCTATCAATGCACTCAAGGGTATTTTCCAGCAATTGCTTATCGGAGAGGATTTACTTAGGGAACGATGTTTCAAATTTCTACTTGCAAAGCTAAAAGTTATCGGGCGAGATATTATTAACAAAGAAGTTGATGATGTTATTATTGAACAGTGCAGAAAACTTATACAGGTTTGTAAAATATTTTCTAATATTAGATACTACACAGGATGTCTATCAACCGGGAAAAATACGTTAATTTAGTCCAACCAGGAATTGCACCCCTCCAAAGTCCAAAGCTATGAGGCGTTGGATAATGTAATTTTGAGCTTAGATTTTTACGTGGCCCCACTAGCACGCGTTCGCGAAACATGACTGACTTTAAATTGCACGCGTAGGCGAAATCTGTTAAAGCAAATATTTACGAAAAAGCAATGATTAACTCTCCCCAGCAGTAAGATTACCTTGTTATTTGGATACTCTGTTTTAATAATGTTTTTGAGTGTATTTAATATGAAATAACAATTTTTGTGCAGAGTGTAAATGGTGAAGATTTTAAAACAACAATCCAGATATTGACAAATACTCACTTGGTAAAAACAGTAACAGGACAAAAAGAACTGGTGACCCTAATTGAAAAACATGCGTCGTTGGATCAACCGTTTACAGTTGAGGATGAAGATCATCAGCGGTTACATCTCGTAACTTTATGTGCATCGTCGGCACTGCCTTTTTACAGTGTAAGAAACTATAATGCTCTATAGTAATTGTTCTTAATCTTTTTGGTTTTTTGTGGAAGTTTGTGTAGTGTGGACTTAAACTCGTCAAACTGGTTTTATCAGAAACATTTTTTCTTGTAAAAAAATTTGACTGATGACCAGTCCTATACTTCCCACCTAGTAAATATTTACAAAAAATAAACACTTATTTTATTCTTTGAAAAAAAAGCATGACCCTCTTTTTTGTTTGGTGATCTACTGATGGCTAGTAATATAGCAAAAATCATGGTTACCTTGAAATTTACGTACAATTTTCTTTTTTTAGTAAAATATTTTTTTTCTCGAAAACTACATTTTAGAGAAAAAAAATATTTGCATTTTTTCATATTATAACATCTAGAATTCATTTATATTTTTTTACCCATGTTAATACGTGACATTGAGAACGTTTTTTTTAATATCTCAGGATCCACTGAACCGATTTGACTCAAAATCTAATCAGATCTAAGTTAAAGGCTGATAAACACAATAGAACAATCGGCATGGCCGTATGTTGTTCCGTTTTTACGATATCGAAGGCGAAAAATTGACCACATACATACACACAGACATCAGTCAGAAAATGATCTTAAACGATTGCTAGGGTCTCAAAACGTAAAGATCTGTTAAAATCTCGAAATATTTTTTTCGGACTAAATCCATTACTTTCCTACCATAGTAGAGGTGGGAAGTAAAAATATTAGACAGCGCAGAGAAAATGTCTGGATATTTTTGAGTGTCCCATTTACCAATTTTTTTACCTAAAAATTAACGTTTGATGATTTTTTCAGTCTCAAATAAACTCTAACACATTTTTACGTTATTACTGTGAGGAGATATTACCACGCTTGGAAGAAATCGAAAATATTGAAAATGGACGAGCAATTAAAATGGTTGTTCTGCGTCATTTGGCAGAAATGGCAGCATATTCTACATCATATGAAAATATTGAAAAATCAGTTTCTCAAATTCACGAGTGTTTGAAGGTAAATATTTTTTTAAACATCGGGTATAAATCATTGGAATTTTTTTAAATTAATTATCTAATCATTTTATTTTTCTTTCAGACATATATGCCGATGCCTCCAGAAGATGGAGATGTGACTAATTATCCAAAACAAGAATATTCATACGTTGAGTGCTTGCTCTATGCACTTCACAAATTAGGAAGACATTGTCCTACTTTTCTGTCCGATGAATCACGTTTACATGAGTTAAAACTTAGAATACAGTATTTTGCAAGAGGACTGCAGGTTTGTTTTTTTCTCTCTAATTGTGATCTAAAACGATTGTATTACAATAATTGAATAATATTATAAAATCATTTACACGATAAAAACTTATTTTTGTACCCTCAATATGCTTTAAAACTTATTGAAATTTTACTAGGGGAGTATCAAGACTCTGAATGAAAAAATGGCAGCTGATGACGATTTAAAGAAACAAAGAGATCCAAATTTACTACTTCATATAATGACTAACATAAATACGCTTATTAAAGACTTATTCCGAGCTCCGCCAATTTACAAAGCGAAAGTTACGTTATCATGGAAAGAACCTGAAAGCGTCAGAAAGGTGAGTTTTATCAATAATAATATAAATATTTTATGTATTTATTATTAATTATGAATTTATATATTTAATTAATTTTCATTGCCATTAACGGATTTTTTTAAATTTCAGATACCTTCATCACCTATAGAGAATAATTCACAGCCTGTTATGAAACCAAAACGACACGCACAAATTACGTTCGATGGAGGTCCTTCACCTGCTAAACAGTCTCGTGGAAATGGTAAAACCAGTGGCTCTGAGCAACAGAAAATTTATACGCCGCCAAGTGGCAAATACAGCAATAAAGTTTCGGGATATGGTAAATAAGCAAAGTTGCTATTATTTTTTTTGTGTATCTGCGTACTAGCTGCTGCCCAGGAATGAGCATTCTGTTGGAATAAGTAAAATTTTTGCATTATGCATGTTATTAACTTATGGACGGGAAAAAACCTTCAAATTTTGTGCACCATTTGAGCCTTATTTTTTAAGATGGATATATTTTGTGGGACATCAAAAACTAAATAACATTTTATTGTTTACAGATGGAGCGCGTAGAGGCCGAGGAGGTGGTCGTCCATCGAGAGGTAGAAACAATTACCGTGGAACAAATCGTGGTTGGAGATATTAAATTATATGAGTGTTCGCGTGATAAATTTTTGTACACTTAATAATATACTTTATTCTCAAAACCTGTGAATAAAAAGAACTAATACCTACCGGTATTTTAAAGAAAGTGAAAAATATCTTAAAAATTAATAGGACTTAAATTTTTTAAATTATGTGTTCCAAATTAGATTTTTTTTTTCGTTTTTGTGTTCGGGTCTAAAAGTAAAAATTTTTTAATGCAAGTAATAAGCAATTGTGTTTATTTAAAAGTATGTGCGCATAAATGAATTCTTCAAGATTGTAATATTATTTGATTATAAGAGTTTCAAAAATGTTCATGCATTTAAAGTTTATACGCAAATTTTAAAAATAGATACAAAAAAGAACAATTCACAGTAAATAATTTTGTGTTTTTGTGGACTTTAAAAAAAAATATTGCAGTGCTGTTTGTATAAAGTATGTCGTCGTGTATGAATATAAAAATTGTGTAGATAAAATTTTAAAAATATTTTCAAGACAACTGAACAATTATTGAAACACGATGTCATTAACTGGAAATATAATATTGTAACATTTGTGCCGGTTTGTAGTTTCAAAAGTATGCGGAGTATTTCTATTCATAAATCATAAAAGTTATTTTATCATTGAAGCTCAGTATTAGAGATCTAAAATATTGTGTTTTTTTTTGCAATTGCGGAAACATCAAGGGATATAGATTCAACAAAGTGCAGAGATTTCAAGGTAGTGGATTTATTTATGTGTTCCTACTTCCGCTGTATCTGATTCTAACCTTACTGTTTTTTTCTATTTTATTCCTTTATTTTTTCTCGTTATCCTTTAATTTCAAAGTAAATATTGATTGAAAAAAGATAAATCGAACGAATTAAAATTTGGTGAATGATTTGTTAATATTATTCCAAACGTTTTTGTGATGAAATAAAGGTTGAACACCTAATGAAACATCACAGCACGCAACAGACTTGCTGAATACTGATAGATTAACAAACAAAAAAAAAAACTTTTCAAATGAAAGTATTAGAAGCTGAAGTCTAAAACATTTATTGTGGAGGAAAAAAAAAATTGAGATATACTGAAACTTCGCGGCACAAAAGACGGCGCTGGTTAGAGATCGTTAAAAAAAGAAAAAAGTTCAAATTAAAATGGTAGAAATGATTTTTTAGGGATTTAACATTTGACGCTACCACATGTGGTGTTAGAAAAAGTGTCGCAAAATATGGTTTCACGATTAGGCCACGCCTCCATGTCAAATCCCTAAACATTTTTTGAACCGAAAAAAAGATGAACGCATAATGAAACTTCACAAAAGATGAATAAAAAATAGAGAAAAACAAATTTTAAACTTAAATTACTTTATCGTAATTTTTATTGTCAAAACATTTTCTGGACATAAATTGGAATTGCCAAATAAATAACAAACAAAGCGAACAGTTTCTCAAGAGCTGAATAAGTATGACGAGCGATTTGGAAGAAGTCAAGGAATTTTTAAATAAATCAAGAAATATTAATCATCGTCAGGAAAATCATGAAAATATTACTTTTTTGGTGCAAACAGTGAAGAACAGCGCGCCGAACTTTGTCGGCCAGACTCCATATTTCTTGACAAGTTAATTTATCCAATTAACACAGCCCATGATACTGCCGGCGCCTACGATTAAATAATTAGAACTGACTATGATAAATAAAATAAAAAATTAAATAATTAGAATACAAATAAACTCTTAAAGTGAAATTAAAAATTTGCATAATTCTTCGGTTCAATTTCTAAACATCAATTAATTGAGTATAACATGATATATGGAAAACTAAATAAATAAATATATTAAAACGGCCCTGCAAAAGGCTGTAGAATAGCCGCTAATAACCTTAGCTGTCGAGCATCTAATATACAATACAAAAGACTAGTCCCAATTAAATTAACAAACATATGAAATATGTATACATTGGAATAATAATAATAATTATACATTGGAAAAATATTCTGAAAAAAGAGAAAAATACTGCTTGTCATCTACCGAATATGGGGAAAAACTGTTTTTGGCTGGAAAATGTAAGGCTTTTCCCTGGATACTTGTGATCATAAATTTTTTTATTGAGTTTAATAAAAATAATTATAAAATTATAACAAAATATACTTAAAATTAATTAATAAATATTTCTACTTGGACCATGTAATGAAAAAAATTTGCATAACACAAATCTGAATTGTATAATATTATAATATGTAAACACTAATACTATACTTAATTAACATTTAAACTCATATAATGAATTGAAAATATGAATTGGTGCTAGGCCCAAATAACCTTAGCTGTTGGTGGTCTTTAAAAAAAAAAACATTTAAACTCGGTATCAATTGTTGAAATATACAAGTTCACATGAAGAAAACTAATGGACAAATCAGAATATGTCACAAATAGATTACTGAAATGATTAGCAAAACTGAAAATTTGTATTGAATTCGACTATTTTCTGAACAAATCACAATCTGTAATATAAAAAATTAAAATTTAAAACTGGTTATTGAAGCGGATATTTAAGATACTAAAAGAAGTAGAAAAAAATTGACTGAAATGTTTGGTTTGACGAAAATTTTTAATTACTGAATATAACGAACAGAAAAAAAGCTGTTTCATCTACTTTAAATTTGCAAAATTTAACACCCGACGGAAAAAAAGAACTAAAAATTATTTAATTTAATAATTTGTATAGACACATTATGATATTGAGAAGATAGAAGAAGAAAGTGTCAGGGATTTATGCGACCTCCAATAATTGATTAAGAATTATTGCAACATAATATGTGTCAGCTGTTTTTTTCAAGGCAACGAGAAAATGTACAAGTTTGATGAACCACGGCATGAAAATCTAATTTGAAATTTAATAGGAAAAATGACGACACATCCTGTCGTTTTAGCAGATATTAACACGGAATTCAGAGCTAACATAATCAATGCGAAAACAAGCCTGAATTACGTAATTCATTGTTGAAATAGGCAAAGATGTAAAAGCCATTTCTCGAAGACTGACTTATTCATTAGGAACAATGCCTACGGCCTATGAAATTTTTTTATTAAATAAATCTGAAAAAGATAAACGAAATATGATTAAAAAAGGAAGATAAAATTAACTCCAAAACAATGACAGTTATGTGATATTTTTTTATGAATTGAAATTAGGGCATGATTCTTCGGTTGCATTTCTAAACAATATCAACCATCGGTAGATGTGATGTGTGGAAATCAAATAAATTGGTATGGTTAAAACCCATGGAGATACTAAAAGTTCCGCAATCTTCATATACTTACAACTAGTGCTTTTTTATATGTCCACTTTTATAGAGCATATTATGCACATATACAAGAGAATATCACTTGGGAGATGGCTCTACCATATAAGATATCTGGCCAATATCATCAAATATCAAAGCTGAGTTTAAATGACATCACAAAATATCCATGAACAAAGGTGGAATTCGAGCCCATGACGGTCTAATTCAAAGACCAGCATGCTGACCATTACATCACGCTGTTCTCATCTAGTGCTTATCTGTTTGCATTCACCTAATTAAAGAAGGAGTTATGCTGGATACAAATAAAACATTAAATTGCGTGTCGCTTATAAAAGTAAAAGTGACCAAATCATGCATACTTCTTCATTTACTGTCATCGCATCTAAATATCCATTTGAAAAAATGATGAAATGTTGATGAACAAAAAAACAAAGAAAATAATTTTACTGGATATTTCAGAATAAGAAAAATGAAATCAAATATATCACATAACATTAAAAAAGTATTCGATCTTTGAAAAATACGTTAATCAAAATACTTCGGAAAATTAGTAATGCGAATTTATTTTGTGAGGAAAGAACAAATAATATTTGTTTTTATTTAATCGATCACAAAACAAAAAAAAACGTGAAAATTATAAAAATGAACTTACAAGAAAACAAAACATGAAATGTAAAAGACTCTTAAACTCATTTGAAAGAGTAGTTCTTTGATAAATTTAATCGTGGTTTGATTCTGTTGATCAGATAAACCAAAAGTCGAAAACTGCGGTGATCATCTAACAGCTAACTGCTAAAAAACCAAAAACTACTAAAGCATATTCATTGATATAAAAAACGTGAAATTTCGATTTTTTTATATATAAATCTTTCCAAATTCAGTATTTTTTTTTCATTTCATAATGTCTATGTAAACAACAAATGCTCAAAATTTGAAATAATTTTGGACATATTCTGCAAAAATAATTAACATTTTGAATACTATTGAACATATCCAGCCGTAATTCAAGGAAATCATCAAATGTTCTTAAAGTAGTGTTCAAAATGATAATTTTTAATTTATAAAAATAGTTATAAATTCCATAACTATTTTAAAACATTAAACATTTTAAGTGCGTTTTTCAATCACTAAAAATGTTAAATTTTTATTTTTTTTATTTTGTATTTAAATAACAATTGTTTCCATTTCAGAAGTTAACTACATATGTGGTGGAATGAAGGTGATGCCGTGTGAGCAGATTAAATACTTGGAGCTACTTTTAAATACTAATTTTTATTATTTTTTTCAGACATAAAGGTGCATTTTCATGTGACGCTCGACGCTGGCTTCTAGCGTCAAATGTGGTCACGTGACATAAACGCCATATTGAAAAAAATGTAGCGTCACCTGATGGTTTTTCGATGGTTAATTAAAATTCCCGTCTCACTTAGAACAAAACAATTTTTTTTTATTGAATACTAAAAACATTAAAATTTCACAAAATACAATTTATTTTTTTCTCATATTCTGGTAGTGCATATAATTACCTATAAAAAAGTAAGCATAGCTATATTTTTAATTTTTATTCCTTATAATTCGTGTATTTTCGCCGGTTATTTAAGTCAAAAATATGGGAATTTCATTTTTGATAATCGTATTCAGACATTGTCTTTTCTGTTAATAAATTTACAAAGAGCTTATTTATTAATAATTATTATAACAAATTCACCAGGGTTTTGATTTATGGATGTCTTTATTTGACGCTCTCTTTACAAGTTTACAACTGTCAAAACCTTGCTGTCTGTTGACGCTAAAATTTGACGCTGGAACTTGACGCTACAGTTTTTCAAGATGGCGTTTATGTCACGTGACCACATTTGACGCTAGACGCCAGCGTCTAGCGTCACATGAAAATGCACCTTAAAATTTATTTGTATTATATAGACCGCTCTATGAATAAGGAATGGCTGTCAAAAAAGAATTATGAGAAAAGAACGCAATATTAAATTATCATCAAAGCATTACGTTTAAGACGATTTTCTGTAAAACTTGTGTTTCTCTTATTTTAGTATTCAATAATCCGTAAAAACATTCGACTATCTAAAGCCTAGTCCAGACCATAGATAATAGATAGTTTTATAGATAGACCACTCTACCTTCAAGGTCAAATTTACGTTTTAGTTCTTACACGACTCACCAACGCTTATGGCGCTGCTGGTATTACTACGTGCCTGCAGGCGTTTCCATAGATACTCTATTACAAGCCCCCTATTCACAGATTTATTTATTTTTTAAGGTCATCAACAGTTAAACGTTATTTGGGTCTAGCACAAATTCATATTATCAATTTATTATTAAAAAATAATAAATTGATAATATGAATTTGTGCTAGACCCAAATAACGTTAACTGTTGATGGCCTTAAAAAATAAATAAATAACTGCTATAGTATCGGAAATTTCAAACTAGTTTATGTAGATTATTGACACTCTGAAATTAGTTTACAGGATTAATATTTGTAGATATAGGAAGATTGAAATTGCCAATTCTTTTCAAAACTATAATTTATTTAGAGTAATTTCTTAACCCTATTTACAGTTTTATTTTTAACTAATTTTTTTTTTAAATCTAGTTAATAATGATATTTTTTTTAATTTTATCTGTATAACAAATCTTTCATATACCTAATCATTTTAATTTATTATTTACTTGAGTCCGTATATAAAAATAATTAAGAAATATTTGACTTCAAACACATGAAAATATTATCCACTGATTAAAATTTCTTGGACACATGAATTCCAAACAGGGCTTGTGATACAAAGTCTCGAATAGTCGTGAACCAATTTTTCACCGATTTTTAACTGCATGCTCGGAATCAGTTCCATTTAGTGTTGAGTGTCGTATGTTGTAATTCAGAACGTGAACCTGCAACTAAATCAATTAAAGATTAAAGCAAATACTGAAGGAACGCTTTATTAGACTGTACTACAAAATGAGTTACATATTGAAATAAAATAATAAGGGTTTACCAAAATGATTTTGTAGAAATTATTAATAATAATTATTTATGTAACAAAATGCCTGGACAAAAAATGATTTAACACTGAAATTTTACGAAATACATTAAAAGCAGTTTTAGAATTTAGATCACAAGTTTAACTTACTTCGGGATCGCCTGGTAGAGTATGAAAAATAATTTTATTTTGAGGTTTCCCACAATTCGGCAAACAACACGAATAAACCATTTTTTTAGAAAATATGTAATCTTTTTTGTAAATTACTATGAAATAACTATTTTTTGTAATGACAGCTCGTCAAGACTAAATTGTTTAAAATTAAAAATATGTGTTTCTGTGGTTACAATAAATAAAAATTGATCGCTGCGCCTTCCGCGAATCGTGTAAGAACTAAATTGAAAATTCTAATGGAAATATACGAAGTGAGCATAGCATGGTCCAGACCTACAACATTTGCCCGCAAACAGTTAAACATCTGTATAAAAACTGTTTAAAAAGTCTTTGTAAACATTTGTTTAAAAGCATAAATGCGCCTATGTTTTCTGTTTTCCATCTTCCATCGAGGATGGAAAACACGTGTTGTTTGCGGGCAAATGTTTACAAACATTTGCCTGCGGGCAAGTGTATGTAGGTCTGTACTAGGCCAAGAACAACACTTTCTTGGGCTAAAAATTGTTTGAAGGGAGGCATCCACTTACCTACAAATTAGACAAAGTTAAGATATATATTTACAGTTCTCCCTAGAAAATTTTGCCAATTGGCTGGGGTTAGTGTAATTGTAATACTTCAGTGGGTAGTACAATATTGCTTAAATTTTAAATCAAACGGTGGTACTCGTTCAATAGATCCCGGGGAGAATATTCTGTATTCAGCACATATTCAAAGAAAAAAAAAACTCGGGTCGCAGTGCCAAAACCCTGCCAACAATATAGTGTATTTGCTAATACAGGCATTGTGGCATTATTATGTAAACTTAAGTTTGTTTTTTGACAAAATAAAAAATTTAACCCCTTAATACAGCCCTTAAAATAATTAAATTTTTCTAAATTTCAATATTAGACATGGATTTCATCAATACACCCAATTAAATACACCCTTCCATATCTAAGTAAATCCGTATCAACAAACTAGTGTTTTCATAAAATTTGAAAGTCCGGTCCTGTCGGGCCGATTTTATTAAAATTTTAGCAGCACATTTTAATCTTTACTAAAGAGGTAAATTTCAATTTTGAAACGATTCTGACAAATTTTTCGGTATTTTTGGGCCCAAAAACTTTTTGGAACCCCTAAATACAACCCTGAAAATGGTCCGATCGGGCCCATTTTAAATAGGCTTCTTGCGGTGATGGGTTCCAATGTGTGTACCAAATTTCGTTTCAATCGATTAAGTCTGTCGAGAGTTATCGTGTACACACATATATATATAAATATATATATAAATATATATATATATATATACATACATACATATATATATAAACATTTTTAAAAATGGTGCCAAAGTGTTCAGGAGGCTATGAAACGTCGAGAAATTTTGGTCCGACCCCTAGGTCCCACCATCCGACCGACGCCAATAGTGTATGTGCCATATGGCAAATACACTAATGAACAACCGAACGTGTGCAGCAAGGGTACATCTTCTTGTAGTTCTTGGATGGCGAATAGGAGAACTCCGTTTCTATTGAGAATGATTTTAGATCAACTAAAGTATTGTTGATCTTGGTTATGGAAATATATGAATTTCTTGAAACAAAATTAAAAAATATGCAATCTATATTACTATTAGTTTGATATTAATTGCTTTCTCTTCTGATAAATTTACGCAGAATTCTTTTTTAAGATATAATTTAGAATATGCACTCTTGCGTTGATCGTTGTTAATCCTTTTTCTGAGTGGTACTATGACAAAATATGTTCAAGAACTCATAAAATAAAACTATGGTGACAGCATTTGGAATTAATGAAGGTTTTAAAATTACAGATAACGGATTGTCTAATGTGAATTTTATTTTTAGTTGGAACCACTGGAAGATCTGGATTCAAGCTAGTGGAACTCTGTTGCGCTCGTTTTCTCTTACCGGAATTAGAAACAGCCGTATTATTAACGTATTGTTACTGCAATTTTCTGATTCTTGTAATTCTCCTGACAGTAAAGCATTTATCATAGTTACATCTACATTCTACACACAGCACGTAGACAAGCTAAACTCGCAGCGTGAACATTTTCAGCATATCGCAGGGATAGAGAATTGGCAATTCATCATGTGTGCTAATTATTTTGAAGTGTATATTTTCTAAAAGATGAAATTCGTTCGTTACTACTTTTGTATGTACAACTTCAAAGTACAATATGTTAATGATGTATTATACTAAACTATGGAACTATCTTCCTTTTTTTCAGGTATTGTTATACTTGTACATTTGCGCGTTTTTCAAACATTTTGAAGTGTTTGTTTTTAGAATAATGTTTAATTTCTCCCTTTCGAATTTTTTTTACAAAACACTAATAACCGTCGTCTAATAAAACATCAGAAAATGTATGAGATTTGATTTTTCCATATTTACGAATTCTGTACTGTTTTAAGTGATATACTACACAAAAATCAGCATCATTTGGGGGAAGGAGCAGTTTTGAATTATATCGATTTATAACTTCTTCTGTGAAGTAGTGATCTTCCAAAATTATTCTTTAATTATTTTATGCACTAACGATTCGTTGTGCTTTTTTGATGTGTTTTAATTAATGTTTGCAATGTTAATCTTAATTAATATTTTTACAGTTTGAACAGTAATGTCTACATCTATAGAAGACTTCGTTCACAGGTTCAGAAACAACATATTTATCGTAATGTGCGCGTGTTGTTTTTGTTTTTTTTGTGTGAATGGTATAAAATTAACAATTTTGTGTAGTTTTTTTTTACAGATGTTTGAACCATTTAAAGAAGAACTTTCAACAGCCGCTCATTGTTACATTACTCCAAAATAATAGTGGCAACTCTAAACATTATGGTTCTCTTTTTTTGTAGGTTTTCTTTTTTTAGAGTACCTATATATTTTCACAGCAAATAGAACTCGCCTCAAATACACTTTATAAGTAATAAAAAAAACTTGCACTTTATAACATTTGTAATTATTTGTTTTCGTAATAAATGTAACCTAATTTTAAATTTATATTTTTTGTATTAATTTTACTTCGTTTTTACCTTAAAACAAATTGCTCTTCTAGGCTCTAGCCGGAATGTAAATCCCTGACAAAATACAAATTTTTGAAACGCAAAACGATTTTTAAATAAATTATAATTTATTTTTGCTTTTTAGTCCTGGAGATCCTGGTCAGGATAATGGGACAAACTTATGGAATTATTGTATTGTAATCGGTCCTTGATAAGTGCAAAGTTTCAGTTCAATCTGAAGTTTTTTGCTTTTTTTTAGTCCTGGAGATCCTGGTCAGGATAATGGGACAAACTTATTGAATTATTGTATTGTCATCGGTCCTTGATAAAGTGTGCAAAGTTTCAGTTCAATCTGAAGTCTTGCTTTTTTTTTTAGTCCTGGAGATCCTGGTCAGGATAATGGGGCAAACTTATTGAATTATTGTATTGTCGTCGGTCCTTGATAAGTCGACAACGTTTAAACTAAATCTGACCGTTCAAAGTTGGTCAAAATCAAGTTCAAAGAAGTCTGTTACAAACTGATAAGCAAACATAAAGTGAAGCTAATAAAAGCGTGTTAAAATAGGTTTGAAAATGGCTATAGTATGTTCATTGTTAAATTCCTTAAACCATTTCTACAAGATATCAAATTTGGATAACTGCATGTTGACATAATCCAGAGTAATCTTTTTACGATACAAATCAAAACTCTATTAGAGTGGCGGCGCCAGAGGGTGGGCCATGGCCCACCTTAAACTGTCAGCCTATCCTGATATAAGTAATCCCCAATACAATCTCTAGATTATCTTTTAAATACGCTTTTAACGTTTTAACCCGGAATTCTAACAATTTTTCTTGTAAATTCTATAGCAAGTAATCTGGGTTAAATTTATCGAGCAATGAAATTTTGAGAATGTTATTGGCCCACCTTCAGATCACCATGTCCACCCTAACAAAAAAAAACCCTAGCACCACTACTGCTCCATTAAAATAAACATAGATTATTGCATATTTCAAAACTGTTTTAATATAATTAGGTACGTAAAATAATTGAACATTGATAAACAGTTTAATATTAAATAACTACATATTATCTACAATATTGCACATAATTCTATCTAAAACGTGACAAGAATCAGCATTTTCATCTTTATTATCATCGGTGTCCATATATTCAAATGATTCAATTGGTATTGTAAGTTTTGAATCGTTCTCTTTTGAATCTGGTAGATTTTGAAAAGCTTGTTGTAAAATGTCTTGGACTTTGTCTAAATGTTTTTGGAATCTGTGTGCAGTTTCAATTCGTTGGCGTCTTTGCAATTCCATCATTACGCGAAGTGTTTCTCTTGCCTGATGCGGCCTGAATTCATTGAGTAAATGATGTATGTGGATGAATAGTAAACTTAAATCTTCTACCTTTTCAGTTCTTCTTGGATTATCTGGACAATGAACTAGGAGGTCTAGGAGATCTAAGAAATTGACTAAAAGTGAATGGTTTAATTTTTTCAATTCACGTCGTCTGTCAAAATGTTGTGGATAAAGTCGTTTGATACCCTAAAAATGCCATAATTTTATTAGCACTTGCCAAAAGTTATTTAATTTAAGCTTATATTAAATACTGACCTGACTCTCCAAAGGCCTAATAATACTTTCGTCTGCATTAAATGCATTTCCAAACATGGAATATGTGTCATGAATAGGTGGTGGAGGCCTTGGCGCTCGGCCCCTTCTAATATTTTCATCTGTGTATTGGTTAATATACTGCACAGGAGGTAGAGGCAAAGAACTTACTTGGGCTATATCTGAATTCGCCATTATAAGTACTCACTAGTCGCTATTAAAAACTGTCAAATAAAAAAAAAACAAATGTCAAACTTGGAAAATGCTGAACTCTGAAGTTAAAACCCCAAAAAACCAATTTGTGCACTAAATTAGTCAGTGTGACCAACTTTACTTGGTACCTCCATGTCTATGCTAACTTCCTGGGAAAAAACTTGTCTATTTGAAATCACCAGATTTGGCTACTTTGTAGTTTGTTAACTGTTTTGTTGTAACAATCACAAGCAACAAAAGATCAAAACTGTAACCACTAACCAGTAACAGATCTGCTGATTTCAAATTGATTTGGTATTTATAATTAATAATGAAATTGTTAGTCTTAATATGTTCTATAAATTTCAATCAACAATTAATCTTTTTCTCTGTTTGCTTAATATTGACATTAATAATATTGTAGCAAATAAGTATTAATTCTTTCGCGGTACTTGAGCAGATATTTATTTAAAGATATTCCCCATAATTACATTTTTGATATTACTAATTACGACTCCCTATGATAGGACTTTTAATAGGACTGTTTAATGCGGAGCCGCTAAAATTGATATAATTTAAATCCTTTACGTCATTTTACGTTCCCATTAGCAAAATGAATAGATATGTATATTTCAGTCATTTAAATTTTATTTGTACGATATTGTATAATTATTCTCCCTTTGAAATTGTTTTTATATAGCTGACATAAACATTTATACCTAAAAAATCAAAGTTTTTAAATGGAGTTGCAACTTTTTAATTGTTAAATATTCGAGAATTTGTAACTTTCCTCAGTCGATTTTAATATTATTGCGTCAGTTCGTTTATTACGCGCATGAGCTACGTGTCGCAGAAAGTAAAAAGAAGGGGGCTCTTTCAGCTTCACGTGTATATTAATAGTTATTTCAGTGTAATATTTAATATTTATTTAATTCATGGGTATTAAATGTTAATAAAATGGTATGTATACTTGAAAACAAAACAAATTACACCAATAAATATTATTTTAATTTTCAATCAGCAATTCTTAGGTTATAATGCGCGAATGTATCCACAATTATTAATATCCAAAGGATTATAAATTAAAAGAAATTGTATTGTAGTCACCATATGTAAAATGTGTACGCTTTTTAAATTTTACACCCATTTTGATTTTATTTTTGCAGACTAGTATAGAACGGAAAGGCACATTTAAAGTAGAATATCTACAAGAGATAGAACGGGAAGTTCAGGCTCAATGGGAAAAGGAAAAAGTTTTTGAAGATGATGCACCGTTGAATTCTAAGGATGAAAAGTTTTTCTGCACTTTTCCCTTCCCGTATATGAATGGAAGACTACACTTAGGACACACTTTTTCACTTTCAAAATGTGAAGTATGTGCATATTAAAATTAAAAAATTGCAGCGTGGTTATCAGAATTTTAATGTGATTATTGTAGTTTGCAGTCCGCTATCAACGTCTTAAAGGTAAACGGGTTTTATTTCCATTTGGGTTCCATTGTACCGGAATGCCAATTAAAGCATGTGCCGACAAATTAAAGAGAGAAATGGAAACGTATGGATATCCTCCAAAATTTCCACAAGACATGAACGGGTTACCAGAAGAAAACAAAAAAGATGATGTAGTCCCAAAAGACAAAAGTAAAGGCAAAAAAGTAAGGCTTTAACGAAACAAAAATATTAATATTTTGTTTAGAGGTGCACCTAGGACTCAGTTATTATCTGGTACTCTGACCAAGTATTGCATTCTGCAACGAGTATTAAAAAAAATCAGTCTCCTATAAATTGAAATTTTTGAAAGTTACTGTTAAATTCGGCTTTGTATCAGAATTTTATGGCATTTTTTATAGTTCAGGAACTAGAAGCCCACGACATATAGACATCGGGGAAATACGGTTTCTTCATAAGCTAATTTCTTGTGAATTATTTAATAATTACAAGTGTATTGACGATCAGCATTATTCAGTTATTATATTTATATTATGTGAGATACCTATACCCTTCCATCACAAGAGTGCTACAAGCAGTGCCATGTATAGTTCAAATTACTCGACTTTTAAATTTGATTCGTATCCAATACCCGTTTTTTGAAAAAAAAATATTATTAGTATGAACTATGAAGTACTGTAAAACTAAATTATAAATAAACTAATTATGCCTGTTTACAATTTGGGATATATTTATTTTAACTCAAAAACGAATTTTGTTTGGCGTTTTTAAAGTAAAAATTTTTTTAAATGTGGGTGTTTGAAATACCGTACTGTTTATTTTTGTGTAGTAATGAGAGAATACAAATGAAAAAATAGTGATCATTCGAGTCTTCGACTGTTGTAATATCTTGAGAAGTCTTGAATGATTGATCAAATGATCGCTCACTTGAAGCAGGAGTGTCTAGTCATTGATACATAATAATTTAAATCCCAAATCGTTTCACATCTGTGTATAACCATCGATTCCATATCTTATGTCAAGATTTTATTTTCTTTTAGAGTAAAGCTGTGGCGAAAGCTAGTTGTGCAAAATACCAGTGGCAGATAATGCAGTCTTTAGGTTTAGTTGATGAAGAAATACGAAAATTTGCTGATGCGGAATATTGGCTAGATTATTTTCCACCTCTTGCTGTGCAAGATTTAGTCAAAATTGGAATACATGTGAGTTATTATTTTAAGATTATGTATATTTGTGGTCATAACACAAAATCTTTGAATTTTTCGTAATGATAACTATAATTTTGACTATATTTAGGTCGATTGGCGGAGGACTTTCATTACAACAGATGCAAATCCATTTTTTGATAGTTTTGTACGCTGGCAGTTTTTGAAATTGCGATCGCATGGCAAGGTACAGTATGGAAAAAGATACACCGTATACTCTCCACGTGATGGTCAACCGTGCATGGATCATGATCGTAGTTCAGGAGAAGGTGTTGCGCCTCAAGAGTATACTCTAATTAAAATGAGAGTACTTGAGCCAATTCCGGAAAAGCTCAGGTAAAAATAGCACTATTGATTCCAATAATTTGTCCAATTTTTTCTATTATAGGTAAATCTGTTACAACAGCCAAATAATATATTGTTAAATCAGAATAAGTTCTAATAAAAGATGCCACTTGTTAACTTGCTTGATGGTTAGCATAGTTATAGTGATTAATGACCTTGAACTTTAAATCACGAGAAATTTAAATGTCAATATAAGATTAAAGTATAATTTGTATTTTAGAAAGGTTTTTTTTCTTTTTGATTATTTAATTTATGTTAAATAACAATAACACTGAATGATAAGTACTAGTTCTTAAGTATTGTATTGTGCATGACCTCTAGACAGAGAAATATAGGTCTTTTTTAATGAAAACAACGCTTCAGATTATGTACCTGTTCAAATGTGTGTTGGAAAATCGTCTTCCTTGTCCAAATGATGTGTCGAACCAGAGTTAAGAATATAGTAAAATTCATTTGATGCGTCAAACCAATTTTCATCTTTTTTCTATTTTCTTCATTTTAAATGGAAATCAGATATTTTAAAAATATTTTTAGGTCTGTATCTGATAAGCCAATTTTCCTTGTGGCGGCAACATTACGCCCAGAAACTATGTATGGTCAAACAAACTGTTGGGTACGACCTGACTTGCGTTATGTAGCCGTTGCCACAGCTTCGAATGACGTGTACATCTGTACGACTCGCGCTGCTCGCAATATGGCCTATCAGGGTTTCTTTAAACAAGAAGGTCAAATAGATGTCATTACAGAACTAACTGGCATGGTAAGTGTTTCTCAGTTTAATTCTATCCTTTAGTTTTACTTACTTTTTGAACATTAAACATGTCTTGTACTGTAATGATTATTTAGCAGTTTACTTCTTTAATTACAAAATTACAATACTGATTTTTTTACATATAGGCATAATGTTAGTCTCGTTAAGTAAGCGTTTCTAATCATTCCCCACTTTCGCCTTGCTATCAGCTATTACGAATCCTTGCTTCCTTCACGCAAAGCTTTCGGACGAAAGAAAAATTAAAAAGAGGAGTATCCTTAGGGAACGTTAAAATATTACATAACGTTTCTTATATGATGACGAGAGGTAGTTATGTATGTTCACCGATTTCTCCTGCGTTTGTGAACCTTAAGGGTGGTTACACGTAAATTTTACTAAAATCGGTTCAGTGGTTTTCTTTTTGTGGTTTACTAATCAAATATCAAGACAGAAGTCTGTTAATAACGTGCAAACTACATATTGTAAAATTAGCGCCGACCTCAAAATTTTAGTATTTTCCTCTTTTTAGAGGCTTTTTTGAAGGTTTTTTTTTTGTTAAAAAGTTTTTTATTAACATCGATTTGTCCTAAAAAGGCGAAGTAGCTAATGGGATACAAATCTCTATTTTTTTAAAGGATATTCTTGGCGCAGCTCTAAAAGCTCCTATGACTAAACATTCAATAATTTATTCTCTACCAATGTTAACGATTCGCGAGGATAAAGGTACTGGTATAGTAACAAGTGTACCATCAGATTCGCCGGATGATTATGCAGCATTAGTCGATTTGCAGAAAAAACAACCGTTTCGTGAAAAATATGGAATTGAAGATCATATGGTAAATAACATGGATGAGTAATAGTTGGAGATAAATCAATTAACGATATTTTTTTTGTCCAGGTTTTACCATATGAACCAATACCAATTCTCGAAATTCCTGGTATTAGTAATTTAAGTGCGGTGACTGTCTATGAACAATTAAAAATTCAAAGTCAGAATGATAAAGATAAGTTATTGGAAGCAAAGGAAATGGTGTATCTTAAAGGATTTTATGATGGTGTAAGTTGCCTTCTTTATAAATTAGTGTTTTAAGATGCAACTTGATTTGATATTTACGAAATTTTCGCGAATTATTCATGTCGGATACATTTCAATTTTCGACTGAAACTCAAAAATTAAACATGCTTCCAAAATTCTGATTTCATCAAAGAAGATTACAACTAACATTGAAATTGACTCAGCCTGTACAAAGTTTGTTATTTATTGACATCTTTACTGGCGCTCCCCAGAAAAAAATTAGCTATACTGACTCAGTGAAATGTCACGGAAGTGTGCTTTCCAATTTCCGCCTGTTGTGGGTGTAACGCAAAACTCCACTGTCGGTTATAATTATTTTCTTTGATCAGCTGTCACAATTTATTGAGGTTATATGTAGTTGTCATCGTATTCAAATCTTAATGTTTACACATCTCTTCAACCGGGGTTCAGTTTTTTTTTTCTTTAACTGCATGTTTTTAAAATAAATGTGAAATTTTGGATTACAGATAATGCTTGTGGGAAAATACAAAGGAAAGAAAATTCAGGATATCAAGAAAGACCTACAGAAAGAAATGATCGATAATAACGAAGCTGTTATTTATTATGAACCGGAGAAAACAATCATATCTCGATCTGGAGACGATTGTGTGGTAGCCCTTTGCAATCAGTGGTATTTGGACTACGGAGAACCTAGTTGGAAATCAAAAGCAGAAAAGGCTTTGGACAACATGAACACTTATCACGATGAGGTTAAACGTAACTTTGTGTCCTCCTTGAACTGGCTACATGAATACGCTTGTTCTCGTACATACGGCTTAGGTAAGATATTTTTATTATTAGTTTCTAAGAAAGAAGTTAAATAGCAGAAATGTCTCGGATTATGTCTCTTATTATTACCTATAAAATAAGCGTGTTAAAAAAATTATGCTTACCTAATATACAGATTGTATCAAATTAAACTTGCGCATAGGGCATTCTGTGTGTAAGACAGAGATTGATACATAAAGCAATAAGTAAGAATGAGATAAATGATCGCTAATAGAATGTTACGTGGTTACTGTAAATTAAACTGATAAAAGATTTACATTTTTACAGCATAGAAGGAGCGAAAAAACAAAGATGACGCTATTAGGTTGTATAAATATTATTTATTTACAGTAACCACGTAACATCCTAGCGATCATTTATCTCATTCTTACTTATTGCTTTATGTATCGATCTCTGTCTTACACACAGAATGCCCTATGCACAGGTTTAATTTGATACAATCTAAAGGTGCATTTTCATGTGACGCTAGACGCTGGCGTCTAGCGTCAAATGTGGTCACGTGACATAAACGCCATCTTGAAAAACTGTAGCGTCAAGTTCCAGCGTCAAATTTTAGCGTCAACAGACAGCAAGGTTTTGACAGTTGTAAACTTGTAAAGAGAGCGTCAAATAAAGACATCCATAAAATCAAAACCGTGGTGAATTTGTTATAATAATTAATAAATAAGCTCTTTGTAAATTTGTTAACAGAAAAGACAATGTCTGAATACGATTATCAAAAATGAAATTCCCATATTTTTGACTTAAATAACCGGCGAAAGTACACGAATTATAAGGAATAAAAATTAAAAATATAACTATGCTTACTTTTTTATAGGTAATTATATGCACTACCAGAATATGAGAAAAAAATAAATTGTATCTTGAGAAATTTTAATGTTTTTAGTATTCAATAAAAAAAAATTGTTTTGTTCTAAGTGAGACGGGAATTTTAATTAACCATCGAAAAACCATCAGGTGATAGTATTTTCCTTAATAAATAGGTACTTTCGAAGTAATAAAATCAATGGGTTAAATTCGTAGAATCAACCCCCTAGTAGCAACATAAAGCAATTCTTTAGCAAGCCTGTGTGTTGATACTTGATGCACAACTCAGTACCTAGCTGTAGAAAACTCGTATCATTAATGACCAGAGACAACTAATGACGCCAGCGTAAAAGCTAAACAATGTTTAGCTTTGACGCTACATTTTTTTCAATATGGCGTTTATGTCACGTGACCACATTTGACGCTAGAAGCCAGCATCGAGCGTCACATGAAAATGCACCTTTATGTATAATGAATATATATTTAAATTTTACAATGTATGTATTAGCAATTACACAAATGTCTGAAGGATTTGCCACTACGACCAGTGCTGTGTTATTATTAGTTTATAAAATCCCCCAGGGGGAACATTGGAATGTAGTTGTTTTCGCAATTGCATTCCAATGTTCTTTGGGAATTGGCGTTCCCAGGAGCCCAGTCGGTTTGTGTATGCCAGCTGGCAAATTCTAATACACAAATGGATTGTTGTGTTGAAGACGCTGATGACTTGAGTTGTTGACGCGTCTATAATCTGCAATAATAATAGTTTATAAAATAGAAGTTTATTTCTAATTTAATAAATTCTTATTTTCAGGTACAAAATTACCATGGGACGAACAGTGGCTAATAGAATCTCTCTCTGACTCCACTATTTATATGGCGTATTACACGGTGGCACATCTTTTACAGGGTGGTACTTTTAAAGCAAATGCTCCAAACAAACTTAATATTAAACCAGAACAGATGGTTCCAGAAGCTTGGGATTATGTTTTCTTTAAAGATACGCCTTTCCCAAAAAATTGTACTATTAAAAAAGAAACTTTGGATTTAATGCGACGTGAGTTCGAATATTGGTATCCTGTTGATTTACGGGCATCTGGAAAAGATTTAATTCAAAATCATTTAACGTTCTTTATTTATAATCACTGTGCCATATGGCCAAATGATGAAACAAAGTGGCCGAGAGGTGTTCGAGCAAACGGACACCTTTTGTTAAATTCCGCAAAAATGTCTAAGTCGGAAGGAAATTTCTTAACATTATCGGAGGCAATTCAGAAATTCAGTGCGGATGGGATGAGATTATGTTTAGCCGATTCTGGAGATTCCATTGAAGATGCTAACTTTGTTGAATCTATGGCTGACGCAGGCATTTTACGACTGTATACTTTTATAGAATGGGTAAAAGAAGTCATTCAAACTAAAGCTAATTTAAGAACTGGACCAGCAGATTCCTTCAACGATCGTGTATTTTTAAGTGAAATGAATTTAAAAATAAAAGAAACTGATGTTAATTTTGAACGTCTGCTTTTTAAGGAAGCTTTGAGGACTGGATTTTTTGAACTACAAGCAGTCCGCGATAAATACCGTGAACTTTGTGGCTCAGATGGTATGCACAGAGATCTTGTATTACAGTTTATTGAAATACAAGCGCTGCTGATGTCACCCATTTGTCCTCATGTGGCGGAGCACGTTTGGAAATTGTTTGGTAAAAAAGATACAATTGTTCGAGCCAAGTGGCCAATTGCAGGACCCATTGATGAAGTTTTAATCAAAGCATCGTGTTATTTAACAGAGACCGCCCATTCATTTAGAATTTTATTAAAGAACCATCTGCAGAGTAAAAATAAAGTTAGAAAAAATCAAAAATCCGTGGCATCGACAGAAAAGCCAACTCTGGGACGTGTTTGGATTGCAAAAACTTTCCCACCTTGGCAAAGCTGTGTTCTTACAACTATGAAACAGCTGTATGATTTACATTCAGAGCTTCCTGACAATAAAACACTTTCAACAGAATTGACGAGCAAAGCTGAATTAAAAAAGTACATGAAACGCGTGATGCCTTTTGTGCAAGCAACACGTGAAAAATTAGAGAAAAACGGAGCTCAAGCACTGAGCCTTACACTTGAATTTAGTGAAGTGGAAGTTTTACAGAAAAATATTAACTATCTAAGGAATACACTGGATCTTGAAGACCTTGAAATCCATTTCGCAGATGAACCGGAAGCACCCGAAAAGACTCGGGAAGAATGCTGTCCAGGTCAGCCGTATATTTCTTTTGGTAATCGACCAGGAGCATTTGTGGTCTTAACGAATCCTACACCATGTAGTGGTTTATTTTCTAAATCCTATCGTATTTCGCCTGGGGATTCAGTTTTAAATTTATGTGAAAAGCTTGCCAAAGATATAAAATCTATCAAAGACTCAAAGCAAATACAGTTGTGGCGTTATGATGATCCAATACTTGGAGAAAGAAGATTTCCTACATTTAATTTACCAACCAAAGACAAACAGTTGATTCCGCAAGATGGCACATTTGACGTGGACATTAATAGTCAAGAAATTTCTGTCGTTCTTAAGGATGGAATGAAATATCCCATAGGAACAAGTATCACATATATTGTTTCGTAGGATTCCTCAGAAAAAAATAACTTGTAGTTATTGTTTATGTATGGTGGAGGCAAAATTTTTTAAGGTTTAAGTTATTTTACATTCATTGACGTTTTTTTAGAATCAGTTATTTATTTGTCGCCATATTTATTATTATTACTTTGTCATTAAAAGTATTAAAGTACTACCTGATGGTTTTAATTATAATTGCATTTTCTTTGAGACACTGTGTTAAACTAAATTATGTGCAAAATAAAACGCGCTAATGCTTTTG
This sequence comes from Mongoloraphidia duomilia, assembly GCA_039654895.1. Classification (NCBI taxonomy): domain Eukaryota; kingdom Metazoa; phylum Arthropoda; class Insecta; order Raphidioptera; family Raphidiidae; genus Mongoloraphidia; species Mongoloraphidia duomilia. The sequence continues at coordinate 43,051,020 of CM077524.1, read as the reverse complement.
TAAATAATTATGTCTTTTTTAAAATAATTTTAGTCACCATTATAGCAATTCCGAACAATTTTTCAGATGAATGAGCCCTTCCCGCTTTTTGATTTTCCATAATTCCATGCCTACTGATTATTACGTTTGCGTGATTTTCGAGTACTAGGATTGAATAAAAAAAAAAAAAAATATTAATTAAGTGCACTCCTCTTGCACAATGCATCAGATGCGTAATTTCGGAGCACACATGTGTACGTACCCCTCTTACGATTTTTCGTATGATTGTGCGGTGGCTTGAGCGGAGTTTACACATTTTGGGGTGTTTATTGGCGGAAAGTGCTTGCTGACAATAGTGTCTACATATAATCTATAATTCAAGCGCACTTGCCATTTGACGGCAAGCGGAGAGTAATGTTGAAACTAAAAGTTTATTTTTTTCGCAAATCTTGAAAGTTACAGTTAATGAATGACCAGGCTACCAGCTTGACCCTTGCTTGATCAATAAAACGAGACTGCAAAATAAAATTAATCACCGAAATTATTACGTTATCGGAATTTAAAAAAATTATTGTGATGTGATTATTTTGAAATCCATTTTTAACTAGAAAAAAAGTTGATGCCCTGATTTGTACATTCGAATTTTACAATTATTTTATTGCAATATTTGAATATTTTTTCAATTTTCTCGGCGATACACCCAGATATCAATGGTATAAATAAAATTTCCCTAAACTGAACAGTGAATAACAAGTCTATGGCCCACTGTCTAGTGTCTTTTTTATGCAAAAAGTCTCGTTCGTAGTTGAGAACACAGGTTGAGAATAAAGTGAATATTTTTATAATTGTTTGTATTTTTTAATACATATTTTGAGAAAGTATGTCGGAAAAAAACGAAAAACATTTTAATGAGTTATCGGAACATACTCTTGGTAGCAGATTACTTGTACCGAGTCCAATAATAACCAGAAGGACAAGAACAAATTCAACGTAGGTTAAAGACGCATATAATTGAAATACATATTATAATAATTGATGTGAATGAGATTCCATACTTATCGTAAGTAAATTAAAATTTCAGGTCAGCACGAGCAGCAGAAAGACCTGAAGTAAGAGGAAAGATTAAGGGGTTTTGCAGATCTAAAGGACATGGCTTTATCCAGCCATTAGATGGAGGAGAAGAAATATTTGTCCATATATCTGAGTAAGCCGTATTTTGAAAAAATATGACTACATTAAATTTAAGCGATTTTACCGTGTGTGGATCTTAGCTCAATAACTTTAATGCCTTATTTTTAATATTTATTCTAGCATTGAAGGAGAATACGTTCCACTGCCTGGCGATGAAGTTAAATACAGATTATGTCCTATACCACCAAAATTTGAAAAATTCCAAGCTGTGCAAGTACACATTATCAATTTGACTCCTGAAGTGCATCTGAAATGGGATTGCTTACCATCTGAACATTGACCAATTTACTTTCAACTCCAGTTATTTTTTTTATATATGTCCGCTCTTTATAACTATCAGGTCTGTAATGTTATGCAGTTAATTATGCGCAGTAAAGAGTTCATTTCGAATAATATGGTCTCAAATATTATATAATATGAATAGATTTATGGGTCTGGAAAAGTAAGTGGGAACACAAATTTCTCCGTTTTTCCAGGATTAGAAAACACCAAAATTAGAGACATTAAAAAAAAAAACTATATTTTTATAATTTTCCTAAGACTAATGACGTCGCCACATTGATTTGTTAAGTACAAACAACGCACATTTTTTCTATGCATTTATTTTCTATCTTGTTTTAACCATACATACCTATGTATGAGTTTCTTTAGTCTATAAAGCATAAAAATATTGACAATTTAAATTTGTTAAACATTTGATTCTGTTGATACTTGATATGCAATTTAAGTTTAATGAAATAATTCTAAAGGAATGAACAGGGACCAATTGTTTGAAGTAACTGTATTTCAGTTTTTGTATTTTATTCATTGAAAAATAATTTTCAAAATGTTCAATAAAACTTAACCTAATGATAATTTATTATAATATTTTGAAATATTTCCCATTTTTGTGCATATGAAAAATCTGCACCTTCATCTCCATCGCACATGTACGCCCGTGCATCATGTATGATATGTCTATTTGTATTTGTGACAAGCTAAGCTCACGGCTCACCATAAATCGTAGACATAAACAGGACAAGTTTGTCATACAAAACAGCATATTGGGTTAACAATGAGTATCTCCGTTGATACGCAAACGAATTTGCTCATACATAATGGAACAGATATACGAATTTCACATGAACGTTGATGTTTTGTATGACGTACTCTTAAAATATGTGCGTGCGTCTGTGATGGGCTTTTTGTTTACTTTGTTTCTAAAATAGCTATTATTTTGGGCAGCATTACGTATTGCGTGGGTTCAACATAATAGTGAACAATTAAATAGGTAACATTCATTTTCTGGTCAGACCTTTAAAATTTAGCGTTTAATTATTGTTTTTTAATTAAATTCTTAATTCTATGATTACCTAATTCTTTAAGTGACAATTTATTTTTTGCCATACCCACTACAAAATAGGTACTTTCGATGCATGTATACCAGCCTGCAATGGGTTATTTAACTGGCTGGCGTGCGGAGAGTTTTAACGCACTAGTGCGGTAATGCGGTAAGTAAACTGTTGCGATAGCAATTTCTGTTTATTTGCTCTATCCGCTTGCGTGCACCTGCCATTACTTACTCACGATCTTCACGGCATACTGTAAACGTAAAGATGGCGTCGCAAATTTACCGTCAATTTTTTTTGAAAATGAAGTGAAAAGTAGGTATTTTGTAGTGGGTATATGGCAAAAAATACCATATATATCGTGCGTAATGGTATTTTGACTTGCATGACTGTAAAAACTCGCTGTCGCTCGTTTTTACATGTTGTCATTACTCGTCGTAATATAGTCCATTACACATCTAGATATACAATCTTCTATTTATTATTAGTGGTGCCTACTATGAAAGTTATGTATTTTTTAAAGTTATTGGTTTAGATTTATTTTTTAGCAACGGGTGTTGAGTAAGCAATCTTCTTAAATCAATCTGATCGATTTTTTTTTAATTCGAATATATCATTGGCATACCGATAATAGTCTGTCTCAAAAGTAACGCTGGCGGTTTTGAGGGCATATTTCATGTGAAATTTCGAACCGAAAAGGACCATGTTTCCAAAGTGTAATTACGAATTTATAAATTATTAAAGATCGTCTTGGCTTGTACTATACCCTCTTCCTGGCTTGGATATTCATAAGATGGGGTATGATTTATCGTGAAATGTTATCACCAGTGAATATAACTGCATCATGGATGAGGGAGGGTTCTTTAAATCAGTAATATCAAAAACGTAAACCTATTATTTTATGTTACCCCAAAAGAAATAATAATCTAATGATGCCAAATAAGGATGAACTATTGTAATTCATAATTTGGAAAGTGCTAGGTAGGTACAATTCACACGAAATGTAAAGAACGTTTCAATTCAAAATTTCACAAAGAATATGCGCTCTAAATCGCCGTATTACTTTTAGAACATTCTTTATAGTGTACATCATGGTACATCTACAGCCCGTCATAGACATTAGATGCACATTCTTGTCACGATGAGTACGTCATACGAAACAGCGCATTCAACGTTCGTTTGTGTATGGAAAATTTGTTCGAGCATCTCTGTCGCACACGCACGCGCGTGCATCCATTTCGCTTTGTATAAACAAATTCTTTCGCGTTTCCATGGAGATACTCATTGTTGAGGTCTTGTATTGTCTGTGACGGGTCACGGACCTTAGAACTTTAAGCTGCTGAACCATGTGCTGAACACTGGATGAAATTGTTTGAATGTTTAAGAGTCCATTTAACAATTATTATTATTGATAAAATTTTATGCTTGGTGTAGGGTATATGTAAATAAATAACTATTTTTCGAAAACGCTTACATTTCATTAGTAACAAGTATACAAATAATATATGCCATATAAAACAATGCACACGCATTTCAGACATAAAAGAGCAGAAAAAAATTTGTAATTATTTATAATATTAGATGCAACAGAAAAGAACTACAGATAGCATGTTTGTTCACATATTGAGATTCGTTTAGATATGGGAGAACAAGGAGTTCATAAGTATTATTTATAGAAGCCGAAAATTATATTATTTCTCTTACATTTTTCACATTTTAACTCAGAATAATCGAATTTATATAAACAAGAATTCTTACAAAATAAATATAGTTACTTCTTACCACAACAGTTTTATTGATGGATGTACATTTCGAAAGCTAAGCTTTCATCTTCAGCGAACACTACATGAATGAAATAATACAAAACGGGTATTTATATACTAATATTACATCCATCAATAAAACTGTTGTGGTAAGAAGTAACTATATTTATTTTGTTTTTATTCCAACCACAGTGCTCATATATATTTTTATTAAGAATTCTTACATTCAAAAAATTGTTTTCCAACTTTTGTAAAGAGGACGACTGTAATGATTATGATATAAGAATTGCTACTGCTAGTTCTTTGAAAAATCGTTTTCTTTTAACCCGTCAGATTTATTTGCTAATAACGAATAGGGAGCCCGGAGCCTGCGCTGAGCCGAACTGTCCTACTTCTCAGCAAATGTAACTTTTAATGTTGTTTTTGTCGGTTACCGCATATATAACATAAGTCGAAAAGTTCTAATAAACATTATATGGCCTACAGGACGATTGTTACAAATGTGGTTACAAAGCAATTCGTACTTTTAAATGCGGGGAAATAACAATGCAAAATAACATATAGCACAATAATATAGAGCTATTAATGGTATTTGGATGACTGTGTTTAATTTAAAAAAAAGACTGATGTAATTAGTTTAAACAATGATTAACTGATTATAATTGACAATAAACTGCATTTTCTTTATTACTCTTCCTTTTGCACTTATTGGTCTCAATATGTGAATTTCTGCCTAACGATTTAAGATTTCATGTACCAGTCATTTGTAAGTTTATAATTTTATGTTACAAAAAATATTGTATAATATGCTTTTAAAATAAAAAATATGAATAATGAATTTAAGTAATGTTTAATTGATTTTTTGTTTAAAAAAAATTGTTTTTCTTTTGAAGTATTCGGCGTCCCTGTACCAGTCCCTGTACCTAATGTCCTAAAGGCTAGGGATACAACGTTAGTCCATTTTGCAAAGAATTGAATTAATTTTATTTTTGTAGTACTATATAGAATTAAAGGTTAAACAAATTTTTAAAGAAATATCTTAAAGTTATTGAGTAATTTGTGATTTTCTCAGCAAGATTTGGCATTTGAAATTATGCATCTTTCAATAACCGTGCCCGTGGACCATCCGTAGACGGTTTTGAGTGTTTGACAATTTTGTGTACCACTGGTTTACAAAACAAACAGTTGAAAAAAGCTATAAATTTGAATTTAAATCTTGACAAACAGTAGTCAATTATAATATTTTGTTTTATGCATAGAAATTGTAATTTTTTAGTAGAGAGACTATAATAGATTAATAATTATTATAGTTAAGCAGGTACGTTGAGTCTTTTTTCCAGTGCTTTATGATAATTTATCGTTTTTGAAACTTCTTAATGTGATATAACCTTAAAAGCCAAAATTCAATTCCAACCGAAGAACTTATATTATATTCTATTTTAAAATAAAAAAGTTGATTTAATTTATAGAAATGGAGTATCTTCAAGAAAATTGTCCTGTTCGAGTGAGTGTTCGTATAAGACCTTTGGAAGTTTCGGAGACCGCAATTCTAACTACAGACATTGATGATCAAAATAATCAGGTAATATAGAACGTTGGTTCAATAGTTTCAAGCATTTTTAATGATTTTTATCGTTTGCAGTTACTTACTGTAGGGAATAAAGCTTTTATGTTCGATAATATTTTAAACGGTAATGAACAACAAGATACAGTTTATGATGAAGTCGCCAAACAACTCGTTAACCATGTTTTACGGGGCTTTAGTTGTACTGTTTTGGCATATGGACAAACAGGAACTGGAAAGACCTATACTATGATCGGCAGTCCTAACGTAAGTCATATTAATTGTTCATTAGAAATTAAATTAATCGTCCCAGTGAAATAATATTTGTGCGCTAGAAAGATATTATGTTAATGTTTTTCTCTTTTTTTGTTCTTTTAGTACGGTACGGAAGACATGGGCATAATTTCAAGAGCTTTAGATGATATTTTTACATTGTCACCTTGGAACGATGAGAACAGTGCGATTAAAATTGAAATATCGTTTGTCGAGGTGTATAATCAGAAAGTATATGATTTACTGGGAAGTAATAGAGAACCTCTTTGTATTAAAAGTAAGCTACCAGTGATTGCACAGAAAATCTAAGTTGACAACAACTTTGGATAGTGACCATAAATTATAGTTTTTATGTAGGACTGTATGAATAATCTAAATTCGTAAAATTTTTTACTATGTAAGGCATTAGATTATGCTCACGGAAACAAATACTTTATCTACACAAAAAAGATCGTTTCTCAAGCTACATTTTTGATGAAAATGCTCACAAACATGTGGTTTTGAAGGAAAAGTGGCTTCTCTTATGATGGAATGTACATAATCATAATCTAAATTCTAAAGGAATTGCCAACATAGATTTTCTTACTGTCGTGTGTCTATAATCTACCATACCTACCTATCTAGATTTTCAATGCGTTGTGCAACCAAGTATAACTGGTTGTATTTTGTTTTTGAGTTGCAACGGCTGATTGTTATTTCATTTGTCATTAATTTTTAAATTGTAGATAAGAAAATTGAGCCTTCAGTATACAAAGAAGTAAGAACTCCCGATGAAGCTCAGACATTATTGACATTTGGAAGCAAGCATCGTCACATCGGAGAGACTAAAATGAACACAAGAAGTTCACGATCTCATGCTATTTTCACAATACAATACACGGTGAAAACTGAGTAAGTTTTGATATTTCAAAGCTTTAAATGTCATTAAAACATATTCTGAAACATTATGTTATAGTTCATTTCACAGTCTTTGATGAAATATGATTTTGTTTCAAGTGAAATTAAACTTGTTAACATTTGGTTATTATATTAATGTAGTCTGTATTGTAAATGATTTTAATAATGGAATTCAAATATTATTTTCAGTTCATCAGTGACTGTATCTAAACTGAATTTGGTCGACCTTGGAGGATCGGAAAGCGTAAAGAGAACCGGGAACGTGGGTATAGCGCGCCAGGAGGGTATTAATATCAATCAAAGTCTTTTATCGTTGCGTCAAGTGCTCACTGCTCTTTCTAACAACGAAAAGGTTATACCATTTCGGGATTCACTACTGACAGTACTGCTATATGGTATGCAACACCAAATATATCTGAATCTTTCAGTTGTTTTAATTTTTGGTATGGTTATGTTTGCGTCTCGAAGTTATACCTAGGGCGTCATGTCCTGAATTAACAAAACAAAGGAAAACTTTGATGTTTGTATCAAACTATGAAAATTCAATGCAAGCCCATCTATGTCCAGCAAATGCGATTCTAATCAGCGATACAAAATTCTGCATTTAGAAATAATTGCAATTTTTTAATTGATAATGTTTTTCTAGCATTATTAATTATTTAAAGTTTAATATATATTTGCTCACCCCCAATATTTTTTCTTATCAATTAACGAGATGTTAAAAATGGAAAATCTAGTTTTTTTCTGATGCCTCTACAATACTGAAATCTTAATCGAACAATGACCTCAGTTCTCCAGTTTATAATTTACAATCATATATTCGTAAGAGCGCGCTTCTTGCGTCTGCGATGATATTATGCCATTAAACATATCTATTTAACTGGAATTTTCAGATTCTCTAACAGCGAAAAATTACATTTCATTGATTGCTTGCGTTAGTCCAAGCAGCGCAGACTATAATGAGACAATAAGCACATTGCGCTTTGCTGAAAGCACTAAACATATAAAAAGTCGGCCTGAAATTGATATGATTTTCAGAAATCGTCAGGTACATAAATTTAACACGAGAAAAATTGTTGTTAACAAAGTCTAAATACAAAACTAAAAATTATATTTTCTAGGTGCAAAATCCGGATCTCGTTGAGAAAATAAATCATTTCATAGGGCTCATACCGCCAACTCCTTTTAAAAAGAAAGGCGCTAACAACCACACTATCTGTACACCGGTGCGACCTGTCAAAAGGCCACTAATTAAAATGAATAATACTTTTTCACCAGGGGACAACAGAGGTTTGTACTCGTTCAGCGATATAAAAAGGCCATGTTTGTCTGAACTGCAAGAGAACGAAGATACAAACGCGTCGATCATAAGTTATAGAATAGATCCTGCAAATACATCTACATCTACCATTATTGAAACAGTCGAACCGACCAACACGTTCAGGTATAAAATGACTGCCATATCAGAAAGGATAAGATTATCAAAGTAGGAAACGGTTTTGATTTTGTTTCTATGATTGTTGAATTATGGCAGCAAATACGATGTACTTAAATTCATATAATATATTATTAGTCTTAACTCGCGGCCTCGCTCACGTTAATGTTTTGACAGAAACCGTATCTTACCTGATTATAGCGTTGTCATCTAGTATACAGATTGTATCAAATTAAAGCTATGCATAGGGCGTTCTGTGTGTAAGATAGAGATCGATATATAAAGCAGTAAGTAAGAACGAGATAAATGATCACTAATAGAAAGTTTCTGTAAATTTTGACGTAATTATTAGTCGTTTACTGTGATTACTTAAGACTACTGAAATTATTGATAAAATCACAAAACAAAGATGACGCTATTAGGTTGCATGGGTAGGTATTATTTAATTACAGTAACTACAGAAAATTCCTATTAGCCATCATTTATCTCGTTCTTACTTATTGCTTTATATCGATCTCTATCTTACACACAGAACGCCCTATGTACAGCTTTAATTTGATACAATCTGTATAAAATATATTATCTAAGCGTTAAATTAGCCCTGCTGGATAACAGGTTTAATTTAACGCTTATACTAGGTAGCAGTCAACTGACTACAGTCAATAACTGTTAAACATCCTGCGACTTATCTTAGAAACCTAGCTGAGCATAGCCGGATAAAAAGTACTCTATTTTTTACATTTGAGTACCAGTTGATAATGTACCAAATTTCATTGATCCAGCAAGAAACGTTAAAAAAAACCGCAAAAAAACGAAATTACACATGGAGATCTTATTACTATTAGTGGAGGTGTTTTTTTTATTAACATAATATATAGATATAAATAACAATATATGAGTTAGGTAATTGTGGACAACAATATAATAATTATTAATTAATTCAACAATGAATTTTTTTAATCCACAAGGCATCCACTAGGTAGTGAATAGTATTATAGTATACTATTCAGTATTCACTACCTAGTGGATGCCTTGTGAATTAAAAAAATTCATTGTTGAATTAATTAATAATTATTATATATAGATATACAAGAAGATTTAGAAACAAAGCAAATTTTGCATTCATATTCGTCATAGATCCGCATTTCTAAGATTATAAAACTAAAATTGAAACTAATCATCTTTCTTCAGCATAATCATTTCGAATTTATATAAGTACGTAATTCTGTTATTTTTTCAACAGTCCGATTGTTAGGAAATGTACAGAAGCAGTTGAAAACAAGTTGAACGACTTGATATCTTCCCATTTGCACACAATACTGGGTAGGAAATCGGTCCGTATTGCTTTGCGATCTAAGGACTCTACGCCGGATAACAAAATGGAAACTGGAAACCAGATGGATCATTTACTGTAATTTTCTTTTTTGGATAACTTCCCGTGCGTTTTTCAGTTTACAATATTTAAATCGATATTTTTGTTTTATAGACAAACTATCGATCAAAAAGTAACCGAGCTGGTGAATGAAAAATTTTTACAATTTACAGAAAAGACAAGAAAAAAACGAAGTGAAATAAATATTGCTGTTATTCCTCAAAGAAAACTGGTAGATTCAGTAATATATTTATTTTATGTAGATACGTATTTGATAATATTGCATTGTAGTATTGATTGTTAACCAATTAATTTTTTTTTCAGTTTATCAATAATGATCTTTCTGAAGGCGAAAACAATTTTAAAATTCCCGATCTTCCTTTGCGCAAATTAAAGAACAAAAAAACAAAAGTAAAGGCAACAGATGTCAACAAAGAAAATTTGGAAGGTGATGAAAATTTAAGAATACCAAATATTTCTAATAACTTAAGGCGTTCACTTAGAAATTCGACTGTTGAGTTCGAAAATAATGTTTTGGAAGTTCAGTTAGATGAAAAAGTCAATACTAGACGCTCAGTAAGGTTATCGATGCTAAAAGAATCATACTCTGACACCAACGCACAAAACATACGAAGGAGCAGTAGGGTTGGGACAGTACCGTTGAAATGTAAGTTAAAAAAATCAAAATTGTTTAGAAACAATTTCGGGTCGTTAGCACGTCATATTATATCAATGCTGAACATGACATAGATATCATCTGTTTGTCAATGCAAACTTTTTTTTGTCACTTTAGACAGTCCAGAAGATTATATCAACAGTGCACCGAGTCAACAGACAGTAAAAACAAGTCGATCAAATAAAACTACTAAATTAGAACACAAACAGCTTTTGCTGTCTCAACATCAGCAGTATGTTCTTAATATATTAAATGAGGGATCAGAAAAAGATATACGCAAATTACCTACGATAGGTGAAAAGACGGCGTACGCTATTGTTACATACAGGTATAATTAGGTTATATTATAACAAACACTGTTATAATGTTGATATGTTCAAAGATTGTTTATAAGATAGTTTATGATTAGGATTGTCATATGGCGCAACATGTATTGATTAGGAATAAAAAATAGGATAGTTCATTATCATAGCATTTTCCATTCACTCGATAATAACAAAGTTGAAAGTACAGCACAAAACTTAATTTATTTTAGAAAGACTAGTTACTAGAGCATTGTTTCCTAATCTAATTAATTTTTGTTATAGAAACTTGAATGGACAGTTTAAACAGTTGGAACAACTGAAAGATATAAAAATTTGGAAAGGACAACAATTGAATAGATTTTTTGAGGTAAGTGCATTGAATTTTAATATTGATATTTGCCGTAAAATGTAAATGCGTCTAAATGCGTTAATATTTCTTTGTAGACAAATAATCTTTTGCCAAGAAAGTAAAGGTAAAGTAATGGATGAATTTCACATTTTAACGATATATATATAATATTGATATTTATATTTCTACATATCTAAGATTTAAATAGGATTTTGTATACAAAATGTTAATTGTTTCTAGAACTTTTAATGATATTTAACCTTCTTTAAGGGATTATATATTAGAATTTATTATTGCTGCGATACGGGAATAGAACACTAAATTAAACTCAAACAAAAGTCTTCTATTCTCTCAATTTGTCGTATCTCAGGCATTATTTTAATAATTTATACCGAGTAAATAATTATTTTACAAAATTTTACATTGTGTAATATCGTGAATCTTGTATTTATTTTCCTTTAAATAGAGTGATTTTTTTTATTTTACAAATGTTTGTTTTTTCACTAAACATAGTCCTAATTACGATTATTTTAAAATACTATTAACTTTTAATTTCTAACAGCTTGACTAGTGATTTCAAATATGATCATTTTTGAGTATTAACCCACCTGCGTTCATGGATGTTTTGTGATGTTATTTAGTTTTAAGTTAGTTGTTATTTAGTGTAGTTGAAAGACGCTAATGACTTGAGATGTCGACACGTCTATAATCTACAATAAACAAGCCGTGAGGTGGGTCGTTTATTAGGACGAACTTCCTAGTTTGATAAATATTTAATAATAATAATTAAATTAGATATTACACAGAAAAGTAATCATTTTAATCATTAAAACATAATTATTATTTATTTTTAACAATAATTTAAAAAAAAAAAAACGGCTGAACCGATTTTTATAAAATTTATGTCAGATCAAAATGACGTTAACACGCCTCGATTGACACCCTTACGAAGTCGATATAATTTTTTATTCGCGAGATATTGTGTAAAATCTACTTTTTTGGAGGTTATTTGGTTAAGAAAAAAGAACGGCTGAACCGATTTTGAAAAAATTTCTTTCAGATCATATTTACGTTAATACGCGTCGATTGGCACCCTAACGTAGTCGATATCATTTTTCATTCTCGAGATTTCGTCTTAGAAAGAAATGGATACATACATACGTACGTACGTATGTACATACGTACACATACACACACACAGACATCTTTCTAAAAGTAGTGTAAAAATAGTGTAGTGACCTTGAAACATAAAATTTTTTTTCCTTTTTGATTTCGATTTTCGGACCCATTACAATAACTTCCAATGGGAAGTTAATAAATATAAAAATTGTGAGTATTAAGTCTCTTGCTTTGAGTAATCGTTACTTTGTACATGTTAGCGATTACTTGTACTTGTATTCTACATTTCGGCGGCTATTCCCAACACACTGTAATTAGTAGTTAATAAGTACTACTCATATGCTATGCGTCACGAACCAGTAATAGTGAGTGTCGAAAGAAAGAACAGATGTATGGAAAGGAGTACTCAACCACTAGTAATCGGATTAATGAATACTTTTCAATACAAGTACCAGGGCCGCGCCGACCCCCCACAGCGCCTGTGTGCGAAACCTATGAAGCGCCTCTTGTTTTCACGAATCTTAATGTTTCAACTTATTTTTATTTCTTATTTGTTAATTTTGACCGAAATAAATGTTCTCTAGTTTTATATAATTAGATAATATTTTCCTAAATAGGTAAAACCAGTTCGTTTCCGCTTGCCAATTACTGCGATTGAATGACAGTTCAATCAATTGTTTTGGCTCTCTCGTTCCTTAAAGTCGGGCTGTCGGGGAATCCCCGTGACCCCACCCCGCTTGCGTCGCAGGCATCGCATCGGTCGGGTTGAGTTCATAAACTCATTCAAACTAACTCATGGCGGCTCTTTTGATTTTAACGCTGAGCTCGTAATTATTGTAAACTAAAACCCAAAGCGTAAAATTAAACCACAAACGTGAATATTATTTGGGAGACTTGTACAATAAGCGCAATATTATATTTTGTTGTTTACGAGACATTTGTTGCGCCTATTATACCTACTTACTTATCGATACTCCACTACAAAGAAATATGTTGTTGTGTAAGTGTAACAAAAATAATTTCGATAGCGGCGCCCCTATTGTCTTGGCGCCTGTTGTGCGCCGCACACTTCGCACACAGGGGCGGCGCGGCCCTGACAAGTACAGTAGATCTCCCATATCCATTGCGGGTTGGTTTCTCCGTCTTCCGTGGATACCTGAAATCACTGATAGTAGCGTATCACTTGTCAGCCTCAGATTTTTGCAAGTATGTTGCAAAAATAAAACAGGAAAAATCAATGACAGACATTGGACTGCCTTCTTCGAGAATTCAAGTAAAAATAAATAAACAGGGTGTGGAAAAGTTAGAGAATTTTACTGGTTAGGGAAATGTCAGGGAATTTTGGTGAGTCTGGTATTTTTGTGAAAAAAAGACGGTCAAATGCGAGTCGAACTCGCGCACCGATGGTTCCATACCTGCATTGAAGAAATTTTGTTGACTAACTAAACTAAATTGGTACCTGGCGCCATACAAAATCTTAACACGTAGCTGCATAGTTAAGTTGGTCGGAAATTTCTGTGAAACGTAAACATAAATTGTTTAATCGCGATTATAATATGTATACTCATTCGCTGCTATTGCTATAACCTATGTGGCAAATAATTGACTTGAACAATCGAACATTTCGATTGTAAAATCAAACTCCGAGTCGATTGTGTATTGTATTGTATTTTAAAGACCACCAACAGCTAAGGTTATTTGGGCCTAGCACCAATTCATATTTTTAATTCATTATTATTATTATTATTTTTTTTTTTATAATAAATTGAAAATCCAATTGACACTTTTACCAGCTCTCGGGCTAGAACCCGAGAACTGGGGACTTGTAATAGAGGAACCATAGCAACGCCATGTAAACAACAGCGCCGCTACACTCTCGGCTATTCTCAAGCCCGAGTCGATTGTGGACTCAATTGTTATTATGAACGATTACAATTGTTTCGATTGTAAAAACATCACGAATCGCCCATCACTAGGGTGTTCCTATAATAGTAACGTCAACATTAAAAGCATTTATTTGTATTTTAATAGTTTGCGAAACTTGATCGCACGAACATTTAACATATGTTCATTTTTGATGTTCCAAAGGACTTAAATTTATGAGAATTGGAGAAAAGGGAAATAATGTTTATGGAGATATTTTGTAACAAATTATATACGATTAATTTTTTTAGTACGTTTCTTTATTGAAAGTAATAAACAAAATAAAGAAGTTTGTAAATTCTAAAAAAATATGTAAGTACGAATAATTTTAGTAGAAAAAATATTTTTGATTTCTTCGAATTCAACATATTAATATGTGTAGAGACTGAACTTAAAATTTCAGTCGGCTGTACGTGCTCTTTTGACTATTTAAGCCTGAAGATTTTACGTTTTGAATTTTTCTCAGAAGAATCTGTAACATATATTAATAGTAGCTGTAATCAAGAAGATTCGGTGAAAGTCAAACAAATTAATTATAATCACCTGATTTTCTCGGTCAATTTTTCTCTGATCGTTTTTTCGGTTGATTGCCGAACTGGCAATCTGAATGGCAGCCGTACCTTTGTCTTTTTTGGGCTGTTTTTTATTTTGTGATAAAATTTTTTGTACCAAAACTGCATTTTCCTTTTCGATAGCTTTTATTTTTTCGTTGGAAGAAGTCATTTGTTCTCTTAAATTTTTTAATGAATTAGACATTTGAGAATCAGAATCACGCTCAAGAACGTCAAAAATCAAGTCCCAGTCTTTTTCCTCCGAATCAGTATTCTCACTAGAATCGCTACTCTTTTTGTCTTCCGAATCATTTTTTTTTGATCGTTTTAGCTTTGTATTATTTTCCGTTGTATCTTCCGAACTACAGCTGTAGTCCGTTAGATATATTAAGTCATCGACGTTGTCTTCGCTGTCGTTATTTAGATGTAATTTTTTAAAATCATCACTATATATTTCTTCTGAGGTAGAACTTTGCACTGAATCTTCAGATATTTTGTTAGATACTGAATAACATGTGTGAGACATGGCAGCAATAGTAAAAAATACTTTATGAATTGATTTTTCTTTTTAAGTTTACGTTTAATAAAGAATTAATCACAGAAACAGCAAATATAAGAAAGTAAGGTAATTATAATTACATAAAGAATGAAATAATTATATTTAAAAAAAAATAGAATGACTCGTAAAAACAAGAAACAAAAATATGTAAACATATAAAATAAGTTTCTATAGCAACTTTTTTCATAAGAGAACTTTCAAGTTTGGCTTAGAACTATGCTATTTCGAATTTGACTTGACAACAATGAATCAACAGTGATCTTGTGTAATCAACAAATTTATACATAGACGAGTTTTGTTTACCTGGTAGTTAGGGAAAATATTAAGGTAAAATTCTACACAATGGACGCACGATTTTTGGTAATTTTTTAGAGGAATCCTCGCGGAGAGCAGAGTTTCTCGCTCAGAGGTGTTGGTGCAATAATGTTTTTCTGATGGGTTAAAAGTATAGTGGTTCGGGGGGGGGGGAGTTCAACAAAAAACTTTCGCAAGGAGAGAATACTGAAAAATACGTACGGACGTGTATCCATTCAGGAGTATTTTATCAATATTAATGAATTAGAGGAAATCGTTCCACATAAAATGCAACATCCACTGCAAAAACATCACTAACAATATTTTAATTCAAAGAAATTTGCTATCATTATTTTTTTTATACAGGTGTGGCTTAGAAAAGGTAACATAGGGAAAATAACATTGCATGTTTTTGTTTAGTGGATGTTGCATTTTATGTGAAACCAAATCCATTAGTTTTCCATAAATACGAGGTAAACAAAACTTTAATAATTAAGCGTATATTCTCACTCATGATATTTTGTGCTCATAATCACGAGCAAGACACATTTCATGAATCATGTTCATGAGAAGAATGAGCAGAATGAGTCAGCCTGTATTGGTGGCGGTCAATGATGGAAGTCGGTGGAGTTTGGGAAGTACAGACCTTGAAATTAGTAGACAAAAATAAAAC
The DNA here is from genome assembly GCA_039654895.1 of Mongoloraphidia duomilia. Taxonomy (NCBI): domain Eukaryota; kingdom Metazoa; phylum Arthropoda; class Insecta; order Raphidioptera; family Raphidiidae; genus Mongoloraphidia; species Mongoloraphidia duomilia. The sequence goes on along the minus strand of CM077524.1, from coordinate 43,034,769 downwards.
CAATGTATACAATATAACGATAACCATTAAATAAAAAAGGATAGACTAAATACTAATAAAAATGTAAAGGATGGCGTTTTTCTATCGTTTGCTATCAGGTGATGATAACAAAGGATAGAGATACGTATACCACTGCTCAAAAGTGCAATCAGAAGACAGCGTAATTGGACGACTGCGTAGCCTAGTCAGCGGCAGCCTACACACTGCAGAGATTCTGGGAATTACAGAATGTGAGACGACGCTAATATTTAATAAATATATTTTTGTAAACATATAATATCCTCTGAAACCTGAACAATTTGTTTAGTTATCAACTTATCAGTAAATTCGCATTTATTACATAATATATTTAATCTATGGTATGTAACAAATTATTTTTAAACGATATAATAATTTATTTTATTACGATTTGTGTAAGCTCAATTGATTCATAATATACCTAATAATATTATTTTTTTGCTAGTTTTTGCAAGTGTGTGTGTGCTGTTTTCAAATTGTGATTTTAAATTAATTAGGTGAATGCGAACTTTAGTTCTCAATAAATATTCCATTGTATTTCATTTTTTATAATTTTTTATGTTATGCTTCTCGAAATGTTTATGGAATATAAAATAATTCGTTTGCGGTTTGTTTTAAGTAAATTTTGGTAAAGGCCTTTTTTAACTTCCCGCTGTTGAAGATTTTCAAAAATCGAAGTTATTGGTTTCGGGACAATTTTCGAAAATCGAGTTTTCATCAGATCTCGACGTTTTGGAATTTTGGACTACTAGGAAGCTATTCTGACTATTTTTGGATGGACGTGCGTGCGTGCGTGCGTGTTATGCATGTACGTACGTACAGTATCTTTAAAACGAATCAACCTATTGAGATCGTGTTTGCGGCATTCGAAAGGGTTTATTGAGACTTAGATCTGATAAGATTTTGGAGTCAATTGGACCATGTTAAGGGTGGTTTTTAGGGGTTGAAATATGTTTTTGGTCCCAAAGAAACCGAAAAAAATTTCAGAATCGTTTCAAAATTGAAATTTAACCCTTTAGTAACGATTAAAATGTGCTGCTAAAACTTAAAAAAGTCGGTCCGACAGGACCGGTCTTACAATTTTTTTGACTAGTTTGCGGATAAGAATTTACTTACTGAAGGGTGTATTTAATTTGGTGCAGATGTTGGATTGATAATAATACTGAAATTAAGAAAAGAAATATTATTTTAAGGGGTGTATAAAGGGGTAATTTTTTTTATTTTGTCTAACATTTTTGTTGTAAATAAAATAAAGAAGAAAAAAGGTTTTAGCAAGTTTTTTGATATCTGTTACCGTTTCGGAGATACATAATATAATAATGTATACAGGGTGTTTCTAAAATATTTTAATAACCATAAATGAACTAACGCATCTTATTTAGCATGAAAAATTAAACAAATTCTCAGAAATTTGACTATTTATCTTTCACTCTTCTTTAAATAATAGAAAAAGCCAATTTCATCTGAACCCTTTTAAGGGTCCCCTATTTTGGAATGTATACATGATTAATGATTATATCTATCTCCAAAATGGTAACATATCAAAAAAAAATTCAAAACCTTTCTTGTTCCTTATTGTATTTACAACAAAAAAGGTCTTTACCAAAATTTCCCTAGAATCAACCGCAAACGAGTTACAGAGACAAAAAAAAAGATTTTTGTCATATAGGCCGTCCCCCAAAAAATTGGGTAAAACACCTGGTAGTATCTGATTGTGTGACTCATGAGCTATCCATTCCACGTAGTCACACTATACCTTCTTTAAAAATCCCACAGAATTATATAAGCCCCCACACTATAGACCCAAAACCGCCAATATTGAACCGGGTGTGTTTAGTCACATAACTTAAATATTTTTAATAACCCAAATAGTTGTAAAAAATTAGTGAAGCCAGTGTAAAAATGCATAATTTTTCATTATTCTGTTTTCAGTAAAATGTGGAAAAACGAAATAATTTCAAAATGTCCAAGTACCTGGAGTGTAAGTAGGTACGATGATTATAAACTTGTTCAATTAACGTCAGGAACATCTGAATATAATAACATAAAATTAAAAATTGGTTCATCTTTTGACATAAGCAAGATAGTTAGAATAGAAAATGCATATTTGTATGCAAGATATACTTTAAAATTACAAGAATGCAGGTCGCGTTCTGGCTTAGCTGTGTGTGAAAGACAGCTTATCCACTGCACGAGTCCATCAAACGCTGAACAAATTGCTGAAGGTAACTTTAACTGGAGATGTGCAAATCGATGTAGATTTGGACAAGGGACAAGCTTTTCACCGTCCGCAGATTATGCGAATCAATATAGTGGAAATAAAGGCGCATTTATATTTGCAAATGTTATTGTTGGTTACTCCTCATCGGGTTCCTATACAACGATTCTTCCAAGCTCGGAATTATATGATACAACTACAGGAAACAATTCGAAAGTTTACGTTAAATATTATGACGATGAGTTTTATCCGGAATATATTGCGTATTATAGTCGAAATTTCGATCACGTTTTATGTAGAAGCTTTGGGCGTTTGAGGTTTTAATTTTCGCAGTGTAACAATGTTTTTAAAGGTTTTGTCATTTTTTTACAGGGCCGTATTGATAATAATGAAATAAAAATATTTCAAATACAGCAATGGCTAACTGTATGTCCCTTTAGAATTTGAATTTTTTTTGTTACAATTCAGGAATTGATAACGGAAAAATTTACTTACAGAATTATGTCAATATTTTGTTTATTAATGAATGCATTTAATATTCTATGTTTAAGAATGTAGGTCTTTGTATTTTGTAATTAATAAATTCTATACAATTTACTGAAAATTTTTAAAAAACTTGATTTTTTTAACATAGATTACGTCTTTGTCTGCAGCCAGTATCGAGGGTCGTTTCAGGAAATCAAGCAAAACGAAATTAAGATAAATTTCAAACGCTTATTGCTATTCGTACAATAGTTTGAGGCACATCATGATTCATGGCAACAGTATTAATTGATAAACCATGGATGTACACCTGATACTTATTGCAATCTTGATTTTAAAACGGTGCGGGCGTCGATACAAGTAAGCACGCGATTCAAAAATGGTGCAATTCCACGCCGTTGCGGCCGTCATAGCTCAGTAATCGGAGAGACCTATGCGTCATTGACCACTCAAACGATCCCTATTAACGAATTTTACAATATTGAGGTGCAAAAAGAGTGAGTTCGTTTTTCGAGGATCTTGCTGAAAAGAAAAAGCAATTGTGTATGTTCGTGAGCAACTGAACGCACCACGCTCGTGTGTCGTGTTTTGTCTCGCGCCTTTGACTTGTACATAAAACTGCTCTCGAGGTGAGCACAACTCGCGAACATCACGAGGCGAACCATAGTGAACGCAGTGTTTACACATTTGTAATTTGTATTCGCTTTGTCTCGCGCGAGACAACGCATATGAAAACTCAATGTAAAGCGATATAAGATTCAGGTGCTGGAAGAAAGAAGGCAAAATTCCGAATAAATTATAAAATTGTGCCATTGAGCAGCGCCGAGCAAGCACAGCACTGAAGAGCGTTGCAAAGCTGCGCGGCGCTCAGCGGTGAATAGTGACTATGGAATATGAATGTGAGCGAGACGTATTCTACATAGCGGATGTGTTCCCGACATTGCCATGCCCCCTTTAATTCACAAATTAAGCATCGTTATCAATGAATAAATTTATTTTCCCGCTCTCAATGTTTGAATTTCTCAATAGACAGTGAGTTTTAAAATTAATGTTGGTATTTTTTTTAGTAATTTTAATGTCAAAACTGGTGCTATTTACAGATGTCAAAAATTAAAAGTGACACCCACTTTTGTAAAAACTCATAAGTAAAATATACCAGCTTAGAAACCAAAATGTAATACTTATAATATAAAAATACTGTAATTAGCTCTATTTTAATGTAAGTATAATTTTCGACTTTGTGTGTATAATTAATTTGCCCAATTTTTCTAACCATATGCGTGGAATATCTTTTAGAATATAAATTATTTTCGGAATTGATATTTAAAATTTATCTACATATTGAAGAAGCCACGCAGACTGTAAATTGAGTTTTCAGATTTTCATTAGTGTCAGATATTTTGGTGTTACATTCAAGAATTCTATAAAATTAGAAATTCTTTTGTTTTAAGCTAAATACAGAAACAGCAGTGAAAGATGTATTGTTCATTATTTTTTTTAAATATCTAAGTCTTAGGTGTGAACAGACTGGCCCAACGAAGGCTAACGAACGAGATTCGTCGTTGGTTACCGCACGTTCGTTGGCCTTTGTAAATATGTCCATATAGCATATGCGTTCGCAGGTTCTTGATCGTTGGACGCGAATCTGCTTTATTTGAATTCGTTCTGCTCGTCCACATGGCGTTCGCTTGAATGTTCCGATTCCTTTGATGTTACCACCATATCATGGATTGCGTTGGCTAAACCGTGGACATCAGACCAACGAAATCCTTTCGTTTGCTTTCATTGGATCGGTCTGTACCCACCTTGAGATAAATGTAGATTAGTACTTCAAAATTTAGATCGTTGTGCCGCTTATTCAAATCTCATCGGCAGAGGCCATTACTTGAGCGATGCAACTAGCCTTTAGTATTACAGTACTCTCCATTAATCTACCACTCAATTATCCGACGAACATTGTAATCCGCTGAACTAGTTGAAGACATAAATCAAAATTCTGTAATCAGCCAGTTCTATAGTTCGCCGCTTACACCAAAAGTATACTGTCGTCTGTCTCGCTCTATCTATTTCTAAATAAAATTATTGTTACAAAATATATGTGACTCTTTTTTTACCGTGTATACACTGTAATCCGTCACGTCCATTAATCCGACACTAGTTTAGTTTTCTCCGGGGGGGGGGGGATTAACTAGAGGGTAGTGTATAGTATTTTAATTACATTGTACAAATTTGCAGTGAGGTCTGTAAGCCAAAACAGTTTATTTTATTTATAATATTAAAACAGATTTATTTAATTTTCACATGGTGAAATTCCAACTTTATTTCAACATAAGATTTACTGAGGATGGTTTTCATACTGAAACAATCATCTAAACTCTAAAGTTTAAAATTGTTTTTTTAATAATTTTTTTTGGGTTGGTCTACTGAATAATATATCAACATGAACCCGAACTACACCTGCCAATTCTCAAATATATTTAAGAATTATAGTTTGAAAGAAAAATGATTAAAATATTAAATGTGTTATTTTTAGGATGCGTCACACACATATCGCTTCTGTGGTGGTAGCTATGGCGGCCATGCTATATTTTAGCTCTACGGCTATAGCGCTGGTGCACATGATCGTACTGACACTTGCAGCGTTTGCTGTGGGCATTGTGAGTGTCATTTGGGTTCACATAAGACTGTCTCCACAACACAAAACTGGCTCTGGAATTGAGAGGGTTGAAAGAGAATTGGAAATATTCAGAAACAGTTTGATGGTACGGTATTTAAAACTGTTATTCGATGACCTGTATGCTATGATTTTGTTTAAAAAAAATAATTCTGGAACCGCTGGGTGATCTAAGGGAAGAACATGGGAGCACTCTGTCCCCCCAATGTCCCTGATATGAGAAAACAATTTAATTCATTTATCTTACCGTCTTTTCATACCATACCCACAGTATTCATATAATAATTGACATAAAAATGTGTGAGACTTCCCTCTCTATTGAAAAAAATTCTAGAACAATAAGAATGTTGAAACCGCTGGTGAGGCAAAACAGTGCTTACATTTGTTATTGATGCTTTAAGAAATTTACAGTTCCGTTTTTTATTGTGATTTAAAAGTAAAGTTTAAAAATATGGGTTTTTATTTAAAAATGGGTTTTTATTTATATTTTCTACCGCTAGATGTGCCAAAATAGTTTCAATTTTCGTTAGTGGCGCCTTTTCTGTAGCAAATGGTAACTTTTCTCGTGAAAAACAAAATGTTATATACTGCTCTATTTTGTTTAATTGTTGATTTGTTTTTTTTTAACAGTTGTGATTTATTTTATTTTGTATGGCTTTGTGGATTTTGACTGCACAATAAATAAATAAATCTATTGCCTTGAGTTGACTTACTATTATCATTTTGTTTTGGTAATATTAATCGAAGTTATGAAAATCAAAGTTTGTTATGCTTTTATTATAGAGAGAAACTGATAATGAAAACGAAAGTGACACGATGATAAAACCGTCACAAAGACTTCCAGTCGTGTTTGGGAGAACTGTTGACAGCTTGTTTCAGCAGCTTTTGGATTTAATATTGAGAGATTTTGTGAACGTTTGGTTAAGAGAATATGCTTTCGAGTCTGATAAACTAGTCGAAACAATGAAGTAAGTAGTTATTTTGTTTGAAATAGTGAATTGTTGTCAGCGTGGCTGTTTGAATTTCGACGCAATTTTTAGATAACAAAATATCGTAATATTATTTTGTATACCTTGAATTACAGAGAGGATATTTGGGGAGCAATTCAAAATCTTCATGATCGCATGTCGCGAGTGGATCATGCTAAACTTATTGCTGTTGATATGATTACTAGAATTACCTCGCATTTTGAAAAAATACGATTGGCACAAACCATGCTGTAAGTGAAAATTTTTTAAAAGTTAAAAGTAAGCATATATAAGCGTTTTATTTGTTCTGTTTAACGCAACTGTTTCATTCAAAACAACTTGTCTGATTAAAAAATGAAAAGAATAATTAATATATTACTGTTTTCTATTAGAAATTATTACCAGAAATACAAGTATTTGCGGAGATAATTTTTTAACTTGAATAGCTATTTACGTCAACACCCGCGAGGCAGGCTTGATAATCTTAACAATCAGGCCGCCTAACACCGATTGCACCGTTGCTATCAATCAACTATTAAAATGGAACATGTATTAAATATATGTGCATGTGACGTCAGCCTCTTGAAAGGAAATATAAAGGTGTGGTCTATTTAACCAACTTAAAAAATGTATTGTGAAGCCGTTTTAAGTCCAAAATCCAACGGCATTATTTAAGTTAGACGGGGCTTTTTCTAATGACATAATAAAAAAAAGTCGTCTACAGGCTCATTGGTATCCAAACTTAAAGAACAGGATTCTTTTAAATTGGTATTATGATAAAATCAATCGATTTAAAACCCTTTATATCCACACCATATTATTCACATAACAATTAGAGGTGAAAATAATAAATATCTCAGACAGCTAAGCTGCCATGATTTTTGAGCTATATCTAAGAAAAAATCAAATGACCACTGTCGGGACTTGAACCCGAAACCCCCAGTTTCCGGCTAGGATTCTTTTACCTGAATTTGCTCGGTACAAATGTGGTTATGAAATCGACATTCACGCAAGCTATAGAAAGTTAGTTAATGCATAATTTGATGGTTTTTTCAGTGCAGAGAGCAATAGGCCTCCAATTTTTACATTATCACCGCATCTAATGTCACCCGAGAAAGAGCTGGACTATTTGCGCCGGATTAGTGAGATGCTCATAATGTTCTTACTGCCTCGGGGATATTCACTGTCTCCAGCTAAATATTTACTCAGAGAAATACTTACCTGTAGAGGTAAACGTCTATTTTCATTTTAAGCAATGCATCAACAATAAAAAAAACAAATTATTGTGTCAATTCGGTGTTTGAAATTGATTATCTATAGAATTGAAATTGTTGTACATTTCATACATGTGCAAATACATATTGTGTTACAAAAAATAATGTATACAACACGTACAATAATGTATATGACGCTTGAGGTGTTGATACTCTCGTCTATGGCTCGCGTGTCAATATCACCCCTCGCGTCTTATACATAATTGTACTAGTTGTATTAACTACTATTAAAAGCAACTGAGAAGCGAATTTTACAAAAATTAAAATTATAGATTTTTATTACTTTAATGTCGGGTTTGTCGTACATTTAACATGCTGTTTTGTTAATCGCAGTTAAATTTTTACACATAAAACATACGCAGTAACTATTGAAACAACAGAGAATTAGCATAACAGCGTGATTAAAATGTACGATAAACCCAACATAAATCTTACATAATTTAAGAAATATAAATAAGTAAGAACTGTTTTGGAGGTGCGCATCCTAAAATATAATACTTGATTTTTACCATTTCAGTTTTGCAACCAGCTATAAATCTCATAACGGAACCAGATTATATAAATCAGAAAATAGTAGATTATATAGAAGCTCAACAAGCAGCAGCAGCTATGCATCGTAAAACTTATGAATATGCAGCAAGTTTTGAGGACTTCTTGCATCTGATACAAAATACAAGAGATGTTGACGCGTTGAAACGAATACGGTAATCTATGAGGTGTTAAAAACATTTTTGAAAATATCGCCTTAATCTCGCACGGAAGGGAAACACAATAGATCTGTTAAGGTCGCGCTGTTAGCGAGGATTGCTTCACTCCTTCTAATCTAATCGCTGTAATATAAGAATAAGAACTACATTCTCATAAATATTAATTGGTTAGATTTAAATGTTATTTCCTAGAAAAAATTGCACTTTTGAGGTTATAATTTTCTTAACCTTTATACTCCATTGTTCTGATATTAAAGTGGTATTTTTTGTATTTCAGTTACAATATAATGACTGAGATAATGCAGGCTACGACTATTCAGAATTTGAAACGGGCACGCGGTGTCGATGTGGACATGGATAAGAATTCAGCGATGCCGAGCGGAGTAGCGAAGGCTGAAGTGATTGCTGCCCGCAAGCTAAAACGGTACATCAGTCAACTGACTTATGCTAAAACGCAGTGCGAGAAGAATTTAATGCATCTAGGCTGGGATGGAGGATTTACTGTTCAGGATGATAAAAAGGTAAATATTATTGCTTTCACACATCTTTTTGTTTGTATGTAGCATTTAATTCTCAAGGCCATTATTGCATAAGATACCGGTTTTCTTTTGTTCAAATGAGAGTTTTTTGAAGGGCAATGGGAATATTGAAGTGACTCTAAGGGGAGGTGCGACTGTAAAAGTTTACACAGTACTGGGTTAGAATTTCTTTTTAATTTCCGTTTAATTTTTTACTTAAATAACAATATATGAGCTAGATAATTGTAGACAACAATATAATAATTATTAATTAATTCAACAATGAACTTTTAATCCACAAGGCATCCACTAGGTAGTGAATAGTATTTCTTAACATATCAGTCAGCATATTATGCCATCATGATTGTTAAACGTCAAACGATTGTTATAAGATATATAGGAAAAAATCAGAAGCCACTGTCGGGACTTGACTAGAAATACTATTCACTACCTAGTGGATGCCTTGTGGATTAAAAATTCATTGTTGTATTAATTAATAATTATAATTTTTTACTGTTTTCAGATGTTATTGTTATCGTCGATTTTAGACAATGTGACAGGTAGAAAGTACTTATCGCTCTTCTTAGAAACGGTAGCTAGTCATAGTCTAGTCGGATATTGGACTGCAGTGGAAGAACTGCGATCGGCACATCGCAGCAATTGGCATCAGCTGGGTGCCGAAATATTTTACACATACATAAGATCACCGACAGCTGAAATAAAAGTTGATAAGGTAACTCGTAAACGCATGGAGGCGTTTTTACTTGGTGATAAGGGGCCAGAAGTATTTTATGAAGTGCAACAAACAGTATTTCAAACATTAGAAGATAAGTATTATCAAACATTTGTTTTAAGTCATTATTATAAGGAAATGATAGATGCGATGAATTCCGAAGATAGTACTTCCGAAAATGATTTACATTTATCGTCAGAAGATAGGCAACAGTCAAACGATTCTTCGAGTAGTATTGACAGTTCAATGAACGTAGGTGATCATTCGACGTATTCAAGGAGGAAGTTGGATCAGCTTCAAGAAAAGTTGAATAACAAAATGCAAGCGCTTCAGGCGTTGCGATCGTCTTTGAAACCGGAGTCACGTGTGCTTGCGATATTGGAGAAGGAAGTTGAATGGTTACAAGGCGAAAGGAGACAACTAGAAGCTCATTTGACGAGAACAGAAACATGGGGTGAACATCTGGGGAAATGGAGAGCCGTTGTTCAAAGCGCAGAGGTATTTTTTTAAGCTCATGTCCTCACTGTAAATAGCCTCTAATTGTCCCTTTGTAACTTGTCATGAGACCTCAAATTAAAAAATTCGACTGATGACCAGTTCTATACTTCCCACCTAGTAAATATTTGCAAAAAATAAATACTCTTTTTTTATTCTTTGAAAAAAAAGCATGGCCCTCTTTTTTGTTTAGTGATCTACTGATGGCTAGCTTAATATAGCAAAAATCATGGTTACCCTGATTTACGTACAATTTTTATTTTTTTTAGTAAAATATTTTTTTTTCTCGAAAACTATACATTTTAGAGAAAAAAATATTTACATTTTTTCATATTATAACATCTAGAATTCATTTATATTTTTTTTTACCTATGTTAATACGTGACTTTTAGAACGTTTTTTTTAATATCTCAGGATCCACTGAACCGATTTGACTCAAAGTCTAATCAGATCTAAGTTAAAGGCAGATAAACACAATAGAACAATCGGCATGGCCGTATGTTGTTCCGTTTTTACGATATCGAAGGCGAAAAATTGACCACATACACACACACACACATACAGACATCAGTCAGAAAATGATCTTAAACGATTGCTAGGCTCTCAAAACGTGAAGATCTGTTAAAATCTCGAAATATTTTTTTCGGACTAAATCCATTACTTCCCTACCATAATAGAGTTGGGAAGTAAAAAAGAATGTGCACTGGTAAAATAAAATCAAAATCAAAATACGGTATGACTTTTTAAAATAATAAGGTTTGTTGTTAAAATTATTTTTTCAGGTGCCCGATGAAAAAGAGCCTCCACAGTTTGTGATTGTTGTTCACATGCTGGAAGAAGAGGGAATAGACGGTGAAGAAGGTATCAGTTCAGGTTGGGTTGTGCTGCGGACACTAGCTCAGTTTCAAGAACTTCATCGGAAACTTCGTCCACTTTGTGCTAATGTTAAGAATCTTGAACTGCCATCGCAAACGTTTAAGTTTTTGTTTGGAAAAAATGACCGAAATTCATTAGAAAAAGCTAAAATGCAGATACAGAAATATTTAGAGGTAACTGCCTTTTTATCTGTCAGTAGTTAAAAAATGTATGAATTTATTTAGTTAAATATTGTAAAATTATAAAACTAAAAAATAAGATATCCAAAATTCATTTTATTTTGTGATTCACGGAAATTATTTTTTTTTAAATTCATTAACCTCACGAAGTAATGGCTATTGTGCCAACATTACAGTTATATCACTCCGTATTCTATAATTTCCTTTTAATTTTTGTATTTGATATTTTTTTTAGTTTGTACTGGAAGATGACAGGTTAAACCACAGTGAAGCATTATATTCCTTTCTAAGTCCGAGTTCGGATCATTTAAAACATTCCACACCGTCTCCGAAGAAGTCACGTTTTTCATTTTCAACACTGTTCAAGAGTGGTAGTGGAGAACAGCAAGGTCGATTGGAGAATCCGGGTATAATCCGCGAAATCGAAGAAGACGATAATATATCACAGTACTTAGACGCTCCCGGATCGAGTTCAGAATCGGGTGATACAAATCACAAAGTCGGAGTTTTAATAAGACCGACGGAAACTGATGGGAAAGATCAAATTGCCGAACCATTGTATGCGTTAATGGGAGAAGTATTTGACATGCGCGGTCTTTTTAAATGGTTAAGGAAAAGTCTTATAACATTCGTTCAGATTACATACGGCCGTACGATAAATCGACAGATCAGAGATACAATTTCGTGGCTGTTTTCCGAGTCGATGTTACATTACTATACGACGCTCTTTATGAAATCGTGGTGGCCAGGTGGAGTGTTGGCACCGGCTGGGTCTGTGAGAACACCTGAAATGAAATTAGCAACTGCCGTGTTGGCGAAACAACAGTTTGTTAGTAATGTACCTGAAGTATTGACGAACCTGGTTGGAGCTCAGACTGCTCGACGCGGCGCTCTTAAAGTGTTTGAAAATGTCCAGAATGTACGACAGAACAAGCAGCTATTTTACGTGAGTATTTTTTTAACGTTTTTTTTATCCTCCATTACGCACATGAATCATAATAATCAGTCCAGGTGTGCAAACTTTCACGGCCGGCATTGTTTTAAGTCTTCATGTAGTAGCTATTTTGTAGTGGGTATGGCAAAAATTAACTTTTTCATTTTAATATCATTTCTCTTAATTGAAAACAAGAAGCTGAAGAGTTAATAATATATTAAACTAGCCGTTACCCGTGGCTTTGCCCACGTATATTTCGATTTATGTTTTATTGTCCCCCCTCCCGTGAGAAATTCTCCTCCTGCGAAGCGATACCGGGCTGGTGGTGTTTACACGCTCAAATTTTATTAATACATTACTCACTCGCTTCAAAAATGACTTCCATACAAACTTTCATCCCATATTTAACCCCCTTAGGGGATGAATTTTTAAAAATCCTTTCGTATTGCTCACCTACGTTATATAAGGAACTCCTGTGCAAAGTTTCATGCTTCTAACTTCAAAAATGACGAACTTCCATACAAACTTTCATCTCCTTTTTAACCCCCTTAGGGAATGAATTTTCAAAAAAAAATTCTTAGTGCTCACCTACGTTATATAAGACACTCATGTGCAAAATTTCATGCTTCTAACTTCAAAAAATGACGAATTTCCATACCAACTTCCATCCCCTGTTTAACCCTTTCAGGGGTTGAATTTCGAAAAATCCTTTCTTAGTGGGTGCTTACGTCACAAAAGGAACCTACTGTTCAAATTTCAAGTTTATATCTTCAGCGGTTTGACCTAGGCGTTGTCTGTCAGTTAATCAGTCAGTCAGTCAGTCAGTAACGGAACTGTTTTATATATATAGATAATAAATGTTGTGCTTATTTTCAGGACCTGTTTGAAATTTTAATGAAGGAAGTGTTTCCAGAACTGAAACATCGCTAATTCTTCTGCGACTGATTAAACATTAAGCCGCACCTCATACAAGGTAAATAAATAACTCTTATGTAATTACGTACATTATTAACCAAAGTTTATTTTTGAGACCAAAATATTAAACGGCGGAACTTTTTCTAATTGCAAACCTCTTTGTGATCATCTTTTCTTCTAAACGCTTATCTATCAAACGTATTAATTTAATTTATATTAGAAATCGTGTCCATCGTGATTATAATAAAATTAAGGAAAATCGCAGGATAGTGGACAAATATTTGATTTATTAAATTAAATGTACGACGTTTCGTTTATATATTTAAACTTTTTCAAGTACACAAAAATAACAATATTTATGAAAATTAATATTAATTACTAACCATAGCAATTAACATAAGATAGGGTACATAAGACAAAAACATGGTAACATGGTAACAAATTATGTTGACTAAAACTTTTTAACAATCAATAATAATAATAATACAAATTTTAGTATAATTTCATAACATAATTGTACTGACTACTTAAATTTTGAGTGTCTGTTCTATAATTGATTGAATTGTTTTTTCTAATAAAACACATTTCACTGATATTGCGTTTCTTCCAATTTGACTCTTTATCTAATATTTTAACTTCATTGAAAAGAAATTTATGCCCAGTGTCATCTCATCATTTCGACACTGGGCATAAATTTCTTTTCAATGAAGTTAAAATATTAGATAAAGAGTCAAATTGGAAGAAACGCAATATCAGTGAAATGTGTTTTATTAGAAAAAACAATTCAATCAATTATAGAACAGACACTCAAAATTTAAGTAGTCAGTACAATTATGTTATGAAATTATACTAAAATTTGTATTATTATTATTATTGATTGTTAAAAAGTTTTAGTCAACATAATTTGTTACCATGTTACCATGTTTTTGTCTTATGTACCCTATCTTATGTTAATTGCTATGGTTAGTAATTAATATTAATTTTCATAAATATTGTTATTTTTGTGTACTTGAAAAAGTTTAAATATATAAACGAAACGTCGTACATTTAATTTAATAAATCAAATATTTGTCCACTATCCTGCGATTTTCCTTAATTAGTATTAATTTAATATTACATTAAAAAAATTATTAAAAAATAAAAAAAATAACAGTCGGTTTTTATGAAATAGTGATAGGGGCAGGGCCAGGCTGAGTTGAAACTTTATAAAAAAAAAAAAAATTACCAGAGGTTGAAAAATGTGCCCTTATCATTTTCTACAAATATTAAAGAAACTTAAATAAAAAAGTAATATATTGTTGTTAAAATTTTAAAACAAAAACTGTCAATTCTATTAACGCATCTTCGGTTGACGCCATTGTTGCATTTTGTATTTAAAAAAAAAAGACATTTCTAAAAAAAAGATATATTTGTGTACTTTTCTGCAATCAGTAGTAAAATAATCAGTGTACTAGTTTTAAGTAACTGTAATAAATTAGTGATATACAGGATATTTATTGTAATATTAGTGCATAAAAAGTCTTTTAATTACATATCAGATTTATTTCTTTTTTTTTTTTGGCAAGTTTTAAATAGACTTCTATTTAACTATTTTTGAGATTCAATGAGCCATTTTCCTGAGAGTAGTTCTTTCAATTATTCACTAGTGGCAGCACTTATGGTAGGTACAAACATTATTTATTCCCCATTAGTGTCGTGTCATTTTAGTGGTATAACTTAATTATTCAATTATTATTATTATTAAATTAATTAAATAATTAAGTTATACCACTAAAATGATACGACATTAATGGGGAATAAATAGTGTTTGTACCTACCACAAGTGCTGCCTCTCGTGGATAATTGAAGGAACCACTCTCAGGAAAATGGCTCATTAAATTTAACGTTTTTGTCTAATATGATTTTTGTATTTATTTATTTTTTTGGGGTTCCGTATCTCAAAAGGAAAAAAAACCGGAACCCTTATGGGATCACTCGTTTGTCTGTATGTCTGTCACAGTCGAATTTCTTTGAATTAAATAAAGGTATCAAGCTGAAATTTGACATATTTATAAAGCTTACTAACCTACATATATTCAGATTCAGAACTTAAAACAATATTTTCCTGTACAATTTGACACAAAAAATCTTTTAATTGGTTATGTGAGGCATCATTTGAAAGGGCTTTTCTTAAGCATTTATTTATCTTACATACTTTTGGAGTGTTTTCTGAAAACATCTCGAAAACTGATTCACCTCCACTACTTCCAAAAATAGTAGGTACCTACAGCTAAAATTTCGAAAAAAAGATAGTGGTGCTAGAGGTATAGTATACACAGGAAAAACTATTATGATGTTCCCAAGTTATAGTTTTCGACATTCAAAGGCAAATAATACAGTTGACGGTACGGAACCCTCAGCGCGCGAGTCTAACTAGCACTCGTCTGGTTTTATTTTTTATTAACTGATATGTTTTTTAATGTCTTCGATGTGCAGCTCTTAGTGAAACGTTTAGTTCCTAGTGATAATAAAATTTTTATATCAAACAATGTTTGCAGATAAGATAAAAATTGTAAAAGGCTATAATTTCTCAACAATTAGTACAAGTACACAAAGACAATTGAATAAAGGTACTAAATTGCATCGAATCTAATATAAAAAATAAATGTTGCATAACAAATCTCAAAATAAAGGTAATACCTATATCAAATTACTGTTAACATTTATCACGAGATTTTTAAAATGTAGTACACATATTTTTAATAATCTTCTTTTTGTAAATACGCTTTTTTTGTACAGCATAACTGCTATTTTCTTGGAATAAAAGTTTCCTTGAAGCTGAAAAAGTTAGTATTAAATATCATTTGACAGAATGCTCATTTTCTAAAGTCTGGGTCACATTCCTAAGTATACAGGGTTTTAAGTCGGTATTTAGAACATTTTGAGAGATATAAAATTAAAAAACGAAAATCGTTGCGTTGGATAGCCAATCAAAACGTTGCGTTTTCAAATGTACCGTTTAGTTTTGCTGTTGAGTGTTGGATAACGGTTTAGTTCATTTAGTGGCAAATGATTTTTTTACCCATGAAACAAAACTTTAGATATTAATATTAATTAATGTCAAAAGGTTATATATTCATGATTAAAAATAACTGTAGTGCCTGCAAATGTTTCACTAAAGTTTCGAAATTGTTTTCCACTAACATTTTCAGCTTTACTTGTAGAAAGAGTTCACCATTTCGTTAACGCGCTCTATCGGAATTTCTTGATAATAATGGGTTGCTTGAAGATGCAATTATTTAAATGTCAAATGTTGTGTTTATTATCGAGTAAATTTTGATAGTAGATACAATTTTTGAGATTTAAATAAATTAATGTCGTGTCAAGTACCTGCATGTTGACCATATGACCCGTTTTCAGTGGGACAGTATCGCTTTTTGCGATGTTTCGACTGTCCTGTTGTTTTAGTAAAAATATAATTTTTGTTTCGTTTAAAAGAAACAACTTTAAAATACGCTTAAATATTGGCAGAACAGTAATTGTATCTATTAAATGGGCTATGCATTTTCTATCTTAAAAATAAGCACTGCCAATCTTTGTGAACGCATCGGTCCGGGTTTGATTAAAAAAGAACGTGAAGACGCAACCACCACTGCCTATTTCCTTCTACCGAGACATACTTTTTCTGGCCAGTTGTGCAGCTCATTCTTTGTTAAGGAGGCTACAATGACTGCCATTATAGGTAGGAATATATACAGTGTGTCCCACCGTAACTGAGACATAGCATTTTAACATGGTGTTACGATAATTTGTTAATATTTGCTAACACCATTTTAAAATGCTATGTCTCAGTTACGGTGGGACACACTGTACATTTTTTTTTCTACTCTTTCCAAATATCATTTCTTCTATCCGTTCCATTTTGGCTTCGAGGTGTTATGGTCAATCTACTTAAGTATCTTATTATTATTGTTATCATTTAGCAATCTTTGTATAGTATTTAGTTATTTGTTATGGCCTAGTAACTGTTTTAATTCCTTTTAAATATATCCATTTCGACTGAACTGTGCCATAAAAGCTACTTTTAGTTTTTTGACTGTCTGATAACTAATTGTTACTTGTAACCTATCATATCACTGTACAATAAAAATTGTAATAAAACTGAAAGAATACTGTAATAGGATACTGCGGAAGTACAGAAAATAAAATAATTTTTGTTAAATTTATTAACATTAAAATACATAATTTATTTTCATCTCATTATGTAGGAGGCATACATAATATATGATGAATCATTTTTATCATATTTACGTAAACTAGAAATTACTGTACAAGATAAAAAGGTTATTTACACAAAATGTTCGACTAGATGATTTTTTTGGAAATCGTTTTTATTTTTTAAGACATAGGCAATACTGCTGAATTTTACTGAACAGTTTATGTGAAATGATATTTTTATGTCTTAAATATAACGAAATCGGAAATCGGAAATTTTGAATTTTTCGATTTTCAAATCACCAATCGAACATACTTATTTCTGATAACTTTTTTTTATTTATATACTTGCAACAAAAACTAATGACTGATATTAAAGTACAGATATCAGTTGATTCAATAATAAATATTTTTTAAATAAATATTTTTTACCTGCATAATTTATTGATAACATTTGAAATGGGGAACAAAACTCTAGGTTGTGAATATAGATTTTAATTTTTAGACAAAATATAGTTTTATATAATTCAATTATAGTTTGATGGAGTCTTAATATTTGAAGTATTTGAAGAAATTTAATCATTTGCATAGGTATGTTGATGTTTTTATGTCTGTGTGTGTGTGTTTAGAGTAAAATACTTTTTCATAAATATCAGTATGGATCTGACAGTTACATTCGATTAAGCTTGATAACAAAGACTGACCAGTAGGTACGCGTTTCCTGAAAAATAATTTTTAACATTGGAAATGTTTATGTTCGTATATGGGGGCAGAGTTACGAGTTTTCGTTCAAGGCCAAAAGACAACGGTGTCGCGATCAAGTGAGGAGCAATCATGCAAAATTGAACAAGTGCAATTTTTTCGAAATGTGTTTTATATCATGTTTAGTTAATTGAGAGGTATTTGCGACGATCTGCGGTGTTATTTTTGAGCAAATGTTAATAAATACTGTAGAAAAATCCATTTAAAAGTTAAGTAATCAAGCAAAAGTGAACGCGTATATAACAGAAGAATAATAGGGTTATTCCTGACAAAACTAAACAGTGCATTGATAAATATTGTGTGTATAATAAACAGTTAATTATGTTTCATATATGCTGTTATCATTTCCAATGTCCTCGATGGTTGCAAGGATTGCGAAATCTGTGAATTTTTTTAAATAGGTGTGCAGCAAGTAGGCTATATGGCGCCGAAAAGTGAATTTCAACTTTGGTTAATTGTACTTAATACAAGTATTTTAAAGTTTTAATTAGAAAGAATCCAATTACTAACAATGAAACCAGTAAATTGGTATCGAGACACTGTTAAATGTATTAATATATCAATTGAACCTCTTGTGAACATCGAAACGTGAATGTATGCAAATGAATACGTTTATTTAATAATTACGACATAATTTTCTACTAAAATGCTTCAAATAAAAATATTTTTTTGAGGGTTCGGTGTCAGGAAAAGTATTTAAAATATAACAATATACATAATTATAAACAAAAGCATCTGTAATTGTGACTTACTTACGTGGCGCTTTCTTTAATTGTAACTTTTATAATAAACAAGTGAAGTGAGTTATTCATTCAGAAAACATTCAACTGTTTTAATATCAGTACTAGTTTTTTTTTGTTTTTGATTTTCTATGTGAAATGGAATATAATTATTACAAAAAATGTCCAGAAGAATAAGGGTGGAGATTTTTTTTGTTATGTTATCTTCAAAAATAATGTAATAATACAAATTTGTTTTTTTTTGTGAATTTTCGTGATAATATACCTATTAAATCTTTATGAGTTTTCAAAATTTGTATAAAAACACTCGCCCTATCAGATTGATTTTTCAAAACAATAAAATTAAAATTTTGTACGTAAATCGTATTTCTGTCTATTTTTTAAAACATCTATTGAATATGGAATTTTATTGTAGACTGCAGACCGTAGAATACTTTTTACATAGAAGTTTTGCGATGCCAATCCAGTGTATTTCTATACAGAATTGCACTGTACTGGTAACGCTACTAATCCTAGTCACCGATCTTTTCTAGGATACAGATCAGTGCTTCTAACATGGAGGCTATCGTCAACTATAAAATTACAAACAATTTTCACAGATTCGTCACTCGGCGCTTAGTAGAACATGATTAAATATCAAATTATAAACAACACTTGAATAAATTCTACAAATAAATACTAAGTTTGACGATCGTTTCAGACTAGTCCATCTTCAGAGAGTATAGACTTATACTAGACGCTAATGACCTAAGTTGTCGACGCGTCTATAATTTACAATAGACTTATACTACTGTAAATCTATACTCTCGTCAAACTTAATGTTTATTTGTAGAATTTTTTCAAGTGTTGTTAATAATCTGATATAAAATTACATGTCGTTTTTCATTTGTTTTCATAGCACGCTAGTAATTTAATTATAGAAACATTTTTAATGTTGGACTATGACTTTATCTCCGCCCTTACGCGCTGCCCATTTTTGATTAATATGCAACATTCTATGTTTATTTAGAATAAAGTTAATAACAATTATTGTTTATTTTTAGTGTATAATATTCCAAATCACAGTATTATGACAAATACTGATCTAGCACTCCATTTGAGATATATTTTTTTAAATTGTACTAGGTAGTTAAATGATAAATCTATATATTGTGTTCTTTAATATTACACTTACAAAAATTCTCATTAACTATCAATTGTAAATATTCATATATTCATATACAAATATTAGGGAAGTTAATAGTTATTTATTTTATTTTTTCCATTTTTTATTTTTATTGTGTTTCGTTTACGTTCAACCGATGCTCTTTGAGCCATTTTGAACATCGACTGCATAAACAAAACTTAATGTTATAAATCACTCGATTATGTATTCATATTTTATCAAATTAAAACTATCATTAAAACAAGAAAATTGTTGAGCAGTTTGATTTAATGAGATTTGGTGGTATATTTTGAGGTTAAAAACAAGAAATACATAATTAAATTTTTGTTAATTTCACAGTATTCATAGTTCAGTTATCAACGAAAACCTATAATTATTCATTTAAAAGTAGTTAATTTTAAACTAACGATAAATTTTGCTCAATTTTTTTGTTGCATGTAAAAACAATATTATTGTTGTTTCAGAGTTGCGTTAAAATTTTTAAAATTGAAATTTTGAATAAGTTCTGAACACGTTCATTTTGTTGTAATTTGTAAATGAATAATAATGAAGTACTGCAATGTCTTTGATATTACTGTGAAATTAAAATACGTAATATAATAATTTCTTTCTTGTTTTTTAAATCGTAAATTTCACACACATATCAGTGTGGAAGTTAACTTTGTTTTTTCGCAAACTTCAATAGACAATTTTTGTTTTATGCCTATGAATACATAAACATGTTTTAAAAAAGTAAATTGACTTTACAACAATTAGTTACTTTCAAAATATAGAAAGAGAATCGAAAAGCTAAAACAAAAATTGCACGTATCATGCTTTCAAGCCAATTACATGTTAATGATGAATTTTATTTTTGATCTTTGTCTTAGGTACTTTTAATATATTCTTTATACTGAAACATATATATTTTATATTGATGCTCTATTGTTTTTGCAAACTGCATTTGTTTTAGCTTTTAATTTTTATTAATTGATTTCGTAACGTAATTGACTGGAATGTCATGCAATGCATTGTGCCTGTTATAAAAAATACATTGTGTTCTTTTACAAATATTGTCAATTCATCTAATTGTTGCAAAATCAATTGAAATGTTTTTAAAGTATAAATATCGTAATATCACATTATTACGATTAAAAAAACGCTTCCAGTTCGATCCATTCCCTAAAAAAATCAGTCTTAGAAGCATACGACCACCTTTCATTTTTTAATTTCATTTTTAATATAAAAAATAATGTATGTACTCTGCGTTCATTACATCTGACACGTACACTCTTTGGGTAAGTTCGGTTTTACGCTCGATTGATCGAGCCGAGCGAACAGAATTTTGGTCACGTGACAAGCGAGCAAATCTAGCCATCTAAACAATTCCGAACGTAATCTAGCAGATTTTTCCAAACGTCAGAATAAAATGGCCCCAGCAAGTTAAATTCTTATTACTAAAGCCGAAATACATTCTTTATTGCTCCTCATTTTAATTTAATTCAACATTGTTATAATAATAAATCAGGATTCACAATTTTTTTCGTTTTTATTCCTTTATTTTAAAATTAATAGTACTACCGGTTGTTGATTTTTTCGACCCATAGATATAATAAATATTTTATTTAATCATTCTGTGCGATATAGACTTATTGGTTATTACTATTCTTTGAATAAATATTATTCGTGTATTTTTACCTATTGAAAAATTACCTCATATAAATAAACTTCGAAATTTATCCATTCTCACAACAAGGGTTTCCGCTCATTTTTAAAATGAAATGCTCTGAAGATGGTTAATCTGCTTGCTCGCTCGCTTTCCTCGGAGCAAATCGAGCGCGCTCGATCTGCTCCAGATCTTAAAACCGAACGCAGGATAGAGATCTTTCAGAGCATATAAATGTTAAATTCGAACGCATTAGAGCACTCCGATCAATCTGAGCGTAAAACCGAACTTACCCTTTATGTGACTGATTCAATGATACCACTTTAGTGAAAATAAAATCAAATTTTAAAGATTAATTACTAAATTAAATAATTATTTATCATTACATAGTCAACTTATCATTGCATGGTCGTTATTTTTAGAATTACATTTAATTGAACAATTAAATTGTTCAACTTTTAAATCTGTTCTGCATATTTGCGATCATTACAAATAAAGAAACGAAAAACGTCATTATTATTTACTTTGACGAATGTAACTATTAATTATATTTTTGGTGAATTTTGGACATGTGAACAATTGGCAAACAGAGAAATAATAACACGTCATACGATTCAAACCGGAGACGTAAAATTCATACACATAACACCCGTCTTTTGAGTCGGGTGTTAAAAATTATGCTCAGTAACGTTTTTGTAACTATGGAAATGATCAGCATTAAGTAAATTTCTTGTAAAATTATAATTTCTTAAAAATAAAGTGGTATAATTGTAATTTAGTCACGTAAAATTAATTTTTTTACACTGATAAAAAAAAATCACTATGCTTATATAATATCATGTAGTTGCATTTTAATTTTAAATGGTTAGAAAAACTTAAAGTGCAATGTTAGAATTCTAGTAGTTTTATGTACGTATGTACGGATGTGTAATCTGAAACAATGAATTGTTAGATAAATTCACATAGATATAAATATTCAGAAAGAGATTGTAAAATCATATTTTGTAATAAAATTAAATGTTTCATTACATCTATTCGTTTTCTTTCCATATTTTTTTTTCAATAATAATTAAATCATCAATAAAAAGATATTAATATTGTTTCAGAAATAATTTCGGGAGTCGATATTTCAAATTCATTCAAAAATAAAAACATTATTGAATGAAATATTGTTTTTGACAATAAATTATACGTTTTTGAAATTGCATTGCAGTCACAATTTGGAAATTACTATTTGAAAACTGTTTTAAATTTTTTAGATACTATTTTTTAAATTCTTTTTAAGTGTTGTCAAAGATGAGGATAGAAAATAAAGTAAATCTTTTTTAATTTCACCGAAAAGTAGGTAGAAATTTAAGAGAATCCTCCAAAAAAATTATCGGAGATTTGATGTCCAAAAATATGCGAGAATATATTATAAAGGTAAAGAATGTTAGGCTATGTTATTCTTTTTCTGAATATTTGTTTATAGTAAGTAGGTACTGTACATAATTTTAATTTAAGTAAATCAACAGTAGAATCGACATAAATGTGATATAATTGCATAGTTTAATTAGAGAAACCTTAAAATATAACATGTTCACGTGAGCTGTTTATAATGAGATTTATTTTTGTTTTGTATCAACAATAAAAGAAATATTTAACAATAAAAGGAACTTTTTATCGATATTAAAAAAAATGTATAAATATGTACATAATTAATTATTAAAAATCGTTGAGCCATCATTCCCAAAACTGAACGAAACAGAAAAGGTACCTAAGTAAAACAAAACAGTCTACATACTACTAGACTATAAAAATATATCGGTTCGATATGTGACATAGGTACTTTATTTTGTTTTTATAACCTCTTCCAGTAAGGTTTTAATTTTAATACTGATTAAAATTTGATAAATCTAAATCTGCTACAACATACACTTTTATTCAGATTTTCGAAACATTTTAGTTAGTACTTTTAATTTTCTTACTTTATTGTTAACCAATAAAAAATGTCGTTGAAAACGTTTGAAATCCAGTAGCGTTCAGTTGTTTGGCGAACTTTGTACGAACTTATTATTCCAATAAAAGATCGAATTTGACAGTTCTTTCCAGGTTTCAGTATTTTTGTTTAACTGTACAACTTTTCTTACACAAAAATTTATACAAGGTGTTCGTTTATTTCGTATTTTAAATTTACTTCAAAACAATGAGTAGGTAATATTGTTTTGTTTGTACAATGTTCAGTTTAAGGAACGAAGGATTGTATCATATACTGTAAAAACTAAAATTAACAGTATAAAATAAATAAATAAAACTATTATTTAGTTATAAAAATATAAATATCAAATTTTTGGCTTTGGAAACAGACATTTCAAAATGCTGTAAGATGCTCTAAATCTTTGGCACATTTATAACAATTTGATACTTTATAATAATTATATCGTCTATGAAAATTATATGAACTAATAATTATTATATTGTATTGATATTTAACTTTTTCACTACAGATTTTATACAAATATAAAAAAAAGGCATTTATGCATAGATATATGTTTTTTTAAATGGAATCATGTGATATTCTGTTGTATCATTTATTAAACACAGAATACATGAAAAACTGTACGTTGTACAGGGTGCGCCAGTGAGTTGTGATGTTTTTCAGAGCGCTATTGTTGACTAAAATGAGCGGAGGAAATCTGACTGATTTGTGGGGGGATTTAGTTTCAGTAGTGATGAATACTTGACCTATAATGCAACGCGTGTTCAATGACATTCATTGAAACAAAATTCATAATAATAACGCCGATTTCGACGCGAGTACAACGTGCCTGGACGTCAGTATGTCAGATGAGGCCCATTTCCATTTATCGGGATATGTCAGGAAACAAAATTTCCGATAATGGTGTTCAGGACAATCGCATCAACATCGTGTACAATCCTTGCATTATGCATAGCGTAAAAGTTACCGTATGGCGTGGAGTATCCATATTTGGAATTGTTGAACCCTACTTCTTCGAGGAAAATAACCATACAGTAACCGTAAATTCAAAACGATAAGCGGTAATGCTTTGAATTGTTTTACTTATTGAATTAGGACGATTGGGAATTGAGAACAATCAACTATGGTTGGAGTTTCATTCTTTCACGGCTGGTAGACATCTTGGTAGTAAGTGTTTCCGGGCTAGGTAGCCGTGCTCTAATGGATTTTACTCCGTACGTTTCGCCCAAAGCTCCATTGGGCATCTTCAGCGGCGATTGGCAAGAAGATCAAATCGTATTGCCAATCGCCGCTGAAGATGCCCAATGGAGCTTTGGGCGAAACGTACGGAGTAAAATCCATTAGACCACGGCTACCTAGCCTGGAAACAATTGCTACCAAGAAATCAACTATGGGTTCCAAAGGATCAGTTTGATTTTTTATAGAAGGCTTTCCTGGATGTAAAATTTCCCTAAACGGCGATATCAATTGGTTGTCAATATGGCCTGACTCCACTGCAAGTAACTATTATTTATGCAGGCTTTTAAAATCTCAAGTTTATGTCAACAGACCTCGCTTACATGGAAAAAATCAAAGCATGCTGGTAGTTCTGCATATTTTCGTGGACGTATTCAACGCCATGGCGTGCGTTTAAATAATGTTATTTTTAAAATTAAATATTAATGAATACAATGTATTGATTTTTGTCTTACACCTTTAGCTGAATTTACAAGCATGTAAGTATACTGACCAATCAAAACCATCACAACCACTTGGCATATCCCCGTATATGTATAAATAAAACGATATATTAGAAAATATTTTTGAGGGCTGGTAGCGGGATAATCCTATAGCGAAAAAGTTCACATTGACTCAAAATTGTCTCAAATTAAAATGAGCAGACTTGATTTACTGAAACATACTATCAGGTATAATACAGAATGTTACAACATTTTCTAAAGGGACGTCATCATTACAGTTATCATTTTTATTAATTATTATTTTTTAAGACTAGATAAAAAATTCTGTTAATATTATTCATGCAATGTACAAATTGGGCAAAATATGAAATTATTTTGTATAGGTTTTGTTTTTAGAGCTTCAAAGAAAAAATTGTTATTTCATATATATTCCATTTTATTCGAAAAGCCTTTCGAACGATATAGGCGTGGTCGAACCATCTTAAAATATGTCATATTTTTTCTTATAATTTTATAAAATGTATTACTGACACTGAATAATGATGAGTAGGTAAGTAGTACATGTTATGTAAAAGTCAACTGTTAAAAGAAACAGCAGAACGTCAGTTATAAAAAAACAAAAACAAGAAAATTGCACTTCTTGTTTTTGTTTTCATATGCGGGACATTTAGCAGTTTCTTGATCGTTGACATTTACATAACATTTATGATTTAACCCTTACTATTTTTTTAAAATTAAATATTTAGGCACAATTTTATCTTTGATCTGGTTTTGGTAAATAACTATAGGTAAACCGTTCAGTTAAACACGATAATAATATTTTGGCATTTAAAATTCAATAATGCGTTAACATAATTCCGTACTTTGCCATTTTGGTAATATTTTTTTCTTTAAATTATTTGTATGTATGAAGAGTTCCACATAAAAAGAACTAGATGTTAGTATTATATATTTTTCTTTTCTCTCGACAAACTTTGATATGAAAAAATATGGAAATTACTTTTAGATCTTAATTTAGTGCCGATCATGTCTCAGGCACCTCTTCATACAATATTGTATTTTCATTATTATTATATTTTAATTCAGTCATTTTATCATGTCAAACAGTGGCACCCTGGAAATATCATTTTTAATTCAAATAAACGAATACATTAAAACTTGAAGTAGATAAAATTACAGTTTGTAAAAAAAACAGTTTTTTTTGTGAATGTAGTATGCAGCTATTTTATCAATCAATTTTTTTCCATATCGGTAAGTTTGAAGCGACTAAACAGCGTTGTTAAGCGCCTAACAGTGGACGAGTAAACTTTATTAAAAAAATAATGGATTTCGTACACCAAAATATTAACAGTAAATGAATCGATACTTGATCATCCACTTCAAGCACTTAATGCGTCAGCAGTTAATCATTTAAGTAGCGATCTCATGTTGATCAATTTTGCTGAACAACGCTCAAAATTCAAATACATGGTCATCATAATATGTATAGGCTTTGGACGAAATTAAATATTGGTTGTCATCGAGTGGAATTTTTTTTCGTTATAAAATATGACGAGTGGATAAGTGATTGTGAATTTATTAGAAACGTTTCAATTTAATTCTAATTTTTTTGAAATTTGTTTTTTTGCAACGAATGAAGATTTATGGCAAATGGTTCTATATAGGGTGATTCATAATATGTGCGCAGGACTTCAGGATGTGATAGCTCGTTCAAAAATATGAAAAAAAGTTCCTATTAACATGGGTCCGCAAAAGCACCGTTTTCGAGATACAGGGTGTTAAAGTTGATGAAAAAAAATTTCGTTTTTTGCTTATATCTGAAGAACGGTTTGAGGTAGAAAGTTAAGCTGCCGCACACATTTTCTACCTTAAAATTGCTTTGTTTTTTTTTACGAAAATTTTTTTTTGTTACCAGTGGTGGAGATTTTGAAGGATTGAAGGGTATTTTTCCCCCTAACTTCTACGCCACTGGAAAAAAATTAATTTTGAAACGCGTTTTGGAACCGCCGGGATATTCTACACCAAAAAGGTACTCTTGTCTTGAAGCGCTACAGTCAATCGTTTCCGAGAAAAAGAGCATTTTAGGATTAAAAACATGATTTTTTTAAGCACCTACGTACTTGATTTTATAAGTTGACAAAATGTCAATAAAAAATTACACAAACAAAACAGACCACCTTCAAAATCTCCACCACTGGTAACAAAAAAAATTTTTCGTAAAAAAAAAAACAAAGCAATTTTAAGGTAGAAAATGTGTGCGGCAGCTTAACTTTGTACCTCAAACCGTTCTACAGATATAAGCAAAAAACGAAATTTTTTTCTTCAACTTTAACACCCTGTATCTCGAAAACGGTGCTTTTGCGGACCCATGTTAATAGGAACTTTTTTTCATATTTTTGAACGAGCTATCACATCCTGAAGTCCTGCGCATATATTATGAATCACTCTGTATAGTATATAAATGATGGTTTATTTTTTGTTATTTTCCAGGTGGGCCATTGTGATTACCGTAATTTCATTAGCTATCTTTGAATAAAAAATTATTCTGAGCAAAATATACAGTTTCTAATCGCTACGGCACAAATGCATGCGACAGCTACCAACATTTTTTTAGTGTGTAGGTTATTTTGTTTTGTTTTTAAAAGACTCTTCAATTATTTATTATATTTGTGAGTAATTCATTTTTTTGATATTAAATGTAACTGTATTTTTTGTTTTGTAGCAATCGTTCATCTGTTTTCAGAAAATATCTAGAAAATTCTCGACTTTTCAATAAAAAGTTGTAATTTGAAGTAAATCATTGTCACTCTGTGGTTTCAAATATGATATATTTGCGAACTATGTATTTTTTTATATTATTAAGTATTTTGTTTTAATATTTCTTGTTTTTCGTTCTTATTAATTTGATATTAAAATTCACCGACATTTTAACATTTAATACGATAGGAAAAGTCAAAAATTTTCGTCAAAATACATTGAAAAAAATTGAGCAAAAGTTAATTGGGATATTAGAAAAAATAACATTTAATTTGTTTAGCTCTTAAATCCAAAAACTGTAATAGTTTTGACTTGAGTACAAGGACATGACTATAGTTACTATATTTATTGCAACGATACAAAATTTTGGTTACTGTTAACTATTTAACTTTATTTTTTTAATATCCCTATTCACTTCGACTCTTTCATTTCCGATGAACCTTACGTCAGGTTGAAACCGTTCAACCATTAATTGAGTTTACCTACATAATTTGTTGTCGTTTTTAACGTGTGTTAGTACCTGGTCGTCTCAAACGTAACAGCGGAAAGCATTAGTTTAGGTCGACCTCATCCGATCGTTTGTAGCGGAATAGAGTCAGTTCGGTGGGGTGGAGTTGGAGGCGGGCTGTGATCGCGTTCGGGTGTGATCGCTTCACAGTGACTGCTGTTCGGTGTCAGCACTGCCGGAATTAGACTCGCTATCTCCGGACTATTTACTGCTGATTTGTCTTCATAGACGCGCTCCTGCGAATTTAAAATTAGATTGACAAAAAACCAAATCAAACAATGAGGATCTCCCATTTTAACATTGGAAATGTTTATGTTCGTATATGGGGGCAGAGTTACGAGTTTTCGTTCAAGGCCAAAAGACAACGGTGTCGCGATCAAGTGAGGAGCAATCATGCAAAATTGAACAAGTGCAATTTTTTCGAAATGTGTTTTATATCATGTCTAGTTAATTGAGAGGTATTTGCGACGATCTGCGGTGTTATTTTTGAGCAAATGTTAATAAATACTGTAGAAAAATCCATTTAAAAGTTAAGTAATCAAGCAAAAGTGAACGCGTATATAACAGAAGAATAATAGGGTTATTCCTGACAAAACTAAACAGTGCATTGATAAATATTGTGTGTATAATAAACAGTTAATTATGTTTCATATATGCTGTTATCATTTCCAATGTCTTCGATGATTGCAAGGATTGCGAAATCTGTGAATTTTTTAATTGCAGATTTTGAAATTTCAAAACTAAAAACCCATATTTTCTTAATTTCGTATTTTTACGTGAGAAAAAAACGACAGCTTAACTACAAATAAATATAAATATTAATTATGTAAACGGAAAAAATTAAATGCCTGTTAAATTTTGTGTATTTATGCTAACTTTATTTTCATAGGTAATTCTAGCTCGCACAGATTGAACTATAAAGATCTTTATCCAGGTGTACAAGCTTTCACGGCCGGCATTGTTCCAAGTCTTCATGGTTTCCGGGCTTGTAGGCCGTGGTCCGGTGGTATTTCTACCTGACGTTTCGTTCGTGTCCTCCTTGGCGGCTCACAGGTCAGTGACCTGTGAGTCGCCAAGGAGGACACTTCGACCGCTGCCACATCGCCTTTGAGAATGTCTACTGCAGTTGTAGACGAAACGTCAGGTAGAAATACCACCAGACCACGGTCTACAAGCCCGGAAACCATGAAGACTTGGTATAAAGAGCTTTGTTTTGAAAATAGTTTATGTCGCGTATTACTTAAAATCTTCCACGTACCATAGTTTTGGAAATGTTCAGAGCTATTTACTATAGGGCAGCCATACTCAAAGTGTGTTCCGCGGAACCCTAGGGTTCCGCGATACTTCTGTAGGGGTTCCGCAAGAATTTAGAAAAAAAATTAAAACACACCTCTCCCTGGTCGACCGTTCTGACTTCTGATTATTTGCGTTGGAAAGAGAGAAATAGAAAGTTTTACGTCACTCAGTGAGTTTGTTAGCGATAACGATTCAGAAATGTTTCAAGATGATGTATTTGAAGAATTGGTCAAATATCTCACTTCGATGCGCGCATCTTTTGGTAAGTATTTTCCAGAAGAACAGAATACAAAAATGAGACTGAATTCATGGATTCATAATCCTTTTTTACCCAACTTACAAAAGCCCGAAAGTATGTCAAACGAGATATATGAATCTCTTTTAGAAATGTCATCAGACACAAGTATGGAGTCACTGTTTAAAACGACGCCTCTTAACGATTTTTGGTGCAGAATCCGTGATGAATATCCAATGCTTGCCAAAATGGCGCTGAATATTCTTCTCCCGTTCCCAACAACATATTTGTGCGAAATAGGATTCTCAACCTATGCAGCCACGAAAACAAAATACCGTAATAGACTGGACGCTGAACCTGATATGAGACTTCAACTGTCCTCTATCAAACCTGATATCAACCAATTGATGAAAAATAAAAAACAGTTTCATCCTCCCATTAGTTAGATTTTTTCTTTTTTAATATCTTCTATTATTATACTTGTTATGTAAGTAAGTAATAAGTAACTGTTACATTGTACTTTTATTAGGCTTATTAATAAAGAATACACTTTTAAAAACTATTGTTTTATTGTAGGGTTCCGTCAAGTATTTCGCTTTCCAAAAGGGTTCCGTCACCAAAAAAGATTGAGAACCGCTGCTATAGGGTATATCCACTTACTTGTGATTTATCATATTTCAGTCTTTTCCATAAGAACGGTTTCTTGTCAGCCGTCGAAGAAGTCGCTTGTCCCGGTATATTTTCTACATTCGACGTGTAGTAGTTCGGATTTGAGAATGTCATGACGCTTCTACCCGACGGATACATGTACTTCTTCTTTGTCTTTCTTTTATGTATAAGCATAACAGCAATCATTGCACAGATGGCCAATAGCAGTATAAGGAAGATCGCTATCATGATTATTAAAAACTTCCCGCTTTCTGAACTCGAGTGAGACGGAGGAGACTCGTGCGCATTGTCGTTGAATGGAATAGAGATGTTTCCGAATGGATCCGACAGTTCCGTTTCATCGTCTAGGTCGTCTGTGTCATCACCATTTCCTTGCGATTTATTCGGCACGTATTTCGTTGGTTCTGGAGAACAGAATTAAAGATAAAAAATTCGACTGATGACCAGTCCTATACTTCCCACGTAGTAAATATTTGCAAAAAATAAACACTCTTTTTTTTTATTCTTTGACTAGGCCCAAATAACCTTAGCTGTTGGTGGTCTTTAAAACACAATTTAATTTTTATTCTTTGAAAAAAGCATGGCCTTCTTTTTTGTTTGGTGATCTACTGATGGCTAGCTTAATATAGCAAAAATCATGGTTACCTTGATTTACGTACAATTTTTATTTTTTTTAGTAAAATATATTTTTTCTCGAAAACTATACATTTTAGAGAAAAAAAATATTTACATTTTTTTCATATTATAACATCTAGAATTCATTTATATTTTTTTTTACCTATGTTAATACGTGATATTGAGAACGTTTTTTTGAATATCTCAGGATCCACTCTGAACCGATTTGACTCAAAATCTAATCAGATCTAAGTTAAAGGCTGATAAACACAATAGAACAATCGGCATGCCCGTATGTTGTTCCGTTCTTAAGATATCGAAGGCGAAAAATTGACCACATACACACACACACACATACATACATACAGACATCAGTCAGAAAATGATCTTAAATGATTGCTAGGGTCTCAAAACGTGAAATCTGTTAAAATCTCGAAATATTTTTTTCGGACTAAATCCATTACTTCCCTACCATAATAGAGGTGGGAAGTAAAAACATTTACAAAGCTTATTTCTGTAATCAATGAATTCGTTATTTACCTGTTCTACACTTCCTGTGATCAGGTTTGTCAGGACATGCACACGTATAATTCTTTTGCCAGTACAAACAAAGATGTGTGCAACCTCCATTGTTTTCTGCGCAAGGGTTCCAACCAGTTTGCCTCTCGGCTGCTACCGCTTTAATTTCCATTACACCGTCTAAATCTGTACGGATCACTTCTTTTTTCTTGCGTGCGTTTTTATCGGCACGAATAATTGATTTTTTGTACCATTCTGTCCAGTAAATATATTCCCCAATCTGCAAAAAAGTTAAATTTAATTTTAAAGTAGATATTCATTATAACATATAATAAAAAATTCGACTGATGACCAGTCCTATACTTCCCACCTAGTATATTTGCAAAAAATAAACACTTTTTTTTTTTTTATTCTTTGACTAGGCCCAAATAACCTTAGCTGTTGGTGGTCTTTAAAACACAATTTAATTTTTATTCTTTGAAAAAAGCATGGCCCTCTTTTTTGTTTGGTGATCTACTGATGGCTAGCTTAATATAGCAAAAATCATGGTTACCTTGATTTACGTACAATTTTTATTTTTTTTAGTAAAATCTTTTTTTTCTCGAAAACTATACATTTTAGAGAAAAAAAAATATTTACATTTTTTTCATATTATAACATCTAGAATTCATTTATATTTTTTTTTACCTATGTTAATACGTGACATTGAGGACGTTTTTTTGAATATCTCAGGATCCACTGAACCGATTTGACTCAAAATCTAATCAGATCTAAGTTAAAGGCTGATAAACACAATAGAACAATCGGCATGTCCGTATGTTGTTCCATTCTTAAGATATCGAAGGCGAAAAATTGACCACACACATACACACACACACACATACACACACACACACACATACACACACACATACACACACACACACACATACAGACATCAGTCAGAAAATGATCTTAAACGATTGCTAGGGTCTCAAAACGTGAAAATCTGTTAAAATCTCGAAATATTTTTACTTCCCACCTCTACTATGGTAGGGAAGTAATGGATTCAGTCCGAAAACAATATTTCGAGATTTTAACAGATTTTCACGTTTTGAGACCCTAGCAATCGTTTAAGATCATTTTCTGACTGATGTCTGTATGTGTGTGTGTATGTGTGTATGTGTGTGTGTGTGTATGTGGTCAATTTTTCGCCTTCGATATCTTAAGAACGGAACAACATACGGGCATGCCGATTGTTCTATTGTGTTTATCAGCCTTTAACTTAGATCTGATTAGATTTTGAGTCAAATCGGTTCAGTGGATCCTGAGATATTCAAAAAAACGTCCTCAATGTCACGTATTAACATAGGTAAAAAAATATATAAATGAATTCTAGATGTTATAATATGAAAAAAATGTAAATATTTTTTTTCTCTAAAATGTATAGTTTTCGAGAAAAAAAATATTTTACTAAAAAAAATAAAAATTGTACGTAAATCAAGGTAACCATGATTTTTGCTATATTAAGCTAGCCATCAGTAGACCACCAAACAAAAAAGAGGGCCATGCTTTTTTCAAAGAATAAAAATTAAATTGTGTTTTAAAGACCACCAACAGCTAAGGTTATTTGGGCCTAGTCAAAGAATAAAAAAAAAAGAGTGTTTATTTTTTGCAAATATTTACTAGGTGGGAAGTATAGGACTGGTCATCAGTCGAATTTTTTTCGGACTGAATCCATTACTTCCCTACCATAGTAGAGGTGGGAAGTAAAAAACTCCCTGCCGACAATATAGTGTATTTGCTAATACAGGCATTGTGGCATTATTATGTGAACATAAGTTTGTTTTTTGACAAAATAAAAAATTTAACCCCTTAATACATCCCTTAAAATAATTAAATTTTTCTAAATTTCAATATTAGACATGGATTTTATCAGTACATCTGCACCAAATTAAATACACCCTTCCATAAGTAAATCCGTATCAATAAACTAGTGTTTTCATAAAATTTGAAAGTCCGGTCCTGTCGGGCCGATTTTATTAAAATTTTAGCAGCACATTTTAATCTCTACTAAAGAGTTAAATTTCAATTTTGAAACAATTCTGACAATTTTTTCGGTATTTTTGGGCCCAAAAACTTTTTGAAACCCCTAAATACAACCCTTAAAATGGTCCGATCGGGCCCATTTTAAATAAGCTTCGTGCGGTGATGGATTTCAACGTGCCTACCAAATTTCGTCAAAATCAATTAACTCTTTCGAAAGTTATAGCCCGCACACACACACACACACACACACATATATATATATATATATATATATATATATATATATATATATATATATATACATATATAAACAGACATTTCCAAAAATGGTGCCAAAGTGTTCAGGAGGCTATGAAACGTCGAGAAATTTTGGTCCGACCCCTAGGTCCCGCCATCCGACCGACGCCAATAGTGTATGTGCCATATGGCAAATACACTAAAAAGAATTAAATAAATTTTGTACCTGAGCTAAGCCAAATGGATGTGTTGCATCAGGAACTAAAACTACTCTATGCTTTCCACTTAAATCCGATGTTTCAATTCTATCTCTCAAAGCATCGGACCAATATAATCGTTTTGCTCCATAGTCCAGTGACAGACCGTTCGGGAAGCCAAGATCCGAATCAACTATTACGCGCCTCATGGAACCGTCCATCATCGATCGTTCTATTTTTGGACTATGATCACTCCAGTCGGTCCAGTAAACATACCTATAGAAAAATTTATTTATAGGCTAAAGAATAAATAAATATTGTTAATACCAAAATAAATATAATGCTATGGCCAAGAGAAATTATGGATGACTTCAATTAAAACTGTTTTTACAAACATTTATTATTCTCGATAAAAAGTAGTAGGTCCTAAGATTAGCTAAGCTTGTCGAGACGCCATTGTTTGTAGGGCGTCATTATGGTACGTAAGTTTTAATCACACATTAATGATATAAGTAGAACTTGGATTTTCAGTTTATTATTGAAAATATAGATGTAATAATCAGTGGCGAATTAAGCATGTAGAGGCCCTCAAGCGCAGCTTAATTTTGAGACCCCCTCTACAAATTTGTAATCAATTTAATTAGCAATTAATTAAAACTATTAAATCTAATTTTGTTTTTGAGTTTGAGCAGGGCCGGCGCTAGGATTTTCGGGCCCCGAGTAAGAGATCTCAGGCCCCTGTCCCCTCCAAAAGAAATTTACTCCAAAATTTGTTTTTTTTTTGGAAATAGAAAATTTTAATGCAAAAAATCAAATAACGCCTTTTTTGTTGGGAAAATGTTTTAATGCTCGCAGTTTTAAACACGGAAGTCACATATAATAGGTAAGTCTCGGGCCGGCGGGCCCCCTTTGGGGCCCGGACCTGGGGTACCTTTGACCCGCTTAACCCTCCCCTAACGCCGGCCCTGGGTTTGAGACATCTGCGTTACAGAGGCTCCAAGCGCGCACTGTGTGTGAATCCGTCACTGACATTAAACTAAAATTATTAATTGGGCCTGGTCGTCTGGATTTTGATAATTATGCTTAATTTTTGTTGGATATCGTTTGTTTATCATTTGAATAGTGGCTTGAATTTTACAAAAATATAAAAACAAAATCTTTTACCCTTTTCGTGGATAAACAGCGACTGATCTCGGTTCATCCAGTCCATCTTTAATAACAACTTTTCGAGAGGAGCCGTCTAATCTAGACACTTCTAATACTTTTCTTGCCGTATCGGTCCAATACAAATTATCAGCAATCCAATCGACAGCCAGTCCATCGGGTGTTATTAAATCTGTTGATATTATTGTTCTAGTATCGGAGAAATTACGCATATTTACGCTTCTGATCACATCTAAATGCACATCGGTATAGTATATCAATTGTTTTTCCCAGTGAAAGTCAACAGCGATCGCCGTATGTATGTTTTGAATTGGCAGGGTAACGTCCCATAGTTCATCAGTATCTAATGATACTCGGGCGAGTGAAGCACGCGTTGCGAATAGCAGATAACTGAATGGCTGATGTCTGCATTTCTGTATGCTGCCGTGTTCGAACAAGACTCCGGTTGGACAAGCACAGCTGTACGATATTGGCGTTCGAAGGCATAAGTGAGAACAACCACCATTATTCGTACCGCAAGCGTTTTCAGCTATGTTATCAGACTGAAATAAAATAATAAATAAGATATAACGCTTATATTGTAATTTGTACTTTGATAACTCATACAAGTAATTTATTTTTACAATAATGATGATAAGGTCGAAAAACGTGTCCAAGATAAGGTCAGATTGTGATTGTATCACCGCCAAAACGCAAAGAAAAGTAGTTTTACGTGACGTATGTGTCTGCCCGTCTGTCTGGAATTTCATTTCGTTACAATAACTTCTTCAAAAATGGATTGAGATGAACGGTTTTTTAAAATGTTTGTCTCAGCAGTTCTAGAAATATAGGTACTGAATTTTGTGTATATTTTGTATTACAACTGAGATTTAAAAACTGCTTTATACAATTTGGCAACTTATTGCCCATATTATAACACTTTCCAAACTGTTTACCTGGACGGAACGTATATCCATAAGTCCTTCGAGCTTGTCTCTGATGATTGTTCTGTCAGATCCATTTAACTTGTCAGCCCTGTTGACGGCCTCCTGTTGCCAATCAGTCCAATAAATATGTGATCCGACCACTACCAGACCATAGGGATGGGGGACGTCGGTCAAGATCACACGACGGTCACGTCCCTCCAAATCGCTTGACTCTATCGTCTTTAGGTTTCCATCGTTCCAATATAATCGCCCTGCTGGACGATCTATAGCCAATCCGTTTGGCCATACCAAGTTGTCGGAGATCAATGTTTTTCTAAATGAAAGAAGTTATGTTTTCTATATTACTATAACACAATAGGGTTATTTGGTATATTTCTTCTAGAATTGTTACTGTAAAAATGGACCAATCATTTTAGTGGCATTATTATGCCAATTTTAAATTGACAATAATGGGACAAGTTAAGCATACCTACTAAAAAGAGGTGAGATTAAGTACTAAGATTTCTTTTATGAAAACGATCAATTAAAACATGGTGTATTTTTTCTAAAAACAATTTAAAATATACCTGTTGGTTCCATCCATGTGCGCTTGTTCTATTCTCGGAGTGGTTCCCCAATCGGACCAAAACATTAACCCATGGTGATAGTGTAGCGTTATAGCCCGTGGGCTGCCCAGATCGGACCATATAAGCACTTTACGATTCGATCCATCCAATTCTGATACCTCGATACTGTTTCTTCCCGCATCAGTCCAGTATATCTGTTATAAAATTTCCATGTTATAAATGAAGAATTTTCATCAGTTTTGACACAAATGATGGAAAGTCAACAAACCTTTCTTCCGGTGGAGTCAATAACTATTCCATCAGGAGTTTCAAGGGCGTCTTCGATTATTATAGATGATTTCTTGCCATCCGGTGTTGCTTTTTGAATTAAATCTTCTGCAGTATCTGTCCAGTATATTTCACCTAAAAAGTTACAAAAATACATAACAAATTTACATTTTTAAGACTATTTTTTTCACACTTTTTCATAGAACGGATTATAATTACCTGTTTTTCGGTCAACGTCCACTGCCATAGCATTTTTAAGCGGCGGCAACGGCAAGACAATATCGACAATGTAGGGGACATCGAGAGAGATTTGTCTGATGTCGATTCGATGAGCAAAGATCAGGTAATTAACGGGTCCATTAGCACAGGTTTTGCCGTCCTCCTTGAAACGAAAACAATTTATTACGAGCGAAATTTTGTTATACTTTAAACTA
Organism: Mongoloraphidia duomilia; assembly: GCA_039654895.1. Lineage (NCBI taxonomy): Eukaryota > Metazoa > Arthropoda > Insecta > Raphidioptera > Raphidiidae > Mongoloraphidia > Mongoloraphidia duomilia. Next base: position 42,997,196 of record CM077524.1, on the reverse strand, counting down.
CCGATAAAGTAGACTGAGAAAACGAAGTTCAAAATTTGATATCAGCTGAACAAGATTAATTAAAATCTTACCGCTAATTTTATGCCTACTGGACAAGCGCAAGAATGTCCCTTAGGTCTGAGCAAACAGAGATGCGAACAGCCGCCATTGTTGGAGTGACAAGGAGACTTCGCACGCTGTCTATTCCTGTGAAAGATGCGTACATCCATGAGACCGGCAATGTGGGAGCCGTGAACTGTGGAATCAGCGCCGGTTAGTTTATTAGCCGATTGGATGTTCACAGTTTCCCAGTCAGTCCAGAAGACTTTGTTGGAGAACACGTCCAATCCAAACGGGTGCGCCAGATTGGAACCTATAAGTGTTTTCCGTTTGGTACCATCTAATTTGGCGTATTCTATTGTTTTTGTGCCACCATCGGCCCAGTAAATTCTGCCCTCGGCATGATCTATGGCGAGTCCGTTGGGCCAAGTTAAGTTTTTTTCAACGACGGTGCTACGCATCGAACCGTCCATAGCGGCTCGTTCGATCTTTGGTACTGCGCCCCAATCCGACCAGTACATGTAACCACCTATTGGGTCGACAACTATATCTCGTGGTTTGTCCAGTCCATCCCAAACTAACAGTGTTCTCATACTGCCATCTGTGTTTGCCACTTCTATTCGGTTTGTTCCCGCGTCTGTCCAGTACAGTTTATTAGTAACCCAGTCTAGAGCAAGACCGGCTGGGGAAACTGTGGAAGACAAAAATGACAATAGATTATCAGTAAAACAATAATCTTTTCGAAAATTGACAACATAACAGGAGTTGATTTCATTTATAGGTTTTACAGTGGAACAGAAAATAACTAACGTAGCAACAGGCTTCGGTTACCGTTTTCCCAGATTTTGATATTCAGATCATCATTCGAAATAAGACAGTCTTATATATTCTTGCATTATGTGGTCTAAAAAGTATAACAGTAAAATTGACAAAAATGTTTAGATTCTTACTTAGGTTGGTGCTGATGATGGCCTTTTGGTTACTGCCGTTTATGTGAGCTCTGTTTATGGTGTCCTTGTCCACATCTGTCCAAAATATTGAATCGGTATTCGAGTCCCAAGCTAATGCCACAGCTGATTTGACACCCTCCAAAGGTATAACCTTGAATGTTAATATTGAATCCGTTATATAAATAGATATGATTATTATGACTACGATTACTTCACGTTACTATTCGAGATCAAAAAGCAACGTAAAACTTAGTTTGCTGCAAAATTAAAACTAAATTCCAAGCATGGGAGGCGGAAGGGGGGTCTGATGGAGGCTAATCCCCACCCCAAAGTAGCGTCAAGCCTCTCCCCCACGTTGTAAACTAGCATGTTTAATATTCTTTAAAATGCAAGTTTCTCCAAAAAAGTCGTTCCGTAGTCAATGATTCCAAGTCGATTTCAATCGCAAGTTTTTAACATTGGAAATGTTTATGTTCGTATATGGGGGCAGAGTTACGAGTTTTCGTTCAAGGCCAAAAGACAACGGTGTCGCGATCAAGTGAGGAGCAATCATGCAAAATTGAACAAGTGCAATTTTTTCGAAATGTGTTTTATATCATGTCTAGTTAATTGAGAGGTATTTGCGACGATCTGCGGTGTTATTTTTGAGCAAATGTTAATAAATACTGTAGAAAAATCCATTTAAAAGTTAAGTAATCAAGCAAAAGTGAACGCATATATAACAGAAGAATAATAGGGTTATTCCTGACAAAACTAAACAGTGCATTGATAAATATTGTGTGTATAATAAACAGTTAATTATGTTTCATATATGCTGTTATCATTTCCAATATCCTCGATGGTTGCAAGGATTGCGAAATCTGTGAATTTTTTTTGAACATTTCACAATAAACTTAATCATAATCGAAGATCAGAAAAACTTAATATTTTTACGTAAATGTTGCGTAATTAATTTAATTTTAGTGCTCTATAGTCTATAGTCTATACTGTATAAATGTGACGTACCACATCAATAGACGACACTTTATTCTTCTCGATTTGTCTGAGGCGCAAGTCCTTTTTCCGCGAAAAGAGCAGCAGTTTATCCGGCATTTGGCAAGTCTTAGTGTCAGATTGTGTCCGCTGACCCATCGGACAGACACAAGTAAACGACGGTTTGTTTGGCAGGCACAGGTGAGAGCAGCCCCCATTGTTAGTACCGCAGTGGTTTCGGTACGGCGGTTGTCTTTGGGGATGGTAGCTAAATCACAATGTAATAATTATAATATTTTTTAACACATTAACTTTGTAAGGGTATATACTATATTCAAAGGAAAAAAACTACATGTCACTATCCGGATTTGAACCCGAATCCTCCAGTTTTGCTTATAGTCATACCACATTCACATTACACCACAAAATATGCTATGTTTATTATGCATTTTAGAACAGCTTTTAAAAATGTGTCTCTATGATGATGAGTTGGTACACAGCTAGGGCATCGAACCCGGTTTTTCCCGGTTCCAAAAGAACCGGTTTTTCCCGGTTCCGAGAAGCAAAATAAAAACCGGTTCCTAAATATAAAAGCCCGGGTAATTCGGTTCTTACGGTTCTTGCAAAAAACTGATTATTTGATAAGTATGTAATGAAAATACTTAAAAAGACTATTGTTCTTAAAATAAATAATTCTTTGATATGGAATTTATTGTTTAATTTACGATCTTTCCCTTGTATCATGTTCTTAGTAATGAACAAAACTCTAAAATAAATAATATTAAAAATAATCTGCTTACTGTTTTATAGCTAAGAACCAATAAAACCGAAAGAACTGGAAACCCGGTTCTGGTATAAGTTCAGAACCGAAAGAACCGGTTCTCAAAATATGGCCGGTTCTCGATGCCCTATACACAGCTGATAATATAATATTTCATAATGATATCACTTTAGCAATTTCACAAATACGGCGGAAGTACGGGGTACGGTGGATACGACGGGTATACGGTGGACATGACGGGTATACGGTGGAAGGACGGGCATATGGTGGAGGTACGTGTTTGTACAGTGACATTGTGACAATACCTTTGAATATCCATAGGGAAGTGGAGTCCTGAATGAATAACTCTGAATCCGGTTCCGGTTGCCTTATTGGCTGAGGATATTGATTTAGTATGCCAGTCAGTCCAATATATAGCGTCTTCAAACAGAGTTAGAGCAAATGGATGCGGGAGACCTTTGCTGATCACCTGTAGATAGGTATTAATGCAGATTATTAGCAGAGTATTAGCAAGTAAACATAAAAAGAAGATGGCGGCCTTCGTTAACAAGAGTCTGGGAACCGTTTTGGGCGTGCGCTCCAACAAAGACCTGTGAGGAAGAACGCACTAAGGAAGATTTTATACGTGGAAGTGAAATGAAGAAAATGAACCTAACACATTCTGAGGCGCAGTCTAGAACATGTTCCAAGACAAATGTTAGGCAGGAAGTTGGAACCCTCAGGTAGCCAGGAGGAGAAAACGTCCCAGTATGACCTTGTGTTTTATAAAATTATTTTGCAGCTGTCAAGAAATATAAGATAGTATATATATTTATTTTGTTTTTTCTTGCATTAAAAAACTCTGTAAAGTCTAGATATACTACAATCCCAAAATATGCTGATAGTAGTAAGTTTAGTAAGGCTTAAACTACAATCATAGCAATTGTTCAGTCTTTTTCTCAAAGCAAATAAAGACTGAACTGGTTAGTCCAATTTCTTGTGTTATAAATGGTTAGAGCAAGTAAGTGAGAAGTACATAATTTTTCGAATGAAATATTATTAAATGTGAATGTCAAATTTATGTCTACTGGAATTTGTTTTCGGTTTGTTTATTGTAATTTTGGCATTCTATATCTGTTTATCGGCATAGCATATTATATTCTAAGGCACTAACTTTTTTTCTATCCGTACCATCGAAGTGTGCAGATTCAATAACATGGTGTTTGGCATCAGCCCAATAGAATCTATTTGCCGTATAATCTAAGGTCAGTCCATTTGGCCAAAATATTGACTCAGTTACGACTGCCTTCCTATTGCTGCCATCCATTTCGCACTTTTCTATTTTAGGGTTGGGGCCCCAGTCGGTCCAGAACACTGTGGCGTCTCCTGGATGTACAGCGATGGCTCGTGGTTTGTCTAAGTCATTGGCGACGATAACAAAACGATTTTTCCCGTTCAGAGACGCCACTTCTATACGACGTGTTCCTGAGTCTGTCCAGAAAATTAGGTTGTGTATCCAGTCGACGGATATACCTCCCGGAGATTCCAGACCCCATTTTATGATGTCTGAAATAGTTAAGAGTGAATTAATATCAATGGACATGTGGAGACATTTTGAAGATAAGACCTTGAAGTTACTGAATATTTTCAGCATAGGATTCTGAAGTAGTTACAGCAAATGTAATGCCATTGTTACAATAAAAAATGTCTTTGAAACAGGTCAAATAATGTTGAAAAGGGGATGGGGCCATTGTCGGAATTTAAAAAAATAAGCTTTTAAATTCCGACAATGGCCCCATCCCCTTTTCAACATTATTTGACCTGTTATAAACATTAACCAACTGCACTAGTTTTATTACCTGTTAGCTATAAGTTTTTGGGTTTTTGACCTCCTAGTTATAATTATATTTACTTATTTTAGTATTAAGTTGTTATATATTAGGTTAAAATTTTGTTACACTTTTAGTTTAGTATTTGCTGAAGATGGGAGCATAGCTCTTGAAATGTACATTCATTAATAAAATTATTGTGGTTAGACATGACTAAACTCTTTATTATTAAATTAAACCACAGTGCTCTTAATTATTCTTATTGTGTTTTAAAATAAATCAGTAACCACTAATTAGAAAATAAATTCAAAATAAAAGATAATACATTCAAATACTATTTATTTCGTTTTTTTTTTTGTTTGATTATTCTTAGGAAGTGAAGCGTTATTTTGAAAAATTCGAACAGAAAAATGTATTTAGTTTTATTTTATTTAAAGGAAATTTTAACTGATTTTCTTTATCTATCTGAAACTGACAAAAAATGCTGTATGTTAAAGATTCATGAGACATTCTTTGTTAAAAGGACTTTTCAGGTTTTAATATTTCAACATATTTTGATCTGGAAGGTTTATTAACAAAATAAACTGTGACTCAACCTGACTCTGATTATCTTAAATGATTTGTATTTAAAAAAGCGGTCAAGTGCGTGTGGAACTCGCGCTACGAGGGTTCCGTACCGTTACAACAATAAAATTAGGTAGACATATTCTGTGAAAATTTCAACCGGCTACATGTTACGGTTCCAAAGATACAGCCTTTAAAAGGTTTTTCCGTTTTTTGTGTGGGAACCCCCTTTAATTTTTACTTTTTGTGATTTTCGGATTTTTTCCTTTGCTTGTGCTGCGAGACCTTGCTTTTTGCCAAATTTCATGATTCTAGGTCAACGGGAAGTACTCTATAGGTTTTTGATGAGGGAGTTTGCGAATATCAAAATAGGTATAGAACCCCCTTTAAATTTTACTTTTTGTGGTTTTCGGATTTTTACCTTTACTTGTGCTGCGAGACCTTGCTTTTTGCCAAATTTCATGATTCTAGGTCTACGGGAAGTACCCTATAGGTTTTTGATCAGTGAGTTTGCGAATATCAAAATAGCTGTAGGACCCCCTTTAATTTTTACTTTTTGTGATTTCCGGATTTTTCCCTTTACTTATGCTGTGAGATCTTGTTTTTTGTCAAATTTTATGATTCTAGGTCAACGGGAAGTACCCTATAGGGTTTTGATGAAATGACAAAATGGCCGTATCTTTTGATTGCGTTGACCTAGAAGCTTAAATTCTTTACAAATTTAAGGGACCGTAGACCTTAGTATTTCGTATAAATTTCAACTTGATATCTGTATCCGTTTCTGAGAAAATGGGTCTTGAAAGACGGACACCCAGCCAACCAGCCTGACGGATAAAGATAAACGAGTGATCCTATAAGGGTTCCGTTTTTTCTTATTGAGATACGGAACCCTAAAAAGATATATCATCAGTAATAAATTCATTTTATACCTGTAGCATTAGTACCGTTGAGATAGGCTTTTCTGATGACATCTTTTGAAACGTCAGTCCAGTAAACTGTGCCCTCCTGGTAATGATAGTCGAGTGCGATAGCGTTGTGAAGCCCCTTCAATATTGACGTGTACTTTGAGTTGCTCAAAGAAACCTATCGAAAAAAAAGTTATAAAATTTGGAAGGTTTGCAAAAAGGATGCAAAGGCACCTTTTGTACTCCTTTAGCTGATTATGTGAATTAAAATGACTGGATTGCTACGCACCTGTCTGATGTCGACCCTGTTCGTGAAAAGGAGTGTCGGAGGCGCACCGAGTGCCTTGCATGTTCTCAAATCCGGTCGAAGGATATAGCCGGTCATACAGCCGCAGATGAAACTGCCGATGGTGTTGTTACAGGTTTGAGAACATACTGGGTCTGTTTCGAATAAGCACTCATTGATGTCGAGACAACTGTAAAAAGAGATGTCATTTGTTTAGTTTGTGCTTCTGGTTCAAACTTTTTTCAAATGTTACGAGCCTCCACTATTGCACCGTTGCACGTCACAGTTCGTAGGCCGTAAGCCCGTAATCGTTGAAAAAATGGACAGACAAACAAACAGAACAATAAAGATCAGTTTTGGCCGCTACAAATCGTGACCAGGCCAGATACGAAGACGCACGGTACGAATGATGTATAAACAGCTAAATATGAAAATATGGTAATTAAATTGTATTTTGCCCCAGCCGGGACGTGGAAAGGATATGTATAAATTGATCTTTATAAGAAATCTAGTAGAGAGAATACCTGAATCCGTCGGTGGCCAACTTAAATCCCGGATTGCATGTGCAGGCGTCCTTGCCATCAATAGTTGTAATGCACACCTGTTCACAGTCTGGACGTTCGCTGTTGCATTTGCGTTTCTTCGGACAGTCTTTTTCGTCTTCGCCACGTGGACAGTCTTTTTGGCCATCGCAAACGTGTTTCTTATTGACGCAGAACGGTTCGCTTCCGCCGGAGGTATCGTTGGTTAGCGATGCCGTACAAGTGAACTGATTCTCGTCGCATGTGGCATTGCAGTTCTGTTCATCTTCGCCGGCTGAACAGTCGGGTACTCCATCGCAAACCCATGTTTTCTATTAAATAATTGTTTTGTTTAAAGTAAACGTAGCAGGTTATACAATAACATTTTTACTGGCAAGTAGAAGGATAATAAGTATAGTGTTTCTTTTTTCATAGACTTGATAGGCGCAATCAGATACTGGTTGAAAAACATTTATGAAAAATAACGAAAGCATTAACGGAATTGTTTAAAAATGTAAATATAGGTACCTTTTTAAAATGTCTTCCTAAAATTTTATATAGATAGATTGTAGATTATAGACGCTCAACAACTGAGGTCATCAGCGTCTATTCTAAAATTTTAACAAAATTGGCCAGACAGAACCATATTTACTAAATTTATGAAAAGATATGTTTGTCGATAGTGAATTAACTTACGGTGCGTGTACATAATTTGGTATTTATGTTGGATTGATAAAATGCTTGCCAGTAAATATAGGAATAGTCAAAAGTGAAATATTAAGGGTTATATAGGCCTAGTATCAATTCATAGCTTCATCCATTTTCATATTGGAACCTGGAAATTAGGGGTTTGTAATAGACGAGCCATCGAAATATCATGTAAGAATGGCATTCTCACCAAGATACAGCTACCAGTGTTGCAGGTGTATTCTTCAGGAGAACAGGTGCGTGCAGTGGAGTTATTGCAGTGGACCTCGTCTTCACCACCGGCACAATCTTGCTCTTTGTCACATCTCCAAGCTTCTGGTATGCACTTGTCGTCGCTACATCTGTATCAAATAGATCATCGTTCGTGAAAGCTGAAGACGCTCTCCAGTGGACTTGGTATTTAATTCGGGAAAGCATCTTAAACAGTTCTCTTGTATTTATGCAACGGAATGTCGGAATGGGTTAATTAAGTCAATAAATATAAAAATGGAAAACCTCGAGTAACTTTTGGAGATTCAATAAATGATTTCGTATTATTTTCTAAAATTTTGGAAGAAACCATTTTTTTCTGTGGATTTTTAAGAGTCTGTACTTTAAAGACGGTGCATTTTATATAGTTTTTTTGACCTTATTTTGGCTTGAGATTTATGCCACTTTTTTTTGGCCACTGTTAAAAATATAGAATTTTGCTTAAAGGAATAAATTTATTGCGTATTTTCAGAAATTTAAAAATGAACACCCGACGTATTCGTTTAAATAAAAAAATAACAGGAACGATGGAAAAGGTTTAAGTGAAGAATCGATTTACTTGAATTCCCCAGAGCTACAACTTCCTGGTTTTTCTGGGCAGCCATCTTCATCGCTCCAATCGCCGCAATCGTCATCACCATCACATCGGAACTGAATACGAATGCATCGTTGGAACGGACATTGAAATTCACCCGCTGCACAAGATGGCGGTTCCATTTCTAATAAACAATAGTCCAGACATAAAAAAATATTACAGATATGTAATGATATTGATATTAATAATTATTATACACAGGGCCGGCGTTAGGGGGACATTTTCCCAACATAAAAAAACGTTATTTGATTTTTTGCATTAAAATTTTCTATTTCAAAAAAAAAACAAATTTTGAAGTAAAATTTTTTTTGGAGGGGACGGGCCTGAGAACGCTAACCTGGGGCCCGAAAATCCTAGCGCCGGCCCTGATTATACATCCAGTACTAATAGTGGTGAATACTGAATACAGAACGGTCAATAAAGCTCCGTCCTCAGTTATTTTAGTAATCTGTTCTTCAAATACTTGATTTTTTAAAACCTGTTCTTTTAATGTATGTTTTTGAAGTGAAACTTTTTTAGGCGCGGTAGGTAGGAGTGATTCCGATCGGATATGGAACAAGCGTGATGGGAGTAAAGAAATAGGAATACAACTGCGATACTAGTTTAGAGGAATTAGTTATCTCGCTAACAGATGGCGGAAAAAAATAAAAGACGTTTACTCTATTTCAATAAATTGTCCTGGATGGCGCTTACTTAAAATATTGTTTTTAGTTTATAATGTGAATGAGAGAGAGAGAGCGCAAAATTGAGGGAGCGAAAGAGTTTCACTTCTATCGTGTGGTCTTAAGCACGCACTCTTTTTTATGAGTGCTTTTTCAAGACCTGTTGTTTTAGGATATCTTCTGTTAGAAAACGTAGTTTTTGAACAACATAATTATAGAAGAACTGCTACAGTTATTTCGTCCCACCACTAAAGATGGATTGACTTACCACAGTTGGCCTCATCGAAGCCGTCACCACAGTCTGGTTCGCGGTCACATTTCCAGGCCATGGATATGCAAGAACCATCGCTGCATCGAAATTCGTGTTCCTTGCATCTGCAAAAATGTTATTGCCATCTAATTAAAAAAAATTATAATTTAAAAAAACTAAAAAACACGCTTTGATGAACTAAAAAGTAGAAAATAATTAATTAATTTTATTGTAAAGAAGCGTGGGGTAGTATGAAAATATGATACAAAGCACCCCACGCTTTTTTACAATAAAATTAATTAATTATTTTCTACTTTTTAGTTCATCAAAGCGTGTTTTTTAGTTTTTTTAAATTATAATTTATTTTTGCTTTTTAGTCCTGGAGATCCTGGTCAGGATAATGGGACAAACTTATGGAATTATTGTATTGTAATCGGTCCTTGATAAGTGTGCAAAGTTTCAGTTCAATCTGAAGTTTTTTGCTTTTTTTTTTTTTAGTCCTGGAGATCCTGGTCAGGATAATGGGACAAACTTATGGAATTATTGTATTGTAATCGGTCCTTGATAAGTGTGCAAAGTTTCAGTTCAATCTGAAGTTTTTTGCTTTTTTTTTAGTCCTGGAGATCCTGGTCAGGATAATGGAACAAACTTATTGAATTATTGTATTGTAGTGGGTCCTTGATAAGTGTGCAAAGTTTAAACTAAATCTGACCGTTCAAAGTTGGTCAAAATCAAGTTCAAAGAAGTCGGTTACAAACATACAAGTGAAGCTAATATAAGCGTGTTAAAAACGACCAAGTGCGTGTCGGACCACGTACAGTGAAGGGTTCCGTAGTCGGGATGAACGTTCACGGTTAAAATTAATAATTTATAGTCTTTTATATAGTGTGTAAGTAGTATATTTATGAGAGTTCTACGACCTCCGTACTCATGGTCGGAGTACGGAGGTTGTAGAACTCCCATAAATATACTACGCATGTAACCGAAAATATCACATATCTCAAAAACTACACAACATATCTTATTGAAACCAATTTTCGTTGAAAGTATTTTAAAAGTTCTACTACCATAAATTTTTTCAGAAATTTCCACTCCATGGTTGAAAAGTTAGAGGGGGGGACACGCTTTTTACGACTTTGGAAGCGCATATCTATTGACCAACTATTGACTTAAATAAAACTTCTATATCATTTTTCAAGACCTATCTAACGATACCCCACACGCTTATGTGCACTGGAAGTTTTGGTTTTTTATATAGGTTCTTTAACATATAATTTAGAAAATAAATAACTTTATCGATTTATTCATTATTTTATTTTATTAATCTTATATACAATTTATTAACTATAATTTATTACTTCAACGGACATAGTAACGTCCTTCTCACATCTATCCTTCTATCCCCTGTATGACCAAATGTCATTGTATTTATATTAGTATATTTGATTAGCTTTGCGTTCTTAAGCCAGTACAGTTCTAAGTACATTATTGTTCAATAACTATCTGACTTTGCAATATTAATCATTCATAGTGATGAGTTCGTTAACACTTCAAATCTATATACCTCAATTGTGCAATACTTATACATACTACATCTTGATTCCTCAGTTAAATATATGGAGTGCCACCCCTAATTTTTTTTCGTAATTGCACTACACTATTGTATATAGCGGTTCATAGAAGGCACATACTTTCCAAATGTCATCTATGTAGTGTGATATAGTCTCCGAGTAAAATAGCTGTGACATACGAACGGACGGACAGGACGAAATTTATATAAGGGTTCCGTTTTTGCCATTTGGCTACAGAACCCTAAAAATCGGGTAGATTCAGCTCTAGTTTTATCGTCGTGTTTTCCGTAGTACTACTAACATATTTTGAAAAAAATATTTCAATGTATACCTACATTTTTTCAATGAAATTATAACTGAACGGGGCTTCTTTGGCTTTCAAATTAGATTTTAAACATAGTTATGTATACTTATCTTTATTTTTTACAGAGTTATAGTGATTTTGTTGGCATACAAAAAAGCTTCGCATAAGTAAGTCGTAGTGAGTAGCGTATACCCGCGAAAATAGACGTGTAGTCCTACATCTAAAAATTGAAAGCGTCCTTAACAAAAAGTTCTGAAACGAGTCAGGAAATAAAAGTGTTAACGCCGGCCCGGATTTAGGTTCAGTGAAGTCTTAAGCAACTCGAGGTCGTCCTTTAAATTTTGCAATAATATGTCAACATTTTTTTTGGTTTTTTATGTAAACTTTTGATTTTTCCAAAATTCTGTCGACCCCAAAATTTGCTGGTGAATATGCCTCTAAAGTTAGCGGGACATGGTATCTTAACGTATGTTTGTTAATTTTTAAGTAGGTTTTTTAAATTTCAATTAATCTGAAGACAAATATTACAAAATTTTAATATTTAAATTGTCAATGTAAAGACATTTTTCCAAAAGCTTCAAAATCAAAATGTCACACTTAATCCTGAAAACAGTGACACAAAATTTGAGAACGGCTGTTATATTGCAAGATCCGTGGGATATACATACGTAAATAAATTATTTTCTTAAAATCGAAACGTTCAATTTATCTTTCCTTGCACAAAGATTCAAATTCCGCAACGCATACCGGAATTCCGCTGTGGTTGGCAACATTGGATCGCTCACAGGTATACAGACATGGCTGGGAAAAGCGCGTTGTCATGGCAACCGAACCAGCATCACCATTATCGATTTCCCTCTACATAAACTGTATGGGTGCAATGTGTATATATGTAACGTAATGCACAGCTTGTACACTTTTATTCACGTCGCTATTTAAATCTCTTAAACTCACGAATCACGAGGGGATCGAACGACGGTACAGACTTTCCTTAAGTCGGCGACATTGGTAACGGAAGGGGGGGAGAGGTCTGGGAGGGCTAAGCCCCCTCCCAAACTAGCATATTTAATACTCTTCACATTGTTGATAGATGACGGCTTAGTCTTGATTTTCTGCCTAACAAATTAATGTATACTTCATTTATAAATCGTATTTGCCTAGGTCCTGAGGATGCAAGCAATGCTTGCGAAACGTTGACTTTTTAATAAAGAATATTTTTTTTTTTAAAAACACTGGCTTCATTACCTGTAAACCTCTCTTCTAACTCTTTACAATGTATGCTTTCATAATAATATTTATTAGTGATAATGGGACTATGGCCCCCTCACCCTCCCAAAAGTCGTATCGCCGTCGATGGTCGGCGACTACGGGGATCACGCTACGACCAATAGGAGCGGAGCATCAATGAAAAATGTTGCAAAAACGGGAAAAATTATTCCTTTTGAAAGCTTCCGTTGCGTGCACTGCGTAAACGGTTAAAGTTATGCAAAAATCATGTATGACGGAATTGTTCCCCTTTAAAAGTTCTAAAAAAAAGTCCGCGACTGCAGCATATGTTTATCTTTTAAAGTTGACTCACTATAACTTTTTTATGGTAATCAAATTTGTTCGTAATTATAATATTCAAGCGAACGAGCGAAGCGAGTGAGTAGTGTATTTATAATATTCAAGCGAACGAGCGAAGCGAGTGAGTAATGTAATTATAATATTCAAGCGAACGAGCGAAGCGAGTGGATAGTGTATTTATAATATTCAAGCGAACGAGCGAAGCGAGTGAGTAGTTATTGCACCCGGGCTTTCTTAGCACCCGGGCTTTCTTAGCACCCGGGCGAAGCCGAACGGGGCCGCTAGTTATTAATATATATATTAATATTTGATGGGTGACGTTTGTAGCGGGATGTCAAAAAAATATTCTTGATCATATTTCATAAATCAGTAGTCTAATTCATAATCTGTTTGACGATACCGAAACTTAAAGTACATACAGTTTAAGCCAGGCTTCCTGCCAAAACCGACATTTATGCGAGCAATTCCTAGAAGTTAAGGATAGTATAGCTTTCTATTAGTGAAAGATTTTTTAGAATCGGTTCAGTAGTTTCAGAGATAAGAATTTATGATTTATTACCCCCCCTCACGAGGAATTCTCCCCTGTGAAGCGAAGTCACCTGTCGTTGTTCTCGCTTCGTGTACTTGCCTATAGTTTATAATATTAGTATAAATAGTCAAAAAATCCTACGCCCTCGTTTTACCCCCTTTGGGGTTGAATTTAAAAAACTCGAATAGCCTATAACCTTCCCAAATAAACGGGCTATCTAACAAAAAAAGAATTTTCAAATTGGAGTATGGTAGTTCTCGATAAGCGCACAAACGGACAGACAGACAGAGAGACGTTTTTTATAATATGTAAGGATTATCCAAATTAAATCTAAAAAAAAGAAATGAGGTGACACTAGACTTAACATCTTTTTATCCGATACAGCCGTTCCCACACGATGCGTCTAACGTTGGTTCCAACGAAAGCGTCAAACACTTGATCGCTCGTGTGGGCGTGTGACGCATGATGCTTCCAACGCTGGAAGCTCCTTTGACGCGGGTCAAATTTACCTACAAAAGCCCGAACGTAGTATGTAGCCAACTTTGGACAAATGCAATTCGCCAGCGAACGCCCACACAATGTGTCCAACGTTGGAAGGCATTCGCCACATTGTGTGGGACCGGCTTTAGCCGTAATTGCAGTTTTTTTAATACATTTTTTATTTCACACCTTTTAGTATTTTTTATTAAAGAGCTATACATATATACAGTACAAGAGATATACGTCCCACAATCCCACATCCATTAGAAAATGTCGTCTGCTGTCCGATATGCAAAAGAAAATTCAGTAAGATCCGTGTAGGTAATAGAAATGTTTGAAGCGGTTTTTTTAAAGCGATTATTTCACACAGAAAAATACGAGTTGTTTGTTGTTTTTCGCATTACATGGAACTATGGCTTAGATAAATCCTTTTGTAAAAAAACAAACTATTGTGTGAATAAAATTCAATATTTGCAAATGTCGCAGGTATCTGGTGAGATTTGAAAACGACAAATAATCGTAAATAAGACCTTTGGCTAGTATTTTTAAACAATTAATTATGTATATGTAAATTGTGAATTTTAGATACTTTTCGAATGAGTGAAAAGGGTCCAGAAGTCATGAACAGTGGCGTAACTATAAATTTGGGGCTCCTGGCACATTTTATGGTGGGCTCTCTGGCATATTGAACATTAATTTGAGCTCGCCGATAAAAATCAATCAATTAATCTACCTCTTATCTTTATGATTAATGGAAAGAAAAATTTGCAAAAATTCCCAGGTATGTATAAGAACAGGAAGTATAATATGGATAATGGAAGGAACGAAACCTAGTACGATGCACATCCACTTATTGTTAGCTGTCGCGGGGGCCTCTGGCTTTTTGCCAGTCCTGCCACCCTGTAGTTACGCCACTGGTCATGAATAAAATAAAAATAAATTTGTTAATATTGTATAAGCATGTGATAATAAATAATGTTCATATGATAAATAAAAAAATACGTTTCGAATAATTTGATAACCTCTGTTTTTTTTGAAGTTGGTAAACTGTTACTAACTGAGCTAAACGTAGTGTTTTTCTTACATATTATACACTGTATAGTTTATATGTATTTTGTACAAAAAGTCCCTTAATTTTCTTTTTTCGAATTTGATTGACTTCCTGGAAAAAATCTAAAATGAAGCATGTACTTTTTTGTATTATGAAATCAATATTATACTGCTACGTACGTACTATAGGTTTATGTATGATACAGAGGGTTACGAATGCAAGGGTAATAAACATTCAAACTCTACGTCACCCCTTCATAGATGTTAGGGCAATTATAATAACCTACCCTAATGCTTTTTTGTATGGCTCTCTACCACATGTCAATAATACATAAATATTATTTCTATTGTATCTACGAAAAATTCTTCGTAGTAGGTACCTATTTCTTTTATGTGTAGTATTATATTACATAGAATCTTTGTTTTTTCCGTCCTACTGTGAAATTTCCTAATAGCTGTTTTTTAATAAATTAAGCTGAAAATAGTTTTGTGAAGCAGACATATTTTATCTTTTTTTTGATAATTTTATATTAGTTACATTTTTAGCGGAAATGGATAAAAATATTATACTTTTAAAGCATACGTTGACAAATCGTAAAAGTTAAATTTAAATTGCAATTGAAAACGGCTTTCTAGCCCTTCAGAGTTCAGACTTCATCTGCTAGTCTATTTCTCGCTTTACTGAAAAGGTACAGCACCGTTTTGCGTTCAAATTAAAATATAGGGACACCAGTAACTGAATTTTGTTCGAATCGTCTAATACTTTAAAGCAGAAAGTCGTGTCAGAAACCGAGCATAAGACCTGTGATTGTGCACTGCAGTTTCTTTCAACTTTCACGACGAATGAGCAACTGGATTATAGATAAATATAAGTAGGTATATCTATTTTATTGTAATACACGCTGGCCCTGATTGCTGATCGGCCACCGGCCATTTTGATACCGGGTAATCTCTTTGATGATTAATTGATCGATTCCCGTTCTCAGTTCATTTTTTATAACAATAGCGAGTGTAAAAAATCAGATTTTTTACTAATTATCGTTTTTTTTTTGTGTTTTGGTGCCCTGTAAGGCACTGGCCCATCGGGCATTTGCTTGGCTGTTCGCCGGCAAGGCCGTCATTAGGTTGGGGTAATCGCCAGGTGTCAGGACGCGCGCACAAGTAGGGAATAAAAATTAAGGTTCAAATTTAGGTGTAGGTACTACCTATGTACTTAATAAATAATTAAAAAATTTATAACTTTATTTTTTAATATTATTTAATAAGACAATCGCAAATCACATTTTTCTATGATTTTATATTTCGTATCGATGTTTAGTACGTTCTTGTAGGATAATGTTTTGTGTTACAAATTTTATAAAAAATTAGGTTATTTATACTATTTTTATAATACACCGCTTACAATATTGGTCAAATGTAGAATTATTATTATTGATGAAGAAGGGGGTAAGTTGATGTTTTTCTGTGCACCAACTTAAAACGCGACAGGTCTGTTAGTGTTCGGGTCTGAAAAACCGCGCCTTTTGCTTAAATCTTAATTATTAATCTAATTCTAGCTACTTTGTGACTGCATTATTTATTATCGATTTTTTTGGGTTTCAATGTCTTTTTTGGAAGACTTACGGGTTAACTTTATCGATATGGAGTACGTACCTATGGTGTTATGGAATAACTAACATAAACAGGGCAGTTTGTCGAATTGGTTTATATACTAAGTCAGAATAATTATTTTCGCTTGTGTTTCCAATTCCTCATAAAGTCGTTATTATTGATAAGTTCTGTTTATACAAACACACAATGTTACGGACGCGATATGTATGTGTGTGTGAGAAAGAGAGAGAGAGAGAAAGGCAACAGAGGGTTTGGTGGTGCAGGTTTTGTTCTCCCCCTCCTTAAGCAGGTATGGGTTGTGGTAGGAGACATGTGACTCCCGCACACACAGCGGACTGTAACCTAGTGAACTATATTAGGCTTAGTACAAATTGGAGCAGAAAACTAAAATCGAATACAGCCGAAACTATAATAAATTATAATTTAAAAAAACTAAAAAACACGCTTTAATGAACTAAAAAGTAAAAAATAATTAATTTTATTGTAAAAAAGCGTGGGGTAGTATGAAAATATGATCCAAAGCACCCCACGCTTTTTTACAATAAAATTAATTATTTTTTACTTTTTAGTTTATTAAAGCGTATTTTTTAGTTTTTTTAAATTATAATTTATTTTTGCTTTTTAGTCCTGGAGATCCTGGTCAGGATAATGGGACAAACTTATTGAATTATTGTATTGTAATCGGTCCTCGATAAGTGTGCAAAGTTTCAGTTCAATCTGAAGTTTTTTGCTTTTTTTTTAGTCCTAGAGTTCCTGGTCAGGATAATGGGACAAACTTATTGAATTATTGTATTGTCGTCGGTCCTTCATAAATCGACAACGTTTAAACTAAATCTGACCGTTCAAAGTTGGTCAAAATCAAGTTCAAAGAAGTCGGTTACAAACTGACAAACAAGCAAGCAAGCAAGCAAACATACAGGTGAAGCTAATAAAAGCGTGTTAAAAACATTCAGTGTAGGATACATGTAAATTTTGTAAACAAAGAGCGTCACATGTGGAATGCAATTATTAAATAACAGTTATTTAAAAAAATGTATTTTTTATTAATATTTATTTGAGGAGTGTCTTTACTACATTTTAAATGTTTAAAATTTTGCAGACACTTTTGGAGAACGCATTTTTTTCGAATAATAATATATTTGGTTACAAAAAATGAAAAATAACAATATAAATAAAACATACTTTAATAAAATTGGGAAAAATTCAAATAAAAAAACCAAATAAAAGCTGCCTCAATAATTTGGAATTTAGATAAGTTACGCTTGACGTACAAATGTTTAACAAAAACAAGTAGAAAATGTAGCGTCATAATATTGAGAGCTGTAATAGGTAATTAACTTAAGAATTCTTAATAAAACAAAACGGTATTCTCATATTAAATGTGGACGATTATAACCGTAGTCGGGTTTTTAGTTTTTCTTTTATAAATTTTTATTTTACACTTTTTAGTTTTTTTTATTTTTAAAGAAACACAAAAATACATTAAAGATATTATGATATACGTCCCACATACATTACAAAATACCGTCTGCCGTCCGATATACAAAAGAAGAGGAAAAATCCTGTAAGATTCGTGTAACAGAAACGTTTGAAGCGGTTTTTTAAAGCGATTATTTCACAGAGAAAAATACGAGTTGTTTGTTGTTTTTCGAATCACATTGAGTTGAGCTATGCTTAGGTAAATCCTTTTGTAAAAAATAAATTATTGTGTGAATAAAATTCAATATATGCAAATGTCGCAGGTATCAGACGAGATTTGAAAACGACAAATAATCGTAAATAAGACCGTCAGATTAGTATTCTTGAACAATTATAAGTAAATAGTGAATTTTAGATACTTTCAGAATGGCTGAAAAGCGCCCCAGAGTCGTTTTTAGTACAATAATATAGAATTTTTAAACTCGCCAAGCAGGCAGAATCGGATATAAACTTTTGATCCTTTTGTAAAAAAAAAAATAGACTGATGACCAGTCCTACTTCCCACCTAGTAAATATTTGCAAAAAATAAACACTCTTTTTTTATTCTTTGAAAAAAAGCATGGCCCTCTTTTTTGTTTGGTGATCCACTGATGGCTAGCTTAATATAGCAAAAATCATGGTTACCTTGATTTACGTACAATTTTTATTTTTTTAGTAAAATATTTTTTTTATCGAAAACTGTACATTTTAGAGAAAAAAAATATTTACATTTTTTTCATATTATAACATCTAGAATTCATTTATATTTTTTTAACCTATGTTAATACGTGACATTGAGAACGTTTTTTTTTAATATCTCAGAATCCACTGAACCGATTTGACTCAAAATCTGATCAGATCTAAGTTAAAGGCTGATAAACACAATAGAATAATCGACATGCCCGTATGTTGTTCCGTTTTTACGATATCGAAGGCGAAAAATTGACCACATACACACACACACACACACACACACACACATACAGACACCAGTCAGAAAATGAGCTTAAACGGTTGCTAGGGTCTCAAAACGTGAAAATCTGTTAAAATCTCGAAATATTTTTTTCGGACTAAATCCATTACTTCCCTACCATAGTAGAGGTGGGAAGTAAAAAATAAATATAAAACGTACGTTTTTGACAATTAACTAAAGAATTTTTAATAAGACAAAACGGCAATCTCATTATCTCATGCTAACTGTGGGGAATATATTTCTGTAAAACGCCTCACTTAATAAATGCCATATAAAATCCTCGGTTTGAAAACCTGCGGTTGAATATGTTAAATCTAAATCCTCTGATTAACCTTTAATATAAATGTTGTTTTTTCTAATTCAGTGTCAATACAGAGTATAGTTCGAACCGTGCTCATTCTGTGTACGAGTGTGAGAAGGAAGAGTTCAGCGTGGTTCAGCTTGTGTGCGGAGGCTGAACAGATCAATAATGCGTCGGCGTATTGCGCCGCGACGCTGTCAGTCGTCACACGCCCTCACATTCTCTCTCTAACTGTATTCTGTTTGTCTTTGTCGTTTATTCAGAGAGGCGGCGGCTGTTAAATGTGCGATTTTGAAATATCCTCAAATATCGTATTTTGATAATGGCGCAGTTTTCGGAAATGTGTCAGTTAAAAAAGGTCATGAATTATGATTATTCTAATATTTTTAGGCCACCAGCTGCCAGGGTTATTGTGCTTAATGCAAATTCATATTTTTTATTTGTTATTATTTTTAATAATAAATTGAAATTCTGGTTGGTATTTTTACCAGTTCTTAGATTAGAACCTGAAACCTGGGGGCTTGTAAAAAACGAGTCATGGAGACGTCATATAAGTAGTATCTTTAGCTAGATGATACTAATTGTCGCTGTCCTTCGTGCTGGATGACCTTTCTCTAAAACTCACTTCCAATTGAAAGTCTAATCAACCTTAAGATACGTTGTGAGTTTCGTGAAAATCACTCGAACCGTTTTGGCGTTATGACCAAATAGATAATTACAATTTTATTTATATAGTCTATCCTTCGATATAAAGGATTTAGGAAGAAAAATACTTTGAAATTTTCAACAAAAATTAACCAAAAACGTTCAATTAAGAAATATTTGAGTCACTTACCCAGTCGTGGAGCAATTTGCTTCATCTGAGAAGTCCTTACAGTCATTATCATTATCACAGACCCAAAGCTTCTGGATGCAAAGGCCGTTGGCGCATTCGAACTGGTCCTCGGTGCAATTGCGTGGAGATCCTGTTCACAATATTAAATTTTTTTATAAGTGTTCGTTGCATCGTCTAGAAACTTATCCAATGCAATTATGAAGATTTCAAGTTTTAAGTTCCAGCAATTAATTGTTGCTTAAAAAACTATAGCATTTAAATTTAAATTGAAATAGATTGTTCACAACTAGTAATTAATTTTAATCCGGCATTAACAGGAATATTTTTAGTTTCTAGTTTGACTGTCCTATTTAAAATTTGATTTTGTTTTGCACTTCTAGTAAAATTTTTGAACTGATTAATTATTATATTTGTAATAATTGGATAAAATGATTATGACAATATTGAAACGTTATAAAGGTACTTAACAAAGGAGGATAGTACAAATACCAATGAGTATTATGACATCGAAAAATTAGCAGATGCTTGAAGGGATGTGGGAACGTAGGTTCAGCGTCGTAGCTAGGGCCTAGAAAACGCGGCTCGGGCCAGGGGCGCTACCCCGGAGAGGGCGCAATCAGCGCTGCGAATATGGTTATTTTCAAGCAAAGAGCGCTATTAGAATCTTGCCCTGGGCGTCGATGATCCTAGCTACGACGCTGCATAGGTTATTTTGACCCATCTAAAAAGAACATCCGAGTAAGTTCAGAATTATTAGTGTATTTGCCATATGGCATATACACTATTGGCGTCGGTCGGATGGCGGGACCTAGGGGTCGGACCAAAATTTCTCGACGTTTCATAGCCTCCTGAACACTTTGGCACCATTTTTGGAAATGTCTATTTATATATATATATATATATATATATATATATATATATATATATATATATATATATATATATATATATGTGCGGGCAATAACTTTCGAAAGAGTTAATTGATTTTGACGAAATTTAGTAGGCACGTTGAAATCCATCACCGCACGAAGCCTATTTAAAATGGGCCCAATCGGACCATTTTAAGGGTGATTTTTAGGGGTTGAAAAATGTTTTTGGGCCCAAAAATGCCGAAAAAATTCTCAGAATCGGCCCGACAGGACCGGACTTACAAATTTTATGAGAACACTAGTTTGCGGATAGTGATTTACTTATTGAAGGATGCACTTAATTTGGTACAGAGGTTGCATTGATAATAATATTGAAATTAAGAAAAAAAATATTATTTTAAGGGATGTATTAAGGGGTTAAATTTAATTTTGTACCGAGGTTGCATTGATAAAAATATTGAAATTAAGAAAAAAAAATATTATTTTAAGGGATGCATTAAGGGGTTAAATTTTTTATTTTGCTCAAAAACAAACTTAAGTTCACATAATAAAGTCACAATGCCGGTATTAGCAAATACACTATATTGTCGGCAGGGTTTTGGCACTGCGACCCGAGTTTTTTTTTTTTAGTTACGGATATAGAGAAAGCAGCTTAAATTACTTAAATGCTCGAGATAAACGATGGCGTCTGCAATTATACGAAGCCCTTATTTAATATTTGCTATAGAGTTTGATGCACTTGATTTTTAACTTGACTACGAAAAAAGGAAGTAATAACCCTTCCTTTTTTCGTAGTCAGGTTAAAAATCAAGTGCATCAAACTCTATAGCAAATATTAAATAGGGGTAAATAATAGTTTTATACGGCTGAAATGCAATTGAAAAATGTTTTTTTCGTTGGAGAGCAGCCAATTATATAATTGTTTCGAAACATATAGGAAAAAATCATTTTACCAACCAGTCAGGATTCTAACCTAAACCTTTACACTTTCGCGGCGGAATGAGCTTGTAGTGAAAATCTATTGATTCTGAAGCATATAAGGAGAATATTAGTTTAACAATCTTGTCACAGTTGAGTATTGTAAGCTCATTCCGCCGCGAAAGTGGAAAGGTTCAGGTTAGAATCCTGACTGTGACCACTGGTTGGTAAAATGATTTTTTCCTATATGTTTCGAAACAATTATATAATTGGCTGCTCTTCAACGAAAAAACATTAAATAGGGGTTTCGTATAATTGCAGACACCATCGTTTATTTCGAGCATTTTAAGTAATAATTTTAAGCTGACTACGAAAAAAGGAAGGGTTATTAACACGTACAAAGTTTATTTTTATGAACGTTTTCTATGACACCTTTTACAAAGGAAA
Source organism: Mongoloraphidia duomilia (assembly GCA_039654895.1). Classification (NCBI taxonomy): domain Eukaryota; kingdom Metazoa; phylum Arthropoda; class Insecta; order Raphidioptera; family Raphidiidae; genus Mongoloraphidia; species Mongoloraphidia duomilia. The sequence goes on along the minus strand of CM077524.1, from coordinate 42,974,994 downwards.
TCAACATAATAGTTTATCGTCCTTTTTTATTTCGTCGCTATAAAAATATATTGATATGTTATCAATAGTGTTGTGATATAAATATCTCAGATTTGATCATCGTTAAAAACAAACCTATTCTTATGTATGATAGATTTTGTCATTTTGTTGGACGATCGCGGTGGCTACAAAACTGCTTATGTTGTGGCTATTTTAAGATTCAACTATTATAAAAATACACGATGATTAAAAAAAACGCACTTTTACAGGCAACATTTTTTGGCATAGGTATTTTAAAAGCGAATTTTCATCAGTTTTAAAATTGTACTTGCTTTTCGGTACTTTTAATAATCGCATTTTGTTGGTGTAGACAGGGCCGGTGTTAGAGGGGGTTAAGCGGGGCAAAGGTACCCCGGGCCCTTTAAGGGGGCCCGCCGGCCCGGGGTTTACCTATTATATGTGACTACCGTGTTTAAAACTGCGAGCATTAAAACATTTTCCCAACAAAAAAGGCCTTATTTGATTTTTTGCATTAACATTTTCTATTTCCAAAAAAAAAAAACAAATTTTGGAGAAAAATTTTTTTTTGAGAACACATGGGGCCTGAGAACGCTTACCCGGGGCCCGAAAATCCTAGCGCCGGTCCTGGGTGTAGAATAACCGAATGGATAGAAATATAATATTTTTCTAAGAAATTTGATTGCATACTAGTCTTTACTCGCGATTTCGCTCATATCAATGCCGATTTTGACAGAAACCTTATCTTAATCGATCGTATAGCTGAATAAAATGTAGGGCTTGAGAATAGCCAAGCGTGTAACAATGCTGTTGTTTACATGGCGTTGCTATGGTTCCTCTATTACAAGTCCCCAGTTCCCGGGTTCCAGCCCGAGAGCTGGTAAAAGTATCAATTGGAATTTCAATTTGTTATTAAAAAAAAATAATGAATTGAAAATATGAATTGGTGCTAGGCCCAAATAACCTTAGCTGTTGGTGGTCTTTAAAACACAATTTAATTTTTTGAATAAAATGTACTTTACATATACTTTAAGCATTCATTAAAAATTGATGTAGCCGTTTTCGAGTAATGATATAAAGACAGATAGATAGACAAACATTCTGAAAATACGTTTTCGCGTACTACAAAGCGCCCTAAAAACCCGCAAGAAAAACGAGATTACAGAAAGAGATCCCGTAAATTTAATACATTAGTATTTACATTAATTAATTATGCATATAGTTTTAAAACAGAAGAAAATTGCTTTTAAATTACCAGTTGAAGAATTAAATATAACGAGTATTTAATATGGATTTACCGCAGTGCGTTTCATCTGAATAATCGCCACAGTCGTCGTCACCATCGCACAGCCAGTCCTTAGAGATGCATTTGCCCGACGTAGGACAACGCACCTTATTTTCCGATTCCTCGCATTTGGTGCGCTGTAGTGGACTTTCCAGTTCGCCGCATCCTAGCTCGTCTTCGGCGCCATCGCAGTCAGTTTCGCCATTACACCTGTCATTTACATTATTAAACTATAGTCTATATATCTTGGTAGCAAATGTTTCCGGGCTAAGTAGCCGTGGTCCAATGGATTTTACTCCGTACGTTTCGCCCAAAGCTCCGGGCGAAACGTACGGAGTAAAATCCATTGGACCACGGCTACTTAGCCCGGAAACATTTGCTACCAAGATGTCTACCGGTCGTGAAAGCATGAAACTCCAATATAGTCTATATAGTCCATCGAAACAAGTAGGTACCTTCACACAATTGTAGTGGCTGGAAGTGTCTTGTGAACGAAACGTGGTCAGAATGATAAATATTCCTTCGTGATGCTCCCACAAACATAAAATCTTTGGCGTTCATACTCTGGGATACATAACGTAAACACACTAACTCTGCAGAATTGATTGATTGCTTTCTACGAAGGTACATGAATGTTCAGAGAGACAGATAGATCTTAATCATAGCGAGACACAAATCCTTGACTCCTTAAGAGCCAAATAACTCGCTTAGTTATAAATGGATTGACTGCTTTTTATGAAAATGGTTCAGGGATTAAGAGAAGCTATTAAGGTAGTCAGCCCCGGATCTTCAATTTTTTTTAGGCGGGACAAAAACTGAAAAATGCCGCCCCCGCCCACTTTGTCTCACTCCGCGCTCTCGCTGCGCCCGGTCACGTGGTCCGTGTGCTGTAGCCCTGGGTATCGGTCGAGTTGATATGGCCACAGTAAAACAAGAGTGAAATTTCTGTACTTGTACTATTATTTATTCTGTGGTCAAAGTTAAGTAAATGATGAGTTGTCCATTCGTCTGTAAAGTGTGAATTTGAATTTGGCCGCCCTCTGAACTTGCCGCCCGGGGCATAGGCCCCGGTTTGCCCCCCCCCTAGATCCGGGGCTGAAGGTAGTATAATTAGAGACCCTTTGTAGGCCCAAATGTGGCTGGTTATTTTTCCTGTCCTTTACATCATCATAATTATCATCTAATTCTAGTCTATACCGGATGGTTTAGTGCCGAATGGAGATCAAGCATATGTAAGCAAAAGAGATTGTTATTTGAATTTATTTCATTTTGCAACAATAGTGCTTGGTTTCTGGTACGATCGAGAATAATATAATCTACAGGTTTACTTTACCGCTACAATTGATTTTATTGACTTTCGCAAAGACGCTGCTAATCAAATTTTGTTTCATTTATTTTATATAAAGATTAGCCTTTACTTACGGCTTCGCTCGCGTTAATGTCGGTTTTGACAGTTAATTTATCTTAACCCGAGCGTAGCCGGATACAAAGCACTTTATAGTTTTTGGGTACTAATTAAATGTACCAAGTTTCATCAAAAATCAGTCCAGACGTTGTTGAGTGATGTTGGCACAGACAGGTATCAAGTATCTAGACAGATAGACGGAAACTTTGGAAACGAGTTTCCGGCTATCATACAAAACTCTAAAGAAAACGAAATTGCGGACACAGGTCCTGAATATGTAGATATTTTTAATATGTTGTTGACAAAGAAATCACAATAAGAGGCTTTTTCGGTCCCACAAATATGTGGAAAATGAAAATTTCTGTAAATTTGTTTGCGCTTATTTTGCATTGAAGAAATATGTATTAAAATCACCTTATACTTTCAATAAAACTCGCCTTATTCAGGATATTTTAACAGAAAAACCTATGGAATGCAAAATAGAAGCATCACCAATACTATTTCTGAGACAGTAACTAGGTATTAAAAGTCAAAAAGTGCTGCTGAAATGTGATTGAGATGTTTTTTTTTTGTTATTATTTATTATTTAGGTTAAGTAATAAACTGACCTGAGATCGAGTTTGATGCATGTACAGCTGTTGATACACATGTATTCACCCCTGTAACAATCTCCCCCACATGGATGTTCGAAATCCGTGTCCGAATCGATCACGTCATCTTCTTCCTGTCGCATTTGGTGATGTGTCCCTTGCTGCAGGACGTGATGTGGCAAGCCACCGTATCGTTGTCCATATCCGTAACCGCGTCCGTCCGGGATGTAACTGTGTCCAAGAGGCCATCTTCCGATCGCGTGTTCACGACCTCCATACAAATCGGGTCTTGTGCGTCCGCCGCCGATACCGGCGCCACGACCGCCGTTCAGACCGTTCACCATGCCGCCGCCTGCGCCTGGACGTGCACCGCCGTTGATGGCGCCACTTCTGAAGATTGGACCCTCATTCGGCGGTGCTGCAAGGACAAATGACTATCAAAGATCGTGCATGCTATCGAGTCACTATTTTGATTAAAAACCTTATTTATCGTGTATCTATCGTCGAATAAATCAACGATTAACGAAACACATATTTACGGTTTTTTCTACATTGTTAGTACTTTTTTCGCCTTAAGCCTTTGTGCTAGACTTGCGTAAAACAGTTCCGAAGATGGAACTGACGTGGAACGTTCCCTTTGTTGAGCGGACATGGTTCCGGAAAACATCTCCGCGAACATCCTTCCACAAGATTTCTAAAAAATCTGCATAAATCTGTGAGACATGTAGTATAAAATTCCTATTAAGTAAGGACTTTAGAATAGCCGAGCTCTGAAGCGAAGGATGCCTTTTATATGGCGTTTCCATGGCTAGTTTGTTGCAATATCCAGTTTCAAAGTTCTAATTCGAGAATTGGTAACCACTTAATTTTCAGTTTATTATTAAAAATAATAATAATTTGAAAATAGGAATTAATAGCTAACTTCGATAATTATTGCAGTTCGTTGCCTTACAAAAAAGAGATTAAATCAACGAAAAATATAATTACCAATATCTCCTGGAGAATGCATATTATGCCCAGGGACAGGATAAGCGACCTGTATTGGTTCCATGTCTGGATGTATGGGCGGAAATGCTGCAGGAACCATAGCCGGTGCCGGCACCTGTGGCGTTGACGATTCCGAAGGATCGTCTTGTTTGTGATGGTGATGGTTGTTTCCGTTGTGTCCGCCGTTTATCGGTGTCACTCTGGTTGTCTGAGGTTGGGTGTTGTAGATTATCGGACTGGAACCGGCTTGACGCAGGGAACCGGATCCGTACATTTGTCGGGCGGCACCGCGGTTCACCTGCAGAGCCGATTTGGTGCCGTTCGTCGGTGATGACAAAAGTGAAATAGATGACGAAGCTTTGGCGTGGTCGATATTTGTTTCTGAAACGAAATGAAAAATAAGTTAAAATAGAAGCCTATTTGAGTTATACAACTAACTAATAATTAATTATAATTAGTACATTAGGTGTGTACAGACAATATCACAAGACAAAAAAGAAATGAATTAACTATTATGTTATATACCTATTCTAAGATAAGAAACATACTCGTAAGAGAAAAAAATGCAATTAATTAATGTTCTGCAGTCATAGAAAAATAATGATATATTATTATTTTCAATGTTATCAATAATAAGCTTTAAATTCTCTGAGTATTAACTAGAAAATATTATTATCTAGATAACTAGTTTGATTAATAATTATTAATCTAATCATATTGTATAATGTATAGAGGGCAGTAAAGCATGTAGCAGAAAATGAAATTATAGCATAATGTGGTTGTTGGATTAGGTCATTACTCATTCCTCTATGCCAAATTATTTATAGGGTTTTGACGATTTGACATTTGACGATATGACATCTGATAGCAGAAAATGGAAAATATAGCAAAATGTGGTTGCCACGCCCACATGTCAAATTTCAATTGAATCGATGTATTTTTTGGTGTTTTGCCTTCAATTATTTTAGAATTTATGGTCAAACATTTATTTTGCATCTAGAAATAATGATTTGTGGCACCAGTGTAGTAGAAAAAAATCGTATAACTAAGCGGCAACAGTTTAAGTACCACTGCAGGTGTTGACTACAGTTATTGATGCTTAATTTTCTTTTACGTAAATGTCTAAAACGCATGACATAATTAATTGGAAGATATTTTCAACGACTTCACGCATATGATTTTTGTGTGTTTATTTGTGAATTTTGAACAGCTGTTGGGGAAACTGAACTCTATATTTTATTTTTAGAAGCTAATTCTATACCAGATGTGCGTAGGTTGTCTCTGATTATGTTATATAAACGCAATAATGTAATACCAATTTATAATAATAGAGAATAACAAAATAAATGAAAAAAATTAACTAAACATTTATTTTTCGTATGAACTCTTAAGTTGCGTTTACACCGATGTTTGAGTTAACAAAATGTACCTACTTAAAATTTTAGAACCCTGAAATATTTTTGATGTGTAAACATCTTTATCATCTACCCTCAAAAAAACAAATTCAGGCTGGAGTGAGTTCGTAAGATCTTACATTGTGAGACTTTTACCAGGTGCGCCGCCAAAAATATTTCCAGGAGGAGGCAAAAATAAAATTTATTTTGGTAATTTTACATCGAAACGCTGGTGTCAGAGAGAAGCGTCAAATTTTATATGTATAGTCAGAAATATATTTTTTTATTATAGATTTTATTGGCCTTTGTTCTGTAGAACAGTTAGCCACGTCAAAATTTATTTATTATTTATCCATTCATGTGTTTATAAAACTATAATGGTCAGGGAAATCTCGTAAAAAAGAGGTTAACCGTGAAATGCAAACTTTCAAAATGGCTACCAAAAGACGCCCCATAGGTATGTTGTGACATTTTACTTTTGAATATTGTGGCACACGTTTCAAGACAAATTTTTTAACTTGTATCGCATGTCAGGTTTACTATAAAAATATTTCTGTGGAACTAGAGGTCTCTACACAATCGGCCATTTTTGAAAATTGCAAAAATATTAATGCTCTTGTAAACAGAATTTGTTGGATTATAAATATATTATTAAAAAAAATGTTCTAAATCGGATACCCGTGGAATTATTCTTTTACAATTTCGTCATAGTCAAACCCTATTTTGTCTGGACACTAAATCAAGATCAATATTTTTTTAAGTTATAAGGATAGTGAATTTTGTTTTAGTAATAGACTACAGAAGTAAGCTGTCCTAATTTGAGCGCGAAATTTAAAGTGGAGTCGATTGTCGTTCAAAAATGTATGGGGTTTAACGGAATATTGATTGATTACTATTCTCTTACTATTCTCTTACTAAAACAATGGCTGTTTCATAAAAATAATTAATAAATCCCGTCATTATTTCGTGTGAAATAATTTTTTATTTGAAATTTAAAATTTATGAAAAATGAATATCCTAACTTGATTCAGCCAGTGACGTTTATTCTAACCTAACTTAACCTCGTTGACGTTTGTCGAGGTATAATTTAAGTAATTATAATTAGAAATTGAGTTTGTTCTTTCCATTTGGAGTTGAAAAAGTGTTCTGAAGTTGTCTGAGCTACGCTAGATCAAGGGAGGGCACGCTAAAAGAATAAAAAAAATGCTTTCATCAATTAGGTATTGGATATCTAGGTATTATTTTAGCTTTTTCCTCAGTCGGAAATTTAAACTTTTTGCAGTCATAATTTTCAATATAACTGCAGTCAAGTATACAAGACACCATCCCATAACAAATTACTTTAACTATTAACGACGACGTGTTTAAAAAAAACGAGGTTATGTCAGTAGAATGAATGAAATTTGACAGTTGTGTCGTGTCCTAATCTATTGAAACGGAATTTAGAAGAGTTAAATCTGAGTCCGATGTCAAGCAACAAAAGCAAAATGCTAACAATTGCGTGAGAACAAATGACACTCCTCGACCCTCGTTATTCGTTCTCAATAATTATTGTTTATAAAACATGACGCACTACGTAATTGCTTGATGTTTCATCTAATAACTTAAGGTGTATCAATATTGTGCAGCCAATGACTATGCAAATATTAAAACAATCAAATGTCACACAGTCACAGAGTAAAATGATTACGCTGTTAAAACCAGTGATCTGTATAAAAAGACAATGCAGATTGGTGTAGTTTCTCTGTTTTTCAGGTAACAATTTCCTAGTAGGACGGCTGTTCACGCTTTTAATACCAGTTACGGGTTTATTTATATTTAATTAATTTTTGATAAATCTTGAAATAGACTTTTCTTTTTTTGTTTCCATGTCGCAAGTCGCAACTATATTCATGCGTAACTGCGTTACATTTATAAACAAACAGATCATTATATTATACATAATATAGTGCGAATGTTAAGTGTTCAACACTAAACTTACGCACTACCTAGAAGTAGGTAGTATACCTATAATTATATATAACAAATCCGAGATCATCTGCGGCCAAAATCATTGGATCTAATTTTTTAACGTGCATCTTTTTTAATAATCGTCTTTATTTTTTACCCCCACCCCTTTTCGGAATGACGTCATCGTTATTTTTAATGGTACCCTCCTAGGTCAGCAATATGTCATTTTTTGACATTTGCACTGGACGTTCTCAAGATATTAATTGTTAAAAGTGAAAACAAAAATTTAAGATAGCTGACGTCATTCCGAAAAAGGGTGGGGGTAAAAAAGAAGACAATTATAAAAAAGATGCGCGTTAAAAATAAGGTTGACCTGTCTGAGGATTCTGGCCGCATAGATGATCTGGGATTTTTTTATATGGATAATTGTTCCACGCTGAACGTACGCACTGAATATTAATTTATTGAATATTTTCATTCCAGTTAATGTTTCCAAGAAAGTAGCGGGCCTGTCTGCGCAGGTCGCACAACCTGCACCTACCTTGAGCTGGGTCTAATTACGAATATTTAATAATTTATCGTTCAATAAATATTTCTTTACCAATGACATTATCAAATAATATGTATAGGTGTTACATTAGGTATATCTATTATTAATAATATTGGCAATGTTTTTGTCAACACAAAAACAGGAAATATATTTTAGAATATATATTTTTGATCGAACGAGCGAAGCAAGTGATATTCTATTTTAATTCGACCGCGTTCTGCAATAAAAATTTGACTTTGTTTTTATGTCCCGTTATTCCGCAATTACGACCAGAGTCGTGAACCAAATTTAACGAAATTTGGAACGGATGATCGTTGAACCTAGGCCGAAGGACCCATATAAATGGTTTACCCATGGATTATGGGAGGTTCAAATTTTTATGAATGCAAAAATTGCTTCTTTAATTTAAATAAAATAGTTATCATAAATATTTGACCGAGAGAACGAAACGAGTGGGGTCCCATTTTAATTCGAAAACCAAAATTGAATGTTTGTCTGACTAAACTTAAAAACATAGAAGGATATTTATCTTTTTAAGGTTGGCTCTAAGTGCTTAATTAACAGAGCTAGGTGGAGCATATCGTTGCTGTAAACTGTAAAGTGTTACATCCCTGATTTAAACACTGCTACCAGAATGTGATATAATATTATATAATCAAAATCAGTGGCGTAGCTAGCATGGGTGGCACCCGGTGCCAAATGGAGGCATTTGGTGTCACCCCCTCCCCCATTGCAACTAGGAAATTTTATAAGAAATGTCCTAAAGATCAATCATTTTTAGACATTTATAATTTGTAAAAATAAGCAAACACGAAATTTGATTAATTGATATTGCTGCATTTGCTACAATTTTTTAATTTAGTTCTATTTTAATAGAAAGAAACGATAATTAATATAATAAAAAAAACTTTATCAACTTTCAATTAACATATAAAAGATGACCTGCAATCTATACAAGTTGTCAAATTCTTTCACTACTAGCCATCCTAAATTATTTTTTCAAAATATTACATTTTAGTGATAATTTCGTTTAATGGAATTTTTGTAAGTTTTTATTTTTTTTCCGCAGTCGGCTGTCACCTCTAAACGGTTGGCACCCGGTACGGGTCGCCCCCGTCGCCCCCCCTTGGCTACGCCACTGATCAAAACAATTGAAGGATAGTTATGTAAGACTGAATTCTTATTGTAATGCTGTGAACAGATAAAAGATTAGTATACCTTGAACAATAAATTATTACACACATAAAACATTAACGCGTTTAATTATTTAAAATCGTTTAATTGTAACAAAATATTTGTTTGTAGAAAAAAAGCACATTAAACTTTTTTGATTTAGGACATTTGCTTAATTGGTGTACGCCCACTCCTAGAATTTGGTATAAAAATATTTACTACTTAACAAAATATGTGCGTGTATTTTATGGTTTGTATTGAATTTTTTTTGAAAATGTAGCATTATTAATCTTTAAAAAGTGGACCGTTTGGGATAAAGAGGATCGCTTCATGGGGCACATTTTGCTGTAAATTATATTTTTTGATTACTACGAATTTCAGAAGATTTTTAATGTTATGTGTTTAACCTCAATGTGTAAATAAATCTATGATAAGCGCAAGTGAAACTGTTTTCGGATCCTTTGAATGACATCGGCATAGAATTCACTGTATAGCCTATGCCAGTGAATTTATAGTTAGGAAATAGCAACTAGCTGTGGATGTAGCAAGTCATGAATGGTCCATTCAGAAGAGTACAGCATCGGTGGGTGGCGCAAGCGCATTGGATATAGAGAGTGCCCGGCCCGTTGTCGCGCTGGTCGATATCTGTGTCGGATTCGGATAAAATGTAAGTAGAACACCGATAAAGTAACTTGCTGTACGCATAGGTCGGCACAGAACGCATGTGGTCGATACAGCCAGTGAAATACGCAACATGAAGATTATCGTTTCCATAGTTACTCACGACAACAGCATAATATTTTATCGTTGCAATAATGTAAAATATAAGATTAATTAACAAAACAATACCTCCTGCAAAAAAGCCACTAAAAAGAGGAAAATAGCAAAATTTTGAGGTCTGCGCCAATTTAATAAAATATGCAGTCGGTTAAAAAGTAGATATTAACTAAATTGGCACTTTTTAACCGACTTCATATTTTAATAAATTGGCTTTGATCTCAAAATTTTATTATTTTCCTCCTTTTAGTGCGTTTTGAAGGCGCTTGGCTCAAATTTTGGTGCCACCAAATACCTAAACGGTCAGCACCCCGGGCGGTCGCCCAGTCCTTCCGCCACCCTGATTGTCTACTATACAGGGTGTTTCATAATATATGCGCAGGACTTCAGGATGTTATAGCTCGTCCAAAAATATGAAAAAAAGTTTCTATTAACTTACTCTCTAAAATGCACCATTTTAGAGATACAGGATGTCGAAATTGAAAAAAATTTCGTTTTTTGCGAATATCTCCGGAACCGTTTATCGTACAAAAAAACAGCTTTTGTAAGCATTTTCTACTCATAATAAGCTATGTTTTGTGCGGATTTTTTTTTTAAGTCATATTGGTGAAGGTTTTGAAGGGGTAGTGGGTGTTTTTCTACCTAACTACGCTACTGGAAAAAGTACGGTTTTGAGACGCCCATTTGAACCGCCAATGTTTTCTACACAAAAAAAGGTACTCTTGGTCATAAGCTCTAAAGTCGATCATTTTCGAGAAAAATTAACTTTTATGTTGAAAAACATGGTCAATTTTTTTAAATAAAATTTTTTTCTTACTAATTAAACAAAATTTATTTAAACGTTAGAACAAGTAACAAAACCAAACGTTAACTTCATAATTATTTAAAAAAATTGACCATGTATATAATTTTATGTTTGCTAGTCTTATTATTTTCAAGTTTGTAATAATTTTAATTCGATTTTCTTTATTCTTACGTCAGCACTCTGTGCCGTAAATATTCTAGGGGGGGCGTCAGCTTCCAGGGGGCCTGGCCCCCCTTGCCCCCCTAGTTACGCCAATGTCTATCGGAAGCATTTAATAAATTGCTGACAAACGTTGATATTACTTGCCATCAGGCCATATTATGCTTGATTTCTTGAAGCCTAACACACTTTAAAATATATTGAAATTCTCCAGGGCATAATAATGACCTATTAATAATATTATTACGTTATTGTTAACTTCGGTACATTATCGATACGGTAACGCATTTGGTCGACCCGTTGTTAGCTGGCAAACGATCATCGGCAACGGGACGCATTATTATATTGTAAAGCGAGGCTGATAAGCGTGCGCATGTTTGTATGCGGTGAAATCTACAATACCGACCGATATACAGTCGGGAGGAGGAGAAAAAGTGGGAGGGGGAAGAGAAGCGTAGGAGGACAAGCGCTGTCGATGTGTGTCGCACTAGGAATGACTTGTACAATACGTGACAACATCGTCTATCATTGCAAAAATAAGATCGTTTCACTATTTATTTAGCTGAAATAATCGTTCGTTCCATGGATTGTCCCCTCCGAAATTTCAATGCAGCTCTTATTCCAATTCAACTTTTATTTAAAACTTTTTTTTCTAATGCTCATAATAAATGAGATATCGCCCGAGACATTCTGTATATAATATAGGCTATAGTTAAATAATAATATTTTGCCCAATTTTTGGTTTCATACACGCAAATCACAAAATCAGAACGAATCTCCTGGAAGATAGGTAACTCTCATAAAAATTGCCCCCCTCCCTGATAGAAAATCTGGATCCGTGCCTGCCAATGACTAGCACGCTAACCACAACACAAGGAAGTCCTTTTCAATTTTAATGAAAGAATTGGGAATAGTATTCTTTTACGTAAATTCTCATTTTTTAATGTTATAATTTACGCATTCATGATAATGTTTGAGACTTTGTTACATATTAGAATAATTGATTTTAAATCATTTAAGTATATAATACTGATTAATAATGAATAATGTAATACAAGCTGTCAAAAAATGTAAGCGGGTAAAACCCACAATACAATATAAGTATAAAGCTGCCACTTGCCAGTACCCTCTCCTCAACTTAAAAAGGCATAAATAAATAGTTGTATATGGAGTTCTTATTCTGAAACGAAAAAGGCTATTAAAAGAATAGCATTGTGTTACAGCTCATCTCCTTAAAAAATGCTCTTCGGGTCTGTACTCTACATTCTATACAATACACGGTGTCCCAACGAAACCTTGTACCCCCGTAAAACTCGGCAAAATGAACGTTTTGACAAAAATCCAAATACACGTCGACTTGTAATATCAAAAAGGACCAATTTTTATGCAAAAATCATTCTTGCATCTCTAGCCCTGTGCGGGGGATAGCGACTCCCCCCAAATTTTTAAATGGAATTTGGAAGAGTTTTTCATTACTTACACAACCGTATTTGTTTTTTTCAATCCGATCGATTTGTTACCGAGAAAGTTTCCAAGTTAAAAAACTAATAAAAGCACAAAAAGGTTTAAACTATCGAATGTATTGCTCGAAATGACCTCCACCAATTGCCATACAATAATAACTTGGAAACTTCAAGAAGCAATTTCTCAGTAACAAATCGATCGAATTGAAAAAAACAAATACGGTTGTGTAAGTAATGAAAAACTCTTCCAAATTAGGGATCATTTGGCCCCCCATTCCATTTAAAAATTTGGGGGGAGTCGCTATCCCCCGCACAGGGCTAGAGTTGCAAGAATGATTTTTGTATAAAAATTGGTCCCCTAGCTTTGATATACAAGTCGACGTGTTTTTGGATTTTTGTCAAAACGTTCATTTTGCCAAGTTTTACGGGGGTACAAGTTTTGTTGGGACACCGTGTATAACAGTTTTCATTGGTATTTGGTATTGTATAGTTTGGTACTCTTTGAAACAGGTAAGACATACATCCAAACTCCAAAGCGTGGTGCTAGTAACACAACGCTCCAAAGTAACAAGTGTAACAGTATTTCTGTAACACTAACGTCTTTATATCTTCAACACATAACGCATCAATTAATGGAACCATTCCGAGGAGATTACAAAAAATCCCACACATGTGACATAAGGACCATCCCTAATATGCTTAAGTAAAAATCATTTTAACACAATTGAGCTAATTCAAATATAAACAGATGGTTTATATTTCTGAAAACGTATTTCGGACAGAGTAAATAGTTTCTTTTGTGTCGACACTAAATGGTCGCTGTAAAAGTCATTATTTAACACGTCTATATGGGTGAGGCTTTAACATATTGCTAGTGATGTTTAACATATTGCTAGTGATGTTTGCCCTATTGTCTGCAGTGGGTTTCAATCGTTCCTTTCTATGTGAGATGTACATACCTACGTAATTGCTCGGTTGCATTGGGCATATTTGTGTTTTAACTAAGCATGACGAAACAGTTTATTTTTTGGAAACGGGTACTCGAATCGAATCAATTAATATACAGATTGTATCAAATTAAAGCTGTGCATAGGACGTTCTGTGTGTAAGATAGAGATCGATATAAAGCAATAAGTAAGAAAGAGACAAATGATCGCTAATAGGAAGTTTCTGTAGTTACTGTAAGACTACTGAAATTATTGATAAAATCACAAAACAAAAATGTATGGGTATTATTTATTTACAGTAACTACAGAAACTTCCCATTAGCGAGCATTTATCTCGTTCTTAGTTATTGCTTTATATATCGATCTCTATCTTACACACATACCGGCCTATGCACAGCTTTAATTTGGTACAATCTGTATAATGAATTGTATTAATCTGAGATCTTCGAAGGCTAACTATGTTGTAGAAACATGTCCGGGTACTCTAATGAAATATTTAGGCCCCTACTTTGTACATAAATAGCTGTTTTAGGGCTGTTACTTTTTGTCACGAGATTTTGAGATTAAGTCGCTTGGACATCGTTACATGTAGCTACCAATAACCTATAAGGGCGCACATTCTTGGGTATGAAATATTATACATAATATATATATCTCTTTCTACAGATAAAGAAGTGTGACTAGTGTTCTAAGTCATCATATTATGTCGGTTTATGTTCAGCGTTAAAACGTCAATAGAACCCTCGTTCTTAGCAGCAGCATAGGTATAAAAATACTTATATTATATTTAGGCTCGATTTTAATTTTTTTATATACAAAGTACTTACATACAAAAATGAAAAATTTCAGAATCTGCAATAAAAACATTGCGGGATGTCCCCATTATGTAGTTATTGTAATACCTTTTCAACATAGCTAGGTAATATGTTTACTTTATAATGATCATAAAGAATAATTTGCGTAAGTATTTTTCTCAGAAATAAATTGTTTTTGAAACATCTCATTCTTAATACTATTTTGTAAGATGATCAAAACAAAAGCAAGAGATATATCGGCTGCCAAATCTGTTTTACATACGTACCTATACCTCTATACATTCTTCAAATTACTCAGAAAAACGTTTTCTTCATAATAAAAAACAAAGGAGCTGTTGATAGATTTAAAACTCACTTCTAACATCTGTTCTGATTGACTTTAATTATACACAAAAATTTTGCTACATTTGTAAGCTACAAATTTTTACAGTAGAATCTTATTTTGTATCACGCTACAAAATTATTTTTTTTGGATAAAATTTCCATTTTTTTATGAAAGAGTTTCGTCCAATTTTCCATTTTCTTTTATAGTTGTTTCTTAGATGTTTTCTTAACTTTGAGGTAGCCAGCTATAATTTGACCTAGAAAGCAATTTTAAGTAAAGTTGAATGAGAGACCTAAAATTATATCCAAAAAATAGTAGGTATTTAAAGAGCAAGTCAATTTTCATTCGAGGTAAATTACGAAAAAAACACTTGCTTCGGTTTATTTTATTTCTTTGTATAATCACTTGTTTTAATTAAACTACGTAGAATTAAATGGACGAGTCAACTTTGAATTCTGTTCAATGTCTCCATTCTGTCCCCCCTTAAACAGAGGTCCCATCTTTAACAAGAATTGTACCTAATTTTAAAATATTGAAATGTCACCATATCAAAAATAATTTAGATGTGCAATATTGACTTAGAATTTATTATTTGTGCGAATAAAAGCGAAAATAATATCCGACAGTTTAGAAGTCATTACTTTTGTTTTCTATTATAGGAAATAGGAGCGTTTTGTCTCATTCTAACCATAGGACTTTGGTTGGTCTGGAGTGAGATAGTTCAATATACAATTATTGGACACTACAGTCTCCAAATTATTTTGGCAGTTCGACAACTTATTGAAATCGTGCGTAGAGAATTTCACTGTGGTTCATAACAACGCTGAACTGTTACTGTTCCCTTGCTAACTTATCTACGGTTGGCCAACGTCGAAATTTTAGTATAGTGATATATCATTCGAAATACAAATGATTTATTGTTTTTTCAAATATTCTGTAAAAATCTTCCAATTGTGAAGTTAATTGAGCTTATGTACTATTATTTTTAATAATTGATTGCTGACTTTTTACCAGTTAGAAAACTGAACTACTGTTTAGTTAGTAGTTTGAATAACGTGATAGTCGATACTTCTGTCATATTTTATACTTTTTTTAAGTTCCGGTACCTATTAATATTTTCAATTGATACTTTTGTCGGTTATTAAATTAGAACCTGACAACTGCGTATTTGTAATTGAAGAACGATAGACGCCATACAAACAACGGCATCGCTACACTCATTTTAAGAGAAAAAAATACTAATTTATGACCTACTTGAGTACTAGCGGTCTCGCCCGGCTTCGCCCGGGTGCTAAGAATTTATGAACCTACAGAAACCTTCGCGGGTGTGCACACAACAACTCACCAAAGTTTCATTGCAATCGAATGAATGAGGAACGCATACGGGACAAACAAACAAAGAAACAAACAAACATTCATTTTTATATACAGTGTGTTTCACTTTACATGAGGACACCTAAATAACTTTTTCATTTTAAAAGCAATCATTATATAATTTTCAGCAGTTATGCAGGCCATTAAGATGCATCCTTTTTGTAGGAACAAAATTTTTCAAAAGTCAAAATCTAGCCAAATAAAATAAATATAATATGGCTAATAATAAAATAAAAAGTGGGGTTTCAAGACGGAGTGAGTAATGTTTTAAATAATTATAAATTCGAGCGAACGAGCGAAGCGAGTGAGTAATATATTAATAAATTATAAATTCACAGCACCCGGACGAAGCCGGACCGGGCCGCTAGTAGTTAATAATAAGTTTATATAATATGTAATAATTTCATTGTTTCAATAAAAAAAAGCCATTGTAGGGGGACCTACCAGAGTTTTTGGTCCGGGGGCCTGATTCAGGTCGTTGATTTAGGTGGCATTTTGCTCAATATTGAATGCTCTATTATTATAACACAAAAAATTACATGCACTCGTCATTGCGAAAGTATAACTGCAGTTTTGTATTAGAGTATGAATAGAATATAATAATGTTGGCCCTCGATTGTTGAGTTGTATGTGCCATTCTGAAGTGAGATCAGGCGCCATACAATGATATATTATAATGCCAGGTGGTGCGGGAGCAAAATTTTATTTAAATTTTCAAATAAAACAGTCACGGACTCAATATAGTTTACACTTGAGTTTTTTCAAAGTAGGTACTGGCAATGTCAAGTTGGGTTTGTTTTATTTGCATTTTTTGTGTTTAGAATAGGATTAGGATAAATATGTTTAGATGTAGGTATTTTAAGTATTTCTATTAAAAACAATAATTAGATTATATTTTTATAGCTGCAGGATTATACATTTATAGCAATAGAATAATTTCTGCTCAAGTGACAAGGGATTGCACAATTCATGAAGATTTTAGTGAATTAATTTTTTTTTACAATTTGTAGAACATTGTACGGTGTGATTAATCATTTTATCAAACATTTTCAAGTTTGTTATTAATATCGATACAATGATTCAAGTGTTCCGTTTCATTAATGGATCAGTTTGTGAGAATTATTTGTAGTAAACAAAATAAATCTAGAATTGTTAGTATGATGCGTAAAACAAATACTACCGTAGCAAATAAAAAAATTTCTAAGTTTTGTTAACAAAGTTAGCATAGAATGGTATCAAAAAATACAATGCGTGTTTTTCATGCAAAGTTAGCATTATAAAATAAAATTAGGTTAGTTTTCATATGCTGGGTTGCAGAAAACATTGTCAAAAAATTTGATTTGGCAATGACCTTAGATTGTGATCATATGGTTACAGTTTTTATACATACAGGAACAGTCTATTGTAGTTGTGAAATTCCTTGTCATGTAGAACATTAAATTGTACTCACACAAACACAAATGCTCGCTCTATATTGAAAAAGATCGCTTTTCAAGCTAATTTTGATCAAAATACGTCGAAAAATGTTTTTTCGAAGTGGAAATTGTACAAAAAACTATGTTAAATACATGTATACACAATTTTAAAAAAATATCGTTTCATTTGATTCATTATTTTTCGAGCAAGATCGATTTGAAATTCTAAAATGCTTTTCTTATGGACAATCTGACAATGCCTTCTACTACCGAGCATTAGTATTTTAAAATCGAGGATAACGCAGCAGAAAATTTGTATTGAAATAGGCATATGACAGACACTAAATTTATTTTGAACAAACTAATTTTTACTTCCCACCTCTACTATGGTAGGGAAGTAATGGATTTAGTCCGAAAAAAATATTTCGAGATTTTAACAGATCTTCACGTTTTGAGACCCTAGCAATCGTTTAAGATCATTTTCTGACTGATGTCTGTATGTGTGTGTATATGGTCAATTTTTCGCCTTCGATATCGTAAAAACGGAACAACATACGGCCATGCCAATTGTTCTATTGTGTTTATCAGCCTTTATCTTAGATCTGATTAGATTTTGAGTTAAATCGGTTCAGTGGATCCTGAGATATTAAAAACAACGTTAATGTCACGTATTAACATAGGTAAAAAAAATGTAAACGAATTTTAGATGTTATAATATGAAAAAAATGTAAATATGTATTTTTTTTCTCTAAAATGTGTTTTCGAGAAAAAAATATTTTACTAAAAAAAGAAAATTGTACGTAAATCAAGGTAACCATGATTTTTGCTATATTACTAGCCATCAGTAGATTACCAAACAAAAAAGAGGGCCATGCTTTTTTTCAAAGAAAAAAAAAGAGTGTTTATTTTTTGCAAATATTTACTAGGTGGGAAGTATAGGACTGGTCATCAGTCGAATTTTTTTAGATAATATATTGCTTATAAAAATATTATTAAATAATAAAGTTCGTGTATAATTTAGGAAAAAACACCTACCTAGTCATAAATTTTGAGAAATATATCGAATTGAAGTATAATATAATGACTGACGAAGTATTTCTCGCTGTGAATTTCTTTGCCGCCAGAACAAACAAAAAACTAACGGCTTGCTCGTGACGGCAACTTGATTTAATTGGACATATATTTAAATACGAATGACACATTTTTAATGAAAATTAATTGTAAAGTGCGTCAATTAAAACGTGCCATAAAAATATGGGGGAAAGTTGACTTGAAACGTTCACTGCAAAACGCATTAGAAACTCGCTTTATTATGAATATAAACAAAAATCAATACAAACAAACTGCAGTTATGGCCGGTTTATCGTACGTTTTAATCACGATGTTTTTTTAATCACACTGTTAAATGACGGGCTGCTATGGTAACGAAACGCAGCAACCAATGAACACGTGACAATCAAAATTTGACAGCGTGATTAAAAAACATCATGATTAAAATGTACGATAAACCGGTTATGATTAATCGAATTAATGTTAAGTTTTCATCACATTCAAACTGTTTATTTCTACATAGTAGTTGCGTCTGTCTGTCTGTTTAACCGCTAACTTCTCCTAAACCACGCAACGGATTTTGATGCGGTTTTCACCATCAGTTAGATAATTTTTCACGGAAGGTTTATATATATAGCAATATTAATAAATAATAATAATTAATAATTAATTAATTAAATTCGTAACCCGACCGTAAGAATTCGCAGCATACTTATATATCATAAAAACGACCGTAGGTACTCAACTGTTCCACTCGTAGCGCAGAGGTTACACCGCAGCGCTCTATGCAAAGGGACCCGGGTTCGGAAACTGATGGCATCGTAGAATTTTTGGCTTTTTTTTCTAAATTCTAAATGATATTTATTTATATATTTTTATTTTTGTTATATTCTTTCTTTGACAATAATTATAATTTTTTTAGTTTAGTTTGCACTCATAGTTTTACAGATTTCTGTATCTTCTTTACATAGTATAACGAGCGTAGCGAGTGAGAAAGCGAACGAGCGAAGCGAGGGAGTAGTGTATTGCACCCGGGCGAAGTCGGGCGGGGCCGCTAGTAAAAAATAAAATAGAAAATATACATTGGCGTGAGTAGGATTTGAAGCTGGGGGGGCTGTCTCAGTCTGTCTCTCATTCTGATCAGTATTTGTTGAGAACACATAGAAAGATAATCTCGTCAAAAACTCAACAGAACTTTGAGAGGTGCCATGCCTACCCGAACCCGGCCCCTCTAGTTACGTCTATGAAAATATATTTTAGAATCATTGTCTTGTAATCTAAACAAGTTACTAGAATCAGATAATACAATGGACAGGTCTGTGTTGTGTGCTTGTCCTAGAACTGTCACTTTAAAAACGGACAATCGGTTGGCTTTTGAAACGTTCAAGCTGGTTTGCACTATTGAAATTTATTGCTGGAATTATCGATTGGATTTACTGAAATCATTTCAGTTTTAAATCATTGGTTTCTCATGACTTTATATATCTTTCATTATTATCGACTATGATGTGCGATATAGGCAAAAAATTGATATTATATAATGAGAGATTTGTGCGCAATTTCTCGAAAGTTTATAAAAAAAAGAAGCTATCATTGACTGGAAGTTTCGGGTTCAAATTCCGACAGTGACTGTTATTTTTTTCTTTTATACCTCATCTTTTTTTAAATTGATCATCGGGACACGCTGCAAATTTTTCTGTAGGTAGGTATAGTAAAATATAAAAAAAAATCTGGCGGCTTCGACTCACAACTTAATTCATCATGAAATTGTTTAGAATATAAGTAGTTGAAAGTTGTAGACTTCTATGATATAGAGAAATGGTGATCCGTAGATGATGTAGAGATTAGGAGAGAAAAAACTCAGTTGCAAAAGGATTTCAATTTCAATTTCAATTTTTCAATTTCAATTTATTATTTAAAAAAAAAAATAATAATAATGAATTGAAAATATGAATTGGTGCTAGGCCCAAATAACCTTAGCTGTTGGTGGTCTTTAAAATACAATACAATACAATTTTTCAATTTTAATTTATTATTCTTCAAAAAAAATAAGTACATATAACAATTTATATATAATTATGAAAAGAGGATTTCCTGCCCAACTTGGGAGACAAATAAAATTTGCAATTCTGATGATTAAATTTGCATTTATAAGCTTACGTTTCGGTGCTCATTGCACCATCCTCAGAGCATCAATGCTGTCAAAAATTCAGTATATTTGTACACTATTAATTTATAATTAAACATCATTAATTTTTTGTGATTTAAAAAAAAAATTTAATTTAAAAAAAAGTTTAATTTAAAAACAAAATTTAATTAAAAAAAAATTTAATCATCAGTATTGCAAATTTTATTTGATCCTTTTGCCACTGAGTTTTTTCTCTCCTAATTTCTATAGTTGAAAGTGTTAAGAAAATAAATCTTCCTTCAAAAAATATGGTTCTTGTAAATCACATAATATAGAATGTCTGGTTAAAAATTAAAATAATGTGACTTTTTAAAATTTAAATACTCATGACAGGTACCTAGTTTGACGCATCGTCAAAGTCTCTGGTTATGGATTACAATGCCCAGATGTTTGGTTCATTGGTGTATCGTTTATCAAAAAAAGGGGCACATGCCACATAATTATTTTTAATATTCTGTATAATATTCGACATTTTCGCAAATCTGGTTTTAGTAAATCTCCACTTACTTATGATTTTTTAAATTGTATTTTATGATTTCTTATGAAAATGTTTTATCTACGCCCGATCACAGTGTAAATGTAAAAAATATAAATTTAATTTTCATTTTTTTATGATGGCAATCAACAGCCAGGGTTATTTGGACCTAATAGTAATTCATATTTTTAATTTTATATTTTTGAATAATAAATTTAAAATTCAATTGATACTTTTATCAGTTCTCTGCAGATTAAAATCCATGGGGACATGTAATAGAGGAGCAATAGAAACACCATATAAACTACGGCATCCCTACATGTTCGGCTATTCGCAATTCCAATTTTATTGTGATGGGATGATATTATTGTATTATTATAATTTTTGATTTAGAAAAATTTGACTAATACAATAATTATAGGCATATACTCGTAAATTGGGTTTAAAAATAGTAGATTGTATGTCTAGATACATAATACCATTACTTACGCGACATATATGGTATTTTTTGCCATAACCACTACAAAATTACTTTTCACGTCCTTTTAAAAAAATTCTGACAGTTATTTTCATCGCCATCTTTCTTTCCGCAGTGTGCCGCGAAGTTCGTGCAAGTAAGTAATGATAGACGCACGCAGGCGTATAGAGCGAATGTACAGAAGTTGATATATGGCAACCGTTTACTTATCGCCGTAGTGCGGTAAGTAAAAGACTTTCCGCACACCTGCCTGTTAAATGACTCATTAAAGGCTATGCATTAAATGCTATACACACATCGAAAGTAGCTATTTTTAGTGGGTATGGCAAAAAATTAATAACTTGCTATAGATAGACTTCGGAGATTTAAACTGTTTTAAAAAGAATCATCCTTCAAAATCCTCATATTATTAAAATTGTATGACAAATGAAATCTGTTAAACCTTATATATATATGAATGAAAAATTATTTTAGGAGGTTTTTAGGATCCGTAAATGAAAAGTGACACGTTATTATTGATCGCGACGTTTCGTCGGAATTTTCGACTTCCTCAGGCTCTCAAAAATCTAGTTTCACATTTGTCTTAATGATTTTTGAAAGCCTGAGGAAGTCGGGAATTCCGACGAAACGTCGCGATCAATAATAACGTGTCACTTTTCATTTACGGATCCTAAAAACCTCCTAAAATAATTTTTCAGTCATATTACTTTGAAGGATTTTAACCATTACGATGACTTCGATATATATTTTTATGTTGCAAAAAAAAAAATAGAATTAAAAATCTAGAGTATGAACTGGGGCTTTAAAATCAAAAATAGTTGGAAACAAAAAATTAGAAATAAAGTTGTAAATATTTATATTGCAAAATTATCTCCTGAAACGAAAATTATAATCGTTTGAGATGTGTTGGTTTTTAGTGTATTTGCCATAATATGGCACATACACTATTGGCGTCGGTCGGATGGCGGGACCTAGGGGTCGGACCAAAATTTCTCGACGTTTCATAGCCTCCTGAACAATTTGGCACCATTTTTGGAAATGTTTATATATATATGTATGTATATATATATATATATATATATATATATATATATATATATATATATATATATATATATATTATATATTTATATATATATATATTTATATATATGTGTGTGTACACGATAACTCTCGACAGACTTAATCGATTGAAACGAAATTTGGTACACACATTGGAACCCATCACCGCAAGAAGCCTATTTAAAATGGGCCCGATCGGACCATTTTCAGGGTTGTATTTAGGGGTTCCAAAAAGTTTTTGGGCCCAAAAATACCGAAAAATTTGTCAGAATCGTTTCAAAATTGAAATTTAACTCTTTAGTAAAGATTAAAACGTGCTGCTAAAATTTTAATAAAATCGGCCCGACAGGACCGGACTTTCAAATTTTATGAAAACACTGGTTTGTTGATACGGATTTACTTATGAAAGGGTGTATTTAATGTGGTACAGAGGTTGCATTGATAATAATATTGCAATTAAGAAAAAAATATTATTTTAAGGGATGTATTAAGGGGTTAAATTTTTTATTTTGTCCAAAAACAAACTTAAGTTCACGTATTAAAGCCACAAGGCCTGTATTTGCAAATACACTATATTGTCGGCAGGGTTTGGCACTGCGACCCGAGTTTTTTTAGGATTATCATCGATACAATACTACAACCATGTTATCAAGCACATAATTTTTATTTGGCTGATCCTTGAACATTTAGTCGACACGGCAGAAAATTAGAAAAGAACGCGTAAATAAATTATCCATATTTCAATTATCGATTGTCTGGTACCTAATTATTAGAAATCGGGTAAATGGTTATTGAATAATGGATAACTAATAGCTATGATAACGGGTAATTATCGGTATAGCGATTCTATGCTTTTAGAATCGAATAACCGGATATTCGATTGTACTCGGGTAGGTATTTGTACTTTGTAGTCATTCATATATTATGGCTAATTTTCTTTATTGTAGTTGGACGTTTAATTATTTTTTTTATTAACTTCCCATTGGAAGTTATTGTAATGGGTCCGAAAATCGAAATCAAAAAGGAAAAAAAATTTTTATGTTTCAAGGTCACTACACTATTTTTACACTACTTTTAGAAAGATGTCTGTGTCTGTGTGTGTGTGTGTGTGTGTGTACGTATGTACGTACGTACGTACGTACGTATGTATGTGTCAATTTCTTTCTAAGACGAAATCTCGAGAACGAAAAATGATATCGACTACGTTGGGGTGCCAATCGACGCGTATTAACGTAAATATGATCTGAAAGGAATTTTTTTAAAATCGGTTCAGCCGTTCTTTTTTCTTAACCAAATAACCTCCAAAAAAGTAGATTTTACACAATATCTCGCGAATAAAAAATTATATCGACTTCGTAAGGGTGTCAATCGAGGCGTGTTAACGTCATTTTGATCCGACATAAATTTTATAAAAATCGGTTCAGCCGTTTTTTTTTTTTTTTTTTTTAATTATTGATGTTTTAATGATTAAAATGATTACTTTTCTGTGTAATATCTAATTTAATTATTATTATTAAATATTTATCAAACTGGGAAGTTCGTCGTGTGGACCTCAAGGGTCGCACTTTAGTCCTAATAAACGACCCACCTCACGGCTTGTTTAATATAAAATTGTATTTTATGCGGTTCCAATAATTTCACTGTTCAATTAATCAATAAAAAAATAATATTTACCGAACATTAAGAGAGCTATAAAAATAGCTACACACGTTGACGTGAATCCTATATCGTTCATTTTGGTGACAGTTCTCACAGACACAGACCGAACCGAATAACACTTCATTGGCGTACGTCGGTGATTTGTTCTTATTTGTTGACACATCGATATAACGATTTTTTAAACCGGACCCGTACGCCACTGGGCGATATGTATGGAGCTATTTTAAAAGACACCACTTGTCGTATTTCAGACGCATGTATCTTCTTTTATAACTTAATTTCATTTTGTTTGCTTTCAGAAAAAAATACTTTCTTTAGACATAAAATACGCAAAGCCGTGTTCAACTTTTGTATTAAAACACATAAAAATGTCTTATCTTTGTTAATTAACTAACAAGTAGCTAACAGTTTAGCGTAATATTATTATATTTTTAAATTTATGGCATGTTAGAAAGTCACCATTTGAATCCTTTTACGCATGTCCATTTTATGCACCATTTTATTGAATTTGTTTAATAAAAATACTTCATTCAAAAATAAAAATATATTGATTTTTTTAACT
Source organism: Mongoloraphidia duomilia (assembly GCA_039654895.1). Taxonomy (NCBI): domain Eukaryota; kingdom Metazoa; phylum Arthropoda; class Insecta; order Raphidioptera; family Raphidiidae; genus Mongoloraphidia; species Mongoloraphidia duomilia. The sequence goes on along the minus strand of CM077524.1, from coordinate 42,950,109 downwards.
TTATATTATTTGTATACACTAACTATATTAATTATACACTAACTAAATATTGGAATTGATTATGTAGCACTAATAAAAACAAAACAAAAGGAAATAATTAAATTTGTAAAAATAAATATTTCCGTTTATCCATATTATACGTTTTTTTATCACTGAAAAGCTGAAATTTGAAATCTGACATAACGAAGTCGTTATAGACAGTTGATGAATTCGTGTAAAAAAATAAATATGATGAAGGTTCTGAACAGAAAATTGTGTTTGTTGTTTTTTTTAAAATTTGTATTATAAATATAGCGATTGTTGAGTGTTTTGTTGTTTTTTTTTTTAAATCTCGAGATAGACAATATAGTTATTTCGCCGTTCGCGCACGATGGTCGTGCATCGACTGGCCGTTCGTGCCACCGACGTAACAAGACGCTCTCTGGCGCTTCGCCCTCTGCGCCGTCGTCCCTCGCCTCCGGTTGCCGCAATAAGCACGCGCGATTCTCTATTGATAGGTAGCGTGTTTATCGATGTTCTTATACGACTCGTGTTTTTCGCACAATTCAACCAAATTATCAATATCAATCATAAAACTAAATGTTAACATTGTCAGTATTTAAGCACCACACGCTTTGGTCGAAACTGTTAGATTACACACAGTCGAGACCGAATGTGTAAACTAAGAGCGTTTGAAGTGGGACACAATTATCGAAGTTCTATACGGGGGTCTTTCAAAACCAGGGTTTTCATCGAACGTTTGTATAATAGGTATAAAATATCCAGAAAATATTGGTATGACAAAATACGTTAGTATAGTCAACTGCTGCAAAATTTAAATTTTCTTTGAATTATACAGGCTGTCCTCTTACATTGTGTTCGACATCACCATGTATGTAATTGATGTTAAAATTTTAGATCCAGTTTGTTCATACATGGTGTTTCCATTTAACATTTTTTTAGAATTTGACATGAAATTATAGACATTGTAGAATATTTTCAAACTTTTAACACACCATAGTATAGCTTTTTTCTGAATTGTGCAAAGTTTTCAATCAAAAGCTTAGTTGGTCTGTGAGATATTGATTTTGAAACACACGTTTTTGAAAAAATGTTAATAATTAAAATCTGATCGATTTTACAGGCATGGGTATTAAAAACAATAATGCAACAATGTACACTAAACACCACCGGGCTGGTGGTGTTTAGTGTACATTGTTGCATTATTGTTTTTAATACCCATGCCTGTAAAATCGATCAGATTTTAATTATTAACATTTTTTCGCAGGGGGAGAATTTCTTGCGGGGAGGGATAATAAATTATAAATTCTTAGCACCCGGGCGAAGCCTAATTCGGGGACTGTTAGTATGTGATATATAATAAAAATGAAATGTAAGATTTTTTCACAGGGATAAATTACATAAAAATAACAAAAACAACCGGCAATAATGTAATTTGTGGTTGAAATAGTAATCAGTTTAAAATTTTGAAGAATGATTTTGTCAAAAATTCATCATTTGAATGTCTGTGGCATTTCCTGTCTAGTCCATTCAGTAAGATAAGGTAGTAAAATACTAATGAGCTACGTGTAAGTTTCAACATGATGCACGTCTTGTTTATTTCATAAGATAGATATAGATATGGTAAATTATAGACAGATCTCCATTTAGTTCAAAACAAATATGACATTCTTAAATCTAGATTTAAAGCTAAAGTCGTGCCAGAAACCGAGCATAAACAGTCAAACCAATAGTCCCGTGTATTAAAAAATAGATAATTATTTATTTTCACTAAAATCTATATCTTCTTTGCCTATACAAATAAGACTTCAGTTCATTGTGGATCAACCTTTACCGACTTATTTTGTACAAATTTAGATGAACTATTGTTCTACAGTTATATACAATTCGGCAACCAATTCATTGAAATGAACCATCAATCAAATGTATTATTATTTGTTGTTTTTGAAAAATAATTTCTTTAGTTTAATTCTTTCAATCTATTATTTAACTTAGTTACAGGGTTGCATCTAGGAAATTTTAAGTATTTTACACTTATTTTATTATTCAGTGCAGATTTAAGCTAAAGAGGCGGGTTTGAGGGTAATCAAAAGAATTTTGTGTTAGCATTAACATCTCTATCTATTATAGTGGCGTTTATTCAACAGAAAAGTCAAAAGACGATCGATGCGGTTTTATTTTTTTTTGTTGTACAACTAATTCCATAACCTTTTGACAAACAACTAAAGAGTTGTGCGATTAAAAATTGATTGTATGCGCCGACCTTAATTCTAACATCCTACTAGTAAAAATATTGTCTCCTCCCTACTTCTGTCTTACCTACCTATTGTAACAAAACTGTTTTCTTCGTGGGCGGAATAAATATTTATTTAATATAATTAAAAATGTAACAACAATAAACGCAACAACTATATGTCGATTCTAACAATCAACACGATAATAATAACGAACAGTGATTCTTAAACAAAGTGAAGCACTTCAATAACACTGAACAATAACTATTTATGTTCGCAATTCAACTCGACACTGATTTACGACTGACTGACCTAATTTCCGTCAGCTCCCTGCTTATATAGAGCTACGTGGCTTAAACACAGCGCGTTCTAGTACTTTTCAGACGTCTAGCAGATACTCGTATCTTCGATACCATTCCACGCCTCGCAAATGTGACCTATTCTCGACGCTTGGGGGTTGCTACACTATTATAAAGGGTGGAGGAGTAGGGAGAGGTCTTAGGCCCAAGGGCCTGCGGGCCCCGAACCCCATCGGTGATTTTGCGCCGGTTGCACCTACGTTAAATACGCTCCTGTTTTCCCACATAGATACATCATACAAATTATCTTAAAACCCACAAGAAAATGAAATTACACACTGATACCCCGGTATTTATGTACCTATAGTGTTGATTACTTCAGAGAAAAGCTCGTAAAAAAACGCGCGCTTGGTATACTGTGCCGCGCAACTTTTAATTCCAATTATCCCGAAAATGGTTAGAGATATCGAAGTGAATATGAAGTATACAGGGTGAGTTCGACCACCCGTATCAGTCGTTTTTTTCGAAAACGATTAGTCGTAGAGAGTTGTGTCAAAAATTTGTATTATAAAAGCCCTAATAAAGAATCGAATGGTAATAATTTTTTTTCCGGGAAGGTCGACTTCCCTATTAGTTTGCTCCAGAATGTCCAGAACTCCGGAATTATAAATGTAACGATAGGTCGAAAGTGGTATTGTTGAAAAGATCTTTAAAAAATAAGCAAGTTTTGTCGGAAAATTTTTTTTATTACTGCCACCCCTGTAAATTTCTATAAGTATAAATATAAATTATTATATGTTCAAAACTCCGGAATTTTAGAAAGCACGATAGGTTGAAAGTGGTGCTGTTGAAAAGCTCTTTAAAAAATAGGCAAGTTTTGTAGGAAAAATTATTTAATTACTGCCACCCCTGTTATGTAACAATCGTTTGAAATTATTAAATCAAAATTTCATAATAACGATCGAAGTCAGCATTAAAAATCTAGCAACCTTAGACATTGTCACAAGTGTTGAAACTGTCTTCCATTTACTCTTTAATACATACTACTGAGCTCTTCTGGTTATACTGTGAGTCTTCTTCAGTGTTTACTGTTTAATGATCGATAGATATAGGTAACTAGATTTTAAATGCGGACTTTTAAAAAGTTCGTTATTATGACATTTTAATTTAGTAATTTCAAACAAATATTACTTAACAGGGGTGGCAGTAATAAAAAAAAATCCGTACAAAACTTGCTAATTTTTTAAAGATCTTTTCAACAATATCACTTTCGACCTATCGTTACATTTATAATTCCGGAGTTCTGGACATTCTGGAGCAAACTAATAGGGAAGCCGACCTTCCCGGAAAAAAAATTTATCACCATTCGATTCTTTATTAGGGCTTTTATAATACAAATTTTTGACACAACTCTCTACGACTAACCGTTTTCGAAAAAAACGACTGATACGGGTGGTCGAACTCACCCTGTATACCTTTTTTTACATAAAATGTCTTTCATATTTAAATTTATATTTCATACCGATTTTCAACCCTGTATGTCAAACGGTTTTGGAAATATGGCTTGTTTTATCTTTACGCCCCAATGGCCCTGTATTGCCCAAACGAGCAATATTTTATTATAGCAAGTTTATTTCAAATGCCTTATTTTTACATGTACTATAACCACCTGCTCGATGGCCCAGAAGTTATGGGAGTGAGACAACCTGTGTAATCGGACGGTGAGTTCTGAGAAAAGGTAACATATCAACTTTTCAGGTAACTCATCAACCCATTTAAGCAGTCAATCAATTTGAATTTGTTTTTGGAGGATTATCAAGAAGTTGTTGTGACCAAAATTGCTATTGAAAAAATATATTTTAAAATTTAAGGTGATGTAAAATAAGTTCATATTTTATTAATTTTGATATTCAGTTTTCTTTCATATTTATAACATACAATAAATATATTTTATTATTATAATGCTGCGAATATATTTGGACATTTGGCGGGTATGTAAATAAGAATTAAACAGTGTTTATTTGTTAAATTTATGTTAGTTTTATTTTATACAAACAGTTTATTTGTCATCCACATTATTTATTATAAACAATTTAAATAAATTCAAATTTTGTTTACAGACTTATCTTTTTTCATTTAAATTTATTATTTAACTTATTATACAGTGGAATAAAATTCACATCATATTGTTATTCATGAAATCTTCACTCATCGGAGCTCCTTGAGATAAACCAGCACATAAATATTTTTTATATCCAGAGTATGCGAAAAGTCATGCCTCGTAGGCATTAAATTAAATATAATTTGCTATTGTATTTTCCTAAACACTTTCTAAACATTTTCTCTGTTATTCGTACTTTCTACTGTAATATGGCTTCTTTTAGATATAATAAATTGCCTATGGGCCATGATTTTTAGTACACCTGGTATAAATACGTATGGAAGCCCAACATTTAGATATGTAGGTACACTGTAAAAAATGGATGTAAAAATACTTCGAAAGTTAAAATAGAATTCGCTCGATTTTCTAAGTGATTTTACATTATTATTTATTTTTACACAGAAAACTTAATAAAAACTTGGACTTTTACTGTAAAGTTAAACAAATTTGTGATTTTTACATAAAGTAAATTAAAATTACATAATTTGTGTAATATTCCAATAAAGTGTGTAAAAATTACAAAATAAAATGTATATTTACATATATAAAATGGATGAATACAAAACAAATTAATGTAAAATTAGTAATCACGCATGCGCAATGTGTTTTTATCGAATCTACGCGATGTGGCGATACCTGTTTGCGACGCCATTGTCTCTTTGTATGCCTATTACCAGATTAATCGCTGGCTATCAAAAATCTATGTAATCGGCCTTCTCATTTCTTACAGTGTAATAAATAAAATAATTTGAAACTTCTAGAGTTTGTACAGAGAAGTAAAACTATACAAATTTAAAAAAAGGCAACTAATTTTGAAAATACTTTTATGTTGGTGTATATAGAAACACATTCTCAATCAGGTAAAATTTGATAGTCAATTCATATTCAAATTCTCATATATAGAACTCCCCCCCCCCACCCAACAAGTCGGTGCCCCTGAGAAAGGTGGAAGACCAATCTTAGAATTGAATATGATTCAATTTTCGTGGCAATAAACAAATCTAACTATTCTCATTATTTCGATTCAAAGTGCGTTGAAAGAAAAAACAAATGGTCTCGATCCGCGAGAGTCGAGCTGTACGCCCGTGCTTTATTAAAGAGCAGTATGTCAAATCCATCCCAATAGTGTCACAGAAATAGGAACAAGATAGCGATATTGAGTTTGTATCAAGAATTGGCACTGACATTAGATCTGAACATCACACTGTAGCGCCATAGTTTGATCTTTGTCTTATACACAATCAACTTGTATGATGTGTCTTTGTTTTTCCACCTGAACAGTTTAGTTATCGCCATCTCTTTTTAGTTTATTTCGTTATAAATAGTATACATATGTTTGTATATTGCAAGTTTCAGGGCTATCAAGATAATTCTTTATTCTTAAAAATTCGACTGATGACCAGTCCTATACTTCCCACCTAGTAAATATTTGCAAAAAATAAACACTTTTTTTTTTTTATTCTTTGACTAGGTCCAAATAACCTTAGCTGTTGGTGGTCTTTAAAACACAATTTAATTTTTATTCTTTGAAAAAAGCATGGCACTCTTTTTTGTTTGGTGATTTACTGATGGCTAGCTTAATATAGCAAAAATCATGGTTACCATGATTTACGTACAATTTTTACTTTTTTTAGTAAAATATTTTTTTTCTCGAAAACTATACATTTTAGAGAGAAAAAATATTTACATTTTTTTCATATTATAACATCTAGAATTCATTTATATTTTTTTTTTACCTATGTTAATACGTGACATTGAGGACGTTTTTTTGAATATCTCAGGATCCACTGAACCGATTTGACTCAAAATCTAATCAGATCTAAGTTAAAGGCTGATAAACACAATAGAACAATCGGCATGCCCGTATGTTGTTCCGTTCTTAAGATATCGAAGGCGAAAAATTGACCACACACACACACACACACACATACACACACACACACACACACACATACAGACATCAGTCAGAAAATGATCTTAAACGATTGCTAGGGTCTCAAAACGTGAAAATCTGTTAAAATCTCGAAATGTTTTTTTCGGACTAAATCCATTACTTCCCTACCATAGTAGAGGTGGGAAGTAAAAAGATAACCATTAATAGTATATTGTGTGGCTAGTGTGCTAAATTAAAGTCTAAACCATGCATGTGTTATATAAAGTATAGTGTGCAACACGTGTGCTAAATATTTATGCGTCATAAATATTAGGACACGTGCTGCACACTATACTTTATATAACACATGGATGGTTTTAGACTTTAATTGAATAATTTAATGTCACTGACAGAAGTACATCTCATAATAAAAACATTGGGCTCGATACAATATTTATTCATTTTGTTACCATAGTAACCATATTTCATTTATAACACCGAAAAGAGGTACATAATGTTCATTAGATAACGGGTTTTTCAAATGTTTTTCCATTATTCATTGAAAAGCGTTTCATAATGGCTCATGACGTTACTCGTCAACGAGCGAAGCGAGTGAGTAGTGTATTGCACCCGGGCGAAGCCGGACGTGTACCGCTTGTAAAGAATATATAGCGTGAATCCCTTTTATCTCAATTCATAAAAGATCAACGTACTTTGCCAATAAAATCATACATGAATAAATATTTGTAAATGTGTAAACTTCATACTTAACACCAAGAGATAGGTGGGTGACCCTATTTATAATTTTTATCTGCTATTTCACTCTCGTTCACAAGACGTCGCATACGCTGTCTTTGCTTAACTTAACATTTTGGTTTGGTTCAGAACTATATTACCTCTGAATTAAACAAACATTTTGTTTACCTGCAATGTTTCAACAAATTAACGTTTGGATTGCAGAAAAACTTTGGAATTCTATGTTTAATCAAAAGTTATTTAAAATAAGTTTAAAGTTATTTATTTAAAAAAGCTGCGATGCCTTAATGAAATAAAGTTTCCCTAGTTCAATGGTTTCAGAGATTCTTTAAGGTTTTTATCAATAAACCAAAGATTATATGAAAGAAAAAGGTTTTTTTAAATAGAATGTGTTTTTGCTTCTTTCTAAAATTGTTAAAAAGATTATCATTTACTTGTGTGTAATTTACTCGATCATTTTTAATGCAAAATTGAATATTTTCTCTTCGAGACATTTGACGCATACTATTTATATTTTATTTAAGCTAAAGTTCAAATACATAAAGTTGAAAGCACTTGAACACCTGAAAAATTGCATAATCTAAATGTTTTAACAAATTAATACAGGTAGGTATTTTATATCAAGGGTTGCGATGCTCTGGGAAGCATAGGTATAAGGTAAGTAAGTTCTATTAAAGAGACGTGGTGTCGCTTCGAGCGATCTCTTTGATGTTCTTAGCGTAGCGTTTTAGTTCCTTTTCAATTTTAATTGGATATACGACATAAAACGCGCGAAGTTTAAATACCATAACAAGATATAATTTTAGGGTTAATTTTATTACTTAATGTATAACAGAATAAACATAAAATTTGAAAATCCACTTGAAAACTGCTTGATAAAAAATCACCTGTAATATAAATGTCCATTGTAGAAGTTTAAAATGTATCTAAAAGTATATAAACATTGTATTACGCCTAAATGGTAGTAGAGTGTCGAAAGAGAAACATGGAATACTTATTATGCGACAGATTATATCCACCGAAAATTTATTGGTTTTATTGGTTTTAATTGTACAAATTAGGTTTGATCATCTATTACTGTATCGAAAATTAGCTATCTTCGAGTGTCGCGTATTATAGAAATACTTCCCCTTTGATTGAGATCTAAGCCGAAGAGTTCTGAACCGGGCTACAAATTATACTACAGTACGAGTATGTATCACAGACGATGATGTTCCTATCTTCGTCACACAATTCTGTCGAGTCGATCTATCTTTCGCAAGTGGCGCCGGCGCTAGATCGCATATCTGCCCACACGTACTCCTGGTACTGATCCAAGGTGTCTGCGCACCTGTATACAGGTTGTATTCGAAGTCCGTTCGCTATATAAAACATCAGTGGCTTTATTTTCACGTCTTTATTAAACACGTGGGTCATCCAGGAGTCTGTCCATTATTGCAATGGAAAGATATGGATGTCTTCATAAGATTGGAAGCAAACATTTATTGCAGTTTTTTCGTGTTATAATTTAAAATTCGTAAATGCAAATACAAAACAAACCTTTTCACTTTTAAGAAATATGAAAAATCAATGCTACATACTTTTAATACATTCAATAATAATTGCATTACCTATAAAAAGATCATGGTTGTATAAACAACACAAATAAGTTCAAGTATAGATCTGGGAATAATTAAGATCATTTTACGTGACATTTTTAGAGTTCGTCTATTTTATTAGTTCTAATACTGAGATCTGGTAAACGCATCAAATGTATTTTAAGATTATTATTGCATGGTACTAGGCCCAGATAAGCCTAGAATTTGGTTGCTTATATAAATTATAATATGCTTTTGAGATAAAGCTGGGGTTCTAGGCTAAAACAGTCTGATATTTGAAAGTGTCAGAAATTCTTTAAAATCGGATATTATTTTAACGGTGTCCTGGTCAGTTTGCTAGCCTTTGGAGCAAGCTGTCGTGAGTTCGAATCCCATCTCGCTCATGGATGTTTTGTGATGCAGTTTAGTTTTAAGTGATGATGTTATTAATTGTTATATAATTAAGACGCTAATAACGTAAGTTGTCAACGCGTCTATAATCTACAATAAATAAAATTAAAGGTGTCTGGAGATATTTTTGATCTTGCCAACGTTATAATTGACTTTCACTATTTAATAATACTATGATAGGTATAGTGTCACTATGTATGCACGTGTGTAATCAATAATTATAGAAAACAGAACTTTAAAAATTTCTATTTAATCGACTCGGCTTTATAATATTATACTGCACAGCACGCGTCATATACTTTATGGTATAGTTAAACTTGGTGTTAGTGAATCGCCAACGGTGCTTTATATTTATAGACCGAGAGCTAGTGACAATTTTTTGGTGTTATTTATTCAAGGTCTTATTTTTGTGAAGATGTTGAGGGAGGCATATTAAAGTACCCTGAGTAAGGGATTTTGCTAGATAGCGGTATGGAAGGAATGCAGACCGCCCCCAACATGTAACAAAAAAATGGTCACAATTATTATTGTTTCAAGGCTGAAATTGTTTGTATAGCTTATCGGTGACTCAACAATGCCATTATAATATATTTTGCAGATCGATTGGTCAGTATTAAAGGGGTGGCAGATCACCCTAAACGTGTCATGTGCCCGACGAAATTTATATTATTATTTTATTAGTTCAAGGTTCAAATTTTAATATGTTGTTACGGCGACTGTTTTAAGCATACATTTCAATTTGCAGAACAAAATGTATGCTTAAAACAGTCACCGTAACAACATATTAAAATTTGAACCTTGAACTAATAATATAAATTTCGTCGGGTACATGACACGTTTAGGGTGATCTGTCACCCCTTTAATACTGACCAATCAAAGTGCAAATATTATAATGGCATTATTGGGTCACCGAAAAGCTATATAAACAATGTCAGCCTTGAAGTAATAATAATTGTGACCATTTTTTTTGTTAAATGTTGGGTGCAGTCTGCATCCCTCCCATACCGCTATCTAGAAAAATCCCTTACTCAGGGCACTTTAATATTCCTCCCTCAACATCTTCACAAAAATAAGGCCTTGAATAAATAACACCAAAAAATTGTCACTATCTCTACGGTCTATTGCGTCATTGCAGATTTTCAGTCGTTTTTTAATTTTTTAGGTTGACAAAAATTTGATATATCGTACCTAACCAAAATTTTTCACAAAATATAAACTAAATATAAACTAAAATTATGGGTGACGACTCACCTTTGTTGCGTTCTTTCTTTAAATACATTTAGCATTTAGCATATATTATTTTTCTAATAATAATATATATTCTTATAATAATATGTAGTATATAGGTACAGGTGAATCAGAAATAGACGCGGAAAAAATATTATATTAAAGAAATTGGCAGATTCATTTTCGAGAAAAAAAAATGGAAAAGTTTTACTAGAAAAATTGTATCCGCTACTGACGAATAAAATTTCATAATATGCATTATTTAAGGACAAACTAAATACAAACCTTTATTACTGATTATGTAACTGCTATAAAATTTGGATAAAATGCATAATTTTTAATCAGTTATTACAGATTGCTCCGTAGATAAGAGAGTTATATAGATAGCCCACTCTATAATGAATGCTCTGACCCTTTTAGTACTGACTGCAAAAACGTATGGCGCTAGTGTGCAACCATAGATAGAGTAGTATAGATATCCCACCCTATCCTTTTAGTACTGATTACTGCCACTATGGAGTATGGCGCTAGTGTGCAACAATGAAAGAAGCGGTAATTTCAAATATTTTACTCGTATCTTTAAATTTAATTTTCCTAGAAATGACGTGCAAATTGAAAAGGTTAATTAAAAAATAAAAGAAATGTTTTTTTCCCAGTTTTATTACAATTTTTCATAATAACAAACTATATTAACATTAAAAAAATAACATTTGAATACTAAATAAGTCACTAAACTAAATTATTATAATATTATCAAGTCATGTAAATATAAAATAATACAATAAAATAATAATAATATAGTTTTCAGAATTGTTTCATAATAATAATATTGATTTTCACGGCTTCATATTTGCAATCTTCACACACTCGGACATTTTTTCGGACTCGATTCATAGGACTATCAAGGAAATCCCTACGATTGATCGCAAAAATCCACTGATAAAATCTCTGTAAATAAAACATTATTTTAAGTATTTTAAACACTTGTCAATCCCAGATTTTTAATATTATAAACATCTGTAAATATTATTATTTAATTCAAACAAAATATAACGACATGAAACTTGAATAAATGTGATTATATGATTTTTAAGTTATAATATCTTACTCATTTCATAGTCATAGATAAATAAATTATTCTTACCTCAGTTTCCTTAGGAAATGAATAAAATGTAATCTTCCCACTATTAGCATTATTGCAATTCGGAACGCAGGACTAAAAAACCATTTTTTTCACTTTTACAAAACACGAATATAATGACTGCATCAGTATACAATGAAACACCCATTTTGACAATGACGTAACATAATGCTGTAGTCAGCTATGTTATGATGCCAGTCATTATGCATTCATTTAATAATATACTACGTTACCTAAGATATTGTGATCATTAATATTCAAAAGTTAGCAGCGCCAATAATTTCGGTTTTTGCAGTCAGAACTAACATGGTCTGAGCTTTTCTATAAGAGTGAGCACACCATGGATTGCTCTGCTGAGTGTGACAGTATAGCACATTTTACGATTGTTGAAAAAATAGTTTTATTAAGTAAACAGTGAAGCTGGTGAAAATTCTGCAGAAGCACGCAGACGGCACGCACTTTTAATAAAACTCTGCAACATTAATGAATTTGTGAGCTTGTGAATTCCATTGTTTAACATAGTTTCCAAGTTTTGTGTAAGTTATATGTCATTGTGTATTACTTTTTCTTTTAATTTAGCGTTCGTTTTATAATAACACAACTAAAGGTAAAAATGCATTAAATTACTACAGTCCAGAGTTCTTCAGAGTTTGGAAAATGCTTTCATCTCGGATTTTTAATAATAAAGCGAGTAATTCGATAAGTAATTGCGACCATGTTTTCCTCTTAATACATTATTTAACGATTATCTGCCGATAAAAAAGTACCAGCAGTTTGATTTTTTTTATTAAATTATTAATGTTTTAATTTTTTCTAATCATTTAACATATAAATAATATTGAAAATCGAAAAGAAACATTTTTTTAAAGCTATTGATAAATTACTAAAAATTAATTAAAATGTATAAAAATTTAAAAAATATCACGTGACTTCAAAACGCGCCAGGAATGTTTGTGACGTCGTTATGTTAAAATGTGTCTGCATTTGTTGGTATTTGTGTATATGTATTACACATACTATCAAAAATAATAAATTTTTAACTTGGTAACCATGGATACAAAGACCATAGATAACATAATGACGTCACACGCGTTCGGATTCTTTCGGCGCGTTATCGGAACTGAGTTTAAAAATTAATTTTTATTTAAATATAACTTTTTAATTAGTAAGCAAAAAAATTAAATAAAAACAGTTTTGCTATAAAACTTGTATGTGGTCCTTCCATTTAAGTAAAAAAAAAAAAATTCATTTAAAAACCCAATTATCCCCGCTATTTCAATTCTTATTTTTTCGCGTTTAGACAATAAAATTAGAAATGCTTGTGTTTTTATTAAGCAGGCACACATCGATTACTTTGTACCTTGAAATTATGAAACAGAAATATACATTTACATAATTTTTAGTTTAGTGAATAAACCACGTCATCATCATTTCTGTTGCCGATACAGTTTTCATAATACTCTGTTGACACTATGCTAGTTGGCTAGCGCTAGTCGACTAGCATGTTAATAGTATAATGTAAACAGGTTACTAGCGCTAGTACCGTGCTAGTGCGACTAGTACCAGTAAAGTTAAAAGCATTTCTACTTTTGCTGCTAGTCGTGCGATTTCAAAATGGCGCCAACTAACAGATGGACTGAACGTGATACCTTAACATTTATTACTTTGTATAAAGAGTGCGAAATTTTGTGGAATGTTCGCGATGGAAATTACAAAAATCGTGATAAGCGGAATAGTACGAATACATACAACGTGAAATGAAAAATTTGACAGTAAATATGGTAAAGAAAAAAATTGAATCTAAAGAGACACATACAGTTTGGAGAAAAATAAAATTAAAGATAACAAATCCGGTACATTACTTATTTTCACTAAACTTCCATATTAACAGTAAAATGTATTAATTTGCTGGTACCAATATGTAAACAGCGCTAGTAGTGCTAGTTAACTAGCGCTAGTCAGCTGGTGCTAGTCAACTAGCATAGTGTCAACGGGCCTTAAGCGTCGGATAGAGGTGGTTCCGGATTTTTTTAAATTAACATTTAAAACAATATAAAAGCTAACGTGTACTCTTAGACTTCAATATATCCACGTTTTTTTCCGCATCTATTTCTGAATCACTCAGTATACGTTCTACTTACATAATAGTGTCGTCCGCTGTCTGTCTATAGTCTATATAACACCCCTTTTTTTGTGGGGGTTTAACAAATGAAAAAGAAAACTCTTATGATTCGTGTAATATCGAAACGTTTGAATCGGTTTCTTAAAAGCGATTATTTCGCAGACAAAATACGAGTTGTTTGTTGTCTTTTGCATTACATTGAGCTAAGCTTATTGCTTAGTTAAATCCTTTTGAAAAAAACAAACAAATTGTTATGTGAATAAAATTCAGCATTTGCAAAAGTCACAGATATCAGACGAGATTTGAAAACGACAAATAATAATCGTAAATAAGATCGTCAGGCTGGTATCTTAGGCAATTGTAGGTAAATTGAATGAGAAGCACAGCTACGGAATCCTAATTTATGCGTAGCCGAAACGCACTTGACAGATTTTTTTAATATATCTAGTCTAATGCTATTGGATTGATAAAATAATAATTATGTATTTTTTAATAATTCTTTTTCCTGTACGTCATTTGCCTAGCAGAAAAAATAAGTTTTTATCAAATGAGTTGCTACAATACCTACTATACACAATCATACCTACTTATGCACATTTTGTTTGTGTTGGATTTTAATTGGATTGACTGTTTAAAAAAAATCCATTTTAATTATTAACACACTTTTATTAGCTTCACCTGTATGTTTGCTTGCTTGCTTGCTTGTTTGTCAGTTTGTAACCGACTTCTTTGAACTTGATTTTGACCAACTTTGAACGGTCAGATTTAGTTTAAACTTTGCACACTTATCAAGGACCGACGACAATACGATAATTCCATAAGTTTGTCCTATTATCCTGACCAGGATCTCCAGGACTAAAAAAAAAAGCAAAAAACTTCAGGTTGAACTGAAACTTTGCACACTTATCAAGGACCGATTACAATACAATAATTCCATAAGTTTGTCCCATTATCCTGACCAGGATCTCCAGGACTAAAAAAAAGCAAAAATAAATTATAATTTAAAAAAACTAAAAAACACGCTTTAATGAACTAAAAAGTAAAAAATAATTAATTTTATTGTAAAAAAGCGTGGGGTGCTTTGTATCATATTTTCATACCACCCCACGCTTTTTTACAATAAAATTAATTATTTTTACTTTTTAGTTCATTAAAGCGTGTTTTTTAGTTTTTTTAAATTATAATTTATAGTTTTAAGGTCTCGAAGATGAACTAACATGGCTTGAAACGTCGTCCTGAGAATTTTTCTAAATTGTAATTTAAATCTACACGTGAACTATTTAGAGAATAAAAACGTAAGTTAATAGATTTATTCTGTTAAGATTTGCAATTGAAAATTTTTTATTGGATGAGTAGCCAATTATATAATTGATTCCAAACATATCGGAAAAAATCATTTTACCAACCATAGTCACAGTCAGGAATCTAACCTGAACCTTTCAACTTTCGCGGCGGAATGAGCTTACAGTATTCAACCGTGACATGATTACCAAACTAACATTTTCCTTAAATGCTTATAAAGGAAAATGTTAGTTTAGTAATTATATCACGGTTGAGTACTGTAAGCTCATTCTACCGCGAAAGTGGAAAGGTTCAGGTTAGATTCCTGATTGTGACTATGGTTGGTAAAATGATTTTTTCCGATATGTCTGATATCAACTATATAATTGGCAGCTTATCCAAAAAAAATTTTTCGATAAAAACCTAAGCTTTATCAAATTGAGGCCTTTTTAATTTCCCTTGTCTTCGACGGGTCATCTTTTTAAGCGTTTCAGCAGCGCCAATATTTAAAGTAGTATCGCCGATGTCAAAATATACAGATAGTAGGTGTTGCGTGATGATTAGCTCATTAAATGCATATTTAGTCATTTCCATTAATTTGCGTCATATTTTGAAGGACTGAAAACCTTCTTTCACAACGAGAAACGTTGTCAATATTTATCTTTTTCAAAAATATACCTAATAGTAAATTCAAATTTTGTTATCTATATTATATGAACAATGGTTAGTATATGAATGATAACTCACCTGTTAAAATAATCTATCAATTATATACGTAATACTATATTGACATCGAGGACAGTGTAGTGTAGCCGACCTTTATGGATCACACTGTCGTGGGTTCGAATCCCACCTCCGCTCATGAATGTTTTGTGATGTCATTTAGTTTTAAGGAAATTGTTATTTAATGTTATTAAGACGCTAATAACCTTGCTAATGACCTAAGTTGTCGACGCGTCTATAATCTACAATAAATAAGCTATATTGACATCATAAAAAATGGTTTAAGTATCTTCTGCTAATGCAAATTTTTATAAATTAACTATATTTGTGTTTGAGGATTAAAACAAAGTCAAAAGCACTGGGGAATTACCTATTGTTATATTATAGAATTTGATTTATACAAAATATGCAGGATTACAAACATAAGTCAGCATTTCACAAAAAAATATTTATTTGTATGCTATTGCTTACTTCCAGTTCATAAAATTAAAACATGTTGCTATAAATTATTAATAAAAACTACAGTGTCCCAAAATGAAAGAATTTTTGAGGGTATAATCTTTATAAAAAATCGGGAGAGAGTTGAACGGAAATTAACCAGTCACATTGCAACACCCTTCGAGTTTATTTTCTAGGGTCTCTAGTCATAAAATAAAAAATAATTATAATAAATCGTTTATTTATATTAAAAATTCACAGTCCAAGATTTACCCGACAACGTGATTGGTCAATTTTCTTTAAATTTTAATTTTTGATATTTCGTATCAGTGTTATTAATTTTACCATCAGAATGAAATCGTTCATTTAGGCACACTCTGTATACTTTTTATAATATTTACAGTGTCTATGATTAGCTACATAGTAACATAAGTAGTATGTTAGCTGAAAATCATTCATCAGTAATTCAAATTTCATTTCACAAAAAAGCTTGATTGTTACTCAACAATGGTTGACATTTTATTCAGATTTCAGAAGCTTGTTGCTTTGTTATTAATTTTAGCATAAAATGGTTAAAGTACAATCTAAAACTGTCAAATGATTTTAGCTACACTTTTAACCGTTCACAGGCCATCGTTTAGTTAGTACAATACAAATGAATAGTCTATTAAAGGTTAATTTAATAAAATGAAAAATATAAATTACGAAACGTATCCAGTTACAATAATTGATAATTTTCGTATTTTTTTGCTTAATCAACCTACGTAATTTTATACTTCATCTACATTTTTTTGAATTTTTTTTGGTTCATTTATTAAAAAGGTTTCGATTTCGTTAATTATAATAACAATTTTATATTTTGCTTCCCATATTTTTTATTACTTTTTTCAAATAACTTTTTTCATATTTCACATTCAAAAAAACTGGTTAAAATAATAATTTACGATAGTCACTTGTATTTGGTTATGATTGACAAGAACAATTCTTGCTGTTGACCACATGCGCGCCATATAACGAACGGTATACACTGTATTAATTAACAAGTTGAGTGGCACACAATTTGCTTAAATTAGAAAAATTTTATAATACAAGGACATCATATTATTACGTCAATAGTAATGTTATGAGAAGCCGTGTGGTGGAAGTCAATCTTTTTAATTGGGTCCCATTATTATTTAATGGCTAAATTTGGCAACTTTTTGAACATATATGTATGTCTACTTTTTCATAATTTTTAATTTAAAAACGCTTCTTTTTGTCTCCGGATAAAACAACTGGTCACGTTAACTGTTTCTGGAAAAAACGTATTTTTTTCTAGAAATTGTAAAATTATAGGTTTTACGAATACGGGAGTTTGACAGAAATTTAGTATATCTATAATAATAAATTATTTATACAATTTAATCGCCTAATTCACAGTTATTATGTACAATCACCAAAATTTTTTAATAACGATATTAAAAATTATTACCTATAGAGCCAGATATTGATTGTTTATTAATATATTAAGTATCGAAATTTACGCTAAATTAAAAAAATTTTTCATAAAAAAAGTTTGAAAATATTTTCAGCTTAATTTTGAAATTTCCTCTTTACATTAAAATTGCAGGAAAATTATAAAGTTTTTTCGTTTAGTTTTGAGTGTAAGACACTTTAGAAAAACAAACTCGTTCTGAAAGATAAATACAAAAATATAGCTCCCCAAAAATAGCGTCCAGCTCCCCCCCCCAAATTTTAAACTAGCATGTTTAATACTTTTTCAATGTAAGTTTCCATAAGTGTTGGTGGGCCTTTAGCACTCCCTCCCCAAAGTCGTTCCGACGCCAATGGTCGCTACCCGCGACTTCTCTCGCTTTAATGTTAGCAAAAACAAACACCATAGTCCATAGAGAAAATTCAGTAGTATTTGGGTTAACAAACAAACGTATAAAAATAAATTATGAAAATGGATAATTTGGTCTAGGTATCCAATAAACCACGTCGTCAAAGACAAAGTTACGATTTTTTTTATGTGTATTGATTGACTGTTATTAATTAATATCTACTCTTTGTTTTATGAAAAAAGATAATACGATGCCAAATATTTTTATTTTAAAAAGTTGTGAGCGCGAGAGATTTCCGAAAGCGCTCATAACTTTAATAAAGAAAAATATTTGGCATTGTAGTATCTTTTTTAATATTAAACATTAACCCAAAATTATCGTCACAACAAAATTTACAATTATCTTTGTTTTATTCCTGATATATGTTGTAAGCAACAAATATCTCGGCTCTAATGATTACACTATTTTTTATTTTACAAAATAAATAAAAACTTATTTTATATAAGTAAAAATGACTTTTGAGCGGCATAAACACTGGAAGTTGAATTCTTTTCTATTTTCTAAGTAACAAATAAAAACTCAGTTGCATCTAAATCAGATTAATTATTTCTTTATTTAATTTCGATAAAATCATTTGAGAGATTTGAATTAAAAATGCTAGAAGTAAAAAAAATAGAATTTTCAAAAAACATTGAAAAGTATAATTTTTACTAAAAGTATAATGAAAATAATTTCTATTCGCATTACACTGCAATAATATTACTTATAAAATTAATTTGAAAATTTCTGAAATAGGTATTCTAATATTTCTAATATCAATTATTTAAATTTAGTATAATAATTCTTTTGTTTCGAAATGCGTTTATACTGCTCAATATTAAATTATCAATTTCCTATTAATTAAAATCTATTCCAATGCACTTTTTAAAAATAATGAAGTTTGTGAGAATTTCACATTTTTCGAGTCATTTCTAAAAACCTAATATATAATATTGGTTTTGAGTAGTTATGTTAGTATAATTCGACGCTTCTAATTAAAAAAAAAAGGATGTGGGTCTCGGGACCCCCGACAGATGTGAAACATCAAAGAAAACGTTATTGAACTCGGTGGTATTCTCTATGTAGTAGTAGGTATATATTTTTTCAAAAGCAGTCTATAACTGTTATGCTGACGTAATCCTATATACTGCACTGTAACACCGCGTGTGTTACAGTGCACGCCTGAGCCAAGAGAGAGAGAGAGCGTGCCGCAGTGGTGAGGAGAACAGCAGCGAAGGAGCGAACCAAACTGCATTTCATTGCATATTTCCCCTCACGCGGCTGTTCACAGCCCGACATAAGATGTTTCACATCAAAAATTAAAATCAACTAGGTGAGTAGAATGAATTCTATTATAATAAAAAAAACCTTTTCACAGCTGTTTAATGAGTTCTCATGATTTCGAAAGTAATACTGGCTATGTTACCAGTTGGGCAGTTGACCTATTTATGTTTTAAATATTATAATATTCTTTGTTTCACACTCATCAATGTTGAAGTCTTCTGTTAAATTGAATGATCGTATCGTATGTCGTGGAAATGTTTTCTTATATTTATGTCTAAAAATAAACTGTCGGTGGAATAATGTTTCCAAAATTTTAACACAAATATTTTTGTTCTTAGTCAATATTTTGAATTAAGCCCACCCCTGTAGCCTGTACCGTCGTGAATTTACTGGGGTTATAAGACAATTAATTTTTATATTGACGACAATAATAGATCAGCTATCACTCGAAAAAATAAAATATCCAATACACCGCGTTGAATATTAGAAATGATACGGGAAATATGATTCGGGAATATTTGTCGATAATGTTGACGTCCTTGATTTTGGGTAAGGATGCTTTTAAAACTGATGCTCCTCTTCTTAAAGTGCTAAACATTTTTGGTTTGTGGATTTGATTTCCTGTAACATAAAAGTATTTATGCTGGGTTCAGGGTTACTTAATGCATTTCCAGAAAATTTAGCATAATAATGATCTTGGGATACTACTCTTATTATTATGTAGAAGAGTAGTTCTCTTCCTATGGTACGTGTACCACCGCAACTGGTGCTACGCCGATTTAATTGGCAAGCGAGTAGACATACCTAAAAACACACTGTAAACTAACTATTAAAGAATAGCATGTACATAAAACATTTTTGATATTTACTATGGAGTGGTTTAGATGATATGCGAAAAAAAGTTTGAGAGCTGCTGACGTAGAACATTACATAAATTTTGACAAAAATCCCTAAAAAATGTTGTTTCGAAGGAAGTTTTATAGAAAAATATAATTTCGAAAAAAAGGTTTTAATTGATCAGTTACTTTCTAGCAGGATTTATCCTACAGTGTTAAGACCAACCAAAATGCTAAGCTATTGATGAATATGTCCAAACTTTCTCAGCAAGTGTTTTTTCATATTTACTATGAAATTGTTTTTTATTACAATGCAGCTTTCTTATTCAACACAATATTTTTTTTCAATTGGTTGAACAATTTCTCCCGGTATGAATGAATAAGTACATATTATCAAAGATGTTCTGAAAATGTATTGCGAAATTTAACATTTAAATTAGGTATTTAAATTTAATTACTCTCAGGTCTTTCAGGTTATTAACTGAGAACTGGTGAAATCATCAGTCGGGTTTTTGATTTTAATGGAAAATATGAATTAGTCGGGGTCCAAATAATTTTGGCAGTTGGTTGTCTTAAAAAAGTAAATTGTACGAGCTTCAGACAAAACAATAAGTATAATATAATTTTATTCAGTTACATTCATTTTATGTTTTCTTTATTAAAAAGACAAATAGACATATTAATGTGTGATTACATTTACATATTTCTACATCAAGCCACCTGTATGCATATATTTCATTTTTTCTCACTGAGCCTCGCCCATTACAAATTCTAGCCAAGCCTTTATTTTATTGACAGCTGATAACATCAAAAATAATACGTTTTTGTATTCTTTATTGTATAAATTAACTAGATACTCTTTTTGTCAAAAATTAAAATTTCCTGAAAATTGAGGGTCAAACTATTTATGGGTGATTTTCCACTAATGGGAAAATGTGTCTGGGGAAAGTTTATATGATTTTTTTGTATATTTAGATATAGTACAAGACGTATTTAACCTTTTTGACCTAAAAACAAACTATAAAACTGAAATTTGGTGAGAATGAACTTTTGGGTCTACTGAATAAAAATCAGGTGCGGGGTAGTGGGTAGTCGCCATCTTGGAAATAATTGATTTTTCAAAAAAGCTATTTGATAAAATTGCTTCTGTAGGGTGGCCTCTTTGGATTTTCCTAATTTTTTTGACGCAGTTATACAGGGTGTCCCAAAATTGCTGGGACACAAGCTATCACGTGTATAGTAGAGGTCAAAATAAGTCGATTGGACCCAATTTATTTATATACCAAAAGGTACCGTTTGCCCGTGAGAAGAATTATAGAAATTATTACATTTCAACATACATTTTTTTAATATTTGCTCTATTTCCAAAAAAAGTTGTTTTTCTAGGATACATTTTTTTTCGCCTGAAGGGTCTCTAGTGTGATTCTTGGTCCTTTATTTGGCGTTTACCCGAACCCTTTAGTTTTAAAAATAGCGTCGTGAGAGCATGACCATTTTTAGGCGAGGGGAAAGGATTAGAGATGAAGAGTGCAGGGGGTATTTGTAGGTACGTAATGCTCTTAAATTGAAGTAAGGAATGTAACGGTAACATATTATAAAATACCTCTGCTTCCTCTGAACCTAAGTCCGGGAGTATTTCGCGGATTCCAGCTGTACCCTCCCGATCGGGAAATACGGAAGCTCGGCGGAAACTTTGCGTGATCAACCTCGGTTCCGGCAGCGTTCTCGCCTCCGGCCCCACCGTCTCTGTTTGCGCGCGCACTATTCTGTCGGTTCCTGATCGAAGCTATTGGACTCATTCGCACATCTTGCAACTCGATTATATCTTCGTTTGTTTGTTGTGCATCTTTTGTTTTACTTCCTGAAACATTATTGTTTATTTCTAGTCAACCTAATATGTTAACAGTTTATTGAAATTGAAAACTGTACTTATTCGAATGGCAAGGGAAAATTATACCTTTCTGTGTAGCAATTTAAAAAAAAAAAATATATTAAGTAGGTAGGTCCATGAATTTGGAAAATCTCTCAGGTATTTTTCCATGAGCTGTTGCATGTCGGATTAGAAATTATAGGTCATGTGATACAGTTTAAAATGTTTCTAGTTACTAAACCGAAAGCGATACAGAAGTAGGTACTTTTATTCAGTTCAGTGTGTCTTTCCCATCAATATGCTTCATTTGAAAAAAAATGTGCTTTTTATCATTGCTTATTTTTTCATCTTTATTGAAAAATGTTGTAATCTCTTTTCTAGTTTGGTATGCATGACACGTTGAATTTAAGTATACACTGTTTCCTATCAGAGTTGTGCCGATTACACAAAAAAAGTAATTGAGTAATATTACAGTTACTTTCGTTTTCAAAAGTAATCGATTACAATTACAGTTACTAAGAAAAGTAATTGGTAACTGTAATTAATTACTTTTATGCGACTACACGCCCAGCTCTGTTTCCTATGGCTTAGCAGTTTATATTAGGAACATAAATACCGGTTATTTTTTTATCTTCAGCTTCTTTTGTCTTTTTACTCTTCTTCTTGGCCCTGGCGCCCCAGTAGGTATAGTTGACGGCAGCGTATTCGAGGAGAGCGGCAAATACAAACACGAAACACATCACTAAGTAGATATCAATGGCTTTGACGTAGCTGATACGCGGTAGTGAACTGCGTACACCAGTGCTGATGGTCGTCATCGTAAGCACGGTTGTTATGCCTTGGCACAAGAACATGCAAATTATTGACAGTTTAATATAATCAAAGGACAATCACATTTTAGTACATGTAACGATCAATGTTGATTTTCCAAGTTTTCATGGTTTCCGGGCTTGTAGGCCGTGATCCGGTGGTATTTCTACCTGACGTTTCGTCTACAACTGCGGTAGACATTCTCAAAGGCGATGTGGCAGCGGTCGAAGTGTCCTCCTTGGCGGCTCACAGGTCAGTGTGGAGGACACCAGTCACTAACACACTGACCTGTGAGCCGCCAAGGAGGACATTTCGACCGCTGCCACATCGCCTTTGAGAATGTCTACCGCAGTTGTAGACGAAACGTCAGGTAGAAATACCACCGGACCACGGTCTACAAGCCCAGAAACCATGAAGACTTTTTTGTTTGGTGATCTACTGATGGCTAGCTTAATATAGCAAAAATCATGGTTACCTTGATTTACGTACAATTTTTATTTTTTTTAGTAAAATATTTTTTTCTCGAAAATTATATATTTTAGAGAAAAAATATATTTAAATTTTTTTCATATTATAATAATATCTAGAATTCATTTATATTTTTTTTTTACCTATGTTAATACGTGACATTGAGAACGTTTTTTTTAATATCTCAGGATTCACTGAACCGATTTGACTCAAAATCTAATCAGATCTAAGTTAAAGGCTGATAAACACAATAGAACAATCGGCATGCCCGTATGTTGTTCCGTTCTTAAGATATCGGAGGCGAAAAATTGACCACATACAGACATCAGTAAGAAAATGATCTTAAACGATTGCTAGGGTCTCAAAACGTGAAATCTGTTAAAATCTCGAAATATTTTTTTCGGACTAAATCCATTACTTCCCTACCATAGTAGAGGTGGGAAGTAAAAATGCATTTACACATTTTTTGACATAAAAAAAAAGTATTTTCGGTATTTTTGACATGCCTAGAGCGACTCTGGCACTGGTGGCTTCATGGTTGATCCAAAATGAAACCCAGGATAGCATAACGATCAGGATACTAGGCAGGTAGGTTTGGAATACGAAGTAACCAATGTTCCTTTGAAGTTTGAACGAAAGCGATAATCTCTGGTAGATTCCGGTAGCTAATCGCTCTTTCCTGTCGTTTGTTTCGTAACCGATGATTGTAAATTGTGGAAGCTCCGCCTCTTCAACACCGCGTACCGGTGTCTCCATCCAGTACATCACGACGTCCATCACTGTATATCCGTCTGAAATAATAATTAACAAAAATATCTGAGTTTTAGCCGAAAACTAATATTTACACGATTTTAATAATTCTTCAAACATCATTGCTTAAAATACTTAAAAAACTAAGGTGTGCTTTTATGAAACCACGATGCAAGTGTTTTTAATCCAAAATCGCCGAAAGTATTATCAAAACCACGTAAACAAAATTATTTTTGTTTACGTGATTTTGATAATGTAATTTGAACCCTGATCAGCATGGAGACGAACTTAAGAATCCAGATTCTATCGTTGGTGGTCAATGGGTATTTAATATGCTGTTCGATTATGAATATTCGTGCGATATTAGTTATGTAGACGTACAATATAGTCATGAACATAACGTCGCTACTTTTCGATGAGTACTGATCTGGTTGACTACCATCACACTTGTATGCAGTCGTACAATATAGTTATGAACATAACGTCGCTGCTTTTGAATGAGTAATGGTCTGGTCGATCGCTTCGATTGCACGTGGCGTGACGCTCGACATGCATAGCCGAACGAAAAAATCGAGGCTAATAAAGTTTTTCTTTA
Source organism: Mongoloraphidia duomilia (assembly GCA_039654895.1). Taxonomy (NCBI): domain Eukaryota; kingdom Metazoa; phylum Arthropoda; class Insecta; order Raphidioptera; family Raphidiidae; genus Mongoloraphidia; species Mongoloraphidia duomilia. The sequence goes on along the minus strand of CM077524.1, from coordinate 42,925,391 downwards.
AAATGAGTAAGTACCTAATAGGTAATATTTTGAATACATATTCACAGGGACCATATAAATTTGATGTAGAATTAAATTTTTAAGAGTCCTAACCCTATTTCTTCACCTTGCCTTCTAATTTTATCTATTTGATAAATTTCAGTTTCTTGATGACTTCATTTCATAATATCTAAGTAGAAAACGGTAACTTTTAAAAAAAATTTCATACCAGAAGTTGAATCGGAAGTTTAATCATATTTTGCATCGATTACTCTTCACATATGAGCAGAGCCATCCCCAAAATTTTCGGAAGCCTGTGCGAGGCTTTGTGTACTTATGTAGAGCTATAGTAAGCAAAGTTAGTATGCGAGGCCCTTTTTAACAAGACTTTAAACAGAACGAAGCAAATAAATATTTGATATAATTTTTCTGTTCTTTCTTTTTTTGTATTTATTCAGTACAAAAAAAATGTATTTTTTTATTGAATAAGAGCTGCACGTCGCAGAGCTCCTTTATGTATTGGGCCCTTTGTGACATTATTCGCTCGGTTGGCTTTGTAAATTACGAATATGTAATCGAGAATCGAAGACATAGATCATTCAGCATAAATTTAGACTACATATTACATACTGAAATTTAAATGATATGCGAAAGGTTTAAGAGAAAGGGGACTTCTCTCATGCGAAAAATAATTATTTCAACAAATAAACCAAAGTTAATTATTGCGTTCAAGCCTATATCATATTAAAAAGACATAATAACAATAATTTTAATTTAGCTGATTGGTTTTTCTTTACAAAAGAGAAACGTTTTAATCCAGATTTGCAAATTTGCAAAATTATCTCACGTTGATAAATTATTGTAATAACAATAAGTCGCGCTATTAAATGATGAGACAGTTGAAATTAATTCATTATTGTTTTCGTTTATTACGCCCGGTTTGAAAATGATATAGCGACATCCGGATTTATAGGGGTTGTTTATTTTCCGTGCTTTTAACGAGATATTATTGTATTCGTTGTTATTAACACGCCTGTGTTAATTTTAATTCAAATCTAATTGGACAAAATTAAATTGAACATAGAAATATAATTTGATTCATGCAAAATAATACAAATATATTATAAAATCTGAGACGAACTGATGTATGTCATATATAGTAACTGTTTTATAGTGAATTTTGAATTAAATTGGCTCCCTACTGTTTTTAATAAACGTTTCGGTTGGGAGATCGTTAGAAATACATTTAGGATGATTATTATTTGCCGTCCAATCCGTAAACATTTGTTTTTTAGAATTTAAAGATAGGTTAGTAATCTATATAATATATAATTTAATTGAAAAATATAAAAAGAAATGTCCTGACTGAATGAGTGATTCATCAACGCACAGGTCAAACCGCTGAAGATATAAACTTGAAATTTAGACAGAAGGTTAATTTTGTGACAAGAATACCATGCGCTCATGGATGTTTTGTGATGTCATTTAGTTTTAAGAAAAGCTGTTATTTGATGCAGTTGAAAGACGGTAATGACCTGAGATGTCGACGCGTCTATAATCTACAATAAATAAAATAAAATAATTGAAGTATAGTTATATAAATAAGACTTAATTCTTATTTTAACGTTGTGAAGACGCTAATGACCTCAGTTGTCGGGCGTCTATAATTTACAATTCATTAACGTTGTGAATGGATAAAAGATCAGTATAAATGAGTACACACATAAAATATTAGCCCGTTTAATTATTTAAATTAATTTAATTCCAACAACATTAAAGCGAGTGAAGCCGCGGGTTAAGAATAGTTATTGATAAACAATGGACGGAAATTAACGTTGTAAGATATACAGTAGAACCACAATATAGTATAGAATCTGAGCTGCTGCCATATTTTACGGCGCATTACAGATTTGATTTAGTTTTTTATAGCCAGATACCAAGAGATGGCAGGAGCCACGCGGATATAAAACGAAGAAGAAACAGAATCAGAAGAAACAACTGCTATGCGCCAAGAAATTGAATCTAGATACCAGGAAGAAATTTGTAAAAACGTACGTTTGGCGCACTGAGCTATATGGAAGCCAAACATGAACCATAGGAGAGACAGACAAGAAAAAGATAGAGGCTTTCGAAATGTGGTACTATAGGCGAATGCTGAAGATAAAGTGAACGGACAAAATCAAGAACGAAGAGGTGCTAAATCAAATCGCGGAAAAGAGAAGTTTATGGAAAATAATACAAAAAAAGGGGGATAGATTTGTAGGACACTAATTAATCAGGCACGATAGTCTAGTTAGAGATATTCTAGAGGCAGAAACTGGAAAAGAAAGAGGACCGGGGAGGCCGCGTTTAGAACATTGTTCGCAGATAGTAAAAGATGTAGGATGTTCTAGAATCTAGGGTAAATGAAATGAAGAAACTAGCTAAAGATAGGAGAAAGTGGAAGTACGCATCCAACCAATAAACGGACTGAGGACCTTATGATGATAGCTGTAATATTATATTATTATTATTTACGTACAGCTCTCAATTTCAACGGTGCAGTTTTGTGAATCGAGGGGATAATAGTGCAGGTCCATCATGCAAGCGAGCGTCGTGGTGAACCGCATTCCGTAGGTGATGCTGCCGTCGCCATTTAATCTTACCAGCTTGTTACGTTCTGTGACATCGTGTAGAAAACTGAAACAATTATAATTTTTTTATTGAACAGTATTAAGATCGATTTATACTATCCGGTCAGACTCGGCGCGGGATCGTAGCGTTTCCGGCAAGTCAAACATTTTTACATGCATTTCAAATACGAATATATTTTATTGTATTTAGTTAACCCCATCCGTTCAGACACGTATCAACACTCGTATCTTAAATACATGTAAAAATGTTTGTCTTGCTGGAAACGCTACGTTCCCGCACTGTGTCTGACCGGATAATATAAATCGAGCTTTATTTGTGTAATATACGGGGTCGATATTAAAGATGGAAGGTCAGATTTATAAATAATGCATTACTTTTGGTAATAATTACATTGTCGATTGAATTTTCTGAACTTTATTTAAAAAAAAAAATGATTTTTTAAATCTGACCACGGATTTTCTACAAAAGATATAAAAATGTTACTAAATTGTTGGTGTCTTTGTGTTATTCTGTAAATCTTTCCTTGTTCTATAGTAAGCAAACTACAGAATTTTGAACAAACATGAAAAAAGGCAGGGTGTTTTAGTATATTTTATTACAAGAACACCTTAAAATAAAACAAATTCCTTAAATCGTTTTGCTTTTGTTGAAAACATAATATACGCTTGTAGATTACTGTACCTACTGAATAAGTAAACAGTTAATATTATGATATTGATTTATTAAACAATCGAATCACGTTCAAATTCTTGCCGGATTATTAATTATTCATTACAATATGTTGATATAGCAATTCGCAAATATCTAAACGAACAAGCAAATGATTTTAGTTGATATGTATCATACGTTTTGGTAAAAAACAATAAATACAACAATGAGTTAAGTTTTTGTGGTTATAATATAATAATTATTAAACAGAAAGTAGCCATTCCACAAGCAAATACTTTTCTTAACGTAATCAGTCGGCAACCTGCCATCGTGATGTTAAACGTCAAACAATTAAGATATACAAGGAACAAATCAGAAGCCACTGTCAGGACTTGAACCCGAAATTCCCAGTTTCCGGCTGGTTGAGTTACCACTTACTCACACAGTGTTGAAGTAGGTTTATATAGGAAAGGAACAGATCCCACTCTCGGGTCACTGTGTGAGTAAGTGGTAACTCAACCAGCCGGAAACTAGGAATTTCGGGTTCAAGTCCTGACAGTGGCTTCTGATTTTTTCCTTGTATATCTTCATTGTTTGACGTTTAACATCACGATGGCAGGTTGCCGACTGATTACGTTAAGAAAAGTATTTGCTTGTGGAATGGCTACTGTCTATTTAATAATTATTAAAAAACAATTTTATAAAAATACCAGAACAAAATTAGGTTACGGGAATGGTGAGAATGAATTTAAGTTACTGTCACAAAACACAGTTAGTACTGCATTTATATGAAGAGTTGGTACCTGTTTTTATCGTTGGCAAAAAAAGTATCCGGCACCCAGATGTTTTCAGCAAAATCTCCAGAGAGTGTTAAAACCTCTTCATCGTTGCTGAAAGCCAGTCTTTCGTCTTTCCAATATTGGTTAAGGTACATGGTTATTGTGTAATCCTGTAACAATAGGCATATTGATATCTATTGACGACCTTTAATGATAACAGAGTGGACGCAAAAAATTGAAATTGATTCGTTGAAAAATACATAGCAAAACTCTTGATGTGAGTCTAGATTGTTTATCTAGGTGTGTAATGGACAATATTAAGACGAGTGATGACAGTATGTAAAAACGAGTGATAGCGACACACGAGTCGTAATACCATTACGCACGAGATATATATGGTATTTTTTGCATCCATTAAAAATAAATAATATGATTTTCGTTGCCATAGTTACACTCTACCGTGCATAAAAAAGTTTCACTTATCAAATATCAAATATAATTTAAAAGCACCTACTATTATGTAAATTTGAAAAAAAGGAATGTTTAAGGATAAAATTATAACAATGCCGGTCGAAATATTTATTAAAATATTTTTGAAGAAATGTCTTGACTCCTGATAAAGCTGATGTTTTAAAAAATGAAAGTAATTACATGTTACAAAGAAGAAATCCTTATGTAGCGAAAAAGACATTGACCACCAGCTCAGAGTGTGTACTTGACCCTATTTTCTGTTCTTGTTCCCGTTAAGGGAGAGCAGTGGCTTTTGTTAAAAAGGAGGTAATCGAAAGAAAAATGTTCAGCGATTTATCACGTTAGCGCAGTGGTAGCTCGTATAGTCACGGGTGAAACTATTGCTTGTTCGGAACAGTTATTATAACCGTTACTGTTATTTGAAAATAACTGGTTACCAAAAAAAAAAGACAGTCTGTTATAAGACAACTAATAATTGATATTACTACAATCGTTGGCGAAGACCAAAAGATATTTTCTAAACAGCAGCATATCAACAAATAATGAATAGGTACCTAATCCATAACAAAAAAAGAACAAAATACTTTTGAAACTGAGACGTTTTTGTGAGTCAGAACGCTTTTAAGAAACGGAATGTCTTTTGAAAAAAGATGTTATTTTAGCAATAGTTATTTTTTACAGTGGGTAAGTTCGGTTTTGAATTCAGATCGATCTGAGTTCTCTAATGCGTTCGAATTTAACATTTATATGCTCTGAAAGATCTCTATCCTGCGTTCGGACTTAAAATCTGGAGGAGATCGAGCACGCTCTATGAGCTCCGAGGAAAGCAAGCGAGCAAGCAGATTTAACCATCTTCAGAGCATTCATTTTAAAAATAAGCGGAAACACTTGTTGTGAGAATGGATACATTTCGAAGTTTATTTATATGAGGTAATTTTTCAATAGGTAAAAATACACGACTAATATTTATTCAAAGAATAGTAATAACCATTAAATCTATATCGCACAGAATGATTAAATAAAATATTTATTATATCTAAGGGTCGAAAAAATCGACAACCGGTAGTACTATTAATTTTAAAATAAAGGAATAAAATGAAAAAAATTGTGAATCATGATTTATTATTATAACAATGCTGAATCAAAATGAAGAGCAGTAAAGAATATATTTCGGCTTTAGTAATAAGAATTTAACTTACTGGCGCCATTTTATTCTGACGTTTGGAAAAATTTGCTAGATTACGTTCGGAATTGTTTAGATGGCTCGATTTGCTCGCTTGTCACGTGACCAAAAATCTGTTCGCTTAACTCAATCAATCGAGTGCAAAACCGAACTTACCCAGTATACCTTTGGTAACTGTTATTTTAGAACCTGTTTCCGATAACTGTTCCAAAATAACTGTCATTGTTATATTTTGGTCTTATTACTTGTGGTTCCTCACTAATTTAATAAGAGAGTTGATTAAACGGCGTCATGTGAAATGCTACCCCCAAAATATTCTTTTCGTCATTTTTATCCAAACATCTAGGCGACTATTATTGTAAAAAAGAAATAATGAAAATTGTTCATGTGCAACTTTAAAAAATGGATGACACAGAAAGAACTTATCGTTTTAAATATGTGCATTACTAGCGATTACCTGCGGCTTCACTCGCGTCAATTACGGTTTTGACAAAAACCTTATCCTAACCCAATCCCACCCGGATAAAAAATGACTTGTATATTAATGCTGGGTTTCTGATACTACTTTCAGCTTTAACGTATAAAAAATACCAAATTTTGACTTTTGGCTACAGTCATTTTTTCGTGACGTTTTGTTTCCATAAATTCAATATTTTCTTTTTAAATGCAACATTTTGATTTGCTGTTCCTGAATGGATAAGGACTAAGAGGTCACCATTTAGACGCTCTCATCGCCGATACATTTTCCAATTTCCGCGCGTGCATTCCCTCCTCGCATTCCCCTCCGTATTTCACCATTTACAAGCACCTTCAATATGATGTGCAAATCTATCAATATGAAGGTACATAAAGAGCTTATGCTCCACACGAGGAAATGTGTTCCTCGTACATATAAGCTGCTTGATAAATCGAAAACCCTTCCGATATTATCCGCGCCGTTCACGTTTTCTCTAGAAAATCAATTTTCATATCGTTTTTTCCAACTTTTTTCGCGTTAATTACAAACATTTGTGGAACTTAATGTACCAACAAGTGAATCGCTTTTCATTAATTTTTTTAATAGGTAGTAGTCTATATTATCAAAAGTTAATTAATATAAGGGCCAGCGCATACAATCAATTTTTAATCGCACAACTGTTTAAGTAGTTGTTTGTTAAAAGGCTCTCAAGTCTCGTGGGATCAGAAGGGACTGCGTATACTATCGACACTATAGTTGTACAACAAAAAAAAATCATAAAGTCGCATCGAGCGTCTTTTGACTTTTCTGTTGAACAACTATCGTCGGCAGCCTTTTTACCACGCGCATGAAATGTTTTTAAATTTATAAATAGGGTAAAGGCGTCGATTAGAATAGATAAAAGTACGTTATTTTTTAAAATTTCTAGTTTCGTTTGTTTTCGATAAATATTATAGTCTATACCGGGGCGAAGAAAAACCAGAAAATATTAATTTGCCAGTGAGTTATACAGGGTGTTTTAGACCGATCGCCTACGGACTGTATAGTGAAATAGAAAAAAAAATTTTGGGCAGAAAAGTTCTTAGACATTTTTTGATCCGATGTATCGTGATTATCACCAATAAGTGGGGGAGTAGCCGTGGTTTATTAATATTCCTTTGTATTCCGCTCAAATTATTGGTGTTAATTAATGTACTGTCCGTAGGCGATGGATCTGAGACACACTCGACTACAGGTGGGTAGTCGGGAATCGATGATTTTATGTAAGCACATTTTTATTGATTTGGACCTTATCCTTTCCTCTGTGAGATAAAATAAGAAAATCGCAGACCCCCACACTCTGCGAGGCTATATTACATTTTTTTATTAAATTAATATTTTTTAATTTGTAAAGAGTAATGGAACCTTTGGCGTAAAGATATAAGGAGATGATGCTAAACATGGTTGGCGAAACGTACGTCAAGAATTTTTAAATGGTCTGGTATTTTGTGGTTATTTTAACATTTCGTATTTAATTTAATTTTTTATCTCACATAAGACATTTTTATCCCTCTTCTCCCCTTGTCATAAAAAATAAGGAAAATCAGAACTCCCCCACCCCTAAACTTGCTTACGTAATACTTGAACAGTCTCTATTATACTTTTAGAATTTATTTATTATAACCAAAGTTTGATTTATTAAAAAAACAATACGCCTAACGAGGACATCAATTTGTCCTTTGTGAACGTCCTTGTATCATTATAAATGTATTTTGTAATATCGATTCTAAATTGAATAAATTTGCAAGAAAGAAACGTCGCGTCGCATGTATATTAGAAGTCAAGTAGCGTTTAAACTGGTATCCAGATTCCAGATAACCTCAGGGTGACGGGAAGGTCAATGCACGAGGAAGGAATTGTCAAACGGGGAATCACTGACGAGAGGCGGAATAATTGTATATGCTTCTGATGTTTCTAGTGGTAGCGTTGACGAACTTAAATACATGTGAAACAAAGGAATGTTTTATTCAAAGCTACTGTGAAAACAAATGGTATACGTCTTTGATAACAAAAATTGTTAAGTAATATGATTTCTTTTCGAATTAACTTTAATTTCGAATTTAAAATTTTGCAAGTTAATTGCTTTTTTAATTCTTAGCCATTTTCTATTATTCAGTCATTTTATAGATATGTATACGAATTATTATCACTCACCATGTTCACTTCTGATATTGAATCAAAACTAGCTATCGTCAGATCCATTCCAACAGAAAGTGGGTCACCTGTAAATAAACATTAATTAGTGTGATCACAGTAATCTGTAAATTTTATGATTTATTCGCTATAAAGTTTATAATTAATATAAAAATATAAAGCTTTGAAGCATAAAAAGCACAAAATAGACCCAATAATAAATATATTTAAGATACTTTCCATATGAATATAACAGACATAATGTTTCCAAGGTAGAATTTTGCAAACTGAATCGGAACACTTGACGCGACGCGCTCTATTACTAAAAAGTGTGTTCAGGAAATATTACAATCTCGTATGGAGGTTATAGACCTATCTATGGGCTAACTGTGTCGAAAAAATTGGAAAATTTAAAAGCAGCCATTCTGCAGAAGCAATTTTAAAATTAGTATGTTCATTCCAAACCTAAACTGAAGGGAATAAAACCTTTTCCATCTTTCCCCTAATTAATTTCGAATTGAATCACCCAACCACTGAACTATGAGGTCTATATACTTTTTTTATTTCATAATGTAAATTTGTTTGAATTATAAAATTTTCCGTAGATGTTTTTGTTTTATTTTTACATTACAACAGTCTCGCTAACGTTTAGTTTATCTAAACCTTTGAGACAAAAGCATAACGTCCTTTTTTAACTCGTTTTTCTTTAGTTTATGTTGCAAGTTACAGAATGTTATGTGGCGAATATTTAGCACAGTTTACTGACTCGAGTACGCTTCTCCTTTTTCCGCAAGATATGTCGTGCGGTGGAGGCAAAGAGCATTTCAGTGTTTTGCTTCAGGCATTAATGTTCCGACACCTCTTCATCACGTAATAATAGAGTAAAGTTGCCTTTGTTAGCGAACCTAAGTAGTTTGTGAATCAGAATACCATAGAACAATGTTTTTCGTAATGCGGCACGCTACATGCAATAATAGGCCTGCAGTAAAAAACCGTATTTTTGCAGTGAAAGCAGGAAAACACATTTTTCACACTAAAGAAGCGCGAAATTATTTTTAGAAAGTTTTTCCACAGTATTCTTACCTGATATATTTTCGACAATTTTGCAAAAGAACGAGTTATTTTTGACTTGGTTTTGTCAAAAATTACAGTTTTTTTATATTAGATACAAAGTGCTGCTATATGTCCCTAACGCATATGCATACCTAATACTATCTCATAAAGACGTCCTTATATTTTGAGTAACGAAAAAAATTCATTTATTAACTGACGATACCAATATGAATAAATTGCATTACCTCCAAAATTTGGTCGAAGTCGAATGTCGTAGTCATCGAGGAGGCGCTTGATTGTGTGTGTTACATTTTCTAAGCGATCCGACACCATTGTTTTCTGAGTTCTGTAACAAATTTCATATTAATAAAAGAATTTCACAGCGGAGAGGTCACAGATTTTTACCAACTCTTTTTTAAGTTTAATGAAAGCTCAAAAACATATTCTATCTATGGAATCTTATGTTACGACATATTTTATTTAAAAAATGCAAAGAATTCGTAGTGTATAGCTTTTATTAAGCCTGCAACGTTCACTTCGAAGAACTGTGAGTAACTCCTTGTATTTTAACAAGGCAGTAAAATTGTTTTTTATAGAGCATGGATATTTATAGTAGATTATATTTCTAGTGTCGTAATGAGGTATATTACTGACGAGTTGTGACAATACGTTAAAAAGAGAGATTAAGCTAGCAGTCACACGAATCATAATATATTTACGCACGAGAAATATATGGCATTTATATTACGTGTGTATGTATACGCGTGTGTATGCATGCATGGAATCGGTCAGTTAACAGACAGGTATGTTGTAAGTGTTTTCAAAACACACTAGTGTGGTAAGTAAACATTTTCCATAATGATTTATGTTTATTTACTGTGCGTGCGCACTGAGACAGCTACTCGTGGCCTACTAAAAATGAACTGTCAATTTTTTTTTTGAAAATACCGAAAATGAATTGAAAAGTAGCTATTTTGCAGTGGGTATGGCAAAAAATACCATATAATTTCTCGTGCGTAATGATATTATGACTCGTGCGACTGTTAAAACTCGCTAAATGGCTCGTTTTAACTTACTGTCACTACTAGTCAGTAATATACCTTAATACGACACTAGAAAGACATTCTACCATTAACTGTTCCTTGTCTGAATTTCTTCATTTTATTAACCGACTTCAAAAAAAGGAGGCGGTTCTCAATTCGGTTGTATTTTTTTTTATGTTTGTTACCTCATAACTCAGTCATTTATAAACCGATTTTGAAATTTTTTTTTATTTTGAAAGGATACACTTTCAGATTGGTCCCATAGAAATTTCATCAAAATCGGTTCAGTAGTTCGGCTGATTTAAATAAAAGTGAGTAACGGCGTGTGATTCTTTAAGGTAAATGTCACTTTTTGACACTAAAAAGTAAAAAATAAAAAACTTTAAAAAAAAACCGTCAAAAAACCACTAAAAAGAGGAAAATAATGAAATTTCGAGGTCTGTGCCAATTTAATAAAATATGAAGTTGGTTAAAAAGAAGATATCAATCACTATACTATACTTTTTAACCGACTTCATATTTTATTAAATTGGCACAGACCTCAAAAATTATTTCATTATTTTCCTCTTTTTAGTGGTTTTTTGAAGGAGGTTTTTTTTTTTGTTAAAAAGTTTTTTGTTTATCAGTGCCAGTAATTTTTTAAAATGGTGTTATATTAATATTTTTTAAGATAATTTATAATTAAAATTTCAATTGAAATTAAATTTTCCACACGCGCACGTTGACAACCGTTTAGGTATCGATTAAAAATATTGAACAATACTCTAAAATAATAACCCCAAAAAGAGCAGATATGGTCTCGTGAAGAAAATGTGACTCTAGCTTAAAAAATAAATTGTTCAATTTGAATAGAAATGTGAATATTACTTAACTAGAATTTTATGGAACCTGTCCAGTATCCCCCCATTTTCAATTGAATAGTAAGTAATTTCGATTTAAACGGTGCTTTTCTAAAGAATTGTTCTACCGTGTAAATCGAGGATTAGTTGTATTTATAAGTAATAAAAAATATTGTCTTAATTAGAACAAGAGACCATTTTCATGTATTTAAAGAACTGAGATACATAAATTGTGACCAATCTGTAGGTATAAATAAAATATGGTAGTATATGTATGTATAAAATATTATGTTGCCAAGAATCCACTTATGATCCACGAATTTTCAATTATCTGAGTGTTCGGACTGGAGCTAAATAGGGCAGTGCACTTTGAAAATGGAACGTCTAGTGACTTCGTCACAAATTAAAAAAAACGGTTTTAAATTACTTCGTGCAAAAACAATGGTAGAAAAAGACAATCACGGCAAGAATATTATGTTTACTCCTTTGGAGAAGGTGAGAAACAATAGGGATGTGGGGTGTCCTTTTGAGTCCCTTTAAGAATTAAAATCTTATTATTGAATTTAACAGACAATATGATGAAAAACATCAAATCAGTGACAGATTAATTCAGTTTTTTTTAATCATTTTTTGTTGTCAGTATCTCGAATACAGCTCAACACTACCTATTTGATGAAATTTATACAGATTATAGAGAAGTATCAATTATTTACAACTATCATCGTCTACCTTGTAATTTTTTTTTTGCATACTGGCAGATCTCATATTGACATTTATCGATTTGGGGAGAGATTTGTCAGGAATTTACAAGGCAGACGATGATAATAACATTACAAATTATTGATACTTTTCATGATCTATATTTTCATCAAGTAGTTGTGTTCGTATTCAAGATACTGATAACAAAAAATTATAAACAATTGAATTAGTCTGCCAATTCATTAAGGTCGAAGCCCTCTATTGGGCTTAGTCACAAACTATCCGAGGAGGTCGTAGCAACGGAACAAAGCGTTGAATGAAGGTAAAAGTGCACAAAATATATGTTTTTCACGAATGACAGTTTACAAAGGTAAGCATATTGCAAAAAGATATTGTTCAGTTTTCACTTGAAGTTTTGTAATAAATAATTCTGTCGTAATACGACTTTTAACCGTTGCACATAACCTGATTGTTGTTACTTTACATTAGCGGAATGTTTTACAATGTGTAATTTTGGTTTTTATATGTAGATTTCTCGAGCTTTTTGATCATGTCAAGCTTTAGATAGTGAAGTATATAAAACTGAGAGCGAATTCCGTGAGGTACTTGGAAAATAGAGCTGACGGAAGCAATCTTTTTCGTTTGCACTGAGTTCTGAAAATATCGAAATTAAATTTCACTAAAAACGTTTCGTTACGTCAGCACATAAATGTTGCAATAGGAACTTACGACGCGGAAAAAAATCATTTCCGTTAAAATGATCACTGCATGAATGAATAAATTGTAAATTATAGACGCTCGACAACAGAGGTCATTAGCGTCTGAATAATCACTGCACAAATGAGTGCTTTCTATTACCAGTCTTATTCCAGTTGAACCCATCTATCGCTTCCTCAATTCACTATTTTCAGGAAATTTGTGAGAGGAAAATGCTGTATAAGTATTTTGGCAACAAGGAATTGAACACATGTAGGTAAGGCATTTCTGAAACTACTTAATACAAATCACAGGTAAGCTAATGTAAAGTAACAACAATGAGGTTATACGTGTAAAGGTTAAAAGTCGTATTGCGACAGGATTATTTATTACAAAACTTCAAGTGAAAATTGAACAATATCTTTTGTAAACTGTCATTCGTGAAAAACATATATTTCGTGCACTTTTACCTTCATTCAACGCTTTGTTCCGTTGCTACGACCTCCTCGGGTAGTTCGCGACTAAGCCCAATAGAGGGCTTCGACCTTAATGCCAGACGCGAATAGTGTTGTCCAATAGATTTTTGTACGACCACAGCTTGGACAGTTAACAAATAACATTCCATAATTTTAAACAAATTGACTTTATTCTATGGTAACGTTTATGTTGTTTTAAAACCAAAATTGACAAGTGGTAACTTTTTTAACTTCTTAAGAAAAAATGATTTTCAATTACGAGTACGCCTGTTTGGACCACCCGATTCTTGTGATGATTACGATTGCCGTCATGAGCATTATAGTTGCTGCCGTTTTAGTGAACAAAGATTTTCCCATCCATCCTCCACACAGAGCATAAATGGTGACAATAATAATTATAGTGGTAAATAATATAATTATTATTTCTATTTTTTTTATTTTTAAGAATTCGCTATGCGCTTTTTGTTAGTCTGTAACAGTTGGGTTGTATTCATAATCAAAAATTAATAAAAGGAGCATTTGATCGAATACGTAAAAATATTAATTATACCTACCTATATCTATTTTTTACAATCTAGGTATTGATCTCATGTATTACTATTTCTCTATCAGTTTCTGTAAAGTTAAAAAAATGGTGAACATTTGAAAACTCTAAATGAATCTATATTATATCACAAATTATAAATTTACCGACAGTAAAATTTTTAAATATAAAAAATCAATAACTAGAAACAATGGTTTCGAGTTTGAATATCTGATTGTTTTTGGGTAGCATTCGAAATAAAATTATTTTTTATCTAACTTCGCGGCATTTTTTCTTAAAAAATATGGATATTATTTATTTTAATGCGTTTACAAATAAATATGAATGAATCATTCACTATTGTTCAAACTTTCCTGTTTATATCTAAACGCACTGACAGGGATCGGTTTGAAAGTGACTTTTGAAAAAAAAATTATAAAAATTATAGAAACGATAATAGACGCTGATGACCTCAAATGTCGAACGTCTGTAATCTATAATCTATCTATAGAAACGGAATTAAGGAATTAGTAGTTGTCAAAATTTTCGTTTAAAAATTTATAGTAAAAAAATATGTGTTGTTATATTGATCCCTGTTGGAATGTTCCAACCCTTACTTTCGTCGCTTTCTTGGCATTTATATTATTTTTATATTTCGTTACATCTTGTGGCAGATGTTAAAATCAATTCAGGTAAAAATCAAAATCAACTAAATTCTCAAGTCTTTAAATACACTTGCCAGTGCCGTCAGATTCAAATTAATATTTGTTAATATCTCAACTTTATAAGGGTGTATTATTCAAAATAAAAAATTACATGGTCGAGATTGGAACTCGAATCGTCCAGTTTCGTGCCAGGTGTTGTGCTAGCCATTACATCACGGTGCCATGACAGTAGGCATTTTTTAACGAAACAAAAAATTGTCTATTAAGGATAATAATACGTTTACTGCAGTCGCCAGTAAAAATTAGACTAACACCATATTAATTTAATAAAAGAAAATGACCAAAATAACAGACATTTTCTTTTATTAATTCAATGTTTATACAGACGAAAAATCATTTACACCATATTAATTTGTTTCTGCAATTTTAGCATTTCCAATTAAATTGCCAATTCAAGTTTACAGCCAATAAAAGCTTTCAAAATTTTGAATACTGTAAGAATTATTTGTTATCAGGAATTAATGAAGGCTTGAGAACAGCTGAGATGCCGTTGTTATTTGACGTAAGACTGTAGTGGAACGAGAACAGGTGGCTCTATTAACTATATCTGTTTTTGTCTTTACCCGCTTTACAGGCACAGTAAGGTATAGGGAGTAAGCTTTCCACCATTACTTTATTCCAGTGGTTGGTGATCTTAAATCCCCATCCACCCCCTTGCTAGGACAGAATATTATGTTTATAATTCTATAGAAACAGAAAATGTCAAATTCTCAAAATTTTAAGTAAACTCAAAAATGTTAGACTTTAGCAGCTGGCAAGTGGAAATATACTTTTGTTTCGCAATGATCATCTTTATATGTTTTCTATGTCTCGCAGTATCATGTTGGGATTTTACAAATAGTTAAAAAAACGGTACGTTAACTTTTCTTTACCGGATTTTGGTATTAATTTTTATATGAATAAAAGGGTTTTATATTATAATATCATTGTTTTTACTAAAACTTGTTATTGTTTTTTCTAAAAATTCTAAGAATAATACGTAAAAAATTGACCGTTTTTTTTTTGGTAAAATTAGAAATTCGGTTACATTTAGGACTATTTTCTGGTGGAATATGCAGCAAAAAACATATTTTTTTACTGTATTGACAAGTTCTTTCGCAAAATTACCGATAGTATAGGTATATCCGGTATGAATCTTTGAACCAAAATTACCAAACATAATTGCGGCAAAACTTACCAAAACGTTGTCTTTAAGGCTCCCACAGACCAACGCGGGACAGCGGGAACGGGAGCAAACGCGGCGCGGATATCAAATTATATGGCGGAATATGTAAGCGATATCCCCCTAACATGTCCCGCCATATAATTTAATCCCGCGTTCGCTCTCGTTCCCTCTCCCGCTGTCCCTTGTTCGTCTGTGGAAGTCTTAAAATTAAATAAAATATTATTAAAAAACTTTTATAGACAAGCTTTTATTGAAATGTACTAAAAAGGAAAAAATAATATTTCATAATTTTGGTTCATAATTATTATAAAAGCGGGGGTTGTAATCTCTATAATAGTTTATTAGTCGCAACCCCCGCTTTTATAATAATTATGAAACAAAATTATTAAATATTATTTTTTCCTTTTTTGTACTTATCAATAAAAGCTTGTCTCTAAAAAGTTTTTTTTTCTAATATTTTATTTTGTTCATTTTAGTCATTCAAAATTTTACCCCCTTTTGACATCCGTAGGGGTTGAATTTCGAGAAATCTTTTCTTAGTGGATGCTTACGCCAGAAAAGGAACCAACTGTCCAAATTTCAAGTTTATAGCTTTAACGATTTGTCCTGGGCGTTGATTAGTCAAAAAACCCTACATCCCCGTTTGACCCCCTTAGGGGTCGAATTTATTTCTAAAAACGATTTATTAGTGTATTTGCCATAATATGGCACATACACTATTGGCGTCGGTCGGATGGTGGGACCTAGGGATCGGACCAAAATTTCTCGACATTTCATAGCCTCCTGAACAATTTGACACCATTTTTGAAAATGTTTATATATATATGTATGTATATATTTATATATATATATATATATATATATATATATATATATATTATTTATTTATATATATATTTATATATATATATATGTGTGTACACGATAACTCTCGACAGACTTAATCGATTGAAACGAAATTTGGTACACATATTGGGACCCATCACCGCAAGAAGCCTATTTAAAATGGGCCCGATCGGACCATTTTCAGGGTTGTATTTAGGGGTTCCAAAAAGTTTTTGGGCCCAAAAATACCGAAAAATTTGTCAGAATCGTTTCAAAATTGAAATTTAACTCTTTAGTAAAGATTAAAACGTGCTGCTAAAATTTTAATAAAATCGGCCCGACAGGACCGGACTTTCAAATTTTATGAAAACACTAGTTTGTTGATACGGATTTACTTATGGAAGGGTGTATTTAATGTGGTACAGAGGTTGCATTGATAATAATATTGAAATTAAGAAAAAAATATTATTTTAAGGGATGTATTAAGGGGTTAAATTTTTTATTTTGTCCAAAAACAAACTTAAGTTTACGTATTAAAGCCACAAGGCCTGTATTAGCAAATACACTATATTGTCGGCAGGGTTTGGCACTGCGACCCGAGTTTTTTTCATATATTGTCATCGGGAATACACATGTGAACAAAATTTCAAATCGATCGGATACGTGGAAGTCGTTCAAAATTGACTTGCAAGTTTTGACCTAAACAAACAAATACAAACACACAAACTAATATACATTGCAAGTTAAATAAAAGCTTGTAAAAATATAATTAAGCAAAATCGCAGGATAGTGGACAAAATAATTTGATTTATTAAATTAAATGTACGACGTTTCGTCTATCCTGCGATTTTGCTTAATTTTATTATAATCACGATGGACACGATTTCTAATATAAACTTGTAAAAATATGTTTTTCCAGAGTTTACTCCAAATACTCCAAAACACACCAAAAACGCTGAGTATAAACTTTTGTGATGTCATATTTCTAAGCTTAGTAGCTATCTCGAACTTGTCAGTTCTGTCCAAAAATACGATTTTTTGCTGCAGGCCAATATTAAATAATATAATGTTATATACAATATGCACCTTGATACCAGAAAATGGCCGTTAGTATTAATTTTAAAATTTAAAAATTAAATAACAGTTATAGAGCCTAAATATTTGTTATGTATTTTCCCCAAAGAAGCGTCTAGTATTTGAATTTTTTTACTTTCGATCTATAAAGTTTTTACTAAATTTATTTATGCTGGCGTCTGAGACCGCTTTGGAGAATTTTATTACAATGAAATAGAATATGAATCCTCTGTTTTAATATGACAAAATGCTTTATAGTAGATACTTAGAAATTGACGTTCCTATAATTTTGTAAAAAAAATTGTGTGTCCCATCACATGGAGGAATGATAAACAAAATGGTTAATTCTCTTGTGCATAGCTTAATTGATAAAGGTACTAGTTTTAACTATTAACCGTTTCGACACAGTTAAATGTTACACTTCAAGAACATTTGCTGTGAAACGAATGTTTTTGAAAATATGTCGCGCTCTTTTTCCTTATCCCTTCTCTACGTTTGCGTTAAATATTTAAACGGTCTGAACTCGATTAAGAAGTTATACTTCAAAAACAAAAAATAGGTTTTACAGGAACTGATATGAATAACAAGTGTCTTCGAGACTGTTAATAGATGTTTCAGAGACTTATTTTAGAGTAAAAAGTGGATAAAAAATAAACTTTCGTGTTTTCTAGTTCAGATTCTGATGAACGACTTACCCGGCCGGCATGCATAATATGATCAGATAAAGATTGAACAAGAGAACTCGTCCAGCATGCCACATTCTGATCAGCCGCTATCACGTCGGTCGCAAGGACACTGCCGACGACAACAGTGACGACCTTTGACACGACATTCGTACCGGTTGTCTTGCGATCACTGTACAATCGGGTCGATGTTGGTTGTCTTGTGACAACTGTCAGTACAACGGTTTCATTTCAAATGCCGACGCATTCTAGGTTTTGCAATTTACACTATCTGGTTATTTAAAATAAGAAAAAAAATTGTAAAATACTATTGAAACACTATAAAAATTCGTCAAACATTATAAAAAATAAATAAATAAGGATTAAGTATGCCCTTTGGAATAAGGATTTTTTTTTGAGAAAGTAAAACAAAAAAATAATATTCGTCGATGATTTCCAGCAATTTTACCAAACTTCAGGATAACAATAATTAAAAATCTGTTTCATTTGGATTAAGAGATTTTACATGATGAAATAAAAAACAACGAACATTTAGAAATTATTAGTTTACGGAAAATTGTGGGATAGAATTTATTTGCGTACAGAAATGTATGAATCTTTTATCACGCGAAACATAATATGAGTATTTTTATAGGAATGAATACAAATTATTAACATAATTAAGGATTAAAAAATGAAAAAAGGGCGGATTAGGTATACAAAATCCTAAACAAATTAAATTATAATAAATATTAGTTTTCTAAATAATAATAAACGATATAATAACAAAATTCTGTTGTCACTTTATTTTAATTTTGTATTTCTTTTTTGATAATTGAATAATCAACATTTTATGAAAAATTAACACTCAAGTTTAATTTTTTTGAGAAAATAGGTTATTTTAAATATTTATATTCACTTTGTAACGTTTTTTTAAAAATATTAGTCGTTATTGTATTTTAAATTTCCAAAGAGGTTCATTGTATTTTTTACGATTAAGGGAAATTTAATTCTAAAAAAACAGAAGTGTTAATAGTGATTACATATTTGACCTACTTTTTCATGAACTATATTCCAATCAAGGTTAAACATCGATCATTATTCACAACTGATAATTAATCAATTAAATAATTAACCTAACGCTCCGTTATAATTACTATTCAAATATCTATGTAGTAGTCACACCGTTTAATTCCGGCAATAATTTACGTTTTATTGTGTTTATCAAATAAAAATAATAATGAGGTTGTGTTACACTGATGCGAAGCAGTGTGAGGGAGCGTCGAAGCTGCCACTCTGATGACAGCTTCCCAAAGGAACGCGCCGCGACGGTGGAGCGCAGGCGCTGACCAAGAAGCGCGCGACGACTTACAGCGACGCGATCTGTGCGTGCGTCGTCGAAACACAGAAACAAGAAAAACGGTTGGTTCTGTCGATACTTCGAATGCAGTGCCGTATTTAGCAACACTATGTAGCAATCTAATTTTTTACTCCAAATGACTTAATTTGAATTTTTACGAAATATTCATTTTCATCTCAGCATCTAACGTAATATGTATACTTATACAAATCTATTTTTTCTTCCCACCTCTACTATGGTAGGGAAGTAATGGATTTAGTCTGAAAAAAATATTTCGAGATTTTAACAGATCTTCACGTATTGAGACCCTAGCAATCGTTTAAGATCATTTTCTGATCTCTCTCTCTCTCTCTCTCTCTTTCTCTCTGTGTATGTGTGTGTGTGTGTGTATTTGGTCAATTTTTCGCCTTCGATATCGTAAAAACGGAACAGCATACCATGCCGATTGTTCTATTGTGTTTATCAGCCTTTAACTTAGATCTGATTAGATTTTGAGTCAAATCGGTTCAGTGGATCCTGAGATATTAAAAAAACGTTCTCAATGTCACGTATTAACATAGGTAAAAAAAATATAAATGAATTTTAGATGTTATAATATGAAAAAAATGTAAATATTTTTTTTCTCTAAAATGTATAGTTTCCTAGAAAAAAAAATATTTTACTAAAAAAAGAAAATTGTACGTAAATCAAGGTAACCATGAGTTTTGCTATATTACTAGCCATCAGTAGATCACCAAACAAAAAAGAGGGCCATACTTTTTTCAAAGAATAAAAAAGAGTGTTTATTTTTTGCAAATATTTACTAGGTGGGAAGTATAGGACTGGTCATCACTCGAATTTTTTTTTTTTTTGAGTAGCTCCATGTGTACAGGGCCTAAAAGATTTAGGCATTCTATAAAATGTCTGCTGTGACAGTCAATCTATTGCCACATCGGGGGCAGTATAGTCTAGTTGTTAGCATGCTTGGCGCCGCAACCTCTAGCCTGGACTACCGTGGGTTCGAATCCCACCTGCGCTCATGGATGTTTTGTGATGTTATTTAGTTTTAAGTTAGTTGTTATTTAGTGTAGTTGAAAGACGCTAATGATCTTAGATGTCGACGCGTCTATAATCTACAATAAATAAAATATTGCCACATCGTCTTATAAATCTGAAGATGAACGTAAGTGGGCCGCCATGTCTTAAAAAAATTAACAAATTTGATGATACAAAATATATTTTATTCGTTAATCTATAACTTGCATTAAAACATATACAGGGTGTATCACAGAAAACCGAACATAGGGAAAACTCCATTGTGCAAATTAGTTAGGATCAACGATTACTTTGGCCACATATGAGAATGGGTACCATGGTAACGCTGACTAACCATTATTTAATAACAATAATAGCTAATAATGAATAATTAGAAAAACCAGTTAAAATAAATTCTTCAATATTAAATGAATTTATTTTTATTAATGAAACAATTTTTTATTAAGAAAATATTTTTTTAACTAATAATTAAACAAAACAAACAGTTAAAATAAAAAATTAAAGCAAATGTTCAAATAAACCTCCATTTTGAATTAAGCAGTGGCTTAATCGGTTACAAAAACTTTGTCTCACTTTATCTAACATTACAGGAGTCATATTGAAACATACTTCGACGATTTTGTCTTTAAGTTCATCCAGATTTTGTCAAATGAACAGCAATATGCATTTGTTACTGTATACGTACACCATGGTAACCATGGTAACGACCTCTGAATAGAGGGCAAAGCAATCTCTGATCTTAACTAATTTGTACTGTGTACTTTTCCCTATGTTCGGTTTTCTGTGATACACCCTGTACATATTTTTATTTACTTATAAAAGAAGAAGTTTGTATCTATGTTATTTCAAAATTTGAAAACCAGTGAACCGATTTGAATTCCCACCCCGCTATTTAAGCCTACGCCTACTTCTAGTCGAGTAATATAGACTATATGCTATTATCCTACAACAAAAGGGGATTAACAATAGCGATTTGTACGCTATAAGACCATTTTTAGAAACGGCTATACCGTCTGTCCCCGGATCGGGTCGCCAATAGGAAAAACTTTTTTTATTTTGTTCAAAACTATATAGCAACGGATCCAAGCAGCAGTCAACGAGCTCACTTCAATTTGAAGCATTTTCATGTTTTCCTAATTTCTAAGCACCCTGTACATTTGATTAAATTTTTTTTTTGTGAATATCATTTTTTAAACAAGCAAGAGTTTTTATGAACAATGGTTTTTTTTCGTCAAACGCATAATAAAAAAGTTTTTTTTATTGGCAACCCGATCCGGGGGCACTGTATAACGTATATAATGAATTATTTACTGCTTAGATACTAGGGGTAAGTTCGGTTTTACGCTCAGATTGATCGGAGTGCTCTAATACGTTCGAATTTAACATTTATATGATCTGAAAGATCTCTATCCTGCGTTCGGTTTTAAGATCTGGAGCAGATCGAGCGCGCTCTATTTGCTCTGAGGCAAGCGAGCGAGCAAGCAGATTCAACCATTTCAGAGCATTCATTTTAAAAATGAGCGGAAACACTTGTTGTGAGAATGGATAAATTTCGAAGTTTATTTATATGAGGTAATTTTTCAATAGGTAAAAACACACGAATAATATTTATTCAAAGAATAGTAATAATCAATAAGT
This sequence comes from Mongoloraphidia duomilia, assembly GCA_039654895.1. NCBI lineage: Eukaryota > Metazoa > Arthropoda > Insecta > Raphidioptera > Raphidiidae > Mongoloraphidia > Mongoloraphidia duomilia. The sequence goes on along the minus strand of CM077524.1, from coordinate 42,903,255 downwards.
CTATATCGCACAGAATGATTAAATAAAATATTTATTATATCAATGGGTCAAAAAAATCAACAACCAGTACTACTATTAATTTTAAAATAAAGGAATAAAACGAAAAAAATTGTGATTCATGATTTAATATTATAACAATGTTGAATTAAATCAAAATGAGGAGCAATAAAGAATATATTTCGGCTTTAGTAATAAGAATTTAAATTATTGGCGCCATTTTATTCAGACGTTTGGAAAAATCTGCTGGATTACGTTCGGAATTGTCTAGATGGCTCGATTTGCTCGGTTGTCACGTGACCAAAAATCTGTTCGCTCGGCTCGATCAATCGAGCGTAAAACCGAACTTACGCTAGATTGTTGTTTAGTTATGCATGAATTAGCGGAATTACACCGACCATTGCATAACACTTTATTTTTGAGGAATTTGCATGAATTGTTAGAGATAAAGACCTACTCACGCCAACCGCTGCTGAGAAAGCTATCCTCGGCACAGGTGTTTAAATTTTAGGGCAAGTGCCCCGCTCCCCGATTAAATTTCTTACATCACAAACCAAAACCCATAGCATAATATTATGTTTTGAAATATAATATTTCAGGTTATTGAAGTTAAATTGTGATTTTTTCATTTTTTGTGTGTGGATTAAATTTCACATTCGAGAATGGAAACATACTATGTTTTTTTCCACTACTGTACATCTACGTATGTTACAATCATGTATCTAGTATATAAATGATATATTATGTAGGTACATAGGTATAAAATATTTATGTACAATTTTATTTGTTGGAATCAGTGACACGTACCGTTGCAATATTGCGACGGTGCGCATCGCGTCACTTGTTGGGGGCTCAATTCTCGAAATATACTTAGATGAAAATTCGTAAACATACAGACTGTTCAATGCGATCTTTCCATCAAACATAATTTTTCAAAATTATTTTTTTAGAAGTACAGTAGATTTTCGTACGGAGCTATTGGGGGAGATAATGCTGACATAGCTGGAACTTATTTTTTTATTTTTTCTTACTTCAATCTAAATATGCTGTGAGATTTAATTTACCGTGGCCTAATCATTAAAAATTAAATTGTGTTTTAAAGACCACCAACAGCTAAGATTATTTGGGCCTAGCACCAATTAATAATTTCAATTCATTATTTTTTTTTAATAATAAATTGAAAATTCAATTGACACTTTTACCAGCTCTCGGGTTGAAACCCGGTGTTTTTTTTTAAAGACCACCAACAGCTAAGGTTATTTGGGCCTAACACCAATTCATATTTTCAATTCATAATTTTTTTTTAATAATAAATTGAAAATCCAATTGACACGTTAGAACCCGGGAACTGGGGACTTGTAATAGATGAACCATAGCAACACCATGTAAACAGCAACATTGCTACACTCTCGGCCATGTGGTCTCATCATGACGTGCAGAAGTGAAGACTGGCAACAATATACACGCAGAGAGAGATTGTGGAATGTGGACGCTCGATAATTTAGGTCATTTGCTTAATGTGCACGGATATTAAGTAAGAGAAAGAAGAGTACTATAATATTTTTTTATTATTACTATTTTTACTCATGGTTCCTCTATTACAAGTCCCCAGTTCTCGGGTTCTAGCCCGAGAGCTGGTAAAAGTGTCAATTGGATTTTCAATTTAATATTAAAAAAAAAAATAATGAATTGAAAATATGAATTGGTGCTAGGCCCAAATAACCTTAGCTGTTGGTGGTCTTTAAAAACACACACTATTTTTACTCAAATGTACAAATGGTAGGGAAATTAATTTCTTCATAGTTACAATATTAAAAAATAGTAATGGGAAACTTTAAAGATGTAGGAAAAAGGTTTGGGTTAAATAAATCATTATTTATATTCAAAATTAGCAATGAATCTATTTTTTGACCTAAATCAGATAACAATTTTAATTGGTTATTATTTTACATGACTAGTGCTATTTATGTACGTTGTACAATGTGTAAATTCACAGCTTTGATTGTAAATATTTTCATGGTGGCATATAAATACGAAAGCTATTGAGAATTAAATCACCTATCGCGTAAAACCCACATGTCGTCATATAGTATGACGTTAGACATAATATGAACGTGTAGACTGTAGACGTCCTCTGATAAAAGGAAATGTGGACATCTTATATAACTTGAAGGGTTTTGTGTTATAGAAACAATATAAAACATGTCTCATTTTTAATAATCGTGTACAGATTATATCAAATTAAAGCTGTGCATAAGGTGTTCTGTGTGTAAGATAGAGATGATATATAAAGCAATAAGTAACTTATTATTAAAAAAAAAAAAAACAAGCCGTGAGGTGGGCCGTTTATAAAAGTGCGACCCTTGAGGTCCACACGACAAACTTCCCAGTTTGATAAATATTTATAATACCATAATTAAATTAGATATTACACAGAAAAGTAATCATTTTAATCATTCAAACATAATTATTATTAATTTTTAACAATAATTAAAAAAAAAAAACGGCTTGACCGATTTTTATAAAATTTATGTCGGATCAAAATGACGTTAACACGCCTCGATTGGACACCCTTACGAAGTCGATATAATTTTTTATTCGCGAGATATTGAGTAAAATCTACTTTTTTGGAGTCTATTTGGTTAAGAAAAAAGAACGGCTGAACCGATTTTGAAAACATTTTTTCAGATCATATTTACGTTAATACGCGTCGATTGGCACCCTAACGTAGTCGATATCATTTTTTATTCTCGAGATTTCGTCGTAGAAAGTAATGGACACATACGTACGTACACACACACACACACACACATACACAACACAGACATCTTTCTAAAAATAGTCAGTGACTATAGGATCTTTCACTCAACGAAATAGTGTAGTGACCTTGAAACATAAAAATTTGTTATACATTTTGATGTCGATTTTCGGACCCATTACAATAACTTCCAATGGGAAGTTAATAATAATGAATTGAAAATATGAATTGATGCTAGGCCCAAATAACCTTAGCTGTTGGTGGTCTTTAAAACCCAATTATGTTTTTTTGTATTATTGATATTTTCTGTATCTACTATTTCAATTTAAAGGACAATAAAATTTCATAACTCTTATTTTACATACCCAAACCTAACAGCTTAATATACTATGAATATATTCAATTAAATTCAGTTTCCAATTACCATTTTCAAGATACGCCACTGGCGACCGAAAACCCTAGTTCGCAATATTTAAGATTCAAGAACCATCCCGGTCTATTCTTAAATCTTTGGGAGCCACCTTTACGATACCTTTGAATGTATAATATTTAATATTTTTCGAATCAGGGTTGCCAACCGTCAAACATTTTGTATATTAATCTTTTCTCAATTTATAACTGCAGACTAGTTTTAAGTTTGTTTTATTTCAATATTTTATATTTAATTTTTACGTGATAAAATGTACATTGTGGCGATGTGTTCGTTCTTAACTTTTAAAAAATTATCCAAAAAATAAAAACAATAATTATTAGTGTATTTCGAGGCTCCACTCTCCACTGTCTCCAGGTTGGCCAGACTGTCTTCATTTCATGGTGAATGAAGTTTATGTAATCTGTGCAGTTGTAATTTCTGTTAAATATTTCTACAGACAATACATTTAAGATTTTAATTTCATGAATTAAAAAGTGTGTACGTACATGACGTGTCTTTATTTATATGCGTACATTTTATATTCGTAGTCAAATTTAAATGTAAATCGTGAGATACAATTTTTTCGCGAAATGGATACCGGTGAAAACTTTAATAAAGTGCTGTCGTTACAATTACTATCAAAAATAAAAATTGCAACTTCAGTTTGGTCTTCAAAAACGGTAAAACAACGAAGTAAAAATATTTTCGCTGAAATAAAAAACCAAAAATTACCGACTAAACTACAACAAGATATAAAATGTTTAGTAAAAATATTTCGTGACCGGTTAATACGTTTTTTTAATGAAACTGTTGGTTTAAATGAATTAATGGGTATCGGTGATCCACTAGTGTGGAACATGAACGGAATACTTGAAATCCAAAAAACAATTGAAAATTTTATAATTAACAATGATTCATTCAGTAGTGAATCAAAGTTTATTGTTTGTGCCTATAATGCTTTCATTAACGAATCTGAATTAGTGAAATTGTGGGACAGATGTGATAAACGAATATTAGAAAATGAATACGGAATTATTTTTGATCCAGTTAATGTTAATCTCAAAAAGAAAACTACAGGCTGTACTTGCGGTTATAATCCTAGGAGTTTTTTTCAGCAACCTTACCAAACAGTTCGTGCATTTGAATCTATTTATAAAAGTTATACATTCGGGGAAAAACGTGCTCTTGTGGATGCAATTAATAAATCGGATTATAGAAATACTGATTTAGAAATTATTATTCGATACGGCAGTCGTTGGAAGTTGATATCAGTGTTTAAAAAAATTGGTAATTTCATAAAATTGCTTCAGTCAGGCAATGATATGCGAGTATTGCAGTTGTATCGTAGTATATTTGAACAATTCCCCAATGATATTGGATATAATAACTACGAAGATTTGGAAACAATTATCATAATACTGACAGATGAAAAAATTGACGAAAATCCTCAAAATTTATACAGACAAGTGTTACGCGATTTTTGCAACACGCCAATGTTTTTAAATGCCGTTTATGACGATAGGATTTATGATCACGATCCGAGAGGTAAATGCTTTTTTTTGTCGTTGATTTCGAACTCTAAATTGGGACATAATAAAGAAGGAATAGATCTGTTTATGGACTGTCTCACTGAGGATGCAGTGGACAGATATGACAGATTTTATAGACGCGGAAAATATTGTATAGTCTTAAACTAAATGTAAAAAATACAACCTTTCGACGATGATGGAATAATGATTCAAAATAAAAAACAAAGTGTAAAAAACACTTGAAATAAATTAATAAGGACAAAAATTTTTAAGCAAATTCGAATCTCATAATTTTATTTTTGTATTTTCGTTTTGAATTTGAAAAAACTATATAAAAACATTTTATTTTATATCTATTTTATATCTATTTATATAAACTTTATATTTATTCTTTTATATCTAAATTCTAATGTACCTATATATAATGTATATAAATTTTATGTCTATTAAAATGCATATTTTTATATTATTCAATTAAAATAAACTTTCATTGTTTTTGTGCACACATTTTTAAATCTAGAGCATTTTTATCAAACACTCCGTATTATTTTTTATATATATTTTTTTATTAATTTTAAAATTATATTATTATAATGCTATCAGAAATAGTATAGCTTGGAAAATAATATAACTAGCAATAATTGTAATATAATAAATATATTTTAATTTGAAGTTTCTTTTTGACATTCAAATCTATTATGTAATTTTACAAGCCCTCAGATCAGGCAACAGCTATTGATAAATTCTGATAACACTTTTTTTATGTATTTATATAAGACTTGGAACTTTTTTAAAAGATGACTTTTATATATCTCTACAAGGGGTAAATAGTCTGTCATTTCAATTTCCAAACGCGGGTTAAAACCACCCCATATTTTTTTTTTGTTCAAAAAAATAGACTTATGTGTGTTTATAAGACTTGAAATTTGAACAGCTTTTTTTTTATCGTTAGTAAAGTCTAGAAAAAACTGACAGATTGTTTGGACGGGGCTAACTCCCTGACAGACAATGTTCGTCTGTTAGGGAGTTAGCCCCGTCCAAAAAGTCTGTCAGTTTTTTCTAGACTTTACTAATGATAAAGAAAAAGCTGTCTAAATTTCAAGCCTTATAATTTTTCAAAATCGGTTCATAAACGACGAAGTTATCCGCGAACATACATAAAACACATATATACGGTCGAATTGAGAAACCTTTTTTTTTGAAGTCGGTTAAAAATAGAAAAGGTATATTTTTGCCCTTAAATGGCAACACTCACAGCCTCTTGTGGTGTTGTATCCTACCCACGGTCGTTCCGACATTTAGTGGCGCCTGTGTGCAAAATGTTTCATAACGCCCTTTTGAAAGAAAGAGCAACTATATCTCTGAACTTATTTCACTAGTCCAATAATTTATATTTATAAAATTTTTTTTTGGTTGTACCTAACCAAGTAGGTAGTACAGGTACATTTTCTTTCATGTTTTTCAACTTTTGTCCGACACTGGCAGTCTCTTAAATCTCGCAAGAAGTACCTACATACTAATTAGGGAGTTATTAGTGAGACACTTTTCTTTCCACTAGGACACATTTTTCGATTTTCTAGAAAAAAAAATGTTTTTAATTTTTACCCGATTACGGCAAAGCCAAAATGGGAGTAATGTTTTTATTTATTAAATATAATTAATGAAACTTGAAAGTTGCCTTACCGCCGTTTTGGCGTGGCCCTGATCCTACGGCCTACCCTCCTTTTACTTAAGTATACCTATAATTTATATTAGAAATCGTGTCCATCGTGATTATAATAAAATTAAGAAAAATCGCAGGATAGTGGACAAAATATTTGATTTATTAAATGTACAACGTTTCGTCTATAGATTTAGACTTTTTCAAGTACATACATAAAAATAACAATTGTTATTTTTATGTATGTACTTGAAAAAGTCTAAATCTATAGACGAAACGTTGTACATTTAATAAATCAAATATTACAATTGTTATTTTTATGTATGTACTTGAAAAAGTCTAATTTTATAGACGAAACGTTGTACAGTTAATAAATCAAATATTTTGTCCACTATCCAGCGATTTTTCTTAATTTTATTATACCTATAATATTTATGATTTAAATTTTAACTACAGTAGGTACGTAATTAAGTACCAGTTTACAACTCACGGTATTTGAAGTGAAAAGGTTGAGAATCTCTGCCTTAACGGTAAAAATAGAAAGGTAGTTTTTGATCAATGAAGCCTAATATTATGTACTTAGAAGGGTGCTCAATCTCAGTAGTCAATGGCCAAGTAGCATTTTTAGTTTGATGGTAGAGCAGTGTTGCCAATCTTTTAACTTTAAAATTTCCAAGGGGGTGCTAAAATTCTGGCGCTAAAAATTTCGTTTTTAGATTCAAATTCCTTTTGCGCTATTTGTCTTCAAAAATATTTTTTAACAAAAAAAAAAATATTTTCAACAATCTTATGGCAATGTGAAAAAACACTTTTATTCAAAAAATAAAATATGAATCCAGAAACAAAGATCGAAAAAAATTAAACTCTTCTATTTAAAAGAGTACCTACCTACACCTGCACTGTTACACAGGGCCGGCACGTGCGCCTGGTCGGACAGGCGATCGCCTTACGGCGCCATATTTTTAGGGCGGCATATTTTTGTAGCAGTGAATTTTTCGTGCGGTATTCTACTTTTTAAAAATGATTAAATTGTTCGAGTTTCCACCGATTCTTAGTTCTACCAATTCTACTACTAGATAAAAGATGTCGCATGTCGCCCAGCCGCTCGGCGCAAATACCATAAGTTGTAAAGGGGGTATTTACAAATTTTTTTTAATATTAAGGGGGGGGGGCGGCAAAAGTTGTATTCGCCTTAGGCGGCATATTTTGACGCGCCGGCCCTGCTGTTACATTTCCTAGATCTCCTAAATTCCGTACATCCGATGAAAAAACGGAAGGCTCATAGGATCACTGTCGTGTCTGTCTGTCTGTCTGTCCGTCAGTCACAGCTTATTTTCTCCGAATCTACTGGACGAAAAAAGCTGAAATTTGGTACATATAGGTATAGAGTTATACGTGACCCAATCACGGACGTATAGCGTAAATAATCTACTTCTGATTTTGGGGGGCAAAGTAGAAAATTAAAAAAAAAATGTAAGTGCATCATGTGACGTATCAAATGAAAGGGCTCGTTATGAGAAATACAAATATTTTTTTTATAATTTTAAATTGCACACTTGCGTAGTTTAAAAGATATTAAAGAAAATATACGAAAATCTAGCATAATCCCCCTTCCCCTATCTCCGAAACTACTGAGCCTAAAATGTTGAAAAAATAGGGAATACAGGGCCTCACTCATAGTTTACAGGAAAACCTAAACGAAAATCCTGTTTTAAATTCCTACTGGAAACGGAATAGTACGGAACCTTCTCTACGCGAGTTCGACTCGCACTTGACCGTTTTTTTTTCTTTCGGGTAGGTACTAAAAAGAGAAAATTTCCTGCAGTAAAGGGGCGTTAAAATTTTATCTTGCGTCATAGAGCATTTACCTAACACCTAGCACGCCTTGCACCAAAAACTATACGCGTGCAACTCCGGTCTTGAATGAATTGTCAGCGATTATACGACGCCTCGAGCAACAGAGGTGCATTAGCAAGCTCCGATCTTACAAATTGGCAGCGAGCAACGCGCCGGCGCGCAGCTTCGGGTGTGCAAAAGGAAGCCTTTTGACACTTACGTCAAATACTATAGAAACAATATTATAATGTAATCAGCGGATTGATTTTTATCGGAGCCATGGAAACATCACATAAATAACTGCATCGACGCTCGGTTATTCTCAAGTCACAGAAGTTTAATAATGTCATAATTCGCCCCATTATTCTAAATGTTGGTCTATGATCATGCTTGGCCGCCACTGTACGTTGCTTTTAATCTGATAGCATAACATGCATTTTGTTTTCTTTCCATCGGCAACACGTTCTAAATATGACAGCATTTCTACGTTCCCAGAGACATGAAGGATTTGCTTAGTCAGCAGCACGTCTTCTGTTGTATCAAAAACTTGGTTGCTTTCATAGGTGATTCGAAAGTAAAACTTCAGTTTCAGAATCTTAATTAAATAAAATTATAAAAACAGTTAGTTAATCTAGTTATCTCAAGATACTAAATTTTAATCATAGATATCAAATAAACTTAGCTTTTTAAATTTTCAAAAAATGTATTGTTATTGGCGTTTAAATCACGATAAAGGCAATGGCTTCTAAAAAAATTCGACTGATGACCAAGTCCTATACTTCCCACCTAGTAAATATTTGCAAAAAATAAACACTCTTTTTTATTCTTTGAAAAAAAGCATGGCCCTCTTTTTTGTTTAGTGATCTACTGATGGCTAGCTTAATATAGCAAAAATCATGGTTACCTTGATTTACGTACAATTTTTATTTTTTTAAGTAAAATATTTTTTTTCTCGAAAACTGTACATTTTGGAGAAAAAAAATATTTACATTTTTTTCATATTATAACATCTAGAATTCATTTATATTTTTTTTTACCTATGTTAATAAGTGACATTGAGAACGTTTTTTTTAATATCTCAGGATCCACTGAACCGATTTGACTCAAAATCTAATCAGATGTAAGTTAAAGGCTGATAAACACAATAGAACAATCGTTATGGCCGTATGTTGTTCCGTTTTTACGATATCGAAGGCGAAAAATTGACCACATACACACACACACATACATCAGTCAGAAAATGATCTTAAACGATTGCTAGGGTCTCAAAACGTGAAGATCTGTTAAAATCTCGAAATCCATTACTTCCCTACCATAGTAGAGGTGGGAAGTAAAAATACAAGGGGTACCTGCAGACAATAAAAATTATTTATTTTTCAAGTCAATAATAATATTTTGGTTTACGTTTGAGCATATATACGAGTAAATTACTAATAAGGATAGGGAGAGAAAGATTGTAGATTATAGATGCTCGATAACTAAGGTCATTAGCATCTGTAACTAATAAGAAGTTCCACCAGTTGTTCGGTCTATAATTATCCAACCGCAAGTAGGGTTACCATACATAAGCGGAGGGATGCCTGTCTAGGGTGTCTGGAATGCCTGATTTTTCAGAAAAATGCCTGTCTAAAATAAACCTGTAGGTAGGTAATAAAATAATAATTAAAAGATATGAAAGGGCGCGAAATTTTAAAATGCCTGTCTCTGACCAGCGCCGGCCGCACGCCTGTCTAGACCTTAAAATGCCTGTCAAATGCGGCAAACGCCTGTCAGATGGTAGCCCTAACCGCAAGGTAGTGGTAATTTTCTGCTCGTCTATTCTGCATATTATTGCATTCATAAGCAATGTCTAATTTTACAGGCAGTGGATGGATTACCATTTTAATTTTTGAAGGTCATTCTTAAATATTAAAATCCTCATATCATATAAAAATTTCTACCTGGAAATATGATAGATTGCTACTAATGAAACTGAAAGCAAACAAATAGGGTCCGAATGTAATGTACCTATAATCCTTTAATTAAATAAATCATGCAGCTTATTTAAATAGTCGACTCTCGTATGTAGTGTGTTTTCAACGTGAAATTGCTATATATAAGAAGAGATCGGTTTCCACTCTCGGGCACTGTGGAGAAATCGGTAACTCACCTAGCCGGAAACTGGGGGTTTCGGGTTCGAGTCCCGACAGTGGTCATTTGATTTTTTCTTAGATATAGCTCAAAAATCATGGCAGCATAGCTGTCTGAGATATTTATTATTTTCACCTCTAATTGTTATGTGAATAATATGGTGTGGATATAAGGGGTTTTAAATCGATTGATTTTATCATATACCAATTAAATAAATCATCTCTATTTTGTGTAGACGTAATGAACATTATACTACTCGTAGATATATAGTAAATATAAATCAGATAATATGTATGAATAAACTCGATATAATATTATTAGTAGAACTATTTGGTTCTGTAATTTGTCTTCCTAATTCCTTTACTCTTTGATATCACAGAAAGTGGTTTACTATTTCAAGTCTGTAATTAAAATATTTGTTTTCTTATAAGTGCTTTGCCACAATAATTCAGATTAGAGAAATAGTTTAAACCTGCCGCCTAACTGAAATACAATATTATGTCACGTATAAAAACTCCTAGTTCGAATTGAATTTAAACAATCACTGATGTGCGGCCAACTAATCAGCGCCCAGCGGCTGTAGGGTCACAGGTCAATGGATTTTTTAAGCTTTTTCACTGACAATAATAAGCGAATTTTTTCTAAAGATCTACTCTTAAAAACGCAATTTTAATGCAAATTTAAGCGTTCTTTTGTTTTAAAAATTAATAAAATAATTTTTTTTTAAGATCTGTTACTTTATTTTCGTAAATATAAACATATATAATTTTGCAATAGAAAAACACTGCTTTTATCTTGGGTAAATCTATTTTTAAAGTGGGTGGGAAGTTGCCCATACAAGATATTTTAAAAAATTGCCTGAGAATAATAAGTTATATAAATTATCATGATACGTCAAAAATAACTGAACAACAGTTTGAAATCCATACGACCGAAGACGCGGGAAAAGCTAGTATTTATTAATATGCACTAAGAATAAATTAGAGCTCGTCTACGCTAGAGGCGCGCAAACTGAAGGGTGCGCTTTAAAAGGGTGCGTGAAAATTCGCCGAGGGGAGCGCACAATGGTATCGAGCTCATAATTCTCATTGAAAATTATTCAGATTTCACTGATTATCGTTTTAATTGTTTTGAAAACACATTATAACTTGTCAATGCTTTTAGTTTTTCAAAACTCTCCGTTTTTTGTCACCACGATGGGCTCTATATACTCAAAATCATGCATGTAGCTTTTATTTATCCCCGCGCATGTTAGTTTTAATTTTAACATCTAGCAGACGTCCTTTAAACTGGTTCATATACAGAATGAGTCAGATCACCCGTATCAGTCGTTTTTTTTGAAAACGGTTAGTTATAGAGAGTTGTGTCGTATTATAAAAGCCCTAATAAAGAATCGAATGGTGATAATTTTTTTCCGGGAAGGTCGGCGTCCCTATTCATTTGCTCCAGAATGTCCAGAACTCCGGAATTATAAATAGCACGATAGGTCGAAAGTAGTATTGTTGCTGTGGAAATGATAAATCGCCATTTTGTAACGTCCGCCATATTGGATTAAAAATGGCGGCATTTAAGTAACCGTGCATTGTCACGAGAACCAAACGTGTGTGCCAAATTTCAGCCCAATAGCTTCAGTGGAAGTGGGTGAAATATTGATTAAAAATTTCCAGGACATACATACATACATACAAGTGAAGTTAAATAAAAGCTTGTAAAAAAGTCCCTTATACTTTAAGTAGCAATCGATAGTATATTGAGTTTTATTGAAATCGGCTCAGCCGTTCATACGATGCTGATATAATAGACAAACAGACCAACATTCTGGAAACCCGTTTTCACGTCTGAAAAACATCCAAAATACCAAAAAAAACCTGAGAGAAAACAAAATTGTAGACAGAGATCTCGTTACCTATTTTATTATTATTTTAAAGATTTTTTTAATTTGTATTTCACATTAATACAGATTAAAAAAATCTTTGTACACCTATTATGTAAAGTTTTTATGTGTTACTCAGTATTTTAATTTTTACTCTGTTGAATCTATTCATTAAAAAAAAATAGAAAAAGTCGCGTGTTACATTCTACCCTTGTCAACGCCTATTTCCACCTTTTTAAAATTCATCACGTCAATTCAATCACGTCTATGCGCCGTTACGCCGTACAATTTCATTTTTTCCACAACATTAATAAATTAAACTTTGTGATGTGATTATTTATTTTGTTTTAGTAACTTTTTTCTTGTTAATTTTTGTATTTGGAACGTAATTATTTATATTTGTGTACTTTTTTAACAAGATTATGTGACAAACAAATTTATTCAAATAATAATAGCTACGATTATTGTTTACATTTAAAAAGTTTTATGTAAATTTGGAGAATTTATTAGTGGGAGTGAAAAACTGACAAGCTTCAATATTAAAAATAGAATATTGTGCGACTAGTCGGAGAAAGAGGAGATTCCACTCGTGTGTTTTACCGCACTCGCTACGCTCGTGCGGCAAAATCCACACTCGAGGAATCTCCTCTTTCGACCAATAGTCGCACACAATATTTTGTTCAACTCTCGCAAGAAATATGTCATTTCGTGGCTCTGCAGCGTGGGCGAAATAATGGGTAACCTGATTGGTTGCGTAAACGTTCCCCGTAATGAGCGTGGGCGAAATGCTATTTCAATACGTCGAGTATTAAATTACTATGGTTTGGTGTTTGTGGTTAATTCTGTTTTTATTATATTCACACCAAAGGTTCCAGCAACATTCTTGGATAAAATTACAATGTTTCTATATTTATTTCAGATATAGACTAAATGGACATTAACTAAGAAAATATTGACATGCTATCAGTCTAACTCTAAACTGACCCGTCGAAATAAGTGGTTAACCATTACATATATTCCTTTCACTGTACGAACCCTGCACCACCTGGTTGTCGGTTGAAACAACAGTTGAGGTGTGTAGCTTTCTGCTGTATTTGTAAACTTTCGAGGTTCATGCCCAATCACGGTGCATTTTGAATTACGATCTGTTTCATTAGTTCAGATCACGATGAGTTCCAGAGGCACTAAAACAATCAGTGGATTATGGTGAAATGGTCTTCTGTAAACAATTTTTATACAGCAAAACATACATTCCATTAAAAATGGAACGTGAGTATAAAAATATTAGTAAAAAAACTTTTTAGAGACAAGCTTTTATTTAAATGTACTAAAAAGGAAAACATAATTTTTAATAATTTAGGTTCATAATTAATAAAAGCGTGGATCGTGAACTCTATGATAGTTTATTAGTCACGACCCACGCTTTTATTAATTATGAACCTAAATTATTAAAAATTATTTTTTCCTTTTTAGTGCATTTAAATAAAAGCTTGTCTCTAAAAAGTTTTTTTTACTAATATTTATTTTGTTCATTTTAGCCTTTCAAAATTTTACCTTCCTTTGACACCCGTAGGGATTGAATTTCGAAAAATCCTTTCTTAGTGGATGCTTACGTCAGAAAAGGAACCGACTGTCCAAATTTCAAGTTTCTAGCTTCAGCGATTTGGTGTGGGCGTTGATTAGTCAAAAAAACCCTACATCCCCGTTTGAACCCCTTAGGGGTTGAATTTATTTCTAAAAACGATTTATTCATGTATTGTCATCGGGAATACATATGTGCACAAAATTTCAACGACGGATCGTGGAAGTCGTCACAAGCTTGCGTTGACCTAAACAAACACACTAAACAAACAAACATACATTGCAAGTTAAATAAAAGCTTGTAAAAGGAACGGAGAGAACAAAGCGTAATATTACTTTTGGACCAAATTAAGCTTTCATATTATCTGCCCTCGTTCATCTGAAGAACTATACCAATTTTGGTTAGATTTCTGAGGTTTCTGAGTATATGCAAATTTGTGTCAAGAATATGTTTTTCTGACAAATTAATAATAATGGAAAGGCTAATAATTATATGATTAATAATAATTATATTGTCGGGTTTATCGTATATTTTAATCACGGTGTTATGTGAATTCGCTGTTTTTTATGGTTACTTCGTATGTTTTATGCGTAAAAATTTAACAGCGGTTAACAAAACATCCGTGTTAAATGTACGATAAACCCGACATGGTTTTCGTCAAAACTAAGTTACCTGTCGTAGAGATAATTCAATACTGATCAATTTTAATAATCTGAGTGGCGAGAAATTGCATATTATGTATGATTTTAGATGTAAAATCACTATTTACAAATGCCCAATTCAGCATCATGTATACAAGTTTAGATGCTGTGTGGTTTATGAACAATTTCCTGAACGGTTAAACACTAGTCTGTCGGCAGTGAACAATACAAATGTGCAATACGGAGAAAATTGTTAAAATACCAATTGTAACAACTATTCCAAGTGGTTTTACTTTCTGCATTTCGTCACAATATTCACACAAATACAGTGTGTACGGAATACAACATGCGTTGACACATATCTACCGTTATTTTTGTGTACGAGAGGAAAACCACTTATTTTTGGTATATTTTTAGCTTTTCGTACCCAAAGGGTTCAACGAAAAACAATTTTTTTTATTCTTCTTTATAATTTTGAGAATATCGGCCGGTGATATCTAGACGCTCGACAACAGAGATCATTAGCGTCGGTGATATCTTATTATATATTATATAGTACTTATATCCCCGGATAGCAAAAGGGATGTTTTTTACTTAACTTGAAATAAACAATTTTGTAATTAAAACTGTAAATATACAGGTATAGTCATAAAAATAGTTCATTCAAACCATTACGAATTTCCTTTAGACGTTACAGCTTCTCTTAAGTATGCGATTTTTAATTGTTAAATTATGGCTTTTTGGCGACCATAAATCTAAATCATGTCTGCCTATCCATTTATGCAAAAAATTTTGTTCCTTTGACATTTTTTTGTAAACTCAAAAAATAATATTTTTTGCCTTTTGTGAATTCAATCTGGGGGCATAAAGGTTCATAAAACTAACCGTGTGTGTATTTTTATTATAAGTTTTTGAGTCATTTTTATAAATTGTTACAGCCCTAGATTGTGATATGTAACCAAAAAATTGAAGGATGATTATATAAGACTGAATTCTTATTGCAATGAAATGTGAAAAAGTATAGTATAGTGATTAATATCTTCTTTTTAACCAACTTCATATTTTAATTGGCACAGACCTCAAAATTTCATTATTTTCCTCTTTTTAGAGCCTTTTTGAAGGAGGTTTTTTTTTTGTTAAAAAGTTTTTTATCATTAATACTAAGTAGATACGTTTTTTGTTCAGTGTAGAAGATTTTCCACAACTAACGTTTATAAAACGATGTTTTTTCTGTAAATAATAATAAAATGAATAAATAATTCGTAAAAGACAATAATACGCTAGATACAACTGACTATTTATTCTTAATTGTCAGTGGGCATGCGCAAGCATTAGCCGTTCATTTAAAAAGTTTTCAGCCAACCGACGTCGCGATACGTTGGCGCGACGCCACAGTTTGTGACGACCGCCGACGCTCTGGTGTTGTCTTTGCAAACACCTCATTGTTGTGATTCCGGGATAACCACCATCTCTTGTTCCGCTCATTTCCTGTTCCTGCCAACCTTACAAAATAATATATCTATAGTGAACTTATCAAAAACTAATTACAAGTGTGTTAAAAACATTATGTGGCCCATTTGAATTGCTGTTTTCTCTATAAGTTTCGTTGTGTGTTAGTTACAGTGTGAGCGAAAAAAATCGTATATACTCTTAGTAAAATAACTAATGAAATAATGCTTTAGAAGCAAATAATTCGTAAGAAAATTAAAAAGTTTTTTCAACTGGTAGAATCTGCAATTAAGTTTATTTTTGAGTTTGGAAATCAATTTTTTAGCTTAAATACGATGGAGAAACTATGAGATGAGGAGCTTTAGAAATATAATAATATTGGAAAATTGAATCTTAAACACCACTAGTTTAACTAAGTGAGATCATCATCATAATAAATTTATACAAAGACAAAATAGAAAATTATTAATTAGATTCTATATGTTCGAATTAGATAGCTGAAATTTATTAAAAAAACACAGAAAAAATAATTTGATAATAAGAAGTTGATAAGTGAAAAACTACAACCAAAAATAAAATTTGAAGAGATAATGATTTTGCAAGTTATGAAAAAATCGATTTAAGAATATTTAAAATTTGGTATTTGAAAAAATAGGTTTTATTGATGTACATAGATGGATAACAAAAAATATGTTTTGAGAGTATTTTTACATTAAATTATGTAATGTTTAACTAAAAGACTTATTTCTGGGAAAACTAATTCATGTTTCGTTTTAAATGGGAAAGTAATGGAAAAGCATTATTAATTAAAAATGCAAATCCCAGATAACTTTAAGGAAAAAAAATTTAAATCTCTCGTACTTTTTATAGCATTTAGTTACTTCATTTTGATAGCAATACATAACCTATATACCTTTTTCGCTCAAACTGTACACATTTTTATAGTAAAGTACGGATACTTGCGTAAAGTATAATATCGTGTAAAACACCACGTAACTTAAAACTATAAAAAAAACTTTTGTAAATCGCTATCAAATTTTGACTGAATAACATCACATGGCTGCGATTATCAGGTAAATATAATATACCTAAATAAAATGTCAATCAAACAATAATTCACAAAGATCTTCTTTAATTAACACAACATTTTGGTTTTACGAAAGTAAACAATGGTAATAACCGTGATTCATGTGTATCTGTAATAAAAAAATACGTGTAATGTATTTGTAGTTAAATCCTTCTTATGTTGATTTTTTTAAGGTCACCAACAGCTATGATTATTTGGACCTAGCACCAATTGATATTTTTAATTTATTATTTTTAATAAAAATCCAATTTTTACCAGCTATCATGTAATAGAGGAGCCATGGCAATGATGTTGAATTTTTAATAATTTTTTATATGTCCTCAATAGCTTCATTTTATGTAACATAGTTTTTCAAGGTTGACCTTGAAAAAGTGAACTGCAACGTTCACGAAACGTCGGTACAAATTACCACAGGTATAAATTACCAACACACGATTGTAAGCTGAAGAACCAGTATAATAAAAAATGTCACATCGTGGAAGCCTCAAATCTACTATAGTGTAAGGAATGTTCCATCTTTACATAATTCTAAATTTAAACTGCATTTTAAAAAGTATTAAAATCTCTTTATTGGGTGTATAGTTACCTAGAGCATATTTTATTTGCTTATATACATAGGTATATTTTAAAGAAATCAACATTTATTTATTGGTTAAAAGGAGTAAAGTTTGTTTTCTGGTAAGATTTTTAACGCTAAATCCACTTTCAAAGTAGATTTGAGTATATCTGAAACCGAGAAGTAAATATTTACACTGCATGGAAAAAATAAATTCCAATTAAATATAATTCCAGTTTCGTATATTTCAACTAATTGACATAAGAATATGACATATTTATGCTTTAAGTAACAATCTAAAAGTTCCATTATAATGTTTATTTTGTCAATTAAGTTATAAAGATTTGATAGATTTTCTTTTAAATTGAGTTCGAAACGTGATATCAGTTTACAATTAAAATTGGAAGAAGAATTACAGGGGTGTAAAACTTCTTCATAAGAATTTTTGAACACAAAGAAGAATTTCTCCATCCTTCAAATGTTTAATAGTCCATTGAAATGTAACGTTTTTTTAGGCTAAGTTTGCATTTTCAGTAGGACAACGATTTTTTTCTATCGTTGATGGGGCGGGGGGGGTAAGTTTAAAATTGAGTTTTAGGAGTCGGAGGTTACCCCATTTGGCCGCCATCTTGAAAAAGGGGTGCTAACAGGTTTTGAACTGTATCTCCGTAACGGTACCTACATCTTACAAATTTATATATTTTTAACTGACTTCAAAAAAGGAGGTGGTTCACAATTCGGTTGTATTTTTTTTTTATGTTTGTTACCTCAGAGCTCCGTCATTTATAAACCGATTTGGAAATTTTTTTTTTATTTGAAAGGATATACTTTCAGATTGGTCCCATAGAAATTTCATCAAAATCGGTTCAGTAGTTCGACTGATTTTAATATAAGTGAGTAACGGCGTGTGATTCCTTAAGGTAAATGTCACTTTTTGATACATCAGACAGCGTAAGAAAGTCGGTTTTATAAAAGTGAGTAACGGCGTGTGATTCTGTTAAGGTAAATGTCACTTAAAAGTAAAAAATAAAAAACTTTTTAACAAAAAAAAAACCTCCTTCAAAAAACCACTAAAAAGAGGAAAATAATGAAATTTTGAGGTCTGCGCCAATTTAATAAAATATGAAGTCGGTTGAAAAGTATAGTATAGTGATTAATATCTTCTTTTTAACCGACTTCATATTTTGTTGAGTCTTTTCTCGCCCTCCATGTAGTATAAATTGTATTTGTGTTGGTCGATCTTCTGGGGCAAAGGGCTTTTGAAATAAAAAACACTAGTTTTTTTGAGACGTTTCGTCAACTGGTGTGTCGAACTCTTCAAACTTTTATTAATAAAATATGTTGTTACAATGACTGATATTACAGAGTTCTGTAATATCAGTCATTGTAATAACATATTTTATTAATAAAAGCTTGAAGAGGTCGACACACCAGTCGACGAAACGTCGCAAAAAAACTAGGGTTTTTTATTTCAAAAGCCCTTTGCCCCAGAAGATCGACTAACACAAATACAATTTAGACTTCATATTTTATTAAATTTGCGCAGACCTCAAAATTTCATTATTTTCCTCTTTTTAGTGGTTTTTTGAAGGAGGTTTTTTTTTGTTAAAAAGTTTTTTTTCTTTCCATTTTAACAGAAAAACAAAAAATATTTATTAAAAATTTTCTATAGGACTTATCTTTTAAATTATTCAATTTACGACAAAAAGTATCTCTAGTAAAGTTGTAGAGAATTCGATTCTCAACAAAAAACCTCTCTATAAATTTTCTGTAAGATGTACCGTTACTTCTCAACATTTTAAACACGTTTTAACACGAAATAAGGGATTTGAGAATATGATTTAAGGGATTTGAGAATATGATTTAAGGGATTTGAGAATATGATTGTACCTGCAGTTACAAGGTTTGGCAGTAGTAGCCATGAATCACCAATTTTTCTGGAATTATTGGGAGAAAAAATATGGTGATTTTCAATAAAGATTATCGTGAAATAATTGACATTTCTCAAAAAAAGTAGAAAAAAGTTTTGTTTCACATCAGCCTCTTCCGGGATTCGAACACAAGATTTGTATTTTAATTTAGTACCTACTTCTTACATTAGGCAATCCACTAACTAGCCTTTATCCGCGGTTTCACTCTCTTGAATATTGATTTTGAAAGAGCTCTTATCTGACCTGATCTTAGCGATGACATGTAGCAAACGAACGTTGTATAGTAGATAAATATCTAAGTGTTGAATTATGTCTGAAAATTAAGTACTAAATTGTTACTTTAGTTGACTGTTAGATATCAGGAATAATTTTCTCGCGGCTTCAACCCTGTAAGTTGATTTTGACGGAAACCCCATCTTAATCCGATCGTTCAGGTCAGTCGTTCTCGAGTGATGTAGGAACAAACAAACAAATAGACACAAAAAAAATCCGAAAAAACGTTTTACCCAAAAGCCCGCAAGAAAACGAAACTGCAGGCAAAGGCCTGGTTACAATTTTATTTATTTACATTGTTGAAAATAGTCGCGTCTTACATTACGGTAAAGAATCGCTTTGTAAAAATTCATTGTTATTTTACTTATTTTGCTTATCAAAGCAAACAAGATGCTGGAGTAGTGTTCCAATAAAAACAGATTATTTTCAAATTATTTTAGTCCGTGACAAAAGCCGTACGGTAGATATTAAATTTCCGATCGTCAAAATACATTAAACAAATGACATTCGCGTCGTGGTTCGATATTGTGCCGTTTACAAATAGCTCGAGCTTAAGATGCAGTCTGATAAATCGAATGGAAATTAGTTTCTGGTCTAATTATCGCCGACGAACACACGTTGTGCTGTGCATCATTTTACATTATGTTTAATCCTCTATATTGAGCGCGTGGATTTTATGAATTAGGTATCAATTTTCTCCAACAATGGAAACAGTACTGCTTCTAATATTCATTTAATTACTTTTCTAATACACGACAGTTTCGAACGACGCTAGGAATGGGGTCGACCTACATTTTTTTTGTTGGAATCTACATTACAACTAGTTATGAAACAATTTTGACAACTACGCCTTTCCCGGCGGTATATAGGGGGCTAAATATTGTCTGACGAAAAAAACCTTAGGAAAAAAACGTGATGAAAATGCGTGACGAACGGTTTTTTGCTTATAATTCGCTCAATTAAAGTCGAAACCTACTTATCAATCGCGAACTTGTTTCGGTTGTCCTTGTTCGTTGCACCGTGTGATTTGGAAATGAGCCATTTTCCTGTGAGTAGTTCCTTCAATTATCCTCAAGAGGCAGCACTTGTGGTAGGTACAAACATTATTTATTCCCCATTAATGTCGTTTCATTTTATTGGTATAACTTAATTATTTAATTAATTTAATAATAATTTAATAATTAAATTATACCACTAAAATGACACGACACTAACATAAAATTATGCCGGTACCGAAATGACGTAGATAATATTCAGCCTGCGATTGGCTGACTAGATCTACTGTGTCACGCTCACTGATCTGTCAAATTGAAAGAGAACCACGAGATAGATAATATATATACATCTTTTAAAGTAAAGAAGTGTGATTGTCTTCTACGTTATCATATGGCGGCTTATGGTCAACGTTTAAAACATGTATCTATATTTCTTTATCTCTTGTTTCCAATTAAGAGGAAGGATCTAAGAACAAAAAAGTTGGCTTAAATTATTTGTTTATGTATGAGGTAATAATATGCACTGTTCAAAATTATAAAATTTTGATACGGGGGCGACCCTATTTATTCACCAATCTTTGACAACCGTTCTTCCACCATATTAATACGTTGCTCCCACCATAATCTGATTTTTAATCTATAAATAATTTTTATATTATAAAACCTAGCTTCCAGAGTCGGCGCGTCAAAATATGCCGCCTAAGGCGAATACAACTTTTGCCGCCCTTCACATATTAAAAAAATTAATAAACCGATGATATATTTTATTTAGGTACTTAACAAATAAAAAACAAATGTAATTCTAATAACAATATTTACAAAAAATAATATAGGTATAGACACTTTGAAAAAAATATAATCATTTTCAAAAAGTAGAATACCGCACGAAAAATTCGCTGCTACAAAAATATGCCGCCCTAAAAATATGGCGCCGTAAGGCGATCGCCTGTCCGACCAGGCGCACGTGCCGGCCTTGCTAGCTTCTCTCCGTTTGCCTGTTCGTTAGTACGCTTATAATTCGAGAACCACTGACCCGATTTACATGCATTTTTTGAATTTATGGGTAGGTACGTACTGCGTAGTCTGTCAAGGTTTTAGTGTATATTTTGTCACACTAAGTAACGTTGGGGATTAGCAATGAAAATTTAACTGAATCAAATCGAAGAAAGCAGGCCGAGTAGAGGAGTTCTTGGCATACGCTGCTTAAATCGCTAAAGATACTATCAATACAGTGTATGGAAGATTTGCTGGGCGTAATGTTGAAACAAAATACAAAAAAGTCCGCGACGGCATATTATGTCTCTCATAACAGGCAATAATCTACAAATCTGGGCAAAGCCGGACCGGGCTGCTAGTAAATAAAAAATTCACAGATTTCGCAATCCTTGCAACCATCGAGGACATTGGAAATGATAACAGCATATATGAAACATAATTAACTGTTTATTATACACACAATATTTATCAATGCACTGTTTAGTTTTGTCAGGAATAACCCTATTATTCTTCTGTTATATACGCGTTCACTTTTGCTTGATTACTTAACTTTTAAATGGATTTTTCTACAGTATTTATTAACATTTGCTCAAAAATAACACCGCAGATCGTCGCAAATACCTCTCAATTAACTAGACATGATATAAAACACATTTCGAAAAAATTGCACTTGTTCAATTTTGCATGATTGCTCCTCACTTGATCGCGACACCGTTGTCTTTTGGCCTTGAACGAAAACTCGTAACTCTGTCCCCATATACGAACATAAACATTTCCAATGTTAAAAATTATAAAACAAAAGAATGACTGTCCAGTTTTATAAAAAAAAAGGATTTTTTTATTTTTTTGGAATTCTAAGGTGTTAATGAAAATACTCGAACCTCCTATTCTTCCATTCTTTCATGCGATCTGCATCATTTCTTTCGGTACCGTTATTCATGTGGGAACGTATTTCATGCGACATGTTTATATGGTAATGCATGATGTGATACATATATTACTTATATGAATATTTTTACAGTCTGTTTGCGTTTTAATCTGCCATCCCATTCATATGTGATTGAGTTAGATGAGAACACAGTGACTGTCAACATGTAAAAAGTCTTATACCGTTGAAATTCGTAATCGTAAGAACTATTTTTCTAGACAAAATTCAAAATTAATATTTAAAAAACTCGGGTCGCAGTGCCAAACCCTGCCGACAATATAGTGTATTTGCTAATACAGGCCTTGTGGCTTTATTATGTCAACTTAAGTTTGTTTTTGGACAAAATAAAAAATTTAACCCCTTAATACATCCCTTAAAATAATTAATTTTTTCTAAATTTCGATATTATACATGGATTTTATCAGTAAAACATTTGCACCAAATTAAATACACCCTTCCATAAGTAAATCCATATCAACAAACTAGTGTTTTCATAAAATTTGAAAGTCCGGTCCTGTCGGGCCGATTTTATTAAAATTTTAGCAGCACATTTTAATCTTTACTAAAGAGTTAAATTTCAATTTTGAAACGATTTTAACAATTTTTTTGGTATTTTTGGGCCCAAAAACTTTTTGGAACCTCTAAATACAACCCTGAAAATGGTCCGATCCGGCCCATTTTAAATAAGCTTCTTGCGGTGATGGGTTCCAACGTGTGTACCAAATTTCGTTTAAATCGATTAAGTCTGTCGAGAGTTATCGTGTACACACACACACACACACACACACACACACACACTATATATATATATATACATACATATATATATAAACATTTTCAAAAATGGTGGCAAATTGTTCAGGAGGGTACGAAACGTCGAGAAATTTTGGTCCGACCGCTAGGTCCCGCCATCCGACCGACGCCAATAGTGTATGTGCCATATTCTATGGCAAATACACTAATAAAAGCAGACTCAAAAACAGATTTGACAAACAATTAAAATAACAATAGTGGTTTTTAAATTTCAATCTATTTTCCGACAAGTGTAATCAACAAAATATATAAAATTATAGAAAAACGTCTGTGGATTTAGTTGATATTTTTTAGTTGAAATAAATAAATAAATTTCTTGGATATCAAAAAAGCGGCAATGTCTTTACTCAAATTTAGCTGAGGACAGTGTGGTGTAACGGTTAGTGTTGCGGCCTTTGGATCACACTGTCGTGGGTTCGAGTCCCACTTCCGCTCATGGATGTGTTGTGATGTCATATTTTAGATTAAGTGATTTGTTATTTAATGTAATTAAGACGCTAATAACCTAAGCTGTCGACGTGTCTATAATCCACAATAAATAAATCAAATTTCGCTGTAATATTTGTTATTTAGAACTGTTTAATAAGCTGACTACATTTATAGAGATCTAATAAGACACACGTTTGGTAAACATAATAAGCTCTCAGTTCTCACTGTGAATTGCTACATATATATATTATGTATTATACTTCTGAGGCTATGCTTGCAAACCGACATCAGTGTATTGCAATAAATATTTTAGGTTAGAATCATTAATATGTCAACTATGACAAACACCTTGTCTTATTAGTGTATATTATTTTGTCACGTTTCGCTCGGTGGCAAACTCCACAACTCGTCGCAAACGCCAGATTCCTGCCCTAGTAACACAATGTACTATTCTATATCTGATTGTTGTTTGGCTCCCAGATTAATTATCTAACGCTTAGGTAATGATTTAAATCTTTTACCGTGTGGTATGTTAGATAGATATTGTAAATTATATAACAGAAATAATAAATTTTAAAAAGTCTGTCATGTTAAGATGATGAAGATCTAAGAAATAAACTCTGCTGACTGAATAACTTTTAAATCAGGTTTACCTACTCATGAAAATTATGCCCGTTACACGTGCATCTTTTTTTAAATCTTACGCTTACTCACACATGGTTTTGAAAAAATACTCACCTTCATGATGTGAAAATTACTTCGAGGCATGCGAGCGGCAGTACTGTCTCTTTACGTTGCAGTAAAAAATAGACTTCTGCGTGATCCATACGCTCACTAAAGGGTTAAATAAAATGACCAGACGTGATATGGTTATTCTATGTACTCTTATGCTGAGTTGCAGAAAGCATTGTCAAAAATTTGATTTGACAGTGAGCTTAGATTATGATCAAATTTTTAAAGTTTTTATATATGCAGGAGCACTAACGTTCGTTGTGAAACTCTCTGTCATGTAGAACATTAGATTGTACTCCACAAACACAAATGATTGATCTAGGTACATAGAAAACAAATCACTTTCAAGCTAAATTTTTATCAATATGCGTACAAAAATGTTGTTTCGAAGTAAAAATTGCACAAAAAACTATGTTAAATACATGTATACACTGCAGTTTAAAAAATATCGATTCAATAGATCAATTATTTTTGATTTAAAATTCTACAATGCTTTTCTTATGGAGAAATATGTGTGGTCACAATATAAGGTCATTTGTAAAATTAAATTTTCTGACAATGCTTTCTGCAGCTCAGCATTAGAAGACAAAACGTTTTAGAATGTAATAATTCATCATCAGTGTTAAAAGAATGGTCCCTTAAGTCAGAAGACTAGATTGTCACAACATTTACTGTTTAACGCCTGTTTACTGTCCACAGCTATAAATTTCAATCTTATTTCGTAGCGTTTCCAAGAAGTGTTGATATAAATAAGTTAAATCTCATTTAAGACGTTTGTACAAATTACGATGTCCCACTTTAATTCACGATTTTTCAACATTAATGATGTTGAACTATAATGCAACTTCCAAAAGTATGCGGTCGTTGCGAACCAAATGGGTTTTAAATATGCATGTTATCGTTCAGTTAAAAATTGATTTAGGGCGTGCAATATGAAAAAAAACAAACAGTGAATCCTCGGTACTCTTAAAAGATGTGAAAACATTCAGAATCAATTGTGATTGTGTTTTAAAGACCACCAACAGCTAAGGCTATTTGGGCCTAGCACCAATTTATATTTTTAATTCATTATTTTTTTTTAATAATAAATTGAAAATCCAATTGACACTTTTACCAGCTCTCGGGCTAGAACCCGGGAACTGGAGACTTGTAATAGAGGAACCATAGCAACGCCATGTAAACAACAGCATTGCTATACGCTCTTCTATTTTAAAGCCCTCATTCAGATTTAATAATAGCTACATAAACATCGAAATTTTTTGATATTTCACCGATTAGTAGAAATTCGGGGAGTAGGAAAGTAGTAATAGATGGGGTTTGTCAATTCGTACTACTTTGCTTAAAACGGGATAGAACATTGCGACACCTTTAGAGGTCGCTAGTAAATAAACACTGCCATACGAAAAAACGCGGAAAAACTTGCGTTTAAAAAAACCGAATCCAAAATCTAAAATATTTTACGAACATTTGATTTTATAAGATAAATAAAAGTGAATGTGAGAGAATTTTTTTAATCTGTTCAGTAGTTCCAGAGATTATCCCCCACATACAAACAAACAAACAAACACACGAATTTTACCCGTTTATAATATTAGTTTAGATTTAGGGTTCAACCTTTTCGAAATAAATTATTTTCTGAAGGAACTCTAGGTTACAATTAATAATTGTGATTGATGAATTGCTTTGTGAGACTTCTCGTTTGTTTTGGTGTTTGACGACAACGTACTCGTTTGTTTTCATCGAATAAGTGATAGCGCATTAATACAGATGGGTTAAAATATGCACATGATACATATTATGACGAGATTAATTGCATCATAATACTGTTACAAAACTGTGTTCTGAGTTGGCGGAATAAATATTTATTTACAATAATTAAATACACAATAATAATGAACACAACAACGAAAAGTCAATTCTAACAATCAACACAAGTAACAATAACCAAACGGTAATTACAAAGCAAAACAAAACAACTAAGTATATACAATAATTCGTAATTATTAACTATATACCAGGACTATTTATTTCTAGTTATTTATGTTTCAAATATTTATATTCACTGTATTTATATCAGACGCACTATTTGTCGCTCAGTATTCTCCATTGACTGACCCTCACTCACTCGTACTCCTGTTTATATAGGCTGCGTAGCATAAGCCTAGTGTGTTCTCGCTTTCTCTAGAACTTTCTTGCAGGTACCAGTTGTTACAGTAAGCGGACCCCTGTTTCTCAGAACTCTTGCCTGCCGGTTATATACAGGGTGATCCGTAACAATACTCATTTTGCTCGTTTTGACAATTGGCATAAAGAATGATTTGCGCAAAAGGTCACAAAAAGTGTCGCCTAAAAAAAGAGTTTTCAAGTTGTAGCTGACTTCTTAAACTAGAGTCGTATTAGAGAGCAATTTGTAATTTGATTCTATAAATAGCATACATTTTTAAACTTATATCTATGTATAGCTGCATTAGTTCGAATTTATAGAATAATGTAAAAAATGCGGTTCTGTAAGAATTACTAGTCATAACGACCAAAGTGTGCGCGTTTATTTGTAATGCTTAATTTATCTTAAAAAACCGTGGAAACTAAATACAAATTTATGATGTATTTATGTCAATTTATTTAATAACACTTTGAGTTATCAAAAATTAGAATAAATATATAAATAGACCGTAAATTCTTTAAAGAAAACACACGTTCTAGGACAGATAGCTTATAGATGTTAAAAGTTACAATTACACTAAATAAGAAACACGATATGATGAAATAACCCGTTCCGAAAAGATGACAGTCGTGAAAAGACAAAAGAATTGTCAATACAGTTGACGAGTGATTAAGCTGTTTCTATTATTATTATATTATACACCTATAAAACGGGGGAAATCTTTTTGCTCTAGATGACAATGTAAAGAAGCAAAGTATCTTAACTCTTGACTGGTAGCACTGCAGTCTACCCGACTATGTATGTTTATAAGGACTGGACCAAAACATATTAATTCCAGCTGAAAGTGATGATCATATTATGAAATATGTAATATAAATAGTAGGTACGCAAAAATAATTGTATAATTTCAATATTAAAGACGACGTATTTATTTTTAGCTTAATAATATCCGGTATTGTCGTGATACCATCATTTATGCGGCGTTACCATGTTCGAAACGAGACATTTACAATAGACAACTTGCATATTCACAGCTTTTCCAGGTTCTAATTTGAGACTTAGTAAATTTTAATAATTTGATTACTATAAATAATAATAAATTGAAAATTTCTATTGATAGCAGGCCCGTATAATTCTAGTTTTTGACCTTTTCTAATAAAAAAATTATATTATGATTATACGTGACTATATCGTATCATATCATATTTCGCATAAAAGCTAAAACGTTTCTTAAGCCGATTGTAGCCGTAAAAATTATCCTATACTTTAAGTTTGGATACTATGTTGACATAGGTTCTTTAAAATCTGTCAAGTCGTTCTCGAGTTATGCTGGCGCAAAGAGACAGTCAAAACTTTCTCGGCTACACACAAAATACCCTCAAACTCAAAAAAGCCTCCTAGAAAACGAAATTACATACATATATTTCGGTACTATGTTATAAATTTGAGGTGGTCACATGGTGGACGTAACGGGATATGTCGACGACCTCAGTGTCTAAAGCTACAATTTATCTACGGGATAAGTCGACATTCGATCATGCTTTGATGTTTTGTTCCAGTCCGTGTGCATGAGCT
Source organism: Mongoloraphidia duomilia (assembly GCA_039654895.1). Classification (NCBI taxonomy): domain Eukaryota; kingdom Metazoa; phylum Arthropoda; class Insecta; order Raphidioptera; family Raphidiidae; genus Mongoloraphidia; species Mongoloraphidia duomilia. The sequence goes on along the minus strand of CM077524.1, from coordinate 42,874,909 downwards.
TCTGTATAACATAGTGGTGAAATGCTGACAGCGCGTTTGTTTTGTTATTAGCGTTAGAAGTACGCGCGGTGAGATGGTGGACGTGACGGGACAGATGCGACATGTGATCGCTGACTTGGGAGCGGCGGGGTGGAAAACACCGCCCGCTGCAGCTGCAAGTAACTTAATGTGCACAAATATATGTTAGGAATATAGTTTAAGTACTAAGTTCGTTTGATTAACCTTCGACGGCTAAATTTATTTTAGTTATGTAAAATGCATGTTGATTTTACACTTTCTCACCTTTACAATTTTTCATGAAAACACACTGTGGAAATCTGATTTCAAAAATAAGAAATTCTGATTACAAAAATAAGATATTCTAATTACAAAAATAGGAAACTTAGATTTGGTTTTGAAATTCTTTTTTAATAGATTTAAGTAAAATAGATTAATAATAACAATCATAATGAAAAACTCTGGTCGCAGTGCCAAATCATGCCGACAAAATTGTGTATTTGAACATGCATTATAGACTGTGCTGTTTAAAAATAAATAATATGTTGAAATATTTGGTAAAAATTTTAATAGTCTAACATCTGCACCAAATTATATATACAGGATGTTCTCAAAGACACTTAACACACGCCTACCACATGTCCAAAATAACCCGATTTAAGCAAACTTACCATCTTACAAAATTGATTAGTTTGGGCGCTATACGGCTCTGAAGTTACATTATTTTGAAATCGTTTTTTTGTTATAAATTTAAAACGGTTTGTGCGAATTTGCTAAAATTTGCCACGTTGACATAGTTTTATGGAACAAAAAAACCCACATCAAAATTATGATTAATATTAATCCATAGGCGTAGAACTCGGGTTTTTTAATATTTGAACGTTTCAAATTTTTACGCCAATGGAAGAAAATGGGTTTAAGTATAAAATTTAGATGCAGTAACTTATTTGCTACAAAAAAGCTACTCTTAATAAGACTCGATTACTTTCATGGTTTTTGAGAAATTTGTAGAAAAAATTTACAAGATCTTCCAAGCGATATTTTATCCTGCTAACTCGAGTTACTGAAGGCGTTCTATTTAAAGCGCAAATATTCTAGCTGTTGAAGGGTTGAAGCATTTTAATTTCTATATCTGTTGCAGGTTTATCGTTGTCGTTGGTACAATATGGACGCCCAGCTCGTCGGTGTTTCTCGACAAGAATAGTCGTGGTTATTTGGCGCGTAGTTTCAACTTGTCAAACGTGATGGCGTCCGACTACGATCATCGTGTGACGACGGGCGTTGAGGTCACTCGATTGAGCAATGTTCGGCATTACATGAATATGTCGGCAGTTTTCAAACAGCCGGTGCAGAAGCGGAAGTCTGGCAACTATGTGCTCAGTCAGAATATATCGGTTATATTGGATAACTTGCTTAAAGACTATGTAAAATCTCAGTTGCCTACGCATACCAAAGGTAATACCTTCGCTTGTTTATATATAATATAATTTTGTGTTTTATCAACGGATTCCTGAATTGTCGGTTTAATTAGTTCAGATACTTATACTGAGTTGTACAACGCCTTGTCAAAACCTGGATTGTGATCATACAGTTTGTTTAATCGCATAGAAACAGGATAAGCTCATTGTTAAATTTTTTATTATCCAGAATAGAGAATCTAAAACTGATAGGTTCGCTCCAAACGGGAGAGCAGAACCTTTTCACGGTCATCGATCTTTTTAATAATAAATAATTAATTATTATTAATTTCTTTTGCGATTACTATTGACGCATTTATTATTTATAATTATTTTTTATATTTCGAATTTTAATACTCTAAAATTTTTATTTTTTCTGATAACGTTAACATCTTTTTATTGTCCATACGCGGTTTGCTGACACAGATGCCTAAAAAAGTGTTTTTTTGAGAGGGAAATAGTATAAAATCGTATATTTGATGTATATAGGTAGGCAAAAAAATAACGTTTCAATAGATCGGATATTTTTTGACATGGGTCAATTTAAAATTTCACTATGTTTTTTTTTATGAAGGAATATAATATATGGCTTTACTTATCAAATTTTCTGACATTTTGTGAAAAAAAAATATATCTGCTTTTTTTCTACATTTAAGAGCAAAAAGCTCCTTTTAAGATATAATTTGAATTTATATATTAGACTGTATCCTGAGATAAATTAACACTGAAAAATCTTTTCTAATAAAAATTATTTTGTAATTTAATTTTACACATTTTCCCGTTTGTTTTTTTACACTAAAATAAAACTGTGTATGCTTTAGTGGTTTGGGATTGGAGCTATGTTACAATAGAAAGAGAACAAGTGGAGTGGGGTGGGGTGGGGTGGGATAGTGATGGGGTGAAAGAAGGGCAGACCTACTAATACACCGACACCGCCGCAAACATCCTTTTGCATAAATTCTTAACGTGCTGCGAATATCACAATGCAAATAAAACATATACACATCAAGTGCTGAAACTGGGCGTCCGTCGCGTCGATGATGCACGAGCGGGTCACAAACATTACTCTGTGGGAACTTTCGAACATCTAATTATTAGTGTATTTGCCATACACTATTGGAGTCGATCGGATGGCGCGACCTAGGGGTCGGACCAAAATTTCTCGACGTTTCATAGCCTCTTGAAAAATTTGGCACCATTTTTGGAAATGCCTATTTATATATGTATACAGGGTGAGTTACTAAGAATGCCTCGGGCGATATCTCATTTATTATGAGCATTAGAAAAAAGTTTTAAATAAAAGTTGGATTGGAATAAGAGTACTATACTTTAAAATTATTTTTAGCTATACAGGGTATACGCTGTAGTCATGGCACAACTGACTTGTATTTTTATAAATAGAACACCTTGTATATTTTCAGGGCATCCATTCGGACGCGTAGACCACAAATCCCCGGCACTAGATCGCACATAAATGAAATTATTGTTATAGGAATTCTATCTCTAATTGATATTAGAGATAGAAAGCCCCCCGGAAATTACTTCCAAGGGGCTTTCTCGAGTATTTTGTATGATACCTAGGGCGCAATACAAATCTGACAAGGATAGGGAGGCATGTAATGGCGCTGACTTAACGAGCAACGACATAAAAATACGTTTACCTTATTCTAAGCATGAGGAAATCCTAACTAAACTTTATTACAAAAGTATCGCAAAGGTTTTATTTAATTCTGTATAAAGTTAATCTAGCTTTTATTTAAGAAATAATTAAATATTGATTAATGAACCCAATAAAGCAATAACACTGAAGTACCTACCTGTAAAAACGAGATTGAGCATTGATTCGTATTTTTTTAATCATACTGTATTTTCCATTATCCCATTTTGCTCCTATATCTTACATAAATATGTAAGTATCTTCTTATAGCAAATGATTTTAGATACAATCGCATTTAACCTACGCAAGTAAAGAACATCGCTTAAAGTTCTCATAAATTTTGAACGTTTTGAAAACTCATAATTATTTATATCCATTTTTAACACGCTTATATTAGCTTCACCTGTATGCTTGCTTGCGGGTTTGCTTGTTTGTCAGTTTGTAACCGACTTCTTTGAACTTGATTTTGACCAACTTTGAACGGTCAGATTTAGTTTAAACTTTGCACACTTATCAAGGACCGACGACAATACAATAATTCTATAAGTTTGTTCCATTAGTCTGACCAGGATTTCCAGGACTAAAAAAAAAGCAAAAAACTTCAGATTGAACTGAAACTTTGCACACTTATCAAGGACCGATTACAATACAATAATTCCATAAGTTTGTCCCATTATCCTGACCAGGATCTCCAGGACTAAAAAGCAAAAATAAATTATAATTTAAAAAAACTAAAAAACACGCTTTAATGAACTAAAAAGTAAAAAATAATTAATTTTATTGTAAAAAAGCGTGGGGTAGTATGAAAATATGATACAAAGCACCCCACGCTTTTTTACAATAAAATTAATTATTTTTTACTTTTTAGTTCATTAAAGCGTGTTTTTTAGTTTTTCTAAATTATAATTTATTTTGGTAATTTTAAACATTGAAACCCTTTTAATAATTTTTATGTAAACGGATGGATGGATTTTAATGAAACTTAATACTCTAATTATTGGTACCCAAACTTTAAGTTTATTATACTTTTTACTTTGCTACGTTGGGGTTAAGTTACAGTTATTTTCTGATTCACCCTATAAGTTCTTTTCCTTGTGAAGTTTCACTAAAAGCTTGTTCACTTTTTTTTCAATGACACTTTTTTAACTAACAAAAAGAATCTATTGAATAGCTCTTTGTGATATTTTTATTTCATTCAAAGAATAAAACTCTCCTTCGAATTTCTTATATCAAAAAGAAATAAAAACTTTAATTAGTTTTTCCGGTTGAATTGTGAAATCTTTAACATTTTAATAATAATTTCCAATATAAATACAATTTCTGATAATTATATTATTACTAAAAGTCTATTCATTAGTAGGTACGCTTCTTTTAAAAACATGCAATTACTATTACAGTTTAAAAGTCTGTAGAAATACTCTGGTGACCCCTAAAAATTATAATTTAAAAAAACTAAAAAACACGCTTTAATGGTAAACTGAACTAAAAAGTAAAAAATTATTTTTATTGTAAAAAAGCGTGGGGTGCTCGATATCAGTTGTTATAAATTATGAAAATATGTTGCAAATCACCCCACGCTTTTTTACAATAAAAATTATTTTCTACTTTTTAGTTCAGTTTACCATTTTAAATTATAATTTATTTTTGCTTTTTAGTCCTGGAGATCCTGGTCAGAATAATGGGACATACTTATTGAATTATTGTATTGTCATCGGTCCTTGATAAGTGTGCAAAGTTTCAGTTCAATCTGAAGTGTTTTGCTTTTTTTTAGTCCTGGAGATCCAGGATCTCCAGGACTAAACAACTTATTGAATTATTGTATTGTCATCGGTCCTTGATAAGTGTGCAAAGTTTCAGTTCAATCTGAAGTGTTTTGCTTTTTTTTAGTCCTGGAGATCCAGGATCTCCAGGACTAAACAACTTATTGAATTATTGTATTGTCATCGGTCCTTGATAAGTGTGCAAAGTTTCAGTTCAATCTGAAGTGTTTTGCTTTTTTTTAGTCCTGGAGATCCAGGATCTCCAGGACTAAACAACTTATTGAATTATTGTATTGTCATCGGTTCTTGATAAGTGTGCAAAGTTTCAGTTCAATCTGAACTTTTGAAGTGGGTGAAAATCGCGTTCAAAGAATCCGTTACATACATACAGGTGGAACTAATATAAGCGTGTTAAAAATGGGAAAAACGGTACGTTAGTTGAATGAATTTTGTTCAATTGAATATTGATTGATTTTTTGTACCGCCATTAGGATTATATTGCAATAACATATAAAGTTCCTATCGCGTCGTCGAAAAGAGATCGAAAAAGTTTCGATTTTGTGCAAAACCTTATAGTCCCAGTAGCTCCATGGCAAGGGTACTCGATCTTACAGCTTACCTATATAAGTCAAATTCTACAACATAATTTCACAAAAATACACTTCGTTCATAACGAACGTTATATAACCGATATCGGGCGGTTCGCAGGAAGTTTAAGATTTAATCTGAAGAAGATGCCTTGCCACCCGCTACTGATGTACCTGCACTACCTCGTCTCCCATTCCCTTTGTGTTCCCGACGGGAGATTACCTCCACGTAGTGGTATTTATGTATCACCTGGATTTCGTCAACGGTGACACACGTGTATTTCGGGACGCAAACATTGTTCGAGGCTTTTATCTTCTTGTACAAACGCATTGTCAGAAATCTAACTTGATAATCGCCTCAGAGTGTGATTATATTATAACTATAGTTTCTATATAGGTACAGGATGTCCCATGACTCGAAGGTTATAGAGTAGGTGGCTATAGTACATGTAGAGGACGATGTGGTCCAGTGGTTAACGTCGCGGCCTCTGGATCAGACTGTCTTGGGGTCCAATCTCGCCTTCGCTCATGGATGTTTTGTGATGTCATTTAGTTTTAAGTGAGTTATTTAAAGTAATCAAGACGCTAATGACCTTAAGTTGTCGACGCGTCTATAATTTACAATAAATAAAAAAAAATATAGTACATGTAAAAATATGACATTTGACACAAATTTGCTGTCATAAAATGTTGCGCGGCACAGTAAAACAAGTTTGTAAAAAAACGGGCTTGTTTTACTGTGCCGCGCAACTTTTAACCCCAATTATCTCGAAAACGGTTGGAGATATCGAAGTGAATGACGTATACCTTTTTTACATAGAAATGTCCAGTCTTTCATATTTAATTTATTTCATACCGATTTTCAACCCTGTATGTCAAATGGTTTTGAAAATATGGCTTATCTTATCTTTACGCCCCTGTATTTCCCAAACGAGTAACATTTTATTATAGCAAGTTTGTGTCAAATGCCTTATTTTTACATGTACTATAGCCACCAGCTGCTCTATAGCCATCGAGTCATGAGACATCTTGTATTGTGGGAACAAGTTTATTGTCAATTGTCTTTATTATGTAGATCGTAGGAGAGTGTGAAAGAAATGGAATAGTAGATGGGCATCGTGACTGCCAGGAAGTGAGATAATAATTAGGCAATCTCCTTATGCTTTATTTTCATCTACCAATAAGTTATAATTATATCATAACATAGTGGTATATAAAAACTATGTGATATACATAATTTAGATTTAACTGATTAGTTAATAAATTATTTAAAATTCTACAAAACTTCTCTTGCAATGGAATATACTTAGAGCTTAGGTTTTCATGCAATGCTTCAGTCAATGATTCTCTTATGATGTAAGTATATTGTGTACAAAATTTAATTTAATGTAGCCTTTTTTTTCAAAGCTGGAAACTTACAATGTAATCATATTAGCTTTAGCTGGCTTTAGAAGGTTGGCCAAAGGTCCCCCTTAGCTTTGGGGCCCTGGGGCACTGCCCCAGTTTGCCCTACAGTAACTACGCAACTGAGTGTGTGGTCACAATCTAAGGCATTGTGCAACATTAATATACCTAGTCTAGTTTTTTATTCCATGTTGATTAACTTTCGAAACGTGCGCTGTGAGTGATGAGCTATTGTTCTTTATATTTAGGTTTACTCTTCCATAATGTAGATATAACTTGCTCTCTTTTTATGCGAAATATTTTCCGACATTTTCTTTGTAGATAAACGTTTTAATTTTAATTACTAATGTCTATAGGTACTGGTGATTAGGGATACACTTCTGAAATCATTTACAAAAGATGTTTGCTTTTGCAGTTTTGTTTACATAAAAAAACAAAACAATTTAATTGCAGCGCTATTACCTTGTTTCAGGTATACCAACTGTTGTCCAAACCAATATTCTAATTCGAAGTATGGGACCGGTGTCTGAATTGGATATGGTAAGATTTCCACTTATAAAACTTAAAAAGAAAATCTAAAGGTTCCCTTGATGAGCAATTCTTTTAGATTTCAATTTATGTTTCCATGTGGCAATTCTTTCCTAGAATTTCTCGAAAATTATGTGTTTTTCTGAATCCTAAAATCTGACAAAAAATTAGTTGAAAAATCAGGAAAACGAAAAAGTATTGCAGCTCTTTTTCTGCACAAATTAAATCGAAACACTGATTTTTGAGATTTAGCAAGTTACATCATTGATGTAGGTATAGTTGTCATTTCTGATTTTTCATTCCCAAATCTCGAAGATTAATAAAATTGTGTAGACTTTCACGGCCGGTTTCCATTGTCAAACAAGGTGAAAAATTCTTCCGGGCTGATGAGCCGTGGTCAACTGGAGTTTTTCCAAACGTTTCGTCTCTAACTGTGATAGACATCTTCAGTGGCACAGTTACGGCGACGTGAGCTTTGACGTTGACACAAAGAAGGCTCAGGTACAAAGCTCACGTCGCCGTAACTGTGCCACTGAAGATGTCTCTCACAGTTAGAGACGAAACGTTTGGAAAAACTCCAGTTGATCACGGCTCATTAGCCCGGAAGAACTTTTCACCTTGTTTGACAATCGAAGATTAATATTTGTCAGAAATTTAGAAATACTAACTTCAACACTGCACTTCATCATTAGAGATAGTATGAGCTTTATTGAGTTATTTCTGATGTAGGAGTACTCAATGGATTGTTACTTCCGGCAGTATTGGCGCGATCAACGATTATCGTTCTTCGGACCGATAAAGTCGCTGTCTCTATCGATTAAAATGTTGGAAAGAATATGGCGGCCGGACACTTACTTTTACAACGGCAAAAATTCCTACGTCCACACTATCACAGTTCCTAACAAATTGTTGAGGATCAATCAAGATGGAGACATTCTCTATTCAATGAGGTAATGCTACTTCCTCATTGACTACAATAATAATATCGAATATACTGTAAATATGGTGCGTTAGACAAAAGTAAAACCTATTTAGATAGCTTACTTAGAAAGTGTTGGAAAAACATCTCAGAGCAATATTTTATGTGAACTCATGATGAACGTCAAACATTTTAATTTCAAACATTGACATAAAGAATGGACTGCGCATTCTTTGGCTTAACTCAACAATGTGCTGGAAAAATCAATTATTGTGTATGTAATCTCTGTGGGCTTCGAAGAATATTTTACATATGGGAGAAATTTTGAGTTTTTGTTTCGCATACGAATACAATTCTTCAGTTTGAAAACGCCTAACACAACATTATTATTAAATAAATACACTTAGTAACTGTGCCTAATTTGCTAGCAGATCCATTTTTTAAAATTTTATTTTAAATACGTCAGTAATATAAATATGTAGTTACAAATATATTGGAAAAAATATTTTTGTTTTGTTATAATATATATGTATGTATATAGGTTAGAATGAGTCATGATAGGTACGTTAACTCATATTATCGCTAGCCGTCTGAGTTTTTTTTTGTTGAGATGTCTAAACTGACTGCTCTATTTTTTCAATTTTATTTCCTTTCTGGTGTAAAATATGTTTTAATGCAGATAAATCGTGTTTCGTAAACAGGAAAGAATTGGTACGAGTCGAATTAGAAAAGGACCACCACTGCTTATCTTCTTCTACTGAGCGACAAGTTTTCTGGCTTGTTGCACTGTACATTCTTTATGTCAAGTTTAACTGGAACCAGCTTTTTGGTAAATTAAGCGAACAAAAAAAATAAGCCATGATTGGCCGCGTGTTCTTCCGACTGCGTTCCATGGGGAGCAGCACATTTGTTAAAGGTTATAACTGGAACGGGGGATTACCGTGCGATCTAGTTAACTACTTAGTTATCATGGGTATTTCACACTGTTTTGCTTACACAATTATCTTTATTAAACATGGCACACATATAATTTATAAAAGTGCTCGAATGAAAAATAATATAAAAAGTAAAACCGTAAATAATTTTAATTTTAAAAATGTTAAATGACTTTTAAAGCATGTCGACTGGAAAAAAGATATGACAATTTATGCAAAACTGCATTACTAGAATGCATTTAAACTTTATATACTTAGGTACAAGAAATGAAATATAATTTAGTTATTATTCTAATTTTCAGTATTTTACCGTACCTACCTATTAAGTACCTACATTTTCTATTTAGACAATGTATGGAGATTTGCAGTCGTGCTTTAAATTACAAAAAAATATCTTTAATTCATATGGAAAAATCTTTGTGAGCGGTGGACACCGACAACGGGGACATAGATTTCATTTAATAATGAATTAAAACAAAGTTTGACGTATTTTAAATGAGGCAAATATAAATGAGGAAAAAACTTTTCAAAGTAAATTACTTTACAATTTTTTGAAAAATATTTTAAAAGTCAAATAAATATCAAAAATTGAAAATTAAAAAATAAATAGTAATAAATTATTTAATAATTATTAATTAATTCAACAATGAATTTAATCCACAAGGCATCCACTAGGTAGTGAATAGTATTTCTTAACATATCAGTCGATTATTATAAGATATATAAGGAAAAAATCAGAAGCCACTGTCGGGACTTGAACCCGAAGTTCCCAGTTTCCGGCTAGTTCGGGTTCAAGTCCCGACAGTGGCTTCTGATTTTTCCTTATATATCTTATAACAATCGTTTGACGTTTAACAATCATGATGGCATAATATGCTGACTGATATGTTAAGAAATACTATTCACTACCTAGTGGATTCCTTGTGGATTAAATTCATTGTTGAATTAATTATTAATTATTATATTGTTGTCTACAATTACCTAACTCATATATTGTTATTTAAATAAATTATTTATAACGTATTTTTGTGCAGCGAATCAAAATTGCCTACAATATCTTGCTGACAAGATTGGTATGCTTTCCTTTGTGTACTTTACTGCTTTCGACTATCAGAAGTCCTCACTTTTGTGGGTCACTTGCATCGTCTTTACACAAAACCTAGCACAATAACCGTAGTAGTCTAGTCGGTAGTTCTAATGTGTCTGTTATCTTTAAAACTACAATCACAGACGCTAATGATCTCTGTTGTCGAGCGTCTATAATTCACAATTCATTGATTTAAAACTACAATCACTTTCTCTCGAATGTGTACGCATGGTAGATTTGGAATGAAAAGGAGCCTAGAGAGGTGATAACCGATTAGCCAACGATTTCTTCCTCTATAACTTCGTATAATCTTAAGCTGATTGTTGCCGCGGGTAAAAAGCAGCCTATATAATTTAAGTTACAGGGTACCAGTTAATAGTATACCAAGTCCAGCCGTTTTCGGGTCATGATGATATACGGGGAGACCTCCCTCCAAAAGTTTATATATTAGTATTGATTTATTCGGACAGGGATTTATTACCGTTGCGGATCGATATAAAGAAATTCAAGTAAACAAGCAAAATGGCGTACCCTGTACAAGTGATAATATTAACGAACAAAAGCTTTTGATAATAAAAGCTATTATAAATCGTGGGAAACTGTTTTTAAATCGTCTACCATATAGTTAACGTTGCCGCAATCATTAATCTCTTCACAATTACAGGTGTCCCAAAACGAAAGAATTTCCATTTTTTTAACCGTTTCAGATACTTCCTTTACGGTCTACAAAAATACCTAGTTTTCTGTTTCGTGCTAAAGTTTAAGAAAATTAGTTAATTCGCTAATAGATTATACTAAAATATAAATGAAAAGGCGTTTCCTATATTCCAATAAATTGTCCTAGATGGCTTACTCAAAAGTTTACAGTGTCTTTAGGGTATATATGAATGAAAGAGGGCGCGAAAGTATACCGGCAAGTGTGTGTGTGAGAGAGAGAGAGTTTCACTATTGTGTGGTTATAACCATACAATCTGCTTTTTGATAATACACATTTCCAAAATTAGTACATTTAAATATGTTAATCAATCATAATAAAATTTGTAGAAGTTTGAATCAGAAAATACCGAGTTTGCTATTTTATAATTTTGTGAAGTTATTGCAAAAACTTGTAAGTAACACGATTAAGATTTTTTTAGTTACCAAGTTTTTGCAGTAATCCCACAATATTTTTAATGGATGTAGGCTGAATAGGAATCCTTGTAAATGAATACGGCCTACGGGTGCACTATTTGTATAGTGAAAAGTCAAAACGTGAATTTCAGTTAACGCGTAATTAATTTTAATAGTACATAATAATAGCCTTCATATAGTCTATAAAAGTTTCGATGAACTGTGTAAAACAGTGTGCAGTGTGTCCTATTTTAGTTATTTTTGTAGGATTTCTCAGTGAATATAAGATAGAGAAGTACTGATTAATGTGTTCTTATTCGATTTTCTCGAGACAAATCCATAACGAAATCAAAATTTTGGTGACATGTTCGGTTTTTTTGCTATAATCGAAAATTGAAATTTAGCTGATTTTAATAATTCGTCATAACTTTGTCATTAACAAAAATTTAAAAAATCATGAAAATAATTTTTAGATACGTATCCTAAGAATACAAATTTTAGTTTCCCTATTGCTATTACTGTTTATCTATTATAGTTACCCGCAGCCTCTGGACTGGACTGCCGTGGGTTCGAATCCCACCTGCGCTCATGGATGTTTGTGATGTTATTTAGTTTTAAGTTAGTTGTTATTTAGTGTAGTTGAAAGACGCTAATGATGTCGACGCGTCTATAATCTACAATAAATAAATATTATAGTTACCGAGATCCACTACAAAAAATAACTAAAATGAGACATCCCGTATAATGCTCATTGGCTAGAGAATTTTAATAGCGTTCTTATTAAGAAGCATACACAATTTAAGTCTAATTAGTGCTAGAGAAATTTCATTTTCCTAAATCCAAGATAAAGTCTGGTATTTTCTAGAACGATAAAATTATTCACTTTTTTAATTTGCACAATTAAAATTTATTTATGTTATCCATCAATATAGAACATAAAAAAAATTCGAGTAGTACCTATTATGTTTTACCAACCTATGATATTCTGTGGTTTTAATATTTTTAAATAACAATCATCATTATCGTAAATTATAGACGCTCGATACAATCATCGTTATCACATAACAGTGCACCAATCATTCATTGCGATAAAATCAGTGAACAAAACGCAAATCATTCTGGGCGTTGCCATGAAAATTAAAATGTCATTGTGAGAGTAAGCTTTATTACAAATTTTATCTACCGATTTTAGACGGAATAAATATGTAGGTAATAGGTATGGCACGAATAGTCTTACACACAAGTTTGTCTCTTGTTCCAATACTATAAGGTACAAAGCACACCAGATTTATAGCGAAAACTTTTATTCTAGTTTATGTTTTACGCACCAACACACATCTATACTAATATAAAGCTGAAGAGCTTGTTTGTTTGGTTGAACGCGCTAATCTCAGGAACTACCAGTCCGGTTTGACAATTTTTTTTTGTTAGATAGCCCATTTATTGAGGAAAACTATAGAGCTATATTAATATCACGCTACGACCAATAGGAGCGAAGCATCAATGAAAAATGTTTGCAAAAACGGGAAAAATTATTCTTTTTGACAGCTTCCGTTGCGTGCGCTGCGTAAACGGTTAAAGTTACGCAAAAATTATGTATTACGGAATTGTTCCCCTTTAAAAGTTCTAAAAAAAAGTCCGCGACAGCATATGTCTATCTTTTAAGGTTGACTCACTATAACTTTTTTATGGTAATCAAATTTGTTCGTAATTATAATATTCAAGCGGACGAGCGAAGCGAGTGAGTAATGTAATCATAATATTCAAGCGAACGATCGAAGCGAGTGAGTAGTGTATTGCACCTGGGCGAATCCGGACGGGTACCGCTAGTAATATAAAACATATGGCAGCGTTGTATTAAAACTTTGAATCGAACGGCATAGAATCAATCAATTTCATTGGTTAGTTCTGAAAAGTGGGCAGTAATAATATATTAAAAATGTTTATGTATGAGAGCGCTGTTGCCAAGTATAAACACGCATTTTATAAAGTATGCTATTTGTTTGATACTTTTCGGCGATAATTTTTTTTCTCTTGAGTGAAATCGGTGACTATAGATAACATTTTTATTGTTAGATGTGTAACTAGCATGTTCTAAAAATTAAAAATTTTAATAATACTTGACTTCTTTCGGTTGCTGCACCGAAATTATTCAGTTTAAAGAAAAAAATGTATAAAATAAATTTTGTAGAAAATTTAATGCTCTTTTATTATCAAAAAAAAGAATTTGCCTTATGAGGCACCCGAAGCGAGATGTTTCAAACAATCTGTTATTTGCGCCATTTTTCCAATATGGCGACCCTGGCGTCAGCGATTATTTCATTCAGGACTTTGAAATCTACAAATTCCCAAATTTTCAATACTTTCGCACTTATTTGTATTAAACCCCCTGTTTTAACGGTATTAAACTATCATGAATGCAAAAAGAGTTCATGTTAATTTCAGAATTATATATATTTTTAAACTATTCGGTAAGCCGTTCTGAAATTTTGCGTACTTAGTGCAGATATATTAAGGAGTAAGTTTACAAAATTGTATTCATTTTAACATTTTCGAGAATCTTTTTTGAAAATGTAAACAGTAAACTGATAATGCACGTGTTTTCTTTCCAGACTTACAATTAAAGCAAAATGTCCAATGGAGCTACGCAATTTTCCAATGGACCGACAGTCTTGTCCACTGATTCTTGGCAGCTGTAAGTATAATTTATTAAGAATCAACTACAAGCAAATTTGTGTTGCGCTGTCGCTGGTAAAGTTTACAACCGACATAGTTAGAAAATAATAAAAATGCAAGTTTGATTGCGCTTAAATCAAAACGATGACATTTCTCCTCTGTATATAGTGACGTTATTTATTCACTTATAGGTAGATAGATATTGCAGACTATAGACGCTCGATAACTGATAGCCACTTATATAAAATTGACTTCCTTAGATGTGACGTCAAGGAGATTAATTACCATAACTCGTAGAGCTTTTTATCTCAATTTGCAAACTAAGCTTATTCTTATCTTCAAAGGTCTACCTACTAAATGAATCGATCATATATAATTATTGATAAACAGCAAGTTAAAAATACAGAGATGAACTTTTTAAAGTGAAATTATTGATCAGAAAAGAATTGAATCAATCACCATTTATATGTAGCTTAATTATATTTATTGCGTTTTTAACTTTCATGATAGTTTCATGTAATTTTCGGATGTTCGTTGAGACGAGAAAATATTATTTTTATATAAACTTGATATCTCTTTTCAAATGGGTACATACTATTTTATTATATTAGGTTTACGTAAAACTCGAAATCTACAAAGTTAAATCCTTGATTTGAGGTGTCAAAACAGACTGTCGTAAATTATAGTTTATTTAAAATTTATTTAATGAATTTGACTACTGTTTAAAAAATGTAATCCGAATTTTAGGTAAAAACGAAATCTTCAAAAACCTTCCATTCTTTGTTGATGCCCTTTTAAGGACGAAAATAGTCGTAATTGAGTAAATAGGTACAATATATTCTGTCATGGAAGATTATCATCGTAGGTACCTATTGCACTGTTAAGAAAAATTATATTTGAACACTTCATTCTTTACGCGAAATTCAGATTTTTTTTTTATTTATTCAGCTTAGCTTTTTCTTACTTAAAAATTTATGATAATAATTATTATTATCGAATCTGAGACACTTTTCACTATTCTCCTCGGCTTTGCTCTCCTACAGCAAACATAAGTCAAAATATTAATTATATCGTTGTTTCACCTGTTTGTGTTTACTCTGCCTGTGAGATGTTCTGTAGTCTAGCAGTGGTGTTGGAATATCGACTCTCGCATGTAGTGGTTTTTCATCGACAGAATGCTTTAAAGGGAGAGAGTCGGTCGTTTGAAAATGTGTCAGTGTGTGAGTAATAATTGTCAACTCAGTACGCCGCGATAGTGGAAAGTTTAGGGTTAGAATCCCTACGGTGACACAGGTTTGAAATTGTGAATTTTTCCTGATTACAGCATTGTGTTACGTTATTGTTAATAGGTGTTTCATTTATACTGTTTGCAGTCATTTAATTGTGTATTTAGTAACGACGTCCGTGTTAAACTTGTATAATATACAAAATATTAATGTTCTATTCATATTTTCGATTCTATTCATACTCATAAGATAAGATAAGATAAGATAAGATATAAAGCGGGAACTACCGTCTACCTGTACAACTTATTTCAGACGCTTATACATCACGTCAGCTCGTATACCAGTGGCAGAACGAGGGGAGTGTTAGTTTCGTGCCAGGAATGGCGCTTTCGCAGTTCGATCTTATGAGCTCGCCGCACAGAAATTTTACATTTAAAAGACGTGAAGGTAAGTGCCATATAGTTGCTTAGGTATAATTCAGTCAGCTCACAATATTTGTAAAAAAGAAGTACCTTATCCAGAGATATATCATAGATAAAGTAGTGAAACCACCCATATATATATCGTTTTTCCGAGGTGACACTGTCACTTACAGACTGTTGTTGACTCCCCTACTCATCTATTTATGATATCTCATGGATATCTCTATGACCATATCACCATCTTACTTAGCGAAAAGTGTATGGAGAGGGTTCGGTTTTTTACCATAGTTATCTAAGTGACAGTAATATTTTATCATTTGTTTTTATTGAAGGTGTTATTTGTGTTTCATTAAGTTTTTTTTTGTCTCAATAGTTTTTTGTATCCTTTAATCTTCTTGCGAAAATATTTTGTCGTATCTATAAAGAAAGCCGTATCAAAATCGGTTCACCCATTGAAGAGTACTATGACGCCTCACACAGATGGATAGATAGGTACATAAACATACAAATATATGACCCAAAAACATAACATACATTGAGGGCATGGGTCGAAGGAAAAGATAAAAAAGAAGATGAATTAGTTACAATATGCAGTCTACAAGTAAGCCGTGGTTATTTTTATAAAATTAAATTGACAGCTATTTTTAAGAAATACGTTTTTTGGGTGAATATTTAAATCTGTTTTTATGAAAAAACTTGAAAATTTATGTCAGTGAAAGACGAACAAGAACACAATGATTCAAATAAAGATAATTTTGACGTAAGTCTAGAAAATACGATAATATTAATTGTAAGAAATGTTTACAAAAAAGTTAGAGGTCCCGTTACGATTTTATTTATTAGTGCAAAAAAACTAGTGTTTTGTAAAATCTGAAATGTGGCACGGGGTTAATTTATTGAATATAATTTATGAAAAACAAAACAATCAGAGTTCTGACTTATTTTGATAAAACCAATATCCTATTGCGGCTCACAGGTCAGTGTGTCAGTGACTGGTGGTCTCCCTTCTTTTATGCCTAGTACCTGTGTGTTCTCTGTTCGGTCGTAGCCCGTCTCTCTGTAATTGGTCAACTGCGCAGTGTGTAGTGGTGGGGGTGAGTTCTCTACTTGGTCGTATACCGTTCTTGTACGATTGGTCATTGGTTTTGTATGTCGGAGTGCTGGTGTCCAGGTTTTCCTGAGATTGAGGCCTTCATCTTTTCGGTTGAAATTCTGTGTGTGTTTATGTATTTCTATGACCTCTCTGTATATTCTTGGGTAATAACTCAGCGTTGTGTCCAGCACTCCGACATACAAAACCAATGACCAATCGTACAAGGACGGGTACGACCGAGTAGAGAACTCACCCCCACCACTACACACTGCGCAGTTGACCAATTACAGAGAGACGGACTACGACCGAACAGAGAACACACAGGTACTAGGCATAAAAGAAGGGAGAACACCAGTCACTGACACACTGACCTGTGAGCCGCCAAGGAGGACACTTCGACCGCTGCCACATCGCCTTTGAGAATGTCTACCGCAGTAGTAGACGAAACGTCAGGTAGAAATACCACCGGACCACGGTCTACAAGCCCGGAAACCATGAAGACTTGGAACAATGCCGGCCGTGAAAGCTTGCACACTTGGATAAAGGTTTGTTGTGTTTTAGGTGCTTACGATGAAATCTTTCGTAATTTTAACGGTTTTGACAGTAATGTATGCTTTCAATGATGAGACCAAATTGATGTCATCTTCAATCAATCATTACAACAGAAAGTTTGTTTTATGGAAAAGTTATTTGAAACTGAATCAAATCGAAGATATTTTGGCACTGAATGAAAGAATCAACGATTCGTGTCTTGGTATAAATTATAGTTCTGAGTATTCAAACCGATCGAATATTATTACGCATTTTGTTAAAAAAAATATCACTAAAATAAGACCCATGGATCATTTTGGAAAAATGAAACGAATAGATACTTTTAACAATAACAAAAAGTTGATATATTTTTTGAGGATTTTGTTTTCATCATTTAATTATAATTACGGAAAATTTGAGAACCAATGTAAAAACCTACTATTTGATGTTGACTGGATTAACACTAATTTTAGATACAATGAAGGTTTTAAAAACGCCCGACAAACAGTCGAAATTTTGTTTACAAATCCCATTATATTATTTTTCATTTTAGCAATTTTTACTTGCGCACAGTTTTAGCGCTTTACCTGTATTTTTTATATGTTTTAACTCGTGAGTGATTCACATCTCAACGAGAGATTAATTATTTAATGTTTATTATTTAATCATTATATCTAAATCATACTTGATTGCAGAAGATTGATTTTAAACAAAATTTAACTAACAAAATGTTTTTTTTAATACATTTATTATTTTTTAATGCTGTTTTGTTTATGTGCTAGAATAAAATATATTGTGACTTGACTTTTAAAAGAAAATAAATTATTTTTGTACCATAATGTTGAGTTTAAGTATTATAATTTTATTGTTAACATAATATTTTATAAACTGCAAAAAATATAGTTTTTTTTAATACTTAGTTAATGCGATATTTTTTTGCAGATTATAACAAACTTAATATATTTGCCTTACAGGTACATAGTATACAGGGTGTATCTAAAACGCTTGGTCAAACTTCACGAACGTGATATATGGAACAAAACTGTTAAAAAGTTCCTATAGACATGTGTCCAAAAATGCTTACCTACTTGAAAATTTACGCGCGAATTTCAAAATTGATACAAGAAAATATTGTTATTTCAACCATTTTATATCCGAGTTTATCAAATATGCTGTAGAGTGCCCGCGGTGAGACATGAAGCCAGTCACGTCATCAATAATATGCTAGTGAACGCCTGCTTGCCCGCAGACAGTGCCGTGTACACAAAACTGCACATTGGGTTTTATGACGTTAGGTACAATTTTGGCAAACTGCTATTGGATCTCCAAAACAGCCAATAGCAAGTTAGAAGGCTGGCGCAATGCATTCACGTTACTATGACGCGGTGGCTTCATCTTTCGCCGCGCGAGGTCTACTCAAATTAGAAATTAGCACCTTTAATGAATTTTTGCTGTTTTAATAAAAAAATGTTACTGATTTATTGCAATTTTATTGTAACTTTTTAAGTAAACATAATTTCTGGACACATATTTATAGGAACATTTTTCACAGTTTTTTCCATACATCACATCCGTGTAGTTTGACCAAGCATTTTAGATACACCCTGTATAGACACATACACTATTCGCGTATAATAATTGCGGTATTTACAAAAATAATTTGAGTGCCCTGTGTCGCTTTACATTAAAGTTGATGTTAAAAAAAGAAGATGAGGACCTTTTTGTAGTATTTCTAGAGTGATTCATTTACTTTTTTGTTTATTGAAATTGGACAAGAAATAATGGGTTTAATGTTATGGGTTGAGGTGTTTTTTAGGAAACAACCTGTATTACCTTCAATATGCATGCATTGAGTCGTGAGTCATTTAGACGCTAATGAGCTCTGTTGTCGAGCGTCTATAATCTACAATTCATTCATTCGTGAGTCGTGACGAATGCGCACGCATATGCGTGTGGACTCAAGACTCAAGTTGGGCTTGAGAATAGCCGAGCGTGTAGAGTGCTGTTGTTTACATGACGTTGCTATGGATCCTCTATTACAAGTCCCCATTACACGGGTTCTAGGCCCGAGAGCTGGTAAAAGTGTCAATTGGATTTTCAATTTATTATTAAAAAAAATAATAATTGAAAATATGAATTGGTGCTAGGCCCAAATAACCTTAGCTGTTGGTGGTCTTTAAAACACAAGACTCAAGTTGTGATTATTTTTAAAAATTTTGGATGCCGCCCATGCATATTGTCTCAGTTCGATCCGTTCATTCGAGTTGGCATTATAACGTCCACACTGAGAGCGAACGCGTAACATATTTCCATTGAGAAAAGACCAACACGGCTTGGCTCACAGAACATGCGTTCGCAATGACTTGCGTATGCTATACATGCGTTGAGAAGCTTCGCAAACATCGCGCCACGATTCAATGCGTGCACATTCAAGTCTATACCGACCTTTAGCAAATAGGTACCTTATTTTGTTGGTGAGATTTAGCACTGCGATTTTAAAATTAATCTTTGTAAATAAAAAACAAGTTTAAGCTAATAATATAAAAGTACATATCATCACAATAGTGTATTTTATTTTTTTCTTTTTTAATATTTCCACCTCCATTTTTAAAACCTATCGAGCAAATTCATCGTATGAAACTGTGACGTTTAAATTTCCAAAGCATGCTTGATCTAAACGTACGTGACATGCATTCTGATTAGGGTGGCTGTAAACTTAATCCAATATTATTATCAATGATCTTAAAATATTATGAACATACGTATACCTACCCTTCCGTTTGATTCTTGGAGCTACGAAAACTACTGTATTTAGAGCTAGTAACTGACAGCCACAAGTTGGCAATATATTACCTATAAAAGAGTGTGTTCTTATTTAAGAGAATTTTTGTGTTAATTTCAACTTTTCAAATTAATTTGCTTTGTTTTATGGTTTTTTATTTAAAAATTAAATAATTATGAATAGCCCAGCCATCTAAGGTTTTAAGCTCAAAAAAAATTATGTGAAGTTGAATTTTGGTTTAGTGACCCTACTGACTGCAGCAACAGCGTATTAAACTTCTTAGAAGTTCTCATGTCGAAGTTCTCCATTTTGTCAAAACACAAGGGCTTGAAAATAGCCAAGCGTGTGGCAATGCTGTTGTTTACATGGCGTTGCTATGGTTCCTCTATTACAAGTCCCCAGTTCCCGGGTTCTAGCCCGAGAGCTGGTAAAAATGTCAATTGGATTTTCAATTTATTATTAAAAAAAAATAACGAAATGAAAATATGAATTGGTGCTAGGTCCAAATAATCTTAGCTGTTGGTGGTTTTTAAAACACAATTAATTAATTGTCAAAACTCAAAAAAAATATCTCTCGAAATTAGTGCAAATGTTGTTTATAATGTGGGAAAAAACATATTAAAATTCTTGGGGTTGCCTTTTTTGATATGTGTAATGTTATTGTACTCTGTAATTGGGTACTATGCCTGTAGGGTATATTAAATAAATATCCCCTTAACTTTCCTTTTTGCGAAAAACCACCCTCAGGGAAAACTCATCACCATGTTTTCAAGTTTGGTTTCCGAACGGTTAATCGGGCGATAAAAATGAACATAGGTAAAAATATTTGTCAATAAATTTAAAAAATATCTTATTCATGATTCAGTTTATCCTTAAGGTAGGCCTACAGGCTACAATGGAGGCTCAAAGTGAAGGAGAGTTTTTAAAGCACTGCAAAAAATGCTTGTTTGCGCTCTACCGTTGCGTGTAGGTATTTCATAAACGGCTGATTTAACAAAAAACCTTCAAGGAAGGAAATTGTAGAACAGATTGCGCTACACGATATATGTATTTTTAATTTGTAGTAAAGTTTTTTAGCGTATTATTTTTTCGCAAACGTGTGAATCGTTATTTTAAATTTTATAACTTCACACTACGTAACCAAGGCGAATGATGTAACGAACAACATTTATTTAGGAATGTACATTTTATATTTAAAAATAAACTTGCAAAATCGCTACGAATGAAGCAATACTAGTGTAGTGTAGGCAGGTAAAGTATGTATGTCCAATGTTCATTGTCCAGTGCTATCTTTTTTCTACGTCTTTAACAAAAATAGACTATTTGGTGACCCACGTATACGAGTGGAAAAGATTTTTTTTCAGTTTTAAAATTAAGCTGTATAAAACGAATGATTTCAAGCAAACATCGTTATACTTTCAGGCGAATTCTCAGTTTTGCAAGTATCGTTCAATTTGCAACGTCACACTGGCTACTTTTTGATACAAGTTTACGTGCCGTGTATCCTGATTGTCGTTTTGTCCTGGGTCTCGTTTTGGATCCACAGGGAGGCAACGAGCGATCGGGTTGGCCTTGGCATCACCACTGTACTCACTTTGTCAACTATCATGTTGGACTCACGGACAGATCTTCCCAAAGTTCGATACGCTACAGCGCTAGATTGGTTCCTATTGATGAGCTTTTTCTATTGTATTGCGACTTTACTCGAGTTTGCTGGAGTTCATTACTTTACTAAGGTAAGACGATTTTTATTCAATCAGCAAGTCTACCCAAAATATATTACATGAAGTCCTTGCTATGCGCTAGTAATTTATTACACGACTAGGGTGAGATCATTTCTTAAGTCCTTATTTTTATAATAGTTTTATTTAATATAAAAGAAATAGCAGTAGATTTTTTTTTGTTTTAATAAGGCGAGAAAGTTAGTTTTATTGATTATATATGATAATATTTCCAGGTTGGGAGCGGTGAGATTCCTGTTGACGAAGAGGAATGGGAAGATTGTGGTGAAACGATGGAGGAAATAGGAGGCGGTGTCGTCATGATTGAATGCAATACGGGAGATTTTAGCAACGCGACCAGTCCTTCTGCTTCGTGTAGACAATTAATGGGACGTAGAAGAAGCTCTCTAATCTGCCCGATTTACAATGTACGTTTTAAAAAATGTTAAAGATTTGATTTCTATCAGATAAAATTTATGAAACTGATTTTTACGGGAATAATTTGGCGAGTATTAAAAAAAAGAATATTAGTTAACCGTCTGGACAGAAAAATGGTCTAGGGCTCTAGATGCAGACTCAATGAAAATGTGTAAGGATGTGGGAAGTAGGAAAATTTCGTGTTACATTAAGGCATAAATAGACCCTACCAATGGCTTCTCTAAATCCTTGAACATTTAAGGGCCTTTATAAAAAGTGTTCTCTGATTGAGTCATTTGGTAAACAAACACGAGAGATAAAAGTTGTGTCTGATTTCTTGTTTGTACTCTTACTTCGAACCGTCCAGGTATTACCAGAACAGTTCTTAGCTCGTGATATATTTAGTTCCACCTAATATGAAACAGGTATTCATTCCCGGCAGATACGAAATACATTGTTCCAGACATGACTCTCCAGGCTTGTATCTCGATTATTTTTGAAGATAACCTCTTCAAACCCTATATATTCGTAAATGGGATGACGGTAAATTATATACAGGGTGTTTATTAAACATAAGGCAAAAATTCAAGGGATTATTCCCTGGGTTCTTTTAGGAATATTTTGTCCTTTGATGATTTTCGGAAAGCTGCTTTGTTTCGAAGATGCAGGGCGATGAAAGTTTTTCTTCAAAAACAATAATACTTAATACCTATTATTGTATTAGGTACGTGAACACAGGAAAGCTTTTTTACAAGAACTGCTGAAAATGACTAGCTACACCAGCTAGAATGCATCCTCATTGATTGTCGAACTCTTAAAAAAAAAAAAGAAAAAAGGCGGCTTTCCGAAAATCATCAAAGGACAAAATATTTTTAAAATAACCCAGGGAATAACCCCTTGAATTTTTGCCGCATGTTTACCAAACACCTGTATATATAACATGAACTTTTTCTTAAATAACACTATAGATATTTTACCATTCCAACTCTACAAGTGCAGGGAAATGGTACTAATTTAGGCCAAAATCCACTTTTCAAAATGTTACAATATTTTTTCGTTTTGAGATCCCCCAAATTCAAAAAACATATTTTTGGAAAAAGTCAGTTCATCTGTTTGTCTGTGAGCACGATACAGGTCAAACGCCTGAGTGGATCGAAACCAAATTTTGGTTAGATGTTTGACATGTAAATATGAAGAGCCTATTGTTTTTGGGGAAAATCGGCGCATGCGTAGAATAGATATGATCTTATTCATTTGTCAACCGTGTAATTAATTACCAATCCTAAATTATAAAATTTTTTAATATTTCATTCCATTTACCAATATATAAGGTTTGATGGAGTGATCTAAAAAAATAATCGGGATGCAGGCCTGGGGAGTTATGTCTGGGATAGCCTGTATAGTGTATAGGCAGTAAACAGTTATATTTTTTTAGGATCCAACGCTGAATTATTCGGGTCGAGTAAACCAGAGGAATTCGCTGACGACGCCGACAATAAACCACCCGGTTCTGCCGACGCGGGTCACTATGGAGCGTACAACGCAGACAGAACACGTGGTACCGCGTTGGAAACAGTTCTTGTACTGTTTGGCAGGCGACGATCAGTTCCGTAAGCAAAGACAACGCGAAGCATCCGGTGCTGTTGGTAAATTTTCTTTCAATAATTTTTGAAGAGAAAAAAAGAATTTGCTCATACTAATAACAACGCACGATTTAGTTGTGGTTCTATCTCTGTTTTCTTTATTCCTATTTTCAATTTAAAAACAAACAAGCATTTTGTTACTTGAAAAAATGAAGGATTTCCTAAAATTACGGAAAAAATATAATGTCATAGATATTGAAAACTCGATGTGAATAATTGTCTTTTTATATTTTATATAAGCATTAAATCTGAAAAATACCCGAAAAGTGGGATGATAAGGAATTTAAACATTTATTACTGATTTCTAAAGCTCTAAAATTATAGTTCTCGTGTCTTATTATCTTAAAACTATTTTTTTGCATTCTCACCCTTCTTAGATTCATTTCCTCAACGGAAGGTTGCCCTTTTTCTGACAGAAAACAGTAATCCCCGTTTTCTGAACGGACATGTATAAATTATGGTAACAGCACTGCTCCCGTCGTCGCGAATGATGATAATCACTAGCTTTTCCAGGAGGAAAACATGGTTTCTGTGTTCATTGTGTTGCCTGTTCGATATTTATTTAATGTTTGCAATATTGAATAAAAATTACAACATAAAAACAATTTTTTTCTCGTGAACATTGATTTGTGTATATATATTTTTTATTTGCAATGCTAGTAGACAGATGTCACGTTTGTAGACTGACAAGCAAACATGAAACAATCAGGAGTAAAACGTGTATGTTTACTTTCCAGTCAGTTACATACTCTTTCTTGTATTATGTAACAAGATGCCTCCTTGCTTTTGCAAACACAAGCTGGATAAATGACATCAAGTTTGCCTATATAAAATTAATGATTAATTAACTGATATATCGCAGCTAGAAGTAGAATAAAAATAAAATTCTTGTGAAAGCAAGATGTTTTTAACACGCTTATATTAGCTTCACCTGTATGTTTGCGTGCTTGCGTGCTTGCTTGCTTGTTTGTCAGTTTGTAACCGACTTCTTTGAACTTGATTTTGACCAACTTTGAACGGTCAGATTTAGTTTAAACTTTGTCGACTTATCAAGGACCGACGACAATACAATAATTCAATAAGTTTGTCCCATTATCCTGACCAGGATCTCCAGGACTAAAAAAAAAAGCAAAAAACTTCAGATTGAACTGAAACTTTGCACACTTATCAAGGACTGATTACAATACAATAATTCCATAAGTATGTCCCATTATCCTGACCAGGATCTCCAGGACTAAAAAAAAAAGCAAAAAACTTCAGATTGAACTGAAACTTTGCACACTTATCAAGGACCGATTACAATACAATAATTCCATAAGTATGTCCCATTATCCTGACCAGGATCTCCAGGACTAAAAAAAAAAAGAAAAAAACTTCAGATTGAACTGAAACTTTGCACACATATCAAGGACCGATGACAATACAATAATTCCATAAGTTTGTCCCATTATCCTGACCAGGATCTCCAGGACTAAAAAGCAAAAATAAATTATAATTTAAAAAAACTAAAAAACACGCTTTAATGAACTAAAAAGTAAAAAATAATTAATTTTATGGTAAAAAAGCGTGGGGTGCTTTGTATCATATTTTCATATTACCCCACGCTTTTTTACAATAAAATTAATTATTTTTTACTTTTTAGTTCATTAAAGCGTGTTTTTTAGTTTTTTTAAATTATAATTTTTATTTTCACCAACGATATTTCTAAGGATGTGAATGAATTGTAGTTGTTAAATAATGAATTATGCAATAGTTTTTTTTTATTAGGACGTAATAATGGGGAGCACGGCGTAACTAGACACATCAACAGTGTCTCCTACATCGACCAGGCAGCTCGAGTTCTGTTTCCAGCGTCGTTTGGCCTTCTGAACCTCATGTATTGGCTGGCTTATGTTACATACCAGGAGGACTTCAAATGGAGGGATCCGCCAATACATACATTAAGTCATTAAGACCGAAAGCAGTGTTAATGTTGACAAAAAGTTTTTTATTTAACGCATTCCTATATTGTGTATAGGTACTATAATGTTATAAATACTTAATAGTCCTTAACACGGTTACTCAGTAATACTAATATAATATTACTCCAAACAACTTAACAAGCTTTCGACCTTCTGTAGGCTACAGAGGACATCATAGAAAGTCGAAAGCATAAGTTTGGAGTGATATTATATTAGTATTACTGTTTCGTTGCTCCGAGTGACCGTGTTAATATACCTACATCCTATTCACCAATTTTAATTATTTAAAAATTGAAATTACAGTTTGGGTTATAGTTTTTCATACCTATACTTACTACCTACTTACGTAGGTACTTATGAAGAACTTTGTATAAAAAACAACTGTCGAAATTAATAAATCAAATTTATTGCATAACCAAAAAACAAGATACAGTACGCCAGTGAAAGTTGGAAAATGGTATAAAAAACATCTACATTATAAATTTTTCACATAAAACACTTAAAACATCTACAGTATAATATTTTTTTTAATACTTAAGTACTAAAAAGAAAACGTTTACATATTAATTTTCTTTTGCAGAAAACACTAATGCATTGTCAAAAAATTTGATTTGACACTGACCTTCGATTCTGACCACACATAGGTTTTTTTCTGTCAATAATTTTTTATACACACTATTGTATGATTATCTATATTTGTGTCGAATTGTTAAATAGATACATTATTCATTAATCAATAATAATATTACATAAAGGGGAGACTTCTCGCCAGAGCTCTTAGTGTGTGTTTTAAAGACCACCAACAGCTATGGTTATTTGGACCTAGCACCAATTCATATTTTCAATTCATCATTTTTTTTAATAATAAATTGAAAATCCAATTGACACTTTTACCAGCTCTCGGGCTAGAACCCGGGAACTGGGGACTTGTAATAGAGGAACCATAGCAACGCCATGTAAACAATAGCATTGCTAAACGCTCGGCCATTCTCAAGCCTACACAGCTCTTAGGAGATCACATTAGGAGTATTCCTAATGTCATCAAGTGATAATATATAGGATCCTATATTTTTTGAAAGTGAATTTCATTTTAATTGTGACTACGAGAATTAAAGCTGAAATGTGAACAACAAAAATAAATAAAGTATACAATAATTATTACAGTTATCATGCCAGTTTTTTTATTGGAACAGAACTTTTACATTGCAATTTGCAAACGAATTTTTATGACCAAATAACTATTAACTGAAGTGATAATAGAGTAAGCTAGTGGCTATCATATGCCTGACATAATTTAATATTTTAATATTGTCTACTAGATGTCATTGTTCTGATCAAACAAGATACGATTTTTTGTCAAAATCGACGTTAACGCAAGTGAAAACGCGAATAAAAGCTAGTATTTAATATGAACAAATTGTATTAAAATAGCACCATAAGTGATCCACAATTGAAGAGTTTTGATTAATGTGTTTAAATCTATTGTGAAGAAACCGTAAGCTGTGAATTTCATGGTCCGTTCAGATACTTGCGTTGATAGATTTTTTAGCGCTTTACAGGCTCCTGATTGGCAACGTCCGTCAGCAGATAGTTCAGATAACTCTTCCACCTTTTTATTGACCAGCGATTCAGTTTTCATACTCTCTGCCGCGAGT
The DNA here is from genome assembly GCA_039654895.1 of Mongoloraphidia duomilia. NCBI lineage: Eukaryota > Metazoa > Arthropoda > Insecta > Raphidioptera > Raphidiidae > Mongoloraphidia > Mongoloraphidia duomilia. The sequence goes on along the minus strand of CM077524.1, from coordinate 42,847,341 downwards.
TTGTGACAAAAATAACTAGTCGTAAACAGTGAAATCTAAAAATGTTGAAAACTAGACAAATTTTAAAAGGTATTTTGTTGAAAAAAAATAATTAAATATTTATTATTTGTTTTAAAATTATAAGTTTTTATGGTATTTTCTATATTAATTTTCTCAATATGATATAATATTATGATATTTTCAATGATTTTGTCATTTTTTGTAATATTTTTTTAGATTTTCCAAAATAGATTTAATTAAAAAAAATTCTTAAAATATAATGGAAAAGATAACAGTTTTAACTTAAACAAAATTCAGTTTTTATGTTTTCATAAATATTAAAACCTGGGCTCAAAAATGAATCCCTTCTATCGAGTTATCGCAATAATTTATAATAAATACCTACGTGTTATTTATGAACAACTTACAAATGCAAGCGAAGAATAACAGGCGGATGTGATCATATTTCCAGTTTCATAAAACCAAAAAAATATTTCTTGATACATTTGTACGGCATAGAAAAATCCGGTGAGTCCAGTAACGCTCGTTGAACAAAACAATAACACTATCTCTACACCAAAAACATTCATAAATATGGGCATAGTATCATACATCATTGCGTAGCATTTTGCGTATGTTAATATTCTGTCGACAAGGGACTTGTCATTTTGTAATGTCACCGCTAAAATTGAGTATTCGCTAACATTTGTGCGGGCCAATAAAATATCATTGTAATCTTCCAACAAATGTTCAATTCTATTGTTTATGACTTGAAATCGATAAGTGACAGCTTGTATGAAAATTGCCGATTGAACTCCAGAGGTGGCTGAGATTATGAGACAAGGATATCGCCACCAATAATATTTTGGCCCACTTAAAGAAAACACTGAAATATATGTTCTGAGGTCCAGAAATGATAAAATCAACATTCCTAAGAATACGGAAAAGAAACCTGCCGCAATAATCATTCCCGCTGTATTATTATATGTGTCAATTTTCAATAAATGGTCAACATCTCGAATGTTATCCAATATTGTTTGATATTTGTTGAAATTTTGGTCGAATTTTGAAACCAGTGTAACAATGATTTGTATGGAATATAAAGTAACCAAAACCACTTCGTTCATTAACGTCACAACGTTAAATTGGTATCGTTTAGTTATGTCTTGCGTCAACCCATAAAAGAACCATATATATGAAATTATTGTTATTATTATTAAACAAAGTGACCAGAATTTCTGTTTCCAGGTTCTTTTAGCAACTTTTCTGTTTTTCACACTGACTGCGTTGCATCCAAAAAACTGTGTATAATCAAATGTAAATTGAATCGATTCAATAAAATTCATTGTGGATACCCAAGTATTTTTTTATACATAAAATTTCCATTCAATTTCGATTTTTTTTTCATTATATCTGAAGCTGTACGTTATAAGTATGTATATTATGTAGTGTTTATTAGAAAAGGACGAATTTACTAGCCTAATAACACTTCATAAAGATTTTTGTAGGTATTTTCTACAAACTATTTGTTTATTGATCATACAACAGCCAACTGATTTTTTTAAATAAAAGCTTAAAATTACTAAACTTACTGTTGTGTAGGTTTTATCATGTAATATTTTATCTGATAGTGATCTAATATCATAAAAAATGTCTACAAAACTTTTCTTATACCTACAAGGTGTAAGTGTACAATATTAGTTTCACATAGGGTGTGTTCCACTTGGCGATCGCAACGCCTACAACGACCAAACGTAATAAGCGCGGCCATAAGGTGTGAGCGTAGTGGGCGCAATGGTCGCCAAGTGGAACGCACCAATAGAGTTTCTGGAATAAATATGTTTAATAAAATTGTGAACAGATTTTGAAAAATTGCCATAACCAAGTAATAACTATAAAAAAACTTTGGCTATTAGTCCATTCTGATTGGTCGATTACCCTATCTTGATGTCGTTTGACACACGCACACACACCTAAACTAACGTAACAACTAACTAGTGAACTCTGTATACTAATATGGATAGTTGATAGCGCTTAAAAAATGGGTTTTGTATGTGGAGAATATTCAAATACATATTCGTCAAGACGCATTAATGTTCACAAAATTAGAATGAAATTTCAGGTAAGGCTTGTAATCTAATTCTTTCTAAAAAAGTCGATCAATTTTTTGACATTTCAAAATAAAACCTAATTTTGGTATCAAATATTATTATTTGAGATATCCTAGGATGTCCAAAATTTCTACAGTATCAGTGTTCTTGAGAATTTGGAAACGACATCAAGATGGGGTATTCGACTAATCAGAATGGACTCTGACTGCAGGGTCTAGTCGCTTGACGGACCAGTATTATAATTCATAATTTATTTCAGTACAAAATTTTTGAGCGCCTTATAGGTACCTACATACTTTATTTTATGTAGGCATTGTTTAAATTTCTAAATATAAAAATAGATGACCTACATTAGTTTTGATTTAATTTAACTGATAAAATCGAAATATTATCTTTTTTTGTATTATAGCTCTATAATTTCTGTAGATATATAAATAATATGTAAAATATCGATATTGGTCTTTTGTGGCGAGGTACGGATTTTAACGGATAAGTAATAATTATTATAGTCTCTATTTCTCTATAAAAATTATTTATTTGTTTTTAATGCTTCCTTACTTTTATACCGACATTATTTTACATATTATTTATCGACTTTTACCACTATTTTAGATTAAAATATGACAAAGAATTGTTTTAATATTAATTGCACAGACCACTGATTTATATTTATATGGACTGTGAATGTGTGAAACTAACTTGTTGCGAGGTTTCAAATGCAGGCTTATGGGACATTGGTATTGGCTGACATTTTTCAAACCGTTCTAGATATCTATAAGAGGCTTCTGCAAAATAGATCCAAAGATGGAACGGACAAATGGAACGTTTCCTTTGTTGAGCGGACATGTTTCCTTAACGGCAACATTCACACATAATTTTTTTGTGCACATCTATGGCACAGTGATATAAGTTTCATTCCTCTCCTTTCAGAATAAATAGTTAAAAAAGGTTCCAAAACTTTCGGTGTTCACGTATTAATATATTAGTCCGCGAGTTTGCGTTGTAAATGAAAAAGTCATAGTAAGCCGGCTGATTTTGATATCGATAGTTGATCTCGTACAACTAATCAGTAAACCGACCGTCAGCTGCTCAAGTAGCGGTGGGTTTGGGTGTGAGAGGCTGCGAAAGTGGTAAAAAAATAGTAATAGTATGCCGGCTGAAACTTGTTTTTATAAATAGTTGACATCATTGTGAGTTGAAAAATAATCGTCAGCTGCATCGTGGAAGGGGGATTGTGCGTTAGCTGCGGTCGCATGAACTTGTAAAAAAATACGTAAAATATTGCGCCTTTCACTTTTTTGCACTGACAGCAGCTGAGACAATTACGTTACCTAGGATTATAATACCGATATAATCATAATCCTAGGAAACGAAATTGTCTCAGCTGCTGTCAGTGCAAGAAAGTGAAATGCGCAATATTTTACGTGTTTTTTTACATGTTCATGCGACCAGCTAACGCACAATCCCCCTTCTACGATGCAGCTGACGATTATTTTTCAACTCACAATGATGTCAACTATTTATAAAAACAAGTTCGGTCGGCGTACTATTTAAAAAAAATTTTTTTTACCACTTTCGCAGTCTCTCACACCTACACCCACCGCGGGTGCGCCAGCTGACGCTTGGTTTACTTATTAGTCATACCAGATTTATTGAAAAAGATAACAATCGATCGGCGTAAAAACACTACCTAAAATGCAACCCAAACTCCCGCGCTATATAGATCTGAAAGCATTAATTTAAAACAACACAGTTGTACCTACATCCTAAGGACAGTAGTAGAAATATTTTTTAAATACATAATATTCATACACATGTTATAAAAGATATCCTTGTATTTATGGTTGAATCTAGGATAGATGCATATACGTCGATGTAGAGCTTTTATTACTGGGTAACTGATGTCACTACAATGCACGAGTACCTCGTTTACTCTTTATAAAGCTGTACGGTTAACAAGATGCTTTATGTGCTTTCCGTGTGTTTTCAGACAGACGCCGTTTATTTGTTTGCAGTGCTTGGTAGTCAAACTGCAGCTCAAACTGCATGTCTTTCAAAACATGTACCATTGGCAAAAGTTCTGTCAAGTTAGCCTCCCCCTAAATTCTTATGATGACACAGTTGCGTAAGGGTAAAATCATAACGGATGAAACTAAAATCGTAATGACTCAAGATAGTGGCAGTCGCATTTTTAGATTAATGAAAAGACGTGAATAGTTCTAAATATTTCTTTATAAATCCAAAATGTTGCAGAAGGTTGAAATTTTTTTTCTAAATTTATTTAGGTACTTATTATTTGTCCCTAAAACTGGTTTAAAACCTCAAAACTTGATATTCTTTACCTCAGTTGACGCTACTAAAACTGGATTTATGTCATTGATCTAGGACTGGGAGGATATAAATCGGATCTTAGTTATTTGATCGAATGCTTGAAATATGTAAACTTGGCTCTAGTGAGCTAGTAAATTTCTGAAATGACGAAAAAGTGTCTTTAATCCCTCGAATCTCGATCAAAACATAAAATTTGGTTACATAATCGGACTTTTTAAATATGTAAATTTTAATTTAATGACTTGGTCGAGTATTAAAACTCATAGAAGCATTTAAAAAACATTATTCCATTTATTTATCACTCTATTAGTTAGTAAAGACCAATTCTAAGCGTGGAGTTGTGAATATACAATTAAAGACAAATAATTAATATAATAAAAGTCAGTTTTTTAATTTCATTCCGAAAATATTTGAGGAAAATAAAGCACATTTTCACTGAATAGAAATTACAAGAATGCTCAGTTAATATACAGCTGAACTTTCCTAAGTCAAACTTACATAATTCTAATTTTTTTCTAAGTAGAATTTATCATGAATCTTGATGTTTGGATTTATTTTATTTTATGTCTTTTTTACTCCGTCACTTTTTTGATGAGATTCGACTTATGGTGCTATTCTTTATGATCGATGTTAGAATTTACAGCACTGTAAAATTTATGTCTCACTTTAGATTATCTAATGTCAATTTGTTAGAAAGTGGCAAAAATTTAACAGCACTTGAATTTCTAACATTGCCTCTACAGAATAGCGCCATTAGAGAGGTTCAACCGGATCACAGCTGTATAAACGAGGTGCATATAATTCAGATCTGCATGTAGTAGATAGTCACAGGTGAGGGAGATACGAATAACGCAGATTTATTGCTGGGAAGCGTTAACCGGAATGTTCCGGACTTACCACGTGACGAGCTACCGGCAGCTAAGAATATCTTAATATAAATGACATAATAGGTATGTATCTTCCATTATGTGTAGTATAATATTAATAGACACCACATATGACTTAGCTACGTCATAATAATAAATAAATAATAGTATATTGTGTAACTAGTGTGCTAAATACATCTTTATACGTCAGGCGCGATATTTTCAGCACAAGTAGTAGGCGAGCACACACGAGCCTTGGCGAGTGTGCATCGCGAGCCGAATACGAGTGCTGATGTTTTTAGCACGAGTAGTAGGCGAGTGCACACGAGTCTTGGCGAGTGTGTATCGCGAGCCGCATACGAGTGCTGAAAATATCGCGCATGACACATAAAGATTTAGCACACGCGTTGCACACTATACTTTATATACCGCATGCATGGTTTTAGACTTTAATTGAATCATAAAAACAGTTCATTATGTAACTAGTTATATACCCAAAAGTAGATTTTTGAGCTCTTCGAGCTCAAAAATCTGAAAATTGCTGATAACAACACCATTTTAATTTTTGTAAAGCTATAACTTTTGAACGCGTTGTTGGATTTTGATCTTTAAAACGGCATTCGTCGCAGTTCTTTAAGCTCTAAAAATATTGTAAGAGGTACAAAATCGATTGGTTGAGAAATCTCGAAGTTATTTTGAAAAAAACACTTTTTTCGAAATCTATTGACTACGTAATCTCTCGAACGGATAAACCGATTTTGATCCGCTTAGCGGCATTCGACGCAGTTTTCTGAGGAGAAGAGCTGATTAGATTATGAAATCAATCGGTATAATATGCTAGAAGTTATTTTGAAAAAACATCGTTTTAACAACTTTTTTTTCGGTTTTTTAGAATTTCTCAAAATCTATTGGGCCGAATCGGTTTTAATTTTAAGGAAATCTAAGTTCAGTGGAACCCTTTCGAATGCCGCAAATCGCGATTCGATCGGTCAAACCGTTCAAAAGTTATGAGAGGTTTACATACACACACACACACACACACACACACACACATACATACGGACATACTGACATCATCGTAAAAATAGTCAGAATAGCTTTCTAGGATCACAAAACGTCGAGATCTGATGAAAACTCGATTTTCGAAAATCGGGGTGAAATCAATAACTTCCCTATTTTTGAAAATTTTCAATTTTCTTAGCAGGAAGTTAAAAATGAATGAAACACTCTTTTTAATAATAAAAAATATAACAAACGAAATTTGTATGGGTACCGTGGTGACGAAATTATTTAAAGATTACAAGAAATACTCAATAATACAATTTAAATAATTGGTATAATTCTTAATTTTTACCTCCCACCTAAAACGCATGGGAGAAAAATGCTGCCAGACTTACAGATTTTCACTAAGTCTCAAATTGTTGAGATTATTTTGGCTTACGTTGACACTTAAGAAAATCCGTCGCCGCCTCTTAGAGTATAAAAATGATAAATGATTGGTCGAAAAATGTGTGTCCATAACTAGCTTTTTAATTAGGAATATTTAAAGTTGCAATTATCTGCAACTCTTTTTGGAACTATTTATTTTCTCTTAATGCGTACAAAAAGGAAAATGTTTATTTTTTTTGACCGCCATGTAGGTTTGGGCACAGCGTAGTAAAAATCACAGCTGAAAGAGCGTTTATCTTATTTTGTTTTCGGCTTAAACAACATTTCAAGTGTATGTTTTTATTTGGTAAATGGATGAGCAAGTTACATGTAGCTGAAGTGACACTGTTGTAAATTGAATGCGAGCCGTGGTGTCCTTCCTGGTCAGATCTCCCACAGCTCAAACGTTCACCTGAGGCTAAAAGGCACACACATACATGTTTTGTGCAAAGGATGTACTTTTCTATCCTTATGCATATTCATCTTTTAGAAGCCGCAAGAATTACCTATTATTATTATTATTATTCTTTTATTGAGACATACATACAAAAAAAGTTTATCTCTCTTCAAACTCTAAACACAATTTTTTTTTTTTTACAAAATTTTTACACTATACAAAAATATAATATATACTTATTATATTACAACCGAACAAAAAGAACTTATTCTCTTATGACTTCAAAAATAACTTTAACAAATTTCGCCAGATTCTGGCTGTTCATAACATTCAGTACATCATCTTTCTTAAAAAAATCCCTTCTTTTCCCTTCTAAACCCTGGCAATCTCTTATTAGATGTACACATGACACATATCCTCCCCATAACGGGCATATTTTATTTCCTTCAGAGTCTCTTTCTAAACCCCAACCCCATCTCCGAAGCCTAAATTTTGCTAGCCTACGCCTATCCCCTCTATTTGCTTTAAATACATAATCTGCTCCCTCCTCTTTAAAACCTAGGCTTACAAAAAAGTATAAAGATGGCTTACATCTTATGTCCGCCAACATGTCATTATTAGTAAATTATTTATGTATTGTACATCCCTACTGGCAGCTGTATATTCCCCGTGCAACGCGAGATGTGGTTTATTACAGGACTCGTAATGGCCACCCTGCTGCTTGCCTGTCAGCCACTAACAGCCATTATCAACAACCTATACGTCTGCTAAAGCAGGGCCTTCATCAAACAGTTTACATCGAGTTCTGCAATGTCCTGGAAGTAATGTTTATTGTTCCAAACGAAATGACGTATTTTTGGGATCTAAAATAAATGAGAGTGACTCGAGATCGATTTTATTGATAACTAGTTTATTATTATTACTTCCCACCTCTACTATGGTAGGGAAGTAATGGATTCAGTCCGAAAACAATATTTCGAGATTTTAACAGATTTTCACGTTTTGAGACCCTAGCAATCGTTTAAGATCATTTTCTGACTGATGTCTGTATGTGTGTGTGTGTGTATGTGTGTGTGTGTGTATGTGGTCAATTTTTCGCCTTCGATATCTTAAGAACGGAACAACATACGGTCATGCCGATTGTTCTATTGTGTTTATCAGCCTTTAACTTAGATCTGATTAGATTTTGAGTCAAATCGGTTCAGTGGATCCTGAGATATTCAAAAAAACGTCCTCAAAGTCACGTATTAACATAGGTAAAAAAAAATATAAATGAATTCTAGATGTTATAATATGAAAAAAATGTAAATATTTTTTTTCTCTAAAATGTATAGTTTTCGAGAAAAAAAATATTTTACTAAAAAAAATAAAAATTTAACGTAAATCAAGGTAACCATGATTTTTGCTATATTAAGTTAGCCATCAGTAGATCACCAAACAAAAAAGAGGGCCATGCTTTTTTCAAAGAATAAAAATTAAATTGTGTTTTAAAGACCACCAACAGCTAAGGTTATTTGGGCCTAGTCAAAGAATAAAAAAAAAGAGTGTTTATTTTTTGCAAATATTTACTAGGTGGGAAGTATAGGACTGGTCATCAGTCGAATTTTTTTTTCTTAATTATCACACAATGAAATTATCGTGTCATAAAAAATCGTATTTTATCTCTGTTACAGAATTTTTTAAATAGTTAACTATGAAAATTATTAATAAATCCTTACCGCAAATAAGTTCACATATTATTAGTGAATTAACATAATAGGTATATCAAATGACATGGTCGCAATGGTATTTTTAGAAGGCTATATAAGAAAAATGTCAATGCCACTGCCGGGACGCGAATCCAAAACTCCCAATTTCGAGTCGGGCAAGTTTCCAATTACTCTACAGGGCCAACGCAGTAGGCAATTCTAATTTCTCTTATATATTATTATGTATGCACAATGTACCATAAAAAACACTACATGCGAGTGCTAATATTTATAATGGCCGGATATATTTGTACCTTATTATAATCAAAATACAGAATATATCTGTAAGAATAAATTAATAGGTGCGTTTGGTATCAAGGTGTAGTGTAAAAAGTGTAAGCACTTTTGACACTATTACGTTTGTTATACAAAAGTGTAAAATAACTGATCTGTTTGTTATTTCAGTGTGGGACTAAAAGTGTAACAACTATTAGTCCTGACTTTTGAGCAGGTGCACGTAGTGTAGTGTAGGTCACGTGATATATGTCTGAATTGACAATCGCTTTGACAGATTTGATACTTTTTTCGTACTCAATTTTTTACATTTTTTGTCTCTTAAAAATGAATGAGCTTCAAAATGTAATGGTACAAGATAAATATGGCAGTGAGTTTAATATTTTTACGACCAAAAAAAACTGCAAAAACTAGAAATAATGAACTCAGCCAATCTGTCATTAATTTATTTTGTAATGCGCATGTACAATCTACTCAGAATGTACACTAGCCCGTTTGTTACAAGTGTACATTTAGTTTACACTTTTGGTGAACTTTTTACACTTTTCAGTGAAAAATTATCTACACTACACTACACTACACTACACCTTGATACCAAACGCACCTTATATTAGAAATCGTGTCCATCGTGATTATAATAAAATTAAGAAAAATCGCAGGATAGTGGACAAAATATTGAATTTATTTAATTAAATGTACGACGTTTCGTCTATATATTTAGACTTTTTCAAGTACATAAAAATAACAATATTTATGAAAATTAATATTAATTTTCATAAATATTGTTATTTTTATGTACTTGAAAAAGTCTAAATATATAGACGAAACGTCGTACATTTAATTAAATAAATTCAATATTTTGTCCACTATCCTGCGATTTTTCTTAATTTTATTGTAAGAATAAATATGGTATTATTATAATAGTCCGGGAGTTTGCGTTGCAAATGAAAAAGTCATAGTAAGCCGGCTGATTTTGATACCGATTGTTGATCTCGTACAACTAATAAGTAAACCGACCGTCAGCTGCTCAAGTAGCGATGGGTTTGGATGTGAGAGGCTGCGAAAGTGGTAAAAATTTTTTTTTTTAAATACCTAATAGTACGCCGGCTGAAACCTTTTTTTTATAAATAGTTAACATCATTGTGAGTTGAAAAAGAATCGTCAGATGTATCGTGGAAGGGGGATTGTGCGTCAGCTGGTCGCATGAACTTGTAAAAAAACACGTAAAATATTGCGCATTTCACTTTTTTGCACTGACAGCAGCTGAGACAATTACGTTACCTAGGATTATGATAGCGATGTAATCATAATCCTAGGTAACGAAATTCAGATATTCTGTATTTTGATTTTTTAAATAAGTTCAGTAGTTCCTGAGATAATTGGGTATTGTATTGTATTTTAAAGACCACCAACAGCTAAGGTTATTTGGGCCTAGCACCAATTCATATTTTCAATTCATTATTATTATTTTTTTTTTTTTTAAATAATAAATTGAAAATCCAATTGACACTTTTACCAGCTCTCGGGCTAGAACCCGAGAACTGGGGACTTGTAATAGAGGAACCATAGCAACGCCATGTAAACAACAGCGCCGCTACACTCTCGGCTATTCTCAAGCCCTGAGATAATTGGGGCCATATTATATACAAGCATGAATTTCTTCACATTTTCGCTCACTGTTCATCCCCCTTTTGTCGTAGGGTAATAGTAATATATTACTACGGTGGAGCAGTTCCTGAAATAATCGCGCACATACCGATATTAATACATAACTGCTATCATTCAAACATACGATACACAATATAATCAAATATACTACGTTGAATTGATAATCTCTTTTTTAATTAAATTGGTTAAAAAAAATTCAAAATGTTTTTTGCTGAAATCTCAGTTGACTTCCTTTTTCATTCATAATATTTCGTATCTGTAGTAACATTGTAAACAGAAATGTCAGCAAAATTAAATTATTTTTATGTCGATATTAATAATTTCTTTTCTTATTCAGTGTTAACTGAGCAATGTAAATTATTGTTAATATTATTTTGTTTTAGTCGACAAATTGTTCAAGTCAAGTGATCTTTGATACATGTAACCAACTGTTTTGGAAACTTCGAAAAGAAAACTTTTAGTCGGATGTAAATTCCGTCAAAAAATTAACTTTTCACCTAAATTTCAAGTTAATACATTTTATCTCATATCGGTCTGCTTTCCCAAAATAAATAACGTTAAAATTCGGTTAACCTCGTTGCTATAAACAAATATTTTTGTTGTTATATTTTTGTTTGCGAAGTTTTAATCTATTTGAAAATGGCTTTTCGTTCGGGTGTCAAAATTTTCAGTCGCTTAAAGAATAACGTAAGTAAAATTTTTAATTTCTATGAAAATCTCGTAACATTGATTTATTGTTAAATATTATGGAAATCTGTTGTTTTTGAAAAAAATATTAAAAAAATGTTTTTCAATGTTTTCTTAGAAGTTTATATTAGAAATCGTGTCCATCGTGATTATAATAAAATTAAGCAAAATCGCAGGATAGTGGACAATATAATTTAATAAATCAAATTATATTGTCCACTATCCTGCGATTTTGCTTAATTTTATTTTCTTAGAAGTATTGTCGTAAAATTAAAATATAATATTAGCTGGTAAATTCCAAAGTATTGTTTAATTTGAATGATTGATATTATTTTTAGTTTTAATCTTTTGTTGTCATGGAGTAAAATCATACCTTCAGTAAAATGAGACATTTAGATGCATTTAAAAACGGAAATTGAAAGTTTTTTCTCAAATTGTATTATTTATAATTAATGCTTGTATAAAGTTTCTGAAACATATATTAATCTGTAAAAAACGTTTATATTTGCTTTTTCTGTAGTATTCTATTTTCAGGTAAAGAAAATAATGTTAATTAGACAATTTCCTTAGACCAGATACCCAAAAATATATTATTAAAAAAATATTTGAGGTATCTGGTCCAAGAAAATTGTCTAATAAATTGAAAATGGACCCAAATTACTCCTGTAAAATTATATTAATATTATAATTTTATTTACTAAATATTTTAGGATATCTCAAATTTTAAACGACAGAAGATAATTAGATTAACAAATAAATGGCAAATGTTGAGTTTTTTTGAAGATTTTCAATGTTTTTTTTTAATTTTTTAGGGAATTCCAGGCTGCACAATTCGAAGTTTAAGTGAAAGAAGGTACTTAGTAACGCCGACTAATAATGAATCTGGATTCAGCGACTCAAACAACAAAGAAAACGCAGATACTGAAAACTCACCCAAATGGTTTTCAGTATTTTCACGTTCAAAATCGGCTGATTCAAGACTTCCTGTTCAATCAAAATCAAATTCATCAAAACCTGTCAAAGGCTCACAAAGTCCACACTCTGATGTCATACCTGAGTTAGAGAAAGATCAACGCTTTGAGAAAACTGAAGGACCGGCGTACCTTTTTACGAAAGAAACGCGTCATGTTTTTTCTAATCCCGATTTCGTACAGCGTCTGCCGCGTTTGGATCCAATGCCACCATTTTCTACGGTCGAAAAACGCTTGCTCGACCTTCAGAAGCGTCAGTTGCATCCAGATTACGCTCGAATTGAACAACTGAAAAAAGAAAACATTGAAGAACAGAAGAAGTTCACTTGTGATAACAGAATAAGCTTCTCGTCGAATAGAACAATTACTGTTTATCCACCGAAAACCGAAGAACATGCAACAAAAGACGAACCTTCATTATCGAAAATTGGTGTGTCCAAAAATACGAAAAAGGGTTGCAGTACTTCACAACGTCAATTTTCAACAAGCACACAGAATTTTGTAAGATCGAGTGAGAAGTTAGGTTCTAGCGATTTAACTAACGATGGTTCTATTATTGAATCTAAAAGCTCAAAAATGACAGCTGCAGAGCTGATCAAGAAATATATTGGTCTTTATCCTGAAGCGATGTATATGCGTCCTAACGTGAAGAGGGATTTAACTGAAAGTGAAGAAAATGATTATCTTCACAATATTCTAAAATTCATTTCTAAAAAGGAATGCAAATTAATGCAGCAATGCAGTAAGGAGAATACTGATAAATTGGTAAATCCGTCTAAATTAAAAAATTTCACTCCGGACTTATTAAACTATTACAAGTCGAAAGTAAAAACGCTCAACAAACATACGAGTATACTCAGACCTCATAGCAATCAAGATGTAACAAAGAATAAAGTAAGTAAGCCCAATACAAGAACTTACTCTACGATCGCTCACAAATATAGAAAATTCTTGATTAATCGAAAGATGATTGAAAGTAGTAAACGCGCTAGGACTTGTCCACCCCGAAAACGGAACGATAACAAAACGTGTAAAGATGTTAAGGATGATGCGGACGAGAAAGTAAAATCTTTAAGAAAACAAACTGAAGGAGCATATGATCCAGAGAAAATGAAACCTATTAATTCCCCATGTTTGAAACCTGATTGCAAACCAAGAAGAAAATATTCAACTTTAGCCAACTCGATCAATAGGAAGATAGAATCGAATGTGTTGTTAAATCCTACTCTAAATCGCAATTTGAGCCGTAGACATGTGGATGACACTGATCCGACCATATTGAATGAAAGAAAGAAAACAGAAGGTGGATGCCCAATTCCGAGAAAGTGTCCAAAAATAAAATTACCTTCGTGTGCACTGGCTAACCCAATTACCAACTGTTTTGTTATTCCTAAGGCAAAGCCGTGCCAAAAAGCAATGGCTCCACATCCAGCTTATTCGGAATGCAAGGAAGATGATATAGAGAAATTGCCGAGTGAATGCAAAGACTGTCCAAAGGCTAGAACGCCTGAGAAGTACGCCTCACCCGCTATGTTCTGTGATCAGGACCCCAGTAAATGTCGTAATTATTCCACATCTGCTTCATTTTCTTTTCCAACGACAAATCTCATAAGGAAGAAAAGCTCTAAGCAACAATTTCGTCAGAAATCAGTGGTATGCAGTCTTTCAAAGCACGGAAGATATCCCGTGTCACGATCGTTCAAACGCAAAGTTGCTTCTAGGTCCGCCAACAGGCTGAATATGATGGGCGTCAGTGAAGGAAGGATGGAAAAGTTTTTTTGGAATAAAGACACGAATATACCAGCGAGGGAGTATGCAAAAGATTGTGGTGGTACTGGTGTGGCTGATTCTGTGATAAAAACTCCAAATCATTTACAGCCGGGTACACCTATGATTAAAGATGTTTTTAAGATAGACGCGCCTATGGTTGACAAAGTCAATCCCAGTACAGAGGAAAGGTGTTTTGGTGAAGCCTGCAGGAAATTGGATGAACCGGTAGAAATGAATTGTAAGATAGACATCTGCGACGAAGGTCGATTGAAGGAAATTTCACTGAAACCAGCGGATCATAATATATGCACCAAAAGATCGAAAGTGTGTAAACCGAAACGTCCAGATACCAAAACATGTCCTGGTGGAAAACCGGGTAACCTGAATTGTTCAAAAGGCAAAGCACCAGAAGGTTCGAATGTTTGTTGTCCTAAAATAAATGCATGCGCTACAGGCACAGCTTGTAAAGAGGACAATAATGCGCTGAGGAAATTAATGGCAAGCGTGTTTGAATTTTTTGCACCCCGACCAAATTGTCCACATCCTAACGAATGGAAAAATAAACAGAACAAGTTGAAGGCGGAAAAGGCAGCTCATGAGGCTGGCATGTGTTTGGTTAAGCCACCAAATCCAACTGGTAAGAGGAAGATGTCTTGTTCAGCTGGTCCACCTCCTGAATCTAAATGTTCGACGCCGTCGCGACCGTCATCTGAACCATCGACGAATTGCGGAAATAATAAAGCTAAGGCTAAAGACGAATGTTCTGTCAACACAGAAGAGTATGATGAACGCAACCCTTGTCCCAAGGACTCAAAATGTGTAAAGATAGCGATGCCTTGCTGTCAACCGCCAATCGAACGTTGTCTCTGCATTTCCCCTCCGAAACCAAAGCCGCCTTGTCATCCGATCGAGGCACCGTATCCATCTTTCTCAGAAGCTAAATGTCACGAATTTGCTCGACACAAAATAAATGAGTGTGCGAGGGTACATGAAATAATGAGAGAGCAGAGGAGAAAGAGAGAACAACCTGGCGTAGCTCCGCCAGTCAACAAGGACGATAGTGAATTGAAGAGACTTCTAGCTGAATTGCAAGTGGCGTGTGGTGGACCTCCACCTCCACCTCCAAAGGCAGCACTGAAATGTCCAACGGATCAACCGACACCGAAAAAAGTGAAAAAAATACCTCAATTAAAGCCAGTACCTTGCAAACCTGAAAAATTAGAAAATAAAACGCCGCCAGCTAAACAGTGTTGTAAACCAAAGAAGAAAGACGACAGACCGCCATGTGTTAAAGGTGTTCCGCAGGCAGCGCCCTTAGACAAATACAAAGAAAAATGTAAAACAACGCCGTCTAAGTGTTTGTCGACCTTTTGTCCTTCTAGACGTTATTATGATGCACCTTTGAGATATTCAAAAAGTCAAAGAAAGAGATATCGGACTAACTGGAGGAAAACAAGAAAAGATAAAATTGAAAACGGAAACGAAGAATGCAAACCCGTGTCTCGGACGGTGGAAAGAGGAGCACTGAATGCGGTCGGTCAAGCCAAGCTGTTTGGTTATGATTGAATAATATTTATATATAGCATTATTACGGTTGCAAGTACAGGGCGAAGAACCCAGCGACAGTGTAAGTGGATAGTTAAACATATAAAAATTGTAAATAGTTATACTAAAGTTTTATAAAAATAAAAACAAAAAAAAACAGTAGGTAACAATTTTTAGAATTTCACTACACCATTTTTACGACTTTAGGAGGTACGTTTTATTTCGATTTAATATATAAAACATATTATACTTTTATATTTATGCCTGTTTATTTATTCTCAATAAATAATATTCTGTTTCACCGACAAAAATTAATTGCCATTTTTTTTTTGATTTTATAACTGACAATTTTATAGTGTAATAATTAAATGATGGTATGAGTAAAATAAAACATTAATTTAGGGCCAACGCACAATTGCTGCTTTTTAACCGACTTCAAAAAATAGAGGTTATTAATTTGTATTTATACCGGGTGTTTGGTAAATATACGGCAAAAATGCAAGGCGTTATTTCCTGGGTTATTTGAAGAATATTTTGTCCTTTAATGATTTTCGGAAAGCCGGTTTTTTTTTTTGGAAAATGAAAAATATTTAAGAAATCGGATAGTTGATGGATGTAATGCAATATGAATCAACCCTTGTGTTTTTGAAACAGTTCGACAGTCAAGTCAATGAGAAGAATTGAATTGAATTGTGAATTATACACGCTCGACAATCAATGAGAAGAAGATTGGATTCATGCATCCTAGCTGGTTGTATAATATATTCATTTTCAGCAGTTTTATTGCCCTGTATCTTCGAAACAAAGCGGTTTTCCGAAAATCATCAAAGGACAAAATATTCTTACGTAACCCAGGGAATAACTCCTTGATTTTTTGCCGCATGTTTACCAAACACCCTGTATATATATTTTTTAATGTTTGTTTTGTCATAACTTCTCGAGGAATTGTCCGATTTAAA
Source organism: Mongoloraphidia duomilia (assembly GCA_039654895.1). Classification (NCBI taxonomy): domain Eukaryota; kingdom Metazoa; phylum Arthropoda; class Insecta; order Raphidioptera; family Raphidiidae; genus Mongoloraphidia; species Mongoloraphidia duomilia. The sequence goes on along the minus strand of CM077524.1, from coordinate 42,830,647 downwards.
TAATTTTGACGCCGTTGGGTTCAGAATGTTTGCAGAATTGTCCCATATATTTTTTTATTTAAATCGGTTCAGTAGTTTCTTTTTTTCTAGTAATCATATTAATTTTTAAATTATGTTACCTCATATCTCCTGCATTTGTAAACCGATTTTGATGATTATTTTTCTAATCAATACAGTATACCTTTACGGATCTCACGTAAATATTACTAATATCGGTTCAGTGTTTTTTTTAGATTTTTTTAGTTAATCAAATATCAAGAAAGAAGTCGGTCAAAAACGTACAAAGTAGGTACGTATTTGCTGTCAATAAAAAGTAAAAAATAAAAAAAAATAATAAAAAAATAGAACCTCCCACAAAAAAAGCCACTAAAAAGATGAAAATAATAAAATTTTGAGGTCGGCGCCAATACCGCTGGCAACGTTGTATATAAACCTGTCTTTCCCAGGACGTAGCTATGGTTATTTGAAGTATTAAAAAAAACTCGGGTCGCAGTGCCAAAACCCTGCCGACAATATAGTGTATTTGCTAATACTGGCATTGTGGCTTTATTATGTGAACTTAAGTTTGTTTTTGGACAAAATAAAAAATTTAACCCCTTAATACATCCCTTAAAATAATTAAATTTTTCTAAATTTCAATATTAGACATGGATTTTATCAGTACACCCAATTAAATACACCCTTCCATAAGTAAATCCGTATTAACAAACTAGTGTTTTCATAAAATTTGAAAGTCCGGTCCTGTCGGGCCGATTTTATTAAAATTTTAGCAGCACATTTTAATCTTTACTAAAGAGTTAAATTTCAATTTTGAAACGATTCTGACAAATTTTTCGGTATTTTTGGGCCCAAAAACTTTTTGGAACCCCTAAATACAACCCTGAATATGGTCCGATCGGGCCCATTTTAAATAGGCTTCTTGCGGTGATGGGTTGCAATGTGTGTACCAAATTTCGTTTCAATCGATTAAGTCTGTCGAGAGTTATCGTGTACACACATATATATATAAATATATATATATATTTAAATATATATATACATACATATATATATAAACATTTTCAAAAATGGTGCCAAAGTGTTTAGGAGGCTATGAAACGTCGAGAAATTTTGGTCCGACCCCTAGGTCCCGCCATCCGACTGACGCCAATAGTGTATGTGCCATATTATGGCAAATACACTAATAATATTAATTTTTGATTATGGTTCGAAAAACCCCCTATCTCTATTCCTGGGGAGACAATCTTAAATCTGACTACGTTAGATTCTGTCACATTCCCCATATAATCCAGTCAAATAGTACTTTTAAATTGCGTTAATTACAAGTTTGATGAAATTTTAATGGTAGATAGGGGATGTCACTAGAACACTCCAGCCAAGTTTCCCCCCTCGAATTCCGCAAGGGGTGGCCGCCATCTTGAATATAAGGGATGAAATCATGTATCTTGGTAAATACTGCTTGTACGTAAAAAATTATTATTACAAAAATTGTTAAGGAGGATGTATCCAACAACTTTTGTTTGGAAATTTTTCTGAAATTTCTTATTATTCAAAAGTTATAAATTCTCAATAATGACACTGTTGGAGGTGGAAACGGTTTTTCCGATTTTACAACCAAACGGTTAATCGGGGGCGAAAAATGGTTATGACAAAAGTTGTAGCTTTTGAGGGGGGAAACTTAGCTGGAGTGTTCTAGTAGCATCCCCGAGGGCATCCCCTATCTACCATTAAAAATGCATCAAACTTCTAATTAACGCAATTTCAGACCTATTTGTTTACTAATACTACAGTGTGCAAAATTTCGGCTCTCTAGGTGTACTATATTATATGCGCGGTTGCCATATCATAATATATATCTTGTGAACTTGTTCACAGCAAACAATTAAAAAAATTTCTTGAATCAATCAATGTTATACAATGGGTATGCAATGCATGTGAAAACAGGAAACTTGGGACATTTTTTTGCAGCTTTAAAACGGTCAATTTTACTTTAATTTGGATCATTTTGTAAGGTAGATGGTTCATAAATTTTTTTTCATTTTTTTTTTAATTTCTCTGATTTGTAGTTAGAGTGAACTACAAATCAGAAAAATTAAAAAAAATTTATGAACCATCTACCTTATTAAGTCGCTTGGAGATCGTCAGATGTAGCGACCAATATCGTAAGGCTGCACATCGCACAGCGCACATAGCTTGCGTGCGATGGCCCTTAAGTAATTGAAAAGCAGTTACTAAGAAAACCGCATCAAAATCGGTCCACCTATTGAGCTACAATGCCACAGACAGATACACATACAAACATACGATCCAAAAACATAACACCCCTTACTTTTGTGGGTCGGGGTTTAGAAGAGATGTTCGTCATTTATATACATAAATTATGTATATAAAATATAACAGTGAAAGACACTTTAACAAAATAACACATTTTTATTAGTTTTCATTTTATAAGCATACTTCCAAATATGAAATAAACAAATAGACGAATGAAATCTATAGAATATGCCAAGAGGCATTGAAATATGTGTAATAATTGTCCATGTCCAGACGCCAAAGAACTCCAAATGTGTTTGTTGGAATTCGGCTCTGTTTTTCTCAAGACTGTTCATTGTCCAGATGCCCATATTGGCAACTATGAGGAACGTAATGAATTCTCGGCCGGGCTTGTTCTGCTGTTGCTCCAGGTTCTTACATCGTCGCCACCAGGCGTCCAGAATGAAAACTGTCTGACAGCTGGATTGGATAATTGCGAATACTTCTGTTATTAGACCATCGTGAACTGACATGAAGAAACATCCAATTATATAAAAGGTGCAATAGATGTACACGCCAGTTTGGGCCATTATTAGAAGCGTCGTGTCCAGTTCTAGATGTGGGTAACCTTCTAGAATCAGAAATTTAAAGTTTTTCATGTTTAAAATGTGAACGACGGACATTCTAAAGAACTAATAACAGCATTTTCATTCTTCACTATAGACAAATCAATGGCAGTATTAGGGTAAAACGGGTAAATACCCAGTTGGGAAAACGTCCCACTGCGATATTTTTCGTTGTGGACAACAGATAGCTCTGCTAGTGTCACATAGCGCTTGTATAACTGTATGCGCTTTTTTGGCTTTCATCATGCCGCGTGTTTTCTAATTAATAATTGAAAAAATTTACAGTTTATGGTAAATTAACATTGTATTTCTTTGCGACCAAATTATTGAAATAATGTTTGCTCATCAACCTTATTGGATTTGCTCACATTTCAACAAATATTCGAGAACCTTGTTTTATAACCTGCAAAGTAACAATGTGCACGTTTTTGCTAGTGACTCAATGCTCTTCTTAGAGCACTGGGGCGTTTTTCACACATGTTTGTGAAATATGCCCCTGTACTTAAAAGTGTAAAATCATAAAATGCCCCAGTCATTTTGATATCACAAATAAGAATTTACCATAGAAGAATAACAAGAGGCCAGTGGGGCAAGGATACTTTAAAATATGGTATGCCAAAAGCAATTTAAAATGAAATGGGATTAAAAAAGAAGGTCGCGAATACAGAATATCATCCAGGACACTGCGAAGGCATTTAAGACTTGGTAATTCGAACATATCGAGTCTTTTCGACGGCTTCATGAAACTTGTACAACTTACGAACATTTTTGTCATATTTGTGGAGCAAAAAATTAAATTATAAATAAAAGAAAGAAAAAATTGTCTTCTGGGGCATTTTTCACAGGTATATGGGGAAGGATTTCTAATAATTTTTTTTCCATTTCTTTAATTTACTTGTTACGAAAATTTCGTTTTTATGTTACGTATAACCATTTGTATTAATGGAAAATGTATATTTTGTGTTAATTAAACCAATAGTTTTAACGTAGCACTTTTTTTTTGAAAAAGTGGGGCGTATTTACCCGTTTTACCTATGTATATAAACAACGGGTTGACTGATTTTATATGTATTGATGAAACTTGCTGTATTATCTTTTGATACCCAAACTTGAAAGTATAGGCTAGTTTTTAGTTCATGATGTTCACAGCCCAAAGGTCGTCCACAAATAATTACGCAGTGTTACGAATTTATATGTTTATCCATAGGTAATCAAGAATTTTTTTCAAAATTTACGCATAAATTTACCATTGATGTCCCCTGGATCATGAGTGAAATTCTTCAACTTATAGGCAACGGCAGCGACTGACGCTATGGCGAGAACGTGAAGAATAAATTCGACAGCGTTCACTTCGAACATAGCGAATTTTTTGTATTCGGGTTCATCGTTTAGAATGAAAAACATTATGAGCGAAATGATAGTCATAACGATTACAACTATACCAGCGAATAAACCGCGATGGGCATTTGCACAGTCTACTGAGAAGTACTGTGATGATCGGAGTGCCTGTCCGCCAAATGCGCCTGAAAAAAAAACTCACTTTATATTGTACTCAAAATTTTGACAGTGCTGAAACAAAAATAGAATAGATATTATACTGAGCTGGTGTTGTCCTGATTCGGGTCTATAGGCCATCGTTGGTTGGAATTGCTTCCTAACGTTTCGCTAGCACGAGTGGCGAGCTTCTTCAGAGGTCCTTCCATCTCCGATGCTGGATGTAGAATTCTACATCCAGCATCGGAGATGGAAGGACCTCTGAAGAAGCTCGCCACTCGTGCTAGCGAAACATTAGGAAGCAATTCCAATCAACGACGGCCTATAGACCCGAATCAGGACAACACCAGCTCATCAACTGGCCGCGAAAGCCTCAACCAATTTGTCAGATATTATACTGCACACTTGATTGCAGAACATGATTTGTGCCTGAAAAAATCTTCAGGTGCCTAATTGAGGAAACTATTTTGAGCAGCAAAGTATGGGTAGATAACTATGTGTTTTACTTGGGTTGTGATTGATTCCAAAAATGTATACCCACAATCAATCATGATAGCTTTTACAATAGAAATATCACTGTTGAAATTCTTACTTTTTTAAGGCCCACTGACAGTCGGTTGCCTCAAAAAAGCAGTCGGGTTAATAAATCTCTACAATCACTTGTCGACTTTGTTTTACTCGTTATGAATCACTCTGTATAGATTATGATATAGGTACACACTGTATGCAATGTGTACTTACCAAATGTGAACTTCTGAATTCTTTCATGTATCTGCGACGGAGATGACATTTGAATATTTGATTTATTTTTCGAATCGCGATCGTCTGAAGTGTGCGTTTTGATTTTCTTCCACATCTCGAATAAAATGACAGCACAGATTAAACTGTATTCGATCGTACAGGGAAACAAGAACGGGCTTACGTTTTGAACCAGGTTACCCATTATGCTACTCCGTTGACAATTATGCTGGATCTCCCTAAATCGCATTTCCCTAAATAATGTACGATTTGTCACGTTGATGTGAGCTGAAAGTTATTAACATTTCATAACAGTCAAATATATTTTATTAATTATTAATTTAATCAGGGTGTCCTATAAAAGTCACTCCGTCACTCCGTGAGATTTTGAGACAAAGTTTTTGTGAAATCCTGAATCGAAAAACCGTTTTGTCTTCGAAGTTGTTTGTGACGACAGCGTAAATAAAGTTTTAAACGAAACTTTTTTTCAAGTTGAGAAGATATATTAATTGTTAAATGTATGTCTTTTACAGCAATTAAAATTCAATTAGGAATACACAGAATTTTTAAAACTTATCGAATAAAAACGGTAAAGGGCTTTGCATAAAAGGAGCTAGTATTTGGCTAGTCTGCATATTTTGTTCTTTTACTCCAGTAATTTTAGATATAAAAACCACCCATCTGCGGAATAATTCCCAGTTAGCTGAATTTTTGTATACATCTTCGTTATGGCATTTTAAAAAACGTGTAAAAAGTCCCCATCGATATCGTGCCGGCGTTGTCAGATACACTCATACTTAATCCGCATTCTCTCAACCCTTTTTTTTTTTTTTTTTTTTTTAAAGACCACCAACAGCTAAGGTTATTTGGGTTTAGCACCAATTCATATTTTCAATTCATTATTTTTTTTTAATAATAAATTGAAAACCCAATTGACACTTTTACCAGCTCTCGGGCTAGAACCCGGGAACTGGGGACTTGTAATAGTAATAGAGGAACCATAGCAACGCCATGTAAACAACAGCATTGCTACACTCTCGGCTATTCTCAAGCCCTCAACCCTTGTCAATTTTTTCACAAAATTATTTTACGAATGGTCTTTATAATTGATGTCAAGTATAAATATCGTATTTTCGAAAAAAAAATGTCTGTCTGTCTGTCTGTTTCACTGCTGTCAAATTATGTTTTAAAGACCACCAACAGCTAAGGTTATTTGGGCCTAGTACCAATTCATATTTTCAATACATTATATTTTTTTTTAATAATAAATTGAAAATCCAATTGACACTTTTACCAGCTCTCGGGCTAGAATCCGGGAACTGGGAACTTGTAATAGAAGAATCATAGCAACGCCATGTAAAAAAAACAGCACTGCTACACGCTCGGCTATTCTCAAGCCCTTCACTGCTGTCGATTTACATGTTTGGTTGCTTATAACTAGAGAACTACTACTGCATTAATTTCGATAAAAGTATAATTTATCGTCAGCTTAAAGTTCAACTTAAAATAAAACTACAAATTATTATGTTAGGCCGTCGCGAAGCAGCATTATCCCGTTACGTAAAATCAAGGGAGAGGAAGCCGCGAGTACAATTAAATAAGTAAAACAATGAATTGTACACAAAAAATGTTTATACAAAAGTTGTAGAGAATTGTGTCCTCTACAAGATTGACAATAACCATTTTTTACTAAAAATGAAACGGAACTGAGAAATTCGCGAAAAACCGTCTATCGTGAATTTGAACCTCGAATATCTGGCAACGCCGGCACGATATCGATGGCGACTTTTTACACGTTTTTTAGAACACCATAACGAAGGTGTATACAAAAATGCAGCTAACTGGGAATTATTCCGCAGTGAAAATCTAAGTTTACTGAACTATTTGGGAACGAATGGCATTATGTTAAAGATTTTTTAAAATTTTTTAAAATTTCTTAAATAGTAGTAATATTTCAATTAAGCTTAATTGCCAAATTTGTTTTTGATTTAAACTCGAGCTGCATAATTTAGATTTGAACTTTATTTTAATTAATTGAAAGCATAAACTTTTCCTGAAGCCGTAATAAAATTAATAGAAATGGAGTGTCAATAAGTCTAATTTTGTTGCATAATTTATTACCGTCAAATGTTGGTTTTCCTAAGTGGTAAATTTCATGTTTAGTTTCTTCAACTAATACAAACAGCCATTCACAGATATCGGTAGCGATTAAATGCATTAATCCAAACCTTGCTATCACTTTGCGATCTGTCATTTGTAGATCCTAAAATTTGTTTAGACTGGCATTATATTTAGTTTTTTATTTTTTGTACGCAATCATTTTTTATAAAGGTTATTCTGTATTTATAAAAAAAAATATTTCACTGGCAGGATCCGGATCCGAATCCTTCAGTGCATTTCTATTACCGTAGTGTCGAACACTAGGTATAAAATATGTTTTATAACATAATAATAAGTTTGGCATTTCATCATATGCGAGATTAATATATCAAGATTCTAACAACAACAAAATATTCTTTTTTTCTTATTATTTAATAGAAGGTACTCAAAGTAAATTTGAAAATGATAGAAATTTAAAAAAGTCATTGCTAAAGAATTATTTGTTTTCAGATATTATGTTATCACAGACTGTCTTATTGTTGATTTAATTTTTTCTTGTTATTTTACATTTTTTACAGCAGCCAGTGAGTTCGTACCTTTCCGTTAAGAAAAACGAACTGTATTTGCACAATCGTAAGTAGCATTCGTGCAGCAGGAGTAATCGGATCGGCGTGGCATCTGCTATCCTCCCGAGGTTCAAAATATCGACTAATTTCCAGTCCAGAATGGACCATACTGCCTACGCCAAAAGCTTTAAATAAATCGACACCACAATTAATATATTATTTGAAGAAAAAAGAAGTGTTTTTAAAAGACTCTTTAGTAACATAATTATCGCATAATATCGAGGGTGTCATATCAGAAGGGCGTAAGCGCCAATATAGGCGAAATCTGGGTTATTATGGAAAAAGTTTCAGGGTCATATTCTAAATAACAATGTTCTACCTATATAATATGTTTTTATTGTGATAGATGTTACGAGACATTTGGAACTCGTCTTATTCCGTGATCTTTTTCGATATTATACCAAACCTAGGCATGATTTTACTTCCCACCTCTACTATGGTAGGGAAGTAATGGATTTAGTCCGAAAAAATATTTCGAGATTTTAACAGATCTTCAAGTTTTGAGACCCTAGCAATCGTTTAAGATCGTTTTCTGACTGATGTGTGTGTGTGTGGTCAATTTTTCGCCTTCGATATCGTAAAAACGGAACGACATATGGCCATGCCGATTGTTCTATTGTGTTTATCAGCCTTTAACTTAGATCTGATTAGATTTTGAGTCAAATCGGTTCAGTGGATCCTGAGATATTAAAAAAAACGTTTTCAATGTCACGTATTAACATAGATAAAAAAAAAATATAAATGAATTCTAGATGTTATAATATGAAAAAAATGTAAATGTTTTTTTCTCTAAAATGTATAGTTTTCGAGAAAAAAAATATTTTACTAAAAAAAGAAAATTGTACGTAAATCAAGGTAACCATGATTTTTGCTATATTATTATCTAGCCATCAGTGATTCAGTAGATCACCAAACAAAAAGAGGGCCATGCTTTTTTTCAAAGAATAAAAAAAGAGTGTTTATTTTTTGCAAATATTTACTAGGTGGGAAGTATAGGACTGGTCATCAGTCGAATTTTTTATGTGGATAGCTCCCCCGAGATTAAAAATAATCCATGATAAAGAGTCCAAAGTATTATAGGTTTACTCACCAATAGCCCCAAGTCTCAAATAAAAACTTCCGTACCTAAAAGTCGGTTTTCGTGAATTTTCATAAACTTTTTTTAATACAGTTTCTTTACTTTGAGTTTGATCTGAAATAGAAAAATAAAATGAACTTCTAACATAAAGCAACTTTTCTGTTGAACATAAAAATAAAATATAATTCAATTTTTTGCGGAGATCTTACTGCAAATCCATTCGATGGATGTTTCAGGTTTGTCTTTAGCGGTCGTCATGAGCATATAGAGTATGAAGATTATGCTACCCAAGTACAGGTAGAGGTAAAAGGTAAGATCAAACGCCATCGGAACATCTACAGAGACGATTTCAGTAACGGGTACTGCTACGCCGAGAGCTATCAGTAGCAGGGCGTATAGAACTGAGATTCCGGTTGTGAAAGAATTACTGCAAACATAGGTATGTTAAAATATAATATTATCTATCTATCTGCACGTAGTATAAAAGGAAGTGTCGCTAGGTGTCTGTCTGTATGTATGTTTGTACCGGGTAATGTCGGGAACTGCTAAATGGATTTGAATGCGGTTTTTACCATTTAATAGCTTATTTCTTAAAGAAGGTTTAGGTCTACACAAGCTGTCCGGCTCGGCTTCGTCCGGGTGCAAATCGGATTGAATCCAAGTTTGATTGAAATCAAGTTTATGTCAAAATTGGTATAAAATATAATAAGTATTATACCCACTAGGATGGGTAAAAAATATCAATTATTTTTTTTTTACAAGTGACACGGAAAAATAGGTTGCTAGACAATTTTATTTCATCGGTTTAAGTTTTGAAACATTGCCATTAAAAAGACTGAATTACCTTCTTTTACGTTTTTGATGATGATTATGATTTCTTAGTTCTTGTTCTTCATCTCGATTTACTGAATTTGCTGAGTTATTATCTCTCATTAAACTATAATCCAAAATTTATATTAGAAATCGTGTCCATCGTGATTATAATAAAATTAAGAAAAATCGCAGGATAGTGGACAAAATATTTGATTTATTTAATTGAATGTACGACGTTTCGTCTATATATTTAGACTTTTTCAAGTACTTGAAAAAGTCTAAATATTTAGACGAAACGTCGTACATTCAATTAAATAAATCAATTATTTTGTCCACTATCCTGCGATTTTTCTTAATTTTATTATAATCCAAAATAATGAATAAGTTTTTATAAATATATTCAGAATTAACTTCTGACAGGGCACATTGATTTATTTTTAAAACATGCAACCTACTGAAAGGAAATTAGCTTTATTGAAAATATGTTTCTCGGTGGATATAATACAGACATTTTAAATTTTAGTTATTTTGTGAAGGCATTGTATTTTTTTTAGAAGACGATAAATTTTGCGCAAGTTTTATAATAAAAATATTGAAGTAGGTAAATAACGTTTTAAAAATATAGCTTCAAAACAGAAAATCAATGACGCGTGAAAGTTTTCTGAAGTGATCCAAGCGCATCGTGACGTTAATGTTTTTGGCAATATACACATGGTGTTGCGTTAGAGGAGTTATCAAACATGCCTTCTCAAGTTTTTTTTAGAATTGTTACCAAATATATACAATTAAATTCTTATAAATATTGAAGGGAATTTGACATATAAATTTAATTTTACTTATTACCCAAAAACGATCACAAAAGTTGCCCCTCAATATTTTGAGTCACGTACGCCTATATGTACTTATATTATTAATATTAAAACGGTTTAACAGGACTAGCATAGCAATATGCAAATATTTCTTTGGATTAAAGAAATTTGTATCTCATTGTCTATTATTAGGTTTATACGATCCTGATTTTTTTGAATATTTTCAATGTATTAGCACTTACATTATTTTATAGAAGGAAAAAGTCACGATTATTTTTTTTAATAATACAGTTACGGTTTTTTATCATCATCTCATTAATTTCCTTACCCAAGCATGTACCTCCTCTGACTCATGATGGCCTGAGCGGCGCATAGAGCAACCGATTGCGATGGACGTCTGAGCGCCGCGATAACTGACGACGGTCTCCTTGAACCCGTCACTGTCGCGCCCTGCAAAGAGTCGGTTTCCACCAGGTCGAGCTCGTGGCATGAAGACGCCGTTCTGTTAGAATGAGACGTCAAAATGGATGTCGGAGACATGAAATGGCTGTTCTCCATTTCTTCGTGTTCCACAACAGTTGGCGTGCTTCTAGAAATTTGGCGATAAAAAAAATTTTGTGCGAAGACCACACGTCCGAAGTGAATACTTCTATGGCGATCGTAATCGAAAAACATGCATACTGTGACGCACAGCTGTTTCTCCCTTAATTCTGAGGGAGCAGACTTATTCACTGCCCAGGAAAAATTGTGCATGGTGCGCGTAAGGAAGTTTTCACTTTAAAAATTCTATTTAGAGTATAAAAAAACAGTTATCGAAAACTTGATATCAGTCATTTTGCGGTCATAAATATAGTGAATTTACAAAATAGATACAGAGATTTAAAATTTTCCAGACGGAAGAAACTTTGCATGTGACTATTTAATAAATTTTAAAAGCGGATCGAAAGTTTGCTGGCTCTAATTTGAGTTATACTAATTACATCTCGGGTGCATTAAGAAATGTATTAAAAACCATACAGAAAATTGTTTAATTAAAGTTGAAATAAAAGTACATAATATTCTATTTGTAAGTTTCTTATATCAAAGTGCTCGTTATACTACGTGCAAAAAATGAAATAACTTTCAGTAGCAAAAAGAATGGTCTTTATCTAGTTATTTATAAAACATAAAAAAAAATGAAATAATACTTTTTTGTTAGACAATTTTTAAAACGCGATTTGTCCTTTAATATTATGACTGCTTTCATATTACACAAACTTCTGGAGATTGTATGAGACAGAAAATGACTTTGAGATAAGAAACCTATATGATTTTTTTATTTTTGATGGCCACGATGCGGCGTGATCTGAATATCGAGGAAATAGGGACTTTTAGTATGTTATTTTTTACAATAAAATAAGAGTCGTGCGCAAAATTATAGCTTGCTCTGATTTTTACCTTAATTTGAAATTTTTAGGGTTCCGTATATCCGATGAAAGGATCACTCTCGTGTCTGTCTGTCCGTCTGTCACAGCTTATTTTCTCCGAATTTACTGGACGAAAGATGTTTAAATTTGGTACATATATAGAGTTAGGTGACCCAATCACGGGCGTATAGTGTAAATAAACGAATTCTGATTTTGGGGGTTAATTTTGGGGGGCAAATTAGAAAATTAAAAAAAAAATCGAGTGCCTCATGTGACGTATCAAATGAAAGGGACCGTCATGAGGAATACAAATAAGTACCTATATTTTTTTATAAATTTAAATGCATAGTTTAAAAGATATTAAAATCTCGAAAACTACTGAGCGTAAAATTTTCAAAAAAATAGGGAATATTGGACATCACTCATATTTTACAGGAAAAGCTAAACGAAAATCCTAACTCTTTAAACTAACTCTTTAAACGGAATAGTACGGAACCCTCTCCACTCGAGTCCGACTCGCAATTTACCGTTTTTTTTTGTCTAAAGTAACAAGACTTAAATATAGTTTTTAATAAGATATAATTCTGATAAATCGTAGGTAGACTAAATACAGTAGGAAAAAACAGGTCAAGTGCGAATCGCACTCGCGCATCGAGAGTTACGTACAATAATAATAAAAATAAGAAGTTAGGTAGGGGTAAAAAATTAACAGATTTGTTTTAAAAAAGTTTTTACATTATATTTTATTTTGATCTTTTTTCCGTATCAAATTTAAGTAAAGTATATTTTTAAAGTAAAAAACAGAATATTTCATGAATAAAAAATAAAGTGAAAAATTCCAAAATGTTTACATTATCAAAAAACAGTTACGTATCGTCAGTTGGATTTGAACCTGGCTCTTCGTAGTAGCATGCAAGCGCCTAGCACGTTAGTCATTACCACTACTCCACGTGTAGCTGCACGGCACAAACAATGGCACTTATATATTTGATACACTTGGTACAGCTCTATGCCTAATTTTCCGTTTCTGTTCAGGTTTTCCTGTAAACTATGCGTGAGGCCCTATATTCCCTATTTTTTTTCAAAATTTTAGGCTCTGTAGTTTCGGTGATAAGGAGGGGGGGGAGATCGGACATAAATACAGACAGACAGACAGACAGACAGACAGACACGAGAGTAATCCTATAAGGATTCCGTTTTTTCATTCTGAGGTACGGAACCCTAAAAAACAGTTTAAATTTCGGTAAATTCTATAGAATTATCGCTAGGCACTTGGTAGAACATGATTGAATAAAAATTAATAAACAAACACTTGAAAAATTCTACACATTTATTCATCTTAACGATCGTTTCGGGTTCCTAACCCATCATCAGGAGTTTACATTAAAACTTTTAATGTAAACTCTTGATGATGGGTTAGGAACCCGAAACGATCGTTGAGATGAATAAATGTGTAGAATTTTTCAAGTGTTTGTTTATTAATTTTTATTAAATTTCGGTGGTATTCAAGAAATAGATTTAAAAACGAAGTATCAGTTGTTTTTTAAACGATATGTTAAGTTACATGAATATATTATTAGTCTGTACAATTAATACCTTCCACGGTTGCATCTTTCCAGGCGTGCTAGATCCATGTATTCAGTTTAAAACAGTTTCCTATGTGTTCTCTGTCTCTCTGTCTCTCTCTCTTGTCTGTTTGTGCAATCTCACGAGTCTCGTACAAACTTTAGCTTTATCTTGTGTTTTAGTAAATTGTAGGTCCTCTCGCCTCTTTTGAAAAATGATGAACTCCTTGCTGAAACAGCAGGTGTTGTCAACTGTTTTCGTCACTCTGTAAAATAACTGACCATATAGTCCAAGCGGCAGGTAATAAATGAAGGGGGTTAAACCTGGAAAGTATTCCGAAGTTAGTGATATTTTGGTGTGTTGTTTGCGGGTACTCTGTGGAGTAGAAACTCAGTTTTCGACCTCGAGGACCCTGTGCTAACGTGGGGGGAGCCGAAAAACCACGAAATTTCACCACCTTTTTTGCTTTTTTCGAAATTTCTCAGAATCAGTCGACTTAAGCAATTCTTTCATTATGTAATGTTTTAAAGAGGATTACATTTCCTACAATTATCATTCCCACAATTTTTCTATGGTACTAATGGTAAGCGCGCTGCAGCTTCTTGAAAATCACCCGCTCGGCTTTTTGTAACCTTGGTAACTAATGTGTAACATGTGTATTTTCAATTTAAAGTTCGATAAAAAACAAAATAAATATAACTATTGAAAAGAACATTACATTTTAACCATCGGTTACCAAAGTTACAAAAAGCCGAGCGGGTGATTTTCAAGAAGCTGCAGCGCACAGAAAAGTTGTGGGAATGAAAATTCTAAGAAATGTAATCCTCTTTAAAACATTACATAATGAAAGAATTGCTTAAGTCGACCGTTTCTGAGAGATTTCGAAAAAAGCAAGAAAAGTGGTAAAATTTCGTGGTTTTTCGGCTCCCCCCATGTTAGCACAGGGTTCTCGAGGTCGAAAACTCAGATTTTACTCCACAGAGTACCCACAAACAACATACCAAAATATCATTAACTTCGGAATACTTTCCAGGTAAAAAGTACCTGACTGCTGAACTAATAGCACTTATTACCAAAACGAGCTTTATCTTTATGCTGGGTTGCAGAAAGCATTGTCAAAAAATTTGATTTGACGATGACCTTAGATTGTGATCATATAAAGTTTTTATAAATGCAGGAGCAGTCTTATGTCGTTAAACTTCCTGTCATGTGGAATATTATAGATTGTACTCACACAAAAGAAATGATTGATCTACATAGAAAATAATTGCCTTTCAAGTTAAATTTTGATCAATATGCGTAGAAAAATGTTGTTTCGAAGTGTAAATTGTACAAAAAACAATGTTAAATACATGTATACACGCAGTTTTTAAAAAAAACATTTCACTCGATCAATGATTTATATTTTATAAAAAATAAATAAAACACAAGAATGAAGATCTCAACTTGATTTTAATATTGAATTCCCTTGTTTAATTCCAAAACTCCAAAACAAAATTAGATTGTGACGACAATGTAGAGTATCAATTTTGACTCATAAAGGCATAACAATTTCTTGTATCGTGGTGCTATTTTTTTGTCTGCATCTCTGAGTATTTATGTATTAGATTTCCAAATAAACCTTTTCTGTTACGCGAGTTTGTTTTGATTTTTAACACACAAAAATAATGGAAAAGAGCAAAAACTAAAACAACGTCTATCGCCTCACCTGTATTTTGTTTTATTTCCACTTCCGTTTTATTCCTTTTTATATACGTATATAGATATTGCAAAAGTTCTAACAGTTTCTCTGTACACCGTACTACAACTTAACTACAAATATACTGAATACACAAGTACTGGAGTTATATATTATAACTTTTATTTGTTACTTCTGAAAGTTAAAAAATATATATAAAATTTAAATTGCTTACATTTTATATTATAACCTACCCATATTGCTTCCAGACACAACATAAACCTATTACGTTCGGCTCATCGAACAACTCATTGGTTTTTGCCAATTGTAAACATCTTAGTTTTTATCCGTTACCGGCGACTTCTCTTGATTTAATGTTTGTTTTGATAAGAAGAATATTCTATACTTTTTTGGGTACCAATTGATATTATACCAAGTTTTATCAAAATCAGTTTCCGAGTGATGCTGAATATAGACATTCAAACATTTTGGAAATACGTGTTACCCAGAGCCCGTTACTGTTTTACCCGACTACGAAAACAAAGAGGGTTATGATTTTATGTATATTCATAAATAACAGAAATGTGACGTCACTGAGCTTGCCGTGTTGTAATCGACGTTCCACTAGTATCTTACATTTGAAAATAATATTTAAAATTACAAATAATTTAGATCAGCGTTCTTCAAGTTTTTTACATCTGCGGAGCAGCGAAAATAGGGAAAATATTTAGCGAACCGGCTCACGGCTAAAACAGAAATAACAACCAATGTAGTACTGGGTTTTTTTAGGCAACATCATTACCCTACACTGTTGTTTTGTTTTGGCAGTTTCTATGAGCTACGCTTATGAAACAAACAAAAGAACTCAAAATTTAAATCTCGTTGTGATCAGACATATTCAAAAATTTTGTATATCTATAATATATAACTACTTTTGTTGGATGGCACGATAATTACAATAACTTAAAACATAATGAACTGCACAATAAGTCAGATAACGTATCGCTGATTATAAGAAGATAAACAGTGTGTCAGATCAATAGCGTTCACAGAGATTGACAGCCATTTTATTTTATGTCGCTCATACCATTGGAAACAAAGAAATACGTACCAATAACTTTTACATGATTACTTTGATTGTCCATTCTTCTATTCTTGTTGATAGAATGAAAGCACAAAATCAAGAGTAATATTATGGAGTGTATGATTTCCAATCACGTGCTATTTATTTATTTGGCAAATTAACGATAAATTTTATTATTTAAATAATTGTTAATTATTGATTTGACGCACAACATAAAAAGTATATTTAGATTTATGTTTCCAAAGTGCTAATTAATTGATGTTTAACAATATTTTTGTTACAAATATTTGTGACTGAACTTTTATTTACTTGTCAATAAATTTGCGACCAATTCAACAGACAAAATATGTATTCTATAATATTTAATTAAAATTAATCGATGTTTCTATCAACATAAGAACCGGCATATTGGTCGAAACGTCGATTAGTTTTAATTAACTATAAATTCATCAAAATAATTAAGGGATCAACTATCACAAAGTCAAAAATCATCGGTTTCTAAACTTATATGTATTTATTCAAATCGCCGCATCTTCGAGTCAAGCAATCGTAGACCAACTTTCAGTAGCTGGCTTGAGAACTGAGACTTTAATCATACACGCTGTGATGACGAAAGTTGCGAAAAAAAATGTTGCACGATGTACTCAAATTGATAATTTTTTCTTGGCCCGCTTGGAAGTGATGGAGCGGTGCACAAAAACGTCATCAGGGACTGAAATCTAAGGATTTTCCTGTTAAAACGCTGTATTCGAAAAAAATACGATTTTTTCCTGCAAAGTTACAAGAGTAAAAATTGATGATTTTTGACTTCGGAATAGTTGATTACTTAATTCTTTTTATTTATTTATTGTAGATTATAGACGCGTCGACAACTTAGGTCATTAGCGTCTTAAATACATTAAAGATCATTATTCTCTTAATACTAAATGACATCACAAAACATCCATGAGCGGAGGTGGGATTCGAACCCACGACAGTGTGATCCAAAGGCCGCTACGCTAACCGTTACACCATACTGTCCTCCCTAATTCTTTTGATGAATTTATAATTTAGATTAGTTTGTTGATTTGGTCGTAAGATTGAACAATAATTTTGTACAGAGCATTATTCTAAAAATATTTTTTTTATTTAATTATTCGAATAATTTACAAAATCCGAAAATTATAAAAATTAAAAACTGTCAAATTTCATAATAATTTGAGAATTTTCTCATTTAATGTCAGTAATTATTTAACACAGACATGAGATTCACAGTCAAGGCTGCCACATTCAAATTAAACGTAGAAACTCGCAGCTCTGACTGTGACTGTACTGGTATGCGCAGTGTTGAATTCTGATTTCTGGTCTACAGATTTGAGAACAGTCTGATATTCATGTTCATTCGTCCAGGACCGGATATGTGAATTACCGCCCAATATCTAGCCTCCGTCCCTGTCGTCTCGACATTCACCTGCGGCAAAACCAATGAAGAATCATCAACTATATAACAATGGTATAGATTGACGATAGAAGATAATTTTATGTAATAAGCTCGCTTTTATCCACAGCTTTCTATAAATAATAGAAAAATAATAACAAGCTATGTTATAATAAATTTAAAAGCAAATGAATTTGCGTAATGTATTTTATATAACACATGCACGCTTTTAGTGTTTTTTCGTATCAGTTTTGCGGACTTTAAATGGTCGTTTATTGACAAGTGACGTCATGATCCATTATGAAACGCTTTTCGATGAATAATGGAAAAACATTTGAAAAACCCGTTATCTAATGAACATTTTGTACCTCTTTTCGGTGTTATAAATGAAATATGGTTACTATGGTAACGAAGTGATTAAATATTGTATCGAGCCCAATGTTTTTATTATGAGATGTACTTCTGTCAGTGACATAAAATTATTCAATTAAAGTCTAAAACCATGCATGTGTTATATAAAGTATAGTGTGCAACACGTGTGCTAAATATTTATGCGTCAGGCGCGATGTTTTCAGCACTCGTATTCGGATCGCGATGCTCACTCACCAAGGCTCGTGAGCGCTCTCCTACTACTCGTGCTGAAAACATCGCGCCTGACGCATAAATATGTATTTAGCCCACTTGTCACACAATATACTATTTTCTTCATAAAAATTCAAACTTTATTTTGATAAGAAGCGTTACTTTCACGGTCTATTTTATATTTTATTATTCACTATGACGTATTTATCTTAGCAATTATCATAGAGAAGGGAGATAAGTACCCACCGAATGTTTCTCTATTTATCCGTTGTTGCGCGGTAACAGTCACTCTGAAATCCCCCCATGCATCTGCTCACATTAGTGGCTTCGCTTGCGTTAATGTCGATTTTTGATGTGAAACATCTTATGTCGGGCTGTGAACAGCCGCGTGAGGGGAAATATGCAACGAAATGTTTGGTCCGCTCCTTCGCTACTGTTCTCCCCACCACTGCGGCACTCTCTCTCTATTGTCTCAGGCGTGCACTGTAATACACGCGGTGTTACACTGCAGTATATAGGATTACGTCAGCATAACAGTTAGTTGCTGCTTTTGAAAAAATATATACTACTACATAGAGAATACCACTGAGTTAAATAACGTTTTCTTTGATGTTTTTGGTTACTGCTCAGCCCTCTTTAAAAAAATCGCGATTGTTTATGCATAGCTTATTCTATTCTCTGGTGTATAACAACCGCTATAATTAAAGTCAAATCAAAATCGGTTCGGTGTTTTTTCGAGTTAATCCGAAACAAACAGGCAAACAGACAGACAGACAGAATAATTGCAAATTCAAATGAGTCTGTAAACGTCATTTTTTTATTGTCATTAGAAAGAGCCCCGTCTAACTTAAATAATGCCGTTGGATTTTTTTGTCCAGCACTTAAAACGGCGTCACAATACATTTTTCAGGTTGGTTAAATAGACCCGCGCCTTTATTTTTCCTTTCGAGCGGATGATGTCACATGGCCCAAATATCACGGCTTACTCTACAGCACACATATTTAATACATGTCCTATTTTGATAGTTGATTGATAGCAACGGTGTAATCGGTCTTAGGCAGCCTTGCTGTAAAGATTATAAAGTCTGCCTCGCGAGTGTTGTGACATAAACAGCTATTAGAGTTTAAAAATTTGTATCTCCGTAAATACTTAACGTATTGACATGAAATAAACCCCATTGTGTTTCTGGCAATGATGTCTAATAGGAAACAGTAACATGTTAATTACTTCTTTTATTTTTTACAGCCTCATTGTATGATAGAAGTCAAAATTTCGTTAAAAACTTACAGTTAGAGACAAACTTACAATTTTATTTATTTGTATAAATTCTATACAATTATCGCTAGGCACTTGGTAGAACATGATTGAATAAAAATTAATAAACAAACACTTGAAAAATTCTACACATTTATTCATCTCAACGATCGTTTCGGGTTTCTAACCCATCTTCAAGAGTTTAAACTAAAACTAAAATCTAAAAAATCTACAAACATTATATATAGTAACCCAGGGAAGACTGGTCCTATAGAAAGAAAAGTTTAACGTGCAGTGCTAGACCGTTGATCTAAAATTTCTTTATTCCCATCTATGCATATTTTTAAAACAGTGGGATTTGGTTAGAGAGCACACACAGTCACACATACACTCACACGTGGAAAATGCATGATCGGGAGCGTGAGGTGAGACGTGCGGGGGTCACGGGCGCCGCAATGTGAAGCTGGAGCTTTGCCGGATATGAGCTTCCGTTATGAACAATTTAGTATGAAATTGAATGATCGAACCTCGCCATTTTCACAACTCCATTCCCGCTTCAGACTTAGTGATCAACAAGCGACTCCATACTTACCGACTGCTATCTAACATTCACTATACGCATATTAATGTCCGTGCAGAAGTACAACGATCGTAACAATTTCTTCTTAAATAATAGTCTTGGACTCTTGGCCTTGTCAAGTCATTGAGGTTAAAGCTATAGAGAGAGTATAAGCATTTAAAAGGGAAGCCAGCCGCCATTGTAATTAGGCCCTCATTTTTTATTTGACGATGTTATGCCACGTAGCTGTGGTGCTCAAACAAATAAATATCTATCTATCTATCTATATGTGAGAAGAAGAAGAAGAAGAAGAAGAGAATAATATTCCCAATCCATCCCGTGTTTTGCCGCCATGTTTGTTGGGCCCTGTGATGTCAAACTTGGCTTCAATTTTGTATACGGCATGCGTTCTCTATAGATTTTACCTTAATGTGTCTAGTCTAACGGTTATCAATGTACAAAATCGCTTGATTTGGCATGTATAGTTTTAATTTTTGGTATGACTTGTCAGGTATATTAATGCAAGTTTATACCCTAAATTATATTTTCGTAGATAATGACAGAGTACAGAAATCCCTTTGCACTTAGAATAGAATAGAATAGAAATTTATTAATCCATAATACAATTATACGAGGATTCGTCAAAACACCTAATACAAATCGGTACACTATAAAATACATATTAAATATATAAATCATCAATGTTATAAAGACATTGACTGACTAAAGCTGCCTTTATTAATTTTTTAAACTTATTAAAATTCAAAATTTTAATATCATGCGGCAACATATTAAACATTTTTAAAGCATGATATTCGGCGCTATTATTAAATAATGTCATTGAAGACTTCGGTAAAATTACATTAGAATTATTTCTAGTGTCATGTCCATGGACAGCCTGAAATGTATCGTAATTTTGAATGCGTTGCTTGACAAAGCACAAGGCAAAATAGACATATATAGACGGCACAGTTAAAATACATTTATCAATAAAAGTTTGTTTACAACTTGCACGAAAATCAAGATTAAAAATTACACGAATTGCCTTTATCAAAGGGTGAACTAGTTATACGTTAATGCCGACGATAGGAGGCAAAAATATAAAATCGGTTAAATATTGCATTATGTGTGTGTTACGTAGTAACGTTAACAGGGCGAAACGTACCTAGATATATTATTCGATGAAACTAAAACGTAAAAATACAAACGAAAATTCTATAATAATTGTAATGATTTTCCATCTCTGTAGAAAATTAGGTTCTTTGCTTGTTAAGAGATTAGAGAGCTATTCGAAAGTGAAGTCAAACCAAAACATTTTATGTTATGTGAATAATTATGACAACATTTTTTTTGTTTTTCAGAGTAAATTTTACATCTGATATTTTTAACGTTTTCAGCTGCAATTATTTACGAACAGTAAACTATTTCAAAAATCATGCAAATTTTCTATTAACTAAATTCTGAAAAGCCACTCTAGCAAAACTAACTATTGCAGTTTCCGCTTAAAGGTAGTGACATCCTGACTTATTCTGTAATGGAATATTTATAAAATTGCTATGTACATTGTATGCTTGCGTCGTATGCAGAACTGGTTGCATCAGAAGTCGATAATAATTATTGTACTTCCCGTCTCAGTACAGGAAATTTTAACTTAATTTTATTATGCACTTCAGCTGCAAAAGTTTTTATAATTTTCAAATAGCGTCGATGCAATACATTTAGCGTAGTTGAATGATTTTAACCGCAATAAATATCACGTGACTTCACTGTTATATTATTTTCATATAATAACTATATTTATTTAATTTTTCTTCCTAATTCTTCCTAATCCTTGTTTTAAAAATTAAAACGTTAAACAGGCATGTTTTGTCTAGTTTTCCTATAAGAAATTTTGAAAAGGGTAGAAGATTATTTTTTAATGAGAAATTTCATAAACATCAAAACTCAGATGTTTAAAGAAATTTTCCGGGCGAACTGAATGGTTGGCATTTGACTAATAAATAGCCAGGGATTAAAACTGCATGAGCTAAAGAAATGCATCTAGGAGATTTATTCTTCCTTGAACCGTTTACGAACTATAAACGATAAAAAATTTGTGGAAAAATTTTTTTCACATCAGTTGCTAAAAGTCGAATCAACAGAAATACCCCTTAATAACTTTCTTACGGTATTTAGATAAATTTAATTTTTTCCTCCTACCTAGACCGAAAGTTTGTAATTTCGTCCCTGCCAAGCGGGAATAAAGTCACTCTTTATTCCCGTGGTACGGACAAGTGCGTGTGCGCAATAGTACTTATGCCGGCTCTCACGCACCTACTTCTGTCTCCTACACATTAAAATTATTTCCTTTAAAATTATTTTTTAATAATTTTAATAATAAAATAAAAATAATAATTTTAATAATTTTTTTTTCAATTTTGAGAACTTTCGGCCTGGCAGGAGAAAAAATAGTATGCGCAACACGGGAGGAAATTACTACATCTCCTCCCGCGTATTTGCCACCCTCGTCTTCGGCTCGGGTGGCAATTTTATACGCGGGAGGAGATGTAGTAATTTCCTCCCGTGTTGCGCATACTATTTTTTCTCCTGCCAGCAAATCATCAAAACCGATCCATCCATAAGTTTGCCTGATAGGTATAAAGTTTTTGAAAAACATTAATAATTGTTCGATCTTATTGAAAATGTCGCTAGTTTAAAAATATAAATAAATAATATTTAGGCATATTATGTTATTTGATTGAATTATTGTGTATTATAGACGTTAGACAGCTTAGGTCATTAGCAAACATTATTTTTATTCAATAAGTTTGTAAACAAAAAAGTGCAATTATTAGCGATCACAAATTTTACAAAAATATTTTCTTCATTTATGACAGTACAACTTTGAAAATTTCAAATTTAAGGAGTAGGCCATCAGAAAGACTATTGCTATTTTTGTAATAAATTATATTTTGTAGTTCATGAATATGCTATTAAAAGTCACTAAAAACTTAGTTGTAGTTCATATATTCGCTAATAGCTGGCACTAGTAACTTGTTCAATTTTTTTTAACAACTATGTGTTTACGAAAGCGTATAAGATGTCGCTGATACTCAGAGAGGAAATGTTAAAATTTCAATAAGAGCACAGAAATTGAGAAACAGTGGCGTAGATAGCTTTTTGCGATGGGGGGATATGACTTAGTATACCATCGCACATTGTATGTAGCTTTATCTGTGCTCGATGAGTCGACAAACACAGTAAGCGTCCTTTCGGTGGCTCTTGATTAGTCAACCCGCTCGAGGCGCGGAAATTCGGAAATCATAATTTTCGTAATTCTTGGGGGGGGGGAGGGTTGATCCCCTCCCTATCTACGCCACTGTTGAGAAATACTTTTCAGATATTATATATTTTAGCAAAGTAATAATAATTATTAAAAGAAAAAACAAACCCGACTAAAATGAAGAATTAACAATTCGGAAAACCTTCTCAAGTCTCAATACTCTGTTTATATAAATATTACCAGGACCACCGTTAGCGGACGTGTACTTTTTCCATTTATTAAACTATTTTTTTCACAATTTTTAAAAACGCCCTTTTTATTTTCACATCAAAATACTACTAACAAAGAATAGACCCGATCACTATAAGAATTGACCTAGATCATTAAGAATCGACCTAGATCACTAAGAATCGACCAAATCACAAAGAATCGACCAGATCATTATTTAAGAGAAAAGGAGCGTCTAAAGTTTGAATTAAAAATAATTAGGTAATAAATAGTGTTACTATACCCCAAGTTTACTTTTAAGAGAAACAGTTTGTTTATATTTTTAACTGACAATTGCGGTTAACATAGAACAAATTCATGTTTTTCAAAAACTTTGTATCAGGAAAACATACAGATGAATCGGTATTGATGATTCGCTGGTCACCAATCAAATATTTCTGAATCAAGGCACAGCCGACAGACAACACCAGAAGGCTTTCATTGTTCAGTTGTTTCATTTGATAATAAACCCCGCCTTCAGAAAATAATAAAAATTGCATAATATAAATTCTAAAAGACTGCTCTCCTGATAACAGCCCAAGTAGCACAGAAAGTTGTAAATTGGTTCTCACAAACTTGTCACAACTAATTTTCTACAACCATTTGGTTCTGCGAACCGCTCAAAAAAGTTATCACAACCACTCTCACAAACTTGTCACAACTAAAGTGGCGTAAATTTTCGGTTGCGACAAGCTTGTGGCAAGTTTGTGAGAAGGTTGTGGTTGTGGCCACAACCAGAGTAATATATTTTGTTTGCGAATGACGATTACAACCGAATTGCAAAATTTTAATTGTATTAAAATTTATACGTATTCTATAATTCTTATGTAGGTAGATACTTTACATTATTTGGACTTTATAAATCGTTTTTTTTTCATCTGGATATTGTAAAAAGTTAAGAGAAATACAAATGTTTTGTGAAAACGGATGAGATAGGTCGAAAAATAGCGATTCTCCTCAAACATATCAAGTAATTAAAAAAAATTATTTAAATGTCAAAATTTTGGAAATTTAATTTCACTTAAATAAAACAGTGAAATTGCTTGGATTGCCTAGAAAATATTTAAAAATGTGATAATAACTATTTTTCAAATAAAAAAAATCACTCCTATTGGCGAAAATTAATTTTTAAATATTACTGATTTTTTGACGTACACTTTTTTCAATATGGCGATTGCTTTTTCTTCAATAAATATGGCGTTTAAAAAGTATACAACCTTTTATTTGTGATGCGAAACATTCTATAACCGTTTGGTTATAGATTAGTTCTGTGAACAACCCATAAAGTTCCACAACTAAACAGTTCGCAAACGGAGTTGTGACAACCTTGTTACAACTAAGACGAAAACCAGTCAAGAACCACAACCAAATAGTTCGATAGGTCAGTTGTGAGAACTTTCGCACAACTAAATTATGAAATATTTGGTTTAGACAGCTAAAAACTTGTGAAAACAACTATTTTACAACTTCAGTTTTAAGCTAAAAATCTGGTAACCGAATCACAACCAAATGGCGGTTGCGACAAAGCTGTGACAACCCCAATTTCGGTTGTGGCAACTAATAATTTTGCTTGTGCTAGTTGGGAGCATTGGACTATTTAAAGGCTGTTTCAAAACATGTAGGATTTTGAACATTGAAAAAATGAAAAACTTCATAACTGATTTCCAGAAGAGGATATTAGTGAATTAGAACACTTAATCCAGTTAATTTGATTAAAATCCAGATAATTATTAAGGCAGTTGCAAAATCTTGCTTCAGTATCTTTTTCTAATTTCTGTGTATAATATTAACACAAACAAATCTCTCTTTGAAACATTGTGTATATAAATAGCTGTTAGGGATTACATAACAGTCTATATTTTTGCTGTCTAATAAGAGCCTTCAGGCGATGTTATAAACATCGGCAGAGCCTTGATTCAGAAGTACTGCCTTCGTGACTATTAAATCAGCAATCCCCATCTGTCTTTCTGCTACCCGGTTAACAAATTTTAAAAATCTTGTCTTAAAATATTTCAACGCATAAAAATACATTTCTATCGAAAAAATTTCCGGATTGAATCGACATTATGTGACTGCGACCCATTGCTGCATCTTCCATTCGTCGAGTTGATATTATCGGCTGCATTTTTTGAAATTAAATTATTGCATTAGAATGATACTAGCAGAGCATAAAATAACATATAAATTAGGCGGCACTAGTGCCGCCTAGTGACGAGTTTGCGTCGCCTAGTGACAGTCGGTTGTGCCGGCGGCACAAGTTATAATTTTAATTTTTCGGCATAATATATTTTTACAGAATATACTCTTTCGGCCGGTTTCGACTTTTGATGTCGAGCGCGCTCTTTTTGATTTAGCGACGGACGAAATCCGTCTGGATTTCGTAATTGTATCTGCAGTCTGCACACAGTATGAGGGGTAGGCAGGTTTAGATGCAAAAGACACCACACTATAATTTTTAGTTTTTTATTCATTAAATAGCTATAATAAAATGTACTATGCTTTAAAAATGCATATTTTTTATTTATCCTTGACGTTTTGTAACATTTTTTAGTGGACCTAACTCTCGATCTCTAGTGCCGCCCAGTGAAAATTTCTTAAAATATGCTCTGATTTCAACACATATGTATGAACAAGTTTTCCTCTAATAAAAGTTGAAAAACTTGATTACAAGAAAATGTAGAAATTTTGAAAACAATTTATTTGTTATAATTACATTTAAAAAACCTGTTTAAATCGTTCAAATTCAAACATTTTTTATTTCAATAATGTTTTAAACAAATTATTAAAACACTTTGTTTAAATCATGTCATCCCCCTGAAGCAAGGTCGATTTTTAGTGATCTGGTCGATTCTTAATGATCTAAGTCGATTCTTAGTGATCTGGTCGATTCTTAAAAATCTAGTATATTCTTAAAGATATACTTAGATTCATATTGAAATCGGTTCAGCCGTTTCCAATATTTTCAGCTTTCATCACAATTTGTAATGTTCGTAGCATCGTTTATTCTAACCTAACTTAACCTCGTTGACGTTTGTCGAGGTATAATTTAAGTAATTATAATAATAGAAATTGAGCTTGTTCTTTCCATTTGGAGTTGAAAAAGTGTTCTGAAGTCATCTGAGCTACGCTAGATCAAGGGAGAGAATGCTAAAAGGATAAAAAAAATGTTTTCATCAATTAGGTATTGGATATCTAGGTATTATTTTAGCTTTTTCCTCAGTCGGAAATTTAAACTTTTTGCAGTCATAATTTTTGATTATAACTGCAAAAGCGTATAACAGCGCAGAACTTGTTGTATGACTTGTAAGAGATTGGCATCGTATCATCAACGATGCATAATATATCATGAGATTATCGTTCTGTTGAAGCAAGGTTTTTCTGTACTATACATATTTTCTGTCTCCCTATATATAGTAAATTGGGGGGAGATGGTGAATAAAACTTTAAGTGACTGTAGTTTCTTGTCGAAATTTAATTAAAGCAAAATAAATGTTACATGGTCTTCTATATGAATAAGACCAACGAATTTGAACTTGGAAAAACAAAATCTTTTTTGAACAAACTGAATATTACATTTACAAAAAAATGTATGATTCGCCATCTCACCCATATCACTATGGGTTAGTTGGTGAATGGTAATTCTTAATATGCAACACAAGTTTTTTCTCGTTTTCGATGCCTAACACTGATAACGGACCAAGAGGTTTTTTTTCAGGCATTTGTTTATAATTCGTCGCTTCAGTGTTGAATGCCTGATGCAAACTCATACTTTCATTTTCAATGGCTTTCGCTGCATTTTTCAATGCTTCCTCTGTCCAGACTCCAACCGCTCCTTGTAAAAAACTTTCGCATGATGACCTGTGTGCTAATGGTTACTGTTACTGTTTCACATTCACATTATGTACTCACCATCTCTACCGTACATATAGGGTTCACCGTCTATCCCATTTGAACGGAAGAGATGGTGAATGAATTTATGAACAGTCGCGTACATTCCATGCGTTTCTTTTGAGCTTAAACTCCTTAAATAGACTCTAAATCACAAGTATATGCCAAAATAATAACTCACCTAAACACATAAACATTCGATGGTAAAAAATTTTTTGGTGCGATGTAATAATATTTTGTGATTTTCTTATCCTCTGAAGTTTTTTTAACCGCGCTCTACTCACATGTTTGACAGGTTGGTTATGTAGAATGAGCGTACAGTGCCATTAGAGACATCTATAGACTAAATAAGAAAAAACCCGATTCACTATCTCACCCGCTATCACCGTCTCTCCCCAATTTACCCTATGCAAATTTTTAATTGGCCGTCTACATTGCAATGAAGGCACTCAGTAAAAGAGATTATCTGGCATTCCCCGCTGCAAGTTGGGGTTGAGAGAGTGTATTAATCGAACTGCTTGAAGAGGACTCAAGTGATGGGTGGTTGTCAATGGATTCAGTGCATTTATCTGCGTTTGTTGATTGCACACCCCAATTCTTTAGAATCTTCTTTCTTTCTTACCCTTAAAGGTTATATGTATGCGTGCTGTCATCATGGTTCTTATTTTTCTTAAAGATTCTAAATACAGCGAGTCCACGAAAGTTCTTTACAAATGGAATTTTTTTTATTAATTATTGGAGCAAAAATTTTTTTCTGTGGAAAAGTTCTGCTTCGTCCAAAACCTCTAAAACACCAAAGAAAATTTTTTGGATTTTGGAAGGAGAACTGTTTTTTGTATGGAGAGAGATGGAGGACATGTTGAATTCTGATTTATAATTCTGAATAAATAATTACTTAGAAGTTAGTTATGTTATAATTTTGAATTAAATTTG
Source organism: Mongoloraphidia duomilia (assembly GCA_039654895.1). Taxonomy (NCBI): domain Eukaryota; kingdom Metazoa; phylum Arthropoda; class Insecta; order Raphidioptera; family Raphidiidae; genus Mongoloraphidia; species Mongoloraphidia duomilia. Next base: position 42,802,213 of record CM077524.1, on the reverse strand, counting down.
ATTATGTAACTAATTTTGCGAAAATCTTGAATATCACAAATAATTTTTATTTTTAGTAAAATAAAACTTTTTGATTTCCCTCGTATAACTTTAGGCCGAAAAAAATTTTCTTTGGTGTTTTAGAGGCTTTGGACGAAGCAGAACTTTTCCACAGAAAAAAATGTTTGCTTCAATAATTCATAAAAAAAATTCCATTTGTAAAGAACTTCCGTGGACTCGCTGTATTTAGAATCTTTAAGAAAAATAAGAACCATGATGACAGCACACATACTAAAGAACTTTCGTGGACACGCTGTAGAAATGAAAAAATAAAAACAGGTTTGGCTGAGTTAAATAACATTATATTTTTAACAATTATAGAACTAAGTAGGTAATGCAGGGATAAGATGTTTTAAAATTGCACAAATTACCTAAAGCAATACTAAACAATTTATTTTATTTAGAAACAGTTTTATACAATTTAATAACAATTAGGGTCTACTGATAGTATCTTAATATTTTTGAAAAAACCTTAAAAGTCACTTCTTAACCACAGCAATTTGAAAATAATTGGATGTAGATTTCGAGAGCGATGCTCCCATGTTCAGCAAAATCTAAATTAAGTTGATATAGTTTTACATTAGGTACATGTAATAATAAAATTGCTGTGGTTAAGAAGTGGTTAGATTGTTGTTTTTTATAGTTTCCAACCACAATGCTCTTAGTATATTTTTTATTAAAATACCTTGTATAGAAAATAAGTTTATAGTCTTTTATCTGGTTTGATTTTATCCGTTAGCTTGTAATAATGTAAAAGCTGGAACATTGTTTCTTGTGTCATACTCCTTACGTCATAATATATCGCCTAAAACTCTTGGGATACTATATGTGGAAGATCATGAAGAATCTAATATTTTGTTGATATAAAAATGTGTCAAAGGCTTTGGAATATATTAAATAATAACTATTTGGGTGGGATATCATAGTCAAATATGTTCATCATTCATATTTTTTTATTTCTGCAAAAACCATTGGTTACAATGTATACAGTCATCAAAAAAAGATTAAAATGCAAATTCTATTTAGTAACAAATCATATAATCAATAAAAACAATCTGACACCAGGAAATGCCAAAAGAAATAGTTTTATTTTCATATTTGTTCAAAATCTATATAGAGTGAATTTTAATTGATTATTTTATAGCACATGATAAAGGCTAAAAGGATAGTAGAAGCAATGCTATTTTATATTATCGTTTTATGTAAAAAATCCGCAAAATTGTGTAAACGAAAGTGTTTCTAAAATCACGCAAAAACGAAATAATCAAATTTCATACAGTTTCCTCTCATTGTTTTTACTCTCTAACAGTTTTCTTAGTAATAGAAAATGTAATAGAATGAAAGGAAAAACATGATTTATACTGAAAATTATAGCAAGAAACTTAAAAAAAAAATAATAACAAATATCTTAATTTATTTATTGTAGATTATAGACGCGTCGATAACTCAGGTCATTAGCGTCTTCAACACAACAAAAAATCCATTTGTGTATTAGAATCCGCCAGCCGGCATACACAAACTGACTGGTACGAGCTCGGGTCCCTAGGAGTGCTAATCCTCACAAAACATTGGAATGCAAACTACATTCCAATTTTTCCTCTGAGGGAAACACATACCTTTATTACCTATATACAAAAGTTAAATAATCAGCGCTATTTGATGTTTTTGCCCCATATTATGCAGGTTTCGTCGACAACGAACCAAATATTAAACACGGTTCGATCATCGCGAAACCCGAAATAAATGAGGCTTATAAATCCTCATCTGCCAAGACGTGTTTGATTCAATTTTTGTGATGTATTTATTTCTTGAAATCTGAAAAAAAAAATAAAGTCACGTTTTATTCTTGTTTAAGTATCATACAAAATATAAAAAAAATCCGTCATACACCTACTGCGTTTGCAGACAGAGGGTTCCGTTCTTGCAGTTATATTTTATATCTCTCACATTTCTGAGGCGCTTATCTCAGAAACTACCTGACTGACATTGATGAAACTTACTTGTTGCTGTAGTTTACAGTAATATACTCATAATATTATTATTGTGAAGACATGTTTACCAAATCATGTTCCAAGGTCAAATAGTTCTACATGCGGCCAAGGGACACAATATTACCCCAAAATTAGCCATTTTTAGTGTATTTGCCATATGGCACATACACTATTGGCGTCGGTCGGATGGCAGGACCTAGGGGTCGGACCAAAATTTCTCGACGTTTCATAGCCTCCTGAACACTTTGGCACCATTTTTGGAAATGTTTATATATATATGTATGTATATATTTAATTGATTTGAACGAAATTTGGTAGACACGTTGGAATCCATCACCGCACGGAACCTATTTAAAATGGGCCCAATCGGACCATTTTAAGGGTAGTTTTTAGGGGTTGAAAAAAGTTTTTGGGCCCAAAAATACCGAAAAAAATCTCAGAATTGTTTCAAAATTAGAATTTAACCCTTTACTAGAGATTAAAATGTGTTGCTAACATTTTAACAAAATCGGCACGACAGGACCGGACTTACAAATTTTATGAAAACACTAGTTTACGGATAGTGATTTATTTGCTGACGGGTGTATTTAATTTGGTACAGAGGTTGCACTGATAATAATATTCAAATTAGGAAAAAAAATATTATTTTAAGGGATGTATTAAGGGGTTAAATTTTTTACTGTGTCCAAAAAGAATCTAAGTTTATGTATTAAAGCCACAAGGCCTGTGTTAGCAAATACACTATATTGTCGGCAGGGTTTTGGCACTGCGACCCGAGTTTTTTGGAGTTAAGAAAGAAATAAAAAAATATGTCTTCCTGGTATCTATTCATAGACAGTAGGCACCCCATATGGCTATCCTCTTTTCGATCTATGAGAGCCTCCTAAATATAATTTCAATAAAAAAAGCATTTGTCTGGATTTGGGTCATCATTGTATTTAAATATTATGCTAGTTTCATTTGCAGTTCGATTGGTCAGTATTAAAGGGGTGGCAGATCATCCTAAACGTGTCATGTACCCGACGAAATTTATATTATTAGTTCAAGGTTCAAATTTTAATATGTAGTAACGGCGACTGTTTTAAGCATATATTTCAATTTGCAGAGCAAATAAATGAACTGCAAATATTATAATGGCATTATTGGGTCACAGACAAGCTATACAAACAATTTCAGCCTTGAAGCAATAATAATTGTGACCATTTTTTTTGTTACATGTTGGGGGCGGTTTGCATCTCTCCCATCATACCGCTATCTAGTAAAATCCCTTACTCAGAGCACTCCCTCAACATCTTGACAAAAATAAGGCCTTGAATAAATAACACCAGAAAATTGTCACTAGGTCTCGGTCTATAGCCTTTGGCAGCCATAAAATAACCAAGTTTCTTGCATTATCGAGCATTGAGGTCTTTTGTAATTTCACTGTACTAAACAGCGTGAAAAAATCACAAAATCATGCCACTGACCAGAATTGTTAAAAAAGGATTATTAAACATTATGCAATAGGCATTTGTCAGTGAACTCTATACCTATAGTAACTGGAATGGACTCACGTCTCACAATGTTATAGTGTGGTCAGGAAGTCTGCAATCCGCACTGAGTAGGCTTCTCTGTCTTTCTTACACAAAAGTAGATGTTTTGTATTTTTCTACAGGTAATGCAGGCCTTATTTCGGGTGTTTAGGGGGCTGATTAGAGGCTCCAATTTTAATAAAAGTGTATTGCCATCAGGAATACATCTAGGTGTAAAATTTCATATCGCTATATTAATTCGAAGTGATTTAAATTTAAGTTACAAAAATATCCTTTCAAATAAAAAAAGAATTTTCCAAATCGGTTTATAAATGACGGAGTTCTGAGGTAACAAACATAAAAAAATACAACCGAATTGAGAACCACCTCCTTTTTTTGAAGTCGGTTAAAATTTACTAACAGTTTTCAAACAGATAAATAGAGCTAACTACAAGTTTGTAATAAAAAGAATGTTATTGAACGATAAATGACAATATATATCTACAATTAATAAAAGCATAAGGTTACCACGTTGTGTTCCGTTTATTCTTTAATAATATTGAAGTTTTACCAATTTTAACTAAAGATATTTTATTTATTTTATTTATTTCTTTTTTCTATTTTTAGACAGCACATCATCGGGAAAACATTTTTAATTCTTTATGTTGTCTTTTATATGTACAAGATTGATTTTTTCTCGATAAACTTTCATTTTATTTGAGCTTATGCATGAAACATCCATAAGAACTAACGAGAACAACAAGAATGTGTATACCTAAACAGTAACTATATCACTCGCACTGCGCCTGCATCACAGTCGGTGCCGATTTAGATTGAGCGAGTTCGTTCCAGCTATGTAATATAGAGTTCACTGGTATTAGTAGTTACTGTATTACTGTGGAAATAATATTCCAATCAGTTGAATTCATTTCGGTGACCATTATTCTGTATTTATGAATTCTGCGCTTGTGTTGGTGTGATTATCATATTGTTCAACGTTCGTATAATGCTAGATGTAAAGGTAGGTTACACACCATCAATAACAATTATTATTATTATACAAGGTGCTGAATCGTTTTGCGGGTAATAGGTATTTAACTCGTAAAATCAAACTTTTGCGATTTCCTGCTTCCCTAAATTATTTTAGGGGAAAAATATCTTCGGATAAAAGTTTTAGAGCATAAAATTCTGCATCTAAATCATTAACCAAAATTAATTTTGCATGCTTTGTAACGGCAGAAGTTTGATATGAAAATGTCAAAATTACCTCAAAAACAGATAGCGATAGCCATGGAACTTGAACAAAATGATTAGAAATTATTCTGACAGCTAAAACGTCATCATTTTGTTCAAGTTCCATGGCTATCGCTATCTGTTTTTGAGGTAATTTTGACATTTTCATATCAAATTTCTGCCGTTACAAAGCATGCAAAATTAATTTTGTTTAATGATTTAGATGCAGAATTTTATGCTCTAAAACTTTTACTTAAGGATATTTTTCCTAAAATAATTTGGGGAAGCAGGAAATCGCAAAAGTTTGATTTTACGGGTTAAATCCCTATTACCCGCAAAACGATTCACCCTATATAATATGTACATTGTGCAGGTGCTTTAAACGTAGTTTTACAATTTTGAAACATACGAAAGGGAATTTGTTTACTTCTTATTTTATGAGTTATCAAAGCTATCCGATATCAATAAACAATAACTGAAAATATATTCCTTTAAACTTTAAAGATAATTTTTTATAGTGAATTATAATAAAAAAATAAATAAATGACCGCGCTAAACACGCACGACATTAATTAAATAGCCCGGGAGTTTGCGTTGCATTTTAGGTAGTGTTTTTACGCCGATCGATTGCTATCTTTTTCGATAAATCTGGTATGACTTATAAGTAAACCAAGCGTCAGCTGGCGCACCCGCGGCGGGTGTGGGTGTAAGAGGCTGCGAAAGTGGTAAAAAAATTTTTTTTTAAGTAATAGTACGCTGGCTGTTTTAATAAATAGTTGACATCATTGTGAGTTGAAAAATAACCGTCAGCTGCATTGTGGAAGGGAAATTGTGCGTCTGCTGGTCGCATGAACTTGTAAAAAAACACGTAAAATATTGCGCATTTCACTTTTTTGCACTGACAGCAACTGAGACAATTTCGTTACCTAGGATTATAATTATTTCGCTATCATAATCCTAGGTAACGTAATTGTCTCGGCTGCTGTCAAAAAAAGTGAAGTGCGTAATATTTTACGTGTTTTTTTACAAGTTCATGCAACCAGCAGACGCACAATCCCCCTTCCACGATGCAGCTGACGATTATTTTTCAACTCACAATGATGTCAACTGTTTATAAAAACAAGTTTCAGCCGGCGTACTATTACTTAAAATTTTTTTTTTACCATTTTTGCAGCCTCTCACACACAAACCCACCGCTACTTGAGCAGCTGACGATCGGTTTACTGATTAGTTGTACGAGATCAACTATCGATATCAAAATCAGCCGGCTTACTATGACTTTTTCATTTGCAACGCAAACTCCCGGATTAACAGTAAATATCGTTATTTCCACGACAATTTATTCTGGGTAAAGTCAGTAGTTTGGATCTGTAATTTCAGTAGGTACACAAAAATCATGCAAATTTCTTATTATTTTATGAATGTACATTATATAAACTTTAATACTAAACAATTTTCTGATAAAATTATTCTAAAGAACAAATAAATCATCAAAGAAAGATGAGGTCTAGTTTTATTCTCGAATCTAATTAATTAGTCTCTCATAATAATATGGTTTACAAGTAATGGACAGGTGTTGCTACCATTTCGATAATGCAACAGTGTATTTTCGTTTGCATTAGGTATACAGTCATTTACATAATTAGGTTTGCGTTCAACTAATTGGACACTAAATGAATGCTTATGAGCAACATTACTCGATTTCGTACATTATGTTACAACTGAATATTGCATTATAGACACTTCATTTATATACCTAGTACTTCTAGGAACATAATAATATTGTTACAAAACTGTTTTCTGAGTTGGCGGAATAAATATTTATTTACAATAATTAACAATTCAATAACAATGAATGCAACAACGTAAAGTCAATTCTAACAATAAAAAAACTTAAACGGTAATTATTGAACTAAATGAGCCACTTAAATAACACTTAACAAAGAACTATATATACAAGGATTATTTATCTGTAATTATTTATGTCACTGTATTTATATCAGATTTATTTCTAACGTTTATTTATGTCGGTCATTTATATATTATATAATTTTTAGTTTCAAAAAAATTATAATTAATGTCAAAGAAAGAATATAACAAAAATAAAAAAATATATAATTAAATATCATGTAGAATTTAGAAAAAAAACCCAAAAATTCTACGATGCCATCAGTTTCCGAACCAGGGCCCCTGTGCATAGAGTGCTGCGACGTTACCTCTACGCTACGAGTGGAACAGTTTTGTACGGTCGTTTTTATGATATAAGTATGTTGCGAATTCTTACGGTCGGGTTTCGAATTTAATTAATATATTATTAATTATGCTATATATATAAATCTTCCGTGAAAAATTATCTAACTGATGGTGAAAACCGCTTCAAAATCCGTTGCGTGGTTTAGGAGGAGTTAGCGGCTAAACAGACAGACAGACAGCCGCGAAAAACGACTTCAATTTATACTATGTAGATATATCAGTACTAATATTTTGTTGAAAAAGGCGTTAAACGTTTAAAAATATGTATCTTGACATTATGTCATAGTAGAGGCTATTATCATTGCTACCTTCAATTCACAAAAATTTCCTACTAAATGCCCACATATGGTTTCTTTAAAATATACTCCAATCAAAATTCTTCAATCGTGATTTCCGTAAAACCCTTACTTACTGTCTGGCGCTAGAGTATAATTTTATCAACCCTGATGCACCAGGAGTATGACGACAGGAGTACAAAGATTTACCTAGTCTTCCACGAAACCCTTATTTCATGCAACGATGCGTAATAAATCATAAGTCAAGATGCTCTAACAAGTTCCTTCTTCCTTCTCCACTTCTTTCAGCTGCTAAAGTTCGCAAGAGATATTTTCTGTTTCACAAACATCTCTTTCTTTTTCATCTTTCATTTATCTTCAAGACTTCTTTTCCTCTTTTTTAAAACATATTTTGTTTAATGTTTCACATTTTATTTTGCTTTATATGCAGATTTTGAGTTTCGATATGTTTATAGTATAATAAATGATACGGCTTCACCACACTGACTTTCTCGCTGAATTAAATGATTTTTTTAAGTTAAGATAATAGAAAATATTTAAATATTTATAAAACAAACTGAAAAACATAACATCAGATAAAGTTTCCATCAAAACCGACAATAAAGTGAACGAAGCCGCGGGTAAAAGCTAGTAAATAAATATTTATTTAGAAGATTTTTGATTATCTGGCTTTTTCATTAATTATAATCTGTTTCTCTTTTATTCTACTCTTCACAGTTTTTAAATAGCTGTACCTTATAAGTTTATTGTTTTTCTTAAGTCTTTAAAACTTTTCGCTTACAATGAAAATAAGCGATAACACTTTGATACTTATAAACTTTAGATATAAAAAACATAATTTAAAATACTGGAAGAGTTTTCACAAAAAAATTCTTCATTCAACTTTTCGTATAATATAGGTACCTAACATAAATAAAAAGTATAGTAGATTTACAACAAACAAGAAAAATACCATAACGAAAATGAACCTTATGTACACAGCATACAGGGTGTAATGAAAATGCAAGGTCAAATTCACTTGGGTGAAAAAAAAATGCTAGCTACTTTATTTTAAAATTATCTTTTTCCCGCGGTTTCACAAGCGTGAACGTCGATTCTGTCAGCAGATTTACTATGATGTGAATGAAATATGGGACCGGGTAAAAAGTGTCCTCTGCTATAGGTACGAACTACTAGTGTACCGAATTATGTATTTATTGAAAATCGGTCGAACCATTTTCGAGTGTTTCCAGTAAAAAAAATTAGACTGATGACCAGTCCTATACTTCCCACCTAGTAAATATTTGCAAAAAATAAACACTCTTTTTTTATTCTTTGAAAAAAAGCATGGCCCTCTTTTTTGTTTGGTGATCTACTGATGGCTAGTAATATAGCAAAAATCATGGTTACCTTGATTTACGTACAATTTTCTTTTTTTAGTAAAATATTTTTTTTCTCGAAAACTATACATTTTAGAGAAAAAAAATATTTACATTTTTTTCATATTATAACATCTAGAATTCATTTATATTTTTTTTACCTATGTTAATACATGACATTGAGAACATTTTTTTTAATATCTCAGGATCCACTGAACCGATTTGACTCAAAATTTAATCAGATCTAAGTTAAAGGCAGATAAACACAATAGAACAATCGGCATGGCCGTATGTTGTTCCTTTTACGATATCGACGGCGAAAAATTGACCACATATACACACACATACACACACACACACATACACACACACATACCGACATCGGTCAGAAAATGATCTTAAATGATTGCTAGGGTCTCAAAACGTGAAGATCTGTTAAAATCTCGAAATATTTTTTTCTAACTAAATTCATTACTTCCCTACCATAGTAGATGTGGGAAGTAATAAGAACAACTATAAAAGTAAATGCCGAAATGAAATTAGGTGTCCTTGAAAATTATAAGTTTTAAATTTCATCAAGATAGGTTGATAAATAACGGAGATTACCACTCCTATTATTTCGAGCTGTGTCTGACCATTTATTTTTATTATTAAAATGTCGTAAAATGTTAATTGATTAAGCAAAGTTAGTGGAGGTTCTCAGTTTGTGTTTGAGGATCTCCAGACGCTTGGTCCACTACTGGGTAAGACAGAAAATAGTGAAAATTAAAATAGTTTTTAGGTAACATTACAAAATGGGCACGCGGTATATTCATTGTTACATAAACTGGGACGTGTGGAATGCTATTTCAGTACCTACAGTTATTTCAGTGAAGTTATTTCAGCGTGTACAATGTGAACTGACAACGTGTTTTTTCAATATAATAAAGATCTAAAAGCGTTGATAATTGTGTATTCACTATCAGTTGACACAATTCCCTGTAGCCGAGTACATTTAAAACTTTCAATGGATCTCCACATTCTGTTGTTCATATTGTACGACTGTACGTTATACAGAATGGCACAAAATAGCACATAATAGCCAAATTTATTTTTTTTTCGACTGAAATTTTTTAATTAATAATATGATGTAATAATTTTCTAAAATAATAAAATATTTAAATTTGTTACTTTAAACAGTAACTTTTTACATATTTTTTTAATTTACAATTTTCTCAACAAAAGAAAAAGGACTTTAAAACGTTAATAATTCTTTACACCCTACTCTGTAAAATGCTAAATTTTAAATATACTTATATTTAAAGAAATGTATCATTGGATCTAATCAATATGTAATGGCTAAATTTTATAGAATAATTTTTTTTGTAACACATATTTGAAATGTACATTTCGTGCCTCTAGTCCGCTGCTTAAAATAATATACATCGCACGCGTACAATAATGGAATATTTTATGTGATACGGCAATAGCTAGGCGTGCATAAAATATAGATTGTGACGTCAGCGTACAATAATGCATATTTTAAACCTTACGAGAAATATAGGAATATAGTTGCTATGGTAACGAAGTAAATAAATATTGGATCAAGGCCTATATATTTTTTAGCTGACAATGAGATTTCGGTGTTTGAAATTATTTCAATAAAGCTCTAAAGTTAAATATGTTGTACATTTCAAATAATGTGTTACAAAAATAATGCACACAACTCGTACAAATAAGTATAACACGCTCGGGGTTTCGGTACTCTCGTCTGCGGCTCGTGTATCAAATTCACCCCTGGCGTGAATTTGGTACGCGAGCCGCAGACGAGAGTTAGCAGGGGAGTCTTGCCTTATGGGAGAAAACGACCGTCTTACGAGCGCCTTTATTGAATGATTTGTGTCATTTTATGGAACTAAAAACATAAACAAAATAAAATACTAAATCTTTGGTATTTACAGATAATATCCATTCCTGGCACCTAGTGGCAAAAATGGTAACTAATAAAATTATGCGTCAACAAAATTTTTTAATATAAGTAATTATAATAGGCATGGTAATTTTTTCTCGTTCTATAATTCAGTGAAGTTTAAATTAGGGGGAATGTTTCATAAATGCTAGCAAAAGAATACATCATTATCTAAATAATATCCCGCGACTAAAGCGACATATATACGTTTTAATAGAATTGAAATTGTTTTAAGTGTGTAGGATCAGAACCACTCTTATGTTTTGAATTAACTATAACTCACACATTCTTATTTCAAGCTTTTGAATTCTGCTAACAGATGCGACGGTCAAATCTAGCCTTCAAACTAGGTGGGTCGCTCGTTAGCACAGCCACAACTTATCTGTATTATATGTCATCTGTGGTATTAGTTATGTAAACTACTAGTAGTGTAGTACGATTATACACGTAAACAGTTTAAATACATAACAGTCGTTAATTTTTTGTAACATACTGTATAATTACATGTACAGTTTTACACAACTGTTACAAATGATATGAATGAGACAGAGATGGCAGCAGTAACTAACAGGTAACCGCAGGGTTGTAGCTTTGCTAAACTGAACACTTTAATATTTTCAATAACACTTTTTAAATAATCAAATCCACTTTGTATTATCATACACAAGGATGTATGCATAATTTTGTCAAGGTGGGGCAAGAATTATGAGGGTAAACATGGACAATAGGCATCCGGTTATCGCATACAGCAACAATTAGGTTATAAACGATAGTCCAAATGTTCTATAAGCACGATTCAGGAAATTTTCAGGAGCCGAAGTTCAATAACGGGAAATAAAAGGGAATGGTATGAAGCTTCTATAAGTTTGCGCCTTTTTAGCTTTCATCTAAAATATTCCGTTCCCTGAATTTACCGCCCTAGGCTCTAGCGGTCTATAACCTAATGGTAAATTCACCTCTGTGTGTCGGAATGTGTTTCTGTTCGTCGAATAGTCTGCGACACAATTATCAGGTGCAACTACAGCCTTGATAGATGTGCTTTACAATATAGGCGTGCAAATGGTAGACACACAGGTATGACAAGTAGAGCTTTTCACAATAAGCTGTCGTTGATACGAAGAGAGCGAGAGTGTGGCGATAAAAGCTTCCCATTGTGTTTACATTTCCTCATTGCACACAAAGCTGTCATAGGCGAGAACAGTGCCACCGTTCCGTTGGGCAATGGCACACGTTTGAACTACCGACCAAGTGGGTATTATAAACAGTGGCGGACTAAGCCCGTCGGAGGCCCGGGGCGGCAGAACTAAATGAGGCCCCCGGTCTGCTTATAAATTGATGTATTTGTAGTGTAAATTTCGTAAAAAATTAATAATATAGATGTAAGTAATGGCTGACAAAAAAAAATCAAATATTTATAATAAACGACCTATACCTACGTTTATATTTTGTATACGTACGGGGCCTCCAACTCCAAACTGTCTCTTACTTACTAAACATATTTTGGCCTTGTTTTGGGTTTTGATTAAGACTTCTCGAGATTTGGAGGCCCCCCAGGATCAGAGGCCCGGGGTGCCCCCCCCCCCCGCTTAGTCCGCTACTGATTATAAATGCTAAGTTTCTGTACAGAAATACTATCTGCACGCCAAACTAACTAGGATATTAAAATGCATGTTGAAATAAATTTGATAGTTTAGCTTTCAATTTCGCATTAGGAGCGTAATATACCTAATATTGTATATCTAGATGTGTAATAGACTATATTACGACGAGTGATGACAGTATACGTAAAAACGAGCGATAGCGAGGTTTTACAGTCACACGAATCATAGTATCATTACGCACGAGATATATATGGTATTTTTTGCCATACCCACTACAAAATACCTACTTTTCACTTCATTTTCAAAAAATTTTGACCGTTCATTTGCGTAGCCATCTTTACTTTTACAGTATGCCGTGAAGGTCGTGAGTAAGAGCAGACGCACGCAGGCGGATAGAGCGAATAAACAGAAGTTGTTATGGCAACCGTTTACTTACCGCACTAGTGCGTTAAGTAAAATACTTTCAGCACACTTATGCAAGTTAAAGGACTCATTAAAGGCCGCTATACATGTACATCGAAAGTAGCTATTTTGTAGTGGGTATGGCACAATTATAAGGTGAAATAATTAAAACAAGAAACGGTTAAGTGTGAATCTACTTCATCCACCGAAGGTTCCCTACATCATTTCCAAGAGAAATAATTTCTCTATATAATCTGTATAAATGTCATTAATTTATGTTGAGCCGTATTCGAGATACTAACAACAAAAAATGATAAAAATAGAATTAGTCTGCCCCCGATTTGATGTTTTTCATCATATAGATCTGTTAAATTCAATAATAAAATGTTACTAGTGTTGTCTATTTATCTAGTAGACTTTTGTACGGTCAGAGATTGAACTAACTGACTTTATAGTTCGAATGACAGCGATAACGTTTTCCAGCACCCGGTGTTTGTGTCTGTTAACTGTTAAATACAGTCATTTCTACTTCGTAACGATACACATAGTGTATTTAGGCCGTGTTACAATGCTATGATTACATTTCGTTTATTTTGTCAGGGCTTATTTTCAGACTGGACGGACACTTTAGGCAGTATAAATTCTTTTCCGAAACTTTAGAAGGAAAACACTTTTACTTTCTAATAAAATGGCGTCTAACGTCCGCCATATTGAATTATCCGTAACGTCATATACCCTATGTTACTCTCGGGATTAAGACGAATCTAATGACACCTGATTTATTTAAATCCATTCAGCCGTTTGGATGCTACGAGAGAATAAAAAATCTCACATCAATACTTGAACTACTTAATTGCATAGGTAGCGTGAAAAACTTAAGCCTGTCTTTGCTGTTGCGCAGTCGGGTACAAAATAGTACAAACCATCACATCTATGAAAATTGCATAATAGAAAATATAACGCTGGCTACAACGCATGTTATTTTGTCGGTACTGCAAATGGATCATTTCTAACATTGAATCTATTTTAGACTTTCAATTTTTATATCAATGCAGAATTTTCTATGACGGAAAAAGCGTCTTGCCGTGACGCAAGTCGACCTAATTCTAGATAGTTGGCGTGCTACTAAAGACCAACAGTATTCTTTGAGCAATTAATTTTCTCACCTGACTGTACGGCCGTCTTGATTATTTGAGACATGCAAATGTGACATTTATTAACTTGTTAGAATACCTACTAAGTTTTTTTTATAGTCGTAAACACAGTTGTGTCCATAAGATGAAAAAATTAAGTTCGAGTTTTTTTCGAGAATTTCATGAAGATAATAATAATTAGGTAGATTTTAAATAAGAGTTTGCAGATATTAAATTATTTTTGAAAAAACACGGGTCGCAATGCCGAGCCCTGCTGACAAACTAATGCATTTGCTGATACAATTAGGAAGTTTCCATTGAACGAAAATACTAATTATGATACTGTCACATCCTTATAATAAAGATAACTTTAAAAATTCTGAAAGAATTATTTTGATATCTTTAATTTCAACGGAGATATTTAATTTCTTGTACGTGGGGTCACAAACGAAACTGATTTTTGAATATGACGTCACGCGGTACAAGTTTGCTGTTTTTTAGCTTTGTGAGTAATTAGAACCGAGGTTACTTAGTAACTATTTTGTTGTAATACAGACTTTTCTATTTATATTAAATTAAAATTAACTGTCAAAAATTTAAATATGTCAATATTTTCCGTCATCAACTGGTTTGTTTTTAGTATTTCCATAACAATTTACGAGTTTATAGAAATAGATTTATCGGAAGTTACCATGTTAAATTACCACACATACAAACTGAAAATAACTTTTAAAAATATCGTGCCGCGTGACGTCACCCGGACTGAAAACGGAATTTCTTGGAGAATTGTCAATTCAAACTTTGAAGTAGCATAACTTTGTTGTTTTTAAAGATATTTCAAAAATTCTTCCGCCATTAATTTTATAATTTTTAGAACTATGATTTAGACTAAAAAAATAAAAAAGGGAAACTTCCTAATTGTGAAATTTAAATGTATTATGTAAATTTTTTGTTTTTGGACAAATTAAAAAATTAGCCTATTAATACAGCCCTTAAAATGATTAAGTTTCACACCCACTATTCGCCAACATAAATTTTGTTAAAATTTTAGAAAGATATATGTTGAAAGCTGAATTTGGGTTACGTATAACCGACAGTTCTGTCTTTTAACAGGTTGATTGTCGACCACTCCAATCAGATTGTTTCGGCATTAATCGGCGACACGGGTCGCCGACTATTCCGATCGAAGTATTTATGCCACTCTTAACTTTCGCAGATTGGTGTACAGTTGGCGTATAGAAAAGCGCTGTGTTTCTGTGCGGCGTCCTTCATAAACATTTTGTACAAACTCTGGCATAGATCATAGTTGGTTATGCGTTTTTCAGTTTCTCTCTAATTTATTTTCGGCATCAAAATGGATTCTCAATCCAAACCTACTGCCATATTTTTTGAGTTACCTTTATGTTTTGTAAGTTTACCAGCAAAAAAGCTTTGATTGTATAATTTTCGCTTAGAGAAAATGTTTCCAAAACCTGTCATTTTTGAACTTTCAGAATGTTGCAGGAATTTGTGGCATTAATTTTTCTAGTGATCATCATTTCTGGGCAACCTGTATTTGAAGGTAATATCTATACAGTTGAAAAATGTATGTTCAATTGAATTTGATAATAAATTTAAGCAATGATAGCTACTTTATTAAATAAAATATTCGCTAAATCAATTTTCTTTTGACACGTCTTATATTTCTCTCTTTTATATTTTGTTTGAAATTCCTTGTGAAATATATATCTAATATTATACAGGGTACCTCGGGCGGTTTTGAATATTTTTTTTAATAAAATTTACTATTTATATAAGCTTTCACTAATATTACCACAAGTGGAGAATCGACTAATTTAGGTCAAAATTCACTTTTTAAAATTTTACAATATTTTTTCGTTTTAAGGTCCACCGAATCCAAAAAACATATTTTTGGTAAACGTCTGTTCGTCTGTTAGTCTGTGAGTACGGTACAAGTCAAACGGGTGGGCGGATCGGAACCAAATTTTAGTAGGATGTTTAATATGTAAATAGGAAGAGCCCTATTATTTTTGGGGGGAATCGTCACATGCGCAGAAGAGATATGTGCTATCACGTTATTTTTTCTATTATAATGGTGTACTTATTTTTTATAACGGTTTATTATTCTATTTATTTTTGCAAGAGTTTTATAAAATTTTTTTTTTCTAAACCTTATAGCTTCGTAAATACTTTGAAAATAAGAAAAATCAGCTGTTCATTTGTTCTGAAGTACGTAATTGATCTGTCAAAAAAATGAGCTAGCTGACAAGCATGTTTAGGTTAATTTTTACGTGTGAAACCATATGTAACTATGGAAACGATAAGCAAATATAATATAAATATTTAATACTAGCCGTTACCCTCGTCATCGCACACGTTAACAGAAATTTTATTTTATTTATTATAATATTATCTCAAATGTCAGTATTTTTGAAGTTGCAGAATGGTCTCGCGTCCAAATGGCTGGAATTTTTTTTAATCACTCAATCAACAACTATTGCATGATGCGCATCTGCGCTCACGTGAATATTGGTGGGTGCATTGAAGTTTTCCGGACAGATTGTGGGCTTTTTTGGTACAGGAAAATACGAAAACACTCTAATATTATAACTATTATGCCTATGGCAGTAGAACGAGAAACATAGGCGTTGTTCAACGAAAATATACATTCGGACATTAAATAAGTAATGTAGTCTGTCTTTTTCAAAAATTTAATCGTTTTTTTTTTCAGAAAAAAAGATATTTTAACCATAAATCATCTTGTATATTATATAAATTATCACTACAATTTATAAAAAATTTTGTTTCCTCAAGGACAATAGAGGTTACATCTGGTTTTATTATTTTTCATTATTTTTTGTCAGTCAGTTCATTGAGGGCAGCAAGCCTGATATTTACTCGGTAATATTATATTTTTTAAAAATTTTTGTTTTAATTTGTGATTATTTTCGAGATTTTTTATATAAAAAAATCTCTTGTTATTCTGAAGATGGACTAAGTTCCGAAAGCGCTTAATAAATGATTTTAAAAAAATTTTTGGAAAGGATTTCTTCCTATTTTTATTTTTATCTTGATTATTCCAAATTTATGTGCGTAATAGAATAGTTAGAATAGTTATCTTGTATATTTGTTTCACCAGTGTGACGAAATAAAAAATATTTTTTGACTTTTAAATTAAATTTGCAAAATACTAGCTTTTAAAATTTTACAAATATCTACAGTAATTTGGAACTGAAGTTCCTTACTAAAAGCCTTCCTGACTTCTGTGCAACTCACAAGGCTCTTTCGTTCAATGCATTTGTTCAGTTACCCTGTTTATTGAACATAAAGCGTCCCTTTTAATTTAATCACAACTACATTTAATTAATACCGCTGACTTTACTATTTTACGGTATCAATCAGTCACCGCAAAACTGTTGCAGCACTACGCTTTGTCTATACTGCAATAATCGCTATCTCTTTTATATTAGCTAGTATTGGTTTTTTCCCTAATTTTTCTTTCACTATTGCAATTCCGATTATTTGTTTAGACATGGAAATTGTAAGATTGAAGAGCCAAGTACAATTACTATTTAATGAAACGTATCGATGTAGTGGAGATCATAAATAAAACACACGCTCAGAAAATTAGAGATTCGTGGTGTATATTAATAAAAAAATGTTTGATAATCACAAAATATTGTTATAGAATAGTGTTTCTCCCTCTCTGAGTTTCATTTGTCTTCTTCTTATTTCTCGATTTTAGTTATCAAGTAAAATAGAAAATAAATTTTGAAATATTTGCGTAAGCCTCCCCCCACTAAAAAGCATTGTTGGCATTTCCAGGACATGTAATTGTTTAAGGACAACCAACTTCGTGAGCTCATAATCTCTGCTAATGGATATTTTGTGTTGTTTTGGCCCATCTATAATATAATTTGATGATACTGGCTAGATATTACCTAAGTTCAGGTCACCCCAAGGGATATCCTCTTGTATAATATGTGCCTGTGCCGTATCTATGTGGATATGTACTATTTGGATATCCTTTAAAAATAAAAATAGGTAAAAAAACTTTTAAGTTAAACAGTTAATTTATTTTAAATCATCAGCTGTATCAAAAACTAGAAAATCATTAGGACAAAAACCAAGGGCCACTTTGTGCCGCTATGTCAGCGGAATAAGTAATAAAAACGTGGGGCGCATTTCAAATATTTCTGTTGGTGAGCTTAGAAGCACATTTTTCTACACAAGCCGTTCTTATTTAATAATTATACAGTCGTTATACAGATTTTTATGCGCCTCACGTTTTTATTACTTATTCCACTGACGCAGCGATACAAATGCCCTTTGGTTTGTGTCCTAATTATTTTCTAGTTTTTGGTACAGCTGGTGATTTAAAATAAAACCGTTTAATTTAAAAGTTTTTTACCTTTTTTTATTTTCTAGTTTTTAGTTTGATTTCTGGCCCGTATCATTGCAGTGCAAACTCCTCATCCTTTCAACTGTCCACCTCCTGATTCTATCATCAGACCTCGTTACCTAGTTATTGTAATATTGTATTGTCATGGGAACTCAATGTGTGTGCAAAGCTTCATAAGAGTCGGTTAAGTAGAAGTAGTTAAAAAAGCTGTCGGAAGATTTAAAACAAAGATATTAACAAACAAACAAATAATACGGGGTCAAGTTAAATAAAGCTATTTAAAAAAAAATTTCTATTTCATTACCTACTTGATTTTGGGTATTTACAAAATTTATTTTTATTTTATGTAAGTAGTTATAAATTAGTTTTGATTAGATTTAGAAGCAATGTATGTATTAAATTATAACTGGATATCTGTGCCATTGTTTTGTTAACACACGATATGTTAAATAGAATCAATAAGATGTTTAGGTGGGTTTCAACTTGCCGCAGTGAGTTTCAGATGTGGTAGCAGGTAGCGTATAGATACTTTGTTAAATGTCTAACACGATTTAATAGGTCATGTTTGTTGTTCAATAAGTAGCAAGGGATGTATTAAAAACCGGCCATAGTCACAGCCAGGATTTTAACCTGAACCTTTCCACTTTCGCGCCGGAAAGAGCTTACATTTACTGTAGTGGAAAGGTTCAGGTTAGAATCCTGATTGTGACTATGGTTGGCAAAATGATTTTTTCCAATATGTTTGGAATCAATGATATAATTGGCTGCTTTCCAACGAAAAATTTTCAATTGCAATTCAGCCGTATAAATCTATTAATTTATTATAAAATTTGACTTTTTCTGAAAACTGCAAAAAAGGGTCAAGAAAATAATCGACGTAAGTAAACTTTCTCGCACTGTTGTAATTTTCCGGTAATGCCGTTACAGTCGAGTGTCTATTACCTACAATATCTATTGCCGTTAGAAAGTGGTTTACCCAACCCTATCACATATAAATAATTTAATTGCAAACCTCTATTAATATTTACTTGATACAACGTACTATACCTGGTGTATACAAGAGTGAGAAAGGTATATTATATTATCAAGGGAGACGACATTTGCGCATAGCACTGATAGTCTGGTAACCTGTTTATCTATTTGGTTATTTGGGATATACTTTACAGCTATATAGTTATAAAAATATTTTGGTTACATTTTTTTAAAAAAACTTTTTTCGGAGAAACGAAAATATTGTACTTTGCATGGCGAGAGAAACTTCACATTTATATGATGGACACCAGCGCTGGCAGAACACATAAATTTTGAGTGTTGAATACAAAAGTGGGGGGAGGAGAAGAGAGAGTTAGAGAGGGTTTTTTTTTCTTAAATATGGTTTTTGGAACCTTAAAAAATGAATGCAGTTATACAGCTGAAAATTCAAATTAGCTTTTTATTCATAAAATCTGACTCAATTATTTCGAAGTAGGTACATTAATTCTTAGATAAAGCGAAAACAGTCGCACGCTTATTATTTTTTTAACCGACTTCAAAAAAAGGAGGTTTCTCAATTCGACCGTATATATTTTTTATGTTTTATGTGTGTTCGCGGATAATTTCGTCGTTTATGAACCGATTTTGAAAAAGTTTTTTTTATTTGAAAGGATATACTTTCGGATTGGTCCCATAGAAATTTCATCAAAATCGGTTCAGTAGTTCGGCTGATTTTAATAAAAATAAGTAACGGCGTGTGATTCTTTTTAAGGTAAATGTTACTTTTTGACACTAAAAAGTAAAAAATAAAAAACTTTTTAACAAAAAAAAACCTCCTTCAAAAAGGCAATAAAAAGAGGAAAATTGAGGTCTGTGCCAATTAAAATATGAAGTCGGTTAAAAAGTATAGTATAGTGATTAATATCTTCATTTTAACCAACTTCATATTTTAATTGGCACAGACCTCAAAATTTCATTATTTTCCTCTTTTTAGTGCCTTTTTGAAGGAGGTTTTTTTTTAATGATAAATTCGTCCATAAGAATTGTTCAATGTCTAAATTGTCAACTAATTTCGAATATATGTGGATCAAAGCCACATGATTTCTGGTGGGTAATTCGACACACGCAATTTTTTCGTGTCTAGTAGGTACAACATACCGAAGATTAGACTGATGACGGCCCTGGCGGACATGATAGAAATTTCCATGACGAAGGAACTGTTTATCCCGATTAGGTCCTTGAAAAAAAATGTTGTAGTCATCGGAACTATGTATGTGTGTTTCATGTCGATCGGACATGTGGATTACAACATTTGACCTTAACTGACAACCAACTACCTAACATGTTGATAAAAAGCTTGTTAAAAGAATAATAATTTATGGTACCTAGTTGCTAGTCTATCGATAAAAATCGCTTTATGACGAAGAATGCAACATATCTTCGGCCGAAACCGAAATTGGCCGAAAGTCAAAAATAATGCTGAAAGTACCGAAACAGAAAATTCGATCGGAAAAGCAAATGAAAGGAATGGGGAAAAAACAGGGTATGTCACATTTTTTTGATTTTTGAGCTGTTAGCGCCATCTGATAGACCATAACGGTATTCAGTACTAGGTAAATTGCGGGGTAAAAGAAATAGGTAGGTCACTGTGTATTTTAAAACTTAAAATTATTGGATGGGAAAAGAACAAGGAATATAATTAACTTTAAATTCAATTTACTCAGTCATTTATCATTTGTTTTTTCCCCATTCCCTTCAAATACTGTAGATTGTAGAGGAAAATTAACAATGTACAAAATTATTCCCTGCACTGTATGTAATATTATATTTTTAAAAGTTATTGTTAATTTGGTATTTATCTAACGTAAGTAATTAAACGAATGTAAACACTTATAACTATTAAACGTATGTATATAATTATTTAGTATTCGAAAATTTGACAGTTTTTTTCCTCAGGAAGTAGGTACAGCATTTTAAATAAAAATAATGAAAAAAATTGCTTCAGCTATAGAATGCATAATAATGTAATTATATTATAAGTCCTTGAAATGACTAGAGCAGCGTTTTTCAAACTGGGGTTCGCCGACGGCCGAAATTTATAAACTCCGTGCAGCGAACAGTGATATGTTGTTTATATTACACACTACAGAAGTGAAACTTATGCAAAATCTAAATGTTATAAATTGACATTTACACTTCAAAAAAATTAAAAAAACAAATTAGTCTTCATTTATATTATTGGTGGTCCGCGACAATTTTGCTAAACTCTAAGGGGTCCGTAGACGAAAAAGTTTAGCAAACGCTGGACTAGAGGGCATTTTTCTAAAAGTCTTTGAGTTATAACGGATAAATAATAACACGAAAAATTGTGAACATTCAATTTAATGAACTTCGCCGTCGATATTGTTCATCATACAATTAATTATTATTAGTTCTAGTCTAGCAATTCTAACATTATTATTTTAAAAGCACTCAGCTTTCTGTCGTCACTGACGTACCGATCCAATAGCTACCTGTATTGTCGGTAACCAAATCAAGCAATTTAAGTAAATTGACAAAGGGCCCTTATTTTGTACCTATAGGGAAAAATCAATAGGCATCTAAAGTCTTATTGACTCACCCACCTTCTTTGCTTGCGTAAAATAGAGTAGGTATACGTTTAAAATTATTATCTATCATCCATGGTACGTATACAGCGTGATCAAATAAGCCCTTATCATAATCCATAATAATAATGTCTTAATAGTATATTTAAACTTGTAAGGGGACTTTACAGCTTAGATATACTCAATAGAAATATTCTCTGTTGGGTTGAAAAGTTATTATAGGTATTAATAATAATAAATTCTCGGGAACTTGGATAAAAATAAGTTGATGCTAAAATTTCAAAATTTGCAACGTTTCGTTGGTTTATTTTCCAACTTCTTCAGGCAATCTACAGAAATACAATTAATTAAATGACAGTTGCATTACATAAAACGATAATTATCATAAATTATAACATAAAAAGTCAAATAAAATTACTATATTTACATTTGAGGTTAGCATCCTCGTTGAAATATTTTGGTTCATACTACTACCAAGTCTTTAAAAATAATATAAGACCAGATAAATTATTACATGTAAAGATATCTTTCCCAATAGCTTGTCGAATAATTTTCAATAATAATGAATAAATAAAAAATTATTTAATGAACAACGTGTCAGACGTAGTGACGACTTAATCACAAACTGTACTGCTACAACACATCTTGGTAACAGCGATTGAGGAGAGTTATCTAACTTGCCGACATGAATCTACTGGCCAATGACAATATAGTAATAATAACAATTCGTAATTATACAGTTAAAATGAATAAATTAAACTTATTTTTATCCAAGTTCCCGAGAATTTATTATTATTAATATTAAATCAACATGGATGCGACTCAACACATGGAGTTATTATAGGTACTCTGTTTGAAATTAATATTAGGCTAGCTTTGTATTATGTTGCGCTACGCATTTCTTGCATTTTTTAAATCTGATATGTTAAAAGCCAACTAATGATACAAAATATTATTTTTTCGCTTTAGTTCATCTTTAAAAAGCTGATCAACATTGACGAATCTTCAGTTGTCAGTTCAATATTGCTTTAGTTCTGAGTTTAATTTTTACTATACAGAGTGTCCAGAAAGTAACGCCAAGGATTTTGAGATTACATTATTTATGTAATTGCAAATCGAAAATCAATTTCTAGCTTTTGTCTTCGAAGTTATTAATTGATAAATTAAAAAATAAGAAACCCTGCGTATGTATTGCGGTAGTCAAAATTTGATAAGATATGTACTTTTATTGTGAATTTATTATTAATAATATTATTCTTTTTACCGTAAAAAAATCAATTTCGTCTTCGTTAACGTCGGTAAGTGCAATCCGTCGTTCAAGCAGTGTTGTACATTTAAGCAGGCGTAGGTCATTTTCAACCGTCTTTTTGAAACGGTTAGCTTAATTTAAACTTTAGAGTAAATAAAAGCAGACATAGTTTTCTTGCGATAGGAAAATATTAACATATTTTAATTTAAAACAAAAATGGAACTATTTGTGTAATACAGCGGACTTCCATTAGCGTCTATAGGTTAGAAGGTTATCAGGGAAGAAAACGCTAACTTAAAAGGAGCCCCTTCTATTTATTTATTATATTCGTCTAAATCAATCATACTAACTTACCACAGTCTAATAACGGTTATAAACCGATGAAAATAACAAGCAATGCCAATCGACGGTACTATCAATATCAGATTATGGCTTGTCATCTTTTCATGTAAGAAATAGTTCGAGTTTATCATGTGATATGTTTTTTTTAATCTGATCAAACGAACACATTGCGTTTGATTGCAGTTCAACGCCAAAAAATACAACAAATTTCTTCGTAAATAAAATATGCTGCGCCATTTTGTTTCTAGAAATTAACCACCCTAGAAATAATACCTTTATTGATTAAAGCTGGTTACCAAATAGTTTTTCAGGCAGGCCATTTATACACTAGTTATATGTAGCAAGAAGGAATTAAGGCGTAAGAGTTGAAAACAGTAAGGCGCAGAAGATGCAGGTCTGGAAACAACATCTTAAAAGATTGAAAGATTTTTTCGTTGGAGAGCAGCCAATTATATAATTGTTTCGAAACATATAGGAAAAAATCATTTTACCAACCAGTGGTCACAATCAGGATTCTAACCTGAACCTTTCCACTTTCGCGGCGGAATGAGCTTACAATACTCAATCGTGACAAGATTGCTAAACTAATATTCTCCATATATGCTTCAGAATCAATAGATTTTCACTACATGCGAGCGTCAATTCATATCTGCTAATTCAATAGCTATATGATACGAAGTGAATCCTCGTACCAGCGAGAGTCTAACATGAGAGTGAAAATTATTTCGAATATCCAATAATGGGATATATTAATAAATACATAGGTACCTAGATATATCGATGCTATAAACGGTATTACCACATATAATTGGCTGCTCTCCAACGAAAAAATCTTTCAATTGCATTTTCAGCCGTATAAAAAAACTATTATTATCTTAAAAGATGCTACTGTAATTACAGTTTTTTTAAACTTTGAAAGTTAATAACTAAGTAGTTACATTTCGAAGACAAAAACGACAAAAAAATTTTTAATTCGGAATTTCATTAGGAATATGCCTTCAAAATCTTCGACGTTACTTTTGGAATAATTTGTATAGCTAGTAAATTTAATGAATTATTTCTTAGATATCGAATCGTCTATTTCTGGGGTTCTTAGATATGGAAATTTATTTCTATAATAAATAATGCTAAATCCGGCTCTGCTCTATTGTTGAGAATTGTGAGGGCGAACCGTCAGGTCGATTTAAAAAAGACCTCATAAGATTATATTCAAGTGAAAAGATTTTCAAAGAACGCTTTCGTCGAGACCTCTTTACATTTCGTCTGGATTAGGTTACGTATAATATGCATGCATGTATTAGTGTGTGTGATACGTCTTGTCTAGAACTAACCACGGCATAATTTTATTTATTTACTAGTTTTCTCCGTGCTTGCAATTCATGATCTTTATTTGCTTTTGACAACTACATCAATTGATGTTAGAATTGGATCAAAAAAATATTAAAAAAATTTTGCTAAAATATCACATAGCTGTTATGATTTACTAACAGCTATATCTTCATCAGAGTTCAAACTACAATAATAATAAATCACTCAATAATAATTATTTCTTTTATTTCTAAAAAACTACTTCGAATTCTAGTCTAGATATATTTTACAAGCTTTTATTTAACTTGTAATGTTTGTATGTTAGTTTGTTTGTTGAGGTCAAATCTTGCAAGTCAATTTTGAACGACTTCCACGTATCCGATCGATTTAAAATTTGATACACATATGCATTCCCGATGATAATACATGAATCAATCGTTTTTAGAATCAAATTCAATCCCTAAGGGGGTCAAACGAGGGAGTAGGGTTTTTTGACTATTCAACGCCTAGGCCAAACCGCTAAAACTAGAAACTTGGAATTTGGACAGTAGGTTTCTTTTGTGACGTAAGCGCCCACTATATGAAGGGATTTTTCGAAATTCAATCTCTAAGGGAGCCAAAAGGGGATAAACTTTTGAACGACTAAAAGGAACAAAATAAAATATAAAAAAAAACTTTTTAAAGACACGCTTTTATTTAAAAAAAGGAAAAAAATAAGTTTTAAAAATTTAGTTTCATAATAATTTATGAAAGCGTGGGTCGTGACTAATAAACTATCATAGAGTTCACGCTTTTATAACTATGAAACTAAATTATTAAAACTTATTTTTTTCCATTTTAGTACATTTAAATAACTGCGTGTCTTTAAAAAGTTTTTACTGATATTTTTAAGATAATAAAGTCGCTAAAAAATCATACAAATTTTATTTCCATAGGGGTTAGAAACCCGACTGGGAAAAAACAACGAACTAATCTTCAAAAAAATTATATTCTGATATCTGAAGCACTTCGGAGTCTTGGGAGCCGTTTATGTGAATAATTACTTTTTAACATTTTATCATTTTTTTGCAATTATATTTCAAACTTAAACTTTGCTTTTTCGATATAATTCAATTCAACTAATTGGCACAAAGAATTTTTATCTTGAAGCACTTTTGAATTTCTAAGAACCGTATATATCAA
Source organism: Mongoloraphidia duomilia (assembly GCA_039654895.1). NCBI lineage: Eukaryota > Metazoa > Arthropoda > Insecta > Raphidioptera > Raphidiidae > Mongoloraphidia > Mongoloraphidia duomilia. The sequence continues at coordinate 42,776,387 of CM077524.1, read as the reverse complement.
AACAGACAGCAAAAAGATATAATAGGGCTTAGTAGACCTTCTATGCAACGCGAAGAGGCAGAAAATGATGTGTGAATCTAAGATGTATGTCTTATTTCTTCACCAGTTTAATTGATTAATAATAAACATGATTTTATTATCCAATAAAACGTGCGTACAGGAATTATCAGATTCGCATTGTGTTCACAGTTTTGTCTGTTCGCAGTTTTGAACCGAATCAGCGAAATATCTGGGCGGACAAGCACTGTGTTAGTTCGTTCCTCACATCTTTTGCTACCACTTTTTCTTCTCCTTCTTCCATTTTACACAGCTTCTTCTGCTTCTTCTCTACCTGTTCACCTAGAGGGGCGCGCATGTATGTGTTTTCTGTCTTTTTTCTACGGAATCGATAAATCAAGTGAGCGAAAGGAAAGCCGACCGAACGCAACAAATCCCCATCGGTTATTTAAAACGCGTCGCGACGCCTCGCGCCTCGGATCGTGTTCTCACCAACCGTCCTCTGCTATTAGATGTTTCAAAGAATCTCTACCATTGGCACGTGATTAAAGTCTTTGTAAAAGGAGGCAATCATTTCCTCTTGTCGTATAATATTCAAAACTTTTTTCCTCATTTAATTACATACAGGATGATTGAAGAATCACTGTCCCATAATACTAAATTATTACTATATACATAATATTACATATTATACAGTGTATCCTGAAAATGAACTGCCATAGGTCAACCATAAATAGCAAATTCAGTGCTGAGTAAAAATTTTTTCATGCATTAGTGTCCTATTTGTTGTGATTTATAAGAAGTTTTGAAGACATATGAACACGCGTGCTGCATGTGCGACAGAGTCGCACGTACACATTTTTAGGGTTCCGTACTCTGTATGGATTTTATTTATTGTAGATTATAGACGCGTCGACATCTCAGGTCATTAGCGTCTTTCAACTACACTAAATAACAACTATCTTAAAACTAAATAACATCACAAAACATCCATGAGCGCAGGTGGGATTCGAACCCACGGCAGTCCAGTCCAGAGGTTGCGGCACTAAGCACGCTAACCACTAGGCTATACTGCCTTCACTCTGTATGGAACCCTGTTATTTATCAACATATGCGTTGATGTACTGTTCTTAAGACACGTAATAATAAATATGTAGTAATAAATCTCTATTTGCAGCTAAATGGCGATCATATGGTATTCTCAATAAGATTTTTGTTGGAATTTGCATTATTTTGTTTCAGAAATTAGTTTAACGTTTCAACAAACATCATCATGAGCTAAACGTATGTTGTGAATGCACCTTTAGATCGAAAGTTTCATTATAGGGTAAATACGTGCTGTGTCATTCTATACTCCTTCAGCTCAACAATCGGATTACGTTTCAGGAACCGCGTGAATAATATAATATCTTTATTAATTAATATTGAAGATTTGAATTCCTTTCATAGCATTAAGGATTAGGACGACCGGCTTAAGGCGTCATTTTAAGGCCTCTTTATTGTAATCCTTGAACCAATTTTAACAATTTTTATACGCAAAATATTTTATTTAGTTTCATTATCTCAATATATACAAAACAAAAAATGTATTCGCCTGTTTGAAATAACTCATTTTCAAATGAGCTTGAGAGTTTTTTTTTAATATAAATTTTTTGGCCTTAACACTTAGCTTGAGAGTTGAACTTCAGCATATTATTTTGTAGATAGTGCTTTTGAAATAGTCGACAAAGTATAAATTTATCCAAAAAAGTGAAGTAGGTGTTAAAAAGAATCCAAGCGAAGAATACATGGTTTGCAAGTAAATACATATTAATAATGCTTTTCACGCTAGCTTCTCGAAACCGGTCTATTATGAGCGAATCTGTGCTGTTCTGCCGGTACCAGAGTCAACAGACATTGTTGTAAATATATATTGTATAACCATGAGACAAAGTTGTCAATTTTTATACATTTTTTTCTATCAGATTTTTTTGGATTTAATTCGCAACACGTTTAAAATAATTTTTAATATAACTTGTATTGCATTTTGAAATTGTTTATGATTTTTCTCTGTGAAGACAAGCGACATCACTACGTTAAGATTCGAAGTGGAAAGAAAAAAATTCATTCACTAATATGCAATTTTTTTGATGTGTGCGCCGTACCTATTATAGATAAAATTGGGGGCAGGAGGGCAGGAAAAGATTCCAGTTGCACTCAGGCTTTTAATACGTTGACGACGGGAGCTATTTTTCTGGTACGGTTCTTGTCTCTGGGGTCAAGTGACTCCGGCGTCAAGAATGCATTCCAATACTTATATGACGGTTGTATAAACTACTAAACTTACGAACGTATCTGATTGTGCAGTGGTTTAGAAACTAAGAACAACGTATAGCACAAAGTAATTTTTAAGTAAAAAAAGCGTTTATAGTTTGCTAGAATTTTAAAATTCAACACAACACGAATATTTATTAATGTTGACAAGTTTAAAAGACTACAAAAACACTTGATGTAGGCAAGTCAATAGATTTTAAAAATGCTTTTTTAACCTAAACTTTTTTCCGTGTTTGTGAACTGTTTTAAACTGTACAAGTAGATAATAATATAATACACGAATGTAGAATGGTAGATAAGATACAAAGCACGCGATTGCGGTAAGTTTCAATTCTCCAGGGTTTTATAAAACGAGCGGTGATACCGCAGAGACTGTACCTAGCTACGCGTTTGCACGTGCACTACATGTTGTCTCCACAAAACGGACTCTAAAGGCGGACATACACGTGCAATTTTAAATTACTTTTATAGCTGAGTAGTCGTTCTTTTTATAACAATATTTTTACTTCCCACCTCTAGTATTGTATAGGGAAGTAATGGATTTAGTCAGAAAAAAATATTTCGAGATTTTAATTTTGAGACCCTAGTAATCGTTTAAGATCATTTTCTGACTGATGTCTGTAGCGTAGTCGATATAAATGTTACCCGTAATAAACCACTGCAAAATAATAATTCAGTTGAGTCAAGCAACAAACAGATGTCTCGGAGGTGTAATGTAAATGTCGGCAAGCCCGACATTCCATCTGATAGTACAGATGGCACTCCACGTTACATAGCAACGAATGATGCAGAAAAAACGCAAAATCATAATAATGATAAATTAAAACGGACTAAAAGTAAGGCAAATGCCATAGAAAACAAAACAGGAAAAGCTGTGGAAAATTCACAACCCAATATGACAGTTGGAGAAATGAGTTCAAATGAGGAAGAAGATTTTAAAGAAGTAACATACAAGAAGAAAAGAAAAATTATTGGGAAAGCGGCATTTAGTGAAACGCTAAAAGCAGCTGAAAAGAAATTATGGGTGTATTTGGGAAGAGTTCATCCGGAAACTACTGAAGAAAATGTTCTAAAATATCTGAACGGAAAATATCCAAATCTAAGTTTTGATTGTGAAAAAATTCCAACAAAAGGCAGAAATAATAGTTTTAAAATCGGTGCTGACCTAAAATTAGAAGAAGAAATTTATTCAGAAGATTTTTGGCCTACAGGAGTTACTATTAAAAGATTTCAATTTTTTCGGTCAAAACAAGGAAGATTCCGAAAGTCAACTGAAGTTAATGAGTCTTAATATTCAAGGTTTGAGAAGTAAAATTGAAGAAATTGAAATCTGGTTGCAATCAAAAAAGTATAACTTAGACGCGTTATGTCTGACTGAAACATGGTTAACAACCCATGAGCTCTCCTGTGGAATTTACATAGGAAAATTACAGCTAGTTTCTGGTTTTTCGAGAACAAATAAAAGACATGGCGGCGTTGGCATTTTCATAAAAAAAGATTTGCAATATACAGTTTTGCAAAATATTGAACATTTAAACAGGGAAACGGATTTTGAGTGTTGTGCTGTTAGTTTTGACAATTTAAATACAGTTTTAGTGAGTATATACAGATCGCCGCTGGGCAACATGGAAATATTTTTTAACTTAATGTATGAATGCTTAGAAACAATATTTAGATGTAATAAACAAATTATAATTTCTGGAGATTTTAATATTAATTTTATGATTGAAGACAATAATGTTAAAAATTTTAAAAATATGTTATTATCGTTCAATTTAAAACTATCAGTTAGTGAGCCAACTAGACTCAGTAGGTTTTCATCAACTTGTATTGATAATGTTGCAACAAATGTGGAGTCCTATAAGACTGACGTGATAGATACAGATTTATCGGATCATAGAGCTATTTTATTTTCTATACCCAAACCGAATTCCCCCACATATAAGGAGATTTCCAATTTTAGGCAGCTTACACCAGAAAATTTAAATTTATTTGAATATTTCTTGTCACAGGAAAACTGGGCTGAAATTTTTAATAGTGACGATGTAAACAAAGTTTATGATAATTTTTTACAAAAGTTTTTATATACATTCAATTTTTGTATTCCAAAATCAAGTAAAATTATAAATAAAAATAACAATTTGTCTAAAAACTGGATAACTCCTGATATATTAAAAATGTCTGAACAAAAAAGAAACTTGTTTTTACAGTTAAAAGATATTAAAAGTATCAATATAGACATAGATAAACACGTATTGGAAGCTAAATACAAAGAATTGTGCATTAATTTAAAAAAACTTGTTTGTAAACAAAAACAGATGTTTTATAATAATAAAATTAATGATTCCGAAAATAAAATAAAAGCTTCTTGGCAGTTAATAAATAGAATAGGTAAAAATAATAAATCGAAAAAATGTATAACTGCAGTCAAAAAAACAGGTAACAATGAAACTGTCAATAACCCAAAAGAGATTGCCGAAGAATTCAATAATTTTTTTAATAACATATCCGAATCTCTAAAACTTCCTAAACCCAACTTAAATGTAAAAAATATTACTAACTTGCAACATAGTTTGTTTTTTAGACCCACTGATAGCAGCGAGGTATATAATATAATCATGTCACTAAAAAATAAACATTCCACTGGATGGGATGAAATCCCGGCTGTAGTAATAAAACAGGGTGCAAGCGTAATATGTGAACCACTAAGCAAAATTATAAATATGAGTTTAGAAAGTGGCATTTTTCCAAAAAATTTAAAAAAAGCTGTTATTGTACCCTTATACAAAAAAGGAGACAATCAGGATATGTCAAATTATAGACCAGTGGCATTGTTACCTGTATTCTCAAAAGTTTTTGAACTAATTATAAAGGAACGTTTATTACATTTTATAAATAAACATCAAGTTATTACAAAGCAGCAACACGGTTTTGTTAAAAACAGCTCCAGTAATGTCTCAATTTTTAAAATCATCGATAGCGTATTAAATTTATGGGAAAATAAAACTCCATGCTTGCTAGTCTCATTAGACTTAACAAAAGCTTTCGATTGTGTCGATAAAAATCTTTTACTTTGTAAGCTGGAAAAATATGGCGTTAGAGGGAAAGCGCTTGATCTCTTGTCTTCATATATGACAGACAGAACACAAAGCGTAAAAGTTAAAATAAATACTAACTCAGGTATTAATGAAAGTATGTCAGACTGGCAACCAAATACGAGAGGTGTACCTCAAGGTAGCATTTTAGGACCTCTGCTATTTATATTATTTATAAACGACCTTCCGTTGGCTACTAACAGTAAGATCTTCTTGTTTGCTGATGATACTGCTGTCATATGTGAGGGAAGAGATCAGGCGCTTTTAAAAAGTGGATTGGAAAATTGCATGGAAGACCTAAGCAAATGGTTTACAAATAACAGTCTTAAAATAAATAACACCAAAACAGACATTATTAAGTTTGGGAATTACTTTAATATTCCACAATTACTAAACATAGATATTTTGTCATATAATAAAGAATCTGTTAAATTCCTCGGTATATACATAGATAATAATCTTGACTGGAAGCAACATATTGACTACATTTTGCCCAAGTTAAATAGAGCTAAATTTGTTCTTATTTATTTAAAAAAATATGTTAGTACCGATATTTTGCTTAGTGTCTACTATGCATTTTTCCAATCTATTATTCAATATGGAATAATCTTTTGGGGCAATTCGGTCTGGGCACAAAAAATTTTTCTAATACAAAAAAAATGTATTCGTATCATAGCGGGTGTGGCACCTAGAGAGCATTGTAAAAATTTATTTATTCAGTACAACATCCTAACACTAATAGATCTTTATATCCTAAATTGTGCAAATTTTGTACAATTTTATCCATCTTTGTTTAATGAAAATCAAAATAATCACGAATACACTACAAGATACAAAAATAATTTAAAAACTACTAATTGTACACTTGCGGTGACTCACAAGGGTGTCCGCAACGCTTTGATACGAATACACAATAATATACCTACGGAGATCAAAACTGCAAATTCCAATCAACAGTTTAGGAATAATTTAAAAAAATATTTATTATCTAAAGCTCACTACAAATTGAACGAGTTTTTATAATTTTTTTTCTGTTTGACAATTGACACTATTTATGTACATTTGTACTAATCAAATAAAGACATCTATCTATCTATCTATGTGTGTGTGTGTGTATGTGTGTATGTGGTCAATTTTTCGCCTTCGATATCTTAAGAACGGAACAACATACGGGCATGCCGATTGTTCTATTGTGTTTATCAGCCTTTAACTTAGATCTGATTAGATTTTGAGTCAAATCGGTTCAGTGAATCCTGATATATTCAAAAAAACGTCCTTAATGTCACGTATTAACATAGGTAAAAAAAAATATAAATGAATTCTAGATGTTATAACATGAAAAAAACGTAGATATTTTTTTTCTTTAAAATGTATAGTTTTCGAGAAAAAAAATATTTTACTAAAAAAAATAAAAATTGTACGTAAATCAAGGTAACCATGATTTTTGCTATATTAAGCTAGCCAATAGCCATCAGTAGATCACCAAACAAAAAAGAGGGCCATGCTTTTTTCAAAGAATAAAAATTAAATTGTGTTTTAAAGACCACCAACAGCTAAGGTTATTTGGGCCTAGTCAAAGAATAAAAAAAAATAGTGTTTATTTTTTGCAAATATTTTCTAGGTGGGAAGTATAGGACTGGTCATCCGTCGAACTTTTTTAAATTAATATAAGTACTCACTGTTCAATACAAATAATTGTAGTACCGCAAAATACAATTTCGACCTTGATATTCAATTTAAATGGTTACAACTGTTAGACATTGCGCAGCTGTGAAGCTGACTGGAAAAGTTGTTAATTGAGTTACAAGAATTGGAAAAGTTGATAGAAAATCATGTTGCATTGAATTAAACTATACTTTAGTTGCCAAGAGATCGGTAGTTTCGCATCTAAAGTACTCAAAGCTGACAAATTATGTATTATGTCGGAATCGAATATGAAGTCTTATAAGGTTCATGAAGTCAAAATGTATTTTTAGTGTATTTGCCATATGGCACATACACTATTGGCGTCGGTCGGATGGCGGGACCTAGGGGTCGGACCAAAATTTCTCGACGTTTCATAGCCTCCTGAACAATTTGGCACCATTTTTGGAAATATATATATATATATATATATATATGTGTTTGTGTGTGTGTGTGTGTGTGTGTGTGTGTGTGTACGTGCAATAACTTTCGAAAGAGTTGATTGATTTTGACGAAATTTGGTAGGCACGTTGAAATCCATCACCGCACGAAGCCTATTTAAAATGGGCCTAATCGGACCATTTTAAGGGTATTTTTTAGGGGTTGAAAACTGTTTTTAGGCCCAAAAATGCCGAAAAAATTCTCAGAATCGTTTCAAAATTGAAATTTAACTTTTAGTAACGATTAAAATGTGCTGCTAAAATTTTAATAAAATCGGCCCGACAGGACCTGACTTACAAATTTTATGAAAACACTAGTTTGCGGATAGTGTTTTACTTACTGAAGGGTGTATTTATTTTGGTACCGAGGTTGCATTGATAAAAATATTGAAATTAAGAAAAAAAATATTATTTTAAAGGATGTATTAAGGGGTTAAATTTTTTATTTTGTTCAAAAACAAACTTAAGTTCACATAATAAAGCCACAATGCCAGTATTAGCAAATACACTATATTGTCGGCAGGGTTTTGGCACTGCGACCCGAGTTTTTTTTTATAATAAAAATATTAAATTAAAATAGCTCCTCTTCATGCATGTCTACCGGTGGTAAAATTACCCATTACAGGCCGGTGACGAGAGCCGGGCGGTAAAGTAATTTTTTTTTCAATTTATTGTTTTTAATAATAAATAAATAATAGTTAAATTTAATAATAATGAACAATAATGCGATCTTATGAACGGTACACATTATACAGATAACACGGGACCTACCCACATAGCCACCGGACGATTATGCGTATGACAGCTTTATAGAAGGATACTTATAACATAATGACAGAATACATACAGTATTCAATATTCACTATTAAAATTAAATTGCCTACACAAGTGAAATGTCAAAAATGTTGAAAATACTGGAAGTGAAGACCAAAGACGCTATTTTTAGGGTGTAATAAATACAGCGTGTATCTAGGGCATAATGCTACTGTGACTCGCTTAACGATCGTTTAACACAATGTCACAACTCGTAGAAAATATACTTCGTTACGATTAATTACTCTATCGGTAAATAGAATATAGTAAGGTAAGGACACCTCTTTCCGACCACCCACTTATGTGTTGGGGTTAACCTATTTTTAGTGTATTTGCCATAATATGGCACATACACTATTGGCGTCGGTCGGATGGCGGGACCTAGGGGTCGGACCAAAATTTCTCGACGTTTCATAGCCTCCTGAACACTTTGGCACCATTTTTGAAAATGTTTATATATATATATATATATATATATGTGTGTGTGTGTGTGTGTGTGTGTGTGTGTGTGTGTGTGTGTACACGATAACTCTCGACAGACTTAATCGATTGAAACAAAATTTGGTACACATATTGGAACCCATCACCGCAAGAAGCCTATTTAAAATGGGCCCGATCGGACCATTTTCAGGGTTGTATTTAGGGGTTCCAAAAAGTTTTTGGGCCCAAAAATACCGAAAAATTTGTCAGAATCGTTTCAAAATTGAAATTTAACTCTTTAGTAAAGATTAAAATGTGCTGCTAAAATTTTAATAAAATCGGCTCGACAGGACCGGACTTTCAAATTTTATGAAAACACTAGTTTGTTGGTACGGATTTACTTATGGAAGGGTGTATTTAATTGGGTGTACTTATAAAATCCATGTCTAATATTGAAATTTAGAAAAATTTAATTATTTTAAGGGATGTATTAAGGGGTTAAATTTTTTATTTTGTCCAAAAACAAACTTAAGTTCACTGTTCACATAATAATGCCACAATGCCTGCAGTATTAGCAAATACACTATGTTGTCGGCAGGGTTTGGCACTGCGACTCAAGTTTTTTTTTTGTTTATAACTGACAGAATAAGACAGTACAACATACGTAATAAAGATAATTGTGTAATTATTTTAAACATTTTGTTTAGTATCTTACCAATAATATATACTATCGGTGTGAAGGCAAATTAGAAAATTTTTATAAGTATTTAATTTACACACCAAACAAAAGATCTATAACTGGAAAATAAATATTTTCTAATTATTTCTCTGCGCATCGATAGAGTACTTTATCGGTAAAATACGAAACTCTACAGGTGATTTATTAGCTCACCGACAAACTTTGCCCGATAAAAGTTCATCTAATTAAAAAATAAATAAATAATTAGAAAAACAACGAATGTTTTGATAACAAATAAAAACAACGATTGTTTATACGGTGCGTTTGATTTGAACCAACATATTTATATGTTAAATTTCTCCATTTGGATTACATTTTGATTACATTGAATTCAAGTTATATAAAATGGTAGGCTAACTCTGAAATCTATATAAAAGCACGGTAAAAATAACGTTTCCACGGTTTTCATGAGCTGAGCCTACTATTTAATTCATTAAAGACGTCACAATACACAATTTTGACGTAGAACTACTATATGTCTTTCCCGGAGATAAAATAATAACATTATAATTTTCTTTATTACATAATAATATGTCATGTAATAATGTATCCTGTCAACTATGAATTATATAAATAATCGATTACAGGTGAGTGGACCCGGGGGCTTTACCTTATAGTCCAAGAGCCCGGGCCGGTAAGACACAACTTATTTTCTAAAGCATAGAACTTTCGGTTCTGAGTAGTCTCTTGTGTACTTTTTAATACCTGCATGTTTGCTAAGTTTGCCCGGTGACACCTGCGCTGGTACCAGGTGAGAAAGGTAACTAAAAATCAGAGTTACTTAACTTAAATTTTTATGACTGATTTTTATATATATTTTGTCTAATATCACTCTGAAGTCATATCAAAAAAGTCAGACGCTTTCCATGGGCCAGAACTTTTGTCAGACGCTTTAAAGCTCTACAAAAAATAAATGAACTTAATTTATTTTTAAATGTCTGATTTTTATATAATATGTTATTAAGATAACTATTACAAAGTTATATAATTTCTATGGAGATACAAGAGAAAGTAACAACGACCTTTATTTATAATATTTTCTTGTATAAAATTACAAATTTCGTTGAAAACAGCTTGATGATGTTGACGAAGATCATGCCAGGATGTTTTAGTTGTTTTTCTTAGATGATATTTTATACGAGTACTCCAATTGACATTTACTGTGATAGTATATAATTGAATCGGCAACATCTTGAACTTTCTCAATCAATTCCGCAAAGTCTTCCTCTTCTTCATTCAATTTCTTTAAAAAATCTCCATAGAAATTATATAACTTTGTAATAGTTATCTTAATAACATATATAAAAATCAGACATTTAAAAATAAATTAAGTTCATTTATTTTTTGTAGAGCTTTAAAGCGTCTGACAAAAGTTCTGGCCCATGGAAAGCGTCTGACTTTTTAACTTCCCATTGGAAGTTATTGTAATGGGTCCGAAAATCGAAATCAAAAAGGAAAAAAATTTTTTATGTTTCAAGGTCACTACACTATTTTTACACTACTTTTAGAAAGATGTCTCTGTGTGTGTGTGTGTGTGTGTGTGTGTACGTACGTACGTACGTACGTATGTATGTGTCCATTTCTTTCTAAGACGAAATCTCGAGAACGAAAAATGATATCGACTACGTTGGGGTGTCAATCGACGCGTATTAACGTAAATATGATCTGAAAGGAATTTTTTTAAAATCGGTTCAGCCGTTCTTTTTTCTTAACCAAATAACCTCCAAAAAAGTAGATTTTACACAATATCTCGCGAATAAAAAATTATATCGACTTCGTAAGGGTGTCAATCGAGGCGTGTTAACGTCATTTTGATCCGACATAAATTTAATAAAAATCGGTTCAGCCGTTTTTTTTTTTTTTTTTTTTTTTAATTATTGATGTTTTAATGATTAAAATGATTACTTTTCTGTGTAATATCTAATTTAATTATTATTATTAAATATTTATCAAACTGGGAAGTTCGTCGTGTGGACCTCAAGGGTCGCACTTTAGTCCTAATAAACGACCCACCTCACGGCTTGTTTGATATGACTTCAGAGTGATATTATACAAAATATATATAAAAATCAGTCATAAAAATTTAAGTTAAGTAACTCTGATTTTTAGTTACCTTTTTCACCTGGTACCTGCGCAGGTGTCACCGGGCAAGCTTAGCAAACATGCAGGTATTAAAAAGTACACAAGAGACTACTCAGAACCGGAAGTTCTATGCTTTAGAAAATAAGTTGTGTCTTACCGGCCCGGGCTCTTACTCTATTACTATTGCAATGCATGTTTAAAATTATGAGGGCTATTTTCTATATGTTCCTGGATTTCTGATAAAATTATTTACTTTCAAGAAATTCACTGAGCCCGTTAAAGTAAGTAAGTAAGTAAGTAATATATTGCAGTCGTTCCATACAAAGAGTACATAACATTGTCAATTATAAAAACATACAAAGTTAAAAAAAACAAAACATATCAAATAAATATTTAAAATTTACAATTTAAAAATTCAGCCACTGAATAAAAACAATTTTGAATTGAAAATATTTTAAGTTTCCTTTTAAAAGTATTCGTGGTCATATTCTGTTGCAGAAAGTTAGGCAAGTGGTTAAACAAGTACGACCCAGCACAGTGAGCATAGAGAGAGAGAGATAGAGATAGATTTTATTCAGAGACCATAAACCATGGAAATTAAATAATAATATAAACATTTGCAGCAATAATACTTTCGATAATAATTATTATGATAGCTTTTATATTATTAAAAAAACAATAGACGTTGTAGATGAAAACTTGAGAAAAAGTTCTTTAAATTCAAATAATATTTTAAAGAAGTTACGCAATGGTACGATAAAAATATTTTCGTTTGTTATTTTAGAGTAGTTGAGTGAATTTGATTGCCAAATTTTTATTAAGAGAACGAATGTTAATCGACTTGCAGGAAATTTAAAAATGGAGACAAAAAGTCCAACACGAACACAAAGCACTTGCAGCCGGCGTTGTTTATTAAAGCTGCTCGGATGTCCGGTGAACCGGTCTTTTAATTGCAATTGTTCTCGTTATCTTCATTAGATCGTGTCTTTATTACACCTATTCAAATGGAATGATACAGGGGTGATTATTAAATCAATAGTCCTCTCGATTAAAGTCTGCCAGCTTCATTTGAAATAAATACAGTTTATTTTGTACAAAAAATTACCACGACACCAGGAATTATGTAGTTTGTTATTTAATAAGCCAAAAATGCCCAATGTATTTTAGCAGTAAAGTGTTTAATAGAGACCATACTAAATCAGCTAGTTTCATAGTTTCATTGCAGTATTTTGGTTGCATTTAATGTCTAGTTGCAGATTTGATAGCGACAATTAATATTGATCACCTTTCTTTACAACATCGAAGCAAGCTTTACTGTTTATTACTATCATTACCATTTTCCGAAATTCCTATATTAATCCTTTTTAATTCATTTACCTAATTTATTTATTTCGCTTGGAATTCCATGCAATCGTTCTGTCTATCTCTAAATTCTTGTGTTCCATTTTGAGTTCGCAATAGTTTATTCTTAGTTCTTACATTGAAGTTCAGATAACCTACTCAAAAATTTACTGTATCCCCTAATGTTTACATATCGACATATTTACCTTAAGTGGAAATACCACATTGATTATATCAGTAGAAAGTCCCCTAATATTCCGTCTTTAACATATTAAGCTTAACTGGAAATACCACATTGATTATATCAGTAAAAATCCCCTTATGTTCAGTCTTTTTTTTTATTGTAAATTATAGACGCGTCGACAACTTAGGTCATTAGCGTCTTGATTACATTAAATAACAATTAACGTAAAACTAAATGACATCACAAAACATCCATGAGCGGAGGTGGGATTCGAATCCACGACAGTCTGATCCAGAGGCCACGACGCTAACCACTGGACCACATTGTCCTCTTATGTTCAGTCTTTGACATATTAACCACTGGAAATGCCATTGCCACATTGATTATTTCCGTAAAAAATAATAAATTCACGTTCCTGTTAAGATTCGTAAACAAAACAATTTGTTCCAGATACAGTGCTACCAAACATTTATTATTCCGATTTTTAGTACGGTATAGTTTTCTGGGGTTCTTCACCACATACAAAAGATTCATTTCGAATACAGAAAATGCTTGTAAGAGTTGTTAATAATGTAAGTTTCCATCAGTCATGCAAACCATTTATTCCAAATATATAAAATTTAACGATTGATCTCTATGAATCAGTTCTTTTTTCTAAAAAGTATCCTAATATTTTTTTATCAAATGTATGTGTCCATGAGTGTAACTTTCGTACTGAAGACAAATATATTATTATGATGATCGCAACAACAACAATTTCTTTGCAGTAATGTATAAAAAATATATAATCATCTACAGATCTACCGATCTCTTAAATATAAAAACAATTTGGAAACTGGTTGACCCTGCGAGCCAACCCGAAAACTTCCCGCTGTTTTTGAGCTAAAAAAGCTCAAAAACGTTATAATTTATATATTTTTGAGCTAATTAAAAAAATAAAAAAATTGTTTTTGTCGTGCGATATCTCACGAACCAGTTGACCGATTTTTATCAATCTTGCGAAAACTGAAAGAGCTATAGCTTTCAAGTTATTCAAAATATGAAAATAAAAAAATTCATTTGTTTACGTTTTTGATGTATAACTCTCAAACCACTCGAGCGATTGAGTTCAAAATTTAATCAGATCTAAGTTTTGATAAACTCTTTCGATCGCCGTTTTGATTGTCCAGATTAATCGTTTCGTTCTAAAGATATCTTGTGTTTACATACATCCATACATCCCTACATCCATATAACCATACATCCATACACACATACACACATATACAGACACGACACCCCCCCACACACAATATACAACTACGGACGTCCATCCAAAAATGGTCAGAATAGTTTACTAGGACCTCAAAACGTCGAGATGTGTTGAAAATCGATTTTTGAAAATCGGACTGAAACCAATAATTTTTGAAAATCTTCAATTTTCAAAAGCGAGAAGTAAACTAGGGTGCGGTTTTATGAAACAGCGGTTAAAGTGAAACTTTTTTGCCATGACCCTAAACGCTTTTAAGCCGAAATCGCTGGAATATATAATTTTGTTACTCTGCTATGTTTGATTGTACCCTATTAGTATAATAATATCACAAGATTTTTTTTTATTATATTACCTACTGAGCTATTATTATGTGTTATTATTGTATTGAATGAGGCATTTTATACCTTTTCGATGGAAATAAAGCTTTTAGTTATGTTATGATATTATGATCCCGTAGAAATATGGCGTGGTCCTATGATGTTGAGAAGCACTGTTGGAGAATATGGATTCTGTTTTTTTTTATTTGTAAAAATATGTTGACACAGTGTGACATTAACTAATAAAAACACAAATGAAATCAAATAACAATATTATTCAGGTTTACAGAGAATACTATTAATTTTCTGCGTTGTTTTTGATAATGAATATTCGTGTGGGAGTCAATTAATAATAAGACGTCATTTGCAGACTTTGTATTTATTTATTCTTTCTAGGGCGTATTAAGCTTTTTTAAGAAGGCGGATTAAGTTTCTTTTTAAATAAAAAAACACATATACAGAGTGGCACATCTTAAACAATGCAGTGAAATATCTAGTAAACGGTACAAACCATAAAAAATTGTTTTTTACAAAAGTTATAGAGTTTCAAGGGGGACTGTGGTATCAGATTTAACATATGTTGTGCTGTGAAGGTCAGGCGAAGGTCAGTTTCGATTTTTTAATTGCAACAGTGCATTTTTATTCCAGAATACGATACAGTATTTAATAGTGAATAGTAAATTATTAAGGTACATATCAACTAAAGTTAATAAATATTGAGATATTTTGAAATTAAATAACGGCCAAAATGAGCGATAATTAGATAAATTATAGCATAGCAGATAGCCATGAATCATGATAATATTACGCACCGGACTTCTTGGTTTGAATTCAATTCTTAAAAGAACCGAATTGAAAAATTAAATTTGCTATTTTATTTATAAATATCTCAATATTTATTAACTTTAGCTCATATGTACCTTAATAATTTACTGTTCACTATTAAATACTGTATCGTATTCTGGAATAAAAATGCACTGTTGCAATTAAAAAATCGATGCTGACCGTCACAGCACCACCTATGTTAAATTTGATATCACAGTCTTCTGTCCCCCTTGACACGCTATAACTTTTGTATAAAACATTTTTTTATGGTTTGTACCGTTTACGAGATTTTCCACTACATTGTTTAAGATGTGCCACCCTGTATATATATGTATTATTATTATTACCCGTAATTATCCGAATCATTTATCCATATCTAAACCACAGCACTGGGCCATAACAAGCTTTAAATATGTCAAATTTCGAGTCTCTAGGCTTATACCATTTGTCTCTGGGAGCTTGTGACAGACAGACGGACGGACAGACACCGGAGTGAGGCCATAACGGTTTCGTTTTTCCATTTTTGGTACGGAACGCTAAAAATTGAACTACATACATATAATATTATTTATTAGAACAAATACTTAAACAATTTTGTCGGTAGGGTTTGGTAATGCGACCCGAATTTTTCATTTATCAGTAATACTTTACATTAATGTCACAACATGTTGTTTTATTTTTAGAGGTAATTTGCAGAGCATTCAAATTACTTTTTTACGGGCTTTATTAGCGGCAGCACTGTACAGCTTTGCTCGTAGACCGTAGTGAAAGACATATACCTAATCTGCACAGACCTGCACCGGCAAGTAACGGACCGACATGTTCAGC
Source organism: Mongoloraphidia duomilia (assembly GCA_039654895.1). NCBI lineage: Eukaryota > Metazoa > Arthropoda > Insecta > Raphidioptera > Raphidiidae > Mongoloraphidia > Mongoloraphidia duomilia. Next base: position 42,760,058 of record CM077524.1, on the reverse strand, counting down.
TGTAATTCACATTTAACCGATTAAAGACAGACAGTACTACAGTCAACTGCAGCAACCGGCTGCGCGGATAGTCTTGCTTTTGAAAATGTTCGGTTACCTATCTTTGGAAATTTTGGCCGTGATCGCAGTCCGACAGACCGTCGGCACACGTTTTTCATTCACGCTACACCGGCACCGTCCGTAAATACATATACAGACACCAACCATTCTTTCAAAAAATGCCGGCGGGCGCTGTGCTGTTCCGTGCGTTGTCTGTGCGGAGCCAGCAGTAACCTATAGGTGGGAATTTCGCCATATACAATACGTTGCTCAATATTTTGACGGTCCGTTACGTATCGGTGCAGGTCTGTTCAGGTTGTGTATATGTGAATCATACTTTACTCGTGTCAAAGTTTTTGCTGTGATATTTTTGTGCAGGTAAAATCAATAAAATAATTTCATTTCGTGTTGAGACACGTATCTTGAGCTCAGGTTAGCGAAAGATAAAATTTTAATCATTTATAGTAGAGAAACGTTATTTATTATGTAATCATGTCATTAGTAGTCGCCCGGAGGCGGTCGAAGAAGCCAGTATTGAGGAGAGGGCGAGGAGAAGATTTAACTTTGGTTGCTTTTAAATCAAATTAGAGTACGCAGCGTTGGTTTTCGCAATTAACAAATTATTTCACGTCGCGACTTTGTCACCAGAAACTATACAGTAGCTGTCACTAGATACCGTGTCTCTTAGAATTTACCAAAATATGTGGAGTAATAATATAGGTAAAGTATAAATGAACTACAAATTTACTTTCTATTTAAAGTAAAATATTTTATTTAAAAAATATATTCCAATCTGTTTTTACATAGCTATTTAAGTAATTTTACTGCATATATAGGTATATATAGGTATAGTAACTACTGACGATCTGTGAATGCTGTCAGTCAAAATCAACTGTGCATACACGACTCATCGGCACGTCTGTGTAAAACAAGCTGTACATACCACTATTGTATAATTAATAGTTGGCAGAATAAATTATTACAGTATATGTAATTAAGAAAATTATAATGTTAATATTTTACCGACAATAGAGTAAAGTGCCCTAATATCGGACATTTGCCTAATTTGGGATACCGTTGTTACAAAAGTTCTAAAAGGAAGATGTCGCAAACAACCATTTAAGGTGTATCCAGCAGTCAAACCTTTACTATAGAATAATCTTTTATTATCATCACTTGCACACAGATGTCATTATAGGCATTTGAAGAAAAATCGAACATCCGAAAATTTGACGTCTTACTTTGAAGTGCGTATACAGTTTCACAAATGAGTCATTTAATTACAAATTTTAGATTAAGTTAACCTGCAGAAAGTGTAGTTTGATTACTACTATTCAATTTTTTTAAATTACCTTGTCAGTGTTATATTTCAGTTTTTAACCTAGAAATAAACTAATTACGCAATATCGGACAGTAATGACGCCGGAATATCGGGTATCCGATATTAGGAAATTTGTTGGTGTTATTATGAAATGATCATTTCTGTTACAGATATTGATAATATTAAAGCATAAAAAAATTATAAAACCTTGTAAAAATCTTTTAAACCTTATTAAAAACATTTTCCTAATATCGGATATACTATCCGATATTAGGACTACATTTTGACATGACAGAAAAATGAGACTTTTTATAAATTTGAATTTTTTGTTCATTTTTGTTCCCTTAAACTTTCCATATTTTTGGACGTTGTTAACGACACTATATTGTGTATTGTATGTCCAAGAAATTTCATTTTATGTAATGAGTTAAAAAATATGGACACTTTTCAAAAGCTATCCGATATTAGGGCACTTTACTCTATCTTCTTTTCACACCGACAGAGCATTATTAACAGTAAAACACAAAACGGTTCAAAATAATAGTATTATAATTTTCTTTAGAACATTTATTATGTGTTCTGCAGTAATAATTAATCCATTATTTTAATTATAAATAAAAAAGCAAATAATAGACTAATAGTGAGTGGTTAGGAATCGAAGCCTATAATATCGATGACGCTTCTTGATCAGAAAAGAAATAAAAAATCGAGTATTTATCAACTCGAAAAAAAAATTTCATTATTTAGCAGGTCATTCAAGAAAATTTGTTATTAAACATTTTTCAAAATGTACATTTTTTCTCGATTCGATTACATTATTAATAATTTTGTTTATTTTGACTCATTTACCGGTCTTGCAGATCAAAAAGCTTTTCGACTCAAATTTTTTCCACTGAATTCTATGGCCGTGATTTTTAAGGTACTCGCAAACTAAATATGCCATATTCTAAAGACAGTATCAACGATTTAACCATAAAATAATTAACTAGCACATTGTAGGTAATGTTTTTGGTAACAATGCGCCCATCATGAAATATTAAGTCTTTACTATAATATTTTTAAAGGTGATTATAATATTTATGTTGTCGCTGTGTAAAGCTTTAAGGTGTGACGGCTCATTCACAATCACGTATGTTGTCGCACTGTTCCGTAAACTTCAGAGTCATGGCAGAGATATAACACAAATTATTATTACTATACGTTGTTTGTATTTTAAAATTAGTTAATTACCTAAGTCAAAAAATAAATAAGGTAATAAGCACTGCATAAGTTTAACATAGACAAAACAATAAAAAAATCCTTTTTCACCGAACGACGACCAAAAAAAAATATAATAAATAAAAAAATGTGTCTTTATAAAAATATACTTATACTTATAAAATAAACTAACAATAATCACAGTGTGTCTGTAGACTAACTGCTTAATATAAGTGTACTAGAAAAAAACAATTACAAAAAGAACAAATTATTTTTTGGGAACGATGAACGATTTAATGAAATGGTAACATAAAAAAATGTAAATATATACCTACTGTAATTCAGCCTTCAGTTGACATCATAGCTTAAAACAATAGGTACTTATGATAATCTAGTATAGTGTGCAGTAAGGCAAATAGAGCGGAATATTACATACATGTAAGGACCAATCCTCGTAAATTTTTGAGTCAGTTGATCATGAACCTAACGCGTACAAGAAATAATTTAACATTGTCTAAATTCTAAAGCATCTTTGGTGTATTATTAGCGCGGCTCTGTCTCTATAAATGACTACTAAAATCTATAACATAATACTTCATAAAAAATAAAGTACATTTAAATGATTTCGAAATTTTTTTGAAAAATTATTTTATTAAAAGAATTGGAAAAGTTTTTTAATGACTAAATTTTAAATTTTATTGTCTTTTATATTTTGAGTTTGTTTCATGCTTAATTGAATTTTTCTGAAACTAATTAAAAAACCTTAATTTATAAATTGACACTTTTACCAGCTCTCAGGCTAGAACCCGGGAACTGGGGACTTGTAATAGAGGAACCATAGCAACGCCATGTAAACAACAGCATCGCTTCACTCTCGGCTATTCTCAAGCCCTCTACAGTTGCAAAATTACCACAATGTTTTGACGAGCAAAAACAATACATTGATACGCGAGACGGTTAACATTTTTTTTGAACGAATTCTGTTCCGAGCTTAATTTTTATACTGATTGAACAATTTTAATGGGTTAACTTAGCGGTAAACCAACGTGAACATGAGTTATTGTGAAGCGAACCTTAGACGTAAATTTACATACCTGTGTTAAGCGGAGGTAAAGTAAGTTAACTCCGGTGTTGATGTAATAAGCTACATTCCACGCCGCGCTATCCGTCGCTCCGTTCCTCCGGCCCCTCTGTTACTACGCTCACCGCCCGCGGCCTTCGCGACATTGCGCAGACCATGCATCTGTAATACAAGACAGAATATATTATTATAGATAACCCAAGGATGAACTATAAATCAAAGTTCAGAATAGTGGTAAAGTTAAAAACGCCACTCAGTTTTATTGGGACATTCTCTTAAATTTTTTGAAATGTTTCATTTTTAATATCTGTTTTAATTTATTTATTTTGACATTTATTTTGTAATATCTTTTATTTTTATTTAAAGATTCAAAAATGTTTTCTTATGAAAATGTCCCATAAGTTATCTAGTATAGTTATATGCCCCCTAAATGCAGTTTAACTGAATTTTCTAATTCCAAAAATATATTCGCAAAATCATAATATAAGTTGTATCCTAAATTAATTAATTCAGCTTAAAACACCGCGAGTAGAGACAGATAGATATTTATCGTTTAACAGACAATAACCTCAAAACATTTTGAAAACTGATCAAAGAGCATTAGATATAGCTGATAGTAAATCTTTGCGTCACTTCCGCGGCGCATCACTTCCATGATATTTCACTGAGCCAGTCTAGCAGAAATGTTAAATTGGCAGCAAAGATCATAAAAAAAATTGTTGGTTGTTGAAAAGATTTATTATTGAAGGTTGGAGGGGTATTTTATTGTACATATATATTTTTCATTATCAGAAATTTTCGAAACAAGCATTTTAAATATTATTAAATCAAAATATATTTCGCGATGATTCATGATTCAGCTTCGCTAACTGCTTTAGCGGCCTATAGCTACCAAACAGGCCCGGTAACAGGATTCTAGCCCCCCCCTGGGAAATTGAAGGGTGCGGGCCCTTATCTCCTCTCCTCTCGTAGTACCGAACACGATTACGAGAAGTTGTCTATCTAAAATATTATGTAAAGTAATTACAGTTAATTGTTTTCCCATCCTTTCATCAAAGTTCGTGCGGTGAATTCTTATTGTCGTTAAATAAAATGTTTATGAAATTAAGTTGTGTTAACTGTCAGTTATTTAACGCAGTTTAGATTACAGATTTATGCAAACAACGCGTGACGCAAAAAGCTCTAGTTGAGCTTCACAAAATAAGGGTTCTGTTCACCAAACACGGATAATCCTGAACAAAAAAAAATTATTTCGAAGCAACATGGCAAAAAAAGAATGGTTATAGACAGTAAACACTATAGGAGATCAGAGATGAAGAGAACAGCGACCGTCAACGCATCGAAGATGATATCTACTATTTATTTACAAAACTGTATATTATCCTGCAATGTGAATGAATTTAATTTTTAAAATTTAATATTTTAGAAGATATAAAATCTAAAAATTTAGTTTTCAGCAAAAAAAAGATCAAAATCGACGATCTGGTTTAAAATAAAAACCGGTCAAGTGCAAGCCAAACTTGCATGTAGTGTTCCGTATTATTAAGATTTTTCAAATTTTTTTCATATAGGTACCTACTAAAAATAATTATCGTATGTAATGCAATGCTGATAATTTTCGTTCAATGTAGACCTTATTACAAATATTCTTTTTTTTCTAGATTTTTCTGAGCCACATTTTTCGAGATAGGGTGGAAGGGCAGCGATTTTTAAGAGATTTTTTAGAAAAATGTTAAAAAAGCTCACAATAAAAAAAATAAATTATATATTTTTAAACTCGCACTTTAAAAAACTTTCGTTTGATGCCCCATACGATAACCTTGAAAAACATTTTTTTTGCCTCCTCCTGCCACCAAAAACTGACTCTCAAAATCAAAATTTAACTTTTCTTACTTCACATCTGTAATTGAGCCACCACTTCCTACAACTGTGCCAAATTTCAACTTTCTATATTAAACGGTCCTTGAGAAAAAAGCTTGTGACAGACTACAGATGGGAGGACGGACAGACACCCAGGTGATTTCATACGTGTTCCGTTTTGCTGATTTGGGTACGGAACACTAAACATTTATAGGTATGTGTTCACTCAATGTTCTTTAGGATAATTCAATTTTTAACGTCGATATTTAAGCAAAAAAGTATTTTAGAACGTCTTTTTATTTTCTGTAAAAGCATCTCATTTTTCGAGATAAGAAAACGAACCACCCTTTCGCAGTGATTTCGCTGTACGAAAAGTTAATTGTATTATATTTTAGTTTTCTTTTTCAAAGTTTCAGTTCTAATAAAGTAAGCATCCTGGCCGTAGGTTGCTTGCATATAGGTTTATTTAAAATAAAGCTGTTTGTTTTTGTTTGGTATTCGCAGGGGTCTTATCTCTCCCAGAGTGTAGATACAAAAATTAATTTACTTTATACCCCTGTCTGCACATAGCGGAGGTGGCAATCAGGTTGTCTCTTGATGAATCTCGGTTGCCTTCAAGTTGGTGATTCAGTTTGTAATAACTCGACAGGGCTGCAACTGTTCAAATACAGCAGAATTTAGATTCCCCGCTCACCGTTCAGCTCTTAGCCTTAAGTTACCGAATAGTCTATCTTTTATCCAAGTGTGCAAGCTTTCACGGCCGGCATTGTTCATAGTCTTCATGGTTTCCGGGCTTATAGGCCGTGGTCCGATGGTATTTCTACCTGACAACTGCGGTAGACATTCTCAAAGGCGATGTGGCAGCGGTCGAAGTGTCCTCCTTGGCGGCTCTCATAGACAGAACGTTTAGCTATTACCCAAGAATATACAGAGAGGCCATAGAAATACATAAACACACACGGAATTTCAACCGAAAAGATGAAGGCCTCAATCTCAGTAAAACCTGGACACCAGCACTCCGACATACAAAACTAATGACCAATCGTACAAGGACGGGATACGGCCGAGTAGAGAACTCACGCCCACCACTACACACTGCGCAGTTGACTAATGACAGAGAGACGGACTACGACCGAACAGAGAACACACTGGTACTAGGTATAAAAGAAGGGAGAACACCAGTAACTGACACACTGACCTGTGAGCCGCCAAGGAGGACACTTCGACCGCTGCCACATCGCCTTTGAGAATGTCTACCGCAGTTGTAGACGAAACGTCAGGTAGAAATACCACCGGACCACGGCCTATAAGCCCGGAAACCATGAAGTCTATCTTTTGCCTTAATACTGGAATTAATGACGAGTTAAACGAAATTTATTCACCGGTGATTCCAAACCTTTATAAAAAAAACTTGTAAGGTAGCCCTCTATAGAGATTTTAATGTAAGTAGGTATTTTTATTAAGAACATAATGAATTCACTATTTTGTATAAGGAGATATTTCCGAATTTAAAGAAGAATCCTTTTAAATTGATTCTGTTAGGAAATAGCTTGATGAGTAATTTAATATATATTTAATCCAACCCTGTTCGAGTATCTTTAGAAGGTTGTTAAAAGTTTTCAACACCTCCAGGTAATTCATTTCCAAAACTACTTGATCCATATTACACTGTACCTATTTGAAGTTTTTACTGCTTTTCGCTTATTTACGTTTTTTAACAAGAATTGTGATTTAAGAGTTCATAATGTAATATTAAGTAAAAGTTTATAAGCTGTATGTAAAATACTTTTATAATTCTACCAAATAAACTTTACAGTAAACAACTCATGTTTATAAAACTTCATAATATATAGCACAAAATTATAGCCGATGTGATGTGGTGGGAGAGCGGGTATATGGTGGATGTGCAGGAACATTCTTCTTTTTTTTAGGGTCCTGTATCTACCCAAAGGCTGGAACTCACTATTCTGTCTGTCCGTCTGCTACAACCTTCTAACTTCAAAACTGTAAGTGCTACAATACTGAATTTGACATATTACGTAAGTTGATGACCCAAACTCCGACAAATTCTAATTTTTTACTGAACCTATATTTCGGGGGATCTCGTACATCAAGAAGGGGGTACAAAATACAATTTTTGAAAATAGCCATTAGACATGTTTTAGTTAAAAATGGTAATACGAGGGCCTGCAAAACTGCCAATTTTGGTACAATATTGTGCCCCCCGAAACATTACATTTGGTCGACATAATAGCCCTCACGATTACAACTAATGACAAATAATTTTATGAAAATCTTTTGATTGGCTTCTGAGATAAGCACCTCACAAACTTCTGAAATATAACAGCTGCAAATACGAACGGAATTAATACTTGAATTGTTTTAATTTTACATTTTGAATTAAATGAAGATATAAATCCATTACCAAACTGAAATATATAAAATTTTAGGTACATATAAAACATTTCCGTGACTGACTGACAGACAACGCACAGCCTAAATCAACGACGATATAAACATGAAATTTTGAATATATGCTCCTTACAGGGAGTAAAGGTGCACTAAGAAAGAATTTTTCGGAAATCAACTTCCTAAGGGGGTGAAATGGGGTGAAAATATTTGTATAGAAAATCGTATTCCCTGCATGTATCCGCTTGCAACTTGGTTAAATACTCTTTAAAACAAATAATAAAACACGTATTTTAGATTATTTTTAAGACAACCCTTAAGGAGGGGTCCAACGGGGTATTGAAGTTTGTATGAGAAGGCATAAAAAATAAAAATATACGTGAGCGGAGCCGCGGGTAAGCGCTAGTCCTAAATAAATATAACAATTTTACGAGTACCATTATTAAGAGAAATATAATAGGTACTTGTGTTTCTGTTTGATTTGTTTTGTTTCGCTAATAGTATATCTACTACACTAGCGACATTATTTTCTTTGTACTTTGTGTTAGATATTAATATTTCATACAAGAACCGAGGTTAGAATACAATTATTTCTATAAATGCATTCGAAGTCAGGAGTGTCTCAGCAAATGGGATCATTAATAGTTATTTTCTCGTTTCAACAGTTCACTTTGTAGAATGTAGGGTAAACGTACCGGTTTACCACCACTTGCCTATGGTAAACTACATTTATATTTATTTATGACAGAATAAATTTTCACATCGGATTGTAATATTTGTACTAAAGAATATAATATCATTATTTTTAATCTGTAGTTTCTAATAGATTTTACCGATAACATACTCTATCGGTGTAAAGAGAAATTAAAATTATTAATTTGCAAATAATGTTTTTTTTTTTAATTCGTTATTAAATTTCGTACCAATAGAGTATATTATTATCGGTAAAATACGGAATAAGAGATTTATTCCATTCATTATCTGAGTGGTCGATCGGGTGGTTGAAAATCGGTGCCTTTAGCCTATAAAGTGTTTCGTATTTTTCGCTAAAAACAAATTTAAATTAAAATTTTTTGCTAATCTCAAAAAAAAACTCCGTTTATTTTATCTATCTAACGATTATAGTAGTGCATTGATATCGTTTACTTTTTTGTGTGCTTTGTTTTATCATATTATTGTTACGGATCACCCTGTATATGGGCGTCAGACAGGAGCGGTGTCTGACGTTGAACACATTCTGTGCCTACGCGAAGATTCTAGACAACGCTAGAGAATACGAGGACGCACTGAGCATACACCGCGCGCCAGTATATAAGCAGTGAGTCGACGGGAATTGGGGAATTAGTGAATGGTAAGTCGTGCAACCAAGCGGATCAGTGATATAAATATCAATCAGTTACCGGAGATCAGTCAGTCAGTGTAGATTATACTGTGACAAGTACAGGCGATAATAATAGTGCGAAAATAAATAAATCTGCTTTAAATAAGTTGACATAAATATAGAAATAAATAAACAGTATTTTGTGAAATATAAATAGACATACTTGGAAATAAATAGTCATTGTATATAGCAAGTGTTATAATTAAATATTAGTGTAGTTAATTGTATACATAGTTAAAAGTTAATTACTTGTGTTGATTGTTAGAACTGACTTTTCGTTGTTGCATTCGTTATTATTGTGTTTTTAATTATTGTAAATAAATATTTATTCCGCCAACTCAGAAAACAGTTTTGTAACATTTTAATAAGTAACGTCTTTAATGTTATCTCTTTTAAGCTTTCTGCATTTCTGTAATATGCTAAATTTTTTATCTTTTCTTAAAAAGCGTTGAAGTAAAAATTTCAAAACGAAAACAAGTACAGAAGTTTTATGTGAGGCAATGCTTCATTTTAGTGTACGTTCTTATATAATTTCAATGCATATACATGGAGTGACACAGCTACAAAGAATATTTAAATTAGCATTAATTTAACTATTCTTATACAAATTCAAAGGCGTTTAAAATATGCTTGAAGATTTTATTCATAATTAATCATAACGGTTTTATATAAAGACTAAGAAAGACGTGAAAACTTGGTTTAGTAACGGAATTACCGTATTTGCATAATTATTAACGGTCGACATTTGGATGAAAAATATCTTGTTAAACCAGTCTTTGCTAGACATTTTATCCATTTTAAAATTTAATTTAAAATTTCAACTGGATTCTTAACGGCTTAGTAACCCTTTATTGGGTGCATGGATGGCCCTGTAGTCTTTTTAACACGCTTTTATTAGCTTCACCTGTATGTTTGCTTGCTTGCTTGTTTGTTTGTCAGTTTGTAACCGACTTCTTTGAACTTGATTTTGACCAACTTTGAACGGTCAGATTTAGTTTAAACTTTGCACACTTATCAAGGACCGACGACAGTACAATAATTCCATAAGTTTGTCCCATTATCCTGACCAGGATCTCCAGGACTAAAAAGCAAAAATAAATTATAATTTAAAAAAACTAAAAATGAAATGAACTAAAAAGTAAAAAATAATTAATTTTATTGTAAAAAAGCGTGGGGTGCTTTGTATCATATTTTCATACCACCCCACGCTTTTTTACAATAAAATTAATTATTTTTTACTTTTTAGTTCATTAAAGCGTGTTTTTTAGTTTTTTTAAATTATAATTTATTTTTTTGATCGGCAGGGCTGTCTGTTCCCATCGCAACGATAAATTGATAGCCGATGAAAATCGGAATGTGACCTCAAAATAAAATTTCGAGGGTCCGGTCAAAACGTACATGAAGTAGTTTGAATAATTATGGAAAAGATTTTTTTAAGATTCAAAAAAGGCGCCTCAGAGCTATCGAAAATATATTTCGAGAATGTGAAAAAAATTTGAATTAATAACATTATTTGAATGTATTTATTTAAAAGTGTATTGTTTGTGAACACGTACTTTTATCTCTGAACTTCTTTTAGTTATGACATCTGAACCAAAGATAATTATTACGTTTCGATACTAACAAATGCTTAACCATGGCTGTTATATTCGAGTGTTACCGAGTTATATCAAAATGTTGCCTAAAAATTGAAAATCTTGAAAAAAGCATTAATGAATACTATAGGGATCCGTCAAATGAGCATATGACATCTGGTGGCAGAAAATTGTACTCAAAACGAGGGAAAATTTTATATGCTAACAGTGCAAATTTATCGTGAAATTGTTTATTACAAAAATAAAACAAGTAAAATAAACAAAAAGTTTATCGAAAATGGAATTCGCGACGTTTTCTAATATCATGGCAATAAACACTGTCAGTTATTGCCTTGTAAAACTTACTTTACACAGAATTATTTTCTAATGAAATGTAGAAAAACTGTATTTATGAATTAAAAAAATATTTAATATTAATAATAAGATGTAGGTACTTATTATCATATTGCACCATAATAGTTGAATCCCTGATGATTGACAAATTTATAGGATTAACTTTGTATACAAATATTTTGAGGTTAGTAACTTACCTACTTATTACAATATAACTTATTATGTTGCAGTTATGTGTTAACATTATTCACCTAACCCAGCCTTAAAGGCGCACTGAACCCGGATGTTTAATTCCGTGGAGATTTTCTTTTAATTTTGATCTTTTTAAGCAATATGTCGTAAAGATTACTACTTTTGACAGTTCATTTTGCATGCATTTTTCTCGTTATATTTCCGACATTTGATAATATGCCTGGCTTTGAGAATCCGTTCATTTTCAACAAAATTCCTTTGTTTAGGATTCGTACCGGCCCAATCACAAATTGCACTTATATTTATCATTTCTTATCACTTTGAAAATCATAAAATTACACGCAAAAGTATACCCCGTATATGAAATTTCCCCCCCTCTGCGCCATGTTTTTTAAACTATCTGACGGATCCCAATAGCTCATCTTGAATTAAAAAATTGCTTTTGTTAAAAGTAAATGTTATAATGAGTTATTCTACACTAGTAGTATTGGCAACAAAATCATCGCATAGTTATTGTAGGAAAGTGCCTGATTCAATTCGGTCAGAGAATAACTCTGTACCGGTTTACAGATAAGCAGAGAAGAACGATCAATAACCTCATCATAGAGAGCCACTTATACCCTAGAATTCTAGATGATAATATCTGCGGTCACGAGGAAGAGCAGTTTACGGCGATTTTTTTAGTATTTTTATATCTTCTATAGATTATTTTTAAATTTTCTTTCGCGTGATATGTTTCATCTCTGCACAAGTTCGGCGTAAAATGCAAAATTTTATAATTAGTTTGCCAACTCCCCATCAAACGCACGGACTGAGCAGTAATTTGACTACAATGGAAAGAGACGGCACCATTTGTCACATTTTTCTTAGGGCCAACGTATACACATGCTACTTTTTGTAGCACGATTTTGCGATTATAAGTCGCTTACAGATCGTCAGATGCAGCTACCAACAGCTTAAGGCCGCATACTCTTCGCTGAAATACACAACTGACGTATCACGAATGCAGAGTGATTGTCGAAAAGACTTTGCACATTTACTCGCAAGCTCGCTCTACTCCATGCAATGGATTCCGACGAGCGTCCACTCCCCACGCGCAGGCACTCGAATTCGAAACAAACGCATCTTTCACTAGATCGAGCGAAAATGCGATTAAATCTCCATGGTGTTGTCAAATCGCGCAGTCGAACGATTCTAATAGCTGAATAATTGTCAAATTGCGCTGCAGTTGCGATGCATTCGCTAAATCACGCGTTTTCAATATAAAAAGTAGCATAATATGCACGTTGGCCTCAGTAAAAACGAAAAAATATTTTTTTTTCTTTTATTTGGAAAGAGAAAAATAAAACATTGTTTTATACTGAGAATGTGACATAAGTCACATTGCTTTGTGACTATATATCTAATATATATTATGTATAATACCTATCTGTCTATTTTCAACTTTACAAAACTTTATACGCCATAGCTTTAATGAATTATTATACTATTTTATAGATAATTTTAGTCTTGCAAGTTATTGTAACTGATGTTGAACTTATCGTAAGCTATTTATGCATACATAATATACATTTAAAACAAATGATTTACGGCTAAAATAAATTTAACGCTGATTTTTAACTTTCCATTGGAAGTTATTGTAATGGGTCCGAAAATCGAAATCAAAATATATAACATTTTTTTATGTTTCAAGGTCACTACACTATTTTTAGAAAGATGTCTGTGTGTGTGTGTGTGTGTACGTACGTACGTATGTGTCCATTTCTTTCTAAGACGAAATCTCGAGAATGAAAAATGATATCGACTACGTTAGGGTGCCATAATCGACGCGTATTAACGTACATATGATCTGAAAAAACAATATCTCGGGAATAAAAAATTATATCGACTTCGTAAGGGTGTTAATCGAGGCGTGTTAACGTCATTTTGATCCGACATAAATTTTATAAAAATCGGTTCAGGCGTTTTTTTTTTTTTAATTATTGTTAAAAATAAATAATAATTATGTTTTAATGATAAAAATGGTTACTTTTCTGTGTAATATCTAATTTAATTATTATTATTAAATATTTATCAAACTTGTAGTGTATCTTAAAGATAGCTACAAATAATATAATTGATACATTATATGTTTATAAATTATGTGTCTTAAGTGACAATAGTTGATAAGATAAATTTTTCCTAATATTGCAGAATATATTATGTAATTTGGCTGATGTACTACCAGTATAACTCTACTTATGTATTTCTCAGTCGTACTAAATTCACTCATTAAAATACTGTATTATGACGTCACTTCTAATATTTATTTGTATTAGTGTAAAATAAATCTGAATATAATTTAAAAGGAGACTTAAAATCTTTAGATATTCCAATTAATGATCGCTGAATGAAACCGAGTAAAATTAGATTTTAGTTCATCAGAGCTTTTTGTGGAGAAACAGATTATGCTTTATGAAATTGGGTACTAGACGCGAATCAGCAGCTTTCTGAAATAAAATAGTTTTCCAACTTTTGAAAAGGCACTTTTATGTTGACAGTGCGACAATTTCTAATGCTTATTGATATGAAACTAATTAAAATGAAATGTCAGCTTGAAAAGCTTCGCAATTCTGTTTAAAAGTAATTCCTACATTATCGACTTAACCACATTACATTTCAATCTCATTATAAAGTTTGTATTGAAACTTTGTACATGTTAATACATACATACTATTCTGGGACCAAACAACAAAACCACTTATGTCGATTTTTTCCTGTAGTAGGTAATAGACGATTTAACTAGCTAGTTCATTAATTACTGATTAAAAAAAGTAGACAAAAATTATAATTTACACCTGAAAATGTAGACAACAGGTATATTAGTGCAGGACATAGTGGTGCAATCGTTCGAAAAAATCCTAGGATAAACAATTTTTCTTTCGTCGTTTTCAGAAAATTTTTCTGAGTATAAAACTGTGTTGCCTCATTCGCACTCTCACGCTTCACACGGGCGAGAGAGAGAGACAGAATGAGCGGCCTAAAAATAGTTCGAGTTGTTTATTGATAAAAATAGGTAAAAAAACTTTTAAGTTAAACGGTTTTATTTTAAATCATCAGCTGTACCAAAACCTAGAAAATAATTAGGACACAAACCAAGAGGCACTTTGTGTCGTTGCGTCAGAGGAATAAATAATAATCTGGGACTTTTAACAGACCAAAATAAAAACGTGGATCGCATAAAAATCTGTATAACGGCAGTATTATTATTAAATAAGAACGGCTTGTCTAGAAAAATGTGTTTCCAAGCCTACAACAGAAATATTTCAAATGCGCCCCACGTTTTTATTTTAGTCTGTTAAAAGTCCCAGATTATTACTTATTCCGCTGACGCAAAGTGCCCCTTGGTTTGTGTCCTAATTATTTTCTAGTTTTTGGTCTAGCTGATGATTTAAAATAAAACCGTTTAACTTAAAAGTTTTTTTACCTATTTTTATTTTCTAGTTTTTAAGAGTTCCACTGTCAACCTCCTGATTCCACCATCAGATCCTCGTTACCACGTTGAAGTTATCATAATATTGTATTATCACGGGAACTTAATGTGTGTGCAAAGTTTCATAAGAATCGGTTAAGTAGAAGTAGTTGAAAAAGCTGTCGCAAGATTTGAAACAAAGATAGTAACAAATAAACAAATATACGGGGTCGAGCTAAATTAAACAGTTTAAAAATAGGATTATGGCGGATTAAAAATTTAAAATTAAGGTTGCTCATCGTTTTGAAAATTGCTTAAATATTATATAAGAAATTGTCAAATACGGGATTATGAATATACATATATTACTTTGCTGGAAATTCATAGACTTTCTGGCTTTTATAAATACTAAAAAATTATAATTTTATGTCAATACCTATAACATGAAAATTGAATATTCATAGCGACTAGTTGCTATAAATGTAATAGGAAAGCCCAATTTTTTAAATAAAATTGTCTAATTAATTAAATAAGTGAAAGTCACCATGAAGGTAACGTCTTTTTATTTAATATTAATATTTTGTTTAATAAGTTATTTTCTCACCTTTCTTTCAGTAACTTATGACAACTGCACGGAACGCATAAAGCGTACAATAACTTATTTTTGGTTTTCGCCCGGCAACTCAAATGAAAAGTTATGTGTCGATTAGTACGAATAGTGACAGCGTTGTGTCACTACATGCAAACTTGCATAATAGTCTATGGTCCGGCTAGCGACAGCCGAACTGTGTAAAATCTGCCCGGCAATTATTTTAAAATGGTTAAAAATTCGTAATCAATTTAGTTTAAATTTAAAATGTATCTGAAGTTAAAACATTTCTATAGAATATTACACAAAATAACGTTATATATGTATACGATTATTACTGTACATAAGCAGTTTTGATTACAAACACACTACACTGTGCATGCAGGTTTATATAGTGTCCTAAGTGAAGTGAACTGGACTCATCAGATGACCGTGTTTTTTTTTAAATAACTTTTTAGTTTTTAGAAGAAATAAAATGCAATTTTTTTAAATGTAGGTAAGCATTCATTTTTTATTGTAAAAATGCTTTAGGTAGATAAAATTTAATAACAAAATATAGCTTCAATTTAGAGTATAAAAACAACATTTTATCGGTAGCATTCCTTATACCGGCTGTCAAGGACAAAGACAACAAAACATAAAAATACACATTTTAATTTAATTTAATGCCTTAACTTGAGAAACTTCTAAAACAACAAGACATCTTTATGTAAAAAAAAATATAAAAAAATTGATCTTGATTTTTTATGTTCTGCAGTCTTCAGTAGTGATTTTGGTGAATTAATAAAGTTCTTACCTTCAAATCTGAAGGCTTTTGAGTTAAAAGTCGCTAATTTTAAGTTCAAAAGTATATTCTTGAAGTCTCTGGATAAATATAATATTTATTTAAATATAGATTTTTTTATAGTAAGTCTTTGATTACTTACCCATATCTTCAAGCTGTATGGACTTTTCTTCTCTCTAGTAGACAGAATATAAATATAGATTATGTTTTTTCTTTTATGCAGCAATTTGAAATATAGTTTAAAATGTATTTGTAAAGTGTTATAGTTTATTTTGTTCCTGTACTAATAAGAGCCTAAAACAATAGGTAAATTTTGAAAAAAAACTAAGAAATTAAATCATTAGTTACATCTAGTGGAACAGAAAACTATAAAAAAGTAAAAAATAAAATAGTTAAATAACTCTAACAATATAGAGAGATGGTGATCCTTAGATTATATTCAGAAGGTTGGAAGAGGAGACCTCGATGGCGTAGGATCAGTGACTGCTATACTGATATTAAGTTAATTGCATTTAATGTACTAACCATTCTCAGACTATCAATGCTGTCAAAGTATATTGTAAAAAAAAAATATATTCAACATCATGCATCGAAAAAATTTTTAACTAGAAAATTTTGAAAATTGTCCATATAAATGAACAGTGTCAAATTATAAAAAAATGAACCTCTTCACAAAGCCACTAAAAAGAAGAATTTACAAAAATTTTGAAGTCGGCGTAAAATTAATTAGGAACCTTCTAGAACTTTTTAAATATTATCTACTTTTATTTTATTAAATTGGCGCCGACCTCAAAATTTTTTTCCCTCTTTTGAAATAGGCTCTATTTATTTTATAAATTTCTTTTATTTTTTACTTTTTAGTGACTTTCAAAGTCACTAAAAAGTAAAATATGAAACAACATAATTAAAAATTAATTTGATTACTAGAAAAAAAAAAGAAACTACTAAACCGATTTGAATAAACATTATATGGGACCTTTCAGTAGGTATTCTAAACCAAACGGCGTCGAAATTTTTCGAATCGGTCAACCCTTCGAGAAGTTATGGCTGAACACACATAAAAAATTTACGTCTCGAATTGATAACCTCTGTTTTTACCCGACTGCGCACGCAAAGGAGTGGTAATGTGTTTAACAGCCTATGTATGTATGTTCCTTTGAAGCACTATACAGACCAAACGCCTGGGCCGATTTTTATGATTGACACGTCAATCGACTCCCCTTAGTCCGGCGAGTGTCACTAAAGACATGACGTTAGTGAAAATTCAATATGGCGACTACAGGACGCCATATTATGAAAATGAAAAAAAATGAAAGTCAACAAACTATGTCAAGTGGGGTATCGTTGAATAGGTATTTAGTTTTCCCTTAACATTTTTCAATTCGACTGACCGTTTAGGATCTATATCGATTTATTTTTAACTAAAAACATTTGAAATAAAAAATTTATTTTAAAAAACAAAAAACCCGACTGCGTAAAAATCGAACTTAAAAGATGGAAACAAGATCAAATGATAACATGCAGTCGGAGGTATTTCTGTTCAATTTGTTACTACTATGACTCCGACTGCATGTTATCATTTGATCTTGTTTCCATCTTTTAAGTTCGATTTTTACGCAGTCGGGTTTTTTTTGAACTCGGTTAAAACACAAAACTACGAGAAAATATTCAGTCAATAAGAATCTAAAAATTTTTTTATTGTAGATGTTCGGTATTTGCGGTCTCCCCATCATATTTTTGAAACTAGAAACTGAAACGAAAATATTTCTAAAGATATAATCATACAAAAAATAAGTAAACAATTTCTACTTACTGAAAATATTAATTTAGTCACTATTTAATTACGGGTAATTAGTGGAAAATTTACCCATGGAATATTATTATTCTACAACTGTTTACACTTTAGAGACAATGATGTTATTCGCCAAATTTATTTAGATAAATCAAATTTCATTACAATTTACAAATAAAAAAAATGTCATTCAAAACGTACCTTACAATATTTAATTTAAATACTTATAGCAAACAATTTATTTTGAAAGTTCTAAAAATACGATATACAGTTACATGTCTGCACACTATACTTGGGACAAATTGAATGTATTTAAGCATTCCTACAGCTCGTTTGCAAGAACGTTGTTCTTAAAAAGGTAATTTACCAATTGACGTTAAAAGTAATTTATAAACGCAATTATTTTTTGGAATCCTTGATTTTTTAGCTATTATTTGCATTAAAAAAACGAATTTCTATAATAACCTTAATAATATAGTAAATTATATTATGATTAATGAGTAGTTATTGATAACATACAGAAATTCTAACGAGCTTAGTATCAACCGGTTATATTTTTGTTCTAAATAATAATTGTGTTGGTGTTGCAATGAAAAATCGCGAACTACGTAATTGATATATTATTTATATTTATTTTGTAGGACCACAAACAATTTTGAAAAAAAAAACATATTTTTATATACCTACCTAATATTCAGTTGGTACGAGAAATTTTCAACTCGACAAGATAACAAAAATGTATATTTTGGAGAAGTTAAATAATCAGTTTCCATGTATATACACGTAAATTTAAGTCTTCCTCTAACATTAAATAAACAGGATCTCCATATAGTAACAGTAGCTTTATTGGTACTTTTTCCTCCATGAATTTATGACGAAATACCGAAATAGTGAAACTAGAACTAGTTTTACTGCAGGACTACGAAATAATTCTTTCCATAGTTCTATGTCGCTTTCATTTTTCAAAGAAAAGCTAATAATTCAACAACGTTAAAAAGTTATTTAGAGTTCTAAGCTATTCTTTTCAAATAACAATCTTGGAAAACAATTATTGTCTCCATGAAAATAATTTTTGAAATAAAATTTTATACAGAAAATTGTCTACTATTTTATATAATATTTATTTTCGAATACATTTGGGAATATACTTTGTGGTCAAAAACACAAAAAAAAAATAAAATTTTTAGAAAGTGTAGGTAACTTAGTGTGTGTTATGTATATAGGTATATTATTATTTGGATAGCACGGCGAGTGTTATATCGCGAACCGAGCCCGGAGGAGCACGAGACGCCGGTAGACGTCGTGGCGCCTGCCGGCGGACTGACTATGTGTCGTGTCCGATCTACGGACGCATCCCTTGGCTCCTATAGGGGTGTATGTTGGTGTGTTTGTATCCCTCCTGCTGGCTCTGTGATTGGAGTAACAGGGTGTCGCCAAAAACGTAGCGTGGAATCAAAATATGTATATGTGTGTAGTTCTGATGAATATTTTGTTTTAATAGAATGATCAACAACTAAGATTTTATCATATTATAGTCTTAGTTGCTACAGCTTATTTGAAACAAATATCTGCATCATATAATCTATAATTTATATGAATAAAATATTTGATTTGTTTATATTTATTCGTGATTATGAGCTATGGATGATGATATTTCATGGCAAATTCGCATTTTAATCTCTACATTTAGAAACAAAATAAAATATAGTTACTTCTTACCACAACAGTTTTATTGAAGGATGTACATTTCGAAAGCTAAGCTTTCATCTTCAGCGAATACTACATGAATCATTTATGATTCATGTAGTGTTCGCTGAAGATGAAAGCTTAGCTTTCGAAATGTACATCCTTCAATAAAACTGTTGTGGTAAGAAGTAACTATATTTTATTTTGTTTTTATTCCAACCTCATATATATTTTTATCTACATTTAGAATTGTGTATATGTGGTAATGTAACGATAAATTTGAGAACCGATAGACAGATTGGAACATTTTTTTCACTGTTAAAAAATTACACCTTGGAAAATAACACTGCAGACTATATATTATTACACTACGACGAAATGCGGATGATCAGTGAGCGAAAATAGCGATTTGCACCAGGGTGAAGTTGGGCCTAGCAGCTACTTTAAAATAAAATAGAAAAACAGTTCTAAGTTAGTGCTTTCACGGCCTCTGAAACGTCCCGTTCAAATTAACAGGCATGCATTTAAGAAGGGGCCAACCGTAAATATTTATATTCAACACAAGTACGTTTTTAGTGTTTTTTTGTTTCTGTAAAGCGGATCTTAAATGGCCGTATTGACTGGTGGATCTATTATGAAACGTTTTTCGATGCTATAATGAAAAATATTTGAAAACCCGTTAAATACGAACCATTATGTACCTGTTTTCGATGCTATAATGAAATATGGTTATGGTAATGAAATAAATAAATATTGTATCAATGTTAATGTTTTTAGAATGAGATGTACTGCTGTCAGTGAATCTACGCGGTGTTTAACATTAATTCAAGAAAGCTCTAAAACCATTCATGTGTTGAATAAAGAATAGTGTGCAACGCGTGTGCTAAATTTGTATGCGTCAGGCGAGATGTTTTCAGCTCTCGTGCAAATGTGCACTCGCCAAGACTCGTGCTTGTTCGCCTACTACTCGTGCTGAAAACATCCCGCCTGACGTATAAAGATGTATAAAGTTGCACGATATTTAGATACTATTATTGTTCTAGCTAAGTTTACTGAATAAAAGAAAAAAATCGTGTCTTGTGTTATATCACAAGCATGTTTTATATCTTTTAAAACAATGTAAAGAAAAGAAAGAAGTGAAATCTTTCAAAATGTTAACATGTGTAAAAATTAAAGATTTTTCAGTCAAAAACTCTGTTATTTCAAAGATACCTTGTATAGACATAAGATAAGCAGAGGAAGAGAGATGTACAAAGAGAGAAAGAGATAGCTGAGTTATATAGTAATTCCCTCCTCACTTGCACATCGCTCCCTCCCCCCGTTTTGCACCGGTGACGAGCTCAGGTGCGCGGGCACCTCATACATACATACATACACCGGTCCTTGTACCCAGTGATGCTTGCCCTAGTAAAGTTGTTCGCCTATGTATTTACCTACAATCTATATCTACGTTCTAATATACAGTGCCAGTAAACTCAAGTGCAATAGCTGTGAACTCACAAAAGTATCTTCTAACTGGGGGAAGCGGGGTTCTTCAATTTTGAGTTTTGATCAGTTTTTTTTTTAATTTACTTTAGGAAAACCGAAAACGATGCAAAAGAATAACTGCAGTATTTATTTGCTAAATAATTTAAATCTAGATTTAAGAATGTCATTTGTTTTCAACTTAATGAAAATATTGATTTAGTTGAAAACAACCGACTTTCTTAAATCTAGATTTAAAGATGTATAAGACATCAAAAAGCCAGTAGGTATGTGTTTTTTTAGGATTTTAAAAATTAGCCAAGTGGTTTATATTAATTATATCCATGATTGTATAAACAATTTTGTAATTCTGTTAGATTAACACGATCTATGGTTTTCCTATATAAATTTTCTTTTTTATTAAAATAATTGATATAAAATAATAATTGGTATAATTTGTTCACTCTAATAAAATTGGCAAATATCGAATATCATTTTATTGTGATGACCGCATAAATTTTATCAATTATTTTAATTGACAAAATTTGTTTGGCAATCAAACAATAAAATGTAGATTTAAAGCTAAAATTTGTATCAGAAACCCAGCGTAAATATTTCACTACTTGTTAAAGGTAATTAACATTATGAAATCAGATGATTCGGGTGTGTTTTTTGAAAATATTTCTACTATAAATACAAAATTGTTATCACTTAGTTGCATTTATAAGCTGAACTACATATTTATTAAAACTGCCTGTATTTGAGATTTTGTATAATTAATAAAAATTACCTAAATTAATGAGTTTCGTTAATTTCCTCGCTAGATTTTTCTCTTTCAAATTGATTTTTAATGTTTTTCTTTGATCTCACTTAATTACTTTTTTTTTATAATATTTAGCAGTATTGCTGATTGCTTGGCAATACAGAAATCTGAAACATTGCAGCGAACACTTTTTTAACATTTACATATTGTCTCAAAATTTTAGAATACAATAATAATAAGTATAATTGTCATGACTTTTTGTGTCAACATTAATACTTAATCCCTTAATTATTAATGGTAAAATGTATTTGCGATTTTTAACGTGTTATTCAACTTTATCAATATTAAGTTTTTGATGCATTTGATTATTGCGGATAAATCATGGAGAATTTTAGACCACTTAGCTGTTATTAAAAAAAGCAAGTGCGTGCCTCACCCACATAAGCGCACGGTTGAAGTGGAACCTCTTTAGTTTTCACTCTTCGTCAACCATGCGACTTCAAAAAAATAAATAAATAATTTTTCATTTTTTCAATTTGTTATTTTAATAAAAAAAAAAAAACAATAAATTTCATTGAAGAAGGTGATTGGATAAGCAGCCATTAGACCAGTCATAATCAATTCCTGCATTTTTAGAAAGAAAAAATCATTCCTTGCTTTATGAACATAGTTATTTTCAATTTAAAATTCGATGGAAAACACAATAAATAAAGCTATTGAAAAGGACTTAACATTATAACAATTGGTTACCAAGGTTACAAAAAGTGCGTGATTTTCAAGAAGCTGTAGCACACGTACCATTAGTACCACAAAAAAGTTGTCGGAATGAAAATTGTAGGAAATGTAATCCTCTTTAAAACATTGCATAGTGGAAGAATTGCTTCAGTCGACCGTTTCTGAGATATTTCGAAAAAAGTAATAAAGGTGGTAAAATTTCGAGGTTATTTCAAGATGGAGGATTTTTCCCCAAAGGGATTTTTTGGGAAGTTTGGGATATCAATCAGAACACTATTCTTTGACATTTCGACCAATTTTTAGCTTGAGGTTTCAAATGTCCGGGTTCGGGCAACTTTTTGTCGTATTTGCCTGAACTAATAGGAATTTAGGATTGTTTGAAAATCGTGTCATGGTAGTGTAAGGTCGCACATTCCGCCGCGATAGTGGGAAGGATCGGGTTCGATTCCCGACTGTGACATAGGTTGTAAAATTGATTTTTTCCTTCTAACAATGCAGGAATTGATTATGACTGGTGTAATGGCTGCTTATCCAATTACCTTCTTCAATTTCATAAACTCAGCCGTATAAACAAATTGCTTTATAATAAATTTAATATTCCATGTTACTCCATGTTGCCGCGAACCTGCAATGTTGCATACACTAATGCGTTTCTCCACGTTGTCGTCCTGCGTGAGCGCGTATTAGAATTAGCATCAAGCATGATGTTTGAATTTTCGCGTCGGTATTTTTCGTGTCGAGATCATTTCGATTCATTAGTCTCGCTAAAGAAGTTTCAATTGAAATATTCGACCTCTTTCGTAGGCGTTACCTAGTTCTTTTTCCACTGTACTTAGGTGTTATAAGCAAGGTTAATATAAATAAATTCTACACTCCCATTGTAGTAATATAATAAGAGTGTTAATATTTTGCCAATACCAATATCGAGTCAACCTGTGGGCAATAAATATAAAACCGTTCCACACGAACATAATATTTCATAGTAGATTTCAAACAATGGTTCTAATTAACAGAATTACTACCTAAACTTGTTGTATTTTCTATTCTTTAATATTCCTATTAATATAATAAAAATGAAAATTTTACGTTTGTTGCTCAATCACGCCCTAACAACGGAACCAACATATTTGAAAATTTGTACGAAGATAGTAAAGGTACTACTGTCCGACCAAAAAAAGAACGTCGGTGCGGAAGGGGATAGGCGCAGAAGGTGCTCACAATCTGTCACGAGCGTATTAACACAATACACAATGCCAGAATTAGTCTCGGAATTAGTCGTTCGTTTGCTTTCATGCCGCTTTCCCTAAATAAGAGCCCCTACGCTGCTATGCACATTGCACATTCTTTAGATTGGCGTTCTTTCGCTGGTCAACCCTTAGTAGTTCTCATTTCTAAAACCACTGATCCGATTGGCAACAAAATTGAGGCCAGGAGTTCTTACTGAGGCAAAAATTAAAAAAAAAACAAACATTGAAATCAGCACATTGTAACAAAACTGTTTTCTTACGTGGGTGGAATAAATTATTTATTTACAACAATTAAAAAATGTAACAAAAATAGATAACAATAAGATGTAACAATTATATCTCAATTCTTACAGTCAACACTGTTGACATAATAATAACACGAACAGTAATTCTTAAACGAACTGAAGAGCTTTAAATAACACTGAACAATTTATATGCTGTATTTATTTCCAATCGACACTGTCACACGACTCTCGTTGTTCTCTCCGGTGACTGCTCCGGCTTATATAGAGTTAGCAGCTTGACTCCCCCACGCTCGCGCGCTTTCAAGAACATTCCTGTGTCTTCGATATCATGCCACGCCTCACCATTGTTATTTGTTCTCGATGATTCTATTGTCGCCAGCGGCGTAACATCTGGGGTTTTGCTACAATATCTACCTTTTAATTTTTTATGAAATTAAAATTGCGTAAGTTTAGTATCAAATAGCACTTTTATTGGTTTTTATTATGCTAATGTTTTTTTTAATAACGAAAATTAAATAATTAACTATTTCTGGTCTCAGATAATACAATGTTATGTACCTACTTAAAAAAATTGTATATTAAATTTTTTTAGTTACGTAGTGGTTCAATACTCAGGTAAAGGAAAAGTTCATAACGATGTTATTCTACTATCACAAGAATATTAGTCAAGTTTTATAGTGTTTTCAGCTGAACAAGTAGAGAGAATTTTTTGCTCTTTCGTTTTGTGTAGTACATATAAAATATTAATTCTTCAAGATCAATATATTTTAGACTGCTTTCTTTATAAAAAAATTTTCAAGCCTTTTTGAAATTAATATACAGTCACATAAATATGAAACCAGAAATAAAAAGAACTTGAAAACAAATCAAATACATCTAAGCGTTGCTCGAGATGGTGTTCGCAATGCCATGATTCGAATATATAATAAAAGTCCGGAAGAAATACGTAATATAAAAACTTATGATAAAAAAACTCAATTTAAAAAAAAGTTGTAAACAAAAAAATATTATACCATCCTATCTTATCTGTACAGTAACCTGTAATTATTATAAATTGACACTATTAACATCCAATAAGGATTTTTTTAATAAAGAATTTTTTTATTATTATCCCTAAATCGGACTTTTTGAGTTGTGGTAGTTCACGGTGCTATATGCACGCTCGCCTTAGATCATCTTAGGATGATTACGTAATGATAATGCTTATTGTATTCGCCTATATATACGTACATAAATATCAATATTAACCATTATGGAAAGCTACCCGTAACATCATAAAGCCTTGTATGCTTATCTTCGGTATTACAAAATGGGATAATAACTTTTATTATTAGAGATTTCAGCATGTTTTTATGTATCGACATTAACCTGGCTAGCGAATGGATGGAGTGTAACGTAACGACATTGTCGGCAAAACAGATAACTTCTTCTTTCGGTACAGGATGGTACAATAACGATTCGATTTTTGACCACCTGTAAATAAGAGAAGTTTACCCACTGATTTATATTGTATGGATTGTGAAAGGTAATCATTGTGTGAAACCAAGCTGTGCATTGCCTTTTTGAAACGAGATTTTAAGAGCGAGTTCAGCTGGAACGCTTTGATTGGCTGGCATTTTTCAAACAAATGGGAAACATGTCTGTAACATAGCGTACGTTATCTATACTGACCTAGGAGAGTTAAATACAGCTGACAATGGAGCTTTACGTCATTTCGGCGACACACTACTTTCAAGTTTCATTAGAACCCAGTCAATCTATCAGAAAATGGGAGTCGGGGTTAGTAAAGATGTTTACACTTCAATAAATAAATCCAAATTGATATTTCTAAATATTAAATTCGTAGAAATAATAAATATCTATTCAATTGATAATTGTTCGAAAAATGTATTTATATTATTATATTTATAGAAATTTAGTTTCTTCAGAAACACGAAAAAAAACAAGTTTCCTAAATGTGTATTATTTTAGTTATTCCCTTCTTGGACACCCGGTATAAATTGGGTGTATCATAAAATATGCAACCCGGCTGATTCTCAACCGAGGAACTGCAAGTTGGTTGTCTTAATCAGTTTTGTAAACGTTAAGAAATATTGCAAAGCAGCTAAGGAAATTAACATATACAGAGCGTGTCAAAATTAAAGATCAGAAATAATGGAGTGTTTTATATAGACCAAAAGATAAAAAGAAAAAAGCTTATCTAAGTTAATTTCTAAAAAAGCTTCGTTGCTGACAAAAATATTATTCGTTCAAAATAAAACATTAGTAAGAATGGATTTTAGTAACAATGCTTCCATTTAACTACATTCTACATACATAATATATACATATACTTACTGTAACAATGAAAAAAATATGAGAATATTTATTAAACAAGATGTATACATCTACTTTCTGCTACTTAATAAACTACAGTAAACGTTTGTTTATTTGTTATATTTAATGAAAGCTATTTGCATTAATGTATTATTTCATATTTTAAACAAAATCAAGATTTTCCACTTTAAAGTTTTATTCTTTGGTGTTATGAAAACTTACTACTCAAAAGTTCCTTTTCAACGATACCCCACAAGAATACGTACAAAAAAATTTTGTTTGATCCCCGTTGCATGTACGAGCGCCCTTCTTAAATAAACCTTTTTAATCTTTGGGTGGTTAGCATGCTGGGCGCCGCAACCTTTAGACTGGACATGCCGTGGGTTCGAATCCTACCTGCGCTCATGGATATTTTGTGATGTTATTTAGTTTTAAGTTAGTCGTTATTTAGTGTAGTTGAAAGACGCTAATGACCTTAGATGTCGACGCGTCTATAATCTACAATAAATAATAATCTTTTGTTGTTATCTTCGTCTTTGGGTCGCGGTAACACATATTGTGTGAATTTTAAGTCCCTGTCTGATTTCGTTTATAAGTTAGAGGTCTGTAACAGACGTACAGACAGACATCGTCGGCACAACAATAGGGTTCTTTTTTGGTACGGAACCCTAAAAACGCATTCCTTATCTCAGCATTACGCTGAAAATTTCCACTGTAAGAGTGATAGAACAAAGTGTTTGTCAACCTCTGTGATTAAAAAAGAACGTGAAGAGGCAGCCACCAGTGCCTACCTCCTTTTATTGAGCGACACTTACTCTGGCCTGTTGCCCAGTATATTATTATCTGTCAATGATCCAAGTAATCGGTAATGGAGATGCAGATATCAAATGGTTGACCGTAGAACGTTCACGTTGTTTGTTCGTTGTGCAGGGAGTTGAGATTGGAGAGTTTTTAATCTACTTTTGATGCCTCATCACGTGTCACGAGAGGCGCGCGGACGTCTAAACATTAAACGGTATCCATTTATAATCTCTGTAATTCTAAGTTGCAAAATGAGAAACTGAAATAGAAATTTATGTATCATTGTATGCTCTGCATGAGCTACGTTTTGATTAAAGCGCTGTATGTCCTATAGTCTACCCACTGTAGCTCACGCCATTACTGCCTCAATGGCGTGCACATAAATGGGCACAAAATACACGGCCTCGACTGTTTACTGATTTCAAAACGATGCAGAATCTCTTCTACTTTATAAGAGTATTGTACAGTGATGGGTGCTGTTTTGGGTTTAATTGTTTCTATACATGGCTTTCGTTCTTCATCCCAAAACAATTTAGATGTTTTACGGGTTGAGGAGGTTGTTAACCTTACTCTTAACCTCAAGTAATCCTGAAGAGCCTATAAACCACTTATTCATCTGTCTTCTACCTGCCCGACAAGCGAAATCCTGTCAGTAATTGGAATACTCAAGCTCTACAAACAATCACGATAAGGTAATGCCTTTCATAGAAAAGCACTCTCTGAATGTTTGGTTAACTTTATTTTTCTCTTTTGTTTTCGCTTTTCTGTTTGTAAAGTACAACAAACAAAAAACATGGAACAAACTTGAAAAAATCCAAAAACAAAGCGATGCCCTAGTTTTGTCTTATTTATTATCAACTGCAATCTTTTTTTTATATTTGAGAAAACTACCCTACAATCATAGTGGTCGAATACCCTATCTAAATGTAGTTTGACACACACAAAACACCTAAACGAACTAACGACTAACTAGTGAACTCTGTATACTAATATGGATAGTTGATAGCGATTAAAAATGGGTTTTGTATGTGGAGAATGTTCAAATACATATTTTTCAAGACAGGCATTTATGTTCAGAAAATTAAAATGAAAACTTCAACATAAGGCTTGTAATCTAATTCTATCTCTAAAAGTCGATCAATTTTCTGACATTTTAAAATAAAACTTAATTAAAATTTATTTTTCTATTCTAATTTCTCAAGAACACTGTTATTGTATAAATTTTGGACATCCTAATATCTCAAATATTAATAATAAATTAGATTTTATTTTGAAATATCAAAAAAACTGATCGACTTTTATAGAAAGAATTAGATTACAAGCGTTACCTGAAGTTTTCATTTTAATTTTGTGAACATTAATGGCTGTCTTGAAGAATATGTATTTGAACATACTCCACATACAAAACCCATTTTTTAATCGCTATCAACTATGACGTTTTGTATCCATTTATTGGCAGTGCAAATAAATAAATATTATTATTATTATTATCCATATTAGTATACAGAGTTAACTAGTTAGTTGCTACATTCGTTTAGGTGTGTTTGTGTGTTTCAAACGACATCAAGATAGGGTATTCGACCAATCAGAATGGACCCTGACTGCACGGCCTAGTCGCTTGTCAATAATAGAGTAAAATAGTTCAAATTTTTATTAATATACCTTCCTATATAAGGTATATCTTAATGAAGTAATTAAAATTTCGGGTTCGGTTTTATCCGCCACTGTCCGATACGGCGGTCCTGTAGCATCGTGCTATAAGCAAACCATTAGTGTGCTCCACAACACCTCAGACTAACAAACGTCGCGGCGGTCTCCGCCGTTCTCTCCTCTCAGCTCTGTCGGCGGTGTGCTGGCGTACAGGCGCGTGTGCCAACCCTACCTAATGCCCAATTTAGAAGAGATTTCCCTGTTATAATCTTTAAAGTCCTCCATGTGTAACTTTGTGCACTCAGATGTGTGATTCTATTTTCCTATATGTGTGTTATGCATATTATGCAATGCTATATCCTTTTCTATTTTATTCGCAGGAGAGAAAATTGATTATAAAAAATAAAGTAAAAATATTAGAAAGTAGTACATTTTCAGTAGTAGAATGAAAATAGTAAAACACTAAATTTGCTTCCAGAACAAGATATAAAACTCTTTATTTAATCAAAAGAGATGGACGACATGTTTCGAGAGCTTAAGCTCTCATCATCAGGTCAATTTAAAAAAACAAAATTTTACAATAATTGAAAATTGCGTACAAATAAGTTCTTTGTTACTTTAAGCATCTTGTAGTAAGTTTGTAATCAAAAAATTGTGACATTTTGAAGTAAAAAATAAACGCGTTTATTTTTTACAAACTTACTACAAGATGCTTAAAGTAACAAAGAACTTATTTGTACGCAATTTTCAATTATTGTAAAATTTTGTTTTTTTAAATTGACCTGATGATGAGAGCTTAAGCTCTCGAAACATGTCATCCATCTCTTTTGATTAAATAAAGAGTTTTATATCTTGTTCTGGAAGCAAATTTAGTGTTTTACTATTTTCATTCTACTAAGTATTGAACAAGAAGCAAAAAACAAAGTCTCACTATACACAATAGTACATTTTCGTTTGAGACTGCGTCATCTATTTAATAATTTTAAACTTAATTATCTATTAAGAAAAAGTTCAGAGAATCTCTTTGTAGATTCAATGCTTTTCAACTTTTATTTTAAATATTTTAAGTATAAGTTCAACTGCATTTTCAAACGTTTATCTATTTTGTGATCGGATTTTTGGAATGATTCTTCTAACGGTTTTATTGAATTTTTGCTGTTGATACTGAAATAATGAAATTCTATAGTGTTTAGACTCTGTAGGGCCTAGGGCTTAGGCTACGTAATAAACACCCCACTAGTTGTACGATTCTTCTTACGTGGATTTCTAACTATTGGTCAGTTATTTTTTACGTATGGTGATAGTTTATGGCTTATTTTCCGACGTTGCCGGGGGTTATATTTACATTTGATATTTCTGTGACTCGTCTTAGTTCTTGTAGAGTTTTTTCTTAACACCGAAAATTAAAAAACAAGATTTTAAACATTGCGTTGCCAAAAAAATTAATAAAAATGTCATTATCAAATTTTTTAATTTTTGATGGTATAGGTATATGGATTGAATAACTTTTTGCCGTATTTTTAAACTTGAAGCGAACTACGGGAATTCTTCAATAGTTGATTAGCCTATCGCCTATTGAAACAAAATGGATAATGATTCGTTGAAAAATAGCAAAAATATCGAGAATAGTCCATGACGAATGAAACACGCTGTAGATATGCAATAAATAAACAGTAGGAAAAATTTTGAAAAACAATAAATTTAGAATCGACGATGGTTTTATTTAAATGAGTTTTAAAACTTTTATTAGTATTGTGAATGATGCAAAATTGAGTAACGTTCTTTTAAATTCTTATTTAAAAATTTGTTTACTGTAGAAAATAAAATCTGTGAAATGAGTTTATTAAATTTATATTTTTTTTTTTGAAGAAAACATTACAACGAGATTGAGAGAATTAATGTGATTTTAAAATTAGATTTTTGTATCTGTGTTGTTTTATGTAATAAAAAACTGTGTACAATTTTTAAACAAGTTAAAGAAAAACCTTTGACTGTAAATTGGATTTACATTATAGCAGAAATTTGCACATAATATTTATTTTTAAATACCTACATAATTATATAATGTAGAAAAGTCTTGTACGAAGAACTCACTGATGTACAAAGCTTAGTTTAATCAATCGTTATTCATGTTTTGTGACATCGTAAATTTTTTTTATTTAAGGTGAAATAGACACCTTAAATAGTCATATAACCTTTTTTTTTGTTTTGTAGTCTTTTAACTCGTACAATTTAGTCTCGTTTATTTTCGTGAAAATCAATCTCAAAAAATTTTATATCCAAATTTTATGTATATTATACTGTAGCAAACCCCAAGATGCTACGCCACTGCCTCCAATAGAAACCACAGTAGTAAAGCGTGGAATGGTAGCGAAGATCCTAGACAACGCTAGAGAATTCGAGAACGTACTAGGCTGGGCCGCGTAGCGTATATAAACAAGCCGGTACGAGTGAAGCAGTCGAATCAGTCAGTACAGTGATATAAATAGTGGAGTGGATGTAAATAAATAGTACTGAAGTAACCGAGTAAATGACCGACATAAATAAACGTTAGAAATAAATCTGATATAAATACAGTGACATAAGTAATTACAAATAAATAATCCTTGTATATATAGTTATTCGTTAAGTGTTATTTAAGTGGCTCGTTTAGTTCAATAATTACCGTTTAAGTTTGTTTTTTGCTAAAATTGACTTTTCGTTGTTGCATTTATTGTTATTGTACTTTTAATTATTGTAAATAAATATTTATTCCGCCAACTCAGAAAACAGTTTTGTAACAATACTATATAGCCAGGCAGGCGATTTTTCCTGCAGTACACTGATCTCGCACGGCCAAAATGAGATAGATAATGCCCATATTTGTAGGTGGATGTACTTTAAGGTCACTACACATACCCACTATTATAGACATAGTGAAACTGCCGCATCTATATTTTACTGTCTATTTTTAAATAAATAACAAGGGTTATACCAAAATTTACATTAATTTGTTGCTATTCACTGATTATTATAATCAGGGTGAAACCGTGTAAACAGAATTTTTTTCATTCAGAGAACTCATTAAGGATCATTAATAATAGGTGATCATCCACAGTAAACCATGTAAATTTGCCTTTAGCAAATATAAATTCTAGAAGTGAAATGTTTGTTTAATCTCGATTTTCTCAGAAAAGCATTTTATCGATATTTTTCTCGCGATAACTGTACACCCACTCAATGTATAGAGAACTAAATGAGGTCTCAAAATTTTTGTCTTCGTTGTCCAAGACCTACCAGATCATTCAAATTATTTCCTTTGTTTGCAGTGTTTAAGTTTCTGATTGATGCTGAATTTTATTTTATCAATGAATATTTTGAAATTTTAATTTTTAATCGTGTTTATGTCTGGTTAATGTCAGAAAACTTATCTTAACCCAAGCGTTGCTGGATCAAATATACATTATGTTTGAGTGTAGAAAGTAGACAATTCATCAAGTTTTACTAAAATCGGTTCAGCGATGCTATGATACAAACAGACAGACAAATTGTTGAAACTTATTCCCTCTAGGTATCACAGAAAAAAACCCGAAAATTCCATAAGAAAACGAAGTTACAGTCAAAGATCCCTTTTCTACTTTAGTAGTATTGGCAGTCAATTTTGAGAAAATTATTTATTTGTAACGAATAAATATTAGTTTTGTTATATATTTTAAAAACATGTTTTTGACTCAACAAATATTATACTTTTTGCATGTAACATGCTCTAAGAAATCAATAATTTTCGTAATTCTTTGGAGCACAATTCTGTTCATGATTAAGGCACTTAGTAATCTTAGCAATCTTGACGTAACTAAATGAACTCCACCTTCTGATCTTGTGAAGAGTTTGTTCGTATCTAAATAGACAGTACATGCAAATACAAACATGCTATATTCTACATTTCTATAGCCTGTTCTATGTGTATATCATCATTAATTTAGCTACAGATGTTTATTAAAATTCTTCTCATAAAAAGTTTCAAAACATGAACGAATTTTCAGTACAATTTCTCCAAGGTTGTAGGTATCGACTTACATAAATGAAGAAATTATTTAGCAATTATTAAAAAGGTACAAATAGAAGCAAATACAATGTGTTAAACATTTCCCGAAATGTGATACCTGTACCACTAGTGGCATGCGAAGGATTGTAGATGGTTTATTTTTATTTATTGTAGATTATAGACGCATCGACAACTCAGGTCATTAGCGTCTTCAATACAACAAATAACATATTTGTGTATTAAAATCCGCCAGCCGGCATTCACAAACCGACTGGTACGAGTTCGGGTCTCTGGGCGCACTAATTCCCAAAGAATTATAATAATAATAATATATTTATTAGTCAAACACAATAAAATTGTACAGACATTGTCAAGATACATATAAGATCACAATAGGTTGAAGTTTACTTTTTTGAAGCCCGCAACCATATTACACTTGTAGTACTCTTCAAAACTATAAAAAAGCTCCAATATTAAAAATGTTTTAATAATTTTTATAAAATATTTATATGAAAGTCCTTTGATTTTGTCAGGTAGTAGGTTATAAAATTTTTGACCCATAAAGTCGGGACTATGTTGATATATTTTAATTCTATGATATAAAACAACTGTTTAGAAACATTGGAATGCAATTGCGATAACAACTACATCCCAATGTCCCCCCTGGGGGGATTGTAGACGGTACAGAGTAGATAATGCGCTTTTAAAATAAAACTTTACCTACCGCAATACAGTCTTCTTAAATAGGTATACAGAGGCTGAATCAAAATTTAGATTGGTCGGTTTTGTTTCTAGGTCAAATAGTTTTCTAATGCGAACAGGGGGCTCTTATGTCGCGATTTTGGACAATAAAAGGAAATAAAACAATTTTTTTATTCTACTCAATTAATCTATATAGATATCTAGCGTGTCTGTCTTCAAAAAATTTAATTTTGTTGTCGCCTTCTTTAGAAAATCAATCAAACAACGAAAACACTATTCGTTTGTTTGCTAGTCGACTCGATTTTTTCGACTACGTTTGCTACTCGACCGATACTCGTTTTTACTAGCACATCTCTAGAATTTTGCGATTGATCAAATTTCACATTACTGTATACAATTCAACATTTTTGATTGCGGATTATGTTCCCCTAAGAGAAATCTCGTTCGTTGTGAGACAGCCTGTATTTATGTACATTTACATTTACTTGAGGTGCGGTCACAGCGGGCGGCCTACTCATTAGCCCGGGATCACAAACATCTATATCCATTTCATCTCACCAGCACACTTACACTTAGGTACACCTAACCTCAAAGTCCATGTATTACCGGCTTTGTTCCCTGCTACTACAATCTACCGGTCTACAAGTGTTCCCTACTAAATTATGGACACAAATTCACGCCTAGTTTTTACTGAATTATAAAAATGCAACGACTGAAAATGCGTTTATTGCGATCAACGTTTTATTCATATTAAAGTACAGCGTTTCGTAAACTGGGATCCGTGAGTATATCCAAAAGAGCCCACGGACTCATCTCTGGGACATATAGGAAAAAAATGGTCCGTATAGTTTACACTACACACTACAGAAGTGAAATGTACTTATGCAAAATCTACATACGTCCGGCAAATGGTGATTCTAGTTAGTAATCTGGAACGCCATTGTTTGTAAGTGTGTAAAGTTATACTTGTATGGATGTAAACATAATATAAGTTATACATATTGAAACATTTATACCTCTATAATATGGATCGAAACATTAATTAAATAAAAATAAAAGCATATTGTTATGTCTGCGAACACGTCGAATAACCAAGGTCTTGTGAAGTCACAACGCTTGTTTCTATTTTATTTATGTGAGCATTTATCTGAAGCAATTCGCTCACGTTATTGCCAGTTTTTCAGCTACTGCTCAGCCACCTTTATAGACCGAGAGCTAGTGACAATTTTTTGGTGTTATTTATTCAAGGCCTTATTTTTGTGAAGATGTTGAGGGACGCATATTAAAATGTCCTGAGAAAGGAATTTTGCTAGATAGCAGTATGGGAGGGATTAATCCGCTCTCTTGCTCGCCTAGGTGTTAATATCGTTCTGCAAAGGGGTTAATACCGACATTTTGTTCTGCAAATTGAAATTATATGCTTAAAACAGTCGCCGTAACAACATGTTAAAATTTGAACCTTGAACTAATAATATAAAATTCGTCGGGTACATGACACGTTTAGGGTGATCTGCCGCCCCTTTAATACCGACCAATCGATCTGCAAATATTATAATGGCATTATTGGGGTCACCGACAAGCTATACAAACAATCTCAGTCTTGAAACAATAATAAGTGAGACCATTTTTGGGGGCGATCTGCATCCCTCCCATATAGCTATCTAGCAAAATCCCTTAGTCAGGACACTTTAATATGCCTCCCTCAACATCTTCACAAAAATATGGTCTTGAATAAATAATACCAAAAATTTGTCACTAGCTCTCGGTCTATTAGTAGAGCGAGATTATATGACTATATTTTTTTCTCAAACTATTAGACTGACGAGAATTCTGACAGTTTTTCTGTAATCTATACCTACTAACCCTAATAATGTCAAATTTTTAACTTTAGAAACCTAGAAAATTAGCCCCCCCCCCTTATCTTGTAGGTTTCAAAAGTTAAATTTTTTTTAGAGGGCCAAACTTACACCCAGTAAAAATATTTCATTACCATTGATTATCGAATTATGTGCGCGTTAGCATCATGCAAAATTTCAAATTCCTATGTCACACAGTTTTAGAGAAAAAGGTCTGTGACAGACAGACGGACGGACTCACGAGTGATCTTATAATGGTTCCGTTTTACCTTATAAGGTACGGAACCCTGAGAATGGAAAATTTTTAACTCAACTACCGATTTGAGAAATCGTATTTTTTCAGAATGACACATCATTATTAATTTCGCAATATTGTACAAGCGGAACTAGATCCCTAGAAAAGATTTTTTTTTAAGTTGGGTGGGATAAAAAAATGGGTGTGTGCTTATGACCACACGACAGAAGTGAAAACTTCAGATTTTCTAATTTTAAAATATATACCTATATAATTTTTTAATCACACAGTTTAATCATAAATATATTAAAATCGGCCTATACAATTAAATTTAATGAATATAATACCTAACGATAATATTAAGTTTTAGTGTCATCTGTTAGCGTACTTGTGAACTACAAAATATATGTTTTAGTGTCATCTGTTAGCGCACCTGTGAACTACAAATGACTTTTTACCCGTATTAAGTTTTTAGTGTCATCTATGACTATGAACTACACACCAGCGTATAGCAAATAGGTGTTCGTGTTTGAGCCGAGGTAGCCCCGATTGTCACCGTCGGGTGCGTTTCACAACACTGTTGTTACAGCCCAGGAAAAGCGCGCTTAAGAAAGTTTTCACTTCAAAAAGATACGTGAATTGACTACTTGTCATATTAAAATGTAAATTTGGATCGATTTCTTAAAAAGATTTTTGTGAAAATCGTAGAAAAACGTAGACAGGCAGGCAATTACAATTTTTTTAACTTCCCATTGGAAGTTATTGTAATGGGTCCAAAAATCGAAATCAAAATGTATCACAAATTTTTATGTTTCAAGGTCACTACACTATTTTTACACTGCTTTTAGAAAGATGTCTGTGTGTGTGTGTGTACGTATGTACGTACGAGTTCATTTCTTTCTAAGACGAAATCTCGAGAATGAAAAATGATATCCACTACGTTAGGGTGCCAATCGACGCGTATTAACGTAAATATGATCTGAAAGAAATTTTTTCAAAATCGGTTCAGCCGTTATTTTTTCTTAGCCAAATAGACTCCAAAAAAGTAGATTTTACACAATATCTCGCGAATAAAAAATTATAGCGACTTCGTAAGGGTGTCAATCGAGGCGTGTTAATGTCATTTTATCCGATATAAATTTTATAAAAATCGGTTCATTCGTTTTTTTTTTTTCAATTATTGTTAAAAAAAAAATAATAATCATGTTTTAATGATTAAAATGATTACTTTTCTGTGTAATATCTAATTTAATTATTATTATTAAATTTTATTTTATAAAAATCGGTTCATTCGTTTTTTTTTTTCAATTATTGTTAAAAAAAAAATAATAATCATGTTTTAATGATTAAAATGATTACTTTTCTGTGTAATATCTAATTTAATTATTATTATTAAATATTTGTCAAACTGGGAAGTTCGTCGTGTGGACCTCAAGGGTCGCACTTTAGTCCTAATAAACGACCCACCTCACGGCTTGTTATAGATAGATATTATTGAAATAGACCATCAGCACATTGCATTGTGGTGCAAGGCGCAGGTGAATACGAAACTATTACCCCATTTCACGGTTGCCCACCCTGTGAACAATTACAATATCATCCGTTCAGTCTGGCCGTGATATGATTTCACAAATCCTCCCATTCACCGGACAACGCAGCCAGTTTCTACAATCTTATTACTATTATTATTATAGAAACGACGTTTTATCGGTTTTCCTAGTGCAGGTTGAAACTGAGAGTTTCAACCCGCTAAACAGGTACCGAAAATCGCATTTTCAATAGAGAAGTAGGCGGTCCTAATATGAGCGTGAAATTTAAAATGGAGTCGATTGTGTGGGGTTTAACGGAATATTCATTACTATTCTCTTAAAACACATTTCTTACCAAAACAAGCCGTGAGGTGGGTCGTTTATTAGAACTAAAGTGCGACCCTTGAGGTCCACACGATGAACTTCCCAGTTTGATAAATATTTAATAACAATAATTAATTTAGATATTACACAGAAAAGTAATCATTTTAATCATTAAAACATAATTATTATTTATTTTTAACAATAATTAAAAAGAAAAATAACTGAACCGATTTTTGTAAAATTTATTTCGGATCAAAATGACGTTAACACGCCTCGATTGACACCCTTACGAAGTCGATATAATTTTTTATTCGCGAGATATTGTGTAAAATCTACTTTTTTGGAGTCTATTTGGTTAAAAAAAAGAACGGCTGAACCGATTTAAAAAAAAAATTTTTCAGATCATATTTACGTTAATACGCGTCGATTGGCACCCTAACGTAGTCGATATCATTTTTCATTCTCGAGATTTCGTCTTAGAAAGAAATGGACACATACGTACGTACGTACGTACACACACAGACAAAGTAAAGCAGCCAGCATGCGTTTGAGGTAGATAGCGGGCGCTCGCTGACGCCGACCGCAGGCACAGATCGGCCGCCCCTAATATTTAGCCTGGGTCTAGTCGGCCATATGGAAAGTCCGCCACTGGGGGTACAATAAAGATGTTTACATATTAAAAACCTTGCTTAAGTTATTCCCTCTCATACGAGGTCTCCCTGAAATCGTTTTTAGAAACTTATCCTCCGATATTGGTAAGGGATTTCTGTAGTGTATTGAATCTGCTGCATATAACTATACAGTTTAAGAAAAAACTATTCCACTGAGACGCATCGGGCAACTCGTTACCTGAGAGTTAATTAGCTTCGGCTTATCCTTCGGTGCTGAACGACGCTGGCGGCGACTGAGCCGACGCCTCAGACGACGCTAGTTCACCCCGCTTCGTCGTCTCCACAGCACGATATGACCTGAGCCTTCTTCTGCTTTCCCTGAAACAAAACAGCTCTACTTATTCATGAACTTGCATTAAAGCTATGAATAAACCTTATATGAACAGTGTGTTTATGAATTGAGTTTACAAAAGCAGCACAATGTTTAATTCGAAGTTGCTATATTTAAATAGAGCAATTTGATCCTTGAAAACAGTTTTAAGAATTGTTGTCCTTCAGATTTTTAGTTTGAAAATATCTCTGCAAGTAACTTATTTTGAATTATTTTATTATAGATTTCTTTAATTTCGTAATTGCACTAGGTCACAAATAGTAACAGATTTTTAGTTTGGAAAGCTGTCATTAAATCGCTGCTAGTTATTATAACTTATTTTTAAAATATAGATAAATGTGGTGGAGGCACAAATATTAATCACGGCACCTCCACCACATAACTGGCTTTTAACTGTTAGTTCATCCGCCGTGATAGTGAAAAATTCGTGTTTGAGTCCCGACTGTGACAATTTGGTTGATAAATAAATTTTTCTATATTATAATGTAATATTACATAACTTGGCTGATTTCCAATACTTATCTCAATTGTATTTCAACAGTCGTATTAAATTCAATCTTATATTGATATTACTTAATATAATTAGTGCTTAAATTTGATAATTTGTAGTTTTCAGATTTTTTTATATACGCCTAATGATCTACCTTGATTCCAAATTTCAAGTTTTTAAGTCACCTAGAAGTGGTCAATTTTTTTTATGAGTCAATCAGTCAGTGAGCGAGTGATAAAAATGGCACTTTTCAGACCTTAATAACTCAAGAACTATAATTGGTTTATTCATGAAATTTGGAATTCTAGGACCTAGGTGTTCAAGAGGGCCTTATTACGACATGGAAAATTGCAAGTGTGTAGGTCTAATATTTTTTTAGTTATGGTGGGTCGAAAGTAGCTCGAAATGGTTCGTGTAAATAAATACGCAGTTAGTGTTGCCGAGCTTGGCTGACACACTGCCGTGTGTCTAGATCTGCAGTATTTGGTTAAAGTAAAAAATATAGAAATCGAGTCATATCTAGAATACGCTTCTGGTGCTTTAAAGAATGAATTCATAAAATGTGCATAAAATTACTTTAATCTATTTTATAAGTAATTATTTTAACTTTGTTATTTATTTTAATAAGTTCTTTATATTTTACTTTTAAAATTCGACAGATAAAGTTTTTAAAACGAATTTTTTAATTATGGTAAACTCGTAGGTTTGCAGATTTTTTAAAGGAGTTTATTTGTTTTTTATTGATGTTGCTCATAAAAAATAGTTATATAATAATTTTATATTTAAATTTAATAACTGAGCACATTGTGAATGATTATGATTTGTCATTATATTGCTAGCAAATAAGGAGCTAATAAACATCGGTTAAAAATTTTGCAAATAAAAATAAATTAAAAGATAACTCAGGCTTTCAAAAATTTAATTTTCAATTCATGGTTTATCGACTGACAAAAGATAAAATTTTCAGTTGTATAAACTCATGTTTTTCCGGTTTTTGTTGCGCGAAAATGTATTGGCATATTAAACTAATGTCTCTATATTTATTTAATAGATGTCAATTTAATAGTCTATGTTAGAATCTAGATCTAGTGTCTTCAGATTTATGGAGCTTCGGGTGTAATAATGGAGATGTACCTGAAGGAAAAATCGCCACTTAATTTCTTTTAGAGGAAAATTTATGCTTGATAGAAAATGCATTGGATAATAAACGTCCGATGAACATGTTCTACAACAGGAGTGGCAAACGTATTAGTTAAAAAAAATATTTTTTTAAATAATGCAAATTACATATAGACATTCGTTAAGGTCTCACTTAAAAATGTAGACAACCGGCAGGTATGGTACTCTTTTTTGTGTTAGGAACTGATTAATAAGTTGTATTTAGTTACGTAGGTATACATATTTTTGAAATTGATGTATTGTCATTGTTGTTTGAAAATTGAATATTTATGATCATAGTGTTGCTCTGATAAAGACAGCGACATTTTTTAATAAGTATTAAATAATTAAAACCTATAAGCATTAATATTCTTTTATTTAACGATAACATTTTGTTTAATGATTTGTCTTTTTAACTTTCTTTCAGTCACTTTACTCAATACTCAATTGTACGAAACGCATAAAGCGAACAAAATGATTTTTGGTTTTCGCCCATATTTGTATTGCTCAAGTTTTGACACATCTAGAGCAGCTGTACTATAGGTTTAGGTATTATATAATGGCTGGTTTTATTGCTTTTTCTCTTACATCAACATTGTCCAGCCATTCTTCTTTGCACTGTACGATCAACTCGCATCTTTCTTTTTGTTATTAAAAATGGACGTGTACCTATTGAAGATTTTAAAAGACTCCTTACAAGCTATGCTATAATACCTAAAATGTATTATTATAAAGAAATTAATTAAAAAAAATTTTTAATATAAACCATACATCATACTTAAAACTCAGGGTTTTAAAGGTTCGTCATTTCTCAGCTTCTATCGATCCGATTTTCATGAAACTTAAAACATATTATTTTAAGCGCGATCCAATGTAAGTACCTACATGCATTATTATATAACTTCAATTAGTAGGAAGGTTTGGGAGATGGACCTATGCGAAGAACTGGTGCTTAGGCTAGTTGCACAACGAATGTACCTATCTATAATACTTGAGTATTATCATATATGTAATACTACTATATCAGCTTGAGCGAGAGGCATGTTGTCGACAGTAGAGCGTAGATAATCGTTTCTCTGTCGCACAACCTTAGATATTCATCTACATTATACATGCTGTACCACAATCCATGTATATTTTGATGAAATCGGATGGGTTTCAAAATTTCCCGACCTTTCTAGGTACCTCAATAATTTTTTTCTGAATCGGTGGATTGGTCATGAAGGACCTAGACCTTGGACGGTGCCGCGTTTTCAAGAAATAACCATATTTTATTTTTTTACCTGGAGTTTCAATGGTGTATCTCTCACAGAATAATAATATTAATATCCGATCTCATGAATACATATTAGAAATATAACGTCCAGAAAATAATCCCTGAAATGTTTGCAAATTTGTTCCGGAACGCTGCTGACCGATTTTTAGTAGGTACACTGATCACATGTAAAGAATATTCCTAATTAAATAAAATTTTACTTGTATTTTGTATAAAAACTCATATAATAACTCTTAATGACTTTTTTTTAAATTAAGTCAATTTCGTTAAAACTCTGAAATTATTAGGACACCTTAGAAATACAGTAATTCTTTTCAATTCCCGGATTTTCCAATGAAGGCCACTCACAGATATTGCCTATTTTTAACAAAATAAGGGAAAATCGCAAGTACCTATAGATATTTTGCACTGATTTCGAAATTAATTACGTTTTAAGGCGGCGTTATACTTGTGGTATTGTAACAAATACCAATGGCATTTGACGAACTATTTGCCAACGTATCTAGTTGTGAAACAACAAACATGTATGTTTTACACATTTGACAAACTTGTGTATAGGTATATTGGTACTAATTCTTTGTTTTACAAACATTGGCCCACTTTGATGTGTGATAATTTACCGACATTTGATTTTTGACAAATGGCAAACATTAGCCAATTTTTTCAGATTTACATTATAAGATAGTTGCCAAATATTAACACGTTCACTGCCGGCCACTTTTGCACGGCGCACGTCAGTAGCCGGCATCAGAACTTTGAAATATTGCAGTATTTGAGCGTCATGCTCCATAGCGGCACCTAAATATAAAAAATGTCGAAACCGATAATGTACTGATTATATGCAGTATGACGTTCTTAAGAGGCCGGAGTAAACACAACACTCTCTGTTAATAGCCGACACAGTACTGAGCTGTACTAGCTACTTATACCTGTGGCACACATGGTGTGACATTGGCCCTTAACAATAACAGTCGATGGCACACGGTGTGTGACATCGGCACTAAACGAGGGCAGTATAGCCTAGATGATAGCGTGCTTGGCGCCGCAACCTCTAGACTAAACTGCCGTGGGTTCGAATCCCACCTGCGCTCATGGATGTTTTGTGATGTCGTTTAGTTTTAAGTTAGTTGTTATTTAGTGTAGTTGAAAGACGCTAATGACCTTAGATGTCGACGCGTCTATAATCTACAATAAATAAATAAAATAAATCGGCACTAAACGTGTTAAATAGTTGATATTTGGTATTTCACAAATGCCACACGTGTAATGCCGCCGTTAAATAGGTTCTTCACATAATATGACAGATCCCAATAAAACGTGTAAGATTGGTTTCAATATCGCAATGGCGATAAATAATCACCTAACTGTCCACGTGCTTGGTGTTATTTTAACCTCGAGTGTTTTTAATTTACGTCATTGAACTGATTGACCGTTCAGAATGAACATTGCGTCAAACCCGGCTCAAACTTTTAAAGATTTTGTGAACAGATCTTTTCCATTTGAAAATAATGCGACGTGAGTGTGACAATCGTTTGTTTTCTTTGTCTTTTACGTCATTATACGTCCGTTAACGGTAACAGATAAATGCACAGTGATAAGATAAAACTAATGGCGGAGAACGGATTTTTTGAGCTCTGGGCAAATTATTTCCCAGTACCAACTCCTTTTGGGGTTAAGTGAAATTGAAAATGTATTGTAATAACTTAATTTTAACTTCCCATTGGAAGTTATTGTAATGGGTCCGAAAATCGAAATCAAAATGTATAACAAATTTTTATGTTTCAGGTCACTACACTATTTTTAGAAAGATGTCTGTGTGTGTGTGTGTGTGTGTGTGTGTACGTATGTACGTATGAGTTCATTTCTTTCTAAGACGAAATCTCGAGAATGAAAAATGATATCGACTATGTTATAGGGTGCCAATCGACGCGTATTAACGTAAATATGATCCGAGAGAAATTTTTTTAAAATCGGTTCAGCCGTTATTTTTTCTTAACTAAATAGACTCCCAAAAAAGTAGATTTTACACAATATTTCGCGAATAAAAAATTATATCGACTTCGTAAGGGTGTCAATCGAGGCGTGTTAACGTTATTTTGATCCGACATAAATTTTATAAAAATCGGTTCAGCCGTTTTATTTTCCTTTTTTTACTTATTGATAAAAATAAATAATAATTATGTTTTAATGATTAAAATGATAACTTTTCTGTGTAATATCTAATTTAATTATTATTATTAAATATTTATCAAACTGGGAAGTTCGTCGTGTGGACCTCAAGGGTCGCACTTTAGTCCTAATAAACGACCCACCTCACGAATTGATAGATTAATTATTTTAGAACACATTGTTTGAAGTTTATTTACTTTAGGAGAACGGAAAACAAGACAAGAATAACAATATCTATTTGCTAAATTTTTTTAATGTCCAAGGTTTCAACATTAATTGTGGCTTCTTCGGGACCTGTAATTTTAATGTTAAGGATTTGTTTTAAAATTTAGTTATATAAAATTAGTTTTTTCAAATATAAAGTTGTAAAACTGTCTTCTCTTTAAAGTATACAACTATGTCATTCTCTCTTTACTATAAGTTTCGAATTAGTTAATCTACACAATGTTTACTAAATATTGGTCGGACACTTTTTTTCAATTTCATTTGTTTAAAAAAGTTATAATAGTAACATGACGTGTTAACAACTGCTCTGATCAACTTATTTGATCAGC
This sequence comes from Mongoloraphidia duomilia, assembly GCA_039654895.1. Lineage (NCBI taxonomy): Eukaryota > Metazoa > Arthropoda > Insecta > Raphidioptera > Raphidiidae > Mongoloraphidia > Mongoloraphidia duomilia. The sequence goes on along the minus strand of CM077524.1, from coordinate 42,715,808 downwards.
TTATCGGTGTGACATCGACCGCCAGTGCGTTAGACAGACTATGCTGCAGACATCCCGGTGCGTGTATCGCTGTTGTTTCCAACACGTGCTCTATATTACAAACAACAATGTCAATGAATTCCCAACTGGTGTAAGAATTATGACGTAGACACAAAATCTCTTAGATTTTCATTGACGAACTAAATTAATAATAATAATAGTGATATGATGTTTTGATCATTTGTTGTCTTTTTTATTATCAATTTTTGTATCATAAATCTTATTAACTTCCCATTGGAAGTTATTGTAATGGGTCCGAAAATCGAAATCAAAATTTTTAACAAATTTTTATGTTTCAAGGTCACTACACTATTTTTAAACTATTTTTGAAAAGATGTGTGTGTGTGTGTTCGTACGTACGTATGTGTCCATTTCTTTCTAAGACGAAATCTCGAGAATGAAAAATGATATCGACTACGTAAATATGATCTGAAAGAAATTTTTACAAAATCGGTTCAGCCGTTCTTTTTTCTTAACCAAATAGACTCCAAAAAAGTAGATTTTACACAATATCTCGCGAATAAAAAATTATATTGACTTCGTAAGGGTGTCAATCAAGGCGTGTTAACGTCATTTTGATCCGACATAAATTTTATAAAAATCGGTTCAGCCGTTTTTTTTTTTTTAATTAGGTATTGTTAAAAATAAATAATAATTATGTTTTAATGATTAAAATGGTTACTTTTCTGTGTAATATCTGATTTAATTATCATTATTAAATATTTATCAAATTGGGAAATTCGTCGTGTGGACCTCAAGGGTCGCACTTTACTCCTAATAAACGACCCACCTCACGGCTTGTTATTATCAATTTTTGTATCATAAATGCAATTCTTATTTTTATTTTAAAATATTATTAATTTCTTGTAATATTATTTAAAAACGTCTGTTATGTTAATCGATTCAAGAACTTTAGAAACAATTTCAACTTAATATAAACACTTATTTTATATACAGCAAATAGTACAAACAATAACAAAAGAAAATCATTTATACGTTCGTTTAAGCGGTGTGAATTATTTAGCTAGAACATTAGTGACGTCTTCAGTTCCGGCGATAGGTAGCTATTTAGAGCGTACAGACAATGCAGTATGGTTTCTATCAGTTTTGTATTTTCCATTTAGTAACTGCAGTGTGCAGTATGCATTTAAATTGCCTGTTGTCTCAATCTCGGCAAGTTGTCGTCGAATAAACGATGAGCTGGGAATAACAAGGAAGGAATAAACATCTAGTACTCATATTGGCAACGGAAGAAATTATTCACATTTGGTTTTACTTATAACTGTTATTGTGATTTGAGGACAGTGTGGTGTAACGGGTAGCGTAGCGGCCTTTGGATCACACTGTCGTGTCTCCAAATCCCACCTCCGCTCAAGGATATGTGATTTAGTTTTAAGTGAGTTGTTATTTAATACAGAGTTCACGATACACGCTTTTATAATTATGAACCTAAATTATTAAAAATTATTTTTTCCTTTTTAATGCCTTTAAATAAAAGCTTGTCTCTAAAAAGTTTTTTTTTACTAATATTTATTTTATTCATTTTAGTCTTTCAAAATTTTACCCCCCCTTCGACACCCAGGATGCCCTTAAATTGCCCCCAAAATGTTCGCTCATCAAGCCCTTTCATTTGATACCCATATCATAGAGGTTACTATGGAAATTATAAATCACCATTTTGTGACGTCCGCCATATTGGATTTAGAATAACGTCAGTTTACTTTTTGTGTTTCGCTTATCAAGCCCTTTCATTTGATACCCATATCAAGTGAAGTTAAATAAAAGCTTGTAATAATAAAATAGAGTTGATATAGTTGATATTTTTTTTGCCTTAGTACCTATGCCATTGCCATATATGTCAGAAAAAATGCGATCATTGTGCCATGGCTGACGAGTCGCCTTCTGTGTACGTGAGTATCTCCCTCTGGAGGGCTGTCACCACCGGGCGACGCACGGAGACGCCTCTATAAGCATTGAGTCACCTTCATCTAACACTACATACATACATACATACATACATACATACTGACATACCACGTGTACGTGTATCAATCGCCCTGTTTGAGTCTTTCTTACATACAAGCTGTTCGAAAAAATAATATTTATTTATCTTAAATAAATTAAAAACGACTTTTTAGTTAGACTTATATTATGGTTTTAGATAGTGGTTGAATATACAAAAGTGTAAAGGCCAAAAATTTACATGATAAATTTTTTTTTTTAATCAATATTTTGTTTCAATGTTGAGAGTAAAAGTTTTTGACACACTTTAATTCTTATTTTTGATCCGAAGATAGAGTTTTTGGCGTCAAATTAATACTAAAGGTCTCCTCGTGCGGCGCTATAGGCCAAATTTTAAAAATCTTGAGTAAAGGCTACACAACGCTCTTCTGAATATTAGCAGGTTTTACAAAAAAGCTTTTCAATATTTTTAAAAAGTGCTCAGTAGCTCGCCTAGACGCATTCTTTACCTTTAATTAACAGACCATATAAGTTAAAAATGATATTGTGAATGGAAAACGTCCGTTTTTCATTTTGTGACGATTAATATTATTTCTTGCCCTTCTCGGCTGCATTTAAATTCCATAAGGTATGTTTTATTAGAGCCATTTTGCGTCTGGTGTTAATCGGGAGGATGCATTTGGTCGTCAGTGAGAGAACCCTCTAATTTTGAAAAGACGTGAAAAACGATAGTCTGACCGCTTAACAGATGGAGCAATGAAAACGCATGATCACTGCGTGATCATCGCGTGCTAAGTACCTGATTGGTTGTTTGAACGTTCGGGAACCTATATGTGAAGGTCACGCCTGCTGCGCTGTGCTTTTCACGTGATCACTCTATTTGTTAAACGGCCCGACTATAGCCGTTTTATAGATGATTAAATTAAAAAGAAAAAAAAAATCATATGAACAAGTGTCGCTCACTTCACGTGTTTAAGTACCTAAATAAACATAAATATTTATTGTTTTTACTTGTTAATAACAAAACATTCGTTTTTACAGTTATTATTAATTTTTAATGAAATATAACAATCAAATGATTTATTTACAATGAGGAAATTAAATCATTTGCTTGTAATATTTTCATTGTTAATAACACCGTATATACATTTCTCATAAGTAATTTGTATTATTTTTTAATTAGATCAGCTTTTATTTGTGAAAGTTTGTCGGTGAATAAATCACCCTGTCTATTATTTTAAAAAAAAGCTCGTATAGACGAATGGAGACACGTTTTCCCACCATCAAAACCGGAACTTCCACCACATTTTAATTTTTCTAACTCATTATACAGGCTGATCTATTAGCTCACCGACAAACTTTGATAGATAAAAGCTCATCTAAATTAAAAAAAAAAGAAAAAAAAACAAAAAACGTCGAATGTTTTATTCTTTAAATAAGTGATATGGCACATATGCTCATATACAATTTTTTTCTTAAAATTAGATGAGCTTTCCATCTATCAAAGCTTGTCGATAAGCTAATAAATCATCCTATATGTTAATTTTTTAAAACTTTTATTACAATAATTATTATAGTTAAAATGTTCGTACGTGTCAAATAGTTCGCAACTTATTAAATATAAATATAATGCTTAAGTCAGCATAATTGCTAGGAACACCATCGAAGGACGTAACGTTGCAATGCAATACCTACTAGAAAAATTCATTACAATGTATGTCACTGGCGGGATTCAAACCCGAATCTTCCACTATCGTAGTGGAAGATTCGGGTTTGAGTCCCGATGGTGACATAAGTTGTAATGCATTTTTCTAGTATTGCATTGTAATGTTACGTCATTCGATGGTGTTCTTAATAGTAATTATGTTAACTTGAGCTTTATATTTGCTTTTAATACAATATTAACATTGCAGTCATTATTTGTTTTTGAAAACTTATTATGTGACAGAATTCTATGCAACTGTAAATAAAGTGCATTCTCACAACACCAGAAGCTGTTTGGGTTTAAATCCACACACCTCAATAAATCCGAATCAAATTTTGTATACTTAAACATTTTTCGATCTCTTGATTTATTTTGGTACATCTTGTATACTTTAATGATAAACATGCTATTCAGGGTCCTATGAATATATCACAGTATTATTAGCCGCAGAAGTAAAGCCTGGCACATAAAGTTCCGGGAGACGAAGGCAGCCTGTATCTTGTACATATACATTATATTAGTCTGGAAGCACAAGAAGCGATGTTTCCCGGTTTCCTCTATTTATTCCTGTTACTTATATATAAGTTTGTTATTATATAAGCTACAATAATGAACAACACATACATATTATAGACTCTGATTTTATTTCAGAAGCGATTTCGCATTTTACGTTCTTCCAGTTTAATATTTGGGCAGGTAATAAAATTTGTTAACACAGAAGCTTGAGAGATTATCAACCATGGTTGATTTATGTAAAATTTATGTAAATTTATGTAAGATTTATGTAAAATTACATCAGCTATATTTAGATTATTTGTTGTGATTAAAAAATGCAAAAGAAATTTAACACATATAAAAAATTAACGTTTTAAGGTGGCTTTTTACACCTTATTTTAAGTAACAATTTTATTATAGTGTTTCACATTAGCATGTAAAATTTACACAGTGTATGCCAAAATTTTATTATAACGGTAATTTTTGGGGTTCAATACCAGAAAGGAAGCCTATTGTTGTGTCAACGATGTTTGTCTGTCTGTCACAGGCCTCCAGCATCTAAAACGAAATGAGATAGGGACTTGAAATTCTCACAATATATTATGTATTACCGCGACCCGAAGACGGAGAGAATAACAAAAGAATAAAAAGGTTTATTTAAGGGGGCGCCCACACATGCAAACGGGGGTCAAAAAATGTTTTTTTGTACCTTTTCTTGTGGGATATCGTTGAAAAGGGCCTTTTAAGTAGATTCTGATCGTGTATTTATTTTTATTTATTTTATCAAAATTGTAGGTTTTAGAGACCGTCAAAGTTGCAATTTTTAGACCTATTTTGTTACCAGGTCTATCTTAACAACGCCACAAAGCTGTAGTTCACGTCAAGTATCACTCATATCCTCTAGAGTCTAGTTATTAATCAACAAATACTAAAAATAGAAAAAAAGAAAGCCCCATATTAGGGACTCTACAAGTGCGACCCTTGAGGGTCACACGATCAACTTCCCAGTATGATGAATATTGAATATTATGAATAAATATTAATAATATTAATAATAATAATAATAACACAGAAAAGTAAACATTATTGCTATTACAGTTTTTTTTAATAATATAAGTAAATACCAAATTGTTTTTTTTTTATTTTATTAAATAATAATTTTTCTTATACCTACTACTTACCTAAAGAAAAGATTTTTTGACGTAAATGAAAGCATTTTTGTGAATTCTTTAATCCTATAAAATCCTATAAAATCTAAGTTTTGAATTTTTGTTGTTACCTAAATAAAATAAAAAGGGCTGGTATAATTTTGATAAAATTTCTTCCAAATTATATTGACATTAATATGCTCCGATTGACAACCTAACGAAGTCGATATCATTTTTTATTCGCGAGATTTCGTGTAAAATCCACTTTTTTGCAGTCTTTTTCTTAAAAAAAACAACAAACGGCTAGACCGATTTTGAAACAAACGTACGCTTCGATTCGAACCCCAATGGAGTCGAAATAATTTTTTTAGAAAGAAATGACAACTCACGCACGTACTTACGCGTACTTACACACACATAAACTTTTTTAAAAATAGTCTAAAAATACTGTGTTGACCTTGAAACACAGAAATATGTTAAACATTTTGAATTATATTTTCGATGATAGCATTATTTGTGTTTAACGGTATTTACGTCATCTGTCTTTACCGACTCTACAGATAAAACCTTTTTTTGTCTAAAGGAAAGCAGCTTTTATGTTACATTAGATAGCGTCTAGATCCTAGAAATTCATCCGATCGTATAGTACGTCAGAGCACAGACAGCGGTACCAACCTAACAGGACCAGGTAATGTGCACCCGCTTCACAGATCATAGTCTCAAAGCAAACCTGTGTATGTGTTTCCGTGTGTGTAGTATCTTTATATTATTATTATATTATGTATATGTGAACCATACCCACAAAACTACAGAGTGTTCTGAAATTCGATGATTCATATACTTAGCGCCAATCTATGGTTACGTTCCACGAATTTCCTAGGTTTTTGGAACCTAGCCTTGCATCAAGGTTATTAGAGTACAGGTTGCCTCATTCCATCTGACCAATCAGCATAAGCGCGGGAATGACGTCAGCTAGAATTTAGTTTAAATCAAGTACAAAAATTGTTGAAGATTATGCTTATTTATATTAGGTGCTTCGTGCAGATTTTTTCTTAAAATTGGCAGGAGACAATAAATAGAAGAATAGATGTTAAAAAATAGGATAATTTTTGTTTTTATTACAAAATTTAGGTTTTAATATCTATAATATAAACAAACAAAAAATTAAATAATGCTCAAGAAATGGCAGATCTTGTTAATTACCTATTTTTTTAAATTTAAGAAACGAATAGAATTAACTAACAAATTGATAAATTAATTATTTTATCTTTTATATTCACAAAATATTAAAAATAACCACAAAACACCATAACACTTAACAGCTATCGCAAAATTGACAACTTATCATATTTTTTTCACTGACAGAAGAATCATGTTTCTATTAGGTATTAAAAAAACATATCACACTACCATGGTTACTGTGATTTTTATTTCCAAAAATTAGCAGCGTCCATGGTCTGATCTTTTCTATTGAAGTGAGCAAGCATGGTATATTCTGAGTGACGTCATCCCCCCACTACTATCTATCGGAATGAGGCAACCTATGCTCTACTAACCTTGGCCTTGCATCACTTCATACTCTCAGTTAATTATTATGTTTAGTAATCAAAAGAAAATCCAACTCTCGTTTTATTATTTCATAAAGCAATGAAGAATAGCTTTAAATTTTTTTTAGTTGTCGAGCGTCTACCTTTCCTTTGATCATATAATATAACTGATTTTATAATTATTTCGATATTTCACAGTTTTGTCGAGATTCGTTTCGACATTTGATTCTCAATCCCGTCTCAGAAAAATTGTTCCCGTCTCGATATTTCTCAACACGAGACTAGGAATTGAGTTGGGGACGCTTTGATAACGACTTTGAAAGCAATTATCTCGTAACTTAAGGGTTAAAATCAAAAAGTCCTTGTAACATTTCTTGTTGCATTTAGGCGACACCTCACACAATGGGGTAAGTGAAAAAAAAGTTTTGAGTGCACTTTCCACACTATGAGAGTGGGTTCCAAAAATGATTTTTCCAAAAATTTCATCATTTCTGTTTCTGGGATAATCAATCTAAGTCCGTATACAAAATTTCATCTTAATAGATATACTTATATAAATGAAAGGATGGGAGGAGGCTTGTGACATACGGACGGACGGATATGACGAAACAATAAGGGTTCCTTAGGGTCTACGAATCTTTAAAAACAACCTTACTGTTTGCCGGGAATAGAAACGTAACTGCGTGACTGTCATCGAGAAACTTAGAGCTTGCACACGGAATAAGATGAGAGCAGTGCCATCCGTGGTGTAATTGACAGTAATTGACTTTCTTAATAAAAAATGGTAATAAATTACAATCTCTTTTACTTAATTTTACGAACATTTCATATTTACCATTCAGAAGTCACAGTTGTTGTTAAGAATACTATTATTTTTATTTTTCCACATCCAGATCCGCATTTGCGTCTGCAGATATGGACGTCAAAAAATCCGCATCCGCATCTGCAAGTGTCAGTAAAATCCACATCTGTAACATCCTTGATCCCTAGTACATATACAGGGTGGACCAGGTTATAGTAGCAATAATTCACCATTCGATGGTCCATCGAAAAATAAGTAGACATGCATAATTTTATTTTTTTCCAAGACGCTTCCTAAGGGAGATACACCCCTTCAAAGTTCAGTTTTAAAATTCTTTTTTTTGTCCTAACTCTCAGGTCATTAATGCGTTTTTGACCAAATTTAGTACAAGTATTTATGCAATAGATACTCATTACTTGACGTAAGTAACTTTTGTCAAAATTGTCAAGTGGCGTAGACACAGGGGGGTTGTTTCACATTTCCCGCCCTATTTTCTGCGCCACTGGATATTTTTAAAGAATAACATTTTTTTCGAATTCCCTGTTCAATTTAGAAAAAAAGAGTCACTCTTGCAAAATTTCGATTTGAGGCTTCGTTTACGAGATAATTAGAGTTGAAAGTTTAGAACACTTCTAAAATAGCCACCTATGAAAATAATCTAGGTCTGGAATCTTGTACAACAATTGTAAACTTTTTACTGTTTAACGAATTTAAATAAATAATTCATTAATTAAATTAAAAACAACAAATAAATAAATTATGAAAATAACCAATAAAGTAGGCGATACTTGGTTTTGAGATAATTTATGACACTTGTCAGTATTGATTTTTAAAACTGGACTTTGAAGGGCTGTATCTCCCTTAGGAAGCGTTTTGGAAAAAAATAAAATTATGCATGTCGACTTATTTTTCGATGAACCATCGAATGGTGAATTATTGCTACTATAACCTGGTCCACCCTGTATAGACGTGTGGCTTTCATTGGACAGGTAGTACATGAAGCGGTTCTTTAATACATGCTTGCAGTTAAAAATGACATTTTATCCCGTCAGCAGACGACATACAGGAGAATCTCTTCATGTGCGTTTGGGGAAACCTTTGCAGGGGTCCTAAACTGATCGTTACACAGGACACTGATTTGGTTAATCGGTAGGTAATGAATACTCGATGCGCACACAATGCCTGCTTTTGATGTGTAGCGCCCTATATATTGTTTGAAGCGTGGTAGTACCGCGGAAGGAGCTGAAATTGTTAACAAATTTATTGAAAGGTCGAAGATTCAATTGATAAATTTATTACATTGCCATCAATAAAATTTATCTTTCGCGGTAAAGTTAAAATACTGTAATAATATCTATAAACTTACTAGTCTTTACCCGCGGCTTTGCTTCGCGTTATTTTTGTTTTGACAGACACCTTATCTAAACCCGATCGATTCTAGGTAAAAAATAATTTACTTATACTTTAAGTTTGGCACCAGTCAACAGTGTGCCAACTGTCATTTTTTTTTTAATTTTTCCAGTCGTTTCCTAGTAGTGATGGTGCAAGTAGACAGACATACAGACAGACAAACATTTTGGAAACATATTTTCGAGTTTAGGTAGGTATTAAAAACCCCCGAGAAAACTAAATTACAGACAGAAATTTCGTTATTGTTTTTAAATGACTCAGTATTGATAAGCACTTGAGCTAACATTTAAATAATATGACATCTAAGTTCGGCAACACTGACTGTGTGTATTTTGCACAAACCATTTCGAGCTAGTTTCGACCCCCCTAACTCATAAAATATTAGACCTTCACACTTGCAATTTTGCATGTCTAATAAGACCTTCTTGAACACTTAGAATCCCAAATTTCATGAATAAACTAATTATAGTTCTTGAGTTATTAAGGTCTGAAAAGTACCATTTTTATCACTCACTCACTGACTGATTGACTGACTGACTCATCAAAAACCTAGATCACTTCTAGGTGACTTAGAAACTTGAAATTTGACATCAATTGGTAGATCATTAGGCGAATACAAAGAAAAAAAATCTGAAAACTACAAAGTATTTAAATAACAAGCTCAAAAAACGAAAATAAAAATGTGGTGGAAGTAACGGTTTGATTGTTGGGAAAGCAGGTTTCCAGTTGTTCAATATGTATAATATGTACAAAAAATTTGTAAATAACTAAATATGTATCTAGATAATATTTAAGTAGAATGTAACTTTACAAAAAGTATTGATATCCCACCAAAAACATAAATGTGAAAAAGGGGCCAAGCTCGGTACAAAGAACAGCTTCATCCAAGTGTGCAAGCTGACCTGTGAGCCTCCAAGGAGGACACTTCGACCGCTGCCACATCGCCTTTGAGAATGTCTACCGCAGTTGTAGACGAAACGTCAGGTAGAAATATCACCGGACCACGGCCTACAAGCCCGGAGACCATGAAGACATGGAAAGAACAGAAATCTAAGTGGGTGCCAAGTTTACACTTAGCAAGTTTTCATGTTTTTATATTATAAATAAATGAATCGTGTGTGAAAAGTTGTGAAGTGAAAACTTGGCACCCACTTAGAATTTCAATTCTACTTTCAGTGAAGCTGTTCTTTGTACCAAACTTGGCCCCTTTTTCACATTTTTGTTTTGGTGGGATATCAATACTTTTTGTAAAGTTACATTCTACTTAAATATTATCTAGAAACATATAGTTATTTACAAATTTTAGTCACATATTACACATAATATTATTAAACTACTGGAAACCTGCTTTCCCACCAATCAAACCGTTACTTCCACCACATTTTTATTTTCGTTTTTTTAGCTTGTTATATAATTTACAAATTACTATTTCTAAGCTTGTTAGGTATCTTTTCAGGTTGGTTAGAGAACATTTCTATCTTGTGTGAAATTCTAACAAAAATGTGATCGGGAGCGAGATACAAAATACAAACATTTACACGAGGAACACTGGCTTTAAAAGAATCTAAAATATGTATTCAATACGTCGCTTTTTCAAAGAATTTGAACATCATACATATAGTTGATTCAGCTACCAACTGTAGATAGTAGACAGGTATATAGCTCAGTAAGTGTATGTAGGTAATTGGTAAAATGTCAGACGCTATGAACGGAGCATCTTGTCAGCGTCGCGACAGAGGAAATCAGCCTCTGATGGCTGACAGTACGATACAGATCTGTCATACTGTATGTACAGAATGATTTGAAAGTTGAAAGAAGGTTACAAAGGACGTTTTTACGCATTTTTTCTGTTTTTCGGCGAAGCGTTGCAAATTAACTATCAAAGATAGGGCCAAATTATATATGAACAATTTAGTCGAGCGTTAAAATGTTAGGAAATTTTAAGCTCTAAAAAATATTTATATACAATTTTGTCGTATCTCTCATAGTTTTTGCGACGCACTGTCGAAAAAAAAAAAAAACTCGCAAAAACGTCATTTTTTCATTGTTGTTTAAGTAAATGTCTATGTTCCCCTTCTTGAAAGTTAAAAGAATTTTTGGTTATTTTCAGAAAAATGTAATTTGTCGATTAGAATCAAAATCAGCCATTCGCTAACGATTAATTACTTATTCATTTTCTACGCATCTTTTGGAAGGTAACTTGCTCGTCTATAATATAATGTTACAAAACTATTTTCTGAGTTGGCGGAATAAATATTTATTTACAATAATTAAAATGTTAACAAATGCAACAAAATGCAACAACGAAAAGTCAATTCTAACAATAAAAAAAACTTAAACGGTAATTATTGAACTAAACGTGTCACTTAAATAACACTTAACTATATACAATCAACTATATACAGTTCACTACACTAATATTTATTTTATCAGGTGAATTTATATCACAGTATTTATATCAGATTTATTTCGCTGTTCAACACTGTCCAAGTACAATCTACACTGACTGATTCCCGTTGACTGATCAATATTTATTTTACTGTACTGACTGATGGCATGACTCACCATTCACTGACCACGATTGCGTGACACCGTCGACTGATTGCCTGACTCACTCGTACTTCGCTTATGTAGGTCGCGCAGCCCAGCCTAGTACGTTCTCGCGTTCTCTAGAACATTCCGGTAGGTACTCGTTGTTCAGTATACAGACCCCCGTTTCTCAGAACTGCTTCCCGCCGTTCATATACAGGGTGATCCGTAACAATAATATAGAAATGTTGAAAAATCTGATTAATTTTGATCTTTCCATTAAATTTCTTTTCTGAATCGTCGAAAAGCGAAGTTTTTAAATTGTTGCACCTGATTTTAAGGAAACGGAATAAACGGGCACAGCTCTATATTATACAGGTGTATCAATGGTATTGTGCGGCACCCATAAAGGACACGTGTGTGACGTAATCGGTTATGATCAGATTTTATAGGTGAGCTGACAAATCTGTCAAAACGATAAAGGAACAGGGATATATTGTGTAACGTGAACATATGAACACTGATTATAGCTTTTGTTTATACCGGTTGTTCTCTAAACACGACCCTGTTTAAAGACAAAGATCTCACTAGGCTCATACAGGGTGCTGAATTGCTTTGCGGGTAATAGGGATTTAACCCGTAAAATCAAACTTTCGCGATTTTCTGCTTCTCTAATTATTTTAGGAAAAATATCTTCGAATAAAAGTTTTAGAACATAAAATTCTGTGTCTAAATTATTAAACAAAACTTATTTTGCATGCTTTGTAACGGCAGAAATTTGATATGAAAATGTCAAAATTACCTCACAAACAGATAGCGATAGCCATGGAACTTGAACAAAATGATTAGAAATTATTCTGACAGCTAAAACGTCATCATTTTGTTCAGGTTCCATGGCTATCGCTATCTGTTTTTGAGGTAATTCTGACATTTTCATATCAAATTTCTGCCGTTACAAAGCATGCAAAATTAATTTTGTTTAATGATTTAGATGCAAAATGTTATGTTTTAAAACTTTTATTCGAAGATATTTTTCCTAAAATAATTAGGGAAGCAGGAAATCGCAAAAGTTTGATTTTACGGGCTAAATCCCTATTACCCGCAAAACGATTCAGCACGTCCTGTATAATGAAAATATTACAAAACTATTTAAATGAAAAATCGCAAAACCCGACTGTGAGACGTTGAATGCTTAAGTTAGAATTTTCACGACGATCGAAAAAGTCAAGCTTTTTGAACTTCCGGAAAGCTCAAAAAAAAAAAAAAACTTTTGACAGTTTTTATGACGATTTCACTCAGTTTGATCGATTTTCGTAGTAAATAAATTGTTAAATAAAATGGGTACCCTGATTTATACAATCTGTATATTTAGATGCATAGGTATATAATTTGCTTGAAAAGGGTGTATTAAAGGGCGCTTTGGGCACAAAATCACGTCAATGTATTCCCTCTCTATGCTTCCAAACACCCCTCTTCATGTCTCTTATCTTGTCTGATGTAGCATGTGTTTAATTTTTTGTCAAATTCATCACACATAGAGTGTACTGCGCTTATTATTTAACACTACTTAATGTTGAGGATGTCCAAATATATTTTAAACAACACATAGTGAAGAAACTTATATGTGTCATTTTTTTAATATATATTTTGGGAAGATATGAAACTCTCTATATAGCTTATCTATATACACATAAGGGAATTGTTTTTAAGGAAATACCCAACATTTATTGTCACCACTTTCAAATAAGTCGTATCTTCATCACAAGAACAGGAAATCTCTTGAAAAAATGTAAGTCATGTATTTTATTGATCTCACAATGCCGGATAAATAAAACTGCATATTATAGGATAAGTTCAGATCAAAAAATGGGTGTACATTTTGTTTTCTTTCGTTAAATATGTCTTCCTATTTCGGTTCAATGCAATTCCCCCGTAACATCGCCATAGCATTCCCACAATATCACAATACAATATTCCCATGTGAAGGCCGATTTGGTGTCGGAAGGAGGACCCTGTCCCCGAAAATGTGTTAACTAACGATACTCCTCGCTCGCAAAATCAAGCATCATATAATCAAGCATATAACTTTATAGTCCCAGAGCCGACCTTCGAATTTTCTATGTATCAAACACACGCCAGACAAAGTCTGTCTGAGTTATCTTTGGGGCTGACAAATAGGGAACCACAATTATTATTATTTTTTTCTGTCAGAAATTGAAAAAATAAGGCTGTCAAGGGGTTGTACGACATACTCGTTGAGACTGACATTTTGATGTCAATTTTATTTATGTTGCCGATCAATGTAGGAAAAACTTTCAAATACCCCACCTACTAAGTAAACATATTTTTGAGGTTATAAACAAATAAACAGTTGACTATAACCAGACATGATAGATGGCAGGGCAGTGTGTATATAAAAACATGAGTTGCATCTAGTGTTGCCAGGTCCAGTTTGCCAAATTTCGGGACAGAAGGTTAAAAATATTGAGATTTTGGTTCTGAATTCGGGACAACTAGAAATACAAAAACACACACAGAATTTCAACCGAAAAGATGAAGGCCTCAATCTCACTAAAACCTGGACACCAGCACTCCGACATATAAAACCAATGACCAATCGTACAAAGACGGAATACGACCGAGTAGAGAACTCACCCCCACACAGAGCAGTTGACCAATTACAGAGAGACGAACTACGACCGAATAGAGAACACACTGGTACTAGGCATAAAAGAAGGGAGGACACCAGTCACTGACACACTGACCTGTGAGCCACCAAGGAGGACACTTCGACCGCTGCCACATTGCCTTTGAGAATGTCTACCGTAACTGTAGATAAAACGTCAGGTAGAAATACCACCGGACCACGGCCTACAAGCCCGGAAACCTTGAAGACTTAAAAAAACAAGGTTCTTATAAATCAACGTTTATTTTTATTACTAAGTGGTGAAAATAATGCCATCATAATCTTTGGATCTTACGCGGCAGAATGAGCTCTGGCATCCTATGATTGTATGAAAGACGTAGATACTTGTTGAGACTGACGTTTTGATGTCAATTTTATTTATGTTGTCGATGACATAAGAAAACAGGAAATCTGACGCTCCGTCTAATTAGTGCGGACATTATTTGGTAATAATTTTTTAGCACTGTTTGGTCAGCCCTTTCGCGCGTGCATTTTGGATAGGTAAGTTTGATTATGTTCGCTTTGTTAATTCAGTATGCTAGAATGGTTACCAAACACTATGTGATCTAAACGGATTACCGATTACCCATAGTTTACCATTATACCTATATGCGCTTGCAATATGCTTGATATTCAGCTAACCCATCCACTGAATAATTCAAAATGGTTTCTCTTTTTTCGGTCAAACTATTGATTGACAATTAAAAAGCCAAAAAGAGCGTTAATTGTAAACTTTTTATTCAATAAAGGCATTTTATATTTTTTATATGGTTTTTAAAACTCACAGAAAAAGATTTTTTTTAAATTGGCGTTTTTTAAAACCAGTTAACTAAAAAAATAATGCGCAAACTTTTTCCGTCAGTTACAGTAAATGTAATAATCGTGCCTCTTGTAGAACAAGGAAAAAAATCAATGGTTGAAATTTAATATTAAACCGACAAAAATTATTTAAATTCAAACCAAACAATAATATTTTATAAAAATAAAAATTAACGGTATGTAAAAAAAACAAATAAAGAGGTAAACATTGAAATCCGAATAATTTTTAATGAAGAGGATAAGCTTGGGATCATTCTGCCCCCCCCCCCATCTAATTCATATGGTTGCAGTTGTGTGCATGTAACAGGATATTAAATTATCTATAATTCGGAGGTTTAATGATGCGAATAATCAATAAGACGCTAAGGTTTGAGGGTTTATAATTTTTCGAAATTTATAATTTTATATTAAATAAATGCTCAATTCCGGAATTCCGGCTTGTAAATTCGGTTCTGTTGTAAAACATTTCTCATACAAATTTGTTTTAGAGATTTGAAATATATCAACTAAAAATCATGTTAGCTGAGGACGACGCAACAGAATATTGTATTTTGGTTATAGAAGTCTCAAGTGAAATGTTTGTTTGAAATTCGTATACGCAAAAGAAGAAACATCTCTCTCGAGAACTTGTGTAAGATCTGGAGAACTTGCACCTAACATAGCGAAAAAGTTTGCCTAAACATTTTCGCTGTGTTAGCAGGTGCAAGTTAAAAAATTAAATAAATAAATTACTCTTTTTCAGGTTTCGTCCCTCAGAATGAAAAAAAAGAATACTTAGAGAGTCTGTCTGTCAGACAATTTAGATCCTAGGTATCAGGAATGGTTAGAGGCATCAAGTTGAAATTAATATCAAATACTAGGGTCTACAGCCCCATAGTCCTGTAAAAATGCAAGCTTCTAACTCAATGTAATGAAAAGATTAATAAATTATAATTTAAGAAAACTAAAAAACACGCTTTAATGAACTAAAAAGTAAAAAAATAATTAATTTTATTGTAAAAAAGCGTGGGGTAGTATGAAAATATGATACAAAGCACCCCACGCTTTTTTACAATAAAATTAATTATTTTTTTACTTTTTAGTTCATTAAAGCGTGTTTTTTAGTTTTTTTTAAATTATAATTTATTTTTGCTTTTTAGTCCTGGAGATCCTGGTCAGGATAATGGGACAAACTTATGGAATTATTGTATTGTAATCGGTCCTTGATAAGTGTGCAAAGTTTCAGTTCAATCTGAAGTTTTTTGCTTTTTTTTAGTTCTGGAGATCCTGGTCAGGATAATGGGACAAACTTATGGAATTATTGTATTGTCATCGGTCCTTGATAAGTGTGCAAAGTTTCAGTTCAATCTGAAGTTTTTTGCTTTCTTTTTTTTTTAGTCCTGGAGATCCTGGTCAGGATAATGGGACAAACTTATGGAATTATTGTATTGTCGTCGGTCCTTGATAAGTCGACAAAGTTTAAACTAAATCTGACCGTTCAAAGTTGGTCAAAATCAAGTTCAAAGAAGTCGGTTACAAACTGACAAACAAGCAAGCACGCAAACATACAGGTGAAGCTAATATAAGCGTGTTAAAAATACAGTGTGTATCTAGGGCGTACTGCTATTTTGACTCGTGTGGCTGTTAAACTAGCTGAAGCTCGTTTAACATAATATCGCAACTCATCGAAAATATACGTCAATACGCCCTAGATACACAATCTACTATTATTTGTAAGTTTCGGATAATATAAAAGAAATTCCCGTTAGGTGGAAGAGCACTTCTCCGTTTATAAACAAAACAGAGAATGTATTTTATAAAATATAGATATATATATCTATATTATTGCTGTTTCTTATGTCTTCTTATCACGGATTTATAGATACAGCAAATAATACATCTACAGAGTGTAACGGAAAGTTATATTCACATGGTTAATGAGATAGGATCTACATATTTTGCTCACTTCTTAAATCGTTTCGATGTTTATTTCACAGATAATGAAGATGTGGATTATCCAATACTTTCTGCTTTACTCTGTGTTGTTGTATTCAGTTGGATTAACTTACAAACAAAAAGAGGGGGTATCAAATGATTCTACGTATGTTTAAATATATCTTTTTTTTATTAAACAATTATATTTGTTCATTTTCATTAATAAACAATTGTTTTGTTTATATATTTTTATTTTGACATTGTTATATATGCCAACAAATCTCTAAAATATGGGTAACATTGAATGATTCATTGAAGTGCAATAATTTATTGAAATATGAATAAATTAAAAAAAAAGTCAGCTGATCAAAAACAGTGTGCGGCGTCAAATGTAGGAAATAAATAAACCTAAATTTTATTTTTCTTTTTTAGCCATGTACAATTGTACCTACATTGTAAAATCAGCAATAGGTGAATAAAAGAAGTCTGGAAAATTTTCTCTGAAAACCTTACCAATATTTATAAAAAGAATTAAATTTTACCGAGACAGTTAGTGTAAGTAACTAAAATGCATACATTTTTACAGTAAATATTATTTTCGTAAGTTTGAAGTCTTTAGAACTTTTACTTAATTTTTTAAATTTTACATATTTTATACTGTCAAAATAACTTTTTTTCGAAATAAACTTTTCGGCACGTATGCCCTATTGTGTAATTTAGGTATTCTATTTAATGAACTGACATTATCAGTTGACAGAACAGGATTCCTGTCTCCCGACACGTCCTGCAGGATCTCTAGAGTCGTTCCTTGGCATGCATACGTACCTATAAACGTCATCTCCATTATTTGCAAAATAACTCTCAGAGGATTTCGATAATTAACTCAAACTGACCGAATGATGACAGCATTAGGTATACTAAATGCAATGCAGATTGTTGCATAGTAAATGCATTTATAGTTAAGTTGTACATTTAAAACCCTTTACAGGTAGTTTAGTTTTTCTTATTTCTAGTTAATTAGTATCTGACCGTGACGTATGCAATAATGATTTTCACCGTACATTCGTATAAAGAGCGCTTAAAAACGCACGTCGGAGAGCCTATAAAAACGCACGTCGGAGGGCTTAAAACACATGACGTAGGACTTAAAAACGCACGTCGGAGGGCTTAAAAACGCACCACGGAGTGATTAAAAACGCACGTAGGAGGGCTTAAAACGCACGTCGGAGGGGCTTAAAACGCACGTCGGAGGGCCTAAAAACTCACGTTGGAGGCCTTAAAAACGCATGTCGGAGAGCCAAAAAACGCACGTCGGAGGGCTTAAAAACGCACATCGGAGGGCTTAAAAACGCACGACGTAGGGCCTAAAAACGCACGTTGGAGGGCCTAAATCTTTACGATTCTTTCGATTCTTATAACCGAATTTTATTTAAATTTTATAAATAAAACAACTTATTAAAGACAAGCTTTTATCGAAATGTACTAAAAGGAAAAAATAATATTTAATACTTTAGGTTCATAATTATAACAGCATGATATGGGTCGTGAGTAATAAACTACCCTATAGAGTTTACCACTCACGCTTTTGATGAATCTAAATTAAAATTAAATATTATTTTTTCCTCTTTAGTACATTTCAATAAAAGCTTGTCTTTAAAAATCATATTTTGTTCATTTTTTTCTTTCAAAATTGTTTACTTTAAAAAACTAATTGATCATTTAATTCTAAAAACGATTGATTCATGTATTGTCACTGAAAAGAGATTTGTGTACAAAATTTAATTCGATCGTCTATTTGACAATAAATTGACCCTGAACTGACTGACAAACTATCACGTGAAGTTGAATAAAAGTTAGAATTACATCTTGGATCTTGAATTTGAAAAATGTCGGTAATTTTTTAGGATTTTTCGGGCAATTTAAAACTGTAATCAAATCACATGAACCAGAAGCGTGAAACTCGGGAAAAATACTTTTCTTAAAAAAACTAATAAAAACATGTTCGACGATTTTTCGGAAAAACTATCCGAAAGGATGAACGGTGAGGGGGTGCGCTTTTCGAAATACCTACTATCACTATTTAAGAATAAGCTAAACGCTGGCATTTTAAACTTTGCACGGACAGATAAGTTGCTTAGACTTATTAAAAACCAGCTTTTCTTTTTCTATAAACATGGTTTTGTTGAACAAAATTTTTTTTCGAATTATATCTACTATTTTTTTAAGCAGCTACCACTTCGGAAACATACAATTTTTAATAAAATTTAAAATCTTTTTCAAATTAATCGTACTAGTAGAAAAATATATCCTGATTCTAATAAGCACAAACACATTTCTGTCTCTCTTTTGATTTAAGAGTTATAGGTTTTTACAGTTAAAAAAAAATCCGTGTTTAGAGACTCATTGTCTGTTTTATTACAAAACACTTTTTAGTGTAAAAAAACGGCACCCGTCTTTTATTACGAATTTGAAAACACAGTTAACTCAAAGTAACTAGGTATACAGTTTTATAACTAAATAACATTTTTTCCCCAGGGTTTGGTGCTCACAGGTTCCGTTTACATTTTATGTGTTATCGTCTTCCCATCGCGCGCTCTTGGCCAACCTTACAACTAACACAGACTATACTTCTTGTAAGGGCGCACACAGAAGCTCAACACATTTTAGAGGTATTTTCTTATCGTTTGCAGGAAGCTTTCAAGTTATCGATTTTGATCAACGTTTTATAAAGATTCACTGCAAAAAACTTCTAATTAAATGAATTTCGAAAAAGTTGATCTTTATTCTTTCTAGATGGCGTTGTATACAGGATGTTCTCAGTCTACCTATTTTATTTTTAATGGGTGACGGTACAGGTCAAAAAAGACGATTATAGTGTTAAAAGATCTTAATAAATTGAATTGTGTGAATTATAGACGCTCGACAACAAAAGTCATTAGCGGACCTTAATAAAAGTTGTGTGATAATTTTGATGCACTTCCCCATAATTTAGCATTTTGTTAACTAATTCAATGTTAGATATGAATTTAAATAATTATTTTCTTCTCTGATCCATTTATTAAGGTGTTTTAACGCGAATTGTCTTCAATAAATAAAATTGACCAAATAAACAGATAAAATTATAATAACTTATATTAAAAATTCAATCAACGTTTCGGCACAAAATATTGGCCGAAACTGTCAGTATACTTTCTTGATCCTTATTTTTTATTTTTATAAAATTTTTGATTCTTATTTTTTAACATTTTTCAGATTTTGAAAAGGACCAACATTTTGTGCTAAAACGTTGACTGAATTTTTATTATAAATTATTATGTTTGTATTGGTCAACTTTATTTATTATATACTGATACAGACGTAAAACTAACTAAACCAATCTTTTCCTTTGGACCTATATATCCTATCGCTCAATAAAAATAAAACAGGCAGACCGAGAACACTCTGTATAAATGCAAATGTCCAAAACTATATGGCAGGGCGTCGAAAAAGTTTTAGGTCTAGGATGTCAAATGTCTACCCAAGATTTTCTTTACCTCAAAATATCGACAGATTTATTTCAAAATGCGTTATGACTGCTTATAGTCTCTCACACTGCATTGAATACGATCGCACAAAGAAAAAGTATCTCATATTGCGTTTTGAGCGTATTTTTGCTCAATAGCATTAATGGCTTTATGGATAACACCAAAAATAATTATTATCGCTTCATTGTTTCATGTCATTTGATCTCGTCGTCATTTTAATGCATTGGTCATTTTTGTGTTTGCTTTTTTATGGTCACCAGAAACCAGATTGAGTTATCTAAGTCTAGTACCGATTCATATTTTCAGTTTATTATTATTTTTAATAATAAAAATATCCAATTGACACTTTCACTAGTTCATAGTTTAGAATCCACGAACTGGGGTTTGTACTAGACTTCCTACAAACAATGGTAAGTATTATACGTTCAACTATTCTTAAGCTTCTACATTGGCAATTGTTTCATTTGTTTGTTTTTTGTTCTTCTGTTTCTGGTCCATATAGTCTATGATTGCAATCCCTACATAATATTATGTGAACATCTCCACTGTCTCTCCACCTTTAAATTCAACCCTCCTTTATGGAACACACTGGCGAATGTTTCAATCTCAATCATTTTCGTGTTTCTCTCTCTTCGTCATACTTTTCATTATTGTTTTTGTCTCACTTGCACACCAAGACCCCTTACCTGTGTTATAAACGCTGTTTTCAATTTTATTCCATTGTCTTCTCTCAATTTACTTTAAATTGTTTTTGAGGTACGTTTAAAGAGGAAATTTAGATACTGAAAAGTTTTTGACAATGCCAATGCTTCGTCTGTACTTAGAGTTGGTATTTATATTATGTGTTATTTTGTTCTTTAGACTTTTATTGATGAAAATGTCTTTCAAATTCATATAAATAAATAAACAACAATAAGCTTAAAAGCCATAAAAGTAAATAAAAATACTCACGAAATATACTGCTACTTATGCTCTACTTAAGAACTCCTTTTACAATTTTCAAACCAAATTTATATAGCGACTGGCGACTTTATACAATTTGCTCTTGTCAATAAAACAATGATACAACTATGACATCACTACATTAGAGTAATTTGCAGATATGTTTGTAAAGAAATTTCAGTACAATTTTGTTTTTTGAAGAATTTGCAGAACAATTTTGTAAAAATCGTTCTTTTTAATTTTTATACTAGTTCAAACAATAATGCATACATAATATTATTTCAAATGTTAGAATACGTGTGCTTCTCACATGAGAGTAGAGACAAGTAGAAATACAAACAAGGGCGTAGCCAGGGGGGCAGGAGAGGGCACGTGCCCCCCCCTTGCATGAGCAAAAATCCAATCCAAGATAAAGAGAAAGTTCTTTTACGATTTTCGGAGGATAAACGAAAATAGTTTTTTTACTTAAATGTACATGTACCTACATAACATTAATATTAGATTTTTAAAAAAGACATGAATTTGATCATTTCATTACCATGCTGAAATCATCTTCATTTGTATGTAATACTTATACTCCTAAGTATTACTTACTGGTTACCTCAGAGAGGTTTCTGGGGGTCCAAACCTCTTAAATTAAAAAAAAAATCGTCTGCAGCGCTAACAACAGGAACTGCGCGTTGCGGCCCCGGGGGTCCAGACATTATCTCCCCTCTATCACCTCGTTTCCCCCTGCTCAAAATCCTGGCTACGCCCTTGGATACAGAACAAAAAAAATGTCGTCTGAGAATTACTAGTAAAAGTTCATTTCAAAGACGAAATTCAAAACATACCCTGAAAAAAAGAGAGTATATAATAGACGTACTGTTATCTAAACGTAGAAAATATTTGATTTTAAATTTTCTGTTTATTAATAACAAACTGTTATTATCGTCATTAACTCACCGAAAACAGTTGTATGAATTGCTAGTAAATCTATATAGCGCTATACTCGAGAGAAATAATATAAACGAGACATCGAAAGATAACGCGTGAAATCCGTTTCCTGCCGTCAATGGTCGCGCGCTTCCAACCGGAAGTCATCCGTATTCCATCTCACTCCGAGTTACATGATTAATACGTCTATCTGTCTCATACGCACTGACATCAGCTATACAAACTGTTCGATTATAGTGCATTCACTGACTCGTCTGATTGTTCGATATTAATAATTATTATCAACTCGAACAAGCAACTTGAATTTTCAGTATACCTACTTTCCAACGGGACCTCTGTCTATTTGACTTATGTAGTTCACAAACGAACTAGTTTGGCAGTACTACAAGAACTAGTTCGCAGCCAATCAATAAATCAGTTTGTTAGTTCAATTATCTACCACGCAGTGAAGATGGTGGAAGAGACTTACGACTTATTTTCTAACCCGAAACAACGGAAATTTATTAGCAGTATTGGTTGTTTTCAATTCTTTTTGAAATGTATTTTGGCGGTTTTGAAGTCCTGGAACAGCAATAAGATTTTTACGAAAATTTTATGTGATGTAAATCAATATCAAATAATTTCGTATTTCAAATTTAATGTGCAAATTAACGAACTATAAGAGCGAACTAGTTAGCGGAAGAATGATGAACTAAATTGAGCACTCCTTTTTTAGTGAACTAAAAATGCCCAAATCTACTGTCTATATTTTTTTGCGGGTGTTTCGAGGTTTTTGGGTATTTTGTACGTCATATAGACGGGAAAACGCGTTTCCAAAATTTGTGTATGTCTGTCTGTCTGTACCAGTATCACTCTAGACCGACTGAACTGATTTTGATGAAAGTTACGGCACTACCTATCGCTACCCAAACTTAAAGTCGTGTAGGGATGCAGGGAAAAACCCTACCGCCAAAATAGTGTATTTGCTAAAAAAATTCCTTGAGGTATTATGTGACTTACATTTGTGTCTAAACAATATAAAAAATTTAACTCCTTAATACATCGTTTAAAATATACAGCAAGCATAAGTTCAACATCTGCACCTTCAATAAAGTATTTCATTATTCACAAACTACTATTTTCATGTATTTAAAGTCCGGTTAGCGTAGCCGACCTTTGGATCACACTGTCGTGGGTTCGAATCCCACCTCCGCGCTCGCATGGCATGGTTTTCCGTGATCCGCAGTGCATAAGTCTTTAGGGAAGTTGTTATTTAATGCAATTAAGATGCTAATGACCTAAGTTGTCGACGCGTCTATAATCTACAATAAAATAAAATAAATTAAATTTAAAGTCCGGCTCTGTGCGGTTGATTTTGTTAAAACTTACGGGCACATGCCACATCCTTTCTAAAGAGTTATTTCAGCTTTGAAACCATTCCGAGAACGTTTTTGGTATTTTTGAGCCTAATAATTTTTTTTCAACCCCTATTACAACCCTTGATGAATTCCAATACATTCACCACTATATATCGTATACAACTGTTTATACAAAATTGAAGCTAGGTTTGACGTCACAGGACCGAGTAAACATGACGGCAAAATACGGGATGGATTGCGAATATTATTCTCTACTTCTTCTTCTTCAGATATAAAATGTTGGCCGAATTACAATGGCGACTGGCTTCACTTTTAAATGCTTATAATCCCTCTATATCTTTTACCTCAATGACATTCACACACGGAACATTTTCAAAAATGGTAGTCGTTCCAGAATGATGTGAAACGTCTAGATTTTATGGTCCGATTCCATAGGTCCCGCCATCCAACCAACGCCAGCAGTGTAATACTATGTATAGGCAAATACACTAACAAATTCCCGAGTACCATGTAGAATTGAAAACATAACAAAATTCTTACTATCAAGTTAACTAGGAAATCCTGTTGCAAACTTGTAAAATTTATTGGAAATAAATATCGGAATATTCGAACATGTGGCTGAACTTCCGTGTGCTGAGAATACCGGAAACTCTGACTGGCAACAAGTCGATGTCATGAACAACCCACTGACAGTGACGGCAGTTTACAGTATCCAGTAGCGTTCGTTACTTAAACTGGTGATCGAAAACATTTTACTGGAAAAGTCCATTTTGCCTTTACAAATGTGTCACGGAAATTAAAAATATCTTTAAATATAATTATTATACTTTCAAATTGATTTAAAAATTCAATGTAATTAGTTTGTCAGTTTATGTTATAGATGAAGGACATTTGTTTTTCGCGCACTTAACGAACATCTATTCAGCTGCTATTTGCAATTTTTAGTTGTTTTCTTCTGTACATCAAAACTGAGTTAAAATGGTAGTCGTATATAGCTTTAAATTAAAGCAACAATGCACGGTGTTGTTCAGAATACACAAATGTGTTGTAGATTGTATACCCTTATAAATATACAAGGTGTCCAAAGCTAAGCGTAGCTTTGTTAATATTGGAGCTACGACTTCGGCGAAATGAGCGTTTTTGTAGTATTTTTTACGTAAATTACGTAAAAAACAACTGAACGTCCGGTTTTTGAGCTATTCGCAACATTAATACTTTTTTAAATGTAGCACCCATGTAGTTTTGTATTTTAATATTATAATATTAAGAAAACAAAAAACCCCATTGCGTAAAAATCGAACATAAAAGATGGAAACAAGATCAAATGATAACATGCAGTCGGAGGTATTTCTGTTTTATTTGTTACTAGTATGCCTCCGACTGCATGTTATCATTTGATCTTGCTTCCATCTTTTATGTTCGATTTTTACGCAGTCGGGTTTTTTGTTTTTTTAATAAATTTTTTATTTCCTTCCTTTTAGTTGAATCTACTCATCAAGCCTTTTCATTTGATACCCCACACACAAGGTTTTACCGATTTTTTGCGTACTGATAAAATAGCGTCTAGCGCCCGCCATATTGAATTTTCCGTGACGTCATGTACCCTATTTGAAATGTCAACGAAACCTTTCTTTTGTTTTGATTTTGATAACTATATCAATGTATTTAGAAGCAAAATTACTTTTGCATTCTGACAAAATGGCGTCTAGCGTCCGCCATACTAAATTTTCCGTGACGTCATATACCCTATGTTACTCTCGGGATTCAGACGAATCTAATGACACCTCATTTTTCAAAATCCGTCAAGCAGTTTAGGCTACAGAGCGTGACAAAGAAATATACATACATACATACACTCGAAAAACATTACCCTCCTTCTGGGGCAGTCGGGTAACAAGCCTGAACTATTTGTTTTCATTTGGCACTATCAATTGTAGGTACCTACCTATACCTACATCCATAATAGGCATTTAGTTTTACTTTGATAGTGAGGACACACCGTTATTTGCGCTAGAACTTTTATGTTCAGAAAAATATACAAAAATATACGGGTGCTACATTAAAATAAATTATAATTTAAAAAAACTAAAAAACACGCTTTAATGAACTAAAAAGTAAAAAATAGTTAAATTTATTGTAAAAAAGCGTGGGGTGCTTTGTATCATATTTTCATACTACCCCACGCTTTTTTACAATAAAATTATTTATTTTTTACTTTTTAGTTCATTAAAGCGTGTTTTTTGGTTTTTTTAAATTATAATTTATTTTTGCTTTTTAGTCCTGGAGATCCTGGTCAGGATAATGGGACAAACTTATGGAATTATTGTATTGTCATCGGTCCTTGATAAGTGTGCAAAGTTTCAGTTCAATCTGAAGTTTTTTGCTTTTTTTTTTAGTCCTGGAGATCCTGGTCAGGATAATGGGATAAACTTATTGAATTATTGTATTGTCATCGGTCCTTGATAAGTGTGCAAAGTTTCAGTTCAATCTGAAGTTTTTTGCTTTTATTTTTCTAGTCCTGGAGATCCTGCTCAGGATAATGGGACAAACTTATTGAATTATTGTATTGTCGTCGGTCCTTGATAAGTCGACAACGTTTAAACTAAATCTGACCGTTCAAAGCTGGTCAAAATCAAGTTCAAAGAAGTCGGTTACAAACTGACAAGCAAACATACAAGTGAAGCTAATAAAAACGTGTTAAAAAGCTAATTTTACGAATAATTCGGAAACTCGGTATGTACTCGATTGCTTTTCTGTTTTCACCGTCCTTTTTTACGTAAAAAATCCTAAACAATGCTTATTACAGGCTACATTACGAGTGATTTCATCAAAGCTAACATAATATAAAATAGTAAAAGAGTACCCAGGTTTGTAATTTCGTTTTCTTTTGCGAGTTTTTAGGGTTTTTGGGTATTCTGTAAGAGTAAGACACCTAGATAATTTATGGTAATTCATATAATAGTGACAGTTTATCAGAACTTAAAGATGTTTATGAATCGTAGAATTGATTGAGAAATTCGGCATTTTTTGTTAGCTACAGTCTGTATACGTATAGCATGTGTGTAGCGAGACATGTGCATACATACATATTATGTGCGGATGTACCAACATTTTGACATGAAAAGCTTAAATAAGTACAACTCATTATACTTGTATATGGCAACTGTCAGGATTTACCAACATACATGGCTATTGTCCTTGCATTGCATACTGTCTGTATATCTACAGGCTATTATAATAATGTATACGTCTAACGACACACATGTGGCGCTACGGAAGCAAAAATAATAATTCTTCTAGGAATTAATTTTAGAAAATTTGTCTAATCGTGTTTTAACTTATGGAGAAGGACAATTCAAGTAGATTAGAAAATTCAGATGAAATATTATTGGAAGGCTTCAAGAAATGGCAGAGATTAGAAAGTTTAAATTAAATTTTATATTCAGTAAAGTTGTCTTTGATGTGACAGATATGGCAAAATTGTTATGAAATATGAAGTACAAAATGTAGGGTAGTTCCAAGTAAAATAGTATGGCCACCGTATATAAAAGATAGTAGAATTTGTCAAGGTGATGGAAAGAAAGGCAGGCCAAAATTATCGTAGATAATTCAATATGAATTAGAAAATTTAGAGAACGGGTGGAATAGCACGGTGTGTTGTAATAAATAAAAGAAATTATGAAATTTTGTCAATGGCTTGATATTGTTCAGTTGATGGATAGGCTAAAATTGTCGTGGAGAAGAGTAATTTAAAATTAGGTTGAAAATTCAGGGTACATATTATGTGAAATAGTATGAGCAGTTTTGCAAGAAATAGAAAAAGTTTGGCTTGGAATCCGCGAAATAATATAGAAAAAGACAGGTCAGAAATATCGTAGAGAAGAACATATTATTTTTTAAATTATTAAACACTAAAATATTTAAATATTTGTAAACTGTACGGCAATGTATAATGACATGTATTTTTATTACTGCGGTTAATCAACTCCATAAGTGGGGATTGTGACTTGAGAGTAGCCGAACGTGTTGCGATGCTGTTGTTTGTATAGCGTTTCCATGCTCCTCTATTACAAGCCCCCAGTTCCCAAGTTCTAATCAGAGAACTGGTAAAGGTGTCAATTGGATTCTCAATTTAACCAAATAATCCTGTCTGTTGCTGGTCTAAAAAAATAAGTGAGAAATGGAACTAATTTAGATCACATTTTTTAATAAGGTCTTATTACAAAAGTTAATGCGTTTAGAAATATTAAAATTTTCTCACGTTCTTAAGTGGAGGATTCGAGTTCGAATCTATCCAGTGTAATGTAATTGTGCCCTTTGAATAAACTCATATAAAAGTTAATGCGTTTACAAATGCTAATATTTACGTTGTTCTAGATTCTAGAATATCTTTCCTGTTATATGCATAAATGGCTTTTATGCTAAAGAATAATATATCATCGCAAATCTAACTGAAGAAGAGTATACACACATACATCATGCATAGACGACACCTAACATGGTACCATGGCATGCGGTATTACGGCAGAAGCTTGGGAAACACACAAGTATAAATACAATGCCAACAAGTCGACGACGAAGGTCTGCTGACGACAGTCGAGACTCGAGACGACTGTACAAACCCACGCAACCCGGATCGCGCCGTAACGCTGATCTCACAGCTGCATATGTGGCATTAGAGATGGACAACGATATTGGGAAGGATGCACATTGACCGCTCGAAACATCCACGGACCACGAATATAATCGATTTCGGATATAGTAAGAGCTGCTTTCCCGTAAAGAGTTAAACTGCAGTGGCGGCGCCAAAGGGTGGGCCGGCACACCCCACATAATCCCCAATCTCTATAGGTTATCTTTTAAATACGTTTTTAACCCTTCAAATTTGAACAATTTTTCTTGTAAATTCTATAGAAAGTAATCTGGGTTAAAATTTTATCGATCACTGAAATTTTGGGAATCAATGTTTTTGGCCCACCTTCAGATCACCATGCCCAACATTGACCTACCCTAACAAAAAACCTTAGCGCCGCTACTGAGTTAAAGTAAACTAAATCATTATTAATAACATGAACATGACATTATACTATGGAGTTATTACTATTGTTACGGATCAGCCTGTATATAACCGGCAGGCAAGAGTTCTGAGAAACGGGGGTCCGCTTACTGTAACAACTGGTACCTGCACGAAAGCTCTAGAGAAAGCGAGAACAAACTAGGCTTATGCTACGCAGCCTATATAAACAGCAGTACGAGTGAGTGAGGAATCAGTCAGTCAATGGAGAATACTAAGCGACAAATAGTGCGTCTGATATAAATACAGTGAATATAAATATTTGAAACATAAATAACTAGAAATAAATAGTCCTGGTATGTAGTTAATAATCACGAATTATTGTATATATAGTTGTTTTGTTTTGCTTTTTTAATTACTGTTTAGTTATTGTTTACTTGTGTTGATTGTTAGAATTGACTTTTCGTTGTTGCATTCATTATCATTGTGTTTTTAATTATTGTAAATAAATATTTATTCCGCCAACTCAGAAAACAGTTTTGGAACACTATAATAAGAAAGTTAAGACACAATGGAAATTGTACAGACATTGTCAAAAAATACAAGATCTATTCACAACAGGTTAGAGTTAACTTTTTTAAAGCTTGTAGCCATATCACATTTGTAGTACTCCTCAAAACTATAAAAAGGTTCTGTTGTTAAATTTTAACATTGGAAATGTTTATGTTCGTATATGGGGGCAGAGTTACGAGTTTTCGTTCAAGGCCAAAAGACAACGGTGTCGCGATCAAGTGAGGAGCAATCATGCAAAATTGAACAAGTGCAATTTTTTCTAAATCTGGTTTATATCATGTCTAGTTAATTGAGAGGTATTTGCGACGATCTGCGGTGTTATTTTTGAGCAAATGTTAATAAATACTGTAGAAAAATCCATTTAAAAGTTAAGTAATCAAGCAAAAGTGAACGCGTATATAACAGAAGAATAATAGGGTTATTCCTGACAAAACTAAACAGTGCATTGATAAATATTGTGTGTATAATAAACAGTTAATTATGTTTCATATATGCTGTTATCATTTCGAATGTCCTCGATGGTTGCAAGGATTGCGAAATCTGTGAATTTTTTTTAATAATTTTTACGAAATATTTATATGAGGGTCCTTTAATTTTGTCAGGTAGTAGATTATAAAATTTTTGACCCATAAAGTCCGAACTATGTTAACGTATTTTGATTCTATGATATAACAACTATGACTAATTGTGTTCTAGATAGTAGAGTACGGATACTCATGTCTCCTATAATTTCTCCCATTTTTTGGTATGCACAAATATCTGGGGTCTAATGATTACTTTGAGATGATGTTTAAAATGTTTGTATCCAATCGATACCAAAACACAGCAAAAATATGTGATTTGCAGCTACAACTTTTAACAAATATTAAATCTAAGTATTGTACTAAACAATAATTGTTAATTCCCTGACGATTTATCAGAAATAAATTTTGCCACTATACTTCTAGAATACAGATGTTAACGAAGGTCTTACAGAAAGTCTGTGACAACCAAAGTGAGACAGTGAATTGGTTCAGACAGATTTTAAAATCTGTGGAAGTTAATGTGTCACCTGCTTTAAGTGAGATAATGTAGGCTGAAAAGCTCTGGCTACTAGATATCAAGTCCAAAAGCTCCGCGCGTCGATCGAATTCAATTTCCATTTTAAGTTGAAATTGGCGCCTCAAGCTCAACATGACATAGACAAGGATGTTCACGCGACAGACTGAGATGGAACATGGCTATATTTATATTTTATGTAATGTTGGCTTATCTGACGGATAGAGATGAACATCAAGGATAACCGTCTGCATAATAGATAGGAATAAAAAGGACGACTAAGAATGATGTTCACCGAATTAAAACAAATATTTATGATAATAGGAGCATTCTAAATAATTAATTTACACATTTTGACAGAAAAATAAAAAAACTTGAATAACTAGAAGTTAGAATTATTTTTTTTCAAGGCATGCGTTGTAGCAATCCGGCAACCAATCAAAAAACTCGGGTCGCGGTGCCAAACCCTGCCGACAATATAGTATATTTGCTAATACAGGCATTGTGATTTTATTATGTGAACTTCAGTTTGTTTTTGGACAAAATAAAAATGTTAATCCTTTAATACATCCCTTAAAATAATATTTTTTTTCTTAATTGTAATATTATTATAAATCCGACATCTGCACCAAATTAAATACACCCTTCAGTAAGTAAATCCGTAACAGCAAACTAGTATTTTCATAAAATTTGCGAAGTCTGGTACTGTCGAGCCGATTTTATTAAAATTTAGCAGCTTTTCTAAAGAGTTAAATTTTAATTTTGAAACGATTCTGAAATTTTTTCGGATTTTTGGTCCCAAAACATTTTTAACCCCTAAAAATCACCCTTAAAATGGTCCAAATGGGTCCATTTTAAATAGGCTTCGTACAGTGATCGTTTCCAATATATGTGGGCCAAATTTGGTTCAAATCAATTAACCCCTAGGTCCCGCCATCCGACCAACACCAATAGTGTATGTGCCATATGGAAAATACACTAAAAAGCTCTTCTATACCTCATCAAGTACTTACTCAATTCGTCATTTCTCAGAAAGGATGACGTCTTATCATCAATGTACGAAAATTAAAATATTGGATTTATTTTCCCCTAGTAGCTGTAAAGGTTGCAATAGAGTTTCAAATATAGGATATAGAAAATAATGTCTTTTGTGTTGAAACTTATTCGATTAAGATTTTAAATTTTTATTTTCAAACTTCTGCCACACTATCTTTATTAAGAAAATTATGATTAAATTAAATATACTAGAATATATTCTGTAAGAATAAATACGTTATTATTATAATTAAGAAAATTATTAATAAATACTTATACGGCAAATAAATTCACATATTATTGAATTAACATAATTATATCAAACGACATGTTCGCAATGTGACGATGTCGTTTGATATTAATTCACTAATATGTAAATTTATTTACGGTATAAGGATTTATTAATAATTTTCTTAGTTAGTTAAATACGCCTTTCTGTAATTTCAAATTGTTGGATAACTCAAATTTTAATAAATTTGAAAGTATTATAAAATTAAGTTTCTAGTTTTTAAATCTATGTATTTCATATAATTTTCAAAATGTAGCGTAATTTATTTTTTGTAATATTTCAACTTATGTATATTTATTTCAAAATTTTATCGGAATAATATAAATATGATACTACTTACATTTTTTTTCGTTAAGGCAGCTTTATGAAGAAAATAACACTTTTCTATTAATACTCATACACTCCCACTCGCGCCTTTGATAGCGTTTGTAGCTGCGATCGCGTTTTCAAATCAAGAAAAAAAGTCAATTATTTTATGCAATCATATAAAAGATTTTAAAATTATTATTATTATACAACACATTTTTGCGTCTGTAAAATAGTTCTAGATTTTAATAATTCACAAAATATGTTTGCACATGTCCCTAAAAAGTACGTATCACAATATTCACTTGCAGAAAATATTAGCAGAAAACATTAGTCTTTCGAAAAAATATTATTTAATATATTTGCACGCGCAAAAACTCGAAACACACTCAACATTGGTTTGCAAATTACGTCCGGCTTAATATTCGTTTCGAAATTATATTTTCAAAATGTTCAAAAATTCACTCTTTACTGTAAAATAAATTTAATAAAGACACAACTGAACGCAAATTTAAAGTGATAAAAATTCCAATAACGCATTATGGTTGTCTGAATTTGACTTGTTCTTAATGTAAGGTCAAATTAAATAATGTAGGTATTTTGAAAAAATAGAAATACTTATGAATTTCAGTTACGTAATCTATTTTATACTGCATTTGTAATGCAATAGATTCGTTGCGTACATGACTGGTCTTAGTACCTATATTTAGAACTATCCAATATCCAAATAAGAAAAAAGTAAAATACCAAAAACTGTCTTATGTTAGATGGACCACCTTATATACACAATTAAATTTTCAAATTCTTACTCAGTTAAATTTGGGGTTTGAATTTAAAATAAAATAGTAGATTGTATATCTAGATGCGACATGGGATGTATTACTGACGAGTGATGACAGTATGTAAAAACGAACTATAGCAAGTTTTTCCAGTCACACGAGTCATAATACCACAAGATACATACATATAATATTTCTTGCCATATCCACTACAAAATACCTACTTTTCAATTTATTATTAAAAAAAAAATAATGGATTGAAATTATGAATTGGTGCTAGGCCCAAATAACCTTAGCTGTTGGTGGTCTTTAAAACACAATACACAATTCAATGTAGTTTTTATAACATTTTAAACTTAATAAAATTAATGTAGATAGGTATATAAAAAGTTTTAGTAGACAATTAAATTGGTGCCGACCTAAAAATTTTATTATTTTCCTCTTTTTAGTGGCTCTTTTTTATAATTTTTTTTAGTTTTGTAGGAGCTATGTTTTACTGTCAAATCGTCGTTGGAAATGCTTATTATAGTTTTATGAACGTTTCGTGTATTTTAAACACATCTATCTTACAATAAGTATTTAGTGCCTATATGCAGAAATAAATTTCTTTTTGTAATACTGATAACGATGGTACAATCTTATATTATACACAATTTCCCATATAGTCAAATCTCAGTTTTTAGAAGGGCTTCACAAAATCTAATCTCATATTCGCTTCATATATTCACCCACTGCAGTTCTGCTTAATTCTGATATAAGTATGAAAATTTCAAGGTACACTATTTAAAACTTGGTAACGATATGATATGCAAAAGATATTAAAAGAACTTGGTAACAGTAGATTAAGTCTGAAGAGTATGTTGAAAACCAACTCATTAAGAATTCTAGTATTTCGAGTTCGTTGATTTTTTTTGGAAAATTATGACTAATATATTAAACAACTTACCTTCCTTTGATGACTTGAAAAATGGTTTACACTGTTTTTAAAATACTTTTTCTTTAATTACCTAATTAATAAAATTTCACTCATATTTTGTCACACAATCCTTTCTCTTTTAATAATAAAAATTTATTTTTATAAACCTCGGAGAATTCAAAATTTCAAATAAATTTAAAAACGGAAAAATTGAGCACGTAAATTCAGACATTTTGAGTATTTTCAAAAAAATTATAAAAGGAAATTCTGATCTGCGGGTGTTGTTCGATAATCTGAACCCTCAATAATTCGGATGCTTGACGCTTTGGTAACTCGGATAATTATTATGATGAATGTTATAATTCAAAATCGACGTCTCGATAATTCGAATTTTTATGATTCGTGCATTCGAATATTCTTTAGTTTTGTAATAGGTATACAGGGTGTTTCAAAATAACGCCCGTGTTTTACAAATCGAAAATTAAGAGTGAAAATTTTTCGATTGTCCTTCGTTATCCTGCAAATGTCGTAGCTCGTCTTCACGCTGCTGTGGCGTTAATAGACGAAAATATGCTACAGAACGTTCGGGCTTCATGTTAAATCGCGCGAATGTTTGCCTTGAAGTAGGAGGCAACCTATTTGAGCCTAGTTTGTGACAATAGAATGTGGAAAATATCTAGCTTTATAATATTATTCGTTTTTAATAAAGTTTAAAGTTTAAATTTTAAATTTTAGTTTTTTATCAATAACTCGATAACGAAAGACATCTGAAAATTTTCTACTCTTAATTTTCGACTTGTCAGTACAGGCGAACTTTAACTAACTCGGATACAATGTGATCGTAATTTTCAATAAGTTTTTTAAGATTTTTGATATAAATTATTAATGGGTTTCTGTATTCGTTACCCGAACTGAGAGTCGCGATTTATTATTCGTAAATAGAAGTTGTTTGTTTAATGAAAAAGTAAATGTTCACCTGTACTGGCCTCCTTAGCCCTGCAGTATTTAATGATTAAGGTTCTGTACACATAGGGTCGTAGTGCATGTCGATGACACTTAAACACAAAACTAATGTTCACTTGCATACGGCAATAACACAACAACAAACGCGACATATTCGGAGACTGCAAGAGCAGAGGTTGCAGTACACTGGCAACTAAGCACCCTGGTGCCAGACCATCAACAGTTGGATCATGTAATTACATTTTGTTCCATATTGTTAATGCTACTGTCAATGTATTTGTATTGCTCTATTGTTCGTTTATACAGGATGTTTCATTCAACTCTAGTAGAGAACCCAGCCGCATACTGGGAAATAATGTAATGGATTACGTAATCTGGTCAAAAATTGCAAATATCAAGTTTTCAGAGAAATTTGCCAAATATTACCTACATTGGAAAAAATGTTAATAAGGTTTTTTTTTGGAAAATTTTTTGCAGCTAATTTATTTATTTAAAAGAGTTATATTTATATTAAGCGTTTCGCCTTTTTAGGCATCATCAGTAATATTATTTTATAGTGAAATTATGATTTATGAACATTATTTGAACGATGTTGTTATTAGCTAATAAATAAATTGGCTGCAAAAATTTTTCCAAAAAAAACCTTATAATATCCTCAGCCGTACTAAACTCACTACACAAAAAATGTTAATGCTTAAAATGGCATAATAAAATTCACGAAGGTTATACCCCCTGTTAAACTTAAAAAATGTTCTTTTTTTAAAAATTTTACTGCCAGCAGGTGTCACTGTGGAAGTTGTTTACATTTCTAGGTGCATTGATAAAATTTTTTTTAGTTCAAACAAAAATAATTATTTTGGAGAATTGTGTACTGGCGTGTAATTTTTTAGGTTATATTATTAGAGCAGTTAATTCTGAACAAAATGACACCCAAATCACTTCATTCTGGTTCTTAATAAGCCAAAAAATTAATTTTGAAATATTTATGTAAGCCTCGCCCGCTAAAAAGCGTTTTTACTCGTTACTGAATTTTGACATTATATTCAGTAACCCATGTATATGGAGGACCTGCGTTTATTTTTTGTTTATTAATACTACCTAAATTAAAATTAAGAAAAATCGCATGATAGTGGACAAAATATTTGATTTATTAAATTAAATGTACTTGAAAAAGTCTAAATATATAGACGAAACGTCGTACATTTAATTTAATAAATTAAATATTTTGTCCACTATTCTGCGATTTTGCTTAATTTTATTATAATCACGATGGACACGATTTCGAATATAAAACTACCTAAACTACCTAAATTAAAAATACTTTCATAAAGAAACCTTTTTATGTTTTTTAAATGTTGAAGTATCCCTAAATTTCGACTCCCTTAAGATTTTGATCTCATAGATCTCCCTACTGCATTCAGTTTTCGTGGTTGACTCAAGTGAGATAGAAAAAGTTATGGAATTTTAACACTGGAAATGTTTATGTTCGTATATGGGGGCAGAGTTACGAGTTTTCGTTCAAAGCCAAAAGACAACGGTGTCGCGATCAAGTGAGGAGAAATCATGCAAAATTGAAAAAGTGCAATTTTTTCGAAATGTGTTTTATATCATGTCTAGTTAATTGAGAGGTATTTGCGACGATCTGCGGTGTTATTTTTGAGCAAATGTTAATAAATACTGTAGAAAAATCCATTTAAAAGTTAAGTAATCAAGCAAAAGTGAACGCGTATATAACAGAAGAATAATAGGGTTATTCCTGACAAAACTAAACAGTGCATTGATAAATATTGTGTGTATAATAAACAGTTAATTATGTTTCATATATGCTGTTATCATTTCCAATGTCCTCGATGGTTGCAAGGATTGCGAAATCTGTGAATTTTTTTGAAACGTTATTGCTAGTGTAATATATTTTGATGAATCCTGTATATTAAACATAATTTGATACGAGATCAGATTTTGATTCATAGAGGATGGGATAGGCCAAAGACACGCCTGGTCTATTGCAACCACTATTGCTATACAGGTATATATATTAATATACGAGGGACGGTGCATACTAACTAATAATTATTTTTTCCATGTTTAAAAAACCTCACTAATTCTGCACATTTTTTAACCCTACAATCTCAAAATTTAATTTTAAACTATTGTTGTTTTCTCTAAAATGTCCTAGACAATATAAAAACGATTGTACATTTTTTAAGTTTTAAGGATAAATTTATCTATAGAGATATTGAATACTACCTATGCATGTTATGATGAAAAATCACATGGGTCTACCTGTTCTTTTAGTTTCTCTTTTTTTTGTCTTTCGTTTTGTTTTATTGCAGGCAGTTTTGGAAAAATTTAGAAAATTTGGAATGATGCTGAAACTTCTACCACACTAACATTTTTATTGATCTGGAAGTTCTTGAAATATTTTTGTTGGTAAACAGAAGCATTTAGACCGTAGACGCCAATAATCTTAGTTGTATGGCGTCTATAAACTACAATACGTTATGTTTATTGTCTATAATATATATCTGAGAAGCATGTCCGACATATCCGATCTCGCTCTATTGATTTACTGACACCTTTACGTTGAACGAAATAAATGAAATTATGAATGTCCGTGGAATGCGGACCGATCTCGTTCCACTCTTCTAGCGTCTAAACGGACAGGAATATGCTTCGTAGTTAGGGTTACTATCCCAAAATTTAAAAGTCCTGACAAAAAGCCGGACATTTAAAAAAAAGTCCGAACATTTTAGACTGATTTAATTTTATGTTTTATTTTTTAAGTATTTTAATGCGAAAATTAAACATTCATTCAAAATGTTTCCATCTAAGTAAAACATCCGGACAAATTAAAAAGCCAGACAAAGTCCGGATATGTCCGGATAAATCCGGACGGATGGTAACCTTATTCGTAGTGTCCATAAAGCCCTCGATATAGTACATATTATGCATTCTCATTCGGGAATACTCATATACTGTGGCATGAATGAATTGTAGATTATAGACGCTCGACAACACATACTGTGGCCGTTGTTGAACTTGACGAATGACGATACATCTCGTGATTAAATAGAACTATATGCCGGAGTATGGACATTGGACATGTTAAGATGAGTTCTAAGCAAAGACAGGAAACATCTCCAACAGATGACCTGGTTTCACGAGCCATATAATAATATGTTCGGCTAGGGTCACCATACATAAACAGAGGGATGCCTGTCTAGGGTGCTTGGAATGCCTGATATTTCAGAAAAATCCCTGTTACAAATAAAAAAGCTGTAGGCAAAGTGCGACGAAGTCACGAAAGGGCGCGAAATTTTAAAATGCCTGTCTTTGACCAACGCTAGCCGCACGCCTGTCTAAACCTTAAAATTCCTGTCAAATGCGGCAAACGCCTGTCAAATGGTAACCCTATGTCCGGCATTACTCAATTCTAGACTGAACCCTAATATAAAGGCTTATATAAATAAATGATTTTTTTTTAATTCATAATTGGCAATTGCGCCCCTAGTATACTATGTGCTCAATACAATAATGCACGTAATATTGGGTTGGTATGCTCACATAACACACACACACACTCT
Organism: Mongoloraphidia duomilia; assembly: GCA_039654895.1. NCBI lineage: Eukaryota > Metazoa > Arthropoda > Insecta > Raphidioptera > Raphidiidae > Mongoloraphidia > Mongoloraphidia duomilia. The sequence goes on along the minus strand of CM077524.1, from coordinate 42,677,495 downwards.
ACACAGGTACACACGTCCGCCGATATGACAGAACAGTTGACAGTGAAGCGGCCATCCGTGTCTCCACGTGTGGTGTGGCGTGTCTCTATGCTGTTAGGCCGGGGCTCTCTTTTGTGGCCAAAAGACAAAACTGCTTATGTCGAATTTGTAACATTAATGACGATTGAATCATCCACCTCATCAGTAACTGACACATAAAATAGCAACGGGACCTTTGTAATTTTTAAAAATAATTCAACAATAATTTCATGTATTTAAAAATTGTTTTTTTATAATAAAAAAAATGAATATTTCAAATTATGTAGGTACTTCAAAGCTAAGCGCGAACCTGCTATTTTATACACGGTAGACTAACGTTTTTATGCGCACGGCCATCTCGGTTTTTGTGTCTGAGCGCTTAGCAAATTGATACATATTATAAGATTTTTTGAGATAAGGTGGACGGACTAAATAAATAATTAAATCATTATTATTTTTCTCACTTATGTCCACAGCATATTCTCAACAATCAAGTAGCACTGCCTGATATTATTTCCTGTTTGATTGTCGTGAATATTCTGTGAACATAAAGGAGAAAAATCAATGATTTAATTATTTATAATACATACTATGTTTTGCCATACCCCATTTCCGTTTCATCTAGCATTTTACCCCTCAAATCGACGAGCCAGTGCCGCCTAAGAACATAAACGAGTTTACATTGCGGATACAGACATTTTTGCAAACTTCCTAATAATATTAGCCTAATCATTTTAGACATAAGGACGACCAATCTGGGAAATAATTCCCAGTTAGCTCAATTTTTGTATACACCTTGGTTATGGTATTTTAAAAACGTGTAAAAAGTCCCCACCGATATCGTGACGGCGTTATATTTGATTTTTTTATTGTAAATTATAACGCGTCGACAACTTAGGTCATTAGCGTCTTGTTTACATCAAATAACAACTCACTTAAAACTAAATGACATCACAAAACATCCATGAGCGGAGGCGGGATTCGAACCCACGACAGTGTAATCCAAAGGCTGCTACGCTAACTGTTACTCTGTCCTCTGCCAGATATTCGAGGCTTAAGTTCACGACAAACGGTTTTTCGCGAATTTTTCGGTTCCGTTCCATTTTTAGTAAAAAATGGTTATTATCAATCTTGTAGAGAACAAAATTCTCTACAAAAGGATCAAACTTATAGATTTGTCAACACCGATGTAAAAAATTACCTACGTCCTATGGTATCAAATTTTGTTGAATCGATAAAATTCTTGTGAATTTCTTTTTGAAATTCTCATGCTAGTACTAAAACGAATCTCATGGAATCGAAAAGTAAATTTAAAAAATATATTTTGAAGTAGCATATGTTACTGACACAAATTCCCGTATGAATTCATGCCAGATGATATAAAAGCAGTGGCAATCAAATGATGAAATCATTAAATCAATGTTTTGTGAGTTTGATATTATGTTATTGTATTTTATTTTCAAATGACTGATTTTGCATACTAGGTCATCGATAATAATGTTTTCTGATAATTATACCAATATATAGGTACCTATATGCCAGCTCTAGCATTTTAAAGGTTGTAACAAAAATTTAAATAATTTTCGATTAAACAAATTTACAGTAACTGTACAGGATGTCCCATTTTCCTTGTTTTTGCAGGGTATTTCGGTAACTATACGCATACAGAAAAACTAAGTGTGTAGAGGCAAATTTATTGGCGCAATCTGTAGAATTTTGCACCGTTTTTCACCGGATTTTAATAATTGGTCATAACTTCGTTATTGATGAAAAATAAAATTAAATATTTGAAATATATTTAACAGATATTTTTGAGTAGAAAACGTCAGTGGTGCAGTAAAATTTTTTACATTTTCGGTAATTTTGAAGACTTGACACAAACTTAAATTTTTAACGGAATTTATAATGGGCATTGATATGACCAAAAAAAGTCTTTTTTACGTTATATTTTGATCTCAATAAAGAAAAATCTGTTCTTGAGTAATGTTTTGATACAGTCTATATATAACTGAATATTAGGATTCGTAGTGTACGTACACATTATGGCCATGAAAATTGAATTCGTATCGACGTTTGATCTATTTTCCCTAAAACTATTAAAATATAATTTTAGTGTAACAATAAATTACTAAAGATAAAAAGTTGATTTTATAATGTACACTGCTTTTATTTTGAATTCAGTAAGTTGGAAGAGGAATCTCTATGGCGTAGGATCAATTGCAATACTGTTATTCAGTTAATTGCATTTAATGTACTAACGTTTCGGTACATTTCGTACCATCCTCAGAGTAGTATCTAAAATTTTACATTAATAAAATTATTTAACAATAATATAAAATATAACATTTAAAATTAAAAAATATGAGACAAGAGAAAACTTACCAATGCTGTCTAGTTATCCAGTATATTGTAACAAAGAAAATTGGTATTTAACATCATGAAATTGAATTTTAACTAGAAAATTTTGAAAATTGCCAATATAATGAAAAATGTCAATTAAAAATGAACCTCTTCTGAAAGCGAGTGTCATAGATAAGAGGCGAGGGTATACCTATTAAGACTGAATAAAGCAATTTATGTAAAAATCTGAGAGACAGATATTAGGTAATAAGTTCGATAATCTGTAATTAAAGATATTAACACAATTATTTCATTGTACTGAAACCTACCAAACTATCTGTCTGATTACAAATCTAGATTACATTTTTTCAATCAAATTGCTGTATACAGGGTGCTGAATCGTTTTACGGGTAATAGGGATTTAACCCGTAAAATCAAACTTTTGCGATTTCCTGCTTCCCTAATTATTTTAGGAAAAATATCTTCGATTAAAAGTTTTAGAACATAAAATTCTGCATCTAAATCATTAAACAAAATTAATTTTGCATGCTTTGTAACGGCAGAAATTTGACATGAAAATGTCAAAATTACCTCAAAAACAGATAGCGATAGCCATGGAACCTGAACAAAATGATGACGTTTTAGCTGTCAGAATAATTTCTAATCATTTTGTTCAAGTTCCATGGCTATCGCTATCTGTTTTTGAGGTAATTTTGACATTTTCATATCAAATTTCTGCCGTTACAAAGCATGCAAAATTAATTTTGTTTAATGATTTAGATGCAGAATTTAATGTTCTAAAACTTTTATTGGAAGATTTTTTTCCTAAAATAATTAGGGAACCAGGAAATCGCAAAAGTTTGATTTTACGGGTTAAATCCCTATTACCCGCAAAACGATTCAGCACCCTGTATAGAGGACATGCCCTCAATATCTGTCCTTTTATTAACGCTCGTTTTGAATTTTTTAATGAAAACCATTTCTAAAAATAAGTGTTTGAAATAACTGCATTCTTGTATTTATATATTAGGGTTGCTAAAGTCAAATTCATGATTATTGTTATAGCTGTGTTAATCTAAAGATGTGAGATTAGTATTAGGATATCTATAAGCAATAATTATAGATATATTGGAATCTGACACACAGGAGTTGAGTTGTGACGTAATAAATATGACGACATTAAAGGGGTTATTGTTAAATTAATAGAATAGGAACTACGTATTATTATTTTTAAAATGACTAAAAATAGAAAATATCTGTTGTTTGTGGACAAATACGCAAACCTCGCGAAAATTTCGTAGAAAGGAGAAAATATTGTGAATGCGAAATATTATTTTATACGGAAAAGTTATCTACAGTAAATACCAATATGATACAGTGAACTTATAAAATTAGTTGGAAATATGAAACTGCATTAGCCCGAGCTTTTTGTAATCTGAATTATATTTTCTCGTATATTTTCTAAATAACACACAATATTACGATTGACAGACGACGATATCTGGTATCTTTGGAAAGGTTACCAGACGTCCGCGTCACCGTTATAATATGAAGGTGCAGTACATATTTTTTATTGTTGTAAATTAAAAGAAGTTTACAATATCATCAACCGAAATAACATAAAATAATTGCTGGTCAAAGCAAAGGACATTCCGTTAAAAAAAAAAACATAAAATATTACAAACCTACATATAATTTTAAATTTGTTTCATCAAAAAGTTTTAATAATTACGTAGACTACATTTATTATCAAAAAGAACTTTTTAAGCCGGAGTTACAAAATTTATGAAAACACTGGTTTGTGGACAGTGAATTACTTACTGAATATTATATTGTAGCAAACCCCAAAATGTTACACCACTGCCTCCAATAGAAACGACGAGAAAGAAAGGTTACAGAAGTAAAGCGTGAAATGGAAGATACGAGTACCTGCCGGAATGTTCTAGAGAACGCGAGAACGTACTAGGCTGGGTTGCGCGACCTATATAAGCGAAGTACGAGTGAGTCACGGAGTCAGTCACCGGGGCAGTCAACGGGAATCAGTCAGTGTAGATTGTACTGTGACAGTGTTGGACAGCGAAATAAATCTGATATAATTCAGTGACAAAAATAATTACGAATAAATAATCCTTGTATATATAGTTATTTGTTAAGTGTTATATAAGTGGCTCGTTTAGTTCAATAATTACCGATTAAGTTTTTTTAGAATTGACTTTTCGTTGTTGCATTTATTGTTATTGTATATAGTTAATTGTATTATTGTAAATAAATATTTATTCTGCCAACTCAGAAAACAGTTTTGTAACAGTATTATGTATAATTGGGTGCAGATGTGATAAATTCCGACAACGCAATTAAGAATAATTTTATCGTTTTAAGGGATATCTTAAGGGGAAAAATTCTTTATATAACACATGCACGCTTTTAGTGTTTTTACTTCCCACCTCTACTATGGTAGGGAAGTAATGGATTCAGTCCGAAAACAATATTTCGAGATTTTAACAGATTTTCACGTTTTGAGACCCTAGCAATCGTTTAAGATCATTTTCTGACTGATGTCTGTATGTGTGTGTGTGTGTATGTGTGTGTGTATGTGTGTATGTGTGTATGTGTGTATGTGTGTGTGTGTGTATGTGGTCAATTTTTCGCCTTCGATATCTTAAGAACGGAACAACATACGGGCATGCCGATTGTTCTATTGTGTTTATCAGCCTTTAACTTAGATCTGATTAGATTTTGAGTCAAATCGGTTCAGTGGATCCTGAGATATTCAAAAAAACGTCCTCAATGTCACGTATTAACATAGGTAAAAAAATATACAAATGAATTCTAGATGTTATAATATGAAAAAAATGTAAATATTTTTTTTCTCTAAAATGTATAGTTTTCGAGAAAAAAAATATTTTACTAAAAAAAATAAAAATTGTACGTAAATCAAGGTAACCATGATTTTTGCTATATTAAGCTAGCCATCAGTAGACCACCAAACAAAAAAGAGGGCCATGCTTTTTTCAAAGAATAAAAATTAAATTGTGTTTTAAAGACCACCAACAGCTAAGGTTATTTGGGCCTAGTCAAAGAATAAAAAAAAAAGAGTGTTTATTTTTTGCAAATATTTACTAGGTGGGAAGTATAGGACTGGTCATCAGTCGAATTTTTTCGTATCAGTTTTGCGGACTTTAAATGGCCGTTTATTGACAAGTGACGTCATGACCATTTTGAAACGCTTTTCGATGAATAATGGAAAAACATTTGAAAAACCCGTTATCTAATGAACATTTTGTACCTCTTTTCGGTGTTATAAATGAAATATGGTTACTATGGTAACGAAGTGATTAAATATTGTATCGAGCCCAATGTTTTTATTATGAGATGTACTTCTGTCAGTGACATAAAATTATTCAATTAAAGTCTAAAACCATGCATGTGTTATATAAAGTATAGTGTGCAACACGTATGCTAAATATTTATGCGTCAGGCGCGATGTTTTCAGCACTCGTATTCGATTCGCGATGCTCACTCGCCAAGGCTCGTGAGCGCTCTCCTACTACTCGTGCTGAAAACATCGCGCCTGACGCATAAAGATGTATTTAGCATACTAGTCACACAATATACTATTATTGTGTCTAAAAACACATAATAATACATTTAAATGTCACAATTTCATGCATTAGCAAATACACTATTTTGTCGGTAGATTTCTGCTTTGCGACTGGAGTACCGAGTAGGTAATACGAAAGTAGGATTTCGGTACATTCTTTATAAGTAATGCGGGCTTAGAGAAATATCATCAAAAATTTCTAAGCATAATGAGAACGTTTTTTTCTATAGAAAATGATAAACCAAAGATTACAAAATACGTAACGACAACATACTTTTTATTGTCGAAGACTGGAGAAAAGGAAAATCAATGAAATCTAAGAGCTAGTATACATGACAACAGTGGCGTATGGATTGTATGAACACTATGTAAAAACAAGCCGTGAGGTGGGTCGTTTATTAGGACTAAAGTGCGACCCTTGAGGTCCACACGACGAACTTCCCAGTTTGATAAATATTTAATAATAATAATTAAATTAGGTATTACACAGAAAAGTAATCATTTTAATCATTAAAACATAATTATTATTTATTTTTATCAATAATTAAAAAAAAAAAACGGCTGAACCGATTTTTATAAAATTTATGTCGGATTAAAATGACGTTAACACGCCTCGATTGACACCCTTACGAAGTCGATATAATTTTTTATTCGCGAGATATTGTATAAAATCTACTTTTTTGGAGGTTATTTGGTTAAAAAAAAAGAACGGCTGAACCGATTTTGAAAAAATTTCTTTCAGATCATATTTACGTTAATACGCGTCGATTGGCACCCCAACGTAGTCGATATCATTTTTCATTCTCGAGATTTCGTCTTAGAAAGAAATGGACACATACATACGTACGTACGTACGTACGTATGTATGTGTCCATTTCATACACACACACACACACACACACACACTACACACACAGACATCTTTCTAAAAGTAGTGTAAAAAGTGTAAAAATAGTGTAGTGACCTTGAAATATAAAAATTTTTTTTCCTTTTTAACTTCCCACTGGAAGTTATTGTAATGGGTCCGAAAATCGAAATCAAAAAGGAAAAAAAATTTTATGTTTTAAGGTCACTACACTATTTTTACACTACTTTTAGAAAGATGTCTGTGTGTGTGTGTGTACGTACGTACGTACGTATGTGTACATTTCTTTCAAAGACGAAATCTCGAGAACGAAAAATGATATCGACTACGTTAGGGTGCCAATCGACGCGTATTAACGTAAATATGATCTGAAAGAAATTTTTTCAAAATCGGTTCAGCCGTTATTTTTTCTTAACCAAATAACCTCCAAAAAAGTAGATTTTACACAATATCTCGCGAATAAAAAATTATATCGACTTCGTAAGGGTGTCAATCGAGGCGTGTTAACGTCATTTTGATCCGACATAAATTTTATAAAAATCGGTTCAGCCGTTTTTTTTTTTTTTTTTTTTTTTTAAATTATTGATGTTTTAATGATTGAAATGATTACTTTTCTGTGTAATATCTAATTTAATTATCATTATTAAATATTTATCAAACTGGGAAGTTCGTCGTGTGGACCTCAAGGGTCGCACTTTAGTCCTAATAAACGACCCACCTCACGGCTTGTTGATTTCGATTTTCGGACCCATTACAATAACTTCCAATGGGAAGTTAAAAATATGCCAAAATTTTTGTCTACAAAAATGCTACCCATCGTATTGTTATAATTATACCCACTTCTTAATAAATAATTGTAAATTGTAGACGCTCGACAACTGAGGTCATAACCATATCTGGTTAGTTATACCTAATAACTAATCATTCTAAGGCAAAAGTTTAATGTAAAAATAGTTAATAATGAAAGTTTCGAAAAAACGAAAAACCTTGACATTTTTTTAAAAGATGCTATCTGTTTTTTATAAGCCTCATTTGTTTTTATCAGGGTGCTGATTTGCTTGGCAGGTAATAGGGATTTAATCCGTAAAATCAAACTTTTGCGATTTCCTGCTTCCCTAATTATTTTAGGAAAAATATCTTCGAATAAAAGTTTTAGAACATAAAACTCTGCATCTAAATCATTAAACAAAATTAATTTTGCATGCTTTGTAACGGCAGAAATTTGATCTGAAAATGTCAAAATTACCGTAAAAACAGATAGCGATAGCCATGGAATTTGAACAAAATGATTAAAAATTATTCTGACAGCTGAAACGTCATCATTTTGTTCAAGTTCCATGGCTATCGCTATCTGTTTTTGAGGTAATTTTGACATTTTCATATCAAATTTCTGCCGTTACAAAGCATGCAAAATTAATTTTGCTTAGTGATTTAGATGCAGAATTTTATGTTCTAAAACTTTTATTCGAAGATATTTTTCCTAAAATAATTAGGGAAGCAGGAAATCGCAAAAGTTTGATTTTACGGGTTAAATCCCTATTACCCGCAAAGCAATTCAGCACCCTGTATAAGTATGTGCATGTTTTCCATAAAAAAGTAATTAAAATATTTGTGGCACGCTACTGGTGAATACAGAATTGAGGTGTAAAAAGAAAAGAAGGACGAAATGACACATTATTTATGTTCGTCTGTCATCGACGTTGTATCCTGGCCAATCAACAACGAATGTAGGCCGGCCTATTGTGTTAAATATCGTAGAGTGCTCTGAGAATTGTGTCGAGATAAATGAGAAGTTTAAATCGAGTCGATAGAGCAAAGAGAATCGTTCATTTGATTTTAAGCACATAAATCTTTCTATCCTTTCCCTTAATTTTTAAACAAACTTTGAAAAGATTTGACCTAACTCAACTGATGAAAAACATAATGATCATTTTAAAAAAGACAGCCCGCAAAGATTTTTTATTAGTGTATTTGCCATATGGCACATACACTATTGGCGTCGGTCGGATGGCGGGACCTAGGGGTCGGACCAAAATTTCTCGACGTTTCATAGCCTCCTGAACAATTTGGCACCATTTTTGGAAATGTCTATTTATATATGTGTGTGTGTGTGTGTGTGTGCGCGCGGGCTTTCGAAAGAGTTAATTGATTTTGGCGAAATTTGGTAGGCACGTTGGAATCCATCACCGCACGAAGCCTATTTAAAATGGGCCCGATCGGACCATTTTAAGGGTAGTTTTTAGGGGTTGAAAAATGTTTTTGGGCCCAAAAATACCAAAAAAATTGTCCGAATCGTATCAAAATTGAAAATTAACCCTCTAGTAAAGATTAAAATCTGGTGCTAAAATTTAAATAAAATCTGCCCGATAGGACCGGACTTACGACTTTTATGAAAACATTAGTTTGCGGATACGGATTTCCTTACTGAAGGGTGTATTTAATTTGGTGCAGATGCTGTATTGATAACAATATTGCAATTAAGAAAAAAATATTATTGTAAGGGATGTATTAAGATGTTAAATTTTTTAATTTGTACAAAAACAAACTTAAGTTCACATAATAAAGCCACAATGCCTGTACTAGTAAATACACTATATTGTCGGCAGGGTTTGGCACTGCGACCCGAGTTTTTTATTTTTATTGTAGTCACGATAGTTCATGGTAGCAGGCAGCAGCTACATCCAACGACAGAACCTTCAATTAGAAGAACCGAAATCATCTCCAATATTCTGATATATTGTATGTACTTGAGTCAAAAAAGATTTATTGTCCTTTGAACATTTAAGGCTATTGTATTCAAAACCACTGCTAAAATTATTTAGTGGAAAAACTATTTTTCTCTACACGATTAGCAAGAAATAAATAAAAGGCAAGGATTACTGGAGTTTTTTTTTTGGGCCCGGTGTATGAAATAGAGTTTTTAGGTTATTGATATAGAGCAGCATTTTCTAAACTGGGGTCCGTAAGTATATCCGAGGGGGTGCGCAGACTCATCTCTCTTGTTAAGTATAAGCAAAGCTATACAGTTCGGCCAGCGATGATCGAACTGTTTGAACGCCGGCTGGAAAACTAATATATTGTTTATACCGCACACTACAGAAATGAAACTTCGTAAATTCTACATCTAAATTTTATAAATTGATATCTTCAAAAAAAATAAAAATAAATAAATACTCTGATTTATAGGGAAAATGTTGCTAATCTGGTTTGTCGATTTAAATATAATCAAAATTACTACCTAATCGAATTTCTACGGAGTAAATATACGTACTTTTAAATAGAATTTTCCCTTTTTTAGTTTAATTCTATAAACAGATTTGTTAAAAAAAAGCTTTTAATCCGAAGTCGTCGAAAGTGTATAATTTTGTTTACGTGGAAAGTGTACACCCCACTACGTTTGATTGTATTGATAAAAAAATAAAAAAAATAAAGACAATATACAAACATTGAAAAAATATATAAATAGATATCATGTGGAATATCGAATAGTTGTAAAAACACAAACAAAAACAGTAAGTAATGGTGCCGACAGGAACCGAACCAGCGACTTTTTGCTTACCCTCTGAGCTATTATAGCCATGATGTGATGTGCGGCTGTTTGTATGTGATATCTAGTTATTATAGACTTACTAGCCGTTACCCGTGGCTTCGCCCACGTGTATTTCGATTTATGATTTATTATCCCCCACCTCGGCGAGAATTTCTTCTCCTGCGAGCCGGGCTGGTGGTGTTTATTCGCTCGAATTTTATTAGTTCATTACTCACTCTCTTCGCTCGTACGCTCGAATATTGTTAATAAACAATATTAATTTTGCATGCTTTGTAACGGCAGAAATTTGATATGAAAATATCAAAATTACTGCAAAAACAAATAGCGATAGCCATGGAACTTGAACAAATGATTAGAAATTATTCTGACAGCTAAAACGTCATCGTTTTGTTCAAGTTCCATGGCTGTCGCTATCTGTTTTTGTGGTAATTTTGACACTTTTATATCAAATTTCTGCCGTTACAAAGCATGCAAAATTAATTTTGTTTATTGATTTAGATGCAGAATTTTATGTTCTAAAACTTATATTTTTCCTAAAATAATTAGGGAAGCAGGAAATCGCGAAAGTTTGATTTTACGGGTTAAATATCTATGTGCAGCAGTCACGGTCAGCACCTTGTATATAGATAGAGGATAATATAGGATCAATGTTGGACGTGACGTGACGATCGACATGCGCAACCGAACGGAAAAAGCGAGACTGAAAAAGTTTCATTTTAAAAATATTTTTGCAATAAAAAGAAGAATCGATTTAAAAAAAATAAATAAACAATGTGAATGGCTTTAAGGTTGCTCGATTGTTTTTTTTCACTCTTAAAAACATACACAATGTATACCAATTTTTTAGAACATTCTTTATATTTTCTTGTTTTCTAGATAAACTTTTTTGTTCTGTCTAATGAGAAGCTTTAGTAGTTATATAAAGTATCTCGAGGGCTTTTAATGGTGCTAATTACTGCCGATAATACTGATTCAGATGTACTTCGCCGTCGACTGTCAACTCTCGTCGTTGATTGTGATCACAAATAATAATTTTTTTGCTACACTTGCATCAAAAGTACAATTTTAGATGGCTGTGTACCGTTTGAAAAGTGATTCTTTATGGAAGCTTCTGATGTGTTCGAACGGTAGTCCGTGAAGTAAAATTTAACGCACCCCGTGCTATAAAGTAATACTGTTTTGTTTTATTTTAAAACACGCGTGTGTTAATTAAGTAATACTTTATAGATTACTTTGCTATAATGTCACTAATAAAATATTTATCTAAATTGTGTTTTATTTGCTTCAAATTGAACTTTTGAGGCAGTTGTAAAAAATATTGTATGTAACGCGTGGCTAAAGGGACGAATCTGATAGTCGCGATTTTACAATACTCTCCTAAGGTTATGTAGCTTCGGCTCGCGCGATAAACTCACACTCGTTCTGGTATAAATGGTAACATAACCTTAGGCTCGTATCGCAAAATCGTAACTGTCATATAATTCGTCACTTAAGCCACTTGTTGTATAAATATCTATTATGTCGTTATTTCAAATCAAAGCAGTTTTAAATAATAATTAAGAGTCAGCGCACACATGTTATGTTTTGTATCGAAAACGTGTGACATAGGAACTGCATCAGGACAGCATCACGAGTTGCTTTGTAAAATTATTATTATATTTCACTGAACGAAATCAAAACTAATTTTAATTACCAATGTTAAAAATTTTCTTTGACATCAATCAGCAGGATATCCAATTACAATATGCATTAAATTTCCTGTGAAATCAATCAATTTTTCGACTTAGTTATGAGTTTACGTCACATGCATTTATGTTAGCAAGGGAAATTCACTCTGACATTTTGATTTAATAATTTTACGAAGTACTACGAACCAAAGGATCGATTGGTCACATTTATAGTGGGAGTCAATGAGTCGGACGAGTAGGAAAATAATTCGTGCAGCTGCAAGATCAACTCCACCCTCGTTTTCGAGGTCGCTGAACCCAAATATCATATTAAAAAAAGTTTGTATTCATGCCAGCCCCCAAAATGGCCAAAAAGCACTCCTTTTTTCGGTTTTCGAGCACGGACACTCGACAGCATGGTTTTTGATGGAAATTTGATGATTTGACCGGGATATAACAAAAGAAGAAGAATTACGGCAGGGACATGACGGTGACTACCCTTGGGGGTTAATACTACCCTCCCAGGGGATGGAAAAGTGGTTTCAACTATCTTCTAGTTTGAATGTCGCCCCCTCCCCCCGTTTTCGAAGATGCTGATTACAAAAAAAATAGTTTCAGATGAGTTTAACCTTTTCTACCACCTTAAAAAAAGTAAAGAATAAAAAAAATTATAAAAAAATAAAAAAGGGGAGGTTTCTGCCCGTTTGAGGTAGTAGAAAGGGTCAAACTCATCTGAAAATATTTTTTTTTTTGGATAATAAATCAGAAATTCTTATTTCTGGAACTACTGAACCGATTCTAAAAACTCTTTCACTAATAGAAAGCTACACTATTCCTGAATGATATAGGCTTATTTTATTTTGATACATTTCTTGCGGAGAAGAGGTAATTCCTATGAGATAGTAACAAAACGCAACTCTGAAATGATTTTTGCATTTTAGCGTATTGTCGGAATTCTACTAATATTATAGACACCACCAGCCCGACTTCGCTTCGCAGGAGGAGAATTTCTCGCGGTGGGGGATAATAAAACATAAGTTTTTATAATTATAATTATGCAATATTTGTTGAAATTCAGAAGTTAATGTCAATAATCAGGGCCGGCGGAAGAGGTGGGTACGGTAGGCAGAATTACCCACCTGAAAAATCTGTAGGTGCAGGGTAATTACCCACCTGAGAGGTGGAGCGGAAAATAAAAAAAATTGAAACGATGTTCGTATTTGATGATAAATAAACTACTTAGTTCACACTGTTAACTTCAGAGAGAACGTATATAAATGAGAGTATCATATACCGTAAGTTGGAATGGCATTGAGATAGAGATAGTTCTTCTTGCTTTGTTGCACACCGACGGGCCAATAGAATCGAGAATGAAGGCGGACCAATCACGTCTAAGAAGTAATAAAAGCGGTATTTTCTAAAATTTAAAATGTGTTATGGGTTTTTTTCAAATATTTTTAAAATGTTAAGTTAAGAAAAAATATTGTGTTAATAAAACATGTTAATTTTTCTTAATCAAACATTTTAAAAATATTTAGAAAAAAATTGGCTCCAAATAAAAAAAAGGGGTAAAATAAGGTCAACGACAGGTTTGAAATAACTTGTGTGAAAGTATATTTTAAAAAGAAATTTATTGTAACATAAATTACTACAAAAAAAAGGAAACAAACTTTATAAATTGACAAAAAAATAAACAATATCATATAAACATATAAAAACAAACATAAATTACTAACAAAAAAAAACTATAGATTGATGAAAATAAATAAATGGTATTTATTATTTTCTTAACAAAGTTTTAATATTATATCTATGCTTCGACTACTATATTATAATATACTAATACACTGGTACGTATACTACACCGTATTGGCTGCATAAAATTTTTTAGGATCTTCCACAGTCGAGGATCTAAAATAGAATAAAGTTTAATTTTACAAAACAATCGGCTAAATTTTACAAATAGTTTGTTATTGGAGGTTAGTTTAGTGATTATTCGTATTGTCTTAATTAGCAATGTCAAATAAGATTATTTTTTAGTATAATCGTAGATCGGTTCTTTTGCTTCGAGTAATCATTATTTTGTATACCGAACAGTAAATGAGTATGTACTTTCAAAGTATTGAGTAGATGGTATCGGGTATCGAAGCCCGGAGTATCGATACCTACTCGGTATCGATACTATAATAGTTCTTACCCTAATTGGGCGGGTTGCACGGTTATTCAGAGAGAAAATAGTAATTTAAAATAATTAATTAATCGTAGTAATGAATACTTCTACATAACTTATTAGCCTTAAGCAAAATTTGTTATACTTTACTTACTTACCAGGTAATAAATATTATCATCGATTGTGGGTATTAGTGCTCCCAGGGACCCGAGCTCGTACCAGTCAGTTTATGTATGCCGGCTGGTTGATTCTAATACACAATTATCTGAGTAGTCGACGCGTCTATAATCTACAAGAATAATAATAAAAAAAAGTCAGTCTAAAACAAAATCAAGTTGAATTTTAAACAATAGTCTGTTAAATTTAGCGCGCTGTTTGTAATTAGCAATATTTTCTTATATACCTAGACGTTTATAACTTGAGCATCTTTAACCTACAATATTATTGTTTGAAGTTTGAGGTTAAGATAAATTTATAATAGATGTAGTTACTTACCAAATATTAACTTCGAGCCGCTTAATTAAACACCAGGTTTTATGAAAATAAATATAGTTTTGACCTAATGAACACAACAAACCTAATTTTCTATGCACTGATTCTCAATACTGATTTTTCAATAAAATGCTTATGATGCACATTCGTAAATAAGTTCAAAATGTATGTTTTCTCTCTACCATGCGCAAGCCATGCGCATAACGGTTTTAGTTGACAGTCAAGCTCATTTCTGTACTTTGATTGGCCCGTCAGTGTGCAACAGAGTAAGAGCATGAGTTAGAATGTGTCAGATAAAGAAAGATATACAGTAACGATGCGTTGCCGGTTTCCACATCCCATTTGCCACTCTCATTTATATACGTTCTCTCTGGTTAACTTGTTTTCTTTTAAAGAATATCTAAACATAATAAATAATTACGGGAGGGTTTTGGGGGGAGGGGGTTCCCCACCCCGCTGCATTACCCATCTGGACTGAATACGTTTCGCCGGCAATATGTGTCATGAAGGTCGGCTGAGCCTCGATTCAGAAGTATTTCAGTCGAGACTAACAAATCAGCAATACCGATTCATCGTCATGGTTGCCTGATCAAATGTTGATCATATGATTTTGTTCAATGTTAATGAAAAAAACTTCGTTCAAACGTAAAATTCCATTTAATTTCAATATACTTATAAAACTGTAAAAGGAGGTTGTATGTCTGTCTGTCTGTTCCACCCACGGTCGTATAGACCCGTGGTTCCACCATAAGTCTTAAACCTCGCGTTAAAGGGACCTAATCCACAAAGCACAAACATTCGCAGTGGATTTCGATGGAACATTGTAAAATGAATAAAAATTAATCTAATTTAATCTGTTTGTTAAGAATCGACCATGCTCACTAAGAATCGATATTTATAGCGGTAATAGTTTCAGGTCTCTGGGTGTGCTTATTGAATTTAGAATATCGTTTTCTGTCATTATATCGAGTTTGAAAAGTATCCGACACAATCCAGACTTTTTGAATGAGTCCCACCTGGTAGGACTTGATGTTAACTGATAATTATTACTGTTCTACGTAATATGTAACTACATATGAAGAGGGTGTTGAGAAGGTTTTCCGATTTGTTTTGTTCTTTTAGGTAGTGTCATTTTTGCGCAGTCTAATTTTGTGTGCTTTTTTTAATAATTTATTTTTTATATGTATAAAGATATTTAATAATTTTTTCAACGTTATTGTACTTAAAAAATAATAAACGATATCGAAGTTTTTGATATTTCAATTCAAGAGGCCTTCGATACTTCTTAACGATTGAATAAAAGGCCTACACCTTGAGATAGTTGGTAGAGAATGATTGCTTCAGCCCGTGTGCATTAGTTATAATGGACGTAGTACGATGACAGGTAATTTGTTTATAGTTCACAGTGTACCAGCCTACTATCCTGTTAATAGTGCCTAATGAGTGTTTACTGTTTGCACTAACGTTAGTGCAAATGTTATAGTCAAAGGCCGAAGCGCAGGCGCTTCTATATTGTTGACTGGTCAATGTGCGAAACAACCACGCTAAGGTCAAACCCCGAAATAGTTTTGGGTTTCGGGCTTTAACTTAATAGTTCTTGATGTGAAACATCTTAAGTCGGACTGTGAACAGCCGCGTGAGGGGAAATATGCAACGAAATAATACAACGAAATAATGCAACGAAATGTTCTCCTTCGCTGCTGTTCTCCCCACCACTTCGGCACTTATATTGTACTGGATAAATAATATATAAATTAATTGTCCGGGTATATTAAGTTATACATATATCAGTAACAACGGCTGTCTAGACAAGTTCATCCATAGAGTAGTGGTACGACTCAAACCTTCTATGTATGGGGACTTGGGTTCGGAAACTCATGGCATCGTACAATTTTTGACGTTTTTTTTCTAAATTCTACATGATATTTATTTATAAATTTTTTTATTTTTGTTATATTCTTTTTTTGACAATAATTACAATTTTTTGAAATTTCATGACACCAAAAATTAATTTTTTTGTTTTTTTTTTAAAAACGAAAATTTGGGTAAATTAGGGTAGTTAGGGTAAATTACAGTAAATTAGGGAAAATTAGAGTAAATTAGGGTAAATTGGGGTAACTTAAGGCAAAGGGGGCTAAATAAGAGTAAATTAGGGTATTTAGGGAAAACTAGGGTAAATTCAAGAAATTAGGGTATACTAGGGTAAATTTGGGTAAACGAGGGAAAATTATAGCGGCCATTAATGACCCATTTAACAGGCAGGTGTACGGAAAATTGTTTACTTCCTGAACTAACGCAGAAAATAACGGTTGCCATGGCAACTTCTGTTAATTCGCTCTATACGCTTGCGTGCGCCTTTCATTACTTACTTTCACGAACTTCGCGGCACACTAGAAGAAAAGATGGCGACGCAAATGAACTGTCAGAATTTTTTGAAAATGACGTAAAAAGTAGGTATTTTGTAGTGGGTATGGCAAAAAATACCATATATGTCTCGTACGTAATGGTATTACGTGACTGTAAAAACTCGCTATCGCTCGTTTTTACATACTGTCATCACTCGCCGTAATATGCCCCAATACGGATCTAGACATACAATCTACTATTGTGAGTGACCAATGCGTGCATTCAAAGAAACTTAAAAAAATCACTTTGGACTTTGACTAGATGTGCCCGCGTAGGAACTGTGAACGCTTGTGGAATGAACTCCTCTTTTGATTTGATTATTATATTTCTATCCACAATTAACTCATATCTATGTTTATTATGAATTTTTCGAACTATTTGAGTTATTACTTTAAAGTTATGATTTTAACTTTAAAAATAAAAATCCACTCTCGCATGAAGTGTAATTTGTATTGATGTTGTTATATATAGGGAAGGAACAGATTCCACTCTCGGGCACTGTGTGAGTAAATGGTAACTCAACCAGCCGGAGACTGGGAATTTCGGGTTCAAGTCCTGACAGTGGCTTCTGATTTTTTCCTTGTATATCCTATAACAATCATTTGACGTTTAACATCATGATGGCGTAATCTGCCGATTGCATTGTTAAGAAAAATTTT
The DNA here is from genome assembly GCA_039654895.1 of Mongoloraphidia duomilia. NCBI lineage: Eukaryota > Metazoa > Arthropoda > Insecta > Raphidioptera > Raphidiidae > Mongoloraphidia > Mongoloraphidia duomilia. The sequence goes on along the minus strand of CM077524.1, from coordinate 42,659,727 downwards.
TCACTACCTATTTGGTATGTGAACGCTTGTGGAATGAACTCCTCTTTTGATTTGATTATTATATTTCTATCCACAATTAACTCATATCTATGTTTATTATAGATTTTAAAAAATTCAAAAAAAAAAAAAAAAAAATGTGGAAGCACTAAAAGACGTTACGGGTACATATTCACACAAGTTACGAAACACCGTTTTGTATATTGTGAGAGATTGCCAATGATGTGAACTGAGTACCTATACGTTATAAAAGCGTTCGCCGGAAAGTGGCTGCCATTACAAAGGTCGATTGATATATAAACACACAAACAATATAAACATAAATAGTTACACTATAGCTAAAGGTATACTGTATGTATAATGTTGATGTACATATGTGGGTTTTAGTGAATAGTACGCCAGTGAAGCAGGCAATATCCGGTCGGGGCACAGATACTTCCGGTTATTTTATTATTATGTATAAAAACATGCACGCCCTTGAGTTATTTATTATTGAACTTTTACATTTTATAATACTACTAGCCATTTCCCGTGGCTTCGCCCACGTATATTTCGATTTATGATTTATTATCCCCCCGCGAGAAATTCTCCCCCTGCGAAGCGAAGTCGGGCTGGTGGTGTTTATAATATTAGTAGGATTCCGCCTATACGCTAAAATGCAAAAGAATTTCAGAGTTACGTTTTGTTACTAATCCGCAGGAATTATTCCCCCCGCGAGAAATTTATCAAAATAAAATATAGCCTATATCACTCAGAGATATTGTGGCTTTCTATTAGTTAAAGAATTTTTAGAATCAGTTCAATAGTTCTAGAGATAAGAATTTATGATTTATTAAAAATTTGAGCCTTGAACTAATAATATAAATTTCGTCGGGTACATGACACGTTTAGGGTGATCTGCCACCCCTTTAATACTGACCAATCGATCTACAAATTTTATAATGGCATTATTGGGTCACCGAAAAGCTATACAAACAATTTCAGCCTTGAAGCGATAATAATTGTGACCATTTTGTTTGTTACATGTTGGGGGCGGTCTGCATCCTTCCCATACCGCTATCTAGCAAAATCCCTTACTCAGGGCACTTTAATATGCCTCCCTCAACATCTTCACAAAAGTAAGGCCTTGAATAAATAACACCAAAAAATTGTCACCAGCTCTCGGCCTATAAGTTGAATTTTGTCAATTTAAAATCTGAAATCGAGCCCCGCGTTTCCTATATTTCTAATTGTTTTTTTAGAAGGCATTTTCCAAATTTTTATGCAAAATGGAGGGCGTGCCAACTTCTGTAGGTATGCATTTTAATTGCCAATTATATATTGCTGTGTACATTTAACTCCGATGTTGCGGTTCGTAATGTACTTATTTGGCATAAATAGACTCGCAACATAGGCCGCACAATAGAGTGCTGTTTGTTTTGAATCGGCTTGTTCGTATACTAGATGTCCATCGTGTGCTTATTTTGATTTTAAACTAGTTAGAAGTAAAACGAAAACCACTGGCCATTTGGACGTAGAATTCGTGTTGGCTATATACTAACCACTGAGCTTAAAAGGTAATAGAGGCGTTATACCGTATATACAACTGCTTACACAAAGTTGTAGTCAGGTCTGATGTCACAAGTCACAACAAACATAGCGGCCAAACAGGGGGTGGATATGACTATTATTCTCTTCTTCTTCTTACATATTGTTACAAAACTGTTTTCTGAGTTGGCGGAATAAATATTTATGTACAATATTAAAAAACTCGGGTCGCAGTGCCAAACCCTGCCGACAATGTGTATTTGCTTATACAGACCTTATGGCTTTAATACGTAAAACTTAGTTTGTTTTTGAACAAAATAAAAAATTAAACCCTTAATACATCCCTTAAAATAATATTTTTTATCTTAATTTTAATATTATTGAAACTGTAAACTAAATACACAGCGAAGTATCTATATTATATACCTATACGTGTATACATATACTTTTGCTACACAGTACGTTCGTATGTATACTCTCTCTCTCTCTCATCCCATAAGATGTTTCACATCAAAGATGTGTTGACAATTAAAATATTTTTAGTAAGTGGTTGCTTATTATTATGGCCTTGTATCCTGGAACATCGTAAGTCTAAATATACATAATCAAGGGGTAATAGAATTGTTATACCTACCGAAAGTATTTCTTTACTCAGTTCAATCTTCATTTGAGAGCTGTATGCACGTCCGGTATAAGTATAAAAGCACCACATGCGAGAGCACTTCTCTACTAGTCTACACTCCATCATACATGAATGACAAAATACAATTGATTTTGCAGTGAACCGTGATGTGAACACGCTAAAGTACACCACCTATCCACTGTGTGTTTGTTTTGTGACGATGCTGGTCTCTTTTGTTACTGAATCACATTGTCCAACAATATAATATCCGATCACTGCATTGACGCTTTCATTATTATATAAAATAATATCCGTTATTTTATTCTTCTAATTTAATTACAAAATTTATATGAAAGCGTCAGTTTAAGTTTCGTTTCAATAAACACGAAGGTATTAAGTATTTATAATCCAAAATCATACAAACTCTACATAACCTCACATTTAAATAGTGTTTCAAAAATTGTTTTTATTTATTTGGATTTTTAGACTTTTTTCTAACAAGCAAAAATAATATACTGAAGTTTGTGCGACTAATCGAAAATTTGAGTGACGGTGCGACTAATTGAAAATTTGAATGAAGTGGAATGGTAAAAGCAGGTAACTCAGCCGTCAAGTCGGATAGTAATTAAAAGAGTAACGTTCTCGTTAACTGCTTGATCTATAAGAATTAAGACAGGAAAATGAGCCGACATGACTGGAAGTGTGTCAATTCGAGAGAAACATTTCATATAATGTATCGAAAAAAGTTTAAGCGAAATTTGATTAACCGAATTTTTCAGAAATTTGGAATCTAGTACAACAGATATTTGATAAATTTAAAAAAATATCAAAAAACCGTTTTTAATATTATATAAAGACTTCTCTTCGTAATACTTAATACGATTTGAAAACTGTAAAGAAAAATGTGTCTGTAATTTTCGAATTTTCACAAAATTCCTTTATTACTGATATACCTAGTCTTTATAACACTGGTGACTACTGACTCCAGGATTTCATTTTCATTTTTCTCCAGCTCCAAAGAATATTTCTTACTGTTTGACCAGGAAATAACGCCTGTTTTAAGAACGTGCATAATAGCATTGAGGCTGCTATTTAGGGTAAGTGGCATGAAAACAAACGAACGACTTGTAGCTAATTCTGACAATATGTGTTAAAACACTTGTGTCAGATTGTGAACACCGTTCCGTCTATCCCTTTTCGCATCGACGTTCTTTCCTTAGTTGAACATATCAATAACCATCTGTCCGGGAGCCTTACCAAACAGACGTCGTTCTCCCTCTTCAACATCTTCAGGCCGAATTGGCCTGTATAGCAATCAATAAAGGTGGGAAAATCCTCTCGGATTGAAATTCCTAACTATTTTTAAGGGGAGGCATGGCCCTCTGCCCCTATCCTGGAACCTCAACTGCTTTATAATAATTGATGTCAAGTCCAGATATAGACGCAGATGACATCAAATGTTGAGCGTCTGTAATCTACAATCAATGTCAAGAAAATGTTTGTTTGTTTATAACTTCTGAACTAGATACTGCGTAAATTTCGATAAAATTATTATTAATTGTTAGCCTAAAGTTTAACTTAAAATTTAAGATACAAATCATAATGTTAGGTCATCAGGAAATACCAGAATGCGAATCCAGGGCGAGTGAAGTCACGGGTAAAGTTATGTTTTAAGAGCCTGAAGAAGTCTAAAATATAGACGAAACGTTGCGAATTAAAACTTTAACTGAGTTTCAATCAACCCACGGTCCAAGTTCCCATTAATCTCTTATATATAGTTACGATGGACATGACAACTAAAAACATTAGTATTAAATATTTGCATCGACTTGCAATCCAGTATTAGCCAATAATCTAACTATTGGCCTGATTTAAGAGCCGCAAATTGTTTCAGTGCGGTGTTTTTTTGTTTCGGGACAAAAGCCTCCAAAAATATAATGCATTTTCTTTTATTTGCAATGCCTTCTTTTCCAATGATATAGGACAAGGTAGAGGATGGCAAAACTCTTTGGCTTAATGGCGGCGATTTTATTAATCCGGGTTTGCCGATTTTACGCGGCAGGAAAATTCGCTACTCGCACACCCCTAAAAATATCTGGTTTCATGACAATTATTATGGAAGGTGACATTTTTATATTGTACAAAATGCACTGTCGCTGTCATTTTAATTAAATTGCTTTGTATTTTATGTAAAAGAAATTTGAGTATAGAGAAATTATCAAAGTGATATTTTTTTGTTAATGTATTAGATATAGTTTTGACAATTTTTCTAATTAATATAGTTGTCCTATTACTACTACTTATAAAATGGGTAACGGACTTGCGATGAAAATCGTAATTTCGCAAAACTTGACGTTCCACGCTAAAAACAATGCCAAAAATGAACTAAACACTCCACGCCGACTGTTCCACAAGTGTAGCCGTTCGCCATCTAGGCCGTTTTTGCAATATTCTGACCTGTTTTTCACCCCTTAGGACGCAAAATTTTAGTTTCGGAAAAATTGTCATAAGGTCGACCGTACATTCGCTCGCCTGTAGTCCTATCCCCCCGAGGCGCCCCGAGCTTCTGGTTGGCGGTAAAAAATTCCAAAAGAGCGCCAGCTTTTAAACAGTGGTTTTTCGGGCTATTATCTGAAATAACAAACAAAAGTAATATTGATAAAAAACAGTTTTAATGCATGTATTTTTAGTTGTTTTTTCTAGATTATGCAAAATAACTGAAAAGGCGAAAAAATAAATTTTTATGTTCAACAAATAAGTACATTAATTTATTTATTAGAAAATTATAAAATTACAAATTAATAAATCAAAGTCATAATAAATGTAGTATTTTTAAATAATTAATGTAAACGTTCAGATTTCTGTAACTATATTATTTCGATTACTAACACAGGTGTGGTTTTAGAAAATTTATTTTGAGTGGACCTTTGACAAAACTATTTCTTTGTGTGCGCGAATTATATTTTTTCCAAATATTGTTTTAACGAAGTGAGACTCACAATTATTAACCTCATTTAACATTTTTGGATGAATTAAAATTAGATTTTTCATCAATGAGCTTTGCCAGTTTCGTAAGCAGATTTCCAAATATCAGCCAAACAAACTGATGAATGAAACCTGTAGAACATTGTTAAAGGTACAGTTAGATGACCAATTATGGTCCACAATACTTGACCATAGAAGTCGTATCTGGAGTCTTGCAGATCGTTGGATTTGATTTCAAATGTTTCCGTGATCCACATGGCTACGTTGCATACTACCAAAAATGTTACCAATTCCCGACCTGGTTTCTTGAGACGTAGTTCTCTCGAGTTGCTGCACCGTCTTAGACCATCTATGATGAAAGGAGTTTGAACTAGAATTTGTATTATCTGCAAATAATAATAAATAGAATAAACCGACAGCAATTGATAATACGAAATGAAACTACTGGCTATAATAGCTGTCCAATGGTTTATTATAAATGATTACAATGACTACAACGCGATCGTTAACGTTTTAACCACTTTGTCTGTGGTCCTTCTCAAGTATAAATATTTGTCTAAACTTTGAGACAAATATTAATTATATTTGAGAAGGACCATAGACAAAGTGGTTGAAATTAATTATGTGAGATAAAGAATCCTTTTGGCTCGGTATTTGATCATACATCAGATGAAGTACTATAGACAAAGTCCAGGTGGGTTTTGAATGAATTGTGAATTACAGACGCTCGACAACAAGGGTCATTAGCGTCTGTCAGGTGGGTTTTCAGTTCTCACGTAGGAAACCAGATGGATTCTTATCAGAATTCTTGTGTGATTTTTGGTTGGATTTCTATGGATTTCTAGCTGATAGATTCCTAGTTAAGAATTTGATAGATTCTTCAGTGACTTTTACAAGGATTGGCACCAAATCCCAGACGCCGATTGTTTTCATTCATATAAATAAAGATCTGGTTGATAATTTATTATAATACGTTTATTACTATTGACATGAAGGGAATCGGAGAATTGGAATCAATTAAATCATTGAACAGTATCTCTGATATTAATGTCCATTTTTAAAATGATTTGATGAAGAATAATGGGATATTCCTTGAGTAACAATCGGCAATATATTATTAAAACTCATGTAATTCTGTAGGAATCAATAGATTCCTATAAATTTCCATGAATTTCTATGTAATTGTCGATGTATCCTATAGTTTCTCGTGGATTGTGGTAGATTTTAAACTAAATTCTTATGGATTCTCACTCGGGTGTTTTCAATAATAAATCTTTTGGGAGACAATTAAAGAGCATTAACAGTGACATTTTTACCTGCAATACAATATTGAGTATTCCAATAGTATTCTTCTCTTCGACAGCCGGTATTATGCTAAATATTGCATAGAGGAAGAAGGCAGGAATACAGATGAAGAGAAGTAAGTCATCCAGGAATGAAACAGGTCGTAGGTTCACATCTAAGTATGTTATCTGTCTATAGCCGATTATAGCAGCTATGGTCATCACAACTAGTAGCACCAGTTCGGTTATGCTGTTGATGACGAGAGCATGAGCTTTGAACTCTCTGAAAAACATTGTATTTATAAATCAGAAGAATAATAATTCAATTTGTTAAAAATATAAATTGCACTAACTCGTCCGAAATAGCAATAAAAAACAGGATAATGCTGACGAGAGAACTGACAAGGATAATTATTCCTGCGAATAATCCTCTATTTGCCGAATGGCAGTCAGCGTGAATCACCAGATTGCTGGAGAATCCGTTCTGTTCGGTAAGTGGCGGTGGGTAGCACTCCTTACTCATCGTGCTGCCTGATTGACTCTCCGTATCCCGGCTGCACAGACCGATGTTCTTCCAGATTACGTACAGGACACCAACTACAACATTTAATAATAATTAACACTTTAGATCTATCTGATTATTTAATAATTCTGTAAAGTATACACATACCAACTAATATACTATATTCGACGGAGAATGGGTAGAGATAGGGTGATATATTTTCATATATATGATCAAGGCCGGCTTTGTCCGAGCACGTTTTGTACATCTTGGGCGTGTTGTTAAGTAGCCTGAGCAAATCGTCTGCACCACGCTGATTGTAGGATGTGAGCCGTGGCAGCGCAACTGGTATGTCGTCCGGAGTGGCTCCAACAAATGTTGATTCTGGGACGATGGAGGACCTTGCCGTCATGAACGCCATCCCGCGGTTCTGACGATCGGACGCGTAACTGTGATGGGTTAATGAGTCCATTGTTTCACGTAGGATTGTCCATAGCCAAAAGCATAGAGATGAAGCTATGCAGTGCATCATTGCGAAACGAGACAACTCCTCGCAACGGTTTATTATCACCTGGATAATGTGTATTTAATTTTTCAACATTAACAATCGTCACTAGTCATTACATATTTTGTTTTGAAAGTATCATGAGCTATCTATACTGAAAAAACCGATAAATTTAACAATAATAATTAATTAATTAATCAGACAATGTCTGAGAAAAAGAAAGCAAAGAATTTAATTGATATTTATTTATAACCATTTAAAGCCAAAATCATAACTCGGAGATCTTGAATCGTAAAAAATACTTACATTTGAGTATTTAAATATAAAAAAGAGTTGAAAAAATGAATAGATTGGATATATGATATCCAAAACAAGTGTGGCCACGCTTGCACAATCGTAAAAATCTGAATCTGATGTCAGAAATACCACCTGGTAGCCGAGTAGGAGGCCGCTGTGAATTAGGTGTCCTAAGCAAAAACCTGAAACATATTATTATAATAAGGAAAGTATTTAAAATTTCAGTTAATGTTCACTTGACTATGAAAGACTTAAAATTATTAAGTGCTTAATTGAAAATTGAATAGATGGGATTTTTTTTTTGTTATAGGTAACATTAAATTGTTTTAAGGTCAATGTAACAATTTAGAGTATTAACATAATAGCATTGTCAAAGCCACATTCATGCGAATTAACAAAAAAAGAGGAAGTTAACAAAATGAAGTGTAACTGAAACAAATGACATACCAGCAGCTCCTATTTTCAAATAAAAACTTCCGGAATGACGACCTTTACTGAAGCAATAATAATGTTTTATTGGTTTATTTATTTTAGGATCTAATGAGGGCGATAACGATATTGATAAATGAATATCACCGTCGGATGATTCTCTGAATTCCACACTCTCTCTAAGGTGGACATCGTTCTCGTATCTTCGTTCTTCCTTAGCTTTTACTTTATTTAAATACAATCTTATATCTACTATTAAATATATTATGTAACAAAAACCAACAACAATTAAATATATGCTAAATGTCTGAAACAAAAAAATATTTGTTATCTATTGTAAATCCCTATATTATTAAACGAGTAAATCTTGTATATATGTTTCTATGTATCTATATAAATATTTTCTCGAAAACGGCTCTAACGATTTTGATCAAATTTACCGAAAATGGGTTTCGGGGGGCAAAAAATCGATTTAGCTAGGTCTCATCCCTGGAAAAATTCGTTTTCTTATCGATTTTATAATTTTAAAAAACAGTTTTTTTAACGTCATAAAACAGTGTCGTATTGTGAGTAGGCTTTGGAAAAAACAAACTATTTTCATTATTTATGTCAAATCTGACAGTCAATCTTTAACTTATTAAAATAATCAGTAATTATTTGAAAAGTAAAAAAATAGCAACAATAAAATCTAAACATAATTATGTAAGTAGTTTTAGATAAAATTTAAATAAATAGGTATGTTATTTTTATATTACCTATATAAAATATGTATAGGTAAGTACGTTAAATGTAGTATGACGTATAATCTTACCTAGACCTTTTTTTCTCAAAAACGACTAACGATTCTGATAAAATTTACAGAATGGGGATTTTTCGGGGCGAGAAATCGATCTAGGTAGGAATTTTGGTTCCAGAGGGGAGCAATTAAAAAAAAGGTGTTTTTTATTTATTATAACTCGCTCAATTAAAGTCAGATTGATTCGAAGTCCATTTTTACATAGATTTTATATAATATATCACAAGTGTTAAAATTGTAATTGAACACTAATATAAGACGTGTCTTGCACAATATGTAAATAATAACAAAACGGCGGCCCGAAGGGCCGCACTTCTGGCGCCGCGGGTCTGTGTAAAAACACATCGATTTTTAAAAACTATGGTGAAGATACATGCAAAAAAAGTTTTGCGCAGGTTATAGTCTGACGTTTGTTATTAAAAGAATCGATTTTTGTGAGTTTTTTAGTAGGTACCTATGCAAAAAAAATATTTGAAATTTACTGGCATGACATCACAGAGAAAAAGTACTTCGATAAAGTTGATATTTGGTATCAATGCTTAAAATTGGATTGTTAAAATGGCAACGGGCGAGCAAAATTTCATCTGATTCGAACATTTTTACAAGATATTCAATCTATGAAAATCGGTTTTTGCGAGTTCTTCAGTCATCAAAACAATAACGGCGGTAGATTTGCAAATGGCGACCTAAATAATATTTACAGGAAAAAATGCTTGATTCAAGTTGATACTTAGTTTTTACGATTAAAAATACACATAGGTAGTTAAAATATTTAACAGAAACAATTATTTTAAATTATGTTTCAGAAATAAATTCGTTTCGGAATAATATTCTGAGAAAATAATATCTCACAGCATACAAGTACTATTTTTATTGAACTCATCCGAGCAAAGCTCGGCACCCAGATATTCATAATATTAATCTTTCATCATAAAAAAATATAAATTGAAGAATATTAAGATTTAAATCGTGAATATTCAAATTTACGTAAAGTAGACATTTGGACCCTAATATAAATGGGTTTCTGATGTCATAGAAGGTGATCGAGTGTTCTAAAAAACAATCTTGAACACTATCGATGTTCTTATGTCTATTATTGACGCTGATGGCCTCAGTTTTTGAGTATTTATAATTTACAATTTATTTGTCTTCTTTACGTATTGTACGAGGTTAATTAGTATATTTTATGTATACAAATATACCGTGAAACAAGTAAATAGAAGATCAGTATGAAATTATGTAAAAAGAAATAATTGTAAAATGTAAATATACCTCAGCGATAGGAGAATTGCCAATAATTATATCACTAATATAAATAACGACGCCCAACGTAACAATAAACACGCAATAAATACAGCTTAGGATGACTGTTAGGTATTGCCTGAAAGAGAAAGAATTACATTAGAATTAATAATTCAAAAAGTCTAGATTTGTCATTGTGAAACGTTTGAAGCAAACGTTTACAGACACTCTGAGATATGTCAGTAATAACTAAGTAATTATTGAGTTTAACTACCAAATGGTAGATGCCACTTATCGAGATCACATAAATTCAAAATAACTCGGCAAAGCTCTGAAAGATAAAATTGTTTTGAATTAAGTAGGGCAAGATCGGATCAGATATAGTGCGCCGGCGCTTTAATTTCATATTTATGCGAGGAGTTATCTAATTCGATGTAATTTTATCTTCAAGTCCTTTGCCGGAAAAAATAGACTATTCGAGTTAAATTGAGCCCGATAAGTAGCTTTAAAGTGAAAACTGACAAACAAAAATCATGTAAAAGAAACTTTTATGGAGTGTCTGATTACCTGAATATTCTGGTTTTTTCTTCCGGTGAAGTAGATCCCAATTCGATGGGATCCGACGCCGAGCTGCCGACATTTTGTTCTAGGACTGCTGTGGAATTCTGGACGGTAAGGTCTGTGGAGCTGAGATCTCCGAGAGAGAACGCTCTGTTAAGGAAACCCTGACCAAACGATCTGTAGTGAGGTGCTATGTACGATTCCTGTTGACTGTAACTTGTATAACTCGATCTTTTCTTAGGTTTATTTGCTGAAATCAGAAATCTTCTTACAAATTCCGAATACATAATATTATATAGGGGATTTACGAGTATATAGGTACTCGAAAAATCGAGGTACTCGATAGTCGAATCAAAAAAGTAAACAAAAATAACGTTTCATTTGCTGCTCAATCTGCAAGAATCCGACCGGTAGATGAGCCAAAATGAATAAACCTGTTTAGAATCAAATCACTAGAGTCGCATTGGGAAGGTACTGGGTTCGAATCCCAACGGAGGCAGATGTGGTTAGGACTTTTTTCTACTGCCTCACGTCGAGAAACGGTAATTCCTGTACCGGCAATCTTGTTTGAGGTTTTCCATGGTTTCCCTCAATTATTCTAGATAAATATCGAGATGGTTCCTTATTCAAGGCCATGGCTGATTACCAAACTCCTATGCTCCCAAAATTGCCTACATTATCGTAATTTCTTATAATTCTTCCATTGCACATTGCTATTAATAAAAAAAAGTTGAAGTTTAAAAATGTAGAAAACAACGGGAAGTGATAAAATGGAAAACAGTAATGGTGCCAATGGCGTCTGTTATGACATAATGTCGAGAAACGGACGTTAAACGCATTATTATTATTATTATTTAGAATCAAATCTAGTGGTGCAGGGAGAAAAAATACAATCTGAAAAAGATTTAAGCCCATTTCTTTTAATTGTATTTTCCATTTCGAGCCGAGTCCAATATTTGACAAACACTCAATTTTTCTGTTAATATATATTCATGTCGAGTCTTGCAGGAAGAAAAAGTTTAAATCCTAAAAATTGATAAAATTTTTTTCAGTGTGTAAAGTTTTTTTTTTTTTTTTTTATTTTAGTAAGATGCGCAGCTACTAGGCTATATGCGTCATTATAAGTCTGTTGTTTAAAACAGGTAAGTATAGTTGTAAAGTTTTTTGTTTGTACTAAAATCGAGTATTTATAAGATTCTCGACTTGAAAAGAAAAATGCATTACTCGCACATCCCTGCAAATATATTACATTAAATTTAAAAGATACATTCATGGATATGAACTACTGTAACAATGATCATCTCATATTAATTTTTTATGTCTTTAGCGATATAGTTCTCAGTATGCATTTGCAGTTTTTTCACAATGTCAATAGCAGTTTGCTTATGACTCTATATTTTGTCGGTTGAAAAAAAATTTTTTAATTAAAATATTTCACCTTGTGGAAGTTGAATTGTGTGTTTTCAGCTACAGTGGCTTGTTCATTTAAATTCGTTCTATTGTGCAAATAAATATTGCAGTAAAACAATGCACTTTACTTTTCTCTGTTCTAAATAATTAATTATGATTATATTTTTGTTTAACTGCATTTTTATAATATTAATATTAATAATGATCATTTAACTAAATAAGGAAGATGAGTTGCGCAAGAGAGCACATTATACTTCCAGGGTAAATTTGCACTAATATTTGCATTTTAAACTTTTACTTTTATTAAAGTATAGGGAAATAAAAAGAAGTGACTAATTAAATTTTTAGGAATGTAATTAGATTTTAAAAAGTGAAACATTACTTGATTGGTGAAGTAAATTACGATTTAAATTATTCATTTTTAAGGTTCCGTACATCCGATGAAAAAAGTAAAACGGAACCCTTATAGGATCACTCTCGTGTTTGTCGGTCTGTCCGTCCGTTTGTCACAGCTTATTTTCTTTGAATCTACTGGACGAAAAAAGTTGAAATTTGATACATGTATAGAACTAGGTGACCCAATCACAGATGTATAGCGTAACTAAACAAATTTTGATTTTGGGGGGCATCATGTGACATCAATGAAAAGGCTCGTTATGAGAAATACAAGAATATTTTTTTTTAATTTTAAAATGCATAGTTTAAAAGTGATTAAAGAAAATATACGAAAATCGAGCATTCCCCCTCTTTATATCCGAAACTACTGAGGCTAAAATTTTGAAAAAATAGGGCCTCACTCTTAGTTTACAGGAAAACCTTAACGAAAATCCTAAGTCTTTAAATTCCCACGAGAAACGGAAGAGTAGGGAACCCTTTGCACGCGAGTCCGACTCGCACTTGACTGGTTTTTTTAATCAAATATTAATGCTCTGTTTCCTAAAATAATCAGTGAACTTGAAGTACCTACTATTAAAGTCAATGAAATTATTCTAAGATATAATAGTATATTAAGAGTCACTATTTAAGGTTTTTTTTTATAATTAGTAAAATCTTAGGTTAACTATCTTTAGATAATAATAATTGTTTTTTTTATTTCTTAAAGCCCTGAATTTAAAATAAAAAAATAAATTAATGACCTCAGGAAATTAACACAATATTAATTGATTCCATGCACGGTAAATTAACCAACGATTTTTATGCAGCGAGACATATTTTTTTAATCAAAGCAAACTTTAGGAAATTAGTTTATTAATTATATAATAAATTCATATTTTGATTAAAAATTCTAAAAAATTGTCGCAAGTAAATGACTAAAACATAAATGAAAATATAAATTAATAGATTTTTTATACCATAGTCACAGTCAGGATTCTAATCTGAACCTTTCCACTTTCCGCCGCGAAAGTGGAAAGGTTCAGGTTAAAATCCTAACTGTGACTATGGTTGGTAAAATGATTTTTTCCGATATGTTTGGAATCAATTATATAATTGGCTGCTTTCCAACAAAATTTTCAATAAATGAAAATATGTTATGTTTGTCCATATTTTCCACATTGGACTAGTTAATGGTTTTTTTCAATCACACGAATCGGTTTTATACCTAGATATTCGGGTGATGTAGTCAATACGTAATTATTATTGATTGAATCTGAAGAACTTTCTTCGTCATTCTGCGGTGTCCTCTGGGGAAGCACTAGCTGCAGTACCATCTTCTTGCCATCGTTCGATTCCTTTAATTTCTGGAAAAAACAAGAAAATTATTATTAAGAATTTTATAATTTAACTGGTTTTCTAATAACACTAAAATAATGTTAAAATTGGAAGAGGCTGTCTATCCATACATCTTTAATAATAACAACCAAGTCTAACAGAAGAGAAGAGAAGACGATAAACTGCAGGTTTATTTCAAGGAATATTACTTATCCCATAGGATTAGTGTTTTTGGCAGTTTATTCCAAACTCTTACTGCTCTTCTACCATCGCTTTATCAAAAATCAAAGTATTTAGCCCAATCATTTTAGATCAAATTCGATATAAGAAGCAAGAAAACTGTCGGATTAGAACTTTTGACGCAGTTAGGTGTTCCCCGCAAAGTAGATGAAGAAATCATATTTTGGCCCATTAATTAATTATGGAAACTGTCCGCCATCTTGGATTTTGTGTTTTTCTAGATTTGCACGCGTATTTTGCATTTCTCGAAAAAAAAGGCAAGTAACAAATGTGTAGACAATTTAATTCTCTACAACCCTCATATAGTCAATATTTAAAAAAAAATTATTTATTGTTAATAATAAGCATACAGTGTGAAAAATTAGGAGAGTGGCGCAGTTTTTTCAACTTTTGGACTATTTTTATTGAAAATAAGTGGCGCATTTAAATGACAAAGTTGTAGAAGACTCATTTCCCAACTGCTTTCGTATAAACAAGTTTTTCGTACGGCGTGTGGATCACGGCCAGGAACGCGCTCAACACAACGATCTGGGAGAACTCGCGCTGCTGGACACAGTATATGCAATGATGCAATCCATTTATTTTGACGTAGCTATGGTTATTTGAAACATCAAAACGTCAAATGCGGTAGAAGCTTCGCTTTTGTCGGGTATCCCACAAGAATTTCATGTTTTTTTTTTTTTTTTTTTTGTCCCCTCAAATCGTTGTGTTGAGTGCGTTGCCGGCCGTGATCTACACGTCGTACGAAAAACTTGTTTGTACGAAAACTGTTGGGAAATGAGTCCTCTACAAATTTGTCATTTAAATGTGCCACTTATTTTCAATAAAAATGGTCCAAAAGTTGAAATAACTGCGCCATTCTCCTAACTTTTCACACTGTTTGCTTTTTATTAGCAATAAATAATTTTTTTTAAAAATATTTACTATATGAGGATTGTAGAGAATTAAATTGTCTACACATTTGTTACTTACCTTTTTTATCGAGAAATGCAAAATACGCGTGCAAATCGACAAAAACACAAAACCCAAGATGGCAGACCGTTCCCATAATTAATTAATGGGCCAAAATATGATTTCTTCATCTACTTTACGGGAGACACCTATAACTGCGTCAAAAGTTTTAATCCGACAGTTTTCTTTGATATTTGATAAAGCGATGGTAGAAGAGCAGTAAGAATTTGGAATAAACTGCCAAAAACACTAATGTTATTCATTAGCAATTAATGTTTTCATGTAATACATAATTATAAGTTTAATACGTCCGTACATAATGTACTTTGAGCTCCTGTTCTAGCACTAGTTCTCCCAGTTGGGCGGGACATCCTTAAGTATGTATTATAATATTATGTAACATTGTATGTGAATTATCAAGGACTAAAAGTATAACTTACTATTACTATTGGCTAGCTTTTATTAATATTTTTCATTACTAAAAAGAAACTTTTGCATAATCTGCTCTCAAAGCACTATGATAACATTATTGTTGCAATTATTGTGCAAATTAGCTGTCACTTAAGTGAATATTGCCTCATTTCAAGTTCCGATTCATTTATTAAGCATTTTTTAATATTGCATTATTAGGCAACATTTTGTCTATTTTTAATTTGCTTCATCATTAGAGAAATATATTACAATTAAATGACAATTAATAAGAAAGTTTTTCAATTGTTAAATTAAATCAAATATGCGTCGATGCGTGTACCGTATATTGCTCAAGAAGTACAAATCACAACTAGGTATCTGTGATGATAATAATACAGTGAAATTTTTCAGTAGCTGCCAAACAAATTTTTGTGTTATTTTGAGCTGTTATTTTTACAGGATTGTTTATTTTTGAAGCATGTTCCTTAGTTCCGTAAAGACGAATTTTACTATAATATTTTTTTAAAGAAATTCTTAAAATATATTATAAATTTGCTAAATTAGAAAACTGTATTATCTTTTTTTAGTATTTTGATATTTTTATCAGAAAATGTTCAGTTATCTACAGGTCGCATTATCTAGCCCCCATGACTAATCGCTCGGTACCCTCAGGTGGCTACAATTAATAATTGATACCACCAAAATGGAACTCCAGCTTGTGTGACATATTGGAGAGTAGATTTAGGAAACTCTCGTTACGTTAAAATCCCTTAACTCAAAAAACATTAGGTAAGGTAGCGAGATCTACTATTTAGAGAGCTATACTACCAGTGATGGATTTAGGCCTAGGCCCGCGAGGGCCGGGCCTAGGGCGGCAAAATTAAGAAGGCGCCTGAACCTAAACATTTTTCCCGGGCGCTGGAAAGTCAAAATTGTTTAAGTTTTCCGTCAACTGTGAGATTAAATTTTGTTATTTTCTCTCTCACTGTTACACTGGAAAAATAACTAATATGTGGAAAAAATAGCTCATAATATAATTTTGACAATCACTTTTACATAAAAAACTTTTTAACAAAAAAAACCTCCTTCAAAAAGCCACTAAAAAGAGGAAAATAATGAAATTTTAAGGTCTGCGCCAATTTAATAAAATATGAAGTCGACTAAAAAGTATAGTATAGTGATTAATATCTTCTTTTTAACCAACTTCATATTTTATTAAATTGGCGCAGACCTCAAAATTACATTATTTTCCTCTTTTTAGTGGCTTTTTGAAGGAGGTTTTTTTTTTGTTAAAAAGTTTTTTATTTTTTACTTTTTAGTGTCAAAAAGTGGCATTTACCTTAAAGGAATCACACGCCGTTACTCACTTTTATTAAACCGACTTTCTTACGCTGTCTGATGTGTCAAAAAGTGACATTTAACCTTAAGGAATCACACGCCGTTACTAACTTTTATTAAAATCAGCCGAACTACTGAACCGATTTTGATGAAATTTCTATGGGACCAATCTGAAAGTATATCCTTTCAAACAAAAAAAAAATTTCCAAATCGGTTCATAAATGACGGAGTTCTGAGGTAAAAAACATTAAAAAAAAATACAACCGAATTGAGAACCACCTCCTTTTTTTGACGTCGGTTAAAAAAAGGGCGGCACATCGGCAAGGGCCTATGGCGGCATCTGTATACTCCCAAAACATATTTTCCATGTAAGTAGAGCTCTACTTATAAATTATGTGGACTATTGATACGGCCATAAGACACATTAATTGGCAGGTGTTTTTCACACTTTTATACGGTAAAATTATCACCGCATTATATCTGAGAAATTAAAACTGTTGCATACAATGCAATGTGTGACTCGGTGCAATACTTTGTAAATATGAGAGCTTGCAACACGTCAAGCAGACAATATTTCGTCATTTAGTTCCTATAATTTGCAGCTATGCCTATAAAGGTGTTACCAAATATTTCAGAAAATAATAATATATCATATTTATTCATATTATAAAATGTTTATTTATTAACCATAACGTAATCTCGTTTTTTGTTGAATTCCATTCTTATATATTGTTCGCTACACGAAATATCTCATGAGATGAAATTAACAAATTTTTAAGAATTACCTAACATTGTTTAGTAACAAGTGCAGATAATAGTAAATACAGGTTGTCCGGATGTCTTATCCCTGAAATGATTTTTAGTTAAAATTATTATATTATCTTCATAATAATTATGACAATTTTAACAGCTAAACTTCAATGCGTTCAATTATTTCGTTCTATAGGCGTATGAAATACCAATAGTTCAGGCAAATACGACTAAAAAAACCCGGACATTTAAAACCTCAAGCTAAAAATTGGTGGAAATGTCAAACAATTGTGTTCTGATTGATATCACAAACTTTCCAAAAAATCTCTCTGGGGGAAAATCCGCCATCTTGAAAAAACCACGAAATTTTACCACCTTTATTACTTTTTTCGAAATATCTCAGAAACGGTCGACTTAAGCAATTCTTTCATTATATAATGTTTTAAAGAGGATTACATTTCCTACAATTTTTATTCCTACAACTTTTCTGTGATTAATGGTAAGCGCGCTACAGCTTCTTGAAAATCACGCACTTTTTGTAACCTTTGTAACCAATTGTTATAATGTTATGTCCTTTTCAATAGCTTTATTTATTGTGTTCTTCAACGAATTTTAAATTAAAAATAACTATGTTCATAAAGCAAGGAACGCTCTAAACCGTGCTTTTGTAGATGCAGAATTTTATGTTCTAAAACTTTTATTCGAAGATATTTTTTCTAAAATAATTAGGGAAGCAGGAAACCGCAAAAGTTTGATTTTACGAGTTAAATCCCTATTACCCGCAGAACAATTCAGCACCCTGTATACCTAAGTATGTTACTAATTCAAATTATATCTTATAATTTTCTTTACCAATTATCTTTGACGTTTTAGATTATACTTACAATTGTCACCAAATTGGGATGCCAGTTTGTGTTATACGTCAGTGAGTAGGTCTACGAAAATCGTTAAAATTCCATATATTAAAAACATGGACGAAGCGAGGATTTGTGTTCACAAAAGTACTAATAATATACTTCTGTAAACTGTGAGAAAGCACTAAATTCCAATTGTTTTTTTTTTCAACTTTTGTGAAATTGACAGACAGCTATTGCCATTGTTGATTTTTAAGTTTGAAGTAAAGATTGTCGTATTAATTTTGTATACGCTTTTTCATAATTTTCTACGCATTGTGTAAAATTATTTAATTTAATCAAATAATAATAAATCATATACCCTACTTTTCACTTTTTGTAAAATAAAACAATTTTTTCAACGCTTTTTAAACCTGACAAATCATTTCTCATATTTCTACAATAAAACAATAATAAACATTATACATACTTGACTGAATAATTGTTTACTTTCCCTAATAACTAAATTTAAATATACAAACATTGCAATTAAATGTTCATTTTGTTAAACAAAATTATATATTCAAGATTTGCAACCTGACCTTGGTGCAATCCGGTATATAATCTACCGACTGAGGTATTTGCAAATTTCAACGTTTTGTTAAAAGCAGAGAATTTTTTGCAAATCTAAAGGCTCTATTAGATTTAACGAGGAACTGTATAATACTCCAAAAACCTTTTTTAATCATTCTAGTCAACAGCATGATTTTGTGTGTGGCACATGCATTTTTTATATTTTGTTTAGAGAAATTACAAAAGATTTCAATGGTCGATGTAGCAAGAAACTCAATTATTTTTTAAACTATCTGAACTCAAAAATATTCATACCTTCAGTAGGTACCTATTATTTATTCATAATTTATATTATTTTTACATTTTTTTTTATTAAAGTCCACCAGCACATGCATCCCTCTACGATTTCGGCTGCAGAGGATTGCAATTATTTTTGTGACTATTACTAACTTTTTTATTTTTGAAGCTACAATTTAGATTAAATGAACAAAGTTTTGTGTCTTTCTACGCTGACAATTTTAAAAGTAATGAACGCCGTGTTTTTAGGATAGCCATATTAACTTTTTTTTCAAATTTGGAAAATTCTGTATTTTTTATGTAGAATCGAAACAAAATCATATTCTGAATAAAAAAGGTACCACAATTTATTGTATTTCTAAACAAAAAAATAATGCCCCATTTAAAATATAAAATAGAATATTGTGTGACTAGTGCAACTTTATGCGTCAGGCGCGTTGTTTTCAGCACTCGTATTCGGCTCACGATGCTCACTCGCCAAGGCTCGTGAGCGCTCTCCTACTACTCGTGCTGAAAACATCGTGCCTGACGCATAAATATTTAGCACACGTGTTGCACACAATACTTTATATAACACATGCATGGTTTTAGACTTTAATTGAATAATTTAATGTCACTGACAGAAGCACATCTCATAATAAAAACATTGGGCTCGATACAATATTTATTCACTTTGTTACCATAGTAACCATATTTCATTTATAACACCGAAAAGAGGTATATAATGTTCATTAGATAACGGGTTTTTCAAATGTTTTTCCATTATTCATCGAAAAGCGTTTCATAATGGATCATGTCGTCACTCGTCAATAAACGGTCATTTAAGGTCCGCAAAAACGATATGAAAAAACACTAAAAGCGTTCATGTGTTATATAAAGATATATTTGCATAAAAAAATTATAGGTATAGGTACCTATAGATATCGGAAACACGACGTTTAATTGTTTTAGCGAAAGTTATATAAGAAGAAAATTTAGCAAGAGAATTTAATAAAAAAAATACCAGAAGTGTTGATTTATGGAGCCTAACGAATATCAGTGCCTGTGTTTATTTAAAATGACATCTGTTGGCACAATAAATATTATTAAAATTTTTGTATTCATATTAAACATATTTAGAATAAGAACCAATCTAACTTTGTATCTCATGCGCATATAAAAAAATTTAAGACTGCTAACATAGACGGAAACTGCGGTCTATTCTTAAAAAAGTATGTCGCCAAATTGAACAGTGACGAGTGTATCCCTGGAATTAGTTGCATTGCATGTACTCTAATCCTTACCGTCAATTTACCATGATAAATAACATTCTAAGCAACGGAGTTTCAAGCAAATGCCGATTTTTTTTGATAAAGTCACGAACCTTTTAGTTTAAACTGTGTGAAATTGTTTAAGATTTGTTCTTTATCGACCTTGGCCTGTTCTCTTTCTCAAAACAACAGTTTCATGGTATCTTCTCTGTAATCTGGTAATCGCGGAACAATCAATTTTGTTGCAAATCTCTCTTCAGTTAATTTCCAAGTTTAGTACAATGCACCTTCTAATAAAAATACATTAAAAAACAAAAAATACGATTCGGAATAAAGCTAAATAAATGGTACGGTCACCGTTGTCTGACTTTTTCATTGAGCTGCATAAATTGCAGATTTACGTTGATCATTATTTTTGGATTTGTTCGAGACAAATGAATGCTGGCATACTGCAAATTCATTGGTGACATATGTACTTATGGAAATTGTATAAATATTATTCATTTATTTATTTATTTTCCTAATATTGCACAACTTATTTATTTACAAAAATATATATAAAAGGGATACGTCCTCTCACTAGAGCAAGCTCTGTGTATGGTATAATGTGTTTTAACAAGTTAAATGTTCCAGTAGATAGTGCTCATAAGCCTACGATGTAATAGTCCGAGAGCTAGTGACAATTTTCAGGTGTTAATTTTTCAAGGCCTTATTTTTGTGAAGATGTTGAGGGAGACATATTAAAGTGCCCTGAGTAAGGGATTCTGCTTGAGAGTGGTATGGGAGGGATGCAGACCGCCCCCAACATGTAACAACAAAAATGGTCACAATTATTTTTGCCTCAAGGCTGAAGCCTGAAATTGTTTGTATAGCTTGTCGGTGAACCAAGTAATGCCATTATAATATTTGCAGATCGATTGGTCGGTATTAAAAGGGTGGCAGATCACCCTAAACGTGTCATGTACCTGACGAAATTTTTATTATTAGTGCAAGGTTCAAATTTTAATATGTTGTTACGGCGACTGTTTTAAGCATAAATTTCAATTTGCAAAACAAAATGTCAGTATTAACCCCCTTGCAGAACGATATAAACATCTAGGCGAGCAAGTTTCCCTCTAAGAGGGGGGATTGATACCGACATTTTGTTCTGCAAATTAAAATAAAACACTCGCTGTAACAACATATTAAAATTTGAACCTTGAACTAATAATAAAAATTTCGTCGGGTACATGACACATTTAGGGTGATCTGCCACCCTTTTAATACCGACCAATCGATCTGCAAATATTCTAATAGTATTATTGGGTTCACCGACAGCTATACAAACAATTTTAGCCTTGAAGCAATAATAATTATAACCATTTTTTGTTACATGTTGGGGGCGGTCTGCATTCCCCCATACCGCTATTTAGCAAAATCCCTTACTCAGGGCACTTTAATATATCTCCCTCAACATCTTCACAAAAATAAGGCCTTGAATAAATAACACCTAAAAATTGTCACTAGCTCTCGGTCTATAATGGATGTTCAGTAGAAATGGCGGAAATTATGTTAAAGAAATATGTGTTTTCGAGGAACACTCCATTATTCTTCAAACTCCTATAGAAAACAGAAATATTTTTTTTTAAATTGATAACCAGCCTCAGCTTAAAATATTGGTTATTTTATTTTAGAAGTACATACATTGTTTTTCAAATGACTTCTTGCAAACTTTTAACTCTTTCTAAAATTGGGTTTTTTATTATGTATGGTATATGAGGTACCTAAATATTATTTGTTTTATATTTTTAACTTAT
Organism: Mongoloraphidia duomilia; assembly: GCA_039654895.1. Classification (NCBI taxonomy): domain Eukaryota; kingdom Metazoa; phylum Arthropoda; class Insecta; order Raphidioptera; family Raphidiidae; genus Mongoloraphidia; species Mongoloraphidia duomilia. Next base: position 42,637,422 of record CM077524.1, on the reverse strand, counting down.
TTTTTTGTCAGAAACTAAATTTCACTGACATAATACAGTGAATTTCACTAATCCGGCGCATTCCGTTTCGGAACACCGTCACCGTCGGATTACTGGAAAGATACAGAAAAATAACCGAATTACAGCAGGTGCCGGACTGATTTGGGATTACTGCGGATGTCGGAGAGTTAAAAAAAATGACGGATTTTTAAAGATCTTTTTAAATGAATTCAAGATAATAAAATAAAATTATTTTAGAAAGCCATAGCCTACATGCGTAAAATTTGGGGTCCTAACCTCATAGTATGAAGTAACTTTCAAAGACTACGTTATGTCATTCGCATACGTGGTTTTACCGGACATTAATAACATATATGTATTGTTTTTTACTAGCGCTGTAATAATTATATACTAACATCTTTCCGCAAACAAGAAAACAATTTAATTCTTGTTTCATTAAATCAGGAAGAAAGTGCATAATTTTATTTTTTGATGATGATGCATTTATTCTGTTGAAGACGAAATACCTTCATGCGTGTTAACAATGCATTGCAACGTAACGCAACGTAACGCAACGTAACGTAACGTAACCTATTGCTGCAATCGTCTGACTCTAACGTATATATGTTACGTATTAAGAATCTTTTACAATTTTTTTACTTCCTAGTAATAATTTAATGTAAATAAAAACGTGTGTATCACTGCAGAGTTATTATTAAATAGGTAGGTATGTGCTGCTCAATTTTCAAATTGGACCTCTGCAATTTTTATTATTTTAGAAAATTTTATTTTATACGTAATTTTCAATCATATTTACACGGTATGTATATAGATAACGTGAACAGAGACGCTGATGACCTCAGCTGTTGAGCGTCTATAATCTACAATCTAACCGATAACATTAACAAAGAAAATAAAGCTGCCATAAAGAATCTAAGATTAGATTCTGCATGGTATAAATCAGTGATTGGCAAACTATTTTTATGTCTCCCTTTGGAGTTACTGCAATATTAGTGCCCCCCACACCTTAGAATTACTTTACAATATTATTCTTCTTTTCTCTTCATCCACAAGACGTCAATTTTTGAAATTATTGACATGTTTTATTACGGTTCTGGGGGGGTTGCCAGAATTTTTTTACTTGCAAAGGGATCGCGTATTCAAGAAGGTTGAAAAACACTGCTTTGGGGCAATACGTTTCGTATGGATATCTAGACGGATTTTTTTATTCGGTATCAAAAAAGTGTAATTTTCAGTAAAATTTTATGACGGATATTTAAAATAACTGGCAGCTTTTTGACAATGATGACACAAAATATTCTTTTTAATAATTCATCTTCTGAACCGAATTCATGGTATTACGAAAAATTGGATGCAAAGGGTATTTTTGCACATGGGCTTAATATTAGCATTAGAAATTTAACAGTTTCCTATGATTTAATAATAAGATCATTTATTTTTTTATTTATTTATTGTAAATTATAGACGCGTCGACAATTTAAGTCATTATTGATTACACTATAAATAATCAGATCATGTCTCTTAACGCCGATCAGAAGAAAAAATCACATATCTTGAAAAACCTCTGTATTCTTGAATTTTACATCCAAAATACATATTACCATAATACAGAGTAAATTAAATTCTCTACAAGAAATATATTCTATACATTTTTATCGTAAAAAGTATAACGATTATAATTAGACAAGTTAGAAATTCGACGCATCATTGCATAATGAACACCTGATAAGGTTTGCAAAAAATTTGAATTCGCGGTTTTTTTATAACAAAAGAACATATTAACCTGTATTGCAAATATAGTTTCTCTACGGTAGACAGGTCTTTAATCTTTAAGGGCACCCAATAGAAAGTTAACCGTGTGGTTTTACCCACACACCAAGCCTAACCCTTTTAAGGATTCATTTTCAAAAAAATCCATAGTCCTTTATTTATTTCTCCTATAAAAAGTCTAAAATGTCTGGACTGTTATAAGGGTTGCAACTTATAGAATATGATGTAGGCAGTCTAAGTTGGAATGAGTGTTTTTTGAGATTTTGTCTAGAATTTTTAGTATTATGAAATGTATTATTAGTGCCAGGCAGAGTGAACAGGCCTTTTAAGTCTTAATATATATTCTTATGATGAAGATGTAACTTGTTCGTTGATTATGATGCGAAAGAATTTCATTTTCGTGACGAAATTCGCGGGATAAATTAATTGGTTACGTATGTTTTTATAATTAAACTTTGATTGACAATTAGAAAACAGTACTGTTATACAGGCGATTTATAAATTTCTGAGCTATCACCTAACGTTTCACAATATAGTACAAGTGTAGGAACTAGGATTACCTATAATACGTAGTGTGAACTGCAAAGCGTGTACTAATTTTCAAGAGATTTCCGTTCACAATAATCTATTTATAACAATTTCCAATAATTAAAAAATCGGTATGGAGAACTATAGGTACATGACTTTCATGTTATAACATAATTTGAAAAATTTTAGTGGATTTGCCAGAAAGTTCCTATCTTAGACGATAATATTACAGTTTCAGGTACGAAATATGCACAATATTTCATATATTTCCAGAATTATTGGACTAAATTCTAGGGTCCTTCTGAGACAAACATTTTCTTAAAAATTCAAAGCTGTGTTATCTCAGACTCATTTTTTCGACCTTATCACCATAATTCCATTTATTTACGGTACATAGAAGTAAAAAATTATATGAGTATTTATATTAAAGATATATTTTGACAGTAAATAAAACATTCCACTCCTTCATAAAAATAAGTTGTATATGCTTATAATATTGTCGTAGAAATACATAAGTATAAACGATGTCCTTGTACATGTCTAAGGCCATTTATGTGTAATCTAACAATGTGTTTGACTAGTTTTTTAACGATGATCTTATTATTACTATAAATATAAAAAACTTTTTAACAAAAAATAAACCTCCTTCAAAAAGGCACTAAAAAGAGGAAAATAATGAAATTTTGAGGTCTGTGCCAATTAAAATATGAAATTGGTTAAAAAGAAGATATTAATCACTATATACTATACTTTTTAACCGACTTCATATTTTAATTGGTATAGACCTCAAAATTTCATTATTTTCCTCTTTTTAGTGCCTTTTTGGAGCTAGTTTTTTTTTTGTTAAAAAGTTTTTTATTTTTTACTTTTTAGTGTCAAAAAGTAACATTTACCTTAAAGAATCACGCGCCGTTACTTACTTTTTTATTAAAATCAGCCGAACTACTGAACCGATTTTGATGAAATTTCTATGGAACCTATCTGAGAGAATATCCTTTCAAATAAAAAAAAATTTTCAAAATAGGTTCATAAACGACGAAGTTATCCGCGAACATACATAACCACATAAAAATATATACGGTCGAATTGAGAAACCTCCTTTTTTTGAAGTCGGTTAAAAATAGTACACATAAATACACTTCTATAATGCGTTACAACCATATATTTTTGAGAAACTCTGTGTTTATACATTTTTTGTTGTCGTAAATAATTCAAGAAATATAAATAGCTTTATAAGTAATTCGTGTACAAAAACAATATTAGCTAATATTGAAATTAAAGCATGTTCACTTTCTGTGGTTTTCGGTTTACTGCACTGAAAATATGTATTATAATTTAAAATGCACATTAAATGTCTATGTAGACTTTTTAGAGCTGAATAGCGAGAGAAAATATGTAACATATTGTTCCTTTTAAAAATTAAAACTATTTCTGAATTAAAAAAAAAAGGTGTGGGTCTCAGGACCCCCGACAGATGTGAAACATCAAAGAAAACGTTATTGAACTCGGTGGTATTCTCTATGTTGTAGTATATATTTTTTCAAAAGCAGCAACTAACTGTTATGCTGACGTAATCCTATATACTGCACTGTAACACCGCGTGTGTTACAGTGCACGCCTGAGCCAAGAGAGAGAGAGAGAGAGTGCCGCAGTGGTGAGGAGAACAGCAGCGAAGGAGCAGACCAAACATTTCGTTGCATATTTCCCCTCACGCGGCTGTTCAGTGCCCGACATAAGATGTTTCACATCAAAAATTAAAAAATATTTAAGAGAGACACCCAATGACTTCACGTTATACAATGCTATATCAGAAAAAATTATTTATTTAGCCACGCGTCACCGTCTGGACTCAAACCCGAAACTTCCAGATTCGCGCTGACTGAGTAATCAATTACTTTCACAGTGACACGTCTAAATGTCTCTTTTGATTCTTATATATACATTGTGCCACAAGGGAGGAAAGTGCTACATTTCCTCCTGTGTTGCACATACTATTTTTTCTTCTGCCAGGCCGAAAGTTTGCAAAATTGAAAAAACGTTCAATAACACTTACGGGGTCCGGGTCTCAAGAAAAAATAATTAAAAATTATTAAAAAATAATTTTAAAGGAAATAATTTTAATGTGTAGGAGACAGAAGTAGGTGCGTGAGAGCCGGCATAAGTACTATTGCGCACGCGCACTTGTCCGTACCACGGGAATAAAGAGCGACTTTGTTCCCGCTTGGCAGGGACGAAAGTCCGAACTTTCGGCCTAGGTAGGAGAAAAAAGTAATTTATAAACCTGACTCAATAGGTGTCTCTTTTATATATTTAGAGTTACCAGCGTTTCTCGTAGGTGATTTAATATCTTGCTAAAGTTGCTATTATGATGTATTAAAAAAATATTGTTACCTATAATAATATACACATTTGCGATGTGAAGTTAAACTTGAATATTATTACAACGAAAGCCTAAAAAAATATATTCACTCTTGAATTAGTACTTTACAGTGGAAGAATATCGTAATTCCGACATTTATGACGTCATTAGGTCATACCTAGCATATGAGGCTCAGCATGGTAAATGTTGTGTTTTAAATTTTTTATCCAAAATACTCCAGTTTTTCACAGGGCATTATGACGTCACTACAGTCGTTATTTTGAACTGTACTTCATGTTAAAGGTTAATTCACACAAAAATACAAAATATAAAAATGATATTAATGCAGGTACTAAGTAGGTAGGTACATATTTTACTTTTTTCTGAAATTTCAGAATCTGTAAATTAAAAAATTATATACAGAAAGGAACAGTAATGCGTCTGTTTCAGGAGATTAAATATGTAGTACATATTTCTGTTACAAAAGTAATAGGTTTTATAATTGGAAAATTTTACAGTTTTTCAAAGTTACATTTTTGAATTGACATCTTAATTAAAAATTCGACTGATGACCAGTCCTATACTTCCCACCTAGTAAATATTTGCAAAAAATAAACACTTTTTTTTTTATTCTTTGACTAGGCCCAAATAACCTTAGCTGTTGGTGGTCTTTAAAACACAATTTAATTTTTATTCTTTGAAAAAAGCATGGCCCTCTTTTTTGTTTGGTGATCTACTGATGGCTAATTTAATATAGCAAAAATCATGGTTACCTTGATTTCCGTACAATTTTTATTTTTTTTAGTAAAATATTTTTTTTCTCGAAAACTATACATTTTAGAGAAAAAAAATATTTACATTTTTTTCATATTATAACATCTAGAATTCATTTATATTTTTTTTACCTATGTTAATACGTGACATTGAGGACGTTTTTTTGAATATCTCAGGATCCACTGAACCGATTTGACTCAAAATCTAATCAGATCTAAGTTAAAGGCTGATAAACACAACAGAATAATCGGCATGTCCGTATGTTGTTCCGTTCTTAAGATATCGAAGGCGAAAAATTGACCACATACACACACACACACACACATACAGACATCAGTCAAAAAATGATCTTAAACGATTGCTAGGGTCTTAAAACGTGAAAATCTGTTAAAATCTCGAAATATTTTTTTCGGCCTAAATCCATTACTTCCCTACCATAGTAGAGGTGGGAAGTAAAAATGTTAACCCTTGATATCGCAAATTAATTAATTAATTAATTATTTATACCCAAATATTTGATAATGGACTATTCTTTAGTAGCACCCAGTATAAAGCAATAATGTTATGTCTGCTCAATTTTTTACATGTTTACAATGTTACGCTTGGTGGACAGTAAACTGTTTGATGTCGCTTTCTTTCTCATACATTGTACTTTTTTTTTAAATAAATCAAAAAGGCAACCATAAAACTGGTGTTACTAATCTGTAATGCAGGCTTGAGAAAAGCTAAAAACAAATTATTTTAGTATAGGTGATTCACCCCAAGTAAATATTTCTTATTTTGCATTAGGCACGTGCTGACTTAGTAGTAAAACTATATTTCCCTAGGGAAGGACCGTTTTTAACCGACTTCAAAAAAAGGAGATGGTTCTCAATTCGGTTGTATTTTTTTTATGTTTGTTACCTCATAACTCAGTCATTTATTAACCGATTTTGAAAAAAAAATTTTTATTTAAAAGGATATACTTTCAGATTGGTCCCATAGAAATTTCATCAAAATCGGTTCAGTAGTTCAGCTGATTTTAATAAAAGTGAGTAACGGCGTGTGATTTTTTAAGGTAAATGTCAAAAATATCAGACAGCGTAAGAAAATCGGTTTAATAAAAGTGAGTAACGGCGTCTGATTCTTTTAAAGTAAATGTCACTTTTTGACACTGAAAAGTAAAAAATAAAAAACTTTTTAACAAAAAAAAAAAAACCTCCTTCACAAAACCACTAAAAAGAGGAAAATAATGAAATTTTGAGGTCTGTGCCAATTTTATAAAATACGAAGTTGGTTAAAAAGAAGATATTAATTACTATACTATATACTTTTTAACCGACTTCATATTTTATTAAATTGGCACAGACCTCAAAATTTCATTATTTTCCTCTTTTTAGTGGTTTTTTGAAGGAGTTTTTTTTTTTTGTTAAAAAGTTTTTTTAGTTCATTACAATAAAAAAAAATTCGACTGATGACCAGTCCTATACTTCCCACCTAGTAAATATTTGCAAAAAATAAACACTCTTTTTTTTATTCTTTGACTAGGCCCAAATAACCTTAGCTGTTGGTGGTCTTTAAAACACAATTTAATTTTTATTCTTTGAAAAAAGCATGGCCCTCTTTTTTGTTTGGTGATCTATTGATGGCTAGCTTAATATAGCAAAAATCATGGTTACCTTGATTTACGTACAATTTTTATTTTTTTTAGTAAAATATTTTTTTTCTCGAAAACTATACATTTTAGAGAAAAAAAATATTTACATTTTTTTCATATTATAACATCTAGAATTCATTTATATTTTTTTTTACCTATGTTAATACGTGACATTGAGGACGTTTTTTTGAATATCTCAGGATCCACTGAACCGATTTGACTCAAAATCTAATCAGATCTAAGTTAAAGGCTGATAAACACAATAGAACAATCGGCATGCCCGTATGTTGTTCCGTTCTTAAGATATCGAAGGCGAAAAATTGACCACATACACACACACACACATACACACATACACACACACATACAGACATCAGTCAGAAAATGATCTTAAACGATTGCTAGGGTCTCAAAACGTGAAAATCTGTTAAAATCTCGAAATATTGTTTTCGGACTGAATCCATTACTTCCCTACCATAGTAGAGGTGGGAAGTAATAAATAAGTATAAAATGTAGGATGGGTTTTTACAATTTTTTCCCATATAAATAAAAACAAGAGTTTAAAACAAGCATCACATTATGTAAACATAAATTATGAAACATTAAATGTCCTGGGTGGTTTTTTGGTACCAGAACTAATAAAATTATGTAAACACCAGTATATAATAACTAGCTTAATAAATATTTTTATCTATTTATCTAAGTATAAAATTAACTACGAAAAAGCCGAACTCCTAAGATCTGGTTATCGCCAAATACAACAAAATACTATGTCTTATTTACGTGTTTATTCAAAGTAGGTACCTATATTAATTAATGAATTTGACTTCTTTTTGTAAGATCCTGAGTAAAATTAGTAGCGGAAAGTACCTTAGAATTAATTATATTTCTAATCTTTTCTGTGTTTCCTACAGCAATTCATTTTTTTAAATTTTGAATAGACATGAAATTAAACTGAAAAAGATGGGGAAAGAAAAAAATTAATGCTTATGTAACTATGGGGACATGAATCCAAAACATTGAGTAATATGCTAGTCAAAACACCAACTGAATAAACTAAAAACTTATTAGTTTTAAGAAATTTGCAAGATAGTGATAGTAAATAAATATGTACCCATCAGAAACAATTCTGGTAAAAATAAGGCCAAGTCTCGCGATCGAGTAGCAGTAAAAAGTCAATCAATTGTAACTGAAAAGTAGTTAAATCTAAAACTTGGCTAGCTTCAAAGCTCCACTGGAAGGCCTAGCGCTTTAGTCATTCGTCTTTTATTCTCTTAGAGAATTTTGAAGCTAGGCAAGTTTTAGATTTCACAACTTTTTACTCATAAATTTTCACTGTTACGCGATCGCGAGACTTGGCCTTATTTTGATAGGAATTGTTTTTGATGGGATTTCAATTCTTTTTGTAGGATGTTGTTGTTGCTTATACACTAAATCATGGCATGCCATATTTCCACTTAGTTTTTCATTTAGACAACCCCTTTTAGGGGTTGGAGGGGGAAAATCACAGATTTTTTAATTTTTTCGTTACTGGTACGCGCTGAATCGCTTCGAGAAAAGGTAGACTTGGCAGTGCTCGACTTGGCGGATGCACTATCGTGCACCCAGATTAAAGCTGATATGATATACCTCGCCTATGAAACTGCCCGTATTTCTAGTTCACGTTTTTTTGGTTATAGGCAGGGACGTAGGTATTTGCTATACGGCAAAAAGAACTTTTGCTCTGGGCAGCATACTTGAGACGTTGCCATGTGTAGGACGTAGAGAAAATGGAACTAAAAGAAGGGCGATAAATCGCCTCTGCCAATGCGCAAACTTTACAAATACATCCCTTGTTATGGGCAAGAAAATTGTTATCTGCCGGTGGAACATTAAGGAAATTTTTCGTGTTATAAATATGAAAACTTGTTGAAAAGTCAATTTTTTATATGAAAGTCATGAAAACTATCAGTTTTTTAGAGTTAAAATGACAAATAGTAAAAGCATGCTGTCACGAAAAAATGTCTAGCAATTTGATTTCCTTGAGTAAAAGGGCGGATGCCGGTGCGTCTGTCGAGATTAAAAATACGGTGAATACAATAATTCTGTATATTATGTTGTAATTTAGTTGACACAGAAAGATTGACATTGAATTATACAGGGTGGTGACCGCGCCTGTCGCTATCTATTTCTGAGGTCGTTTTCGACATTTTCATATCTAATTTCTTCAGTTCCAACGCATACAAAATTAATTTTCTTCAGTGATTTTGATGCAGAATGTTGTTCTCAAGTTTTTCTTTGAAGGTTTTTTTACCTAAAATAATTAGGGAAGCAGCAAATTACGAAAGTGTAATTTAACATATTAAAATCCTATGATCGGCAGGCGCGGTCATCACCCTATGTATCAGCTGAAAACCACTAATAATAATCCAAAATAGATTTACCTTCAATAACACGATCTGTTCAGCTATAAAAAATCCGACGTGTGGAAGATCTTTTATTCACTTAATTGTTCGCACTCAATCAACAGCACGTCAGAAGTAAATCACTTCCAGCACATCCCACAGGAACCTCACATTCACTTCAACACCAATAGTCAGCACATCACAAGACATGAGTGTTTACTGTTCTTTAAGTTGCCATCAATGATATAACAATCAATTGTCTGCTTTGAGACTGAACAATGCAATGATTAGAATGTTGGTCTTGTTACCGCCACGAAATTTAACCCACCGGACTCCACTGTATTGTTAAGTTACCACACATACAAACCATTCTTGCTGGGAGTATTTGAACTTAGTGTGAGCTGCAATATTGCTCGATTAGAACAGGACCGTAACGATAATATTTTATATTTTTATCTGTATTATTTTTTTATATTATACATCAAAAATATTTTTGAATTGTATAGTTTTATAAACACTTTAGATTCTAAAACAAATCGTAAGAATATCGTTTTAACATCGTGACGCTTTTTACGTAATTAAAATATTTTATTTTTCAGTTTAAAATGATTCTCTAGACTAATTTAAAAAATTAAACGCGTTAATATTTTATATGTGCACTCATTTTTTGTTTAAGTTATACCTATTAATCTTTTATCCATTCACAACATTACTATAAGAATTCAGTCTTATATAATTATCCTTCAATAATTTTGATTACATATCACAATCTTAGGGCTGTAACACTTTTGTCATCAATAAATTAAATATAAAGCGGCCCCTAGACGATCAATATTTACGTCAATATATTGCACAATATTTTGTACAATAGTATTTATAGTTGGTCAACCCACACGATGCAATATTATTGCTCAATAAATTAGTTCACTACTGATACTTGTGCAGTCAATATGTGGAATAGTAAGAAAACATCAAGTTGTGTGGCCATTGTATTAGTTATAAGTAGCTTCAAAAAAGAAAGAGTAAATGAAGCGCAAGTGGATGAAGGAATGGTTTAAAGAAAGAAATAAGTACACTCATGAAAATCATTTTTTCTATTCTGTTGCTGTAATCTTTAGTCTTGATATCCCACAGAGTTGGTCAGCTCCGATACACCTCGATACATTCTAAAATGAATTTTCTTTCGTTATCTTTTCCCTTTGTAGCCAACAGTCTTAACACAGAACTGAAGCACTATTGCACAATATTGCTCACAGACGAAGCAATATTTACTAGATTGCACAATAAAAATCAAACTCTTTTTAATTATTATTATTATTAGGTATATTATTAATATTATTATATTATATCCAAAAATTAACTCATTGTTGTATTTAATTACAATATCTTTTTGATTGACTCAATATATTGCGCAATGTGATCTACATACGTTCAATATTATTGTACAATATGAATTATTGTGCAATATATTGACATAAATATTGATCATCTAGGGGCCGCTTAATGTTTTTATTTAGCCTTTCTAACAAAAGTATTGCGTAATCTTTCAGATACTAAAACCAATTAAATCAACGAACACAGATATTTTTTTAAATACGTATATTTAAGTCCGTCCCTGCTTTTAGCTAGGTGGTTCCGAACTCTGAAACGCTAACGAAATCTCAGTAACTCTCACTTGAAATGGTAGCCAATTTACTTTCCTCACTTTACCGTTTTTAATACGTTAAATAAACACTATCCACTTAAACAACAGTACCTTGCCAATGTTCATTGAATTTTATCCCTAAAATAACTTCGAAGGTATTTAAAAATAAATACCCACATAAATAAATTTTGTTAAAAAAATAATTTGTGCCATAAAGAAAAAGTTGATTTACTCAAAATTTAGAATGAAATTGTATTTAGGGGGATATATATTTTAATTACCAATTTTTTCTACATTATATTTTGAGGACTATTTATAAGTCTGGACAAAATTCGTACCTCAGATTTCTCCTGTTTTTTTTATTTCGAGCTTTGTAATTTGTGATTTGTAAAAAAATACGTTTGAAATTTTAAATAGATGTTAGGTTATTGGGAAACAGGACAGTAGAATACCAAAATGACTTAATTACTTATTCGTTAACGTTTCGTCCTTCATCTGGACTATTTCAAGGCTTGGAAAAATTCAAATGAAGGCGAAAACCAAATTCGTTAAATACATTTTAAATATAAATGAAACTAAAGACATGGTGTATAAAATTGTAGGTGGATATGATTCTGAATCGTGTGTATTATGCGTAAAAGTGAAATGTGTGTAATATCTTTGTGCAGGAGTGAGAGAAACACGTCTAGCTCAGTCTTTTTCACTCTTTAAATCATTTGAATTTGCACACGTAGAATGATTTAATTTCTTGTTTATTACTTGCATTGCTAGTGTTTAAAATATAATATCTATTCATTCAAAAATATTAATAGCCAATTTGTTATTAAAATTGGAAAAAATAGGTACTAAGCCCAAATACCCCTCGCAGCTAGTGGACCTAAAATATATTTTATTTAAGGTAGGTTTTTCGTTTTCACAACAAACCAATTGACTTTGAAGTATTAAACCTATGGAAATTTGCAACAACAATAATCAGAACCAAATACATAATTTCAGTTCTATAACGATTTAAAAATTATGAGTATTTGAGATTTATTACCGTGAATTCAGCATCATTTTTTTAAAAGTTTACTGTTTTTTTGAACAGTTATACGAGTATACGTGGTTATATGAGCTTTGATTAAATTTCAAGCGCATTTCTTTTTTGATATTTTTGTAGATAAATAGATAAAATATATTTATTGAAATAAATATTACAATGTGAGCATAATTTTTACAAGCTTTTATTACAAGCTTTTTTATTATTATTTAACTTGCAATGTATGTTAGTTTATGTGTTTGTGGATTCAAACGGGGGTTCAAACGGGGATGTAGGGTTTTTTTGACTAATCAACGCCCAGGCCAAATCGCTGAAGCTAGAAACTTGAAATTTGGACAGTTGGTTCCTTTTATGACGTAAGCATCCACTAAGAAAGGTTTTCTCGAAATTCAACCCCTACGGGTGTCAAAGGGGGGTAAAATTTTGAAAGACTAAAATGAACAAAATAAATATTAGCAAAAAAAACATTTTAGAGACAAGCTTTAATTTAAATGCACTATAAAAAAGGAAAAAATAATTTTTAAGAATTTAGGTTCATAATTATAAAAGCGTGGGTCGTGAAAAATAAACTATATCATAGAGTTCACGACCCACGCTTCTATAATAATTATGAACCTAAATTATTAAAAATTATTTTTCCTTTTTAGTGCTTGTCTTTAAAAAGAATTTTTTGCTAATATTTTTGTACAATTATACTGTTAGTATACTGCAGATACCGTAATTTAACAGTAACATCAAACTTTTGGATTCCATAATGTTGGTTTTTGAAACTGATTTTTTTATAAGAAAAAATTGTAATTTTTGATATTTTTATATTGGTGGATGGGAAATTTCGTACTTACTAAATATATATATTAATTTAAATTATATATATTTAACACTAAGTACGAAATTGCTCATCTATCGACAATTTTGATTTGCAAACAAAATAAATCATTCATTTATGACGGTAGTGTCCCTTTTGTTGTCGGATGACTCTGTCAAGTCTTTACGGTTACTTGATCTCGGAATGAAAACAATAGATTATGTTTTGTTTGTGTTCAAACGCGCTTCAAATGAATTTCTGACTATGTAGGCATTGTTTTCTATCACTCTTACAAGAGTTTGAATTAATTGTTATAAAAAAGCTAATTTCATTTATTTATAGACCAGTTTAAAATTTTAATATTGTTTTTGTTGATGAATGTTGAACATTTGCTTTTATTCTTTAATAAATAAAACACACAAAATTGGCTATAGCTGTCCAACTTTATTTTTAATACATGTTGATGATAAGGGATCAATTTCTACTAATTGGTATAGGAAACCAACACATAGTGGCATGTTTTTAAATTAAAACTCCCAGTGTCCATCGTCACAAAAGAAAGCTGTAGTCTACATGTTAGCTGATAGAGCTATTGGATTGTCATAGATCAAACATCACATTGATAACTTGAATTGCATTCACTCAGTATTGCAGGCTAATAATTACCCAGCACAATTTATTAACAAACATATTCAGATTAGATAAAACAAATTAAAATATAATATAACTAATTCAATTAATAGTGACATCAATCTAAAGTATTAAAAATAAAGTTGGACAGCTATAGTCAGTTTTGTGTGTTTTATTTATTAAAGTAAACTTTTTCGCTGTCGGTAGAAGCTAATAAGAACAGACTCCACTGTTCCAATGTCCAATTCAGATAATTTTGTGCAAAACGCAGGCGTGCTTGAAGATAAGCTGGGGTAAGTTTTGGATAAATCGTAGGTGTTTTAGAGGTCAGGTTACTTTCCTGCAATCTTCGTCTAACTGTCCACTGACTAATAGCCACCCCTCGTCGACTAAATTGGAGACGAATTTAATTTTATGACTAATAATGTTAGGCCACACACCGCAAGATTCGTGCAAGATTACATTGCAGAAGTCGGTTTTCGGGTTATGGAGTGGCCAGACAGCAATCCCGACCTAAATCCAATTGAACATTTATGGGATGAGCTGAAACGAAGAATTCGTGCCCCAACCTCGATTCCACAGCTTATTGTTGCAGTAAAAAAAGATAGGCTTAACATCCCACAAGAAACAATATTGATCTTGATTAGATCTATGCCTAATCGTATGAGAGATGTTATTAGGGCAAGAGGGAGTCATCCTAATTATTAAAAATCAAGAGTTAATTTAGTTAATTGTCAATAAACCATACTTCTTTTAGTAATAAAAAAAGTTAATTTGTTTCATGCATTAATTTGACAATTTTAAACCGAAATAAATTTAATAAACTTAGACTAATTTCGAAGCATATTAAATTGTCTTTTAAACAGCATATAGTCTTCCTTGATCTGATGAATAGTTCCTTAAAAAAATGTAGTTAAAGTTAAAAGTGGGCTGATTTCTATGCACGCAAGTGTATCTTACTAAATCAAAAATACCAACTACTTCAATTAATAATACAGGGGAAAATTCAAGGAAAACGTATACTCGGACGTCGGAGAATCTCATGGCTAAAAAAATAGGAGAATGGTTTGGTAAGTCATCCATTGAACCCGTTTCGTTGCTGTGAATCTAAAATATTAATAGCCAATGTGATCGTCAACCTTCATCGAGAGACGGCGTGCTAAGAAGATGAAGATTTTGTACAAGCTCTGAGGGGGCAGTATAGCCTAGTGGTTAGCATGCTTGGCGCCGCAACCTCTAGACTGGACTGCCGTGGGTTCGAATCCCACCTGCGCTTATGGATGTTTGTGATGTTATTTAGTTTTAAGTTAGTTGTTATTAAGTGTAGTTGAAAGACGCTAATGACCTTAGATGTCGACGCGTCTATAATCTACAATAAATAAAATAAATACAAGCTCTGAATTAGCCAGTTACTAGCTAACAATAAATTATTATAAATGTGTATACCAAAATATAATAATATTTACAAATGTTTGCACAAAACATTTGCCATGCCAATTTCTGTACATTTTGATGAGGTTAAATATTACTAATTAATAAACGTTTCACATTTTCTAAACACCAGTTCTCATGAAAGTTAAATAAAGTTTGCTGGTTATCAAAGCAAGGTTTGGATAACCACACACGTATTGTGTTAGTTATACAGAGTTTTGTAATAATTAGTGTTAATTAATGTTCACACGATGTAGTGTATATGAGATGCCTTCATTAATAAATTCACACAATTATTTTATAATCGAGTATCTAAATTGTAATAGAAACGTACAATTTTATACACCGTGTCCAAGAATGGTTGATGTTATGTAATTAAGTCTTGAGAAGTGATTCAGTTGTACATGCCGTTCACGTTGCCAATTACATGTAAATATTATTAATTACATTATGAATGATAATTGTTAATTGCGTAACATTATCCGTTTCTAGACACACTGTATAATCAGTTACTTTTACAACTGGATTCATTGCGAGAAATGATATAGACAAGGGATGGCGAACCTATGGCACGCGTGCCATATATTCCACGCAATAGAATATTGTCGGCATACCATTGATTGAGGTACGCAATCGAAATAATTAAAAATATGTTAGAAAACATTCTGTAGACATAAATATATATTCCAAGTTTTTTTTTTATTATAAGTTTTTTTGGCCTTTACACTCTTGTGTATTTAGCCACAATCTAAAACCAATATATTTCAAGTTACTGTGTATGATTGTGGCAAGTCTTGATACAATTGCGATTATATTGTTAGTTTTAAAATGATGCGTAAGGCGGGCAAACAAATTATTCACGCATTGTGATTCCGCTGAGTTATTGTTGCAAGTCGATTTCGTATAACGTTTTGGCCTACTGCCTTAAATACATCATTGTCTGTATATAATTTCTGAGACCGCCGTACCGTAGCTAGATAATTTCCCTGACGCATATTGTTCACTTACACTGCAAAAAAATAATGGTAAATTTACATAAATATTATAAAATTTGTCTTTTTTTAACCGAGAGGCCATGACAAAAAATTTCAAGAGTTTTCTATTTCAATATTAGTTAATATTTTGGGAGTAAATAAATTTTTACAAGTAAACTATTTTTCACAACGTCTTTATTGAAAATCCGATTTTCGGTACCTGTTTAGCGGGTGGAGACATGTCTTATACTCTTATTTTCGTGTTTATTCCAAATATATTTTATGCGTTTGATTACTGTTTGATGTAGAACACTCCAAAAGGCTTGAAAACTTTGGTTTAGAGCTGAGCTTAAACATTTTAGAAATGATTAATTATTATTAATTCGTACTTACCTACGTTTAAAAAAAATGTTATTGTGCTCTGAATTATTAAAATATATAATATAAATTAATAAATTATATTTAAGTACTTTCATAATAATTAATCCAGTTTAATCCAATGATATAAATTGATCATATAATGTCAAAGTCAATATTGATTTATAACCGATTTTTGAAGCTACGCTTCTTAACGCACGTTTCGGATGGGGGCCTAACCATAGAGATACCATAGATAGAGTAGGGGAGTCATATAGGCGCAACTGTAAGTGACAGTGCCAGATTGGAAAAGAGAGATAGAAAACGAATAGGTTCTCTTTTCCTTGTCTTCTGACGCATTTGTAAATTTAAACATTTATGTTTGACTTCTACAATCAATTTTTCACATATTCTGTTTCTTTCTTATATTTTTTATCATTTAGTACACTTTTGAAGTCCACTCAGTATGTTTTCTTTTTCCATTAAACAAGTAAATAAAAAAATCTCAAAATCCAAGTGAAATATTTTAATAAATTGACATTCTTTGCACATAAATACTTATGATTAGGGCTTGAGAATAGCCGAGCGTGTAGCGATGCCGTTGTGTATATGCCATGTCCATGGCTCTATTACAAGCCTCCAGTTCCCAGGTTCTAACCTAAATAGTAAAAGTATCAATTGAATTTTCAAATTATTATAAAAAAACAAATTGAAATACTATTAGGTCCGAATAACCCTAACTGTTGGTGACCTTAAACAACAAAAAAAAACGAAATTATTTATAGAACAGACTTAAACATAGAATTAAGATAAGAATCTTTCGGGTTTATGAGCCGTGGTTTACTGGAATGGCTTCTTATTCTTCCAGACGTTTCGCTTGCAACTGCGGCAAGCATCTTCTGTGGTGTGTTCGGCGTGGTCGTAGTGTTCTTCTCGGTGTCCTGCTGTCGCAGTTGCAAGCGAAACGTCTGGAAGAAGAAGAAGCCATTCCAGTAGACCACGGTTCATAAGCCCGAAAGATTCTTATCTTAATTCTATTAACGCCGGCCATGGAAGCCTACATTCTTTTATAGACTTAAACATAGGTACATAATATAACCACAAATATTTCATATCACAACAACTTTCTTTCTGAAAGGAACTGATAAAAGCATGATATAAATGTTAGAAAATCAAAATAAATTTACAAATGGGAATTATTTGTATGACCTTTCTAATTTCACTCGATAATGATGATATCCTTATGAGGACGAAACTAGTTATAGATATTAATTGTTTATAATATGCTTTTGATTTTTTTAAAGATTTGTCAAACATTTTATTTAAATAAAAATTTTGCTTCAACTGAAACTCAATAATATGAAAATAAGATTAAAATTTATTCGACTTTTATAGCTTATTTTTTTTTATAAAATATTTCGCCTTGTGGATTTTTTTAATGGTGGGTATATCAAGTTCATTTCTGAAGTCATATATTTGTTTTATTACTACTGGTGAAAATTGAAAAATATGATTTCCTTTATTTTTACATTATTATACGTTATTTCTTTCCATAATGCAATAAATTTGCGATAACATTTAAAACGATATTGATAATTAAACTAGCAATGAAATTTTCAGCGTGGTTTTTAATATTATTATTGTTATATTTAGAGAATTTCCAAATATTTAATTTTAAATATAGGTAATTAAATTATCGAAAATTTTCATTCTGCAATTTAAACTTAGTTTCTTTTATTTTTATACGTAATATCTTGACTTTTTATTATTAAACGGGGAAATTTTTGTTATTAAACATGATAACCTGGTTTCTGTAGTAGGTAGGTATACCTAGATATAACTAATAACAAAGAAAAATCATATCAAATTTATGAAAAACATTTTTAAATATTGATATATTTATTACATACATATATAAAAATATAACATAAATAAATAAATAGACATATATATAAAAAAGAAATGAAAAATTTTCTGATTTGATTTCAAAATGATGAAATTGCGTTCTTTAATGATTATAACCTTGAATTGCTAAATCAGCCATGACATACAGTGAATAGTTTAACTGCGGTTAGTTTTTTTTTAAATGGTTGCAGATCATAGACGCTCGACAACAGAGATTAATAATAAGCGCCTATAAATAAATTCTAGTTTATAGAAAAAACAAACATTTTTTCCTCTAAAAAATTTTTTTTGGTCGTAAATTTAATAGTATATTGTGCAACAAGTGCGGTAAGTTGTCGCTCGAGTGCGCAATCGACAACACCGCACGAGTTGCAGATACTATTTTTTCACTACTAGTGCGGGATAAGTACTATCTTGGCGCTCGTTATTTAAACTTTGCATTTAAATGTAGTTTTTTTAATTTCAAGAAATATTTATTATCTGTCACTTGAATGTCACTTTTTTAGTTTTTTTAAGTATTGATTAAATTGGCCCTAGAATCGATTTGCGTGTTTTATTTAAAGACGTGCGCCAAGTGTGATTTACGCACGCAAATAATACGCTAAAGCCATGGAAACAGTAGAGTGGGCAATGATCTATTTGCCAACCAAAATAACGTGCGCCAAGATAATAGGTACTTATCCCGCATGTGTAATAAAAAATTATTTGTGTTTTTAAACATAAGATTTTGATTTACGGTGGACGGATGCTAAATAAATAATTAATTCATAATGATTTGCAACAATCAAGCAGTGAATAATATTAGGCAGCGCACAGTGGCATTTGATCTTTTCTTAGATAGGTATAGCCAAACAATCACGGGGCGCTGCCTGATATAATTCACCGCTTGGTTGTAGTGAATATGCTGTGAACATAATGTAGAAAAATCATTATGATTTAATTATTTATTTTGCTTTTCTTTTTATTCTGAATGCTATTTATAAAAATTATTTTGACTACAATTACGCGATTAGTACTATTTTTTGGACAGACATTGTCAATGCTAATATAAATGTTGTAGCGTCCTCTGTTTGAATTTTTTTTTCTTACAAGTTTTCGTTTATTTTCTGTCACGTGAACGGAAGGACGCGTTTGCTGAATTTTTGTTTATAAAACCTATTTTGATAAAACGTAATACACTAGCCGTCGTTACCCAAACTAAAAGTTGGAGCACTTTTAACACGCCTCGTTCGAATAAGGATAGGATTCCAAACAAAATCGACACAAAATATGTTAACGAATCTGTTAACAAAATCAACATTGAAGCCACGGGCAAAAGATTGTACTTCATATGAGATAAGAGTATTTACTTACTTCCATATATGTCACGACTGTTTATAAAATTTAAGGCATCTTGAATAACTTCGAATTTCGCGACGAATATAATTCATTCAGACGTAATGCGTAAATTTCATTTAATCCCTCGGTTTTCGATTTTCTCTTGGTAGTCTGAAATGATTGAATATCATTAATTGTGGTTTTTTGAACAAATGTTCTCAGTATGTTAATTAATAATGAGGCAATATTGTGTGAGAGCTGGCGACGTATGAGCCTACTTAATTTTAAAGAGTTTTTTCTGTCCACCGGCCCCTTTGTTAAGAGAAGAATGCTTGGCAGCGCATAATTTTTTCTCGGTGATATTATATTTTACCGATAATAAACTATGAAAGCGCGATTTTTCAAGTTAATTTTATAATATTATGTATCTTTTTAAACTATTCGCTAAGACTTTCAGAAATTTTGTGTACTTATTTCAGATATATTAAGAAGTAAGTTAACAAAATTTCATTCATTTCTCTGTGATTTGAGATAGGTGTCATACATCCGTCAAAAAGTACTTCTAGCACCGAATTACTATGGAAACCAGTGTAAAAAAATTGCTTTATCGTACCCAAAATAGTAATTATATGGTTTCCATGGCTCATCTATTCCAAGCCCCCAGTTCCCAGATTCTAATTCGAGAATAAACAACATAAGTTCTTGAAAAAGAAAAAATAAGCAATCTTGAACCAGTGCAGTGGGTTCGTACATTACTGCTTAGCGCAAAGAGTGTGAGGCTAAGCCCCTTAGAGAATTACTTACTCTTAATCCCCCCACTGCGCGCTGCCAGACCTTCGGTTTCTTAATAAAGGGATCGGATAGGTATCTATATTATAGAAAGTAATCCTGATAGACTACGTTGCCAGTTCCTAGACACATTAACATATTGGGAACAATAGTTCACTGAATTTAATTTAACTTTTTAGTCTTGTCAATTGGAATATTAAACGTACTTTTAGGGTTCCGTACCTCCGTATTGGACCCTAATACCCTGCCTACGATGTCCGTCCGTCCGTCCATCCGTCTGTCAGAGGGCTCTATCTCACAAAGGGTAATTTATTATATCACGGACAGATCATAGGCCTCAGTTTTATAATAAAAGTATAGGTATTTTAGTAAAAATATCAAAGCTATTTTAGATCTCATCGAGTAGTATGGGGTAAGAACATTTTTTATTTATTTTTTTTAATTCAATTTTGAGACGTGGGGCTCAGTTTTGGTAAAATATATATTGTGTTCCCCGATCGCATTTTAAAATTATTTGACCTAGAAAGATGACATTTTGTAGATATATTGTTTACTAACGAAAAATAAATTTTATCAAAATTGGTGTCCTGAATTCTGAGATATTTCTCTTGTGAGATATAATAGTTGCAAGTACGGAACCCTCTGTGTACACACGGAGTTGGTACTTGACCGATTTTTGTTGAAATTATTTTTTACTATTATAAAACTCTAGAGATTAATTTATATATTATATAAGTATAAAATATAATAAGTTCGTGTTTTAAATACATAGTCTTTGAATATTGGTAACCATAAGGCTCTCGTTTATGTGGTGGTTCGATTACAACTTTAACTGCCGGATCATCCTAGAAATAAAAGTTGATTCTTAATGAATCTTTAGAGTAAAAATTAGCAAATCATCAGACCTAAAAATTGTACCAGAGCGCAATAGAAACGAAAATAGATGTTAATTTTATTACATCAACCATTGCCTAAAATTAAAAAATATAAAATTCTTATGATTTTTATAATGTGAATAATTTTTGGCGATGAGTGGCTGAGCCTTTCCACTTATAAAAGTTTTGGGGCGACATTCTGATGCAGAATGGCAAGACGGATACGTGTAAAGCACATTATAGATATTTTGCAAATTTTATATTTAATTTTGAAAATTCAATTTTTGACAATAGAATGTAGGCCACATAATCTCGAATTTTCTGATTGTGTTGAATATACAATAATGTTAATTTGATTTGTTTTTAGATTTTTCCAAAGTCGGCCTACTAGAAAACTGAAATTAAGGCCTACAGTTTCTAAACTGGGTACAACAATAGTTTGGAAAAAAGCGGAGGTTTGTACTCTAGGTGTCATGATCCATTTTTTGTAGGAATTCTGAAGCATTTAGGTATTATTATTTTTTTTAATAATTTAATTTTACAGTAATTTAAAACTGCCGCTATTTAAAGGGCCATTCAGAAGACGTGCGCAGTGGAAATGATAAAATATGGCTGAGACAGCGTTGTCATGTTGTCGTGTCACTCGTATTAATTTCTCAGCAAAAACGTCTAATAATAAATGTGTAAAGATAACACTATGGATATTTGAACATATGAAGTAACAAAAATACTAAAACACGCTTTTTGACGCTTGACAGGTGCTTGACAGTTGTAAATACAAAAGTGTATTTTCATTTTTGCTGGCTTTATTCTTACTGGTTGTTAGAAAAACTCGCGAACATAGTCCTATGACGTTATCCGACTAACAATTTTCAACTTTCCGAGTTTAAAAATTTGGTAGCCTTAAGGTAGTTGTCGCGCTATGGGCATAGTGTCAGAAAATTCTAAATTTTCGTATACTCATTAAGGATACTATAATACAAATACCATTAAAATTTGAAGTTGATTGACCATCTCTAACTCAAGATAAACTTAATTAAAGTTCGGATAATTAACACGGAGAGCATAGGAAAGGTTGTGTTTTTGACAAGTTTTTTAATTAAAAAAAAAAGTAACAGTCAGAAATTTTCAAAAAACTAACTGTTCATTGATGTTTTTGTTCTGAGTTTAAAAAAGAAAATCCAAAAATTATTGACCTTTTTATTATTGTTGAGATATAATAACGCAAAGTTCAACAATTTATGAGAAAAGATTGACATTTTTATATAATCCAAGCGAACAAACTAAGTGATATATGTGTAACTATGTGAACAGCAGTTTAGGTACAATCTCTAACAAAATTTTTTTACATTTAACACTATACTTATTTATTGTTTTACAGCGTATTATGAACGAAACTTTTGGATGTTATTGTAACACGACAACTACCTTAAATTCAAAAAACACTGCCGCATAAAAAAAATGTGGGTCAAACCCGATGAGTGATTATTATTGTCGCAAACCGTTTGAAGATTCTAAAATAACAGATTTATTAAGACTTATACCTACATAACATAAAACTAAACATGGTTAGTGTAAATTGAGTGATTTATTCGAAAAATCGAAATTACAAAATATTTATGATTCGAACCCAAAATTTTTATTATCCCAGACCGGCACCGAATCTATTAAACTTCACTAATCACGTCATTAATGTTTCTTCAAATATATCCGATGGCAATTTTACCGATATTTTTGCTTCCATAGACGGACTTCGAAGATAGTCTCGTTTGGCTGGATCCAGCATACCTTCTTTAACTAAAAATTTTGGTTTGGGAATTTCCGGGTGATCTAATAAATATTCGCAGTAACGTTTTGTAGACCTAGAAAAAAAAAATGAAAACACAATTTTTGGAAACTCTAAAATTAAAAATCATAGCAAATTCAGTTGTTATAATAAAAACTAAACAAATAATTCATTTTTAGTTAATATTAAATTCAATCGCTAATTTTCGATAAAAAAAGTATGAGTACGTTGTACTACCTGTAGACCGAGAGCTAGTGACATTTTTTTGGTGTTATTTATTCAAGGCCTTATTTTTGTGAAAATGTTGAGGGACGCATATTAAAGTGCCCTGAGTAAGGGATTTTGCTAGATAGCGGTATGGGAGGGATGCAGACCGCCTCCAACATGTAACAAAAAAAAGGGTCACAAATTATTATTGCTTCAAGGTTGAAATTGTTTGTATAGCTTGTCGTTATTAAAAGGGTGGCAGATCACCCTAAACGTGTCATGTACCCGACGAAATTTTTATTAATAGTTCAAGGTTCAAATTTTAATATGTTGTTACGGCGACTGTTTTAAGCATATTATATTTCAATTTGCAGAACAAAATGTCGGTATTGTAATTTGTAGTTCTACCCCCTTAAATAGCGTATATCTTCAGTTGCCCAAAGGTGACAGTTTGTCATCATGAATTTTTTTTGTAGTTAATCATATTTATATTAGAAATCGTGTCCATCGTGATTATAATTAAATTAAGAAAAATCGCAGGATAGTGGACAAAATATTTGAATTATTAAATGTACAACGTTTCGTCTATAGATTTAGACTTTTTCAAGTACATACATAAAAAAATTTTTTTTTTTATTTCATTTTTTTATGTATGTACTTGAAAAAGTCTAAATAAAAAAATAATATAAAAAATTTTTTTTTTATTTATGTAGTAGGTACCTACTTGAAAAAGTCTAAATCTATAGACGAAACGTTGTACATTTAATAAATCAAATATTTTGTCCACTATTCTGCGATTTTTCTTAATTTTATGTTAATCATATTCTAAAATATATTCATTAACCGAAAAAACACATTTTTAACTTAAGCAAAAATTTTAATTTGAATGAATTGACGCTCGACAACAGAGGTCATTAGCGTCTGTAATTTTAATTTGGTGGCCGGACTAGCCCGTATAGGTTCTGCCATCCAGCCTACGGCGGCAATGGATTAAAACGGCGTTACACATGTGGCATTAATAAATTGTCAAATATCAAATGTTTGATATTTGGCAAATATCTTGTAGTGTAAATCTGAAAAATTCGCAAATGTTTGCTATTTGCCAAACAACAAATATTTCCAGTCTGTCGTCGGTAAATAATTACCACGCATCAAATTGTCTAATTCAGTCAACTTGTGGGCCTGCGATTCTAAACTACTTTTTAACGACTCTTCGAATGAAAAGATTAAAGAGAACAATCTAAGCGAAAATATATTGGAAGTGAAATTAAGACGTGTAATTTGAAACACTGCACCTTAGGTGTGTAATGCCTTCCCACACAGCAGACATAGTGGCGAGATCTTGCGGTATCCGACACTTAATCCATTTATTGTAGGTTTGGTTCGATGGTGGCACGTAGCGCATGTGTTTTGGTAACGTAGTGTTGAAAGCAACCTTGCGAGACGACCGGCGCTCTGCTTTTATGTCCCTCAACACCCAGCTGCGCAACGCCGCTCTTGTTGCCATCTATTGCATAAACGACAAACTGTGATAATCGAAAAGTAAATACAGAGCTGCCACGTTCAGTGAACTGTAGCTTTTTATATCGAAAGGATAACTAAAAAAATCATGAGGTGTCGTGGCACACCCGACAGAAGCTATGCTTCTTATGCATTGCATATAAAATCGAATTTATGTACATACTAGCGGTACCCGTCCGGCTTCGCCCGGGTGCTAAGAAAGCCCGGGTGCAAATACACTACTCACTCGCTTCGCTCGTTCGCTTGAATATTATAATTACATTAGTCACTCGCTTCGCTCGTTCGTTTGAATATTATAATTACATTACTCACTCGCTTCGCTCGTTCGCTTGAATATTATAATTACGAACAAATTTGATTACCATAAAAAAAGTCAACCTTAAAAGTTAGACATATGCTGTCGTGGACTTTTTTTAGAACTTTTAAAGGGGAACAAGTCCGTCATACATGATTTTTGCGTAACTTTAACCGTTTACGCAGCGGAAGCTCTCAAAAGGAATAATTTTTCCCGTTACGTATATAATATACACATTTACGTCGAATTGGTCTCTTTTTTGTTAAAGTCGGTTAAAAAAGAAATCTTAGCTCATTCTATAATGTTTTCAGCTTGAAAGTCGTTGGTTCACGCTTACTAATTCTTTTGACAGTAATTTCTAGATTTTATTGCATGCCGTCATTTCTTGTATAAATATTTATTAATTTTATAACTATATCAAATGGTGGGTCATTGCGTAGGCGCAAGAAGGGATTAGTATCGCAGGACGCTCAAAAAACTGTTCTTTTTTAACATTTTGTTAATTGATGAAAAATATTAGGTTTTTATATTAATTCGCTACAGAGTAACTAAATAAAGTACTTGCACAGCCCTTGCTCAGTGATGTGCCATCTGTGTGCAGTTTAGTGAACTACCAGTGCTTGCAAATTCAGATTATATTTGTTATCTAAAGATGACACGACTTATTCCATTTTTAATTAATAGAAGATTATGAGAGCACGAGATAAATGTTGCAGTTTTTATTTTTTAATTCCCAACATTAATATGCCTTTCTGAAGAAAGCAGGCCTGAACTGGCTCCCTTTTTACTACCGGACAACTTCTTTGACAGGTCCCAACTTCCAGTAGGTACACTTTTTTGTAACAATCATGAGTAGGTATAAAAAATTATAATAATTGTTCTTACAACTTTTCAAACTTTTTGGCGGTCCCTTGGCCGCGTAAGTTCAATTTACATACGCTCGATTGCCTGTCGATCGAATGTGGACCTGGAAGAAGATATACCGAAACTCGAATATTCTTCTAAAGATAATTACTCACTTTTGGAACTTTATTGGCATCAGCAACGGGCTGTGGCACGGAAGGCATTTCCTTCATGCTAACTCGTATAGCAGTCGCGGCATCCATTTCAAATCCAATTTTAAATAAAAACTGTAACGCCTCTTCGTCCAATGAGCTCTCATCATTGCCTAGTTTTTTTAACCAGCCGCAGAACTCATCTATTATCTATAAAGAAGTTCAAATACAGAACGAAACATCCATTATTATCTCTAAACAAATTCGTTATGATGGAGATAACTATACATTTAGAATATCTGTAAAATTCATGCTTATCAAAAAATATCAAACAAGCATTACAGGACAATAATATACATTACTTATTTTAACGTGATTAAAATATTAGGAAAAAAAACTTTTTAGAGAAAAGTTTTTATTGAAATGTACTAAAAAGGAAAAAATATTTTTTAATAATTTAGGTTCATAATTTTATAAAAGAGGGGGTTGTAAACTCTATGATAAGTCGCAACCCTCGCTTTTAAAATAATTATGAACCTAAATTTTTTTACTAATACCTAATTTGTTTTTGTCATTTTAGTCTTTCAAAATTTTACCCTCTTTTGACCCCCGTAGGGGTTAAATTTAAAAAAATCCCTTCTTAGCGGATGCTTATGTCAGAAGAGGAACCTACTGCCCAAATTTCAAGTTTATATATTAAGCGGTTTGGCCTGGGCGTTGATTAGTCAAAAAAAACCCTTCATCCTTGTTTGATTCCCTTAGGGCAGTGGTTTCCAAACGTTTTGTTATTGCGCCTCCCTTTAAAAAATATAATCTTGACGCCCCCCTCGGATTAATATAATTAAAAATTATTTCAAAAAAACCGTACAACATTAAAAATAAGCATATACACTGTTTAAACCCTAGTTAAAGACATCGCGGACTATATTAATATTTAATATACAGAATTTTTTATAATGCTTATGTGCGCATTAGTATATAAACACCAATTTGGTACGACGTAACATAATGCTGCAACATGGGAAAAATTCATTTTTCAAACGTATATGTCACCGTAGGGATTCTAACTCTAGTCGCGGCGGACTGATAACTCAAGATTTGACCCACACATACTAACTAACTAACTAACTAACTAACAGGTGAAGTTAAATAAAAGCTTGTAAAAAATATTCACGAAAACTTGTTTTAGAAGAACATTAAGTTCTGTGACATTTCTTTCAGTTAGAAAAGGTACTTACTACCCAATAATTCATTTGAAAAATTCCAATTTATCAGCTGTTTTTTTAAATGCATTTTTGTAAAATAAGCCGACAGTTGTTTTATAATTTAATTATTTATTACTTTTTCAATAAAAATATCTAAATTATAACTTTTAGAATTTCAGTTACAATCCAAATAGTAAGTAGTTTTATTAATTGTCAGCATGTCTGTTCTTGTCTGTCGTCTATCTGTTTGTGGAACCTAGAGCTCAAACAACATGATCGATTTTGTTCAAATCTTACGCGTAAGTTCAGGACGGTCACAAAACCGGTGGAGAAAATGTAGGAAAAATCGGTCAAAATAATTAAACGTTAAGTGACAATATAGTAGATTGTGTGTCTAGGGCGTATTTTTTTAACGATGATAGATGGTATAGTTATTTTACCGTCCGGCTCTCGTTACCGGTCCGCTATGGATCATTTTACGACATGCATGTAAAGAAGCTATTTTATGGGGGGGTAAAACAAAAAAAAAAGTGATCAAACATTCAGTGATAATAAAGTTTTTTTGCTTACTCCTTTGGTAATAATAGCAGCACGTTCTTCTAAACTTTTCTCGTCAAATTTGTCAGCGATTTTTGGCCTCCATATTTTTGCTTTCTCTGCATCTTTCTTCATAAATTTTAAATAAGGATTGCCTTTTATGTTTTTAAATTTCGAAGGTATCTTTATTTCAGGGCTGTATGGATATATATTTTTATTGTCAAAATGTAATGATCATAAAGTACTACTTATAGATTAAATTAGGAGAATATCGATATTCCATAAAAGTGGAAGAGATATAAATGACTCAATTGATTTGAAATTATCTTTTCTAGTAAAATAAAGTACTACATGGCTACCGAAATTAGAAAATGTTTGTTTAATATTATAAACACACCTTACTGTCTCGATGTCTAAAGCAATCTGTTGTTGTTGTTGTTGTTTTGGTTTCTGCTTTTTTTCTTCCGGCGATTGTTTCAAAAGATCGACACTGGCTATTGTCGACGCAGACAAATCACTTTTGACGTGATGTTCCCTTTTCTGTGTGTCTATTTTTTCCATAGGCAAAAAATCAACAATTTTCTCGACTCTCTCGAACAATAGGTCGGGCAATACTTCTTGAACGATTTCTTTACGAAGAAAAGGTGGCTATAACAAGCAGTGAAATTTCACTTTACACTGAACCAAAAATGTATTAACGAAAAAGGTCATACTTTTCTCAAACTTTTACGAAAAAGGTTTTTATTATATAACGAATTTTTATTCTTTTCATTATTTTTTCATTACGATTATAATTTAATTCATTGGCTGAAAACTTTTTCAAGGTAAGTAAATATAATTTTAAGGGTAGAATAATTACGAACTTATTTGGTGCTACATTTGAGGTCTAGGCTTTAGTTGAGAGAACCATAAAGGTTCGAATGTTTTTTTACTGCGGACACTCCATCCGATAAATTAATAACTTTGGTCATATTAGCGTGACTATTGATTCTGATGACCTGTGTGTTGTCCGTAATACAGCATGAATACAGCCGGTGATTTTCTTAGCAACTGAAGTTGCGTGTTAATTGTATAATAACTTTGTTCTTTTATAACGATTTTAAGATCGAATTAGAAACTAAAAAATATGTCTTGCAGCTTTCGATTTGATGAGTCCGCGCCGTTCTTAGAATTAACAGAACAGCCAATTACATGCAATTTCATATTTTGAAATCTCACAAGATAAGGCCCACTAGATTAAAGGGTACAATACACATTTTTTAGACTATAGTCTAAGACAGATTTCGCAGTCCTTGCAACTATCGAGAACATTGGAAATGATAACAGCATATATGAAACATAATTAACTGTTTATTATACACACAATATTTATTAATGCACTGTTTAGTTTTGTCAGGAATAACCCTATTATTCTTCTATTATATACGCGTTCACTTTTGCTTGATTACTTAACTTTTAAATGGATTTTTCTACAGTATTTATTAACATTTGCTCAAAAATAACACCGAAGATCGTCGCAAATACCTCTCAATTAACTAGACATGATATAAAACACATTTCGAAAAAATTGCACTTGTTCAATTTTGCATGATTGCTCCTCACTTGATCGCGACACCGTTGTCTTTTGGCCTTGAACGAAAACTCGTAACTCTGCCCCCATATACGAACATAAACATTTCCAATGTTAAAAAAGAAAGGTTGAAATCAGTCATTCTAGCTCTGTAAGGTTTCTTTCTAAGATATCAATACTTACGATTGCACTGTCAATTTCGAGTTGACTGAAGACGTTCATCCACCATTCTTGAACGCTTTTGCTATTCTGTGCATATTTACTTGGATAGACGAGCCTGCGAGGATCACACCTCTTCGACTTTGATTCGGTGTCGGTCATTATTGTTTTTACAGTGAAAAGAATTGTTTAAAAAATGTCAACCCCTCTATACACATAATAGTATACAAATAAAATAAAACTGATTTGTTTTGTCGATTTGTTGCTTGGAAACTGTTGTATTATGTATATAATTCAGAGACTAACTGACTAAATCGCCCATTCGCGCTGGTTTTATTACGTACGAAGGTATTTTTTTGCTTACTTTAGTTTTTAGAAAGAATTTCATAAAAAAAACAGTCAAGTGTGAGTCGGACTCGCGTGGAGAGGGTTCCTTACTATTCCGTATATGTTTATATCTTTTTAACTATGCATTTTAAAATTATGAAAAAAATATATTTGTATTTCTCATAACGAGCGCTTTCATTTAATACGCCATATGATACTTGAAATTTTTTTTTAATTTTCTAATTTGCCCCCACCTCCAGATTAACCTCCAAAATCAGAATTCGTTTATTTACGCTATATTTCCGTGATTGAGTCACCTAACTTTATATAATATGTACCAAATTTCAACTTTTTTCGTTCAGTAGATTCGGAGAAAGTAGGCTGTGACAGACAGACACGAGAGTGATCCTATATTTTAAGGGTTCCGTTTTTTCATTGAATGTACGGAACCCTAAAAATTATCTTTAATGTAAAATATAGATATGAAACTAAAATTTTTATTAACGTAATTAACCGAAAGGAAGTACCATTTTTATATTTTGACAAAACATTTTATTCCATACAACATGGAACAATATCAACTCAATTTCTTTGTATTGTGTACAAAATATTTTTGCTTTGATAACAACGTTTTATAAAATATATTTTTATATAATATAATACATAATATTCTATATTATGTAAAAGTTTCGATCGAATAATAAAATAACATCAGCATATACAGGTAGATGTAGGTAGGTACTATATATAAAGTAATGTCTTGCTAACAAAAACCAATTTGAGTTGTAATAGAAGAGAGCTTGTGCCATTGCCATGTATATTGTATGGTTGTGAGTAATATATCATAGAGTCTCCAGAGTCTATCTTAAAAGACAGGCCCGGCTCACGGTGTAAGATTTTGCAGATCTAGCGGGACAAAAATCAAAAAATAACACGCAATATTTAAGCCCCGTATTCATGATAAACAATTGTTGAGCAACATTGTTGCAGCAACGTGTTTCTGTGTTGCTAGCATCTTGTTGAGAAGTTGACGGTCAGCGAGCGTGAACATTTGTTTAGCAACAATTATTTACGTGTGAGAACGTGTTTTTAGGAACTTGTTAAACATGGCAGTAGTGTTGAGTAATGATAAAATTATGCTTTTAAGTTTTAATTGAATTATTTGTTCCTTTTCAGGCTTATTGATGGACCAATCATTCCCAGAAGAAGTTCAAAATCACTTTTGGTCATTCTCGTACAGTTACTAAATGATCCATCTGACATTCTCAGGTCATTCATCAAATTTTCTCTTCGTAACAGATAATTTCGCACCCACCACCTTCTTCTTCTTTTTTTATTTAAGTTAAGTCTATATGCTAGGTACCCTGGTACAGAGAACAGGTTCCATGACATTTGATCCCAGCAATTTGATACCACGACATTTGATCCCACGACAATTGATCCCAACGACATTTGATCCCAACGACAATTGATCCCACGACATTTGAACCCAAAAAATTGTTTATAAACTAATAGCGTCTGATAAGTAATAAAGTTATTAAATTTTATTAATTTAATGAAATAATTTAATCGATTATTCCCTTCGTTTATTCGATTATTCCCTTTGTTTGAATTAAATTTGTATACCTTATGATATATTTGTAATTACATTGTTATTAGAATTCTAACGGATGTAATAGTATAATGTGTTTATTATTTAATAATCCTTTAGAGATTATGTAATGATCAAGTTGAATAATTCACTTTTATTTATCATTGCCCGGGATACGTCGTAATTTTGTCAAATATTGTATTTTATGAATTAATAACAAATAATCACGCTGACTTTTCATAAACTTTAATGGCATATTTAACAACTCGTTATAATGTGAAAAGCACGAAAGACCAAATTGACTGCATATCTGATGCTTCGAAGTTTCTATGTACAATAGGTAATTTTTCAAAAAAATTTATAAAATACAATATTTGACAAAATTACGACGTATCTCGGGAAATGATAAATAAAAGTGGATTATTCAACTTGATCTTTACATAATCTTTAAAGGATTATTAACTCATAAACACATTATATTTACTATCACATTCGTTAGAATTCGAATATCAATGTAATTACAAATATATCATAATGTCTACAAATTTAATTCAAACAAATTTCCCTCGATAAAATTATATCATTAAATTAATAAAATTTAATAACTTTATTACTTATCAGGCTCTGTTAGTTTATAGACAATTTTTTGGGATCAAATGTCGTGGGATCAATTGTCGTTGGGATCAAATGTCGTTGGGATCAGTTGTCGTGGGATCAAATGTCGTGGTATCAAATTGCTGGGATCAACTGACGGCACACCCAGAGGGAATTAACAGCATTACTTCCACAGGCAACATCTTAACGCAGACTGGCAATGTGTACAAGAAAGGTTGCTGTAAATATTGTTTCCAGCAACGTTTAAAGTTGCTATCAACAATGTTGACCAACTGTTGCTCAACAATTGTTTAGGTACCATGAATACGTGACTTTAACTACAAAGAGGACACAGTATAAACAAGCCATTCACAAAGTACGCGTGCGCTAGACGGTCCGCTATTATTACTATTCGCTATTCAAAACCATGGTTTCTATAGTTAATCGGCAGAAGAGAACTCAAGCGGTTTTGGTCGTTCCTTTTAACATTTGCAGATTTTTTTGTAGGATTTTGTCCTATCTAGCATGGTTCACACACTTTTCGGAATAAGAGCTGGAAAAACACATTTTTATCGATTTTATTCATAAAGATGTCATTTAGGGAGGTTCCACATTATTTTTGGTATAGAGTATCCTGACCTGATATACTTTCAAAAATTTTACGAAAGAACGAGTTATCTCGCACTTGCCGGTGATCTGTGTCCTAGGAAAATTCTACTGTTTGGGCTGCAGGCCTACTAAGTAAATTGAGTTCCAGTATTTAGTTTGAAGCATTGAATATTTTTACTTCCCACCTCTACTATGGTAGGGAAGTAATGGATTCAGTCCGAAAACAATATTTCGAGATTTTAACAGATTTTCACGTTTTGAGACCCTAGCAATCGTTTAAGATCATTTTCTGACTGATGTCTGTATGTGTGTGTGTATGTGTGTATGTGTGTATGTGTGTGTGTGTGTATGTGGTCAATTTTTCGCCTTCGATATCTTAAGAACGGAACAACATACGGGCATGCCGATTGTTCTATTGTGTTTATCAGCCTTTAACTTAGATCTGATTAGATTTTGAGTCAAATCGGTTCAGTGGATCCTGAGATATTCAAAAAAACGTCCTCAATGTCACGTATTAACATAGGTAAAAAAAAATATAAATGAATTCTAGATGTTATAATATGAAAAAAATGTAAATATTTTTTTTCTCTAAAATGTATAGTTTTCGAGAAAAAAAATATTTTACTAAAAAAAATAAAAATTGTACGTAAATCAAGGTAACCATGATTTTTGCTATATAAAGCTAGCCATCAATAGATCACCAAACAAAAAAGAGGGCCATGCTTTTTTCAAAGAATAAAAATTAAATTGTGTTTTAAAGACCACCAACAGCTAAGGTTATTTGGGCCTAGTCAAAGAATAAAAAAAAAGAGTGTTTATTTTTTGCAAATATTTACTAGGTGGGAAGTATAGGACTGGTCATCAGTCGAATTTTTTAATTTACAGTTAAAATATTTAGTCTATGAGAAAATCATTAGTAGGTACTAATACCTACATAATATAGGATTTCAGTCAAAACCGACAAGCAGTTAGCTGTTGGATAGTTTTTGTTATAAATATAATATAAAGCTTGGGCCAACTCTGACTGTGATCTATATACATGTATACAATTTTCGATGACAATTGATTGTTTCCATGCCCTTATGTGGGGAGTCGTTTGCATCACAAAATATCGGCTATAGTGATCGCCTACTATATATGTGAGTACTGTACTTGCATACAGCCGATTTGAAACTTTTTTTAAATGTGAACTTATAAATTTTTATGTGTATATATTTTGAGACCACCAGGGTCGGACACCGTTATTTATTGACTCTTGAGGAAATACATCATGCATAGAGGCTAATCAATACATACATACATCACACAAACACATTTAAATTAAGATTAAAAATTAAAACTGATGATGTCTTGAGTGTAATAAATATTATCACTAACTAAAATTTATATTGGTGTTTCAGCCCAATCCGCCGCGATAGAGGAAAAGTTCAGGTTTGAATGCTGACTGTGACAATGGTTGATAAAATGATTTTTTCCTAATAGTGCAGAGTCCATTATGTAATTTGGCTGAAACATCAATATAAATTCTACTTAATATATATTTCACAGTCGTACTAACTTCACTCTTTAATTATCACTAACAATATCTTTAATTTCATTGGTATTTTGTTGTAAAATATACCACAATAGCAAATAGATCTTCAATCTGTGTGAGGGAATTATTTGAAGCATGATTGATTCCTTGTAATATAAACAGTTCCTTTATTCTTAACCACAAACATAAAATTTATTTAGTTATCTGGACATAGCTCCAATTTTTTTTTTAACGATACATTAAATTCTAATAAATTATTGAACCTTTCATCACTTCTCGGACTAGAATCTGGGAACTCGGTGATTTGTAATAGACGAGCCATGAAAACAACGACATTAATATCTCGTCTATTATCAAGCCTAATCTAAACATTCACGAATATTTATTTTTGAAAGTTGAACTTCATTCTTGATATGTCAGTTCTTAATAAAATATTAATATTTAATAAAGTATAAGTTTCTCAATTAATTTATGTCATAGAAAACATTAATTTGAAAACCAAGATTCTCAATTTTGCAAAATTCATCTTTTATTTTTATTTTTATTTTACAAAAACTGACTTAGTATTTATGTATATATTTTTTTAGAAATGTGCACTTATAGAGAGTAATTTATTGTCCAGTGTTATAGTCAGTGGCGTAACGTAAAGTCTGAAGGCTCCTCCGCAAAATTAAGTTTTGGGTCCCTATTACGATATATTTTGCAGTTTATAGTACGTAAATACTGCGTTTGTGAAAGTAGTTAAATATATTATATCGACCCTTCTATGATGGATGGGCCTCCTCGCAATGCTGGGCCTACGGGGATGTATGTTACACCACTGGTTATAGTTTGATCAATTGTACGTTATAAAAAAATACTTGCAGATGTATGAAATCTACTAAACAAATATTGAGTTTGTACATCCTGTATATGTTAAACAAAATCTACAAAGTACGTTCATCTTAAGTAAAGGATAAGAAGTGGAGAAAGGGTAAGAAATATGATAAAAAAGTCCCCATTCATAAGACAATTTTCGCAAAGTCTTTGTGTAATAAAATTTATAGGAAAAGTGGTTGTCAATTCTATATATTTTCCAAAGTTAGAATATCTGTGGGAGGTATATTGTGGCTCATGTAAGTATAAATGTTTTGTACAGTGATATTCCAATAATCGAATTAAAGACACTTGGTGTCAGGTAATTCTAATTTGTATACATCAGCGATTATATAAATTATTAATATGTCCATTTTTTTATATACGTGGTTTTTAGCTTCTACGCTTATTTACGTAATTAGCCACGTCCTTACGTCCATTTTGTTTTTTGAATAAATTTTTATCTTATCTATTCGTTACTGGAAAACAGGCCCGGATTTCTGCCTAGGGGCCCAGCCGCCGAGGGGGCTTTGGCCAGGGCGAAGATGGAAATTATAGGGGGGAAAGCTCTAAAATTTTCTAAGATAGCCCAATTGGAGTGCATTTTTTTGCTAAATTTCGATCCAAACCGATTCCATTTTCATGTTCTCTTTTTTTTATTCATTTTTTGGAGCTTGGGGGGCTCCAACTGTCAAGTGCTTAGGGGCCCTGGGTCTCTTTGTCCGAGCCTGCTGGAAAGTAAAAATGTTATAAATCTATTTATCAATACAATTATAAAAATATGTAAATGAAATCGTAACTTTATCGAATACATTTTAGAAATAAAAATTAACAGCCTATGTTTGAGAATCTTTGAATAAGACAGGATTGAATTTCTGGCAAAGATGGCAAACGTTTTGATCTCTCATATAGCTCTCTACGTTGAGTAGGTAGATATATAGTTAATCGCGACAAAAAAAATCTTTTAACATTGGAAATGTTTATGTTCGTATATGGGGGCAGAGTTACGAGTTTTCGTTCAAGGCCAAAAGACAACGGTGAGGAGCAATCATGCAAAATTGAACAAGTGCAATTTTTTCGAAATGTGTTTTATATCATGTCTAGTTAATTGAGAGGTATTTGCGACGATCTGCGGTATTATTTTTGAGCAAATGTTAATAAATACTGTAGAAAAATCCATTTAAAAGTAAAGTAATCAAGCAAAAGTGAACGCGTATATAACAGAAGAATAATAGGGTTATTCCTGACAAAACTAAACAGTGCATTGATAAATATTGTGTGTATAATAAACAGTTAATTATGTTTCATATATGCTGTTATCACTTTCAATGTCCTCGATGGTTGCAAGGATTGCGAAATCTGTGAATTTTTGAGAAAACAGAGACAAAGTAACACTCGCTTTTTACATCTCATATTACCAGTAATAATCCGCTCGGTATATGTATAGATAAAAAAATCTAGCTCCGGAATGGATTCGAATTTTATGGATTGGTTCCCACGTAATTGATAATATGCGCCAACAGCATCCTTGCAATTTTAAAGTTTCACAATATTATTTTCCTTCAACATATTATCAATGCTCGAATATTAAAATAAAATCGTAGATAGTTTGTATTGTTTATTGGAAGTTAACTGTAGTATCGGAGACGTAGTTTTGAAATATTATATTACATACTGGTATTTTCATACTTACCTACATGCATAAAGTTATTCCTATCCTTATATTTAAGCTTTTGTGTTATTTTGCCTGTGTGTGCCGTACTTTTAGTATGGGTTATGCCATCAGTCGTGCTATAAGCGTGTACAGAAATGAAATTAGGTAGAATAGCGCCATTATATTGATGAAATATGTGTATGCTTTTGTTTGCACAGCCAACTTCAACCGTTTAACTATGAATATCATAGAACAGTCACTGAATATCGATAATAGTCGATTATACAGGGTCGTCCGACTAGGGATGGGCTAGTTGAGGATTTGATTTCACCTTTTTCTAATAGAATAATTGCTAATGTGGATATTCACAGGTTAACTGACAATAAACAAAACCACGTTGCCGTGTACCTGTTCATTGTTCATCCATAGGATAAGATAGCTACTGCAGCGCCGCGCGTAAACCTTTTACGAACTCTTGCCGTCATTGAATTTCGGGACACGATTCTCCATGGTTTGAGCTGTATAAGACGAAATGTGTAAGTACTCGAAAAGTTGAGTTGAGCTAGAAAATTACTCGATCATGAAATCGAGTTCTCGTTATCTGCTCGATCTGCAAGAAAAAAAATCAGTAGATGAGTCGAAATGACAGTTTCGAATCAAGTCTATGAGTGCAGAGAAAAACATTTTTATTCTGAAAA
Organism: Mongoloraphidia duomilia; assembly: GCA_039654895.1. Lineage (NCBI taxonomy): Eukaryota > Metazoa > Arthropoda > Insecta > Raphidioptera > Raphidiidae > Mongoloraphidia > Mongoloraphidia duomilia. The sequence continues at coordinate 42,600,067 of CM077524.1, read as the reverse complement.
AGATTTAAGTCCATTTACCTTGATTAAATTTCTTAGTAAAAAATTTTTCTTTTCCAGTCAAGTTCATAGTACCTATTAGTGCTGCGGTTTAGCTTGAAAAATTCAACGAATTGCTAAATTGATTATGCAACGTTGATTAATAGACATGTTTCGAAGTGGTATCAATAATAATAAGACTTCTAATAAACTAACTCTAGTATTTTAAAAAATTACAAGGGACAAAAAATTTTTACGAACTCTTGCCATCATTAAATTTCGGGACACGATTCTCCATGGTTTGAGCTGTATAAGACGAAATGTGTAAGTACTCGAAAAGTTGAGTTGAGCTAGAAAATTACTCGATCATGAAATCGAGTTCTCGTTATCTGCTCGATCTGCAAGAAAAAAATGAGTAGATGAGTCGAAATGACAGTTTCGAATCAAGTCTATGAGTGCAGAGAAAAACATTTTTATTCTGAAAGAGATTTAAGTCCATTTACCTTGATTAAATTTCTTAGTAAAGAATTTTTCTTTTCCAGTCAAGTTCATAGTACCTATTAGTGCAGCGGTTTAGTTTGAAAAAATCAACGAATTGCTAAATTGATTATGCAACGTTGATTAATAGATATGTTTCGAAGTGGTATCAATAATAAAAAACTCGGGTCGCAGTGCCAAAACCCTGCCGACATATAGTGTATTTGCTAATACAGGCATTGTGGCATTATTATGTAAACTTAAGTTTGTTTTTTGACAAAATAAAAAATTTTACCCCTTAATACATCCCTTAAAATAATTAAATTTTTCTAAATTTCAATATTAGACATGGATTTTATCAGTACACGCAATTAAATACACCCTTCCATAAGTAAATCCGTATCAACAAACTAGTGCTTTCATAAAATTTGAAAGTCCGGTCCTGTCGGGCCGATTTTATTAAAATTTTAGCAGCACATTTTAATCTTTACTAAAGAGTTAAATTTCAATTTTGAAACGATTCTGACAAATTTTTCGGTATTTTTGGGCCCAAAAACTTTTTGGAACCCCTAAATACAACCCTGAAAATGGTCCGATCGGGCCCATTTTAAATAGGCTTCTTGCGGTGATGAGTTCCAATGTGTGTACCAAATTTCGTTTCAATCGATTAAGTCTGTCGAGAGTTATCGTGTACACACATATATATATATAAATATATATATATATATAAATATATATATAAATATATATATATATACATACATATATATATAAACATTTTTAAAAATGGTGCCAAACTGTTCAGGAGGGTATGAAACGTCGATAAATTTTGGTCCGACCCCTAGGTCCCGCCAATAGTGTATGTGCCATATTATGGCAAATACACTAATAAGACTTCTAATAAACTAACTCTAGTATTTTAAAAAATTACAAGGGACAAAACAAAGTTTCAGAGTATTTAATTTATAGTTTTCATTTTAATACATAATGCAGCATAATCATTTTAAAATAAACGTTAACTTTAACAACGTTTGTGATAAATGATCAGCTCAGTGTCGACTTTAAGAGTACAGCGTATCTACGTTAGCACGTTGCTCTTACCTCTAGCACACGTGGTCACATGCTGTTGCGTGTTTGACTAGAGTTTGAGCTAACGTGACAATATCGCCTCCAGTGTTCGAGTAGAATAAGAATTTCAAATACTGTATTGTAACAAACCCCAAGATGCTACGCCGTTGGCGACAATAGAAGCGTCGAGAATAGGTCACAGTGGTGAGGCGTGGAATGATATTGAAGATACCAGTACCTGCTAGACGTCTAGAAAGTACTAGACGTGCTGTGTTTGGGCCGCGTAGCTCTATATAAGCAGGCAGCCGACGGGAATTGAGGCAGTCATAAATGAGTGTCGAGTTGAATTTGCGAACATAAATACAGTATATAAATAGTTATTGTTCAGTGTTATTGAAGTGTTTCACTTTGTTTGAGAATTACTATCGCGTTGACTGTTAGAATTGACATATAATTGTTGCTTTGATTACTATTGAATTGTTGTTACATTTTTAATTATTGTAAATAAATAATTTATTCCGCCCACGTAGAAAACAGTTTTGTTACAGTATTATTATGAATTAATGACCAAATTATAACCAGACTTCAGTTATTTTATAAATTTAATTTTAAATTTAGATTGATATCAATAATTGATATCTACTTGCAAATCCACGATTGAGATTTCATTTGGATTTATACATTTATTGCAGATGTTTGTAGCTATATCTGAAAACTCGAAGCCGCGACACCATGTGTCATGTACCGTTTGCTACTACTGTGTCAAATGACAATTCTCATTTATTAAAAACGTGCAAAATGATTAATAATAAATAAAAAAAAAGTAAATAAATAAATAAATAATTAATAAAGTCCAAGTTAGCTGAAACGTTGTATTAATAAACAAATTATTTAAGTGTACCTACGATCGTTATTTATAATTGAGGTTATTGTGAGGTTATACACGCTTTTTTGTTTTCCTTTGCGGCGACGCGACGTATAAACAATTATTGTATGAAAAAATAGTATTGATACGTTGCCCGTTATATAAGATATCTAAAACTGAGGGTATGTTCTTACCACAAGTGCTGCCTCTTGCGGCTGACAGATATCGCACTCGGAAAAATGGTTCATTCTTTCACAGAATGAAGTATGCTTCTTCATACGTACATAATACACTACTTATACTTATGTGTGTTTGTGATAGTAATGTATATTTCTAGGGCGAAAATGCAAAACCACTTATGTGGTTTTTTGGATTTTTACTTTCCGATGTATAAGAAGTCTCATAATCGTGCAAAAATTCAATTTTGAGTTTTTGGGTTCCCTGAGTAAAAAAAAAACTGATTTTATCAAAATTCTTAACAACACGTGAAAAAGTATAGACTTATACTGAATAGGTTACGGGAATTTTTCTCTAAGATAATATAGACTTTATGTAGCTATGTGTGACTTGATAGATATAGATCTATAATAAGCGTATTCAGGATCACACCACGAGGCGAAATCTCCTAATCGGTCCTAGCTGAAATTTGAAAGAAGTGACTTCCTAAAAACGGTAAAAAACATGCAAAAATGGTTCTAGCGATTTTGAATAAATTTTACACATAGACCTCTTAAAATATTAGAGTATGATATGCCATGAGAAGTTTTCCCTAGATAATGTAGGAAAGTAGACTGTGGGGGTCACGCTATAATACATATTTTGTAGCCCACTCCTGTATATGGGAAATTTAGTCCAAGTTGTTACGGCCCATTTATTCCCTTTTCAATGAAATTTTTTTGGCTCTATTTTGTTAAAAAAAGTCTCATATCTAAATAAATTAGCCTAATTGTCGTCATTGATATTATTTTATAAATTCGACATGAACGGTTTTGCTTTGCGACCACATATTTTATGTATGTTGAAGTTCTTGGTCGAATAAGATGTTCCAGAATCGCCTTATAACTCCTGATATGAGATGTCCTCTCGCTTCTTAGGACTTATGTAGGGTAAACGGGGAATACCACCGCTCACATAACATCTAATGTATTTTTAATAATTGTAGAAACGTGTTTTCATAAAAATATTTAATAATTCAGTATTTACTATCCGTACCAGGAATTATTTTTGGTATACCACATGGCTCCTGCTTTTCTAGAAAGGAAAACTAATCTATTTTATATATTCTACTAGCCTTTACCCACGGCCTCGCTTGTGTTATTGTCGGTTTCGACAAAAAATCTTAACATAAATGCGTAAATTGAATAAAAAATACCCTTTTACAGTTTACTCTAAACGTAGTATGGGTACCAGTTGATAGTGCAGTTTTATTAAAATAGGACCATCCGTTTTTTTTTACTGATGCTGGCACAAACAGCATAAGCATGTTTTCTCGTCTACGTATCATACAATATACCACAAAACTCGGAGAAACCTGCAGAAATTACAAACATTGATTATTTTACTATTTCATTAACTATATCTTAATAATTCAATAAAAAAAAATTACGTTTCTCATGTGCCCATCTCCATTCGTGTTTCTATATTTTATGAAATAAAATATGCCGTTCATCAGTCTATGTTATTTGTTTTTGTGAGTGTGTTGTCCGTTATATAATTTTGGAGACAGGACTATGTCTAATGCATTTTCAATATTTTACTTAGAAATCGTATCGAATTCTAGAAGACTATAATAATTAATTAGTTCTATCACAAACACTTTTGTTATTTACAATCTTAAAATTCTAAAAATGTTAAATTTATTTATTTTGTTGTAAATAATAGCAACAACTTCAAGTGAATAGTATTCTACTTTGTGACAATACAAGATAGTTCTTTAAATTGTTAGGAAAGGAAAGCAAAGTGGCTATAAAACTACTTTGAATTAAATAAGAAAGATATATTTTCTGATTAACCTTAAACAATCCACTTTATCTAAAAGCTATATAGTTTTCTATAAACATTATTATACAAGCCTTTCATGATTCTGTTTTAACGAGACGATGAAAAGGTTTAAAGATTATAGTTTTAATACTCTGTTTCATCTGAATTTATATGCAGACCTTTACTTTTTCTTATCATCCTTAAAAATAACATTCAATATTATAAAAATTTTTTAGTTGGAGAGCAGCCAATTATATAATTGTTTCGAAACATATTGGAAAAAATCATTTTACCAACCAGTGGTCACAGTCAGGATTCTAATCTGAACCTTTCCACTTTCGCGGCGGAATGAGCTTACAATACTCAACCGTGACATGATTGCTAAATTAATATTCTCCTTATATGCTTCGTATAAAACTATTATTTATTCAATATTATCTTCTTTAAATTGTTTTATAAATCATATTTGATATATATTTTCTGAAAGCGAAAACTATTCTTAGAAAGTTTGCTGCTAATGGAGAACATAATAAATACTAAGGTTTCCTAAAATGTCTAAATCGTTTTTTAATAGGCCTTCGACATCAAGACTATTCTTGTGGTCTACATCTCCTATGAGTAAATAAATGTATAAATATGTTTTTAGAAATCCAAAAAATCGGTGATGATAATTAATAAAATATATGTATAAATATGTATAAATAAATAAATATGTATATTACAGTTCTTATAGGTTTTTAAATTATTAGTTCAGTTTTTTTGGTTAATTTATATTGAACACCATTTTAACAAGATTAATAACCAATTTATACACTAAGATATTGTTTCCAAAAATAAGGTTTGTATCAATAATTCTTCACGATATGTCTATGCACATAATACCAAGATGTCAAAAAATTCAAAAATAGTCCTGTTCGAAGCGAAAGGGTTAACGGATCGAAATTAAACAATTTCACTAGGGAGTTTTTACTATAAAATCTTGCAAGTTTCATTAAAGTAGCGTTAGCCGTTTTTCGACAATTCGAAACTGACAGATAGATCTACATTTTTATTAAATTAATGATTGCAATGATTTTTTTTCTTTTATAACAGATTCGAGTTGAACCAATTAGGGATGCGCACAAACATGATAATTGAGCTTTATTCGATTGCGGCGCCGTGCATCGAGCTATTTAAATTCATTAAAATAATATTTGATCGTAGAAAGTTTTAGCAAAAAGGAAGCAGTAACTTGTAAAACATTATTACTGATGTAGAGAATGAATGGTATGTGTTACAGCAGGTACGTGTATGTATTTAAACACATAATATAGGTATAATATTTAGATGTGATGCGACTTGTAAATTCTGCCACATATCTGAGTAAGCTATATACGTGATATGTACACAAGGCAACCGTCCTGCATTCACCGTCTTGATGATGCGACTAAAGGATGGGAATTATATTTAAAAAAAAGTGGGTGTGTGCTTATGACCACACGACAGAAGTGAAAACTTCTGATTTTCTAATTTTAATATATACAGGGTCTTCAAACTTAAGTCGGTACTATTGCTAACTTCGTTATTTTTGGATCTACAAAATCGGTTAAATTAGCAAACTAGAAGTATTTTTTCCGTTGAATAAAACGATGAAAACAGAAAAACAATTGAACATCGCGTTTTCGAGTTATGTCAAAAATTTCTATTTTTTTAAATGAGACACCCGGTATACAATATTCACAATCGATAGACAGTTGAATTCTGAACAAAAAGTGTCCCATAGTCTTCTATCCTTATGTCAAAAATGACTATGTTAATAATGATTTTTCAAATTCAAATTAAAGGTAGCTGCGTTAGTGGCAACTTTGGCTCACCATAGAAATAGAAAGTGACAAGAATATCCATAAGGTGAAAAATATCGTTTATTTCAAATTATTCTATAACTTGGAAGAAAACAAAATTCAAATAAGATTATCAAAACATCACCCTCTTGGTCCAAGCATTTTGTAGCCCGCTTGCAAACACTCCTAGTGACTCTGGCAATCATAACTCGAAAACGCGATGTTCAATTGTTTTTCTGTTTTCATCGTTTTATTCAGCGGAAAAAATACTTCTAGTTTGCTAATTTAACCGATTTTGTAGATCTAAAAATAACGAAGTTAGCAATAGTGCCGACTTAACTTTGAAGACCCTGTATATATGTTTTAGTGTCATCATTAGCGCAAGCGCACCTACGAACTACAAATAACATATTACCAACATACTACAAAAAACTTTTTCAATTAAGTTTTAGTGTCATCTATTACCGCACTTGTGAACTAATAACTTATTAACAACATACCACAAATACCTTTTCAATTAAGTTTTAGTGTCATCTATTAGCGCACCTGGGAACTATATTATATATTTTTTTAAATAATATAAACCAATAATTTAAAACCTTAAGAGAGAAACTTTTGTTAACTAACTGATAATTCCAACATTTATAACCTAAAAACCTGTTAATATAATAATATTGAAAATTTTCCATGTTATTTCGGTTCCTTCACCATACTATACCCGTTCTTCCACCATAATTTTAAAATATTGAAATGGTTAACAATAACATGATGCTTGAATTTTATTTCTTTTGCATTTTATTTATGTGAATTGTGCAGTTTGACATTAACTTTACTTAAGAAATGGCAATTATGAATATCTAAGTCTCCCAAATCTTAGAAAACCGAAATGCGGCCACTCTAATAAATGTCATATTTTAAAGTCGATAATTGGAGGTATGAACAAAGGTCGGTACATGTACAATGTACATCCTTAGTGTAGATTATGCATACTAATGTAGTAATGTTCCATAATATCTTCAACCATTATGATAATACACATTAGCACAGTCACAAAGCTTCTACGTGTGACGGGGTACAGCATGATAGCAACTGTACTGGCAAGATGAATTTTCTTCCTGTACAACTGGTCACTCAATACCATACTTCTGCAATCTATACTACTATTAACTATAGTTTGGCGCTTTAAATTTTAAATTTACTCGTTTTATTACATTCCCCTCCACAAAAATTGCACTGATACTTCGAACATAATCTTACCACAGCGTTCACTACGACAATATTGTATTCAGTGTCGGATTTCCGCCTAGGCTCACAATTACCCGGCCTAGGGGCCCCGGTAGCGGAACCTTCATATAAGCACAAAAGCTTGGATTGCCTTATCAAAAAGCTTTATCGAAAATATTATTTACCGACAGGATATCTTGGTTAATTATAATAATACCATAAACAACCTTACAAATCTTCTGCATTTTGATTTGATTAATTAAAGTCGATTAAAAATTATATATTCTGTACTAGTGCCTTTAATTCGCTAAATTTCCAAAATGGCTTCGAGATGAGGGGCCCCAAATGCCAAGTGCCTAGGGGCCCTGGGTCTTTAAGTTCGGCACTGATTGTATTTATAAAAAAATGAAATGTGGAATCATAACCATAAAGAGTTTTTTTCCTACATCCCCGAAGTCACAAGTAAAGAAAGTATACTGGTTCTACGATACAATACAACTTGTTCGGATATCTATATTATTTATCTCCAAATTTGTTCATCAACACACATTGTAGGTGTAAATTGGTCAAGAGGTTGGGATCTACGATCCCGAAGTCATATAAGTATGTAACTATATCCTTTGTGATCGCCTCTGGCTTTTACAGGGTCATTCTTTTCAAAACTGTTTGTAGATAATGAAGTAAAAAATTTGACTGATGACCAGTCCTATACTTCCCACCTAAATATTTTTGCAAAAAATAAACACTCTTTTTTATTCTTTGAAAAAAAGCATGGCCCTCTTTTTTGTTTGGTTATCTACTGATGGCTAGTAATATAGCAAAAATCATAGTTACCTTGATTTACGTACAATTTTTTTTTTTTAGTAAAATATTTTTTTTCTCGAAAACTATACATTTTCGAGAAAAAAATATATAAATTTTTTTCATATTATAACATCTAGAATTCATTTATATTTTTTTACCCATGTTAATACGTGACATTGAGAAAGTTTTTTTTAATATCTCAGGATCCACTGAACCGATTTGACTCAAAATCTAATCAGATCTAAGTTAAAGGCTGATAAACACAATAGAAAAATCGGCATGGCCGTATGTTGTTCCGTTTTTACGATATCGAAGACGAAAAATTGACCACATACACACACACACATACAGACATCAGTCAGAAAAGGATCTTAAATGATTGCTAGGGTCTCAAACGTGAAGATCTGTTAAAATTTCGAAATATTTTTTTCGGACTAAATCCATTACTTCCCTAGCATAATATAGGTGGGAAGTAAAAATACGCAAACGTCGCCAACTATTACAATAGTACCACTTTTGCTGGTGCCTTTTGCACTAAATTGTATGAAGTTTAATATTTTTGGTGTACGCGTTCTCGAGGTACTTCGATTAAAATTGTGTGAATAATTATTAATATGAACAAGTTTAGAAATAAATTAACTACTTTTTGAACGGCTAGTAAACATTTAACACAATGAAATTCGTACCTATACAGGGTGGACCAGGTTATAGTAGCAATAATTCATCATTCGATGGTCCATCGAAAAATAAGTCGACAGGCATAATTTTATTTTTTTCCAAAACGCTTCCTAAGGGAGATACACCCCTTCAAAGTTCAGTTTTAAAGTTCTTTTTTTTGTCCTAACTCTCAGGTCATTAATGCGTTTTTGACCAAATTTGGTACAAGTATTTATGCAATAGATACTCATTACTAATTGACGTAAGTAACTTTTGTCAAAATTGTCAAGTGGCGTAGATACAGTGGGGTTGTTTCACTTTTCCTACCCTATTTTCTGCGCTACTGGATATTTTTAAAGAATAACATTTTTTTCGAATTCCCTGTTCAATTTAGAAAAAAAGAGTCACTCTTGCAAAATTTTGATTTGAGGCTTCGTTTACGAGATAATTAGAGTTGAAAGTTTAGAACACTTCTAAAATAGCCACCTATGAAAATAATAGGTCAGGAATCTTGTACAACAATTGTAAACTTTTTACTGTTTGACGAATTTAAATAAATAATTCATTAATTAAATTAAAAACAACAAATAAATAACTTATGAAAATAACCAGCAAAGTAGGCGATACTTGGTTTTGAGATAATTTATGACACTTGTCAGTATTGATTTTTCAAACTGGACTTTGAAGGGCTGTATCTCCCTTAGGAAGCGTTTTGGAAAAAAATAAAATTATGCATGTCTACTTATTTTTCGATGGACCATCGAATGGTGAATTATTGCTACTATAACTTGGTCCACCCTGTATATTTTATAACAATTTAACGAATTGTATGCAATTTAATTGTGTGGTCTGATGAATATTAAAATATAATTGGCCAGTGGCTACTAAAAGTTTTGTCGATACTGTACAATAATATTTGTGTATAATATTCAGCACACATTTGAGCGAAAATTTACTGGAAAAGTTTTTCCATTGTCCTTGAACCTTGATACATAATAATGATAATTGTACAAAAACGAAACAAATATTATTCTATATAAAAGCTAAGTTAATTAAAATATGTGCAATATATTGCACCGGGAAAACATTTCAGAATGTAAATATCAGTTGCCCTCTTTAACTTCGCTGTAAAATGGAGCAATAAACTTGAAATACAAACCATCGTCTTGTTCAGCCTCGGTTCAGAATGATATTTTGTTAATGTAACCTATTTATTCGTGTCTTCAGCAAATGAATTGGCTACCCAATAAGATTTTTAACTTTTATACCAAATGTGGTATTCATGTTAAAATGCGTGATATCTTTTGAATCTCCAGTTTAAATTTTACTTTATACACCAATTTTAAGTACTTAATGTTTCTAATATAAAAATATATTTTAGTTTAGTGTGTAATTTACGATTTTACATTTAAAAATTAATTTAATAGTTCATGAGTAATTATGAATTCTGTCCATAGAAATAAACCATCGTTTTGGCCATTAAATTTTTTATGGATTTCTATACGGATTTTTTTCATAGTGTTCGTGGTGAACGTCCAAAAAGTGCAATTGTCATTAAAACTTCATTATCCATATAATTTTGATTATAATAATATAACCATAGTATTTATTGAACGCTTCAACGTACTATATTTTAAGAAAGTTCGATAAAATATAGACCCATAAAGATTCCTCCTCATTGTATAGTCAACGCCTGGCAAAGCAGACAATATTGTTTTCGGCTGCTAACAAAACCGACACCGCGACTACGATTCACCTGTCTTTGTCTCCAGCATGACTTACCACGTTGAACGGCGTATGTCTTGTGGTTTATCGTAAGACGACGTATGTTGTTGACTTATTCTGCGTTTAGTATAAACGTATTGTAGTCGTTTTACGTATGTTTACGTCAAGGCCGACTCAAAGTAAAATGTGAAATCAGGCGAAAATTAATCTTAGTAATTGAAAATTTTTGTTGGAAAGCTGCCAATTATATAATTGATTCCAAACATATCGGCAAAAATCATTTTACCAACCATAATCACAGTCAGGATTCTATCCTGAACCTTTCCACTTTCGCAGCGGAATGAGTTTACACTTACTCAACCGTGACAGGTTAGAATCCTGACTGTGACTATGGTTGGTAAAACTATTTTTTCCGATATGTTTGGAATCAATTATATAATTGGCTGCTTTCCAACAAAAATTTTCAATTGCAATTTAGCCGTATAAATCTATTAATTTATATTAATCTTAGCGTTCCCCTTCCACTTAAAAAAATTTATTTTCACTTTTTATTGGATAATTTAATGTACCTACGTAGTATCTTTTTTATATGATTTTTTTGATAATCTTTTTTGTGCTCATGGTCAATAAAACAACTTAGGTGACTCCGCACTCACTAAGCTTTGGCGCTCACGGTGGTCGTTCGCCAGACCTCTTCGGCCGGTCCTGGATAACATAAAGGATTGTATAAAATATGTTCTGAGAAACAGCGTCTCAAAATTAATATTTCAGCATTTAGGAAATAACAAACCCTCTAGTACATGAGCATCTTTGAAACTAAAATCAAAACTTTATTACATAGGTAGTACATAATAATATCTGCTTGTAAAAGTTTACAGATTTTGTTGTCTTGTCTTGTATCTCCACATTTTTTCATCATTTTTTTTGCCAATACTAATCACTAAATTGTTATTATTATTATTACTGTCACCAGAATCTCTACGTGAGTTTATGGAACATCGTTCTGAACTAGGCTTTAGGGAGACCATCTGCGCTTGAAAGGAAATTGACTTGTTTAAAGAAGACACCACTTATAACGATATATGAACATTAAATATGATTTTGTTTATATACGCAGAGAATTCATGACACGAAATATGTCGTAGGGTGTCGGTACAAGTATCGGAGACTGCCGCTTCATCTAGTTATAATATAGAAGTGCAATATACTAGTGACTTAATTCTAATTAAGGGCGCACGTATCTAACTAAATTTAAGTCATAAACGTCATAAACGTTCCACATGAAATTTAGAAAACTTTCAGGCTCCAAAGTTTAATAACTGGAATTAAAAGGATTTTTTTAATTTTCTGTGGTAACAGGAAATTAAAAAATTCTTTTGTGCTCAATTTAAGCATTTAGTGGAAGATAAAGAAAAATATAGCACTGTCAGTATCAAGAGTGCCGTGATTGGTCTATTTCCAGTGAGCCGTTTACCTCCAAATTTCGTAGGATTATAGCTTTTGACGCTAAAATTTAATTTCAAATAATTCTTGTTTCCGATTATATTTATATGTTTGTTAAATAATTAAAGAATCTATACTTGGTTTCACAATAAATTATTTATTGGAAAAAAATTGTCCATTTTATTTGGAAAATATTTTATTTATTTATTGTAGATTATAGACGCGTCGACATCTAAGGTCATTAGCGTCTTTCAACTACACTAAATAACAACTAACTTAAAACTAAATAATATCACAAAACATCCATGAGCGCAGGTGGGATTCGAACCCACGGCAGTCCAGTCTAGAGGTTGCGGCGCCAAGCACGCTAACATCTAGGCTATACTGCCCTCTATTATTTGGAAAATAATTTGGGGCCAGGGGGCCTCCACTCCTTTGTTGCCCCGGGGCCTCCAGACCTCTAAATCCGGCATTGTTTCGATTTAACAATACAAAAACTTTTAGCGTTACCTTGTTCTATTCTATCTAAACACGATGCCATCTATATACAGGTTATGTTTGAATTGAATTTTTATAAAATGTGATCTATAAAAGCGAAAACCTATTCTGTATAGTCAAGTCACCTTTTTGATCTTCTCGAATTCAGAAAATTCTGAAACGATTTTTGATGTTGCGTTTTGAATATTATATTTAAAATGACACAACACTGTTAAATTGGTTTAAGTTAATAAATAATTACAAAATAGTAAAATAAACTTTGAACTTGAAGTAGAACACAACTCGAAATAGTGTAAACCTAAAAAAAATTGCATTCAGAGTGGGGATGTAGCGGATAGTAACTTTGCCGGCTAACCGGAAATTGGATACTTTTGATTTTCGAATGTTGTTGCATATCTGCAGGAAAAATTACTGGTAACTGGATAAAAATATAACATTTAATCAAATTTAAATATGCTAAAAATACAAGCCAGTTGTTTGAGATGGAAATTTTGTTGTAGTCATAAATGAAGAAAATTTCGAAATATTTTAATAAATTATAAGTAATTGTAAATGTTCCACTTGAAATTTTTAACTTCCCATTGGAAGTTATTGTAATGGGTCCGAAAATCAAAATGGAGAAAAAAATTTTATGTTTCAAGGTCACTACACTATTTTTACACTATTTTTAGAAAGATGTCTGTGTGTGTGTGTGTATGTGTGTGTGTGTAAATATGTACGTACGAAATGTTATAATTACCACAAAACACCACACCATAACAAACACTCTCGACGTACGTTTCGCCAACCAAGTTGGCATCATCAGGATGTATGTATGTGTCCATTTCTTTCTAAGACGAAATCTCGAGAATGAAAAATGATATCGACTACGTTAGGGTGCCAATCGACGCGTATTAACGTAAATATGACCTGAAAAATATTTTTTCAAAATCGGTTCAGCCGTTCTTTTTTTTAACCAAATAACCTCCAAAAAAGCAGATTTTACACAATACTCGCGAATAAAAAATAATATCGACTCCGTAAGGGTGTCAATCGAGGCGTGTTAACGTCATTTTGATCCAACATAAATTTATAAAAATTGGTTCAGCCGTTTTTTTTTTTAATTATTGTTAAAAATAAATAATAATTATGTTTTAATGATTAAAATGATAAATTTTCTGTGTAATATCTAATTCAATTATTATTATTAAATATTTATCAAACTGGGAAGTTTGTCGTGTGGACCTCAAGGGTCACACCTTAGTTCTAATAAATGACCCACCTCACGGCTTGTTGAAAATTATGTTTCAATCAGTGAGACAAAACTGCACCTATACAGTTAAATTAAACAAACTATAATTATTTTGACCCGCCCATCGGATAAAAAAACTTTGATAATGATAATGCCGGATATTTTATGCTTACCGAATATACGGTTGCAGACCTAATTTAGAGTTCCAACACTGTCATTATTTAAATTTTTTCTATAGCTACTTATAAATCGGTAAAATTATTTTACTTTTTTATCTTCTATTAGCTAACACTAAGTATTTCGTATTTCTACGTTGGATGGAATTATTTATTTTAACAAAAGTACAAAGTACACTAGTAGAGATTTTGAAGCATATTTTAATAAAAGAAAATGTTGCAATGAAAATAAAACATCTTTTATTTAATGCCAGTGAAAAGAATTTTTAGTAGGATTGCTTGAATGAAAAATTAGTAATATAATATTCTGTCTTGTGATTTTGCGAAAATAAAAGTGTACGTAAAAATGTTTAATTTGTAACCTCAAATATAACCGTTGACTTTTATGTGTACCGAATTTTGAGGCCGTAACATTACTTCAGTCAAAACTCAGTAACGCATCGTACCTGGTTTCAGAATTTTGGAGAAAATGATTACTGATATTTCAAAAGAAATTTTTACCCGACTGCCCCAGAAGGAGGATCATGTTTTTCGAGTGTATGTATTTTATGTTACTATATGCAATAATTTTTGTTGGTAAAGATATAATTTTTTTACGAATTTACAAAGTGCTCTTAGTAATAATTCTTATCCCTGAAATTTTGAAGCCATCGACTGAAATACTATATTATTATTCCAGTCAATGGCAGGTTAGAAATAATGTCTTATGTCTTCAATCGCCTGCGTTTGATAGTCACCTTATCTTAACCTAAAGAGTAGGTACCATATACATACTTGAATCTTTCAACCCCATTGCTTTTTGGTTTTTGAATGCTTCACTGTGTCTCGACTCCAGTCCTCTGTACTTTTATTTACACATTCTATTTTTTCAGCGTTATTAATTAAAACACCACGCTCGATTTTTCGTCGGTTGTTAATTTAGCAAGGTCGTGATTAATTTAATAATTACTTAAAAAGAACGCCTTTTTCAAAGATTCGTTTGTTCTTTTATTTTCTAAATATTTGCCTAACGTAATATTGTGTATGCATTTTAAATTAACCAAAAAGATGCATAGTATTTTTGTGTGCTATTTTTTTTTTGTTTATTTAAAAATACAGTCATCTAACTGAAACTTAATATTAAAACTTTTGTTTTTCTTTAATGCTGTATTTTTATTTTTTGAAAATATTGTTGATGCATATGAATTTTTAAACTTCTATAAATGCCGCAGATAAGTTCAGTAGTAAAAGAAAATATTAATTAAATGAATGCATAATGACTGCAAACAGTATATGAAACACCTGTTGTAAAGAACAATGCCGTAACACAATGCTGTAATCAGGAAAAATTCATTAATTCAAACCTATGTCACCGTAGAGATTTTAACCCTAAACTTTCCACTATCGCGGCGGAATGAATTTTTCCTGATTACAGCATTGTGTTACGTCATTGTTTTTTACAACAGGTGTTTCATATACAGTTTGCAGTCATTATGCATTCATTTAATTATGTCTTTGTTCACGACGTCCGTGTTAAAATTTGTAAAATATTAATATTTATCTACAAAAATTCTTTTGTATAATATAGTACTAGTATAAAAGCTGGAGGAATTTTTTTCCACTGTACTTGAACTTCACAAATAAAATTTTGGACATTAACAAACGTATTCTATTAAATAAGATGTATAATATGTATCTGTGCTTATAAAGATAAGATAAAGCTCAAAGGTCCTAAGCAAAGGTTCTGAGCATTGAAAAAAAAACTGTGTTAAATACATGCCTACCTAATTTAGACAAAATATTGAGTCAGTCGATGTTATTTTAAGCACGGTCACATATATTTAAAATTCTCCAATGGAATATGTGCAGTCAAACTCTAATATAAGGACATTATACAGCGTGTCCACGAAAGTTCTTTACAAATGGAATTTCTTAATTTATTAATTATTGGAGCAAAAATTTTTTTCTGTGGAAAAGTTCTGCTTCGTCCAAAACCTCTAAAACACCAAAGAAAATTTTTTTTGGCCTAAAGTTATACTGTTCTTTGTATAGAGAGAGATGGCGGACATGTTGAATTCTGACTTATAATTCTGAATAAATAATTATACTTAGAAGTTAGTTATGTTATAATTTTGAATTAAATTTGATTATGTAACTAATTTAGCGAAAATCTTGAATATCACAGATAATTTTTATTTTTAGTAAAATAAAACTTTTTGATTTCCCTCGTATAACTTTAGGCCGAAAAAAATTTTCTTTGGTGTTTTAGAGGTTTTGGACGAAGCAGAAATTTTCCACAGAAAAAAAATTTTGCTCCAATAATTAATAAAAAAAAATCCATTTGTAAAGAACTTTCGTGGACACGCTGTATATACGCGTTATGCAGCCTACTCTAATTGATAAATATTGCAGATTATAGATGCTCGACAACAGAGGTCGTAAACGTGTTAACCTAGCTTAATTAACATTTTAAATTCACAGTCAATTTCACAAGGTTTATTTCAATAATTCTAGTCGATAATTTTACTACATATTACAGTGATGGTCTTTTTTTGTTGTTAAACAAAATATGTATTCAGCAAAAAAATAAAACCATATGTTCAGTGTAATTGAATGAATATTATACGGAAATCCTTTAATGCCAATTATAGCTTGAATAAATTGATTTGTTATCAGTTTATATATGTAGATGTTTTAACATACAGTTAAATTGACAATAAGCGGCTTAGCGTTTTTTATTGTTACGGATTCATTGTTCACGCTGTTAGCCTCGAGACTACGTTCATAATGAACGCGCGGAAATTCACCGCGGAGACAACCGTCCGTTCAGAATGGCCGAATTATTGTTTGCACGAATTCGCCTTTGTTTTATTTTACTTCACTTATCAAAAATATTTTCGATATATTATTATTAATTAATAAAGTTAATTTTACAAAGACGTTTTGCTACAAAAAAAAATTCTGCTTAATAACAGAAGGATTCTAATTTGTAATGTCAACATATTTTTATTAATTTAAAGTTGGAAGTTTTAGAAATATGTTCTCAAAGTATTGTCTTATTCGACGTAAAGGTAGAAATCGAAGCATGGGACCAGATGGAATACAGAAGCTACTTTGTAAATTGGCTCAAATAGAAGCGATTGACTCAAATTGAGTTCCAGAGGAAGAGGGCATAATTTAGGACCCTGGTACCTAGCTGATTAGTCACAGTGCTGTAAATATCTACTTTATGTATCTTTGCAAACTGTATTTAAAAGTTTTTCTCAAAAGTGCATTTTTAGTGTCTGATTGACATGATATCGCAAAAAACTATTCGGCTGATTTTACATGCACGTATAATTTTTTCATTACTTTTCTAGAGGTATTTTTTTCTATAACGGGTCATGTCTACATTAATAAGTGTCCTTAACGCATTGTGGCACTTTTTCAATGCCAGAACGCGTTCTGATCGCTTATCAAGGAAACCATAATTACGTTACGACAAAAGGGGGATGAGTTACGAGAGAAAATAGCGATTTGCCCCTGAGCAGACTGTTAAATTAGTAAACGTGTTTTAGCGAAGTAAAAGATTAAAAACGAGGAAATGTTCTTTGAAGA
Organism: Mongoloraphidia duomilia; assembly: GCA_039654895.1. NCBI lineage: Eukaryota > Metazoa > Arthropoda > Insecta > Raphidioptera > Raphidiidae > Mongoloraphidia > Mongoloraphidia duomilia. The sequence goes on along the minus strand of CM077524.1, from coordinate 42,582,547 downwards.
TTATTATAATGGTGCGAGTGACGTCAGTCGAAAAACTGATGTTAAATAAATAATTATTTTAAAAAGTTTTTTTTGTAAATCTTCACTCAATGATATGTCACACAGAGTAAAGTCGGGCAATAATTTCAATCTATGGTATTTATAAGGTCGATGACATAAGCAGCGGTTTGCCAGCGGTTTGTGCCAAGGCGTTTGCTGAGTCGGCACGAATGTTAGTGTTTTTTAATGATGCAAAACACACACCGCGGCTAGAATTGCCTGCCGACTGGAAGCCGACTCTCAGCCGCCTCGACACATCGTTCTCCACAATAAATGTCTGACTACCGAGTTGACACCGCTGTGTGTGTCATGTCGAGGCGGCAGCTACCTCAGGCGGCTAGTCGCTGTGAATCCGCTGTGTGTGTCATCGCTCTAAGCAGTCTAATAATTTTATGCAATTTTTAACCTTCTGTATGAGTCTTTACTTAACGATATAACATGTAGATGTTGGTTTATATAGAGTAGAGCCGGGCAATAAGGTGGTACGCGCTCGTTTTATTCTATTAAACGGGATCACAAATCATTCATGACACAAGAATGCAATATTATAGCCACTTTGATCTTACTTGATGCTTTTACTTTTCCCCAGTTTGCTCGCTTATTCGTTCGTTCTAAACAAATGTCTGCAGGTACACATGTTCACAGAACGAAGGTAGAGTATAATATCGTTTATAGAGAAGATATAGTAGCGTCATTTCTGCGCACAAACGAGTTTCTGGTCGGACGGGCCTATGTTTTATAACAAGGGGTGGTCCTAGGAATATGGTTATTTATATAGTAACGTTCGTCGTCAGTCGAGACGCACCACTGGCCATCCCTTGTTAGAAAACGTAGACCCGCGCCTGACCCAAAACTCGTTTGTGCGCAGAAATGACGCTATCTTCTCTAAACGATACTAGTCTACCTACGCACCATATTGGATTCATTTCAACTATGGCGTATTTACAAAATATAATTGTAACGCTATTTTTTTAGAATAACTAATGATAACGGAAATATATTTCTTAGTTGAATGTAGAAAAAAAAAACAAGAAATTAAATACAGCAGAACGTCGATTATCTGAACTATGTGAAACCGTATATATAGTTCGAATTAAAAAGTATGTGCGAATATATATATTTTATCATGTAGAAATATATAAAATTTTAAGTTTCAGATCAGAATAATTCCGAAAAGCATAAAATGTTATATTTATGTAGTAGATAGTATAATGACTTTTTGAAACTGCGAAAGGCCAGAAGACATTAAAACGAAACTAAAATTAAGTATATAAAAAAATTGTCAAAAATGCCTTTTTTTCAGCACAAAATAGTACCTATATGCAATGTTCCCCCTAATTGTTTCCCTGACTGCGCGGTACAAAAGTATATGAGAGCAAAAATGTTCCAAACGCAAGTGGGGAGGGGAGTCTGTGCCTGTGTTTGAAATCAATTTTTTATTTTAATAAATACTATTGAAAATTACATTTTATAGCATTTTAATAACACACAAACAAGAGAGGATTTTTACATTATCGTTCATATCTTTGTTTATATTCTTTCTTTATTAGGGGCAAGATCTACTGAGTGAACGACATTTTACGATAAACATTAAAATTAAATTTCATTTTTAAATGTTAATCAGAATGTTATAATTAATATTATAAATATGAATGTAGGTAATAAAATAAATGTTTTGTGAAATTTGGATTTTGCCATTTTTAGATGTAATTCTTCTATAAAATGAATTAAAAAAAATGATGAACAAGACCATTGTGCGCAGAATACAAAAACGGCTGCGCAAGAATCGAAAGGTTAGTGCGCTGCCGAGCACCCGCGCAGCTTAGAGGGAACTTTGTCTATATGTATCTATTATAGAAATTTTGTTGAGCATAGGATTTACTGCACAAAAAGTCGCTAAAGGCATATATCTGAATTCTAACGTCAACTCTTGCTCTAATTTCGAGAGATAGGTCCATTAACACTTTCACCACCTCTAGAACCTGGTAATTAGGAAATTGTAATAAACGACCTATCGGTTATTAATCCCACTTTACTAATAAAAACTGAAATAGGCCACTTTGCCGTATGACTACAGACATATCGGTTTCAAGTTTTCAACCGTGAACGTGCAGCTTTAAGGTCCTTTTCCTTTTAATATTGAATTAAAATTTAGTGTTCCGTCGATAAAACTTTAACTGCGTCGTCACAAATCAGATGGGGCGCTCGATTGCTGCTGACGAGCTTTATGTACACATGTTGGAGCTTTGCTCTGACAGTTTCACACGTGCAAATCTCTCTCTCAAAAGTATCAAATCATGTTGGTTCTGTTTTTTTGTACCTGCCACATTTATTATTTATGTTTTGTCAAGGTTCGTACTCATTAGTCATGTTTTATGTTGAGAGAAATTTACTGTTTCTCTCTTTTTTCTTTTTTTCTTGGTAAGATTTTTTCGTTTAAAATTTAACTTGTTTTTTTTTTTAACTATCACGGTTATTTGAGCCTAATACGAATTAATATTTAATTTTTTTTGTTAATAAATTGAAATTCTAATAAATACTTTCACCAGCTTTTTGATTAGAAATTGGAAGGTGGAGGTGAAGATCAAATTAACTAGCCATAGAAATGTCATATAGACTATGACAACCCTACAAGCTCGGCTATTCTCAAAGTTTAGAATTGGTTATTAGATCCATATTTTCAAAACTAACTATTGATTGCTATTGATTGATCGAATTTAAAAAAAATCTATATAAATTAAATTCTAGCTTTGTTTGTTCGGACATTGCGTAAAAACAGTAGAATATCTTTTCACAAAACTTGCAACAAAGATGAATTGAATTTTCACACACATTTCTAGAAATTAAATTAATATCAAAATACACAAAAATAAAAAAGAAGTTAATTTAATAATTATTAAAACTTAATAAAAACGGATTGGCACATATAATAATGCTGATGTACTGGATCTGGAAGAAATAGTGGCTTTGTTTTATTCAAGGAAAGTCTTCATTTGAGAGAAAACAATAAAAGAAATTATATTTTTAATTATAAAGTAGATATGAAACACAGAACCGGTTGGTATTGACAGCTGTGCAGTAATCAATGGGCGCCAGACCTGTTTGACATTAGATGTGTACTGTGTGAAAATCAGCAGGCGGACTCTTGAATTAAAAAAAATTATTGTTACATGTAAGAATAATATTCTGTATATTAAATTGTGCTTCTTTTATATACAATTTAATCAAAATTAGATCAGCCATTTTGGCTATACCTACGCGTAATATAAATTACCGCGAAATGAACAAGCAGATTTTTTTCCAAAGCGAGTTATGTAGGCACTGCAACCAGTTATAATATTCTGGTCGCGCCTAAAAAGGGTTTGTGAAATAAATGAGTATTCCAATTATTATTAACTGGGACGATATTATTATAGTAAACATGTAATAAATATAATTTGACAATAATAAACACTTACTTGGGCGTGGCTTAAGCTACAAAATGTTGGTTATAAATTTCTAAGAAAAAGATAGGGAGACAGGCAGTCCATAAATCTATATATTCAAAGAGTAAATTTTATGAAAGTAATTGACACAATATTTTTAAATTTCCTTATATGATTTATTCACGATATTAACATAATAATTCCAATAATAAAATTATTAAAAAAAAAACCCCGACTGCTTAAAAATTGAACTTAAAAGATGGAAACAAGATCAAATGATAACATGCAGTCCAAGGCATCAAATGTTTCTGTTCAATTTGTTACTACTATGCCTCCGACTGCATGTAATCATTTGATCTTGTTTTCATCTTTTAAGTTCGATTTTTACGCAGTCGGGTTTTTTTTAATAATTTTTTTATTGGAATTATTATTAATTATTAATTTTTTTGACGACTTTTAAGTTTTTGGTTATCAATATATTGTTAGTTCCTGTCTATAAATACTGTTTTGCAATTTTTTTTCCCTCTCTACCGCCATTTTGTATTTTACGGCCGCCATTTTGGTTTTATAAAAACAAAACCTAGCCTACAACCATCGGACGGTTTAGACGAATCTAATGACACCTCATTGATTAAAATCCATCCAGCCGTTGGGGGATGTATCGAGGGTATAAAGAATCTCACGTACATAGCTACGCGTGATAAACAATACTACCCTGTCTTTGCTGTCACGCTGTCGGGTAAAAATACAACATTAATTAGTCTTTAAATGATTATTATCAAAAATGCCCGCTAGGCCAAGTTAATAATTAATTGAAGAAAGTGTTGTTCTTATAATCCAGTTTAATTTTTTTTAGTGTATTTGCCATATGGCACATACACTATTGGCGTCGGTCGGATGGCGGGACCTAGGGGTCGGACCAAAATTTCTCGACGTTTCATAGCCTCCTGAACACATTGGCACCATTTTTAAAAATGTTTATATATATGTATGTATATATATATATATATATATTTATATATTAATATATATATTTATATATATATGTGTGTACACGATAACTCTCGACAGACTTAATCGATTGAAACGAAATTTGGTACACACATTGGAACCCATCACCGCAAGAAGCCTATTTAAAATGGGCCCGATCGGACCATTTTCAAGGTTGTATTTAGGGGTTCCAAAAAGTTTTTGGGCCCAAAAATACCGAAAAATTTGTCAGAATCGTTTCAAAATTGAAATTTAACTTTTTAGTAAAGATTAAAATGTGCTGCTAAAATTTTAATAAAATCGGCCCGACAGGACCGGACTTTCAAATTTTATGAAAACACTAGTTTGTTGATACGGATTTACTTAGATATGGAAGGGTGTATTTAATTGGGTGTATTGATGAAATCCATGTCTAATATTGAAATTTAGAAAAATTTAATTATTTTAAGGGCTGTATTAAGGGGTTAAATTTTTTATTTTGTCAAAAAACAAACTTAAGTTTACATAATAATGCCACAATGCCTGTATTAGCAAATACACTATATTGTCGGCAGGGTTTTGGCACTGCGACCCGAGTTTTTTTTAATTCTTACTGTGGATTAAATGTATAAATATAATAGGCCCTTAAATAAAATATCGATTTGTATTGAATTTTAATTTATAAATAAGTATATACAATTTTTATGAAAATTAGTACTTATCACTTTTTCTGTAAATTCTGTTAAGTAATATGGCAGCAGACGTTTTTTTTACTACGTATTTAACATTAAATTCCCTGAGGTAGTGCCAAGACGCGTTAGGTATAATTGTATATTCATTTTGATTGATGCTTCATTAGACGCTCGTAAGTCTCGGCTCAGGACGGTCCTGTTCTGCTGCATTCCTTTGATCGACAGGGTCGGCCACGTATGATAATTTTATGCTCACAAATTATTGACGAAACCAAAATTACACGCACAAAATGTGTTCTTTAAAATGTGTTTCTCATTTTAGACAATAGACATAAAAACGACCAATTTGCGAAATAATTCGCAGTTATAGCTCAATTTTTGTATACACCTTCGTTATACTGTTTTAAAAACCTGTAAAAAGTCCTCATCGATATCGTGCGGCGTTGCAAGATATTCGAGGTTCATGATCATGAAAAACGTTTTTTTGGAAATTTCTTGTTCCCGTTCCATTTTTTGTAAAAAAATGTTATTATCAATTTTGTAGAGAACAGTAAAACAAGCGCATTTTTTACAAGGTTGTTTTACTGTGCCGCTCAATTTTTAACCCCAATTATCTCGAAAACGGCTAGAGATATCAAAGTGCACAAAGTATACCTTTTTTTACATAAAAATATCTAGACTTTCATACGTATGTTCGTTCATCTTATCTTGTCAAGATAAGGATGAACGAACATACGTACTTGTAGCACCATCCATTAATGGTAAATAGGTAAGTTAATTGCCATGCGGCGTCTCTCCTACCGCGGCATCTCTCCCGCATTTACCCTACTATAACTATACCTGATCTACGGTCCATAAGTTATGTGACACCCCGTATAGTGTTTTTAAGGCTCCTCTATTACAAGCCCCCAGCTCTCAGGTCTTAGTCTGGGAACTGGTAAAAGTATCAATTGAATTTTCGATTTATTATTAAAAAATAATAAATTGAAAATATGAGTTGGTAGTAGTCCCAATAAACCCAAACTGTTGGTAGCCGTAAAATTGTGTAGGTATACATTTCTTAATATAATAAATTAATTGTTATTAGTTTTTCACAAACATTGTAACTAATTCTTTTGTTGTTTAGTCACTTATGGAAATACTAACGATTTTGTGCAAACCTGAAGTTATCTTAAACACAGTGGCAAGAATGTGGTGTTCTGCTCAAGGCTTACGTTACAGACTGACAAACGGCTGTCTTTCTCGCACTCTGTTCCTTCGGGGTAGCATCTACGTAAACGTATAATATTTTAGAGGTATCCATAATAATAGTTGTGGTCATACGGTAATACAGCTTATGGTAAATTTTTGCTAAAAAAATGTATGGCGATTTAACTTTTCAGTGGATGTGCACTTTATTACAGTGATCAAATTCTTTATAAGGAAACAAGTAGCACATGATGTGTATATTTAAAAAGTATGTGACCGCCAGTGCCCCTGCTCTTACAATTGAAACTACAAACTGCAGAAAAGGTCTACTGGGCGACAAACGAGCCCCAAGAAAGGTTAACAAGCGGTTTATAAGCGATTTTTAAACTTTAATGGGAGCGTGTGAAAAATAAAGCTTATAGTAGACGGAGATTTTTTGCCGATTCGGCCGTGGACTTATCGTTATCACGATGTGTCGGCGCGGCAGTTAGCTTGGCGGATAAGGCTACACAGTAGGTACACATATATTCAAATATTGGATCGGACAACATCGGAAGAAAAACAAACACCTAGATTATAATGTAGGTGCCTACATCGGAAGAGGAAGCTCGATACGATAATCAACGATGACGCCCGACCACGGACCAACGGGTTGTCCGATCAAATATGTTTGTTTCCAGTCCGATATCTCATTCCAACAGCACCTAATAATAATAATGATGGCGATGCATACTTTTAAGTTTGATTGACCAGTTACGTCGTCTTTTATGCCTTCTAGAATATAGTCATACGTTTCTATATAGTCATACGATGGTAGTTCTTGAATTTATTCGGGTAATTTCGTATAGGTTGGCAAGTTTTAAAAAATTCCCCTGCAGATCTATCTTCAATAAACTGATGCACCCATACCTTTTCTCTACGTCTCTGATTAAGAAGAACGTTCTTATTTAGCAGAATCCAACATAAAAAATTATATGGTGTCCCCCATAACATAACTGCAACCCCGATCGGGTGTAATTGAGGTCAGTGTAGGCACTCACGACGGACGGCATCGGATCACATAATCGTGCTACGGATCCAATATAGGTGTAGCTTATAACCGTTGTTCTTCCCATGGAGTTAAAGCTGGTGCGCGGCTAAGCTCCTGCGGCGCTGGGAAGTGGGTTCATACAAAAGATAAATTATGCAAAAGAAAATGCCCAAACTTGGGCTAGCAAATCCGACCTACCAACCACTTAAAATTTCATTAGCACAAATTTTAGGAACAACCTTAACGGTAAACCCAACCACTTAAAATGTTAGTACACTAAAAACAAACGGCAAAACCTTACAGACAAAAAAAAACACTCTACTCAATAGCAAAAACTCTAAACCGGACTAGCGAGACAAAACAATCCTTTTAGAACCGATTACAACGTCATCGTAACCGCTCTAACACATGGCTAACTATCTCGCTTCGTGTCGCACTCATTACGCGAGATAGCCAGTGACCGGCTCTGACTGTGTGTCGTACGGTGCGCACACAGCACTGTGTACTGTCAACGTCTACCACAAACCAACTGCCTATTTCATGCTAACATACAGTCTCTTATGGAGTTGTATTCTCTCCGTCGCACCAATGTGTTGTCAAAATTAATGCAATACTAAATATATGTCACTAAATATTTTTAAATTCTTACTAGCGGTACCTGCGCGTCTAGCCTTATGCTCCCACGGGATTTACCACGGTTACAAGCTAAATCGGTTTTAAACGTTCCGTCAGTTACCTATACTAAAATTCTTTTCATTCAATATAAATAAAAAAGGGCTAAAAAATTGGAGTGTATAAAAATCGACATAAGCCATTTTAACTTGTGGTTACAGATATAAGGAACGTCTTCAAGTATTCATGTTTTTCAGGTTGTTTTACGATCCACATTGGCCGTGGCGTTTCGCAGACATCCGCGACAAGCGCTCTAATTTCAAGTTTACAATACTTACAACGTTATGCCCACTACACAACTGTCGCTCAGTAATGACGATATACTTTTAGTTTCGGTCTCCTATCGGCAGGAACACCGTAGTTTTGTTTATGAAAGCATTTCGAAATTTGTAAAACCATAGAAAAACTCATGCAAGAATAAAATTTCTCAGATAGCTGGAAAAAATCCTAAACCCTTCATCGAAAATCTACTAGGCTAGATATTACCTAATGGAATGTGCATTGTGCATGTGCAGGAGGTATTTAGACAGAATCTACCATTGGTTAGCAATAGGCTTTAAATTGAGCTCTCTCTTTGGTGGTTACTAATCACAGAAAAGGTTTGTACATGCATTGCTAATTGCGGGTAGATTTTGTCTCCAACATCATCCGGTTGCTCATAGGTGATATTATGATTTGCCTTGCTTTTGCTAATCGGCGGTATGTTTTGTCTGCAGTAAAATTATTTAAATAAATATATTTTTTAATATATTATACAAAATTTACATAAAAGAAATATCATGAACAATTAAAAATAATTAATTAATTTCTTTGATAAAAACTAGTCAAAATAAAAAGAAAAGAATTGTATGTTTAATAATTAAAAAATTATTGTATTTTTATATTATTGTGCGAATGTTATTATTCGACGACGTCGGAGATAGATTCTACCCGCGGCTAGCAATGCATGTACAAACTCTACCTGTGATAAGCAACCACCATTGAGAAGCTCAATTTATAGCCTATTGCTAATTAGTGATAGATTCTGCCTAAGTGCGTCCAAGAGACGTGTGAAGTACCTTCCAGGAATTGTATTGAAATTGCGTTGTATTTTCTAAAATTCTGTTTGAAGCTCATTGCTTAATTTGGAGATGCTGCTTAAGTTTATTTCAATAGGAGGTGAAAGAGTAAAAAGGTTAAGAATTTCTACATTACCCTGAAAAAATATTCTTAAATATTGTATTCAGATAATGAACGCTCACTGAAAAGCTCATTAAAAAATCCGCTGTGTTTATGAAAAGTTTATTGAGAGAAAGAAAAACTAATTTCTCTGGATGAAAAAAGTTGTTGGCTGAGAAACTTTTATATGAAACGTTTTATACTACTAAGTAAATTTTTGATCCAGTGTAAGCTATGTATTAGGAGTACTTAAGATAAGTAATTTAAGTTAACATTTTGATTTTTATTAGATCGTGTTTATTTAGCTTTGTTTATATACAAATCATTTTGTGTTTTAAATGTTAAAGTCGCATACCTACTTCATTGTCTTGTATAATTGAGCTAAATTAGCTTACCCTTAGGCTGGCTGTTATAATGAATGAAATAAACATTCACGCTTTTTGCTGCCTTGCATGTGCCTATGCTTTATTTATCAAAAAACATATAAATATCCAAATATCTAATTCAACGTTTAATAATTTCATCTCTTTATATTATTTTCTATTTCGCACCATAATATAATCTCTTGACGATACTAAAACACGTATCGAGTTAGTGTTTCTAAAGAAAAAAATTCGACTGATGACCAGTCCTATACTTCCCACCTAGTAAATATTTGCAAAAAATAAACACTCTTTTTTTTATTCTTTGACTAGGCCCAAATAACCTTAGCTGTTGGTGGTCTTTAAAACACAATTTAATTTTTATTCTTTGAAAAAAGCATGGCCCTCTTTTTTGTTTGGTGATCTATTGATGGCTAGCTTAATATAGCAAAAATCATGGTTACCTTGATTTACGTACAATTTTTATTTTTTTTAGTAAAATATTTTTTTTCTCGAAAACTATACATTTTAGAGAAAAAAAATATTTACATTTTTTTCATATTATAACATCTAGAATTCATTTATATTTTTTTTTACCTATGTTAATACGTGACATTGAGGACGTTTTTTTGAATATCTCAGGATCCACTGAACCGATTTGACTCAAAATCTAATCAGATCTAAGTTAAAGGCTGATAAACACAATAGAACAATCGGCATGCCCGTATGTTGTTCCGTTCTTAAGATATCGAAGGCGAAAAATTGACCACATACACACACACACACATACACACATACACACATACACACATACACACACACATACAGACATCAGTCAGAAAATGATCTTAAACGATTGCTAGGGTCTCAAAACGTGAAAATCTGTTAAAATCTCGAAATATTGTTTTCGGACTGAATCCATTACTTCCCTACCATAGTAGAGGTGGGAAGTAAAAATTCGACTGATGACCAGTCCTATACTTCCCACCTAGTAAATATTTGCAAAAAATAAACACTTTTTTTCGATTCTTTGACTAGGCCCAAATAACCTTACCTGTTGGTGGTCTTTAAAACACAATTTAATTTTTATTCTTTGAAAAAAGCATGGCCCTCTTTTTACTTCCCACCTCTACTATGGTAGGGAAGTAATGGATTCAGTCCGAAAACAATATTTCGAGATTTTAACAGATTTTCACGTTTTGAGACCCTAGCAATCGTTTAAGATCATTTTCTGACTGATGTCTGTATGTGTGTGTGTATGTGTGTATGTGTGTATGTGTGTATGTGTGTGTGTGTGTATGTGGTCAATTTTTCGCCTTCGATATCTTAAGAACGGAACAACATACGGGCATGCCGATTGTTCTATTGTGTTTATCAGCCTTTAACTTAGATCTGATTAGATTTTGAGTCAAATCGGTTCAGTGGATCCTGAGATATTCAAAAAAACGTCCTCAATGTCACGTATTAACATAGGTAAAAAAAAATATAAATGAATTCTAGATGTTATAATATGAAAAAAATGTAAATATTTTTTTTCTCTAAAATGTATAGTTTTCGAGAAAAAAAATATTTTACTAAAAAAAATAAAAATTGTACGTAAATCAAGGTAACCATGATTTTTGCTATATTAAGCTAGCCATCAATAGATCACCAAACAAAAAAGAGGGCCATGCTTTTTTCAAAGAATAAAAATTAAATTGTGTTTTAAAGACCACCAACAGCTAAGGTTATTTGGGCCTAGTCAAAGAATAAAAAAAAGAGTGTTTATTTTTTGCAAATATTTACTAGGTGGGAAGTATAGGACTGGTCATCAGTCGAATTTTTTGTTTGGTGATCTACTGATGGCTAGCTTAATATAGCAAAAGTCATGGTTACCTTGATTTACGTACAATTTTTATTTTTTTTAGTAAAATATTTTTTTTCTCGAAAACTTTACATTTTAGAGAAAAAAAACATTTATATTTTTTTCATATTATAACATCTAGAATTCATTTATATTTTTTTTACCTATGTTAATACGTGACATTGAGAACGTTTTTTTCAATATCTCAGGATCTACTGAACCGATTTGACTCAAAATCTAATCAGATCTGATAAACACAATAGAATAATTGGCATGCCCGTATGTTGTTCCGTTCTTAAGATATCGAAGGCGAAAAATTGACCACACACACACACTTACACACACATACACACACATACACACACACACACACACACACACACATACAGACATCAGTCAGAAAATGATCTTAAACGATTGCTAGGGTCTCAAAACGGGAAGATCTGTTAAAATCTCGAAATATTTTTTTCGGACTAAATCCATTACTTCCCTACCATAGTAGAGGTGGGAAGTAAAAACATATAAATATCCAAATATCTAATTTAACGTTTAATAATTTCATCTCTTTATATTATTTTCTATTTCGCACTATCGAGCTAGAATATTTTTGTACATCATCAATAATAATTGCAAAATTTTTTCAACATTACAGTTTCTGAACAAAAAATTATATCTTTTCGGGTCTTTAGATAAAATGTTAAATAGATATATATTTTTCAACATTTCGGTATTTTATTGGTCCAAAAACCTCCATAGGCCCATTTTCTGTTAAATGACATGCTATTTATTTTCCACCGAGTTTTTCATTGGGAGGAGATGAGAAATTTTTCAATAACGATGCTGAACTTGTTCCGGATAATTTCCCCTTTGGAACATCTTTTCCATTTAACACTGCTCAATCCTCATGTCTAAACATTAACCGAAACGGCAACTAAAAGAAGTTATTACCCGATAAAGTTTTAATGAAAATTCGGTAAGACACTTAAAATATTATGTCGTCGGACAAAAATTAGAATAGTGACAAATTGTCTACTTGATCCATATTGTGTTTCAGCGTGTGTCTGGGAAGACCAACGACAAACATTACGGTATTAATACAGGTAGTCCTCGTTGGGCATTCAAGTTGGACTAGCGGTCTTACTTATATATTTAGTAAAAATTAACTACCATAGTTATCTGAACCTATAGTACCTACTATATTACATGATTTCATAAAAAAAAATTTATAATTAACTGACGATTCAATTGACACTTGACAATAAATTGACATATTCTCGGATTAGATTACCAGGTAACTAGGGGTTTGTAATATAGACGAGTTATAGACCGAGAGCTAGTGACAATTTTCAGGTGTTATTTATTCAAAGCCTTATTTTTACTTCCCACCTCTACTATGGTAGGGAAGTAATGGATTCAGTCCGAAAACAATATTTCGAGATTTTAACAGATTTTCACGTTATGAGACCCTAGCAATCGTTTAAGATCATTTTCTGACTGATGTCTGTATGTGTGTGTGTATATGTGTATGTGTGTGTGTGTGTATGTGGTCAATTTCTTCGCCTTCGATATCTTAAGAACGGAACAACATACGGGCATGCCGATTGTTCTATTGTGTTTATCAGCCTTTAACTTAGATCTGATTAGATTTTGAGTCAAATCGGTTCAGTGGATCCTGAGATATTCAAAAAACACGTCCTCAATGTCACGTATTAACATAGGTAAAAAAAAGATATAAATGAATTCTAGATGTTATAATATGAAAAAAATGTAAATATTTTTTTCTCTAAAATGTATAGTTTTCGAGAAAAAGAATATTTTACTAAAAAAAATAAAAATTGTACGTAAATCAAGGTAACCATGATTTTTGCTATATTAAGCTAGCCATCAATAGATCACCAAACAAAAAAGAGGGCCATGCTTTTTTCAAAGAATAAAAATTAAATTGTGTTTTAAAGACCACCAACAGCTAAGGTTATTTGGGCCTAGTCAAAGAATAAAAGAAAGAGTGTTTATTTTTTGCAAATATTTACTAGGTGGGAAGTATAGGACTGGTCATCAGTCGAATTTTTGTAAAAATGTTGAGGGAGGCATATTAAAGTGCCCTGAGTAAGGGATTTTGCTAGATAGCGGTATGGGAGAGATGCAGATATACCGCCCCCAACATGTAACAAAAAAAATGGTCACAATTATTATTGCTTCAAGGTTGAAATTGTTTGTATAGCTTGTCGGTGAACCCAATAATGCCATATATTATTGCTATGAACATAACGTCGCTGCTTTTTGATGAATATTGCTCTAGTCGACTTCGATGAATATTGCTCTAGTCGACTACGGTTGTATGCTGCAGTCGTACAATATATATATGAACATAACGTCGCTGTTTTTCGATTAATACTGGTCTGGTCGATCGCTTCGATTGGACGTGGACATGACGTGAAGTGACGCTCGACATGCGTAACCGAACGGAAAAAACGAGACTAATAAAACTTCACTTTAAACAGTATAAAAAACTGTGAGCTATGTGATCGCTTTTAGTGTTAAGTAGGGACTACCTGTATAAGGAAGCTACCTTTCCCTAGGGTGCTGCACGGCTATTAAGTGAAACTTAATTAAATATTTTCACCAGCACAGATATCACTAGACGTCACCCAACTATGTGCAAACATCTTGCACACACCTACACACATACACAAAATGGCGGATACTTTCTTATAACGATTTATAACTGTTAACTAGTAACGTCAACTTTGCTCTAATAACTAAGTGTCAACTCGGAACCATTCAGGGGTGACAGGTCTTATTTTTATTTTACTGGACACTTTTGGTCGTTAAAAAATTTAATAAAGTACTCATTGAATTTTTTTGTGAATTGCTTTTAGTATAAATATAAGCTAAACGCGCGTCATAGTATAGTTCAGAATTTAAATTAAACTGTTAAATTGTGTTTTAAAACATTAACGATACTCTAACTGCATGGGTTATCTGGGCCTAGTACCAATTGATATTTTCAATTTATTATTATTTTTAATAATAAAATAAAAATCCCATTGAAACTTTAATCAGGTCTACGAGCTCGGCGATTTAAATATTATTAAATATTAGCGGTACCCGTCCGGCTTCGCCCGGGTGTTAAGAAAGCCCGGGTGCAATGCACTACTCACTCGCTTCGCTTGTTCGCTTGAATATTATAAATACACTACTCACTCGCTTCGCTCGTCCGCTTGAATATTATATTTACATTACTCACTCGCTTTGCTCGTTCGCTATATATATAAACCTTCCGTGAAAAATTATCTAACTGATTGTGAAAACCGCATCAAAATCCGTTGCGTAGTTTAGGAATTACATTACTCACTCGTTTCGCTCGTTCGCTTTATATATAAACCTTCCGGGAGCAATTCCGTCATACATGATTTTTGCGTAACGTTTTAACCGTTTACGCAGCGCACGCAACGGAAGCTCTCAAAAGGAATAATTTTTCCCGTTTTTGCAACATTTTTCATTGATGCTCCGATTCTATTGGTCGTAGCCTTTAGTCTTCCTCGGTAAATGGACTATCCAACACAAAAATAATTTTTCAATTCGAACCAGTAGTTCCTGAGATTAGCGCGTTCAAACAAACAAACAAACAAACTCTTCAGCTTTATAATATCATAGTATAGATTAGTATAGATATGTATAAATAATTAAAATTCTAAAATATTAAAAATGTTTTTTTAAGAACGTAATAATCAAATAATCAAAACAATACATTTTTGTATTTACTAATTGCTAAACTTATTAAAAAAATTAATACGGAATAAAAAAAAATTATAATTTTCAATGATTTTTTAACATTACCTACCTACTAAGTATGTTGGGTTTCTTGAAACTAGAAAATTTAATGAGACATTTTTTTTGAAAAAGGGATTAAACCGAAAAACTGAATATTATGTGTCAACAACATAATAAAACAATAAAAAATCTACCCCTATTTTGTGAACATCATACAAAATTCATAAGCTTTGGTTATGATTTCATTTTTAAAGCCGCCAAAGTGTATAAAAAAGATAATTAATCGTACATTTTAATGACACATGCTTATTAAGGCATCATCCTGAGTTTTGAATTATAAACGACGTACTTATTTTGCGTCAAAGTAAACCTTCCTTCACAATAACACATGTTTCCGTACTGATTTTTTAATGTTCCGAATTCTTCAAGTTAAAAAAATATACAGGCTATATCTATTCTATAGTATAGAGTATAACCTATAATATCCCTTGATGTTATAACAATTAATACTATAGTAAAAGTCCGATCGAAATCGGTTCAGTAGATTTTTAGTTAACTCTGTACAAACTAACAAACACAAATTCTCAAAATTCCCGAAAATTAAGTCTATTGTTTATATGGCACATCGTTCATCTCTTACTCCCCCCCGGTTTCCAGAGTAGTATCAGGCAACTGGTAAAAGTGTCAATATATTTTTTCAATTTGTTATTAAAAACAATATATCATGAATTGGTACGCTCACATCTGCTTTGATGGCTTCAAAATAACTTTTTTATAACTCCTGCTTCTATAAAGTTCAATATTCGAGCACTGTGAGGCGGGCGTGAAGAGGCGTATTTTAGTAAGCGTGCGTAAAAGTACAGTCACCGTGTGTGAAAGTCCAAAGCGTGCGTAAAAGTACAATGTCTACATCTTATAAATTCGAAATTTCCGCACTTTGTACAATACAAGCACTATTTACTGGCTATCAATTGATGTGTTACTATATATAGCGACGCGTCTACAAAGTCTACGTCATGAGAGAGTCATGTTTTTAATGATTTGTACAGAAGTTAATAACTTTAATAAAAATAAACCAAATCGCAACTTAGTCTGTAATTGTATAGTTTTAAGGACTCGAAGAGCGAATTTTCCGTTTTCATAATTTTTTTTTCTCTCTATTAAACTTTAGAAGCAGTCGTTATAAAAAATTATGTTCGATACGTCCGCTTAAAGTGAGATATCTAGTAGGCTTAAATTGAGGCACTCGCTAAAGGAACTGACGCATTCACAACGAGATCTCGTTGTGTATGCGTCAGTCCCTTAGCTCGTGCTTCAATTCAAGCCTACTAGAATACCTCACTTCACGCACACGTATCGAAAATAACTATTTTCGATATGTCGAGAATGTTAATTTGTACTAGGCCCAGAAAACGTTAGCAGTTTGTGGAATTGATGGAATCCGTAAATAGATTATTTTCTCGGCTAAATTTAAAGTTGAATTTTTTTCTTGGCTTATAAAATAAATTATTTTTGTAAATAATCATATTATCATGTCATTGTGACACCTGCCTGAAATAGCACAGGTACGTAAATGTACTCTCGTTAATGCAATAATTTATTATGCATATTCCTGTTTGAATGATACATTTCCGAGTTTAATTTACTTGTACCTTATATTGAACATATACATTATACCTTATTGCATTGTTAATAGGACAGAAAACGTTTGTCATGGGGTGTTTCAGACTCTAACATACTGTACTGAAGGTATAAGGTGCCTTAATGCGTGTTACATATCGGTGTTAGTGGAACATTAACACAGTGCGATGTGTGGATCACATCGTTAGAGTGAAGGTCGAGTCACAACGCACTATGTTCAACGCAATGGTAACTTAACACACCGTGCAATTAAGAGAGTCGCAGTCATGCAATACCAAATTTTCATTAACTTTACATTAATAATATATTACGTATTACAATTTTAAAAACTAATGTATATAGATTCTTCAAAAGAATTAAGGAATCAATTATTACGAAGTCAAAAATAGTCAATTTTCACTTGCGGGAAAAAATCGTTTTTTTTTTTCGAATAGTATAGAATTGTGATAGCCTTTCAATATATCTGGTGACGTTTCTGTGCCTGTTGTCGCTGGACTACTTTCAAGCGAACCGGGCAAAAATTGCAAAAAATTGTTAACTCTGAGTGCATCTACGGGCGTAAAAATTTTTTTTCGCAACTTTCACTATCACAGCGTGAAAGATTAAAGTTTCAGCTTCTAATCCAGTTACTAAATTTTGACTAAATGTTCATAGGGCGATTTGAACATAGGTGCAAAACGTAAAATTGCGTATATTTCCAAAACCACTCATCCGATTGGCACTAAAATCAACAGGCTTGAAGTTCTTACTGAGACAAACATTTAAAAAATATCATTCAAATCATTGCATTTTTGCAGAAGCATTGTGAACGAAAGATTTATTTAATTTATTGTAGATTATAGACGCGTCGACCACTTAGGTCATTAGCGTCTTAAATTACATTAAATAATAACTAACTTAAAACTAAATAACATCACACAATATCCATGAGCGCAGGTGGGATTCGAACCTACAACAGGCTGGTAGCAAGTACGCTATACTGCCCTCATGAACGAAAGACATTTCACAGGCAGACACAAGTACACAGAGCCGTTATGCGCAAAACCACTTTTATGATTCTTTTTTTGTTTAATAGGGCATATCTTAGGAATGGTTCTTACATAAATTTTACTTAAATCGGTTCAGTTATTCGACTGATTTTAATAAAAAATGGGTAACGGAGTGTAATAAAAATAAATGTCAATTTTGACATAGCGAAGTCGGTTAATAACGTGCAAACTACGTATTGTAAAGGCACTAAAAAGTAAAATATTAAAAATTGAAAAAAGTAAAACCTCTAAAAGCCACTAAGAAGAGAGGTCGGCGCCAATTTAATAAAATAAAAGTATACCTACCTAGTACTTATAAAAAAAGTTTTAGCAATTAAATTGGCGTCTACCTCAAAATTTTATTATTTTCCTCTTTTTTCCTGGCCTTTTTGAAGAAGGTTCTATTTTTTTTTTAATTTTTAGTTTTTTTTGGGAATCTGATCTTATCTTGAAAACGATTTTAACCACATCATACTTCGATTTCCTTCGAAACATAGAAGTAAAAAAGATTATTGGAATTTTCCGAACAGTTTTTATAAATGTACTGAGCACCAGTTATACTTGATCTCCTCTATCATACAGCCTGTAATAAAATTAAAAACAAAGTTGTAGCTGACAATTTCGTAAGCGGCGTACGTAACGTGCTTGTGAAGGCAGCAGTTCGAGTAGTTTGTGCGCTTTCGAGAGTAGGTTGATATTATAAGATGAGACACGTACAGGCATAAGTTTGAAGGAGGAATTTGTACATTTCCCAGTTTCAACTCCACACTAAGAATGTCTGACAGTATTCCTCATATACAAGTGTTATGCATTTGTGTGTACACATATTGTAGCCCATTTCACAAGTTCAGGTGTTTCAGGTGTTTTGTTTCAAATTCCTAATATTATTTAGTAATTATTCATTAACAAAACTAAAGAAATTTTCCTAGTAGGGCTGAACCAAACGTCATATATTTCATGTAAGGACTTTAAATCCGAATATAACAATTTCCATTGGTGAGATCATCTCGCTAATTAAAATTACGATATATTAATATAAGTGGAGATAAACTTAAAGAAGATTTGGGAAATTTTCCTTGAATGAGATGTCTTCAATTTTTAGGAATGCAGAATAAAAATGCAATTATTACTATAAGATTGAAAAGATGCGTATAAATTATGTCGAACTAATATTAAAAAATTCGACTGATGACCAGTCCTATACTTCCCACCTAGTAAATATTTGCAAAAAATAAACACTCTTTTTTTTATTTTTTGACTAGGCCCAATTAACCTTAGCTGTTGGTGGTCTTTAAAACACAAATTAATTTTTATTCTTTGAAAAAAGCATGGTGATCTACTGATGGCTAGCTTAATATAGCAAAAATCATGGTTACCTTGATTTACGTACAATTTTCTTTTTTTAGTAAATATTTTTTTTCTCGAAAACTATACATTTTAGAGAAAAAAAATACATATTTACATTTTTTTCATATTATAACATCTAGAATTCATTTATATTTTTTTTTACCTATGTTAATACGTGACATTGAGAACTTTTTTTTGAATATCTCAGGATCCACTGAACCGATTTGACTCAAAATCTAATCAGATCTAAGTTAAAGTCTGATAAACACAATAGAACAATCGGCATGGCCGTATGTTGTTCCATTTTTACGATATCGAAGGCGAAAAATTGACCACATACACACACACATACACACACATACACACACATACACACACACACACACACACACATACAGACATCAGTCAGAAAATGATCTTAAACGATTGCTAGGGTCTCAAAACGTGAAGATCTGTTAAAATCTCGAAATATTTTTTTCGGACTAAATCCATTACTTCCCTACCATAGTAGAGGTGGGAAGTAAAAAATAATACCTACTTTCAAGTAACTAATTTTCATATTAATTTTGTTGGCGTTTAATAAAATATAATTTATAATATAACCTACTTTGTACACCTTTGTATCTCTTACCATTTCTGAGATCCCAATAGTGTTAAGTAAAATTGGTACATTCTATACAAAGTGATCTATAACAGTGTTCCTGAAAAACGCTGCAGCTCCTAAATCCGCGGTTGGTAAGATCACTAGTGTTTCAGGTCAACAAAACAAGATGGATTGTCGTCAAGAAGTAGATAATGCTTTAATGAACATTTTTTTTAAAAAATATTCATGTACAAAAAAGGAAGGCGACTGAAAAGTGGTCATTTCATTGCATGTTTTAAAAATAATTACAAATGCAGAATAATTATTAAATCTTGGAAGCAATCACAATGTATGATTTTATATTAAGCATACTGTTTCCCTGGAACCCTTAATAATGTGAGATTATCACTAATATGTTAGTTATTCCACGTTTTGTAACAAACATAAGCACATATATGACAAACTTGCCATTTCGTTTTTCCTAAACTACCCTGTGTCTGGAAAATATAATATTCAGCAATGTTTACGTTGATATTACCAGTGTCTCGGTGTCTAGGGTGATCATAGGCGTAGCAGTCACTTTATAAATATTTTGTTGTTTGGGGTAAATAATAATTTGAATGTTTAATCGTGTCGCCGTAGAGTAAAATATGATAACTCAGCCACAGCGATAGTGGAAGTTAAGGGTTTGAGTCTCGACAGTGACAAGTTTGAAGTGAATTTTTGTAGTATTGCATTGTAACGTTATGTCATTCGATGGTGTTCCTAACAGTAATGCTAACCAACCATTTATTTGTATTAAGAAATTATTTTAATTTGTTTTAAACTTGAGATTTAGCGCAAAATAAGTCACAAATATGGTGGAAGAGCCGTGACAATGTGTCGTTTGTGAATGATTTCATTCGACATGAACGATTCCCTCTAGTGTGCCGTGAACGAACGATTCCTTTTTAAAATATTATATTGTATTTATTTTTGAGCGTCAATAATCGACAATCAATCAAAATATGTATTTATTTAATTTATGTGTCAAATTTTCGTTTAAAAATAGTACACGGAATCATCGGTGCATGTACCTATGTTTAAAATTGATCGTTTTTTTTTTATTTTTTAGAATGATAGAGCACAAGTTTTTTGAGAAACATTTTATTTATCATCAGGAGTAAGTCTTTTCGTAATAATGTCTCTGAATTTATATATTTCTTTTAAAATAAAATAAAAAACGATAATCCGGACCTTCGGTAATACGTACTCTATAATTCGAAGTGATTTTTTTCTATTATGCATTTTGTAATTTGGGTTCTTGACGCTTTGTTAATCATCAGATAATAAGCTATGTTGTGTGCTATAGTTCGGAATTAGTGTTTCGGTAATACTACGGATTTTTGTAATTTTATAAAAATTATTTTTTTTATGTTATTTCACTAGTTTATGATACGCCCCTTAAATAGGTACACTGTTTTTTATATTTTAATAAACGTTTATTATTAAGCAATAATGTATTTATTACTAATTAAAATCTATATTACATGTTGGGTAAACTGATTTTTTTTTAAATTCGGATTGTCTTCGTTTTAATTAAACCAAATTAGCGAGATATTCAAAGTAGCAAATTTGGATTTGTACGGTTTATGATCTAAACGTTTCATATATTAATGAATAAAATAAATGAAACTAAATAACACTACAATATGCATTTCAGTGATTAGTTAAATTTGACGTTAATATTTTAATCGTAGAATTTTCCTTACTATAATATAAAATGTTCATATGGGAAAACAGGATCAATTTCTGATGTTCCAGCTATGCATATCGGGAATCAAATCGTGCTTGTTTGTTTGTCGTGCTTGTGTATGCAACAAGGAGTAGTGCATGTATAATTTGACATGCCTTGTGATGTCATGTGACACTCGACGTATACAATATGCATGCAGTCTACCTAAACACAAGGAGTATAGAGAGAGTGTGACGCAGCAGTGATATTGCTACGCACGACACGGACTCCATTACCAGTGCGTGAGTATAGACTATAGAGGAACGCTATAATACTACTGCAAATATAGTTTGATGAGACAGAATATCAGGAGGAAGAACGAATCTATCTAAAATACTTTACTTACTAGGCATAAGTTATATAATTATTGATAAATAAACTACTTTGAGTAGATATGTAAAAATCCAATGACAAAAAATAAACTTTCTTAGTGCACGTGATTTAATAAAAGCGGGACACTTGTTGAAACGGGACTTGTGGCTCAAAATCGGGACTGTCGCGCCTAAATCGGGACGGATGGTCACTTTAAATATGTATACCTATGTTATAATAATAAAATTTTACTTGGTTGATTCACTGATTTAACATAAAACAATTCGATAGTTAACGTAACGGTTAACTTTAACTTGAACAAACTAACGCTTTAACGATTAACGAAGTTAAATTTTAGATTAACTTTGCCAACCTATGACTGTAGAGTGTAGTATTTCTTGCAATTTTTGACCGTGAGTTCTTGGACTAAGATCTCTTGATATGAAAACAATCGAATCTCTTCTAAGGAAGTACAATATATTTTTGTTTCATTTGTCAGTATTCTTACAGATCATTTAAAAAAATAGAAATCTTTCTTATTAAATGTATCAAAATTTTTAAAAACACTGAGCAAGGAATGTAAATAAAAAAAGAGTGTGTGTGTACTTATAAACGCACGTCAGAAGGTTCTTTGGCGTAAAAAACAACAGCGTAACACAAATTTTATCCCGCGTGCTAGTACTAAACGTTTGTAAAAAATATGATAAAATAATAAAATAAAGATATTAAATAAATTAATTTAATTTAATAAATTATTAATTTATTAAATATATTTATTTATTATATTTATTTTTAATTACTTATTAAAAAAAAAAGAAAAAAAAGCATGTTTGTGTTGAGATTCGAACCTGGGACCTATTGCGTATGACGCGGCGGTGCTATCCATTATGCTACGTACATCTTGCGTAGCAGTGCTATATAATAGTGTATTATAATCATGACCTTCCGACTAACTTCATGGTGTTAAATTTTTGTGACGCGATGCACGCGCATCGTAAAAATTCACTCTCAACATTTTTCCATAACGCGCCAAAAGAAGTATAACTTCAAAAAATTAAAATTAATAATGGGTTTTCTAACATTTCATTCACGAGGATTGGTGATGAGTTCAGTTGGCAACAGTGTAATTCTGGCCTGCAGCAGGTTGTCAGTATACACAAGCGGTGATACCAACGTATACTTACTAAGTCTGTACATCTTGTAGGGCGCGTTTCACCTCTCTCACCCTAGTAACTCAAACCCAGTCCTGTACTTGCCCCGCTCATGCCATGTTAACATCACCTCTTTAGACAGTTATTGTAATTTAGAGACGTGCGGCCTTCCCGACTCTAACTGCTGATTATATAATGCTATACACAGACTCACACACACACACAACTGTGAAGATTACATCTACCTCCATTATATACATTACGTACCTTCATAACGGGATATTTACGTAAAACTACTCATTTACCTGGGTGTCAAAATTATTTATAACTATCAGTCGAATTTAACGACGAAAATTTGAAATTTTCGATAAACTTTCATATACACCCAAACCTTTCGCATTGAGGTTCAGTTCTGAATTTCACAATAAGTCTAGGTAAGTTCTGTAAAAGACGTCGCTTCAAGCGGTCTCTTTGATGAAGCGCGGCGTAGAGTTTCAGGTACCTTGAACTTTAAATAAAGCGCGCGAAGTTTGAATATCACGGCGTATAAGATTAAGTATACTTAGTTTATATTTCAGAAAGTTTGTTTTGACTTTTGTTCGTCATTCAAATATTAAATAGTAAAGATTTTTTAAAATAATTACATGAAAAGTCGCACACATATCAGTGCCTAAAGTTGAAGGTTAAAACATAAAATTCACAGATTTCGCAACCATCGAGGACATTGGAAATGATAACAGCATATATGAAACATAATTAACTGTTTATTATACACACAATATTTATCAATGCACTGTTTAGTTTTGTCAGGAATAACCCTATTATTCTTCTGTTATATACGCGTTCACTTTTGCTTGTTTACTTAACTTTTAAATGGATTTTTCTACAGTATTTAATTAACATTTGCTCAAAAATAACACCGCAGATCGTCGCAAATACCTGTCAATTAACTAGACATGATATAAAACACATTTCGAAAAAATTGCACTTGTTCAATTTTGCATGATTGCTCCTCACTTAATCGCGACACCGTTGTCTTTTGGCCTTGAACGAAAACTCGTAACTCTGCCCCCATATACGAACATAAACATTTCCAATGTTAAAATTACTTCATTATTATATTATGTGTATTGTAGAAGAAAAAGAAACATATAGGTCTCACCCAGTGAAAATATGCGTCAGTATCAGATTTAGAGGAGAGCAACAGGGCTAAAGCCCAGGGCCTCTACAAATTTTTATATGTTCGCAAATTATTTCTTTAATAAAAATACAAAATGTTGCATAAAGGAATAACAGAAAGTTTTGAGTTTAATTTTAAAGTCACGGTTTTTTAATGATAGAAAAATACTTTTATACATAATAATTAAACAGTCTATACGCCGTTATGTCATCGTTTTGTTCCCCGGCAGACCTCTAAAACTTACGACAGTCTACCACACGTGTTTTCTTAGAAAACCGGTGCCGGACTTAGAACCTCCACAAAAATGTTTATAATGAAGACGGGCCCCGCAACCGACGACTGCCCAAATCCGGAATTGTACGTACCGATCCGAATGTGACCGTGAATCTACAACTGGATCTTTAATTTGGTTGGAACGTCTATCTCTGCCGACAAACAGCTTCCTTATATTCGAGTGCCGTGTTTTATAGAAATGCTTTAGCCGTTGCAGCAGTGGGCTGTTTACATAGAGAAATTATTGACCTTTAGACTTTTCGATTTAATTGTTTTGAAGTGAAAACTTCTATAGGCGCGTTAGACGATTTCTGGGAGGGGAAAACTTATGGGTTCGCGTCACCGACATGCTCACGCGTCACCGACATGCTCGTGTTAAAAATATATCTATAGCTATGAGTGTGACGTATTGCGCTTGGCCAGCGGTGAAAGTAATATACTGGCGCACGCGCAGTGGCCTATGTACACGTATATGCACCAACACATTAAACATTAGTACTGTGTGTATCTATACAAGTAAAGTTGAATTGATTACGTGAAAATCTCAATGTGTGTATTGTTAAAATTGTGTTTTAGTTTGATTAATTTTTTAATTGTAGGACCATTGCGCAGTACACTAGTGAGTAATAAATATGTTAATATTTTTATATAGAAAAATGAATAATGAAAACAAAGCATTTATTTTCAAAAAGTTTTCACTTCTGTCGGCAGTCCCCATGACTGCCAATTTTTTTTTGTAAATTCCTTCTTGAAATAAAATTGTATAGGTATCACAAATTTTGACCGAACGAGCGAAGCGAGTAGGTTCCGTTTTGACTCAATAACCAAAATGTATTACCTACCTCTGTATTTTCTTAATGCATTTAGTATGCTGCTGTCCACTTAGCTTTTAAAAATTATTTTACTTAATGACCATCTAATATTTACGTATTAGCTATGTGTGAATAAAATTTCAAGAATTTAGTGAAAATTAATTTAAGAATTTGTACTTAATTTATTTAAGAATTGGTACTTTAAGAATTTGTACTTTAAGAATTTGTATTTTAAGAATTTTTACTTTTTGACGTTTTCATGTACACTTCGTGTATTTTCGAAATAAATAATATTCTATTCTATTCTAGTTTATTCTACCATTTTTGTGACATATTTTGGTCTACGAAATTACGTCAAGTTAAAATTCCTTCACTTAAAAACATGGGGAGTCAAGCGAGAACTACTGTTCACAGAGCTGCTACTAATACCTACTTGTTTTCAATGTAAGTTTCGACAAATTACAAAACGTTAGCGGTTAACGTAAAGATAACTGTGCGCAGTATAGTTTTCGTAAATGCCCATCAAGAGAAGCTAAGTTTGAGTGGTGTGAGACATACTTCGTCAAGCCCACACCACACAGAACTACATACACCCCCTGCACTATAGCTACCATATACAAAATGTAATTTCTTGAGTAAAACGACCATGTGACATTAAAGACTAAGTGAATGGCTATATAGAAACTCTTAACTCTTCTCTCTCATTGCCTTCGCTAACAAATTATATGAAATTCTTGGTGAGTATAATTAAATCCACTGCCAAATATATCAAGAAGTTTATACGCGATCTCGTCCCTAGCAGGGCTAGTATAAACGCTACACTGCTGCGCCCCACAGTGTTGACTTACATACATCCGTGTTTACATCGTACTAATTAGTAATTGCGTTACCCAGCTACTCGTCTACACTTGACAATATAATAATAATAAATAATAAAAAATAATAATAACTAAGCAACTTTAATTATAAAAAAACTTTTTTACAAAAAAAAACCTCCTTCAAAAAGCCACTAAAAAGAGGAAAATCATGAAATTTTGAGGTCAGCGCTAATTTAATAAAATATGAAGTCGGTTAAAAAGAAGATATTAATCACAATAGGTACTATACTTTTTAACCGACTTCATATTTTATTAAATTGGCGCAGATCTCAAAATTTCATTATTTTCCTCTTTTTAGTGGCTTTTTGATGGAGGTTTTTTTTTGTTAAAAAGTTTTTTATTTTTTACTTTTTAGTATCAAAAAGTGACATTTACCTTAAAGGAATCACACGCCGTTACTCACTTTTATTAAACCGACTTTCTTACGCTGTCTGATGTGTCAAAAAGTGACATTTACCTTAAGGAATCACACGCCGTTACTCACTTTTATTAAAATCAGCCGAAATACTGAACCGATTTTGATAAAATTTCTATAGGACCAATCTGAAAGTATATCCTTTCAAATAAAAAAAAATTTCCAAATCGGTTTATAAATGACGGAGTTCTGAGATAACAAACATAAAAAAATACAACCGAATTGAGAACCACGGCCTTTTTTTGAAGTCGGTTAAAAATACATATACATGTATAAATAGTGTCAATAACTATATTTGTTAGAGAAAATCTGAGAATATTGTTAGTTATCTGGTGTTTTGTGGTTATTTTTTTAATATCCATTCTCTTCACACCAAAGATTCCATCCTTCTTTAAGAGTCTGTGTTTTCTTTCTGTAAGTACATTTTTTTATTTAATTTGATCGTTTAGTATTAGACTCTGAATGTTTCTTTGTCTTCTTGTTCAGCAATAGCCGAATTCGTGGACTCATTTAACAAAAAATAACATCAAAACTTAATTATTAAATATTATAAATAAACAGTAAATTATTTAAAGTTTAAATAACCGTCCTACTAGGACGGAATTTACGCAAGTTACAAATTAAACTTCAGTAAAAAATTTACAGCAATAATTAAAATTCATTGACTACGTATTCCAAATACATAAGCTTGCATTTCTTTTAGAAATAACGGGTTTATTGATTATTATGGTTCCGTATAAAATGGCAAAAAAAAGGAACCCTTTTGGTGAGACTTCGTTGCCTGTCTGTCTGTCTGTATGTCACAGTCGATTTTCTCATGAACTACATATTATACTATCAACTTGAAATTTCACTTAATTAGCTTGTGTGCCCGCACCTAATCGGAAAGTCAGAATCAAAAAAATATGTTTTGTCTATTTTTTGGTTTGTTGATCTAAGAGTATAGAAATGGGCAAAATAGAGTCATTCATGTTAGAATATACATACGATTATGTAGCTCCTCGATCTCACAGACAACGATGAGAACTGCAGGGTTGAAACTGATTAATAATTGATGTAAACGAATCTTTATTATTATATCTCGCACATGAAGACGAACAATTTTCCCAACCCTGCGTCTAGAGTCCTGACAACGTTTACTTATATTAGACAGATATAACATTTTTCTTGAATAATTACAAAGAATTTACTTTTCTACATTTTTTGTACACTGTGAGTTGTTTCCTTTAGACTTTAGAGACTGGTAAATTTAATATGAAATGTATTTTTTTAAGTGTAGTTAACTAATTTCAACAACTTTGTAATACTCTGTTCTTGCGTTCTAACAATAATTTTAAAACATCTACTTAAAAAGTCAACCTAAACTAGAAAAAAAGGTTGAAAAAGCTACTTAATTTTACAAAAACACTGTAAGAAACTGTAAAAAACAGAACAATAAGATAACATTTTTCATTGCACTTTTAATATTCAGGACAAAAAAATGTAGGTACCAATTTCAACAAAACTCTAAAATCTGAGACACATTGAACAATTCATCGAAGCCCAATAATTATTTTTTTAAATATGAAGAAAGATAACCACTGAACCGATTTTAGAAATTTTATGTTTAATCATCCTGAAGGTGTATTCCCTATTCCCTATTCCCTATAATTCACCATTGTGTAGGATGGTGACATTGGTGAATACTCTGCATGCTAATAAACCTTTCATAGATTTTTTTCCAGGACAGCTATAAAGTACTTCGCAGATCAGTAAGATCATGAAACTATTGCAATGCATTTTGATTATTTTTATATTTGTTATTGTACCTTCTATGTTTATATTCAATATGTTATGTTTATATTATTATGTTTTGTTCATGCATTCCGCTAATGACCTCTGTTGTCGAGCGTCTATAATCTACAATTCATGCATTCATTTTCCAAGCTTTGTAATTCCCTGTTATTGGATGTATATCTGTTGGGAAATAAATGTTTATTATTATTAAATAAAATAAGAATCATCAAAATTGGTTCACAAATGCAGGAAATAAAAGGTGACATACTTACGTCTTACATAACATATAGGTATTAATAAAAAAATACATAAAAATACATAACAACAAAAAATCTGAACCGATTTAAGAATAATTTATATGGGACCACCCCGAAAGTGTGCCCTATTAAATAAAATAATAAACATCAAAATCGGTTCACAAATGCAGGGAAATCGGTGTACATACATAAAAAATACACATCAAATTGAGAACCTCCTCCTTTTTTGAAGTCGGTTAAAAATTAAGAGTCATTCGATACAAAATAAAATGAATCGAAGTGTAATTAAATTTCAGAGAATAAAAAATTGATTAAATTAATACAGGTAACAATTTATTATAAAAATAAATACAATATAGGTACTTTTACCAAAAGGTTTCAATTACGTAAAATGTCGTTTGAGTTAATTGAAAAATTAATTACTTGGGGATCAAAAAGAAAGGTTGATCAAAGTGATTAAACAATTAGCTGCTAGCGACTGGCACTTTATAATATATATAAACATTAAACATGCACATATAAATATGGTAATAGCTATAAGAATA
Source organism: Mongoloraphidia duomilia (assembly GCA_039654895.1). Classification (NCBI taxonomy): domain Eukaryota; kingdom Metazoa; phylum Arthropoda; class Insecta; order Raphidioptera; family Raphidiidae; genus Mongoloraphidia; species Mongoloraphidia duomilia. The sequence continues at coordinate 42,553,423 of CM077524.1, read as the reverse complement.
GACTATCTACACGGTAGGTACTGCACGGCTGCGTGTAGTGACACAACGCGGCCACTTTTCCAACCAATCGACAAATTAGTTTTTATTTGAGTTCTTAGGCGAAAACTGAAAATAAATCATTGTTGCAGTTTTGTAAAATTGCTGAAAAAACGGTAATATTATTGTAGGTATACACTATATATGTACGTAACAAGTTACGTATTTCTGGGATCATGCTGTACCGAAAAGTTTTAACACACATGTGCCCTAAATGAAATCTTCAACTCAGAGAATCTAGACAGTCGGCAACAAATTATTAGTTGACAAAATAATAGCCGTTTGTTACACCATCCGAAAAGACCAGGAAATACTTTTACGGTTCATAATATCCATATCTCAAGGTCGCAGTTGTGTATTGAACATCAAGGTAGTCATTTTGAAGTTTGAACAGTTTTAAGGTAGTTTAGTTTAGTTTAGTTGATATCTTTTGATGTACATAATCGTTATTTAATAAGAAATAATTTTTTTCTTACATGAAACGACTATAATATTTCATGATTTCATCACATGCAAGATGTTTTTATTAATGAAACATAAGAAATGATCTACAGATTAATATTATTATCTATAAATACGATTGCTGCAGTCGCATTAACAAAGAAAAAACCAATGAAATCTTTTCAATTTATTTTTAGAGTACCTATTAGAATCTTAAATGATTAAACATTTGTAAACGCACAACTGGAGGATTAGGGTTAGATTCCCGGAAATAACATGTAATTTTACCATTTAAAATTGCTGCTGTAAATTTAAGACCATGTCTCACCGAGCTACCATGGCAGTTCAACTGGTTAAGCTGCCAGGATGCCAACACGGCTACCAAGTATCGCGTGTCGATGCTGGTAGCCCAACTGACCGCATGAGGCACGACTTCATATTGTAACTACATGCATTTTATTGGCATCTCAACCAGTAGAGCTGCCACTGGTAGCTCGGTGAGGCATGGCCCTTGATGCGTTCATAAATATTTAATAATGTAAGGTTTTAACATTTCGAAACTAAATTTTGTTGTATCTCTAATTATTTTGTGTGCTTACAATATAAGAATTATACATTGCTCGCTTTATTTTTGTAGGTTGGCATTACCTATTTATATATCGAATATTCTGTTCCCGTTTCTGTCCTGTTAGGGTAGTGGCTGCCCCGTATGTTGGTATGAGTGTTGCATTACTAATTAATAGTACGTCGTAGTTTGCTGTAAGTTGGTAGGACGTTATAGGATAGTGGGACGGTAGGCCGATAGGAGTCGCGCGAAGGGGTCACAGCTAACTGCCAACTGAACGAATGAGGCAACGATATCGAAAAGTGAATAGATTCGAAGGATTTTATGTTTCATAAATCCGTTTTAATTGAAATGAAATTATTAATAATGTCGTTTTAACATTGGAAATGTTTATGTTCGTATATGGGGGCAGAGTTACGAGTTTTCGTTCAAAGCCAAAAGACAGCGGTGTCGCGATCAAGTGAGGAGTAATCATGCAAAATTGAACAAGTGCAATTTTTTCGAAATGTGTTTTATATCATGTCTAGTTAATTGAGAGGTATTTGCGACGATCTGCGGTGTTATTTTTGAGCAAATGTTAATAAATACTGTAGAAAAATCCATTTAAAAGTTAAGTAATCAAGCAAAAGTGAACGCGTATATAACAGAAGAATAATAGGGTTATTCCTGACAAAACTAAACAGTGCATTGATAAATATTGTGTGTATAATAAACAGTTAATTATGTTTCATATATACTGTTATCATTTCCAATGTCCTCGATGGCTGCAAGGTTTGCGAAATCTGTGAATTTTTTTGGTATATAATGGCTATACTGATTTCATTTTTAAATAAATTAGTTTTATTTAATTGGTGTGAGTCCACCAGAGCTAACTAAACTATGTCGAATCAGAATCTATTTTTGTTGATACTAGACGCAGGCAAAACTAAGATCATTAGCGTCTTAGTTACATTAATCAAATTAAAATAAATGACATTAAAAAAAATCCATGAGCGGAGGTGGGATTCGAACCCACGACAGCTTGATCCAAAAGTCAGCGCGCTAATCATTACACCAAGCTGTCCTCTATTTGAAATTGAGAATAGTCTACAGTTGTTATATAAATCCAATCAAAATTGAAGATATTACAATTTGAAAGATACACAAAATGTGTTATCTCATGAACTGTTTTAAATTTGGAACAAATATTAATTTATATTATTCTAGAATGTTCTAATAAATTGTTACTGAAACTGAATCGAAACAAAGAAGAACTTAATTGTCGCAGGAAGTGTTTAAAATCTTGAACAAATGTTACTATTTTCAATTGGTTAAAATACTCTAGAAAGTTACTTTACTGATGTCTGTATTTGGATATTCTGGACATATTATAGAAAGTGTTTCTACTTTCTAGCTCATTGGTAACGCATTACATTTCAAACACACCTCACTTATAATTCATGATATGGCAAAAGTCAGAGTGCGCTCGCTGTTTGCTGGATAGTCCTACCATACAGTACGCCTAATATATATACGAGGAACTGTCAAACATCCATATAAATTGGGTTATTAAAAGTATTTTTTCTTTCAAAAAATACACTAATTGTAGGCAAATTTTTTAATAAAAGTATGTTTTAAAAGTATAACTTCTACAGGGTGTTTCATAATATATGCGCAGGACTTCAGGATGTGTGTCCGGAATTTTCATAAAATAATGTGATGTAAAATAAAATATCAATCACTTCAGTCAAAATTTTTATTAATAGAAATACAACGGTCAATAGGTCTTTAATCATTAGGCATTATATTTTTCACAACTTGTGATATTGCTGGTAAAATTTCTTGCTGATTTAATATCTGCACCTTATAAAAATTTTCACAAGAATACACAAGTTAAACTATCGTTCGATAGATAAAAGAGAAAGTCTATTTTTTCATTCTGGTAATCCTACATGTGTTCAGATACTCGAATCTGTTGTGTTTGGGATGTAAAACATCACCGACTGTGACCGAATGCATTCGCGATTGCCACGTCATACGCTGCTGTTGGAATTGAAACTTCGGTCTGTTGGTCCTTACATATACTACGTGGCTTTACAAAATCATCGTAATGATGATATGATATTAAAATTTAATATATATTTGTCTGGGTATTATTAGTTTTAGAAAATCACAGTGAATTGATACGACCTTCGTATATCCACATGTTACCGGCGGTGAATACCGGCGTCGCATTCTACGTTCTCTGTAATTCGACTAAACTGTACACCGGCTCAACACAGTCAACAGTGCGCCGCGACGTTCCCTCTGATCGGCGCACTGATTCTGTACTCCTCTGATCTCGTCTCAATTCGTTTACAATCTGTACTGTACCAGTTGTGCCAGTAGAAGAACTCTAATATGCAAACTTTTTGTTAAAGAAACATGTTTCAAAATAAAAATCTCCTCATGCTGTATCTTAATTGGAACAGGTGATCAGTTTTCGGTTTTAGTTAACATGAAAAGAAACTAATTTTTGGTGAAAAAAAAAATACTTTTTACCCGACTCCGTGACAGCAAAGGCAGGGTTATGTTTTTCGCGCTATTTACGTAGGTATGTGGGATTCTTTATTTCCTTGTAGCATCCAAACGGCTGGATGGATTTTAATAAATGAGGTGGTTTTAGATAGTGGCTGATTACACAAAAGTGTAAAGGCCAATAAAACTTATAATAAAACATAAAAAACAAATGAGGTATGTGACCTTACGGAAAATTCAAAATGGCGAATACTAGACGCCATTTTGTCAGAATGTAAAAGTAATTACAATTATTTTATTTATTTATAATATTTTACGAACATTTGATTTTATAAGATAAATAAAAGTGGATGAATTCATTTCCACGACAACGAATACAATTATTTGTGTTTAACGATATTCACGTCATCTATCTGTACCTATACCTGCGATGCATAGACATACCCATTTTTGATCACATGCTGATCACATGAAGGATCTCTTCGTCAATATTTCATATAAAAATTATTTCATATCGTATATTCGCAACTTTTATATGTAACATTGTTGACAAATATTCCTTTTGTTGGTATGACCAAAAATCTTTCGCTTTTCACCCAGTATATTTTACATGGTGTACTTTGTATGTGTAGGTATAAACTTTGAATACATAACATGAGCAGTAGACAAGGATGCCATCTCCGGTGCTCTGGTATCACGCGCACCGCTACCAACATTATAAATAATAACCTATAAGTAAATCCTCTTTGATTATAAATCCGTTTGTGATCTGACACATGCTTCTATGTACCTGTATATTTGAGGAGTTTGTATTTGTCTGGTAGCGGTTGCTGTTTCTGGCAGAGAGCTATATTCTGAGCTCTCAATCATTAAAAATTAAGAAATCCCTATTACTTTATTTTCCATTTTTTCAGAGGTTTCTGGATTAGATATTAAAAATTCTTTTTTATGGCTTAAAATTTAAGTTTCTTAGAATAAACATTCGAATTTTATGGCTCTATTGATTGATGAGCATTGCAACCAACAGGTATAAACCCAGTGACAGGTAGGTTTAGCAGGAAAAACGGCCATTGAGATAGGTCTAATTTTATTTTGGGACACGACAGCTTCATTTTTATTTATTTCTTAGCATTTAAAACACACTTCTTGAAAATCGGTCCCATAGAACTTTTATTACATATTTCACTAAAGCTTCTTTATGCGCTGAAAATCATTGAAAAAATGTTGAAGCCGCCATGGTAAAATTCGAAACTTCTATTTAGCACGTCATCTGGTGAGACATTTTTTTATAAATGGCCCGCCCGTGTCCATCCGTAGCTACGTCCATGCATACAATATATCAGCATTCATTTGTCCCGAGAAAATTTAGAAATGGTACGAAAATCCGCGGTCAATGCAGTTGAATGAGAACGTCAGTGGCACAGTGAAGCCTTACCATATGTTATACTTATAATTGCCATCATATAATGTAAATCGAAACCGTTAGAAAACATTTTTTTAAATGAAATATTTCAGCTTAAGAAAATTGGATTGTAAGTTTGTTCATACATTTAGCTATAGTAAATTCCTATGGTATAAAATGGTTTCTGCATTTAAATTGAAAGGTTTTTAGTAAAAAAATAATAATCTGTTAATACTAAGAATTAAATTTAACTTTACAAAGTTACGTTCACTTACGTTTAAATTTTACTTCGTCACGTCATATCGATACCTTCATACCTACTGTTGAAAAAAGTTAGAAAATCGTCGACTATTTTATTAATTAAGGAACAATCAGTTTCGTTCAACTCATTTTTAACTCCTATTGATTGTTCTGCAGCGAACTTTAGCGAACATTATGTAAATATTGTATTTTAATTCATTTTAAAGCGAATATTAAAGATAATATTGAACAAACTTTTATGGAGAAACTTTGGACCTATTTACAGAATGTTCCAGAATTTCATTCTATTATAAAGGTTAATTTGATGACAGTATAATTAATATTCTTATTTATCTCTATAAAAAAATAAAATAAATAATAATTAAATCAAACAATAAAATATTTGATTTGATTAGAACTACAATAACGGAGTTTGATACTGAATCAAAACAAAACTATGTTTAGACGACAATATAGAGTAGAGTTTTTTTTTTTAATAAAACTTTCTCTTGATACCTACCCCTCTACTTCAAATTCTGTGAAAATCTAAAATCAATTAAATCGGAAAATTTATCCAATATTGGATATATTTACATATTAATCACTAATATTTACACGGGTCATTTCGTTTGAGTAACGGGAAAATAATCAATGCTTGTTTTTCTTTACAACTATAGCAAGTCTCTAGTGATCCACCTTTTGAAAATCTCTGATATTTGATGTTGATGCAAAAATCCAAAATACTATAAATAGATACACATTAAGCCATATTAATTATGTGCTTTTTCAAGATAACTTTCCTTAGAATTTCGCGTCATTTGTTTTTTAAATTTCGTTCATATTTGATCTGTGTACTCAAAATAAAAAAATACCTTTCATAGTTTAGAAATATATTATTATAATATAAATTATATATAATAAGATAATCAAAATTTGTTATTAATTTTAAATTTACGCAATTATAAGTATTGTTCAAGAGTTTGGAAAATCTCTGATATACTTTACAAATTTAAGTATAGCAAATATAGGGGCGTTTACGTAGACATGAAAAAAATTGTCAGAATATTTAATTTATAAATATCAATTTATGACTGTTTGTATTTTCAAATTTGGCATGCAATTTAGTACAGGTGGTCTTGAGTGCAGTTCTTTGAATAAAACAATTTAATTTAATTCTGTTGAGCTTCTTCTCAGACATAAAATAAAATAAAAATTATTATACCTCGTGAATACATGTGCAGTACACAAGCAACTTTGCTTATATTGGTTATAGGTTAGCCTAGATTGTTTTGTTTGTACATTCTGAATTCTGCTAAATATCATTCACGCCACGGTGTTTCCCTTAACCTTCAAGAAATGTTATAAGATTAATGGGCCCCACGTTGGCCGCCAAATTGTGATCTGATAAAAATGTCAATTACGACGTAACAGAACTTTGTGACAAAACGTGCTACTTTATTACAAAGAACCGTAAAAAATTGATGATATAATAAGACTTATCGAAACTTTTCTTTTTCTAAATTATTTTTAACTCAAAAAGCATGGCCCGTATAAGTACAACCACTGAGAGCAAATCGCACAGCTCATATCCCGTGAGAACGATACGCTAGGAACAAACAAATCTGAGTTTCCATGCGTACGGGGCGCGAGTGAAGACTCCGTGCGCACGGGGTAGCAGACAGTGTATTTTTTTTAAAATTTATCTATTGTTTTTTTTATTCGAATATCGCATAAAATTTGCTGGCCCGATTTTCACGAAATATGTACAGGGTGTTTACGGTCTTGGGATAAAAAATTTAATAGGAAACACGTATTATTCTATTTTGGTTTCACCGTAGTCGGGTAAAAAGACGTCTTGCAGAAATGTGACAATACAGCCACTCTACACAAAATGTAACTGATTGCATGAGGTTCTGCTGTCGCAGTGGTACCTATATTATATAAAAAGAGCAAAGCTAGGCAGAGATGATGCCACTTCCTGCAACAGATAGTGCTACCACCATTCCAACGGACAGACACCAGTTGGTGCCCTGACTTATGTTTTACTGCTGTATTGACAAACAGTCATATTTGTCTTCCGGTAAGATATAGGGCTTCGCCACCACATCATAACCAACAACATACGGAGCACATTTAGGTTGATGAAATGTAAAACCAGGACTACGCCAACCCAGACTGCTGCCCGCTTTAAAGAGGTGACATTAAACTAATTACTTAATTTTACTTTTTTTGGTATTGAGCATTACTAATGTATTTATTATTAATTTTTTCTTTGAAGCATTTTTTTTGAAAAAATAAGATAAAGAAGTTATTAAGATAAAAGCATGTTTAAAGTGCTCCTTATAATTTCACTGACCAAAATATTTTCTTCCAGTTGGTTTTATACTACCTTATACAGTGCGTTTGATTTCAACCAATATATTGACTTTACATGTGTTTCCATTTATTCACTTATTTTTATTGTAGATTATAGACGCGTCGACAACTTAGGTCATTAACGTCTTAAATATATTAAATAACAATTCTCTTAGAACTAAATTACATCACAAAACATCCATGAGCGGAGGTGGGATTCGAATCCACGACAGTGTGATCCAAAGGCTACTACGCTAACCGATGTGATTCCATTGGATTAACATTGAATTCAAGTTATATCAAATAGTAGACTCAGTCCATAAAAACTGTAGGAACGTTATTTTTCACAACGCCGCTATTGAAAATTCGATTTTCGGTACCGGTTCCGTTAAATATTTAACGCAAACGTTAAACGGCCCGAATCATATAAGAAGTTTACTTCAACCAAAGTTTTTTTATTGAGAGGAATTTTTAGTAGGAACATTTGGAAATTTAGGGAACTTTCAGTAGGATTTAGAACGCGCTCTGGTGGGAATTGACTTCAAGCATCTGACAACATTGACTATGTCTGATCACAGCAAAATATTAAATTCAGTTTTTTTGTTAAGAACGTAACTAAAACAAAATGTTGGGAGGATTAAAAGGTTGACCATTGATATGTCAATGCAGTTCGGTTGTCGCTTTAATTCAAGTAATATAATATAGAAATAATGTTAATAGAAGCAATAAAATTGCATTAAGTAAATTGTGTAAGCTGGCTAGAGTAAACAGATGATAAAATATTGGAATGAAATAAACATGTTTTCAAACTCAAATATTGTAAAGGCATCCCTGATTTTAAATTTAGATGTGAACATACTCGTATATAGTTTAATGAATTTATTTTCTAAAAAACTCAGGTCGCAGTAACAAACCCTGTGACAATACAATGTATTTGCTAATACAGGCATTTTTTTAATGTGAACTTAAATTTCTTTTTAGACAAAATAAAAAAAATTAAACCTTTTACAAAATAATAATTTTTTTCTTAATTTCAACATTATTATCAATGCAACCTCTTTCCGCAAAAACTAGTGTTTTATAAAATATGTAAGTACGGCCCTATCGGGCCGATTTTATCAGCACTAAGAATCGACCCTGCCACTTAAAAATGACCCTGCTCACAAATAATAATTTTTTTAAAAATATTTTGATGGAAATTGTAAATCTATGGCATTGTATTTTTAAGAGAAGGGGATTCCTCAGATTTTTTAATTTCCCCCCAAATAAGAGTAGTTTACTGTTGAACGAAAATCAAAAATTGCAATTTTTTCGAAAACGCTTCAAACGATTTTATTAATAGCTCGTAAATAGGTATGTCATTAATGATCCTACGAGTTGCCACCAATCATTTGTCATGGAAAAATCCAGAACGGGTAGTTTACTGATGAACGAAAATTCACGGTCGATGCAGTTGAGAGAGAAAGGAGCCATTTCGTCTATAATCTGCAATATCTACCAATTTGAAACATGAGATTACAAAATTCATATTATATTGCGCTTCATTTAAGACGCGATGTATAACAGTAACGTTATTATACCTTGTATAATAAATAATATGATACGAGATGATATTATTTAAGTAGCATGAAATGGTAAATTCCGGTACAGGAAGCAGTTGAATACAGTCTTAGTTCATATAATAGGGAGGCTGGCAGGAAAAAGGAGGAGGGAATATGACAATTGTAATAATGTATTGATACGGTTGTCGATAAACTCACTGCACGGATAATAAATTCGATATTATCTATCGACGTCGTTTGCAGTGTCTTTTTGTGTGCTTATTTTTATACCAGTTTATTTTTTTACAAAAATATATAGGTACCTACCTATTTACAATTTTTCACGTAATGAAACTTAAAATTCAAAAAAATAAAGATTGAAAAACCTTCTTAAGTCAATCGTGTTGGATCCAAAATTAATTTTAAAAGCAGCAAAAAACAGGAAAAATAGTTATTTTCGATGTGCGTGAAGTGAGGTATTCTAGTAGGCTTAAATTGAGACACGAGCTAAGGGATTGACGCATACACAACGAGATCTCATTGTGTATGCGTCAGTCCCTTTAGCGAGTGCCTCAATTTAAGCCTACTAGATATTTCACTTTAAGCGGACGTATCGAACATAATTTTTTATAACGACTGCTTCTAAAGTTTAACAGAGAGAAAAAAAAATTATGAAAACGGAAAATTTGCTCTTTTAGTCCTTAGAACTTTACAATTACAGACTAAGTTACGATTTAGTTTATTTTTATTAAAGTTATTAACTTCTGTATAATTCATTAAAAACATGACTCTCTCATGATGTGAACTTTGTACGCGCGATACTATATATAGGAACACATCGATCGATAGCCACTAAGTGCTTGTATTGTACAAAGTGCGGAAATTTCGAATTTATAAGATGTAGAGATTGTACTTTTACGCACGCTTTGGACTTTCACGCACGGTGACTGTACTTTTATGCACGCTTACTAAAATACGCCTCTTCACGCCCGCCTCACAGTGCTCGAATATTGAACTTTAGAAGCAGGAGTTATAAAAACGGTATTTTTGGAACACAGTTTCGCTATTACACGATTAGATAATTGAATCGAACCACGTATAATCTATATTATATAATCTAAATATATAAAAAAATGTCCTGATTGATTCATCAACCCCCAGGTCAAACCACTGAAGATATAAACTTGAAATTCGGGCGAAGCTGGACCGGGCCGCTAGTAAATTATAAAAATAAAATGATGTATTTTTGTTACTTTTTGGACTGAAATTTACCTTTTGTGCTCGGTGCTCCTGCTGTTTTGTAGTTCCGTATAACACGATTTGGAATTAAAAGGATTTATTGAGTTTATGTAGAATACATTTCACCAGTCAATATTAAATTTAAATTGTCAAAACACCAAAATAGTCAATAAAAAAACTGACGATAATATTTACAATTTTAAATTATTTTAATAATTGAAATTTTTTCCTCATAGTTTACCAAATAAAATCTAAAAACTTTTAAAACATGAAATGAGATTTTTCAGCTAGGGAATCTATTAACATAAGTTGTAAAAAATTACATAAGAAATCTAAAATGTGTAATCGTTTTTGTGGTTATTTTTAATAGTTTGATAAAATTATTGTGCATTATAAAATCGAAATAAGAAAATAACAATTTAGAAATGAATTGTGCAACACTGTGATGAGAAAATGCGAAACGACATTATATATCGCAATAATTTCTTGTCGATTTGTGCCAAGGGACGTAGCGTAGCACCCAATAACAATACCGATGTCCGGTCCGAATGCAATAAAATTTCCAACACATTTGAGTATATGCAGAACCTACAAAGAAGGCCGTTTACATTTACTGGCCAATCTTATGGCTTGTCGATTATATGACGTAGTGTACAGAGTTGGGAAAGTTGCAAAAGGTAAGGTTAAGCTATCCATAGTATTACTATATGAGCCATACTAACAGTAGTAATTTTGTGTGTTTTTCCAAGGTCTGAATCCTATGTTTGTCTTGGGTTCCTAATGTTGCGAGGGCATGTGGCGAGAAAAGGTGTTGGTTCCTTTAATCCTTGTTTGTTTAATCCTTATCATTTTGTGTCTGGAACATGGGATTAAATCCTTGAAGCTAAGGGGGGTTTATAAATAAATAAATATCCATTTACAGTCGGCTCCACACGCTTTCTATAATATGAATGATGTTGTCCTCTATTCTCTCTCTTGGAACTACAACTAGAGGAAGCAATGTAATCGCCACTTCACACATAACGTATTTAATCCTTTTTTGGTGTAATTATTGCTTCCTCCGCTATATGGGAAAGTAAGAATGTATACGTATTTAAAATCCCATGCAATTTCAACTGGTCGCCGATTCAAACTTTCAAGAGTTGCTGAGTATTGGAATTCTGTTACGTCTGGCAAGACGATTATATAATTTTAGCTGTCTTCCTACTGAAAGAGTGCTGTGACTTGTGAATGACACGTCGGACAGATTCATTCATTAACGTATATTATTAATTTTCATAAAGTTGTTGTGAATAAATTAGTTTAATAGTGTAGGGCAGGGGTCGGCATCCTTTTGAGATGGAAGAGCCAAAAGTTACAATTTACAAAATTTCCCAGTTTTTAAAGAGCCAAAAATTTTTATTTCAATATTATGGTTTTTTGATTAGGATTAGGATTAGAACCGTTGACGACACAGTGCACCAATAACTAAACAAACAGAACAGTGTTGCCACATTTAAAAAATGTCAGCTGTCCGTATACTCTCCACTCCACCTATTCTCACTTTTCTCTGTTGAGTGTTTTTATCCTGTTTAAAGTTTTTTTTGCAGTATAATATTTTGAGTTTTGAAAATAAAATTATATAATTATTAATATTTGCGCATGGAACTGGAGAGCCGCATCTTGACATCATAAGAGCCGCATGCGGCTCGCGAACCGCAAGTTGCCGACCCCTGGTGTAGGGGGAAGTAACAAAAATAAGTTTTTCCGAAGTATAAAGACACAGCCAACTACATGATTTTAAAAATTACACTACCGCACAAAAATGTTAAAAACTAATTAAATGGTGAAACCGCTTAAAACTCTAAAAATACTTTTGTAAATTACTAAAGGAAATTAATTACATACGCAACTAATTATTGTAACGTTTTTCCTCTTGTTCTTATTATATTTTTAACGTTAATTTTTTTTTAAGACAGATTCGATTGAATTATTTAAAATATTTATTTAAAATTATACTTGATCATATACATAATATACTTTAATTTAATGTTTAATTAAAGCGTACCAGAAGTCGATTTTAAATATTATTTAATTATTCACTTTTTTTATAAATATTAGATCAAAAAAAAACTATTAATATTTCTAATATTTTCAAGTGCTTTTTAAGTCCAGCAGTTTCTACTTAAAAAAATGAGAGATGAATGAATTGATTTTAACACGAAAAAAGACAATTTTAATGTCTTGACCTTAAGCAAGGTCGCAATCACAATCAATTAGATAAATGATTGCACATTGCATAATTTCTTACATTTTATGAATAAAATTTTTAAAAAAATATATAACTGATTTTATTTCAACATATTGTCAAAATTAATATTTTGACAATATGTTGCATTATTACAGTTATCTTCAGGTAGCCTCTCCGTGGCTATATGTTAGATGCTGTCGAAAAAATTTGACTATCATTCAAATTCGTTTATATAACTTTTTTTTTTCGAGGTCCCCTCATTAGGGAGGGGGCTACTCCAGTCTCCAGGTTGACTCTGCAGAACACCCATTTAAAATGTTCACGCGCCGCCATTGATTCAAATAACATAAATTATATTATGAGATCGACACAAGTCGACAAAAGTTGCATGGCACACAATGTATTATCTAAATAATTCTTTTCTTCTAAGTTTGAATAATTTTTTTGTCCGCTAAATTTCTTGAAGTGCTTGTTGATACGTCATGGCCACATTAAACATTTTTTGAAAAAAGTTGGCACGTAGATATGAGAAGATACACCATCCCTATCCTAAGAATATCAATATCTAAGGTTGAGTATACCAAAGAATCAAATAACAAAAATATTTAGTATTTATTAAATATTTTTTAACTTCCCATTGAAAGTTATTGTAATGGGTTCGAAAATCGAAATCAAAATGTATAAGACATTTTTATGTTTCAAGGTCACTATACTATTTTTACACTATTTTTTGGAAGATATCTCTGTGTGTGTATGTGTATGTGTATGTGTGTGTGTGTGTGTACGTACGTACGTACGTTTGTGTCCATTTATTTCTAAGACGAAATTTCGAGAATGAAAAATAATATCAACTACCTTAGGGTGCCAATCGACGCGTATTAACGTAAATATGATCTGAAAGAAGTTTTTTCAAAATCGGTTCAGCCGTTCTTTTTTCTTAACCAAATAGACTCCAAAAAAGTAGATTTTACACAATATCTCGCGAATAAAAAATTATATCGACTTCGTAAGGGTGTCAATCGAGGCGTGTTAACGTCATTTTGATCCGACATAAATTTTATAAAAATCGGTTCAGCCGTTTTTTTTTTTTTTTTTAAATTATTGTTAAAAATATATAATAATTATGTTTTAATGATTAAAATGATTACTTTTCTGTGTAATATCTAATTTAATTATTATTATTAAATATTTATCAAACTGGGAAGTTCGTCGTATGGACCTCAAGGGTCGCACTTTAGTCCTAATAAACGACCCACCTCACGGCTTGTTTTTGTATTTATTTAATAAAAAAAATGGAACCCGACAGCCTTGTGTGAATAAGTCGACCTTTGTTGCATCGGATAGGTTTTATAAAATAATATGAAATCGATAAAATAATCTTGATTTTTTCACCTGGCATAATTGGTAAAAATCATGAAAAAATTTAATCAAAACGGTAGGTTGTAAAATTCAGTTTCTCAATGAGAGATAGAAATATAAAATCATGTCTATTTCTTATCAGGCTCAAATTCAATACTGCCCTAAAAACGAGTCTAGCTTTGTAAAGAATAATTTTTGTACTGTAGTGTATTTTTTCAATGTATATGATTGAAACTTCTATCTTCAAAATCTACGATTTTCCTAATATATAGGTTCGTGCAGTACTACTTTTAACATTTCTTTGAATTTTTTGTCTTGTTTTGCGAAATTTTTAGCTCAGGTTCCGAATAGCGTCAGATGTTTAAATCTACTTGTTATCTCATGTAAGGTTGACCTATATAGCTAGGTGCTGAATACCATTATACATTAATTAACCTGAATTTCAACAATATCAACATTATTAATGACAAACTAACATTAAAATCGAACATAATATACGACACAATAATAATTTAACACACAAACACCCAATACTCATTAATCGTCCACATACATACACAGTACACACTCACACTTCCATTTCATCTACCTACTATATAAATCATAAAAACTCGAAATTTAAATTAGTACTTCACAATCCACAACATAATAGACATGCGCTTAGCATCATAATATTATAACGTGTTACGAATACTCAATGTGTGTTTTATAATAAAAATTAACCACACCCGAAGATGGCAACTCGTTGCTGAAACGCGTCGTGTTAACAGCACATGAAGTCACAAGACACAAAAATACAAGATATTTCTAATACTTCTTATTATTAATTAAGCTATAGCTATTTGTCATGGCTTCGATCGCGTTAATGCCACTTTTGACTTTTAAAAGTAACCGGATTTTATCGAACATAGGGAAAATAACATTGAGAACATTTACAATTTTCTAGTAGGCCATGGGCCATAAGGTCCAATGAAATTACCACTCATGTTTATTGTATAGGCAACATTTGGAACAAAATGTCTTTTCATAGACAATCATTGTTGGTTAAAAATTATTTGAATAAAGTAATATATTTTTTGCTATCAAGAACTGACCGAATTTTCGTCGCGAGTCGGATGGAACGTTACAACTATCAGTGGGAGTTATAAATTCTGCGTCGTTATCAAGTATTGCAACAATTTTAATTTAAACGCAGTGACACATTTTCTGTCATGCCGAATGTGAAAGCATTTCACTACCAGAGTTTCATTGTGAAACTTTGATAAAATTTTTAGACGACAGTGTCTTTTAGTTGCACCAGTAATTGTTTGCAGTTGGTATCATTGTACAACTATGTCTGTAGCACGATCCGATTTATTTTTAATTTATTTATTGTAGATTATAGACGCGTCGACAACTTAGGTTATTAGCGTCTTAAATACATTAAATAACAATTCTCTTAAAACTAAATGACATCACAAAACATCCATGAGAGGAGGTGGGATTCGAACCCACGACTGTGAGATCCAAAGTTCACGATCCGAATAGGCTATAATTTTGTTTATACATTTTTTGTCTGTCGAGATTTATATATATATTTGTGTTTTCGGCTAAAAACCGCAGAATTAAACTCGAAATTTTTGGAAAAATAGTTCATTATATTACCATTTTACTGTTGAATATCATACTTTAATAAATTGTATTATGATTTAATACGCTGTATTAATAAGTACACAAGGATTACTAGAGATACATTGCAGCCATGTCAAACACAAAACATTTAGAACTGTATTGGTACAGTAGGATAGATTCCTGCTAGAGTTTATCCACGACAGTTGAAATACTTGTTTAACATGCCTACGTAACTGTCTAGTGTGTTGTATCGAACCAAACCTATCTAAAGCCCAGCTCTTGTCAACATTGTGTATGAGCTTTTTAACTAATGAAAAGTTACTATATTTTTTAACAATTCGGTCTGCAATGCGTGGACATATTTGAGAATAAAGACGTAGTATGTCTACTGCTTTCAAAAATATTCTTTATCAAAGGAAATTGAAAAAAAAATATTTTATTTTCATTTCAATCTTTTTCAACCTTTTTTGTCTTTTATTGCTATTTATAACGTTGTCAAATGTTATTTTCACAACATTTTAAATTGACAAAAATTTATTGGTGAGAAAAGTTACCAAATCAAAACTATTCTTAACTAGCTTTCCGGTCTGGCTTCGTCCGGATAGATTTTGATCTTAGCAGCTAAATAATCAATTCTTTATATTTTACCACTTTTCCGTACTTTTATAGTTTAACCAGTGTACATAAATTTAGCTCAGAAATCGCGTACGGGATCTTCGACTTGCTTTACCTTTTTGCTTACTGCTCATCCTTCTTTTATCTTAGATTAATAATATAGACTATGTTACTCAGGAAGGAGTAGGTTTTACAGTGAACGAATTTTTCAAGTCGGTTCAATAGTTCTTGAGATCATCCGTGACAAACATATAAACATACACACTTTTCCTCTTTAATAGATTAAAAACTCTGTGTGTTTGTACCAACATCACTTTAGAACGACTGAATCGATTGATACACTATCAATTGGTACCAGAGGCCGAACATAGTGTATTTTTTATCCCGCTACGATCAGGTTAAGATAAGGTTTCTGTCAAAACCGACATTAACCCAAACCGAGTCACGGATGAGGGCTATAGTAAAATATAAATATAATATGTTTAGTTATAATCAGTTATCGCTGATTCATTCCATTTTTAACCGACTTCAAAAAAGGAGGTGGTTCGTAATTCGACTGTATTTTTTATTTTTTTGTTGTTACCTCAGAACTCCGTCATTTATAAACCGATTTGGAAAGTTCTTTTTTTATTGGATTGGGTATACCTCGAAGTTAAAGTCCTATATAAATTTTACTTAAATCGGTCCAGTAGTTCGGCTGATATTAAGAAAAGTGAGTAGCGGCGTGTGATTTCTTTAAGGTAAATGTCACTTTTTGACACATCACACAGCGTAAGAAATCGCTTTAATAAAAGTGAGTAACGGCATGTGATTCCTTTAACTAAAAAGTAAAAAATAAAAAACTTTTTAACAAAAAAAAAACCCCTTCAAAAAAGCCACTAAAAAGCGGAAAATAATAAAATTTTGAGGGCGGCGCCAATTTAATAAAATATGAAGTCGGTTAAAAAGTAGATATTACTTATTAAATCGGTACTTTTTTAATCGACTTCATATTTTATTAAATTGGCGCCGCCCTCAAAATTTTATTATTTTCCTCTTTTTAGTGGCTTTTTCAAAGGAGGTTTTTTTTTGTAAAAAAGTTTTTTATTTCATCCAACTATTCACAACCACTTTAAAAGTTATGATTCAAAACGTAACTTTAGTTTGTTTTACGTTTGTTAAGTGTTTAATTTTCAGTTAAGAGTTCAAATCATTAAAAAGTTAAGAAACACTAGAAAGCGAGCTAGAAAGTTTAAAAATCACTTTTGATTTTACCTTTTATTGTACACAAAGTAAAATAGGCATAAAAGGTTTACATAGATAAATCACTATTTGAAAAACTTCGAACCAAGCAATTTCAGTTTTCAAACGTTCAACTTTATATGAGACGATTTCGGTGTATACCATACACAGTGACAGTGTAAGAGCACGTGTACTTGTGTGTGTTAGGCAATCCCGCACACGTGTTTTAGTGGGCCATATTATATTTATTGGGCCGTATTCTGGAGGTTCGGCCACTAGAGGAAGGTGTGTGGAACATACATATAGAGGCGCAACGAGCATACAATAACTGCGGTCATAGAGCGGAACATAAAACGACATCGTTATATTATTATAGCGAGACTTTAATGCCAGTTCTTCTGTCTGTCTGTCTGTTACAAACTAAGGTTGAACACAGAAACCTGGAATTTGGTATAATGGCTAAAGTATTGCAGTCCGAAAATATTTCAGGGATCGTTTAAAAAATGCGTCCTTTAGGATTAATAAACCGAAAATTCCAACCAATTTTTTTAAATTTATGTAGCTTGTGGCATATAGGGCTCACTTTATAGACACTAATTTTTTTATAAATTTTATGATAAGTACGTTTTTATACCTTATTTATATACCAACAAAGTATGTCCCCGCCCTTATATCCAAAAGTATGAGGTCTAAAATGTAAAAAAAGCAGACACACATAGATAAAGGCTGCTAAAGATTACGGAAAAGCTATAGCAAAGGTCTGATTTTTATTAGTTTTTGCGATTTAGCACAAAATAAAGTCGCTATAGGACTCTGTGAATGATGCATGAATGATTCCGCTTCTTCTATTTTAAAATGTAAAAAACGGTGAGTATTGCGATTTACGGACAAAAATGGATACCTTCAGAATCCAGCAAAGATGCAACCTTCGTTGGAAGTGCGCTGTACATTAAGACAGTCCCATCGGGTGCTCCTGCCTCCTTCGTGATATCGGCACCGCCACACGCGGCTTGTCCTATGCAAGATCATCCCTGAACACACACCTCTCTTTCTATCTGCAATCCGGTTTTATTCAAATTGTAACAGAGATTTAACGACACAAAACGTTAAAATGTTTTCCCAATCGTCGAATTCTGATTTATGACGATTACGTTTGGTATTTTTATTATTTTCAGTTAAATATATTTTAAGGGTGACGTTTAATGCTTTTATTCAATTATACATTTTATTTTTTGAAAACCGTTATAGACTGAGAGCTGGCGACGTATGAACCTACCTTATTTTATAACGATTTCTTTTTATACGGCACTTATCCACTATGGTCGTTTTGAAGAAAACGATCGGATAGCGTGCAGGGGACAGGATTGAGAACCACAGGCTTGGTAAAAAATTACGATTTTGAAGTTATTTTGTAAAAGCTAGTTTTTTTATGACATTACTATAAAATTTTTGAAATTTGTAATAAAATTCCTTTAGAAATTATTAAATTAAATTAAATAAATATTAGATCGAAGATGAAAAATACTCTAATGGAAAATGCTATTTATAATTTAAAAGAATTTTTTAATCTGGGTTTTACTGATTAATTTTAGTGTCTTTTTACACATTGTTAAGTATATTGTTAATATTTTAATATGTTTTTATTATTTTATTGCGCTTATTGCGAACTGCTTTTAATTGTAGGTTATTGTATATTGTATATGCTTTTAATATTTAAGAATATGGTTTTTAATGATAATTTTTAACGTGTCTTTCATATAGCAAATATTTTATTGTTTGTACTGTTTATATGTGCGTATTGCATGTTGTTTTTAATTGTATAGATATATGTATTATATGTTTCTTAATATTTTAATATTGTGTTTTTTCTGGCGCTGTCTACGCTGTAATTGGCACAAATGAATAAAGGAAATTATTATTATTATTCATTGTGTATGTGTAAAACGCCAGACCGAAATATTGCTTCTAATACCGATGGATAGGAATTAGTAGGTATATAGAAATTAGAAATCATGAAATGAGGTTGTCTCATACGTCTCAAGCTCCTAGATAGCTATTAGTTTTTTTAAAGAAAGTTCTTAGATTTTTGTAATTGAGATAATTCTGGAATCGAATACTTATACAAAATAATTCAAAACTAGAAACGTAGCTTCAATGCATTAATAATTATCGAAGAATTCAGAAAATAAAAATAATGCAGAAAGAAACTACAATTTTTCGTTTCCACAAAGTTATGCATAATATACAAATAATGTAAATAATAAGTTTGAAGTATTCATATGTGACATATTGGTGCAAGTAGTCTTATGAATGTGACACAGGGTTTGACAGGGAGTTAAACAAGGACGTGGAGATACAGAGTTGAAAATTTTTAAAACACCATTTTGATGTGTAAAAATCTTCATTGTGCCTCCTTTCCTTATAATCCCCAAATTTCTGCTCGAGTGACTCGATGAAATGCCACGAGAGTGGTGTGTTTCGGAAGTGACGAAAGATCCACTGCCAGCTATTGATATATTCATACTAATTGCTCAGCTGCCAAACATTTTTGTGGTTATATTTAGCTGTTATCGTATTCAAATCTGAAATTTTACACATTTGAGAATCAAAAGATATCGGTTTCGAGTCAGTAAATTAACATGTTAAAAATGTAGGAAGATCAAACAAAGAGCTTTAAATGGTATTTTGGAAGCAATTTTACATTTGTGGCGTCATTATTTTACATACAGTGACAAAGTGATCCAACTAACCCAAAGCTTTAAGATAGTTCGACCTATCGCCATCTTCTGGTTGTTCCAAAAATACAAGGCACCTGAAATGCCAGAAATAATGCAAAGGAAACTTTTGGATGAAATTTTAACGGTCCTGTTACAACATCTATCAGTCAGTTAAATACTGTTAAATATGTATAAAATATGCGGGCATTAATTATGCGAAAGGTGGCCTAATGTTACCGTAGCATAATTTGGTTGATGCATCTACCCCGAAAGTAGACGATTAATGTTAGATTCTCGGTAGTGACCTTTTAAAATGTTTTTACAAATGTAATAATCATTATTAATATTACTTAATATTTTTAGCTAACGTTTCAAATTAATGAACGTATCTCGTGTGTCAAAACATGTGTATTTTCAATTTAAAGTTCAATGAAGAACACAATAAATAAAGCTACGATTTTAACGCATTTTAACCATTGGTTACCAAGGTTACAAAAAGCGCGTGATTTTCAAGAAGTTGTAGCGCGCTTACCATTAGTACCACAGAAAATTTGTAGGAATGAAAATTGTAGGAAAATTGTGTAAAACATCACATAATGGAAGAATTGCTTAAGTCGACCGTTTATGAGATATTTCGAAAAAAGCAAAAAAGGTGGTAAAATTTCGTAGTTCTTCGTTGTTTTTTAGAAATTCCAGAGACCCTCCTAGGCTAACATTTATTAGTATACCCTAAGGAACCATCATAACAAATTTGGTTCTCTTATCCGCCAGGTATCGGTAATCTTAAAATACAGTTCTAAGCTACCTCACTACTACCTATATTTTGGTTTCTATCAAACAACACTTTCTGTGATACCATGTATATTATACAATATATTGTATGTATTTGTACAATATGTTTGTTGATATAGCACTTGTCCATAGAACATCTATATCAAAGATATACGATCTTATATACACAGGATGTACTATAGAAATGTATTTTGTCGTTATATCTTGAAATTTTAAAATCCTAAAATAAGTTACGCCTTTTTAATATTTTGATATGTTTTGCGTTTAAAATTAACAGATCGATTTATATGTAGTTGAATTTCGGGTTGAAAGTTATAATGTTTTAAATGAAAAAATAAAAACTTACACAGCTAGACCCTCTTTGTTGATGATGCAATATTTCCAAAAACATTTGTCAGTAATACCAAAAAATGGAAATATTAATTAATTTTAACTGATTTTTAGGTTCATTCAGACATTTTACTACAGTAACTATAAATGAAAAAAAGTATCAAAATATTTGTACTTTTCATATTTCTGAATTTGGATATTTTTGGGGCAGTTGTCGAAAAAATTGCCATGTAAATTCCGCAAGAGAATAATTAGTGGATCAACTATATCACGAAGTCAAAAATAATCCATTTTCAAACTCATGTAATTTTTTTGAACACAACATTTTGACGGGAAAAGTCTCAGCTTTCAGTCTCTGACATTCAATTTCCCCGATGACATTTCTGTGCACCGCGGTACCACTTCAAGGCGAAGCGAACAAAAATTGTAATAAATTATAATTTAAAAAAACTAAAAAACACGCTTTAATGAACTAAAAAGTAAAAAATAATTAATTTTATTGTAAAAAAGCGTGGGGTGGTATGAAAATATGATACAAAGCACCCCACGCTTTTTTACAATAAAATTAATTATTTTTTACTTTTTAGTTCATTAAAGCGTGTTTTTTAGTTTTTTTAAATTATAATTTATTTTTGCTTTTTAGTCCTGGAGATCCTGGTCAGGATAATGGGACAAACTTATGGAATTATTGTATTGTAATCGGTCCTTGATAAGTGTGCAAAGTTTCAGTTCAATCTGAAGTTTTTTGCTTTTTTTTAGTCCTGGAGATCCTGGTCAGGATAATGGGACAAACTTATGGAATTATTGTATTGCCATCGGTCCTTGATAAGTGTGCAAAGTTTCAGTTCAATCTGAAGTTTTTTTGCTTTTTTTTTTAGTCCTGGAGATCCTGGTCAGGATAATGGGACAAACTTAGTGAATTATTGTATTGTCATCGGTCCTTGATAAGTGTGCAAAGTTTCAGTTCAATCTGAAGTTTTTTGCTTTTTTTTTTTTTAGTCCTGGAGATCCTGGTCAGGATAATGAGACAAACTTATTGAATTATTGTATTGTCGTCGGTCCTTGATAAGTGTGCGAAGTTTAAACTAAATCTGACCGTTCAAAGTTGGTCAAAATCAAGTTCAAAGAAGTCGGTTACAAACTGACAAACAAGCAAACAAGCAAGCAAGCAAGGAAGCAAACATACAGGTGAAGCTAATAATAAAAAGCGTGTTAAGTTACAAACTGACAAACAAGCAAACAAGCAAGTAAGCAAGCAAGCAAACATACAGGTGAAGCTAATAAAAGCGTGTTAAAAAAATGTTTGTAATTTTTTTCCAAATTTCTTGTAATATTGTCGGTTTCAATATTTCTAAATTACGGCAATTTGCGCGAGTTTTGACAACTTTCCAGGAATATTAGAAATATTGCCGACCGACGGCATATTGCAAATAATGAGCCTTCACTGGTAGGTATATACTCGTATACATATTGCGCGCCCTGTATACCTGTATTACACAACGTTCCACGTCTGATTCCGAGAAGAAAAACAATCAACAGAGTTGCCCAACTCCGGGCACGAATTTTTAAAGTTCCACCCACGATCAAGCTATTTTACTCTGCAGATTACCATTTTCTGTCTGACAAATAGAGTTAGCAGTCGTTCCTTTATAAAACAATGGTTTAATTTTAATGAATGGTTTAAAAATAAGTTAAAGAGTACTCTCTTTCTGGAAAAAATCCTATTCATTATTTTTTTCCAAAGAACATGATTATTACATGTCGCTTTAATATTTTACTCTTTAAGAAGTTTTATACAATTTCTAGTAATTATTTTAATTACTGTTTGTATAATATACAACTAAGATAAATAATCACGACAATACTTTCTTCACCTATTTAAAAGTTTTATGTAAAATTGTATGTCACCTTTATTTATATAATATAATGTTTCCTTTCTGAATTTCAGGAATACATCTCAGTATAGATTTAATTGCTTTGTCTTCAATAATATATTAAATAAATTGAGTTTAAGATTTTAGGTCAGAACAGGCCAGAAAAAGTGCCCTCTTCACATCTTTTTTAGATTTGAACTATATAGGGTCTATCCGGTAAATTTTGCTCTATAACAGCATACATTTATAAACCTATATTTATATTTCGAACTTATAGAATGATTTAAAAATGTGATCCTGGAACACAAGATAAGAACATAAGCGACAATGGAACATTTTCTATTTGATGCCCTACTAAAATGTTACAGATACAAATAGAGTGAAATTTGGAGCTTAACTATTTGAACATTTGACATATTATTATAGTGAACTAGCGGCCCTGTACGTGCTTCGCTACGTATAAAGTGAAATAATAAAAAAATTTAATTGGAACATCAAATTCATTTATTCAAACAAAAAAATATTTTATTAATTGCTAGCTATTTTAAAACACATATACATAGTACATTTGAACAATTCAAGACTCACCGTTTGTATGAATGCACTCAACAATATGTTTAAAAATATAAACACAAAGCAATAATTATCGCTGACAATTTGCTTTAATCGAAGCACGTTCAAAATGAAATGACCGCATGAATGACATAACAACATGTTTGTACTGTCAACACTGAAAAAAGTTTCAATTTGACAGCAAAATCCCCATTAACAAATTAATTCATTTCTTACAAAAAATGTGATAAATGAAGAACCGCTCGACCGATTTTGTGCAAACTTCACATAAACCATCTACTAAATAGTCCGAACAAAGCCTAAACATTTGGTTTGGATAGGTGAGCCCGTTCTTGAGTTATAAAATTACAACGAAAAGTGGCATTGATTTTTATATATTTAGATATATAATTGAAAACATAATATTGTGTGCCACCGTTTGAGAAACGATGCGCTGCACAGGCGAACAGGCGATATATTTTATGAAATTTAATATTTCATGGGATAAACTTAACTTTGTCATTAATGTCTTCTCCACTTTTCTTGACTTAACAATTTCAGAAGCGTGCATGCAATGTCTATACCGTCTATAGTCTCTACTCTCTGTTGCTCTAGTATATCAGGGCCATAAATTGTGACTTACGCTTCGTTATGTGTTCTTCTTCGAATGCTTCAACGACGCTCTGTTCGGAGGAAATGTTCAGCCGTTCAGCGTATTATTAGGGGTAACTTATTATCATATTGCATACACTATTAGAATACAGATTTCATTCTACAGGGATGATCAGATACAGACACCTGTTCATTAACTTCGACGAAATTTCATCAGGTGAAGAATTCAGCCGTTCAGTTATTAGCAATTAGCATAGGGATGTTATTACAATGGCCTACACCAACATTTTCCAGAAACGCTACAGAAATTTATATGACAGGTCTAGAAAAAATGGAGAGAAAATCAAAATCAGAGTGTGGCTATATATTTTGTTTTGCGTGAACGAATAAACCAAATAGACTAGAGCTGAAGCCTTTGAAAATGGTAAAAAGTGAAAAAAAATTATAGTAGGATGAAACCCATTGGAAAAGGAAGAGAATAGAATAAAAATGAAAGGAAAAATAATTTACGGGCGATCTGAGGCCGGGAAGTGGTAGGGGGTGGGTTTTTAAGGGTAAAAAACGGTTTATCTCGATTTCCGGCAAAACTACAAGTCTTATGGAAAAAAGTTTAATCGCAAAGTTGTAGGTAATAAAAAGATCTACAACTTTTGTATCACACTTTTTTCACATAACCTCAAAATTTATGTAAAAAATTCAAATAACCAAGTTTTTGGTTTTTTATTTTTATCTTTTACAAAAAACATTTTTTTTTTCACGAAATTTGGTGAAAACTTACCTTTTTATGTCCCAAACACATTGTAATTTTTTTGATTTAAAATATTTATTTTTTCACCTTATTTTGACTTAATATCGAAAAAGCACCCTAATTTTCAATCGAAAATTCTCACGTCAAAATATCTGCTTTTTTAAAAAAGTCGGTGAGCTTTTTGTTCGTTGAAATATCTACTTTATGATGGTGTAAAAAAAAATACATTACTACGGTAAATGTTCTCAGAAAATGCAAAGAAACGAGAAAAAAACTCGTATCCGAATTTTTTTTTTTAATCATTATGTACAATTTTGAGGTATTTATTAAAATTTACACTTTAATTACTCGTTTATTTGCATTTTCTGAGAACATTTACCGTAGTAATGTATATTTTTTTTACACCATCATAAAGTAGATATTTCAACAAACAAAAAGCCCACCGACTTTTTTAAAAAAGCAAATATTTTGACGTGAGAATTTTCGATTGAAAATTAGGGTGCTTTTTCGATATTAAGTCGAAATAAGGTGAAAAAATAAATATTTTAAATCAAAAAAATTACAGTGTTTTTGGGACATAAAAAGGTAATTTTTCACCAAATTTCGTGAAAAAAAAAATGTTTTTTGTAAAAGATAAAAATAAAAAACCAAAAACTTGGTTATTTGAATTTTTTTCATAAATTTTGAGGTTATGTGAAAAAAGTGTGATACAAAAGTTGTAGATCTTTTTATTACCTACAACTTTGCAATTAAACTTTTTTCCATAGGACTTGTAGTTTTGCCGGAAATCGAGATAAACCGTTTTTTACCCTTAAAAACCCACCCCCTACCACTTCCCGGCCTCAGATCGCCCGTAAATTATTTTTCCTTTCATTTTTGTTCTATTCTCTTCCTTTTCCAATGGGTTTCATCCTACTATAATTTTTTTTGGTTTCAAAAATTATCGACCCTGGTCTAAAATGACTTAAGCTCAACATAGCTTTTAACAAGGGCCACTTTTTTTTCTTTTGAGGGTTAGAGTGCACATTAAATAGGCAGTAAAACAATATTTTTGGGAATTTTTCACAAGATTATTTTGCAATATACTCAAAAGTGTATATGTTTCAATGTAATTTTAAGCATATATTATAGAGATAATGACAAGACGAGAACTATATTGAAATAACGAATGTTAATTCCGTTGACCTAAATTTGTGAAGAAACAGACACACAGACAAATGTCAAAAGTCGTAGATAATTTTTATTATAAAACGTGTTTCAAGATAAGTTGCAAGTTGCATGTATAGCCGGGGGTTTTGATAGCATTCACCGACGTGCCCCAGGATGTCGACTTTCCCTGCTGCTGGAAACAATCATCAAATTGTAATCAGAACATGCTTTAAATCACTGGCACCCGCGCGACGTTGGTCTTCGCTCGGAGGGCACAGCCCCACGTTACAGTTAGTAGTCATAGCCAGCGGCGCCCTAACAAAAATCAACACTACTACGTAGATACATAATATTTATGATTCAGGAAATTCGGGTAAATTGTCATAAGATTTAACAAAACATTGTCAAATCAGACATAAATTTAGATATTAGCCAAACGGGTCTTGGCGGAAAATTTTTGTGAAAATGAAATTTTTTACAAAAAGCACAATATATAAACAAAATATACGAAGAGGACTTTTACACTATCACAATAATTTACGAATTTTGTTTGTTCATTTTTATAAATATATAACTTCTTAGTTGTTGTTTTTTCAAAAATAATAGTCATTACAAATGTTGAGTTACATTTGAGTTGGGCATGCATTTTATCTTGACTTTGTTCACGTATTATAATGATGAACCTTAAACATTATTTATTTAAACATTTTTGTCCCGTTTGTGACACTAATGTCCCGTCGCTTTGTGCGACATCTGTTGCCATCTAAAGAGTGTCAGACATTCGTGTTCTCTTTCCTTCTACTTCCTGGTTTCCATCTCTTTCCTTAGGATCTACAATCTGTACTTACACATGTTGTATACTGGAGGCTGTTACTGTAGTACTATTTTTGCTCTACTACTAAATTTGCCCTTTGATTCTATTTAGTGGCGTAAAAAACACGACTGGAACAAAAAAAAAAAATAAAACACAGACCTTGTGACAGCTAAAATTTCAAATTATAATTGACTACATTATTTTTACGGCGTATATGCTTTAATATTATTTCAACATAAAAAATTGTAAACATCGAATCTACTAATAATTTTCAATTTGTATAATATTATAATGTTACATCATAAAGAATTTTAAAAAATTAGATAATGTTTGGCCTATTTGCTTCTCTTCACCAAATTTCGGACCCGCCCATACGCAGCTCCGCTATAGTCATGAATACCTTAAGTTAATTATTTCTTCTAAAATGCTGTTTCCTTGAGTGCCGTTCAGAGTTAATCATGTCTCTACCAGTTGTATGCAGTAGGACAGAAAAATAAAATTACAAATTATGACTCATTTTTGATTTCAAGAATTACGCAGCTAAGGGAAGATCGGATACAACTGAAACGTTATACAACTATGACAGCATCTAATATTTCTGTTATAATCAGGACCGTATTAATACATTTATGTGCCTTGGATTAACATCACGCGCCTTTCTGGATCTTTTGATGATTGAATTGAAAAGCTTCATTTTAGCAACATTTCAAATTGGCTCACTTGGGCGTCCGAGCTTGTCTAAACTCAGTATAGTTGCAATGCTAGTTTTACAAATGACATTTCGTAAAGTGTAAAAAAGTTTAAGTTATGTATGGTCCAGTTGAATGTATTGAATTATAAAAAAGAATATATTTGTGTAAGTATACTCTATATTGCAGTTTATAATTATTAATTGGCCACGTTTCCGGCAAGTTTTAGATTATACTGAACGATTGAAATCAACAATAATTCTTAACTTTTTGAATATATTGTATATTGCAAGCAGCTTTCAGTTCTGTTTCTCTTGTCCTCTTTGTCTGTCAAGTTCATATAGCTTGTTTCTCTAAGCACACGACATGTTGTAACCGGGATCTTCAAATCGCAGGAGACCAGTTCGGATATCAAACACTTTGCCGTTTCCTGCTGCCTCTCAATCGCAACTTTGGTCTTCTTCGATATTATTACTTATGTATCAGCGTCGAGACATTACCTCTGTATAACTGGCGACTCACCGATGGCGTATATCCAACTAAGTCACCAAACAGGGCTTCAGTGGATGTTTGTTTAATGTACCTGCCTATGTTTGTCGGATGGCGGGACCTAGGAATGGAACCATAAAATGCAGCTAACGTTTCATATCATTTAGAATATAACTCGACTGAATGTCAATTTAAAAATTTAACGTAGTATACAAATGGGGAAATGTTTTGCCATGGTAGTAGGACGTTCGCACAAGTTCAATATAATCTGCTTTGGTTATGTACTATTTATAATGCAGATGATGTTTGTAGGTTTCAGTACAATTGTTTGTTAATAAACGGAAGTAATAATGTAATTTATCCATATAATTAAGTAAAATTATTGATTTATAAATTAACATAGTTATAATATTTATAACCTAAGTATACAAATTTTATACAAACAACCATAATCACGTGACAAATTTTAGCATGGTGAAATTATTAAATAACTAATGACAATCATATCTTGTAATGGACGAATGCCAACTGGAAATTTCTAAAATTTCATCTTTATAATCTTCATATATTATTTTGTCATCACATATAAAATTTGTGTACCTACATGGAATCTATATTGTGAACAAACAAATTTGTACACTAAATTGGACAATTATAATCCGCATTTATGTTAAGTAAGTAGTTATTATTTTATCATAATTACTGTTTCTACTGCATTTATTTTGGATTATAATTTGATTGTACTAGGTCATGAATAAGACGATAAATTTGTCGAAACGTCGAGTTTAATGTAATAAGAGATTAAAAGATAAAGTTTTAAAATACATAAAAAATCGATATTTTTTTTTCAAAATCCCAATTGTACTGAAACCTACAAACATCCTCTGTTCAGTATAATGTATAATTGTATAACACATTAGTGAGGTTATATAGGTATACTAAACCACCCTTATATTTTTCGACATGTCCAAGATTCGCTCATGTACCTGTATAAGTAATGACTACGCAAACGTTATTAGGACTTAATGGTCTTTAGAAGGGTTAACCGCTCTTCTTGAACTCTAAATTGAGCCTCATTATGCTGGCCGAAGATCTTATAAGGCAAAAAGGGTGGCAAACCAGATCAAAGAAATGTAGGGTTTTCAGACTTGAAATAGAATTACTTTTTCGACCCGGGAGCTTAGCGCCGATATTTACAGAAAATTTTAAATCACAAAATTTAATAATAATAATAATAAATAAACAAACAAAAGAATGGTTATAAAAATAATTAAAGTTTGGACGTGGCTAACTGTTCTACGTAACAAAGGCCAACAAATCATATATTAAAAAAAAAAAATCACAAAATTGATTATGTAAAGCTTCATTAAATAAATTCAGAGTGTCCAACCCTGACTCTAGTTGCTTATAGGCATGTTTAAGATGTTAATGAAATTACAGTATTCAGGAAACTTCTGTGTATAAAGTAATAATTACATATATACACATATATATTTATTATCTTTTCAAGAAGAAAAATGTATGCAGTATTTTAATTAATTTAATTTTTTAAATCAGAATGTTGCTGTTAATTAATTAAAATTTGCTTAAGGTTATTTAAAGGTTTTTACATTTCATAATCATATCCATTTATGTCAAACTCTTTGATACTGACTTTCAGACTTTTTTGTATTTTATTTTACAGTGAATCCTCGTCAATTGCAGCTTTTCTGTTTGGAAAAAATACATTTCCATTACATATTAACATAATATAGCTGATTAACAAAGAAGGGTACGTACCTATTTCTCTATTACTTAAACTTTTATTCTTAAGTTCTTGTACAAAACTTTTATAAATAAGACAACAAAGTATTTATTTAAATTAATTTAAAAACAATTGTATGTACTCTATTATTAGTTTTTATACGCTGGTTCGCTCGCATTCATTTCGTTTTTGACGTTTTAATTCTTAGCCTAAACGTAGCCGAATAAAAATTATCGTATACTTCAAGTTTGGGTTCCAATTGATAATATACTAAAGTTTACTTAAAATCGGTCCAGCCGTTCTTGAGTGATGCTGGTACAAACAGACAGATACAGTATTCCAAAAAAAAAAAACATAATTACTAACAGAAGTCACGTTACTACTTTATGCATTAATATTGGTGATTAATATTTACACATAGGGACGACATCCAGCAGACGACAGTATAAAAAAATATGAACGTTTAATTGGTAGGTATATTATGATTGACATATAGCTTTTTACCGCAGCTTCGTTCGTATTATAATGTCAGTTTCGACAGAAACTTTATCTTAACTCGACCAATGCCGAATAAATTAAGTAGCCTATATAAGTTCTTTAAATTTAGGTATCATTGGTAGTATATCAACTTTAAAAAAATCAGTTCAACCGTTCTCGAGTTATTCTGATGCAAATAAATAGAAAAATCTGAAAGCACCTACCAATTACCAAAAAAAAATCCGCAAGAAAATGAAATGGCCCCGTTATTATTTTATATATATTATATTATTATTTATACATATATTAGTATTGATATTATTTACCTATATATTAGTATTGATAATTATTGGAATTCTCAGAAAACGTGAAACGAAAGACTTGGAAAGGGTTAAAACCGTATTCGATTTAACTTGCTCAAACTATACAATTTTAATAAGACGTCATATCCAACATTAAAAGTAATCAATTAGTATCAATGTTATACGTCACTCGTAAGTTTAAACAGTATAACAAACTGTCGCCATAACTAACAGGAGTTATAGAGTATATGAAGCAAGGAGTATAGACGACGTGAAGGGATACGTCTGTAAGCCCTTATGTGATAGCTGGTAAACGACACTTTAACCAGAAGTAAAGGGTGAATGTGTTGTGCTGGTGGCGGCGCGGGCGGCGCTAGAAGTGGCGCGGGGGGACAGAACACGGTGTATAATAAGACAGGGCACAAGATGTACGGAGGTTTCCTTAATATTGTACGCGACTTACGATCAGCCCAATTTACACTATCAGAAACCTAATTAACAAAATTATTGTAATATAATATACTGCAAATGAAAACTTGCAACAAAACACGTGACGCGATATCTCTCGTATTTTTAATCCGATTTTGAAGATATGAAAAGAGTTTTTGGAGCCTTAGGTATAACATTTTTCTTTAGAATAGTTTTAAAAACAGTTTTAAATTGCTCATTTCTTTTTTATTATGGTTGTATTATGGTTGCCAACTTTTAAGAAAATTTGGTAATTGCCAATAAGAAACTACTTCGACATTTTTTGGAACCAAAAATTATAATAGGTAAAGAGATTATGACTCTCAAAGTGAAATTAAAAACTTTTCAAATTCTATATGTTTCCATTTCTAAACATCATAATAATTATTAATTAATTCAACAATGAATTTTTAATCCACAAGGCATCCACTAGGTAGTGAATAGTATTTCTTAACATATCAGTTAGCATATTATGCCATCATGATTGTTAAACGTCAAACGATTGTTGATTGTTATAAGATATATAAGGAAAAAATCAGAAGCCACTGTCGGGACTTGAACCCGAAATTCCCAGTTTCCGGCTGGTTGAGTTGCCACTTACTCACACAGTGCCCCGACGGAAGGAACAGAGTTCACTTTCGGGACACTGTGTGAGTAAGTGGCAACTCAACCAGCCGGAAATTGGGAATTTCGGGTTCAAGTCCCGACAGTGGCTTCTGATTTTTCCTTATATACCTTATAACAATCGTTTGACGTTTAACAATCATGATTGCATAATATGCTGACTGATATTTTAAGAAATGCTATTCACTACCTAGTGGATGCCTTGTGGATTAAAAATTCATTGTTTAATTAATTAATAATTATTATATTGTTGTCCACAATTACCTAACTCATATATTGTTATTTAAACAACATCAATTTACCTAATGTAATGTGTGGAAAGTCAAATAAAGGACTGCTGATGTTAGTAAGAACAAAACGATAAAGCAGGTAACCTAAGTTCCAAGTTAAATCGATCTTAAGCAGTTTAGTGAAAATTATTTTAGTTGTTTTTACATGAATCCCGAATAATTTATTTGTATTTGTCTTTTAATCACCAATCACGAATCTGTAGACTTACACTCTAATGTTTGTTATACAATATACATATTACATAAAGTGACCATCCGTCCCGATTTAGGCGGGACAGTCCCGATTTTGAGCCACGAGTCTCGATTCAACAAGCGTCCCGCTTTTGTCCCGTTTTCATTAAATCACGTGCATTAAGAATGTTTATTTTTTGTCATTAGATATTTTTAACCCACTCAAAGTATTTTATTTATCAATAATATTATTATATAAAAAATAAAATAAATAATATTTAAAATAAAAATATTAGCGAGTTTTTAGGGGTTTCTAGCGAGATTTTGGGGATTTTTAGCGAGTTTTTGGGGGTTTCTAGCGAGTTTTGGGGGGTTTCTAGCGAGTTTTTGGGAAATTCTAGCGAGTTTTTTGGGATTTCTCGCGAGTTTTTTGGGATTTCTCGCGAGTTTTTGGGGATTTCTAGCGAGTTTTTGGGGGTTTCTAGCGAGTTTTTGGGGGTTTCTAGCGAGTTTCTGGGGGTTTCTAGCGAGTTTTTGGGGATTTCTATCGAGTTTTTGGGGGTTTCTAGTGAGTTTTAGGGGGTTTCTAGCAAGTTTTTGAGGGTTTCTAGCGCGTTTAAGGCTTTTTTGGGCGTGGAACCCAACGGTTGCCTACGCCGGGTTTTTATAGACCTTGTCCCGCTTTTTGATATTCAGGATTTGGTCACTTTAATCATACATAATATATATATTATTTTTATTTATATATTGTATTTTTAATTAATAGATAGACCTAATAATACAAGATACTGATATTAAGCGTGTAATATGTAACAAGGCGATGTTAAATAGACTTAAGTAAAAGGAATGTTAGAGAGAGACGGGTAGAGATGCTGCGGACTCGCTGATAAGACTTGCCGACCGCTCAGACACGTCCTCCGGGCTGTACGACCATCCGATTCTTGAATACTTTATGACCTCCTTAAGAGCTTGTTGCGAACGTATCGCAGACGTGCGTGTTGAAGTGAGAAGGAAGCGTGCGTTGGAGCGAGAGGTAATTATACAAATGAAATGAAACGATATCGAGGACGGGAATCCGGACGGATGGCCGAGTGTATCATTGCAAGAGAGTTATTGCGACAAGCTGTAATGCCCTGTTTCGGTACACACACTTTACTAAGTGTGTGTGTTTAACTATACGTGCCCTCAGCTAACAGTTACAGCTATAATAATGTACCCGAAGTACGGAGTGTCTGCGGATGTATGAGATTATATAACAGGAGATTTGGAGTCGAGTTTTACTAACTTTATTCAGTCCTCTTCAAAGAATTAAAATATCTATCGTATAGATGTGTCAGTGAACTCGATATCAGATTGTTTTTATTATGTGAAAATTTATAATTAAATTGACAATCAAAATTATAGATAAATATGATCATATTGTAAAACTGTATGGTAATTTCGGTAAAAATCTTTATTTTATTTAAAAACAGGACAACGGTACATTAGCGAATTACTAACACAATTCTTTACAATTATTGTTTATCTGTCTCTTCATCTATATTCACAGTTATTTATAACTGTTATTTGTCATTGTTATTTATAACTGTATTTGTCACTGTTATTTATAACTGTTATTGGTCACTGTTATTTATCACTGTTATTTGTCACTTTTATTTATCACTGTTATTTATTTGTCACAATTCGCTGATCCACCCCCTCCAACGTTCCAGGGAACAATCATAATGTTCACTATTTATTTATCACTGTTCGTCCGAACCACTTCTGTCTACGTTCCAAAGACAACTCTTATTTATTTATCGCTGTTATTTAGTTATCACTGTTCGCTGTTCCTCTCTCGCTAACGTTCCAGAGTAGACTGATTCCAATAATCGTATCACCTATACTTATAGACTTCTAAACGCACCCCTAAGATTAAGGGAGGTGTAGAAACGAAATCCTGAACCTTTCTTCTTTGTTGAAACATTAGAATCTTCTATTGTTCCACGAGTGTGCGAAAATCCTTTCCGAATCCTTGTATTGGCGATTTCAACCGGCGCGCTTCGATCCATTACAATATTTTGCATGATTAACTTGTTGAAAATTTTAGATAACAAAATATCACATTTTTAACAGCCCTCCAGTGTTTCCAATACCTGGTATGTAACACGTATGCGTCTATGTTATCAGAAAATGGCCCAAGTAATAATTATAATTTTAGTTATCTTTTGACACAGTGTGCTGTGAATACATTCAGTTTACGTCATGTACGTATGTCAATTTAAATGAAACCTAGACTGTTTCTTCCAATTAAAGTTATCCTATTGTGACTTATGTGGCAGTCCTTATTTTTTTATTCGTTTATAGTTTATACCAAGGGTGCTCAGCATTTTAAGTCGATCTTTAATTGTTTTAGAAAATATTTTTTTACTTCCCACCTCTACTATGGTAGGGAAGTAATGGATTTAGTCCGAAAAAAATATTTCGAGATTTTAACAGATTTCACGTTTTGAGACCCTAGCAATCGTTTAAGATCATTTTCTGACTGATGTCTGTATGTGTGCGTGTGTGTGTGTATGTGTGTGTGTGTGTGTGTGTGTGTGTGTGTGTGTGTGTATGTGTGTGTGTGTGTGTGTGTGTGTGTGTGTGTGTGTGTGTGGGTCAATTTTTCGCCTTCGATATCTTAAGAACGGAACTACGTACGGGCATTCCGATTGTTCTATTGCGTTTATCAGCCTTTAACTTAGATCTGATTAGATTTTGAGTCAAATCGGTTCAGTGGATCCTGAGATATTCAAAAAAACGTTCTCAATGTCACGTATTAACATAGGTAAAAAAAAATATAAATGAATTCTAGATGTTATAATATGAAAAAAATGTAAATATTTTTTTTCTCTAAAATGTATAGTTTTCGAGAAAAAAATATTTTACTAAAAAAAATAAAAATTGTACGTAAATCAAGGTAATCATGATTTTTGCTATATTAAGCTAGCCATCAGTAGATCACCAAACAAAAAAGAGGGCCATGCTTTTTTCAAAGAATAAAAATTAAATTGTGTTTTAAAGACCACCAACAGCTAAGGTTATTTGGGCCCAGTCAAAAAATAAAAAAAAGAGTGTTTATTTTTTGCAAATATTTACTAGGTGGGAAGTATAGGACTGGTCATCAGTCGAATTTTTTAAATCCAGAAAGTAAGGTCTTAGGTCCTGACAAACCATTCACCAAATTGTTAAACACTTTCTGAGGAGATGCAAGGCCAACCATCTAATTTGTATTAATAGTTAGGTAATATATGTTAACATTGAGTGTGCAATGTCTTGCGCAAAAAATAAAAATAGTGCTTTGTGTCTTGAATTTTTATTTCTATTATTATTTTTTATACATCTGTCCTTAGAGTAAACGTCATAAGGCATGCTAAATGTTCATAAGTTTAATAGGCCTACCAAATCTCAACAATCTATTCTAAAAGATTGGTACTTTTCTGGTAGTTACAAAATATGTACAAGGTGTCTCAGATCGAACAACTACGGATAGTGCAGTGAAATAGAGAAAACAATTCTGAACTGAAAAGCCCTTAGACATTTTTAAATCCGATGTACCGTTAATTACATATTAATTAATTAATTAATTATGACCAATAAATTTACTGGAATATAAAATGATATTAATAAATCACGCCTACTTCCCCTTCGTCGATGGCGAGAAAAGAGATCGCGACGAAAAATGTGAAATAATAAAAATAGATCAAATTATAATTATAATTATGCTGTATTGTTTATTTCTTTCTCTTTTCATTTTATATTTTTCGTCGCGCTCTTCTTTCTCGCCGTCGACGGAGAGGAAGTAGGTTTCTAATTATCTAAACTGACTTTAAACTAACTGTGAATCAAGCTTTATCAACAAATTATTACATAACTTCTTCTTTATTAGCTAACGTTATTAATTTTATCTCTGAAATAATTTTTTCTTTTGTCGAATTGCTTTTAATATATCAGTTGTATTTTAGAAAGATTTTAACTGATTTTTCATAATAATTGTTTTGATAAGCGAAAGTAAGTATACTTGTATTATTATTTAGTAATTATAGTTTTTTCACCTTCAATCTTTTTTTTGCTAAGCAATCATTTTCATCATGTTAAATTTTACTTATAAAATCAATTCCATAAAAATTTAATGTTAAAGTTATAATATAATTTTCCTGTCGAGTTCCAAAAAAATGTTCAATTACAATTTTGTATGCTCAAAAAAGTGACACAATTATATTACGGACATAATTTTTTATTTTCAAGTTCAATTAGATGGGAGGTGACAAGCATTTGAAACGCAAAAAAGTGACCTTAAGACGGTATTCAACATCGGAAACAGAACCACAAACTACTGAAATTCAACCTGATGATGATTCTCAAAGTTCAGTCACTTCTATAAGTGAACTACCTGAAAAAAATGTAAGAAATTTTTATTTTGTTGAATCTCAATCATAACTAAATTTTGTATATTATATAATTATAAGTTAGGTACTCTGAACTGAAAATGGTTTTTAATTAATAATAAAACCCGAATTAAAACCAAAATTAAATATTGTGATTTAATTACTAAGAAATAATTTTCAGAACAACACTGTACATCCAAAAAATGAGCAACTTGAAACAAAAGTACATTTTTTATAGCTTAACTAGCCTTGTTTACCCGGTGTTGCTCGGGAAGAACAGCCCCTATTATAATATCTTAAATGTGTTTTCTACCTATTTGTGGAAACCTCATAAAAATCGGTTGAATAGTTCCCGCAAGTCTAATAGTATTCAGTAATAGTAAACAGAGGACAGATATTGCCTTTTCTCTATACATTTAATAAAATTATTGTAGGAAACATTTTGAACAAGATTTATGCCCTAAAGTTAACCGTGTTTCCGAGTAATGCATATTATTTTTCACAATTCTATTGACAATTCGATTTGAGGTACCTGCAATTTGAGCGCGCAAAAAAGTCGTAAAAATATTAGATCTATCAGATCCATGTGAAATTCATATGGGGTTATGTCTGCCAATTTGACTTCTCGAGTATATAATATGTGAATTGAAGTTGGCGCGACTCAATCGCTCTATCTTTCTCTTAACAACGTTATAAACAGAGAAAACCGACAGTTAAAAAGCTTCAACCCAAGGGTTGAAAATCTCAGTTTCAACCCGCTAAACATGTACCGAAAATCGAAGTTTCAATAGTGGCGTTGTGAAAATATATTTTATTGAACTTTTAAGTGTATTAATTGTTTCTAATGAAATTAAGTTTTAAGAATGATTGCAAACTAAAATAAAAAGCATGTTCTAATTTTCTTAAATGTCTACTTTTAGGTGTCTCAAGAAGAAAACTATGAAAATAATGAGAAGAAAATTGATTTTCCAGCTGAAAAACAAGGTTTAGCATATTTAATTACACTTAAACTTACAATTTTATTGTCCGTCCGTATTTATGCTTTATGAAAGTGTTTGTAAGAAATTTAGAGTCTACCATTTTTTATTGAAATCCATTCTTATTATTAAGTTTTTCAAATAGTTCAGATGCCTTTAAAAAATTCTGTTAAATAAATATAATTTCCACATAAGAAAGTTTTAAAATTTGTGTGTTGATGTGTTACTGAAAAATAATATTTCTTTTAGAATCAAGCAAGAGAGAGGATATAGAAAATTATGAAGATTTGCCATGTGAAACTCGCAACCTACTTATAAAATATTGTATTAGTAGTCAATCAGTAAAGCCACAATTGGAAGCTTTGCAGGCATGTGACACATCAATAATAGGGGGGTTTAAGAAAGAAGATTTACTAACTAAGATAAATTCAATATCTACACTTGAGAGAACTCGATCTATTTCAGAAAATACGGAGATGAATTCTCCAACACCCAGCTTATACGATGAAGATTACCTCTTGTCCACTGATGATGAGGATTGTCAATTAGGTACGAGAGCTTTTAATAATAAAGGTCTAGCTGAAAATGTACGGACATTAATGCAAATGTTCGATTTAAAGAACAGATCTAATATTTTATGGATGCCAAGAAAAAATAAACCTTCGTATGTGGATGAAAAGATACCTGATGCACCAACAAAAATAATAAATAGTGAAACTGATCCATCAAGTTTATTTTCTGAAACAGAAGAAAAGGAAACTTTAAGTATATCACCAAGTCGATCTTCTGAAAGAGAAGAAATGGAAACTGAAAGAATATCTGCACTGAAAGTATCTGAAACTGTACAATGCATTGAAACAGAAGAATTTGAAGCAAAAATATCTAAAGAGAATGTTGAAAAATCGAAAAATTTTCCACCTTCACCAAAACCATTCAAAAGTAATTTTGGCAAAATTGTAAAACCGGAGGATGCTGAACTAGTTGATTCACAATATTCAATTTTCTATAATTTTGAAGACATGCAGAAGATTTTGTCTTCTGCAGAAGAATTTGAGCCTTTAAACTTTGAAAGAACAAATAAAATGGATAAAGAACTGATTGGTGGTTCACAATATACAGTTCCTTGTAGTTTTGAAACCTTTTCGAAAACTTCATTCCAAAATTTGGAGAGTGCAACTGAAATAAAATCTAGTGAAATAATATCTAGCGAAGTTGCTGGCGAGTCGAAATCACTGCCATCAGCTTTAGAAACGAAAACACTAGAAAATAATTCTGGAGTGATTCCTGATTCACAATATTTACGTCTTAAAGATTCTAAGAAAGATTTAAACCAAAATTTATTTTATGCATCTCCTGAAAAAAAAACCGCTGAATTTGAAATCGCTCATTTTGAAGAAAAATCTCCAGAAAAACTTAATTATTTTGGATTTAAATGGGATAATTCTGAATTTGTTCCTGATGCACACTATTCAATTTTCCGTAATTTAAAAGATATAGACAATGTTGCAATTGAAAATACAACGAAAGTATTAAATGACATTAATGGCTATGGAGAAATATTTCAAGAAAATATTGACAAGTCCGACACACTTCCATCGTTTGTAAAAGTCACCGAACCTATGTGCTCTTTTGGACGTTCGGTCAATTTTGATTTGATTCCTGATTCACAAGAATTATTTTCCGATTGCTTTTGTTTTGAAAAAAAACTTGCTGAAACTCAAACAGTGTCTTTAACAGAAAAAGGACAATTTGAAAATTCTAGAAAAAAACATTTAGAAAATCCTGAAACATTTCTGAACCCATCGCCAATGATAACTTCAACGCGATATATCTTTCCCTCTAATGAACTTTTTACAGACAAAGATATTTCAAGGAATGTTGAATCTGTCAGTTATGCTAAAACACCGGATGTGTCCCCTAGTGCAAATCCATTTAGTAAGCGTAAAAAAGTTTTAGAAACCGCGGAACTTTTACTTTCAGAAGCAGACGTTTCCTCATCACCCAAAATGAAGCAAGTAATTGATCTTGAAAATTTAGCAATTATATCTAAGAAAATTAATGAGAGATTAATGATTAATAAGAGATTACAACATAAAGCAACTAACTCAGATGAATATTTGACTTCAAAACTTAGAAAATATTCTAGATCTAATGAAACTTCTCCGAAAAAAATATTAATTTTAAATCTGGAAAAAACTGACGAGCTTGCTGACGTCGATGTAACTAGACTCCGCAAATATTTAGATATTTCACGTAAAAGATGTTCCTTATCACAATTAAATAAAGTCAAAGAATTCCTACACCCAATACATCCTCGCAAAATGCGCGAGTTTCCAAGTCGTACAAGAGATATTTGGTCTATAATTATCAATGAACCGTCTGAAGACGTTAGGCTTGGTCTACTGGAATATCGCAATTACATTGAGTGTATTCTTATGTGGGCAATGGCGCCTTTTGAACCAATCACTTATTCAGAGTTTCTTCCACAATTTATGAATTCCATAAAAAAATTGTCTTATCACCCAGACACCGATATTCTCGAAGCACATACGTATGTGGAGGATTTATCAGCTCTTTTCAAACAGCAATTACTAGAAAAACACAGAGGAGTTAAATACTGGGCTTGTATAAGCAACGATATTCAAAGATTGAAGCATATCCAAGAAAGTCTAGATCGATACGAAGAAATTAAAGCGAATGATGATATTTCGAATGAAATGACATTTGAATCTGCGGTTATGTCAGCTACGAGGCAGTTACTAATTTCTGACGTGAAATTCAAACTAATCTCGAGAGATAAATATAGAATGGTAGTTCGTAAATTACCAGTCGCGAAATATGGGAACGTAGAAAATTTATATTTATCTGATTATTACTACGAGTATTCGCGTTTGACTGTTAAAAATCTCTTGGCGCTGCACCCAAGAAGCGATGAGTTACTTGATGCAATTGAAACAGCTCATAGAATCTTATTTGATCATAGTCCCTATAAAATATATTTCAATGCTTTTGAAGCTTATTTTAATAATGTTTTGCTCAAAATTTTAATTAGAGATACCTAGAGCAATAATTTTTTTAGAGCAATAATAATTTTACGTGTTTTTTAGTATGTCATATTTTTTAGAATTCTATAATATTAGTACCCTGAATATTTAAGTAGGTATGTAAATGATTTAATTTAGATACGCATAATTCAAAGAAAGAAATCAAATAAAATTTTTCACCTACCGCCGGCGGAATTTGGACTCAAATTCTTTGATTTCGCGTAGAATGCGTTAACCAATGTAATGTTAGTGCATTCGACGCGAAATTGAAGGATTCGGATTCGAATCCCAACGGTGAAATATAACATTTTTTCAATTGATTTCTTTCTTTGAATTATACCCTTTTATGGTGATGTATTTACATTTTTTTAAATGCTTATTTTTAGAAATTATAATGATTCACAGAAAGTTTTCGACTAATTAGTGAAGTTTATTTAAACTTGAGTTTTTTTATGTAATTTTAGGGTTCCAAAAAACATTTCAAACGTTAAATTCGCAAATTATAATTTTGTATTAGAAAAAACCTAGTTAAAAGTATTTTAATTTGTTTGATTTGATTTTTTAAAACTTTGCTTGGGATTTAATTAAAGAAAAATAATTTGTTATTGATTTTTTAATGTTGTGCTTTTCAGAAATAATTTTTTCGATATCTTATAATTATTAGGTATACTTATTTTTTCTAAAATCTGGATATATTTTTTAAATTCTAAACAAAACACACTTCTTGAATTTTGAAGCCGTTTTTTAAATGCAATGGTTTTATGGTTTCATTTTTATTATGACGTGCATAATTTTTTATGAAATGTCAATATTAAAATCATATTTGTGAAATAATTGAATATATAATAAATAATCAAACTAAGAAAATATGTTATGTAGCCATTAAGAATTAAAAATATTGTCAGTATATTGTAATTCCCGTATTATAAATTGTAAACTTTGTAATTGTAAATATTGAGATTTTTCACATTGTATAATTAATAAAATGTAATTAAATGATTAATACTGAAAGATTTTTTATGTTTTATAATTAGCCTTTGGGCGTAACGTCAATTTAGATCTAAAAATGAATTGAAAATATGAATTGGTGCTAGGCCCAAATAACCTTAGCTGTTGGTGGTCTTTAAAATACAATTACAATCAATTTAGATCTAAATATTATTTTCTTAACCAAACATATCGTATAAAAAGCGCTTTATGTTTTGAATTTGAGTTCGCGTTGATAGTGTTTTTGGAAACACGTTTTCGCTTCTAGGTGTCGTACAGAATATCTTAAAAAACTCACACGAAAACAGAATTACAGACAGAGGTATCGTTACTATTTTATATACTTTATATTATATTATTAATTAATAAAATAAAAAATTCGACTGATGACCAATCCTATACTTCCCACCTAGTAAATATTTGCAAAAAATAAACACTCTTTTTTTATTCTTTGAAAAAAAGCATGGCCCTCATTTTTGTTTGGTGATCTACTGATGGCTAGTAATATAGCAAAAATCATGGTTAGGTACCTTGATTTACGTACAATTTTCTTTTTTAGTAAAATATTTTTTTTCTCGAAAACTATACATTTTAGAGAAAAAAATATTTACATTTTTTCATATTATAACATCTAGAATTCATTTATATTTTTTTTTTACCTAAGTTAATACGTGATATTGAGAACGTTTTTTTTTAATATCTCAGGATCCACTGAACCGATTTGACTCAAAACCTAATCAGGTCTAAGTTAAAGGCTGATAAACACAATAGATTAAACGGCATGGCCGTATGTTGTTCCGTTTTTACGATATCGAACGATCAAACGCCAAGTGCAATTCGGCGCCAAAGTTCAATAACGGGAATTAACAGGGATTATAGTAAGCTTCATAGATTTTCACACTTTATTCGATTACTCCAGATCCCAGGGGTGGAGGAATTATTTTTCTGAAATAAAAAATGTAAGTTTTAGTTTGCTTCCGGACAAGCAAAGCAATACAATAATAGTAGATTGTATCTTTAGTAATAATAAGAAGTATTAGAAATACCTTGCATTTTGGTGTCCGTCTTGTGACTTCATTCGTTGTTAACACGACGCGTTTCAGCAACGAGTTGCTACCTGAAGATAGCAACTCGTCGCTGAAACGCGTCGTGTCAACAACAAATTAAGTCACAAGACGGACACCAAAACGCAAGGTATTTTTAATACTTCTTATTATTACTAAAAATATAATCTACTATTATTGTATTACTTGGACTAACACTCTAAAAATGTATCGTATTTTTAGTGTCGTAATGGGGTTCATTACTGACGAGTTGTGACAGTATATAAAAACGAGCGATAGTGAGTTTTTAGTCATACGAGTCATAAAACCATTAAGCACGAGAAATATACCTGTGGTATTTTTTGCCATACCCACTACAAAATACCTACGTTTCACTTCATTT
Source organism: Mongoloraphidia duomilia (assembly GCA_039654895.1). Taxonomy (NCBI): domain Eukaryota; kingdom Metazoa; phylum Arthropoda; class Insecta; order Raphidioptera; family Raphidiidae; genus Mongoloraphidia; species Mongoloraphidia duomilia. The sequence continues at coordinate 42,510,367 of CM077524.1, read as the reverse complement.
CCAGTATTTTCAAAAACATTTGACAGTTCATTTGGGTCGCCATCTTTACATTTACAGCAGACCATACCTATAGTATGTAATAGCAGACGAATAGACCGAATAAACACAAGTTACTATGGCAACCGTTTACTTACCGCACTAATTATGTACATTAAAAACACTTTCTGCACGTCTGCCTTTGCTTTGATCAGCGATTAGCCAGTCCGGGTTTGAAAGTGTCTGCCTGTTAAATGACCCAATACAGGCCGGTATATCGTACATGCATGGAAAAACTGTTTTGTAGTGTGTATGCGGCAAAAAGTATATTGCAAATTTTAATTTTTTCGTTGAAATACTTTGATAAATTTTCATTATTTGGAAATTTGTTTTTAGTATAGTTAAGCACGATACACTAACGTAGTAGTTAAGTCTGTCCAATTCAAGTCTGTCCCAATGTTAATTCACACAGGCCTGTGTGTTCGACGCATAGGAAATCCGTCTCTGGGACTATGTTGGTTTGTTACACGTTCATTACTTCGATTTATTTCTTATTGCATTGGTATTTAAAATTTAAAAAAACTCTAACCGTTTGAGTAATCGTATAAGTTTGAAGACTAGAAAGAAAAAAAATGTAATTGTAAGTTAGGAAATTAGAAAGGGAAAATGGAAATTTCTACTTTCCAAACAAAAGACACACAATCCTAATTTTCCAAGCCAACCTTCGAGAGGGAGGTACTAATCAGTTATTCTGGTCGCATTTATGCGTACACGTGTCCACACGTGTGTCTGTGAAGGGAGTTCGAGTGGAGTGAGGGGGAGGAGGGAAGGTGTGTCGCGGGTCACATACATATCTCTTCTTCTCCGGTCGTCTAATTTCCGTTCAGCAGAGAAGAGTCGTATAACGAATTCGAAGATCTATTACATAACGCCAGGTCGACCTCGCACGTATGTTATACAGATGTGAAGGAATTTATCTGGAGTAATACTAAAATTGGAAGAGGCAGCGTACGTCACAAACACCAGAAGTTCAACAAGTATAGAAATAATTTCTACGCGGTAATTATGCAACGCAAAGTATTGTTTAACCAACGAAATGACGCCGGTCAAGAGGGAGAAATTGTAGATTATAGACGAAATATCTATAATCTCTCTCTCTCTCTCTCTCTCTCTCTCTCTGTGTGTGTGTGTCTCCCTCTCTCTCTCTGTCTCTCTCTCTCTCGACCGGCATTCATTTGTTGCTCAAACTATAAGTTCATGTATAGTTACCTACTTATAGTTAGAGCACGAACTATGGATTGTTATAATTTTTTGAATATTTTCACTATGTGTGTGAGTGTTTCTTTGAACTTTTAAGGAGTTAAGGACTTGTAAAGGCGCCAATGTGCCGCATCATTTCTCACAATTTGACAGTTTTTGGGTGACAGTTATTACCATTAAAATAATTAGGTGCTTAAAATCTGAGTGCAGATAATGTTACATTTACTAAGTTCTATAAGAAACGAATGTGGCTTTGTTCTACATGGTCAAAAGAAATTGTCCTTTGAGATGTGTTTTGAGATGATTGGCTAACGGAGTGTAACCGTTGCAAAGTGGTGGCTTTTGATTGGCCAGCTTAGAACGTCTATGCGAAATAATTAGAGTATTGTTACGTAAATAATACCAATCGATTTAGATGTCCCCCTTGATTCTAAAATTGACGTGTGCGAGCTTTTTTCGCAAAACTGATGTTAAGTGGCCAAGACTTGGGGTGACTGTTTTCATTGGGCCACTCTGTATATTATTATGGTACGGAGCATATATGAATATTACTTTTTGTGTACAAATTAAAAAAAAATAGGCAGTTTTCTCTCGGGTTGATAACCTTGTTTTTAAGAGGACATCAACAACAAGTTAGGATTCACTAAGTCATTTGCAACTTCACAAGCCGGTTACCACCTGCACAAGTAGGTAGATAATATAACAGAACAGTTCATAACGACGCTATTTGCTGCAGGTCTGCTCGTTAACGTATACATCAAGGAGTATAATATAATAGATCAATATAATAATCTTGAAGTTACAGGAGTATAGTTTGGGTCACATCAATAAAAATAGAATTTTTTTCGACCAGATACCCAAAAAATATATTTATTATAAAAAAATCAATTCTTTATTTTCAAACGATCGTTTCGGTCATCTGGATGTCCGAAACGATCGTTTGAAAATAAAGAATTGATTTTTCTAATAAATAGATTTTTTGGGTATTTGGTTGAAAAAATTTTTATCTTTATTAAATAATCAATACTTATGTTATTTTTATCCAAGGAGTAAATTAACGACAATGTTTTAAATAATATTTCATTAATGAAAGTAGATTTTGTACATGATGAAATGTCAAACTTGGTAGTCATATGAGTAAAAAGCTTTGAGTATCGAACCCTAAAAATGGTCGACCACAGATAAGTGTTCGGAAACCAGAGGCCTTACGCTATGAAGTGGTAGCGAAGCCATAAATCTATATATTAAAGCTAACTGTAGAAATCTTATATATATGATGCAATTTGCTTATATTGTTATGAAAATAATTTTCAAATTTCCAGTGATATTGGAAATTTAATATACACTCAATACTGTTGAAGAAGTACTATAATCAATAGATTTGTAGAGTAGGTACCTTTTAAAATAATGAATCATCAATGGTGATTCATCAGAGTAGGTAGATAAGTTTTGAAAACGTTGTCTGATTTCTTTAATTTTTGAATATAATTTATCTCATTATTAGTCTTAACTCTTAATATCTGAAATTTTAGAAACGGAAAAATAAAATATGTTATATTGTGTTTGTTTCAATTCTAAAAATTATGATATTCAAATTAACAATAAGAATAAGATATTATATAAATATATTTAAAAATTAAAGTAATTAGACAGCGTTTTCAAAACGTGTCTAGGTACTCAAATGGTGAGTCATTTTTTTAGTAAGTATCTTATACTCTACAACAGTTAATTGATTACAGATTTGTAGGGTAAATTCATGTAAAATGTTTGCAATATCAAAATGAGAATTTTAATTGATATGCATGATGGGGTTATGGTCCGACATGCAACTATACTTTCTAACTTAAATTTTGACTTCTGCTACGAGTAAAGGCTCCCACAGACCAACGTGGAATTGCTAGAACGGGGCGGGAGCAGAAGCGGCGCGTGATCAAATTATATGGCGGGATGTGCAATCATTTACACTTAAGCGATATTCCGCTAACATATTATCCCGCCATATAATTTGATCCCGCGCCGATCCTGCTGCTCCCACAGTCCCGCGTTGGTCTGTGGGAGGATTTAAACTGCGCTGTGTTGCCATCAGTGGAGCAAAAACTCTACTATACGCCATAAAGTAATGGCTATATTAAAAATAATAAATATAGCAAATAGTTTTCTGGCTCCATTAGTTGCAATACAGCGCAGATTCGTCTTCTTTTTGCACCGACTGGCCCTATAATCTACACTTTACGCTCAGTCAAGGTCGTCAGTCGGTTGTTTATCTTGTTTCTACGTAATCATATCTAATTTTGTACTCGCTCGTTTCTCTATACAGCTCATGCATACGGTCTATAAATATCAGTTACAATTCGGCTTGAAGAACAAGCGGACGCAATTATGTATTTCAAAAGCATTTTTTTAACTCTTCTAGCTGCCGTATTAACGGCACACGGAGCTAGAATTCTCTTGTATTGTCCAACTCCGTCGATAAGTCACCAAGTAATGTTTCAACCGATTGTTAGAGAACTTGCTTTACGCGGCCACCAGGTAGTATCCATTACTTCTGACCCTTTGAATGACCCAACTCTGAGCAATTTGACCGAAATCAACATTAAATTCTCGTATGACGCTATGCATTCTAGATTCAATTTTGCTGATAGGTCAGAGCTCGGTGTGAGCCAAATTAACTTTATTAAAGATTGTGTCAACACGACTATTTGGGGAATTTATGATCCACAGTTATCATCTCCTGATATTAAAGCACTGATACAGAACAAAGATGAACATTTTGATCTTGTTATTGTTGAATGGCTTTTTGCAACACCTTTAATGGCGTTTAGTGAAAGATTTAATTGTCCTTTAATTGGAGTGACTTCTTTGGATCTGTTAGGTCTGGCTCACTGGGCCGTCGGTAACAGCATTAATCCTTCGTATTATGCTGATATTTGGTTGTCATTTAGTCAACCGACTACGTTCTTTGAAAGGGTTTTTAATAGTTTATTTACCGCGTGGAGTTTAAATTTTTTACATACGGTAATTTATCCCAATCAAGATAAAGTTGTAAGGAAACATTTTGGTGAAAATTCGACATCGGTTGTGGATTTGCAAAGGCGTGTTAGTGTTTTGTTTACAAATGCTCATCCGGTTTTCGTTGGAGCACGGCCAGTAGTTCCAACTGTGATTGATGTTTCTGGGATATGCAAGAAGCCGAGGAAACCGTTACCAAAAGTAAGTGATTAATGATTTCTTTACAAATTAATATAATAGAACTATGTTAGAGTAATGATCAATTTAATAATCAACGTTGTAAAAAAAATTTCATTTTTGAAATAATTTATAATTTAGTTCCAACTTACAAAAAATAAATTTACTGTGTTGATATTTTTAAAATTAATTGTTCCACGAATAAAGTAATCGCATCCCCTTAATTTATGTATTGCGATTTTTTTGCGGAAAAGTAAGAATTTCATTATTTTGGAGTTGTTACTTCGAAAAGAAATTGTCAATATTATATAATAAATTACTAATTTTCATTAAATTAAAAAATTATAAAACTTAAAGACGTACTTTAAGCTTTCTATTTGTGTGACTTTACTATGAATGAAAAATGTAACTACTAGGTATATGGCAATCCCACAGAATTTTTTTTCTTTTAAATGAAATCCTAATTTTTCAAGTTTATAGAATAGAATAGAAATGGAATTTATTGTAATATATATCTCAAATTCAAGCCAGTGAAGTAATTGTTTGTTTTTATTAGCTAGACATATTTTATAGTAGAGTGCATTCGCTTAAAAAATATAATGGAAAGTATTTGTTATTTAAGAATTATTTTTTTTTAGGATTTACAGAAATTTTTAGACAACGCTACCGAAGGGGTCATTTATTTTAGTTTAGGCTCAAATGTCAAAAGTAGCAATTTAAAAAAAGAAAAAATAGATATGTTTATAGAAACCTTTAGAGATTTACCTTACAAAGTTCTTTGGAAATTTGAAACTGAGAATCTTTCTGAAAAGCTTGATAATATTTTTATATCTAAATGGTTTCCACAATCTGACGTGCTTCGTAAGTATTCACTATTTTTATTCAAATTTATAAGTTAATATAAAGTATTTGGAGTATTTTTTCGAACATCGTGTATAAATATCCAAATTATGAATATTTTTCAGATCATCCGAACATAAAACTGTTCATAACTCAAGGAGGTCTTCAATCTTGGGAGGAAGCCTTACATGGAAATGTTCCATTGATTGGATTCCCATTTTTTGGTGACCAATATTGGAATTCAGACAGAATGGAGAAATTAGGAATTGGAATTAAAATGGATATAGAGACTGTGGATAAACAGAGTTTAACTAAAGCTATTCAAACTGTAATAAAAAATCCAAGGTAAGAGGATATTCAAAAGGAGTCTTAGGTTTTAAATAAAGTCAAAACCGTACAAAGATGAAACCAGCAGCATTAGTTTGTGAAAAGTATGATAAATAACATATCAAAAGTTTTCCAAAATATGGTTGGTGGAAATATATCATTTTTTCAAAATGGCGTCCGAATACTTACGACACTTTCACTGTTAATTATTGAAATTTGAATTTAAAATTTTGTTCATACAGTCATACAGTATACACTATTCGAGAATGAAAGATGCATTCAGTTTCTTCGGGTGCTGTTAGTAACATTTACATTTGTTTAATTTCTTTCAGTTATTACAAAAATATTAAGGAATTATCTAGAATATTAAACGACCAGCCAATAAAACCTCTGGACAAAGCCATCTATTGGATTGAGTACGTACTACGCCACGGTTATGTGGACATTTTGCATAGTCCAACCGCGACTATACCATGGTATCAATACTTCCTGGTGGACGTCATAGCTTTCCTCATCCTAATATTTATTGTAACCTTTTATTTAGTGTATTTTGCTTTAAAATTGCTTCTCCGAAGTCTAGGATTTTCGAAAAAAACTACTAAAGTAAAAACAAGTTAATGTATACCTACAATATTTTTTTTAAATGTAAGAAAAATGTAAAAAAGCATCCTGCAAACAAATCATCGCATTATTTGAGTTTATCCTTTGATAATTTGCGATAATTTTTTTGCGGGATTATAAATCGTGTAAGTATTACTTGTTCTGAAAATAAAAAAATTAAATAAAACTGATTTTGCTTTATTTCTGAAAAACAAAAACAAAAATTAAAAAAATAAATGGAGAACGAATTTCAAAATTAGTAAGCAAACAATTTTTTTACGGAATTTCGCGGTACTAATGAAATGTATTTAGAATCAACGAATATGTGCGGTGTTGACAGATTGTTTTGTAAGTGTGCGAGCGTATATAGTAGCAGGACCGCGTTACTTTGAAGTAAAACTGTGCGTTATTGTTTTCTTTCGGTAAAGCGTCGGAGCGTAAAAGAGCGTAAAGTAAAACACTAAATGCAAAAATAAAAATAATAACCGCACAGCGCGTGAGTTTTGTTGACAAGTAAAGCGGCTAACGAGACCTTTACAACTGCGGAAAGAATAATATTACCAACAGACTTTTCAAATTAGAGAAATACTTTTTTTATGCATACTGACAATAATTTCAAATTTCATTTGTGTTGGAGTGCTAAGATTTGTTATATCCTTAAAAATTGTTTATTTTTATAATTAAAATGATTAAAAACTAAAACCTCCATGGAGAGACTCTGTTGTTTGTCCGTCCGTCCATCTGTCTATAGTCAAGTTCCAGAATTTAAGATATTGAGTCATGTACTTATATTTCAATATTTATATAAGCGGTATAGTTTTTATGCATGGGACGCGTATGCTTACATTGTGTCATTGCTTTTCCTCTCCATTAACCTTATTACGAACTGTACTTGACTCACTATCTTAAATTTTGGAACTTGACTATAGTCTTTCACAGCTGGCCTGTAACTTCTTAAGGTACGTGCAGTATGGAGTTGGGATTCTAGATAGTAGCGTAGATCATAGCAGGGCTTGCTTAAATTAATGCATTGTTATATATGCGAGTGTACACAACGAAGCAGTGAGTGTAGCAGGTATAAGCGCTGTTACAAGAGCTGGTAGAATCAAGAATGTATCTCACTATTCTTTCAGCGCGCTGACTACTACAATCAACATGTGACAACTGTCAAATGGCCGTTACAAGTTTCGCAATGGATGTGACTAGTTTAATAAGTGAAATTTTGCCAGTTTTTATTTAATTTGTTTTGAGTTTTTTCTAAGACGTATTTAAAAGTGTTAGGTTCCATACGTAAATATTCAAAAAACCGGTTTGGGTAAAATTTTAATTCTTGATATAAGTGATGAAATTCGCCATGTTTAGATCGTTTTCTATTAATAGGGTGGAAATGATAGCTCCTACCCAAATTTATATTTAAAATATACCACTTTGTAGCAGAAGAACACAAATATTCGTCTTCGCTATCTGACTTTTCAAATGCGATTTAAACTAGTCGAAAGTAACATGATGAAGTTAGTCGTTAGTAACTAGAGTCGTTACATCAGTCATAATGTGACAAGAGCGTTTTCAGTTTTGAATAATATTAATAAAAGTAATTGTTATACAAGCGCTCGTTTATGCCGCGTTTATGTCTTTTTTACAAACGTTTAGGATAAAATGTTTGGAGTTATTTTTGTTTTGTTACGCCAAAGAAGTATAACTTCTGACGTGCATACATAAGTACACACACACTCTTTTTTTAAAATTTTTATTTTAATGATTTGATCCTCATTCCTGAAAATTTCATCTTTACAAAAACATTAGCTGAATCGTTTTTTTTTTTCTTAAAATGCTTTCTGTAATTGAAACTGTAAAAATAAATTGCTTCACTTTAAATATTAAAAAATCATAACTAAAGATATAGCAAGGTATCAATAATGTTTCTGTCGTCAAGAATGTCAGTAGTTTAACTAAAAATATTCTTGAAATTCAATCCCAGCAACGTAGCAGAAGATGTTTTGTGGTGCCGGCGTGCGCTGTACGTACGTGGGGCGTATGTCGAACCCCGGGGAGTCTTAACTGCCACCATAATGAGGACATGTTGATCTGGAAGCACTCTCTGTCTGCCCTGCAATGTTCCACTGTTTGCGCCAGGCTTACCGTTCACCGCTCTGCCGCGCAACAGACCAAGGTGAAATTGTACGACTCAGGTTAGCTCATAGTTACGTTATCAGAAATTGTTAAATTGTGTTTTAAAGACCACCAACAACTAAGGTTATTTGGGCCTAGCACCAATTTATATTTTCAATTCATTCTTTTTTTTGATGGGAAACATCTTATGTCAGGCAGTGAACCGCCGCGTGAGGGGAAATATGCAACGAAATTTCTGGCCCGCTCCTTCGCTGCTGTTCTCCCCACCCCTGCGGCACTCTCTCGGCTTCCGAGCGCTCGGGCGCGGGAAGAGAGAGAGAGAGAGAGTATACATACGAACGTACTGTAAAGCAAAAGTATATGTATACACGTGTAGGTATGTAATATAGATACTTCGCTGTGTATTTAGTTGCGTTTCTGACTCAGGCGTGCTCAAATGCCGCAACCGCGTGTGTTACAGTGCAGTATATAGGATTACGTCAGCATAACAGTTAGTTGCTGCTTTTGAAAAAATATATACTACTACATAGAGAATACCACCGAGTTCAATAACGTTTACTTTGATGTTTCACATCTGTAGGGGGGCCCGAGACCCACACTGTTTTTTTTTTAATAATAAACTGAAAATCCAACTGACATTTTTACCAGCTCTCGGGCTAGAACCCGGGAACTGGGGACTTCTAACATAGGAACCATAGCAACGCCGTGTAAACAACAGCATTGCTACACGCTCGGCTATTCTCAAGCCTTATAATATTTTGTAGTACGCCTCTACCTGGGTGCCCAGTATCCACATATGGATTTTGCCTAAATAAGCTTCCAAAATGAAAAGTCGCCGGTTAAAATATATTTAATGTTAGCCTACTACTAAAAATTTTTTATATGTTTTACCCGGCTACTATTCATATAGGCAACTTATTTTGTACTTGTAATAGGCATAACGTCTTTTTTTCCATTTTTTTTTGTTTCCTTAAACCGTTCGACTTGCCTTTTGTTCTGTTTTGAATCTCTTCATAACTAGATAACGGACAATTGAACAATAGTGTATAGAGAAAATACTCTTCAAATGAGGTCCAACATGATCCTCTTGTTATCTACAAATTTTTAGTTAACAGTGCCCTGGCACAACCTTTGAATTGTCGAAAACAAATTTATCTTCATAGAATAGAATAGAATAGAATAGAATAGAATAGAATAGAATAGAATAGAATAGAATAGAATAGAATAGAATACTTTATTAGCTAAAACCACAATGTGGATAACTTCGTCATAATTACAGTAAAGATAGTTTACGTGAAAGATTTTATCAGAAAAATTATTCGTTAAAAAGTTAAGATGGGGGGAGGGACACTTTAGACGGGCACTGTATTTCTCGGCTACCCTCAAGAAGCTCGGTGTGCTAATAAAAATATTATTTTCTGCAAACTTAATTTGACAGGCGATAACTTTTTTACATACTCACGATCTTCACGGCAAACTGTAAAAGTAAAGATGGCAACGCAAACGAACTGTCAAAATTGATTGAAAATGAAGTATTATGTATCTTGTGGTATTATGACTCGTATGACCGTAAAAACTCGCTCATTTTTACTGACATCACTCGTCAGTGATATACCCCATTACGCATCTAGAATCTACTATAACTATATAGGAAAGATTAAATGTGCACTGTGTAGTAAGTGGAAACTTTCCTGACGCGAAATCGGGAGTTCTGGGTTCGAATCCCGGCGGTGCATTTACATTTTTCCTGTATAGCCTTCTATATAATATCATGGTGATAATGCCGTCTGATATTCTTATGTATTTAGTTACGGTCTAGGGAAATTAATCATATTGATTGTTTATCTTTCATTGTTAATTACTATAACCTTAGATGTGCATTCAGATCAACATGATTACTATACTAGAAAACGGGAAAACACATGCATACCGAAGGTGCGATTGGACTTAGCCGGTAGAAGTTATTTGTGCATCAGTTATAAATTTTATAATGCGTTACCTCTAGAAATAAGGAAATTAGGATTAAGAGATTTCAAAAAAAACATAAAACAAATTTGTATAAGAAACTGTTTATACTCCATCAAGGAATTTTTTAATATTAATTTTAAATGTTATTAATGTAATTTATGTTTGACGTAATCAATGTGGGCTTGCCCATCTATGATTTTAATAAATCTATCTATCTATCTATCTATACTGAAGCGGTTATTCGTCATACAAGTAATTTGAAACAATGAAAACATGACTTCTCTGTAATTTTTAAAATCTTTATAAATTCAGTGATAAAATTCCGTAAACAAATAAAAAAATATAATGTCATTGCAAACATCAGAAGTAAAACTAATTATTGTCACAGTTAGTTGATAATGCGCGTTTATTATTGGGAATATAACGAGAAGTTTTTTGAAGTCGCAACATTCAGTTTGTGAGCACACCTTTATACGTAGATTATGCCTAGTGCCTTGGTTAAAGGTAGAGAGAAGACTTGCATCTGGATTTGGCACCTTAATGGGCACCGGAGCCTCACTTCAACCTAACAGGCAATCTTTTATATTATAACAGACCTGTACCTATATATTTATATATTCATAAGTCGAAAGATTTGTGAGAATTTGTTGGCATCTGTGTTTCCCAGACGAACTTAAAACTCTATGCTTTATGGATACTCTCGCACGAAGTAACGTCGCACATTATTTCTAGTATTCTCATTCGCTAGTTTCTATTTTACATCCTACTTTAGAATTGATAGTATACACTAGCCTTTACCCGTGGCTCACTCGCGTTAATCCTGAGATATTAAAAAAAACGTTCTCAATGTCACGTATTAACATAGGTAAAAAAAATATAAATGAATTCTAGATTCGAGAAAAAAAATATTTTACTAAAAAAAATAAAAATTTTACGTAAATCAAGGTAACCATGATTTTTGCTATATTAAGCTAGCCATCACTATATCACTAAACAAAAAAGAGGGCTATGCTTTTTTTCAAAGAATAAAAAAGAGTGTTCATATTTTGCAAATATTTACTAGGTGGGTCATCAGTCGAATTTTTTTTTAAATAAACAACAATATAATTTTCTAATAAATTCTAATTCTACTTCTAATTCTATTAAAAATTAAACTTTTTTATTGGATATAGCATAACTAATGAAAAATAAAAAATATATATTTTTAAAATTTTAATATACGGTTGGACGTTTTTGCAATGCAGTGTTAAATATTATTGCGAATAGGGTGGTTCAATATGAAATAGCTTCGTAGGTACAAAAGAAGAGAAAGCACATTCACAGCTAGGGAGAAATGAATGCGTTCATTTATGTGTACTACACCGGGTGGAGGGAAACAAAATCGTAAACTATTCATCAAATCTTGGTAGCAAGTGTTTCCGGGCTAGGTAGCCGTGGTCTAATGAATTTTACTCCGTACGTTTCGCCCAAAGCTCCGTTGGGCATTTTCAGCGGCGATTGGCAATAAGATTTGATCTTCTTGCCGGTCGACTGAGGCACTGTTTGCGGTGTCTGTATTTATAAGGGGTGGCTGGTAGGTATGCGGCATCTGATTGGTCGGGGCTGGGTCAGGCTGGGTCTGATTGGCGTGGGTCGGAACAGGTACCTTCTGATGGGTCCGAGGTAAACTGGGCTTTGTGAGACATTGCCGTAGTGCTGGATTCCATGAATTCCATGGAATCCAGCACTACGGCAATTTCTTATGAAGAAATATATGTGGTCACAATCTCAGATCATTTGTCAAACTAAATTTTTTGATAAAGATTTCTGCAACGTGACTTGAAATCTGTTCAACGGAGCTAGAAAACAATAATTTGTTATCCAGGGATCAGAAAATTACACTTACAAATTATTTCACAAAGCCAGAGATAAAACATACATTTGGTATTAGGCTATCATAAACCGAAAAAGATATCGTATTATGCGAATTATTAAAATAATTTGTGCATTCAATCGTAGTACATTATATAATTTACTAACGTCTGAAGGCGGAGCTCTGTTGTTATACAAAGTGTTTCATAATGTTATATTATCAGTTCAAATTTGTTACTGCAATTTCAAAAAGACACTCAAGCTAAATTCTGCAAAGGTTCTAGTAACTTATCACTGAATAAAAATGATTCACTGATACTCTCTTCAGGAAGGTACCTATATTTTAAAGTTTTTCCATTTTTCAATGTTCTGAATCGCACATGTTTTGAAACAGCCTTTATAACGACATTGTTTTTATTATATTGTATAAATAATAATGATATAATATTTTTTTGAGATTCAAGCGTTGTCATAAAGGTCGGCTGAGCCTCGATTCAGAAATATTTTAGTCGAGACTAACAAATCAGCAATACCGATTCATCTTCATGTTTGCCTGTCAATTTTTGATTAAATATGATTTTGTTCGATGTTGCAAAAAATCTGAGTTCAAACGTAAAATTCCATCTAATTCCATTATATAAAATTGTATTAGTATTGCATTACAAGTGTCGAAATATAGCGTTTGCAACCAGTGTGAAGTTTGTTGCCCGAGGTACGAGGGCAGTAATCACACGCTTTGCAAACACTATGTTTCGTTCCGAGTAATTGCATATTATTTTTTCACAACAACTCTATTGACAATTCGATTTGAGGTACCTACCTGCAATTTGGGCGCGCAAAAAAGCCGCAAAAATATTACATCTGTCAGATCCATGTGATAAGAATAATTAAGAGCTCTGTGGTTTAATTTAATAATAAAGAGTTTAGTCACGTCTAACCACAATAATTTTATTAATGAATGTACATTTCAAGAGCTATGCTCCCATCTTCAGCATTTTCTTGCATCTTCTTTCTGAAGATGGGAGCATAGCTCTTGAAATTTCATTAATAAAATTATTGTGGTTAGACGTGACTAAACTATTTATTATTAGATCCATGTGAAATTTATATGGGGTTATGTCTGTCATTTTGACGTTTTCGAGTATTATATCTGAATTGAAAGTTGGCGCGACTCAATCCCTGTTAACAACGTTAAAAACAGAAAAACCGACAACTGAAAATTTTCATCCCTGGGGTTGAAACTCTCAGTTTCAACCCGCTAAACAGGTACCGAATATCGAATTTTCAATAGCGGCGTTGTGAAAAAGAAAGTTGTGTGTCGTCATGATTGGAATCTATGTGTAAATTACAAAGTTGCATTGGCATTGCGGTTTTTAACATTGGAAATGTTTATGTTCGTATATGGGGGCAGAGTTACGAGTTTTCGTTCAAGGCCAAAAGACAACGGTGTCGCGATCAAGTGAGGAGCAATCATGCAAAAGTGAACATAAGTGCAATTTTTTCGAAATGTGTTTTATATCATGTCTAGTTAATTGAGAGGTATTTGCGACGATCTGCGGTGTTATTTTTGAGCAAATCTTAATAAATACTGTAGAAAAATCCATTTAAAAGTTAAGTAATCAAGCAAAAGTGAACGCGTATATAACAGAAAAATAATAGGGTTATTCCTGACAAAACTAAACAGTGCATTGATAAATATTGTGTGTATAATAAACAGTTAATTATGTTTCATATATGCTGTTATCATTTCCAATGTCCTCGATGGTTGCAAGGATTGCGAAATCTGTGAATTTTTTTGCCATCCTATTTATGATGGTTGGAAACGTCATTTGAGTGTGTAAATGATTTGACACCATTCTCTGTATACACCTGTTTGTGTTATAATACTACCTCCGTCTCACTCGAACACACGTCCACGCAGCTATTTGGTGTCATTCTCTCTCGCATGCAATTACATTCTTTACAATATTCATGGAATGCAAAGTTTATTTATAACACTCAACATCAGTAAAGGTGCTTCAACACTATCAGACGTGTAGCAGTGCTGTTGTTTATATGGCGTTGCTATGGTTCCTCTATTACAAGTCCCCAGTTCCCGGGTTCTAGCCCGAGAACTGGTAAAAGTGTCAATTGGATTTTCAATTTATTATTAAAAAAAGAAATAATGAATTAAAAATATGAATTGGTGCTAGGCCCAAATAACCTTAGCTGTTGGTGGTCTTTAAAACACAATTTAACTATCAGACGTCGACAATTTTTAACCCCCAATGCATAAAGAGGGGTGTTATACGTTTGAAACGTGAGATTCCGGGGAAAATACTCTTCTTAAAAATAAAGAAATAAGTGCACTGTACATGAACGATTTTCCGAAAAAACTACCTGAGCCGCGGGTGAGCGGGATCAAATAACCGACTCGCGTGAAATCGTTAAACTTCACATGGGCTTTTACTAACCCTATTCTGAACAAAACGCTGGCAGCAATTTTTGCGCTCTCCCGTCTAGGTTCTTATATCATAAAATATTCGAAAATTCTGGAAAACCCGCTGGGATTTGTATGTATTGATTAATTATTAGATTTATTACTATAAAGGCTAATGATTGAATTTAGATCGTTCAGTGGAAAGGTATTTGAAAGCTTCTGATCAATAGAGTATTTTTTGTTTTCCAATCCAGCGGAAATGAAGAAATATAGTTAATTATAAAGCTATTATTATACCTAACTGAAGACTATATTAAACGATTTTTTATTTATTGATAATAATAGTTCTAGACTAGGCTTTTTTAAAGCTAAATAATCACACAAAAAATATCAACAGCGTTTCATTCAAATAATTGTTGTTTGCTGCTTATTGGTCTTCTTTCATTCATACTTGAATAATATAGTTCTAGAAACTTGTAATAGTAACTATCATCAAAGATCTAAGATTGATAATATGAAGAGAATGTAATCCACACAAGATAATTTTATTAAAATAATATGATTGTCGACATATTTTGTTAAATACTATAACATCACCAGGCTCTCAAAACTGAAATACCGAAGAATTTTACATCTGAATAATCGCTAGTATAAATACCAAAGAAGTTAAACACATATTAAATAAGTAACAATAGTCAGAATAGAGCATAATGATGGCAGATATAATTATGTATATGAAATCAATAATAAATATTGATAAATAATACATGATTTTAAATAAAAACCATGAACATATAGTATGTAAGATGTTTTGTACTTTTTTTGAAACTTTAAACCGAATAATTTTCATATATAGATACAGACATTTTTCTCACGTTATTTGAATAAAGAACTATTAAATTAAAAAATCTAATACACAGAATCCAAATATTTTGTAAACGGACTAAATATTGAATGTTTTGGAGATATAAAATTTAGTCCTTTAACAAATTAATATGTGGTTTAATTTTCCAAGTAAAATGTGCTTTGAGGAAAATCAAACATGTTCGTATTTGGTTTTTACCGATTTTCCGGAAAACCAAAATCCATGCAAAAAATTATATGAGACAAAGATTTTTAAATTTCCTGTCATTATGGTTGCTCAGTTATAGAAATTAGAAAAAATAATTTTAAAAAATATTGCACTGTTAAAGTATCAAAAGTGCCGTCATTCATCTATTTCCAATTCTCGGAATTTCGTAAGATTATGGCTTCTGTGAGTGTCAAACCAGTTCCAAAATTTAAGGTTCTATCTGAAACCGTTCTCCTAATATAAAAATGATAAATTTTGAATACCCGGCCTTTAAAAGGATGTATCTCCGAAAGGGTACACTTTTGTATATAGATCAATAATTGGGTCTACTGTAAAATATTATAGGTTGTTTTTAGACACCCTGTATATATATTATTTAATTTAAGTAACTTGTTATTCGACGTTGGTGCATCTGGCTATAAGAAAAATATCTATAGAAATATGTAAACCTATTGTATCTTTTATGTGCGAAAAATATGACAAATAAGTTGACAAAACCTTTCATACAGATTGTGAATTTATACAAAATAAATAAAATTCTTTTTTTCCATGCGTATTTTTATTATTTTGTTTTCTTATCACGGCCTGTTTCGACATAACAAAAATTATATTCATCTTCAGGCGACTTGAGGTAGTTAAAATGAAAGCAAATTATGTAGAGAAAATATTTTATTCTTGTAAGTTTCTATATTTATTTTCTTCCAATTATTTATATTTTTTTTTTTGTTATAATATTTAAAAAAAATATTAGTTAGTGACTGTTAATACCAACTATAGATTATATTATAGAACTGACAAGCGTGGCCATTATAGCAGGACATTTTCTCAGGGAGACAAATAGGGGGGGGAGGTTGGTATTTTAAAATGATGAAAGTTTATGATACTGTAATTCCTCCCTACCGGTGCATGATCAAAATATGTCACCATAACTAATGCTTAATATAAATTTTCATTTTTGGATGCGATTGCAGTTGCCTCAATTATGTTCATATTTACAAACATAAAATAACTGCAGTATTTTTTTAAACATTTCATTTGTATAAGCCATCTAAAACTATACGATGTAACTGGAAAATTTGGACTGACATTGTTCAACAGTTTTACACTTTCTCTGATGTTCCGTTTATTGGACTTTAAGATCCTAATGTTTTCGCTCATTACGCAAAAAAACATTCTGCAAATATTTTCTCATACATCTGAAGTAAAGTTTAAAATTAGCATTTATCTGTAAAATTTAATAATATTATACCTAACCAGAAATTGTTATGACCAAAAATTTTATACTATACTGAATGTACAAAAGCATTAATTTAGTTGATCTTCGGGATCACTAATAGAATTATGTAAAAAATATAATATCTGATAACTGATTCACATTTTGAAAAATTAACAATAACACAAATAAATGAGATTTGGAAAAGTTCAGTCAATGAGAGCCATATACAAAATGAAAATTGTTATAAAATTTGTCAAAACAGTTATTTGATAAAATTAGAGAAGAAGTTTATTGACAAATTTAACAAAAATTTTCTTTTTGTACATGGCTCTCATATTGACTGAACTTTTCCAAATCTCTTTTATAATATTAAAACATTACTGGATACTGTTTTTATTATTATCTACACTGTGAGTAGCTGATCACAGCTGAACCAGTGATTTTAAAAGCTAAAAAAAAAAAAAAAATATTAAAACAGTCGTATTAAATTTCTGCGTATAATAACACAAATGTTTTCACTGTTATTTTGTTACATTTTGTATACTACACAGTTTGATGTGATGTGAAATAAAAAAGATAAAAAATGTCACAAATTAGGGCACAAGATCCTCAAACCTTCCGTTCTCATTTAAGGTTATTGTCTGTCTCATAAATAAAATTTTAAAAGAACGAAACAAACAAGTTTTTCATTAAATTTATGGTTGATAAAAAAAATTATCTATTTCTGCTGTGTAACATTCCAAGAAAAAATACCGTTTTTATATAAAAAAAAACCGTTTCAGACAATTTGCACGCTTCGACATAATATTACAAAAGTACAATCAACTTCACTTATATAGACCACAAGGGATCACGTAGCTAGCACATAAAAAAGTATATCGAAGCAACTTGAGACCAAATCGAAATGCAGATTATACAAGACCCGTGTAAATTTGAATTTGTAAAGAAATATCAGTTTTCAATGAGTTGAATTTTCCAAATATTATATTTGTGGTCAAAAGGCAAAATCACTTATGTCAATTTTTTGTAATTTTTGCCAAATCATCAGGTGGTTTCTTTTAAATTAATTTTTTTAAGACCTAATAACAATTCATATTTTCAATTTATTGTTATTTTTGATAATAAATTGAATAAATTGGTAATTTCACCAGTTCTGAAATTAGAACCTAGAAGTTGAGGGCAGACAAACCATGGAAACACTATAGGTATAAGCAACGACGCATTTTTATATGAGCTCAAATCTTACATAAATTTCACATGGATCTGGCAGATCTAATATTTTTGTGGTTTCTTTGCGCGCCCAAACGTCAGGTTACTCAAATCAAATTGTCAATAGAGTTGTTGTGAAAAATAATATGCATTTTCTCGAAACTAAACACAGCGAATGCAACGCGCGTGAATTGCTGCTCTCGTTCCTCGGACAGTAAATTTCACATTAGTTGCAAACGCTGTGTTTCGTCCCTAATTGTAATGCAACACTTATATTATTACATCAATAGAACGAGATCACGTGCAACGAATGGTGCGAGTCGAAAGAACTTCATTCATAACAACGTAATTTTCGAATCTAAATAAACCCAAAAGTGTGCCTCGAGTTTGTTTAAATTTTAAATGTATTATTGTTGTAGTTTTGTAGTTTTTGTGACAATATTAGAGCAGAGAACATGTCTTTTCATTTATTTTTACTGTCATCTGATATTGCATTAATTAATTTCTCTATACTAGTATCACGGCAGTAATCCTTTCTCATCTTCCCCACCACTATTTCCGATCAGATCAGAATCATACCTACCGCGATAAAAGAAGTTTCACTTAAAAAAAGAGTAGACCGCGGTCATAAAAACACTTTGCTGCACTGCAATCTGGTAGATAAACTGGTAATGCGATGGTGAAGAACAGCAAACTCCTAGGTCTCCGTTTGCAGCAAAACAATAACCTTTTATGTCAATTTCTGCAGATTTGAAAATTATGAATTAAACGATTTACAAACTAGCCTTCTTTTTGCTGGCAAAATCTCCCATGTCAATGAAGAATAAATATGGACTTATACAACAAAACTCCTATGTCAAGTGAAGAACGACAACCTACTATGTCAGACATAGGAGTTTGTTACAACGTCCTGTCAGTGTATTAATTTAATCTAATATGGAAGAAAATGTTAGAGCATCATGGTTCAAAACATTGTTATCTTCCCTCTGAAAAGTGTCTGTTTTTGACCTAGAAGCTTGCTGAATTTCTGCAAATCATAACATGGAAGGTTGCCATTCTTCATCATCGAATTATAATAATAATAATATAATAATATTTATTTATTCCTGTGACATAAATGTATGGAATAGGTCAAAAAGGATACAATAAATTACATTGTTGTGGAAAAAAATTCCTTAATAGAATAAAAAGAGTGCTCAAGTAACAGACTCTTGACGATCCGCTTAAAACGAGTCAAACTATTTATTGACTTTACATTTGCCGGTAAATGGTTATATAGTTTCAGAGGCATAATATTAGGACCTTTAGCAAATAAATTTAAATTATATTTCGGAATAGCCAGTTGGTCTTTATTCCGAAGGTAATGGAAAGTGGTGTCGCTAACTTTAGCAAATGTATCAATATTTTTCTTGACATATGTTGTACAATTGTAAATATATAAAGAAACAACTGTTAAGATCTGATAACGCTTAAACAGAGTTATAATTATTTATGTATAATAGTGGAGGTGTCGGGCGATATCGTTTGAAAAGTTTACGGGATTGTTTTATTAATATTTATCTGGGATATGTATTTTTCAAACTGATGTCTCCATTAAAACCTGTTCATATATTGCTGAAGACTACTGCTTCAGTTTGTTCATAATCCTAGCATGTTAAAATATTGTACAAATGCATGTATATACCTACCTCGTCTGCTGCCATCTAGTGGGAATTTCACATTACTCAGGGATGGTTAAATAATACATAATACATACCTAAGTTAAGTTGTACAAAATAGTTTAAATAAAATAGAAGTCTATGCACTGAAATTTATTTTAAACTACGATGGCTGTGGAATATTAAAAAAGTATGATAAAATTGATAATTTAAAGCCATATAAATTATTTTAATTGTTATTAAAAGGTCAAAATTACCATGCGTCAAATTTTTTTACTTTGTTGACAAATACGAGACTGAGTTAAAAAACTCTGAGAAATAATTCAAATTTTGAATATTATAATTGAGAGTTTCTGACACTGCTTTCTATATTATTGAATAGTTCCGCTGTGCTCCAAATTCAGAAACACAGTACCTACGCAAAATGAGGAAAACTTAAAAGATCCAAAGAATTATGGATGTTTCATCTTGAGCAAAATAAACTCTAACATCTGAGAAGTTCTAGTGGTTTTTTGGTCAGACATCTAGCTTTACCCATCTGGCAACACCGCTGTCACGCTATTCCCTGCGTTGGTCCGCAAAAGAATACGGTTTTGTAATTAAAATGTTCAATGTGTGTTTAAAATAATATGAATGAAAGGTAATTCTTACAAATAAAAATACATTTTACATATTTCGTTTAATTCAGAATTTTTCAAATAGTTTGTCCACTCTTGTGGTTGTAACATAAATGCCAGTACAACTTAATAAACCGGCGCTGTATTGATGCATCCAGCCAACTTCATTAAGGAGCGATCTATCCATTGTTGAGTTTCCAATAAAATCGGGATCATTTATAATATGCCTGGCTGTTTTCATCATACTTAATCTACCCGGATGGTCGGGATAAGAACGAGACAAAGCTTGACCGGTGATTAAAGATGATATTAAAACATGGACATTGCAACTGAGTTGCACAGTACGGCATAATATATGAATCCAAAAGTTGTTCTAAATTATTTTAACAGGTTAAATTTAATAATTTGAACCTAACAATCCCCAGACGTGTGTGTGATTTTCAAACCAGCCAGGATATGAGCATGTAATGAGGCTGTAAAAAATAAATAATATAATATGACAGTTTTTTATTAGAAATCTTTGCCACAAACACGATGGTGTTTATTTCATTTCAATACGTTTAAATATGTATATTAAAGATTTTTTGTCATCAAATAAAAATAGTACAACTTTTTATATAGCGCTTCCAGTTAATGAACTTTAACCCGCGCTATTTTTTTTGACAATAACGGGTGTATATAATAAAAGTTTTATTTACTTTGGAAAAAAAACTTAAAAAGCCTATTCATGATAATAACAAAACGTGAAGTTGGGCATTGGATTTCATCTGGTATTTCAATACGTTTAATATTTACGGAGATACCAATTTTTAAATTTTAATAATTTCTTACGTCATCGGAACCAAGTGCGTTTCTCTGCAGATATTACATACTCTTTATAACAAGGCTACCTATGGTCGCTGTATACTGAACTCGCAGGGTCGGAATGAGATGGATAATGTATAAATATATGGGCTGTAGTTAGTGGACCGTGATGTTTGGCGCCAATTGAAAGGGAAAATATTTATTTACGCGTTTTAAGTGCTAGTAAAAAATCCAGCGGCATTAGTTAAGTTAGACGAAGCTCATTCCAATGATTTATTAAAAAAATCGTATATAGGTTTATTATAATTTTCGTATACGCGAGAATAGTAGAATATTTTGAAAGAAAGCACGGTTGTTTTATGAGTCAAAATATTTTATTATGCAGGTCATTAAATAGTACTCACAGAAAAATAAATCCAATATCAATACAAAAAAAGGTCGTCTTACAAGCTTAATTTCAACAAAGATGAACAGAAAAATGTAGTTTCGAAGGAGAACTGTGATAAAAAACTATATTAAGCAAAATAGCAGTTTAGTCGACCAGTATTTTTTGAGCTACATCTTTAATTATTGATCTATGCTTCTTATGATGGAATATATAAAGTTACAATCTAAAGGCTATCACAACTTAGATTTTCTGTCAATGAGTTACGAAAATCCACTTGTGTCAATTTTATATTCAAACGTGCAGTTTGCAAGCAGATAATATTAATTGGTATTTAAATATAATTTCAACTGAAGTTAATTAATATTACAGATGTACGTAATCACAGCCACGTGAAATATTTGCATTTAAATGAATCAGATTGATTGGTTCTGGGAATGCCGTCGATTCCTGCCATTTTTCAAGCGCGATACTTTGACTTTTATTTTTTAACAGTGTACCTATACAAGGTGTTATTTAATTGTGTTCTATGTAGCTGTGTAAATACACCAGCATTGAAGGTTGAAAATTATCTCATATAGAAAAGAAAAACTTTTTGTGGACATTTTTGCAAAATAACTTTTCAGCATTTTTGTAAGATTGCACAAGTATTAAGAATTAACAACTAAGGTTATTTTATAAGCTTGATTATTGCTAAAAATATTTGTTATTTTTTACCCTGAGAGGAATATTTTAGTCAGAACTTTCAGATTATTAGATTTGTATATAAAAAATAATCATTAAAAACAATTAAAATGTATTGTTTCATTTAAAATTTGTTCTAAGTGAGGAGCAGAAATTGTCTCTTAACGTAATAAGTACTTAACTTTTTATGTATTGAAACTTGAAAAAGATCCGCAATTTTTTATTTTTTTGCTAAGAAAAAAAATCGTGAAATTTTACTGCAATTAGCTCATGAAAATTGACATACACCCGGTATATATGTTAGTACACCTGTAATTTCAGGCGAATTCCAAACACGGTTTGAGGCTTTAAATAGAGTTAATTAGAGCACATTTTGGTAGCAACACAATACCGCAAAACTACCGACACAATTCATCATTGTATCGGATTTTGTACAAAATTGAAATAATATTTCGTATAGTAATTGGTTTTAAATCTGTTCTAATGTGTGTGCGATAGAGACACTTTATTAAAAAAACAGAAAAACTACTTATAATTTAATATATACCTGAACGCCTTATTTTTAAAAGGGTTTTATTTATAATCATATAGGCACATGCTATACTATAATCACCATAGGCCACTTAAATTTCTCCTATTTTTAACATTTCATCGCATGCGATTTTTCTTTATTATTTTTTATTTTATGAAAAAACAAAATTATTCATTACAAGTTTGCAGGGTCATTTAGGACAGGCATCCACTTAGTCCGGACAGAATTATCTGAACAAAAAACATAAGAGAATTGTCTTGCATAGACTGTTATTAAAAAATTTATTTTTGTGGAACTGATCCACAAAAATCAAGTCATTCACAACATTCCAAAATTTTAGCTTTCTAGCTAGTCAAGAACTAATTGTGTAATTGACAGAGATAATACATGTAATGTAGGTACCTACAACTGCATACAGACAGACATACCGCTTATCTAACATAGGTGTTTGTTAAGACTGGTCTGGGAATGCCCAGATACTGTTGGTAAACTGGGTTTATACAACAGAGTTACCCTAATGTGGGTCCCAGGGCATACTGGCATCGAAGGCAAAGAAATAAAAGGGGAGGCTAAAATCTTTATAGGAGCGGAACCTTTCTGTGGTTATTCTAAAAGCCATGTTAAAATGGAGGTTTGCAAATGGGAGGATAAAAATAAAAACTCTCGCTGGAATTCTGCTCCAGGACTCCAGCAGTCAAAGAAATTCATCTCATATTCAACTAAAAGGACTAAAGAACTCCCTATTCTCAGCAAATCAGCAAAGCAGAGTTGAGAATACTGACAGGACTCTTCACTAGCCACTGCCCTCTGAGGTACCACTTCTCAAAGATGGGTAAGACTTAGGATGACAAATGTCGCCTCTGCAAAGAAGCAAAAGGAACTGCTGAACACAACCTCTGTGCATGTGAAGCAGTTTTCTCCAAAATGCTGCAATACTTGAACAGACCTTTTCTAGTGAACCTGTTGAAGTGTGGAGGGCAGCCCCCAGCAGAGAAGGCTTATCAAAAGCCTCCTACCCGACTGAGAATAAATACCAGGGGATTGACAAAAGATGTTTTAGGTCGCAGTGATTGTAAGGTAAAAATTTTGCCTATCGCCCCATGTAAAATCTAATCTATTCTAACCTCGATTCTAACATAGGTGTTTGGGTGACTGGTAGCATTCACAGAGCTTCAGTATTTCAATTATTGTTCAGTGCGAAAAAAGTAAAAATGAAATAAATGTACTTTTAGGTACATATTAAATTATCCCAACTAAATATCCCCATTTAAAAAATCCCCGACTAACAATATCCCTCGCAATATCCCTTCCTAAAATATTCTCGATTTATGATATCGATTAACTTAAAATATCCCCGACTCTTAATATCTTTACTTAAAATAATAATATCCCTTCTTTATTCCCTCCCCCATTTTTACCCCGCAAAAACGCCATCGCACCAACAACCCCCCTCGTACGATTTTCAGGAAACTACCACCCGAACCCCCGTTCCATTTCACCCCGCAAAAAACGCTATTGCACCAATTTGAATAATTTAGACTTGAAGAAACAGCTCTTTAGAAAAAGTAATTAGCAGAAACTAGGATAAAAAATAATAACCAACTTGTTCATATTCCCAATTTTGTATAATAACCCGTACTTAGTTATTGACTGATTGTACATTGATACAGAGACTCTATAATATGTGTCAGTAATCCAAGTTATGCAAATCATGATATGTTCAATCACGAGATCATGAATAAATTTTATTATTAAAACGAATCATTTAAATTTTATATGTTGCGAATTTCAATTCGGTAATTATTTTTAAAGAAAAATTCATATTGCTAAAATAAATAGTTCACCATGATATATTATATTATAGCGCTGGAGGAATCTTGCTACGATTATCTTTTCCTACGTAGAGTGTACAGGGAGAAACTATGTGGAATTGATTTGTTTAGCTGCGTAATTAACCGAAATAGTTTGAATGCTTTATCACCTTATTTTCAGAATGCTTCACAATACTTTGGTATTTTAAATATAACACCCTGTATAAATTTGCATTTTTGGGTTCCTTAGTTAGTTTAAAGGTATTTTATGAATTGTACCTTATTATATCTATTATGCATACAATTTTTTAGTTATTGTGAATTTTGTGAACATTTTGACAATTGCGACATAAAAAACTACAAAAATATTTTATTATAATTTTTCTAAATCAAAATGGCGGTTCTATAGTTTTTGAAGCAATTAACAAAGAATTTGAAATTTAGAGGGTGACACCCTAGTTTTTAAAAAAAACATTTGTTTTTCTCCTTTTTTCTGATTTTTTTGTAATTATTTTTCTTCTTTTACAAGAGCAAAATGAAATATTAACACAATAGACATTGTGTGTGTGGTAACAACACTGATGAGAAACAAAACAACATCTATGTAAATCCTTTGTCGATGTTTTAACAGTTGACTGCTACCGGCTTCATTTTGTTTTCATGCGCAAGAATGGTTTTGTGCGACAAGTAATCAAGAAACAAAACATATCTGATACGTCATCATAATATACGCCTGCTAAATTATGAAACAACGAAAAAAGTTTCGATGATTTAGCTTTGTCGAATTTTTGTAAACGACAAATGTTATGTTTGTCGATTTATTCGATAAAAACTTATACAAAAGAAAATTAAGTAATACGTTTAACATTTATTTCTTGACATTAATAGTTATCATTTAATTTCATTTCCTCGTCAGTTATTAGTGTTTTTCGAGAATAATTTCTGTATGATTTTATTTAAACGAGAAAATGTATTATAACATTTTTTTTGTCTACTAATTATATTACTCGAGAACGCCTGCACCGATTTTAATGAAACTTTGTTTACAATCAACTTGTACCCAAACTTAAAGTATGTGGTACTTTTTACCCGCTTACACTCGGGTAAAGATAAGGTTTTATCAAAACAAATATTAATAATATAATTTTATTTCTTGAATTTTTATTCTCGATTTAAAATTATGTACATAATTTTAATTCTCCATCTCTTTCTACAGTATGTTACACTATGCTGTAGAAAGAGATGCAGAATTAAAATTATGTACCTACATAATTTTAATTCTGCTTAATTTTATGTCGGAACATAACAATATTGCATTTTTATTATGTTGATACATAAATAAAATTGACTTAAGAAATTTGTTTTTTTATCAAAAATTATAAGATATTTATTATTTTATGTAAAATATTTTACGATTAAATAGTAAAACGGCGTGCCATAAGAAACCAAACATAATATCAATGGCGTTCACAGAAATTAAGATTCACAGAAATCGGCAGCTACTTTAATTTATCTCTCTCACATAATTGTCAGTATATTGCCAAGACAAGAAATTCGCAGTCTCTTCTCTGTGTCAATGCTCTTGACTAGATATCGGAATAGAAACTGACGGTACCTACAGCAGATTAATTTCGATTTAGGTATGACGTAGATGTAAACTTATGGGGCACATCATCTCTCTAAATTCAATACTCTAGACCAGCGACTTTTCAATACGACGTTCGTATTAATAAGATAGACGGGCATATTGCATATCGGTTTGTTTTCTTTTCATTTCTGTCAGATTGAAATAGTCTATCGGTAACACAGCTACCAAGGCGTCAGATGGTACTTTATACAGGGTGTTTCAGGAAGAATGGTACATACAGTAGAGTCTGTCAATTGCGACTTCGTTTATAACGGCTAACCGTTTTTAGCGACGTAAATGCAAACTCAAGTTAGGTTTCATGTAGACGTACTATGAAAGCGTATCCGTATAGTACGACTCCGGTTTAAGCGACCAACTGCTTTAGCGACCTAATTTTATAATAATCGTCCGGTTAGATCGAAATTACAATACATATTGTTTCTCTAATTTGTAATACATACATATATGTGCATTAAAGTTACATAATACATACGTACATACATATGCACATATTATGTATTTGTAAGTGTTAATATATTTTGTTTTATTTTCATAGAAATTAATCTATTGTACACTTATATGTATTATATAAAAACACGCTTAAATTATGCGGTCGCTTTGTGCGTCGTCCGGTTAATACGACATAATGTCGCCGGTCCCTTGAAAGTCGTTCTATCCGGATTCTACTGTATGTTATAGTATCGTTCATTTTGAGCAAAAAAAAACAATTCTCAATGGATACAGAAATATGTCTCAATAACTTGGCCAAATGTTTTTATGAACTTTTTGCTCAAATTGAACGATGCTATAACATACGTTAAATATGTACCATGCCTTCCGAAACATCCTGTATATGTGGCCACAATGCAAAGTGGATTATGTCGAATTTTTAGTGAGGTTTCCCTGAGAAAAAAACCGATCAAGCAGTTTAGTGATGAATGCGAATTCTGACAGAGGCAGATGTGATATCGAATTTTTTCCTACTACCTCGCGCTGAGAAACGGGCGCAATTCCGGTACCGGCCATTTTGTTAAAATTTTAATTGGTTTTCCTCAATAATTGCAGATAAATTTTAAATTTTAAACAACGAAAATATTTTTAAATGACGCCCGTCCAAATCATATCAAGTGTGGGCCGGTCTAACCCAAACAGCTAGCTCTTCTGGTAATTTCCAAAACTCCAGACGGCCCAATCCGATTCTGTATAGTACCTTTAATAATAATAATAATATTTTTTTTATTGGTTAACACCAAAAGGCAAAGTTCAGTTTATAAAGCTGTTTTACAATTTAACGTAAACTTTCATGTTGATTGAAGTTTTTCTTCAGTAATTTTACTCTTCGTACAAGTGCACAGCGCCGTAGGATCATCGGCGCCCAGAGCAAGATCCGAATTTCACGCTCTTTGCTTGAAAATAAACATCTTACCCATCGCTGATTTCGCTAATTTTCGCTGATTGCGCCCTCTCCGGGGTTAGCGCCCTTGGCGCGGGCCTCGGTTGCCAGGACCTAGCTATGACGTTGCAAGTACATGGCCGATAATAACCTTTTTTCATATCGTTTGATCACACAATACATTTTGTTGGAGCTTTATAGGAAGCAAGAAAGAGTCTGTTCCACATTTTATAATAAAATGTGGAGATCTTTTCTATTCAAATCTCTTTCACGAATAAGATTAAATATTTTGAAGACGTCAAATAACAACATTATCTAACAATAACATAAACACGAAAAAGCTACCGTGAATTAAATCATAACGTTTGTATTTTTATATATTATATATGTTTTATCTATATTGTACATATATACTATATAAAACATTTGCACGTTTCCTGACACATGTTACATATTCATTCATATTGGGTTTTTCATATTTTGTCTGTGAAATATAAAGCCATGTTTTTAAGACAGCTTTTTTTTGTAAATGGAGTATGAGAAGGTTTCGAAAACGATGTGATCTTAATAAAGCTCCAGGCACATAATAGCTAAATTTATAATCATTGCATCTGTGTCTAATTGGGTTTTTAAATGAATTTTTTTTTTACTTAAATGGAAGGACCACATCAAGTTTTATAGCAAAACTGTTTTTATTTAATTTTTTGCTTACTAATTAAAAAGTTATATTTAAATAAAAATTAATTTTTAAACTCAGTTCCGATAACGCGCCGAAAGAATCCGAACGCGTGTGACGTCATTATGTTATCTATGGTCTTTGTATCCATGGTTACCAAGTTAAAAATTTATTATTTTTGATAGTATGTGTAATACATATACACAAATACCAACAAATGCAGACACATTTTAACATAACGACGTCACAAACATTCCTGGCGCGTTTTGAAGTCACGTGATATTTTTTAAATTTTTATACATTTTAATTAATTTTCAGTAATTTATCTATAGCTTTAAAAAAAATTTTCTTTTCGATTTTCAATATTATTTATGTTAAATTATTAGAAAAAATTAAAAAATTAATAATTTTTTTTAAACTTAAATACCTAATTATTGATACTACAAATTTTTATTTAAAGAGACTAAGCAATTAAAAATAGATTTCATTGCGCGAAACTGACAATTTTACAAAACGTGTACGTTTTGTTTTAAAACTCCAAACATTATGCTTGGAACTGGCCGAATCCTGCCTGTTTTTTATTCAAATTTAATGGTTTCAATTTTTGTATTTTTTATTTGCCTATGAGATGCTGATTTAAACATAAATCGCTATTGAAATGGCTTTAGTTACCACATTATAGTGTGTTTTGAAAACACTTTCAACACACCTACTTGTTGACTGACCCATTCCATGCATACATACACGCATGTAAAGTAGTTATTTTATAGTAGGTATGGCAAAAAAATTACTTAATGCTACAGTATGGTCAGTATAGCAATGCGTGATGCGATTCTTTACTGTGAAAGAACTGTAGTAATGGTAATCTAAATCACGTTTTTGTGTAAGAAAACTATAAAAAATGTACCATTAAGTATTAATCACTGCATATTTAGTATTCAGTTTGCTCAGTAACAAAGTATGCTATGCGTCTCGCACTTAAGGATGTCACCTATCTGAAATCACCGAGAAATGAATGAATTTTTGTAAACTTACTTCTTAATTTATCTGAAATAATTACACAAAATTTCAGAACGGCTTACCGAATAGTTTAAAAAGATATATTATTATTGTAAAATTAGCATTAACTCTTATAGAAAAATCGCGCTTTCATAGTTTAATACCGCTAAAACACATAATAATATCACCGAAAAAAAGTTGCAATTTTTTTTAGAATATGTTCGTTACATATTTAACAAACTTTGGTCAACATTTTATCTATGGTCACCGATGTCAAACACGAGAAAAAAATAATTATTGCTGAAAAGTATCAAACAAATGGCGGAATTTATAAAATGCGTGTTTATGCTTGGCAACAGCGTTCCTATGCATAAACATTTTTGACATATTATTACAGCCCATTTTTGAGAACTAACTACCAATGAAATTGATAGATTTGTTTCCCTTTCAAATGCGACGATGCCTATGTCTCTGCTATATTTGTATGTAGTCATATGTATTATAATTTCTATCGGTGTGCTGGTGTGACAACCTGTACTGGGGTAAAAGTTTTAGCTAAAAAATCCAGTATGCTGGTATCTTTTAGCATAGTTACTTAGGTACATACTTGTGCCTGTGACTATACGTGCCATACATCTCAGAGAACTATAATATTATTGTGATGGAGGAAAGTTTCTTTATCGTGAGAAAACTATAAAAAAGTCAATAATTTATTAATCATGAATGTTAGGTATTCAGCATGAGTATTAGCAGAGAGTGATGCAATGTGTCTCACGCTTTACTGTGAGAGAACTGTAACGACGTGTAACGGTACGCGAGAGCAACAAAGAGCCAACACAAAGGAATCACTGCGTGTAGCATCTGTGCAGATTTCCAATAATGTGCACGGTCGCGGAGGGAAGTCATATTAAAATGTCTACTCACAACACCAAATACGAATGTATTTATGCATATATAGGACAGTTTGGAGCTATTTTTGGGTTAAGTCATATAAAACTGCTGTGTGCACAGTCTGTTTGAAATGATGTAACTGTTTACGTGGAATATTAATGGCACTACTTAAGGCGTGTTCTATTCATAGTTCAAGCTTCCACCATACAAAAATCTATTGAACAACATTGCTAAAATTTTATTTTTGAATTTAACAGAAGATGGAAAACATTAAATCGGTGGCAGACTAATTCAATTTTGATGTGAAACATCTTTAGGCACGGGTGTAAAATCGTTTGAATGGAACGTCGTTGTAATGTTACGTCGTTCAGAACGCACGTCGTCACGTCGCGTCTTCCCGCACTGTACTGTTACACAGTCGCTATGTTATGTGTGTGCGTGTAAAATGTAAACATATTCTGTGTATTGCTGTTTCAATACTTTAACAGGGTGAGAGTTTCTTGCTGGTGTGGGGGATAATAAATCATAAATTCTTAACTCTGGAACTACTGAATCGATTCTAAAAATTCTTTCACTAATTATCTTCGCAGGGGGAGAATTTCTCGCGGGGGGTGTGGGGTAATATTTCATAAATTCTTATCTCTGGAACTACTGAATCGATTCTAAAAATTCTTTCACTAATTATTCTCGCAGGGGGAGAATTTCTCGCGGGGGGTGTGGGGTTATAATTCATAAGTTCTTATCTCTGGAACTACTGAATCGATTCTGAAAATTCTTTCACTAATTATCTTCGCAGGAGGAGAATTCCTCGCGGGGGGGGGGTAATAAATCCTTACCTCTGGAACTACTGAACCGAGTCTAAAATTTTTTTTCACTAATTGTCTTCGCAGGGGGAGAGCTATGAAAATGTTGCACATCTTCCAGGCGTCCCACGACGGCTCACATTTTTTTTTTAATCATTTTTATTGTCAGTATCTCGAATACTACATGACAACAAAAAATTATTACTCAGTTCCCTTACAGCGATCAAACAGACAAACTCGAAATTCATCATTGTACAAGACATACGACAACTCATACAGGACCTAACTCTCAAAAATACCTCAGTCACGTTTCTATGGGTCCCTTCCCACGTTGGGATAATGGGAAACGAGTTAGCAGACTACAGCGCAAAAGAAGCCCTAACCTCCGAGACCCCCACACAAGAAAAGTCAACGAGCATCCAAGATATAAAGAATCATATAAAAAAAACACTATCCACCTAAAATGGCACGAATATTGGGAAAATATAACGAACAACAAGCTAAGGAAAATTAAAGACAAACCAATCTTTTGGAATAACCCTACAAAACTAAATAGACAGGAAGAAACAACAATCACCAGACTACGACTAGGACACAGTAAACTGACACACTCTTACCTTATGGCGAAAGAAGACCCTCCAGTATGCACTCCCTGTAACAAACCCATCACCGTAGAACACATACTGATCGAATGCCCCGCATACTCTATCCAGAGAACTGCTGCTGGACTTGAACAGAACCTGCGCGACGTGCTGAAAAATGAAGAGAAAAATATCAAACAACTTATACAATATCTATACGCAACAAATCTAATAACAAAGATATAACAAATAACTCCTCCAATCTCCATACTTACTAACTCCGACAACCCCCAACCAGTGGCAACTAATAATTAATTACTATATGTAAATAATATCATAGCTGAAATAATATACTTACCTTAATGTAACTAAATTGTATCAGTGCTAATGACCTTAAGGTCGATGCACACATTGTTTTTGTTAATAAAAAAAAAAAAAAAAAAATTATTAAAAAAATGGAATTGGTCTGCCATTGATTTGATGTATTATATCATAATATTATCTGTTAAATTCAAAAATAAAATTTTAGTGGTGTTATCCAGTAGACGTTTGTACGGTGGGATTTCGGACTATGATGTTTTTTCTTGACTCGATTTGGTCACAAATATGTGCCGAAAAAAACCTGGTAAAATTACATAAATGATAATTATCTACTAGGCTAAAACACACATAACTTTTTCTGTCAACTGCAGAATTGGCAGTCAATGTTAGAAATTATAATTCACCGTTGCGGCGAAAGCTTCGTACCAGACTAATGGAACTGTTGCGACGATTGTTGACTTTACATCTTATATAAATATGATGTTAGAGAGATCATAAGATTCGGCAGAAAAACGCTCCGACTAGCCCTAAAGTGTGATTTGTTTTTTGAAAATTTTCTAATAACACTTTGAGGTACGCAAAACAGAGGTACGCAAACAGTGCAATCTAAATCTTTCTTTATGATGAGAAGGTAGAGCTTGCGCCTCCTAAGAGAACCTTCGTATTCTCTTAGGAGGCGCATAATGGTTCCAAACTCCATCCTTCTCATCATAAATAAAGATTTAGATTTCACTAAAACTAATTTATACACCTAATGTTTATTAGTGTATTTACCATAATATGGCACATACACTATTGGCGTCGGTCGGATGGCGGGACCTAGGGGTCGGACCAAAATTTCTCGACGTTTCATAGCCTCCTGAACACTTTGGCACGATTTTTGAAAATGTTTATATATATATGTATGTATATATATATATATATATATATATTAATATATTTATATATTTATATATATATTTATATATATATGTGTGTACACGATAACTCTCGACAGACTTAATCGATTGAAACGAAATTTGGTACAGACATTGGAACCCATCACCGCAAGAAGCCTATTTAAAATGGGCCCGATCGGACCATTTTCAGGGTTGTATTTAGGGGTTCCAAAAAGTTTTTGGGCCCAAAAATACCGAAAAATTTGTCAGAATCGTTTCAAAATTGAAATTTAACTCTTTAGTAAAGATTAAAATGTGCTGCTAAAATTTTAATAAAATCGGCCCGACAGGACCGGACTTTCAAATTTTATGAAAACACTAGTTTGTTGATACGGATTTACTTATGGAAGGGTGTATTTAATTGGGTGTACTGATAAAATCCATGTCTAATATTGAAATTTAGAAAAATTTAATTATTTTAAGGGATGTATTAAGGGGTTAAATTTTTTTAGTTTGTCAAAAAACAAACTTAAGTTCACATAATAATTACACAATGCCTGTATTAGCAAATACACTATATTGTCGGCAGGGTTTGGCACTGCGACCCGAGTTTTTTTGTATTTTAAAATTGGTTGCATAACATTTTTAATTTTCTGAAAACGTTGATATTTTTTCTTTGTTTAAACGAGTTTGTCCAAAAAAAGTAGTTCTAAGGAGGGAGGGGGAGAATATTGAAGTAATTCTTAGCCCTAAGGGGATGCACGACTGATGCTGGGTTTATCGTACAATCACGCTGTTAAATGACGGTTGTTATGGCAACAATCAACAATTTGCCAAAATGAAAAAGCAGCAACCAATGAACACGTAGCAATCAAACAGCGTGATTATTTTAACAGACTATTAAAATTGTACGATAAACCCAGCATGACAAACGTTTTAGCACCGCTATGCGCTGATCTAAATAAAAAATAAAATTATATAATCTTATTATGATTCAAGATTACGTTCAGAGAATCAATCAAAGTGAACAAATTGTAAGGGTAAATCCATTATGGAATGTTCTTACTGAATTGTACCAATTATCTACAACACACGCACCCCACTACCTTGTCAATAAACTGGAAATAAACAAATTATTTCTTAAGAGTTATTCTTGAAAATTATCATAGAAAAATGAATACTACATAGATTGTCTTTATATAGAGTCTTTAAGTTTTTCTGTCAAAATGGCTAAAGTAGCTTGTACACTACGTGACTTTTTGGTCTTTATAGGTCGTTCGGTAATAATTTTAGAGTTTTTTTAAAGCACGCAATTACTAAATTAGTATAAAGTATAAATTTTTAAAAGGCGACAAAAATGTGCAAAAAAGAATTTTATGTAGGGGAGACCTAGGAGGGTTGTAACAGAGTGGGATTGAATCGTTAGCGAACTGGCAACCACGCGTATGTACCGCTTTTTTGATGCTCCATTTAATGTAGTTAGCGCTGGGAATCTACGGGAAGTGGTTGAGTGTATACGACATCTACACGGAATGTAATGTAATTATAATATTCAAGCGAACGAGCGAAGCGAGTGAGTAGTGTATTCCACCCGGGCTTTCTTAGCACCCGGGGGAAGCCGGACAGGGCCGCTAGTATAGCATAATACTTACCTGAAAATTAATACTTACCCAATATAATTAATAGTTACTTATCCTTTTTATATAATATCTATTGTATAGTATGTGTATACATTGTATAATATGCCGTTCGGCAATAGTGCTAATGAGCTTAACGCAGTCGAATCATATTTTTTTTTTGTTTTAAAATAAAAAAAATAGACAACAATTTGTATTCCATAATCGGTCAAAATACGTCTTAAGGTACGTGCAGTACGCAGCTGGGATTCTAGATGGTAGCATGTATGGTAGATGGTGGCTGAAATTATAAGCGCTTATAGGTTTGCACAACGAAGCTTTGATACTAGCATTGATACAAGCTTAAACCGCGTTTGAAATGTCAGATAGCGAAGACGAATATTTGTGTTCTTCTGCTACAAAGTGGTATATTTTAAATACAAATTTGGGTAGAAGCTATCATGTGCACCCTGTTAAGAGAAAACGATCTAAACATGGTGAATTTTATCATTAATTATACCAAGAATTAAAATTTTATCCTAACCGGTTTTTTGAATATTTACGTATGCAACCTAACACTTTTAAATACGTCTTAGAAAAAACTCAAAACAAATTAAATAAAAACTGGCAAAATTTCACTTATTAAACTAGTCACATCCATTGCGAAACTTGTAACGGCCATTTGACAGTTGTCACACGTTGATTGTAGTAGTCGTAGTAATCAGCGCGCTGAAAAAATAGTGAGATACATTCTTGTATCCACCAGTTCTTGTAACAGCGCTTATACCTGCTACACTCACTGCTTCATTGTGTACGCTCGCATATATAACAGTGTATTAATTTAAGCAAGCCCTGCTATTATCTACGCTACCATCTAGAATCCCAGCTCCATACTGCACGTACCTTTAGTATAATACTTTCTTCTATGGTAGTATACGTTTGTATGTGTGTATATGCAAATGAAAACAGAATCTAAAACGGAAATTACGAAATTTCAGTATTGCAGAAGCCGCTGTAGTCATTTCCGGTTATAAGAGGGTGCCAACGTTATAACAGTTGTCTCCACTGATTATATATTCAACTGTTCGCGCGCGACGTTCAGTTGTTCGCGTCGTTCAAGTGTTCGTTGTCAGGATGACTAATATTCCTTCCATTGATCGCTCCTGTAGTTATCGACTCGTTAATTGGGGATTATGAGGAATATTGAGTTTATGGGATAAGGTTAATTATCATTGGAATTAACTTAAACTCATTAACATAATTATGTTTCGTTGAAAATAAAACGAAATTCGAAACGGTACAGTGGATAGTAATAATTTGTTAAAACACAATAATTCTTCTGAATGCATTTTTCTTATCATATAGCGTGAGAAATATCAAATAATTTACTAAAAGGATATTTAATACAATAAGGAATAAATTAAAAAACATCCCCGCACAACATGGGACTCGAATCCACATTTATTCTATTCTATTCTATTCTATTCTATTCTATGGGGTTACAAGACTTGGGTTCTACCGTTGAGCTACACATTAACTAATTCATTATGCTCGATATATTATAATATATCAGTTTGACGTTATTTCATCAGTTTGAAATATTATGTTAAATAAATTGTTTATACCTAACAATTGAGTTTTTGAATGAATTTTTTTTTCTTAAATGGAAAAACTACATATAAGTTTTATAGCAAAACTGTTTTCATTTAATTTTTTGCTTACTAATTAAAGAGTTATATTTAAATAAAAATTAATTTTTAAACTCAGTTCTAATGACGCACCGAAAGAATCCGAACGCGTGTGACGTCATTATGTTATCTATGGTTTTTGTATCCATAGTTACCAAGTTAAAAATTTATTATTTTTGATAGTATAGCAATCGTTTAAGATCATTTTCTGACTGATGTGTGTGTATATGTGGTCAATTTTTCGCCTTCGATATCGTAAAAACGGAACAACATACGGCCATGCCGATTGTTCTATTGTGTTTATCAGCCTTTAACTTAGATCTGATTAGAATTTTAGTCAAATCGGTTAAGTGGCTCCTGAGATATTAAAAAAACGTTCTCAATGTCACGTATTAACATAGGTAAAAAAATATAAATGAATTCTAGATGTTATAATATGAAAAAAATGTAAATATTTTTTTTCTCTAAAATGTATAGTTTTCGAGAAAAAAAATATTTTGCTAAAAAAAGAAAATTGTACGTAAATCAAGGTAACCATGATTTTTGCTATATTAAGCTAGCCATCAGCAGATCACTAAACAAAAAAGAGGGCCATGCTTTTTTTCAAAGAATATAAAAAGAGTGTTTAATTTTTGCAAATATTTACTAGGTGGGAAGTATAGGACTGGTCATCAGTCTAATTTTTTTGACTGTCGCCGGAATGTATGCAAACTGTCAAGAGTTGCACGTATTTACTTGTATCTATACTCTGTAGTATTTGGTATAACATAGAAGAAGGGAAAGAGATCACGGATGGCGTTGGAGACGGCAAACAGCCCGCTCCGATCCTGTGTGTTGGTTTTAAGACTACATATTAATGCAGACTGGTATACGAGTGATTACACGGCATTAAATAAGGGGATTACACTCCGTGTTCGACGCCACAACACCACTCTCTCTCTCTAAGTACCTGCGTCTAATCTACAGCGTGTTCAAAAAGTTTGAACATTTGATTACATAAATGCAAACGTGAGTATAGTAACGTTGTTCATGTTCATGGAAAGCCTCTTTACTTTTAGGGTTCCGTTGTTCGTCCGTCTGTATGCACGTCTGTCACATCTAAAAGGGCTAGTTGCAGGAAATTGACACGCAGAGATTGATGTGTTCTGCAGATATTTCAGGAATCAGGAGTCTATAAAAAATAATGGTGTTCTCTTAAGGCCAATAAAGTAAGAATTTAAATGAAACTTCTTTACTCTCAGTTTAAAAAAAAAATTCAATCACTCACGGCATGTTATGAAAAATATTATTTTTGCAGAACGCTTGTCAAAAAATTCGACTGATGACCAGTCCTATACTTCCCACTTGGTAAACATTTGCAAAAAATAAACACTCTTTTTTTATTCTTTGAAAAAAAGCATGGCCCTCTTTTTTGGTGATCTACTGATGGCTAGTAATATAGCAAAAATCATGGTTATCTTGATTTACGTACAATTTTCTTTTTTAGTAAAATATTTTTTTTTCTCGAAAACTCCTACATTTTAGAGAAAAAAATATTTACATTTTTTTCATATTGTAACATCTAGAATTCATTTATATTTTTTTTTAACCTATGTTAATACGTAACATTGAGAACGTTTTTTTTAATATCTCAGGATCCACTAAACCGATTTGACTCAAAATCTAATCAGATCTAAGTTAAAGGCTGATAAACACAATAGAACAATCGGCATGGCCGTATGTTGTTCTATTTTTACGATATCGAAGGCGAACAATTGACCACATACAAACACACACACACACACACACATACAGACATCAGTCATAAAATGATCTTAAACGATTGCTAGGGTCTCAAAACGTGAAAATCTGTTTAAATCTCAAAATATTTTTTTCGGACTAAATCCATTACTTCCCTACCATAGTAGAGGTGGGAAGTAAAAATATGAGCTGACAATAATTTAGACTGTTAAACTTTTTTTTAATAAACCAGTTGCAGTAGCTGAGGCTTTCTGCACTGAGATAACAAAAAGGTAAATACAAAGTAGACATGAATACAATGAATTATGTGCTGCACACAAAGAAAAACAAATCACTGATTTACATAGAAAAATATCATTTTTCTAACTAAATTTGCGTCAAACTCCTGTTAAAAATATTCAAAAAAGTATTTTAAATACATTTATGCACAGTTTAAAAAATATCATTTCAATCGATCAGTTATATTTATTGAGCAGGATCGATTTAAAATCGTACAATACTTTTTTTTATAAAGAAATCTGTGTGGTCACAATCTAAGATCAAATGTCACACCAAATTTTCTAACAATGCATTCTGATTTATGAATCACTGAAACCATCGATAAAAATATTCTTGTTCCTAAAAATTGTTTAATAATAGAATGAAATCAAAATTATCAACGCATATAAAATGTATCGGCCGTACAATTCTTGTCTCAATCGAATGTTCAATGTAACCTCGCCTATTTATGTACACCCTGTACGCAAGTTGATAGAACGATGATCGGTAACATTAGAATATTTCCGTGCATTGATTGATGAATATTATACACTGTTTAACGACTGATAGGATTATTAAATTCAGTACGAACTAAGCTCATTTGTTATTATCAATTTTATAAAAAAGGTTATTCGTTGAATATATTTAAGGTTTTGATCCCGTTTCTTGGAAATTCTTAACGTTATACTCTAAAATCACTTTTCCTACCATAATAATAGTCTCGTACCCCCGTCATATATAACCGTATTGTTCTTGAAAATAGCAAATATGGTTCGTCAAACATAAACCTTTATAGTCACAGAGCCGACCGTCGGCTTTGTCTGTGTGAGTTAACATTGGGGCAGACAAATAGGGATTCGGATTATTATTATTAGTGTATTTGCCATATGGCACATACACTATTGGCGTCGGTCGGATGGCGGGACCTAGGGGTCGGACCAAAATTTCTCGACGTTTCATAATCTCCTGAGCACTATGGCACCATTTTTGGAAATGTCTATTTATATATATATATATATATATATATATATATATATATATATATATATATATATATATTTATGTGTGTGTGTGTGTGTGTGTGTGTGTGTGTGTGTGTGTGTGTGTGCGGGCAATAACTTTCGAAAGAGTTAATTGATTTTGACGAAATTGGGTAGGCACGTTGAAATCACCTCACGAAGCCTATTTAAAATGGGCCCAATCGGACCATTTTAAGGGTAGTTTTAGGGGTTGAAAAATGTTTTTGGGCCCAAAAATGCCGAAAAAATTCTCAGAATCGTTTCAAAATTGAAATTTAACCCTTTAGATAGTGCTTTACTTACTGAAGGGTGTATTTAATTTGGTACCGAGGTTGCATTGAT
This sequence comes from Mongoloraphidia duomilia, assembly GCA_039654895.1. Taxonomy (NCBI): domain Eukaryota; kingdom Metazoa; phylum Arthropoda; class Insecta; order Raphidioptera; family Raphidiidae; genus Mongoloraphidia; species Mongoloraphidia duomilia. Next base: position 42,470,990 of record CM077524.1, on the reverse strand, counting down.
AAAAATATTGAAATTAAGAAAAAAAATATTATTTTAAGGGATGTATTAAGGGGTTAAATTTTTTATTTTGTTCAAAAACAAACTTAAGTTCACATAATAAAGCCACAATGCCAGTATTAGCAAATACACTATATTGTCGGCAGGGTTTTGGCACTGCGACCCGAGTTTTTTACTTTATTCTGTCGGAAATTGAAAACTTATGGCTGTCAAAGGGTTGTGACAAGATGAACTCTACAAAAGTACCTACACGTTGAGACCGACAGTTTGACGTCAATTTTATTCATGTATAGTTGATATAAAGCACTCATATTTTAATAATTATTTCTTAATTTTTAACAACTTCATTATATTCTATAAAGCAATATTTATGTTGCGCTACAAAAAGGTCATGACGTTTTGACACTCTTAGAAGTCTTACTGAAAGTAATAGTGAGTTAAATTTTTTCCTTATTTCCTTAAACATGCTGTTTTTTTCCTCTATAAGAACAAAGAGTTATATTGGGGAAATTAAGTTGACATAAATCTTGTCATAAATAGTGAATTATAATGAGATAATATTTTATCTACAGGGTTACTGCCAGTTTTAACATTTTATTTTATAAACATGAAATATTTTTTTGTAAATAATAATACTGAGCAAGAGTTTTAAGTGAAAATTTACAATTTCAAAACAGAAAATTAATTTAAAAAAATGGCAATTATGCAATCTTACAAAAAGTGTGCGAAAAATAGTACAAACAGAATTTATTAAAACGCTTGAGTGTACCATAAAGAAAATTTTTGAATCAAGAAGAAAGAATTGATAAAATTTCTCCTAATAGAAAAAACTAACTATGAAAGATTTTGAAATTAAGCAACTGTGTTACATTTTTACACTCAAAATACCTTTGAAATGCTGAAAAGAAGAACTGAATTTAATAAAATTTAAAACTGACACGTGAAGTTTTTTTTTATAATTATTGTGAACGTACTGTCACTATTTAGTATTTAGTTTGTAATTTATTTATTCTTCTGTACTTTAATTTTATTTTCAATAAATAATAAATTTCCGTGACTTTATTTCTGTAATACGCGTTGTGAAAATATCAACTAAGAATTTACTACAATTTCATTTCATTTTTCTTACTTGTAAAATGAAGAAAATAATTAATAACGAATCGAAGAAAAATATTGTTATTATTTTAAACGTATAGGTATGAGATAAAAATACAAATTTATCGCTGTATTTATTTCTTTTTAGATATATTTCTATTGTAAATTCCTGACAATAAATTTTAATTTTTGTTTTAAAATCCAATTTACATTAGCTCACAATATAAATGAAAAAATCTGTATTATAACAAAATAGTTATGTAACTAGCCTCTAGCTACTTATAAACATAAAAAGCAGCATATAAAATTTTAACAAAAATTATTACTGTTACATTGTTAAAATAATGTTGATCAAATTTTCGGCTTATATTTTCCCGCTATGCAGTGCTCGTGTCAATTTTTGTTAGTGAAATCGGTCACTATGGTGAACAAATGACATCTGGTAAAGGATTATGATGCAAGTTACACGAACATGTGAAAACCGAACAACTACCACTAAGAGTCAAACGTAATCTTTCTAGCTTTGAGCTGTTCTGAATATTTAAAAACTCCATTTGGTTCCGCAAAATACAATATAATACAAAGTATGATAACTAGACGATTGCAAAATGAAATGTGGACCATAAATACCGTCGGTTTTTATTAGTGTATTTGCCATATGGCACATACACTATTGGCGTCGGTCGGATGGCGGGACCTAGGGGCCGGACCAAAATTTCTCGACGTTTCATAGCCTCCTGAACATTTTGGCACCATTTTTGGAAATGTCTATTTATATATGTATATATATATATATATATATATATATATATATATATATATATATATATATTTATATATATATGTTTACGGGCTATAACTTTCGAAAGAGTTAATTGATTTTGACGAAATTGGGTAGGCACGTTGCAATCCATAACCGCACGAAGCCTATTTAAAATGGGCCCAATCTGACCATTTTAATGGTGGTTTTTAGGGGTTGAAAAATGTTTTTGGGCCCAAAAATACCGAAAAAATTCTCAGAATTGTTTCAAAATTGAAATTTAACCCTTTAGTGAACATTAAAATGTGCTGTTAAAATTTTAATAAAATCGCCCCGACAGGTTCGGACTTACAAATTTTATGAAAACACTAGGTTGCGGATAGTGATTTACTTACTGAAGGGTGTATTTAATTTGGTACAGAGGTTACATTGATAATAATATTGAAATTAAGAAAAAAAAAATATTATTTTAAGGGATGTATTAAGGGGTTAAATTTTTTATTTTGTCCAAAAACCAACTTATGTTCACCTAATAACAGCACAATGCCTGTATTAGCAAATACACTATATTGTCGGCAGGATTTTGGCACTGCGACCCGAGTTTTTTTATTTTTCCCCTTGATCTTAAACGATTGCTAGGGTCTCAAAACGTGAAGATCTGTTAAAATCTCGAAATATTTTTTTCAGACTAAACCCATTACTTACCTACCATAGTAGAGGCGGGAAGTAAAATTTTTTCTAAACCTTATAGTTTTGTTATTATTTTGAAAATAAGAAAATCAACTGTTCTATTGTTGTAATAATTTGATCTGTCAAAAAGAAATGCTTAGGTTAATTTTTGCGTGTGAATTGCCATATGTAACTATGAAAACGAGAAGCACATAATATAATATTATAAATATTTAATACTAACCGTTACCCGCATCATCGCACACGAAATTTTATTTTATTTATTATGTTGCTATGTCAAATGTCAGTATTTTTTAAGTTGGATTGGTCTCACGTCCAATTGGCTGCAGGAATTTTTAATAGGAAACAGTTATATATTATTATTTTTTACAGCCTCATTCCCACATCTGTTTCGTCTTCGTCTGTTTCTATCTCCCTTTATTACAAATGCGTGTGTTCGTATGTCTTTTACTTAAAAGTAATTCACACGAGAAAATCCCTTCTTAGCCACGAAAGGGAGCTTGATCTATTTATACTTTTGTGTATCTGTTTCTCGGCGCTATGTGTACCTACTACCTATACTGCCTTTGATTCTGACCGGCATATTGACTTTACATATATACATGCAAAATATCTTCATTTCATTTATATTTAATTGTCATTATATATAAAATAGTAGGCTAAATACATAATTAATTCCGTGGAGGTAGAGAAAAAAATTAATATATGACTGTGTCGTATTAGAAATCATTGCCAAATACAATGGCGTTTATTTTTTTTAAAAGTAGCATCTACGAAGATTCACTTTTTTAATTTTTAATACTAATGCTTACGTCAATTGCGCCACGCCCGTTTCTCTGCAAATATTTTATACTCCTATATAACCAGGCCGCGTATCTTCCGTGTACACTGATCTCGCACGACCAGAATGAGAAAGATGTGTATTAAATATATTATGAGCTATAGTAGTGGGTCATGATGTTTCACGCTACAAAAGTTAGCAGCGCTACATTGCCGGTTGACGAAACTGATAATATGAAATAGGGGCTATTTAAGAACTAATTTAATGCCCTCATTTTTAATTTAGGGCTCTAACCCTTTTCGTAAAAATCTTTATCTTCAATACGGTGGAAATAGGGGTTACTTATGGTGGAGGCGCGGGTTACGCATCGTGGAAACGTCATTGCAATGTGATGTAAAAATAAAACCGGAACAAAATCTATATCTAAATTAAGAACTATTTTAGGATTCTTAAATGACATTCGTCATATCCATAACTTACTTATTATGTAAATTAACGCAAGTTGTAACCCCGGCACTCTTCATGTCAAATCCTTTCCCCTCGCCTAAAAACGGTTACCACTATCCCGACGCTATTTTTAAAGCTAAACGATTTGGTTATACACGTTAAATGAAGGACCTAGAACCACGCTACAGGTCCTACAGGCGAAAAATTGAAAAAAAAATTCCTGGAATAATTTAAAATCTTTTAAAAATTACGTACCTAATCTTTCATTCGTTCCCAAAACTTTCTTTCAAAAAATTCGCCGATGGGATCTGTAGCGTGATTTTTGGTCTTTCATTTGGCATTTACCCGAACCCTTTAGCTTTAAAAATAGCGTCGAGAGAGCGGTAACCGTTTTCAGGCGAGGAGAAAGGATTTGAGATGAAGAATGCACGGGGTAACTATCGGTCGAAAATACTCTGAAGGTCGCTATGAATTTTATTATACTAAGTCAAGGTTCAGTCTATACCTGGATCATTAATCCATAAATAGACCTTTATTGTTATACCGAAATTAGAAATCAGCGTATTTTGGAGCTGTTATTGTATTTTCAGTAGACAAAGGGAACGGAATCAGACGACTGATTTTCAATCAGTTTCAAAGCTATCAATAAATTATGTAGCAAAAGGCGGCTCGTTAAAATTATTATTTTAGATAAATATAACAAAAATAATAATAGACAGATAGTCATTTTTGATATTTTTTCATTTATTTTTTATAATGCCAATAAAAAACGACTTACGAGTAAAGAGGAAAAAATATTTCTCTCTATTCAATTTTCAAATATATACTGTAGCAAACCCTAAGATGTTACGCCGCTGGCTACAATAGGTAGCAAACCCCAAGATGTTACGCCGCTGGCTACAATAGAAGCGTCGAGAATAGGTCACAGTGGTGAGGCGTGGAATGCTATCGAAGATACCAGTACCTGCTAGACGTCTGGAAAGCACTAGAACGCGCTGTAGCCACGTAGCTCTATATATAATAAAATAAAAACAATAAATTAATTAATGGTCCCAACTTTTGGGCACCCAAATTCTATAATCATCTTCCAGACAAAATCAAGGCCTTACCACTGAACACTTTTAAAAATAAAATTAAAAATGTGCTACAAAATATGTGTTTGTACAATTTCGAAGATTTCTTTTCTTGTAGCGTGTAGAATTTATTGTATATTTATGTAATAATTACTTTGTATCTTTGTATCTTTCTGACGTTTTATACCAATATTGGTCACTAAATATATATATCTATCTATCTATCTATCTATCTATCTATCTATCTATCTATAGGCAGGGAGCTGACGGGAATTAAGCAGTCAGTCGTGAATCGGTGTCGTGTTGAACAACGGAAATAAATACAGTATATAAATCTAGTGATTTGTTCAGTGTTATTGAAGCGTTTCACTTTGTTTGAGAATTACTATTGTGTTGACTGTTAGAATTGATATATAATTGTTGCTTTTATTGTTATTGAATTGTTGTTACATTTTTAATTATTGTAAATAAATAGTTATTCCGCCCACGTGGAAAACAGTTTTGTTACAATACTATAGGTATGATATACAATTGCACGTTCGGCAAAATAATCAGCTTTGTTTGAAAACAAAACGAACGTTTCGTTGAGGTCATTTATATTTTAGATCACATCGTATTATAACAGCTGATAAAAGGGTGCAAATGGCGATGCCACATGTTAAGCAATAAAAGCGTAATTATATTTTGACGAGCCGCTTGTGATCAGAGCATAATAACAATCATTAAATACTCTCCAAACTAATTAGAAACTGTCTTAGTTTCACCTCACGTTCCATTCTATTCAAATTGAAAACTTCTTTATGTTACAAATGCAACGGGAAACTGACGCTTCTTGTGCACACATATAGATATGTATTAGAGATAATATACTAGTGTGAATGCTGCTGTAGTAATACAATGCATTTTCGTAACTATGTTATCATATAACAACAATATTTATTTAATACAATATTATCATTAGCTTATTATTAACTTTCACAGTGTTTTTATTAATTTTGGAATAAGTAGTGTCTCTTTTCCGTTTTTTCAGTAATTTTAAAAATGTAAGCCTTTATTAACTTCCCATTGGAAGTTACTGTAATGGGTATGAAAATCGAAATCAAAAAAAAAAATTTTTTTTTATGTTTCAAGGTCACTACACTATTTTTACACTACTTTTAGAAAGATGTCTGTGTGTGTGTATGTGTGTATGTGTGTGTGTGTGTGTACGTATGTACGTACGTACGTATGTATGTGTCCATTTCTTTCTAAGACGAAATCTCGAGAATGAAAAATGATATCGACTACGTTAGGGTGCCAATCGACGCGTATTAATGTAAATATGATTTGAAAGAAATTTTTTTAAAATCGGTTCAGTTCAGCCGTTCTTTTTTCTTAACTAAATAACCTCCAAAAAAGTAGATTTTACACAATATCTCGCGAATAAAAAATTATATCGACTTCGTAAGGGTGTCAATCGAGGCATGTTAATGTCATTTTGATCCGACATAAATTTTATAAAAATCGGTTCAGCCGTTTTTTTTTTTTTATTATTGTTAAAAATAAATAATAATTATGTTTTAATGATTAAAATGATTACTTTTCTGTGTAATATCTAATTTAATTATTATTATTAAATATTTGTCAAACTGGGAAGTTCGTCGTGTGAACCTCAAGGGTCGCACTTTAGTCCTAATAAACGACCCACCTCACGGTTTGTTAGTAATATAATTAATCCTTATTCGTAAAATACAATCAGTGAGAAAATTTGTCTAAATTATACACTGAGAAAATTTGTATTATAAATCCTGTAAATATTTGTGTAAATAAATCTTCTTCTATCTATCTATTAATTTTGAATTTTCATTGTCCCGTTATGTATAATTATTATTATTATACTATATGTCGCACTTTACCATTGGATAACAGTCAATAGCGCAAGGTGTAAGTATTAAAATTAGTCCAGCCGTTCTCGAGTAACACTAGTACAAACAAAACGTTTTCCCGTCTTAGATATTGTGCAAAATATCCGTTAACCCTGACAAAAAAACGAAAATTCTAGAAGCACATTTTCGATTTAGTGTCATACATATCCAAAAAATCTTCAAGAAAAGAAAATTGCAGACAGGGGTCCCATTACTATTTTATACATTAGTATTTGGTTCAAGCACGTGCTTACGGGGCTACAAAAATGTCTAGGGTTGACATACGACCAAATTTTTAAAATTGTCATAAATAAAAACCGAACAAAAAATTGTATTTTTACTTGGGACGACAAAAACCCAAAGCCAGCTTCAATTGGTACTCAAGTATTAACACAAAATGTTATTGTACTGGAAATATAGTCGTACTATGAAAAGTGGTAAAGATTTCCGACATTCCGCGCTTCTTCAAACACTACGCCAAGCAAAGCAAAGCAAAGCAAAATCGCGTTACAATAAATAGTCGGTTAATGTTAATACACAAAGGAGCATCAATTCATTTAATCAAATTTCGAAACTCCTTTGCAGAATTTATTTTTGGAATTATCATGGAAAAGAGAAGTTGAGGAAGATTGTATATTATAAACGCTCAACAGCTTGGGCCGTCAGCGTCGATGGAAAAGAGAATTGACTGTTATATTAATTTTAAAAACTTAATTTCATATTATTTCAAGTACCTACCTAAATTAATTTATATTTTCAAAAAAAGAATTAAATATGGTTAAAACACACATTGTTACCTAAATTTAATTTGTAAATCAATTTTAGCTGAAAATAAAGAAATACTATGCAATTTAGAAATTATTGAAACACAGACGATATTATTCTCAGCATCACCTTGCACATTGGATCAGTGTTTGAAAAATCTGCTTATAGAAGTTCAGTTTTATGACAATTGACAAACGGAACGTTTTCTGCTGAGTTATGGAATTTGCAAACTTTACACTCGTCGCAAAAGCCAACTTTCTGCCCTGGTAACACAATGTACCAATTATTGTGACTATCCTTTCGGCTCATATGGTCCACTGTACATAGATGTGGCATGTCATGTCGGTATGCGTCCGAGTTTAGAACGCGACACGGTGTGGGAATGACGCCTGTGTGTGTACGGTGTAGGTACTGCAGATACGCAAGAGGCACGCTTCGACAGAGAATATTCTGAATAGCAGATTAACTTCTTCGCCCGATACCTCCGAACAAACACACAGACATAAGGCAATCCAAACACACAGGGAGCAGCGCGCTATCAAACGTCACTCGCTTTGATCTTTTTTGATTAAGCCTTAGGCGGCGCGTAATTGAAACTGATACTACAGAGTATAGTTATAAACAGGATAGCTGTGTTGATCTAAATCTGGCACAGTTAAGTGGTTAGTCCGAACGAATACCTTAGATACAAGAAAATACGTACCACTCTTGACAGTTTGCAGTGCCATCTATTGGCTTGGGTTGCCAATGGTGTAGCAACAATGAGGGCTATCGCATATGAATTCGCCGCTAGAGGCGCTAGTGTAGCGTGAGGTCTCCGAAATGTCAAATGTCACTGTTTGTGGGTGGACTACGCGGGTTTATTTCTAATTAGAATAATGTTGTGAATATTTTGCAATACCTGAGATTAATTATGGCAAATATGAGTTACGGGTCAATGAATGCCAGTGCTTTAAAAGCGGAGCTACTGCTAAGAAAAAGAGGTGCAAAATTAAGCGGGTTGAAAGAACAGCTAATTCAGAGGTAAGTTTGTTCACTGTTTACAAACACATTTTTTGTCAAAAGTATGCTTATTTACCGAGTTTACAGCTATATTTTTTCTTTTTACAGACTTCAAGACTATGATAGAAATAAAAATTTTATTGGAAACACAGAAGTGAAATACTACAAAACGATTTGGCGTATACTGTTGAGTGGCCTTCAGACAGTTTGTACAGCAGTGTAACGTCGAAAAGCGTATCACTTGACTTGGATATAGTGAATATTACCACTTACTTTTTAGAGGTTTACGAAGACAATGTGGGAATGACTGAGTATGCTCCAGTTTATAGAAAGGGCTATAATATGATGATGAATGAATATTTAGTGGCTCTAGTGACATGTACACAAAATAATTTTTTCCTTTATAGAGGACAAGTCTACGCCCGTAGTAACAAACTTTGACAGCTATACTTCAGGACCTTACTTGACTGTGACGCCAACTGGTGAGCACAAAAACGGTAGCCCCCATTGACTACATTAGTTCTCTTTTATTAGCCAATATTGTCTAAATTATTTTCCTCAGCTACGCGGGAAAATTAAAAAAATTAATCTGCTGATGACATTCCTATAGTATTTGAAAACTTTTTTGGCAACCCAAATCGCGCGACGCTAGTGTTGCTTGTTGCCAATTTTAGGCCAGAGTTGCACTTATTGAAAATTCTAGAGTATTTGGTTCGCACCACTTGCACTGTCTGCTACACTTATTAATTATTTGGTTGCTCAAAAGCCACGCTGAAGTGATTCTCGCTAGGCACTGTAATAGGGAGGAAGGTAGGGGTGTGGTAAGAAAATGTCCAAATAATATTAATGACATTATATAAATATTACGATTCAATAAACTAGCTGGTACGCTCTAGCCATAAAAATAAAAATTGTTGGTAATAATTAAAAAATAAAAGAGTGTTCAATTAAAATAGAAATATTTTTTTATTCCAAAAAATTATTAAGGTGTTTTATACAGTTTGAGAACTTGATTAAAATAAGAAAATTTTTGAGATTATGGCGACAATATGCGTTTAAAAATTTAAATATCACCAAAACTATGAGGCTTTTATCTGGGGTCATGTTTTGTTATCTTGATAGTCTTTCAGAAGGATTACTAAACACCCTGTATAGAGCTTTACTGATGTTGCCATCTCGACAAGAAATAGAAATTCTACTAAGCTCTATTATTAGTGTATTTGCCATAATATGGCACATACACTATTGGCGTCGGTCGGATGGCGGGACCTAGGGGTCGGACCAAAATTTCTCGACGTTTCATAGCCTCCTGAACACTTTGGCACCATTTTTAAAAATGTTTATATATATATGTATGTATATATTTATATATATATTTATATATTTATATATATATATATATATATATATATATATATATATGTACACGATAACTCTCGACAGACTTAATCGATTGAAACGAAATTTGGTACACACATTGGAACCCATCACCGCAAGAAGCCTATTTAAAATGGGCCCGATCGGACCATTTTCAGGGTTGTATTTAGGGGTTCCAAAAAGTTTTTGGGCTCAAAAATACCGAAAAATTTGTCAGAATCGTTTCAAAATTGAAATTTAACTCTTTAGTAAAGATTAAAATGTGCTGCTAAAATTTTAATAAAATCGGCCCGACAGGACCGGACTTTCAAATTTTATGAAAACACTAGTTTGTTGATACGGATTTACTTATGGAAGGGTGTATTTAATTGGGTGTACTGATAAAATCCATGTCTAATATTGAAATTTAGAAAAATTTAATTATTTTAAGGGATGTATTAAGGGGTTAAATTTTTTATTTTGTCCAAAAACAAACTTAAGTTCACATAATAAAGCCACAATGCCAGTATTAGCAAATACACTATATTGTCGGCAGGGTTTTGGCACTGCGACCCGAGTTTTTTTTACTTTGTCAGAGCTGCATCTATAACGCAGGCACTATATTCTATAGTATTGTTAGTATATAGATAGGTGAGATGACTCGGTTTCTCCATGTTCTCTGAGGTTCCCCTCTATGTAAGGTATGGGTTAAGGAGAGCGATAAGAGGGAGGGAGGGCACAAACCGCGTCAGTAAGTGAGTAATTTGTATGCAAGATGTGCACACGGTAGTGGTAAAGGAGTAAGCATTGAGGTGTAACCCAAACCTGCAATAGACATACTCCTTTTCGTCCCATACAGTTAACAATAACGATGCAAGACTTTTAATTAAATAGGTACAATTAAAAAAAACTCGGGTCGCAGTGCCAAAACCCTGCCGACAATATAGTGTATTTGCTAATACTGGCATTGTGGCTTTATTAGTTGAACTTAAGTTTGTTTTTGGACAAAATAAAAAATTTAACCCTTTAATGCATCCCTTAAAATAATATTTTTTTTCTTAATTTCAATATTTTTATCAATGCAACCTCGGTACCAAATTAAATACACCCTTCAGAAAGTAAAATACTATCCGCAAACTAGTGTTTTCATAAAATTTGTAAGTCCGGTCCTGTCGGGCCGATTTTATTAAAATTTTAGCAGCACATTTTAATCTTTACTGAAGGGTTAAATTTCAATTTTGAAACGATTCGGACAATTTTTTCGGTATTTTTGGGCCCAAAAACATTTTTTAACCCCTAAAAACCACCCTTAAAATAGTCCGATTGGGCCCATTTTAAATAGGCTTCGTGCGGTGATAGATTCCAACGTGCCTACCAAATTTCGTCAAAATCAATTAACTCTTTCGAAAGTTATAGCCCGTACACATATATATATATATATAAATATATATATATATATATATACATATATAAATAGACATTTCCAAAAATGGTGCCAAATTGTTCAGGAGGCTATGAAACGTCAAGAAATTTTGGTCCGACCCCTAGGTCCCGCCATCCGACCGACGCCAATAGTGTATGTGCCATATGGCAAATACACTAAAAACAATTAATGATTTGATTTGCGTGCCACAATAGTGCCTAAAAATTTTAACGTTTTGTTAATGAAATAAATGACTAACTTTTCAACATACGAGTTGTACTGTAAAGCACATATTATATCATCATCCCCACAGCCTCCCTGCTTATATTTTCTAGGAGAAATTTGTCATGTCGTCTTATACTAGTAGGTACTAAGGGAGTATCCATCTGTAAAATTTAATAAAAATCGTTAGAGCCATTTTTAAGAAAACAAATATTATCCAGTTTTTCGATCAAATAACATATAAATTACAATCACAGAAAAAAACAGTATCAAAGATAATTATCAATACCTATTTAATTAAAGCTTGATATGCAATAAAAATATAAGGTATTTCATAAAGCAAGTATTTTTTCCATTATTTGCGGCATTCTACGTATTGACATGGTTGATTATATCAATAGATGTCGAGGCCAATAAACTGTTTAGGTATTTAAAAAACGACAGTATTTATGGACATAATAATAATTTTCAATATCTATTTATAATTTACTAGCGGCCCCGTCCGACTTTGTCCGGGTACTAAGAAAGCCCGGGTGCAATCGCTATTGTTCGCTTGAATATTATAAATACACTACTAACTCGCTTCGCTCGTTCGCTTCAATATTATAATTACATTACTCACTCGCTTCGATCGCTCACTATATATATAAACCTTCCGTGAAAAATTATCTAAGTGATGGTGAAAATCGCATCAAAACCCGTTGGGTGGTTTAGGAATTACATTACTCACTCGCTACGCTCGTTCGCTATATATATAAACCTTCCGGGTACAATTCCGTCATACATGATTTTTGCGTAACTTTAACCGTTTACACGCAGCACACGCAACGGAAGCTCTCAAAAGGAAGAATTTTTCCCTTTTTTGCAACATTTTTCATTGATGCTCCGCTCCTATTGGTCGCAGTGTGATATTATATAGCCTATAGCATTCCTCGATAAATGGGCTATCTAACAAAAAAAAAATTTCAAATCGGACTGGTAGTTCCTGAGATTAGCGCATTCAACCAAATAAATAGATATAGATAGATTGAAATTTGAAAAACAGGAAAAAAATTATAAAAACGGAAAATTCGCTCTTCTAGTCCTTAGAACTTTACAATTACAGATTAAGTTACGATTTAGTTTATTTTTATTAAAGTTATTAACTTCTGTATAAATCATTAAAAACATGCCTCTCTCATGATGTGGCTTTGTAGGTGTGTTACTATATATACGAACACATCGATCGATACCCAGTAGTGATTCTATTGTACAAAGTGCAGAATTTACCAATTTTATAATATTAGTATAAGTAGATTCTATTTGTATAGGTATAAACATGTCGCTATAAAAAATAATGAGTCCTGAAAATTTTAGATATTGTCTCAAAAATATTCTAAATTGGAACTAAGAAATCTGCTACGTCAGTATTACAGCATTATTTTATACTATGATTTACATCCCAGTCTTTATCCAGCATCTGTTTCAAGACCGTTTCTTCTTTTTCTTCCGGCTTTTCTTTCTCAAAAACCGATATATACTTAGTTGCATTAACTTTGTTTCATTCTTTTCAAAAGTTCAAAAGATAAGTTATGTTTTTACGCAAAACATTCTAACTTTGTTATGAATGAGTTATGTACGACTGGCGTGATGTAATTTATATACAGGGTGTGACAAACTGACAAATCGGATCATCAGGTGACAAAAATAATGAAAAATTCATAACGACATGGGTTCGTAAACGTTCCTTTTTTGAGAAAAAAATCAAATTGAAACTTAATCTTTTTTAGTGGAACTTTTCGTACGATTAAAATATTCGCCTACTATGTATTAAAATACAAATAAATAATATCACCTTCGGGACCTAAACTATAAACTTTCATTATCGCGGGTACTGAGTTATCATTTACACTACGGCTACATTATCACTTGTATGTGAAAAGGTTCATATCTAACATTACCTTAATTGAAAAAATAAAAGTGGGTGTGTGCTTGTGACACGACAGAAGTGAAAACTTCAGATTTTCTAATTTTAAAAAAAATATATATATATAGATTTTTTAATCACACAGTTTATCATAAATATATTAAAATCGACCTATACAATTAAATTTATTCCGACGCGTCTATAATTTACAATAAATAAATTAAATTTACTCAATATAATACCTTAACGATACTAATGTTTAACCTTTGAATTGGATTTTGACAGCTGCGCTGTTTAACTAAAATTCATGAAGGATTCGATAATTTTGTATACACTTTAAATATTGCAGTGATCATATACAATAACATATGCGTATTAAGGTTTAGTGTTACCTATTAGCGCACTTATGAACTACAAATTAAAAAATATATAATTATATGTTTTAGTGTCATCTGTCAGCGCACTTGTAAACTACAAATAACTTAATACGCGTATTAAGTTTTAGTGTCATCTATTAGCGCACTTATGAACTACAAATTATTACCAGCATACTGCAAATACGTGTTCGTGCTTGAGTCAAGTAATCTCAATTCAGCAAGCGTCACCGTCAAGTGCGAACGGTTCACTATCGTTCACTATACAGGCAAAGCGCGCCTATAAGAAAGTTTTCACTTCAAAAAAAAAAAAAAAAAATCAGCTCTCGCATGATGTAAAATATCGGTTACAATTTGCTTTATAATGGAAATAATTGATTATAATATTATCGTGTCGCCGTAGAGTAAAATAGAGCACATCCGCTAGTAATGTAGCGGTATGTGCAATAAGAAAACTCAGTCACCGCGATAGTGGAAGTTTCGGATATGAGTTCCGACGGTGATATAGGTTTGCAATGATTTGAATTGTAACGCTACGTCATTCTATGGTGTTCCAAACAGTGATGCTAATCAAGCATTTATTTGTATCTACTTAATCTTATTGTTTCCAACAATTTGACGTATATCATTTTAATCCTTTAGCGGTCTGTGGACACATGCGAATACAGCAGTATCTATACGTCATTCAAAATGTATGTTAGTGCTTAAACTTTGTCTGTGTTGTTTGTGTAGTGGGAAGGTATCTATATTTTTCCATTTGCGTAACTGGGTATTTGTCAGGTTTAATTAAATAATAATAATAATAATAATACGTTTAACGTCCATTTCTCGACATTATGTCATAACAGACGCCATTCGCACCATTACTATTTTCCATTTTACCACTTTCCGTTGTTTTCTACATTTTTAAACTTCAACTTTTTTTTTTTATTAATAGCAATGTGCGAATGGAGGAATTATAGGAAATTAGGATAAGGTAGGCAATTTTGGGAGCATTATAGGAGTTTGACAGGTAATCGGCCATGGCCTTGAATAAGGAACCATCTCGATATTCATCTGGAATAATTGAGGGAAATCATGAAAAACCTCAAACAAGATGGCCGGTACAGGAATTACCGTTTCTCGACTTGAGACAGTAGGAAAAAGTCCTAGTCACATCTGCCCCCGCCGGGATTCGAACCCAGTACCTTCCCAATGCGAGTCTAATGCTGTACCACTAAGCTACATCGCTGGGTTTAATTAAATGTGCAATACTATATTGACAAATTTAATGTAAAGGTAGGAATTCGGAAGGTCATATTAAAGTAATTTATTTTGTATACGACACAGAGCTCTGTTAAATTTGTGTACAATTAAGGAGCAAGTAATTAAGTATATTGTATAATATAATGTGACTAGGTATATAATATTACATAAGCAGGGATTAAACACTCATTAGTTTACATAAGTCAAGCATTTAGCTATGTGGTGTATGGAGGATTGTGAGGGACGGATTCTGGAGACGTGGGTGTTAATGTGACAATATTGTATCAGTCTCTGCGTAGATCATTTGACAGACACTTCTCTTAACATGTAATATTGGTATATAATGTTATCCTAGGCAAACATACACTGTCATTCTAAAGCAACAGTTTCAATTCACAATACCGTACTGTTCGATTAACTCAATGTTAAGCCCGTACGTGTTAGTTTACAAAACGCATTGACAGCAACCTTACATTGATAATATAATAATTTCACTTACAAAATTCTTTCAGGAACAAATAGACCATACTTTCAGGAATAGCCTAGGCTAGTATAAAAGTGGGGGAGAGAACCAGCACCGATCTGTTATAGTCTTTCCCACCAACAGATATAGTTATTACGTGAACATCACATGCTTGGCTAAAATGAACAAAGTATCTGATTGGTTGTTTTGCTGTGTTAAGTTTCTAGTGACGAATCAGATGCTGATCAGCAGTTTTATTGCTATATCGGTTCATGGGATAGACTATAGTAAGTTTATAAAAGTACAACTTGTTGTCGAGTGTTTATAATCTACATTCTACAATATCTATCTATTTACATTCTACAACCTGTCCTATGTACATATTATGTAAATATACATCTAAATTCAAGAACATTGAATTATATTTGGAGAATTACTCGGTATGTAATGCAGTTATTTATATAGACAAATATTGATTATTTTAACCACTGCTTTACTGCATCAACTATCATCTACTAAGTTTTACTATGAGCTTTTTAGAATACCGGTTCTGAATCTTTGGGCTTTCGGTGATCTTTATTCAAAATAACAATAAAAAGCTGTAGACCACCAAATTCTAATAACTCAAGCTCACAACTAAAATTATTGAACGACCACTTTTTCTTGTTTTGTATGTTGTGAACCCTATTAGGGGCCTTAAATTATTCTTTGAAGAACCCTTAAATCTCATACCATTTTTTATCCTGTATGGATGAATTCACCATATGTGATCCATTCTTCCCACCATACGTAAACCCGTACTTCCACCGTATGAAAGATATTCATAAATTTTGACGATAAAGGCAAGAGCCCTATATTTATATTAGGGGCATTAAATTAAACCTTGACGAGCCCTTAAATCTCATACCTGTGCCTCCCACCATACGTAATCCGTACTTCCACTGTATGAAAGATAATCATAGATTTTTACGAAAAAGGTAAGAGCACTAAATTTGTATTAGGGCATTAATTGAGCCTTTAACGAGCCCTTAATTCTCATACCATCAATTTCGTCATCCGACAATTTGACGCTGCTAACTTTTAATAAAGCTAGCAGCACCACAGACTTTGCCTAAAAGGGTAAGAGCCCTAAATTTAAAATAGGGACATTAAATTAGCTTTTAAATACCCCTTAATTCTCATACCATCAATTTCGTCATCCGATAATTTGGCGCTGCTAACTTTTAATAAAGCTAGCAGCACCACAGACTTTGCCTAAAAGGGTAAGAGCCCTAAATTTAAAATAGGGCATTAAATTAGCTTTTAAATAGCCCTTAATTCTCATACCATCAATTTCGTCATTTTATTCTATTTTTCTCTGCAATTCGTATCTAAATTAAGGGTGCCGGGGATTCACAATTTTTTTTTGTTTTAACAACTTGTTTTATTTGTTTGTACCACCTTAAGGAGAAGTGGTTTAAGTCCCCTTAAGGACCGACACAACATGAATGAATAACAAATATAGTATCAGCATAGCAGTTCACAAGACATTAATATTCCGAACGTAGCGTGGAGAATATGAAATAACACCAGACATGGAGATTTAATGCTTACGAATTCGCCTGAACGAACATCACACCATGTAACTTACTTGAACTACTTGTATTATATATCTGCGAATTCATAAACCAAGGAGGATAGCATGTAATAATATTATTATTCATCAGAGGTTTCGAATTAAAAACAATTAATTACTGTAACCATGACAACAGAGCCGTTGTCTAGAGTCTAGACTCTAAGTTGAACACATTTGAGTTTGACTAATTCTTTATTACTGCTGATATATTTTGATCTTTTGGAAAAAGGTCTTGAAACTTTTTAATGCACACTGTAAGAAATGAGAAGGCCGATTACATAGATTATCGATGGTTTATTTGTAGCCAGCGATTAATCTGGTAATGGCACACAAAGAGACAATGGCGTCGCAAACAGGTATCGCCTGCATATTGCGTAGATTCCATAAAAACACATTGCGCATGCGTGGTTACTAATTTTACATTAATTTGTTTTGTATTCATCCATTTTATATATGTAACTATACATTTTATATTGTAATTTTTACACAATTTATTGGAATATTACACAAATTATGTAATTTTAATTTACTTTATGTAAAAATCACAAGTTTGTTTAACCTTACCGTAAAAGTCCAAGTTTTTATGAAGTTTTCTGTGTAAAAATAAATAATAATATAAAGTCGCGTAGAAAATCAAGCGAATTCTATCTTAACTTTCAAAGTATTTTTACATCCAATTTTTACAGTGCAATATTGGTTTGCTTCGTTAAGAGGGTTCTCTCACAGACGACAAAATACGTCCTTCCAATTAACATTGGACTGAAAATAACGATATTAAAATGGCAAAATATTATACTGTGCATATATTGCAATAGTACAAGGTATAGGACTTGAGAATAGTCGAGCGTGTAGCAATGCTGTTGTTTACATGACGTTGCTATGGTTCCTCTATTACAAGTTCCCAGTTCCCGGGTTCTAACCCGAGAGCTGGTAAAAGTGTCAATTGAATTTTCAATTTATTATTAAAAAAAAAATAATGAATTGAAAATATGAATTAGTGCTAGGCCCAAATAACCTAGCTGTTGGTGGTCTTTAAAACACAAAAAGTACTAGGTATACATGTGTCTCCGGATCGGGTTGCCAAACAGAAAAACTTTTTTATTATTTTTTATTATTGTTCTATATTATAGCGATGGATCCAAGCAGCAGTCAACGAGTTCAATTCAGTTTGAATTGTCAACAATTTGTCAACAATTTTTCTATAAAATAATAAATAAGGGTACTTTTATCATCAAGCAATTTTATGTTTTCTTAATTTCTAAGCACCCTGTACATTTAATTCAAAATTTTTCATGGGAATTTCATTTTTTAAACAAGCTGGAATTTTTATGAAGAATGAATTTTTTTGGTAAAACGTATAATAAAAAAGGGGACACATGGTATGTAAAGTAAAAAAACAGGCGTTTACTACTTACAGTCTCCCAATCTTATTTTTAAACTTAAAGGGTCTGTTTTGATCTCAAATTAACGATAAAAAATGCATCCAAGCAGTACCGAGCACTTTTTAAAAATATTGAAATTTTTTTTCAGTAGAGCTGACGTAAGACCGTCAAATATTCACAAGGGAATTGTGTTGCCCGAACTCATTTTTTTTAAATTGGCCCGTGGTGTATGAAGAAGTAACCGTTAGCTTTAATTTGACCCAGAAAAAATCTCTCCTGAGATCAAAAATACGATCTGTGTAATAAAGTTTTGTGCGGGAGGGAAGGACCTAAACCCCTGTTAACAATAAAAACGTTGGCAGCTATTTTCTATACTCCTAATTGACACAGCTCTATAACATATAATGGGTTTTCAGTGCACGTCTGATTTGTTTGCCTCACTTAACATTACAATGAATGCATAAGGCTGTTCGTTCAGACATGGATTATAACATAATGTAATGGTATAATATACTGTCTCACATATTATAACATCTGTAGCCAAGAGCCAAAACCGCTTATGTCGAATTTTTGGTGATTCTTTCTGCAACTTCAGGGTGTTTTTGCTTAGGGCCATTCCGTCTCGGGTGTGCAAGGGGGGCGGCGCAGACAGGCGCCAACAGGAAAGGGCACCAAATAAGCGCCGAGAAAAAATAACAAATATAATCAAAATTTAATGTGAATGGAGGAAAGCAGTTTATCAAAAATAATAAACAAAGATAATATATTCTAATAGATATTTAAATAATTCTTTGGGCTGCAATATTATGAAATGGAGGCAGAGTTTCGTATTATCACATATTATATAATTTTTTTCTGGGGGAGGGACTCCACATTGACTACCCTAGGAACGGCCCTGTTTTTGCTAACTCTATTAACAGTTTGTTCCAAAAAAAATTTTGAAATAATGGGTTGGGAAAAAATTATTTTTAAGCTGAAAATTGTTTAAAAAAAAAATACTACAGACTCAGTATAATAATTATTTAGATTTAAAATGTGTATGTTGGTGAATGAATTTTATTCGACACGTCGTTCTCGAAGCTAGAAGATGTTTCGAAGTATGGTTAACAATATCCTGTAAATGGAAACGTGGATTTATACTTAATGAATCGCCGGAAATCAAACATAAGCCATTTTGCTTATTTTCACAGAATTATACATACCTAGTACCTAGATGTGTGATTATGTATATACGGGGAGATCTAGTCAATGCACGCGAAATTCTCAAAGGGTAATTAAACGCTGCGCCGATATTGATCAATATTCCACGCGAAAATTTTCCACGCATTTCAATATTATTTGAGATACAAATAGGAAACTTTGGAGGGTTGGGTAATCGATAGGAGGACAACAACCTGACGTAGATGTCGAATTGTTACGCAGTCCCCAAACACCCTCGGCGAACGCAACTTTGTTATTTTGTGCATTTTTCATGCATTAAACTACTAGGTTGGCGACAAACAGTTATATATTGTTTACACTACATTATACATACTAGAGAAGTGAAACTTACTTTTTTCGAAACCTGCATCTAATTGACATTTACAATATAATATTATCTATCACTAAGTATTTATAACTACAGTTTGTAGAGATTGTGATCCAGTAGTCAAAGATGAGGAAGGTTTCTTCGTTGCTTAAAGGATCAAAGAAAATCGATACTGATGTCCAATATTTACATTTAATGCCAACGTTTCGGCAGTTGTTTATGTTATCTTCAGATTTACTGATAATTTTTGACGACATTGTACCCTGAACATGAAACACTGCCGAAATTAAATGTAAATATTGATTTTCTTTAATCCTTTAAACAACGAAGAAACCATCCCCATCACATTATCTAGTATATGATAGTGTATGATTTTTACGATGCTATGATGCCACCTTTTGTGTTAAATATTTAACGCAAATTTTAAACAAGCCGAACTCGCATAAGACATTTGACTTTTAAATTCAATAATACTTTTCTTTCTTCTGACTGATTGTGTCGAATTTCGAGCCATTTATGCAAACATGCACTAGATAATTATATATGTATTTATGGTATTAGTATTCGGTGCCAATTTAATATACATATTATGTGCAT
Organism: Mongoloraphidia duomilia; assembly: GCA_039654895.1. NCBI lineage: Eukaryota > Metazoa > Arthropoda > Insecta > Raphidioptera > Raphidiidae > Mongoloraphidia > Mongoloraphidia duomilia. Next base: position 42,450,365 of record CM077524.1, on the reverse strand, counting down.
CATGATGTTAATAACAATATTACAATATATAATCCTCCAAAAACTTGAAACATTGTCAAAATTCACAAAATACTTCAACTTTCACGTCGCAGGATTAAAATATTTAAAATGGCCTCATAATATCATGTGACTTTTTATAATAATTTAAATATAATTTACGTAAATATAGGTATTATGACGTTCAGACTTATTTAGACGCTAATATAAAATGGTCAGGTGTTTTATAATAGTCCGGTCGTTAAGCGAATTTTTTCCCTAGACTTGTATACCTGGCAAAAAGAAGAGTTGACACATTCGACCATAATATGATATGGGGTTCCATCTCAAATTTTATGGTGAGCGGCAGAGCCGTGTATTATTACTGGCTATAAACTTCAGAAATTCTAAAACATTAAAAACGTTTTTTGTACATTTTCTTCAAAATTCGAAAAAAAATATACTGAGGAAAAGCGAGAATAATAGAATAGTAAAGAAACTGGCATTAAATATATATCAATATATTATATCATTATCAAAATATTTTCACAAAAGGTATAAAATTAGATGTCGTCACCGAAAAATAATTACTTAAAATAAGAACATAAAATAATATTTACAAGTTAGGTAAATATTACGTAACATCACAAAAAAACCTATCATTAAAATTTGACTGATTGTCAATTCTGTTAATTAAAAATCGCTTTTGATTTTTTAATACATCACAAACCACATAAATCTAGGGTATAGAGAGTTTTGAAAAGCTGACAATGGTATATGAAAATCCAGTATTAGATATCCATTTGTTTAATTATAAGCTTAATATTAATTAACAACAAAAACATTCCAGTTGAGAGAACAAAGATTCGTCATATTGTGGATATTGTTTATTAGTCACGCAAGACTGTCTCTTCACAGGGAACAATGTAATTAATATATTATTGTAGTCGAGACATCAAACTGTGATCTAGCGTGCCGAGGATTCCCTGAAAGACGTTCTCCTGATAGAACAGAGCCAACCTAACCTATTTGGTCCTGTTGTAGATTCCACTTACTGCAGACATCAGACCTATAATAGGCCAAGCATAGAACAAAATATGTAAGAACAGTAGATTTTCTACTTCAGTGCTTACGGGGCTGTTGAAAAAGAAAACGCTGATTTTAACAGGAGCCTATTCTCTTTATTTTTATTCTTAGTCCAAACTAAACCTACTATGAGATGCAACTGCAGTTTCATCACAGTTATAAATCGATGACGTTAAAAAGTGTTGCGCCGTCCAGTCCCCAAGTCATCCTAAAAACTTAACATAATGCTAAATTTAAACAGAATTTCACCCAAAGACTATTTTTTGCAGCAATGAAGAGAGACAATATCATCGATTGCATGCCTTGAGATACGTTACACAAGCTCCAAAATCAATGTTTCAAATAAAATTCATTAATATTTATATTATTTCAAAAATTGTGAGGTACCCGTGGAGGCAGCACCGTTTTGAGTTTAAGAGTTAGCATGTACGTTGATGAATAAATTTTATTCGACTCCGCGTTAGCATCGCTCATTTTCCATTTTAGAGAAAATTGCAATAAAAAATTGAGAATTTATTATTATAAAAGTACTGGATGATTCAGTTATCCTTAATTTTGTTGTAGTACAAGTTTGACATATTAAACAGGTTTTAGAGATTCGTAGCCCCTAGAAACCTTTATTATAATTTCGTCATATCCATCCGTCTGCACAGCCCCATAGTGCCTAAAATTGACAACCGATTTTGATGAAATTTCATAGGGAGATAGGTAGTTTGTTATATTCGCAATACTAAAAGTGTTGAGAAAGTTTAAAAAAAATTTTGAAGCATCTCCCCATACCTACGTCCTATATGGGAAGTCAAGATAAAAAAATCACATTCATCAGGTGTTTTAAAATGCTTCGTAATATGTAATTTAATTTTGGAGCCTCAGTAACGAGTTATGAGTAGACAAAGTTAATTGCAGATAATCTGAAAAAAACATGAAAATGTTTTATGAAAAGTACGGCTACGAAACTTGATATTTTTTTATTTTGGTTACAGAATGAATTGTTTATCTTGCTGGAAGATATGCAACGTCCCTGGTTTTACAGTTTTTTTAGAGATTTCATTAAATTATATTATGACAAGCAAAACGTCTTCATAGAATAGAATAAGATTTATTTTTGAAAATCTAACTTTTGATTTTCAGTACAAAATGAGACATCGTTATTAGAAGTGCATATACAATATATTTTATTTCTTTATTTTACCTTTATTTATGTATACCTGATACTTCTACAGTGAAAACTTTTGCTACATCTTCGTTCTGAATACTACACATAAAAAATGTCATAAGCGACATGTTCCCGAACTATATGTAAAATTATTTTAATATAATTTAGAATTTCTCTCTAATCTATTTTATTAATAAATTTATTACTGATTTTTTGTACACCATATTTTTGGTTAAACGCAATCAATAAATATTCTATTCTTTCTATTCTAATCGGTTGTTTAAAAAATTTATCTCCACTCATGAAACGTTTACGAATTTTCGTTTTTGATAATTTTAAAATATTTACAAAATAAAGTAATCGGCAATATAATGAAAAAGAAGATGTAATTATTAATTCTAAACGCCAATTTTTTGTTTACTACTTAATTGAAAGAACTTATATACACAAAAAAGACTTATTTTTAACTAACCTATTGAAAATATTTGAGTTAAATCCATGTGTTGAGTTGCATCCATGTTGATTTAATATTAATAATAATAAATTCTCGGGAACTTGAATAAAAATAATTTGATGCTAAATTTTCAAAATTTGCAAATTTTGAAAATTTAGCATCAAATTATTTTTATCCAAGTTCCCGAGAATTTATTATTATTAATATTTGAGTTAAAACTTTATTGCATTGCATTAAAAAAAGTAAACCAATAAAAATATTTTTGTTCAACATGTCCCTTTCCATCTTTAACCATTTGGATATATTATTATATGTTATTACAAGGAGAACCAAAAATATATATATTACACTCAAGTCTCAATTTGCTAGTTTTCCAATTATAAAAACTTCAGAAGAGAAAAATTACGTTATTTTAACAAGATTCCATAAAAAAATGATGTTCGAATAAATGAATTCCAGTATCTTTGATTATGCATAAAAATATAAAATAAATATTTTTTCTTCAAAAAATCATCACAGTCAATTTAAAAACAGACTTTGAATAATCTATAACAGATTATTATTTTTATCCACAACATCTATTCGTAGATGCTATTAATCAAGCTAGGCAACGAGTTTGCAGTGAGTCTTCCACGTCGATATATACACAACAGGTATGAAGGTTTGTTCAATTAACTATTTTCCTGTAAAATGAAAAGTCGCTCATTTGTGGTAAGGTATGGACAAAAATTATGCAAGTTATTAACGTGGGAATAATAGTGGAAAAATGTGAAATTAATAGATGACGATCAGGAGTAAAATTTATAATTTTTGATGTATTTGAAATGGAAATAGGTTACTTGTGAGACGTTATGAATTTAATAGAGACTTAATAATTTACTAGAGTTAAGTGGTACTACTGCCACTTAAATTCACTTCCGTATAGCGAGGTAACATGATAGACCAGGGCTGAAGCCTTTGAAAATGGTAAAAAGTGAAAAAAAAAATAACAGTAGGATGAAACCCATTGGAAAAGGAAGAGAATATAACAAAAATGAAAGGAAAAATAATTTACGGGCGATCTGTGGTCGGGAAGTGGTAGGGGGTGAGTTTTTAAGGGTAAAAAACGGTTTATCTCGATTTCCGGCAAAACTACAAGTCCTATGGAAAAAAGTTTAATAGCAAAGTTGTAGGTAATAAAAAGATCTACAACTTTTGTATCACACTTTTTCACATAACCTCAAAATTTATGTGAAAAATTCAAATAACCAAGTTTTTGGTTTTTTATTTTTATCTCTTACAAAAAAAAATTTTTTTTCACGAAATTTGGTGAAAACTTACCTTTTTATGTCCCAAACACACTGTAATTTTTTTGATTTAAAATATTTATTTTTTCACCTTATTTTGACTTAATTCGAAAAAGCACCCTAATTTTCAATCGAAAATTCTCACGTCAAAATATCTGCTTTTTTCAAAAAGTCGGTTAGCTTTTTGTTCGTTGAAATCTCTACTTTATGATGGTGTAAAAAATATACATTACTACGGTAAATTTTCTCAGAAAATGCAAAGAAACGAAAACAACTCGAATCCGAAAATTTTTTTTATGTACATTTATGTACAATTTTGAGCTATTTATTAAAATTTACACTTTATTATTATTATTACTAGTTTCTTTGCATTTTCTGAGAACATTTACCGTAGTAATGTATATTTTTTTTACACCATCATAAAGTAGAGATTTCAACGAACAAAAAGCCCACCGACTTTTTTAAAAAAGCAGATATTTGGACGTAAGAATTTTCGATTTATTTTAATAGAAAAATAGAAGGCCCAAATGGAAATTAAATATCTTATATCAAAGTTTTTTTGATAAAATTAAAAACTTTAATTCATTTTTCTTTTTTTCAACTTTCAAATATTTGAAAGTTTACGTTCATGCAAAAGAAGCATGCTTTTGTGTAACTCTCTAAAAGTATTTTTTCTTTAACTTTTCCGTCTTTCAAAAGTGTGTTTACAACAAAGAATATTTATTTTTATACTATAATTTTAACTTCCTGTTTGCTAGTTAAGGAATAAGGATCTCAACAACTTTTATTATTCGAGTTGTATAATGAAAAAACAAAACAAATCCTAGTTAAGAGATGTGTAGGATCCGAATCAATTATTTTGGCCATGTAACTTTTTCGGTCTTTTCACTATTAAGTGATAATTTTCACTTTCATGTTGGGCTCTCGCTGGTACGAGGATTCACTTCATATCATAGCTATTGAATTAGCATATATGAATTGACACTCGCATGTAGTGAAAATCTATTGATTCTGAAGCATATAAGGAGAATATTAAATTAGCAATCATGTCACGGTTGAGTATTGTAAGCTCATTCCGCCGCGAAAGTGGAAAGGTTCAGGTTAGAATCCTGACTGTGACCATGGTTGGTAAAATGATTTTTTGCAATATGTTTCGAAACAATTATATAATTGGCTGCTTTCTAACGAAAAAAAAAATTTTTCAATTGCATTTCAGCCGTATAAAACTATTATTTATCCATTAAGTGATGTTTTGGCATTTTGCTGGAGTGGAACGAACCTTAGAGAACATAAATACGATACAATTTTATGTGGTTCTCGCTCATTCTTTTCACTATTTCCCCGTTATTCAACTTCACACACTAATATGTCGGATAGATTAGAAAAGTTTTGATGAAGTGTTGCTGAATTTGTCGTCTTATACCAGTAGCGTACAAATATAGTTTGCAAAAAATAAACAGGTCTGTCAATTATTAAGTAAATATTTTATTTCTTCAAAATATTTATAATAATATGTTCCCAGTAAATATTAAAAAAAAACAATATTTTAATGTGTAAAACCTAACTTTTTGTATCTAAATTTTCTGACTATGCAAGTAAATTACTTCTTACTTACTTATACTTACGTGAGAAGTGATTGGAGATCAGTAGCTACGTCCTACAGTCTATTTTCAAGGTAAAGTGACAGATGTGCGTGATCAGCACCTGTCCCATTTTTTCTTGAGTTGTGAGTGGTCGTTTGCGAGAATTTCAAATTTTGTAAATATGCTGGACCATATTTACGTTTTCATAGTAACAATGTAAAAATTATTTTGGTTACACAGTATACACCAGTATTTTCCAAACAGAAACACGAATACACCATCCATCTATAAAAATATCGTCGACAGACTGGGGTTAAAATGAATATTTGTAGTCCCTCAAAAAAAGATAAAAAAAGAAGAAATCAGTTGCATAATACAATTTTCACTTAATTTTGATGGTAAAAACATAGGTCCTGTTAAAAATTTGCAACTTGCATAAAAAACTAATTCAATTCTAAATTTAACCCTTCAGTATAGAAATTAATATGTGTCTCTAAAATTTTAACAAAATCGGCCAAACAGGGTCAGAAAATCAAAATTTATGAAGACACTAATTTCGGGATAGTGATTTACTTTTATTATATTTAATGTATTTATAATTTCGTCGAGATGAAATTAAAAACAATAGTATAATTTTAGGGAATGTACTACCTAGTAAGAGATTAAATTTTTTATTTTGTCTAAATACAAATTTAAAATAATGGTCATAATATAGCATTTAAATGTCACAATGTACAGAGGGCTTGAGAATAGCCGAGAGTGTAGCGGCGCTGTTGTTTACATGGCGTTGCTATGGTTCCTCTATTACAAGTCCCAAGTTCCCGAGTTCTAGCCCGAGAGCTGGTAAAAGTGTCAATTGGATTTTCAATTTATTATTAAAAAAAAAAAAAAAAAATGAATTGAAAATATGAATTGGTGCTAGGCCCAAATAACCTTAGCTGTTGGTGGTCTTTAAAATACAATTACAATTCACAATGTACAGTCGCGGACTTAAAAAAGTTTACACCTGTATTATCTAGTTACCGGTTTTTTAATTTTTGTATATTGTAATTTGGCTTTTGATAGTAATGTATCAATTACTAAGGTTACATCCTAAAAATTCAATAAGAAATTATTATCAAAACACCTCAGTTGTTTATTATACAATCCAAATTACTCAATATTAAACATAAGAAGATTTGATAATATTTGCTACTAGCAAATTCCTTCCTCTAATCTTGCAATAATTCTTCTTTTTTGGTCATCGTTTTATTAATTTCTAGGCATTTAAACGACAATTATTTCTTTTAATTTTTGACATTTATATTTACTTACCTATCAAATTAAAGTTGTTGCTAAGCTAGTGACTTTTTGTGAACTTACACTGAAAAACTCAAGTGTAAACTTTATTAAGTCCGCGACTGTTTATGTTAGCAAGTACACTATTTTGTCGGCAGGGTTCTGCACTGCGACCCGAGTTTTTTTTACATTATAATATTATCTACAAACTAGACAGCAAAATTGAAAACAAGAATGCTTTGCAAACAATCGATTTCTTTGAGTAATAGCAGGGAAGGAAGTTTGAAATGAAGTTGTAGGTACATTTATATTTGGAAACATTAATTTTGTTACAGGGGTAAAGTTGCTGATGCGGCACAATGAATCCCATTTTTGTTTACAAAATTACAACAAGGTTCTGTTTAGCAATGTTAGAAACCCCCGCAAATCAATTTGCAGTGTGATCGAATAAACAAATTTTTAACATTGGAAATGTTTATGTTCGTATATGGGGGCAGAGTTACGAGTTTTCGTTCAAGGCCAAAAGACAACGGTGTCGCGATCAAGTGAGGAGCAATCATGCAAAATTGAACAAGTGCAATTTTTTCGAAATGTGTTTTATATCATGTCTAGTTAATTGAGAGGTATTTGCGACGATCTGCGGTGTTATTTTTGAGCAAATGTTAATAATTAATACTGTAGAAAAATCCATTTAAAAGTTAAGTAATCAAGCAAAAGTGAACGCGTATATAACAGAAGAATAATAGGGTTATTCCTGACAAAACTAAACAGTACATTGATAAATATTGTGTGTATAATAAACAGTTAATTATGTTTCATATATTCTGTTATCATTTCCAGTGTCCTCGATGGTTGCAAGGATTGCGAAATCTGTGAATTTTATTCCCATAATGCATGTGTAGAGCCTTTTTGGGGTCACAATTTCGACCTTTTTTCGAATTTCTCAGGCTTAGGATTTTTCATGTGATTCTCTGGTTCCCAGGAAACTTCATATTGAATTTCAATCTTCTAAGTTACCGGAAGTACGAAAAAAAACTCTGTAAGGAAAAACAGACATTTTACTTATTATTATTGGGTTCATTTCTGTTCCATGAAAATTAAAAAAAAATATATAAGTGTAGTAGGTACTTAACCACATTAAGTAGGTAGTATGGTCATAGTAATTGAGACCCTACAAAATCAATATAAATGAGAAGATCCAAGAAAACAGATCCTGAGATTTATGTCTTGTTATTAGTTATTTCAATGATTTGAAATATTTTTTAAATCTTTTGCTTCGATATATTTTTAACCGACTTCAAAAAAAAAGAGGTTTCTCAATTCGACCGTATATATTTTTTATGTGGTTATGTTTTATGTTTTATGCGTATTCGCGGATAACTTCGTCGTTTATGAACCGATTTTGAAATTTTTTTTTATTTGAACAGATATACTTTCAGAGTAGTCCCATAGAAATTTCATCAAAATCGGTTCAGTAATTCGGCTGATTTTAATAAAAGTAAGTAACGGCGTGTGATTCTTTAAGGTAAATGTTACTTTTTGGCACTAAAAAATAAAAAACTTTTTAACAAAAAAAAAACCTCCTTCAAAAAGGCACTAAAAAGAGGAAAATAATGAAATTTTGAGGTCTGTGCCAATTAAAATATGAGGTCGGTTAAAAAGTATAGTGATTAATATCTTCTTTTTTTTAACCAACTTCATATTTTAATTGGCACAGACCTCAAAATTTCATTATTTTTCTCTTTTTAGTGCCTTTTTGAAGAAGGTTTTTCTTTCCAAGTCTTCATGGTTTCCGGGCTTGTAGGCCGTGGTCCGGTGGTATTTCTACCTGACGTTTCGTCTACAACTGCGGTAGACATTCTCAAAGGCGATGTGGCAGCGGTCGAAGTGTCCTCCTTGGCGGCTCACAGGTTAGTGTGTCGGTGACTGGTGTTCTCCCTTCTTTTATACCTAGTGCCAGTGCGTTCTCTGTTCGGTCGTAGTCCGTCTCTCTGCCATTGGTCAACTGCGCAGTGTGTAGTGGTGGTGAGTTCTCTAGACGAAACGTCAGGTAGAAATACCACCGGACCACGGCCTACAAGCCCGGAAACCATGAAGACTTGGAACAATGCCGGCCGTGAAAGCTTGCACACTTAGGTTTTTTTTTGTTAAAAAGTTTTTTTTATTTATCGTTTCTAATTCGTAAAAATGAAAAGTTCATAATATAGGTGTATTTTAAATTACTGCAGCATGAATATGTAGTTACGACGTCTAAGACGTCGGTTTGACGCCCAACTTTCCTCTATAAATGTGATCTGTGGCAACAGAAAGGAAAACGTATCTATATTATGCTCGCGTAGCGTGACATATATTCGGCAGGGTGCCGGTTCGATTCCCGCTGCCTTCAGATACCTACGGTTATACCGCTGCGATGCCAGGCATTCTCTGGACTAGCTTTCATTCGACTTTTCATTAGCGGAAGTACAAAAGCGCTTTTCCTTCTCCACATAACCGTTTGTTGTGCCCGCTGTGTCTTATTTATAAATAGGGATGTGCAAAATTCTTCAGACTTAAATACGTAATATTTATCTAATTCATTTGTTTTATGTCCATCCCTGAAGAAATTAAAAAAAAAATAATGAGTCGTCGGCAATAAATTGAAATATTTTACAATAAAGTGGCCCGTCTTTCCCGCTATTTCAAAGAATATATTTATCTAATAAAATAAATAAACAAACACTTGAAAAATTCTACATATTTATTAAACTCTACGACCGTTTCGGGTTTCTAGCCCATCATCAGGAGAGTTCAAACTAAAACTAAAATCTATAAAGTCTATAACAAACAAATGTATATATTATTTGTATATCTCTGTTTTTTACGTCCATCACATATGTTAATATAATAAAGTATTGGGTAATAAGGATCATTTGAGCCCTGAAGAAGTTGCAAATTCGCGACGAAACGTTGGCAAAGAATAAATAATTTATACATTTAACTGGTCCTTATTACCCAATACTTTATTATATTATTTATATATTTGTTTGTTAGACTCTAGTTTTAGTTTGAACTCTCCTAATGATGGCCTAGAAACCCGAAACGATCGTTGAATATACATATTTGTTTGTTACAGACTTTAGTTTTAGTTTGAACTCTCCTGATGATGGGCTAGAAACCCGAAACGATCGCTGAGTTTAATAAATGCGTAGAATTTTCTAGTGTTTGTGTATTTATTTTATTCAATCCTGTTTCGAAATGTTACAATTACCACAAAACACCAAACCATAACAAACACTCTCGACGTACGTTTCGCCAACCAAGTTGGCATCATCAGGAGATGATTAAAACTAAAGACTAAACACAAATTAATGCCTATTTATAGGCTACCTAATTTTAATTACCTGAAAACTAAACTAATTTACTAAATCAAAAAGCAGGCTACCTGGAATTGGGCCTTTGTCACTGTTCATAATGTTATTTTTACACTTATGAATCTCTAGACTCTCTACGGCGTCTAGTTGTCTAATATTAATGACGTTCCTAATTAATGTAAGGTAATTAAAATTAGGTAGCCTATAAATAGGCAGTAATTTGTGTTTAGTCTTTAGTTTTAATCATCTCCTGATGATGCCAACTTGGTTGGCGAAACGTACCGTCGAGAGTGTTTGTTACGGTTTGGTGTTTTGTGGTGATTGTAACATTTCGTATCTTTACACCAAAGGTTCCACCAGTTTTTATTGTCAATCCTGTTTACCAAGTACTTAGCAATAATTCTATTGAAATCATTTATATATCTATTTTTATTAGATCTTTTTATATTCAATCAAATATTATCCTTTTAAATCTTTATAGAATAATTCTGTCGTTGATTTCTTGTAATTTGGTAAATAAATTCTTGACAAATAAGCGCGCATATTTGGGTAATATTTAAACACATCGATTTGTGATAGCTATCTTGTATTATGATTAGATATATTATCTACCCGTTTCTATTCTTTTTAACATTTAACAAAATCTTGCATAAATATAGACACATGTAAAACGTTAAGATATTAAAGTTTGGCTACGCATGCTAAGCATCACGTCACGTCCAGTTGAAGCAATCGACCAGACCAGTACTCATCGAAAAGCAGCGACGTTTATGTTCAATACTATATTATTTTACGTCTACATAACTAATATCGTACGAATATTCAGTCTTGCAGCACATCAAATACCCTGCAATGACCACCAACGATAAAATCTGGATTTTAAACATCATGGACACCTACAACAGTCCATATAATTAAGACATCATTTTGACATTGCGAGATCAGTGTACGGAGAAAACAAAATACGGGAGTATAACATATTTTCAGAGAAGCGCTTGGCGCAAAGGAGGAAAGCAAGTATAAAAATTTAAAAATATGTATCTCTGTAAAAACTTAACGTATTGAAACAAATAGAACGCCATTTTTTTGTAGCAATGATTTCTAATAGGAAACAGACATATTATTATAACATTAATTATTTTTTTTAATTTTTTATTACCTCATATTTGTTTCTCGAAACTACGAATTATCGATCTCCGAAGTGCTTGTTTATAATTTTTTTTCAACTTTTTTTGCAATTCCATATTTTTATATTTGGAGCGTTTTTTAATTTATACAGGGTGGACCAAGTTATAGTAGCAATAATTCACCATTCGATGGTCCATCGAAAAATAAGTAGTCATGCATAATTTTATTTTTTTCCAAAACGCTTCCTAAGGAAGATACAGCCCTTCAAAGTCCAGTTTTAAAAATCAATACTGACAAGTGTCATAAATTATCTCAAAACCAAGTATCGCCTACTTTGTTGGTTATTTTCATAAGTTATTTATTTGATGTTTTTAATTTAATTAATGAATTATTTATTTAAACTCGTCAAACAGTAAAAAGTTTACAATTGTTGTACAAGATTTCAGATCTATTATTTTCATAGGTGGCTATTTTAGAAGTGTTCTAAACTTTCAACTCTAATTATCTTGTAAACGAAGCCTCAAATCGAAATTTTGCGAGAGTGACTCTTTTTTCTAAATTGAATTCGAAAAAAATGTTATTCTTTAGAAATAGTCAGTGGCGCAGAAAATAGGGCGGGAAAAGTGAAACAACCCCGCTGTATCTACGCCACTTGACAATTTTGACAAAAGTTACTTACGTCAAGTAATGAGTATCTATTGCATAAATACTTGCACCAAATTTGGTCAAAAACAAATTAATGACCTGAGAGTTAGGACAAAAAAAAGAATTTTAAAACTGAACTTTGAAGGGGTGTATCTCCCTTAGGAAGCGTTTTGGAAACAAATAAAATTAGACATGTCGACTTATTTTTCGATGGACCATCGAATGGTGAATTATTGCTACTATAACCTGGTCCACCCTGTATAACAAAATATTTTTGTCGAGTTGAACATCCTTGATTTACCGCTGCGAAAAGTTGCGGTGCATCTCGTATAGAAAACAGACTACGATGATATAATATACACGGATGGCGCGGCGTTGTGGTCCAACACCTGTCAGTGACAGTCCCTGTACAAAGTACACCAGCCGCAGTGGAAAAAACATCCAGATCTGTTGCTTCCGTAATATTGTTTTTTTATAACTGTTACTATTCTTTGAAAAGAACCACTTATACCAATAACTGTTACAAAAGAACATGCTGTTTATTAATACTACGGGTCAATTATTAAAATGACGCAATATTTCACATTAATGAAATATTTTTCAAAATCTGTATTAAATCAACTAAATACAAGGCTATTAATAATTTATTATTATTAACAATAGTCAGTCCAAATTAAAAAATTCGACTGATGACCAGTTCTATACTTCCCACCTAGTAAATATTTGCAAAAAATAAACACTCTTTTTTATTCTTTGAAAAAAAAGCATGGCCCTCTTTTTTGTTTAGTGATCTACTGATGGCTAGCCTATTATAGCAAAAATCATGGTTACCTTGATTTACGTACAATTTTTATTTTTTTTAGTAAAATATTTTTTTTCTCGAAAACTATACATTTTAGAGAAAAAAATATTTACATTTTTTTCATATTATAACATCTAGAATTCATTTATACTTTTTTTTACCTATGTTAATACGTGACATTGAGGACGTTTTTTTGAATATCTCAGGATCGATTGAACCGATTTGACTCAAAATCTAATCAGATCTAAGTTAAAGACTGATAAATACAATAGAACAATCGGCATGCCCGTATGTTGTTCCGTTCTTAAGATATCGAAGGCGAAAAATTGACCACATACACACACACACACACACACACACACACACACACACATACAGACATCAGTCAGAAAATGATCTTAAACGATTGCTAGGGTCTCAAAACGTGAAAATCTGTTAAAATCTCGAAATATTTTTTTCGGACTAAATCCATTACTTCCCTACCATAGTAGAGGTGGGAAGTAAAAAAAGAAGCTTGGTGTGTGGGTAAAACCAGACTGCTAACTTCCCATTGGATGCCCTTAGTTTTTTTTTATTTACCTAAAAAAAATTTGCATATCTAATCAGGTGTTCATTATGTAATTGTGTGTCGAATGAAATTGGTCCGAAGTCTATACCATTATTTACAGTTCTCGAGACATACGAGCCGAAAAAAAATTCACCAAGAATTCGAACGTACGTACCCACACAGACATTTCTCTAAATCAGATTCTAGAGACCTCAAAACGTTCAGATATGTCAAAATTTTTCATTCGCAAAATCGGACCCATTACAATAACTTCCAATGGAAAGTTAAAAATTACAAACACAAGACGGAAAAAAGTCAGAGGACAGAAATATAGTTTTTGCAATTTTATTTCTATTTATGAGGAAAAGAAAGTTTTTTAGACGTTCATTATTGGGATTGTGGCAAACTAACATTTTTAATATTTTTTGTCATAACCAGTTATTGGCAATTCCCAAGTAGATATAGAGTTACAGAATATTTTTTTTATTATGTTAAATCCATATTTTATTGAGTTCATAAATATAAATATTTTTTTCTAAGGTATAAAATACTACTTCATTTCTCTTATCGTTTTTAAGATCCCAGTGGGGACCATCTTAAATAGGACACCTGTATATCTGTACAATTGCAATTTCCTTTTACGTTTTTTTTGTCTAAAATTAAAAAGAAGTTAGTCGCTATTATAGTTTATTTTGCAGCAGATGAAACACAAAATTGTACACTACTTTAGTAAAAAAAACTAACCATGTGGTGAAATTAAAATGCAAGAACGTTTTACTTTAAAACAAATGCAATGTAGACTAAAGAACAACCAGACAAATGAAAGTGAATGTCTGCATTGTTTTATTCTTTTTACACTAATAAAACCGCGTTCGTTTAAATGACTACGAATCACAGTTTTCATTAGCCTTTGAATATTTTGTGAAAGAACTGTACAGTCTGTGGAAACGTAATATTATTTTTTTTCATTAACAAACAATTTGATGTAAAATTTACAAATGCCATTATGCATTGTATTGTTACGATGGGTGTTTCCTAACTATAATTTGCTAACACAAGTTATCTATTTGTGATTTCAGTGTTCTCTCGTATTAAAAAATTCGACTGATGACCAGTCCTATACTTCCCACCTAGTAAATATTTGCGAAAAATAAACACTCTTTTTTTCAAGTCTTCATGGTTTCCGGGCTTGTAGGCCGTGGTCCGGTGGTATTTCTACCTGACGTTTCGTCTACAACTGCGGTAGACATTCTCAAAGGCGATGTGGCAGTTGTAGACGAAATGTCAGATAGAAATACCACCGGACCACGGCCTACAAGCCCGGAAACCATGAGGACTTGGAACAATGCCGGCCGTGAAAGCTTGCACACTCTTTTTTTATTCTTTGAAAAAAAGCATGGCCCTCTTTTTTGTTTAGTGATCTACTGATGGCCTAGCTTAAAATAGCAAAAATCATGGTTAAGTACCTTGATTTACGTACAATTTTTATTTTTTTTAGTAAAATATTTTTTTTCTCGAAAACTGTACATTTTAGAGAAAAAAAATATTTACATTTTTTTCATATTACAACGTCTACAATTCATTTATATTTTTTTTACCTATATTAATACGTGACATTGAGAACGTTTTTTTTTTAATATCTCAGGATCCACTGAATCGATTTGACTCAAAATCTAATCAGATCTAAGTTAAAGGCTGATAAACACAATAGAACAATCGGCATTCATAGTTCATTACTTTACAGAAATTGAAGAGCTTTTTAGATATACGTGACGCTGTAATAACAAGTTTCCAAACTTGCTATTAAGTTCAGAACATCTTTGAGTTCATGATAATTATGACAATTTTAGTGTACCTACTTAGTTCTGTTGAAATTGCGTATTAATATAGAGAAAGAACCGCCCAACAGGCCAAAAAAAGTCTCGCTCAGTAGAAAGAGACAGGCAGTGATGGCTGCCTCTTCATGTTCTTTTTTATTACAATTAAACTCGGACCAACAGCATTAACGGAGATTCTGATTCGAACAAATAACGTTTACAGAGATTAACAGTCACTATATTTCTCTCGCTCGCACAATAGTGGATATTTTCAGCACATTGCTGAGTTAAAATCCAACCGTTGCCGAAATATAACAGCCGTTTTTTCAGTGTCAAATGATAGATTGCGGTAGAAGCGACATCTAACCGATTTTAAACATCTATGATCATTTGTTTTTATCCTGAGTCGTTGCTCTCAGTACCTGTCACCTGTTTTATCGTAAAATAAACATTCGACAGTTGTGAATTGCATTGAATAGATAGGTTAGCAAAGAGTAAAGCACATTTTTTTCTTCGGCACAGAGATGTATTATCGTTGCACAGAGACAGGTGAAGGTAGATATTTCATGAGCGTAAGTGGATGTCATCACATGGCAGCGGCTGTCACAGCCACCAAATAAATAGTACAAGGAAAAGACATTAATTTTTTTTTAAATATTTTACGGACGATGTAATTAGTTACACTATTGACGTTGGTATTGTTACAAAACTGTTTTCTGAGTTTGCGGATTAAATTTTTATTTACAATAATTAAAAACACAATAACAATAAATGCAACAACCAAAAGTCAGTTCTAACAATCAAACAATCAACACAAGTAATTAACACTTAACTATATACAATTGACTACACTAATATTTATTTTATCAGGTGAATTTATATCACGGTATTTATATCCGATTTATTTCTAACGTTTATTTATGTCGGTCAATTACTCAGTTACTTCAGTACTATTTATTTACATCCACTCCACTATTTATATCACTGTACTGACTGATTCGACCGTTGATTGATTTATATCACTGATCCGCTTGGTTGCACGACTCACCATTCACCGATTACCGATTGCGTGACACCGTCGACTGATTGACTGATCGCTTCACTCACTCGTTTATATACCCGCGTTGCCTAAGCTCAGTGTGTGCTCGTATTCTCTAGAACGTTCG
Organism: Mongoloraphidia duomilia; assembly: GCA_039654895.1. Lineage (NCBI taxonomy): Eukaryota > Metazoa > Arthropoda > Insecta > Raphidioptera > Raphidiidae > Mongoloraphidia > Mongoloraphidia duomilia. The sequence continues at coordinate 42,434,091 of CM077524.1, read as the reverse complement.
TGAAGGTACGAGTTGTTCGATAAGCAGACCTCCGTTTCTCAGAACTGTTGCCCGCCGTTCATATACAGGGTGATCCGTAACAGTAAGATTGTACGATCATAAAAATTTCACATTATTTGTATCAAGTTGGCATTATTTTTCAAAATGTCTGTTGACATATGGTTTTGTATTAATTGTAAAGCATAAGAGCAATCTATCAAATGCTTGCAAAGTCATACATGTAAATTATTATTGTCGAGCATGATTGACTATGTATGTGGAACTTTAAATGTATTAAATTTTTAGTTGTTATGCAACTTATATATTGTAGGTACTATTAAGCAATCTAATAAAAATTGTATTTTATTTTAAGTATTATATTTGAAATATAGAACAAGATGTAAAACGAATGCCTAGTATAGAAAATGTTAATTTTAAAATGATAACAAAATGTCAAATAAGTAAGCCATTATTACAACATGTAAGCGGAATCCGCGTGATTGCAAACTGCGTGGATCAACCGTGCGGAGCTTATTTACTTTCGCGTCTTCATATTCGTCAATCCGTGTGGCGTCCGCGCGGTTCTACTAATATGGCATACCGTATCGGCGTTCAGTTGCGTTGCAAAATACAAAACATACCTATTGCTTCTTCGACCTCCATCTTTGAAATGCAGAGGTAAAATCTATAGAGGACGCATACCGTATAAAACTGATTATACAAAAATTTGAAGCCAGGTTTGACATCACAGGGCCCATCAAACATGGCGGCATGGCGGATGGATTGGGAATATTTCTTCTTTTTCTCACATATAAAATGAGGTCCTAATTACAATGGCGACTGGTTCACATTTAAATGCTTACTCCCTCTATAGCCTCAGTGACTGTATTTAACGTCACCCCTTTTCTGCATATCCACACACTCACCGCGGCTGTCTGAACACAGTATATTTTTCCGCGGTTTAAATCGCGTGGTCGCAAACGCGCGAAGTCCGCCATGTCTGAGCTAGCCCTCTCCTGGAAAATAATAACATATTTATCAGTTTAATTTTTGTATCAGAATGACGGATCAATTCGTTTTTTTTTTTCAAATGCGATATCCTTATTTTATTTACGCAATGGTCAGGACGACCGCACAAAGGATGAAAGTGGAAGAGTGCGGAATGGAAGCAGGAATACAGAAGAGAAGAGTGGTTGCGATTTGGGTGGGGTGGGCGAGGAAACAATACAAATACACCGAGATCACAGTTCTGATATCTTCTGATACGTCTCGCTCTGTTGGAATAATGGAGACAGATTCAAAACCTATTCCCGACGCTTTGTTCCCTGAACGTATGAAGAAACGTAAAATGGTGCGCTAGACATGTCAATAGATGTACGTCCAGTAGCGTCCTACTCATAATGAATGAAAATTTGCTAAAGTTTCTATTACTTCGTGAAATCTATGTTAGACACGTATTTTTATGTATTATTAAATATTTATGATTGATTTCTCTGTCCTTTAAATTAAAATAGTAATGTAAAGTTATTTGTTACAGAGCCTTGAGAAAGACTTAATATACAAGGTGCTGAATTGCTTTGCAGGTAATAGGTATTTAACCCGTAAAATCAAACTTTTGCGATTTCCTGCTCCCCTAATTAATTTAGGAGAAATATCTTCGAATAAAAGTTTTAGTACATAAAATTTTGCATCGAAATCATTAAACAAAATTAATTTTGCATGCTTTGTAACGGCAGAAATTTGATATGAAAATGTCAAAATTATCTCAAAAATAGATAGCGATATCCATGGAACATGAACAAAATGATGACGTTTTAGCTGTCAGAATAATTTCTAATCATTTTGTTCAAGTTCCATGGCTATCGCTATCTGTTTTTGAGGTAATTTTGACATTTTTATATCAAATTTCTGCCGTTACAAAGCATGCAAAATTAATTTTGTTTAATGATTTAGATGCAGAATTTTATGTTCTAAAACTTTTATTCGAAGATATTTTTCCTAAAATATTTAGGGAAGCAAGAAACCGCAAAAGTTTGATTTTACGGGTTAAATCCCTATTACCTGCAAAGCAAATCAGCACCCTGTATAGTCGAAACGTTGGCAAATAAATGATTTATAATTTATAATATACTGCATCCAGTCCAATTTACATAAGACATTTTATTTATTAAATATTTATGTTTAAGTATATTTTACTTCTTATAATAGAATGCATGTTTTGTCTTTTTATTATATATATTTTTATTGCTTTGGGACTTAAATTATCCTTCTAAAATCGAAATAACAGGGTCTTGAGAACAGCTCATTGGAATGCCAATGCTTTTATGGCGTTTCTGTGAATAGTCGTTTATGACCTTAAATAAATTTAAAAAAATATACCGATATATTTTAGTTATCGTTATACAGAACTATTGTTACTTATTTTAGGAGTTTCGATAGCTGCGCTACATGACAGTGACTATTCGTGATGTACTCAATCTGCTTTATATTTCGGCACTGCTTTTCGAATTGCAGATTGAAGAATCACTAAATATAAACATTTCTAAAAAAAATTTAAAGAAATCAGGGTTCATTCTTTGCAGTTTTGTTGTTCCATTTTCAGGCTAGATTCACATTTAAAAGTAGGTATTCACATTTAAATTATCAGATTTTTTGTCACCGTTTCCATATCTTTTGTTTTATTAGAATACATTTTAATTTAAACTAAATTTTATATAAAACTCTCTCACAGCCCGGAATTACGTGAAATGTAAAATTGTAGTCCAAAACAAAATTCCGTTTTTTACTCGCACAACTTGCTTTTACGCAGAATAATTTTATGACCTCTTCTCAGAGTCCGGTGATCAGAAAACTTCCGCCCAATTGATGCAGTCACATTAAACAGGTCCGGTCACCACAGCTTGTTTTATCAGCATCAGTAATCGTGCTAATATTAACCTCTCTGCTACTCTGAGACCCTGGCTGATCTCTGGCAATTCTAATACGAACTGTTAAAAGTACACAACTGTAGGATTTGTCGTCGCTGGACACCGACAAATGTTATCTATAATGTTCTTGCGTTTCTTAAGTCTTCTTTTCTACATAAACTATTATATAGTTCGTGTCCTTTTGGCAGTGACAAATAATGTTTTTGTTTCCATTTCTAACGAAGATATTATTCAAATAATACTTAATCTTTTTTGTTGTAATGATTTTGATACTTGTTTCATTTTAATGAAAACATGTTTAAAAATGTTTTAATTAATCAATGTCTAACAGACTACCATAACATTTGACATTTTGTTACAAAGGGTGCGTTCCACTTGGCGATCGCAACGCCTACAACGACCAAACGTAATGAACGCGGCCTTAAGGCGCGAGCGTAGTGGGCGCAATGGTCGCCAAGTGGAACGCACCCACAGGGTGCGTTCCACTTGGCGATCGCAACGCCTACAACGACCAAACGTAATGAACGCGGCCATAAGGCGCGAGCGTAGTGGGCGCAATGGTCGCCAAGTGGAACGCACCCAAAGATGTGCTAATACGTTTGATTTAATATTTTTTATGTAAAACTGATATTTAGTTCACGTTGGTTATTTAATTGAAAATACAATTTAAAAGATTCAGTAGAGACTTTTTTTCTATATAATATATAATGTACCAACACAAATATTTTCATTATTAATTGTAGCTGTACAATTTTTACTTTTCTGTTTAGGCTAGGCGCGCATCAACGATAGAGGAATCGATCAATTATACTCGGCTGATAGAGACTTGATCACCCATGACCCGTTTTTATTGGCTAATTGATTTCGGCGTGCATGGAATGATTTCAAAATGGTTTACTGAGTTCAGGAAAATTCGTAGAACCGGCACTTCTTAAATCACGTTAAAAGAAATGCCGAAAAATACTACTGAAAAACCTGAAACCGTATAACCGTTAAAAACTATATGTACTTCATTTCAGTAACCGAAACCGAAACCACTATTTTTGCAGACCAAATTAATCGGTCAAAATCGGTTTAATAAAAATTTTCATTTTTAAAATCCCCGAGTTTCAGGAAAATCACTACTTTTAGAACTTTTCTAACTCGAAAGTAAATTGTTGCTTCATTATGAAGGAACAATTCTTCCAGTCCTATGAAGATTTAAGATCACACCCTCAGAAATGTTTCAACTACACCAGAATGTCCAGTCAACAACTTGACTTACTTGAACTGATTTCACTCAATATAACATATCAAAATTTCGTTCGTGATTGTTTCTCAAGTACTGAAAGAACTTTTTTTAACTTTTAATCACGAGCTTTTGGTACGAAATGCAACGTGTCGCTCGCTTGAGTTCACTTAGTCAACTAAACTGTCTGAGCCATGCGCGGTCGCACGTATAAAAGCATAGTATAGGCACAACGTACTTGGACGATCGCGATCGGATCCAAAATTGAGCCTTGACTCAGATTTTGAAATCTAAAGATTTTGTGTTAGTTCGTGCGCGCTTTTTCGTAATATAACATCGTTGTCATTACTATCCAATAGTTCGATCGGCCTATTGATTTATCACTTATGCGCGGGGTTTTTTCATATTATAACACTGTTGTCATTACTATACAATAGTTCGATCGGCCTATTGATTTATCACTCATGCGCGCTTTTTCATAATATAACACAGTTGTCATTACTATCCAATAGTTTGACCGGCCTATGATTTATCACTCATGCGCGCTTTTTCATAATATAACACCGCTATCATTACTATCCAATAGTTCGATCGGCCTATTGATTTATCACTCATGTGCGCTTTTTTATAATATAACACAGTTGTCAGTACTATCCAATAGTTCGATCGGCCTATTGATTTATCACTCATGTGTGCTTTTTTATAATTTAACACAGTTGTCATTACTATCCAATAGTTCGATCGGCCTATTGATTTATCACTCATGTGTGCTTTTTTATAATATAACACAGTTGTCATTACTATCGAATAGTTCGATCGGTCTATTGATTTATCACTCATGCGCGCTTTTTCATATTATAACACCGTTATCATTACTATCCAATATTTCGATCGGCCTATTGATTTATCACTAATGTGCGCTTTTTTATAATATAACACAGTTGTCATTACTATCGAATAGTTCGATCGGCCTATTGATTTACCACTCATAGGTATATAGGAGTCTATAGCCTTAAGGTATGCTAATGTATAACGAGCGTAAGAAAATATTCTGTGAAAAAATAAATTTTCAAATTCAAAAATTCCTATCTTCAATTTGCTAACTTTCTATCGTGGAAACGAAATAAGTTTTTTTCTTTTGCATGACAACTTTATAAAATATCCTCTTTGCTGACAGAGAGTGTCGGTTCTGTAAGTCCTCTTCTGTGGTATGGCAACCCGTTGACAAACAAATGTGTGCACCTGTAGATCAGAGTGAGAGAGAAATGGAAGTGCACTTTACATCTGAAAGGTCCCTCTGCCCTCAGTAAATGAAGGTGAAACACAACATAGGAATTACAGAAATACACATCTGTAGTCTGTGTGTTATCTAAGTTTTCACTTCAAAAGAATATGCAGTAACTTTTTGTCTGTACTTAAATTTACTCAATAACACACGTTTCAGTTTACCCTTTCAAAGTGCAACGGAAAGGTTTCACTCTGATAAAACGGTAGATTTTCAGTGGCGCCAAATTTCGATTTATTTTGTGACTTATAGTAAAGAAACGTTTTTTTTTTTGTTAAATATTAATAGTCTACTGATTGCGTAGTGATTACTGATTAGTGAACCGAAAAATACGTTATATCAATAAAAATGTACCTTAAACGAAAGTCCAATAAAAAATGCATTTGTCCGGGTTTGGGATAAAAATGAAATCGTTATCATTATTAATTCCTTTAGAAATGAAGTTTAGAAAACGGTATTTTTAACATTGGAAATTTTTATGTTCGTATATGGGGGCAGAGTTACGAGTTTTCGTTCAAGGCCAAAAGACAACGGTGTCGCGATCAAGTGAGGAGCAATCATGCAAAATTGAACAAGTGCAATTTTTTCGAAATGTGTTTTATATCATGTCTAGTTAATTGAGAAGTATTTGCGATGATCTGCGGTGTTATTTTTGAGCAAATGTTAATAAATACTGTAGAAAAATTCATTTAAAAGTTAAGTAATCAAACAAAAGTGAACGCGTATATAACAGAAGAATATGTAATAGGGTTATTCCTGACAAAACTAAACAGTGCATTGATAAATATTGTGTGTATAATAAACAGTTAATTATGTTTCATATATGCTGTTATCATTTTCAATGTCCTCGATGTTTGCAAGGATTGCGAAATCTGTGAATTTTTTGTTGCCAAAGGTAATTCCCTCTTTTAGAAGAACGGCGGACAATAATGTGTAAATGAGACGGAGACATTCCTTATTATGTTTTCATGTGATGGAAAAAAGCTGATAGCTTTTGCATTAGTATTCCGGAGACAAAAAGAGTAATACGGCCCTGACTAAAACACTTGTTTACAGAGAGTAGTGATTTATTAAATAATGAATAAATATTTTTACAAAATATACGCATAACATTTTATAAAAAAGAACAGATATTTTTGTGTTTAGCAAAATGTTCTAGTTTCTATACTGTCATATTTGAAAACAACTCTGAATAAAGTTTTTTTTTGTTTCCTTGTTTATAGCGATGCTCATTTGTATTCATTTTCTCTAAGAAGTGTGAGATTGAACGTTGAAATTTTCAGGAAATTTCTGCAAGGCTTATGAGATTTTAGAATAAGAAAAATTGACCGTGCTGTTGCATCATTTGTTTCAGTTTTCACTGAAAAGAAAATTTATCTCGGTGAATCATACAAAAAGTTTTCTTATTCTACTTTTTTAGTGTATTTGCCATAATATGGCACATACACTATTGGCGTCGGTTGGATGGCGGTACCTAGGGGTCGAACCAAAATTTCTCGACGTTTCATAGCCTCCTGAACAGTTTGCCACCATTTTTGAAAATGTTTATTTATATATTTATACAGTGTGTGTGTGTGTACACGATAACTCTCGACAGACTTAATCGATTTAAACGAAATTTGGTACACACATTGGAACCCATTACCGCACGAAGCTTATTTAAAATGGACCCGATCGGACCATTTTAAGGGTAGTTTTTAGGGGTTGAAAAAAGTTTTTGGGGCCAAAAATACCGAAAAAATTCTCAGAATCGTTTCAAAATTGAAATTTAACCCTTTAGTGAAGATTAAAATGTGCTGCTAAAATTTTAATAAAATCGGCCCGACAGGACCGGACTTACAAATTTTATGAAAACACTGGTTTGCGGATAGTGATTTATTTACTAAAGGGTGTATTTAATTTGGTACAGAGGTTGCATTGATAATATTATTGAAATTAAGAAAAAAAATATTATTTTAAGGGATGTATTAAGGGGTTAATTTTTATATTTTGTCCAAAAACAAACTTAAGTTTACATAATAAAGCCACAAGGCCTGCATTAGCAAATACACTATATTGTCGGCAGGGTTTGGCACTGCGACCCGAGTTTTTATTCTCAGTAATTTAAAAAACAGAACTTCTTAAATAGTTTTCGTAATAGTTGATCTAATTTTCTTTCGATTGTAATATTATATGTTTGAGGCATTTTAAATAGCTGTAATATTATTTTAACGTGATATAATTATAATAAAATAAATCCAAAATTCTATTAATTTTAAAATCGAAAGAACTGGTTGAATAAACATAAGGACAAATCAACGAATTTCTAACGATGGAAATTTTATCTGAAAATAAAAATGCAAAAAAGAAAATGTTAAACGATAAAAGATGATGATTTTATTGAAGAGTAAAAACAATATTCAATTATATTTTCAACGACGTGAACTGCCTAGTTTATTTGTCGCTTAAAGAATTCCATTTCAGAACAAATCCTACAATTTTCTACTTTAAATAGCAATTCCATTTAAATTACAAACACAGATGCAGACAGAGAAATGGCGTGAAACTGAGATGCAACATTTTAATGGCGACTTTTTAAATGTTTTTTATTTTTATCATAAATTTAACGATCAAATAAATTTTAGGAACGTCAAAGTTAGTGCATTTTTAGTTAAATACGGGATTGAAGAGTTTAAGCAGATCAAAGTTATCTCAGCAACGTATAATTTAGCAATTTTTTAGATTTATTTCTATAAGACGCCATTGCATTATCTGACTATGTATTTCAAAATTTTGCTGTTTTATTTTGAAAACACTTAACGGAGAAAAAATAAACGCACGAAAATTTAAAAAACCAACACTAACATAGATAATATTTATTGCTATTTGACCATGTGGCAGTAAAAGAAGTTTTGCTAACTATAAAAAAACAAAACATTTTCCATTAAAATATTTCCTAGTTTTTTTTTTTACGTCTACTAGATTTCAGTTTCTTATTTCTTTTATTTATTTATTGTAGATTATAGACGCGTCGACATCTCAGGTCATTAGCGTCTTTCAACTACACTAAATAACAACTAACTTAAAACTAAATAACATCACAAAACATCCATGAGCGCAGGTGGGATTCGAACCCACGGCAGTCCAGTCCAGAGGTTGCGGCACAAGCACGCTAACCACTTGGCTATACTGCCCTCGGTTTCTTATTTCAATTAGCAATTATCCCTATGTGTAATTTCTTTTTCTTGCGGTTTTTTCCCCTTTTGGAAACCTTGTATGATAACAAGACGGGAAAACATGTTTCCAGAATTTAAATAATTTTTATCTAGTAACGCTTGGATTAAGACAGGGTTCCTGCCAAAACTGACATTAACGCAAGGGAAGCCGTTAATAAAATATTTTCGTATTTAAAAAACATGAATACAAAGGCATTTATTTCTGAAAAAAATAAAGCCAGTGAACAATTTTTATTGGAAATCAATTTTAATAAAATTGTAAATTTTTTTTTAAATTGTTGTAGATACTGATTTCGTTTTATTAATGTAGAGGTATTTGAAAAATACATTAATATTCACATTAATAGTAAATTAAACAAAGAAACAAAATTTGACTATTGACCTAATACCGACCTTTTATTTGTTGAACTGTATTTAAACAGCTTTAAAAAAAAGCGCGAATCATTGTTAAAATTAATAAATAAAAACAGATTTGAAACGACAATATTCCCAGTTTATTTTCAATATAATATTTCTTATATAAAAGATTAAATCAAAATATAAAAAATGTTTTTATTTCATTTTCTGGTGAAAGACTTGTGAAGGAAAGGAATTACGAATATTGAGTCGGTTAAATTTATGAAGATATGAAAATAAAAAAAATCTAGACTCAGATTTATTTAAGGTTTTTATGTGTACCGTTCGGCTTAGGATCCCTTTTATTGCTAAAGCTGCAATCTGCATGCGAAGAGCGGTGTATAGTATAGGTACTATAGAGTGAAGCTTTGATACTCCTCCCTGCTCTGCTTTGCTCGGCTCGGTACGCGATCATTCTCTCTAGTCTAGTAGCTTAGATTCCGACCATCAGCACTTCCTTGCACTGCTAACATCCACACCGCAGTGTCTGTCCAACAATTGTTGCAAAGCTTCACACCGTTAAAAGCTTACGTAAAAGAGATTATAGACGCTCGACAACTACGGTAATTAGCGTCTAATTACATTGAGCTAAGGTGGTATTTGAATACACGGCAGTTTGATCCAAAAGCCAAAAATCAATCAAATGTGCCGCATGTCTGCTACAGACTTCGGCAATCATGGATCTTTATTTTTCACGGTTATCCGCTAGTCTTAAGATGTCTTTTAACTTATCATTAGTTCTTAAACTTTTTAAAAACATAAGTCTACTTTGACCTCTATTTTTATGACCACTGATTTTCCCCGTAAAAATTAAGTGTTGAAAATTCTTCTCCCCGCACAATATGACCCAGAAATTCCTTTTCGTAGTTGTCTTCCTACACCAGCGCGTTTTAATAATGCCATGATTCGGATTTATAGTAAAATGCCAAATCATTTAAAAGATGAACCACATAAAAATAAATTTAAAAATTACTTAAAAGCATTCCTGTTGGGACTTTGTAGCTATTCTTTAGAATTTCTGTAAATTATTAATGATTATCTATACCTACATGACGCTATTTATACTTCGTGGTAAATCAAATAAAGATTTTTTTTTATTATTATTATTAGATGTTTTTTTACCCATGAAATCTTCATAATTCTTCGCCACGTTCGCATTTCAAATGCCGCCAAAACATTTCTCATTTATTTCAAGGTCGTCCATGACTCGCAGCCATAGGTTAAAACTGACCATAATATATAACTTTTTACAAAACGAAATTTAGTTAGAAAAGATATATTTTTATTAGTAAACATGATTTTTAGCTTTGCAAAGGCTAATTTAGGTTGTACAATTCTGCTTTTTGTTTCTAAGTCTTTTCTACAGTTGTCGTTTATTATTTGACCTAAATATTTGTGATTATTGACTTATTATATGACACTTTTATTTATTATTAGCTTCATATACACACAACCAATTACACCATAAGCCTGACTCTTAATAATTATTGTCACGTTGTTATCTGTTTATTTATTCTGTTCTATTATCTATTCATCGTTACCCGATTATTTATTTACTATTATGTTATTATGATTATTGTTCTATTTTTAAAACCAACACAAAAAGAGGGTGTTATGTGTTTGTCAGTCTGCAGAAAAAAATTATTAGAGTAATATTTAAAATATCCAAATATGAATTCTGCAAAGAGTATTTTGTGAACAGCAATATTTTAACTCTGTACAGTCTATACGCATATGAAACAATTATTTATATAAAGAGCAATTTAAGTAAATTCAAGTTAAATTTGGACATTCATAAACACAACACAAGAAAAAAAACAACATATATATTGACAATTTTAATACCACTTATTATAGTAAAGGTGCAATCTGTTCCGGAATGTATATGTACAATGAATTACCCTCCGACATAAAAATATAAACAGCTTAACATTGTTTAAAAAGAAACTAAAACAGTTTTAATTAGAGCGTGTATGTACGACCATGCAAAATATGTTTAATGTAATTAATTTATGACGCTTTGTATCCTTGTTGGCTTAACAAATAAATGTATATTCTATTCTATAATTTCTTTAGTGGGTGAACCGATTTTGATGTGATTTTCTCTGTACATTTTTGCGGAAAGATAAGAGAATACAAATTAAATAGAGATCTGGGATTCTTCATCTAGTAATTTCAGAAAAATCATTATATTGTTTCGAATTTTATTTTATTTTTTAATTATCATTCTACAGCTCGTACTTTAAATTATCAAATTAATATTAAAAACCGAATGAAATATTATATATAAAAAAATTAGTACCTATTATAATATTAATTAAAAATATCATACGTATTTAATGTTTGCCACTCTTGCGCAATTGGTCTCTTCTCTCTCGGTCGAGCAAGTGTACTCTTTTCTCTTCTTAACCTAACGTACTTGATCCGTACCTAGATTACGCGGATGGGAATTATCTTAACTTAAATCCTAAAACCGGCGTGGGGCGCCTTGTTATATAATGTACTTGTGTGGGTGTCCGTGTATGAGGGGTGGGTGTGACGTGGTGAGTCTGTGCCGTCTTCATGCTTATTCCAGTCTGCACAGATCATCGTATAATATGACATTAGATTTGATTTTAAAAAATGTTTTCAACTGTTATTTCTCAATACTTTACCATGCAACTGTCAGTCAGATAAAAAAATCTATTTCATTTAATCGCTTTAAACGAATATGAAGTTTATTTCTATGGATTTAGGGTCTTACTTTAATGTTTGTTATAAAAATAGCAAATTTAAAGATCAATTTCGATTTCAATTGTTTAAAATAGTTTGATGTAAGTCCTGCAATTTTTCTGTAAAAAAACTGGAATTAAACGGTCTAATTCCTCATATCTGTGTATCTGACATTTTTTCAAAGAACAAAAGCACATGAAAATACTTAACAGCGTTATTTTCCGCACCAGTGACGTTGAATGCCGATGTTCGATTGTTATACACAAACTATTCTTTTCCCGTCGATGTTCAGTTGTTCGTAACAAATTGTTTCACTGAGCAGAGAAAAAATCGAGATGCAGTTATTCAGGCTTACAACCACCCTTGTAATTATATATCAATAGTACCAAACAGATAACAATAATTATACATTTCCTTTGAACATCTCAGATAAAAGTCAAAATAATAAAAAAATACTATATCTAGTTCATTCAAAATTGTATACGTTGGAGGTGGCTAGTTCTTTTTAATAAAGTACTCGAATGGAGACCGTAACTCGATAGATGAAAATTGAAGAAAAGACAAAAAATAAATTATGAGCGAACAGTGAAAACAAAACCTAGACTGATAGCGTAAAATAAGAAGAAAATGTATGATACAACGGCCATATTGGATGAATGTCAAACTTAGACAATGTATAGAACTATGGAATTGCACACTCGGAAGGAGAATCGTAAATTGGTAAAAAAAAAACGATTGGTTGAACTAAACTTATTTTGCCCTGCTTCCAGTTTAATTCTACGTTACAAATAATTTGGTCAGTGCTTCAGTGCATATTTACTATAACCATAGAGTATATAAGTTCTATAAGAGGCGTCTCGCCGAGCAATTTGATATTTAGAGAAGAATTTCAAAGATTTTGAAACGTTCAAGGTATTTAAAAATAAAGTATGATTTATATTTTAGAAGCTTCTTTTGTCATTTGGTTTATGTTAATTAATAGAGTAGATACCTTCAAATAAAATTTTAAATATTACAAAATATTAAATGCATGAAAAGTTACGGTAAAAATAACCACTAAACGCGTCGGACGTCTTTAATCTACAATATATATCTGTTATAAAAACACTTTATTAATACGCATCAGATAACGTACCGGTCCGAAAATGACAGAAAAACTACGAAAGAGCATTTAAATTGGAAAGATTATGTCTGTTGAAAAAAAGGGTCACAGTTCAAGTTTCGCGTCTTATAGAAAGACCTCGTCTTTACTGGAACTCAATAGACTCCAGTCTCTGATATTCTGTGTCCACTCCGGTCCTCTCCTTTCCCATTTCGCGCGTGGCATCAACGGGTTATTTATCTTGGCGAAGCAGAGCCGCCTGAATATTTCAGCACGCCGGAGATTTTTGTTCGTGATATTACATATTTTATGAGCGTTGCATCTTTATATAGATACTTGAGGACGTGAACTATAATAACAGTACGACTAATACTTCCGTCTCTCTCTCTCACACGTATACGGTGTAGGTGTAGTTGTTTCTGTCTTTGTTGGCTACCGCAAATATTAAGCGTTGACGCTTCTCCTGCCACGCTCCACTGCTTGTTGCGCGTTTCTTCTCGCGGCGAAATAGGTTTTTGTTTAGATGTCACATAGATGTAAACACTGAATATGGAGTTGTTTTTAAAAGAGATGCAACAATTTTTTTTACGAGGACGTTGTACAATTATATAGGGTCCAAATCATATGGTGGATTAGGTTCCAAACACCCGCCTAAAAACAAAAAAATTTCAAACAATTATATAACATAGCATTTTGTCACTAATTGTGAATGCATGATGTACAATTGTACATTGTGCATGATATGTTCCCGAAATAAAATCGAGAGCAGATGTCTTATGAAATTTCAAACAGAAATTAATAACATGGTAGTAACACTTCGGAAAACAAAACGGTAACGGACTTTTTGATTTGGAATTCCATAAGGAGTATGCTACAAAAATCTTCAGCATTACCTAACTCTGGGACAGCCTGTATAAACTAATAACATTCCGAAGTACTATTAAATTTATGTTATTCTATATATTATGCACTTAATATTTTTATTTTTACTTCCCACCTCTACTATGGTAGGGAAGTAATGGATTTAGTCCGAAAAAAATATTTCGAGATTTTAACAGATTTTCACGTTTTGAGACCCTAGCAACCGTTTAAGATAATTTTCCGACTGATGTCTGTATGTGTGTGTGTGTGTGTGTATGTGTGGGTGTGTGTATGTGTGGGTGTGTGTATGTGGTCAATTTTTAGCCTTCGATATCTTAAGAACGGAACAACATACGGGCATGCCGATTGTTCTATTGTGTTTATCAGCCTTTAAGTTAGATCTGATTAGATTTTGAGTCAAATCGGTTCAATGGATCCTGAGATATTCAAAAAAACGTTCTCAATGTCACGTATTAACATAGGTAAAAAAAAATATAAATGAATTCTAGATGCTATAATATGAAAAAAATGTAAATATTTTTTTTCTCTAATATGTATAGTTTTCGAGAAAAAAAATATTTTACTAAAAAAAATAAAAATTGTACGTAAATCAAGGTAACCATGATTTTTGCTGTATTAAGCTAGCCATCAGTAGATCACCAAACAAAAAAGAAGGCCATGCTTTTTTCAAAGAATAAAAATTAAATTGTGTTTTAAAGACCACCAACAGCTAAGGTTATTTGGGCCTAGTCAAAGAATAAAAAAAAAGAGTATTTATTTTTTGCAAATATTTACTAGGTGGGAAGTATAGGACTGGTCGTCAGTCGAATTTTTTTGTCAAGTGAAGCTTCCTTCAGTGGAACCGAAGGCTCCACAATAGGAAGCGCAGCTTCCTCAGAGGGACGAAGGCCCAATAAAGGGGACCGCATAAATAACGGGTTTCTTTTGTCGTATCTGACGATAATGACCTCAGTTGTCGAGCGTCTGTAGTCTATAATCTCTCTCTTTTTCGCGCCATATCTTTCGTTCTACGTCTCATAAGATTTAAAATCAATAGAGAAAAATGTTAGTTAGGTACGTGAATTCGAAAACTGCACTCTTAAGGTGCATGTACGTCGATGTATCCATATGCAAACGTATCTAAGTATACCTTTATAATATGTTAGATAGACGGCCCCTACGTAACTGGTAAAATACGTACGATGACGTACAGACAATGAGATAAGAATATCTGCAGAAATAATAATTAGTGTATTTGCCATATGGCACATACACTATTGGCGTCGGTCGGATGGCGGGACCTAGGGGTCGGACCAAAATTTCTCGACGTTTCATAGCCTCCTGAACACTTTGGCACCATTTTTGAAAATGTTTATATATATATGTATGTATATATATATATATTTATATATATATATATGTGTGCGGGCTATAACTTTCGAAAGAGTTAATTGATTTTAACGAAATTTGGTAGGCACGTTGGAATCCATCACCGCACGAAGCCTATTTAAAATGGGCCCGATCGGACCATTTTCAGGGTTGTATTTAGGGGTTCCAAAAAGTTTTTGGGCCCAAAAATACCGAAAAATTTGTCAGAATCGTTTCAAAATTGAAATTTAACTCTTTAGTAAAGATTAAAATGTGCTGCTAAAATTTTAATAAAATCGGCCAGACAGGACCGGACTTTCAAATTTTATGAAAACACTAGTTTGTTGATACGGATTTACTTATGGAAGGGTGTATTTAATTGGGTGTACTAATAAAATCCATGTCATATAATGAAATTTAGAAAAATTTAATTATTTTAAGGGACGTATTAAGGGGTTAAATTTTTTATTTTGTCCAAAAACAAACTTAAGTTCACGTATTAAAGCCACAAGGCCTGTATTAGCAAATACACTATATTGTCGGCAGGGTTTGGCACTGCGACCCGAGTTTTTTTTTTATACGGCTGAAATGCAATTGAAAGATTTTTTCGTTGGAGAGCAGCCAATTATATAATTGTTTCGAAACATATAGGAAAAAATCATTTTACCAACCAGTGTTCACAATCAGGATTCTAACCTGAACCTTTCCACATTCGCGGCGGAATGAGCTTACAATACTCAATTGTGACAAGATTGCTAAACTAATATTCTTCATATATGCTTCAGAATCAATAGATTTTCACAACATGCGAGCGTCAATTCATATCTGCTATTGAATTATCAGATATGAATTGACGCTCGCATGTTGTGAAAATCTATTGATTCTGAAGCATATATGGAGAATATTAGTTTAGCAATCTTGTCACAATTGAGTATTGTAAGCTCATTCCGCCGCGAATGTGGAAAGGTTCAGGTTAGAATCCTGATTGTGACCACTGGTTGGTAAAATGATTTTTTCCTATATGTTTCGAAACAATTATATAATTGGCTGCTCTCCAACGAAAAAATCTTTCATCTGCAGAAATAGTTATTTTAAAGCTTCTGTTACTAGTATCCGAATTAATAAATGCGATTTAATAGATACCCATTGGTGGAGACAATAAAAAAAATCCATTTGTGATCAGTATTTTATTTTTGACATTTGTTTGGTTCTTTTAGGAATGTAAACGTTCCAGGGCACTCCCAACCATCACAACGAAATTTGTATAAGATATTATTAAAAATTACTTTTTATGAGTTTAATCCAGGCGGAATCGCCGAACTCGTATGAAAAATAATTTGTATCAAATTAAAATGCACCTAATGATAGTATACCTATTTAAATACCATAATGATTAAGCAAATACAAAATTTCGTCGGCATGATTTGCACTACGACTATATACAATTTCCCACCAACAGGTATCTAGTAATTTCTATATTATCTAGATCTATAATATAATAATATAATAATATAATAATATAATAACATAATAATATAATAATATAATAACATAATAACATAATAATATAATAATATAAAAATATAATAATATAATATATAAAAGTCAATGTGTGTATGTTTGTTGTTTATGGACTCCTAAACCGTTCAACCGATTGCGATGAAACTTTGGTGAGTTGTTGTGCACACGTCGGGGAAGGTTTCTGAATTATAAAATTGTTCGATCCGGCTTCGTCCGACGCGAAACCACTAGATTACCGTGCATGGTGGAAGTACATGTATATATGGCGGAGGGGCAGGTGTTTAATCTTTAATTATTATTTTATAATAAATTCTTAGCATCCGGAAAATTTCTAGCACCCGGCGAAGCTGGGACCGAGCAGCTAGTCGCTCTATATTCTTGGAAAAGAATGGAGGATCAATTTAACGTATCATTGATATGTATTCGTAAATAGATCCTCTGAACTCTATATCCTTGTCCAAGAATATAGCTATACAATATTGTTGGTGGGAAAGAGTTTTTAGTAATTTGAATTATTTTCCAAAACGTATTGACGTTTTTAAAGCTTTATATCATGTCCTTCGCCCTCGAGTTCTTGCCCCATTATGGTATACAGACACTACAGG
This sequence comes from Mongoloraphidia duomilia, assembly GCA_039654895.1. Lineage (NCBI taxonomy): Eukaryota > Metazoa > Arthropoda > Insecta > Raphidioptera > Raphidiidae > Mongoloraphidia > Mongoloraphidia duomilia. Next base: position 42,416,892 of record CM077524.1, on the reverse strand, counting down.
TACATACTGTGTTTCTGATGCCGTAATCTGGAAGCATCGCTTTTAAGTGTAGTGAATATTTGATGTGCGGGAGACCCGACTCTGCCGCCACCTGCCCGTGCTCCCAACTCAATCCTTCTACCCCCACCTTTCTCTATTCTGTATTCATCACCTCATAGGCACTACTCCCCTTCCTGGTCCTTGTCTCTGTCATTCGTTTTACAACGACATCTTCTTGTTCTACAGTTGTCTCTTTCAGATTACAGTAAATCAAGACCGGATATATAATTTCGGAGTACCAGAACCTTTAATGTATTTTTAAATTACCAAAACCCGTTTAAGAGCTATAATTTCCGAAAAATGGAATTTTTCTCGAAACATAAAACATATTAAATTGAATGTAACTATATTAGCCTTGCTTCTAAAATCTAGTCTGTGTGCTATAAATAAGTTTTACATTTAATTCGACGGTATACATATTATATGTATACATAAGTTGGCAATATGTTTAATGTTTATGCACTGAATTAAGTTAGGGACCCAATTATTCTTGCTATTAAATATTAATTAACCACCAATGTTCAACTTAATACATCGCTATCACTTAACTATGGCATTATAATAATATAAAATAGGTACCTATTTAGTAATAAAATAAATTCACTGCATATTCAATATTACACATAATATTTAAGTACTTTATATATATTTTAATGGACAGCTTGATGTAATGGTCAGCGTGCTGGCCTTTGGAGCAAGCTGTCGTGGGTTCCAATCCCGCCTCGTTCATAGATGTTTTGTGATGTCATTTAGTCATAAGTTTATATGTAATTATAAGACGCTAATGACCTAAGTTGTCGACGCGTCTATAATTTACAATAAATAAATGACATTTTTTTATATATTCATTATTAAGTGTCAGTCGACATTCTTTAGCTGAAACTGCGAGTAAAGAGAACCGCAGGGAAAGCAAAATATGAATTTATTTGCGGCAACAAAAAGCAAAAGTTATTTGCTTGAAAGTGTCTATATGTCTTGTTCAATATTTCCGCTCTCAGCACTTCTAGTATAAATCACGGAAATACACCGTGTCCTTGATTCATGTTCGTAGGGAAAATAACAATGAGAACATTTACAATTTTGTAGTAGGCTATGGGCCATAATACCTATAGTCTATTCATTTCCAAGAAAGAGTGATCACGCGCTCTCCGCTGAAATAATTTAAGAGAAATATTATTTAAAAAAAATGTTATACTTACTTCTTAAAAGTAATTTTGCGTCCTTTATTTAGACTTTGTTAGTATTAAAATGATTTCATAATATTTCTCAGAGGTTCTCTGTCGATATAATAATAATTCAAAGGTAAGTTAATAAGCCACAAAATAAATGCAGGCTTTGTGTCTTATAATACACGGGTTTTAGGTGAAAATTAGTGTTAATTCTTAATGAGGTGTAGGCTTTTACAAGATTAATTGTAAACTTTAAGTATAATCGTATTAATTATACTTCTTACTTTATAAATAATAAATTATTTTATTAGAAATTCACGATTTCCTAAATATATTTGTGTTTATTTTTCACTAGCTGTGCCAGCGACTTCGTTCACTTGGACTTTTAGATAAATATAGATACAACTTGAAAAAAGCGCCCAAGTGCGTGTCGGACCACGCACAGTGAAGGGTTCCGTAGTCAGAAAGAACGTTCACGGTTAAAATTCAAAGTTAATAATAAATTTAATAATAATTTAGTCTTTTATTTTAAGTTGAACATAGTTTTCCAGAAACAAGTTTGTATTTCATAATATTTCTCAAAGACACTGTGAAAAACAAAAACAAAAAAACAAACAAAAAAATAGCGTGTAACCGAAAATATTTCTTATTTCAAAAACTTCACAACATATTATCTTATTCAAACCAATTTTCGTTGGAAGTGTTTTTTAAGTCCTACCACCATAATTTTTTTAGAATTTTCCACCCTATAGTTGAAAAGTTAGAGGGGGAGAGCACACTTTTTACGACTTTAGAAGCGCATATTATCGCATAATCTCACGAACTATTGACTTAAATAAAAAAAGTCATTTTGAAACATCATTTTTCAAGGCCTATCTGACGATAACCCATCACGTTTTTGTACACATGTATGGAGTGCCACTCCTAACTTTTTTCGTAATTTCACTACACCATTGTATAGCGGTTCATAGAAGACACCTACCTTCCAAATTTCATCTATATATATATAGTGCGAACAGTCTCCGAATAAAATGGACAGACGGACAGAACGAAATTATAAGGGTCCGTTTTTGCCATTTGGCTATGAAACCCTAATAAATGCATGACTTACAAAAGTGACTTAAGTGAATAATGCACTTAACCCTTTTTGAAAATTTCTCTCTGACTACTCGAGTCGATTCGAAACAGTTTCAGTTATTTCGACTCATCTATATCATTCTTTTTCTGCAGATTCGCTCGGCGATTTTGCTACTTGACTGATGCCTACTAGATTTTTCAAGTATTCGCACACTTCTCTTATTAATCTGTATTTAATGTTTAATACTGTATTTTTGCAGGAGGACAAGTTATAAATGACGTAACAGTATACCCATAGCAACACATGTGTGATATTATTTTTGTGTGTATGCGTATAGGTACTTCCCCGGACATTGGACAAGTATCGCCGGAGCCGAAGTGGCAGGTAAACATTTGGGACGATTCCAAACTGATATTAAAGTATGGTACACACATCCTGTTCTCACGTTTCCTCTTTTTATATTTGTATTCCAGGTGATGTCAAACTTTCAGAACTTCCTGAAAAACTATTTATATAAAAAATGCTGTTATTGAATGCTGTCAGTAAGTAAAATATTTTATTATATTTTTAGTTGGTTCAATTATTAACCCCACACGTGTCTCGACTGGCTTCAATTGTACATATTTGCAATTAACTATGATATGCAACTTCTATAGCTATCTCTGTTCTGAGATGTTCACAGACATTCAGACACGGACCAGTAGCATTCTAAGAAATTCGAAGACAATTTATTAGATCTCGCTCACAATAATTGGACATAATATATAGTGCACTGCGGAGATAGATTTTTTATTAGTGTATTTGCCATATGGCACATACACTATTGGCGTCGGTCGGATGGCGGGACCTAGGGGTCGGACCAAAATTTCTCGACGTTTCATAGCCTCCTGAACACTTTGGCACCATTTTTAGAAATGTTTATATATATATGTGTTCGCGGCATAACTCTCGAAAGACTTAATTGATTTGAACGAAATTTGGTACACACGTTGGAATCCATCACCGCACGGAACCTATTTAAAATGGGCCCAATCGGACTATTTTAAGGGTAGTTTTTAGGGGTTGAAAAAAGTTTTTGGGCCCGAAAATACCGAAAAAAATTTCAGAAATGTTTCAAAATTGAAATTTAACCTTTTAGTAAACATCAAAATGTGCTGCTAAAATTTTAATAAAATCGGCCCGATAGGACCGGACTTACAAATTTTATGAAAACACTAGTTTTGCGGATAGTGATTTACTTACTGAAGGGTGTATTTAATTTGGTACATAGGTTGCAATGATAATAATATTGAAATTAAGAAAAAAAATATTATTTTAAGGGATGTATTAAGGGGTTGAATTTTTTATTTTGTCCAAAAACAAACTTAAGTTCACGTATTAAAGCCACAAGGCCTGTATTAGCAAATACACTATAATATTGTCGGCAGGGTTTTGGCACTGCGACCCGAGTTTTTTATTTATTGTAGATTATAGACGCGTCGACATCTCAGGTCATTAGCGTCTTTCAACTACACTAAATAACAACTTCCTTAAAACTAAATAACATCACAAAACATCCATGAGCGCAGGTGGGATTCGAACCCACAACAGTCTAGTCTAGAGGCTGCGGTACCAAATACGCTATCCACTAGGCTACACTGCCCTCTGCGGAGATAGAGATTGTGCAGTTCAAACTATATTTCAAAGATGTAATGAACGCTCTTGGTCAGGTTTTTTTTACATAAAGTTTAAAGACAGCATTTTTTCAATTTTTGGAAATCTATTTCCAGTGGATATGTTTAAATATAAATTATTCAATGCGTGCGTCTCTCACTTTAAAAAATAGGTTAGAGTGCTACTATAATCGTTTTCTACATTCCTGGTTCAAATTTGTTATTATATACAGCGTGTCATAAATGTTTCGATACGATTTTGAATGGCTACCATTTTGGTTCTATGTAAGTATGACAGTTCTCATTTGACAGTAATTGTAAATATATAGCTTCATTTAATTTTCATTCAATTTGGAAATGGTATCTCGACATTTAAAATATTAGAAAAATCTGAAGATTATAAATTTTAATATACGAAATTATAATTTTTAAGGGAAAAATTAATTTTGAAACGAAGAAAAAAGTTTTGACAATCCCAATGTCACCAAGTGGTGTTCACACACCGATACTACCTATATATACAGTATCTTCTTCTTATCTTGATAAATTCGTTGCTTGCTTGTCTGTTGGGATCGAGTATTTGTTGAAGTACCGACCGAGAGAAGGTTTCTCATAACGGGACATTATATGATACTATAGCTTTCCCACTGAACTCTAGAATTGGGATATGTGATTCTTTTTGAAGATTCGTCTATTTCACTTAATCATCTGTAATTCCGACTCCAGTTGACATGGCCAACGTATGGCAATGTTGGCGAATGTATTGATGATCAATGTTAGGCATGGTTGACCAAGTTTAGTACATCCAATGTTTAGCGAATATACACCAACATTAAACAAAATGGATAGCGAAGATGACGCAGTTAGTGCTTCAGAGGTAATAATTTCTTGTGCCTAGCTCTTAATACATGTTTCATGCAACCCATAAATCACAATAATATTATACACACACTGGAAAACACCCCGTAATGAAAACTGTCCAGTCATCTGGATGAAAATGAAGTCATATTTGCAAGTCAAGACCAACGTTGGTCAATCGCTTTGATGTGTTCAAAAATCGCCTTCAAAGCGAATGCCTTTCAATGTCAACGTTGGTGACTCTTTGTTATAAATATATTGGCTATATGAAGACTATTCACAAGGCATGGTAATTGCCCGAATGTCAACATTGGTTGACATTTACTATGTCATCTGGAGGCGGCTTAATTTTAAGCATACGAACAAGTGAACAACGAACCAGTACATTTTTTCGGGATTCGAAATGCTGTAGCGTATTAGACATAAAAATGCACATCATATAAAATGTGCATTTTTATAAAGGACATAAAAATGCATATCATATTATAAGATGTGCATTTTTATGTCCTTTACATTTATTGCGAAAGCAATAACTAGCGATTTTGGTTTTCCTGAGACTGATGAGATAGTGCACATAAGTAGGATTTGACTTACAAACATTTTTGTAGAACGCATTTTAGTAAGTCAAGGAGTTACTGTATCACAATTTTTTAAATAATTTATTAAATCTGTTTGACATATTTGTTCCAGAGCTGGCATTTTTAAAATAAACCATGAGCCAGGCATCTTGATGATATCATATGACAAGTTATAGTATAAGAAGCAACTCTTTAAGTCTTTGAAAAATAAATTAATATAAAATTAATAATCAAATAATATTTGATTATTAATTTTATATTCATTTATTTTTCAAAGACTTAAGAAGTTGCTTCTTATACTATAACTTATCATATGATGTCATTAAGTTGCCAGTCTATTGGTTATATTTTAAAGTTATTTCTATATTATAGAAATAACTTTCCAGTCTAGAGGTTGCGGCACTAAGCACGCTAACCACTAGGCTATACTGGCCTCAGTACCAATTCATATTTTCAATTTATTATTCTAATAACAAAGACCGTTGATACTTTTATCAGTTCTCAGATTAAAATTTAACTGGAGAATTGTATTAGACGAGCAAAATTTTTGAAAAAGTTCTTAGCAAGAAAAAAAACGGTGAATGAGTTACTGGCTTTACAAATCACAATATAAAATAAGGTATTCACAATATATTCCAACAACAAAATAGAATCTGCATGCAAAGGAAGGTTTAAAATATCGTTTCCATATTTTGTTATTACCGCTTAGAGTCAGAAGCACTGAACATTTCCTTTTTTAGAACTGATTTTATAAGGAAATCCACTATTTTATATGTTTTTTATACTTGCTATTGAAATAAAATTGAAGATTCGTACTGTAAATTTTAGTACACTTCTGAAAAACAGAAAAGAAAATAATCTGAAACTGTATAAGAATTTTAGATTTAATTCTGCTGATAAGCCAAACGAAATACTTAACCCAGTTGATTTTTGAAGGAGTGTTGTGTCATCTAAAACACCAAATATATATTACGTAACAAAAATTAGGTATTGATAAAATCTATAAAAATATTCCGTATAATTTTTATATTTCAATAAACTTCTATGCATCGTGATCCGTGTCCTCATGGAATGTCATACATACTATTATATATACATTACACAGCCCTAGTACCCGGCTTGATAGTAACTCCAAAATTTCATTGCTTCACCCATTCATGTTTTTTTTTTCGAAAAACCATAGAACATGTACATATTTCTATTTTCTTCATTTTTTAAGACGACTATTTTTTCGGTGGTTCGCGTTTTTAGTTTAATTTCAAAGGTATACGTAGATACACTTCACCAAAGTTTTCACCTCTTACGATGTGAATATCAAAAATTCTCACATTTCTTCGATTTTAACAAAGACAGCACATGTCAAATTTCGTGTTTCTAACTCAAGCGATTTCGGAAGAAGCCTATTTTTCACCTCTTTAGAGCGGAAATATACGGACGAATTTTTCGCGGGGTTTTCAACGCGGCGGATTCCACGTCCAAATCGTGCCTACAAACGAGTGAAACTAGACGAACGGATATTCCGTTCGTCTAATTCCATTCGTTCGTAGGTGCTAAGTTTCGATGTAGTTTCGCCAGTGGTAGTTTCGCTTTTCGGGGTTCTATTTCTAAAAATCCGTTCCTAATGGACGTCTACTTCACAAGGGGAACGAGGGCAGTATAGCCAAGTGGTTAGCATACTTAGTGCCGCAACTTCTAGACTGGACTGCCGTGGGTTCGAATCCCGCCTGCGCTCATGGATGTTTTGTGATGTTATTTAGTTTTAAGTTAGTTGTTATTTAGTGTACTTAAAAGACGCTAATGACCTTAGGTGTCATCGCGTCTATAATCTACAATAAATAAATAAATAAACACAAGGGGAACGCATCCCTAAAATTTTAAGTTTCTGCTTTCAACGGTTTCGGCTATGCGTTGATGAAGTCAGACATTGAATAGAGCTTATGCATAGATAAGTAAGTTAGCTGACAAAAATGAATGAATGAATGAATTACAAATTATTAGAGACGTTCGACAACTGAGATCATTAGCGTCTGAAGCTGACAAGAATGCTTTGGATATTTTTTCATATAAACTTGTCCCCATAAGAAACACAACAAGCGACTACGCCCTGCAGTCAGGGTCCATTCTGATTGGTCGAATACCCCATCTTGATGTCGTTTGACACGCACACACATAATACACATACCTAAACAAACGTAACAACTAACTAGTGAACTCTGTATACTAATATGGATAGTTGAATGAAAACTTCAGGTAAGGCTTGTAATCTAATTCTTTCTATAAAAGTCGATCAATTTTCTGACTTCATTAAAATTTATTTTTCTATTCCAATTTCTCAAGAACACTGTTATTGCATAAATTTTGGACGTCCTAATATCTCAAATAATAATATTAAATTAGGTTTTATTTTGAAATGTCAGAAAATTGATCGACTTTTATAGAAAGAACATTAATGCTTGTGAACATTAATGCCTGTCTTGAAGAATATGTGTTTGAACATTCTCCACATACAAAACCCATTTTTAATCGCTATCAACTATCCATATTAGTATACAGAGTTCAATAGTTAGCGGTTACGTTCGTTTAGGTATGTGTGTATGTCAAACGACATCAAGATAGCGTTTTCGACCAATCAGAATGGACCCTGACTGCAGGACCTAATCGCTTGTTACAATTGTAGAAACACAATACAAAAGTTTGAATGTTAATAATTCGCTTAAATGATGAATGAAAGCAAGAAAATTTTTACATCGATTTTGCAGCTTAAAATATATTAAAATTATTTTTGTCGACAAGAAGTAAAACAGTGATATGATAAACAGAATTTTACAGAAATCACATCATAATATCTGCACAGCATTCGTCGTTGACATACTTATGGTAAATTTTAATCAAAGCAAACTTGAATCTTGATACTTAAAATACACATGAAAACATAACCCTTCTTTTGCATGCGCGATTAAAAATGTAGGTACATGAAACTAATAATTAAATCATAACTAGTCTCAATTATAACAAGGACATCATCAGGTGACTATCAAAAGAATAATTAGTATTTGAAGACTACAAAATTTCACAAACACGACACATTTGCCTTAACACATATTCTGTCATACAAGATACACAGCTAAATCCATGTTAATAATTTGTACATATTTCGCAGGACATTCTTTGTACCTAGTTTTCTTTGAATACTATCTACCTATAAAAATAAAAAATTTAAAATAGCAAAAGAAAAAAAATGAAACCATATTATATAACAAATATTTATTTATATTTATTTTGTTTGTTTTTCGGTTTTACAAAAAAATGCGTAGTTTTGAACATACTATGTCACGTACTTTAAATTAAAAATTATAAATCTAATAATTTCAGGAATGAATATGTTTTTTTGAAAATAGTAACGTTTTATAACATCGTCATCAATTTTTTATATAATGCATAAAATAAATTGATAATAGTAATATAGTTTCAAATCATTAATATTATCAATTTAATAAATTAAAAAATAGGTTTCGCCGATGATGATGATATGTCGCATTACCAATTTCAAAAAAAAGTTTCTTTATTAAAAAGTATTAACAAACGGTCGTCAACATTGAATGCTTTAAGTCCGTTTTCGATACTTAGGGGATGATTTCACCGGAGTACTATGGCCAAGTATTGTCTTCCTTGTTTTGTCCAGAATATCGTTTGGAATACTAAATGGCGATACAAATACTTCTGAATCGTTCCATACCTGGCATGTGACGTAGAGTTCACTATTGTCTTCGTGCGTGCTCAATTCCTCTTCTTCCATCTCCTCGATCGGATAAATATTACACTTTTTATAATCAAATATTTTCGACCACTTTTTGTAGAGAGGTCTTTGATATTCTTGCGGAGTTGGCATACGTCTGGCGCTTCGTCTCACTTTAAAAAATGTCCGCTTGAATCTACGCAGTCCGATAAATCCACGTTTATCCATAATATTATAAATGGATGAACGTAAATTAAGTAATTCAATCTTGACTTGACTATGTTACAAGTAGAAATGACAGTGAAATGTACGCATAATTATAGGTACATTTCAATAAGAAATGATTTGATTACGAAATGTGCGATATTCGCTGTTATTCGATATTGACGCATGCGTATTTAACTGATCACAAACAGTGCGGTGTTTAAAATTGTTGTGTTACAGAAATTCCCATATCAATACTAATAGCGGGTATTTGTGTTTTTTTGGGTTTTTGTGTGAGTCCTAGACGGAAAAAACGTGAATCCAGAATTTTTGTTTGTCTGCTTCTTTGTATCGAAGTGATTTCAGAAAATATGAACCGATTTTGATAAAACTTAATGGTAAACTATCAACTGTTATCCAAACATTATATGGGCTAATTTATCTAGTTAACTTCCCATTGGAAGTTATTGTAATGGGTCCGAAAATCGAAATCAAAATGTATAACAAATTTTTATGTTTCAAGGTCACTACACTATTTTTACACTATTTTTAGAAAGATATCTGTGTGTGTGTATGTGTGTGCGTGTGTACGTATGTACGTACGTACGTACGTATGCGTGCATTTCTTTCTAAGACGAAATCTCGAGAATGAAAAATGATATCGACTACATTAGGATACCAATCGACGCGTATTAACGTAAATATGATCTGAAAGAAATTTTTTCAAAATCGGTTCAGCCGTTCTTTTTTCTTAACCAAATAGACTCCAAAAAAGTAGATTTTACACAATATCTCGCGAATAAAAAATTATATCGACTTCGTAAGGGCGTCAATCAAGGCGTGTTAACGTTATTTTGATCCGACATAAATTTTATAAAAATCGGTTTAGCCGTTTTTTTTAAATTATTATTAAAAATAAATAATAATTATGTTTTAATGATTAAAATGATTACTTTTCCGTGTAATATCTAATTTAATTATTATTATTAAATATTTATCAAACTGGGAAGTTCGTCGTGTGGACCTCAAGGGTCGCACTTTAGTCCTAATAAACGACCCACCTCACGACTTGTTAAAATAATGTTTTCGTGAAAACCGACAATTAAGGCTAATAACTCTTTGAAGTCAGTAATGATTAATATGAACCATTTTCTAATACAATACCTACATTTTATATTTCAACCAACAGGCATCATTCATAGAAGATATACGGAATAAATAATGAAAGTTTTTTTATAAAACAGGACACTATTTTTTTATTACATATAAGTCATGTAGAATTTACCATAGAGAGTTTAATAAAATTGTATAGATTAGATATTTTAGTTCAGTGTAAATTCGTTGTACATTTATGTTTCGGTCAAACAACTCACCACTAAGAAGAAGAGAATCAGATCCGGTTGAACAGAGATGATGGTGCAGTCTTATATGGAATGTGTTCCACCGGCGCGGCAGCGTCATTGAGTCCGGACATCGATGTGCGTTGCGTAAAGCGTCCATGCAAATAGTCACGCTCCTTGAACTACAACTGGAAAACGTCAGCAATTTACATGAGCTAGGATGTTGTCAAAATTGGATTAACAATGGTCCAATTGGAAACAGGGTCACCGACTTTTAATCGCTGATTTTGCAGCAATGAATTTTAAATAAAGCTGTCTGTTATGCAACCAATCTTTTTTCATTATGCGTTTAGTCGTGTATACAAAACTTTTATAAACCGGATTCTCTATAATTCAATTTTTTTCGGTAATTTGAACTTTTTTCCATTGTGTTTGCTGTAATTCGAATCATAGACTTTTCATTAATCCGGATCATTGTGATGGGTTTTGCAATTCGGACTCGGTATTTCGGTAATAGGTACGGATTTTTATCTTTCATGCTCATTTACGTTGATGTTTTTTTGTTTTGTAATATGTGAGAATGTTTTTTCTGGTTTTTAATTATTTTATTTTATTTGAACATTTATATTATTAATGAATTTTTATAATCAATGTATTGTCATAAGTATATACTCAGTAAGATTTTTTTGAAAATTCGAAGTGCCATTATTTTAATTAAATTATTAGACTAACGATACTTTACGATGCACAAAAATGCTAAAAAATATTTTTATTTTCAAAGCATTATTCATTATCGACAAATGACAAAGCAAGTGATGCAATCTCGTTAACTGTGAATTTATTAACAATATTCTATTTTTCAGGAATTTATCCCCAACCATAAAACATTTTATCAAAACCGCATCATGATGCCATATTAAAGTATTAAATAAATTTCATATAACTTTGATTAGTACCTACATTTATTTACAAATACAGAGTTATTTAGAAATAGAGATAGAAAACATTCCACAAATCAAATAGGCACAATAATAATCACTATCTAGAAATATGGAAGAAATCGGCAGATTCAATTTCGGGAATAAAAGTTTTATTAGAAAAATTGTATACGCCACTGGCATGCACTCGCTAAGAACTGACTAAATACAAACCTTTATCATTGATTATGTAACTGCTATAAAATTAGGATAAAATGCATAATTTTATAATCAGTTATTACTGATTGCTGGACCGTGATATTCATAAAACAGTATGGCACATTTTACGAATATTGAAAAAACAGACGTGTTTTTTTTATTTTACGAAAAAGTTGTTGGAACTCCTGTAGAAGCACGCACTTTTAATAAAACTGTGCAACATTAGTGAATTTGTGAATTCCGTGGTTAATGTAGGTACATGTTATTTAAGTTAAGTTAATAGATTTATACGGTAGATTTGCAATTGAAAATTTTTTTATTGGTTAAGCAACCGATTATATAATTGATACCAGACATAAGGTAAAAATACATTAAATTACTACTAAATACTACTAATTAATTCAATACGGTTCATGGGTTCTTGGATTAAAATAAATTGTTATTGATTAATAACTCTTTTATTTATCTTCGTACGACGTTTCGTCTCTTTCGAGACTTTATCAAGTACTGTAACAAAAATGGATATGAACCGAGTGAATTGACTACTAATTAAATTTGCAGTACTGATGATTAAATTTGCATTTATAAGCTTACGTTTCGGTGCTCATTGCACCATCCTCAAAGCATCAATGCTGTCAAAAATTCACTATATTGTACACTGTATAATTTATAATTAAACATCATGAAATTTTTTGTGATTTTTTAAAAAAGATATAAAATAGTCACTGGATAAAAACCTTAAATTGGACCTCTTTCCAATGTACGGTTATTCTAATAGTTAGAATAACCGTACATTGGAAAGAGGTCCAATTTAAGATTTTTATCCAGTGACTATTTTATATCTTTTTTAAAAAAACCACAGAAAATTTCATGATGCTTAATTATAAATTATACAGTATACAATATACTGAATTTTTGACAGCATTGTCTGAGGATGGTGCAATGAGCACCGAAACGTAAGCTTATAAATGCAAATTTAATCATCAGTATTGCAAATTTTATTTGATCCTTTTGCCACTGAGTTTTTCTCTCCTAATTTCTGTATCATCTACGGATCACCATTTCTCTATATCATAGAGTTCTTCAACATTATTATTATTATTAATAATGATACAACTAAACGGATGACACGACTTTGTATACAGTAACTATAGAGATGGTGGTTTGCATTAGACCCGGTCGGTTGAATGATGGTCCGGTTGGTTGGCGACATACACACATATACGCCGCTTTACTCTAATCTGATTCACGGAGATGCGAACATGAGACGCTCTAGTACAGAGATTACGTCATTGCTTTACCGCGCTAGAGATGCGCCATTATTGTGTTATTATTATGCTGCCGCACACATAAATATTTCAATCATATATATTATATATCAATGGTCACAAGACAAAGTTGCTTCTCGAAAATGTCTAGTAAAACACCAGTAGAGTCATGTTCGCCGGTCAGGTTTTGAACCTAACGGAATTCTGAAGTAAAAATTATGTTTATTAAAAAAAAACATTATTTTTGAAACCACCTTCGCACCTTTCTTGTTAGAGTTGAAGGACTAAAACCGGACAAGTGTGAAAGCGCGCGTTTGCTGCATCCCCCCACCACTTGATCCGGCGTCACGAAACCTGCTGCTTCAGTCGACCGATCAGGTTGAAGCCTGATAGTCTGAAAGGTCACATTTAAACAAATGCTCCATTACTTGTCCGGTTTTCTTCAAGTTTAAAACCTGACCGGCCACACCTGATAGTGTGAAAGGACTTAACTGGTGGAGGACGTGCAAGAATAATCTTGCAATAAATTATGAGAAAAATAAGTACACCGTCAATACTTTTGAAATTTGTGACATTTGTACAAATTGACAGTTCCATACTTTCATAATTCATTCACTTTGCTACGGTATTAGAAACACTTTTATTAACGGAAATCGGACTATAAAGATGATGGTTTAGTAGTACCTACATCATATTACAATTACTATAAATAATTTTAAATTTTAAGTTGAGAACATGATTTGTTTTAGAAATTTCATTAAACTCGTCATTGACGACAATCGTGTCTTTTACAAGCTTTTATTTAACTTGCAATGTATGTTAGTTATTAGTTAGTTAGTTAGTTTGTGTGTTTGTTAAGGTCAAAACTTACGAGTCAATTTTGAACGACTTCCACGTATCCGATCGATTTGAAATTTTGTACACATATGTATTCCCGATGACAATACATGAATAAATCGTTTTTAGAAATAAATTCAACCCCTAAGGGGTTCAAACGGGGATGTAGGGTTTTTTTGACTAATCAACGCCCAGGCCAAATCGCTGAAGGTAGAAACTTGAAATTTGGACATTTGATTCCTTTTCTGACGTAAGCATCCACTAAAAAAGTATTTCTCGAAATTCAACCCCTATGAGTGTCAAAGGGGTATAACATTTTGAAAGACTAAAATGAACAAAATAAATATTAATAAAAAAACTTTTTAGAGACAAGCTTTTATTTAAATGCACTAAAAAGGAAAAAATAAATTTTAATAATTTAGGAACATAATTATAAAAGCGTGGGTCGTGAACTCTATGATAGTATATTAGTCACAACCCACGCTTTTATAATTATGAACCTAAATTATTAAAATTTATTTTTTCCTTTTTAGTGCATTTAAATAAAAGCTTGTCTCTAAAAAGTTTTTTTATTAATATTTATTTCAGTGAGTGATAGTTGGATTAATGCGACTTATTAAATTGTTTTTAAATATAAATCCAAATTTTATTCAAAAGACGTATATATAAAAAAAACAAACAGAAATACTAAAAAAGTTTACCAATACCTACATAAAATAAAACATAACCCACCTTGTCTTTTCACTGTAGATACATAGAGATTAAAGAAGATTAAGAAGTTTTCACAGGTCCGCTGTAATAACCGGTTATGATTTATGATTATTTTTTAAAAACTTTAAAACTGAAAACAAAAAAATAATTTTTAGATATCGTTATAATTTATGATATCGTTTTATTGTAGGTCGAAAAAAAAATGAAAAATTAATAATTTCAGATTTTTTTTTTCAATAAATAAAAACAATTATCTACTGAAAACGAACGTATAATGACAATAATATTTGTTAAATTCATTCGCCTATTTGGGGCCACATTATTATTTTTCGTTACTACGTGTCGAGCGTCTATAATTCACAATTAATTAATTAATCGTTATTCCGTCCCTGTTTTCAATAAGCAAACACAGTATACACAAGAAGAAGTTTTTGTGTACTGTTATTTCTAAGTACTTACATAATATGTACTTATATACCGTTTCTAAGTTTACAATTAGTTTGTATTATTATTGTTCGAAATAATAAACCTTGTGTCAGTTTTGGTAGAATTAATCTATTTTAGATATCTGCAAACTGCATAAATGTACAGCATGTGCAATGTGCATTATGAGATAGTGTATAGAAGTACAATGCGTAACTATACTTACTTTTGAGATGTACCACTATTCAAAACTATTATTTTAAATAAGTAGTAAAGGAACCTAGGTCAGGGGTTGGCAACCTTTTGAGACGGAAGAGCGAAAAGTTACAATTTACAAGAGCCACTAACATTTTTATTTCAATATTATGGTATTTGATTGGGATTATGTATATAAAAAAAAGTTCTGACTGCGACCGTTGACGACACAGTGCACCAATAACTAAACAAACAGAACAGTGTTGCCACATTTAAAAAATGTCAGCTGTCCGTATACTCTCTACTCCACCTATTCTCATTGTTATCTGTTGAGTGTTTTTATCCTGTTTAAAGTTTTTTTGCAGTATAATATTTTTTATGAGTTTTGAAAATAAAATAATATAATTGTTAATATTTGCGCATGGAACTGGAGAGCCGCATCTTGACATCATAAGAGCCGCATCCGGCTCGCGTGCCGCAGGTTGCTGACCCCTGACCTAGGTCATATTTCGTTTTCTTAGCGTTTTTTGTAAATTTTTTAGGATACCTACTTGGGAACACGTGTTTCTTGAAGTTCTCGAACAAGTTCTATATTGCGAGTGTTTGTACAAGCAATAAATTTGTTTTTGATTCTGTTCCTGCACGGAATATATTTTTATTAAAAATACTTATTTTATGCGCTTATTTATAGAATTGGTAAAGAACAGTAACACCTGTTATTGGAAAAGAACGGTTTTGTCAGCTCTATTTTCTATAGATATTATGCTTGTCTATGTTAGGGAAGGTTCCTTACGGAGAATAGAAGCAGCTTACGTTTCTATATACAGTCTGTGCTTATAGCAGAATATACAGGCAATAGTTTCCGCACTGGCTGAGATGGGATTCATGTAAGAACAATAGGTTTATTTATCTTCTGTTATACTGTCCTCCAGGCGGATAAATCCACAACTGGTTGTAGAGACCGCCGTACCTTTGCATGACGCATATAGACGTTACGGCATTACGACATCCTTTAATTCCCTAAAATATGCCTGATTAGGCCACACAAATCTGACATACCATTTTAAAAAAACGGCTTAGTGCGTGTTGGACCACGCACAGTGAAGGGTTCCGTAGTCACGAAGAACGTTCACGGTTAAAATTCAAAGTTAATAATAAATTTAATGGCGCTTAGTTAAAAGTTGGCAATGTTTTTAGTGTATGTGAACGAGAGAGGGCACGAAAGTATAAAAGAAAGTTTCACTTCTTTATTATGTTTTTTTTAATAAAACAAAAAAGAAGTTTCTATCTTTATTAATCTCTCTGAAATTGCCTTAAAGAAACCTGTTTTTCGGCTATCAAAAGGGATGTACGTCCTTAAAACGTTCGTCATAAAATACATGTTATATTATTATTGTACCTATGTTTCTCAACAAAGCACAGTTGATTATATTTTTTGGTATATAAAGAAAATTCTTTTATACGTCCTAACTAATAGTGAAATCTTCAATATAATTCTATACGTTGTTATTAAAGATAAAATGTAAGACGCAGATTTTTTGTAATTTATATCTATATTTATCTAGTGTATTATCTCTCGTACTTTTGTGAAAATATTACATCTGCCTGTTATATAATAGGGATTTTCTGTTTTGGAAAGTTGGTAACGACAAACATGTTAACGCAGTGAAACGTTCTAATATATAAATGTAATCTTTTTGGATTATTATACAGACGACTCGTCACTTGATTTTTTTTTTCGGTAATATTTTAATTCGTACACATTTTTCAGGTCAAAATGAAATTATGGAGCGGGATTTTAGATGTAGAAAAAATGCATTAATAATAAAAAAAGTCTTAGCTCAGTAAGTTAAGGTTTTACTGCGAAAAAAAATGTGCATGCTGTAGTTTTGCGTAAAACCTGTTTAACGTTAAAATTAGCATATTGCTGGGTTGCAGAAAGTATTGTCAAAAAATCTGATTTGACAATGATTGTGATCATATAATTACAATTTATATACAGTGAAAAACTGCTTCTATTTCATTTCCGGGACAAATTGCGTCCCGCAAGGATTTTGAACGGGATGGCTGAAAATAGACCTAGAAATGGAACGTCTCGGAAAATTTGGGATAGTTGGCAACCCTAGACAAGACTGATTTGAAAAACGTTTACTTTTTCTTTTAAAAAAAATTATTATACATTTTTACTTGATAATTTTGACCTCCGCCCCTGTGTGCTGTCCATTTTGTGTTGTTTTCATCCTCTTTGTTGATTTATATTCCCCAACAAAAGAACGATAGGAAAAATACAGTGTTTATAATTTTTGGAGCATAAACAATATTTTATTCTTTTAATCAGTTAATAATGTGATTAAAAATATTTAACATTTTACAATTTTAAATTATAAACATTTTTATGTTAACAAACACTTCTTATTGTTTTTGAAGTTCATCATCTGTAATTTATTTTAAAAAGTTACCAACTAACAACGTAGCTTATTGGTAGCCTTATAATAATGTGAGGTTATGTCCGCGACTTTTTTGGTTGCTGTTTTTTCAATATTTCTTCAATAAGAATTGTAGTTCTTTTTTTCGAAATCGCTCTAAGTAACCCAACTACATCATTTTAGTAGTTAGATATCTTACAAAAAAAAAGCTACCAACAGTGTTTAAATATAGGCACCTGGCTCACTGATTATTGTTACAAGCTTTTATTTAACTTGCTGTGTTAGTCAGTTAGTATGTGTGGGTCAAATCTTGCAAGTCAAACTATTTTGAACGACTTCCACGTATCCGATCGATTTAAAATTTCGTACACATATGTATTCCCGATGACAATATATGAATAAATCGTTTTTAGAATTAAATTTAACCCCTGAGAGGTTCAAACGAGGGTGTAGGTTTTTTTGACTAATCAATGCCCAGGCCAAACCGTTGAAGCTAGAAACTTGAAATTTGGACAGCAGGTTCCTTTTCTGACGTAAGCATCCACCAAGAAGGAATTTTTCGAAATTCAACCCCTACAGGGGTCTAAAGGAGGTAAAATTTTGAAAGATTAAAATGAACAATATAAAATATTCGTAAAAAAAACTTTTTAGAGAAAACAAGCTTTTATTGAAATATGCTAGAAAGGAAAAAATAATATTTTATAATTTAGGTTCATAATTATTATAAAAGCGGGAGTTAGGACTCATAGAATTTACAATCCACGTTCTTGTAATAATAAATTATGAACCTAAATTATTAAATATTATTTTTTCTTTTTAGAACATTTTTTGAGAAATTTTCGGAAACTTTTTCTAAAAGAAAAAAATGTCTAAAAGTGGGTATTTTTTAATCTAATTTTAAACATAGAATTATACCGCCACAGAATACGTCATTCACAATCAGCATTCTTGGATTGGCTGCTATAGTATACTGATCGATAGATCCATAGTTAGAACTACAGGTTAGGTTCTTCACGAGTTACGAGTCTCGAGGAAATATTCTTCTCTTTCCATTACATATCTCTCTTTATCTATGCGTGGACGTAAAGCTTGTCTTTAAAAAGTTTTTTTTTACTACTTAATATTTTTTTTAAATATTAACTGAAAATTAGTTAAACTAGTTATTTTTACTAGTTTTATAGTTTAAAACTTAAAAAAAAATCAATTAAGCGGACATCCACGAATATTTGTTTTAATGGTTATAATTAATAATAGTTTGTTACAACATAAGTTTGCATCGGTGAGTTAAAGGTGAGATAAAATCAGAAATAGAGCTTTACGTGATTATAATATACTTGTGGTGTGCGCTTGCGCCAACAATGTCATGTTTCAACAAACCCTCTGTCCCTTCCCCAACACATTATATCTAAGTGAAAAGCTTAGACCCAAGCTCACGTGAATTCAGTCAGTCCAAAGCGGACTTCGCGAACAGATGTGGTCTACGAGCTCTCGTAGCTCCATTATTGCTCCGTTATGTTACGATCATCGTACGTAAAATAAACAACATCAATCATATGTGATTAAAATTTACAGAACGAAACATTATTTATTGGTTGTCACTTTTATCAATAAAGTATTTGAAAAGTTTTATCAAAAAGTTATATCTACATGGATTTTGTTTTGTAAATGATTTATTGCGATGTATGCATTTCCATTACGAATTTGAACATTTATTCAAATTTAATTTGAAAAAGACTATTTTTTAATTTATATTTGTCGCGAAAAAATATTGAAATATGAATCCACGGAAAGTTTTGAAGAAGTTTTTGTGTTTTTATTGGAATAAGTTTTTGATATTTATGAAATCTGATAAATGTAATAACTGTAAATAAATAAAGATAATATCTCCTTAAGAACATTAAGTAGGTACTATAGGATTTTGATAATATTTTTATTAGCAGAGCTTTGTTATTTTCTAAGCTTTACCTAAAAAGTAAATTAGGCATTGTTTGGGACTGAATATTAAATAATTTATTAAATGGCATTTGCTTTTCAAATGAAGTAAAAATAAAATTGTAAACAAAAAACTCACTGATGTGAAATCCTGCATTTCTTCTAAAATAATTAAGGACTAAATTGTAAAACTTTTCTACACAAGAAGCTTAAAAAACTTTTAAAGTGAATAATTTATTCTGTGGTTTTTAAAGTACACGGAAGGTCTGGCAAGAAATCGTCAATTAATTTTTTGAGAAGTTAACTTTTTATAGTTTATGTCGAATTAACCGGAACTCTGAATATTCAATATGTTTCAGGAAAAAAGATTAAGTTTATAATTTTATCCCCAATAAAAATTTTTCGTAGTCTATTCACATATTATAAAATACAAAAAAGACGATATTTTTTTTTAATTTAGACAGATAGTTTTATCTAGACGTAATAATTACAAAAATAATTCTTTTGACAATTTAACATGAGTTATATTTTGTTAAAATTCAACGATTCAAACAATTTTAGAGGAAAATTAAATTTTTAACTTTATTACTTTAAAAACGTAAAAATGTAAGTAAAAACAATTTTGTGAAAAATTAAAATTTTTAAATTTGAGTAAAATACATTAAAATTTATATTTTTCACGTCAATTATGAAACAAACATTTAATTTGAAGTATTCAGCAGCAGTTACAAAAAATATTAGAAATAAATTTAAAAAATATATTTGGTCACATAATTATAATCATTCTGAAATCATCCTAATATTACTTACATAATAATAAAACTTTCACTGTGAACTTAAATTGTTTCCAAATACGGAGACAAAATTATTGTTTTAACAGTTGGTAAATTTCCAATAAAAGTTACTGTCGGACAAAAAAATCTATCGTTTTTAAAATGTAAAAAACTGATTTCAATAAATTAAAATATAAAACTAAATAAACTCTGATTCTAAATCAAATTACTAATACGATAATAAAATCTAAGAATGGTAATAAATAATCAATAATAAAGTGGACAGTATTAGATGAGTGCATGAAGATGCCAACAGATCTACACGAGGAATTGAGTCTTAGCTCGTCCCCTTATCTTGGGGGCGGAACACTCGGTAATGGGGCAGGCCGACCGGCCAGAACACAAACGGCCGTGTACCAGCAGGCGTCGGGTGAGAAACACGTGCTGTTCTATCCGACGTCACCAGCGCCTTCCGTCGCCTCGGAGGAACCTAGGAGCTGGTCTCAGGGCACACCGTCTTGGGCCAACACTAATGTAAGAGACTCTAATTTATGCTTCTTTTAGCGTTTTTAGATTATTCAAATGATTTCGAGGAACTAAATAGGCTTTGACACATTTTTACAGAAAAGAGCGCGAAATTAGCAATAGGAAAAAATTAGAAAAATTAATTTTTTTGGACATACATGGTATGTAATAAAAAACTTTTTAACAAAAAAAAACCCTTCAAAAAGGCACTAAAAAGAGAAAAATAACGACATTTTGAGGTCTGTGCCAATTAAAATATGAAGTTGGTTAAAAAGAAGATATTAATCACTATACTATACTTTTTAACCGACTTCATATTTTAACTGGCACAGACCTCAAAATTTCATTATTTTCTTCTTTATAGTGCCTTTTTGAAGGAGGTTTTTTTTTGTTACAAAGTTTTTTACTTTTTAGTGTCAAAAAGTAACATTTACCTTAAAGAATCACACGCCGTTACTTACTTTTATTAAAATCAGCCGAACTACTGAACCGATTTTGATGAAATTTCTATGGGACCAATCTGAAAGTATATCCTTTCAAATAAAAAAAAATTTCAAAATCGGTTCCTAAGCGACAAAGTTATCCGGGAAACATACATAAAACATAAAAAAAATATATACGGTCGAATTGAGAGACCTCCTTTTTTTGAAGTCGGTTAAAAAAGAGACGTTGATTTCAATGACTAGACATACACCTCTAAATCTCTTACTTAAACAAGTTTTTAAAGTTATTACGAAAAAGTTTTTGAATATTCAAGAGCCACTCGTAAACAACAGCATTGCTACACTCTCTAAGCGCGTGGTAGTAGTAGGTGCAAGTAAAGGCTAGTTATTTCTAAAATGAATCAAATATTATGTAATAGACAAATTGTATGATAAGGCAAACATTTTTGAACAGTCGAAATAAATCGAGTGAATATTTTCGTTCCAAGTTTAAAAGATTTTTCATTTGAGTGAACCAATTGCCTTAGGTGTATAGATATAACATATTATAATATTATTTTGCTTGAAGTACCAAACTTGTATTAATTAGTACGTATTTATATAAAAAGAAGCAATTTTAATTAAATAAAATTAAACAACTAGTTCTAATTAGTCTCCAGCGAATTTGATGCATTTTTAGTTCCAATAATTAAAGTTAACTGGAATGAATTTAAATAGAGTTCCAACAAAAACATACCTAAGTTTTACTGTATGCAAATAAAAATGCTCATTGATGCAATTCACTCAAAAATAACTTTATATTGTGTTAACTATATTTGTTTTATGCTTACGGTTAAGTATTATAATGTAGAATAATGTAGTAGGTTACAGTACAAATGTTTTATTACAAACTCTTCTTACATTATAGTCGACGTTTTGGCAATTATATTGTCTTTTTCATGACCTATAATGGACGTATGCCACATGGAAACTACTAATATTTCAACTTTAAATTCAGCTTTTAGTCCACAATCACATGAAATTTGTATACCTAAATAGACTCTATTAACAATAATACATATTAATAAACTAAAATTGGACAGTTACAAACCGCAATTATGTAAAGTAAGTGTTTACTATTTTAACATAAACACATATTGTTAACGTCCCATTGGAAGTTATAGTAATGGGTCCGAAAATCGAAATCAAAATGTATAACAAATTTTTATGTTTCAAGGTCACTACTCTATTTTTACACTATTTTTAGAAATATGTCTGTGTGTGTGTATGTATGTGTGTACGTACGTATGTATGTGTCCATTTATTTCTAAGACGAAATCTCGAGAATGAAAAATGATATCGACTACGTTAGGGTGCCAATCGACGCGTATTAACGTAAATATGATCTGTAAGAAATTTTTTCAAAATCGGTTCAGCCGTTCTTTTTTCTTAACTAAATAGACTCCAGAAAATAGATTTTACACAATATCTCGCGAATAAAAAATTATATCGACATCGTAAGGGTGTCAATCTAGGCGTGTTAACGTCATTTTGATTCGACATAAATTTTATAAAAATCGGTTCAACCGTTTTTTGTTTTTTTGATTATTGTTAAAAATAAATAATAATTATGTTTTAATGATTAAAATGATTACTTTTCTGTGTAATTTCTAATTTAATTATTGTTATTAAATATTTATCAAACCGGGAAGTTCGTCGTGTGGACCTCAAGGGTCGCACTTTAGTCTTACTAAACGACCCACCTCACGGCTTGTTTGTACTACATGTATTTTGAATTTAATTTATTTATAGGCCATAAAAAAGACAATATAATTGTCGAAACGTCGACTGTAATGTAAGAAGAGTTTGTAATAAAACATTAGTACTGTAACCTACTACATTATTCTACAATATAATTTTGTTTCATTTAAATATCTGTTTTTCTTTTCTGATTCTCTATATCTATTAAGACGTAAGTATATAAAGCTTCAATTCATAAATTAGAATGACAATGTAGGAAAAAATTTGAGAAAGATTTTATTAAAAAAATATATTTTTGCTGTCGGTTTCGACTTCTACAGTGTTTTACATTAGGAGGCGAAAAATAAAAATTCGTGGTTCCCTTAATAAAAATTTGTGGCTCCTGCCTTTTTCGCCAAAATCTATGAATATCTTTCATACGGTGGAAGTACGGGTTACGTATGGTGGGAGGAACGGCTCACTTATGATGGAAACATACTGTTAAGATAATGTTAATTTGGTGACATTAACGTCCAAATACTTTGAATTACTTTAACCCTTTGTGAGACTGAGTAACCATGGGTCAGTTCGGTTTTGCGCTCAAATCAATCCGAGTGCTTTAATGCGTTCGAATTTAACATTTATATTATGCTATGAAAGATCTCTATCCTGCGTTCGGATTTAAAATCTGGAAGAGATCGATCACGCTTTATGTGCTCCGAGGAAAGCTAGCAAGCAAGCAGATTTAACCATCTTTAGAGTATTCATTTTAAAAATGTCACATATTACTTTGCGGGTTGCAGTTTGAAGTGTGAATTTCTACTAATATTATAAATGCGAAAGTTTGTGTGTGTGTGCGCGTATGTATGTTTGTTACCACTCAGTTCCGAAACGGCTGAAGGTATTTTCATGAAATTTGCTACATTGTTACTTTAGATCTTGGAATAGCACATAGAGTACTTTTTATCCCGGAAAAACGTATAGTTCCTGTGGGAGAGTTATCGGAGAGATACAAAACGTATCTCTACATTTTTTTGCATTTTAGCGTATTGGCAGAATCCTACTAATATTATAAACACCACCATCCCGGTTCGCAGGGGCAGAAATAATAAATCATAAATTCATAGCACCTGGGCGAAGCCGGACCGGGCCGCTAGTAAGCAATACAGAAAAATAATTACGCCGATTTCTAATTGAAAGTCAGTAGGGAAGGCGACGGTTTATCTTTTTTTTTTAATTGTTAATAATTTGGATGACGAGGACTTCATATGCGTTGAAGTCAGTCGTAAAACGCTTTTTTAAATAAAATATTTTCATTCGTATAAACTGTTGAAACAGCGCGTATATTAGAACTAGGAAGTTTAGTCTTTCTTTACAATTTCCTACTGAAATTAATTATATTTACGTTTTGCGTGACAAAAGCCGTATTTAAAAGTTATGATAACTAATAATTTACGTTGTTTCTTTAAAAAATACTTTAATTAGTTAATTTCCGTCCTGTCAATATTAATAAGAAATCAAATACAAAACTACTTATTTACATAAGATTATTTTTAAATTTCTTTCCAATAATACTGTTTTTATTATTGTAAAAATTCGACTGATGACCAGTCCTATACTTCCCACCTAGTAAATATTTGCAAAAAATAAACACTCTTTTTTTTTTTGTTCTTTGACTAGGCCCAAATAACCTTAGCTGTTGGTGGTCTTTAAAACACAATTTAATTTTTATTCTTTGAAAAAAGCATGGCCCTCTTTTTTGTTTGGTGATCTACTGATGGCTAACTTAATATAGCAAAAATCATGGTTACCTTGATTTACGTACAATTTTTATTTTTTTTATTAAAATATTTTTTTTCTCGAAAACTATACATTTTAGAGAAAAAAAATATTTACATTTTTTTCATATTATAACATCTAGAATTCATTTATATTTTTTTTTACCTATGTTAATACGTGACATTGAGGACGTTTTTTTGAATATCTCAGGATCCACTGAACCGATTTGACTCAAAATCTAATCAGATCTAAGTTAAAGGCTGATAAACACAATAGAACAATCGGCATGCCCGTATGTTGTTCCGTTCTTAAGATATCGAAGGCGAAAAATTGACCACACACATACACACACCACACACATACACACACACATACACACACACATACACACACACACACATACAGACATCAGTCAGAAAATGATCTTAAAAGATTGCTAGGGTCTCAAAACGTGAAAATCTGTTAAAATCTCGAAATATTTTTTTCGGACTAAATCCATTACTTCCCTACCATAGTAGAGGTGGGAAGTAAAAATATATTATTGAGGTGATTATAGTTTTTATGTTATATATTTTTCCTTTATTCATTATACTACTATAAGTGTGATTATGGAATCAGTTTTTAATAGTAAAGACACGAGTCACTGTGCTAAACTCTGCCAACAAAATATGGTGTATTTGCTAATAATACATGAATTCTATAGTAGTATCTACCTTTAATTATGTGAAAATTAATTTGATAAAGACTAACCACTAAAAACACGTCTGATGTGAACTACATATTTTGTTAAAGCCTAACAAATTTTAGACCCTAACTTTGTCAAAAACTTAACTCAGGCATTTATACTATAAGAAAGGTTTCGGATGTTATATCAATTGATGCTGCACGAACAGTATAATATTATTTCGGGTTATTTGAGTGTTTCATCAACTATGATGTACTGCTATGGGGAAACTCAACTGATTCGAACAGAGTCTTTGTACTTCAAAAGAGAGCCATTAGGGCTATAGTTAGAGTCTCAGCTAAAGAACATTGCAAACCAATTTTTATTAATTACAAAATACTAACTTTGCCATCAGTGTTTATTTTCCACGCATTATTGTATGTCAAACAAAATATGATGAACTTTAGCTGTAGCTCTAACGTCCACTCTTATAATGTAAGATACAAATATAATCTTAGATTACCACCTCACAGATTACAAAAAACACACAGCAGTTTTGTCTGCATGTCCGTTACATTATTTAATAAACTTCCCGCAGCAGTTCAAAACCTTCCTCTAAGTCAGATCAGGAATCTTGCGAGGAGACGTTTGATTGAGGCTGATCTTTATAAAATAGAAGATTTTTCTTTTATTCAATGTATAATAACCTGTATATATATAGTTTTAGTACTTGTATATGTAATTTACTTATTTGACGATGTTATGCCACGTTGCTGTGATACTCAAACAAATAAATTCTATGTATCTATCAAAATCCATTAAACCTATTCACATCAACAGAGAATAATTAATTATAAAAAAAATGTTAAATTATCTTTATTTAAAAGTATCTTCTTTCCAATCAAAAAACGCTTATAATCTCAGTTGCCGAGCATCTATAATTCACAATCGTACATTCTTCAAATCAAAATGGCTGCAATAATAAACCTGTTTGGTCGGAAAGAATGCATTACAAATAATTATAAAATAGATTTAAGGCGGATATTAACAACAGCAAAATCGCGGCAACATAACTGTGAACCGTCGTTTATTCGATAAAGTTCATAATAACTGTAAATATGCGTGACTACCGTTGAATTAAGAAAAAAGTAAATAATTCTTAGAAATTAAATAAATATTAGAGTTGGCCACAATGCCTATTATTTTATTTATAGGAAAATTCTTCGAAATATTTATTATCCAGTTGACAGGGTCTTAGACTGTGATTAAATTCTTACCCAAATAACTGTACATTTTAAATAAAATATTAGTAAAAACACTTTTTAAAGACACGCTTTTATATAAATGTACTAAAAATAAAAAAATAAATTTTAATAATTTAGTTTCATTATTAAAAACTCTATAAACTCTACGATATTTTATTAATCACGACCCACACTTTTACAATTATTATGAAACTAAATTATTAAAACTTATTTTTTACCTTTTTAGTACATTTAAATAAAAGCGTGTCTTTAAAAAGTGTTTTTACTAATATTTTATTTTGTTCCTTTTAGTCGTTCAACAGTTTATCTCCTTTTGATTCCCTTAGGGATTGAATTTCGAAAAATCCCTTCATATAGTGGGTGCTTACGTCACAAAAAAAACCTACTGTTCAAATTCCAAGTTTCTTGCTTTAGCGGTTTGGCCTAGGCGTTGAATAGTCAAAAAACCCTACACCCTCGTTTGACTCCCTTAGGGTTTGAATTTAATTCTAAAACCGATTGATTCATGTATTGTCATGGGGAATGCATATGTATAACGGATACGTGGAAGTCGTTTAAAATTGACTTGCAAGATTTGACCTAAACAAACAAACTAACATACAAATATTTCAAGTTAAATAAAAGTTTGTAAAAACGCGACTGCATATTCTTTGGCGCTGTTTTCCTATCGACAGTTTCTAGCAACCCGAAGTAATTTTGTACTAACCCTAAATGTTCTTCAATATTACGTGGCTAAAAATAAATTCGGTTCCCCTAAGTCGCTGATATTTCTGTGACGCTATAATTTCAAAACCAAATAAACGAAACACATATCAAGGCATTTTTTAATTCAGTTGAACTTTATTTACCTATTTAAAATGCTTTAATATAGGCTAGCCTAAGTTGTCACATGCAAACAGCGTGCATAGTCGTGTGGGTAGCTCTGTCTTTCATCTGTATTGTCTATACTGTTCACAAGATCGTAGGTTCGTTAATTTTACGCAATTATTAAAAAAACATAATTTTTAATTTCATTTTTTGTTAACAAAATTCTTCCTTAGTGGTATGACGTCAAAAACCATTCTGTTGCGCATGTGTTAATTATTGAATTTTACTTTTATTAATTTTTAAATATAATAAATAGAAAAAGAAAATACTTTAGCGCCTGTTGTAAGCGGGTGATAAAGTTACTTTACCGACCGGCTCGTCACCGGCTTGAAATAAGTCAATTAAGGACCGTTACATGCATTCATCGAAATCAGTTATTTTATAGGGAATAGGATAAAAACTTGTTTAAGTATAGTATATCTATTAAAAATATATATGAGCACTGTGATTGGAATAAAAACAAAATAAAATATAGTTACTTCTTACCACAACAGTTTTATTGATGGATGTACATTTCGAAAGCTAAGCTTTCATCTTCAGCGAACACTACATCAATGTAGTGTTCGCTGAAGATGAAAGCTTAGCTTTTGAAATGTACATCCATCAACAAAACTGTTGTGGTAAGAAGTAACTATATTTTATTTTGATAGTATATCTAATTATATTATATTACCTATAGTTTTTATATCAGGCTGATGTTAACCGGGGACTTACCATACCGTACAAAGCTCAATAAACATTTTGAAATAAACGTATTCCACCACGGAATAAAATAATGCAACGTATTATTATATATGTCCAACCGTTCTATCTATTTGACTGTTTGCTACTTTGACTATCCATATAGGTAAAAAATATAATATGTAGGTTTTACCGTTGTTTTATTGTCATTAAATATGCATATGTCAATTAAAATGGAAAATAATTGAAAAATAATAGCCCTGGTATTTTGAAAACCGATTTTCCTTTTTATTATTTGATGTCGCAATGTTTGTACAGGGAATAGATACACAAATAAAACCATATTTTTATTTATTTTCCAGTGTATATTTAACCGTTAAAATCACGTAATTTCCCTTTATTATGCTCGAATTTTGTTTGACATGGCATTAAAATTATCTGTAATTTACTGAAATCTTTGCATTCGTTTATTAATGCTTTAGAATCTATATATATTATTATAATATATTTACAAAAAAATATACGCAGTCTATAATTATTTTTGTTACTTAACTAGCTTTTTCTTTAATTTCGATTTTTTGAATAACTGCATGGCCTTAATTATGTCATTCCGTTTTTTTGAGATATCAAAGGAGACATAATATAAATCTCAGATGATTCCTAGAATATCAAAACGTGAAGATTTATTAATATCCCGAAAAAAAATTTTCGGACTGAATCCAATACTTCCCTACCATAGTAGAAAAAGAAAAATGAGATATCTATTGTTCTTGTACTTTATTTTGTATGCGTAAAAATTAAAACTAAATTCATCTCACAACTACTGTGATCATATCATTTCCAAATATGATCTTCTTTGTCAAAAAAACCAAGTTTCTGAAATATGAAAATACAGTAGACTTCCTTTAAGTCAACGCCTATGGACACAGAAGTAGAAGCACTGGAAGCACTGACTTGATAAGCAATGATTCGAAGAGAGGCTACTGTACTGAAAACTTTCTCACTCTTACCTATTGTATCACATTCTACCATCATAAACTGAAAAAAAAGCAACATAAAATATTAATATAATTTTTGGTCTTGTTCTTCTACAAAACAAACGGAAGTTAGCTGTATAGCAATTATTTATATAAACACACGAATAAAAACCACTGTGTTACCCTTTGATGTATTCTTGATTAAAAATATGCGCTGAGTAAGTATTCATAAAAAGAAGCAAAAAACTTGTGCGCTCGGCTTGTCTGTGAGACACCAGTGGCGGCCAGTAACTTTTCATTGTATAACAGAAATTCCGTGCAGATTATTTTTTAAGAGTAAATAGAAGACGCGTTTGTTTTTTACTTTCACAAATCGAAGTTTTAAAATGTTAAAAAAATATAGGTACCTATACAAAAGTATTATTAAAGTCCCATTGCGAAGTTGTTGTAATGAGTTCGATTTTGCGAATGAAAAATTTGGACATATCTGCACGTTTTGAAGTCCATACAGTCCGAACGTACTGTTTTTAGAGAGATGTCTCTCTGTATGTGTGTGTGTACGTACGTCGTACATTCGTTCGTTCGTACGTTGGTGAACTTTTTTTCCGCTCGCATATCTCAAGAACAAAATATAATGATATCGACTCCGGATCAATTTCATTCGACACATAATTACATAATGAACACCTGATTAGATTTGCAGGAAATTAACCCAGCAATGTAGCTTAGTGGTACAGCACTAGACTCGCATTGGGAAGGTACTGGGTTCGAATCCCGGGGGGGGGGCAGATGTGGCTAGGACTTTTTCCTACTGCCTCACGCCGAGAAACGGTAAATCCTGTACCGGCCATCTTGTTTGAGGTTTTCCATGGTTTCCCTCAATAATTCCGCATGAATATCGAGATGGTTCCTTATTCAAGGCCATGGCCGATACCTGTCAAACTCCTATGCTCCCAAAGTTGCCTACCTTATCCTAATTTCCTATAATTCCTCAATTCGCACATTGCTAATAAAAAAAAAGTTGAAGTTTAAAATATGTAGAAAACAACGGGAAGTGGTAAAATTGAAAATAGTAATGGTGCGAATGGCGTCTGTTATGACATAATGTCGAGAAACGGACGTTAAACGCATTATTATTATTATTATTAGATTTGCAGGAAATTTTAAATAGCGGTTTTTTCTTTATAACAAAAAATCTTTAAAGAAAATCGTAGTATGAGTACCTATATGTGAACTCTTTCGTCTCGCATATCTCAAGGACTAATTGCGATATCGACTCCGGATCAATTTTATTCGACGCATAATTGCATAATGAACACCTGATAAGATTTCTAAAAAAAATTTATTGGCGGTTTTTTTTTTTATAACAAAAAAGCTACTGTAAAATGGTTGTAAAATGTTAACATGTATTTCAATAATTAATAGTTTCTCTACGGTAGACTGGTCTCTTATCTCTAAGGGCACCCAATGGGAAGTTAGCAGTGTGGTTTTACCCACACACCAAGCCTCTTTTATTAATTTAAAAAATATTGAAATTTTCAGGAAAATTAAAACATCAAAAATGTATTTAAATCCAAAATACAAATAATTATAAAAATATAAATTAACGGTGCGTATATAGTCCAGTCACGATTTTTTTGCACTTTTTTAGATTTCTTGCTTATAATATGGAAACGGCTGGTTCTATCGAAAAAATGATCCTATTCAAAATTAAAGGGAACAAAATTTACTTCAAAATGCACTAGTCAAATATGTTTATGTTCCCATTTTTACCGGCTCTACAGAAATTGCCAAAATTTACCAAAATGAAAATAAAAAGCATTTTTTCAAGCTTTTAACTATTGAAAAACTCGAATTGCCTAAAACCTTCCTTAATAAACGGGCTATCTAACAAAAAAAAATTTTTTTAATCGGACTTGTAGTTCCTGAGATTAGCGCGTTCAAACAAAAAAAGAATTTATTTTTTTTTGTTTGAACGCGCTAATTTCAGGAACTACCAGTCCGATTTGAAAAAAATTTTTTTGTTAGATAGCCCGTTTATTAAGGAAGGTTATAGGCTATTCGAGTTTTTCAATAGTTAAAAGCTTGAAAAAATGCTTTTTTTTTATTTTGGTAAATTTTGGCAATTTTCTAAGTTCTGTAGAGCCGGTAAAAATGGGAACATAAACATATTTGACTAGTGCATTTTGAAGTAAATTTTGTTCCCTTTAATTTTGAATAGGATCATTTTTTCGATAGAACCAGCCGTTTCCATATTATAAGCAAGAAATCTAAAAAAGTGCAAAAAAATCGTGGTTTTTAGCCCACCAAAACTCCCCCGCCCTGTTTTAGAGGTCGCAAACTTGGATTTGACATCTCCTAAACATGCTTGAGGACACAAAAAAATAAAATCATTTGCTGCACCAAACGCAAGGTGGACTTCCTCTCGTGACTGGACTAATAGTAATTTCAAAACAATTAAAATTATAAACAGGTAGTGAAATCTTGATGAAATTATTAAAGTGGCCTCCTCTGAAAATTTTCGCGGCCCCCAGTTTACCTACCTCTGGATTGTACCATTCATACAATGCTTTTAAACAGCATACAACTGAAACGGTTCATCACTGTGAAAATTCCGTGTGTCCGCCACTGGATTTAAAATACATGATACAACTCATAGATCAAAAGTCGATGCAGAATTTGCCTGAAGAAATAGGTCTTCTTTGTTATTCTGTGAGCCAATGCAATAATGGCCTCGTAATGCCATGATGTGCGGATGTTGCTTTGAGACGATCGCGTCTGGGGTTTTGAGCGTCCTTGCGTTCGTAGGTAAACGCCGATGACCACATAAAGTTATCCTTTTTGAATAAAAGAACATCTCTTTTTCTAACCACCAATTGAAATCTGTTGAGTTAAACCGAGTTAATAAGATAAGCGATTTCGCTTATGCACTACGGGATGTAACGAAATATTGAAGCCTAAAAACAAAAAAAATTAATGCGCATATTAAGGAAATTTTAAAATATCTAATTTATTGATAATTAGCAGGTCATTTATGAGCCGTAGTGTACCTGTAATGAAACTGAAGTATTTTTATCGCTCATTTTACGCAATTGTTAAAATTTTTTTCATTTCATTTTTTGTTAGCAAAATTCTTCCTTAACGGTAGGACGTCAATAACCGTTCCGTTGCAAATACATACACGTTGAGTTGATACCTTTTTTCAAATCGGTTATAAAAAACTTTTTAACAAAAAAAAACCTCTTTCAAAAAGCCACTAAAAAGAGGAAAATAATGAAATTTTGATGTCTGCGCCAATTTAATAAAATATGAAGTCGGTTAAAAAGTATAGTATAGTGATTAATATCTTCTTTTTAACCAACTTCATATTTTATTAAATTGGCGCAGACCTCAAAATTTCATTATTTTCCTCTTTTTAGTGGATTTTTGAAGAAGGTTTTTTTTTGTTAAAAAGTTTTTTATTTTTTACTTTTTAGTGTCAAAAATTGACATTTACTTTAAAGGAATCACACGCCGTTACTCACTTTTATTAAACCGACTTTCTTACGCTGTCTGATGTGTCAAAAAGTGACATTTACCTTAAGGAATCACACACCGTTCCTAACTTTTAATAAAATCAGCCGAACTACTGAACCGATTTTGATGAAATTTCTATGGGACCAATCTAAAAGTATATCCTTTCAAATAAAAAAAAATTCCAAATCGGTTTATAAATGATGGAGTTCTGAGGTAACAAACATAAAAAAAAATACAACCGAATTGAGAACCAGCTCCTTTTTTTTGAAGTCGGTTAAAAATATATGACACAAATTATTGATAGTTTATTTTATAAAAATGCTTCCATACTTTATGTGAAATCGGGGTCATACATGCGAATAAAAAAAGAAACAATAAACAAAACTAAAAACTAGAATACAGTCGTTTAAAATGCATACAATAGTATTTTGCATTACAAAGGACGAAACACAACGTTTGCAACTTACTAGCGTGAAGTTTGCTGTGTTTCGTTCCGAGTAATGCATATTATTTTTCATAACAACTCTATCGAAAATTCGATTTGAGGTACCTGCAATTTGAGCGCGCAAAAAAGTCGCAAAAATATTAGATCTGCCAGATCCATGTTACATTTATGTGGGGTCATGTCTGTAGTTTTGAGGTTTTCGAGTACCTATATAATATACAGGGTGAGTTCGACCACCCGTATCAATCGTTTTTTTCGAAAACGGTTAGTCGTAGAGAGTTGTGTCAAAAATTTGTATTATAAAAGCCCTAATAAAGAATCGAATGGTGATAATTTTTTTTTTCCGGGAAGGTCGGCTTCCCTATTAGTTTGCTCCAGAATGTCCAGAACTCCGGAATTATAAATGTAACGATAGGTCGAAAGTGGTATTGTTGAAAAGATCTTTAAAAAATTAGCAAGTTTTGTACGGATTTTTTTTTATTACTGCCACCCCTGTTAAGTAATATTTGTTTGAAATTACTAAATTAAAATGTCATAATAACGAACTTTTTAAAAGTCCGCATTTACCTATCTATCGATCATTAAACACTGAAGAAGTACACTCACAGTATAACCAGAAGAGCTCAGTAGTATGTATTAAAGAGTAAATGGAAAACAGTTTGAACACTTGTGACAATGTCTAAGGTTGCTAGATTTTTAATGCCGACTTCGATCGTTATTATGAAATTTTGATTTAATAATTTCAAAAGATTGTTACTTAACAGGGGTGGCAGTAATTAAATAATTTTTCCTACAAAACTTGCCTATTTTTTAAAGAGCTTTTCAACAGCATCACTTTCAACCTATCGTGTTTTCTAAAATTCCGGAGTTTTTAACATATAATAATTTATATTTATACTTATAGAAATTTACAGGGGTGACAGTAATAAAAAAAAATTTCCTACAAAACTTGCTTATTTTTGAAGATCTTTTCAACAATACCACTTTCGACTTATCGTTACATTTATAATTCCGGAGTTCTGGACATTCTGGAGCAAACTAATAGGGAAGCCGACCTTCCCGGAAAAAAAAATTATCACCATTCGATTCTTTATTAGGGCTTTTATAATACAAATTTTTGACACAACTCTCTACGACTAACCGTTTTCGAAAAAAACGACTGATACGGGTGGTCGAACTCACCCTGTTATATGCGAATTGAAGTTGACGCGACTCCATCGTTCTATCTCTAAAACGTTAAAACAGTGAAAACCGACAACTAAAAAGTTTCAACCCTTGAGTTGAAACTCTCAGTTTCAACCCGCTACACAGGTACCGAAAATCGAAGTTTCAATAGAGACGTTGTGAAAAATATAATTTATTCGGTAGTTTACTGGCCATTACCACCATAATGTAATTATTGTTGATTTATAAATTGACTAAAAATACTTGCCGGATTATAAAACTACCTGCAGTGAACAGAGATTTGAAAAAATGGTCTTGTTTTCTAAAATGACTAAACGTTTTATAAAACCTCTAGTTTAATAATATCAATATATAGCTAGATACAAAGAAATATTAAATATCGATTTTTAATCTAAAAACTAACTGTAATAAAAAATGAAAAATCTATTATAGCACATTATCATTGAAATTTTACCGTGAACGTATTTATTTCTTCAATTTTTGCTGTTATAATTTAAATCTGATTTGTCCTAAATTTTTGTTTTAAATGTACAAAAATTGACAGGAAAGGCATATTTTCTCATTTTCTAGGTATTTTATATGAAAACTACTCAGGAAATATTAAGCTATTATCTATACTTTTTTAGTTTAGAATTGTGGAAATTATTGCGTTCAAAACTCTAATATTTTTGAATTATTACCTAAATAAAACGACGTTTCTGATATTTGGTGGAGATAATTTTTAATACTTGACTGTCTTTTGTAAAATTGTTTTCTGATTATGAAAAAAAATCTTGCTTTGTTCTAATAATATGCAAATTAATGCGAACTATAGGAGCTGCTACAATTTTAACTTTTTAAAGTAAATGTAAACTTCTTTTAAACAAATATTTCCATGTAATTATTTATACATTAATCAATTTAACTCATTATTGTCCATTGTTTAGACAGTGTAATTGTGTTTTTTTAAGACAATG
Organism: Mongoloraphidia duomilia; assembly: GCA_039654895.1. Lineage (NCBI taxonomy): Eukaryota > Metazoa > Arthropoda > Insecta > Raphidioptera > Raphidiidae > Mongoloraphidia > Mongoloraphidia duomilia. The sequence goes on along the minus strand of CM077524.1, from coordinate 42,381,515 downwards.
ATAGTTATTGGTTGTAAAACAATAAAATAGTATATTATTAAGTTTTTTCACCGAAATAAGAGTCATTATGAAATCTATTATCAATATTTATTTAACTAAAATGTTATACTTTATATCATACTAGAAATAATGATTTGATAAATAACTAATAAGCACGGAATGTAAAATGATTCTATTTCGATTGCTATTTTTTAAACTATCAAATAATTTTCCTTGAATTTTATTTTATAAATTTATTTCATTATGGAAATCTCTGATTTTTTACGAATGAAATAACAATACTTAAGCCATTCCTGATCCAATTTTAATTTATTAGTCAGTAATACGAGTATAATGGACAACGTTTCGACACATTCTTTTGTCTTTTTCAGACACAAATATTGACTGATACCTACAATAATTTAATATTATTAAAATATTGTGAATAATTCAAAAACTTTGTTATTTATTAAATTTTATTATTTTCATTGCATTTAATTTTTTTATAATATTTTATAATTTATGGACAACATTTTTTTATAATACATATTAAATTATCGTATCAGTAAATATTGGGGCCTGAAGAAGACAAAAAATTTGTTGACAAGTTTCCAATCATATTACTGATTAATAAAATGAAATCGAAACTTCTAAATGCAAGTACTTTGAATAAAAACCGCAAACACGATGGGGGAATCCCTTTTTATTTTCAACTAAGTGAGCGAGTTGCAATAACGTATTTGACGCCATTATGAAGTTAATAATGTTTAAAAGGACAAAGGCATTTATGTATAATTAATAGTGGCAGTAAAATAGAAATAATCTTAATAGGATACGCTAGTTAGATGCGCTTGACAGATGACTTCCAGACCGACCAACCATTTCGTGCAACTGTGCCGGGGAAGTCTAACAAACACTAAAGGTTTGTTCACATTAGTAAATACTTTGTGTTCTTTCCAGTTTGAAAATTCGATGCAGAAATTTTCGGCGTAATAAACATTTACGGTGTGCCTTATGCGCCGTGATGAATTTTATAATCTAGATCAGTACACATTCACATACACCCGTACTGCAATTACGTTCCGGCGCAATAGACATTTTATTGCGCAGTACTGACAGTAATTGTTTTGCCGCAAGTCAAGACTATAATAAAAATTTGAAGTTTTCTTTGAACTTGGTAAAAACGGACAGCGAACGGCGTTGAAATAAGGATTTTTTTGTGTACGTTCATATTGTTACGGATCAACCTGTATATAAGCGGCAGGCAAGAATTCTGAGAAACGGGGTCTGCTTACCGAACAACCAGTAACCGCGCGAAGGTTCTAGAGAAATCGAGGAGGCACTGGACTTACGCCGCGCGGCCTATATAAGCGGTGAGTCACGCGATCAGTCAGGCATTGTAGATTATACTGTGACAGTGTTGAACAGCGAATACAGTGCGAAATAAATCTGATATAAATACAGTGATATAAATACACCTGATAAAATAAATATTAGTGTAGTTAATTGTATATAGTTAAGTGTTAATTACTGTTTAGTTATTATTTACTTGTGTTGATTGTTAGAACTGGCTTTTCGTTGTTGCATTCATTTTATTGTGTTTTTAATTATTGTAAATAAATATTTATTCCGCCAACTCAGAAAACAGTTTTGTAACAATATTATGTGGCACACACATTTGTAGTAGATTGTATTTCTAGTGTAGTAACGTGGTTTATTACTGACGAGTCGTGAAACAAGCGACAGCAAGTTTTTACAGTCACACGAGTCATAATATACGCACGAGAAATATATGGTATTTTTTGCCATACCCACTACAAAATACCTACCTTTCACTTCAGTTTCAATATTTTCAAAAAAATTTGACAGTTCATTTGCGTCGCCATCTTTACATTTACAGTAGGCCGTGACTATGTAATAGCAGACGGATAGAGCGAATAAACATAAGTTACTATGACAACCGTTTACTTACCGCACTAGTTTATTGAAAACATTTTCGGCACGCCTGTCTGTTAAATGACCCAATGCAGACCGGTATATACATGCATGAAAAGTAGCTATTTTGTATTGTAACGTGTGTATGGCAAAAAAAAAATTGGTTAACACTGCACTCACAAGTTTAAGTCAAATATAACACATCCTATGACTAAGCGATTCACTGTAATTTGCCTCTGGTATTTTTTGTTTCCATGTTTTTCTTTTTCTGTTTTATTCTTCATTTAGGTACTTCATTTTACTTTTTGATAAAAAAAATTATTAATGTGGACAAGGCTTAAGTCATTACGGATTATGTGAATGGAATACTTATAGATAGTATAAATGCAAGGATGAATTGAAAAGTTTTTATGCACAATTCAATGATGCTAATTTTTGAATCACTATTATTTTGCTATTTATTTTATAAAATTTTACGAAATATTTATAATATGAAACCCATGCAGCTGTTCGTCTATTTTTGCTTCCAGAGAATTTTAATTCTACTTCCCGGGGAGTTAGACTGTTAAAATTCAGTATGAAGTTTTTTGGGAACCCAAGAATTATGTGAAAAGTTATAAACCTAAAAAAATCGAAAATGGGCCGAATCTGTGACCCCAAAACTTTCCTATAACTTACCTTATGAGCCAAAAAATCAAGTTTGTTCGATAACACTGACCCTAATTGATACCTGAATGGTATCAAAAAATTTGAAAATTGTTATTTCCCGTTTAATTTTTAAGAAATTTTATATCTCGGTGTTTTCAAGGTTTAAAGGGCTTCATAGATCAAAGTCACTTTATAGGTACATTTCGGGGGTTTTCGGGGGGTTCGGGGAGAAAATTTCGGGGGGTTTGGGGGGAAAATTTCGGGGGGTTTTGGGGGGTTTGGGGGGAAAATTTAAAAAATTCTTGATGTTAATTTTTGCTCAAAAATGAAGTACAAAACAATATCTCATTGCCGTTTTTTTTCCTATTTCCCATATCATTATCTCAATTTTAAAAAGTTGGTCCTGATCTTTTAGCCCTTGCACTTTTCAAATTATATTTTGTAATTGAATCATCAATTAAAATTGAAAATGTTGTGAAATAGTCTTTTTCACAAAATTTTGCGTTTATATATTTTTGAAATGAAGTAGATTACCCACGTGTCTGTTTTTAATTTAAAATAAATGAAGCTTGAATTTAAAAAAAAGGGTGTGGGTCTCGGGACCCCCGACAGATGTGAAACATCAAAGAAAACGTTATTGAACTCGGTGGTATTCTCTATGTAGTAGTATATATTTTTTCAAAAGCAGCAACTAACTGTTATGCTGACGTAATCCTATATACTGCACTGTAACACACGCGGTTGTCTTCCCGTGGCCGAGCGCGCGGAAGCCGAGACAGAGAGAGAGAGAGAGTGCCGCAGTGGTGGGGAGAACAGCAGCGAAGGAGCGGACCATAAATTTAGTTGCATGTTTCCCCTCACACGGCTGTTCACAGCCCGACATAAGATGTTTCAGATCAAAAAGTTTTTTTCCGTTCACATATTTGTTCTTTTTTTTTGATGTGAAACATCTTATGTCGGGCTGTGAACAGCCGCGTGAGGGGAAATATGCAACAAAATAATTTGAATTTGAATAATACAACAAAATAATGCAACGAATTCTCCTTCACTGCTGTTCTCCCCACCACTGCGGCACTTATATTGTACTATACATATATCAGTAACACGGGTGTCTAGACAAATTCATCCGTACACTAGTGGTACGACTTTAGCCTTCTATTCATGGGGATTTGGGTTCGGAAACTCATAGCATCGTACAATTTTTGACGTTTTTTTTCTAAATTCTACATGATATTTATTTATAAAATTTTTCTTTATATTCTTTCTTTGACAATAATTATAATTTTTTGAAATTTCATGACACCAAAAATTAATTTTTTTGTTTTTTTTAAAAAAACGAAAATTTGGGTAAATTAGGGTACTTAGGGTAAATTAGGGTAAATTGGGGTAACTTAAGGCAAAGGGGGCTAAATAAGGGTAAATTAGGGTATTTAGGGAAAACTAGGGTAAATTCAAGAAATTAGGGTATACCAGAGTAAATTTGGGTAAACGAGGGAAAATTAGGGCAAATTGTGTTAAATTGTAAATTCTTATCTCTCGAACTACTGAACCGATTCTAAAAATTCTTTCACTTATTATCTTGGCAGGGGGAGAATGTCTCGCGGCGTTGTAATAAATCATAAATTATTATATCTGGAACTATTGAACCGATTTAAAAAATTCTTTTACTAATAGAAAGCTACACTATCCCTAAGTGATATAGGCTAGATTTTATTTTGATAAACTTGTCAAGTTCAATAAATAAAAGATTCAAGCTATAAAAATGTTTTACATCTGCCAGGCGTCCCGCGACGGCTCACATTTTTTTTTTTTTTGATAACCGTAACAGCTAAAAAATAAGAGTTCATTTTTACTCATGAAATTGAAAGTTAAACGCATTGGAATAGAATTTTAATAGAGTAATTTGCATTTCCAAAATTCGTGCCAAAGATGTGATTATGGCACCGTGGGCATAGCGAGAGTGAATTGCGCTTCTCTATAATAATACGGCCATAGCGTGTTCGCATCTTCTTAACGTACGACTCCCGCGCTACAAGGCTTGCTACTAGACTTGTAGACGGCAGGACGGACGTCCTCACGTCCGGCGCATTAAAATGAATGTGCATTTCATGTCAGAGCTCTTCCTACATCTATAAGCACTTCACGAACCACCACCGGTCTCTCATAGTATGCATGTTTGTGTGTGTCTGTGTGCGTCTGTGTCATATATTTGTAATGTACCTGAAGGAGCCGGACATCAGATCAGACATGGAGTTTCGAAGCATTGCTAAATTAATTCAGGATAATTTTTTCGGCTCAAATGAGGGACGCGTCTATGAAAAATTTAGGGTTCACGTCATCTACTGTTTGTAGATATACACCTTGTTCCAGATTCATGTACATAGGAAAATTTTCAATTTTGTAATAAGCTATGGGCCATAAGAACTAATGAGGGCTTGAGAATAGCCGAGTGTGTAGCAATGCTGTTGTTTACATGGCGTTGATATGTCCCCAGTTCCCGGGTTCTAGCCCGAGAGCTGGTAAAAGTGTCAATTGGATTTTCAATTTATTATTAAAAAAAATAATAATGAATTGAAAATATGAATTGGTGCTAGGCCTAAATAACCTTAGTTGTTGATGGTCTTAAAAACACAAAGTACAAAAGAAAATACGGTCCTGATATAGAGCGCATTACTAACATGAATGCAGTTCTTGTAATATTCATGTAGTACTCGTATATCCGTTTGACTCTTTGCAATTTTTAGATATGTCGATACATTTTCAATAAGTTGCAGGTTAACCTTAGAACTAAATGAAATGCGGCTATCAGATACATTCGTTGAATTCGTAATAATTCATACAGAAAATATATTATACAAACTGTGGCAAAAATAACATTATTTTTAGTATTTGCAGACGTTATTTAGTTTTGGCACATAGAATTATTATTTACAATTTAGTAGAAATAGAAATATTTATTTGTTTCCAAAACACAGTATAAAACTATATAAAAAAACAATATAAATGTTATTACAAAGTATAGGAGAGGGAAATTTGTTCTAGATGCCCAGTTACAAAAACATTTCAAATTTTTTTTGTAGCCCGAGGGTTATAAAGTTTTTAGGAAAACACGTAGATATAAAAAAGATCATTAACAGTGTCTGCTTGCAAAAACCATTTTTTTAATTTTTCAAAAATACCTTTAAATGACTAATATTTCACAGAAATATGGGCCGGTAAATAAAAAATATCTCTGAAACAGAAGTTAAACGCTCTTTCAAACCAAGAAATATACCTACAAAAAATCTTTAAAAGTAAATTTTTTTTTGTAATTAAGCCAGAGGTCCCTTTGTGAACTGTCCAAATTTAATCATTCCCCAACTGATTAAAAAGAAATCTTAAATGTGGGTACTTTTATTTTATCTGCAGGAATTTCTAATCCTAAATGTTAATTGTTTAAAAATACGAGATCTTTACTTTCATTTTTGTCTAATGAAAACCTATTTAGTTTTAAAACAACTTTGGTAATCAAAAATGTTTTATGTAAGTAAATTAACGCTATTATTTTTATCAAACAGTTACTAAAGAAAACGACAACGTTAAGCTTATTAAGTTGCGAATTGCGGTTATGTTGATTCTCAAAAGACAACAAAAAGCAAATGACAAAAAAATTATATTATGAAGGCAACAACGCGAAATTTTATTACGATTTTTTATTAATATAATAGGTAGTTAAATGCGGTGATAATATCATAACGCGTTGTCTTCGCAATATGCAAAATGAATTATTTGCATTTAGCTGCCTCACTCTACCCGTTATATTATACGCTACTCTCTTTATTTCATTACTTCTTCTGCCAAGGTTTATTCCAACAAGGTGTGCTTATGAAATATTCGCATGACGTCAAAACTATGTGAAAATTATGGATTCGCAGAGAATACTTTATTTTTACCTGTTAAAAAAACTTTTGCTCTTTGCATCATATAAATTTGGCTGCCTCTAAAATGTGTTTTTCATTTTTTTTTCAAATATGAACAGTTACTATATTTTTTATACTTATTTAAAAGATTCTTAATGATCGAGGTCGATTCTTTATGATCGAGGTCGATTCTTGATGATCGAGGTCGATTCTTGATGATCGAAGTCGATTCTTAATGATCGAGGTCGATTCTTTATAATCGAGGTCGATTCTTAATGATCGAGGTCGATTCCTAATGATCGAGGTCGATTCTTGATGATCGAGGTCGATTCTTTATGATCGAGGTCGATTCTTAATGATCGAGGTCGATTCCTAATGATCGAGGTCGATTCTTAATGATCGAGGCCGATTCTTTATGATCAAGGCCGATTCTTAATGATCGAGGTCAATTCTTAATGATCGAGGTCGATTCTTGATGATCGAGGTCGATTCTTAATGATCGAGGTCGATTCTTGATGATCGAGGTCGATTCTTTATGATCGAGGTCGATTCTTAATGATCGAGGTCGATTCCTAATGATCGAGGTCGATTCTTAATGATCGAGGCCGATTCTTTATGATCAAGGCCGATTCTTAATGATCGAGGTCAATTCTTAATGATCGAGGTCGATTCTTAATGATCGAGGTCGATTCTTAATGATCGTAGTCGATTCTTAATGATCGTAGTCGATTCTTAATGATCGAGATCGATCTTTATGATCGAGGTCGATTCTTTATGATCGAGGTCGATTCTTAATGATCGAGGTAGCCTAGTGGATGGCGTACTTGGTACCAGCCTCTAGACTAGACTGCCGTTGGGTTCGAATCCCACCTGCGCTCATGGATGTTTTGTGATGTTATTTAGTTTTAAGTTAGTTGTTATTTAATGTAATTTAAGACGCTAATGACCTAAGTTGTCGACGCGTCTATAATCTACAATAAATAAATAAATAAAAAGGTCACTGGGTTTAGTACATACTTGAGATGGAAATATGTCGGATAAAACATTAGTTTTGTAATACGGACCCTCTGTCTATATAATATACAAAAAAGTAGGTTTATCAATTTGTACGTTACATCCTAATTATTATTTAAAAAATAATTATGAAAGTGAAACAACTTATACGTAAGTGATTGATTATCGATCAAGGATATTGTTATCATTTTTAAAATTTCAATATTATTGGCGAAAATTTTCCATTGTACGATTTTATCATTTTAAAACCATAAAGAATATCCGATGAGAACACCTTCACAAACACCTACCGTAATTTAGGTATCTATAGGTATTCGTCGTTATTGTGTTATATTTTATATTACCCAGTGTTCGTTATTTCTTATACTGCATTTTGATGCACGTTAAATTGTCTAAGAAGACTCTTCATATTCTGAAAGTGTAAGATTATTAAATTCATTTTGTCGTGGCTATAAAATATGTTGTTCTATAGCATATTATTCTCGTTTCAACTTTAATAAAAATATTTTCACGCTTCTTGAAATTCGGAGTGGGTTAAAATGTCACTAATATGTTTTTCAAAATGAAGAAATTCACCGGTAATCATCGATAAAACTCTACCAAAATTTCTCGACGTTTCATAACCTCCTGAACAATTTGCCACCATTTTTGAAAATGATATGTATATGTATATATATATATATATATATATATATATATATATATGTACACGATAACTCTCGACAGACTTAATCGATTTAAACGAAATTTAGTACACACATTGGAGCCCATTACCGCACGAAGCCTATTTAAAATGGGCCCGATCGGACCATTTTAAGGGTAATTTTTAGGGGTTGAAAAAAGTTTTTGGGTCCAAAAATACCGAAAAAATTCTCAGAATCGTTTCAAAATTGAAATTTAACCCTGTAGTGAAGATTAAAATGTGCTGCTAAAATTTTAATAAAATCGGCCTGACAAGACCGAACTTACAAATTTTATGAAAACACTGGTTTGCGGATAGTGATTTACTTTCTGAAGGGTGTATTTAATTTGGTACAGACGTTGCATTGATAATATTATTGAAATTAAGAAAAAAAATATTATTTTAAGGGATGCATTAAGGAGTTAAATTTTTTATTTTGTCCAAAAACAAACTTAAGTTTACATAATAAAGCCACAAGGCCTGCATTAGCAAATACACTATATTGTCGGCAGGGTTTGGCACTGCGACCCGAGTTTTCATTGAGTTTTCATTGAGGAAGTTCCATTTTTAATTATTTTTTTTTTACATTTTTAAAAGTGCGCAACCCTTCTATATTAGCTATTAGTTCGACTTTTCTTTATTTAACTGCAGTGTACATCGATCTTGGGGGAACGAAAATATAAATGAACATGGAAATAGGCAATTTCCTCCTTCGCATTAAATTTATAAAATATAAGGGTATTATGCATAATATTGTAGTATAATATGTGATAGGTATGTCTAGTTTATGACTTCAAAATTTTCTAAAAATTGTCTTGGAAATAGTTCAGTTTACAAATAATTATTAATGTAAATTAAGATAAAGTTGAAGTTGCGATCTATGAAGTTCATTATACATTTTGGAGATACATTATGCAAACTGTATCTGTAAAATAATAATAATATTACTCTAAGTTAATTTTATGGGATTGTAAATTTTCCAAATCAGTTAATATCTAATTTTTTTTTTATTTGTATAATATATATTTTAATTGACTAATGTTACTGATTGTGAGTGGGGATAAAAATGATTAACCTCGTTTCATCGTCAATGTTACGGAAACCAACAAGGATTAATCTTTGCATCAGCGAATCTATGTGAATTCTATCATAAGTGATTTAGGAAAAGTCGGGAATAAAAATTAAAACTCACATTTCGACAGAGTGAAATATGTTATTTATATTCAAATATAAATAATATATTTCACTCTGTCTAAATTTGAGTTTTTATTTTTATTGGCTGTGATAATCTCAATGATCTCAAGATCATTGAATATCACTAGAATAACAAGTTCTTAATTGACCTATATTAATAATTGTGTTACCACAAAAAGCGAAAACTGAATCAAGTTTACTGTGGCATATTGTAGAAAATAAAATATGAAGTCATAGATAAGTTGAAATTGAAGTTTTCGTCAGTGACGTGGTATAGAAGTTCCCAAAGATCATTTTAATTTCTGAACGGAGGTATCAAAAGAAGTAAGTAGCAGGAGTTTCTGTAAGACCTCCCGCTCTCTTTGTCTTTGCTACAATAGTTTATTAGTTCATCTGAATGAGTGTTTTCCAAACGGTAAACTCGTGGCAGATGATAATATTTAGAAAGGTTTATAAAATGTCAGTGAACATGAAATACGGTAATGAAAAGCGCAACATCTGAAATAAGTATGAGAGGATAACTTGATGTAATGGTCAGTGTGCTGGCCTTTGGAGCAAGTTGTCGTGGGTTTGAATCCTACCTCGCTCATGGGTGTGTTTTGATGTCATTTAGTTTTTAGTGATATGTTATTTGATGTAATTAAGACGCTAATGACCTAAGTTGTCGACTGCGTCTATAATCAATAATAAATAAATAAAATGAAATACGTTTCGATTTAAAATCACTCTGAAGGGAAATACAGAACTGAGATTGCTGTGAAATATCCATAAAAAAACGTATTAGCACAGAATACCATATTATTAAACACACATGTCATTCAATTTTATTAAAAACTTGCGGCCCCGTCCGGATTCGCTCGGGTGCTAAGAAAGCCCGGATGCAATACACTACTCACTCGCTTCGCTCGTTCGCTTGAATATTATAAATACACTATTCACTCACTTCGCTCGTTCGATTGAATGTTATAATTACGAACAAATTTGATTACCATAAAAAAAGTTATAGTGAGTCAAAATTAAAAGATAGACATAATATGCTGTCGCGGACTTTTTTTTAAACTTTTAAAGGGGAACAATTCCGTCAAACATGATTTTTGCGTAACTTTAACCGTTTACGCAGCGAAAGCTCTCAAAAGGAATAATTTTTCCCGTTTTTGCAACATTTTTCATTGATGCTCAGCTCCTATTGATCGTAGCGTGATATTATATAGCCTATATCCTTCCTCAATAAATGGGCTATCTAACAAAAAAATTTTTTTTCAAATCGGACTGGTATTTCCTGAGATTAGCGCGTTCAACCAAACAAACAAACAAACAAACTCTTCAGCTTTATAATATTAGTATAGATAAAATCCCAATTAATTAAAAATATTCTATTTCAGTTATGTAACACTTCCCTATCAGAGTTATAGAAATGAAATGGAATATTATATAACTTAATTTCCTGTCATTGTTTTATTTTGTAATTAAAGTAATAATTATTTATTTATTTATTTTTTGTGTTTTTTCATAACGCTTAAATGTTTAGATTTTTTTTAAAACCAAGTCAGAGTGAAGTTTTACGATGTGTTTTTTTTGTAAGTTTTGGGAAACACTGAGTTTAAAAAAGTATCATCGGAGAAGAATTTAGTCTCAGCCAATTTAATACAGAATCCTCTTTTAGGTAATATCAACGTGTGGAGACAAATGCTCCTCCTATAAAATTTACTCCAAATTTCAACATGAACGAAAACTTTGTTTCTAGAAAAACACATACAAGGCAGGCCCGGATTTCTGCCTAGGCCAACAAGGCACCGGCCTAGAGGCCCAGCCGCCGAGGGGGGGCCCGACCAGGGCGGAGATGGAAATTAAAGAAAGAAAGCTCAACAATTTTGTAAGATAATCCAATTGGCGACTTTTTTTTTGCTAAATTTCCATCGAATTCCATTTCCCCCCCTTTTTTGGGCTTGGGAGCCCAACTGTCAAGTGCCTAGGGGCCTTGGGTCTTTAAGTCCGGGCCTGCAAAGAGGCCTTACAACCGGGGTTCGATGACTTTAATAAACTTATTTAAATCTAAGTAAAGCCCAAAAAAGTGTTTTACACAGTTCAGCCGCGGATCCAGTCCTCAAAAAAAGTTGTGGTCATGGCCACCCGAAAATCGGTCAAGTGCGAGTCGAACTACGTACTCGCTCACGAAACGTCAAACAGTACAAACTACTAGACTAGTAGCCAAAATAAAAAAGTCACTCGCGTTCTTACCCGCACGGTTCGTTTTTTTTTAAATTTTATTAAGGCATTGCAGATATAACATCAGCCTATCGACCTCAATTAGGGTTGTGGGCATGCCCACCGTACCCACAACGGTGGATCCGCGCTTGATACAGTTTGGTTTAAATGATCCTTATCTTCTGACATATCGATTTTTGATAATAAAAAAAGAAACTTTAACCGCAGCATAACGTTTCGTTGCGCTACGAATTTCTTCCAATTTCAACATTCTATATTTATGAAGCTAAAACTCACTATTTAAAATCGATATTTTAATTCCTAAGCGTGTTTTTGTTTTTATTCGGAAAACTTTTAAAGGTGACTGTATAAAAGTGAATACATTCAATACAATGATAGTATTTTCTGATGATGTTTCTCTTTTTGTCTTCTTTCTGAATAAATAAAAGTGACACAAACAGCTCTTAGTTAAACTTTTGTTTAACGTAAAAGGTTGCTTTGTGTTTCTAGTTGTGTAGAATATAATAGCATTATACATATAATGCATGCAATTTACTTTTGTTCATTACCTATCTATTCTTGTGAAAAAATTACTGACGGTACTGAATTTAATGCAAAACTGTTATATTTATTCACATGCCTGCACACAGTAAATTATCTACAATTTAAACTTTACACTGATTGTTCAAAAACATGTTCATTTAACTATATCTAGAGATGTATCCATACTAATAGCGGAGAGCTAGTGACAATTTTTTGATGTTATTTATTCAAGGCCTTATTTTTGTGAAGATGTTGAGGAGGCATTTTAAAATGCTCTGAGTAAGAGATTTTGCAAGATAGCGGTATGGGAGGGATGCAGACCGCCCCCAACATGTAACAAAAAAAATGGTCACAATAATTATTGCTTCAAGGCTGAAATTGTTTGTATAGCTTGTCGGTGACCCAATAATGCTATTATAATATTTGCAGACCGATTGGTCAGTATTAAAGGGGTGACAGATCATCCTAAACGTGTCATGTACCCGACGAAATTTATATTATTAGTTCAAAGTTCAAATTTTAATATGTTGTTACGGCGACTGTTTTCAGCATATATTTCCATTTGCAGAACAAACTGTCGGTATTAACCCCTCTTTTAGAGGGAAACTTGCTCGCCTAGGTGTTTACATCGTTCTGCAAGGGGGTTAATACCGACATTTTGTTCTGCAATTTTGAAATGAAAAACATAACTTTTTGTGTACATAATTATTTATATTTTTATAAATTGTGTTTTTTTTCTTTTTTCAGGTGAGTGCAAATCCATTTATTTCTGAACCAAAACGATATTATAGGTAAAGTACCTACTATAAATTCATATTTATTTGTTCTTTTATTTATGTGATTCTTGAACTCATAATCTGAAATTTTTACTAGGTATTATAATATCATACTAAGGGGAGTAGTAACTTGACGGTAGCTCTGGATGTTGGAAAAAAGATTAAAATCTTGACATCTCCAGTTTTTAGCATCACAATTAACTGAAAATCGAGGACAACATAATTAAGTGCAATAGAGAAATGAGACCCAAGCCGGCTAAAATCATTTATATTCTATCTGCACTGCCGGGAGTTTTTTTTAGAAATGAAAAGGTGACTTGAATTTGAAGTGAATATCAATTATTTATTTTTGCATCAGTGTTTTTTTCTATGGTAGACTCGGAAGTTACTTATCCACTGAGTTTAAACAACCGACGCGTCTGATCGAACCAATATATGGTTAAAAAGTTCCAGGACCAAAAATATAAACCGCTTATATTGCATTTTTCGTAATTTTTACATATTTTTTTGATAGATTTCAAAATTTTGTAAGTAGAACACTTTGTAAAAATGTTCCATCTTATAAATTTTAAAAATACATTTCAAAATAAATTGATAATCCTTCATGTCGTTGCATGGGTCACACGGAGTCTATTTTAATTTCGATTTAAAATGTGATGAATTATTTTTGCTCGACTTGACGTTCCCGGTGCTTGTTTGATAGAAAAGTACCTCGATGCATTTCATTGCCAGTACTGTCTCTCTTCATTGCGGCGAAAAACAAAGTAGTGTGTGTCATTTGATGAACAAAATTATCGTATGATAGACGCTAATGATCTTAATAAATTGTCGCGTGTATGTGGTCTATACAATCTATCTATTAATCCTATTTTATCATAAACTAGCTGTCCGGTCCGGATTAGCCCGGGTGCTATGAATTTATGATTTATTAATACATTACACACTCGCTTCGTTCGTTCACTCGAATTATTTATTAATACATTACTCACTCGCTTTTCTCGCTCTTTCTTCAACTTAGAATCAATCCTATTTGCACTCGAGTGAAGCCAGGCCTTTGGACCTAAACCTTCCTCAAAAAATAGGCTATCGAATGATAAAAACCGCATTCAAATCCGTTCAGTAGTTAAGGAGAAAATCGCGCACAGACAGACCGCGGCGGAGGATTTTGTTTTATAGTATTATGAAGTTATTTGGCAGTTTTTTTTGCAAAGAGCACAATTTCCTATCGGAAATTTACATATGATTATAATAAAAAAACAGGATATTTTGTAACATAGATGTTAAATATTACATTTGACTGATGTAACTGTATAATATAAAAACAATGAAAACTGTTTTAAGACCCCCAAATACCTAGCATTCCACATACGTGTCTGTTTTGTTTGTATGAAGTGTCATCTATCGAAAGAAAAAGACAAAACAAAGTAGAGTCATCTCATGTATATAGTATCGAATTCTCTTGTTTCTTGTATTTTTATATTCCCTACAGAGTGTTTGGTAATTTCATTATTTCGCAGGAAATATTATTTCTACAAACATCAATGTTGTCAGAACTCATTCTACAAGATCTTGGAATTGTACTGCTTATTTAGAAAGTTAAAATGGTTAAAGATGTCTTAAAATTTTAAGTAACTGATTAATTATCTCCGAAAAGTAATTATTATTTTATGATCTCCCAAATAGATTGATTTTTCGCAGGAAATATTATTTCTACAAACATCAATGTTGTCAGAACTAAATCTACAAGATCTTGGAATTGCACTGCTTATTTAGAAAGTTAAAATGGTAAAAGATGTCTTAAAATTTTAAGTAATTGATTAATTATCTCCGAAAAGTAATTATTATTTTATGATCTCCCAAATAGATCGATTTTTCGCAGGAAATATTATTTCTACAAACATCAACGTTGCCAGAACTCATTCTACAAGATCTTGGAATTGTACTGCTTATTTAGAAAGTTAAAATGAATAAAGATGTCCTAAAATTTTAAGTAATTGATTAATTATCTCCGCAAAGTAATTATTATTTTATGATTTCCCAAATAGATCGTTTTTTTTCTAAAATTAGTTATCACAGGTTCATCGGACCTTGTTTGTCTATTTTTATTACTACTATTACACACTGTATAACTAATTCATCTTTGAAGATCCTTGAAAGATGTATATTTTATTAGTGTATTTGCTATATGGTACATTTACTATTGGCATCGGTCGGTTGGCGGGACCTAGGGATCGGAACAAAATTTCTAAAATCTACTCACCAAGGCATCTAATTTGATATCCATCCCCTCTTGGTCGTCATATTGAAATATTCGTGTATTCGTAACGTCATAATATATCCTAGGACACTCGGAGGCTCAACACTATTCTAACGATACCTCATTTATTTGCAAATCGGTCTATCCGCTCTAAAGCTTTAGAGTCTAGAGCATTTCATCCGATGATCCGGGCTCACATACAATATACAATTTGGAAATTTACGACTTATATTCTTGTCTCGTCGAGATGAGACGAGAAAAATCTCGTCCCGACGGCCGAGTACCGAATAAATGTAGTGAATATTGTGAACACGCTGTATAAATAGAGTGCCTGTATAAAGATCCACGAGGTGAGATGAAGTCATCCAACATCCCCCAACACACGAAGCCTTCTCAGACTATTTATCTCAAACTTTTATCCTCTCGCAGTGTTCACATCGTTTCTCATATTTCTATACTTTTCTTGACTTCTCCATAACACATTATAGTTAAACTCACTTTCTGAAAGTAACACATTACGGGCAATCTATCGCTTACAGCCCTATACTCTTTTTTATTATATATAAATCGATCTTTTTATTGTAATATTATCGCGCCTTTTAAAAAAAAGTAGGTACAAATGTTGTTTGGATGTTTACAAATGTAACTTCGATGCGTGGAAATTATTTTCAACACCTATCATTTTCATTTCACTATAGGTATAGTACTTCAATAAAAATGTGCTCAACCTCGGTGGAGATCGTTTTCAAATATATAATAATATATTATAATGTGCTCAAATATTATTTTAAAAAGACGATTTTGTAATCGATAATAATTGGTCCGTCTAAATTCGTAAGCCGAATTTTATTACCTACAAATACACTGATGAAAATTTAAGACGTCGTTCATTACGTTCGTGTACGGAATTATATAACTTTGAAAGTGTGACAATATGTGCGTTCTTTTGCCATTAGAGCCGAAAATCAAAGAGTACTAGATACCATTTTATTTTCGATTAACTAATTAGAATACCCAAAATCTACTTTTGGGTATATTATCAAGTGCTCGGAACTCAAAGCGCTTGAAAATAGCGGGAAGTTCCAGGGATGGCCTGCAGGGTCAACCGATTTACAGATTTTTTTATTAGTGTATTTGCCATATGGCACATACACTATTGGCGTCGGTCGGATGGCGGGACCTAGGGGTCGGCCCAAAATTTCTCGACGTTTCATACCCTCCTGAACAGTTTGCCACCATTTTTGAAAATGTTTATATGTATATATATATATATGTGTGTGTGTGTGTGTACACGATAACTCTCGACAGACTTAATCGATTTAAACGAAATTTGGTACACACATTGAAACCCATTACCGCACGAAGCCTATTTAAAATGGGCCCGATCGGACCATTTTAAGGGTAGTTTTTAGGGGTTGAAAAAAGTTTTTGAGCACAAAAATACCGAAAAAATTTTCAGAATTGTTTCAAAATTGAAATTTAACCCTTTAGTGAAGATTAAAATGTGCTGTTAAAATTTTAATAAAATCGGCCCGACAGGACCGGACTTACAAATTTTATGAAAACACTGGTTTGCGGATAGTGATTTACTTACTGAAGGGTATATTTAATTTGGTACAGAGGTTGCATTGACAATATTATTGAAATTAAGAAAAAAAATATTATTTTAAGGGATGTATTAAGGGGTTAAATTTTTTATTTTGTACAAAAACAAACTTATGTTCACATAATAACAGCACAATGCCTGTGTTAGCAAATACACTATATTGTCGGCAGGGTTTTGGCACTGCGACCCGAGTTTTTCTTGTTTGCAATTAAGAGGAAGGATATAAGAACAAAAAAGTTAGTATAGGTATCTACATTATTCGTTTAGATAAACGAATAATGTAGATACATATACTATAATACAATATAATATGAGGAATAGCAAACAGTATTCAAAATTATCAAATTTTCATACGCGGGACGACCCTATTGGGTAAATGTAGTTTAATCCCGACTACAGAAACAACACATTTGCGGAACGCAAAACAGTTGACAGAAGTTGTTGGTGTCGAGTGGAGTCATTTGATCAGGACGTTCCAAACGTGAACGTTACTATATGCAACGTTCTTTTTCTATACGTGAGTGTCATCTCATACACATTGCTACATCGGCTTCATCGCCTTCAAACAATTTCGAGACGCCGAGTCGATCATCGCTTGCCATTTAGTTTTTTTTTGTCTCTCTGTATATGTGTTTGTTTCAAGCATCTGGGGAGTTTTTTTCGATTTTCAATTTTAGTGCGCGTGCCGCTGTTAGATGATGGCTGTGTATTAGAGAAAGAGTGAGGAAGCAATAGTTGATGAAAAGAGCGACGGTATGGCCGATTGCAAAAGATGAACTTTTTAGTTGCGAAACGGCTGCAACACGTCGTTTGATATCACTTTACGAAATTAATATACTTCTTGTCTCTTGCCTTCATCTTTTTTTTTTAATGTACACTACTGGAAAAGTTAAAAGGTGAATTTTATGGTTGACCTGTTTTAACGGAAAACTTATTCACGATTTCGATGATGACAAAAAATAATATCGCTCTCTATACTAACATGCCAAAATAGTATAGATACAGCTCTGTTTTTTTTTTTTTTAATTTTAATAATTAACGTTTCGGCAACTATTCTACAACTATTTTGTATGATGTTTATATGCGGAAAAGAGTGTTTTCACATTTTTTTCCCGTTTTTTGTACAAGAAAATGGATGGAAGAAATTATGATTAAGCTTGGTGCTCTAGTTGTCAATAATGATACCGAAACAAAGAATAGATTAGTTTTTATCTAGTTAACTTTCTGGCTGCATAAAGTCAAAATAGTAGAAATCTGTATCAAAATGGTAATATTAACGATACTAAAATCTGCTATGTTTGCGAGACAGAGAAATTTTTTCATTCTGTCTCTTCTGTGATTATGTATTATATTACCTATTCGATTTTAAAAGTTCTTAACCTACATTTAATCATAATAGATTCACGTCATTGTTTATTTCAAAGTAATTAATAAATTTAGGTAATTATGTTCAATTTGAAAAATGTTTCATGTTATAAAATTACTACTATATTTGTTGTCAATTTTATACGTAAATGGTAGAGATCCAGCAGTGGCTAAATATGTCAAAAAATGCATAGATTGTCAATATTGATGAAATTTATTACTTTTGTGCAACAAATTTAAAGCTTACTTTTATATGACATTGAGAACCGTTCAAATGTCTCAGATGTACGTAAATTATATTATGTAGACAGTGCTGTAATTTTACCCAACGTTTTGTAAGCGAAATTTTCTTGGTTATTAAAATAAACTCATAATATTATCTTTATTAAATTAAACAATATGATCTCTTTTCACAATACATTCAGGTAACCCATAGGTAGTGAATAATTTTATTTTTTAACAATATCAATCAACAGATTATGCCATCATGATTCATGATATGTTTGTTAGGCTATACCGGAAAAAATCAGAATCCACTGTCGGGACATGAACCCGAAACTCCCAATCTTCGGCTAAGTTGAGTTTCCAATTACTCACACAGTGCCCGGAGTAGATTCTGTTCATTTCCTGATTTTTTCCTGCATAGCCTAACAAACATAATATCATGATTCATGATGACATAATCTGTTGATTGATATTGTTAAAAAATAAAATTATTCACTACCTATATGGGTTACGTGAATGTATTGTGGAAAGGGATCATTGTTTGATTTAATAATTATTATATTGTTGTCCTCAACTAACTCAAAATATTGCGTTTTAAAAACTCATAATATTGTTATTGTATCGTCGACTATCTATAATAACTACAGGCGCGGATCCAGCCCTTAAAAAAGGTTGTGGTCACGGCCCCCCAAAAATCGGCCAAGTGCGAGTTGGAGTACGAACTCGCTCACGAAACGTCAAACAGTACAAACTACTAGACTAGTAGCCAAAATAAAAAATCACTTGCGTTCTTACCCGCACGGTTCGTTTTCTTTTTAACACGCTTATATTAGCTTCACCTGTATGTTTGCGTGCTTGCGTGCTTGTTTGTCAGTTTGTAACCGACTTCTTTGAACTTGATTTTGACCAACTTTGAACGGTCAGATTTAGTTTAAACTTTGTCGACTTATCAAGGACCGACGACAATACAATAATTCAATAAGTTTGTCCCATTATCCTGACCAGGATCTCCAGGACTAAAAAGCAAAAATAAATTATAATTTAGAAAAACTAAAAAACACGCTTAAATGAACTAAAAAGTAAAAAATAATTAATTTTATTGTAAAAAAGCGTGGGGTAGTATGAAAATATGATACAAAGCACTCCACGCTTTTTTACAATAAAATTAATTATTTTTTACTTTTTAGTTCATTAAAGCGTGTTTTTTAGTTTTTTTAAATTATAATTTATTTAATTTAAGGAATTGCAGATATCACATCAGCCTATCGACCTCAATTAGGGTTGTGGACATGCCCACCGTGCCCACAACGGTGGATCCGCGCTTGAATAACTATACGTTGCAATCTTCCGTTTCTTCCAAATGGCCGTAATTGTTACAGTACTTTCAGAAAATATGACCAGTGGTGTACACAATGTCTTCATAATATTGAAGCTGGGACATTATACAACTTATATAAGTAAGTATGGTGCCTTCGCTATGTATGTATGCGCTATTGCTTTGACTGAATTGTATATTTAGTTGGACACAAAAACATTGATTCTGTATAAACGGCTTCCTTTTTCAATATACTTAACAATCTATGCTTTCTACGGGGTGGGCAAGAAGCGTATTAAATTAAATTTCACCCCCCCCCCCCCTTTACGGCTTTTAAAAGTTTTAACATTGGAAATGTTTATGTTCGTATATGGGGGCAGAGTTACGAGTTTTCGTTCAAGGCCAAAAGACAACGGTGTCGCGATCAAGTGAGGAGCAATCATGCAAAATTGAACAAGTGCAATTTTTTCGAAATGTGTTTTATATCATGTCTAGTTAATTGACAGGTATTTGCGACGACCTGCGGTGTTATTTTTGAGCAAATGTTAAAAATAAATACTGTAGAAAAATCCATTTAAAACTTAAGTAATCAAGCAAAAGTGAACGCGTATATAACAGAAGAATAATAGGGTTATTCCTGACAAAACTAAACAGTGCATTGATAAATATTGTGTGTATAATAAACAGTTAATTATGTTTCATATATGCTGTTATCATTTCCAATGTCTTCGATGGTTGCAAGGATTGCGAAATCTGTGAATTTTTTTATACAGCTTCTCAGAATGAATCAATTTTTCTGAGTGTGAATTTGAATTTTTTGATTGGCGTTATAAAAAAAGTGTACTTCAATAATATTTATTGAATTTTGCAAAAATATCCGGTAGTGTCAATTAATACAGGATCTTTGATAATGCATAATATAATTTTCTGTGAATGACTATATTTGAATAAAATATTAAACAAAAACACTTGAAAAATATTCTACACATTTTATAATCTCAACGATCGTTTCGAGTTTCTAGCTCATCATCAGGAATTTAAACTCCTGAAACGATCATTGAGATTATATATGTGTAGAATATTTTGCAAGTGTTTTTGTTTAATTTTTTATACAATCATGTTCTACCAAGCGCCTAGCGAAAAATCTATTGAATTTATGATAATATTTGAGTATAAAATATTATCGCATATAAAATTCAAATATAAAATAGCATAAGGACCTCCGTAATTTCATTTTCTTGGGTATTTTTTTGTAGTTTTTGAGTATTTTGAATGATATTTTAAGAGAAAAACTTATTTCCAGGGTTTTTGTCTGCCTGTATTAAGAACTGCTGGATAGATTTTGATGAAACTTAGTACACTATCAATAGGTACCCAAACTTAATGTAAATATAGGAAACTTTTTATTTGGCTACGCTTGATTTCAGACAAAATTCCTGTCAGAACATACATCAGCGTGAGCAAAGCCGTGGGTGAAGGCTAATTATTTCAAGTAAAGAATTGAAATCTACATTGATTTTATTTGTAACGTAATTTGCCCCCTTTCAAAATCTTCCGGAGAATATAAACAGAAAAAAAGTTCAAAAAATCTTCTGTCGCATCTTGTATACTTTCATTCTTTTTCAATGCCCTAACGTACGCTAGCAATTTCCAATATCTTAATTGAGTTTGAACGAGACATTTCAGTTTTTGTTTTCTCGTCTTTTTACGCATTATGATATTAATTTTGGTTGAAAAGTATTGAGTTACGGTCGATGATATCTTTATAAAAGTTTAATCTATCTACCGTATTTGAATTAAAATATTTATTAATTGATTAACCTTTTATGATTCCAACTTCAGAAGTGGGGAAAGTGTGTGCTTAAGACCACTCTGTAGAAGTACAACTCTCTTACTCACCGGAATAATTTCGGCGCCCTCTCTCATTTACTTACATTAAAAACAATACTTTTTAGTAAGCTACATCTAGGAAAATTTATTGGAGCAGAGGAAAATTCTTTTCATTTATTTTTTGTTGCCATTTGTTAGCGAGCTAACTAATTCTTCTAAGTTCTATACTAGTACCGCGGTTGTATTCTTTTTTTTCTAACTCCCGCCTAACTTCCGTGATGCTTTTTCCTTACACTGTCGATCGGAATCACTCCTACGTACCGCACCTAAAAAAGTTTCACTTCAAAAACCATAGTAGAAAGTAGATAAATGATGGTTTTTGCAAGTAAATTTATTAATTCACTGATTATTTTTGATGGGGTATTTTAAAATAGAAAAAGTGCATTCGAATGCAGTTGAGACAAAGCAAAAAAACGGTCAAGTTCGAGTCGGACTCGCGTGGAGAGGGTTCCGTACTATTCCGTTTTCCGTGGGAATTTAAAGAATTAGGATTTTCGTTGAAATTTTTCTGTGAACTATGAGTAAGGCCCTATATTCCCTATTTTTTTCAAAATTTTAGGCTCAGGAGTTTCGGAGTTAAGGGGGGAATGGTCGATTTTCGTAATATTTTCCGTTTCCAGTGGGAATTTAAAGAGTTAGGATTTTCGTTTAGGTTTTCCTGTAAACTATGAGTAAGACCCTATGTTCCCTATTTTTTTCAAAATTTTTAGCTCAGTCGTTTCGGAGATAAGAGGAGGGGAAAGCTCGATTTTCGTATATTTTCTTTAATATCTTTTAAACTACAGCTATGCATTTTAAAATAAAAAAAATTGTATTTCTCGTAACGAGCCCTTTCAATTGTTACGTCACATGATGCAATTGAAATTTTTTTTTAATTTGCTCCCCAAAATCAGAATTTGTTTATTTACGGTATACGTCCGTGCAATTAAGTCACTTAACTCTGTATAATTAAGTACCAAATTTCAACTTTTTTCGTCCAATAGATTTGGAGAAAATAAGCTGTGACAGACGGACGGACACGAGTGTGATCCTATAAGGCAGGGGTTGCCAAAGTCGGGGTCGCGGGCTGATTTTTTAGGGTCACGGCCTGTTTCCGTGATTATAGAATTTAAAACTCTCGTGATTATACAATTAAATTCGAATAATACGAAAAAAATACTAAATAGGAACACGAAATCAAATAAAAACGGAGTGAAGAGGCGGGAGGGGGGTCTAACGGCTTAAATTTGAATTGCTGCATTTTTTTTCTGAAAAATCTTTTTTATAGACTTTTTATAGAAAAAATGTTTAAGGGTCGCAAAGGCTTTTGCAAATTTAAATTAGGGTTATGATCAAAAAAGTTTGGGAACCCTGTTATAAGGGTTCCGTTTTTTCATCGAATGTACGGAACCCTAAAAATCATCATTACTCTCTTAAGATAGGAAATTGCAGTTTTTTAAAGCGAAAAATGAACAATTTGTTTGCATTACCTTTGTAGATAACGCTTCGTTTCTTAATTAAAAGCACAGCAGTATAAACGTTGTAGATACTCGTAGATACTGCAGATTATTGACACTCGACAACAGAGGTCCTCAGCGTAATATTAACATCTTTGTTTATTTGACCTATATAATAATATACTTACCAGTTGATTTCTCAGTGGACTAATAGCACCTGCATTCTGCACTTAGATAACATAACTACGTAACATAATACATAATATATCTGGACGCTAGAGATTATTGCATAAAACTCAGTTTGGTGTTAACAAATTGCTGCTCATTAAATTTACTACAAACGTCTCAAGACGGAAATCTCCTCCCCATTTGGGTGGGCTTTCCGAAAATCTATCGAACATGCATTTCTCTATTTTATAACACATTTTACCCAGATTTCACGTTTCTAGCAGCGATTTCATCGATATATTATGATAAATAATAGTTTTATACGGCTGAAATGCAATTGAAAAATTTTTTCGTTGGAGAGCAGCCAATTATATAATTGTTTCGAAACATATTGGAAAAAATCATTTTACCAACCAGTGGTCACAGTCAGGATTCTAACCTGAACCTTTCCACTTTCGCGGCGGAATGAGCTTACAAAACTCAACCGTGACATGATTGCTAAATTAATTTATTCTGAAGCATATATTCTGAAGCATATAAGGAGAATATTAATTTAGTAATCATATGTCACGGTTGAGTTTTGTAAGCTCATTCCGCCGCGAAAGTGGAAAGGTTCAGGTTAGAATCCTGACTGTGACCACTGGTTGGTAAAATGATTTTTTCCAATATGTTTCGAAACAATTATATAATTGGCTGCTCTTCAACGAAAAAATTTTTCAATAGATATATTATGTACCATTCAAGAAAGGTTCCACCCTCGTTTTTACCCGTTGAGAGGTAAATATCGACGCCCGGAATAATGAGATTTTATACTGTAATAATATGTAAAGTTGTAACGGGATCTATGACACGACACGACCAAAGACGGGGGTAGAGGAAACTTCAAAACCAGTAAAGTGGTTGTGAAATATTTAAAAAAAAATTCACAGATTTCGCAATCCTTGCAACCATCGAGGACATTGGAAATGATAACAGCATATATGAAACATAATTAACTGTTTATTATACACACAATATTTATCAATGCACTGTTTAGTTTTGTCAGGAATAACCCTATTATTTTTCCGTTATATACGCGTTCACTTTTGCTTGATTACTTAACTTTTAAATGGATTTTTCTACAGTATTTATTAACATTTGCTCAAAAATAACACCGCAGATCGTCGCAAATACCTCTCAATTAACTAGACATGATATAAAACACATTTCGAAAAAATTGCACTTATTCAATTTTGCATGATTGCTCCTCACTTGATCGCGACACCTTTGTCTTTTGGCCTTGAACGAAAACTCGTAACTCTGCCCCCATATACGAACATAAACATTTCCAATGTTAAAAAGGTATATACAGTGTGTCCACAGACTCATCCTCAACATGGGGATCTCCGTTGTTATGGGAGATAGAGATTTGGTTAAATGAGACAAAATGTGCAGAATCTCCAGTACTACTACCCTGCGTAGTCAAACTTTCCATATTTTGCTTGGTTCGCGACCGACAGTTGAAAAACGAGATTTACCCATTTTCGTTTTTTGTTTATAACTCGCTTAATAAGTAAGTTAGAAAAAAAATATTTTCACTTTCTTAAGGCTCTTTTTTATGAAGATTTCAAATCTCTTTTCATATTTTTATTTACTTTTATAGTTTTAGAGATACTTGTATTAACTTTGTTTTTTTAAATACACGTCAAAGATGGCCATGACACCATTTGAAAGAGATTTTTTTTCTCTTTAATTTGATATGAGGGTTGATGGATTTATTTTCAAAAATAACAGAGTTATACGTAAAACACTGATTTTTAATAGTAGGCTATGCTAAATTAATTGATAAAACAACAGAAGGCTTAGCAAACAGTTGAAATTCGCGTTGGCTTAGTAAACGGCTGTTTTGTTTTAGCTGTCAAAGTGTAGTTTGTTGCTAATTTGTCAGTTTAATAAGTGATCTATTAAATTTACTTTTGTTATCATGGAACCATTTTGTAACAATGAAAAATTTGATATGTTATCTTGTTCATTCTATGTCACAAAAATTCGACCAGAGCTGCAGAAATTTACTTCGATCAGTATCCAGAACGAAGACAACCTCATTCGTCTATTTACAGAAACTTACGAGTAAATTTAATAAACTATGGATCATTTAAAAAGCCGATTAATAAGTCAACGCGAAAGAGTGAAGAAGACAAAACTACTGTTTTACGATCAACTGTTGAAAATCGCTTATTTTTCATTGTTACAAAATGGTTCCATGATAACAAAAGTAAATTTAATTGATCACTTAGTAAATTGACAAATTAGCAACAAACTACACTTTGACAGCTAAAACAAAGCAGCCGTTTACTAAGCCAACGCGAATTTCAACTGTTTGCTAAGCCTTCTGTTGTTTTATCAATTAATTTAGCATAGCCTACTATTAAAAATCAGTGTTTTACGTATAACTCTGTTATCTTTAAAAATAAATCCATCAACCCTCATATCAAATTAAAGAGAAAAAAAATCTCTTTCGAATGGTGTCATGGCCATCTTTGACGTGTATTTAAAAAAACAAAGTTAATACAAGTATCTCTAAAACTATAAAAGTAAATAAAAATATGAAAAGAGATTTGAAATCTTCATAAAAAAGGGCCTTAAGAAAGTGAAAATATTTTTTTTCTAACTTACTTAATAAGCGAGTTATAAACAAAAAACGAAAATGGGTAAATCTCGTTTTTCAACTGTCGGTCGCGAACCAAGCAAAATATGGAAAGTTTGACTACACAGGGTAGTAGTACTGGAGATTCTGCACATTTTGTCTCATTTAACCAAATCTCTATCTCCCATAACAACGGAGGTCCCCATGTTGAGGATGAGTCTGTGGACACACTGTATACTGGGTGTAATCATGTGAACAAAATACACATAAAAATTCAAATCCGGGCAACGGTATAGTAGAAAATTTCAAGTACTGTCCCTATGATGAAATATCTATTACTGTTTCTAAATCCTTTTGTAATTTGCCTAGTCGGTAATATAGCATAGATCGTGTTTTCTGTTTTAATGAGCATTCGGTGCATGATATTGTAGTTCAGTTCACCGAATCATCAACACAGTAAAGGCAATTGAGGCTTGCATCAGCAGGCAATATATACAGGGTATATACCGTCTGTCAAATGTGTTGTGACAGTTTCTTGTGTTTAGTATTAGTGTATCGCTCATTAGACTATTTTTCATTAATGGAAAGAGATATTAGTACTACCGGTAAGTAAATCGGCAGGGTTTGGATTGAAACGAAATTTGGTACACACATTGGACCCATTACCGCAAGAAGCCTATTTAAAATGGGCCCGATCGGACCATTTTCAGGGTTGTATTTATAGGGGTTCCAAAAAGTTTTTGGGCCCAAAAATACCGAAAAATTTATCAGAATCATTTCAAAATTGAAATTTAACTCTTTAGTAAAGATTAAAATGTGGTGCTAAAATTTTAATAAAATAGGCCCGACAGGACCGGACTTTAAAATTTTATAAAAACACTAGTTTGTTGATACGGATTTACTTATGGAAGGGTGTATTTAATTGGGTGTACTGATAAAATCCATGTCTAATATTGAAATTTAGAAAAATGTAATTATTTTAAGGGATGTATTAAGGGGTTAAATTTTTTATTTTGTCAAAAAACAAACTTAAGTTCACATAATAATGCCACAGTGCCTGTATTAGCAAATACACTAATTGTCGGCAGGGTTTGGCACTGCGACCCGAGTTTTTTCATTGTAGTGTCGATGAATAGTTATGCATAGTAATAGAATACTTATTTCATAATCTATTGACTAATTTTAAGCTATACTTTGGACAGTCTATACACTATTATAGTATGTATCTAGTAGGCTATTATTGGCCCCGCACGCGTCGACTCGTATAATCGGATATAGAGTTGTGCGAACGGATCGTTGATTCACGGATTATGTCAAGCCGGAAAACGTTGAATATTAAGTTCTATTAATTGGTTATTGATAAGATAGTGAATGTGACGCTCAACTGATTCTATTTTAGTTTATAAGGGATCTAGGATCAAAGTGTTGATTGCGTCAAATTACAATCAAATCGGTGTGCTTAATATACTAGCCAAACTGTACTAGCTCTTCACAAACTTGCATTCCAGATGCTTTCCCCGAAATTATCCACAGGTTACTTTTAACATTCGAAAATTTTAACTAGATCTTATTATCTAATTGTTAATTCAATATGTGTCACTTTAAAATTAAAAAGACTTTTTTAAGTATATACAAATTTTTTTGTAACACATGGGTGTATGAAATGTACAACATTTCGTCTCGCTGGTCGGCTGCTTAAAATAATATATACTATAGCACTCGTACAATAAACCATAATATGTCGTATCACATAAAATATATTTTATGTGATACGACAGCATAGCTAGGCGTGCGTCAAATATAGACTGTGCCGTCAACATGCAATAATGCATATTTTATGTGATACGACAGTATAGGTAGCGTGCGTTACTATGGTAACGAAGTAAATAAATATTGGATCAAGGCCAATATTTTCAGCTGTCAGTGAGATTTCGGTGTTTGAAATTAATTCACTCAAACTCTAAAGCCGAAAATATTGTACATTTCATATATGTGTTACAAAAAATAGTGTAGGTATATATACAACTCGTAAAATTAAGTATAAAACGCTCAGGGTGTTGGTACTCTCGCCTGTGGCTCGCGTATCAACGTCACCCCTTGCGTCTTATACTTAATTGTAGTATAATTTCTACAATGTAGCAGAATTTTTTGACGCTTTGAGTAAATCTTCACTCGCAGCTACAATACTTAATTGTACTAGTTGTATAAACTACTATTAAATATCACGTTTCTACAAATAACAAATAAAGTTTTGTATATTTTGTAAATGTTATTCAAATGTTCGCTGAAATTTGCAATCCTTCTATATTTATCCTGAACATGTTAACTCGAAGCATGACTTTACTGGTGAAATATCGTGTTTTGAAAGTAACTTACGAAAAAAATAGCAGTCTACGTATACACTAACTGGCCAGAAAAAAATTCTGAAACATGTGCAGCACCATTTAAAATCAGAAGTTTTGAAGTAATTATTTTAATTCTTGAACCAACTTTGCATTTTAAATTAAAAACGGTATTTTAATTATGCTTTTTAAGTTTGTCGGATATTTTGTGTAACATTTAAATGGAAGAGTATTTCCCCAATTTTTATTTATGTTTGTTTGTATCGACATCATTTGCGAAGGACTGGATCGATTTTATTGAAATTTGGTGTTCCGTCAATTGATACTTAGACTCAAAATATAAGCTACTTTCTACCAAAACTGACATTAACGCGATCAAAATTACGCGAAATTCCATGCAAGATATCGGTGATAATTTAACTGCCGAATAGTATCGCACCAAATTGAGTCGCAGGTAATTGCTAACAATTGTCTAATAGCGTTTTCAGCTGGCTACACTTTATTACACTAGGCTACGCTAGTGTATAAACTTTCACCAAGAACCGTGTTCGACTGGTCAGTGTAGAGAGTAGTACTACAGTGTATCGTGTTCGGCTGGGCGTCGGTGGGATGCTAGTGTGATCTTCACCGTCGCAGGGAGGTCGCGTAAGAAACTGCAACATGACAGCGGTAATGACAGAATAATGACCTACACGAAGAGCGTGTACACTACTTAACACTGACACGGTGCTAGTGTCACACTCGTGCAAAACTACTAGTGTCAAAAAGTGCATAGGTATACCAGCTGAAAACGCTATAACATCTTAAATACTGGGATGATTATTCTTTTACTGTAAATATATTATATAATCGTGATGGACTTGTATAACAAAAGTCAAAAGAAATAGGCTTCCGTCCACTTTTGTTTTGCCGGTACATTTATTTTGAAATGCATTCTTATGAATAGTGTCTGTTTGTTTTTTTCAACCACCTGACTATTATGTGAGTGTGTCATCCCATCCCATATAAAGTTTGCCAAACTTTTGCTTTGTTACGCCTTTATCCGCATTTTCATGCGAACTATTTAATACGTATGGTTTGTACGTTTAGTGAATTTAGATTTTACTGAATCTCTTTTCTAAGTGTGCTGCTCTATCTCGTTTATTTTGTTTTATAGCAAAACAATGGAAGCAATTTAACAGCCTAATCTTATAAAAAAAAATATTTTTATCTACTTAAATGAATTTATTTTTACTGAAATACTTTTTAAACACTATGAAAGATTCAGTATGAAAGTAAAATAAGTGTATATAATTTGTGAAAATGAAGAGACTGTGGTCGTCATTTTCATTTTAGGTTGGGATCGTAAAGCCTTGTACGTATTAATTATGCACCAACCATTACCAAATATATAACATAATGGATAATATAAAAATTAATATTTGTATTCTGTGTTATATTTGTGCGAGTGTTTTTTTCTGAGTGTGGAATTGCGTGCGGTATATTATTGTAAGTACACCAAAAAATGTGTGCGTCGAGTTTTTAAACACACAACACAAATATTATTAGTAATGTGGACGAGACTTAAGGCATTATTTAATTAAAAATAAACCAAACTTATGCAATTTATTTATGAAATACTTATCTGTAGTTGCCATATTTTTTGTAGTTTTGAAAAAAATCTGGTTCATTAAAAACTTTAAATATAAAACGTTTTATATCTGTTCATGTAGAATCTTTTAAAGCTCTAGGATAGAAGTACATACGTCAAACAATATAACATATTTTATTCAACATATGCAAGCTTTCAGTGCGTTTTCTTATCAGTAATGCGGATCCTAAATGTTCGTTTATTGACTGATGACGTCAGGATCCATTTTGAAACGCTTTTCGATGCTATAATGAAAAACATTTGAAAAACCCGTTACATAATGAACCATTATGTAGCTCTCTTCGATGCTATAATGAAATATGGTTACTATGACAACGAAGTAAATAAATATTGTATCAAGGGTTTTTATTATCAGATGTACTGCTGTCAGTGATTCTAAAGTGTTTAACATTAATTCAATTAAAGTCTAAAACCATGCATGTGTTGAATAAAATATAGTGTGCAACGCGTGTATTAAATCTTTATGCGTCAGGCGTGATTTTTTCAAAACTCGTATTCAGCTCACGGGTCACACTCGCCAAGGCTCGTGTGCGCTCGCTTACTACTCGTGCTGAAACCATCGCGCCTAACGCATACAGATTTAACACACTAAGTACACAATATACCTATACTATTTATTATTAAAAATCAAAAGCCGGTACGTACTTAAATTTGTTTTTATTGTATATAGGTACCTACCTAAATCATTTTGCGACGGTTTGTACAATAATATAAAACAAGTTAACGTATAAAAATTTGAAACCATTTTTAAATGATAAAGGCGATATGACGAGGACTGCTGCTTATTGAAATTTTCAATAGGGCATCTGAAAATCGGGTTGTTATAGTTTGAAAAATGCTGACAGACTTTTATTGAAACCAGGAGGAAAACAGAATTTCCACTTCTTTATTTACATTTTATTTATGTCTCTTATATTTCGCTCTTCAACGTTTGAATTAGCACGTCATTTATTTTAACCTCATTATCGCTACTGATATTTGAAGCTCTGTCATTGTATACATCCGCCTTCCTAATGTTCATATTTCCGCTTGTCATATTATTACCTCTAAATGTCAGACTTACTTTTGCTGATTCTTCCGCCTCTGCGTTTTTAGGTGCCTACTTTTTCACCTTCCCAATATTTTAAAAAATACCTAAAGGTTTTTTATTACAGTTATGCTCGTCTTCTGGAAGCCGGAAGGACAGGTACGTATCTTCGTGACGGTACAGGTACTATTACCACCGGTACCGACACGAAGTTGGTACATGTCCTTTCAGAAGATATATATTAGTCTGTAATGTATGTTTAGTTCTTATTTTTGAAGTGAAAACTTCCTTAGGCGCGTTAGGCACTCTTTGCCTTGGTACTGAGAAAATGTGAAGCGTTCGCAATTTTGCGTAAGAATTCACAAAATACTTATATCATAAAAACGGCCGTCTACACACTGCCACCCATAGCGCAGTTGGTTTAGTCTTTGCGTTCTATGCATAGGAACCCGGGTTCGAGACCTGATGGCAGCGTAGAATTTTTGGCGTTTTTTTTTTTCTAAATTCTACATGATATTTATTTATATATTTTTTTTATTTTTGTTATATTCTTTCTTTGACAATAATTATAATTTTTTTGAAACCAAGGTGGAATTAATTAAAAATACAATTTTAGTATTTTGGTAATAAATTATTTTTAGTTCATAAATGCGCTATAAGTAATAGATGACACCAAAAATTAGAAACACAAGCTACTATTGTACAAAAAAGGAAAAAATAATATTTAACAATTTAGGTTCATAGTTATACTATAAAAGCGGGTGTTGCGACTATTAAACTATCATAGATTTTGCAATCCCCGCTTTTATAATAATAATATGAACCTAAATTATTAACTTTTTTTTTCCTTTTTAGTACATTTCAATAAAAGCTTGTCTCTAAAAAGTTTTTTTTACCAATATCTTTTTAGTTTGTGGATGCAGGTGAAAACTGCAAAATAATTTTTATTTTCGTTATTAATGTGTCTTCTTTTAAAAAATATATATTTTCTTTATTTTCTAGGAAGATAATGACGGGACGCTCTTAAATTGTTTGTCATCTCATAATTCAAAAAAGATGCAAAGATGTAAAAAATACCCAACTATAGGGATGAAATTTAAAACTTGTAATAATTTCATAAAAGACGTCTTGTTATGTTTTTTTTTCAGTTAACTTCTTTAGAATATAATATAGCAATAATAATAGTGCTTTATTCTATTGAGAGTTCATTACTAACTTCATTAAGAGCGCCCGGCATGGTTATTACGTCTCCATCCTCCTTGTTGTGTGCAGTTGTGTTAATGCCATATACAAACTTAATACACATTATAAATATATAATATCTGTACGCTCGCGCCATAACAGAACACAACCGATATGTCGCCGTCTCTGTCACACTTAGCATTCTCAGCATAGCTCGGTCTCTCATTTATAATTTAATTGGGTACAGTATAGGCATTGTTCCAGTCAGGTTGAGCCGACAGCTTTGATCTACGTTAGCTGTGTCGCTAGTCGGGACAATGCTTGCATACAGAATGCTCTATACGCCTTGGCCTTGTTTTAAACTCTTATTTCACTAAAAATCCGGTGTATGTTGTTTCGCCTTATTTTTGAAGTGAAAACTTCCTTAGGCACGTTAGGCACTTTTTGCCTGGGTACTGAAAAAATGTGAAGCGTTCGCAATTTTGCATAAAAATTCGCAACATATACTTATATCATAAAAACGGCCGTCTACACACTGCCACCCATAGCGCAGTTGGTTTAGTCTTTGCGTTCTATGCATAGGAACCTGGGTTCGACACCTGATGACAGCGTAGGATTTTTGGCGTTTTTTTCTAAATTCTACATGATATTTATTTATATATTTTTTAATTTTTGTTATATTGACAATGATTATAATTTTTTTTAAACCAAGGTGGAATTAATTTAAAATACAATTTTAGTATTTTAGTAATAAATTATTTTTAGTTCATAAATGAGCTATAATAGATGACACCAAAAATTAGAAAATCTTAAGTTTTCACTTCTGTCGTGTGGTCATAAGCACACACCCATTTTTTTTTATTATAGAAAAAACTTCCGACAAATTCTCAAAAAAATTGTTTCATAATGTAGATTTAAACAAAAAAAATGTACGACTCCATTTTACAGCGGATATTAGATATAAAAAAATCGGTAACTGTTGGCCTTTCGATTAGAATAGCTATTATCAAAGATAAAGCTCAGAAAATTATCTACAAAATGATAATTTGCACTTTTGCAGATTGTTTCTAATGACTACATAAAAATTTATACACAAATTCAGCTAGTTGGAAATTTTCCCGAAGCAAAATCTAGAATGACTGGGCTGGAGAGAAATGATCTAATAATAGATATAAAATTTGCTAAGTCATATTTTTCCGACAACTTGTATGTAGACTGCGGTGTTCGTATGCGTTACGGGGGCGGAGACTCGAGCCTATGCATGGCTAATGACTGCCACTTAGATCAAATGGACATAGATATCTGTGCATTAATAAGCATGCTTACCTGACTGAAGTTCAAATTTGAATGAATTTGAATAATTTGAATTTCTTGAAGAGTGAACATTTGGTGAGAAGACACTGAATATTGAAAATAACCACAAAATACCAAAAACATTATTCATTTTCTGATGATGCTAATGTGGTTATCGGAACGTACATTGAGGAAAAAAGTACAGTTAGTGGTTTGGTGTTTTGTGGTTATTTTTTTATATTTGAAAACAGAGATCATGACGCGCCAAATTTTTCTGAAGCGCATCTTAATTCCACAATAAAATAGAAAAATACACACTTGAAAAATTCTACAAATTTTGTTTATTAAACACTTGACGATCGTTTCGGATATGTTTATGTACCTACTCCAGAAGATGGATTTATAACCCGAAACGATCGTCGAGTGTTTAATAAACAAAATTTGTAAAATTTTTCAAGAGTGTGTTTTTCTATTTTATTAATCATGTTCTACCAAGTACCTAGCGAAGACATGATCAAATCAACCATGTTTAAAATAATAATTGATATTATTGTTTTCTTCGTCCCTCATAATATATTGTTACAAAACTGTTTTCTGAGTTGGCGGAATAAATATTTATTTACAATAATTAAAAACACAATATATAATAATGAATGAAACAACGAAAAGTCAATTCTAACAATCAACTCAAGTAAACAATAGGCTTGCATGCGTGACTCACCGTTGACTGATTCCTCACTCACTCGCACTGGTTATTTATATAGGCTGCGTAGCATAAGCCCAGTGTGTTCTCGCTTTCTCTAGAACTTTCGTGCAGGTACCAGTCGTTACAGTAAGCGGACCCCGTTTCTCAGAACTCTTGCCTGTCGTTTATATACAGGGTGATCCGTAACAATGTCTTAAATAAAAGCTTACTTATGAGCAAAAAGGACATTTATCTGTGCAATATGTTTTTTATTTTATTGCCAACGTTTCGTTAACATTGTTGACTTCTTCAGGGCTCAAATGATCACACTTATTGCAAAATCATAGTTAATTATTCCATATGTTGTTGCAACATGTAGGTATCAATTTTATCCGCACAATAAAATTATTAAAATATTAAAATATCGGTTTGTCCAGTACAGTCTCGTGTCAAAATTGTTAAATTATAACCTAATCATGACGACAGACGAAGTTTTCGCAAGTGGAAATCTTACCAAATATAATCTAAACGGCTAGGCCCCGAAGTGTCGCCGCACACAAACAGTGGCGGCGAAGAAAGGGTGAGTAGGATGGGACAGTCAACTAAACTTGTGAGACACGGACAGTGTTGTGCCGTACTATGCGACCACAGGCATGTTTCTGTCACGTGCACAGACCCTCTTTTATCTCTATCTCTGTTTGTCTGACCGTCTGTGTTTGTCCACCTTCTACCTGCAAACACTGACCAATCCTGCTGACCCTAAACTCTGTACGAATAGAAATGCATTTCACCTTTTTTCATTGTCTAACTTTTTTTTGTGTACGTTTATAAGCAATTATTATTTTTTGTATGTTGAATTATTTATTGCATTTCGCTCGATATGTTTCACTCGAATGGTTTGAAAATTTTCGAGGCTTGCAAATAATGTTTAACGATGGTGTTTCCATGGATCTCTGCTATAATGAGCCATTTTCCTGAGAGTACTTCTTTCAATTATACACGAGAGGCAGCATTTGTGGTAGGTACAAACATTATTTATTCTCCATTAGTGTCGTGTCATTTTAGTGATATAACTTAATTATTAAATTATTATTATTATTAAATTAATTAAATAATTAAGTTATACCACTAAAATGACACGATACTAATGGGGAATAAATAATGTTTGTACCTACCACAAGTGCTGCCTCTCGTAGATAATTGAAAGAAGTACTCTCAGGAAAATGGCTCATTAAATGTCTCTAGTTACCAGGTTCCAATCTGAGAACTGATGAAAGTATCAATTGAATTTTAAATTTATTAAAAAAATAATAAATTGAAAATATGATTAGAAGCTTATAGACACAAATAGTCCTGGTTGTTTGTGACCTTAAAAAACCTTTTAACAAAAAAAACCTCCTTCAAAAAAGCTACTAAAAAGAGGAAAATAATAAAATTTTGAGGTCGGCGCCAATTTAACAAAATATGAAGGCGGTTAAAAAGTGCCAATTTAATTATTAATATCTACTTTTTAACCGACTTCATATTTTAGTAAATTGGCGCCAACCTCAAAATTTTATTATTTTCCTCTTTTTAATAGCTTTTTTGAAGAAGGTTTTTTTGTGTTAAAAAGTTTTTTCTTTTTTTCTGTTTAGTGGCTTTACAATACGTAGTTTTCACTTTATTTACCGACTTCTGTCTTGATATTTGACATTTACCTTAACGATGCTACAGTCCGTTACTCACTTTTCATTAAAATCAGTCGAACTACTGAACCGATTTAAGTAAAATTCATATGGAACTACCCCAGAGGTATGCCCTATTAAATAAAACAATTATCATAAAAATCGGTTCACAAATACAGGAGAAATCGGTGAACATACATACATAAAAAAAGTCAAGAGGTGTCATGGGACACCCACCAGAAGCTATGCTTTTTACGTCAACACATGCGGTAGGCTACGCAAGTCCAGTACAAAATATAAATGCAATTTAATTGAAATAAGAATTAACATTCTTATATTATTTAAAATTACTTGTGCATATACGTGTACATAGGCCACTGCGCGTGCGCCAGTGTATTACTTTCACAGCTGGCCAAGCTCAATACGTATAAAGTATATCTATAACTATGAGTGTAGCTATAGATATACTTTTAACATGAGCATGTCGCTGACGTGACGGTGACGTGACGCGAACCCATGAGTTTTTCCCCTCCTAGAAATCGTCTATCGCGCCTATAAAAGCATAGCTTCAAAAACAAACATAGCTTCCGAATATAGAACCACATCCTTTTTTGAAGTCGATTAAAAAAGAAAATTCCCGCAAAACTAAAATGCGTACACCACGCTATTGTAATAATATAAACTGTGGTTAAGTCAACGATGGTTTGTGAGACGGGTTTCATTGTATCGTCGATAAGCCAATCAGATGCAAGTAGGCTCGTCTACATCCGACAGTCATGTTTGTGAACACGCCATAAATAAAATGAATATAGTATATTTATTTACATAAAAGCATTAGTCAGCGATAGGACTCAACAAGCTAAACCTTGTCTAAACAATTTTTTCAGTATTCATAACTAGCTTGCTTTAATAACATCAAATTGCTAAGATATAAAATAGTAACGGAACTCCTATCTGTAATTTCGTTTTCTTGTGGATTTCTCGGCCTTGTTTTTTAATATGTCGTAAAGTTAGACGAGAAAACATGTTTACAGATTTTTCATCTGCGTCCATCTGTTTGTATCAGCAATACTCTAAAATGGCTATACCGATTTGTTTCAAACTTGGCCACTGTCATTTATTGGTACGCAAACTTAAATATTAAAGGTTACTTTTATACATTTACGTTATAAGATTACATCATAACCGAAATTAACGCGACCGAACACGCTGGTAACCAGTATAAACGAACATCAATAGCGCCTTTAATTCTCTTGGTGAATTTTATTCTTATTTTAAATAATATTATGCATGTATTTCACTAGTCAAAAATACTGTATGAAAAGTTTAATTTACAATATTATGCTATTATTATTATACCATTTATGTAAACCCGTTCTCCAGCTGGGCTTGAGAATAGCCGAGAGTGTAGCGGCGCTGTTGTTTACATGGCGTTGCTATGGTTCCTCTATTACAAGTCCCCAGTTCCCGAGTTCTAGCCCGAGAGCTGGTAAAAGTGTCAATTGGATTTTCAATTTATTATTAAAAAAAAAAAAAAAATAATGAATTGAAAATATGAATTGGTGCTAGGCCCAAATAACCTTAGCTGTTGGTGGTCTTTAAAATACAATTGCCGTTCTCCAGCTACATAGAAACCCGTTCGTCCACCACATGAAAACCCGTTCTTCCACTACATTAAAACTCGTTCTTCCATCACATTAAAAAATTTTCGGTTTGAATTTTACTAACAACAACAACTATGAATACCGTTACGAATGACAAACAGAACAACACCTACGTCGATCCCCGGTTTAATTACACAGCGTAAGGGTAGATTGTAAATACAGATTTTAAAACCAAAGAAAAATGAGTGTACGTTTTCATTTACTAATGATTTCCGTGTCTTGCTGTGCGGACAACGAGGTCACCACTGCAGCTGTTATTTATCCATGTCTTCCTTAGTTCCTTCAATCCGAATATCAAATTGCCACCCCAGCAATTAATACACTTGTATAAAGATTGTGGTTTACATCACTGGCTAGTTAATTTTGTTAATATTGTTATCGACTAATATTCAAGAAATGTACATTGGATCAGGCTGAATTAATATAATCAAAAAAATCAACTGTATAGTACGACAATAATGTGAAACGTCGATATTTTATGGTCCGACGTCTAAGTTTTGCCATGCGATCGACGGCAATAGTGTACCTATATGCTATACCTGTATACTATGTAAAGGCAGATAAACTAATAACATTATCAGTAATAGGGTCGTCCCACATTTTTTTATCTAAGTTACAAATAAACAATAAACAATTTTTTGAGAATTTTTCGGAAGTCTATTTTACAAGAAAAAAAAAGTGTGTGTGTACTATGTACGCACGTCAGAAGTTATACTTTGGTGATGAAGGTAAAATTAATTAATTTTCTATATCTCCCCCCCCCCTAATTTGCATCCCCCGCGAGAACCTCCCCCCCTGTGTAGCTTTTGCATTTAAGAGGAAGGATATAAGAACAAAAATGTTGCTTTACATTATTTGTTTATGTATAAGGAATAACACACACGAGACGACCCTACTGTAATAATAGGACAAAAGCTAGAGACTTTTTCTCAGAAGGAAAGTATTATCAAATACACGTCATGTACTATGTGTTTTTGTTTTACCTTCAGAACGTATTACACTCGGTATATTTAAAAATAACAGATTATTCCTACATCATTAGTTAGAACATATTGTATTGTTTCGCGAAGCTTATTTATTATTGTGATGACAGTGAAAGTTATTTCAAGTTTATGAATTGTTTTAAGAAAGTTAATTTACGTTTTAATTCATCTGATATTTTATAATGCATGTCTCGCGACATTATTTTATTTTTAGAAAACGTAACCTATATAATTTGCATATACAATAAATACAGGGTGTAATAAATATGAATGGACAGATCTAAAATTATTTCTTTAAAAATATAGTTATGATAAGAAAATAAAGAATATGAAATATTGTTGAAAGTATTTATTTTCTAAGTAAAAATTTGATATTTTAATTTCACTTGAAAATATTTACAAATATCGTTGTAATTTAAATAAATAATTTACAAATAAGAATTGGCTTTCTAGATTTGAAAATAGTCTGGTGTGTGTAGAAAATAAGAAAATAAAAAAAATGGAAGAGGAGGTGTGGAGGGTGAGATTTTTAGTATGTTAAATATGGGACATCCCTCGACCATTTTTCTCAAAATCTCTTATTACTTCATCTTTTCATTAAATCCCCCTTTTGTTAAAATTCACCTAGACTATAGGTAGGTAATGTTGCAAAATTTTCATTAGTTGATAATAATTTTACAAAGATAATTGAGATATAAAAATAAACTTTTTGTGCAATAATAAATGCTATATAAAATCTAAATTATAAAAAGAATATCGTTGAGTTTTTTGAGACAATTCTTAGGCAAACGTGTTTCCTAAATTATAAATGCAGTTAATAAACGCTGTCGTGACATCGCGTTATGATATTTAATATGAAAAAAAAAACACATAAAACATTTTAATCTTGCTTTATTGCTGCAGTTAAATGTTTAAATGTAATTAATTAATGGGACAACTCGGTTACGCTAATGACAACTTTTTATAATATATATTTGCCTTTATTTAAACACCTTTGTATAATGATCTTTAAATTATTATCTTTCAACAGAATTAACTTTATATTATTCTAAATGTACCTACTTCAAAAATTTTGATGTCTACTCATGCTGGATTGCAAAACTCAATGTCATAAAATCTGATTTGATAATGACCTTAGATTCTGACCAAACATATTTCTTGTGACTTCTTGTGATTTATTAACCACACCTGAAGATGGCAACTCGTTGCTGAAACGCGTAGTTTTAAATCACAAGAAGTCACAAGACGGACATAATACAAGGTATTTCAAATACTTCATAATATTTATAATTTAGTTTATAAACTTATTTACTTAATCATTTATTTCTTAGGCTGGTTTATCCCGTGAACACATGGTATATAGGTGCGGTGACAATCTAAACTTGTCCGCCCTGAGTTCTTGGAACCGTGGTACGATGGCCTATAGTTCAACGGACATACAAACGAAATTTTCTCGGTTGAATGATTCTGCAACTAATTTTGCCTTCTATAATAATATATTAGTTATTTGCAATGTTTACACAGTGACGGCTAAATGCTTTGATTATTTCGTTTTAAGCAAACTTGGCCTTAATTTACTGGATACGGTCACTTATATTATATTATTATGTCGTAGCCATGTGGTATGTAACTGTTCATTTCATGAAATACTTAAAGTCTTAGACAGTTTATGAAACATCAGAAGAATGAGATTTCTAGACATGAAATGGGCAAATCTTTTTGACTATTGAGAAATATTAAGTTACACAGTATACAGGGTATTTCTAAAATAGGAATCCGAATTTCTACAGTGTATAGTATTCATCAATATAATTAAAAAAATTCTTATAAACCTATAGCCTAAAATGCACCCATAGAGAGCTTAGAGAGGCATCAGATAAAATTGTTTTTTTTCTTCTATTATTTGAAGAACGGTAGAAGAAAAATAGACAAATTTCTGGGCATTTATTTAATTTTTATCGCTCGTTTTACATACACAACTCGTCAATAATAAACCCCATTAAGACACTAGAAATACAATATACTATTAATAATTTTGAATTACTGCGTAACACATCTCCTACACATTTTAATATAAAAAAAGCTTGCTGTTAAACTAACTTAACTAAGATTATCGAGTTATATTGCATAGATCCCCCAGGGGGAACATTGGAATGTATTTGTTCTCGCAATTGCATTCCAATGTTCTGTGGGAAATGGCGTTCCCAGGAACCAGAGCTCGTACCAGTTGATTTGTGTATGCCGGCTGACAGATTCTAATACACAAATGGATTATTAATTGTTGTGTTGAAGACGCTAATGACCTGAGTTGTCGACGCGTCTATAATCTACAATATTTCCAAC
This sequence comes from Mongoloraphidia duomilia, assembly GCA_039654895.1. Classification (NCBI taxonomy): domain Eukaryota; kingdom Metazoa; phylum Arthropoda; class Insecta; order Raphidioptera; family Raphidiidae; genus Mongoloraphidia; species Mongoloraphidia duomilia. The sequence continues at coordinate 42,340,918 of CM077524.1, read as the reverse complement.
AACGCCCTCTGCAGCAAGTGCAAAGAGGTGGAGGAAACCGCTGTCCACATACTTTGTAAGTGCGAAGCTATCGCACAGACAATGTATAAACACTTTGGATTAGCTTCAATGTTACCTAAGGATTTTACAGACATCAGCTTAAGTAAGATACTAGACTATTGAATTCGAAGTTGCTATAGTTAAATAGAGCAATTTGATCCTTGAAAACACTTGTGGAAATTGTCTACATTCTAGACTATTAAATAGTCTGGGAATCCTTAAGAACTGATGGAATATTAGGGGTGCACAATATGCCTTATTGGTTGTAGTGTTTACCTTATGGCCCCTATCTTTTTAATTCTAATAATTCTAAATAATCTACAATAATGATAATATATTGCATAGAACTATTCAAGCAAACTCACATTCTAATCGGTATGTTCGAAACTTTCGTCACACCTGTATATCGTTAATTTTATCTCTAGCTGGCGTAATAATACAATATCTGGGTGACCGAGCTTTGCTCGGATGATTTTAATAAAAATAGTACTTACTGTGAGATATTGATTTTGTATTATTTTCTCAGAATATTATTCCGAAACGATTCACTGTCAGAGTATTTTGACATAAATAATGAAAGTAGTTTGTTTTTTTCCAAAGCCTACTCACCATACGACACTGTTTTATAACGTCGAAAAACTGTTTTTTAAAATGATAAAATTTGTAAAAAACGATTTTTTCCAGTGATGAGATCTTGCTTAAATGATTTTTGGCCCCCAAAACCCCTTTTCAGTAAATTTCATCCAAATCGTTAGGGCCGTTTTCGAGAAAATATTTATATAGGTACATAGATACATAGGTACATATTATATACAAGATTTGCCCGTTTAATAATATAGGGATAAGAGACTGTCTTTAATTATAAGAACCGGAAAACTACGATGTCACCTTAAACTAAAACAGAAAATCCGTAATGGATCTTTCAAAATATGAAAACGTCGCATGTGTTTCAACTGTGTGTGTGTGTGTGTGTGGAACTGTGATTCCATTGGATTCAGTCTAAAATCAGTGGCGCAACAACTTGTAACGTTGAACACGTATTCTTGTATAACGTTTTTTGAGTTCTTAAGACTGCTTTTCTTAAACAATAATAAAAGCACGCTTAAATAGTCCAGTCGTCAGAAGCAGTATTAATTCAAACTAGAAAAAAACATGGAACTATTTTTTTTGTATAGTTGCACCATGTTTTTTGAGAAACAAGACTTCAAATTATCTTTTTATTTGAAGGGGCACATAATTCTCCGAAGAGTTTATAGTAAATAATCTACTGCGTTTCATTGAATGTTAAATGTGTTCGTTCAAATACGAAAAAAAATAATGTCTTAATGTTCTGGCACTGTATAGCGTATACCTTATAACACCCAGTGCAAAATTTGTGTAATCTAGTGCGAATATCGGCAGTGACATGTAATTTTTTCCTGCATGTAAATAAATATAATACGTGTACAAATTATAAAATATTTTTTCAATTCGCTGTCTTCGATTCAAAAAATCGTAATTCGACTTTCGGTAGCTGGATTGAAGGCTGAGACTTTAATCTTTCACACTGTTAAGATGAAAGTTTCGAAAAAAAACTTTGTGCGCACTCAAATATGATAATATAGGAAGAATTGAATGTATGCTGTTGGGCACTGTGTAGTAACTGGAAACTTTCCCGACGCGAAATTGGGAGTTCTGGGTTCGATTCCCGGCGGTGCATTTACATTTTTCCTATATAGCCTTCTATATAAATATCATGGCGATAATTCGTCTGATATTCTTATGTTAATTTCACTAATTTAGTGAATTTAGTTACGGTATAGGTGCCTAATCATATTGATTGTTATTCTTATGTTTATATTAAAAACCGTATATAGATTTCTCGTTATAATTTGATGATAATTTTTGCCGTGTTTGCCTGGCAACGCACAGATACGTCATCTGGGAAATTGAGCGTCTTGGACTGAAATCTGAGGCTTTTCCCGTAAAAATGCTGTATTGATAATTTTTTTACGAATTTTTCGCACAAAGTTGGTTTAAGCATTGATGATTTTTGACTTTGTGATAGTTAATCCCCTAATTCGTTAAAGAAATTTATGACGGAACTTAAATCAGTTCAACTCGCGGCCAATGTAATCATGCAGGCTAAGTGTGTAGCAAGCAACGGCAGCGGTCTCTCCGGCGGGCGTTAACAATGTCACGTCCCGTTTTCCGGTGTGTACGGTCCGGAAACGAGCCCATCTACCGACGGAGCATTCCGACTGAACGCTGTCTCTACGAACCGTTAGACAGTCTCATGGTAAAACTTACATTGCCATAGTTTCAATAGATTATAAAAGACAAGATACTGCAGTGAACCGGTGATTCGCAACTTGACGCTCGCATAATCATTTCTGTAGCCCCTTTCCGCTGACCGTCAATTAATTTTCTAAAAAAGCAGTTCAAGTAACTAACTTAATAAAATAAATATCTAGTTAGCGGTAACAAAACTCTACAAATATCTTCATAGTTTCCGGGCTTGTAGAACGTGGTCCGATGGTATTTATACTTGACGTTTCGTCTACAACTGCGGTAGACATTTTCAAATGCGATGTGGCAGCGATCGAATTGTCCTCCTTGGAGGCTCACAGGTATGTGTCTCAACGACTGGTGTCCTTCCTAAGAGCCAGGGTGTTCTCTGTTCGGTCGTATTCTGAACACACATTGACTCTGGACAATCATAAGATCCTCTTTGAAGAAACCCAAGCTATTAACAGAACATTGAGTTACTGCACACGCATATACAGGGAGGCCATAGAAATAAAAACACAAACAGAATTTCAACCGAAAAGACGAAGGCCTCAATCTCAATAAAACCTGGACATCAGCACTACACCATACAAAACCAGTTGCCAAACACAAAAGGACGGACAATGACCGAGCAGGGAACTCACGCACACTACTACATACAGCATAATTGACCAATCACAGAAAAAAAATTCACAGATTTCTCAATCCTTGCAACCATCGAGGACATTGGAAATGATAACAGCATATATGAAACATAATTAACTGTTTATTATACACACAATATTTATCAATGCACTGTTGAGTTTGGTCAGGAATAACCCTATTATTCTTCTGTTATATACGCGTTCACTTTTGCTTGATTACTTAACTTTTAAATGGATTTTTCTACAGTATTTATTAACATTTGCTCAAAAATAACACCGCAGATCGTCGCAAATACCTCTCAATTAACTAGACATGATATAAAACACATTTCGAAAAAATTGCACTTGTTCAATTTTGCATGATTGCTCCTCACTTGATCGCGACACCATTGTCTTTTGGCCTTGAACGAAAACTCGTAACTCTGCCCCCATATATGAACATAAACATTTCCAATGTTAAAATAAAACCTTCTTTGAGCTTTGTTTTTTGCAGAATCGTATAAGAAAAAAATTGTACATTTCGAACCATTAATGATCTAGTTTTTAGCTGAAAACTAGCACGTCCGTCTGTTTGCACACTTCACAGTCGCCTGACAGCCCTGTGTCTCCTTCTGGGATGTTGTTGTTTAGCTGTTGTTGTGACCGACTTATCTCTACTACAACAAGTCTACACTTTGTTTTAATGTATAAACCATCTTATATAAATATAAATTTCGTCTTTTATAACTTTTCGAAATAGTTCACAATTCATGAATTCTAGTTGTTATTGAATTGTTGTACCGAACGAATGGTGTATGTTTTCTATGATCCAGTTTTAATTCATTACCTATATGAAAATACGCACGGCTAAATTTATGAAAAACGACATGTCAAGTTTTTTAAAATTAAGTTTAAAAATATATATGAAAAAATATATTTTCTTAGTGTAAAAATATATTATTTTTCTGTTCTTTAATTGAAAACATTAATTTTAGTTCTTCATTTATGTCATTTTGTTGGCGTTTTGATAAACTATGTTATTATTTTTCAACATTAATTAGTTAAATGCGTAGAAAACATTGTTTAATAAATTACATATTCCATGAACATTTTTAAAATTCAAATATATTTCTGAAATGTTGGAACCTATCAAATGTATAAATAAATAGGTATTTATAATATAAACGCATAAAGTTGAAAAACTGTAGTGTTAAAGTTAGTAAACTCTGTTACTATTACAATAAAAAGGTATGCTAGCACCCAATATATTTGATGAGACATTTCATAATTCAAAACTTTTAAGTATCAATTATTAAGAAAAATTTAATTTCACTGTCGGGGCTTGAACCTGGATGATTGTCAATGTCAACCCACAGTTTTTTTTGACTGATTTGGGTAGAACTTGACATTCTGAACACAGCCCTATGCAAAATGTGTGACCTTCAACTTGAAAATGTTTGAGATAATCGATCTTAAAAACTAAAAAAAAATTTTTTTTTTAATTTTTAAGATCGATTATTTCAAAAAATTTATGGTTGAAGGTCACACATTTTGCATAGTGCCGTATTCAGAATGTGAAGGTCAATCCAAATCAGTAAAAAAAACTGTGGGTTGACATTTAAAAAAAGTTGATGACTTCATAACTGAAAAATAAAACACCGTCACGAAAAGTTATTCTCCCAGAAAAATGCCCCTTTTAAAAATAAAGTTGACCTGTCCGAGGATTTTTTCTAAAAATCCTCCGTTCAAGTTTTATTTCCATAGTCCCGTACTTTACGAAGCACGTTGCATAGTACCTAATTTACTATATCTGTACATTTCACAATTAAATTTAAAAATCTCTACAGATATGCATAACATATTAAAAAAATTACCACTTTAAAAAAGTGAATCATTGGAAGATATTTAAATATTTAATTCAAAAACAGTCATAAACTTTATGATCATTCTGTACGTAAAGATGCGTATTTGTTTTGAGACCCATCACAACATGATTAATGTTAAAAATGTCAAAAATATTATCTCCTTATTTGGATTTAGAGCTTTCCTGTATTCTTCATATATATAATCGTTTTTCTTTTAATTTCTTGATTTGCAACAAAGACAATGTAATAATATAAACAAGGACGTCGGACATTTTCGCCGTCGGTGTCACCAGTGTTCATATATGAACTGAGGGACCACTGCTGGGAGATGGGAATTTATGGCACAAAACTCACTTTAACAAAGCATTCTATAAATCAAAATGTCTCTAGGCTTACGCAACAATCCAAAACATGTTGACTTCGTTCCACTGTTTCACGGGAATATAATATACACAATCCTGCACTGAAATATATTAACAGTTTTGAAAAAAAAAACAACGCGACACAAAACTTTTCGATACTATGATAGTTACTGCTGTTTAATCAAAATAAATTATTTCCCATTCATTGTATATTGACAACTGTTGTTACCTGATAGTCCAAGAGCTCGTAGTAAAAATTGCAAGAATTTTGTAAAAGCTAATATTTTGAGTTTAGCTAGTATTTAGGGTGTAACTAAATATTCTACATTCAGCAAGTCAATGACTGGGACACCCGGCGTCGGGGCGCTTTGAAAGATATAAAAATCTAATGTTTTGTAAAAGCTTAAGTTTGGTACAAGGTTCATTTAGGCCCGTATTCACCAAACACTGTTAAAGATATAAATTACTATTCTTAGAATAAATTTATTCCTTGGAAAAAAATTAACTTTCAATTCACCAAGAAATTCATTCGTTAGAATAGTAACTTCAGGTACAAATTTACTTTATACCATACACCTTGGATATTTTGTCAAATATTTTGATTCTAAAGCACGTTTATCAAAGATCCAACCGATGGCGCATCGGTCGAAAAAGTAAATTTATTTTTTTTTACTACAAAAACCTTTACCTTAAAGATATAGAATCAATATTTGCCTGAAAAGGTCGCCAGGTCATAAAGTAATTTGTGCATTTCATGCCCATCCTATTTTACTAGGCGAATAAATATTTATACCCTTGAAATTGGACAGAATAGTTATTCTCACGATTTATACCTGCAGTAAACTTAACTACGTTTGGTGAATTGAATTATCTCTATTTATTCCGAGTAATAGTTACCAGGGGAATAAATCAACGGAATAAATAACTAACTAGGCTCGGTGAATACGGGCCTAAGTGAAGATAATTTATAGAAAAAAACTTTAACAAAAAAAAACCTCCTTCAAAAAGGCATTAAAAAGAGGAAAATAATGAAATTTTGAGATCTATGCCAATTAAAATATGAAGTTGGTTAAAAAGAAGATATTAATCACTATACTATACTTTTTAACCGACTTCATATTTTAATTGGCACAGACCTCAAAATTTCATTATTTTCCTCTTTTTAGTGCCTTTTTGAAGGAGGTTTTTTTTTTGTTAAAAAATTTTTTATTTTTTACTTTTTAGTGTCAAAAAGTAACATTTACCTTAAAGAATCACACGCCGTTTCTTACTTTTAATAAAATCAGCCGAACTACTGAACCGATTTTGATGAAATTTCTATAGGACCAATCTGAAAGTATATCCTTTCAAATAAAAAAAAATTTCAAAATCGGTTCATAAACGACGAAGTTATCCGCGAACACACATAAAATTTAAAACATAAAAAAAATAACGGTCGAATTGAGAAACCTCCTTTTTTTGAAGTCGGTTAAAAAAGAAACAGTCAGACTTCATTTTGATAGAGCCGACTGCTGACTAGGTCGGTTCTGATAAAATTAGGTCTGACTGTTACTATTACTGACCGGATCTCTTGATGTTGACTCTATAAACTAATATTAAATCAAAAAAAACAACTTTGATTATTGAACATTGCGCGGAAGTTCTCTTCGCTAGTAGTATAGTGTAAAAGTACAGAGAATATATAAATTCAAGTTTGCAGTTCGTACATCAAAATAGCATTTTCAGTCGCTTCTCTATTAGGTTTTATTTCTCATGTATCATTTTACCCGTACCTAAACACAACGTATGTGTACAGTATCGTCTAAATTATACAAACACAGTAATACTGGGTTCATAACTAGTTTAACGGGATATTTGCTATTTTCAGTAATCTAATTCTGGGTTTCTGGTACGACGTTCTAAATCTAGATTTAAGGCTGAAATTCGTAGCAGAAACCCAAAGTATAACTTTTTCCTTTTATTACCGAATGGTAGTTGACAACGTTTATGAAAACATCATAATATAGATGCTAGGCCGGGTTTTTGTACGAACTAGAAACCCTATCGTAACATTTAAGTATAATATGATACTTTCAGCAACGTTGGCAACTAGGTGCAAAAAAATTTTTAGAATGCTTCGAGATTCCGCTAGATCTCTTGGAAGTTTCACAACCTACTTGTAATTAGGATCGTTCCGTGCCTGGAGATGCACAAATAGACGCCGAGAAAAAATAACATGTACAATAAAAATTTTAATGCGAAAGATGAATTAAAATTTCATAAACCTAATTTTTATAATATGTATTACGTGCATAGTTTTATACACGGTGTCCCAACAAAAGCTTGTGCCCCCGTAAAACTCGGCAAAATGAACGTTGTGACAAAAATCCAAACACACGTCGATTTGTATATTAAAGGGGACCAATTTTTATGCAAAAATCATTTCTTGCAACTCTAGCCCTGTACGAAGGGTAGCGACTCCCCCCAAATTTTTAAATAGAATGAGAGGTCAAATGATCCCTAATTTGGAAGAGTTTTTCATTACTTACACAACCGTATTTGTTTTTTTCAATTCGATCGATTTCTTACCGAGAAATTTCTTCTTGAAGTTTTCAAGTTATTATTGTATGGCAATTGGTGGAGATCATTTCGAGCAATAAATTCGATAGTTTAAACCTGTTTGTGCTTTTATTAGTTATGTAACTTGGAAACTTTCTCGGTAACAAATCGATCGAATTGAAAAAAACAAATACGGTTGTGTAAGTAATGAAAAACTCTTCCAAATTAGGGATCATTTGACCCCCCATTCCATTTAAAAATTTAGGGTGAGTCGCTATCCCCCACAGAGGGCTAGAGTTGCAAGAATGATTTTTGCATAAAAATTGGTCCCCTTTGATATACAGATCGACGTGTTTTTGGATTTTTTTCAAAACGTTCAGTTTTACGGGGGTACAAGTTTTCGTTGGGACACCGTGTATATTATCACATATAATATCACGTCATATATATTTTTTTACTTAATTTATCATAGAATAGAAATTACCTGAACTGCAATCTTGCACACGAGCGCTGACTAACCTAGGAACGGCCCTGCATGTAATATTAATGTATTTGCGCAAGCACAGTATAATATGGCACATACACTATTAGTGTTGATTGGATGGTAGGACCTTGTGGTAGGACCATAAAATCCCATTCACTTCCTTTTTAGCAACTTGGCACCACTTGCGAATCTTAATTGGACAATTTAGTCAGTACTGTACATGCATTGATAGAAAAATGATATATGTCTAAAGATATTGATATTTGATATACGTATAACTAAAATAACATTTGATTTTACGAGTTATTTTATATCTTTTTGTTTTCTTAATACAGGTACTACATATCAATAAAAATGAAACTGATATTTATCAGCGGCTATATTTGAAAACTCGATATTTATGTGCGGTTACAAATTGTCCTAATTTTCTATTTTTCTATGAAAAATAATAATGCTTAAATACAGAATTCTGCTAGCTTTTATACAAAAAAAATAAATAAATAGAGCTCGTTATATAATCACAACAAAATATATACAAGGATAATTGTAAAAACGTTATAGAGTTAGATTTTAAAATTAAAAAATTTGAAATTATTTCGTACATATCAATATTTTTTCACATAATATATACAAATTATTTCAATATTTTAAGAACTATAATCAAACCAAATAGGTAAACAAAATCGTAAATTTGTTTGTAATAATTATTGTAAGTTCACAATTTTTGACTGCCTGTCTGTTTGTTCCGAGGGAAATCATCGCTCTTCTACCAACCGAAAAAACGATATTAACGCGAGCAAAGCTGCGATTAAAGACTAGTTATAATTTAATACGAAAAAATTTTACTTGGATTAGGAAAACTTTATTGTATATCCAAAGGTATAAGAGTTTTCATATAAATTACTCAACACTTGTCTAGTGAATCAACAGCAATTAATCGGAATAATTTCAATTGTATAGCAAGAAAATATTGTAGTAATATTTGATAGATAAGAGCCAATACATCAATTATTATTTGTCGTCTTTGTTGCTTCTATTGTAATATTTACAATGATCATTATCAACTATTGAACGTGTACATGGAATATCAATAAGCTGGCACGAATGGGAGGTCAATATAGTATATTGTAACCCTATTTACATGCACAAAGAACATAATTTAACCAGTTAATATTTAAAAATTCAATCAACTATGTCATAATCATTAAATCTAATTTATTCTGGCCGACGTATAGGTACCTGTAATACGATGTCGCGTGGCTCATTAGCTTCGTACTGCAGCCATAATACCGAGCAGTAGTCACTATTGACATTTCTGCCTGACTTCAAAATGGCAATTTTGAATGTTTTTTGAAGTGGATAATATAAATAGAGTTCCGTTCGGAGCTACGGAACCATAAAAAATGGGTCTTGACAGACGGACACCCAGCCAGCCAGTTAGCTTGACGGACAAACGAGTGATCCTATAAGGGTTCCTTTTTTTCTTATTGAGATACGGAACCCTAAAAATGTAATAATATTAGATTAATCTATTTAGCTTAATTTATTAAAATTGCTGTAAAATATTTACTGTTAAAAATCATATTTAATATGCATATTTTTCTCTTTCTATTACTTGGCTACCTACGCTCGAAAATGAAATATCGAGGAAATATCTAGTCAATACGAGTATTGACTACAAAAATAGTCAATTATTCACACACCTCTACATAAATGTCTGTAAAATAAGATTTTTTTAAGGCTACCGACTAGAATTTTATTTTTATTTCTTACTAGCGGTCCTACAGAAACCTTCCCCGGCGTGCGTGCAGCAACTCACCAAAGTTTCATCGCAATCGGATAAATGGTATAGGAACGCATATGGGACAAACAAAGAAACAAACAAACATTCATTTTTATATAATAAATTAGATATTTTGAATAATAATAAAACACAAGGTTTTTTAAAATTTATACTATAACTTTATTTTATGACAATTGTTTCGTCAACACAGTGACTTCTTCAGAATATATCTTATACTACAATAAAATACAAAACGTACAAATAATATATAGGTTCTTACCTGTTAAGAACCTATATATTTGATAGGTTGTATCGTGTCAATGAGTGAAGGGGAAGGGAAAGATTGATTCAATTCACAACGTACGTTTAACGCAAATTCTAGTTAGAAGGAGACAGTTGCGACTCCGCCACGCCTTCCTTTCTTTAGATGATCTCCGGTCGACACCGCTTCGTATCGACGCTAGACTTTAGGTAGATTGTCGCCGGGTCAGACCTGTCGTAGCGGAGGCAGTAGGTAGGTTACGACGCTACGAAGCTGCTGGCTGTTACACGTTGTAGCGGCGTGTTTTATTATTACAACGGCTAACACACGTAACACGTACTCCAATCATTAATTTAAGCGCCAGGTCGAAGGTGGCGTCGGCCAAATGGCTCCTGGCTGCCCGCTTTACATTACTGAAGGGTTAAAGGTGATGTCCACACACACGCCTTGTTGTCACGCGCGGAGACATCACGCTCTATAGGGACAAACATTCATCTCTATGGTATCTCCACATTCTTGCTGTCTCCAATGTTAAAACATTATGTCGTGTTTAAAAGTATTCTCTACCGGAAGTCACCCCCTGCATTCTTTATCTCAAATCCTATCCCCTCGCCTAAAAACGGTTACAGCTCTCCCGACGCTATTTTTAAAGCTAATGGGTTTTGGTAAATACCAAATGAAGAACCAAGAATCACACTACAAATCCTACAGGTGAAAAATTGAAAAAAAAAATCCTGGAAAAACTTACTTTTTAAAAATTACGCTATCTTTCCTGAGTAGTTAACACTTTTTTTTCAAAAAATTCACCTTCAGGGTCTGTAATGTGATTCTTGGTCCTTCATTTTAGGTTTACCCGATCCCTTTAGTTTTAAAAATAGCGTCGGAAGAGCTGCAGCTGTTTTTAGACGAGAGGAAAGAATCTGAGATGCAGAGTGCAGGGGGTAACTTCCGGTAGAGAATACTCTTAACGATTAAATGTCTATAGCAGCTTTTCCTCTTTTTAGCTTAAACGGATCCCTTAGAGCTTAAAGATTAGTAAAATTATCACGGACCCCCATTAATATAAATCAAGTTTAATTTAATTTATTTTTTTAATTGAAACTTCTTTAGGCACGGTAGAGTGAATTGGAATCATCTGACGAAAAACTGCAACGATGTAACCATGGTATCGAAAAAAAAATCATATATTATTAATTCTGTAAATGTCAATTTATAACATTTAGATATAGATTTTGCGTAAGTAAGTTTCACTTCTGTAGAGTTGTATAAAAAACATATGTATCACTGTTTGTTCGACCACGCTCATACAATTCGGCCGTCGTAGATCTAGTCAACCAATCACAGACTCAAAATTATCTACGTAATTTCGGCATAGCGACATAATTCTATATTTAAAATTTCATTGAAAATGCACACTTTTGTGAATTTTTTTATTATTATAGAAAAATCTTCTGAAAAATTCTCAAACAAATTGTTTCATAATCTAAGTATTTGTAATGTAGATTCCAACAAGAGGATAGTGTGGTCCAGTGGTTAGCGTCGCAGCCTCTGAATCAGACTGTCGTGGGTTCGAATCCCGCCTCCGTTCATGGATGTTTTGTGATGTCATTTAGTTTTAAGTGAATTATTATTTAATGTAATCAAGACGCTAATGACCTAAGTTGTCGCGTCTATAATTTACAATAAATAAATAAAAAAATAGATTCCAACAAAAAAAAGTGGAACAACCTCATAATTAATCTTGTATAGATATTTCTCATCTCGGCTGTAACTGGTTGCTGATAATTTTATCTCATTGTTAGCATAAGCCATTTTGCCTTCTCAGCACTGATATGCGATCTCTGTACATCTGGATGTCACCACGGATATGCGATCTCTATACTTTTGGGTATCTCTGGTGGATAGCTGCTTAAGTCAGATGCTATGTAGCGTACATCAGAAAGCTTGGCCTGTCCATCCGAATGACCGCCGCCAGTAGGTAGCTCTCGCACAATTAATGTCGCAAACCGCCGCTCTTTACAGGGATAGAGCATCGGTCTTGTGTAATCCTTTAATTCCCGTTTTATGTTTCCCTACTCGTTTTGCGGCATGGCGTACGCTGACTGGTGAGTCTTTTCGCCTCACCAAAACCCCGCTTTCACCAAATATACTGTTTAAATACTGTGCTAATCAGTTTTGATCATATATATGTATATCCTATTAAAATCCATGAACTGGGGCTTGAGAATGGCCGAGAGTGTAGCAATGCTGTTGTTTACATGGCGTTGCTATGGTTCCTCTATTACAAGTCCCCAGTTCCCGGGTTCTAGCCCGAGAGCTGGTAAAAGTGTCAATTGGATTTTAAATTTATTATTAAAAAAAAATAATGAATTGAAAATATGAATTGGTGCTAGGCCCAAATAACCTACGTGTTACGGTTCCAAAGTACAGCCTCTAAAAGGTTTTCCCGTTTTTTGTGTGGGGACTCACTTTAATTTTTTTTTGCGATTTTTGGATTTTTTCCTTTACTTGTGCTGCGAGACCTTGCTTTTTGCCAAATTTCATGATTCTAGGTCAACGGGAAGTACCCTTTAGGTTTTTGATGAGTGGGTTTGCGAATATCAAAATAGGTGTAGGACCCCCTTTAATTTTTACTTTTCGTGATTTTCGCATTTTTTCCTTTATTTGTGCTGCGAGACCTTGCTTTTTGCCAAATTTCATGATTCTATAGGTCAACGGGAAGTAGGTACCCTATAGATTTTGATGAGTGAGTTTGCGAATATCAAAATAGGTGTAGGATCCCCTTTAATTTTTACTTTTTGTGATTTTCGGAGTTTTCCCTTTACTTTTGCTGCAAGATCTTGCTTTTTGCTAAATTTTATGATTCTAGGTCAACGGGAAGTGCCCTATAGGTTTTTGATGAGATGACAAAATGGTCGTATATTTTGATCGCGTTTACTTAGAAGCTTAAATTCTTTACAGCTTTAAGGGACCGTTGACTTTAGTATTTCGTATAAATTTCAACTTGATATCTCTATCCGTTCCCGAGAAAATGGGTCTTGAAAGACGAACACCCAGCCAGCCAGCCTGACGGACAAACGAGTGATCCTATAAGGGTTCCGTTTTTTCTTATTGAGATACGGAACCCTAAAAATGGACAAATTTATCAAGGGAGGCGATAATTTTTATGTTATAAATTTCGTGGAAGAATACGAACGGTTTCCTTGCCTGTTGGAAAAGAGTTGCCCGGATAATAAGAACCGCATTAGAAGAAAAACATAATCACACGAATCACGCGAGTAATAGCTACAATTAACGGAATAGTCGACACATTATTTTATTGAGATAAGTTTCTTTACTATCATGATAGTACCATAAAATCCATTTCATCGTGTAAACACTTTTTAAAGAAGTAACTATCACGATAGCAACTATCGCGATAGTTAACGAGTTTTTTACTTTCTGCACTTGTAAACCAGCCAGCTTGAAAGCATCAAGAACTTAAGAAGTGATGATTGGACATGAAATAAATTTGTAGAAAAAGCAAAACTGTTCCAAATATGTCAAAAATATTTTTCAAACTCATCATCAGATTATCAAATCTACAAATCGAAAGATGAAGCATGTTTTAGAAACATTTGTAAAAACGGGAATAATGTTAGTGATTTTCAAGGTCACTGGCCAATGATGTAATCTATTTTATGTTATTATATTGTTGATGCATTGATAAGAGCTAGTACAGTATTTTTGGTTGTAAATATGTATTCTATTTTGCTGTTTGAAAATTTTTGATTTATCCAAATTTTTTCAATAGTGTAAATTTTTTTATTGTACCACACTTTTTCTCCTTTTATCAATGCGTTTAAAATACAAATCAAGTTTTAGTAGTAGAAAAGAACTATAGGTGTACTTTGTACTTCGTACAAAATATGTAATATTTCATTTGTATTATTAGATTTAAATATAAGACCAAGCTTTTTCATTATAATATGTCCGCACGTTGGGATCCAACCTGTTTAATGCATTCTCAAAGTATAATATAATAATTTAACACGTTTGAAGTTATACCCACTTTGAGAAACATTAAACGAAAATATGGAGACCCATACCTTATGTACACGAGGGGACAATAATTTCTTTGCCGGCCTGTCTATTAAAAGATCTGTTAAGAATGAGATTTTTCAAGAAAATATTTTTACTCGTGATAGACACTATAATAATTTGTATAAAAATGAAAAAAGTGTTATATTATATTATAAATTATCTTTACAAAAATAACAATAAAACAATGTATTTAAATCAGACTATTCAAAACAAAATATGTGTTAAGTCACAACAATGCATAATTTTTAAAACCGCATTAATTGGGACTTTTAGTAGGTATAATGAGACTGTATCAAATGAAAAGATTATGAAATAGAGAATAGATGGAAATTTTCTGTCTATTCTCAAAATTTTATTTACCGATATATACTAATAGGTAAATCAGAATTTTCCTGAATCATAAATAACCTATAAATTCAAAAATAGCAACACATATATTATATATTACTAGCGGACCCGTCCCGGCTTCGCTCGGGTGGTATGAAATTATGATTTAATAGCGGTCACCCATTACTCCGCTCACGTATATTTAGTATAGCTGATCCGGCAAACGTTGTTAATAATTTCTAGGAATAATTACATTACCCACTCGCTTCGCTCGTTCGTTTGAATTTTATTACTACAGTACTCACTCGCTTCGCTCGTTCGCTTGAATATTATAAATACACTACTCACTCGCTTCGCTCGTTCGCTTGAATATTATAATTACATTACTCACTCGCTTCGCTCGTTCGTTTGAATTTTATAAATACACTACTCACTCGCTTCGCTCGTTCGCTTGAATATTTTCGCCTACTCACTCGCTTCGCTCGTTCGTTTGAATATTATAAATACACTACTCACTCGCTTCGCTCGTTCGCCATATATGTATTTTTTAAAGCTTAATATAAAAATCGCGATTAAAAATAAGGGGTTGATCGTATAAGGGTGAAAATTTAGAGTTGTATGTATTTTTCAATGCTGAATCATGAAAAAATTAAAACAAAAAATTTTGTCAAAAAAATAAAAAAAAAATTTTTGGGGTGGACCACCCTTAACATTTAGGGGGATGAAAAATAGATGTTGTCCGATTCTCCACCCTACCCGATAAGCACACAAAATTTCATCAAAATCGGTCCAGCCGTTTCGGAGGAGTTCAAAAACGTACACCGCGACACGAGAATTTTATATATAAGATTATTATATTATTGTGCTCGTGGTTTACCGACTATTCTATTGTCTAAGAGATCAAGGGTACTAGTCGACTCGACTCGACTAGAAAAGAAAAATTCACTTTTCGCACACCGCTACAAATAAGTCTCTGAAGAATTTATTAAATTGTGTTACAAACAGAAAAATGAAAAACAAAGGTCATCAAAAACCTGTCAAGTATGTGGAACTGTGATGCAGTGGTTTAAACGTTTCCATGAATTTTGTCCAGTGGCGTACAGTAGTGTACCTAAGTACTTACACCTCTGTGTGAATTCCTAATTGCACATACTAACATACATATGTGAGAATGTGAAAAGGTGCCTTTAAAGTGCCTTAATGAGTTCACAGTCGAGTGCGGTTGCTATTCCTTTCTACTTTATGATTCGATTAACGAGCTATTAAAGCCTTCTGACACATGTTATAACTGCACTACGACAACCTATATATATTTGACACGTCATATTAGAATTTCATTTCTGTATACCGCTTCGATTTCTGGGACCCGCGTTAAGTGTAGGCTTTTAAATTGAATTGCACTTATCTATTACACTGTGCAACATACAGGCAACCCCCGTACATAACATGGTATTTCTACGATACGGTTTCGCTCTAACACGGTTTTAATATCTATATTAATATTATAAAGCTGAAGAGTTTGTTTGTTTGTTTGGTTGAACGCGCTAATCTCAGGAACTACTGGTTCGAATTGAAACATTATTTTTGTGTCGGATAGTCCATTTATTGAGGAAGGCTATAGGCTATATAATATCACGCTACGACCAATAGGAGCGGAGCATCAATGAAAAATGTTGCAAAAACGGGAAAAATTATTCCTTTTGAGAACTTCCGTTGCGTAAACAGTTAAAGTTACGCAAAAATCATGTATGACGGAATTGTTCCCGGAAGGCTTATATATATAGCGAACGAGCGAAGCAAGTGAGTAATGTAATTCCTAAACCACGCAACGGATTTTGATGCGGTTTTCACCATCAGTAAGATAATTTTTCACGGAAGGTTTATATATATAGCGAACGAGCGAAGCGAGTGAATAATGTAATTATAATATTCAAGCGAACGAGCGAAGCGAGTGAGTAGTGTATTTATAATATTCAAGCAAACGAGCGAAGCGAGTGAGTAATGTTTTACACCCGGGCTTTCTTAGCACCCGGGCGAAGCCAGATGGGGCCACTAGTTATATCATAATCAGAGGCGAATTTAAATGTCTGACTCACCTAGGTTCTAATATGGAGTATAGTCATTCTAGTGAGTGTTCAGGCTCCATTTATTGTAATTTTGAATAAATATTATAAAAACAATAAACAATGGTTCCGATAGGTATTTTACACTAGCGGCCCCTCCCGGCTACGTCCGGGTGGTATGAAATCATGATTTAATAGCGGTCACCCATTGCTCCGCTCACGTGTATTTAGTATATTTTTAATTTGTTATCCCCCCGCGAGAATCTCTCCCCCTGCGTAGCTTTCTATTAGTGAAAGAGTTTTTAGAATAGGTTCAGTAGTCCCAGATATAAGAATTTATGATTTTTTACCCTCCCCCCGCGAGATTCAAAATAAAATATTGCCCATATCGCTCAGTGATAGTGTAGCTTTCTATTAGCGACAGAATTTTTAGAATCGGTTCAGTAGCTCCAGAGTTAAGAATTTATGATTTATAGCCCCCCTCCCCCCGCGAGAATCAAAATAAAATATAGCCTATACCTATCATTCAGGGATAGTGTTGCTTTCTATTAGTGAAGGAATTTTTAGAATATATTCAGTATATATAGTTCCAGAGAGAAGAGTTTATGATTTATTACCCCCACCCTCGCGAGATTCAAAATAAAATATTGCCCATATCACTCAGGGATAGTGTAGCTTTCTATTTGTGAAAGATTTTTTAGAATCGGTATAGTAGTTCCAGAGATTACTTTTTTCACTCGGGCGAAGTCGGTTTTTTTTGAGACAAAAAGTAGCCTATGTTCTTTCTCAGGATGCAATCTATCTCCTTGCCAAATTTTATCTAAATCTGTTCAGCGGTTTAGGCGTGAAACTAGGTAACAGACAGACAGACAGAGTTACTTTCGCATTTATAATATTAGTAAGGATAACAAATCTTCGCCTTTTTCTTTTTACACTGACTAGTCGAACACGGTTCTTAGGGAAAGTTTACACTGAAAACGCAATTAGTCTTCAATATTTCTATCTATGACATATCTTAATCCTAATAATCTTAATATTGAAGAACAAAAGCCTAGACTGTTGCAGCAACAACGTAACAAGACTGGCTATTCTGTTAATATTTAATTTCTCCGATGCTTGCTCTCAATACAATCTTTTTTTAATATTTTTAGAGTGCCTCAGACATATTGACAATATCGCTGACTTGAATGAAAAACATAAGATTTAAATATAACTTTAAGCCTAACAAATTATTTTGACTACAGATCATTAACTGACCAGTGATCACCAATGTTCAATAATATTGAGTAGGTGATAAAATAAAATCACTGTGTTACGGAAATTTTGGTAGTAAAGGAAATAGTTGTAAAGTGGTCGTACTATAGCTAATGTGATTTGATACGTAAGTAAGGTGTACTTCGAATGGCTGAAGCAGCACGGTGTTGTGTCCAGTCCGGCCAGAATACGAGTGCTTGTAGGAAAATGAGAAATACTTGAGGGATTTATCTCGGCCGCAGCGAATGAACGAATTGTTTGCCGGCGCGATTTATTACCTTCTATTTATCGCGCATGCTTCTGATCTCCGGGTTACAGTGCTACGTTTAATGAACGGTTCAATTTATTAAATCCCAGAATTGCCACATACGCTCCTTGGTTCATCAGAGATATTTGGTTATTAAAAAAACAAAAAAAAATACCTATATAAAATTAATAAATGGAACTCCTACTAGGTAACAAAAATAGAAAATAACCAACTGTATTGGTAAGTTTATGAATTGGTCACACCAATATTCATTTCTACATTAAAAAAAAGAGTGTGTGTGTACTTATATACGCACGTCAGACGTTATACTGTTTTGGCGTAACAAAACAAAAATAACCCCAAAAATTTTATCCCGCGTGTCAGTACTAAACGTTGATAACAAAGACGATAAAATAATAAAATAAAGATATTAAATAAATTAATTTAATTTAATAAATTATTAATTTATTAAATATATTTATTTATTATATTTATATCTAATTATTTATTAAAAAAAGCATGTTTGTGCTGAGCAGTGCTATATAATAGGGTATTATAATCTGGAACTTCCAGCTAACTTCATGGTGTTACTAACGACTAGCTTCATTGTGTTAAATTTTCGTGACGCGATGCGCGCGTATCGTAAAAATTCACTCTCATCATTTTTCCATAACGCGTCAAAAGAAGTATAACTTCAAAAAAAAAATAATTTCAGAATGTACAACATGCAAAGCATCGCTTAAAGTTAACATAAGTACCTACTTGAAACCTATACAAAATGTAATCGAAACAATAAATTTCAACTGATTTCTGATTCTCTTAAAGAAATTTTGCACGATAATTGTGACAATGCCCCTTGTCTCCAAAACTTTCTTGAAATGACTCAACTTATAAATAAAATAAAATCCTAAAAATAATAAATTTTATTAAAAGACATTTTGATGTATCTACGAATACCTGATACGTCAGCATCTAACTTTTCGTTACGATTATTATTTGTTCGGCAAATACAGTAAATGTTTGCATCCATTGTATTAAGTTTTATTTTACTTTCAAAATGCATAACCTAAAAATCTAGCGGCAGTTAAATCCTTATTCAGTTATGTTTTATGCTTTCGGTTCGTCTCATTTATTTATTAGTTGTTTATTTATTTCTTTATTGTAGATTATAGATTCTCAAATACAAGGGTCATTAGCGGCTAAATATATAAAATTAAATTAAACTACAGCACGCTAACCATTACACAAAGCTGTCTTCTCGGTTCGTCTCGTCGTACTTTAATGAACACTCTGTAGATCTTTTCAAACCCAAACCTCTGTTTCACATCTAACAACATTACGATGAATAGAAGCTAAATTCTTGCCTTGTAATGCGTTTTTCCCTCTTTTTCGTCTTAATGCTTAATTTTGTGAAATAAATAATTGGTATACCGACGAAATTCCACTTTGAACAATTGTATTTTTTTTTTGTGCGAGAAAAATTGTTCGGTAACTTTTTTTATCTTTCGTTTTCCTTGCACACAGAAATGAATAAAAATAACAACACATTAAATAAACATCTTGTGTATAGGTACGTACTTTATATTAAATGTTTTAAAAGTTTCAACAAAACAAAAATATTTATTTAAAGTTTCCAAACTTTCCTCTGGTTTGCTAATTTTAAAATATAAATAAATATTCAAATGTTAAATGTTGCCCCTAAAATGTGTTTAGCATTTTATATACAGTACTAGCTTTTACCCGCGGATTCACTTCTATTAATGTCGACTTTAACATAAAAATGTTTTACCTGATCATACATTTTACTGCATTAATATTTCAGTCAATGGCTAGATGTCAGAGAATTTTTTTGCGATTTCGATGCGCAAATGTTGGTGTTTATTTTAACCCGAGCGTAGCCGGGTAAAAGCTATACGTCTTAATTTATCACTAGAGAGTATATGAAGTTTAATTAAAATCACTCCAGCCATTCGCGAGCGAGACTGGTATACAAGCAGGCTGTTTGACAAACATTTCTAAAATACGTGTGTTATCGATAAAATACGGAACACGATGCTTAAAAATATTTATAAAAAAATAGAACGTCCATCAAAAAAAGCCACTAAAAAGTAAAAAGTTTTGAAATTTTAAGGTCGGCGCCAATTCAGTTAGGTACCTATATCTACTTTTATAAGTAGGTATTATTAAATTTGTGCCAACCTCAAAATGTTATTTCTTTCCTTTTTTTAGTGACTTTTTTGAAGGAGATTCTATTTTTTTTATAACATTATATCTAATATGAACGTGGACGACTACAGATGAGTGATCGGGAACCGATTCTTTTATCCTACGCTGGTTATGAATAGATTTTTTCCGTATGTAATGTTTTCGCTACAGTCGCAGTCAAGTTACATTATTTAGAACATAACATTGTAACACATCTTAACTAACCATAACTTTTTGCATAGACTTCCGAATCTTAATGTATTTTCATTACGTTTTCAGTTAATGCATTTCTCGGCAACTCGGTTGGTTATATTTTTACGGCTTATTATATTTTTGCGTTTATTATTGTATTCATATCTTATAGAGAAATGTCCCTGCGGGATATTAGTTTTCTTTGTCACATAAATGCACTATTCTTATAAACCGTGCTCTAAAAGATTTGTTAATTATCAAATACCTATTATAAATACCTACATTTTTTTAGGATATTGCGGATTTACTTGGACCAGAAAATAAGTAGATGTTACATTTTCAAATTTTGCAAGGATTCGTTAGTTCTTATCAACTTCTTCAGGCAAGCTACAATATAATGATACAGTTAATTAATTACAGACAGAATTTTTACTTCCCACCTCTACTATGGTAGGGAAGTAATGGATTTAGAAAAAAATATTTTGAGATTTTAACAGATCTTCACGTTTTGAGACCCTAGCAATCGTTTAAAATCATTTTCTGACTGATGTCTGTATGTGTGTGTGTGTGTGTGTGTGTGTGATGTGGCATGTGTGTGTGTATGTGGTCAATTTTTCGCCTTCGATATCTTAAGAACGGAACAACATACGGGCATGCCGATTGTTCTATAGTGTTTATCAGCCTTTAACTTAGATCTGATTAGATTTTGAGTCAAATTGGTTCAGTGGATCCTGAGATATTCAAAAAAATGTTCTCAATGTCACGTATTAACATAGGTAAAAAAAATATAAATGAATTCTAGATGTTATAATATGAAAAAAATGTAAATATTTTTTTTCTCTAAAATGTATAGTTTTCGAGAAAAAAAATATTTTACTAAAAAAAATAAAAATTGTGCGTAAATCAAGGTAACCATGATTTTTGCTATATTAAGTTAGCCATCAGTAGATCACCAAACAAAAAAGAGGGCCATGCTTTTTTCAAAGAATAAAAATTAAATTGTGTTTTAAAGACCACCAACAGCTAAGGTTATTTGGGCCTAGTCAAAGAATAAAAAAAAGAGTTTATTTTTTGCAAATATTTACTAGGTGGGAAGTATAGGACTGGTCATCAGTCGAATTTTTTTTGGATATTGCGGATGTACTTGGACCAGAAAATAAGTAGATGTTACATTTTCAAATTTTGCAAGGATTCGTTAGTTCTTATCAACTTCTTCAGGCAAGCTGCAATATAATGATATACAATTAATTAATTACAGATAGGATTTTTTTTACATTAATCAATTAATAAAATATATTTTATTAATTTACGTAAAAAATTCCCGTCTGTAATTAATTGTATCATTATATTGTAGCTTGTCTGAAAAAGTCGATAAAAACTCAACGAAACGTTACAAAAGTTGAAAATTTAACATCTACTTATTTTCTGGTCCAAGTACCTACCCAATATCTTAAATATTTATTATAACATGGACAAAAACATAATTATAATAAATATTGTAGACTCAACACTATAGGGCTTATGGGAGAAGAAAACACTGACTTAACGGGAGACGGGAGACTTTATTTCTTCTTAGCTTAAACTAAACTGTTACATCTAACATATCACATTCTCATCATGGCATGCAGGAGTGGGAATTCGTAATGTTTGAAATTAGTAAGGCAAAAGAGAGCAAGAACTAGAAGCGTTAACTTAAACGAACGACAAGTTAAACGAGAAAACTGTAAAAAAACTTAGTCTTTAATTTGGTTTACTCATTACTCAAGTGACTGGACCGAGTTTGCGCAAACTTTGTACACTATTAATCTATACCCTAACAGTTCCAGAATTGTGCGTCGCAATGCCCCGCAAACTTGTGGCTAGGACATCACCTCCCAAACGAACGAAGCAAGGCACTGATGTATTGTATATTTCACCCGTCTATACTCTATATGCTAAGGTTAAGATTAGGATCCCTATTAAAATTGACGTAATCGACGTTCACGCAAGCGAAGGAATTTAAAATTATAGTGGTTTTGGCTTATTTTTGAACCATGACACGATATTTAAATATTTAAAATCTATAGAATTTATCTTATTTATATATTTAAATCTCTACGTTTTCAATTGTAACTATACTATAACTGTTAATTTTTTATGTCTTTACGGGCAATACGAGTTTTAAAGGTTAACTATAACACGATATTATTGTACAATCTTTTGTGTCGAGCGTTTATAATCTATCGGCAATCTTTCACCGCATGTACTATAAGTACGGACATAAACTAGTATTTAGATGCATAAACATAAAATTGCTAGGTATACAGCTGTGATCCTAAATACCTATAGAATCTGCATTAAATTGCAAGCTAGAATTCTTTATATAAGAATATAGTAAAACCGAATAATGAAAATAATGATATGAGATTTAAGGGCTATTTAAGGACTAATTTAATGCCCTTAATAGAAATTTAGGGCTCTTGCCTTTAGCAAGCACGCTTTGGAAAGTTTTTCATATTATAGACTAATTATATAAATATTGACACGAAATCATCTAAATATTATAGACTAATAATATTGTTCCCATAAAAAAGACATTACAACATTTTGAAGGTTTGTAAATTCGCTTAACTTTTGTTGGATTAATTCCAGCTTAACTTAAGGGGAAATTTTACTGTTTTTGTGCATTATATTGTTTTAAAACGGTATTATTATAGTATATTGTGTAACTAGTGTTAGCACACGGGCTGCACACTACACTTTATTCAACACAGCATGGTTTTAGACTTTAAATGAATTAATGTCAACCACCTTAGATTCACTGACAGCAAAACATCTGACAATAAAAACATTGGCCTTGATACAATATTTATTTACTTCCTTGCCATATAATAGTAACCATATATTTCATTATAGCATCGAAAAGAGGTACATATAATTGTTCATTATTTAACGGGTTTTTCAGATGTGTTGCATTATAGCATCGAAAAGCGTTTCATAATGGATCATGACGACAGCAGTCGATAAAGGCCTTTTAAGATCCGCCTTAGAGACACGAAAAAACATTAAAAGCCTACATGTGTTGAATAAAAAGGTATTTTTATTCGTTGAAGATTGAACATTTATTTTGGTCCGACCGCGACGAGGCAAAATGAGACGAGTGATCTACGAAAACATTTTACAAAAATCATACCATCACAGAATTCATCGTTTCTTATAAAAAAAAACGAAGCATACTTACGTTAGCTAATTTATATATGTCCTATTACGTGGGACACCTGTACAGTATGTACAATATTTTATTATAAATTATTCCCAGTTGGCTCATATAAAATAATTATTATACACAATTTATTAGAGTTATTTATCTATTATTGTAATATAAATTAACCTGCATTATTGTCAGGGCATTATACTTTGTAGTAAGAGACTTACCATAATTTTAATAATTTATAATTCTTTTATATTGTCGAGAATAAAAAAATATACTAACTTAAATGGAAAGCACATTGGCATAATCTGTAAAAAATTATCAAAAATAATATTCCTCTTGAAAAAAATGGCAAACAGTACGTCTTATGAAAAATTTTACTGTGGAAATTTTCATTCAGTTTAAATGAGAGAGAGGGAGGGAGGGAGGGAGAGAGAGAGAGAGAGAGGGAGGGAGAGAGGGAGAGAGAGAGGGAGGGAGAGAGGGAGAGAGAGAGAGGGAGAGAAAGAGATCTAAAAATAGTAGAGATTCCGACTCTAGGGATCTCAAAGCGTGCAGATAATAATATGTCCAAATTTTTCATTTCGGACCCATTAGAACAACTTTCAATCCGAAGCTAATTATAAAATACTCTTTCTTTTGTTTTAGGTAAGCGACTTCAAACTATTTCAAAAATTTCTGGAAGCACCGAAAGCCGACTATAGAAGCGTTGACAGAAAAAAATGTAGGTACATGTAATGTTTTCACGTCCAAAAAGTTTTCTTATAACTAAGCTACACTTTTTAAACTTTAAAGTCAACACTAGGATTGCAGTGAAAGTTTTCTAAAATATCTTTTCAAACATATACTCAAGAGATTGTCTACTTTAAAAAAGATTAGCTTTTTACATCGCTGGTTTTCTGTTGTGTCGTTCTTTCAGCAATAAAAGAAAAACAAGCAATTCACTCACATTAAAAATACAATAAGCTTCTCATTTCGAACATGAAGAAAATATAATTAGAAATCTTTTCAAACTTTTATTAACAATATAAATTAACGCGGGGCAAAATTAAGTGGTACAGGTGTCATTATTAATTGATGAAAGATGAATGAAACAAAATTATTGATACCTTATAACTTTACAAAAATTAATTGTAACTTTTTACAGAAGCCCTTCTCAGTTACAGTTAGTCTCATTCAACGTGTCATCTTTAGTTAATTTATTTCCCTTTTTGTGTGTTCTTTAATTTTTAACCGACTTCAAAAAGAGGAGCAGGTTCTATATTCGTGACTTATGTCTTTTTATGTATGTATGTTCACCGATTTCTCCTGTATTTGTGAACCGATTTTAATGATTATTGTTTTATTTAATAGGGAATACCTTCGGGATGGTCCCACATAAATTTTACTTAAATCGGTTCAGTAGTTCGACTGATTTTAATAAAAAGTGAGTAACGGACTGTAATACCGTTAAGGTAAATGTCAGTTTTATAGTTATTTAATAATCAAATATCAAGACAGAAGTCGGTTAATAACGTGCAAACTGCGTATTGTAAAGCCACTAAAAAGCAAAAAAATTTAACAAAAAAAAACCTCCTTCAAAAAAGCCACTTAAAAGGGGAAAAAAAAATCAAATTTTGAGATCGGCGCCAATTTAATAAAATAAAAGTAGATGATAATATGTAAAAATTTTGGTAATTAAATTGGCGTCCGACCTCAAAATTTTATTATTTTCTTCTTTTTAGTGGCATTTTTTGTTAAAAAGTTTTTTATATTTAAAATTTAAAAATATTTCTAAGCTAAACTAAGAAGTTTTGAAAATCGTGACTTCTATTCTTCAAGTTTTGTTTAATTAACTATATTTCAGAAAATAACGTCAACACATCATATAACGGATATGAAATTAATATAAATATTACATTCCAAGTATATTTTAAAAGCTTATTTGATTAAAAAAAAATTGGGCGTTATTGTTTGAGAGATTGACTCTTTGACAGCTGAAGGTAAAAGTACTCAGGCCGGAAATAATCAAATTCGGAAGTTCGATCAACCGGCTATGTACAATAAAAGAATTGATACATTACCAATACACACAGTAGCCAGAAATTAACACAAAAACACAAAAAGATCGGACGCATTGCTTGATTTAAAAATAGCGTTCAAATTATAAGGTGGTTGGAAAAAAAAGACAAACATATTTTATCCTTAACTAAGCGAACTTTGATGCAATGGACGGAGATTATATTATGTGAAACTTTCCTACATTAAGAATTACTATTATAATATAGGTCAATGCTATAAAGGAAAAATTTATTTTATACACAAGCTATCGTCGGGATTCGAACCCGAAACTCCCAGTTGCGCGCCGGTTAAGTTATCAACCACTTTACAGTATAGCCATCACTATTTTCCCATATATAGCAAATGTAAAAGTTTTAATCCACTGCGTGCAAAAACTGATTTTAATCACTAACAATGTTAAGATTTGAATCTTAACGCATGCGAGAGTTGTTTACTTATTAATTATAAATTCAATATCATTTCCGAGTCATAGAATTTATCTACGAATTATTAATCCAAATAAATACTAGGGTAAATGCGGGAGAGACGCCGCGGTAGGAGAGACGCCGCATGGCTATTAACTTACCTAGCGAAGTCACGGGTAACAGCTAATAATAAAAATGAAGTTTGGTGTGTGGGTAAAACCACACTGCTAACTTCCAGCTAGATGCCCTTAGTTTTTTTATATAAAAAATTACAAATCTAATCAGGTGTTCATTATGTAATTATGTGACGAATGAAATTGGTCCGAAGTCGATATCATTATTTGTTCTCGAGATATCCGAGACGAAAAAAGAAGAGAGAGAGAGAGAGAGAGAGAGAGAGAGAGAGAGAGAGAAATTGATCTCTAAAAACAGTAGATTTGGACTCTAGGGACCTCAAAATGTCCAGATATGCCAATTTTTTTCATTCGCAAAATCGGACCCATTTCAAGTCTTCTTAAATTATAAAAAATTATAAAATTTTCAGGTTATTTTCTAGAAAAAAAATTTCTTATTGAAGCTTTGATTGGTCTATGAACCACACTGTAGTGAGCCCGTAGAGAGAAATTGTGAGCGAGAGAACGGAAACGCGCGAAAATGAGAAAGAACGCTAGAGAAGGTTGATGGACGTAACATACAATTGCAATCCCGGCGCGCCGGTCAGGTATAATGTATTTAATCAATCACCGACGTTCGCTAATTCACTTACAAACACTCATTAATTGAACACCGCTGACCAGTATGTACAACGACGTATGTGTTTACTAGAATCGCATGCGCTAGACATAGTTCAGTCCAGGCATTTCGTTTTTTTTTTCGACAGACATAGGTGGATAAATAAGAAAAACGTTTCGGATAAAATAAGATCAGAGTGTTTTTATGTTATTGATGTGAAACATCTTATGTCGGGCTGTGAACAGCCGCGTGAGGGGAAATATGCAACAAAATGTTTGGTCCGCTCCTTCGCTGCTGTTCTCCCCACCACTGTGGCATTCTCTCTCTCTCTTGGCTCAGGCGTGCACTGTAACACACGCGGTGTTACAGTGCAGTATATAGGATAACGTCAGCATAACAGTTAGTTGCTGCGTTTGAAAAATTAAATTATTAATTAAATTATTATTATCTTAGGTATATTAATTATGGTTTTAACTAAAAACCAAATAAATAACCGAGCTAGTAAAATAACTAGTTTTATTCGACACATGCACGATTTTAGTGTTTTTTCGTGTCCAGCGGATCTTAAATGACCGTTTATTGACTACATTGACGTCATGATCTATTATGAGACGCTTTTCGATGTTATAATGAAAAACACTTCAACAACCCATTTCATAATGAACCATTATGTACCTCTTTTCGATTCTGTAATGAAATATGGTTACAATGGTAACAAAATAAATAAATATTAAATCAAGGCCAGTGTTTTTAGTCTGAGATGTACTGCTGTCAGTGAATCTACGGTGTTTGACAATTTAATAAAGCTCTAAAACCATGCATGTGATGAATAAAGTTTAGTGTCCAACGCGTGTGCTAAAACTTTATGCGTCAGTCGCAATGTTTTCAGCACTCGTATGCGGCTCGCAAATGTACACTCGCCAAAACTAGTGCGCGCTCGCCAGCGCCTACTACTCGTGCTAGAAACATCGCGCCTGACGTATAAAGATTTATTCAGCACACTAGTTGCATAATATACTATTAAAGTTTGATTTGTTTATTTGTATATTTCACTGTCACGTTAAATCGTGATTATGTTAAGAGGGCGGTTAACACTAGACACAAAATACCGATTATGTATAATAAGTAATAAAATATGCTCTATGTGATTTAAATGCAGACAGAACTATCAGTAAAATAAAATATTCTACCATCGAGTTATGTCGAATGCAGCATTAAGTAAGATACAGTAAGATTATAGTCAGAATCAATTATTTTTTCCAAATTTGGAGCTGATTATCTCTTTCGTTAGTCAGTTACTTGGCCTACATCCTGTATATTATGTATACTTAATTCATGAAACCAAGCGTGTGCATAGTTGAAACAAGGACGTGCAGAACAGCATCCAATACTCTTTCAAGAGCGGAAACCAGCCGTTGCTTTTCTCGTTTTTCTTCAAATTATATTTGCGTCCGCGTTTACATTGCATCACACATTCTCGTGCTAGCGAACAAACCACTGTTGACTTGCACAGGGTCGACCATAAGTTTTAAATTCTGATAAATTACATTCGTTTAAATCATTCAGAAATGCGTGATGAAAAACAGAAACAAAAAGATTGTAATATCAAAAAATACATTTATTAGAATCTAGAGTGCAGTTTATACAGCGTGATTCAGTGATTCGTGGACAAAGGGCAAGTATAGCTGAGGTAATTTGTTAAAGAAAATTTCATTTCAAAAAATAAAACAAGCCGTGAGGTGGGTCGTTTATTAGGACTAAAGTGCGACCCTTGAGGTCCACACGACGAACTTCTCAGTTTGATAAATATTTAATAATAATAATTAAATTAGATATTACACAGAAAAGTAATCATTTTAATCATTAAAACATAATTATTTTTTATTTTTAACAATAATTAAAAAAAAAACGGCTGAACCGATTTTTATAAAATTTATGTCGGATCAAAATGACGTTAACACGCCTCGATTGACACCCTTACGAAGTCGATATAATTTTTTATTCGCGAGATATAGTGTAAAATCTACTTTTTTTGAGTCTATTTGGTTAAGAAAAAAGAACGGCTGAACCGATTTTGAAAAAATTTCTTTCAGATCATATTTACGTTAATACGCGTCGATTGGCACCTTAACGTAGCCGATATTATTTTTCATTCTCAAGATTTCGTCTTAGAAAGAAATGGACACATACGATCGTACACACACACACACACACACAGACATCTTTTCAAAAATAGTTTAAAAATAGTGTAGTGACTTTGAAACATAAAAATTTGTTAAAAATTTTGATTTCGATTTTCGGACCCATTACAATAACTTCCAATGGAAAGTTAATAAAAGTAAAATTTTCAAGAAAACAGAGGTTTTCTGAAATTCAATATGGTGGACGCTAGACGCCACTTTATCAATACGCCAAAAATCGGTAAAACCTTTTGTGTGGAGTATCAAATGAAGGCTTGATGAGTAGATTCAACTCAAAGGAAGAAAAAAAATAAACTCTTAAAAAAAACAAAGAAAACAACTGCATAAAAATCGAACTTAAAAGATGGAAACAAGATCAAATGATAACATGCAGTCGAAGGCATATAGTAGCTAACAAGTTGAACAGAACTATCTAATGCCTCCGATTGCATGTTATCATTTGATATTGTTTCCATCTCATATGTTCGATTTTTACGCAGTCGGGTTTTTCGTTTTTTTTAAATAATTCATTTTTTGTGCTAGGTCCTAGTTCAGTTAACATGATTTCTAATAACACGACATTTTATATTATAGGGTCTAACCACCGCGTTATACGTGGATTTAAAGTTTTTTTTTTAATAACTGCATTTATAATTCATAAACCAGTCTGTATATAAAGAAACTTTGTCCCATTAATATTTTATTCAAATAAAGCAAGATCTTATCACAAACCATTACTTTTTTTAGTTTTCGCAGCAAATCTGTGGATAAGAGAAGTCAATTAACACCTCTAGTAATATAACGTGTTGAACTAAATCTAATAATCTCGTAATAGGCATAGTTGCAATGTTTACATTATATTAATCGGATAATAGAGGCGCTGCGTGACGTGGACTACGCTATAGGAATTAGTACAAACATAACCCAAACTCTCACCCACATGCAAACACACTGAATGAAACAAAACTACAACCTTGGAAGTGAAGTGTTGAAAATCATATAACTAATGTAAAATTCATCAAACTTGTTAAATAACATTCACAACCATGAGCGTTCGCAAGGGTACAGGGATCTGGAATATAATGTGAAAATTCACGAAACTTCTTACGCATTGTATATAAAATCGAATTTATCAAAGCTATAAAAAATATCAGTACCTAACTGAAAAGTTATTATTTGGCCGCCATTTTGAAATTGACGCCATTTTATTTTTTTGTGTCCTATGACACTCTCAAATATCAATTTTCAAAAGGATCGGATAATTTTTAATAGTACAGCTATGGTAACCATTTTGAAATATGACGTCATTTTATTTTTTTGTGTCCTATAAAATTCGCAAATATCAATTTTCAAAAGGATCGGATAATTTTTTATAAAGTACAGCTATGGCCGCCATTTTGAAATCTGACGTCATTTTATTTTTTTGTGTCCTATAAAACTCGCAAATATCAATTTTCAAAAGGATCAGAAAATGTTTAATAAAATACAGCTATGGTAGCCATTTTGAAATCTGACATCATTTTTTTTTTGTGTCCTATAAAACTCTCAAATATCAATTTTCAAAGGATCGGATAATTTTTAATAAAGTACAGTTATGGTAACCATTTTGAAATCTGACGTCATTTTATTTTTTTGTGCCCTATAAAACTCCCAAATATCAATTTTCAAAAGGATCGGAAATTTTTTAATAAAGTACAGCTATAGTAGCCATTTTGAAATCTGACATCATTTTATTTTTTTGTGTCCTATAAAACTCGCAAATATATCAATTTTCAAAACGATCGAATAATTGTTACAAAAGTACTGCGTGACATTAAACTTTTTCGTGACGTGACGTTTCATTTTTACTTCCCACCTCTACTATGGTAGGGAAGTAATGGATTCAGTCCGAAAACAATATTTCGAGATTTTAACAGATTTTCACGTTTTGAGACCCTAGCAATCGTTTAAGATCATTTTCTGACTGATGTCTGTATGTGTGTGTGTGTGTATGTGTGTGATGTGGTCAATTTTTCGCCTTCGATATCTTAAGAACGGAACAACATACGGGCATGCCGATTGTTCTATTGTGTTTATCAGCCTTTAACTTAGATCTGATTAGATTTTGAGTCAAATCGGTTCAGTGGATCCTGAGATATTCAAAAAAACGTCCTCAATGTCACGTATTAACATAGGTAAAAAAAAATATAAATGAATTCTAGATGTTATAATATGAAAAAAATGTAAATATTTTTTTTCTCTAAAATGTATAGCTTTCGAGAAAAAAAATATTTTACTAAAAAAAATAAAAATTGTACGTAAATCAAGGTAACCATGATTTTTGCTATATTATGTTAGCCATCAGTAGATCACCAAACAAAGAAGAGGGCCATGCTTTTTTCAAAGAATAAAAATTAAATTGTGTTTTAAAGACCACCAACAGCTAAGGTTATTTGGGCCTAATCAAAGAATAAAAAAAAAAAGTGTTTATTTTTTGCAAATATTTACTAGGTGGGAAGTATAGGACTGGTCATCAGTCGAATTTTTTCTGTTAGGTTCCTATCCCAAACATGCGTTAATAATTAGTTCAATAACAGTAAATTTAGAACACATTTTTCCATTCACATGATTTGAGTGTGCTGCTGTAGTGGTCGGTAATACAGAACGCGAGTTTGAGTGTACAAATACAATTAAACGCATGTTTAAAACAATATTAGCGTATGAATAATACAAACATTTGTCTACCTACGTACCTTTAATGCTATATCGGCAACTCACCGTTCATGAATTAAATACATAATCCAGCTATCAATCTATGGTGTCATGACTGGCGCTTTATCATTTAAATTCATTTCATCCCTCATTCAGTTTAGATTATGTTTTGACAACGCCTGTTACACAACTGCAGTCAGAACACCCTCCAGTTTATGATGCTTCCCTGGTACAAACAAGACACCGAACTAATAGGTACTAGATTTATGAAAATGTTTTTTTTTAATTTTTGCTACAAATCAACTGCGATTGATCTCTTTTATAATGAATCTATTTACGATTCCCTGGAACAAAAAAGAGACTGGACTCTCACCTATGCTTCCAGAAATTTGGTTTACGAAGCTAAAATTATTTAGATGTTTTTATGTCCTCCTAATCCAACGCAAAGTATGGTGGAACTTCCTTTTCAACGATCTCGTGCAAATTAATGTTTTAAACTAACAGTTTTGTGTTAATAGTTTAGTTTACAGGTAATTTAATACATAAGTATTTAATATTACATCTAAAACGTATCATGGTTTTTATGAAAAAAATTGGGCGGTTCCTTGAAATTCGTCTTAAATATTTTCTACTATTTAATTATTTATTCAGTTGACTTTACATTAGTTTATACGGTGTCTGAACTTCTGTACTCCTGATCAAATACACATCTATATAGACATGGTATAAAGGACATATATCATACATTCAATAATTTAATCTTTTTGATGCCACTAAATGCCAGGGGGATATCTGAACCTAGTACCTATTCATATTTTGAATTTATTTTTATTATACTGTCCAAATAAATTCAATTCTGAGCTCTTTAATTCAAGCAGCTGCTCAAGATTTTATATTTTTTTATTACTAAATTTTGTATTTTATAATATCCTAATACAATGTTGCAAGTAATTTTATTACCATCTCAGTAATCAGATTATTTCTTCGGCACTCCAGATCATTATGGTTTCCTGATCACTGCAACAGTTAAACAATAAGACTGTTTCAGTTTTAACATAATTTTAAAACTAAATAAAATACTTTTTCTGTATTTTATTTATATACAGTATTTAAATAATTTAAATTATGGTGTCTTCTGGCGTCAACATTAATATTCTACAGTGTCGTCGCAATAGACATTTATTTTGGTTTCTAAAAGCTGCATTTTGGAAATGAAAAGGTAAACTCAGCATCAAATTCTGTTATGATCAGGCGCTTTTTTATTTCTGTCTTGTTGAATTTAATATACTTAATTGTTTATAAAGATAATTATTAATCGTAATTATCATTACCTTTTTGATCTTTATTATATTATCTTTCAATCCCACCCTGTAATATAGACGCATCGACTTTAAACAATAACACAAAGTTACTTTTGACTTGATGACTAATTTCTGTCCAACTAATTTATTAAATCTTCTCTAATTTCTAGTCAATATAACTAAGTGGTCGCTTTCTCTGCCATGGCGCGTCTCCTCCCACGCTATAACCGGAACACGGCTGTACATATTTCATAACGCAGCATAACATTAGAGCTCTTCCCGACGTTTAACCCGTAACCCTGTGTCTATTGAGCGCTGTAACATAACATTAACCTCAGCATATATCATCCGGCATGCAACCGAACCCTCTATCTTTACTGAATGTTCACTAAATGTGGACGTCTTACAGGCCACTGTCAATATGTCCCTCGTTGTTCATTGCTCAAACTGAATAATTATGTATTATAATGACAGTTGCCAGTTTCTAATATTATTTTTTTGTACTTAGTAATTAGTGAGCTAAATATTATAATTTGTCTGTACTTAATATAAAGTATCACTATTTTTTTCACTGAAATTCATAGCTTTGAATTAATTATAGAAAGGACCTTTGTCTCCTGTCTGATTTTAAAACTATGAATTGCAGATCATTGAAAAAAACGGTGGCATTTTTTCCATTTAGAGTAAATGCGGGAGAGATGCCGCGGTAGGAGAGACGCCGCATGGCTATTAACTTACCTATTTACCAATTGATGGTGCTACAAGTACGTATGTTCGTTCATCTTATCTTGACACATACGTCGCATATGTTGAATATGATTTTGTGCGTATTTAAGTTCAAGTTTTTCGAAGGTATCTCTAAATTTTTATAATGAAATTTTGTTAGTGGTTTTATATACATCTGTAAAAATGCTGGGGTGAAATTTTCGCAGCATTTCATGGTTTCAGAGGCAATTTTAGGGTCTTGTGAACATGTTTAAAATCAACATAACCTAACTTGACATTATTTTGTACTCCACCGCCCTTGCATGCGGCGTCTGTCCCAACAAAAAGGATAGTTGCCGTACTATGATTTGGGATAGATGCCCCGCAGTAAATGTTGACATGTCCTGCTCAAATAAAACCAGCAGTCTACATGAGTGGAGCAGCAGTGACGAAAAACCCATTGCCAAAATAATAAATACACAAAAGAAAAAAATATTTTTGCGTTGAATGCTTTGATTATCACAAAACCACAAGAAAAGATGATTAGTTGGAATGCCTTAAATGCTTAGAATGGCTTCATGAATCTTGCACAATGTATCAAGACAAGTGCAATGCATGTTCCAGGGACGAATTACGAAAAATAATTTGGAAAGCAGCATAAAAGGGACTGCGGCATCTATCCTTCTTCGGTGCGACGTCTCACCTAAGAGTGAAGGAGTGACGCCGCTTTGCAATGTTTTTTATTATTTTTATTTCAGTATGATTTTTATCAGAATTTTTATTTTGTTTTTGTGTATAATTACGGCTAAATGAATGTGTTAAAATATAAAATCATAAAATACAATATTTACAAAATTATGATATTTTTTCGAAACGTGCGGCATCTCTCCCGCATTTACCTAACCGAAACTCTTAACTTCAAAAAAGTAATAGCAAGGATACATTAATTTCCGAACAGTCTGTGTGAAGAACGTCGTAGATACAGTACACCTATCTGTAGGAACGTGTTATAAAATACAGTGAAATTAACAGAGGTAAAGACTCCAGTTGATTTATATTAAACTGTTCTGTGGCTCGTTTAATACATAGTCTGTGTTTGTAGTACAACATTTTACCGCCAGGAGCACTGTATCAACTCACCGATCACACAGCAATTCTCTACAGAAATAATAGTTCACTAAATAACGTGTCAAGCCCATATGAAACTATTGGTATTGTTTTATCACATAAAATTGCATAACATAGAAGTACCTAAGTTTTTTACCTCAAAATTTCTGTTGTTCTTATGGGTAGGAATTAACGTACATAAAGCTAGCAGGGCCAAATTGTCGGATGACGAAATTGATGGTATGAGAATTAAGGGCTAATTTAGTGCCTTTAATAGAAATTTAGGGCTCTTAACTTTATCGTAAAAATCTACGATTATCTTTCATATGGTGGAAGTACGGGTTAAGTATGGTAGGAAGTCGGGTCACATACAGTGGAAACATCTATACAACATGATAAATAATGGCACCTATGAGATTTAAGGGCTAATTTAATGCCACTAATAGAAATTTAGAGCTTTTGCCTTTTTCGTCAAAATCTATGAATATCTTTCATATGGTGGAAGTACGGGTTACGTATGGTGGGAGGAACGGCTTACATAATATGGTGGAAACATCCATACAACATAATAATCAATGGTATGAGATTTAAGGGCTCTTCAAAGCCTAATTTAATGCCCCTAATAGAAATTTATGGTTATTGCCTTTTTCGTCAAAATCCTGTCAGATAATTCAAAAAGATGACATCTAACATTCCAAGTTTTTACGATGACCGACATGCACTTTTGAGCATTTGGATGTATTTTTTGCGTTCTATAGTAACCTTGTGTAGTCAAATTTTTAAAATAGGTTGAATAGATACTCAAATAAGACAAGGTGTTTTGGCATATTATTTGACTATGGGCCCCCACTTTAAAGGTAAACTATACCTTTAAGGTGGGGGCCATAGTCAAATAATATGCCAAGACACCCTGTCTGCCATTATAAAAATCAAGTTTTTGAATTTATAATAATCATTTTTAGGGTTTCGTACCTCCGAACGGAACCCTATTATTAAAATTGTGTTCTGACTTGTCATTTTCTAGCGTTATAAAGTTTTTTCATTAACATTATTATTATTTGTGTTTGCTCCATTTTCCCCTATAAGTAGATATATACATATAGGTTAGTTTGATTAATATTGTATTTGAATTTCAAATTTGTTTATTTTCAGTTTCGTGTAAATGATATTCATATTTGCCGGGTGATCTATTTAACATTAACATTGGCATGTCAATATTTGGTTTGACATTTATGTTGACAGCTTAATATAGCAACAACATACCGATCGTATACAGGATGTTTTAATTTTTCAAAATACAGCTACTCCTATCAGAGCCTAACTAGAAGCAATAGGGACTTGAGTTCCAAGACCTTAACATAACAGAGGTCCTCCGTAAATTTCCTCTAAAACACTGTTTTTAAACTGTTTTCAAAATTCAAGTAAAAATTAAACGAAAGACACCGTGTGTGCCTGTATAGACCTTTGTCCGTTGAATTTTCTTTCATCAAAGTAACTTCTGCAGGAATGAACTGATTTGGATGATTTTTTAAGTTTGTGTCAGCAAAGATTTCAGGCTTATTTGGTATCAGTAGGATATAGGCAAATTAGTAAATATTACCTATAATAACAATAGTAACTTCTGCAGAAATGTACTGATTTGGATGATTTTTTAAGTTTGTGTCAGCAAAGATTTCAGGCTTATTTGGTATCAGTAAGATATAGGCAAATTAGTGAATATTACCTATAATAACAATAGCTGAATATACTATATACGGATAGCTTGACCGTGCAGTAGCAATATCGTTTGTTTATATTATGGTTTTGCTATGGCTTCTCTATATTACAAGCCCCCAGTTTCCGGGTTTTAACCCGAGAGCTGGTAAAAGTGTCAATTGGATTTTCAATTTACTTTTAAAAAAATAATAAATTAAAAGTATAAATCGGTGCTAGGCCCAAATAACCTTAGTTTTTGGTGGTCTAAGAAAAAAGAATAACAATATAGTTAAAGTTTTGTATAAGACAGGGCCGGACGGCGCGTGATAGCTCGTCGAGCCATCAAAAGCAACGATAAGCTGTGACATCGGTAGGTCGCAGTGGCGCGTGGCTCGTAACTCGGTGGATCGCCTCGAAGGCGGTAAATGAAGACGAATCGGAATTTATAGTGGCTCATAATATAATAATATTGTAGCAAACCCCAAGCCTCCAATAGAAACCACGAGAAAGAAAGGTCACAGTAGTAAAGCGTGGAATGGTATCGAAGATTCCAGACAACGCTAGAGGATACGAGGACGCACTGAGCGTACACCGCACGCAGGTATATAAACAGGAGTGTGTCGTGTTGAATCAGTCAGTGAATGGTGAGTCATGCCATCAGTCAGTACAGTGAAATAAATATTGATCAGTCAACGGGAATCAGTCAGTGTAGATTGTACTATGACAGTGTTGAACAGCGAAATAAATCTGATATAAATACAGTGACATAAATAATTACAAATAAATAATTTCATGTGTTTGTTTTACCTGCCTCAATTCTTTGTGACAATTTTGTAATTTATTATTCTTGCAATGAAGTATAGAAGACCCACTCAATATTGTATTCCGTCTTCTACATAATATTATAGCCCCTTATAGAAATATGGCATGGCCTCTAGTAGGCCGTATGGAGCACGTTGAGAAGCACTGATATAAAAAATTATATCTGCTATTGAGCCAAAATAATTAATAAAAATTAATACTGAAAACAGAATCTTTACAATTTCTCAACCACTAGTAATATTTTCAAATATGACAAATTCCATAAGTGTCTTTATTTATTGTAGATTATAGACGCGTCGACAACTTAGGTCATTAGCGTCTTAAATTACATTAAATAACAACTAGCTTAAAACTAAATAACATCACGAAACATCATGTGCGCAGGTGGGATTCGAACCCACGACAGAGTCTAGGGGCTAGTACCAAGTACGCTATCCACTAGACTACACTGCCCTCAACCATGACGTGTCAATCGTATTTTGAAATTAACAAATGAACCCTGTGACAGTTGCCCCTTCATAAATAAACTAAATCTGGTTAACGTCATTTATTCCTACAATTCACTGCGTATTACTGGGACACTCAAGTCTAAAAGCAGTACAGTTCCTAGCAAAATGCACAGTCACTGTACATATGTGTTGGCGATGTCTAGTTAAAGTGATGTATGGATCTTACACCAAACTATAACTCTAAAACCCTATTAAGTAGGGGCTGGGACTGCGGTACGTTCTGTGTTAACTTCCAGAGGTGGCTAACCTAACCAGGCATTGGAGTAATTTTCAAACTGTAATCCAAACTTGTTGTAGTTAAAAACGGGTTTTTTAGCTTTCAAGAGTTTTATTAATTTATATAATTGTTGCCATACCCACTGCAAAATAGCTACTTTCCGTGCATGCATACCGGCCTGTACTGGATCATTTAACAGGCAGTCGTGCCGAAAGTGTTTGCAACTAGTGCGGTAAGTAAATGTTGCCATAGTAACTTATGTTTATCCGCTCTATTCGTCTGCTATTACATACTCACGGCCTGCTATAAATTTAAAGATGGCGACGCAAAATGAACTGTCAAAATTTTTTGAAAATACTGAAAATGAAGTGTATTTTGTAGTGGGTATGGCAAAGAATACCATATATTTCTCGTGCGTAATGGTATTATGACTCGTGTGACTGTAAAAACTCGCTATATCGCTCGTTTTTACACACAGCTGTCACAACTCGTTAGTAATAATTAACCCCATTACGACACTAGAAATACAATCTACTATTTTTTGTTTCTCTCTCTCTCTCTCTCCATAACCTAGTTGTAAATACGTATCGGTTCAACCGTTTTCAAACTTAGGTGACACTTAGGTACAACCCTTTTTTAAGTAAAAAAATTAAGATAAAGAATCCTTTAAGAACAAATTGAATTATAATTTGCATTCAACATTTATGTCGATAAATTATTTCTAAAAACATACTAATCTGAGTATTTCTGTTGTTACTTTCAAATAAAATTCTTTTAGCAATAAACAACTTCACAGTGCACATAGATCTAAATAGGTTGGACACTCCTGTTACAATGTACCTAGTACCTACCTTATACATACATACGTTACTGATACATTTACACCTCAATATTGTAAAGGTAGTATATTATCTGCATCTCTGTCTTTCGCGCGTAAAGGATGTGAAAACACAACAGATGCTGCATCTAGTGCTATCTTCTTCTGCTTCGCCTATAAATATAAGCAAATTATATTTTATCACTAAACACTTTTCTTCCTATTTGCTTCACTTTGTAGGTATACTAAAACGCTTATTCCGTAAGCGAGTGCTTTTCAAACTATAAACCAGTTCACATACCAGATTCTCTGTAGTTGAAATGTGGAATACACTGTAGAGACGGGCTTTGTCTGTTTCCAAAGAAGGATTCGTTTCCTTCGGTTTCATTCCACCTGCGGACCCGTGCCGCTAGACCCGTTCTGATGGATCTGAATGATTAGTAAACTCAAAACGAAGCCGAGGACAGCTTGATGTAATAGTCAGCTCATGAACGTTTTATGACGTCTTTTAGTTTTAATTGATGATGTTATTTGATGTAATTAAGACGCTAATGATCCAACTTGTCGAGCGTTTATAATATTCAATAAATAAATAAATTAATTAATTAATTAATAAAAACGAAACCAGTGATGGCATAGGGATTTTAATCGCCGAATTGATGTTATATGTTAAATGCGTTCTGTCCTGTTAATAATTCGAGTTTTTTTTTGTGATTCCTATAAAAATTACTTTTTAACTGCTACAAAGTAGTAAGACGCGACAAAATAAAAATAATAATAGCCAACACTTCACAGTAAGTTTTCGATCTGGGGTCGGTTATGGGCAGTGATTTTTGAAATAGTTTATTTTTAGTATTCAGCTAGAAATTTCAAGAGTCTAAATATTCGGGTTAAAAATGAAAAAAAATTGGATGTTAAATTTCCCATGAAAAACTAGGAAATCAGTGCCATAATTCACATGACATAAAACGTCTATTTCGTTGGTGTGACATCACTGGCGCAATAGACACAACTGAATGATGAACACTACATTCGTAGATTCTCTACCACATTCGGACAGATGGGTTATAATAATAATTTTATTTACATATTTCCAAAACAATACAATGTGTGGAAAAAGTCGTAAGAGCTTGATGAATATTGAGTCATATGATTTACATTATGTAACGAAAATCATTTATATAATAATATATATGACTTAACTTGAGTGTAGTGTAGCCTAGTGGATAGCATACTTGATACCAGACTCTAGACTAGACTGTCGTCGGTTCGAATCCCACCTGTGCTCATGTATGTTTTGTGATGATATTTAGTGTTAAGTTAGTTGTTATTTAATGTAATTTAAGATGTTAATGACCTACGTTGTCGACGCGTCTATAATCTACAATAAAATAAATTAGTTTTGACTTAAATCTTGCCTGTCAAAGATATAATAATATTATCTATAATAAATTGAAGCGTTTTAATATTTTTGCTTCCTGTAGGTATTAAGGCATTGATATAACTAATGTACATTCTTTGACAATACAACATAGTGACGTCAGACGTTGGCTGTTTTCAAAAAAGGTTCTTTTCAAGTCCTTGAACTTTCAAAAGAAAAAAAGTAGGTACTGATAAATATAAATGTTATAGTTTAGCTATCTACGTGTTTAATTGCGCCATCCCTGCTTTACGCCAATATAATTTCGATACTTTTGCACGGTTAGCAAAACTTAGAACTCTCTAACTTAGCTTCTTAATGGGAGTTGTGTTACTGCTAGATCTACTGCTACATAATTTACTAAATGTTTAGCTATTAATATCTCATATGTATTATACCTACACGTTTCCTTCAACTCTGCTTCCAATATGTTATAATATTCTTGTTCGTGTGCTACGCCTGCGTTTGGAATTTTACCTAACGTTTGTTATATGTTTGTTGTAAATGAACTTGTCATGTGCTTTACAATACCAGTTAAATTAAAGCTGGGTTTACACGTAATAATATGAACTATTCAAGTATAACCTACTTTATGCCTAAGTTTGAAATTTTACCTAACATTTATTGTAAATGAATTTTGTCATCTGCTTTACAAAACCGACTAAATAGCTGGATTATCACTTAAAGAATATGTTTTTTCAAATATTGCCTGCTGTGCTTGATTTTGAAATTTTGCCTAATGTTTGTTATAAATTAACTTACCACGTGCTTCAATACTGGCTAAAGCTAGGTATACACTTAGTATCTAATATAAATATTTAAAGTAAGTATACATAATTTGTACTGAATACAGGTCTTAACGACTATTTTACGATCGGTCTTAAATGTATGTTAACTGTACTGAATTTAAAAAAGAACAAACTGTTTATTTATTTATTGTTTTGCAATACGAGAATTAAATATACGTAACTACACTAAACTCTTTGTTATTAGATATAAACGCTTATGTACGTCGTACATTCTAGCTTCAAAACTTTCATAAATATTATTAACTTAAAAACAGTTTGTCTTAGTTTTTTAGTTACTATTTTTTTATGTTTTGAGAGTTTGTTATCGGAGACCGTAAACTTCAACTAACTAGGTACTTTTCTTCGCTGAAATAATAAAGTATACAGCAAACTCTCGTAGAACACAATAATTAAGGTCCAATAAAATCTCGTGTAATGCATTATACGGAATTAAGAACTAGCGTAAAAAGGTGGGTTACGTTCCAAAAGCTAACAAAAATACGCAAATTTATTTTTATAACTACATATTAAATACTTAATTTTTATTAAAAATATAAATTTTTCTTTGGATAACACCTTGATCCACAGGAAAAAATTCCAGCCAATCGGACAACGGGACCATTCCAACTCAAAATAAAATGACAAATTAACAATAGGTAATAATTGAAAATTATTTTTATAATTTAACAATGGTTTTCTATTGCTTTGGTTACCACTTCGTAGTTTACATGTAAAAACAATCAAAGCATATGCTTGTCAGCTAATTCATTCCTTTCTGATAGATCAATTGCTTAAAAACAAAAAAAAAACAACACACTATTTTTAAAATATCTTTTCAAAATTTTTTGTTAAAATGAGTGAAATAGTAAATCGCTGTGAAAAGTATATCGTTGTATTAGAAAAAACAACGTTATAGCAAATATATCTTCTACGCATGCACTGATTTTTTCCAAAAACAATAGGGATCTTCCTTTTTACATGTCAAACATCCTACCAAAATTTGGTTTCGATCCGCTCAGCCGTTTGGCTTGTATCGTACTCACAGACCAACAGACAAACAGACTTTTTCCAAAAATAAGTTTTTTGGACTCCAGTGACCTCGAAACGAAAAAATATTGTATAATTGCGAAAAGTGAATTTTGACTCAAATTGGTAGGTAGTATACCCTACTTGTAGAGTTGCAATGGTAAAATATAAATGATGAAAATGACGTCCTACATAGTTTTCCCCGCTCAAAAATATCATGTTATGTGTCAAGTCTTTTACAAGTTTACTACATTTTATTCACTTGGCTCATTGTGAGCGCAAACATATTACGTAAGTTATAAGTATAGTACTACTTACCTATACATATCGTGTTGTACGATTATATCGCCGTCTTAGAGCAAAACCGTGTTGTAAAAGTACTGTATTATACAGAGTACCTCTAATAGCTGTTGAATTTATCAAATTTATTTTATCGGCTGATAAAACAACGTGAAAAATATAATTATTTTAATAAAATTTTCAATTACCAAAGTGGGTATTCTGATATTTATTGTTTATCTGAAATCACAAATTATTAAGTCTTTATAAACTTTCTGTTTGTCCCGGTATTTTTATTGGAAACGTGTATTGTATGTTTTAATACAAAAAATCCGCTAAAAGTTTTTCTTACAAAAGTAGGTTTTATTTCGTAGTCAAATACTTAAAACTTGTAAAACATTCGTTAATAATAAAAAAATAAAATTAACATTCCCTATACGAAGCAGCTGAATATCAAATGATACAAAAACTTTGACTTACACTGTGAAATAATACCTACTCTTCAGTCTTCACTCTAAACTCCTCCTGAAAAAAAGTTTTAGGACGGAAATATGTTTTGTTATTTGTATCAAAAACACCTCAGCAGATGGGGTCACACTGAAATACGCTGTAAGTGTAGTTCTCTAAAGCTATCTGTTGAGTTGTATTTGTATTAGCTATCGTTGATATGTTATTCCTTAATTTCCGAATCGGATTAGATTTATAATACAATAAGAAATTGTATACATAATATCAACTTTATTTTTAAAATATTATGATAATAGAAGTATATTTTTGCCATACCTCTAATGTCACATTTTTATGACCTAGTACAACTTTTTTGACAAAATAATTTGAGAACTGCTGCCACAGTGGCGGACAAGCACGTCGGAGGCCCGGGGCGGCAGAACTAAATGAGGCCCTCTGTCTGCTTAGAAATTGATATATTTCTAGTATAAATTTCGTAAAAAATGAATAATATAGATGTAATGGGTGACAAAAAAATCAAATATTTATAATAAACGCGACCTACCTATAACGTTTATATTTTGTATACGTACGGGGCCTCCAACTCCAAACTGCCTCTTACTTACTAAACACATTTTGGTCTTCTTTGGGATTTGATTAAGAAGGACTTCTCGAGATTTGGAGGCCCCCCAGGATCAGAGGCCCAAGGCGAGCCGACCCCTCCCCCCCTTAGTTCGCCACTGTGCTGCCAAGCCATCTTTTAACAATAAGAAATAAAATATCTGAACATGTTTTTTACGTTTCTAAATTAGGAAGAGGTACGCATTTGCATTTCTGTCAAACGCGAGCGGGCAAATAACAGAGCCAAGTTCCGGTGGTTGTGCATAAAACAATATAAAAAGTAATCGCGTGTCTGTAATAAATGCTGACTGACTGTTCTATGAAAGTTTAAACGCTTATAATCGACCCTTACACTAGTTTCTAAGAATTATGGTCACGTACAGAACTTTGTAATGTTGCCGTTGGGCGGCATTTCATGTGAAACTATGTAAATGCCTTTGCATCGAAGAGTAATTGAAGAAATTGTTCACCAAGCACTGAAAAATTATTATCAATTCTCATAATATAAAAAAGTCCG
Organism: Mongoloraphidia duomilia; assembly: GCA_039654895.1. NCBI lineage: Eukaryota > Metazoa > Arthropoda > Insecta > Raphidioptera > Raphidiidae > Mongoloraphidia > Mongoloraphidia duomilia. Next base: position 42,296,794 of record CM077524.1, on the reverse strand, counting down.
TAATTTCAATTTCTTGAGTTTTTTTTAAGTTTATTTAAAAAAAATATGTAGAATTCCGATTTCTACCATTTCTGATATGTTGTAACAAGAATGAAAATTGCATTTCAAATTTTAATTTTTTGTTGATTTTTATACAGAAATGGACTTAATAAGTAAGCCATGACGAAAATAAAACGGATATTTCCTACGACTACATCTTGACTATATATTTTGTCATGTCTTAATTATACTTTCTGTATAAAAATCTACAAAAATTTAAAATTTTCTCTCTTATTACAGATGAAATCTATCTATTCCTTCAAATAAACTTTTTCTCTTAAAATCAATGTAAAGAAGATAGAGCTATATTAATTTAACATATAAAACCTTATTGATGAAAAATTTTATGAGGTTCAAGGATCAACAAATGAATGCAACACGCTACTATTGATCGCGACGTTTCGTCGGTATTCCCGATTTCCTCAGGCTCTCAAAATTTAGCTTTACATTAATTGTCCTAATGGTTAAGCCTTGCTTTATATAAGTAATTATATTGTATTCTACGAACATCAAAAACGTCGCAATCAATAGTTGTGTGTTACATTCATTTGTTGATCCTTAAACCTCCCAAAATTTTTCATCAATATCACTTTGAAGGATCTTAACCATTATGATAAAACCCTATGTTTACCCAACACGTTTAACACACGGTATACGAAGTAGACAATTTCAATGTCAATTCAGTAGCACACATTGGCCTGAATCAAGCTTATAGGGGATCGGTAGGACGTCCTGTTCTTATAATAGAGTTTAAAATTAAATCTGTGTTCGCTACAATGTAACCTGAAGAAGAAGCTACTATATGGAGCATGGATTTTGCCAGCTCTTTCTACTCTTGTTCTTTCACCTTTGACTTCCCACGATGATTTACGAGCCACAACTTTTAAAATATAAATCGCTCTTACTTCACTTCTTGCGCGTTTTTCTCTGGTATGTATATATATAAAAAAAGTTCACTCTTCTTTCGTTTCGCCTCAGAGTGAGCGTGTCCTGATAAATATGAGAAAAATATCTTCTGTATATTTATTATTGTCGAAACACGTAGCTCGAGGTGTATACCCTGTGTACTCTAATCGTTTCCCACCTTTAATCTAGATACATCTACGGCACTGTCGTCGTCTTTACTTGCACTGGAATTATTACTCAATACTTGGTACCTCATTGATAGAACGTTAGTCCAGGAAGCAGTAACTCTAGGGTTCGATAAAAACAAAATAAAATATAGTTACTTCTTACCACAACAGTTTTATTGATGGATGTACATTTCGAAAGCTAAGCTTTCATCTTCAGCGAACACTACATGAATGAAATAATACATAACGGGTATTTATATACTAATATTACAGGTAATAAAATAATTAACAAATTGAAAACTTAACTGTAGACTTAAAGTATCACAGGAGGATAGAACGATTCGACAGTCCAAATCAACGGATAGACGACTGAGAAATTGACCTGAAACAAATTGACCTAGAACACAGAAGAACAAAGCGAATTATCTAGAACATTACTTATGGTCTAAAAGATCAAATAAAGCAGAATAAGGTATAGGGCCATTATCCGAATTCAAAAGCTTGGTACCATCGCACTTAGCAATGTATATGCTTTCAAAGCTATCTAAATGAGGGGTCGTACTTACCGCCTTTACCAAACTTACATTATTTATGCTTATGTCATGGTTAGTATCTAAAATATGGTTCGCGACGCTTGATTTGTCCGGTCTATTAAATTTGATATGTGAAAAATGCTCTTTCCACCTAGTAGTAATTTGGCGACGCCAAATTACTATTTTTTGTTAGTTTATAAAAACTTATTAACAAAGAAAAAACCTCCTTCAAAAAAGCCACTAAAAAGAGGAAAGTAATAAAATTTTAAGGTTGGCGCCAAAGTCGGTTAAAAAGTGCCAATTTAATTAATACAGCTGTCTACTTTTTAATAAACTTTATATTTTATTAAATTGCCGCAAACCCCAAAATTTTAATATTTTCCTCTTTTTAGTGGCTTTTTTGAAGGTTTTTTTTTGTTAAAAAGTTTTTTATATTTTACATTTTAGTGGCTTTACAATATGTAGTTTTTATTTTTTGCACGTTATTAACCGACTTCTGTCTTGTTATTTGATCAAAACTGACACACAGTCCGTTACTCACTTTTCATTAAAATCAGTCGAACTACTGAACCGATTTAAGTAAAATTTATATGGGTTCATCCTGAAGGTATCCTCTATTAAATACAATAATAATCATCAAAATCGATTCACAAATACAAGAGAAATCGGTGAACATACATTCACGTACATAAAAAAACATAGGTCCCTAATATATCACTTCCTCCTTTCCAAGTCTTCATGGTTTCCGGGCTTGCAGGCCATGGTCCGGTGGTATTTTTACAACTGCGGTAGACATTCTCAAAGGCGATGTGGCAGCGGTCGACCGCTGCCACATCGCCACATCGTCTACCGAAGTTGTAAACGAAACATCAGGTAGAAATACCACCGGACCATGGGCTACAAGCCCGGAAACCATGAAGACTTGGAACAATGCCGGCCGTGAAAGCTTGCACACTTCCTCATTTTTTGAAAGTCGGTTAAAAAGTAGTATAGTTAAGAAGAAATGACCCACTAAGTAAATAATAAACTACTCAGGAATTACAATAAATTTATCCAGTCGATTTTTCCTTACTATTTTGTTTCAGTGTTATCAAATAACATTATTATGTGAAATGGTTTGTAACATAAATTTAACTCGAGTTGAAAACGTTGATACTAAAAGCAACTTCTCAATGTTATAGTTGTTTGGTGTGAAATATGAAAACACAAATTTTCAACGGGTATTTTAAATAATAACGCAATATTTTACAACGTCTCAAAATAAAAACTTTCAGATCTGTTTTCTAATGTAAAAAGCGTCGATACAAATCCCTATGGAGTCGACACACTGAAAAAAGAAACCCGCACATCTGAAACTAAATTCCTCTAAAGTATGAATGCGCGATGATAGAACTGTCTTTATAATATACAGGCTGTTCTTTTAGTAAGTTATCAAAATTTATATTATTAAGTCTGCGATTTAATACTTGTAATTATTAATTCTTTAAAATTTATTTGATTTTGTCATCTTCCTAGACATTAGGTATTACTGACACGGAATTGTCATATATAGACAACCTGTGCAATTAATTTATTAAATCTTTTAACTTTTGAGCGATCATAGAAATAATAAAGTCTTGTAAAGGCTAAAAAACGTGAATTAGAGATTTCGACGTATTTAAACGTTTCATGCTCCCTACTTATCGAAAAAGCTAGTTTTAAATGTTCACCCCTAAATGCAAAAGCCTTTTTGACACACCTTTCACGGATCTAAATCAAATTCCAAGCTTGGGGCTTCTTCAGGATTTTTTATTTTCCTTCTATACACCTCCAAATAAGGGTAGTTTTCTGTTGAACGCAAATCGAAAATTGCGTTTTTCTCGGAAACGACTCCAACGATTTTGTTCATATTGCATAAATCGATATGTTATTAATAACCCTACAATATTCCAACATTTTGTGTCGGAAAAACCTCATGAACAAAAATATGGAGTCGATAGAGTTGGACGAGAAAGTCAGTGCTGTGAAGCCGTACCATTTATAATTCAATAAAAAAGTAGGAATTAATGATTCCCGCTGCAATATCAATGCAGTGATTTGTATATACAACGAAATTCCCGAAGAAATGTTATGTAACATAAAAATGTATTGAAAATTTAAATCCAAATTGAAAAAAACTTTTGTTAGCAAATAACTTTTACAATATTACAACATTCTGAACAGTACAAATCTGCAATTATTGTATTTGACGCTATTTATGTCCAGCAATAATTTTTAAATAAAGTATTTTTTATTATTATTTTTATTATCATAGCTAATAAGTCATCTCAGCATTATTACCTTGAAGGAAGGAAGAATTCGTTAGAATTTTGCATCCTCAAACACACTTCAGATTCATAACCATCTTACAAGGAATATTAATTGTGGGTCAATTTGAAACTATAACTGCGTCTCAAACCATGAAAGAGGGTTGTATAGCCTAGTGGTTAGCATGCTTGGTGCCGCAATCTCTAGACTGGACTGCCGTGGATTCGAATCCCACCTGCGCTCAATGATGTTTTGTGACGTTATTTAGTTTTAAGTTAGTTGTTATTTAATGTAGTTGAAAGACGCTAATGACCTTAGATGTCGACGCGTGTATAATCTACAATAAATAAATAAATCGAACCATGAAATGGGCGGGTACAGAGAACTTGGGTCGTGCGCACAGAGTACACAGGCACCTTTTGCATCCGGTAGAATTGTGACTCAGCATTCCATTGACATGCCGGAATATTTGTACTTACCAACAGAACATCGATTATAACGATAATTTTTTAATATTCTGGGTACTGCTGTCTAAGTTCAAAGCGAAGGTCTATATGTTTGGTCGGTTTTTTGTGTCTCCTAGTAGAACAGGCGGTATATTGACATAGGTTCGGAAAAGCACACTGAGGATAACAAATCTTGTATAAATGTAAAACATAAATTGGTTGGCAGTCGGCAGGTTATATGTGAAGTTTCAGTTTAAACTTGAAAATACAAGACATAGACACAAGTACCTTCAGGACCTTCACGTATCCAGAAAGTTGTGTGTCTTAAATACACCCTCGTGGTTTCAAACATCACTCATCGCGGTGCACGTTGAGCCGAACGATGGCCGGGTGGATGGATTTCGCTCTTATCGGCATCGAAACACACGGCCGCTCGGTCCGAAAACAACGATTTACTAACGTAAGCATAGATTGGATCCAAAAACATTTCCACCAATACACATTTCAGCACATAATACAGTGTGTACTTGTAATCATAAAGCAAACGTGTGTCAGATTTTCGTTAAAATAACATCAATGACGATTTCATCATCCAGTTTATTTATTGATTCAGTTCTTCTTTTTTCGCTGAAATGAATAAAGAGGACACTGTCATTCATATACCTTCCTGCTGCACGAACGTCGCGAAGAGCAAATCGAATGAAATTAATTGATCAATGTATACAGTGTGTCCACAGACTCATCCTCAACATGGGGATCTCCGTTGTTATGGGAGATAGAGATTTGGTTAAATGAGACAAAATGTGCAGAATCTCCAGTACTACTACCCTGCGTAGTCAAACTTTCCATATTCTGCTTGGTTCGCGACCGACAGTTGAAAAACGAGATTTACCCATTTTCGTTTTTTGTTTATAACTCGCTTATTAAGTAAGTTAGAAAAAAAATATTTTCACTTTCTTAAGGCCCTTTTTTATGAAGATTTCAAATCTCATTTCATATTTTTATTTACTTTTATAGTTTTAGAGATACTTGTATTAACTTTGTTTTTTTAAATACACGTCAAAGATGGCCATGACACCATTCGAAAGAGATTTTTTTTCTCTTTAATTTGATATGAGGGTTGATGGATTTATTTTCTTAAATAACAGAGTTATACGCAAAACACTGATTTTTAATAGTAGGCTATGCTAAATTAATTGATAAAACAACAGAAGGCTTAGCAAACAGTTGAAATTCGCGTTGGCTTAGTAAACGGCTGTTTTGTTTTAGCTGTCAAAGTGTAGTTTGTTGCTAATTTGTCATTTTACTAAGTGATTTATTAAATTTACTTTTGTTATCATGGAACCATTTTGTAACAATGAAAAATTTGATATGTTATCTACTGATACATTCTATGTCACAAAAATTCGACCAGAGCTGCAGAAATGTACTTCGATCAGTATCCAGAACGAAGACAGCCTCATTCGTCTATTTACAGAAACTTACGAGTAAATTTAATAAACTATGGATCATTTAAAAAGTCGTTTACTAAGTCAACGCGAATAAGTAAAGAAGACAAAACTACTGTTTTACGATCAATTGTTGAAAATCGCTTATTTTTCATTGTTACAAAATGGTTCCATGATAACAAAAGTAAATTTAATAAATCACTTAGTAAAATGACAAATTAGCAACAAACTACACTTTGGCAGCTGAAACAAAACAGCCGTTTACTAAGCCAACGCAAATTTCAACTGTTTGCTAAGCCTTCTGTTGTTTTATCAATTAATTTAGCATAGCCTACTATTAAAAATCAGTGTTTTGCGTATAACTCTGTTATTTTTGAAAATAAATCCATCAACCCTCATATCAAATTAAAGAGAAAAAAAATCTCTTTCGAATGGTGTCATGGCCATCTTTGACGTGTATTTAAAAAAACAAAGTTAATACAAGTATCTCTAAAACTATAAAAGTAAATAAAAATATGAAAAGAGATTTGAAATCTTCATAAAAAAGGGCCTTAAGAAAGTGAAAATATTTTTTTTCTAACTTACTTAATAAGCGAGTTATAAACAAAAAACGAAAATGGGTAAATCTCGTTTTTCAACTGTCGGTCGCGAACCAAGCAAAATATGGAAAGTTTGACTACGCAGGGTAGTAGTACTGGAGATTCTGCACATTTTGTCTCATTTAACCAAATCTCTATCTCCCATAACGACAGAGATCCCCATGTTGAGGATGAGTCTGTGGACACACTGTATATTTAAAAATAAACAAATTCACAAAAATTATGAATCCCCTCGAGGATCGTTACGTTTTGGGTTCATTTAGATTACCATTTGTTCGACAGTGCTGTCATTTTATCGCATTACAACAAAAAATGGTTTGCTACGGCATACACTTACTGGAGGGTTAATAATTCGTTGTAAATGCAGTTTAAAATAAAACATGAAAAGTATTGTCATCAAAAGTACTGTGTGTAAAGTGTCAAATCGATCGGATATGTGGAAGTGAGTAAAAATTGGAATAAAATATTTAATCCTAACTAATATACACTTAAAGTTGTCTGTAGTCTAGCAGTGGTGTTGGAATATTGACTCTCATATGTAGGTAGTGGTTTTTCAGTGACAGAATGCTTTAAAGGGAGAATGTCGATCGTTTGAAAATGTGTCACTGTGTGAGTAATGTCAACTCAGTCCGCCGCGATAGTGGAAAGTTTAGGGTTAAAATCCCTACGGTGACATAGGTTTGAATTAATGAATTTTTTTCTGATTACAACATTGTGTTACGTCATTGTTCTTACAACAGGTGTTTCATATACTGTTTGCAGTCATTATACATTCATTTAATTATGTATTTGTTCACGACGTCCGTGTTAAAATTTGTATTTCTTATAATTAGAGTTTACTTAAAGATGAAATTATGAAATTTTAACAAAAAAATATACATAATATTATGTACCTACAAAAAAATAAAACAATTTCGAAAAATGAAATTAAAAACCCGAACTATTTTTTGACTTAAAGATGAAATAATTTTACATAATGACACACAAAATAGAAATCAAAAATCTATCAGAAGATATAAAAATCTTTACCAAAACTCCGCTTAAGCTATTTCATATTCTGGTTACAGTTATTGATTTTGATCCCAATGGAGACATAATCAAGACGTGACATAGGACTTAAGAAAATACATGTCGTGAGGCTTCTTACGATTCTTCTGTCTGCAATCACACAAGAGGGCAATCACACAAAAGTTGTCCCATTTCGAATTACCCAGTTTTTCTTTTTCTTTTTATGTAGATATTATTACTATTACCTGTTTGGAAAAATAACGTTTTAATTTTCATAATTAATATTTTTATGAAAGCAATAAACAATTCTCAACTTGCAGCGGCGGAGATATCTTTAAAAGCTGATCTATTCCGTCTAGTGTGTCGTTTGTCGGCAGAAAGTAGCCATCAATATCAGGCCTGTTTATTTGCATATTGTCCCTCTACAATTCAGTAGTTACTAGTCAGTAGTAGGTAACCTTAATACCAGCTTATATATTCCGCTTCAAAGCTGTTTGGAATAATAACAGTTCTAGTAATTGATTACAGACAATGCCAGATTATATTACAACAGTTGCTTTTGCTGCGCAGAGTTTTGCGCAGACGCGGATCTGGAATATGACGGATGCAACATTATCAGCTTAAACGCAATCTTCTACAAATAAATTCTGAAAAAATGCACCGATTCGAACGATTTATTTTATGTTTGTCTTAGTAAGGACCCCAGGTCTATTGATTTGGTTTCCCATCGGATTAGTAGTTTTAAAAATACTTTGGAACTACTCTTAAATTAATTAATTAATTGTAGATTATAGACGCGTCGACAACTCAGGTCATTAGTGTCTTTTACACAACAAATAATCCATTTGTGTATTAGAATCCACCAGCCGGCATATACAAACCGACTGGTACGAGCTCGGGCCCCTGGGAGCGCTAATTCCCAAAGAACATTGGAATGCAATTTGCGATAGCAACCACATTCCAGTGTCCCCCCTGGGGGGGGAACTACTCTTATAACAATAACATCTATATAGGGGTTTCTTGGCATATTCCACTAAAATTTTAAACATTTAAAAATATTTCAAAAAATAATTTTGGGACACGAAAGTCATATACAGGGTGTCCAAGTACTTCCTATGTACGCACTTCGTCTGAACACATTGTGTGACTCCATATTCGATATTTTATGTTTGTAGAAGATGGTTTTGAAAATACTTTGTATAAGTAAAGTGATTTATAGTAGATTGTATACCTAGATTTATAATGGGCTTGAATACTGACGAGTGATGGCAGTATGCGAATGTAAAAACGAGCGACAGCGAGTTTTTACAGTCACACGAATCATAATACCATTACGCACGAGATGTATTCTTTGCCATACCCACTACAAAATACCTACTTTTCACTTTATTTTCAAAAAAATTTAACAGTTCATTTGCGTCGCCATCTTTACGTTTACAGTATGTCGTCAATGTTGTGAGTAAGTAATCACAGGCCCACGCAGGCGGATAGAGCGAACAAACAGAAGTTGCTATGGCAACCGTTTACTTACCGCACTAGTGTGGTAAGTAAAACACTTTCCGCACGTCTACCTGTTAAATGACCCATTACAGGCCGGTATAAATGCATCAAAAATAGCTTTTTTGTAGTGATTATGGCAAAAAATAATTTATTTGGTTATAAACCTCCATATATAAAAACCTTTCCAAAACATAAAATATGTTTGTGAGTAACTGTATATAATATAATGTAGCTGTATAATATGTAATATATATAGGTATATATCTATATATATAGCTATACATAATGTGTATAATGGCTTATGTTCACGAAAACGGCCAAAACTGAACTGCTAGCTGCACGTACTGTACATTACATATATACATAAGTGCAATTTTATGTAAAATTGTTCTACAGGGAAATTATATACCTACACGAAACAACACCTCCAACTATTACTTCACAATCTTTCACGCCGTTTACACATACAGTGGCGTATGTGAAAATAAAACTTCTATCTCATTTGGACTTTAAGCTCCAACGAAAGTTTAAAACTACTGATAGATTATATACGAAATACTTCTATAACTTGTGTATATGTAAATAAGAAAAACTATGATAGAATCCACACAAGATCATAAACAGGATATATTTATAAAATCAACTTATACAGTCGTTGACAACATGTTTCAACCTATTAGGTCATCTTCAGGTCTAAAATATTAATAACATTACAAAAGAAAGTAGAAAAAACTTGAAACTTGGTGAATACATTAAGCAAACTAAAATTAATTGTCAAAATATAATATCTTATGAAACAGGAATAATTATTATAACATCTTGTAAATAAATTGCTCCATTAAACAGAATACTGTATATGATCTTGTGTGGATTCTATCATAGTTTTTCTTACTGATAGATTACTTTTCCAGTCCGGCCTTGCTCGGGTAGATTTTGGTTTGGCAACGGAATAATCAATAGCAACAAATTTTTCATATACTTATCACTTTAACGTAGGTATCTCTTATAGTTTAGCCAGCGTATACACTAATTTATCTCAGATATCGCTCATTGCTTATCCCCATTTCGTCTTTTTTTAACCGACTTCAAAAAAAGGAGGTTTCTCAATTGGACCGTATATATTTTTTATGTGCATGGTTATGTGGTTGTGTATGTTCGCGGATAACTTCGTCGTTTATGAACCGATTTTGAAAATTTTTTTTTATTCGAAAGGATATACTTTCAGATAGGTCCCATAGAAATTTCATCAATGTCGGTTCAGTAGTTCGACTGATATTAATAAAAAAGTAAGTAACGGCGTGTGATTCCTTAAGGTAAATGTTACTTTTTGATACTAAAAAGTAAAAAATAAAAAACTTTTTAACATAAAAAAAACCTCCTTCAAAAAGGCACTAAAAAGAGGAAAATAATGAAATTTTGAGGTCTGTGCCAATTAAAATATGAAGTCGGTTAAAAAGTATAGTATAGTGATTAATATCTTCTTTTTAACCAATTTCATATTTTAATTGGCACAGACCTCAAAATTTCATTATTTTCCTCTTTTTAATGCCTTTTTGAAGGAGGTTTCTTTTTTGTTAAGAACTTTTTTATTAACCCAGATGGAACGACGTATATCAATTATCAAAACAGTTCACCTATACATTAGGGCAGTTCAAAGGTTTTGCACAAATCTTCACCTATATTAGGGGCGGTTCCAAGGTTCGACATAAATCTTTTTGAAATTAGCGAAAAAATCGACAACGAATGAATCGTGTGCATTGAATATTACCACGAAACTTTTTTGTGTACGTTCACATGCGGCACACACGTGTACATTCAGATAATTTTTTTAACACATCCGCAAATTTATGTCGAATACAACACACAACGTCAATATTTATTAATGTGAATTTGAGATTTTAAGTTATTTTCTTTTCAATGAATTATATGGTCCGTATTGAATAAGTGCGGAGTCAATTCTAAAATAAACGTTCAGGGGATTTCCCGAGTGTACCGTAATATTGTACTCTCCAATAAGTTATTGATTGAGCTTTTATTGTCCTTAAATTAGAGATACTTTAACTGTCACGCAGTAATGCATTGATTGATTATTGATGTCGATGTCATACGCCAGTGAGTTGTTGTGTTCTTCGTGTTGGTAATAACTTTACAACGTTATTATATGCGTGGACTGTGTGGTAATATTTTACATACGTCGTCGTACACTCCGTTTGTAGGTATGTGTTAACATATGTAAAACAGGCGCAGTATAAGTACTTTTTAACTGACCTACATCAATGTTTGATTAATGTGACACTTTATGCGTTCGGATTTTGTCTCAGCTTTGCGAATATGTTACCATCAAAACCTGGAATCAATTAAAACTGTAGTATTGGGTATCTTCCGTGACAGATAACAAATTATTCAAAAACACATAATATGTATTTTGAATATATTATTTGGAACATATACAAAAATACAATTAAAATCACAACTAATTTCGACCTTAAAATACAAAATATTCGATAGTTCAGGAAACGTTCAGAATTTATAAAATATAAATATAAATGCCATTTGCCCATTTACTTGAATAAAAGTTATGATTTATGATATTTTATAATTTTCAAATATTTAAAGAACTTTCATTAGAATGAAACTTCATTACATCTATATTCTCTTTAAATATTCTACAGCAGAAACATTATATTAATTATTACGTCTAAAAAAATCTAATTAATACTGAACATCCTGTATCATAGATAATATTTTCTTTGCAACTTGTATAACATATTCTCACCTTTGGTTTAGTTTACACTTCTAAAGCCTTTATCTTCATCTCGCAAATCTATTTTATCACTTGACATTTTCTGACAGATTCTTTCAGCGAATATTCTACTTTGAATGCACGCGTCTTGTATTTTAAAACCGATTTCTACCTTCAGAGGAAATTGTGTTTACACGCTGTTCTGAATAAGTTCACCGTTAACAAAACAAATGCTAATAAATCGTAGGTAAGCTTTGATAAAATTAGATCGGCGTTGAATATTATTTGATTATAATGCTAAATTAATTTAATTTAGGCAAATATTGATTATATTTATTTTCGTCTGAATAATGGGTTCGGCCTTTTTTGTGGATCAACAATACAATAAAACCTAAATAATACAAAATTAAATTAACTTCACAACCAAAATATTAGAAAAACAATACTTGAACTAATATAATAGAATGTGCGTAAACACAATAAATGTTTCTATTATATTTTTAAAAATCATCAAAAGTGGTTTCGTTAATTAAACACCATCAAGTCATAGTAGACATAATATTATCAAATATTATACCAACATTTTTTTTAATTAAATATAGATAATTATATATTTAATTTTCTAAAAATAACTATTTTAATTCAAATTTATTTTCTATTTTATAATATTTACTATTTACAGTTGTGGAAGAAATCTCCTTGGCATAAGGATCAAAAAGACATGGCGATACTGAAGTTAAATTTGCATTTATTGCTTACGTTTCTGGAGATTTCACAGCTGCATTACTTCCAGGATCACACATGTCTACATTAATTTGTAGCAATTCATATAGATTTATTATTTGCATTCATCATCTGATGAATAACGAAACTAGTTGTTATAGTAAATAACACGCGAAAAATAGAATAAAAAATAAATATAGTACAATTATAGTACTTCATCATACTGTACACAAATTTTTAAGGTAAATTTTTGGAACGAGTCCAAACAAGCTTTTCTATTTAAAATAAGTAGTCTCAGAAACATACTTCTTAAGTCTTAAGAAGCATAGATGTTACTAATATACTAAGTATATTTGTTAAGTAATGTAACATCCTGTACATTTTCAACATACAATTTTATCCTTAATTTATTTCAAACTCGGTAAAAATAATATTTCAGAAACGTGGCAGTGTCTAGCTTAATTTTTCACACCCACAAAAAATCTTTCAAATAATCCCGATGATCAATTTTCCCTCCATAATATTCCAGCTACATATTGCCAACACCACAATAAATAATGTAGCTAATACACATCCATTCTCCGGTAACAAAAAATTATGTTGAAAGTTAATTTGATTATAATGTAATTCGCAAATTTTAATCTGGAGGTTTCATCTACCTCCATTACACAAACACAGAGGCTAGTATAATATGATTGCCTTCCTGTTTCTCTCTCATTTGCACACCCAAATCACCTGTCTTTGTTCAGTGCACGTTCCTGAATGCTCTGACCTAATTATAGGACGATTGAGGCCTGGTTCACATGTGAGATATTATCTTGTAACGATTTTGTGAACAAATTTGTGCATCGAGCGCATAAATGTTTGATTTTACAAACCAATTTACTATCTGAACTGGATTCACAATAACATCGACTGTGTATAATAATACTGTAGACACAAAATGTTTATAATCTGAAATAATACAAATATATGTTTTATTTGTGAACGTATTAACTTTTTAAAAATGTTTTATTTTATACATAACTATAATTCGTGCTCGAATCCTCTATCTAACAAATAAAAAAAAATTAAAATTTTTTTATATCTAATCGAATATTTTGGATAATCAATAAAAAATATCAAGATCTGATACCTTAATTCATATAATATTTTAAAATTGAAAAATTATTTTGCATCCACCAATCCCTACGCGTTCTTCTATCCCCATGTATGAATTTGTGGTGGAAGCACAGGTATCAATGGTGGAAGAATGGGTATAATATAATATTTCTTGACTATATTATTATTTTCTATTTATATTTTTTCCAGTTCTATAATTAACTTTCTTAACTTATATTTAAAGTAAATTAATTTCATATTTAATGACTATTATATCGGAGCTATTATCCACAAAATTAGAGCTTATCAATGACTTAAAATTGTTTCTACAGCGAATTTTTAATAATAAATTTTAATATTTTGACAAGCGACTAGACCCTGCGGTCAGGGTCTATTCTGATTGGTCAAATACCCCATCTTGATGTCGTTTGACACACACACACACCTAAACGAACGTAACAACTAACTGGTCAACTCTGTGCTAATATGGATAGTAGATAGCGATTAAAAAATGCGTAAATTTGTATGTGGAGAATGTTCAAATACATATTATATTCATCAAGATAGGCATTAATGTTCACAAAATTGGAAAGAAAACTTCAGGTAAGGCTTGTAAACTAATTCTTTCTATAAAAGTCGATCAATTTTTTGACATTTCAAAATAAAACCTAATTTAATATTGCTATTTGAGATATTACGATGTCGAAAATTTATATATTAACAGTGTTCTTGAGAAATTGGAATAGAAAAATAAATTTTTATTAAGTTTTATTTTGAAATGTCAGAAAATTGATCTACTTTTATAGAAATAATTAGATTACAAGCCTTATCTGAAGTTTTCATTTTAATTTTGTGTCTTGAAGAATATGTGTTTAAACATTCTCCATATTATGTATAAATTTACCCATTTTTTAATCGCTACCAACTATCCATATTAGTACCTACAGAGTTCCCTAGTTAGTTATTACATTCATTTAGGTGTGTGTATGTCAAACAACATTAAGATGGGGTATTCAACAAATCAGAAAGGATCCTGACTGCAGGGCCCAGTCGCTTGTAATATTATGTGTTTTAATTTTTTTTTTAATTTAAGAAGACGCGGAGCTTCTAGGTTATGTACGTCGAATATATTAAATCTGTATGCATGTTTTAAATAACTGACTGTTCAATTTATATTTATGCATCTTCATCAGTACTATTGATATATAAAACTGGTATTTTGCTCCGTAAATGCTGATTTTGACAAAAACTTGGTCTGATCCGGAGCTTAGCCGGATCAAAAACACCTTATATTTCAACTTTGGCATTGATAGTATACCATCAGCCCAGTGTTTTCCGAGTTCAAACGGATTTACAGACAGGATAGACATTCTGAAAACATCAAAAAACCCACAAGTAAACAAAATTACAGACAGAGTACCCGTTATTATTCTATACATGGTATAATTAATAAACACCTGTTACAAATTTATAAAGTATGTATGTTAATTTATTTCTTTGAAAGATTGCAATAGTCACATTTTAGTAGATTGTATGTCCAGATACGTAATGGGGCATATTACGGCGAGTGATGACAGTATGTAAAAACGAGCGATAGCAAGTTTTTACAGTCACACGAGCCGTAATACCATTACGTACGATACATATATGGTATTTTTTGCCATACCCACTACGTCTTTTACGTCTTTTCAAAAAATTCTGACAGTTCAATTGCGTCGCCATCTTTTCTTCTAGTGCGTGTCGCGAAGTTCGTGCAAGTAAGTAATGACAGGCGCACGCAGGCATATAGAGCGAATAAACAGAAGTTGCCATGGCAACCGTTATTTTCTGCGCTAGTGCAGAAAGTAAACCATTTTCCGCACACCTGCCTGTTAAATGGGTCATTAATGGCCGCTACACTTACATCGAAAGTAGCTATTTTGTAGTGGGTATAGCAAAAAAAAATCATTTACTGTGTTTTATTAATAAAAAGATCTCGCATGTGATCAAATATCAAACTGGTTAGTTCATATAGGCAGAAAATTGAACGCCTACTGTCGTGACACTGTAAAATAACTGGCTAATGAATCCAGCATGAAATTGAAGGATTCAGATTCCCAACAAGGCAAAAGTTAATGCGTTTACAAATAATAAAATGTTTCTAAATATTTTACATGCGTAAATAATCTGTAGAATATCAAATAAAAATCAACATGCCATATACTTTTATTTTTTGCTTTAAAGTTCATGTAAAAGCTTTACACACAAACAAGCTTATCTAGTCTCCTGGAGTTTTTATATAAATTCCGAACAAGTGAGATAATTTTTTAATAACTCTGTCAGTAAACTGTATAATTTATTAAAACAGTCATCAGCTTTATTGATATTATTTATTTAGAGCAACATCGGAATATCACAGATAATATAAACTCTGACAACGCAGAGATACTGCCGTTGTTGCTGTATTGTTGTATAAAGGCACGAACTGCTTTGTTTGTTCCTAATATTTATTTGACTGGAGGTCAGTGATTGTGTGGGTCTAGATCAGGTTTTTTCCGTGACAATGTAGGAGGGTTCCATGACATTTGATCCCAGCAATTTGATCCCACGACATTTGATCACACGACATTTGATCCCACGACATTTGATCCCACGACAATTGATCCCAACGACATTTGATCCCAACGACAATTGGTCCCACGACATTTGATCCCAAAAAATTGTCTATAAACTAACAGAGCCTGATAAGTAATAAAGTTATTAAATTTTATTAATTTAATGAAATAATTTAATCGATTATTCTCTTTGTCGGGAAATTTGTTTGAATTAAATTTGTAGACGTTGTGATATATTTGTAATTACATTGTTATTAGAATTCTAACGAATGTAATAGTATAATGTGTCTATGAGTTAATAATCCTTTAGAGATTATGTAATGATCAAGTTGAATAATTCACTTTTATTTATCATTGCCCGGGATACGTCGTAATTTTGTCAAATATTGTTTTTTATAAATTTTGTTGAAAAATTATTGTACATAGAAACTTTGAAACGTCAGGTGTGCAGTCAATTTGGTCTTTCGTGCTTTTCACATTATAACGAATTGTTAAATATGCCATTAAAGTTTATGAAAAGTCAGCGTGATAATTTGTTATTAATTCATAAAATACAATATTTGACAAAAATACGACGTATCCCGGGCAATGATAAATAAAAGTGAATTATTCAACTTGATCATTACATAATCTCTAAAGAATTATTAAATAATAAACACATTATACTATTACATCCGTTAGAATTCTAATAACAATGTAATTACAAATATATCACAACGTATACAAATTTAATTCAAACAAATTTCCCGACAAAGAGAATAATCGATTAAATTATTTCATTAAATTAATAAAATTTAATAACTTTATTACTTATCAGGCTCTGTCGGTTTATAAACAATTTTTTGGGATCAAATGTCGTGGGATCAATTGTCGTTGGGATCAAATGTCGTTGGGATCAGTTGTCGTGGGATCAAATGTCGTGGTATCAAATTGCTGGGATCAACTGACGGCACACCTGTAGGAGGTCGTATATACGAACCTAAAATCATATTAGATATTTCACTTATTAATTTTTTGATATTTTAATTCAGAATAATAAAAATAATGGTAATTGGCTGCTTTCCAACAAAAATTTTTAATTGCAATTCAGCCGTATAAATCTATTAATTTATGTAATATTATGTTTCAGAGTTAGACAGTATTACTTATCAATATAACCGATGGATTGAATCCATCCAGGATTTGAACCCGATACGTTCCGAATGCTGCTTATCTAGTATGGCTGCATTAGGCATCATTTCGGTTAGATAATATTATGAATTTAAGTTATTGGACATTCTTTATTAATTATTTTGATTGTACATCTAAACCTA
Source organism: Mongoloraphidia duomilia (assembly GCA_039654895.1). Taxonomy (NCBI): domain Eukaryota; kingdom Metazoa; phylum Arthropoda; class Insecta; order Raphidioptera; family Raphidiidae; genus Mongoloraphidia; species Mongoloraphidia duomilia. The sequence goes on along the minus strand of CM077524.1, from coordinate 42,279,388 downwards.
AACGATCTAAACAGTAGACAGTAATATAACTGTGTATGTATGTGTTAACATTTGTTAGTATTTATGTGTATGTACGGAGCTCTCGTGTGAGTAGCTGTGAATTGCTTTGTACCCTTAAAGCTCGATTTACAAACCACACCACATAATGGCATCCTTGAGAATCTATATGGTATATGTTCAGAAACAGCCTAAAACCATTTACCTACCTGTTAATGAGCTGAGGTAAATTTGATTAGAAAGAAAACAGCTTTAGATATAAATCGCTCTGAATTACATTTCCAACTTTTAAAATTTTTATACATTATAGACATTTCATTTTCTTAATATTATTTATTGTAGATTATAGAGCCTCGACAACTAAACTCATTAACATTTAATTACATTAAATTAAATTAAACGACATCACAAAGCATACATGAGTGGAGGTGGGATTCGAACTCACGACAGTTTGTTCCAAAAATCATCACGCTGCATTTCATTTCCAAATTGCTGTAAAGTCACACTTTAAGTTTAAAAAAAATATATTATACAGCTACAATTAATATAAAATTCTACCCAGCGATGTAGCTTAGTGGTACAGCACTAGACTCGCATTGGGCTTGAGAATAGCCGAGAGTGTAGCGGCGCAGTTGTTTACGTGGCGTTGCTATGGTTCCTCTATTACAAGTCCCCAGTTCTCGGGTTCTAGCCCGAGAGCTGGTAAAAGTGTCAATTGGATTTTCAATTTATTATTAAAAAAAAAAAATAATGAATTGAAAATATGAATTGGTGCTAGGCCCAAATAACCTTAGCTGTTGGTGGTCTTTAAAACACACAATTCGCATTGGGAAGGTACTGGGTTCGAATCCCGGCGGGGGCAGATGTGGCTAGGACTTTTTCCTACTGCCTCACGCCGAGAAACGGTAATTCCTGTACCGGCCATCTTGTTTGAGGTTTTCCATGGTTTCCCTCAATAATTCCAGATGAATATCGAGATGGTTTCTTATTCAAGGCCATGGCCGAATACCTGTCAAACTCCTATGCTCCCAAAGTTGCCTACCTTATCCTAATTTCCTATAATTCCTCCATTCGCACATTGCTAATAAAAAAAAAAGTTGTAGTTTAAAATATGTAGAAAACAACGGGAAGTGGTAAAATGGAAAATAGTAATGGTGCGAATGGCGTCTGTTATGACATAATGTCGAGAAATGGACGTTAAACGCATTATTATTATTATTATTAATTTAAAATTCTTAATACTGTAAAAATCAATTAGCTATTAAAAATGAAGTCAAGAATGTATTATAACATAAATCATACATTTTGGCTTCCTCTAATTTTTTTCCATAAACAAAATTAAAATTTTGTTTGAAAGAATTTTTTGACGTGAATAACGCCTAAAAATGTCTCATACTGTTGTGGCATTTTAGAAATATTAGATGTAGCGGAAATAGTTGGATGTGGTTGACATGCAAAACAAAACAGCATGTACCTAGAACCATGTTAAGGTCTCAGACACAGTCACACAGTAAGCCTGGTGGTCGTGCGGAAAAGTACGAGTCTACTGACAGGTACAAATACCAAGCCCAGGTTCGAATCCCGAAGGCTTTTAATATTTTATTTATTTTTTAATAATGAAAATATATAAGTATTGGATAAAAATTTAAAACATAAAAAAAAAAATTACAATTGATTATTTCTAATATTTTACGAATATTTAATTTTATAAGATAAATAAAAGTGGATATATTTCTTTCCATGAGAACGATTTGTGTTTAACGGTATTCACGTCATCTGTCTGTACCCACGATACAGATAATAAACATACCCATTTTTTATTAATATTACTCCTCACTCAAAGATCTAGACTCTAAACTGTTAAAATCATAACATTTCACCTTTGTAATCCTATAGTGGTTTCTCTAACACTTTTGACTTTTGCATGAGAATCGAGCCGTCACCCATTGCGCTTACTACTACGTGCCCTGTAATCAAAGGCCTGACATTTGTACACAATATATTGTTCACAAATAAACAACAATATTATTTATCTCTTCATAGTGTTAGTAGTACATTGCTGCTATTGTTGTGTTAGCCTTTACTGAACACGCTGATTAAAATCAAAATTGGATTAAAAGCGCATATCTGTTGTTTAAGTTGTTCCGTTCGACCCTCTACTAGATACTACCGTCTCTAAATCAGGTGCTATGCGTCTTCTTGTGCCTCTAACTCCTGTGGGGTCGACTATATGTGATTGTGGTCTCTGCAAAGTTGAAACCGCACTAGTGAATGAACAAAACTACAGTAAACTGTTACTGGAAAATAACAGATTTTAATTACGCCTGTTAGAACCAACGATGACTGAAAGCTACTGAGCGTCTATGACTACAAGAACTATGTTGTAGAGATGACGGCTTAGACGTTTGGTACAAGTTGACTTCGATTTCATCAGTGCAAGTCGAAGAAGTTCGGTGCAAGTCGATAAAATAGACGACTATTTAATCGATGTCTCGTGTAAGGGACCGGAAATCAAAAGAAGTAATGATAATACAGTAATTAATTTTTTGGTATTTTATATAATATAATTTTATTAAATACAATAATAATAAATAATAATAGGTGCAGGTACAAAAAAATAATGTATAAATGAAAAAATAGTCGAGTGTTTTGTTATGACTAAAATGCATAAGTCGAATACGTCTTCTAAAAACCTGCGCACACAATACACAATACACATGCTAGGTTTTGTATCGAAAACGCGCGATTTAAGTAAATATTTATTTACTGTGAGTGTTCGTAGACAATTTTGACCTGTTCGAATGTAGAAGGACTGGAAAAAAGTAATTTAAAAAAGATAGAAAATTTTGCTGTGACACACAGGTAGATGTACCTAATGCTTTACGTATTTTTATATATGATTATACCTTATTTTTTAATTATACCAGTGGTTTGAGTTACGCAACCCATTTATTTATAAAAACAAAAAAATCTACCCGCACATAACAACCTATATTAACAAATATAATCCAAAACATTTATTAGTTTCTCATTTTAAACTACGCGCAGGTTAGTTCTTCAGTTTCAACTATAGTTAACAACAATTTAATGACAGCCTTATCTTTAGTTAATTTATTACATATTTTTAAGAAGATATGGTTGATGTGAATTATTTGTTTTTTATGGCAGCGTGGGTATTTATAAGCTGACTGTATTAATAAACAGTATGCTCAAATATGAATTGGTGCTAGGTCCAAATAATCTTAGCTGTTGGTGGTCTTTAAAACACAATTTAATTTTTTTAACAGTATGCTCTTTTGTAACAACTATTTACAACCAGTTTCTTTTCAAAGAACAGTAACAATTAGGTACAACTATCAGAAAAGACCAGATTCGCCCCTCACTAAACCTCACGCATTCATTCTAACATTGGCCCTCGATACTGTCGCGTCGGTAAATCGTGTCCGCGAGAAAACCGCCACACATTACGCAAATGTGCAGCACCACTTCGCAGTTCTATCACTACCGTGCAATGAGTTCATTCATTTACTTTGTAGTTGTAGAGGTTGTAGTTAGGTTTTCTTCAAGGTTGTAATATTATTGAGAACACGCATTATTACAGTGAAACTCGTTGAATAGTCCGCCTTAATAAGTTGGTCGTATTTTTATGGAACCAAATATTCTGATTTATAATATGTAGAAATTCAAACCCAAGTTGTTTTCTTAATCATAAGTTGCGCATTATGTGACATTCTGTATATTATACATATGATTATATAGAATATTTCCAGTTCACAATTTGGTCTAAATTACCCGGGCGACAGATAACAATGAACATCACAAGACTGGGGGGAATAATGCCCCGGTTCAGTTTCCTTTATTGAGTGCGAGATAATAATGCCATACATACATTTAATGTACACAAACATATATCACATATAACTGAATCGCACGCACTTACTCGTCAAATAGACTAAATCAGTGAAGTAAAAATCTTTTTCTGATTTTTACCTAAAAGTATTCCAATTCCGTATGATTGTTATGTATTTATAATATAATTTATTAATACGATTTTTCTTAAAGTCTGAAAAGAAAATATAACTAATATTGACAATTACAATTACAATTACAATAACTAATATTGAGAAAAAAAAAAAAAAAACTGTTTTTTGACCTAAACAAGGTGATAATAGTTAGAGAGACGACGACAATAAAAACTAACTTCGCGTGATATGGAATAAAATGTTCCTACATGGAGCTTGAGCTCTCCACTACAAAATCTTCTTGTAGAGTAGCGTTCTGCAGTGGTCGGTAGAGGCGCTAGAGGGCAAATTGATATATATGCTTAAAACAGTCGCCGTAACAACATATGTATTAAAATTTGAACCTTAAACTAATAATATAAATTTCGTCGGGTACATGACATGTTTAGGGTGATCTGCCACCCCTTTAATACTGACCAATCGATCTGAAAATATTATAATGTCATTATTGGGTCACCGACAAGCTATATAAACAATTTCAGCCTTGAAGAAATAATAATTGTGACCATTTTTTTATTACATGTTGGGGGCGGTCTGCATCTCTCCCATAACGCTATCTAGCAAAATCCCTTACTCAGGAGTCAGGGCACTTTAATATGCCTCCCTCAACATCTTCACAAAAATAAGGTCTTAAATAAATATCATCAAAAAATTGTCACTAGCTCTCGGTCTACACTTCTCTACCGCATATCGTTGCCTTCCGTCGTGGTCGCAACTTTTGACAGGAAATCTTCATATTTTATAGGCTTGCACATTTCAAGCCCAAGATATAGTAGCTTCATAGAATTTATAATGCGCCTATATTAACTACGTTCATCTGTTTCATTATCGTCTGATTATTTTGCATATCAGCTCAGAACATCTTGAGTACCGCCAGTGGCCAGCTTCCAGTACTAAGCCATACTGTTTTGTACTCAAAACCGAGGAACAGACAGACAGACAGTGTCAATCCTTATTGTAGTACAGGGCTTCCAGAATAAAATGTAAGTTCTCAAAACTGTGATATACAGTTTGTTTCATTTTGTTTCGACTCATTTTGATATTTTGCTATTTTTCAATGAAGCAATTTCACATTTATGTCGCTTGAACAATTTTTCCAATACTCGTCTGTCCCTGCGTCCAGATCAAGTTTAAGTTAATATTATTATACAATAAAAGGTGACATTTTCATATTTCACCAGGTTTTAGGTTCCTCATTAACTGGACTGATTGATTCATCAAGGAGGTAAAATCTTTCTTTATGGGTAGACGCATCTCTGAAATCGCTTAAGCTGAAAATGTAGTCAGGAAAAATACTCTTGTTAAAAATCAATACATACTACATGTTCGACGAAATTTCTAAAAAACTACCCGAACGAATCAACGGAGGAGGGAGTGAGTTTTTTTGAGTTACTATAACTATTGAAAATAAGGGAATTGTTGGCATTTTAAACGCACCAACACTCAACAGCTAGTATCGATATAAAAATAGTACTATAGAAACCGTGTTTCGTTCAAGAATTAGTTTTGATAGGTATGTAATTTCTCAACTTAATTTCACTTAAATTCGTTAAATAGGTAGGTTTAGAAGACATGAAAACCAAAACGGTTGTATAAAAGTTTGTCATAAACCAATTATGAGTAACTGTATTTTTTTATACCTACCTGTCAATATTTTTATCAATTTATTACTATCATGATAAGAATACATTAATTAATGAATTATTTATTTATTTTCAAAATCGTTAACGATTGTCTGCATTACAGTACGTTGAAATTTTAAGGAATGTAATAAATCTTACAAAATAAAATTTATTTAAAATTAAAAAAAAATTCAATGTATTATAACTATACGTATATAAGGTCAGTACCTACCTACTTATAATATCAAAAATTTAAAAATTATTAAAAACGATTTGCAATTTTTATGCTTAAGGATTTAAAATAGACTATCTCAGCCTGGTTAGATGAATATTGTACATTATAGACGCTCGACAGCTTATGTCATTAGCGTCTGTGTAATAAAAATAAAACAAAAATACTAATAAAACCGAATAAAACAAAATACCGAAATAAAACATCAGGTAAACAAAAAATAAATTTATTATTATTTTTAATAATAAATACATATCAAATTGATAATTTCATCATTTTCAGAGCTGCTGTATAATAAACGTTTAGATATAACATAAAAATCATACTATTATATCATTATTTGTAAAAATAGTGTGTACATTTTTTATTTAATTAAAAAATGTTTGATTCTGGCAATAAATAACCGGTAAATAGTTAATATGTGCGTAAAAGAACAATCGTCTATTGTCTACTTAAACTTTTCGACGAACTATACCAACGTATTATACCTATGTATTCAGAGGTGGACTAATAGTTTTGGCCGCCCCAGGCCGTTCAGTAAGTACCAGCCGCCCCTTTTTGCGAACTTTCCAGCGTAAAAATGTGAAGTTGTACGAAAATCGGCATTGCGTTCCGTTCAACCTGCTAGAAATATTTTATTTTTACATGTTATATAGAATTATTATTTAATTAGCTTACATACAATTATAGATCGTTATAGGTCTCTAACGGCCCCTGTTAGAGAGCTATAACAATCCATAGTTGCGTGTAAACTAATTAAATAATACATAAATAAACGAATGTCGCCCAGAACCATATGAAATGACTGTCATTATAATTGTATTTTTACAAGCTTTTATTAAACTTGCAATGTATGTTAGTTATAGTTAGTTTGTGTGTTTGTTTAGGTCAAAACTTGCAAGTCAATTTTGAACGACTTCGACGTATCCGATCGATTTGAAATTTTGTATATATATGTATTCCCGATGATAATACATGAATAAATCGTTTTAAGAAATAAATTCAACTCCTAAGGGGTTCAAACGGTGATGTAGGATTTTTTTGACTAATCAACGCCCAGGCCAAATCGCTGAAGCTAGAAACTTGAAATTTGGACAATTGGTTGCTTTTCTGACGTAAGCATCCACTAAGAAAGGATTTTTTGAAATTCAACCCCTACGGGTGTTAAAGGGGGTTAAGATTTTGAAAGACTAAAATGAACAAAATAAAACATTAGTAAAAAAAAACTTTTAAAGACAAGCTTTTATTGAAATGTACTAAAAAGGAAAAAATAATATTTAATAATTTTGGTTCATAATTATTATAAAAGCGGGGGTTGCGACTAATAAACTATCATAGAGATTACAACCCCCGCTTTTATAATAATTATGAACCAAAATTATTAGATATTATTTTTTCCTTCTTAGTACATTTCAATAAAAGCTTGTCCCTAAAAAGTTTTTTTTTACTATAAATATTTTATTATTTTCAGAGACAAAGTAAGACAGTCATATTCACATAGGTATAGAGAAGGTACAAATTCTGTCTTTCATAGAATCATATAGTTATAAAACCATAGAGTTCTTTCAGTGTACGCTCGCGAGTCACACCCCGCACGTGCTTGACCTCGATAGCGGACGCTCGCTGTCGCCGGCCTTGGCCTTGGCCGCCCCTAATATTTGGCCGCCCTAGGTCTGGGCCTAGTCGGCTTTATAGAAAGTCCGCCACTGTATGTATTATACCTATGCATTATTTATTTGCATGCAATTTAACTGCTTCAACCAAATGAACGGCTTCATAGCCATTCTTTGTAGTTTTATTGTCATTAGGACAACAAAGAAGCACATTCCATGTAAAAAAGCAATAAACAGTACAATTTAGCCTGTTAATGAGTTTTTTCAATGTAAAAAAAATCAGCGGCTGGAAACATTTTATAAACACAAACTTTGATAACTCAGTGGGTGCTTTCCATTTAATGACATGAGTCGAAATAAGTCGATTTGCGAAAACTCTGCAGAGGAGAAGAGGGGGGATAATTACGCGGTTATTTAAAATAATTCAAAGTCTCGAGCCAAAAATGTAGATAAGATATTATCAAATTATTCGCATTGTAATGCAACAACTCGGTAATATTATATCCAATCGTTCCATTTAGCATCGACATGAGTCAACACAAATCGACTCCAGAGTCGTTAAGAATCGGGCAAATGGAAAGCACCCAATGCAGAACTGGTTTCCAATAAAAATAATTTTAATATTAGGGAAGAATGTGAGAATACGGTCACTTACGCAATATGTTTAATAATTCCTTTCATTTAACCAATGAAGGTTTAAAAAAAGTAAGAACGTTAGACTTCGGATGTTGGAATTCCAAGGAAGAACTCATAATAATAATAATAATAATATTCTTTATTTACTGACCCTAGAAAGGCCATAATAGCGTCATACATAAAATACAGTTATTTCCATTAATAAGATAAAAATTCTTCGTAAGAATAAAAACACCTATTTAGCAGCAATTCTCTGACTTTACCTCTAAAAGCTACCAGACTTAAGTTTTTAATTTCAGACAGTAGTTTGTTAAAAAATTTAATTCCTAAATAATTGGCTCCAAATGTAGTGTTCTTTGTTCTGTGCAGCGGTAAACATAATTTTTCTTTGTTTCGGGTGCCATGTTCATGAATTGACAAATGCTTACTATATTTCTTTTGATTTTTCTTAACATATATTAAACAACAATATATGTATTGACATGCAAATGTAAATATGTTATGTTTGATGAATAAAAATATCAATTCAGTAATTTAACTTTTCGACTAGCTATCATTGTTTTAGCTAGGCATATTGTATTTGAAAATTTTAAAATTTAAAAACAGTAGAAATGTATTTAAACTTGAATGAAAGAAACTATTCGTCTTCTTTCGCATTACTAAATATAAAAGTTTTTATTGAGGATCCAAAGTAAAACAATCATAAAATAGTAAACTGAAACTAATAAAATAGTGGAAGTGCTATTTCTTTTACGAAATAATAAAACTTGTTAAATTGGATCTCACTTTAACAATTGGCTGATTGATAGTTTTTCAAAAGCATTAGGTATTGTGTTATAATAGTAGTACTGTGGCAAGAAAAATATTGTAACAAAACTGTTTTCTGAGTTGGCGGAATAAATATTTATTTACAATAATTAAAAACACAATAATAATGAATGCAACAACGGAAAGTCAATTCTAACAATCAACACAAGTAAACAATAACTAAACAGTAATTTGGGTTGGCGGAATAAATATTTATTTACAATAATTAAAAACACAATAATAATGAATGCAACAACGAAAAGTCAATTCTAACAATCAATACAAGTAAACAATAACTAAACAGTAAGTTGGGTTGGCGGAATAAATATTTATTTACAATAATTAAAAACACAGTAATAATGAATGCAACAACGAAAAGTCAATTCTAACAATCAATACAAGTAAACAATAACTAAACAGTAAGTTGGGTTGGCGGAATAAATATTTATTTACAATAATTAAAAACACAGTAATAATGAATGCAACAACGAAAAGTCAATTCTAACAATCAACACAAGTAAACAATAACTAAACAGTAAGTACAAAGCAGAACAAACAACTATATACAATAATTCGTAATTATTACCACTACACTAGTATTTATTTTATCAATTTGGTTATTTATATCCCGGCACTATCTATATTCTGATCCACCGTAGGCTTGAATGCGTGACTCAACGTTGACTGCCCCCACTCACTCACTACTATGACTAAATAAGAAGTCACCTCCTTAAAACTCCCGCAACGATTACACAATAAATGCAGTCGATATGTAGTACATTCAGCCGGCTTGGCCTCCGTCCAATTTGAAGTGTTTGTATGGGCATAAATCGGCGTGTCTTGTTCTCTCTACCACAAGATTAATAGTCCGCTTATAAACGCTCTGTAAATATCCAATAGATCACCTGTTACTGCCTCCTCACTGCAACCTGAATTCAAGAAATCCACAACTTATATATCAAACTCTATTCTTATTTCAGGACTGTTTCAACATTTCCGTGGCCTAGCGATTGAGACGAAATAACAGACACAGTTATTATAGCTAATTGTAATCAGAAAATAAGGGTTCAAAAAGATTTGTTACCAAAATTATGCTGTTAAAAATAACGTTTATTAGAGCTGTTGCTAAATAACTAATTATTAAAGACATGTAACTATAAATAACCAAGTGTGCAAGCTTTCACGGCCGGCATTGTTCCAAGTCTTCATGGTTTCCGGGCTTGTGGGCCGTGGTCCGGTGGTATTTCTACCTGACGTTTCGTCTACAACTGCGGTAGACATTCTCAAAGGCGAATATACAGAGAGGCAATAGAAATACATAAACACACACAGAATTTCAACCGAAAAGATGAAGGCCTCAATCTTAGTAAAACCTGAACACCAGCACTCCGACATACAAAACCAATGACCAATCGTACAAGGACGAGATACGACCGAGTAGAGAACTCACCCCCACCACTACACACTGCGCAGTTGACCAATGACAGAGAGACGGACTACGACCGAACAGAGAACACTGGCACTAGGCATAAAAGAAGGGAGAACACCAGTCACTGACACACTGACCTGTGAGCCGCCAAGGAGGACACTTCGACCGCTGCCACATCGCCTTTGAGAATGTCTACCGCAGTTGTAGACGAAACGTCAGGTAGAAATACCACCGGACCACGGCCTACAAGCCCGGAAACCATGACGACTATAAATAACCGATTATTAAAGACATATGTAACTATAAATAACCGATTATTAAAGACATATGTAACTATAAATAACCGATTATTAAAGACTTGTTACCTACTAAATTACGGCTTATTTAAGACCTGTTTTTGAATAACGAGCTTTTTATAGACTTATTGACATTTGTTAGACAGTTATATTTAACATTTTTGTATTTATAAAAGGTGTTTCCCTCTGCACATACAGACGAACGGACATTCAAAACTCTCGCTTTCGGTGTCTATGCTGAAATATCGAATTCGAAAATTTTCGCCTACACAAGATTTTCGTTAGTTCTCTGTCCATAGACTTGCTCGAAAGTAAATAATTGTGAAATTCTTGAACGCACGGTACAGGTATGGTGTACAAACCTGGAACAAACATACACAGACTTACAGAGATCGAGGGAAAGGGAAATGGATTACATTGCTGTGACATCATTTGTTACTGAAGAATTATTAAGCCAATTCTCACATAAAATGATGATCCGACCGGATATAAGACATATTATAATGTATAGGTTAGTCACATTTTACATTATGATCATTCCCATATAAAAAATAATTCACTAAGTAATTTATTACTTAAATTTTAAGTCGAAAAATTCATATAAATGTATGTTCTAAAAGCCTGGTTTTCGATATACAGGGTGCTGAAGTTTTTATTTTTTTTTCGGTTTCTATCAAAAATTTCGAAAACCGTTTTAGATATTACATTAAATTTTAGGATAGCATATATTATGATATAAAAACATGCTATTTAACCAGAAACGTTTTTTTATTTAACCAATGGCGTAGGTATGGCTACGTCATGGTACAATTTTAACGAAACAATTGTTACGCCATTTTTTAAATGAACTTTTCGACTTAAAATTTATTAGCCTAAGAATCAGCCATTAAAATAAGTAGGTACCTACATAACATTAAGTAACACCCTGTATAATTATATATGCGCTTGCAGCTATATGCTGAGATCGCGAAAGATTATAGATTATAGACGCTCGGCAACTGAGGTCATCATCGTTTATGGTTGACGTCGCGTTTAATAATGGCGTTGAATTTTAATTCTCAAAGGAAAAGACAAAGTTGGCGTATAGTTAAAAAAGAGAACTGAACGCCATAGGCAAGAGCTGAAAGCAAATCAAAACTGCAAAATATAGACAGCAATAGAGGCATATTCTATATATGCCACAGGGAGTGACTGTAAACCATTCTGTATATGACATATAAAAGTGTACTTAGTAAAGTGGTGCACCCAGCAAACTGCATTATTGATAGTAAAAATAGTTACATCAAATTTATGACTCGGTACTCAGCCGTTAGAATCTTATATAAAGTGATTTAGATACACAAAGACACTTAAAGATAGTTCACCAAAGAAATTTGACTTGAAACAAATGACAATTTTATAGGTAATATTAAGAGTACGGATTAAGTTTGGAGAATAAACCGATATAATTAATTAAATATTAGGAATGTGAAAGCATTCGAATATTCGTGTACCGGTTGAATAGTTTTGCAGCCGAAACAAAAAATATCAAGACGAGATTACCTAACAGTTTTTCTTGTATCAACAATATTCTCGTCGACAGCTCGATTTGCAAAGACTGAGTCGAAATAACTGAATTTCGGCTCATTTGCCAGTCTTAGCAAATTCTGAATTCTATAGAATTTTAAAAGGTTTAAGTGACATTTGTAATTTTTTAAGTGATAGATTGGCTAAGAAATAGTTTCCATTTCAAATCGAGTTATTTTCAAGTCGAGCCGATGGCATTATTGCAGTTTATTACTAAGAAATTATAAATCAATTGTTTTCAGTGGCGGCGTTAGAGGGTGCGCCGGGTGAGCCATGGCCCACCTTAAACTGTCTTGGCCTACCCCTTGTCCCACCCTGGAATAATCCCCAATCTCTAGTTTATCTTTTAAATACGTTTTTAACCCTCGAAATTTCAACAATTTTTCTTGTAAATTCTATAGCAAATAATCTGGGTTAAAATTTTGACGAGCACTGAAATTTTGGAAAGAAATGCTATTGGCCCACCTTCAGAACACTATGCCCAAGTCTGGCCCACATTAACAAAAAATCCTAGCGCCGCCACTGGTTTCAATGCGTGAAGTTTTTTCCCTGTAGGTAGTACTACTCGACTCGACTCGATTCGAAAATCGAGAATTTAGAAAATGTTTGATTTAGCTGCTTGACTTGAAAAGGAAAATCAACATCTTGCACCCTAATTATTATCCAACAGCTAGAACAAAATAAAGTTAGAAATAATTTATGAGTGCAATATCATAAAGTTTTGGATGAATGTTTATATTCAAAGATTTTGCAGTAAAATACGAGTACAGTCGCTAACCGTTGTTATTTATTTCGTTGGTGAACTCGCTGTCCACGTTTAAAGATGTCGTAAACAGTGACGTACTATAAATGAATAGATTTATTTTTTATTTGTCTTATAGTTTTTTAAAATATAATTTTTAATACAAAAATCGTAAGCTTTAATCGGATATATTTGAAGATATCACAAAATAGTGCATATTTTACGTTTGTATTCAAAAATAATATTTTTAGTTTTTATTATCAAGCACATCTTTTCGTCCTGGCTGATATTTCAGGGTTTCTGGATATAAATATTTTATATGTGTGTCTGTATGTCTGTCTTTACCGACATCATTCGAAAACGGTTAAACCGATTTTGATTTTGATAAGCCTTGCCACACTATCAATTGGTTCTCAAACAAAGTACCTATCTACAATGTACTTTTTTTCAGCTATGCTTAAGTTAAGATAAGGTTTCACTCAAAACCAACATTAACACAAACGGAGCCGCAAATAATTTATAATAAAGCTTTATTTTTAATTTTTGAAAATCAAGTATTTTTAAAAACTTTTTAACAAAAAAAAATTATGATCAAAAGGGCACTATTTTTTTAGCTACGTAAATGAAAAACAATACAGCTCCTACCATGATGGGAACGCATACGTGTCTAAAATTTCATTAAAAACAAATTACAGTTACTCGAGTTATTGTATGAGAAAGGATTGTGACATACATACAGGATTTATACCAAACTTAATATATATATCTCTTCGATGTATAAAAAACCTCCTTCAAAAAGGCACTAAAAAGAGGAAAATAATTAAATTTTGAGATCTGCGCCAATTTAGTAAAATATGAAGTCGGTTAAAAAGAATTAATCACTATACTGTACTTTTTTACCGACTTCATATTTTACTAAATTGGCGCAGATCTCAAAATTTCTTAATTTTCCTCTTTTCGGTGCCTTTTTGAAGGAGGTTTTTTTTTGTTAAAAAGTTTGAAGTCGGTTAAAAAGAGCAGTAAGCTACACGAAATTTTCAGGTTTGTTCAATTTTTGACAATCAGAATATTTTTGAGCATCGAAAAGAAAAAATTATTTTATAAACCCATAAAAACATTAATGTTAATAAGTTATTCGACAATTTCAACAATAAAAACTATACTAATGAGTTGTAGACATTTTTTTATGAATAATAGAAATGTATCTTTTTAATAATAATATTATATTCATAAACCTGAAAAAAATCTTAGCATGAAAAACGTTTTTGTACTACAAAAGTTTACATCAAGCGATCTTTGTATAGTACCTAGGTATTATAACAAATGCAACTTTAAAATTTACAAAAGTAGAAGGCAGATCTTGTTGCACCGATGCCACAATTATTTCTTTATGTAAAACGTACTACATGTCGCAAGACTCGACTGTTGTAAGTGAATATGCATTCGAGCTTCGAGTTACATAGACAGTTGCGCGCAAAACTAACCTGCGCCGTGCCGCACGGCTACTAATTCTGTAAATAAAGGCAGCGTACTGTAAATGAACAAGTTAAAGAAAAAGGGGAGAATGGGGGAATGGCGGTCACTACTCACTAGTGTTTAGTAATTCTTTCCGTTTAGGCGAATGAAGGTTTAAAAATGGCATGAATGTTACAATTCGGATGTAGACTGGAGCCGTTAATGATTTTGTTACAAATAAGAAAAGCTCAAGAACCCGTGCTCTAGGTGACCCTACGATAACTGGTAGAAATAATAAAACGTTTTGACTATAAAAGTGTTTGTTTATTAATTGTTATTCTATTTTATGTATCAAATATTAAAACATACATTCTAAATTTAAATTGTATTCAAAACGTTTTATTATTTCTACCAGTTATCGTAGGGTCACCTAGATTACGGGTTCTTGAGCTTTTCTTATTTGTAACAAAAAAACTTTTTAATGTAAACTCCTGATGATGGGTTAGGAACCCGAAACGATCGTTGAGATTAATAAATGTGTAGAATTTTTCAAGTGTTTGTTTATTAATTGTTATTCAATCATGTTCTACCAAGTGCCTAGCGATAATTCTATAGAATTTACATAAAATAGAGTTAAAAAGAGTCTATCTACGAATAATCGGATAAATAGTAATTCCTTTCACGAGTATCTGAAGCGATTATTTTAGAAACTACTAAAGCAATTTTGATGAAACTTATTTGTCACTAGTGAAGACTACATATCTACCAAATTTCATGTTTTAAGTAGTCAAATGGTTTCAAAATACGACACAATATTGCACTAAAAGTGGTCGCATTGCTAGCCTCAACGCCACCATTTTGATCTAAAAAAGAAATTTCATTCTCGAGATTTCGTCTTAGAAAGAAATGGACACATACGTACGTACGTACGTACATACGTACACACACACAGACATCTTTCTAAAAATAGTGTAAAAATAGTGCAGTGACCTTGAAACATAAAAATTTGTTATACATTTTGATTTCGATTTTCGGACCCATTACAATAACTTCCAATGGGAAGTTAAAAACATCTTCTGATTCTTCTCAATAAATAACCCCAAGACGATCTTAAAAAATTACAATTTTAGCCCCTTTTCGACATATTGGAGCCCCCCAATAAAAAAATAATAATAATACATTTACCTATGTCAGTTTCATACAGAGAGAATCCTAATGCCGGCACCTCACTCTCGCCGGGACAACACGAGGCGGCCAAACGCGAGAGTGTGGAAGGCACACTCGTGTCGGCTTGCTTTGTCTCGCTTCGCGTCGGCAGCGCGCTCCGTGCCTTGTCAGTTTTATGAGTCCGAGTCAAAGGATGCGACGTACATAAAGCTAGCAGAGCCAAAACGTCGTATGATGATATTGATGGAATGAGAATTAAGGGCTATTTAAAGGCTAATTTAATGCCCCTATTTTAAATTTAGGGCTCTTACCCTTAAAGGCAAAACCTGTAGCGCTGCTAGCTTTAGTAAAAGTTAGCAGCGGCAAATTGTCGGATGATGTATTTCATGGTATGAGAATTAACGGTTATTTAAGGGCTCATTAAAAACCCCTAATATAAATTTAGGGCTCTTGCCTTTTTCGTCAAAATCTATGAAAAACTTGCATACGGTGGAAGTACGGGTTACGTATGGTGGGACGAACGGCTCACATACGAGTATGGTGGAAACATCCATACAACATGATAAATAATGGTAGGAGATTTAAGCGCTCTTCTGAACCTAATTTAATGTCCCTAATAGATGTAATCGGTTTTTGCTTTGTGACCACAATATGCATTTCAAACTCAAGCACAACTCGATCGCCCGATGTTATGGAACAACTTCGAGCACAAGTGTTGTACAGCAAGCTACTACGTATGTTGAATACGAGATAAGTATAACAAGGTGTACACTTTTTAATGTTGCATGGTATCGCCGCCTCCGACGTGTTGACCGCCGCTTCCCTTCCCCTACTTCTTCTACCGATGTCTACACTTCAGTTCGTCGCCGTCCCTCGTTCGTGACGGCGCAACGCCACCGCCCTGTAAGTGTACGGTTTTAATTTCATAGACGTACAACCGCAAAGCGAGGTGCATGCTTGACTTGTCTTGTACTTTTTGGAGCTGTATCGAATTAACTTACTTTATAAATTAATTCTTTGTTCCGACAGCTCGCTTTTTATACAACTTTTTATAATATTGTTCAAAGCAAATTAATTTTTTAAATAAGCAATTCGGTTTTCGTACAAAAAGAAGAGAGTGAAACGTTTTTGTAGCTAACTTAATTTGTTAAGCTTTTTTTAGTTTAGCGGATGAAATAGTTTCGCCGGTGGCTGAGCTAAGAACTACTATTAGTTTGTTTATACGTAACTTTCTGCAGGCAATTAATTTTTAAAAATTAATAAGCAAACACTTGAAAAATTCTACACATTTATTTATCTCAACGATCGTTTCGGGTTTCTAACCCATCATCAGTAGTTTACATTATAACTAGTCAGTTTTAATGTAAACTTCTGATGATGGGTTAGAAACCCGAAATGATCGTTGAGATAAATAAATATGTAGAATTTTTCAAGTGTTTATTAATTTTTATTCAATCATGTTCTACCAAGTGCCTAGCAATAATTCTATAGAATTTAAATTAATTTTTAATCAAAAAGAAATATTTAGTAAACAATAATATGACGAAGGAACTATCCTAGAGGTTCAACAGTTTCTTGAACTTACGCACCTAAAAAACAAAATATGAACAGCTCAATTAAATAAGTTAATACAAGCAATAATACAAGCAAGACTTACCTACCTTATAAAAACAATCATATTTACTTATTATTGCCGATACGTACCTTACTATTTACGTTCTCTATAATATTCTGTAGGTACCTCGTTCTGTACTTATGTTTTCATAACTATGTATGAGTATGTGTTTGTGTGGACGAGTGTGTGTGCGTATGTACTATGTGTATGCATCTGCGTATGCATATTATGTGTGCGCACCCATGCATTCTTTGAAGCGCTACGTAGGTACTCGTGCACCCCCACTAACCATGTCGCCTTTGTAACTGAGCGTTTTTTTTCCAAATAATAAAAAGAAAAAAAAATAAGTAGGCATTTAGAGAAACGATTTGTGGACTACAATATAAAATTATTATAATCAGTAATTTTCAGAGTTCAGGTGTGCAAGCTTTCACGGCCGGCATTCTCAAAGGCGATGTGACAGCGGTCGAAAGAGGACACTTCGACCGCTGCCACATCGCCTTTGAGAATGTCTACCGCAGTTGTAGACGAAACGTCAAGTAGAAATACCACCGGACCACGGCCTACAAGCCCGAAAACCATGAAGACTTGGAATTTTCAGAGTATTTATTTTACTTAATTCGGTTCAGTTTTGTGTAATTTCCCTGCGAGACCACGGAACTATTGATCTTGACTCGATATCGGTGATGACTAGGGGCGTAACTAGACCGGACCAATTCCCCGGGGCCCCCAATATAGGGGGTAAAAAATGAAGTCGTAATATATATTGTAACAAAACTGTTTTTGAATTTGGCGGAATAAAATTATTTATTTTAATAATCAAAATATGTAAACGACAATATACAATAATTTAATAACAATGAATAATTATAAACTCAAAAAAAAGTAGGTACACAAAACGAAAATGTCAATTCTTAACAATGACATACTTAACAATACGCAGAATATTTATTTTAACACAGGTATATGTTTATTTATCTGTTATTTATTTCCCGCACTTCGTATGGCGCACCGATTACTCACTAAATCACAGACTGATTGTAGACTGCCCTGTTTGTCGATTCGTCTCCGCTTATATACCTAAAGAACAATGTCTGTCGATTTTTCTAGTACATTCTTTATTTTTCGCGCGATTACCAACAAACAAACACATTTCTCGGAATTCATTTGTTTCCAGTATGTTCCGCCCAAGGCAGTGGCGTATCATCTGGATTTTTGTTACAATATATAAAAAGTTTTAGTAATTAAATTGGCGCCGACCTCAAAATTTTATTATTTTCCTCTTTTTAGTGGCTTTTTTCGAAGGAAGTTCTATTTTTTTATAATTTTTTTTTATTATTTTTTGACTAGTACCTATCTACTTTTGCGAGTACCTATAACTGGAATACTCCCACATATTGAAAAAAATAAGTTTCCTATAATTAATACAAATAGCTTAATAAGTACACAGTTGAGGTTATATTGTCGTTATACAATCGCTTAGTTCTGAAAGCAGCCGATTTTCTGTTTTGCTACGCTATATCGCAAGTAGTTGAGAAATCAAACTTAACAATAACAAATGCTTGTTTGTGTAATGTCATAACGTATTGACTAGGAGTATAGACAAGAGAGTTAACAACTGAGGGAATGACTGCTTTATGTAGTCTGTTCTAAGTAATTAGGTGTAAATTGGGGGAATCTGTCTTACATCCAGCAGACATCGCTTGCGTAAACAGTGGAGATTATCAGGCTGGAGGCGGAGGTGGCGGCGGCGGCGGCGGCGGCAGTGACTCTGAGATGAGTGATATTAAACAGTGCCCTTCAAACGATACTCAAAATCCTTCAGACCAATAATAATTATTAATATAAAATATAACTAAATTTAATTTAACCTAACTAAATATTAATATAGAAATACTATCAATAATTTTACTAATAGACTTCACTCTCTCAATGTTTTTAAGTTAGAATGAGAATAACAATGAGATTAACAATCATTTTTTCCTTACTGTACCAATTCACTATTTTAGTGAAATTAACATAAGAACATCAAACGAAATTATTCGGCATGGAATACACTTATTAATTATTATAGAAGGCTACATAAGAAACATTTAAATGTACTGCTGGGAATCGAACCCGGAACTGCCAATTTCGCGTCGGGAAAGTTTCCAGTTACATCACAGTGCCCAACAGCGTACACTTAAATTTTCCTTAAGTTAGGTTCAACCATTGTCAAATATGTTAAAAACATTGTCTTATTTTCGAATTTTTAATTAAAATCTTTTCAACGAAATTTAATTTTGTTTGCTGTGGGACAAATTTTTTTGGAAAATAGTGAAAAGTAGTTCAAGATCAATAATCTCCGAGGAGTTTGGTTTAAAAAAGTTTTACCAATTAGTGGATCATGGGAAAGTGAACTTCTGGATAATTTATCAAAGTTTTGTGGCCAACGTTTCGAAAAATGTATCAGGGCCTCAAACTTTGGTAAAGCTTTTTTATTGATCCTCAAGCAAACTTTTCCCCGACGATTTACATGGATCAACATTTATACTGAAGAAACAATAATAGGTATTAATATATTTTTAAGTTAAAAAGTCGCAAATTTGGGCAAAAAGATCGTTTAAATTCTATGAATTTTTCCTTATTATTAATAGGTAGGTACCAACATAGTTTTCTTAATAGTGGAAAACTTCAAAAGGACGAGAAAAAATTATTTATTGAAAAAATTGGCAAAAATAGAAAGTATTTCGATCGCTAAATCATTTTAGTCATTTTGTTCAGGCTGGAAAAATGTCTGTGCCTGAATATTTCGACAAAAAATCAATTTAATGTTTTTTGCCATACGTGTTTATTCGCTTATCTAATAACATAAAGTTTATTATACATATTATATTATATAATGCCAAAATATAAATAATTTTTAAATTAACTGTGTCCTTCTTTAGAAATTTGTACTTTTTTATACAGATTTTTTAAAAGGATAGGTATCTACACTATCTACTACTAATTTTATTTTATATTCAATTATAATAGTAGAAGTAAATTAATTGAATACGTTTCGACAATAAAATTTTGTCATCTTCAGTTCAATTATCATCACCGATTTTTTGGATTTCTAATTTATTTTATATGTTCTGATGTCCTGCAGTTTAATAATTTTTAAAGCTATTTAATAAGCCAATGTGAAATTTACATACAAAATATAATAAAATCTTTTCAGGGAGCATATTATGGATTGAAACCCTTAACTAAATTTTAAATTTTGAGTACTACTTTTGCAAATAAACGATGCAACTTATTTATATAAAGTTGGACGTCCTTAAATGACTCATACATTAAATATTGTTAAGGCTTTCATAAGCTAATGCTTCTAAATTTGACCTAATTATCTTAGTGAATTCTTTTTCCAAACTTCAGGGAATTATAATAATTTATTTTATTTTGGTCTAGCCCCTAGGTTCCGCCATCCTACCGACGTCAGTATAGAAGGGTCAATTCTTAGTAAGCATGGTCAATTATTCTCAGTGAGGTCGTTCGATTCTTAGTAAGCATGGTCGGTGCTTTGTGAGCAGGGTCAATTTTCTGTGAGTAAGGTCGATTCTTAGTGAGCTGAGAATAATATGATGCTACCTTAATATGAATCGACCTTGCTCATTGATCAACTTTTTCAACTTTTGTTGCAGGAAAAAACTTATTCATGTATGTGAGAAAAGGTCAAAGGATCTTCTTAGGTATGTACTAAAAATAAGTAAATAACGTTATGAATACCTAAGTTTGCTTCTAAATAACGATTTATTTATATTTTTTACTATAGCTGCATTAGATGGAATTTTTTAACAAATGAGCTTGTTTTTTTTTCAGTTAGATCGAACAAATCATATTTTTCAAATAAATTGTATCAGGCAAACATATAGATGAGTCGGTTTAGATGATTTGCTAGTCACCAGTTAAATATTTCTGAATCGAGGGTCAGCCGACATTCATGTCAACGCCGGAAGGCTCCATTGTTCGCCCATGGTTCGATGATTTCATTTCATAATAAATCCCGCCTTCAAACAATATTGCATAATATTATAATCATTTATCAAATTCTTAAAAACTGTTCTCCTGGGGAGCTATTGTGTAACTTTTGTGAATGTGTTCATTTTCACATTTTCATGTCATGTGAAAATTTTCACTCAATTGTGTAACATATGGATTCACTCGTGAAATCACTAGGCCACAAAGTAGGGATTTTATTTTTTGTTGGATATTTTCACTTTAAAAATACAAATTAATGCGGATATGAGTTTATATTATGCGGTGTTTGACAGATAAATAACAATGAACGTAAAGAGAATCAAAAATTGATGAAGTATATAAATAAAGTGAACTTTGTAATTTAATTTATCGATCTTATATTATATATTCATAATGTGTTTTTGCGTATAATTATGTTTAAAAAACTTCTCTTAAAAATATTTCAACATTTTCATAGCGAAAAAATATTTTATTTGAATTAGTGAGGAGGGTCGATTCTTACTGAGTCAGATCGATTCTTTGAGAGCAGGGTCGATTTTTAGTGAACAGGATCTATTCTTTGTGAGCAGGGTCGATTTTCAGTGAGCTATCCGACCGACACCAATAGTTTATGTGTCATATGACTAATACACTAATAATGATATTTTATGAACCACAACATATTATTATAGTAAATATACTATTTTCTCAGCGGGGTTTGGCACAGCGATCAGTTTTATTATTTTTCGCTTGCAATCTGCCAGCACAGATGACACGTGTATTACGTATGTATTATGCATAAACCTGAGAGCTTCAGCTAATTTACTACACGGAGCACGTACAAGTATTTAATTACAAGCAAAGCGGCCTTTTATTGTATTTTGTTTATTTTATCTGTAGACTGAACTTTCATAATAACCCACACCACACTATCGTTTGTCCGCGAACGTGCCAGATTATTACTTGCTGACTCTTTTCCTGCGCTACGCTCACTTGTTTTGCTTCAAAAATAGCTTTGTCACGCTGTACCTCCAGAATTTATTAATGCCAGATAAATATTATTTTTACAGATCGTACTCGCGTCTTTTAAAACCCCTTATTTATATAATCAAAGGACACCAAGTTAATAATATATAGAGCATTCCAAACAAAATGAATAGAATCTTTATGTACCCAGCGATGTAGCTTAGTGGTACAGCACTAGACTCGCATTGGGAAGGTACTGGATTCGAATCCCGACGGGGGCAGATGTGGCTAGAACTTTTTCCTACTGCCTTACGTCGAGAAACGGTAATTCCTGTACCGGCCATCTTGTTTGAGGTTTTCCATGGTTTCCCTCAATTATTCCAGATAAATATTGAGATGGTTCCTTAAGCAAGACCATGGCCGCCGATTACCTGTCAAACTCCTATAATGCTCCCAAAATTGCCTACCTTATCCTAATTTCCTATAATTCCTCCATTCGCACATTGCTATTAAAAAAAAAAGTTGAAGTTTAAAAATGTAGAAAACAACGGGAAGTGGTAAAATGGAAAATAGTAATGGTGCGAATGGCGTCTGTTATGACATAATGTCGAGAAACGGACGTTAAACGCATTATTATTATGTTTCAGGAAAGTCGTTTGGGTCAATTAAATTATTATAAATATATTACAATTATGAAATTTAATGTCACTGAAGATGGTCACACTTGACCGAAACGATCGTCTGATAATATAATTTGATTAATAATAAAAAAATTTGGGTATCAGGTCTACTGAAATATATTTATAATAAAATGAATAAAGTTTATTTCACACTTGACGCTTCCTTCTGTTGCTGAATTATTGAATATTTGCTTCAAATGAATTGACAATAATTCATAGGCATTTTACGAACTGTTTTAGTACGAAATAGAGAAAGATGGGGTAAGGCGGGGTTAAATAAAATATCGAAGTTTGAAATTTTGTGCTGGTGTTGTCCTGATTCGGGTCAATAGGCCGTCGTTGGTTGGAATTGCTTCCTAACGTTTCGCTAGCACGAGTGGCGAGCTTCTTCAGAGGTCCTTCCATCTCCGATGCTGGATGTAGAATTCTACACCAGCTCATCAACTGGCCGCGAAAGCCTCAACCAATTTGAAATTTTGTAATTAACTTTCAAAAATTACATAAACTTTCGTTCATTATCATTAATATTGTTTATATCAAAACTCAAAATAAAAAATAATCTGCGAAATGAGATCCCATTTTACCTCTTTACCCGTTTTGCTTCACCTTCCAATACTTAATATTAATTATTTTTTGATGATTCTATATTATGAAACGTGTTGGTTAGTGTTTAAAAAACATAATCGTGCAGCTTCCGCACTTTATTTTCTAGATTCTAAAATATAATATATGTGTGAGTCCCCGCGGAGTCAACAGTTTATGTGAATGTAGCATACCTTTATAACATAAACGAAACAAAAGACAATCTGCCTATTCACAGCTCACCGCTGAGGATTCACTTGTTGAAATATTAAATGTCTACTTGCAGTGACTCTCTTCTGTTTCATGTTAATTTGTTCTCGTTTCTCTACTCTAAACTCTACGCTCCACCATCCACAGGGATGCAGTAAATCGATCATAATATTATGTGCAAGTGTCAAACATCTCCGAAAAACTAACATTTTTTTAAATAAACATTTTCCTAGTCATTTGTAGATTTTTGACGTTTTGGTGTCAATTAATATAATCTGCTTAGTCAGAACAGATTAAGAAGAAGTATTGTAGAAGTTCTGTTATCCGTGAGCGAATTAACCGACCTATTCATGCGTGTTTACTGCAAGCTTTGTATCCATTCCAAAAAACTGTAATATTGTTAATACTGAATTAATTAAGATAAGAATCTTTCGGGCTTAGGAGCCTTGGTCTACTGGAATGACATCTTCTTCTTCTTCCAGACGTTTCGCTTGCAACTGCGGCAAGCATCTCCAGTGGTGTGTTCGACGTGGTCGTAGTGAAGAACACCGAAAGATTCTTATCTTAATTCTATTAACGCCGGCCGTTATAATACTGAATGAGTTATTGGACTGGAAGTTTCAATGAAATCAGCATAAATTATAAGATGGTCGTGGACAAACATGGCAAAGGCCTGGAGAAAGATTGACTGTTTTGCAATAAAACCATTCGACGTGGGTCAAGAATGTTCTCGGAAAGCATTCATACATAGTTGTAGAAATATTGCTGGCAGCAAATCTTTTCCAGGCCTTCGCAGTTCGCTATACTCGTTCATAGATTCTAGAGTGATCTGTCGATTCTTAGTGAGATCAGTGAGAATCGACCAGATCATTAAGAATCTAAGTCGATTCTTAGAGATCTTGGTCGGTTCTTAATGATCTGGTCGATTCCTAATGATCTGATCGATTCTTAATGATCTGGTCGATTCTCAGAAACGGGTCGCCTTTGACAAAAAAATTTTTAGGTTCCATGGAAAAATATATTTTGCGATCTCTTATCTGCGAGGAATAAATTACAAACCGGTAATCATATTTGATAGAAATGTTATTAACCACCCTAAGAAGTAATTTTAAAAAAATCAAAAAATGCCTCTAAAAAGGAATAATTTTTTCCTTTGTTTTACAACCACCTTCTCTAACTACATTTAAATAAACAACTATGACTATAGAGAAATATTTGAGCGGATATCTGCGTAAAGAAGGACGTGTTAGTAAAATTAAGGATAAAACTATTTTATCCTTTTTAGAGGTATTCTGATATCTTTTTGGGATGGTGTTTTATGCTTTTAAATTATTTATGTATCATTATATTTAAGTCATACAATATTCAATTTATCCAAGTGTGCAAGCTTTCACGGCCGGCATTGTTCCAAGTCTTCATGGTTCCGGGCTTGTACATAAACACACACAGAATTTCAACCGAAAAGATGAAGGCCTCAATCTCAGTAAAACCTGGTCACCAGCACTCCGACATACAAAACCAATGACCAATCGTACAAGGACGGGATACGACCGAGTAGAGAACTCACCACCACTACACACTGCGCAGTTGACCAATGGCAGAGAGACGGACTACGACCGAACAGAGAACACACTGGCACTAGGTATAAAAGAAGGGAGAACCCCAGTCACCGACACACTGACCTGTGAGCCGCCAAGGAGGACACTTCGACCGCTGCCACATCGCCTTTGAGAATGTCTACCGCAGTTGTAGACGAAACGTCAGGTAGAAATGCCACCGGACCACGGCCTACAAGCCCGGAAACCATGAAGACTTGGAATATTCAAATTAAAAATACATTAAAGATTAAAAAGATCAGAAACTGTGTAAGGGTCAGTAACTGCTACATAGCTATCTTATTTATACAGAAGAATTGTATGTGTAAAAATTATTATCATTAAATGTCCATCCTTTAGCATAAGTCACACCTTAAATCGGACGATAATAATCGAGAGTTGAAACACCAGGGTTCACGTACATCCGACAGTCGCAGTGTTGTGTTAGCAGCGCGCGCGCGCTTAGCCGTGCTTAAAGCACTGCTGATGACTTCTTCTTCCATGATAGAGCGCGCCGATGCGATGCTCATTTGCTAAACATGGCGCGTCGCGACGGAAATCCGGGCGCCCGCTACGACGACAGCGTTGTCTGTATACTATCTACTCTCAATGTCTACTATACTCAGTACGACGACAAAGCATCGTATCGCCGCTCTATAGGGATGGTCAACTGGATGTCTTTAGATGATCTTGTAGTAAGCTGTCTGAGTAATTATAATAATTAAGTTACCAGTGAATTAGTCGATTACAACAGTAATTTAGTAAGTCTTCATGGTTTCCGGGCTTGTAGGCCGTGGTCCGGTGGTATTTCTACCTGACGTTTCGTCTACAACTGCGGTAGACATTCTCAAAGGCGATGTGACAGCGGTCGAAGTGTCCTCCTTGGCGGCTCACAGGTCAGTGTGTCAGTGACTGGTGTTCTCCCTTCTTTTATGCCTAGTACCAGTGTGTTCTCTGTTCGGTCGTAGTCCGTCTCTCTGTAATTGGTCAACTGCACAGTGTGTAGTGGTGGGGGTGAATTCTCTACTCGGTCGTATCCCGTCCTTGTACGATTGGTCATTGGTTTTGTATGTTGGAGTGCTGGTGTCCAGGTTTTACTGAGATTGAGGCCTTCATCTTTTCGGTTGAAATTCGTTGTGGTATTTCTGTGGCCTCTCTGTATATTCTTGGTCTATGGCTTGGGTTTCTTCGAAGAGGATCTTATGATTGTCCAGAGTCAAAGTGTGATCGGCTATGGCAGATTTTTCCGTTTGTCCCAGTTTACAGTTTCTTTTGTGAACAATGCCGGCCGTGAAAGCTTGCACACTTGAGTAATGTAGTAATCCATTTTTAGCAGAAAAAAGTCAACTATGACATTTAGTCTAACGTATCTTTAAAATAGAATTTGCAGACTTCATATATATATCGACTGACATGTAACTGCAGTGTGACATTGACAGTTAACCCTTAACAATATCAGGTATTTTAAAGTTACTACCTATAGATGAAAAAATTAAATGGGAGTTACATATACAGGGTGTTCTACAGGTAGTACAAGTCAAAAGAAGACGATGGGTGTTAATAAACCTTAAGAAAAGTTGCATGATAATTTTGAAGCACTTTCCCATATAGTAGCATCATGTTAATTAATTTAATGTTAGAATTTAGATAATCATTTTCGTCTCTTATCATTCAACTTTTACTAATAACAAATTAGTTGACCAAGAGTACCATGTATAATATCTATTTTAAAAATTGATATGGAGAACTATAGTACATGACTTCCACGTTCCAAAATCAATTTTCAATATAATTTTTAATTGAGAAATTTCAGTGGAATTTGACAGAAAGCCCTTGTGCAATATTATTGAATGTACAAATGTTCTGCCCGGCTTCGCCTGAGTAAAGTTTAGAATAACAGCTTTTTTGTCATTCTATACCTATAGATATATAGTGATTATATCTAGAAATACTCACTCATTTCCCTTTTACCCGTTCGGATAGGTTTTCTGAAAAACCGTTAAATTTTTAATTATTTACATTTTAAACAGAGTATTTTTTCCGAAGGTCACGTTTCTAGTTCAAGCGATTTCAGATACGCGTACGCTCAAGAAAGTCCGTTTCAACCCCTTTGGATGCAAAAATATCTTAAATTTTTCGAACACACATCTCTTCAATTTTTACAAAAACTCATGTCGAATGTCGAATTCAAGCGGTTTCGAAAAAGACCGATACTGAGACCTTCATATAGAGATCGAGACGAGACCACATACTAGCGAGATCGAGACCGCAACGCTATTCTAGTCTCGATTTTGTCTCGGCGAGTCCAGATTACTATTTATAGCTATAAAATAAATAGCTCACAACAAGGGCTATAATATAGTAAAAGTTAAAATATGAACTGGACAGCCCTGGATTATAACGCCGGCGTACAGCGGTACTGTTATCGCGATTATTCACATACTTAGTGAGGATTTAAATTCATAGCGTATTGTCACGATTCTGCAAACGCAATAATATGTTAGCTCTCACTAGCTGCTATACTGTATGTTGGCTGTTAGCTATACTATAACTACGTATATTAGGTATATAATAATAATAATAATATAATGATAGTTACATACAATGCCTACAGTATTGATCAGAAGTATAAGTAAATGGAACGAAAGACATAAAATCTGCTATACTTATTATCGAAGTTTTACAGGAAGAGAACTGGTTCTAAACAGTCATCAGAACTATGCTATTCAATAATAACTGTTCTTAATGGACGAGTTCTAAAAAATAAATTCTTAAAGCACAATTTCTTAAACCATAAGTTCTTAAAGCACAAGCCCTGATAAGAGTAAAATCTACCATAAGAGTTCAAAACATCGATAAGTTTTTACGGAAAGGACCGTTAAAAGACAAAACATTTTAATCGGCCGCTATAGATATACAGTCAGTGAAATAGACAAAGACATCAAAGACAGAGACAGCAAATATATAGATATACTTACAGTCAGTGAAACAGACAAAGCCTTCAAAGACAGAGGCAGCAAACAAAATACGTTAGAAAATTTAGAATTTTCAGAATTAGAAGTTCGGCGTCATAGACGTCCCGATCCTATATTTTTGAAGATAGGAGGTTCGGATAAACGCCAAATGGAAGACAAAGAATCAGATTACAATTCCTTCAATTGAATTTTTGACAAAAAATTTTACCTACGTGTGAAAAATTACCTAATTTATTATTATTTTTTTAAGTTGTAAGTTTTTCCAGAAAAATGTTTTTCAATTTTTCACTTGAGGGACCTGTAGTGTAATTCTTGGTCCTGCATATTTTGGCGTTTACCCAAACCCTTTAGTTAAAATAGCGTCGGGAGATCCACTTTTAGTGCCTCTTTTTTAGACACATAACTAAATTTCTTAAAGCCGGCCATCACTTTTAAACAGCCATTCATTAGTGTTTATGGTACGTGCTCGAAGTAATTATTAAAAAAAACTGTTGTTTTTAATTTTTTATTTATTTATTGTAAATTATAGACGCGTCGACAACTTATGTCATTAGCGTCTTGATTACATTAAATAACAACACACTTAAAACTAAATGAAAATAACCTATAATAATAATCTATAAAAAATAAGTCTGTTAATAGTTAACAGATCGTTAATGAAAAGTAGAAGGTTTTAAATAATTGATTATTTAGCAAAAGTTATTTAGGTTTAGTACAGGTCTTTAGTAATCTGTTATTAGTAACAGGTCTTCAATAACCTATTATTTGATAATAACCGTATTTTTAGTAACAGGTCTTAACTTGTTCTTTTTAAACAGCATAAAGCGGTTTTTTTTCCGGCAACAGTTACTACTTACTATAATCTTTTCTTTCCCATTTGCAACTAATATAGTAATCGCGATATTCTTGGACAAGAATAGAGGATCTGTTTACGATTATCATTGATACGTAAATAGATCCTCTATTCTAATTGAAGAATAAAACGATTACTATACATATATCTGTTGGTGGGAGACAGTATAACATCTCTAACTCGAATTGGAGTGCTCCTCTGTTCCGGTAAGCAAGATAGAGAGAGCTGGTATAAAGAAAACAATATTATTATAATAAGAGAAAGAGATGGCGGCGGCACAAACAGACGATATAATATATTAAATTAGAGCGTGTCTCATTAACAACGTTTCGCGCCTCCCTTAGGTTGGCGCGAAAACGTGTGCTGCGGCTCCCGCCCAACCGCCTGCCGCCCGCTTCGGACGCGCCGTGGAATAGGAAATAAGAGTAATTACAGTGTTTTAATGTCTCGGCAATTAGTTATCTCTCGTGCGAACGCGGGGAGATACGCGATATCATCTAGGGATGCAACCAACACTGCCAACTTTTCTATTTGTCTCGATTTTTCCGCGACGTTCACCGGAAAAACAAACGGTCGGACACAACTCTAGAGTTTCCCATAATACGAGTAGGCTTGTACAATGTACATCGTCACCTTCACAGAATTTTCTTCCCTGCATTTTTTACAAGTAACTACTCAAGACATCTCATTGGGTTGAGTGGAAGAGCAGCATAGCTGAACTCCGCCCTAATAAAGGCAATTATTATTATTATTATTATTATATACCGGTAATAAGGGAGTATCCATGTGAAAAATTGAATATAATATTAAAATAATTGTATACCTCAGATGATCTCTCCTTTTTTAACCGACTTCAAAAAATGTTTGTTACCTCATAACTCAGTCATTTATAAACCGATTTTGAATTTTTTTTTTATTTGAAAGGATATACTTTCAGATTAGTCCCATAGAAATTTCATCAAAATCGGTTCAGTCGTTCGGCAGATTTTAATAAAAGTGAGTAACGGCGTGTGATTCTTCTAAGGTGAATGCCACGTTTTGACATTAAAAAGTAAAAAATAAAAACTTTTTAACAAAAAATAAAACCTCTTTCAAAAAACCACTAAAAAGAGGAACATAATGAAATTTTTAGGTCTGCACCAATTTAATAAAATCTGAAGTTGGTTAAAAAGAAGATATTAATCACTATACTATACTTTTTAACCGACTTCATATTTTATTAAATTGACACAGACCTCAAAATTTCATTATTTTTCTCTTTTTAGAGGTTTTTTGAAGGAGGTTTTATTTTTTGTTTAAAAGCTTTTTATTTCGAAACCGGTTAAAAAAGCACGTACGGTCGTAATCTAAAAATACTTTCAAAAATTATTAATAAACTGCCTACCTTGGTCAGTGGGGTATTTTATTCGGTTGTTGAATGTTTACCTACAGATGGCATGGTATGTTAAATAATGGTATTTTGCTATAAATTCAATTTTATGCTATGTATTTTACTAGGTATTTATTGACGAATTGTACCACATTATGTTCAAAAAATGAAAATTTTCACAATTTTTTCAGTTTTTTTTCTTTGTTTGTTTCATATTTTTAAATTCCTTTTTCCCCATAAATCCAGTTTATTGACTGCAAATTGTCATGGTTCTCAGAATTAATCGAATAAAAGACCTAAAAAATTTCATAAATGACTGATCTATTTCATTTGAGATGGAATTTTCCCATCCATACAAAATGTAAGCCAGTAAAGCTCTGTAAGAGAAGTAAGTTAACGCAGTAACCGTTATACTAACAACAGGCGGCTGTTTGTTTGTAGGCCGGTACCTTAGTTATAATAATAATATGTAGTATTATAGTACATACAACCGACGTCTTCCATGCCGCATCACCCATGCCTCGTCTCTTTAAAAGCGCTAGCGCTCGGTACACCACTGTAATCACTATTATTTTGCTGAAAGACATTCATACCTTCTCACAAACCTGCCTTCCATATGCAGAACTATTAGAACCATTTGTTGGACAATAGTCGTACAGTTCGACCGCCATCAACAGAACTGGATAACTTTTCTCATTCACAAATTTGAGTCCGAAGTGCAGACACTTTTGCTGGAAAGCGTTTGTAAGGTGACGGTCGAACTGTATTCACTCACTTTACTTTCCACATGTAATTCTTTAGGAATTGTCTCAACACCCTAACAAATCCTAACAAATAATAAATTAAGGAGGTCCCCATAAAAAAAAAAATTGAGCCGTCGTGGGACGCCTGACAGATGTGAAAAATCAGCCCTGTGAGAAATGTAGTGTAACGGTACGGAACCCTTGTAGCGTGAGTTCCACACTCACTTGACCGGTTTTTTAGAATTTGCCGCCTGACCGTTCTGTAGTTGTAACCGTCCGCTACCACTGCGACTTGGAGCGTTACTCTATTTGGACCAGCTATTGTCGCGTGAGACAGATATGATACATTTGCCGCTATTTCCTACCGTAAGCTCTTCTCTAATTACCGCAGCTTTCTAAACTTTATACTTATATTGTCGGCTATCACAATATGTAGTCGTTGAACAGCCATAATAAATTATTCCTACTAACGACTGATACACCGGTTACGGGATGTTACATTTCATTACTGCACATCTCTTTTTCTCTTTTCTGCAAAATCACTTTTCTGTTTTCTTGTTTGTTTTGGAACAAAATTTGTGTAGAATTAAAGTTCAGTTTCGAGCGTCTTTGTCTCTGGTTTAGGATGTCCTAAACGGATTGAAAAATTGTCATTAAATTTTCTACTCCTCTTATAAATATACGTACTTATTTAATTAAATACATGTATATTGTATACTAGCGGTCCGTCCCGGCTTCGCCCGGGTGGTATGTAATTATGATTTAATAGCGGTCACCCATTGCTCCGCTCACGTTTATTTAGTATATTGTTAATTTGTTATCCCCCCTGCGTAGCTTTCTATTAGTGAAAGGATTTTTAAAATCGGCTTAGTAGTTCCAGAGATAAGAATTTATGATTTATTACCCCCCCCCCCGCGAGAATCTCTCCCCCTGCGTAACTTTCTATTAGTGAAAGAATGTTTAGAATCTGTTTAGTAGTTCCAGAGATAAGAATTTATGATTTATTACCCCCCCCCCGCGAGTACCCCCTCGCGAGAATCTCTCCCCCTGCGTAGCTTTCTATTAGTGAAAGAATTTTTAGAATCGGTTTAGTAGTTGCAGAGATAGAATTTATGATTTATTACCCACCCCCTCTAATTTTTTTGAAAATAAAATACAACCCATGTTTCTCGCTGATAATGTAGCTTTCTATAGGTGAAAGAATTTTTGAAATTGGCACAGTAGTTTTTGAGTTTATTCATTACAAACATACACACACACAAAAATACAAATCTTTCCTCTTTATAATATTAGATAACTAAAAATAGGACAAAAATGAAGAATACCAAAATCGCGAAACCCGAGTCGTTTTCGGGTAAATTCGGATATACGCGACATTACACGTATACTAAGCACCAGTATATATTTGGGTATAAGGATACATAAATACGGTATCCAATCCATTTAGGAAAACTGCAATCCAAACTTTCCCGTAGTATCTACGTGTAATGTCGCGTGTATCCAAATTTCCTCGAAAACGGCACCGCTTTCGGGATTCTAGTATTCTTCATTGTTGTCTTATTTCTAATTACAGAATACATATCCAAGCGTTGGGGAGTGAATATTGATTCATCCTGTATAAAAAATGGCACAACAATTTTTTAAATTGCGATAACTGCATTAATAATTTGATCGTATCACAAAAATAAATTTTAAAATTGACGTTTTTCACTAAAAACTGAGTTTCAAATTAGAGTTATATTCAAAAATATTCATATATATTTTTTATGGTTTATATTGGGAAAAAAACTGAAAATTCGACATTATTATTATTTTTGTATTTCCGCAATGCACTAAAATACATATTTCTGTGTAAATTTCAACTATATTGAGGTATCTACCCTGTTGTTGAAATAAATAAATAAATAAATAATTTTTTTAAATGTTAACTAAGCACAGACCCCTTGGTACACATACCAGTAGAGAAAAAGTTTTGTCTCAAAGAGTCAAAATATGAGTTTTTCTTGCAGACATGAGAAATTTATTATTTGATCCTTGAAATTTGAACAGTGACGTCCCACATCAGTGTTTTGGCGACAGAAAAAATAATTATTTTCTAGACAAAGTTCGAAAAACAAAAAAAAATAGTTCTATCTATTGGAGAGTAAAAAATCATGCAAATTCCTTACTCCATTTTACTATAATATTCTGTAAAATATTGTTCTCGTGCAAGCACAAACACCCGGTACATAGTTTAATTTCTTTGGCATAATATGACAACGGATGCAAACTTTATATATTCAAATTTTATATCCTTACTTTAGAATTAGAGAAAGTTTACCGGATCCAAAATTATTAAAATGATTCATACCTTTGAATTCAACAGTTTTATTTTCTATGACGGAAGTTTTTATGGCTTGTCGTGAATTTAATCCATTAGTTTCGAAGAATTGTAATTATAGAGTTAGTGTGTTATTATTAAAGATCGGACAATTTACTGTGTAACAGGACTGGACTCGAGAAATTCGAATTTGCGATTAAGGAACGGTATCAAAAATAAAATTTTTTACTTAGTATATGTGTCATCCACCTAAAAATAAACCCGAGATTTAAAAAAAAATGGGTGTGTACTTATGACCACACGACAGAAGTGAAAACTTCAGATTTTCTAATTTTAAAATATATATATAATTTTTTAATCACACAGTTTATTCAAAAATACATTAAAATCGACCTACACAATTAAATTTAATGAATATAATACCTTAACGATAATATTGAGTTTTTAGTGTCATCTATTAGCACACTTATGAACTACATACTATAACCAGCATATTGCAAATACGTTTTCGTGTTTGAGCCGAGTAGCTCCGATTGTCAGCGTCGGGTGTGTTTCACATCACTGTTGTTAACAGCCCAGGCAAAGTGCGCCTAAGGAAGTTTTCACTTCAAAAAGCATTTAAATATTTATTAAATCTATTATCGATTTATTTATTTATTTATTGTAGATTATAGACGCGTCGACAACTTAGGTCATTAGCGTCTTAAATTACATTAAATTACAACTAACTTAAAACTAAATAACATCACAAAACATCCATGAGCGCAGGTGGGTTTCGAACCCACGACAGTCTAGTCTAGAGGCTGGTACCAAGTACGCTATTCACTAGGCTATACTGCCCTTTCTATTATCGAGTGAGTGGCGTATGATTTCGAGAAATAAATACACACTCAATCCGGGCCTGTTTTAAAGCAAACCTTCGGTTTCTGCTTACTGATTATAGAATTAATGTTGCCCTGAAATTTTGTAAAACTATTTCGTTTTCTCTTATTATTTAATAATCAGTGTTGAAAATAATATAGAGTTAAAAACTTGTCGATAAACTAAATTTTCCTATAAGGATATTTTAACTTAAATATTTATGTTTTCTTTCATTGCATGATTTTTATTGAAATTATGATTTATAGGACAAATATTATGTTTTTTAAAATATCAATTTTTAAAACTTGAAATGTTTGATATTTAGTATGGTTACAATTAAGGAATTTTAGAAAATAAATAAATGTCTTTATTGATAAAAGGAATTAAGTTTTATCAAAAAGCGTGAAGTTTAGCTTAAATCATGTGGCACTGCATTTTTTTAGAATATTCAATGAGTTTGATGAGTTAAAAGTACCTACCTATATATTTACAACTAACTACAAAAAGTGTCTTCAAAATCGGTCCAATGGTTTATGAAATAAGCGTCTTAGAAGCTCTGTGTACAAACTGAATTGAGGTACTTGACCATTTTTTCCTTTTGGAACTTACCTTAAAAAAATTAATGCGTTTACAAATGTATTTTTTTTGAACGGAATATTAAACACATGGCAAGTAATACTTTGAATCTTTGAATCGATATCATCGTGTGCCAGTGGCTCGTTACCATCAACAGGAATGTCACGTGTAATTAATAAAGCGTAATTGTAAGGCATATTACTACAAGTTTTTTTTCATTATCCGTGTGATCGACACAATAATATGCGAACCTAAAGACGCCGGCATTAAATAAATAATAATAATAAAGTCTCTGATACAGATCGGACAGAAAAAAAATAGTGGTATAAGGCTGTGTCGCCTTCTTCGATATGAAATATTATGAAAGCTGTAATCCGCTTTCCAGTTTATGAATATACAGTATCAGTCTTCTTAAGTGGTTTCTAGTCCTTTTGCAGCACCTGTTTTCAACTGTTACCAATCCCCACTTCTGAACGCAACAA
The DNA here is from genome assembly GCA_039654895.1 of Mongoloraphidia duomilia. Taxonomy (NCBI): domain Eukaryota; kingdom Metazoa; phylum Arthropoda; class Insecta; order Raphidioptera; family Raphidiidae; genus Mongoloraphidia; species Mongoloraphidia duomilia. The sequence goes on along the minus strand of CM077524.1, from coordinate 42,243,996 downwards.
TTTCTCCCTCGCTATTTCACTATTCACCGCTTGATAATTGTTGTGAATATACTCTGGACATACGAGTATAAGAAGGAAAAATCATTATGATTTAATTATTTTTAATTAGTGTATCATATTTTTTTTTATTATTTAGTAATTTACGAAGAAATAATATTAGATGTACATACGTTGATGTTGAACACACAAATACGTGTGCATGTTTTTTTCTTTTTTTTCAATTCAAAAACATACATCAGGTAGTGCACTGATAAAGTATTTCTTCCACGAAAAGATTCTGTCAAGCCATAATCTAATAATTTCGTTTGCATTTGACGTCATTAATACTAACGCCATCGATTTATAACTGTGAGGCTGTCGATAAGTTAGATTAACAATATAGTTGGTTTGAACTAAGAATAAATTCTACAGAAGAAGATCAGAGTTTTCTTTCTTTACAGCCCCGTAGGCGCTAACTTAATGTACCATAAAACGTATAAATATGGCGCCTGTTCAAAATACATAAATGCGACGTCCCAAAAAAATTGCATTGGTGATCCATATGTAGGTGGAATATTGGGAAGATAAAAAAATACGGGAAGTTAGCGAACGGAACACTCGGTATAAAGAGAAAGACGAAGAAGAACAATATGCAATGAAAAGCGGGCTTGTCGCCGTTCGCCGGCGTGTGTTTTCTTTTAGGCCGTCTAAACATTCACCGCTGTTCTTATCAATGGGAACGGAAATTGTTAAAATGATTGCTGATTCTCGATAGCACGTTTCTACAGTTAAACTCCGCATTCGTCAAATAATTCACGACTATTGGGACTTGACGGAAAACGTATGACATCTGGTGGCAGAAAATTGGTACCATTTAAGAATACAATTTAATTGACAGCTTGCCATATTGCTTATGTGTTATTATTTGCTGTTTGTCGCGAATAATAATAATAAGTAATAATGGAATTTGCAAAATTTTCACCTCGAGTAAAATCAACGTGCCGAATAGTTTGTGTTGTTTATTTATTTATTGTAAATTTTTGACGTGTCGACAACTCAGGTCATTAGCGTCTTGATCACATTAAATAACAACTCCCTTAAAACTAAATGACATCACAAAATATCCATGAGGGGAGGCGGAATTCGAACCCACGGCAGTCTGATCCAGAGGCCGCGATGCTTACCACTGGACCACACTGTCCTCAGTTTTTGTTGTAAAAGACTGAAAGTCGTATCATCGTTTTCCACCTGCAAAAAAAACGATTTGTAACATTACAAATAAACTCGGAAATTCTGAAAAAGTTGCTGTACTTACTGCATGGACATAATATTTTAATAAATAAAATAAAATTTCTGTTAACGTGTGCGATGCCGCAGATAACGGCTAGTATTAAATATTTATATTATATTTGCTTTCCTATGTAAATCTGTTTCACGATTCTGCCATATTGATTACGTCACAAATAAACTCCTCCCATGTTAGATCCCAATAGGTCGACGCATCATAGTTGAAGCAGCATGTATTCGCTGCCCAATTGCAAAAACAAATTTTCCTGAAAATTAATGTCATTAAAAGCCTATGTATAAAAAATATGTTTTGTAGCTTGATTTAGCAGCTTTAAATTAAAGTCCATACAAATTTTAGAGTAAACACATCAGTTCCCAACCACGTACCTATGGTCTACCACTTATGTAATAATTGTCATAATAAAGTATTATTATATCAATTAGGTATGCTATTAATTTTTCTCAAGTTTCGTATTTTACTGACAATATACTCCATCGTTAAGAAGAAAAATTAGAAAATATTAATTTGCAAGTGAGTTACACATATAATGTTGCTTTATATGAAATTCACATGCAAATAAATATTTTCAAATTTCTCTTCCGATAGAATAAATATCATCGGTAAAATACGGCAATAGAGGTGTAGAATAATATTATAATTTTTTTAAATACATATTATGTTACGTAACATCAAATTTATTATTTCGCCGTCCAAAGTAAAGAAAATGTGAGTGGTTGGAATTCGATGCGTTAACCCTGATAAAAGTCTAAAAACCAGTCTTTCAACTGTACTTCTTTTTTCTCTACACTATTTTCGGCAAATTGTTTGCATGTTTACTTTAAGAAAAATCTAATAAGTTTATTATTAAATATTCAGTTATATATTTGTTGTACATGTTATCTCCTTAACAATTTAATTAAAGCTAAAACACAGGTTACATTGCTAGATTCGTTCGGTTTGATTGTGGATTTATTAGCCTGTCATCTGATAATATCAAAACTCGGATAGATGTGCCGGCTTTATTACGGCCCAATATGCATATTTATGTCTATTTCCTCTTCACGCATGCTCGTAAGTCAATATATTTATCTACAGGCTACAAAGCAAAATTGGAATTACCCGCGCCTCCACCGTATGGTGTGGAAGAGCGGGTATATCTAAAACCAAAACAAAAGTACCTCTACTACCTATATATTATTTAAATGGAATCTTTGAATTAAAGACACTATATTTTTTTTACAGGTATTTTACAGTAATTTTATCGAAACAAATAATTATTCTAAAATCACTCCAATATTGTCATAGTTTTTGTGGGGCCATCAACGTATTCATTTTGTTTCTAATTGCGTTATTATACAATTTTCCGAATAAATAACGAACTGCTTCGAAGGATTTTCTCTATCAGATACATCTATCCACAAAATAAAATAATAAATTTTGTAAGTAACAAGGTGTTAAATTCTATGGTATAATTAGTTATTTATTGCTATTGTCATACCCTTAATAAAACACTGCTAAACTATTAACAATAAGGTTTATTTTGTATATGTGTTTAATCATAAATCTTAAAGCTGCCGACCAAAAAACGGAACGGAACGGAAACATACGAAACGCTTAATTGTTTTTATCTATGTATTCAAACATTAATATTAAATTTTAAATCAAGATTCTCGAATTTTGGAAAATATGCAAAGCGTGACCAGATATAGAGCTATATTGAGTTGATACGCGTGAAAACATTAATAAAGGGAGATGTGTCTATAGCACTTGATAATAAAATGTTTACTGTTATTTCTGTTTTTCTCAAAATATATTATAAATGATAACATTTTTGTTATTGATATTATTTCTATTCACACAATAATTACCAATACCTATATGCTAACTTCTACAAATTTCAATTCACGTCAAACAAACGTCACCCGCCGCGCCATTACGCCCGCCGTTTCCCCTTACCACCCGCCACGCCGGGCGGAACCTGCCAGATAAACGAATCGCCGTGCCGTGTATAGTTCTAGCTATTGCTGCCAGAGCACAGCTCCGCCGCTAGTGTAGTACATACCCCTTGTTGCAATGTCAATAGTTCTACGCCAGTGAACCTAAATCGGTAGTACAATAGTCGTCACCCTGACTGCAGCGCCAGTACATTTTATTCGTGTAACATTTTAATGTAAACCTTTTTTAATTTTTTTTTTGTTACTTGCTCTACTACAGTTTATACCTACATTTATTGTTATCAATTTTTCACTAAAAGAAAAAAAAACAGGTGTGTCTGTATCGCGGGTACAGAGAGATGACCTGAATACCGTTAAACACAATTAATGTAATCGTTGTCATGGAAAGGAATAAATCCACTTTTATTTATTTTATAAAAATGTTCATTAATTTTTATTTTCTTATATTTGAAATTGTTATCCAATACCACCTACCTATACATTTTCATTATTAAAAAAAATATTAAAAACCTTTGGGATTCGAACCTGAGATTGGCGTTTATACCTGTCATAGTTATACATGCTATTTTTTGTTTCACATGTCAACCACTTCCGACTATTTCTGTTTCATCTAATATTTCTAAATGTCACTCCAGTATGAGACATTACTAAAATTAATAAATATAATAATGACATCCCATGTTAATTACCAAAGAACGCTTGTCATTTCTTTTTGACAGTACAATTATTTAAAAAAAATTACAAGATTTAGAAAAAACTTTGTTTACAAAACTTTCTTTAAAAATTAATATAATAATATAATAATTATAAATCGTTACGAAAAGTACACCGTTACAATTGAAAAATATAGTTATAGAACATATCGTTTCCACACAGGCGCCAATTTTTCCCAAAACAATGGGGTAATCCTTATTTACAATCAAACATTCAAACAGATGAACAGAAACACGTTTTTGCACTTCAAGGATCTCAAGTAGGGAAAATATTGTAAAATTGAGAAAAATGAATTTTTACATAAATTTTTACCATTTCGCACTTGTGGAGTTGGAAAGGTAAAATTCAACACTGCTGTTGTGCATACAGTCTTGTGTAACTGTAGAATTACGATTTTATTTGTATAGTATCTATATTGATTAAATAAAAAAACTTTCATGCAATATTTAATTTAAAAACTAGGTATTAGGTTCCCTTGCCGCACCTTTTATTATGAAATAAGAGACGAGTTTGCATTTGAAGGATATTATATGATATTTCATAATTCCATAACCTATTTGTGACATTATTTTGTTATGATTTTACAAACTTTCATTGTTAGGAATGGTTGAAGATAATAGATTAGTGAAAGCTTCTTTGTCCCAGTCAACACGCGGTATACAACAATGCATACTATTTTAGGAAGTTATAAATTTGTACAGCAAGCGAGCCAAACTCTCGCTTCCAAGTCACTGGCGAATTTTCATAGAGTCGAACACGCGATCTCTCGATTCGTCAGATACATATATTATATGCATGTAGCACATACATGTGTTACTTATGTATATAGATATAAACCGGTGTATCGCTGTGTAAATGAAAATACTTTTTGTGGGGGCTTCTGAACAATTTAAATTAAAATTTAATAATATTTTCTTACAAATTAAAAAAAATTATTTTGGTATTTTACGTATAAACTGTCCCAAAAATATTGGTAAAATTTGGTAGTCATATTTTGAAGACAAAAACGGTATCTCATCTAAATGGCGTTTAATTTCGGAAATTCTCAAGGAATGTGTGCTCTTAAAATTATCGACGTTGTTTCTGAGATACCTGTATACTTTTGTAAAAAAAAATTGGCTTGAATTATTGCAAAAAATTGTGTTTTTATTTCTAATAATTTCGTACAGCATTTAAGCGCAGAGCAGGGAAATTTTGACATCGAAAAGAAAGGTATTTTTTTGTACGGTGCTGTACAAGAAAGCAATGTTGTGGAAAAAAATTAGCCGATACTGGTGTATAAATTTATGCATAACTAGGTATACCTTCCGACGACCGTTGACAAATTTTTGAAAACTTAAAAGGAGACAAAATATATTTGTAGCGTGAAATTTGAATTAATTCTTGTGCAAAATTAAAAATTCAAAGAGCAGTTATGAATTATTAATGGCCATACTTGCCCCAATGTAGATTAAGAAGAGTTAACTGAAATTTAATCATGGATTTTGATTTTTCAATTTTTTTAAAAATTACCTCATTTTGGATATCCAGTATAAATCCTGTATACATTTATCACGAAAGGTTCTAAAGGAGTGTCCTCACTGAAGACTGGTGTTCAATGTACACAGAAGGCATGTTTTGTGGCACATGCTATGGCTTCCATAAAACTTTAGTTTGTGCGCAGAGATTGTCAGGTTATGAGAGACGGGTGTCCAGTTTACACAGAAGGCATGTTTTGTGGCATGCCTATGACTTCCATAAAACTTTGGTTAGTGTTCATAGGTGGTCAGGTTGTAATAGAATCTACTGTAGTAAAATACAATTGATTTTATTTCTCTTTTTGTTTGAAAGTAACAAGAGTTCAAATTTTATTTATTTTTGAGAAACTAAACATCTAATCTACAACTTTTTAAATCGAGAGAGAAATATGATTTGATACAGCGTATCTACTTCTAAAAACTCAATCATTTTCAAAAATTAGTCTAGAAAATCATTATAAGTGAATATAGTTACATGAAACAATCAATATTGTTGAATGATAATTAATAATATAAGCACAGAAATGTCACGAATGGATTCTGCGAAAGAATGATCTTGCAATAGCCATATAGCGATATCATGGGAAAATGCATAGAACGTCAATAAATTTTGTGATTTAATCTACAGTTCTAGATCTTTCATTATGACACATGTTCAATTTTCTATATCGAAAAAATATTATATTTGTGTCCAAATATCACAAATTTACGTAAATTATATTTTTATATGGTTTAGAATTCTAAATAATTATAATTAAATCGAATAGACCGTTTCAAAGTTAAATGCATTTACATAGCAAATTATATATACATATTTCAGGTTGTCAGAAAATACTTACAGATTGAAGAGAATATTCCTAACAATTTTTTTATTTGACCTGCTGTCTCACTCTGTACATCCGGTGGTACACACTACACAGTGAAGTGCACAAACTGGGAAGAGAATAGAGTTTCGCCCGACTGCCTTTGATATAGTGTCAAGTAAACCACGCACGTCTACAATTTATTGTACGATAATGAACTTGGTTCGAGATATAAAGTGCACCTCACACGTTCCAACTTATTTATATCATTTATATTACACTGTGTTTTATACTGCAAGATCGTAACCATGTGTTTTCATTTCGCTAATAATGTTTATACGGCTGTAACTTTTGTATCAAATAAGTTATGTTTAATTAAAATATATTTTTATGTCTTACTTTGAGCCAAACGTAGTTTTGAACTAATTAATATTAATTTCTATGAATTCATTCATTTTATCGTTTTTTCTTTTTCGTTAACAAATATTTTCTCGGTTAAAGGCACATGTTTGTTTTCATTCACAAGCAATTTTTAATTAAACAAAATTATCGTGAATCTCGTCAGTGTTTACGTTAAACCTTTATTAACCATTAATTCTAGATTTTACTGCGAAAAAATTCCAGTTTGACTGCATTTTTGTACACAATTTTAATTGATCTTCAGAGATATTTTCTTACCATTTAAAGATTAGGAATAAAGTTTCCAGATCTTAAGATCTCTCCACTTTACCCAAAAGTAAAATCCGAATCTGTTTCGCCGATTTTGATAAAATTTTACGGTAACATTTTTATCTTTACTATAGTAAAGAGTTAGATTCCTTGTATTTAAGACTGCATTTTATCGAATGTTATAAAACATACTTTCTGGGAATTAATTTAATCTGATCAAAACTGGTAACCCCCCGACTGAACACTCTGCTCACAACTTTTTTCAGACTTTAAATAGAATCAGTTTGCAATGAAGTTTTCCTCCTTTCTAGGATTTTTTCATAAGCATAATCTTTCTATTTTTATCAATGAACGTTCATAAGCCGAATATTTTTTAGATCATCGGTGAATGCTTCACTTACATAAATTGAACCATAAATTACGAATAATTTTATAGTTTTATGATGATTATTTGTTCTCATTCCAGGTTAAAAAGTGAAAAAATGTAAGCAGGCAAACTAATATGATTTTGGTCTCCTGTAGGTATGTTCAATAATCAGTTTTGGCAGCCGCAAGACGCATCCAATCTTAATTAGTAGACAGTTGCGTTGCGTCCATTTCGTGATGCGGCCATCAGAACAGACGAAGCCAACAATAAATCAATAACAGTACACCATCAATAACATCTGAGCGTTTGTTCAGTTCATAATTAAGGAATTTATTAGTGTTGTTGTTGTTGCGTTGGACAGACAGACAGACGGACCGTGCGTCGAGGAGGACGTTAACCCAATTTACACAAGTTCTACACAATAACGTATTAAGCGGCGAGTTATCGGGACATGACAACCAATACAAATCTACAGGGTGTACTGTCTTAAACGACTAGTCGAACACTTTATTTCTTCGGAATTAAAACTGTATACCGCAACATCGTTTTATTTTAATGATGAAAAGTTTCATGAGACTTGTGTTCATGAAAATGTTTATAGAAAATCGAAGGTCATTTTTGAAGACTATTGATATAATTAATAAAAGAAAGAAGTTATGTTTCTGCCATAGCCTGTATACAAATGTAGCGAGGTACAGTGAGTTCCGGAACGCCAATGGACTGCAGACACGAAATAAAAGATTCTAAGCGCCCGGCACGTGCGAATGGAGCCCTACCACCATGGAGGAACTAATTATACTCCTGTACATTCGTGTATATAGCGAGGAGCCAAGGAGAAGTTTTCGACTAACCAACGGAGTTAATCCCGATAATTCCTTCAGGCAGGGATATAAAACATTTTATATCTTCTATAGAAAATGAAAGTTTGCTAAAATCATAAAAATATTGGTAACATATATAAAGATTAAATCGAATCTTATGTGATATGCGGACGATTTATTTTATAAGTTTCCCTTTTTTCCTTCGCTTAACTTCACCACCACCTCCTCCTTACTCCGTCAGCTCACCCTTTCATGTTTCATGTAATACAAATAATATATACTCAATATTTGAGTCACGAAGACTGTGATTTCATGCTATGTTTCTTTTTACCGATTCAATTATGGAATTCTTTTATTTAATTTCTGAAATTTTGATTTAAACATTTCAATTCTATATTTTATTTCGTGGCGTTCGTTTAACAAGAAATCGATTAACTGAAAGAAGCAAGAATTTATTGCTTAGCCGAGTATATAAGGCATTAATTTGTACAATAGATATCTGATTTTATTTGAACGTATCGTGGACTTTTTAATTATTTACTTCACCATGTAAAAACGAATTAAACTGTATTTCATATTTATTTTTGAGGAATTCTTGTTTTAAAACACCGACCGCTTAATAACATTTTTTTTTCAAATTACGTAGCCTCTATACAAGGTAAAAAAATTCACAGATTTCGCAATCCTTGCAACCATCGAGGACATTGGAAATGATAACAGCATATATGAAACATAATTAACTGTTTATTATACACACAATATTTATCAATGCACTGTTTAGTTTTGTCAGGAATAACCCTATTATTCTTCTGTTATATACGCGTTCACTTTTGCTTGATTACTTAACTTTTAAATGGATTTTTCTACAGTATTTATTAACATTTGCTCAAAAATAACACCGCAGATCGTCGCAAATACTTTTCAATTAACTAGACATGATATAAAACACATTTCGAAAAAATTGCACTTGTTCAATTTTGCATGATTGCTCCTCACTTGATCGCGACACCGTTGTCTTTTGGCCTTGAACGAAAACTCGTAACTCTGCCCCCATATACGAACATAAACATTTCCAATGTTAAAAATTTAAGATCGTGCAGACAAGTAAAAAGTTTTAGTAGGCAATAAGTGGACTTTAAAAATACTTAAATATACCTGTCGTCGTAAAAAGCGACATAAGCATATAATAAAAAGAATCAAAAAGAAAAACATCAATTTCAAGCTGGTTGGTCACCTTTATCAAAAAATTTAAAAATATGAATTTAAAATATTTAAAATCTAAGTCTGTATAATATTATACATTGAAAATTTTGTTGGAAAGCAGCCAATTACATAATATTGATTCCAAACATATCGGAAAAAATCATTTTACCAACCATATTTTTCCGATATGTTTGGAATCAATATTATGTAATTGGCTGCTTTCCAAAAAAATTTCAATTGCAAATCAGCCGTATAAAAAATCTATTAATATTGTACATTTTTTCTAAAAAATAATAAAGTAATTAATATTTTCATCTACAAGATTACGGTTATTTAAAAACTGCATATTACATTTAATATAAAGTTGGAAGAAAGAGAAAGATACAGCTTTAAGAAAAGCTGCAGTTACAAGTAAAGTCTGTTCACATTTCATATATAGATGAAAAATATTAAAAGTCACTATTTCAACTGGAAGCAATAATTCAAGTAAATGAGATGCGAGATTATTTTCTACGTATCATTTCACTGACGGCAAATTATTTAATCATTTTGTCTTTTCTCATAAATTGTGAAATCAATAAATTTGAGAATAAAGATCGTTTAATATACATATAAAAATGAAATTGAAAATTTGTTCTATATGTCTAATAAAGAGCATCTATCTAACTAATCTAATGTAATCGAATCTAATCTAATCTATTCTAACTAATATTATAAATGCGAAAGTTTGGATGTATAGATGGATGTATGTATGGATGTTTGTTACTCAATCACGCCAGAACGGCTGAACGGATCTGGATGAAATTTGGAACAGAGATAGATTATAATCTGGAATAGCACATAGGCTACTTTTTATCCCGGAAAAATGTACAGTTCCCGTGGGATAGTTTTGTTTTAGTTTTTCACAGAGCAAGGGATCGACATGATTTTTTCCATAGTGGTAGTTTAAGGGTCAGAGAATGTTATAGGCTACTTTTTATACCGGAAAAATATAAGGTTCCCGTGGGATAGATTTGTTTTTGTTTTATCTCTGAAACTCTTAAACCGATTCTAAAAATTCTTTCACTAATTGAAAGCTACGCAGGGGGGGGAGATTCTCGCGGGGGGATAACAAATTTTGCACAGGAGTTCCTTATATAGGTATCGTAGGCGAGCAATAATGTATTAATAAAATTCGAGCGATGCGAGTGAGTAATGTATTATTAATATTCGAGCGAACGAGCGAAGCGAGTGAGTAATGTATTAATAAAATACGAGCGAAGTGAGTGAGTAATATATATATAAAATACGAGCGAACGAGCGAAGCGAGTGAGTAATGTATTAATAAAATCCGAGCGAATGAGCGAAGCGAGTGGGTTATGTATTATAAAATTCGAGCGAATAAACACTACCAGCCCGGCTTCGCTTCGCAGGAGGAGAATTTCTCGCTGGGGGATAATAAATTTTAAATCGTGAAATACGTGGGCGAAACCACGGGTAACGGCTAGTAGAAAATAATATATTCTAAACTAAATGAATTCAATTCTGTGTTTCCTTGGATAAGTTTAACAATTATTTTTCACCTGTTAAAATAATATTACAGAAACGAATTGAGTGATGCGTGTACCACTAACTCTTAATTCAAATCTAGAAACTCGCGAAAGTGTTAATTTATTTTTTAAAACAGTAATAAATTGAAAATATGATTTCGCACTAGGTCCAGAAATCCCTGGTAATTGAAGGCCTTAAAATAGAATTACGAAATAAATTGAGCTGAACAAACATTCTACACTTTACAAAGGATTTTCACACTTGTTTGTTCAAAGTTTGATAAAAAAATGCATAGACATAAATAACATATTTTAAGATAAATAATGGTTTCCAATTTCGCGTCGGAATGAGCTCATTCCGCCGCGAAAGTGGAAAGGTTCAGGTTAGAATCCTGACTGTGACCACTGGTTGGTAAAATGATTTTTTCCAATATGTTTCGAAACAATTATAAAATTGGCTGCTCTCCAACGAAAACATTTTTCAATAACATATTTTTTTCCTATTTTCTTAATAAGTTATAATACTGGTCAACCCTTATGTTTCGATAAAATCTCTGTGGTTATTTTTAACGCGATGAAATATCAAACATACTTATTAATTTTGTCAACAAACTCAGAATTTCTATGATTTATAATTGACGATACTGTGTTTCTAATGAATGTCATACGTTATTCATTGCTGACCTCAATAGATTTCTAAGACTTCTGTTCTTTAACTAAAACACACGTGTTTTGTCGAGAAAGAGGTTGTTTTCATAAAAAAGTATATGTACTTGTAGACTACTATAGCGACCCAGTCCGGCTTTGCCCGGGTGCTATGAATTTATGATTTATTAATACATTACACACTTGCTTCGCTTGTTTGCTCTCGGGTGCTATGAATTTACGATTTATTAATACATTATTCACTTGCTTCACTCACACGCTCCAGCTATAGCCTATGTCCTAAAGCAAAGTATCACCTATCGAATGAATGAATGAATGAATTGTAGATTATAGACGCTCGACAACAGAGGTCATTAGCGTCTAAAGTATCATCTATCGAATTCGGTCTTCTGAGATTATCCCCAATTTTCATCCAGATAAAGCCGGGCCGATTAGTTATTAGAGCCTATGTTCATCCATAATTTTAGCCTGGCGCTTTATTTATCTTCCCTGGAAGAAAGTGAGGTCTACTGTTGTGTGTGTGTGTTTTTAAAGACCACCAACATCTAAGGTTATTTAGGCCTAGCACCAATTCATATTTTCAATTTATTTATTTTTTTAATAATAAATTGAAAATCCAATTGATACTTTTCCCAGCTTTCGGGATAGAACCCGGGAACTGGGGACTTGTAATAGAGGAACCATAGCAACGTCATGTAAACAACAGCTAGAACCCGGGAACTGGGGACTTGTATAATAGAGGAACCATAGCAACGCCATGTAAACAACAGCTAGAACCCGGGAACTAGGGACTTATAATAGAGGAACCATAGCAACGCCATGTAAACAACAGCATTGCTACACTCTCGGCTATTCTCAAACCTGAGGTCTACTGTTCACAAGAATTATAATTATAATGCATTATTGTTTAAAAATATTATTTATAAAAAATTTATTTTATTATACTGTGTATTTTTCTGTTTATATGAACTGAATGTCACAAACTTTTTTTGTACAGATATTTGGTTTACAGTTCGTTAGTCAAAAGATATAATTTAACGAGGAACAGAAAAGCTATCGCCCTTAATAAATTTAATGATAACAAAATGTTCAATTTTGTCATTCGAGCAGACGTCGTCGTGTTTGAAAAACACACATTCGGTCTATTATAGAGACACAAGGAGACAGAGAAAGGAAGACTCTTCTTTCAAAAGGTTACCCGTCACATCTCTATACATAATATAGAGATGTTCCTCTATAGACGCGGAACCTCATATAGACATAATGAGATACAGCGACATGTTCCCTTTTTCTGTTCCCGCACCCAGGAAGACAGATTGTTTTTATACAACTATACACTCGTCTTATACGTATAAGGGCCAGCGCACATAAGTATGCTATACTTTTTGCACCACGATTGTGTGTCGACGTGTCCGTCCAAATCAAACTCGATTCGATTTCGAGTCTCAACGCAGTCATTCAGCTGAATACTTAAGTTACCGATTATTTCAAATTTGCATTTATACTAACGTTACGGTATTCTTCATACCATCTTCAGAGCAGTGGCGGCGCGTGAACATTTTAAATGGGTGTTCTGCAGAGTCAACCCGGAGATTGGAGTAGCCCCCCCCCTAATGAGGCAACCTCGAAAAAAAAATTCAAAAATACATTTGATGCAATTTTTAAGTGTATTTTTTGATCTGAATAATTTGTCTATATATTATACAATGATTTCGCTAGCGCTAAAATCGTAAATAAAGTGATTTTTATAGCAATATTTTTTATTGTATTAAAAAAAAAGAGTGTGTGTGTACTATGTACGCACGTCAGAAGTTATACTTCTTTTAGATAACAAAACAAAAATAACTCCGAACATTTTATCCCGCGTGCCAGTACTAAACGTTTGTAAAAAAGACGATAAAATAATAAAATAAAGATATTAAATAAATTAATTTAATTTAATAAATTATTAATTTATTAAATATATTTATTTATGATATTTATCTAATTATTTATTAAAAAAAAATAAAGTATGTTTGTATTGAGATTTGAACCCGAGACCTATTGTTTATAGAGCCACTACGTTACCGCTACACCACGAAGACACCTTATTGCATTGCTATATAATACGGTATTATAACCAAGAAAAATAATACTGTACTAGGTTCTGTGCACCCGTTCTGGCTTTTACGCGTATAAATCTGTCTCATTTTTACTAAGTCATCTCTCTTTAACACATTGGATTTAGGTGCAACACAAACTGCAGCACCTCCTGCAGGACTGTTTATAGAATATAGGCCTGCGGCATGCCGTCATTCATAATAATGCTATGTGATTATGAAATTAAAACATATTATGCAGATTTATATAATATTTTTTTTTGAATTGTGCGTTATTTTCTGGCAGTGCGGCAGCTCCGCAGCTCTCATAGAGGAGCCGCCACTGCTTCAGAGTATGAAGAATACCGAAACGTTAGTATAAATGCAAATTTGAAATAATCAGTATTGCTTTTTATTGATCCTCTGTGCCACGGAAGTGCTCACTTCCAACAATTTCTACAACTGTTTTCAAGAATCAAATTGCTCTATTTAATTATAGCAACTTCGAATTCAATAAATATTTGTAATAAAAAAACTTGAAAAAAAGGGTGTGGGTCTCGGGACCTCCGACAGATGTGAAACATCAAAGAAAACGTTATTGAACTCGGTGGTATTCTCTATGTAGTAGTATATATTTTTTCAAAAGCAGCGACTAACTGTTATGCTGACGTAATCCTATATACTGCACTGTAACACACGCGGTTCCCGTGCCCGAGCGCGCGGAAGCCGAGAGAGAGAGAGCCGCATTGGTGGGGAGAACAGCAGCGAAGGAGCGGACCATAAATTTCGTTGCATATTTCCCCTCACGCGGCTGTTCACAGCCCGACATAAGATGTTTCACAACAAAACTTTCTACTGAATATATTACGTTTCAATTGCGCGCTACCGACCCCCAAAAAAAATGTTTACGGAACACCTATATGTATAGGTAGGTATATGAATGTTGATGCATTGACACAATGTTGCACAGTGGAACAAAGGGGTGGGGGAAGAACTTGGGTTTGCTAACTCAGTTTGGCTGCCAGTCGAAGGAAAACGGTTAGAGTGTCGGCCCGGCGGGGCGGGGGAAGGAGGCGAATGCTGGAAACGGGAGCGGTGGTGGTGTTGCAGGCGACGGGAACAAACAGCCTGCACACACCGTGGTGAAGCGCTCCAGGAGACGGCAGAGATTCCATTTGTTCCGCTTGTCGCACCCATGATGTACAACTCTGCACTACACTGACTTCGCGTGTGTATTAGTTTGTCTGTGTGAAATAGGCGCCGATCTCGTATATTTTGAGGGGACTGCTCATCGATTTATCCGAAAATTATAAATATTGTCAACTATAATTTATTTAAAAACGATTTAAAAATATTTTATAAAATATATTCTGTACAAAGCTGAGAGTTCGTAGGTACGTTTGTTCGAAAAGAAAATCAAGTTCCAGAAAAACTGGTGTGTTGAAATTTCGCGTACTTAATAGACTAAAAAGCGAGAAAAATTCATAAATTTTTAACTTAGAGGGTATAAAATAGGATGTAAAATGACTCATTCGCATGACAGGTGTTTTGGTTTGTATTCCGAAAGTTAGAAATATAAACTTTCTACAAATCTAAGCGATACTTGTTCGACGAGTTTTCGATATTCACGTCCCAAAAGGTAAAAATGGGAGTGAAAACTTTCTTAAAGGATATTTATCAGGATATCTCTGAAACCGATCGGCTAGAAACATGAAACTCGAGTAAAAATACTCTTCTTCAAAAATAAAGAAATGCATTTCGACGGTTCTTAGAAAAAAATTACCCGAACGGGTGAACAGTAAGGGGGTAGGGAAAGGTTTTTCGAGACGAGCGAAACACTTGCATTCTTTCACGCGATTAATAGAACAGCTGGTTAATATTATAAAGTATAGATTCGCTCTTGTAATAGGACTGTCTTTTGTGACACATTTTTTTTATAATATCTAATGTTTGGTATCAACTGATTTGGCAATGTAAATAAAAAATGTATTTATATCTATCAACTTGTCAACGTAACTCCCCCATTTTTCCAACTGAACACGCAAATAATCAGTGGTGTAACTACAGAGTGACTTGACTGACAATATGCTAAGGGTCTTAAGGCTAGGGGGATATATCAGCTAGCAGCAAGTGCTCGGTTACTTCTGTCTTGATATTTGATTACTAAATAACTAAAAAAAGAAAAACGCTTATTTACTTTAACTATAACTGTGTCACCAGCCATTATATTATACGTCACTATAGTTCACTTCTACAAACATTTTACACTGTGTCAAAACTGACATTTACCTTAACGGTATTACAGCCCGTTACTCACTTTTTATTAAAATCAGTTGAACTACTGAACCGATTTAAGTAAATTTTTTATGGGACCACCCTGAAGGTATGCCCTATTAAATAAAACAATAATCATCAAAATCGGTTCACAAATATAGGAAAAATCGGTGAACATACATAAAAAAAAACATAGGTAGGTGCCGAATATAGAACCTCCTCCTTTTTTGAAGTCGGTTAAAAATACAACAAACGTATTATAAACTTGTAAAGACAAAAACAAGTAAGAACAGTATATTACAAACAAGAATCACTGAATGAGCTTTTTTTACATTCACAAACTTTAGTTCTGGATACAATATTATTCAGGAGTCGTTTCAGCAATCCCGTATTCGGCGCCTGAGATGTATCATTGTATGCGTATATAATACTAACTTGCTCTAAATGTACACTAGCGGATAAAGGAATGTATATGTATAAATAATTAGTAAAAAGAATGTGACCGATAACAGACAATATTGCAAATATAATAAAATTGCAAAAATAAATACATTCACCGTTTCGACAACCTAAATAATTATCGTACTTGTTTCAAAGTCGAAATTTAACCTTCTAGTAAAGAAATGTGATATTAAAGTTTTATGAAAAACGAACAAAATTCATGAAAATTTAACAGTTTGCAGATAATGATTTACGTACTGGGTGATATTAGTTTCGTGGCTGCTTTAGAGGTTGCATTGATGAAATGCTGACCGAATATTGAAATTGAAAAAATGCAATCGTTTTAAGTGATGTATTAAAGTATTAAAGGATTTTTTATTTATTTAAATATATTTATTATGATCACTGGAACAACCACACAAATAAAAACAAATAATTTTCTAAGTTTAAAATAGCAAAATAGTTATAAAAATATACAGTTGAAGTAAGAACTTTCCCCCCTTTTTTTGAAATCGGTTAAAAATAGGTACCGATGTTATTTTTCATCACAGAGCCTACCTATATGTATTTGACTAGTCAAAAATACTGTATTTTATAAATAAATAAATTATTAATATTATTATTATTTAATTAGAGCCTGAAGATAAGTCTATACCGATCGAAACGTTGTTTGCTCTAATTATAATTAGCCTAGCACGTTGTTTTTTATAATATATGACCTGTGACCTTCTAAGCCGTTTTTTTCCCTTTTCCATAGCAGTGTACATCACTTTGTGGCTTACAAAGCCACAACAAATTTAGTATATGCAAAAATGCATTATAGCCAACTATAAAAACTCTCCTTAGTTGGTAATAAATAAACAAGAAATGAAACACAACAAAAAAGTTCATGTTTATGGATCTAAAACTTCTGCTGGCATTTTTGTCAAGTATAGTAAGAGGTCGTCCATAAACTACATAACGCTCTTGAAGGGGAGAAAGGGGTTACCTCCAGAGTCTACACGGCATTACAAGGATTAAGGAGGAGGATTAATTATTATTATTACGTCACACTATTTCCACTCTTAAAAAGAGTTAATAGGAGTTGATTTTGTCACTGTAACGCTAATTAGTCGCTAGATTTGAATACTGAGAATGGGAAAAGTTACATAGCCTTTGAGAGGCAGGAGGGATCGTGCTGAATGTCTACATGGTGTTTCATGGTGGGTAAAAACGCAAGAAAAAATGTTACGTAGTTTATGAACGATCCCTCAGTACTAGTACTAAGCCTAGGTATCCACAGCACAGGTGACAATATGTTCGAGGCCTTATTATAAGGACATGTACGCAATAACATCACAGTTGTACAACTCATATAGCAAGCGACGATAAGATCTAGATAGAATGATTGATTGGTTTGTTGGCTGTTCGACCGCCACCAATCACGCCACAGGATTGACATTATTTCAATACTACAATTAGAGTAATGACCTGCTCAATTTCGCCCCTCCTCAATTAGCTCGCCTGCTTTGTACGAAGTGATGAAATACTAACACCGGTACTAGGGAGGGTTCTGAGAATGAATTGACATAAAGAAAATTAATTCGTTAATAAATAAACTCTCACATAAACACAGGTACCAAAAATTGACGTTAAACAAAGTCGGAAGTAAGTAAACCAGATATAATAATAATAATAATGAATGTATTGCACATAAAAGAAAAACGTACAAAAGGCACGGTTCAACTTATAATGTGAATAGCTGGTTTGGCTAATATTGTCTATTTTAATAATTATTATATTATAACCACAAAAAACTCAACTCTCATTGTTGTATTTAAAAAACGGTCGTGTATCGACTGATGAGTTAATTAGTTATATTTATAACTTAAAAATTAAATCCGCTCTCGCATGAAGTGTGATTTAGTGTTGAAATAGGTATATATAGGAAGAGAACAGATCCCACTCTCGGGGCACTGTGTGAGTAAGGTAACTCAACCAGCCGGAAACTGGGAATTTCGGGTTCAAGTCCTGACAGTGGTCTTTGATTTTTTCCTTGTATATTTTAATTGTTTGACGATTAACATCACGATGGCATGTTCGCCGACTGATTACGTTAAGATAAGAAAAGTATTTATTTGTGGTTTGGCTAATATTGTCTATTTTAATAATTATTATATTATAACCACAAAAAACTCAACTCTCATTGTTGTATTTAAAAAACGGTCGTGTATCGACTGATGAGTTAATTAGTTATATTTATAACTTAAAAATTAAATCCGCTCTCGCATGAAGTGTGATTTAGTGTTGAAATAGGTAT
Organism: Mongoloraphidia duomilia; assembly: GCA_039654895.1. NCBI lineage: Eukaryota > Metazoa > Arthropoda > Insecta > Raphidioptera > Raphidiidae > Mongoloraphidia > Mongoloraphidia duomilia. The sequence goes on along the minus strand of CM077524.1, from coordinate 42,225,393 downwards.
ATATAGGAAGAGAACAGATCCCACTCTCGGGGCACTGTGTGAGTAAGGTAACTCAACCAGCCGGAAACTGGGAATTTCGGGTTCAAGTCCTGACAGTGGTCTTTGATTTTTTCCTTGTATATCTTAATTGTTTGACGATTAACATCACGATGGCATGTTCGCCGACTGATTACGTTAAGATAAGAAAAGTATTTATTTGTGGTTTGGCTAATATTGTCTATTTTAATAATTATTATATTAACAAAATTAGTATCGAATTCACAGATTTTACTTTTGACTGTACTATGGATAGATTCACTACTGTAATAAAACAATGGCCGTTATTTAGACTAACTGTTTAGGTCATGTTCATCTGTTTGGGTTTTTTATTGAACATTTCCCAAAAGTTTTAGAATCGAATTTTTGTTATCTTTCTTTTTACCTATTTAAGCAGCTGGTAAATTATGGGGCGCTGCAACACATTGTTTATTTGTACATAATTTTAAATTTATTTGTAATGAAATAATTGGTGTTAATATTATATATATTAGAAATCGTGTCCATCGTGATTATAATGAAATTAAGAAAAATCGCAGGATAGTGGACAAAATATTTGATTTATTAAATTAAATGTACGACGTTTCGTCTATACATGATTTTTATATACATGATTTTTTCGCATAGTATTTTTATATCTTTAATCTGACGCTATTATGTTCTTTGGAATTTTTAAAATAAAGAATTATTATTATTATTATATATTTAGACTTTTTCAAGTACATAAATATAACAATATTTTATGAACTTGAAAAAGTCTAAATATATCGACGAAACGTCGTACATTTAATTTAATAAATCAAATATTTTGTCCACTATCCTGCGATTTTTCTTAATTTTGTTATTATTATAGGTTATGTTTTATAATAAGTATGCTGTGCTGAAACGATATTTGATTAAAAGACACAATTTTTGGGTATTTTTAAGGCACTTAGAAGGGAAGCTTTTCAAATAGAACACCATATATGTCCAAAATAATTCTACAGCTTGTATATTGTACGTTAATGTATAGACAATCAATTCATATGTTGGCATGAAATATTTAGTGCCTGTAGAATGATGAATGAACACCAAATCAAATATAGTGGCATAACAGCATTAATGACGAGGGTAAACTAACAGGAGTATTATAGACCATATTATAGAGAAGAGAATGAAATGTTTGACACAAATATAGCCATTGTGCAAACCGAAAACGTTTTCTTGTTTCCATTTTAATTAATAATTACAAGATACTGCTGCAGTCAGACAGTGAACTGCAGTTCTGTCTACTTCGTATCGTCAAGGTTATATAATAATAATAATAAATTTATTCAACCACGAAACATATGTACAGAAGGGTACGTCATATTACAGAAAAACAATAGATACATGAACCATTACATAATATTTTTAATGTACTATTTTCATTGCGACAAATATTCATTACACGAATAAAATGATTTTTATTATAGTGCTGAATTTGGCTATAAATTAACAATAAAGATAATTTTTAGAAAATTGCAATTCAAAAAATGATTCAAAATGCCTTTTAAAAGGATAAAATAATTTTAAAATATTTTATGTACGTTCGGGTCTCCCGGAAAAAGCCGGACAATTCATTTAAGGTCATTCCTCACAAAACCTATCTAGTAGTAACTGAGCAAACAATGATCATCCCAGACTTGTTTTATTCAAAAAGCAGTGTGCTGTTGAACAGTGAAAGAGTTTTTTATACGAATATACACGTGCGTCGAATTGATAACCTCTGTTTTAATTCTGTTAAAAATAAATGTTATGTACGAATTTATTGAAGCAACAATCTGTCATTATGGAAAACAATTTCTCGCTATATAAATGATATGCAAGTAAAGCGAACGCCATATTTGTTTCTTTTTTTAATAAATTACAGTTCCTGAAACTTCGTTCTAAACTAGCTTCCATCAACTTTATTTCATCATAAAGTCAAGAGTGCTTACAAAAATAATATTTTAAAAATAATGTAACATAAATAAAATTACAACGAACAACTAGGAGGGAAAAAAATGTGTCACTAAATGAACCGTCTGTTTTATGTTTCATTAATAAAAATTATAATATATCTAGTGGCGTTTTTGTTCGAGGAAATATGAAAAATTTTCATTAATTGCATTAAATTAAAAAAAAAATTAATTTTTATCTGATTAAAGCATGAAGGTTGTAATTAAAAAGTATAAAAAGTAGAGCATCAATATAATCATAGTTTGCAACTAAAGCTCAAATTTATTAAAATAAACTTTCAAAATCTTTAACACTTAAAAAGTAATTTACGTTTTTTAACAAAAAAGAAAGAAATGAAAAATGTAACAGATTAACTCATTGTTCGTTTTCTTTAGAGTACCAATTTTTTTTCTTTTACTTTGGAAAAGTCGATTTCGATCATTTGATAATAATTTATCTAACCGTAAAATTGTCCTGTTTAAAATCTGTCCTTTATAAATAGAATCAACAAAACTGTCTATGGAAACTTTGATAGCGATCCACCGGATAATAAATATGCCAGTAATAAGGTACCTGGATAACTTGATAATTTTTCTAACCGGTTAACGGATATACAGGCCAGATAACATTTTTGGAATATTCGACAAAAATGCGGAAACCGAGTTGTGTCCTCTTAGGCATGTTAATATATATAAAAGAATGGAATTTATTCTGTATTTGTAAAAAATATTCTACGTAGTCGTCACTGTTTCGATTTCTAAGTACAACATTTTGAAAATAAACATAAGTAATATTTGACTTTTTATCTTCATCTTAATTAAATCATATATTATTGAATTTTTTTTTGTTCTGTTCATATATTATATGTGGATAAAATTTCAAAATAATTGTATTAAAATATTATTCTGAAATTTAAATTATTATTATGTAATTACCTACCTATTATTTAAGATTTTGAAAATCATCTTTCAATGAACGAAACAATTAATACAAGAACTCAAAGGTAGTTAAATTAGGTTATTTCAATATCTGGCCGGATCTTTCCGAAATATGGTGCAGTACTATTCTTTGTTTCGGGAAGCATTACATTAGAATAATTTTTTTCACTACAGCAATACAGCATTCTGAAGAAGGAATGTGTTTTTACACTCTGTACATCAACATGCAAAAAATTGTTCATCAGCTATAAAATAAAAACTCTTTGAGTTTTCTAAACTAGTTTTTTATTATTCTATAAAGAAAAACTAAGAATGTTCTTTTTAACTATTGATTGATAATTCATATAATATTATGTACGTGTAACTATATGTTTGATATAGATAGATTTATGCTGGGTTGCATAATAGTCCAAGCTTCCATCCTATAAAAAGGTACCCCATAGAACATTTCAAATTTAAAAGGTGAAAATGACTGGAAAACATGTTACGCCCACCAGCCAAGTAAAAATTTGTCAATTCAATCACACGAGCAGTTTTCAAGTTAATCAAAATATAAAAATAAAAAAATTTACGTTTTTACAAGCTTTTATTTAACTTGGTTTCCTGTCTATTTGTCCGCGACAAATCTGGCAATCGAATTTTCGACCACTTCCCGATATCCAATCATGCTGAAATTTTGCACACACCTTTGGTTCTGAAGACAATACAATATAGTATATTTAATATTATGGTAGATCCAATATGGCGGCCACTACAAAATGGTGGATTACCTTATTGTTCACAACCCCCTCGACATATAGGTATCAAATAAAGGGTATGACAAACAGAATAAAATAATCTGTGTGACGTCAATCTAAATTCAATATGGCGGCCAACACAAAATGGCGGATTACCTATTTCTTTACAATCCCCATGATATGGGTATCAGATGAAAGAGTATGACGAGTAGAATACAATAAGCAGTGTAACGTCATTATCAATCCAAAATGTGATCCGAAATTTTTGGAAGACAAAAGAATAAAATAAAATATTAGTAAAGAAAACTTTTTAAAAACAAGTTTTTATGAAATGGACTAGAAAGAAAAAATAATTTTTAATAATTTAGGTTCATAGCTATTTATAAAAGCGTGGGTAATAAACTCTATGATAGTTTATTAGTCACGACCCACGCTTTTATAACTATGAACCTAATTTATTAAAAATTATTTTTTCCTTTTTAGTTCATTTCAATAAAAGCTTGTCTTTAAAAAGTTTTTTTTTATTAACATTTTGATGTATAACTCCCAAACTGCTCGTACGAATTAGCCTCAAAATTTAATCAGGTTTAAGTTTTGATAAACCCTTTCAACCGTCGTATTGGTCATCCAAATCTATCGTTCCGTTCCAAAGAAATCTTATGTTTACATCCATACACACACACACAAACACACACACACACACGGGCGTCCATCCCAAAATGGTCAGAATTGCTTCCAATAGAGCCTCAAAAGGTCGAGATCTGTTGAAAACTCCATTTTCGAAAATCGGACTGAAATCATTAACATCCCGAATTTTTGAAAATCTTCAATTTTCAATAGCGAGAAGTTAAAAATATTGCAATATTGCAATTAATTTTTAATTTTACGTATTTTTGAAATATATAATTTTTGAAAACACGATGCGTACGCACAGTAATTAGAACATTTTTCTAAAGCAACATTTATACAAGTTGTATAATTCATCACATGTGTCAAAGTTTTGATCTTGTAAATCATTCTTTATACACAGCATGTTCTGTATCTTCTGTCATAATTTTGCATGTTATACCTTCTTACAACAATTCGCTCGATACCAGTGACTCTCAACCCTTAAAATTATCGGAAATTTTTCCCTTATATGATCTTAATTCGATAAGTATTTTTCTTATCAAAAATAGATTCTAAACAACGATCTGGGTCTAGAGATTATTTTTATTTTTAAAAATAAATTGATATTCCAACTAACACTTTCATCAGTTCTCAGATTAAAACTTGGGAACCATAGGAGTTCATTATTCCTCCTTTAAAAGTCATGTTCTTGCTAGCGTTAAGTCGAATCTCAATATCAGAGCAAAATTGCATTCTCTCTCTCTCTCTTTCTCTCTCTCTCTCTCTCTTTCTCTCTCTCTCTCTCTCTCTCTCTCTCTCTCTCTCTCTCTCTCTCTTTCTTTCTCTCTCTCTCTTTCTCCCTCTCTCTTTCTCTCTCTCTCTCTTTCTCTCTCTCTCTTTCTCTCTCTCTCTTTCTCTCTCTCTATTTCTCTCTCTCTTTCTCTCTCTTAAAAATTGTTTAATGAAACTCTTTGCTATCGAATTTTAAACCGCAAGAAATCCAAAAACGTTATTACCGAGTTATTACCGAAATCTCAATAATTGAGGTAATTATGCACAATAGTGTGCATAAATACCTCAATTATTGAGATTTAGATAGGTACTGAAAAATGTTTGGAAAGCATTGGGTTTGCGCTACGTAGATATAGATACAGTCTGCTAGGAAAAATGAGGAAGGAAAACTTTTTTAATTTGTTACTTAGCTTTTATCGACTAACGTCTAAATTAATATTTTTAACTAGAACATAATTTTTAAGGAACGTGAATATCATATAATATTGCAAAAGTGTTCCTTTATTAATTTTAAAAGTGTATAACACCTGCAAGTAGACGCTGTGGATAGTAGGGCTATTTGTTCATCTAACTACCCCTGTTGAAAACAATGTACACGATGCTTCATAATTCTTTCCTCTTTGGACTGATTGAACATAATTTTTAATATAAAAGTTTGCGGTTGAAGTGAATCTTTCTAGAAATTTAAAAGTTGAAAAATCCACATTTCAAATACCTTATTCTCTAAAATATTAGCATTTTTAGAGTGTTGGGTCTCCAAGTCACTATATGAATATTATGAAGTATTAGAAATACCTTGTATTATGTCCGTCTTGTGACTTCTTGTGATTTATCACTACGCGTTTCAGCAACGAGTTGCCATCTTCAGGTGTGGTTAATTATTTCTTTAAAAACACACATTGAGTATTCGTAACACTATATAATATTATGATGCACAGTGCTTAGCATCATAATATTATATAGTGTAACACAGTTACGAATACTCAATATGTGTTTTTTTAAAAATAATTAACCACACCTGAAGATGGCAATTCGTTGCTGAAACGCGTAGTGTAAAATCACAAGAAGTCGCAAGACGGACATAATAATTTCTAATACTTCTAATACTTCAAAACATTAAAATATTAGGGTAATAGTTGCAATCCCTTCATAAATGTAGATAGATAAAGCTTCTAATTCATTATTATATAATTATCATTTTAATGAGTCAAATTTAAGTTTAATTTTTAAGATATGAAAAAATTGTTTTTTAAAAATAAAAAATATTTTATCTAAAAAAATCAATAAACAATATGTTACCCGAACACCAACACATTAAATTGAAACATTTGATATGTACCTCGTTCACCAGTTAGCACCATGGTCAAGAAAATGATCATATTTTGTAGAAAACTACCAGATACAGTGGTCAGCGTCTATAAGGTTGTTGGGGAGCCCTTTTTTCTTCTTATTTGAAGCCAAATATACCGTGAGATCTAGTTGCATGACAGCGTGCAGGAGTGGGAACTCGTAACGGCTGAAAACAGTAAGGTGCAAGGGAAGAAAACTTGTAAAACTGTATTCAGAAAATGTAAACGTATTATTATTAGATTGATTTAGTAAGGGATATTGGATCAAATAATATTAGCAATTTAAAACGTCTGTGTAAAAATAAAATATGTAGATTATTATTATAATTTGACATTCAGGTGAGACATTTATTTATTATATATTGTTGTTTTCTATCTATAATCATTATTTTTATTATTTTGTAGATTTTTTAAAAAGGTCCACCAATTTAACCGAAACGTCGAAAAGTTTTAATTATATTTATATTGTCTCTCTAATTGATCGTTAATTTATTGGTAAATTTTTGTCAAAAGATTTTAAGTGTATCTCAGAGTATGCGGCACTGGCAATTCGCTCGGTCTAAAATAAAAAAAAATATTTTTATACAAAGTGCAATTTGATTCATGATAATAGATCATAAATAAAAAAAAAATGTGTTGTTAGAAAAAGGCCAAATTATTATGACTGTAATTTAACTGAAAAACCACTTTTCAAAATTAGACTTAAAAGATTAACAAAAGCTATTTTTAAGAATGTATTAATACCTAGGTACTACAGACGCTTTAGTATCTCCAGTTACAAGATACGAGATATTTTTCTACTTTTAAAAAATAAAAGCAGTGAAACATTATACGAGCATAATGAAATTTTTTCGAAGCTAATTAGTTAAAAGCAAAAAAAATCTCTCACTTGCCGGTAACATTGTTATAAGGGGGATACATTAGAGTACAGCTCGTATAATTTATAGTGTCCACTAATGCTGAAAGTAAAGTTGAGAAATTTAATCAGTCCTGTCTGGATAAACTGACGCAATACACTAGGATTCTGGTAATCCGTACCATAACGACTTTTAGGATTTTTAAACATACTAAATAATACAAAACAAGAAATTGGCTCATATGTGTAAATAGGGATTTAACATGTAAAATCACAAATAATCAAATCTTGTTCTGATTTTTTAGAGCAAAAATGCATCGATTCAAAAATTTGGTTCACAAGTAAAGAGACCCAGGTGACTCACCGTTCAACGAATCGAAACCAAATTTTAAATTAAAGTTTTTTGGGATTCCTCCAGATGGTTTTTCTTGTTTCCTCCCTACTCCCCTAAATAAGGGTAGTTTACTAACGAACAAAAGTAGAAATTTTTAAAATCGATTTTTAGTGAGCTGGTCGATTCTTAGTAAGCAAGGTCGATATATGATAAGCTGATCGATTCTTAGTGAGCTATATCGATTCTTAATGAGCAAGGTCGATTCTTAGTGAGTAAAGTCAATTCTATACAACTAAATAAGAGCAAAATAACCAATCTTGCTTCGTCAGTAAGTAGCCATATAATCAGTATTTTGAAAGTATTAGTGTCATCAGTATATATTTTGGGGGCTAGAAACACATAACATAAAATATCCAAAAACCTGAAACAAAAAGACAAATCAGGGTGTGAGCGTCCTATTAGACTTTTTTTATATTATGTATTGATTAGAATAACTGCCTTAACAAAACAACTTCTGTATTCTACGCACGCAAAATTGCACAACCACTAATACGTTCAAAACTTGAAATTCCAAACTTTTAACGAACATCTGATTTCACATAATATTAAAAGTTTCCATTGTAATAGTTTCGACATTAGAAAGAAAAGGTAGAAATTAGAAAAGTTTTAAAACGGTAAATCAATGTTTTTTTTCTAAACAACGACACAACCATACAAGTTAAATTAACAATTCCTTAGCTGACAGATAAAATTTGTCACTGAGTTCAAGCTATTTGTTCGTTTAACCTATTGTTGGGTCACGACAGTGTCTCTAAATTATTTATTAAATCCAAACAAGAGACACCAGTCTTCATGTTGCAGAGAACATCTAAATCGACTGAACGACTTGTGTTCTTTTGTTCTTCATTACATGCGATTGTTTGTAAATAGTACACAGCCGAATTCGCTAACATGTTTTATTGTTTCAGAAATGTCGATTTAATTAAGCAAAACTTTTATTATAATTTTCTTTGAAATACAAAGCGAAATTATTAAACTTGGACAGTTTAACCATTGTTTCAATGACCAAAAAAACTAATGCCTACCAATATATGGATGTTTGGGGGTTCACCATTGAATTCGCGGACATAAGTGGTCAAAATAACACAATAAATATTTTTTTAAAGAATTTTTTGTTTAGACGAATTAAATATATCCTATCTGGTATAAGCAATAATATTATAGGTACATATAGGCAAAGTATAAATTATACTTCATATCCTATATTTTCTATTAAGCTTGCCGTCATAAGTAGCAATAATGACATTTTTAGTTTAAAACAATATTATTGTAAGCATTTTTATATTTAAAAAATAAAATCCCCTGGTATAAGATAATTAATTTCATTATTTTTATCCAAAAATTATATAAAAACATAGGTGGACACTAGGGAGCCATCGCTTGAAGGCTATCTTAAACGACGATGCTCATTATGCTGAAATTTAACCTTAAAAATTTAGCGACCATCCAGCTGTAAAAACCAAAAATTTTAAGGCTAGATTTTTGCGATTACTGCGTCCGATAGCATCGACATTCTGCAATTCCAGTAAGTCGTTCATAAAACAACAATGTGCAGATCTGTTAGGGTTTTTTCTTAACGCTCAAATTTAACTTAAAAAATTTAGCGACATTCCAGCAGTAAGAATAAAAATTCTAAGGCTAGATTTTTGCTATTACTGCGTTCGATAGCATTGACATTCTGCAATCCCAGTAAGTCATTTATAAAACCACAATGTGCGGACCTGTTAGGGTTTTTTTCTCTGAAATGGAACTGGATTACCGACTGAGCTCGAGTGACTCCTGCTGGTTGCAGTGGTCGCAGGACCGTCGGAATACGTTCTGCAAATAAAGCCATCATCCTACCTTTTGATTTGTATGGATAACTATAAAATCAGACTTCATAATACTACGAAATGTTACAATTACCACAAAACACCAAACCATAACAAACACTCTCGACGTACGTTTCGCCAACCAAGTCAGGAGATGATTAAATCTCCTGATGATGCCATCAGGAGATTTAATCATCTCCTGATGATGCCAACTTGGTTGGCGAAACGTACGTCGAGAGTGTTTGTTATGGTTTGGTGTTTTGTGGTAATTGTAACATTTCGTATCTTTACACCAAAGGTTCCACCATTTTTTATTGTTCATAATACTAGGTATAACAAAATTCTTAATCACGCAGTTATAATCCGAAGTTTTTATAGACTTGTTAATAAGTCAATTCATCAATAATACATTGAATTTTACCTTCAGTTTCAAACTTGCTCTGAAGAAGTGAACTTTTAATCACGAAACGGCGACTGCTAATAAACATCCTGCAATTGAAATCCGAAAAACCATGACAAATAAAATAAATTTTACATTTCAAAATTTCAATTTTTCAAAAAAGGATAGTTGTGTATATGAAAATTTATATAAAAATTAATAAACAAACACTTGAAAAATTCTACACATTTATTAATCTCAACGATCGTTTCAGGTTTTTAACCCATCATCAGGAGTTTACATTGAAACTCCTGATGATGGGTTAGGGACCCGAAACGATCGTTGAGATTAATAAATGTGTAGAATTTTTCAAGTGCTTGTTTATTAACTTTTATTCAATCATGTTCTACCAAGTGCCAAGCGATAATTCTATAGAAAATTTATATGTTTCTATCGCTAAATTAGAGCATTCGGGCTCGAATCCCGAGAGTAGCATTTGCATGCGGAAAAAATCCGCCTGAAAATCAGTTCAGCTGTTCTCGAGCTATATAAACGTACAAACAGATAGACGTTGCGTTTTATAAGGGTGGAGATTAATGTATTATTCCCTGTGACAACGGCTTTAGGAACGATGAACAAAACTTGGCTTTTATGTTCCACTAATAGATTACATCAGGCAACACCGCCTTGTCCGTTGTCTAAGTACATAGTATAGCCACACGTAGTACATTATAGTATAGTATATATAGCAGGAGGTAAGGATAATGCAACTTCTAACACGCACTGACTGGACCTACGGCTGTCTTAGATCATTGCCGTTAATGTATAACATACCTAACTACGTATCCATCAGTTACTCGTTTTCTAATTACCTGCCGTTGCTACTTTCTCCTTTCTCTTTCAGTCTAACGTCTTACATTCACTTAGTTTTATTTCTGTAAATTATGGTTAAAACGTTCTTCAGCCTTAAACAACAAAGCTTGTAAATATTTTGTAGTCAGGTGAATTGGTAGGATTTTTTGGGTCTTGTTCGATAAATTAAAGTGTATTTTATTTCTTCGCAAGGATAAAATTATAATACAGGTGTAAACGTATTCGATCTTACTCGATTATCGAGTAGAGAAGAAAAAATACTCAAATAAATCAGGGCCGAATAGTATCTACCTAAATAAAAGGACAACGTTTTAGTTGGTTACTTAAAAAAACCGGTAGTGAATCCAAAATTTATTTCGTAGCGAGACGAGTTCTGGAAAGTGTTTAAACATAATTTACTGAACTGACTGTTGAAAAAAATTATTTTTGATTCAAAACCAGTATTATGAAGTATTAGAAATACCTTGTATTTTTGGTGTCCGTCTTGTGACTTCATGTGTTGTTAACACGACGCGTTTCAGCAACGAGTTGCCATCTTCAGGTGTCGTTAAGTTTATAAATCACACATTGAGTACACGTAACACGTTATAATGTTATGATGCGTATAATTTTGTGAATTGTGGAGTACTGATTTAAATTTCGAAATTTTATGATTTATATGTGAAACGGAAGTCACAAAACGGACACCAAAAATACAAGGTATTTCTAATATTTCATAATATTCATATAGTGACTTGGCGACCTAACACTCTAAAAATATATCAAAACCAGTATTTATCGTTTCGAGTCGAACCAAGTAGTGCAGAGCAAAAATTTAGATACCGAAAAATAAATCCTTTTTCAGTACCCTGATATGATTCAATACGAAAAAGAAAATCTGCAAGTCGCACATTCCGAGATTAAACACTGAATAAATATTTTTTAATTCTAAATCTTGATTGATTAAACAGTTTCTTGTTTGAATTTAAAAACAAAAGATAACATATTATATAAAGGCAACCATTCCGACGCACGGTGTACTGCAGATAAAGTTTCATAATTCAGCTAAAAATTATTAACTTTTGTGAGCAATATCGTCAAACTTTTTTATTATTATTCATATTTTTCTACATAAACTAATTTTTTTTTCTTTTATTTCAGGTAAGTTCAACAGCTTCAACTTCATAACTTTATTGCTGGATTTTAATATTAGTTTGGTAAGTTTGGCCAATATTTTTATAACTTCTCTAAGGTTCATTCACAATTTTATTTTGGATCAGAATTATTCTAACATTGAAATAGTTTAACTTCGTATGGAATAATATGAAGAATGAAAAAAAACTACGTTTTCATCTAGTATTCGGTGTACATGAAGAGATATCAAATTGCGGTAGTTCGAATTGCAGAGATCTCACCGTTAGTAGAGTTGAGTAGCAAGAGATCGCTTACCGTCTCATAGGGTTGACACACACCGGCTGCTGGTGGGTAATACAGAACACTGCGGGCATAGCTAATATCGGCAATACACGTTATTGAGCTGGGGATTGGCAAACTTCACGTTTTCAATGTAGCTATTGATGACAAAACAGAGGACAGGAAAAATGTATCACCATACTTACAAAATCCCATTGTGTTACCTTATGTTATACCTATCTGGGAACCTTCATAGAAAGCATTCTATTCACTGGGATAACTTGATTAACATTAACTTATATCTAAGGGCCACTGACAATTTCGTTCCTTCGTAGAAAGCAGTCAATCCATTTAGAGTAATTTTTATATATTATTTGGTCTAAAAGTAGGGGCGCTAAATGTTTTATGTTTGAGGTCTACTAAAGCAGCGCACTAGCCGATTATCTAATAAGTGCATAAGGCACGTCTTACAAGCACACGAATTTTGTGCAAGAGTGCTTGTTTAGATGTCAGTGAAGAATCCTGGCTCTACAACATTTTTTACACTTTTGTAGTAGTTACATTGTTAAACAAAAATAAAGATTGCTTGGAATGACCATGTAATTAGATCATAGAATGTTGATGATTAACTCAATATCCCATCGTTTATTTTGCGAGAAATTTCGAGATTTTTAGAAACACATCTGTTACCAAAATAATAGATAATTAATGTTTTACTCACGAGAAGATAATTTTGGCACATAAATGAATCCATGAAAAGCATCGAAAAACAAAGTATAGATACATTTACAGACTGCTTTGTGATAGTAAAACATTGTGATTCTTCAGACTTTCTTCCCAGAAAATGTCCTAAAAAGTCCTAAAAGAACTTTATGTATTCGAGAATTCTATTGTAGATTTTCCTGGGACGGTTTTAACAGTAGTCTGAACCTGTTTTAGATTTTCTTTATTGTGAATGTTTTTTTTAACCTTCACCTATGGCTTCAGGGTTTACCCCATGTGCCAGCATCTTATTCTTATTACTATAACATATACAACTGAGATACAAAGATGGATGGATTAACAGGTTTTGGGATAAGAGACAAGGAAAGCAATAGACTCTTAAATGCAGGACCAACACTAACTAGAGAGTCTTTCGATTAAGGATTTGCTGGTTAAGGAACAACACATTAGGAAGAGATAAAAAAAAATTAAGTACAATAAACATCATTGTCTTATGTCGAAATAATTGTGAATGTTATATATATTATATAATATGAATAGGAATGAAACCTGTTGCTTGTTAGAAGGAGATGAGCAGTGGTGCCTGCCTCTTCTCGTCCTTTTCTAATCAGACTCAGACCAATAGCATTCTCAGAGTTTCTTACTTGAACCAGGAATGTTCGCAGAGATTGGCAGTCACTTTATTTTTTCTCGTTTCAATAATAGTAGACATGTTCAGCACACTGCAATGGTGAGATAGGGAATGTGCAGTCCATTCTCTGTATTTGCTATCACGATGTAGTCAAGAATTGGAATCATAATATTGGGCGAGTCGAAAGGGTACTTCCCCAGTCATGACAGCACAGTAGTGCTACCAACTCACACACATAGAGGGAGGTGTGTATAGTATAATTGGTTCCGTGTGTATAATGCCGTAATGTACGGAAGATGAAAGCCACACAATAAGGCATCTCTCTGTATGCGTACACACGTGTGACTATGTCTGTCTGTCCTTCCGTCTGTCTGTCTGTCTGCAGAAGTACCGACGGACGCATACCTGTGTGCGCTACGCCCCAGGGACGGTTCGTCACCTCAAGCCAATTGAGAAAACGGTGTATCACCGAGCCACTCTAGCGGAAATTGAGAGGTAGTAAAGATGTTTACACATCAAAAATATGAAATGAAAAGTTAAAAAATAAAATATGTTACAAAAATAGAACTTACGCTGTTATAAAATTTAAGGTCGTTTCTTTTGTTTGCAGAGATTTTTTTCCAAATCTTCATGGTTTCCGGACTTGTAGACCGTGGTCCGGTGGTATTTCTACCTGACGTTTCGTCTACAACTGCGATAGACATTCTCAAAGGCGATGCGTGGCAGCGGTCGAATCTTGGCGGTTCACAGGTCAGTGTCACACTGACCCTTCGACCGCTGTCACATCGTCTTTGAGAATGTCTACCGCAGTTGTAGACGAAACGTCTGCAGGTAGACATACCACCGGACCACGGTCTACAAGCCCGGAAACCATGAAGATTTGGAACAATGCCGGCCGTGAAAGCTTGCACACACAGAGATTTTTTTGTCTATAAAAAAACGGATTAATTAAAAAAACCGACATTAGCTCAAGCAAAGTCGCGGGTACAGACTAGTGTATAATAAAGAACCATTGTGCGCAAGTTGCACTTACAAATTATATTTTTTTAGTTTTTAAAATGTTTAATCTACGCTTTTTTGTTGCTTTAAAATTAATAAGAAAAGTCAAAGATAGCAACTTAGCAATGATTTTGAATTGACAATGGATAAATAAATAAACAGAAAACAAAACTAGCAAGTTACAAACGCGTTCTGAAATTTAGGTGATAGATTTTAGCATAGCCCACAGGTGACGTGCAACCTATGCTAAAAAGATGAGCTGAGAGACATCTCCCCACCTCCATCCCACTAGGGAAAGAGAGAGAAAGAACACATAAGACGTGATCAGCAAGCAAATGTAGTTCTAACAACAGGGTGCTGTGATGCGATCGTTCGTGTTTTGGGTTAGCCGATGAACATGGAGGACTGCGCTTCTAGAGGACTGCGTCGCCGGAAAATTGTGCCACTGCATTCAAAACAAACAACACTGCCTCCTCTATTATGGAACACTTTATATCTTCTTTTTCCAAGTTTTCTGGCAAGACTGACAGATTAAATTATCGGAGATCCCAGTTGAAAATTTTGGGAGTCAATTGACCACGGCGCGGCAGTGTAACAGTAGGAACTCTTATACTCGAAAATAGCTATATCAACACGATGATAAATCTATGAAAAATGCGGATAAGTAAGACTAGATTAAATTGTTTATTGCAATTCAAGTTAAAGTAGGTATTTCATTGACCCAAAAGCAGAAAAAATACTACTAACAACCCCGGATAGAGAAAGATGCATCGGGTAGATGATCAAAAGTTAGGGTTATAAAAAATTGTTTTTTTCGTTGAGTAGTCATGTGAGATCTCATACGGTAGGTATTGATGTCCACAATGTACGTGCCATTTTTTTTAAATAATTAATGGTATCCATTTGAAGTCACATGTACTACGTGAAATTCTCGCAATATTTCTCTATGCTGTATTAGGCAAGAATCCGATCGTAGTTGATTAGAGAAAAAATAACAACATCTCGATTTTCATGAAAACTGTATACGTTGGAAGTTGGAACATTCCATAATAATTGTGGGTAATAAAAAATAGCTAAAGTTACGCCATCATATCCATTGAAAAATCTTGGAGATGATTTTTGAAATATAGGTATATTTTCTTTATTATTTAATTTGTTTAAATAAAAATAACAGTTATCACTCGAAAAAATTGATGTCTTTTTAATTATTTTATTATTATTTATTGGCCCCCCATTTTGGATTGTTCTGATTATATTATCTACATTTGATTGTAGATGAATCCGTGCCATATAGCGAAAATATTCTATGCAATCGCTTTTTTATTATTTGTCTATCTGATTCGTGTCTAGTTTTTCCATAATATTAATTATCTAGATTTTCTTCTAGTTAGTAAAGTTCTTTCGTGAAAGTAAATTAATTTTCTGATATTTGGCGGTTTTTATGAACTTAAAAAAAACAAACATTTTATAATTTGTTGCGTAATTTTCAAAGAAATTCTCTACAGCAAACAATATTATTATACTTATAAAAAGTTGTTTGAAATAGTTTAATCTGGATTATCATAGTAAGTAGTAACTAGGTCGAATTATTGAAACTACTTCATAGGTATTTTTTAACAAAATCCGGATTTTACCAATTCTAATTTTTTTAAGTGATTTTTTCTAGTATATTTAACGTGAAATCCGTATGGTATTTTCTGTTAATCTTTTAATGCAAATGATGTCTGCAACGTAGATCTGTACATATAATCTGCAAGAAACGAGAAATGTGACAGTTTTTTAACTAGAACAGAACAACAATATTTTTTGTCGCTTTACAATCACGGTATATATTGAATTTCTTGTCGATAAATACGACTAGTAAATAAATAACGTTCATTATATTACACAAAATTAAATTTCCCAAAAAAATTGTCACTTTTTATCATGGATTTAAAGTTTTGAACTTTTAATTATTAATATATGTGAAAAGGTGTTTTGTTGTTTTTCTTTTACTGAACAAATCCGGAAGATAGAATTAAGAACTTATATATATGTATATATATATATCAATACTAATTGAGTACTTGCAATGCTTCGTGTCACCATAGTATTTTATTACCTAATTAGTTATTCAGTCAGGAGGAAAATAGATTTAAATATGACGGCTTTAAATATAGGCAGATTCACAATATGTTTACCCAACTAAAGTATGATTCAGGTGTGTATAATGTAAATTTTAAAATGAATTAAAAGAATCCTTAAATATCACACATTTGGTGAATCAAAATCAAAGTAAAATATCGGATTGGCAAAAGAATAAAAATCATTTGTAAAAAGACAGGAAATTTAATTTTTAAGATCAAATTTTACCAGCGGTTAACATAAAAAAATTAGGGTAGACTTTATGAGGACGTTTACCTTACCTCCTAAAAATGTTTACCCTGTGCGAGGATTTTTACAATTATTGTACCACTAAATAACACCTGTGACTAGGGTTATACATTTGACCGATCAAATATCAACCGGCCAATTGACCAAGAAAATTACTATTTTATAAGAAAAAATAAAATATTTATTTGCTTAATTATATAGGTTATATGCCCAGAGTCCTATTAAAATATACAGTGAATAACAATAACAAAATGATCAAAAATAACAAATTACACAAGTATTATGATATACAGCGTGTCCACGAAAGTTCTTTACAAATGGATTTTTTTTTTATTAATTATTGGAGCAAAAATTTTTTCTGTGGAAAAGTTCTGCTTCGTCGAAAACCTCTAAAACACCAAAGAAAATTTTTTTCGGCCTAAAGTTATACGAGGGAAATCAAAAAGTTTTATTTTACTAAAAATAAAAATTATCTGTGATATTCAAGACTTTCGCAAAATTAGTTACATAATCAAATTTAATTCAAAATTACAACATAACTAACTTCTAAGTAATTATTTATTCAGAATTATAAATCAGAATTCAACATGTCCTCCATCTCTCTCCATACAAAGAACAGTTCTCCTTCCAAAATTTTCTTTGGTGTTTTAGAGGTTTTGGACGAAGCAGAACTTTTCCACAGAAAAAAATTTTTGCTCCAATAATTAATAAAAAAAAATTTCATTTGTAAAGAACTTTCGTGGACACGCTGTATAAAGCATAAAAAACTTCTACTGCTGTTTTCATGCATAATACTATTTGACCCTCAAATATTATTGGTCAATTGACCACGCCACAACACTACCTATGACTAACCATGGAAGCACACCAATTAATATGAGGATAGTGACTCTTTCGGTTTCCGTAAAAAGGTCAAAATATCAAATTTGACGCCATTTATATCGTAAAAGAACCTTTTTGGTTCATAATTTGTTAGAGAATTCCTCATTATGATGGTGAGTTCTATCGATTCCTAAAGTTATTATGATTAAACTGCATAGTGTATAGGGAACTCCGTGTATTATGGGAAATTAAAAATGTGATCAGCTAATATTTGGTAGCATCCCGTATAAAATGCCGACAGATACCTATATGCATGCTATAGAATGAGAAAGGAAATTCTTTTTAAATTCAATTAGTTACCATTATCTGAATTGCAATCAGATCCAAAGTGATAAATTCAAACTGTCGGATACAAAAAAAAAGAAAAACTTTGTAGATTCTTAGAAATACAACGAGTTGCTAAAGTCGGAAAGTAATAAGAAAGAATATCTCGCACTCCTTTAGTCATAAAATATAGTCTGGTTTCTTTATTGTGTTGGGTTATGAACTTCGTCATTAAAAAAAATTGTTAATTTTGTTTACATTTTATGTTTATAATAATGAAAAAAATCAAAAAACAAATCATACTTATATGACATTACAAAAAAGTAAAACCAATTTTTTTTTAAATGTCTCCTGATTTCATAATCAATTTGCATTTTGTGTTTCAAATTGGTTCAAAAAATCAAACCAAAGTAAAATATCAAACTAAAATAATATGTAAAGACACTTTAAAATATCGGGTTTATTAAAACAGTATTTATTATTATGTATCTTTTGAAAATTGGAACACTTCTGTTCCATTGCGGGCTGAGAAAACTGATCGGTCCTGCTCTGTGCCCATCAAGCAGACGTAGTCAGCGTATTGATTCACGTGTAATGTTATTTAAATGCCTTCACTTATAATTAATGAGGCTGCATCAACGTTGTGCTTGCCAGTGGCGTAGTTAAATTTAATCATTTTTTTCAAATTTTAAACCTAGGAGATGGGGCAAGTGCCACCCAAAAAATGAAAAATGTGATTAACAATCGCAAAATTATAATGCAACTGAACATCACCTGTGAATAAACTATAAACAGATGACAGTGCATTATACTCATGTACGTGAAATATAATGGCAGGAACTGCACTTGCCCCACCTTACCTTACATTTTTATGAAATGTCCAATAAAAAATTATTCAAAAAAATTTAAGGAAAATATTTTTAGTGGATATCTTCGAAATGAACCCTTTCCAGTCATTTGCCACATTATAAAGAAAAAAGTTTTTTTTTTCTTTTTATTTTCAATTCGCCAGGGCTCAAAATAGCCGAGAGTGTAGCGATGCTGTTGTCTACATGGCGTTGCTATGGTTCCTCAGTACCCGGGTTCTAGCCCGAGAGCTGGTAAAAGTTTCAATTGGATTTTCAATTTATTATTAAAAAAAATATAATGAATTGAAAATATGAATAATTGGTGCTAGGCCTAAATAACCTTAGCTGTTGGTGGTCTTTAAAACACAATTTAACAATTTTTTTTCAATTCGCCATCAAGAACACTTTATCTAGATGCCAAATTTAAACTACCTACGACTAACCATTTAGAAATTACAGGCCTGTGACAGACTCACTAGACAGACAGACCCATGGACAATGGAGTTTCACAGTAAAAGTTCCGGTTTTACCATTTCAATACGGAACCCTTCTAAAATCCATTAACTAAAATCATTGTCTACTTAATAGTATATTGTATAACTAGTGTTCTAATTAATACATCTTTATATATGCGTCAGACGCGATGTTTTCAGCACGAGTAGTAGGCGAGCGCACACGAGTCTTGGCGCGTGTGCATCGCGAGCCGAATACGAGGGCTGGAAACATCGCGCCTGACGCATAAAGATTTAGCACACGCGTTGCACACTATGTTTTATTCAACACATGCATGGTTTTAGACTTTAATTGAATTATTGTCAAACACTGTAGATTCGCTGACAGTAGGATATCTCATACTAAAAACTTTGACCTTGATACAATATTTATTTACTTCGTTACCATCGTAACCATATTTCATTATAGCATCGAAAAGAGGTACATAACGGTTCATTTATGTAACGGGTTTTTCAAGTGTTTTTCATTATAGCATCGAAAAGCGTTTCATAATGGATCATGACGTCACCAATCGATAAACGTCCATTAAGATCCACGTTAAAAACACTAAAAGCGTACATGTGTTGAATAAAATATGTTTTTCCAATATTAACAGACAAAATAATAGTGATCTGGTCCAAGTTGATGAGCCGCCTCTGGTTGAAACTCTATAACTAATTCAAGCACAGACAGCCGCATTCAAACGAGTCTACTTTTTATTCTCAAATTACTGAATTGTTTGTTTTTCAATTATATCTGCTCATTTTGAAATTAACTCTCAGATTGTTAGGTACAGTCGAGGGTACAGTGTAACTAGCTTTCTCTTCATTCATTATATTGTATGTAGGTTATATGCACACAAATCACTTTTAACATTGGAAATGTTTATGTTCGTATATGGGGGCAGAGTTACGAGTTTTCGTTCAAGGCCAAAAGACAACGGTGTCGCGATCAAGTGAGGAGCAATCATGCAAAATTGAACAAGTGCAATTTTTTCGAAATGTGTTTTATATCATGTCTAGTTAATTGAGAGGTATTTGCGACGATCTGCGGTGTTATTTTTAAGCAAATGTTAATAAATACTGTAGATAAATCCATTTAAAAGTTAAGTAATCAAGCAAAAGTGAACGCGTATATAACAGAAGAATAATAGGGTTATTCCTGACAAAACTAAACAGTGCATTGATAAATATTGTGTGTATAATAAACAGTTAATTATGTTTCATATATGCTGTTATCATTTCCAATGTTCTCGATGGTTGCAAGGATTGCGAAATCTGTGAATTTTTTTTTTTTTGAGAGGAAAAATCGGTATGACTCCAATGTTTCAAAATTAATTTTACTATGAAAAATTTCAATGAAAACCAGGAAATGCCTATATAGGCTATTGATTATGTCATATAGAAAGGAACTAAGACGTTCACGGGTTTTCATTGTAAGAATCGGTCAATGGGTCATTTAAGAAGAAAAAACCGAGGAGTGATATTAAATTAGAGGGTGGAAATTGGAGATAGGGGTGAAAATGCACCCTTTTCAGTTTTTTCAATATATCTCGCAAACGAAGCAAAATTTCGATATACTTTATATTAAACTTTTTGTAGAGAATTAAATTTCCCATCGAAATGGCTTAATTAAAAAAGTTTAAAACATTTTTTTTATGCCAAAAATGTTGAAACAAAAAGCCAAAATTTCGATTTTTTGACTTTTTCGAAGTGTCCTCCTTTGGCGGCTCATAGGTCAGTTGACACTGACCTGTAAGCCGCCAAGGAGGACACTTCGACCGCTGCTACATCGCCTTTGAGAATGTCTACCGCAGTTGTAGACGAAACGTCAGGTAGAAATACCACCGGACCACGGCCTACAAGCCCGGAAACCATGAAGACTTGGAAGAAGACTTTCTAATCACATAGCAGATTCACATATCCCAAAGGGTTTGGATAAGGACGTTGTTAACATTTTGAATATAAAAAGTGGTCAAACGGACGCATGAATAATAAGAAAGGTCTAAAACAATTCCCACGGATATCAATATCGCATGTCATATTACAGTGATCGCATAGGAAGCCTCCACTCTACGGGGATGCGATGGGAGAGTGGGGCGATGCTTCGAGCGAGGACAAGATGAAGCCGCGAGAGAAATATGACTCTGTCATACATGCCGAGAGCCAGTGCGGCTTTTCTACGTGCAGGATTCCGATCATCCTAGATGGTCCGTTGCGTACAACCAATCGTTCAGGATGGCCGAATAAACATTATCAACTTTGATGAAAAAAAGTGTAACGGACCATCCTTTATACCTACTAGTATCATAAACAGACACTCTCGAAGATTCTAGGTATCTGCAGTTTCAGGGAAATCGAACGATTCTAGAACAATTATCTGATAGGATAATTCTATAACAATTACCTGATAGGGGTATAAATACGGGTCAACGGACAGTAGTCAGTGTAGATCCCTACCAACAAAAAAGTGTATTTGCTCTAAAACATACATTGTAGCATTTAATTACGTTTATGTGAATTTAAATATGTGTTTAGAAAAAATTTAAAAAACTAGCCTCTTAGTGTATTCCTTAAAATGATTAAATATTTTTCTATTTCAATATTCGGTAAGCATTTTGTCAATCCAGCATCTGCACCAAATTATACACACCCTGAATACCTATATAATTTACTATTCGCAAGGGCTTGAGAATAGCCGAGCGTGTAGCAATGCTGTTGTTTACATGGCGTTGCTATGGTTCCTCTATTACAAGTCCCCAGTTACCGGGTTCTAGCCCGAGAGCTGGTAAAAGTGTCAATAGGATTTTCAATTTATTATTATAAAAAAAATAATGAAATGAAAATATGAATTGGTGCTAGGCCCAAATAACCTTAGCTGGTGGTCTTTAAAAAACAATTTCACAATTTACTATTCGCAAACTGCAATCATGTCAAGAGTTGTATTTACTTGTATCTATAGTATTTGATTTTACGAACCTTTGCTATTTAGATAAAATTCTTTATAAACTTTATAAACATGGCGCTGTTGATACTTTAAAATAAAATGTAAGAAATTAACAAACCTAAGCAGTAAAAATTTCCGATTATTTTATTAGTTAGTCACGTCGGTGACGTGGTTGCGTCGGTACCGATGCTATTGGCATAGTTTTATGAATGGTAACTATGGTAATAGCACCGGTACCGAAGTATAATATTATGTTCTTTCAGAAGACGGCAATTTAGGAATTTATCTATTAAATAGAAATAGCGACGTGAGAGATATTCGAATGAAATTCGATTATTTTTAGTGTAGTATATATGATCACTCATATCTCGTTGAAATGCATGGGATGAAATTTGGTGAGCCATTTCTCTTCTCACGAGAATTATACTGTTGGAGAGCATATACCTATGCCATACAGAAATAGATTGGTCCTGTTGCTTTTTCACTGACGATTTTTTTATCCCATGTAATATTATGCTTAGTTCCCCCTACACATTTTCAGAAATTGGAAAATTTTATAGGAAGAAAATAATAAAACAACAATAATATAAATTTTCGTAGGATTGTGAACGATAATTATATTAAAAGACATTACACAACTGTTTGTAAATTTAATTTTATAATTTGTACTAAGATTTGTTTTTCATATGTTTTCATATATTTTTTCAAATTTTAGAACTTGAAAAAGTATAAAAATACGAAACGTTGTTCAAAACAATTATGTAATGTCTTTTAATTATTATAATGGTCCACAATCCTATGAAAATTTATATTATTATCTAATATATATACATGGACATGAACCAACATAGTTATTATAACAACGTTTCAGTGCATCCTCAAGGAAGTGAATTGAAATTTTAACCACATTAAAAATATCATGCTTATTGACACTTAATAAATAAATATTATGAACAGAATTGAATTTGCAATCCAGTTATCTTTGAATATATTTATGCATTCTTTTTAAAATTCCATTAAAAATTAATCATCAATATTTGAATATCTTATTTCATTTTTTTCTTTCTTTGTAATTTCTTACATAGATATAATTTTTACATTACAAATTTTATCATCGAAAAACAAGTATACGTATTTTTATAAATATCGTTTAAATTTAGATATCTGTAGATAGTATAGTAAGTTTCATCAAAGTCAGTCCAGCCGTTCTCAAGTGATGCAAACACACAATAAAAAATTCTGGGCTTTTCCCTACATTATGTGTAATAGGCAATACCAAAAATTAAAAAAAAAAACTACAAGAAAACGAAATAATAGAGCACATACCGCTAACGGCACAAAGTACGAACAGAGTAGAACCCGTTACAATGTTATTAATTAGTACGTATTTATAAATAAAACACTAAAATTACATCCATGTATTGAGTCTCATCCATGTTTATTTAATATTAATAATAACAAATTCTCGAGAACTTGGATAGAAAATAAATTGATGCTAAATTTTCAAAATTTGCAACGTTTCGTTGGTTTATTTTCCAGCTTCTTCAGGCAATATTTTAGGTTAGCATCCTCGTTGAAATTGAAGAAGTTGGAAAATAAACCAACCAAACGTTGCAAATTTTGAAAATTTAGCATCAACTTATTTTCTATCCAAGTTCCCGAGAATTTATTTTTATTAATACTAAAATTACATTTAAGAGTAGGTAGTCTCTACTTAAAGTTACCCCATGTACTTTTCATCTCAAATGCTTTCCTCTCGCCTAAAAATGGTTACCGCTCTCCCAACGCTATTTTTAAAGCTAAAGGGTTCGGGTAAACCCTAAATCAAGAATCACACTACAAATCCTACAGGCGAATTTTTTGAAAAAAAGATTTGGCTACGTGTAAAAGATAACGTAATTTTTAAAAAGTTTAAAGTTTTTGCAAGTTTTTTAATTCAATTTTTCACTTGGAGAATCTGGAGTATGGTTCTCGGTCCTTCATTTGGCGTTTCCCCGAACCTTTTAGCTTTAAACATAGCATCAGGAAAAAATGATTTGAGGTGAAGGGTTTAGGGGGTAACTTTCGGTAGAGAAAATTGCGCTAGATCGCAACGAGAGTTGAATATTGAATTCCGCTTTTTTCCAAAGCTTAGCTTTAAAAATCTAAAACAAAACCGTTTTGTGATGACAAATCTAATGTAGGTACCTATTGTATTAACGTTGACAGTTAACACAAGAATGTATATCTGAGTATCGGATAATTATCTGTCACTGGATAAAAACGTCGTAGGTATTCGTTTCGGGTACCCCTATTCAAAAAATTAACAGGTTTCGTCACACTTCGTATTTGAAATTGTGTGTGTTTTTAAAGACCACCAACAACTAAGGTTATTTGAGTCTAGCACCAATTCATATATTCAATTCATTATTTTTTTTTAATAATAAATTGAAAATCCAATTGACACTTTTACCAGCTCTCGGGCTATAACCCGGGAACTGAGGACTTGTAATAGAGGAACCTTAGCAACGCCATGTAAACAACAGCATTGCTACACTCTTGGCTATTCTCAAGCCCCACTTCGTATTTGACATACCACACGTATGTTAATGTTAACGTTGATGCGGTGCGTGAACATATGTAGATACAATGTGCCGAGGTTGAAGGCTACGACATGTAAAGGCAACCGACTGATTGAATTATTCTCGTTCCCTTTGAACGTGAATCTAGACGAAAATGGCAGCAGCGATCTCAAGGGCTAGGCCCTACGTGTAACGTCTTACCTTTTGCTTTGGACCTTTAGTCGTGTGTTTGTCTCATAGACGTGCCACGCTCAATTGCCATAGGGACGACGAAATTTATACATACAAAACATTTGCCTATACATAGTACAAGTTTTTGAAGTGAAAACTTCCTTAGGCGACGGTGACGATCGGGGTTACTCGGCTCAAACATGAACACGTATTTCCAATATGCTGGTAATAATTTGTAGTTCATAAGTGTGCTAATAGATGACACTAAAAACTTAATACGAGTATTAAGGTATTTGTAGTTTACAAGTGCGCTAACAGATGACACTAAAACATATATATATATATACGTATTTTAATTTGTAGTTCATAAGTGCGCTATTTAAAGTGTATAGAAAATTATCGAATCCTCCATGAATTTTAGTTGAACAGCGCAGCTGTCAAAATCCAATACAAAGGTTAAACATTATTATCGTTAAGGTATTATATATACATTAAATTTAATTGTATAGGCCGATTTTAATATATTTATGATTAAACTGTGTGATTAAAAACTTTTATATATTTTTTAAAATTAGAAAGTTTTCACTTCTGTCATGGGGTCAAAAGCACACACCCATTTTTTTGGTTTACGGTTCAGGTCCCTTTAATAGAAGCGCGATGATATGACCTATTCTATTGCCTATTGTATAACAAACATTATTGTGAAAGTCCGATAAAAAAACACGAGGACCACACTTATTTCGTCTAGTTAAAGCAGGATCTCATTCGTTCCACTCATTCAATATAAAAACGAGACACACTCGCTTCGCTCGTTCTAACTAAATTGAAAATTGGGTGCGGGATCTCTGACTTACTTTGCGGTTTCGTTCACCTCTCGTAATATGTAATTTTGAAGTCTTTACTAAGATTAATGACATGTAAATTGTTCCAATTTTCGAATTACGTTCATCAGTAAACTATCGTTATTTGGGATAGCAGGTGGAAAATTAAAAAATCTAGTTTTTTTCGTCGTTGCAAGACTTCACTCTTACGATCGCCAAAAAATAAAAAAATATAAAATACTAACCAGTAATCGCGGGTCCGATTGCGTTAATTTTAAAAGAAATGCTATTTAATCTGATCATACCTGGATAAAAATGAGCAAGTATTTTAAGTTACAGTACCACTAGATAATATACCAAGTTTCATCAAAATTGAATTAGCAGTTCTTGAGTGATGCTGGTACAAATAAGACAGACAGAAATTCTGGAAACATGTTTTATATAATTGTGTATTAGTATTGATGATGAGAAAATACTGTGACGTCAATGTCTTTAACTTATCATTTTCAACGACAATAAAATATGTGTAGGGATTAATAATTTATAAGTACATTAAAAAAACGAAACAAAATGATAGGCTATTTTAAATCCTCATGCACTAAAAGGTAGGTCCTGATAGATCGAACAGCAATAAGTGACTGTTATTCCATATTATGATATTATAAATGTCTCCTGCAGCAGTTAGCCGTTCATGTAGATCAAGGATGTGTAAAAATGTTTGTTCAGCGGACCGTTTGAGAAAAATGAAAATATTCTTTTTTCTCTAAATAAATAAATATTTATTGTAGGTACTAAGCATGTATAAATGGCACGATTGCAAGTTTTTTTTTTAACAAAACAAAACAAAATGTGTGTCGACTTTTTGCCACTAGCAAATTTATTTATATTAAGTAATTGTTTTATCAGCAATATGTTAGCTACAAATAAAATTATAAAACTGATTTAATTATTTATGCTTTTATATTATGTGTATCCATGGGATAGAGTAGACTATAATATTATTATCACGCTTCTGTTATGGAAGCTAAGCAGTAGTCAAAAAACCTGAATTCTCCACCATTTCCACACAAGCGACGTAAGTAATAGTAGAAGAAAAAGCTAGTTCTGAACCCATTAGTGAGAAAAGGTTATCATCTTCTATATGGAGTGCGGATCGTAGATTGTTCTAGCTTAAACTATATAAAGAGAGATTGACGATTGAAAAATATAATGGCAGGTCACACATCCCTGATGCTCAGATGCACAAATTCTCGTATAGATTGTGACGTTTGGATATTTAATGAACTGGAATAATACTCGTATTACATTCCAATTTATACCTATGATATATTATTATGACTGCATAATATTCATTGATTTGTTCAGATCAGATTCTAAACCCTCTTTTTAGTGTATTTGCCATATGGCACATGCACTATTGGCGTCGGTCGGATGGCGGGACCTAGGGGTCGGACCAAAATTTCTCGACGTTTCATAGCCTCCTGAACAATTTGGCACCATTTTTGGAAATGTTTATATATATATGTATGTATAATATATATATATATATATATTATATATATGTGTGTGTGTGTGTGTTCGCGGCATAACTCTCGAAAGACTTAATTGATTTAAACGAAATTTGGTACACACGTTGGAATCCATCGTCGCACGGAACCTATTTAAAATGGGCTTAATCGGACTATTTTAAGGGTTGTTTTTAGAGGTTGAAAAAAGTTTTTGGGCCCGAAAATACCGAAAAAAATTTCAGAATTGCTTCAAAATTAAAATTTAACCTTCTAGTAAAGATCAAAATGTGCTGCTAAAATTTTAATAAATTCGACCCGACAGGACCGGACTTACAAATTTTATGAAAACACTAGTTTTCGGATAGTGCATTACTTACTGAAGGGTGTATCTAATTTGGTACAGAAGTAGCATTGATAATAATATTGAAATTAAGAAAAAAAATATTATTTTAAGGGATGTATTAAGGGGTTAAATTTTTTATTTTGTCCAAAAACAAACTTAAGTTTACGTATTAAAGCCACAAGGCCTGTATTAGCAAATACACTATATTGTCGGCAGGGTTTTGGCACTGCGACCCGAGTTTTTTACAGTATTTATTACCTCTAAGATGATACACTAAATTTTAAATTTAACGACCCTATAACATGCCATGTGCATCATTCATTTATCTAGGAAAAATCCTAAAAGGATAGATTAATGGAAATTCGGGGTATTGCAGTTTAGCGAGAAAGTCAGTGCGATAAACTGCATAATATATGATACCACCTAAATGTGAGATTATAACATTGTAGTAGGTTAAAGGAACACTATATGTTCAAATTATTGTAATCGGGTGTACATATATTTTTACCTTATGACAATAAATCTCTTATCTTACAGAGTGTGTCAGTTAGTAAGTTCACCACTAGAATCTCCTTAACGCGGCAAGAAATACAAAATAGTTTGAGAAAAATTCGTGATCCAATTAATTATTAAAAATATTCCATCGCTTGTTTGAAAATCGCTAAAGGCTGATTTAATAGAAAGAAAAAGTCGACGTTCGTGTTTTTTTAAACACTTGGATCACAACCTCGTCAATTCAAGAAGTATTTTGAAATAAAAAATCAACCCCTTGAAAATATTTCGATGGTAAGAAATAACTGCAATTTGTTAAGGAATATTTTATGTACGTCACTGTACTATCAAACACATTATGCCCAATGCCGCGTGCTATGGAGATTACATAACATTATGTAGTCTGAACTAAACTGGGACCTGCCTTTGAACTCCCCTTTCAATAGCGGATGTGGGACAGATAAAGGCTCGCTTACCTGACCGATTTCTATGTCCGAACTTTTTGCTTTCATTACTATCTACAGCTGTTTAACATACGTTTGCATAAAAAATGCCCAACTAGGCATATATTATGTATTATTCGTGTTCAAAAATTGTATATACAATATACATAATATATTATATTCAATATTTTTTTTTTTTTACTTCCCACCTCTACTATGGTAGGGAAGTAATGGATTCAGTCCGAAAACAATATTTCGAGATTTTAACAGATTTTCACGTTTTGAGACCCTAGCAATCGTTTAAGATCATTTTCTGACTGATGTCTGTATGTGTGTGTGTATGTGTGTATGTGTGTATGTGTGTATGTGTGTGTGTGTGTGTATGTGGTCAATTTTTCGCCTTCGATATCTTAAGAACGGAACAACATACGGGCATGCCGATTATTCTATTGTGTTTATCAGCCTTTAACTTAGATCTGATTAGATTTTGAGTCAAATCGGTTCAGTGGATCCTGAGATATTCAAAAAAACGTCCTCAATGTCACGTATTAACATAGGTAAAAAAAAATATAAATGAATTCTAGATGTTATAATATGAAAAAAATGTAAATATTTTTTTTCTCTAAAATGTATAGTTTTCGAGAAAAAAAATATTTTACTAAAAAAAATAAAAATTGTACGTAAATCAAGGTAACCATGATTTTTGCTATATTAAGCTAGCCATCAATAGATCACCAAACAAAAAAGAGGGCCATGCTTTTTTCAAAGAATAAAAATTAAATTGTGTTTTAAAGACCACCAACAGCTAAGGTTATTTGGGCCTAGTCAAAGAATAAAAAAAAGAGTGTTTATTTTTTGCAAATATTTACTAGGTGGGAAGTATAGGACTGGTCATCAGTCGAATTTTTTTTTTTTTTTTTATTTAAATTATAGACGCGTCAGCTGCTATGGCTATTTGCGTCTAAAGTGACTAGTAATAATATAGCAAAACGAATAACAATAACTAAAGAATAACAATAACAATAAGTATATAAATAAATAAATAATAAATAACAATAAATAAATAAATAACAATAAATAAATAAATAACAATAAATAAATCAATCAACAAATAAATATTAATGAGTATATAATATAACAAGATTTAACAATGGTACTCCGTACTCATAGGACGCAGTTTAGGAATATTCAATATTATTCGAATTAACTTTTTTTTTGAAAAATCCATATAAGTACCCAATAAATACTAATGTATTATTTATATTCAAATATTTGTATATTCTTTCTAATGCGGCTAATTTGGACCCTTTTATAAAATTCGGGGTGCATAAATATTTAAAAATGCAAAACAATTATTGCGATTGTTCAAACATTTTTATAGTCGACAGGTTTGTTTAAACCCTGAAAAGAATACGTCGAATGAAAAATTCATTGAAATGAAAAGATTTTGTTATTGAAAAATTCTAGTATTTGTAGCTACGGTGAGCTAGGTAAAAACCTAACGATTTTTGTACCTATGATTTTTTTGATGTAAAATACAGCTCCTTTATGAGATAACTAGAATCGCTTCTTCATTTCTTCAAATCTACCTTTTCCGTTTCTGATTCTCTGTCTCTTCAGTTTCGAAGACAAGAATAAATTATTACTGTATAAACAGTTACGGTCATTCCTTCTGTGAAAAACGACACCCGTCGACCATGAGCGATTGGTAAGCATTCTTGACTGTTTATGAACCCCTTTAATAAATTCAACTACTACTTATAATAAGTTGCACTGTACTTTTTTCTCTTTTTTGTTTCATATCTATATATGAGTATGAGTTTGTTTCGAAAACTACTAAACAGATTTCAAAAAATTTTTCACTGTTCGATAGGTGATACTTTGCTTTAAAATATAAGGCTATAATAACTGTCCGGCTCGGCTTTGCCCGGGTGAAAATCGGGAATAATCTCAGAAATTACTGAATCGATTTTAGTTTTTTTATAATGTCATGTAATTTCGTACCTTTCAGGTGATAATCTGACATAATCGATACGATTCTTTATCGATTTAATCATTTCTGTCTTTGCCGTCATCCTTAGTATATCAGTTTTAATAAAAATTATATTTCCAAAGCGTGCAAAAAATATTTTAGATCTTCAATCATACAAGAGATTGAGCAAAAATTAATTTCAAATTTTATAACATAATAATAATGTTTAAAAGTAGTGGCTATATTGGAAAAAATATTGAAAATGTATCGTGTCATTTAAGTTTTAATTTGCTCATCTATAAGAATTATTTAAAATACTTAAAGTGAGTATTATAAACGATAAACGATTAATTAATACCTTTTGAAATAATATAATAGTGTTGAGTGCATATTAAAGTCCTTAACTATGGCTAAGAAGTGAATATAAGTATAGAGACGTTAGTGCACAGTAGAGTTTGAGGACGTCGCGTCGTTCGGCGTCGATGTAATTATAACGTCGTTAAACAAGAATATCGACAAACACACGGCTTCTGTACATTTTATAGTTATCGGGTACATTGTGTTGTGCATTATCACGTAGAACGGGAAGAAGTTTCTGCAGGGCTGACCATTCATTCTTAGCTGATGTATCAAAATATCAACAAATGTTTGATAAGTTACATACAACTATATTAAAATCTGTGATTATTGTTCATACGGTGGAAGTACGGGTTACGTCTGGTGGGAAGAACGACTCACATATTATGGTGGAAACATCCATACAAGATGATAAATAATGGTATGAGATTTAAGGACCTAATTTAATGCCCATAATAGAAATTTAGAGCTCTTGCCTTTTTTGTCAAAATTTATGAATATCTTTCGTACGATGGAAGTACGGGTTACGTATGGTGGGAGGAACGGCTCACATATGATGGAACTGTTAAGGTAATGTTAATTTGGTTACTTTAACGTCCAAATACTTTGAATTACCTTAAGGTCTCACCACACAACGGTTTGAAATGTTCTGGATATTTTTTTTAAATTTATATCACTGTAAATTTAGAAAAGTTCTATCTACTTGAAATAATTTAACGTTTAACACACATAGGTACATAACATACATAAAAAATACATATCTAATATAAACAAAATCAATCGAAGTACTGAACCGATTTAAGTAAAATTTATATGGGACTACAATGAAGGTATGCCTATTAAATAAAATAACAATCATCAAAATCGGTTCACAAAATTGCTGAAGAAATCGGTGTACATACACAAAAATAAAAAATGGCGCCAGAAATTAAATTCATATTATTAAAGCCGATATATATTACTTATTGATTTAATTCAAAATTGTTATAATAAAAAGTAATGATTTATAATTTTTTTCATTTTAATCCTTTATTTTACAATTGATAGTACTACCGGCTGTTGATTTTTTTCGACCCATAGATATAACAAATATTTTATTTAATCATTCTGTGCGATATAGACTTATTCATTGAATAAATATTATACGTGTGTTTTTACCTATTGAAAAATTACCTCATACAAATAAATTTCGAAATTTATCCATTCTCACTACACGTGTTTCCGCTTATTTTTAAAATGAATGCTCTAAAGATGGTTAAATCTGCTTGCTTGCTCGTTTTCCTCGGAGCTCATAGAGCGTGCTCGATCTCCTTTAAATCCGAACGCAGGATAGAGATCTTTCAGAGCATAATATAAATGTTAAATTCGAACGCATTCGAGCACTCGGATTGATTTGAGCGCAAAACCGAACTTATTCACAATTACTCAGTCACATAAAGGGTTAAAGTAATTCGAAGTATTTGAACGTTAAAATAAAAAATTTAACATTACCTTAACAGTATGTTTCCATCATATGTGAGCCGTTCCTCCCACCATACGTAACCCGTACTTCCACCGTATGAAAGATATTCATAGATTTTGACAAAAAAGTCCAGAGCCATACATTTCTATTAGGGCTATTAAATTAGGCTTTGAAGAGCCAGTTTGTGCGTATTTCTGCCTCACACTACACAAAGCTAATATTATATGAATAATATAAAATCCCACTTCTGCGCGGTCGTTTTTTCAAATTAGTGAGTTCGAAATCTTCATGGTTTCCGGGCTTGTAGGCCGTGGTCCGGTGGTATTTCTACCTGACGTTTCGTCTACAACTGCGGTAGACATTCTCAAAGGCGATGTGGCAGCGGTCGAAGTGTCCTCCTTGGCGGCTTCTCGACCGCTGCCACATCGCCTTTGAGAATGTCTACCGCAGTTGTAGACGAAACGTCAGGTAGAAATACCACCGGACCACGGCCTACAAGCTCGGAAACCATGAAGATTTGGAACAATGCCGGCCGTGAAAGCTTACACACTTAGTGAGTTCGGTCAGCCCTGTATCAACACCGTTCGACTTGTCGGGTAATCAGCGCAGCTCCAGTCGGCCCGCGGCGTTGTATAGGCTCTTCTTTGCACAAGTCACGTCTTTTTGTCTACAGATGCTCATTTGTCTCGTTATTTGTTTAATTAATATTTTACGTTCGCGAACGACGAACAAGGCACTCGCGCTTTCGCAAATCTCGCCTAAATAAACGGTTACATTAAAATGCGTTTGTTCGATAATTTACGTTGAATTAAGCGGATGGCAAATTGATTTCGTTATGACTGTAAAATATACAATGTGTTTCAAAAAATCAAGCCTGTGACTTGTTCATTTTTGAAGTGTAATGTCTTACGCGAGTTCTGGCCGTTTAACGTTTGCGTTAAATATTTAACGCAAATGGTGTAACCATGATACGAAAAACAAATCATATATTTTTTCGTAGATGCCAATTTACAACATGTAGTGTGTAGTGTAAACAGCATAATATCAATTATAATGTTTGCGGTTACCGACCGAATTGTATAGTTTATTCCACTTAAAAGCTTGCGATCGCTGACTATAGAATAAATGTTTGCCGAACGGCGCGGTGTTAGTCTTGATTTATCGAAACTCGTTTCTCGTCTGATTTCGACAGTATAATTTCGATATCGTCTCGAATCCGAGACGAAAAATATTGTTAATCTCATGTAGACGACAACATTAGGTATCCGATTGTTTCACTCTTATTCCAAAGCTTTCCCAGCCCTATAATGCTTAGCATCGTTCGTAGCTGAATTAGAATTTTGGTTGTATTATAATATAGTTGAACTTGTGTTATGTATTCAGTGAAATACGCGCATGGCATTTAATCATTTTAAAGTATTATTTTATTACAATGCATACAATAATTTATTGTAATTGGTATTATAATGTTTTGCATTATACATATTTTTATTAAAATATGTCTACACAATATTTTATATTCTCATTTTGGTACAATTCTACAAAATTGGGTTATATTTTATTTTACAAATTATATTTTATTTCCTAAAATAACACATTCCTGTACAAATATTCAATTTGTATATAGATGTATTTTAAAATAACTAATTGAATGAGATATTTTTAACACGTTGATTGCCGTGAGAAGCATAACTTGATAATCGAAGAATCGACCATAATAGCCGCGAGTATCACAAGTTGATTCTCAAGCACTGCAAGTTATAATAGCCAAAGAAAGCATCATTCGATTCTCAGATCAATGTAACTTTTATACAGACCAATATACACGGCTGCAAGCATTAGAAACTATGCGTGGCCTGCACCTGAGTGAATCGAAGGTTGATTCTCACGGCTTGAAATGTTTGTAGTTGACATATTTCACTAAAAAGCAATGAAACTTCAGATAAAATATTATTTGTATTTATTCAAACAAAAACCAACATTTTGTATATTATATAACTGAAAATGTATATGATTCATACGGCCATTACTGCAAACTTCAGCTATATGGGCCACGTGATTCATTTGGTGTTTCTCGGCTCAAAAAAATGAAAAAATACATTTTTAGGGAAAAATAAATTCATTAATGTTCAAGAACATTATCGCTATCCTATTCAAGGACATGAAGTGAAAAATAAATGTAGGTACGTCTATTTACAATTTGAACATAGTGAATTCCGTTAACCTACGACCATTGGTTTAATTTGTTGATTTTTTTAATGAAATAAATAAATAAATATTGTATTTTGTACTGAGAGCCTTTGAATTTGTGTTTTTTGAATTTGGTTTTATACCCGTATATTATAATAATACATATTGTCATTTTGCTCGAAAGTACATATATTATATAGTTGCAGGCCTATATACAAAATCAATTGTATTATATTATTATGATGGGGAAGGGGAGACGGGGTAATATTTAATACGATTACACATTCTTGAGATGAAATCAGGCTAGTAACTGACTGTGAAATTAGATAGTGATACTTGCAAGATAAATAGATCATACTTGTTTTGCTAATAGACGATATAGAGTTTTCGTACAGCCCTAAATAGAAAATCACTGTATAATATTGTAATACTTATGGCGCGGAGAAGGGTAGACGGGGATAACATTCAACATGATTCAAACACCCTTGAGATAAAATTGTGCTAGTAACTAAGTGGGAAGTAATGATGCTTGCCGTATATAAATAGATTGTATAGAGTTCGTACAGCCCTAGATAAAAGCACAGACTGAATAGGTAAAGGTACGAACATAGAAGCATAGATAGCGCCCATTATACACACAATATAATACTGGCGGTGCGGATAGTGGATAGACGGTGTAGGGGAATGGGGGGGCAACACACACCGACGCGATATACCTAACAAAAGAGCATCTGTGCTTAATATTAAACATTCGTAAACGGCAAATGTTATCCGTATAGAAGCTCTATTTTTCAGACGAAAAATTGCTATCATAAAATAAATATACAAGCAAAATTATATTAACATTACTGTAAAACGAGTTATGAAAATATCTACACACACCTTACAAAATAATACAAACAACGTGAACTGCTAAATTGACAAATTTAGGCAAATTTGAAAGTTATATTTTTAAATTCTTTTTACAATATTATTTTCCTATTATTCATGACAAAATGGTACACTTATAAGTAAAAATAAATCGGCTCTGAACACCAACAAAACTGGCATTTGTTTGGGACCGCATATTTTTAGGGACTCCGAGCGACATATAGTTCATTCAGTTTGGAATTTAAGTTGTATATAACCATTATTTTAAAAGTCATGGAGGAAGTCCAAGGCTGAAAAAACTCACTGTTGCCTTGCTCAAGCGTAGTTAGGATATTGGAGTTTCCTTTCTAATCCAATATACAGGGTTTTTCAAGAGGAATGGTCCCTACATATTTTAGTGTGTTATAGTATCTTTTATTTTGAGCAAAAAAGTTTATGGAAATATTTGGCCAATTCTCAATGGTTATTGAGATACAGTGATTTTAATGCGATGCATTATAGAGCAATTATTTAGTAGAGCTGCCATAAAACAATTGCAATCTACCGTCATTTTACGTAAAACAATAGTAAGTATATTTCATTACAAGAGACGAAACACAGCGTTTGCAAGCGCTGTGATTCGTTCCGAGTAAATACATATTATTTTTCACAACAATTCTATTAACAATTCGATTTGAGGTACCTGCAATTTGGGCGCGCAAAAAATCCGCAAAAATATTAAATCTGTCAGATCCACGTGAAATTTATATGGGGTTATGTCTGTCATTTTGACGTTTTCGAGTATTACTTATAATATGCGAATTGAAGTTGGCGCGACTCAATTGCTCTATCTCTCGCTTAAAAACGTAAAAAAATAGAGAAAACCGACAGCTGAACAGGTACTGAAAATTGAAATTTCAATCTGGTTGATAGTGACGCCGCAAGTGAGGCAGGTGGGTGTAATGTTAGAATAAAACGGGGAATGCAGAAGGGGGAAATATAACGTCCTGAATAGTTAAATTATCATTTGCTATACGCTGCATAACATATCGCTCTATGAATCATGTAAAATGATGATATGAAAATTGTGGAAATGCTCAAGGAAAACTTATTCCCTCACGGAAAATAAGTTTTTTTCATCATTTCACTGTAGTTTTTGTATTATATATTCATAATATAACATAATATAACAGAATAAAATAATGAGATCTAATGTTTTGTACACATATTGAATGTTTCGATGCTAAAAGTACATATGAAATCCAATGTATTAAATAAACGATCCGACGCAACTTGGACTAACCATTCCCATATAAAAATTCGTTATTGTGGAATGAGGTTCCGTATTTTCTCGACAGAACTAAGCGGATGAGATTCCGCGATGGGCACAATTTAAAGCCGGTTGTGAGATAATAGACCAAAATCTACACAAACGAAGCAATATGTCGGAAAGTGAATACTTACCTTTATTATGTATCAAAATATATTTTCGAATATTTTTCAGTCAGTTTTAATGTCAATTTTATAAATTAATTTTTGTGGTTCATATAAATTGACATTCATGACATCTTGAAAACGGCCTCCATACTGGCCGAGACGTCGATGTATTTATTAAATTATAATTGAAAATAGTTTGTTTAGTTGGTCAGATATTTAAAATAAATTATTATATTGTTAATACTTATAAATCTGTAGTTTCGTAATTTACCCTATCAGTTCGAAAAGAAATTAAAAAATACTAATTTGCAACAGGCGCTGACTAGCTATATTTTTTCAGAGACGCTAACATTGTAGAGGTCCGAGGGAGAGACTTAGAGTAATCTGTTATTTGTTGAGATTAGGAAATGGAAGGGCCCGAACATTATCCAACTCCGGGGGCCCGCGGGTACGCTCCAGCGCCCAGAGCCCCTGGCTAGTCCACGTTTGATTTGCAAGTGAGTTACACATAATATGATGCTTGATGCGTAACTCACTTGCAAATGATTTTAATCTTTTTTTTTGCACCAATAAAATATTATCAATAAGCTAATATATTTTCACATCGTGTGGTATATTATAATAATTGCATCTGTCATAATTATTTAGGTATAGTATAACACTGTATGTATTCGACATAACTGTAAGTATGGTTTTGCTCTATACAAAAAGTTTTCCTGGCAATATGTGACGTTAATCTAATTTAAAAAAAACATTATTTTTAAGTAGATTAAATTTATAACTCAATCTATAGTTGAACTATTTTATTTGTACAAATATTTTGTATGTTACACTTTTTTTACACACACCCTATATGTAGTTATAAAATATAATGTATGTGAATCATAGCTCCAGCAAAGTGAAACATTTCTCTTGACTTAACACAACTTCTTTTTTTAAAAGCATTTAAGAAACTTAATACATAAATAAAAGCGATATATTTTTCTATTATACTCACATTTTATTTTTGATTTTTCTCAAAATAAAATGAATAGGTAAACATAAAATTATTAATTAACGAAATGGTATTTTGACGTGAATAATGTCTAATGTCTCATACTGGGGTGGCATTTGAGAAATATTAGCTGTTACGGAAAAAGAAGGAAGTATTTGTCAGGTCAAACAAAACTCAATATATACCTATGTTGGTTTATGTTGACATAAGCAAGGCGACTGTGTGGTAAAGTACTAGATTACGACAGGTCAAACGCCAAGCCCAGGTTCGATTCCCGAAGGCTTTTAATATTTTTTTATATGTATCTACAGTCGCGGCCTTAAAAAAGTTTACACCTGTATCATCTAGTTACCGGTTTTTTTTAATTTTTGATTTTGATTTTTGATAGTAACGTATCTATTACTAAGGTTATATCCCAAAAATTCAATAAAAAATTATTATCAAAACACCTCATTTGTTTATTATAAAATCCAAATTACTCAATGTTATTCAGTTAAAACAATTAAAGATTTGATATATTTGATACTAACAAATTCCTTCCTCCAATCTTGCAATGATTCTTCATTTTCGTTTTAATAATTTCGAGGCATTTAAACGACAATTATTTCCTTTAATTTTTGACGTTTACATTTACCTATTAAAAACTAAATTTGTTGCTAAGCTACTGACTTTTTGTGAACGTACACTAAAAAACTCAAGTGTAAACTTTATTAAGTCCGCGACTGTTTATATATTATGGTATATATTATAGGTATAATGAAAATATATTATATAGGTATTACCTACATAACAATTTAAAATATAAGAAAATAAATTATCTACAACTATTTTATTTATTATATTTTACGAACATTTGTTTTTATAAGATAAATAAAAGTGAAAGTATTTATACAATTATTTATATTTAACGGTATTCACGTCATATCTGTACCCGCGATAGAGACATATTCATTTTTTTTGTTTTCACAATGTACAAATAAATCTTAATAAAATTTAAACATAAAAACGGAATGTATCTTTAATACAGACACCATTTTTCTTTGCTTTTTTGACGGTATATCGATTCAACTCAATTCAAATTGTCCAATCAAGTTGCTTGTTACTATATGGATAATCTAATATAATATTAATAGAAATAGCGGTATAAAAACACAGCAGACAATCTCGACCAGGCCATGACTCGTTCATATTTCTGGGTACAATAATTGTTGTATGAGAGGTAAGGCGACGGTGGAAGGATCCAACTTAGCCCCTCCTTCCCCGTGCTTCCCCCGACCACCGGCGAACACATAAACGCTGCCTATTTTCAGCCGGTAGCATTCGTTTTAAATGGAATATTTAATGAAGGTGAACGCTACAACAAACCATGCTGTAGTTGAACCATAGACCTACATTTGCCACCATTGAAAATAGACTGAGCGTCTATTTTTTTTCCGTTGTAATAACAAAAAACTCAAATCACAGTAGGTACAAAACCCTGACGACAAAATAGTGTATTAATACACGCCTTGTAGCATAGTTTAAATTATTATGTGAACTTTAATTTGAGTTTGGACAAAATATAAAGTTCATCTCTTAATATAAGTATCCCTTAAAATAATTATTTTTTATTTAATGTCAATATTCGTCGTGCATTTTATCAATCCAACATCCGCACCAAATTATATACAATCTTCAGTAAGTAATTCACTATCCACCAACTAGTGTTAATTCATAAAATTTATATGCCAGCCATGTCTGGCCAATTTTTAGGGGAACATTTTAATGTTTACTAAAGGGTTTATTTTCGATTGTAAAATCTTCAAATAAAATATAAGTTACAGTCTGAACATATTATGGCCCTTGTTTTTCAAAACAAATTACAACTTTTTGAAGCTATGCTTCTATTATAGGCGCGTTACGCTCATGTTATTAAAAGTATATCTATAGCTATAGTTTTATAGGACACAAAAAAAAAATGGCGACAGAATTCAAAATGGCGACTATAATATGTACTTTTGCAAAAATTATCCGATCTTTTTGAAAATTGATATTTAAGAGTTTTATAGGACACAAAAAAATAAAATGGCGTCAGATTTCAAAATGGCGGCCATATGTACTTTTGTAAAAATTAACCGATATTTTTGAAAATTGATATTTAAGAGTTTTATAGGACACAAAAAAATAAAATTGCATCAGATTTTAAAATGGCGGTCAAATAATAACTTTTCAATTGTATTGTCTATAGCTTGATAAATTCGGTTTTATATACAATGCATAAAAAGCATAGTTTCTGTCGGGTGTCCCATGACACCTCTTGATTTTTTTAATTGAAAATTGACAGACGGGGCACAGGCGTAATAATTAGTCATACTTTACATTTTTAGTAATTCAGGAGAGGCATGTGATCACTTGAAACCCACTAATGGTGCTACCACTGCAAACGTTTTTTCGTAAAAATTAAAATTTTATTGATCGTTTTTGATTGTCTGTTTTACAAAACAAAATATTGGGCAAAAATAGCAATACTTTTTTACAGCCATATCTGCTTTTTTATTTATCTAAATTCATAAACAACGACGGAACAAAGTTCCAAAAGTTGTATAAAAAACACTATTCATCAAATCTTGAAAAATATTTTAACGCAGTGTTCTCTTTATATAAAAAAATCTCTAAAATTAGATTAAAATTGTTATTACTATATTATTTCTTCCTTTCATTTAATAAATGCACGTTTCAAAAAGCTCTTTCTGAAAAAAAATATTCATAATTAAAGAGAATGTTGGCGACAACGCTAGTGCCTTGCCTTAGGCAAATTGTCAGTTGCGACATCCGTGTAACCACATAGTGCATCCAAATTACATTGGCATGGGTTACTAAAGCACAGCTAAATTCTATTTTCTTTTTTAATGTTTTGTCTGTACATACGTAGTAGGTATAATATAGGATTGACACTATTAGCGTTGTTCGCAGGATCTATGGTTTGAACCATAAAATCTTTAAATTTCACATCATTTTCAACAACTATTGACTTTTTGAAATTAGCACTGGCCATTTAATGCCACCAACAACTGGTTTCATTTAACAGAGACCTTCAGCACATACCTAACAAAGTATACACAATATACATCTGTGGTCACACAGAAAAATGGCTTCTGGCAGATTTCTGATAAATCAAACTCAACGTCTAGGTCAGCGTTTCCTAAACTGTTTCGCCTAAGAACCCCTTAGAGATTAGCAAAATTATCGCGAACCCGCATCTTAAAATAAAACAGAGTATAGTTAAATTTCTTTGAAGTGTAAATGTAAATTTATGAAATGTAGATTTTGCGTAAGTAAGATTCACTTCTGTAGTGTGTAGTATATATAAACAACACATAACTGCTTGCCGGACGGCGTTAATCATTACTATAGTTTAGTCCTAACAAAGACATCATCAGGTGATGTTAAAAGAAGAAGAAGAAGCAATCCGAATACTTATTCTTTTACCGATGTCCGTCTTTGGGCGGAAGTTGTAATGTTTTTATAATTTCTTTCATATTGATTATTGACTACTTTTTTATTCAGTTAAGTACCTACATATACATTGGATTAGTCGTTTGCGTAAATAAATTAAATATTATGACTTAAGAGGCACATTAAAATCTAGATACATCGGCAGCGTATCAGCCAAGTTCGGAAAAGAAGTCGACGCAACGGCAGTGTGTAAAATTACACAAACCGTTTCGAGCTATTTTCGACCCTCCATAACTCAAAAAATATTAGACCTACATACTTGCAATTTTGCATGTCTAATAAGGCCCTTTTGAACATTTATAATCCCAAATTTCTTTAATAAACCTATTATAGTTAACAATATATGAGTTAGGTAATTGTGGACAACAATATAATAATTATTAATTAATTCAACAATGAATTTTTAATCCACAAGGCATCCACTAGGTAGTGAATAGTATTTCTTAACATATCAGTCAGCATATTATGCCATCATGATTGTTAAACGTCAAACGATTGTTATAAGATATATAAGGAAAAAATCAGAAGCCACTGTCAGGACACTGTCCTGACAGTGGCTTCTGATTTTTTCATGATGGCATAATATGCTGACTGATATGTTAAGAAATACTATTCACTACCTAGTGGATGCCTTGTGGATTAAAAATTCATTGTTGAATTAATTAATAATTATTAAACCTATTATAGTTCTTGAGTTATTAAGGTCTGAAATTTGGCATCAAGATACATCATTTATAGGCGTATACAAAGGAAATAATCTGAAAACTACAAATTAGCAAATTTAAGCACTAAGTACCAGCTGTGTCTAGAATCTAGATCATCATAATTGTACATGAAGTATGATGAATAACTATGTGTCTAGATAATATTTAAGTAGAATGTAACTTTACAAAAAGTATTGATATCCCACCAAAAATATAAATGTGAAAAAGGGGCCAAGTTCGGTACAATTGATTTTTAAAATTTTAAAATCTATAAGAAAACGAATTTTCCTGGGATGAGATCTAGTTAGACTTTACCCTCCAAAACACCTTTTCGGTAAATTTCATCAAATTCGTTAGAGCCGTTGAATTATCCCTGTTCGCGTTAAATCACAGCGTTTCATTAATTTTTGAGTTTGTAATTTTTCACTTAAGGTCATTTCAAGTCACTATACCCTCGTTAAAGGTACGTGCATGGAGCTGGGATTCTAGATGGTATAGCGTAGATCATAGCAGGGCCTGCTTAAATTAATGCATTGTTATATATGCGAGCGTACACAACGAAGCAGTGAGTGTAGCAGGTATAAGCGCTGTTACAAGAGCTGGTAGATTCAAGAATGTATTTCACCATTCTTTTAGCGCGCTGACTACTGCAATCAACGTGTGACAACTGTCAAATGGCCGTTACGAGTTTCGCAATGGATGTGACTAGTTTAATAAGTGAAATTTTGCCAGTTTTTATTTAATTTGTTTTAAGTTTTTTCTAAGACGTATTTAAGTGTTATGTTCCATACGTAAATATTCAAAAAACCGGTTTGGGTAAAATTTTAATTCTTGGTTTAAATGATGAAATTTTCCATGTTTAGATCGTTTTCTATTAATAGGGTGGACATGACAGCTCCTACCCAAATTTGTATTTAAAATATATCAGTTTGTAGCAGAAGAACACAAATATTTGTCTTCGCTATCTGACATTTTAAACGCGACTTAAGCTTGTATCAATGCTAGTATCAAAGCTTCGTTGTGCAAACCTATAAGCTCTTATAATTTCAGCCACCATCTACCATACATACTATCATCTAGAATCCCAGTTGCGTACTGCACGTACCTTAAAGTAGTATAACTTCAAAAATTAAAAGAGTAAAAAAACTGTCAGAAAATCGACATAAGCAACATTGCCTCGTTGTCACAAATATATTCATGACTGTTACAGCTATGAG
This sequence comes from Mongoloraphidia duomilia, assembly GCA_039654895.1. Classification (NCBI taxonomy): domain Eukaryota; kingdom Metazoa; phylum Arthropoda; class Insecta; order Raphidioptera; family Raphidiidae; genus Mongoloraphidia; species Mongoloraphidia duomilia. The sequence goes on along the minus strand of CM077524.1, from coordinate 42,182,094 downwards.
TTGTAATTTTATAAAGTCGCTGCCATGTAATTAAATCATTTACGTTGACATCCCCACTCAGTGCGGCTGCTGTAAGAAGACAGACGGCCAACGTTTGTGTTTGGCCGACGGTCGTCACTAGCTTTCAGAGAGGAACGTAACCTGTCTCTACAACCGCCGACCTTGTCACTGAAATTTAAATAAAACTCAACACCAGAATTAAAGAAAATATAATCGGCTACACTCAATAATATTTAGTGGTGTGCGAAGAAGAACGTGATTCGACTGCATGACTGCAATTGACAATATTTTCAAACTTAAAATTCGACTGATGACCAGTCCTATACTTCCCACCTAGTAAATATTTGCAAAAAATAAACACTCTTTTTTTTATTCTTTGACTGGGCCCAAATAACCTTAGCTGTTGGTGGTCTTTAAAACACAATTTAATTTTTATTCTTTGAAAAAAGCATGGCCCTCTTTTTTGTTTAGTGATCTACTGATGGCTAGCTTAATATAGCAAAAATCATGGTTACCTTGATTTACGTACAATTTTTATTTTTTTTAGTAAAATATTTTTTTTCTCGAAAACTATACATTTTAGAGAAAAAAAATATTTACATTTTTTTCATATTATAACATCTAGAATTCATTTATATTTTTTTTTACCTATGTTAATACGTGACATTGAGAACGTTTTTTTGAATATCTCAGAATCTACTGAACCGATTTGACTCAAAATCTAATCAGATCTAAGTTAAAGGCTGATAAACACAATAGAACAATCGGCATGCCCGTATGTTGTTCCGTTCTTAAGATATCGAAGGCGAAAAATTGACCACATACACATACACACATATACACATACAGACATCAGTCAGAAAATGATATTAAACGATTGCTAGGGTCTCAAAACGTGAAATCTGTTAAAATCTCGAAATATTTTTTTTCGGACTAAATCCATTACTTCCCTACCATTGTAGAGGTGGGAAGTAAAAATGGAAAAGATGTGTGAATATTCGAAAAATCTAGTAGTACAGGTTGAGTAGATTCATTCATCAAGTAGAGTTGAAAAAATACCCGAAAACTTGAACAACGTTTACTCCCCTAAGTCTCGACACGAGTCAAAAATTGATTATACTTGACTCGAAAAGGAAATCTATTACCCGTGTAGCTTTAAATATTTACCATCGAATACTCTATTTACTTTGCCAATTCGATTAAATAATCAAAATTAAAAAGATAAAAAATTGACTACACAACTTTCTACCAATAATTTGAATTTCCGGTTTCCTCTACCTGTATAATAAATAACGCGATGAATTCAAAACAAAAATAAAATAATTTTTTTTGTCCAGCTTAAGTATAGCCTTAAATTTTAAGAAATTTATATTTGTAACAAACTTCAGCTGATATAACAAATTCATTGCATTACTTACAAGCCATAAATTATAAAATTAGTGTTACAAAATAATAGCAAATTTTTAATTACAAAAAACAATTGTTTTCATGGACAAGATAGAGCCATTTAATAAAAAATAGTCTATTTTTTATTAAATGGCTCTATCTTGTCCATGTAAAGTATTGTTTTTGTAATTAAAATTTTACTATCAAGTTTAATACAAGAAGAAAAAATCGAAGTTACTAAATATAACGTTACAAAATAATGGTAATTTTTAGAGGTGTATGAGTCGTGTAGGTACCTACTCAAAAAGATTTTTTAATATTTGTCACTATCTATAGTATCTAAATATTAATTTCTCTTAAATGCTTTAGCACTATGTATAAGTTTATAAATGTAATTTATGTAATGTATGTTCGATTTATAAGAAATAGAGAGACACATGTCGTTTATTAACCGATGTGGCCGATGTTTTGTTGATGGTGTTTGTGCGTACACCTAGTGGGTTTGGGGTGTGTATAATGCGGTCCCATCTAATGGAGTTATAACAAAAACACTTTGTAATGGATATGTGCGGCAAATGAGAGACCATTGGGGTTAACAACTGTGTATGTCTATGTATGTATTCGGTATGGCCCCAGTTAGTGTTGACGCACATCGGACCTTGTACGGAATGTCCCATTGAAACTGTTTTAGAATTATTATTTTGAAGTAAAACTTCTTAGGCGGCATTGGCTCGGCGATTTGAGGACTAAACTGCCAGATGAAACGGAAGTTTCTACGCGGGTAACAAATAGCAATGCTATTGTAGCGAAAACCCCAGATGTTACGCCACTGGCGACAATCGAAGCATCCAGAACAAGTAACAAAGGTGAGGCGTGGCATTATATCGAAGACACAAGAATGTTCTAGAAAGCGCGCGAGCGTGGGGGGGGGGTCAAGCTGCTAGCTCTATATAAGTAGAGCAGTCACCGGAGAAACAACAACGAGAGGCGTGAATTATTAGTGTCGTGTTATAAACAACGGAAATAAATAAATACAGTTCTATTGAAGTGTTTTCACTTTGTTTGAGAATTACTGTTCGTGTTATTATTATATAAACAGTGTTGACTGTTGAAATTGATTTTTCATTGTTACGAATTATTGTATATTGTTGTTTACATTTTTAATTATTGTAAATAAATAATTTATTCCACCCACGTAAGAAAACAGTTTTGTTACACTATAAATAAATCAATTGTTGTATACCAGGCCGGAAATGTCAAATATCAGAGAAATGTCTCAGAGAGATAAAGGATTTTCTCATAAGTTTTTAAAATATTTTTGTAGTTTGTTTTTACTGTTTACATAACAAAACTTTTAAGAGAGAAAAAATACGGTTTTTAGTATATTATAAATTTTACTTTAGTCCTCTGTGCCGCCACAATATGCCTTTTATATCATTCATTTATTTAGAAGCTATTTTATTTTGTTTACCTATTTGTAATTTAAAAAGTTTTCAAGACATCAACATCTGATAAACATGTTTTAGGAAGTTCTTTGCTGTGTAAAAATCTGTTTTTTTATGTGAAATTTGAAAACGAATAATTAACATAATATCTAATATAATAAATACGCCGGTTTAATGGGACTTCACATTTCAGCTGTGAGATTCCAAGGTGCCACTGTGAGACTTTTTTTTTGCGCACTTTAGTTCAATAACGATTCATGTTTTTTTACATAATTTTATTGGAAACTTTAAATCAATAATCATTTTTTCGTAAAAGTCGTAAAATTGTTATCTTCGATCTATTTCCAAATAACTGTTTTATAGACATTTTGCAATGCTCCGGAGTCTTTTACACGAAAACTCAACTTAATTCAAATTTATTTTTTGAGTGTTTTTAATTTTAAATTTTCTTTTCATAATACACTGAATACAGATAAAGTAGCTCTAAATTCAAATTATGTCAATAAATTCAGAAGCCGTCTCGCTATGAATATGTTGTAATGATACACCCAGTATGAATTCTCTAATATTAAAACCAGACATGGATGTATTATATTTTGTACAGAACGAATTTAGATTCATTTACAATAGGCCTGCGCCAGGAGTATTGGTATTAAAACGATAAAAGGTTACGACATCATCCTAAAATATTATAAAATATATCAAGCAAAAAATGTAATCGTCAAACTAGTTCTATTTATCAAATTATAATGAGAAATCTATATACCGTTTTTTAAATATATAAACATGAAAATAACAATCAATATGATTAGACTCCTATACCGTATATTCACTATATTAGTTAAATTAACATAAGAATATCAGACGAATTATCGCCATGATATTTATATAGAAGGCTATATAGAGGAAAAATGTAAATGCACCGCCGGGAATCGAACCCAGAACTCCCAATTTCGCGTCGGGAAAGTTTCCAGTTACTACACAGTGCCCAACAGCATACATTTAATTCTTCCTATATATGCAACGATGACCGCAGATCCATTAACTGCGAGAGCTATTATTTACAACAACATTACAATGAATGCTGGCTTTCTCAATGGCCCGGACGCGCCTTATAAATTTAATAGTTACGGTAGGAGGGTATGTTGATTGTTATTTTCATGTTTATAGTTCTATTTATTTATTTAATTTCTTTAATTTTAGCAAACTTGAGAGATAGATGAATTTAATATGAAAAATGTATTTGGACAGTTATTAAAAATACGAAGTAACCTGCAGGATCTGAAATATTTGTTTAAATTTATATTAGAAATCGTGTCCATCGTGATTATAATAAAATTAAGAATAATCGCAGGATAGTGGACAAAATATTTGGTTTATTTAATTGAATGTACGACGTTTCGTCTATATATTTAGACTTTTTCAAGTACAAAAAATATATAGACGAAACGTCGTACATTCAATTAAATAAACCAAATATTTTGTCCACTATCCTGCGATTATTCTTAATTTTATTTGTTTAAATATTTTTAATAATTTCGAAAATTAGGCAGTTATACAATTCGTTTGAAATTTTGATAGATTGTTGGGAAGGACATTTCAAATAAATATGTTTTCTGAACAAAGAAAATGCAACGTTTTGTTAATACAAATTTATACGATATTTGATTTAAAATAAAGCTTCCAATACTTTGTCAATTAATATTAAAACGGAATACAGCAATATACTAGATAATAGATATGTTTAAAAAATTAGGTACCTATTGTTACTGTTCCATCACAGTGTACATCTACATATTATATTATATCTGTCGCTGATTTCTGAAAGGGCATGCTGACTTAATCATTATTTCTGAAAGATCAAATCTTTATAAAATAAAGACAAGTTAACTATCGATTAGCATCGTTCCGCCCTTTTTGAGAGGAGCGGCAAATATAATATGCGTACAGTGCTATTTTTTTTTTTTATTTACAAAAAAAAACATGCTCAGCGACAGAGGCTATTTGCATGTAGTATACAGGTAAGTAATAAACTAAGTAAATTAAATAGTACTCTAACACTTCACTACATTATTAGTATTTCTAAATATATTGAAATTAAAGTTACGTTTAAGAATTTTGTATTTATTTTTAGTGTTCCGAAATTATAGCATAGAGCCTAGGTTCGATAGTTCCAAGAAACGCAGGACTTTGGCAACACACTCCTCATCATCGCCAAGGATAACTTCAATGGATGACGGTAAGTTAACTGCAATCCTTTCATTTTCATATTTTTTGCATGTGGTTAGAATATGCTCTATAGATAGCTGTAGGTTGCATGTTGTACAGATCGGTATAGGTTCTTTTTTTATCAGATAACCGTGTGTTAATAAAGAATGTCCAATTCTTAGTCTGGTGAGCGCACTTTCGTTTTGACGGTTGTTATTTATTGAAGTAAACCATTTTTTTGTGTTTAACTTTATTTTTCGAAGTTTGTTGTTGGATATATTACTCCATTTCTCTCCCCATTTTCGATTTATGTTGTTAAGCACAAATTTGCAGGCGTCTTCTTTAGGCATAGCATCAATTATTGGATCTAGATCTAATGAGGTGGCTAACTTGGCATCTATGTCTACCAGCTCGTTACCTTGTATCCCGCAGTGACTAGGGACCCACAGAAAGGTTATTAGTTTATTTTCCTTTTGCGTTTCTTGTAGCGTGTTTTTAATTAGGATAATGAAGGGATTTTTATCCTTTATATTAATTAAAGCTTCTAGGGCACTCCAAGAATCTGTACAGATCAAAAAGTTTGTTTCGTTTCGATTTAGGATTTCCAGAAGCGCTTGATAGATGGCAAATAATTCAGCGGAATACACGCTGAAAAAGTTCGGAAGACGAAATTTTCTACTATAATCCCGTATTCTGAAAGCACATCCTGTCTTTCCATCCCTTTTTGAGCCATCAGTAAAAATTGGAATGAATTTTTTGTATTCGTTTAGTAATTGCAAAAATTCTTTCTGGTAGGTTATCGGTAATGTTAGTTCTTTTGGAAGCAGATGAAGTTTCTTTTCTATTTGAATTTGCGATGCTAGCCACGGAGGATGATCGATGTTTATATTTTCCATGATTTTATCCCTTATTTCACTGATTTCTGGATTAAAAAAAAAAGGTTGGCCAATTCTCTTCTGTTTACTGTATAAATTTTTATATTGGGGTGTAATTATTTTTTTTCTTAGCGGGTGATCTTTACGAGCCAGAATCTGTATCGCGTGTTTAGCCCCGAACTGCTTTCTTCTAAAATCTAGTGGAAATTCTCCTGATTCTATACATAGACTAATTGCAGGACTGGTGCAGAAGGCTCCTGACGCTAATCTTAGTCCTTGATTAAGTATGGGGTCCAGTGATTTTAGAATAGTCTTGCCTGCTGAATTGTAAAACTGGCATCCAAAATCTGCGACCGATAAAACTTTGGCTTTAAATATTTTTAATAGGGTGGATCTGTCTGCACCCCATGATTGGTGACTTAGCATTTTAGTTAGGTTTAATTTAGACACGCACTTTGTTTTTATGTAATTAATATGATTTTTCCAAGTTAATTTACTATCATAGATAAGTCCCAAAAACTTTTTTTCGTTATTGAAAGTAAGTATTTTGTTATTTAGTTTTAATATTGGATTGTTATCAGTTCTAAGTCTGTTAAAATTTATACACACTGTTTTATCCGAAGAAAATTTTAATCCGTTTTTGCCTGCCCACATTTGTAAATTATTTAAAGATTGTTGTAATTTATTTTGTATATAATTAATATTATTTGATCTTATGAAAATAATTAGGTCATCGGCATAGAGGCAGTGTTGAACAGGAGGGGAAAGAATTTTGCTAATTGAATTTATGGCTATATTGAAGAGTAAAGGACTTAAGACTGAACCTTGAGGGATCCCGTTTTCTAGTTTGCCTTTTTGTGATAACTTATCGTTAACTTTAGTTTGAATAATTCGCTCAGTTAGGAAATTTTGTATAGTTTGGGGTAGATGTCCTTTGAAATTCCATTTGTGTAATTGTTCCATAATTTTATATCTCCACAAACGATCGTAAGCTTTATGAATATCAAAAAATATTGCTACCACATATTGTTTATTTATAAATCCATTACTAATCTCATTAGTTAGAATAGCGTGAACATCATTGATTGACCTCCCATTCCTAAAACCATACTGGTTATTGCTAAGCAAGTTTGTGCTTTCTATGGTCCATTGGAGTCTTTCATTGATCATTCTTTCCAAAATTTTGCTTAGTGGACTCGTTATTGAAATAGGACGGTAGTTATTTGCGTCAAGATTATTTTTATCAAGTTTGGGAATAGGAATCACTATAGCTTCTTTCCATATCGAAGGTATTTTATTTTCTTTCCAAATCATATTATAAGTTTTGAGTAGAAAATTAAGTTTGTGCTCGGGAATGTGCTTAAATATCTCTGGATAAATGTTATCCGGTCCAGGTGTATTTTTTTTAATTTTCGCTATAGCCAATATTAACTCCGTCATATTAAAATCCTCATTATAGGGTTCCGCATTTTGTGATGAAAAATCGAAAGGATACTTTTCTTTTGAATCTTTTAACGCTTTAAAATCTTTATCTAGTGTGTTGTTACTTGCAATGTCTTCAAAATGGAGTTTGAACAAATTTGCTATTTCTTGGTGACTAGTGGTTACTTCATTGTTATTTTTTAGCAGTGCAGACATATATTTTTTTGGGTTTTTATTTTTTATTCTATTAATTTTTTCCCATATTTCTTTATCAGGAGTATAGGAATTTATTGAAGAAACATACTGCTGCCAACTTTCTTTTTTAGCCTTTTTGGTAAGATATCGTACCTTTGCTTTGACTTTTTTATAATTTATTTTGTTTTCAAGTGAATTAAAAGTACGGAATTTTCTAAGCATTTTTTTCCTAATTTTAATCGCCTCTTTGATATCGTTATTCCACCATGGAACTTTTTTAATTTTATTTGTACTCGAAGGGACTGCTGAGTGTATGGCGCTCGTAATTACTTCACAAAAATGCTCAACTCTGTCCAACACGTTAGATATTTTATCATCAAATTCTAGAGAATTCGCAAAGAGATCCCAGTTAGCTCTTTTGAAATTCAAGATCCGGTTCGAAGCTAAAGATGTTATTTGTTCCGGAATGGTTATTAGAATTGGATAGTGGTCGCTATTACATAGGTCAGGATGAGTGCCCCATTCTAGATCGTGAGCCATATTTACGGAAGCAAGCGCTAGATCAATGACTGAAGAATTTCCGGAAGCTGAGCAAAAGTGCGTTGGTTGTCCGTTATTAATTAAGCAGATGTTATCATTGTTCCAGAAAAAGTTTTCAACTACTCTCCCTCTATTGTTTGTGTACCGATTCCCCCACAAAGAGTTATGAGCGTTGAAATCTCCAATCAACAAAAAAGGAGACGTGAGCTGTTCCGTTAAGTCATTATAGTCTTGTGTCGATGGATTTGTATCAGGCGGAATATAAATATTACCGATGCTAAATTTATAATTATTTGGGGTAATGATTTGAGCACCGCTGACTTGCAAATTACTTCTCACTTGAATTTGAGTGAAGTAAACTGAGTTTTTTATGAGCAGCATTGTACCACCCTTAGCTCTAATTCCGGAAGAGTCATCAAATCTAACCACTGAGTATCCGATAACATCAGCAATATTTCTAGGTCTAAGATGAGTCTCCTGAAGAGCGACTATGTCTGGCTGAAAGTTTGATATCAATTGTTTTAATTCAATTAAATTGTTAAAAAAGCCATTTAAGTTCCATTGTAAAATCAACATTGATCTTAAAAAACAACACAAATTGATTGCAAAATTAAACTAGTATTCGCTCGCGCTTTCTGTATAAGAGATAAATTCGTCTTCTTCGGTGTCATATGTTAAGATTTGTGTAATTTTTCCTATGAGACGGGTAAATTTTGCTTTGAGTTTACTATCTACTTCAGGGTATAGTTTATTAAGTACTTCAATAATATCCTGAGGTTCTTCAGTATATTTCTTAATAGAAGATCTCATCTCTTTTGAATTTTTAGAGTTATCTAGAATGTCTTTAAGTTGATCAAACTTTATATTAAATTGTTCACTATTAATTTCCATTGTAGATCTTAATGTTTCCAATGTTGCTGCATAGGTTTCTGTATCAATAGGTTTGTGCAATTGTCTCCTTTTCTTCCTGCGTTTTTTAGGCGATTTCATCGTAATGTTATCAGGAATTTTAAATTTGTCTTTGGCTTCTAAAACTTCTGTAATGGTACCCGGTTGCTTGTTACATTCCCCCGGTAGATGTTCAGGAATGGAGAATGAGCCTACAGATTCTTCAGAGACTGAAACTGTAGATGAACGTGTTCTTTTCCGTTGTGGATTACTCTCTGTGTCCATTTCGAAATTATCTGCAAGACTAACTCGTTCCTCTTTATCTTCATTTATTGGGGTTTGAATCGGTTTGTTTATATACTGCACAGATTCTTTTTGGGTTAGATTCTTCGTTGTTTTAGCTTGCGATTGGATTTTTTGAAAAGTCTGCGGGTTCACTTGGGCTAGTGGTGCGTTCTCCTCCTCTGAACTATCTTGTGTATTTACAGTATTTTTCCTACTGCATCTTTGTGAAGAATGGGATGTAGAATCACAGAATTTGCACTTTCCTACTTCAGTTGACAAATAAATTTTGTAAAGTTCTCCATCAGCCTCAACGTCAAGTGACGCTGGAATGTTTTCACAAGGGTCAATGAAGGTTATTTTACGTGATGATTTGATATGTTGATAGCGGGGGTTATTTGTGAAAATTCTGATGTCAGTTAAAGATGATTGCATTTTTATATGATAAAATCTGAGAGTTTGTTCGATTTGATTATTGGTAATAACCGGATGTACTCCCGATATAATGAGTTTAATACCGGGAGAGAGCAATCGTCTTGTTGGAATAATTTTATTGTGAATTCTAACAGTTGGATGATTGTTAACAAATTGATCCACTAAGTTTTTATTTTTAAGATATATGCAAATACGATTTTGGGATATTTTGAACGCATGTGTGATATTTTCCGGGTTAATTTTTTCCCCTACTGCTTCAATGTATTCGAAAATATCGATATTTTCAAAAGCAGGAAGAACAATTGCATTTTCCTTTTTTTGTTTGCTTGTTTCGTTAACGGCAGCCGCATAGGACACCTGATTTACTGACGGGTTGCTTGATGAGGTACTGGCAATTGGGTTATTTGGTAAATTTCTTTGTGAATTTGTTTGTGAGGTAAGAGGTAAGTTTATTTTGTTTGTATTGTAACTAGTTTGAGAAATATTTTTCGGGTTATTACTACTAAGTTTTACTTCGTTCTCGTTTTCTATTTTATTTATTATTTTATTTTGAATATTGTTTTTTAACGTTTGTTTTTGATTTGACATTTTTAATAAATTTTAGGTTATACGTCTATATTAAATGTTTATGTTCACAACACTTTTTATTTTTGTTACAGGAAAATGAAGATCGACGAGCGCGCGCTCACGCGCGCATCTTGTAAAGCCACGCAATAGTGTAAATTTAAAACAGATCACTACTTTTAATTGATATTATAAAAACGATAACAGGTGGCTCTAGGCACCTCACTATTCCAAAAAGTGGGTGTGGTAGATAAAGATAATAAAGTTATGGAAAAAATGAACTCACATTATGATTTCCTCACAATATCACTTTCTCACTTAAATATGCCCACACTAATTAATAAAAAAACACTGCTATTATGAATTTATTTAAACGTAAACATTATGAAAAAGGTAAAAATATAGGAGTGTCAAATTTGCTCTAAAACACGACTCGCATGCGCAGTCGAATCCTACAGTGCTATTTTTAATAAGCTAGCTCTAGACGTTACAAATAAAAACTGCCCTACTTAAAAAAAATGATTTTGCTATGCTGAATTGACGGAGAGTTTGGTTGCAAATTACCTCTGTTGCCGAGCGTCTATAATTCACAAATCTTTCATTTTGTTGCAAATGACTTTTTTTGATAAAGTCGTATCAGAATGCGAGCTTAAAGTCTTACAGTAATAATTAGTTGCAATATGGTGAGATAACGGGTCAGTATGGTGGGGGACGGGCAGATTTTTAATAGTTTTTAGTGTATTTGCCATAATATGGCACATACACTATTGGCGTCGGTCGGATGGCGGGACCTAGGGGTCGGACCAAAATTTCCCGACGTTTCATAGCCTCCTGAACACTTTGGCACCATTTTTAAAAATGTTTATATATATATATTTATATATATATATGTGTGTACACGATAACTCTCGACAGACTTAATCGATTAAAACGAAATTTGGTACACACATTGGAATCTATCACCGCAAGAAGCCTATTTAAAATGGGCCCGATCGGACCATTTTCAGGGTTGTATTTATGGGTTTCAAAAAGTTTTTGGGCCAAAAAATACCGAAAAATTTGTCAGAATCGTTTCAAAATTGAAATTTAACTCTTTAGTAAAGATTAAAATGTGCTGCTAAAATTTTAATAAAATGGAAGGGTGTATTTAATTCGGTACGTACTAATAAAATCCATGTCTAATATTGAAATTTAGAAAAATTTAATTATTTTAAGGGATGTATTAAGGGGTTAAATTTTTTATTTTGTCAAAAAACAAACTTAAGTTCACATAATAATACCACAATGTACTAGAAAATACACTATATTGTCGGCAGGGTTTGGCACTGCGACCCGAGTTTTTTTAGTTTTTTGTGACGAAACAGAATTGAACCAAATATTGCAGCTGAAGGGAGGACACAGCTTTATTGTCATTCAGAGTCAGGCGTATGGTGTTTTGCAGTTGTATACATAACTTTTGTTTGCAATTAGGTATTTGTCAAGCCAATGGTTTGATATGACTCCCTGGCGATAGCGCTACAAATATGACATGTTCGCACACATCCAACACTCTCACGTGATGGTTATAATACATCGACGTAATAATAACGTATGCATGCGTTCACTATACGTAATATATTATATAGAAACCGGCAGTATATTTGCGTCCGGCATGTCAACACCCTACCTTTCATATCATATTGGCTCTATTATATTACAATTTATTCATTGTCCCGTGTTTTAATTGCTGTTAAAATATACCCTATCACTTACTAATTTTGAAAATTAAAAGCCGATTTGTTGATTTAATTGTAAATATAAAATTTATTTTTTATTATTATCTTCTAATACGGCTGGTTTTCATATTGTACCAGATTTCGGAGGATACACATGTACTGGTTTATCAAGTAGGTAATCATTATGTAATATATTGTATAACAAAAAAAAATTAATTTAATTTAATTTAGTTTCATATGTATTCAGTTTCTGTGCTTTATATGGATTTTTGCACCAGTAGCTTTCTGTGAAACGTATCTTGGGTATTTATTTGCTTATAGAATTTTTTGTTGAAGAATATCCCTCAGGTTTTGTAACAAAAAATATGTTATTATATCGAGTCTATAGAGTATATAGACTATAGAGAGTTATGCTTAAATTAAATTTCCATATAGAAACTACCTAAGCATTTTCACAAAAAAATATCTCGGGTCGCAATGCCTAACCCTGCCGACAATATAATGTATTTGCTAATACAGGCATTGTGGATAAAATAAAAAAGTTTAACCCCTAAATACGTCCCTTAAAATAGTAATTTTTTTCTTAAATGCAATATTATTATCAATCCAAAATCTGGACCAAATTAAATATCTACACAATTCAGTAAGTAAATCCGTATCCGTAAATTATATGTTTTCTAAAACGGCCCTGTAGGGCCCAATTTATATTTTTATTTATTATTTTTTCCTTGTTAGTACATTTCAATAAAAGCTTGTCTCTAAAAAGTTTTTTTTACTAATATTTTATTTCTCAATGCTAAATGTCCTATGTATACCTTACCGGTTTACATTCTATATATGTATAGGTAGTACCTAGGCATTGTAAATAATTGAAAATGTGAGCTTCTCGTTAACGTGATCGCAGAAAATTTTAATTGATTTATATTATCGACACTCAACTGTTATAGGTAGTAGGTACCTATGTATATATTTTTCTTGTCGGCGACAGTCAACTGTTTAAACTGTCATAACTTGTTTAATAATAAGCAGTTGTGTACGTAGATTAACACACACCGGCATTGTATTAACACGTGTACAATCAACAAACACTATAATATTCTTGTCACAATAATAACTCACCTTTGTTATTGTTGCTAATTATAGCTTGTTCTTTGCCAGTTACATACAATTTAAACAGTTGCCTATGTAAATATCATCACACAAACAATTACATACCTACTGAGCTTCAACTGTTTCATATAATCTAAGTCAGCCATACTCTAAGTGTGTTCCGCGGAACCCTAGGGTTCCGCGATACTTCTGTAGGGGTTCCGCAAGAATTTAGAAAAAAAATTAAAACACACCTCTCCCTGGTTGACCGTTCTGACTTCTGATTATTTGCGTTGGAAAGAGAGAAATAGAAAGTTTTACGTCACTCAGTGAGTTTGTTAGCGATAACGATTCAGAAATGTTTCAAGATGATGTATTTGAAGAATTGGTCAAATATCTCACTTCGATGCGCGCATCTTTTGAGAAGTATTTTCCAGAAGAACAGAATACAAAAATGAACTGAATTCATGGATTCATAATCCTTTTTTACCCAACTTACAAAAGCCCGAAAGTATGTCAAACGAGATATATGAATCTCTTTTAGAAATGTCATCAGACACAAGTATGGAGTCACTGTTTAAAACGACGCCTCTTAACGATTTTTGGTGCAGAATCCGTGATGAATATCCAATGCTTGCCAAAATGGCTCTGAATAGTCTTCTCCCGTTCCCAACAACATATTTGTGCGAAACAGGATTCTCAACCTATAATGCAGCCACGAAAACAAAATACCGCAATAGACTAGACGCTGAACCTGATATGAGACTTCAACTGTCCTCTATCAAACCTGATATCAACCAATTGATGAAAAATAAAAAACAGTTTCATAACTCCCATTAGTTAGATTTTTTCTTTTTTAATATCTTCTATTATTATACTTGTTATGTAAGTAAGTAATAAGTAACTGTTACATTGTACTTTTATTATGCTTATTAATAAAGAATACACTTTTAAAAACTATTGTTTTATTGTAGGGTTCCGTCAAGTATTTCGCTTTCCAAAAGGGTTCCGTCACCAAAAAAGATTGAGAACCGCTGATCTAAGTTGTTTTAAAATTAAAATATCTCCAAGTTATTTTGCGTCTAGCGCGAAGCACGTATTTAAAAATGATCCACGTAATAAAACCTTAATATGTTAATACTTAGGTATAGAAGAAGTATAGACTATTCGGAATATCAGTTTTGTTTTAGAGAAAACGCGCAGCTTTTATAAGTTCTTATATAGTTTATAGATAAATTTTCTCCTCTTTCGTTTAAGTCAGGTTTCGAATCGATCGGAGATTGAGCGAACTAATATAAGCAAAAAAACACCGTTAATTTTGATGTCACAGTTTTTGATGTCACTGTTTTTGATGTCACCGTTTTTGTGTTACAGTTTTTCATATTATGTCACAGTGTGCGCGCGCATCGTAATAATTGACTCTCATCATTTTTTCATAACGCATCTAAAGAAGTATAACATCAAAAGTGGAAATACTATTTTTTAGCTTAGGACAGCAGAATAAATGATGAATTAATGCCGAAAAAGTTTTGACTTGTAACATTACTTACACGTCAATCGCTCCTAGCAGTATTTTTTATTTTGTTTTATGTCTTTTTATCTAATTTAAACGTTAATTGATAGGAGTAACATTTTTCATGGTATTCCAAATTACCAACAGTATCTCAAATACGCTGCACCTACTCTAATAAACGATAGTCTTTTTTATTTATTTTAAGTTTTACTTATTTATTGTTGATTATAGACGCGTCGACATCTCAGGTCATTAGCGTCTTTCAACTAAACTAAATAACAACTTTCTTAAAACCAAATAACATCACAAAATATCAATGAGCACAGGCGGGATTCGAACCCACGACAGTTCACGTCTAGAGGCTGCGGAACCAAATACGCTATTCACTAGACTACACTGCCCTCCTTTTTTTAGGCTACTAATGGCTGCAAATCATCAGTTTGTCACATTTCAATTTTGTTGTTACTTTTGATACCTAATAAATTGAAAATTCAATTGATACTTTCACCAGTGGAGGCTTGTAATAAATGAGCCACGAAAACGTCGTATAAACAACTATTGGCTATTCTCATTCTCACTGATCAGGTGTGGTAAAAATGTAGTTTCAATTATTATGTAATCCGGCAAAACACATAGGTACAAACTATATAAAAATCAGAGTTGCTCTACGTTGAGTTGAGAATAATTTCATACTTCCCGCTTCATTTTTAAAGCTCAATGTGCTGGAAGAGTTAAAAGCGAACCCTCGTCCGTGTTTACACTTTGTTTTGTTTGTCCAACGTGTTATAATTTGTATTGTTCAGTGTGCAACATATATTGTATACAGCGTGACCTATTTGAATTGAATTCGCTTCACATCCAACTGAATTTGTTTTAAAATCAAGAAAAGAACAGAAAACTGAGTTCGTAGAAAAGAAAAACATGAAAGCCTATGGCGAATATTTAATAAAAATTAAGGCAAACAAAAATATTAATGGATGAAATATCAATATGATGTTACCAAACGCGACCTACCGCGTACACTTTACACCTTGTATACACAGGGTAACGGCACTACTTCTCGATGATCCATTTTTATTATATAAATTATTTTTGACAGAATAAGTTGTTTTTTCGCAACATAATGTAGGTACGTCATAAATAAAATTTAAATGTTTTTTTTCTCTAGTTTATTTTAACGGTGCGAAGAAAAGTTAGAAAATATTAATTTAGAAGTGAATTACAAATCTATTGCTTTATTTATAGCTCACTATTTTTATTTTATTTATTGTAAATTATAGACGCGTCGAAAACTTAGGTCATTAGCGTCTTGATTACATTAAATAACAACACACTTAAAACTTAATGATATCACAAAACACCCATGAGCGGATGCGGGATTCGAACCCACGGCAGTCTGATCCAGAGGCCGCGACGCTAACCACTGGACTACACTGTCCTCTATAGCTCAATATAATACTGTAGGAGGTTCATTATTTTTTTATTACATAAATATGTTACGTACTTATTCTATTCAGTGAATCGAGAGTGATCGAGAGCTGATGCCTTTACCTTATTGTGTGTAGGGAAAACATAATACAATAGGTGCTGCGTGCATTATTATACCAATAAGTGTGTTCTTTGTTAGAATTAATGTTTAATAATTATTGATAATATCAAACATAATATGATTAGGTATAACACGTACCTATTATTATAAGTACAGTATTTTGCTTTGAAATTAAATCATAATATTTTGAATTAGAATGAATTTATTTTTTCAAAATATTACGCAAACTCATTATAAACAAAACATACATATTGAAAAAATAAAAGAAACATATATCAAAGGGAATTAATTAATTTTGCTGAAAATTGTTTTTACCAGTTTCACAAACTTCCAGATTAACTTTGATATTTAAGTCGACGAATCTCACATGAAGACAATTAAGAACGATGTGCAATGATTGATAAGCGTCGGGACGCGCCATAAAGAGGCGCCAGACGCATAGGTATATTATAATATTATATTCACAAGCAGTAAATAACTTTTATGGATTATAACCTATTGGTGATGTATGACCAATTTTACTAAAAGCTTTTTGTTACTAATATACTAATATGTTGTTATATTGTACGGCCTTTTTTACCATAAACTCTAGAACAACCTAGATATGCCGAAGCTGATCGAAAGTAGACGATCTGTGCATAAATTTGCATGACTTACTGCTGTATAAACTAAACTAGTATATTTGGTTCTATTTCATTTATGGCGGTAGGTTTAATCAATTGCATATAATACTAAAATTCTTAATTAAACGCGTAACAACAATGGTGCGTGTCTTTGCTTTTTCTGTGCATCCGGAGTCCAATCTTTCAGCAGACGAATCAATGACTATGGTTTGTAAAGACTTTATCCAGTGTAGTGAACAGCTGAAGAGAAAAATATATTTCCAGTACAGAGTTAGAACACCCGTATAGTGAAAAGAATCTCGCAATAGAAAAAATCGAGCATGGTTACAGGTGCACCACAACGGTTTGGAAAATGAATCCTCCTACCAAGCCGGATTGTTGTCGCTAATTGTGCAAGACATCCGTCATTTTTTCTGGTAGGTACTCAGTTTGATGCAATGATATGTACTAGTTTGAGACGGCAATGCAGATTAGTTAATAAATATTCTAGTTTTTAACACTGAAAAATTATTCTACCATTTTTTTGGGATTTTTTTAAAACTAGGTCTATTAATTTAATATATTTATTCACATATCTATAGCTTAATCCGGAAATTTCGTCGTGTATTTGTATGCTAAAACTGCATAAATATGCAAAGCGCCAAAAAATTCTACAATATTCTGTCAACTAGCAACAATAAATATCATAATTCTATTTCGAGAAAAACACGTTAAAAGACACAGTTTACAAAGGGGTATAGTAAGGTACTTTATGGCTAATCACTAGTCGATTATACCAGAGTCGTTAAGTATTCTACTCTACCCTCCTCCTTTTCGAAAAACTTTTTTTTGAGTCAACTGACTCTCTGTACGATCAATTTGAGCATCCTTAGTACTCTCCGATTTCTACCTATGTACCAATTCGGTTAACGGCTTGTAACTTCGACATTTTTTTCGAAATTATTCTTAACATATTTCAGAAACATATGAAAGAGTATATGCCACCATAAGGGTTAAAAACATAGATAAGGTTTGACAGAAAGAACCGTTACAAGACGAAAAATTTAAATCAGGAGCTATAGATATACAGTTAGTAAAACAGACAAAGACATCACAGACAGAAACAATCAAATATATAGATATACAGTCAGTGAAACAAGCAAAGACTTCAAATACAGGGGCAGTAAACACAGTGTGTTTTTTTCAATTTTTCGCCTGAGGGACCTGTAGTGTGATTCTTGGACCTTCATTAGGCGTTTACCCGAACCCCTTAGCTTTAAAAATAACATCGGGAGAGCCAGAACCGTTTTTAGACGAGGTGAAAGAATTTGAGATAAAGAGTGCAGGGCAAAATTTCCGGTATATCGAATATTTATATAGTACAACCTTATCTCTTCTTTCCTTTATCCATAGTACTATAATAATAATATTATGTAACGGTGTAGGTGTTTGTTGCAGTGTTTTTCAGTATCTCTATTCTGATCATTATTATCCACTTTTTCATCCTTTTCGATTTGATTGACACTCACTGATACTGAATTTCATTCATCATTACATTATCATTAAAGCGCCATGTCAAAATTACTACATAATAATCAGTAAGTGCTGCTTGCCGCGTAAATTAAGATAGTGAACAGCGACGACTAAAAGTTGATTTCATACAGGTGAGTTGGTTGTCAACCACGCCGAAACAGTTATATGAAAGCGAAGTTCTTGATTTGCAAACATCTTAGCTCTTGCTCCGCGGTACGAGCTTCATGAGAGTTCGAGCGTCAGTTCATCAGATGTGTCATGTAGATGTGAGTTCGAACGTCAGACGAAAGTCACGTATGTATAAAGGTACGTGCAGTATGGAGCTGGGATTCTAGATGGCAGCGCAGATCATAGCAGGGCTTGCTTAAATTAATGCATTCTTATATATGCGAGCGTACACAACGAAGCAGTGAGTGTAGCAGGTATAAGCGCTGTTACAAATCGTCCGAGCCGTTTTCGACTGATCTCAATTTTCAATTGTCAGTATAATCAATGTTATTTGAGAAAGTAGGAGGAATATAAAAAAATATAAAAATCTTAATTTTAAAATTTTGTTTCAAACTGCTGAGCGGAGCGCAAAAGTGCAACAGTATACATTTTAACGGAAAAACTATTGGAATTTTATAATCTTTTACCTAAAGCTCATGAGTGTTTAGTTAAAAAGTGCAATTTTTCATATTTTTGACACTAAACACAACAAATATTTTTAACAGTAAAAAATCTATTCTGTTTAAAAACGCATCGTTATAATTTTTAATTGATTGTTTACATATTCTGTTATCTTGACTACCATTCAAACCAACAGTTGTTACCAACTTAAACATAAAATATTCATGACGTAATATTTACTATTACCTACCTACATTAAAAAACTCTCTACAGCAGATTAAAATAATTGCTATTTGTCTTCTTTGTTTTTATTGCTAAAGTTCTCAGACGGGGATGACTCATTTAAAAAAAAATCATTTTATCATTTTCGGAGATATTTTAGATTCGGTTCAATTTTTTTTTTTTTAATAATTTTTATTTCACACTTTTTAGTGTCCCTATATTTTTACTTCCCACCTCTACTATGGTAGGGAAGAAATAGATTTAGTCCGAAAAAAATATTTCGAGATTTTAACAGATCTTCACGTTTTGAGACCCTAGCAATCGTTTAAGATCATTTTCTGACTGATGTCTGTATGTGTGTGTGTATGTGGTCAATTTTTCGCCTTCGATATCGTAAAAACGGAACAACATACGGCCATGCCGATTATTCTATTGTGTTTATCAGCCTTTAACTTAGATCTGATTAGATTTTTAGTCAAATCGGTTCAGTGGATCCTGAGATATTAAAAAAAAACGTTCTCAATATCACGTATTAACATAGGTAAAAAAAATATAAATGAAGTCTAGATGTTATAAAATGAAAAAAATGTTAATATTTTTTTTCTCTAAAATGTACAGTTTTCGAGAAAAAAAATATTTTACTAAAAAAAAATAAAAATTGTACGTAAATCAAGGTAAACATGATTTTTGCTATATTAAGCTAGCCATCAGTAGATCACTAAACAAAAAAAGGGCCATGCTTTTTTTCAAAGAATAAAAAAAGAGTGTTTATTTTTTGCAAATATTTACTAGGTGGGAAGTATAGGACTGGTCATCAGTCGAATTTTTTAATATTTATTTATAAGAAGTCGACTAAGACCCAGATACTTTCCAAGATTCATATTTAGTATTTCGAGCAGCTGTGAAAAAAAGAATTAGCAAACAGTTCTTGAGATAAGGCGTTTTGTCTTACAGTTCAGCTATGATTTTAATAGTTCATCTGACTTCTAATAAGAATATTCATAGATATAACGGGATCATCGTAGATTAACGTGTTCAACAAAACTCTACCATTTTAATCGAAATCGCTACATGCGTTCAAAAATTATTCATAGACGCTAATTACCTGAGCTGTTAAGCGTCTATTATCTACAAGCATTTAATCAAAAGTTAATAGTAAACATACACAGTCACACCCCGAATTAAGATTCTCATCTTTTTTTTGAAGTCAATTAAAAATTGATTAAAAAATTCGACTGATGACCAGTCCTATACTTCCCACCTAGTAAATATTTTCAAAAAATAAACACTTTTTTTTTATTCTTTGACTAGGCCCAAATAACCTTAGCTGTTGGTGGTCTTTAAAACACAATTTAATTTTTATTCTTTGAAAAAAGCATGGCCCTCTTTTTTGTTTGGTGATCTACTGATGGCTAGCTTAATATAGCAAAAATCATGGTTACCTTGATTTACGTACAATTTTTATTTTTTTTAGTAAAATATTTTTTTTCTCGAAAACTATACATTTTAGAGAAAAAAAATATTTACATTTTTTTCATATTATAACATCTAGAATTCATTTATATTTTTTTTACCTATGTTAATACGTGACATTGAGGACGTTTTTTGAATATCTCAGGATCCACTGAACCGATTTGACTCAAAATCTAATCAGATCTAAGTTAAAGGCTGATAAACACAATAGAACAATCGGCATGCCCGTATGTTGTTCCGTTCTTAAGATATCGAAGGCGAAAAATTGACCACACACACACCTACATACAGACATCAGTCAGAAAATGATCTTAAACGATTGCTAGTGTCTCAAAACGTGAAGATCTGTTAAAATCTCGAAATATTTTTTTCGGACTAAATCCATTACTTCCCTACCATAGTAGAGGTGGGAAGTAAAAATGTAGTACGTGTGTATGCTCGAAAATTACATATCTGGTACAATCTGAAAATTCAACATGGAAGAAACGCAATGGTCTTATTGCCTTTCTTCCATGTTGAATTTCCCTCGTCATAATGCACGGTGTATAGTTTATTCAATGTTTATACTATATACCCAGAGGTGAGCTAGCCAACTAGACTTGCGCCGTGTCAGTGCAAATATTGAATAGAGTTATTAGTTATGGTTTATTCAGCTGATTAAACAAAACCTATACATATAACGGTAATTGTGTTTCATACGACCGAACAAACATGTACAGTAGATCACGTTTCATAAACCACCCTCACGACCTGACTATTTTTAATAATTTATCTAAACTTAATATTATAAAATTTGTAACTTCTGCACTTTGTACAATAGAAGGACTAGTGAGTATCGATCGATGTGTTCGTATATATAGTAAACGCGCCTACAAAGTCCACATCATGAGAGAGTCATGTTTTTAATGATTTATACAGAAGTTAATAACTTTAATAAAAGTAAACTAAATCGTAACTTAGTCTGTAATTGTAAAGTTCTAAGGACTAGAAGAGCGAATTTTCCGTTTTCATAATTTTTTTCCTGTTTTTCAAATTTCAATCTATCTATATCTATTGGGTAATGAAATAATGATTAATGTAATTATAATATTCAAGCGAACGAGCGAAGCGAATGAGTAGTGTATTTATAATATTCAAGCGAACAAGCGAAGCGAGTGAGTAGTGTATTGCACCCGGGCGAAGCCGGACGGGGCCGCTAGTGTTTTCATATACCTGGCAGAGTTTTATTATTTTAAATTACACATTAGCTAGAATCTAGCTACTATCTAAAATTACCACCTGTCTATATTTTGACCGAAATTGTTTAAAGTCTTATCTAAATTTTTTCTGTGAACATTTTATTTTATTTATTGTAAATTATAGACGCGTCGACAACGTAGCTCATTAGCGTCTTGATTACATTAAATAACAACACACTTTAAACTAAATGACATCACAAAACATTCATGAGCGGAGGCGGGATTCGAACCCACGACAGTCTGATCCAGGGGCCGCGACGCTAAACACTGGATGGACCACACTGTCCTCGTGAACATTTTATACGTTTAATTAATTATTATACCAGCTCATCCATTCTTTCCTCCACTTTTCTTATCGATAATATGTATACAATGTTAATTATTTGCCATGCATGTTAACGCGAAGGCGTTAAGAGTTTTATCGTCGATGTTAGTAGTAGCTTTTAAGAGCTTTTATGCGCGTTGAGATTTTTTAAACAGGTTAGCCATTGTCAAAACACATTTGACGTTTGTGCAAATCTCCGTCGTTCTAATAACAAATAAGTAAATAATCTGATTTACTGAATTTCGTTTTAGCTAAGACCATGGAAAGTTTTGGTTCAGTCCAGTTTTATTCCCAGAACTTATTCCCGACCTACGGCGTAACATTGGTTAAAGCGTTTACGCATAGTCCTTAACTTAGTTTGTTAAATTAGATGTGTTAACTTAACACTTTTTACTAAGGCTTATCAACACTAAGAAACGTGATGTTAAGGTGCATTTATGCGTACGAAAATCGATGTTAAGATCGTTCTTAAAAGTTTTAACGTTAGCTTTACTCTTCGCGTAAACATGGTAATTAACAAAAACATCGATGAGCAGGGGGGGGAAATGATGGAGGAGCAGGTATTACTTATAAACAGAGTGGGGAACTAATAGAAGCAAGAACAATGTTTTTTGAAAACATGTTTAATGTGGCTATGACGGCCAACAAGAAACCAAAGAAATTTAATGGACAAAAAAATAATCAAAATTACTTGTCATGTAGATCTTATTTTTGTTATTTGAATGATACCTAGACAATTTTTTAGACAACATCTATGTAACATATTTTTAATTATTTTAATACCTCAGTAAATGTCTTTATTTATTTATTGTGGATTATAGACGCGTCGACAACTTAGGTCATTGGCGTCTTAAATACAACAAATATCAAATATCACTTAAAACTAAATAACATCACAACACATCCATGAGCAGAGGTGAGATTCGAACCCACGACAGTCTGATTCAGAGGCCGCGACGCTACCAACTGAGCCATACTGTCCTCTCTCAGTCAATGTCGTGCCCACAATATTCTATCGCGTGTCACCTATGACATGTGTGCCATAGCCAATAGGTTCGCCATCCCTGTTCTAAGGCCTAAGATAATTCCAGTCCCATGTTTGGAAAACCATAATGAAGGTAAATTAGATGTCTCGAAACATGTTTTCTCCGTATATTATTCACAAAGTGGTCAATGTAAACAGGATCTACTGTAGCTTATATTCGTTGCAGATGCTGAAAAAGATCATCTCTGATCAAAGAACATATTGTTGATTTTCCGTACAAAGTATAAAATTGCAACAGAAGATTATTCGATTTATAGATTGTACAAAAATATTTTTCAAAAATGTCAGAGGAAATGTCTATTTATATTTTTTAATCCCATCGCATTATCATAACTTCGGGATTTGTTCTGGGGGTAAAATAATCCAAAATGTTGAAAACAATGCTAACGATTTCACATTAATTTGTTAGTTTTAATGAACGATTTATGTGTATTTATAACCCCGCTATTTTTGCACGCACCCTATTCCGTTCTATTATAAACACAAAAAAGAGCAAAAAGTATGCCGCTGTATCAACGCAGTGGACGATTAACTAAGTGGCAACTGCATAATGCAGATGCTAATGACCGATTTGACATAACCAACTGATGTTATATATTGAAAACAAACAGGTTTGGTTAGTGGCTAGGGGCACACGAACACAGGCGACTCTCATAACATATTTGTTTTTTGAATTTTGATTTTGACTCAGTACAATTTTTAAGCATAAAAATGTGCCAGGAATTCAATTGAAAATTCCATATCAGTTATATAATAATGCTGGGTTGCAGAAAGCATTTTCAGAAAATATAATTTGACAATGACCATAGATTGTGACCTGCACACGTATTTCCCCATAATGTAGCAAATTCCAAGATGTTACGCCACTGCCTGCAATAGAAGCGTCTAGAAGGGAAGGTCACAGTGGAGAGGCGTGAAATGGTATCGAAGATACGAGTAGGTACCTGCTATACGTCTGGAAAGTACTAGAACGCGCTGTGTTTAAGCCACGTAGCTCTATATAAGCAGGGAGCTGACGGGAATTAAGTCAGTCAGTCGTAAATCAGTGTCGAGTTGAATTTCGAACATAAATAGTTATTGTTCAGTGTTATTGAAGTGCTTCACTTTGTTTAAGAATCACTGTTTGTTATTATTATCGTGTTGATTGTTAGAATCAACATATATAGTTGTTGCGTTTATTGTTGTTACATTTTTAATTATATTAAATAAATATTTTTTCCGCCCACGAAGAAAACAGTTTTGTTACAATAAGAAAAGCTTTGCAGAATTTTAAATCGATACTGCTCGAAAAATAATTGATCGATGGAAACGATATTTTTTAAACTGTGTACTGCAGCTGTATATAACGATAGAATGTACCGGAAGGACTGCTGCGACTCACTTGAAGACGTACGAAATCGTCATATTGTAGTAGTTGCAGAACTGCTAGCAGGACAATTTTATAGATGAATATGTGTTCATAAACTTATGAATTATCAGCGCTAATTTTAGGAAAAGCTTTACTATGTTTTGTTGAGCTGATACAAGATCTTGGATGTATATCGGCAAAGTGATATATAAAAAATTGCAGGCAAAAAGTTCCACCAAGCAGCATCGGACAGAATCCAATGGAAGAAAATAGAGGAGGCCTTTGCCCAATAGAGATTTAAACGGACTATTTTTTTTTATTTTATTTTTTGGACTTTCTATAGTATAATAATAATAATAATAATAATGCGTTTAACGTCCGTTTCTCAACATTATGTCATAACAGACCCCTTTCGCACCGTTACTATTTTCCATTTTTACCACTTCCCGTTTTATACATTTTTTTACTTCAACTTAATTAATAGCAATATGCGAATGAAGGAATTATAGGACATTAGGATAAGGTAGGCAACTTTGGGAGCATAGGAATCTGACAGGTAGTCGGCCATGGCCTTGAATAAGGAATCATCTCGATATTCATCTGGAATTATTGAGGGAAACCATGGAAAACCTCAAACAAGATGGCCGGTACAGGAATTACCGTTTCTCGGCGTGAGGCAGTAGGAAAAAGTCCTAGCCACATCTGCCCCCGCCGGGATTCGAACCCAGTACCTTCCCAATGCGAGTCTAGTGCTGTACCACTAAGCTACATCGCTGGGTGACTTTCTATAGTATAATAAGTTGGTTTTGTGATCAAAACATTTCCTCATTCATAAAATAGTGAAAAAAAGCAAAATACGTTCAATATGTTGCTTTAATTTCGGGTAAAAATTAGAGTAAAGACATTGATAAAAACATTAAAGTGCGACTTACATTGATGCTGTCAGTCGAGCTTTAAAGTTTTTATCAACATCTTTATTCTCTGATTTTTCTATTCACTTAATGGAATTTGAAGCTTTCTGTTTGATATCCTTCTTGATAAAATGCCCGTATGATATGTTGAAGGGTAGGAAATTTACGAAATTCCATTCCTTAACTTTAGAAGTATTGAGGAATCGATGTCTACTGTTCAGAGAACTTCTAGCGAATCGTCTGTGTATGTTCACTGACAATGAATAACCGTATCGTCAGTTTTATTTCATTTGTCATTCGGTCACAGCTAATGTTAGGGTTCAAATGCATTTCCCCGACTTGATATCTGTCAGTCATATTATTATAACGCTGTTTAAACATTTCCCACCGCTGCTAATTACCTACGCGCGTGTTTATTATGTTGGCCGACGTCTATAATTATGCTTGCATTCGGCAAGCAGCTTTAATTTGCATATCACAACCACAATACTCAAAATTTAAAAACACTTATAAATAAGAACGTTGCATTTAATTGAAAATTTTTTTAAAAAGTAAAACATTGCTTCCATGAAGAGCATCTCTTTTGGGGCCAGCGCATACATCCTGCTTTTTGTATCACGATTGTGCGATTAAGTCGCTTTCAGATGCAGCCACCAACAACGTAAGCCCCCATACTATTCGCTGAAATACACAACTGATGTGTCACGAACGCGCTGTTGTCGAAAACATATAGCACACTTACTCGCAGGTTCGTGTCACTAGATCTCATGGATTCTGATGAGACTGCATTCTTCACGCGCAGGCGCGACAAATGCTTCAATCGCTAGATCGAGCGACAGCGCGATTGAGAAAATTTAAGTAGTTGTGTCAAATCGCGATGCTGTTGCTAAATCGTACCCTACACTAACCACATGAAATTATAAAATACTAGACTTTACCTGCGACTTTGCTCACGTCAACGTCAGTTTAGACAGACGCATTATTTTATCTCGAACGTAATCGAATAAAAAGTACCAGCTATATGCTTTAAGTTTGTTCATTTATTTATTGTAAATTATAGACGCGTCAACAACAAAGGACATTAAAATACATTAAATAACATACCTAACTCACGTTAAACTAAATGACGTTACAAAACATTCATGAGCGGAGACGGAATTCGAACTCACGACAGTCTGATCCAGAAACTATGACGCTAACCAGTGGACCACACTGTCCTTCCTTTAAGTTTAGGTACACCCCTTGATGTACGAAGTCTTATCAAAATCGGTTCAACGGTTCTCGAGTGACGACAGACGTTTCTGCTGTCTAGGTATTATAAAAAATACCCCAAAAACCCAGCGAAAAAAACGAAATTACAGATAAAAATCCCGTTATAACAATCATGTAGCTCAGCGATATCACGAACCAAAGACAGTTTACCGCAGTGTTAAAATCGAGGCATCACATAAAAAAACTTCTTTTTTCGGAACTTCATTTCATTTCTACTATTTTTTTTTTCGGAAATATATTCGCTTTTTATTTGTATTTATTTATTTATTTATTGTAAATTATAGACGCTTTGACAACTTAGATCATTAGCGTCTTGAATACTTTAAATAACAACTCTCACTTAAAACTAAATTACATCACAAAACATCCATGAGCGGAGGGCGGGATTCGATCCAGAGGCCGCGACGCTAACCACTGTACCACACGGTCCTCTTTTCTATTTGTATATACCTTAGAGGTTCAATTGTCCGAATCCAAGTTCCAACAGAATTCGCCATACATGAGTAAAAATGACAAAATACCAATCGCAAATTAAGGCGTGTCAAAACGCTTACAATCAGTTTACAATAACAGCACTGAGTTGATAAAAAGTATTTAACTATAAATATATGGTGAATGGATCAATATTTTTTACAGAAATTTGATCTATTCGTTTTTTCGATAATCCGATACTTAGTTCGGCTATACGACGTCTTACAGTATTTTTATTTTTTCAGGTGTCGTTTCTCAAGAGTCAGGTAAATAAGTTATTCGTTCTAAGGATGTGTCACTAACCTTTTAAAGTTAAATCTTCTCATTACACACAACAGTCAACAACTAAAACAATAACCCAAAACAAAAGTTTGTTTATGGAACCCTAAGCAGACAAATGAACGACGAAAACATTGTTAACTGGTACAACTAAGAAATACATTTTGTCCCAATTGAATTCCCATTCCTGTCATTTTTTTTCTTTTTTGGAAACATCCTCTTTTAAAATTTATTTCTGAATTGTTGTATTAAACTAAATTGTTATTCGTGTATGCACTCAATTTATAAATATTATGACTGTTACCCTGTTTATATATTTTTCATATTTTGTTGTTTGTAAAAGAAAATATAAAAAACTTTGATATGGTACAACTTAGTCATGACCATACTACGAGAAACGACACAATTTTACTGGTACCAAAACACAAGACATCATTTTTTAAAAAAGGTTTTAAATATAACGCTATAACGTATTTTAACAAAATTAGTGCGTCATTAAAGAAAATGGACACTAAAATTTTTAGAAAAACCATTAAGGAGATTTTAATTAGAAAATGTTACTACACTGTAACGATCTCACTGCGTATCACCGGACAGCGTACCGCGTGGGATCAATTTACCTACAATTTTTCACAAAACTAAATAAACAGCAACAATAAAAATTTGACTCAATCACGTGGTCACCGTTTTTAGTATATAAAGGTGGGGGAAAACGAAAGAAACCCCCAGGAAACTGAGTAGAAGATGAGGTTTCACTAAAAAAAAAAACAAATATTTTGGTTTTGTAAACGCACCGCGTTAAATGTGCGCGAACCCTTACTGCGCGTTTCAGTTATTATTGTCACGACAAGCGTGGACTGAAACTTAAAAAACTAATCTAAAACAATAAATATCATCGAAAAGAATCCGATTTTCAACCATAAACCACCCAAAACCAACAACGAATAATATCTATTAATAATAATATAACTAACCGTATCGAGTAGGTACCACGATTACGCTTTCGTAGAACTTTCGAGAAAAACGAACAATATTATATCCTTATTATGGACACAATAATTAGTTATAATAATAAACAAATAAATATTTAGGTAAATAATAATACGAAACACAATATTAAACAAATAATTAACAACCGAGCATTGGATATCCTGGATGTTAAAATGCTGAACTATAAAATGGAAAGAGCTCACCCATGTGTTGAAGTGTATCCCCTTAGAACACTAAAGGTTAAGACGGGAAGCATCCGAATACACACTACGGAAAATGGTGAAAGAATAATTTCACTTAAAACATAACACTTTCCAATAAACTTAATTCAAACAAAAATTTTAGCAAAACTCAGTACATGGACAAATTATTATCACCTCACACGGTGTCTATCACGTTTGCAAGATCAACCAATACTGACTCAACAAGATTATTCTTATTTCATCCCAATAAATTTACCGATTTATTTAAGGCCTCGGTTACAACACATTAAATGAATTTTTAAATGACGCAAATTTCACGTAATAGTAGGTACTTATTGTATAATACTAAACTAGTTTTATTAGTTTTTAAAATATGTTTGACTAATATTTTATATTATTGTCGGTTGTGTTTCGCATTATCGATTTTAGTACATATTTTATATATTTTTATTTGTATTAATACTTGTATTCTCCGGACTTACCCTATGTCGGTAAAGAGTAATTGGGAACAATAAAATGATTTGATTATTTAAAGCGATATATAAGAGCCAATTTTAATTTTAAATAATATATCAAACATCCTGACTATTTTCACGAGTTTGAGAAAAATTTTAATAAACACGAAAATTAGACTGTACACGTGTATTTCACTCTAAAATACCTTAAACTGTTTATAACTTCAGTAAAATCAAGTGTTGCCGCAAGGGTAATTTTTCATCTAGGGATGAAAAAGAGCGAAAATGAGTGTGACATCACACGCTTAGTTTTGTAGAGAGAGTTATGATGTACAATTGTACCAAACAAAAATTTTCATTAAATCAACATAATATCACTTAAAACTAAATTCAGACATCACAAAACATATGAGCGAGGTGGGATTCGAACCCACGACAGCTCGCTACAAAGACCAGCACAATAACCATTATACCAACTGGTGTCTTCTGGCTAGGTCGAAAATTTTGTTTCTTAACGTCTATACTCTGGACCAGGCCTGTACTTAAAGACCCAGAGCCCCTAGGTACTTTACATTTGGGCCCCCCAAGTCCAAAAAAAGGGGGGAAATGGAAATGGATGGAATTGGGTTATCTTACAACATTTTTTGAGCTTTTTTTCTTTAATTTCCATCTCCGCCCTAGCCGGGACCCCCTCGGCGGCTGGGCCCCTAGGCCGGTGCCCTATTGGCCTAGACAGAAATCTGGGCCTGTTCTGGACTATTCAAATTTCAAAATATGAGCTAACGTTAATGTTTTGTATCGAACCGAGTCAACTGACTAGTTGCAATAAAATGATTGTGTGTATGTGTGTGTGTGAGTATGCGAGGTGCCATTTTGAGGCGAGAGGCACTATTATTAGTGTCTACGTGCAAACAGGACCGTGATGTCGCAACGGTAGGGCGCAGCATGGCCGTTAGCGTCGACAGTAGGTCGTTGGCTGAGATTTGCTTATATAAGGGTCAACGTTAAAGTAACATTATTGTTAGCTATATGCTATTGTTGTGTGTCTATTTACATAAGTACCTACGGCACATACAAGCTGTTCAAAAAATTTTCTTTCGTTATAACAACTACTTTATTTATCGTCGTTATTGTAGTGTAACTTCATAATAGAGATGCAAGAAAAGTAACTACTCGTTACTCGAGAACTCGTTACCCGACAAAATTCGAAGTAACTAATACCAACATGAAAAAATAATCGTTACTATTTACAAACAGTCACTGATCGATATTCGATGTAACTTTTTACTATTTAACGGGTTAGATTTTGTATTCGAATCATCTAACTATCTATATCTGAAATATATTGTAACATAACTGAATAATAATCGTCTTTATTCCAAAAAAAATACTGCAATACGATTGGCGTTCAAAAATGTATGGGGTTTAAAGGAATATTCATTACTATTCTCTTAAAACACATTTCTTACCAAAACAATGACTGTTTCATAAAAATGATTAATAAATCCCGTCATTATAGGTTACAAAAGTTTATTATTTCGTGTGAAATAATTTTTTATTTGAAATTAAAAATTTATGAAAAATGATTGTCCTAACTTGATTCAGCCAGTGACGTTTATTCTAACCTAACTTAACCTTGATGACGTTTCTCGAGGTATAATTTAAGCAATTATAATTAGAAATTGAGTTTGTTCTTTTCATTTGGAGTTAAAAAAGTGTTCTGAAGTCGTCTGAGCTACGCTAGATCAAAGGAGGGCAAGCTAAAAGAATAAAAAAAATGTTTTCATCAATTAGGTATTGGATATTTAGCTTTTATTTTAGCTTTTTCCTCAGTCGGAAATTTAAACTTTTTGCAGTCATAATTTTCATTATAACTGCATTCAAGAACAAGATCCCATCCCATAACAAATTGCTTTAATTATTAACGACGACGTGTTTAAAAAAACGAGGTTATGTCAGTAGAATGAATGAAATTTGACAATTGCCATGTCAATAGGTGAACGTACGTTTAACGCAGATTCTAATTAGAAGGAGACAGTTGCGACTCCGCCCGGGACGCGAGTTCAACGACACAAATATGATGGCTGATTTGTGTTCATCCGAGCTAACATGGAAGCAGGCATATGACACGGTCCGGAAGATAATCGAAATTAAAGAAAGAGAAAACCGATAGAGCAATAAGGCGACTCTCCCTCCGAAGTAATGCGAAAGCGGTTTCCGGAGGGAAGAGTGAGAGAGTGAGGGGGTTTTAGCCGGTAGGAGTCCGGCACTACCTGATGGTGTCCATGATGGATTTCCCCCTCACACAAAAAAAAAAAAAAAGTTGCGACTCCGCCACGCCTTCCTTTCCTAATCTATTTTTTTAATATAAAAATCATGGCCATCTTATTTATTTACTGATCCACTAACGGCCAACTAAAATCACAGATATCGTCTTTTCTACTAATTGTCATAAACACAAAGTATATTTTTCAAAGAACGTTCATTGGCTGAATAATTTTTTCAGGGTACGAAACAGTAATATTTTATGATTAGTATTTTCTTAGAAGGGGGAACTCAGGAGTATTGAAAGACGCTCTTCATACAGGCCCTCGGCACCGCCACTGTTAGAAAAACAGTTGCAAAAGTATTACAAACCACGTAAGTTGAATACTGCTGAATTATGCTCTAATAACAGCCGTAAGTGGCTAACATCACGGCAGTCACGTTGTTTAATTATGATTATTTAGTGGCTGTGTAATTATATTAATTAATATTTATACGCCACCAGGATATTCACCCTATAATACAGCAGGACGGTGGGACATCTTCTGCATTATGTAATAACTGCCATCTCCTTCGAGCAGATGAAAAATGTCAGGGGTTTTTGAAACATCTGTGAGTCAGCGGCGTATGCTAAAAGGTTGCTTATTTTCAGCTAAATTAATAATTAAAAACATTTTTGAAGTAGCGTGACTGCAAGTGACATCGCGTGTTTTTTAAATAAACTTTAATAAATTATTCCATTTCAACGAATCAATTTTTGTACGATTTTTGTTCAAATTGACATATATTTGCGTTCTGCATCAAACAAATTTTATGCATGAATCTATTTCGCTAATGTTTTCGGCAAAAACCCTAACATATTGCGTAACAAACTTTAAATTCGATTTAGTCTTTCGAATCGTGCTAAAACATTTTCAACAATGGTGTCAGTTGTTCAGAATGATGTTAAACAACGAGAATTCGAAGTGATCCGACCGCTAAGTCCCGCCATCCGACCAGAGTCAATAGTGTTTGTGCCATATACTATTCATAAGCAAATGCACTAATAAAAAGAATAAAAGGAATTACTCAGATTTAAAATTTGACATGATTAGTCATTCGACTAAGTGATTGACTATAGCAATTAATTATCCGCATAGAATGCAATAATGTACATTCAATGTTGTGACTTATTAAAAGCCCTCCTGTCGCCCTCTGCCCTACGATACACACTTAGTTCAGACAACACGTTAACTAACGTAATGGCGAGTCGTAGTTTTGTTGATTGGGTAGCGTCTTTGATTATTTGATCAAAGTCTAACCAGAGCCACGAGGCAATAACTTTGCATGGTGATATCATGTCAAGTCATTCTGTTTTATTTTCGTGTTTATTCAAAATATATTTAATGAATTTGGTTTCTGTTTACTGTAGGACACAGACAAGGTTTAAATAATTGCGGAAAGTATTTTATTCAATAATATTATATAAACTCATTTTTAAGTAAAAAAATCAGGACGCTGTCTAAAAAATTCTTTCCAGAATTTTACGTAAAAACGAAATGTTCTACACAATTATATTCAGTTATTAATTAATTTTTAGTTCGACAAGATAAAAAGAAAACGTAATTTAATTAAAACAAGATAGACAAAAAATTGAAGAGTGAAAAAGCTAATAGCCAAATTTGTAATTCTACAGGACTAGAAAATAAACGTTTATTATTTAGATAAATTGGTGTTTATGATAAAACATCTTAAATTGACTCCCAAAACTATAACTTTCGAAAGACTTAATTGATTTCAACGAAATTTGGTAGACACGTTGGAATCCATCACCTCACAGAACCTATTTAAAATGAACCCAATCGGACAATTTTAAGGGTGGTTTTTAGGGGTTGAAAAATGTTTTTGGGCCCAAAAATACCGAAAAAATCTCAGAATTATTTCAAAATTGGAATTTAACCTTTTAGTAGAGATCAAAATGTGCTGCTAAAATTTTAATAAAATCGCCTCGACAGGACCGGACTTACAAATTTTATGAAAACACTAGTTTGCGGATAGAGCTTTACTTATAGAAGGGTGTATTTAATTTGGTACAGAGGTTGTATTGATACTAATATTGAAATTAAGAAAAAAAATATTATTTTAAGGGATGTATTAATTAGGGGTTAAATTTTTTATTTTGTCCAAAAACAAATCTAAGTTCGCGTATTAAAGCCACAAGGCCTGTATTAGCAAATACACTATATTGTCGGCAGGGTTTGGTACTGCGACCCGAGTTTTTAAGCATGCAACGGATGTGTGACTATACGCATAACGGATCGGCGCCAAATGAAAGTGGTCCCAAAACCAGAGATACGTCATTGTTTATCCCCCTATACTTAACCGCAACACTGTTGAGATGAATCCGTTTAAATTATCCCGCTAATATTGCCTTCCATGTTATGTAATGTGCTATGAAACAACGGACAATCATTTTGATATATTCATGATATCCGTACAACGGCCATGTAGACCGACTGCGGCACCTGTTAAAGTGTAGATTGTATGCGAAAAGGACGCTTTATATGCGCTTGATCCGGCTCACAACACAATGGTGCAACAAATCCAAAACATCGAATTTTCAATAGAGGCGTGAAAAAAGTATGTTCACAACGCTGCTGTTGAAAATTAGATTTTCGGAAACTGTTTCAACTCTAGGGATAAAAATTTTTAGTGGTCGATTTTCTCTGTATTTTAACGTTGTTAACACGAGAGATAGAGCGATTTAGTCACGGCAACTTTAATTCGCATGTATAATCTTCGAAAACGTCAAAATGACAGACATAACCCTAAATCTGACAAATCTAATATTTTTGAGGCTTTTTTGCGACCCCAAATTGCAGGTATCTCAAATCGAATTGTCAATAAAGTTGTTGTGAAAAATAATATGCAATTACTCGGAACGAAACATAGCGTTCGTATATCTCGGGCAGCAAACTTCACACTGGTTGCAAACGCTATGTTTCGATCCTTGTAATGCAATACAGTATTTATCTAGGTATAATATAAAATCCAAGCCGTGTCTGCCAATTTTTTTTCCCAGAAGTTTTTTTTTTGTCCAGTGAACTAGATGGTTAAGATTCGGCATGGAGTTTCCAAGGAACCTGAGAATGAATTATAATTCGTGTTATCTATTTTAATCGATGACTTTTTAAAGTAAAACAATTTTTAGGCAGCACTGCCTCGACGATTTGAAGAGTAAAATTCCAGCTCGATGAAACAAAAATCGGGTGACAAAAATGGTGTGACGCGAATTACTACAACAATCCTAAATAAATCAATAATTAATGTAGTCAATGCTCATTCTGATCCATTCATTTTTTAGTGTTATAAATAAAATGTATTATTAATACATAAGAAATTTAACTTCGATCGTGTGTGCCGCGACACATGCCTTTTTTAGTAAAGCGGAATGAAAATTTGACATGAAAAATAATAATTAACGATAAAAATTTTACCACAGAATGTAGATCCAATTGTAAGATAATTGTCGATTAGTTAATAATATGTCGGTGTGCGTCCGACCTTAGCGCAACGTGTCGGTTGGCTAATGCGAGGCCACCAGGCAGGCGTTTGGCTGTCATTGTAAACAAGCTGTATACACCGGTGTTGAGATTATGCAGTCAAATGAGATTGTGGAATATGCATGAAGCAGCGTACCGTTGGGTGAAGGACGCTGGGCGTCGGACCGGGACGCTGAGCGTCGTCTACGTGATCCTATATACAGACATATATGTACATACAAACATATACCTGTACGTATTATGTACTTATCTGCTGTATATTATACAAAACAAATATTTAATACGAAATTGTTTGTACATTTAAACATCCATTAATAATTTAAAATATCATAAATATTGTATCATATGATATTAAAATTTCTGCAATGCTCTTTTTATTCAACTTTTGATATTGAGTTGTAAAGATTGCATAAAAATACCGGCCATATTATAAGATCAATAACTGACACAGCGCTTTCTTCCGAATTTGCACGTCATTCTATACAGGGTGCTGAATTGCTTTGCGGGTAATAGGGATTTAACCCGTAAATCAAACTTTTGCGATTTCCTGCTTCCCTAATTATTTTAGAAAAATATCTTCGAATTTTTAGAACATAAAGTTCTGTATCTAAATCATTAAACAAAATTAATTTTGCATGCTTTGAAACGGCAGAAATTTGATTTAAAAATGTCAAAATTACCTCGCCTAGGTGTTTATATCGTTCTGCAAGGGACTTAATACCGACGTTTTGTTCTACAAATTGAAATATATACTTAAAACAGTCGCTGTAACAACATATTAAAATTTGAACCTTGAACTAATAATATAAATTTCGTCGGGTACATGACACGTTTAGGGTGATCTGCTACCCCTTTAGTACTGACCAATCGATCTGCAAATATTATAGTGGCAATATTAGGTCACCGACAAGCTATACAAACAATTTCAGCCTTGACTCAATAACAATTGTGACCATTTTTTTTGTTACATGTTGGGGGCGGTTTGCATCCCTCCCATACCGCTATCTAGCAAAATCTCTTACTCAGGACACTTTAATGTGCCTCCCTCAACATCTTCACAAAAATAAGGCCTTGAATAAATAACACCAAAAAATTGTCACTAGCTCTCGGTCTAGTATATGCACATATGTGATTTATTTTACATTGTTGAGATTTATGTTTAGAAACTAAATTTTAAACGTAGATTTGCCGAAAGCAGACCTTTGTACACGGTACAGTGTGAACACTATCTATCAAAATTATTTATCCATTCGTATCTCGTTAAAATGTTAATTACTATGCAAGCGTTATCGCATTAAAACAGTTCAGGAATATACAAGCGTCTACACCTATGTTGTTACATGGCAGAGGATGGTCCGACGAATGGTCTGGGTTAACTGGACTCCACCACAGGGGTTCTGTTCAATAAAACCTCCAACGTTACCTTTTAAAGTTGGTAAACTCAAACTGTTATATTTATCTACAAGTTAATGTCTCGACCTATTAATTAAGAAACGATTTTGAATAAGAAAACTGTTCCGTTGAAATTGATTCTCAAATATGGAGACGTTGAAATTAAAACTTCATTTAATCGAATCCGAATTTATTGTTATTTAGGTATCTGTTTTATTGTCATTTTGATAAAATTGACTACATATTTTTATATTTAATTATATTTATTTACCAACAGACATTATTGTCCAATTACAGGTAAAAAACAATTCGTGCAGACAAAGTTAAAAATAAAATAGAGAGAAGTAAAAGAAAAAATAATAATAAAGAAGTACCTAAGCCTAAATAATATTTTTTTTCTTAATTTCAATATTTTTAGCAATGCAACCTCGGTACCAAATTAAATACACCCTTCAGTATAAGTAAATCACTATCCGCAAACTAGTGTTTTCATAAAATTTGTAAGTCCGGTCCTGTCGAGCCGATTTCATTAGAATTTTAGCAGCACATTTTGATCTTTACTAAAAGGTTAAATTTCAATTTTGCAACAATTCTGAGAATTTTTTCTCTATTTTTGGGCCCAAAAACATTTTTCTACCCCTAAAAACCACTCTTAAAATGGTCCGATTGGGCCCATTTTAAATAGGCTTCGTGCGGTGATGGATTCCAACGTGCCTACCAAATTTCGTCCAAATCAATTAACTCTTTCGAAAGTTATAGCCCGTACACACACACACACACACAGACACACACAGATATATATACATTAATAAATAGACATTTCCAAAAATGGTGCCAAAGTGTTCAGGAGGCTATAAAACGTCGAGAAATTTTGGTCCGACCCCTAGATCCCGCCATCCGACCGACGCCAATAGTGTATGTGCCATATGGCAAATACACTAAAAATGCATTGATAAACCTCTTCTGCAATGCAAAGGTATAAAAGGACGAACCGAATATCCAGTTTATTTCATCCAGTAACCAAATAAAATCACATAGCTA
Source organism: Mongoloraphidia duomilia (assembly GCA_039654895.1). Taxonomy (NCBI): domain Eukaryota; kingdom Metazoa; phylum Arthropoda; class Insecta; order Raphidioptera; family Raphidiidae; genus Mongoloraphidia; species Mongoloraphidia duomilia. The sequence goes on along the minus strand of CM077524.1, from coordinate 42,144,772 downwards.
AATACCCGGTAACCTAAAAATCAGAATTCGGTTACTTTACCTATAGCAGAGGGTAAATATTAAAGTAACTCTAGCGGGGGACAGGGACTGAAAAAGTTAGCGCATCATTGGTGTAAACGAGCAATGTATTGAACAAGGATCTGTAGGTAGACTATCTAAAGAGCGACACCATCCCACTATTTTGGAGCACTATGTCGTAACCCGAACAACAGCGTGTGCTTGTTGGGCGAACCATACGTTTAGCTCAACAACCGCAGAAAGATACCTACCTGCGGTCATTCAGTTGACTGTTTATGTATGCACGTCATTATATAGGCTTTTTTAATTTACCGCTAACGACTCAAATGCGAGCTTTCATTGTGATTCGGTTAACGATGAGATATCTTATTGCACTTTGCGTTGAATGGAAGTCATATTTGAAGTTAAAATAAAACTCGGGTCGCAGAGCCAAACCCTGCCGACAATAGTGTATTTGCTAATGCAGGCCTTATGGCTTTATTATGTAAACTTAAGTTTGTTTTTAGACAAAATAAAAAATTTAACCCCTTAATACATCCCTTAAAATAATATTTTTTTTCTTAATTTCAATAATATTATCAATGCAACCTCTGTACGAAATTAAATACACCCTTCAATAAGTAAATCCGTATCAACAAACTAGTGTTTTCATAAAATTTGTAAGTCCAGTCCTGTCGGGCCGATTTTATTAAAATTTTAGCAGCACATTTTAATCATTACTAAAGAGTTAAATTTCAATTTTGAAACGATTCTGACAAATTTTTCGGTATTTTTGGGCCCAAAAACTTTTTGGAGCCCCTAAATACAACCCTGAAAATGATCCGATCGGGCCCATTTTAAATAAGCTTCGTGCGGTGATGGGCTCCAATGTGTGTACCAAATTTCGTTTCAATCTATTAAGTCTGTCGAGAGTTATCGTGTACAACATGTATACATATATAAATATATAGAAATATATAAATATATATATATATTTACATACATACATATATGTATATATAAACAATTTCAAAAATGGTGCGAAATTGTTCAGGAGGCTATGAAACGTCGAGAAATTTTGGTCCGACCCCTAGGTCCCGCCATCCGACCGACGCCAATAGTGTATGTGCCATATTTATGGCAAATACATTAAAAAATAAATCGAAATCAAACTACATAAATGTTTTATTTATTTTTAGAAACAAAAGATCTTTAAGTACCAAGAGGTTGTAGCCAGATATTGAAATTGAGGGATGCATTTTAACGAGAACGTTATACGATTTACTTAAAATAGCTGGCAACATTGCCTTCATTTGTCATTTTTTACTCTTGCTGTTTACGTTTAATATTTTCTAATTAATCGCTTGTAACCGATTTACTTTAAAATTCAATATAGTTCATCAGCTAATTACATTATTCTTTCCCATCTTACTTTTGTATGCTAACAGCTGCTCTATACTTAGAAAAATTCTTTTCTAAGAAAAAATCAGTAGCTACCGACAGTGAACAATAATAAACATTTATCGACATAATTACATTGCGTTTATGAAAAATTCATTTTTATGATTTTTATTTTTTTTTAAATTTTTGATGTTTCCTCAAGATGACGGCCAAAAAAACGAATTTTGCGCAACAGTACAGATGTATATTTTTAGTATGTTGATAAGCAGCGTGTTACCTACCATTTACAACAAAAATCATTTTTGTTAAAATTAGTTCCAACTCAAGGTGTTTTTTTATTTATTTCTACTGCACTATACTTATGAACATTTTCATTAACCAAAATGCTTTATTGGCTCATATTGTAGCAACATTTCTCGATACGATATTTTCCAGATTATTTTTTCTTAGCTACGCTAAAAAATTGAAAATTGTTGATATCAATAACAAATTTGGTTTTGAATCAATCAAAGATAAATATTAAGTAAACATATTTCATTGCGAACTTATTTCAATTCAATATATTGCGTTTTATTTATTTAAAGTAAGTACATAAAATTGTACTTACAATATATTTGTTTTATTTTAATTTTTCACATTAATTCTTTTTTTAAATTTAAAAATTTTATAGTAAAACGTTATTTCATTTAAATTCATATAAAGCCGTAGTTTAGTAATAGAATTTTTTTTAAAGACAAAGAGCCATTAGTTCTTTCGGCATAATATCTCCAAAAACAAGTATAAATCATTATAATAATAATTAGTGACGTGCGTCCTTAAAACTTAAGGCTGAAACTTTATACGACGAAACAGAGAAACAGAGAGTATAGTTGTAAGGCTGACATTCAGAGTAGGAAAGAGAGAGAAAAGAGGGTAACGATCGGCATTTTGTAGTTTATTACACGCGCACAGTTAACTAAGAATGTGTCTGAAACTGTCGTTAACTAGAACCGTCCTCTGAGGTGTCGTAGTGTCGCGGTCTGTTCCCGTGTCGTAGTTTGTATTACGACTTGCGTTGCCGTTTACTATTACTGTATGCAGCACATATCTGACATATTATATAACTCTGACTCCTGTCGAATTTCAAACTGACTCCACTGATCTCTAAATTCTGATAGAACGAAAGGCGACCATCGTTGTAAAACCAAATGTGTATATATTGTAGAAAACCCCAAGATGATACGCCGCTGGCGGTGTGCCGTCAGTTGATCCCAGCAATTTGATACCACGACATTTGATCCCACGACAACTGATTACTGTCTACAAATTTAATTCAAACAAATTTCCCGACAAAGGGAATAATCGATTAAATTATTTCATTAAATTAATAAAATTTAATAACTTTATTACTTATCAGACGCTATTAGTTTATAGACAATTTTTTGGGATCAAATGTCGTGGGATCAATTGTCGTTGGGATCAAATGTCATTGGGATCAATTGTCGTGGGATCAAATGTCGTGGTATTAAATTGCTGGGATCAAATGTCATGGAACCGCCGCTGGCAACAATAGAAGCATCTAGAATAGGTCACAATCGCTGTGTGTGTCATCGCTCTAAGTCTTTAATTGTTCGAAAAGTCCGGTATGACAAGTTATGAATCGGTTATAATACGACAGGTTGGCGATTAGTCATCTAGTTAACATAAACTTGTCATTGACGTCTTATCTCTGTATTAATTACAGGCAGTTCTCAACTAACGTAAGTTTGACTTACGTAATCCCGGACTTACGCAACGCTATCCCCGACCTACACAATATTTACGGGCAGAGTTTACGGAAATCAGATAAAGTAAGTCTCGTCTCACTTCGATTAGAAATATGTTTGTTCTCGTTCTTAACTGGAAACTCGCGCCAAGAATTAGCGACTCTTGACTCGTTGCTTTCTCGAGAATGTCTTTCTCACCATTTTTCAAAGTACCAAGTTATTTAAAGTGATGTGAAATGTGTAAAAAATGGATGTAAAAATACTTTGAAAGTTAGGGTAGAATTCGCTCGATTTTCTAAGTGATTTTACATTATTATTTATTTTTACACAGAAAACTTCATAAAAACTTGGACTTTTACTGTAAAGTTAAACAAATTTGTGATTTTTACATAAAGTAAAATAAAATTACATAATTTGTGTAATATTCCAATAAAGTGTTTAAAAATTACAAAATAAAATGTATAGTTACATATATAAAATGGATGAATACAAAACAAATTAATGTAAAATTAGTAACCACGCATGCGCAATGTGTTTTTATGGAATCTACGCGATGTGCAGGCGATACCTGTTTACGACGCCATTGTCTCTTTGTGTGCCTATTACCAGATTAATCGCTGGCTACAAATGAACCATCGATAATCTATGTAATCGGCCTTCTCATTTCTTACAGTGTGTGGTTTTGCCAATGTAATATGAACCTCTGATCAATATGGAGACGAACGTAAGAATCCAGATTCTATCGTTGGTGGTCATTGGGTATTTGATGTACTTGCTCGACTGAATATTCGTATCAATAGGTATAGTTACGAACATAACGTCGCTGCTTTAGTTATTCGCTTCTACTGGACGTGACGTGACACTCAACATGCGTAACCGAACGGAAAGAAAACGAGGCTAATAAAGTTTTACTTTAGTAATTTAGAAATATTTATAATTTGCAAAATAATTAAATTTAAAACGAATGTATACAACAACTCAAGAAACAAAGAGAAAGCAGCACAAACAGCCATGTTACGTGAACGTGAAAATCTGTTTTAATGTTTGTTCACTTATTGTAAACTTCAGTTCACTTCTCACGTTTGAAAAGCGGTTATCCAATTAAACTGCAAACAAAAATAACCTCCACATTACGTGCCCACGTTGGTACACCTGTACAGCTGAACGGGTTAACGTCGGCCTCAGGGTTGCCAATCTATCGTCACTTGACTCCAACTTTGCTTTATTTCCCGCCTTTGATAAACAGATCCAATTAAACTCTAAACATAAACACTAAACAGGTAAACGAGACCAGGGCTACAACATATTATCATCCCATATCCTCTTCAGTGTGCAACTCGCCTTTGAAATAGAGATGCAAGAAAAGTAACTTTTCGTTACTCGAGTACTCCTACATAACAAAATAATCTTTACTTTTTAGAAATAGTTTACTTGATATTTTGTATTCGAATCATCTAACTACAGTACCTATACCTGACGTTTTAATATAGCATATTATAAAATATAATTTAAAAAAAACTAAAAAACACGCTTTAATGAACTAAAAAGTAAAAAATAATTAATTTTATTGTAAAAAAGCGTGGGGTGCTTTGTATCATATTTTCATACTACCCCACGCTTTTTTACAATAAAATTAATTATTTTTTACTTTTTAGTTCTTTAAAGCGTGTTTTTTTAGTTTTTTTAAATTATAATTTATTTTTGCTTTTTAGTCCTGGAGATCCTGGTCAGGATAATGGGACAAACAGGAATTATTGTATTGTAATCGGTCCTTGATAAGTGTGCAAAGTTTCAGTTCAATCTGAAGTTTTTTGCTTTTTTTTAGTCCTGGAGATCCTGGTCAGGATAATGGGACAAACTTATGGAATTATTGTATTGTCATCGGTGCTTGATAAGTGTGCAAAGTTTCAGTTCAATCTGAAGTTTTTTGCTTTTTTTTTTTAGTCCTGGAGATCCTGGTCAGGATAATGGGTCAAACTTATTGAATTATTGTATTGTCGTCGGTCCTTGATAAGTCGACAACGTTCAAACTAAATCTGACCATTCAAAGTTGGTCAAAATCAAGTTCAAAGAAGTCGGTTACAAACTGACAAACAAGCAAGCAAGCAAACATACAGGTGAAGCTAATGTAAGCGTTCGCTCGAATTTTATAAATATATTGCTCACTCACTTCGCTAGTTTGCTCGAATATTATAAATACATTCCTCACTCGTTTCGCTCGTTCGCTCGAATTTTATTAATACATTATTCAATCGCTTCGCTCGTTAGCTCGAATATTATAGATACGTTACTCACTCGCTTCGCTCATTCGCTTGAATATTATTAATACATTACTCACTCGCTTCTCTCGTTCGCTCGAATATTCTTAATACATTAATACATTACTCAATAAGGCATACCTTCAGGGTGGTTCCACATAAATTTTAATTTTTTGCAAATATCCAATTTAAGTTTAAATTAAATTAAAGTTAAATCTCGAGTTAAATTAAAGATTCACTGTAATGAAAATTTGACATAAGTATTGTACATTATTTTGTTTTCCAAAGCACACTCACTATATTTCATCTTACAGCGTTACAGAGTCAGAGATGAGCGTAAATACATATTATACAGGGTGTATCACAGGAAACCGAACATAGGGAAAAGTACACAGTACAAATTAGTTAAGATCAGAGATTGCTTTGCCCTCTATTCAGAAGTCGTTACCATGGTTACCATGGTGTACGTATACAGTAACAAATGCATTTTGCTGTTCATTTGACAAAATTTGGCAAAATCTGGATGAACTTAAAGACAAAGTCGTCGAAATATGTTCCAATATGACTCCTGTAATGTTAGATAAAGTGAGACAAAGTTTTTGTAACCGATTAGCCACTGCTTAATTCAAAATGGATGTTTATTTGAACATTTGCTTTAATTTTTTATTTTAACTGTTTGTTTTGTTTAATTATTAGTTAAAAAAATATTTTCTTAATAAAAAATTGTTTCATTAATAAAAATAAATTCATTTAATATTGAAGAATTTATTTTAACTGTTTTTTCTAATTATTCATTATTAGCTATTATTATAAAATTAAGCAAAATCGCAGGAAATCCTGCGATTTTGCTTAATTTTATTATAATCACGATGGACACGATTTCTAATATAAATTAGCTATTATTGTTATTAAATAATGGTTAGTCAGCGTTACCATGGTATACCCATTCTCATATGTGGCCAAAGTAATCGTTGATCCTAACTAATTTGCACAATGGAGTTTTCCCTATGTTCGGTTTTCTGTGATACATCCTGTATAAGATATTTCTCGTGCGTAATAAAATTATGACTCGTGTGACTGTTACTTAAAACTCGCTAAATCGCTTGTTTTAACATACTGTCAAACTCGTCAGTAATATACCTCATTACGACACTAGAAATACAATCTACTATTTTTAAGCAGTTGACAACACTGAAAATTAAGTCTTTGTGAGCCCTAACTAGTTAGTAACGCAACAGCACCGGAGCTTTGTCGGCTTAGTTGCAGTATAAGTCTATTGAAGTTAAGTTCTGGAGACATTAGAGTCGTGTAACTCAACCTGGCAGTCACCACACCTCAACCCCAAACACAAGCTCACACACTCATACACGTTGTGTGTGGGAAGGGAACAGGTTGTTCATGTTATGTATTTAGAGGCAAAATGTATTGCGTATAAAACTACTCAATTGCGTCCGTTTTCAACAAATAGGTCAAGCAAAGGCATCGGTCCCTGAACACCTACCTGTGGTCACCTGCGTTTATATATTTTATGGCAGCCAAATTAAATTGACATTTAATATTTTATTTATTGTAAACAAGACCAAAGTCTAATACAAAGTCAATTCTATATATTATATAAAACAAAGTCGGGTTAGTTACACCATTCACAACTCAAGAACGGCTGGACCGATTTTCATGACCTTTGATTTTTTAGATTTTTTAGACTTGGAACAATGCCGGCCGTGAAAGCTTGCACACCTTTATGCAGTTTACTTTAAAAACTAAAGGGTCTTTCAATAAGGACATAACAATTTGGTATTTAAATAAAACACAGAATAATTGAGATATCGGGCTGAAATTTATTCCAGGTGTAGTACACATGCTACAATTATGTATAGAATTTGACGTCGTTCATATGACCACCACGAGCACGATGGAGCGATCGATTCTTTGGATCCAATTTTCAATCACTCTTTCACACATATCAGCTGGAATGTTGGCAATTTTGCGTTCAATATTGTTCCTGAGCTCCTCTAACGTTGTTGGAATGTTGGCATAAACCTTCGAATTCAGGTAACCCCATAAGAAAAAATCCAACGGCATCAAATCGCATGAGCGAGGTGGCCATTCGACTGGACCATTTCTCGAGATTAAACGATTACCAAAGTTGCGACTACCGACTCAGAATTTTGGTAGTAAGTTTTAACGATTTCCAAACGTTGATCGTCCGTGAACTTCACCATGATAAAAATGTAAGCCTTGACTGACGTTTTGACTTTGACAGATCATAAAAAAGTTTGTAGGTTATAGTCCGTATTATAAAACAAAATTGTTATGTCCTTATTGAAAGACCCTTTATTTAGAAAATAAATTGAATTTTTTTAATTCAACTACATTTTTCAAAACCATTTTTCAATTTGTATTTGAATCATTTTGCATATGTCTGCAGTATTCAGGGAACCTAAAAAATTAGTTTGTGTCATACAAAATCATCGTTGGCTCGTTTCACATACATAGTTACTCATTTTAATAGTTGGAATAAAATTGTTTCACTCAGCTCGTGGTGCGGGTTAAATAAAATCAATTAGCGGAAACATAAAATAGTGCGGTTTTTGAGCTTTTAAAACCATACATTTCACTAATTGTTCAAAACCAAAATTTCAATAATTTTCTATCCCACACAATGAGTTGAGCAGGGACGTAGCAATCATTTTTTTGCATGGGCCAGGGATGGGTCATATTGATGTTGATCTTCAACCCCATATAACCCAAGACGACTATGAGTTCCGTAAAAATGATAATGTAAAACCAATACTTGCGGTTTTATATTTTACGTCTTGGGTTATTTAATGGGCCAAAATTTTTAGGCCATGGTCCATCCGTAGGTACGTTCATGGAGTAGTCAAACAAGTTTGTCCCGTTATAAAGGACTACTAAAACAGTCGAGTTTTGCTCATTGCGTCATAATCACTTGACTTTATGGGCGATTTGCTAGAGAACAATCTCCCTGTCATTAAATTTTGGTTGTTAAATGATTATCAGTTACTAATTAGTGATCATCATATTTATATTATGAAATTTTACTTTCTCAACGTCGATTAGCCGGTGTCATGTAAACGTACTACGTTAATCAATTCACCAATAAAACTTATAATAAAAGCTATTTAAAATATTAAAATTATAAAGAACCACAATACGCTACATGGTGACAGCGGTGGGATTCGAACCCACGCCCTTTCGGACAGCCGGTAGTTGAATTAGATCATAATGAACCGCATCGGGGCATGTTTTGAGCTTAGTAAAGAAGCTTTTTTTCGTCGTGAATATGTTCATTTCGTAAGAACCATGGAGCGTTGCAAGCAATTCTGAGCACTTTATATTGAAATATCTGGATTTTTTAAATATAAGATTTTGAATGAGGCACCCCAAACAGAGCATACGTACGTTAATGACAAATATTAATTTAGAATGTGGAATTTGGAGTGGGACTTCCGATTGATTTATGGATAAAACAGGCTAAACTTGGCATATACTTCGTTTATTTTTTTTATTTATATGGAATTCCCAGGTAGGTTACCGATCTAAATATAGGTAGTCCGAGATATTTGATTGCCTCGTTAGCAGGATTCCAGTCTATATATAGGATTTTATAACCGATATGATGGTCCGAAGAGAAAAAAAAAACATGTAGACATCACTACTCCCATAAATGCATAATTTTTTTTTAACCGCCTTCACAAAATGAGGTAATCAATTCGACGCGTACATTTATAATTTTTTGTTTTTTTTACTGTGTACTATTTCCTTTAAAGACACATTCGCTGCCAATATTAATTAATTTGAAAATTATCTTTAGTATGTTTAAACAAATGGAAATTCGAGTGCATCTAAGTGTAGTCAGAGTGTACGTACCTACAGAGAAATGCATTAAGAGTAAAAGAAACAAAACCACGATACAATCTACCAAACAAATATTAATAGGAGTGTACAAGCTCCATACAACGGGTTGTGTTTAATTTATTATGAAATTAAATTTTATATCGCATAACTTCACCTTAGTTTACTTATTTTTGCAACACTTGCATCAAAAGTACAATTTTAGATGTCTGTACCGTTTGAAAAGTGATTCTTGAAAAGTGATTCTTTATGGAAGCTTCTGATGCGTTCGAACGGTAGTGTTTAAAGTAAATTTTAACGCACTCCGTTCTATAAAGTAATATCTACTGTTTTGTTTTACTTTATAACACACGTGCGTAATAAAATACTTTATAGATTACTTTGCTATAATGCCACTAATAAAATATTTATCCAAATTGTGTTTTATTTGTTTAAAATTGAACTTTTGAAACAGTTGTTGCAAAAAATATTGTATGGAACGCGTGGCTAAAGTGACGGATCTGACAGTCACGATTTTACAATGCTCTCTTAAGGTTAGTATCTATCGCAAAATCGCAAATGTCATATAATCCATCACTTAAGCCACTAGTTGCATAAATTATTATTATGTGTTTATTTATAAATTATAATATTATGTTTGTTTGTTTTTTTTTGTGCAATTAGGTAATGCATATTTTGTTATAAGTGCATCATCATTATATACTATTTGCGCGAAAATTGCGATTAGCGTAATAAAATATAATTCTTTGTAATTTAATTTTAACATTAGATAATATTTTTACATTCACACTTAAATACACGGAATAATATTATGAATACGATAAAACACTGACAGACACAAACAACAGTCTGAAAAACTGTATTTTTGCGCGACCAAAGAAAATTTGGAAATAAATAAACCAAGTTACCTATGGTGTCTGCAAAAGATTTTTGTTCGCTCATAATTTTTAAAAAGTCGCTTTCGAAAATTGTTTTCTCTAGGCGGAAAAATCTGTTTGTGTTCATGCCACCACCGCCACATTTTAAAAATTTAATGACGAAAAACGAGTATTTTATGAATAATTATTTTCTCTTGAATTATTGCCTCTGTGATTTTAGTTTTCAAGGGGAACAATTTATTAATAATTTTTATTTTTTACCATACAGCGTGGGTATAAAAAAATGTCAGAAGAGAAAAATAAGATGCCGGCTTTGTTTAAAATTATTCCGTTCATGTTCTCGATGTTTTCGAGTTTAAAAAACTAAAATTTTCTTAATAGCGTAAAGATATTTACCTATTATTGACAAACCATGCCAAATTTCAAGCTGTTAGCGCAGACTTTCCTGACTCTGAGTGAGTTTGGACCAACCTGTAGCTGTTCCAGTGTTATTCAAAGAACTTTCCGGAGAGCTTCACTCGGAATGCTATTATAGACTTGTTTTTGCACGGCGAAATATATACACAATGTTTTATAAAACTAAGTGCCTGACAATTAACAATAATATGCATACATTGTTGCCTAGTCATATGATTAATTAAATAGTTAAATTTGAATAGATAATGATGAAAATATCGTAAATTCTTAACCATAAATTTATGCCATCTGAAAAAAACAGACCTCAAATATATTTATATTTAAAAATGTATAAATACATTTTCTTTCTACACAAAACCCCTGTATAATACAGTTACAAAACTGTTTTCTGAGTTGGCGGAATAAATATTTGTTTACAATAATTAAAAACACAATAATAATGAATTCAACAACGAAAAGTCAGTTCTAACAATCAACACAAGTAAACAATAACTAAACAGTAATTCTTAAACAAAACAAAACAAAACAATAAATAGCACTTAACTAATAACACGTAATTATTTCCACTACACTAGTATTTATTTTATCAATCTATTTATTTATATCACGGCACTATTTATATTACTGATCCACCGTAGACTTGACTGCGTGACTCACCGTTGACTGATTCCCTCACTCACTCGTACTGGCTGTTTATATATGCTGCGTGGCGTACAATACAGTTCTTCTACAAAACGGTTTTAAATCTCATGCTTAGAGAATTATGGCAAATCTCGCATAACATGGTATTTTTGAGCTTTTGCATGAAGAAAAAACTGCTATTATATAGGATGTACCTAATTTTTGAAAGATTTCATTCTTTTTTGTGAATCCCGTTGTTACTTCACTAGCCATCATGCACAAAATATTGGGTATGTATTTTAATGCGCCTGACGGGTTCAAAGACAGTTTGCTTAAAAACGACACGGTCGTTCCACGTAACAAAATTTAACAATTTTGAACAGTGAATACTATTACTCCTAATGTAAACCAACTTTTTCTATTTTATATCCTTTCTCTTAATTGCAAACAATGATTTTACAAATATTTTTTTTAAACGCTGCAGAGCATAAACTGCCATATGATGACAAAAAAACAGTCACACTTCTTTATCTATAGAAAAAATGTGTATCCATTATGATCCTTGTGGTTTGCATGACACAGCAGATCTAGTCAGTCAATCACAGACTGAATATGATTACTCATTTTGGTAACGGCATATTGAAAGATACACACTTTTGTGAATTCTTTTGTTAAGTACCTATAGAAAAATCTTCAGAAAAATTCTCAAAAAAATTGTTTCATAATCTATTTCTAATGTAGTTTCCAACAAAAAAAATGTGAGCAAGCAAAAAAATGTCCTACTGTTTTATAAAGTTTCTATTTAAAAAAATAAAATGGTGTATTTTTTTAAGTACTGGAACGTAATACCTGTTATGTGCTGGTTCTTAGTTCTGCATAATACTGTTTCGAAATTTTATTTTTATACGAAGGTTTAGTGTAAATAACTAATATGGGGACACGTCAACAATTTGATATTAAAAAGAAATTTTAGAATTTCTTCCACGGTTTACTCTGGAGACTTGAACTCTTAGGTATCATCACAAAACATTGGATTCTAGTGTAGTTTTCTTTATTGTACGTTAATTTCTCAAACACTCTGTATATACAATGTGCTCATTATGTTTCTTAGTAATTTACTCCAGATTAGAGCTAACCGATTTCATTTAAAGGGAGAGAAGGAGAGAAAGAGGAACTGTAAGAGGAAACCAATTAAGCTTATCACGTTGGTGAAACGGAGGTGTGGTTACGGGAGTCTCCTTGCATTTATACTCTCTCTCTCTGTGTTTCGTTCTCCCTCCGCCTTCAGAGACACACGCACCCAACTGGTACAGCGCAAAAACTGGACAGTCAAGAATATTATTAATTACTCCTTGTTTATAATTAAACTTGTAGAATATAGACAAAGAAAAACTACTCCCAGAGTGACAATAATAATACCTAATATTTATTTTATTAGTATTAGTATTCGGACCTTAATTGGTCGCAAATTTAATATAAATACAAACAATTGATTCATCGCATCTACTCCAAATTTTTTAGTTCCGTGTAATTAGGTATTTTTTGTTTTATAGTTTTTACAATTTTCTTCCGTCGATTTGTTTTTGCATACCTGAAAGACCTCTCTCCAAATTGAGAAATGTTCAATATAAAGTCTACCAGGCATGCAAAACAAATTTTCAAGGCAGACGATGATAATTTTAAATAAATGACACTTCACTATAATCTGTATAAATTTCATTAAGTATACCAAGTATTGAGCCGTTTTCAAGATAGTGTAAGAACAAAATATGTTCTTACTTTTAATAAATAAAACACAATATATTCTATTAGATTAAATTCGTAATGAAATATGTTTTCTTCGATATGATATTTTAATGAATTCAAAACCAAAAAAGTGTTATTGATTATCAACAACTTTCAATTTTATAGCGTCGCTATGTAAAAATAATTTTGAATGAGTGTAATATCAGAATTATTGCTACATTACACCCCTCTTCGCGTGGAAAAAAATTGAAATGGAAGGTTCGAACTTCCAAACCAACTGCAAAACACCAGGCCCAGGAAACAAAATTAGCTATCTGATAATATATTAAATATAAACAAAATAATGTACAAAGCATTAAATAATACACACTGAAAAAGAGTCAATTTTCAATGTTTGACCACAAAAAAGATTAAAAAATTGAATTAATCTGCTACTGATTTGATTTTAAATTCAATAATAAAATTTTAATAGTGTTGTCCAGTAGACTTGTGTACGGTCAGAGATTGGACTAGTAGAGTGTGTGCTGATAGTCAAAATTAATAATTAAAAAAATCATTGTAGACTCTGTACTCTGCAATCTGCAAATATAAACGAAAATTTCTATTACTTATCAGGACAGAAAACTTATATTATTTCGTTGACTGCACAGCAATAATAATTTTTCGTTTGACCTTCTATTGTGGCTTTTGATAATATTACAATTATTATTTATTAAACCCGTAGTTGTTGTATTATCCAGTGGCGTACAACACATGATTTCCCATCGGCTTGTAACCTTACGTAGGTATGTACATAATATTATATATGTTTGTATTCAAATCCCCTGACACCATTATTAAATGTTCACATTCTGGTGTAGTTTAGGTAGCTACAAACCAAACATCGCTGGCCGAACGATATAAAAATATAGATTGTTTCAAAAGCATCGTTCAAGGTTTAGGGCATTAAATTTTCTATGGATTTCAAAACTGATTTTTCTTTATTAGCTGTAGTAGATATTCAAAGTAAGCGTCAAGGAAATGAATAATTTACGCTAAAACTCAATTGCGTATAACTTTGAAAGTTTTTTTTTATTTCGGTATGGGATAGAAATCATGGTTAATTAGAAAATAACAAGCCGTGAGGTGGGTCGTTTATTAGGACTAAAGTGCGACCCTTGAGGTCCACACGACGAACTTCCCAGTTTGATAAATATTTAATAATAATAATAATTAAATTAGATATTACACAGAAAAGTAATCATTTTAATCATTAAAACATCAATAATTAAAAAAAAAAAAAAAAAACGGCTGAACCGATTTTTATAAAATTTATGTCGGATCAAAATGACGTTAACACGCCTCGATTGACACCCTTACGAAGTCGATATAATTTTTTATTCGCGAGATATTGTGTAAAATCTACTTTTTTGGAGGTTATTTGGTTAAGAAAAAAGAACGGCTGAACCGATTTTGAAAAAATTTCTTTCAGATCATATTTACGTTAATACGCGTCGATTGGCACCCTAACGTAGTCGATATCATTTTTCATTCTCGAGATATCGTCTTAGAAAGAAATGGACACATACGTACGTACGTACGTACGTACACACACACACACACACACACACACAGACATCTTTCTAAAAGTAGTGTAAAAATAGTGTAGTGACCTTGAAACATAAAATTTTTTTTTCCTTTTTGATTTTGATTTTCGGACCCATTACAATAACTTCCAGTGGGAAGTTAAAAATAAAAGAATTGCAGCGATTGAAACGTACATTACATTTTAGCCGTGGGTTTTCTAATTGACGCCGCGAGGTGATTTTTGCACACGCTTTAAGTTCAGTAACGATAAAAGATTTCATTTTGTTGAAAATTTTATCAGCTTCTAGATTAATAATTACCTTTTTAGGATTTCCTAGCAAAATAGAACCCTTTATAGACTCCGTTGTCTTTGCGTCCCTCCGTCTGTCTTCAGACTCCTAAACGGTAAAACCTTAAACCTCATTTTCAGCGGATTAACTCTTTTTTATTTATTTTTTTTGAGTCGAACTTTTTGAAGCCTTTCCAGCTATTTCTATAAATAACTGTTTTTTTGATGCTTTACAACCTCCTGGTGACTTATTCTCCCCCTTCCCTTTCGAAAGAGAAAAAAGTTAAAGTAACGTTTCTTAACCATCAAGTTGCGTACAACTTTAGCAAAAAATGTAGTTCAACATTTTTTTCTAAACAAAATATTCTGGCGACCGAATTATGTAAGTTAGAACCTCAGTTCTCACACTAAACATAAACACCAAGTGTCAAGTAAATAAAAATCTAGTAAAACATCAATTAACTTTTTTAAATTTTGCTACAGAAATAAATTCAAAAATTCCAGCAATTTGAACGCGGTACCAATTCAACATCAAAAATACTGACATTTGACATAATATTGTTATAAATAAAATAAAATGTCTGTTAACTTTACAAAACTTACTTGCAAAAACGCGGAATAGAATAAATAAACAGTTATAAAAAATACACCATTATAATAGAAACAACAACGTTATAGCACATATTTCTTCTGCGCATTCGCCGATTTTCCCCAAAAGCAAAAGGCCTCTTTCTTTTTACATGTCCTACCAAAATTTAGTTTCGATCCGCTTAACCGTTTGACCTGTATTGTGCTCACAGTCTAACAGACGAACAGACTTTTTCCAAAAATGTTTTTTGGTTTCGGGGGATCTCAAAACGAAAAAGTATTGTAAAATTTTTAAAAGTGAATTTTGACCCAAATTAGTAGGTATACCTACCCATTCCCCACTTGTAGAGTTGCGGAATGATAAAATATGTTTTCTGGATTTGGTGGACCTCAAAACGAAAGAATATTGTAAAATTTTGAAAATCTAAATTAGTATGTACCTACTATTCTCCACTTGTGGAGTTGGAATGGTAAAATGTTGGCCTAGTATTTCGCGGGACAGTAATGAGCCAACGTGTATCTACACATATCTGGAAGCTGTTTGGTGTGTAAGAGATGTAGGGCAGTGCAGGTAATAGAGGGGGGACGAGAAGGACTAGGGCATTATGTATTGTGATGATGTTGTACCGGCTATCATATCAGACCAGGAATGTTTGATAGCAACAGCAGACTCTCCCCCCGCTCCGTCTCCTGCTGGATGCACGACGTCTTACAATATATATAGTCTTCTATGTATCTTACATCTACACATTCATCGTCGCGACGCTAGATGCGTTCTTCACAAATGGCTCCAGCATTTGCATATCTCTTTAATGTAAAGCATTGAAGAATCGATTACATATTTTTTTAGATTAATAATAATATTCTTCTAAATTATTTCATTTTGCAAGAAGTTGAGAAAGTGACGGATTGTGAATATAGGTACGCGTGAAGTTGCGCACAAGCCAAAGTCTTAAACTGCAATCACACGTGAACGAGTGTGGAGATTGTCGCACGAGCACGATCCAGGCGAGTGCGAAAACTAAACGAATTCTACAATTACGTTATGATGTTCTTTTGCATGCGTCTATACACATCTTTAGCTGGTTCAGTAGCTACAATCCAATGGGGTATTTTCAATGAGCATCCCGTTTTTTATAATAAATAAAAAAAATTCACAGATTTCGCAATCCTTGCAACCATCGAGGACATTGGAAATGATAACAGCATATATGAAACATAATTAACTGTTTAATATACACACAATATTTATCAATGCACTGTTTAGTTTTGTCAGGAATAACCCTATTATTCTTCTGTTATATACGCGTTCACTTTTGCTTGATTACTTAACTTTTAAATGGATTTTTCTACAGTATTTATTAACATTTGCTCAAAAATAACACCGCAGATCGTCGCAAATACCTGTCAATTAACTAGACATGATATAAAACACATTTCGAAAAAATTGCACTTGTTCAATTTTGCATTATTGCTCCTCACTTGATCGCGACACCGTTGTCTTTTGGCCTTGAACGAAAACACGTAACTCTGTCCCCATATACGAACATAAACATTTCCAATGTTAAAACTGAAAAACCAACATATATTGTACACCAAATCTGAAAATCGCGGGAAAATTTTACAACTAACCTTATAAGAATAGAGATCACAAAAGAGAAGGTTACAGTGTGTTGCCTGCTTTAAGGTTCACGTAAGCATGCATGCATGTAATATGAACACAAAATCAATACATTATATATGTTCAGTCATAAAAATACCAATATAAGTGTGAAGGAACACGGCTTTTTGACTGGCAAGCAAAATATTAGTGGTTCTTGTAACAGTATAACAACCAGTGTGTACGCCATTTCGTCTCTCGTTCTCCTCTCTCTCTCCCTCTCTCGTCCATACTTATACCTATACAACTCACAATAAAATGTTGTCTTATTGCTAAAGTTCACCACATACCGTCATATTTTACTTGACGTCTGCACAAATGTCAGTTAGAAGCTTTAACAAGCTAGGTGCTTGTGACATACTATTATTACATATTGATATGATGTGTTCATCTCATGCAAATAGGATTTTTATTTAATTCAAAAGAGAGTCATTAAATACCAAAATGTTAAAATCTATCACTGAACACAATAGATGTTGGTAACAGTCAAAATTCGAACTTGCCGACGAAACTTATGAATACTAAAAATATATCTGTGCGTCCAAAATGACGGAACTCAATAAAAGTTGGAAATAATCAATATTAAAACTTGCCGACGAAATCTATAAATAGGTAGGTACTGAAAACAGATCGGCGGAACCAAAATGACGGGAATGTGGAAAAAACAAGTTATGTCCTTCTGACAAATGGCTAAGTAAATTCAATTTAAAGTTAATTACATTCCTTGTTCTCTTCCCATCCAATAATTTTTAGTTTTAAAATACACGGTGATCTACCTATTTCTTTTACTCCACAATTTACCCAGTGCTGAATACCGTTACGGTCTATTAGATGGCACTAACAGCTCAAAAATCAAAAAAATGTGACATACACTGTTCTTTTCCCATTCCCTCCAAATATTAAAGTCTATCAGTGAACACAATAAATGTAGGAAACAATTAAAATTCGAACTTGCCGACGAGGCTTATGAATACTAAAAATATGTCTGTCGGGCCAAAATGACGGAGCCAATGAACTTAATAAATGTTGGAAATAATCAATTTTGAAACTTGCCGACGAAACCTATAAATACTGAAAACATATCGAAAATATTGAATTATCAATGTACACAACAAATATTGGAAACAATTAACATTTGAACTTGCCGATCAAAGAGTACTAAAATTTGTCTGTCGGGTCAAAATCATAGAGCGCGAATGAATACAATAAATGTTGAAAGTAATCAATAATGTAATTTGTTTACACGGTTGAACTTCTGAAATAAAGAAGGTGTTTGGATGAGCAGCCAATAAACCAGTCATGAATCCCTGCATTTTTAGAAAGAAAGAATCATTTTACAACCGGGAGCCGAACCCGATCCTTTCTACTTTCGCGGCAGAGTGTGGAACCTTACACTACCGTGACACGCTTTTCAAACAATCCTTAATCTCCAAGTCTTCATGGTTTCCGGGCTTGTAGGCCGTGGTCCGGTGGTATTTCTACCTGACGTTTCGTCTACAACTGCGGTAGACATTCTCAAAGGCGATGTGGCAGCGGTCGAAGTGTCCTCCTTGGCGGCTCACAGGTCAGTGTGTGTTTAAAAACCTTGTATGGTCAACTTTTGATGTTGATGATTGGTTCTTACTCAGTTCCTCGAATTTCCTCTTCTTTCTTTCTGTTGTAGAGTTCTTGATTGCTTCCATTGTGTTGAAAGTTAACCTGTCTATTTTGTCCCAAGTGAGCCGCCAAGGAGGACACTTCGACCGCTGCCACATCGCCTTTGAGAATGTCTACCGCAGTTGTAGACGAAACGTCAGGTAGAAATATCACCGGACCACGGCCTACAAGCCCGGAAACCATAAAGACTTGGAACAATGCCGGCCGTGAAAGCTTGCACACTTGGATAATCCTTAATCTCTTTATATGCAAAAAATCAATCAGAAATAGACTATGTGCGAGAGTTATTAATTTTGTGTAAACGTAAAAGAGAATAGTAAACTAAGTGAGAGCTCGCAAACAATGCATTGGTACATATTTTATATTTCTGTATTATGAAACCAGGTTTGGTATTCACAATACAGTATAAGGTATCTGTATAGAAAATCGATGTGATAATCAAAACCTGTGAATACAAAAACCATCTCAGCGAATTTACATATGTAACCTGTCGATGAATTTATCGATTATTATTATTATTGGAAAAAATGAAAATTGAAACTTGCCGAAATTTACGAAGAAACTTAAAAAAAATAATTTTAATAAAATTAAAAAACTCGGGTCGCAGTGCCAAACCCTGCCGACAATATAGTGTATTTGCTAATACAGGCATTGTGGCATTATTATGTGAACTTAAGTTTGTTTTTTGATAAAATAAAAAATTTAACCCCTTAATACATCCCTTTAAATAATTAAAATTTTGTAAATTTCAATATTAGACATGGATTTTATCAGTACATTCAATTAAATACACCCTTCCATAAGTAAATCCGTATCAACAAACTAGTGTTTTCATAAAATTTAAAAGTCCGGTCCTGTCGGGCCGATTTTATTAAAATTTTAGCAGCACATTTTAATCTTCACTAAAGAGTTAAATTTCAATTTTGAAACGATTCTGACAAATTTTTCGGTATTTTTTGGCCCAAAAACTTTTTGGAACCCCTAAATACAACCCTGAAAGTGGTCCGATCGGGCCCATTTTAAATAGGCTTCTTGCGGTTCCAATGTGTGTACCAAATTTCGTTTCAATCGATTAAGTCTGTCGAGAGTTATCGTGTACACACACACACACATATATACATATATAAACATTTTCAAAAATGGTGCCAAATTGTTCAGGAGGCTATGAAACGTCGAGAAATTTTGGTCCGACCCCTAGGTCCCGCCATCCGACCGACGCCAATAGTGTATGTGCCATATTATGGCAAATACACTAATAATGAATACTTTACTACCTACTAAAATGTTGTTGAGAAAATCGAGCATAAAAATAAGCAAGACAACTTGAAAATCTGTGTCAAGCTTTATAATGGCACCTGTACTGTTCTGTTATTGAATGTTGGAACCCGCCGACGAAAGTAAAGCTAGCGTGCGTCCGGCGTCGACATAAATGTCGGCGCGAGCGTCGGAATCAAGTTGAGATTTGAGGGGATCGAGTCACGGCACAACAAATAATAATCCAAACATATTGTTTCACATATCACATGTCCCCCTGCGAGCACGTGATATCTATAATACAGGATGTGAACTGGAAGTTGTCCCGGAGGATTTCATGCCGGGAAATTAACTTTTACAAATCGTGTTAGTTGATACACATTTAGTTCTAAAAGTAAGAGTTTAACACATTGCATGTTGCCCGTTAAACTTGCAGCAGCTTTGGACTTCTTTATTTAGTTAAAGAAAAATCTTAACTGAGCGACCAATTTTTCATAATTACACTGAAAACAGATAAAGTTAATTAAAAATACTTGCAATAAAGTGTTTTTTTTCTCACAAATAAAATATCCGTTTAAATTTTATCACCAAAGATTAAAAATTTATTTGTGCTAAAAATTTCAAAAACCTAAAAATATATTATCAAGACGTGTAAAAATAAAAGGGTCATCTCTCATTTCTTTATTACAAACTGTGAAATTTTAGAAGAAAATAAAATACAAAATACCTACATATTTTCTTTTAATTTGTATTTTTACGTGAAATGTTTTTAGTATAGGTACTCGTCACACGAGTTATAACTCGTCGAAATATCTTCTAGCAGACATGTTTCAAACGTTATTTTAAACTACAAAAACACAATTAGTTCATTTTCAATTTTTCGTCACAAAATTTAATTCATGTAGGGGGAGCCGAAAAACCACGAAATTTTACCACCTTTTTTGCTTTTTTCGAAATCTCTCAGAAACGGTCGACTTAAGCAATTCTTTCATTATGTAATGTTTTAAAGAGGATTACATTTCCTACAATTTTCGTTCCCACAACTTTTCTGTGGTACTAATGGTAAGCGCGCTGCAGCTTCTTGAAAATCACCCGCTCCGCTTTTTGTAACCTTGGTAACCAATGTGTAACGTGTATTTTCAATTTAAAGTTCGATGAAGAAGAAAATAAACAAAACTATTGAAAAGAACATTACATTTTAACTAATGGTTACCAAGCTTACAAAAAGCGGAGCGGGTGATTTTCAAGAAGCTACAGCGCGCTTACCATTAATACCACAGAAAAGTTGTGGGAACGAAAATTGTAGGAAATGTAATCTTCTTTAAAACATTACATAATGAAAGAATTGCTTAAGTCGACCGTTTCTGAGAGATTTCGAAAAAAGCAAAAAAGATGGTAAAATTTCGTGATTTTTCGGCTCCCCCCCCACGTTAGCACAGGGTCCTCGAGGTCGAAAACTCAGATTCTACTCTACAGAGTACCCACAAACAACACACCAAAATATCACTAACTTCGGAATACTTTCCAGGTAACCCCCTTCATTTATTACCTGCCGCTTGGACTATAAATTAAAAAAAATATATTTTAATATTATACCACATAGCGTTATTTGGTATTGCAGAGTGATGTTAAGCGAATTTGCAGTATCACCAACGGTATAATTAATAGGTATGTTTGTTCTGAACTAGTTCCGAACTCCCAAAGCGTCTGTCGGCAATACAGAACTCTTAGAACACAACTGCATGTTTGCTGGTCAAATTCTCGTACTCTGCGGACAGTTTGAACTTGGTTTTAGCAATTCTAGGTCCTAGAACTGTTAGAAGCCTAGAATTGGTAAAACCAGGTTCAAACAGTCCGAAGAGTTCGAGATTTTGCCGAGCGACGCTTTGGGAGTTTGGAACCAGCCCCGACCTTACCAACAAACACACATATTATTAAAAAGCTTCTATAGAGAACACCGATTAACAATTTATTAATTAAACTTAGCGGGGTGTGTACTTTTGGCTTTGCAACGATTGCAGGGGAATAGTTTCCTGCAGGGGGAGGTGTTGGTGCGATGTTGTTTTTTGCGAAGTGAAAAGGGGGTGGGGTGCAGGGGTGAGCTCCCCAAAAAACGTTTGCGGGAGTGGTGTTTGTGCGATGGCATTTCAGTCGCAGCTGACTTCCCATCCACTTCATAATAAATTGTTAATCGGTGTTTTCTAGAGGCTAGTCACATATTATACTATAGCATTGAAGTAGTTCAGGCGCGTCAATTTTTATCATACACCCTGTACGTTATTGTATTATATAAATAGTTTCTGCTAGCATGTATGTAGATGAATATCAACATAAACATACATATCTTATATCAAAACGACTGCCGTAATCTCGACCGAGATCTTAATTATAAAACGATACAAAACAGGTCAACTACTATATTCAACTACGTAGTGACTGGACGTTTTGTTTGCAGATTTTATAAAACTAAAAAAGGAATTATATAATAAATCTAAAACGTGCCGCACACGCACTGACTATTTTAAGAAAAAAATTATAAAAAAAATAGAACCTCTTTCAAAAAAGGCCACTAAAAAGAGAAAAATAATAAAATTTTGTCGTCTACGCCATTTTAATTACCTAACCTTTTTATTATCTATCTACTTTTATTTTATTAAATTGGACCGACCTCAACATTTTATTATTTTCCTCTTTTTAGTGGCTTATTTTGAAAGAGATTCTATTTTTTTATAAATTTCTTTTATTAGTGTATTTGCCATAATATGGCACATACACTATTGGCGTCGGTCGGATGGCGGGACCTAGGGGTCGGACCAAAATTTCTCGACGTTTCATAGCCTCCTGAACACTTTGGCACCATTTTTAAAAATGTTTATATATATATATGTATGTATATATATATTTATATATTTATATATATATTTATATATATATATGTGTGTACACGATAACTATCGACAGACTTAATCGATTGAAACGAAATTTGGTACACACATTGGAACCCATCACCGCAAGAAGCCTATTTAAAATGGGCCCGATCGGACCATTTTCAGGGTTGTATTTAGGGGTTCCAAAAAGTTTTTGGGCCCAAAAATATCGAAAAATTTGTCAGAATCGTTTCAAAATTGAAATTTAACTCTTTAGTAAAGATTAAAATGTGCTGCTAAAATTTTAATAAAATCGGCCCGACAGGACCGGACTTTCAAATTTTATGAAAACACTAGTTTGTTGATACGGATTTACTTATGAAAGGGTGTATTTAATTGGGTGTACTGATAAAATCCATGTCTAATATTGAAATTTAGAAAAATTTAATTATTTTAAGGGATGTATTAAGGGGTTAAATTTTTTATTTTGTCAAAAAACAAACTTAAGTTCACATAATAATGCCACAATGCCTGTATTAGCAAATACACTATATTGTCGGCAGGGTTTGGCACTGCGACCCGAGTTTTTTTCACTTTGAAGACGTCATTACGGTCAATTCCGTCGTTATTCTTATTTGTAATTTTGCTCCATTGTATAACTTTACCTGACATACTTTAGATTATTTTACGAATGAGCGAGTGATCTTGAATTTCTATGGAAAAAATATGTTGTTTGCTATATGTAGCGTGCCGTTATGATGTCAATCGTAATCATGTCTTTATATGCGGGGATCTTAATATCAATCATCAAACAAACAATATATACAAACGCAAGTTATATGACATATTAGATTCTAATAACTGTGTCAATATTATCACCGAACCAACAAGATATTGCAAAACAACTTCAACAGGAGTGGACTACTGTATAGTGGACAAGAATATAACAGTCAATAATGTTTCAGTACTTAATTTAAATCTTAGTGATCATTTAGCGCAAAAAGTAACATTTCAGGTGAACAATAAAAATGTATTAGATTATAAGATAAATGATTTAATTTATAAGAGAAATATTAGCTCGTTTAACCTTGATTACATGCAGTGGCTACTTAGTAAAGTAAACTGGTCTGATGTTCTTAATAATGGTGACTTAGATAAAGCTTTCAGTATTTTTTACGATCAATTTTTGCATTGTTTTCTGACAAGTTTTCCAATAGTTAAATGTAAAAATAAAACTAAAAGGTCCAAATTATCAAATTGGATTACACAAGAACTAATAACAAAAAGTGAAGAACTGAGAGACTTGTTTATTTTAAAATCTAATTTTGACAATATTCTAATTGATGAATTTTACAAATATAAAAAAACACAATACAATAGTCAAATAATTGAAACTAAAAACATGTATATAAATGATATGATTTCGAATGGAAATAATTCTGTTAAAAATAAATGGAGAACAATCAACAGTATGATTGGCAAAACTAAAAATAAAAGTAGTATCATTAAGATACGAGATCAGGATGGTACATTAATAGAATCTCTAGATCAAGTTGCCCGAAAATTTGGGGAACATTTTTCTACTTTAACACACACAAAGTTAAGAGAACATTATGGTGTAAATTTACCTATAAGGTGCACTGTACCAAACATACAAAATCATACCATGTTTCTGAATCCAGTGACTGATAGTGAAATAATATGTATTGTTCAGAATTTAAAAAACTCTATGTCATGTGGTCATGATGAAATTCCTGCCAAGGTGTTGAAATCTGTTATTGTTTTTATTGTTCATGTTTTAACTCACATTTTAAATTTATCATTTAGTAACGGACGATATCCTGAAAAATTAAAAATATCAGTAGCGACCCCAGTATATAAGAAAAATGATTGTCATGAGATCTCTAATTACAGACCCATATCACTCATCAGTGTTTTTGCCAAAATTATGGAGTGTGCAGTCTATACACGGCTAATTGACTTTGTAAAAAAATATGACTTACTCACGGAATGTCAACATGGCTTTAGGCCACAGCGGTCTACTTGCACAGCATGCTGTCAATTTGTGCAGTACATTTTGAAGCAACTCGATATAAATAAGCATGTTGCTGTCGTAATGTTTGACCTCAGCTCAGCTTTTGACACTGTCAACCACAAGTTTTTATTAGATAAAATGTATAACATTGGCATCCGTGGAAATGTGCATGAATGGTTTGTTTCATATCTGAATAGTCGTAAAATGTTTGTTAAAGTTAATGGACATAAATCTAACATGTTTAATACCCCTGTCGGTGTCCCGCAGGGTAGTAATCTCGGTCCAATCCTTTTTCTATTATATGTGAACGACTTACCTCAACACATTTCCACTGGAAAGCTCATCATGTATGCCGATGACACATCGGTCATCTTACATTCAGACGATGCTACCGATCTTGTTGAAAAAATTAATATAGTCATAAATGATTTCGCTACATGGTGTAAAATGAATCACTTAATTGTAAACCTCTCAAAGACCAATTTTATAATATTTGACAGACCAAACATTAGCTATATACATAATAAAATCACTTATAATGAATATGAAATAAACAAGTTAAGTAAGGCCAAATTTCTAGGTATTTATATCGATTCTGCTTTAAAATGGGATGTACAGGTTGACAGCGTATGCGCAAAGCTAAATAAAATTTCGTATTATATCAGATCTCTGAAAAACACCTTCAGTACCGACGTGCTAATATCTGTTTATTATGCATTTGCTTACAGCTCGATGAGTTACTGCATTATTTCCTGGGGTCATTCTCCTGAATGCAATAGGATATTTATTTGTCAAAAAAGAATAATTAGATTGATCTTTAAGCTACGTTCGCGACAATCGTGTAGACAACTATTTATCAGCAAAAGAATACTCACTTTCTATGGCATCTACATTTTTGAACTTATTTTATATATAAAACTTAATATCAATAATTTTAATCTGAATTCTGATGTACATAATTATAGTACCCGTAACAATAATCGTATACACATAGAAAAATATAGAACCACTAAATATAGTAATAGTCCGCTTTGTAAAGGAATACATTATTATAACATGTTACCATCAGATATAAAATCAATTCAGAGTTTTGCAATTTTCAGAAATAGAGTAAAGAATTTGCTGATAGATAGTTGTCCGTATGATTGCCGCGTGCAATTCTAAGACAAATCTGTCCAACTATTTTATTTAATACTTTTAATTTATTAATTGTATCTGTATGACGCTATTACACCTTTTTATAGGTTTTCAATAAAGATTATTTCTATTCTATTCTATTCTATTATGTAACTCACAAGAACCAATGTTACTAGAAAATGTCGCTTAATATGTTGTGGCAGCGCGTTAAACAGTCGGTGGTGTTTAACAGTAAGTTAAATTTAAATAATCAGGCTTGACGTTAACAGTGTATGCAGATGGGGGGACACTTTATGTTGTTCGGTTATCAGGTAGCCAAAACTGTGTGACACGGTCAGGGAGGGACAGTGGGATGTTTGTGGCCACTGTGTTATCATACAGTGTGTAACTCTCGATCTCAACCGTGAAATCACTTCCCAACCTTCCTGACACCGCAGCTCCGATTCTAATACACATGCGTCATATGTCGGTATGATTTTGACACAGTGACGAACTAAGCATTAGAAGCTTCAAACAAAACCTAATTTTGAGACCTCTTTCTAAGAATTTTATATTTTTTATCCATTAACAAAACGTTAAAAACAAAAAAAATTAATTGGATTTTAATAGATAGTTAAAAATTGACCAGCCAGCCACAAACGATCCTATGTAAGAAATATCAACGTAAAGAAAATATAATTGCAACGTTGAACTTTTATAAATTGTTAGTTTAGAACAGGGGTCTCCAAACTACGGCCCGCGAGCATCACTAATCCGGCTCGCGGAAGCGGGCCGAACATGCCCGATATCCGACTCGCCATAGTTCATTTTGATGATATTCGTAAGTACCAACTGAAATTGCGAACGGAGCTGAGTCCACCCCCGCGCCATAGATATCTCACTCACCGGCTAGTCCCAATATGAAAATTTGATCGTAATTCAAAACTACAGTATGTTGGTGTATAATGAGTTAGCTCTAGGTCTAGCTCTATAGCCCTTGGGACTTAGTGGAGGAGTCAGTGTGGCCCTTAGGTTAAAAAGTTTGGAAGCCCCTGATTTAGAACCTACCTTCAGTTATTTTGGTAAAAAAAATTGTGTGAACTTCATAGCGATGGCTTATATTTTTTTTGGTCATACGATCTATTGCAAACCACGAGCAGTGATATAAGTTTCAATTGGATTTTCAGTTGATTTTTAAAAGTATTTAGGTACTTTAGGAGAATTAAGGATTACGAGGTAAAAGCAATTAGCAATGTTTAATGTTTATTTGCAAAATTATTTAATGAGCAACGTTTAATATTGCGTATTCTTCAGAACCTTAAAAATCAGCAAATAGTTCTATTTACGGTCTTGAAGAAAGCACAATTAGTGATTAAACGTTGGCCATTAAAGAATTTAGAACATGCATGTCATTATTTTACCTTGTAAATCTCGTTCTTCTATAAATTAAATAAACTTCAAGCACGGTGTTTTAAGAAAATTGATATTAACAAATTTAAAATATTAAAGATGTTAAGAATCTGTTTTATTTAAAAAACAGAAAATGTGGTGTTCCTGATGATATTAGAGATAAAACGACTGAAATGTGGCTTAAGAATCCAATTAAGAAGCAAATACTGCCTTAATGCATTTATTGGCTAACGTTAAAATATTAATTGGTGCTAGACCCAGACAGCCCCAACAGTTGGTGACCTTAAAACAATTTATGCGAGTGAATAAACTGTAAAGGAGTAAGATTAACAAGACATACTGTATATAGTCTGCGCCCGACGGTGGCTCCGCCATGGCGGTTTCGTTACTACATGACAAACGCAGGCAGTTGGCAGTTAGTTCAAACCCACACGTGTCAACCTTAACCACCTGTATGTAGTTCAAAACAACGTTGTCTATAATTATCGCTTCTTCACTGACTTGTTTTCTAATTAAATTCGACCTCAAAAACCCTAACCCTTTTACGCAGTCAAAAAGATTTTAACTGTGTCTGATATAACTGATTTGTTGAAACAACAAATTTACGTTCAGAGCAAACTGAATTACAAGAGTTACAAGAGATGCGGTATGTACAATGGCGTACGATCTAGCAGAGAAGATGCATATTGAACACAAATTTTATAAAGAAAGTGGCAAGGTCTAGGTTATATATATAAACATTATATATATATAAACATTTTTTTTAATTAAAAAAAATATTTTTTTAATTTTTTTAATCCCGCAGCATCGGAGCTATAATATGCGTTATTCAAAACGATAAAAGATAACATTGTGCTATTTAAACTGTTAGAAGATGACAAACTCCTAGTTCAAGTTAAGTAATAACAAGCAAAACTTTGCAGTTTATGAATACAAATTTTTATAGATAATAAAGTAAACATCATTGTTAAACTGACATTATACAAATGTATACAAGATGTTTTCCACTAACCGACCATTTTGTAACAGAACTATTATAATATAATGCATGAACCTTTTTCCTGGTAAACGATTAGAGACACGAATGTCAGTGAGAATAGAAAAATACAAACACTTTCGTGTTTTGTGCGGAACAAATGTACGGATCGCATGAACAATGTCAGATTGTTTGTACAAAAGTTCACTTCACTTCAAAAACACCGGATCTCGCTCTCCTTATACTTCGCTCGTGAAAAAGTGCTGACTGGTCGATTGTCATAGTATATTTTTTTAACACGCGCGTTGAAAGAGCAAATTAAACCCCTGTTTGCGGGGACAAAAGTTGACTTTTCATGCCAGCGGTGAAAAATAAAAGTCGCTCATACATAGATCAAAAGTAAAGTGTTTTCGTCCCTTAAGAAGTTCTTTGCGGGTCGAAAGTGGCGCCATCCTACGTGAGAACTGTAAACTATATGTGACAGTTCGCCTAACCTACAATATCTATTTATGGTGTTTTTCTATGCTTTTATTGTTGTTCTTTCGATGGACTTTTTCAAACAAGTTCTCTGTTTTACTCGGTTGAAGTTGTGTGATTACCGCTCTGGCGGACAAACGTCACCTTCGTCCGCAGTTGCCAATTTTCTGCCCTTGTTACACAAAGTACTATTACTATTAGTGCGAAAAGAATTACAAAATATTATTTACTAAAATATTAAATATTAAAAATGAAATTATATTAAAAAATGTTGCCATTAACGTTACAAGGCTATATAGCCTTGTAACCTTAATAGCGACATTACATAAATTAACAAGTTTCTTAATTTGATATTATATTTGTTATATTATGTAATAAACTATTTTCTCAGCTATTTTAATATGTAATATGCTGGTAACTGGTTCCTCTACCTCACTGTAAAAAATGTATGTAAAAATACTTTGAAAGTTAAGGTAGAATTCGCTCGATTTTCTAAATGATTTTACACTGTTATTTATTGTTACACAGAAAACTTCATAAAAACTTGGACTTTTACTGTAAAGTTAAACAAATTTGTGATTTTTACATAAAGTAAATTAAAATTACATAATTTGTGTAATATTCCAATAAAGTGTGTAAAAATTACAAAATAAAATGTATAGTTGCATATACAGGGTGAGTTCGACCACCCGTATCAGTCGTTTTTTTCGAAAACGGTTAGTCGTAGAGAGTTGTGTCAAAAATTTGTATTATAAACGCCCTAATAAAGAATCGAATGATGATAAATTTTTTTTTTCCGGGAAGGTCGGCTTCCCTTTAGTTTGCTCCAGAATGTCCAGAACTTTGGAATTATAAATGTAACGACAGGTCGAAAGTGGTATTGTTGAAAAGATCTTTAAAAAATAAGCAAGTTTTGTAGGAAAATTTTTTTTATTACTGCCACCCCTGTAAATTTCGGTAAGTATAAATATAAATTATTATATGTTCAAAATACCGGAATTTTAGAAAGCAATATAGGTTGAAAGTGGTGCTGTTGAAAAGCTCTTTAAAAAATAGGCAAGTTTTGTAAAAAAAATTATTTAATTACTGCCACCCCTGTTAAGTAACAATCGTTTGAAATTATTAAATCAAATTTTCATAATAACGATCGAAGTCGGCATTAAAAATCTAGCAACCTTAGACATTGTCACAAGTGTTCAAACTGTCTTCCATTTACTCTTTAATACATACTACTGAGCTCTTCTGGTTATACTGTGAGTGTACTTCTTTATTAATGATCGATAGATAGGTAACTAGATTTTAAATGCGAACTTTTAAAAAGTTCGTTAGGTATTATGATTTATGACATTTTAATTTAGTAATTTCAAACAAATATTACTTAACACGGGTGGCAGTAATAAAAAAAAATTTCCTACAAAACTTGCTTATTTTTAAAGATCTTTTCAACAATACCACTTTCGACCTATCGTTACATTTATAATTCCGGAGTTCTGGACATTCTGGAGCAAACTAATAGGGAAGCCGACCTTCCCGGAAAAAAAAATTATCACCATTCGATTCTTTATAAGGGCTTTTATAATACAAATTTTTGACACAACTCTCTACGACTAACCGTTTTCGAAAAAAACGACTGATACGGGTGATCGAACTCACCCTGTATAAAATGGATGAATACAAAACAAATTAATGTAAAATTAGTAACCACGCATGCGCAATGTGTTTTTATGGAATCTACGCGATGTGCAGGCGATACCTGTTTGCGACGCCATTGTCTCTTTGTGTGCCTATTACCAGATTAATCGCTGGCTACAAATGGACCATCGATAATCTATGTAAACGGCCTTTTCATTTCTTACAGTGCTCATTTTAAAATTAAAGAATCTGAATTCCAGTTGAGAGACGGAAACAAAAATTTTGATCTTAATATTGGCAGTACCTTTCTAAGAACAAAGTTTAGTTAAGCATTATTATTTACGGCAATCTCCTGCAGCAAACTTTAGCATCAAAAATAACTTTATCATAAGTAACAACAGGAACTTGAGAAAATGTTAAAACTATTGCAATCACGATTATATCGCCCTTTTCTTTATACAGACTTTTAAAATTTCGTACCACAAAAGTTCGCGTCTATTTGATTTACATAAAAATAGTAATTCGTTTCACGATTAACCGGAAATTGAAAAATAAAGTCTTTGTAGACAAAATAAAATAATGAAAAGAAAACAACTACGCAACAATGTCGAAGAACTGAACTAAACCAAATTGGAAAAAAATAATATGAGCATATACATAAACAAGCGACTAGGCCCTGCAGCCATGGTCTATTCTGATTGGTCGAATACCCTCTCTTGATGTCATTTGACAAACACATACACCTAAACGAACGTGACAATTAACGAGAATGTTCAAACACATATTCTTCAAGACAGGCATCAATGCTCACAAAATTGGAATCAAAACTTCAGATAGGACTTGAAATCTAATTCTTTCTATAAAAGTCGATCATTTTTCAGATATTTCAAAATAAAACTTAATTAAAATTTATTTTTCCATTCCAATTCTTCAAGAACTGTTACTGTATAAATTTTGGACATCCTAATATCACAAATATTAATATTAAATTAGGTTTTAATTTGAAATGTCAAAAAATTGATCGACTTTTATAGAAAGATTTAGATTACATGCCTTACCTGAAGTTTTCATTCTAATTTTGTAAACATTAATGCCTACTTGAAGAATATGAAATTGAACATTGTCCACATACAAAACCCATTTTTTAATCGCTAACAACTATCCATATTAGTGTACAGAGTTCACTAGTTAGTTGTACGTTCATTTAGGTGTGTATGTGTGTCAAACGACATCAAGATGGGATATTCGACCAATCAGAATGGACCCTGATTGCAGGGCCTAGTCGCTTGTTATGCACAATACCTATTATGTATCTACTTTGAAATTGTGATTTATCAAAAGCAAAAACTAAGAATCTAAATAAATACAATAAAAAATGGTGGAACCTTTGGTGTAAAGATACGAAATGTTACAATCACCACAAAACACCAAACCATAACAAACACTCTCGACGTACGTTTCGCCAACCGAGTTGGCATCATCAGGAGATGATTAAAACTTTTTTAATCATCTCCTGATGATGCCAACTTGGTTGGCGAAACGTACGTCGAGAGTGTTTGTTATGGTTTGGTGTTTTGTGGTGATTGTAACATTTCGTAAATAAATACAGTCAAACCTGGGTAAGTGAGAACTGGATAAGTGAGAAAACTCTATAAGTGAGAGTAATAGGCAGGACCCGTCATTTTAAGCTCCCAAAACCTCTATTAGCGAGAAACAGAAACCTCTGTAAGAGAGAGTCGTTTTTCCCTCATGGACCTCCGTAAGTGAGACTGCTACTTATCTATACCTCTATATAAGCGACAATATAGCTACAATAAAAATACATACATACATAAAAGATACACACATACAGTAACAAATGACAAAACAAATTACAAATTTAACATCGTGGAACTTCCTACCATTGTTTTTGTAGTTTTCTCGTCAATATTGTACCTAAATAACTTGTTATTGCTGCGTACCTCTATAAGAGAGAAAAGCTACCCATGTACCTGTATTGGCGAGAAACTCGGGTTAGTGAGAAACCTCTATAAGCGAGAATGAGATTGTGCTCCCTTGAACTCTCACTTATCCAGGTTTGACTGTACTTGGAACGTTTTATTTTTTGTATACCTAACTGCTAATAATTTAAATGTGCAGTGCAAGTAGGAGATTTCACTTCGAAGTGTTTGTTATCTTTGTCGCTCTTTGAATGCGATCATAAACGTACTCCGATGGAATTATAGTAGTTTCACTTTGCAATAATATTATGCGTTAGTAGAGTTTATCTATGATAATGCGAAGGCTTAGTATGCCTTGACATTAGACAAGGGGATCACATGGGTGTGATTTGGGACCTTATGCTCTGACGCCGGCTCCTGGGACACGCGCCGCGTTACTAGGGTTTACTGTAGCTCTTATATGACAAGATTGCATCCACTATGACTCTCTAACTAACTAACAACGCATACTAACATACATATGAACGTGTATACACATACATACATAAGTTTTATAAAGGGTGCCCAAAAGTGTATTATTCTAACTACCTGTAACTTTCAATAAAATATATCTTCTTTTTAACCAATTTCATATTTTAATTGGCACAGATCTCAAAATTTCATTATTTTCCTCTTTTTAGTGCCTTTTTGAAGTAGATTTTTTTTGTTAAAAAGTTTTTTCGTCTTAGTTTTAACAAATTTCTAATTAAATATTAATATAAGTATATTTCCAACATTATAAAATAAAAAATTATCTCTACCATTGGATATTCACAGATAGACACACCAATAAAAAACTTTACCTCTTTATAATAATAGTATATACTTCAGAGGTTCCCTAATTGGGCGTCGCGGCGCTATCCTAGATGAGTCGCGAGACCATACGTCAAATCGAAATACGGTCACAAATAAATTTACAAAAAGAAATGAGAGTAGAAATTTCAAAACTTCAGCCCTGATTTGAGAAATTATGCTCAAAAAAGCACTCATACTTCTCATTAATTGTATTATTTGTAGATTTTCTAATTATTAGAATTAGAATCTAATAAATACCTAATAATTAAAATTCTATATTCTTTGGAGTTTTCGTCGAACAATAAAGTAATGTTATTGTCTCCTAGAGCTAGAGCTTCTTTTTGAAGGGCGCCGCAAAAAAATTGCAACCTGTATAGGGAGTTGCAGCAAAAAAAGATTGGGAACCCCTGGCATATAGATAAACGAAATGTGTATACAGAATTAAGAATTTACAGGGTTCCTACACGAAGGAAACTGAGAATGAAATACGTTTCTTTTAATTTCATTAAAAACCCTACAAGTTAAAAAGAAACAGACTCCGTGCAGCCTTAAGATATCGATGGCATTAAAATAATAACCAGCTTATGAGGAGTCTCGATGCAGACTCTATTAAATGAGTATCTGTGAGAATGTAAAGGTTCAGCATCTGCCAGAAAGTTCAGCTAATGCACTACACTTCCAGTTGAATGAATGCATTGTCTCTTATAATAGGCAAACTGTTCTGTGCGGCGACGCCATTATGTTTATTGTAACGAATCGACGTCGTCTGCAAACTGACGAATACATCATGTTATAGGGAAATGTATAGTTGCTTATAGTTCGCAATAGTCGTGAGCTTTTGTTTCCATATTTGTCTTTATCAACGAGGTTAAAAGTAACCAACTCAACACCGTTCAACTGCATGTAACTACATGCAGTTGTTTTAAGTTGATAAACAGTTGGGAAACATTCTCTTTGTATACTAAAATATATATCTCAGAATGCAACTTGAACATGACAAAGATCATCTTTTGCCAAAATCATAATTTTCAAATTTCATAGATTTAATTTCACGAAAATATCCAAGTGCATGGCGAAGATTTAATGTTTAAGTACATGGAGTCAAAGCTCCCAGGTCCCATATACTGGTAAAAGTATCAATAATTGAATTTTCAATTTATTATTAAAAAATAATAAATAAAACATATGAATCGGTGCTAGGGTGGCTGTAAGTGGCCTTTAAAAAAATATCTTTAGAAACTTTTAGGAATGCGTGAGTACATCGAAAAATCGTGTACCGGTCGAGAATCATAAGCATTCAATCGTCGATTTGATAGAAAAAAACTCGCAAAAATTGTAAATACTCAACTCACGCACCTCTAGAAATTTATTTTTCATTATAAGCAGCATAGTGTCTACCTATAAATATATTTTAAGTCAAGTATTTCAAAATCAGCCTGCACAAATAAATAGCTGAATCATTAATTTGTAACCTGTAAAGTTGACTGTAGAGAATTCTGACAGCTGACAACTGAAGTCCACTCCGATATTTCTCTGCACGGAAGCCTTAATTAAACTGTCCGAAACAGTTTTAGAACGCCATAAAAAATTATATGCATTATTTCATCACATAATATTTGTGTATTACTAGGATGATTAAAATATTCTACAATTTACGTTTTCTGTTCAAGTGCTGTTAAAAGACTGAACCAGTAAGTACACTACACTGCACAGTGTATACACATTTGTACAGTGTGTTTCACTTTTTTTGGCCTTAGGTCGATAGTTTCACTATTTTTCAACGAACTAATATCAATCGTTTGTTACTTATTGGGATCCGTCAGATAGGTGGAGCTTAAAAAACATGGCGCAGAGGGGGGGAAATTTCATATACGGGGTATACTTTTGCGTGTAATTTTATGATTTTCAAAGTGATAAGAAATGATAAATATAAGTGCAATTTGTGATTGGGCCGGTACGAATGCTAAACAAAGGAATTTCGTTGAAGGAGAACGGATCCTCAAAGTCGGGCATATTATCAAATGTCGGAAATTTAACGAGAAAAATGCATGCAAAATGAACTGTCAAAAGTAGTAATCTTTACTACATATTGCTTAAAAACATCAAAATTAAAAGAAAATCTCCACGAAATTAAATATCCGCGTTCAATGCGCCTTTAAGGCTGGGTTAGGTGAATAATGTAAACACATAACTGCAACATAATAAGTTATATTGTAACAAGTAGATAAGTTACTAACCTCAAAATATTTGTATACAAAGTTAATCGTATAAATTTGTCAATCATCAGGGATTCAACTATTGCAATGCAGTATGATAATAAGTACATCTTATTATTAATATAAAATATTTTTTTAATTCATAAATACAGTTTTTCCACATTTCATTAGAAAATAATTATTCTCTGTAAAGCAAGTTTTACAAGGCAATAACTGACACTGTTTATTGCCATGATATTAGAAAACGTCGCGAATTCCATTTTCGATAAACTTTTTGTTTATTTTACTTATTTTATTTTTGTAATTAACAATTTCATGATTAATTTGCACTGTTAGCATGTAAAATTTTCCCTCGTTTTGAGCACAGTTTTCTGCCACCAGATGTCATATGCTCATTTGACGGATCCCAATACATCTTTCCATCCATTTAGATTAAGTATAAATTATTATACTGACGCCTATGAAAGAAAATGTGAAATTTTAGTTCCCGCATTTCAGGTATAACAAAAAGTTTTCAGCTCGGTTTTCAGTATCCAAAAATATTTCTAGAAACTCGCAATTTGATTAAAAAAAATTTAAATGTATTTTTTTCTTAATTTCCAGGCACGGCCGTTATATTGGTATTTAGCTTGTCCAATCATAAAAGTTTATATCTAGCAGGCGGTGTTAGGTTTATTTCTGGATTCTAAATAACTTTACTAAATAAAGTTTTGCAATATTTCAAATGCAAAAAATATTTGCGTTTTCACAGTAAGCTGATTTATTAATTACATAGGTACTTATACTACTTGATTTTAACACATGAAAAGATGTATCTTGAAAAGCTGTACAAGTGACAAAAAACTGTAATTAGTTCGTCGAAAAATAGCAAAAACACAGATATTAGTCCCCTGAAAATGGAACAGACTGTATACAAAGCTGTCTCTTGCAATAATTTCAAACACTTCAGTTTTGATTTAGATATTGCTATAGTTTCACGTACAAATAATACCTCACATGTAATGTTCTCTTGAATACAGAAGTCTAATAATTGATGTATAATGTATTATTATTACTACTTAGACGTGCAACAAATGTCGATCTATCGGCAGTATTATGCTTTTACCGATTAAATTAAGGACTGCGTGTTTGGTTAAAATTGATTCCGTAGTTTTCCAGCCATATTATAGCAATATTTATCTAATTTTCTTAAACATTTCAGCAATAACATATGTTTTTTTTCGTAACGAACTTGACAAATGACACATGATTTAAACTCTAACTGAAACTCAAAACTTTTTATAAAAGCGGTGCAGTAGTTCCAGAGTTATATTTCTTACGATAAATATGAAATCAATAATCTGTCCATGCGGACAAGGTCGCAGGCAAAAGCTTGTCATAGCTATAACATCAAA
Organism: Mongoloraphidia duomilia; assembly: GCA_039654895.1. Taxonomy (NCBI): domain Eukaryota; kingdom Metazoa; phylum Arthropoda; class Insecta; order Raphidioptera; family Raphidiidae; genus Mongoloraphidia; species Mongoloraphidia duomilia. Next base: position 42,107,923 of record CM077524.1, on the reverse strand, counting down.
ATACACCGTTTGAATTTCACACAATTGATTTTAGATTGTTCCCATAAAATTTAATTTTGATATACAAGTGAATAATTAAACCTCGTTGCTAAAAAAAATTAATAGTTTGATTCTACAGCGTGTCCACGAAAGTTCTTTACAAATGGATTTTTTTTTTATTAATTATTGGAGCAAACATTTTTTTCTGTGGAAAAGTTCTGCTTCGTCCAAAACCTCTAAAACACCAAAGAAAATTTTTTTCAGCCTAAAGTTATACGAGGGAAATCAAAAAGTTTTATTTTACTAAAAATAAAAATTATCTGTGATATTCAAGATTTTCGCAAAATTAGTTACATAATCAAATTTAATTCAAAATTATAACATAACTAACTTCTAAGTAATTATTTATTCAGAATTATAAATCAGAATTCAACATGTCCTCCATCTCTCTCCATACAAAGAACAGTTCTCCTTCCAAAATTTTCTTTGGTGTTTTAGAGGTTTTGGACGAAGCAGAACTTTTCCACAGAAAAAAATTTTTGCTCCAATAATTAATAAAAAAAAATTCCATTTGTAAAGAACTTTCGTGGACACGCTGTATATGAATTTATAGTCTATGTAGCTGTTATTCCTAGTGGATAAATCGGCCCTGAACATGATCTTTAATAATATCAAAATGTATTAGAATAGCGTCGAATGAGTTTAGTGTTCATTATACGGTTGCTCCAATTAAATGATTTACTTTACACTATTCTCCTAGGCAAGAAAAACATGAAATTCATTCTAATGTGAAAGGTAATTAACTGCAGATATTGTATCGTAATTAAATGATCGATATATAAATTAGTGTTTAACTATGTCTGGCATCCACTCACAAAGCTTTACTTACTTGTATTTTATTTGTAGCCTTCCTGATACAAGCATTTTTTGATAACACAGTATAACAGATGCAATTGCAGTACGCAAATTTGGTGCACAAATCGATGTTTCGTTTAAATTTAAACATAAAATATCTGAAAACAGAATTAAAGCCATATTTTATGGTAATTGGCAAATAAAATCATGTTAGTTTTTGTATTACTTTCTGTATTGCAACAAAATGAGAATGCAATTTATATATATCTACACGCCAATAATTCGTGCTTTCCATTAGCAAGTATAATAGTAAGTATTTGAAGTTTATGTAAATATAAATAGATACAAATAAAAACAAGCCGTCAGGTGGGTCATTTATTAGAACTAAAGTGCGACCCTTGAGGTCCACACGACGAACTTCCCAGTTTGATAAATATTTAATAATAATAATTAAATTAGATATTACACAGAAAAGTAATCATTTTAATCATTAAAACATAATTATTATTTATTTTTAACAATAATTAAGAAAAAAAACGGCTGAACCGATGTTTATAAAATTTATGCCGAATCAAAATGACGTTAACACGCCTCGATTGACACCCTTAAGAAGTCGATATAATTTTTTATTCGCGAGATATTGTATAAAATCTACTTTTTCGGAGTCTATTTGATTAAGAAAAAAGAACGGCTGAACCGATTTTGAAAAAATTTCTTTCAGATCATATTTACGTTAATACGCGTCGATTGGCACCCTAACATAGTCGATATCATTTTTCATTCTCGAGATTTCGTCTTTGAAAGAAATGGACACATACGTACGTACACACACATACACAGACATATTTCTAAAAATAGTGTAGTGACCTTGAAACATAAAAATTTGTAATACATTTTGATTTCGATTTTCGGACCCATTACAATAACTTCCAATGGGAAGTTAAAAATTAACGTAATAATATGTCAATTTTTTTTATTTATATTTTTAGTCGTTGCATTAATTTTCTTAAATAGGTAAAGCGATATTTAAGGAAATTAATGCAATCAATGATTTTACAAGAATCTAATTTTTTCCCTCACGTTAACGTAATTTTTGGCAGTAACCTTGCCTTAATCGTATCGTAGCCGGATAAAAAGTACCCTATATTTTCAATTTCGGTATCAGTAGACCAGTGCAGTGTACGAATTTTAATAAAAATCAATCCCGCTGTTCTCGTGAGACAAATAAAAATTCTAGAAACACGTTTTACCGTTACTAAATTCCTTTACTATACTCGACTCGAATGTTTTAATTTTTTCTAGTATTTTTTCTAATCGAGTCGACGCGACGGTCGAATAATTTTATTACTGGGCTGTTACTCGATTTTTCGAGTAGTGGCACATCTCTACTGGCTAATCATTTCTGACACTTTTACCGAAAGGTTATAGAAAATCATAAACATGTAAGATATAGGTTTTTGAATCTACACAGAAATGTAATTATGCTATATGATGATCAATAAACTTTAATTCATTCTACGCCAGTCGAGTGTGGACAGACACAACAAGTGTTTGTAGTATACGCGTTGTGTTTACATGCATGTGTGTATGTATGTATGTATGTATATTATATAAGCATGCAATTTTATCAACCTATATCTGTATTTATGTATATTCCATAGTCAATCAGTCAACCAATTTGAAACCAATCAAGCGGGGACTCAATTTAACGGAAATTCATTTCCCTCACGTGTCGTTTTGTATGTACCAATCGCATCTACGGCTTGTTAGCCTATCCCTGTCTGTTTATTTGTTGGTGACAGTTGCTGTCAAAATATTTAGTTTTCAGGATTTGTTATACATTTGTTATTATATTTTTAAGGTCACCAATTGTCAGGATTATTTCGGCCCAGTACCAATTTATCTTTTCATTTCATTATTATTTTTAATACTAAATTGAAAATTCAGTTGATACCCTTGACATTTCCAGATTTGAAGCCGGTAACTGGGACAATAAAATTGCTGAATTTGTTTAGGATGGTATAGTTCAAAAGACGTTATACTATATGGTACGTCGATAACAATACCCCATCTTTCGGGTTCTAATCCGAGAACTGATAAAATTGTCGAAGGCATTTTCAATTTTTTTAACTTCCCATTGGAAGTTATTGTAATGGGTCCGAAAATCGAAATCAAAAAGGAAAAAAAAATTTTATATTTCAAGGTCACTACACTATTTTTACACTACTTTTAGAAAGATGTCTGTGTGTGTGTGTACGTATGTGTCCATTTCTTTCTAAGACGAAATCTCGAGAATGAAAAATGATATCGACTACGTTGAGGTGCCAATCGACGCGTATTAACGTAAATATGATCTGAAAGAAATTTTTTCAAAATCGGTTCAGCCGTTCTTTTTTCTTAAGCAAATAACCTCCAAAAAAGTAGATTTTATACAATATCTCGCGAATAAAAAATTATATCGACTTCGTAAGGGTGTCAATCGAGGCGTGTTAACGTCATTTTGATCCGACATAAATTTTATAAAAATCGGTTCAGCCGTTTTTTTTTTTTTTTTTTAATTATTGTTAAAAATAAATAATAATTATGTTTTAATGATTAAAATGATTACTTTTCTGTGTAATATCTAATTTGATTATTTTTATTAAATATTTATCAAACTGGGAAGTTCGTCGTGTGGACCTCAATGGTCGCACTTTAGTCCTAATAAACGACCCACCTCACGGCTTGTTTATTAATATTAATAACAAATAGGTAAGTACTTTTGATACGAGGTACGATGGGAATTTTTCATATCAGAATATGACAATATTTATTAAAAAATAGACTCAAAAAATAGATATAAAACTAAAAGGAATTTTAGAACCTTTAGTTTCGTTCTAAAAAGAACATCATCAAGTGATGATATTATGGTACTAGGTGGTTCAAGAGTAGGTACTATATGTAATATGTATGGTATACAGGGTGGTGAACGTAAATGCTGCACATAGGGATTTAACCCGTAAAATCAAACTTTCGCGATTTCCTGCTTCCCTAATTATTTTAGGAAAAATATCTTCAATTAAAAGTTTTAGAACATAAAATTCTGCTTCTAAATCATTAAACAAAATTAATTTTGCATGATTTGTAACGGCAGCAATTTGATATGAAAATGTCAAAATTACCTCAAAAACAGATAGCGATAGCCATGGAACTTGAACAAAATGATGACGCTTTAGCTGTCAGAATAATTTCTAAACATTTTGTTCAAGTTCTATCGCTATCTGTTTTTGAGGTAATTTTGACATTTTCATATCAAATTTCTGCCGTTACAAAGCATGCAAAAATAATTTTGTTTAATGATTTGGATGCAGAATTTTATGTTCTAAAACTATTATTTGAAAATATTTTTCCTAAAATAATTAGGGAAGCAGGAAATCGCGAAAGTTTGATTTTACGAGTTAAATCCCTATGTGCAGCAGTATGTAATTCCGTTGCAGTCTTCCTTAAAACAATTTTGGGAGTAGTTTTGTTTCATTAGATTAGAAACGACGTGACATTTAGATGAATAATTTCCATGGTGACTCTCCACGTTTTTTTAGCGAGAAGATCTAAATTACGAAGGTTCATTTTAAAGAAAATTTTAACGGCACAAAAATTGTTATAAAAAGAGTTACTATGAAATTTATTACTGGATTCGTTCAAATGGAACTGGTCCAGGCTATTGTCCGTAGTGTTGATCACTGTTACAACTCTACTTCACATACAAAAAAAATTGTTACAGAAAAAAGTAACGGTTGAAAAGAATTACTATAATTATGTCCATATTAACGACATTATGTCTGGCTTTTCTTAGGTGCATTAAATATTTAAAAAAATAATCATTAAAATAATGGAGTCAAACAGATATATCAAATATGATAGGCAATATGAATATAGACTTCGAGTTAAGCATAATAATTGAGCATTCGCCCCTTGTCTGCCGTACGACAATGGTTGTATAGACACACTGCGGTAGACTGTAGTAAGTTTACAAATGTTTAAACGACATTTTAATTGCCCCATACCGAGGCGTCATTATCGATCTGGGAGTATAAACTTCATATATCAAACAGGCCGTCCTTATTTTGCGTACGTATTTTGTAGATATACATATAAGCTGATAGTATACAGTGTGTCCTTTCGAAAACGTTACAAAATAAATCAATTCAAATTGTACTTTTTTCTTAGCAACGATAGCACGAAAATTATGTAAATATAAATGCACTGTTCCGTTTCACTTCATCCGATACGGATCGTCGTCCAGAACAAGGTTTATCTTCCACAGTAACCACACTGCCAGTTGTTTTAAATTTTTTAACCAACTTGGCCACTGCGCTAACTCATTCGGGATGACATGATCATTGTCGACATGATCATTGACTATTCCTCACGGTCAATCAAAGACATCACATCGGAATAATGTGAACTCTGTACCTACACCGTGCGAACTGTGCCCGTAACATATTATACACATTGCGTTTCCACTGACTTCATACACTGGATTCCGGCGAGCCATCCGGCCCGACGCAAACCAGTGGGCCTGTGCGACACATGTGCGCGAACACCTAAAAATCCACGACGTTGCACATTTAACATTCTTTATTTACACAGTCCTAGCTTCGAAACAATTAATATAATTTCTTTTTGTGTGAATTTCTGTCATTTGTTTTTCTTTATAATAAAAAATTTAACAGAGACCTCAGACTTTTCTTATGCTTATAAAAGGCGTGATAAGATTACCAACCCAGATTTTCTGACAACGCGTTGTGCAACCCAGCATCAGACTCGAACCAGCTATTACGGTGAGAATATTTCTCGATCACCTGATATGTTACATTAGGGTATTCGTAGCGACTGGCAAGGCCTACTACGAACACCTACATCATACAGACAGACTTGTCTAATATTGTGTACACGTTTGAAATATTACCATCGTTTATTATTCGTTTCCCTGCTGCAGTATTTCGACCTGACCGCACAACGCTCCTGCAGGATCTCGTCTAGATGCCGGGATAGAAAACTAAAAAAGACGCGAATAAGCAGCGTTCTCCAGAGACGGATTTATTTTTCAGAATCACTCGCATTTTTTAAGTTAGACTTCCTTAGGCGCGTTATGAAAAAATATGGAAGTGAATTTTTCAAAAACTGTGACACCAAAATTAACAGGATTGATTTCCATAGTTACCATATAAACAAATCTTTTCTTTTATTGTTATATTTCAATAATTATTATTTGCATGCAAATTAAAAATTAGTTCCTGATCACATCAAGGAAGTATATTAACTTCTAACTCGCGTAACATAAGTACACACACCTACTTTTTATGGAACTAATTGATTTTGATTTTAGAAACAACCTGGAGTCATTAAAAGAGGAGAAATTTAAATCAGCAGCTATAAATGTACAAACTCAGGAAACAGACAAAGACATCAAAGACAGAGACAGCAAATATATAGATATACAGTCAGTAAAACAGACAAAGATCAAAGACAGAGACAGCAAGCACAGTGCGTTAGAACATTTAGATTTTTCAGGAATATGGGTTCGGCGTTATGAATGTCCCGATCGTATTTTTGAAGGTAGGAGGCTCGAACGGAAAATAAATGGAAGACAAAGAATCAGACTACAGATCCTTCAGGTAAATTAAAAAAAAAATTTAATCTACATATGAAAGATTACGTTATTTATTTATTTTTGAAGTGAAAACTTCCTTAGGCGCGTTAGACACTCTTTGCCTGGGTACTGAAAAAATGTAAAATGTTCGCAATTTTACGTAAGAATTCGCATGTGAAGCGTTCGCAATTTTGCATAAGAATTCGCAACATACTTATATCATTAAAACGGCCGTCTACACACTGCCACCCATAGCGCAGTTGGTTTAATCTTTGCGTTCTATGCATAGGAACCTGGATTCGAGACCTGATGGCAGCGTAGAATTTTTGGCGTTATTTTTTCTAAATTCTACATGATATTAAATTATTCATATATTTTTTTATTTTTGTTATATTCTTTCTTTGACAATAATTATAATTTCTTTGAAATCAAGGTGGAATTAATTAAAAATACAATTTTAGTATTTTAGTAATAAATTACTTTTAGTTCATAAATGATGACACCAAAAATTAGAAAATCTGAAGTTTTCACTTCTGTCGTGTGATCATAAGCACACACCCATTTTTTTGTTATACGTTTTTCCAGAATATTTTTTTCTTCAATTTTTCACCTGAGGAATCTGTAGTGTGATTCTTGATCCTTCACTTTTAGCTTTAAAAATAGCGTCGGGAGAGCCATAACCGTTTTAGGCGAGGGGAAAGGATTTGAGATGAAGAGTGCAGGATTGACTTGTCTGTTAGATGTGTAGGTAGCTTTCTATTCGCACAAGTATAACTGAATATAGTAACATGACATTACAAACACAATCTCCCTGTATAATACTGTTTGTGTTGCCTATATTCTTTGTTTCTGGCGCTTATTGTGTAACTTCGAAATAAGCTGATTCAACTTTGTTTTTCTTGATATGTAAATCACTTTATAACTTTTTTTGTTCGTCCAATTTTAGTGTTCATAATATTGCTTATGATATTTTGATTATAACAAATATTTCATTTATCGACAACTATACATTTCGTATAGATGCTATTTTCAGAAATAAAATATTATTTTTTGTCACACTTAGGTATTATAAAATAGATAATTTATACATGCGTGTATGTATAATGCATAGAAGTTAACAGGCAGATGTGTTGAAACTGTTTTCAAAACATACTGGTGTGGAAAAGTAAAGTTGACGACGCAAATAAGCTGTCAAAATTTTTTTGAAAATACTGAAAACGAAGTGAACAGTAGTTATTTTATAGTGGGTATGACAAAAAATACCATATGTTTCTCGTGCGTAATGATATTATGATTCGTGTGACTGTTAAAACTTGCTGGCACTCGTTTTAACGTACTGTCACTACTTGTCAGTAATATACCTCATTACGACACTAGAAATACAATCTACTATTAATAATTTCTTTCTGTCCAAAGTTAGCTCCAGCGCAAAGCTTTATATCTACAATAATAAATATTTTTGTTGTGTCAGTGTGTGGCTCGGTTTTGTGCGTGTGTTAATTAAAATATCTAAATGTGGATGTGTGTGCCGCATAATATGAATATTTCAAAATTTTCTTGATATTCAAAGCACACGATCCATTCGTTGTTGGTTCCAAGAGATTTTCGTCGTAACGCTGTTGATGTGTCTAAATGTGTACTGATTTAGGTTATGAAACTACGCACGTGTTCATCACTGCAGATACACAGCATAAAGAGTGACCCCAAAAGCAGTAGTTTTTAGCCTGTTTGGAGGTCCACAAATTTTTTTTTTGATTTGTAATCTACATGATATCTTATATGAATCACAAGTTGAGCATAAGAAAGGTTTTTGAGATATGGAGGGGTCAAAGTAATTAATAATAACAACAATAATTTATTTCGGCAAAGACAATAACAATTGTGTAGCCGCAGTTAAAAAGCTTCATGGATATTACAGGGTAAACATAATAACAACTAATAAATAAAATAACAACAAACACCTAATATACAGGGTGTCCAAGACTTGCGTTGTCGGCCGATGTATTGATTTTGGGTGAAGATAGAAAAGAAGTTTAAGCACAAAAGTTGTATAAATTTTAATGGTGTATAACCTAAAAATATTTTCAATTATACAGCTTGTCCCATTTAAGCGTGGCAGATCAAAGTTATGTTTTTTTTAACCTAGCACCCTGTTTTTATTTGTTTTTTCAATGCTGAACCTAAATGTGAATAGAAATTGTAACGGAAGCCATGCTCGAAAATTCAGTAATTTTTGAGTTATTCAAGTTTTTTAGAAATTTTTGACACATGCAGACCTTTACCTAAAATTTGACATAGCCAAAACAGAAACCTTTATCAAACTGAAATTTTGAGGATCACTAGATAGTAGACGGACAAATCAATGTCTGTCCTAAAAAAATGAATTTATTATACAGGGTGTTCAAAATAATGTATTTCTTTTACCTTACTTCAATCACGTGTAACTTTTGATTGTTAAATACAACGAGGTTATTTTTTTACTGGAATTGTATTCTTTAGGATATTTACTAACACTTTTATTAAGGGTTGTCCATACCTAAACCAAATATTTTATTACGAAAATATTAGGTTTAGGTATATCCGATCGTACCATTTTAGAGAAAGCACTGTATATACAACAACTGTGTGTATCGGTGGGTAATATTCAAATATACCTACATAAGGTATAATCCAATCTCCAAAAATGCGATTCTGTTTTATCATTGCCATTGTGTTCAGTGCCTAGCTTGCTACACGGTTCCTGTTAATTCCACCAGGTTTATAGCAATCATTGTGTATTAATACAAATGTAAACCAAAGCTCAGAGAACTACACGATTGCTGTTTTGCGCTGCCAACACCAACGATCTATAAACGTCCAGTTGGTTTTATAGATTAGATAAATAATATTAGATAGGGTAAAAATTACAGCTTCTCGACCATGCACCTTCTTTGTTAAATTTTTCTTAATTTCATCAGGTAGTATATAATATGAATAATTAAAATAGTCAGAATGTTCTGCAGACAATGGTTAACAATCCATGTATCTTTTTTATCTAAATTCCGCGCGCATACAGTGCTCACAGATGATCCGAGAACTAGGCAATTTAGTCTGTCTATATCAGTTGTCACTAACTGCTGCTGGCTAGGTGACACGACATGGTATGCGTGCGCAACCATATTTGTTCTGTCTTTTTCTTGCAGAACAAGTAATAACGGTCTCTTTCTTTCTTATTTCGAGGGATAGGTCCATTAGTAGAGTTTAAATTTTAATCCTAACCGCTTCTAATATTTTAGGTTGAAATACTTCATGAACTTGAGAAATATCGTTGTTTGTATGACGTTTCCATAGCTAGTCTATAACAAAAGTACAGTTCCAAAATACTTATCTAAAAACTGATGAAAGAGTCAATTGGATTTTCAAGTTATTATAAAAAATTCTCAATAAATCATTTGACGAAGAATGAAACATTTGATGTGAAGACCCTGAATACTAGAAGAACACCAAAACAATGACACTTTTTTCTCGGCGCATGTTTTGCAAACCATATTAGCATCATCAGTAGATGATGAAGATTAGGTACTTTTTTAGTATGTGTAGGGTAAAAAATTCTAATACAAATAGAAAATATGAATACCTACTAGGCCCTTAAAAATAACAAAAAATTTCACTGAAGCCTTCGACATAAAAGTGTAACTCATTCGTAGAATGGATAATGTAACTATAATAACGTGTGGTGCACATAAACGATAGTCGACCGTGAATAATCCTGACTGCGAACGTATTGAATATATAATGAAATGGGCTACAGTAGTGGAATACTCAATTAGCTGCACATTGAAAATAATATTAGATTCGGTGTTGAACTTCCGAACCCGATAGCCCACTACATTCTCTCGGTGCGGTTTTTATAAAATTCGTTCCAGGCAGTATTCATTTGCAAACTTAAGCCTTGCTTACATTAAGGATAAATGGTACCTGGGGCAGTGTGGTCCAGTGGTTAGCGTCGCGGCCTTTGGATCAGACTGTCCTGGGTTCGAATCCCGCCTCCGCTCATGGGTGTTTTGTGATATCATTTAGTTTGAAGTGAGTTGGTATTTAATGTAATCAAGATGCTAATGACCTAAGTTGTCGACGCGTCTATAATTTACAATAAATAAATAAAAATAAATGGTACCTATGTCAAATCACCGAGAAATTAATGAAATTTTGTAAACTTACCGATTCATCTTCATGGTTGCCTGATCAAATTTAAATAAAATATGATGTTTTTCCATGTTTCTGAAAAAAAAACGTTTAAACGTAAAATTCCATCTAAGTTCAATATACAGGACGGGGCAGAATGGAAGGGCGTTTTTGAAATGAGAATAACTCAACTGTTTTTGAACTTAAAAAAATTTCAATTACGAAAAATGAAAGCTTAGATGTTACCATTTAACAATGAAAAAGTGAAATTCTGCATCCATCTGTTGATTGTGTCACGTTTCGGACGTTACGACCAATATTGAAGCGTTGTCGAAAGCTCCGCTGTACGACAATAATAGACTCACCCGATTTTAGATACTCCTCAACTGCGAACGCATGATGTTCCCTTGTCCAGATAGCCATTGTGACTAACGAACGGTATAAGCACTCTTAAATAGAACGACGTCAGCCGCAACCCTCTATCCCCTCCCCTTCGCGTGTACTATCCGTTCCAAAAACGCCATTCCATTCCGCCCCACCCTTTATATACTTATAAAACTATAAAAGGAGGTTGTGTCTCTGTCTGTCTGTTGTTCCGTCTGTCTGTTCCACCCACAGCTGTATAGACCGTGGTTCCACCATAACTTTTTAACTCCTAATCCGATTTCAATGAAATTCAGTACACGTATAATATAAAACGCCTTAACTCAACGGATATAAGCTATACCGTCCGGCTTCGGTCGTGTTAAAGTGGATTTCGACGGAATTTTATAAAATGAAAAAAAGTAGATATGATACCGAAACTTAAAGTACAGCGTACTGTAATTTAAACCAGGCTTCCATTCAAAACCGACATAATATATGCGAACAATTCCTAGAAGTAAACTGGGGTATCATAGCGCTATTATTAAACGTAATCATTTTGAAACATCATCTCGGTATCGACATGATCGAGCGAATAAGATTATTGAATTATTATTTTCATTAGCATACTTAATTTGAGATAGATCTGAGAGATCTGAAACACCCCATTTTTCAAAATTTTTCAAGTCATTTCAAAACTACTTGGAAATAAAGAATCTCAGCCACATACACACATAGTTTTGAAAAACATAGCACTTGTTTTGCTATCACGCAGACGCAGTCAAGTAATTAACGTCAAACCATTAGATATAAATAGTGACGTGATTACCAAGCTGGTTCGAATAGAGTAGGTATAACAGTTTACGATTGGACACGATTCTCACACAAACAGCATGTAAATGAAATATGTATACAGAGTGTACGTTTAGACAGTTCTTTTTGCACTTACAATGAATTGTTTATTCGAGGCCTTAGCACGTTGAAAGATTAAAATGTTTGTGTATGCTTATAGCTGCATCATAAATCACAGTTGTTTTTTGAAAATCTTTCAACCAACGAAGCATGTTTTATTCTGTGCGTCGTTAATAATTTAATACATCGAAACGTTGTATATTTTTGTTTTTCTATATACAATTGGTTTCCTCTAAAAGCACGATTGTTCAGCACGACGTTCCAGTTTTCTCCCTAAAAGTTCCTACGTTTACGTAAGGACAAATCTGGCCGACCTGTCGGATAAATTAACGGACGTTTATATTCGGACTGATTGGCAACAGATATATTCCAGGTAAATATCAGTCCTGAAACAGTAATACAATCTCAGCCCAAGATAGACGATGATGTCGTGGCGACAAGTGCAACTATTGGGAGGAAGCTACGTGATCAGTAAAAACAATTAGACATCAAAATATCTCCAGCCGTTCTCAAATTTTACTGATTAAAAAATTCCAAAAACATGTTTTATCGTCATATAAAACACCCAAAAATCCTAAGAAATCCGCAAAAGAAAATGAAATTACAGACAAAAGTCTGTTCTGACTATATACACCCACTTTACGCAACACGATATTTCATTTTAAAAGATCTTTCTGGCTACAGCAGCGTAAATCTATATTTGTGATTTTTTGCGTTTAAGGTATTTTTTCCTATAGCTGAGTTATTTTTATTAATTATAAAATATTCAACAGTTTGTCAATTAGATAAAGGATCGTGACTATGTTTGCTATTGATATTTGCTAATAATAATGGAAATGAACTACAGTAGACCAGTAATACATTGGCTCCTGTATTTTGATATAGCATTGAAACATGTAGACATATTATATGGCGTTCTAAACAACAAGGGATGAAAATTGTTCATTGTTCTCATTACGGAAAATATCCAGATTAGAAGTCATAGAAATCCAGTTATAATTCACTGGAACTTATGAAAATTTTTGAGAATCATTGGAAAATACTGTAGCGTTAAAAGGCAGCTTCAAACGATTCTAGTTACATTTGAGTTCACTGATCCAGTCCAGCACTAGATTGCTACTAAACGCGTATAACCGCCATTTTCATTCCAGTTGGAATGACAGTGCCGACAGCTCGCAGTCCAGTCCAGTTAATAGACAGTCGTTCTATTTTTAATTCCAGTAAGTAGGTCCCCAATTTTTATATGAAACCAGTGCAACTGGAAACGTATGTTTGGGTTGTGTCTTGTGATTGAAAATGGCACACAAACTGAGTGAGGAGATGTGTAGAACCGTTTCAATAGTTATTCTACTGGAACCCAAAATAATATAAATTTGTTCAAAAGTAATTGAAATATACAAATTCGGCTACTGGCCAAAGACAAGAGTCAGGCCAATAAACATCACAAAAAAAATAGCATTATTCCGCACATTGAGTTAAATATCTATTTGATGGTATGAGACGGATTCCATGATTTCCCTAAAACTATTACCAACGTTAATATTTGATTTTTTCTGTATTTCCTTCAGTTAAAATTTATTTTCAATATAGTACTTAAACCATACTTACCCTACTAACAAATGTAACCAAATTGTACCAGTGCTAATGACCTTATAAGGTCGATGCACACATTGTTTTTGTTAATAAAATAAAAAAATAAATAAATAAAAATTATTTTATACTCGACATAGGTTGCTTGTAAAAATAAATCAAATAAAAATAATTTTCGAACCCTGTGGTTCTTATATTATATGACGTGTACTAATGAGTTGTGACATCCCTGCAGTTGATTGATAGACAAACATGAATATCCTAATAATTTCCATCGATCCCCAGAAACTGGTCACAGCTACACTGACGACTCGTCAATGCTGTTTTTTTTGTTGTAAAAACTAAAGAAAAAACTATAACATTACACTACATATCTCTCAAAAATTCAATGCCAACATCATAAGTGACTTAACAGCCGAAAAATAATGCACCCAGTTTTTCAAATTGTTCACCTTATCTTAATATCGCATAACTAGTAAAAATACGAATGGTACGAATTTATTTATTAATATAGTTTTATATCTACCCTACCCTTGCTCAAATATATGGAAAAAATGGGTGTGTGCTTATGACCACACGACAGAAGTGAAAACTTCAGATTTTCTAATTTTAAAATATATACAGGGTGAGTTCGACCTACGGGTGGTCGAACGGTTAGTCGTAGAGAGTTGTGTCAAAAATTTGTATTATAAAAGCCCTAATAAAGAATCGAATGGTAATAATTTTTTTCCGGGAAGGTCGGCTTCCCTATTAGTTTGCTCCAGAATGTCCAAAACTCCGGAATTATAAATGTAACGATAGGTCGAAAGTGGTATTGTTAAAAAAATCTTTAAAAAATAAGCAAGTTTTGTACAGATTTTTTTTATTACTACCACCCCTGTTAAATAATATTTGTTTGAAATTACTAAATTAAAATGTTATAATAACGAACTTTTTTAAAGTCCGCATTTAAAATCTAGTTACCTATCTATCGATCATTAAACACTGAAGAAGTACACTCACAGTATAACCAGAAGAGCTCAGAAGTATGTATTAAAGAGTAAATGGAAGACAGTTTGAACACTTGTGACAATGTCTATGGTTGCTAGATTTTTAATGCCGACTTCGATCGTTATTATAAAATTTGGATTTAATAATTTCAAACGATTGTTACTTAACAGGGGTGGCAGTAATTAAATAATTGTTATTACAAAACTTGCCTATTTTTTAAAGAGCTTTTCAACAGCACCACTTTCAACCTATCGTGGTTTCTAAAATTCCGGAGTTTTGAACATATAATAATTTATATTTATACTTATAGAAATTTACAGGGGTGGCAGTAATAAAAAAAATTTTCCTACAAAACTTGCTTATTTTTTAAAGATCTTTTCAACAATACCACTTTCGACCTATCGTTACATTTATAATTCCGGAGTTCTGGCCATTCTGGAGCAAACTAATAGGAAAGCCGACCTTCCCGGAAAAAAAAATTATCACCATTCGATTCTTTATTAGGGCTTTTATAATACAAATTTTTGACACAACTCTCTACGACTAACTGTTTTCGAAAAAAACGACTGATACGGGTGGTCGAATTCACCCTGTATATAATTTTTTAATCACACAGTTTATTCATAAATATATTAAAATCGGTCTATACAATTAAATTTAATGAATATAATACCTTAACGATAATATTAAGTTTTAGTGTCATCTATTAACGCACTTATGAACTAGAAAATATATGTTTTAGTGTCATCTGTTAGCGAACTTGTGAACTACAAATGACTTTTTAATCGTATTAAGTTTTTAGCACACTTATAAACTACACACTATTACCAGCATATTGCAAATACGTGTTCATGTTTGAGCCGAGTAGCCCCGATTGTCACCGTCGGGTGCGTTGCACATCACTGTTGTTAACAGCCTAGGCAAAGCGCAGCTAAGGAAGTTTTCACTTCAAAAAACAGACACATAATCATAATATCAAAGTTTAGATCTCACCAAAATTATAGAATAGAATAGAATAGAATAGAATTGCAGATAAAAGATGCTCGACAACAGTTTCAACAAGTGCCACATAATTACACATATTTTACCAAATCACCCAATCATATATAATTTGCAATTCCTTACCACCTGATATTAGCGATTTTTTTTGATTTTTTTAATAGTATGTAATGTTAAATTACTAATTCTTTATGTACATTTTTTATACAATTTTCGACCTATCACATCCCTATATTATTAAAAGAGCAAATCTTGTATATATGTACCTATGTACCTATATAAATATTTTCTCGAAAACGGCTCTAACGATTTTGATCAAATTTACCGAAAAGGGGTTTCGGGGGGCAAAAAATCGATCTAGCTAGGTCTCATCCCTGGAAAAATTCGTTTGCTTATTGATTTTATCATATTAAAAAACAGTTTTTTTAACGTTATAAAACAGTGTTGTATGGTGAGTAGGCTTTGGAAAAAACAAACTATTTTCATTATTTATGTCAAATTACTCTGACAGTCAATCTTTTAACTTATTAAAATAATCAGTAATTATTTGAAAAGTAAAAAAATAACAACAATAAAATCTAAACATAATTATACTTACATAATTATGTTTAGATTTTATTGTTGTTATTTTTTTAACTAATATTTAAATAAATTGGTATATTACTTTTATATTACCTATATAAAATATGTATCGGTACATACGTTATGTAGTATGACGTCTAATAATATTATCTACTTATAGGTATGTAATTTTTTTTCTTAAAAACGACTAACGATTTTCATGAAATGGGAACTTTAAGTACTATTTTTTTGAACTCATCCGAGCAAAGGTCGGTCATCCAGATATTTAATGTATTATAAATAAAACTTCAAAGTCACTCTTGTTAAATACAAGCATACAAATCATAAAATAAAAGTTATACAATTACGAGTAGTAATCGAGTGCTTCCTAGGTATGATTGTTACGCTACTGGTGTTGGACAAATTCACACGAATAACGACGTGCATGTATGGGCGCACATAATTATTAGTGAATAGCAGACGTGATATGTCGAATATTCATTGTATTTACTGCTAAAAGCATTTTGATCTCTGTCTAATAATAATAATATACGATGTATGCGCATAATGCATAGACATGCATGTGAGTTTAGTGCATGATGTAGATACAGGTTGTCCAAAAAGAAATACAGAGTAATGATATAAATTTGACGTATTTGGCCGCTTTCCGACGCGATTACTATGATAATTACGACGCTATACGTTCTTTAATACGCAGGTTCGTAAACTGTGAGAATGTTACCCCTCCAGAAGTCGCTAATGAGGATCTAGGGTCGCAACAAACATTGACAAACGTAAGCAAATTAATAAAGTAATTAAATTAATATAGAGTAGAATTTTTTGCAATAAATATTATCATTATTTAAATGAATGCATAATGACTGCAAACAATACCTGTTGTAAAGAACAATGACGTAACACAATGCTGTAATCAGGAAAAATTCATTAATTCAAACCTATGTCACCGTAGGGATTTTAACCCTAAACTTTCCACTATCGCGGCGGACTGAGTTGACATTACTCACAGAGTGACACATTTTCAAACGATCGACTTTCTCCCTTTAACGCATTCTGTCACTGAAAAACCACTACATGCGAGAGTCCATATTCCAACACCACTCCTAGACTTACAGACAACTCAACAAGTTGTGTTTACTTTACATGTTGAGTTGTCTGTAGTCTAGCAGTGGTGTTGGAATATGGACTCTCGCATGTAGTGGTTTTTCAATGACAGAATGCCTTAAAGGGAGAAAGTCGATCGTTTGAAAATGTGTTACTGTGTGAGTAATGTCAACTCAGTCCGCCGCGATAGTGGAAAGTTTAGGGTTAAAATCCCTACGGTGACATAGGTTTGAATTAAGGAATTTTTCCTGATTACAGCATTGTGTTACGTCATTGTTCTTTACAACAGGTGTTTTCATATACTGTTTGCAGTCATTATGCATTCAATTAATTATGTATTTGTTCACGACGTCCGTGTTAAAATTTGTATTTATAATAAATATTATCATTATTATTTACATGTCTCATTTTTCTATCTCATTTAATCTAAAACTGCTTGAAAAGTGGATCTTAGAGTATAAAAAAATCATAATTGCTTACGATCGCTAATAACTTTGTCTTGTGAAAAATTATAGGCTGATGTGTAGTGAGTTTAGTACGGCTGAGGATATTATAAGGTTTTTTTTTTGGAAATTTTTTTGCAGCCAAATTATTTATTGGAATGAGTTATATTTATATTAAACGTTTCGCCTTTTTGGGCATCATCAGTTTTTGGAAAATTTTTTGCAGCCAAATTATTTATTTGAATGAGTTATATTTATATTAAACGTTTCGCCCAAAAAGGCGAAACGTTTAATTTAAATATAACTCATTCAAATAAATAATTTGGCTGCAAAAAATTTTCCAAAAAAAAAAACATTATAGGCTGAATTGCACAACACATCGTCAGAAAATCTTAGTCGACTATGTCTGTGACTCTATCACAGGAAAAAGCATTGCAAAATTTCAAATCAATCCTGCTCAAAAATATACTTGTTTTAAAGATAGTTTTTATAGCTCTTTCCCTTATAGCTTGGAAACCAATTTTTTACTTCCTACCTCTACTATGGTAGGGAAGTAATGGATTTAGTCCGAAAAAATTTTTTCGAGATTTTAACAGATCTTCACGTTTTGAGACCCTAGCAATCGTTTAAGACCATTTTCTGACTGATGTCTGTATGTGTGTGTGTGTGTGTGTGTGTGTGTGTATGTGTGTGTGTGGTCAATTTTTCGCCTTCGATATCTTAAGAACGGAACAACATACGGGAATGCCGATTGTTCTATTGTGTTTATCAGCCTTTAACTTAGATCTCATTAGATTTTGAGTCAAATCGGTTCAGTGGATCCTGAGATATTCAAAAAAACGTCCTCAATGTCACGTATTAACATAGGTAAAAAAAAATATAAATGAATTCTAGATGTTATAATATGAAAAAATGTAAATATTTTTTTCTCTAAAATGTATAGTTTTCGAGAAAAAAAAATATTTTACTAAAAAAAATAAAAATTGTACGTAAATCAAGGTAACCATGATTTTTGCTATATTAAGTTAGAGATCACCAAACAAAAAAGAGGGCCATGCTTTTTTCAAAGAATAAAAATTAAATTGTGTTTTAAAGCCACCAACAGCTAAGGTTATTTGAGCCTAGTCAAAGAATAAAACAAAAAAGTGTTTATTTTTTGAAATATATTTACTAGGTGGGAAGTATAGGACTGGTCATCAGTCGAATTTTTTTTGTTCTGTTCCTATGTATATGAAAACTGTAAATTGTCATCACAATCTCCGCAAAATGCTTAAGTATGTTCTCCATTTAGACTAAAGTAAAAGTGGAATGAAAAATTAAATTATTCTGTAATAAAAAATAAATATTATGTTTTGCTTCAATTATAATGAAATGTAGATATAAGTAGGTACATTAAAATGTCAATCATCTAGTGATGTCATGTTATACAAAAGCCCATTAAACATTTAGTAGCAAAATCTCTAAATGTATAATACCTCATTTATCATCCTAGACGCATGTAGGTATATTATATAATATAAAACCTACAGGGGAAGTCAAGCACTTATGTCATGGAGAAAGTGACTCCTGTATTGAAACGCCAAGAGCACTCGGTGATAAAGTAGTGTCGTACGAAGGACCTAGGGGAACTGTACATATTTTAAAAACAGGTTGGCCATTGTATGTTGACCGTTTTTTAATAGACACGATCTATTTTTTGTGAAAAATGTTTAACTTTCATGTGATTCACAATAGTTAAGGTTTATGTCATTCTCTCTCTCACTGAGTGTTTAAAAATTCATATTTTAAAAACAGGTTGGCCATTGTATGTTGACCGTTCTTTAATAGACACGATCTATTTTTGTGAAAAATGTTTAATTTTCATTTGATTCAAAATAGTGCTATTTTAGGTCATTCTCTCTCTCACTGAGTGTTTAAAAATTCTTTATAATAACCATTATATTATCTAGTTTGATATTCGCATGGTTAAATCGTTCTTAATATAAAATCGCATTGTGTCTTCTCTGTATACCGCCATATAATATTATGACATGTCATGCAATACAATCCCACGAATAGATTCTAGTTATATTTGCATTATTGTAACAGCCAAGCTTAATACACAAACATTATTATAATAGGACTGGTGGCAAATAGAGTACAAGTAAAGTACAACATACTAGAAGGTGTATTTCGAAGCAATACTGTTTTCAAATCAAGGATATAGCTGTGCTAACCACGAAATTATGTATCACAGTGTTTAATAAAAAAATGATATCTAGTTAAAATTAACCATTGGTAATAAAGTTTCACATGCCTGGTATATTTACAGAATATACATATTATTATTTTGAAACATAATACCGGTCGCACTGGTTGGGTAACAAAATGTATGTGGAGATATTTAGCTTTCAATGCTTCTTTTGTTAAGAAATATAATACCTGAGCCATTTAAGTTATCGGAAACTCAATTTTGAGGTGAATAGAAAGGAAATGTAATTTAGAAAACACATTTACATCTTACTTCAAGATGAAAACATACACAGAGTCTATATTTAGATTTTCCGACATCTGACAACGTGTTTTTCACTGAAGAAATTTTCAGAGTGAAAATTTTACGATTTTTTAAACTAAACTAAAATTTTATATCAGTTTTCTAGTTTATCTATTTATATGCATGCTTTACGACTTGGAAAACATTTTTAATATAAAATGGTGCATGGAAAGGATAATAGTTTTAATTTATTATAAGTTCACAAAAAATAAAAAAACTTCGAAGTTTATTAAATTAATAATGGCTGTGTTCTATTAAAATTTTTTTTGTTAATAACTTTTAACTACAGTATCTGCAATCTAGCAATAATTAAAACTCTAAAATTCACATAATTCGAATCTGGGACCACGGTAGTGGCCTGACCAAGTCGAGCAAACGGCCGTCACCCCAAAGTGAGGATGTGCAGATTTCTATAGGTCAAAAATCTTTAGGGTACTTCCCATAGTCCTAGAATGCTAAAATTTGGTATGCAGGCTGGGTATCGCGTACAAGTAACGTGAAAATTAAAAAATCTGTGATTTTAGCCCTCCAAACCCTAAAAGGGGTGATGCAGATTTCTATCGGTAGGTCCGTAGTCACAGAGAAAGCTGAATTTGATATGCAGGCTAGGTTTTGCGTCCAAGTAACAAGAAAATTAACAATTTGTGATATTCCCCTCCAACCCCTAAAAGGGGGTGGTGCAGATTTCTATAGGTCAGTAAAAACAAAAATAAAGATAGTTACTTCTTACCACAACAGTTTTATTGATGGATATACATACATGAATGTACAGTGTTTGCTGAAGATGAAAGCATAGCTTTCGAAATGTACATCCATCAATAAAACTGTTGTAAGAAGTAACTATCTTTATTTTTGTTTTTATTCCAACCACCGTGCTCATATATTTGTATATAGGTCAGTAGTCAGAAAAAGCTGAAATTTGGTATGCAAACTAGGTTTCGAGTACAAGTAACGAAAAATTAAAAAACTGTGATTTTCCCCCTCCAATCCCTAAAAGAGGGTGGTGCAAAATTCTATAGGTCCTTAGTCAAAGAAAGCTGAAATTTGGTATGCAGGCTGGACTTCACGTACAAGTAACGAAAAAATTAAAAAATCTGTGAATTTCCCCCTCCGACGCCTAAAGGAGCGCGAACGGATCTTGACAATTTAATGTTAGTCTAGTCTTTGAGACGAAAAAAATTATTGATCTCGCGCGTCTCAAAATTTTTTATCGAGAAAAATTTCGTTTCTTCGACAACTGTTAAATAAAATCATCCTCATCTCATTGCCGAAACAGTAAGTTAACGGTAAGTCGTTGTGAAACGTGACTTAGTTGAGTCATTGTGTCGTTGCTTCGATACTTGCACAAGTCAGTTTCAGCAGTCTCGGAGCTAATCCGTGCGGATCACCAACTTGGATTGAGTCCGAATCCCCAACTTCGTATTTCCACTGGCATTGCCCGACGATTTTATTACCGCGTTTCTATGATAATGCCGCCGCCTTCTCCCGACGCAGCTAAACGGATTTAATTACAATGAAAGAAATTATAGCCGCTGCCGTCTAACCTTCAACTGACAATATTTTTCTTGCATACTAGTTGCATTACTTTATATGTTTCGTTTGGTACGCAGGGCCAAAACGACAAAATTGATGGTATGGGAATTAAGGGCTATTTAAAGGCTAATTTAATGCCCCTATTTTAAATTTAGGGCTCTTACCCTTAAAGGCAAAATCTGTGGCGCTGCTGACTTTGGTAAAAGTTAACAGCGCCAAATTGTCGGATGACGAAATTAATGGTATGAGAATTAAGGGCTATTTAAGAGCTAATTTAATACCCCTATTAGAAATTTTGGGCTCTTGCCTTTTTCGTCAAAATCTGTGATTATCGTTCATACGGTGGAAGTACAGGTTACGTATGGTGGGAGGCACGGGTCATACGTAATGGAGACATCTGGTAAATAATGGTATGAAATTTAAGGGCTCGTAAGGCCTAATTTAATGCCCCTAATAGAGGGCTTTTGATTTTTTCGTCAAAATTTATTAATATCTTTCATACGGTGGAAGTACGGGTTAGGTATGGTGGGAGGAACAGCTCATATATTATGGTGGAAACATCCATACAACATGATAAATAATGGTATGAGATTTAAGGGCTCTTCAAAACCTAATTTAATGCCTTTAATAGAAATTTCGGGCTCTTGCCTTTTTTTGTCAAAATCTATGAATATCTTTCGTACGGTAGAAGTACGGGTTATTTATGGTGGTCATAAAATGACCTATTTCAGGTCGGTGACGAGAGTCGGACTGTAAAGTAACTTTACCGCCCGCCTAGCGATAAAATGAAATTCAATGATTATTTAATTTTTTTCAATTTATTATTTTTAATAATAAATAAAGAAAAAATCAAATGTCACTGCCCGCCAGTGCCATTTGATTTTTTCTTATATACAGGGTGTCCAAGACTTGCGTTGTCGGCCGATATATAGATTTTGGGTGAAGATAGAAAAGAAGTTAAAAACAAAAGTTGTATAATTTTAATGGTGTATAACCTAAAATATTTTCAATTATACAGCCTGTCCCAATTAAGCGTGGCAGATCAAAGTTATGTTTTTTTTAACCTAGCACCCTGTTTTTATTTGTTTTTTCAATTCTGCACCTAAATTTGAATAGAAATTGTAAGGGAAGCCATGCTCGAAAATTCAGTAATTTTTGAGTTATTCAAGTTTTTTAGAAATTTTTGACACATGCAGACCTTTACCTAAAATTCGACATAGCCAAAACAGAAACCTTTATCAAACTGAAATTTTGAGGATCACTAGATAATGGACGGACAAATCAATGTTTGTTCTAAAAAAATTAATTTATTATACAGGGTGTTCAAAATAATGTACTTTTTTACCTAACTTCAGTCACGTGTAACTTTTGATTGTTAAATACAATTTTTTTGCTAGAATTGTATTCTTTAGGATAGGAAGGTTGAAACGCTTAACGGCCCCACTATTCATGTTAAAGAATATTATCGCTATCCTATTCAAGGACAAAACAGTTCTGGTCAGAAGGGACCAGATATTTCTGATTATTGCGGCTGTCAACGTGTTAAGGTAAACTTAGACGGCCATGACAATAAAGTAAGGGTTTCTTGCACCAGTTAAAGTTTCTTTTATTCAGAATGAAAGAGACGGTTGTAATTATTATTATACCTTAATCTTGTTTTACTGTTTTGGTTTTGTAATAAAAAAATAACGTGAAGACGTTCCTAAGACCGTTTTGATGAGTTCTATTTACTGATTTTCTTTTTAGTATCCATTTATTACCATATTTGAATCAAACTGCTAAGCTCAATAAAATAATACTTTTAACGAAACATGGCTTTAGTCATGTCGCTTAAATAATTCAATCTGAATTAATATTATTTTTCTTGTCAATTTTTTATGAACAAAATTTGCCGCCTTAGAGCTTTGATCATTTGATACATTTTTAGAGTGTTGGGTCTCCAAGTCACTATATGAATATTATGAAAGTATTAGAAATACCTTGTATTTTTTGATGTCCGTCTTGTGACTTCCTGTTTTTTAACACGACGCGTTTCAGCAACGAGTTGCTATCTTCAGGTGTGGTTAAATTTTTTTAAAAATTACACATTGAGTACTCCACAATCCACTACATAATACGCATGTGCTTAATATTCTAACGTGCTGCGGATACTCAATGTGTAATTTTTAAAAAAATTTAACCACACCTGAAGATAGCAACTCGTTGCTGAAACGCGTCGTGTTAAAACACAGGAAATCACAAGACGGACATCAAAAAATACAAGGAATTTCTAATACTTTCATAATATTTAACCATTTGTTACGTTCAAATATTGATTTTGGTTTTTAATCAGGCGAATCCCGTTAAAAATAAACACGAAATATTTTTTTAGACTGCATCGTTTTTAGAAAGTCGATAATTTTTTAATTTGAGTTATTTTTGAAATCACATTTTATAATAATAGTTACCTTTGCCTGCTGCTTCACTTGCCATAATGTTTTAATGTTAATGGTTTTGGCAGGCACTTATTTGGGTACGAATTGTAATGTATCCAGTTTCATCAAAATTAGTCTAGCCGTTTTCTAGTAGTAGTGATGCTTATTCAAAATAACAAACAAACATACAGACGGGAAGATAAAACAGAAATGCTAACAAGTTTTCCCGTATACAAAAAATAAATATAAAACGAATTACAAAATTATAGATAGATAAATTATCATAACTGATTTATATATTAGTATTAATTTTTTATAACTATAAACTCAGTGTCACGGTTTTGACAATAAAAAAAAGTATAATTTATCAATGTGTTTTCACATTTTTAACCGACTTCAAAAAAAGGAGGTGGTTCTCAATTCGGTTGTATTTTTTTTATGTTTGTTACCTCATAACTCAGTCATTTATAAACCGATTTTGAAAATTTTTTTTTGTTCGAAAGAATATACTTTCAGATTGGTCCCATAGAAATTTCATCAAAATCGGTTCAGTAGTTCGGCTGATTTTAATAAAAGTGAGTAACGGCGTGTGATTCTTTAAGGTAACTGTCACTTTTTGACATATATCAACAGCGTAAGAATGTCGATTTAATAAAAGTGAGTAACAGGGTGTGATTCTTTTAAG
The DNA here is from genome assembly GCA_039654895.1 of Mongoloraphidia duomilia. NCBI lineage: Eukaryota > Metazoa > Arthropoda > Insecta > Raphidioptera > Raphidiidae > Mongoloraphidia > Mongoloraphidia duomilia. The sequence continues at coordinate 42,083,148 of CM077524.1, read as the reverse complement.
GTAAATGTCACTTTTTGACACTAAAAAGTAAAAGATAAAAAACTTTTTAACAAAAAAAAAACCTCCTTCAAAAAACCACTAAAAAGGGGAAAATAATGAAATTTTGAGGTCTGTGCCAATTTAATAAAATATGAAGTTGGTTAAAAAGAAGATATTAATCACTATACCATACTTTTTAACCGAATTCATATTTTATTAAATTGGCACAGAACTCAAAATTTCATTATTTTCCCCTTTTTAGTGGTTTTTTGAAGGAGGTTCTTTTTTTGTTATCTGAAAGAGTACTTTTAACAGGGTTGTTTATTCCTAAACATTGGCCATTAAGTATTTTCGAGAGGATTTGGTTTAAGAAGACTCAGGTAACTTGATATACACTTTTTTAACTGCCTTTTTAAGGTGCAATTTTAAACGAATTACAAGTTAAGCTCGTTTAAGACAATGGAGCATCTATGAGCGAGGTAATAAAAATTAATGGCGGTTTTAACTGAACCGCCATATAGACACGTCTCCACTACACTAGAAACACTATTACTTTGACCCCTGAATACTCTATAGATATGCACGCAAATATTTTCAATTAGGTTTCTCGTCTCCCTTGGCTAATTTCATTCCCTATTTAACCCCCTTAGGGGATGCATTATTAAAAATCCTTTCTTAGTGCTCACCTATGTTATATAAGGAACTCCTGTGCAAAATTTCATGCTTCTAGACCCAGCGGTCTACGCTGTGCGTTGTCTGTCAGTGTTAGAGTTTTATTATAGATAGATTTAGGATTATAAAACTTAAAATGGCGACCATAATTATTATATATTATCAATAACTATCGTTATATAGGTAAAAATAATATAGATAAAACAGAATAAAATTTGATTTAATCAAAACGATGATCTGTCTGTTCTGAACAAAATTTGTTTATTTCTCCTTGAACGCAGTTCATAGAAACCAAAACAAAACTATGTATGAATTGTGACGACAATCTAGACTATAGTATTAGTGTTGACGCAAGAAGCTACAACAAACCCCATTAGTATATTGGTAGATTATTTGTTTAGCTTTACCAACTCTGTTGAGATTAAAATGTGAATTAGAACGGCCGTGATAATCTAGCAGATATCTACTTTACCGATTCCCTGCAATTAAGACGCCCTCAGTGGAATAAAGAAAGAAAAAGGCCACCAACTAAAGCTCGGCCTATAAAAAACAAAATAAACACATAATAGGTTTTACTAACACGTATGACATTTATAGGTTAGAAAGCGATAACATGATTAATTTTCTGATAACACACAGCCGTTTATTAACTTGTTTTAAGACGGATTTGCACTTAAATGATCACTGCTAGTTAAAATGTCTAAATAACTATCGATATTTTTTTCGCTTTTTTATAGACGCGGTGTCTATTTTTAAAATTAACTCTACTTTTTCGGAGTGTATGAGTACTCAAAAAATGAAGTATCTGTCGGGTAGTAACAGTACTCGATCGTTGAGCTCAGTAAAAAAAAATACACGAAATTTTTTAAGTTGACTAGTAGGTAGTATAAACAAAATTGGTTGCTCGATCTGTAGGAATAAAACTGGCTGGAATAGTTTCGAATTGAAAATTTTAGATAATGAAAAAGGCTGAATTGATTTTTCTTTTCGATTACAATCCAGTATTTGATAGGTATGTAATGTTTTTTCCCCTGCACTATTCGACTCGACTCGAAAATGCAATATTAATTAATTATCAGCAGTGGATTTTCCTCTACTCATTTTAAGATAATTTGGTATGAATATTATGTAATATGTATTTACTATAAATGAAATAATTTTCCCAGTAAAGTGTGTACCGTGCTTTAGTGTGGTTAGATAAACTGACGATGCTTTGATAGCTTTATTATATTGGGTGAGAGCTTTTTTAATATCGACTCTATGTGGGAGGAACATATCAAACATCACTATCAGATAGATTTATTGCCGACAATGTTTTTATCTCATAAGTGGTCTCGTCATATATTATATGCCTGGTATCTACTAAAGGAAATTATTATATACAAGATGTTTGAAATATCATAGTTGAGTTTAGTAATGTTTAACTCATGTCAAATTCGGCACTTTGTAGTTTACAAATAGTACATTATCATTTTAGGCAAAATATGTCTGATTCCTGCATTGATTACTGAAATTTTGATACTTGACAGGACTATTTAGGACACTCCCTCTAGTAAAATATCAAAAGTTCACATCGATGGGGGATAAGCTTGATTCGCCAGAGGACGCAGAAGTTATCAAAGATGTTTGTTTTTTTTCGAAAATAGCTCGGTCCTCACCACTTCTTCAAAAAAAATTTAAGACAATATTTTCTAGAACATCAAAAATGTTCAGTGCATTTTTTCGTGGGAGCGATAGTGGCGTCATAATGGTACGCAAACGTAACATCATACATGAATCTGTATTATACAAGCATAGTCTAAAGGCTCGGCCATATGTCTGTTGGGTTTCTATTCTAGAATATTTTTACTTCCCACCTCTACTATGGTAGGGAAGTAATGGATTCAGTCCGAAAACAATATTTCGAGATTTTAACAGATTTTCACGTTTTGAGACCCTAGCAATCGTTTAAGATCATTTTCTGACTGATGTCTGTATGTGTGTGTGTATGTGTGTATGTGTGTATGTGTGTATGTGTGTGTGTATGTGGTCAATTTTTCGCCTTCGATATCTTAAGAACGGAACAACATACGGGCATGCCGATTGTTCTATTGTGTTTATCAGCCTTTAACTTAGATCTGATTAGATTTTGAGTCAAATCGGTTCAGTGGATCCTGAGATATTCAAAAAAACGTCCTCAATGTCACGTATTAACATAGGTAAAAAAAAATATAAATGAATTCTAGATGTTATAATATGAAAAAAATGTAAATATTTTTTTTCTCTAAAATGTATAGTTTTCGAGAAAAAAAATATTTTACTAAAAAAAATAAAAATTGTACGTAAATCAAGGTAACCATGATTTTTGCTATATTAAGCTAGCCATCAATAGATCACCAAACAAAAAAGAGGGCCATGCTTTTTTCAAAGAATAAAAATTAAATTGTGTTTTAAAGACCACCAACAGCTAAGGTTATTTGGGCCTAGTCAAAGAATAAAAAAAAGAGTGTTTATTTTTTGCAAATATTTACTAGGTGGGAAGTATAGGACTGGTCATCAGTCGAATTTTTAGGGTTATAATGGACTAGTTCTAGCTTGGTTACGTGATCTGGTTCCCGTATTATTTTTTTTTTTCGAAATGCCCGCCAACGTACATTTCAGTCAACATTCCCAGGGGAAAAATGCATATCACCTTTTTGTAACAAATCGAAAAACCCATTTTTACAATTTATGCATATCTTTAGAATATTTTAACATATTAAAAAAGTATTTGCTTCTTCTATGTAAATCATATGCCGAGTCATATGCCATATCTTCAAATTTAATTCTTTGTATTTTTAGTAAAAGTCGAAATATTTATTTTTCGGACATACTGTATGATAATGGAAAAACGAAAAGCTTCATTTAATGAACAAAATCACTTTTTCCTTATATGTAGGGAAACCGTTATTGGGTTAGGTTAGGTATATCGTTTCGATATCAATAAATTTATTGTACCTACTATATTAGGTACCTAAGAAAATCGAATCAAATTATTTAATTCATTACTGCTAAGACGATTCGTTCTATAATTTAGTTATAAGTAAATTGACTGATACTACTAAAATCAAAAAACTAAGAAACACTAAACTGTTTCTTTTTATTATTAAGTATTACTTATTAACTATGTCGTTGTAATTAAAATTACCGTTTGTGAGATAGAGTTTTGTGACGGACGGTGGACATCGTAGGTTCAGTAATAGGGTTCCGTTCGGAGATACGGAACCCTAAAAACAAAATTAAAGCACATATCTGCACTTCTGTGCTTGCGCCGACTTTTTCCGAAAACAATAGCCCATTTCCTATTTATGTGTTAAACATTCTGCCAAAATTTGATGTCCACTTAACCTTTTGTGCTGACAAACCATGATATCGAAATCTGGGGATGTAGTATAAAGTGCCACTTTAGACGAGGAGAGGAAGCCATTCAGGGGAGGGTGCATGCCTGTCTTATGCACATATGTCCATGCTGTGCATGTGCCCACGTTCTATTGGTCGCATCTTTGCGCATGCTCAATTGCGCCAGAGTCGTCCGCGTCATTGCGCATGCTTCATTGCTCGCACAGCGCTTGTGCAACTGAAGCGACCAATAGATTGTGGGCACACCTGTTTCCTCATCGTCCCCCCCCCCTTAAGAGCAACCACCCCTTCGCTTGTACTACGTTCCTATAGATTTCTATGTTTATGTGACAGACAAACAGACTATTTGCGAAAACACTTTTTTGCACTCCGGGAACCTCAAATATTGTGAAAAGTGAATTCTGACCTAAATTAGTACCGTTTCCCACTTATGAAGTTGAAATGGTAAAAATGAGTAAAACAACTGTGCTTTTGTAATCGAGTTTTTTATATTATTTAAGCAGTACGCCCATGGATATATGGTTACATAGCCAGTATTAATTTGCGGAAATGGATTGCTATTTAAATAATAATCACATTCGGTTGAACTGCAATGGGGAATTATCATAATGCAGGATGGCTTCATGTCACCGAAATCCAGCTGAATCATTTTTAGGGTTCCGTACTGAAACGGAAAAAACGGAACCCTTATAAGATCACTCGTTGTCCATCCGTCCATATGTCCGCCACAGTCAAATTTCTCTGGAATAGTCAAAGCAGACGGTCGTTTGTTTCCGTCTTTTCAAAAACCTATACTTACAGTTTAAACTATTTTTTATACGACTTCAAAAACCCGTATATACGTTTGGCATGGATCTTTCTTACCTTCTTTCTTGTACCCTTGTTGTTCTACGCAACGTAGAACATCACAACAGGTACCTATCAACATAATCCTGGAATGGCAGGCAAGATGGGACAACGCGACCAAGGAGCCACGGCAACGACAAAGGCAACAAGTGTTTAATAGATAGGTCTCATACTATCCCGAGAAAAACGGCTGATAAGGCCATAGCTCCCCTTCCGCGAAGTTATGAGAGAACGTCGGTGCCACGGGAGGGACAAAGGAGTGAGATGGAGGAGGTTTTAGTGGGAATGGGGTATGGCCCCGAGTCCCACACTACCCAGGGTCATCTTCCCTGGGTGTTGGTAAGAAGAATTTCCCCTCCCAAAAAAAAACCAATACATATTCAGCTACTCCCAAGAATGATCTGTAATCTGATCTTGATCCGTTATCGTGTTTCAAAATGACAAACGTTTGCAAAGTATTAAAAAATTCATAACTTCTCTTCTATTAGAATAGTAGGACAGTGGGACGCCGATATCGAATTGCTGAGCTACCTTTTAGGAGTGTTGTTAGATAGAATATTGCAGCCCAGAAAATTTTTCTCTAAAACTCTGAAAAACTGAAAAAAAAGTAAAATGTGAGGATAGTAAAAATTGTGAAAAATAAATAATTAAAAAAAATTTTAACCGACTACAAAAAGGGCGTCAGAATGTCTTCAAACAGGATAAAATAATTTTTTCTCTCTTTTTACTATCACTTTCTCTTACCTACATCCAATTGGAAGTCAGCATAAATAAATAATACCACTGACTTCCAATTATTGAATTCGGGTTAGGAAACGTGATTGTAAAATGAAGAGAAAAAATATTTTATACTTTTTAGAGACAGATTCCTTGTTTGAAGTAGGTTCTATTTTTTTAAATTATTTTTATTATCTGGTTACGATTAGGTTAAAAGAAGGTTTCCATCAAAACCGACATTATCGCAAATAAACTCACAGGTACTAGCTAGTTCTCTCATATAAGGCCAACAGTTCACTTGTCAAGTAACGTATATGTAACAATAATCGTATCTTCATTTGTCCAGCCAAATGTGGCCTCTGGCCTCTTCATATCCTTGTTAAAATCATGTTGACAAAGTTAATGAATGGTTTTAACAACTTCTCTTTTGGTTTTCCTCCCCGGGGTATTAAACAATGGTGGTTATAAAAATAATTGCACTCCACCCCCCGACCCAACGCATGTGTACACATATTATACCTACATATAGACTGTCAGTTTGATCAAAGTACATAGCTGTTTTTACGTTGTTTTAACATATTATAAAAGTCAAAATTTGTACCTATCTATGTATTCTTGGTCGATTATAACCTTTAATCGATTTGAAAAACTCTGTTATACGAATCAGTGGCGCTTCAGTTCGACTGATGACTATTGTACTACCGATTTAGGTTCACTGGCGTATAACTATAGACAATTACCACAACCATAGACAATAACAACAAGGCGTATGTATTAGCCTAGCGGCACTGGCGAGAACTAATTGTGCTAACACGGCACACGGTGAATGGTCCCTAGGCGGATGGGGGGAGGTCAGGGGCATTCCGGCGAACGGCGACGCGCGTTCCACACGTGTATAACTACGTAGCTAATAAAAGTGTATTTTTACGGCCAAAATAAAACGGTATAAATAATTTCCGTAACAACTCTTTTATTTTGTAAAAACCCTCTTTTTCCCGAGTACACAGGATATATAATATACAATTTGTGCGACTGAGAGATAATACCGACTTTATATAGTAATGCTGGCGAAATCAGAATGAATATTTATTATAAACTCTTATATAGTTTAACTGATACTCGTGTTTTTGCATCTGTGAAAACTTTTTAAGATTACTTGGATGAATTTTACGTAAAAAAAAAAATTCTAAACAGAAAATTACAAATTTTCATATAAGATATCGCTTTTCCAAAATATTGTATTTGGCATGTCGCTGTAATTTAATTTTACGTTTATAATTAAAATAATTTAAATCACTGTTATCATTAGTCTTCAAAATAACTATCCAAGTTCGGTAGTCTTAAGTCAGTGGACAGCCGTTATATTTTGTATACAGACAAACTTATACACAGCCACCTGTATTTTTGCGTTTAACACAGATGTCTCATTTTAAAAACATGTGCCAACATTATTATCTTAATTGAGTCACCTCTATGTGTTTAAAGTCACGCACACACTCCGAGATACTCAAAGCTGCGTTTAGATAAACTCAGAATAAGTATCTACCGGAATGAATGTGTTGTGGTTTTTTGTGACGTACTAACATCTTTTTATGACAACAATTACATTTGCGACGACATTTCTTTTTTTTATCTGCATAATATGATCAAGTTAATGACTACAAAATGTAATTTGATTTGCTTTAAATACTATAAAGGCCACAGACAAGCAGGTATCGAGTTTTTTTCTGGAATGTTTTCTAAGGTATAATAGACCATTTCCAGATGATCACATGACCTGGATTCCGTCAGTTTTTTCCTTAATGTTTATTACTATCAACGCTCTAATAAATATGCAATTTTTTCAAAAATAGTTAACTTTAACTCGAAAACTACGTATAATTTAGGTAAAATGTAAAAATGTGATAATATATCTCTCTAACGAAATTTGAGACAGTATGACTGAAAGTTCATAATATACAGGGTGTCCCAAAATTGCTGGGACACAGAGCTAACACGTGTAGTATAGAGGTGAAAATATGTCGATTGGACCCAATTTATTTATATACCAAAATGTACAGTTTGCCCGTGAGAAGAGTTCAAAGTTTACATAAAATTTTGTATATAAAATTTTGTATTACGATTTTATTAAACTTGTACTGTTAGCATTATTTAAGAAAACATTTTTTTCCTTCGGAACTATGCGGAGTACGAAATTTTTGCTAGAGTAACAAAATGAAGATAATTAATCAGTCTTCTCGCTAAAAAATTTGAGAACCGTATTACCACCCCTAAGAAAGTTCTGAAAAAAATGTCATGGAGTGAGGGTGGTTTTAACCCTTCTACAATTTCTTTTGGGTTTCTTTGATTACTGAAAGAAGAGTAATCCCCTAAAATGCACTTTTGTCAAATTTCATTAAATTTGTTTCACTCATTTCTGAACAGCGTACAAAAATGTGTTTTTTTATGTAAACTTTGAACTCTTCTCACGGGCAAACGGTACATTTTGATATATAAATAAATTGGGTCCAATCGACTTATTTTGACCTCTACTACACGTGTGTCCCAGCAATTTTGGGACACCCTGTATATCGGAATTATTTTCATTAAAAAGAACAAATTCAATATTAGACTTAGCTACAAATTTTCCAATCCTTCCTACTAATTTTGTGAGACACTTGTATTATTAGCTTTCCTGGGCAACCCTGCTTATTACATAATATAGCTTCTAATAAAAAGTTAATATTAAATTTGGATAATCATTCACCGTTCGCATAACTGTTTTGTGATTTGGATAATCGATGCTGTACTGTACTTTTCTGTTTCACCTTGTATGTCGTGAACTCGACTGGTCATTGGTCAACACATGTCCAGAGTACCTCTAATCTCTTTACACGAAATTTTATCTCAGTAAATTTTCGGGAGTGTATGTATTGTTATTGCGTACATAATATTATGTAATAAACATCAGACATGGCGCCGGTTGGTGAGCGTGGGTGTGAGGGCGAACGAGCGTGAATTCTACTGTGTGTGTGAGTGTGTGTGTGTGTGGATGTGTTTATTATTTCTGGCGTTTGGAGCTTTTTGTTCGTTTGTAAACTTTTATTCGTATCATTCCGACACAAAAAGTAGCTTTTCACAGTGAGTTCAATAAAACCCATCATTATTATCGATATTCGGGAGCCAATAGGATACAGGCACCGGTTGGCCGATCAGTCACCTTTAATAAACCATTTTTATTGTATTAATTACGATAGAATAAACTACTACATAACATATTATATTACATACAATTATTTTAAATTTTTACCTTTTTTACTTCCCACATCTACTATGGTAGAGAAGTAATGGATTTAGTCCGAAAAAAATATGTTTTCGAAAAAAAAATATTTTACTAAAAAAAATAAAAATTGTACGTAAATCAAGGTATATAACCATGTTTTTTGCTATATTAAGCTAGCCATCAGTAGATCAGTAGATCGAGCGTCTATAATTCACAATTCATTCATTCACTAAACAAAAAAGAGGCGCCATGCTTTTTTTCAAAGAATAAAAAAGAGTGTTTATTTTTTGCAAATATTTACTAGGTGGGAAGTATAGGACTGGTCATCAGTCGAATTTTTACCAATAATATATACTCTATCGGTGCAAAGAGAATTAAAAAATTGTTAATTTGGAAGTAAGTGACACATCATGTAACAAATATGTAAATCATATGCAAATAAATATTTTCTAGATGCACCAACAAGGTATGTTATCGATAATATACGAAACTAAAGATTTTAATAAGATATAAGAATTTTTGACAGAAGGTCTTTAACTTTTATATACAGACTAGTTAATTTTTTCAGGATTATCACAAACATTTAAAAAATAAACTTACAAAAATAGTACAAAGAAGTTAAATATCATGTTATATACAAAAAAAAAAAATAACCAAGACATATTGTAACAAGAAGAAAAATATAGAAAAATTAAAAAGATCATGCTAATCTGTGTCGTAGTCCAGGTAAATAGACAGTGCAAAATTAATACAAATGCATCGATTTAAATTTTAAAATTGTTATATGCTACAGCAATTACTATTTCCCTCGTTCGTTCATAATCGTTTAATTATTCTCTGCACTGATCTCTAGATGCATTCAACCCATAAGGACTGTAAATCCAGTTAGTAAATAGAGATCAGCGATTACTTTTGATGTAAGGTAATGACCACGTTATTTTATACTACACTCTCTCTCTTTCTCTCTCTCCCTCTCTTTCTAAAATCTAAACTCTAAAGAATGCCTCCAGGTGATAATTTCTGCGGTTGATTCGTACCAACTGTATAATATGAACAGGGGAACGGCAAAACACACAGAGTCTACAAGCGTACAGTGCGTTAAACATGCGTCAACGCACTGTAATGAGACAGTGTTTTTGTTTTTGTCACAGCACTGTTGCCACATTCATCATAAAATATGTACCTTCCTTCACATGTATATATTATTCATATGTGTGTTGACTTTACGCCAGCCATTTTTGTATAAAATCCTTTTAACGTCAGCATAGTATCAAATGTACAAGGCATTTCTCTTTTAGGATTTCTGTAAGATGTGACTAGGTACTTTATCTTTCAGCTTAGTATAGAAATAACCTCATTTCAATGAACGTTCCAAAATTCATGGTCTATTTATCTATTAGAATAGAATAGAATAGAATAGAATAGCTGAATCTTCTTAACTTTTTAGTTTATACGTCTAAAAACACAGGGCTTGAGAATGGACGAACGTGTAGCAATGCTGTTGTTTACATGGCGTTGCTATGGTTCCTATATTACAAGTCCCCAGTTCCCGGGTTCTCGCCCGAGAGCTGGTAAAAGTGCCAATTGGATTTTCAATTTATTATTAAAAAAAAATAATGAATTGAAAATATGAATTGGTGCTAGGCCCAAATAACCTTAGCTGTTGGTGGTCTTTAAAATACACACACAATCTAAAAACATAACTATGTTATCAGTTTTCCAATCGCCGGGGTTATCTGGATCTATTATCGATTTATATTTTTAACAATACATTTAAAACTTTAATTGAAATTTTCACAAGTTTGTACCTCAGAACAGTTTGTTGGTATGTACAATTACTGAAGTAATTCGAGACGTGCGAGGAACAATAAATCACATTGAGGTCATATAATTTGAACTTCATTTTAAATACCTTGATTTTTCATAACCGCTTTGGAATCTCTTGTAACATCCAGGCACACAACAAGACACCATTTTTTTCAATAAAACACTTTATCAAATAAAGAGTTTTTTACATTACAGAATGACTAGTGAACATAATGTACCTGACAGGTCGTACTTTGGTGTACATTTGTGGTTTCACAAACGACGTGATATGCTTTTCTATCTGTTCTGAGGTTTGTACTAAGACAAGCTATAGAAACACAATTTTAATAACGACATCTCTACTATATAGTTAATTTTTTAACATTTAAGAAATGATAAAAAAATAAATAACAGTCTAATAAAAATTTCAAATATTCATAGAAAACTTGTTCTACAAAAATAAGCATATTTTTATATTCTTTCTTTCTTTATAAATAATAAAAGCGTGTTAAAAAGTAGTTTGAATAAGACGAACCGTAAATTACTAAGAATGAAAGCTTTTAACATAAACAAAAAACTATATTTTAATCAACTGCAAGCTTTCAATTATTAAAATGTTACAGTTAAGAGCCCTGTACACTCCACTTAGCCTTCATACTATTAAATTTCGGAATCAAAAAGAAATGTTGACATTTTTGATTTTAGAATATTTTATGATATAGTTTAAAAGGTTTCAAATTCAAACAGTTAACATATCTTCTCTTCTCTAAAGAGTACCTATAAAACAAAGTCGCTGTCTGCCTCTGTCTGTTTCTCCGCTTACTTCTTCTAAACCACGCAACGGATTTTGAAACGTTTTTCACCAATAGAAAGAGCGATAAACGAGGAAGGTTTGGTATATAATTTGTAAATATTAAAAATGGCTGAACTATTACGGTGTTTTGTTAAAAAAAACTGTTTTCGTACGCTTAATCATAATTTCATACCACCCGGGCGTACCGGGACGAGCCGCTAGTAGGTAGGTATCTAAAATACGTATAGGTATCTGGTATATGTATTTTATACTCCTTTTAAAATTTAAACATTAATTCCCAAAGTTAAAAAACCACAACATTGCGTTCCCAATACAGCATTATTTATCTCTGACTAAAATTACTATTTGGCAGTCACTTGCTTTCTGATGGCTTTCATACTAAATTCAACAAAAGAATTAGGGGAACTTTTACGAAGTCAAATATCATTAATTTTCAAACTCATGTAACTGCGAAAAAAACAACTTGTATATATTTTTTTTCTCTAAAATGTATAGATTTCGAGAAAAAAAATATTTTACTAAAAAAAGAAAATTGTACGTAAACCAAGGCAACCATGATTTTTGCTATATTAAGCTGGCCATCAGTAGATCACCAAACAAAAAAGAGGGCCATGCTTTTTTTCAAAGAATAAAAAAGAGTGTTTATTTTTTGCAAATATTTACTAGGTGGGAAGTATAGGACTGGTCGTCAGTCGAATTTTTTTTATTGTTTTTTTGTTTAGATGTTTAATTTCAGGAACTTCATTTTATTTTCGTATCATAGTATTCACGCGATCGAAGCCACGAGACGCGAGTAAAGACGAGTCTTCTATACGTCGGACGCACGTACAGTAGAGATTCTAACAAACAGTCACGTGGTGGCGTACAGAGCTCTTAAAAAGAAGGAAATTTGCCACACAAAAACACATTCGCTAAAAAGTAGAACAATGTAAGTGTAGCCTGCACGTAATATACAGTATCAACAAAGGCTCCCGGAAAAATATTAGCCTTTAAATTATGTTAGCTCGTCTCTAGAGTTTTACTGAACAATTTTAAATTCACTTCTGGAAACTTTTCCACTTGCATGATATGAATATTTTTTCTGGTTGAAATAAATCGCGCTACGTGGCTCATGGACGTTGCATAACCATACGCGCATAATATACGCACATTTCTACACGCTGGAACGGGTCTTTCTCTACCTTTTGTCTTTAAATATGGGCGCTGGTTTTGTAAACTGTAACGGCTGTAAGCGCTCTATTTGTTTATTAGCTTAAAATACAGTCCTTGATATTTCACTGCATTTAGAATATATTATTAAAACTCGATAATTGTGTAGTTATAATATTATATTAAAATATAAATAGATGTTTGAATTATAAAATTAATAAATTATTGGTATTGTCTATTTTTTCCTTTTACAAAATTTATCAGCAACCAACGTTTCTGCATGCAATTTTTTCTTTTATCAAGGCCTTAATATTTATATTACAAGTTTTTGATATGAAAGAATACCTATGTATGCATCCGAAATTAATAATTAAGACTCTGATAAAAGAACCAGTTGAGTTAAGAAACGCTGATGATGCAACATGTCAGATTGTATTAATTGTAGTTTAATAATTAAACGTAATAAATATAGTATTTTTTTAAATCAAAATTCTGATTTATAACTCGAACATAATTTTTTTTCTTAAATTTGACAAAAGAAAGTACGAAGAGCAAATAGAAATATGCAGGTTGATACAACTAGCCGCCTAGCGGCGTTTCAAGCACATCAAGATTGCGATTTATTCCCAAATCTTCCTAACGAGATCGAGTCGATACTATCGAAATTACGAAACTAGCAAAACCGAAATAGATACCTTCCTAATTAGTGTTGCCGTCAGACAAGACAAGACAAGACTTTCAAAGTCTTGTCTTGTTTTGAAATATCAAGACAAGACTTCACATAAGTCTTGTCTTGAAATATCAAGACTTCACTAAGTCTAAGTCTAGATTAACAAACTCTTGTCTTGTCTAATATCAAGACTCTAGATTATTTTCAAGAGTCTAGATTAGTAGTAGTCGGTAAAGTAAACCTTTACATACTATTACTTAGTTTATCTAGACTCTTGAAAATTGTCTAGAGTTTTGGCAAGAGTCTTGATCTAGATAAAGCAAGTCTTATATTGTCTTGAAAATTTCTAGACAAGACAAGACAAGAGTCTAGAAAGTCTAGATCTAGACGGCAACACTATTCCTAATCTCGGTTTCGTTTGGCGATATCGAAGTGATAGCGCATAAAGTTTCATCAAAATTGGTCCAGCCGTTCTCGAGTGATATTCAAACAATCTGGAAACATAAACTCAAAGGTCCCGAAAAACTCTCAAGAAAATTATAATATTTTTGTATTGATTGTGAAACATTCTGTATGAGCAGCTTTGCCTAAAGCCATCTCTACACACCTATACCCATGTGCGTACTTGACTGATATAATTATTTTTGCGCTCTAGGCTTAACATCAAAAAGTGTGTCATCAGCATATACTAAAATATCGCCTACCCCATACCTACAGTCCTGTATTCATTTGCGTTAAAAATAAACGTCCGCGGGGAGTATCGACCATTTAAAATAACTGAATTACAAAACAATCTTTTTTTAGTTTACTTTTTTAGTTTACTTTTTTTTAATTAAAAAATGAAAACTCAAAAACAGCTGATAAGTATTAAAGAAGCTATAAGTATAGAAATAGTACTTTTAGATAAGCCGGCGATATTGTGTCTCTCAGTATGGCACGGACCTCAAGAAATCAAAACTAAAACCATTGTTTAACATATTACTAGAAGATTTTGATCCTTATGAGCGTAAATGAGGCCACTTTTTATAGAGGCAGCTAGACGTCGCACTATTGGCCATCTGTTGACTAGCATCCTAAGTTTTATTATTTAATCTTTGAGTACAGAATAATTGTAGAGTTTTCAGAAGTGAGTTGTGTTGACAATCGGCCATCTGGTGACTAGCATCGTAATTTTATTTAAGACAATCTTGCGTCATTGGTTCATATTGCATAATATTTCGCGGTTATATTAATAGACAACCCCTAACGTTCTTTCGAAACGCCTCTTTTTTGAGATGTTTATATTCACGAGGAATATTATTATAAGTATATAGAGGCAGAACCATAAGTAAAAGATTTTTTATAAAAATTTGTTTCATGGAAGCTAATTGACAATGTTGTATCTTATGACCTTGTATTTTTATTATGTTAATCTGATAAATATTTTAAATTGCAATTTAGATAATCTGGCTGCCCGGTTGTGATCAAGTTGTCTACGAAGTATGCAATATGTAAATTTATGTTGTATACAATATATCTGAAGCATGTATTTTAAAATTTTTGGATAAGCTGCGATGTTGACTGGTTTATACATGGTCCGTACACAATATCACAATAATTAAAAGATGATAAAATGAGCGATTCCACTAAGTATTTGTCTATGTATAATCCTAAATTTTTGCAGTAGTCTACAGAATTAGTTTGATGACCAGACAGCGTTACGGCACTTTAGCCAACTGATTCCGGCTTTCTATAGACATTATATTGAATTTAATTGGATTTAACATTAGGGCAAGACTTTTGGACCATTCTGATATTTTATTTAATTTTAAACTTAATAATGTTAATCATTATTATGTCAAACTAAAAATATTCATACATAAGAAAATTAGATAATCAAATTCATTAAAGGGGCCTACACACGATCAGTTTAACTGCGCAGTTTAACCCTTGTGGCGTCATGTCTGAGCGATAAACTGAGATAACTGCATAGTTCCGACAAATTTTAACGCAGGCTTTTGGCCTGCGCATTTGACTCTACTTTGCACCGATAAACTGCGAAGTCAGCTCAGTTAATTGAACAGTTGGCACAGTCATGTAGTCTTTGGGTAAGTTCGGTTTTGCGCTCAGATCAATCTGAGCGCAAAACCGAACTTCCCTTTCTAGTCGTGTCTAGCCACGCACGTCAGCTCTTCAAACTGAGAACAATTGAGGAGCAAACTGAAATAGCCCACACACGGTACAGTTCACACAACTGTGCAGTTTGACTGCACAGATAAACTGCGAAGTTAAACTGATCGTGTGTAGGCCCCTAACGATTGGAAAAATTGTGAAAGATTTATTTTAAATTCTTTTATTTAACAACAAATTTTACAATCTTAATGAATTTGATTATCTAATTCTCTTAAACTGCTTGCTTTTGTTAACTAATTAGTATAAGTTGCTATGATAGACTAAGAGCGGATAACACTTTTTTGTGTGTTTTTAGAAGACTTGGAACTTTTTTTAAAAGATAACTTTTAAATATCTCTACAAGGGGTAAATAGTCTGTCATTCCAAACGCGGGGCAAAACTTTTTCTAGACTTTACTAATGATAAACACACATAAGTCTTTTTTCGCAAGAGTGAACAAAAAAATATGGGGTGGTTTTTCCCCGCGTTTGGAATGACAGACTATATACCCCTTGTAGAGATATATAAAATTCATCTTTTAAAAAAGTTCCAAGTCTTATAAAAACACATGAAAAAAGTGTTATCAGCTCTTAGCCTATGAATACATCAAAATATATTTTACGAGTGTTTGAACAATTTTTATTCAGAAACAAAGAAATATAAAATCAGATAGCGTTAACAGATAAATTATGTAACTAAACTAAGTTCACTTTATATAAGTTTTATACAGTCTCAACAAATTTCAAAACATTAAAATAATGTCAGCTGCGGCAGTGATGTAAATATCTTATATCATTATTTAGGATCAGTTAGAGGTAGCATTGACAATATCTGAGCTGTTAGTTCAACAATAATATAGGTGGAAGCACAAGTCAACAATGAGTTTGTGGGCCAGGGGAATGAAACGTAAGCGGGCAGCTATAGTATATTTTTCAGTACATGGAATCACTATCTTCCCATATAATATGTTAATCAATGCTAAAACTAGATTTATTTTTAACTAACTAATTAGGTAGGTAGTCGATAAAAATGTAAAATAACAAATAGGATACTAAAAACAAATTCTGTTAGGTTAAAAAAATATTTTTTAATTTTTAGATAGGGATCTTAAAATCGAATCATTCGTATCCAGTAAAAAACTGATTATAAAAAATTCGACTGATGACCAGTCCTATACTTCCCACCTAGTAAATATTTGCAAAAAATAAACACTCTTTTTTTATTCTTTGAAAAAAAGCATGGCCCTCTTTTTTGTTTGATCTACTTGATGGCTAGTAATATTATAGCAAAAATCATGGTTACCTTGGTTTACGTACAATTTTCTTTTTTTAGTAAAATATTTTTTTTCTCGAAAACTATACATTTTAGAGAAGAAAAATATTTACATTTTTTTCATATCATAACATTTAGAATTCATTTATATTTTTTTACCTATATGTTAATAAAAATGTTTTTTTTAATATCTCAGGATCCACTGAACCGATTTGACTCAAAATCTAATCAGATCTAAGTTAAAGGCTGATAAACACAATAGAATAATCGGCATGGCCGTATGTTGTTCCGTTTTTACGATATCGATGGCGAAAAATTGACCACACACACATACGCATACTCAGACATCAGTCAGAAAATGATCTTAAACGATTGCTATAGGATCTCAAAACATGAAGATCTATTAAAATCTCGAAATATTTTTTTCTGACTAAATCCATTATTTCCCTACCATAGTAGAGGTGGGAAGTAAAAATAAAAAATGTTGCAATAGTTTTATATTTTAAAAATAGCTGTAAATACATGGGAGCAACACCGATTGAGCAGCCTAATGGTGAGAGCACATTCTAGGAAGGTACTGGGTTGAAATTCCAGCGGAGGCAAAAATGGTTAGAACTTTTTCCTATAGCCTTCGCCAAAAAAAAGTAATTCCTGTATCGGCCACCTTGTTGAGAGTTTCCACGGTGTTCTTCAATAATTTCAGATACATTTCAAAATGACCACGCTCGAATTATTGCCAAACTCCTAGTTGCTTAACTTATCCCAATTTCCAATAATTCCTCCAGTTGATATTAATTAGTTGAAGTTATAAAATGTAGAAAATAATGGAAAAGTAGTAAATGGAAGAATAGTAATGGTGCGAGTAGTGTCTGGTGTAACATAATGTCGAGAAACGGATTTATTCGCATAATTATCTATTATTAGTTTTGGGAGCAAATGTAAGCATTAGGAAGTAATGTACACATAGATATATAACAGACATTTAAATGAAAGGTTAGTGACGTTATTATTTTCATATTTTCAAACGTTTCCATCGGGAATAAATCGGTTCACATTAACCTATAACGACTCCCTGTGTGTTTTGTGATCCAAACTAAATGTCACGCGAATACAGAAAATTGTGTTTTCTACTGAACATGCTTGTCTCACTGATCTCCAATGAATGGAGTTTAGATAGTTGTCCACTCTCTATACAATGCTTCAAACCTCTTTAGGCAGCATCTTTAGTGGGTTTAAATAGTGATCGGCGGTTACGAGATTTTTTACAATCGAAACAAATTATTGTAATCGTTCATAATAACAATCGAGTTCACAATCAACTCGGAGTTTGATTATACAATCGAAATGTTCGATTGTTCAAGTCGATTATTTGCCACATAGGTTATAGCAATAGCAGCGAATGAGAATACATATAATCGCGATTCAAGGTTATATGTTAGTCGACTGACGTTCACGCGACTCGTTGATTGTTTACTGTTCACACTGTACTCACTACTCTGTGATTTCTTCACTATTGAATTCGTATTACACGATTACTGCACAATCGACCATCGACTTAACCATAGTTGTTGAGTAATGAACGATTGTATATATTATGTGGCTCTTGACAGTGTACGATTCAGTACTATGCGACTCGGTCTCGGTGAACTATGAAACAACAGCAATCGAGTCCAAGTGATAACCATCGAGATGTTTGAACAATCGAGACAATCGACTAAAACATTTTGTAATCGCGCATCACTAGGTTTAAATAATTGTAATACACTTAACGTACGATATGTTATAAAATATATAGTAGATATATTTGTCATAACGCTTAATATATTTGACAAGCTGATCGCGCACAAAATATTTTGAATAAGTGTTCTTGTCTTAGCATAATATGTTACTCGAGAAAAAATAAGCTTTTAAACTTATATACCTACATTTTTAAATCGCTTCAGTAGTTCCAGAGATTAACTCACTAACCACGACAAACAAACAATCATACAAACTTTCCCTATTTAGGTACAATATTACTTGTGAGAATATCTGTTATTAAACAGACAAGGCAATGCTGAGAATAGCTGAGAACATTTTCGTTGAAGATGATATGTCATCAAATTAGATGAACGATCCAAAATAAATATTACTATTTACTATAGATTTAATCCCGTTCTATACTAAGTTCCCAGCGAAGAATCAGTTCGCATTGTATAATAAACAGGACGAAGAAGTAGGTAAATTTCATAATTAACAATATAGATTTTAATATTAATCCGTGAAAATATCATATTTTTGTGACAATACTTGCCCATTTTTATTTGATGTACGGTTTGATAATTAATGTCAGTTAATTCCAACAGCTCGGTATTAAAATCCCGCATAAATATGGCACCACACAAGTTAGTTTCACACAAAAGTCGCCAGTCGCAATCCATATATTAAATATCAGTAGTTTATCTTGTTAGGTTGACCGCACATCCATGGGTCATATCGACTAGTTTTTTTCAGATCTTTGTGTGAATGAAAATAATATCCATGTTATTGGTTTTTAGAGATAGTCGTGTAGTAGATTGTAACAGTCGGGTCAAGCCGAGGGTCAAGCAGTGGCGGATCATCGCATAAGAGCGAGTTTGGGGTTTTAATATTGCAAGCAAAAACACTACATTTTTTAGAGATAAAAAACTTTTTAACAAAAAAAAAACCTCCTTCAAAAAACCACTAAAAAGAGGAAAATAATGAAATTTTGAGGTCTGTGCCAATTTATTAAAATATGAAGTCGGTTAAAAAGTATAGTATAGTGATTAATATCTTCTTTTTAACCAACTTCATATTTTATTAAATTGGCACCGAGATTGGCACAGACCTCAAAATTTCATTATTTTCCTCTTTTTAGTGGTTTTCTGAAGGAGGTTTTTTTTTTGTTTTTTACTTTTTAGTGTCAAAAAGTGACATGTCAAAAAGTGACATTTACCTTAAAGAATCACACGCCGTTACTCACTTTTATTAAAATCACCGAAACTACTGTACCGATTTTGATGAAATTTCTATGAGACCAACCTGAAAGTATATCTTTTCAAATAAAATCGGTTTATAAATGAGTAAGTTATGAGGTAACAAACATAAAAAAAAATACAACCGAATTGAGAACCACCTCCTTTTTTTGAAGTCGGTTAATGAAAGTAGCAGACATCTAGTAAAGAATTGAGACGACATATTGAATTATCGAGACGAGATTTTTGGATTTTTGTCAAGAAAGGAGCCCTCGATAAATAAAAGACACACGAGAATGGTAAAATTTCTCGAGGATGAGAACGATATTTTCTCGTTAAGACAAAAAGGCATGAAAAATTTGACGTTTTAACCAACACCTACTCCTAAGGCGCACTTAAGAAAGAAAAAAAAAACTAGGGTGCGATTTTATGAAACCACGTTGCAAGTAAAACTTTACCCTAAACGCTTTTAACCCGAAATCGCCGAAAGTATATAATTTTGTTTACGTGGTTTTGGTAATGTAATTTGAACCCTGATCAGTATGGAGACGAACGTTAGAATTTAGATTCAATGGTCAATGGGTATTTGATGTACTGCTCGACTGAATATTCGTACAATATTAACTATGTAGACGTACAATACATAGTAATTATGAACATAATATCGCTGCTTTTCGATGTTGATAGTTGATAGTTTCCATTGGACGTGACGTGACGCTCAACATGCGTAACCGAACAAGAAAGAAACGATGCTAATAAATTTTCACTTTGTAAATTTTTCAATACTTTTCATTGTTATCCAGGTGTGCAAGCTTTCACGGCCGGCACTGTTCCAAGTCTTCATAGTTTCCGGGCTTGTAGGCCGTGGTCCGGTGGTATTTCTACCTGACGTAGACATTCTCAAAGGCGATGTGGCAGCGGTCGAAGTGTCCTCCTTGGCGTTTCACAGGTCACTGACCTGTGAGTCGCCAAGAAGGACACTTCGACCGCTGCCACATCGCCTTTGAGAATGTCTACGTCAGGTAGAAATACCACCGGACCACGGCCTACAAGCCCGGAAACCATGAAGACTTGGAACTTTTCATTGTTTCCTACTAGATTCAATAGAATTTGCGTCTCATACATAAAATGAATTTTTGTCATGTCGTTGTGTATCCGTGCCATATTTAATTGAAGATGAAGTCGAAAGAGTGAACTAAACCTGCTCTGCTCAAGTTTATGCGTTGTATTTTACAACCATGAAACTATTGTAACACACATAACAATAACATGGTATTAAAATGTTTTACCTTCTCTAATTTTCCCTTCACTCTTTCGTTTAGGTACTTCTAATTGTTAATAAAATCTTATTTCTTCTCCAATAACCGAGCACGATTTAATAGTGCAGCTGGAAGCGTTCTTGAACTTTGAACTTGTATTTCTCAGAGGCGTATCAAAAATTAATATTTTTTACAAAAAATTTAAATTCACATTACAGTAAAATCTTATACATAGGTACCTACTTAAAAATGTTAATAGTTGAAACTTTATTGACATGGGCGTATTGAAGGGGGCGTCATCCTTTAAGTAGATATAAATTACAATAAAAAAATTTTAAGCAACAAAAATTAGCATAAAGATCAGCATATAAGTCACAACGAACAGTAGAAATTAAATTTCAGAAATAAATTTACTAAATAATGTCCAAATATTAGACGAAACGCTATTTAATATCTGACTAAAAAAGCTTAATCAAAATTTTCGAAAATTATCAGTAATATCTAAAACTGCCAAAAATTTGAACCGTTTAAGTTTATCTTTCGATCATAGCTGGCCGAAAAGTTTCATGTAGACACATTAGACAGTGTAAAAAGTCGTCTCATAATCGTTCAAGTCGTTCTCGAGTAAATAAAATGCAAGGACAATAAAAAGTATGAAATAAAATAATTTAAAAAAATTGAATTGACTTTAAAAAAGAAATCAAAAAATATAAAATAATTTATCCTTTCGTTTTACAATCACCTTCCCTTCGACGTAAATAAACTGTAAGTATGACTATAATAAAGAAATGAAATGTAGGTAGGAAGGGTGATTATTTAATTATAAAACAAAGGAAAAAATAATTTTATCCTATTTTCATATCTTTTTTGAAGTCTGTTCAATTTATTTTAAATTATTTTTATGTTTATGTCAACCTAGTTAGTTTGATCAGAACATTTTCAGTTTTAGACAAAATTATACAACATTTTAAACCCAAAACAAATTACATTCCACTCAGAATTACAGGGCACACCACAAATTGCACTATTGCAGATCACGTATTTCTGAGTGTACATACACAATAATAATAATAAGCGTCCCATTTGCTTTGTATACGTTTAAATTTCACTAGTTTAAGTTCCCTAATAACATCCTTTCTTCATTTACTTAACGGAAACTTGCAGTACCGGAAGTGGTTCCTTTACTTCCTTCCTTATTTACAGGTTGCAACAAAAAGAAAAACACCGGCCGCTTAATACTAAAACCTTCCGACAACCTACAGTATTTGCTGTTATAAATGGTATACCAAATCAATTTTACGCTGACATATTTGTTAACGACTATAAACAACTTTTAGTTTAAAATTAGTTTAAATGATTAAATTATATTGACGTTTCCACTTTTTATCAAATTTTGTAAATTCGATCCTTTGCAACCGAATTTGTAGACATTTTAGAAGCACGTTTTGATTTTCGGTATCTCGGGCCCAAAAAATTGTTCTTGGTTATTCGACTTCATTAAAACAACTTTAAGAGTAGAACATAATGTAGATAATTTAAACATAAAGGAGACATGTCAAAAAACCCTATATTAATAAAATAATTATTAAAAGTTAACCTTAAATGTGAACGGATTAAAAAAAATATAAAAAATGGCTCTCAATTTTTAACCACAACTTTTTTTATGAATCATCCTGTATTGGAACATTTAAATAACAAGGATATTTAAATTCTCTCTTTCTCCGGTTTATAGAGAAAACTGTCTTTGAAGTAACTAACTCTTCACCGTACTTCGTGGCCCCTCCGTTTCCCCCTCGCGCCGTCGCGTCGTCAAGTGAGAAAAACGACATTGAGCATAAATTAAAGGGAAATGCTTAACTTAACTAAC
This sequence comes from Mongoloraphidia duomilia, assembly GCA_039654895.1. Taxonomy (NCBI): domain Eukaryota; kingdom Metazoa; phylum Arthropoda; class Insecta; order Raphidioptera; family Raphidiidae; genus Mongoloraphidia; species Mongoloraphidia duomilia. The sequence goes on along the minus strand of CM077524.1, from coordinate 42,060,331 downwards.
TTATTCATTTCATCTGTTTTGTCGCCGACTGAAGCTTGCAACTGTATAACAAAGAGTGACGACAGTTATTGAAGTTGGTTTTTAATTTCACTTACTAGACTCCAGACTCGACTCTTATTTGTGTTGACATACCGTAAACTGAGTTATTTATTATTGAACTAATGTTCTGACAACCAGATCCGGCTCTAAATTTCCCCCTCATTCGAAGTGCAAAGGATGAAAGATCAAGGCCACATCACTATTGGGATCCGTCAAATGAGCATATGACATCTGGTAACAGAAAATTGTACTCAAAACGAGGGAAAATTTTACATGCTAACAGTGCAAATTTATTGTGAAATTGTTTATTACAAAAATAAAACAAGTAAAATAAACAAAAAGTTTATCGAAAATGGAATTCGCGACGTTTTCTAATATAATGGCATTAAACACTATCAGTTATTGCCTTGTAAAATTTACTTTCCAGCGAATTATTTTCTAATGACATGTGGAAAAACTGAATTTATGAATTAAAAAAATATTTTATATTAATTATAAGATATACTCATTATCATACTATATTACAATAGTTAAATCTCTGATGATTGACAAAATTATGTGTATAAAAATATTTTGAGGTTAGTAACTTACCTACTTATTACAATATAACATATTATATTGCAGTTATGTGTTTACATTATACACCTAACCCAGCCTTAAAGGATCATTGAACGGATAATTAGTTTCGTGGAGATTTTCTTTTAATTTTGATGTTTTTAAGCAAAATACCGTAAAGATTACTATTTTTGACAGCTCATTTTTCACCCATCTGACGGATCCCAATAGTTGTGAAATATTCTTAGTTTAAATAATACTGTCTATTCCATCATGAATTAACTCTTGGATCAGAGGAAGTGAAAGATAAACAGAGTCAGCGAAACGTTGCAATTGATGATCAGTTATTAAACACTGTTTATCTTTCAACTTCCTCTGGTTCAAGAAATTTAGTTTATTTATTTTTATTTATTGTAACTTATAGACGCGTCGACAACTTAGATCATTAGCGTCTTGATTACATTAAATAACAACACATTTAAAACTAAATGACATCACAAAACATCCATGAGTGGAGGTGGGATTCGAACGCACGACAGTCTGATCTAGAGGCCGCGACGCTAACCACTGGACCACACTGTCCTCTAAGAAATTTAGTTTATTCTTACTTAATTTGTTAGGAAACAGAACACTATGGTGTAATTAGAAAATCGACACAGTGAGATATAATTTTTGAAGTGAAACTTCTTAGCTTACAATGCATAATTTGTCGTCACGGAAAACTATTTTAAATATTATTTAGCTGATTCGAATTTTGATCCTCAATCGAATGCTTTCTGCAATCCAAAAACAGTCTAAGAAAAATTGTCGAGCCAGCCCTGGTGACATGAACTCATTCTAATTTCGCTAAATGCCATGTTCGTGGTTGCTGAACTTCTATCTTTTACGAATAACAATAGAAAGAGTTTTAGGTATAAACGTCATTTATTCTGTATTGTCAAAAAGTTATTTGACATCTGGCAACATTTAAAAAGAAAAAAATCATCAACCCTATCTGATAATTAAGTCGGAATAATAATTTATCGCAACAAATGAAACATTTAGATCTGTATATTTCTGGTAGAGAAGATGACCATTGACCATATTATTTTTAGTGTAAAGAGGTTGTTAACATCCAATGGTACTTTAACCTGAAATACCCAGTTTCAAGCTTGTTGAGTTACCGCAATTTATTACTGTTCAGTACCCACAAGTGACACTCATTTATTTATATTTTTCATTCCGCCAGAAACATGCTGTTAATTGTATTCTCTTATAATAATATTTCATATTAAAATAAACCCATGCTTATTTTTTTAATACATGGTAATTACAAAGCAAACGAATACTTTAGATGACATTAAGACATAGCGCAGCAATTGTAATAATTAAAAAATGTTAATTACCTAATCATAAAACTTGAAATTCACGTAAGTTAAGAGATCTCTGATAATTTTTTTTCTAATGTTGCCTTATTTCTGTAATAAACCGATTTAAGTACAACTATTATGGGAATTTAATATTATACTTGTATTTTCATATACATATTTTTAATGGCATAACTTCAATAAAGTAATAATTCAAGTACCTATAATATGTAATCATATTTTTATGAACATTATAACAGACGATACATAAAAGTTCTGTCTTTACATGTTATTCTTTTTTTTTTATTTGGAAACGAAAAAAAACAAATACACTTGGCTTCTGTGGCCATTATCGCTATATATATATATATATAGTGGTATTACATAATTAGTGTAGGTATGTTACATGTGATTACAATATGGTTTGTGAATTATCTTGTGGTAAGTATTGGTATTTACATTGGATGACTATGGTGAATATTATAATATATTGTAAGTATAAATTTATATTTTGTTAATTAAGTTTGTTATTTTTAAATAGTTAATTAATTTTGTAATTTTTTCTGGTTTATTTTCTAATATTTCTTTTATGTTGCAGGACATCTTCAGCTGTTTTCTATGTTATTCTTAAATTAAGATTCTGGTACATAAATAACAAACGAACGCGCTAACGTTAGCGAGTGTCCGTATGCCCCCACATCTATTTACCATGCAGTTATACCCTACTTTCAAATATATTTTTAAGTTTTAATTCTTTCAAGTATAATTATTACACTTATATAATATAGTTACATCTCTACATAGTATAAATTGAAGTCGCTTTTCGCGTCTGTCTGTCTGTTTAACCGCTAACTCCTCCAAACCACGCAACGGATTTTGATGCGGTTTTCACCATCAGTTAGATAATTTTTCACGGAAGATTTATATATATATTATAGCATAATTAATAAATAATAATAATTAATAATTAATTAATTAAATTCGTAACCCGACTGTAAGAATTCGCAACATATTTATATCATAAAAACGACCGTACATAACTGTTCCACTCGTAGCGTAGAGGTAACGTCGCAGCACTCTATGCACAGGGACCCGGGTTCGGAAACTAATGGCATCGTAGAATTTTTGGCTTTTTTTTCTAAATTCTACATGATATTTATTTATATATTTTTTTATTTCTGTTATATTCTTTCTTTGACAATAATTATAATTTTTTTGAAACTAAAAATTATATATAAAAGCGAACGAGCGAAGCGCGTGAGTAGTGTATTTATAATATTCAAGCGAACGAGCGAAGCGAATGAGTAGTGTATTGCACCCGGCTTTCTTAGCACCCGGGCGAAGCCGGACGGGTCCGCTAGTGTTTTATAAAAATAACAGCAATCTACACACTTTAACGTTATCGAGGGTTTAAATATTTTCACAAGTTTTAAAAGTTCAAAGTATAATAATCACAATAATAGTTACATATTTTTGAAAAATAACAACCAACTATACACTCTAACGCCATCGAGGGTCCATATTACGCCCCTATTTTTTTACCCCGCAGTTACCTTACTTTTAAAATAGGTAATATGTTCTTTAAATAATCGTAATAATGTTTCGATTATAATAATTAAAATTGTTCAGATATTACATATAAAATACAAGCAATATAATGGAACGAAAGACGCTAATTGTAGCTTAAAGGCGATAATACATATATTTAATTAGAAGATGCACAATGACAGGGAAACCACTCAATGTGACAATAAAGACGAAACAAGCTGCTTTAAGCAAGGCACAGTCTGAAGTCTCTGAAGTCATATTACCTATCATACACCTTGAGTCAACACAAACGATCACATGACATCCTTACCATATTGTAATATACTATAGCTTTTCCCGCAGGTTCTCTTGAGTGAATGTCGATTTTTTCCTACAGAATCATCCACGTTAATGTTGGTTTTGACGAGAACCCTTTTTTAGCTTGATCTAAAAAATACTCTATACCTACTTTAAATTTGGATATCAACTGATAGTTTACAAAGTTTCATCAAAATCGACCCAGCCGTTTTTGTATGATTTTGGTCAACAGACAAAAAAAAAATTATAAATGTCTTCTCCCGTGTAGGTATCATAGAAAATACCTAAATGGCATGGAGTAATGCGAAATTGCGACTAAGTGTGCTATGTGTTTTCGACAAACGCGTATTCGTGATGCAGTTGTCTATTTCAGTGAATAGTGTGCGGCCATACCATAGAGATATTATAGATAGAGTAAGAGAGCCACAGGCACAACTGTGACAGTGTCACCTTGGAAAAGAAAGATAGAAAACGAAGCAGTTCTCTTTTCAAGTCTTCTGACGCATTTGAAAATTTAAAAATTTATTGTTAATTTACATCTGTAACCATGGTTATGTATTTGTGATAGAAAAAAATAGAAGAACTGCTCAATTCTCCATCTCTATCTTTTGCATCCACACTTTTTTGGGTGGCTTCCCTATTCTATCTATGATATTTCTATGAGCCTTACACTGTTGGTAGCTGCATCTGACTATCTATAAGCGACTTAATCGCACAATCGTAATACAAAATATAGCATATGTGCGCCGGCCCGAATTCAATTTTTGACGAATCCTGCTCACTGCTCACTGCTGTTTTGAACAATAATTAATATAATCTATGCTATTCTATGCTTGCAACCAGCGGAGGCTTTTAATATCCTACTAAATTTTATAAAATTTAAAAACAAAATCAAAAATTATTTAAAAAACAAATGGTTTTACTCTATTGAGGAATTTTAAATAATAATTTTAACGACCTCTTAAATTGATAACTGTGTATTTTATTATTGTTTTTTTTTTTGTCATTGATTTGTGTAAACTTCGGTATCAGCATTAATAAAATCTATCTATCTATCAAGAAATATTATGACGTATTAGAAATACCTTGTATTATGTCCGTCTTGTAACTTCTTGTGATCACTACGCGTTTCAGCAACGAGTTGCCATCTTCAGGTGTGGTTAATTATTTTTAAAAAAACACACATTGAGTATTCGTACACTATATAATATTATTGTAACGTTTTTCCTCTTGTTTTTATTATATTTTGAACGTTAGTTTTAAAATTATTATTATTATTATTTAAAATTATACTTGATCATATACATAATATATTTTAATTTAATGTTAGTAAAGCGTACCAGAAGTCGATTTTAAATATTATTTAATTATTCACTTTTTTTTATAAATATTAGAACGAAAAAAAAAACTATTAATATTTCTAATATTTTCAAGTGCATTTTAAGTTCAGCAGTTTCTATTTAAAAAAATGAGAGATGAATGAATTGATTTTAACACGAAAAAAGACAATTTTAATGTCTTGACCTTAAGCAAGGTCGCAATCACAATCAGTTAGATAAATGATTGCACATTGCATAATTTCTTACATTTTATGAATAAAATTTTTAAAAAATATATAACTGATTTTATTTCAAGTTATTGTCAAAATTAATATTTTAACAATATGTTGCATTATGATGCTAAGCACTGTGTATTATGTCGTGGTTTGTGAAGAACTGATTTAAATTTCGAGATTTATTATTATTATATAGTGTTACGAATACTCAATGTGTGTTTTTAAAAAAATAATTAATTACACCTGAAGATAGCAACTCGCTGCTGAAACGCGTAGTGATAAATCACAAGAAGTCACAAGACTGACATAATACAAGGTATTTCTAATACTTCATAATATTCATATAGTGACTTGCTAAATGAATGTCCTGGAGCAGTGCGCTACCAGCTAAATCAACAAGTACCCAACCGCAGACTAAAACGTAAACTTCCGCATGACCTAATTAATAATTAGTTAACAATAATTCTATCTCTAATCACATAGTGCTAGTGTCGCGTGAACAATAAGTTCTGACAGGGAAGCCTTCTGGCCGACCCTTAGTGTTATTCTGTATAAGTGACGTTTATAATATTAACTCAGCTGTGAATGGCTCTAGTGTGCCGAACCGGCTTTACTAAATTAAAAAAAGAAAAGTGACTTGGAGACCCAACACTCTAAAAATGTATTATATCTATCTAGGTTAAGACTTTATTTTTAACTCACCTGTATGTTTGCTTGCTTGCTTGCTTGCTTGTTTGTCAGTTTGTAACCGACTTCTTTAAACTTGATTTTGACCAACTTTGAACGGTCAGATTTAGTTTAAACTTTGCACACTTATCAAGGACCGACGACAATACAATAATTCAATAAGTTTGTCCCATTATCCTGACCAGGATCTGCAGGACTAAAAAAAAAGCAAAAAACTTCAGATTGAACTGAAACTTTGCACACTTATCAAGGACCGATTACAATACAATAATTCAATAAGTTTGTCTCATTATCCTGACCAGGATCTCCAGGACTAAAAAGCAAAAATAAATTATAATTTAAAAAAACTAAAAAACACGCTTTAATGAACTAAAAAGTAAAAAATAATTAATTTTATTGTAAAAAAGCGTGGGGTGCTTTGTATCATATTTTCATACCACCCCACGCTTTTTTACAATAAAATTAATTATTTTTTACTTTTTAGTTCATTAAAGCGTGTTTTTTAGTTTTTTAAATTATAATTTATTTCTAAGCTGTTTTTCAAAATTCTTTGTATCACAAAAATGTCGCGTTCGTGGGACTCTATTGTTCAGTGCCGTTTCTGTATTGCACTGTGTCGGATCGAGGAGGCCGGTGAGATAAGTGTTGTTCAGGAGGGCGATGTGTGTACGTAGCTGTTGTATTCAGTAGTATTGTATAAGACATAAGAGGCATGTTGAGGGCGGTATATGAACAACGCGCCACTGAATGAGGCAGGGAATTGGGAATCATATGTATGCAGATTACCTCTGTCTGCTTTCTCGATCTCGGGCCGCGAGGCGTGATTCTAACGACGACCATTTTATACACGCTTTACGGTTCCTACTATATTATATCCTGTACTCGTTGGAACGTACAAATGCTCATAACGGAATGCGATTTGCTCAAATGAAGAGAATGGGGAAAGAACAGGGTATGTCACATTTTTTTGATTTTTGAGCTGTTAGTGCCATCTGATAGACCATAACCGTATTCAGCACTGGGTAAATTGTGGGATAAAAGAAATAGGTAGATCACCGTGTATTTTAAAACTAACAAGCCGTGAGGTGGGTCGTTTATTAGGACTAAAGTGCGACCCTTGAGGTCCACACGGCGAACTTCCCAGTTTGATAAATATTTAATAATAATAATTAAATTAGATATTACACTGAAAAGTAATCATTTTAATCATTAAAACATCGATAATTAAAAAAAAAAAAAAAAAAAAAAAAAACGGCTGAACCGATTTTTATAAAATTTATGTCGGATCAAAATGACGTTAACACGCCTCGATTGACACCCTTACGAAGTCGATATAATTTTTTATTCGCGAGATATTGTGTAAAATCTACTTTTTTGGAGGTTATTTGGTTAAGAAAAAAGAACGGCTGAACCGATTTTAAAAAAATTCCTTTCAGATCATATTTACGTTAATACGCGTCGATTGGCACCCCAACGTAGTCGATATCATTTTTCGTTCTCGAGATTTCGTCTTAGAAAGAAATTGACACATACATACGTACGTACGTACGTACGTACGTACGTACATACGTACACACACACACACACACACACACAGACATCTTTCTAAAAGTAGTGTAAAAATAGTGTAGTGACCTTGAAACATAAAATTTTTTTTTCCTTTTTGATTTCGATTTTCGGACCCATTACAATAACTTCCAATGGGAAGTTAAAAATTATTGGATGGCAAAAGAACAAGGAATGTAATTAACCTTAAATTCAATTTACTCAGCCATATGTCAGAAGAACATCACTTGTTTTTTCCACATTCCCTTCAAATTGCACCACGCATAGCCCATAGTGGAGGGTATGATCCGAAAATTTGGTCAAATCTATTGTAATCGTACATTGACCATTTTCCAATAGCAATTGTTTATCTATATGTATATTATTATATATAAAAATTATATCGACTTCGTAAGGGTGTCAATCGAGGCGTGTTAACGTCATTTTGATCCGACATAAATTTTATAAAAATCGGTTCAGCCGTTTTTTTTAAATTTTTTTAATTATTGTTAAAAATAAATAATAATTATGTTTTAATGATTAAAATGATTACTTTTCTGTGTAATATCTAATTTAATTATTATTATTAAATATTTATCAAACTGGGAAGTTCGTCGTGTGGACCTCAAGGGTCGCACTTTACTCCTAATAAACGACCCACCTCACGGCTTGTTTCATTTTTTGTCTGATATCTTTTGTTAAACGTTACCCTTTTATTTTTCTAAAATTTAACATTTATTTATAATTTATTTTTTATTTATTTATTTATAATAATACTCAACAGGACAAAATAGTCCCAATTAGAGAGTATAAAAAAATTGTACACAAGAAGAAAAAAAAAGATACAAAATAAGGTACTATTTAATATAATAATTATTAAAATAGACAATATACAATTAACATCACAACATCACAACATATACAATTAAAATCACGATGGCATGTTCGCCGACTGATTACGTTAAGATAAGAAAAGTATTTATTTGTGGTTTGGCTAATATTGTCTATTTTAATAATTATTATATTATAACCACAAAAAACTCAACTCTCATTGTTGTACTATTTAATAATTTTAGTGACTCGCGAGCTCGAATACCTATAATTGTTAACATAAACTTTGTTTATTAGTATTTAGTAGACTTCGTGTCCATATTTGTATAATTAAAGTAGTAAATTCGCAGGTATGTTGACAGTAAATAATAAAACAGACAGTTTTTATTAGTGTTGTTAGGGATAGGATATTTCGGGTCCGGATACGGATATATTAGGAGTCTTTTATCGGTTTCGGTTATGGATACGGATATGAAATTATTTCAGATATCCTGGTATTTATTATACATTATCTCAACACGAGCGAAGTCGGGTTTAAAGTAGCCCTATCCTTTGATTGTCGAGCGTCTATAATTTATTCCTATCCTTTGACTTAAGAAGTACGTGTACCAACTTTAATTAAAATCGGGTTAGAGGTTTAAAAGTTAAATGAACAGACAAACAGACAAAAAAATTAAAATGCCTAAAAACGATAACATTTCTTTAAAAAAGTAACTTAGTACTACAAGAAAACCTCCCTTTACAGTTTTATTATTTTGATAACAATGATTGCTGGTTAAAGAGCAAAAACTGCTAGTTGTGAACCTCTGGCCAACGTTTACCTCGACGTTTACCATGGCATGTAGATATAAGACAAGCTCTATTGACTCCAATACAACGGAACATTGCAGGGGCAGGCAGGTGGGCGGAACCCTATCTGTAAAGCCACTGGTATTATTGCAGATTGTCGAAGTCGACGTGTTGGAGCTCGACTTGCGCCCCAACAATCGTGAACACAAGGTAACTTTAGAATATTTCAATGATATACAAGGCTACCTAAGGATATCGAAAACGCGTAAGACATTTGTATATTTGAGATCCCGGTAGAATATCTATTTTACATTTTGAAAATATGTCAAAAAATTATATTGTGTCTAGAAGTGCATTATTACTTAAAAAAGTATTTATATCGTTGAAAAATATTTTAAAACTTTTTTTCATACACTGTACAGGATTTCTCACGACGAGCTGACAGTATCAATAACTTTCAAAAATTAGCAGGAAAGAATTTCAAATTGACCGTTAAGTTTTACCCTTTCAGTGAAAATATTGTTACTTTGTTTGTGAACGATCTGTATTTTAATGCAACACCCTATCTATTAGGTATTATATTTTTGAATTTTCCGAAAAATCATTTATGTACCCGATACCGTTCAGTTAATTGGGTATATTATATTTCGTGCAAAATTTTAGCCCAAATACACACACAGACATATTTCTAAAAATAGTGTAAAAATAGTGTAGTGACCTTGAAACATATAAATTTGTTATACATTTTGATTTCGATTTTCGGACCCATTACAATAACTTCCATAATGGGAAGTTAATAAGGCATCCAAATTGAATTTTATTTTAGGCCTACTGCAGATTTTTATTTTATTTATTTTATTTATTTCCAATACATTATCTACTATTAATTTTGTATACTATAGTTATTGTAGAGTTAGAGATATTTCCATTTCGTTGTGAGAAATCCAGTAGGTATATTATTATATTTCAACATCTATCTAAGCTAAATAATTTTAAAAAAACGTCAAAAATATAACATATTATATCCTGTTAAAAAGTTGAAAGTAGAATTTATTGTAATTATGACAAATGCAAATTTATTTTTATTACTGCATTATTCACATACTTTTTTCTCATCTCGAGAAAATATTTATAAGCATATACAAATGAAAAATTATTTTTAAAGTTTGTTTTTGACGCAGGTAAGTCAAATACACAAAGCGGAAACAAACTTTTTAATAGGTATCTAGTTTGCGAGTTTACCAAATTTATGCATTATATTTTACAAACATATTATGGTTATAGGGTCAGTGGCACACATTACCTGTGGGTGCGCCCCAAAATAGCAAATACACTATATTGTCGACAGAATCTTGCGCTGCAACCCGAGTTTTTGTTTTCAATTTTTTTTCATTTTTTTTGCAAATATTGACATTTTTTCTTTGTTCATAATATTATGAGAGTTTTCGAGGGAGTCTGATAAATAACTCCAAGGAGAGACGCAAATATAAATGCAAGTGAGAGGGTGCTACTGAGAAAGTTTGTGCACCCTTGTATTACGTACCTGCAAATACTAACTTTTTAAGGTCAATAGCTTGTCAAATTAATTATTCAACTGGTAAATTTATCAGTAACATTTAAAGGCGATAAAAACGGCCGATATAATGACAAATGCGACAAGTATAAAATGTTGACCTTAAATATACTTTATTACTTCGTCACCCTTTATTTAAAATTTATCTCTTTTTAATAGCCTATATAGAGTATAACCTTCAACTTTATCAATGTTTTATAAACGGTTTTTTAAGTACTATATTTTCAGTTTCAATTTCTTCATATAAGGTTTGTTCCTACATAAAATCACATATTTGTCTCTGACAAGTTTCTAATTTTGTCATTTTTTCATTCGTCGAATCCTTTACAGTTCTATTGCAATAAAACATTAATAAATAAAAATTATCATAATCATGTGTGCGATACATACTTTACCTGAGCTAATATTTAATGTAATAATTTATAGGGTGTTCAATTTAAAATAAGAAATTGTTTAAAATATTTTAATCACATTCTAAATATCAAGTACAGCACACTACTTCCAAGAGCTATAATTTCTAAACTGTATAAAATTTAAAGCCTTAAACTTAATTCGCCTGAGGGGTTTTAGTTTTAAAATAGGTGAAAAATGAAAACTTCTAAATGTTCGAAAAAATGTTAATAGCTCAAAAACGCACAATTGTACAGGTAAGGTAATCAATATGAATTTAATCTAGATTCTAGATTATTTTTTAAAATGCATTAATATGCAAGTTTAAGTACACTTCCGGTATAATCGAACGTACAAAGGAAATGAAATTATTTTCAGGGAAATTATCATTCATCTTAAATTCTCAAATCTTTTTTTTTTATTATTAACAAAAACAATGTGTGCATCGACCTTAAGTTCATTAGCACTGGTACAATTTCGTTACATTTGTTAGTAGGGTAAGTATGGTCTCAAATTTTTGTTATTAATTTTGCCAGAGTTGTGGATATTCTCAGCTCGTCGTGGGAAACCATGTAATCTTTAAATACGGGGTGTCCAAATAGTGCGTTCTAGGCCCATAATATATTGATTTTGGGAGAAGATATAAAAAAAGTTTAAATACAAAAGTTGTGTGAATTTTAATGGTGTACAACCTAAAAATATTTTTTTTTAATTTTTATACAGTGTGTTTTAGAGAAAATGAATTTTGTGTAGATACAATTTTGTAATTTTTTTAAACACCCTGTATATTATTGAATTTTTGAATTGTATTGAAATGTTTACATATTTTTTATACACCATTATCTACACCTAATAAACCTATTTTCAGATATTTGCGGTTTTATCAAAAAAATTACATTTTCAGGTATTACGTTGTCAAAAAAGCAAACAAAAATGTCATGAATAAAAGATATGTAAGCTTATCATTACAATTCAAAAATTCTATAATATACTGGATAATCCACTTAAAATAACAAAATTGTACACAACACCATTTTTCTGGAACACACTGTATAAAGAAGAATGTTTTACACCATTAAAATTCATACAACTTTTACATTTTAACTTTTTTGCTATCTTCACCCAAAATCAATATATCGACCGAGAACGCACTATTTAGACACCCTGTATATTGAAAGTTTCCAAAATACCATTTTTTGGTTAGATAAAACTAAAAACAGTTCATATATAGTTTGATCTTGTATTACTTAAAGACGATGTGGGACTAATAAATGCTTTTAAAAAGTTTTAATGTGAATTTAATACGAACCCTCGAATAGTGTGTTTACCTATAAAGCACAAGTTACTGTAATAATAACTTTATTTACTAGATCGATATCCGGTCGACTGGCTTTTGTTTGCATAACTAGGTGCGACTGTGTATTTAAAAATGAAACAAATGCCGTCAATTATAAATGACATCGCCAGAGAGCTCTGGCTTATAATACAGTACAGGTGGGAACAGACTATTGACACGTACCGTGTTCTCATGTTAGCTAGGTTACGCGTTGTATAGTAAATTTAAAAATTCGACTGATGACCAGTCCTATACTTCCCACCTAGTAAATATTTGCAAAAAATAAACACTTTTTTTTTTGACTAGGCCCAAATAACCTTAGCGGTTGGTGGTCTTTAAAACACAATTTAATTTTTATTCTTTGAAAAAAGCATGGCCCTCTTTTTTGTTTGGTGATCTGATGGCTAGCTTAATATAGCAAAAATCATGGTTACCTTGATTTACGTACAATTTTTTATTTTTTTACTAAAATATTTTTTTTCTCGAAAACTATACATTTTAGAGAAAAAAAATATTTACATTTTTTTCATATTATAACATCTAGAATTCATTTATATTTTTTTTTACCTATGTTAATACGTGACATTGAGGACGTTTTTTTGAATATCTCAGGATCCACTGAACCGATTTGACTCAAAATCTAATCAGATCTAAGTTAAAGGCTGATAAACACAATAGAACAATCGGCATGCCCGTATGTTGTTCCGTTCTTAAGATATCGAAGGCGAAAAATTGACCACATACACACACACACACATACACACATACACACACACATACAGACATCAGTCAGAAAATGATCTTAAACGATTGCTAGGGTCTCAAAACGTGAAAATCTGTTAAAATCTCGAAATATTGTTTTCGGACTGAATCCATTACTTCCCTACCATAGTAGAGGTGGGAAGTAAAAACATAGACATAATCACAGGAGACCACTACTTGCGACAAACAGCCAACAATTGCAAGATAATATGAAATATGCTAAACTAACAAAAATCATTTTTTTTTCCTGGAAACTAAGTTTTAAAAGCTCAATTTGGGTATTTTTCAAGCAGAGGTCAAACCAAATAGTATATCAAGTTAAAAAGCTAAAAACGGGCACTCGTAGTTAACTAAAAAAATATAATGACTACAAAATATGCATAATTATAAATATAAAAAGAAAAACCTTACAATATCATTAAACACTAAAACTATAAATTAACACTAACCTATAAAGTAACTAAAACTAATCAAGCTTTCGACCTGGATTAGGTCCTCTTTAAACAACAAATAGTATATGGTTTTGCGATTAAAATAACTCCTGTGGGCGTAGGTTGAAAATGGTTCATAAAAGCAGAATAAGAAAAAAAGAAAGTAGAGTTTAATATGTTATTTTATTCGAATTTCGGGTCAGCAAATTAAAATGAAATTAACAGAGCCGAGCCTATACTAACTGCTTCCTACCCGCTGATCGAAATTCTAATTAATGTGACCAAAATGGGATACCCTTTTGTGTTATGTTGGTGAGTAAGTCTGCGAAATTCGATTATTAGTAGGGTTACCATTTCGAAATTTGAAAAGTTCTGACAAAAAACACGACATTTCAAAAAAAAGTCCGGACATTTTAAACTGATTTTATACTTATGTTTTATTTTTAAGTAATTTAATGCGAAAATTAAATTAAATTTTTTCCATCCAAGTCAAAAATCCGGATAAATTAAAAAGCTCGACAAAGTCCGGACGGAAGACCGAAAGCCCGGACATGATGTCCGTACAAATCCGGACGGGAGTTAACCCTGATTTTTAGTTAAAATTCCTTATCTTAAAAGCATGGAGGGAGTAATGTGTGTTTTTTAAAAAATAATTAACCACACCTGAAGATGGCAACTCGTTGCTGAAACGCGTAGTGTAAATTCACAAGACGGACATAATACAAGGCATTTCTAATACTTCATAATATTCATATAGTGACTTGGAGACCCAACACTCTAAAAATGTATCATAATGTACACTGTTTACAGAACCACTATAGTAAAAAAATTCACAGATTTCGCAATCCTTGCAACCATCGAGGACATTGGAAATGATAACAGCATATATGAAACATAATTAACTGTTTATTATACACACAATATTTATCAATGCACTGTTTAGTTTTGTCAGGAATAACCCTATTATTCTTCTGTTATATACGCGTTCACTTTTGCTTGATTACTTAACTTTTAAAAGGATTTTTCTACAGTATTTATTAACATTTGCTCAAAAATAACATCGCAGATCGTCGCAAATACCTGTCAATTAACTAGACATGATATAAAACACATTTCGAAAGAATTGCACTTGTTCAATTTTGCATGATTGCTCCTCACTTGATCGCGACACCGTTGTCTTTTGGTCTTGAACGAAAACTCGTAACTCTGCCCCCATATACGAACATAAACATTTCCAATGTTAAAAATGCTGCCCTTATAATTTCATACATCGCGTTTGCATTTTAGTTTTGCTATACCGATTTTAATTGTATTTATCCGGTTTTTGTGAGAAAGCAATCACTACCGCTCATATTTTAATGTATTTCCTATATAATCAATTAATGAGTTTATCGATAAAAATAGTTGTTTAATGCATTTTCATTGAAAGCTTTTAATGCATTTAACTATTTAATTTATTGTCATTGTTTTACAAGCTTTAGTATCAGCTTACATCCAGTTGTCCAGTGGTGTAGTATTAAGTATTGTTCATACTTTAATATTATAATATACAGGGTGTCCCAAAATTGCTGGGACACAGAGCTACCACGTGTAGTAGAGGTCAAAATAAGTCGATTGGACCCAATTTATTTATATACCAAAATGTACCGTTTGCCCGTGAGAAGAGTTCAAAGTTTACATAAAAAACACATTTTGGTACGCTGCTCAGAAATGAGTGAAACAAATTGAATGAAATTTGACAAAAGTGCATTTTAGAGGATTACTCTCCTTTCGGTAATCAAAAAAACCCAAAAGAAATTGTAGAAGGGTTAAAACCACCCTCACCCCCTGGCATTTTTTTCAGAACTTTCTTAGGGGTGGTAATACGGCTCTCAAATTTTTTTAGCAAGAAGGCTGATTAATTATCTTCATTTTGTTACTCTTGTAAAAATTTCGTATTCCGCACAGTTCCGAAGGAAAAAAATGTTTTCTTAAATAATGCTAACAGATATTCCTAGTACAAGTTTAATAAAATTGTAATACAAAATTTTATATACAAATTTTTATGTAAACTTTGACCTCTTCTCACGGGCAAACGGTACATTTTGGCATATAAATAAATTGGGTCCAATCGACTTATTTTGACCTCTACTACACGTGGTAGCTCTGTGTCTAAGCAATTTTGGGACACCCTGTATAAAACAGTAATGAGACCTCTGCTATATAATTTTGTTTTCTTGTCTGTGTTTCGAGGCTTTTGAATACTTTGTATGAAACTTACAGACGGAATTGACGGCGTTCGCGGAATTTTTTAAAATTATTTTTAGCGGCAAAAAATTCGAATTGGTTACTTTTATCAGTTTTCTGGTTAGAATATGAGAATAATATTCAAAGTAATTTATTGAATACCCAAAATGTTTCAATAACTCGTCTATTATAATAGTATAGGTTGGGTCTTTATCTCCAATTAGAATTGTCACGATATTCCTCATGAGGGGCTAGCAGTGAACGAAAATACTGAATTGAGTAGTACTAGCGACATCAGACGGGATTTGATATTACTATAAAGTATCATTGGAAGTTAGTTTGGTAACATTGTTTTTCGGTAGGTATACGAATTGTTCTGGATAATTATTATTTTACTAATAATTTGTTTAAAAAACATTAATTGGTGTTAAATCATAAACTAATATGTTTTGTAATATTGTTAACTAACAGTTTTTGACAGTGTAATATTTAACTACTTATAGTGTTTTTTTAAATATAATTTGTAGTGTTAAATTCGAACATACGTTTTTAGTGTTACGTACTTTACAGAGGTTGTCGTTCACGGAAAATTTTATAAATTATCAGCAGCAGTTCGGGTTGCACGTGAGCGGAGTCGCGGGTAAGGCTAGTCTTGTGAATAAATGAACAGTTTAAGTGCTACTGGTTCGTCCACATTACCGCGATGCACTGTACACTGTGACAGGTGTGTTTATAATTATGTATGTTTTGTGTACCAACATCTATTGTATCAACTGGGTGATGATTTATAGAGATAGCTTTATTTAAAAAATTGGTTCGTTTAATTTGGGTTTTAAAAAGCTTACTGAAACATGCAGCTCTCATTAATTATCTATTATAAATTCTGTCTGTTTTAATTAACATTTTATTTATTATAGCATTATGATTATTTATAGATCAGACATTAAACACAATATAGATAATTCTTCGAAATACCAACGCAATAAATTTGAAAATCAATAGAATTACGGCTAGACTAAATTTAAATACATTTGACATTGAACTTCATATTGGTTTATTAAATGCATGTTTTTTTCAGTGAGTTGAGAATAGCCGAGCTCCTAGCGATGCCGGTTTAGCCATGGGTTTCCAAGACGACGCTGAGAGGTGATTTTTTCGCGCGCTCTGGCTCAGTAACCATTAAAGATATATATTTTTTAAATAAGTCACTCTGGTAGAAATTTTATCAGGTTTGAGATCGATAATGACCCTTTTAAAATAGACAGACGCTAACGACCTCTGTTGTCGAGCGTTTATAATTCACAATTCAATTCAATTCTTAAAATAGATAGTTCTTGAGATTTTTTCAAAAATACACTTTTAAAATTTCTCATCGTACGTTCGCCAACCAAGTTTGCATCATCAGGAGATGATGATTTCTGATGATGCTAACTGGCTTGGCGAAACGTACGTCGAGAATTTTTAAATGGTTTGGTGTTTTGTGGTTATTTTTAACATTTTGTATCTTCACACCTACGGTTCCAGCACTCTTCATGCATAATTTTGAAACTATGTGCTAATGTAAAAAAAGTTAACTGCCGAATTTTAGCTGCCAAAGTACCAAATTTATTAATTGCGACTCTTAAATTGATAAAACTAATTAGAAGTTTACGTTTCATTGAAATATTTTGGAATGTCTGCTTAATTTTCACACATAAAAATTCGAAATCACTCAAAACCGAACCAATACTAGACATTATGATAAAACAATAGCAATTAAATAGACGCTAATGTTCTTAATTGTCGAGCGTCTATAATCTACAAAAATAATCTAATGAAAATGAAGTTTTAACATTGGAAATGTTTATGTTCGTATATGGGGGCAGAGTGACGAGTTTTCGTTCAAGGCCAAAAGACAACGGTATCGCGATCAAGTGAGGAGCAATCATGCAAAATTGAACAAGTGCAATTTTTTCGAAATGTGTTTTATATCATGTCTAGTTAATTGAGAGGTATTTGCGACGATCTGCGGTGTTATTTTTGAGCAAATGTTAATAAATACTGTAGAAAAATCCATTTAAAAGTTAATTAATCAAGCAAAAGTGAACGCGTATATAACAGAAGAATAATAGGGTTATTCCTGACAAAACTAAACAGTGCATTGATAAATATTGTGTGTATAATAAACAGTTAATTGTGTTTCATATATGCTGTTATCATTTCCAATGTCCTCGATGGTTGCAAGGATTGCGAAATCTGTGAATTTTTTTTTTTCGTTGGAGAGCAGCCAATTATATAATTGTTTCGAAACATATTGGAAAAAATCATTTTACCAACTAGTGGTCACAGTCAGGATTCTAACCTGAACCTTTCCAATTTCGCGTCGGAATGAGCTTACAATACTCAACCGTGACATGATTTTTTCCAATATATTTCGAAACAATTATATAATTGGTTGCTCTCCAACGAAAAAAAAAATTTCAATTGCATTTCAGGCGTATAAAACTATTATTTATATGAAAATGAAGTGTTGTTATTTAAATGAATAACGAATTGTTGAAAGCTCAACAGAACAGTATACGCGGTTTAAAATCTCAAAAGGAATATTCACGTAGCAAGTTGGTTGACGTCCATATTTCTTCTGCACCACGTTCTCTTTCCATCCATTATCGAAGCGTACCTAATTTCCGATTCCCCTAACCAATGCCTCCTCTGCTACGATGGGACAATATAACCAGGCATCGCTTAGGGATGAGTGAACCTTCATGGGAATTAAGGATTGACTATCATTATCGTTTTTAGAATTCCGTATCATATTCATTATTCTGTCTCTCAAACTATAGTGCTACAATAATGAAGCTGACATAATTATATTATGTAAGCTGGTAGCTCACCCCAAGATAATAGTATATTGTCTAACAAGTGTGAAATTCTGCCTTTTTTAAATCGAGTACGATGTTTTTGAAACAAATTTCAAAAATATCGCCTGAGTTTTAAAAAAGAGACACAATTACACACTTGTACTTTTTATTTTAAACATATGTGCGTAAAAAGTGAAACCCGTGTGTAAAAAGGGCTTTTTGAAACCGTAGGTAACGTCACATCGTGCGTAAAAGGGATTTTTTACACACGCCTCAAAATGCGAGGCCTTACGCACGGTCAGTAACCATGTAAATACATCATTGTTTTACATGATCGTGATATAAAAATGATTGAACTATTTAATCTTTAGAGAGCTCCCTTACATCGAAAAGGTGATAACAAAAATGGGGTCTATGAATAAGTCTCACCGAGTAAAGTAAAAAATAGTTTTTAATTTTTTTTTAATCCAAAATGAACGACGTATAATAGCCGCAAAGTAGTAAATTTTGGTACAATATTGTGCATTAATTAAAGTAATCTTTATACCGTGAAAATAATAGCTTGCACAAGTACGAAACCTTTTGTGTACAAACGGAGCTGCTATTTGTTCGATTTTTTTTATTTAAACACAATTTTAGCCTGAAATGCTGTATACTATATAGGAAGTCTATTCTATACAATGCTATAACATAGTATTTATAACTAGTATGATGAGCAAAATCGCATTATTTCAATAATCGGATTCTTAGATTATGAATGATTCTAATAATCGGATGTTTCATTCGAATTATATCAAATAGCCATTCACTGTTACGTCGATGTCAAACAGTAGAGAGAGTGTTTCATTGAAATTTCCAATCATAACAATCTCTTATCTCTGTTTCCGCTTATTATACTCGTAATTCAAATTGTATACAATTCATATTATTTATCATTCATATTATATATAATTCGAATTTTTTCCATAATCGGATGTTACCTATTATTTAAATAATCGCATTATCGATTAATTTTTAATTCGAATTATCCCATCACTAATTATAATTGGTCTCTTGATATTTAAATAATCGTTGAATAGGTTTTTAAAATGTAGTCACTAATAAACGTGGGTATTGCGAAAAGGAAATGAAACGGCTACTTAAACAATAGCAGAGAGAATCGATTTTCAATTTTTTTTATCGCCCATCCCTGGCCAGGTGATTGGTTCACGTTGAATACATACAAGAAGCACTTTAACAACGAAGTCTGCTGATCGCTGATCGTGACACCTCTAACTAAATGCTGCATTGAACACAACCTATAACAAGATGTCTGTCTGATTCGCTATCTGATTTGTGTGGTTTGTCCGATATCCGACCTTTGCATTTATATCTTTAATCTAACGCAACATCTCTTCAACTATATACACTAAAGCGTTTCTCAATCATTGCCGTTTCCAGGACAAACGCTATTTTATTTCAGTAATATAACGCAGAAAATACATTTGAAATATTTAAATTTTTAATTTCATCACTTCCACACTAGATCATATTTTACACATTTATACGCGAGTCCAAGACATACCAACATTAGAACTCCATTCAATTGGATATCAAAGAATTTAAGAAATATATTAACTTTATCACTGACCGAGAAGAAAAGACCGTGCGGTCCATTTTTAATTAATCGACTGCTCAGGTTTTGACTCCGTTTGTTTGCTGGTCATTTCGACGAAATTTGGTATTGACAATATTTGAACTTAAGCCAAATGATATAATGATAATGGTTTTGCGATCGAAACATCTCTCCCCGGCCGTGGGTTAGGCGTGGTTGACATATTCTTAAATGACTCAAGTTAAAACATACTTGATTATCGTCCTGCATTTTTTTTAGAATTAAAATCGACGTTACAAATAGATAATATAACAATTTTTTTGAGAATTTTTCAGAAGCTTTTTCTACAAGAAAAAAATTCCCAAAAGTATGTATTTTTCAATGTAATTTTAAACATAGAATTATACCGCTACGGAAATTACGTCAAACACAGTTAGCCTTCTTTGCTTGACTGGCTGTAGTTAAATGTACTCTCACGCGCACTGGATCCATAGATAAATCGGTCATACATTGAAAACAAACCATAGGTATTTAATATACACATCTCTCTCCATAGACATACCTCTTTTTATCTATGCGTGGAAGTGTGTCTGGCTCAAGGTTAGTACTCTGGTCTGGTTTTGACGTCATCATAATATGGCGGCTAAGTACAGCCGTTTGAAATGAACACATTTTTTTAATTCTTGTGTGAACGAAAAAGTTGATTTACATTATTTGTTTATGTATGAGGAATAACATACACTGTTCAAAATTATCAAATTTTGATACGCGGGATAACCCCATAGATATAAAATAGATATTACAAATATATTGCAACTCGATAATCAAAATGAAATGCCGCAGTTTGTGTGATATATTGATGAATATTGGTATGCAAAATTTTGCTAAGTTAAATTTCCTAGTGGTAAAAATGTCCGTGTATGATGTTATTGCCTGAAGTTATTAATAGTTACCTACCTATACTTTAATAATTTGAATTTGAAAAAAAATCACATAATAGTATTAGTTCTCTCCTCTTTTTTATCATTTCGTAGGCCTTAAGCAGTGTGCTCCTATTGTGCTTTATGCGGATATATCGACATTTTCACATTTTTTTATTTTATTAAATATTTATATTTTTTTTTCATTAATAGTAATAACTAATCAATAATTAATGTATTGTCATTTTATTAATTAAATATATTGTCCACTTATTAGCTTCTACAGACAGCGAAAAAGATTACTTTAATAAATAACACACAAAACTGGCTGGTTAAACAGACAGCTATAGCCAGTTTTGTGTGTTTTATTTATTAAAGTAAATATATTGTCATTTTATTAAAGGCGATTGGCCAATCCAGCCCTGCATTTGACATGTAGGTACCTATGTATTTTTTGTGAAGAAATTAAATTATTAAAACAAAGAAAATGTGAGTAAAATGAAATTCGTGTTGACTTTTAAGGTAATTTGACTTTTGAAAGACAATGTTTCCCATAGCTGTAGGTATATACTCGTGCATAATACGTACGATGCATCATATAGATTTGACGTTTTTATTTGACATTTTTTTCTTCTACAATTTTCATGTTTGTACATTTTTGTATACACTTGAAGTATTTTAGTTTTCATGCTGGTCCTATAACTAATTTCATTATTAGTTAAAATATATTTAACTTGTAACATATTTAGGATATAGGTACAAGGTTTAAACCCAGAAGTTGCATTTATAATAATGATGTGTAAATTATGAAAAAAACTTTCCTAATTTTGCAGGTTTTTTCTTTTTCTGTAATAAATAATTCAAAAAAATAAAATAAGTTCAATTGACAAAACAAAATTTATGGTTATGCCTCGCACACAAAAATTATTAAATATGTCTATTTAAACTTGGAATTACTTCTTTACAAATTGATTAAACTTCTGTTTAGAGTGGAACAAATCCTTGCAAAACAAATCCTTTAGACCGTTCAGCGAAGCGCCGAAGTAAATGTAGATCAAAGTTTTCTATAATTTCTTATGCAAGGTATCCTAGAAATAGGTACCTAACTGAAACTCTTGGGATTTTGAGGGCACATTCCTTATAAAATTCCGAATTGAAAAACCTTTTGCTGTTTTTATTTCCGAAATGGAACTGCCAAATAATTAGCTACATACATACAGAAAATAAGTAAAGAAGGACATGTGGCGAGAAAAGGTATTGTTATTCTTAATCCCGGTCATCTAAATATATAGTTTTATGTTTGGTACATGGGGGATCACCCCGAAGCCACTTGGTTATTGAAAAAAAAACATTTAAGTAAGGTACTTACTATATTATACAACCCCCAAACGCGATGCGTTGCTATATCCATTCCGTGCAGTGTGCATAATGGAGAGGACTGTAAGTCGCGCAAGCGAGCTTCGATGACATAATATGTTTTTTATTCTTTCCGCCTATATAACGAATTCTTTAAGGCGCACTCTTATGTGTTAACGCGAGCGGAGTAAAAAGAATCCATATCTAAGTCTTCATAATTTCCGGGCTTATAGAAATACCACCGGACCACGGCCTACAAGCCCGGAAACCATGAAGACTTGGAACAATGCCGGCCGTGAAAGCTTGCACACTTGGATAATCCATATCTAAGTCCGTTTGATTTTTAACGTTTCTTGACTGAAATATCCGATGTCTTATAATAATTGACAGGAAAGGTAGCAAAAAAAAGGTAGTACGCGGTACGCTTCGCCGTCGCCGCGCTGGTGGCATCCCGCACACAAAACAATACACATGCAGAGAACGCAGAACGGAGTATCAAGTAAAACATGAATTATTACAATATGAATGTCAGTTTGGCGTGATCGCAGTGTGGGTTGGAAGGCGTAGCACTGTGATTCAATTATAATTGTGTTCTCGTAATTAGATACGCTCACAGACACACGGCATGATGCCTTCCTTATCTATAAATTATAAAGTTTCAGCTCAAATAGAACTTAAGATTAGTTTCTCCCTTCTCTGCACGAAGACATATTATTGTATACCCTACCATTCTGTGTTTTCATAGTGCAAAGCTTGCGAAACACGGGAACTTGTTAAATTTCGGACTGGACAAAGATTTTTTTTTATTAAATCATACATTACCACAGAACTGTGTACCGTAAACTTCGCTCGATTCTTTTTTTGTTTTTTTATTACAGAAATTTAACCTGCTCACTATTTGTTTGTTGAGACTTAACTTTACGAATCTTATAATTCTAATTATTTACTCAAAATTAGGAAAAAAATTATTTGTCATTTTCTGAATTTATTAACAGTCAGTTAATAATCTTGAATCGCACCTGGGCGAAGCCGGACTGAAATAACTTTACAAAAAGTATTGATATCCCACCAAAAACATAAACGCGAAAAAGGGGCCAAGTTCGATACAAAGAGCAGCTTCGCCGGAAAAAGAAATCTAAGTGGGTGCCAAGTTTTCACTTGGCAAGTTTTCACACACGATTCATTTATTTATAATATAAATAAAATATTTGTAAAAAAACATTTTAGATATAAGCCTTTAGTGAAATGTACTAAGAAGAAAAAAATAATATTTAATAATTTTCGTTCATAATTATTATAAAAGCGGGGGTTGTAATCTCTGTGATAGTTTATTAGTCGCAACCCACGTTTTTATAATAATTATGAACCAAAATTATTAAATATTATTTTTTCCTTTTTAGTACATTTCAATAAAAGCTTGTCTCTAAAATGTTTTTTTACTAACATTTTATTTTGTTCATTTTAGCCTTTCAAAATTTTACCCCCCTTTGACACTCGTAGGGGTTGAATTTCGAGAAATCCTTTCTTAGTGGATGCTTATGTTAGAAAAGGAACCAACTGTTCAAATGTCAAGTTTCTAGCTTCAGCGATTTGGCCTGAGCGTTGATTAGTCAAAAAAAAACTTCTTCCCCGTTTGAACCCCTTTGGGGTTGAATTTATTTCTAAAAACGATTTATTCATGTATTGCCATCTGGAATACATATGTGTACAAAATTTCAAAATTGACTTGCAAGTTTTGATCTAAACAAACAAACACAAACTAACTAACATACATTGCAAGTTAAATAAAAGCTTGTAAAAATGTGTGGCCTGTTATTGGCATTTGCCTGTTGGCTGCATTAAATAAATAAATAAATAAAACTTGCCAAGTGAAAACTTGGCACCACTTAGACCGAACTTGGCCTTTTTTTCACATTTATGTTTTTGGTGGGATATATTATTATCTCATCTTATGTTGATATACAGAAAAAGACTGTCGCTCTAACCTAAAACTGAATAAGTATTTTTTTAAGGTTTAATCGAATTGTTAGTGTTAAAAACAAAAGCTATTAAATTCCGGAACAGTCTGTACCTATATGATTACCCATATTAATATAAAAAATGACAGCTACACAGCATTTTATCGTCACAATGTAATAACTTATTTAACTTTTCAACAAAACACAATGGAGAATCGTGTTTGATGCATTCCTCACATATTTCTATAACCGTAAAGTTCACTTTGACAAAAGAAATACAAATTGAAAGCCATTGAAAATATTGGCTATTTTCTTTAACGATGCACATTAACCGGTATCGGAGAACACAAAAGCTTCCCTTTCCTATTTCTCCTCCCCGAAGCGCCGAGAACATTTCAACTGATCAAAACTATTTCTATTTATAGGTTTGATAATCCGCGTACCTCGGTCGTTCCGAAAATATAAAACAAAACTATGACTCCAGCACGAACTGGCGCATGAGTATCAAAAACTATTTGACCAACATTTTTTTAGACGATTCTCTTTAGTATGTAGTACTGATTATAAAAATGCATGTTGCCACGGGGCAACTTGTGCCATATAATTGTTTAAAACGCAATTATTAAAACAATTGCAAGATAATGACATTTTTGAACGGGACAAATTTTTTTCGCATTCTTTGACTAAATATGAACATATGTCTTATGACTTTTTGCAAGAGATATGATTTTTTGAAGTTCGAAAAATCACGATTTTGATAACTTTTGAACCTTTAAAAATGAGTCAAAAAATTCAATACAATATAAGAAATATTTTTTTTATATTCTTTATACTATTGTTAAAAAGATCCGATAGCGAGATTAAGAAAATTTTCATTATTAACCACTGTTTTTTATTATTATTTATAATGCACGCTGAGCGGTCGATACGCGATTGTGAGTCAGACAGAGACAGCTAAAGAAAAGATGTCACTCTCTGACTCAAAAGTTACCAAAATCGTGATTTTTCGAACTTTAAAAATATCACATATCTGAAAATATTGAATTTATCGCAAAAAGTCATAAGACATTTTATTTTTGTATTTAGTCAAAGAATGCGAGAAAAAGTTGTCCCGTTCAAAAATTTCATTATCTTGCAATTGCGTTTTAAACAAAATGGCACAAGTTGCCCCGTAGCAACATGCATTGTTATAATCAGTATTACATACTAAATAAAATCGTGCAAAAAAATTTGGCCGAATAGTTTTTGATATCTACTCATGCGCCAGTACGTGGTGAACAATAAAAAATAAATGATATTTTTACCCACAAACAAGGTGGAAATTATCAAAGATTAATTCATCAAAAATTTACAGCGAGTGGCCTCACAGAGTTTCTCAAGTTATTTAAGCTGACCGTATTCATTATACTTCTGCCAAATGAACAGTATGAGGATTTGAAAATTTGCAACTCGGCCTCTTAATAGAATTTGCTTTTTTTATACCGGAAGTTTGATGGAAGCTTGAAACTTTGTCATTTTTAATGAAGTAGGTACCCTATATTATTGAATTTTTAGATCTTATATTTTAAAAAAAATCTAGTACCAATTTGTATTTAATAGACGGTTTTCGAGTTATTACAATTTTTTTCATGTATATATCGTATACATATTGCAGATAAAAGTTTGCGCAAAATTTAAATTGAACCAATTATGTGCACGATAAGTATATACATTTGCGTTGAGCTCAAAAGTGTAATTTTTCTATAATTAAATTACACGCACCCTGTACAATATTATTATCGCATGTTTAATGTATACCTAACTATATTTTCTATAGTTTACTTCTAAATAGTTAACTACTAAATTCCGCATCTCAAACTACATTTAGGTATTTAAGTTTAAAAAAAATTATTAATTTTTTAATTTTTTCTAATAATTTAACATAAATAATATTGGAAATCGAAAAGAAAAATTTTTTTAAAGCTATAGATAAATTACTAAAAATTAATTAAAATGTATAAAAATTTAAAAAATATCACGTGACTTCAAAACGGGCCAGGAATGTTTGTGACGTCGTTATGTTAAAATGTGTCTGTATTTGTTGGTATTTGTGTATATGTATTACACATACTATCAAAAATAATAAATTTTTAACTTGGTAACCATGGATACAAAGACCATAGATAACATAATGACGTCACACGCGTTCGGATTCTTTCGGCGCGTTATCGGAACTGAGTTTAAAAATTAATTTTTATTTAAATATAACTTTTTAATTAGTAAGCAAAAAAATTAAATAAAAACAGTTTTGCTATAAAACTTGATGTGGTCCTTCCATTTAAGTAAAAAAAAAAATTCACTTAAAAACCCATTTATGTAGAAAGATTTATGGACTCGAAAAACTTTCGAACAAAGTTTGGGCAAACTTCCAAAAGTGAAAATAAAACTAGAAAAAAACAAACTAGAATTAAAATAATTAATTGTAATTAAAATTTGAAAATTCGTAACTACATCTAGCTGCAAATTTTTAAATCTTAATTAATTATTTTGCAGGAGTTGTGGATACCTCGTTATAACATGACGTGTCTAATATAGGTAGTACCTATACTAAAAACGAAAAAAATTGTATACAAAAATGTTGTCATTACTATAGTATCTATACCTACTATTTAAGATTTTTGTACATATACGAGTGCTTTTCCGGTATTTTTTTATTTTTTTTTATATTTTGTATTTTTAGGTGAAAAAAGATGTAAAAAATGTAAAAATGAAGTTAACATTGAAAAAATCGACTCATGGTAACGTCCAGTCCTTTAGAATGCTGGGAATATAATATTGTTACAAAACTGATTTCTGAGTTGGCGGAATAAATATTTATTTACAATAATTAAAAACACAATAATAATGAACGCGACAACGAAAAGTCAATTCTAACAATCAACACAAGTAAACAATAACTAAACAGTAATTACAAAGCAAAACAAAACAACTATATACAATAATTCGTAATTATTACCACTACACTAGTATTTATTTATCAATTTGGTTATTTATATCACGGCACTATTTATTTTACTGATTCAACGTAGACTTGAATGCGTGACTCACCGTTGACTGATTCCCTCACTCATTCGTACTGCTGTTTATATATGCTGCGTGGCATAAGCCTAGTGTGTTCTCGCTTTCTCTAGAACTTTCGCGCAGGTACCATTTGTTCAGTAAGCTGACCCCGTTTCTCAGAACTCTTGCCTGCCGTTTATATACAGGGTGATCCGTAACAATATCTATAATAGATAGGCAACCGTTAACATTGTTTAGGGTATATACCAACCTAAACAATGTCAACGGTTGCTTATCTTAGGTTGGTATATAACGATGCAAATTTGCAATCTTAGAGATTTTTTA
The DNA here is from genome assembly GCA_039654895.1 of Mongoloraphidia duomilia. Lineage (NCBI taxonomy): Eukaryota > Metazoa > Arthropoda > Insecta > Raphidioptera > Raphidiidae > Mongoloraphidia > Mongoloraphidia duomilia. Next base: position 42,032,369 of record CM077524.1, on the reverse strand, counting down.
CTGGCTACGAGATTTTAAACGATATGTTTTAAAATACTTTAACTCGTGATATTGTGATTTTTTCAAAATAATAATATTCAAAATTCCTTCGATACCTATAATTTTAATTAATATACCTGTGCGTTTTCCTTTGCAAAGCCCTTACCAGTTTTCGTGGAAATTTCTCAATGACCAATCAATGATAAGTATACGATTACGCAATCCGTACATTTTATTGAAGAACACCGTGTATATGTATGTGGAGTAACTACACACGTATTTACAAAGAGTATCCGTTTAGGAACTTGTATCCTACAACTGTACCAACAATTTTCTTGTATATCTGCAGTGCTTCTGAAACTTTTGTAATTCTAACCGATGATTCTAAATTAAAAAAAAAGCAAATATTGCACATTGATACGTCAATTTTACCCATAACTTCGTTCGCGTTTTTTTGTCAAGAACGAAGGCTTGAGAATAGCCGAGAGCTATGCAGTAGAGATATCGTTGTTTATATGACGTTTCCACAGCTCCTCTTTTTAACACGCTTATATTAGCTTCACCTGTATGTTTGCTTGCTTGCTTGCGGGCTTGCGTGCTTGCTTGCTTGTGTGCTTGCTTGCTTGCTTGTTTGTCAGTTTGTAACTGACTTCTTTGAACTTGATTTTGACCAACTTTGAACGGTCCGATTTAGTTTAAACTTTGCACACTTATCAAGGACCGACGACAATACAATAATTCCATAAGTTTGTCCCATTATCCTGACCAGGATCTCCAGAACTAAAAAAAAAAAGCAAAAAACTTCAGATTGAACTGAAACTTAGCACACTTATCAAGGACCGATTACAATACAATAATTCCATAAGTTTGTCCCATTATCCTGACCAGGATCTCCAGGACTAAAAAGCAAAAATAAATTATAATTTAAAAAAACTGAAAAACACGCTTTAATGAACTAAAAAGTAAAAAATAATTAATTTTATTGTAAAAAAGCGTGGGGTAGTATGAAAATATGATACAAAGCACCCCATGCTTTTTTACAATAAAATTAATTATTTTTTACTTTTTAGTTCATTAAAGCGTGTTTTTTAGTTTTTTTAAATTATAATTTTTATACAAACCCAAGTTCTAATTAGAGGAACTGATAAAAGTATTAATTGAATTTCTAATGTATTATTACAAAATAATAAATTGCAAATATGAATTAGTACTAAATGGCCAACAAACGCTGAACCTACGCGATTTTTTTTTAAACCCATATTTCAGTGTAAATGAATCAGATCTTGAGAACTGCTGATTTTTGTAAAGCAAATGTTGCTGCGCCACATGGGTAACGGAATTTTCTTTTCTTTTATCCTATTAGAGTGCGGAACAAAGCCGGCGGAGTGGAGAGAATCCCTTGGGCAAAGGTGTCGCAAAAAGCACCGGTCCAAAGATATCATCAAAAATTGAAAACCAACAACACACACACACATATATACATAAGGAACATGTCTTCACGTATGTGTACAATAGTTACATAATATATAACTTACACGGAGTTTAACAGAAAGTTTAAAGTAAATCTTAAAAAATAAAAAAAATATATAATTCAGCTTTCAAATATACGAATATATACGTAAAGTATAAAATATGTAAATATAATGAAGCCCCTCTATTATTGACACCTTCGGGATTTTTGGGAATCTGTCTGTAAAAGAGGAGTGTCCACATTAAGAAAAGTATGATTTTAATAGAATTAAATCGTTAAAGAATAATAATAAAAGAAGACAGCTTTGAGATGGCTTAAGGATCCAAAAATAATAAGGATGAGAATATAATTCTCGAAACGTCAGCTTAATAAATGCAATATTAACAGTATTTGCTTATTATTTTTGGATCCTTAAGCCATCTCAAAGCTGTCTTCTTTCATTATCATCAGGATCACCACTTTTCTGTTTTTAATTAAACAGTTCTTCACATCAATAATAATAAATGTGTAGATTTTTTCAACTGTTTGTGTATTTATTTTATTTTAAGAAAAGTGTCCACAAATGTAATGCTCCGAAATGATAGCGACCGATCATGCAGCGGCTGACTTTTACCGGCTAAATTTAAAGTCGCGCGCGACCGGCCAGACAGACCAGACCCGTATATTTCCATGTATACTATTCGTACGTCGCGCTGCACAGCGGCGTCGGTCGTCGACAACCGGTAACGGCTATCCAGAGAGACCAAGATCTCAGAGGTTTGTAAATAACAAAAAATAAGTTAGCCTATTACATTTTATCTTTCAATTTTTATTTTATTGATGTGACGTTGAGCCGCAAAATGCAGTGTACCGATTAAGACATTAATTAAAAAAACGCTACGAGACATGGAAAATCCTGGTAGTTTGTGGACTTAAAAATGTCAAAAGAAAGATTTAATATTTAATAAAAAAAAAATTAAAACATCTTGTATCATTGTATCATTTAAAAAATATAATGCAAATGAACAATAAGTGTTCATTAGCGTCCATATACTATATCCTGAAGGTATACTGTTATTCGTCAATTATTTTCAGTTACACAAATAAAATTACTGTATCATCACAAACAAATGACATTCGCGTAGTATTTTGCTGGCGCATCAAGCGCATATTTACTTATTATTCAAATAGGCCACCAACCAGGGTGAACAATTTTTAAAGGTATAGCTAAATATTGGGAAAACCAAAATTTTTCCCAAAAAAAATGTACAAAATAATTTTAAATTGATGACTTTATGCGTATACACTCTATGAGTACCTATGCATTCGCGTATGCACAAGTATGCGCATCCATGGCATTCTTTGATGCGCTACATACTCATACACTCCTACTCGCGCATATAGCCTTTGTAGCTGAACGCCTGTTTCAAATTAAAAAAAAATCTATAAGTAGCTAAAATTATATCTATGACGATAAATGGCTAGGTATATTGTTGCAGAAGACTGGGGGAATACTTATCGGGCGTCTATAATCTGCACTTATCTAATCTGAAGACTGATACGGAACCTAAATTCCAACACTATAAATGTCAATTAATTTTTTTGCCATACCCACTACAAAATAGCTACTTTCGATGTATGAATAGCGGCCATTAATGACCCATTTAGCAGGCAGGTGTGCAGAAAATGGTTTACTTTCTGCACTAGCGCAGAAAATAACGGTTGCCATGCAGCTTCTGTTAATTTGCTCTATATGCCTGCGTACGCTTGCGTGCGCCTGTCATTACTTACTTGCACGAACTTCGTAGCACACTAGAAGAAAAGATGGCGACGCAAATGAACTGTCAGAATTTTTTGAAAATGACGTCAAAGTAGGTATTTTGTAGTGGGTATGGCAAAAAATACCATATATGTCTCGTACGTAATGGTATTACGGCCCGTGTGACTGTAAAAACTCGCTATCGCTCGTTTTTACATACTGTCATCACTCGCCGTAATATGCCCCATTACGTATCTACAAACATGTCTGATTAAGTTCCTCGTAATAAGCACTTCTGTAATTAGGTTCAAGAGGCAATACTGTAGTTTGAATATTTCCATATCGCCTTTAGCACTATATCACAAAACCGGGGACAGATTATAAATGTGTGCTTTTTTTGTTTTTTAGTTTTTTCAAACAAAAGGATAACCGTTATTCGTACAACGTATCCACTGCAATGCCTGCAGGACATGCTGCGCGAAGCGAGGGGGGAGACGGCGCTTACAGAGCGCCTTGCAACAGGTGTCCGTCCCCTGGAGTCCGCCCCGCTCTCGCTTTGCGCATCTACTGCTTCGACGCCAAAGCTAACCGATTCGACGTCAACCACGCTCGTCCAAATGTAAACATACAACGTGTTCACAACATCGCGGAACATAGTTACACACGTAATATTGGTTAAGTTTATAGAAAGATGTAGTTCAAAGATATTCTTTCGCCTATATTTAAAGCTGTTTTCATCTCTTGACTGATGATGTAAAGGCAGGACCGTGTCAAGAAAAAATTGCGCCCGGAGCATAGCATTAATTTAGGCCCCTCACCCTTCGTAATCACTATTCAAACAAACATTTGATTAACGTCTGGTGCCCCCTAGAGCCGGCGCCCAGGACCTAGGCCCATTTCGCCCCTCTTTTCACATGGCCCTGTGAATAGGTTCTTGAAAAATAAAATGGGATGGCCTGCAGGGTCAACCGATTTACAGATTTTTTTTTAATGTAATGGTGTCTGACATTATATAATTCGAACTAACTTTTTCGGGACATCTTGTATACAGGCACAGATAACCTAACTGTCATAGACTTTTTATTCCATTTTCCGTTTTTCTACATCCTCTCTGTCAGATATTTTCCACTGAATTTCATGTGTCTTTTAGTTGAATAATTTTTTTATAGAATATTCTTTTTCATTTTAATTAGAAACGGTTATAATTAAATTTAGTTCGTCTCAAATGGATTTAAATTATTTTTTATTTCACACACTTATTTTTATAACAATGCTATATAAACGTATAGTCCGCAGTGCGAATTTTCAACCATTTTTTTTATTAGTGTATTTGCCATAGAATATGGCACATACACTATTGGCGTCAGTCGGATGGCGGGACCTAGGGGTCGGACCAAAATTTCTCGACGTTTCATACCCTCCTGAACAATTTGCCACCATTTTTGAAAATGTTTATATATATATATATGTGTGTGTGTGTGTGTGTGTGTGTGTGTGTGTGTGTGTGTGTGTGTTTTCACGATAACTCTCGACAGACTTAATCGATTTAAACGAAATTTGGTACACACATTGGAACCCATCACCGCAAGAAGCCTATTTAAAATGGGCCGGATCGGACCATTTTCAGGGTTGTATTTAGGGGTTCCAAAAAGTTTTTGAGCCCAAAAATACCAAAAAAATTGTCAAAATCGTTTCAAAATTGGAATTTAACTCTTTAGTAAAGATTAAAATGTGCTGCTAAAATTTTAATAAAATCGGCCCGACAGGACCGGACTTTCAAGTTTTATGAAAACACTAGTTTGTTGATATGGATTTACTTATGGAAGGGTGTATTTAATTTGGTGCAGATGTTGTACTGATAAAATCCATATCGAAATTTAGAAAAACTTAATTATTTTAAGGGATGTATTAAGGGGTTAAATTTTTATTTTGTCAAAAAACAAACTTAAGTTCACATAATAATGCCACAATGCCTGTATTAGCAAATACACTATATTGTCGGCAGGGTTTGGCACTGCGACCCGAGTTTTTTTCTTATATTACTGATTTGCGTCGTTAACCGCGTCATAGACGCACGTACATGTCTTGATACAAGAGGTTATTGAAACTGCGCATTCACTACAGAATTGCGCAAACATAATTACACCCAACCTCATTTAATATCTTTCCTCCATCGGTAGTCGGGTAATTTTTTTCGTAGTTAATGTATCATTATCATAGTCACGACTTTAAATAATCTTTCAACGTTTATTTCATAAAAATCGGTTCATTAGTTCGCGAGATATCAAGGAACATAACCCACACAATTATAGTAGAGTGTGCATATACAGGTTGTCCAAAATGAAACGTGAACAAACAAACATAGTTTGAGTTTCTGTGGAAAATAATTATTATTAGATAAATAAAATCAAACGATTTTTTATCCCCTTATATTCACACAACAATTATTATTAAAATCTATCATACAGCAAGGATGCCATTTGTAAGCTATATCTAAGAAAACATGAAATGCTACTGTCAAGACATGAACCCAAAACCTCCAGTTTCCAGGTGGATGAGTTACCAATTACTCCACAGTGCCCGAAAGTAGAAACAGATTCTACTTTCGGGCATTGTGTAGTAATTGGTTTCGGGTTCAAGTCCCGACAGTGGCATTTGATTTTTTCTTAGATATAGCTTATAAATCATGGATCCTTGCTGTCTGATATATTATTCACTACTTTTATGTTATGTGAATGTGGTGTGAATAGAAGGGGATAAAAAATCGTTTGATTTTATTGTACAAAATTAATGAGTGCATATAAGAAGAAAGATATAAACAAAGCGAGTAGCGTGACAAAGATAGAATGAAATCATGGCTAGGTAAATTTTCAAATTAAGTAAACATTAAAGTATCCACGAAATAAGTAAAGCATAAAGTGAATTTAAATATTATGACCTCTTTATTGCACTCTTTAAATATCTATACCTCTTTGTTGCACTCATTATTTTGCTATGTTCAGACTTGATTTCGGACAACCTGTATATTTTTTAGAATCGAATCAGCCATTCATGGGCATTTATACAACTTACCTAAATAATAATCTTCTCTATTTACAGCGTATTTTTTTCAAGATGTTTACAACGCAAGATAATTATATTTACGTTAAAAGAGTCAGCAATTTACATATTTTGTTACAAAAAAATGTGTAACAGAATTTTAAAAGTCGCACAGTTATCTCTAATAATGTTAAACAACGTATGGTAGTACATTTATATAAGTAGAGAGGGTGGACGAAGGGGTTAACATAAAGTGTTTGCAGATCTCTAACTTAATTAGCTAACCTCTTGCTGTTTAAGAAAATACTTTTTGACGTTCTTCTTAAAGAAGGTGTTTTCTTCAGTCTTCTATATTTATTTTCATCTAAAAACTTTAAACGAAAACAAAATGTTTTTGTCGAATACGAACAACAAAAGCGAATAATTTCATTTTGTATTGCAAAATTTTTATAGTTTGCTACATATTTAGCTGTGAAAGTAAAATCTCTATTTAAAAATTTTTTTTTATCAAAAAGCAAATTAAAAAAATTAACAAATTTTGATTTCAGACAAAAATTTAAGAAAAAAATTTAAAAAATAACCCTTTAATTTATTTTTTATTTATTGTAGTTTATAGACGCGTCGACATCTCAGGTCATTAGCGTCTTTCAACTACACTAAATAACTACTTTCTTAAAACTAAATAACATCACAAAACATCCATGAACGCAGGTGGGATTCAAACCCACGAGTCTAGTCTAGAGGCTGCGATACCAAATACGCTATCCACTAGGCTACACTGCCCTCAATAACCCTTTAACCCTTTAAGAATAGGAAAATCTGTTTCAGATATCTATCCATTCTTAAATACAAATTGAATACGAATATCCGAGAGGTGGGTAATGAGCACAAAAAAAACCGTTGATAATAACTTCTAAACTTATCATCGGTTCATTTTCTTTTATTTTAGTTTTTGTAGGGTTCCGCACATCCGTATGGAATCCTACCCTGCCTACGATGTCTGTCTGTTCGTCCGTCTGTCACAGGGCTCTATCTCACAAACGGTAAAAGGTAGCTAGTTGAAATTTTCACAGATTGTGTGTTGTTGTGGCATAAATCCTGGCGAATAATAATTAGAATTAAATGATCAATTAAATTTTATTAAATTAATGTTTTTTATACTAATAAAGTGGAGTGGCGTCATCTACATAAATAATAAAATATGAAAAACGTTGGCAAATGTTCGTTTGACCCTTAGGTCTTAATTATCTTATCAGAATCCTTTTTTTAACCTATGATCTTTTTTAAGTGGAATTACCAACAGTTCTAACTTGACAACTGTCACATTTCTATACACAAGAGTTGTGTATAATTTCCACAGCGGATGTTTTATAATTTGCATTTTCCATTTTCACGTACACAAGTCGTTGTCGGTGGTGAATACAAATTGTTAATTGTATTCTCATGCGTCGGCATCGGGCGCTAGGGCTGATGAAGAAGGGCGGGGGCAATGGCCTGCTGTGTTCTGAGTCCAACGAAGATAAACCGATAAACGCGCCGGCTCCTTGTTTTCTGCATGTATGCAAAGGTTGTTTCACTTATTGTTATTCATTTCATACACAAATAGTGTAAAAAGTAAATTTGATTTGAATTGAAAATATATTTAATACTAGCTTTAGCCCAGAGTTTTGCTTGTGTAAATTCCGGTTTTGGCGAGAACCCTATCTGAACTCGGGCGTAGCTGGGGACAAAGTATAGGTACTATGCCTGCTTTAAATTCGCTAATCAAAATTGATTCATCCAATTTCAGGTGAAGCCGGTACAAACAGACAAACAAAATTCTGGAAACATTTTCCTGTCTATAAGGCCTTATTGCAATAATTTTATTTATATGTATTGGTTTACATTATAATATATTGTATTATGTTTATTTCATATTTGTGAACATGTAGCTTGAAACAATAAATGATAATTAGTAAATAATAATTACTATATTCCGTCTGATATACAAAATCAATTCTGGAATTTCAAAAATTTCTGTTGGCATTTTTGTTTATCTCTGATTAAGTAGGTAGGTACCTAATAAATTATCTTAAATTTCATTCTCATTTAGTGTCATCAAAAATTTTCCTCGAAATAAGTTTCATTTATTTTTTATTCTACATAGATTTATATGTTATAATTGTTACTTTTTCCCGAATTGTAAATGTATGATAACTTGAAATAAACAGTAAGGTAAATGTCCTGGCAAATGCCAATGCTATCAATCTACTGCGCATACAGGACAGCCTCACAACTACGTTAGACAAGCTTCCTACGAAAATTTGAAATCGGCTATAGAGTGTTAAAAAAATGATATAGGTAATACATTTAAATATATATTTTTTTTAGTTCTGTTTTTTTTTAATTAAAAGGAAGTGTTAAAAATTATTTTTTACTTAATGTCTATCACATAAAACGAGTACGCTTAAGAATATTCGAGCTAGTATGGTCCATTCGTTTATTATGAACCTCCAGCTAGCATGTTCTAATACGAGAAAAAATATCTAAATTAAATATACGAATTGATAAAAGGCCTAGATAATCGTGGCAATTGGTGACCTTAAAAAGGTCGCAGTGATGAAATCAAATTCCAAAAGATAACATCCATTTTATGGAAGCCTGTAATATTATAACCCCTATAAATGATCTTTGTTAATAGTAAGTTACTCTGCGCGTGTTAATGTAACTCGTCGAGTATACATAAACTGACTTTATAGGTGCTAATGTTTTCACATAATTATTGGGAAATTTTGATCTAAGCACGTAGAATTAAGTGATGTTAGCGACGGATTAAAAGTTTAATCCTTTTGTCTGGGATTATCATCTCATTTATAATCTATATTGTGTGTGTAAGGGTTGCAAATTAGTTTAAAATACTGGAGACAGTTCATTGCACTGTGATATAACAGTAAATAGTATATCTAGTTGCGTAATGGCGTATATTAATGACGAGTAAGTTACATTATGTTAAACCAGCATAGCGATTTTTAACAGTCACACGAGTCGTATTATTACGCACGAGATATACAGGGTCCGGCAAGGAGGTATGGTGTTTTTGAAAAGACTCACACATTTATTTTCAAACTAATTTCAAAATTTATTGTTTTCATTTTTCATACATTACTGGTACATTGCCATTTAAGAATACAGAACGAAACATAAAATAAATTATAATTTAAAAAAACTAAAAAACACACTTTAATGAACTAAAAAGTAAAAAATAATTAATTTTATTGTAAAAAAGCGTGGGGTAACTATAGTAGGCCGAGAGTAGCTTTCAGTATGTATAATAACGAGCGGATCAGGGCGAATAAACATAAATCCGAGCGAATCAAAGCGAATAAACATAAATCACTATATAAATGGTTTGCTTTCTCATACTAGTGTCGGAAAGATACGTCCCCGTACACCGGTCTGTCAAAAGTCACTTTACATGCGTATTTTATAGTTATTTTATTTTATTTTATAGTTACCTATTATGGTAAAAAATATTTTAAAGATCTCCAATTATTATACTGCTTACGGTATAAAAACTTTCATTATTTTTTTTATTTCGGTCTCGTCTTTTTGAAAAAAGGCAATTCAACGTTTTATAATAATTTAGAACATATATATTTTTCTATAAAAAATATAATACCATTATACAAATTAGGTATATCGTAGACAAAAACACAGATACAATAGATTACCTAATTATATTAATTCTGTTTATTGAAAAAGTTTTGCTACTGAAAAAATCATAAAATATATAGAGTATATCGATCTTTTAAAACTTTCACTTAAAAACGGTCAATACAGTTTTGCCCTATCTTGCATGATCTTCACACCATTTTGATTGAAAACCTGAAAAATTAGAATTTTGTTAATTTTTTATAGTTTTTTTTTTCATATTTCCCTACCTCCCTCGGTTTTAAAAACTCAGATTTTCTTCGAGCGGTAATACAAAGTACGCCACTGATATTTTTGAAACTAAAACGTTTGATAGGTTTTTATAAAGTATAGGTACAAACATAGTGATTAGTTGTAACTTTAACCTCTTTGTTCATACCCTCATCAAACATATTTTGTTTGGGACATTAAACTGACCCTGCATACGTGCAGATAGCTAAAGTGTGTTTGTCTTTCTCAAATCAGTTTAGTTTTTAGGTAAACATTTTGATTACCAACTTGCTCTCACATAAAAACTGTTGAAAGTTTACTAGTAATAACTACCTACAGTTTCAGAAAATGTAATTTGTTCTAAAATCAGCCTTTAAAATTGGGAGCCTGGCTGAAATAAATATTGGCACTCATTTAAAAAAAAACTGATGATCTAGATTCTAGATCATGTGACCAAACTAGATATAATCCATTATCACCCTAGAAAACATTCCAGAAGAAACCCCGCCTATATACGCCGATTTGCCCACAAACATGGTGTGTGGCCCCTACACTAGAAAAGAAATAAAACTTACAAGGATTTAATAAGAAAAAAATTAAATTCACTGTCGGACACTTCATGTCTATGACTATTATAAGTTAGCACATTTTTCATAAAATCATAAATATTGAGTGCTAGTAATAAACAGTTTTTTTTAAAACCTCAACCTATGGCTGCAGGGTTTAATCTATGTGCCAGCATCTTATTCCCTAAAATTCATAAAACATATAGTTAAATTAACAGATAATATAAAGTCTTTTTGCCAAAAACATTTTGTTTCTTCATGTTTGAAAATATATATTCGAAAGAATGTGTTATACTATGCCTTTTTATTTATATTTGTTTTTAAAATTTGAAGGAATATACAATCTCCATTCATGCATAACTGTATAAACAATGGGGCGTAAATGACAAACAGAATTTCGTTTCTAACTTATTATATTATGTAAACTTTCAATTGCGTATGTTGTATGCGGATGTACTATGTACAGCAGTGTAAAAATGTTTATTTTTTAATATTTTTTTATTTTTCAAAGCTTTGCCAATGTTTAAGTATCTATCAAAACAAAGTTTTATTGGTTAGCTCCCCGCACAGATGCAATAAGTGCGCGCTGGGAGTCTCAAAAATTCTAAAAAAATTATTTTCAATATTGTGTGAAAAAAAAATTAAACAAGCCGTGAGGTGGGTCGTTTATTAGGACTAAAGTGCGACCCTTGAGGTCCACACGACGAACTTCCCAGTTTGATAAATATTTAATAATAACAAGCCGTGAGGTGGGTCGTTTATTAGGACTAAAGTGCGACCCTTGAGGTCCACACGACGAACTTCCCAGTTTGATAAATATTTAATAATAATAATTAAATTAGATATTACACAGAAAAGTAATCATTTTAATCATTAAAACATCAATAATTAAAAAAAAAAAAAAAAAAAAAAACGGCTGAACCGATTTTTATAAAATTTATGTCGGATCAAAATGACGTTAACACGCCTCGATTGACACCCTTACGAAGTCGATATAATTTTTTATTCGCGAGATATTGTGTAAAATCTACTTTTTTGGAGGTTATTTGGTTAAGAAAAAAGAACGGCTGAACCGATTTTAAAAAAATTCCTTTCAGATCATATTTACGTTAATACGCGTCGATTGGCACCCCAACGTAGTCGATATCATTTTTCGTTCTCGAGATTTCGTCTTAGAAAGAAATTGACACATACATACGTACGTACGTACGTACGTACATACGTACACACACACACACACACACACACACACCACACAGACATCTTTCTAAAAGTAGTGTAAAAATAGTGTAGTGACCTTGAAACATAAAAATTTTTTTTCCTTTTTGATTTCGATTTTCGGACCCATTACAATAACTTCCAATGGGAAGTTAATAATTAAATTAGATATTACTAGGGGTCGACAAGACAAGAATTCTTGTCTTGACAGTAACTTCTTGTCTTGTCTTGAAAAAAAATCAAGAAATCTTAAAAAATCTTGTCTTGACGTTTTCTTGACATCTTATGTCTTGTCTTGACTCAAGAAATTTCAAGATCTTGAAATTTCTTGATTAACCGGTGACACCGTACATGGTGATTCCTCGCCGGCGAACTTTTTATTGCGTTGCGTGCTAACACGGCAATCTGGTGGTTCCCCGATCTTTATTTGTTTTCTGACGAACGCAAATATCTCAGAATCTTGGAAGTATGAAATTGAAAAATACTTAAATGAGCCTAGGACAGAAAATTCTGAGAATATACTTGATTGGTGGAGAAGACACGAAAATGTCTACCCGTCGTTATCGAAAATGGCCAAGGATTTTCTCGGAACGCCAGCAACATCTTACATCTGTAGGTACCTGCGGAAAGGCTATTTTCAAGACCAGCTTTAACAATAACAAAGCCAAGAAATCGGCTAGGCGTTGACTCCATAAGAAGTCTTGTGTGCCTTAATTCAGGGCTTATATATATGTGTGTGTGTGTGTGTGTACACGATAACTCTCGACAGACTTAATCGATTTAAACGAAATTGGAACCCATCACCGCACGAAGCTTATTTAAAATGGGCCCGATCGGGCCATTTCAAGGGTAGTTTTTAGGAGTTGAAAAAAGTTTTTGGGCCCAAAAATACCGAAAAAAATTGTTTCAAAATTGGAATTTAGCCCTTTGGTAGAGATTCAAATGTGTTGCTACAATTTTAACAAAATCGGCACAACAGGACCGGACTTACAAATTTTATGAAAACACTAGTTCGCGGATAGTGATTTATTTGCTGATTTATTTATTATGTGTATTTAATTTGGTACAGAGGTTGCATTGATAATAATATTGAAATTAAGAAAAATAATATTATTTTAAGGGATGTATTAAGGGGTTAAATTTTTTGATTTTATCCAAAAACAAACTTAAGTTCACATAATAAAGCCACAAGACCTTATTAGCAAATACACTATATTATTGTCGGCAGGGTTTGGCACTGCGACCCGAGTTTTTTCATTTATTGTTTTTAATTTACATTTTTGTGAATCGGTCTAGCAAAAAACGTGTTCAATAAATTAAAATAATACGTTATGTTATGTTAAAATATGTTATCTTTTTCACAAATAAATATACGTTTTAGCGTTTTCATTGTTAGTCAAGATATTTCAAGATTTCTTGTTTTCTTGACAAGAAATCTTGGTATTGACATAACATTTCTTGTCTTGTCTTGAAATCTAAAATTACTTCTTGTCTTGATCTTGTCTTGAAATCAAGACAAGATCAAGACAAGATCTTGAAATTTTCAAGAATTTGGCGACCCCTAGATATTACACAGAAAAGTAATCATTTTAATCATTAAAACATAATTATTATTTATTTTTAACAATAATTAAAAAAAAAAAAAAAAAAACGGCTGAACCGATTTTTATAAAATTTATGTCGGATCAAAATGACGTTAACACGCCTCGATTGACACCCTTACGAAGTCGATATAATTTTTTATTCACGAGATATTGTATAAAATCTACTTTTTTGGAGGTTATTTAGTTAAGAAAAAAGAACGGCTGAACCGATTTAAAAAAAATTTCTTTCAGATCATATTTACGTTAATACGCGTCGATTGGCACCTCAACGTAGTCGATATCATTTTTCATTCTCGAGATTTCGTCTTAGAAAGAAATGGACACATACGTACGTACACACACACACACACATACACACATACACACACACAGACATCTTTCTAAAAGTAGTGTAAAAATAGTGTAGTGACCTTGAAATATAAAATTTTTTTTTCCTTTTTGATTTCGATTTTCGGACCCATTACAATAACTTCCAATGGGAAGTTAACTAGGTAATAATAACAAAAACGAAACGAATAAACATTATTTTAAATTTTTAGGGCAGGGAGCGCAAAATCATATAGCTCAGAGGCCTCCAAATGCTGAATTCATTTTGTAGAAACTTACTGGTTTTCTTAGATCTACTGTATAATATATTTGTACCTACCAAATTTGATGAGTTTAGGAAACGAAAGTTTTGTTTAAATTTTAAAACTTCATTTTGCATGAAATATTTTTTTAGTTAAAGCACCGAACATTACAAGTTATTTAAGTCATGTGTTACTTTGTATATTAAATTTTACAAATATTTTAACAGTGCAAAATTTATAAACTTTTCAAAACCAAAACAAATCTACAAAAAGAAAACGTGAATTAAAATATACTCTTTATAACCTAAGAATTGTTCAAAAAAATATTTTTATAAGTAATGACCGAACAACGGTGTTTTTATTTCTTTTAATCCCTATCGCTACTAATATAATATATAAATATAAAAAAATGAAAATATTTTTTCGATCGCTCGTATTAACTGAAACACCGCTCTTGCAAAATTGCAAAAACATCTAAAATGTTAAGTAAGTCGAAGATCCCACATGCGATTCCCGGTTTAACTCGACCGAACGAGCGAAGAAAATACAGTCCCGTTTTATTTCTACCGAACGAGTGAATCATCTGAGGTCACTGGATTAAATTCGAACAGATTTTAGGCTTTTTTATTACATGTGAAGAAAAATATTTATAAATATCAATCATAATTATTTAACATGGAAAAGTAGCCACTCATTATCCCCAAACAAAACTAAAGTGCGATTAGAGAAAAATTCTCTCGTATGGCGCTACGAGACTATACAATAATTTGCCAACACTTTTGAAAAACATATGCGGACTTAAGGTTATTCGGTTTTGCGATCAGATAGATCCAAGCGCAGGATAGAGAAAGATAGATAGTATAAAATTAATGTAAATTCGAACGCATTAGAGCGCTCAGATCGATTTGAACGTAAAACCGAATTTACTTACCTGATATTTTAATGAATTTTCAATTATTTATATTAAAATATCTTCAGAACTGCACGTTAGAATACTCTTTTTGTAATTTTTACGTAATCTACGTGAATTGGTTTATATAAACTTCAGTTTTCTAGATTGTAATCTTTAGCAGTTGTGGTTGAATTATATGAAAAATGTGCGTTTTAAACACATGTTAAATAGGTATTCAGTTTTAAAAAAAATTAATTACGCAAAAACTACACGTCAGATCTTAATCAAAAATGAAATTATATCTTATTTAATATCGATTAATAACCTATTAAAAATTCAGCTTGTTTGCTTTACTTTGTTTTAATGCGCGTGCAACCTTCATATTTTTAAAAAGCAGTTTTTGACAAAAATATGTTTCTATAATATTAATGAATTTTTATTAACTTCCCATTGGAAGTTATTGTAATGGGTCCGAAAATCGAAATCAAAAAGGAAAAAAAATTTTTATGTTTCAAGGTCACTACACTATTTTTACACTACTTTTAGAAATATGTCTGTGTGTGTGTGTGTGTGTGTGTGTGTGTGTGAGTGTGTGTGTGTGTGTGTGTACGTACGTACGTACGTACGTATGTATGTGTCCATTTCTTTCTAAGACGAAATCTCGAGAACGAAAAATGATATCGACTACGTTGGGGTGCCAATCGACACGTATTAACGTAAATATGATCTGAAAGGAATTTTTTTAAAATCGGTTCAGCCGTTCTTTTTTCTTAACCAAATAACCTCCAAAAAAGTAGATTTTACACAATATCTCGCGAATAAAAAATTATATCGACTTCGTAAGGGTGTCAATCGAGGCGTGTTTGATCCGACATAAATTTTATAAGAATCGGTTCAGCCGTTTTTTTTTTTTTTTTTTTTTTTTTTATTATTGATGTTTTAATGATTAAAATGATTACTTTTCTGTGTAATATCTAATTTAATTATTATTATTAAATATTTATCAAACTGGGAAGTTCGTCGTGTGGACCTCAAGGGTCGCACTTTAGTCCTAATAAACGACCCACCTCACGGCTTGTAATATTTTTTTAATTGTACTCTCTGACGTCACAATGTATATTGTATAGTTAGATACAAATATTTATTTTATATCTCTTGCCGCCATTCATTCTAGGGCAACGCCGGGTAAATACTATCAAATCTTCATAAATCCCCCTCCATAACAAAATTAATATGACTTAGGTGGCTGAAAAAAAATCCTGTTTCATTACTATTACATATATTATAATTAAATGGATAAATAATTAATATATGAGAAAAAATCAGTCCGACCAATTTTGATTGATGGATTATTATAAGCTTTAAAACTTTAAAGCTTTAAGCAACATTAAACAAAGTATCGTAGGAAAATGAAGAGTTTTGTAAACTGACACACTATTCTGTTTATACAAGGTTGCCAAATGTATAAACACACTTACTTGGCTATTTTTATAACGTGTGTGCCTTGTTAATAAGCAACAGATGCTCATTTTCATGTGAGATAGTTAAAATATGCCGCTGCATTCTCAGTCTGGATATATAAAGTAAATTCTGATGCTGCTAAAACATTGCGTTATGATTCATCTCAAATTGGCCCTCGTTCAACAAAATATTGCATTTTGGTATTTGAAGGGAAAAAATTGTTGTTTTTTTTGTAAAGCATCGATAAATCCGGACCCTCAGTAATTCAGATTCTTTGGTAATACGGCCCTATTTTTTTTGTTGAAATTCGGATTATATATTATGTTTCAGTAATCCGGACCATTACAACGTATGGTTACAAAACTGTTTTCTGAGTTGGCGGAATAAATATTTATTTAGAATAATTAAAAATACAATAATAATAAATACAACAACCAAAAGTCAGTTCTAACAATCAACACAAGTAATTAACACTTAACTATATACAATTGACTACACTAATATTTATTTTATCAGGTGAATTTATATCACGGAACTATTTATATCACTGTATTTATATCAGATTTATTTCTAACGTTTATTTATGTCGGTCATTTACTCAGTTACTTCAGTACTATTTATTTATATCCACTCCACTATTTATATCACTGTACTGACTGATTCGACCGTTGATTGACTAATATTTATATCACTGATCCGCTTGGTTGCACGATTCACCATTGACTGCCCGACTTCCTCGCACTCGCTTGCTTATATAGGCCTCTTGGATTATGCACAGCGCGTTCTAGCGTTCTCTAGAATGTTCGTGCAGTTACTCGTTGTTCAGCAAGCAGACACCGCTTCTCAGAATTCCTACCTGACGCTTATGTACAGGGTGATCCGTAACAGTATGTTACAATTCGGATTCGGCGTTTCATTAAGATAGAATATGTTTATGATTGGTGTATTTATTCTTTCAAATTATAGGTGTATAAGATTTGTCAGTTATTTTATTTTTTTAAGATATTATTTTATCATATTAATAATTAAGGAATGTTATTTTCGTTTTCGTTCAAAACATATCTGCTGTACTACAAATAAAATATGTTAGAAGAATAGTGGAAAGTAGCTTATAATTAATAATATTTATAATATAAATTACGTAATCTGAATATTCAAATTCTGTGAAATTTTTTACAATTGCTAATATTTTTCCTCGTATTTTTCTTAATAGTGAAAAGGTCGAACAACAGAAAAAAACATGATTTTATCAGAAAATAAGACAAAAGAATTACTATTCTAACTCAAAGTTAGAGCATTTAGGAGAAAAAAAGATTTTTTGGTAATTCATTCTATTTTATATTGTTCAAATACACTAGAAGCGGCGGAACATTTCAAACTCACATTTGGATTTACAAATAATTTAACATAATAATTATGTTTCTGTTTTGGTTGCCATAAAAAAATTTTTTAATCGTAAAGCATTAGGAGTCGCGGCCTACATTTTAAGAACCGCTGTTCTAAATAAATGATTTATACTACCATTAATTGTTTTACAAGATTAGAAACACATCCGAAATATTTTTTGTGCAATAATAGTAAAATAAAGAAAGAGTGTAATTTTTAAAACAAAAGTTTGATTTTGCCCGTGGCACGCGGATGATGCGACGGCACGATGCGTCTTTTTATTTATAAATATCTACAGCGCCGTCAGGGCTGGCAAGTTGAGTCTCATGAAAATTTGTCTCTAACTAACAGACTGCGATTTTTGGTTTGTTTTTTACAAGCTTTTATTTAACTTCATTTTAATTAATTATAGTATGTATATAGTGTTCGCTGATGATGAAAGCATAGCTTTCGAAATGTTTACATATCCATCAATAAAACTATTGTGGTAAGAAGTAACTACCTTTATTTTTGTGTATAGTGAGACTTCGTTTTTTGCTTCTTGTTCAATACTTAGTAGAATGAAAATAGTACAACACTAAATTTGCTTCCAGAACAAGATATAAAACTCTTTATTTAATAAAAAGAGATGGACGACATGTTTCGAGAGCTTAAGCTCTCATCATCAGGTCAATTTAAAAACAAGATTTTACAATAATTGAAAATTGTGTGAAATTGTGTGAAAGTTCTTTGTTACTTTAAGCATCTTGTGGTAGTAAATTTAAAATCAAAAAATGGTGACATTCTGAAGTAATTGCGTTTAATTTTTACTTCAGAATGTCACCATTTTTTGATTTTAAATTTACTACCACAAGATGCTTAAAGTAACAAAGAACTTTCACACAATTTCACACAATTTTCAATTATTGTAAAATCTTGTTTTTAAATTGACCTGATGATGAGAGCTTAAGCTCTCGAAACATGTCGTCCATCTCTTTTTATTAAATAAAGAGTTTTATATCTTGTTCTGGAAGCAAATTTAGTGTTGTACTATTTTCATTCTACTACCTTTATTTTTGTTTTTATTCCAACCACAGTGCTCATATATTTTTATTTTACGTATAATTTTAGTAACGGTTAGTTTTGGAACAAGTTTTTTTTCGATAACAATTTCAAAATAACTGGTTGTTATTTCGTCCTATCACTAACGTGATGCCATCCCTGACGTAGATCGACGCCTCTTCCCGCTACGTCTTTACGTATCTTGCTAAACTAAAACAGTAACTTGTCATAAGTCTATGCTATAGGATTGCAATTTCGTGTAAACTATTTAGTGATTGTTTACGTTAAAATAGTCGTTATTTAAATAAATTTTATTACATTGACCACCTCTGCATATGTTGTGGCTTAACAACAATGGTTTACATTAATTAACTGAAAAACAATTTATTTTAACGATATACACAATGAAAGAATTATGGAAAAAGGTTAGTAACTATCAATTATTAAGTTAATAATAATAATAAAAAGTTGTTTGATTTTTCTATATCGTTAGCGTTATCGGAAAATTTTAGTTAACAGTAATATTTGCATGCTAACGCTAGTTTTTATTTAGATATTCAGCAAATAAAAAAAATTGTTTATACTAAACGACCGATAAAATCACACAGAACCGACCTCAAAATTCGTGGAGCCCATATGTGAGATCCTTTTTAACGTTTTCAAAACGAAATTAAAAAATTAAATATAATAATAATAAAGTAATCTTTATTGTAGACAGTACATAGGCTGTATAATGGCGTGAATTACATTTAAAAATATACAATTGTAATTAAATGAGTTATAATAAAAATTCGTTCAGTCCATAATCGGTCCATAATGACATCTGCTTCTCAGGACTTCTTCATTTCTATCTTAAATAGTTTTATCGGTAAACACTTTATGTGTTCGGGAATTCTGTTGAATATTTTCCTAATAGAGGACCCGCGGTGAGAGATGAAGCCAGGCACGTCATCAATAATATGCTAGTGAATGCCTGCTTGCCCGCAGACAGTGCCGTGTACACAAAACTGCACATTGGGTTTTAAAATTCCACCTCTAGAAAACACTCGACGCTCATGGATCTTCAAAACAGCCAATAGTAAGCTAGAAAGCGGGCGCAATGCATTCACGTTACTATGACGCGGTGGCTTCATATTTCGCCGCGCGAGGTCTACTGTTAGATGCAGCAGTTGATACGGTTTTAATTGTAGTTTGAACCTTATTGTGGGTGTTGTATATATGAGTAGGAATAAAATTATTAAATAGTTGTGGATGTTTCTTGACAAACAATTCGTGTTTCTCTAATCCGCCAATTGGTAAAAGTGTCAGTTGAATTTCCAATTAACTATTATTATTGCCGAGCGTCTATAATCTACTATCTGTCAGCGAAAATATAATATTGTGCTGTGCCCAATTAATATTCTAGCTGTTGTTGACTTAAAAAAAACAATCATCGCACCTCTATTAAAATAAATAATAATAACTTTGTTAATATTTAAAAAATTTATATAATCTGCATTCTACAATATTGTCACTGCGGAAGATACCTACATACTAAAAATGTAGTTTCACTACAGACTGTGTAAATTACATTCACACAGGTAATCAAGGTGATAGATTACATTGAATTTAATAACAGTCTAATGCCATTAGCTTCAGGTGCACTTTGGCAATTGTAATTCGTTTGTTGGCTTCTGAGGAATGCGAATCATCTATTTTTTCTCTCATTCTTTGTAACCGGAACGTAATCCGCACACACACACATATTTATTAGCGTGTAATTGGAATCTAAGATTGGTGAAAATAAACCTCAAAATATTTGTTTCCATTCCACAGATCCTTTAAACACATTTTTGCCCGAGCTTATATACTTTCGGGCTACCGTAGGAGTAAAAAAAATTGTGCAACAGTGAGTAAGAAAGAATTTGAGATTTCGATTTATATGTTCAAGGGTCCTACATACCGAAAAGCGAGTTTTGAATGTCAGTCTGTTTAAAGAGGCCTAGCTGACTCCACGTTTAACGGATCTAAACCAAATTGTAAACTTAAGGTTTTTAAATTATTTTTACGGAGCATTTTTTTTATTTTCCCCTACTCCTCCAAATAGTTGTTTTGTGATAAACAAAAATAAAAAATTATTAGTTTTACGACTCACAATATTAATGCTATTTTAAAATACTCGTAAGTAAACGTCATGAAATTTTATTATTACGAAAAAACATTGTATTAAAATGTGTTATTACTATAATGAAAATAACTTTTTCATACAATGTATGAAAAAAGAAGTACAAAAATCAGGCAATATTGTATACAAAAATTACATTATTATTGTGACTTTTTATGGTTGAAATGCAGCCAAATCTTATCAAGCTATTCAAGCACGTGTTTTTAACAGACACCTTTCTTGCTTAATCATAGCGTAGACATCTTGCAGACGATCTTTAAAAAATATAATATATAAGGAAAAGTTTACAAACCCTAGGCTATATAACGGTTTGCGTTTCAATTATTAGATACTAGTTTGGTATTAATATATTCTTTATTCTTTTATGTTTGTAAATTTGTGTCAGCGGATAAAGCTAGTTTACAAACAACTATTCCAATAAAAAATTATATTTTTGTCTATTGTTTCAGATCACAGCAAATCACAAAGTGACAAACAACACATCAGAAAGTTCAAGGTGAGTCGCATTTGGTTTCCTTTTTTTCCAAGACTATTTTCACAAACACAAAAATTTCTAAAAGAACTTAACAAACACCCTAAACTTATTTTAAAAAGAAATAAATAAATGTATGTCATGGACTAATTGTGACCAATATTATGTTATTAAATAATACATAATATAAAGAATAATTTGTATACTTAATTAACAAGAAAGTGAATCGGGTATCTTCGGTCCAAACAAATGAATAAACACTCAGGCCGAGTCTCAACCGTCACTTTCTCGCTTACTTTCTCATCTCATTTTATCTCACCACCTCGCCATCATCATCTTGCCCATTGAAGCCGACTGTTTAGTGACACAACTACATGAAGCACGGCGCTCTGCACCGTTGCCTTGTTTATTCTACATTAGTGTCATGAGTAGAAGATTGTGAATCGTCTTTTGAACTCGAAATGTGTCGTTCATTAAAATCACTTACAGCAACATTACACCGCACCGTATTGAAAAACGGGCCCCTAAGGTTTTTTCCACATAAAGAAACAGTTTTTTGTTGTATTTGCACTATGTTGACACATCTATTCGAATGTAGACGTATGAATTACGTACACAAAAATTTTCTTGACATTCAAGGAAACACAACTTGTTGGTTTTTTTCATCAAGTGCAAAAACATTTGCATCGGAACGTAACTAGAGTGTTCGTGAAAATACCTACCTACTCAACTTCTTATTGCAAGTATCAATTTTTTTTTGTTATGAAACTTATATTGTGTTATTCACAAACGCACAGAGTAAATTTTATGTATGAAGAGCATTTAGTTTGAAATTTCCAAATTCAACTGTTCAAGACAAATATTTATTATGGACAATTAAGGCTTAAGCTTTATTAAGACACTAGCGGTACCCGTCCGGATTCGCCCGGGTGCTAAGAAAGTCCAGGTGCAATACACTACTCACTCGCTTCGCTCGTTCGCTTGAATATTATAAATACACTACTCACTCGCTTCGCTCGTTCGCTTGAATATTATAAACACACTACTCACTCGCTTCGCTCGTTCGCTTGAATATTATAATTACGAACAAATTTGATTACCATAAAAAAAGTTATAGTGAGTCAACCTTAAAAGATAGACATATGCTGTCGCGGACTTTTTTAGAACTTTTAAAGGGGAACAATTCCGTCATACATGATTTTTGCGCAACTTTAACCGTTTACGCAGCGCATGCAACGGAAGCTCTCAAAAGGAATAATTTTTCCCGTTTTTGCAAACATTTTTCATTGATGCTCCGCTCCTATTGGTCGTAGCGTGATATTATATAGCCTATAGTTTTCCTTAATAAATGGGCTATCTAACAAAAAAAATTTTTCAAATCGGACTTGTAGTTCCTGAGACTAGCGCGTTCAACCAAACAAACAAACAAACTCTTCAGCTTTATAATATTAGTACCTATAGATTTTCTAGTATTTCCCAAATTTAACAAGCTAACAAATAAATATGTAAAGTTTACACCGAATTTTTTTCGAGGCAAAATATTCTGACGATTGAACTATAACTTAAAAATTCATATTTTATTTCTGAATCAGAGAAATTAGTTTCATTTTCAAAATATTGTTTATCGAATTTTTCCTTCTTGATAAATCTAATTCTACCCTTCTAAAGATCATTATAGTAAGCATTAATGAAACGTTTTTTTATAATTTGATTCGTTCGTTCCCGTCATTCGAATCCCTCACTCTAAAAGCCATCCGTCTCCCTCCACCCCCGTTCATCATCGTTTGCCACACCGTCTTCAAGTTCACTCACAGCTGTTTCGATCTTCTGTATACTTAAAGGATGTTTGTACGAGTAAAAGCAAAGTGACTTTTATTTTTGTTAAGACTCCATACTTGTTAGTTGTTACTTTTGTACACATCTATAAATACAGTATACTTCCTTTATATGCGCTCCTATGCGGATGAAAGGGATGAAAACGCTGGTTTCGACCTTCGGAAGTCCCATCGTTCGACTTCATTCTTCCAACGTACTGTAATAGCTAACTTCACGACAGTCTCATTACGGTTATAAACCGATGACGATAAACTGCACGGTTAGATTAAGACTTGTTATAAAGTTAAGAAATTTTGACATAACGAAATTTCGTAGATATGTCAGACTCTCGTGTTTGTGTTGGTGCTGCATTTATCTAAGTCTCTTGCTTTCCTTGCCCGTTATTTCAACTCCTGTTATTCCAGCCATTATTGTGTCCCAGTCTAATATGTTTTTGTAATTTAAAGAATAAGATGCTAGCACATCGGTTAAACCCTGAAACCATGGGTTAAGGTTTAAAAAAAATTGTAGATCTACTCACCAATACGTAATACAAACTGGCATTCCATCTGGTTCCTCGCTCAACCAAGATCTAATTTATTAAAGAATAAATTAACATAATATAAAATATTTTCACTTAAAAATTAAACAGTCAGTAATTCTAATACATACCAATCTATTTCTGTAGATATCATCTTAAAATGCTATTTTCTTGATTTTTCATCATTTTCTTCAATATCAAAATTTGAACCAATTTTTATTAAGTTTCTGAAGATGTCAGTAAAATCCTAAGAAAAGTCAACTATATTATACAAATAAATAATTTAAATTAACAATGGTTACTTACCCGTAAATTTTCTTCTTATTCTTATTTTTTTTTAATTAATAATTAATTTGCAATCAGTTGTTTGATTTGTAATAAATATTATCTTCGTTTATGGTTATGTGGAAGTGGTTGAAACAACCATGCCAACCGTATGTTTTCAATTTAATATTTTTGACATTGACTAATATGTAAAACGTCCAATTTTGGTAAATATTGCTTTTATATTGTAGAATATTAATGGTAGTATTTATTTATTTAATTTGGTATATATGTGATTATAATTTGTTAATTTGTTTCTCACTGTAGAGACCTGAGGAAGTCAGCAATGTTGACGAAACGTTGGCGATAAATAAAAAAAGTTTTACATAAGATTATTTGTCCCATCTTTCCCATTAAATTACTTATATTAAATTACAATGAACTTAAACATTAATATGATTCAAGATTGTTTAGCCGTTATTAGATGTATCAACGCAAGTGCTTATACCTACTAGTGATATTTATTATAGAAGTACCTAGGTAGTTCATATTATATAAAAATTAAAATACTAATAAATAATGCATGAAGGTCGAGGGCAACCGAGCTAAATAATTTCACAGGTTCGTACAAACAGCTTACGCACACATCACAAATCAGAGGGAGGGGGAGTTGTGTTGTCTATTTGAGTTTGAACACAATGCACAAGACTGGGAATCGAAAGGGTGGCAGTTAACAGCAAATACTATTATTCCGTACCAATGAGTACCCGGCAATCGCGGGCTATCACTGCATACCCCGTGATGTGGTTCTCACACACCTACTTAAGCTTGCTGACTGAGCTATGATTAACGTCGTGTTTACCTCCAATTAATAAATCGTCGCCGTAAATTCGAAGGGACGTATCTCAACATTTAGAATCCCGACTGACGATAGATATATGATTATTAACTCAAGAGCACAGAGGGTATATTAGCCTTAAAGTTGATAAGATAAAATATTGAAAAACTTTGAATAGACACAAATAATAATATTTACTGGAAAAAATAGTAATGGCATCTAACTAAAATAGTACTTCCTAAAAGCTGAGTTATTTTTCATTCCTGAGATCCTCAGGTCCTGAGAAATAAAATTCGGGCCTCTTTTCAGTAATGTCGGCAATATCATGTTATATTAATGCACAAATATGTGAATTACTTTCATAGTGGCAGCAAAATTTTATATACGAGTATATCACTTTATCCCCAAAAAATATTAGACCATGATTTTACTTAAAAATTTGACATTGTAATAAACGAAACTTTCACATAAATCTAATCTAAATTTGTTAATATGTCGAGTTTTTCTTCATCCAAAACAAGCTTACATTAAAAACAAAATTGAAATTTTAATATTATCTAAACATTGAGACAATTCACAGGTACGTGGACAAATACAAATGAAAATTAACAAATTTGTTAATTTTCATGAAAATTAACAAATTTGTTAATTTTCATGAAAATTAACAAATTTGTTAATTTTCATTTGTACTTGTCCACGTACCTGTAAATTGTCTCAATAATTTTCAAAATGGACGTAAATTATCAACAAAAAAAAAATTATCTAAACAATTTATTCACCAGAAAAGTACGTTTCTCTGATCCACAAACACAAGCGAATTTCAGATTAGGTACCTAAAATTTGAACTCTTTTATTATACTCAAACTTAACATTGGGTGCTTTTTGACTTTTCAAAAATATATTTTGACCCAGTTCCAGCTTGCAATACTGTAGAACTGATTAAAAGAAAATCGTCGCTATATAGTCCCAAAGAAACATATTTAATTTTTTTTCTAAATCGGTAATTAAACTTGTCATAATTTTACATATTATCATTTTTAAATCGTTGCTCGTTAAGTCAGTGCTTCTAATCCTTCACCTCGTACACCTTTCTGTTTTCAACCGTTACGAGTCACCATTCCTACACGCCGTGCAAAAGAGATTGCACTAAATTAGACCTCATCGTATGTTTAGACTACGAGGAAATAAATAGTAGGGGCTCCCGATAAATCAACCTTTCCCAATAGCTGTGAAGAAAATTGTACTGTATTAAAATTTGTCACAACACGAAACATAACTGATAGACCATACTCTTCGGGTAGAACATGTTTAGCATACTAGACATTTGACAACAACACAACATGGTTGAACGTCACGTGACCGATACATTTTGTACGGTCATCTTAACAGTTTTATAGAATCTACCGTGGTAATCGAAAAACCGGATCGGCTGTACTCTCATGTATTATGTTCACTTCAAAAGGCTGTAATTTTAATTTCATTAACTAATTACTAACATACAACGGGGCGATAAAAACTCACTTCCACACGTTTAGATTCAGCATGTACGGGATGCGAAGTGGGTTGGGGAAGAGTAGAGTAAAGAGTGCGAGGAAGTAGGAGGGAAGGACGTCGTGTACGGGCACCTCTACGTACGTACGTGCTATGGATAAATCGAATTAGCATAGAAAAGGGTCAAAAGGTAACACAGTGAGGTTTGGGGAAGTGGAGAGAATATTGTGTTGGAGTTGCGGTAAACCAGG
Organism: Mongoloraphidia duomilia; assembly: GCA_039654895.1. Classification (NCBI taxonomy): domain Eukaryota; kingdom Metazoa; phylum Arthropoda; class Insecta; order Raphidioptera; family Raphidiidae; genus Mongoloraphidia; species Mongoloraphidia duomilia. The sequence goes on along the minus strand of CM077524.1, from coordinate 42,005,669 downwards.
GTTGCGGAGAACAACGCGAAGTTAGGGATGATAAGACTTTTATGCTGGGTTGCATAAAGCTTTGTCAAAAAATCTGATTTGATAATGACCTTATAGATTGTTATCATATAATTACAGTTTTTATACATGCAGGAACAGTCTAATGTCGTTGCCATACTCTGTCATGTAGATCTTTAGATTGTACAAAAACAAAATGATAAAAGATCGCTTTTCAAGCTAAATTTTTATCAAAATGCTTACCGGCTATTTTGTTAAGGTTTTTCCGTGGTTTCCGTCAATAATTCCAGAAAAATATCAAAATGGTTCTGCACAACGCTATGGCCAAACTTTTATGCTCATAAAGTTAATTTTTTATAATTCATCTACTTTCACATAGCCAATAACCAATGCAAAAAATTACGATGGAGTGCTAAATGGAAGATACAGTATGCAAGTGGCGTCTATTATAATAGATTTCGAAATTAGTTAACAGACAGTAACATGATTGTGTATTGACCATCCCTATACTGAAGGGTGCGTGTTAAAGGCAAATCAAGGCAAGTGTGGTTAGCGGTTTGGGTGACCGTACCGGACCGGACCAGACTATATGCCAGGCCAGATCACACCGCCGCTCGGTATGTACTGTGTATACTGCTAAGGTTCGCGCGCGCTGGCGGTTACAACGGCGCTATGTGGCCGTCGCTACCGCCTCCCTGTGTGTTGTTCAGAACTGACAGAATGCGCGGGACGCTAGATGTTGATCTCATTTCACAACGACGTAACGTTTACTTACTGTTATGTTGGCGTGAACACAACGACATAACGTTTACTTACTACATAATAATATGATATCGTGAGCACATTACATAACTACAGCTTGCTTGAGCTGACACTATTTTGAGTTGTCTAGAACAAGAAATATTTAAAACGGGCTACCACTTTACCATTAAAAATACTTAAAAAATATTAGTAAAAAAAACTTTTTAGAGGCAAGCTTTTATTTAAATGCACTAAAAAGGAAAAAATAATTTTTAATAAATTAGGTTCATAATTATAAAAGCGTGGGTCGTGAACTCTATGATAGTTTATTAGTCACGACCCACGCTTTTATAATTATGAACCTAATTTATAAAAAATTATTTTTTCCTTTTTAGTGCATTTAAATAAAAGCTTGTCTCTAAAAAGTTTTTTTTACTATTATTTATTTTGTTTATTTTAGTCTTTCAAAATTTTACTCCCTTTTGATACCCTTTGACACCCGTAGGGGTTGAATTTCGAAAAATCCTTTCTTAGTGGATGCTTACGTCAGAAAAGGAACCAACTGTCCAAATTTCAAGTTTCGAACTTCAGTGATTTGGCCTGGGCGTTGATTAGTCAAAAAAAACCTACATCCCCGTTTAAACCCCTTAGGAGTTGAATTTATTTCTAAAAACGATTTATTCATGTATTGTCATTGGGAATACATATGTGTACAAAATTTCAAATCGATCGGATACGTGGGGGTAGTTCAAAATTGACTTAAAATATTTGACTTAAACAAACACACAAACCAACAAACATACACTGCAAGTTAAATAAATGCTTGTAAAAATAGTACGCATTCTGATAACTAATTTTTATAGAGATCGATAAAAGTAGCCTTCGGAAGGATATGGCATGAAATATTGTTCTTTAAAATTTAAATGAAGGTAAATTACTCTCCCTGAAAGTATTTAGTCTAAACTCTAAACTAATAATTCGCCATAACTTTGTTATTATTGAAAATTTCTAAAAACAACAAGATTATCATTTTTCATATCTTTGAGTAGAATTCAGTGTAGTCATATTTTTTATATTTATAGTCATTTTCGAGATATAAACAGCGCTTAAATGTTAAACCTATAATGCTATGTGGTCGCTTGGGTTCACATGTTGGCTGTTGGCATGTAACGTAAACTTACTAAAAATCAACATGCTATTATGTAATAAAAAAATTAAGTTGTTAAAATTTCAGCCAACATTATTCTTAGTCACGCGATATTTTAAAACATAATGTAAACATGAACGAAAAGTAACATAATAGTTATTGTGAGTGAAGCCTAACAAAATGTGATGCGCTTAAACCGACTTAAATATTCTGATATTATACAGTCTGTTTTGTTCTTTTATTTTATCAACACGCACGCACATTCATACTACTTGCGCAGGTAAGGTGCGCGGGGAGACTGAATAACTTGTGACGTCATAAACTGTTTTATATTCTTAACAGTCCATCGTTTAAAATAATATTGCTCTTCAATTCAACATGTGAATGCGACCGAAATTAAATTTTAACATATTTTCAAAAGCGACACTCTTCAATATTGTTGAAGTTAATCTTGCATTTACTAGTGATTTTCTACGTACTAAATATGCCATTTGCCATTATGATTAGATTATGATTGCTTAGTTTTCTCTAACTCTTTCTAATACATGACTATCATGCCATATCGTTAATTCTGTTGTCTACCTAACAAGTAGAGCATGCGTTTCTCATTGATGAAATAGAATATGAGGTTATTTTGACGAGAAAAACATGTAATGTCTCATATTGAAGAAATTTTTACTGCACTTAAAATGTTTTATAAAGTATCAGAATTTATTATTATATAATCTGCTTCTCTCTGACTTGGCATATACCTACTGTGTAGTCAAAATGATTAAAAAATATTATTATTATTATTATTGGGGTAGCATTTTAGAAATACAGTCGACTGTTAATTCAAACCTGCGATAATTCGAACCTCTCTATAATTCAAAGTTATCACGAGTTCCCTACAAAATCTCTTTATATTTCGAACTAAATCAACACATTTTTATGCACTTGGTAATTCGTACGAAAAAATCATTGCTATATAACAAAACGACGCGTTAATTCGAACTCATCGGCGTCCAACACTCGACAATTCAAAGTTGCAGAGAGAAAGAGGCGGAAAGATTGTAAATACATACATACATTTTGCGACAAGTTCAAACTTGTATCAACGTTTGTTTGTTGAGCCTTTGTTTCGAACCATTTGATATTTCAAACACTCGATAATTCGTAATATTTTAAGAGTCCCTCGAGTTTCGAATTAACGAGAGTCGACTGTATTAGATGTAACAGAAATGGTTGGAAGTGGTTGACATGTGAAACTAAACAGCATGTATAATTGTTGTATACCTCATGCCTCAGAGACAGTGCCATGGTGGCCTTGTTGTAAAGTACGAGTCTACCGACAAAACGTCAAGCCCTGCAGCTTCGAATACAATAGAATATTTTTTTTAATAATGAAAATATACATAACAATATAAAGTATAAAAAAATAAAATTATAATTATTTTATTCATAATATTTTACGAATAGGTATTTGATTTTAAAAGATAAAATAAAAGTGGATATATTTCTTTTCATGGCAACGAATACAAATATTTCTGTTTCTGTACCCGCGATACAGATTTTTTTGTGAAAAACCCACTTAGACTTGAGACAACTCTTCGTCCATAAACAGATTAGCTTCAGAAACTCTCCATAAATTATTGTACCTATATATTTAAAAAAATCGAGCTGTATAGAAACATTTATAAATATGCTATTGTCGAAATAAATAATTTTTGCACCTTCCCACCTGTATAAAGACACCGACGCAGCTCTGGGATAGTTGCGTAAAATGGATATGTTTATTTTCACCCCCAAATATAATTTCTCTGCCTTGTAGTGTAAATATACCTGGTGACTGGCCTAATAAGAGACTACACATTTACCTAATCTATGAATTGATCTGATCTATGAATTGAGAGTAAAAACTATAATCAACATGGCGAACTTAATCATGCGTGCATACAAATATTTTGTTACAAAACTGTTTTCTGAGTTGGCGGAATAAATATATATTTACAATAATTAAAAATATAATAACAATGAATGCAACAACGAAATGTCAATTTTGACAATAAAAAACTTAAACGGTAATTATTGAACTAAACGAGCCACTTAAATAACACTTAATAAATAACTATAAATATACAAGGATTATTTATCTGTAATTATTTATGTCACTGTATTTATATCAGATTTATTTCTAACGTTTATTTATGTCGGTTATTTACTCAGTTACTACTTCAGTACTATTTATTTACATCCACTCCACTATTTATATCACTGTACTGACTGATTCGACCGTTGATTGACTAATATTTATATCACTGATCCACTTATTGGCACGACTTACCATTCACTGATTTATATAGGCTGCGTGGACTGGAGCCCAGCGCGTTCTAGCATTTTCCAGAATGTTCGTGCAATTACTCGTTGTTACAGTAAGCGGACTCCCGTTTCTCAGAACTCTTACCTGCTGGTTATATACAGGGTGATCCGTAACAATATAGTTTGGCCACTAACGCTTCTGTTAGTCTTCTTCTATTTCTATGGCAAGATAGTGCACAATTATTATTTTCTACACATTCTTTCCTTAAGTTAGGTTAGGAATCAGCCAATAGTGTTCTAAGATCCATATAGTATGATATATATAATCTATGAACTAAGTAGTTTTAAATTTTCACGCGTTTATTATTCATCACGAACTTGGAACGTGATTTTATACTTTATCTACGACAAGTTGAGACTAAGAGAATATTATGTAGGTTCGAAACAACTGAACTTTGGCTACTGTACTTGCTTTATCTAGGTACGTTCAAAGAAAGTCCAATTCAGAAGCTGAACATTTCAAAGATATAGGATTTGTTTTGAAAATAAATTTTTTATGTGAAAACTTCCTTAGGCGCGTTAGGCACTCTTTGCCTGGGTACTGAAATAAAGTAAACCGTTCGCATTCGCAAGTTCGCGTACTCGAACGCAACCCGACGGTAGGAATTCGCTGAATCGTGGTTACTCGGCTCAAACACGAACACACGTATTAGCAGTATGCCCATGGAATCTACACAAGCCATGATGTATGGCGCTCAGTTAGCAGCGTGTTTGCGTTGTATGCATAGAGACCTGGGTTCGGAAACTGATGGCATCGTAGAATTTTTGACGCATTTTTTTTCTAAATTCTACATGATATTTATTTATATATTTTTTAATTTTTGTTATATTCTTTCTTTGACAATAATTATAATTTGTTTGAAACCAAGGTGGAATTAATTAAAAATACAATTTTAGTATTTTAGTAATAAATTATTTTTAGTTCATAAAAGCGCTTATAAATAAACAAAGGTTTGAGTTCTTGTGGACAGTAATATTAGGTAGGTAAATGATAAAATCAAACGATTTTTAACCCCTTATATCCACAACAATATTATTCACATAACAATTAGAGGTGAAAATAATATATATCAGACAGCCAAGCTGCCATGATTTGTATAAGCTATATCTAAGAAAAAATCAAATGACCACTGTCGGGACTTGAACCCGAAACTCCCAGTTTGCAAAGAGCTTATGTTTTTTGTACCTATGCAATCTCAGAGTATGGGAATTCACCTCTGCATTTCTTTAATTTTAAGTAAAATTTTTTTCATTGGAATAGATTTTCGACTATATATGAATATGAATGAATATGAATAGTAAATTAAATAAATATATTAAATTTATTGTTTCATTGGTACGTTCTGTAAATTATATATCGTTATTTTAACACAATAACGAACCACCACTGCACTGAACAAACCTTAAAGGTATTCATAAGCAATTTGTATTATTTTCCTGACAGAATTACGATGCTTGCAGCAATCGGAGCATGTTCCTTCTTTCACATCTATTTATTTGTTCCTTGGACATAGGCTGCACACACGACATGTCTGCGGATGCATTACTTGTACAAACTTACATTATGGCCAAATACAGGCGTCCAAGAATGTCTGTCGTTATATTTTATACACTCAACCATATTATAGTCATATTATTTATTTACGAACTCAGGGACCGCTACTTAAGCTGTCGGTGTTCTAAACGCGAATTGCATTATATTTTATGAACTGCATTGAACAATAGTTCCATACATGTCAGCAATAAAAAGTGGTGGAACCTTTGGTGTAAAGATACGAAATGTTATAATTACCACAAAACACCAAACCATAACAAACACTCCCGACGTACGTTTCGCCAACCAAATTGGCATCATCAGGAGATGATTAAAACTCATCTCCTGATGATGCCAAATTGGTTGGCGAAACGTACATTTCGCATAGATGTCAGCATAAAATTGACATAAGGGCAAATCAGAAATTTTAAAAATGGTAATTTAAGAAAATACCAATTGTCAATTTCATGTTACTATGATCTATAACACCAACGGAGACATGATCCTTCATGGGCCCTCTCTGCTGGCATTATTGAAATTTCCAGACTCTATTTATGAGGAATATTCCCCCTTCAGGAAAAGTGTAAAGATACATCCCATAAAATAGCCACAATAAAAAAGTAAGACTCTTTCGCAAAACCACAGTAAGTCAAAAATATAATCTCTTAAAACATTTTATTTGACGCTTACATTCCGTTTTAAACCCTTCAAATGTGGAAAAATCAGTCGTAGTGTAAACACGTCTTTACGCAGTACTTCGGTGAACTGCTTAAAAATAATAGTCTAGTGCATTCGTCGTGTGCATTTCTGTATTAGTAAAGGTTGGGTAATATGTCCTGCTGTAGAGACGGCTTTGAGATGCTAATGTACTCTTTCATAATATAATAAACATGCTTGTATTGTTCCACATAGCATAGACATGCTATTATTATAGGAAATAGAGAGTGCAGCAGGAAACTAACTTTTTGAAACATGGATGTAAAGCTAAACTGAAAAATTATTTTTTCGTTGTTGATATTTTATTTTTTAAATAACTTAAGTAGGCTTACGTGAAAAAAATAAGACTGAACATTAAAAAATAAATAAACAAGATAGACTAGAGAAAATAAATGTCTCATAATAAATTGTAACAAAATGAAAAAGCTTTTCTTATCTTTGTAGGTAGTGTGTGACACTTAAATACCTTATTAAGGTATTTCCCTTAAGAGATTTTGAAATAAATATAAAATATGAAGTTAAGTATCTTCACATAGGTTATATACATACATGAAGCAGTAGGGTAGAGTGGGCAGTAAGAGGTTTTATCGTCAGTACCCACTTGTTCACATTACGCTCTTCTATGGCGCTCTAAACGTCTTTATCTGTGCCCACTTACCTTACACACAGACCTCAATAAGATGATAAAAACAAGCGGAGAGTATTCTTGTCGATACATAGACACTCTTGCTGCCGATTTATGTACAGTTCGCTCAAGGTCTCGCTCACCTTTATAAAAAAATTCCAGTCGATTGAACGCCGGACCATTCCAACTTCAAATATATTATATTAAATAAAATAAAATTTCTGTTAACGTGCGCGATAACGCGTGTAACGGCTAGTATTAAATATTTATATTATATTTGCTTTTCGTTTCCATAGTTACATATTATGGTTTCACACATAAAAATTAACCTAAGCACCCAGGTGTGCAAGCTTTCACGGCCGGCATTGTTCCAAGTCTTCATGGTTTCCGGGCTTGTAGGCCTAAGCATGCCTGTCAGATAACTCATGTCTTTTTGACAGATAAATTACTTCAGAACAAAAAAAAAACAACTGATTTTTTTTATTTTCAGAATATTAATTACGAAACTATAATATTTAGAAAAAAAAATTCTTACAACGCTTTCTTGGAAAAATAATAATAATAATAATAAACCGTTACGAAAAGGATACCATTATTACAGAAAAAACAATGTTATAGGTCATATCTCTTCTATACATGCGCCGATTTTCTCCAAAAACAATAGGGCTCTTCATATTTACATATCAAACATCTAACCAAAATTTGGTATCGATCCACTCTGTATCGTGCTCACAGACAAACAGACGAACAGACTTTTTTCAAAAATATGTTTTTGGATTCGGGCAATTTTACAACGAAAAAATATTGTACAATTTAGAAAAGTGAATTTTGACATAAATTAGTAGGTACCATCCCCACTTGTGGAGTTGGAATGGTAAAAAATTAAAGAATCCTGCCGACAAAAAACTGTATGCTTAAAATTAAATTTTATAATGTGTCTAAGTACCATGATACATTATGCATGAGAGAAATTTAAAGATACCTAATATGAATTGAATTTTTCTACTATTGCACTGTAATGTTAAGTCATTCTCGATGAATGTTCTTAACTGCTAACAAAAAAGCATTTATTTGTATTTTAATAGTTGGAGAAACTTGATCGCACGAATATTTAACATATTATTAACTTGAAATATTTAGCATTCATTTTATAAATCCAACAGTTGCACCAAATTATTTATACATGCTCTTCAGTAAATAAAAATTTTCGTTTTATATGTTCGGTTCCGTTTCGTCGATTTTTTTTTTATTTTTAGTACATTTTAATATCAATTAAAGGGTTGAATTTTGATTTTCAAAACATCCCTCGTTAATTTTTCGATGTTTTCAACTGAATAATCTAATGTACTTATGAACTTTGAGGGGTTCAGAGGCTGGAAAAGCCCTTCACTAAGAATGTTGAAAGCTCAAACATAGTTATGGTGCTGGGGTTTCTTTTTTAATCCAATTTACATTATTATTACTTTCTATCAAAATACTCTCCATTTAATAGAAAATGAAATAGCAAAAATTTGAATTAAAATTCACATAAATAATACAATATTTTTAAATATATGTGTATCAGCAAGAAGTAGCAGAGTTCGGAATTGCAGTGTTTTTTAACTCTTTGACTAAACGTTATAATTTTCGTACCAACTTCTGAGAAGACAAGTACAGTTGTAGAGGTACAAGGGAGATATACTTGTGTCCATTGTTAAGTCTCTTATCATTCCTAGCAGCAGGGTACTGGAGCAAAGCGCTCTGTCTATGTAGTAAGTGTGTATGTGTGTGTTATTCCCGATACTATACCAGGATTGCCAACCCGCGCACGTGAAATACGGACCACAGTTCTCAGCGGGACTCGTCACTCGGTAACAAAACAAAAACGCATCGACCGCGAAGGAAACGTCCATCGTGAAACGAACGATTCACTTCGTTCATTATATTCAAATTTTTAAAAATATTTAAATCGCTGTACATAATCGTTTATTTCTTAATTGCGATAAAGTACAAAGTGTCTTAGAATTTCTGGCGTTCTCAAAAAAATACCTTAAGAGTATTCGATAGCGGAAGTTATTCCCTGCACCCTTCATCACAAGTCCTTTCCCCTGGCCTATAAAACGGGTCCCGCTCTCCCGACGCTAATTTTTAAAGCTAAAGGGTTCGGGAAGGACAGAGAATCACACTAGATATACTACAAGCGAATTTTTTAAAAAAAAGTTTTGGATACGTGTGAAAGATTGCGTAATTTTGACTTAAGTTGTTCTAGACCAAAACTGTGAATGATAATATGTATAAAATACAACCATATATGGATTATACTATCTTGAGGGATTTTAGCACCAATTACGATTTAAAAATGCCTACATATGATATTCCTATGAATAATTCAATTCAATAAAAAATTACTTACGGTGTTGTAGCAATAACCTATTCAATTGCAGATCCATACAAAAAAAAAACACTGAAAGACACGCCATATATCAAACATTGTTTCGTGTCACTTTTTGAACAGCTTTATTTTTCCATATTATTTTACTATTATGAAACTATTTAATAACCAGACAATTTTTATTTACTCCATTTTGAGTCACACATCAATCCTAAAAGCTGCATTTTACAGCGCAGCAGTAAAACTTGACGATGTTTATAATATAACATCATAATAATAATATATATGTAGGGTTTGGTGTCTGCAGTCATGCACTATCAATGATATTACTGCAGCACGGAATATGGTGTAAGATACGTGTATATACGGCGGAAGTGCAAGCACTATAATAAAGATTTACGTGCGCATACACCGTGTCCGCAAATGTTTGGAAATATATATATTGCTAATCAATTTTGATAGTATTTTGTCTTATAACAGTATAACTATATATTTTGAAACGTTTAAAGGACGTTTATAGAATTGAAGTTGCAGGAGAAAATGAGAACAAGAAATCCTTTCCAAAATCATTCAAATCAATTTTATTGAGTGCTTCTGGATTATAACCAATCCATCTTCAGAATAATCAGTTTTATAAATTATGGATAAACACTAATTAAAACTAATTAAAAACATCTTATACACAAGAATTGTCAACATTCTAATACGTTCAACATTCTACGTACGAATACTCCCCAAACGAAAAAAATATTGAAAAATTTTCATTGAATATTATGTTTTGACCTCTATTGTCAATTGAAAGTTAAAAGTTATAATGTTGAATGATTTTCAGATAAAATTTATTATTAAATACATCATCTAATATTACATTAAGATTTTTAAACGGTTCTGATTTCAAATTATCAAGTACAATGTGAAATTTTTCTAACTCATTAAGAAGAGATGATTTTTGTTTAATTTCCAAAATTTCGAAATAATTGTCTGGATTATAATTATAATCCAGACAATTTTTCGAAAGAAATAAAATAGTTGTATAACAATGTTGTAAAATTGTATATATAGTTTGAGTTATTTTTTAACCGACTTCAAAAAAAGGAGGTGATTCTCAATTCGGTTGTATTTTTTTTTATGTTTGTTACCTCAGAACTCCGTCATTTATAAACCGATTTGGATTTTTTTTTATTTGAAAGGATATACTTTCATATTGGTCCCATAGAAATTTCATCAAAATCGGTTCAGTAGTTCGGCTGATTTTAATAGAAGGTAGTTTACGGCATGTGATTCCTTTAAGGTAAATGTCACTTTTTGACACTAAAAAGTAAAAAAAATAAAAAACTTTTTAACAAAAAAAAAAAAAAAAACTCCTTCAAAATGTCACTAAAAAGAGGAAAATAATGAAATTTTGAGGTCTGCGCCAATTTAATAAAATATGAAGTTGGTTAAAAATAAGATATTAATCACTATACTATACTTTTTAATCGACTTCATATTTTATTAAATTGGCGCAGACCTCAAAATTTCATTATTTTCCTCTTTTTAGTGACTTTTTGAAGGAGGTTTTTTTTTTGTTAAAAAGTTTTTATAAATATCATGTTGTTTCACATTTAAATACTTTCTTCTTAAAATTCTGGAAACACCGATCAACTAAAAAAAAATTATTGTACAGTTTATTTGTTTTTGATCGAAATATTTGATAATTTGTAGAATGTGCTTCAGAAGGTTGTCCTGCACATTCGTTCAAAAATAATAAGAACGATCGACAGTTAGAACACTATACGCTTTGTGTATCGAATCACAGCGAATGGTAAGAGTAGAGTAGCTAGTGAGAGTGAGTAAAGGAGGTCGAGGGAGTATAATAGAGTGGAACACGTCAGTTCAGGCGGACTTTGTAGGTGTAAGCCTGTCTCCCGGTAGAGTAAAGGAGCACCGCAATACAATTTGTAGCAAATAAACGACCGCCAAGAGAGAAGTATTAGGGAGGTAATTTGGCCTGTGGCAGGTCGAGTGAAGCCGCGATATCTCTCTTATGGCTGGACCACCAATACGGGTTGTAGTCTGACCTCCGATGCACCTCGATTTTTTTTATAGAAAATTTTTTTAAATAAAAATTTACTCAACCTTTAATTTGGCGATTCTTAAAAAAATACAAAGAATTGAATTTTCAATAATAATAATAATAATAATAATAATAATGCGTTTAACGTCCGTTTCTCGACATTATGTCATAACAGACGCCATTCGCACCATTACTATTTTCCATTTTACCACTTCCCGTTGTTTTCTACATATTTTAAACTTCAACTTTTTTTTATTAGCAACGTGCGAATGGAGGAATTATAGGAAATTAGGTTAAGGTAGGCAACTTTAGGAGCATAGGAGTTTGACAGGTTATCGGCCATGGCCTTGAATAAGGAACCATCTCGATATTCATCTGGAATAATTGAGGGAAACCATGGAAAACCTCAAACAAGATGGCCGGTACAGGAATTACCGTTTCTTGGCGTGAGACAGTAGGAAAAAGTCCTAGTCACATCTGCCCCCGCCGGGATTCGAACCCAGTACCTTCCCAATGCGAGTCTAGTGCTGTAACACTAAGCTACATCGCTGGGTGAATTTTCAATATCGTAAAGGTCCATAAACTGCGTCACGAATGTCGGGAGAGGGAAGGTAAAAATATAAAAATGCAATAATATACAGGATTTTACGTTTGCAATATGAAATTTGGGCGTTGAACAAAACGCCTAACAAAAAAAAACATTTTAGATTCTGCAGCAGAATTGACCGCTAACTTTTGTAATAACAGTTTTTCTCTATTTTTTACGTCAAACGAGCGATCGAAGAATGCAACTAAATTTCCAAAAATCTTTCTGCTGCCGCCAAGTAGTTGCACCACTCTCCACTGTTGCCACCTGTATGAGAAATGTCAAAAAGAAATCAAACATTTTTCTCAGTTTAAATTCGAATACTATATCGATATGAAATATTAGAGATCTCGCCGAGAGGAGATATGGATTTCGAAAAAGCTCGACAAAATTGTGGAATATTAAAATAAATATAGAATTAGTAATATAGAATTAGTAATAAAACAGGAATTGCCTCTGAAACGTCTTTTTTTACAAGAAACAAATCTTTCGATGTTTTAACTTTTAACCAATGCAGATACATTATTTATTCTATTAGCAATGGTATACTGAATGATTGAAATGAATTTTTTCTAGAATTCTCGCTGAATTGAGTCGAAAAAAGAAATTAACAAGAAAAAGGCGCAAAATTTCTTGTCTTGAAATATAACATGAGAATAGCAATTTCTCGTCGGGACAGAAACGCCACTCTTCTATCTTGATTTTGTTACACGCATCAAGAGCAGTGGCGCTTCAGTTCGGCTGATGACTATTGTACTACCGATTTAGGTTCACTGGCGTATAACCATAGACAATAACAACAAGGAGTATGCATTAGCCTAGCGGCACTGGCGAGAACTAATTGTGCCAAAACGGCACACGGTGAATGGTCTCCAGGCGGAAATGGAGGGGATTGGATTGGGGCATCTCGGCGAACGGCGACGCGCGTTTCACACGTGTATAGATAGATATAGATAGATATAGATATAAGATTTATTTGTCGCAACTATAAAGTTTGACAAAACGTCAAAATACAATCATAATATATAAAATATGTCATGTTACATTAATATTCAAAAAATCTTTAAAATTGTATAGACAAATTTCCATTAGTTGCTTTTTGACAACTTTTTTGAAATTATTTTCGGGAAGAGAACGCGTTTCCAAAGGTAGAGAATTATATAATTTTAGTGACCAATAATTAGGACCATATTTCTGTTTGTTTACAGAATGAAAAGGCATTCTGATGTCTCTCGCACCACGTGTATTGTGAGAATGTACTTCCTCAACAGTTTGGAATTTAGATAAATTTCGTTTGACGTACAAAAGATTGACAAAAACAAAAAGAGAGGGTAGCGTCATGATATTTAGAGCCCTGAAGAGAGAAGCACAGTGAGCATTATGTTTCGCTTTAGTTATTATTCTGACTACGTAGCTAATAAAAGTGTATTTTTACGGCCATAATAAAACGGTATAAATAATTTCCGTAACAATTTATTTCAAAATCAAAACTCAATAATTCTATTCTGAGACATTCCGTATACCTGAATAAAATTGGTGCTCTTGTGGAATGCAACCCTTACGGCAGAGACACACTCACTCGCACTTTAGAGAAGAAGGCAGGGAAGGTCAGTCAGGTGGTGTAGAAGGAACAGCACGGTGTAGTGTAGTGTACGCCAGTATAAGGGGGGAAGCTTTGTGATCGGCAGATTTCCCATGAGGTCAGCGGTCAAAACTCGGAGAACTGCACTTATATATACGATTACGGACACATATACCACAGTACTATGTAATATATATACCCCTGTATACTATATCTACATACAGTATGAGTTGTGTTTTGCTATTTACATGGATATTTCAACCCGAATTTGAATTGAATTAAGAACCCTTTTTTGTTAGGGTCACCAACTGGTAAGGTCATTATAAACCTGGTTTTATCGACCAGAATAATGACACAAGCATCTTTCTTTTGGTAAAGCTGCCAACTGCTAGGGTAATATGGACCCAAAAAATTTCGATTTAGAGGGAAATTTACGGAGATATTGGCTTAGTGTGTCGGGAAATCTGAAGGAGTTTTTTCGAGAGTTGTCTGAATTGATAGAGCAAAACCACAAAAACCTCAACCGAGATTGTCAACCGCAGGGTCTGAACCTATACCTTTCGATTAAAGCCTAGTGCGTTTACCACTGCACCATGTTCGTCGTTCCAAGGACCTTCTTAAACATCAGCCTTGTGGAAACTATACGTAATTTGCGTTTAGTATTATACTTTCTTTTAATAAATATTTTATATAGTAATTGTGTGCAATTATGAATCACAATAATTTGTCAATCACAAAAGCTCTAGCTTATCTTGCTTCTAATGAAATAGAAAGAGTGCTTCAGGCCAGAAAAAATTTGGTGGGTATAATCAGTAAGAAACTTGTATGAGGAAGCTTTTCGATATTTATCTGAAATTATTGATGAAAACCACAAAGAAATTCTTAAGAAGATGGCCGGTATTAGAAAAAAATCCGATGCCACATCTACCCCCGTCGGGATTCGTACCCATTACCTTTTTAATATGAATCTAGTGCTCTACACCACTACTCCCCTCATTTGGTAGCTTTCGTCAAATTTAAGATCAAATAAACCTGCCTTTATATTATGTTTATTGTTATTTTCTACAAGAAAATATATTGATAAAATAATTCATTGACAAGCAAATCCCGATCACAACTCGCAGTCCACGGAGGAAGAACAATCCGTACGAAAATTGGTTTGGAGTTAAATATTGTGTGTGTGCTGGGATTTCGATACCTAGGGGGATTCCTTCTGGCCTACCAGACGACCGACAACAACCCACTATACCATTCTCTCACCAAATCGTCTGGCTACTTTATTGTTTTGATATTGCAATATATTTACAAGTGTGACGTTAGATACAGTACAACGTTAGGGAACAACAGTGGAGCCAACATTACGAGCGAAATGATTTGATTAACTGTACGATATGTTCTATAATCACGTGGTAATATAGACTGAAATTACTTTTTTTTTAATTCCGCGAAATCAAATCAAATTGTAAATGGAGAGGATGTTTTGTTTTTAAAACGAATACCTTCTTTAAAAACAAATGGTTGACCAGGTGTACAAAATTCTTCTCGATATTTTTTCACTTCATTAAATTCTAATAATATAATATAACAAATTTCAATAATAACTACAAGTTGTCTCAAAATAAACAAATTAATTTTTAAGAGCATAAACCGTAAAAAACGAGATAAAAAATTATCAATTTTTATTTTATTTTTCTTCTTTCTACTACCACAAACTACTACAACTTTTTAGAATAGTTTTTCAAATATTCAGTATAAATGCATATTATTATTTTCTAAAGATAATATTAGGTACTTCGTACAGGACGATATTTTTGAAAAAAAACGAGCAGTAGGTTCACATCATGGAATCATCTTGTCTAAGATATCGTATACTTCGTCTTTTCAGTTTGTTTCAGACTTATGATTGATATGCGGATTGAAACAAAGATTTAACGTCCATTTTCTTGTTATAAAGACCAATTAATACAGGAGTTTTGAGTGCTCGAAAAATCGAATACCGGTCCTATAATAAAATTACTCGATCGTCGAGTAAAGTAAAGAAATATACTCGAAAAATTCAATTAGAGTAGTGAATAAAGGAACAACGTTTTTGTTACATACTTGAGTCAAGTCGAGTATTGCAAGGAGAACAATGTTACAATCACAGAAAGGTAAAGTAATGGATTTTCCTTTTCGAGTCAACTCAAGTATTTGCTAAATAATCGATTTTTTTCGAATCGAATTATAGATGGAGAAAAAGTTTAGATAGGTACCTATCTACTGAAAAATGTTAAAAATATTTTTTCACTATCTACTAATCGATTCGACTCAAAAATCGAGTATTTATCGAAAACGCGACTCAACTTGACTCGAAAAGGAAAGTTCATACTCCTACCCGAAAGATGAAATTTCAGCAATATGTTGGCTGTGACATCTATTTACAATAATTTTGTCCCAGCCTGTGTGCCATGCAGATGATTATAAGTTTAGAACAATTAATTTAGTTGACTGGTAAGCTAATATTCGTGTAAGTAAAGTTATTTAAGCGGCGTGAAGCGGTAGTAAAAGCGAGGGAATAACTGGCGTGCATACGTGAAACGAGACAACAGAGCCCCGGCCGTGGGCAGTAAATTGTCCGAGCTAACGGAAAACTGCGACAAGATAACTTTGTTGTGTCTGCTCTTTAAATACTGTCACTATAAAATTACACACATTGGTTATTGAATTGTTATTAATCTTTACTAACAACGAGTATTTTTTTAAGAAAAATAGTTTGTCATATCGAGGGAACCTTATATTTCGTGATGACTAGTCGCGAATTTTCTTACTAAATTTTTTACTTCCCACCTCTACTATGGTAGGGAAGTAATGGATTTAGTCCGAAAAAAATATTTCGAGATTTTAACAGATCTTCACGTTTTGAGACCCTAGCAATCGTTTAAGATCATTTTCTGACTGATGTCTGTATGTGATCAATTTTTCGCCTTCGATATCGTAAAACCGGAACAACATACGGCCATGCCGATTGTTCTGTTGTGTTTATCAGCCTTTAACTTAGATCTGATTAGATTTTGAGTCGAATCGGTTTAGTGGATCCTGAGATATTAAAAAAAACGTTCTCAATGTCACGTGTTAACATAGGTAAAGAAATATAAATGAATTCTAGATGTTATAATATGAAAAAAATGTAAAAGTTTTTTTTATCTAAAATGTATAGTTTTCGAGAAAAAAAATATTTTACTAAAAAAAGAAAATTGTACGTAAATCAAGGTAACCATGATTTTTGCTATATTACTAGCCATCAGTAGATCACCAAACAAAAAAGAGGGCCATGCTTTTTTTCAAAGAATAAACAAAAGAGTGTTTATTTTTTGCAAATATTTACTAGGTGGGAAGTATAGGACTGGTCATCAGTCGAATTTTTTTTTATATATTGACAGAGTAATAATAATTAAAGTATTTAAACAGATACCTACTTTAATTATCACAAAAACTACCTATACTCTGTCAATATTTAAGGTATCTATTATATATCCCCACTTTGTAATTATGGTGACATATGTGCTATAGTCGGACTGCTTAACAGATGGAGTGATAACGTGAAAAGCACATGAATAGCTTGCGCCTCTGGCTTGGCCTTCGCATATAGTTTTGTTCCCGAACGTTCAAGCAACCAATTAGGTACTTTGCACGCGGTGATCACGCAGTGATCATGCGTTTTCCTTGCTCCATCTGTTAAGCGGCCCGACTATAGTCTTGAACATTAATACGTCAGTGCTGCTACTGCCAAAGAAAAAAATTGTAGACGTTCAATTTTGAGTTATACTATACAAAACTGAATTTTTTATTGGAATGTATATTTGAAGTTTATATTACAAAATTGTGTTTTTATTTTTTTCATCAATAAGGAATATTACAAAATGATGAATTATAAAAAAATATTATTAATATTTAATAAATGTGAGGTCAAAAAGTGTCATATGTAATATGATTTTTTTTAATTTCGCTCACCTTCTGAAACATAGAAGATCTTGTTAATGTTTTATTACACAAAAAAGCGTGTCGAATTACGTACCTACTTGTTTTACTTTCTAGTGACATCAGTTGTCGAGCGTCTATAATCTGCAATATTATGAATACGTACTACATACGCCTGCGGCAACAGTATCTTCAAAAAAGTGTCTTTAATGTTCTACGCCAAAGTTGTTCAGTAAGACAGTGACTAGAGTAACGTCGCGACGTCTCGTTCAGACGCACTTAGGCGACGGTGTGTATTTAGGTCGGCTGAGGGAGGAGAAAGCCGGGCCGGTCTCGGTTGGAAACACGGACAGGCGACGTGAATAAACAGGAACCAATTAACGCAGGTTGGCGCGACGGCTTCGGGAACAACCGTCTGTCCATCCGATGCAATACAGAAACACACACACACAGCACAAAGTGCGTGCCTAATGGTCGGCGAACAGCGAACATCGCTACTCAATCTTTAGTGCTACAGCGTGATTCTTAAATATTCACTAGCTGTAGGGAAGGTAGCCTCTTTTTCGTGGGACAAATCATGCTCCATTGCAAAAGACGCATCTCTTTTCATTATGCATCATACTATTTACATGTAGAGTTCATTGCACATGAACAGTGTCTATATGATTCAATAAATTCAAGAGTTTTTTTATTGACAAATTGGTTGAGGCTTTCGCGGCTAGTTGATGAGCTGGTGTTGTCCTGATTCGGGTCTATAGGCCGTCGTTGGTTGGAATTGCTTCCTAACGTTTTGTTAGCATGAGTGGCGAGCTTCTTCAGAGGTCCTTCCATCTCCGATGCTGCATTCAAGCAATTCCAACCAACGACGGCCTATAGACCCGAATCAGGACAACACCAGCTCAGTTTTTTTATTATTCCACTCCATTTTACAACACAAAACGCATGGATAATGGAAGAAAGTTCCGACTGACTCGGACAACACTTGAGTCGTCTTGCCTCTCATTAAAATATCTAGTGCGTTATAAATTGACGCATGCAGTCAGGCATGCCTTTCACTGCGCTTAAGTGCCATGCATCAAGATACACGAAAAGAGGCATATCGTGTAAAAGCTACCCTAATGTCAACTATTGCTGGGTTGCACAACGCATTGTCAGAAAATATGAGTTGACAGTGACTTTAAATTGTGATCATAATTATAGTTTTTATTGTAGAATGTAGGTATAGGAGCAGTCTAAGGTCGTTGGCAAAGTTTTTATTATATAAGGCGTTAGATTGTATTTACAGAAAAATAAATGTTAAAAGTACACAAAAAAGATCGTTTTTCTTGCTAAAGTGTGACAAAAGCTCAGAAAAATATAGTTTCGAAGTGGAAGTTGTATAAAAAACACAATTCTGTTTAATCGATTTTTTAAACAAAATTGATCTGCCTATATAATATATAATATATTGCTTATATAATATGTATATAAGGGTGTTAATTTTTCATCAATAATAATAATAAACAAATTTGTTTCTCTGTAAAATAAAGATTAGTTTATTACTATTTACAAGGGCTATTTAAAATAATTACAAAGTTACCTGTAAAATAAAGAAACGACAATTGAAGTTTATTATTATCACTTCTTTAATTCACTCGTTAACATTAAAACTAACATTAAAGCATTTTAAAATAATCTCTCTCCAGTTAACTGTAGTTCTTCCAACGTATTTTTCTAATCTGTTCACTTTCTCAAAAATTGCTAATCATCCTATCTATTATATCATCTAATTAATTATATCATCTAATTAATTGAAGGAGACGTACGTAGTGTGTAAAGCGCGGCAGATTCAAATAAAGAAAGCCTACTTTCTTTACATGTATATATTTTACAATATTAACTACAAAGCATTATCAACTTAGATTTTTTTGCCAAGCGCTGTACAACAATAAAGTGACGCGAGACTCAAGCTGATGTTCAGCACAGATAGACAATTCAACAAAAATAATATCTTTTCGTAGATTCTCGATCACATATTCGGACCTGTAAGCAATCTATGAATTGTTATATTTAACCGCCTATATTGAGCATTTATAATTATGACAGACGCCTCTTCTTTATCCGTCACTTTTTATATTAAATTTTACATTTTATTTTTATTAAACTATAAAAAGAACGAAACTTCGAAAGTATATAAACTATACTTTATAATGGTGCGACACTTAAACTATATCCTATATGGCAAATGTGACACCCCGCACTAGTTGTCGTGGATTATTTATTAAATTATCAATTCTCACTGTGTATGATTTATATATTTTTGAATGCAGCAAATTTGTAAAATATCATCCAGATTTATTTCATAGAAACCATAGAACTCATGCATATACTACTCGTGACAAAAATAATTTGAAAACAGATTTCTCGGCACTTACAGTTACATATAGGGGTGTCAGAAATGCCATGATTCGGATTTATAATAAAATGCCAAATCATTTGAAAGATGAACCAAAAAAAAAATAAATTCAAAAATGACTTAAAAACATTCCTGTTGGGACTTTGTAGCTATTCGTTAAAAGAAATTCTGTAATGCAATGATTATGACGCTATTTATACTTTGTGGTTAATCAAATAAAGATGTTTTATTATTATTATTATTATTATTATTATTATTATTATTATTATTATTATCATTTAGAGAGATTTAACGTATAAAGATCATTAAAACTCTACGCTAAAGGAATCATCCAAGTGTCATCTCTTATAGAATTACTTACTCTTTTGTAACGTTGAATATAGAACCAGTCGACAGTTCGTGAAATGCCTGGAGAACTTATAAAACAGCGCCGATCAATTGCTGTCACTAAAATTCTCTTAAGTATCAGGACATTTGTGGCGTCACTGCATTTCTATGTTTAATACCTACTGCCCCTCTTCGGCCCCCTACACCCCCGGCACACGCACACCAATGCAAACACAAGTCTGGTGTGTTTGTGTTTGCTTGTTTACTTTTCCGTTAGAGGTTATTTGACGCCGAATATTTGACTAGAGTTTGCTTTTCCTAAGAACTGTGTCTCGAAAGGAAAGGTTGATAGCCGTTTCTTTAATATATAGGTATATAAAAAAGACACGATTTTTATTATCGAAACTAGGGATGTTATGGAGCTCCGTAACTGTAACCGAAACTATCGGATATTCGAAATAATTTCATATTCGCATCCATAACCGAAGCCCATAAAAGACTTCTATATAATATTATATCCACATCCAGATTCGAAACCTCATATCCCTAACAACACTAATCGAAACGTCGATCATTAAAGGTTTTTAGCAAGTGAAGAATATTCTTTTTGCATCCCGTTATTATCCTTAAGGTAGTTTACTCGGTAAATCAACGGCGAAAGTAATGTACACATATCTACTATGCATAGACAAACACGACACATAAGTACTGCAAATATTTTGAGTGATAAAATTTACAGTTTTGTCATCAGTATAGAATACAGCACAGGTTCCCTAAGTGTGCGTCGCGACGGTCTGAGGCGTCGCAGCGCTATCCTAGGGGAGTCGCAATTTCAGAACTTCAGTCCCGATTTGAGAACTTATGCTCAGAAAACCAAGCTCATTCTACTCATTAATTGTATTGTTTGTAATTTTTTGTTTTCTAATTATTAGAATTAGAATCTAATAAATAATAATTAAGATTCTATTTTCTTTGGAATTTTATTTGAATAATAAAATAATTTTATTGTCTGCTAGAACTACATACAGGTATCTTCTTTTAGAAGGGCGTCGCAAAAAATTGTTGCCTCTAAGGAGAGTCGCAGTAAAGAAAATATTGGGAACCCCTGGTATACAGCGTACTCAGTATAGCTGAAAATTGTATACTTCCAAAAAACTATGAAAACCTTATTTTTTTAATATTTATCGTAACTTCCGTTATAACTGAGTAGATTTTTAAAAAATTCGTAGGAAACGTTTTAATGTGTTTCTCAACGCTCGGCATAGGAAAGGTATGTAAAAAGTGTGAACTTTAATTACAAATAACTAAAATTTGACACGTGCAATCGTAACAGCTGTTTTCTATAAAATATTCAAATTTGATCAAATTCCTAAGAAAAGTCATTAACGGGTAAATAATTTGTGTTTTGAGAACATTACAGAGTGACAAGCAGTAGGAAAATATTTTTTATTGCAGTAAGCCATTCTCAATAACTTAATTCTTTGTGTACATAGAGTGGAAATTGTTTTTATCTTTTCTTCGAACAAGTAGTTAGTTGAAAATAGTTAAGGTATTAGCAAGTTTTTGAGAAATGCTTTCTCACTGAATTAAAATTTCTCTAGATGCAATTTTTATATGGAAATTAGCAGAAACAGCACACCTAATGATATAAAGAAAAACACCATTGACGTACCTTCCGAAATTTCTGTTACACAGTTGTTGAAGATTTCCGTCAAGACATTATTTACTACTTCAGGCAATTAAATATCACACCGACCTGTGCGCCGGCAAGGAGGACACTTCGACCGCTGCCACATCGCCTTTGAGAATGTCTACCGCAGTTGTAGACGAAACGTCAGGTAGAAATACCACCGGACCACGGCCTACAAGCCCGGAAACCATGAAGACTTGCAATTAAATATCTTACCGTTAGATTTTTGACCATTTTAGTAATCAATGTTTCACTCTTATAGTGTGACTTATTTTTCCAATCTATATTGGAAATCACATCTAATACAAGTTATTATATTAAGGGTATTCGATAGCGGAAGTCACCCCCTGCACCCTTCCCTCTGTTTTCCGACGCTATTTTTAAAGCTAAAGGGTTTAGGTAAACGCCAAATGAAGGACTGAAAATCACACTACAGATCTTACAGGTCAATTTTTTGAAAAAAAGTTTTGGAAAAGATTACGTAATTTTTTAAAAAGTTGTAAGTTTCCTCAAGAAATTGTTTTTCAATTTTTCGCCCGTAGAATCTGTAGTGTGATTCTTGATCCTTCATTTGGCGTTTACCCAAACCCTTTAGCTTTAAAAATAGCGTCGGGAGAGCGGAGACCGTTTTATAGGCGAGGAAAAAGGATTTAAGATGAAGAGTGCAGGGGGTAACTTCCGCTATCGAATACTCTTAGCATTAAAGATTAATAAAGGACCTTTAAACGTATTGATAATTAATATTAAAACGCTTATGACCTCTATTTTCGAGCGTCTATAATTTACAATATCTAAAATACTTATAATAAAATAATAATGGTATGAATTACCTTTTTTGCTTCTTGCTACTTATCCAAGATATGACAATATAACGACACGTTTCGGGATTATATACGATCCCATCTTCAGGTTGAAATGATTATAATTCACTCACATTAGTTTGTCAATTTATCACACATGAAATATATTAATGATAAAACATAGTATATAACCAATAGTAATACTAATAATCGACTGTCTTGACATAGATATTTGTAATGTCATATTTTGTTCTCTCCTGTGTTAATTGCACGTTTAAAACTGTTTCATATAATATATAATGTTTGATGGAAAGTTTGTGATTTAAAATGTCATCACTCTGGATTTTAAAGGCCTTGCATATTTCAAATTCCTGAAGTGTGTCCATATTTTAGTCTAATAATGAATTTTACTTTTAAATATAATTTTAAAAATGTAGATAGACAGATGTGACATAACTATGTCGCACAAAAATTATGCAATCAGAACAATCAGTGGCGTAGCTTTACTTCGCGGGGCCCAGGTGTAAAATTTTTTTTGGGGCCCCCCTCCCCTCCCCCTACTTTACCTAACTAAGAAAAATTTCCAATTATTCATGACATCATCATCCCATCAACATTTGATTGTATTCTCAAAATGTTCTACGTCTAAACGACTCTGTAATTAAAAGAAGTTTTACTGGTATTCTTCAGATAATAATATTGCGCTCTTTTATATTTAAGAATAAATAAATCCTCCAGTCGTCTTCATCAAATCATAATTATTGACATAAACGATATAGAGTTTACTAAGAAAGTTTATTACAGTAATGTCAACTATTAAAGTAAATGCAATCTGCGCTTAGATCATATATAATTGGACTGAGAAAAAAATCGAGTGTAAGGATTAATCAATCAGTAGTTGACCCAAAAATTGGGGGCCCCTCGAGGTTAGGGGGCCCCGGTGATTGCCACCTGGAACACCTGTGGTAGATACGCCACTGAGAACAATACAATAAGTGATTGATTAATTATAACGTGTAAATTGGTTGCTAACTTATACAGGCAATTACATTTAAACACAGACAATTAAATATAAAAACTGAAACTGAAATTATAATGAGAAATGCATAATTCATTATGTACATTATTTTTAAATTAAAACAAAGTTTATCATTTTATATAACCAAACAGCCGTTACCTGTGACTGTGCTCGCAGCGACATCTGTTTTAACAAAAACCAAATGTTTACCCCACCGTAGCCAAATAAAAAATATACTATTTGAGTACTGGCAGGTAATATACCAAGTCCCAGTCATCAAAATCGGTCCAGCCGTTCAAACAAACAGGTCAATTTACAATTTTATATATCAGTTTGATCTTATCTTTTATTCTGTTTCAGCGAAAAATAGATTACGTGATAATCCACTGAAAAATTTAGCGAGGCAGGGAATTTCGTTTTGAATACGCCACTGTGTACCTGTAAAGTAAACCTTTGTGTTTATATTATGTTTGCAAGCTACAATACTTTCAGTTTCATCACCTGTGCCTGAAATCTACTTAATGTTATTTAACTGTTTAACCCAGTTATAAAGTACTGCGCTTGTGCAAAATAGATAATATTTACAGAGGAACTGGACGTTGTATTTTCATAAAACACGCAGTATTTTTGGTCATTTTCTTAGGTTAGTATTATTCATCTCTCAATTCTAGTATCTTCTATATTGTTCTTATTAACTGTCGTGGGAGGACATTGAGATGTAGTTGTTATCGCAATCGCATTTCAATGTTCTGTGAGAATTAGAGCTCCCAGGGACCCGAGCTCGTACCAGTCGATTTGTGTATGCCGGCTGGCGGATTTTAATACACAAATATGTTATTTGTTGTGTTAAAGACACTAATGACGCGTCTATAATCTACAATAAATAAAATTATCTGTCGTGACCACTATAGTACCTACCTATAGCCAGCACTTCTCGTGCGAAACTGGAAAATTCAGGTTTGAATCCCCACAGTGATAATCAATGCTTTTTTAGTTATAGAAGTATAGGGCTTTGACATAAGGTCAGCTTCAGGTTATACCGGTGTTTTCTAGGAACAGAATTAATTTGAAAATTGTGTCTCTGTTGTCACCTAGGATGGCTTGCTCGTATAAATAATGAAAATTTAAAAATGACTTTTAATTATGTATTGTTAATAATTTAACCTCTAATAATTTCTTAATTGCGCTCAACTTCCATACGATCGAGAACGTACCGTTTTTTTAATAATTTACATATTTTTAGTTTTAATCTTGTAAGGAGAACAATGTTATCATTCAGTGGAGCATTTTATAAAAATCACGACGTAACAAGAGATTGGTAAGACGTGACTTGGTTCGACGTATCCTCAGCGCGCCGTCTTGAAACTTGATGTGGAATTATTTTAAATATCATCCTTTGGAGACAGTCGTTATTAAGAAGCTTCAACTTAGTATGCCAAGGTTTTCACTTTTATCATACTGCCGTCGCGTACCAAAAGGCATATTGTACTTATATTTTTTTAACTTCCCATTGGAAGTTATTGTAATGGGTCCGAAAATCGAAATCAAAATGTATAACAAATTTTTATGTTTCAAGGTCACTACACTATTTTTAGAAAAATGTCTGTGTGTATGTGTGCGTGTACGTACGTACGTACGTATGTGTTCATTTCTTTCTAAGACGAAATCTCAAGAATGAAAAATGATATCGACTACGTTAGGGTGCCAATCGATGCGTATTAACGTAATATGATCTGAAAGAAATTATAACAAAATCAATTCAGCCGTTCTTTTTTCTTAACCAAATAGACTCCAATAAAGCAGATTTTACACAATATCTCGCGAATAAAAAATTATATCGACTTCGTAAGGGTGTGAATCGAGGCGTGTTAACGTCATTTTGATCCGACATAAATTTTATAAAAATCGGTTCAGCCGTTTTTTTTAAATTATTGTCAAAAATAAATAATAATTATGTTTTCATGATTAAAATGATTACTTTTCTGTGTAATATCTAATTTAATTATTCTTATTAAATATTTATCAAACTGGGAAGTTCGTCGTGTGGACCTCAAGGGTCGCACTTTAGTCCTAATAAACGACCCACCTCACGGCTTGTTTAGTAATTAGAACCAATAGTCACTTAAACAACCTAAATCTGAATTGCCTGATTGCTTTCTATGAAGGAATAGGTCTATGCGCAGTAAGGTCGTTAAAAAAATTTCAAGGTATTTCGAGAATTTTTCAAATCTCCTCTAGCTTATATCTATGTCTTGCAGCCGGCCATTCCCAGCCATTGGAACTTTCTAGAACAATTCTGAAATCATTAGAGATCAATGAAATGTTATGGGATGATTATCAAATTATTAGAAATCAGCTAAGCGACAAAAACGAACGACAAATAGAAAAGACCAAATCGAAAATATAGCCCAATGTGATGCAGCCATGCCTTCCGAAACATTCTGCTCGCATAATATCCCACCAAAATTTTGTTTTTCTATTCGCTTAGCCGCTTGACTGGAATCGTATTGAGTGACAAACAGACTTTTTGCAAAACACGTTTTTGCACACTTCAAGTAGGAAACATATTGCAAAATTTTTAAAAGGGAATTTTGACATAATTTAGTACAATTTCCCACTTGTGGAATGGTAAAAAATTAAATTACGACATGAAATGTTATTGATGAAAGTACCTACCTAACTTTTGTATTATATCTAGAACATACGTTTTGTCCAGTAAAAATATATGTTAGATTACGTGTCTGTAGGAATGTGATCAAGAATCTACAACTGGATCATTTAATTTCGTAGAATAGTTTTTCTCGATTGAAAGTGTGTGTCCGGTCGTCGCGTTTTTTAGAAATACTTGTACTTATAGCATTTGGTTCAAATACAAAATATGTGATGTTAGCTACTTATTTCTTAGGACGGCAAGCTCACGGCGGCACAGCGGGGTGACGGTGACTTCAGAGTCACAGGTAGAGAGCGCGGTCAGAATAATAACTTACTCGCTAACATCTTACACCTATTCATACATTAATCATCAGTCAGTTTTCTTCAGCTAAAAACCACAAACCACTTTTCATTTGCTTCCCAACACACTCGCTTCTCCACTAAACACATACAAGCTGTACTATTATTATGCACAACCGGAAATGGTCAGCTTGAATGAAATTATAGACACTCGACAATAAGCCTGTACACGACATATTTTTACAAACTTTTACTTAACTTCATGTAACTAAGTAAACAAATCTAGGAAGTCGATTTTAACCGACTTCTAATTATTGTCGTATCGATTTGAAACTTTGCAGGTGTATGTAATTCGGATGACAATACAATAATGTGATACCATCAAAATCAAATTCAATCCCAAATGGGGTAAAACGGGGGTGTAGGATATTAATTTTTTGACGTTTCAAAATAGTTTAATTCTTTCAAAACGTAACTCTGAAATTCTTTTGCATTTTAGCGTATAAGACTAAAAAGTAAAAAATATGTGTTAGTAAAAAAAACTTTTTAGAGACAAGCTTTTATTGAAATATACCTACTAAAAAGGCAATAAATAAAAGAGGTGGAGACTTAACCGAATAATTTGATTTTTGACGATTCTACACACAATTAATTAAAAACGTTTTTTTTTCTTTCTTGATTCTTCTTGTACTATTTATTAAATGCTCGACTCGATTTGACTCGAAAAACAATCCGCAACTCACACAACAAGTGATTTATGAACGTTATTTCGTTACCTATACTATGTTTTTGTAAATATTTTATTTTGTATTTGCTAAGACCCACCCCACGCCAGCTTCAATTGTGTTTTTGTTTGATCATCCTATATGACTATTGTATCATACCTACACAAAATTTAAATTTACATATAGGTTAAATCATTTCCACCTTGGTATACAGAAGAATATACAAGGTGTCCAATTGTCCATACATACATATATGGTAAACACTGTTTAGTTTTCAATAAAATGTGAATTATTTCAAATCAAGAATTGATAACTTTAAATTTTAAAAACATATTTTCAACTGGTATTTTCAATGTTAAAATAATTTTAAACTAAAAATTATTTAATACCCGTTTTGGTAGAATTTTATACAGTTGAAAAATTCGAAAAAAATATTAAAGTAAATTAAATAAATTGGCATGCAGAAATCGTGGAAATCTTATATATATGTACATTGTACAAGAGCTACACAAAATTTTTGAATAGGTATTCTTTTGTGTTTTGAGACAGTCTGTGCACAGGTACCTAGTATACCTGTCTCGCTCTTAACTTAAGATTCATAGCACACTCTCAACACGGCTCTCATAAATCGTCTAAAAGCGCAAAAAGCATTTCGTTTCTCATCTTCTTCTTCTTCTTCAAATGAAATTATCTGAAAATCTCTTTCAGCTTTATGTGTGTGATCCCTATCTTACAACAAAGCCTTTTCCCTTTCTTTGTGTTATACATAGATATCATCACAAGAAATATTCTCTAAACCTGATGATCAGCTGTACTTGAAATGAGCTTGAAGTCACATCATTTGTAGAGACGCTTTAAGTTTCATTTTATTTTAAAGCCAAAAATATTCCCTGCAGCTGACTTTCGCTTGTCGAAGTACAGAATTTATTTTTAATATTTTAAATTTGTTAAAGCTTGAGAATAACCTATCGTGTAGCAATCCCCTTGTTTATATTTACATTAGAAATCGTGTCCATCGTGATTATAATAAAATTAAGAAAAATCGCAGGATAGTGGACAAAATATTGGATTTATTTAATTAAATGTACGACGTTTCGTCTATATATTTAGACTTTTTCAAGTACATAAATAAATCCAATATTTTGTCCAATATCCTGCGATTTTTCTTAAGTTTATATTTACGTTTCCATGGTTCCTCTAATATAAGCCCCCAGTTCCCAGGTTCCAATCTGAGAAGTGGTAAAAGTATCAATAAATTTTCAATTTATTATTAAAATATGACTTACTGACACTGTTTTATTTTTGAGGTGAAACATCTTATGTCGGGCTGTGAACAGCTGCGTGAGGGGGATATGCAACGAAATGTTTGGTCCGCTCCTTCGCTGCTGTTCTTCCCACCACTGCGGCACTCTCTCTCTCTCTCTCTTGGTTCAGGCGTGCACTGTAACACACGCGGTGTTACAGTGCAGTGTATAGGATTACGTCAGCATAGTTAGTTGCTGCTTTTGAAAAAATATATACTACTTCATAGAGAATACCACCGAGTTCAATAACGTTTTCTTTGATGTTTCACATCTGTCGAGGGTCCCAAGACCCACACCCTTTTTTTAATATTATGACCTTGTTCCAATAGTTGAGTATGTTATAATGTTCGAACATTTTCGACAATGCGTTTTTAATAAAATTACGTAATATCAGAAGATATGGTAGATTATGGACACTCGACAACTGAAGTCATACGCCTTAAATATTACGTTGTATCATTTAAATGGCTTGATAAGCATATACCTATAATTCTATCAAATGCGAACTAATCACTATTTTGCTACTGAGCACCTTATTGAACCAACCCCACTGCCTAGTTAATTTTTTTTGGTGTAACAATATTGAATACAAAAAGCGTAGGTATTTATAGTTTTTACGTTTATAGATTTTTTAAATTTTTGTGACCTCTAGATTCCATAAGACACACCACTGAGCATATAGCCAATTGCAAGGTAGTGATCGGACTCGAGTTGTATTTGACTCGAATGACTCGAGTGGTTTTTATTTTACTCGCACTCGAGTCAAATTTATTTTTACTCGGCTTTCGAGTGACTTGAGTCAACTCGAGTGACTCGAATCGTCGAGTGACTCAAATCGGCTAGATCCACTCGATTGACGAGTTGACTCGGAACACTCGAATGGCCTGTAGTGACTCGAGTGAGAAGTACAAGTTAAGACGTGCTTAGTCGACGTATGACCAACATACATGCCTTAATCTTTCATTTGAAATTCAGTACATAGTTTGAGTTGTTTTATTTGTTAAATGTTTGTGTAAACTGTAAAGCTGTTTGCTAATAAGTAGTTCGTGTTTAAAATGAGTAAGAGCTACACTGAATGTGGTTAGTAGTTACTCATTATTAAGACCTGCCTGTATGTAAAAAATGACACGAGTTACATTGTCACTCGAGTGGCTCGAATCATATCTTCACTCGAGTGAAGAAATTGTCACTCGATAGCATTCGAGTGACTCGTTTTGTACAGGCGAGTGACTCGAGTGAAAAAATCTCACTCGAGTCCCATCACTATTTCCAGGTAGTCTAGTCCGAACCTGAATTATTGTTAGTTAACAGGATTTTTCATATAAAGCGTATCAAAGTTTAGCAACACTGCGCGTGTACAATTCGACATCAAATATTTGATGAACGCAATCGTTGATCTGTACGCAGTTTGGGGAGTATTATTTTGTAAAGGTGCGAGCTGTGAAAAAAATCGTCCGTGATCTTCTTGTTAACACGCCAAGGAACAAAGCCCGTTGTGGTTGTTTGGTTTGTAATGCTGATGACGACAGCAGAGCTGCCAACCTCGTCACCTTATACCACCCTGCGCACATTCCTCGTCACGTCTACCAACCGACATACTAGACCCATTCCTTGCAATGACCGGACGACATGGGATCTGACAAACATTAAAGCTGGAACAGGTGCGGAGTTGCTTCGTAGATTGAGTCGTTTGTCATTTCAATGCTCCGGATAAATCCCTCTTTTGTCAGTTTTACAGACATCAGCAATTCTCACATGGCGTTTGTTGATTTCACAATATTCACACCTACTTCTCTAATAATAATAGTATCTTTATTGCGTAGCCCAAAAAGAAAAAATAGGATACAATACGTCATAATATTATACAAAGAGAAGTTTACAAAAGATCATTAATACTATACGGTTCCAATTAGGAAGTTTCCATTTTTTATTTTTTTAATCTAAATCATAGTTCTAAAAATTACAAAATTAATGGCGAAAGAATTTTTGAAATACCTTTAAAAACAACAAACTTATGCTACTTCAAAGTTTGAATTTGAAAATTCTCCAAGAAATTCATTTTGTATGTGTGGTAACTTCCGATAAATCTCTTTCTTTAAGCTCGTAAATTGTTATGGAAACACTAAAAATAATCCAGTTGATGACGGAAAAATGTTGACATATCTAAATTTTTGACAGTTAATTTTAATTTAATATAAGTGGAAAAGCCTGTATTACAACAAAATAGTTACTAAGTAACCTCGGTTATAATTACTCTGCACAAAGCTAAAAAACAGCAAACTTGTACCGCGTGACATCATATTCAAAAATCAGTTTCGTTTGCGACCCCACGTACAAGAAATTGAATATCTCCGTTGAAATTAAAGATATCAAAATAATTCTTTCAACTAGGACTTTTTATACTACTATGCACGGGTTAAGATGTACAGGTCCTGTTACAACCGAAATGAATATGCAAACTGAGACGTGGGTAAAATCTAGTGCCATATACTTATTTCAATAAACATTTACATATTTCATTGAAAAATAAATAAACTTTATTTATTTCATTGCTTCCGAAGAACTTGAACTCAAATTTAAAAAATTTTATCGCATCACGCATTAAAAATATTAATATACAGGGTGTATCACAGGTTTGAATACATAGAAAAGTAATGAGTGCAACAAGGAAAACATAAGCAAAATGAGTAGCGTGACAAAGATAGAATACACATGGCTAACTTAACTAAATTAATTATCATGGTTTTTTACATGAATAGAGGGCAAACAATCTCTGATCGTAACTAATTTGTACTGTGTAGGTACCTTTCCCTATGTTCGGTTTCATGTGATACACCCTGTATATAAAAATTAATATTTTAATAGAACAGCAATCAAACGAGATATTATTTTGTTGAACCCAGCGATGTAGCTTAGTGGTACAGCACTAGACTCGCATTGGGGAGGTACTGGGTTCGAATCCCGGCGGGGGCAGATGTGGCTAGGACTTTTTCCTACTGCCTCACGCCGAGAAACGGTAATTCCTGTACCAACCATCTTGTTTGAGGTTTTCCATGGTTTCCCTCAATAATTCCAGATGAATATCGAGATGGTTCCTTATTCAAGGCCATGGCCGAATACCTGTCAAACCACTATGCTCCCAAAGTTGCCTACCTTATCCTAATGTCCTATAATTCCTCCATTCGCACATTGCTATTAAATAAGTTGAAATATAATAAAAATGTATAAAACGGGAAGTGGTAAAATTGGAAAATAGTAATGGAATGGCGTCTGTTGTGACATAACGTCGAGAAACGGACGTTAAACGCATTATTATTATTATATTATTTTGTTGAAGAGTATCATAGAGATGATTATCGGATTCTTTTTAAAACATGTTTGAAAAATTGAAAAACAGTAAAGAAAGTCTGTAAAATTCTTTAAATACAGCAGCATGAACGAATTATAGACCCGGTCCTGTGCGTCGAACCGTCAGTTAAACGCGGTCCGTTGGCTCAAGATATTAGTCAGGTGGAACTGCTCAGCTCTCTTCTGTGTAGAAGTAATAATACGCGCGGTGGAGGAGCTACCGACGGCGACAACAACACGTCATCAGTCGACATGTCACCGTGCGTTGTTAAGTCGACCGACAGACAGGACTGACTGACGACAAACCGACTAAACGTCCTTACGGAGAATAATAATACAGGAGGGATGAAAGAAAAGTAGATAAGCGACAAATGGTCTACGAGATTTAACTTTCGTTTGTCTATGGGCAATACCAGAGCCGACTAGAAAAAATGACTAGAACCAGTAGTGGATCACCACGCAGGCCCAACAAGCAAGTTATGACCTCGACATTAATGTGGCCTCACTTTTTGATGTGAAACATCTTATGTCGGGCTGTGAACAGCCGCGTGAGGGGAAATATGCAACGAAATTTATGGTCCGCTCCTTCGCTGCTGTTCTCCCCACCACTGCAGCACTATCTCTCTCTCTCTCTCACGGCTTCCGCGCGCTCGGGCACGGGAACCGCGTGTGTTACATTGCAGTATATAGGATTACGTCAGCATAACAGTTAGTTACTGCTTTTGAAAAAATATTGTACTACTACGTAGAGAATACCACCGAGTTCAATAACGTTTTCTTTGATGTTTCACATCTGTCGGGGGTCCCGAGACACACACCCTTTTTTTTATTTTAACGGGTTGTTAGTTTCCATAATTTATAAATAATTAAGGTCGTAGGAAATTGGAATTATTATAAATATATAAAAATTAGATGTTATTTGATTTAGTAAATTAACATCAATTAATGAATATCATAAAAACAAGTCTGAAGACAGTATTTAATAGAATATATTATAATGTTGAATCAAATAGTTATTATAAATGTTAGACTATTTAATTATAAAATAAGGTAAAAGAGTTTCATTAAAACTTATGAATTTTCATAATTGTAGTTTACATGATTATTATTGTATTTATTTTATTATAGTTGCTGATGAGGTCATAAATAAATGACGAAACGTTCAATCTATTTCATGTAATTATTCATTTATAATTATTTCAACTTCCTACGACCTGAATTACCTATTTATAAAATAATAATGACGACAAAAAGCAAGTTCTTTTTACCCGACTGCCAAAGAAGTGTAATGTGTAATTATTTCTTATAAATAAATTTCGCTTGTAAACATACAAGTAGAAAAATGACGTAGGGAAATCCAAAAGAAGTAGAAGTTTGATTTAACGACTCTTCTTTAATATTACATTCTCTTATGTGTGAAATGTTATGGATGAAGAAGTTAGCGCTCTTCGAATAGTAAGAGAGCTCTTTGTTCCCGTCCGCAGCTCTCAATCGAGCTGTTCTTACAAATTAGGAATGACTCGAGACACGTCCGAGTGTTATATGGTGCTGAGACACTACTGATATCCCACCCACCTACTTCACCTGAAAACGCTTGAAACGGTTGGGTATTCACATTTCACTTCAATATTTCCGTAGATTTTAGTGAGCTAGGCTATTTGTCTTACTATAGAAAAAGAAAAAGATTTTACTACTTATTGAATCTGAAACAACTTCGCAAATTTTTTCAGTCTTTTTAAGCCAAAAAACCACTCAGTGCATCTTAATCTATCTATATATAAAGTCATTGCGTGTGTGTGTGTGTGTTTTTTATGAACTCCTAAACCGTTCAACCGATTACGATGAAACTTTTGTGAGTTGTTGTGCTCACTACCGAGAAGGTTTCTGTAGGTTCATTTCTTAGCACCCGGGCGAAGCCTGACGAGACCGCTAAATTACCGTGCATGGTGGAAGTACGTGGATATATGGCGGAAGGGCAGGTGTTTAACCTTTTTCTATTAATATGACTGCTATTAAATCATAATTTCATAACACCCGGGCGAAGTCGGGGCGGGCCGCTAGTATATAATATATTAATATATCCCTATATTATTAAACGAGCAAATCTTGTATATATGTACCTATATAAATATTTTCTCGAAAACGGCTCTAACGATTTTGATCAAATTTACCGAAAAGGGGTTTCGGGGGATAAAAAATCAATCTAGCTAGGTCTCATCCCTGGAAAAAATTCGTTTTCTTATCGATTTTATCATTTTAAGAAACAGTTTTTTTAACGTTATAAAACAGTGTCGTATGGTGAGTAGGCTTTGGAAAAAACAAACTATTTTCATTATTTATGTCAAATTACTCTGACAGTCAATCTTAAACTTATTAAAATAATCAGTAATTGTTTGAAAATATGTAGGTACATACGTTATGTAGTATGACGTATACTGACGTATAATAATATTATCTACTAATAGGTATGTAATTTTTTTTCTTAAACGACTAACGATTTTGATGAAATGGGAACTTTAAGTACTATTTTTTTTGAACTCATCCGAGCAAAGCTCGGTCATCCAGTTATTAATATTTAATTGCTTAACCGATAGCGGTGGCTAAATAAATTCCCTCGTTTACAGCAAACTTAAAAAGCGGAGTCAACACATCCCTAAACCGGATGCGGACACGTCTGCGGAAACAGTAAAGTCATCCCGTTAGCATTTGATGATTATATACTAGAAGCTGATGCATGCTCCTTACTATATCCACTCTTGTCTGTGTAGTTTTATTATTTCTGCGATGTAACTAATAATATTATCGGCAGCTACCCATACATTTGTTGAACACGACGCCGAATATACCGGATGTCCAACTAATGAGAGTGTATACAAATTGCAAATGCAGTTTAGCATCACGCAATATAAAATCAGAATAATTTAATATCGAATTTCTGTTACGCCCTGTAAAATATTTTAGAGAATACGTATAGCAGTTTGGCTTTTGTCTGAACGCGGACAAGGTGAATAGACCCTGTCGTTTTTTCCTCTGAAATTAATGTTTTCCTCTTTGCTCACATGTATAATAGGTTTTATGTACATATATAAAGCTGAAATGAATTCTCCTAAGAAAAACATGTCGGTTGATGTATAACTACGTCCAGTGACGGTTCATACTGAGAGAAACACCAGTGTCTAGTACCTGTAATAGCTTGACAATTATTAGCCCACTAATGTTAAAATAATGATACAGATAACGACATCTTCAGGAGTGGGGGAAATGAGCTACTATCGGGGAATTGATCGGGATTGGCTGGCAGGCAGTGCGTTGAGAGGGAAATTCGATCGACACGCCCTTTTCTGTTCACATAGTAGAAAAATACTAAAGGGGCAGGGCTGAAAACAACAAATCATCGTCCTTCCTTGTCGCACTCATAAACATAGAGAACTGGACAAGAGTGAGAGAGATGGGCCGTATGACGGCCAGTTTATGTATCTCTTTTCTACATAGTGTCGCTATATAGAAGTTGGCCGTCACACTCTCTCTCTTCCATTTTTGATGGCCACTTTTAATACATTGTTAAGATACGAATGGTGTTGTCCAGTTTTCTATGTCTATATGCAGGTCGCACTCACTGTACTTGAACTCTTTTGCTGGGTTGCAGAAATGAATGAATTGTAGATTATAGGCGCTCGACAACAGAGGTCATTAGCGTCTAAGGGTTGCAGAAAGCGTTGTCAAAAAAAAAAAAAAAAAATGATTTGAAAATGACCTTAGACTGTGATAATATAATTAGTTTTTTATACATGCAGGAGCAGTCTAATGTCATTGTTAAAGTCCCTGTCATGTAGAACATTAGATTGTACTCTTATAAAAACAAATGATAAATCTACACAAAAAATATCGTTTTTCAAGCTAAATTTTGATCAATATACGTAAAAAAATGTTGTTTCGAAGTGGACATTGTACAAAAAACGATGTTAAATACATGTATACACGGTTTTAAAAAAATATCGTTTTAATCGATCAATTATTTAAAATCAATTTAAAATTCTACAACGCATTTCTTATGAAGAAAATATATGTGATCACAATTTAAGATCATTGTTAAATCAGTTTTTCTAAAATGCTTTCTGCAACCCAGCATAAATATTTCAAATTACAAATTGACTACTATTTTATATCTATATATTAGTTAATTCGGAACTCTACGCCACTGAGCACAAGTTAACCCGGTTGACTGCAAGCTATCCACCGGGATTGTTGGAAATTTAGCATTGCGTTATGAGCAATATTTTACTCAAGTCAAAACACTTTTTTCCAACATACAAAAACATAGTATGGACCGAAATACGGTGAATTTATACAGTATGATATAAAAATATTACATAATTATTTTTATTACTGAAATTATAATATTTAATTTTAGTAATAACTAATAATAGTTGTGTCTCTACAGACTGTTATTTTATTTCTTTTAAAAAATTATATTGTCTAGTATATTTTCAATTTTGTAAAACTAAAAATCAATTTGTGATTGGGATAACAAAAACCGACGAATTACATTTTTTAAATTTTTGGAAAGCCACTACCGGTTTTATTTTTTTTTAATATAATCGATTTCTTTTTCTTTTCTGGCTTCAAAGTGATTTGGTTAAATAATTATACATATACCGAGACATTTTTTATAAAAAGTAGCGTATCAGGGTATTGAGACAGTTTAATGTTTTGGAAATCAAAATCGTCCTGAAATTATTTTTGTTTAAAAAAAAAATTGAATGATTTACTATATGGTACATATTATTATGTTTTCTTTTTAATTTTGTTGTGCCATAATTCCAGTCTGCTGACAGATGAAAAGCCTGAATAGCAACTCATGATACAACGTGAAAATGTAATTTTCGTAAACGGTTTTTCATATAAATAAAGAATAATGGCAACATTTGCAAGTTTTGTTTATGTGATTTAAAAATGCATACAGTAACTCTCAAAAGTATTTCAGGTAGACGACGATTATGGTTTTAAATATTTTTTATTTGCAGATAAAAAAGTAAGTTTTCAAAATTGAAACGTAACAGTCTATTTTTATACAGTATTAAAGAACATAATATACAGAGTCTTTAAAAAGCCACTAGAAACATCATGAAGACGAGAAGCGTTTCTCGTTAATTATTAGCCCAGGAAATGAAAAGAAAAAATCACCCAATATCGCAAATAATTCCCATAGAGCTGAATTTTTCACAGATGATAGAACACCTTTAGATATGTATTTTTACAAAAGTTCCCGGTTATCCCCCTTGTGCTTCCCCCGCCACCCCCTCTTGAATATAATTTTGCAAGCCTTACGGAAGCCAGTTTCGAAATATCTCAGAAACGGTCGATTTAAGCGATTCATTCAATATATAATGTTTTAAATAGGAATACATTTCCTACAATTTTCATTCCTACAAATTTTCTGTGGTGTAAATAGTAAGCGCGCTACAGCTACTTGAAAATCACGCACTTTTTGTAGCCTTGGAAACCAATTGTTAAAACGTAATGTCCTTTTCAATAGATTTATTTATTGTGTTCATCGAATTTTAAATTGAAAATACACATTTTTATTAAGCAAAGAATACCCTAAATCGTGATTTTTGTCCCATACCGATGTCTTTAAAAATTGAGAAACTATAGCCAGTCAAATTTGAAATCATCATAGAATTTTACATGTTTTTTAACACGCGTTACGAGTACCTTCCATACCGAAAAAATAAAAATCCGTCTAGGAGTTCATAGAAAATTTAATGCCCTATTTCGATAACTTGAGACATTTTTAAATTATAGGCATTTAAGTCCAAGCGAATTGAATGAAAAATAGCCTAATAGAAGAAAAAACTGATTTTTTAACTTGAACATTTTTTAAGTAAGTTATCGAGATAGGATAAAAATCATCGTTTAGAGCATTAAATTTTCTATGGATTCCTAAACGGTTTTTTTTATTCGGTATGGAAGGTACTTCAAACGCGTGTTAAAAAAACACATAAAACTCTATGATGATTTCAACTTTGACTGGCTATAGCTTCTCAATTTTTAAAGATATCGATATGGGACAAAAATCACGATTTAGGGCGTTCTTTGCTTAATGAAAATGTGTATTTTCAATTTAAAATTCTCAGTTTGCCGGTATCATTTTTAAACATCCGGTATTTATGACATCTAACTTACTGTAACAATAACATAATAAGGAGATATGTAAAAATAATAAAATCAAAAATTCGATTTATAAAGATCTATTTTGAAAACAGCACGGTTTTGCTTATTAAGGACTGTTAATGATTTTGTCCTAATATTTCAGAACGCGACGGAGTGGCGATGATTGGGCTGACGAAACTAGCAGCTCGCACGAACAACGAGTGGATTCGGGATACAATTTCAAAATCGGGATATACGGCTGGAGGAAAAGATGTCTTTACCTTCTCATCCTGGGACTTCTAGTCATGGTCATCATCAATTTGGCACTCACGCTGTGGGTCCTGAAGGTCATGGAATTCTCTTCTGTAAGTATATCCGTTATCGGTCATTTTGAGCACTTAATAAAATGATCCTTGAGTTCTTGTCTGTATTTTTAGTTGACAGATGACGTGCTTTTGTTTGCTATGTTCAATTGTTTAAGACTATTGATACAATTTAAAATGTCATTTTCTCCGCAATGAATGATCGGATTTGAAAAACAAAAAGACTGTTGTAAAAAGAATTGAGAGGCCTTTCGAAATGCGAATCGTTTGACACACCTTTCTTTTTACAGTTTTTGGGGTGCAATTCACCCTGCTCTCAGGGTTGAAGTTACGTAAAAAATACCAATCGATTTAGATGTCCCCCTTGATTCTAAAATTGACGTGTGCGAGCTTTTTTCGCAAAAGTGATGTTAAGAGGCCAAAACTTGGGGTGACTGTTTTCATTGGGCCACTCTGTATAGTGTATTTGAATGTAGTTCCCTGGATATATAATAATATAAATGTTTGTGCTGTGAGTATGCTATCAAAACATATACTGGCATACTTCGAATGATTTGAACTTAAGTCGTTTAAAAATAACCATTATTTGAGGGAGAGGCAGAGGCGGATTATCCCTAAGGCAAACTAGGCACGTGCCTAGGGGCGCGAGGTTACAAGGGGCCGCGCGCACGTAAAATTTACACATTTTATACCGAAATTTCCACGGGATGGGGCATCACGCGGGTGAAACCGCGGGGCGCAGCTAATTATTATATAAGTACTAGCTAAAATTTATAATATATGACCGCTAGAGGGGCGCCGATGAGATGCTTACCTAGGGCGCTCTCGACATTTAATCCGTCTCTGGGGAGAGGACACAAAAATACACTGTGTCCCGTTTCAGGTTTTGAGCGGCGTAAAATAAACAAACCAATTTAATTTTATTTGAATTAACGAAGCAATTAAGTTCATTGAAAATGTCCTCATTTAAGTTAAAATCAAAACTTTAAATGAACAGTCTTTCAACGTTAATGAAAATGTGCCGTATATTAAAAACAAAGGAACAGAAAAAGAATGGCATATTTAGAAAACAAAGCGGAATCAAAACAAATGACTATGATAATAATAGAAGAACGTTAAAATAAAACAATATCAAGCTTGGTATTACAGTTACAGTTTGGATAAACTAGGAAATAGTTAGTGGCTGTTGATGTGTGTGTTCGTGTGTATGTGTGTACTATGTATTCGGACGAGCGGTGCTCATTAAACAGCGACTCTGCTGCCATATTGTGGAGATCGTGGTTGTCTTTTCTCAACGATAATAGATAATAACGTCGGTGGTGGTGGCCGACAAATGGGACGCACGAGAAGAACGGCTGGTTGCGACGTCAAATTAATGTAAAACAGTGTCGTTTTATTGAACTAAAAATTTAATAAATGTTGGTTCCATGACGACGCGAAAATTAAAACTGGAGTGTAAGAAAAAAAAGGGGTGTGAGTTTCGGGACCCCCGACAGATGTGAAACATCAAAGAAAACGTTATTGAACTCGGTGATATTCTCTATGTAGTAGTATATATTTTTTCAAAAGCAGCAACTAACTGTTATGCTGACGTAATCCTATATACTGCACTGTAACACACGCGGTTCCCGTGTCCGAGCGCGCGGAAGCCGAGAGAGAGAGAGAGTGACGCAGTGGTGGGGAGAACAGCAACGAAGGAGTGGACCATAAATTTCGTTGCATATTTTCCCTAACGCGGCTGTTCACAACCCGACATAAGATGTTTCACATCAAAAACTATCAAGGTGATTCTTTAAGCTTTAGACTGAGTAAACATTTTGTATTTTCTGATATGTAAATTTAGAATTGCCGCGCTTGCAGCGAATCCATTGTTTAATAGCTTTTAATGAAAAATCAACAATTTCCAGATACTAACCGAGTAACCGGAGATTTGGTGAAAGGATTGAATTTTCAATTATTATTAAAAAAATTCACAGATTTCGCAATCCTTGCAACCATCGAGGACATTGGAAATGATAACAGCATATATGAAACATAATTAACTGTTTATTATACACACAATATTTATCAATGCACTGTTTAGTTTTATCAGGAATAACCCTATTATTTTTCTGTTATATACGCGTTCACTTTTGCTTGATTACTTAACTTTTAAATGGATTTTTCTACAGTATTTATTAACATTTGCTCAAAAATAACACCGCAGATCGTCGCAAATACCTCTCAATTAACTAGACATGATATAAAACAC
Organism: Mongoloraphidia duomilia; assembly: GCA_039654895.1. Classification (NCBI taxonomy): domain Eukaryota; kingdom Metazoa; phylum Arthropoda; class Insecta; order Raphidioptera; family Raphidiidae; genus Mongoloraphidia; species Mongoloraphidia duomilia. The sequence continues at coordinate 41,964,712 of CM077524.1, read as the reverse complement.
ATTTCGAAAAAATTGCACTTGTTCAATTTTGCATGATTGCTCCTCACTTGATCGCGACACCGTTGTCTTCGTCGCAAATACCTCTCAATTAACTAGACATGATATAAAGCACATTTCGAAAAAATTGCACTTGTTCAATTTTGCATGATTGCTCCTCACTTGATCGCGACACCGTTGTCTTCGTCGCAAATACCTCTCAATTAACTAGACATGATATAAAACACATTTCGAAAAAATTGCACTTGTTCAATTTTGCATGATTGCTCCTCACGTGATCGCGACACCGTTGTCTTTTGGCCTTGAACGAAAACTTGTAACTCTGCCTCCATATACGAACATAAACATTTCCAATGTTAAAATGATGATGAAATAAAAATATTAATTGGTTGGTCTAGATATAATCTTAGCTGTTAGTGGTTTTAAAAATGTTTAATAAAAGTAAATACAAAAAATTTGAAGTACAAGTGGGGAAGAAAAAAACTATTTAACAGTGATTGTCAATAACTGTAACGCCACGCCGCATGGACCAATAATCAATATATTTAGTCGCTATTAAAAAATTATTTAACGGGTAAAAATAAGGGGTAATGGAAGTATACACCATTTTCAACGCCAAACAATTCTAGGACATATTGCCTGGCATGCAGTGTTTCCCAAATTTATCACGTACTTTGTTGGTACACGTACCACAATTTGAGAAACACTGGCTTAGAATATGTATTGAACTAATATATTTAGTTGTTAATAAACGGATAAAAATAAAGCGTAATGGAAGTAAACACCATTTTCAACGTTAAACAAGTACTCGAGCTATGGTACGATAAAGGATTTGTGACATACATATAGGATTTATACCAAACTTAATAAACATTTTCGATGTATAACAATTCTAAGACATATTACTTCAACCTTTTGCATCACTGGTGGTACGCGTACCACAGTTTGAGAAAAATTCTCTTAGAATATTTGTTTTCTTATCACGCTCTAGAGTCTAGAACAAAATAATTTTTGGGGCATATTATATGCAACCGCCGCCACTGTGTTCGCGTCGCAGAGCGTGTGTGTGTTGTGTTGGGATTGAAGGGCGATGCAAAGGGTTGGGTGACGGTGGCGCAAGTTGGTAAGTTTTCGTTGTGCAACAGTTCGCGTGCGGATCTCGGATTTTAACTGTTAATTAGGCCCGGCGGTTATTCTGCAACGTTTCCTTCTGCAGTCCCGTTGTTGTCACCGTCACCACCACACCGGTGCTTCCACCGTCGACACCCGGATCTCACACCACCACATTAAATGAATCTATAGGTATAAATATCTATATTATAAGATGTAGTATGAATCGTCCACACTGAAATACCGTCTGAGCTATTAACATAGTTACAAATCAAATAATGGCGTTTGTGTTGGACAGACAGACAGATAGACAAACAGACACGTACATAAAGCTAGCAGGACCAAAACGTCGTATGATGAAATTGATAATATGAGAATTAAGGGCTATTTGAAAGCTAATTCATTGCCCATATTTTAAATTTAGGACTCTTACCCTTAAAAGCAAAATCTGTGGCGCTGCTCTAGCTTTAGTAAAAGTTAGCAGCGCCAAATTGTCAGATGACGAAATATATATGAGTATTAAATTATTATTATTTACTTATATATGAATATTAAACCATCACGTAACCAAAAACATTAAAGCTAATTCTTTTACATAAAATTATAACTAAGGCAAGAAATACTTAATTATGTAATTTTCGTTGATAATAAGAAAACATTAGTATAATAATAACAAATTTCTATTTGATTTAGGCAATTTTAATTTCGCATAAATTTAAAAGGTGAATATTTCAGAACTGCTTTTTTAGTTATGGTGGTTTAAATCATGGTGCCATATTTATATATTCATACATATTTTTTTGTTGTTATTCCAGGAAGGAATGGGTCAGTTGAGGATAGTGGCAGGGGGTCTCCAACTGAATGGTCAGGCGATGGTCCTCGACGCCCTCATCGCCAGCACGATACGATCCCGCAAGGGTCAACCCATCACCATAGAGTCTAGTCGAAACTTAACCTTATCTACCAGAGACCGAGACGGCCTTCTAGTTAATAGATTATTCTTAGGTTAGTAAAAACTTTTCATTTTTTTCATTCGGTGCTAATCATTTTATGTTAAAAATCCAAATATGTTTTAAAAATGAACTAATAAAATCCAGAACTGAACTTTCATAGTATATTACAACAAAAAAAGATTTGTATTCCGAGTATATCTGAAAAAACATTAGGTACTGCACAATTCATAATAATATCTTATAAAACTATTACGGGACCTATAATATCCACAATTTCATTCTCTTGAAGGATTTTCAGAGTGTTTGTAGTCCAATGCAATTATTAAAATCACTCGCATTAAATTTCCGGTTCTCTGAAAAAAATATTTTTGATCCCATTAAATTCAGCTCGATAAGAAAACAATTATAGAAATTTCGAGGGTGACGTTTTTTGATATCTCACCGCTCGGTCAGCGGGAACGGTAACAGATAGGGCAAAAATGGAGTGGGAATTCTTGATACCATTTGATATAGGATCATTTAGTACCTTTTCTACTCAAATTTAACGGATAAGAGTACTTTTTTTGTAGCCACGCTCAGATTAACATAGTTCCTATAAATTACTACAAGTGAAATTGCGAATATATGCTAGTTACGTAATTTATATACATATTCGTATCTTAATGAGACATGGAATGCTGCAGGTAACGATCGTTTCGAGTGCCTGTCGAGAGGTTTTCGTGTCGTGGACGACCGTGATAACGTGCTATTCTCCGCGGATAGACACGAAGTGGTTATCGGCGCCGAAATGCTTCGCGTCACCGGCGTTGGAGGCGTCGTGTTCGACGGCAGCGTTCAGACTCCACTTGTCAGAGCGGAACCAGCCCAAGAGCTCAGGTCAGTTCAGTTCAAAATTTGTTTATTAAACTGCAAATTTCCTCTGTATACGTTCGTAGTTAACTCTAGCGATTTCAGAACATTTAATGCTCGCTAAAGATAGTCTTTCATTCTTCAAATATTTATAATTACATACACCTTTTTTATTTATTTACTTCATTGCACATATCACTGATGTTACAGAATTAAAATTATAAACAAACAATGTTAAGGCATAAAGGCTCTATACAGTGAGTTTCACTTAAGACGCAACATATGAGTCTTGTTGATTTGACAGTTACGGAAAACATTAATTTGTAACGATAGCTTCAAGCCTCGTCACTTGTGTGGACAATGTTTAAGTGAACGCGATACCATTGTGTGTGTAATAGCATGCAACGTCGTGGCTTTTTAGGTGTTCGCGCACATGTGTCGCAGAGGTCCACTGGTTTGCGTCGGGCGGATAGCTCGCCGGAATCCAGGGTACGAAGCCAGTGGAAACGGAATACTGTTTATTATGAAATAAATAACCAGCGTATTTTCTATAATAATATTTATTTATAAACAACGCAAACCAGTGGACCTCTGCGACACATGTGCGCGAACACCTAAAAAGCCACGAGGTTGCAAATTCATTCGAGAAAACCGCTGTATTTAAAATGCAACATGAACTCAACAAAAACAATATTTTAATTTAAAAAATTGTTGTAACTCATTTTTTTTTTTAATTAAAATGTTAGTGATATGTGTTTTCGTTAAGTGGATGTTACATTTTAAACAAAAAGATTTTCTCTAATGCATTAATAGTCCAAAAGTTAGATGCGTCTAACTTATGGTGATAACCAAAATAACATGAGAGCTTTTTAACCGACTTCAAAAAAAGGAGGTTTCTCAATTCGACCGTATATATTTTTTATGTTTTATGTGTGTTCGCGGATAACTTCGTCGTTTATGAACCGATTTTGAAAAATATTTTTTTATTTGAAAGGATATACTTTCAGATTAGTCCCATAGAAATGTCATCAAAATCGGTTCAGTAGTTCGGCTGATTTTAATAAAAGAAAGTAACGGCGTGTGATTCTTTAAGATAAATGTTACTTTTTGACACTAAAAAGTAAAAAATAAAAAACTTTTTAACAAAAAAAAACCTCCTTCAAAAAGGCACTAAAAAGAGGAAAATAATGAAATTTTCAGGTCTGTGCCTATTAAAATATGAAGTCGGTTAAAAAGTATAGTGTAGTGATTAATATCTTCTTTTTAACCAACTTCATATTTTAATTAGCACAGACCTCAAAATTTCATTATTTTCCTCTTTTTAGTGCCTTTTGAAGGAGGTTTTTTTTTTCCAAGTCTTCATGGTTTCCGGGCTCGTAGGCCGTGGTCCGGTGGTAAAATGAAAATACCACCGGACCACGGCCTACAAGCCCGGAAACCATGAAGACTTGGAACAATGCCGGCCGTGAAAGCTTGCACACTTGTTTTTTTTTTTTTGTTAAAAAGTTTTTTTTACTTAACTCGTTTCGTCTTTGAAAATTCTTAAAACTCCTTCTGCCGGAAAAAGTAACGGATAAAGTTACGGAATTCCTAACTGGTCGAAGCATCAATTGGATTTACAATGTATGCATATTATTAAAAATAATAAATTGAAAATAAGGAAGTAGCATTACAAAATTAATATTCAGCTCGGAAAACAGTATAGGGTTCAGTTTCAAGTCTATTCGATAAGAAACAATTTTTCATATTATATTGATCCGTCTTTATAATTATTAATCATTATATGCGAAGTCGAAAGAGTTCTTTACATTATTTTCGAACTAAAAACTAAGAATTCAAACTTGATTAGTGAATGAATAGTTGCCACATGTAACAGTTGTTAAAGAACGGTAACAGCTTAAAGAAGAACGGGCGTAATTAGGCCATATTAAAATCATTAAATCATAATTCACCGTGCATCGAGAGCGATGTAAAGTTTTTAAACACCATTTGCGGAATGATTCCTGACTGCTACATATATAACCGCCATATTTCCCACCATTAATTTATTCACGTTATTCGAGAAACTCACTACTAATTGCGGCAACATACCGCGAGCCCGTTGATTCGATAGCGCACTCAGTGGCGCACTGTTGATTTTTATAAAGGCGCCCATGTATCAAGAATAGGAAATTCACATTTTTTTTTTTAATACTTTATATTTGGTCTGTAATTATAGCCTGAAAATATCTAAATATCCAGGTTAAAGATATTTCATTTCATTATGAAAAATTAACAAATTCCAATCATAATGCATGTGACATAAAATGCTGCTTTGGCTGTGTATTTATCATAACTCATAGATCAAGGTATATACCGGGTGCTGACTTGCTTTACGGGTAATAGGGATTTAACCCGTAAAATCAAACTTTCGCGATTTCCTGCTTCTCTAATTATTTTAAGAAAAATATCTTCAAATAAGTTTTAGAACATAAAATTCTGCATCTAAATCATTAAACAAAATTAATTTTGCATGCTTTGTAACGGCAGAAATTTGAAATGAAAATGTCAAAATTACCTCAAAAATAGATAGCGATAGTCATGGAACTTGAACAAAATGATGACGTTTTAGCTGTCAGAATAATTTCTAATCATTTTGTTCAAGTTCCATTTGTGGTAATTTTGACATTTTCATATCAAATTTCTGCCGTTACAAAGTATGCAAAATTAATTTTGTTTAATGATTTAGATGCAGAATTTTATGTTCTAAAACTTTTATTTGAAGGATATTTTTCCTAAAATAATTAGGGAAGCAGGAAATCGTGAAAGTTTTATTTTACGGGTTAAATCCCTATTATCCGCAAAACAAATCAGCACCCTGTGTGTGGACCCCCAGGGGGGACATTGGAATGTGGTTGCTATCGCTAATTGCATTCCAATGTTCTTTGGTAATTAGCGCTCCCAGGGACCCGAGCTCGTACCAGTCGGTTTGTGTATGCCGGCTGGTGGATCCTAATACACAAATGGATTATTTGTTGTGTTGATGACGCTAATGACCTGAGTTGTCGACGCGTCTATAATCTACAATTAATTAATTAAATTAGCACCCTGTGTAATATTATATCTTCGAACATATTTCCATGAGGTGATAGTTCTGAGATAGATGCTGGATGTATTGTACACGAAAAAATAAATACTAATTCACTATTTATACTTGATGTTGAACAAACAAAAACAGGTGTTCGTTTGTTTATCAAAAAGCGCTCTTTAAATTCACAGCATTTTTTTTCGTCATGATTTACATTTATTTCGTTAGATCTCATTAAAAGCCATCGTATGTCTTAGAAGCTAATATTTTATATCAGTTTTAGAAGATGATTTAGTTATAGCGAATCTCCTAATATATAAACAATGTACTAGACTTTTATATTTTTATTGTCGATTAACCAATATTTTGTTAATTTAAAGACCTTAAAATAAATGTATTGCATATTAATAATTAGAATTAGAATTTAGAAATAAGTTAAGACTAATTTATTAATGTTCAATCTCCGGTATTTATTCTAGCCAATACTGTACAAAAGCTTACCTACCTGAAGCATTTCAGTCGTTCGTCGTAAGACAATGACAATGTTGGCATTTTATAGCTTTATAAAACACCGCTGCATTTTGTTGAAGCGCTGTTATATTTATGATTCCGTTGTTATATTAATTATTCTATAGGTATTATTATATATGTCTTTCTCCACCAAACCGCGTTCAAATTGTTATTGAAGAAAGTTGAAATTATTATTCTATGTTAGAAATAAACAAGCAATAAGCGAATATTTTTTCGAGACATATTTTTTGAAGATAATCACGAACTTATAATTACAAAAAATGTATTGGCATTATCAAATCCAATATCTCCAATAAAACCCAAAAATTAAAACCTGGTACACATGTCCGAGTAAATCTATCATTTTGATTGTTCAATCATAATTTGTAATGAAATACGAAACATAAAAATACCATCGATTATTGGGTTGTTTTGTTTCTCGTTCTAGATTGGAATCTCCAACGCGATCGTTGGAATTGCGCGCCCCGATGTCGATAGGCATAGACGCTCGTGCTGGTAGTATAACGGCGACCTGTCTTACCGACCTCAAACTGAACTCAGTTGCCGGATCCATAAAACTCGAGGCACCTACCATAGTGATGCCCTCGTTGCCGACGGCTCGTCCATCTGGCGGCGGCTCGTCCTCCTCCACCAGGTCGTCGTCGTCGTCGTCGTCATCTAACTACCAACAAGAGATATACCAGTTGTGTGTTTGCGAAGATGGACGTCTATTTCTTGCGCCGCCGCATGGGGTTTGCTTTGCTGACGAAACAAGCGGGGTGTGTCGGTAACCGGTAGCCAATCTCGATTACTGTCGTTTTTCATATCGTCGTCATCATAATATTATTATTACTATGTATACAATATTGTGTTTTTCATTATGTTTAATTTAAAATTCTCAATAAGGAAGAAACCAAGTTTTTATTTTTAGTTTTTGTAAAAGTAAAAACTTTGATTCCCGAAGATTCACCTACAGTGGTAGACCAATTTTATATTTTTTGCAACACTTGCATCAAAAGTACAATTTTAGATGGCTGTGTACCGTTTGAATTGTGATTCTTTATGGAAGCTTCTACTGCATTCGAACGGCAGTGTTTAAAGTAAATTTTAATGCACTCCATTCTATAAAGTAATACTATTTTGTTTTACTTTATAACACACGTGTGTAATAAAGTACTTTATAGATTTCTTTGCTATAATGTCATTAATAAAATATTTATCTAAAATTATTGTGTTTTATTTGCTTAAAATTGAACTTTTGAAGCAGTTCTTGCAAACAATATTGTATGTAACGCGTGGCTAAAGTGACGAATCTGACAGTCGCGATTTTGCAATACTCTCTTAAGGTTATGTTGCATTTATACCAGAACGAGTGTGTGTTTACCGCGCGAGCCGAAGGCGAGTACGGTAATCACACGAGTTCTGGTATAAATGTAACATAACCTTAAGCTCGTATCGCAAAATCGCGACTGTCATATAATCGGTCATTTAAGCCACAAGTTGCATAAATTACTATTATAGTTAACATAATAGATTATTTATACATCTCGTAAATATATTATGTAGAAACAAAATTATAAAGTTATAGAAGAGAAATTAAAAAAATATTAATTTGCAAATAATCTATAGATATTGATGTATAACTTATCTGCAAAATAATATAATCTAATTTGTCTTTACACCGATAGAATATCGGTACAATACGACACCATGGAGATTTAAATATTGAAATAATAAAAATTTTCTTTATTATATAACTATAAATATAATATAGTAGAGGTCAACCACAGGTAGGTAATCGGGAACCGATGCCTTTATCCTATTTAATGCTTCGCGTATTGTAAAGGAGTGTGAGAGGGTACTTGAAAAATCGAATACCGGTAGGGTAATAAAAAAATTCGACTGATGACCAGTCCTATACTTCCCACCTAGTAAATATTTGCAAAAAATAAACACTCTTTTTTTATTCTTTGACTAGGCCCAATTAACCTTAGCTGTTGGTGGTCTTTAAAACACAATTCAATTTTTATTCTTTGAAGAAAGCATGGCCCTCTTTTTTGTTTGGTGATCTACTGATGGCTAACTTAATATAGCAAAAATCATGGTTACCTTGATTTACGTACAAATTTTATTTTTTTTAGTAAAATATTTTTTTTCTCAAAAACTATACATTTTAGAGAAAAAAAATATTTACATTTTTTTCATATTATAACATCTAGAATTCATTTATATTTTTTTTTACCTATGTTAATACGTGACATTGAGGACGTTTTTTTGAATATCTTAGGATCCACTGAACCGATTTGACTCAAAATCTAATCAGATCTAAGTTAAAGGCTGATAAACACAATAGAACAATCGGCATGCCCGTATGTTGTTCCGTTCTTAAGATATCGAAGGCGAAAAATCGACCACATACACACATACACACACACACAGGGCTTGAGAATAGCCGAGAGTGTAGCGGCGCTGTTGTTTACATGGCGTTGCTATGGTTCCTCTATTACAAGTCCCCAGTTCCCGAGTTCTAGCCCGAGAGCTGGTAAAAGTGTCAATTAGATTTTCAATTTATTATTAAAAAAAAAAAAATAATGAATTGAAAATATGAATTGGTGCTAGGCCCAAATAACCTTAGCTGTTGGTGGTCTTTAAAATACAATATACAATTTACACACACACACACACACACATACACACACACATACACACACACACACACACACACATACAGACATCAGTCAGAAAATGATCTTAAACGATTGCTAGGGTCTCAAAACGTGAAAATCTGTTAAAATCTCGAAATATTGTTTTCGGACTGAATCCATTACTTCCCTACCATAGTAGAGGTGGGAAGTAAAAAATACTTCAAAACATTGGAGTCTACTAGAAAAAATACTTCAAAAAATTCGAAACAAGTGGTAAAAAGAAGCAAAATTTGCATTAATTACTCGATCTGTAAGAATAAGACAGACGAGGTTACTGGGAATTTGAGTCGAGTCGAGTCCGAGTTGTTCAGGGAGAAAAATTTTGTATTTTGAAAAAGGGATAAACGTAATTCGCTTGACACATTTTCTGAGTAGTGGATTTTCTATTTCGAGTCGAGTCCAGTGCAGGGAGGCTGGAGCAAAATATAGAAAAATGTTAAAAATATTTTTCAGTACCTATGTATCTAATATTTTCTCCTCGTTCTATCAATCTAATATTTATCAAATATGTACTCGAATCGAAAAAAAATCCACTAACTTTCAATATTTTGTTTTTGTTTTTTTCTTTTTTCAACGAAGTCTAATGCTCGATTGCACAAAAGCGTTGTCAAAAATTTGATTTGACAATGACCTTAGATTATGACCACACATATTTCTCCATAAGAAAAGCATTGTAGAATTTTAAATCGATCCTGATCGAAAAATAATTGATCGATTGAAACGATATTTTTTCTAAACTATGCACACCTGTATTTAACATAGTTTTTTGTACAATTTCCACTTCGAAACAACATTTTTCTACGCATTTTTATGAAAATTTAGCTTGTAAAGCGATGTTTTTCTATGTAGATCAATCATTTGTTTTTGTGAGAGTACAATCTAATGTTCTACATGACAGGAAGTTTCACAACGACATTAGACTGCTCCTGCATGTATAAAAAACTAATTATATTATCACAATCTAAGATCATTGTCAATTCAAATTTTTGACAACGCTTTTGTGCAATCGAGCATAAGTTTTCTTTCCACGTTGTCAACTACTTTATGCTATAGTTAGACATTTTTAAAACAGCTTGTACAACTAGCTTAACATAATATTATGATTATGCCGAAATTCGCTTAAATTATTCAGTTAGTGAAAAACTTCAATCTTTCCACATCCGCCTTCCCAAAATTTTCTTTATGAATAAGTTATCAGTTATGTAAGAATATTGTAAGATTGTGAAACAATACTCTTTTTGTTTTACGAGGTGGTTCGTTATAAACTTATTTAATTAAATAATACTTCAAAAATACAAAAAAAGCATAATAAATAAAGCTCTTTTTTTGAAAAGTACAACTTAGAGGCTCATAAAAAATGTTAGTGCTGCGTATTCGTTAAAGTAGGTTGTTTGGGGTGGGGTATTGGCCTTCACATAGTGTTAAAAGAATCAAATACCGTTTATTTTTTCTTTTATTAGCATTTTTACTTTCAACCTTAAAACAAGTTTTTTTTTGTTTTTTTTTTATAGAAAATTATGATTCGTTAACGATTTTCTAAATAACAGTATTAAATTGTTTTTGTAATACATTTGACTACCACCCCTCCTTCCCTACAAAAAAATTAAGAGGTCACGGACCACGGTGCCTGATGTTGCCCTGCCCAATAAGATTACTGAAATCTAGTTCGACCCAATTGTCCCTAGCATCCTTGACCCGAAACTTTTTCGGTTTCGTCTCAGCGAGACGAGACGAGACCGAAACGATATAATATGCGACTTTCTCGATCGTTTCAACGACACTGTTTAAAAATACCACGTCGATATCGAGACTACTTTGTCGTTAAGAAAGTTCCGACAATATTTCTAGAAAAGTATAAGGCAAAAAAAATTTTAAATGGAAATAAAAATTCAGATGTCAATTAAAGTAAATTTCCTTTTATAATTGATAGTCTGTTATTACATGATTTATCAGTTAGATCAAGAATCTCGGCTTTATTTCTGATCGCGTATTTATATCTTAACGCGATCAGATGAACATTAATGAAACGATTTTTTAGTCAACAAATTTGTATCCTCTGATAACGTAACTAAAAAAATATCAAAAACTATTTTTGTTAATTTGCATTTAATTTTAAAATTGAAAATATTTTTGAAAATTTAAAGAAGAAATTGCGTTTAACAATGTAAGAATTACTAGTAAAGCTCTGCCAAGTAAAAATGAAGGGGATTTTGAAATTTAGTAAAAAAATCATTTAAAGAGTTTTTCGAAAATTCATCTTTCAGCAGGATTTTCACAGCAGGTAGGGACATATTAAAAAAAAAGTTAATACGCTTTTGCCGTCTTTCGTTGAATTTTGAGTTTTGTTGTTTGTTACAAAACTGTATGGTTTCCCCCCTTCTTGTAATTTGTGAAAGTTTTTATTATATTATTATTATAAAAGATTTTTTATGATTTCCAAACATATCGCTAGCAAATGATGTATACAGAATAAAAAAAAGTGAAAATAGAAATTTTACTAATAGCAAATTTGAAAAATAATTGAAATAATCAAAAGAAGTTTATAATATGACTGTAAAGAGTAAATAATATTTAGAACCGCTTTAAATTTTCTAAATAAATGTATAATAAATGTTACATTAGTAGCCTTTGACAAATTGTTGTCTGACAAAAAACGGATAGAATTTTCTAAACAAGGAAATATACCTAAGTAATTTAATTTAGAAGTTGAACGTATTGAATAATTTGTTAAAATTCACCTAATTTATGATTAAGGCCCAGCACACACATGCTACTTTTTCCTAAAAGCCAATCTAGGAATGTTAGTTACAAATTAAGTTTATTTGACTTTTGTAAATTGACTAGCCTGATAGCACAGGTTCTGCCTGTGCTTAGGGGTGAATAAAGATTTTTCTCCTACCTAGGCCGAAAGTTTATACTTTCGTCTCTGCCAAGCAGGAACAAAGTCGCTCTTTATTCCCGTGGTACGGACAAGTGCGCGTGCGCAATAGTACTTATGCCGGCTCTCACGCACCTACTTCTGTCTCCTACACATTAAAATTATTTCCTTTAAAATTATTTTTTAATAATTTTAATAATAAAATAAAATAAAAATAATAATTTTAATAATTTTTTTTTTCAATTTTGCGAACTTTTGGCCTGGCAGGAGAAAAAATAGTATGCGCAACACGGGAGGAAATGTAGCACTTTCCTTCCTTGTGGCACAATGTACTATATCTTATCTTATCTTATCTTAACTACACGGGCGGATTTTCCTCGGCATTTTTAACGCGGCGGATTACACATCCAAGTCGAAACCGAGTGAAACTAGACGAACGTATATTCCGTTCGATTTGTATATGTGCAATCCGCCGCGTTAAAAAGCCGCAGAAAATCCGCCCGTGTAGTTTCGCTCTAAGTGTGCTATGTGTTTTCGACAATCGCGCGTTCGCGATATATAAGTTGTGAATTTCAGCGAATAGAGTGCAGCCTTAACACTGTTGGTAGCTACATCTAATGATCTACAAGCGACTCGATCGCACAATCGTGATACAAAAGGTAGCATGCTTGCGCTCCGCGCTAGTCCTAAATTAAATTACTGAAGAATTCCGTACTCTAAAAATGCAACCAGTGTTTTTTAATAAAATGACATAGTATATTTTAGAAAATTGATAGTTGAATGGGACTGTGGTGGGCGATACTTTTGTTTCTTATTAAGCCTGTTTTACGAAATTTTTAGCCCTCAAATCCAATTTTTTCCTAAGAGTATGAAACTTTGCAGTTAGATAAAAAATAGTATTTTTATAAATATTCTTAGTTTCTGGTATTGGAAGAGGCCAGGGAGAGGAAGCTGCTCCCCCTCTCCACTCATGAACGTCAGTTATCCTATTTTAACTAGTCTTGTGCGTCAGTAATAACTAGCATTTTACTTAATTTTGCTTTTTAACATCTTTAAATTTTTCGTCTATACATTTTACACACGAAAAAAAACTATTTGTAATTAGCTTCCGAAGTGTTGCCGCCGCACATACGTCAACTTGTAAAAGTTTAGTTGTTAAACGACACATGTGATCGGTCCTCATAAATTGACAAACCAGTACAACTCACAACCAACCAAAAAACTTAAAAAAAACAGATCATGCGTTACTGTGGCCAAAAGACAAAACCACCGTTTATGTCGAGAAAAAACTGGGTGCATGTAAATCTCACGCGTCTGAAGTGAAACTTAATAGGTTAACATTTGTAATCAACTAAACACTAAACAGAAAGAGGGGTGTCTATTGAGTTTCCCCCTCAATGCCATCATATACCTACCTGCCAGTCAATCGGTTTCGCTTCCCCGGACCCCGTTAGCAGCTAATTTCCCCTACTACCGACGGTGTCGTTTTTCGTTTTCGTTACGCTATTGAACAAAATTACTCTCATCGTGGCTATCTACATTTTTAGCTATAATAAAAAGTCACAGGATTCGAAGTACTTTCCTGTTACGCGAGCGTCGCGAATACCGAATCGATTAAAATTCGTTGATCAATGTACATTTTTAATTTAATAAACTCTAAATGGCAAGGCTCTGAGTAGGGGAGGGCGTCCATAATATTTATATAGGTAGTTAAATGTTACCTCGAGGAATATGATCGACAATACTGTCTCTTTTCATTACTGCGAAAATAAACTGGATTCACACACTGACGACGTGTGAATAAGCTATTTTGAAATGCAGGTTAAATTTGTAAGATGAATACTTATTTACATAATGGTACAGAGTTAAAAATGTCTACTGATCTGAAGATATAGAAAAAAATTCACAGATTTCGCAATCCTTGCAACCATCGAGGACATTGGAAATGATAACAGCATATTTGAAACATAATTAACTGTTTATTATGCACACAATATTTATCAATGCACTGTTTAGTTTTGTCAGGAATAACCCTATTATTCTTCTGTTATATACGCGTTCACTTTTGCTTGATTACTTAACTTTTAAATGGATTTTTCTACAGTATTTATTAACATTTGCTCAAAAATAACACCGCAGATCGTCGCAAATACCAGTCAATTAACTAGACATGATATAAAACACATTACGAAAAAATTGTACTTGTTCAATTTTGCATGATTGCTCCTCATTTGATCGCGACACCGTTGTCTTTTGGCCTTGAACGAAAACTCGTACCTCTACCCCCATATACGAACATAAACATTTCCAATGTTAAAAATACGAAAATTTCGATATATATGTGGTTTCGCCTTTTAGCCATAGGTTTGTAGTTTGTACTATAATTCTTAATTGTATATTTGTGTACTTAAGTATAAATAGTTTATATTATATAATAATCAAGAGCTGAACTTGAGAAAATATTGGCGCTAATGGGTTAAATATTAGCAACTGTAAAAACATGCAATACTAATATTATTTTTTATTTTTAATACTTTCTATAAGTAGCTTTAATATCTACCTTGTGGCTTGTGACCCAAAATAAGTGCTGCATGCAATTTTAAATTGTAAAAAAAATTCAACAATGCATTTCCATTTTCTTTTGTTAACTTTCTTTGAAATCTAGCCCTAATGCAAAGATTAAAAAAAATAATGTTTAATTTTAAGTATAGATATTCAAAAACAACCGTTTTATCAAAATTTTAATAAACGGGCCACTCAATGAAATGAAAAAAATATCACAAATTTTCACAACAAAAAGTCTTTAGTTTGCAGAAAAAAATGTTCAGTTGTTGAATAATAAAACAAAACTATTTGAATAACTAAGTACGTATGTCGCTCTTATTTTGAGACACACGATGTAATATCATTTATAAAAGAAATGTAAATTATGTATATGTATATTTAAAAAGTAAAATATATGTTGAATATAGTTTGTATATATAATAATTAAAGATAATATTATTAAATTAATCAGTGATTTGCAAAATCAAGGGTGCAGTTATTGTTAAAACGAATTTACAACCAATCCTATTCCTTTATCTAGATTAAAAAAGTTGCACAAAAAAAATAACCGAAATAAAATAAAACACAAGGATATTGAAAAGGTGTATGTCGAAGGAGCCATTTTCCTGAGAGTAGTCGTTTCAATTATCTAGACTCCGATTCGTTTCTTTTTCAAAATAAGACAAATTCCTTGTTTGATCCATCCTCTATAATTCGGGTATTTTCAAGCGAGAATTCTATTTTCATGTTAAATCTATTGAAATAAGTGGGCATAAGTCGTCTTTCATGGAATTGTCAATCGGCTTTTAATAATTGCTATATACTTACAAGTGACCCTTGTAAATTGTACTCTTTTCTCTTACGTTTTCATTTTGTTATGTTTCCAACTAAATACTCAGGGCTTTCAACAAACAGTTAAACAATGCCACTTTTAAGCATGTCTAAATATCTTTGTATTATAAGTAGTATATACTTTAACAGATTTTCTGAATTTGAAACAGTTTCTAAAAGCGGTTTTACAAAAAATCTAGTTCAATTTACTTTAAGTGTGAATTTCGTAAAAAATGAATAATATATATGTAATGGCTACCTACGTTTATATTTTGTATACGTACGGGGCTTTCAACTGCAAACTGCCTCTAACTTACGAAACATATTTTGATCTTGTTTGGGATTTGATTAAGAAGAACTTCTCGACATTTGGAGGCCCCCCAGGATCAGAGGCCCGAGACGAGCCGCCCCCTCTGCCCCCCCTAGTCCGCTACTGTGCCTACAAAGTATAGTTTCCATTTCTGGAAACCAGAAAAAATTCTGCACGCCTTCGATATATTTTAATGTGAAATAACGAATTGACAACCCTGACTATGAAACACGTTACAGCGACAGACATACATAATTGCTTTTCTTTTCCATAATACCCAGAAACGTGTCCTACAGATGTTTTGCCAGCTTATGTGAAATGAGAAAAATTGTTAACGGCGATTTGTTATATTTCTATTATTTATTTTTTTTCTTGCATTGAAATTTGTTTAAATCATCCGTGTACGATATAGGTATTATATCTTAGATTTTTTTAATAAATTTTAATAAAATGTGATTCACGTCCTGATTTTTATCAGTAACATAATATCAAAATTTGAATCCTCAGGCAAAAACCGAATTTGAACGTCATCATTTTTACTTCCCATCTCTACTATGGTAGGAAAGTAATGGATTTAGTCCGAAAAAAATATTTCGAGATTTTAACAGATCTTCACGTTTTGAGACCCTAGCAATCGTTTAAAATCATTTTCTGACTGATGTCGGTATGTGTGTGTGTGTATATGTGTGTGTATGTGTGTGTGTGTATGTGGTCAATTTTTCGCCTTCGATATCTTAAGAACGGAACAACATACGGGCATGCTGATTATTCTATTGTGTTTATCAGCCTTTAACTTAGATCAAGGTAACCATGATTTTTGCTGTTAGCCATCAGTAGATCACCAAACAAAAAAGAGGGCCATGCTTTTTTCAAAGAATAAAAATTAAATTGTGTTTTAAAGACCACCAACAGCTAAGGTTATTTGGGCCTAGTCAAAGAATAAAAAAAAAAGAGTGTTTATTTTTTGCAAATATTTACTAGGTGGGAAGTATAGGACTGGTCATCAGTCGAATTTTTTATTTAGTTAACATAGCAAGGAACTTGAACAAAATGATGACGTTTTAGCTGTTAGAATAATTTCTAATCATTTTGTTCAAGTTCCATGGCTATCGCTATCTGTTTTTGAAGTAATTTTGACATGTTCATATCAAATTTCTGCCGTTACAAAGCATGCAAAATTAATTTTATTTAATGATTTAGATGCAGAATTTTATGTTTTAAAACTTTTATTTGAAGGCTTGAAGCTGATATTTTTCCTAAAATAATTGGGGAAGCAGGAAATCGCGAAAGTTTGATTTTACGGATTTAATTCCTATTACCCGCAAAGCAATTCAGCACCCTGTATATCGTATTGTGGACTGTTTACAAGATTGCAGATTTGCCTCCAGCTGGAGTACCTAATACGAAATATTAAATATAATTGAATTTTTCTTTATTATTAAAAATAATAAATTGAAAAATATTAAATTATTGTTAAATTTTGCTTTAGCGCTCGGCGGGCGGTAAAGTTACTTTACCGCCCAGCTCTCGTCACCGGCCTGAAATCGGTCATATTACGACCGGTTTACATGTATGAAAAGCAGCTATTTTATAGGGGATAGGTCAAAAAAGAATTTTTAAATACCTAATAAAAATTCACTTTTACAGACTAGGTACGCTATTATCATAAAGATAAGATAATTTCATAAATTATTTAATCTTGTTTAATTTTTTAAAATGATTAAAATATATAAATAAATTGTATGTAAAATTATATACATCGCTTTATACAGTCGCTTCAAAACTGTTTAGAGTTTGCTTTTGCTAATCATAAATCATAATTTGAAGAAATGATCAAAACTCTATCAAATCAACAATTGGTTGCAACTTTGGTGGGTGGTTTTATCTTTTCACTGGTAGCAATATGGTCGTATCGAAAGTCAAAGTCTAATAAGATTCCAGATAAGTGGTTAAAAGTTGGAAATGTTAAAAATATTTACATATATCCATTGAAGTCTGGTCATTATTATGAACTTATAAAAGCTGAATGTACGAAGTACGGACTAAAACAAATCAATGACAACTCGGAATTCAATTTAAGGGATCGGTAAGTACCTATAGTGGCAATTATTATTAAACATCTATGTTTAACTTGTTTTCTTTTTACAGTAATCTCTTTTTCATATACGACGTACTTAACGTTTTATGCTTTTAGCGTGCTTATTTTTTTCCATTGTAGACCTAGGTATAGTAAGTGAAATTCGATCTTCATAAATGATGATGATGATTCATTGAAGATGATGATTGATAAGTTCTATACTTTAGTTTAACTTTTATTAAGATCGAATTTTACTTACTCTCTATTAATAGGCCTACAAAGTACAAAAAAAAAAAATTCACAGATATCGCAATCCTTGCAACCATCGAGGACATTGGAAATTATAACAGCATATATGAAACATAATATTAACTGTTTATTATACACACAATATTTATCAATGCACTGTTTAGTTTTGTCAGGAATAACCCTATTATTCTTCTGTTATATACGCGTTCACTTTTGCTTGATTACTTAACTTTTAAATGGATTTTTCTACAGTATTTATTAACATTTGCTCAAAAATAACACCGCAGATCGTCGCAAATACCTCTCAATTAACTAGACATGATATAAAACACATTTCGAAAAAATTGCACTTGTTCAATTTTGCACGATTGCTACTCACTTGATCGCGACACCGTTGTCTTTTGGCCTTGAACGAAAACTCGTAACTCTGCCCCCATATACGAACATAAACATTTCCAATGTTAAAATATATTTGTATTTCTCGTATCGAGTCATTTCATTAATTAGTACGTCACATAATGCACTTGAAATTTTTTTTTTTAATTTTCTAATTTGCCCCCTCAAAATAAGAATTCATTTATTTACGGTCTACGTCCGTGATTGGATCACCTAACTCTATACTCGTATATGTATCAAATTTCAATTTTTTTCGTCCAGTAGATTCGGAGAAAATAAGCTGTGACAGACGAACAGACAGATAGACACGAGAGTGATTCTATAAAAATTCCGTTTTTTCATTCTGAGGTACGGAACCCTAAGAAAATAAGCACGCTAATAAACATAGACAGACAGACGCGGCAGGGGACTTTGTTTTATAATATGATGTTATAAAACAAAGTCCCCCGCCGCGTCTGTCTGTCTGTGCTCGATTTTTTCCGTAACTACTGAACGGATTTTGTTCCGGTTCACAATTAGATAGATTGATTCACGAGGAAGTTTTATGTTATAATTGAAACGGGCCGACCCTTAAATAAAACAAAAGAATGAAACCTAAAGAGCCAAAAAAAAATTAAATTGTGTTAAGACCGCCAACAGCTAAGGTTATTTGGGTTAGTACCAATTCATATTTTCAAATCATTATTTTTTTTAATAATAAATTGAAAATCCAGTTGACACTTTTACCAGCTCTCGGGCTAGAACCCTGGAACCACAAATCACTTAGTGGTTTGTGCCTGGAACTGGGGACTTGTAATAGAGGAACCAAAGCAACGCCATATAAACAACAGCATTGCTACTCGCTCGGCTATTCTCAAGCCCTAAAGAGCGTAAAATTTTGCCAACTGAACCAGAAGCAAAATGAAAATAATTATTGTAATTACTATTTTTAGGTGTTTTATAGTTTACGATAAACAGACAGAAAGCAATAAATATTGTATTTCTCGAACATATCCAAAACTAGTTTTAATCAAAACTTCTGTCGTTGATTCAAAGAATGTGGCATTCGATGCGCCTGGCATGGAAACTCTTCAAGTCGAAATACCAAACGTCGGAACATATGACAAAACTTATTGCACGTGAGTAGTATCGCAATGAAAAGCAAAATAGGGGCAGTCAAATATCAAAACCAAAAATTCATATCAAATAGTAAGCAGACATATTTTATTAGTGGCAGTGCCAAATAGATCCTGGCACCGGCACTGTATGATAGTATAGTTCAGTTCGGAAATTGTATGCACTGACTATAATACTTATAGTTTCACAATGCAATAGCAGCGGAACAGTTTTTATGCATGGGAAAATCTAAGAGCTGGTATACTTTACAGTATACATTGTTTTATTGCTTTTCCGCTCCATTAAGATTGTTAGTAACTAATTAATATTAGTAACTGCCTACAATTTCCTAACTGAACTATTGTAGGTAAAATTTGGGTACGTGTTTCACTGTTTTAGAATGTCAAACAACGAACGAGTGGAAACGATAGATTGCGGAAACGCAGCTGGAAAATGGCTTCAGCGATATTTGAAAGTGGATAAGCAGTTACGTTTGGGCTATTATCAAGTTGATTTTAATAAAAGGCGAGACATGCTTTCAGTAAAAGAGTGGTTACGTTACAGAAAAGTCTTCAGGAAACTTCAGGCAGAAGATTTGGTTTGTTTATAGCAATTATTATTATTACCTTTTTTAACCATTGTTAAAATCCCTCGTTTTTAACACAATAGGTATGGCTTATCAAAGAAGAAAATAATATTTTTCCCATGAGCCCAAAGAAAAATTGAAAAAAATAACTTAATAATAAATCGGCTCTCGCATGAGATGTGATTTAGTATTAAAATAGGTATATATGGGAAGGAACAGATTTCACTTTCGGGCGCTGTGTGAGTAAGTGGCAACTCAACCAGCCGGACACTGGGAATTTCGGGTTCAAGTCCCGACAGTGGCTTCTGATTTTTTCCTTATATATCTTGTAACAATCGTTTGACGTTTAACAATCATGATGGCATAATATGCTGACTGATATGTTAAGAAATACTATTCACTACCTAGTGAATGCCTTGTGGATTAAAAATTCATTGTTGAATTAATTAATAATTATTAATATTTATTTACTCGTAAACCGTCATTATTATATTTCTACAATTTGTAGGGTATTTATGCTTGGCTCACTCCATATATGTTGATGAATAATAATTCAATAGAAGACTTAAACTCTCGCTTAGAGGCTCCGGCATCGGTGGGCCAATTCAGACCGAACATTTTAATTGATGGCGCCGAAGCGTATTCTGAAGACGATTGGGAATGGATCAAGATAGGCAACGCTGTGTTCAGAAACGTCAGGCGTTGTACGCGATGTATAATCACAACGATTAATAACGAAACGGGTTCTTACAATTCATCTGCTGAACCACTAAAAACACTGCGAACGTAATTAAAAATAATATATTATATAATTGTAACTGAACCTCTATCTGTAACTTTCTTTTTTGTGGGTTTTTCGAGTATTCTGTATGACATCTAGATATTATGAGAATACGTATTTTCAGATTTTTTTTTGTCTGTCTGTTTGAACCAGCATCATTGGAGAACGGTTGGTATCGTATCTATAACTGGTGCCCAAGCTTAAAGTATAGGTTACTTTTTATCCGGCTACGGTGCACTAGCGGATTTAAGGTGATGGGGGGTCTAAGGAGCTTTATCCTTCCATCCATCTAAATAAATTCCAATTGGAAAACTAAAAGTAAACAATTCTCAAATTTAAATATAAAAAATATATGGAGCCCAAAAAAAGAAAAGAAATATTACTTTGAATATTACAAAATTTTGGCAGTTTTTCACCAGCGAAATAGTGTACCTATCTAATGAAAAATAGAAAAAAAGTAATCTACCAGTGACTATAGGATTTTATCAAGACCCGCTTGAACCATATTTAAATTCGTAGCCAGTGCAGGGTTTGAAATATAGTTACCACCACAGTCGATTAGCTAGTGCAAAGGTGCGAAATATAGATGTCGGTTTATTGTTGGATCCGAGATTTGAATCTGAGGACGTTCAGGGAACACTACACGTACATACATACAGGATGTTAATTAAGTATGTGCGCACAAAGTTTGAGGAATTATTCTATGACTGATTTTCAGACAAAACCCTCATATTTATGGGTCCAGATGCAGGGTGTTAACGAATCTACTCTATCGCCACATTTCCTGTTAAACAATAATAATATTAAATTCTGTTTTCAATTAAAATGAGTTATTTGTTTTTAGATATCGACAACTAAACACACCTGAGCAAGCAAAATTAGATAATGGTCCAATTCTTGGCCTCTGTATAGGTCTCCGTAAGAACGGGTTCATAAAACAAGGTGATACAGTGTACATTGGATGTTAAGAAAAATCACTCACAGCGCCAGTCGGATATTAAAAGAACACACATTACTGCAGAGGATTAAGTTTTGAGGAAATACGTAATGAGTCTGTAAACGACTTTTTTATCACTGGAATAAGTTCCGTTTTAAATGTCGTTGGATTTTTTTTCTAGCACTTAAAATGGCTTCACAGTAAATTTTTGAAATTGGTTAAAATAGTCAATTTCTGCTAGAGTGAATATGGGCACATGTAATATAGATGACAGCAGGTACATAGCCATTTAAGTTATCATTAGTTTTCATAAAAAGAAATCAAGTTTTTTACTTTCTGATAGCAGGCAACTTCTTTTCAGTTCCGCATTCTTTGAAAATACAAAACCTCTATGATTTAAACAATGGTAAACACAGCACATCGGCATTTTCTGTGATTTATTATTTTAAATAAACTTATTCTGTACACCCTACATGAAGTGTGCACGAACCAAGGTAGCCAGGCGCGGACTGGCCAAGGGTGCTGTGCGCTGGAGCATTCCGGGCCCCCGGAATTGAAGAAGGCTCGGGCCCTCCCATTTCTCAATCCCCAACAAATAACTAATTACTCAAGTCTTCCCTCGGGCTTCTACAATTGTTAGCATCCCTGAACAAATATAGCCAGTCCGCGCCTGGAGGTGGCTATATAGCTGGCGCCCCTAGCGGTCCTCATTGGTAAAACACCGCGAAAGTAATGCAAAACTCAACTGTGAGCTATATTCACTCTCCTTGGCCGTAACTTACTAAAAGTGCAGATATGAACGTTTGTTTGAGCTCATTGAAATCAGCGAAATTTGTTCTATAAACATTCTCAATTTCAAAAATATATTAATTTTGATTTTTGCGTTTTTTTAAGCCATACACCAAAAAACGCGAATTTTTGACGGAAATCGAAATCTCCCAAAACTTCTTCAAACTTTACCATGCTTGTAGCAAAATACACAAGCGACTAGATCCTGCAGTTTTATTTTGAAATGTCAGAAAATTGATCGACTTTAATAGAAAGAATTAGATTACAAGCCTTATCTGAAGTTTTTATTCTAATTTTGTGAACATTAATGCCTGTCTTGAAGAATATGTGTTCGAACATTCTCCATTTTTTAATCGCTATCAACTATCCATATTAGTCTACAGAGTTCACTAGTTAGTTGTTACGTTCATTTAGGTGTGTGTGTGTGTGTCAAACGACATCCAGATGGGGTATTCGACCAATCAGAATGGACGCCGACTGCAGGGTCTAGTCGCTTGTGTAAAATACACGTTTAGTCCGATGAGCACAAGCAAACGTATGTATCTCTTCTGGTTTAGAAGTTGTAAGCGTTTAAAGTTTTCAAAAAAATAATAATAAACCTTTCAATATATCTTATCCCAGTTGTTTATTATTAATATTGGAAATTATAATACAAACTATAAAATTAAAAAAACTCATTTTAACGTAATTATTTAAGTAATTTACTACTTAATATATTTAACAAAATAATAAAAATCAGTATATAATATGAACAAATTGTTTAAGTTTGTTTTAATTGATGTAGGTGGGTATTCATTAAATTATGATATATTATTTAATTACAAATACATCACTTTTGAACCTCGACCAAATAACCAAAAAAAACAATCTGCACGTGGTATGGCCAGTGTATTATAAAAAAACAAAGTTAATCTGAAGTACATGAAAACACTAATAGGTAGTTACACTGTTGTTTCTTGTTCGTGCTGATCTGGATCTATCCCAAAATGAATTTCATTTGCTCTTTGATAGGCCCAAGCCATTCGTTTTGAACTAAAACTGACACCAATATCGCCCTGGCTTGACACTGCAATCGCACCTAAAAGGAATAGTAATTTAATATTAACAAACGCTAATTACCTCAGTTGTCGAGCGTCTATAATTTACAATTCATTCAATATTTACAATGTAAATTCAATTAGTCCGTCATTCTAGACGTAAATACATGCACTTGTTGGGAAAAACACGGCTGTTAAAATCCTGAATATTATTAATAAATAAATACCTACACAAATTATTTAATATTTTTCACTATATCTACCTGCTGTATTTTTTAATCTGTCCGTCATTGCTTTGACAGATCTAGTTGTTGCATCAGCTGTTGACTGTCCATTTTCAATTGCCTTTATAATCGAATGTGCTAAACAAAATTTCAATATTGATTCTCCATGCCCTGTTAAAAAAGATTAAATATATTTTCAGTTCAGGGGTTTACTACAAATTCTTAGTTTGCAAACTAAGTGTTAAGAAAACGCGAAAAAAAGTTGACATGTGCAAATATGGGCGCCCATGTCAAATTTTTTCGAAGCAGGCAAAGATATTGATATTTTAGGGTAGGTACGCTTTTTTAGGGCGGAAAAGAATGTATAATGTTAATTGTTGACAAATGTAAATGATTTCCAAGTAACATAAATTCTTAACTGAAATGTCAAAACCCAAGGGAAGAGCTATTCCAGAAATACTCAATATGGTGTGGTTTAAAATTGTTCCGCAATTCATGCCTCTATCATCAAAGCCCCAAATATTTCATCTATCTGCAGTAGGTACTATTTTTTTTAACATTGGAAATGTTTATGTTCGTATATGGGGGCAGAGTTACGAGTTTTCGTTCAAGGCCAAAAGACAACGGTGTCGCGATCAAGTGAGGAGCAATTATGCAAAATTGAACAAGTGCAATTTTTTCGAAATGTGTTTTATATCATGTCTAGTTAATTGACAGGTATTTGCGATGATCTGCGGTGTTATTTTTGAGCAAATGTTAATAAATACTGTAGAAAAATCCATTTAAAAGTTAAGTAATCAAGCAAAAGTGAACGCGTTTATAACAGAAGAATAATAGGGTTATTCCTGACAAAACTAAACAGTGCATTGATAAATATTGTGTGTATAATAAACAGTTAATTATGTTTCATACATGCTGTTATCATTTCCAATGTCCTCGATGGTTGCAAGGATTGCGAAATCTGTGAATTTTTTGTTAAATTGAATATATTTTTAGAAGCTACTTGTTTTTCTTTTATAGGCACTAGATTCTTCATCTGTGTATACTGTATATAGATAGGTACCTGTGGTTGATACTGCTCCAACATTGTCATCAGCATAGCTGCCGCTACCAATAAGAGGTGTATCACCAATTCTTCCCACCATTTTACCATTGATTCCACCTGTGGATGTCGCAACTGCTACATGACCCCTACTGTCAACTGCCACTGCACCTACGGTTCCAACACTTCCAGTTTGCTAAAATAAACATGCACAACCTCTAAGTTTCAAAAAATTTTGTCAGAAAAAATCTAGGATATGTTTTAAATTGTGAGCGTACGAACAGTTTAACGTCATTGTCAAACTTTTTATTAAATAGTTTGCATAGATTACAAAACTGTATTCACAGAGGAAAAAGACAGACTTACACGGAAAAGAGTCAGGTTAAAATCTGAGAAAAATATTATTTTGAAGGGGAAATTGTACAAAAAAGTATGTTAAACCGTAATATGTATGTATGGAGGGCAGGGCATTATAAACATAATATCATGCTGAAACGGCAAAATGGCGCCTAGTCAGAGTGTAAATGAGGGAGTTTATTTTTTTTACGATATTAGAAGATATATACTATTCCTATAATTTATGATAATAATAATAATAAAATTCTTTATTCAAAATTGTCATGGCGACAAAGAAGAGTGTCAGTAAATGACAAAGTCATTTGGTACATATACATCTTTTACCGAAAATGACTACGTACCATTTGGGGGGAAAATTCAAATCCCCTATCTAATACCGTTGTATTTACATACATTTTGTCATAAAAACGATTTGTCATTTTACTTTTTTTTAACTATTTAGCTTTTAAGTTATGCAAACCTACCAAAAAACAATTTGATTTGATGCACAATTATTACCTTCAGTGTAGGTCCAATTTCAGTATTCGCAATACCACCTTGCTCTATAAAATTTTGTAATGCTTGCTTGGCATTTTCACTGATTAAACTCGCAGGTTGTACTTTTGGAACACCCTGAAAATATAATTAGACATTTTATACTATAATTTATTAATATCAAGTTAACAATTATAATTTATATATTTTTTAAGTTTAGTTACAACTGTCTCCATTATGCATTATTCGATTGGCAGAGCACACAATCAAGTTTTATGCAATCAATTTAAATAGTTTTACATTGAGCATACAATTTTAGTGCGCGCGCAAAAACATGGATCCCTTCTCTGAATTTTTGTATGTATCTGTGTGCCAGTGCATAGAATATTTATACTCCATATTCCATGGTCAGTGGCTTAGCGTAATGCCTGATGGCGGAGTTAATGCATTTTTCGAAAATGTGGGCTCTAACAACGGAATTTTAGACTAAAAATATAGTAGACAGTTTGGTTAGTGACCCATTTACCCATTCATAGCCGGCTAAAAAGTACCTCACATCAAGGCATTCTTGGGTACTGTTTGTGCAAACAGACAGACAAATGGATTTTCTCGTAAGTACCATTCATACAAATTAGATACCCGAAAAATTTGCAAAAAATTACAGAGATCTCTAGGGCGTCAATAAACTACAATATCCCGTTGCTATTTATATATTACGAGATTTGGGATCATGTAATACCAAATTATGTCTTATTACCTGATCTTGAGCAAACTTTTCGGCACCATCAGACGCAAGGAAAGCATGTGGAGTTTTTTCCATTACTAGTCTAGCAAGACTGATTGGATGCTCTATATCCTTCAGAAGTGATACGGATCCTGATTTCAAATTAGATCCTTCCATTATACTAGCCTCCATCTCCACTTTTCCGTCAAGATTTAATACCGAGCCATATCCTTAATAGATATAAATAGATATAATTTTATTGGTAAAATACCATTATAAACAAAAGGGGAAAATGAAAAATACAGTACCTAATATTTAATATTTACGTTTCGAAAATTGAGTTCTTTCTTAATAATAAAGAGTTTAGTCACGTCTAACCACAATAATTTTATTAATGAATGTACATTTCAAGAGCTATGCTCCCATCTTCAGCAAATACTAAACTGTTTAAGTATTTGCTGAAGATGGGAGCATAGCTCTTGAAATGTACATTCATTAATAAAATTATTGTGGTTAGACGTGACTAAACTCTTTATTATTAAATTAAACCACAGTGCTCTTAATTATTCTTAATGAGTTCTTTCTTGATAAAATATTTTATCTAGGGTCAAAACGTTTAACTGGTCAGTGCCAAACCTTGCAGGGAAATAGTGTGATTGCTAATGACCTCATGAACTTTCACGGTAGTGGCGTTTGATTTTTTCTTAAATATAGCCTAACAATCATGGCAACTTAGCTATCTGATATATAATATATTTACCTAATAATCTAGTTTGTTTGTTTTTTTTTTCAAGCGGCCGGAATAGACATCAAATAAAATAATTATCCTTCACTCGTGGATGACGTCCTTTTATCAAAAAAAAAGAAAACAAACCGATAAGTCACTGCGTGTCTGGACTCTGGACATTTATAAACATGCGTTGATGAAATGCGCGGTTTTTAGTCTTAAGTCTAGGAAAGTTATGGTGATCTGAAGAATTAATTGCAACAGAAAGAAACCAACATTTTCTAAACAAAAAAAATGTGAAAAAGCTGAATCCGGAATGCCTACAATTTTAAACCTGTAGGTTAGCCGCCATCCACTAACGCATAAAATAATTATTATAGTGGCCATGGGAGAGTAAACATGGACATCCGGTTATCATACTACAATTATTAAGTCATAAACGATAGTTCAAACGTTTTAAGTGCAATTCGGGGAAAATTCAAGAGCCAAAGTTCAATAAAAGGGATTAATATGAAGTAAGCTTAATGGATTTTCACACTTTATTCCCAGATGGGCTAGCTGCACCCCCCCATGCATATGCTCATGATAGCGGCCATCTTCTTGTATTATTTAAATACATTTTTTATTAAAATTATGTGTAGGTACTTAAACAGTAAACTGAATATATGCGTGGTGCGTGCATAATGTTTACAAGATACTAAAAAAAAAAACCGGTCTAGTGCGAGTCGGACTCGCGTGGAGAGGGTTCCGTACTATTCCGTGTCCCGTGAGAATTTAAAGACCTGGGATTTTCGTTTAGGTTTTCCTGTAAGCTATGAGTGAGGCCCTATATTCCCTATTTTTTCAAAATTTTAGGCTCAGTAGTTTCGGAGATAAAAAGGGGGAATGCTCGATTTTTGTATACAGTCGAACATCGATAACTCGAACCATTACTTGCCACAAAAAAATCTAGTTATCAAGACTTTGAGTCATCAAATAATATTAATTTCAACTATTGCTAACCAATTTTGTTCGAGTTATCAAGAGAATTCTTGATAACTCGAATGAGTTATCGAAGTTTGACTGTATTTTTTCATAACGAGCCCTTTCATTTGATACACATGACGCTCTTAAAATTTATTTTTTTTAATTTTCTATTTTGCCCCCCAAAATCAGAATTCGTTTATTTACGCTATACGTCTGTGAACTGTGATTGGGTCACCTAACTCTATATATGTAACAAATTTCAACTTTTTTCGTCCAGTATACTTATTTAGGAAAAATCAGCTAAAACAGACACACGAGAGTGATCCTATAAAGGTTCCGTTTTTCATTCTGAGGTATGAAACCACAAAAATAGTTCGGTAAAATTCTACAGAATGAACACACGATTTTTAGATGAATACTCACGGGCCGCAAAGTTTCTCGCGGAGGGGAGATGTTGGTACAACGGCGTTTTTCTGGCGGGTGAAAGAGGGGAAGTTCACCAAACAACGCGAACGCTCGCAGGGAGATAGTATGTATGAACGTGTGTGAGTATTTTACCAATAGTTCATTACCTGCATTAAATTGTTCATCGTCTTCCATAGACCTCACTGCAGCTTCAACAGCATCGATTACTGAACCACCATCATTCAGAATTTTGTAGCCGATTTGAGCTGCTAATTTTACACCTTTAATTTTTCCAGCAACTCGACTTGCCGGTATATTTCCTGCACCTCCGTGAACTAAAACCACAGGTTCCACCATGATTATACCTAAAAATAAAATAAATACTGAGACTTATAATATTCAACGTTTAATTATATTATAGGGGTTGACAGGTCCCTGTCATTTGAGCTGAAATAATTGCGATCAAATACATATTACTTTTTACCTTACTTTTTTATACTACCACAGCTTCACAAATAAATTTAACGAACCTTTTTGTCCCTGATTTTTAATTAATCTTATCTTTGGGATAACCTCAAAAGTCAACACTGCTTACGAATGTTCCACGGAGGTTTGTTTACCATAGTGACGCCATTATGCAATACACTTGGGTTATGGGTAATGGGTTGGGAGGAGCTTGAACTGAACTGTCAAATATTTCAAAATTCAAAGGATTTTGAGTTTGACGTGCCTTAGTTTGACTTATACTTTTGACAACTGGACAAAATCAAAAAGAGTCAAACCAAAAACAACATAATATAAAAAATCAAAGTATAAATCAAGGTTAGTACTAACCGTGAGTATAATATTCAGCTAAAAACAGCATATAAAATTAACTATTAAAGCATTTGTAATGACACATGCTTTGTTAGAAATTTGTGAAATATTCGTTTTCATGCCATATTTTATAATTTAGTAAGTTTCTTATAGTGGCTAATGGTAAATGTTAACCTATTACGGAGGTTGAAAATGTATTCATTTTAATGCATCAACTGACTTCTCATAAGATATAATATTATTAGGTATGAGTTATGACATTAATTTCATGTTTACTTTTTAAATTCATTTCTTTGTATCGTTTTTTTTTAAGCTGCTTGCATCATTTCCAATAAATAATAATGGCAAAAAACGTTAAAACGCCAGCAATGATTCTTCAAGAATTAATGGTACAGCGACAGACGTCACCCGAATTTAATTTAATTGGTGATACCAGTAAATTATGTCCCCATGATCCTGAATTTAAGTATTCCGTTATTGCTGGTCCAGTGAGAGCAACCGGTAGTGGGAGATCAAAAAAAGAAGCAAAACACAATGCAGCACAAAATGCATTAGACCAGTTACAGGATATAGGTAAGTGAAAACAGTATTTAATGATGATTTTGACGCCTAAGAGTTGACTTTTTATCGGATGTCGGGTGCCTCTGTTCACACTACACGATTTGGTTTGTTTGATTTGACTTAGGTCATTCTTCAGATCTTGTCTTTGTTTTTCTTCTAATTTCTTATCAGATATGAGTAGAAAGCAAATTTTTCGTCAAGTTGATATTTTCCGCAACTTATTGTAAATACGACCTTTAGTACTTTTAATAATTAAAACGCTTTAATGTTGAATTAAAATTACAGTAGAGTCCGTCTATTACGACTTCGTTTATCAGACGCTAATGACTTCTGTTGTCGAGCGTCTATAATCCACATTTCATTCATACGACTTCGTTTATAACGACTAACCATTTTTAGCAACGTAAATGCAAACTCAAGTTAGGTTTCATATAGACGTACTATGCGTCGTCCGGTTAATACGACATAATGTCGCCGGTCCCTTGAAAGTCGTTCTATCCGGATTCTACTGTAATTCATAGATAATGAAATGTTTTCTCTATATTAGTAATTTGTCAAAAATTGAATTCTATTGATTTTTATTTTTAACAGCATAGCTAAGGCTATTAATTTAGAAAATATTAAATCAGAGAGAGCGTGATAATATAACAAAATGTTGCTACATTATCTTTATAAAAATCAAACTTTTCATCCCGAAGGACAATTCTATCTTCGACAAGTGGGAATAAGATTTCAGGATTTATTTTCTTCTCCATAATTCACTTCCTTGTGACTATAGGTATAGCATATAATATAGCGTGATGCATGGCCGACAAGTGTGAATAAGTACCATAATAAACTATACCCGAGTGACTTCCAAAGTTCCAACACGATATTTTATTATTTTATCGCTTAGCATGACGTGGTGACAAACCTGCCGTATAAACTTGTCGGCGATGACATTTTGTATCGGATTATATTATGTAAACTGAGCCACATAAACTATTATGCCACAAGGGCAGATGACATTTTGTCGTCCCGACATCCTACATAGTGGGAATGAGCTCTGAGGAGCGAGTGTGTAGTACAAGTTCATCTATAAGCCTTTTGGTATTTTTGACGTCTGACGAAAACGCCGTAGTGTGAATAAAAATGACGTCACTGACATTAATAAGGTAGACTGTATATCACACGTTAAAGTTTAGCTGTCGAGTGTTTATAATCAACAATCTATCTACCAAACGTGACATTCTAGTTTATTTAAGTACAGGATGTACAAAGTTTCGCGTCGATATGATAATGACATTGTGTTTTCAAATGAGAAATGAAAATCCAGTTTGAAAGAGACACTTGTCCCAAACCCTAAATCCGCCCATAACGATGGCCACAATAGTTTGCTGATAATTGTAGGATGGACTAAAATTTTATTTTTTTTGTCATTTTTAAAACATCTGGTTGGTATTTATTACTTTCCACCTCTAGTATGGTAGGGAAGTATTGGATTTAGTCCGAAAAAAATATTTCGAGATTTTAACAGATCTTCGCGTTTTGATACCCTAGAAATCGTTTAAGACAATTTTCTGACTGATGTCTGTGTGTGGTCAAATTTTTCGCCTTCGATATTGTAAAAACGGAACACCATACGGCCATGCCGTTTGTTCTATTGTATTTATCAGCCTTTAACTTAGATCTGATTAGATTTTGAGCCAAATCGGTTCAGTGAATCCTGAGATATTAAAAAAAAAAAACGTTCTCAATGTCACGTATTAACATAGGTGAAAAAAATGTAAATGAATTCTAGATGTTATAATATGAAAAAAATCTCAATCTTTTTTTCTCTAAAATGTATAGTTTTCGAGAGAAAAAATATTTTACTAAAAAAAAATTGTACGTAAATCAAGATAACCATGATTTTTAATATAAGCTAGCCATCAGTAGATCAATAAACAAATAAGATGGCCATGTTTTTTTTTTCAAAGGAAAAAAAACTTTATTTCTTGCAAATATATGCTGTGTATCTTCCCTGTATACTTGTCGCGCACGGCCAGAATGAGATAGACAATACACAGATTTGAACGTTGAGGTACTTGAAGGTCATTGTATTCGTTATTTTTAGTTAATTGTTGTTTACTAGGTGGGAAGTATAGGACTGGTCATTAGTCGAATTTTTTTTATTTTAAGGTCTGTATTCTGGAGACGATAGCCAAAATAATTCATCATCAGGTAAAAAAAGCCCTGATCGTGGTGAGTCTTCAAGTCCCGTTTACAACCAGCTAAATTCAGTTGGGCTTGTTAAAGATTTCTGTGCTGAAAAGAATTTACCGGACCCGGTGTTCGATTTAATTTCTGATATAGGCCCTTCACACGCTCGCCAGTTCACAATGCAATGCAATGTAGGCACAATAAAATGCCACGCAACATCAAGCACCAAAAAAGGCGCAAAACAACTAGTTGCAAAACAAATGCTAAATACACTTGTCGATACATTAGAAGACGGTAACAATGTAAGCATTGTGACTTTAGAAGACCTTCATAAAACTGAAGATAAACATGACGATTTGTATGTCGAGATGAGACCATTAAATTTAAATAAGAAGGTTTGTGATATGCCCCAATCTTTGCTGGAGATTGAAGAAGAACGACGTGTCAAGGCTTCAGAAATGCTTCTGAAAGAAAATATTGATGATCACTTTCAACTATTAACAGATGTTCTGAATGTTTTAGGTTTAAAATATACAGTAGAAGATAATCCAGCAAATATAAACGCGGTAATAATAAGAATACATTTTGTAGTTGAATATGTATTTGTTGGTTTCAAAAAAGATATATATCAACAAATGAACACCAATGATAAAAATAATTTTGCTTTAAATAAAGCAGCTAAAGACGGTTTAGATTTTTTTGAAGTTATGCTTAACGAAAATAAATTGTGATTTAATTAATAAATAATAAGTATTGTCCATTCTTGCTTGGTATGATTATTAATATAGTAGAACCTCAGTTATCAGTGCGCCATTAGGTGTTAAACGTTACATAGCTATGAAGTGCGCGCGCGCATTCTTCATAGTGCAAATGAGACGATATAACAGTACGTAGTATGTACTTAATATCTACACATAATAAACTATTACGAAATTATATTTGCACTTTAAAGCTAGATTTTCTAGGTTTTTAAGACAATTCTCAATATCCGTGTTTTGCTAAGTCACGACCAGCGCAGATAATCAAGGTTCTACTGTACCAGAGTTTTTATCCTCCAGCTTCACTCACGTTCATCTTTTGGCTGCTGGTCAGTCTATAATGATAAACAGAAGTATCTTTAATCACATTTGATATATGTATTTAAACGTGAAAGCATCAATTATATAATACAGATCAAGTTAGATAATTGGTATTATACTTTACAGGTGAATTATTGTTACAATAATTTATTAAGATAAGTTTACAATTTATCAATTTTAAGCCCTACATAAACATGAACCTTCAATCTACATAACTGTTCAGTTTAATATTTAAATAAAAATGGTACAAATTGCAAACATGCATCACTTGTTGAATGCACCTCGTCCTAGAACTAATATTAGATTGAAGTCCTTCAACTAAAAATAATAATGCAGTAGGGATTTATTTTAAGTTAAGAAATCCCAAGAAATAATCATCGAGTTCACAACTCAATGCAATTATCTTAATAGTAAATTATCAACATTTTTTTCTTAATTTTTGTATATTCAAAATTTGTTTTAACTTAAAACTGACCATTCAACATTTACAGATCTCACTTGTTAATTTTTATAAAAATAAATTATTATTACGTTGGGTATATTTTCTATGCCACGACTAAAATTATAAAATTAAAATCTCAATAAATTTTCTCAAAAATTAAGTTTCATGATTTAAGAAGATTCCTGCCTAATTTTTTTAAGAAAAAATCCTCGTATTGGTTTGTTTTTTAATGCATTTCACGTCATATAACTTAGAAACAAAACAAAAAACTTTTTTTGGACTTTTATAATTGGGATAAAGTTCAAACGCTAATAATAATTTGATCCAAAAAGTCAAAACCTAAACTCAATGAGAAACAATTTTTTTACAAACTAATAGATAAACGCTTTTTGACTTAGTTACGCACCAATTCACAAAAACAAAATTAAAAGAACGACATTTAAGACGATTTTTTGCAATGCTTTATATTTTATACTATGCAGGGCCGGCGTTGGGGAGGGGGGGGTAAGCGGGGCAAAGGGGGCCCGCCGGCCCCGGGCTTACCTTTTATATGTGAATATGAAAACATTTCCCCAACAAAAAAACGTTATTTGATTTTTGCGTTAAAATTTTCTATTAAAAAAAAAAAACGAATTTTGGAGTCACAATTTTCTTGGAGAGGACAGGGACCTGAAAACGTTTACCCGGGGCCCGAAAATCCTAGCGCCGGCCCTGATACTATGGAACCGTCAAGCATCATATGCAACCCAATTTTTGAGCACGCTTGTTGAGACATTTTGTTCAAATTTTGTACCTACTCAGTAACACTGCCCATGTGAAAATGCCTAGATTTTAAACGTTTTCTTATTGAAAACTTCAATATCTATAGTAAAAATGTATTATAATGTAGATTATCGACTCTTCCACAGTTCAAGAATAATTTATTACTGAATCTTTCGGGTTATTAAGAGTACAGATGACATGCCAATATTAATTATTACATTTTTCTAGTAGATATTTTCTTCGAAAAAAAAAAACAAAAAAACTCATAACATCTAATTACATTACATTTTAAATAGTTAAGAAAATACGTTTTTTGTACAGAAAGATAGCAATAGCTATCCATACAAACGTAGCCCACAGATTCATGACAAGCAATTCACGATGAGAGTAATATTTCGGTTGCCAAGCCCAAGGAAACATATTTTTAGCAAGTTCGTGTCCAGCAAATAAAAATATCGCATTCATTCCTGGATAAAAAAGAGGTCGTCCACCCCAACGTCTTGTTACATCAACCATCACATATAGTATTGTCTGCACAACGAAAGCCATACTGCCAGTAGCCAATACAAATGACAATGACCACAGATTTTTATTGATCGGAATAAAACCTCCATTCTTTGAAAAGTTGCACAGAATCCCTGCTGCAAGTCCCTAAAATAAACAGAAATGAATTCAATATACGTAACACATTAAGATCCGCCACAGACGCACGTACATGTCTTAACAGAAGTATGTCATTCATTCATTCACTCTTAAAAATGAGTATTTGAATGATTTTTTTTAATGACAGTCTGACGTTTTAGAATGAGCATCTCGCAAACTAATATGCAACATTTTGTAAGGTTAAACTATTCAGCATTACTAACGAACCAGCTATCTTTAAATGAGCTATCAAATAACGGCATGATTTTTACTGAACCTATTATATTCATAATTAAAATTAAAGGAAAACTTGTTACTTACCGAAATTGTTGCCCAAGACAACCACCTTATAATTCTTGAAGAAGGAGAATTATATGTTAGCATAATTCTTCCGGCTTGCACACCCATGTAAACAATAAACACTGTTGTCAATGTTCCTAGCAAACCTTCAGGATCATACGGTGTTTCTGTTCGATACATTTTTTCACAAGTAGGATGTTGATAAATATGCCTCTCTCCAAAAAATGCCCTGTCGATATACCCTGCAGCACCACCAGTACAGTTTTTATGAGCTCCACGTTGATGTAGTCCCCCAGGGCCAATGTACCCTGTAGGACAGCCCGGAACAGGTAGAAGAAACGTAATACATGTGTGAACGACAACTAATAAACCGACTATAACCCACTGGGCCCAACTCTCAAGGACATCAGTTAAGAAACTGAAACGAGTTTGTTGATGTTGAGATTGCAAGTGCATAAAAATAATTTCCAAGAGCGACACTATCAGACCAGCCAAACCCAAACGTTGTAAAACACCTGGTAAACGCAAATAATCCAATCTTGTGGCATCTCGAACCTTGTAATTCTCAGTTCCCCACTGGTCGACTTTAATTTCGTACGCTTTACTTATCGGATCAATGCTTTCAATATTATCCATTCTCTGATCCCTGTGCTTTACAGAAACTGTATTCAAAGCAAGACCAAGGCATATTAAAATAATACAACGTCTTATTGCTCTCCAAGTTAGTCGTCTACGAGAAATACCAGCGCGTAGCGCTGAACGAGATGAAAGTGCAATACTAACACCCATTATCCACGCGAACCAAGGAAAGACCAAATCAGCAACTGTAAGACCATTCCATATAGAATGTTTAAAGAAAGAGTATTGACCACCTCCGTAGTTCACAAAAATCATAAGTGATATAGCGAGTCCACGAAAAACATCAAGTGATTTCACTCGACCTGCTCCAGGACGGCGTTGAGCTACTGCAACAGTCACAGGTGAAACAGTTTGAGGTGAACCAAGATCCTGAAAAGAATTATATGTAATTAATTAATGAATATAGATTGGTATCAGCATAGCCAATACCAATACTTACAGCTTCAAGTTCAGAAAATCGCGCGAGTCTAGTGCGAATGCTAGATGTACAAGTTGATTTATATACACATTTAACTCCATACCAAATTGTTCCAAATAAGAGAAAAAATATGACAGCTCCAAGAATCGCTGAAAAAAAAAACGTTTTTTAAATCACCACAAAAACTAACAAGAAAATTAGTTTTAGACAGATTAACCTACGTAAATAAGCATTATCAGGTGCTTCTTTAACGTAAATTTCTGTACAATCTCCTTTGCCACTGATGTTCCAACCATAACGACCATGTTCTTCATAATTATATATTGTGCTAAAACATGAATGAAAAATTAATATATAACAACCTATAGTAAGCCCAGACAGGACAAGCGGGCAACTGGGAAAATATTTGGTGTCCCATGAAACCGAAGGGCCACTAAAAAATTATAAAAACTGTCAGCAAAAAATATTTTTTCACGCTGTAAAAAATAGACCGGGGGCAACTCAAAGAAGTTGCTTAAAGGCAAAATGATTGTCAATCTGAACCCGACTAGAGGTACAAAAAGGAGTTGTAAATTTCTAGTAGATAAATTAGTATTAGTTCACACCCCGGTATGCAATGTTATCCCCCAAAATTTTAGCAGCTGGGTAGTCAGCGTAATACTTCGCAATATTATAAAATTGTTTATTTATGCATGTGACAAGCGATTCACAGAAAAAATCGATAACATATTTTAATATATTATATTTTTTAATAAAAATTAGTGCAATGAGCATTAAACCAGTATTTAGTTTAATTTGCGATGCCAAGAAGGCAAATTATACATTTTTCATTAATATTCAGAAATCAAAAAAAATATCGACACTATTGACTTATCTCTAAGTTTAATGGAAGAATGGAAACTTTTTATTTTTTCTAATAAACAATTTTTTTCTTTGTGGTAACTTTTCCATTGCATGTTTACGATATAATATTTTACTGAAAGTAATTTACATTTTAAATTTATTGAATATACCTAATACGGACTTTCTAAAACTTACTTGCACCACTGGAGACCATCGTTGAAATTTATTTTTAATGGATATTTTGTATCAATGAGCACTGATGCACTACCATTTGCCGTTATATTTACCCATTCTTGTGTTTCACACTGCAAAAAAATTATCATTGAAGCATTATTTATTATCATTATTGTTATCGTATGGAATTATTGACCTCAGAAAAAAGGCATTAAACTTCAGAAAACTGTAAATAAAGTACTAGGTACTCACCAGATAACATTCTGTATACTGTGCATCTATACGAATATCTTTATTGTATTTCGATATTATATCTAAACATGCTTCATCATACAATAATTTTGGGTTTTTTTTTAAACACTTTACATGATCTATTACAACCATTATAAATTATAAGTATATTAAAACTATCTTAATCCCGAAAAATAATTTTTAAACGCGTACTGCGTATTTCACACACTGCAGTTTGACAGCACTCAGACAATCGTATACTGATTACTGATAATGAACAAAGCGATAGAATTAATGCGCGTTACTCAAATCTCCTTTAATATATTATATTAGTCTTTAATTAATAAAACTGTATTTAAAGATTACATCATATTATGCTTTACACAAATCTATGACTGCTCATAACGAGAAAACAACCAAATACAACTGACACATGACTGCAATTGCATTATATTTTTTAGATCCCACTACGGCACTCGCACTATCCACTACATTCCTAATTCCTTCGCCTATTTGACATCTCATTGGGTTTGTTCTTTTCATTTAGAATGAGTCATGCAGTGACCCAGTGACCAGTGCTGCTACAATCAAATATCGAATTTCCCCGTTGTAGAGCAAATACCCCCTGCACTTTTCATCAAAAATTCTTCCGATGGGCTAAAAACGGTTATAGCGCTATTTTTAAAACTAAAGGGTTCGGGTAAATGCCAAATGAAGGACCAAGAAGTTCAAAAGTTGTTTTTCCTGTTTCCAGGAAAAGTTTCTTTAATTTTTCGCCTGAAAGATCTGTAATGTAATTCTTGGTCCTTCATAAATTGGCGTTTACCCGAACCTTTTAGCTTTAAAAATACCATCGGGAGAGCCATACCTAACCGTTTTTAGGTGAGGGGAAAGGATTAAAAATTAAACTAGCCGTGGGGTGAGTCGTGTATCACAGTATTGGAGTAGGACTCTACAAATGCGACCCCTGACCTCTGAGGTCCATACGACCAACTTCCCAGTTCTATGATGAATATTGAATATTATGAATAAATATAATAAATTATTAATTTAACACAGAAAATTAAGCATTTTAATCATTAAAAAATATAAGTACATTTATTTCTAATCAGTTACTTAGATACAATAATAAATATATAAATGGTCTGGGTAAAATGCAGTGCCGGTGCAAGGATAGAGCGAGCGGAGCGGAGCGACCGCTCCAGATGCCGAATCACGAAGGACGCCAAAATCCAATGGCGAAAAAAACATTCGTCTCGCCATCCAACTTTTATCGTTACTTTTCGAATTCGAAAAGTACGTCAATACGTTCTCTTATATCTTGAATAGGTTTTTAGTTTTTTGGGAAATTAGAATTAATTCAAAAGGTGTCAACTAAATGCGCCAAACATGATTCTTAATTGCTCTACCTTGAAAAATTAAAATAGTCCGCCGTCGGTGAAATGGTATTATTGTTGTTGTTATTAAATTCTATGAAAATATCTGATTTTTTTTAAAGTATCAGTTACCACCAGAACAAATTAGATCCGCGATAAATTTATTTCAAGAAATCCTAAAATCCACTTTTTGCAGTCTTTTTCTTTTAAACAAAAAAACGGCTGGACTGATTTTGAATAAATTTCACTTTTTCGAAAAAGCGCGGTGAATGGTCCTAGGCGTGTATACAACCTAACTTCTCGGAAGGGAATATACTTACAGAAAAATTTAAGTCTAAAGTGTCCTCATAATATCTAGTGTAACATGACCCCTTCCCCCACTCTGTATATATACGCGCCTGAATTGAATTATCCTGTAATGTACACCTGCATTGTGTACTGCTTCCTATCATCAGTGGCGTATCTACCACAGGTGTTCCAGGTGACAATCACCGGGGCCCCCTAACCTCGAGGGGCCCCAAATTTTTGGGTCAACTACTGACTGATTAATTCTTACACTCGATTTTTTTCTCAGTCCAATTATATATGATCTAAGCGCGATGATGTCATGAATAATTGGAAATTTTTCTTAGTTGGGTAAAGTAGGGGGGCCCCAAAAAAAATTTTACACCTGGGCCCCGCGAAGTGAAGCTACGCCACTGCCTATCATGTAAGGATAGGTACCTAACATCATTTTTTGGCAAAGATAAACTGACCTTAATAATAATATTGTTAAACTACATGAAGAAGGGAGATATTATTTTGAGACTAGCTGTGTCTGTGTTCGATGATCCAATAGTCTAGCACGATGCCGTCAGTTATATTAAATAGTAAAATAATATCTAGAAGTATTGTTTTTCACTTTTATTATTCTTCTATGTAGTTATCTATAATTTGATAATAAATATTTATTAACTTATATTTTAATTGTGTGTACGATTCTTTTTACATTAAATTGAAAAATAACAATATATAATAAGCAAAAAATAAAATAAAGAATAACATTGGTCAACACCGTCAACAGAAAAACACTTTTTTTGTAATTGCGATTAAAACTCGTGATTGTAAATTCTTTTGTACTGAGTAATGCAATTAGGTATTTAAGTTTAAAAAAAATTATTAATTTTTTAATTTTTTCTAATAATTTAACATAAATAATATTGAAAATCGAAAAGAAAAATTTTTTTAAAGCTATAGATAAATTACTAAAAATTAATTAAAATGTATAAAAATTTAAAAAATATCACGTGACTTCAAAACGCGCCAGGAATGTTTGTGACGTCGTTATGTTAAAATGTGTCTGCATTTGTTGGTATTTGTGTATATGTATTACACATACTATCAAAAATAATAAATTTTTAACTTGGTAACCATGGATACAAAGACCATAGATAACATAATGACGTCACACGCGTTCGGATTCTTTCGGCGCGTTATCGGAACTGAGTTTAAAAATTAATTTTTATTTAAATATAACTTTTTAATTAGTAAGCAAAAAAATTAAAAAAAACAGTTTTGTTATAAAACTTGTATGTGGTCCTTCCATTTAAGTAAAAAAAAAAATTCATTTAAAAACCCAATTGTGATAACCAAAACCTGTATCACGTAAAAATGAATGGCACAGTATCCCTTAAAACTTTTTTACATTCTTGAATATTAGGGCCGTTAGTCCAGCGACGTATGTAAGTATTCGTAAAATTTATGCCCCGGCGAAAGACGAATTGCCCCCACCCTTTCAATTACATTTTCTCTGCGTCCTACATTGCTTCTGATATTTAAAACATAGTTTGTTAAAGCCATCAAAAATAAGAAGTTTAAGAAAATATAGAAATGTAATCGTGTATGATAATACTAGCAGATTATGTGCCGAGAACGGAATGAAGATTCTGACAGTGCCGTCCCGGGAAAGTGCCCTTTTCGCCATGTGTAAATACTTCCCCCCTTCCTTGCGAGAATCATGGCATGATATTCAACCAAGATATCAAGTTATCAAGGGCAAGATGAGCCAGGGAGGGGCAAGATGATAGATAGAGGATATGAATAATTGTAGGTAAAATAAATACAATTTGTAAAGTTTTAATCGTTTACTACAATAATCTTAATTAAAACATAATCTTCTTGGGATTCTTGTGGATTTTTCGACTAGTTTTTTATTAAAATCTTCTAGGTTGCGATCAAAATTTTTAAAGCTTTAGTACCCTCTAGGGAGGGCAGCTGCCCTCCCCTGCTCCGACTTGGCGACGCCCTTGGCTGTTATGGTGAATCCAAAACAGCCCATCTCAAAATAACGTCCAGTCCCCTCCCAAACTTACTAGTATATATACCTAATACTCC
The DNA here is from genome assembly GCA_039654895.1 of Mongoloraphidia duomilia. NCBI lineage: Eukaryota > Metazoa > Arthropoda > Insecta > Raphidioptera > Raphidiidae > Mongoloraphidia > Mongoloraphidia duomilia. Next base: position 41,923,255 of record CM077524.1, on the reverse strand, counting down.
AAATCTGTTAGTTTTCATAAGTGATCCCCAAAAAAAAGTTATTCCGCCGCCAATGAGTTTATCAGATGCTTCAAAGAAATAACATTATAATTTATTAAAATTATAGAGATAAGGTAAGTACTACAGTAGGGTCGCGCTAATACGGATCCGCACTGAATCTTTCAACGTCTGCTTACAGCACTGAGTAGATGTTTCGTTAAGATAAATAATAGTTTTATACGGCTGAAATGCAATTGAAAAATTTTTCGTTGGAGAGCAGCCAATTATATAATTGTTTCGAAACATATTGGAAAAAATCATTTTACCAACCAGCGGTCACAGTCAGGATTCTAACCTGAACCTTTCCACTTTCGCGGCGGAATGAGCTTACAATACTCAACCGTGACATGATTGCTAAATTAATATTCTCTTATATGCTTCAGAATCAATAGATTTTCACTAAATGTGTCAATTCATATATGCTAATTCAATAGCTAAGATATGAAGTGAATCCTCGTACCAGCGAGAGTCCAACATGAAAGTGAAAATTATTTTCACAGTCATGTTGGGCTCTCGCTAGTAATTTTATAACCTCAAATTAAATTGACAAATGCAACTGCACTATTCTTTCTGTCAAGTAGTGTCTAACAAAATGACATAACGTTGTTATCCATATACGTATTTTCATCCAGAAATTCGTTAATTCAAATTGTAAATGAAATGATGATGCGCACGACTCTATTGTATTTTTTTTGTATTTTTGACTGACGTCTGAAATATCATCATAGTAAACATGGTGTTTAGAATACATCGTAATGCTAATAATTAAATAAACATCAAGATAGATGCTTAACCTTGTTTTGTTACAAATTTTATTATGTATGCATTACCTGCGAACATAATATATGCACTGTAAATTGCTCAAAAAAATTATATTTATTATTACCTATTTGTTTAGGTTCTGTAATAAACTGTTGTACCTTAATGACTAATGTTATTTAACGTGATACCTAGTCGACTGATCCATCATGGCACATGGAGGCGCAGCAGACAATATTAAGGATGGAATAATTGACTTTATTGGCGGTTCATTGGGTAAGCATATTGTTATTTTATGCATACACACATCTATACAATATACATGCGCGCATATGCGTGTATTATATAAATTATATTTTCTTTTTTTAACCTTTAATTAAGTAGTGTTTTCCACTTAGCAATTTTCAATGCGGACTAAATAAGTGTACATATTTTTTTATAGAAGCCAATTGTTCTGTGTTTAAAATTTGTAATTTGTTCGTACTAATTTTATCCGACACTTTCTGATGAATGTCCCAACGGCCAACTGCCAGTGCTTAAAGTTCGGCATCATTGGCGCTACATAGTTAAAATATCAGCCTATCCCAACGTCTCAACATCCCGCTAAAGTCCCGCGTTAATATGGCGCTGCACAAGGCGGTTTCACACAATGGTGGCTGTTTTTTATATGAAACGCTCAGCTGGTGCCTGCTTAGCCTTAAGTTTTACGTGCGGATATAAAATTTAAGAAAGAAGACTACAGTAGATAACTGTCGCTGATAGTACTAGTGGTCTAGTCACCTAGTGCATACACAATGATAATATTAATTAGATTATTTTTAGATTTTGTTTCTCTATGCAGTATTCACAATTCATACGCTAGCGGATAGAATCTAGATCCAGATATATCAGACCACGGCAAGACCTGTTGTAAATGCGGCTTCGTCACAATACGCACTAGGTGCAAAAATGCAATAAGTGGAAAACACTGTTAACTATCTGCTCAGTTTTATTATGTTTTATACTAAAATACTAAGATTTTAAACATAAATTGTTATTGACAATAAGCGAAGTCGAAATACACTTTTACAAAAATTGAACTTAGCAGTTAGTATGGAATGTGACATGTCACATGTACACAGCTTTTTTAAAACTAGCTATGATAACTGGGTAGATCCGTTTTGGAGACAAGGGCCTTTTCGATTCGGAATTTCATAAAGAATATCATAGACTTGAAATTCTGGTATTTACTTCTCTCATCTCTGCACAATTATTTTATTTCTCATGATTACCTTAGTGTAATTAATAAAGGGACGTATAGTTTTACATGGGACTCATCACGGAGATTATTTTCACTTCCATTTTTTATTAATCTTTCCAAGGCTTTTATTAAATAATAAATAGTTGCTAGCAATTCTGGCTACCGTGTGACAAAGGAAACTAACAGTTCTTACAAAAAAGAATTATTTTTCAGTCGCCATTGGAATAAAAGTTCAAGTTTCTGTAAGGTAGATAGGCTCGGACTGGTGATCATTGTTCTACCGAAATTTTTTTTGGCGAGTTCCAGTCTCAATAATGAGTACAAAACAGCCCATAATTTTTCTACTTATAAGTGTTTTAATATTCGGACGGCTCCGTAAAATACTGACTCACTGAGCATTTGCCTGGTTATCCCATCAGTTCTATCTGGCCCCTGGGCCTGATAATAGACCATCCCTCTATCAACTACGTCCATTTTTCTATAAAAATATGTTCTGAGTTCATCAGAAATATTGATTTAATTAATTAATATAATAATATTATTTAAGGTGGCGTCGCGCTTGTCTATGTCGGACAACCATTAGATACAATTAAAGTAAAAATGCAGACATTCCCGCATTTATACGGAAACATGTTCGACTGTTTTCAGAAAACTGTATCAACAGAAGGCTTTTTTAAAGGTTTATATGTTGGGACACTTCCTGCAGTAGCGGCGAATGTCGCCGAGAATTCAGTTTTATTTGCAGCATATGGAGCATGCCAAAAATTAATGCAAAATATTACCAGAACAGATGTATGTTGTTTTCAAGAAGCTTGTAAATAGTTAAGTTATTTAAACCCAGTGTTAAAATCATAAATTATACATATTTTTTTTAGAAAATTGAAAATCTAAGTGCACTAAGTAATGCAACTGCAGGAATGCTTGCTGCATTTTTTTCTTCGTTTACTTTATGTCCAACAGAACTGATAAAATGTAAATTACAAGCACAAAGGGAAATTCACAATCAAACACTTATAAAACATGATAGTCAAATACTCGTAAGTAATGTTAATCCATGTTACGCTAGATTTGTTTTTAAGTCAACTATAATAACATTAAAATTTAATTTTTGGCTACTTTTTTATTGTAGTCATATGAGTAATAACTAATAAGAGACCTAATCAGTTAGTTTTTCAATAGTGTCAATATTTTGCTGGTCTATACTGCTCTAGAATGTTAACACCCATATTAGTTTTAAACTTAACATGTTGATCAATGATGTTTATGACTTGCTGCATCTTACAGTACAATGACTTCTAGAGTTCATTAATCGTTGCTATTACTATTTTTTTCTTTTTATCTGCAAATCTTACATTTGACTGTTCTAGAATAGTCGATGTCCATTCCTTTCACATTGAACTTTTTGTAGCGACTTATTTGCTTAGCCCAGAGATTTAAAACATTTTGTATATTCAAACAAATAATTAATAACATAGTACATAATATATTTTTAGAAGAAAATTGGACCATTTGAAATGACTCGTCAAATTTTAAAATGCGAAGGCATGAGTGGTTTATTTCGAGGACTTAGTTCAACAATTCTACGTGAAATGCCAGGGTATTTTTTCTTTTTCGGAGGATACGAGGCTACCCGAGAATTATTAACATCACCTGGACAGTCAAAAGATGATATTGGATTAGTAGAAACAATGATAGCTGGAGCTATTGGTGGTATAGTATTCTGGACTGTCATTTTTCCAGCAGATGTTGTAAAATCTCGAATACAAATTAAGGAAACTAAGGGTTCATTATTTGGTGAAATGATGTATATTTTCAGAAATGAGGGTTTTGGTGCGTTATATAACGGGTTAACTCCCACATTAGTTAGAACTGTACCAGCGACAGCTATATTGTTTGTAACTTACGAATATACAAAGAAAATGTTACACTATCTTTGTGATTAAATTTGATATACGTACCTGCAAAAAATTGTTTCATCGAATCTTTGTAGTCTGGTTGTATTGTAAAATAAAATATTTTTTGATAACAAATTTTCAAAATATTTGTAATTATTATAACTATGCATAATAGGGATAATTATTGTAAAACAAAAAAAAAATTTTTTTTAGACTATTTAATAAACAAAGATTAGTTTTCTAAAATACATTTTGTGTGTTTTTTTCTTGTGTGTTGTAATATATACTCTTTTTTTTGTTCTTCTGAAAATGTTGTCCATTTGAAATGTTCAATCTGTAAATCAAAAACATTGTTGAAATATTGTAAGCACCACTGTTTTCAATTTTTACTTATTTATTTATTGTAAATTATAGACGCGTTGACAACTTAGGTCATTAGCGTCTTCAATTTTTACTCTTCATTATTACAATGTGTAAATGATAGTACATTATGCACTATTTTTCTCCTTTCTATCAGTAGAATGTGTTCCCCTCTTTCAGCTTGTTCTCCAAATTGACCACTTCCCTTCTTAATTAAACTATATTCGTAAAATATTGATTAAATGTCTTACCAGGATTGGAGTATATCCAATAGTTCGAAGTTGCCTTATTTTCATTTCTAATGTTCCTAACGGTCGATTTTCATATCGTATGAACATATTCCATCCACCAGCAATAATAGCATACCATTGTACACCGGGTATATCCAATTTATGTGTGTTCTTAACATCACTTAGGTTAAATTTATCAAATGCCTGGGAAATATTTACAGGATTTCCATTTTCATCATTACATATAACAACATCTGAAATAAAAAAATAAATGATAACATAAATAATGATAATGATACTATGTATTAAAATATAAATTTACAAGATTTAGTGAATTTTTTTTAAGATCACAGCAGCCGTTTTAGCATCTTTGTGAGTCCTAGACACACCACCTTCAAAGATCTTTTATTTGGCTTTTCACACATTGCATAATATACAATAATTGTTATGAAACAAAAGAATCTTGGAAATTTTAATTTCGATTTAAAAATGTATTTCTCATTTTTTTGTATAGTTTATATATTACTAGGACAGTGTGGTGTAGTGGGTCAGCATGCTGATCTTTGGGTCAGACTGTCGTGGGTTCGAATCCCACCTCTGCTCATGGATATTTTGTGATGTCGTTTTCGACCCTGCTTTGATATTTAATGATACTGACTAGGTATATTTATTTTTTGTGGTTCCTGGCAATCTCGTCGGCACTGTGCCTAATTTATACTTTGGGCCTGGGAATTATATATTTTATTTAATCGAGTACCTGCTCTTTCAAAATGAGGCAGTAAGTGATCTGCATGGACAAATTCATTGCCTCCTTGCAATTTTGTGGCCAGATGATAAATCTCGTCTAGCATTCTGTCAGTGAATGGTGTTAATGTACCAGGCCTAGGAAACCAACGTGAGTACTTTTTAGTTAACGTTTCTCTTGTTCGTAAATCCAATTTGTAACTGTTATAACCAGGCACATCTATATATAAACTCGAATCTATTACTAAGATTTCACGTCCATAATTTCCTCTATTATCTAAAATTTCAAAAGAAGTCCTATATTTACCAGAAAAAAGGTATAAATTAGAGGTATGCGAGTAATGAATTTTTCCTTTCGAATCGAGTCAAGTAGTACATAGAAAAATTTTATGCCCTGAAAAAGGTTAAAAACAACAGAATTTTGGTAGGTCGATTAAGTGAACTTGCGTAATTTATTTCGGTTGTGATTTTGATGAAGTTTCTACTGAATATGTAATCAACAATTTGAGACGTTATCATTATGAGCGCAAAAGCATTATGTACCTATCTGTAATCTGTATGCAGATAGAAATACATAATATAGTTTTCTACATATGGAACTTATGTTTTTTTTTATCTCAATGTGTTAGTTACACTTTCGAAACAGCATGCGCCATATAGAATTTTATAGATTATATTATAGAATTAAAACCACTTTTCGCCAGATAGCTATGGTTATTGAAATATTCAATCTCAAGTGATAGTTGTGAAATAAATCAATTGTTGTTTCCGTATACATTCTTACATATAATATGGAAGATAACATGTCTTTTTCGAAAAACCCCTCTATTTCTGTCTCTGGGCAGAAAATTTAAAATTCAGCTGCGTTCGATTCTGTCCCGTGTCCCATACTAACATACAAAGTTTCAGCTTGCGAGGTCAACAGGGATCTTCTGGGGGACATTGAAATACATACATTAGGAAATATGTATGTAGATGATTTCGGGGAGTTTGTTATAGAAATCGTGCACAAGGATTTTTAGGAAGCGGTGCCTACCTATTCAATACAATGAAAAGTTAATAATAAATTGAAAACATGAGATCGTATAAGGTCCAGATAACTCTTGCAGTTTCTGGTCTGTAACTGTGATTCCCGATCACACTTCCAAACGTGCTTTCCTTTGCATACAACAGTTGTATAAGTTAACAAATTATTGCCAGTAAGATGTTAACTTGTAGTTTTAGCTACGTTCCTAACATAGTTTTAATAACTTTATAATTATAAATTTGAGCTGCAAGTTACTTTCTAACCGGTTTTATTTTGGAACTGTTCAAGAAATCAGTTATAGTTATTTCTGCATATCGTTAGAGGTCTTATCTTTGCTGATCAAATATCTGACTTGACTCGAGTATTTTTTTTCTATAAGTATTTGATTTTGAATTTTCGAGTATTCGCATACCTCTATAACAAATAATGTTTAGGTACTTACCATAGGTGTTTTTTAAGAACTCTGGACTTAAAACTTTATTAACAAAATCTATTGGATATATTTTATTCCAACATAAATAGTGTATGAGCGATACAAACGACTTAGGATATCTATTGATTTCATCATTTCTATGAGGTTTATTCAGTTCTTTAAGAATACATTGGAAGATATCGTGACTATTTTCTGAGTTAAAATTGTACAGAGTCAAGACCAGTGCCAATCTTTCCACATCTTTTAATCTCGTCATTTCAATATTGTCTAAGATTTTTTTAGAAATCTTTGTCAAAACTTTTGGGTTGAATATAGAAGTGTTTGTACCCAGTAAAGCTATTTGTATGCAGCATAAAATAGATAATCGATCGATTTGTTTACATAATACATTTAGCAAATTACGAATTTTATATTCCAAATTCAAAAAATTACTACCTCGACAAATCTGAAACAAAAAATTAAAAAGAATATATATAAAACTGTACAGAATACCAGTCATTCTCGCTGAGAGTGCTTTATGCGCTCCTGACTTTTGTTAATGCAAGCCGACATTTTTAAAACAACGGATTCTTACGTTTCCTTGCGTATTTATACTTGAGGTCGCATTGTATGCTCGAAAGCACATATTGATTTTTGAAAAAAACTATAATATACATCATTATGACACTAGATGCAAGGACAGTATTCATACTGACAAGCACAGACTTAGTCTATTTAAAAAAAGCCCGAAATATATGTGCAGTGTTATTTACAATAAATTACCAATTAAGTTTTTGGATATGTAGTTATATGGTTCGGTCGGTGAAGCACTTAGTAATACTTCAAAAATACCTACGGCCGACGCTGTTTCCATCTCTCCCCACCGATTCACCCAGAGCGCTACCATTACTATCTTGATCGTTATCGAAAACTTACTTATGTACATAGATTTTTAATAATACAAGTTATTTTACCTTTAATATAGCGGCGAGCGACACTTCATTAATAGTATCTATTTCTTGAAACAACCTATCAAACATCACTGATACAATTTTTGGGTCTCGCAAAAATGTTTTAGTTTTAAAAAAACCCATGCTTACAACCGCAATTTCATCTATACTTAATTCAGGAATACACTGACCAAATCTAAATTCTAAATCGATCATAGGAACATCTTTTCTTCTACAAATGTTTACATAAAACATAAATTGCACAAACTGTTTTGGTGTTAAACTCTTTGGTTTACGACCAATTGTATACAAAGCATCTTTTGTATAATCACCTATTCTTGATAAATTTAAATTAAACCAATGATCGGCAAAATATAACATTTGATCAACAGACCAGTTTTTAAGTCTTTCTAAGCAAACGTCGTCTAAAGCACTCCAAATGTCTCCAAAGTTATGGCATGAAACGTCTTCCTCTTCAGGCCATTTTTTTAAAAAAAGAAGTAACGCAGATAACTGTTCATCAGTTAAATTTCTACAATTCATTAACAATGCTTCTACGAGATTGTCAAATATTATGTTTGAAAGAAACATATTATTCTGCTGTGAATAATCAGATATTTTTTTGAATACCTCAACTATATCAGGTAATGATTCTTTTTTCAAATTATTTTTTAATAAATCATAGAATTCTTGTTGAGTTAATCCCTCACCCAAGTTACAATTGTTTTTTACTAAGTTCATATCATATCCTCCATCATGTTTAAGTACTTTATGTGCGTAATTGTTTTCATTATTTTTAAATATTTTATACAAATTTATGGTTGATGTATGCAACATTTTCCATGCTTGATAATTTCCATTTGAAATATTTGAGGTTAAAATAGTTCTGTAGAATGAAGACGGTTTATAGTAATTGCATTTATTTTTCACTAAAACATTTTCATATGCCCTAATATTTGTCTTTAGAAGCCGATTAATTATTTTCATTCTCGAAAACATAATAATTATTGTTATATTTATATAATAAATAAAAAAGGCAACTCAACTGACGGAACACATATCTGTCAAAGCAGCTTAAAGCTTTGGTTGGTACTGTAGATAGCATCAGCATCGACGTTCAGGTTGGTAGCACTTACAACCACAGATAAATGAAAAGTATTACTGAGGTAGAGGCTGCACGGTATTACAACCATCGACTAGAAACTTTTATGCAGATGGACAGCTCATAATCTCTTTTGATTTCAATCTTACTTATTTGTTTAGTGTTCACACCACTTTTTAACCGACTTCAAAAAAAGGAGGAGGTTATCGATAGACAGATATAGACGCTTGATAGTTTAAGAGAATGTTAAGAGGATGTTATCAATTCGACTCGTATATAATATGTATTTTTGAGTATATTTACGCAAAATTTCGTAATGCATGGTCCGATTTGAACGATTTTTTTTGTTTGAAAGAGGATACTCCCAAAGTATTCCCATGTGAGTTTTGTCAGGATTTGATCATGCAATCGCCGAAAGTAGACAACAAAAATCCTCAACGTGAACGATGAACAATTAATTTATAATATATATATATGTTCATTGTTCAAGCGTAACTTTTGGGGAAGGGGGAACAGTGTGTCCCTAGTACTACTCGAAGAAATGTGTAAACATTCCGATTAAAATACGATAACGTATAACATAGCTGACCAAGGAGGTTGAACTTTATGTCATTTCCGCGTTATAAGTACCTGTACACATTTCCGCGAGTCACACGTGACACATCATTTCAGTGGCATTTCACCCAGTCACTCTAAGTAGCAAAATTTTTTGGGCGCCACTAAAGTTATTTATTCATCAAAATTGCACCCGGACGTGATAGAAAAACTAGATTTTTCTAGAACATTCTATTACTGAATTTAGTCAAATCTTGACGATTTTATAAAGAATTCTAGAGAGAGTATAATGGCGAAAAGTTGATAAATAAATTGTGGGCGCAATTAAAAGTTTAAATAATATAACCAAAGACCAACTGGTTTTCTCTGTCCTTTCACAATTTGACAAGTAATCAATTAACTGTAACGGTGACGGTGATCTGTCAATAACAGACAACTGCACCGCGTATAAGAACTTTCAGCCTTTCCTGATAAAGTTTAACCTATTGTGCCTATCTACTTTCCACCTAAAAAGATGCGAGTGTTGGTTTACATTATGAGCGAAGCTGTGCTGTGCTGCTGCCAGCAAGCTATATGTTTTATGGCGGATTCTATATCATATTATTATGTTTGTCTCAGTAAGGACTCCAAATCTATTGATTTAGGTCCCAATCGGATCAGTGAGTTTGGAAATAATATTATGTAAGACACATTCCACTAAAAACTTTCATATTACAAATTAATTTGAAATTGTACTTTATTTTGTTTAGAGACAAATTTAAGTTCAAAAAAATGTGTTTTTGTTTCTAATAATACATCGATTCTTACGATAGTTTTCCAACTAAAACTTAGGAACTGGAAGTTTAAAATAGATGATTGATGAACCATGGCAACTTAATACAAATATCTTGGCTATGTAATAATACTAATCAATTTTATTTCCCGTTATTTAACTTTGGTGCCTAAAAATTCCCCGAAGTGCAGTTAGAACGTTTGGACACTTTGGACAATCGTTTATGACCTAATTGCAGTATGATAACCGAATGTTCATGTTTAGGTATTCTACTGAATTCCACCCATTAACTGGAAATTGGAATGTCAGACAAGCTGACATGCGCGAAAAAAATTGCTCGCACTTGAACAATTCAATACGGTTGATATTCGCTTGGTCTGGAGCTGTCGGACCTACGCACTGTAAATATTTCGTTCGTCATCGCCAGGTACGATCGGCAGTTTTCGTTTCCATTACGTTAACTGTCAACATTTTTGTAGAAACTAGAAAGCTAGAAGCAACAGAGGAAACTTAACCTAGCCTCGTGTTTGTACTTCGTACCAATCTGATCTTAATGAATGTCAGTCAGTTATGGGTGGAGTTTAGTGGTTTACTCTCGTAACTCTTGCTCCCCCCTGAAAAAATTTCGCGTACGCCCTTGTACCTACATTAGAGTGGTCGTTAAAATTTAAATTTTTTGCGACGCCCCCTAAAAAGCTTCTTTTTGATGGAAAAACACTGGGAAAATTTTTTTTTTTTTAATTCAAAACAACACGTGCCTCTGTACGTTATAAGTTAATTTTTGGGTATAATCATTTTTTCTCTGAAAGTATCTTATTAAATTTGAAATAATTATTTTTTTGAGGTTTGAAAATAGTGAACAATGAAATACCTTCAGTGTTATCATTTTAAGTTATGAATTTTAACCTAAACCTTTATAAGAAGCTTAATATACTTCGTCATTCAAGCTCATGCTTCAATTTTTATTCTATTTTTGGGCTTTTTATACGTCTGTGAGCAGTTACATATAAGTTATTTTCATGAAAATGTTTATTGTTATTTTGATCAAATATTGTTATTTTTTTTGATTTGAGTTCTATAATTTTTTATATTTCGAATAAAATTGTATTTTTCCTGAAAAATTCCCAAAAAAGATGATTATACCCAAAAATTAACTTAGATCGTCTAGAGGCACGTGTTGTTTTGAATTAAAAAAAAAATGAAAATTTTCCCAGTGTTTTTTCATCAAAAGGAAGCTTTTTAGGGGGCGTCGCAAAAAATTTAAATTTTAACGACCACCCTAACCTACATGTAATATAACATGTTCAATACCAATTTTTAGCTGAAAACTATCACAAAGAAAACGTCTATCTATAATAATCTCATAGATAGGTAACATTGGTCAAAGTTCGTAGAAACCACAATAAATAATTTAATAACTTAGTCTTCAAAAGACGAAGTGGTAAATTGACTCTCTTGGCGATTCGTATTCAATCAAAGTTAGCCAAAGCAAAGGAAAACTTCCTTATTCGCTCTGACCGATGTTCAAATAGATAACAGAAATACCAGGACCGGATCTTTTATTATTTCCGACAAACGTATTCAGTCACTAGCCTTTACAGTTTACACGCGGCTTCCGCTTCGCTCGTGTTAATGTCGTTTTTTACAAGCTTTTTTTAACTTGCAATGTATGTCAGTTTGTGTGTTTGTTTAGGTCAAAACTTGCAAGTCAATTTTGAACGACTTCCACGTATATTCGATCGTTTTGAAATGTTGTACACATAGGTATATATTCCCGACGACAATACATGAATAAATCGTTTTTAGAAATAAATTCAATTCCTAAGGGGTTCAAACGTGGATGTAGGGTTTTTTTGACTAATCAACGCCAAGGCCAAATCGCTGAAGCTCGAAACTTGAAATTTGGACAGTTGGTTCCTTTTCTGACGTAAGCATCCACTAAGAAAGGATTTATCGAAATTCAACCCCTACGGGCGTCAAAGGGAGGTAAAAATTTTAAAGACTAAAATGAACAAAATAAATATTATTAAAAAAAACTTTTTAGAGACAAGCTTTTATATAAATGCACTAAAAAGAATAAAATAATTTTTAATAATTTAGGTTCATAATTATAAAAGCGTGGGTCGTGACTAATAAACTATCATAGAGTTCACGACCACGCTTTTATAATTATGAACCTAAATTATTAAAAATTATTTTTTCCTTTTTAGTGCATTTAAATAAAAGCTTGTCTCTAAAAAGTTTTTTTTACTGATATTTATTCTGCCTACTGATCAGTTTCATTTAGTAGTAACGCGATGATATGAAATAGTCTATCCTAATCCTTGGTGTACCTACACAAAATATTAATCAAATATAGTAAAAGTCCGATCAAAATGATAAAATCTGTTCCACAGTTTTTGAGTTAACCTAGAACAAACGAACTGCTGATAAACAGATAGACCGACACAAATTTTGACAAGCAATGGCTAATTCGGTCCTATAAACTGCATAGATATGATTATGTACTGATACAGTTGGCTTTTAGTGTTATAAGAAAGTTTATCTAATAATAAATAATAGTGTACTCATACTGAAAGTAAAGGGTACATTTTAATTGGATTGTAGATTATAGACGCTCGACAACAGAGGTCATTAGCGTCTAGGGTACATTTTATCCGGCTACGACCTGGTTAAGATAATAATTTTGTCAATTTCACATCTACATTTTCCTGATCGCTTTCCGAAATATCCTTTACCGAAAGTATTATAACCGAGATTATAACTAATACGTTCATGATGGGTTGCACAATTCAGTATCAGGAAAAACTGTTTTGACAGTGATCTAAGATCTTAGATTGTTACCATTATACATATAATATTATTATTCCTTCCAATACGTCTAGTGATGTAACGGACCTTCACTTCTGCTTCCACAAATGCGGGAGTTCCGCAACATTTTTACTTCTGTTTCTGCTTCCGCATCTTTAAAGCGGATTTTTAACAGAGTTTGTTTAGCGCGAGGTGGGGATGAATGATGATGCGCCTGTAAGTCTTTAAACTGAATCCGCCAATGTTTTTTCTTATTCCTTTCTTTTCCTTCATGTTCCAACAAGTTCGCCAAAGCGCATTAATCGACTGAAGGAGTGCGATTAATCATTATTATTCAGCAGTGAAATGACAACGGATCAACAGGAAACATAATATAGAGCGGAAATATTGATTTTTGTTATCATTATAGTAATATTATGTGCCCGATGGCACCATAGCGTCCGCCGACTAATTTGAGTGGATCCATTACTATTTGTCCACAACTGATACGTTATTAGTTACATTTTTTAATAAAATTACGTCAGACTTTTTTAATGCCATTTCAGAGTCGTAATTTGAGACAACAAATTGATGTTGTTATAGCCTAGCATTATATGTTCGAATCACATTTTTTTGCTATATTATCTCAATTGACTTAATGTCTTGCCATTAATTGTAACACTTTTTTGGAATAATATATGTTTTTGCAGTGTATTATTGATTATAATATACAACTATAAATTTTCAATTATTTGCGAGAAAATTACTTACAGTATCTTATTTAATTAACAATGAGATTAACAATCAATTTTTGTTATTACTTCCTTACTGTAAAAATTCATTATTTTAGTGAAATTAACATAAGAACACCAGACGACATTATTCACCATAACAAGCACTTCTATAATAATTAATAAGTACATGTTATGGCGAATAATCTCGTCTGATGTTCTTATGTTAATTTCACTAAAATAGTGAATTTTTACAGTAAGGAAGTAATAACAAAAATTGATGGTTAATCTCATTGTTAACTATAAATTTGTTTGAAAAAGTAGGTATACCACCGGTAATTCTACGCTACAAAAAGTTTGGGAAATACTGCCGTATACTCGGATGGTTTTTCAGCACAGGATATACAGAAGTCAGAGGTAACAGAATTCTCTCGAACGAAAAAGATAGAGAGAGTGTCCACGCGAAGTCTCTAGAGGGGCGACCCGGACTTTTGATTTGGAACAACGCCTGACATTATAGACAACCAAGCACCTTATATCCATTCTTTACGGAGATGCAGTTTTGTTAAACGCTGTGTGTTCATTCAACCGAAATATCAATCCAACACAACTTCAATATTGATTTTGTTCAGGAACCGGAATCCGATAGCTCTTCGATCGAGATCGATAGACAGATTGCAATAGTGTTTCCAGATGAGTAGTGTGAGAAGTAAGTAGATATTAATTGCCTATAATTTCGTAGACATTAATTTTCAAATATTCCCTCATAATTTTTACTCATTCTATATAACACCATGCTATGATAATTCACAACCACTCCTCAAAAATTATTCCAGAGTCGCTCGAATCGTTTTGTTTTGCTAGCTTTACTTACAGCTGCGTGTTCTGAATCTGAAGCATAACGGAACTGTTTAAATCAATACATATAAAAGAAACTCTCGATAGGTGTCTATTTGTATCGGCTAATCTAGAGAACTACTAAACGGATTTGAATGCGGTTTTTACCACTCACTATGAAAATCTTTATTAAACGATTAATTACAGGTAATTATATTGTATACAGGGTGCTGAATCGTTTTGCGGGCAATAGGGACTTAACCCGTAAAATCAAACTTTTGCGATTTCCTGCATCCCTAATTATTTTAGGAAAAATATCTTCGAATAAAAGTTTTAGAACATAAAATTCTGCATCTGAATCATTAAACAAAATTAATTTTGCATGCTTTGTAATGGCAGAAATTTGATATAAAAATGTCAAAATTACCTCAAAAACGGATAGCGATAGTCATGGAACTTGAACAAAATGATTAGAAATTATTCTGACAGCTAAAACGTCATCATTTTGTTCAAATTCCATGGCTATCGCTATCTGTTTTTGAGGTAATTTTGACATTTTCATATCAAATTTCTGCCGTTGCAAAGCATGCAAAATTAATTTTGTTTAATGATTCAGATGCAGAATTTTATGTTCTAAAACTTTTATTGGGAGATATTTTTCCTAAAATAATTAGGGAAGCAGGAAATCGCAAAAGTTTGATTTTACGGGTTAAATCCCTATTACCCACAAAACGATTCAGCACCCGGTATAAAATTATATTTATACATGCAAGAAACGTGTCTTTTCTCTGCGTCTGTCCCAGGGTCCAGTAGTTAAACGCCACTGCCTAAAGATAATATAATAACTGAAAACTTTCACATAATATCTACATGCAGACGACAAGAGACAACATAACAATATTATTGTTGTACAGTAGGTATGTCATCAAGCCGTCACAATCGCGGATGGTTAGTTAATCACGTGTCAGACGTCTTTCTATGTGTTTCAGCTTATGCCTCAACCTTGTGTACTTCTCTCAGGCCGACAGAGCGTTGCAAACATGGAGACTAGAGAGAAGTACACTGATCTGTATACATTGGAGACGTCCCGAAGAAGAAGGACGCTAATTTTTATCAATTTAGTCCCTAGAGGCGCTGCGGCACGTAAAGACTGCACACAAAATCAAACTCAATTTTCGAGAGATGACTCTGAATTTAATATAAAAACATGGGAAAAATTCACAAGTAAAAACCGGTCAAGTGCGAGTAGAACTCGCGCCACGAGGGTTCCGTACTGTTACAACAATTTAATTAGTATATAAACTGTGTCTATCTTAAAAAGCACAGTGTAAGCTCGGACCTCACAGTTGACAGTTATTATATGGTTATTCCTATATAAATAATAGTTTACAATCATCGCGCAAGATGACGCCACTGTGACAGTTATAATATAACTGACAAAGCGGCACCATCACACGCGATGACCAAAAATCATGTGGTTTGATTTCAATGTAATATTATAAATAATCTAGATTCTAGTTTATAATCATCGCATAAGATGACGCCACTCCACTTGTCAGCAAAAACATTAATTTATTAAAATTAATTGATTATTTAGTTTTAACTATTATTTGCCAGGACTCATGCCGCAACAATACAAAATCTGTGAAAATTTCAACTGGCTACCTTTTACCGTTTATGAGATAGAGCCCTGTGACAGACGGACAGACATCGTAGGCAGAGTAATAGAGTTCCATGCGCTGGTACGGATTTCTAAAAAATAAATGCATATTCCACTTATATCCTTACAAAGTAATTAACAATTATATCGACAACAAAGATTTTTTAAATTTACTGATTTTCAATGTTCCGCAGATTAACCTAAGAATAAATACGGCTTTAGTAATGCCAGACATCCCTCAAACGAATTACATGCTTCATTGTCCTCTGAACAATATGATAAGGTTAATTAATTATGCCACTCGTTTAAATATAGATATTTACATGCAGATTAATGAATTCAAAAATAAAATTATTGAAAATATTGAGGATATATCATTGTTTTTTTAGTGATTATTACTTGGATTTTTTTTTCCTCGCTCTTATCTCTGTATAATATGCGTAATTTGTATTTACATTTTTTTTTTGTATTTGTTTCCTATTTGTAAAACAGATATTTATGTCTGTACTTATTACTATGTACCAGTAATTGGTTTTTGTAACTGTTGGTATTAAGTAAATAAAAAAAACTCGGGTCGCAGTGCCAAACCCTGCCGACAATATAGTGTATTTGCTAATACAGGCCTTGTGGCTTTAATACGTGAACTTAAGTTTGTTTTTGGACAAAATAAAAAATTTAACCCCTTAATACATCCCTTAAAATAATATTTTTTTCTTAATTTCAATATTATTATCAATGCAACCTCTGTACCACATTAAATGCACCCTTCCATAAGTAAATCCGTATCAACAAACTAGTGTTTTCATAAAATTTGAAAGTCCGGTCCTGTCGGGCCGATTTTATTAAAATTTAAACAGCACGTTTTAATCTTTACTAAAGAGTTAAATTTCAATTTTGAAACGATTCTGACAAATTTTTCGGTATTTTTGGGCCCAAAAACTTTTTGGAACCCCTAAATACAACCCTGAAAATGGTCCGATCGGGCCCATTTTAAATAGGCTTCTTGCGGTGATGGGTTCCAATGTGTGTACCAAATTTCGTTTCAATCGATTAAGTCTGTCGAGAGTTATCGTGTACACACATATATATATATAAATATATATATAAATAAATAAATAAATATATATATATATATATATATATATATATATATATATATATATATATATATATACATACATATATATATATATAAACATTTTCAAGAATGGTGCCAAATTGTTCAGGAGGCTATGAAACGTCGAGAAATTTTGGTCCGACCCCTAGGTCCCGCCATCCGACCGACGCCAATAGTGTATGTGCCATATTATGGCAAATACACTAATAAATAAATATTTACGAATATTCTGTAAAAAACTTTTAACGACAATGTAAACAATCTACACTTTAATGTAAACAATGTGGTCGTAGGTCTGTACTGAAAACGGCGCCTCTTATGGCGCTTTCACAAACTACGGCTGTTACTGATTTTGGAGACTCGCTCTTGGAATTGCGGCCAGTTGAGATCAGCCTTCTTCTCTCTAGTGTCCATGGCTGCAAGGATGTACTACGTATAGATATATTGTTTATGTCTGGTTGACAATGGCCGAGTAGTTGAGACACGATCCATTATTATTTAGGTGAGTACTAGTAGACCCTCTCCATCCATGTTTTTAAGTTAAAGAAAATTTACGTACCTAACTGAATTTCGTACAATGCTCGATTTATGATTCGACGTTTGAAAGTAGATTTAGAATAAAAGTAAGTACTTTTAGCATTGAATTTTACATGGTAATTGGTAATTCAGTTCTACAGGCAGGTACTTTGAAAGTCGATTTAACGTTGAAAGTCGAGCATTATTCACTAACATTTTGGTCACATAAATAAGTAATATCTGGATGACCGAGTTTTGCTCGGATGAGTTCAAAAAAAATAGTATACTTAATGTTCCCATTTCATCAAAATCGTTAGTCGTTTTTAAGAAAAAAAATTACATACCTATAAGTAGATAATATTATTATACGTCAGTATACGTCATACTACATAACGTATGTACCTACATATTTTATATAGGTAGGTAATATAAAAGTAATATACCTATTTATTTAAATATTAGTTAAAAAAATAACAACAATAAAATCTAAACATAACTATGTAAGTATAATTATGTTTAGATTTTACTGTTGTTATTTTTTCACTTTTCAAATAATTACTGATTATTTTAATAAGTTAAAGATTGACTGTCAGAGTAATTTGACATAAATAATGAAAATAGTTTGTTTTTTCCAAAGCCTACTCACCATACGACACTGTTTTATAACGTTAAAAAAACTGTTTTTTAAAATGATAAAATCGATAATAAAACGAATTTTTTCAGGGATGAGACCTAGCTAGATCGATTTTTTGCCCCCCGAAAGCCCTTTTCGGTAAATTTGATCAAAATCGTTAGAGCCGTTTTCGAGAAAATATTTATATAGGTACATATATACAAGATTTGCTCGTTTAATAATATAGGGATATATCAATCAGCGGATAGGTGTGGCCGCGGCTCATGATTAGTGTAGACTTGACGTTGTGAGCTTCGCTTTCACATTTTTGTCAACTTATTTTTCCAATAATTGTGAACCCAAAATTGGAATTAAAGTTAATGAATAAATTGTACATCAAATAAAGATAAAATGTTTAGTGTATTTATTAATTTAGAAAAGGCGACATGTTTCGGCATTCTGTACACAAGTGGTAAAGAAGTACTTCATCGAACATATTAATATTATGGTTATTATCCGCAGACTTGTGCAGACGATATGTGGTGGTACGGTTACCAATAAAATAAACAAATTTTAATTCACTAATTGGCACTGAATTTTGAAAAAAATATATTTATTATCGAACTGCGAAAATTTTGCCATAATTTTAGTAATGCAGTATTGTGCCAGTATTACGAATTTTTATCCATTAAAATAGATAAATTTCTTGTCTGTATGCTGCCTTCACGGCATTAGGTAGTTATTTATTTTTTGCTGGTTTTTTAAAACCCTTTCTAATTAGCCCAGTGATTGGATGTTTGAATTCGACTTTAATTAGAAAAAAGCTGGAAATGGTTTTAATCCCTTCAGTTCAGGTCTGGAATGAACATACTAAGTTTTCCCCCTCCTTACTCCTGACTAAAGTACTTCGCGTTCATATCCAAAATTTTAAAACTGTAACGTAATTTCAACAGTGGATATTTTCAACAATGAGAAATTTAATTTCTGGCTTAACGACAAGTTTTATCAAAAAATGTTTGGGACAAGAAATGTGGCCAATTTTACGGCAAACATTTTTTAATTGCATAATGTTAATTTTCGATGTTAATTAAAACACGCGTTTTCTAAAGCTCAACTATCAGGAGCGAGAAAACTTGATATGTTCATTCTAGACCTAAACTGAAGAGATTAAAACCATTTTCAGCTTTCCCCTGAATAATTCCGAAGTCGGAGTTTTTTTACTCCCCAACCCACTGGGCTAAAAGTCAAAAACTATTTTTTTAGATAACGCATTTAAAAGTATAAATATAATATTTTATTTATTTCTACTTTTTTGAGGTTTTATTAACTTCCCATTGGAAGTTATTGTAATGGGTCCGAAAATCGAAATCAAAAAGGAAAAAAAATTTTTATGTTTCAAGGTCACTACACTATTTTTACACTACTTTTAGAAAGATGTCTGTGTGTGTGTGTGTGTGTGTGTGTACGTACGTACGTACGTATGTATGTGTCCATTTCTTTCTAAGACGAAATCTCGAGAACGAAAAATGATATCGACTACGTTGGGGTGCCAATCGACGCGTATTAACGTAAATATGATCTGAAAGGAATTTTTTTTAAATCGGTTCAGCCGTTCTTTTTTCTTAACCAAATAACCTCCAAAAAAGTAGATTTTACACAATATCTCGCGAATAAAAAATTATATCGACTTCGTAAGGGTGTCAATCGAGGCGTGTTAACGTCGTTTTGATCCGACATAAATTTTATAAAAATCGGTTCAGCCGTTTTTTTTTTTTTTAATTATTGATGTTTTAATGATTAAAATGATTACTTTTCTGTGTAATATCTAATTTAATTATTCTTATTAAATATTTATCAAACTGGGAAGTTCGTCGTGTGGACCTCAAGGGTCGCACTTTAGTCCTAATAAACGACCCACCTCACGGCTTGTATCCAATAGTTCGCGATGCGGCTACTAACAGTTGTTGCGTCGCTGCACGTAACTTCATTTCGTTGTCTGCAACACAACACGTTGACGACATAACAATATACGTGCCAACAGGGATGTGGCAAGCATTCACAATTATATGTCCTCTCTCTTCTTCTCGGTACATTTATCTCATTCCCACCTATATGGCAACAATTCTTTTTTCTTTAAACATAAGTGATGGAAAACTCTTTTTTTCATTTTAGATAAAGTAAAGTCTACGTTCAAAAAATTTAAAAATAAAATTCGAATAATGTGAATTTGAAGGTATCACTTTTTATACTATTTCAATACTGTATACTGATGTGTATCTATGAATGCCGAGCGTCTATAATTTATACCTAGTCTTTCTCTCCTTCTCTTTCTCACTCAATACTGTTGTGAGACAAATTTCAATTGGTCACATGACCTCTAAATTTTTTTTGTTTGAGAGCTCAGGAAACGATAATTATTTTTAATTTTGAAATCTAAGAACGATTTTCTGAATTATTAGCTTCCAAAGGCATATTGATAGCATGAATCGATTTTTAGGGTTCCGTAGCCAAATGGCAAAAACGGAACCCTTATAATTTCGTCCTATTCGTCTGTCCGTCCGTCCGTCCGTATATTGGCACTATATATAGATGAAATTTAGAAGGTAGGTGTCTTCTATGAACCGCTATACAATGGTGTAGTGAAATTACGAAAAAAATAAGGGGTGGCACTCCATACATGTAGGTAACTGAGGAATGAAAAAAAAAATTTCAGTGCACATAAGCGTGTGGGGTATCGTTAGATATGTCTTGAAAAATGATATAGAAGTTTCAAAATGACTTTTTTATTTAAGTCAATAGTTGGTGAGATATGCGCTTCTAAAGTCGTAAAAAGTGTGTCCCCCCTGTATCTTTTCAACTATGGAGTGGAAAATTCTGAGAAAAAATTAAAGTGGTAGGACTTAAAAAACACTTCCAACGAAAATTGTTTTGAATAAAATATGTTGTGTACCTAGTTTTTGAGATATGGGATATTTTCGGTTACGCGCTATTTTTTTTGAGTTTAGCGACCGCAGAAATAAACATGTTTTTCATAGTATGTTTGAGAAATACTATAAAATACAAACTTATTTTTGGAAAACTATGTTCAACTTAAAAAAATAAAAGACTATAAATTATTATTAAATTTATTATTAACTTTGAAATTTAACCGTGACCGTTCTTCCCGACTATACGGAACCCTTTACTGTGCGTGGTCCGACACGCACTTGGCCGGCTTTTTATCTCGCCATAGTTTATTAATATTAATGATAATTGATAAGATGTAGTACCTATACACATCCTATATAGGTATATTTTACAATCGATGTTTCAATGTAATTAAAAAACGTTCATAAATCTAACTTAACGAATATTATAAAAAATAATTCAATTTAACGGGGCATTTATAAAAACCGAACCGTTATTAAAAACATCAATAAGTTGATTAACACGGAAAGAAATTAGTGAAAGACATTGCAGACGATTTTATGAAGACAAGTTTACAGCTTTTAGGGTGCTCTGCCCCATACCACTGTAGTTGGCGATGACGGTGATGGCGTTCCTCTCACTCTTGGTACTAGTTTATTATCTATCCCGGAGTTTATTCCGCCAGAGAAGGCTTTTGTTTGCCTCCTGGCGCCAACGATGAAAACCATTGTCTTAATCAAAGTTTTTTGACGTCTTTAGTACACTTTTCTGTTTCCATCAGAGACCAGCGCTGTGTTCCTTGTTACGGCGGCGGTGTGCAGACGTAAAACGACTGAACTTATTTTAACCGACCTTACTTTTCTACAAACGTAAAAGTTAAATTGTATTACTGTTTTTGTCGTCTTCAGTTACTTATTAAGTTTTGTGTGTTATGTGTAACAACAGAAAGGTTCTTGTGCTTGACCAAGGAGCTTTTGTTTCATTTCAGGTGAATCCGAACCAAGGACGAATTTACCAATAGGCTAAGTCTAGTGCGGTACGTTTCAGGAGGCCGAAAATTTTAGATGAAAGCTAAAAAGAAAAGCTTCAAACTTGTTATATTATAAAGATTCAAGATTCAAAAGTATTTAATTTGAACTCACTGACACTCTTAAGCACCCATGTTTAAGAGTATTTTTATATATAAAATAAAACAAATAATAAATAAATAAAAAGTACATTAAATAAAAAAATATAAAAATAACTTATTAGATATTATTTGCTTGTTTTTCCATAAACCAACGAGGGGTGTTTAAATTTCGATCGCAGAAACATCGTTATCTAGATTAAAAAAATGTCCCTGCCAAATTTCGTTAAAATTAGTTTACACAGTTGACCATAATCGTGGAACAAAAATTCGGATAAACACACAATCAGTCAAACAGAACAGAAATGTCAAGCGGTAAAATTAAAACTCGAAATTCATTCGCTTTGCTCACTCGGTTAATTATTAAATTTTAACGTGCAAACGTCTATTTTGATCTTATACTGGGAGCATATCATAAAAATCCCTGAAAATTCAACGAAAACGTTTTGATGTTAACGAAATAAGAATACCACGTTTCGTGTTGCAGTTCAAAAACTTTTGTTTATATCGAAAATCAAAACATATACCACGTGATAGTCAAACAACGAATACAATAATTATCTCTAACAATAAAACGTAGGTATTCACGTAATCTGTTCGTACCCATGACATAGACACATCTGCTTTTTTGTTAGAAATTTAATAATATTATGTAATCCTCATAATAATATATAAATGAATCGATAAAAAAACTTATTCGAATATATATATTTTTCAATGCGCATTTTTATGTTCACGATGGCGGAGTTAGTCGTAATGGCCCGTTGAGCGCTAACCAAGCTATAACTCCCTCCGGCCAACAGTGAAAAAAAGTCACTCCATTATGTGAAGCTTTCTCTATAACGCTCAGAATGGATCACTTTGAAAATGAAGCCATTAAAATAAACTTTCAATGGTTCTTGTTTTCTCGATTCAGTACTTATTGATCATTTTAAATCTAAAAGAAACTTTCTTATATCTACTATGTTTGTACATTGTCTGTACAGTAAACCCTCGTACAACACTGTAGTTATAGGTTCTCATAGATTAGGAATATGGCCGCCGCTTGAAAATTTTCCACAGGGGGAGGAAACAAGATGCATGGTCTTATTAATCACTTAATTTATAAAAAATGCAGATATTTGTAATAATATACTTGATGCCTACTTTTTGATTGATTTTCAGAGTGGGTAACTGTCCTATTTTGCCCCTTCGGCCACAATTGAACACGCTTTACATTTTCAGTCTTAATTAAAATAAATTCTAGTCATAAAAATTCTAATTTGTTGAAAATATTAAAAAAAAAAAATAGAACCTCCTTCAAAAAAAGCCATTAAATAGAGGGAAATAATAACATTTTGAGGCTTGCACCAATTTTACTTACTAAAACACAAATATATATATTTTTGATAGAGCATAATGTAATGTACATAAAACCCGCGTACAACGCAGTATTACAACACGATTTCTCTCTAACACGATTAGAGATCACACAACATGGCAGAGAATAATTTACTTATAGTAGGAGAGCCGACCGTGTGAAACTCCCAGATATAAAATAATAAGATGACTGTCAGCGTTAAAATCCTTACACAAAAAGTGCAATTTGTCACCCGTCATCCTGGCGGGGGCCACTGGCCGCCCCTTTGTCACTCATCTTATTACTTTGTCCCGGGTGGCTTTTGTCAAAAATTTCTATTTTCAAAGGGGCGGCCAGCGGCCCCCGCCAGGATGACGGGTAGCAAATTGTACTTTTTGTGTAAGAATTTTGACGCTCTTTCATCTGATATGACACTCATTTTATTATTTTATACCGGGGAGTTTCACACAATCGGCTCTCCTACTATAAGTAAATTATTCTTTGCCATGTTGTGTGATCTCTAATCGTGTTAGAGAGAAATCGTGTTGTAATACTGCGTTGTACGAGGGTTATCTGTTTACATTATGCTCTATCAAAAATATATATATTTGTGTTTCTTTCCAACTTCCCAAGAATTCAAACTTTTCAATTTCATTTCATATAAATATTATTATACAGAACGATTCTTTACGTTATTGTTCAACCACCAGTTGGCATTTGGCAATATATTTTACTTGAGCAGCTTTATTGCGAGAAAATACAATTTAGATATATTATTATAGCAGTGATGCCATATTAGGGATTTTTTTACTCATTCCAGGAATATTTTTGTAGTGAAAATTCTTATGCGGCGCCACTGCCTCGACCATTTGAAGGGTAAAATGCTGGCTGATGGCTCGATGAAACGAAAATACTTAACGTAAATGTGTAATGGCTTATGGAATGCTTGGAATGTATCCCCTCTCCTTCGGCGCCACGTTATGATATATAGCAACGGTGGCCAAACTGTGGCTCGAGAGCCGCATGAGGCTCTTCAAGAGTTTTATTGTGGTTCAACTAGTTTGTTATCCAACCTCAGTTAGCAATTTTTATTCGATTCGTGTTTGAAGATGGACTAACGCGAGAAGAATTATTAGATTTAATTTTATTAAAAAATACTACTCGTGGCGACGATATTAAGGAAACTTTTGCAGATGGCGCCCTTAAAAACGTTCCTAAAAATAAGTTAGTCTAAGTGTAGTCACTGATGGTGCGGCTCCCAATATTTTCAGGTAGGTAACTAGGGATCTTGCTACAAAAAGTCCGGCCACCCCTGATATATAGTCTTGCATTCGAACGGCAGCTGTGACGATTGTGATTGGTCTACCTGGCTCCATATTTTATAACAAATAATTAAATTCAACGTAAATATACCTATTACTTTTACTTTTCTAATTTTCTAAAAAAATATTGTTTCTTATTTTCTTTTTTGTTTGGTTTGTGTTTTGTGGCCAGAGCACAGTCTTTACATTATGGTAGGTATTGGATATATCCCGAAACTATTTTATAAAACGAGGAAGAAGGAACTGTAGACAGCGATAGGGCGGTCTTGGTTCATTCATCTATTCCTGAAATTTCTTCAACGTCACATGTGTAAAAAATAGCGTTGATAGTAAACAGTGACACAGGTATACTTACACATAATACAGGAATACCTCGGTTAGTGCGATTTTCGGTATATTACGGTTTATCACTTGATATTAATGACTGTTCATTGAGTGTAATTATTCAAATTACTGCGGTATCACTATATCACTATATTATCACTATAGACAAAAAAGGCAAATATTAAAAAAATCCTCATAGAAAAAAGTCTCTATTATTTCAAAGATTTTCTCACAATAATATTAGAGTGTTAAAGTTTTTAACCGACTTCAAAAAAAAAGAGGTTTCTCTATTCGACCGTATATATTTTTTATGTGGTTATGTTTTATGTTTTATGTGTGTTCGCGGATAACTTCGTCGTTTATGAACCGATTTTGAAAAAATATTTTTTTATTTGAAAGGATATACTTTCAGATTGGTCCCATAGAAACTTCATCAAAATCGGTTCAGTAGTTCGGCTGATTTTAATAAAAGTTAGTAACGGCGTGTGACTCCTTAAGGTAAATGTCACTTTTTGACAGATCAGACAGCGTAAGAAAGTCGGTTTAATAAAAGTGAGTAACGGCGTGTGATTCCTTTAAGGTAAATGTCACTTTTTGACACTAAAAAGTAAAAAATAAAAAACTTTTTAACAAAAAAAAACCTTCTTCAAAAAGGTACTAAAAAGAGTAACATAATGAAAATTTGAGGTCTGTGCCAATTAAAATATGAAGTTGGTTAAAAAAAAGAAGATATTAATCACTATATACTATACTTTTTAACCGACTTCATATTTTAATTGGCACAGACCTCAAATTTTCATTATTTTACTCTTTTTAGTGCCTTTTTGAAGGACGTTTTTTTTTGTTAAAAAGTTTTTATACCCATTAGAACCAAAACAGTAAGACTGGCAAAATTGAAATTTTTAAAAATTAACATTAGGTACCTGATATGTTTATATTTTTTTTTTACCCACTATAAATTCCACTATAAAATACCCACTATAAAATAGCTACTTTACATGCGTGTATGTATGCATGGAATGGGTGTGTTGAAACTGTTTTCAAAACACACTAGTGTGGAAAATAAACAGACTCCATAGTGATTTTATGTCTATTCACTCTGATCCGCCCGCAATTACCTACTCACGGCCTGCTATACCCAAATGTGAAGTTGGCGACGCAAATGAACTGTCAAAATTTTTTGAAAAAACTGAAACTGAAGTGAAAAGTAGCTATTTTATAGTGGGTATGGCAAAAAATATATCGTGCGTAATGATATTACGACTCGTGCGACTTAAAACTCGCTGGTGCTCGTACTGTCACACTCGTCGGTAATATACTTCATTACGCATCTATAGACATACCGAGGGCGTCATATCAGAAGGGCGTAAGCGCCAATATAGGCGAAATCTGGGTTTTGGGGCGTATAATATTATACACTTATCTAATCATATTGTCTAATTCGTTTTTTCTGTTTCCTGTAAAATTTACCATTGATGTATTTAAGATGCTAATGACATAAGTTGTCGAGCGTCTATAATCTAAAATAAGTAAAATAATATAAATAAAAAAAAAAAATTAAGAAAAATCGCAGCATAGTGGACAAAATATTTGATTTATTAAATTAAGTGTACGACGTTTCGTCTATAGATTTAGACTTTTTCAAGTAAATACATAAAAATAACAATATTTATGAAAATTTCTAATATAAAAAATATCAATAAAACGTTTAACTGCGTTTGCTTGCAAGTATGTGGACACACTAAAATACGACTTCTTTCAACTGGCAATTTTAACAAAAGTATGAACGCTGCAGATTTCGTTTTTTTGAGATCTGTTTGTCACAGTGATGGATAGACATTGTACACGCAATTTTAGAAAATAACAGTCTTATTGCGTATAAAACTTCTTACAAACGATACAATGGAATTTTGCAGTTTGTAGCACAAAGAAATAGAACATGTAAAATTTTATAAATACAAAAATCGTTTTTAAATTGGCTCTTTGAAGTTAAATTTTAGGGGTGTGCGAGTATCGATTGAGTACTAAAAGTACTCCATTGTCAAGTCGAGTAGAAAAAATGGTCGAAAAAAATCGGGTCGAGTAGTAATCGAAGAAGAGTTTCTGTTGGCTGTTCGAACAAATTTTTCTATGGTTGTTCGATCTGTCTGAATAAGATAATAATATTTATAAGGGCGTACGAAGAATTTTGTTCAGGGCAGGGAAAAAGTTATGAGAGTAAATAGTTATCATACTGCAATTAGGTCATAAATGATAGTCCAAATTCGGGGCAGACGCCAAAGTTCAATAACGGGAAATAAAAGGGATTTGTACCTATTTAGTAAGTTTTATGAATTTTTACACTTAATTCCATATCGTTAACACTCGTTTTAATATACTGTCACTATTCGTCCGTAATATGCCTCTTTACGCAACTAGATATACAGTCTACAGTATTTTTTTATATTATTGTCTGCTATATATGCGCATCTACACATGCATGCCTATGCAAGTGCAAATACGATACATAATTATGATACCCGCAATAATCATTTATTAATTAGACCGAAAGGACATTTAAACATATTTTTGAATACTCCTCGCATTTTCGCAATCCGGGCTTTCAATAAATTGCCTACAGAATATAAAAGCTTATCTTCCCTTAGGACATTTAAAAGAAAAATAAAACAGTTCTTAATCGAACATGAATTTTGTAACCTTTGTGAATTTTTAAATATGTAGTTTTAAGTTTCTTGACGTGTCAAAAAAATGTACTGCATTTCTACTGACAAAAATATATACTACTACTACTATACTATTTGTGTGATTTGAACTGTAAAAGTAACAAACGTTTTGGCCTGTCTGTAAATTTCATTTTATTGGAACTTAAAAAGCAACAATCGGCTAAAAATGAAATCCTGGATTTAGAACCAACAATTTACTGCTGTGAAATCAGAAGAAATTACGAGTTTGCGTGAAAGTTTTAATCATTGTTGAAAATTAGCTACTTTATATATCGACTGAATGCAATGAAGCTGTACCTTTTTTGGAAACAAAAGTCAATTAGTTTGGAGAGTAAAATGCTGTAACAATATATCCAATGTCGCACTACAAAATTAAAGTAACCGGATGAGACAACACTCTTAAAATTTATTGTAGCACCCTAATTGAGGTTTGTTTCCAACCTAATTGATTTTAGTCTTTAAATTACAACAATCTCATAGACAAAAAGCTTTTCCCTTTCGTTAAGTAAAAAAAATCGTAAATTTCAAAGAAGAAGACAAGTTTAATTATCTACTGGCATTTACCCACGCCTTCATTGACAAAAACATTTCTTAAGTGGTCAAAAACTTACATAAACGTAAGCGAAGTCGCGGGTAAAGGCTATAGAATTTAATATAAGTAATGTATAATTGTCAATTTGTACTTATTTAATACATACATTTAATTTAGCGAACATTTTTTGTACCTATAGGTACAGTATACTTTGAGCATTATTTAGGGTAAGCTGGCATGCAATTGCAATAAAATTTTCCTCAGTTATTTTATTATTTTTCTCACAGTAATTATTGGATGCCGTTTATTATTAATAGGTATCACTGATCTTTCTTTTTGTATATTTTATATTTTATTTGAGAAGCACTTTAAGCTTTTAATATGTTATTGTCTTGTTCACAAAGAATAACACATAAAAAATTGAAAATGCTTTTAGCACGCCTAAGTTGCTGAACACGTAACCTAAACAAAAAAAAAAATAAATAAAAAAACGTAAGTAAAGTGGATTTTTGTCGAAAATTGACGTTTCAAAGTGATATTAATGCATTTATTTTCATTGTAAAAAATGCATTAGATAGATAATTTGACAAAAACCATTATAAAAATCTTAATTAAGTATAAGCATAAAATAAATTTGATGGAAATTTTCGTTGTCCACTAATTTGCGGGGTTGAAAAAATACAAAGTCACAACTTTTTTTCGTTGTGATGGTTAAAAATCACGATACTCTTTATTAGTGTATTTGCCATATGGCACATACACTATTGGCGTTGGTCGGATAGCGGGACGTAGGGTCGGACCAAAATTTCTCGAGGTTTCATAGCCTCCTGAACAATTTGGCACCATTTTTGGAAATGTTTATATATATATATATAACTTTTTTCAACCCCTAAAAACTACCCTTAAATAGTCCGATTGGGCCCATTTTAAATAGGTTCCGTGCGGTGATGGATTCCAACGTGTCTACCAAATTTTGTTCAAATCAATTAAGTCTTTCGAGAGTTATGCCGCGAACACACACACACACACACATACACACATATATATATATACATATGTGTGTGTGTGTGTGTGTGTTCGCGGCATAACTCTCGAAAGACTTAATTGATTTGAACAAAATTTGGTAGACACGTTGGAATCCATCACCGCACGGAACCTATTTAAAATGGGCCCAATCGGACTATTTAAGGGTAGTTTTTAGGGGTTGAAAAAAGTTTTTGGGCCCAAAAATACCGAAAAAAATCTCAAAATTCTTTCAAAATTGGAATTTAATCCTTTAATAGAGATTAAAATGTGTTGCTAAAATTTTAACAAAATCGGCACGACAGGACCGGATTTACAAATTTTATGAAAACACTAGTTTACGGATAGTGATTTATTTGCTGACGGGTGTATTTAATTTGGTACAGAGGTTGCATTGATAATAATATTGAAATTAGGAAAAAAATATTATTTTAAAGGATGTATTAAGGGGTTAAATTTTTCATTTTGTCTAAAAACAAACTTAAGTTCACATAATAAAGCCACAAGGCCTGTATTAGCAAATACACTATATTGTCGGCAGGGTTTTGGCACTTATGAAAATTTCCTTCCATCCCCCCCGAATTCCGTTGTGATTGTAAATCGAGTGTAATAATGATCTGAACCACTTTTTAGATGAAATCAAGTGAACAATTTACGCTTGAAGGGTATACCTACTAGTGATGTGCCGGATATCCGTATGCGATTCGTATCCGCAGATATCCTAGGGAAAAGAAAGATCCGTATCCGTTAGTTTTTTGACGGATCTTTTACGGATCTTTTACCTTATCAATTTTCAATTCATAGATAAAATTTTATATATATAGGTGATTAGGTAATAATGAAAAACAGTTAAATTCCATTCAGATTATTTTTTATTTTTTAATATCGTGGTAAATAACTTTTTCCCATAACAGATAGTCTCTTTCTAAAGGTCGATGTGCAATATTTAGTATTTACCGTGTAACGGTTCTGTTCTTTAGGCCGTCTCAAAAGGTACTGTTTGGGTCCCTGAGCAAATTTGGCTCTAAAAAACTCCCACCGCGTAACTTATTGTCTGTAATCTTTAGAGACAGACGGACGTTCGTTTAAAGCCTGTGGACAGTAAAGACAGGATCGGTGGGTCCGCATACAAGGAGTTTGTGGGTTTGACGGATCGTCCTAAACCACTTAGGTACCCTATAACCTTTCTATGCTACTCTTAAGTTGAAAATTGTAATTTAAAAATGCCAAGTTCGAATATAGTTCTCCAGCCGCGTAACGTTCTGGTGCTAGGGTGTACGTATGGCGTGTGAACCTCTAGTCGCCGGTATTATATCCAGGCATACTAAACGCTCTGTGTCTGAAATGTCACGTGTCTGTAATTGCTTCGCGTTAGGGCGCATACGCCCGTTAACCGCTAATCAAAAATGTGTACTTTACGGAGTCGTCTAGAGGATACAGCTATCCGTTATAGACTTGGCCGTGGTGTGTGAGTGTTCAGTTGTATTTTACGGAGTCGTCTAGAGGATACAAATATCCGTTATAGACTTGGCCGTGGTGTGTATGTAGGTGGTATCAGCGTGTACAATGCTTCACTGGCTGGAGAATATTCAATACTGAAATAAACAGCTGTAATTCAAAATCAATTAGTTTTAAATGAAAAAGTTTCGGTAATTTCAGCTAGTGCCGATTTATTGAACAAACAACTCAAACCAAAATTATTTACAATCAATACACATTTACAAATCCTTAGAAACACATTATCGTGTTCATCAATCTAGACACATTTTTTATGTATCTGTGGTTTCATTGAAACCGATAAAATTTAAATGAAAATTACCATTGTATTTAGTAACTAGTGACAGAAGGTCAAAATAGCATACTTGACAGATGGTCAATGAAATTTATTAAAAGACCAACAGCACTTGTGTATTAGCCCCTTAGACCGATAGACCACTAGAGCCCATCATTGGTAAAAGCGAAAAATCACTGTGTGCCGTAAAGCCTATCAACTCACCGGTCGCGAATCGCAACGATGAATGTGAACGAGTCTGAGAGATTCGTCCACTTGAGTCCGAATTGAACTGTTGTGAGCTCTGAAAAGAACTGCCTTGTGCAGCGTATCGCCGGTGGGTCATGCGCTTGTGTAACCGTCCGACTGCCGAACGTTGCCAGTCTGGCTTGTTTAAGTTGACTTAGGCATTCCACCTATGGACATCTGTGCGTGGCTTAGCACACTATTCTAGTTACTTTGATGGTATATTTCATTTTAGATATATTTTCTGTTGTCAACTTGTGTTTACGTATTTATTAGATCTGACAGCTACGAAACTTATAAAAATGTTGTTATTTGATTTAAGCATACCATGGTAATTCATAACTAATATAATGATTATTATAATTCATTTCTACGTAAATATAAATATATTTCATCTATTCTTAGATGTGTTTAACACATTAATACCTTAAGATGTTTTTATATACAAAATATGAGATGTCCTATCAACACTAAAGAGGTTAGTTTTAATCTTTACTATAAAATCGTTTGCTATGAAAGTAAAAATTGTTTATACTATAAAATGTAATCTCGATACGTCTGTTTCGTTACAGAAACCCCCCCTTTAAGATTAATTTTTTGCCCTTTAGCTTGAGAAAAGCTAAAAATTAATTATACCAAAAATAAAAAACTAGACAGAAGTATCGTTATTACACAAATTATTCTTATCTAAGGCAAGTTACTTATTCTATTTAACACAATGAACAAAATTGTTTATCTTAAAAACTAAATTTTCAAAATCCAACTTAGAAAAAATTTTGTTTTTTTATCATTAAATCGATTTTAAATCGTTCTACAAAGAACACAACATCACAAAAATAACTTTCACCTCACTATGTTTACCGTATTCTCTTCGTCATCCGACCATTGGGTCCGCTATCTTCTTTATTCGTCTCGTTCGTTTGTTCGGTGCCTGACTGCACCGTGGAGTTGTCTGGTATCCGATGATACGTCTCGTACTCCACCAGCAACTGGCTTCTTCAGCGACGGCGTCATTGGACCAAACATTTATTGTTCGGTATCCGCTGGTACGACTCTTACTCCACCAGCACTGGCTTCTTCGGTGACTACATCACAGTACCAAACAAGTGCTCCCTACTCTCGTCCATTAGCATAATTTAAGTTTTAATATTATATTTTAAGCTTTGTTTACATAGTTTTAACATTATTTAATTAATATTCGACAGTTTAAACCTTCTGTGAAGATTAATTTTTACGCATCGATATTCGGTTTGATTTCATTATTCTTTTTCTCTTTCTTTATTTATTGAAATTCAATGACATTTTATAAGTCAATTTATTATTGTTTCCTTCTTTTATTATTAAAATATTATTACATTTTTATATTATCTTTATTACTTTTTATAATATGATTCGGTATACGATGAGATGCCATTTGAACATCCCTTGTCAATCAGTATCCGAACCATCCTTTTCTTCTTCTTGTCACCCCGTGGGTTACTATTTGTACCCAGGGATTTTCGATTTTCGTTATTCATTTATTTATTCGTTGTCCGTATGAAACATTGCCTGTCTGGTGTACTTAGTTTTAAATGAGTTATTAGTGAAAAATATATTTAGCCTCTTTTCCTGTGATTGTTGTTTCGGATGCTCATATTAT
The DNA here is from genome assembly GCA_039654895.1 of Mongoloraphidia duomilia. Taxonomy (NCBI): domain Eukaryota; kingdom Metazoa; phylum Arthropoda; class Insecta; order Raphidioptera; family Raphidiidae; genus Mongoloraphidia; species Mongoloraphidia duomilia. The sequence goes on along the minus strand of CM077524.1, from coordinate 41,889,954 downwards.
ATTTACGTAAGCTTCCGCTGTGGTGATTTAAATTATAAAAGTTATCGTTTTTTATACATGTCTCATGTTCAGCGAAGTTATCGCTTTTTTCTATAATTTCTTCCTGGAAGTTTTCTTTAACTGGCTCTTTCGCCACAACAATAATATTTATTTTTACCTTTTGTGCTTTTTTAAGCTGGACATTTTCGTCCTTTATTTTCTTTAACATTCTTAATAAACTAATTTTCTCTTTTTCTATTTTGGCAATGCCTTTATGGAGTTTAATAATCTCCTTTTTTAATTTCTTCTTATTACTACTATTTCTATTAGATGCATCCTTTTGCATTATTTTATCTTCCTTTTTCTCGATAACTTTCACCGAATTCATTTCAACTTCTTGCGGTTTTTCCGCTTCGATAACTTTTGTACCATTTAATTCTATTTCTTCTGCATTTTCTTTTTCGTTAATTTCTACGGAATTGTTTTTCATTTCAACTGATTCTTCTTTTATACTAACTTTTATATGATTATTTTTTATTTTAACTGGCCATTCCCATTCTTCACCCTCGTTTACATCATTTTCAAATTCGTATGATGTTTCTGGTTTACTAACCTTTTCACTAATTTTCTTATAACTATTTTTCACTTTTACTGGCCATTCCCATTCTTCACCCTCGTTTACATCATTTTCAAATTCGTATGATGTTTCTGGTTTACTAACCTTTTCACTAATTTTCTTATAACTATTTTTCACTTTTACTGGCCATGCCCATTCTTCACCATCGTTTACATCATTTTCACATTCGTATGATGTTTCTGGTTTACTAACCTTTTCACTAATTTTCCTATAACTATTTTTTATTTTTACTGGCCATTCCCATTCTTCACCATCGTTTATATTATTTTCAACTAATTTTTCTTTTTTAATAATTTTTATTTGATTTAATTTTTTATTTATTTCGGGTCTCTGGGAAGGCTTTCTACCACACCAAAAGCCCAGATTCCCTATTGGCGTGGCATATCGTTTCCCGATTGCTCTCTCCCTGGACCACTAGGTCCGGGATTTGACTTTCCAGGTGAACTTCCTTGTCCAGATCTGTATAAATTATTATCTCGTTGTGGATTCTGTTCATTAAAATTCCTGCGAGTCGCTTGGAATTCGCATTCGCTCCCTTGGTACTGTGGCGGGTAGCGGCGATTTTTATAATTTTCGTGGAAATTCGCTCCCTGATTGTTTTGATTTACGTATGTTTCACGACGATCTCGGGGCGACGAATCATTGTCTATTGTACTTAACAGGCTCAATGCTTCTTGTGCATTGCTCGGTTTCCAAATTTGCAGCTGGCTATGCCATGGCTCTGGATAATGATTAAAAATATGTCGTATTAGCGTGGCCTCAGGTATTGGAATATCCAAAAACTTCACCTTTTTGAACCAATAAATGAAATGTTCTGACAAAGTGCCATATCTGGGATTATAGGTTCTGGTTGCGATTAAGCTTCTATAAATCTGGTCTTGCAACTCCGGTCCCCAAAAATAATTTATAAATGCCGTTTTAAACTCTTGGAAATTATTTAATCTGTTTTCCAAAACTTCGAACCATTCTCGCGCTCGTCCTTCCAGATACTGTCGAACATATCGTTTAAATTCTTGATTTTCTGTTGTCACAAATTCTTGCTCCAATTTGAGTTCTAATTCTTTTATAAATTCGATGGGGTGCTGAGGATCCTGCATTCCTCGAAAGCTTTTTATTTGTATTCTAAACGGGTCCACGTTTGGCGAGTATTGCTCCTGTGGGTATGTTCCCGCGCCGCTTCTTAAAGCCGCTTCTATCCTGACTACTTTATTTTTTACCATATCTATTTCGCCATCGTTTTGCACGAGTTTGGCGGAGATAACTTCGAATTTGCTTTCGTGTAGAGGAAATTTGTCCAGTGCCTGTGTCTCTAGATGATCAACCTTGCTGACTATTTTTTCTTGTTTGTCAGTGAGCTGAGCCACCTCGATTCCCATCTGTTTATGTTTTTCTTCCAAATTTTTCGTTTTTTCTGTGAATTGTATTATGGCTTCATCAAGCCGCGACAGCGTTTCCTGATTCGTTTGTTCCACTATTTTCTTCATTTCCTGGTTGGTCTGTTCCACTGTTTTCTTTATTTCCTGGTTTGTCTGTTCCACTGTTTTCTTCATTTCCTGTTTTGTCTGTTCCGCTGTTTTCTCGACCATTTCTTTCGTTTGTCTCGCGGTTTCTTCCGCTCGTTTTGCGGTTTCTTTCATTTCTTGGTTTGTCTGTGCCGCTGTTTTCTCGACCATTTCTTTCGTTTGTCTCGCGGTTTCTTCCGCTCGTTCTTCCGCTCGTCTTGCGGTTTCTTTCATCTCTCCTCCCAACCGCATCAGCATGGCCATCATCGCTGTCATCGTATCCTGATTTTCATCATTTCCGGAGCTTATTGTCCTTCGTCTTTGTATGTTTGGTACAGGGCTGGCGACAGTGGAATCGGCTACAGCATTCTCGCTGTCCGCTGTGGGTTGATCTTCTGGATTAGTTGCGTAGTCCATCTTCTTTCCTTCGGAGGGATTTCGCTCGCCATCCGACATTTTTAAATCAATTTTTTATTCTTCAAATGTTAATATTAACCGCGAGTAATTACCCAGCAAGTTATGTAATATTTTGTCAATCTGATTATTATTCCTCGTTATTGGTTATACTTTATTTATTTTATAAGATATTCGTTTAAATTTATTACGCGTCTTTACAATATTATTATTATTTAATCATTTAAATTTATCTTTTAGATTTAATATACTGGTTTAGTTTATTATGAAAAAAAAATGGTTTGGTTTATAATTTATTCGTCCGTACGTGGTACTGTCCAAAAAAAAAAATTTTGTGTCAAAATTTTCGACAAACCAATTTTGTCTGTTTTTGTTGTGACCTGTCAGTTTTTTGTAGTCAGGTCCTGTCACGGTCGCCAATTGTAACGGTTCTGTTCTTTAGGCCGTCTCAAAAGGTACTGTTTGGGTCCCTGAGCAAATTTGGCTCTAAAAAACTCCCACCGCGTAACTTATTGTCTGTAATCTTTAGAGACAGACGGACGTTCGTTTAAAGCCTGTGGACAGTAAAGACAGGATCGGTGGGTCCGCATACAAGGAGTTTGTGGGTTTGACGGATCGTCCTAAACCACTTAGGTACCCTATAACCTTTCTATGCTACTCTTAAGTTGAAAATTGTAATTTAAAAATGCCAAGTTCGAATATAGTTCTCCAGCCGCGTAACGTTCTGGTGCTAGGGTGTACGTATGGCGTGTGAACCTCTAGTCGCCGGTATTATATCCAGGCATACTAAACGCTCTGTGTCTGAAATGTCACGTGTCTGTAATTGCTTCGCGTTAGGGCGCATACGCCCGTTAACCGCTAATCAAAAATGTGTACTTTACGGAGTCGTCTAGAGGATACAGCTATCCGTTATAGACTTGGCCGTGGTGTGTGAGTGTTCAGTTGTATTTTACGGAGTCGTCTAGAGGATACAAATATCCGTTATAGACTTGGCCGTGGTGTGTATGTAGGTGGTATCAGCGTGTACAATGCTTCACTGGCTGGAGAATATTCAATACTGAAATAAACAGCTGTAATTCAAAATCAATTAGTTTTAAATGAAAAAGTTTCGGTAATTTCAGCTAGTGCCGATTTATTGAACAAACAACTCAAACCAAAATTATTTACAATCAATACACATTTACAAATCCTTAGAAACACATTATCGTGTTCATCAATCTAGACACATTTTTTATGTATCTGTGGTTTCATTGAAACCGATAAAATTTAAATGAAAATTACCATTGTATTTAGTAACTAGTGACAGAAGGTCAAAATAGCATACTTGACAGATGGTCAATGAAATTTATTAAAAGACCAACAGCACTTGTGTATTAGCCCCTTAGACCGATAGACCACTAGAGCCCATCATTGGTAAAAGCGAAAAATCACTGTGTGCCGTAAAGCCTATCAACTCACCGGTCGCGAATCGCAACGATGAATGTGAACGAGTCTGAGAGATTCGTCCACTTGAGTCCGAATTGAACTGTTGTGAGCTCTGAAAAGAACTGCCTTGTGCAGCGTATCGCCGGTGGGTCATGCGCTTGTGTAACCGTCCGACTGCCGAACGTTGCCAGTCTGGCTTGTTTAAGTTGACTTAGGCATTCCACCTATGGACATCTGTGCGTGGCTTAGCACACTATTCTAGTTACTTTGATGGTATATTTCATTTTAGATATATTTTCTGTTGTCAACTTGTGTTTACGTATTTATTAGATCTGACAGCTACGAAACTTATAAAAATGTTGTTATTTGATTTAAGCATACCATGGTAATTCATAACTAATATAATGATTATTATAATTCATTTCTACGTAAATATAAATATATTTCATCTATTCTTAGATGTGTTTAACACATTAATACCTTAAGATGTTTTTATATACAAAATATGAGATGTCCTATCAACACTAAAGAGGTTAGTTTTAATCTTTACTATAAAATCGTTTGCTATGAAAGTAAAAATTGTTTATACTATAAAATGTAATCTCGATACGTCTGTTTCGTTACAACCGCCGCTTACTCTAAGAAAGTTAAGATCCGTATCCGACATCCGTATCCGTATTCGCGGATCTTGAGACCAAATATTCGTATTCAGATCCGTATCCGCGGATATACATTTTTAACGATCCGGCACATCACTAATACCTACTAATCTTAACATCATCATAAAGGTTCAACTACTTGAATGCACGTCAGCATGCATTTATTTTCTTGGAGAGAATATATTGCGACAGCGACAAGTTACAGTTTATACAATAAAAACAATCTGTGTGAGATGTATAAGTATAAAAATAACACTTGCAAACATGCCAGTGAAAATATTTTCCGCAATATAATATTTCTTATATGAGTCATAAAACGCTTCACTGGCGGTGGACAGTTAGAAAGAGCGAGCGGTCAGTATTATAAGGGAAGCAAACGGCTCATATCTCGCTTCGCCCCCGGTCACCGATGTGACAAACCGCTGTCTCAGCACTGGATTAGTTATATCGGGGATCTCTCTTTGCCAATTGCACGTTGTCCACTGTGGCACAGTATTAATTGTTTTATATAAGCGAAAAAAAAAAACTCGGGTCGCAGTGCCAAACCCTGCCGACAATATAGTGTATTTGCAAATACAGGCCTTGTGGCTTTAATACGCGAACTTAAGTTTGTTTTTGGACAAAATAAAAAATTTAACCCCTTAATACATCCCTTAAAATAATATTTTTTTCTTAATTTCAATATTATTATCAATGCAACCTCTGTACCACATTAAATACACCCTTTCATAAGTAAATCCGTATCAACAAACCAGTGTTTTCATAAAATTTGAAAGTCCGGTCCTGTCGGGCCGATTTTATTAAAATTTTAGCAGCACGTTTTAATCTTTACTAAAGAGTTAAATTTCAATTTTGAAACGATTCTGACAAATTTTTCGGTATTTTTGGGCCCCAAAACTTTTTGGAACCCCTAAATACAACCCTGAAAATGGTCCGATCGGGCCCATTTTAAATAGGCTTCTTGCGGTGATGGGTTCCAATGTGTGTACCAAATTTCGTTTCAATCGATTAAGTCTGTCGAGAGTTATCGTGTACACACATATATATATAAATATATATATATATATATATATATATATATATATATATATAAATATATTCATACATATATATATATAAACATTTGCAAAAATGGTGCCAAATTGTTCAGGAGGCTATGAAACGTCGAGAAATTTTGGTCCGACCCCTAGGTCCCGCCATCCGACCGACGCCAATAGTGTATGTGCCATATTATGGCAAATACACTAATAATTAAAAGAATCAAAAAACTCGACTGCGTAAAAACTGAAAAGAAAAAACAAGCACTTAGATGTCCGGTGGTCTAGAATTCTAATAGTGGAACATAACAACTGAACATTGAAAAATTTGATTGGCTGTCGAATAATGGATCCCGACTGTTCAGTTGTTATGTTCCACTATTAGAATTCTAGACCACCGGACATCTAAGTGCTTGTTTTTTTCTTTTCAGTTTTTACGCAGTCGGGTTTTTTGATTTTTTAAATTATTTTTTTTATTTTATACTTTTTAGTTATGAGTACCTAGCTAGCTATTTACCAGACTGGATTTCCTATCAGCATCAGTACTACATCACAATTGCACTGGAATTTAAGTTTAAATTATGTGATTTTTTCAAATGTTTTTAATTAAAAATAAATCGATATCGATTCTAAACGGTCAGTCGAATCGAAAAATGTTGAGGGAAAACTAAAAATGATTTTTAAATACCTATTCAACGATACCCCACTTGACATAGTTTGTTGACTTTCATTTTTTTCATTTTCACAATATGGCGTCCTGTAGTCGCCATTTTGAATTTTCACTAACGTCATGTCTTTAGTGACACTCGCCGGACTAAGGGGAATCGATTGACGTGTGAATCATAAAAATCGGCCCAGGCGTTTGGTCTGTATAGTGCTTCAAAGGAACATACATACATACATACATACACACATACATACATAGGCTGATAAACACATTACCACTCCTTTGCGTCGCGCAGTCGGGTAATAACACTGCAGGGTTAGGTTGAGGGTGAACTGACCACGGCTGAGTGCAGACTGGATTGACTCTTTAGTTTTACTTGGACCCATGTGTAGGTACATCAAGCCTAAATAACCACATAAAACATAAAAAATATATACGGTCGAATTGAGAAACCTCCTTTTTTTGAAGTCGGTTAAAAAATAGGAAAAAGCGAAATCTTTTATATATTTTTCAAATTGTAGACCTTTGTAGAAAAAAATCCTGATTCCAATGAGCACAAGCAAATTTTTGTATCTATTTTGATTTAGAAGTTATTGACATTCGAAGTTTTTTTATTTGTGAATTTTGGGATACAACAACAAGAGGTTTGCTTGTGCTCATTGGAACCAGCTTGTCTTTTTGCTCAAGCATGGTGAGTTTGAAAAAGTTCTGAGAGATTTCGAATTTTATCAAAAATCGCATTTTTAATGGTACAAGCTACAAATATCGGATTCTTAAGAGTTTATTGTTAAGTTACGGTTTTGTAATAAGGCTCGCAATCTCATGAGTTTTTCAGAAATCATTTGACCGATTTTGATGAAGTTTATTATTTTATTTTTAGTTGTATCGTGTAAACTACATATGTGTTAAATTTCATGTTTCTAGGTTCAATAGCTTTTAAATGCGACCAAGGAACACTAAAATAATGTAAGATATAAAATGATTAAACTAATAAATTATAACTGAGAATTCTGTTTTATAAGAAAATTATGTCAACTTTCTGCAATAAGGAACCAACTGACAGTTTTTGCTAAAATGAGTTAGCTGGTTTCTTAGACTCACAAAAAGGAGTTTTATATATTTGCAATTGTCAGTTGGTCCCCTTATTGCAGAAGGGGGTCCATTATTCATAAATACAATCAATACGAACTCTATCCTGTCTCAAACACTGTTGGTATGTTTGCGATAGTAAATGCACAATTAAGCGGGGTTAAAATAACACGGTTCTAACTGCATCAAGCATGATTTCGAGAAAATGGGTGATCAATGTTAGATGGGCATTAAATAATTAAATTAAAACGCCCTTATTGTAATAATTATGTAACTGATCATTCTAGAGCATAAACTACAATTGTTTAGTAAACAATGAACGCATTTTGGGTTAGTTTTAAAGTTTTTGAGATAAGAAAGTGCATATAGAACCTGATTCCTCTAGTTTTTCAGTTTAAACAGAGATGATATGGTTCTATCTTGTTGCTTGAAGCAGTATTAATTATAAATTCATTAAAACAAAGACAAGTTACATAATTTTTATTTTAATGAATTATTAGTTGTTGAGACATTTTCATAATAATTCACCACAAAAGAAAATTTCTGACAACTTACAATAAAGAACATAATATAACGTATAAACAATGAAAGAAAAAAAATTTAACTGCAGCTAAACCAAAGTATAAGGTTCTATCTGCGCACCTTCACGTTTTCAAATGCTGCCGCGGTTCCAAGACGTGCTAATAGAACTCCGTACCTCAAGTAGTTACCACCTTATACTTTCAAAATCTCGCTTAAGGCGCCAAATATGAATTTTGTGAAGGTTATACATGAAACGTCATGACAAATAGAACCTTATTTCACAATAATTTTTTTTTAAAGTGCAGTTAGAACCTTGTTATTCTAACCCCGCGATTTACAAAAACAGAACAAAATGTGTTTTGTAATAAGAATCCAATGATGTTATGTAATAAATAATAATCTAGGTTTTACATCATTCAGAAAGTGCGAACCAGACAGTGATGATTAGTCTAGCTAACGTTGAACATAATTATTTCATTTTATTATTTCGTGTTCTTGTGAATAAATTATTAGTTTTTAGGGTTCCGTACCTCAAAATGAAACAACGTCCGTCCGTCTGTCACAGTTTATATTTTCTCAATCTACTAGACGAAAAAAGTTGAAATATGGTAAATACGAGTATATAGAATTCGGTGACCCAATCACGGACGTATAGCGTAAATAAACATATTTTGATTTTGGGGGTTAATTTTGAGAGGCAAATTAGAAAATTAAAAAAAAAATTTTCAAATAAAAGGGTTTGTTATGAGAAATGCAAATATATTTTTTTTATAATTTTAAAATGCATAGTTTAAAAGACATTAAAGAAAATATATGAAAATCGAGCATTCCCTCCCCTTATCTCTGAAACAATGTAAATATTTTGGAATTTTTCACTTTAAAAATTAATTTAATTAAATTTGATACGGAAAAATTTTGAAACACTAAAAAGAACAAAGTAAAATATAAGTAAAAAAAAACTTTTTAAAAACAAACTTAAATAATTAAATCTGTTAATTTTGTACCCCTTTCTAACTCCTTATTTTTTGTACGGAACCCTTGATGCGCGAGTCTGACCGGTTTTTGTATTAAACGTGCTATTTATTTAAACTAATTCTCGGTTGGTGCATTCTGTGCTGTTTGCGATAACCTTCAAGGATGCAGTCTCCATTTTGGTGAGTTCGGTACATTTTTTATTTTATTGTTTATAACATCTAGGATAATCACAGCCATTTTCATCAATTGTTATAACTTAATGTTTTACTGTGTAAGTGAAAACTTGAATTTTTAATATTTTTTCTCCTACCTAGCCCGGAAGTTCGGACTTTCTTCCCTGCCAAGCGGGAACAAAGTCGCTCTTTATTCCCGTGGTACGGACAAGTGCGCGTGCGCAATAGTACTTATCCCGGCTCTCACGCACCTACTTCTGTCTCCTACACATTAAAATTATTTCCTTTAAAATTATTTTTTAATAATTTTTAATTATTTTTTCTTGAGACCCGGACCCGCGTAAGTGTTATTGAACGTTTCTTCAATTTTTTTTTCAATTTTGTGAACTTTCGGCCTGGTAGGAGAAAAAATAGTATACGTAACACGGAAGGAAATTACTACATCTCCTCCCGCGTATAAAATTGCCACCCTCGCCTTCGGCTCGGGTGGCAATTTTATACGCGGGAGGAAATGTAGCACTTTCCTCCCTTGTGGCAAAATGTACTATTCCTTATGTATTTGTGTCGTGAACACATGATAATTTTTCTTAGTTATCTATTATTATTTATTACTAAGTATTTATGCATTTTAGTAAATGCAATTTCCATGTTTTTATCACTTGTATTTAAATTAAAAAAGCATCTATCGAATTCTACTGGATTGTTAGTTATATCGAATTGAATTTTAAGCCACAATGTGTATTTACGTAATTACTGGATTACAGGCCACACTGAATGTTCCATTATTGTACTATCCACAGTGACTTATCTGTTTTTTAATGTACTTACGTATATAGATTATAGAAGTGTCCGAACTGATACAATCCGCTTAGTATATAAACACTCCCAATGCAAATAAATTGAACAGTATTTATCTGATCGATGCTGAACTGATAAATTCCATGTCTATGTTGACAATATAAATCTACCTAGTTCGCACCAGTGAATAAAATCACATTCACAATCAACCCAAAGCGTTTCTCAACAGTAAAATGCTAGCTGCTTTTTTTAATTTTCAAATAGAAATCTCATAGCCTGTTACCGTGTTACGTATCTTCGAGGGTTTATTTCCGTTTTTTCTCGTCTTTCTTTTCTCTAAACGGTGACCACGTGTTTGGATCGATTTCGTATCAATTTTTACGATGATTCAATTAAATAAATTATCTTTTCGTGGCCTATTATCTAATGTTAATGTCGAAATCGTTGCGTTCGAGTGGACGACCTGCTAATAAATCTGTGTCAGATATGTATGTCGTCTTTCTCTATGTCCTCGAGGAGAGAGAGACTTTCCCTGTAGGTAGAGAGTATTAGCCAGTTTTCTTCAGCTGGGATGCTGCTACAACGACAGAATGTCGCTTAGAGGATTCTGTTTTTCCATCAAGTCGTCCTGAGGTGAATTATATAGATCGATATTATACATATATAGGCATTAGTTTTTTGTTCATAATGCGCATTTTTTCTTTGTTATCAGATTTCGTTTATATAGATAGCACTCACCATTTAAGGGAAACAATGATTCCTTAACCCAAATTTGCTCACAATGTTCTATTACATAATGTTGGATGAATGGAATGTTAGTACATATAATATTAAAATTATTTAATTACATAATGTTAGATGAATATTATATTATATCCAGGTGTGCAAGCTTTCGCGGCCGGCATTGTTCCAAGTCTTCATGGTTTCCGGGCTTGTAGGTCATGGTCCGGTGATATTTCTACCTGACGTTTCGTCTACAACTGCGGTAGACATTCTCAAAGGCGATGTGGCAGCGGTCGAAGTGTCCTCCTTGGCGGCTCACAGGTCAATCAGGTATAAATACCACCAGACCACGGCCTACAAGCCCGGAAACTATGAAGAATATTATATTATATCTCATTAGAATACCTAGATTTAAATTTTAATGAGGAACTAATTGCTTAATTTTATAAATTGACGAACATAAAGAATTAATGCAAAATTACTACTAAAAATAAGTTTTCTTATACTGTATATTTTAAATACGTTTAATACAAACCGATATTATTAAGAGAGCTGCAGAAAAATGTCATATAGATTCAGTTCACTACAGAAAATAGCCTGGTACATACACAAAGGTTAATCTGTTAGTTTAAACCGTGCCAGATAAACTTCTAATTTTGGGCCAACACTTTCAAAACTGTAATAGGAAACAGATTACATTCTATGAAAAACTGCGTGATGTGTTTCAGATCCGTGCGGTTATCCGTGAAACTGGACTGTTTTGAAAACTCTCGTTAAATTGAAAGTTTTATTGATACATTTATATAAAATAAGAATAACACAAATAATAAATGTGTTATTTGCATGACAGCATTGTACATGTCACAGGTGTCTCAAAAGTAATAATAGTGATAATTAACCCCATGCTGTTACTTTTCCGTACAATTCTTTTTATTTGTAAAACCTGAAAGCATAAATAGTGTCACGTATTTACGTCATCCACATTGTAATTTTAAGACATCATGGTTGTAAGTTCATTTTTGAATTTATTTTAAATAAGCTTTCATTAATTATAGCGTTTAATCCAGTTCGGGGCTTTTATTATATATTCGAATTATGGCATTTTGGACGCCTAAATTAGCCACCAAGATTTTGTATTTATTTATATTTTATAAGTTAGTAAACCGCAATACGTACGTAAATTCTTAAACTAAAAGAATTAAATGTTGATTCTAATGCTAAAATCCATCTTGCTATCAAAAAATTATATCAAAGACAAGGTCAAATCTGGTTGTAACACCCTAAAAATATAAAGAAAAGTGGTTTTCTGCATGGCGTGTCTGTCTGTGCAATTTTCTTCCGTTCACAATAATTTATGCAAAAATGTACCGATTTGGTTTTTGAAATATACGCAATTTTGTGCATATTTTGTTCGTATAACAAACTTGTCATTTATGTTTTCATATTAAAAATTATTTTTAAAAATATTTTTGGGAGATCGCAGTCACGCGTGGTTCTATATACCGATATTTTTTCGATTTATTTATTGTAGATTATAGACGCGTTGGCAACTTAGGTCATTAGCGTCTTAAATTATATTAAATAACAACTAGCTTAAAACTAAATAACATCACAAGACATCCATGAGCGCAGGTGGGATTCGAACCCACGACAGTCAACTCTAGAGGCTGGTACCAAGTACGCTATCCACTAGGCTACACTGCCCTCTATATATTTTTTTTCCGAAGTAAAATACTAAAGTTACAGGTATAATAGTGGCTCGACTGTATAATGCATGGCTTGTTACATAATACGCGAATATTGCCACGCTCGTTCGTCTTCTTTGTGAAGAAATTGGAAAAGAGTTTTCTTTGCATATTACTTTTCTTTAAATATAAACTGCGACTCGTTAAAATGAAACACTTGTGAATTTGTAGCTTTAAGTGTCTTTACACAAGAAATTAGCTCAATCAATATGTTTTATTAAAAATCTGCAGTTTAAATTTTCTTCTTGAATAAATTGAAAGAAGTGTTTGTCAGAACGAGTTTATTTTTTGCCTGCAGCAAAATTTGTTATATTCTTACAAATTGATCATATTTTATTCAAAAGCATTTCTTAATACAATTTTAATATGTAAATTTCTGAGTATTTGAAAAGTCTATAATATGCAAGAGGCTTTTTTTAATAACGATATTCTTCGATTTTTCTTCTTTTTAGATTTTGATAAAGAAATTTAATATTACATACTTATATTACTTATGTGTTATTTTTGGGAACGAATGGCGTATTCCAAATTTATTATCAATAAATTCTGTTCAATTGGAGAAATCATTCGTATCTAAGATAAAAACTGTTTTTATAGTCAAATGATTGCCGCATTTTTAAATATGTTCTATTCAAATATTTATTCATTCAAAATATTACAGAGAGTTGAATTTGTTAAATACAATTAAATATTGAAGTCATGTGTGTAATTTATTTTGTTTTAAGTGTTTTTTGTCGATGAATTTAAATTATTCTTTAAATCAGTGATATTGTTCCTCTGCTTATAACCTCGCAGGTTGTTCACTATAATTTTGTTTACTCATCCATTGTTGACAACAGAGTGAAAAACGAGTAAGATGATTTCAAAATCTGCAAAAAAATCGCAATAATAGCGAAATATGAATGAGCTTCTTTCAATTTTTTAGAACTCACTGTATTTTAATGTGAACCAGAGTCTATGCGTATTTAAGCGCAATTCGCGTGTTTACTGTATTTTGTTTTTCTTTTTTTAAGGCCACCGACAGCTAGAATTATTCGAGCCTAGTACTAATTAATATTTTTAGGTTATTTTTTAATAACATATTTGAAAATCCAATCGATACTTTTAACAGTTCTCGAATTAGAAATTGGGTGCGCACTAAATGAACTCAGTCGCGATACTTTTAGAAATCGCAAGAATAAATGAACGTCTGCGCTATGTGTTAGATAAAATGTCCGGCACAGAATTTCAGCGCAATGCGCACGGCCTCGTTTACTCTTGGTGTTTTTCAAAAGCCTCGATTGTTTCGCGTTGCGCCGGATCCTACCCAATCAAATCTACTCGATGTAGATACATTATTATTTACTCAACTACTTTTAAGTATGTGTCTTTCTAAATACGTACAGCAGTGAAGGTATCCAGCGACAGACTGAATATTTTTCCAGCAAAAACAATGATCGGTTTGGATGATAAGTTCATCATTAAGAAGATTCGTTTCTTGTAATGATTGCTCAACCTGTACCAGTCTGATGCATACATTGCGTCAGACAGTAGGGAACTCTAAAATATTACATAAATTTATAGTGAAGCAGTTAGATGTAGCCATTAGTCAAAAATGCCAAAACATCCTGTCATATTTTTGTTTTGTTTTTTTAAATTCTATTTAATGAATTTGACTTCTTTTTGCTGTAGAACACAGACAAATTATAGTGAAAAGTAGCTTAAAACCGTTATGTCATTTTCTTTTTATGATTGTTAATATAAGTACTTTTTAGAGTTTCGTACCTCAAAAAAAGTGAACTCTCGTTTGTCCGTTCGTATATATGTCACAGACGAATTTCTCTAGACTAAATAAAGGTATAGAAAAGCTGAAATTTGGCATAGTTTATTTTTCTCTAACTTTGTAGAAACCATAGTTTGATACTTAAAAACTCTTATGTAAATTTTAAATGCGTTTATGTTGAAAATTTTATAATGTAAGACTGGTATTTAATTACACGGTTGAAAAGAGAAAGCTCTATCAAAATTATTAGCTAAACCATATTTAAACAAAAAATGTTTAATGTTGCTTTTCTGGCCTATAACCGAGATATACTAAGAAGAGAGATAGAACCGTTTTTAGTCTTTAGATTTAATCATCTCCTGATGATGCCAACTTGGCTGGCGAAACGTACGTCGAGTATTTTTAATTGGTTTGGTGTTTATTGGTTATTAATAACATTTTGAATCGAGATATAATCGATAATTTACAGCCATCTTCTAAAGAATTCCCATTTACGAATATATGGGTTTTGACGGGGTTATCTTCAAAAATAATCGAGATACAAACCTGGGGAATCATGTCTGAGACACCTTGTATACTTACCTTGACAATAATTTCATTTCCGTACCAACAATACAAGAATATTTCAGTTAACATTGACATCATGTATGAGATTTGCGCAAAAGCCTGTGTACTTGCCAAAGGTATCTGAAATAAACTCTCATATATTTTATTTAAACCTAAGTGGTTAAGAAATCTTATTTTAATAAGTCACACACTACATTTTTTCTACCTTTAAGTTGACCATTGAAAAGTGCTGAAAGACGTCAAATAAAAGAAAAATTGACTGTATTTTATATAATTAATGACAACTTTACAGTCGATTGTATTTTAATGTTTTGGACCTGCTATGTGCAATTTCAAAATGTATCACGCTGAAAATCTCGGGAACTTAAACTTAGCTCCGCCACTATAAATATCTGATAAAGTCGCAATAAAGGGGCCGTTCAAGTATTACGTAACGCAGTTTGGGGGAAGGGAGATCTTGTAAAACGTTGCGTTACAAGGGGGTAGGGGAGTCAAGCAACGCGTTACGTAACGATATTTTAGCGATTTTCCGGTATTTTACGCGACATAATTGACATTTTTAGGTAAAAATGGTCACTTGACAACGCGAACGACTGGCAACGTCGCGTTTGTCAGATGTATTTTCGGCTCTACATTAAATACTCACAACGCTCAGTCTATATGCGGTAAAACATATAATGATGGTGCTGACTCCAAATTGAGTTATGATTCCCAGACTGAAAATCCTTTGCACTTCTTTTAGAAATCGTAATATTTCCTGGTGGTGTTTAATACAACGATCTATATTTGTTAAAATAAGTCGTTCCAAAGCTAACGAATGTTTGTCGCCGTACCATTGATTAATGGAATACGCGCTGTCATCGAAATCATCAATAGCGAAAGCTGCTCGTTTATGCATGTGAAGTTTTTGAGAAATATTTTGTTGACCTTGAATGAAGAAAATAAAAATTAACTTCAATTTTTTGTGTGAACAATTTAATATTTATGGTAAAAGTTATTTGATTAATGGAATACGCGCTGTCATCGAAATCATCAGTAACGAAAGCTGCTCGTTTATACATGTGAAGTTTTTGAGAAATATTTTGTTGACCTTGAATGAAGAAATAAAAATTGACCTCAATTTTTTGTGTGAACAATTTCATATTTATAGTAAAAGTAATTTGTCCGACGAAAGAATCAATTCTGTTCAAAAACTTTGGCCATTATAAACTGTGTTAAAAGAAAGGTTAACGAGAACTTTCTGGAAAAAGTTATTTAATATTATTATATGACTAGTGACTACTGCGACTACACCTTTGATTTTACCATAACTATGTGTTTTTATTTTCTTAAGAAAATATAAATTATAGAATTAGAATTTATTGTTCCACAAGTATTTCAAAAACTTTCTTTAGTTGATATTATGTAAAGTCTGGTAAAGATAATAAAATGCAGTGGATAATGTTTATAGTATGAACTTTTGTTGTGACGTTATATTAGATAAACTAAACTCCATTAATTGACAAAGTTTATAGAAGCTTTTAATAAACTTTTAAAGTAGTTCATTGCCAGTCTAGGAAAAGCGTTCTCCCATTGATTATACAATTTTGACCATAGCGCCGTTTGAGTTATTTGAAAATTATGGTTATTTGTCGTATTTGGTGCAGTTAGTGAAGGCCGCAAGTTGACCAGACCTGTTTTAACCGACTTCAAAAAAAAGAGGTTACTCAATTCGACCGTATATATTTTTTATGTGGTTATATTTTATGTTTTATGTGGTTATGTTTTGTTTTATGTTTGTTCGCGGATAGCTTCGTCGTTTTTGAATCGATCTCGGAATCGATTTTGAAAAAAAATATTTTTATTTGAAAGGATATACTTTCAGATTGGTCCCATAGAAATTTCATCAAAATCGGTTCAGTAGTTCGGCTGATTTTAATAAAAAAGTAAGTAACGGCGTGTGATTCTTTAAGGTAAATGTTACTTTTTGACACAACAAAAGTAAAAAATAAAAACTTTTTAACAAAAAAAAACCTCCTTCAAAAAGGCACTAAAAAGAGTAAAATAATGAAAATTTGAGGTCTGTACTATTAAAATATGAAGTCGGTTAAAAAGTATAGTATAGTGATTAATATCTTCTTTTTTTAACCAACTTCATATTTTAATTGGCACAGACCTCAAATTTTCATTATTTTACTCTTTTTAGTGCCTTTTTGAAGGAGGTTTTTTTTTTTTGTTAAAAAGTTTTTACATAAACAATAATTTCATATCGTATTGTTTTACCTTGTTCTTTGTAGTCTAAGTTCAGTTGTAGCATACTACGCTTTCTTATGTGCATGATGGAGTCTCTGAGCACGTCAAGCTGAGCTCCCATGTAGATCATAAAGCTTGACACAATCAGATCTAAACTACCGTTCGTGAATGCATCTGACACTACCGACACCATCTGGTATAAATACATCACTTGGTAAACGGGTGTCTGCGTTGTGTTGAACGGGTACCAGGTCTTGAACGGCAACCCACGTGATTCACTATTGTCCAACAATGGTGCAAGTCCTACCAGTTAAAAAACACAAATGTTTTGTTTCATCTTTATTATATCCACGTGGATTTGATAGCATCGATGAACAGTAATTTGAGGACTATTCCTCACCATTATCAATATCTACTAAGAAATAAATTAGTAACGGGATCTATGCCTATAATTTAGTTTTTTTCCGATTTTTCGAAGCTTTAGGGTATTTTGTATAACATTTAAACGAACTGATGAAAGAATTTAATTTAAAATTCATATAGGAAGGAACTTCGAGACTTATTGGACTGTTAATTGCTGTCTGAATTGCAGGTTCAGTTAGACTTTTTGTAATGATGGAGCGTTTTTACATACTGATGTACAAAATAGGGTGTGCAAGTAGGTATCTATTTTGAACATGAAACGGGTTTAGTAGTAAAAGTACTCGATCAGTTGGTCAAGTAAAAAAATATTCAAAAAAACTCTAGTCGAACATAAGGTAAACAAGTGAACAGCGCTTCGTTTTGATCTTCAAAAATAAAACCGGTAAATGAGTCAAAATAAACTGGAACTGTTATTCGAGTATAGTATTGAAGAAAGAAAAAAGTTTTAAACACAATAAACTTGTCAAACAAGGTGAAAAATTCTTTCGGGCTGATGAGCCGTAGTCAACTGGAGTTTTTCCAGACGTTTCGTCTCTAACTGTGAGAGACATCTTCAGTGGCACAGTAGAGAGGAGACTATAAATATGGGTGGGTCGACACAACCATTGTCAGTTGTACCTGAGACTTCACTGTGTCAACGTCGAAGCTCACGTCGCCGTAACTGTGCCACTGAAGATGTCTCTCACAGTTAGAGACGAAACGTCTGGAAAAACTCCAGTTGACCACGGCTCATCAGCCCGAAAGAATTTTTCACCTTGTTTGACAATAGAAACCGGCCGTGAAAGTCTACACAATTTTATTTTTTACAATAAACTTGGTTGATTTTTCCAGTGAATATTAATAAAAAATATATAAGAGATTAATGGGAACTTGGACCGTGGGTTGATTGAAACTCAGTTAAAGTTTTAATTCGCAACGTTTCGTCTATATTTTAGACTTCTTCAGGCTCTTAAAACATAACACGAGTATGTCAGTAATAATCTGTAGTCATCATTCATTTACAGCGATAATATAATATTCAACAATCCTTTTGAAATGATTGATCATAATAATTTCATTAAAATTCATTTGTTCAACAGACACAATTTTTTTTTTTCAAAAAAAAAAAAATAAAATAAAAAAAAAAAAAAATTGTGTCTGTTGAACAAATGAATTTTAAAGAAATTATTATGATCAATCATTTCAAAAGGATTGTTGAATATTATATTATCGCTGTAAATGAATGATGACTACAGATTATTACTGACATACTCGTGTTATGTTTTAAGAGCCTGAAGAAGTCTAAAATATAGACGAAACGTTGCGAATTAAAACTTTAATTGAGTTTCAATCAACCCACGGTCCAAGTTCCCATTAATCTCTTATATATAGTTACGATGGACATGACAACTAATTACATTAATAAAAAATTCTACTCACAATAAAAAAATTACTACTGACCCAAAATATGGAGTTACAAATATGTATAAAGATGTAAAAAAAATTATCAAATATTGAACATAACCGGTTTTGTCTATATAGTCCATCCTGATATAGCGTAGACTGTAGAGCAATAAATCATTGTTTTTTCCAGTGGTACCACAGAGTAGGTTTCCAAATTCAGGTAAAGACTTAATAAGAAGAATAAAGAAGGCTGTAGATACGTACTCTAAGTTACCACTGGAAACAGTGATATGAGATATATTCAGGATGGACTATAGTGATAAGAGATATATTCAGGATGGACTATAGTGGCCAGTGGCCACAAAGCCTTGATGACCTCAGTTATGTCTGCAGTTACTCGTACCCCATCCACCAAGAGTAACAAACGTCATAACACCATAGCCAATCGAATCTCTTCGGATCCTCCACATTGCGTTCTTGATGATCTCTACATGTTCTGGATAGTGTGGAATGAATAATGACTGGTCAAGATCGCGCATCAGTTGTACCACTCTCTTAAAGTTGAAAACAAAGACGACGTATTTAATTGCTTGACCGACGTGTTCCAAAAGTAGGAAAGATGCTTCTGTCATTTTATCAACGTCATTTCTCAAGAGATACATATTGGCTAATTCAGTAAATATGTATATGTATAACAACACTGTAAAGACAAAAGCTGAATAACAGCGGTACAAAAATGTTTTCTTCGTGTAAATTATCTCCTCGGGTCCGTAAAGACCACCTATTCTTAGTACAAACAGAACGGGATTTAATGCGCCTCGTGATCGAATTTTTTCTGTAAAAAAGTAACTTTGATTAATTTTCAACACTTTTAAAATATAGAAGAATATTTTCGTAATCTTTTTGGATTTTCCGCTTGTTGGTTTTGTCAAGCGAAATGGTATTATTTCTATTCTTTATAAGACCTAAGACAGTTATGACCTCTGTTGTCCAGCGTCTATAATCTATAATATCTAACCTTATATAAGAAGTATACATATTAGTTACCTTTCATTTTAAGTATTTTTTTTGTATAAAGTTATTCCTTTTGTAGAACGTCTTATACTAAACTATCCGACTTTAAAACAAGCGTATATATAAAACTTGAAAGTTCATATTGAGATTCTAAAAATAAGGGATACAAGATAAATATGTCGCCAAATATTTAGACAAATAAAAGTTAAAGTAAACCTATATACAAGTTAAAGCAATTTTTAACCGACTCCAAAAAAATGAGGAGGTTCTCGATTCGATCCGTATATATTTTTTATGTATGAAACTTTTTGCGTTTGATAGAAAACGCTTCCCAAGTTATAAGATGCCAGGGGTTCTTAACCCACGGCCTGCAAATATTTGAAAGGCATTTTTGTAAAAAAAACATTAAAAGAAATTGGAATATATGTAGGTACATATTAAAGGATTTAATAATTGTTTTGTCCGAAATTGCAGAGAGAGAGGGGGGAGGGGAGAGGACAACTTTGCCCGAGATTTTATCTTACAATGAATACAATTACCTAATAGTAATGTACCTATTGTTGAAATTATTTCAAATTTTCTCTTCATTTTTTAAATCAATAGTAAAGTAAATTTTTAATTAGTTAAATTCCACATTATCTTAGTAATTGCATGTTTCCATTTTTATATTAAATACCTATGTAACAAAATAAATACTCTAACAATGGCTTTCAGATACTTACAACGTAGTACTAATATTTCTACTTCAGTTTAGCAAAATGACTATGTAATCATATACTTTTTAAAGAAATGTCACAATATTGTTGATAAATGAAAATATGTACGTAAAACAACATCACGAAGTACTTATTAGGCGTTGTTAACTTTACATATTATGCATCTCGTTATATTATACAGAGTGTCCAATGGAATGCCATTTATATATTAACAGGTCAGGCGTTTTTTTGTGCCCCTATCTCCCCCTAAACTTCAGGACCGATTTGTGAATTAATGTCTATAACTTTGAATTTGAATTTAAAGTAAATAGGTATTGTAATAAGCCCCAGATGCTACGCCACTGTTTCCAACAGAAGCATCGAGAAGCATCATAGTGGCGACTGGCGTGGCGGGGAAATGGTGTCGCAGTTTATATATATATATGTGTGTGTGTGTGTGTGTGTACGGGCTATAACTTTCGAAAGAGTTAATTGATTTTGACGAAATTGGGTAGGCACGTTGCAATCCATCACCGCACGAAGCCTATTTAAAATGGGCCCAATCGGCCCATTTTAAGGGTGGTTTTTAGGGGTTGAAAAATGTTTTTGGGCCCAAAAATACCGAAAAAATTCTCAGAATTATTTCAAAATTGAAATTTAACCCTTTAGTGAAGGTTGAAATGTGCTGCTAGAATTTTAATAAAATCGCCCCGACAGGTCCGGACTTACAAATTTTATGAAAACACTAGTTTGCGG
The DNA here is from genome assembly GCA_039654895.1 of Mongoloraphidia duomilia. NCBI lineage: Eukaryota > Metazoa > Arthropoda > Insecta > Raphidioptera > Raphidiidae > Mongoloraphidia > Mongoloraphidia duomilia. The sequence continues at coordinate 41,868,777 of CM077524.1, read as the reverse complement.
ATAGTGATTTACTTACTGAAGGGTGTATTTAATTTGGTACAGAGGTTGCATTGATAATAATATTGAAATTAAGAAAAACAATATTATTTTAAGGGATATATTAAGGGGTTCAATTTTTTATTTTGTCCGAAAACAAACTTATGTTCACATAATAAAGCCACAATGCCTGTATTAGCAAATACACTATATTGTCGGCAGGGTTTTGGCACTGCGACCCGAGTTTTTTTTCATCTTGCTCACACAACAGTAAACATTCTCAGCACATTGTCGGGATAAGAAATAGTAGTCTATTCTGTATGCCAGTGATGTTAAGATGCAGAATTATTATTATTTTAATACAACTTTTAACTAAAAATAAAAAAAATATATATAAAGTAAACCACAGCCTACTAGAAGTAAATGTCGAGCTTTGAAACTTTTCTCTTTAGAGTAATGCTATGTGCGGTGCGAGTTTTTAAAGAAAATAATGCAAGAGCTGTTTGAAAATAATAAATTGTAAAACTGTGTCCTGGGAAATGACTACGGTCGAACTACTTTCTGTTTTTATGTGTCGAAGCAAAGTTATTCTTTTCTTTAACTTTTGCATCATATGAATTCTAATCACATTATTAAGTCGGAATAATAACATAGGTATCAACTTTCAAAACTTCTATGTACTTACATAAATATTTTAAAGTTAATTTAGGTCATTTAAAAAAAAATTTTTTATTAAATAATATTTAGATAGTATTCGATAGCGGAAGTTACCCTCTGCACTCTTCATCTCAAATCCTTTCCCCTCGCCTAAAAATGGTTACAGCTCTCTCTACGCTATTTGTAAAGCTAAAGAGTTTGGGTAAACGCCAAATGAAGGACCAAGAACCACACAAGAGATCCTACAGCGAATTTTTTTAAAAAAGTTTTTTAAAAAGTTGTAAGTTTTTCTAGGAAATGTTTATTCAATTTTTCGCCTGAGGGATCTGTACTGTAAAAATAGCGTCGGGAGAGCTGTAACCGTTTTTATGTGAGGGGAAAGGATTTGAGATGAAGAATGCAAGGGGTAACTTCAGGTAGAGAATACTCTTATGAGCAGTGTGGTTGAAAACTAAATAAAAAAATCTGTAAATCGGTTGACCCTGCAGGCCATCCCTGGAATTTCTTGCTATTTTCAAGCGCTTTGAGTTCGAAGCACTTGATAATATACCCAAAAGTAGATTTTTGAGCTCTTCGAGCTTAAAAATCTGAAAATTGCTGATAACAACACTATTCTAATTTTTGAAAAGCTGTAACTTTAGAACGCGTCATTCGATTTTGATTTTTCAAACGTTATTCAATGCGGCTTTTTTAACATAAAAACTGATGAATAAAAAAAAATCGCGCAGCTAAAAAATGTTGCAGTTATCTTCAAAAACCATTTTTTTGGAATTTTTAAACGGATATAACTTTTGAACGCGTTGTTAGATTTTGATCTTTAAAACGGCATTCGACGCAGTTTTTTAAGCTCTAAAAATATTGTAAGAGGTATAAAATCGATTGGTTGAGAAATCTCGAAGTTATTTTGAAACAACACTTTTTTCGAAATCTGTTGACTACGATATCTTTCGAACGGATTAACCGATTCTGATCCACTTAGCGGAATTCGACGCAGTTTTCTGAGGAGAATCAATCGGTACAATATTCTAGAAGTTATTTTGAAAAAACATCGTTTTAACAACTTTTTTTCTCGGTTTTTTTGGAATTTCTCAAAATCTATTGAGCCGAATCGGTTCAAATTTTAAGGGAATCTAAGTTCAGTGGAACCCTTTTGAATGCCGCAAATCGCGATTCGATCGGTCAAGCCGGTCAAGTTATGAGAGGTTTACATACACACACATATACATACAGACATATACTGACATCATCGTAAAAATAGTCAGAATAGCTTTCTAGGATCACAAAACGTCGAGATCTGATGGAAACTCGATTTTCGAAAATCGGGGTGAAATCAACAACTTTCCTATTTTTGAAAATTTTCAATTTTTTTAGCGGGAAGTTAAAAATAGCAATTTAGTTACTTCTTAACTACAATAATTTTATTATTGGACGTTATAGTACATTTCGAGATTTTATCCCATTTTTATTAGAGTATAGATATCAAAAATTGCAACGTGCGGGATGACTCCATCGTACAAACCAAACAACCGAAAGACAGATAAATGCAGGTTTGGTGTTAACTGCTAACATTTAACATTTTCTTAAATAAATATTATTTGTTGTTGCAATCTCAGCGGAAAAAATACCATTCTTTTTGTGTTAATTAAAACAAATGAATTATGATGATGACGGTTGTGCGGCGCCTCGCTTTAGAGATTAACAACTTTGTGTTATTCGCAAGGTGGCGCTGTCTCGCTTTAGGTTCTGACACTATATGTGTTGGTGTGTGTGTTTGTGTAGCGGTAAAGCGTCGTCGCTTGCCGTAGCGATGCGTCGAGGTGTGAACCTGTGCCTCCACAAGTGCAAAGGGAACCGCACTGCCGACGTCGCGTCGTGCCGCTGTTTCATATTGGAGCATTTGCTTTAGACACTCGGCACTCGTGTGTCTGTATTCGGGGCGGGTTATGCAACGTTCACATTTTATTTATACTGAATAATAATGAACGAAATAACAATTATTTATTCATTGTTATAACAAAACAAAAGCTGCTTCCAAAGAGGCTTGCTGTATGCTGTTAAAAAATAACAGGTTATGCAAAACCGGTTATTAACAACCTTTTACTATAAATAAATATAAAAGTCTGTTATACTAAATTATCTGTTATTAGAGGCCTGTTATTGAATAACTGGTTATTTAAGACGTGTCATTAAATACCTAACCGATTATTGGAGATTTTTTATTAAATAAGCGGTTAGTAAGATTAAATATAACACTTTGTTTTTTTTGAGTTTTGAAGAATGGGCACTATTTAAATTCCAAAAAAGATTTATACCATGAAACATTTTGTTCTTTGTTTGTTCCGGGCTCAAATACTAGTGATGAGCAAAGCAAGACCAAGACCAAGACTTGGACAGTCTTGGTTTTGCTGATTCAGTCTTGGTCTTGGTCTTGCTCAAATATGTCTGGTTTTGGTCTTGCTCATTTTATCTATCTTTTTTTTAGTTTTTTACTTCTGAAGATCATCATAGTTATAAATTAAAAATAATTCACAATCTATTATTAACTAACAAAATACTTTATTTTATTAAAATGTTAAAAAATATCAAAATTACATCATTTTTAACACGCTTGTTCATTCGGTCTTGGTCTTGGTCTTGCTAGTCTAATGATAGTCTTGGTCTTGGTCTGCAAGATCAAGACCAATTTTGCTCATCACTATCAAATACTATTGAACCGATTTTGAAGGAATTTTCATTATAGTTGTTGTTATATAATATGTACCTATACATTATATACATCGCGCTTCTACTAAATGGAGCTATTAATCGGCATTAACGCAAGCGAAGCCACGGGTAAAGGCTTATAGTTCTATAATGTTATATGACCTATGTAAATAAATGAAAATGTGTGAAAACGTTTAGCTTCCATTGTAGATAGATAGATAAATTGTAGATTCTAGACGCTCAACAGCTCAGGTTATCAGCGTTTATGTAAAAAATTCACAGATTTCTCAATCCTTGCAACCATCGAGGACATTGGAAATGATAACAGCATATATGAAACATAATTAACTGTTTATTATACACACAATATTTATCAATGCACTGTTTAGTTTTGTCAGGAATAACCCTATTATTCTTCTGTTATATACGCGTTCACTTTTGCTTGATTACTTAACTTTTAAATGGATTTTTCTACAGTGTTTATTAACATTTGCTCAAAAATAACACCGCAGATCGTCGCAAATACCTCTCAATTAACTAGACATGATATAAAACACATTTCGAAAAAATTGCACTTGTTCAATTTTGCATGATTGCTCCTCACTTGATCGCGACACCGTTGTCTTTTGGCCTTGAACGAAAACTTGTAACTCTGCCCCCATATACGAACATAAACATTTCCAATGTTAAAATAGACTACATAAAGAAAACTTACATTGTAATATTTCAACTATAAGTTAGGGTACAAGAATTGTGTAAACCAAATTTTACAATCTTCTGCTCAGACCTTCTCACTTGTTTATTAATGAATTAATTATGAGATTTGTTTTATATGAAGTTTGAATCTACTAAAATTAGTCTTTGAGCTCTGTGACTTAAAAATGGTATTTCCTTGAAGCACATAAAATGTAAAATTAATTATAAAATGATATATTGTGCTGTCATTTTTCATTTTGTTGAGAAAAAGTAACGTTTGTTTTTATGTTTTTTTGTTAAGTATTTCTTGTATTTAAATATTTGAATACTGAATACCTACGGTTATTAGCAAGATGAGGATTTACATAATAATATTGTTACAAAACTGTTTTCTGAGTTGGCGGAATAAATATTTATTTACAATAATTAAAAATACAATAACAATAAATGCAACAACGAAAAGTCAATTCTAACAATAAAAAAAAACTTAAACGGTAATTATTGAACTAAACGAGCCACTTAATAACACTTAGGTAACAAATGACTATATATACAAGGATTATTTATTTGTAATTATTTATGTCACTGTATTTATATCAGATTTATTTCGCTGTTCAACACTGTCACAGTACAATCTACACTGACTGATTCCCGTTGACTGATCAATATTATTTCACTGTACTGACTGCTGGCACGACTCACCATTCACTGACTCGATTGCGTGACACCGTCGACTGATCCCCATTCACTCGTACCGGCTTGTTTATATACCCTGCGCGGACCAGCCTAGTACGTTCTCGCGTTCTCTAGAACATTCTGGCAGGTACTCGTTGTTCAGTATCTTCGATACCATTCCACGCTTTACTACTGTGACCTTTCTTTCTCATGGTTTCTATTAGCGACAGTGGCGTAACATCTTGGGCTTTGCTACAATTTTATACACTAATATGATTAGGTATATTATAATTACGTTAATGCTGTTTTTGATAGGAATTTTATATTTTTGATCAGAGTGTAACCAGAAAAAAGTACTTAAGTTAGGTCACAATTAGTATCAAATCTCATAAAAACCATTCTCGACTGATGCCTCTACAAATAGAAAAATTCACAGATTTCGCAATCCTTGCAACCATCGAGGACATTGGAAATGATAACAGAATATATGAAACATAATTAACTGTTTATTATACACACAATATTTATCAATGCACTGTTTAGTTTTGTCAGGAATAACCCTATTATTCTTCTGTTATATACGCGTTCACTTTTGCTTGATTACTTAACTTTTAAATGGATTTTTCTACAGTATTTATTAACATTTGCTCAAAAATAACACCGCAGATCGTCGTAAATACCTCTCAATTAACTAGACATGATATAAAACACATTTCGAAAAAATTGCACTTGTTCAATTTTGCATGATTGCTCCTCACTTGATCGCGACACCGTTGTCTTCGTCGCAAATACCTCTCAATTAACTAGACATGATATAAAACACATTTCGAAAAAATTGCACTTGTTCAATTTTGCATGATTGCTCCTCACTTGATCGCGACACCGTTGTCTTTTGGCCTTGAACGAAAACTCGTAACTCTGCCCCCATATACCAACATAAACATTTTCAATGTTAAAGCAGTCAAAAATTCTGGAAACACATATTTTATAATCAGATGATTATACATATTTAAAAATTATAAAAAATATATATGTATGTATTTCTTTTCGTGAAATAAATCTTGGGCGTCGGCAGCTGACATTAAAATTTCCATTTTCGTTTTAAATTTGAATTAAAAATTTAAAATAATCTATAAATATGTAGCGGGCACCAAATAATTGCTTTTTAAGAATGCTACATTTCACCGCTGTTTTCATCGCCACTGCCACCGCACAAATCTGCACCGTTTTCGCCGTTTATTCTTCCGCTTAACCACAGTTCCGTCGAATTATTCATATCATTAAAGCCAAAACAAATAAAACTTTGTTTCAAGAGCACTCGACCACTAATTATTCTTATTTCAAGTGGCTTGTGTAGTAAGCATTATTTGAAAGGGCATTTTTAAACTGAAATTGAGTTTTAATGTTGCATTATTTTATGAAGTTGTGTCTGTAAAAGACTTTATGTAAGGAATTGTTTTTAAAGTGATTCTTTTATACATCATTTTTTTAGTGTTCCGTATACCAAAATTGGAAAAACGGAACACTTATGGCCTCACTTCGGTGTCTGTCCGTCCGTCCGCACGTCCGTCCGTCTGTCACAAGCTTCCAGAGTCAAACTGTACAAGAGACTCGAAATTTGGCATAGTTAAAGCTTGTTATGACCCAATACTGTGATTTAGATATGGATAAATATTTCGGATAATTACGGGTAATAATAGGGGGCCAAACAGGTTATCAAAAAATGAAAAAAATTCAACCCTATCGAGGGGGGTATCTAATAAAAGCTAGTCAGCGATAGAAAACAGTAATATTTAAAAAAAGTATTTAGTTAAATTTGCTTAAGGAAAAAAATTAAAAACCGCGAAAATCGCTTAAGCGACCCCATTTATTTCTAAAGTATTAATCGGAAAAATCTGAAATAAATTTGGCAAGTCTAGCATAACGCCAACAATAATATAAAAACTCGGGTCGCAGTGCCAAACCCTGCCGACAATATAGTGTATTTGCTAATATAGGCCTTGTGACTTTAATACGTGAACTAAGGTTTGTTTTTGGACAAAATAAAAAAATTAACCCCTTAAATAGTCAATCTCGTTCTCGAAATTTTCGACTTTTTAGTCTGTTTAATAAATTTTACGAATAATGTTGTGAAAAAGTAAAAGGAAAACATGAATCCATTTAACTATAAAAATATTTTTGCAAGTGTTGTCAAGTCTAAACATGAAATAAAATGGCGTTTATTTTGATGTTCATCGACTAAATATCTAAACATATCCGTGATGTAAGCTAATAAATTGATATTTATCGAAATTTCGTGTTCAATTTGGTTTAACCTCGGTCACTTGTCAGATAAGCGGTGGCGGTCTGCACTCAGGAAATAAATAATCAATTTCAATCATATTATTGGCGAGCCTGAACGGAACTGGTGCGGTACTGGCTGCCTGTATGCGAGCGCGCGCGTCTGTCTGTATTATGTCCGGGTGTCTTAACTGAAACGGTTTTTTTTTTGTCGCTGTTTACTTATTCCAAAGCGCAACTAAGATGATAAAAGGAATAATTTTTTATTTTCCTTTACTAACGCTCACGAAAATTCTGTTCATTTCACGCCTTTCTACATTTTTTTAAATCGCACTTACGCCCGCTCAATAAACGAAACGTCGTACTTTTAAAAAAACTGTTTTATTATTTACTGTCCACATACCTGCAAATTTACTACATTAATTATATAAATATGGACACGAAATCTACTAAATAAATGCTACTGTCCAAATTTTATGTTTCTAACTTCAGCGATTTGGCCTGGGCGTTGATTAGTAAAAAAAAGTGGGTGTCTGCTTATGACCACACGACAGAAGTGAAAACTTGATTATATGCAAAACACACATAATATTATTTTATTATTATAATACGTATAATAATAAAAATGTAATTCTTGAAACGATGCACTCCTTGTTAGACAGTAAACGTGGTCACCGACCCGAGCGCACTTGATGTCGAGTGGAGCCGAGTAAACCCGATTCAGCGTCACCGACTCGAGCGTGACGGTTCATTTTCGTTCACTATTCAGAAAGAACGCAAAGTACGCCTAAAGAAGTTTTCACTTCAAAAACCACAACTCCGTTTGAACCCCTTACAGGTTGAATTTAATTCTAAAACGATTGATTCATGTATTGTCATCGGGAATACATACGTGTACAAAATTTCAAATCGATCGGATATGAGGAAGTTGTTCAAAATTAACTTGCAAGATTTGACCGAAACATACATACATACATACAATACTAGACCTCGCGCGGCGAAAGATGAAGCCACCGCGTCATAGTAACGTGAATGCATTGCGCCCGCCTTCTATCTTGCTATTGGGTGTTTTGGAGATCCATGAGCGGTTTGCCAAAATTGTACCTAACGTCATAAAACCCAATGTGCAGTTTTGTGTACACGGCACTGCCTGGCTTCATCTCTCACCGCGGGCACTCTAACACAGCAAGTTAAATAAAAGCTTGTGAATAGCGTGACTGGTACACTGTACAATTATGACACCTGTTATACAATAAATTTGAACACGGCATTAAATGGAATGAGCGTCTTCCTCTTTTGACCGAGGGAGTGCCCTGACTGTAATGTATATAGCTGCATACATCATTTTCATTTATACGCAACTAATCAATTTTCAAATTTCTTTTTATATTTTTTTTTAATTATCTACCAAATTAATTTTAGATTGGTTTATAGAGCCTCGTATTTACCAAAACCAGTTTTATTCTTAGAAGTGCATATAACTTTCACATGAAAGTACGTAAAGAAAGTAAAAAAATCGAAATTTTGGCTTTTTGTTTCAACATTTTTGGCATAAAAAAATGTTTAAATTTTTTTAAATAAGCCATTTTGATGGGAAATTTAATTCTCTACAAAAAGTTTCATATAAAGTATATCGAAATTTTGCATCGTTTACGAGATATATTGAAAAAACTGAAAAGGGTGCATTTTCACCCCTATCTCCAATTTCTACCCTCCGCGGTTTTTTCTTCTTAAATGACCCATTGACCGATTCCTGCAATAAAACACGTGAACGTCTTAGTTCCTTTCTATATGACATAATCAATAGCCTAACGTTTGAATGTCATAATTTAAGTGTGTGTATTATGTAAATACACTTTTCTGTTGGCAGGATTATGCACCTGTGACCCGAGTTTTATTGGTCTTTTCCCATTTCGTGCTTTACCCAATTCGGGCGTTTTGGGATTTTTACCTGTTTTGGTGCCAGTTCGGGCGTTAAGAATTTGCATACAATTCAAAAGTGCCACTTCGTGCGTCGATCAAATTAGTCTTATTTTATTATACATCAAATTTAGAACTTTGTAATTTTTACAAAAATCTTATTCTCATTTAGATTACATAAGCTATACTATATAAAGTCAATCACTTATGTAATCTATAACATGCCCCTTTTTAACAAATTGTTTCATTACAAAACTATTTTTATTAAACAGAATGATGTGGATCATAGAATCGTCGCCACAAAATCAACTTTTACAACAATTTAATGATTATTTCTTCGAACAATGGCTGGAAAATGACGTATAGTCCAAGATTGTGGATGTGCTATGGCGAAAGACATCGAACAACGAATTCTTTGGAAGGATGGCACAGTCGACTCAGTCTTTATTAACTTCCCATTGGAAGTTATTGTAATGGGTCCGAAAATCGAAATCAAAAAGGAAAAAAAAATTTTATGTTTCAAGGTCACTACACTATTTTTACACTACTTTTAGAAAGATGTGTGTGTGTGTACGTACGTACGTACGTATGTATGTGTCCATTTCTTTCTAAGACGAAATCTCGAGAACGAAAAATGATATCGACTACGTCGGGGTGCCAATCGACGCGTATTAACGTAAATATGATCTGAAAGGAATTTTTTTAAAATCGGTTCAGCCGTTCTTTTTTCTTAACCAAATAACCTCCAAAAAAGTAGATTTTACACAATATCTCGCGAATAAAAAATTATATCGACTTCGTAAGGATGTCAATCGAGGCGTGTTAACGTCATTTTGATCCGACATAAATTTTATAAAAATCGGTTCAGCCGTTTTTTTTTTTTTTTTTTTGTTTTTTTTTTAAATTATTGATGTTTTAATGATTAAAATGATTACTTTTCTGTGTAATATCTAATTTAATTATTATTATTAAATATTTATCAAACTGGGAAGTTCGTCGTGTGGACCTCAAGGGTCGCACTTTAGTCCTAATAAACGACCCACCTCACGGCTTGTTTATTTTATTTATTGTAGATTATAGACGCGTCGACAACTCAGGTCATTAGCGTCTTTCGACTCAGCATAAACCCAGTATTTTTGAATTAAGGTAAAAACGCACAAACTGGCAGGTAAACGATTTGGACGACGCCCGAAGTGGGAATATTTTAATAAATGCCCGAAATGGGAACGCCCGAAATGGCACTAAACCGTTTTATTGTACTCTGTTAAAGTAAAATTTCAATAGATTATTAATTGTCTGTTTTAAGTATTAATAATAATTGACATCTTGTTAAACAGGAAACAAATTTTAATTGTATATGAAATAATTATGACAAATGACATAGCAGTTGATTGCTGTTTGAATTACTGAAGATTCGGGTTTTTAAACATAATGTTATATAGCGCTTGCGGGTACTACATTTTTGCCGCGCGCAGGGGGCAGCAAATGGACCCTCTTCTGATTGGGCCTCGAAGTCCTGAAGAAATTTCTAATTTTTCATTTTTTTTTCAAAAAGTTGGACTGTTGTTTGAAACATTTTTGTGAGTGGGTATAATTTCTTTAAACAATCGATAATTCGGGTTTAAAAGTCATATCGATCAAAACTCGCTTAATCGTATAAAGGGGTCTACCTACTCGACTTCTTTAGATAGAATGGCCGAGCGTGTAGCAGTGCTGTTGTTTATATGGCGTTGCTATGGTTCCTCTATTACAAGTCCCCAGTTCCCGGGTTCTAGCCCGAGAGCCGGTAAACGGGTCAATTGGATTTTCAATTTATTATTAACAAAAAAAATAATGAATTGAAAATATGAATTGGTGCTAGGCCCAAATAACCTTAGCTGTTGGTAGTCTTTAAAAAAACACAAACACAAAGATGCTCTTAAAATTTTAATAAATTTGGCGTGCCAGGGGTGGACGTACAAAATTTATAAAAATACTAGTTTTCGGATATGGAAATCGAGAAAAATTTAATCATTTTAAGGGAAAGGATTAATTTTTTATTTTGTTCAAAAAGAAATTTACGTACCTACCTATTATCAAATACACTATTTTGTCGACAGAGTTCTGCACTGCGATCAAAGTTTTTTTTATAGTATGTTAAATGTCAGTATTTTTGTAGTTGAAATGGTCCTGTCGCCCAATCGGCTGGATTTTTTAGTAATCATTAGCTTTTCTTACGTGAAAAATAGAGTGGAGAGCCGCACTATGAAAATTTTAGAACAAATTTCGTCCTTAAAATGTTTAAAAAAAATATATGTACATTGGAAACATCAATGCCTATTCCACACGACTATTTTATATTATTTTACAAAAAAAAGAACACTTTTACCCCTATGTTTGTTCACCGATCAGAGTTCTTTTCTGGTAGGTTGTCAAAATATTACTTGAAAATATTCAAATTAGTTTTGCTCATTTCTTGCGGAAAAGAGAGAAGGGAGGCAGATATTATTCTACAGACAAATATGAAAGTCTCGTTAATAGGGTCTACCATGTCTCAATGACATGTCTTTAACAAAGCATTTTTAACTTCCCATTGGAAGTTATTGTAATGGGTCCGAAAATCGAAATCAAAATGTATAACAAATTTTTATGTTTCAAGGTCACTACATTATTTTTACACTGTTTTTAGAAAGATGTCTCTGTGTGTGTGTGTACGTACGTACGTACGTATTTGTCCATTCCTTTCTAGGACGAAATCTCGAGAATGAAAAATGATATCGACTACGTTAGGGTGCCAATCGACGCGTATTAACGTAAATATGACCTGAAAGAAATTTTTTCAAAATCGGTTTAGCCGTTCTTTTTTCTTAACCCAATAGACTCCAAAAAAGTAGATTTTACAAAATATCTCGCGAATAAAAAATTATATCGACTTCGTAAGGGTGTCAATCGAGGCGTGTTAACGTCATTTTGATCCGACATAAATTTTATAGAAATCGTTTTAGCCGTTTTTTTTTTTTAATTATTGTAAAAAATAAATAATAATTATGTTTTAATGATTAAAATGATTAATTTTCTGTGTAATATCTAATTTAATTATTATTATTAAATATGTATTTATCAAACTGGGAAGTTCGTCGTGTGGACCTCAAGGGTCGCATTTTAATCCTAATAAACGACCCACCTCACGACTTGTTCGTTATAGCCCGACTACGGTACAGTCAAGGAGAGTAATGTTTTGTTGAATTGTTTTAAAATAATATAGAAAGCTTGATTTGACGTCTTAAAGCTTACAAACCCACGAATGTTACCTTCGTAACAACCTTGTTACTGTTGGTGTCGTTAAAAGTTACAAGCAGCTGTTAACAACTGAACAGAGAGAGAGAGAGACTAGGTATTACTGAGTACTACTGACAACGTAACCAACAGCGAACGGTGCTAACCTCTTCGAACACAGTACGTACAACATAGGTTAATATGTATGTCCTCAACCTCATATTATATAAAAGCTAAATGTGTTACAGTAAATCCCCGAAATTCATAAGGACCAGTTCTTAAAGTTCAAATATATTAATTGTGGTAGCGCCATATTGAGCTCTTGGGACTTTGAGATTGGCTACTCGTATGCGGCTCGCAGATGCGCACTCGCCAAGGCTTGTGTGCGCTCACCTATTACTCGTTCTGAAAACATCGCGCTTGACGCATAAAGATGTAATTAGCACACTAGTTGCACACTAGTTGCACACTAGTTGCACACTAGTTGCACAATATGCGCTGGCGGATTCTAATACACAAATGGATAATTTGTTGTGTTGAAGATGCTAATGACCTGAGTTGTCGAGGCGTCTATAATCTACAATTAATAAATAAAGATGAAGGTATTCCCTATTGCATATTAGACACGTCATAGCCTTAAAAATGTTGACTACAACTTTGAGGTTAAGTGACAGGATCAAAAATACAATAATTTTTTATTTTGTCGTGAATGGATCAACCTACAATAAACTTGTAAGCATTATGTATAGAATTCCATGTCTGTTAGAACAATATCCAGGTGTGCAAGATTTCATGGCCGGCATTGTTCAAAGTCTTCATGGTTTCCGAGCTTGTTTTGATTAATTTGTCATGTAGCTGCCTGCTGCCATAGTAAGTGATTTTAATAATGTTAACTATTTGAAATTTGTTGAATGAACACTAAACGGGATGTTTTTGTATTCGAGGTGAGTTTTTTTAAATATTGTTCTAACAAGTCTTCATGGTTTACGGGCTTGTAGGCCGTGGCCCGGTGGTATTTCTACCTGACGTTTCGTCTACATATGCGGTAGACGTTCTCAAAGACGATCAAGAGGGACACTTCGACCGCTGCCACATCGCCTTTGAGAAATTCTACCGCAGTTGTAGACGAAACGTCAGGTAGAAATACCACCGGACCACGGCCTACAAGCCCGGAAACCATGAAGACTTGTTAGAACAATATTTAAAAAAACTCACCTCGAATACAAAAACATCCCGTTTAGTGTTCATTCAACAAATTTCAAATAGTTAACATTATTAAAATCACTTACTATGGCAGCAGGCAGCTACATGACAAATTAATCAAAACATGACTTTAGGTGGAAAAGGGACAACTGGGAGCCGCCTCAGATGGTCGTAGATTCGATTCCCACCTGCGCTCATGAATATTTTATGATGTCATTAGTTTTAAGAAAGTTGTTATTTGTTGTAGTTGAAAGACGCTAATGACCTGAGATGTCGACGCGTCTATTACAAGAAATAAATAGGAGCCGCATATATTTGTTACTTTGATCTATCAATTCTCATAGACATTTTCCCTCTACTTTGGAATTTCGGGTATTTGCGGTAACATATGTGCATAGCACTACACACTGAACCTCATTACCTCAATTTGACTAAACCGTGATGCGTCATTAGTGACTTGTGCAAGTACAACACAGTTACATCATTCAGTTTGCTTGCTCTTCGCTTCGCTTACGAAGCCAATTTATTTGTATTGCCATTCAAACATTGATCATCGGCTTTAATAAATATTAGTGCTTACTTATTGAATGCATTCTGTAAATAGCAATTTAACTGTTCTTCTGTAATAATTAACTTTATGTTAAACAACAACTGTACGTCCTTTTCAAGAATAATGAAATAGAAGGTAAGTATACGCGAAAATAGAAAAACCTGAGGAGATTGTATTTCAACGTAATATGTAAAATGTAGAGATGTGCCGAAGATTCGTTTGGTATTCGGTATTCGGCGTATCGGCATCTTTTAACATTGGAAATGTTTATGTTCGTATATGGGGGCAGAGTTACGAGTTTTCGTTCAAGGCCAAAAGACAACGGTGTCGCGATCAAGTGAGGAGCAATCATGCAAAATTGAACAAGTGCAATTTTTTCGAAATGTGTTTTATATCATGTCTAGTTAATTGAGAGGTATATTACGCAGGCGTATAGAGCGAATTAACAGAAGTTGCCATGGCAACCGTTATTTTCTGCGCTAGTGCAGAAAGTAAACCATTTTCCGCACACCTGCCTGTTAAATGGGTCATTAATGGCCGCTATACATACATCGAAAGTAGCTATTTTGTAGTGGGTATGGCAAAAACATAGTTATGCTGCAAACTTCCATTGATTTTATTGTATTATCAAAATGAACAAAGTAGCCTCTGGTGATGTTTTATTTTGATTCATATATTTTGTTTGTGTTTGACAAGTTTAAGACAGGTATAATTTTTCTTTGAATATGTCAAAAAATATTTGAATTACTAACAAAGCATTATGTCATATCCTGAATTGGATTCAATATTTGTGTCCGGCATTAAAATGCTGCAAATTGATAATAAAGAATCGGTGCAAAATATTCGAAAAATGCTGGAAAATTGCTTATTAAAGAAATATGGCTCAGTGAAATATTTAGACGGTGTAGATGAAGAAACGGTAGAAAAAATACGTTTGAAAGAAGCTGAAATTTTAGAATTTTATAACAAGGTATGTTTACCTGATATAAATATAGATGATTTAATTGGTGAGGATTTGTGTTGTGTCGTTTGCCATCAAATAACGGTAATTGTTGGTAATCAATTATTGGAATGTTTGGAATGTCACGAATTGTATCATCAGAAATGCAACGATCCTCCAGTTAGGGACGATGAAGTTGGTGGCACGGTGTGGATTTGTAATAAGTGCACGTTGAAGAAGAATTTGAAAACCGATAAAGTTACTGAAAATATTAAAAAAAAATCTAAAAAATACGTAGTACCTGAGTTGCCTCTGACTAACAAAGCAAAAAAATCGAAGCGTTCTGATTCCAAGAAAAGTTCTTCGTCAGAACTGGTTTGTAAAAATAGTAACAAGAAACTTACATTCGTTAGTAAAAGAGCACCTGCTTTCCAAAATAATGAAAAGTACAGCTCTATTAAAAGTTATGTAAAGAAGCAAAAAAAGGAAACAAAAGTGGAATCTAGTATTAAAAAGAATATTTTCTCAAACAAATGAAATATTGTTGATTTGTTGCAAAAAATTAATTGATTAAATACAGAATATCTCAGAAAAACCAACTCCTGAACCCAAAAATAAGAAATTTTATATACACTTATGCCTCAAATTGCATCGTTTTTAAGCTACTCAGTATAGTCAACAAGAAAAATTGGAACGAATGAATGATTTAAAATTATAGATCACTCACTTATTAGCTTCTACCGACAGCGAAAAAGATTAAAGTTAAATTATAGATGTTCGAAAAAAGAAAACTTGGTTTAATTCGAAGTTTTGGACGCTGTGTACAATAATGCGACGCCATTTATTTCATTTAAAATGTTTTTGAGAGGCGGAAATTTATTTACTTGAGACACTAAGTTCTAAAAATAACGTTACACGAATGTAAAATAAAAAAAAATGCTTCTGAAAGTATAATCAATTTAATAAATAAAAAAATAAAAAATTCCTATTCAGAAATACCTACATCATATTATTTAAAATTTCGAGATATACAAATAGCTCAGGTTAACTTTTAACACTCTTTATCTTGGAAACTTTTTGATCTTATTATGGCCCGGGAATTAACTCTGTCATTAAGTCACGCTTTTGAGACACCTTGTATGTGATTTTCTCAGATTGAATAAAATAAAAGTTTAGTATTAGAATTATTTCATCGGACGCTGTTCGACAACTACGTTCCTGCGAATAGCTGGCAAGTACAATATTAGTTTCTTGGGGATATGCGTCACTCTGGGCGTAGATATAATAGTGTTAAAGGGGGAGAGTTGCATACTGAATCAACCATTCTACGTTGGGACCGTTTGCCGCCTCATAAAATATGAGTAATGGTCCCTTCGGTTTTCCTGGATCATTCATCCAAACTATTTCGCTGGAGATGGCTTCAAGTCATTGAAAGCACTTCTTTTAAGTGACCAGTGACTCATTTGAATATTTATGTTAGATTGCGTGGTATATTTTTCTTTGAAATGTATAAAAAATGTTTGGAATATGTATTTGTAAAATTAAATTATTAATACAATTCTGTTTTTTTTTTTTAACTTAAACTGAGACATCATGCCCTCTTTAATGTTAATATGTGGACCGATTTTGATGTGATTTTATTTAAAACAAAAAACAAAAGAAACATTCAATATAAATAATTACTGTTACATAGGTAAAAAAAATAATGTATTGTTATAGTGCAGTGGGTTCGTGGGTTCGTACCTTTCTATTTAGTTAGCGTAAAGAGTGTGAGGTTGAACCCATAAACCCAAAACAGATTGTTTTTCATTTTAAAGGACTCTTGCCAGGGGTTTTGAACATTTTTTATTTAATTTTAAATTTAATAGAAAAATTGCAATTTAATTCGAATAATATTTTGTTACTCTATAGTTTATAGTATTTTCAGTCAAATAGTAATCAAGTAATATACCTTCGCTCTGGAAAAGTTGTGTAATACTGTAGTGATTTTCAGGAAACGTATATAGAAATTCGTTTCAGGACGAGTGGTAAGAATGCATGTTCTGTGTCACCGTACTACAGCCAAAACGGCTGAACTGACTTTGAAAAAAAAACGATTGCTTGCGGGGTTAGTTTTTGTATCACAAATTCCAATTTCTTAAAATTTTGGTCGCTGATGACCTCAGCTGTTGATTATCTACAATCCGATGGGAATACATTTTCAAAAACTATTTTTAATCAAAATTTACTCAGCTTTGAATAACTTTTTAGCTGGGTTACAATTTTTTTCCCGCTATAGACTTTTTCAACAACTTAGCTACTAAATTTGCGTTTTTATGTAGGTAAGTAAGTGCTGAAATGAACGCTCTAGAACTACAAATACAATTTTCAACTTTGAATAATCTTTGAAGTATTTATGAGCTCAAAGAGAAAATATTTTTCAAAATAAATACCTCTAGGCTTTCTTGTTATTTTTTTTTATTTTGTTTTTTAATCATTTAATGAACAGTGACTATTTTCTATACGAAGTTTTATCTTTGTATTCAATGTGAGAGAAATAGCATAATTTCTTCTATTTATCGCTATCACGTAGAGGTATGCAAAAAATGTTTCTGTGGTCCGGTTGCGAACCACAGTCCACCAGCTGGTGACTCCTGGTGTAGGAGCAGATCCATTTCCGTGACAGTTTTTTTGAAGAAATTTTGGGAAATGTTTTATTTCATGAGATATTACATTCAGGTGAATAATTTCCATGTGGGCATACCTTATTCCGTTGCCCTTTATTTATGTGACGTATTCTCAAAATAACGGCTATTAAATTGTTAAAATTGTGTTGAACTTTAAATCGTAATTGTATTTTAAAGACCACCAACAGCTAAGGTTATTTGGGCCTAGCACCAATTCATATTTTCAATTCATTATTTTTTTTTAATAATAAATTGAAAATCCAGTTGACACTTTTACCAGCTCTCGGGCTAGAACTCGGGAACTGGGGACTTGTAATAGAGGAACCATAGCAACGCCAAGTAAACAACAGCGCCGCTACACTCTCGGCTATTCTCAAGCCCTTTGAACTTTAAAGGTAGTTAACTTTCAGTGGATACTTAAGTCATTCAATTGAAGATCAACATAAAAAATAAAAATATAAAAGTTTATTAAGAAATTAATACAAATAATATTATTGAAAAACACAAAATGTAAAAAAAGATATGTTGATACTGTATTTTATAGTATGTCGTGTACGGTTACGATGTACGGCTAAGATATCAAATCATCTGAAACTATAACTGACGTACAAAAACAAAACACGAAGATATAACGAACAAGTGAAGAACAACCAACACGAATATAGCAATAGGGCTGCGAAACCGATAAAATAATGGATATTATAGCGCTATAGAGTTTGTACATACGTGCATTTTTAAAATTTTTTTACAGATAATAAAGTTAAATATGAAATCCATACTTCTACGTATAACTAATATAATAACGCTGAAAAGTTTGTGTGTTTGTTTGAAAGCGCTAATCTCAGGAACTACCAGTCCGATTTGAATTTTTTTTTTGTTAGATAGCCCGTTTATTGAGGAAGGTTATAGGCTATTCGAGTTTTTTTTTATTCAACCCCAAAGCGAAACGAGTGAGAGGATTTTTGCTGTGTTTTTCAGAATCAGAACGACAAGGATAATATTTTGTAAAAATATTCAATGTTAAAACTGAATAACCCTGTATAGTGTATATATGTACTTTTTATGACGCGCCGGTTGACTCGATCCTGACAAAAAATACTGTGTACTTTAAATGATTCATTTTCCTGAGCGTAGTTCCTTCAATTATCCGCGAGAGGCAGCACTTGTGGTAGGTACAAACATTGTTTATTTCCCATTAGTGTCGTGTCATTTTAGTGGTATAACTTAATTATTAAATTAATATTATTATTAAATAATTCAGTTTTACCACTAAAATGACACGACGCTAATGGAAAATAAATAATGTTTGTACCTACCACAAGTGCTGCCTCTCGTGGACAGTTGAAGGAACTACTCTCAAGAAAACGGCTCATTCAGGAACTAAGTTTGATCAAAATTCTGGAACCAAGTGTTTCTGTTTAGGTATCATACAAAATACCCAAGAGAACGAAATTACAATTTTATATTTTAGTATTGTTAAAAACTTGACATCCCTACATTGGTATATCTTTCGATTTCCCAAGGCTAAAAGTTCCTTTTAGTTGACTAGCGCTGCGGCTTCGGGACTCTCTTACTTCGACTTTTAACTTGATTTCTATCCCATTTCTTTATTTATATTTGGATTGACAGTTATATGATTTTTTTTCTTTTCCAAATAAATTTTGTTTTTTGCCGATGTTTTCAAAAATTTTTATATCTTTGAAAACTAATGATTAAATGAAAAGATATATTGTGGAATATACTTTTGGAATGTTGGTATTTAAAGTTCATATTAATGATCTCATTGCTATTAATATTGCTTTATTTAAATATGTAATTTCATAAATAATGAATATCATAATATTAGGTATATATAATTAACTTTATTCTTATATTCATTTTGTGTATCGTGTTCGATAAATAGAAGAATGCACTTTTGAAACAGCAATACATGATTATTTTCTTCATATCATTTGGAATATCAGCTTACTGCTTATTTTAAAAACATGTTTACGAAGTCTTCATTAACTGAGAAATGTTCTCCATGTTATATTATAGGTATCTATACAGCGTTTATTCATATACATGGTGGCCGATAAATCAAAGTAATATTTTAGAACGGTGTAATCTCAAATGAACTGAATATATTATTGATCTACATTTTTCATACTCGATTATACGTCAAATTGATAGTCAGATCAAATAAAAAATACTTATGCTTGATTGCAGAAAGCCTTGTCAAAAAATTTGATTTGACAATGAGCTTAGATTGTGGCCACATATATTTCTCCATAAGAAAAGCATTGTAGAATTTTAAATCGATCCTGATCGAAAAATTATTGATCGATTGAAACGATATTTTTTAAAGCTGTGTATAGGTACATGTATTTAACATAGTTTTTTGTACAATTTCCACTTCGAAACATTTTTCTACACATTTTGATCAAAATTTAGATTTTAAAGCTATCTTTCTCTATGTAGTAGATCAATCATTTGTTTTTGTGTGAGTACAATTTAATTTTCTACATGAGACAAAGAGTTTCACAGCGACATAAGACGGCTACACTACTGCATGTATACAAACTGTAATTATATTATCAATAAATTTTTGGACAACGTTTTGTGCAATCGAGAATTAGTCTATGTAAAAATTTTCCCTTCAGTAAGCGACCTATTCCCATAAATTATAACCATAATACAGTGAACAAGTGAGTTAAACTACATTATAGTGAGTAGACCGTCGCGTCGCGTCGTTGCTTCTAATAGCAAGCGCCAACCACAGCCTGTAGTGGCTGGTAAACAAGATTAGTGTAATCACGGGAAAAAACCATGTTTATCATTTGTAATTCATAAGATTGGTATTCCGAGGGACGCGATGTATAAGTAGTTTTTGTAACAATTATTTTTGATCATTTTGTATTAATTGTAGTCTGAAGAAAAGACTGTGTTTTATGTACGTGTTTCTCTTCTCGTGGTTTCTTGTAACTCGAGATGTGCAACCCGAGAGCACTGTTGTAAGATAAAATACTAACGACTATACACATTACACAACAATGCCTACCAACACATATTCAATACAGATAGATATGTTTAGAAATGTTTCTTCGAGTAGTTGTTGTTTAACTAGAACTTATAGATACTAGAATATTGAAACTAGACAGAAGTATTATTCTATTTATTAATAACTTTTTTCGTGCATGTCAGTATACTTAAAGAGAGGTTAGATAGACGGACTTCAGATTATTCATATATGTAATACTACTATATCACCAGCTTGAGAGAGAGAGATACGTCGCCGACAGTAGAGTGTAGACGATCATTTCTCTGTCGCACAGCCTTGGATATGTAATACGGGCATAAACATAGCATGCGTGCGGTTACACAAGTAAACGACACGTCGCTGTCTCGCCGGACATGCGCGTTGTACCCAATTTCAATCTAGCATCTCTCAGCGCGCTTTGCTCTTACAGGCGAGGATAGGACATTGGCGAGATAGGAGTATTACATATATGAGATTATTATAGATGTTCGACGACTGATGAAGGTGAGGTTATATAATCAAAATAGAATGAATTCAACTTCTGTATGCTGTAGGATACAAACTAGATTTGAAGATAGCGGAAAGTAGATACCTATATCTCAGAATCAATATTTTAGTACATAAAAAAAAATTGTACTTTAAATATTTTCACATAACAACTAAATGGCCAAACTACGTCAAATTTTTTCCGGTTAATATAAATCGTATAATAGCCTAGAAGCATGAAGTAAAATGTGATTTATATTGAAAATTAGCACAAAACCTGTTCACTGACTTAATTAGGTGCATATAATATAAAACATATTGTGTTACGTATGCTTCTTAGTAGTATCACTAAATCATTTAGTTTAATATTTTTTTTGTATTTAATTATTTAGTTTTTATGTGAAATCTCAACTTTGTACTTGAAAATAATATAAATTCTGAAATACTTGTCGCTATTCTTCAAACCTTTATCTGTATCATATAACAAACAAATGTAAAATTTATTAAATATATTCTGAAAAACACGGAAATAAGGGTGCTTTGATATAGTTGAATGTACCTATAACTTAAGCGTAAATAATTTTTTTTGCAAAAGTTTTATAGCAACATTTTTTGTTTACCTATATATACCTATATTTTCATATACAAACTTGCATGATTTTATTAAACTCTAAATCTATAGTTCATTATAAAATGAATTCTAAAGAACAATGGTTTTTTATTTCAGTGTAAATATAATCTAAAACCTACTTATTCTATTCCACGTCCCATAGGAATGACATTCTTTACATCTCACACAAAACAAAACTTCTGAATTTTTCATAAAGCCAGTCTGAATCTCGTGGGCTTTATTTTTTTTTTCAAAGTGCTTGTGCAGTTTAACAGATACGCTCAAAAGACAAGCTACTTTTTGTTCTTTTCTCTCTTTGGTGTCATTTATTTTCAGCAATATCACCTAATTTAAATATATCACACATATATTTAAGATATTACAGCTTACAAAACTTTTAGTAAAAAATTGTATTGTAAGAAATTCTCATGGGGATTATGAGAAATTTATTAATTTATGCTAAAAGGTTTCTGAGTTTCAATATATGTATAGTAGATCCTGTCTGAAATTACCATTTTCGGTTTCTAAAAACGATGGTCGTTGAAGACAGATGACCAATGTAAAAATATTAAATTAAATTATTGTAAGAAATCCACACATAGCAGAGATTAGACTAACTAAATATAAATTTAATGATTATTTTGTTAATAATTTTGATATAGAACCATACAATTTCTAGGGTTCCATAGGTTGGAACCCTATTGCTCCCACAATTCTGTCTGTCTGTCACAGTCTTCTAGTAACTAAACTATAAGTTCTACAACAATGAAATTGACATAAATTATGTAAGCTCAAATCCAGACAAATGGATTTATCCAAGTGTGAAAGCTTTCACGGCCGACAGTGTTCCAAGTCTTCATGGTTTCCGGGCTTGTAGGCCGTGGTCCGGTGGTATTTCTACCTGACGTTTCGTCTACAACTGCGGTAGACATTCTCAAAGGCGATGTGGCAGCGGTCGAAGTGTCCTCCTTGGCGGTTCACAGGTCAGTGTGACCCGCCAAGGAGGACACTTCGACCGCTGCCACATCGCCTTTGAGAATGTCTACCGCAGTTGTAGACGAAACGTCAGGTAGAAATACCACCGGACCACGGCCTACAAGCCCGGAAACCATGAAGACTTGAAATGGATTTATATTTAAGGAAATCCTATATACATCGATATATTTAGTAGATCTCATTGACTAGCAAAACAGTATTTTTCAACACTCTGTTTCTGGGTTTTTAGCATTGAAATACAAATTATTGTTTCAGTGGTTTGTAGATAATATTAGTAGCTAATATAAACGCACGTTCATAAAATTATGACGTAATATTTAAATAGAGCAAAAACGATATTTAGCGGGCGGGACTAACATAAATATTTCAATAATTATTTTTTAAATAACCTTTTTATAGGTTTGTGTAGTTTTAGGTTTGAATTTATTAGAATGTATGCAGGCAATATATATCTTGTAAGAGTTTTTATTTTAGAGGCTTCTTTTGATATTATATTGTAATATAAAGAACGTTTGCTAGATGCATTTCTTTATGACGAATATGTAGTAAGTTCTTTTGTAACAAAGGCAAAAAGAAAGCCAGTAACTGTTTTCTAATAAAACAGTGCCGTGTTATAATAATTTTCTTTTAAAGTTGGAAAACTTATCTTAGAAAAGATTAACTCTTTAAAATGAAAATATTTATTTAATTTCAAGATTCGGCAAGCAGATTATCAATCCAAATTAAACACACCCTTCAGTAATTCACAATCCGCAAACTAGTGCTTTCATTTTGTAAGTTCGGCCGCTTAAGAAGTACATTTTGAAGAGTTAAATATCGATTTTGAAACGATAATTTTTTTAGTATTTTTAGAGCCAAAAAAAGTTTAAATTCTAAATGGTTCGAATGTGTCCATCTTTCGTGAGCTTAAGCATTCCAATATGGATATTAAAATTTTATTTTAATCGATAATTCTTTAAAAATTTATTGCGCGAATACACAGTACACACACATACTATAATTATATTTCCAAGAATGATGCCGGGCTTGATAATGGCCGAACGTGTAGCAGCGCTGTTGTTTATATGGCGTTGCTATGGTTCCTTTATTACAAGTCCCCAGTTCCCGGGTTCTAGCCCGAGAGCTGGTAAAAGTGTCAATTGGATTTTCAATTTATTATTAAAAAAAATAATGAATGAAAATATGAATTAGTACTAGGCCCAAATAACCTTAGCTGTTGGTGGTCTTTAAAAACACACAAGAATGATGCCAAACTGTTCAGAATGATATAAAAGATCGAAATGTTATGAATCGACCTTTACAACTCGTCATACGACCAACGCCAATATAGTTTTTGTATATAGGCAAATACAATAAAAAGTACTGACACGCCGGTTATTTCTTTAGTTTTTCTTCCGACCCCTCAGGAAATAATAGCATCCCGAATATGTAAGACACATGAAAGACATCGTAGGGAGTGCGGTATGAACGAGACATCCAGAAGCAGAACCCTTGTTGGCGGGATAATAACGCTGTGCTCTGCATAAATATGTAAAAGGATCGTTTTAGATATTTTATTGAAAAGTAGATGAATCCGTTTTGAAGACAACAGATTTCTTTTATTCAAAGCCCAAATACTATTAGATTTGTTAGCAGAACACACAGTGAGTTGAGATCAATTTCATACGAATTACTATTGACCAATTGAGTGAGGTCCCACTTTAACTCGACCGTTCAGAATTTTGTTCAGTTTGTTTACCTGTCATGTTGTTCCACGGTTACGGCCAATTGCTTGAAAAAAATAGGGTAAATAAATTATTTTGAAATCAAAATTATAATTTTGCTAATTGTGATAGCTTATTAAAATGTTAACTAAAGCAGTTGTCACAAATGAAAAAAATAATCTATGCTATAGAGTATAGTTAAAATAAGTATATAATAATGCAAACATTGATATGCGGAATTACTTTGTATTCAAAATTATTATTGGATTCATAACTTTCATGCGTTAATTTTTGTGTTGTTTGTTGCTAATTTTAGGTCAGAGTTGCACGTATTTAAAATTCTATAAGATTTGGCTATGATCTCACTTTAATAAATAGATATACCTATTTTAAATTATAGACGCTCTACAACAGACTTAATAAGTAGTTAAAGTCAACGCGTGCATTACGTGTTTGATATCTATAACTCTCTTGTTAACATCTATCACTTGGTAGTAAAAATACGTCAGAATTGCGGTGCTTCATTTCCATTATTATGCATGATACGCGTTTGCTCACACAATTACATGCAGCTAATTCAAATGAACTTGTACAGCGGAGCGAACAACAATAAATTATCGCATTTCCATTATCAACAGTGGAACAATATACGAATGAATCACATAATATACGCACATTCAGCTCGGCCTTGCGTCGACCGCCTCTGACACCGCCCGACCACTTGTCTATTTCCATTAAATTATGGAACCCAACACCCGTTGCGCTATAGGCGCCTCCAACTTGTCTATCTTCCAATTAATATCCAGTGCCTTCATAATTAAACTAATCTATTATTGTACTGATATTTACCTGCGGCTTCGTTTGCGTTAATGTTTTTTTTTTTGACAGAAAACTTATCTTACCTTAACGATGACATTTAACAGATGACCTGTAAAGTAGTATATAAAAATATCCAAGCGTTAAATTATTAGTAAAATTCAGCAGTCACTGACCGAAGTAAGTATATATATTATTACTTCAGCTAATGGCAGCCATGCATAATTATTGTCCTACGACTAGTGATGGGACTCGAGTGAGATTTTTTCACTCGAGTCACTCGCCTGTACAAAACGAGTCACTCGAATGCCACTCGAGTCAAGATAAGACTCGAGTGACAATTTCTTCACTCGAGTGAAGATATAATTCGAGTCACTCGAGTGACAATGTAACTCGAGTCATTTTCATTTTTTTCTACATACAGGCTGGTCATAATAATGAGTAACCACTAACCGCATTTAGTGTAGCACTCACTCATTTTAAACACGAACTATTAGCAAACAGCTTTACAGTTTACACAAACATTTAACAAATAACTCAAACTATGTACTGAATTTCAAATGAAAGATTAAGGCATGTATTTTGTATGTCATACATCGGCTAAGCAGTAAGCATGTCTTAACTTTTACTTCTCACTCGAGTCACTACAGGCCAGTCGAGTGTTCCGAGTCAACTCGCCAATCGAGTAGATCTAGCCGATTTGAGTCTCTCGACGATTCGAGTTGGCTCAAGTCACTCGAAAGTCGAGTAAAATAAAAACCACTCAAGTGAAACAACTCGAGTCCCATCACTACCTACGACTCGTCTCGATAGAGCTAATTCTCGTTTAGATAATTCAATATTTGTCAATTCTAGTTAAAGGTTACAGTGTAACTTCTTATCAAAGTTTTGGAATTAGAATAGTTCCCTAAGATTTATGGTGACGTTTCATCAACTGAAAGAGTTAATTGAACCTATTCATATTTTCAATTTATTTTTTAATAATAAATTGAAAATTACACTCTCACGTGTATTTGATTTTTTAAATTATAAAGTATTAAAGATTAAGTACTTTTCTTTTTATCATATCGCTGAATCAACAATAGATTAGTTATTCCACAGTCTTGTCGAGATTTCTGAAAGCTTGTTCTTGTTTTCGTGAAATCTTGAATATTTAATTGCAATATTGTCTTAGAATTCAAGGCGAGAAAAATTGATAATCTATTTTCGGCGGCAACACTAACTTTAAAGTGAACAGCCTTTACTTTTCATATTGGTATGAAGTAAATCCACAACAATTTGTTACTGTTCAATAAAATATATCCCCACAAATATAGGTAATTCGACAAAATAATACTATAATATAAGCAACATTCATGCCACGTTAGTATATATTGTAGAGTAGGGTAACGTACAGTAGTCTGAATTGGTGTTCTTCACAGCTTTTGTTTGTCACACAGAAACGTTGAGGCGGTGGTCGGTGGGGTTCGCAGATATAAACGACTTAGAGCGTAGGGCACCCATTGCAGACGGCCCAGTTAAAGCCCACAATTTCTAACTGTGGCAACCACTAATTGGTTTCCGGGATTCCGGGTTACCCATTCCTTCGTGTACTGAAGCCAAGCTACAGTACGGCCGCTATATATATATATTACATAATATATATTATAATGTAGATGTTACATCGTCTCACACTTGGCAACATTACTTATACATTAAGTACTGGTGGTTCACAAGGTCACGACGCAGTGTAGGTATTTGATAAGGGTGTGTCTAGACTAGACGTGGAATGTTATTGCACTGATAATAACAAATACTCACGTTGAGTTAGTATCCATTTCATAATTACCAAATTTAAAAATTTGTATGGGATAATTGATAAATTTATATTTCAAAAAGTAAATGGCGAAACTAGCTCTGAGGCCTGTGGAATAACCTGCGCCAAATTCGTAAAATCTATAATAAATAAATAAAATATAGACGACAGATTGGTTGAGGCTCTCGCAGCCAGTTGATGAGCTGGTGTTGTCCTGCAGATTCGGGTCTATATTGCTTCCTAACGTTTCGCTAGCACGAGTGGCGAGCTTCTTCAGAGGTCCTTCCATCTCCGATGCTGGATGTAGAATGACAAATTCTCAGGCGCAGGTTGTATTTATACCTGTGTGTAGGGGGCGGAGCTTGTTCCGCTTCGGTTGACCTTGTGATATCGTGCTACCGAAACGTTAGGAAGCAATTCCAAACAACGACGGCCTATTGACCCGAATCAGGACAACATCAGCTTAAAATATAGACGGTTTTAATAGTTTTAAATATAAATTAAACAAGTTTTAAGAGAAAAATGTTTCTATAATGTCAATGAATTTATTGTTTAAGTATATTTGAATGTGGCGATGTAATGCACTGACACGTCAATCCGGTAATTTTTTTTGCTACATTTGACAATAATATATTATTATTATTACAATGAATTTAACGATCACCTGTACATATACCGGTTCGTATCTCAGCATCATACACAGTTGGACAAGTGATATTGCACTACTGTACGAATCCCGTATAAAGCACCACTACCGAAACACTAGTGGAATAGTGTAGTGTGTTAGTAGTGTAGGTATAGGTTGGCATTACTGCTGCTGTATATATATCTGTATGTATGTACTTGCATAGAGAGCGGGATGGAAGGCCGGTGCGAGAGCTAGCTGAGAGCCTGAGAGGCAGACAAGCAAGCAAGCATATAAGAGCTAGCGAATTTAATGAAAGCCAGTTAATTGGAATGGATGTGGCATTAAAATGGATCAGTAGCTACCTTAGGAAGAGCTGCTCTGAGCTTATTGCCACCACTAACACTACCGACTGCACATAGCGTCCCGTCAATTGGTTGTATTTCTTGTGCGTTTGTCTTGTGTTTTAACAGGACTGTGTTGTCCGAACAAAAGAAAAATTATCTCTTACGGGTTAATTGGTCATTGACCATTCGTTGGAAATATTTCTGACTGATTTTTCAACAACTGGAATATATACGTTCATTTATGTTCCATCAGTTTTATTTTATGTTCCATCACTTTTAAACACAATCACTTGTTTTTTGTCATTTGCCTGTTATACATCTAGTATTGCTTCCATGTTTCGTAAAAAAATTCACAGATTTCGCAATCCTTGCAACCATCGAGGACATTGGAAATGATAACAGCATATATGAAACATAATTAACTGTTTATTATACACACAATATTTATCAATGCACTGTTTAGTTTTGTCAGGAATAACCCTATTTTTCTTCTGTTATATACGCGTTCACTTTTGCTTGATTACTTAACTTTTAAATGGATTTTTCTACAGTATTTATTAACATTTGCTCAAAAATAACACCGCAGATCGTTGCAAATACCTCTCAATTAACTAGACATGATATAAAACACATTTCGAAAAAATTGCACTTGTTCAATTTTGCATGATTGCTCCTCACTTGATCGCGACACCGTTGTCTTTTGGCTTTGAACGAAAACTCGTAACTCTGCCCCCATATACGAACATAAACATTTCCAATGTTAAAAATGTATGGTGTCCGAGATGGTGTCAAATTGTGACTGTACTACCCTCAAAACGTAAATAAAAGCGGTTTCCTGCATAGCGATTGTGTTGGTGAAGTTTCTTTAGTTCGCAATAATTGCCAAAAAAATATACCGATTTGAATTACTTTTTTAATGTTTGTATCAGAAAGAACCTCAGGCATGTTGTTTTTTGGTGCCTGTGGGATCCGCAATTTTGAACATATTTTTCATAACAAGAGATTTCTTAACAATTCCTCTGAAATTAATCAATAAAAATTAATTTGGGAAATGATTTTAGAATATATGCAAAGTTTTTCCATGTCTGTATTTAAATAATGGTAAAAACTCTCTTTGGTATATTTTGAATGACAATTTTGACTTTTTGTTTAATTAAAGTAGGATATTTGGTAAAAGCCGCCAAATAAATAAATATATTTTTTATTCATAACATAGGTAAATATTATTACAAATAAATGCTTGTTTGCATTACTGTTAGTAACACCCACTGAATGACGTAACGTTAGGATGAAAAAATCAATGGTTCCTAACAGTAGTGCAAACATAAGCATTTATTTGTAATAATACCTATTTATGTTTTGAATAAAAAATATATTTATTAATTTGGTTGCTTTTTCCAAATATCCTACTTATTACTAACATCATCCGTATTGGGATCTGCCAAATGGGCATATGACATCTGGTGGTAAAAAATTTTAGTCGAATAAGGGAAAAACTCACACGCTAATAGTGTAAATTTATCATGAAATTGTTTATTACAAAAATAAAACGAGTAAAATAAACAAAAAGCTTATCGAAAATGGAAACCGTGACGTTTTCTAATATCATGGCGTTAAACACTATGAGTTATTATCCTGTAAAACTTTGATGACCAGTCCTATACTTCCCACCTAGTAAATATTTGCAAAAAATAAACACTCTTTTTTTATTCTTTGAAAAAAAGCATGGCCCTCTTTTTTGTTTAGTGATCTACTGATGGCTAGCTTAATATAGCAAAAATCATGGTTACCTTGATTTACGTACAATTTTTATTTTTTTTAGTAAAATATTTTTTTTCTCGAAAACTGTACATTTTAGAGAAAAAAAATATTTACATTTTTTTCATATTATAACATCTAGAATTCATTTATATTTTTTTACCTATGTTAATACGTGACATTGAGAACGTTTTTTTTAACATCTCAGGATCCACTGAACCGATTTGATTCAAAATCTAATCAGATCTAAGTTAAAGGCTGATAAACACAATAGAAAAATCGGCATGGCCGTATGTTGTTACGTTTTTAGGATATCGAAGGCGAAAAATTGACCACATACACACACACACACATACAGACATCAGTTAGAAAATGATCTTAAACGATTGCTAGGGTCTCAAAACGTGAAGATCTGTTAAAATCTCGAAATATTTTTTTTCGGACTAAATCCATTACTTCCCTACGATAGTAAAGGTGCGAAGTAATTATGTGTTTATATTTTTTTTAAATATAAAACGATAGCAACTAATAAAATTTTTCCATTGCTTCCACCATGTTTTTAAAGCCTTTCCCATTTGACAGATCCCAATTAGACTCATCTACAATTTTGTTCAATGTAGGTACCGTGAGTAGGAAAATATTAAAAATCGCTGTCCTACTATAGAGATTTCCCTACTCTACTAATTTGAAACGGCACGGTCCTGTGCTGAAATACACGTCGTTTAGGTTAAGGAAGACGGTACTTAACCGTACGGTGAATGAAAGTGACACCTAAATGCCGTTAACACGGATTGTCGTAGGTACTTGTTCAAATATGCCTTCCACTGGCACTGTCGTAAAGGACAGAAGGCACTCACTGTCAGCTTGCGAAACTCGTTTCCAACTTTAACATTGTTTACAATCAATTTATGCGAAAAATACTTTCATCAGTTTAACCAGTGCGCCATTCAACTTTATTGCAATGATATAAAAGAGAACTTGTGGTTGAAAAGCAAAGGCTATTGCTATCTATTTATTAGTGGTCTTGCCTTAACTATGGTGTAGGTCAGGGATCGGCAACCTGCGGCTTGCGAGCCGCATGCGACTCTTATGATGTCAAGATGCGGCTCTCCAGTTCCATGCGCAAATATTAATAATTATATTATTTTATTTTCAAAACTCATACTTATACTGCAAAAAAACTTTAAACAGGATAAAAACACTCAACAGAGAACAGTGAGAATAGGCGGAGTAAAGAGTATACAAATAGCTGACATTTTTTAAATGTGGCAACACTGTTCTATTTGTTTAGTTATTGGTGCACTGCGTCGTCAACGGTCGCAGTCAGAACTTTTTTCGATCAAAAAGTAAATATTATTCAATAATTATAGTTATATTATTTGATTACTAATTTTATTATCTAAAATACTTTAATATGTTTTGTGCGAAACATGTGTATGTTTTTATATGAATAAATATTATTTCATATTTAAAGTTATTATTTTAAATCAAAAATCAAATTTATATACCTAATCCTAATCAAATACCATAATATTGAAATAAAAATGTTAGTGGCTCTTTAAAAACTGGGAAATGTTGTAAATTGTAAATTTTGGCTCTTCCGTCTCAAAAGGTTGTCGACCCCTGGTGTAGGCAAATACACTAATATGTAACTGTAATAATTTTTTAAACAATAATTGTATTAAGCAATTTCAAAAATGATACCAAATCGTTCCGAGATTTTATGGTTCGAGGCCTAGGTCCCGCCATCCAAACAACACCGTATAGGTACAGTGCCTATACGGTCTCGGAACAATTTGGTACCATTTTTGAAATTGTTTAATACATTATTATTGTTTAAAAAATTATTAAGTTACAAGTATAAAACCACCGTTCTTCATTTAAGCAACGCTTATTAAACTTAATGTATTGTTTCGAAGATACATAAGACGATAGAAGTTTTTTTACAAAAACAATATCTTATTACATAAACACAGTAAAGCATTTTAATCTACAAAAATTACTGAAAATTAGGTACTAGCACCAGCTAGGATGCATGCATCCTCCGCATTGATTGTCGAACTCTTAAAAGAAACGAAAACATGTTTCAGAAAAGCTATTGGGTTCGATCTACTCGACAACGGGAAAAAAATTTCTCTTATAGAACTTGTACCATTTAAAGTGGCAGGCCATAGTTATATTTTTTTAATGCTACGCCCAATATTTTTTTTAAATTATGTATTTTATTAATTTGTGCCTATTTTAAATAAGTTTTGAATGTTGTTTATTCAATTTTATAAAATTGATTATCTAAGTCTTTCAAAATTTATGCAAATAGTGTATCTGTCTATATACTAGGCTGGGTCAAAAAAATCAATTATTTTTTTTTTACAAGTGACACGGAAAAATAGGTTGCTAGACACCTTAAAAAAATTCTCACCAAATATGAGCTCTTAATTTTAATAGGAAGATCCTCCGCATCACAGTTTTTTATTTTTTCCTCAGTCCAATAGACAAAAATTCATACCTCATCATTAATTGATTGTACAGAAAAATGTTTTAAGAGAATTTTGTGGTAAATTTAATGCTCTACAAAAAAGGTATCTTATATTTTTTCCGCAAACCTCACCATTTGAAAGATATTGAAGATTTAAGTTTGATTATTTTAAGACAAATTTCATTTTTGTTTATGAATTTTAATAACTCGACAATAAATGACTATTATAAATCTTCAATATCTTTCAATGGTGAGGTTTGCAGAAAAAATATAAGATACCTTTTTTGTAGAGCATTAAATTTCCTACAAAATTCTCTTAAAACATTTTTCTGTACAATCAATTAATGATGAGGTATGAATTTTTTTCTATTGGACTGAGAAAAAAATAAAAAACTGTGATGCGGAGGATCTTCCTATTAGAATTAAGAGCTCATATTTGGTGAGAATTTTTTTAAGGTATCTAGCAACCTATTTTTCCCTGTCACTTGTAAAAAAAAATAATTGATTTTTTTGACCCACCCTAGTATATACAATGCATAGATAAATACGATAATAATTCGTATGCTAAAGCTTCAACAGTTTTTTTCAAATCACTATTTTGAAGAACCTAATTATCACAAGAACTCACATTTAACTCTATAATATAATGTAACTACACGTTCTTAGCGTACGTCCAGCTGAAATGCAGTCACGTACTGTGTAAAAGGACTTTAATATAATAATATTTTCTGCAGTATGAAACCTTATTGGATGTAAAATAAATAAAACGTTTTGGAAATTGGGACATTGTATGTGAACAATGATTACAATACTAGGAAAACGTTCGTGCCCACACAAACATACATACCGAGTTGTCGACTATGCAGCTGTATGTGTGTGGTCTATGCAAGCTTTGAGTACGGGACTATGTGTACGAGATTGCTTAGTCCTACAAGGTTTCACATTCTCCTTTCCTTCTGTTCGCCTTTCCAATGGAGTACGTCGTTAGCTTTGCTATTCTTTCTAGATTCAGTTGTCAATTCGTGCCAGTCTGATACAGGTGTGTCAAATGCTTCCTACAGTTTATTGATACAAAGAGGACAACCATTTTTTTAACACGCTTATATTAGCTTCACCTGTATGCGGGCTTGCTTGCTTGCTTGTTTGTCAGTTTGTAACCGACTTCTTTGAACTTGATTTTTACCAACTTTGAACGGTCAGATTTAGTTTAAACTTTGTTGACTTATCAAGGACCGACGACAATACAATAATTCAATAAGTTTGTCCCATTATCCTGACCAGGATCTCCAGGACTAAAAAAAAAAAAGCAAAAAATTTCAGATTGAACTGAAACTTTGCACACTTATCAAGGACCGACTACAATACAATAATTCTTTATCCCATTATCCTGACCAGGATCTCCAGGACTAAAAAAAAAAAAAGCAAAAAATTTCAGATTGAACTGAAACTTTGCACACTTATCAAGGACCGATGACAATACAATAATTCAATAAGTTTGTCCCATTATCCTGACCAGGATCTCCAGGACTAAAAAAATAAATAAATTATAATTTAAAAAAACTAAAAAACACGCTTTAATGAACTAAAAGTAAAAAATAATTAATTTTATTGTAAAAAAGCGTGGGGTGCTTTGTATCATATTTTCATACTACCCCACGCTTTTTTACAATAAAATTAATTATTTTTTACTTTTTAGTTCATTAAAGCGCATTTTTTAGTTTTTTTAAATTATAATTTATTTAATGCGCTAGTGGCAAGTAAGGTATGCGCCAAACGTTTACATGTTTTATTCGTCAGATGGCGCTAGTGGCAAGTAAGTTATGTGTCAAACGTTTAGAGATTAACGGTTTGTGTTCAGTCATTCTTCATTTATCCATTATTAAGGAATAAATTATTAAATATACCTATAATATTATACAAAACTGCGATTTAGTCGTTAAATGATGTATGATATATAGTACTGACATTTGAATGACACATAGGTACCTCACTTGCCATTGGCGCCATCAGGTGGTAGAAAAAGTCTGGTATAGCCTTCTCTTACTGATTTATCAATCTCTTTACAGCTAAAACTACTTACGATTAAATTACGTTTTCACAGTAATTAGGATGACGCTTGAGGAAACTTGAAGTAAATAACGAATATTTATTTGTTTAGTAGTACGATAAACATATTAATGTTTTATGTCACAAGAAAATAAAAAAATCATGGGTCTGTGATCTTCAGTTTACGGAATTTCGTGAACCTGTTCACCAACTTGCCACTCAGCTTCCAATATTGTTGACCCAAAATTGGAAAAAACAACAGAAGTTATTTGCTTGTTTTCTCATGATTTTCGACATTTATGAAACTGAATTTTCCCAGCCTACAGGGGACGGAGGTGTTCTGACCGTAAACCCGTTTATATACGTCATTTGGTCTGTAGGCCGTATCTAGCGGAAAACCGAAATAAACAAATAAACAGAGCCAAATTCCAAACGGTCGTGTTAAAGCAAGACCTTCGCCCTTCGTTCGTTCAGTTAACAAAATAGGTAAACAAAACTTCTTTTGTGGAGGGTCGATTCCCAGTTTGGAACAAATTGGACTAGTGTCTTGAAAAAAATATATTAGGAATTTCTATTTTAACATTGGAAATGTTTATGTTCGTATATGGGGGCAGAGTTACGAGTTTTCGTTCAAGGCCAAAAGACAACGGTGTCGCGATCAAGTGAGGAGCAATCATGCAAAATTGAACAAGTGCAATTTTTTCGAAATGTGTTTTATATCATGTCTAGTTAATTGAGAGGTATTTGCGACGATCTGCGGTGTTATTTTTGAGCAAATGTTAATAAATACTGTAGAAAAATACATTTAAAAGTTAAGTAATCAAGCAAAAGTGAACGCGTATATAACAGAAGAATAATAGGGTTATTCCTGACAAAACTAAACAGAACATTGATAAATATTGTGTGTATAATAAACAGTTAATTATGTTATCATTTCCAATGTCCTCAATGGTTGCAAGGATTGCGAAATCTGTGAATTTTTTAACTTATTACAATCTTTCCCACTAACAGTCGCTGTATTCTTGTCCAGGATATTACTATGCCTTTTGGGGCTTGAGAATAGCCGAGAGTGTAGCGGCGCTGTTGTTTACATGGCGTTGCTATGGTTCCTCTATTACAAGTCCCCAGTTCTCGGGTTCTAGCCCGAGAGCTGGTAAAAGTGTCAATTGGATTTTCAATTTATTATTAAAAAAAAAAAAAAAAATAATGAATTGAAAATATGAATTGGTGCTAGGCCCAAATAACCTTAGCTGTTGGTGGTCTTTAAAATACAATTACAATTACTATGCCTTTTGGTGGGAAAGAGTATATGTAGTGCAATTTTGAACTTATTTACAGAAGTTATTATCTGGAAAAAATTTTAGGAAGAATCATTTCATTGAAAATAATTTATTGTTAGAGTTTCCGATCAGCCATATCGAACAAAGACGAGCATATATGTAAGTAAATGGGATGCACTCGTCTTTTTTCACCTAGTGTCGTGTCGGCTTGATTTATAAGGTAGTAGGCGAGTTTGTGATCATGGCTTTCGAAGAGGTTACGCCTATTGATAGTCTTTCAGGGAATTGACTGAATGTCCTTTTTTACCTAAAAAGAGAGTAATTTATTTTTAACTAATAGTTTTAGAATCAAGATCGATGATGTCGTGGAGAAATAGATTTGCTCACAAAGTCAGCCGCGATACCGTATCTCATCAACCATACAGACTATCTCATTATGCGCCAATAAAAAACTGGGATTTAGTTTTTATCTGTTCTGCGGTCGGAAGAAATTCAATTTAAAATTGCATTTAAATTAAATGTTGACAGTTTAAAAAAAGTGTTTAAGAAAGATAAATTGTTAGTCTGATGTTTAAGAATGAGGTTTCAGTGGTTTTAAAAACGTATCTAATACCTACCTACTAAAATGTTAACCATGAATTATAACTTTGAAATTTATTTTATCAACTAAATGTTTTCGTAACTATAATTACTTCCCACCTAGCTACTATGGTAGGGAAGTAATGGATTTAGTTCGAAAAAAATATTTCGAGATTTTAACAGATCTTCACGTTTTGAGACCCTAGCAATCGTTTAAGATCATTTTCTGACTGATATCTGTATGTGTGTGTGTATGTGGTCAATTTTTCGCCTTCGATATCGTAAAAACGGAACAACAATACGGCCATGCCGATTGTTCTATTGTGTTTATCGGCCTTTAACTTAGATCTGATAGATTTCGGGTCAAGTCGGTTCAGTGGATCCTGAGATGTTAAAAAAACGTTCTCAATGTCACGTATTAACATAGGGAAAAAAATATAAATGAATTCTAGATGTTATAATATGAAAAAAATGTAAATATTTTTTTTTCTCTAAAATGTACAGTTTTCGAGAAAAAAATATTTTACTAAAAAAAATAAAAATTGTAAGTAAATCAAGGTAACCATGATTTTTGCTATATTAAGCTAGCCATCAGTAGATCACTACACAAAAAAGACGGCCATGCTTTTTTTCAAAGAATAAAAAAAGAGTGTTTATTTTTTGCAAATATTTACTAGGTGGGAAGTATAGGACTGGTCATCAGTCGAATTTTTTAATTTAGTATTGTGCCAGTTATTTCATGCTGAAATGTAATAATCAAAATCAAAAAGTTTATTAATTGATTAATTTCTATACGTATGCAATCTGTTCATGAACTCACTGTCATATTTTTGATATTTTGAACAAAATACAATCAACAGCACTACAATATAAGATATCGATAAACATAGAACACAATTCAAGTTTTTTTTCTGTGCTGCAGTTTTAACTAAAAGAAACAGAATAAAAATACATCATTCTAACCTGATGAAAATATTAGTATTGGATCTTATTAAAAATATTATTGTTAAAACTACTAGACGATGAAATTTTTTACTTGGGCGATAGTATAAAATATACAACATACGTATGATGTCATACATATCGGTGATCCCGACGGCCACTGTGTTAGCGAATGATGTCCTCAATATTCATTTTAAAGTAAAGAGCACAAGGCGAGAAAAGTGATTTTCACCGATACATTTGTATGGTTGCTTAATACAGAACCTGATCGGAAAAACATTGAAAATTCGGTTAAAAACATAATACGAATTCAATTTGTATTTCAATTGAATGATATTTTTATCATTCAATTTGTAAAAGATTATCTATACTAATACAATTTGTATGTTTTTGTAACGCATATTATTTGAAATGTACATTTCATGCCTCTAGTCGGCTGCTCAAAATAATACGCGTACAATAAATCAATATTTTTTGCCATACGGGAGTATAGCTAGCGAGCGTTACTATGGTAACGAAGTAAATAAATATTGTATCAAGGCCAATATTTTTGGTATATGTACTGCTTTCAGTGAATCTACGGTGTTTGCCATTAATTCAATAAATCTCTAAAGTTGATTGTTGTGCATTTCGAATACTTATGTGTTATAATAAAGAGAAGATATTAATTAAATTGGTAGGTACTTTTTAACCGACTTCATATTTTATAAAAAATAACTTAATTTTCATTTCATTTTCAGTATTTTCACAAAATTTTGACAGTTCAATTGTGCCGCCAACTTCACATTTTATAGCAGGCCGTGAGTAGGTAATAGCGGGCGGATCAGAGCGAATAAACATAAATCACTATGGAAATGGTTTGCTTTGTGTGTTTTGAAAATACTTTCACCACACATGTCTGTTAACTGACCCATTCCATGCATACACGTACCTAAAGTAGCTATTTTATAGTGGGTATGCCAAAAATAAATTTCGATACATCTTTAAAATAAGTAGTAAATTCTTGTTGACAGGTGATATTAAATGTGTTTCACCAACAATATAATATTTATAAGAATAATTAAGAGCACTGTGGTTTAATTTAATAATAAAGAGTTTAGTCACGTCTATCCACAATAATTTTATTAATGAATGTACATTTCAAGAGCTATGTTCCCATCTTCAGCAAATACTAAACTAAAAGTGTAACAAAATTTTACTTAATATACAGGTGTCCTCAAAGACACCCAACACATGCTCCTGATACCAAAACAAGCCGACTCAAGCAAACCTACCCTCTTACAAAACTGCCCAGTTCGGGCGCTATACGGCCATGAAGTTACAAAGGGGCGATTTCGAAATTCTAATTTCAGGGCTCTATAGCGCCCAAACTGGGCAGTTTTGTAAGAGGGTAGGTTTGCTTGAGTCGGCTTGTTTTGGTATCAGGAGCATGTGGTGGGCGTGTGTTGGGTGTCTTTGAAGACACCCTGTATATTAAGTATAATTTTGTTACACTAATTTTAGTTTAGTATTTGCTGAAGATGGGAGCATAGCTCTTGAAATGTACATTCATTAATAAAATTATTGTGGTTAGACGTGACTAAACTCTTTATTATTAATATAATATTTGTGTGTACTGAGTTAATTCGGTCCTGCATTTTTACATTTAAACGTACAGGTAGGTGTCTATAGAAATGGGGGCGGTAAATGCACAACGTACCAGCGCCATAATACACCTATGTGCTACGCAACTAAACGACCCTCCAAAGATTGCCAGATTAGATATTTCAAAAGAGAGTTGAGCGCTTTTCAGTTCGACCCTTTTTGTACCTTTTGCCTCCTGTGGCATATATTTCGTTAGGTAAATATAAAGGTGAGTTTTGGTGCCGGATTTATTTGTGGGTCAGAACCGTTTCTCTTTTCTGCTATTCGAACAGTAGATTATAATAGTATCCACTGGCTGGTGTTTGGCAACATCGCCTGAAAACATGAAACTAAACTCTGTAACGACCGCCTTCTGCTCTGTTTAAAGTGTTCCCAAGGACAAATGTTACATTGATAATACTGAAGTGTTATAGTAGAAAGTTTACATATACAGTGTGTCCCAGGATAGATGTAACAAGAGGTATAATGAACAAAAAAAAAATTGAATTTCGGAACGGCAGTTGGGGATCGAGTCCAGCTCAATGTAAAACTAAGGTATACCAAAAATCGTTGATTCAGTCTTCTATAGGATGTTTTATAAGCAAAGTTGTAAAAATGACCAAGAAGAAATAAGTGTGTTTATTTTTCAACATATGAAAAAAAATCCAGTAAGAAAAGTTGTTTAGAATGCAATTTTATAACACCATACCAAATTTCAGAAATATCAAAAAAAATTATTATAACACAAAATTAACGATTTTTTTTTTATATTTATGAAATTTGGTATGGGGTTAATTATAAATGCCTTCTTTTCTTAGTGGGTTTTTTTATATTTTGAAAAATAAAGGTACTTCTTCTTGATAATTTTTACAACTTTGCTTATAAAACACCCTATAGAGTATAGAAGACCGAATCAACCATTTTTTGTTCAAAAACTACACGCTAAAGCACAACTAGCGTCTATTTTTGATCGTCCCAAAGAGAATAATCCCTTAATGATGTTGTGAGTGTGATGTTTTTATACTTGAGAAATATATTAATACCTACATAAAAATTCTAGAGGCTGGTCATTATTTTTATACAAAATAATCGGTTTGTATAGGTTTGGCAAATATTTAGATAATAATTAAACAAGGGTACATAGCATCCATTACGTGTTATTACGTTTCATATTTATTTAAAAAACACTTCTTCCTAATTTTTAATCTATTACTAAAATGGTCAACGATGTGAAAATATACATAAATATTGTGAAATTTATCATATACCGTGTGTTCCAAAAAACATGATCTCACTTGGTGACATTAGGTGTGTTTGTTGGTTCTGAACCGATTCTAAATTCCTAAAGCGTCTGTCGGCAATAAAGAACTCTTCAAACACAGCTGCGTGTTTGTTGGTCTAATTTTCGGATTCTTCAAACTGTTGGAACATGGTTCTAGCAGTTCTAGTGTAACGGTCAGCGTGCTGGCTTTTGAATCAGACTGTCGTGGGTTCGAATCGTACCTCTGCTCATGGATATTATTTTGTGATGTCGTTTAGACACAGTTTTGATATTTGATTATTCTGACCAGATACTTTGTATGGTGGAGCCATCTCCCCAGTGATATTCTCTTGTATATGTGCATAATATGCTCTATATAATATATGATTATCACACCTTGTTAATGAGCATACACTGTTAACGTATTTATTCTTATTATTATTATTTTTCTTTTATTGAGACATACATACAAAAAAGTTTATCTCTCTTCAGACTTTAAACACAATTTTTTTTACAAAATTTTTACACTATACAAAATATAATATAATATTACCTATATCATATATTATATTACAATTTCTCACCTGATTAAGATCCCTTGAAGTTTGTCAGCGTGAAACCTGTCAACTACAATATCATAAGAAGGCCACCCTTCGACTTGATTTATTCGTATATAAATTACGTAATTCTGTTGTGGGGCAAATCACCATATGCCAACTGTATATTTTTATTACGAAAAAGAGCCCTCAGAATTATTTTTAAGCTTCAATATACCGATTCTCGTCGTCCAATTTTTCATAAATACAAACTTTTAAACGTTTCATCACTATATGTTATCGGTTTCCACTCTCGGGCACTGTGGAGAAATCGGTAACTCACCTAGCCGGAAACTGGGGGTTTCGGGTTCGAATCTCGACAGTGGTCATTTGATTTTTTCTTAGATATAGCTCAAAAATCATGGCAGCATAGCTGTCTGAGATATTTATTATTTTCACCTCTAATTGTTATGTGAATAATATGGTGTGGATATAAGGGGTTTTAAATCGATTGATTTTATCATTTACCAACTATATGTTATGTATAATATACAAAGCAGCTCTTTTTGTTTGGAACAATCCTGGTATGTTTGCCACAAATTCATATACTTACGGCACGAAGCATACTAGTCTATTACATAATAAAAAAATTAACCTCGATATATAGGTATAAAAGCGGGCAATTATACAATTGTTTAAAAGTTTTTAATGCGTTGCCGACTGACATCAAAAATTGTACAGCATCTTTTAAAACTAGACTGAAATTTTTTCAATTAGTAAATGTTTTTATTGTACAAATGATTCTTATCAGTAATTCTTAATTTGAATTTGAATTTAAATGAAAATTGTAATTAGCAGTTGTATTTATGCTAACGAATTCTATGTATTTCGATGTAAAAAATTAACAGTAAAATATTATTATTACTATCATATACAGGGTGGTGATCGTGACTGCTGCACATACGGATTTAACCCGTAAAATCAAACTTTCGCGATTTCCTGCTTCCCTAATTATTTTAGGAAAAATATCTTCAAATAATAGTTTTAGAACATAAAATTCTGCATCTAAATCATTAAACAAAATTAATTTTGCATGCTTTGTG
The DNA here is from genome assembly GCA_039654895.1 of Mongoloraphidia duomilia. Lineage (NCBI taxonomy): Eukaryota > Metazoa > Arthropoda > Insecta > Raphidioptera > Raphidiidae > Mongoloraphidia > Mongoloraphidia duomilia. The sequence goes on along the minus strand of CM077524.1, from coordinate 41,827,255 downwards.
ACGGCAGAAATTTGATATGAAAATGTTAAAATTACCTCAAAAACAGATAGCGATAGCCGTGGAACTTGAACAAAATGATGACGTTTTAGCTGTCAGAATAATTTCTAATCATTTTGTTAAAGTTCCATGGCTATCGCTATCTGTTTTTGAGGTAATTTTGACATTTTCATATCAAATTTCTACCGTTACAAAGCATGCAAAATTAATTTTGTTTAATGATTTAGATGCAGAATTTTACGTTCTTAAACTATTATCTGAAGATATTTTTCCTAAAATAATTAGGGAAGCAGGAAATCGCGAAAGTTTGATTTTACGGGTTAAATCCCTATGTGCAGCAGTCACGGTCACCAGCCTGTATAATTGGATATAGGTACCTTATTAAAAAAATGCAAACTGGACCAGAAAATTGAATCACGAAATAGAGTCCGTCAAAATTTTCTGTTTAGGCTTTTCAAACTGAAAAGTTTGAGAAACACTTCATACCTAAGAGTGTAATATATATTTTTATTAAACAGCTCACCGATTTCATTTGCATAATACCAACGTATTGCTCGGGTCGAGTGCAGGAAAGCTTATTAATTATTATTTTGAACGTTTAATTAGTGAAACGTAATTTGACGAGGTCGTAAAGTCTTAGTTTGTGGTTTAACACAGATTACGTATAGTATAATAGCATGTAATATCATCGTGGTTTCTCAACTGCGTTAATTATAGTACGAGTATGTAGGTACCACTTTTGTTTCTACGGATTTGCATCTATTGATTTATTGTACAATCCATAGATTTACAGTAGCCTCTTGTTAAATCGTTACTCGTTGAGTCGCTACTCGCTAAGTCAAGGCCATGGTCATACAGACAGGTCTAGACACTGCTATAGCGTGGGAGTAACACTTATAGAAGCCAGCATTTTACTTCAATCAGAAAGGCAAATGTAAGACAGATACAAAACATGTGATAAAAAGAACTGAACAAATTACATTAGAACAACTTACTCAGCGTCTAATAAATTTTGTATAATGATATATTGTCAGTTGTCAAACGTCTGTAATGTACGACTTCTCTCCTTTTCTGTATTGTAGCAACAAATACCACTGTTTTGTTCGAAGGATTTGGCATTGGAACTCATGTTTTTTTACTTTGTTGTTTTCTTTTTAACACGCTTATATTAGCTTCACCTGTATGCTTGCTTGTGTGCTTGTTTGTCAGTTTGTAACCGACTTCTTTGAACTTGATTTTGACCAACTTTGAACGGTCAGATTTAGTTTAAACTTTGCACACTTATCAAGGACCGACGACAATACAATAATTCCATAAGTTTGTCCCATTATCCTGACCAGGATCTCCAGGACTAAAAAAAAAAAAAGCAAAAAACTTCAGATTGAACTGAAACTTTGCACACTTATCAAGGACCGATTACAATACAATAATTCCATAAGTTTGTCCCATTATCCTGACCAGGATCTCCAGGACTAAAAAGCAAAAATAAATTATAATTTAAAAAAACTAAAAAACACGCTTTAATGAACTAAAAAGTAAAAAATAATTAATTTTATTGTAAAAAAGCGTGGGGTAGTATGAAAATATTATACAAAGCACCCCACGCTTTTTTACAATAAAATTAATTATTTTTTACTTTTTAGTTCATTAAAGCGTGTTTTTTAGTTTTTTTTAAATTATAATTTTTTCTATGAAAAGAATAATATAACGCACTTTTTGTGTTAATATAAAGTGAACAAAGGAAGCTTTTTACGTAAATTTACAACGGTCCACCTTTTTGAATTAAACATTTTATCGAACACAAATAACACAAAACAACGGTTGCCGTTTCAGATTATTGGTGTTGCCAGTGGGATCAACAACGATGTAATCATTATAGCCCGGAAATAGTTCACACGTCAAATTTAGGCGGCAATGCTATTTATTTCATTACTGAAACTTGAGAGTATCGCTGTTGTACAATGCTTCAGTATAAAATTAAATACATAAATGTAAGTACGTAAACCTAAATAGTCGGCGATATTTTCTAGTCATATTAATTCACAATAAAATTGCAAAAACGTATAACAAGATTATTATGTCGATTGTCGTACGTATATATCTATGATATATCTAAGTGTGTATTGTGTAAGCTTTCACGGCCGGCGTTGTTCCAAATCTAGGTGGTTTTCGAGCTTGTAGGCCGTGGTCCGATGGTATTTCTACCTGACGTTTCGTCTACAACTGCAGTAGACATTCTCAAAGGCGATGTGGCAACAGTTCGAAGTGTCCTCCTAGGCGGCTCACAGGTATAAATGTGTGTACCTGGGAGCCGCCTAGGCTAGGACACTTCGACCGCTGCCACATTGCCTTTGAGAATGTCTACCGCAGTTGTAGACGAAACTTCAGGTAGAAATACCATCGGACCACGACCTACAAGCCCGGAAACCATGAATTATAAATTATAGACGCTTGACAACAGAGGTCATTAGCGTGGAAACCATGAAGATTTGGTATATGATGTAATTTTCTATAGAAATATAATGCATCTTGATACGTCAAAAATAGGCAAGATAGTAGATTGTAAATCTATATTAAATTATATTTTATAAATTCAATACGACTCATGGGTTCTTGGATTAAAATAAATTAAATAAATAACTCTTTTATTTATCTTCGTACGACATTTCGTCTCTTTCGAGAATAAAAGAGTTATTAATCAATAACAATTTATTTTAATCCAAGAACCCATGAACCGTATTGAATTTATTAAAAAATGGATATGAACCGAGTGAATTATATTTTATATTATCTATATCTATTTATTTTTATATTATATCTGTATAATTAATGACGTATATTACTGGCCAGTAGTGACAGTATTCAAAACGAGCGCCAGCGAGTTTTAACAGTTACACGAGTTATAATATATTATTATTATTATTACAACCCCTATGGCCTTTAAAATAGCTGCTTTGGTCTTTATTTTCAGTATTTTCAAAGTTTTTGACATTTCATATGTGTAGCAAACTTCACTTATAAATAGTAGGCTAATGTCGGGTTTATCGTACAATTTTAACAGGATGTTTTTTTAATCACGCTGTTATATTTTGATTGCTATACGTATTCATTGGTTGCTGCGTTTTTATTTTGGCAAATTGTTGATCGTTACCATTACAACCGTCGTCATTTAACAGCGTGATTAAAAAATAAAATTGTACGATAAACCCGCCATAAAAGTAGCACTGGGGCGCACCAGTAGTATAAAAATCGACACAAATTACTATGGAAATGGTTACTTTCACTTACACGAGTACGGGAAAGTTACGTTCTCGCACACCGACCTGTATAAGGCCATTTAACATGCATTATTACATGCCTGCATGCATGTGTTAAAGCAGCTATTTTTTAGTGGGTAGGACAAAAATATTACTACAAAATAACATCATTTGAAAACGACAGGGTAGGGCGTACGGCACGCGGCGTGTTGTACGCTCGTAGCCTTAAATAAATTTTGCCATATGAAAATATGTAGCTCTACCTTCGTAGCTCTGCTCCTCGTAGTGGTAAAGTTCATGCAGGCATACATTAACTTGCGGTCTCACAGCCGTTAAAACAACGACGCGACGTTTGGTTTGTGTCGCGCGCTTTCTCGCTCGAACACGCGATACGTACGCTCGTCTCTTTCTCTCTCGCTCTTTGTTTCTCTTCCGGCATCTCCTTCACAGCATATTAAACCATAATATTATACATACAGACACAGACGGGCAGGCGGTAACATCTTGCTCCCCTCACCTCATTCCATCCCCTCACACTCTACCGGTCTGCTGGATATACGTATTGAAGCCCAGCTGCGATATGGATTATATTATTATTATCACACGGATTAAAGTCGAATGAGGCTTTTGGCGGTCGTATTGCGCCCTCTACTGTTGAAAGGTGGCTCTTTGGCTCTCTGTTTTGTGTCTGTCCTGCCCGATTCGTGTATAATAATTCAATTATTACGGAAGGAAAAGTTATGCGGTCTGAATTTTGGTTTTGGAGAGTTTAGTTTCAATAATACGATGAATATTTGCTCATGTGATTATTATTATTACTACTATTATTACTTATTACCTAACTGATATTTCAATAATTATTCTAGATAATGTTCATATTGCATTATAATGATAATATACAAGCTGGGCCATTATTACTGTTAATAATAGCGTAAAGAAAACGCCGATGAATTTCTGTTCAGTACTTACGTCATATATTTCGCAGAATTGTGGCATTGATAACAGAAGCATTTATAATTTTGGTATACTTTTAATCCACACCTGACACCTAGACGAAGAGCAGGCTACGTTTTTTCTCAAGTGTCTACGTAAGGCAAATTAATAATAAAAAATTCGACTGATGACCAGTCCTATTCTTCCCACCTAGTAAATATTTGCAAAAAATAAACACTCTTTTTTTTTATTCTTTGACTAGGCCCAAATAACCTTAGCTGTTGGTGGTCTTTAAAACACATTTTAATTTTTATTCTTTGAAAAAAGCATGGCCCTCTTTTTTGTTTGGTGATCTACTGATGGCTAACTTAATATAGCAAAAATCATGGTTACCTTGATTTACGTACAATTTTAATTTTTTTTAGTAAAGTATTTTTTTTCTCGAAAACTACATTTTAGAGAAAAAAAATATTTACATTTTTTTCATATTATAACATCTAGAATTCATTTATATTTTTTTTTACCTATGTTAATACGTGACATTGAGGACGTTTTTTTGAATATCTCAGGATCCACTGAACCGATTTGACTCAAAATCTAATCAGATCTAAGTTAAAGGCTGATAAACATAATAGAATAATCGGCATGGCCGTATGTTGTTCCGTTCTTAAGATATCGAACACACATACACATACACACACACATACACACACACACACACACACACACACACACCACACACACACATACAGACATCAGTCAGAAAATGATCTTAAACGATTGCTAGGGTCTCAAAACGTAAAAATCTGTTAAAATCTCGAAATATTTTTTTCGGACTAAATCCATTACTTCCCTACCATTACTTCCCTACCATAGTGGGAAGTAAAAATACCAGGCATACGTGTTCCCCAATTGAGAATCTATTATTATATCTGGAATACCTATACCCAGAGAGAACGTAATTATATACGTTCTCTCTGCCTATACCTATATCTGGAAAATCTCCTAATAAAAATCAGAGATGAGCTCATCCAGAAATAACTTAGGTACATACCGGGTGGAACAGCATACCTGTGTACATAGGCGATTAACATGGAAAAATAGTTTTTCCGTGCGCATTGCTCCCCAAATTATTTTATACAAAAATTCTTCAAATAAATGTTTTAGGGCTTAAAATTCTGCATCTAAATCAATAAACACGATTAATTTTGCATGCTTTATAACGGCAGAAATCAGATATGAAAATGTCAAAATTACCTCAAAAACAGATAGCGATAGCCATGGAACTTGAACAAAATGATTGGAAATTATTCTGACAGCTAAAACGTGTTCAAGTTCCATGGCTATCGCTATCTGTTTTTGAGGTAATTTTGACATTTTCATATCTGATTTCTGCCGTTATAAAACATGCAAAATTAATCGTGTTTATTGATTTAGATGCAGAATAGAACAATAGAACAAAATGTCGGTATTAACCCTCTTTCTTAGAGGGAAACTTGCTCGCCTAGATGTTTATATCGTTCTGCAAGGGAGTTAACACCAACATTTTGTTCTGCAAATTGAAATTATGCTTAAAACAGTCGCCGTAACAACATATTAAAATTTGAACCTTGAACTAATAATATAAATTTCGCCGGGTACATAACACGTTGAAGGTGATCTGCCACCCCTTTAATACTGACCAATCGATCTGCAAATATTATAATGGCATTATTGGGTCACCGACAAGCTATACAAACATTCAGCCTTGAAGCAGTAATAATTATGACCATATTTTTTGTTACATGTTGGGGGCGGTCTGCTTCCCTCCCATACCGCTATCTAGCAAAATCCCTTACTCAGGGCACCTTAATAAGCTTCCCTCAACATCTTCACAAAAATAAGGTCTTGAATAAATAACACCAAAAAATTGTCACTAGCTCTCGGTCTAAGTACAAGAAATATTAGATGTAATAGAAACCCTTGTTGTTCTACGCCACTGGTAATAAGAAAACCGCAAACGCTTAAATTATGGGCTTGTATGAAAAACGATGAAACAAATGAGTTATTCTTTAATAATTCACTTTCGTAACTTTTACGTTCTTGAAAAATCAGCACAGAAAGAACATCAATATCATTATACATGAAAAAATGCTATTATGAAATGACATAATAAAGATGGAATGCTCTAAAGAAGACTATGACCTAGTTTAAAAAAGAAAAATGACTTGATATAAGTAGAAAGAGGCATACAAAAAAAACGATTATAAGTTTTATAAGTGATGAAAACAGATTGCAGTAACACTTATGTCTATGTGTGTATACAAGCTGTTTCCAAAAAATACAACAGATAATAAGAATTAACTTGCTGACTAGACAAACTTACTGCAGTTTATAAGAACAGTGGTGGATAAACTTTTTTTAGATAGATAGATAGACAGATAGATAGATTTATTTGTCGCAGCTATATAAAGATTGACAAAACGTCAAAATACAATGATAATATTATAAAATATGTCATGTTACATTAATATTCAAAAAATCTTTAAAATTGTATAGACAAAATTCCATTAGTTGCTTTTTGACAACTTTTTTGAAATTATTTTCGGGAAGAGAACGCGTTTCCAAAGGTAGAGCATTATATAACCTTAGTGACCAATAATTAGGTCCATATATTTCTGTTTGTTTACAGAATGAAAAGGCACTCTGATGTCTCTCGCACCGCGTGTATTGTATTAATCGCTCTACTCTTATGGCCGATTCATTGTACATTTTAATCACGATGTTTTTTTATTCACTGTGTTAAATTTTGACAGCTACGTGTTCATTGGTTGCTGCGTTTCGTTACCATAGCAACCTGTTATTTAACAGTGTGATTAAAAAAACATCGTGATTAAAATGTACGATAAACCGGCCATTAGAGTTACTCTTTATTATATTCACTCCTCTTCGCAAGCTCCCAAATGAACGTCACCAGGAATTGTAGATTGCATATCTAGTGGCGTTATGAGTTATATTACTGACGATTAGTGACTATGTAAAAACGAGCGATAGCGAGTTTTAACAGTCACACGAGTCATATCAATACGTACGAGATATATATATGGTATTTTTGCCATACCCACTTTAAAATAGCTGCTTTTCACTTCATTTTCAGTATTTTCAAAAAAATTTCACACATCATTTTGTGTTGTCAACTTCACTTCTATATAGTAGGCCGAGAGTAGCTGTTAGTAGGTAATAATATTAATAATAATAATAATAATAATAATAATAATATTTTTTATTGGTTAACACCAAAAGGCAAAGTTCAGCTTTTAAAGCTGTTTTATAGCTTAACCTAATAATAGCGGGTGGATCAGGGCGAATAAACATAGATCACAATGGAAATGGTTTGCTTTCCCACAGGGAAAGATACGTTCCCGCACACCGGTCTGTCAAAAGACACTTTACATGCATACATCCATATATTTTATAGTGGATTTGGCAAAAAAATTTAAATGACAAATTTGAAATAGAAACAATTACAACATTTTAAATTTAATTATTGGTATTTAGAATCACGTACCGAATTTTCGCGTACTGCTCATAATGTAGGTAGTTTATGTCACTTGGGAAGAAGTAGTCTTTTATAAAGTAAAAGAATTTTTTAATCGATTCAGTAGAAAGTTTCTAATATTATCGTCAAATTAATAGTAGATTGTATATCTCGATATGTAATGGACAATATTACGACGAGTGATGACTTTATGTAAAAACGAGCGATAGCGAGTTTTTACAGTCACACGAGCCATAATATCATTACGCACGAAATATGTACGGTATTTTTTGCTATACCCACTACAAAATACCTACTTTTCACTTCATTTTCAAAAAATTTTGACAGTTCATTTGCGTCGCCATCTTTACCTTTACAGTAAGTCGTGAAGGTCGTGAGTAAGCAACGGCAGGCGCACGCAGGCGGATAGAGCGAATAAACTTACTTACCGCACTAGTGCAGTAAGACGCTTTCCGCACGCTTGCCAGTTAAATGTCCAATTACAGGCCCGTATACATGCATCGAAAGTAGCTATTTAGTAGTGGGTATGGCAAAAATATTATTTTTTTTGATAGCCATATTGTGTTAAAAACGGGAGACTTTAACGATGGGTAAAAAAGGTAAATCATAATAATAATAATTTAAATCAATAAACCGTACTAATAATCCAGTCACGAGAGCTTAAAAAGGTAGGTCCACCTTGCGTTTTCCGCAGCAAATGATTTTATTTTTTTGTGTCCTCAAGCATATTTAGAAGATGTCAAATCCAAGTTTGCGACCTCTAAAACAAAGCGGTGTAGTTTTGGTGGGCTAAAATCCATGATTTTTTTGCACTTTTTTATGTTTTTTGCTTATAACATAAAAACGGCTTGTCCTATCGAAAAAATGGTTCTATTCAAAATTAAAGAGCACAAAATTTACTTCAAAATGCACTAGTCAAATATGTTTTTGTTCCAATTTTACCGACTCTACAGAACTTAGAAAACCAAAAAAAAAATAAACTCTTTTTTTGTTTGAAAGCGCTAATCTCAGGAACTACCAGTCTGTAAAAGAAGCAAAGTACTAATCAATGAGACCCTATACGAGTTTTTTAAAAATTCAATCCCAAAGAGTGAAAACGGGAATGTAGGATTTATTGTAATAACAAAAAATCCTATATCCACGTTTTACTCCCTGTGGGATTGAATTAAAAAAAATAATCGAATAGCCTATAACCTTCCTTAATAAACGGGCTATCTAACAAAAAAAAATTTTTTCAAATCGGACTGGTAGTTCCTGAGATTAACGCGTTCAAACAAAAAAAGAATTTATTTTTTTTTGTTTGAACGCGCTAATCTCAGGAACTACTAGTCCGATTTAAAAAATTTTTTTTTGTCAGATAGCCCGTTTATTAAGGAAGGTTATAGGCTATTCGAGTTTTTCAATTGTTAAAAGCTTGAAAAAATGCTTTTTTTTCATTTTGGTAAATTTTGGCAATTTTCTAAGTTCTGTAGAGCCGGTAAAAATGGGAACATAAACATATTTGACTAACGCATTTTGAAGAAAATTTTGTGTCCTTTAATTTTGAATAGGACAATTTTTTCGATAGGACCAGCCGTTTCCACATTATAAGCAAGAAATCGAAAAAAGTGCAAAAAAATCGTGGTTTTTAGCCCACCAAAACTCCCCCGCCCTGTTTTAGAGGTCGAAAACTTGGATTTGACATCTCCTAAACATGCTTGAGGACACAAAAAAATAAAATCATTTGCTGCACCAAACGCAAGGTGGACTTCCTCTCGTGACTGGACTATAATATTATAAATAGGTAAAGTTTGTTTGATTGTTTTTGCCGTGGGTATCGCAAAAACAACCAAACAAACTTTACCTATTTATAGTATTAGTACGGATTATTGAATTAAAATGCATATACTTCTCGTTTGCTCGAACATACTGTATAGTTTATTGTGAACTCTAAGTGAACAAGGACGAGCTGGCATAGTACTTGCTGTTCCTACTGCTGTTGAACAGAGAACAATCCGTTATTACTAAAGTTTGAACAGAGTTTGGACAATTCGTTTATAAGTCTATTTCAAAACTTAAATGATATTCATTGTTATATTAGCTTTCGTACGATGATTCACTATCTTTACAACAAGCTGGCGATCTTTCATTAAGAGTATTCGATAGCGGAAGTTACCCCCTGCACTCTTCATTTCAAATCCTTTCCCTTCGCCTATAAAACGGTTCCTGCTCTCCCGACACTATTTTTAAAGCTAAATGGTTCGGGTAAACACCAAATGAAGGACCAAGGATCACACACTACATATTCTACAAGCGAAAAATTGAAAAAAAAAATCCTGAAAAAGCTTACAGCTTTTTAAAAAAATACGTAATTTTCACACGTATTCAAAATTTTTTTTTGAAAAAATTCGCCTGCAGGATCTGTAGTGTGATTCTCGGTCCTTCATTTGGGGTTTACCCGAACCCTTTAGCTTAAAAAATAGTGTCGGGAGAGCGGTAACCGTTTTATAGGCGAGGGGAAAAGATTTGAGATGAAGGGTGCAGGGGGTAACTTCCGCTATCGAATACTCTTAAAAACTATTCTGTATATTCTATACCTACTGCTAAGTTACAGTAGCGTAGATTAGTAATTTGACTACTGTCTCATCTATTTATAATTATTCAAATCGAAAACCAAGATTTAAGGTCCACACACACTGAATCGAATCGGTACGGTACGGTCGATACGTTTTAGTATGCATTAAATTAAATGAATCCTCACGCACTTGACTTCGGTTCGACCAGCTCAAACCGGTCGGATCGCGGGCTGGGAAACGGCAGAGAATGATTGAAGGGCCAGAAATTGCCGAATGTTTCGACGGTAGTTCTGAAGTAGTAAGGTCAAAATTGCAGAATAATCGCTATGTCTGACGAAATTTTAAATTGAAAGTGTGCGGCAATATTATATATCTATAATTTTTTTTTGATTATAGATACATTTAAAATTGTTTAACGTCTGTACTAAATGGAGGCTGTACAAACTGTACCGAACTGCTGAAAGCATGAAATTTGCCGATTTGATGCGTGGTATTCGCTGACGTGCCGATCGTACCGTTCCAAGTCGACCAATCCGCGAGTCGATTCGGTGCATGGTATGGACCTTTACGAGACATTTATGAGGCGTTGGTTGAAAAATTGATTATTAAAGAATTTGAGTTAAATCTTGTCATAGTACCTGCACAACTTATTTCAGGCGAAAAAGTAAAATAAAAGTCGATCAAATATAAATGCTTCCTTAACTAATTTTTGTATAGGTATATCATTGGACTTTAATTTTATAAGGGATAAAATGTCGTATAATTTATGCTACTCTGTTAATTAAAGTACTTGTCGACTCTTGCATTAAAATTATTCCTGGATACGGGACAAGCCGACGAATTCCGGGACATTCCCGGAAATCCCGGATTCTGGCAATCCTACATATAATACGTGCCTGCGACGTCATTGCGATACTGCATCTTTCTCTCATTTGAAAATTGTCGTAGTCTCGTAAAAGTCTTATACTACTGCGGTGGGAGAGTAACTACATTTACACGGGATACATACTCCCGTGCAATAAGTGATGTTCCTGTCAGTTTGAGACTGAACACTTTATAAGGTTTTAAACAATCATTGTTAAACTATAGTTCGAAAACTGTGCAATCGTTGGGCCACCTGGTGCACGCCGATGTTTTGTAACTAAGTGCAGAAACTTAATTCATCGACGCTTCTCTGTCTTATTCCCTCCTCTTACACAAAATATTATCTCTTTTTAACGCGTACTGTGCAACATAAAATAAGACGGGCGGTAGATAGATAGATGAAATTGAGAACAAGAAAAGATTCCCGCTTCACTCAGGCCTGCAAGAGTTCATTGTGCATTCCCGACATCTAAAGCAGGTTCAAAGCAGTCCTGGGCTTTCAGAGAATCGCGCCCCGTCCATTTGTGACGGACCTATTTATTTATTTAATGTAGCCAACAGGAAAATCTCAATAACAGGCCTCAGAAAAAAAATGTACAAAAAAAAAAAAAAAATACATAGCATATTATACAATAAAAAATTATTTGCCAAATTATACACGAATAGAGATATTTTGTACAAAAATTATACAAAATGTTTATGAGGAGTATTCATTTTATTATCCTACTTAAGTAAGTGGTATGTTAATACTTTTCTAAATTTTTTAAATTTTATATCAAACAAATAAATTTCTACCGTGCGTAAAGAAATATATATCACTAAAAAAAAACTGTTAATTTATAGATAGATAGATAAAGTTTTATTTGCATGGCCATCACGTGGATACAAAAGGTCATATAAAAACATTATGTATAAAAACATTATGATAGACATTACATTATAACAAATTAAAATAAGTTAATGAATAAAACAACGTATAGTAAAATTCAGCTACAAATCATGATTATAAGGACATTTGTCCAAAATATACTTCTTGAGCTCTTTTTGGAAGTTTTTTGTTCCTACTATTGATTTAATTAAGGGTGGTAATTGATTATAGTAGTGAACTGCACTACAAATAGGCCCTTTTCTATATTTTGTAGTTCTATAATTTTTGATATATATATTTTCCCCGGTTCTAGTATTATGCGTGTGCATGTCCGCAACAGTAGTGAAATTGTTAATGTTTTGTGCTAATGTAATTAATAGCTCATAAATATATATACCATAAACAGTCATCACTTAATGGCGGTCCGAGAAAATTTTTTCTAAGGTGCCCGTAGGCGAAAAAGTTAGGAAACGCTGCTCTACGCTATAGCCAAGCACTGACATTCAACGTGTTTTAGAACTTAACAGTATAGTCGAACTCTAATGGTAAACCGCCTGCCCCCGTCGCGCGCCGCCGCCCGACGTAACATGAGCATGAATATGTAAAGATATGCCCGCAAAAGTTATTAATTTTCTTGGATTTCAATTATTGTAACTTGGAAGTGCATCTGCGGTTACATAAGACACAGCTATTTTAAATATTTTTTCCGACAAAACTTTGCTTTTGATTTAAGGTAATTAAACTATGTACATTTTTAGTAAGTTTAATTAAATTTTGTTATTTATTTATTTAACTCACAATTGTAACCAGAATATTCTAGTTTTTTAACCGACTTCAAAAAAAGGAGGTTTCTCAATTCGACGGTATATATTTTTTATGTGGTTATGTTTTATGTATGTTCGCGGATAACTTCGTCGTTTATGAACCGATTTTGAAAATTTTTTTTTTATTTGAAAGGATATACTTTCAGATTAATCCCATAGAAATTTCATCAAAATCGGTTTAGTAGTTCGGCTGATTTTTTAATAAAAGTAAGTAACGGCGTGTGATTCTTTAAGGTAAATGTTACTTTTTGACACTAAAAAGTAAAAGATAAAAAACTTTTTAACAAAAAAAAAACCTCCTTCAAAAAGGCAATAAAAAGAGGAAAATAATGAAATTTTGAGGTCTGTGCCAATTAAAATATGAAGCCGGTTAAAAAGTATAGTATAGTGATTGATATCTTCTTTTTTTTAACCAACTTCATATTTTAATTGGCACAGACGTCAAAATTTCATTATTTTCCTCTTTTTAGTGCCTAAGGTTTCGTGAACACTTTATACACAGTCATGGTGGTTCGTATTGCACGTTTGTATTTACATCTCATGTACGCTGTAGTATGTAGAACAACATTATTGTAATGTAGTTGATTTTTTGTTACAACACGTCGGATATCCCGAGCAGAGCAGAGCAGAGTTATCGTGGCAACCGTTTGTTTAATAAAGCTCTTCTGTGTCGTAATGAAATACACAAAGCCTTTTGTTTGGAGAAATATGTTTTTATTGTCGTTAACTTTAACATTTTCAGTTAAAGGCCGACGTAGGCGCGTGCATTGTGTATCTTTTGTATTTAGACAAACAGTTTGTAATTTACAGTAAGTACCGTTTCTCTTAACAGTTACACGGTTACATTAAGTTAAAGCGACCTTAAATGAGTGACTGCTTATGACTGATGTGAACTCGAAACAAACACTTTTTTGTTTTTGTTAAATATTGACTATCTATAATTCCTATCAAAATGTCAAAGGCTAAGTGTAGCAGATTTGGAAAACGCGTGAAAACATGAAAATACAAGCCGTGAGGTGGGTCGTTTATTAGGACTAAAGAGCGACCCTTGAGGTCCACGCGACGAACTTCCCAGTTTGATAAATATTTAATAATAATAATTAAATTAGATATTACACAGAAACGTAATCATTTCAATCATTAAAACATAATTATTATTTATTTTTAACAATAATTGAAAAAAAAACGGCTGAACCGATTTTTATAAAATTTAAGAGTGCCCTACAGTCGTTTAAATATAAGTAAAAGATCCCCAGCTTACCTAGGTGTCACAATTTTTAATAAGCTGCCTGATAATATAAAACCAGCTGCCCATGTAAATAAGTTCAAAAAATTGTTAAAAAGCTATCTGCTGGAGGGTGCTTTTTATAGTATTAACGAATACCTGTGATCCAGAGACTTTGACGCTTTTAATACTGTACCTACATGCAGTCTTTTAAATAAATTGTTATTATTATTATTATTAATTTCGGTTTTGCGCTTAGATCAATCTAAGCGCAGGATAGAGATCTTTCAGAGCATATAAAATAATGTTAAATTATTGTAAATTCAAACGCATTAGATCGATCTGAGCGCAAAACCGAACTTACCCTGTAATGGAGGACCATAATATAATGCAGCGTTTATTATTCTGCATTTAGTGCATATAATGCATGCTAATTCGATTGCATAATGAACTGGGCGATGAATAACAATGTCTTAGGCACACAATGTATAAAATAGTAAAACAATATACAGTTGAGTGTGTAACTATCTCTATGCAATTCGCGTACTGAATACTGACTATTGTTCTTTGTCTCCTTTATTATTATGTTTTCGTCTTTGTCTATTGCCGTATATTATATAATATAACGTACAAATGCCTCTAATAAGAAAACGTGTATTAAGTGTTAATTACACTACAGTTATTTATATATTACATGCAATTGGTTTTAATTCTCAATTGTTGAAGATAACGTTTTAATTGCTAGAACGTTTATATGAGGTGCTTGATTTTATTGGTCATAATAATTGCTGAGCATTTGGAATACAGATTAATAGTAATACTTATATAATAATATTTAATAACATGTAATACTTATAAGTACTTTCTTGTTTATAATTAAGAAGCTTATTGAAATACATGATGTCCCACGACATGACTGCCATAGCCTGGGACTGTGTTGCTGGGGTGATTTCAAGTCAAAAATGTCTAATGAACATATACCCGAAACGCTATCCTAACTGAGCTAGAAGCATTTGAAATTTTAGATAAGTAGTAGTAGGAATTGGGTTTTTAAATGAATTTTTTTTTTTTACTTAAATGGAAGGACCACATACAAGTTTTATAGCAAAACTGTTTTTATTTAATTTTTTTGCTTACTAATTAAAAAGTTATATTTAAATAAAAATTAATTTTTAAACTCAGTTCCGATAACGCGCCGAAAGAATCCGAACGCGTGTGACATCATTATGTTATCGATGGTCTTTGTATCCATGGTTACCAAGTTAAAAATTTATTATTTTTGATAGTATGTGTAATACATATACACAAATACCAACAAATGCAGACACATTTTAACATAACGACGTCACAAACATTCCTGGCGCGTTTTGAAGTCACGTGATATTTTTTAAATTTTTATACATTTTAATTAATTTTTAGTAATTTATCTATAGCTTTAAAAAAATTTTTCTTTTCGATTTTCAATATTATTTATGTTAAATTATTAGAAAAAATTAAAAAATTAATAATTTTTTTTAAACTTAAATACCTAATTCCCTACTAATTTAAAAACCATTTACAAAGAAATCGCTTTATTGAATTAGTTGCTCAAAATATCCACCCAGTTGCTGTATACATAGTCTAGCTCTTCTTAGAATTGAAATGGTAGCTCTGCGAAGAGTGATTCACAGCCACCTGGTCTTTTTTTTTTATTTGAGTTACGTGCGCAGCGACAAAGGCTATGTGCACGAGTCTAAATTGACCTGGTCTTTTCAATAATAACAAAACCAACAGCCGAACCTAATACCTGCAATAGTGGGCTTACTTATTTAAAATTTTAAATGCTTCTAGCTCAGTTAGGATAGCGTTCCGGGTATATGTTCATTAGACACTTTTGACTTGAAACCATCCCAGCAACACAGTCCCAGGCTATGGCAGTCATGTCGTGGGACACCCTGTATACTAAATTTCGCTAAATTATTAATTTTTATCATCATAACAAAATTGTTTCTATAGAATGCTCCGCGAACAATTTTGAAAATGAAATAAACACGCCTAATAGTGCAGGACCTTTTTTAACAAACTACAAAGATGAATTTAATTTTTACCCGACTGCGAAGCAAAGGAGGGTATTGTGTTTATCAGTGTATGCATGTATGTATGTTTGTTCCTTTATGGCACTCTAGAGACCAACCGCATGGGCCGTTTTTGATGATTTTTATGTCAATCGATTTGTCTTAACTGTCGGAATGTCACTGAAGACATGACAGTAATCAAAACTTAATATGATGACAATGAGACGCCATATATTTTGTATATATAAATATAAAAAAAATTAAAAAACCCGACTGCGTAAAAAAAAACTAAAAAGAAAAAAATAAAAAATAAATTAAAAAATCAAAAAGTCCGACTGCGTAAAAAAGAAAAAAACAAGTTCAGTACTAAAAAAACAAATTTATTCTAATGTGGAACATAGCGATTTTATGACCTTGAAGAACTTCATGTCATAGGTCGTTGGAATAACAGCTACAATATTCCGTAAAAAAGTCTATATTATCTAAAAAAATTGAGGTTACCTTAACCTGACCTCAGCATATCAATCGAGAAGAAAATCAAGTTTACCAACATGCTATAAAGATCTTTTTGACGTGATTTAATATTATCGTAGATCTTTATATAAAATTAATAATAAATAAATAAAACACAACAAAATTTGATTTAATCAAGACGAGTCTAAAATAGGTCTGATCACAACGAAATTATAATTTTGAATTACTTGTTTGTTTCAAAAGCGTAGCTATAAATAGAAACTGCCAAAACAAAACAATGTTGTGGTCGACAATGTAGAGTATTGATGTTGACTCAAAAAGACATAACAATACGTCCCTCCTGATACCAAACAGTTTTTAATTTTTATTCGAAACTTTTTTTGTTATAATCAATAATTTTCTGAGATATTAGCTTGTAACACTTTATGTGCCTCACCCTGTATTAGTAAATTTAGAGAGAATAAAAAGTGACAGTGTGTAATGTGAAAAACAAGAATTTAAGTTACGAAGGTAGTGATAAAATATGTAAATGTAATAAAATAAATATAGTATACAGAAATTTAAAAATGAAATTTCTTTCTCGCACTGATACTTTAACTAAATTCAAAACAATTCACTGGAAAATATAGTTAAACATCAAAGGTATAAGGATTATTTTTTGAGAGTTTATAAAAATATGTATCTACATATAACACGACACTGCACAGGGCTGAATTGTGTAAAGCATATTACAGACTATTACTGGGTTGCACAGCGTATTTAAAAAAATTTTGATTAGACAATGATCTTGTATTTTAGACTTGGGTATCAATGGAGATGGTCACATGAGAAACGTAATACGAATTGTATCAAATTAAACCTGTGCATAGGGCATTCTGTGTGTAAGACAGAAATTGATACATAAAGCAACAAGTAAGAATGAGATAAATGATCGCTAATAGGATGTTACGTGGTTACTGTAAATAAATAATATTTATACAACCTAATAGCGTCATCTTTGTTTTTTCGCTCCTTCTATGCTATTTTCAAAGGCAGCTACAAATTATTTTATTATGTCGGCGGTTGAATTACCACCATAAAGCCATTAAATTATTTGAATTTTTTCCCGAACAGTGTAAATTGCCATTTTATCAATAATTTCAGTAGTGACTATTTTTACTGTAGAAAACAACGGTGACAGTTGTTCGGTATTACATATTTATTTACAGTAACCACGTAACATCCTATTAGCGATCATTTATCTCATTCTTACTTATTGCTTTATGTATCAATCTCTGTCTTACACACAGAATGCCCTATGCACAGGTTTAATTTGATACAATCTGTATAATGATTTATTTATTGTAAATTATAGATGCGTCGATAGCTTAGGTCATTAGCGTCTTGATTACATTAAATAACAACTCACTTAAAACTAAATTACATCACAAAACATCCATGAGCGGAGGCGGGATTCGAACCCGCGACAGTCTGATCCAGAGCCCGCGACGCTAACCACTGAACCACACTGTCCTCTGTAATATAATGATGACAACCGGTATATAACCACCTAAGTTATCATTGGCTTTCATAGAAAAACGTGCGAGATATCATATATTTTTCTTTCTGAAAGCATCCAATCATTTCTTTTCAGTTCTGGATCCTTCAGAAATACAAAACATCTCTGATTTGAACATTGGTAAACACAGCACATTGGCATTGTCAATGATTTATTATTTTTAATAAACTTTTTCTGTACAAACTACTATGAAATGCCTACAGAACGAGGTAGGTAGCTATATAGCTGGCGCCTCTAGCGGTCAAGTTTGGCAGTGCCCATCCTCATTGATAGTGTACTATAGTTTCATCAAAGTCGATACAGCTGTTTTCGAGTAATAAAATAGACGGGCAGACAAAAAATTCGAAAAACACGTACTCCTACCTAGGTATTATGCGAAAAATCCACAAGAAAACAAAAGTTCAGACACTACAGATCCCGACAGAATTAGTATTGATAATAGATTCAGAGGTGTCTCAAAGGAACAGGCTGAGTGGACTAGAGCGTGTTATAAAATTTTCTTAGATCCATGCATGAATTTTTTCTATATCTAATAAACAGACAAAATCTACAAATCGTTTTAATGTAGATTGTAGGTGATTGCAATTTGAACTGACTATTGGTTAGTGCCCTTTTTTGTCTCTTTTGACATTCATTTTTAGAGTTCCGTAACAAAATGATGAAAAAACGAAATCCTTCTAATGAGATTCCGTTGTCCGTTCATTAATCTGTCAACGGCCTCCAAAGGCTCTCTATCTATCTATTGTAAATTATAGACGCGTCGACAACTTAGGTCATTAGCGTCTTGTTTACATCAAATAACAACTCACTTAAAACTAAATAACATCACAAAACATCCATGAGCGAAGGCGGGATTCGAACCCGCGACAGTGTGATCCAAAGGCCGCTACGCTAACCGTTACACCACTCTGTCCTCTCCAAAGGCTCTCACAGACCAATGCGGGACTGCGGGAGCGGGAAGGAAGCCGCGCGAGAATTAATTATATTACTATAAAGCTAAAAAAATAGCACACTTGTACCGCGTGACGTCATAATCATAAACCAGTTAATTGATTAATTGTAGATTATAGACGCGTCGACAACTCAGGTTATTAGCGTCTTCAACATAACAAATAATCCATTTGTGTATTAGAATCCGCCAACCGGCATACACAAACCGACTGGTACGAGTTCGGGTTCCTGGGAGCGCTAATTCCCAAAGAACATTGGAATGCAATTTGCGATAGCGATCACATTTCAATGTTCCCCCTGGGGGCTAAATCAGTTTCGTTTGCGGCTCCAGAAATTAAATATCTCCGTTGAATTTAAAGATCTCAAAATAATTCGTTCAGAATTTGTAGTTATCTTTATTATAATGTTGTGACAGTATCATTATTAATATTTTCCTCCAATGGAAACTTTCTAATAGGTA
Source organism: Mongoloraphidia duomilia (assembly GCA_039654895.1). NCBI lineage: Eukaryota > Metazoa > Arthropoda > Insecta > Raphidioptera > Raphidiidae > Mongoloraphidia > Mongoloraphidia duomilia. Next base: position 41,807,697 of record CM077524.1, on the reverse strand, counting down.
TAGGTAACCACAATCTGGTACAGTTAATGGACAGTCTGTCGGAAGCTTAACACTGGATCCACTCTTTATGTCAACATAATTTAAATGCGAGAATAGAGACATCTATCAACACGCACATAGTTTATTTGTACACATCAAATCGTACGTTGCCTTGCCTCTTTATACAGCTTTAGGTACTAGGTATAGCAGGTACAGTTCTCCATATACAGTATATTTACAAAGCAAGTATATGTAGGTACGTATATTTTGACATAATTTAAATAACAAACAGGTAATTTTAAACACACAGCTTGTTAAAAGAAGAGAGAAAAAAGCGGGAGAATGTATTTTTAAATTACGTACCCCTGTAGGTGGATGTTGATGCCTATAGTATTATCATGTAGCGATATTCAAACCGTATCTGCATACTTTTGATCAAAGGAAAATCTCCTGTTAAATATAAAGTTGTAATTTGGTCAGAGGTTTTAAAACATATAACAGTCATTATAATCATTAATTTGTCATATGTATTTCCTGTTTGTTATAGATGATATTTAAAAGAGATCATGACGAGCAATTAAATTGTTAATTAATGCATCTGTTGCAATTATTATAGCATAAAATTTAATCGGTAACTAATTTTTTTTAGTATAGTAAATCCAATACATACAGATTATCCTAAAGCTGATCTGAACCATAGATATAAAAATCCGGAGATGTAGCAAAAAGTGCCACTTTAGACGAGAGGGGAAGCCATTCAGGAGAGGGTGCATGCCTGTCTTATGAGCATGTCTATGCCATGCATGTGCCCACGTTCTTATGGGCCGCCGCGTCTTTGCGCATGCTCCTCCCCCCTCAACAGCAACCACCCCACTCGATTGTACTACATTCCCAGATTTCTCTATCTATGATCTGAACATAGATAATTAATTACTGCAACAAAGAGGTCATAGTTTTTATCATATGGTTTTTATAGATATGGTTTTTAGTTTAGTTATTTCCATGGATATTTTAGATGTTTAGTTAAATTTAGTTTGAAATTATTTATCTAGCCATAGTTTCATTCTATCGTTTTGTTTGTATCTTCCTTGTTGCACTCATTATTTTGCTATGTTCAGAATTGATTTCGAATATTTTGTATATTGAAAGGTTAATCTTAATTGCCGCGAAAGACACTAGTGCCCGATTTCTGATACGACTTTCAGCTTTAAATGTAGATTTGAGAATGTCATTTGTTTGCAACTAAATTGAAATCTCCATTTAGTTGAAAATAAATGACTTTCTTAAATCTAGATTTAGAGCTAAAAGTCGTATCAGAAACTGAGTATATTATATTAAGTATGTGAGAATGAGAATATAGAACGTTTATCTCTTTCGGTTTTCGAAATATTTCAAACTTTTTAATGAATAAAATTACCTTTAATATAAAACTAAAAAGCATTAAAAAGCTTTATTAATAAAATGAAAAATCTACTGCTAACAGAAAATTACAAAACAAGCTTCCAATATAAAAAGTAGTCGGGCAAAAATCTATTAACTTTAATGTCATCTCACTAGTGCCTATATTAAAACTTGAATGTTTTTAATCAACTCGTTTCATGTTGGAAAGTTGTTTTGTAATTTTGTGTTGGCAGTATTCGGTTTTTTTGTCATATTATTATGGCACATACACTATTGGTATCGGTTGGATGGCGGGCCCTAGGGGTCAGACTAAAATTTCTCGACATTTCATAGCCTCCTGAATAATTTCTCACCATCTTTGGGCATGGTTATATATTGCCAGCACAGATTTTTTAATAGTTATTTATAACAGGTTTTGTTCCACAAAATAGTGTATAGGCACCGCTGCACGCATGAATAGTCAAAAGTCGATATTGTAAATTGTAGGTATATATAGGATTTAATAAAATATAGATTACTATCCAGTTATTTATCGAATGTCGGTTTTTTGGCTACAACTCAGCCTCCTTTATTAAAAACGCGATGATATCGAGGGCGTCATATCAGAAGGACGTAAGCGCTAATATATAGGCGAAATCTGGGTTTTGGGGCGTATATACGTATCTAATTCGTTTTTTCTGTGTCCTGTAAAATCGGGTCAGTTATAGTTAACCCGTAACAAACAAACAGACACACAAAAATTCTAAAAATGGATAGGTATTCTATGATATTTTTTAACCCACAATGAAAAAGAGGGGTGTTATAAACAGGGCCGGCGCTAGAATTTTCGGGCCCCGGGTAAGCGTTCTCAGGCCCCTGTACCCTCCAAAAAAATTTTTACTCCAAAATTTGTTTTTTTTCTTGGAAATAGTCAGAAAATTTTAATGCAAAAAATCAAATAACGTCTTTTGTTGGGAAAATGTTTTAATGCTCACATATAATAGGTAAGCCCCGGGGCGGCAGGCCCCCTTCGAAGACCAGGACCCGGGGTAACTTTGCCCCGCTTACCCCCCCTAACGCCGGCCCTGGTTATAAGTATGAGGCCTTTGTCTATCTGCCTGCCTGCCTGTCTGTCTATCTGTTTGTCTGTCTCTGTGTGTGTATCTGTCTGTGGCATTGTAGGTCCCAAACGGATGGACAGCTTTCGATACGGTTTTGTTTGAAAGCTGGTATTTGCGAAATGGTTTTTAGTTATGTTTGATTGAAGTCGGTTGAGCCGTTTCCAAGATCTTCAGCTTTAATTACAGTTTGTATAAAAATCTCGGCCAGTATTATAGCTAGAAACTTCGAGTTTGAGCTCAAATATTCTGTTTTTGATTTTTTAATTAAAAAAGTATAAAATAAAAATTTAATTACAAATTTAAAAAAAAACCCGACTCAAAAAAAAACCTTTAAAAAGTGAGAAAATAATTAATATTATCTACTATATCTGACCCGATGCACCGTCTATTTCTTCGTTTAGATGGGATATTTAATTCATAAATGCGTCGGGGACCACTGTAAAATGACAAAATATCAATATCTCAGCAGCCCCTACGCATTTATGATTTAAATATTTCATCTAAACGAAGAAATAGACGGTGCATCGGACCAGATATATAATAGATATTATTACTATTTTCTCACTTTTTAAAGGTTTGCTTTTTTTTTGTCGGGGGTTTTTTAAATTTTTAATTTAATTTTTTAAGGCAAGATTTCGTTAAAAATTTATGATAACGAACAAATTTATGGCTTGATATACAAATATTGTAGATAAGCATCTAAACTTTATTTTATACGTTCAAAGGCATAGATATTTAATACTGCTGGCATAGAACGTAAGTTAGCATGTATACATTAAGTTTGTAGTAGTCAGTGTTTTTGCTAATTTGCATATCGAGCCTCTTTTTTACATCATCCAATTCTTATTCATCACGACATCAGGAAGTCTAGAAGGAAATCTTATTTTTCTGAAAATCCACTAATGAAAATTTGACTTGCAGAGTCTCCCGTTGCTTACAGTGTTCACTCCACCTCTTTCCTTTCAACGAAACCTGACTTTCTTGTGTATGTAGGTGTACGTGTATATACAGAGTGGGCCAATGAAAACAGTCCGGGCCACTTAACACTAGTTTTGCGAAAAAAGCTCGCACACGTCAATTTTAGAATCAAGGGGGACATCTAAATCGATTAGTATTATTTACGTTACTTCAACCCTGAGAGTAAGGTGAATTGCACCCCAAAAATTTTTAATGGAAAGGGGTGTCAAACGATTCGCAGTTCGAAAGGCCTCTCAATACTTTTTTAAACAGTCTTTTTGTTTTTCAAATCCGATCCTTAACTGCGGAGAAAATGAAATTTTAATTTGTATCAAACAGTCAACAATTGAACTAGGTACTTTTTTTTTAATATGAGGGAAAAAATCATTTCGCGTTTGCGGGTAGTGTGGGACTCGGCCGCAGCAATACTCCTCCCTTCCGTCCTGCCAACCTGGGACCGCTTACGCACTACTTGATACAAATTAAAATGTCATTTTCTCCGCAATTAATGATCGGATTTGCAAAACAAAAAGACTATTGAAAAAAGAATTGAGAGGCCTTTCGAACTGCGAATCGTTTGACATCCCTTTCCATTAAAAATATTTGGGGTGCAATTCACCCTGCTCTCAGGGTTGAAGTTACGTAAATAATACTAATCGATTTAGATGTCCCCCTTGATTCTAAAATTGACGTGTGCGAGCTTTTTCGCAAAACTGATGTTAAGTGGCCAAAACTTGCCCGGACTGTTTTCATTGGCCCACTCTGTATATATATAAATGTACAGCTGTCAGTAAAAATATGATTTTCCTTTGCAAATTATCTAATTTATTTTTCTTCTGTGTTATAATTCTCATTAAATCAAAATGAACTAATGGATATTTATTTAACTTTCAGTTTACTTATAAAGGATCTTTTGAACATTTCAAATTTTTATATACCCTCATTAGAATGAAAAGAAGTATAAAAAATTTGTAGAAGTCTGGTTCAAATCATGAATATTTTGTAGAATAACGAAATAATGATATTAATGTTTTTAATCTTACGTGCAGCGATAATGACATAACAATATTAAGTATTAACCTACATTGACTTCATTTTCAGATTCATTACAGACATATTTTATAATTTTTTTGTATTTATTATATTTCTTTTTTAATTTATATTTCTTTAGTTTACTATCGAACGAAATTCGAAAATTGCAATTTTCTCGAAAATGCGTGCTGAAATGATTTTAATTGTATTTCTTAAATCGATATTTCATTAAAAACCGTACAATATGCCACAATTTATTGGTTAGAAAACCCAGAAAATGTAGTTTACACTGATTAACGAGCGGTTGACGGAATTCAGCGAGAAATTCAATACGCAGTACGGTGGACCTGTATGATTTATTCAAATCTGTATCAAAATTTATTCTAGAAATTCTAAGACAATGTCCAATGAGAATAGAAAACGAAAGGTTTTACTACAAAATAATATCTATTGTTAACATCACGTCTCAGAGATCGAAGTTAAAGATGAGGGTTAAATTCATTTTCAAAAGTCGGTCCAACTTTTTGTTTATCAACTGTAGATTTTACAGAGGAAACGTTTACACGAGCATTTAAATGAAGTGCAGAAATTACATATGTAAATAACAATGTATTTGGTTTTACATAAGTAATTTGCAAAGTTTATTTTGTTTTCTCAGTCATTTTTAGTGTTTTCTAAGAATTGTCACTTCGTTTACATTTGTTTATTTACTCATAAATACGAAATTAAACTTCATTCAAAATGGTAATATTAACATTATTTGGTGGGTAACTAAAATGTTTATTTGGTTTGTGATTTTTTCGTAACGATACTGTTCGAATAGTTTTTACATGTACAAACTAATTGTTTTGCTTGAATATAACATTATACATATTATAGTATAATAATACTATTTAATAATGATGTATATAATATTATTAAAATTGGATGTGAAAGAATGTAAGAACTAAAATGATACGCTATTTTTTTATCTTTGTTCCCTCTTTTATTGATACTCAATTTCGAAGTAATTTATGATTAATTAATAGTATATATTTATGGTATGACATAATAGACTCTCAACATAATATAATATGTTGGTAATTGAAGGAAGGTTTGGTAGAGGGTCAAAATAATGAAGCCTGACCAAAATATCGCTTGTGACCAACGTTTCGAAATATTTAATTTCATTTTCAGGGCCTCAAGCCAGTCAAATAACGGTAAATATTTTTTTTCAATTTATCAGTGCACGAAACAAGGTTTCAAAATTGAATTATAATCAGTTTTTAAGTATGACAGTTTTAATAATTGTTTTGATCAAATTTTAGATTTTAGTTTTAAGTGATAAAATTGTAAAAATCATATTTAATGATCATGAAATTTAGAATTAGAACAATTTACCGGTATTTGACTGGCTTGAGGCCCTGAAGATGAAATTAAATATTTCGAAACGTTGGCCACAAGAGATATTTTGGTAAAGCTTCATTATTTTGACCCTTAACCAAACCTTCCTTCAATTATAAACATTCATTGGGTCAGCACTACTATATACTGAATAATATGTTGGTTTATATTAATACTATAATAATATAAAATTTATAACCCCTTTCCACAATAATACAAATTAACTTTCATTCAGACAACTGTGTTGCCATTAACGTTACATGGCTCCTCCGCTTCAGTGTACTCCTGGATACAAAAGTTTCTACCAATACTCATTTTTTGGACTCAATCGTAATTTAAAAATATTATTATAATGAAATTTTAATTACACTGTGAACATTGTTTGACATAATAATAGTTTTTTTTATATGGCTGAAAATGCAATAGAACGATTTTTTCGTTGGAGAGCAGCCAATTATATAATTAGCTGCTCTCCAACGAAAAAATCGTTCTATTGTTTGACATTCACTAAATTTTAGTGATATATAAGTTTTCGAAAAATCGAGTACCTACTAATCAAACAATAAAATTAATTATTCGTTCAGACCAACAAATTTTTCATATATTATCACTTTCTTGTATCTCTTATAGTTTATCCAGCGTACACCAATTTAGCTCAGAAATCGCGTGCGGGATCCCCGACTTGCTTTCGTAATATTATTGTATTTTTCATTATGTATTTTGAATAAATTATAATAGTGCACTGGAAACTATACGACCATCATTATATCCAGAAAAATGTTTCGTTTAACATTTTACCTCGTTTCAACGTCAAAAATTCGCCTTCGTTCGTTATTTTGTGGAATAAATTAGCATTAACTACTGTAGAAGAGTACTCCAGTTAATCGTTACATAATACTTATTATAAGTGAGTTTAATACCACCAATAGGAAAGCAGCTTCATATAACATGTATACTTGTTATAGATAATAGCCTACTTTAAATCTTAAATGTATGGTTCCTGAACTTGAAATTTGCTAGTCGAACATAAAACAAACACGCTATCAAAACACATTTTATCATACAATGGAAAACTTAGCGGGATGTGAACTTTTGGTTTTGCCAACTATTTTTATATTTAATTCCCTAGATTAATATTTTGCAACTATATTAACTTAAGTTTGCAGTGTTTGATTTATTGTATTTAATTTAGTTTATTTTTTGCTGAAGATGGGAGCATAACACTCGAAATGTGTCACTATTTATAAAATTGTTGTGATTAAGAAATATCAACCACAGTGCTCTGAACATTCTTTATAAATATTATATGGTTTTGGTTCATTAACAATACTTTTTGACGTAAATAACGTCTGTCCCATACTGGGGTGGCATTTTAGAAATATTAGATGTAACGGAAATATTCGTAAGTGGTTGACATGTGAAACAAAACAGCATGTATAACTGTTAGTAAGCCATGGTGGCCGTATGGAAAAGTACGAGTCTATCGACAAGTACAACCGCCAAGCCCAGGTTCGAATCCCGAAGGAATTTATTTTTATTTAAAAAAGAAACATTGGCGTAACTAGGGATTTTTTCCAGGGGGGGGGGCATTGCCCTTTCAATCTGAGAACTGAAAATCATTATTATGAGATCTTTTATTGTCAGTAATTTAATAGTCATTAAATGCTATATTTAAAAAAAAACAGTAAAAGTTGCTTGTCTTGTATGAAGTTTTTATTTTGAGTGGCTGCTATTTTTTAAGTATAATAATGAAAATACAAAATTACAGAATATGGCGCTTGGTTCAAGTTTGTAATAATTTTAAGTCGACTTTCTTTATTCTTACGTCAGCAGCCTGAGCTACGTGCCGTAATTATTCTAGAGGGGCCCCGTCACCTTCCAGGGAGGGGCCCTTCCTCCTTGGCCACCCCCTAGTTACGTCAATGTAAAGAAAATATATATTGTTATTAGATAACAATTTAAAATATAAAAAAAATAAAGTTACAATTATTTTATTTATTATATTTTACGAGCATGCACCATCTCTTTCAAACTTCCGTGAAAAATGCAAAATGTTCTTGCTCCAAGAAATGGGCAATAAACATAATATCTCAACCTTTTAGTTTTTTCCAGATTTTGTAATCTTCTTTAATAATGCTAATCATCTGATCTATTATTAATATTTTTTTTCTCTTTTAATTGTAATTGTATGTATTTAATATTTGTATGGCTTTGCGACTATTCAATAAACTATTAATTATAAACATCTGATCTATAAGATAAATTAAAATTGGATGTATTTCTTTTCATATGACAACGAATACAATTATTTGTATTTAACAGTATGCACGTCATCTGTCTGTACCCGCGATACAGACAAACCCATTTTTTTTCAAACATCTATAATCTACAATAGCACTGTTTAGTAACGTTATAGAAAAAAGGGTGTGGGTCTCCGAACCCCCGACAGATGTGAAACATCAAAGAAAACGTTATTGAACTCGGTGGTATTCTCTATGTAGTAGTATATATTTTTTCAAAAGCAGCAACTAACTGTTATGCTGACGTAATCCTATATACTGCACTGTAACACACGCGGTTGCCCGTGCGCGCGGAAGCCGAGAGAGAGAGAGAGAGAGAGAGAGAGAGAGAGAGAGAGAGAGAGTGCCGCAATGGTGGGGAGAACAGCAGCGAAGGAGTGGACCATACATTTCGGTGCATATTTCCCCTCACGCGGCTGTTCACAGCCCGACATAAGATGTTTCACATCAAAAATCTATTTCCAGTCAAGTTTCGTTTTCCTTCGGGATTAGATGTTTTAGTTTATGTCTCGTTTTCAGATTTTCAGCTCATGAAACAAACATACTTGTACTCCCGTGTAATACCTATGTATGCATGTACGTATATTATATTATCGAGTACACACACTGTAATTTGAATATCTAATAAATTCATACGGAAGAAGGGTGGGCGTGACGTCACCATGTCTCGACAACACTCGACTCTTGTGTACCGCGCCGCGCCGCACCATGCCACTCTTTGTGCCGCGTAGCAGTGCTTTACTTGTGCTGTCGTGGCCTACTTGACTATTCAGATATTCAAATCAGAATGCATTTTTACCCGAATGTCGACTTGTTCCACCTAGTTAAACGAGGATCCCGCTCCTCTATAATCTATACATATTCCACCTCTTTCCCTTTCCTTTCTCTCTCTCTCTCTCTCTCTCTACATTACCTTGCATTACAGCTCGTTGGTGAAATTTAAATTTTATACAAAACTATAGGTACCTTTATTATTGATTTTACAATTCTCACTTTGCAATGTTTATAAATTTTAAGAGAAGTTTGTGAGTTCAACAATTTTACATAATTGAATTTACGTTTGACATTTCAATATTTTGACGTGAATAACGTCTGATGTCTCATACTGGGGTGGCATTTGAGAAATATTAGATGTTACGTAAATCGAAGGAAGTAATTGTTATATGTGAAACAAAACACATATATACCTACGATGTTAAGGTCTATGTTTACTATGTGGCAAAGTACTAGACTACCAACAGGTTTAAACGTCAATCCCAGGTTAATAACTCAGCTTTGATTTGATGATACTGACTAAATAAGGAATATCTTATTCATATGTGTAGACTGCATAATATGCTTTTTGCAACACTTGCATCAAAAAAACAATGCACTCCGTGCTATATAGTAATACTGTTTTGTTTTATTTTAAAACATGCGTGTGTTAAGTAGTACTTTATAGATTACTTTGCTATAATGTCACTAATAAAGTATTTATCTAAATTGTGTTTTCTTTGCTTAAAATTGAACTTTTAAAGCAGTTGTTGAAAAAAATATTGTATATGTAACGCGTATCTAAAGTAACGAATCTGAAAGCTGCCATTTTCCAATACTCTCCTGATGTCATGTTGCATTTATACCACACACTCGTTCTTAGGCTCGTATCGCAAAATCACAACTGTCATATAATTCGTCACTTAAGCCACTTGTTGCATAAATATCTATTACATATTAAGTGAAAATGTACAACTGGAGAGGTATCTCTTAAATTGACAAACCATCCTGTATAATGTACACACAATTCTATGAAAGAAGGGTACATCAACGGGAATTTTATGACTTGTTTGACGCCAACTTTTACAGGGCATCGACAAGATGGAAAACTTACATTAATTATTTGTCTCTGATCTTTATCGTTTCTTTTATAGTTTCCTGGTTGAATTAAATATTATATTACTTTGGTATAATATTGTAGGGTGACACTTGATATAAAGCTAAACAGCTAAACTACTGATTACACAGACCTTAATTTAATTTCTCACGCAGCTGAATTTTATATTGTGGCTCTCACACACAGTGATACATAAGTCGAAAAGTTGACCAAAATTATTTTGAAACATTTTTAGACTTCTAGATCTCCAAGTCACTATATGAATAATAAGAAGTAAGTATTAGAAATACCTTGTATTTCGGTGTCCGTCTAGTGACTTCATGTGTTGTTAACACGACGCGTTTCAGCAACGAGTTGCTATCTTCCGGTGTGGTTAATTATTTTGCCAGTATAATACTCGTCTTCTGAAAGGAAGGTACGTAACTTCGCGACGGTACCGGCGTTATTGCCATAGTTACCATCTATTAAACTATGGTAACAGGCAACAGTATCGTTGCAAAGTTACATACCTGTCCTTTCCGAAGACAGGTATTAATGTTTTTTGTAAAAACACGTTTTTGGAACTACGGGGATCTCACGTAAGAAAAATATTGTAAAATTGTGAAAAATAAATGTTGAAGAGTTGAAATGATAAAACTTTAATCTGTAAACTCATAGTTCAATATAAAGAACATATTTTCATTGAAATTTATGCACTTTTAAATATGAGCAATATTTACATCGAAGGCAAATTAAAATATGTTACAAACGTTGCTAAATGTAAATACAACACAAAACTCACGTTTTCATTATTAAATGTAAATTTCAGCAGACTGAACATTTTTATATATGCAGATTTATATCTCGTGAGCTACAAATTAAATGTATTATGCAAAATATAATATTATATACTGTAGGTAGGTAGGTAGGTACCTATACAAAACACACGTCCGCTTGTTAAAAGTCTGGCCTCAGATGCATTTCTAACGGGTGTCTTCGATACGCAGTGCGGATCTATCCACAAATGTACAATCTGTCTTTAATTAAAATTTTTAACCGAAATTCTCGGGAACATGTGCACTAACCTAACTTTCCACTTTAAAATTCATTACAAATTAGAGATCTTACAGGAATAAATTATTGTTATCTCTTAAAACATAATTGATAGTATAAAATGGATACGAGTACTCGAAAAGTTGAGTAAGCAAAAGTAGGTACTCGATCGTCGAACCGAGTAGAAAAAAAATTGATGTGTGCTTATGACCACACGACAGAAATGAAAGCTTCAGATTTTCTAATTTTTGGTGTGATCTATTATAGCACATTTATGAACTAAAAATAATTTATTACTAAAATACTAACATTGTATTTTTAATTAATTCCACCTTGGTTTCAAAAATATTATAATTATTGTCAAAGAAAGAATATAACAAAAATTAATAACACACACGCACACACGCACACACACACAGAGAATAATAGTCTGCACTACACACTACACAATTAAACGTATTATGCTAACTAGTAAACCCTACCCTAGCACTGGCATTGCCAAGTTGGGTAGGTTAAATTCCGAAGAATTTTGTATAAAAATTGTGTTTTGTGTATATTTTTGGAATAAATTTATTTATTATTATTATTATTATTTAGAAAAAAATACGTCAAAAATTCTACGATGCCATCAGTTTCCGAACCCAGGTCCCTATGCATACAACGCAAACACGCTGCTAACTGAGCTATTGATACAACAGTATACATCACCGTTTTATGATATAAGTATGTCAGCCGGGTTGCGAATTCTTACGGTCGGGTTATGAACGCTTCACGTTATTTTAGTACCCAGGCAAAGAGTGCCCAACGCGCCTCAGGAAGTTTTCACTTCAAAAATATTCGAAAAATTTCGGGTCCAGTAGTAAAAAGTACAGAATATGAACTGCGGTGTGAGATACTTTATATCAGATGAGGCAATGCACACATACCTCCGTCGACGTTGCAGTACCGTACGTCCATCTTGTGTCAGTTTTTCCATGCGTTTTCTAACGCATCGCAACCGTACCGCACACACAACTTCGGCCAGCATTACCATGCTCCCTATTGAGCGATGTACATCCGTTAAAAAAAGGTAGCTGCGTTACCTATATAGGTAATTGTGGGCGATGAATGATCATACAGTTCATGGAGTATAGAGATTAAGGAGACAAATCTCGGTGGCCTGTAAAGCAAAGCGTGCGGCACAAAAATCGGTGATTTTCGTAGTTTAAAAAAGCGTCACAAGTAGCACTTTTCTCAATAAGAACTTATTCAGTATATATAAGAACCATAGACCTAGGAGTTTGAAAACTCCAAGATAAGAACCATACGAAATACGAATTACGGATCATAATGTTGTGTCTTTTAGAGTCAATATTAACACTCTACATAGTCGACCACAACATTGTTTTGTTTTGGAGTTTCTATGAGCTACGTTTTTGAAACAAACAAGTAATTAAAAATTATAATTTCGTTGTGATGAGACCTATTTTAGACTCGTCTTGATTAAATCAAATTTTATTGTGTTTTATTTATTATTAATTTTATATAAGGATCTATGATATTATTAAATCACGTCAAAAAGATCTTTATAATATGTTATTGAAATTTGTATTTATTTACACTGACGTTCGATCCCTACGTGTCGTAGCGCCTCTACCGGCTAAATCTATAAAAATTATTCTCGATTTTTGGCCCGTGTCCAATGTACACAGGTTCCTAATATAACCTCTATACTCCGTGATACAGTTATAGAATTGTTTTTGCGTTGCGTTATTTCAGCGGTATGTGTGTGCATTGGTTTCTACAGTCACGCATGGTGATGGGCGATACGAGATGTTTTTACAATCGAAACAATTACAATCGTTCATAATAACAATCGAGTCCACAATCGACTCGGAGTTTGATTTTACAATCGAAATGTTCGATTGTTCAAGTCCATTATTTGCTACATAGATTATAGCAATAGCAGCGAATGAGAATACATATAATTGCGATTCAAGGTTATATGCTAGTCGACTGACGTTCACGCGACTCATTGATTGCTCATTGTTTACACTGTTCAGTCGGTACTCACTACTCTGTGATCTCTTCACTATTGAATTCGTTTTTCGCGATTACTGCACAATCGACCATCGACTCGACCACGCAGTTGTTGAGTGATGAACGATTGTATATATTATGTGGCTTTACGATTCAGTATTATGCGACTCGGTCTCGGTGAACTATGAAACTACAACAATCGAGTCCAAGTGACAACCATCGAGAGTCATTGAGATGTTTGAACAATCGAGACAATCGACTAAAACATCTCGTATCACTAGCCACGCAGGGATATCGACAAATGTGTGCACCGGGCCTTAAAGAAAATACAAATAAAGATTGCATATTATTATTATTATTATATGTAATAATATTTAGCGCAGAACTGTAGCCACTCGGTATATCATCTGCACACATAGATTTACGTACACGTTTATTAAATTACTTGTGCCTTTGTGAACTTGATTGCGTTTGAAAGCAATTAAAATGTTTCCTATAGTTTTTCATCTAGCGATACAATGCTAGACTACATAATATAATATTGTGAACGGGGCGCGACAATATGAAATAAATTAAATCTTATTTCAATTCAATTCAAGATCTGTGTATGAAACATTACAGAGTATTCATGTACCTTTCCTTTGTGACAAGACCGGCACAAATCCTACTTCTTTTATATGCCTTCGTTACGTCACCGTGGTCATACAAATTAAACTCCTTTTTTTAATACTATGAGATTCGTTCTACACTGCAATATTATGAAGATAATTGTTTTTATGACGTGTTGTAGTCTTTGTGACGTTATAGTGGTCAAATTTATTTTTATAATTACCAAGTCAGTGGCTGAGACTAATACAGTAAACCTCTTTTTAAGTCATTGCTAATTAAGTCAGCGCTTTCACACCTTGGTTTTACTTTTTAATTCCCATCTTACTATGGTAAGGAAGTATTGGATCCAGTCAGCATTTATCTTAGATCTGATTAGATTTTGAACAAAATCAGTTCGGTGGATCCTAAGATATTTAAAAAAATTCGACTGATGACCAGTCCTATACTTTCCACCTAGTAAATATTTGCAAAAAATAAACACTTTTTTTATTCTTTGAAAAAAAGCATGGCCTTCTTTTTTGTTTAGTGATCTACTGATGGCTAGCTTAATATACCAAAAATCATGGTTACCTTGATTTACCTACGTACAATTTTTATTTTTTTTAGTAAAATATTTTTTTTCTCGAAAACTATACATTTTAGAGAAAAAAAATATTTACATTTTTTTCATATTATAACATCTAGAATTCATTTATATTTTTTTTTATCTATGTAAATACCTAACATTGAGAACGTTTTATAATATCTCAGGATCCACTGAACCAATTTGACTCAAAATCTAATCAGATCTAAGTTAAAGGCTGATAAACACAATAGAACAATCGGCATGGCCGTATGTTGTTCCGTTTTTACGATATCCAAATCGAAAAATTGACCACATACACACACACATATATACAGACATCAGTCAGAAAAAGGTGCATGAAGTTAGCGAAACAACTTCAATGGATCGAATGCCGACTATGTGGGGAATTTGCCGTTTTTTTGCCGTAAATTATTCGTGAAAAAAATAATTTTGCCGCTCCTTTATTTTTAAAAAAAAATTGATGTTTCGCTAACTTCATATGAAGTTAGCGAAGCACCAACACTAAGTATGGTTCTAACTGAAAAATGAAATGGGCAGAATTTGCCGTAAATTATTCGTGAAAAAAAAAATTTTGCCGCTCCTTTCTTTTTAAAAAAAATTGATGTTCCGCTAACTTCATATGAAGTTAGCGAAACACCAGCACTAGGTATGGTTCTAATTGAAAAATGAAATGGGGAAAATTTTCCGTTTTTTTGCCGTAAATTATTCATGAAAAAAAAATTTGCCGCTCTTTTCTTTAAAAAAAATTGATGTTTCGCTAACTTCATATGAAGTTAGCAAAACACCAACACTAGGTATGGTTCTAATTGAAAAATGAAATGGGGAGAATTTGCCGTTTTTTTGCCGTAAATTATTCATGAAAAAAAAATTTGCCGCTCTTTTATTTAAAAAAAAATTTGATGTTTCGCTAACTTCATATGAAATTAGCGATGCACCAACACTAGTTATGGTTCTAATTGAAAAATGAAATGAGGACAATTTGTCATATTTTTGCCGTTAATTATTCGTGAAAAAAAATGTACCTACATATTTTCTTTTCCCATAATTATTTAAATTCAAATGCAAAATATGTTTTCCTGGCTTTGTATTTTAAATGCAGTTTGCTTTTTTATTTTTATTAGGGTAACTATTTAACTACATACAAAAATGGGTATTTTTAATTTTGTATCTGAATTTTTTAAAACACGTGTATGCAAATATGCCGACATTTTTCTTAAAGACGTAACAATTTGTCAATTAACCTGCTATACAAGGTGTCCACGGATACGTGTCCTAACACATGGGTAACCTTGTTATTATCGTAGATGGAAAGCCGCTCAATTAATGGATAAAATAGTGCGACATTAACTTTTTATTAAGAATTTGTCGCGAAAACAAATGAATTCCGCGCAGTTTTTGTTTTATTGTAAAAACGTTAAAAAGACCAAATTCTAAAATCGACGATAACATTTTAAGCAGGTAATGATCGTGTCGAAAAACAATTTGAACATCCCTAGAGAAATTTTTACGAAGAATTGAATATCGTAGTGTGTAATTTTTATAATTCATTGATTTTCGGGGTACTTATACAAACTTCTTTTTTTCGTACGGACGCCATATTGGATTTTTAGATATTCGAATGGTGCTTATTTTTCTGATTAATTTGGAGTATTTATTTACGAAAGTAATAGGTTCGCAATTAACATACCATATTAAAGAGCCATTAAAAACAACTGACAGTATAATAATAATTATAATTTAGGTCTGCCAATAATCCAGTCAAATGGTACTTTTAAATTGCGTTACCTAATTACAAGTTTGATGAAATTTTAATGGTAGATAGGAGGTGCTACTAGAACAGTCCAGTCAAGTTTCCCCCCTCGGATTCCGCGAGGGGTAGCCGCCATCTTGAATTTAAGGGATGAAATCATATATCTTAATAAATACTGCTTGTACGTGAAAAATTACTATTACAAAAATTGTTAAGGAGGATGTATCCAACAACTTTTGTTTGAATTTTTTTTTTAATTTGTTATTATTTAAAAGTTATAAATTCTCAAAAATGACACTGTTGGGGGTGGAAACGGTTTTTTCGATTTTACAACAAAACGGTCAATCAGGGGCGAAAAATGGTTATGGTAAAAGCTTTTGAGTTTCTCTACAATATACATGTGTTCAACATTTTGCTTGCTTGGTACGAATATAAAGGGCGCCAAAAGTCGACAGGCGCCAATATTCTGAAAATGTTTGAATTTTGCACATAACAAATTAATTCAAGTCATTCGCATTTTTGAAAATTTATAGTTTTTGAATAATAAGAAATTTCAAAAAATGTTCCAAACAAAAGTTGTTGGATACATCCCCCTCAATAATTTTTGTAATAGTAATTTTTCACGTACAAGCAGTATTTACCAAGATATATGATTTCATCCCTTAAATTCAAGATGGCGGCCACCCCTTGCGGAATCCGAGGGGGGAAACTTGGCTGGAGTGTTCTAGTGGCACCACCTAACTACCATTAAGTAAAATTTCATCAAACTTCTAATTAACGCAATTTCAGACCAATTTTTTAACTTCCCATTGGAAGTTATTGTAATGGGTCCGAAAATCGAAATCAAAAAGGAAAAAAAATTTTTATGTTTCAAGGTCACTACACTATTTTTACACTACTTTTAGAAAGATGTCTGTGTGTGTGTATGTGTGTGTGTGTGTACGTACGTACGTACGTACGTATGTATGTGTCCATTTCTTTCTAAGACGAAATCTCGAGAACGAAAAATGATATCGACTACGTTGGGGTGCCAATCGACGCGTATTAACGTAAATATGATCTGAAAGGAATTTTTTTTAAATCGGTTCAGCCGTTCTTTTTTCTTAACCAAATAACCTCCAAAAAAGTAGATTTTACACAATATCTCGCGAATAAAAAATTATATCGACTTCGTAAGGGTGTCAATCGAGGCGTGTTAACGTCATTTTGATCCGACATAAATTTTATAAAAATCGGTTCAGCCGTTTTTTTTTTTTTTTTTTAATATTGATGTTTTAATGATTACTTTTCTGTGTAATATCTAATTTAATTATTATTATTATTATTAAATATTTATCAAACTGGGACGTTCGTCGTGTGGACCTCAAGGGTCGCACTTTAGTTCTAATAAACGACCCACCTCACGGCTTGTTTGGATATTTGATTGGACTACAAACTACGATTTTTTATTAACTTCCCATACGAAGTTATTGTAATGGGTCCGGAAATCGAAATCAAAATTTTTAACATATTTCTATGTTTCAAGGTCACTACTATATTTTTAGACTAAGTTTGAAAAGAAAGGTGTGTATGTGTATGTATGTAGGTACGTGCGTAATCATTTCTTTCTAACACGAAATCTCGCGAACCAAAAATGATATTTTGACTTCATTAGGGTTCCAATCTAAGCGTATTACTTCATTGAAGTTAGCGAAACATCAATTTTTTTTAAAAAGAAAGTAGCGGCAAAATTTTTTTTCACGAATAATTTACGGCAAAAAAACGGCAAATTCTCCCCATTTCATTTTTCAGTTTGAACCATACCTAGTGTTGGAGCTTCGCTAACTTCATATGAAGTTAGCGAAACATCAATTTTTTTAAAAAAAGAAAGGAGCGGCAAAATTTTTTTTTTCACGAATAATTTACGGCAAAAAAAACGGCAAATTCTCCCCATTTCATTTTTCAGTTTGAACCATAGCTAGTGTTGGTGCTTCGCTAATTTCATATGAAGTTAGCGAAACATCAATTTTTTTTAAAAAAGAAAGGAGCGGCAAAATTTTTTTTTTCATGAATAATTTACGGCAAAAAAACGGCAAATTCTCCCCATTTCATTTTTCAGTTAGAACCATACCTAGTGTTGGTGCTTCGCTAACTTCATATGAAGTTAGCGAAACATCAATTTTTTTTTAAAAATAAAGGAGCGGCAAAATTATTTTTTTCACGAATAATTTACGGCAAAAAAACGGCAAATTCCCCACATAGTCGGCATTCGATCCGCTGAAGTTGTTTCGCTAACTTCATGCACCTGTCAGAAAATGATCTTAAACGATTGCTAGGGTCTCAAAACGTGAACTACTAAATCCATTACTTCCCTACCATAGTAGAGGTGGGAAGTAATTATAGTTACGAAAACATTTAGTTGATAAAATAAATTTCAAAATTATAATTCATGCTTGACATTTTTAGTAGGTAGGTATTGGATACATTTTTAAAATCACTGAGACCATTCTTAAACATCAGACTAACAATTTATCTTTCTTAAACACTTTTTTTAAACTGTCAACATTTAATTTAAATGCAATTTAAAATTGAATTTCTTCCGACCGCAGAACAGATAAAAACTAAATCCCAGTTTTTTATTGGCGCATAATGAGATGTATGGTTGATGAGATACGGTATCGCGGCTGACTTTGTGAGCAAATCTATTTCTCCACGACATCATCGATCTTGATCATCAGTCAGAAAATGATCTTAAACGATTGCTAGGATCTCAAAACATCTGTTAAAATCTTGAAATATTTTTTTTTTTATTAACAAAAACAATGTGTGCATCGACCTTAGGGTCATTAGCACTGATACAATTTAGTTACATTAAGGTAAGTATATTATTTCAACAGCTATGATATTATTTACATATGGTACTAGAAATATTTTTTTCGGACTAAATCCATTACTTCCCTACCATAGTAGAGGTGGCAAGTAAAAATATTCTTAATGTCACGTTTGAACATGTGTAAAAAAATTACAAATGCATTTTAGATGCCTAAAATACAAATTTCGAGAAAAAAAAATGTTTTTTAAAAAAATTGCGCGAAAATCATTGTCGTTGTTTTTGAACGCCGTCTTGAATCAAACTGGTCGCCTACTATGACATGATGACACTAATTATTCGCTAAGTTGACTTTAAAGCACACATTCAACCGATGTCGTCCGGTTATATTATTTGTGTTCCGTTCTCGACGTTCAAAGATTACATTTGTAAGGTCACAGTAATGTCACGAGAACATTCGGACTGTTGTTATAGAAGGCAAGTCATATACGCTTCTATGTGGCAACAGAGAGTATTGTCACAAGAAAACTCATTTCGCTTTCTCAGATATGATTAAATTTGTCGTCTCTCTGCAGAATGTAAGCGGAATGCATCTCGAAAGGACGGACTGGCTTCTATATGTATCGCAAACCACAAATTACATTAGATTTAACTCTCTAGTTGTTGGATATACATATTATATACAGTTAATGCAATTAAAAAATTGTTGATAAGCTACAAACTAGCTTCCCTGACTATTTGAATTTATCCGCGTAATTAAATTAAATACATTTTATAACGATAGATTTTCTTAGACCAGATATCCAAAAATTTAATTTTATTAAAAATCAATTATTTTTTATACATTTCCAAACGATTGTTTCGGTCATCATATGGACCATCTTCAGTGGATTTAATTTTTAGATTTTACAACTGTAATTATAATATAATGTAAAATGTTATGAACTTAATTGGAACAATAAAAGAATATATACTATACAAAGAATAAAGTATGTTATGCAAAATAACTTATTTTTTAAACAATATAATAACTTATTTTTTGTAATATAATAACTTATTTTTTTATTAAATAACTTATTTAAGTTATTTTGCATAACATACTTTATTCTTATATTGGGATCCGTCAGATAGGTGGAGTTTAAAAAACATGGCGCAGAGGGGGGAAAATTTCATATACGGGGTATACTTTTGCGTGTAATTTTATGATTTTCAAAGTGATAAGAAATGATAAAATATATAAGTGCAATTTGTGATTGGGCCGAATCCTAAACAAAGGAATTTCGTTGAAGGAAACAGATTCTCAAAGCCGAACATATTATCAAATGTCGGAAATATAATATAGTAATCTTTACGGTATATTGCTTAAAAACATAAAAATTAAAAGAAAATCTCCACGAAATTAATTATCCGTTCAATGTTCCTTTAAGGCTGTGTTAGGTGAATAATGTAAACACATAACTGCAACATAATATGTTATATTATAATAAGTAGGTAAGTTACTAACCTCAAAATATTTGTATACACATAATTAGTCCTAATTTTGTCAATATTCAGAGATTTAACTATTGTAGTACAGTATGATAATGAGTACATCTTATTATTAATATAAAATATTTTTTTAATTCATAAATACAGTTTTTCCACATTTCATTAAAAAAGAATTCGCTGTAAAGTAAGTTTTACAAGGCAATAACTGATAGTGTTTAATGCCATGATATTAGAAAACGTCGCAAATTCCATTTTCGATAAACTTTTTGTTTATTTTACTTGTTTTATTCTTGTAATAACCAATTTCACGATAAATTTGCACTGTTAGCATGTAAAGTTTTCCCCCGTTTTGATACAATTTTCTGCCACCAGATGTCATATGCTCATTTGACGGGTCCCAATAGTATATATTCTTTTATTGTTTCAATTAAATTCATACCATTTACATTATATTATAATTACAGTTGTAAGATTTGAAAATTAAATCCACTGAAGATGGTCATATGATGACCGATCGTTTGGAAATGTATAAAAAATAATTGATTTTTAATAAAATTAAATTTTTGGGTATCTAGTCTAAAAAAAATCTATCATTATAAATTGAGATGACCCAAACTACTCCTGTAACATTAAGATTATTATAAATTAAATACATTTAGAACATTTTATTTCAACTGCAATTAATTTTAGTCTGTATTTAGTTTGAAGCAATAGATAGATAGATAGATAAATATTGGAGGGCTTGAGAATATCCGAGCGTTTTGTCACATGGCGGTTCCGTAACTCCTCTATTACAAACCCCCAGTTTCCAGGTTCTAATCCGATCAGAACTGATACAAGTACCAATTGAATTTTAAATTTAATATTAAAAATAATAAATTGAAATTGTGAATCTGTGCTAAGTTCAAATAACCCTAACTGTTAAGGTGGCCTCAAAAACAGTTTTTTTATATAAAATATTATTATTTTACGCTCTTTCATCTTCATTCACTGTGAACATAAAAAATTTATTGTTTAAAAACAAATGAACATTTTTATTGATATAACGTACATTGAACCACTGTGTACAAACGGGAAATTTTAATTAAATAACATACAGGGTGGAACAAAGATGGAGCTGCATATTTCTAGGGTGAGTTATTTATATAATTTTAATGTATCACTTTACTCAACTATCTACAATACATAATATTATAGTATACTTACAGAAGATCTTGTCCACATGTACCACTATCGGATTCAAAGGATTGAAAAAAATTAATATATAATTTTTTAACATGAAATTACATCTAAGGTCAGAAAGAGTTATTTATGTAATTTCATTAATAATAAAGTAGAAAATAACGATTGTGCCGCAACCGAAGACATAGAACTACTAGTCTATAGGTTTATAATGACGGCACATCTGTTAAAAAATATTAACATGACATACATGATACCAAAACCAAACAAGCTATTTTATTCACGTGACACATTTTCGTCACATATATTTTTTGTCACACATTTTTTGTAACGCATTATTTTACCCCCTATATACCTGCGGGAAAGACATAGTTCTAGTTCAAAAAACTTTAGTATAATAAAAACAAAGCAAAGTGCTATTTGATTTACGCAATTTTAAGTTCGCAAAAATTTAAATGGTCAGTATCTCAGAACTTGTTTTTTGGAGCTATGGTGGTTTAATACTCAGGATGCGCGAACTTATTTAAAAGAAGTTTTGAGATAACAAAATTAAATCTAGACGGGCGAAGACGCGCCGGCAGCAAATATATAATAAATGTACCTAAATTTTAATTTATAAAAAATATAGAGTAAACTTTTTAAAAATATTTCCAAAAATCGCTGTCCTCCTACCCTATTTCAAAAACTATAGCTCTGAAAAATCTGAAAAAAATAAAAATTTTAATAATGCAATTTGTATATTAAAATATTTTATGTGAAAGCATTTAGTATAGTCATAGTTTGATTTATTCGATATTTACCAACCTTATTTTGATCAACTGCGGTCTCGTGTTAATTTGTTAATAGAATGCAAATGTAGGGTTGTAAAATGCATCAGTACTAAACAATTACTATTATTAGAGTGTGCATATGTGCACGCAAATATGCGCATATACATGGAGTACATAAAAAATGAAGTGACTAAATTGTAAAAATAAAAAACAAATTGACATATCATATTTAGCACCTTTTTATCATTTCACGGCACATTTCGTTGAAAGTAATATTTTAGGCGCACTTAAGTTTAGGTTTCCTAATTTAAAGGATAAACAGTAGACTTTTTTGCAGTATTTTTGGCAAATAACATTTGATACATTTTTGGAGTGTTGGGTTTCCAAGTTACTATATGAATATTATGAAATATTTATTTATTTTTATTTATTTATTGTAGATTATAAACGCGTCGACATCTCAGGTCATTAGCGTCTTTCAACTACACTAAATAACAACTATCTTAAAACTAAATAACATCACAAAACATCCATGAGCGCAGGTGAGATTCGAACCCACGGCAGTCCACTCTAGAGGTTGCGGCACCAAGCATGCTAACCACTACTGCCCTCATTATGAAGTATTAGAAATACCTTGTATTTTGTCCGTCTTGTGACTTCTTGTGATTTAACACGACGCGTTTCAGCAAATACCATTTGTTTATCTATTCTGTTAAAATATTTTCATGAGAGGCAAAATTACTAGTAAGTATTCATTTAAATTGGTCAACGAACTGATTATGATATAAAATACGCTGTAATATCTCAAGTAACATAGGTAATTTTTTTTTTAAAAACAACCTTTTAGAAAAAAGAAATTTAATTAAGGTTCATAATTATAAAATCGTGGTGGCAAATAATAATAAGTTGTAAAATCAAAAGAATAATGCATGGTGGAAGTCCCGGTGCTGGTGGTGGGAGAACGTGTCTCCAGTCGGTTTCACATGCTTTTTTCGTGTCATGTACTGGAAATTTTGCCATTTTTTTATTAAAATATACCTACTAAAAAAAACAAATGCTTTTGGATCATAATTTAATATAAAATCGTGGGTTGTGACTGTAATAAATTATCATAGAGTTTACGACCACGCTTTTATAATTATGAACCTAAATAATGTTTTTTCTTTCTAGTACATTTCTATAAAAAATTGTAATTGAAAAATAAAACTTTTAATAAATTACATAAAAAAACTTGTAAAAACGACTGGAGACACGTTCTTCCACCATGAGCACCGGGACTTCTACACGTGTCATCATTTTTAACACGCTTATATTAGCTTCACTTGTATGTTTGTAACCGACTTCTTTGAACTTGATTTTGACCAACTTTGAACGGTCAGATTTAGTTTAAACTTTGCACACTTATCAAGGACCCACTACAATACAATAATTCAATAAGTTTGTCCCATTATCCTGACCAGGATCTCCAGGACTAAAAAAAAAAAAAGCAAAAAACTTCAGATTGAACTGAAACTTTGCACACTTATCAAGGACCGATTACAATACAATAATTCCATAAGTTTGTCCCATTATCCTGACCAGGATCTCCAGGACTAAAAAGCAAAAATAAATTATAATTTAAAAAAACTAAAAAACACGCTTTGATGAACTAAAAAGTAGAAAATAATTAATTAATTTTATTGTAAAAAAGCGTGGGGTGCTTTGTATCATATTTTCATACAACCCCACGCTTCTTTACAATAATATTAATTAATTATTTTCTACTTTTTAGTTCATCAAAGCGTGTTTTTTAGTTTTTTTAAATTATAATTTTTGATTTTTAAGTTATTATTGAAATATTATTAGAGTAAAAAAATCACAAAATTATATTGTCATCAGAAATATATACGACTGCAAAGTTTCAAGTCAATTGGACATGGGACAAAAGTGGGTCAAAATACGTTGCAAGATTTTACCCTTACAGAAAAACATATAAAATATTAGATATAAAAACTGAGAAATTTACAGGTTAAGAATTCTGAAGATGAAATAAAAAGTATCGAAACGTAAAAGTTTTTCAAATTTGATATTTACTTTATTGTATTCTTGGTGTAATTTTTTTTCTCAATAATTATTATTATTTAATCCCAAGCATTAGACGGTTTCCACAGATATTCAAAACCATTCGTGGACATCAGCGTTGTACGTAATGTATTTTTTTTAATCAGTAGCATGCGCATTAGGTAATTCCTGCGATCGTGTTAAATTATGGACGTGCAAGTTACCGCGTATTGCAAGAAAACTGTGGAGGGCTCGACAAAAGTTTTTGGGTTACCTGTTGTGTTTCCTTGCGAACTGTAAATACCGTGTAAGCTGTACCAACAATTAAGAGTAGTCTATTAGTCATATTTAGCGAATGCGTAATGAAAAAGTCAGAAATTTGTCAAGAGGAAATCCGTTAATTTATTTATTGTAGATTATAGACGCGTCAACAGTTTACGTCATTAGCGTCTTAATTACATCAAATAACATATCACTTAAAACTAAATGACATCACAAAATATCCATGAGCAGAGGTGAGGTTCAAACCGACGACAGCTTTTTCCAAAGGCCAACACGCTGACCGTTACACCAAGTTGTCTTCCGAGGAACCGTGATTGTCTGTAGAAACAAACCCATTATTTCACGTATACCTTGTATATTAGATATGTATCTGTATATTTGAACTGGGTATAATCGATTAACGATTTACCTAGCGTCCGTTACGTAATACTGATTAATCACCGTATATCTTCCTAATGTACAAATCGTGTAGATTTCATGTAAACGAATAATACCTACAGCATACATTCAAATTTTCACACGCACACACAAACCTACATTACATTACCATTTCTCTTATCTGCATTGCATTATAGGTATATATCCTCATACGAACTGAAAGATTATTTCAGTTTGCCAAACTACCTCCTTAAATAGTAAATTATTTTCATTCAGGTAACATCTGCATAGTCAAGTAAATTAAATCCAAAGTTTAATCAATCGGATATTTTAGTTGAAAAACATTGACCTAAAATGAACACTATTAACGTTGATCAGATGGCAGGACCTAGAAGTGAGGTAAAAAAATGTAGATTTACGTATGTATAAAAAATAAAGAAATTGTTAAAATTAATTAAGCGTTCATGTTTTGTTTTTTTTGAAGCTATGCTTCTATAGGCGCGTTAGATGATTTCTGGGAGGGGAAAAACTTATGAGTTCGCGTCATGTCACCGTCACGTCACCGACATGTTTATGTTAAAAGTATATCTATAGCTACACTACATAGCTATAGATATACTTTATACGTATTGCGCTTGGCCAACTGTGAAAGTAATATACTGGCGCACGCGCAGTTGCCTATGTACACGTATATGCACCAACACAAAGATAACGTGTTGTACAGCATTAGTACTGTGTGTATCTATACAAGAAATTTTAAATAATATAAGTATGTTAATTCTTATTTCAATTAAATTGTATTTATATTTTGTACTGGACTTGCGTAGCCCATCGCATGTGTTGACGTAAAAAGCATAGCTTCTGTTGGGTGTCCCATGACACCTCTTTACTTTTTTTTTAGTTAGATGCACTTTATTACCGATGTTTTATTTGGCGATGGAAAAAATATTTTTATTATTAACTGAGTGATCTTCAGGAAGTGGGCAGTTATACAGAAAAATAAATTTTAAGCAAACCTAGATTATTCAGAAGCGACGTTTCGTGTATGCAAAACTTCATCAGGCTCCAAAAAGATCAATAGGTTATTATAAATTTTGATTATGAAAAATATCTCTAATTTTCATTTGTGCTAATACTGAAGATACTGACATTTACAAAAGTCAAAATAAAACTGAAAAAATACAAAAAAAAATTTTTTTTTGTCAATTTTGTCAATCACATTTTGGTTTTGTTTAGTATTTTTTTTTCGTTTTCAGTATTAACCATAGAGATATCATAGATAGAGTTGGGTAGCCATTGGCACAACTGTAAGTGACAGTCTCACCTTGGAAGAGAGATAGAAAACGCAGCAGTTCTCTTTTCCTTGTCTTTTGACGCATTTGTGAATTTAAAAATAGGTATTGTTAATTTACATTTGTAACCATGATTATGTATTTGTGATAGAAAAAGATAGAAGAACTGCTATCTTCTCCATCTCTACTTTTGCATCCACACTTTTTGGGTGGCTTCCCTATTCTATCTATGATATTTCTATGGTATTAACATTAATAAAAATCTCTTTATCTATATATACGAATCAAATTATGTTATTTCCTTAGTAACATATTTGTGCAATGCAAATCATTTCTGTCTATGAATTATAAATCATAACAGTTCCATGGGACAAAGGACGTTTGTTTCTATCTTTGTCTGTGTCTATAACTAAACCGACCACTTTTAGTTGCGTGTATAATACATATTCGTTCAATTTATATGGAAATGTGATGTCAGTTCGGTCACTACATCGATACCGTCCCGGTAGCACTGAAAGTACACGACGTACAGGCTGTTACATAATTATATTTATTGTAAATTATAGACGCGTCGACAACGTAGGTCATTAGCGTCTTGATTACATTAAATAACAACACACAACTAAACGACATCACAAAACATCCATGAGCGGAGGCGGGATTCGAACCCATAACAATCTGATCCAGAGGCCGCGACGTTAACCACTGGACTACACTGTTCTCTACATAATTATATGTCGGCTAACTTCTGTGATGTATTAATTACGGAGATGCGAGTACATGATAAATCGAATATCGTCCGAGTACCACTCAATCATTGAGTCAAGTAAAGAAAATGGTCAAATAAATAAATAATTTAGTGTTCAAACTGGGTTCCGTCTACTTCTTGACAGCTATGTAGAATATTTGTTTTAACTTCCAACAATTAAAATGTCGACAACTGTCAGTGCTAATGTCAAATAATGGCATAATGATTAAATCAGAATTTGATAATCTATCCAAATCTATAAAAAGTATAAGGAGATGTCACAAAAAAAGAGGTGATGATGTAATTCCGGTTCCGGAAAGAGGTAGTGTAAAAAAGACTACTATCAAAAAAGATAGGCGTTAAATAATTAATTTTATTGCAAAAAGCGTGGGGTGCTTTGTATCATATTTTCATACCACCCCACGCTTTTTTACAATAAAATTAATTATTTTTTACTTTTTAGTTCATTAAAGCGTGTTTTTTAGTTTTTTTAAATTATAATTTATTTTTGCTTTTTAGTCCTGAAGATCCTGGTCAGGATAATGGGACAAACTTATGGAATTATTGTATTGTAATCGGTCCTTGATAAGTGTGCAAAGTTTCAGTTCAATCTGAAGTTTTATGCTTTTTTTTTAGTCCTGGAGATCCTGGTCAGGATAATGGGACAAGCTTATGGAATTATTGTATTGTAATCGGTCCTTGATAAGTGTGCAAAGTTTCAGTTCAATCTGAAGTTTTTTGCTTTTTTTTTTTTAGTCCTGGAGATCCTGGTCAGGATAATGGGACAAACTTATGGAATTATTGTATTGTCGTCGGTCCTTGATAAGTGTGCAAAGTTTAAACTAAATCTGACCGTTCAAAGTTGGTCAAAATCAAGTTCAAAGAAGTCGGTTACAAACTGACAAACAAGCATACAAGCAAGCCCGCAAGCAAGCATACAGGTGAAGCTAATATAAGCGTGTTAAAAAATAAGGTTGACCTGTCCGAGCATTTCGACCGCAGATAATCGGGGATTTTTTTTATGTTGCAGACTAACTTACGCTTTGTATAATATATAATTTTTATGTTACATTCTATATAATATGGATAAGAGTGCTTAGTGGCCACTGATCTCTGTTGACCAGATTTACGTGTTTATTATGCAGATATATGTATGTATGTTCCGTTAAAGCTTTGTATACAGGATGTCCAAGTTGACGTTGGCTAACATGGGTAACTTTGTTATTAGTGGAGATAGAAAGTCGGTTAAATGGGCAAAGTAGTGCAGAATTATGTGCTCATTAACGTCCCGTCGAAAAAACAATTGAATTTTGACATACTATGGATTTATTTAGAAAATAGTGAAAAGTGCCGTTTTTGAAAACTGGCCATAACTTTTTTATTTATGAAGATATCTGAAAATTTCTTTAACCATTTTTTGATAACTTTTTATGATCTTTTCAGTGGCTTAGGGTTAATTTTTTTATATCCACTACATAATGAGATATTGACATGAACTTTGGTTTTTCTTATGGACGCCATTTTGGATTCTTAGATATTCGAATTCTGTTTATTTTTCTGATTAATTTGGTGGATCATATGCTACATTTAAAAAAAATGCAATTAACGTCCCATATTAGAGGCACTATAAAAACAACTGACAGTCAAATTATATTTCAGTTCTGCCAAACTACGATTTATTATTAATTTTACACTTAAAATGTTCGCACTACTTAATTATAACTTGATTGTCAGTTGTTTTTAATGTCTCTTATATGGGATGTTCATTGCATTTTTTTTAAATGTAGCATGTGATACACCAAATTAATCAGAAAAATAAGCAGAATTCGAATATCTAAAAATCCAAAATGGCGTCCAAAAGAAAAACCAAAGTTCATGTCAATATCTCATTATGTAGTGGATATAAAAAAATTAAACCTACGCCACTGAAAAGATCATAAAGAGTTATCAAAAAATGGTTAAAAAAATTTTCAGATATCTTCATAAATAAAAAAGTTATGGCCAGTTTTCAAAAACGGCAATTTTCACTATTTGCTAAATAAATCCATAGTGTGTCAAAATTCAATTGTTTTTTCGACGGGACGTTAATGAGAGCACATATTTCTGCACTACTTTGCCCATTTAACCGACTTTCTATCTCCACTAATAACAAAGCTACCCATGTTAGCCAACGTCAACTTGGACACCCTGTATACACATGTGTTCTATCAGTTTATAAATTTAGTCAACTCAAAACTTCAATGCAAATAATATTATGTTGAACATGTATAGTTATTTACACATATTTATGATAGTAATTACTAGATGTTACCTTGCTATGGCATGGGCGCGAATTGTATTAGAAAATTATATGAACTAGATGCGCTGTCCGGCTTCTTCGGGTGCACTCGCTTCCTTCGTTTGCTCGAAGTTATATTAATTAATACAATAGTCACTCGTTTCGCTCGTTTGCTTAAATTTATAATTAACTGCCAGCGACTTACTTATTAGTATATTATTGGGTATATAATACAGGGTGATTCCAAAGTTGACGTTATCCTTTCACCAGCGAATAGGGCTTCAACAAATAAGATTTTTTTTCCTTTGGCGCTTTTTCGAAATATCAACATCAACGGAGATACAGGGTGTCAAAGTTTTATTTAAAAAATTAAAATTTATTAATGACTGCCAAACTACTTGAGATATTTAAAAAAAAAATTTGTTGGTGTCAATAGCTACGTGGGAGGGAAATTCTTCAATAAATAAAATATTTTTGGGTTGACCAGTGGCGCGCGTAGAAAAAAAACTGATTTTTCTAAAAATAAAAATTATTAATGAATTCCTTGTTTTCGAGTAAAAAAGAAAAAACCGTTTTAACGGGCACCTAAAATTAAGTTTTGAATACATACATATGTATTTTATTTTTTTACAAAATTTTTCTTAATTTTCTCAAGTGGTTTGGCAGTTATTAATAAATTTTAATTTTTTAAGTAAAACTTTGACACCCTGTATCTCCGTTGATGTTGATATTTCGAAAAAGCGCCAAAGGAAAAAAAATCTTATTTGTTGAAGCCCTATTCGCTGGTGAAAGGATAACGTCAACTTTGGAATCACCCTGTATAAGTATTATTTCACACTGCTTTTGACAAACTTGATTTCAAATCTTCATGGTTTCCGGGCTTGTAGGCCGTGGTCCGGTGGTATTTCTACCTGACGTTTCGTCTACAACTGCGGTAGACATTCTCAAAGGCGATGTGGCAGCGGTCACATCGCCTTTGAGAATGTCTACCGCAGTTGTAGACGAAACGTCAGGTAGAAATACCACCGGACCACGGCCTACAAGCCCGGAAACCATGAAGATTTGGAACAATGCCGGCCGTGAAAGCTTGCACACTTGGATAAAACCTGATTTCAATCAAACTTGGAATTAATACGATTATTCCAGGCCTAAATCTTCAAGAAATAAGCTATCGAAGCCGGGTGGGTCCGCTAAATTACCGTGCATGGTGGAATTACGTGTATATATGGTGGAGGGGCGGGTGTTTAATCTTTATTATAAATTTCTTAGCACCCGGGCGGGACCTCTAGTTCTTGATAAAATAAATTGGTATGGAGAATCATACACGTCTTCCAATTTCAAAATACTTTTAATGTTTGTATTTTACTAAAATTAAGCAAAATCGCAGGATAGTGGACAATATAATTTGATTTATTAAATTAAATGTACGACGTTTCGTCTATAGATTTAGACTTTTTCAAGTACATACATGCGATTTTGCTTAATTTTATTATAATCACGATGGACACGATTTCTAATATAAAGTTTGTATTTTACTATTATATTGAGAAAGTTCGTTGATTTTAAAAACAAGTGCTCCTATAACAGTGCCCCTGTTTATCAGTTTAATAATAAAACATGGCTTAGGCCCGTATTCACCAAACACTGTTAAAGATAGAAGTTACTAACCTTAGAATAAATTTATTCCTTGGAATAAAATAAACTTTCTATTCACCAAGCAATTCATTCGATAGAATAGTAACTGCAGGTAAAAATTTACTATATACTATACGCCTTGCAGATTTTGTCAAATAAAGCACGTTTACCAAAGATCCGACTGATGGCGCATCTATCGAAAATATAAAATTGTGAGTATTGACATATTTTACTGACAAAAACCTTTACCTGTAAGATATGAAATTAATATTTACCTGAAAAGGTCGCCAGGCTATAAAGTAATTTATGCATTTCGTGCACACCCTATTTAACTAGGCGGATAAATATTTATACCCTTGAAATTGAACAGAATAACTATTCTTACGATTTACACCTGCAGTAAACTTAACTATGTTTGGTAATTTGAATTATCACTATTTATTCCATGTGATAGTTACCAAGGGAATAAATCAACGGAATAAATAACTAACTAGGCTCGGTGAATACGGGCCTTAGAAAACATTTCAGTTTATTTTATGAATGTAAAATCTAATCTTAGTGGTTATGTTTCATACGTGTTTACTGTTTATACTTATTCTTTTGAAACATAAAAATGCAATAAAATTCTGCACTATACCATAAAGTAAGAGACAAGTCGCTATTAATGTTAAATTATTAAACTATATTAAGTTCAGTGAATTTTATTTGTTTCTATAAGTTCAGCATTGTCAACACACTTTGTGTTAATGTCGTTTTTATTAGTGTATTTGCCATAATATGGCACATACACTATTGGCGTCGGTCGGATGGCGGGACCTAGAGGTCGGACCAAAATTTCTCGACGTTTCATACCCCCCTGAACAGTTTGCCACCATTTTTGAAAATGTTTATATATATATGTGTGTGTGTGTGTGTGTGTGTGTGTACACGATAACTCTCGACAGACTTAATCGATTTAAACGAAATTTGGTACACACATTAGAACCCATTACCGCACGAAGCCTATTTAAAATGGGCCCAATCAGACCATTTTAAGGGTGGTTTTTGGGGGTTGAAAAATGTTTTTGGGCCCAAAAATGCCGAAAAGATTCTCAGAATCGTTTCAAAATTGAAATTTAACCCTTTAGTGAAGATTAAAATGTGCTGCTAAAATTTTAATAAAATCGGCCCGACAGAACCGGACTTAAAAATTTTATGAAAACACTAGTTTGCGGAAAGTGCTTTACTTACTGAAGGGTGTATTTAATTTGGTACCGAGGTTGCATTGATAAAAATATTGAAATTAAGAAAAAAATATTATTTTAAGGGATGTATTAAGGGGTTAAATTTTTTATTTTGTTCAAAAACAAACTTAAAGTTCACATAATAAAGCCACAATTATCAGCAAATACACTATATTGTCGGCAGGGTTTTGGCACTGCGACCCGAGTTTTTTTTTAAATTATTATTAATACAGTTTTTCTTAATAGCTCAGGATCCGAAAAGATGAAAAGAAAATATTGTTTAGAGTGAAAATTAGCAAAAAAAAACATTTTTTTTTAATTTATACAGTAATAAGAAGTATTAGAAATACCTTGTATTTTGATGTCCGTCTTGTGACTTCATGTGTTGTTAACACGACGCGTTTCAGCAACGAGTTGCTATCTTTAGGTGTGGTTAATTTTTTACATTATAAAACACACATTGAGTATTCGTAACACGTTATAATAATATAATGCTAAGCACATGTCTATTATGTTGTGGATTGTGAAGTACTGATTTAAATTTCCAGATTTTATGATTTATATAGTAGGTAGATGAAATGGAAGTGTGAGGGTGTATGTATGTGGACGATTAATGAGTATTGGGTGTTTGTGTGTTAATTATTGTGTCGTATATTATGTTCGATTTTAACGTTACTTTGTCATTAAGAATGTTGGTATTGTTGAATTTTGTAGCTTTATATATTTCATATTCATCGAGGGTGTCCATGTGTTTACCTTTACTGCAAATATGTAGTGGAACAAAATTTGTCTCAAAATCGTGATATTTATGATTGTGTGAAATTATATGTTGGGCGTAATCAAATTTATACAGCTATACCTGCTAGGTAAACGTTTCAATTTTTTTTTCAGCTTAAAGTAAATATTCAAAAATATTTTCTGTTTATTTTTTTATAACCAAAAACAATTGCACGGAATTTGTACGTTTTGTTTTTACGTGAAATTCATATTTTTTTTATTAAATAAATAAATAAGTCTTTCACGTATCCCATTGTAGATAGCCTCAGCTGCTGCACAGTGGCTTTTTAAATAAAAAATAAAATAAAAAATGGTTTATCAAACCTTTGTCTGTGTCATATAGCTAGCAAAATTAAATTTATTATCATTACATATATTTTTAATCAACACGAAAATAAACAGGGCGCTTTAGCTTAGCTGATAACCTCTCTTAAAAATCGTTATTTTACATTAATATACATTTATATATATTCCTTGAAATAATTTATTAACTTTACTGAATCTAGAAAAAAAAATTTACAAATAAAACGTATTTTAATAGTAGGTAGGTAAGTGAAAGATTTTAAATTAATTATTATGAGCTCATTGTAAGAAAGATGACCTGTAGACCATCCACAATCTGTATTTTCTGTCTCGAGATAACAGTTCTTTTTTTCTTGACTTTTGTAGTATTTACTTTGGTCTTTTAGTTCTCTGCAATGAATGTGTATGCCGAAGCAAAACCCGCCATACATACATATGGACTAAGACGGGGGTGTATTGAGCATTATTGCAAGCAGAGATGTACTGAAATTCTTATGACTCATTCGGTCAAAAAACAAACGTTATGTTTTTGTCAGTATTATTTACATACAAACTGAATTTATTAAAAAAGTCATAATTTATTACATATCAAGTGGTATAGATTTACCTCTGTGAGAAAAATGAGAAAACATCTGCTAGACTAAAATTAAGAATAATCGCAGGATAGTGCACACTATCCTGCGATTATTCTTAATTTTATTATAATCACGATGGACACGATTTCTAATATACATCTGCTAGACTTTTTATGAAACGTAAAATATTATAATATTATTATATCATGTCATATTTATTAACAACAAAATAAATTAATATAGTTACTTCTTACCACAACAGTTTACTGTTGTGGTAAGAAGTAACTATATTTTATTTTGTTTTTATTCCAACCACAGTGCTCATATATATTTTTATCATATTTATTAGTTTTACAAGTCAAGATTCGACGGAAGACCAAATTAAGCGACATAATTATCCACATAGTTATTGCTTAAGAGAAAACATGAGACCCAATCAACAAATGTGTAAAGGAAGTTAAACTAATACCGCACATGACCTGCCAGATGAAATAGAACATGTTCAGTGATATTATATTGGTATTGTTGTGTCTTTTCGAGTCAACATTAATACTCTACATTGTCGACCACATCATTGTTTTGTTTTGGCAGTTTCTATTAGCTACGCTTTTGAAACAAATAAGTAATTCAAAATTATAATTTCGTTGTGATCAGACCTATTTTAGACTCGTCTTGATTAAATCAAATTTTATTGTGTTTTATTTATTTATTATTAATTTTGTATAAAGATCTACGATATTATTAAACCACGTCAAAAAGATCTTTATAGTATCATGATATAAAAGGACACGCTATATTTGGATGAGTGGGTGTAGAGTCAGTGTAGTGCCGAATACTGGGACAATTTTGAGATTGAATTTTATAAACACAATTTGACTTTAAAGGTAAAGGGATTTTTATCTTTTCCAGTACACGCTGAAGAATTTTGAAAGACTAGCTTCATTTTTGAAAGTAACTGGAATTTTGTATTTAGCAAAAATATTCTTAATAATAATAATGCGCGCACAGACACGATCCAAGTTATCATTTTATTATATGTATAGATTATGTTACAGAAAATAAAAAGTATTTCATAAGCAATTTTTTTTTTTTGAATTGATTTTAACCTATAGAAGAATTTCAAAATTTCGAATTTTGATTTCAATAGAATTATACAGGGTGCTGAATCGTTTTGCGGGTAATAGGGATTTAACCCGTAAAATCAAACGTTTGCGATTTCCTGCCCCCCTAATTATTTTAGGAAAAACATCTTCGAATAAAAGTTTTAGAACATAAAATTTTGCATCTAAATCATTAAACAAAATTAATTTTGAATACTTTGATATGCTTTGATATGAAAATGTCAAAATTTCCTCAAAAACAGATAGCGATAGTCATGGAACTTGAACAAAGTGATTAGAAATTATTCTGACAGCTAAAACGTCATCATTTTGTTCAAGTTCCATGGCTATCACTATTTGTTTTTGAAGTAATTTTCATATCAAATTTCTGCCGTTACAAAGAATGCAAAATTAGTTTTGTTTAATGATTTAGATGCAACATTTTATGTTCTAAAACTTTTATTCGAAGATATTTTTCCTAAAATAATTAGGGGAACAGGAAATCGCAAAAGTTTGATTTTACGGGTTAAATCCCTATTACCCGCAAAACGATTCAGCAATCTGTACATTATATAGAATATGATTGAATAAACCCGAAACGATCGTTGAGATTAATAAATGTGTGCATTTTCATTCCAATTTTATATTAATTGTTAAGCTGTAATAGACGCTAAGGACGTCAGTTGTCGAGCGTCCATAATTTACACACACTTTCTCCGTAAGAACAAAATAAAATGAATAATTGAATTTTCTATATTTGTTGATTTCAGATTTCTAATGTGTTCAGATATTGGCAACACTGGACTAACATATACAGGAACGATTCGGACAACGCAGGAACCAGAAACACTTGAGCGTCTCCTTTGTTTGACCGCTGGCCTCCCGAGGCACGTATTTTAACCAGAACAAAGCGAAGGTGTTCTGGTTTCAATGCGCAGCACTGCAGCAGGCTTGTGGAGGCGGATTCATTCGCTGCCGCACGTATGTTTGCCCATTGAAAGTCGCTTAGTCGACTGTAAACAAAACTCACTTACGGAAACAGACGAGGCCAGCCAAGAGGACCGACAATCACTAAAGGTATTTTATTGTATTTTTTCAATTGTGCCGACATCACTCTATATAAGCTTGATACCAATACAATTTACACTGTGCCCGGAAATATTCGACGTAATGTCGGTTATTAATTGTGTACATTTTAAAAGTCGTCATGTCTTACCTGTCCCTCCCGGCACTCCGTGTTCTTGACCTCTTGTTTGTTTTGCCTGCCGAGTTGGGTCCGAGGTACATCCGTTGTCCTGATCCCTATATCCTGATGGTCCATCCCTCTTGTGTCCCCGTTTTATGTGTGTATGTAAAATCCCCCATCTTAGTTAGAATTAAATTAAACTTTTAGATTGTGGCTAAATACACAAAAATGTAAAGGCCAAAAAAACTTATAATAATAAAAATAAAAAATCGTTGTGAGAAATGACGGATTATAGTTGGGCCGCTTAACAGATGGAGTGATCACGTGAAAAGCAAATGAATAGCTTGCGCCACAGACGTGACCTATGCATATAGTTTCGTTCATGAACGTTCAAGCAACCAATCAGGTACTTTGCACGCGATGATCACGCAGTGATCATGCGTTTTCATTGCTCCATCTGTTAAGCGGCCCGACTATATAGATATCTGAAGGACCTCTTCTAATAGCGTAATTAATAGTGTTTTCAGCTGGTATGCACTTTTTGAAAGTAGTGGGGTGTAGTTTTGCACGAGTGTAACACTAGCACCGTGTCAGTGTTGAGTAGTGTACACGCTCTTCGTGTAGGCCATTACTCTGTCATTACAGCTGTCATGCATGTTGCACATTATTTACACGACCTCCCTGTACGTCCATAAAGAGCCAAAACGTCGTATAACGAAATTGATAGTGTGAGAATTAAGGGGCTATTTAAAAGCTAATTTAATGCTCCTATTTTAAATTTAGGGCTCTTAGCCTTTTAGGCAAAATCTGTGGCGCTGCTAGCTTTAGTAAAAGTTAGCAGCGTCAAATTTTCGGATGACGAAATTGATGGTATGAGAATTAAGGGCTATTAAGGGCTCATTTAATAGAAATTTAGGGCTCTTGCCTTTTCGTCAAAATCTATTAATATCTTTCATACGGTGGACGTACGGGTTGTATATGGTGGGAGGAACTGCTCACATATGGTGGAAACATCCATACAACATGATAAAAAATTGTATGAGATTTAAGGGTTCTTCAAAGCCTAATTTAATGCCCCTAATAGAAATTTATGACTCGTGCCTTTTTCGTCAAAATCTATGAATATCTTTCATACGGTGGAAGTACGAGTTATTTATGGTGGGAGGAACGACTCACATGTGAAAATCGGGGTAATCTCATAAATTACTGAACCGATTTCAAATTTTTTTCACTGCTCGATAGATGTTACTTTGCTTTGGGATATAATAGGCTATAATAACTGGAGCGAGCGAGGGAAGCGAGTAAGAATGTATTAATAAATCATGAATTCATAGCACTCGGGCGAAGCCAGACCGAACCGCTAGTTCAGTATAATACTGTCTATATTGTTTTCTTTGATGAAATAGGCATTTCAAAACTTAGCTCTTTTAAACTGCATAGTAGGTACTATCAGAGAGATCATAATGTTTAGTATTGTGACTTGTGAATTATGACATTCACAGCCTTATACTATATAAACAATAGTGTTAATGGATACAGTCACGTTATCTATAATATATATAATATATATATATATATAAGTAGGTAAATTTTACATATTATAGGAAGTATACCAACACAAGCGAACTCAAAAGCGCTAATTAGAACATATTGTATTTATAAACACAAAATTAAAGCACACGTTGTGAACATACAACAGCTTAACGGGGCTTTTTAATTAATAAATTGTTAATTATGTGTAGAGAGAGAGGTATACAGGGTGTTGAAAAACTCTACTGAAAAACTTCTAGGGGTAACAGAGTGTACAAAGAGAAGCATATCTGGATAAGGAACTCTTTTCGAAAATTTCAACACTTTTAAAATTATAAATTCTATAGAATTATCGCTAGGCACTTGGTAGAACATGATTGAATAAAAATTAATAAACAAACACTTGAAAAATTCTACACATTTATTTCTCCTGATGATGGGTTAGAAGCCCGAAACGGTCGTTGAGATGAATAAATGTGTAGAATTTTTCAAATGTTTGTTTATTAATTTTTACTTTTAAAATTACTCATTTATTTTAGTCGAACTATAATTTTTATCTGCTTCGATATCTCAACTATAACTTATTTCGTTCTATTTTAAGTTCGTGACATTTAACATCTGTCTTGAATTTTGGATGGACCGCTCAGATTTTTACTGTGGCCTTGCATTGTCACGTAATGGACTTATTTTTTTCCATGACAGCGAATACAATCATTTGTGTTTAACGGTAATCACGTCATCTGCCTGTATGCGCGATACAGACATACTCAGGCCCGGTTTAAGATCACTGGAGGCTCTGGAGCTGGAGCTGGGAAAAACATGGGACCCCATTTAAAAAGAAAAATTTTAAGGTTTAGTTATTAAAAGTCTTTGTAGGGCCCCCTTGGTTGCGGGGTCCTGGAGTGATCGATCCAACCGCTCCGCTCTTAATTCGGGCCTGGACATACTTTTTTTTTAGCAGCGTATTTTCTATTTCAGAAAAGTATACAATAATGATAACAAGCAAGATAAATATGAAAATAAACCTAAATAATATACATACATAAAAACAAAAAACCCGACTGCGTAAAATCGAGCATACAAGATGGAAACAAGATAAAATGATAACATGCAGTCGGAGGTATTTCTGTTCAATTTGTAACTACTATGCCTCCGACTGCATGTTATCATTTGATCTTGTTTCCATCTTTTATGTTCGATTTTTACGCAGTCGGGTTTTTTGTTTTTTAATAATTTTTTTATTTCTTTCCTTTTAGTTGAATCTATTCATCAAGCCTTTTCAATTGATACCCCACACACAAGGTGTTACCGATTTTTTGCGTACTGACAAAATGGCGTCTAGCGCC
Organism: Mongoloraphidia duomilia; assembly: GCA_039654895.1. Classification (NCBI taxonomy): domain Eukaryota; kingdom Metazoa; phylum Arthropoda; class Insecta; order Raphidioptera; family Raphidiidae; genus Mongoloraphidia; species Mongoloraphidia duomilia. Next base: position 41,768,737 of record CM077524.1, on the reverse strand, counting down.
CGCCATATTGAATTTTCCGTGACGCCATGTACCCTATTTGAAATGTCAACAAAACCTTTCTTTTGTTTTGATTTTGATACTTATATCAATGTATTTAGAAGGAAAATTACTTTTGCATTCTGACAAAATGGCGTCTAGCGTCCGCCATATTGAATTTTCCGTGACTTCATATACCTTATGTCATTCTGGGGATTCAAACGAATCTAATGATACCTCATTTTTCAAAATCCGTCAAGTCGTTTAGGCTACAGAGCGTGATAAAGAAATATACATACATACATACATACACACACACATCAATACATACACACTCGAAAAACAATACCCTCCTTCTGGCGCAGTCGAGTAATTATAAATATGAAAAGGGATCATATTATTATGTCTCAATTTTGCATTAGTTTTTCAGTTTACCCCATCCTTAACCAGGTAACTACAATACTGTGACAACAAACAATAAAATATACAAGCACAATTTTTGTGGTTATTATCACTCTTTTTGTCTTTCTTGTTCCACACGATGCCAGTATGCAGATTTTTTAAATTAAAATTCCTCTAAAACATTACATTAAGCCTGCACAGATACCGAAGTAAATAATCGTTTCATTGAAATTACTATACATAATATTATATATATTAATATGCTTCAACTAACGTCTTCGAATTCTTTGGGAATAATTATATTTTGTCCAAGTGTGTAAGTTTTCACGACCTGCGTTGTTCCAATTCTTGGTAGTTTCCGGGCTTAAAAGCCGTCGTACAATGGTATTTCTCCCTGACGTTTCGTCTACAACTGTGGTAGACATTTTAAAGGCCAATCACAGAAGGACGGTCAACGACCGAACAGAGAACATACTGACACTTAGCATAAAAGAAGGGAGAACACCATTCGTTGACACACTTACCTGTGAGCCATCAACGAGAACTACTTCAACCGTTGCCACATCGACTTTGAAAATGTCTACCGCAGTTGTAGACGAAATATCATCGGATCACAACAAGCCGGGAAACTATCAAGATTTGGAATTATTTTATGTATCTAAATTAATACTCATATTACAAAATAGTAGAGAACTTCTTGGTGTAACGGGTGTGCTGGCCTTTGGATCAAATTTTCGATTCCCACCTTCGCTCATAGAGGTTTTGTGATGTCATTTATTTTAATTCGATGTAATTAGACGATAATGACCTTAGTTGTCGAGAATCCATAAACTTCAATAAAAAAATGTAACGGAATCTTTGTCTGTAAATTCGTTCTCTTCAGGGTTTTTGGATTTTTATAATAAATGGATATAAAATTTGTTATTGAAGATATTTATATTTTCTAAAATTTCGGAAGGACACTCGACTAATAAATTCCCAAAGTTATTTTTTATTCAAAATATGAATATAAAAATTAAAATGCAGTTGAAATATTTAATAAATATGCAGAAAATTAAATGTACTCTGTTTCCAAAAAATTCCAAATATTACCAATTATAAAATATCATACAATGCCACAGCTTATACGAGTATGACTATGACATATAAGTGTGCTAACATCGCTATTTTTGATTTTAATTTATATTCTTGTCGTTATTAAATAATGCAAATATTGACAACGAGATGATGTAAATTCTTCGAATATATTTTACAGACATATATTCCTCTCATGTAGACACGTCTTGAAAATATCCGAATTATTTTAACAACCCTTCAATGCGAATGTGCTGAAGAACATGCAAAGTATTTTCTGCAAGGCATTTTATTCAGTGGGGATTACACACACATACACATTCACACACACAAAGTATACATGCGTCATGTACATATTTATACCGGGAGTTGTCCATTCCTTAGCTGAATCGTGACAATTTTTAATAATTAAGCAGCCAATAAACGATTTTTTTGATTAAATCATTGGAATGAGCTTCGTCTAACTTAAATAATTCCGTTGGTTTTTTCAGCACTCAAAACAGCTTCACAAGTAATTTCTTAAGTTGGTTAAATAAATATTTTTCCTTTCAAGAAGCTGACGTCATTGGCGCCAAACATTACGTCCCACCACTACTGTAGATCATATATTTAAGACATAATCTATCTCATTCTGGCCGTGTGAGATCAGTGTACAGCGAACATAGGTGGCCTGGCTATATAGAGTATATTTATAATATTTGCAGCGAACGCGGTTTGATTCTTTAATGACGTAGGTAGATGAATTTAAAAATTTGTACCTCCGTAAATACGTATTGAAATAAATTCAGTTGTGTTTGTGACAATTATTTCTAATAGGAGAAAGTGATAAATTAATTTATTTCTACAGTTTCATTAGTGTATTTTTTCCTACGACTAGCAATATGCGAAATCAGTCAACCTGCGAAATGCTTAACCAATCTGCAAAACGTCCAAATCGACAGGCAATTTGCAGACTGGCTATTATTACGTTGCTGTTCGCAGATTGACTGGCGTGCTTTGGACAATCTGCAAAATGCCATGCCATCTAATCTTAAAACTGACAAGGCGTTCTCTTCACTTTAACTAGTAGATACTTATTAGTCAAAGTGAGAACTTGTTTGATAGTTATAATGGAACCATTTTAAGTACTGTATTTGAGGGTCGAAAAAAATGTGGGTCATTAAACAGTGAAAAAAATTGCGGAATTGTTTTTAAAATCGGAATTTTACCCTTTATTATACATCGAAGCAATTCCATTGTAAATTATTTGAGATTAAAATGTGCCTTTAAAATTTTATCAAAATCGACCAGACATATAAAATTTAAAATAAATTAATAGATTTATACGGCTGAATTGCAATTGAAAATTTTTCGTTGGAAAGCAGCCAATTATATAATTGATTCGAAACATATTGGAAAAAATCATTTTACCAACCATAGTCACAGTCAGGATTCTAACCTGAAACTTTCCACTTTCACGGCGGAATGAGGTTAGAGTCCTGACTGTGACTATGGTTGGTAAAATGATTTTTTCCAATATGTTTCGAATCAATTATATAATTGGCTGCTTTCCAACGAAACATTTTCAATATAAAATTTACTTTGCGAAAAGTGAATTATTTACTGAATGGTGCTGAATGGTACTTTATGCATTTCGCATAATACTGAACACAAATATAGGTATATAGTATATAGGCAAATACACTTTTAGCGTTGATCAGATGGTGAAACTGTAAAATCTCGACATTTCATATCATAACAACTTGAATTATTTTTTAAAGTGTTAGCGTGATAAATTTCGAAAAACTTAATCGATTGAAATAAAATTAAATTGATACTTTCAGATTATAACCCCTACGAGATAGGAGTCTCTGTAGGTACCCTGTAAATTAGTTAAGACGCTCAAACGTGTGTGCTAATTAATGAGACATTAGTGAATCAGTTTCCAAACACCAGGTATGCATTTTTGTTGACATATATTTTGTTGATAGTGTTTCATGTATTTGTATGAATACATAGCGAATATACTGCATAACATCAATATACGTGTTTACAAGTCGAGAATATTAAAAACTCCATTTTCTTCGTGATATAATATGACGTATGCATGTGTAAGTAGCGACCTCTATGATATTATTATATAATAAATGTACATAATAATGCATTCATTTGATCTTGATGCATATTATATATTTAAAATACATGGTTCAGATATTAAAACCACATATACAGGATGTATCTAAAACGCTTCACAAAACTTCACGAACGTGAAAAAAGTTCCTGTAGACATGTGTTCAGAAATGATATTCATACCAAACTAATTGATATCGAGGCTTAAATAGACAAGCGACCCCAATCTAAGTTAAGTGCTGACAAATACAACGGAAAAACCGTGAAGATCTATTAAAATTCCGAAAAAAATTTCAGATTTAATCCAATAGGTAACACCTCTGTCATAGTAGAGGTGGGAAGTAAAGTCATACCTATATATTTTAATTAAATTAATAAAGGCATTTAAATATATCATATTCTTTTACCAAGTAACATTTTCGATAGACTGTTTCCCAGTGTTAGTTCGTGACGAAAATTGGTCTGTCCATGAAAATTCCAGAGGAAACAAGCCGTGATGAGTTTTCACAATTCGTTTACACGAAAGAGAAACTATTTCTTTAAATTTCAGTTTACCGAATTACTTTCTTTCTTTAACTTACGCAGAATTTGACATTTGTGTTGAATGAGGTGGCAAAAAAGTTGACCCGTTGCGCTCTCTTTTAAATAATTTCACAATTCACTGGTCACTTCGACAGCACTTTGCCTACATTCTGAGCATAAATCGTTTCTTAATCACACTACGAGAACTTCATTCGCTAACGTGATGACGTGCCTGGCTTCATCTCTCACTGCGGGCACTCTATCCCCCGACTGCATTCCACGCGTCCCGGACAGACTGTCCGTGACGCGTGGAATGCAGTCGGGGGGTAGAGTGCCCGCGGAGAGAGATGAAGCCAGGCACGTCATCAATAATATGCTTGTGAACGCCTGCTTGCCCGCAGACAGTGCCGTGTACACAAAACTGCACATTGGGTTTTATAACGTTAGGTACAATTTTGGCAAACTGCTATTCATGACAATAAACAGCCAATAGCAAGCTAGAAGGCGCAATGCATTCACGTTACTATGACGCGGTGGCTTCATCTTTTGCCGTGTGAGGTCTATAATGGAGTTTCATGAATATTACATCCTCACTAGTAGTTAATTGGGTAGTTTACGATACAATTTACAAAAAGTTACGTCACATTAAAATATCATTCCTCGTTTTATGTAAAAATTATCCAAAGCATGCTTGTTAGCTAATTTCTCTTTTTGTTAATAATACGATGCAGACCTTGAAAATTGTCGAGCGTGTAACTAGCAATGCCATTGTTTATATGGCGTTACCATGGCTCCTCTATTACAAGCCCCCAGTTCCCAGGTTCTAACGCGAAAAAAAATTGTGTTTTAAGGACCACCAATAACTAAGGTTATTTAGGCCTAGCACCAATTCATATTTTCAATTCATTATTTTTTTTTTAATAATAAATTGAAAATCTAATTGACACTTTTACCAGCTCTCGGGCTAGAACCCGGGAACTGGGGACTTGTATAACAGAGGAAATATAGCAACGCCATGTAAACAACAGCACTGCTACACGCTCGGCTATTCTCAACCCCCGGTTCTAACCCGAGAGCTGGTGAAAGTGTCAATTGGATTTTCAATTTATTATTAAAAAATAATAAACTGAAAATATGAATTGGAGTTAGACTCAAATAACGTTAGATGTTAGTGACACTTAAAAAAATTAAGATGCGCGTATTTCCTATGTATGGCATTTTGTGGGACAATCTGTATACATATTATTATGAATATGAATCAGAGGCTAGAACGACGAAAGGCGGCTTAGTTTTGTTTGAATGCAGTTGCGAGGGGTGAGCACTTCCTTCATAGTCATGTTAGATCTAGTCACAGATCATTTAACAAGTGCAACACTTTAGAATCTTTAAAGCTTTGTAGAGGTATTTCGAACTTGAGACACGAAACATTTTACTATATTATTAATAGTCAAACATGTATGTAAATCAGATATTATTCTCTTTCATGGTTAGTATGCTTTTTTATACAGGGTTAAATGCAAATAGTAGTGTTAGAATGTAAAATAGCATTCTAATGCTGGATTGTAGCAAGGTTATTAGAGTATAGGTTGCCTCATTCCATCTGACCAATCAGCGTAAGCGCGGGAATGACGTCAGCTAGAATTTAGTTTAACTCAATACAAAAATTGTTAAAGATTATTTATATTAGAAATCGTGTCCATCGTGATTATAATAAAATTAAGAAAAATTAATATTAATTTTCATAAATATTGTTATTTTTATGTACTTGAAAAAGTTTAAATATATAAACGAAACGTCGTACATTTAATTTAATAAATAAAATATATTGTCCACTATCCTGCGATTTTTCTTAATTTTGTTAAAGATTATGCTTATTTATATTAGGTGCTTCGTGCAGATTTTTTCTTAAAATTGGCAGGAGACAATAAATAGAAGAATATATTATGTTAAAAAATAGGATAATTTTTATTTTTATTACAAAATTTAGGTTTTAATATGTATAATATAAATAAACAAAAAATTAAATAATGCTCAAGAAATGGCAGATCTTGTTAATTACCTATTTTTTTAAATTTAAGAAACGAATAGAATTAACTAACAAATTGATAAATTTATTATTTTATCTTTTATATTCACAAAATATTAAAAATAACCACAAAACACTATAACACTTAACAGCTATCGCAAAATTGACAACTTATCATATTTTTTTCACTAACAGAAGAATCATGTTTCTATTAGGTATTGAAAAAACATATCACACTACCATGGTTACTGTGATTTTTATTTCCAAAAATTAGCAGCGTCCATCGTCTGATCTTTTCTATTGAAGTGAGTAAACATGGTATATTCTGAGTGACGTTATCCCCCCCACTACTATCTATCGGAATGAGGCAACCTATACTCTACTAACCTTGGGATTGTAGAAAGTATTGTCAAATAATTTCGACACACGTTTTTGAAGTTACCTGTTTTGTTTTTTGGCGTACTGTAAACACCGCATCAGTTATTCTAAGAAACAAACTTGAGGCTAATTTCATTTTTACCGCATGCATAATGAAAAATCAGAAACTGATCAAAAACAAATCCGTGAATGCCTCCAGGAACAAACCTATTATATCGAAACTTTATCAATTCTAATTCAATATTGTTATAAAATTTTATTAGCACAGCTGTACATAGACATTCGGAGCTTAATTATAAAAGCCACTGTAACGTCGTCGTCATAATAAAGTGCCAAGTCCAAAGTATAATCAAGTATAAATAACCGTCAGCAGCCGTTTTAACTGGATTCAGTTTTAAGGCGTTATTTTTATGAAGCAATAAAACGTTTATGGATATATTTTTTATGTGTCACGTCCACTCGTCTCGTTCTGTCCACTGAAAAAAACATTTACACTTTTACATTCCGTGGCTGTACGCCGTACGGCGTGGCCATGTTCGTCACTAATGCATTCAAATGATCTTTGATTTAAATTATTGCGTTTTTACACAGTGTGCGTCAGAAGTCACTGTCCAGAAACAGAATTATTCGAGGTAGAATTTTAATTTGTCGCATTAAAGGTGTAGTGTAGTAATTTAGTAATATTATATTAGATTTGTAAACATCAATAAATACTGTTTATTATTATTTGCGGAATGTGCTGACAATGAGCATTCCGAAGTATTGTATAGCAAATGATGTAAACAGTGTTTACTGACTTAGTATATAAGACAATAACCTAGAGTAGTAGGGGAGAGTAGAGTGTATATATTAGGATAGAGTGTATATATTAGAATAGTGTGTACATAGCATTAGACGTAAGGACCATGTACGAATATTGTAAAATAAAGAACAATTGTTAAATATTCAACATCGACTTGAAGAACTAAGCGTAAACCGAACCTGTCCATTACAAAGGAATAGATTTTTTTTGAGAAAACACTTAAAATTTGAGGTCTTATAGAATATGCTTCTGTCTAGGTTAGAGATAAAGAAAATTTGTTTTATTAAAAAACTAGCGGCCCTGTCCGGTTTCGCCCGGGTGCAATACACTACTCATTCGCTTCGCTCGTTCGCTTGAATATTATAGTTATATTATTCACTCACTTCGGTGGTTCGTTATATATATAAACCTTCCGTGAATAATTATCTAACTGATGGTGAAAACCGCATCAAAATCCGTTGCGTGGTTTAGGAAGAGTTAGCGGTTATACAAACAGACAGAAGCGGAAAGAGACTTCATTTTATACTATGTAGAGATGTAGACCTTATTTCCGAATTTTCAATACCTATATTATACGAATAGGCCTTTGTCTACTCCTACTTTAATAATTAGTGATGGTAACAGTAGGTAACAGTTATTTTGTAAATTTTTTCAGAACATAACCGGTTCTAAAAAGATCTGTTAGAAATAAAGAATGAAAAGAGCACTGTTAAAAATAACAAGTTACTGAATAACCGGCTATTAAATACTGGTTACTAAATAACTCTTTATTAACATCCTGTTATAAGTGTTATTAATTAATAGGTTATTAAAGACCAGTTTCTAAATAACTGTTTATTTAAGGCCTGCTACTAAATAACCTTTTTAGGATCGGTTACTAAAAAATGGATTATTAAAGACATGTTACCAGTAACCGACTATAATTCTTTTATTAACAATTATTTATATAACAGCTTGTTTTCAAATAATTAACACTTAAACCTGTTACTAGACAATAACAGTTTTGCTTATCACTAACTTGTAAAGGCACTGTATCTGGTTAAATAAATCGTGCAGTCTGTTTAGAGGAAAAAAGTATGAAATTGGGAAATATTTTATTTCCACTGGCGTGGTGCGAATGTATTAAGTACTGTAGCTTATACGGTTAAGGTGCGTCTACACATTAAAAGTTTACCGAGATTTTCAGTGCATTCATAACTAAAAATAAAGGCAGCTTTTTTGGTGAGTATATATTTCTAAAATGCAAAGCTAGAATTCATATTATATTCTTATAAATAATTAATATTATATAAGGACGTATCGTGTTTTTGAAAAGATGGTCACGGATTTATTTTCGAATCAATTTCAAAATAAAAATGTTAGGAAAACTCCGTAATTAAATTAATGAAAGTACAGTGGTCACTCTGAGTTAATATTTATTTAATATTCACTAATTATAAACTATAAATTTACTTACAATAACTTATAAACTACACAAAATAAACTAAAAACTAACTTAAAACTACAATTATACTACAAAATCTAGCTTTCGATTAAGGTCGAAAGCTAGATTTTGTAGTATAATTGTAGTTTTAAGTTAGTTTTTAGTTTATTTTGTGTAGTTTATAAGTTATTGTAAGTAAATTTATAGTTTATAATTAGTGAATATTAAATAAATATTAACTTCGAGTGACCACTGTACTTTCATCAATTTCAAAATGTATTGTTTTCGTACATTACTGGTATATTGCCATTTGAGAATACATAAAAAACATAAGAAAAAAATAATCAACTGCGATATTGAGACATTCTTGTAGACGGGTGGCGAAATTGTTCATAATCCTTTCAAGCATGGCACGCGAAACTCTTTGAATTTCTCGCGTTGTTTTCGGAAAGAAATAAGACAAATAAAGCTTGTTACCCTTCATGATAAATGTTTTGTAAATTTTGTAAATGTGGAGTGGCTTCCTCTGTCACCGGACCTGTCATCTTGTGAGTACTTTTTATGGAACTGCCTAAAAGCATAAACAAACTACGTACTCTTGAAGTGCTTTCCGAAAACATAACACGACAAATTCAATACCGTCGTATGAAAACAATAAATTTTGAAATTGGTTAAAAAATAAATGAGTGACCGTCTTTTCAAAAACACCATACCTCCTAGCCGGAACCTGTACAATAAAATATATGTTAGTATTAATTAATTTTTAAAACTTTTAGAACAACTCTTATAAAGACAAAAATATCTGGGTGCCGAGCTTTGCTCGGATGAGTTCAATAAAAATAGTACCTACTTGTATGCTGTGAGATATTATTTTCTCAGAATATTATTCCGAAACGAATTTATTTCTGAAACATAATTTAAAATAATTGTTTCTGTTAAATATTTTAACTACCTATGTGTATTTTTAAGCGTAAAAACTAAGTATCAACTTGAATCAAGAATTTTTTCCTGTAAATATTATTTAGGTCGCCGTTTTCAAATCTACCGCCGTTATTGTTTTGTTGACTGAAGAACTCGCAAAAACCAATTTTCATAGATTGAATATCTTGTAAAAATGTTCGAATCAGATGAAATTTTGCTCGCCCGTTGCCATTTTAACAATCCAATTTTAAGCATTGATACCAAATATCAACTTTATCGAAGTACTTTTTCTCTGTGATGTCATCTTAACAACTTCCAGTAAATTTCAAATATTTTTTTTGCATTATAGGTACCTACTGAAAAACTCACAAAAATCGATTCTTTTAATAACAAACGTCAGACTATAACCTGCGCAAAACTTTTTTTGCATGTATCTTCACCATAGTTTTTAAAAATCGATGTGTTTTTACACAGACCCGCGGCGCCAGAAGTGCGGCCCTTCGGGCCGCCGTTTTGTTATTATTTACATATTGTGCAAGACACTTCTTATATTAGTGTTCAATTACAATTTTAACACTTGTGATATATTATATAAAATCTATGTTGAAATAGTCTTCGAATCAATCTGACTTTAATTGAGCGAGTTATAATAAATAAAAAACACCTTTTTTTTAATTGCTCCCCTCTGGAACCAAAATTCCTACCTAGATCGATTTCTCGCCCCGAAAAATCCCCATTCTGTAAATTTCATCAGAATCGTTAGTCGTTTTTGAGAAAAAAAGGTCTAGGTAAGATTATACGTCATACTACATTTAACGTACTTACCTATACATATTTTCTTTGGTGTTTTAGAGGTTTTGGACGAAGCAGAACTTTTCCACAGAAAAAAATGTTTGCTCCAATAATTAATAAAAAAAATTCCATTTATAAAGAACTTTCATGGACACGCTGTATTTTAAATAAAAAAAAATTCGACTGATGACCAGTCCTATACTTCCCATCTAGTAAATATTTGCAAAAAATAAACACTCTTTTTTTTTTTTATTCTTTGACTAGGCCCAAATAACCTTAGCTGTTGGTGGTCTTTAAAACACAATTTAATTTTTATTCTTTGAAAAAAGCATGGCCCTCTTTTTTGATTGGTGATCTACTGATGGCTAGCTTAATATAGCAAAAATCATGGTTACCTTGATTGACGTACAATTTTTATTTTTTTTAGTAAAATATTTTTTTTCTCGAAAACTATACATTTTAGAGAAAAAAAATATTTATATTTTTTTCATATTATTACATCTAGAATTCATTTATATTTTTTTTACCTATGTTAATACGTGACATTGAGGACGTTTTTTTGAATATCTCAGGATCCACTGAACCGATTTGACTCAAAATCTAATCAGATCTAAGTTAAAGGCTGATAAACACAATAGAACAATCGGCATGCCCGTATGTTGTTCCGTTCTTAAGATATCGAAGGCGAAAAATTGACCACATACACACACACATACACACATACACACACACACACACACACACACACACACACACACACACACACACACACACAGACATCAGTCAGAAAATGATCTTAAACGATTGCTAGGGTCTCAAAACGTGAAGATCTGTTAAAATCTCGAAATATTTTTTTCGGACTAAATCCATTACTTCCCTACCATAGTAGAGGTGGGAAGTAAAAATTGTACTCTGTATGTTTTGAAATGTGGACTCTACTTTATAAGACAACACAACATTCATCTATGACAATAGAGGGCTGTGGAAAAACGAGTGAGAGCTGATTCAACTTATTTCACACCGACTGTCTCTTGGGGACGACGACGACCCGCCAGTTGACGATACCGAATGACCGGAGTTGGAGAAGACGAACGGGACAGTAAGAGAGTGACAGGATTACCGGAGCAAGACGACAATCCAATAGTGGCGGACGTGTTCACGACTCGCTCCAACTTTGTACATAGCCACAGCTTATTCCTCTCTTAACTAACTCCATCTTCATTTATCTCTTCAAAAGCCGATACACGTGATTCGTTAACGAATTATATACCAATACCTATAAACAAATCGTTAATATTGTTACACTTCAACCGAATTCTATGACTGCAGAAGTGGGATAATGTTACAGTGATTTTATCACTAAGTGTTAAAACGGCAATAATTTTTTTTATTCGGCGTACGATTAGAAAATAGTCAGGGTTGGCTAATTTTGCCCGACCCAAAAAAACCCGGGTGGGTTTTTTTGGGTAAAACCCACTTTATAAAACCCGCTAAAAGTGGGAAAAAATGGGTTTTATTAAAAATATTTCTAAATAATTTTCGTTTTATTATTTTTTAACACTTTTATTTATACTTCTATAATATCTAACTAATACAAAATAATGTACCTAACAATAAAATAATATACAGTCATCTTTAGGAAACCACTAAATCATTTTATTTTTTATGACAAACGATGTTTACATTGGGATTTGATACACCCGTTTATTTCAATTTTATTGAAATCGCCCCAATTATAAATCTGCTTTTCTACCTTGCCCCTTAGTAGCCATATCAATTAGACCTTTAATTTAAACGCTTTTAGATATAAATCTATACAGAAATTATTATAAGCTACCCTTTGGTTTTTATAACGAATACAAAATAAATATAAAAACAACTGTTATGTCACTTCTTACCGCCACAACTTATACTAAACTAAAAGTATGTAAACATGTTTTCAACATCAATCTTTTAAGCTGAATGCAGGAACAAAGATTTTTCAAAATTTTAAACTAGGGGGTAAACAATGATACATAATCAGTGACATAATATAACTTATAAAACTTTTTCTGGTTCTGTATCATTAATTACATCCTAGCTTTGAAAACTCTTTGTAGGTTACCTGCTTTAATCTTAAGGTTGATATCTTATTAAATTCTACTACCTACCAAATATTCTTAGGGATGTTTTTGAAAAAACCCAATATAACCCAATAAAACCCATTTAAACCCATAAAAACCCATTTAAACCCATAAAAACCCAATAAAACCCACCGGGTCGGGTTTTTTCCAACCATGAAAATAGTAGATTGTATTTCTAGTTTCGTGATGGGGATTATTACTGACGAGTTGTGACAGTATGTAATAACGAGTCACAATACCATTACGCACAAGAAATATATGGTATGTTTGCCATACCCACTACAAAATACCTACATTTCACTTCATTTTCAGTAACTTCAAAAGATGTTGACAGTTAATTTGATGTTAATTGATGCACTGTGTGCGATGCCAAAGCCAAATAGAGAACTTTTTCAGGTGAATTGTCAATTATAGTTATTCTATTACACACAAGACAGTTAGTTAACCTCCATTTTCAGTTATGCAAAGATCATACAATCTAGCTCTATGAAATTATATTAACAAACTCCTAACTTTCATGTTCTTGTCTGAGAGCTAGTAAAATTGTCAATTGACATTAACAAAACGAATTGCTACTAGGTTCATATAACTCTGTCAGTTGGTGGCCTTAAAAATGTAGCTAGAGTCACTAGGATTATCCTTTATATATCATAATATTACATATATGAATGCATACGCTGTCTATATAGAGAAAGAAAAAGAAAATAACGTTGTGCATTTTTATATTTTATTGTGATTTGTCGCTTCAAAATATTCTTATTGTTTTCTGTCAGCTGTGACATATCGATATAAAAATTAGATTATGTAAAACAAGTTTGATAAATCTAAAAGCTCTGTAAGCTACAGTAAAAAAAAACTCTTGTAATACAATATGAGGTCAGGGTGTGTAGAATAGTGAATTATTAATTATTTGTTATTTAGTTTAGCATATATTGCGTTCCCTTAGACTTAATTTTATCTATTTCCATTAGCGTATAACTATCGGAGTGCAATGTGTGTGACGGCACCCGGGCGCAGCCCTCCAAGAGGCGCCAAAATAAATATTAATATTATATAAAATTGAGTATCATTCCTTATCTACTATTATTACTTTTTGAAGTGAAAACTTCCTTAGGCGCGTTAGGCACTCTTTGCCTGGGTATTGAAATAAAGTGAAGCGTTCGCAACCCGACGGGAAGAATTCTCAACCCGAAGGGAAGAATTCTCTGAATCGTTTTCATACAACTATGCCCGGCTGACATACTTATATCATGAAAACGGAAAGCTGGGCAGTTGTATCTATAGCTCAGTTAGTAGCGTCTTCGTGTTGTATGCATAGGGAACTCGGTTTGAAACTTGATGGCATAGTAGAATTTTTGACGTATTTTTTTTCTAAATTCTACATGCTATTTATTTATATATATTATTTTTGTTATATTCTTTCTTTGACAATAATTATAATTTTTTTGAAACCAAGGTGGAATAAATTAAAAATATAATTTTAGTATTTTAGTAATAAATTATTTTTAGTCTATAAATGAAATAAAAAATAACACCTTCAAAATGAAACGATAAAATATTGCTGTCATTTAGGCAACTGTGGTAATATCTATCTATCTATCTATCTATCTATCTATCTATCTATCTATGTTTAGTAATAAAATTACTTCAATTAAAAAATCAAAACATTCTGGGTGGGTCCGTGGATTCGACTCTCTAAGTAGGACGGTAAGAACCTACGAACCCACTGCTACAAGACAGATTATTTTTTTCTTTTTAAAAGACTTATGTCGGAGTTTCATAAAAAATTTAATTTAATTTTTGTCGTTGTTTTATTAATCAAAATAAAAAATTTATTTTAAAAAACAAAAAACCCGACTGCGTAAAAATCGAACTTAAAAGATGGAAACAAGATCAAATGATAACATGCAGTCGGAGGCATAGTAGTAACAACATGCAGTCGGAGGCATAATAGTAGTAACAAATTGAACAGAAGTACCTTATGTTACTACTATGCCTCCGACTGCATGTTATCATTTGATCTTGTTTCCATCTTTTAAGTTCGATTTTTACGCAGTCGGGTTTTTTGTTTTTTAAAATAAATTTTTTATTTCAAATGTTTTTAGTTAAAAATAAATCGATATAGATCCTAAACGGTCAGTCGAATCGAAAAATGTTGAGGGAAAACTAAACATGATTTTTAAATACCTATTCAACGATACCCCACTTGACATAGTTTGTTGACTTTCATTTTCGCAATATGGCGTCCTGTAGTCGCCATATTGAATTTTCACTAACGTCATGTCTTTAGTGACACTCGCCGGACTAAGGGGAATCGATTGACGTATGAATCATAAAAATCGGCCCAGGCGTTTGGTCTGTATAGTGCTTCAAAGGAACATACAAACATACATACATACATAGGCTGTTAAACACATTACCACTCCTTTGCGTGCGCAGTCGGGTAATTAAGTAAGATATTTTAGAATGTTTTGGGCTATAAAATGCATATTATTAGCATTTATAAACAGCCTGTAGCATATTATAATCAAATATTATGATATTTGCAACACTGTGAATATCATTGGCTAAGGAACACGGTTTTCTCTATACGACAATAAAATCTGTAGGGTACTATATTGTGTATAAGAACAATATAAACAGAAAAAATGAAATAAAATTTCCTTCTAAAAACGAATAAAAATCTTCTACGGGATCAGAAGGAATTTAATTTGCTAAAATATAACAACGATATCTATAAACGTGGATGTGTGTGTATTATATTATGTCTTCTTCTAAAATTCTAGATACCTACATGCATAAGAAGGTCATGTTGTTTCATTGCCTTGGGCACTTTGATTTTTTTATTACGAAACAACACGTAAATCCCTCATTTTTTTTGTTATTTGTAAGTGGAAAACTACAATTTGAAATGTATGTACCTTTATTATGTCGTGTAAAAGATATACTTACTATATACCGCGTGTCTTGACGAGAATTTCTTGAAATTTAGTTATTATATTCAAAAGCAAGTATATAATACTTGATAATATGAATATCTTCCATGACAGAATATTGTGATGTGTTGGGACAATATTTTAATACAAAACACAGAATAATTAAACAAAATGAAAATTATAATTCGTTTCATCTAAACGGATTGATATTAAAAAAATTATAAAGAAGCAAATCTACAAAAAAGAAATATAATAGGTATAAGAAGTTAAAATTTAACATTTTATATGTTTTTATTATGCTATGTTTTGAATCACGTCCAGGAAAAATTAAATATAATCAAAATATTCACAGGTAGTCAGGATATTTAATAAAACAGAACTCTGTTCTGTTTTATTAAATGTCCTGACTACCTGTGAATATTTTGATTATATTTAATTTTTCCTGGACATTTAATAAAACAGAACTCTGTTCTGTTTTATTAAATGTCCTGACTACCTGTGAATATTTTGATTATATTTAATTTTTATTATGTTATATTTTCTTTATATTTTTGAAGCTATGCTTCTTAACTCACGTTTGGCATAGGGAGTCCTAAAATATAAAAAAACGTCACGAACGCGGCCTTGGAACGTAGTTTGGAACACGACGATGTAACGCGACGGTGCAAGGCATCTCATTGGCTGGGCAGCTCGTATAGTTGATATAGTTTCTATAGCTTTAATATGTAAAGAAATTCGATTTTATATACAATGCGTAAGAAGCATAGCTTCTGTCGGGTGTCCCACGATACCTCATGACTTTTTTCCGATTTATCATTTACCATCACCGTATGAAGCCTATTTAAAATGAACGAAATCGGGCTACTTCGAAGGTTGAATTTACTAGGTAAAAAATGTTGGGCCTACAAACACCGAATAAATTGTCGAAACTGTTTCAAAATCAAAATTTAACCTTTAAGTAGATATTAAGATGTGTCCTTAAAATTTTAACAAAGATTGATAAAATTCTTGCTGAGTATTTAATAATTTTAAGATATCTAATGGGCACCATTTTTTATTTCGTCCAAAAAACAATTTAAGTTCACATATAATAATACATTTAAATGCAACAAGACATGACATATTATGTATTAACAAATACACTATTTTGCAGTACGACCAGATTTTTTTGAAATCTAGTTGTACAAGAAAAAGAAATGGTTCAAATCAGTGAGCCCTCGGCTCTGTCTCCCTCTTGTCAGCATTTTACAAGGCATTCATATTTGTACTGTAAGGACATATGTTTGTATATTTTTATTTGAACATGTTTCAAAATATTCATGCACAATGTACCTACATAATATTATACATAATGCAACTATAGTTATATAACAACACTTATATAAGTACATATATGTAGTAACGTAGAAAGATAGAGAGAGAAAGAGATAAGAAAGAGATGCGTTGTCGTTTTATAACTTTTTTATTTCGTTATATTCAGTCCTTTATATTGAATTCTTAGGGGCCGCTTTGCTTCTGCTTTCTTCTCTCCAGTCACTACCCTCCCTGACTGGCTGCAGGTCCCGTTGTACCTCTATGTCTGTATATATAGAGTTTGTCGCACGGTCTTGGAAAACTTAAAAAAAACTCAGCATCGATTAAGTGCTTTTATTTTTATTAAAAAAGAAATGACAAGTTTTCTCAATTCACTAAAATGAAACTTTCACATTATGGACATTTTGTATCGCTGTTTTACAGATTTAACAAAAAAAAATGTTTTCTTTCAGGTGAGACAAGAGAATCGTTATTTTTATTGTTTATTTGTTGCAGGTTAACTCGTAATACGATCATGTCATTTCGTAATGGTGGAAGTGACGGTAAGTGATGGTGGGAGAAAAATTATTTATGACAAGTTCTTACGTATACAGAACATGTAAAAATAATAAAGATACACGTAAAAAGATGCAGACATTGTTATTGGATAAAGTAACAACAGGATACAAGGCTTATAATTTAAAAACAGTTATTCACTTATCATTTTTAATGGCCAAACGTTTCGGCAAACATTTTTTGCCTTCCTCAGGACCTGTATAAGGAAGGCAAAAAATGTTTGCCGAAACGTTGGCCATTAAAAATGATAAGTGAATAACTGTTTTTAAATTATAAGCCTTGTATCCTGTTGTTACTTTATCCAATCATTATAACCAAGGTGTTCTTATTATTTTATTAGACATTATTATGTATATGTTACGTCCAAACGTCGAAAATACTCAATGAGCGAAAACACCATCACTGCGCCGGTGAACGATCAAAATATACTCTTTAGGTGCTCATTCAACCAGAACGCATTTTGGATGAGCTAAAGCGGCCACATCTTAACTCTTACATTTTTAAGAGCAAGTCTATCAACATCTGGAATTTTGATTACGACATTTTGCCTCACAGTTTAAACTAAATATGATTACCTAATATTTTGTAATTTTATTTTTTCTACTACTCAAATTCTCTGTTATTTTGGTATGTAAATAAATTATCACTGATCAAACATTTGTAATTTTTTTTAAATTTTAAATTATCAATTTACCAAGAACAGTTGATCACTTTGTAACCGTTTCGGAGAATCCAAGAAGCTTTATGGGCATTTCAAAGGCGCCCATAATGCGTTCTGGTTGAATGAGCTTGAGCACGACTGCGTAAGAGTATCTCATATTGGTGTTTGAACATTCAAGACCATCCACAATATGCAGGGGTTATTTCGGATCATTGAACGTTGTCGGTATTTGGATGTAACATAAAATTAGATTGAAGTATTAATAATAATAAAAACTTTGTCAAGTACTGCTATTATAATAAGTGCTAGAAAAAGGAAAATGAGAATAATTATAATTTTTTTTATGACAGGCAGGTATAGTTTATAATAATTAATAGATAAGTTTTTCTTAGCCATCACCATGCCACCGTCTCTCCCTATGTTTCAGAGAGGTCATAGTCGTTGGTCGTATAACCTTAATATAACGAGCCTCAATATAACGATTTCCTCGATTTAACAAATTTTTCGAAATCCCTTAGAATTGCCCGTAAGATCTAATGCAAAATATACCTTTACATTACGAATACATTTGTCAATAACCTCTTTATAACGAATTTTCAATCATTGCAAAACTTAAATAGAAAGTATTATTTACTTGTATTTTGTCAATTTATAACCTTTACATAACGTATCCTATCAATTATTCACACTCAATTCCACAATAATTCATGTCTCGACAGGTTCAGACACGTTAAATTTTTCGTAAGACAATCATTGTTGTTTGATGCTAAGTAATGTATTATGTAAACACTGCTGTTTGTCACTGTTGTTAGTTTTAAAGTTGCAATGGCTGAGAAACCTTGTTAAAATGAATCGTAGTCCAACCTAACCTCTATATAACAAACCTCATTGTAACAAATTACTTGGTATAACGAATATTTTCTAATTCCCTTCAGTTTTGTAATATCGAGGTGGCACTGTATATATATTATATACCTATGTTTGGTTTAAAACTTGGGAAATCATTAAAATTTTTAAAATAAACAAAATACTGATTTATTATCTAAAAAAATTATTATATTTGACGTTTATTTGAACTCATGTTGAAATGATACAAACTGGATAGTTTTAAAATGCACAACAATAAAATAAAGAAAATGTAGTAAAATCTGCTTTAGGGTTGCGTTGTTTCAAAATCAAAGTAAAGCGGCACAATAGAGTTGTCTGTGGGAAAGCAGGGTACCGGTGGTGTCGATACCGATGGAGCAGGCGTCTTGTATAATTCAACGGCTCTAAAACAATTTATATCCTCAGCAATAGAGATTTACCGACCGAATGACGCGATTTGACATTCAATGCGATGCGACATACGGCGAACGATCCCTCCCCTTTTCCACCCCGCGTCCGACTTACAGTCATCCCGATAAATTTATCTTTTATTTTATTTGAATACACATACTTTATATGAAATTGTTGCGATTTTTTTCCTCTCGGGTTGAATTTTTATTGCAAAAAATGTAAATGTCATTTCTCGTCAAATTGTCGAAAAATTTAATATTGTATTTTTCATTTTTCTTTTATGTGCATACAAACATATTTGGATGTAATGAATTTCACTTTAATAGCATTGTTATTTTTTCCTGTTATCAGGGACGTACCTATTTAAATAAATGAACAACGCAAAATAATTCCACGTAGTATAAACGTTTTTTTATGGAAATGATATGAACAATCATTTAATCATAAATAGTATTTTTGGTGAAACAAAGACATTTAAAAAAATTGGGTATGTGCTTTTTGAATAATTAAGTGTTTTTTTTTTGTTCTTAAATTCTATTATGTTCTAATGTTTAATGTATAAAAAGTAAAAAATATAGTTAAACAAATGATATAATAAGACAATATTATTATATTCAAACTAATTGCGTTTAAACTTTTTCCAGAGTAGGTATACATTTTTCTCCTTTCGAAATAGTTTTTTCGTCTCGTCTATCTACCTGTCTTATTTTTACTTCCCACCTCTACTATGGTAGGGAAGTAATGGATTTAGTCCGAAAAAAATATTTCGAGATTTTAACAGATTTCACGTTTTGAGACCCTAGCAATCGTTTAAGATCATTTTCTGACTGATGTCTGTATGTGTGTGTGTATGTGTATGTGTGTATATATGTGTGTGTGTGTGTATGTGTGTGTGTGTGTGTGTGTATGTGGTCAATTTTTCGCCTTCGATATCTTAAAAACGGAACAACATACGGCCATGCCGATTGTTCTATTGTGTTTATCAGCCTTTAACTTAGATCTGATTAGATTTTGAGTCAAATCGGTTCAGTGGATCCTGAGATATTAAAAAAACGTTCTCAATGTCACGTATTAACATAGGTAAAAAAAAATATAAATGAATTCTAGATGTTATACTATGAAAAAAATGTAAATATTTTTTTTCTCTAAAATGTACAGTTTTTGAGAAAAAAAATATTTTACTAAAAAAATAAAAATTATACGTAAATCAAGGTAACCATGATTTTTTCTATATTAAGCTAGCTATCAGTAGATCACCAAACAAAAAAGAGGGCCATGCTTTTTTCAAAGAATAAAAATTAAATTGTGTTTTATAGACCACCAACAGCTAAGGTTATTTGGGCCTAGTCAAAAAATAAAAAAAAGGGTGTTTATTTTTTGCAAATATTTACTAGGTGGGAAGTATAGGACTGGTCATCAGTCGAATTTTTGCAAATTGAACTGCCTACGAAAAGGTTTAATACTTGACTCGAATTTTTGCGAGTATTTTTCTATTCGATTTTTCAAATTCTACAGAATAATTATTCACCAAAGTATTCTTCATCTGACATAAATTGGCAATTCTGCATTGACGTAAAACCTACATTTTTCTGGCGTTCGTTTATCATGCAGATACACTGTAGCCATCATGGAAACTTTGATTGCCTATATGAATACATTAGGTTATCCGATCTACATTATAATTCAGAAAGTTATTGCGCGTCGTACGTCGCAGAAGGTAAACTATATAATTATCGTCGCAGATTGCGTACCTATAAAATAATCACGACAATGCGGAGGTTGAAGGTCCGTAGGGCGCGGCGGGCGCAACGGAGTGACTTTAGCGGCACAACGCCTTTGATCATAAGACTTCAATAATATGCAGATGTCAGCGGCTGGTTCGCCTTAATTATTAGTTCGACCCCGACACACGAAGCACGTGCCGGCCGCTTACAACCAATGCCGCTGCGGTATGTGTTATGTGTCTAACCTGACAGGACCGCACTGACCCACTCACTTTGTAATTAATTAATGCCTTCTATCAATAGATATAAAATAAAATTGTTGCTTTGTCTCTGTCTGTAATTTTCATTTTTTGCGAGGTTTATTTTCGAGGTTTTTGAATAATTTGTTTGATTTAGAAGGAGAAACATGTTCATAGAATATTTGTCTGGCTGTGTATACCAGCACCGTTCAAAAATGATTGATGAATTTTATTTTATTTATTTTTATTTATTGTAGATTATAGACGCGTCGACATCTAAGGTCATTAGCGTCTTTCAACTATACTAAATAACAACTAACTTAAAACTAAATAACATCACAAAACATCCATGAGCGCAGGTGGGATTCGAACCCACGGCAGTCCAGTCTAGAGGTTGCGCCGCCAAACATGCTAACCACTAGGCTATACTGCTGCCCATGATTGATGAAACTAAATGTGATCTTGAAATTTCTCTCTTGTGATTATTTGTTTATCTGTTATAATTGATGCGAAACCCTAATTTTGAAATTAAATAAATAAATAATAAAACAAATAAATAACAGGCTGATAAGTTGGAAGTGCATAAATATGAACTGTTGTCTTGAAATACAAAAGTGGGAATAAAACTGATTATTTATGGATAAAAATCAAAGCTTTTTACTACCGTCTTAAATAAAATATTGTAGTAGAGCCGTTCTTGAACTAGTAGAAGTACATTTTTAGAGTGTTGGGTCTCCAAGTCACCATATGAATATTATGAAGTATTAGAAATACCTTGTATTATATCCGTCTTATGACTTCTTGTGAATTTTCACTACGCGTTTCAGCAACGAGTTGCTATCTTCAGGAAGATGGCAACTCGTTGCTGAAACTGAAGATGACAACTCGTTGCTGAAACGCGTAGTATAAATTCACAAGAAGTCACAAGACGGATATAATACAAGGTATTTCTAATACTTTACAATATAGTAGAAGTATACTTTGCACTGAATTTTCACTCGGCATTTGGTAGAACATGATTAATAACAAATATTTAGATCACTTGAAAATTCTACACAGTTTGTTTCTTCTCGACGATCGTTTCGGACCAAAGTCCATCTTCAAGGAGTAGACATGTCTACTCCTTGAAGATGGACTTTGGTCCGAAACAATAGAGTTGTCTGTGGGAAAGCAGGGTACCGGTGGTGTTGATACCGATGGAGCAGGCGTCTTGTATAATTCAACGACTCTAAAACAATTTATATCCTCAGCAATAGAGATTTACCGACCGAATGACGCGTTTCGTTTGGTCCGAAATTGTTTTTTCTCGACGATCGTTTCGGACCAAAGTCCATCTTCAAGGTCCGAAACGATCGTCGAGAAGAAACAATTTCTGTAGAATTTTCAAGTGATCTAAATATTTGATAGTAGAAGTAGTTGGTGTGACGCAGGCCATCCGCGGTCCACATTCCATTAGCCATCACTGAAGGCAATTCCTCACGAATATTGATGAGATCTGCACGTTGTGCCACCCCAATCTCATACCATACACCCTATCTCTCGTTACCCCAGGCGGCGTGGCATCTCAACCTGAACGGAGCAGAACACACTGTGGTGGTGGTGAAGGAACATCGTGTCACGGCTCTTGTCATGAATGCCAATAAGAACTGACTGCTTTATGAATATGTGCCCATCTCTCCGACTTTGAACTCCGGTACAGAATGCTGCTATCGCATATGGAACATGATCGATCACATGTGGCAAAGAAATGCCGCGCCCATGAAACGCAGTCAGTTGTGATTGCTGGAATTTTTGTTTTGTGCCCATATCCTTAACTTTAATTTTTAATTTGGTATTTTTCCCTAGAAGAGTAATTATGATTTATATAATTTTGATTAAATAAATATTGAATACAACAATGAGTTAAGTTTTTGTGGTTATAATATAATATTTATTAAACAGACAGTAGCCATTCCACAAGCAAATACTTTTCTTAACGTAGTCAGTCGGCAACCTGCCATCGTGATGTTAAACGTCAAACAATTAAGATATACAAGGAAAAAATCAGAAGCCACTGTCAGGACTTGAAACCGAAATTCCCAGTTTCCAGCTGTGTGAGTAAGTGGTAACTCAACCAGCCGGAAACTGGGAATTTCGGGTTCAAGTCCTGACAGTGGCTTCTGATTTTTTCCTTGTATATCTTAATTGTTTGACGTTTAACATCACGATGGCAGGTTGCCGACTGATTACGTTAAGAAAAGTATTTGCTTGTGGAATGGTTATATACTGTCTATTTAATAATTATTAAATAAATATTGATTGTTTTTAATGAAACACGCACATTGAGTAGATAGGTTGACTATAGCTAATATTTTAAATTTTGTAAATAACTAACTCTGGATGTCCAAATGAATTTCGTAACTGTAAAGCATTCCAGGCACGCTAACTAATTATGTTAGCAAAAATGTCTGTGAAGTAACAAGAAGCATCCAATATAAGAATGTATAATATCTTTCTTTAATGTAAGCTAATTTATGCTTCAATTTTCTTCATGGATGGGCAGAGTGTAGTGCACCTATCTATGGTATATCATATCATCGGTGTGATTACAAACTTTAATCTGACGTAATTAAATTGAACATCAAAGGTAGGGTTGCCATCTGGGTTTCGTATCGACGAGAAATTACTATTCACGTGATCGCCTCGAATTAAGAGACGAAAAATTTCGCTCCTCTCATCTCGTTATTTTCTCGAAAGAGCTCTTTATCCCTTAGCCGCAGTCAGTAGGTATTTTGAGGTCAGATATTACTTAATGTGAGCGGTCGTTTAGGGTTTGAATTTGATAGCGAGGGTCATTATTGAGTGTCGTGATGAGTTATCAACAAAATCGGTCACTAGCGTTCGCTGCCATCTTGAAAAAGGTTTTTTTTAGTATTTCGGCGGCTATTGGTGCTACATCGAAATTCATTACGGCGATTGAAAGGACGAAATATTTTCTACCTTTTATGTCTCTTCACTTTTTTCATATGACTAATGCTTTCTTATTTATTGCGAAGAAAAGTTGAACATTAAGCGCAACAGGCGGGCTTTCGCATTTTTCTCGTAATGGGCCACATCTACGAGAAAATAGTTTATAATTAGTGTTGTCGTCTAGACAAGACAAAACTTTCAAAGTCTTGTCTTGTCTTGAAATATAAAGACAAGACTTCACTAAGTCTAAGTCTAGATTAACAAACTCTTGTCTTGTCTAATATCAAGGCTCTAGATTATTTTCAAGAGTCTAGATTAGTAGTAGTAGGTAAAGTAGACTTTTACATACTACTACTTAGTTTATCTAGACTCTTGAAAATTGTCGAGAGTTTTGGCAAGTGTCTTGTCTAGATAAAGCAAGTCTTGTTTTGTCTTGAAAATTTCTAGACAAGTCTTGCAAGTCTTGTCTTGAAAATCTAGACAAGACAAGACAAGAGTCTAAAAAGTCTAGATTTAGACAGCAACACTATTTATAATCAACTTGTAGGGTAAGGAAAACCCTAAAATTTAGTATGTTGAATGTTTATTTTCGAGAAACAGTGTAGTATAGGCATAGCAGCGCACCACAAATAATAAATAAAGATGCTGAAAAGGATACTACGTTTTTAGCCATTGGTGTCCAAGGCGACGCGAAAGCGCGCGACTTTCCGGCTCTTTTTCTGGCCATATCTTTCCACCTACACGAAAATGTGTAAGAATAAAATTTTTAGAGATCAAATAGTTATTGAGACTTTTGCAAAATCACATTTCGGGGCTAGTTTTACCCCTCCAAAAAGTAGAGGAAGGTGAGCGTTAATTTTCAAGCCATAAAAGTTTTTATATTTCTGTATTTATGACATTAAAAAAAAATCATCTAAATCGGAGTAGTTGTTACCGGTTCTGAGATAAAAACCTAAGTTAACTCAACTAAATGCATTGTAGAAGTCAGCATAAGAGAGTTCAATGACAAACAAGCTATACATCTGAACACCATCTGTTTAAGTTCACAGTTATTGCAATTCGCGACGTCCTGCAATATGAAACTGTGCTTTTAAGTTTTTCTATATATAATAACAAAGTTATAATGAAAAGTATAAATAGTTTTCTATTGTTTTAATTTTTAGTTTCATATTATAATAATTACACAACCGAATAAACAATGGAAACTGTTCAACTTACAATAAAAATTGTAGAATGTCTTTGTGATAAATTTTAAATTTTTCAAGATTTTTTTATTTGCTTTATTTCTGAAGTACCTACGTTCTTTGTAGATTTAAGATTTAAATTAGTTTTTGATTGTAATTTACGAGCTTTTGTCTTGAACTAAAAGTGAGTAGATGCACAGAAGTATATTGAAAATTAAAATAAAAAAATCTGTGAGCAGTTTTCTGTACACTTAATTTTTTACCAATTAATTACATATTAATATTATGAAAATTATATTTGTGATATTTTATTACAGGTCGCTATTATTAATTATTGCAACAAACATTTTTCTCAACAATATAGAATGTGGAACCTGACGATTTTTATATCAAACTGGTCTATTATTTTTTCTGTTTATTGATGGAATTCGACAATTCCAAAATATGTATCTTCTATCATCAGCTGAACATTCGCCACGATTTTTAATTTGGAAAAAGTTTATTTATTAGCTTCTACCGAGAGCGGAAAAGATTACTTTAATAAATAAAACACACGAAAACTGGCTATAGCCGTCCAACTTTATTTTTAAATACTACGTTTAGGTCTGTTATAAGAGACCCTTTTCAAGCAATAATGATAACAGACCGAAACGTAATATTTAAAAATAAAGTTGGACAGCTATAGCCAGTTTTTGTGTGTTTTATTTATTAATGGAAACATTTTTCTTTGTCGATTTTTCTTGTCGCAATTTTACAGTTCTTGAACGCCCACCATTTTGTATGGGTGGAAATCTTTGTGTAAAATTGTGTGCAGGCTTTGACTGGATGTTATCAAGATGTGGCAAACTCTCATATGAGGGAGAAAAAAAATTGTTGAACAGTTAACGAGCAGAAAAAAATAAAATAAGGTAGTTCATCATTATATACCATCCTTAAAATTTAAAAAAAAAATTTTGTTGTGATATTTTATTTTGAAAATTTTCGGATTCGTCTGTCTCACTCTGTATTAGGAAAAAATTATATCTATACATACATATTTATTTTTACCAGAAGTGCGGATTTAATTCTAGTATTAATTAATTATTATTATCATTATTATTTTGAGTCTATAAAATACTTTGATCTACAATCTGGAAAGGACAAGGTTTAGTGTGAAACTTGGTATCTTTACTTTAATCAATAAATCTTTCAGAAACTTTGTGGAGTTCCTATGAAGTAAATTTACTTCAAAAGAAATTGAATTAGAGTAATTTGATTCGATAAATTTATATACAGATTGTATCAAATTAAACCTGTGCATAGGGCATTCTGTGTGTAAGACAGAGATTGATACATAAAGCTATAAGTAAGAATGAGATAAATGATCGCTAATAGGATGTTACGTGGTTACTGTAAATAAATATGTAATACCGAACAACTGTCATCGTTGTTTTCTACAGTAAAAATAGTCACTACTGAAATTATTGATAAAATGGCAATTTATACTGTTCGGGAAAAAATTCAAATAATTAAATGGTTTTATGGTGGTAATTCAACCGCCGACATAATAAAATTATTTGTAGCTGCCTTTGAAAATAGCATAGAAGGAGCGAAAAAACAAAGATGACGCTATTAGGTTGTATAAATATTATTTATTTACAGTAACCACGTAACATCCTATGAGCGATCATTTATCTCATTCTTACTTATAGCTTTATGTATCAATCTCTGTCTTACACACAGAATGCCCTATGCACAGGTTTAATTTGATACAATCTGTATAACGTTTGAGTGTTAACTCTACCATCCGTTCAATAAATCAGTGTCTTATGTAATCTGTCTAGATTTAGATTTGTTGCTACTTTTAATAATAAAAGCCGCGGTTACACTAAAGTATGGTTTACCGGCCGCTTGCTGCTATACGGTTGTAGCGACAAGACCGACAGTCTTAGGAGTATAAAGATGTTATAACATGGAATTCTTTTGCGTCAATGTCAATTTCATCTATTTACAACAAAACTTTTAAAAAAAGTTTAAATGTCGCAAAAAATTTTTTGTCTTAAAACTTCAAAAAACCCTATTTTGAAATAACCGCCAACGACTTTCACAACATAAAAGAAACCACCATTGCTTAAGCCAGCCGCTTGTATCACTACACCACACTAGGCTGGTGAAGTGCTGTTAAAAGGTGACTGACTGGCGGATGCAGTAATTTATTAGTGTATTTGCCATATGGCACATACACTATTGGCGTCGGTCGGATGGCGGGACCTAGAGGTCGGACCAAAATTTCTCGACGTTTCATAACCTCCTGAACACTTTGGCACCATTTTTGGAAATGTCTATTTATATATGTATATATATATTTATATATATATATATATATATATATATATATATGTGTACGGGCTATAACTTTCGAAAGAGTTAATTGATTTTGACGAAATTTGGTAGGCACGTTGGAATCCATCACCGCACGAAGCCTATTTAAATTGGGTTCAATCGGACCATTTTAAGGGTGGTTTTTAGGGGTTGAAAAATGTTTTTGGGCCCAAAAATGCCGAAAAAATTTTCAGAATTGTTTCAAAATTGAAATTTAACCCTTTAGTAACGATTAAAATGTGCTGCTAAAATTTTAATAAAATCGGCCCGACAGGACCGGACTTACAAATTTTATGAAAACACTAGTTTGCGGAAAGTACTTTACTTACTGAAGGGAGTATTTAATTTGGTACCGAGGTTGCATTGATAAAAATATTGAAATTAAGAAAAAAAATATTATTTTAAGGGATGTATTAAGGGGTTAAATTTTTTATTTTGTTCAAAAACAAACTAAGTTCACATAATAAAGCCACAATTATTAGCAAATACACTATATTGTCGGCAGGGTTTTGGCACTGCGACCCGAGTTTTTTATTTATTAACTTCCCATTGGAAGTTATTGTTTATTTATTTATTTATTCCTTCAAGAATGGTACATATTTATCAAAAAAAAAAACAATACAAAATGCTTGGAATTTTCCCACCCAACTTGGAAAGTCAGTGCTAGGGTGGGTTGAACATGCGATCTTTACCTGCAGCCGCTGTGTCGTCTGATGAAATTAGTAGCTACTGTGAGCTCATACTAAGCTCCTAACCGACTACTAAAAGTCAACAACCAGCGACTGGTAAACTAGCCTAGTTTGACCGCGGCGAAAGTAAAATGTACACAAAATTGCTTTGTCCTAAACCCATATCAATTTTTAAATTTTCAGGGTGCGTTCGAATTTAACACTAAAACTCAAAATAAGTGTTTTGCATCATTCTGAAAATAAAATAATGTCCCGTTGCATATACTAAAACTTTAACAATTTCACCAAAAAAAATTCGACTGATGACCAGTCCTATACTTCCCACCTAGAAAAGATTTGCAAAAAATAAACACTCTATTTTATTCTTTGAAAAAAGCATGGCCCTCTTTTTTGTTTGTACTGATGGCTAGTAATATAGCAAAAATCATGGTTGTACCTTGATTTACGTACAATTTTCTTTTTTAAGTAAAATATTTTTTTCTCGAAAACTATACATTTTAGAGAAAAAAAAATTTACATTTTTTTCATATTATAACATCTAGAATTTATTTATATATTTTTTAACTATGTTAATACGTGACATTGAGAACGTTTTTTTTTAATATCTCAGGATCCACTGAACCGATTTGAATCAAAATCTAATCAGATCTAAGTTAAAGGCTGATAAACACAATAGAGCAATCGGCATGGCCGTATGTTGTTCCGTTTTTACGATATCGAAGGCGAAAAATTGACCACATACACACACACATAGACATCAGTCAGAAAATGATCTTAAACGATTGCTAGGGTCTCAAAACGTGAAGATCTGTTAAAATCTCGAAATATTTTTTTCGGACTAAATCCATTATTTCCCTACCATAGTAGAGGTGGGAAGTAAAAATCTGGCTCAAAATCAATAAATTTCCGGCTATAAGTTCCTTGTTAATATGCTACACAAAGTTTAAAAAAATGAAATTAAACCACCAATATTTATATTATGAAGTATTAGAAATACCTTGTATTTTTTGATGTCCGTCTTGTGACTTCCTGTGTTTTAACATGACGCGTTTCAGAAACGAGTTGTTATCTTCAGGTGTGGTTAAATTTTTATAAAAATTACACATTGCATTCAACAAAACATGTCTAAAAAAGAACAAACTCGTTGCTGAAACGCGTCGTGTTAAAACACAGGAAGTCACAAGCCGGACATCAAAAAATACAAGGTATTTCTAATACTTCATAATATTCATATAGTGGATTGGTATATGATAAAATCAATCGATTTAAAACCCCTTATATCCACACCATATTATTCACATAACAATTAGAGGTGAAAATAATAAATATCTCAGATAGCTAGGCTGCCATGATTTTTGAGCTATATCTAAGAAAATTCATATACCAATTAATTACTGTCCACAGGAACTCAAAACGTTGTTTATTCATATAGTGACTTGAAGACCCAACACTCCAAAAATGTATCACCAATATTTGACTGTGTTATCAGCTTTGAACTTGTCTTAATTAGTATAATATATCTTTAATTTTTGAATTAATTAATTATCTGGAAATTACTTTTGATACAGTTTGTATTGTAATTGAACGTAACGAGCACACTGTTGTAGCTTGGTGAATTAATCGTACTTATTGCATAAGTGTCGGATTTATTACATATACATTAAAATTATATCAGTATGATAAAAAAGAATACACTAACCAACAAAATTCTTATTAGTTTTTTTGAAGCCATCAATTTAAGTTTAGAAAAAACGTTTTGTGTTCTTTTGATAAAAACGAGAGCAATAAATAGAAGAGCGCAGTGGTTATACAGTGTGTAAAATAGAAAGTTGTTCTAATAAATGAACTGTAATATTGAAAAAACAATACTTATGTTCGTTAGGTGCCGCGTATCCTATATAAAATAATTAATCATTATACTTTATTAAATTATGAACATTAAAAATCTAAACATTAAATAAAACTATAAGAAGCTTCAAATTTATAACGTAGTGCGTTTTTTCTTTGTAATTTTTAAGGCTACTAACTGTTTGAGTAATCAATTTGTATTTTCCATTTCCTATTATTTTAAATTAAAAATCGAATTGATACTTTTACCAATTCCCAGATAGGAGCCTGGGAACTGATCTGTGAATTTGTAATACATGAGTAATGGAAACGAATTCATGTAAACAACGTCACTAGCTCGGCTATTCTCAAGTTCGGTAATAAATGATCCCACAAATTTTCCGTTTGTCTCCACGGCATATGAAGACGTGCGAAGACATTCTAGACCCGCTTGGCACATGACAAAAAAACTTGATCGAAGCTAAAAGAGGCCTATTTCCTGCAATGTTAAGTGGTAAGACTACAAGCTTTATTTTTATCTATTTATTAGCCAATAAATATTTTGCGTTTGGTTCCGTGTAACTATAGGGTGTCATAAATGTCGAGATACCATTTTTAAATTGAATAAAAATTACATGAAACTACATTTATATAACTTTTTTACAAGTATATCGTTCATTTAATTCTTGACAAAATTTATGAAATATGATATCTGTCAAATATCCACTTCTGGCCTACGAGGCCGCCTTGCAAATGCAAATTCTTTCAACCACACTTTTCATCATATTTTGATCCCGCTGGCCCAAATGACGCACTGTACAGTCACTTTACGAGGGTTCAGAAGTCGTTGATGGATCAGTTAAGGATTCTCAGTTCCCCAATATCGGTTATTTTTAAAGAATTTAACTAGACGGTGACATGTTTGAAACATGTACCTACACTAAAAAATCACGTAATTTTCTCTTAGTATTAACATTGACGATTCATTTTCATGAAATGTTGATGTGTAAGATGTTCCATAATCAATAACAAAATATGAGTTAGGTAATTGTGAACAACAATATAATAATTATTAATTAATTCAACAATGAATTTAATCCACAAGGCATAATGGTATCCACTAGGTAGTGAATAGTATTTCTTAACATATCAGTCAGCATATTATGCCATCATGATTGTTAAACGTCAAACGATTGTTCTAAGATTTATAAGGGAAAAATCAGAAGCCACTGTGTGAGTAAGTGGCAACTCAACCAGCCGGAAACTGGGAATTTCTGGTTCAAGTCCCGACAGTGGCTTCTGATTTTTTCCTTATATATCTTATAACAATCGTTTAACGTTTAACAATCAAGATGGCATAATATGCTGACTGTTATGTTAAGAAATACTATTCACTACCTAGTGGATGCCTTGTGGATTAAATTCATTGTTGAATTAATTAATAATTATTATATTCCATAATCAATTGTTAACAATCACTATTTACAACTGTCAAACTTGCAATGGGTAGCTAATCAAAATCGTATCGAAACATTTATGACTATATTTAGAGCAAATAATTTTGAATGAAATTTTAAGTTCAAGTTTCTATTTAATGCATTGTATGTACAGTAGGCCTCATCAATAAAGAGAATTTATCAATATAATAGCGATCTGTTGGCGGTCAACGCTTAGCTTGGAACGGCAGCGTATCGTTTACTAACAGTTCGCTGTCCGCAACTATTTTCTTTATCGACGGCGCGGTCAGAGGTGACTTTGGTTCAGTGGTAAAGGGCGCGGTTCGCACATACGCTTTTTCTACTGTATTCCAGAGTGATCAATGACTTCAGAAGACCGCTTTATTAGACGCGATATTTCTTTAACTCGACAGTGTGTTTGATTCCCATCTCGATTAATGACTGTTAGATAATATTGCAGAGTTATTTATTAGAATGGTGATCGGAAAGATATAAAACTCGCAGACATTTTATGAACCTACGTTTAATTAGTATAATAATTTATATATATTAGCAAGATTTAGATACGGTTGAAAGAGCCGTTTTAGCGTCTCCGACGGCCCTGGATCAATGTTGCGCAAACTTTTTTAGTCACGCTTTCTTTTACAGTTATTTCAATATTCGCGTTCCCTTAATTATTACTGAGATATTTGTCCCCTACTCCCCTAAGTTACTTTAATATTCGCGCTCCTTCGCAAATTGAATAGAAAAAATCTTCTTCAGCATGAACAATGACATTTAAAACGATAAAGAAAATTTAAATTAAACATCATAATTTTCTGCAAAAAGTCAGATAAAAAATGTTTTAGAATTTAATTTTATCCTCTTTTTTTGCATATTCAGGTTATCATTTTAGTATTTATTTTTAAAAAAGCGCGGGCCCTGACAACCTAGTGAGTTCTAGTAATTGTGCTTATTGTGTCTAATAAATATTTAAGCCTTCTCGAATAGAGTCGAGTAAAATATTTATTAAATTACTCGATTTTTCGAATCGAGTGTAGTAGTATGGGGAAAAAAATTTACATGCACGAACTGAAACTTTGATCTCCTGAACAAAATCAAATATTCCTAGCGGTGAAGTTACGAACCTATTAAAAATATTTTATTGAAAACCTAACTTTGATATTCACTTTGGATTTTTTTATCTAATGAAATTACAAAAACTAGTATTTTTGAGAACTGTAAGAAAATGCCATCTCCAAAGTAAAGAAAAAAAGTATGTCATGTGCTGATTTGGTTGTTAAGTGTGGAAATATTATGTTCGAATCATGATGAAGAGCTTTAAGGGTTTTATTATTTTAAATCTAACGCCTGATACCCGTAATCGGATAAAGTAAATATCTCATTTTCAAGTGTGGTATGGATAAGAGTGAGAAAGAAGGATAATGTGTGTATAGAATAGACGGGTTATAGAGATTCAAGAGAAGGGGTTATTGTTGTTGTTACTGCTGCTGTTGTTGACGGGGGTGAAAGAGAACGAATTAAAGCGAGATTACACTCGGATTACCACCAAGACATGAAGATCAAACACGTGAGTTAAAGCTAGTGCTTGAGAATGTTGTATTACCACCGCGAAGGTTGCGATCCCGTGAAATAACAATCCGAAGACATGCTCGAGAGAGATGAAGTAGGCGCTGTGTTTCATAAATGCAAAACGCTTATCAATTTAAACGCTTTTCAATATCGTTTAAAATATCAATGCCCATGATACTGGATATTTATTTAGAAAACATTTTTTATTAATTTGACTTTTTTGTGAAAGTTTTGAATACAAAAAGT
Organism: Mongoloraphidia duomilia; assembly: GCA_039654895.1. Classification (NCBI taxonomy): domain Eukaryota; kingdom Metazoa; phylum Arthropoda; class Insecta; order Raphidioptera; family Raphidiidae; genus Mongoloraphidia; species Mongoloraphidia duomilia. The sequence continues at coordinate 41,735,197 of CM077524.1, read as the reverse complement.
CGGGTCGTAGTGCGAAATCTTGCCGGAAAAATAGTGTATTTGCTAAGACATTGTGACCTTTAAATGTATTATGTGAACTTCAATTTCGCCGTTTAAAGCTGAAAAAACACATTTTTGCAAGCTTTTATTTAACTTGCTGTGATAGTTAGCTAGTATGTGTGGGTCAAATCTTGCAAGTTAATTTTGAACGACTTCAACGTATCCGATCGATTTTAAATTTTGTACACAATAGGTATATGTATTCCCGATGACAATACATGAGATTTTTCGAAATTCAACCCCTACGGGGGTCAAAGGGGAGTAAATTTTCTAAAGACTAAAATGAACAAAATTAAATATTAGTAAAAAAAACTTTTTTGAGTCAAGCTATTATTGAAATGTACTAAAAAGGAAAAAAATAATATTTAATAATTTAGGTTCATAATTATTATAAAAGTGGAAGTTGCGACTAATAAATTACTGTAGATTGTACAACCCACGCTTTTATAATAATTAAGAGCCTAAATTATTAAACATTATTTTTTCCTTTTTAGTACTTTTCAATAAAACTTGTCTCTAAAATGTTTTTTTTTTACTAATATTCATGATTTATTATTTTAAAGACGTTGTATCTTAGACCCTGAAATATTTGTTTTGTAGAAAAATCACTTTTCTAGTCTAAGCGGTTTCAACTTACGAGTATTCCTCAAGAAAATGTCGAGCATCGTTTTTACTCCTTCGAAAATTTTTACTAAAAAAAGTAATGTCAAATTTTGAGTTTCTAAGTCAAGCGGTTTCGGAAACCCTTTAGGTTTTAAATTTCCAAAAATAAAACGAAACATCACAAAAATTTCAAGTTTAGGTTTGCAGTCAGTGAGGACGCCAGCAGTGAGCAGGATTCGTCATTAAAAATTTACATTAAATTAATTAATCAAATAAAATTTAAAAATTCTTTACCTGAGTATAAACAAGCTTAGTAGAAACATTAGCTACCTTTTAAATTTAGAAAATGGCAGTCTTCAGCTCTACAGGAACACCGTTGTAAAATTTTAATGAAGAATATTCAGGTCTATTAATACAAAGACTTAGGTTAAGGAAGTAGACTATGGAGATCATGGCTATTGGAATATTTTAGTTCCAGCTAAGAAGCGTGCTATTCTCTTATTATTAGCAGAATAGAAGCTATTATATTGAATGTTAGCAAAGTTCCAATCTAGCAGTTAATTTCTCTTCATGACGTCTTTAGTGCGGATGAATATAAACAATCTTCAATCGATGTAAACAAAGTAGACAGAAACTCAATGAATGTTTGATCATTAAACTGTTCCCCATTAATTCAAATCGCAATCGGCGCATTACACTGTAATGTGTGGTTTGGGTTAATTGCTTGTTGTAAATGGATATGACTGCCTGTTCGTCCCGGCACGCGCAATCCCCTTATATAAATACACCCCCACACACATAGACACTGCTCCAGAGACACGGAGAAATAGTTAAGTAGTGACTGATGTTCACACACGACTTGTGCTGCATATCTTCAAATTGTGACACATTGACTTGTCTTAACGCACTGTTAGTGAATGAGGTTAGAGAATTTATGAATATAATAATAATAAAATATTAGTAAAAAAAACTTTTTAAAGACACGCTTTTATTACCCGACTGCGAAGCAAAGGAGTGGTAATGTACGAAAGCAGGGTGACGTCTAAGTTATATAATGGATATCTCAACACCTATAGTTATATAGCTGTTGCCGTAGTTACTAATATACACAATCATGATTACCTAAAGTTGTGTAAAGGTTTTATAAGCGCACTAATCAATGTAGGTTTTATAATTGTTGTCAACGCTACCGTTATATAACTTGAAATTTATAGTGGTAGCGATGAACATTACAATATAAGTACAGTTATATAACGAAGTGATTGCAACTGTTATATAACCTCTTTATAAAACTTTAAGCTCTCGTTACTTCTAGTAATATAAGAAGGTAACGTAAACTTTTACAACACTAAACTTATATATCTTTTGGTAACCATGTTAGAAGGTAATCCAGGCGTCTGCAATATAACAGTTATAAAACGTTGGTTTAGAGCAATACTATTATAAACCCATTATATAACTTAAGCGTTACTACAAGTAACCAGAAATGTTTATTGGGGTGTTTAACAGTTTATGTATGTATGTTCCTTTGAAGCACTATATAGACCAAACGCCTGGGCCGATTTTTATGATTCACACGTCAATCGATTCCCCTTAGTCCGGCGAGTGTCACTAAAGGCATGACGTTAGTGAAAATTCAATATGGCGACTACTGGACGCCATATTGTGAAAATGAAAAAAATGAAAGTCAACAAACTATATCAAGTGGGGTATCGTTGAATAGGTATTTAAAAATCATTTTTAGTTTTCCCTCAACATTTTTCGATTCGACTGACCGTTTAGGATCTATATCGATTTATTTTTAACTAAAAACATTTGAAATAAAAAATTTATTTTAAAAAACAAAAAACCCGACTGCGTAAAAATTGAACTTAAAAGATGGAAACAAGATCAAATGATAACATGCAGTCGGAGGCATAGTATAAGTAACAAATTGAACAGAAATACCTCCGACTGCATGTTATCATTTGATCTTGTTTCCATCTTTTAAGTTCGATTTTTACGCAGTCGGGTTTTTTGTTTTTTAAAATTTTTTTTTTTAAATGTACTAAAAAGGACAAAAATAAGTTTTAATAATTTAGTTTCATAATTATAAAATCGTGGGTTGTACCTAAACTCTACGATATTTTATTAGTCACGACCCACACTTTTATAATTATGAAACTAAATTTTTAAAACTAATATTTTTCCTTTTTAGTACATTTAAATAGAAAGCGTGTCTTTAAAAAGTTTTTTTTTACTAATATTTTATTTTGTTCCTTTTAGTCGTTCAAAAATTTATCCCCTTTTGACTCCCTTACGGATTCAATTTAATTCTAAAAAGGATTGATTCATGTATTGTCATCGGGGATGCATATTATGTGTACCAAATTTTAAAGCGATCAGCCAGAAAGATAGGTAGAAGATATTATATAATAGGTACAAAATATACTTAAAATTGTGTATATTTCTAAAACCACTGATCCGATTTTCATGAACACATACATGCACAGCCGCAATGCGGGAAACCACTTTTCTTTACGTTTTGAGGGTAATACAGTCAGAATTTGACTTGTCTCGGACGCGATTTTTCAGCTCTACCACCATACTTCCACTGCCTTACGGAATGTGGAGTTAAAATGGTGGTACATTTATCACCGTTATGTTATCGTAATGTTCGTGGATACAGCCTAGCGGCCTGAATATAATGTTTTGAAAAAATAAAATAGGGTAGTTAAAATGAATACTGATATTTAGACACGAGATGAAATAAGACATAATCTATGTAAATTTTTGAAATTGTTGTTAAATTACTCAATGATTATATTTAGTTCTAAAAATTTCTTTAACTATATTAAGTGTTGTAAACCCATTTATCAAACTAATTACTCGTATAATGTCCTTAAAATGTAAATTATTATTAGAGTTTATAAATTTCCAATACGACGACACTGAAGCCTTGAAAGATCTGAGGTGTTTAATCTTATTGTTTCAACTTCGAGTTATAATATTATTACCACAGCTGTCGATGTGTCAAAGCATCCTGTTTAGACACACACACACACACATATACATATTGGTTGTGAATGTATAGGTAAGTACCGAGTGATGTTCACCGACCACTGACCCGGCCAGCGCCATCCGCATCAAGGAGAGCAGAGGACGAAGATGCCCGTCGGCGAGGTCCAGGCCAATCGACGAGCCACGGAGTCCGTGATTTATTTACAGAGACCAACGTTCTCTCCCCTGAGCACCTCTCCTCCAGGACTTTACTCTCAAACAAGATTATCCTTCATTCCACCCACCCAACCATCATTGGCCTGCTTTGTCTTTGACGCTTATTCTTCTTGGTTATTCACTTGACTGGATTTTCTCTTACGAGTCACATCGGGATTACAAGTCTGCGATTACATCTAAGCCATATATCAGACAGTAATTTGATATCATGCTACTCCTCCATGTCTGTCTACTCTACTACAACTTACACAATGCACATTTAGTACGGACAATTTCATAAAAGCCTGTCGTGCGTGATAGATCGTCGTTTTATTTACAATCAATTCTGCACAACAAACAGTACTAATGTTCGTCGACATTGCAAGCTAAATATATATTCAGTTGATTTACAAGATTGATTTTAATATGGTGATTACCAGCCTTTACCTGCGTACAGTCAACACGGTTAACTTGATTAAAAAAAAATTCGATTTCATTTACGATACCTATTTTTGTACACCATTAATCCTCATGTTTTTTATTTTGACTTTATATAGGTATATACTACATATTTTATTTAAGGAAGTAATAGTTTACCACTAATTTAAATCATCACACTTGTACGCACTCGCACAATATAGTTATGAACGTCGCTGCTTTTCGATGAGTACTGGTCTGGTCGAATACCATCACACTTGTATGCAGTCGTACAATATAGTTAGACGTGACGTGACCTCGACATGCGTAATCGAACCCTACGTCGCCGTCCAAGTGGGACATACAGTAGGTATATTGTAGAATAATGTCGTAGGTTACAGTACAAATTTTTTTAATTACAAACTCTTCTTACATAGCAGTCGACGTTTCGACAATTATATTGTCTTTTTCATGACTTAACAAATAAAATTAAAGTCAAAATACATATGTGTTTTTTGTAAAATAGTAAAGCACTTACTTTATATAATAGCGGATTGTAATTGTCCAGTCTTAGTTTATAAATATATATTAATATTACTAAAATCCATGTAGGTATACAAATTCATGCGATGATAGGCAAAATAATGTAGAATTGAATTGTGGATTATAGACGCTCGACAACAAAGGTCATTAGCGTCCAAAATAATGTAACTGTAACCTACGACATTATTCTACATTATAACAGTACATAACCGTAAGCAAGTAGGTATATTATTTATCTAGGTACATAAATGGATTACCTTTCGTTATTATTTTAAAAGAAATAAACTTATTTAATAAAAGTAAGAAAAAATTCTTCGTTCATAATAATGACAGAAATTAAATCCAAGTAAAGTCAGAGATAATAAAAGAAAGTCTTGTCATTAAATAGAAGCGGCCGATAGACAACAAAGAAACAAATTGAGACGTCTAATTAAGTGAAATTGAGCGAAATAATTGAGCCATGTTTGTCAAAGTGACGCGCGTTATACGTATACCGTATAGGTACACAGTCTGCGAATAATGATCTACGCAAGCTTCAGATTACAGACAAGAGATGTCATCGTATTGCTGTGCACGGATGACTTGATTCTGCGGATGCTTCATGCAGTTGATTTACAGTCATTATGCGGCATTAGTATTACATACAACACATACTATTGTTTTCTGTATACCAAACTTTATACAGAATGCGACAAAAATACCACCGGTCTCTCATTGTGAATGACGACAATTATGGGAAACGAACCTCTGTAATCGTCATATGGATGGGTGATTTTTGGAGCAGGCTGTTAGGGTATTGGGTTTGACTAACATTTTAACTTGTACAGCCCTATACTGAAGCCAAATTTTAAGCGCTGGTTGTAGTTGGAATGCTGAGCTTGCCTGAGTTTTTTCAAACAGTTGTAGGAAAATATATCGATAACGAAAGCTGCGTTAATTGTACTGATAATTCAAGTTTCCCTCTAAAATTGTCACCGAAAGTTCCACTCTACCTCAATACGTTCTGCTTATCGACGTACACACTACTAGCAGTTAAAAAGTGTCCCTTCGAAAGAAAAATATGGAATGAATGTGTGGCCAATCTCCATCTCTCCCGATCGCTTGTATAGAAAAGGCTACAACAATACTTTATCGTCCTCACTCATGCGTGAATCCGAAAAATAACTGTAACAATGTACCGCTAGAATAAGTCGATGGTTTTGACCATGTCACGCCGCTTTAAGGAGCTTCATACTCGTATAAGGATTTGCAAGTCAAATGATTTTTTTACATAACATACAATATAATTGATCGTATAAAATTTAACACGATGTTTATATCATCCACATGATCCGAAAACGTTGAATCTTTCTGAAAAAATTCGACTGATGACCAGTCCTATACTTCCCACCTAGTAAATATTTGCAAAAAATAAACACTCTTTTTTTTTTTTATTCTTTGACTAGGGCCAAATAACCTTAGCTGTTGGTGGTCTTTAAAACACAATTTAATTTTTATTCTTTGAAAAAAGCATGGCCCTCTTTTTTGTTTGGTGATCTACTGATGGCTAGCTTAATATAGCAAAAATCATGGTTACCTTGATTTACGTACAAATTTTATTTTTTTTAGTAAAATATTTTTTTTCTCGAAAACTATACATTTTAGAGAAAAAAAATATTTACATTTTTTTCATATTATAACATCTAGAATTCATTTATATTTTTTTTTTACCTATGTTAATACGTGACATTGAGGACGTTTTTTTGAATATCTCAGGATCCACTGAACCGATTTGACTCAAAATCTAATCAGATCTAAGTTAAAGGCTGATAAACACAATAGAACAATCGGCATGCCCGTATGTTGTTCCGTTCTTAAGATATCGAAGGCGAAAAATTGACCACACACACACACACACACACACACACACATACACATATACAGGTCGGCAAATATTAGTGGCATCTAGGAAATGCACCCAACTGTGACCTCAAAGGAACGAGACTTACTGGTAGATAGCTAAATGGCGCACCACCATAAATATCTAAATTAAATTTGTATACACTCACTCGTTACCCCTCCACTTCACTTTCTAACTGCATGCATTAACCGAACTTGTGACATGCGATGTCACAAAGATAGATCAACCAGCAAAAATGTATAGTGTGTCACAAATATTATAGAAATCAGGTTGTGTTAAACACGTTTTGTGTGTTACGATGCCACTATTCAACCGGTGTCACAAAGATAGATCAATCAGCAAAAATGTATAGTGTGCCACAAATATTTTAGAAATTAGGTTGTGTTAAACACTATGTGTGTTACGACTTACGATGCCAAATAAAAAAAAAAAAACTTCGATAAAGTTGATACTCGGTATGTTAACTTAAAAATAGCCTTGTAATTCTTGAATTACTTGCGTACTTGCACTGGTTTTAACGCCAAAATAAGCCAAATAAAGTGAAAAAATTGAAGATGACAAAGAAGGGTCAAAAGGCAAAGTAATTAGTTAACAAAAAAGGTATTTATCAAAGGAGCCGGATGAGAAAAAAGGATCTCAAAGGCAAAATAATTTGTTAGCAAAAGACAGTGAATTTTTTAACAGTTCAAATGGTTTTTGTATTTTTTAGGTTTGCAATCATGTGGAAAAGTTAGAGTCAAATAGGTTGAAAAAGCTGTAGATGGAAAAAAGAAATTGAAACATCTAGTACAGAATTAGAACCAAAAGAAAACTTGTCATCTCAAATACTTATCGAAAGTGATTTTTGTTTACAATTTAACTGATTTTCGTATTTTTAGTTTAATAAACACTTGGAGAAGTTGAACCCGAAAAGAGTGGACAATCTGAAGAGTTAAAAACACTTAGAACAGAATAAATAAAAACTAAAGTAGATATAAAAAGAGGGTTGTTTATTTTATAAGAAAAACAGTACCTACATATCTGCTTACCTACTAATTAAACGTAAATTAAAAATTGATTATACATATATTACATTTTATTTTTTTGGTTTATTTATTTGGTAGGTATAAATATACAGGGTGAGTTACTAAGAATGTCTCGGGCGATATTTCATTTATTATGAACATTAGAAAAAAAAGTTTAAAATAAAAGTAGGATTGGAATAAGAGTACTATACTTTAAAATTATTTTTAGCTATACAGGGTGTATGATGTAGTCATGGTACAACTGACTTGTATTTTTATAAGTAGAACACCCTGTATATTTTCAGGTCATCTCATTGTCCGTTCAGAGGCCTACATAAAAAGGTGCTATATTTGAAATTCGGTTGGGACTTTGCCAAAATATTCAACTTTTTTGTGAAATTCCACATTTTTGTTATCTACTACTAAAATACACACCAACCACATTTTTCAAGTTGTGTCAATTTTTGCGTGTCAAGTATTAGTCCATAGCATGTGCTACCCTCCAAATACTTCAGTGTTAAATTTAATTATACAGGGTGCTAGTTGCAATAGTTGGTAAATGCAAAACTTTAACTTACCTTAAGTCAATTTTTTAAAGTAGCACACCCTGTATACCTTTTGGTAAAAATTGTGTAGAGGAAAGCGAATGAATGAATGAATGAATTGTGAATTATAGACGCTCGACAACAGAGGTCATTACCGTCTGTTAGAGGAAAGCGAGCCCTATTCATATACCTAAAGGTATACAGGGTGTGCTACAGATTCAAGTAGTTATTTAATATTATATTCGAGAAAAAAAATATTTTACTAAAAAAAAATATAAATTGTAAGTAAATCATGGTTACCTTGATTTACGTACAATTTTAGCATCTTCAACAGCTGGCAACCCCTGTTTGCGGACACTTTTTCATAGGCAGCCTTATAACGTCATGATCAGAAAAAAATTAGCTTTAATGTGGTATAAAAGTGAATATATGTCATGGACGTATAAATATAACTATATCATACCTGTTTACACCTGGCTGCGATTAGGTTGCGGCCGAGCAGGTAACAGCACCCATAACTTTTCAAACTCTTTACATACATTGCTGTGAAATGGATGATATTTTATTTGACTAACAAGTGAACGAAATTTTTTGTGAAAAATCAATTAACGCTATTTTAATTAAAATTAGTTTCGGGCACTTTTTGATCGGCACCTTGTGAAAAGTATCTTATTCTATTCATAAATATATGTAAAAATTAGAGTTTGATTACCTACGCGATGAACGTACTAATTCTGCAGCCGGATCTTAGGCTATAATTATAATAAACCTAAATTATTAAAAATTATTTTTTTCTTCTTAGTCCATTTTAATAATAAAAGCTTGTCTATTAATTAGTATATTGTGTAAAGCGGCCCCTAGATGATCAATATATTGCACAATAATTGATATTGTGCAATACTGCTTCAGTTCTGTGTTAACAGTGTTGAAATTTTTTGAATTTCAGGCGTAACCCTTCTCAAGAGTTCATCAAATTGTACTATCTAGTCGCAAAAAGTTTTGAAAATCACTTGGTTCACTAAATCTTAGTTCACTTAACAGATTTTCATGAGTGTATTTATTTCTTTCTTTAAACCATTCCTTCATCCACTTGCGCTTCTTTTTCTCTTTCTTTTTTGAAGCTACTTATAACTAATACAATGGCCACACAATTGATGTCTTCTTATTATTCCACATGTTGACTGCACGAATATCAGCCGTGAACTAATTTATTGAGCAATAATATTGCATCGTGTGGGTTGGCCAACTAATACTATTGCACAATATATTGACGTAAATATTGATCGTCTAGGGGCTGCTTAACAAATGGGCTAAATACATTTTTATGCGTCATGCGCGATGTTTTAAGCACGGGGAGTAGGCGAGCCCTCACAAGCCTTGACGAGTGAGCATCGCGAGCCGACTACTCGTGCTGAAAACATCGCGCCTGACGCATAAAATGGGATCATTTTGAAGATCCTAAAAATATTTTTTTTTATTTTTTTGATGAGTTTTTCACACTTCTATCTAATCTAACTAATATTATAAATGTGGAAGTTTGGAAGGATGGATGGATGGATGGATGTATGGATCTATGGATGTTTGTTACTCAATCACGCCAGAACGGCTGCACGGATCTGGATGAAATTTGGTACAGAGATAGATTATAGTCTGGAATAGCACATAGGCTACTTTTTATCCCGGAAAAATGTACGGTTCCCGTGGGATAGTTTTGTTTTTGTTTTTCATTGAGCAAGGGATCGACATGATTTTTTGCATAGTGGTAGTTTAGGGGTCAGAGAATGTTATAGGCTAATTTTTATCCCGGAAAAATGTACGGTTCCCGTGGGATAGATTTGTTTTTGTTTTATCTCTGGAACTACTAAACCGATTCTAAAAATTCTTTCACTAATAGAAAGCTACGCAGGGGGGAGAATCTCGAGGGGGGATAACAAATTAGAGGGGAAGATTCTCGCGGGGGGATAATAAATTAGGGGGGAAGATTTTTGCGGGGGATAACAAATTAGGGGTTGAGATTCTCGCGGGGGGATAACAAATTAGGAGGGAGATTCTCGCGGGGTGTTAACAAACTAGGGGGGGGAGATTCTCTCGGGGGAGATAACAAATTAGGGGGGAGAGATTCTCGCGGTGGGATAAAAAATTAGGGGGCGAGATTCTCTCGCTGGGATAAAAACATAGGGGGGGGGGAGATTCTTGCGCTGGGATAACAAATTAGGGGGGGAGAATCTCGCGGTAGGATAACAAAATAGGTGGGGAGATTCTCGCGGTGGGATAACAAATTAGGGGGGAAGGTTCTCGCGGGGGGATAACAAATTAGGGGGAAAATTCTCACGGGGGGGTAACAAATTAGGGGGTAAGTTTCTCGCGGGGGGATAACAAGTTAGTGGGGATTTTTCGCGGTGGGATAACAAATTAGAGGGGAAGGTTCTCGCGGGGGGATAACAAATTTTGCACAGGAGTTCCTTATATAGGTATCGTAGATGATCAATAATATATTAATAAAATTCGAGCGAACGAGCGAAGCGAGTGAGTCATGTTTCTTAATATTCGAGCGAAGCGAGTGAGTAATGTATTAATAAAATTCGAGCGAACGAGCGAAGCGAGTGTGTAATGTATTAACAACATTCAAGCGAACGAGCGGAGCGAGTGAGTAATATATTAATAATATTCAAGCGAACGAGCGAAGCGAGTGAGTAATGTATTATTAATATTCGAGCGAACGAGCTAAGTGAGTGAGTAATGTATTCATAAATTTCGAGCGTACGAGCAAAGCGAGTAAGTAATGTATTAATAATATTCAAGTGAACGAGCGAGGCGAGTGAGTATTATATTAATAATATTCAAGCAAATGAGCGAAGCGAGTGAGTAATTTATTAATAAAATCCGAGTGAACGAGTGAGTTATGTATTATAAAATTCGAGCGAATAAACACTACCAGCCTAGCTCCGCTTCGTAGGAAAAGAATTTCTCGCGGGGGGGATAATAAATTCTAAATCGTAAAATACGTGGGCGAAGCCACGGGTAACGGCTAGTTATTATATAAAAATGTACCTAAAATAGGCATTCTCCTTCATTATTTCCTAATGTAAAGAGGTTTAAAATTTTGAAAAAAATCAGGCATATAATTAATATGCTAATAAACATTACACGAAAATTATAGCGAAAGTCAGATTTTTATTATTTTTTAAAATTTGGCGCAAAATAGTTAATTTTGCTAAGTATACACCAGGGGTGTTACGAATATTCGCATCCGCATTCGTAAATGCGGAATATTCGCATTAATTCAGACATCTGCATCCGCATTCACATCCGCATCAATTAATGCGGAGTTTTTACGGATGCAGATTCACATGAACAAGTAACTACATGTAAAGAAAGTGGGTGGAGCCAGGAGTGGCACGTGCTAAAAATATGATTAAATAAATAAAAAGTTAAAATTAAATTGATTTTCAGTTATTTATGCACTTAAAATTTAAATAATTATCCTTTTAAAATCCCAAAATCCGCATCCGCATCGCATCCGCATCAAATCCGCATCCGCGGATGTGAACTTCTAATAATCCGCATCCGCTTCTGCATCCGCGGATGTCTAAATTTTTGCATCCGTAACAACCCTGGTATACACTATACTCACTTAATATTTTCTCTTAAATTTAAGTAACAATGATCAATGAAATAATCACTAATAACAATAAGCAATACATTAAGTTATATAGGTAATAATAAATCAAAACGTCGTTGTCTTTTCACAAAAACATTAACATTGTTTGAAATGCAGCTAGAAACAATTTAACTCGCCAAACGAAAGTCGAAACATGAAATGCTAGGTATCACGTGACATGGCCTTGATATTAGTTTTCAATTTTAATCGTGTGTAACATAGAGGGCTATACTATACAGAGATGTCATTATTGGGTTTTATTGTCATATGAATTTAAACCCAATTGTCGCACATAATACACAAATGTAATAAGTCGCTTATCAGTGATTCGTTCAAACTTTGTGGGCGGAACCTATCCAAAACCGCGGTATATTTAAAAAAGAATAATAATAATACTAAAATATTGAAAAATATTGATTTAAATTCAAGTTTAGCTGTGGCATCGCGGTGTAAGATGCCACAACTAAAACAGAGGTAACAGTGCGGCACTATTCACACACATTGTGTCACAGTAAATGCGTAACATACACACACACACATACACACACACATACACACACACATACACACACACATACACACACACACACACACACATACAGACATCAGTCAGAAAATGATCTTAAACGATTGCTAGGGTCTCAAAACGTGAAAATCTGTTAAAATCTCGAAATATTTTTTTCGGACTAAATCCATTACTTCCCTACCATAGTAGAGGTGGGAAGTAAAAAGAACTTAAAAGTTTCTTTAAACTTTCACTAAAGATTATAGATAATTTAGAAATAGTTAACTAAATTAAGTGCAAGCAAATTTCATTACATTTAAAAAAATTAATGTTCAGAGTGTTTCAGAAAACGTGAAATAAATGATGGAGTAAATGTTTATACAGGGTGTTAAAAAAGTGTTCGGAAATTTTAAAGGCGTATAGTATAGACCAAAATAAGTGAAAAAAGTCTAATAAACGGGTCCGCAAACTAACCGTTTCAGAGATATGAGCTTTTATAAAAAAAAATTACTATACACAATAGAAGATGGATAGGACGAGGAGGCACAGTGGCATGGCCTCCCAGGTCTCCTGACTTAACGCCCTTGGACTTCTTTGCTTGGGGATATTTAAAAAGTTTAGTTTATTCTACTCCAATTAATAATGTAGCGCACTTACAAGAGCGAATAAAACATGCCTGTGAGATAATTCGAGTAAAACCGGGAATTTTTGAAAAGGTGCGAAATTAGCTTATAAGAAGATGTGAATCATGTGTTGAGATGGAAGGGGAACATGTAGAACACCTATTGTACAATGGCTTAAATAAAATGAGTAAATTTTCACACACTGTTTTCTTATTTTCTTAGATAGTACATTTCTGAAAATAGCTCATATATTTGAAACGGTTAGTTTGCGAACCCATGTTTATTAGGCTTTTTTCACTTATTTTAGTCTATACTATACGCCCTTAAAAATTCCAAACACTTTTTTTAACACCCTGTATAATATTAAATGCAACAAACATATTGGTCTGTTCTTTTCCACTAACAAAGTATATTATATTATAATTTTTCAAAATTATATGGAATGTTATATTCTTCTATGTTCATTGACATAGGATATTATGATCTCAATACATATTTTAATGGTTGCATAATTCATTCATGGACCGCCACTCATCTGATTAATTGCACTTTCCCAGTTTTAATTGCATGCAAATTATGATACAAAATCGTTCAGTGTAACTTAAATTATATTACTTGTAACTCTCGTTATCAAACCATCAGTCACCATCAACTAATTAAACATTTATTAAAACTTACTATTGACGTTTGATTATGATTCTGCCACTCACAATTATAACCTACCATCCAAGGCAGCTACTTGACCCAACAACAACCTGTACATAAAAAACTTTTGTAATTTTACGTGTATGGCATACTTTATGTGACGAAAACATCTTATGGCTCGAATTTTTATTACATCTCGTGTTTTAATATCAATTATAGGAAATGCTGGGTTTACTTGTCTTAGTCTGTACTCTTACGAGAATTTTTTATTTTTAATAAATTTCGACATCCCTCTTAAAATGATGCCCGCACTGGCCAAGAGCCGGTCCTAATTTAAAGTAGTAAGGAGAAAAATACTTTATGTTATCTACTTTAATATCAATTATCAGAAATGCTGGATTTACCCGTCATAGTCTATACTCTTACGAGAATTCATTTTTAGTATTTCATACTCAGGTACGGAATCCTAAAAATGAATTTCTCTGCCTATGATGTCCGTTCGTCCATCCGTTTGTTACAGGGCTCTATCTTACAAACGGTAAGAGGTATTTTAAATAAATTTCGGCACTCCTCTTATAATGACACTCGCACCGGCCAAGAGCCGGTCCTGATTCAAAGTGGTAAGGAATAAAAAAACACTTTATGTATGAAAGTTATTTCAGTACAATTTCGAATTGAAACATAGAAATGAAACAGTAATAACGTACATAAAGCTAGCAGGGCCAAAACGTCGTATGTGACGAAATTGATGGTATGAGAATTAAGGGTTATTTAAAGGCTAATTTAATGCCCCAGTTTTAAATTTAGGGCTCTTACCCTTAAAGGCAAAAAAATCTGTGGCGTTGCTAGTTTTAGTAAAAGTTAACAGCGCCAAATTGATGGATGACGAAATTGATGGTATGAGAATTAAGGGCTAATTTAATGTCCCTAATAGAAATTTAGGACTCTTGCCTTTATCGTCAAAATCTGCTATTATCGTTCATACGGTGGAAGTATGGGTTACACATGGTGGGAGGCACGGCTCACACGTAGTGGAAACATCCATACAACATGTTTATAAAGGCATGAGATTTAAGGGCTCTTCAAAGCTTAATTTAATGCCTCTAATAGAAATTTATGGCTCTTGCCTTTTTCGTCAAAATCTATGAATATCTTTCATACGGTGGAAGTACGAGTTACGTATGGTGGGAGGAACGGCTCACATATGATGGAAACAGACTTTTAAGGTAATGTTAAATTTGTTACTTTAACGTCCAAATACTTTGAATTACTTTAACCCTTCTGTTAGGGGCATTAAATAGCTCTTAATTCACATACCATGAGTTTCGTCATCCGACAATTTGGCGCTGCTAACTTTTACTAAAGTAGCAGCGCCACAGAATTTGCCTTTAAGGGTAAGAGCCCTAAAATTAAAATAGGGGCATTAAATTAGTCTTTAATTAGCCCTTAATTCTCATATAATTAATTTCGTCATACGACGTATTTGCCCTACTAGCTTTATGTACGTACAGTAATAGTATTGTTGTTTGAAAAAGGTAAATAACAGAAATAGATGCTGTATGTGTATATTGTGTAGAATATAATATGTATGTGTGTTTATCATTGCTATGCCGTGCTTGATATAGGACAGTACAATATGCTGGTCAAGGAGGTGCACTTGAAAAGAACTCGGATCAATAGAGAGCCACTTGTTTTTGTAGATATACGCTCCTTTGTAACGAATCTAACGAGTCTATATGTTTTATGTAGTTATTTTGTATTGTACACAATGCTATGCATACAGGGTGTCGAAGTATTTTTTTATTATAATATAAAAATTTGCACTGCGTATGTTTTGTTTTTATTTTTGCAAATATTCATTCTGCTATCTAAGCAAACTGAATTACGGACTACGCGTAAACGCTTTAACCAATGTTACGAAGCAACTCGAGAAGAAATTTTGGGAATAAAAGAGGACTGCACCAAAATTCCATGATCCCTTCCAAAGCGAAGTTCATCAAATCAGATTATTTACTTATCTCTTAATAGAACGACGGGTACCACAAACATCAAATTTGTTTTGGCATTTGTCAGGTGACAATGGCTAACTTGTTCAAAAATCTCAACGTGCATAAACGCTTTTAAAAACTAGGTACTACTAACATCGACGATAAAACTCTTAACCCCTTCGCGTAAACAGTTTGACAGGGTAAGGGTTATGACCTTGTAGAAGGAACCATCTCGACATTAGTTCGGAATTATTGAGGCAAAACATAAAAAACATCAACGAGATAGCCGGTACTGGAATTATCGGATTTTCGGTTCTATATAGTCGTTTTTAGAAAAGATATTTACAAATTTTTGATAAGAAATCATTGAAACTGGACAAATAAGGATTAAGAACCGTTTTTTTCATAACGATAAACACTTTCTACAAGTGTTTATCGCAAGCTATTGTAGATAAAATAAAATAATAATATCTTATAGATAAAGTCTGCCTATCTACTCACATAGAGTGGCAACTTGAAACGACCGTATATCTATTTGAAGTCGTGCCAAATGCTTAAGATCCTGCAGATGTTCTTTAATTTATCTTTATTGTATAACAGAAAATCATCTACCTACCTATGCTGTATAAAATCGATGAATTTATAAAAATATGTCCGGGTGCCAATTTCTATTTTCGCCAACAGTTGATCTCCTTTTTATCGTAGTTTAAAAATAGATAGTCTACGTCACTTGTCAAAAAGTAGGCTTTCAAACATTGACATAATCTATTAAGTTGTTCTTCAATTTTAAGATACCATTGTTACAAACTTCAAAATACAGTCTTTTCTGATCCAAACATTTTTTTATTACTGAAAGCTGACATTTGTAATATTTTCGACAACGTTTCGGCGCTAATTACCGCCATTTTTACGTCTATCAAATTTATTATTTATTAAATTTATATATTATGTTATTACTTATTAGTACCTACCTATAGAACCAACCGAAGTTACATCAACAGGTCTCGCGGTCTGCGGTCTTGTAGTAAACTGAATTTTTATCATTTTTGTACCTATTCTTGTGGGATATCATTGAAAAGGACTTTTTGAGTAGATTATGAAAGTGTTTTTATTTTATTTATTTTATCAAAATTATAAGTAGTGCACAACTTACATAGTACATACATTACAAAAGGAAACAAAATATTATATAGGGTGTCCCAAATCGATCGCCTACGAACTGTAAACTGAAACACAAAATAATTCTAAGCAGAAAAGTCCTTAAACATTTTGTGATGAGATTAATTAAATTGAAATATTAATTAATTATCACCAATAAGTGGGGGAGTAGGCGTGATTTAATAATATTCTTTTTTATTCCTCTTAACTTATTGGTGATTATATCTCATTAACGGTACATCGGATCAAAAAATGTCTAAGGACTTTTCTGCTCAAAATTGTTTTCTCTATGTCTCTATTTCACTGTACTACCCGTAGGCGATCGTTCTGAGATAGGTACTAATTCAGCTATTGAGCACGCGTGTACTGTGTATACTAATATAGAATTTATTTTACAATAGGAAACATTGACGAAAATTCGACATAAGTGGTTTTAGGGTTCCGTACCTGAGAATAAAAAAACGGAACCCTTACAGTCTGTCTGTCTGTCCGTCCTTTCGTCAAGATGCTTTCTCTCAGGAACGACTAGAGGTATCAATTAAGTTGCAATTAATTTTAAATACTAAGGTTTACAACAACATAGTCCTGTAAAAAATCAAGCTTTTAATTCAAAACATAAAAAGATACGGCCTTTGAAAATCATGTTTTTTTTTCAAAATGACGCCATCCTACGCAATGATCATATAAACTATATTATTTATATTGGTATCACTCATTTGTGGACAGTGAGGTTCGAACTCCGAGCTTACACTGCGTGCTTTTTAACACAGACACAATTTACACTAAACAATTATTACGTGCCAAACTTAATTTTCATTAATAATAGAAAATGACCAAAATAACAGACATTAATTGTCTGTTATTTTGGTCATTTTCTATTATTAATTTAATTATACAGACAAAAAATCATTTACATTAATTTTCATTAAATTGTTATAACGGTACGGAACCCTCAGTGCGCGAGTTCTACTCGAACTTGCAAGATAGTCTTTTTTCTTGTGACTATAGCTGATGTTGTCGTAGATCTAAATACGTACAGACGGAAATGTAAAGACAGCAGTGCTTAAACAGCATTATGGATCAAGATCTCGTTGTTAGGAGTAGAAGACAGAGCAGCCTGCTACATACATGAAACGTCATTTACGGTCTTCTCTTTCACGTTCTAGTTAAGACAACCGTTTAGTTTTCACGTTGTTACTGCATTCCATTTAGGTTTGCATCGATTTGAAGACATTTAGAATTACGTTACATGAATTTTAAGCGTACCGATTTCTTTAATATCCTTCAAGTTTGGGAAATTCTTGAGCTGGAACCAAAAACAAAATCGAGGTGAATCTAAATTAGAGTCACGAAAGAGTTAAAGAAATCTATGTGTTCAAATAATGTTCGAGAATTGCATATGATGCTGTTTTTCTCATAAATTTACTTCTATTTGGTGGCAAAATAAAACAGTCGTATTTAATAAAATTAAGCAAAATCGCAGGATAGTGGACAAAATAATTTGATTTATTAAATTTGCTATGGTTAGTAATTAATATTAATTTTCATAAATATTGTTATTTTTATATATGTACTCGAAAAAGTCTAAATCTATAGACGAAACGTCGTACATTTAATTTAAAAAATCAAATTATTTTGTCCACTATCCTGCGATTTTGCTTAATTTTATTGTAGTCACGATGGACACGATTTCTAATATAAGTCGTATTTAATATTATTATAAAACCGTTTTAATAACAAAAATAATTTTGGATAATTTATTCCCTTGTGGGATTAAAAATTTAAACAAACCAAAAAGGTAATAAAAAGTACGTCTCGAAGGAATTGATCGAAAACTGTTGATTTTATTGCTTAATCAATATTTAAGTATTTATTTTCTTTGATGCCATTTTCAATTATATGTCTGACAAATTTGTAGTGAATTTTATTTCTTCCCGAGTAACATAGCTATATATCATTACGTTAAGACAAGAGGGGGATGACGCGGTTTATGGGCTAACTGGTTTTCGCTGACTAAAATGTAAGAGATACAATAAAGTGATATATATAATTGGTTACACATGATTATTTCGTTGTCGACCCAAAATCTAGCCGGGCTGAGACGGGCCGGGAGGCTAGTAATTAATATTGCGATTTTTTAGTGTCTTCTATAATAATTTTAATTGACTTATTATATTAATCGACATGGGTGCAAATACTATAGATAAGTAAATACTTGTAACTCTTGATAGTTTACATATATTTCTACGGCAGTCAAAAACAGTGCCATCTATATGGGCTCGGGATGTCAACGGTCTAGCAACAATTGGCTGTATTATTTCTCTCTTTCTCTAATGTAATATTTATTTTCCTTAGGACTACTAACGGGACACCGTCATCTAAACAAACGTCTGCATAGAATGGGCATTACAGACAATGCCCTTTGCAGCAGATGCAACGAACCAGAAGAAACTGATGTGCATATTCTCTGTAAGTGCGAAACCATCGTACAGGCAAGGTACTAAACACTTTGAATCACCCCAGCTGTTGCTAAAAGACTTTAAAGAGAAATCTTGATTTCGTAAATAGTCTAGGGATCCTAAAAAACTGATAAGAAATTAGGGGAACACAATAGATATTTTAGGTCGCGATGGCTTCCTTCCACTTAACTCTTAGTTACACGGGAAAATTGAAGAAATCTCAAAAAATCAATCTGGTTATTCCATTATCACATTGTTTATATACTATTTGATAATATTTAAATACTTCTTAGCAGTTCAAGCCTCGCGTGGCACTGGTGTTGCCAATTTTAGGCCAGAGTTGCACATATTTAAAATAATTCTATAGTAAATATTTTCTATTATAATAAATAACAATAAATAAATGCCTATAGGTTAAAGGCTCAGAGATGTGAACGACCGACTTAACAATACGACATACATTTGACGAGTAAAGAAAGGCAAGCAAACGACGGACGGGCGTCGTTTTTGTATAACGCGATGCTGTGTTGAATAGAGAACGAGGTGTTGACGGGCTGCATCCCGCCAACGGGACGCGGGGGCAACAAATCGACAACGGGCGTACAAAATATATGTCAAAAAACGTAGTAAAGACCGACAGAGTCGCACGTGAAAGGGGCGAGCCACGTATGTGTGAACTAGAAATGCTGCTTTGACTATGTTCCCAGTACCCGTTACCTTAACAAATTACTACTCGTCGAGAGTATTCTCTACCGGAAGTTACTCCCTGTACTCAAATCCTCTGTCCTCGCCTAAAAACGGTTACAGCTCTCCCGACGCTATTTTTAAATATAATGGGTTCGGGTTAACGCCAAATAAAGGACCGAGAATCACATTACAGATGCTATAGGCGAAATATTGGAAAATATTTTACAGGAAAAACTTACCTACAACTTTTTAAAAATAACGCAATATTTCACACGTAGCCAAAATTTTTTCTCAAAAAATTCGCTTGTAGGATCTGTAGTGTGATTCTTGATCCTTAAAATTGCATTTACTTGAACCTTTCAGCTCTGAAAATAGCGTCGGGAGAGCGATAACCATTTTTAAGCGAGGGAAAAGGATTTGAGATGAAGAGTACGGGGGGTAACTTCCGATAGAAAATACTCATGTATTTCGCTGTGTTTAGCGACCAGCTAAATTTGTCACGTCTAATAAGCTGTGTGCGTGTGTGTGTGTGTAAATTGTGACTGATATCATTCACAGAGCGTCAGTAATTACTGTGTTTCGAGAATCAATATGAGATTGAGAAAAAGAAAACTGGTGACTCGTTAAGCATTGCGACATATATCTGTGGTAGCTCTAATTAATACTACCATAGCAGCTGCTTTAAGCAGAAAATATTTTTCTTGGTTTCAATTTGTTTGCATCATTTTTAGGGTTCCGTACGTTATAAGGAAACACGGAAGCGTTATAAAATCACTCGTGCGTCCGTCTGTCACGGACGTTTTTTTTTGAAAACTGCGTGATGTAAGAATTTGATTTTTTTTTAATAATTGCTTGCGATAAAAATATAAAATTTTGCCAATATTTTTGTAAATATTTTTTCGAAAATTTATTTTTGTCAATTTCTGAACACATGATGTAGAGTGTAGACTACACTCTACATCATGAGTTCAGAAATTGACAAAAATAAATCATTCGTCTACACTGTAGACGCGAATGATTCGGTACTTGAAGAATGAGTGTCGTCATCAGACTAGACTATATAAATGTAGGAGATATGTGTGTAACTCATTGATATGAACATAACTGGATGCGAGGTCGATGTTAAAAAGTGACATAATGATCAGGTGTCAAGTGTAAGGACTGAAGTTATGGAAATTCAGACAATTAATAATAATTTTTATCAAAAGTAGATTTATTGACTTATTGGGGCTCGTCAAATGAGCATATGACATCTGGTGGCAGAAAATTGTATCAAAACGGGGGAAAATTTTACATGCTAACAGTGCAAATTTATCGTGAAATTGGTTATTACTAGAATAAAACAAGTAAAATAAACAAAAAGTTTATCGAAAATGGACTTTGCGACGTTTTCTAATATCATGTCATTAAACACTGTCCATCATTGCCTTGTAAAACTTACTTTACAACGAATTCTTTTTTAATGAAATGTGGAAAAACTGTATTTATGAATTAAAAAAATATTTTATATTAATAATAAGATGTACTCATTATCATACTGTACTACAATAGTTAAATCTCTGAATATTGACAAAATTAGGACTAATTATGTGTATACAAATATTTTGAGGTTAGTAACTTACCTACTTATTACAATATAACATATTATGTTGCAGTTATGTGTTTACATTATTCACCTAACACAGCCTTAAAGGAGCATTGAACGGATAATTAATTTCGTGGAGATTTTCTTTTAATTTTGATGTTTTTAAGCAATATGCCGTAAAGATTACTACTTTTGACAGTTCATTTTTCATGTATTTTTCTCGCTATATTTCCGACATTTGATAATATGTTCGGCTTTGAGAATCTGTTTCCTTCAACGAAATTCCTTTGTTTAGGATTCGTACCGGCCCAATCACAAATTGCACTTATATATTTTATCATTTCTTATCACTTTGAAAATCATAAAATTACACGCAAAAGTATACCCCTTATATGAAATTTCTCCCCCTCTGCGCCATGTTTTTTAAACTCCACCTATCTGACGGATCCCAATAGTCCACAACATAATATTAGTGGCCAATCTTCTGGAGCTCATAAGAAGATCCAGACTATTTGCTGACTAGATCCAGTAAAGGGGAAACACAACAAGCCGTGAGGTGGGTCGTTTATTAGGACTAAAGTGCGACCCTTGAGGTCCACACGATGAACTTCCCAGTTTGATAAATATTTAATAATAATAATTAAATTAGATATTACACAGAAAAGTAATCATTTTAATCATTAAAACATCAATAATTAAAAAAAAAAAAAAAAAAAAAACGGCTGAACCGATTTTTATAAAATTTATGTCGGATCAAAATGAGGTTAACACGCCTCGATTGACACCCTTACGAAGTCGATATAATTTTTTATTCGCGAGATATTGTGTAAAATCTACTTTTTTGGAGGTTATTTGGTTAAGAAAAAAGAACGGCTGAACCGATTTTAAAAAAATTCCTTTCAGATCATATTTACGTTAATACGCGTCGATTGGCACCTCAACGTAGTCGATATCATTTTTCGTTCTCGAGATTTCGTCTTAGAAAGAAATGGACACATACGTACGTACGTACGTACGTACACACACACACACACACACACACACACACACACACACACACAGACATCTTTCTAAAAGTAGTGTAAAAATAGTGTAGTGACCTTGAAACATTAAAATTTTTTTTCCTTTTTGATTTCGATTTTCGGACCCATTACAATAACTTCCAGTGGGAAGTTAAAAATCCTCCTAAGATGAGGTGCGCTCTTTGGGCCAATCAAAGACCACCCGTAATTGTTTCAATCTTTTTTTTTAAGTACATACTTTTTCTAGTCTTTTTGTTCCATGAAATTAAAAAAAACGCATTTATTTATTTTTTAATAAAATATATTTTGTTAATCGTGCCATAGCGCACTACGAGCAATTTTTAAATACAATAATTAATTTATGTTATTTTTTTTTGTTTTTTCAGTACCAAAATCACACGTTCAAATCGAAAGCCACAATACACAATCAAATAAATTTCGAAATTTAAATCAGTACTCCAAAATCTACTACATAATACGCATGTGCTTAATATTATAACGTGTTACGGATACTCAATGTGTAATTTTTAAAAAAATTTAACCACACCTGAAGATAGCAACTCGTTGCTGAAACGCGTCGTGTTAAAACACAGGAAGTCACAAGACGGACATCAAAAAATACAAGGTATTTCTAATACTTCATATTATCAAATAAACGATCGAACCAACAGTGTTGCACTGCTGCGGATTAACATGTTTGCGTGCGATCAAATCGCACCTTATTGATCCGACGGCGAATATACACACGATCAAATTGCGTTCTATTTTGTCGTGTCCAACGAAATCGTACAGCGGCATTGGATTGTGAGTGACGGGCTTTAATAATTTCTCATGTAAAACACTTCACACCTCGTATCCACATAAATATAATTTTATCAGTGGTGGTAGCTCTAGTTCTGGTTAGGTATCTTCTATATCGTGGCGAAAGGGCGTTACAGTGTTGGACCGTTGGAGGAGCAGAAGAAGATGGAGCAGCGTCGGGTCGGTGGAGACGGGTGTTGTGTACCTAAAGAAGAGCGGCACCAGCCAACTCTGGCGAATGTGCTCGGAATATTTTGGTGGCAGATTCGCATTGAAATGTCTTGATCATGAACTTATTTCTAACTACTTCACTACACTGAATTTCTGTTTGATTTGGAATACGTCACATATTGAATAACGCCTAAGATATCAAAGTATCTTGACACCTATCAGAAAAGGTTGCCATTTTTACAAGCTTTTATTTAACTTGCAATGTATGTTAGTTAGTTAGTTAGTTTGTGTGTTTGTTTAGGTCAAAACTTGCAAGTCAATTTTGAGCGACTTCCAGATATTCGATCGATTTGAAATTTTGTACGCATATGTATTCCCGATGACAACACATAAATAAATCGTTTTTAGAAATAAATTCAACCCCTAAAGGGTTCAGACGGGGATGTAGGGTTTTTTTGACTAATCAACGCTCAGGCCAAATTACTGAAGCTAGAAACTTGAAATTTGGACAGTTGGTTCCTTTTCTGACGTAAGCATCTAATAAGAAAGGATTTCTCGAAATTCAACCCCTACGGGTGTCAAGGGGGATAAAATTTTAAAAGACTAAAATGAACAAAATAAATGTTAGCAAAAAAAACTTTTTAGAGACCAGCTTTTATTTAAATGCACTAAAAAGGAAAAAATAATTTTTAATAATTTAGGTTCATAATTATAAAAGCGTGGGTCCTGAACTCTATGATAGTTTATTAGTTACGACCCACGCTTTTATAATTATAATCCTAAATTATTAAAAATTATTTTTTTCTTTTTAGTGCATTTAAATAAAAGCTTGTCTCTAAATAGTTTTTATGCTATTATTTTTACTTGAATATGTTTAAATTTGACAAGGTTGCAAAAATGGATTCTCAAATTTTTTTTATTTTTTATGCAGCTTTATTTTATTTTGTTATGCAGATATAAAAAACGACTCCGATTTTTAGGTTATTATGTTTAAAACCATGCAATCAAATCTCGTCAGGTCTCGTCGAGGCAAGATCGAAAAAATCGCGGCCTTTTAGGAAATTCTAACTAACAAATGTAAATACCTGTCATTTTATTTCATGCAACATTTAATGTAGAACTTTATAGATTGGTTTATCTTTCAAACATTTTTAGTTATAAAAAAATCAAAAAACCCCACTGCGTCAAAAGCGTACTAAAAGATGAAAACAAGATCGAATGATAGTGTGTAGTCGGAGGCATCAGATATTTCTGTTCAACTTGTTACTACATGTATGTCTCTGACTGCATGTTATCATTTCTTTCCATATTTTTAGTTCGCTTTTAACTCAGTCGAATTTTTTGATTTTTTAATTTAATTTTTTATTTACGTCTTTTTAGTTTTTTAAAATCGTCTCAAGGAAACCTTTCTTTTGATACCCATATAAGACGCGTCTATAATCTACAATAAATAAAAGATACCCATATAGATGTAGTTGGAAAGAAGATTACTTTTATATTCTGACATATATCGTCCGCCATATTGAATTTTACGTGAAGTCATATATCGTTTGTCACTCTTGTGATTAAGACGAATCTAATGACACCTCATTTATTAAAATCTATATAGCCGTTTGAATGCTGCGAGGAAATAAATAATCCCACCTACATACTTACGTACTTGCATTCATACATACATAGCTCGAAAATTATAACCCTGCCTTTATTGTCGCGCAATCGGGTAAAAAGAAAGATGTTTTCTCAATTCATTTGTCTTTGACAACGGTGTAGAACTGTTGGAATGCCGACTGACTTTCTAGTGTACGGATGTAGTGTGTATGTTTGTACGTATAGTACATATACACGTAGCTGAGTTGTATTCACGAAAGCTGCATTAGTTAGTTAACTTAGAAATGTAGATAGAAATGCATTTAATTTTGAAAAGTTTCAACGACGTTCACTATATATTCCACCTCTCGTGTAACGGTGGTGCTCGTGTGTTGATTATATAGTTCCGAGTTTGTGATTTGTGTAAGAAGTCAAATAGAATGTCGCCAAGTTCACAAAAAGACACTTACAACACAACCATTAAGATGCACACATTTCTATTAAATTATCAAAACTTAATATCTATTTATTTTGATTAATTTTCTGTTCGTTTCGGATTAGCTAAAAATAATAATAAGAAGAGAATTTGTTCAATCAATTATTATAGTCTATTTAATAAATTACATGTGTAGTTGGGAATGGAATTCAAGATTGGATACGGGCGCAGAGACGGCTACTGGTGGGCACGATTATATTTATTTGTCTTCACCAATTTGATATATAATAATTTATTTTCATGTAGAAGGCCCCTACGCTAGGGCATCTAAGTTTTGGTACAAAGAACGTCAATAATATTGAAAGGTTTAACGGCTTGCATAATGCATTACTAATTCACCTTGTAATTTACAAAAAATTAGAAAGCAAAAGATAATTGAAAATTATATACCTATCCTTCCACTTACTTAAAAATTAATTAAATCCGTAATAAACAAGCCGTGAGGTGGGTCGTTTATTAGGACTAAAGTGCGACCCTTGAGGTCCACACGACGAACTTCCCAGTTTGATAAATATTTAATAATAATAATTAAATTAGATATTGCACAGAAAAGTAATAATTTTAATCATTAAAACATAATTATTATTTATTTTTAACAATAATTGAAAAAAAACGGAAAAAAACGGCTGAACCGATTTTTATAAAATTTATGTCGGATCAAAATGACGTTAACACGCCTCGATTGACACCCTTACGAAGTCGATATAATTTTTTATTCGCGAGATATTGTGTAAAATCTACTTTTTTGGAGTCTATTTGGTTAAGAAAAAAGAACGGCTTAACCGATTTTGAAAAATTTTCATTCAGATCATATTTACGTTAATACACGTCGATTGGCACCCTAACGTAGTCGATATCATTTTTCATTCTCGAGATTTCGTCTTAGAAAGAAAAGGACACGTACGTACGTACGTACATACATACGTACACACACACACATAGACACACAGATATTTCTAAAAATAGTGTAGTGACCTTAAAACGTAAAAATTTGTTATGCATTTTGATTTCGATTTTCGGGCCCATTACACTAACTTCCAATGGGAAGTTAATAATGCTACCGATGTTGTTGTTACATCTAAAAATTTGAATGGTGTTATTACTCAACACGTAAATTATATAAATGAATATTGATTTTTTTATTTAGTTTAAAATTACTTGTGCTCATTGAAATCAATTAAATAAATTAAAAAATATTTGTTATTGTCAAATCATAAATGAGTAAGTTAGAAAAAAACAGTTTCTATTTCTAATAAAACTAGGCTATATAACCTGTATAGGTATACCTTATATTATGTTTATATTATGTTTTTTTGTTGTGATCGTGCAGAAATTCTATTTTGAGATTTTAGGTGAATTTACACGTATTCAACATTCTTGAATCAAAAAAGTGTCTATCGTCTGTACATTCTCGCACCTAAAGCCCAAACCACTGCATCGATTTGATTCAAAATGTTGCATGCTTGTTCAGGATTGTCACACTTCAAACAGCTATCAGTCAAAAATTAGAAGAATAATAATTACAAAAGGACATCAAGAGATTCGTAGCATCGAGTCTACAGTCTACAGTACCCCTGGTCTCTGGTTGATGTATGCACTGTAAGAAATGAGAAGGCCGATTACATAGATTATCGATGGTCCATTTGTAGCCAGCGATTAATCTGGTAATAGGCACACAAAGAGACAATGGCGTCGCAAACAGGTATCGCCTGCACATCGCGTAGATTCCATAAAAACACATTGCACATGCGTGGTTACTAATTTTACATTAATTTGTTTTGTATTCATCAATTTTATATATGTAACTATACATTTTATTTTGTAATTTTTACACACTTTATTGGAATATTACACAAATTATGTAATTTTAATTTACTTTATGTAATAATCACAAATTTGTCTAACTTTACAGTAAAAGTCCAAGTTTTTATGAAGTTTTCTGTGTAAAAATGAATAATAATGTAATATCACTTAGAAAATCGAGCGAATTCTACCTTAATTTTCAAAGTATTTTTACATACATTTTTTACAGTGTGTTATTATTAATGAGACCAAAATGGAATGATATTTTGTGTAACATATTGGTGAGTAGATCTGCGAAATTTCATTACATTTAACATTCTTTGACTTAATAATCATTGAGGAATTGAGGTCTTTCGTTCACAGAAGTACTAGTTTATAGAATTAATAGAGTAGAGGTGTTATAATAATATTTGATCGAACTTTATATAAACTCAATGATCGTTTAGTATATAAAGGATGTATTGGTGTTGGGGGTGTTGTGCGGGTGGGCGCCAAATGGGAGGGTTGGTTGCTGTCATTCTGCCGGTTCGTTACCCAAGTCTCACTGTGAGGGATGAACTGGAAATACTTTTTCAGTCCTTGACTCGTTTACTATTGTAGCTGGTGGCGGTGCAAAGGACGGGGACACGGAGCAACGCGACTTCCTATGCACCCTTCCGGCGACGTTAACCAGGTTTACATAGATATGCCGCGCCTTTATGTTTGTTGCCATTCTTGAACTTGCACGCGTCTACGTTAACGTATAATTTTCAAGATTAAAAATAAGAACAACACAAGAATAGTACTAGAAAACCGGTCAAGTGCGAGTAGAACTCGCGCCATGAGGGTTTCGTACCGTTTACAACAATTTAACTAGTGTAAACTTTGCCTGTTAAAAAGCACAGTGCAAGCTCGAACCTCACGGTTGACAGTTATATGGTTTGATTCCAATATAAACAAGCCGTGAGGTGGGTCGTTTGTTAGGACTAAAGTGCGACCCTTGAGGTCCACACGATGAACTTCCCAGTTTGATAAATATTTAATAATAATAATTAAATTAGATATTACACAGAAAATAATCATTTTAATCATTAAAACATAATTATTATTTATTTTTAATAATAATTAAAAAAAAAAACGGCTGAACCGATTTTTATAAAATTTATGTCGGATCAAAATGACGTTAACACGCCTCGATTGACACCCTTACGAAGTCAATATAATTTTTTATTCGCGAGATATTGTGTAAAATCTACTTTTTTGGAGGTTATTTGGTTAAGAAAAAAGAACGGCTGAACCGATTTTGAAAAAATTTCTTTCAGATCATATTTACGTTAATACGCGTCGATTGGCACCCTAACATAGTCGATATCATTTTTCATTCACGAGATTTCGTCTTAGAAAGAAATGGACACATACATACGTACGTACGTACATACGTACACACACACACACACACATACACACACACAGACATCTTTCTAAAAGTAGTGTAAAAATAGTGTAGTGACCTTGAAACATAAAAATTTTTTTTCCTTTTTGATTTCGATTTTCGGACCCATTACAATAACTTCCAGTGGGAAGTTAAAAATATCATCCTTTTAGTCCGAATGCATTTTATGATAAAACGGTACCATTTGAGTTTAATTAAGTAATGCTTTGAGACTTGTAAGGGGTCACGGCGTCATCCCCTTTTTCGCCAAAAATGGAACTTGTACACTACAATTTAATTAACGAGAGGCTACGGCACTAGGCTTACTTATTTGAACCGTTTAAAACAACAACCCACTTATATTTTTCTGAATTGAAAACAAATATACAGCTGCTAATATATACCTAATTATTTATAAATATTTGAATTTATCTTTAGTTTAGTATTTAGTGAAAAGCATTCGTACTTTCATGCAACCGTTGTTATTGAATAAGCGTAAATGACTAACGTTAATATGTAGTACAATCTCCATAATGTAATAAAGCTTTAAAGTTAATGCAACTTCAGAAGTTCATAAACTACTTAAGTCGCGCACATAAAAAATGAAGTATTCTACTCATCCATTATTTTTATGATGTGATGAACTTTAAGATATTTTTACAGTGCACTCTTGTAAATATAAACACTGTGCAATTTATTCAAATTTATTAGCAACCAAAACCTTTTCCCGCTGGCAGTTTTTACGAACACATGGACGTTGGATCAAAATTATGCTCTTTCGAAAAATTAATATATAACATTAGAACAATCTTTGTGATACACATATACTAAAACATTATTCAAAATCATAAATAGTATTGGTGTTTAAATTAAAACGTTAAAAAACTCCTCCCAAATGAGGGTACGAACAAATTGCGTTTTTCTTAATTCTTACTTTATTATCCTCTTTTAACTCATTGTCAAGAGTGTTATAAAGTTGCGTAGCTCGAATCGATTAAAATGTCAGTGGTCTTAGGTATGCTGTTTGAAATTGAAAGAATAATTTATAATATTTTTCGGTCAGAAAAAAATTGTAGGTGACCCGCACCCACACAAAAAGTTAGTACATAGTAGGTAATTGAAGAAGAAAGAAAGAAAGTCTTTATTTACAATAGTAATATATTATATACAGCTGCTATGTACAATATTTGTTGGTTTTTTAGCAATTTTGCTATAGCCCACC
Organism: Mongoloraphidia duomilia; assembly: GCA_039654895.1. Lineage (NCBI taxonomy): Eukaryota > Metazoa > Arthropoda > Insecta > Raphidioptera > Raphidiidae > Mongoloraphidia > Mongoloraphidia duomilia. The sequence goes on along the minus strand of CM077524.1, from coordinate 41,705,127 downwards.
GAAAGAATAATATTTTTTGTACATGTTTTTATTTGTTTTGATATAAGTTTACATTGGCAAAAAAAAATTTAAAAAGAACCAACTATAAAATAATTTTTAGGTAATTGAAAAGTACTGTCTCAGTCAATAAATTTTTTCATAATTATATTTCAAGTTTTATTATATGAAGTTTATTCCTTTTAACGAACTTTTCAACAACACAGATTGTAGATTGTAGACGCTCAACAGCTGAGGTCATCAGCTTCTATAAAAAAGTAATGATGCCGATTGGAATCGAACCAGCGACCTTCTGTACACAAAGCAGACGCCATAGCAACTCGGCCATCGAAGCCGATTTCAACAACACAAGTTTGTGAATAATCAGTAGATAGCATAACAAGTTTCAACAAACTTGAGGACAGTGTGGTCCAGTGGTTAGCGTCGCGGCCTCTGTATCAGACTGTCGTGGGTTCAAACCCCGTCTCCGCTCATGGATGTTTTGTGATGTCATTTAGTTATAAGTTTATTGATATTTAATGTAATCAAGACGCTAATGACCTAAGCCAGGGGTCGGCAACCTTTTGAGACGGAAGAGCCAAAAGTTACAGTTTACAAAATTTCCCAGTTTTTAAAGGGCCACTAACATTTTTATTTCAATATTATGGTATTTGATTAGGATTAGATATAAAAAAAAAAAAGTTCTGACTGCGACCGTTGACGACACAGTGCACCAATAATTAAACAAACAGAACAGTGTTGCCACATTTAAAAAATGTCACATGTCCGTATACTCTCTACTCCACCTTTCTCACTGTTCTCTGTTGAGTGTTTTTATCCTGTTTAAAGTTTTTTTTTGCAGTATAATATTTTTTATGAGTTTTGAAAATAAAATAATATAATTATTAATATTTGCGCATGGAACTGGAGAGCCGCATCTTGACATCATAAGAACCGCATGCGGCTCGCGAGCCGCAGGTTGCCGACCCCTGACCTAAGCTATTGACGCGTCTATAATTTATAATAAAATACATAAATTCAACAAACTTGGTTCAGTCGTTTTCGAGTCATGCTGGTATATACAAACATATTCATAGGAACAGACAAAAATTCTGGAAACACGTTTACCTAAGTATGAAAAACTAAAAAAAAAACTCGTTCACAGACAGAGTCCGGTTACAAAATATGTATGTATTATTAAAACGAAAAATCATTTCATATTATGTCAACCAAATTTTTCTAATTTTTGATTACGTGATGGGAATATCCAGTGTAATCTATTAACACATCAACGTATAGGTTGTAATAAAAGTTACTAATGGGCTTCTTATATCCATGACATTATAGAGATACGATCATCGCGGTTTTATTATCGTTGAAAAATTATTAAAGCCAAAACTGTTCAGTTCAAAATTATCTTCAGTCAATGAACTACTAAATTATTATAACGTTTCATACAGTTTACACTATTGAAATGAAAGTGTATTGGTATCAGTGTACAAATTATTATAATTTTTATCAACATTTCTGGAAATTTGTATTTAGCAATAACATTTTTTTTAACTTCATGAAAAATATTTGGATGACCGAGCTTTGCTCGGATGAGTTAAAAAAAATAGTACTTAAAGTTCCCATTTCATCAAAATCGTTAATCGTTTAATAAGTTAAAAATTGACTGTCAGAGTAATTTGACATAAATAATGAAAATAGTTTGTTTTTTCCAAAGCCTACTCTCCATACGACACTGTTTATAACGTTAAAAAAACTGTTTTTTAAAATGATACAATCGATAAGAAAACGAATTTTTCCAGGGATGAGACCTATCTAGATCGATTTTTTGCCCCCCGAAACCCCTTTTCGTTAAATTTGATCAAAATCGTTAGAGCCGTTTTCGAGAAAATATTTATATAGGTACATAGATACATATATACAAGATTTGCTCGTTTAATAATATAGGGATATGTTTCACTAAGCCTCAAAATGAGTTCTAAATTTTACAAACTATCTAGAAATGTTGGCTCTTTAGTATGAGGTACGTAATCTAATAGTAGATTATATGTATAGATGCGTAATGAGGTATATTACAGACGAGTAGTGGGAGTATGTAAAAACGAGCGCTAGCGAGTTTTAACAGTCACACGAGCTATAGGTGGTTTTTTCCCCATTCCCACAAAATAGCTACTTTTCACTTAATTTTAAGTATTTTCAAAAAATTTTGACGGTTTATTTATGTCGCCAGCTTCACTCTTTAGTAGACAGTAAGCTGTCGCAGTGAGCACGTACAGTAACAATAAACATAAATCACTATACAAATGGCTTCATGTTCCACACTAGTGTGTTCTGAAAACACTTTCAACACACCTGCCTGTTAACTGACTCATTCCACGCATACATGCACGCATGTAAAGTAACTATTTTATAGTCGGCATGGCAAAAAGGCATTTCATGAACACTGTCTCATTATTGTCATTATTGTGAATTATTTCTATATAATACGTTGATTGTAGTTGCTTTGCGATAGACACTTATCACATCCATCAGTTCATCACACTTTCATTAAACACAGAATGGTTTAGAGACGTAGATATTAATTTCCTACTGTGAATAACACGAATGCGGCAAACACTATTTTAATAATAGAAAAGCGCGAATAAGCAGCCATCTATATTGAAATGAAAAATACGTAGGCACGCTAATATCTCGTACCTCAACCATTCAATTTCCCGTCAGATAAAATCACTTCATTCCCGGACATACATAAATACAAATACATATCAACTCTGCACCTCAGCAAAACTCATATATAATAAGTACCGTGCGTTCAAAAAGTATGTAGGTTATATTTTTAATCAACTTCAAAAAAGGAATTTCTTAATTTGACCTGTATGTATGTACGTATGTCCACGATTATATCGAGAACCGTTGATAATATTTCGAATCGGTTTTCGCTAATTGAATAAGCCATTCCCAAGCAAGGTTCTTACGTATAAAACATTTCAATATTAAAATCGGTTAAGTAGTTTTTTTTAAATTTAGTTTCGCGACTATATCCAGAACCGTTTATCATATTTCAATACGGTTTTCACTAATCAAATAAGCTATGCCTTAAGGAAGGTTCTTACATATATATAAATAAAATATTTCAATATTTTAATCGCTTCAATAGTTTTTTTAAAGTTTATTAATCAAATATCAATTATCCAATTCCCTTCTTTACTATGAAATTCAGTTGTATAAACATATCGATAAAGAAGTCTGTTAATAACGTGCAAATTGTAAATAATAAAAAAAATAAAAAAATAGAACCTCCTTCAAATAAAGCCACTAAAATTAAAAAGAGGAAAATAATACAATTTTGAAGTCGGTGCCCATTTAATAAATTAAAAGTAGATATATAAAAAATTTTAGTAATTGAATTGACGCCGATAATAAAGAAATGTAGGGTGGCCTTAAAAGGGATCGCATTTATCATAGAGAGCATTACCTTTTTTTACGTTAATCTCAGGTCATTTTAAATGTCAAAATGTCGATTCTATAAAGTAAATATATTTTTTTAATTTTACATATTAAGTGAATTTGCAGGAATATTAGACGCTTTTTCAAATTACAAATCTTATAACACAATATTTCTACTTGTTGTTTTAGACGGAAAGCTGGCAACGGTTTTTCTCAAGTGTCTACGTAAGGCAAAATAACATTAAAAATACCTGTATGAGTGTTCCGCATTTGAAATTCTGTAGGTCTAAGCAGCCTTTTTTCCTTGCGTTTTAGTAACAGGTAGCCAGGTAAAAATATAGGTAAATTTTTCAAGTAATTATGTAACACTCTTTTTAATTCTATATTAATGAGTATAATCATTTAGAATACATAAAATAGCATTACCTACCACATTGGTCATTGTTATCATGTCGCCAGTTAATTATAAAAAAAAATATTTTTTTTTAAGTATTTACGTAAGGTCTGGCTTTTTCATTTTTATAAAGGGTTACTTAATTTAGTCATAAATGACAAATTTCTGTTTTTACATTGCAAAAAGTACCTAGATATATTAATGCTATAAATAACCATAGAACGGTATTACTACATAATATTCTAGAATTAATAATTATATCTTGTAGACATCGTAAGATAATCTACATGTTAGATACATATATAAAACACAGTATAGAACTCAACCGAGTTTGATTTTTTTAAGATAAATTAATAGATTTATACGGCTGAATTGCAATAATTGAAAATTTTTCGTTGGAAAGCAGCCAATTATAATTGATTCGAAACATACTGGAAAAAATCATTTTACCAACCATAGTCACAGTCCTTTTTAAATAAACGCATATTTCAGCTCAAACTATAATAAATTCATAAATACACAGCTAAAGTAGCGTAGCGTTTTATCATAAATAAAATGATAAAAGAAAACTTGAGTTCCTTATTTTTTCCATGAATTTGTATTAAGTTCAAAATAAAAGTGGGTGGTGCCTTCCTTAACGTAGGTCGCCACCTTTCAGTATTTTCTGGTGTTAACACTGGATAAAGGCAGTCGCGAGTAAACGGGAACTAGAAAAGAAAAAGTAGGTATGAGATTATTATCACTTTGTTATAATCAAAGTTCGTTCGCCGTCAGACTCTAACTCGAAAACAATGCTCTCGTTCTAGGGTTAGGATAAAACAGTGTAGTGATGTCATCAATGTATGTAGGATCGACAAACCCACTAGAAAAAAAAATAGGTAAAAAAACTTTTAAGTTAACCGGTTTTATAAATGTACTAAAAAATAATATTTAATTTAGGTTCATAAGTATAAAAGCGTGGGTCATAAACTCTATGATAATTTATTACAGTCATCACCCACGCTTGTATACTTATGAACCTAAATTAAATACTTATTTTTTTAAATAATAAGAAGTATTAGAAATACCTTGTATTTTGGTGTCCGTCTTGTGACTTCATGTGTTGTTAACACGACGCGTTTCAGCAACGAGTTGCCATCTTCAGGTGTGGTTAATTTTTTTTATAAAACACACATTGAGTATCCGTAACACGTTATAATATTCATATAGTGACTTGGAGACCCAACACTCTAAAAATGTATCACGAGATGTATATGTTTGTATAGGCACTTTATCACATCCTTAGGTCATCAGTAGATTTCTTATTCACTTATTTGCCCGTTGTAATATCCCATCCTTGGGTGTAAGCTGAAAACAATGCTCGGCAGGGCTCGCGTGAATATGAAATCACCATCTTCAGATCATCATTTATCTATATAGGTTTTTTTTAAAATTCTGAACATTCTATGGTAACTGTGTTGTTAGAGCTCGAGGGAAACTTCGTATATATTCTGTGTCTTACAGATGTACCTTAAAGGAAGAAAAAAGTTAAATAACAAACTTTTTCAATACTCTCGAAAAGTCATAAATCCGGTTAAAATATTAGTTTTCTTCTTTACACATCTAAAAGTTTTCTAATATTTTAATCATTCAAACATGATGTACTACGTACGGGCAGATGATGGAAACAGATTTAGGTAAGATTTTAAAAGTGTGTTAATAAAATATATAATATATTATAAAAGTAGATTGACTAACTTATGCTGGGCAGCAGAAAGCATTGTCAAAAAATCTAGTTTGACAATTACCTTAGATAGTGACCACACATATTTCTCCATAAGAAAAGCATTGTCGAATTTCAAATCGATCCTGCTTGAAAAATAATTATTCGATTGATACGATATTTTTTTAAACTGTGTACTTATATATGTATTTCATAGGTAATATTTTTAGAGCGTTGGGTCTTCAAGTCACTATATGAATATTATGAAGTATTAGAAATACCTTGTGTTATGTCCGTCTTGTGACTTCTTGTGATTTTTCACTACGCGTTTCAGCAACGAGTTGCCATCTTCAGGCGTGGTTAATTATTTTTTTAAAAACTCTCATTGAGTATTCGTAACACTATATAATATTATGATGCTAAGCACTGTGTATTATGTCGTGGTTTGTGAAGTACTCAGTACTTCACAAACCACGACATAATACACAGTAAAATCTCGAAATTTAAATCAGTACTTAGTACTGATATGATTTAAATTTCGAGATTTTATTATTTATATAGTAGGTAGATAAAATGAAAATGTGAGTATGTGTGTAGACGATTACTGAGTATTGGGTGTTTGTGTTGTTACGTTTACTTTTTTTTTTAAATATCTTGTTAAGTAAGAAGGAAAAAAAATTATGTAAGTACGTTAGTTTGCTGGGCCCATTAATGCGTTTTACTTAACAAAATGCAATACAAATTGTTATAGTAAAAAAAAAACCGAATTTAGTTAAAAATAGGAATGAATATATTTTAAACCAAGTATACCGATATACAAATATAATTTATAATAATTAAATATTATTAATTACAAGATTCCACAATAGAAATTAGACATTCAAAATTACATCAAAATAAAATGATAGAAATTACATTTTAATTTTGTCGCCAAAGAAGAAAAAAAATAATTTAAATAAGGAAAAGGGGAATGAAAGGGAACACCAAGCCGTCCGAATACTGAATGAATATATTTTTTGTTCAAATTCACGAGACGAATATTTTCCAGTTTGAAACATTATGTAATAGATACACCTAGACATTGTATAATCTATTTTAACACTACGTTTTGTTGTTATTAATTCAAGAAATAGAATTTTTATGAATAAAAATTATATTTTGCATAAAACAAAAAAAAAACTAAACAAAATAATAACCAGTATTCGGGAAAACGCCACAATATCCCCCTCAAAAAAGAAGCGCTTTATGCGTCTTCTATCCGAGCGTGGTATGGCTTAAGCTGAGAAATATGCGTTCTGTACTCTAACTCTGGATCATCAACATCTTGCAGGATACAGGATACTGGTGTCGTGAAACGAACGATGCGCCGAGGTGGTGACCAAGGGGGCATAAACTTCTGTCCTTCTTGCCGACTTGAATTTGCAATGACGTGTTGGCGCTGGAGGACTAGTTGACCAACACTGAAATCATGTCGAATTGGATGGCGAAGATCATAAAGTCGTTTGACCCTTTGGTGAGCGACCTGAATACTGTGCTGAACCTCTTCGGGGTTGGCGCTGCGCACTTCATCCACAAGTCTATCAAGCCCCCACTGGCGATCAAGAGCGTTGACGAGTTCCCTGCCCAAGAACAACCTGGCCGGGGTCTGGTGAGTAACTTCCGACTCATTAGTATTATGAGACAAGGCAAAAAAAGGAAGAAACTTGTCCCAGTCTCTGTGATTATTCTTCGCCTGGATTCGAAGCATGATTGATAACGAAGCCTTTAAATCTCTCATGGAGCGTTCCACCATGTTCGACGAAGGTTGATAAGGCGAAGTAAATATCTGCCGTATTCCCCATGCCAGAGACATCCTCTTCATAAGTTTGCTCCTGAAGACAGTGGCGTTGTCGGACACTAATGTACGTGGAGAACCGTAAGAGCACCATGTCTTAATAAGATTCTTACATGTAACGGAGGCCGTCGCTCGTCGGCAGGGAATGACCTCGATCCATTTCGTGTACGCATCCAACAGCACAAGAACGTAACGATTCCCAGATGAAGACGGAATAATTGGTCCGCAATAATCTACATAAACTTTATCAAAAGGACTCACCGGTACCGTGGACGCCATAGGAGCTCCGATCCTCATATTACATGGCTTCACCTGTTGACATGCTTCACAAGACCTGACGTAACTTCTTACTTCCCGAAAAAGATCAGCCCACCAAAAACGACGACTAATGGCTCGATACGTCTTTGTTATTCCAGGATGACCAGCGTCTAGGTCGTGAAAGTAGTAAAGGATCATTTTTCGAACCTTTGTAGGGACCACAACTCGCTTCCAATGGTTTCTTCCAACAAGCTTCATCAGAGTACCGTCACGCTGAACAAACCCTTTGACATCTTCACCATTGCGAATACGCTGTAAGATGAGGTTAGTTTCTGGATCGGATTCCTGATGATTTTTGATGTTAAGAAAACTCTCTGGAACTTCATGTAAAAAATTGAGTGAATTATCTGGTGACTGAATATCATTTTTCTTTTCAGGTTCTTCATCGTACATGCGACTAAGCGCATCGGCCACTGAATTCATTTGCCCTTTGATATGCTGTACTTCAAAATGATAATGGGATAATTTCAGAACCCAGCGTCCAACTTTCCCGAGCTGCTTTGGATGACGTATCATCCAAGTTAAGGCCTCGTTATCTACTTGTAAAATAAATTTTTTTATTTGCAGATAATCATGGAATTTGTCCAAGGCGAATATAACCCCTAGGGCCTCACGTTCCAAAATTTGGTATCTCTTCTCGGTATCGCTTAATTTTCGAGATGCGTAAGCCACAGGATGAACTCCATCTACAAACTCCTGGAGGAGGACGGCTCCCAAGGCGATATCAGATGAATCACAACGTACGATGAAAGTACGGTCAAAATCTGGGAATTTTAGAACGGGAGCTATGGATAAAGCGTTCTTCAATTTGTTGATGGCTTCAATTTGCTCGGTACCCATGTTAAAACGAATACCCTTACGTTTCAGTTGATTAAGTGGAGCAGCAAGCTCACTAAAACTTTCAATGAAGCGAGCGAAATAGGCAGTCATCCCCAAAAAGGACTTCACTTGCTTAAGGTTTCTCGGAATGGGTAGGCTTTGTATTGCTTCCACTTTCTCAGGATCTATATGACATCCATGAGCATCGATAACATATCCCAGACACTTGACTCTCGTCATACATAAATGAGTTTTCTCGGGATTGACTGTAAACCCAGATTGACGCAGCCGCTCGAAGACCTGTCGTAAATGACCGAGATGTTCTTCAAAATTCTTCGAGTAAATCAATAAATCATCAAAATAATTAGTGACGAACTTGAAGTGAAGATCTCCAAAAATTGAATTAATTATTCTATTTAACGCTGCCGCCGAAACAGCTAATCCAAAAGGCAGGAACCGATATTGATAGGCCCCAAAACTCGTAGCAAACGCAGTGATTGGTTTAGAATCTTCGGTGAGTGGAAGCTGGTGGTAAGCCATATTTAAATCCAGCTTCGAAAAAATAGTAGCTTCTTTAAGACACTGGAACATCGAGTCTGGTCTAGGAACCGGAAAGGCGTCGTATCGGACGCACTGATTCACCCGCCGATAATCCACTACCAATCGTTGGCTTCCGTCTTTTTTTGGCACCAGAAAACATGGGCTAGAGTACGGAGATAAGCTCGGCTCAATGACTTGAAGATCTAAGAGCTTTTGAATGTGCGATCTCATAATGGCGGCCTTCGGAGGAGTAAGCGGATACGGAGACTGATGCATCGGCGTAGGATCCGTTAGTAGAATCCGGTAAGCATAATTTTTAACTTTGCCCAGTCTTGTAGTAACGGTGTTGTTATACTCGTAAAGTAAATCTCCAAGAAGACTACGCTGATCGTCGTTTAATTGTAGCGGACGTTCAATAATGGAAGATACGAAAGGATAAGATAGGTCAGAAAATTTAAGGAAAGGGATCTTGCATGGAAAATCATATTCGAAGCGGAGCTGGTTATTGACAAAATCCAAAGAGCAATGCATTTTTTTCAGAGAAGCATAACCCAGAATAAAAGGAAATGATAAATTAGGAATAATGAAAAAATGTTGCTTCCAGGTAAAATTGGCTATTTTAATAATAGTGTGCAGTTCTTGCGTTATAAATAATGTATCGGAATTAGGTAGCCGAACCACTGAAGAAACTTTCTTAATGGTCCCAAGATTGCATTGATAAATTTTCTGAGCGATAGTTTCGTTACAAAAATTACTACTTGCGCCGCTGTCGAGTAGGACATTAAACGATAAATGCTTGACGTTCAGTTGAACTATTGGCAAACTGATTGGTATTTTATGTTCATCTTTTTCTAATAAGGTTAACCGATCTTTTTGAGATCGGGACGCAGCTAGTTTTTTGGCTCCGATTGTCTCTGATTATTCTTCAGACGTCTTTGACAATCACGGATGAAATGCCCTGATAATTTACAATAATTACATACAGGCGAAATTGTTTCTGTTCTTGAAGCTTGAGTGCAGACATTCGTAATATTAGCTTCCAACCCTTCGCGTTCTCTGGTGATTTGTAACAGAACTTCAGTATCGTTGATGCGTCTGGCGAGCTTCCGAATATTATCCAAGGACTCAGGTATTGGAAGATCTCTAAGCCGGAGCAACGTTGCCGAGTTGACGTGGGTCCAAATAATCAAGATAACCTCTTGATGAGATAATCCGGTTTCCAGTGCGGCTGATTTGCGTACCACATCTTCAATATACTGTGAAAATGGCTCGTTACTTCCTTGAAACCTTCTCACGTGTTTGTCAACCAAAATAGCTTTTCTGGCCGGTGATATAAACTCTTCTATGAGTTTTGGTTTCAGATCAACCCAAGTTGGATAAGTAGAAATTGCCGAAGCCCACCATGAGCGCAACTGACCGTCTATCGATTGGATTAATTGTTTGAGCAGACTATTATCCTGGATAATTTTGAGCTCTACGATTAACTGAACTTCTTGAAGAAATTCTAATAAAACATCTGGATCTTCTCCGGAGCATCTCGGAACCTTTTCTATGAAACTCTTGATGTCGTATTGCACCTGTGTCTCCTTTCTAATAATTGCTTGAGCAAGACTTTCCGAAAGTAGCCTTAATTGATTAACTTCATCGTAGAGACCGGTTGTGAGCTGCATATGCGCGGCAGTAGCCCTAGCCAAAGGGGACGGAGCTCCACTTTGCGACGATGACGATTGGTCTTGCTGACGTGATGACCCGGTGGCGTTACTATTGTTTTCAGGCGAATAGAACTCATCTTGCTGACTTCTAGTTACTGGCATGATTATTCGTAAACTTTAAATTTAAACTTTAAAAAACAAACGACTTGGCGAATAAGAAGAGCGACAGGGAAATTAAAGAAACGGAAATATTGGAAAAAGGCCTGGAAATAATAATGCAGGAAGAAAAGGAAGACAAATTTTCTTCCGTCACAAAACAACGAAAAGGTGAATGAAAGTAAACTGAAGACACGGCTAACAAATTAGATCGAATTCGAATAACAACCGCAGTCTGACAACGCTCTGTTACCATTTGTTACGTTTACTTTTTTTTTTAAATATCTTGTTAAGTAAGAAGGAAAAAAAATTATGTAAGTACGTTAGTTTGCTGGGCCCATTAATGCGTTTTACTTAACAAAATGCAATACAAATTGTTATAGTAAAAAAAAAACCGAATTTAGTTAAAAATAGGAATGAATATATTTTAAACCAAGTATACCGATATACAAATATAATTTATAATAATTAAATATTATTAATTACAAGATTCCACAATAGAAATTAGACATTCAAAATTACATCAAAATAAAATGATAGAAATTACATTTTAATTTTGTCGCCAAAGAAGAAAAAAAATAATTTAAATAAGGAAAAGGGGAATGAAAGGGAACACCAAGCCGTCCGAATACTGAATGAATATATTTTTTGTTCAAATTCACGAGACGAATATTTTCCAGTTTGAAACATTATGTAATAGATACACCTAGACATTGTATAATCTATTTTAACACTACGTTTTGTTGTTATTAATTCAAGAAATAGAATTTTTATGAATAAAAATTATATTTTGCATAAAACAAAAAAAAACTAAACAAAATAATAACCAGTATTCGGGAAAACGCCACAGTGTGTTGTTAATTACTGTGTCGTATATTATGTTCGATTTTAGTGTTAGTTTGTCATTAAGAACGTTGATATTGTCGAATTTTGTGGCTTTATATATTGCTGAAACGCGTTGTGAAAAATCACAAGAAGTCACAAGACGGACATAATATAAGGTATTTCTAATACTTCATAATATTAACATAGGTAGTTTTTTGTACAATTTCCAGTTCGAAACAAGTTTTTTCTGCGCAGTTTGATCAAAATTTAGCTTGAAAAGTATCTTATTTTATTTTAAAATTTCATTAATTCTGAAACAAACGTTTGATTAAAAAGTAGATATTAAAATATTATTTCTCAAAAATTTTCACCGGACACTACAAAAAAAGATCTTTTTGTATGTAGATCAAATCAGTTGTTTTTGTGTGAGTACAATCTAATGTTCTACAAGACAGGGAATTTCACAACGACATTAGACTGCTTCTGCGGGTATAAAAACTGTAATTTTAATATTGTCACAATCTAAGGTCAAATCAGATTTTTTGACAATGCTTTCTGCAACCCAGCATTAGTGAAACAATTGTTTAACGTCGCTATATGCTCAGTGATCACGTCACTATGTGGGTGCACTGGTTAAAACGACCCCATTTTCAGCTATATCGAACGGCTTACGATTTTTAGAAGAATCTCATCTTACATCCGTATATTGCTTAAGCTCAATTATTTTATTATAGGTTATTATTAATCCGTTAAGAACTCGTTAAACTGAAAATGGAATTTTATATTTGCCCAATTGTTCTTTGTTGAACTACTTCAACTCATTGATTTACGCTCGAGGATTATTCCAGTAGAGTGAATCTAGAACTACTAAAAATAATATTTCCTTCAAGGAAGTCAGTCATTCGTGACGATATTTTTAATTCAAACATGAATAGGTAATTATAAAAAAACATTATTTTTTCTTTGTAAAACTAACAGTCTGAAATTGTAAAAATGAGATATTTGCAGTTCTTTAAGTGTACGTACATATACATTTACATAAAAATACACAGATACACACATACAGACATAAATGTATGTACACATACAAAAATACATACGTACGTAGATACATATAGATGGCGCGTGCTTTTTATGAACTCTTCGGGGCGACACTGCTGCCGACGTTTATGGCGTGTCTGAGCAATGAACTACAGACTTGATTTTCTACCGCCGTCGTCTTTCCAACCGTTGAAACAAGTGTGAGAGAATTTGTTAGATGTGTCTCAATTCGAAATATTTTCAGAATTTGGAATTTTTAGTCTCCATTAAAAAAGGTGCCCCATTAGAAGCCACTACGATACTGAGGCTTTGTAAGCAGTCCTGGATTTATAAATAGGCCGTATAGGCCGCGGCCTAGGGGCGGCAGCGTCCTAGGGGCGGCAGCGTCCTAGGGGCGGCAGATTTCAGAGGACGGTCACTTGATTTCAGAGGATAAAAGTCAAACACGTCCACTGGTTTTCTCATGTTTTTTTATACTTTCAATAAATCCCTATAGAAAGAAACTTATTCCTATCGAAACCTATATTATCGCGTGAGTGATAGATGAGAGCAGCGCGAGGCCCCTTTACTACAAAATATGGAAAATTATTATTTTAGAAAGGTATGTACATGGGGCGGCGGAAATAAAGTGGCCTACACTCATAAAAAATATAAATCCGGCACTGTTTGTAAGTGATATCCGACAAGAAGTGATTATAATATTAAAAACAATTAATAGATTTCTCTCAGATTGTCGAATATTTTAATAGATATAAATAAATATTATGTAGATAAAATGTCTGTGTATAATAATATTAACACGCACCATCATCTCTCTTTGAACCATTCCGTATAAATAGCTGTTAAGGAATTGCATAACAGTCTATTATTTTGGTAGTTTAATATAAGAGTCTTCAGACTAGATAAACATCGGCGGACCCTTGATTCATAAGTATTTCATTCGCAACTAACAAATCAGAAATACCTTTTATATGCTTCTGGAGGCTGGATAACAAATTTTGGAATTTCTGTCAAATTCACCCAAAACGGCTGTTTAGAACTTTAGGCAATCACGGCAACAGTATATATTTTACTTGTATTGTGTTTTAAAGACCACCAACAGCTAAGGTTATTTGGGCCTAGCACCAATTCATATTTTCAATTCATTATTATTATTTTTTTTTTTTAATAATAAATTGAAAATCCAATTGACACTTTTACCAGCTCTCGGGCTAGAACCCGAGAACTGGGGACTTGTAATAGAGGAACCATAGCAACGCCATGTAAACAACAGCGCCGCTACACTCTCGGCTATTCTCAAGCCCTATATATTTTACAATTGACAATTTAATAAGAGCATTCAAGCGATGTCATAAACATCGGCGGAGCCTTGATTGAGAAGTATCTCATTCGGGACTAACATATCAGCTATACCGACCCGTCTTTCTGATCCCCTGTTAACAAATTTTAAAAAACTTCTCTAAAAAAATATTTTGAATAAAAAATAAAATTAAAAAACTTTAAAGCCTTTTTAAAAAGAGAACTTTTTAATCTGTCTTGTACTAGTGGGTAACGTGAGTTTGGTTGACTATACTGAATATGAAAACTATCCGATACATATTCCAGACTTTCCAGAAAAATTCCCTGCGATTTTTCAAGATTAATAAAATTATGGACAAGACTATACCAACAATATTATTTTATGTCACACATAAATATCACGCATGATTTACACCTGCAGTCCCTACCACCAGTATTGACTCTTGCGAAAAATGGTTTATTGTAATAGATAGACGCTAATTGCACTGACAAGAAAAGTCGTGAAATTGAGACATAGTCACAAGACAAACAGTCTGATAGAATGGGTGCAAGAGAAATCAGAGATTGTTTACGATCCGACTCAAGGGGAGCGAATAAACGTCAGCCAACCAGTTGGGGGGTCGCCAAGAGGCTGGTGGCACGAAACGAAGCCAGAGTATGTGTGTTCTTTCTGTGTGCTCTGTCTATAATATTGCTGTATAAGGGATAAATGCTCGCACAGCTCAACACTATACCAATTCAGTATAGTTTTTCGGTAACAAATAATGTTGTCGAGTGTGTCTACTGTCTACTAGTATTATTGCTTTTAGTATATAATATCAGTTCAGTTATCGTAGACTGTATTTCGTGTGACGTTTAGGACTCGCTATTAAACGCCACTTGAACTGAGAATTTAACACGCCATTTTTAGACATATTATATTTTATGTCTTGTATAAAGTACGCTTATATCAACATTAACATAAAATAGTTCAGCATAAACTTTACAGCTGCAGAAACGAATGTTGTACAGTCATATTAAAGAAACATGCTTTGCCGTTACTCATTGGCGTAACTAGGGATTTTTTCCAGGGGGCTATGGCCCTTTCAATCTGAAAACTGAAAATCACTATTATGAGATCTTTTATTGTCAGTAATTTAATAGTCATTAAATGCCATATTAAAAAAAAGCAGTAAAAGTTGCTTGTCTTGTATGAAGTTTTTATTTTGAGTGGCTATTTTTTAAGTATAGTAATGAAAATACAAAATTATAGAATATGGCGCTTGGTTTAAGTTTTGGTACCCCCAAATGGTTACTTTCAATAGTTTGTAATAATTTTAAGTCGACTTTCTTTATTCTTACGTCAGCACTCTGAGTTACATGCCGTAATTATTCTAGGGGGGGCCCGCCACCTTCCAGGGGGGGCCTGGTCCCCCTTGGCCACCCCCTAGTTACGCCAATGCCGTTACTTACAGCTATTACTAGTCAGATGAGCAAAACAATAATTATCAATTATTCTTTTCCATTTTTCAATAACAGGTGTTATTGTTTCTATTAAAGAAATACAGAGCAATGTGGTTAGAAATTAGTATAAAAAAGTGTGTGTGTCACTCCGACGCACGACTGGAGTTTATTCCTTAAGTACATATGGCCGCCATTTTGAAATATGACTCCCTTTTATTTTTTATGTCCTATAAAACTCTTAAATATCAATTTTCAAAAATATCGGATAATTTTTACAAAACTACATACGGCCGCCATTTTAAAAACTCTAACGTCATTTTATTTTTTTGTGTCCTATGAAATTGTCAAATATCAATTTTCAAAAGGATCGGATAATTTTTACGAAAAAGTATATGTGGCCGCCATTTTGAAAAATCTGACGTCATTTTATTTTTTTGTGTCCTATGAAACTCTCAAATATCAATTTTCAAAAGGATCGGATAATTTTTACAAAAAAGTACATATGGCCGTCATTTTGAAAAATTTGACGTCATTTTATTTTTTTGCGTTCTATGAAACTCTCAAATATCAATTTTCAAAAGGATCGGATAATTTTTACGAAAAAGTACATATGGCCGCCATTTTGAAAAATCTGACGTCATTTTATTTTTTTGTGTCCTATGAAACTCTCAAATATCAATTTTCAAAAGGATCGGATAATTTTTACAAAAAAGTACACATGGCCGCCATTTTGAAAAATCTGACGTCATTTTATTTTTTTGTGTCCTATGAAACTCAAAAAAAAAAAAAATGACGTCAGATTTTTTTTTATTATTTTTTTTTGTGTCTTATGAAACTCTCAAATATCAATTTTCAAATCGCTAATGACCTAAGTTGTCGACGCGTCTATAATTTACTTTTTCAATTTTCAAAAAGATATAATTTTTACAAAAAAGTACTACATGTGGCCGCCATTTTGAAAAATCTGACGTCATTTTATTTTTTTGTGTCCTATCAAACTCTCAAAATATTTATAGGTAATATAATGTACTTAATTCAGTTTATGCTACTTGCAAATGGTGATTATGGATAATAAAATCATAACAATGATTTATTTCTTCATCATCATAATTCATCATTTATTTGTATAAATACAAAATAATAGACATATTGTAATGATAAACGTATCGGTTAAAAACAACAATTTGGTCACTTCTTAACCACAACAGTTTTATTATTGGATGAATTTCAATGTAATGCTCCTAGACCAGGGTCGATAATTTTTGAAACCAAAAAAAATTATAGTAGGATGAAACCCATTGGAAAAGGAAGAGAATAGAACAAAAATGAAAGGAAAAATAATTTACGGGCGATCTGAGGTCAGGAAGTGGTAGGGGGTGGATTTTTAAGGGTAAAAAACGGTTTATCTCGATTTCCGGCAAAACTACAAGTCCTATGGAAAAAAGTTTAATTGCAAAGTTGTAGGTAATAAAAAGATCTACAACTTTTGTATCACACTTTTTTCACATAACCTCAAAATTTATGTAAAAAATTCAAATAACCAAGTTTTTGGTTTTTTATTTTTATCTTTTACAAAAAACATTTTTTTTTTCACGAAATTTGGTGAAAACTTACCTTTTTATGTCCCAAACACACTGTAATTTTTTTGATTTAAAATATTTATTTTTTCACCTTATTTTGACTTAATATCGAAAAAGCACCCTAATTTTCAATCGAAAATTCTCACGTCAAAATATCTGCTTTTTTAAAAAAGTCGGTGGGCTTTTTGTTCGTTGAAATATCTACTTTATGATGGTGTAAAAAAAAATATACATTACTACGGTAAATGTTCTCAGAAAATGCAAATAAACGAGTAATTAAAGTGTAAATTTTAATAAATACCTCAAAATTGTACATAATGATTAAAAAAAAAATTTGGGATACGAGTTTTTTTCTCGTTTCTTTGCATTTTCTGAGAACATTTACCGTAGTAATGTATATTTTTTTTACACCATCATAAAGTAGATATTTCAACGAACAAAAAGCCCACCGACTTTTTTCAAAAAGCAGATATTTTGACGTGAGAATTTTCGATTGAAAATTAGGGTGCTTTTTCGATATTAAGTCAAAATAAGGTGAAAAAATAAATATTTTAAATCAAAAAAATTACAATGTATTTGGGACATAAAAAGGTAAGTTTTCACCAAATTTCGTGAAAAAAAAATGTTTTTTGTAAGAGATAAAAATAAAAAACCAAAAACTTGGTTATTTGAATTTTTTACATAAATTTTGAGGTTATGTGAAAAAAGTGTGATATAAAAGTTGTAGATCTTTTTATTACCTACAACTTTGCGATTAAACTTTTTTCCATAGGACTTGTAGTTTTGCCGGAAATCGAGATAAACCGTTTTTTACCCTTAAAAACCCACCCCCTACCACTTCCCGGCCTCAGATCGCCCGTAAATTATTTTTCCTTTCATTTTTATTCTATTCTCTTCCTTTTCCAATGGGTTTCATTCTACTATAATTTTTTTTCACTTTTTACCATTTTCAAAGGCTTCAGCTCTAGTCTATCCTATTATCAGTAAAAACTAAATTCCGATGATGGGAGCAAAATATTATTAGTTTTTATAATAATTTGTAAACAATAAACTAAATTTAATTTTCCACAAATTTCTCAAAAAGAACCATAAATACAGCACAACCCTAAACGCAATCATGAATATAATATTGTACTTAAGTTTTGTGGATAAAATGTCCAATTTGAAAATAATATAACTAGCAAAATTTACGTTGAAATAATAAAGTAGTCGAGAGAAAGATCTTAGAAAGCACTGAACTAAGCATGTTTTTCAGTAATAAAAAATGGTGGAACCTTTGGTGTAAAGATACGAAATGTTACAATTACCACAAAACACCAAACCATAACAAACACTCTCGACGTACGTTTCGCCAACCAAGTTGGCATCATCAGGAGATCATCTCCTGATGATGCCAACTTGGTTGGCGAAACGTACGTCGAGAGTGTTTGTTATGGTTTGGTGTTTTGTGGTAATTGTAACATTTCGTATGTTTTTCAGTGTTTTAAGAGTTCAGTTGTTATTTTGTGTGTGCGTTATCTGTGTTTTTCCTTCTCTTGTTACCGGAAATCCTTGCAATACGTTACATACAGAGATCTATCTGGTTTCTCTGACTCCAGACATGCAATTACGCACATCGAGGTAGGTTTATATCAGTACTAAAGGGTTTTTCAATAGGGACATAACAATTTTGTTTTATAATACGGAACATAGCCTACAAACTTTTTTATGACCTGTCAAAGTCAAAACGTCAGTCAAGGCTTACATTTTTATCATGGTGAAGTTCACGAACGAGCAACGTTTGGTCAATGGCATTCGCTATCGTGCCATGTTGGAAAACTATTTTTGGCCAGAATTGGATGGGCTTGACATCAACGATATGTGGTTCCAACAAGATGATGCCACAAGCCACACAACTGGTCAAACAATTGATTTATTGAAAGGAAAATTTGGTAATCGTTTAATCTCGAGAAATGATCCAGTCGAATGGCCACCTCGCTCATGCGATTTGACGCCGTTGGATTTTTTCTTATGGGGTTACCTTATGTCGAAGGTTTATGCCAACATTCCAACAACGTTAGAGGAGCTCACGAACAATATCGAACGCGAAATTGCCAACATTCCAGCTGATATGTGTGAAAGAGTGATTGAAAATTGGGTCCAAAGAATCGATCGCTGCCGTCGTGCTCGTGGTGGTCATATGAACGACGTCGAATTCCATACATAATTGTTATAACATGTGTACTACACCTGGAATAAATTTCAGCCCGATATCTCAATTATTCTGTGTTTTATTTAAATACAAAATTGTTATGTCCTTATTGAAAAACCCTTACAAACTGAAACTATGAACTATGAGCATTCCCTACCTCAACGATACGCTGTAAATGCCCAGCAGTGTGTAAGCGAGATGAAATAAGATGACTTCCAATCTATTTCTAAGAGCGCTACTCGTTACTTTCGACTTACTCAAGACAGCACTTAGAAGAAAAAGTCATTGAGCGCATTCTGGGTTAGAAAGTTAGGTATTAAATAATAACAAATAACTAAGAGCGATTACACACACAGCGGTTTGTGCCGACTCGGCGCCCTAAGGCTCATTTCGCACCAAGCCAGTCCAGTCAAGTCGCGTCCAGTCAAGTCTTGTCCGGTCAAGTCACGTCAATATTTCCTTTCGTACTGAATACGTCGCGTCAGCCGTCCCACATATTCCGATCGAAGTTCGCGACAGTTTTGTTAAGAATGTTGTGTCAAAATGGACGTACTTCTCCAAAGCATAATTTTACGTTGGCTACACAGAAGAAGAAGGATGAGGTAACGACGAAATCTGTTTTGGGTTCATCCCATACATACCAGGAGACCAGTGTTCGGTTCTTTAACCACTTATTTTTCTGGCTATATCTACCTCTGCAGGCGGCAGCAATGAAATTCTGATCTCTGTGCTTCGCGTGCTTAGGATCGCAGTTTGCCTCTTTTGCTTGCACTAATAAAATTAAGGTTTCTACATTCATTCTAAGTGTGAAGACTGCAGGGCTGACTGGCATTAAAAAATCAACCGGCTGAGTTGCAATCAGTCTTGACGCGATCGGACTGGACGTGACGCGCTTAGTATGAAATCAGATTTACACATTGCCTTTATTTCAACGATAAGTTAATATGTTCAATCCAGTAGCGTCCGACTTGACTGGACGCGACTGGACTGGACTGGTTTGGTCATATATATAAACATATATAGTATAGCAGATTCGCACTACACCATGCGCGCGAATGTGAAACAAACGCATTGAAACGAAAGTGCGATTAAGTTACCATGCTGTTGCTAAACGATAGAAATCATAGAACGAGAAATTTCGTGAAGCAGAGTAATCGTCACGTTGCGATGCAGTGGCGATATAGCAGCTAAATCGCGCGTTTTCGATACAAAAAGTAGCACGTGTGTGCTCGCGCTGGTCCTATATGTCAATGGCTCAAACCAATTTAGAACTCGGGCCTGTATCAGACGCATATTGATGGTTGACGAATGCGCAGATTTGAATGACGCAGTACTTGCGCACCTGTGGCGGGCTCAAGCTAACACTTCTTGCTCCTTCGCAAGCAAAGTAATATTTGGATGACCAACTGGCGTTGTTAGAATATAAACATACCCGGTAAATAAAAGCAAGTTGTAAGCAAAGTCGTCTGTTTTAAAATACTCGAGGCAATTGCAGTTCTCATCCCGGTTGCTTGGAATTTACTGTACCTCTGTGTGTAGATGTCAGTGTGTGTGGGTGAAATTGTTTGGAATCCTAACGACTGTCCGAGCTGACATAAATAATTAGTCTGTTTATTTAATTGAACACAGACAAATTGGATCGTGGGTTTCAATTCTTTATTTTTATTTTTTTAATTAGCCATTTGGGTTACGAATTAATTATAGCCGACTATACGATTCTTAGTGATCTGGTCGATTCTTAATGAATATTGAACAGGTCGATTTTTAATGACCCGGATCGGGGTGCCAATAAGAAAAACTTTTTTATTATGCGTTTTACTAAAAAAAATCATTCTTCATAAAATCTCCTGCTTTTTAAAAAATGAGATCTGTTAAAAAAATGTTACCCAAATGTACAGGATGCTTACAAATTAAGAAAACATGAAAATGCTGCAAGAGAGAAGTATGTACCTTTATTTATTATTTTATAGAAAAATTTTATAAGAGTAAGTCGTTGACAATTCAAATTGAAGAATGAACTGAACTCGTTGACTGCAGTTGCTTGAATCTGTTGCTATAGTACTGTACAAAATAATAAAAAGTTTTTCCTATTGACAACCCGATCCGACACATCGTAGATGCATTCGAACGGTAGTTGTTACGATTCTGATTGGTCGATCACACGGTATACAGATTCGAAATTAGCATTATAGTTATTATATTGTAGCAAACCCCAAGATGTTACGCCGCTGGCTACAATAGAAGCGTCGAGAATAGGTCACAGTGTTGAGGCGTGAAATGGTATCGAAGATACGCGTACCTGCTAGACGTCTGGAAAATACTAGAATGCGCTGTGTTTAAGCCACGTAGCTCTATATAAGCAGGCAGCCGACGGGAATTGAGCAGTCAGTCGTGAATCGGAGTCGAGTTGAATTGCAAACATAAAATACAGTATATAAATAGTTATTGTTCAGTGTTATTAAAGTGCTTCACTTTGTTTAAGAATTACTGTTCGTGTTGATTGTTAGAATCGACATATAGTTGTTGCATTTTATTGTTATCTATTTTTTTTTTGTTAACATTTAATTATTGTAAATAAATAAATAATTTATTCCGTACACGTAGAAAACAGTTTTGTTACAATATCATCTGATGATATGTGGCATTTGAATTATTTAGCGAAAGCCAGTGAAAGAGAGACGAGAGAGAAATAAATGACGAAGGAACGCATATTTCTCTAATAAACTTACAGCCTTAATTTAGCTCGCCGGTAAATTGGTTCCGTGTTTAGAGGTTGAGAAAAACATATGAAGATGGGAAACCAACGTAGGTACTTTAAAACGATTACAAAAATATAAAATTTTGACCACAGCTTGTTAGACATGTAACTAACATATTCTAAAGATTACAAATTTTTCTCGGTGATTTTCCTTGTGTATCGAGTCATCGCATTTTCACCGAATACATGTTTAGGAAGTTTTCGGGGTCGCTGATGAAGAAAGTTTTGCGACTTTTTAAATTTGCATGAATGGTGATAACATTTTATCTATATATTAATGATCGAGGTCGATTCTTAATGATCGAGGTCGATTCTTAATGATCGAGGTCGATTCTTAATGATCGAGGTCGATTCTTAATGATCGAGGTCGATTCTTAATGATCGAGGTCGATTCTTAATGAACGATCTCGATCATTAAGAATCGACCTCGAGCATTATAAGAATTGACCTCATTCATTAAAAATCCACCTCGAACATTAAGAATCGACCTCGATCATTAAGAATCGACCTCGATCAGTAGGAATCGACTTTGATCATTAAGAATCGACCACGATCATTAAGAATCGACCTCGATCATTAAGAATCGACCTCGATCAGTAAGAATTGACCTCGATCATTAAGAATCGATCTCGATCATTAAGATTCTTAAAGATCGAGATCGATTCTTAATGATCGAGGTCAATTCTTACTGATCGAGGTCGATTTCTAGTGTTCGAGGTCAATTCTTAATGATCGAGGAGGATTCTTAATGATCGAGGTCGATTCCTAATGATCAAGGTTGATTCTTAATGATCGAGGTCGATTCTTAATGATCAATGATCATTAAGAATCGACCTCGATCATTAAGAATCGACCTCGATCAGTAGGAATCGACTTTGATCATTAAGAATCGACCTCGATCATTAAGAATCGACCACGATCATTAAGAATCGACCTCGATCATTAAGAATCGACCTCGATCAGTAAGAATTGACCTCGATCATTAAGAATCGATCTCGATCATTAAGATTCTTAAAGATCGAGATCGATTCTTAATGATCGAGGTCAATTCTTACTGATCGAGGTCGATTCCTAGTGTTCGAGGTCGATTCTTAATGATCGAGGAGGATTCTTAATGATCGAGGTCGATTCCTAATGATCGAGGTTGATTCTTAATGATCGAGGTCGATTCTTAATGATCAATGATCATTAAGAATCGACCTCGATCATTAAGAATCGACCTCGATCATTAAGAGTCGACCTCGATCAATAATTTTAGTTTTTTTTTAACTAAGTATTCCATATTCCGCTTGAATATTGATTTTTACTGATATTTTTTTCTATTTTCTCTATTTTTTTATTTAACTATGACTTATTAGTGTATTTGCCATATGGCACATACACTATTGGCGTCGGTCGGATGGCGGGACCTAGGGGTCGGACCAAAATTTCTCGACGTTTCATAGCCTCCTGAACATTTTGGCACCGTTTTTGGAAATGTCTATTTATATATGTATATATTTATTTATATATATATATATATATATATATATATATGTGTACGGGCTATAACTTTCGAAAGAGTTAATTGATTTTGACGAAATTTGGTAGGCACGTTGGAATCCATCACCGCACGAAGCCTATTTAAAATGGGCCCAATCGGAGCATTTTAAGGGTAGTTTTTAGGGGTTGAAAAATGTTTTTGGGCTCAAAAATGCCGAAAAAATTCTCAGAATCGTTTCAAAAATGTAATTTAACCCTTTAGCAGCGATTAAAATGTACTGCTAAAATTTTAATAAAATCGGCCCGACAGGACCGGACTTACAAATTTTATGAAAACACTAGTTTGCGGATAGTGCTTTACTTACTGAAGGGTGTATTTAATTTGGTACCGAGGTTGCATTGATAAAAATATTGAAATTAAGAAAAAAAATATTATTTTAAGAGATGTATTAAGGGGTTAAATTTTTTTTGTTCAAAAACAAACTTAAGTTCACATAATAAAGCCACAATGCCAGTGTTAGCAAATACACTATATTGTCGGCAGGGTTTTGGCACTGCGACCCGAGTTTTTTTTTTCACGGGTTGCCTATTGGATAATCCGGCCCTGGTCATAAGCACACACCCATTTTTTTTATAATAGTTATTGATAATTAAATTTTTAACTAGTACGAGCAAATTATTATTGTGACCAAAAAAGAGCAGTTTAGTCTATATTAGTAGTGAGAACCGTACTGTTGGTTGGCGCACTTTTCTACATGGCGGCACATACGTACCTACACCTTAGCCCACAGACGATGTTTACAGACAAGCAGCCTGTGTATTATATACACAGAAATCTCGCTAACTGTCGTGACTTTTATCTTCATTTACCGCCATCAACGCAATCTCTTTAAGCATTTTCATTACGACCTGCTTTATGGTCTTCGTTCACTTGTTTTTCATCACTCTGTCCCTTTCTATGTTTTCACACTTCTATTCTGTGTGTTCGTTAAATTTGGAATTGTAAATCAAATGAGTTTGTTTTGAAATAATTAGGGGATGTCGTTTTTGAATTTCTTGAAGATGCTGTCGAAGAAATGGTTTCTTGAAAACTGTACGAATTCAATGAATGGTAATACAAAATAATACAAAAATGTAGAAATTAAAATTGATTGTTAATCTCATTGTTAAAAAATGCAGTAGGTCCCGAGAAAGCTTCTAATAAGCATAAGTCAAAAATCTTCAAATAATTTTTTTTCAGTCCACATGCGGTTGAGAAAAAAAACCTCCACAGATGAATAGGAATACAAAAATGCAGTCTGTTCTGAGAAAACATAGAATAGTTAACTTTTTTTTACTTCTACTAGACATAAGTTAAAAATCTTCAAATAATTTTCATACGATCCATATTTATGCACTTGAGAAAAAAAAAAGTCTCTACACCTTGAATTTTAAGAGAATTTTAAACATAAAAATATTTGTAAAAAAACAGTTTTTAGAGACAAGCTTTTATTTTAAATGCACTAAAAAGGAAAAAATAATTTTTAATAATTTAGGTTCATAATTATAGAAGCGTTGGTCGTGACTAGTAAACTATCATAGAGTTCACGACCAACGCTGTTATAATTATGAACCTAAATTATTAAAAATTATTTTTTCCTTTTTAGTGCATTTAAATAAAAGCTTGTCTCTAAAAAGTTTTCTTTTACAATTATTTATTTTGTTCATTTTAGAATTTCAAAATTTTACCCCTCTTCGTTACCCCTTAAATTGCCCCCAAAATGCCCCCCAAATTCTCTTAAATTTTCCCCAAAATGCACTTATCGTGTTTCGCTTATCAAGCCCTTTCATTAGATACCCATATCATATAAGGGTTGCTGTGGAAATGATAAATCGCCATTTTGTAACGTCTACTCCCCTTTGACACCCGTAGGGATTGAATTTCGAAAAATCCTTTCTTAGTGGATGCTTACGTCAGAAAAGGAACCAACTGTTCACATTTCAAGTTTCTAACTTCAGCAATTTGGCCTGGTCGTTGATTAGTCAAAAAAACCCTACATCCCCGTTTGAACCCCTTAGGGGTTGAATTTATTTACAAAATTTCAGCCAGATAGCTTTAGTGGAAGTGGGTGATTGATTACAAAATTACAAGACATACATACATAGATAAATTAATAAGATTTATACATACATAGATACATACATACAAGTGAAATTAAATAAAAGCTTTTAATAATTAAAAGAGATGAATTTTTAAACATTTGATTGTGTATTATTTTTGTAATTTTTGTATTTAATGACCAATCCTTCTCCTTTGTTTGGGAGCATTTTTATAGGAAATATATTCTATTTTTATTATTATTAGTGTATTTGCCATATGGCACATACACTATTGGCGTCGGTCGGATGGCGGGACCTAGGGGTCGGACCAAAATTTCTCGACGTTTCATAGCCTCCTGAACAATTTGGCACCATTTTTGGAAATGTCTGTTTATATATGTATATATATATTTATATATATATATATATATATATATATATATACATATATATATATATATAAATAGGCTTCGTGCGGTGATGGATTTCAACGTGCCTACCAAATTTCGTCAAAATCAATTAACTCTTTCGAAAGTTATTGCCCGTACACATATATATATATATATATATATATATATATATATATATATATATATATATGTGTACGGGCAATAACTTTCGAAAGAGTTAATTGATTTTGACGAAATTTGGTAGGCACGTTGAAATCCATCACCGCACGAAGCCTATTTAAAATGGGCCCAATCGGACTATTTTAAGGGTGGTTTTTAGGGGTTGAAAAATGTTTTTGGGCCCAAAAATGCCGAAAAAATTCTTAGAATCGTTTCAAAATTGAAATTTAACCCTTTAGTTACGATTAAATTGTGCTGCTAAAATTTTAATAAAATCGGCCCGACAGGACCGGACTTACAAATTTTATGAAAACACTTATTTGTGGAATTTGTGGATAGTGCTATACTTACTGAAGGGTGTATTTAATTTGGTACCGAGGTTGCAGTGATAAAAATATGAAATTAAGAAAAAAAATATTATTTTAAGAGATGTATTAAGGGGTTAAATTTTTTATTTTGTTCAAAAACAAACTTAAGTTCACATAATAAAGCCACGATGCCAGTATTAGCAAATACACTATATTGTCGGCAGGGTTTTGGCACTGCGACCCGAGTTTTTATTATTATTATTAATACAAAAAAGTAGTAGGTGGGTTCCGAGGAAGCAATGAATAGTTCAACTTTTATTTAGTTCTAATAGGCATAATTTGTCAAAAATCTTCAAATAATTTTTATACAATCCATATCATGCCGATAAGAAAAAAAATACCTCCACACCTTGAATTTTAAGAGAATTTTAAACATAAAAAAGAGATTTGTACAAGCATCTATATCTTATCTGCACCCTGCACAGTAACAATATTTTGGTCCTGCCCTAGATTAAGTAGAATTTCTAAGTTGATTTGGGGACATTTACTGTGTAATTAATTAATTAATTAATTATAATAATATATCAATGATCTCGCGTCTCAAATGATACTGATACAAGTAAATAAAAAAATGAGTGTGTGCTTATGATCACACGACAGAAGTGATAACTTCAGATTTTCTAATTTTTGGTGTCATCTATTATAGCGCATTTATGAACAACAAAACGAAATTACACAGGTAGATTACTATTTTAAATATTAGATATTTAATTTTATTCAGTTACTAGATCAGGTATTGGGATTTGAATAATAATATTTAAAGTCAGTTATCCACATTTAGTTTTGACACGGAGTATAGGCAAAAATGCAATTTGAGCAAGAAGTTTATTCAAATACAATTCGGAATTAAACGTTTTGGAATAGACAATGTGGCCCAGTGCCTGGCTCTCTTGTGCCATCTTTCGAATGAGAGATCAGATTTACATACAAATAGCGTGTTACAAGAGTACCTATAAGACCACTTTCTGCATTCTCTTTACTTCTCTATCTCTTTTTTCTTATTCTCTCAAAGGAAATATCCACTTTACTACAATACTGGCTTTGTTTAAGTGTATACAGTACTTTAACCAAAATGATACCTTCTATTACCTACGTCAATTTTTAGAATGGCAATACTTTTTTACTTTGCGAAAAAGGTTTCTAGTTTTAAAGATAAATTAGAATTATTTGACTTCGTTATTTCAGTAATTTTTTGTACCTACCTACATATTTTTCTTAGGTTTTAGCTCGGTAGGTTCTTGATACTGTTAACAAGAATATCGCTTATATGTATATTCAGTGCGATCAAAAATTTCCGCACATGCACTTGATATTTTACTTTTGCCTTCCTTTATTCAATGCACTCTTTCGTTTAGACATAAAGAAGCTAAGTTCCAAATTCCCAAAGCTCAACGCAAATCATACGCAAAATTTAGGATTATTTTTGAAAACGTTGTTAATAATAACCTTTTTTCCATAGGTTACAGTTTCTGATTTTTTGCCCTTTTGCTTAGCATGGCGTTTTTCGAACATAATCAAAATATTCCTGTAAAGAGAAATTGTAGAATAGTATATTGTGCGACTAGTGGGAGAAAGAGGAGATTCCTCGAGTGTGGATTTTGCCGCACGAGCGTAGCAATTGCGGTAAAACACACGAGTAGCATCTCCTCTTTCGGCCAATAGTAGCACACAATATTTTGTTCAACTACCGCAAGAAATATGTCATTTCGTGGCTCTGCTGAGCGTGGGCGAAATAATGGGTGACCTGATTGACTGGCGAAACTATCAACACTTGCGTAAACGTTCCCCGTAATGAGCGTGGGCGAAATGGCATTTCGCTCACTCTCTACGTCTACAGTCAGAGAATTCATTATTTCGCCCACTCTTAGTAGAGCCACGAAATTACATATTTCTTACGGGTGTTGAACAAAACAATTTTTTCTGTTTAAATTTCTTTACTAAAGTAAAATTAGAGCTAATAAACTGTTCATATGATTAGAATACCCTTGAGAATTTCTAAAATAATTTTATAAATTTAAGTTGACTATATCTTAAAAATATATTGAGACAGGGACATAATCGTACATTTTATCCATTCATGAATTTAGCGTCGGATAGAAACAGATTGTCAAATCGACGCATCCGGAGAAAAAGTAATTTAGAAGCATTCTTTTAATTTAAGTTACTTGAGAAAAGGAAAAAAACAAATAGAAATAGTATACAAGAAGTGAATATTCAATTTTTCCGTTGTTAATAAACTTAACATTCATTTTCAAAATATTTCGTGCTATTTTGAATATTATATATTTAATCCAACAAGGAACAGAAAAACAGAAAAACTGACATTATATTTGCATAGCATGAATATGTAATGTAGACACGTCGAGCCGCCTGGCAGTTTGACAGACAGCGACTGGAAGCTTACATCTTGTTCTATATTATTTTATATAAGTAAAAAGATCCAAGGACTAGAGAGAAACTTTGTACTAAAATTGTCTGATTCATGTATATAGTGTAAATTTAAAATATACGTAGGGTGGCCACCATGGGACATTGTTTTCATTTATTCCAACTAGCGGTACGGTCCGACTTCGAAAGGGTGCTATGAACTTATGATTTATTAACCACAGAAAACCGAACATAGGGAAAACTCCATTGTGCAAATTAGTTAGGATCAGTGATTGCTGTGCCATTTTTTATGCTTAAAACCATGATAATTAATTTAGTTGAGTTAGCCATGTGTATTCTATCTTTGTCACGCTTCCCATTTTGTTTATGTCTTCCCTGTTGCACTAATTTATTTTCTATGTTCTCAATCCTGTGATACACCCTGTATATCGAACAGTGAAAAATAATTTGAAATCGGTTCAGTAATTTATGGGAGTGCCTCCGATTTTCAGTCAGATGAAGCCTGACTGGTCAGTTATATTAGCTTATCGAACAGTGAAATTTTTTTGAAATCGGTCTTTCGAGATTACCCCTGAGTTTCACCCGGGTGAAGCTGGGCCGGGCAGTTTTAAATATACCTCTAAACCTTTCTAATGAATCAATCTATCTAATCGTGAAAACCGGAACCAAATCCAGTCAGTAGTTACGGAGAAAATTGGGCACAGACCGATAGACATACATATATACAGACAGATAGACAGAGATGGCGGGGGATTTATAATATGTACCTACATATTGATGATAAGGAAAGACGCACTGGCAGGAACTTGTTAAAAATATGAATTTAAAACACTTGGTATGAATCTGATTTGTGCCCGGGCGAATCCGGACCGGGCAGCTAGTATAGACTAAACTTAACCAGATAAGGTATTCTACCTGGCCAGGTTTAGTTTATACTATATAAAAAATACATGTAATTCGGATCAGCAGTTCGCTCGTTGTAAGCGTATTAATTGCAGACATACAGAATGAGAAACGTTAAAAAAAAATTGTGTTTTAAAGACCACCAACAGCTAAGGTTATTTGGGCCTAGCACCAATTCATATTTTCAATTCATTATTTTTTTTTTTAATAATAAATTGAAAATTGACATTTTTACCAGCTCTCGGGCTAGAACCCGGGAACTGGAGACTTGTAATAGAAGAACCATAGCAACGCCATGTAAACAACAGCAGCTACACGCTCGGCTATTCTCAAGCCCCTAAGAGAAACGTTGTTTTATAGTATTTATAGATTACATTTTCTTCAAATTTAGTTCATAAAAGAAAAACGATTATTTTATAAATGTGCTGACGAAGATAGCTGGCGGATATACAGACCAAGTTTTTTTTTGTAACGTAGATATTAGATAATACACTAAATTTAATCATCCAACAACGGCATTGCTTCTAGGCTAACAAAAGTACAGGATAGCTGGGCATGGATTTGCTGTAAACGTATAAGCTGTGAAAGAGTGAAACAGACTAGGTAACTCGTATAGGTTTCACGTGTTTGTTTCCTTGCAGACATTCAGCGCAGCGGAGACACTGTGCCCCTAGGGAATCCCCACTTTATTACCTTTTAATGACTCGATGTCTTGTTGCCGCATCCTACATTTCACAATATACAATTTAATTTGTGTCGATTTTTACGTGATTTAGTTTATAAAGATACAACATTATAGACCGAGAACTAGTGACAATTTTTTGGTGTTATTTATTCAAGGCCTTATTTTTGTGAAGATGTTGAGGGAGGCATATTAAAGTGCCCTGAGTAAGGGATTTTGCTAGATAGCGGTATGGGAGGGATGCAGACCGCCCCCAAGATGTAACAAAAAAAAATGGTCACAATAATTATTATTGCTTCAAGGCTGAAATTGTTTGTATAGCTTGTCGGTGACCCATTAATGGCATTATAATATTTGCAGATTGATCAGTCAGTATTAAAGGGGTGGCAGATCGCCCTAAACGTGTCATGTACCCGACGAAATTTATATTATTAGTTCAAGGTTCAAATTTAAATATGTTATTACGGCGACTGTTTTAAGCATATATTTCAATTTTCCGAACAAAATATCGGTATTAGCCCCCTTTCAGAACGATATAAACATCTAGGCGAGCAAGTTTCCCTCTAATAGAAGGGGTTAATAAGAAATAAATTGAAAGTAGGCAAGTGTATTGACAAAAATATAAATTGGTAAAAATTATACAAGGTTGCTTGTTATGCATGATTACCACAACTAATAACAAACGAGGTCTTACCCCTTCCAAATAGCTTTTAGACAAATAATGATGTGTTAAATAGGACTCATATTATATGGATGCAAACGTTTGAATCACGGTATTCTTCTATAATATCTACGAATAGAAGATTTATTTCATAAAAAAACATATTCTAGCACTTCATTAATTTCAAAATAAATTATTCATTGCAATTCTTAAAAAAACGTATTAAAAGTTAAGTTTTCAAACGTACAAAACAAGTGAAGCATTTTTTAAAGTAAGACTAATTTAATAAATGACGGAATTAACTTAATTCAGGCATGAATAAAATATTTGTTGAGATTCGAAACTGAAAGAGACGTGTTCGAGTCTTGGCAGTGACATTTGTTTTCATTGCAACATCATTATTATAATAATATATTTAATATTTTTAAATTAATTATTAAATTCACTTCTGACTTGATTGATATTAAATTAATGAAACAGGTGTTTATTTGAGAAATGTCATGTTGTAACCATCGGTACATATTTGCTGAGCTAGATCTACAAATGATGTGCTATAGTCGGCACTCTACCACAACTTTGACGGATTGAAATCTAGATTTCTCTCGAGATCACTTTTGGTATAGCTCAAAGAAACTAAATTTGCGACCACTATAGACACTATATACACATTCACCGTGATGGATGTTAAAAGAAATGAGTACAAAACATCCGCAAAAAGAACTAGGGAGATATAATATAGATGATATAGATACACATACATATATATACCTACCGTGACAATTATATTTTTAAGCATTGGTAAGATTGAAAAATTGATTGAAAATATACTTCCACTCGTTTTATATTTAGAATTAACTTTTTTTAATTTAACATTTAATATAGATGAACATCTTGACAAAAATTAATTTGATTTTCAGATTTTGCAAACATAGTCGAGCCCCAGGTCGAGCCTGGATAAGTAGGATTTCATAGTGCCCTTGTTGAAAGTTCAATTATAGAGATATTCTAGACACCTAAATTTCCATTTAACCAAGCGTATTCAGACTGAGTCCCAGATATAGAGGGTTATTAAAATAATATTTTTCCACTTTCAAACGCAATTTTATTTTTTCACTTAGATATAGAAAAATATTTCTATGATCGCGTGCCGGACATGTTGCATCAAAAAGAGTCAAAACAATAGATAGATAGATAGATAGATATATTTGCGAAAGCGGTTCCGGTGCGAGATGGCGAAGAGAGAGGGGGGAGGTTTTAGTCAGTAGGAGTCTGACACTACCCGTTGGAGGACCAACGGGTGTCCATGATGGATTTCCTCACCCGCGCAAAAAAAAAAAGATAGATAGATATATATTTAACAACATTTGGTACCATTAGTACAATAGTTGCAGGTCTAAAATACAAAATACTATCTCCCCGCTATCGGTGTTCTATAATATAAACCCACGAAATTTGTCGATCTTATTTTTATCCACCTTGCATAAGTAAATTTTATTCCTAGGAGAAATTAACTAATATCAATAGAGAATTCTGAGTTTAAGTTTGACACCAGTCATCTGTAATATTTAGACAGCCTGAATGTATCTATGGTTGTATGTATTTATTGTATCCACTGGGAGCATCATGGAAACTTGCTTCTAAGTTTTGTCGTATCGGTGGTCGGTTACAAATGATAGATCGCCTGTCAGTGTGTATTAACGGATTGCTTCAGAGATATTTCCAGTCGTTTCGACCTGTTGACTCTTATAAATTAACTTGAAAGTTTCATTTTGTACTACAGGTAATATTTAATTAGCATTTTGGATATTAAATGTTTTTGTTTTAAATCAGTTTACGAAGTAAAAAATTCATAATGATAATAATTAACAATATTAATAATTAAAGTACAATAGACTCATGATTATATGGAAGCCGATAAAAAAAATAAACAAAACATGATATCTAAAATATTTTCCAAGGTCTGGCAGACCCTGCGTGTGATATGAGTGAACGAAAGAAAATGGTGGATTTAGGGCTAGAAATAAATTGCTTAATTCGTGCTGATTATTTCCTAAGTAATGTCGAAAACTTCGGAGGCTGATTCCTTATAGTCGAATCTCTGACAATACAAAAGTCTACCGGACAACACTACTAAAATTTTATTATTAACACAGAAATATATTCTGTGTGCTGTCCTCTTTCCAGGCTCAGTAGCGTGCTCCAACACAAGTTAAAAATAATATATGGTGGAAGTCCCGATATTGGTGGTGGCAGAACGTGTCTTCAATCATTTTAACAAGCTTATTAATTCACATATAATTATTTATAATATAAAATAACTAAAAATTAAATAATATAAAAAATAAAAAGATATAGGTCAATTAAAAAAAAAACGAGCTTTTATTAAAATTACTAAAAAGAAATAATTAATTCAGTTTCATAATTTATTATAAAAACCGGGGTTGTGACTATTTAGTTTTACGACCACGGTTTTATAATTATGAACCTAAGTGAAATATAATTGTTTTTAGTAAATTTTGATAAAAGGTTGATTAAAAAACATTTTTAGCTGTATTATTTGTCTTATATAAATATTCCTTTCGATTTACACGAAAATTTTACAGAACCGTGTATATCGAAGGCTAAAGGTACCTATATATTAATATCTTGACTGTCACTTACCTCTCTCTTCAGGACCTGCTACAGAAATTAGGAAAATACAAAAAAAAGCGATCTTTTAAAATATAATATTAATTTATTTACACAGTAGCTTTATTATTACGAAGACAAATGTAAGGGCATTTGTATACAAAAAGGAATCTCTAAATAATTATTATGCATAAGAATATGATGTATTATTAATTAATATAAGTAGTTATTTTGTTATCTAATATACAATATTTGGCAATATACATATACATTTGGATTTCTAAATTACAAGCGTTTTGTACACAATAAATGGATGTTTTATTTAGATTTCTGATACTTGTAATCCAATGTTTAATTATATTCTTTAATGGTAACAGACGGTTTATAATACTATTTATGAGAGTTCTAAAAAATTAATACAAGGCGGATATACCACCAGAAAAATATCAAGTATAGAGATGGGCATATCAGTGAATTTTCAGTAGCAGTGAAAACTGTTAATGCTACTTTTTGTTCACTGCTACTTTTAGCAGTGAAAAAATTCACAGTTAAAATATTCCAGGTAAAATATTTTATGACCTCCATATTATGATATTTTTCACTGTTAGGTTACCAAGTAGTAAATAAATTTAAATTTTCTTGAAGCTCGCCACAGTTGCACGTCCATGTCTTAAGACAAGTACCATAGCCTTACATCGAGTCAGTGCTTCTATCCCTTCCCTTTCTGCACGTTACTGTTTTTAACCGACCGAAGCTTTGGCTTCGGACTTATTCGGTCAAAAATTGAACCTTCGACAAAACATTCAGCTTCGCCCAAAACCGGCCGAAGGTTATGTCGAAAAATAATGTTAAATGTACTGAATAATTGAGTGAGTATTCAAAAAACAAGAAATGAAAAATACTTTTCAACTTTAACACACTATTCAGCTAACAATAATTAGTATACTGTATATCTAGCTGTGTAATGGACTATATTACGACTAGTGATGACAGTATGTTTTACAGTCACATATATATGGCATTTTTTGTCATACCCACTACAAAACACCTACTTTTTACTTCATTTTCAAAAAAATTTGACAATACATTTGTGTGACCATCTTTACTTCTACAGTATGCCGTGAAGTTTGTGAGTAAGTAATGGCAGGCGCACGCAGGCGTATAGAGCGAATAAACAAAGGTTGCTATGGCAACCGTTTACTTACAGCTCTAGTGCGGTACGTAAAACACTTTCCGCATACCTGCCTGTTAAATGATTCACTAAAGGCCGCTATACACACATCGAAAGTAGGTATTTTGTTGTGGGTATAGCAAAAAAGTATTTTCCCGCGCTTTTTTGCACTACACAATACTTTAAGACTTCGGTTTCGGCCGAGGGTGAAAAAAACCGACATTCCTCTTCGGCCAAAAAATTGGCCTTCGATCGAGACGAGATTATGGTGAGTTATGTATTGCAGTATGCTTTAAGCTAAGAAGAAATAAAAAAGAGCCCCTCCTAAGTCAGCGTTTTCTTCCCCAGCCGCGATAGACGCTAAATCTACAGTCAGTACTTCATTCAAAAGCGCGAATTCATCAGCGTTCGTGTGCGCATGAAAAATGTGTGCATTTATTTCGGTTGCACATGTATACGCACATGCATCTGTCTCACCATATATCCAAAAATTTGATCACATTTTCATGGAGACAATTGTTGATGAATGCGCGGGTTTTTCTTTTTTAATGACTGGCACATCACATTTTCTCAAATATAAAAACAATTAATTATAACTTCATTTTCTCAAACATAATTTGTAGGTAATTATAATAAATGTACTTGGTTTTTTACAAATAATCCATATTTTGTAGTTTATGATACTTAAAAGTAAGTAATTTGCAAAACTTGTTTTACAGAACAAAACAAATTTAATATTTTATGTGCTTTGTTCTTTGAGACCCAGTGGTTAACAAGAATATTGTTTTATATATCAAAGGAAGAAGAAAATAAAGAAAAAAGAATAAATAAAGAATAGCGATCTACTTGTCCCTTAAAGCTTCTTTTATGTAATTTTTATTTGAAAGGTGCAACAATTTGTGATATTGTTTAGACTCGAGAATATTAAAAAATACTTTTAGGAAAATAATACAAATTCCTTTTGTTAAAATACGAATTGAATCAAAGTATGTAAATTCTAAAGTCCGTTTCAACATTTATGTTTAAATGGTTGATTCTTGAATTACATATTATTTTTGAACTTAATAATAGTCGCACACAATATTTTGTTCAAATATGTAATTTCGTGGCTCTGCTGAGCGTGAGCGAAATAATGGGTGACCTGATTGATTGCGTAAACGTTCCCCGTAATGAGCGTGGGCGAAATGCTATTTCGCCCACTCTGCACGTCAACAATCAGGGAACTCATTATTTCGCCCACGCTCAGCAGGGCCACGAAATGGTTTATTTTTTGCGGGTGTTGAACAAATTATTATTCACAACACAAAATTTAGTTAGTACACTGATCCAAGAGTTTTTTTTTTATAAAAGGACGGTAAATGCTAACGCTACATACTACTCTCATTTCTTTCATAAATACGACTGAGTCAATTTTTCACTTATTAACCACTAACAGTATTCTGAAAACAGTGTATCATAAGTTGCGTACTTAAGCTGAGTTTATGGTACGACTTTTACCTTAAATCTAGATTTAGTCGTATCACAAAGAGACTTAAAAATACCATAAATAAAAAACAGAATTAACCACAAACACCAAACCATAGTAATATAATCTCGACGTACGTTTCGCCAACCAAGTTGGCATCATCAGGAGATGATGAGTTTTAATCATCTCCTGATGATGCCAACTTGGTTGGCGAAACGTACGTCGAGATTATATTACTATGGTTTGGTGTTTGTGGTTAATTCTGTTTTTTTATTATATTCACACCAAAGGTTCCAGCAACATTCTTGGTTAAAAATACCAGTCATATATTTTAAAACTAATCTACAGTTCTCAAAATAGATCATAGATCTTAAAAAAATGTTTATTTTGCAATTCACATTTTTTCGATTTGTTTTGGAATAATCTTTAAATTCCAGATCGTCATTTGGTTAAACTCAAATTATATTACTATTACTATTTTAGACCTGAACAGTGGTAAGGGAAATTGGTTCAGCCTGCTTTTGAATATCTTTTTTCCATATACCACAGTAATACAGGTAAAACAGTTCACATATTTTTAAAACATTGGATTCAAGTATAAATAACGGTTTATTACAATATATTTCTTTCATATTCAGCAGTCACAATATTGTAGACATGTAAAAATATACATCCCTTAAGTTGAAGAAAAGTTTTAAATTAAATAGTAATTTTTTTGATGAACGATAAAATGTAAAATAAATTTTAATGTTATCTATGTATTTAAAACACAAGACTTTTTGTCTAGTGACTTCCACTTGACCGATTTTGATATATTTTTTTTAAATTAATCGGATCTATGTCGAGTTTTCAGCTCTACTTTGTTGTACCATATTATCAGCACAATTCCGGTAAAATGTTTAAGCGGAGGATGTTTGACACGTAAAAAGGAAGAGCCCTATTATTTGCGCATGTACAAAAGAGATAATTTGTTTTGTTTTTTTTCTATTAGAATGGACCTGATGCTGCACACTGTAATGTTTGCGAAACGTTGGCAGAAATGTTTTAACAGACACGGTTAGGTACAACCAGAAAATAATTTCTTATTTAGAAATTAAATCTCGTCTCAAATTTTTAATACATTTTGTAATTATTATTTATTACGGCATTTTAGATTCATTTTTCACTGAAGGTTAGAACAATGATTTATAGAATATATATCATACATTGATGTGGAGTTAAAAATAATATTCTGTAGTATCCGATGTTATATTTAATTATTCAATTTTATAAATTACCGTAATTTTTTTCCAGTACAAATATTTCAACATTATTCATTCATTTTCGTTAACAAATGATCGATGAGTTCTGTATATTAAGGACATATCTACAACATTTTTTCGTTGTCATTACTCCAGAACATTTATATTTCAAAGATAACACCAAATAATATAGATTTTTGGTAAATATTTTGACTTTAAAGCCGAGTTTTAAAAATCATTGTCAAAAAACAAAGAGGCAACCAATACAATTGCAATGATGCTACAATAGTTTTATTAATTTTTAGAGTAGACATAAAATATGTCATATTGTAATCTTCATCAAAATTAGGATATTAACTTCAAGCTAAATCAAACTACATAAAAACGAACAATCTAGTCGAAAAGAATTACAAAGCATAATTTTACACTTTTAAAGTTAAAAATTTGAGTTGCACATTTTTATTTTTCAAAAAACCTTGAGTTTCAAGTTTTATAAACAGGTTAACTTTAATTATAAATAACCACATTTTTATAAACACTCTTTTTTCGGATGACCGAAATTATAGAGGTGGGCGATTATGAATGATACTAACGAAATCATTCGAATATGGCGATATCTTAATCAGAGTCAATCAGAGTGGGACAGAAGGGGCAGCAATATAGGGGTCTCAACTTTTGGCAATTCAATATGTTAGACAAAAATATAGGAGAGTGCAACGCGATGTCACGACTCGTAGAAAGGCCTTAATTTTAGAGTTAAATTTCTGAAAATTTTAGACTATTCTGAAATAATCAATGAATTTGCTAATGTTAAAGCACGCAAAGCTTCTATAAAATAATTGAATGTGATAATTCAAAAAATATTAAATACAATTGACTTTATTTTCTTGTTCAGAAACTTTATTTTAAATTTTGAAGGGCCTCTAAAATATTAGTTGCCGCGGGCCTCGCATTTTCTCTGAAAGGCCCTGATTATGGTCATTGGCACTACAAACAAATAGGAACGAAATATATTTGATTGGGTCACAGACTACTAGAATGAGTGAGTGGTAAGAGTGTATTAAAAAGTTGCACACGGCCGCCGCGGCATCAGCGCACGCCGTTTCTCTCTCTCCCTCTCTCTATTTCCGACGACGCATATAACAGACGTCAAATGAAAAATTGGCGGATTCCATAATCAAATGATCTTTCGATAATGACAATTATTCGCTTACTAATTTCATAATCGATTATCATAATATTCATATTCATAATCATTCATAATCGCCCACCTCTAGAAAATTATAGACTAGTGTCAATTTATGAACCAAGTTAATTTATTTCTTAATTGAATACCAGTATTCGTTTTGATTAAAAGCGCAGGTATATGATTCTGGAGTAACGACTTCTGTAACAAAATAACAAAGATCAAGGAGGGAAACTTTTCGCTAGCAGCCTAAAGCATTAGTTTAATTAAAAATCAGCTGACGTGTCAATTATTTCTTCTGACTACCAGTCGCTATTCATTTGTACGCCAACCAATCTTAATGCTTCTTTCAAGCTGACAAAACTGTGATTAAAACGAGAATTTAAATATTTTTTCAGTGTCTGCATATTTTTAACGAGGTCTCGGTACTTTTTTAAAATTAACGTTTTAAAATGTGTCATCCATTTGCAATAAAAAAACAATCTAGTTAAAATAATCAATACTTTACCTTATCGCAAAATGTTTTTTGAAACATTGAATATATTTTTTCTTTAAATTCATTCATATATTTGGTTAAACGACATTCCTTTTGAAAAAAATAATATAAATACTCAAAAAAAGGATTTCTAAAATTATCTCTAGTCATCCTTTTTGATTTTTGCAACTTTTTCTAACTCGCATAAAAACTGTAAACCATAGATTTTTTTCAATCTGTATTTATTTATAATAGAGCACGTAAAATTTACATTACAAAAGACCATTTTTTGGTAGCATAAGCCTCCATCGAAAAACCGTATTTTCTGACAGAACCGGCAAGTTCTATATAACCCGTCCTTTTGAAATATTATCTTTATTATAAGTATGTCAGGTAAGGATACTCTGGACCAGAATTTCCAAAAATAATAATTGTAGCTGAACTTGTGAAATTAGCCGCGCCTTCAAGGTGAACATGAAAAATGTATTCTTTCGGCTTTCACTCTATAAATGGGAAAATGGCATATCAACAAATTTGTAATAATATAGATTCTATATCTAGTAGCATAGATCAGTATATTATATTACCGACGAATAGTGAC
The DNA here is from genome assembly GCA_039654895.1 of Mongoloraphidia duomilia. Classification (NCBI taxonomy): domain Eukaryota; kingdom Metazoa; phylum Arthropoda; class Insecta; order Raphidioptera; family Raphidiidae; genus Mongoloraphidia; species Mongoloraphidia duomilia. The sequence continues at coordinate 41,665,244 of CM077524.1, read as the reverse complement.
TGCGACAGTCTAACGAGTCATAATATCATTAGGCACAAGATATATATGGTATTTTTTGCCATACCCACTATAAAATAGCTGCTTTTCACTTCATTTTCATTATTTTCAAAAAATGTTGACAGTTTATTTTGTGTTGCCAACTTCACTTCTATAGTAGGACGAGAGCAGCTAACAGTAGATAATAGCGGGCGGGTCAGGGCGAAAATAGTTATTTTCGATACGTGTGCGTAAAGTGAGGTATTCTAGTAGGCTTAAATTGAGACACAAGCTAAGCAAGTGCCTCAATTTAAGCCTACTAGATATCTCTCACTTTAAGCGGACGTATCGAACATAACTTTTTATTACGACTGCTTCTAAAGTTTAATAGAGAGAAAAAAAAATATGAAAACGGAAAATTCGCTCTTCTAGTCCTTAGAACTTTACAATTACAGACTAAGTTACGATTTAGTTTATTTTTAATAAAGTTATTAACTTCTGTATAAATCATTAAAAACATGACTCTCTCACGAGGTGGACTTTGTATGCGCGATACTATATATAGGAACACATCGATCGATAGCCAGCAAGTGGTTGTATTGTACAAAGTGCGGAAATTTCGAATTTATAAGATGTAGAGATTGTACTTTTACGCACGCTTTGGACTTTCACGCACGGTGAAAATACGCCTCTTTACGCCCGCCTCACAGTGCTCGAATATTGAACTTTAGAAGCAGGAGTTATAAAAAACATTAATCACTATGGAAATGGCTTGCTTTCCCACACTAGTGTGGGAAAGATTCGTTCCCGCACACAGCACAAATACATATTTCCTACAAAAAGTCCACGATGACATAAATTTAAAGTCAATAGTTATCTCGAACTTGCCGGTTGACAGTTCTGTAAAAAAAAATCATTTTTCTACAGGCCTATTATATTGCATATAATATAACGTGCATTTAACGTACAGGCAAATAACATGCTACCAAAAATGACCATCAGTATCTATAAATATTGGTATTTCACATATGATTTCATTTTCAATCATTCAGATTCGATAACAAATTTCGTTTAAAATATGCAATAAGCGACAGTTTTACTATTATTTACTATTTTATTGTAAAACTACAATTTACAATAACGTATATGGACTCAATTATGTATTATTATTTTATTATACCATGTTAATTAATCAATTTGCTAATAATGTTTTTTTTATAGTTTAACAAAGACTAGCTTCATCATTTAACAGCATTCAACACAGTTCACTTTTTGGTCATAATTGCCGATTTTTCGTCAATTATTTTTGTTATTAATTATATATATATAGGTATGTTCATAAGTCTTTACATTATACGTACAGATTCTTACAAAAATACAAGTTATCCGATAAATGCTAAAAAACATTAGGAACTATTTCAAGCAAATGCTTTATTATTAAAATTTTTCTTTAAACATTACTGAGAATATAATATAATATTTATTTCATATAACAAATTTTAACATTTTATAAAAAATCAAGTTTTCCAAACTATAAAGTCTTACTTCACTGTATTAATTAAATTAATGGTATTTTGAATTAATTTGTGCAATAATAAAAATGTAAGTAAAATCTAGTAGGTACTACTAAAATTTGTTTTGTAACATCGATACTATATTATCATTAATAAAAAATTCGATCCTTCCAAACACTAAAATTTTTTTTTATAACCACAAAAAAGTGTTGAGCGAATAGGTAATTATTGGATAAGTAAGTACTGTTGTACAGCACAAAACTGAACAACCTGAGATGGTTGAATTATCTACATATTTAAGTTAAAATAAAAAATGTTTTGGCACTGATTAGTGTCAATTTCAAAAAATTATGAAAATAAATTGGTTGTATACTAAAAACCAAATCTATTTGAAATTACCAGATCCTGTTACTTTGAATACTATTTTGTTGTAATTGTTACAACAAAACAGTTAACAAAGTAATCAGATCTGGTGATTTCAAATAGATTTGGTTCTTAGTATATGTACTTATTGAATTTTTTAATATCGCTTGTATTTTTGTAAAACTCTGTATGAATATTTGATTTTCGTTATTCATTTTATATAAAAAAATTAAAAGCACTTACAAAACACAGAGCACTAATTTAGCACTAATAACGCAGAACTCAATGAAGAGACTGGAAATAGGAAGATGTATCTTTTGATATATCCGTACTCCACTTGTTTGCTAGAACAATTAATAGAGAAGCAAAAAGCTGGATTAGTTTGTTTCAACAATGAATAAAAACTGTGCAACTAAAGGGTTTTTCAATAGGGACATAACAATTTTGTTTTAAAATACGGAACATAACCTATAAACTTTTTTATGATCTGTCAAAGTCAAAACGTCAGTCAAGGCTTACATTTTTATCATGGTGAAGTTCACGAACGTGCAACGTTTGGAAATCGTTAAAACTTACTTATGGAGTTCGCTATCGTGCCATGTTGGAAGACTATTTTTGGCCTGAATTGTATGGACTTGACATCAACGATATGTGGTTCCAACAAGATGGAGCCACAAGCCACACAGCTGGTCAAACAATTGATTTATTGAAAGGAAAATTTGGTAATCGTTTCATCTCGAGAAATGGTCCAGTCGAATGGCCACCTCGCTCATGCGATTTGACGTCGTTGGATTTTTTCTTATGGGGTTACCTTAAGTCGAAGGTTTATGCCAACATTCCAGCTGATATGTGTGAAAGAGTGATTGAAAACTGGATCCAAAGAATCGATCGCTGCCATATGAACGACGTCGAATTCCATACATAATTGTAACATGTGTACTACACCTGGAATAAATTTTAGCCCGATATCTCAATTATTCTGTGTTTTATTTAAATACAAAACTGTTATGTCCTTATTGAAAAACCCTTTATTTATAGTTAATAAATAACTAGTTAGACATGACATGTTTTGACTTTTCTACTGGAAGATTTGACTCAAGTGGAAAAATTTCTCATCAGTCATCAGTGTATCTGAGTAAGAATCTATTTGAGGCCTTATTTTTAAGTAGGCACCCACTAATAAATTTAGATTAGATTGATTCGGGTGAAGTATACTTATTGATTAAAATAAAAGTTTTACCGATGTTATTTATTATACAAAACATTGCGTAATTTATGGTAAGAAAATCAAACTGGGTGTAACACCGAGGATTTAAAGGACATATTTCTTGCTAAATTTCTAATCAAAATGCCCTCTACCATTTTTGTTTTGGAACTGTCTTTTCCAAATATATTATAGTTTTCTATAAAGCTTTTCACAAAGAGTATGCTCTTGAAATCTTCCACGTTAGTTTTGAGACATTCTATTTTAAATAAAGTAATTACAGCTCGTTAATAAAAGTAAAAATAAGTTTTTCACATACCTTTATAATACATCTCTTTATACATACTCGGACAGTTGTTATTCTGAAACAATATAAAAGAATAAAAATTAAAATTTTAAATAAACTATTATTATTAATTTAAAAAAAATGCTAAAACCGCCAAACATCTTTTTTATTTGAAACCAATGCGAATCGGCAATAACTGACATTATAGTAGACCTCGCGCGGCGAAAGATGAAGCCACCGCGTCATAGTAACGTGAATGCATTGCGCCTGCCTTCTAGCTTGCTATTGGCTGTTTTGGAGATCCATGAGCAGTTTACCAAAATTGTACCTAACGTCATAAAACCCAATGTGCAGTTTTGTGTACACGGCACTGTCTGCGGGCAAGCAGGCGTTCACTAGCATATTATTGATGACGTGCCTGGCTTCATCTCTCACCGCGGGCACTCTACCTAAAACATTTAAATATTTGTAAACGAATGACTAAAACCAAAGCCAGGTGTGACTTTGAAATTTTGGCACTTTTAGACCTCATGGCATGCGGCTAAAACGCAACAAAAAAAATTAAAAAAAAATCAGCGAAGTCCTCTTCACCACCCACAACTTTTTATTACTATGACGAATTATATTTCAAAAAAAGTTTTCTTCGGCCCGCCCTACTTACCAACTATTGACTTAAATAGAAAAAAACATTTTGAAACATCTATATCATTTTTCAAGACCTATCTAATGATACCCCACACGCTTATGTGCACTGGATTTTTTTTCATCTCTCAGTTAAATGTTTGGAGTGCAATTCCTAATATTTTTACCTAATTTCACTACACCATTGTACAGCGGTATATAGAAGATACCTATCTTCCAAATTTCATCTATATAGTGCCAAAAGTCTCCTAGTAAAATGGCGATGACATACGAATGGACGGACAGTCGGACCGTTTTTGCCATTTGGCTATGGAACCCCAAAAATTACCAAATTCACAGAAAAGTATATAATATTAAAATATGATCAAAGTTTCAGCCAAGATGCTGGCCCTTTTCAATATCTATACAAAAATTATTTAAAATTAAATTTTTTATAAATCTTGAAAAGGGCAAACATCTTGGCTGAAATATTGATCATCTTTCAATATTATATACTTGGCTGTGAATTTGGTCATTTTCATTTTTTATTTTATTATAAATATTAATATCATTATTATTATTATGCAGAAAAATGTACAACCTTTCCCGATCCGAGAAAAATTTTCGGATCGGGAAAGACTTTATATTTTTCTGCATAATCATACACAGATCTTCATTTTTCATTAAATTATTATTATTCGTACAAAAACATTAAATCAAATAACAGATTCGTTTCAAAAACTAAAATACATCTTGTTTGTTGCGTAATTTATCGTTGTTAAATTTTTGAACATTTTACATTTGTCACTGAGTCAGTTTAAAAAGTTAAATAAAATATAAAAATAAATTGTTTTTATAAATGAATTATGACTCGATTTTAAATCCAAACAAATATTTTGAATTATTTTATACACATATTTACAAGTAAACAAACACAGCATTGTCAACATAGATGATAAATGATATTAGGTTTCATCTATATGCAGAAATATTTGACATTATTCTGTAACACTGAGTGCTAACAATTGAACCATAACACAAAAACGGGGCCTTTCGTCTCCGCAGAAAATTCATAATTTTTAGGTTTGAGATTAGCCGGGCCTGTAGGGATGCGGTTTTCCATGCGTCTATTACAAACCCTCAGCTTCCGTATATTACAAACCCTCAGCTTCCAGTCCCCAGGTTCTAATCCGAAAACTGATGAAAGTATCAATTGAATTGTCATTATATTTTACAACTGTAAACTGTAAATCCTGTGATTGTTGCTTTTTAGGCATTGCAAAATTCTTGATTGCAGAGAGTAATTAAAAAAATGAAATTGTTAATCATTTGACTGCCAAATATTGCATTAATTACATCTTCATATTTTTATTAATAGCTTTTAAATTATGTCAACTCTATGATACTATATTTGTTTACTAAATATTTTGTGTAAGTTTATTTAAAAAAATATCCCGTTTATGTTATTAAATAAATATATAAATTTGTTAATGTTACTTATTTTTATTTAAAAGAATCATAACACATGCTTTTATTACAGTTTTTGTGAAGCAGGTAAATATTTGTCAAAATTTTATTAATATATTAAAACACGTTCTATTGATTTTTTTTATATAACAATAATTGATTCGCCCACACTGTTATCACACTGTGTAAGCGAAATAATTGTTATAATATGCCTATTAACAAAAAATTCACAGATTTCGCAATCCTTGCAACCATCGAGGACATTGGAAATGATAACAGCATATATGAAACATAATTAACCGTTTATTATACACACAATATTTATCAATGCACTGTTTAGTTTTGTCAGGAATAACCCTATTATTCTTCTGTTATATACGCGTTCAATTTGGCTTGATTACTTAACTTTTAAATGGATTTTTCTACAGTATTTATTAACATTTGCTCAAAAATAACACCGCAGATCGTCGCAAATACCTCTCAATTAACTAGACATGATATAAAACACATTTCGAAAAAATTGCACTTGTTCAATTTTGCATGATTGCTCCTCACTTGATCGCGACACCGTTGTCTTTTGGCCTTGAACGAAAACTCGTAACTCTGCCCCCATATACGAACATAAACATTTCCAATGTTAATAATATTTATGAAATGACGACCGATTCTATTATATAAAAGAATTTATCAATCAGAAAATCCAGATAAATAGGTTCATGTTGAGTAGCTCCCTTATTTCATTAATATAAAATGATATTAAAGTTAAAAATAAATAATGGATAAGAATTTTAGTATCGAGTTTATTGTGATATAAAATCCTTAAACGAATACTTACTATTTGAGAAATGATGAATAATGGAGCAACGGCCTGATAGTAAATAAAAAGCGTTGATAATATATTATCTTCAAACACGTTTTGTGTAGTTTTTATTGATGAGATTTTATTTACAGTTTACTACTCGTATTTTTAAGTTATTAATAAAATGAATGGCGGTCTATTATGCTTAATTTATGTACTAAAGCGCTTTTTATGAACAGTAAAAATATTTTATTGACTTGTTTAACTAAAAACAAACTAAGATCTATAAAAATTTGTGATCAGATAAAAAGCTGAAAAAATATTGACTATATTTTAATACATGAATGGCAACGCAATAGCACTCATGAAGCGATTTTCAAATGATATAAATAAGTCGGTTTGGTTTAAATATTCATATTTATAAATTCAATACTAAAATATTAATAAATAATATTAGAACCTCTCTCTGTGTGTTTTCTTAGTGATTTTTCGGAGTTTTTCGGGATTTTGTATATCTAAATAGAAAAACGTGCTTACAGAATGTTTAGTTTGTGTCTGTATATCTGTCTGTACAAGAAACACTCTCAATAGGTCGTCAAACATAAAGTATATAGGGTAGCTTTCAGGGTTCCATACCCAAAGAGTGACCCTATTATTCTCATTATGTATGTCTGCCACAGCCTTTTAACAGCTCTACAGCAATAAGTATAATAATCAAAAAGACAATTATTGTGTAAGTAGTTGACCCAAACCAAGACAAATGTAATTTTTCGCGTAGGCTTCCGTGTATCGAAAAGGAAGTAAAAATTACATTTTTTAAGATAGCTGTGTGGGATATCTATGAGTAGGTCATTTTGATTCTCGAGTGAACATAGGTTCTATTTTTTACTTCCCACCTCTACTATGGTAGGGAAGTAATGGATTTAGTCCGAAAAAAATATTTCCAGATTTTAACAGAACTTTACGTTTTGAGACCCTAGCAATCGTTTAAGATCATTTTCTGACTGATGTCTGTATGTGTGTGTGTGTGTGTGTATGTGGTCAATTTTTCGCCTTCGATATCTTAAGAACGGAACAACATACGGCCATGCCGATTGTTCTATTGTGTTTATCAGCCTTTAACTTAGACCTGATTAGATTTTAAGTCAAATCGGTTCAGTGGATCCTGAGATATTCAAAAAAAACGTTCTCAATGTTACGTATTAACATAGGTAAAAAAAAATATAAATGAATTCTAGATGTTATAATATGAAAAAAATGTAAATATTTTTTTTCTCTAAAATGTATAGTTTTCGAGAAAAAAAATATTTTACTAAAAAAAAAATAAAAATTGTACGTAAATCAAGTTAACCATGATTTTTGCTATATTAACCTAGCCATCAGTAGATCACCAAACAAAAAAGAGGGCCATGCTTTTTTCAAAGAATAAAAATTAAATTGTGTTTTAAAGACCACCAACAGCTAAGGTTATTTGGGCCTAGTCAAAGAATAACAAAAAAGAGTGTTTATTTTTTGCAAATATTTACTAGGTGGGAAGTATAGGACTGGTCATCAGTCGAATTTTTTTAGTTACGAAACTATGAGTTCAAAAAAAATTTATTAGTGTACACTAATTAAAGTTTAAACTGTTGTAGTTCCAACTAAATTAAATAGGACTTATGTTCATATAACATACATTTTTTACTCCAAATGACCTTCCGAACGATCTATACAAATTTCAAAGGAAATTATTGAATTCATATTTAGCGAAATGAAGAACCAAAAAATTAGAATTTTTACACCCTGTATCTCAGGAATTGTTTATTTCTGGATGTGTGTTTATATGAGCTTTTTTCTTGCCTTAGTGTATATAGAAATCATAACTCAAAATTTGGAGATTCCACTAAAAAAAGTTGCCAAGTTGTTCTAAATACTGTGATAGTCCCACCTCAAGGTTCCGCCATCCGATCAACACCAATACGCGATAAATCAATTAAAAGGATCAATTTTTGAATCAATTCATTCGATTTAGTTACCTATTTAGTGATTGTAAATATAACATTTTATATAAATCATCATTAGTCCGGATGTTTACTCCTTAAATTCAGTTTTCCAAGGCATATTTCAAACGTAATATACCGCAGAGTTCAACACGACGAGATTCAGTGCCCGCCCCGGGTCTACACAGTCGCAGTATTCGAAGTTTTACTGTAAAACTTATAATGATATATCTTATTAAAAATAATGATGTAAACAACTCTCTTATTAATTTTTTTTTGTTCAAATAAGAAAAATAAAATTGTGTCTTTATGTTTTGTTTCTGTTAATAATATATAAGAGAAAATCTGATACCAGTCTGAAGAATTATAGAAAAAAAAATTTTTGTATTATAAGTTTTTTTCTTCCAGTGAATTTTATGTAGTGTATACTGTATAGGTATTTATGCATGTACAGAAATTGCTTGCAGTCACTTTTATATCATTCAAAAGCGATCTTTTATAAAAAGTAAAATATAATAAACTTTATTTTTTGACCTATTTTTTTTTTGATCTATAAATTAAATTTTCGAAAACCCTCGACTATGAAGAGATTCTAAAAAAAAACTTTTTAACAAAAAAAAAACCTCCTTCAAAAAGCCACTAAAAAGAGGAAAATAATGAAATTTTGAGGTCTGCGCCAATTTAATAAAATATGAAGTCGATTAAAAAGTATAGTATAGTGATTAATATCTTCTTTTTAACCAGCTTCATATTTTATTAAATTGGCGCAAACCTCAAAATTTCATTATTTCCTCTTTTTAGTGGCTTTTTGAAGGAGGTTTTTTTTTTGTTGTAATTGTATTTTAAAGACCACCACCAGCTAAGGTTATTTGGGCCTAGCACCAATTCATATTTTCAATTCATTATTTTTTTTGTTAAAAAGTTTTTTATTTTTTACTTTTTAGTGTCAAAAAGTGACATTTACCTTAAAGGAATCACACGCCGTTACTCACTTTTAATAAACCGACTTTCTTACGCTGTCTGATGTGTCAAAAAGTGACATTTACCTTAAGGAATCACACGCCGTTACTAACTTTTAATAAAATCAGCCGAACTACTGAACCGATTTTGATGAAATTTATATGGGACCAATCTGAAAGTATATCCTTTCAAATAAAAAAAAATTTCCAAATCGGTTTAAAAATGACGGAGTTCTAAGGTAACAAACATAAAAAAAAATACAACTGAATTGAGAACCACCTCCTTTTTTTGAAGTCGGCTAAAAAATATATTTTTAACACGCTTATATTTATCTTTTTATTGTGTTGAGTTAGAAACTTGATTTTTTTACAGGATTATGGGGTCATAGACCTTGGTATTTGATATTAATTTCATCTTGATATCTCCTGCCGTTCCTGAGAAAAAGGGTCTTGACGGACGGACGGACAGGCAAACAGGCAGACAGATGGAAAATGATCCTATAAGGGTTTCGTTTTTTCATTGTGAGGTACGGAACCCTAAAGATTAATGTAATAAAACGGCCCTGTAGAAGTAAAAGGGACAACGGACATTCACGAATCACGAACGTTTTGGTTTTAGAGACATATTCTCCCGTCTAAATAAGTTTCAGAATATCCTAAAAATCCGTAGGACAACAAAATTACATACAGAAGTCCTGCTACAGTTTTATTTAGACGTATTTGATATTCAAATATTTTTACAATTATTACCACGTGTGTATTATTGTATAGTATTTTGATATTTTCATTGTTATTATTCATTTATTAATCTTTTTATAATTCGGCGTTTATGATATTCCCATTCGGCATCTGCTGTGATTCAGAATTATCCTGTATCTTTCCAGTAATCCGGCAATTCCGATAACCCGGCGGTGCCATGGAACGGGAAGAATGTGATTCAACTATATTTACTTTTATAAAAAATATTAAATTGAAAATATGAATCGGTGCAAGGCCCAAATAGCTTTAGCGGTTGGTGGCCGTTAAAACAAAAAAAAACATACTGATTAGATTAGACTATAGACTATTAATAGACGCTCGACAGCTGAGATTATTACCGTCTATACTTTTATAATGAACACACTGTATAACAAGGTAGGTACATAATGTCGCGTTACACTTTAACAAAAGAAGTTACTAACCTGTTTATTATGGAAGTCAATGTTGGTTCGCACTGTGCGATGATGGATGGGCTGCAGAGGACGCGCATTATTCCCCAATGGCGCTTTGGGAGCATCCTCCGAACCCTGCATTAGCTTTCGTAAAGCATACAGCTGCAACAAAAATAAGCACCTATAGAATTAATGAGCTTTTATTATAATTAAGAAAAAAAAACTAATGCAACTCCGTTACATTTAGTGAGTAGATTTATAGGTTTCTTTCTCGATAATGAGGCGCCTGTATAATATTTTACAATAAAAATAATAAATTCGTTTAATATTACTCGAATAGAAAATAAATCGAAACAAAAAGTAAGTTTTAAGACAACTAATTGGAGAAAAGCTCCTTTAAATCTCGTTTTGTCTTATATTTTATAAAATAACTTATTGGAACTGTACTTATCTTCTTATAGAATCTAGAGGATGTATCATTTTATATTTATGACTTTCTTTTGTATTTTTACGAAAAAACTGGTTTATTTAATTTTTTATACATCGAATCTAAGGGATAACATAGTCAGTGATCGAATGGTCCGGCAGTAAAACCTGACGGTTTTGTAAATGGGATAAATAAATGAGGTTATGAATTTTTTTCATAATTTTTTTTTATAAAGAGAAAAAGTGAAAATTTATATTCGGTATCAAAAAAGTAGAAAAAAGTTGATCTCGCTCTGAGGTGACATAGAATGGCCGATACGTTCACCTGACTTATCTCCTAGTGATTTTTATCTGTGGGGTTATCTCAAGGGAAAAGTTTATCTCGACAAACCAAGAAATTTGGATCAACATTCGGCGAGAAATTCGTGAGATCCCACGCCAAACATTGGAGAGAGTCATGACGAACTTTTCCCAGAGACTGTAGAGAAATTTGTGGTCAACATTTGAGCGACATATTTTTTACTTCATGATGTATTTTTCTACTTTTTTGATACTGAATGTAAATTTCCACTCTTCCTCTTTACAATAAAAAAAATTATGAAAAAATTTCAAAAACTCATATATTTATCCCATTTACAAAACCATCAAGTTTCACTGAAATAATTTAATAATAATAACGTTTATAAAGCTAATAATATATTCGTTTTACCAGGGTGCTGATTCGTTTTGCGGGTAATAGGGATTTAACCCGTAAAATCAAACTTTTGCGATTTCCTGCCTACCTAATTATTTTAGGAAAAATATCTTTGAATAAAAGCTTTAGAACATAAAATTCTGTACCATTAATTTTGCATGCTTTGTAACGCCAGAAATTTGATATGAAAATGTCAAAATTACCTCAAAAACAGATATCGATAGCCATGGAACTTGAACAAAATGATGACGTTTTAGCTGTCAGAATAATTTTTAATCATTTTGTTCAAGTTCTATGGCTATCGCTATCTGTTTTTGAAGTAATTTTGACATTTTCATATCAAATTTCTGCCGTCACAAAGCATGCAAAATTAATTTTGTTTAATGATTTAGATTCAGAATTTTATGTTCTAAAACTTTTATTCGAAGATATTTTTCTTAAAATAATTAGGGAAGCAGGAAATTGCAAAAGTTTGATTTTACGGGTTAAATCCCTATTACCCGCAAAACGATTCAGCATCCAGTATAGTTGAATGAATGAATTGTAAATTATAGACGCCCGACAACTGTCCAGTATAGTTAATAACGAACGTAATTAACACATAAATTTTCAAAAACATCTTTTTGTAATACGCGCACTGAAAGTGCAACATTACATACTTGTTTTCGAGGAAGAAAGTTGGCTTTTGCATGCCAGTGACATTTGATATGGTTAGTTGTAGTCTTTACTGATACAATCAAGTTGCAACTAAATTCATGCGTTACATTTACAAACAAATAAACGCACGCTGGATCATTATACATATTAATTACATACATACTAAACTGACTAATATGAATAATTACTTACCATTTGATTGCTAATATAAATAGGCCTGTTCATTATTATCCAGACCGTCGTCTCCCAGCAACCTGGATGCGTAGTAGAGCCTTCATAGGTCATGAAATGATCTGTTTCTGGAAGAAGGTTCCGCAATGATAGATGATGGATCTCTATCGATTGACCTGAAACAACCAGAAAACTAATGTAAAGATTCACAAAAAATAATCATAAAAATAGGTCGTGCAGTTTCTGAAAAAATCGCGCGCATACAAATATAGGTACAAGGGATTTTAATTATTTATTGTAGAATTGAATTGTAGATTATAGACGCGTCGACATCTGAGGTCATTAGCGTCTTTCAACAACACAGTAATTAACAACTAACTTAAAACTAAATAATATCACAAAACATTCATGAGCGCAGGTGGGATTCAAACCCACGGCAGTCCAGTCTAAAGGTTGCGGCGCCAAGCATGCTAACCACTAGTCTATACTGCCCTCAGGTACAAGGGAAACACAGAACCTCTTTTTTTTGAAGTCGGTTAAAAATAGATTTTTCTCATTTTTGAGAAAGCATCCGCCATTATCGACCTGACCGGTGGTAAATTCGAAATGTAAACCATAAATGTTTTACAATTTCGCATCATACATTTCTTAGAACTAAGCCATATTCCGTTAAAGTGTAGGTATATGAACAAATATGTTCATCAAAGTGAATTGTATTTTATGGAAAGGTGTAAAAATATATCATCGGAAAAACGGTAAAGTTGACGTAAAGCTATTTTATAAATCAACAGATGAAACAGTTTTACTGGAGGTACGCGAAGACTGCGAGAAGTACCTACCTACAGCATATATATCTACATTCTACATTTCTACATAGGATATAACGTGGCACGGTAGAGTGCAGGAAACATTACATAGGTTGCCTTGCAGTCTCGTGCACTCGTCTACACTCAACAGATAAAAAAATGAGCACTATTCTGCGATGGTGTCATAGAATTCATAATTTTGTAACAAAATTCACAGATTTCGCAATCCTTGCAACCATCGAGGACATTGGAAATGATAACAGCATATATGAAACATAATTAACTGTTTATTATACACACAATATTTATCAATGCACTGTTTAGTTTTGTCAGGAATAACCCTATTATTCTTCTGCTATATACGCGTTCACTTTTGCTTGATTACTTAACTTTTAAATGGATTTTTCTACAGTATTTATTAACATTTGCTTAAAAATAACACCGCAGATCGTCGCAAATACCTCTCAATTAACTAGACATGATATAAAACACATTTCGAAAAAATTGCACTTGTTCAATTTTGCATGATTGCTCCTCACTTGATCGCGACACCGTTGTCTTTTGGCCTTGAACGAAAACTCGTAACTCTGCCCCCATATACGAACATAAACATTTTCAATGTTAAAACTGTTTTATTACGCGGGTGGAAAAAAATATTTATTTGAATAATTAAAAATGTAAACAACAATATACAATAATTCGTAACAATGAAAAGTCAATTTCAACAGTCAACATTGTTTATAATAATTATAAACACTTAACAAATACAATGATTATTTATTTTATATCAAGTATGTTCACGGAATACTGTCTGATCACGACGCTGATTGTAGACTGCTCTCTCCTTGTCGATTCATCATCGTTTATATACCTGAAGCACAATGTTTCTCGATTTTTCTAGTATTAACTATATTCTTCGCGCGGTTACCAACAACAAACACATTTCTCGGAATTCATTTGTGACCTGACTTTCTAGTGATTTCTGCTCAAGGCAGTGGAGTAACTTCTGGGGTTTTTTTGCTACACATTGTTACTTGTTCTCGATGCTTCCACCGTCGCCAGCGGCGCATCATATGGGGTTTTGCTACAATATCTTTGATTATAACGGATATATGAAAGTAAAGTGCACAAAAGATCAAACATTTTACGATTGAAATAGGTATTCATAATTTTAATGTTTGCATAAAAAATGAAATACACAAAACTTTCTCTTCCCTCACTACTTGACTCGATTAGAAAAGAAAAGTTAAGTATTAATTGGAAAAAGTTAAATTCATGACTTAGGAAGTCCGCGATAATTCGCATAATGCTTTTCAGATTTCCAAACAGCTGCAGTCATTTCGGTTTATCTACTTGTCTTATGTTCAATTTCTGGTCCGACTTTGGAAATAGATTTAAGTAGTTTTAGTATTGAATTTCACTATGGTTTCCATGGTAATTATTCTTGCAGATCGATCTGATAACAAAATCACGGATTGTTTGTTTATTAATCGATTCGAATTTTTTTAAGAATTTTTCTACTCGATCGGTACTTGATTTTTCGAATACTCGCACACCCCTTACCAATATTGTCTTGGCGATTGTGTCGGATCAAAATGACGTTAACACGCCTCGATTGACACCCTTACGAAGTCGATATAATTTTTTATTCGCGAGATATTGTGTAAAATCTACTTTTTTGGAGTTTATTTGGTTATAAGAAAAAATAACGGCTAAACCGATTTTGAAAACATTTCTTTCACATCATATTTACGTTAATACGCGTCGATTGGCACCCTAACGTAGTCGATACCATTTTTCATTCTCGAGATTTCGTCTTAGAAAGAAATGATAACATACGTACACACACACACAGACAGACAGACATCTTTCTAAAAATAGTGTAGTGACTTTGAAAAATAAAAATTTGTTATACATTTTGATTTCGATTTTCGGACCCATTACAATAACTTCCAATGGAAAGTTAAAAATACAAATATTTAGTTGTTGACGGCGCGGAATTTTCTCGCCTCGTGTATGGAGGGGTACCGTGGCCAACTGAAACCTCCTAAATACATAATTCATACGCTTCACATTTTGATATATATGTGCGATGTTGGAAAGCGACGGGCAAATATTACGGAAACGATACATCGATGGTCACGGGTTCGATTCGGAACATGTGACGCATACATACAACTCTACTACATCAAATTGATCAAGCTCAATTCGTATATGAACTCTGTTCGCAACTGATTTAGCCAAATAATCACGGACGCTATAAAATGGTAAGAAAACGGATATCAAAATTGTATTCAAAACTAGCGGCCCAGTCCGGCTTCGCCCGGGTGCTATGAATTTATGATTTATTAATATATTACTTGTTACGCTCGTTCGCTCGAATTTTATTTATACACTACTCATTCGCTTCGCTTGAATTTTATTAATACATTACTCACTCGCTTCGCTCGAATATTATTAATACATTTCTCACTCGCTATGCTATTTCACCCGAATTTTATTAATACACTGCTCACTCGCTTCGCTCGTTCGCTTGAATATTATTAATACATACATTACTCACACGCTTCGCTCGTTCGCCTGAATATTATTAATACATTTCTCACTCTCTATACGCTCGTTCGCTCGAATTTTATTAATACACTACTCACTCGCTTCGCTCGATCGCTTGAATATTATTAATACATTTCTCACTCGCTACGCTCGTTCGCTCGAACGCCATTTATTAAAAGTAATCCGAAGTGGCGATTCCTATACAAAATTACTAATTTTGAATTTTTCGACTTTTCAGCTGTTCTTTTGGGTTTTCCCAATTTTTTTTTAAACCACCTCTGTATTAGAGCAAACAAAATAAAAAAAAATTCAAATCGGTCAAGTCGTTTTTGAGTTTTAGCGAAACTAACGAACAGCAATTGATTTTTATTATATAGATTATAGATGCTATGTAATTTTATTCCTTCACTGCTGTCTTAGTCTTAAAATACGTGATCATTTTTTAGGATTGATGCAATCTTTGTATTTTGAAAAATGATTATCTTTAAATTTAACCATTTTTGTTATATTTAAATCTAAAATCTTGTTTTCTGCACTGCGAAATTGAAATTGATATATTTCGTAATAAAAGTTACATCGAATAAAATTGAATTGTTTGGTGTTACAATTCCAAAAATGTAGTTTTAAAATTATTTTAGTTGTCTGACGCTATGCACATATATCATGAAAATGAGTATATAAAATGTTTCTTTTTCTTGTTTTGAAAAGAAAAGTCGCGAGACATGTAAAAGTACCTACATTGTGTAAGCAGAGTTGCAGATTTTCACAAAACTAACATTTGAAATATATTATACACATACATATACGTCTGTGACTCCGTGGACACAAAAGTGTGCTTGGTGGCAATACTGGCACGGCACGGTAGACATGTTCTGTCTAGTGACTAAAGACCATTGCATTGCAACTATTAAATACAATTATTATTAAGAAAATAGTTATTGTGTCATTAAAAATATTCCAGTCAGTTGGGCGACGGGACCATTCTAACTCAAAAATAATATATTTTAATATAATAAATATTTACATGACACTTGCTTTCCGTTTCCATGATGGATACTTATGACTACATAATATAAAAAATAGGTAAAAAAACTTTTAAGATAAACGCTTTTATTTTAAATCATTAGCTGTACAAAAACTAGAAAACAATTAGGACACAAACCAAGGGATACATTGTGTCGCTGCGTCAGCGGAATAAGTAATAAAAACGTAGGGCGGATTTGAAATATTTCTGTTGGGCTTGTAAACACACTTTTCTAGACAAGCCGTTCTTATTTAATAATTATACAGTCGTTATACAGATTTTTATGCGCCCCCACGTTTTTATTACTTATTCCTTTGACGCAGCGACACAAAGTGCCTCTTGGTTTGTGTCCTAATTATTTTCTTGTTTTTGGTACAGCTGATGATTTAAAATAAAACCGTTTAACTTATAAGTTTTTTTACCTATTTTTATTTTCAGGCTTTTAGTTTGATTTGTGGCCCATATCATTATGCAAACTCCTCATCCTTTCAACTGTCCACCTCCTGATTTCATCACCGGACCCTAGTTACCAAGTTGAAATTATCATAATATTGTATTGTCACGGGAACCCAATGTGTGTGCAAAGTTTCATAAGAATCGGTTAAGTAGAAGTAGTTGAAAAAGCTGTCGCAAGATTTGAAACAAAGATAGTAACAAACAAACAATCAAAGAAATATACGGGGTCCACCCAAATAAAACCGTTTAAAAAATTAACCAAAGCTGAAAAATAATCATGATTTCTTTTTTTTAAACAATTTAGATTAATTATTCTCATTTTTGAAGCTAATTAATAAAATTAAGGCCATAATAATATATAGAATTTATAATGCGAAACAATGGCACATAAAGATCTTTTTGTAGGACAATTCATAATAAAAAAAATTAAGAATGGCTATCTACTTTATCGAGAGAAAAATGGACTTATAAACAGATAAATATAATAGGGCGTACATATTTAATCTGCGAATGATTTATAAAACACGAAAAACTATAATCAGCATGGTAGACTTAAGTATGCGCATAAAAATATATAATTTAACCACTGACGTTTCTGTATTCTTCTATGACATTAATTTCAGTAAAATGACTTTAAATTATCAACAATTCTCAAAATTTTAAGCACGATTTTCAATTTTGGGTCAAAGCAATGTTAAAATTGCAACTTCCAATCTTATCCCGTTTACGAGCTAGAAGGTTTTGACAAACCGACGGACAGACATTGTGGCTCCGTTGGGTTCGAAACCCTAAAAGCTCTAAACCCAGCGATGTAGCTTAGTGGTACAGCACTAGACTCGCATTGGGAAGGTACTGGATTCGAATCCCGGCGGGGGAAGATGTGGCTAGGACTTTTTCCTACTGCCTCACGCCGAGAAACGGTAATTCCTGTACCGGCCATCTTGTTTGAGGTTTTCCATGGTTTCCCTCAATAATTCCAGATGAATATCGAGATGCATGGTTCCTTATTCAAGGCCATGGCCGAATAAGTCACAATATGGATTCCGAAAAAACAGCTCAACTACAAGTGCCGTATTACAGTTAGTTAGCTACATACTTGAAAATCTCGAAGATCACAAAATGGCATATAATATCAGTGTTGATTTGAGTAAAGCATTTGATTGCGTTTCATATGAATTTCTAATTCAAAAACTAAAATATTATGGACTACGAGGCTTTGCATCAGAACTCATCTGCTCGTACCTTACTAACAGATGCCAAAGAGTTTTTATAAATGGCAAATATAGTGAAAACAGGTCAATAACAAGAGGAGTGCCACAGCGCAGTATACTAGGGCCGCTACTTTTCCTAATCTATATAAATGACTTACCAATAAATATGCCTTGTAAATCGATTCTATATGCGGACGATACGTCTTTTATATGCAATATTAACCATGTAAATGAAGTGGGAAACAAAAAAACTGAAATTTTAAATGTCGCACAACAATGGTTTTCAGCAAATGAGCTTCAGCTCAATGAAAGCAAAACGTTTCACCTTCTTTTCTCAAACGATTATGCTAATGAATTTAGAAATGCTAAAATATTAGGCATATATTTGGACACCAGACTGAACTGGACGAAACATGTAGATTATGTATGTGAGAAACTTAGTAAAACACTATATGCACTAAGAAAAATCAAAGAATCTACAATCAATGTAAGCACTATCATCACTGCGTACTACGGGCTATTCCACAGTGTAATGACATATGGTCTTATTATATGGGGCAATGTCAAATACGCAAATAAGGTTTTTATATTACAGAAAAAGGCCATAAGAATTATAGTAAACGCTTCGAGCAGGGAACACTGCAAGTCCCATTTTATTAATTTAAAAATAATGTCCTTTTACTCACTTGTTTTATACCAACAACTGATATATATTCACACTAATTTAGACGAATTTGAAACTAATGAAGAAACACACAGCTATGAAACGCGATTCAAATCAGATATTAAAATACCTCACCATAGACTAAAAAAATCGGAACAATACATATTCGCAATCCATCAATATAACAGTTTGCCACAAGATATTAAAAAATTGAACCTAACTAGTTTCTCGAAAAAAATTAAAAGGACATTGGTACTTAAATGCATTTACACATTAGATGAGGTCGTGGAATGGAGTACTTAACATTAAGTTTTAACTGAACCTTATTAATAACATTAGTGAATTGTTCTGTGAATTTTATTGTAAATTTTATTGTAACTTTTATTTGTAACTTTTTATTGTAACTTTTTCATGAGTTTGTACATTCCTTAGGAATGATCTCTGTATTGACAATGGCATTGTAATTTTTTTATTTACGTATAGCCAAATAAAATTATTATTATTATTATTATTATACCTGTCAAACTCCTATGCTCCCAAAGTTGCCTACCTTATCCTAATTTCCTATAATTGCTCCATTCGCACATTGCTAATAAAAAAAAAGTTGAAGTTTAAAATATGTAGAAAACAACGGGAAGTGGTAAAATGGAAAATAGCAATGGTGCGAATGGCGTCTGTTATGACATAATGTCGAGAAACGGACGTTAAACGCATTATTATTATTATTATAACCCTAAAAGCTCTATCATGAAATCATGTGTTGTCTATGGATATTCTGCACTAAAGTTCGGGTGTAAGGCGTACAGGGCAGGGCAGTCGTTATACGGTTACAGTCTGCTGTGACTGCTTGCTTGCAGGCAGCAGGACAAATGCTCCGAGGTCCTGCATTCGACCAGTCGACCAGGACTCTGCTGTCTACTCACTCGTACACTATTTCTCTCTTTGTTTGTGTATGTTTTATATGTGTGCGTAAGTCGTTCTGTATATGAATACAGTCTGTACTATATAAAGAATACAGTAATACAGAACCAAGGATCTTCTAGCTTCTATTTCCCACCACACACATACACTCTTATATAATACAAATGCGTATTATTTTGTGACGTATACAAGGTGTCATTTATGCCGGCTTGCACTAGAAAATCTGGGCTGATACTGATCTTAGATTTTGACCGTAGACAAACTTTCAGTTTTTCTAGACGTAGAAATAGTGCTATAGAACATTAGATTCTGTTCATAGAAAAACAAATTATAGATTTACACAAAATATATACATTTTGCAAGCTAAATTTTTACAAAAACAAGCCGTGAGGTGGGTCGTTTATTAAGACTAAAGTGCGACCCTTGAGGTCCACACGACGAACTTCCCAGTTTGATAAATATTTAATAATAATAATTAAATTAGATATTACACAGAAAAGTAATCATTTAAATATAATTATTATTTATTTTTAACAATAATTAAAAAAAAAACGGCCGAACCGATTTTTATAAAATTTATGTCGGATCAAAATGACGTTAACACGTCTCGATTGACACCATTACGAAGTCGATATATTTTTTTATTCGCGAGATATTGTGTAAAATCTACTTTTTTGGAGTCTATTTGGTTATGAAAAAAGAACGGCTGAACCGATTTTGAAAAAATTCTTTCAGATCATATTTACGTTAATACGCGTCGATTGGCACCTTAATGTAGTCGGTATCATTTTTCATTCTCGAGATTTCGTCTTAGAAAGAAATAGTCACATACGTACGTACACACATACATACTGTCAGCACTCGTCTGTAATATAGCCCATAACACGTCATCTAGATATACAATCTACTATTACCTACAACATCTATGCTCGTCTGCAAAAAGGACAATGGTACATAACTTCGAGACGCGGTACCGGTGCTTTGACCATAATTTTATGAATGATAAATTATTATGGTAACAAACAGGAATCTTGCCTTAACCCGAGTGTATAGTCGGATAAAAAGTACTACCAACAAATAGTGTACCAATTTTCATCAAAGTCGATCAAGCCGATCTCGAATGATGCTGGTAAAAACGGACAGACGGAAAAGAATCTAGAAACACATTTTTACCTTCTATAGGTATTATATAAAATATTCAAATACTAAATTACAAACAGAGGTCCCGTTACAGTTTTGTATATCTGATTTCGAAATTTTGTTTTTCCTCTAAATAGTACTGACTGTTTAGAGAAGCGGTTCCCAACCCATGGGCCGCGGGTAGCGTGTTACTGGGCCGTGGGCCGCGGGTAGCGTGTTACTGGGCCGTGGACGCTGGTCGAGAGTCGCCAAGATAAATATTATCGGAGCTTCAGGGGTAGAGATGGGAACAATCGAGTGTGTGTGTTTATAGTTTTTAATTTGTATATTTAGTTAGTGGGCCTCAAATTTTTTTTACAAAATTTAGTGATCTGCACAATGAAAAAGATTGGGAATCGCTGGTTTAGAGTATAGGAATTAGGAACAAAATTTCGAATCCAAATTACGTACCGAAGTAAACATTAATTAAATTACAACAGTGCAATAAAATAAAGTCAAAGAAAACACGCTGTATATTTATTTTTTGCCGGCTGCTTGGCTACACATCAGACAAGCTGCTTGAGAACAAATTTTTATTATTCATTTTCTCCCGCTTTTCCGACATAAAGAACAATTTGTTAGCAAAGGCTTGGGCCTAAGGCAGACGATATTTTTCACTCTCTTTCTGTGAAAAGAATGAATAAAAAAGGTTATATATATTATGTATATAGTTTTGTTTCTTTATATGTGTCACAGAGAAATCACTCAAAACTCACATGATTTATATACTGCCCGGTAATATTGCTCAGAGACTAAGATTAATCGACGATAAAGTAGTTATCTGTTCACTCTGCACTGCGGATATAATACGGACACAAACATCACAGGCTTTCTTTCTGTTGCCAGAAAGCACTTAGAGTTGCCATCTATAAATACAGACAGTGTGTGATTCGGAATTATTATTACTAAAGGACGTGTCGTTTATCATCAGAACTAAATGTATCTCCGATTTATAAAACTTTACAGGAATGATAATAACCTTTCCTATTGAATCTTTGAAAAAGTTAACAATCAACATAGCCATTGCCCATTTACTATATTTGAAGCTTGAATGTCGAATCACAGACTCTAATGACCTCTGTTGTCAAGCGTCTATAATTCGCAATTCATTCCTTCATTGAATGTCGAATCACTTTACCGCTGAGAAATATTCTGTAACAATCTACCTTATTTTCGCGAAAGAGTTTAACAGTATATTTTTTATGTGTGCAAACTAAAAACTAGTGATGGGACTCGAGTGAGATTTTTTCACTCGAGTCACTCGCCTGTACAAAACGAGTCACTCGAATGCCACTCGAGTCAAGATAAGACTCGAGTGACAATGTAACTCGAGTCATTTTTTTGCATACAGGCAGGTCATAATAATGAGTAACCACTAACCACATTCAGTGTAGCTCTCACTCATTTTAAACACGAACTATTAGCAAACAGCTTTACAGTTTACACAAACATTTCATAAATAAAACAACTCAAACTATGTACTGAATTTTAAATGAAAGATTAAGGCATGTATATTGTATGTCATACATCGGCTAAGCATGTCTTAATTTGTACTTCTCATTCGAGTCACTACAGGCCATTCGAGTGTTCCGAGTCAACTCGCCAATCGAGAGGATCTAGCCGATTTGAGTCACTCGACGATTCGAGTCACTCCAAAGCCGAGTAAAAATAAATTTGACTCGAGTGCGAGTAAATAAAAGCCACTCGAGTCACTCGAGTGAAACACAATTCGAGTCCCATCACTACTAAAAACTACAATACCACATAATAATTGTCTATTATCTATTATTAATATAACATTTGGCCAATAAGATAGTTTTTTATTTATTTTTATTTAATCTAGTACACATTTGTGATTGACCTACTCTTCACTTTCGGTGTACACAGAGTAAAATAAATAATTGAATTAAATGGTTTCCATGTGCTAAAAAGTACTTTGAAAGTAGATTTTAGCGTAGTCA
The DNA here is from genome assembly GCA_039654895.1 of Mongoloraphidia duomilia. Classification (NCBI taxonomy): domain Eukaryota; kingdom Metazoa; phylum Arthropoda; class Insecta; order Raphidioptera; family Raphidiidae; genus Mongoloraphidia; species Mongoloraphidia duomilia. The sequence goes on along the minus strand of CM077524.1, from coordinate 41,642,202 downwards.
CACCAAAAATCTAGCATCAGTATCAGAGCATATTTTAAGGAAATTTCACTTGATAACGAAATAATATAATGTTTTCGCCCAACGAATTAATTTTTTCCATGAATATGAATCAACGTGCTATCAATGACACGAGAGATTATAAATGAACTGGACGATACAAATGCTTATTGTGGCGTTTTTTTTCTCTGCGACTTTTTTTTACACTGTTTATACATACGTATACTGTACATAAAACTTTACGGCATTTACTAGACATTTTATCAATTGGTGACAGGAACAATTATATGTACACCTTGTAAAAAAATTTTGTAAATAAATTAAATCAATAAATATTTTATATATATACAAATGCTGTCTGGTTTATATATTAAAATGTGATGTACTTAGACGCTAATGACGCCAATAATTGTTAAGCGTCTATAATCCACAACTTCTTTCTAAAATGTGCTCTGTTATCCATGAATTCAGTCATATTATCTGTGTTTCTCAAATTGTTTTTCTCAGGGTTCTCTTCTAATTAATTAATTAATTGTAGATTATAGACGTGTCGACAACTCAGGTCATTAGCGTCTTCAACACAACAAATAATCCATTTGTTAATTAGAATCCGCCAGCCGGCATACACAAACCGTCTGGTACGAGCTTAGGTCCCTGGGAGCGCTAATTCCCAAAGAACATTGGAATGCAATTTGCGATAGCAACCACATTCCAATGTCCCCCTGGGGAGTTCTCTTCTAAGTTTCGTTTCGTCTCAGCTAGGTACACTGTTTATTCATATTTTATGATCTTTATTCGTAATATTAATAAAATAATAATATCATATTGTCATTTTGGTATTTTATCATTCTGTTTATAAATTTTTATCGGAATCGTGGTCTGAGATCACGTAGTCTGATCACAATAAGGAAAATAGTAAGTATAAATACTTACTGTTTTTGTTCATTTGAATTTGATTATAATGAATAAACGGAATGGAGAGTAGAGGGGACAAAACATCAAGGTCGGATCTTGACAGGAAAGTAACACGTATTATTATACATTTGCACTCGCATACTGGTTGCCAGAGCGTTTGGTATGTAATTTTTTTTGTTATTAATGTATATTTTTGCCTTTACAATGAAGTATAGTGGTCGGAATTTACAGCAAATTTACACGTGTAAAGTAGCTAAATCAAGCAGCTAAAAAAAGTTTTTTGTGTTTAGTGTGCGTCTACATACATTTTAGAATTCTTGTTTAGTGTTAATTTTTAAATCTATAATCTATCTGAATTACAACCTAAATATTTGCGGAAAATGATCCTAATCTTCGAGGTTAACATTAACAATACATCAAAACAAGTCGTGACATAATATTATGTCCACAATTAACTCATATTATGTTGTATTTAATTATAAAACGGCTTGTTCCAGGATATTTGAGTTATTAATATTTAGTTATGATTATAACTTAAAAAAATAAATCCGCTCTCGCGTGAGGTGTGATTTAGTGTTGAAATAGGTATACAGGGTGTCCAAGACTTGCGTTGTGTTTTAGGGGAAGATAGAAAAAAAGTTTAAATACAAATGTTGTATAAATTTTAATGGTGTACCTATAACCTAAAAATATTTTCAATTACACAGCCTGTCCCATTTAAGCGTGGCAGATCAAAGTTATGTTTTTTTTAACCTAGCACCATGTTTTTATTTGTTTTTTCAATTCTGCACCTAAATGTGAAAATATGTAAGGGAAGCCATGCTCGAAAGTTCAGTAATTTTTGAGTTATTCAAGTTTTTTAGAAATTTTTGACACGTGCAGACCTTTACCTAAAATTCGACATAGCCAAAACAGAAACCTTTATCAAACTGACATTTTAAGGATCACTAGATCGTAGACGGGCAAATAAATGTATGTCCTAAAAAATAAATTTATTATACAGGGTGTTCAAAATAATGTACTTCTTTCAATCACGTGTCACTTTTGATTGTTAAATACAACGAGGTTATTTATTTGCTGGAATTGTATTCTTTAGGATATTTACTAGCACTTTTATTAAGGTTTCTCCGTACCTAAACCTAATATTTTAATTCGAAAATATTAGGTTTAGGTATGGATAACCCTTAATAAATGTGTTAGTAAATATCCTAAAGAATACAAATTAATTCCAGCACTGTGTGAGTAATTGGTAACTCAACCAGCCGGAAACTGGGAATTTCGGGTTCAAATCACGACAGTGGCTTCTGATTTTTTCCTTGTATATCTTAACAATTGTTTGACGTTTAACATCACGATGGCAGGTTGCCGACTGATTACGTTAAGAAAAGTATATATGCTTGTGGATTGGTTACAGTTGACTTAATAATTTATTATTATATATATTATTTTATTATTATTATTTAATAATATCCATCCCCTGTTTGGCCGCCATGTTTGTTGTGACCTGTGACATGGCTTAAAATGTGTATAAGCAGTTGTATACGATATAGCGTTTCTATTATCTTTTTATTTATTTATTGTAGATTATAGACGCGTCGACATCTAAGGTCATTAGCGTCTTTCAACTACACTAAATAACAACTAACTTAAAACTAAATAACATCACAAAACATCCATGAGCGCAGGTGGGATTCGAACCCACGGCAGTCCACTCTAGAGGTTGCGGCGCCAAGCACGCTACCATCTAGGCTATACTGCCCTCTCTATTATCTCTTAACTCAGTGGCTAAAATATACTATTTGCTCGACAGGGTTTGTTGGCATTGCGACTGGAGTTTTTATGATAACTCAAAACATGGTAGCTTGGTGTAATCTTGTAGAGGCTATTGAATTGGTTAACAGAGCTGTAGAAGAAGATAACAAAAGAAATTATGCTGAAGCACTGAGGTTTTACGAACATGGAATTGAGTATTTTTTATACGCAATTTTATGTAATTATAGAAAATCATATTTCGAAGTGTACTTTCCGTTCTGCGATTGAAAAATAAATCATTTTTGTTTTATAGATGAGGCGGAGGGAGATAAAGGTAAAGATATAATTCGTATCAAGTGTATGGAGTACTTGGAGAGAGCTTACGATCTTAAAGAATACTTGAACAATGAAAAGGAAGACTATGAGTACGTATAACCTTCACTTTTAGATTACATTAGGTGTGTAATTTTGCAGCACACACATATGATCCACTTATTCCATTTTCAGTGTTCCGTAGGTACCCAAATCGGCAAAACGGAACACTTATGGAATAAATTGGTTGAGGCTTTCGCGGCCAGTTGATGAGCTGGTGTTGTCCTGATTCGGGTCTATAGGCCGTCGTTGGTTGGAATTGCTTCCTAACGTTTCGCTAGCACGAGTACATCCAGCATCGGAAATGGAAGGACCTCTGAAGAAGCTCGCCACTCGTGCTATCGAAACGTTAGGAAGCAATTTCAACCAACGACGGCCTATAGACCCGAATCAGGACAACACCAACTTATGGAATAACCTCGGTGTTTTTGTCACAGGCATTTTTCTCAGAGACCGTTTAATATAGACAGTTGAATTTTGGCACAGTTGTAGGAAGTGGTGGTCCAAATACAGACGCGAAGTAAGAAAAGTTGAATTTTGATTGGGGGGGTGGAAGGAGATGCAAAAACATTATTTTCATTGAAATCCGTTCAGCCGTTTAAGCATGAAAGAAAGACCAACAAACAGAAAACGTTTCAGTTTTATTATACAGGGTGTTTTAGGAGAAATTGAGAATTGGCACACATGTTTATATAAACTTTTTTGCTCAAAATCAACGATACTGTAAAATACTAAAATATGTACTATTCCTCCTGAAACATTCTGTTTTTAATGTTTTAAATTATTATATTTTATTATAAGGAATGCAGTACATCCTCTCTATCTTTTTTATATTTTCAATATATTTTCAATCATTATTATATTTTATTATATTATTATATTTTCAATCATTTTATTTACTAATTCTTATTATTATTTAAAATATAGTACAACATCAAATGTAAATAGCCTCGAAAATGCTGTGGATTTAGTTACAAAAGCTGTTCAAGAAGATTACAACCATAATTATGAAGAAGCTTTGAGATTTTACGAGGACGGAGTCAAGGTCTTTTTACACGTACTTAAATGTAATTATAAATATTATATACACGTTCGTTATATTTCTTTCGTTATATTTTTGTCCTAGCCTGGTCTCCCAAGTTGGGCAGGAAATCTTCTTTTTTATTTAATGATTATATAAAGTAATACCTATTTTTTTTTCGAGGAATAAATTTGAATTTGAATTCGTATTTCAGAACCGACTGAATAAGAGACAGGTTGAATAAGAAATAAATTTTATGTTCTAGATCAACCAATGGGAGATAAAGCTAAAAATTCAGTTCGTGCAAAGTGCATCCTGTATTTGGAAAGAGCGCAACAAATCAAAATATGTTTTAAAGAAAACAAACATGAACCAATAACAAAAACGAAAGACTCTGAGTACGCACAGATATCTCTTTTAGATTGCATTAGATGTACAATTTTGTAACATACACGCATATACACGTCCAAGTGTCGTAATGCAACTGTAAATTTGATAATTATTATTTGGTAATCGAATTATTGTTGAGTAACGTTCCTAGTTGATCTAAAACTAGCTAATTTTTATGACTGCAGTGTCGTTAGCATTAAAGCCAGATTACTTCTCTTTACAACTTCCAGGCACAGCTGAGAGATTTTGATAGTCAATTAATAATATGGTAGCCACATCACTGCACGACGTCTATTTAAAATGGGCGCATACATCAATATCAAATTTATTAACCATAAACTATTACAACGGGTGTCGTCATAAGAAATAAAAGAGAATAGATTGTAGATTATAGACGCTCAACAGCTGAGGTCATCAGCGTCTATAAGAAATAAAATATGGACTATTGTTAAAAATCATCAACGGAGTATAAGCAAAGTTCAGAAAGAAAGTCTTAGATTTTTTTATTTAAAATTTTAATAAAATTTTAAATAAAACTAAAACTTTTTCTTCTTGAACTTTGCTTATACTCCGTTCTTCATTAGGCAATTTATTGAAGCTGCAAAGCGGTAGGTTTTATTTAAAGGTTGAAAATTGTTTTTGGGTCAAAAGCTCCGAAGAAATTCTCGGAATTGTTTCAAAATTGAAATTTAACCTTTTAATAAAGATTTAAAAGTGGCCTTAAAATTTTGATAAAGCCGGTCCGACAAGGCCGAACTTACAAAACAGTTGGCGGATAGTGAATTAAAGATGTAGATAATTTGATGCAGATGTTGGGAGGTTTAAAGTGCTTGCTGTATACTGATATTAAGAAAAATTTAATCATTCTAAGGGCCGTAAATCACTTAATTAGTGTATTTGCCATATATGACACATACACTATTGACGTCGGTCGGATGGCGGGACCTAGGGGTCGGACCAAAATTTCTCGACGTTTCATAGCCTCCTGAACACTTTGGCACCATTTTTGGAAATGTCTGTTTATATATATATATATATATATATATATATATATATATATTGTGTACGGGCTATAACTTTCGAAAGAGTTAATTGATTTTGACAAAATTTGGTAGGCACGTTGGAATCCATCACCGCACGAAGCCTATTTAAAATGGGCCCGATCGGACCATTTTAAGGGTGGCTTTTAGGGGTTGAAAAAGGTTTTTGGGCCCAAAAATACCGAAAAAATTGTCCGAATCATTTCAAAATTGAAAGTTAACCTTTTAGAAAACATTAAAATGTGCTGCTGAAATTTCAATAAAATCGGCCCGACAGGACTGGACTTACAAATTTTATGAAAACACTAGTTTGCGGATAGTGATTTACTTACTGAAGGGTGTATTTAATTTGGTACAGAGGTTGCATTGATAATAATATTGAAATTAAAAAAAAAATATTATTTTAAGGGATGTATTAAGGGATTAAATTTTTTATTTTGTCCAAAAACAAACTAAGTTTGCGTATTAAAGCCACAAGACCTGTATTAGCAAATACACTATATTGTCGGCAGGGTTTTGGCACTGCGACCCGAGTTTTTCTGATATCTAACAACCGCAAAAATAAATTTTGTGGCCCCGCCCGTTAATAACCGTTTTTGCTTGTGACGTCACATATCAGCGAAGTAACGAGGATTTGCATTTATACTATCTAAAAGCCACAGATTTTTTAGTTATATGCTAAAAGCTAAGAAAAAGACTGTTAAAAATATTGCAATTAACATTACTTGTTATATTATGTTTAGATATAATAAATAAACAATTATTATCTATTATTAATATTGTTTTGTACTTATGTAAACTGAGAGCAGTATACCCTAGTGGTTAGCATGCTTGGTGCCGCAACCTCTAGACTGGACTGCCGTGGGTTCGAATCCCACCTGCGCACATGGATTTTTTGTGATGTTATTTAGTTTTAAGTTAGTTGTTATTTAGTGTAGTTGAAAGACGCTAATGACCTTAGATGTTGACGCGTCTATAATCTACAATAAATAAATAAAAATAAACTAATGTGTGGGACCGAACATTCAACACAAAGTTGTGATTTCTCTTGTAGTTTGTGATATGACTTATTTAAAAAAATTAATATTTTTATAAATTATTTCACTTTAACAAATCGTTTAGTGTTCTCAGATTTTAAAGTTTTGTTCAAATTCGAACTGTATAATAAAAATGCGATGAAAAATTCCACCAAGTACCCAATTAGATCATTCCCGTGCTTGGAAATTCCAATATTAACACTTAATTCATTTACCAACTTATATTTTACTTTGGCTGGATTTACATGTATTTCGCCTTCCTCAATGTCTTCATATTGTATTGTGTTGATCCAACTGTTAATTTGCTTGATAACGTTTAGTTAATAATTAAATAACAAAGTCAAAATTCTGTTTTTATAAAGAGATTCTAATTTCTATCACAAAAAATAACATGCATTATTTACTATCGATTGTATTATCAGAATATATTTCTTTGTGTTCTCTCGCAATCTATTTTCTTAATCATCTAAAATATAAATTATTTCAATTCAAATTCATAATAATTTATTCTAGCAATAAAGTTTGGTGAAATGGTGATCCACTCAGGAATTTACTATTGGTCCGTAATGTTCCGTTTATGGCACGACCCCGAGAGGTCATATTATGGCCCACACTGAAAACTGCTTATCAATTGAACACATTGTATAATATTATTACGTTAATATACTTATAGAATATTTGGAACTGGTGGCTGCATGAACAGCGAAAAGAATGCTTTTATTCGCTTTTCTCATATCTCGCTTTACGCTTATATGATACATATTATGATATTGCATTCTTTATAATATTTATTTCCATATATTATGCAAAAATAAGTATTAAACGGTTTTGCATGTTAGTTTTGTTGAAGCACGATATGCGAAGACTTCATACTACAACTGGGATATCCACTTGCAGATGTTATTCAAGAACGATACTTATTTTATAAAGTATTAGTGTAGGAGCTAGTAACGAATTTTATATAATGATTTGAAAAGACACAAAAATAAGTAAGGAATCACTCTGCTATCACGGTACCCCCCAATTTTCAAAGTGTGCACACATTATTTACGTATTTGAACAGCTTCGACATTTATCTTAAAATAATCATCTATAAATTGTACAATGTTTCCTCAATTAAAATGTTTTTGACATGACATTTTAGCTTAACGGGATCTAAGTGGAATAGTTTGTCTGGTAATATAAATAAATTTGCAAAAAAATATGCCTAAAACGGAGATATAATGATCACAAATTACCCTAACCAAAAGTTTCGGTTCGGCCGAAACTAGGAAAGAAACCAAAATTGGGTTTCGTTTGTAAAATCGTGTTTTGAACGGACACTAAATTTGGAATAAATAAATTGATGCCATAACTATGTCAAAAGAAAATATATTATGAAGAATGGCTCTATTAATAATCGACTATCGAGGCATAAATTCGTCATTCTTAGTACATCACATCTTTAGAAGACTATCTATGTCTGTTAAAGATCATAGAAGCTATCATTCAGTGATATACAGCAGGGGCAAACAGCCCAACTAGCGGAAAAGCTGACACGATATTATTTTTCCGTGCCACTATAATTCACACGATCTAAATCACTCGCCACACGACGATATATGTATCCGCCCCCGCACCTCTCTTTCCTTCCTACTGCCGTGTAATGTGTCTTTCTACATGGTCGGGTTTATATGACCGCCATTGCTCACTATACGGGATAACGACTGCAGCTCTAATATGCTTCTGTAAACATAACCTCATATTTTTGTAATTTCATGTCAACCGAAGAAAAATTTTACTGCTACTAAAATGTTTCTTCGTTAATGCTTGTCACAAACCAATATTAGTTTTATTCCAAAACTGCATCTAGGTTATTAAAAACTTTCTCGAAGTAAAGTGGCATACAACTTTTCAGTCAGATGACAGTAATTTCATTTAACAGTGTGACGATAAAAACAAAAAAACGACACCGCCAGGAGTGGGGGAAATGAAATGAGCTGCTAGCGGAAAACCTATCGGGATTGGCCTGCAGGTAGTGCTTTGAAGATAATACCCAGGGTAGTGATGCGCGATACGAGATGTTTTAGTCGATTGTCTCGATTGTTCAAACATATCGATGTCTCTCGATGGTTGTCACTTGGACTCGATTGTTGTTATTTCATAGTTCAGCGAGACCGAGTAGCATAGTACTGAATCGTACACTATCGAGAGTCACATAATATACAATCGTTCAACTGTGGTCGAGTCGATGGTCGATTGTTCAGTAATCGCGTAATACGAATTCAATAGTGAAGAGATCACAGAGTAGTGTGTACTGACTGAATAGTGTGAACAGTGAACAATCAAACTAGTGGCGTGAACGTCAGTCGACTAGCATATAACCTTGAATCGCGATTACATGTACTCTCATTCGCTGCTATTGCTATAACCTATGTAGAAAAGAATCGACTTGAACAATCGAACATTTCAATTGTAAAATCAGACTCCGAGTCGATTGTGGACTCGATTGTTATTATGAACGATTAAAATTGTTTCGACTGTAAAAATATCTCGTAGTCGTCCATCACTATGTTTACCAATAAATTTTCGCGTGAGATTTATACGCATCCAGTTTGAAAAAAAAATGAACCGCCTTCAAAAAAGCCACAAAAAATTTAAATATTAAAGCGTGTAATCATCCTATTGAATAAATTGAAAATCTATATAAAATATGATATTGATCAAAAGTATATAGGATGACGTATTTTCCGTCCTCAACAAGCTTTAAGTTCAATCGGCAGTCACGCAACACAGATGAGGACAGATAGACTTAGAAGGTGCAGACACAATCAGAACACCGCAATTAATGAGTAAAGCTTGTCTCATGATCTCTGCTGCGTAATGAAAAACATTGGAGCGTCGTCACGCTACGTTCTACGGGACATGGGAAATCGTATTTAATGTAGCTTATAGTGCGATCTGCAAGTTACAGACCATAGAGAGTTCGATAGACAAAATGTCGTTTAGAACACGACTGAGTGACAGACTCCGGTATAATAGCACACACTGATATGATACCTATATTCTAAAGTAGACATCAGTACATGATTATTAAGCTCGATTTTTATGAAAATTTTATGTGTGCAGCAATTCAAAATGGCAGCCTAAAAATAATGGTAAAAGCAATGGAATTATATCCGCATATTAAGACACCTAATGGGAATGATTTTATAAAAAAGTTTAATCTCTTTTTTAATTTTTTTTTATTAAATAACGAATTTGATTAAAAAGTGAAAAAAAAATTTTTTTAGTGAACACAGTTTTATTCAATAATGTTGGTTATAATTCGGTCTAGGTAAGTATATGCTCTAAGTATTAACTGTATTAATATCCAAGTTGAAATTCCGTTAAAAACTTACAATATTAAATATTCAGGATTTTATTTGTCTATTTCTATTTTTAGGGTTGCGTAGAAACTGGGAACCCTTAAAATGGCGTCATGTCCGTCCGTCTGTATGTCACAGCCTTTTAATTCTTTCATTTTTTTCTAGTAGTTACATAAATATTATCAAGAGGTGGATATTAATTTGAGTCTAAAAAGTTGTTCTGCCGAGATCCATATTTTCAGCAAATAGTGTTAAGAACGTACCTTTACTACCTAGGGGCTAGGACATACATAATTTAAGTTGGCAGTTTTATATAAACCAGGGATGTACAGTAACCAAAAAACTGAAATTAACGTGAGCGCCGTGGGTACAGGTTAGTTTTAAAATTATTTTGCGTTTTTACAAACCAAACATATAACTGTAGATCCTTTCGTAATATAGACGCTTATGACTTCAGCTGTTGAGCGTCTATAATCTACAATCTAATCTAATCTTTCGTAATAAAAATTGTTATCAAAATAATGAGGGGATCAACTATCAAGAAGTCAAAAATCATCAATTTTCAAACTTATGTAACTTATCCAATAATGTTGCTGGAGCCTTTGGTGTGAATATAATAAAAAACAGAATTAACCACAAACACCAAACCATAGTAACCAAGTTGGCATCATCAGGAGATGATTAATCATCTCCTGATGATGCCAACTTGGTTGGCGAAACGTACGTCGAATATTAAATTACTATGGTTTGGTGTTTGTGGTTAATTCTGTTTTTTATTATGTAACTTAGTTAAAAAAATGTAAGTATTTTTCAAATACAGCATTTTGACGGGAAAAGCCGCAGCTTTCAGTTCCTGGCATTCAGTTTCCCTGATGACATTTCTGTGCGTTGCTGCACCACTGGGATTTGAAAAAAGCTTACGTTTCAAAAAAATTGGAATTGTACCGCCCACTTTGTTTATTTTTTAACTTCCCACTGGAAGTTATTGTAATGGGTCCGAAAATCGAAATCAAAAAGGAAAAAAAATTTTTATGTTTCAAGGTCACTACACTATTTTTACACTACTTTTAGAAAGATGTCTCTGTGTGTGTGTGTGTGTGTGTGTGTGTGTGTACGTATGTACGTACGTACGTACGTACGTACGTACGTACGTATGTATGTGTCAATTTCTTTCTAAGACGAAATCTCGAGAACGAAAAATGATATCGACTACGTTGGGGTGCCAATCGACGCGTATTAACGTAAATATGATCTGAAAGGAATTTTTTTAAAATCGGTTCAGCCGTTCTTTTTTCTTAACCAAATAACCTCCAAAAAAGTAGATTTTACACAATATCTCGCGAATAAAAAATTATATCGACTTCGTAAGGGTGTCAATCGAGGCGTGTTAACGTCATTTTGATCCGACATAAATTTTATAAAAATCGGTTCAGCCGTTTTTTTTTTTTTTTTTTTTTTTTTTAATTATTGATGTTTTAATGATTAAAATGATTACTTTTCTGTGTAATATCTAATTTAATTATTATTATTAAATATTTATCAAACTGGGAAGTTCGTCGTGTGGACCTCAAGGGTCGCACTTTAGTCCTAATAAACGACCCACCTCACGGCTTGTTATCATTTATAATAGAGGGTCCAAAACAGTGGAATAAATTACCTGTTAGCATTAGATGTCTTAAAAATAAAAAACAATTTATTAATAGTTGTAAAGAAGTGCTGCTTGAAAATATTAAATACCTACCTGTAATTAACAGTGCCTAAATTTAATCCGATCACAAATTTTTTGTTTTTTATTTTGTATGTTTTATGTTTATATATTAATATTTTATTATACTTGTTGTTATATGTATATTATGTAGTATTGTGCTATAGTGATGCACGCGATAAATTTTATATTTCACTCATGAGAGGGTATGTTGAAAACGGCTACGGCTAAACATTTCCCTAAATAAAGAATTATTATTATTATTATTATTATTTGACGTTTAGTTAACAACAGTTAACAACATGCTTTAAAAACACAAACAAATTTGTTTTCAAAAGCTCAGAAAGTTTCCGAATCGCGGCAAGCAATGCGAATTATTACATTTCTTCAAGATGTAACACTCAGTAGCTGTAATGAAAGCTAAGATTTCAATCTTTAACGTTGATATGATGATGAAAATGATGAAAAAAAATTCGGCATGCCCGTGGGTACACTCAAAGTTGATAATTTTTAAAATGTTTGCTCGGTCCGCTTTACAGTGATGCAGCGACGTACAGAAATGTCGTCAGGGAAATTGCATGTCAGAGACCGAAAACCGGTGCTTTTTTAGTCAAAATGCAGTATTCGAAATTTTTTTACAGTTTTTTGATCAAAGTTACATAAGTTTGACTTCGTGATGATTGCTTAATTCACAAGGAGGACATAATACAAGGTATTTCTAATACTTCATATTATTTATATAGTGACTTGGAGACCCAACACTCTAAAAATGTATCTTTTGAGAAATATTTATAATACATTATGGGTATCCGTTTATCGGGAACATATTCGCACAGCCCTGAGTCTCAGTACATGGTTTATATACCCTGGTACCTACATAGACATTGTCGAGTACAATAGGTCTTCGTTTGTAGTTGACTGAATTACAGGATAAAGCAGAGAAAAACAACTATGATGCTGATGACACTCGATTTTAATAAAGTGAATAAGTTATGTTGGTTGAAGTGAATGACGAGTGGTGCGCTGCTGCTGTGTTTTACGGTCCTGAGATAACAATCTATTGAATCAGAATAATGACTGCCTGCGTGGGCAGTTTTGTGCTTTAAATTATTTAAACGGGAAACTCTGTTCAATGGACGTTAATTGAATGTTAAAATAAATTGAATTTTTATATACACTTCACGGTAAAAACCAATTAATTTACATTGCTCTGACGTTTGCGTCGATGGCATAGTTGACCCTTTAACCTGCTTCTAGTTACATAATTAAAAATCTATACCTATATAAAATTTAATATTGACGTATTTATTTCTATTTTGATCATTTTTGGTTATAATAATAAGTATTATTTATTCATACTATTTCCAACTGATACTCCTGTAAGGAATATTCTATATAATAAGCATAACTTTTTTTGTTTACAACAAAACCAAGCAAAAATGTGTTCATCATCTACAACCACTAATAATCTCACTTAGGGTGGGTCAAAAAAATCAATTATTTTTTTTTACAAGTGACACGGAAAAATGGGTTGCTAGATACCTTAAAAAAATTCTCACCAAATATGAGCTCTTAATTTTAATAGGAAGATCCTCCGCATCACAGTTTTTTATTTTTTTCTCAGTCCAATAGAAAAAAATTCATACCTCATCATTAATTGATTGTACAAAAAAATATTTTAAGAGAATTTTGTAGGAAATTTAATGTTCTACAAAAAAGGTATCTTATACTTTTTCAGCAAACCTCACCATTCGAAAGATATTGAAGATTTATAATAGTCATTTATTGTCGAGTTATAAAATTCATAAACAAAAATGAAATTTGTCTTAAAAAAATCAAACTTAAATCTTCAATATCTTTCAAATGGTGAGGTTTGCGGAAAAAATATAAGATACCTTTTTTGTAGAGCATTAAATTTCCTACAAAATTCTCTCAAAACATTTTTCTGTGCAATCAATTAATGATGAGGTATGAATTTTTTTCTATTGGACTGAGAAAAAAATAAAAAACTGTGATGCGGAGGATCTTCCTATTAAAATTAAGAGCTCATATTTGGTGAGAATTTTTTTAAGGTGTCTAGCAACCTATTTTTCCGTGTCACTTGTAAAAAAAAATAATTGATTTTTTTGACCCACCCTAATCTCACTCATGCATAAAACCAGAGTTGTTGAGTACGTTTTCTTAAAAAAAATTAATCTACAAGTCACTTATATTATAAAAATTGAAATAATGCATTTTATCATATTTTTTATTGCTTTTTTTTAATTTTTATTAACTTTTGCCTGTATATAGCTTCTCTCGCGTTAATGTCGATTATTACTGAAGTAAATATAATATGCATTAAGCATTTTTTATCCCAGCCCTACTCATCACCCGTATTCGATGTTACAATAAAGTAATAATGTATGCACAGTGCGACAGTTAGATATTATCACTCATGTATGACACTTCAGTGAAAGATTAGATACAACAGATGTAAGCATAGAACATGTTACAGTGTTTCAGTGGCGTGCGACGAGATGAGAAATGGCCCGCTATTATTCACACGTGAAAAACGATAGACATGAAATAAAATGATGTGTCTACGCATTTCCTTCAAATTTATCTACGTACGTATATTATCCAAAGTGGTACCCATTGATTATAAAAAGGTGAACATAAATGATCGAAAATGTTCAGTTATATAATTTTTCACTTGTAAACAATATAGTACCTATATTTTCGCTGTCGTGGGTTCAAATCCCACCTACGCTCATGGATGTTTTGTGATGTCATTTAGTTTTAAGTGTGTTGTTATTTAATGTATAATCAAGACGCTAATGACTTAAGTTGTCGACGCGTCTATAATTTACAATAAATTAAATATATTTTCGCCAATAGCAAAATCTGAGTTAACAAGAATCCCTTCTATTTATTTCTTCGTCCAAACTAAACATACGGTGTTGTCGAGCGTTTATTATCTATAATATCTATCTAAAGATACTGTGAGATCTAACGTATCGACCGCTGTCTCACTACAAAGTGCAGGAGTAGATAATTGAAAACAGTAAAGCGATGGAAGGGAATAGCTAGAAAGGATGACTTAACGAACAGCGACTTAAAAAGAGGCTACTGTAGATAGATTTATTTATTTATTGTAGATTATAGACGCGTCGACAACTTAGGTCATTAGCGTCTTAATTACATCAAATAGCATATAAACTTAAAACTAAATGACATCACAAAATATCCATGAGCGAGGTGGGATTCGAACCCACGACAGCTTGCTCCAAAAGCCAGGACGCTGACCATTACACCAAGCTATCCTCTACTACTGTATATAGATAGATAAGGTTATTTGCGTGGTCAAAAATTGGATACAAAAAGTCAAGAATAAAAATACATAGAATACAAATTAAAATAGTCAATATATAAAAAAATCACAATATATCATCATAAGTAATTGCATAGTGTATTCAGATATATGTCAAATGTTTATTAAATGTTTTGATTGGATGCCTAAAAAGAGAAGACCTTGATTTTTCGCCTTCTTGTGATTCATAGATGCAAACTTTTGTAACTTGTCGTGGGTGTTCTTAAAATATTCATCAACGGATAGATTCAACGGTTTTAGCGCTACATAGCTAAGCCAGGTAAATAGATAACTGCTAGAATATTTTGCAGCGAATAGCTAGATTATTCGTGTTAATGTACTACGAATTTTATAACCTCAAATTAATTTCACAAGAATAAATATTTCATTACAGTGAATTTCACTTAAGACGCAACGTAGGCGGGTTTTGTTTACCTGGTAGTTACGGAAAACATAAATACATTAGAGGAAATCGTTTCACTTAAAATGCAATAGCCACTGAATAAAAACATACATCACTAAGAATAATGACACACTATTTTAATAAAAAAGAATTTTCTGAAATTAATTGTTTTAATTAAAATATGTATTGATATTGATGCATATTTTTGTACAGTGAGAGGTTATATTTTAAATGAAACGATTTTCTATATTGCATTAATGTTTTCAATAACTATAACCAGGTATTTTACCAAAACTCCCCTATGTTGTGTCTTATGTGAAATTCACTGTATGTAAATGTATAGTTATGTACGGAATATTTCTTATATTGGCTGTCAGGTAGTAGCCGTTCAACAAAACGAATTACTGTTATATATATTATAAGCGTTATATGTCGTCGTTGAACGTACCCTACCCAGTAGAGCACCCAATAATTAATGGCAAAATCGTGTTCCAAACATACACTCGAAAGTCGCGTACTTCGAGTTCGGTTTAAAGCTAACAAGTATGTATTTTGGAAATAAAAAATGTCTGGGAGCTTAAAAAAATCATGAGTGCTAGAGCACAACTCACGTAGTTGACAACTATGAGAATAACTATTATTATTTTGAGTACAGCACTGATACTACAACGATACATGTACCATTCTGAGTGTATTGTTATTAATGGAAATAATGTATTCGTGCTTTACAAATTCTCCTTACTATCATCTCGTGCATTGTGTATATATGTTACAGTTAAATCCAGAAATCAGTGAGAACTTAAAACTAATAAAAACCCGAATAAGTTTTATTTTCTACATTAATTTGGATTTATACTGAACATTTAAATTAAAACTAGTTTTATTAAATAGCTTTTTTGAGTTACGAAATAAATTAGTTTTATCAAAAGAATTGAGAAAACTAGATTTTTCGTGCCCCATTTACTAAAAAGCCTAGTTCCCAGGCTCATATTTACGGCCAGGAGCGGATTCAGAAAAATATTTCGGGGGGGGGGGGGTTAAAATATTTATGTACAAGTACATTATATTGATATTTACCTCACCAAATCAGTTTTTTACACGCGAAAATATAAAAAATAATATCGAAAATATGCAACGCCTAACGCCGCTCAGATATGAATCGGATGTCCTTTCTATGCGTTCTATGCGTTGCCAAAAATTTCGGGGGGTGGGGGTGAACCCCCTACCCCCCCTGAATCCGCCAGTGTTTACGGCTCAGCAAATAGCATATGACCGTGTTTTGTTTTTATAGTTCTATCGCTTTTATTGATAAACCCTGTATATTTCTATTATTGACATTATAGATTATTATAATGATACTTCTAATCTCTAATATAGAATTTTACCGATAATGTACACTTTCGGTGCCAACAAAAATTAAAAAATAATAATACGCAAATGAGTTACAAATCAATCAATTTTTGTGTAAAATGCGAATCAGTGATTCAAATTTTAAACTACATCATTATAACTTTGGCCACTGTTATATTCAATGTTATATTTATTTATTGTAAATTATAGACGCGTCGACAACGTAGGTCATAAATAACAATTCACTCAAAACTAAATGACATCACAAAACATCTATGAGCGGAGGCGGGATCTTAACCCACGACAGTCTGACCCAGAGGCCGCGACGCTAACCACTGAACCACACTGTCCCCTTCAATGTTATATTTTGATGTCTCAGTTACTGATGATACACTGTATATTTGTATGTAGTGCCTGCAGTGTTTACAGATACACAGAGGTGGGAGGTATTGTTATAGCGCTGCTGGAACTGTATGACATGTCATGTGATAAACAATAAGAAACTATCTACCACGTTTCAGGTATATCAATGCTAGGTAAACATGCACAGACACTATCGGCTGAACTTAATAAAGTATACTACACACTTTTTTATGAAAGCCTGGATACTTCCTGTCTCCAGGCAAGAACTGTTATAATAATTAATGTGTTATTAAAAACAATAATAGTAGTTTATACAACTATATGTACAATCAAGTTTAAGACGCGAGGGGTGAAGTTGCTACGCGAGCCGCATGCGAGAGTACCAACTCCCCGAGCACTACACACTATTTTATGAAATCCTGGATACTTCCAGTCTCCAGGCAAGAACTGTTATAATAATTAATGTGTTATTAAAAAGAATAATAGTAATTTATACAACTATAAGTACAATCAAGTTTAAGACGCGAGGGGTGAAGTTGGTACGCGAGCCGCAGGCGAGAGTACCAACTCACCGAGCATCTTATACTTAATTTTTTGTAACTTTATGTATGAAATGTAAAACATTTTCAACTTTAGAGCTTTAATGAATTAATTTCGAACACTGAGAGCTAAAATTATTGGCCTTGATCCAATATTTATTTACTTCGTTACCATATAGCAACTATATTCCTATATTTCTCGTATTACATAAAATATGCATTATTGCACGCTGACGTCACAGTCTATATTTTACGCAAGTTTAGCTATGCTGACGTATCACATAAAATATATATTTTATGTGATACGACATATTATGGCTTATTGTAAACGTGCTATATATATTATTTTAAACAGCCGACCAGAGAAACGAAATGTATACATTTCATATAATATGTGTTATAAAAAAACTCTTAGTCATTCATAAACGCTTTTTAAAAAAAATCGTAAGTACTGCATATACGAACGTGCGGACGGACAAACATCCGAAACCTACGGAAAGTCTAAATTCGTTAAAATCTCAAATTAGATATTTTCCCCGTCATTTCAAGATTTTCTTCACTCCTATGGTCGCTTGAAACTCGAAAGTTAAAGTTGTAAAATATTCACAAATAAAATATATGGACGGAGTAGAGGAAAATATTGAAATATACACTGAAGAAGTTTATTTTTATAAACACACGGTATTATTTTAGGTACGTGGAAGAATGGGTGAGCAGGTAATGTGCAAAGCGGATGAAACAGTCAATCAAGTAAATGACGCAATTATGTGGTACTAAGTGTTTATGTACGTGAATCTGTTTGTTTGTTTGTCTGTATATTTATGTGTACGTACCTATACTGTTTTAAATAAACATGTTTAATGGAATATAATGATGAACGAAACAAAGTCATAAAAAGTTAATTTTGCAAACAATTTGGAGCTTTGAAAATTTGAAGATATAACGCGAACGTTTAATTTAAAGGAATTTTATTTGTGGGAAGATTCGAGAGATTAAAGGAAGTGATTATCTCCAAAATCTATTTAGCAAATGAAATTGTACGCTCAATGCTGAAGAAGGTTTTTAAGTGACGTAGTAAAAAGACGAACTGATTAATTTTACTTGCAGGTTGTATATTAACAGTTTAAATTAATTATATTTGTAAATGCATTAATTTTATAAGCGTAGCTTAATTGAAAGGAAAAAATTTATTATACTGTTTGGAATCGATTCCGAATCCTTCAAATTTTAAAAAATAAATTGAAATGCTTCATTAACTTTTTTATATTGCTGATTCATTAATAAAGGGAATTTACACATAATGAAAATTGTATTAGTTCATATTTATAGGACAAAGTTGAATGCGTGATTCGTGGCAGTGTGGTTAATGAATAGTACATCCGGCGTTTTATTAATTTTCAAATTTGTTTTATTTCACATCAGTGACGCGTTAGAGCTGCAAATAAATTTTACAAGTTTTTAAATTATACAACGTTTTTAATTTTTTATGGACTCACTCTGATATTTTTAACATGCTTATATTAGCTTCACCTGTATGTTTGCGGGCTTGCTTGCTTGCTTGTTTGTCAGTTTGTAACCGACTTCTTTGAACTTGATTTTGACCAACTTTGAACGGTCAGATTTAGTTTAAACTTTGTCGACTTATCAAGGACCGACGACAATACAATAATTCCATAAGTTTGTCCCATTATCCTGACCAGGATCTCCAGGACTAAAAAAAAAAGCAAAAAACTTCAGATTGAACTGAAACTTTGCACACTTATCAAGGACCGATTACAATACAATAGTTTTGTCCCATTATCCTAACCAGGATCTCCAGGACTAAAAAAAAAGCAAAAAACTTCAGATTGAACTGAAACTTTGCACACTTATCAAGGACCGATGACAATACAATAATTCCATAAGTTTGTCCCATTATCCTGACCAGGATCTTCAGGACTAAAAAACAAAAATAAATTATAATTTAAAAAAACTAAAAAACACGCTTTTATGAACTAAAAAGTAAAAAATAATTAATTTTATTGTAAAAAAGCGTGGGGTGGTATGAAAATATGATACAAAGCACCATACGCTTTTTTACAATAAAATTAATTATTTTTTACTTTTTAGTTCATTAAAGCGTGTTTTTTAGTTTTTAGTGTATTTGCCATATGGCACATACACTATTGGCGTCGGTCGGATGGCGGGACCTAGGGGTCGGACCAAAATTTCTCGACGTTTCATAGCCTCCTGAACACTTTGGCACCATTTTTAGAAATATTTATATATATATATATATGTGTGTGTGTGTTCGCGGCATAACTCTCGAAAGACTTAATTGATTTCAACGAAATTTGGTACACATGTTGGAATCCATCACCGCACGGAACCTATTTAAAATGGGCCCAATCGGACTATTTTAAGGGTAGTTTTTAGGGGTTGAAAAAAGTTTTTGGGCCCGAAAATACCGAAAAAAATTTCAGAATTGTTTCAAAATTGAAATTTAACCTTTTAGTAAAGATCAAAATAAGCTGCTAAAATTTTAATAAAATTGGCCCGATAGGACCGGACTTACAAATTTTATGAAAACACTAGTTTTGCGGATAGTGATTTACTTACTGAAGGGTGTATTTAATTTGGTACAGAGGTTGCAATGATAGTGATATTGAAATTAAGAAAAAAATATTATTTTAAGGGATGTATTAAGGGGTTGAATTTTTTATTTTGTCCAAAACCAAACTTAAGTTCACGTATAAAAGCCACAAGGCCTGTATTAGCAAATACACTATATTGTCGGCAGGGTTTTGGCACTGCGACCCGAGTTTTTTTAAATTATAATTTATTGTTGTTTGATAGCGAAAGAATTTTTTATCATTTATACAAGTTCCTAAGACTAGTGTAAAATATTGTTAAAAAGAAAATATGTAGGTATATAATATCTAGTGTAGTGTAGTATTATAGTATATGTATAACATCTAGTGAGTTTTTGTATTTTTTCAAGAGCAGTTGACATTATTTGGCAGTCAGGTCGTGCAACAAACATCGGTATGAGGAAGACGAATACAGGCAATCTGACTAATGCAGTCGTATGACTCCCGAGTCCCGTAACCATACAGTATACACTCGAGTATAGTAGAGAATACTCGAGTGTATACTGTATCCAGATTTAGAACGTACTAGCAGTATTTACCCGGCGTTGCCCGGATATCATAGTCCCCTGTTATGATGTCGTAATGAGATATATAGCCTAAAAACATTTAAATGAATGCCTAAATTTCGAGCTCTCTTTCTCGCTCCAGATAGAAGGTTTATATCACGAATAAATATAAATTGACATTTCGTTAAATGTCGCTAATACTACTAAAGTTTCTATAATATTCAATCTGCAGTGCTATTTGCCCTCGGTCGTAACGTAATAACACAATGTCACTACGGAAAAAATTCGACTGATGACCAGTCCTATATATTTCCCACCTAGTAAATATTTGCAAAAAATAAACACACTTTTTTATTCTTTGAAAAAAAGCATGGCCCTCTTTTTTGTTTGGTGTTCTACTAGTAATATAGCAAAAATCATGGTTACCTCGATTTTCGTACAATTTTCTTTTTTTAGTAAAATATTTTTTTCTCGAAAACTATACATTTTAGAAAAAAAATATTTACATTTTTTTCATATTATAACATCTAGAATTCATTTGTATTTTTTTACCTATGTTAATACGTGACATTGAGAACGTTTTTTTTAATCATAGGATCCACTGAACCGATTTGACTCAAAATCTAATCAGATCTAAGTTAAAGGCTGATAAACACAATAGAACAATCGGCATGGCCGTATGTTGTTCCGTTTTTACGATATCGAAGGCGAAAAATTGACCACACACACACACACACACACACAGACATCAGTCAGAAAATGATCTTAAACGATTGCTAGGGTCTCAAAACGTGAAGATCTGTTAAAATCTTGAAATATTTTTTTTGGACTAAATCCATTACTTCCCTACCATAGAAGAGGTGGGAAGTAAAAATAGGCTCATTAACAGTGAAAGAGTTTTTCAAATCGATTCATCTCAGTTTTATATGCATGTTGAATGGAGAGGAAATCTTAATATGCATAATATGCGTCCTATGTATTAGTTCATAGAATGAGGTTCATTTTTTTTTTGAAGGATAGAAAAAAATGCAATATAGTATTTACAATCTATAAGGCTATTTTCGCTACAAAAATGTTACAACGGAGCAGTTACAAAATGATACAACAGAGAATCAGTGAACAATAATTAATATAAATACACAAACATCTGAAAAAGTTCTACAATTTTTTTTATTTAGTTCACTCAACGATCATTTTGAGCTATTAGCCCAACTTCAGGAGCATACATTTTTGAACTGATTGTACTTCTGATGATGGGATAATACCGTGAAACGATCGTTGAGTGAATTAAATTTTAAAAAAATTGTTTGCGTATTTATATTTTTTAATCAGTCATGTTCTACCAAGTACCTAGCGATGAATCTGTTAATGAATTCGCAAATAATAGGAATACAAAACAAACAATCATATTATTCACTGAAATCACCAGCAATCAGTGATCACTATAGTGATATTCAATATGATAGGAGTATTTAAGGTACGTAAGTATTTATATATTTTTATATGTAGGTATAAAAGACTTGTTAATTTTATGTGGTATATTTTTACTTCCCACCTCTACTATGGCAGAGAAGTAATGGATTTAGTTCGAAAAAAATATTTCGAGATTTTAACAGATCTTCACGTTTTGAGACCCTAGCAATCGTTTAAGATCATTTTCTGACTGATGTCTGTGTGTGTGTGTGTATGTTGTCAATTTTTCGCCTTCGATATCGTAAAAACGGAATAACATACGGCCATGCCGATTGTTCTATTGTGTTTGTCAGCCTTTAACTTAGATCTGATTAGATTTTGAGTCAAATCGGTTCAGTGGATCCTGAGATATTTGAAAAAACGTTCTCAATGTCACGTATTAACATAGGTAAAAAAAAGAATAAATGAATTCTAGATGTTATAATATGAAAAAAAATGTAAATATTTTTTTCTCTAAAATGTATAGTTTTCGAAAAAAAAAATATTTTACTAAAAAAAAGAAAATTGTACGCAAATCAAGGTAACCATGATTTTTGCTATAATATTACTAGCCATCAGTAGATCACCAAACAGAAAAGAGAGCCATGCTTTTTTTCAAAGAATAAAAAAAGAGTGTTTTTTTAGCAAATATTTACTAGGTGGGAAGTATAGGACTGGTCATCAGTTGAATGTTTTAAGCTGTATTCAGGTTTGTCGTCTAATGTTTCTTTTACAGGAGATCTCCGACTGGTTTCTAAGGCCAGTGTATTCGGAATATTTAATTAGAAGATGGTTAACAGTGCAGAAAGTTCATTTATTATTTATTGGATACTGAATAAACGTAACATAACGTCCCGTCGCGCGTGTACGTGGCGGCACGTCATAGAAGTGTCTTTTCACTTCAGAAGAGTATCTACCTGTCATGTGGATACACTACATCATCATTTAGCCTTCTGTCTAGTCACAGTCACTCGGATGTACAACAAATATACAAAACATAAACAGAATCTATAGAAATGGATATTCGCACAATCGCATATCAGCACTTGCGTCCGGATATCACAGGAACTAAAACTGCCGACGATTTCTTAATACGCGAAACGGTTACACTTTAGTAACGAAGATAATTGTAAATTATATCCTCAATACATGATAATTAAAATAAAAGTCTCGGCCGTCCTTTTTTCTGGCCATCTTGTTTGTCTATTACCTGTCGAAAATGGACCAAGGCTAATCCATGTTTCCTATCCTAACATCCTTCCGTTTCGTGTCACTCTGGTGTCACTATCATATAATATATGTTGTTTCCCATTGCCTCGCCTATGTTTTTTATGTATCAAATTTTCATTTCAACTTATAATAACAAAACTATTAGCACTGGCCAATTTCTGGTCAAAGCAAATGCCATTCAGTAAAAAAATTGTGCTTTTCGATTTTTCAGCTTTTGTAAATAATTTTTCCGTTTGTATTTTCGATTACTAAATCAAATCTAATGTTAAAAAATGTTGTCTGTTTGCCTGCCTGTCTGTCTGTACGAACGGATTTAACTAAAAAATTATTGAAGCTATTGATAACCTACACAGGTTATAGATATAGTATCCTTGGAGCCAACATAGTCTTTATTTCATCGTGACATTTCAAACAGTTCTGAAGATATGATGGTGATCAGGGATGTAGGTATTGGATTTAGTGAAGTGGTTTCTGACTTTCTGAGTCGTTTCGCAGGACGATTCAGAACCTGATTCAGGTCAAATATATATTCATACTCAGTGAAATCTCACTGAAGGTAGAATAATTGATACGACGCGAAGCACTAATATTTTTAAGTAATTATGCAACAAAAATTAAAAAAAACAATATATGTATTTATAAATCCTTAGTAAACAAATAGAGCTTCAAATGTGCGATAGTTTTGATTGTAGCACAGTGTATTATGTAACGCAAGTAAGTATATGTATATTATAATATCTGCGCGTTATATAAATTGAATCCTCCGGAGAGGTACCTATGTTTTGCGGAAAACATATGATTGTGTCACAAGTATGTTTTTAAGTGTTTTACATTATATTTTGTAAAAAGCGTACCTTCACAATGTACACAAATGTGATAAAATATACATATGATTTTACAATATGAATATGCCTGTAGTGCTACTCAACACTACAGAAACATTATTTTTTGTAGGTAATGTAAAAATATTGTGTGTCAAATAAACCGGTGTTACTAAAAGCATTGCTTGAAAGAAAATTAATCACATTCATTTATGTCGCAAATATACTACACGTGCACGTCTGGTGAATGATGTGGTATTTATTATTTTTTTATTCATAAATTAAAAATAATGGAGAAAATATTATAAATAATTTTGTAATTTAGCACTAGGCTTTTTAATCTTAATCCACACATTTCGAACTTGCTGTACGTAAAGGTTTGTTTTCAAGATCGGTAATATAATTATTTAACAATAATTAATTATTTAAATTTAGTATTAACTATAAACGTACATAATGCCCAATGTAATCATTTAGAATGATTATTAATATTTTTATTGTCCAATTCATTATAATACAAGATTATATTATTTAATTATGGTATACGCCTTAAA
Source organism: Mongoloraphidia duomilia (assembly GCA_039654895.1). Classification (NCBI taxonomy): domain Eukaryota; kingdom Metazoa; phylum Arthropoda; class Insecta; order Raphidioptera; family Raphidiidae; genus Mongoloraphidia; species Mongoloraphidia duomilia. Next base: position 41,617,426 of record CM077524.1, on the reverse strand, counting down.
AAATCGTAAAAATCGAAATCTGTCATGTATTTTTGAAATTTAAAATGTTAAAAGAATAATTTGCATTCATTTCAATGAACCCAAGCAAACGTCCATACAATTTTTAATTTAGAAGCTACTGCCTAGAAGGGGAATATAGCTCACAGTTGAGTTTTGCGTCACTTCCACGATATTTGACCGAGTCACTCTAGGAGAAATTGGGAAGTAGTAAAGATGTTTACAGATCAAAAATATGAAACGAGAAGTTAAGAAATAAAATATGTTACAATAGCTGTACCTGATTACCTTGTTATAAAATTGTGAAATAATAAATATAAATAATAAAATATCCAAGTGTGCAAGCTTTCACGGCCGGCATTGTTCCAAGTCTTCATGGTTTCCGGGCTTGTAGGCCGTGGTCTGGTGGTATTTCTACCTGACGTTTCGTCTACAACTGCGGTAGACATTCTCAAAGGCGATGTGGCAGCGGTCGAAGTGTCCTCCTTGGCGGCTCACAGGTCAGTGTGTCAGTGACTGGTGTTTTCCCTTCTTTTATGCCTAGTACCAGTGTGTTCTCTGTTCGGTCGTAGGCCGCCTCTCTGTAATTGGTCAACTGCGCAGTGTGTAGTGGTGGGGGTGAGTTCTCTACTCGGTCGTATCCCGTCCTTGTACGATTGGTCATTGGTTTTGTATGTCGGAGTGCTAGTGTCCAGGTACATACATACAAAACCAATGACCAATCGTACAAGGACGGGATACGACCGAGTAGAGAACTCACCCCCACCACTACACACTGCGCAGTTGACCAATTACAGAGAGACGGACTACGACCGAACAGAGAATACACTGGTACTAAGCATAAAAGAAAGGAGAACACCAGTCACTGACACACTGACCTGTGAGCCGGGAGGACACTTCGACCGCTGCCACATCGCCTTTGAGAATGTCTACCGCAGTTGTAGACGAAACGTCAGGTAGAAATACCACCGGACCACGGCCTACAAGCCCGGAAACCATGAAGACTTGGAATAATAAAATATTTTCTCGTGGCACTGTGTGTACAAAATCAAATTGTTTTGCGGTAAATGCTAGTAATTTATAATTTTCACTCTACTCAGAGAGACCATATTTAGCGTTACACAGAGTATGTTATGAGCACATACAATGTACATATTTTGGAGATCCTAGTCATTATAAATGCCAAGAGAACTTTGGCCCCGCACCTTAATTAGCCTGTATTTAAGGAAGCTGTAAATGTTGCAAGTAAACATTAGCACTTTATAATTACAGCACAGTAGTAGTTGTTCAACTTCGTAGAACATATAATGTATGTGTAAATAGTGTAGGAGGAGTGTACAACTCCATTTACACTGCGACGGATATACGATGTTCATGTGGTGGAAGGACGGTTGTTAGTGGTGGAAGAACGGGTGTTTATGGTGGACGGGCGGTTTTGCTGTGGAAGAGCGGGTGTTCATGGAGGAAAAAACCTATGTTCATGACGGAAAAATAATTGTATATGGAAAAAAGACAGGTATTTATACCGGAAATATGATTTAAAAATATCAGATGAAACGGAAATAAACGAAAGTGGAACAAAACGCAGCATGCATATCTGTAAATAAGGTCACAAACACAGTAATCTAGGTGGCCGTGTGGAAAAGTATGATGATGACTGCTATCCCTAGTTGCTTGTACTTGCATGTATATCAATTTTAGGTATAATATGAGGTCATATACCATGGTATGATTAATTCAAGATGCTGTTTACGTGGTTACGTGCATTGTGAAAAAAAATGGTTTTGTTTTTTTTCATAATAAAAAACAGTTTTTTTTCAGGTCTGAGAAAAAACGGTTTTTTTACATCATTAATGACAATACAAACATTTATTTTAACTCGAAATCTCCGAAAGTATATAATTTTGCTTACGTAGAAAGTAAGTACACACCCCGCTACGTTTTGATTGTATGATAAAAAAAAGGGTGTGGGTCTCGAGACCCCCGATAGATGTGAAACATCAAAGAAAACGTTATTGAACTCGGTGGTATTCTCTATATAGTAGTATATATTTTTTCAAAAGCAGCAACTAACTGTTATGCTGACGTAATCCTATATACTGAACTGTAACACACGCGGTTGTGCGAGCGCGCGGAAGCCGAGAGACAGAGAGTGCCGCAGTGGTGGGGAGAACAGCAGCGAAGGAGCGGACCAAACATTTCGTTGCATATTTCCCCTCACGCGGCTGTTCACAGCCCGACATAAGATGTTTCCCATCAAAAATAAAGACAATATAAAAAAAATTGAAAAAATATATACCTAGCTCCTAAGTAAATACATATCACGTGAAATATGGAATAGTTGTAAAAATAACAAAAACAGTAATGGTGCCGACGTGAATCGAACCAATGACTTTCTGCGTACGAAGCGAGCGTTATACCTACCACTGAGATATTATTATAGCCGCTTGATGTGCGGCTGTTTATATAAGCTATATCTAGTTATTATATTATAGGATATTATATGATATCAGTATTGCACATGACGTAACGATCGACATGCGTAACCGAACGAAAAAAACGAAGCTGAAAATTTCACTTTAAAAAAATAATCAAAAACAGTGAAACAATCGCATTCTGTATATATTAGCGGCCGTGTATTTTTGCACTGCTTTATTATTATGACGGTTCAACAGTCCCGGGCCGTTGTGAACATAGTTCCAACAGGTGACATGAATGAAAAGTTCACATAAATAGATGAACACGTGTGTGTGTTGGTGGGATTTGATAACAGGTGTTGTTGAGAACATTCATTGGCGCTAAAACAGAATTTAATTACAACACTTATCAATAATACATGAACGAGTGTTACATTGGTTGATACTAGCTGTTTGTATTTTCGCACTGCCTTTACCTGCAGTCATATAATCATCAAAAATGGAGGAGGTACTTATTAGTGTATTTGCCTATATGGCGCATAGGTAGTAGCTTTAAGGTGAATTTTCATGTGATGCTTGATGCTGGTTTCTAGCGTCAAATGCGGTCACGTAATAGAATTTCAACATTGACGCCAACTTGAAAAAATGTAACATTAAATTTAATAAACAAGCCGTGAGGTGGGTCGTTTATTAGAACTAAAGTGCAAACCTTGAGGTCCACACGACGAACTTCCCTGTTTAATAAACATTTAATAATAATAATTAAATTAGATATTACACAGAAAAGTAATCATTTTAATCATTAAAACATAATTATTATTTATTTTTAACAATAATTTAAAAAAAACGGCTGAACCGATATTTATAAAATTTATGTCGGATCAAAATGACGTTAACACGCCTCGATTGATACCCTTACGAACTCGATATAATTTTTATATTCGTGAGATATTGTGAAAAATCTACTTTTTTGGAGTCTATTTGGTTAAGAAAAAAGAACGGCTGAACCGATTTTGAAAAAAATTATTTCAGATCATATTTACGTTAATACACGTCGATTGGCACCCTAACGTAGTCGATATCATTTTTCATTCTCGAGATTTCGTCTTAGGAACAAATGGACACATACGTACGTACATACGTACACACACACAGACATATACACACACAGACATCTTTCTAAAAATAGTGTAAAAATAGTGTAGTGACCTTGAAACATAAAAATTTGTTATACATTTTGATTTCGATTTTCGGACCCATTACAATAACTTCCAATGGGAAGTTAATAAATATCAGGTTTTGCTAATATTATTAAGAAACGATTAGGATTTAAGTAACATTTCTTTATGAAGACCTTGACAGGTCAACTGGTTTCTCATTGTCAAAAACTTTTTTTTTAATTATACTTCGAACACATTCGGGTTAAATAGCGCTATTTTTAACACAAAATTAGGGAAATAAGACGAAAATTGGATTTCAAAGTCAACATTTGATTTTTTTTCGATGAAATTCTTCAAAATCCGTTTTATTATTTAGATAAAATATATTAATATATTCATACAGATTACAGACTAATCTTTGTCTATACGTGTTAAGTACATCTGTAGAACCAGTAGAACTCGAGCGTAAAAGCTAAACAATGTTTAACTTTTACGCTACAGTTTTGCCAGTTGGCGTTCATGTTGAAATTTTATCACGTAACCACATTTGATGCTAGAAACCAGCGTCAAGCGTCACATGAAAATGCACCTTGATACAACGCTTCTTTTTCGTGCGGCAAATCATGATTGCATGCATTTTAAAAATTGGTAAAATATTAGCACTTTTCAAAAACACTGTCTATCGACAGAGTATAATGGAAAAAGCTCTGAACACAAACTACAGCAATTTTAGTGTTTTCACAAATAGATGACAGCAGAATTGTCAACAGTCAACTTCTGCTTCATTGACGTTGTGAGTCTATAATTTACTTAGTATATTATGGTTATAGAGAATAGAAGGTTATAGCGGAATGGTGAAAGTTGTAAACATATATATTATGCATTATTACGTATTTAGTGCAAAGGACCGCTCATTATCCACTATCATATCAAATTCAAATTATGGTAATTATTCTGTTCACATAAATACCAACTTAACTCAAAACTTCAAATAAGATTAATTGTTATTATCCTTCGTGAACCCCATACAAAAGCTACGCGTAATATACACAGTAACGCTACCAAATCTGGCATTGAAATGATTTCAATGAAAATCGATTTCAATTTCCTAAGGAACGGAAGGAGAATCCATTTAAAATGACTTTTTAAAAGTCGAATATTTTTGATAATCATATAATTTATCTTATAACAATAAATAAAACACAATAAGGACTTTTATGCTGGGTTTTCTGGTATTTTCAGTTCTAAAAGTACTTTTTTGTAACGTACATATTATATATAAGGTACAACATTTCGGCTGTTTAAAATAATATACAGTATGTCCCACCGTATCTGAGATATGGAGTTACGATATTTTGTTAGTATTTGCTCCCTGTTAATAGTTTTTGTTATTTTTATTTTCCGAACTGGTTCTAAATGTCCTCGTAATGATTTATTTATTATATATTGTAAAGTTATTTTTTTCCATCTCTTTAAAAATTAAAAAAACCACATTTAAAAAAAATAAAATACAAAATTTTCTTTTTATACCATTTTAATAGCCAGCAGCTCAGCATCGTTGTAGCGTAACGATTAGAACGCCAGTTATCAAGTTAGATAGGTACGCCAAGCTCAGGGTTCGAATCCCGAAAGCCTACATTAATATTTTTTTTTAATAATGAAAATACATTGGATAACCAAAATTTATATTATAAAAAAATAAAATTACATTTAATAATGCATATTATTTAAAAATAAAAACTAAGAAGATACTTAATGGAATCCGTCACATGGGTGTAGCTTAAAAAACATGGCGGAGATCGGGGTAAATTTCATATATGGGGTATACTTTTAAGTGTAATTTTGTAATTTTCAAAGTGATAAGAAATGATAAATATAAGTGCAATTTGTGATTGGGCCGGTACAAATCCTAAATAAAAGAATTTCGTTAAAGGAGAACGGATTCTCAAAGTCGGACATATTATCAAATGTAGGAAATATAACGAGAAAAATGTATGAAAAATAAACTGTCAAAAGTAGTAATCTTTACGGCATATTGCTTAAAAACATCAAAATTAAAAGAATATCCCTACGAAATTTATTATCCGTTCAATGCTCTTTTAAAGTTGGGTAAGGTGAACAATATAAACATAATTGCAACATTTTTATATAATGTATTATATTAAGTAAGTTACTAACCTCAAAATATTTGTATATAGGTACATAATATTGTTAGTGCTAAATTTGTCAATCATCAGTGATTTAACTATTATATTATAGAACAGTATGATAATTAATTCGTAAATACAGGTTTTCTACATTTCATTAGAAAATAATTCGCTGTAAAGTAAGTTTTACAAAGCAATAAACTGAGAGTGTGTATTGTCATGATATTAGAAAACGTCGCTAATTCTATTTTCGATAAATTTTTTGTTTATTTTACTTGTTTTATTTTTGTAATAAATAATTTCACGATTTTCGCACTGTTAGAATGTAAATTTTTCCCTGATCCGAGTACAATTTTCTGCCACCAGATGTCATATGCTCATTTGACAGATCCCAATAGCGATTTAATTTTCTATTGATATACTCAAAAACAACTGCAAACAAATGAAAATCTGGTATTATTGTTTGACAGTTATTAACAATTTTCATTAAAATAGTACGACGTACGTGTTATTAGTTTTAATGAAAATAATTAATAACTGTCAAACAATAATACCAGATCTTCATTTGTTGCCCCGTGGCAACATGCATTTTTATAATCAGTACTACATACTAGAGAATCGCGCAAAAATGTGTGCCCGAATAGTTTTTGGTAGATACTCATGCGCCAGTACGTGCTAGAAGTGTAGTAGTAGTTTTATTTATTTTATTGTAGATTATAGACGCGTCGACCTCTATGGTCATTAGCGTCTTTCAACTACACTAAATAACAACCAACTTAAAACTAAATAACATCACAAAACATCCATGAGCGCAGGTGGGATTCGAACCCACGGCAGTCTAGTCTTAGAGGTTGCGGCGCAAAGCACGCTACCATTGTAGTAGTAGTGTAGTAGTGTATTTAGTGTATCATATAATTGGGTTTTTAAACGAATTTTTTTTTTTACTTAAATGGAAGGACCACATCAACTTTTATAGCAAAACTGTTTTTATTTAATTTTTTTGCTTACTAATTAAAAAGTTATATTTAAATAAAAATTAATTTTTAAACTCAGTTCCGATAACGCGCCGAAAGAATCCGAACGCGTGTGACGTCATTATGTTATCTATGGTCTTTGTATCCATGGTTACCAAGTTAAAAATTTATTATTTTTGATAGTATGTGTAATACATATACACAAATACCAACAAATGCAGACACATTTTAACATAACGACGTCACAAACATTTCTGGCGCGTTTTGAAGTCACGTGATATTTTTTAAATTTTTATACATTTTAATTAATTTTTAGTAATTTATCTATAGCTTTAAAAAAATGTTTCTTTTCGATTTTCAATATTATTTATGTTAAATTATTAGAAAAAATTAAAAAATTAATAATTTTTTTTAAACTTAAATACCTAATTATAGCCGTTGATTGACGTAACATATAAATTTCATGCCAACGATTCTAATTCTCTGCTCCCCATGTGTTACCTAACCATTTCTCCCTTTGTGTGTCTGTCTGGTTGACGACCTTCCACGTTTGCGTTAGCCTCAAACGCAAAGGGTTCTGAAAGCCCCCAACTGTTTAGTTAAATGACTCTGGTATTAAGTGTCTCTTGGATTGTTACCTATATGATTCATTAAGATAACTAGAGGTCAGAGAGAATTTAATTTAATGTCTAGTAAACCAGTGGCGGCTCGTGGTATTTGAAAGTGGTGAGGCACAGTTGAAAAAAATTTTTTTTAGTAAGGTTAGATTTTAGAAAAATCACTGCCCACTGTTGGAAAAAAAAGCAAAACAAAAATCAGTACGAAAAACCACAAAAGTATTTACCGAAAACTATAATAACACACATTAAATGTCGCATTAAATTTACGTAGAGGCTTGCCTCAAAAGAATGTTTTTATGCGTTACTTAAAGCTAGATTCGACTGGACTATTACGGTATCATAAACACCACATTACTAATACGCTAGACAAGAAAGCGCGAGGCGAGCTTCTAACCATATACGACCGCATGCAGAAATGAGATGGATGATATAAGAACAAAAACAGGCAACCGCCAAAGAAAGACAAGGAAGCGCGAGGCCGGCCTCTACCATATACGACCGCATGCAGAAATGGGATGGATGATATTTCTAGCGAAGCGCGTTAAGATTAACGGCAGGCCCATATTTTACTGATTTCTATGAAGCGAAATATTAATTCTAATGGATATATTTATGCAAATAGTAAAATAATATAAATTTGTAATTTATTTAATTTGCAAAATTATTGGTGAGGCACTGCCTCACCTGCCTCATAAGAGAAGCCGCCACTGTAGTAAACTGAGCTATCACCTTTTTGAAATTAATACGTTAAATTACATTAGCAGTACAAAGTATTGCGTGTCAACAATAAAATTTAAAACAGAACGTATATGTAAATTTTAAACTAGCCTTTACTAGCGTATTCGCTAGAATTTTATTGTCGTTTTTGTGGTTACTGTTCATCTTTCCTTAGAGCGAAACTATACGGGCGGATTTTTCCACGGCATTTTTAACGCGGCAGATTGCACGTCCAAATCGAAACTTGACGAACAGAATATAAGTACAAGGTGTTTCAAAAATACCTGCCAAAATTTCTAGGACGCATAGTACATAAAAAAAAAATTAGACTGATGACCAGTCCGATACTTCCCACCTAGTAAATATTTGCAAAAAATAAACACTCTTTTTTTATTCTTTGAAAAAAAGCATGGCCCTCTTTTTTGTTTAGTGATCTACTGATGGTTAGCTTAATATAGCAAAAATCATGGTTACCTTGATTTACGTACAATTTTTATTTTTTTTTAGTAAAATATTTTTTTTCTCCAAAACTGTGCATTTTAGAGAAAAAAAATATTTACATTTTTTTCATATTATAACATCTAGAATTCATTTATATTTTTTTTTACCTATGTTAATACGTAACATTGAGAACGTTTTTTTAAATATCTCAGGATCCACTGAACCGATTTGACTCAAAATCTAATCAGATCTAAGTTAAAGGCTGATAATCACAATAGAACAATCGGCATGGCCGTATGTTGTTCCGTTTTTACGATATCGAAGGCGAAAAATTAACCACATACACACACACACATACACACACACACACACACACACACATACAGACATCAGTCAGAAAATGATCATATACGATTGCCAGGGTCTCAAAACGTGAAGATCTGTTAAAATCTTGAAATATTTTTTTCGGACTAAATCCATTACTTCCCTACCATAGTAGAGGTGGGAAGTAATAAGTGTAGTTTACTCTATAAAACTATTTCCGAAAATGCACCCCCAGGGAGCTACAACCCCTAGAACTCTAGAAGAATACTCTCAAAAATGGTTTTGTACATTCCAAACTTAACCTCAATAAAAATATTTCATAACTTTTGAATACCGAATTATGTGTGCGTTACAAACACCTAGCATCATGCCAAATTTCAAATTCCTATATGTCACGCAGTTTTCGAGAAAAACGTCTGTGACAGACAGATGGACGGACGCACGAGTGATCTTATATTGGTTTCGTTTTCCATATATAAAGGTACGGAACACTAAAAGTAATAAATTTAAAATATGCATTCGTATTACACACCGGTAAACCTGACATTGGTGATTAAAAAAATTCACAGATTTCGCAATCCTTGCAACCATCGAGAACATTGGAAATGATAACAGCATATATGAAACATAATTAACTGTTTATTATACACACAATATTTATCAATGCACTGTTTAGTTTTGTCAGGAATAACCCTATTATTCTTCTGTTATATACGCGTTCACTTTTGCTTGATTACTTAACTTTTAAATGGATTTTTCTACAGTATTTATTAACATTTGCTCAAAAATAACACCGCAGATCGTCACAAATACCTCTCAATTAACTAGACATGATATAAAACACATTTCGAAAAAATTGCACTTGTTCAATTTTGCATGATTGCTCCTCACTTGATCGCGACACCGTTGTCTTTTGGCCTTGAACGAAAACTCGTAACTCTGCCCCCATATACGAACATAAACATTTCCAATGTTAAAAAACAACAAGTCAAGGCGCAAACATATAAGTATTAATATGTATTACTATTTCGAGCGGCATTTCCAGACGATCCAAGGTTATATAAAAACAATTAATACTGAACCAGACTTGCTTAAAATTTTATGCGCCTAACAAAACCGGGCTTTACTTTGTTCATATACAGAGTGTCCGGATTTCAAGTGTACATAGACGATTAACATGGAAAAACAGTTTTTCCGTGCGCATTGCTCTCCAAATTATTTTATACAAAAATGCTTCAAATAAATGTTGTAGGGCTTAAAATTCTGCATCTAAATCAATAAACACGATTAATTTTGTATGCTTTATAACGGCAGAAATTAGATATGAAAATGTCAAAATTACCTCAAAAACAGATAGCGATAGCCATGGAACTTGGACAAAATTATGACGTTTTAGCTGTCAGAATAATTTCTATTCATTTTGTTCAAGTTCCATGGCTATCGCTATCTGTTTTTGAGGTAATTTTGACATTTTCATATCAAATTTATGCCGTTACAAAGCATGCAAAATTAATCGCGTTTATTGATTTAGATGCATAATTTTAAGCCCTACAACATTTATAAAAGAATTTTTAGATGACACATTTTAATATAGTATATGTTTTGTATTGTTTTTTATTTTAGTACTTTATTTTATTTAAATTTTATTGACATGTTCCATGCTGCAAGGCTTCTCGAATAAATAAAGAATCTATCTATCTATCTATCTATTTGAAGCATTTTTGTATAAAATAATTTGGAGAGCAATGCGCACGGAAAAACTGTTTTTCCATGTTAATTCGGGCACCCTGTATATACAAGTAATATTAATTGGGAATGTTTATGGTTTAGTATAATATTACATAAGTTCGTAGATGTGTTGTGTAACAAGTTAAATAGTGAAACCTCTCAGTTTATGGTAAAACAATCGGTATAAACCGTGGCATAAACTAGTGCCGTCGACGAGAGTGTACAAGAAGGACGGAGCACAAGTTTCGCAAAGAGAGTTGTTGTCGCTATGGCAGTAATAGTAGTAGTACAGAGTCTTACATAGTAACATAATATACTGAGTGTCCTAAAATTAACGCCGAGAACTTCTAAGAAATATCCCTTGTGAAATTCCAATTCGAAATTGTTTTTAGCCGTTTTAGTCTTCAAAGTGTACTAACTACCAAATCATTAATTGAAAAGTTTCCGCGTGATCAAATTACTAATAGTGTTAGAACCACATAATGATAATAAGGAAGTTTTGTTACGTTTTATTATCTACTATTCCACAAGAATTATTCCCTCTCCCTGCGAGAAATTTATCAAAATAAAATATGTATAGCTTGTGTCACTCAAGGACAGTGTAGCTTTCTATTAGTGAGAGAATTTTTAGAATCGGTTCAGCTTTTCAAGAAATTACCCCCTACATACAAAGAAATTTTTCCTCTTTATAATATCCCCCCGCGAGAAATTTATCAAAATAAAATGTAGTCTATAGCACTCAGGGACAGTAGCTTTCTATTAGTAAGAAAATTTTTAGAATCGGTTCAGTAGTTCCAGAGATCACCTTCTACATACAAACTTTTACCTCTTTATAATATCCCTCGCGAGAAATTTAGTAAAATAAAATATAACCTATGGTACTCAGGGATAGTGAAGCTTTCTATTAGTACAAGGATTTTTAGAATCGGTTTAGTAGTTCTAGAGATTACCCCCTACATACTAAAAAGTTTTGAGAATGCTTCTTGCGTTATTTCAAGGTATGTGTGCATCGAGTTGCTATAGTCACGCGGCGGCAACGCAACGTACGTTTAAAAATCGGATGTGTGCATCCGGCCTAAATTAATAACGAAACAGTCTGTATATGTATACAGAGTGAGGGTGTTGTTATGGTAGTTGTGAGAGCGTCGGTCGGCACATGGAGTATGAATGTAATGGCATAATAAATGGTCGCGACCGTTTAGTTGGGGCATTGTAATGGAGCCGTTCTGCAGCAGATCATATAGAGGAGGGTTCACTGGAGGTTGGGGTTGAAGTCACAATCGCATGCTATACATTTATGTGTACAGTACCTACAGCCTCTACAGCTCAGACACGACAATGACTGCAAATTGAATCCGCACGAACCGCAGAAACGGTAATCTCACTCCCTCAAACCGATTACACATATTATCTCTCCTTCTTTCTCTATTTTCTGTTAGCTTGCATATTATACAAGTGTGATGTACATTAAGCACTTGATTATGTGTTTTTAAGTTATTTATGTTGGTGTTAAAATAGAGTTTGTGAACTTCCACAATGGTAAACTGCTGCTTTATTTAGGCAAACAATTTTTTAAGAAAACGATATTAAACAATTAACAAATGGAGCATTGGCTAAATTCTGGATATTATAATATTGAAGAAAAAATGAAACAAAACTAACCGAAGTCTTGAGTAGAACTAAAGGTTGATGAACGCACCGAATACACTATTCGGGAAATAGTGGATGAAGATTATTTTACACTTTACGGTCTTCAAAAAAACAATTTCCATTAAACACTCAATTAAAACAATTTTTAAAATTGCACGTTTAACCCAATTTACGATGGTCTTTACTATATGGCTTACTAATACTGACTCGCACAAGATTAATGTCACTTTTAACAAAAAAATTCGACTGATGACCAGTCCTATATTTCCCACCTAGTAAATATTTGCAAAAAATAACACTCTTTTTTTTATTCTTTGACTAGACCCAAATAACCTAAGCTGCTGGTGGTCTTTAAAACACAATTTAATTTTTATTCTTTGAAAAAAGCATGGCCCTCTTTTTTGTTTGGTGATCTACTGATAGCTTAATACAGCAAAAATCATGGTTACCTTGATTTACGTACATTTTTTATTTTTTTTAGTAAAATATTTTTTTTCTCGAAAACTATACATTTTAGGGAAAAAAAATATTTACATTTTTTCCATATTATAACATCTAGAATTCATTTATATTTTTTTTTACCTATGTTAATACGTGACATTGAGGACGTTTTTTTGAATATCTCAGGATCCACTGAACCGATTTGACTCAAAATCTAATCAGATCTAAGTTAAAGGCTGATAAACACAATAGAACAATCGGCATGCCCGTATGTTGTTCCGTTCTTAAGATATCGAAGGCGAAAAATTGACCACACACACACACACACACACACACACATATACACATACACACACACACACACACACACACACACACACACACACATACAGACATCAGTCAGAAAATGATCTTAAACGATTGCTAGGGTCTCAAAACGTGAAATCTGTTAAAATCTCGAAATATTTTTTTCTGACTAAATCCATTACTTCCCTACCATAGTAGAGGTGGGAAGTAAAAATTATCGATATATTAAGGCGTCGGTTACAAAGTTTCGTAAGTAATTATGATCATACTTGAGCGCGTTTGCTTTGATAAAAAAATGAACGTTAAGTTATTCTCATGAGCTATTAACAACTAGAGTTTTAAAAATATTTGCATCGAGGCATCAAAAATATATTTTATACAATGTCAAAAGACGTATGATTCATGAATGATGTACAAGTCATAACTTTTATGTAATAGAATATTTTTCAAGTTAGACGTATTTTACGATTGTTTTATTCATGTTCGTGATGTCTATTCATTGTATTATCACAGTACGTTTTATATAAAATATAATACACAGTCTAATCAACTGTACACAATAAAAATTACAACATTGTAACTTAGTTACTTTTTATTATCAAAAGTATATAAAAATTTAGGTGATCAGCGCTATAACTAGTTACAAAGTATTTAAATCAACAAATTTAAAAAAATTACATTCTGAGAAGAGAAGATGGCCAGTTCTCAATAGACCTATCTAGTTAGAGTAAGCGAGAGATATAAATACAACGCAGCTACCACAACAATGCGCAGAACGAAACACACTCCGGTTCACTGTCTCCTTCAACAATGAGCTGTGTTGTATTTATCGCTCTCGCTTGCTCTAACTGGATAGGTGTATTCAATATATTTGTTGTCTATAAAATTAACGTCAATTTAGGAAAATAATATCACTGCTATTTTGTTAAAATATTTTGTTTGTTTTTTTGGTACCTACAATTATTGAACAATAAAAATATATATTTCGCATGCATTCGATACAACTGGCCATTTTATAAAATGCTTAGACATTTTATAAAATGTGCAGTTACATAAGATGAAAATATTAGACCATTTATCGAGCAGAAAATCGGATTAATTTACAAAATAGTTTCAAATAAAAAAAAAACAAGCCGTGAGGTGGGTCGTTTATTAGGACTAAAGTGCGACCCTTGAGGTCCACACGACGAACTTCCCAGTTTGATAAATATTTAATAATAATAATTAAATTAGATATTACACAGAAAAGTAATCATTTTAATCATTAAAACATCAATAATTAAAAAAAAAAAAAAAAACGGCTGAACCGATTTTTATAAAATTTATGTCGGATCAAAATGACGTTAACACGCCTCGATTGACACCCTTACGAAGTCGATATAATTTTTTATTCGCGAGATATTGTGTAAAATCTACTTTTTTGGAGGTTATTTGGTTAAGAAAAAATAACGGCTGAACCGATTTTAAAAAAATTCCTTTCAGATCATATTTACGTTAATACGCGTCGATTGGCACCCCAACGTAGTCGATATCATTTTTCGTTCTCGAGATTTCGTCTTAGAAAGAAATGGACACATACGTACGTACGTACGTACGTACACACACACACACACACACAGACATCTTTCTAAAAGTAGTGTAAAAATAGTGTAGTGACCTTGAAACATAAAAATTTTTTTTCCTTTTTGATTTCGATTTTCGGACCCATTACAATAACTTCCAGTGGGAAGTTAATAATAGAAAAGTATCCGTTTTTGTCATGTTTTTGTTGTTGATATGAAATTTTTTTTAGCTTTCAGAATTTAATAAAAAGTTTATCTTTTTGTTGTCCCTTATATACTGAACTAATAAATTATGAAAAACAGTAATGGTCGTACAAATTATTTATACAAACAAGTGGACTGTAGAGGAGGGCGGGATAAGTTAAGCTTCGGGTAAAATCTCAAAATTAACGTCAATTAGCGCTTACTATGTAATCGACATAATATTATAGGAAGATTTTTTTGATACTATGCGAAATATACCAAAGTTGAAGTATGATCAAAAATAAGTTTTTGGGGCAAATAAAACAACTTAGGTGAATCACTGTTGATGAAACATAATAAAAATTGTTTTAGAGAAAAATGTGATACTATCACATTTGAAGAAAAATTAGTTCTTCCTTACCTTTTAAAAAATAAATTGTTAGTCCATAAGACACCAGATTGTATTATGTAAAAGTTGAACATATTTGAGGCATGAGGACTGTACTTAAAAAATGTAAAAAGCAACAAACACTTTATATTAAGTATTTCACTAAATTATTTACCTATCTATTTATTTTAATGCACATAACCCATTTTCTCCCATTAGCTAAAAGCAAGTTAGCCGCAGTAAAAAATTTCCATTAAATTTTCAAAACGTCTTACGTCCTCTATGAGTTCTATTAACATTAAAACACTAGACTCGCATTGGGAAGGTACTGGGTTCGAATCCCGACGGGGGCAGATGTGGCTGGGACTTTTTCCTACTGCCTCACGTCGAGAAACGGTAATTCCTGTACCGGCCATCTTGTTTGAGGTTTTCCATGGTTTCCCTCAATTATTCCAGATAAATATCGAGATGGTTCCTTAAGCAAGGCCATGGCCGATTACCTGTCAAACTCCTATTCACACAAAATTGCCTACCTTATCCTAATTTCCTATAATTCCTCCATTCGCACATTGCTATTAAAAAAAAAAAGCTGAAGTTTAAAAATGTAGAAAACATCGGGGAAGTGGTAAAAATGGAAAAATAGTAATGGTGCGAATGGCGTCTGTTATGACATAATGTCGAGAAACGGACGTTAAACGCATTATTATTATTATTATTATTATTAACATTAAAAGATGCATTTATACCGGTACAATAAAGATTTTTTTACCACTTTCCGTACAATAGTAACGAAAAGCTTAAGATGGCTCACTTGCCCCGCGGTTCCCTAGTGAATTTAGTAACAGACCATTCTGTGGCGTTCCAGAAGGCAGAAGATATAAATAGGCACAAGACATGACGTATTGGGAGCAGATATACCTAACACAGTAGAGTGCCATGAGTCTGGACCCAACAGTCGATTTTATTCGTCTCTACAAGAGCAGGGCTGTAATTCACAATTAAATGCTAAATAATGAACATTTAACCGATACAAACCATACATTCTTTTTACGTTTAATGGCATTCATTTGAACGTATATTTTGCAGTATTGCCAAATAAAACTCATTTTGTTCACAGTGATTAAATAAATTAGTAATGAAAATCTCAAATATAAAAACACACTTAGCTTTGATCAGCGGTTTCACATGGGTTAATGTGCGTGTTGACGAAAAATTTATCTTAACGCGAGTGTACCCTGATAAAAAATGCCTTATACTTTAATGCTGGGTTTCAGAACGCGGTGTCAAAAAATCTGATTTGACAATGACCTAAAACTGTGATCATATATGTAATTTATATATGCAGGAACAATCTAATGTCGCTGTAAAACTTATTTTTATGTAGGTACAACATTAGATTGTACTCACAAAAAAACATGACTCATCATCATAGAAAAATATCGTTTTTCAAGCTAAATAAAGGTAAATTTTCACGAATTTTATGGTTTGATTTGCTAGTTCATACGTGTGGAACAAAACATTTAACTTTAATAATTTGTATAAAATCAGACGGCATTCAAAGGAAATTTCAACAATTTCTAATTTCTTAATATACTTACATATTTTTATTCCACATTGCCAATTCTTAAAATGTTACATTCGTGAACCCTTACTTTAGGAATCATTTATCTAAACCTCTAGGGCCTAGGCTATTCCCAAGCTTCCTTGAATCTTGGTAAAGATTTCTCTTTGTCACTCTTTGGATTTTGTCTTACCATTTATCAACACATTTCACGCATTTATACATGACCTTCTGAATGAGAAAATGTTTGTAAATTTATTATAGACATTCTATAATTGAGGTCATAAGCCTCTGAAACTTCTGAGCTTTACAGCTATATTATAAGTCCATAAACTTAAAACATAAAGTTATTTTTATTTATTATTTGTACACAAGTTTTCAAAAAATAATAACTGAAAATTATCTTGCTTACTTTTACACGTTTAATTCTAAACAAGTGATGAAAATTGTAATTTGTGCGTGACTACATTCCTGTGAAACAGTTGGTGTTTTTGAGCTATAATCGGATTGTGGTTTGTAAAGAGGCTTTCCAGAGACATTTGTGCGATCCAGCAGTGTTGTGCCTCACAGAGTCAACCATACCTATACACCTCAGTTCTCTGAAACCTCGGCAACTTTTACATCCTTACCATTGACACTGATCATAAAGAGACTATGCAAATCAATTATACAACGTGTCCCAGATTGATGTATACATAGGGAAAATAACATTGAGAATATTTACAACTTTGTAGTAGGTACGCTATGGGCCATAAAAAAAGTAAAGAGAATTTTTTTAAATTTTCCATAGCAACAGTTGACTATTAAGAGTAACTCGAAACACAAATCACTTATAGACTAGAGCTGAAGCCTTTGAAAATGGTAAAAAGTGAAAAAAAATTATAGTAGAATGAAACCCATTGGAAAAGGAAGAGAATAGAATAAAAATGAAAGGAAAAATAATTTACGGGCGATCTGAGGCCGGGAAGTGGTAGGGGGTGGGTTTTTAAGGGTAAAAAACGGTTTATCTCGATTTCCGGCAAAACTACAAGTCCTATGGAAAAAAGTTTAATCGCAAAGTTGTAGGTAATAAAAAGATCTACAACTTTTATATCACACTTTTTTCACATAACCTCAAAATTTATGTAAAAAATTCAAATAACCAAGTTTTTGGTTTTTTATTTTTATCTCTTACAAAAAACATTTTTTTTTCACGAAATTTGGTGAAAACTTACCTTTTTATGTCCCAAATACATTGTAATTTTTTTGATTTAAAATATTTATTTTTTTACCTTATTTTGACTTAATATCGAAAAAGCACCCTAATTTTCAATCGAAAATTCTCACGTCAAAATATCTGCTTTTTGAAAAAAGTCGGTGGGCTTTTTGTTCGTTGAAATATCTACTTTATGATGGTGTAAAAAAAATATACATTACTACGGTAAATGTTCTCAGAAAATGCAAAGAAACGAGAAAAAAACTCGTATCCCAAATTTTTTTTTTAATCATTATGTACAATTTTGAGGTATTTATTAAAATTTACACTTTAATTACTCGTTTATTTGCATTTTCTGAGAACATTTACCGTAGTAATGTATATTTTTTTTTACACTATCATAAAGTAGATATTTCAACGAACAAAAAGCCCACCGACTTTTTTAAAAAAGCAGATATTTTGACGTGAGAATTTTCGATTGAAAATTAGGGTGCTTTTTCGATATTAAGTCAAAATAAGGTGAAAAAATAAATATTTTAAATCAAAAAAATTACAGTGTGTTTGGGACATAAAAAGGTAAGTTTTCACCAAATTTCGTGAAAAAAAAAATGTTTTTTGTAAAAGATAAAAATAAAAAACCAAAAACTTGGTTATTTGAATTTTTTACATAAATTTTGAGGTTATGTGAAAAAAGTGTGATACAAAAGTTGTAGATCTTTTTATTACCTACAACTTTGCAATTAAACTTTTTTCCATAGGACTTGTAGTTTTGCCGGAAATCGAGATAAACCGTTTTTTACCCTTAAAAATCCACCCCCTACCACTTCCTGACCTCAGATCGCCCGTAAATTATTTTTCCTTTCATTTTTGTTCTATTCTCTTCCTTTTCCAATGGGTTTCATCCTACTATAATTTTTTTTGGTTTCAAAAATTATCGACCCTGGTCTATTAGTGGTTTGTGACTCGGAACCTTCTTAATAAAAAATTCACAGATTTCGCAATCCTTGCAACCATCGAGGACATTGGAAATGATAACAGCATATACGAAACATAATTAACTGTTTATTATACACACAATATTTATCAATGCACTGTTTAGTTTTGTCAGAAATAACCCTATTATTCTTCTGTTATATACGCGTTCACTTTTGCTTGATTACTTAACTTTTAAATGGATTTTTCTACAGTATTTATTAACATTTGCTCAAAAATAACACCGCAGATCGTCGCAAATACCTCTCAATTAACTAGACATGATATAAAACACATTTCGAAAACATTGCACTTGTTCAATTTTGCATGATTGCTCCTCACTTGATCGCGACACCGTTGTCTTTTGGCCTTAAACGAAAACTCGTAACTCTGCCCCCATATACGAACATAAACATTTCCAATGTTAAAAATCAGAGCATCTACTATATATTTACATTATAGGTCTTATGACCCATAGCTTAAACTAGAAAGTTGTAAATATTCTCAATGTTATTTTCCCTACGTATACATCAATCTGGGACACCCTGTACAGGTTAGCCTTTGTTGCGTTTATTTCATTACACACTTTTTTAAGTTGAGATATATTAAGAAATAAAATTCACGTTAGGTTATACACACATTCTTAATAAAAAAACAAATATGAGGGAATAAATCCGAAGACAAAATTCTTTCGTCTGTCGCCAAAAATTATTATACTTGAAAATAATATCGTATTATAATTCCAAATAATAAAATATTTGTCAAATCTTCTAATTTACAAGGATATGTTCAATGAAAAAAAAAATGCATATCACTGTTGAGATTCAAACCCGAATCCTCTAATTTCGCGTTGAATGTGTTAACAAGTATATATCTTATTATAGCTTTTAAGCCCGACGTTGCCCGTGCCCATTTGCACATATTTATTAGAGATTATATAGCCTTAATCACTCCTAGGATACTGATTTATATAATCGTGAAATCCAAATTGAAATCGGTACAGAGATTTTCAAGTTTATATCTTGAACATACAGCAAACACACAAACGTGAAATGGGACTCTATACATTTCGTTCTACATTATTTGATAGTACAGGTCAAAAGAAGATGGTTATAGTAGTGTTAAAACACCTTAGTAAAAGTTGTACAATAATTTTGACGCACTTCCTCATAAATAAGCATCCTGGCAACTATTTCAATATTAGAATATGCATTTAGATAATCATTTTCCTTTCTTATCATACTTACAACTTTTACTAAGGTGTTTTATGACTACTCGTCTTCTTTTGACCTGTATACTATCGTCCATTAAAAATAGAATAAGTTGACCGAAAACACTCTGATAGACGAAGCTGAAGAAAATGATTTGTTAGTTCATATTATACTATAATGGCGCTTGGTAATGTAATGGTTAGAACATTCGGATCGATAATAATTCGGAATGGAATCTCAGAAGTGACATGTAATTGTTAATTTTCTTCCTTTAAAAATCATCATTTTTACGTATATCTTGTCGATGCAAATAGATCTATGGTTGTATCTTCCTGAAGGTATAGGTTCCGGTAGACATCTACCTATCCTTTACTTTTCGAATGTATACAACGACTGAGGCAAAACATCGGCGTATTTCCCGATGTATATGGAAATCACTTTGATGGTATTATCTAAAACTTTTATAATGTGTATATCAAAGATATTTTATACAGATGTTTTGTTCACTGATTTACGAATAAGTTATACCAGCTATAAACAGACACAACATGAATCGGCTTATATTCTTTTTTTCTATTTACAATACCTTACCTACTTCATTGTAAATATAAGCTATAAAAAATTATTAAGTTTATATCTCTTTCGTATTGTCTTTAACTATATAACTTATTTCAAACTTACTAAATTTGCAATGATTTTCTTTCTTTAATTGATTTTAAAGGCATATTTTTAAATATTATTTTAGTAAATTTAATGGCTATAACGCTTTAAGCACTGTACAAGAGCATGCTCGATGCTGGATGCTTAGAGCACTTGCACAAAGATTTGCTACTTAATAAGCACTTAAGCATTATAAACTTGTTAATGAGCGTTCAACAAGCTTACTAAGCACTTTAAATGCTTAATAAGAACTTTAATGCTAAATATACACTTCCAATGCTTAATAAAAATGTCCAACTTTGGACATTTGTACTGTAATGTTAATTAAAGTTAAGATTTAAGAAGTTACTTTAAAATGCTTAATGCTTAGTGCTTATTTTTGATGTGAAACATCTTATGTCGGGCTGTGAACAGCCGCGTGAGGGGAAATATGCAACGAAATTTATGGTCCGCTCCTTCGCTGCTGTTCTCCCCACCACTTTCTCTCTCTCTCTCTCGGCTTCCGCGCGCTCGGGCACGGGAAGAGAGAGAGAGTATACATACGAACGTACTGTAAAGCAAAAGTATATGTATACACGTTTAGGTATGTAATATAGATACTTCGCTGTGTATTTAGTTGCGTTTCTGGCTCAGGCGTGCTCAAACGCCGCAACCGCGTGTGTTACAATGCAGTATATAAGATTACGTCAGCATAACAGTTAGTTGCTGCTTTTGAAAAAATATATACTACTACATAGAGAATACCACCGAGTTCAATAACGTTTTCTTTGATGTTTCACATCTGTCGGGGGTCCCGAGACCCACACCCTTTTTTTTAAGTATTTTAGTGAGTACTTTATGCTTTTAAGAGTTTTTGAAAATATAACTGCTCGATGCTTAATAAACCGAGCATTTTCGAGAGTGCTCGATGCTTGGTGCTTTATAGCCGTTAGGTTCGGTGCTTCGTCCAGCTCTGATTGGGAGACCAGACCAGTAGGATCACCATTGGGGAGAGGGGGGTGAAATCAAAAGAAAAATTAGTTTTCTGCCATTAAATCCCATGAAAATAGATATATATTCCGTTCACACTGTAGCATGTAAAGCATGTTAATCACGCAAGCATGATTATTAGCATGCGTGATTAACATGTTGTACAATGTACATATTTATACTAGGTACTTTAGTATGGATAACATATTATATTTCCATAACTTAAATGTCTCAGAAGGTAAGGTTTATGAGATCGAACGGGACAAAATGTAGTTTTATTTAGGGATCTAGTTTCCAGTGTAATCAATATTTATTGTACGTAGGTCGCTTATTGTGAATAAGTTTTATGTTTAAAAAAATGTGTAATATGTATAGATACTACAAAAAAATGTCAACGCTTGCAGAGAAAATAAAATATTAAAATGACAATAATTCATTTAAATGAAATTAAAATATAAAGTGATTTTTAAGCAAATAAAGCGATTAATAATAAAACATGAATATTTAAATGGAAAAAATGAGCAGGGAATTGTCCTCCCCCCCCGGTGAATTCTCAAGCTCCCTTGAAGACGCCTCCCAATTTGCGTAACTTTGATTTTGGAAATTTAATTCCCAAAAGTTTAAGCGAATCTTTTTATCCGATCTCGATAGGTCAACAATAGTTCTAGCTAAGACCTAAATATAATTCTAGAGAACTATTTGTATCTGGAGACTGGACTATAGAACTTTTGAAGTAATGATAAAAAATCTCTTCCCGATAATATATACCGAACTTCAAATAATTAATTGTTAGGATTACAGTACTTTTTCAGCTAAGAACTTATGTTATGTATTATTTTTAAGTCTTGTTGAATGTATTCCAGCAGCTTTATGAAATTTGTTTAAGTGATATTACATAATTATAAGGTGTATAAAGATTTAATTGGTATACGAAACTTAGTCTTATATAAATGATTATTATCACGTCTCAGGTACGTGTGCCGTAAATGAAACGGTAGATGCGCGGGGAATACCGGCACACAACGCGAAGTCGAGGCACTCTTGCGGTCTGTATTATCCTAATTAACGCCGTCGGTGACGTTTTATGACCTTACCAAAACCGTAGAGCTGTCAAGATGCGATATGCGTCCCGCTAGGGAAATACGTATATATCTATATGTGTGTGTGTGAGTGTGCTAGCATTCTTCTTTATATCTGGTGCCCTACTGAGGCGTGAAGTTTTTAATTTTTATTAAAACTAGTAAAGTTTAGCCATAAACAAATCTGTTTAAAACTTCCTCTTTCATTAATAGTCTTGTATAAATACAGTGGTTCCGTGAATGTGAGAATACTTGAAAAAATTATTTCGGATTTAGTTTTGAATTTGTAAGACTTTAAGGTTTTACAGCAAGTTTTTCGAAAGTTGAAATTAAAAAAACCGTAAAAGTACAATATTTTTAACGATAAATGTTTGTTATACGTAAAACTTTAAATTGGATTATTTTTTTGTTTTATATAGAGTTTAAAAAATCTATTTAATATTTAATTTCTTTAATTTTTTAATACTTAAAAATTATTTACTGTTTGGTATAGAGTATAAGATAATAACGGCTACTTTCTGGTACAGGATAAATATTAAGTACCTACCTAACTTTTGCGTTATATTTGAATAACTTAGCAATATAATATTATTATATTAGAAATTTTACACAACAATAGATAAGGAAACGAAGGCGTGGCGGAGCCGCAACTATCTCCTTCTAATTAGAATCTGCGTTAAACGTATGTTGTCAATTGAATCAGTCTTTCCCTTCCCCTTCACCCATTGACAGGACACAATTGTCAAATTTCATTCATTCTACTGACATAACCTCGTTTTTTTTAAACACGTCGTCATTAATAATTAAAACAATTTGTTATGGGATGGTGTCTTGTACCGGACTGCAGTTATAATGAAAATTATGACTGCAAAAAGTTTAAATTTCCGACTGAGGAAAAAGCTAAAATAATATCTAGATATCCAATACCTTATTGATGAAAACATTTTTTTGTCCTTTTAGCCTTGATCTAGCGTAGCTCAGACGACTTCAGAACACTTTTTCCACTCCAAATGAAAAGAATAAACTAAATTTCTAATTATAATTGCTTAAATTATACCTCGACAAACGTCAACGAGGTTAAGTTAGGTTAGAATAAACGTCACTGGCTGAATCATTTTTCATAAATTTTTAATTTCAAATAAAAAATTATTTCACACGAATAATAAAGTTTAGTAGCCAATAATGACGAGATTTATTAATTATTTTTATGAAACAGTCATTGCATTTTGGTAATAAATGTGTTTTAAGAGAATTGTAACGAATATTCCGTTAAACCCCTTATATTTTTGAACGCCAATCGACTCCACTTTAAATTTCGCGCTCAAATTAGGACCGTCTACTTCTGTAGTCTATTCAAACAAAACTTCTTTCATAATAGATACTGAAACACGAAATTATAATATAGTAGTCGTAGTTGCGTAATACTGATGAAAGAACGGCTTAGTTGATAGAAAATTAAAATAGAAAATTTTGTACACGATAAAAATCAAAAATTGATAAATTTAACGAATACATGTCATAATTTATACATATTTTCTAAGATTACTTTTATATTTATTGCTATTAAAGTGTGAATTATTGTGATAGGGAGAAGATTTTATCAATAAAAAAAAAATAAAAAATAGTGGAACCTTTGGTGTAAAGATACGAAATGTTATAATTACCACAAAACACCAAACCATAACAAACACTCTCGACGTACGTTTCGCCAACCAAGTTGGCATCATCAGGAGATTTTAATCATCTCCTGATGATGCCAACTTGGTTGGCAAAACGTACGTCGAGAGTGTTTGTTATGGTTTGGTGTTTTGTGGTAATTATAACATTTCGTAGAAGATTTTATGAATACTAGTCTAATATATTATGCCTTATTTCGATAATATTTCGCCTGTTGGTTAGGTTCACATTGCACCGTTCTAGCGCCAGTTTAGTCGATTCTTTCAGTTTTCTTTTTGCGTGTCGTTAGACGGTTGAAAAATGACCTGAAACATCCGGAACGTCGGCTGTTTATCGTCGGTACAATATTTGAAGTTCTTTCCACACTTGCATACCACTCCATTTACCCAGTTTGACCGTTTAAGGGGATATGCAAGTTGAAACTAATTTTTTTATGACTTACGACTTTTCTTTAACATTTTGGCGGTACCCATGTTATATTTGAAAAAAATATTTACCCGAAAGAGATCAAAATTCGATTTACTATGAAATAATTTTCTGGATTATAGGTATACATAGGGCACCTAAATGAAGATAAAAATTTGATGAAGATTTCTGTTGTTTTTGGAAATATACGAAATTTTGTACCTATAACAATATAAAATACGTACTTACGTAAAAATGGAGGAAGGGGGAAAATCGCCTTTCGTGATGATATGTGAGGAGGAGGGGGTCCGACAAATGTGACGTGACGCGGCGTTTGAAATACCTACATCAATTTTATTTCTACACTTTTTTTAAAAACTATACATTTTACTTTTTATTCGATATGAAAGAGAACTTTTTCTTTGGATCTGTCAGAATAAAGTTGCAACAAACTGAGTAAGGATTAATTGTATCCCAAACAGACACTGATGATGGTATTTAATATTTATATTGATTGGAGGTAGGTTTTCTGAGGTATTATTAGGTAAGGGGTGTACAAAAATGTGATGCAGCGTGCCAAAGGGGAAGAGAGAGGGGTCAAAAATGCGTGAATTTTCCGTGATGTATTTTATGGATGGCTCAACAGTAATTCTTTTATATAAAAAAATTGTTTTGAAAAATGACATTGGAACATGGTAGTCGTATATAGTTTTTCACATCGATGGTGCAAAACAAATGTTTGTGTCTAGTAGGCAACTATCCCAGGTACACGCGGATCCTACTTTTGCACGAGATGTTCAAAACAGGGGTGTTACGAATATTCGCATTCGCATCCGTAAATGCGGAATATTCGCATTAATTCAGACATCTGCATCCGCATTCACATCCGCATCAATCAATGCAGAGTTTTTACGGATGCAGATTCACATCAACAAGTAACTACATGTAAAGAAAGTTCTGTTGTGTCATAAGTAAAACTAAAAACTTGTGTAATTTTGTTCTAAAAATATGATTAAATAAATAAAAAGTTAAAATTAAATTGATTTTCAATTATTTATGCACTTAAAATTTAAATAATTATCCTTTTAAAATCCCAAAATCCGCATCCGCATCCGCATCGCATCCGCATCCGCGGATGTGAACTTCTAATAATCCGCATTCGCATCTGCATCCGCGGATGTGTAAATTTTTGCATCCATAACAACCCTAGTTCAAAATACCAACCATAAAAGACTATGTAAAAACAATGTCCATAACTTTTTCTTGACAGATATAAACTTCATCGTAATAATTTAATTAACAGTATAGGTAATTATAACATGCAATCACTTTAAAACAAATATAAAAAATATAAACATAAACGAACCAAACATCCCCTTGTTATAGTGTTACTAGCGTGTGCTCGGCATAGCTGTCTAATAAGTACAGAATAATTTCTAAAATAAACTTAAAAAAAATGTCTAAATACTAAATAATATAAATGGCTCTCATTAAAATTATTTTGTAGTTGGTTCTTTTTAAATTTTTTTTGCCAATATAAACTTATTATCAAAACAAATAAAACATGTAAAAAATTATTATTCTTTCGGTGGGCTATAGCAAAATTGCTGAAACCCCAACAAATATTGTACATAGCAGCTGTATATATTACTATTGTAAATAAAGACTTCTTTCTTCACATCGATTTTTTTAGTTATCAGATAGAAATCAATCTGCTTATGCTTTCCAAGTTGGATTTTCTAATATATAATTTTAATGTCAGTAATTAATAGGTGGCTTTAAGCCCAGTCGTTTGTATATGTAAACGTTAACCTAAGTAAGCTATGAGCAGAGAGCTCAGAACTTTGAATGTAAAATGACTTGTTGATAACACAGCATATAATAACACGTTTATGGTCTAGTTATCTATTGCCGTTAATAACGGGTGTGGTTTAAAGCTCTCGTGCTTACGGTTGAAGCTCAAGCTTTCTATATAGACATCTCTATACGTACACGAGTGGTATTATTATGCTTTTAAGCTGCAAGCTTCTGCTATTGATAATGATTACTGTACAACGAGATTAATATCAAAAACTATTGATAGGATAATTGTTGATAGTTTCCTCTTTTGGTATTAACCTTGAATTTGAAACCAGGGTGGCCTGAAGTTATCTAGCTAGTATAATTAAATTATAGTTAAGTCAAAAGGACGTCACAAATATCCATAAGCGGAGGTGGGATTCGAACCCACGACCGTCTGGAGCAGCGGCTGGAGAGTTAACTACTACACCTACCCTATGTAAGAATTGATAAAATTCTGGACACATACTTGACTTTATTTCTATCAGTACATAAGTACCTAAATATAAAGTCTATTTTTTTATTTAAAATACCTTTCTTTTGATCAAATTTTATAATTATTTCGATATTCCATAATTTTGTCGAAATTCTAATTAGTGAGATTTTGACAATTTAACCATAATCTCGTCGAGACGAGAAATTCTGTTAATCTCATCTTGGCGGCAACGCCACCTGCAGAAATTCTTTCGTCTTTCGATTCGATATTACAGAGTCGATCAGTGAGTTACAACGTATTATTATATCGACGGTATAACCGTTACCATTATGCATGTATATTGTGTTGCGAGCCCGTTAAGTGGTCATAATGGTCAAGCATTTTGCGACTGAAGTATTCTGTACGTATCTAGGTACGTAACTTTAACCGCATACTTCAATAATTCTATACTTCGTGAACACTATAAACCTATTTGAACAATAATAATAACATTACATTAATTATAGTATTTGAGTAACCTGATATTTATTTTACTTACGATGGCTTAAATCTTTAATCAGAAATTTATAAAATGAAAAGTGCAGTGGTTAGCTTCAACATTTTCAAAATTGAATTTATAAATTATAATTTTGTCAAAAATTACTTTTAACATTGCATTTATTAGCTAAAGTTTCGTGGAATATATTCACATTTTCAGAGCTCTATTAGACAAATTTATAATATGTCATACATCGAGCTGTTTAACATATTATAAAATTTTCTAAAAGAGCTCTGAAGACGTGAATAAATTTCATGAAACGTTAGCTAATAAATGCAATATCAACAGTAATTGCGTTCTTATTGGATCCTTACGCCATTTGGAGACTTCCTTATGTCTTAACTTAAGAAAATACTGGAAAATACATACTCAGATTATCAAAATCACTTCGTTTTCTTTTTTTCAAGCAGATACATATTAAATTTAAATAATTCAGTTAATTTCTAACGAAAAAAATGGAAATTCAAACAGAACATTTTATAATGTGTGTGATGTAACGTCGGTCATTTTTCTCCTTTGCACACTTGAAATGATTTTTTATTTTATTGTAGATTATAAACGCGCCGACAACTTAGGTCATTAGCGTCTTTTAATTACATCAAATCAAATAACAAATAACTTAAAACCAAATGATATCACAAAACATCCATGAGCGGAGGTGGGATTCGAACCCACGACAGGCCTGTTACGCTAACCGTTACACCACACTGTCCTCGAAATGATTTTTATTTATTTATTGTAGATTAAAGACACGTCGACAACTTCGGTCATTAGCGTCTTCATTACATCAAATAACATAATCACTTAAAACTAAACGACATCACAAAACATCTATGAGCGAGGTGGCATTCGAACCTACGACAGGCTCCAAAGGCCAGCACTCTGACCATTACACCAAGCTGTCCTCTGAAATGATTTTGTATGTTAATCAATTTGTGTGACATGTCAGTGAGTTATAGGTCTACGAAATTCTAATACGTTAAAATTCCCTAAATTAAAAACATGAAGAGAGCGAATATAAATGATTTTTAATTATTTATTGTAAATTATAGACGCTTCGATAACTTGATCATTATCGTCTTGATTACATTAAATAACAACACACTTAAAACTAAATTACATCACAAAACATCCATGAGCGGAGGCGGGATTTGAACTCACGACAGTCCGAGCGACAGTTTGATTCAGAGGCCGCGACGCTAACCACTGGACCACACTGTCCTCGAATATTAGATGATTACGACTGCATTGCCCATTTCTTGATTGAGGTACTTATATTATCATTTTGATAAAACACTCTAATTTCAAATTTCTAATTAATCTGTGGTTTTGTACATAACTCGCTAGTTATATAAACACAATGTGCAAATATTTATTCAATTAAAACAATATGATATCAAATATTCATAACAGTTACATACCGGAAGGGTATGAAAATTATAATAGTGAATTAATAGATAGTTAGATGTTGGTTTAATGTATAAACTTTCTCACAAACACTGTCAGATTCTTTAAGGTAATTAGCTAATACAAGCAAAACAACAGAGCCATCCATTTAAAAGAGTCTCCCGACGTATCTACCTATCCGTATATTATGTGTGTATAGGCTTCCTATTTAAAGTAGCAGAGTTACACACAATAACGAACTTAAGTTCAGAATAGTGTTTTGTTGTCATAAGTTCACTTCTTAACTTTAACCAGGGTTCACCGTTTCCTATACGGTGATTCCCAAGAATCACCTGTAGATCCCTTAGGCAAAATATAGAAAAACAGTTTTCGGGAAAAACTTACTTTTTAAAAATTACGTAACCACGTAACCAAAACTTACTTTTTGAAAATTATGTATATAATCTTTCACACGTAACCAAAAGTTTTTTTCATAAAATTCGCCTTATGGATCTGTGGTGTAATTCTTGATCCTTCATTTCGCGTTTACCTGAACCCTCTTCCTTTAAAAATAGCGTCGGGAGAGCCATAACCGTTTTTAGGCGAGAGGAAAGGATTTGAGATGAGTGCAAGGGGTAACTTTCTGTATCGATAATGTGACCATTTTTATTTTCCTTCATAACGAAACACCTCTCAATTTGTTGCTAAAAGTAGGTAGATACCTATATTAAAAAAGGCATAAGAATTAAGAAGTTTCACTTTAAAATGTTTGGTTATTATTTTAGATAATGATAAAATTCTTGGCAACTGCGAATGCATCTATAGAGACACGTTCGACCGGGCGAAATCCCAACCGACGCGGCACCTGAATGCACCGGTCGACGCGCGGGCCACACAGCTAACGCGTCCAGAACGTGTAACGCGCGCATATGAGGTACAGTCAGGCGATTAATATTGAGCGCTCGATTTATTCAACTATTCTCCTTGATTTTACACACGGAAAAGTGAAAACAAGGCGAAATATTGACGCAACTGACGACACTCGGAATTGCAAAATGGCTATACCATCAGTATTAATTTAATGTCATTGTGATAACGAAAATAAATTTATCTTATATCCGATACAGAACCTGTATGTTGCTCAAGATTTGTTCAATCCTTTATAATAAAACAGCATGCGTAATTCTGAATCTAGGCAAGCATATTACACAGTGAGACAGGGGGACGCGCACACAGGTGTGTGTGTGGGTGTATGTGTGTGTGTATACGCGCGATATAGAGACTGTCATCGAGGCATTATTGATAACCACATCGATGTTATTGATTATGAGCGTTAATGCAGGTTCGCCACAAGATATACTGTCAACTTAGTTGATAAATGGGATTATTACTCTCTTTAAGTGATTGTATGTCAATGAATACCATCCGGTCGACCGGCCGACAATCGCCCCTATTCTCATACACCGCACCGTTAAGTGAAAAACATTTATGTTATAAGTTAACGGTAAGTAACTGACATAAAAGTAACTATACATGTGCATGAAGCAGTAAAGAATAGTCAATGATAATTAATAATCAATACCTAAGGGTGTGCTAGTATTCGAAAATTACAGAACCGGTTAAGTAGAAAAAGTAAAAAATTCGCTGACGGCTTGATCTGTAAAACCCTGCCTATAATCGTCACAAAACGCAAGAGCCAAACGCAAGAAATACGCAAGACGCAACGCAGCACGCAAGTTGATGCTGCGTCAGCTGTCTGTAATAAACGTGCGTTTTGCCTGCGTTGTCCAACCAGAGCAGTTCTTTATTTCGTCTGGTATAACCTCGTTCGCTCAAGCTACCTCTGATTAGCTGGCATAATACACGCGACGTGAACGTAACGTGAAAATTTGACTTAAGCAATTCGTGAGATGCTGCGATCTATTGCGACGGCTTGCGTCAGTTTTACGTTCTGCGTTTGGCAACAATTGTGGATGGGGCTTTAGTTCAGTCACTCCATCAATTACACCCTGTTCTATAAAAACCCTTAATTTTTATCGTAGTTTCCACTTTATTTTTTAATTTTTATACTATTAATCGTCCTGTGAACAATAAGCCTCGCTCGATCCTCCCTTTTTTATGTGAAATCAATTTATAATTCATAAACCACCTATTTTTTATATATCCAATGGGGTTACCCTAAGTTATCGGAAGCGCGTGTTGGCCTAAAAAGTTAAAAAGCTTATTTTCTAATTATTTTGTGCATTTATGAAAATCTGAACCACTTTCAACCTAAATCTCTTTAAAACCGCACCATGCATTTTACCGTAATTATTACGCCACAACGAGACAGACAAACAAGCAAATAAATCCAAATGTTCTAAAATTCTCAGTTTTTATTATTATTACTATTTTTTTACGCATAAAGGCGCCACCTAATATACATAATCATACATTGTTTTACATCACGTTTATCTATATTATGCAAATAGGTATTTGTGTACACGATTATGAGAACACAATGGCGAAATCGCCAATACATATAACGTATTTGTATGTTATAACTGTGTGAAAACATTACACACAACATACTTTTTATATAATGATCAGCGTGCGCCGTTCGCTCGCACAGAAATGTAAATTAAAATGCAAATAGCGAACGCGTCGGGCGGCGAAATACCACATAACGGCGTTTAAATGGGATATTAAAACTGTTTACATTTGTGTTTATTAGCGATGCTGCTTTTCTGTTTCTCTACTCCTTGTTCCGTGTTCTGCGTTATCGAATACCTTGTACACTTGTACTGTGGTAGTATAAGTATTCGACAAGAATTTCCTAGCAACACAAATTAAGCTGCTTTGTTTTAACTCCTTATCTAAGAGTGACTTATCTGTTAAACCGTTTTCCTTATACGTTTATATCTCTACACTTAACCTCCGTGGCGTTGCTATGGTTCCTCTATTACAAGTCCCCAGTTCCTGGGTTCTAGCCCAAGAGCTGGTAAAAGTGTCAAATGGATTTTCAATTTATTATTAAAAAAAAATAATGAATTGAAAATATGAATTGGTGCTAGGGCGAAATAACCTTAGCTGTTGATAGTCTTTAAAACACAATTTTAACAACCCTCGATTTACACGATGCTTTCGAATTGGTATGCTTACAAAAATTGGGTTTATATGGCACTATTTTGGTTTAAGAAATTCCACACTTTTTCATCTTCTATATTAAATGAAAAATTCCAGCCAATTGGATGACGGAACCATTCCAAATATACTGACAAATTAACAATAAATGAAAATTATTTTTATAATAGGTATATCAGTTGTTTTTCATTGCCTTGGTTACCACCCCGTGATTTACATGTAAAAATAATAAAAGCATGCCTGTCAGCTAACTCATTTCTTTCTGAGAGAACAATTAATTTAAAAAAAAAACAACTGACATTTTATTTTCAAAATATCTACGAAACTTCACAATTTAGAAAAAAACTTGTTTGTTAAAATGAGTAGAATAGTGTATGTAAATCGCTGTGAAATATATACCGTTGTAATAGAAAAAAACTATGTTATAGCAAATGTATCTTCTGCGCATGCACCGATTTTCCCCAAAAATAATAGGGCTCTTACTTTTTACATGTTAAACATCCTAACAAAATTTGGTTTCGACCCGCTCAGCCGTTTGGCCTGTATCGTGCTCACAGACCAACAAACAAACAGACTTTTTCCAAAAATATGTTTTTTAGACAGCGGTGACCTTAAAATGAAAAAATGTTGTAAAATTGTGAACAGTGAATTTTGACCCAAATTATAAGTAGGCACCATTCCCCACTTGTGGAGTTGAAATGGTAAGAATTAGTAGGAAATAAAACGTTATTTTCTTTTTAACCGACTTTAAGAAAAGAGGTTACCAAACCGTTTAACAAACACTAAAATCACTAATTGAATCAACAAAATTAGTGTAGTTTGTGGAGGCATGAATGCAAAACATTCAATAAATAAATTTTAATATTATGTCCCATATTAAAAACAATCAAGAAACAAGTTTTAGTTATAGGTTAAATTTTAACAAACCACATAATGTACAGAATCCATTGTCCTGAAACCTAACACGATCTGAGTACACATTTTTGGACAAACATCAAACACATTTCTCTATCATGATGATGTAAATATGTATCTGTCAGTACGGCGTGTGCATAACCCAAGAAGGAAGATAATAAATACAGGTGATCCATAAACACTGTTCACCTATACTGAACATAAAATGATTGTGTTTTAAATATTGTCGGGCGTCTATAATTTACAATTCATTGTGTTTTAAATTTTTCAAATGTACTCGCGAATATATTTTCTTCGTAATACAGTCTCTGCTATAACACGTGATTGTATCGCGCGAATTAGCTCATACGCGATTGATAAATAGGGAGAAAAAAGACAAGCGACTATAGGTCCTGCCATCAGGGTCCATTCTGATTGGTCGAATACCACATCTTGATGTCGTTTGACACACGTACACACACCTAAACGAACGTAACAACTAACTAGTGAACTCTGTATACTAATATGAATAATTGATAGCGATTAAAAAATGGGTTTTGTATGTGGAGAATGTTCAAACACATATTCTTCAAGACAGGCATTAATGTTCATAAATTTAGAATGAAAACTTCAGATAATCTAATTCTTTCTATAAAAGTCGATCAATTTTCCGACATTTCAAAATTAAAACTTAATTAAAATTTATTTTTCCATTCCAAATTCTCAACAATTTTGTTAGTGTATAAATTTTGGACATCCTATAATATTTCAAATAATAATATTAAATTAAGTTTTATTTTGAAATGTCAAAAAATTAATTGACTTTTTTTAGAAAGAATTAGATTACAAGTCTTACCTGACGTTTTCATTCTAATTTTGTGAACAGTAGTGCCTGTCTTGAAGATTATGTATTTGAACATTCTCCACATACAAAACCCATTTTTTAATCGCAGTCAACTATCCATATTAGTATACAGAGTTCACTTGTTAGTTGTTTCGTTCGGTTAGGTGTGTGTGCGTGTGTCAAACAACACCAATATGGGGTATTCGACCAATCAGAATGGACCCTGACTGCAGGGCCTAGTCGCTTGCATTATAAGTGGGACAAATATACGTTGTACGGATTCGTTACACATGCATCTGGGGTTGCACTGACGGGTAGGATGGTACCCGACTTAAGTTCACGCGGTAAAACAAAAACTGTACTGTATTTTCGACACCACACGAGCACTCCACGATTAAAATGAATATTGTCATCACACCCTGTACATTAATAAGGGACAAACCACGTCACCTACAGCTCATATGTAGATGTATGTATGTACGGATGTGTGTTATGTAGGGGTGTAGTCCTTTCTGCACCAACAAGACCAGAAG
The DNA here is from genome assembly GCA_039654895.1 of Mongoloraphidia duomilia. Lineage (NCBI taxonomy): Eukaryota > Metazoa > Arthropoda > Insecta > Raphidioptera > Raphidiidae > Mongoloraphidia > Mongoloraphidia duomilia. Next base: position 41,583,049 of record CM077524.1, on the reverse strand, counting down.
GCTTTTCCTTTGCCGAGAGGTGTGTGCCGAGTTTAGTGTATAGCAAATATTTGCCGACCATGAAGAAATAACGTCGTTGCCACGTTGTCTATTTATGCTAGTGAAGTCGCAGGTTCTATGAACAATATCTTACTAGAGACGTGCCCCTGCGAGCTGCAATAGGCTATATCAGTAGTGCGGAAATTATTTAGTCGATAACTTTTGCGTACTATGAAAGAAATTGTAGGTTATAGACGGACGATAATTTTTTTTTTTTTTTTTTTTGAGAGGAGGAAATCCTTTTTACGGACACCCAGGGAAGGTAGCCCTGGGTAGTGTGGGACTCGAGCCAAGGCCCCCTACCCACTAAAACCCCCTCGATCTAACCCTTTTTTATCCCTCCCGCGGCACCGACGGTCTGTCATTACTTCGCGGGAGGGGAGCTTCAGCCTTGAGCTTTACCGCGCTGCCAGGGTCCGGATAATTGCGACAGCAAATTCGTGCCCTGCTTTCCAGTCTTGCTCGGAGAGCAGCATAGTGCTGACATAGTTGTCAGTAGTGAGTGTGAAGTACCCATGCTGCATTCCAGCTCCTTCCTTTTGCGCTCAAAGCGCGCGCATTTAAAGAGGACGTTCTCGGCGCTCTCTATTTCTTGTGGGCACGTTGGGCACTCCGGAGTGCTTTCTACCCCTATCCGGACGATAATTAAGGAGGCGATGCTGGCGGAAGGCAAGGACCCCGAAACCTTCAAGTTCGAGGTACCGGGCAGTGAGCTGGCAAGAAAAATGGAAGGAATGGAAAATAAAATGGAAGAAAAGCTAGCCGAAAATGCTAGATCAGTGGAAGGAATGGGAAAAGAAATATAAGGTATGAAGGAAGGAATGGAAAATAAAACACAAGGTATGGAGGAGAAAATACATACGAAAATGGAAGGAATGGAAAATAAAATGGAAGAAAAGCTGTTAACAATGGAAGAAAAGCTGATCGAAAACTCTAGAATAGTAGAAGAGAGAATATAATTACTTGAAGCAGTATTATAACTATGACGCGCTACAAAGCATAGTAATTTGCGCACGTGGGGCTAAAGAAGTGATGGGACAAAATGAGGAATAGTTGTTTACAAACTGTTACATAACAGTTCACAGAAAGATCTTGTTCAGTAAGGAATAGGTATTTAAAGAACAGTTTCTCAAAAACAGGTTTCCAAAAAACTGGTTCTTAAAGAACAACTCTTTAAAGAACGATTGCTAAATAAGTTACTAAATGAACAGTTTTAGAAAGTATTTATTTAAATTATGAAGATAAACACAAAAGAAAGCAATAAGTAGAAATTTCAAAATTTCTTTTTTTTTTTTTTGTCATTTAGAAATAGTTCTTTTTAAACAAAAACAGTAAAACCTGTTGCTAGAAAAGAACTCTTTTACTCAAAGCTTCGTTTTCATTCAACACTTGGTACTGGCGCTTCTCCACTACAGACAGACCAGTAACAGTACTATAATATGGTCCACACATAGAAATAGAAATCTAGGGACGTAGTACAAGCGAATGGAGAGGTTGCTGTTAAGGGGAGGGGTGAGGAAGCAAGTATGCCTACATGCTATTGGTCGCTTCAGTTGCGCAAGCGCTGTACGAACAATTGAGCATGCGTAAAGACGTGGACGACATGAACAACTGTGCAAAGACGCTGTTAATAGAATGTGAGCACATGCATAGCATGGATATGTCCATAAGACAGGCACGCACCTTCCCCTGAATGACTTCCCTCTTCGTCTAAAGTGACGCTTTATACTACATCCCCATATTTCTATATCTATGGGCCCACAGCACGCTACAAGGCATCCTCTCTCATATTTACGCACGTGTGTACACCTCTAGACGTATGTACGTATCTATATTATATACCGTGCTCGCAGTGCAAACAGTAAGTATTAATGCAACAAAGGGACACAAAATTGTGTACACACACGCGGACAAAGACAACTCTCTATACTGGAGCTGGGTCTGTGTTCAATACGCTTGCGCAAAACAGTTCCGAAGGTCAAACGGACATGGAACGTTTTCTTTGTTGAGTGTTTCGTAAAACGTATCCGCGGAACGATCTCCTTTCACACGCACCGTTGAAAGAAAAAAATGATATATATGACGTTTTTTCATCAATTTGAAATGTATTAATTAAATTGTTTATAACAAATTATTGATTGCGCTAGAAATTTTCGATCCTGATAATTTTCGTTCAATCTACATCTAATTCTTAATGTTCATGATTTTTTGAGATTTTTTTGAGCGACCCTTTTGGTGATATTGTTAGGGGAACGCAATTTTTAAACGTTTTCCCCCAAATATGTTTAAAAAATGAAAACGTAAAAATACATCATACATATTTTTGATATTAGCTTTCATTTGACCCGACACGATGCCCTTGTCAAAAGTTTTTTTTTCATTTCGCAGTTCACCTCCTGAAATCAACCCCCAGAATCACAAATTAACTTTTTATAATTCACGTCAGTGATTGAGCCACCACACTATATCTCTGTGCCAAATTTTAAATTTTTACGACAAACAGTTTCAGAGAAAATTTCCTTTGTGACAGACGGACGGACGGATACTGAATTGATTCCATAAATGTTTCGTTTGCACGGAACACTAAAAATTATATACAAAATTACTTTTACTAAGTAAGCGAATATTTTAATTAAATGATATTTTGCTAAAAATTCTTAAAGTTTAATTGCGATGTAAGTATTTTATAATACCTTATTTTTATTTAATTATTTAATGTCGAATCGTAAAGCTAGTTTAAAAAGGAAGCGTTTACCAACATGCCGTGTTTATTGAAATTCTTCTCATCTTTCAACAGGTAGGTATGTCCCATTCGTCTACGTGTTAAGATATAATTTGGATATATAAAGAAAATAATGATCCATAATATAAATGATAAATAAATCCGAACATCTTAAGTTTCTAAACAAAAGAACGCCCATGTTCTAACCGATAGAATCGTCTAATGTTACGTTCAATAACCTTTTATTATATCTATAACAGACCGTTACATAAGGGGAAAATTCCTTGAGCTCCTAAAGAACACGCAAATAATCGTTTCCCGCATTTCGTTCAGATATTTGATACGTTAGACTTACTAATGAAATATTTATGATGTTGGTAATTACCGGCGTGTAAAGGCCTAAAAATGTTTCAAATAATATTTAAATATTAGGTCAATTCACACAATAGCGAAACGAACACGGAACGGGAAACATGCCTTTTTTAAACGCTTTTATTTAGCTTGACCCCGCATATTTATTTGTTACTATCTTTGCTTCAAATCTTGCGACAGCTTTTTCAACTACTTCTACTTAACCGATTCTTATGAAACTTTGCACACACATTGAGTTCCCGTGACAATACAATATTATAATAATTTCAGCTTGGTAACGAGAGTCTGATGATGGAATCAGGAGGTGGACAGTTGAAAGGATGAGGAGTTTGCATAATGATACGGGCCAGAAATCAAACTAGAAAATAAAAATAGGTAAAAAAACTTTTAAGTTAAACGGTTTTATTTTAAATCATCAGCTGTACCAAAAACTAGAAAATAATTAGGAAACAAACCAAGGCGCACTTTGTGTCGCTGCGTCAGCGGAATAAGTAATAAAAACACGGGGCGCATAAAAATCTGTATAACGACTGTATAATTATTAAATAAAAAAGGCTTGTCTAGAAAAATGTGTTTCCAAGCTCACCAACAGAAATATTTCAAATGTACCCCACGTTTTTATTACTTATTCCGTTGACGCAGGGACACAAAGTGCCCCTTGGTTTGTGTCCTAATTATTTTCTAGTTGGTACAGCTGATGATTTAAAATAAAACTGTTTAACTTAAAAGTTTTCTTACCTATTTTTATTTCTATAAAAGTTTTTGGCCTTTGTATGCAGTCAGTCTGCGTCGACATAGTAATTATTCACATTTACTGGTCATGTAATTAATTTCTTCACCTAGTCTATTATACTATTATATTATAAAGAGGTAAAGTTGTTTTTTTTGTGTTTGTTCAGAAATTACTGAACTGATTTGAAAAACTCTTTTTCTGTTTAAAAGTCTAGGTACTTCTGCCCGATTGTCATAGGACATAGGCTATACCTGGTGTTCACGCGAAACATTTCAACGTATTTCATTGTTTCGCTTTTTGAAAATTGGAAATTTTGGGGGGTTGGATAATAGATAGGGGTACACGACTCAACTTGGCATAGGTATCAAATCGTTATGTTGCCCCCAAACGCCCTCCAACACACATAGGCATATACATATATTTTGATAACACTCATCTGAATTGAATTGAATTGTTTTTTAAAGACCACCAACAGCTAAGGTTATTTGGGCCTAGCACCAATTCATATTTTCAATTCATTATTTTTTTTTTTAATAATAAATTGAAAATCGAATTGACACTTTTACCAGCTCTCGGGCTAGAACCCGGAAACTGGGGACTTGTAATAGAGGAACCATAGCAACGCCATGTAAACAACAGCGTAGCTACACTCTCGGCTATTCTCAAGCCCTATAACACTAATCTCATTGAGAACATAACGTAACGCCAGCTTACTGCACGCCAGAAATGCGAGTGTTCTGTAGCTAAGTGTTCCGTAATATAATTTTACTGTCATATTATTATTAAGGTATATATCATGGTCTAAGTTAACCTCTCGACAAAGTGTGGAGAGTTTATGTGAACTTTTACTGTGTAATAAATTATACCGCGACTATATAGTACCTATACGTTTAGAATGGATATCAAAATACAACGCACTGACTAGATTATACGCAAGTTTTGGCGATGAAAATAATCTCTTGGTTTAATTTTTCGTTACTTAATAATTATTTATAAGATTATAGTTACTTATTATCTAGTTTTTTAACATTTTTTCAAAAATATTTTTACAAATATTGTAGGTTACCTACTTTAATGTTATTATTATTGAATTCGAAGTTGCTATATTTAAATAGAGCAATTTGATCCCTGAAAACTGTTTTAAGAATTGTTGGAAATGAGCACTTCAGTGGCACAAAGGATCAATAAAAAGCAATAGTGATTTTTTTAAATTTGCATTTTACTAACGTTTCGGTATTCTTCATACCATCTTCAGAGTCTATAAAATAATTATAATGCCACGTTTGTATCAACATTATAATTATTTTGTAGACGCTGAAGATGGTATGAAGAATACCGAAACGTTAGTAAAATGCAAATTTAAAAAAATTACTATTGCTTTTTATTGATCCTTTGTGCCACGGAAGTGCTCATTTCCAACAATTCTTAAAAGTTATTATTATTATTTTAATTTTTAGCATTAATTAAATTATTATCAAATAAATAACTTTTTATAATAATGTCTAAAAAAACTTCAATTTAAGTAAAAATTATACTGCAACTTTCTCTAGTATATATATTATTAATGATATTATCAAATATAATGTGGTTACATTTGAAAACAAAAACTAACGAAAATAATTCCTTTTCCAAAGAATACTAATAAACTAAATTACTGCCTATTTAGGTGAAGCGATTTCCAACTGAGTTCATATGAACTTTTTTAAAGTTTGTTAAAGTTTTTATGATACCCCACACAGTAGCTACTTTATTCTCTTAGATTGCTTCGTAATTAATAATTACTCACATTTTAAAAACAAGATCTTCTAAGAAAATAAATGCATATTATGATATTGTGTAGGTATTATCGTCGTCGTGATGGTCAAATGTTGTATCTTTTAGTATATAAAATTTGAGAAAAAAATATTAAAACATTAGCTCATAACCTATAAGCGTAGTGGACCCCAGTTTAAGAGCCGCTGCTCTAAAAAATCCAAAAGAATTGTCAGCTAAGAAGTAAACAAAATATATATAATACATTATTATAAGCAAAAACGTCAGAAAATCAGTGAATTTAAAATATTAGAAGATTCGAAATTTTACTAAAAATATAAAAAGATCAATAAAACATCATAATAATCCGGTATTTTTTATAGCGGAAAACATATCTCTTTATTTCATATACATATTTTATAAAAAAGTTGTACCTATATCAGAAATATGAATACTTTAACTACGTATAGCTGTAGAATCCGTGACAGGTTGTCAGCGAGTCTAAGTTTTAGATTATCTTTGCTTGAAAGTTCGGACATATGGATGACACTTGTCTGAGCTTTTCTTTATACTCCGCTTTACACCAAAAAATTAGTATATTCGAAATATTTTTATGATCCATCAAATAATCGATAAGAGAATAAACACCTATATCAAAATCAATATAAAGACAGGAGAGTAGATTATCTAATACATACTTTTACTCTAATTTTGTAAAAAAACAATAGGTCAACTTAAAAGTAGGTACTACAAAACAAGCTTCAAAAATGAAAATTGTCCTGGTAAAAATATTGAAATTGCTAGTAAGATAACATTAAAACCAATAAATTAAATGTTTTTACCCGACTAACTTTTGTACCTTTAGCTTTGTGTTGATCGTAGTAAGGTTTTTTATTTGTTTATTTTAATTTAATTTTTTATTAACGGCATTTTTATTCATTAAACAGTATTAGCATTTTTTGACTTGGATAAAATGGGGTTCAGGATCCGTCTTTTCGATTTTTTTTTTAATTTTCATTATAGATACAATTTGTCGCAAGATTTAGACGAATCTTTTAATTTATCAGAATACCATGTTCGCCATTTCGTTTTTATGTTTTCACAATAAAGTATTCTTCAACGTTTATTTCATTAAAATATAAACACACATACAGTGCCAACCACATAACCCTATTTTTCTTCATCGTAGCCGGATAGGATTTAATGAAAAAACACTGAATTTTTGATAGCTATAAAAAGAAAACTGTGTATTTTTGTTCGTTTTTGGAACGTTACTCTACTTGTTGTGCTGATTCTTACTTCCGTATAACACAGTTTTTATAGGATTTCATATTACTGTTCTTTACCGAAAGCTACTCCCTGCATTCTTTATCTCAAATCCTTTCATCTCCCCTAAAAACGCTTACCGCTCTTCCGACGCTATTTTTAAAGCTAACGGGTTCGGGTAAACGCTAAATGAAGGACCGAGAAACACACTACAGATCCTACAAGCGAAAAATTGAAAAAAAATTCGTGGAAAAACTTACAACTGTTTACACAATCTTTCACACGTAGCCAAAACTTTTTTTCAATTCGCTTCTAGGATTTGTCGTGTGATTCTTGGTCCATCATTTGGCGCTTACCCAAATCCCTTAGCTTTAAAAATAGCGTCGGGAGAGCGATAACCGTTTTTAGGCGAGGAGAAAGGATTTGAGATGAAGAGTGCAGGGGAGTATCTTATTGTATACTTAAGGTAGTTGTCCTGCTGCAATAACATCCAAAAGTTTCGTTCATAATACGCTGTAAAACAATAAATAAGTAAAGTGTTAAATGTAAAAAAATTTTGTTAGAGATTGTACCTAAACTGTTGTTCACATAGTAACACATATTTCACTTAGTTTGTACGCTTGGATTATATAAAAATGTTAATCTTTTCTCATAAATTGTTGAACTTTGCGTTATTATATCTCAACAATAAAAAGGTTAATAATTTTTGGATTTTCTTTTTTAAACTCAGAACAAAAACATCAATGAATAGTTAGTTTTTTGAAAATTTCTGACTGTTACTTTTTTTTTAATTAAAAAACTTGTCAAAAGCACAACCTTTCCTATGCTCTCCGTGTTAATTATCCGAACTTTAATTAAGTATATCTCGAGTTAGAGATGGTCAATCAACTTGAAATTTTAATGGTATTTGTATTATAGTATCCTTAATGAGTATACGAAAATTTAGAATTTTCTGACACTATGCCCATAGCACGACAACTACCTTAAACAAAGTTGGAGTTTCAGTACGGCTAGTTTATAGTACGCGACATAGAGAAGTTTCACCATCCCTGACCTAGACAGTACAGAAAAGTTCGCAGCTGGCGGTTATTGGAGCACATAACACAGTTGACTATGACACATTTTAATATCAATTTGATTTCTTATAGAAAAAAACTGATTCACGCCTGACTGGCACAAAATGAATTTACACTGCGAGAAATGACAGCTATTATAAAAACTGCTGAAGAATGTAAACAGAAGGTTATATTAGGTAGTAATGCGAGATTAATAATTGTCTTCAAACTGGAAATTAATAACGAGGTGTAATATTGTAGATTTTATATCTAGTTGCGTGATGACGTATATTACTGACGAGTAAGTGACATTATGTTAAAACGGGCGCTAGCGAGTTTTACCAGTCACACAAGTTATAATATCATTACGCACAAGATATATATAGTATTTTTGCCATACCCATCATAAAATAATTGCTTTTCATTTCATTTTCATTATTTTCAAATATTTTTGACAGTTCATTTGTGTCGCCAACTTCACGCCTAATAGTCGGCCGAGAGTTACAGCTGTCAGTAGGTAATAACGGGCGGATAAGTGCGAATAAACACAAATCACTATAGAAATGGTTTGCTTGCCCACATTAGTGCGGGAAAGATACATTTCCGCACACCTGCCTGCCACGTAGATTGTAGATTTAGACGCTCAATACCGGCCTGTCAAAATTCACTTTACATGCATAATATAAAGCAGCTATTTTATAGTGGGTCTGGCAAAAAAATATTTTTAGAAAACAAGTCACATCTTTTTTTAAGACCAGCAACAGCTAAAGTTATTTGGGCCTAGGCAGGCCCAGGCAGAAATTTATAATTAATTAATACACTACTTATTCGCTTCGCTCGTTCACTCCAATTTATAATAAATTAATACGGTACCCACTCGCTTCGCTCGCTCACTCGAATGTATAATTGATTGATACGTTACTTATTCGCTTCGCTCGTTCGTTCAAATTTATAATTGACTGCCCGCGACGTATAATATTATATTTCACACCGCCTTTGAGGACAGTGTGATCCAGTGGTTAGCGTCGCTACCTCTGGATCAGACTGTCATGGATTCGAATCCCGCCTCCGCTCATGGATGCTTTGTGATGTCATTTAGTTTCAAGTGAATTGTTATTATTTCATTTAATCAAGACGCTAATGGCATAAGATGTCGACGCGTTTATAATTTACAACAAATAAATAAAAAACACATCGCCTTTGACATAAAACTTTATTTCAATCCAACATGGAATCAATCCGATTTGTACCCGAACCGGGCATCTACTATAGAGCTAAACCTTCCTGAAGAAACAAGCTGGTAAGAACTACATTCAAATTAGTGCAGTGGAGCGGATTCAATTAGATTTTCATCCGGGCGATGCCGGGCCGGACAGTTTTCAGATACCTAAACCTTCCCCGAGAAATAAGCTATCGAATGGTAAAAACCGCATTCAAATCCGTTCAGTAGCTCTTGAGATTAATCGGTACAAACATTAGGAAAAACATACAAACACAATATATAATCGAGACATCCATTTAATTTTAAGACCCGTCGCTGTGGCATGTCTCCGTCGCGTGTCGTTGTCTTCCGTCGCGGTTGCAAATTTCAAATGGCTACCTTAAGCGGTTTTGTTTGTTTTTTTGGCCCCTGATATTATGTAAGGATCAAAATTGTACACATTCTGTATAGAAGAACGTGTCTGTTAGAAGCAATGAGGTGGAAAGTTACCTTGTTAAAAGAAACAACGTACTCCATTTAACGAACTTTGTTGTGATAATGTTCGTTACGGCTTATTTTTACTGGAAAAGGAAATATCTACTTTGTTTTTAAAATTTGTATGTTGAAATTAAGTCTGAACTGAATTCTATTATCGTAAAAAAGTATATTTAAAATACTAAAACTAATATTTTATCACAACAAAATACATATACATAAAAATAAGTTTAAAAATAAAAAAATCCAACAATAAAATTTACAAATACATATTTTAAATACTGCTGTGTATTTGGGTCCTAAATTAATTAAGACTTAAGCTTATGAACAAAATCCTGGCTACTTAAGACCGCATGGTCGAAGTGAAAATTTCTATGGCGATCGTAATCGACTTGAAGTAATATGTTACCCACCAAAAACATAAATGTGAAAAAGGAGCCAAGTTCGGTACAAGAACAGCTTCGCCGAAAAAAGAATTGAGGTCTAAGTGGGTGCCAAGTTTGCACTTGGCAAGTTTTCACACACGATTCATTTATTTATAATATAAAACATGAAAACTTGGCAAGTGAAAACTAGCTAAACACCCACTTAGATCTCTGTTCTTTGTACCGAACTTGGCACCTTTTTCACATTAATTGTGTTTTTGGTGGGAGATCAATACTTTTTGTAAAGTTATTACATTCTACTTAACATTATCTACACACATAATATATTATATATTTAGACATTTTTAGTCACATATTATGCATATTAAACTACTGGAAACCCTCTTTCCCACCAATCAAAAGCGTTGCTTCCACCACATTTTTTATTTTCGTTTTTTTAACTTGTTATTTATATAATTTGTAGTTTTCAGAGATTTTTTCCTTTTTATACGCCTAACGAGGTACCTTGATGCCAAATTTCAAGTTTCTAAGTCACCTAGAAGTGGTTTAGGTTTTTGATGAGTGAGTGTAAAAATGGCACTTTTCTGACCTTAATAACTCAAGAACTTTAATAGGTTTATTCATGAAATTTGGGAATCTAGGTGTTCAAGAGGGCCTCTTTTAGACATGGCTCGTGTAAATATACACACAGTCAGTGCTTGCCGAACTTGGTTGACACACATACGTGTGTCTAGACCAGGGGTCGACAACCTTTTGAGACGGAAGAACCAAAAGTTACAATTTACAAAATTTCCCAGTTTTTAAAGAACCACTAACATTTTTATTTCAATATTATGGTATTTGATTAAGATTAGGTATATAAAAAAAAAAATCTGACTGCGACCGTTGACGACACAGTGCACCAACTCCTAAACAAACAGAACAGTGTTGCCACATTTAAAAAATGTCAGCTGTCCGTATACTCTCTACTCCACCTATTCTCACTGTTCTCTGTTGAGTGTTTTTATCCTGTTTAAAGTTTTTTTTGCAGTATCATATTTTTTATGAGTTTTGAAACTAAAATAATATAATTATTAAAATTTGCGCATGGAACTGGAGAGCCACATCTTGACGTCATAAGAGCCGCACGCGACTAGCGAGCTGCAGGTTGTCGACCCCTGGTCTAGACCATCGTTGTGTATAAACTTGGCTCCTCCAAGTTTATCCGAATGAGCGTTTCACGGTTTCACTTAGGAGCCTGACGAATCAGACTTATTCACTGCCCAGGAAAAAGTATGCACGGTGCGTCTAAAGAAGTTTTCAATTATGTTACGCTAAAAATTTGATACGAATATCTCTATTGAAACAAAATTTTTATTTTGTTCAGCTGAAATTAATTCGTGAAAAACAAGTCAACAATTCAATTCGTTAATTGGTCTTTTCAACGTACCATAACCCTCCTTATGTGCCATAGTTGGGTAAAAACAACTTTCATACAAAAGTGTAAGTACTTAATGGAATCATTCATAAAGACAATACATATAAAATAAGAAATAAAACGAAAGAAGAAACATTTTGAAAGTACTTGGTAACAATTGAATACGTTTCAACAATATCAAAAAAATAAATCGCTTTACTTTTTTGTGACATGTTTGAGAAGAAGATTTATCAAAATTAAATACAGAAGCAGAACAGGATAAAAAATAATTCAATGATAAAGTACATGTTCTCGCAGTCAGAAACGTATTATACATATATATAGATACTCATAACATACATAGTAAGGACCTCCAGTCGTTTTGCGACGCTAAATGTGATCCGCAAGCTTTGTGCTTATATGTGTAAGTGCATATATATTCTAGAGATACGATGGCACGGATAGGTTTGATATGAAGATTGCGTCGCGTCTAGGGCGTCCGTACCGGAATTCCAAAATTTCGCAATTGCGGAATTTCAGACAAAAGTTTTTTACATATCAATTCCGGAAAAGAAGAAATTAAAATATGAATGAATAAAGACATTAAACAGTTTAACAATTTTTTTCTGATAAGAAAGTGTCTCGTAATATAGATTTTTACCAATGATTGATGATCTATTTAATATCTGGAGTTATATAAAGTACTTTATATATGTTTTTTTTAAGTTTAATTTTTGAAGTGTTTCTAATTATTACTAGTCGATAATGTTTTTTTTATGTTTGCTTTCTAAATCAAAGTTTCATTCAACGTTTTTATGTCAATAAACATATTTTAATTTTAAAAAGGACACGTTTCTTGTACTTGCAATATTTTTTTAGACCTTTCTCGATTTTGGAACTAGTTCCGGAATTCCAAAACTGAGAACCAAAAAACGAAACCAGTTCCGGAAGATGATCCGATATTGGAAGCCTTAGTCGCATCACTGAGGAACATCTTAATACCTCAAAACGAAACTGATTTTCGGATTGCTACGGGGGACGACTATAATAGCTACGGTAGAAATTCAGGTGCAATATTTGGCAGAATTTTGCATATAATAACAGCGAAGCATGAATTTGGCATTCACAATTAAAAGCGCATATAGATGCCACCCTTCAGACGTCTATGTGGTGTTTAATCGATCATATTACAAATCGAATGTAGATGTCAGTACTTTGGACGACATGATGGTTTGAATGGTTTTGCAAGTAAAGTAAATTTGTCAGTTAATGAGATTAGATTTTTATGTCAACAATGTCAGATCAAGCATTAATAAACAATGATATTCATAAATACGTTAGTAATGGGTTTGAGTCAAATGAGACATAATGACATTACGGGAGCTGCCATTTTTTTTCTCGTGGACCCCACATACGACGACTTCGGATCCGAACACCAGATGTCAGCCCCTTCTTTGCTTTTAATTGCGATAACTTTAAGACCATATTATACGAGTGCATAATAAACTTCCGAATGATTTGAAAAATATAAATGATTGCAAAAAATTTAACTGCGCTTTAAAAAAATATCTGCTGTCAAAAAATTGTTATAGCCTGAACGAATATTAATATTTTTACACTTTTATATGACTATGTAATAGACTTCGGTCTCTCTTACAACTAAATATTCCATTCCTTTGAATAGGTACTTATTTCTGGATAATACGAGACCATTTTAGATTTCCTTAAAATAAAAAAAAATTATAAGAAAAACTTTCATTAACTTCCCATTGGAAGTTATTGTAATGGGTCCGAAAATCGAAATCAAAATGGAAAAAAAATTTTTATGTTTCAAGGTCACTACACTATTTTTACACTATTTTTAGAAAGATGTCTGTGTGTGTGTGTGTGTGTACGTATGTACGTACGTACGTATGTGTCTATTTCTTTCTCGAGAATGAAAAATGATATCGACTACGTTAGGGTGCCAATCGACGCGTATTAACGTAAATATGATCTGAAAGAAATTTTTTCAAAATCGGTTTAGCCGTTCTTTTTTCTTAACCAAATAACCTCTAAAAAAGTAGTTTTTTCACAATATCTCGCAAATAAAAAATTATATCGACTTCGTAAGGGTGTCAATCGAGGCGTGTTAACGTCATTCTGATCCGACATAAATTTTATAAAAATCGGTTCAGCCATTTTTTTTAAATTTTTTTTTTAATAATTGTTAAAAATAAATAATAATTATGTTATAATGAATAAAATGATTACTTTTCTGTGTAATATCTAATTTAATTATTATTATTAAATATTTATCAAACTGGGAAGTTCGTCGTGTAGACCTCAAGGGTCGCACTTTAGTTCTAATAAACGGCCCACCTCACGGCTTGTTTAAAAATTGTTTTCGTGCTATTCCCAAACTGTTTTATAAACGTAAAATCTAAAATGGTCCTGTATTATATGTTAGTGTAAAGGCAGTTTGCTGCAAATATGAGGTTATCAAACAATTATTCACAGCTCTGGGAGTGTATCAACTGGTGCACCAGGATCAAATCTTACAATAATCTATTTGGTTTTCATGTTTTGACAAAAGTAAGCCTCGCTTAAGAATTGAGATAGCTTGTTGAAATGTAATGTAATCAATTGGATTTTCGAAAACACGAATTGATACGAGATAACCCTGACAAAAGTCAAACAATGACGCGACTGTTGAATCAAATCAAACCGATTGCACATAATATAAGACACGAGTGTATTGTCAGGTCGGTTGAACAAAGACAGAGAGAGAGCGTTCAAGTAAGATGGTAATAGTGTCGCCGGTTGAGGCGCGTTCCGCGAATAGCATGCATTATATACAAAGAGAGGGAGCAATTTAGAAATAAAGAATGAGCCCTCTGAAACATTCTCTCATGCTAACGTCCTCTCTAGCGCTGTTGAAACTGTCATTGAATCTTCTTTATGCATGAACTAGAGTTTAGTGACGATGGTCTTATACTGATGCAACATTCACATGCATCAGCGTTTCCTTAACTTTTTCGCCTGTACGAACCCCTTAGAGATTAGCAAAATTGTCGAGGACCCCTATTAATAAAAGTTGAGTAAATTATTTATTTTAAGTGAATTTCTTTACGCATGGCATCGAAAAACAAATCGTATATTATTCTGTAAATGTCAATTTTATAAAGGCAAGTTTACATAGAGCGAGCTAGCGTGCGAGTTTAGAAGGTCAGTTACTGTATGCCAGCTACTGTCATTGTTTAAACAGATCTGTAGAAAACCCCAAGATGATACGCCGCTGGCAACAATAGAAGCATCTAGAATAGGTCACAGTGGTGAGGCGTGGAATAATATCGAAGATACGCGTACCTGCTAGACGTCTAGAAAATGCTAGAGCGCGCTGTTTGGGCCGCGTAGCTCTATATAAGCAGGGGCAGTCACCGTAGTGAGTCAGTCGTGAGACAGTGTCGATTTGAAATAAATACAGCATATAAATTGTTCAGTGTTATTAAAGTGATTCAGTTCGTTTAAGAATTACTGTTCGTTATTATTATCGTTTTATTGTTAGCATTGACATACAGTTATTGTATTTGAATTGTTGTTATATTTTTAATTATTGTAAATAAATAATTTATTCCACCCACGTAAGAAAACAGTTTTGTTACAGATCGTTCCGAGTTACTGTCTCTGCAAGGTGGTCAGCTACTGCATGCGAGTTACTTCAATATTGTTAAAAAAACTCTATGATATAGAGATATGGTGATCCGTAGATAATGATTGAAATTAGGAGAGGAAGTCTCAGTGGCCAAAAGATCAAATAAATTGCAATATTGAAGTTTAAAATTGCATATCTGTGCTAACGTTTCGGTGCTCTTTAAATCATCTTCAGAGCATCTAAAAATTTATTTGAAAAGTTATACTATTATGTAGGTATAAGAAATTTGTATAAATTTAACAGTAAAAAAATAAATAATCGAAACAATATTGTTTGATTTTACTGGGGACTGGCCTTCCCCCAGCAGTAGTTCGCATCCCACTTGAACGCAGAATAGTAGACCTCGCGCGGCGAAAGATGAAGCCACCGCGTCATAGTAACGTGAATGCATTGCGCCCGCCTTCTAGCTTGCTATTGGCTGTTTTGGAGATCCATGAGCGTCGAGTGATTATTGTACCTAACGTCATAAAACCCAATGTGCAGTTTTGTGTACACGGCACTGTCTGCGGGCAAGCAGACGTTCACTAGCATATTACTGATGACGTGCCTGGCTTCATCTCTCACCACGGGCACTCTAATTGGCTAAACAGTTAAGAGGATTGATTTATGACGCCTTGATACACTTTTGAAGGCCTGCAAGTCAGGAAACTGGTCGATGAGAGTAGAGCTACAGCTGACCTAGTGTAAACCGCCGAGAAGCTATTTTATTTCCCCACTTTCCAGCTACTGTCTACTGGCCAGCCCAGGAACTCGCACTGTATAAACTTGCCTTAACATTTGGATGTAGATTCACTTCTGTAGAGTGTAGTATAAACGATATATCACTGTTTTCCGGACGGCGTCATACCTTTGCTTACTTATAAACGTGCGTTCCAGATCGTTGACCATAGAATCATTATTTGCCGGACGGCGTTTATACAGTTCAGCAGTCGCCGGTCGAACTGTGTACCCTTGCCCATTTACATCACTGACCAGAGATGAATCCGCGGATCCCCTCGGATATACTTACGGACCCCAGTTTAGGAAACGCTGACTTACATTATCCATAGTCTATACTCTATAGCTACACTCTACTCGTCTCACCAATATGTACACTTTTGTTCTTAAATTACCACTTGAAAGAAAATTGTAAATTTACGCGCTAAAAAGATTGTATCTGTCTGTCTTTTCGATCATATTTTTATGAAAAGTCGTGACATAATTTTCATGGCATTGCTTTTTGTTATTTTTACGACTCCGGAAATGACGCACTTACTTGATTACTTTATTCCGAATTCATGGATGAAATATTAAGTTTATATAAATTAATAATTAATTCAACAATGCATTTTTTAATCCACAAGACATCCACTAGGCAGTGATTTTTTCCTTATATAGCTTATAACAATCGTTTGACGTTTAACAATCATGATGGCATAATATGCTGACTGATATGTTAAGAAATATTATTCACTACCTAGTGGATGCCTTGTGGATTAAAAAATTCATTGTTGAATTAATTAATAATTATTATATTGTTGTCCACAATTACCTAACTCATATATTGTTATTTATTATATAAATAAAATTCATACAAATTAATTTAAATAAAATTTATCCATTATAAATACATACGGGGGCAATTTCAATTTTTGTCCTTTATGATGACCATGAATTCTGAATTTAATTCTTAATATTCAAATTTAAAAAAAATCAGTGTGTTATTTCAGGTTCCCTTGCGGCTCCCTATACTTTCTGTTGATTAAAGGCAATAAAACAATATTAGTAATATAATTTTAGTGTCCTATAAACAATCTCTAGACTAGAGTAACGTTTTGTCAAGTTTATACGTTAACAGGATTTAATTTTAATCCTTGTAATCCACTGTATAACTGCTTGAAGCAAACATTGCTAATGTAATAGGATTGAATCTATAGGTAGGTACATATTATATAATATGTTAACTTACTAAAAAGTGGTGCATCGTATAAATAATGTTTTTATGTATCTACTTAACGCAAAACGAACTTCGGAGTATAATCTCTACTTACTCTAAATTATATATTCAGAACAGCATAAAACATAAAGAAATACATGTAATTTAAATTTTATATCACTATCAAACAAATTTTCGAAAATATAGTTGGTAGTATATTTAAAGTGGAATAAATTTCAAAAGAAGTTTTTGAGTGATCCTACCTTAGCATAGATTTAATGGAATTTTAAAACAAATTTTTCAATTTAAAAAAATCTTATTTTTGATTAGCAAACTTCTTTACTCCTCCCCCTCACATTTTTGCTAGAGTGTCAAATATTACGGACATAATTCATTCTACTCTTCTTGGTCAACTACTGTCCACTATAGTTGAAAGTAGCACAGAATCAAGAATATTAAAATATCAAGTAAAAATGGCACAAATATATAGAAAATCGTATTTCTAAAAGCTAAAGTCCAAATTCTATACAATTTTTTTTCTAATAGTAAAAAGTCCGAAAGAATGAGAAAAAGCATGATTTATCCTGAAAACTGAGGACAGCTTGATATAGTTGTCACCGTGCTGGCCTTTAAATCAAGCTGTCGTGGGTTAGAATCCCACCTCGCTCATGGATGTTTTGTAATGTACCTAATTTAGTTTTGATTGATAATGTTATTTGGTCTACAATAAATAAATAAAATATCCTGAAAATTAGTAAAAAACCTGTTGCCGCTAGGTAACAAATTTTTATTATTTCCTAATTTAGACAAAGGGGCTGTATAGTATATATGTTTTTGTATTTGGTAATCGATTATCCACCGTAAATGTATTGAGTATTTTTATTCGTTAAACTTTTGTGTCTTACAACAAAGAGGAAAAAAATGCATTAAATATGGATAATGTTTTGGCAGATTAGACTATGACTATACCTTAATTGACTACAGTTAATCTTTGTTACTCCGTCACTGACTCGTCTCATTTAAGTCAGTAAGTTAAATGCTATAACGCGACAGCGTAGCAGTTATTTTTCGTTATAAGCAAAGTACGTCGAAACGAGACCTCGATAAGGAATGTTATTTGATCGGCTTACGACAACGATGCTACGCTACTAACCTTCGACCATACACTCATGGACTATAAATATACACCGATTGAGCGATTCAGTCCTGATTGAGTGCGCAGACGCGTGTATACGCAACTACATATTTTAGTGTTTTAATTTATAAATACAGCCAAAACTCTCTATAACGAAACTTAAGAGACTGAGTAATTTTTTTCGTTATAGAGAGCTTTCATTATAGAATTGAATTGAATTGTGGATTATAGACGCTCGACAACAGAGGTCATTAGCATCGCTTTCATTATAAGAAGTGTGTACCGGTTCTTATGGAAAATCTATCAGGTTTAACTAATGTTTATTTTATAGAGGGATTTTCGTAATTGAGAATTTTGACTAAATTGCGATGGTTATCAAACTCATTAAACATGGAAGCTTAATTTTAAATTTAAATTATCTTCTAAGCTGAGTTACCCATAACGTGATTAAAGCATTTTTATCATTTCACGTATTGACTAGAATTCATACAGAGATGCGTAAAGTAAAAAAAACTAAAACATTTGAGTCCCCACCTCTAACAGTTATTGTCAACAAAAAAGAGATTGATGTAAAAATCATTATATTTTGAACTAGTTATAATTACAGAATTAATAATTATATTGATTTTCTTGCGAGCTACAGGTATTGAACCGACTTGTGGTGATATATTGGTTTTGCGTGTTTCTATTAGGGGAGATATGGCTTGATCCATAAGTGTATGGCTTGGTCCATAAGTGTATGATTGAAGCTTCTAACCCATCTTCATACTTAGGTACACATAGCAATACAGCATAGATATATAGTTACTTGGTACAGCTTTATAATACGTAGGTAGATACCTTCGTAGGAATGCGACGAATCTGTTTATAGAGAAGTTAAAACACAGTGGCGTCCAAACTAAGAAAATAATTAATATATTATTACTTATCTTTATAAAAAAAACTTCGACTGATGACCAGTCCTATACTTCCCACCTAGTAAATATTTGCAAAAAATAAACACTCTTTTTTTATTCTTTGAAAAAAAGCATGGCCCTCTTTTTTGTTTAGTGATCTACTGATGGCTAGCTTAATATAGCAAAAATCATGGTTACCTTGATTTACGTACAATTTTTATTTTTTTTTAGTAAAATATTTTTTTTCTCGAAAACTACATTTTAGAGAAAAAAAATATGTACATTTTTTTCATATTATAACATCTAGAATTCATTTTTATTTTTTTACCTATGTTAATACGTGACATTGAGAACGTTAGGCTCCTATAATTTCTAGAAGCTTAGAATTGTTAGAACCAAGTTTAAATAGTCCGAAAAATTCAAGAATTTTGACCAACAAACACGCAGTTGTGTCAGAAGATTTCTATATTATCAACACACGCTTTATAGCAATTCTGAACAAGTTCAGAATTTGCCAACAAACACATCATATACAGGGTCTTCAAAGTTAAGTCGGCACTATTACTAACTTCGTTATTTTTGGAACTACAAAATCGGTTAAATTAGCCAACTAGAAGTATTTTTTCCGCTGAATAAAACAGAAAAACAATTGAACATCGCGTTTTCGAGTTATGTCAACAATTTCTATTTTTTAAATGAGACACTTAGTATACGATATTCACAATAGATAGACAGTTGAATTCTGAACAAAAAGTGTCCCATAGTCTTCTATCCTTATGTCAAAAATGACTAAGTTAATAATGATTTTTCAAATTCAAATTAAAGGTAGCTGTGTTAGTGGCAACTTTGGCTCACCATAAAATAGAAAGTGAGAAGAATATCCATGAGGTGAAAAATATCGTTTATTTCAAATTATTCTATAACTTGGAAGAAAACAAAATTCAAATAAGATTCTCAAAGACATTATCCTCTTGGTCCAAGCATTTTGTAGCCCGCTTACAAACACTCCTAGTGACTCTGGCAATCATAACTCGAAAACGCGATGTTCAATTGTTTTTCTGTTTTCATCGTTTTATTCAGCGGAAAAAATACTTCTAGTTTGCTAATTTAACCGATTTTGTAGATCCAAAAATAACGAAGTTAGCAATAGTGCCGACTTAACTTTGAAGACCCTGTATATAGCAGCTTACTGCTGAGTAATGCTCGTTATGTCTTGAAAACGACACATTAGACTTCAAAAAGTCGTTTAGTATTTCAACAATATCATTTTTAGCATACGACTTTACCTGTATTCGCGATATAATAAACAATAACTTATATTAAGTTTTATATTTTAAAGTTAAAATTTATTTTGAAAACTGATATTTCTATGAAAAATCGATACGAAGAATTAGCTATATGTAACTCTTCCAATGTAATATTGATTCATTACCAGAGACTTTAAGATACTAAATTTTGAATCTATGACGAAATACAATTATGTAATTCGATAAAGCATAAATTATACCGCCATATATTTCATAATAAAGCGAATTTGATTCTGCAACTTAAATTCTAATTTTAAAACCTTATCAAATGTTACGAAATAAATATTGCAGATAAAGTTACAATTTCCTACTCACGCTCATAGGTTACAAATTCTACCTAACAATCAGTCGCATACTCTAATGACGTAACTATATATTTGGACACAATAATACGTAACTAATGAATAATTTAAACGTACGAAATATGAAGCGTGGATTCCACAACTAATTATACATTTACACTATAAAACACTGTGGCACTAATAATTTTATGATTTTTTTTGAAAAAAGAGTATGTGTGCTTAAGACCACACGATAGAAGTAAAACTCTCTCACTTCCGCTCACTTACTAGCTTAAATAAAAACTAACCGGTCGCGTGTTCTTGTTATTATTCACCTGTTACATCTCTATCACTATATCGAAACGGCTACTTCCGTTATGTTTTCTATACCCGTTTAAAACCACTGCGATTAAAGAAGTTTTATTTCAAAAAAGGACCATGCAGTTTATACTACACACTACAGAAGTGAAACTTATGCAAAATCTACTTCTAAATGTTATAAATTGGCATTTAATATTTTTTTTATAATATCTATTAGGTATATTGTGATATTATATGATTTATTATTTTGTATTAGATTATTTTGCGTTATAATTTTAGCATGCACATTGCAGGCATACAATAATATCATCACATGTTGCATAATAATATCCAACTTGACCGCGATTAATAATTAAACCAAGCTAACAGGTAGTTAGAGGCGTGCGTGCACGTCAATCAGTCATTGACCAGAGCCTCTGTAGGTAAAACTCGCAACTATTTATGTTGTCAATGTTACGTAATATCATGTAACACAATGCGGTGTTCAGTGTTGACGAGAAAATTGCAAATATTTTTATGTTCGTGCTAATCAGTTGCTGGATTCAACAAAACATGTAATTGTGTAATAATAATTATAATTAAAAGTTTTGTTATAATTTATTGGAATCAAAAAAGCGCGTTATATCGCTGAATAATATTCATCGATACTGAACGTGAGTTGAAAGGTATATTACATTGTGTTCAAGGAATATTCATTTAAGGGAATAAAACTAGATTTAAAAAAAATGTATTTTAAAGGTATATAATAATGCCTGATTAAGCTTACGAACGGTAGAATGCTTTAGGGATATTTAAGTAAAAAGCTCATTTTAACATCAAATTATTTTTTCAACTTCCAAAATATTAAGCTTAGTATTAAAAATAATTTATGACTACTTGTAACAAAAATTTTATTTCTGTTTTAGAAAATAAGTGCTTTGGTGGCAAATAGATAATGACTATTTAAATAAATTGTCGTTGCTTCTATTTATATCTTTTTTATATTTAAATCATCTGCATCTAATCAACTTGCACATTCAAAAACCGGTATCTTCTAAAAATTAAGTAATGATATTAAATTTATTTTAAAAACTAGGAAATTGTAGTTAGTGCTTGCAAAACTGTGCGAAACCACAAGTGAAAGAATACAAATTTATTAGAGATTTTTGTAGCACTCAAGGAGAATAAACGGGTACAAATGGTGGAAGAACGGGTACAAATGTTGGAAGATCGGATATATGAAAAAAGTGTATCTTGTGAAAGAATTGGGATAATGATGAAGTTACGAGTGTAAGAAAGGGCATAATTCAAATAAATGAAGAATGCATAGAAAAAATCAAGGTCAAATATTCGTAGTTTTAATTTTGACATAAAAAATAAAGTACTTTCACGAACAGTGTCTATCTCATTTCTGTTTATTTTTTGGAAAATAACTATTAATATACAGGGTGTCCTCAAAGACACTAAACACACACTTACCACATGTTCCTGAGACCAAAATAAGCCGATTTAAGCAAACTTACCTTCTTACAAAACTGCTTAGTTTGGGCGCTATCCGGCCCTGAAGTTACAATTTTGAAATTGTTTTTTTGTTATAAATTTAAAACGGCTTGTGCGATTTTGCTAAAATTTGGCACGTTGACATAGTTTTATGGAACAAAAAAACCCATGTTAAAATTATGATTAATATTAATCCATAGCCGTAGAAATCGGGTTTTTTAATATTTGAACGTTTCAAATTTCTACGCCAATGGAAGAAAAGGGGTTTAAGTATAAAATTTAGAATCAGTAACTTATTTTCTACAAAAAAGATACTCTTAATAAGACTCGATTACTCTCCTGGTTTTTGAGAAATTTGTATTTTAATAATAAAGTAATCAATAATAATACGTTGATAATAATAAGTTGATCAATAAACAAATAAGATGGCCATGCTTTTTTCTAAGAATAAAACTGGAGATAATGAAGAAGTTAAGCACAGAGTAAATTAATTTTCTTCGTCGTTAAAATTTTGTATGCGTAAACATGGTGGACACTTTGACCACTTTTTATGACATATTTATTTATTTCTATTCATGTTTTAGTAGCTTTACTTCATGTCGTAAAAATTACTGTGAATTATTGAATAACAAATTACTCAAAAACCATGAGAGTAATCTAGTCTTATTAAGAGTAGCTTTTTTGTAGCAAATAAGTTACTGAATCTAAATTTTATACTTGAACCCCTTTTCTTCCATTGGCGTAGAAATTTGAAACGTTCAAATATTAAAAAACCCGAGTTCTACGCCTGTGGATTAATATTAATCATAAATTTGATATGGGTTTTTTTGTTCCATAAAACTATGTCAACGTGCAAAATTTTAGCAAAATCGCACAAGCCGTTTTAAATTTATAACAGAAAAACGATTTCAAAATTGTAACTTCAGGACCGTATAGCGCCCAAACTAAGAAATTTTGTAAGAAGGTAAGTTTGCTTAAATCGGCTTATTTTGGTCTCAGGAACATGTGGTAGGCGTGTGTTTAGTGTCTTTGAGGACACCCTGTAGTATGAAATCAAAAAGAAGTTAAGAGAATATTATATAATTTAACAGAAAATATTTTTATACTTTATATACTTACTTTTGATATTGTTATAATCAGATACTGAATATTTATTGCAAAATGTTCAATTTTTTAATATTTCAAAAATGCGTTAAGACGGCAAACTTATATTACAATCTATTATTACGTAATTATTTAACGCAATTTTCAGTCTTCAAGTTTATTCTTAGAATGGTACCTGATATAATATAAAAAAATACGCATCAAATTGAGAACCTCCTCCTTGTTTGAAGTTTAAAAAGTAATAACCGTTTAGTTATTGTTTTTTGGTAATTGAATAGTTCGCTTATGTAATTATCTATTGTGCAGATATTAAATTAGACCGGAAATTTAATATATAACATAAATATGAAACTAACCTCTATACTGTATGTTTCTGATGGCGTTAGTGATAATCCTCAACTCCTGATTGGGCGGCTCTTTAATCTGAAATAGAAACAGGAAATGTATCAATATTACTGTTTTAAATATCTATATTGCACTACACTCTATAGTCTATATACCGGGTGATGATTTGTTTTACGGGTAATAGGGATTTTACATGTAAAATCATGTTTATGAATTTTCCTGCTTCCCTATAATATATTTTGGTTACCAGTCAATAAACGACCATTTAAGGTTGACTTTACAGACACGAATAAACACTAAAAACGTACATGTGTTGAATAAAGTAATTTATATAACACATGCACGATTTTAGTGTTTTTTCGTATCAGTTTTGCGAACCTTAAATGACCGTTTATTGACGAGTGACGTCATGATCCATTATGAAACGCTTTTCGATGAATAATGGAAAAACATTTGAAAAACCCGTTAACTAATGAACATTATGTACCTCTTTTCGGTGTTATAAATGAAATATGGTTACTATGGTAACAAAGTGAATAAATATTGTATTGAGCCCAATGTTTTTATTATGAGATGTACTTCTGTCAGTGACATTAAATTATTCAATTAAAGTCTAAAACCATGCATGTGTTATATAAAGTATATAGTGTACAAGGGCTTGAGAATAGCCGAGAGTGTAGCGGCGCTGTTGTTTACATGGCGTTGCTATGGTTCCTCTATTACAAGTCCCCAGTTCTCGGGTTCTAGCCCGAGAGCTGGTAAAAGTGTCAATTGGATTTTCAATTTATTATTAAAAAAAAAAAAATAATAATAATGAATTGAAAATATGAATTGGTGCTAGGCCCAAATAACCTTAGCTGTTGGTGGTCTTTAAAATACAATACAATACTATAGTATACAACACGTGTGCTAAATATTCATGCGTCAGGCGCGATGTTTTCAGCACTCGTATTCGGCTCGTGATGCTCACTCGCCAAGGCTCGTGAGCGCTCTCCTACTACTCGTGCTGAAAACATCGCGCCTGACGCATAAAGATGTATTTAGCACACTTGTCACACAATATACTATTATAGTATTATTAACACGAAAAGTCTTATTATAATATCTTAATATTGTTGTGTTCCACCTTGTATAATAAGTGCGTTGTATTGAAGTGTAAGATTTTTTTTTACCAATATGTCGATACAAAATAAAGATATCTGTGATTCTTTGTGCCAGATAACTTAGTATGTGTAGGTGCTTTCAAAGTGGAGAGCAATGGAGAGGTTACGTCTCATTTTAAAACACTTGACACTTTTTTCAATATCCTTAGCAGTTGTGTTCAACCGTTATGTTTTAATAAAAAGTTTTAAAACGTCGAATTGTACGAATCCAATGCAAACAACTGAAATGAGAAATCTTCTATAATTTGTTTCTGTTTGAGTTAACTGAGAGAACGAAAGAAAATAATAACTGTGATGAAATGTTTATTCGTGGGCCTTTGAAAAAAGGAGGTGATAATTTATTTGTTTTTTATATTATATGTAAGTTAAGAGTCACATTTTAAAACTACAATAGGATATATTTATATTGTTTTTATACAGTGTTGAAAAATAACACCGAGGAACCAATTAAATTGGAACAGTAAAAAAAATACTTTATACTGAAAATTTCAATAAAAAAATTTAACCTCCTTCAAGAAAAGCCACTAAAAAAAGAATAGAATTTTGTGATCGGCGCCAATTCAGTTACTAAAAATTTTTAAATACTTTTATTAAATTGATACCGACTTCAGAGAATAATCACTTTTCTCATTTCAATGACTTTTTTTGAATAAGTTCAATTTTTTAATAAAGTTTTATTTTTTGCTTTTCAGTAGCTTTGCACTATATTAACCGACATCTTTCGTGACATTTGGTTACTAAACTAGAAAAAAAAATAGTGAACCGATTTAAGTAAGAATTATGTATAGGACCACCTCGACATCTTCCTGACACAATGGTGTTGGCCGTCGACATTATTCAAATCGGTTAAACACTCGAGAAGTTAAGACTTACTCAACATAAAAAATATATTATGCATATATAAAAATTATAGGTACGCGTCGAATTGATAACCTACTTTTTTTAAAGTCGGTTAAAAAGTGTTGCAACAGCTCTCACAAGAATTTAATTTGTTATATGTCTTTGCGTTTCTACTAAATGGGGCTGAGCGGTAACCAAAAAACCAACAATAACGCGATCAAACCCGCATGTAAAGGCTCGTAAAAATAAATCTGTCGAAGTTTCTCAGAAGATTAAAATTTTATGCTCATTATGTCTCACAAAGTCACATGTTTAATAATAATAATAATAATAATAATAATAATGCGTTTAACGTCCGTTTCTCGACATTATGTCATAACAGACGCCATTCGCACCATTACTATTTTTTCCATTTTTACCACTTTTCCCGTTGTTTTCTACATTTTCTAAACTTTACCTTATTTTTTTTTAATAGCAATGTGCGAGTGGAGGAATTATAGGAAATTAGGATAAGGTAGGCAACTTTGGGATCATAGGAATTTGACGGGTAATCGGCCATGGCCTTGAATAAGGAACCATCTCGATATTTATCTGGAATTATTGAGGGAAACCATGGGAAACCTCAAACAAGATGGCCGGTACAGGAATTACCGTTTCTCGGCGTGAGGCAGTAGGAAAAAGTCCTAGCCACATCTGCCCCCGCCGGGATTCGAACCCAGTATCTTCCCAATGCGAGTCTAGTGCTGTACCACTAAGCTACATCGCTGGGTACATGTTTAATAAAATCTATAAAGTTTTGAAGCAACTGCTTTTTTAATGAAAACAAAACAAAAACTCAAGCAAAAAACATCTATCTACTCGTAATTTGACGCGGTGCAATAAACAATAGAGTCAGTGCAGAACTTGCATCTGGTTTTTATTACATATTCGTGTGAAGGTGTATTGTGTGTTGTGTATCGCGTGACAGAAATCACTTTTCACAGGGCGGGGTGACACAGGTAACTCACGCCATGGCAGGTGTGGAAAAACTTCAGAGACAGTAATAAATCATAGAATTTCTGCTTGCCTACCCATTTTTAACCCAAAAATATTTATTCGTGAAACATTTGACTTTTTATACATACATCGACTTCTCAAAAAAGCGCACGGTCGAAGTTATACTTCATACATTTTTTATTAGAACACGTTCCGTTGAAATTTTTGGCATTTTTAAATTTAACTATATTTTACTTATTTTTATTTTTGACATAATATCATGATAATTTATTAAATTTCCCTTAAAGCCATGGAAACATAAGTATCCAGAGCCCGCTTACAATATTACACTATTTTTAAACGTCAAAAAATTGATTTTTTAAATTATAAAATCTATAATAAAACTAATTCTAGATCGATTTTCTGCCCCCCAAAATCACTTTTCAGAAAATTTCATCCAAATCGTTACAGTCGTTTTATCCCTGTCAGCGTTTCGTTAATTTTTGAGTCGGTTTAATCTGTCGGGTAATGTTTTGTTTTTCCGATTCACTTCACTCGCTAAAGAAGTATAACTTCAATAAATGATAATTGTTATTTGTTTAAAGATCATACAATATACAATATAACGAAGAAAAAAAAAACCCATTTTTGAAATATCAAATAAAAGTTCCATTAAAAATGCATGTCATAATATAGGTACCTATTAAAACGGACTTTTAAAAAATTTGCTTCTCTAACGAATAAAAAGAAAATGATTAATTCTATTTTTTTTTCTTTCACATTTTTTATCGTTTAGAAAATATAAGCGCGCTGATTTTTTTTGCCAAATTCTATTTTTGGCGATTTTCAGGTAGGCTATCGAATATTTTTAATGTGCGGTCCAAGTCCAAACATTTAAAAAATATTCCATAGCTACGTGGAAATCGCAAAAATACTAATATTGTTGAGCCGTATAAAGGGACGAAACGTCGAATAAAATTGGGAGAAAGTTTCTAATCAAACATTATTATTAATTAAGAATCTCAATTAAGAAACTAGAACTATGTTAAAATTTCTTAAGTTAAAAACATGGAAGGAGCTAGGTCGACTATTCATAGAACTACAAGTATACTAGTACCAAAAATAAAATGTGACTTTTTTTATGAATTATTTCAAATTCATGTTTATTTATATAGGATTTAATTGACTGCTGCAATCTCTACGAAGATTATCAGCTGATTGTATACTCTAGGTTAGTGTATGTAGCCGCGTGAACGGAACTTCGGAAGTTTACACAGCACTGCAGCGCTCAGCGGGTTTTAAAGCATGAGAGGGTCGGGTAGGCAGTGGAGGCGATGACGGCAATCCGCCCGCCAGAGCGTAACCTCATGTTCGCGATTTCCTGACCGCACAAAGTGCCCGCAGCCATGCGATTCTCGCATATGTGTATTAAAACTGCACCTATACACCTTAACAACAGTTGATTTGTAATTACATGCTTCTCATCTATTAAATTTGAAAATAACTTGACAGCGATTTAATGAAAAAAATTTGACTGATGACCAGTCCTATACTTCCCACCTAGTAAATATTTGCAAAAAATAAACACTCTTTTTTTATTCTTTGAAAAAAAGCATGGCCCTCTTTTTTGTTTGGTGATCTACTGATGGCTAGTAATATAGCAAAAATCATGGTTAATGGTTACCTTGATTTACGTACAATTTTCTTTTTTTAGTAAAATATTTTTTTTCTCGAAAACTACACATTTTAGAGAAAAAAATATTTACATTGTTTTCATATTATAACATTTAGAAGTCATTTATATTTTTTTTTACTTATGTTAATACATGACATTGAGAACGTTTTTCTCAGGATCCACTGAACCGATTTGACTCAAAATCTAATCAGATAGTTAAAGGCTGATAAACACAATAGAATAATCGGCATGGCCGTATGTTGTTCCGTTTTTACGATATCGAAGGCGAAAAATTGACCACACACATACACACACACACACATACAGACATCAGTCAGAAAATGATCTTAAACGATTGCTATAGGGTCTCAAAACGTGAAGATCTGTTAAAATCTCGAAATATTTTTTTCGGACTAAATCCGTTACTTTCCTACCATAGTAGAGGTGGGAAGTAAAAATGATTTCCAGGTAAAAAAATGAAACATAATATTATGACAATAAAACACAAAAAAAACGGCCAAGTGCGAGTTAAACTCGCGCACCGAAGGTTCCATACAATAATCAAAATAAGGATGTTAAGCAGGAGTAAAAAATAACAGATTTATTTTTTCAAGTTTTTTTTAAAAGGTTTTTTAATTATATTTTATTAGGGTGTTTATAGTGTCTACCGCAACGATTCTATAAAGTAGGTACCAGTGCTTCCGGTTATTTTGAGCTATTGAGCTGTTGTTTTATCAATTAATTTAGCATAGCCTACTATTAAAAATCAGTGTTTTACGTATAACTCTGTTATTTTTGAAAATAAATCCATCAACCCTTATATCAAATTAAAGAGAAAAAAATACTCTTTCGAATGGTGCCATGGCCATCTTTGACGTGTATTTAAAAAAACAAAGTTAATACAAGTATCTCTAAAACTATAAAAGTAAATAAAAATAGGAAAAGAGATTTGAAATCTTCATAAAAAACGGCCTTAAGAAAGTAAAAATATTTTTTTTCTAACTTACTTAATATAAGCAAATTATAAACAAAAAACGAAAATGGGTAAATCTCGTTTTTCAACTGTCGGTCGCGAACCAATCAAAATATGGAAAGTTTGACTACGCAGGGTAGTAGTACTGGAGATTATGCACATTTTGTCTCATTTAACCAAATCTCTATCTCCCATAACAACGGAGATCCCCATGTTGAGGATGAGTCTGTGGACACACTGTATATTCGAAAGCTCACAGCTTTTGTACTTATATCACTCGGTATATTGTACGCTCTTGCACTATAATAGGCAACGAAGTACAATCAAAGAGATACAATACACTTTCACTGTCCATGTGACCGGATTAAAAATTAATTTACAAAATTATGTTACAAAAACCATTGAGGTGTAAAACGATAATCCGATTATGGAGGTTGTGTAGACATTTCCATAGCATCTAGTCTATCAAAATATTCTCACATCTATTTTAATCCAGTTAGGTACTATTTTTGCATGCTAGTTCTGACGATCCTATTTGAAAAGGTTCTATTTGCTGACCAATTTTGTTTTAATTAAAGTAATAGCGAGGTTCCGTTTTATCTCGATCGTTTAGAATTTAGTTCTGTTTGTTTATTTGCCAGAGCGTTTGTTCTGAGATTACGTTAAAATGTGTGGACCGATTTTAACTAAATTTCGAACCCATGTCGAACGACGTACTTAAATCATTTTGCGATCAAAATATCCCCTGCGACTGGGGATTATTCAAATTTTTTTAATTAAAAAAAAAAGAATTACAAATTATTTGATAGAACTTGACTTTCACTAAAAGAAGCGAATCACGAAACGCGTAAAATACGAGGTCACAGGACTAATCGGAATCAGGGTTAGATGTCGAGGATGCACAATGGGTCCATGTAGACCTGACTGCAAATTTCTCCTGTCCCCATTCGTATCGGTGTATTTATCACGAAACGTCGCCTAATTGCTGACAAGGTGCTTTCATTTGGATATCATGCTACCAGGAATACGTGACTTCGACGTTACCACAAGCTTTTATTGAAATGTACTAAAAAAGATAAAATAATATTTAATAATTTAGGTTCATAATAATTTATAAAAGCATGGGTCGTGATCCACGCTTTTATAATAATTATGAAGCAAAATTATTAATTATTATTTTTTCTTTTTTAGTACCTATATCTATATTTCATAAAGCTTGCCTTCGAAAAGTTTTTTTTGCTTATATTTCATTTACAAAATCATTTTTGCTATATTTATTGCGCATTCATGTAAAATAAACTAACAAACTATAATATTGTTTAAATTTACTAAAAGTAATGCACCATAATTACGTTTAAAAAATCTGTACCGAGCGACGGGATATTCACTTCTGACAGGTAGTTTTTTGTATAAACGATAAAAGCGGTTAAGAAGAAAAATTTTCAAATGTCTAGCTTTTTATATTATATGGCCTCAAGAAAAATATTATACACAGGAGTCGGTCATATATCATCTCTTCACACAAACATAAAATATCTCGACATAAGAAGTGTTGTACATAATGACCGTGTGTTGCCAACATTAAAATAAAATGCACATTTCACTGCTTAATGAATAACATAGCCTTCGTATAGCCTGTTTCAAAAATAAATATGAAAAATTCAAATTTATTCATATTTTTATACTATTTAAATGTAGATTTTTAATATTAAATAAAAGTCACCTGTATATAATTGTAAAATTTAAAATATTTCATATTTCAGAACTTAATATATGTGCAAAAACATCTTCAACATCTGTTTTTAAAAAGGTATTGCATAATCAAGAACAGCTAATTTTAAATAAAGAATAGTCGAGAAGCCCACGCAAACTTTGTTCCTTTGTTTACCTTTGATTTTTTACCCGACTGCGCCAGAAGGAGGGTATTGTTTTTCGAGTGTATGTATATTTCTATGTATGTATATTTTTTATCACGCTCTGTAGCCTAAACGGCGTGACAGATTTTGAAAAATTAGGTGTCATTAGATTCGTCTGAATCCCCAGAGTGACATAGGGTATATGACGTAATTTAATATGGTGGGCGCTAGACGCTATTTTGTCAGAATGCAAAAGTAATTTTCCTTCTAAATACATTGATATAGGTATCAAAACCAAAACAAAAGAAAGGTTTTGTTGACATTTCAAATAGGGTACATGACGTCACGGAAAATTCAATATGGCGGGCGCTAGACGCCATTTTGTCAGTACGCAAAAAATCGGTAAGGTAAAACCTTGTGTGTGGGGTATCAAATTAAAAGGCTTGATGAGTAAATTCAACTAAAAGGAAGGAAATAAAAAATTTATTAAAAAATCAAAAAACCCGACTGCGTAAAAATCGAACATAAAAGATGGAAACAAGATCAAATGTTAACATGCAGTCGGATGCATAGTAGTAACAAATTGAACAGAAATACCTGATGTTACTACTATGCCTCCGACTGCATGTTATCATTTGATCTTGTTTCCATCTTTTATGTTCGATTTTTACGCAGTCGGGTTTTTTGTTTTTTTAATATTTTTTTTTGAGTAGGTATTTCAAATTCAAAAACAGTACCGTTAAAAGGTCTAACTAAAAATGCCATTTCTTTTTCTTAGTGACTTTATTTTCAGTTTCAGAGCTTCGTAAAGATTGATAACCATAATATTATAATCCAAGTGTGCAAGCTTTCACGGCCGGCATTGTTCCAAGTCTTCATGGTTTCCGGGCTTGTGAGCTGCCAAGGAGGACACTTCGATCGCTGCCACATCGCCTTTGAGAATGTCTACCGCAGTTGTACACGAAACGTCAGGTAGAAATACCACCGGGCCACGGCCTACAAGCCCGGAAACCATGAAGACTTGGAATAATATTATAATGTTTCAAACCCTGAACTTTGTAATTTTTTCTTCGACTTTGTAACATCGTCGACCAATTTTGCTGCACCATTTTTCCGAAGAAAGCGGTAAGTAGATGTATATAAAACGTAGTGTTCACTCTATAAATAAGATGATAAATATTTTTGATGAAGTCTATCTTACAATTTTTACTTTTCTTAACCGCGTAAGAGTACGAAGTTTTGGAACAACCGGCATACGACATTAGGCTCACAGAGGCACGACGCGCCGTTGGGTTGCAGGGCGCAGCAGCTTCCACAGTGTACATAATTGTCCTGCTTAATATGTTGAAATTACTACTGCATAGCGTCACATATTTTCAGAGAATCAGAATATGCTGTACAAAACATTCGTACATACATACGAATGTGTGATAGTGGACATACATACATACAGTGTGTTCATTCAGTTTCGCTATACAGTGTGAATACTCCGAAGAGCAACATAGGAAATTAACATGCCGATTTTTAATGAATTTGCCTATACATTTACTATTAGAAATGCCTTGAGATCAAACCATGAGGACCCCAAACAAGCATAAAGTACCTTTGCTTAGTAGGTACAGTTTATAGGTTAACAGGTTAACTCCAAGTCTTCATGGTTTCCGAGCTTGTAGGCCGTGGTCCGGTGGTATTTCTACCTGACGTTTCGTCTACAACTGCGGTAGACATTCTCAAAGGCGATGTGGCAGCGGTCGAACTTCAACCGCTGCCACATCGCCTTTGATAATGTCTACCGCAGTTGTAGATGAAACGTCAGGTAGAAATACCACCGGACCACGGCCTACAAGCTCGGAAACCACGAAGACTTGGAACAATGCCGGCCGTGAAAGCTTGCACACTTGGATAACAGGTTAACTACTTGTTATACCATAAAAACAGCTCTATATCAAACAGCTTTAACGGGAAAACTGCCAGCGCGTCTGCTTCGCTCCCGGAAGGTCGCTGGTTCGATTCCGGTCGGAACGAAAAATGTTTTTTGTTTATTTACTACTATTCCATATTGAACTTGATTTTTATTTATATATTTTTTCTAGGTATTCTTTTTTTATATTGTCTCTATTTTTTATCTATTTTTTTATCACACAATCAAACTTAACGGGGTGTGCCTTTTTGGTTTTGATTTTTTATACGAACGCTCGCGGGGGAGGGGGCGTTTTTTTGCGCGCCGGGTTCGGCTAGTTATTACATAAAAATCCCAATAAATGAACCACGAAATAGTCTCATTGATGGTTACTAAAATAATAAAATTACAGAAGTTTGCAATAGACATAATGTACCTACCTACTAAAATAAAACTTTTATAACTGGGCAGTAAATATAATAAAAAATACGAGGCGGCGGCATAATATTAGAGGATATCGACAGTCAAAAAACATTCTGAAACGGTGTTATTTTAATAAATGGATTTTTACTTTGTCATATTCACATCATTTTAGCTTTTTTTACACGTAATGTATGTATATATATTTTGTTTTTTTTTTGTTCAATTTTTGTGTTAATGTTGAAAAGCTAATATTATCAACTTATCTGTCTGTTTTTTGTGTTCAATAAAATTATTACGTTTATAAGTACAAAATATTCTACATTCAATATTATATTGAGATAAAAGATTTTTTTTAATATATTGTGTAAAAGTTTTAATGATTATATTAATTTATCTTATTGTTTTAAGGATTATTTAATATTTTAATGCAATATGTATTGATGGAATATGCAAAAAAAAATTATTATTAGAAAAAATACTTTCAAGCTTATTATTATAATGATACAGAAAGAAAAAGAAAAAGAGAGATCACTTAAAAACAGTAAATAAGTAAATGTAAAAAATCATAATGAAGTAGTAGCTTTCATACTTTGAGTAAAAATTAAAATACACAAAGTAATTTACATTACAGATTAAAAATTAACAGCCAGTTATATTCTCAAGGGTATCGTCATAAAAAAAACATATCATTTGCTGAAAAAGTCGAGATTTACTTGCCTGTGCTTGCATTTTCAAGAAATATAATTTGTATATTAAAAAAGATGTTAACATTGTGCATGTTTGTATGTTTTTATTAAAAATATTTTTAAACTGAATAACAGTAATATGTTCATAGGAAAATGATATTTTTTGCGTGTGGAGAATAGACTGGTGTAGTGAATAACATGCTACACTCTGAATCAGACTGTCATGGATGCGAATCCCACCCAATCGCACTCATGTATATTTTGTGATGTAGTTTTAGTCAAGATAACTTTGTTCAGGCCAACGGATAGGTTATTTTCTTATATTTTATTTATTTTTTGTTATTTATTTATTTATTGTAGATTATAGACGCGTCGACAACTTAGGTCATTAGCGTCTTTTAATTACATCAAATCAAATAACAAATAACTTAACACTAAATAACATCAAAAAACATCCATGAGCGGAGGTGGGATTCGAACCCACGACAGTGTGATCGAAAGGCCTGCTACGCTAACCATTACACGACACTGTCCTCTATTCTCTTATAAAGTACCTATTTATGTGGGCATAATATATACAATCGGATGTAGCTTAAAAAAAAGCATGATACGCTTGAGTCTATCCGTAATTTCTACAGGTGTTAATTAATTTACCTTTTTATTTTCCTTAACGCGCAAGAATGATCTTCCAATAGCAGTAGCTATAATAATTAATAATTATAATAAAAAGAAAAAAATTTAAAATGGCAAAACAAAGTAGAGCTGGCAAATCTATAACTAGTCCGGTCAAAATAGACCAAAAAATAGTGATAAGCTTACAATAATTCGCATGGAGCTAAATATTGGTATAGGTCTTTGGTACACTATTATAAGTAAAATATCAAAAGTCCCCATCGATCCCATATGTACTAAAAAATTTATTCAAGGTCAAAGGTCGCAAATATCGGTTTTTTGCATTTTTCTCGTAAACGGTAAGTGTTATCATAAAAATAACTTATTCAATCTTGTAGAGGATACAATTCTCTACAACTTTTGTATAAAAATTTTTTGTCTACGATTCAGAGTTTTGCTTATTTAAGTACCCGCGGCTTCCTCCCACTCGATTTTACATAACGGAATTATGCTGCTTTCCGATGGCTTAACATAATGATTTGTACATTAATTTTAAGATGAACGACTTTAATTTAAAAACAAACATTAAAATCAGTCAAGTAGAAACCTCTGAAAGTTCTCGAACAAGAATATACTGATACCATTGGTTAATGCGTATTGTTTGTGGAAAACCAAATATATATAATTGTGCTAAGGCGCTTAATTATTGGCCGATTTTTTTGGGATAGTTTAATTGTAGTAATAATTACAATGCGAAACGTGTAGTCCGATCAGCTATGAATTAGTCTGCCATAGGTGTTTATGTCCTGGCACAATGTAGAAACGAATTCCTTGGTGGCAATGAACGATGGACACGACCGCAGGCCAGCCATGTATGCAGCATGCATAATATATAACATGTGTGAGCGACGCTCCTAAATAATTAGCATATTGTGAATTAGCAATGCCCTCTGCTGACATACATTCTATGTTCTGCGTGTAGCACAACCATGTTTTGTATCTATGTGTGCATACTGCAAGGTGTATATTGTAATGCACTAACAGCTGTTACACTTGTACTACACACGCACAGAAACCGGACACGGGCATAGGTAACGCTGCTTTCATACACACCGGCTTCGAACGTCCGGTAGGTCGCAGGACGGGTTTTTATTGTCAGGTAGGTACGCTGTTTTCACACACTCCGGTGAAATACAAAATTTAGTCAAAATTCACAACTACTTCCTGCAAAATGAATTTAAACAGACGCACTGTGTGATAAAGCGTATACCAAGCCACGTGTATTACTATATGTATATTCGATTTGAGGACAGTGTGGTGTAACGGTTAGCGTAGCGGTCTTTAGATCACACTGTCGTGGGTTCGAATCCCACCTCCGCTCATGGATGTTTTGTGATTTCATTTTGTTTTAAGAGAATAATGTTATTTAATGTATTTAAGACGCAAATGACCTAAGTTGTCGACGCGTCTAAATCTACAATAAATAAATAAATAAATAAAATAAAATAAAATAAAATAAAATAAAAGTATATTTGGTTTCCAGTCTACACCCGGCGGCCGGCCGGCAGTAAAACCAGGATCGGTACATGCACTACTATTTTTTATAAAACCAACCGGCGACCTATCTGACAGTCGAAACCGGTATGTGTAAAGTTGTGACGCGATTAAGGATGTCCTAATTGTTAAAATTTAATCGCCTTAAGAAATTATAATGGTCTAAGGCAGTAGTTCTAGTTTTCAACGTGGGCAATATGGACCCTTACGCCATATTTTAACGGGTCCATATTATGTAAAAGATCAAGCCACAGTAAATCGAGTGATTCCCGTTTTAACTCGACAGAACCAACGAAGTGAGGTTTATACGCTATCGTAACAAGGGGTTATTCCAGGCAACGCTGCGCTGAGTAAAAACGATTAGTTATCAATTGTTATTGATTTGAGAACTTTAAAAGATATACAAATATTAATTTACTATACAGAGATGAGCAGCTTTACAGTGTAGCATTGAATTAGCAATAATTAATAATAACAGTGTCTTTGCAGGGCTTTAAATTCATTACTTTTATGCATCATTAAACTGGTTTCTTTCAAAGTTGGAATGTAATTAAATGAAATAAAAGTTTTTGTGTCTGCAAAGTTTTTGATTAACGATTTTCCCATTACGTGGGTTTCTACCGCACGCGCTATACCTATATTCCACATAGTCGGTATCAAAGGAATGAAAAAAAAATACCTATTTTGTATGCAAAATCAGTTACATTGGCGTGACTTTATAAACTTGTAATTAGAGAAGTTTGATAAAATTAAGAGAAGCTTTATGATCTTTCAGTCTTACAATTATATAGTTCATCTTTGTTACGATAATGAACACAAATTACAACGAAAAATATATTTCGAAGTAGTTGAGCAATTTAAATCTTTTGAATAAAAAAATATAATTCCGCAGATTTTTTACATAGAGTTTACAGTTGGAATTAGGTACCTAATTTAAAAAAAATATAATATATATTTAAAAAAAAGTACTTTATACATCTAGTACAACTAAGTAAGTTTAAGACGCGAGGGGTGAGTTTGGTACGCGAGCCGCAGACGAGTGTGCCAACACCCTGAGCATCTTATTTCTTAATTTTACGAGAAATATACGCTTTTTTTTGTAACACATATATTTGAAATATACTTACATAATATTCAACTTTAGAGCTGTACTGAATTAATTTAAACACTGAAATCTCATTCACACTAAACATACTAGCCTTGATCAAATATTTATTTACTTCGTTACCATAGCAACACACAGCACAGTCTATATTATACACAAACACACGCCTACCTATACTGTCGTATCACATAAAATATTCCATTATTGTACTCGTGCGATATATATTATTTTAATCAGTCGACTAGAGACACGAAATGCTGTACATTTCAAATATGTATTACAAAAAATAAAAAACACTATTACAGGTTTATCAACGCACTAAAAGTAGAAAATAAATTTCTTTCTATAACAGGAATTATGGCGATTATTCAACAAAATAAAATGTTTTCAACGAATTCATTCAATGAAAATTACAAATCCTCTACAACTGCAACTTTCAAAAGCGTAGAGTTTTGATAAAAACTAAAAACACTCAATTAACGTTTTTAAGCAGGATTGATGATGCGTATGTATATGGATTCAAAATTGAATGTTTCATTAAAAACATAAAATTGCATGGAAAGAAAGAGATAAAACAAAATAAGATTGAAAAAGTGAGGACGATATATTCATTGTATTTTATGATAGAATGAAACAGAAGTAAGCGCGTTGATTATTGCATTCGTGTTGGATTCGCAACATTTAATTTAGTAGAGGTTTGTGGAGCAAAGAGTCGCCCTGATGACCAACTGTCTGTATATGTGCATTTATACCGGATAACCACTAAAAGTCGCCCTTGTTTGGAAACATTATTCTTATATATTTAGTCATTAAAAGAAATCATTGTGTTTATAAAAAATTCAATATGAAACAAGATATTCGCTCAAAATAAATGACATTTTTGTTAATAGATACAGCGTACCCTTTTGTTTAAAAAAAATGGATGCGTGTACTTCGTACGCGCGTTAGAAGTTATATGTCTTTGGCGTGATTAAGATCTAATTTTTAATTTGCATGCAAATAATTTATTGAAATATAAAATAATAAAAGGACTGGAGTGAATTTATTTATATTTGTTCATATGGTAGCTATGGAACTCATTAATGCTGCAACTTCATCCTGTTAAATATTCGTGACGCAATGCGCGCGCATCATAAAAATTTACTCTCATCATTTTTTCATAACGCGCCAAAAGCAGTATAACTTCAAAAATAATAATGTTAGAATATAATAATTACCAATGATTCTCTTTCTCTGTCATAAGAATATTAAATTTAATAAAAAACGAAAAGCAACGTTTTAGGAATAACAAAATTTGACCATAAAATAGGTGATAAAATTCCGTCAGAATTGGTGATAAAAGAAATAATTGCATACCTACATGGTATTTTATTAATTTTTCAATCTTTTATTTAAAAAAATGTCAAGCCACAAACAAATTTACGAACCAATTGATTGCTATCTGTTGAATTAAGGATTTACGAAAAGAACGTCAACACTTCCATGGCTATAACTAATTCCGAGGTAATTATCTGCATTTTCATATCTAATTTCTGCCGTTAAAAAGCATGCAAAATTAATTTTGTTTATTGACTTTGATGCAGAATTTTATTACCCTAAAACTTTTATATGAAGATTTTTTGCCTAAAATAGTTAGGGAAGCAGAAAATTACGAAAGTATGATTTTACATTTTAAAGTCCTATGATCAGCAGCCGCGGTCACCATCCTGTATAATATTTGATATTGTGAACGCCGAAGCCTTCGCCCAGTGTGAATGGGAGTGTGGGCAAACGGCCGGCCCGTGAAAGTGATCTATCAGCGCATTAACGGCGCCCCGCTCCGGGGATGGGTAATAGTTTTCCGAGCTGTCACTTTGCTGAGAGCGTCGATGTTTCCCGTGAGCATTATTTTCGCAGCATTGGTTTCGTTTACGCAAGTGTATTGTGTATGCACACATACCTTTATACCTGGTCTGTCTATACAGAGTGATTCAAAATCGTTTTTAATTTAAAAAAAAGTTATCTCTTAATTTTTTTAACAAATGCACGTATACACCGTGTCCACAAACTCATTCTCAAGATGGGATCTCCGTTATTAAGAGAGATAAAGATTTAGTTAAATGAGATGAAGTATTTCTTAAGATCTTAGGTAAAGTTGTATCAAATCACATAATTAAATCCAAGTGTGCAAGCTTTCACGGCCGGCATTGTTCCAAGTATTCATGGTTTCCGGGCTTGTAGGCCGTGGTCCGGTGGTATAATACCACCGGACTCACATAATTAAAGTTTAGATATGTTGCGTAGATAGTTTAAGCGTTATAATAAAAAATAAAAAATTCGAAATTTCATTTTTTTATTATAACGCCTAAACTACGAAAAATATCTAAACTTTATTTATGTGATTTTATACATCTTTAGCTAGGGAATACTTCATCTCATTTAACCAAATCTCTATCTCTCATAATAACGGAGATCCCTATGTTGAGAATGAGTTTGTGGACACACTGTATATCTTTAGACAAGTACCTAGGTCCTTAAAATTCGCGCATATATCAATATTCGCGGGTACATGAAAATTGCTTATCCGAAATAAAACACACAACTTGATAAGAATGTTATGTTTAATAAAATTGCAGAATGTAAATAATAATTACTAAACCGTAATAATATATAAAGGCCCAAAACGTGCGCGAAGGGGGGGGGGGGTGTTTTTGCGATCGTGGTTTTCGTGGGGTGAAGGTTCAGTGAATTATTCGAAGACAGATCTCAAACTTGCAACACTTATGCTATTGCCAGGATCGTTAGTTATGTACCGGAGGCTAGACACTAGTCAGTCCACATGCTCTATCTATAGCGTCTTTCTATGTCTGTCCTTCTCTTCGTAGCTCCGGATTCACTTACATAATATTATTATATCTCCATAGCACATGATAAACATTTATTAATTCAAATGTTTAAAATTTATAGTTAATTGGTTCGCTTGTTTTTTAATCTGCATCCTTGGTAGATAGGAAATCATTGGATAGACAACTACGTATTTTATACAGTACAGTAAAAAATAATTTTGCTGTAGTTATGCAGTACTGATTTAAATATTCAATGTGCGGACGCATGCAATAGATGTATTAAATCCAAATCCATTAATTTATTATCGGTAATAGTAAAAATCTATTTCTAAAATTTTAACAATTCACACGCAAAGCATTCAACGATCAATTTAATGGTATTAATAATTTAATACGCCGAATTTAGTACCTATGCTATTTGAATTTAACATACAATTTTTTTTAATATATAGAAACGATTAACAAAACATTTCATTCAATTATTTATAATGAGAAAAATGTTTGAAAGAATAAATACTAAAATAAAATATGACCCCAGTCCGGAATTCAGTTTTTTTTGGGTTTTTTTCCCTAGGTCTTGAGGTATTTATGATTAATACTAAAATGTTTCCAGAATTTCTGTCTGTCTATTTTTACTAGTCTCGTTAAAAACGTCTGGATAGATAGTTATAAAACTTGGTACACTATTAATTAGTGCCCAATCTTAGTGTAGGATAGTTTTTACCCGGTTATTTTCAGGTCAAGATATAATACAAGTTCCATTCAAAATTATTGACGTTAAAACGAAAGAATTTGCAGGAAAAAACCGACATTCACGCAAGCGAATTCGCGGGAAAAAGCTAGTTGGTAATCTTCATATATAAAAAGAAATGACCTGACTGACTGATAGATTCATTGACTGATTCATCACGAAGTTTCAGGAACCATACAGACTACAAACATGAAATATGGCAGGTAGGTTCCTTATACTATAGGACGTAGGCATCCGCAAGAAAGATTTTTTCGAACATCAGCCCCTAAGGGGCTCAAAAGGTGTTGCCAATTTTTTTGACAGAATGCTCATATCTCCTAGGAAACGCTAAGGTGAGAGGTATTGAATTCAACATACTAACTCTTCTTTAAAAATAAATAAACCCATATTCGAACATTTTTTAAATTCAACCCCTATAAGAGGGTAAAACTGAGGTGTAGAGTTTTTTGGCTAATCAACACCCAGGTCAAACCGCTGAACCTATAAAGAAAAAGAAGGAATTTTTCGAAAATCAACCCCTAAGGGGATCAAAAGGGTTTGTAATGCACAGCCTAAACCACTGATGATAGAAACAGGAAATTTGGAAGTTATGTTCCTTACAGGGTGTAGAGGTGCACTAAGAACAGATTTTTCGGAAATCAACCCCTAAGAGGGTAAAAATGGGGTGAAAATGTTTGCATAGAAAATCGTATTCCCTGCTTGAAACTTGGTATAAATACTTTTCAAAACAAATAATAAAACACGTATTTTAAGATTTTTTAAAACAACCCATTAGGAGGGGTGCAACGGGGTGTTTAAGTTTTGTATAGGAAGGCATAAAAAAATCTAAATATACGTGAGTAGAGCCACTGGTAACCGCTAGTAAATTATAAAGTTTAATGTCAGTTTGTATAACATATAGTATGAACTTTTTTATGACTGCATCACTATAAATTATTATTAATTCATAATAAATTATAAAATTTAAAACAGTTAAGCAGTGAGTCGAGGTGAGAGAAGAAGTGGTTAAATTTGCAGCCGGGAACGCAACGTTTCTACGAGTGATGGATTAAGATAATACTGTAGGTACTTCATAATATGGCGAGTCACAGGACGTCAGGGCTTTGCTGCGTTGCACAGAGAGCAAGTAGGCGACAGTCGGGCGTGTTACTGTTTTGTTTTAATCCCGAACAATTAGCATATATACTGCTAGATTTCAATTTGCATATTTTATGCTTTAGCCTGATGATAATACGCCAGTGATGTTCGCACATATTTCTTAATTCCCATAATCTATATACAGTGTGTTCTATAGAAATCGCTTCTCATTAGTTATTGTCCGAAAGCAATTCTGAACGTAGATAATTAATTAGTGTCATAATTAATGAGTATCGCGACTAAACTTAAGTAAGATACATGACTTTATAAAACATGAAAAAGCAGATAACATTTATGTAAAAAGTATTTTTTTCTGTTTTCTACTCACCTGAACCATAAGCGATATTCCAACAATTCCCTGAGATTTATGTTGAGCCTCCGACATATTGTGATATAACTCCTTGTTGAACCCATAAATTTGAATCTGAAACAAATAAAAATTAAAATTATTAAATTGCATTGCTAATCAAAAGTTGATGTCTGAGAGATAGGTATTATAG
Organism: Mongoloraphidia duomilia; assembly: GCA_039654895.1. Taxonomy (NCBI): domain Eukaryota; kingdom Metazoa; phylum Arthropoda; class Insecta; order Raphidioptera; family Raphidiidae; genus Mongoloraphidia; species Mongoloraphidia duomilia. Next base: position 41,540,180 of record CM077524.1, on the reverse strand, counting down.
ACGCTCAACAACAGAGGCCATAGGCCATAGACGCTTATGACCTCTGCTGTTGAAATCTAACAGGCGTAAAACCTAAATTAGATTTATTGATTGGACGTATTCACAACTAATGAGAAAAATAAACGAAAATAGAGCATCGGTGTTGCAATTTATTTTTTACCTACATAACGTAGGTAGTGAATTATAGACGCTCGAAAACTGGATTATTAGCGTTTTAAATACCATTTTCGTGTAAAATTATCATTTTCAAATATTGCGCAGAGTCAATTTGGGGTTATAATTTAATAAATATACTGTTATGAAATATTATATTATAATATTATGTCCCTTGACAGAGGACATGGTCTCAGCAACTTTTAAAGCGCGCGGTGAATGTATGAAAGCATATTTCATTCGTGGATCGCCACGCGCCATGATTAATTGCACTTTACCAGTTCGATGTTCTATTTTTATTGTGCAAAATGCAATATTATAATACAATGTCAAGTCTAATTTTCATACGTGTAAACTGTTACTCTATTCTAGTTCGACAGTAATTATTAGTTTTAGTTTATTTTTGTAAATTATTTCGTCATTCTTAATGTTCGATCAACAAAATATGATTTTAAACATATTATTATATTTGTTAGTATAAAAAAATGTAATATTAAAAGGAATAAAAATTAATAAATACCTACCTAAATAGTAATAGTATATTTTTACCTTTACTATTACTATTAAATGTAATGCTCTCAGTACCAGGTACCTACATTTAATTTAAATTTCCATTTAGCGTATATAGTACAGTCATTTGGTTCGAAAAATAGTGGTTACCTGGAAAGTTTTCCGGGAGTTTTGAAAATTGGTAATTTTATAGATTTTGATGTGCTGTTTCCGAATTTCGACTTTGCCTACTCGTATTTTTGCCGTTCGCGCCGCCATATTGGAAAAATGGCGCCTAAAAGCAGTTTTTTTGACAATACCTCCTTTCCGACTTATTTTACGATAAAAAAAGTTATATACAAAATGAAACTAGAGACAATTACCTACAATTTATGTATCTACCTTTTTTTTCATAAAGTCAATAGTTTAGGCGTACGAGCGCCGCAAAGTGTACCCCAACACGCGTTTTGACCAAAAAACTCATTTCCACACCACCTTGAGGTAGAGTAAGCGGCGCGTTTTTTTTACCGTGAAATCCCCAGTGGGCCTAGTCCACATGCAATTCACTATCCTAAAATTTAGCGCATTCTACTTCATAAATTGTAGGTAATTGTCTCTAGTTTAATTTTGTATATAACTGTTTTTATCGTAAAATAAGTCGGAAAGGAGGTTTTGTCAAAAAACTGCTTTTAGGCGCCATTTTTCCAATATGGCGGAGCGAGCGGCAAAAATACGAGTAGGCAAAGTCGAAATTCGGAAAGAGCACATCAAAATCTACAAAATTACCATTTTTCAAAACTCCCGGAAAACTTTCCAGGTAAAACTACCAAATGACTGGGCTAATATACTATAGTCAAAATGAGGGAGGGAATTGGTGTGGAAACATTTTTTTTAAAAACGGTCTAATGATTTTGATCAAATTTTACACCTTAATCGTAGTAACCCCTTAGTACCGATATGGAATGACTAATTCCTCCTAGAAAATGTATAGGGAAAGAGGCTGTGGGAGACGGGTTAAATAAATATCTATTATAATTAAAAATAAGAAAAACTATAAAAATGAATGCAGAAAAAAAATTACTGTTCCTTTGGAAACTACAAGTTATAACTTTCATCAATATAGATTGAAATATAACGGAAACTTGACGATGTATTTACTCCTATATATGGAAAAGCTAGTCAGGGTTGTGATGGACCGTTTATTTATAATATCTATAATTTTCATAATATCTATTTTCAAGTTTATAAAGCTGAACAAAATACATACAATACAAATATTCAACCTATAGGTATGTATTGCACTGAGAAGCCAGCTGTACATATTATACCTATATGTATGTCAAATAGGGCAAGAACGCGGAAACATCTTTCTGATATTTGATTTTGGACGTCTTATCTAGGATAAAGAAACTCTGAAAAGCAGCGCCGACGTTCATATTAAAACATCGCAAGAAACGGACGGCGAACAATGATTTTTAGGGGTGACCAAAACAATATTTTAATAAGTCCAAAATATTATTTTATTACCGGCAAACACAAACATAATATTTAATACTAAGAACCAATTGAATTTTCAGTTTATTATCAAGCAGCTTCCCGGTTCGGTTTCTCCTCGTACCAACGAGAGCCCAACATGAAAAAGAAAATTTTCACTTTCATGTTGGGCTCTCGCTGGTACGAGGATTCACTTCATATTATAGCTATTGAATTAACATATATGAACTGGCACTCGCATGAAATGAAAATCTATTGATTCTGAAGCATATAAGGAGAATGTTAATTTAGCAATCTTGTCACGGTTGAGTATTGTAAGCTCATTCCGCCGCGAAAGTGGAAAGGTTCAGGTTAGAATTCTGACTGTGATCACTGGTTGGTAAAATGATTTTTTCCAATATGTTTCGAAACAATTATATAATTGGCTATGCTCTCCAACTAAAAATTTTTTTTTATAAACCACTATGGAAACGGCTTGCTTTCCCACACCGACCTTGTCATTAGTCACTTTCATGCATTCAGACATGCATGTAAATCAGCTATTTTATAGTGGGTATGGCAAAAAATATTTTAAATTTTTTTTATACATTCAGTTGTACAAAAAATTGGTCAACCTTAACACAGGTTGATCATCTCGGATTTGGTGAACCGTGCATACCTTTTTGCTTTCATTGAAAATATAAAACGATAACAATGCCATGTGTTTTCGTGTTATATAATATATAAATTATATCTATTTATTGTGAACAATTTTGTTCCATTCTTTGTATTTTAGTGATTTAATTATTAAATTTCACGGTTTAATAACATAAATATATTTTAATATAGGTACTAATTTTCCGTCACTTTTCCGAGAGACAGAAAATATGACGGAAAAAATGACGAAAAAAGTAACGGAAAAGATTCTGATATCCACGATATAAATGCGTGTAAAAAGAATCCTGTCGAGTTTATCGTACATTTAACACGCTGTTTTGTTAATCGCTGTTAAATTTTTACACATAAAACATGCGAAGTAACCATAAAAATAACAGCGAATTAACATAACAGCGTGATTAAAATGTACGCTAAACCCGACATAAGAATGCCTTATATATATGGTTGTTTAAATTAAAGCAAAAAACCCCGGCCTATCTATGTGCAACTATTTTTAATAAACTATTTGAACATATAAAATTAGCTGCAAATATAAGCCAGTTCAAACGGTCCTTAAAAAGTCATTTGCTAGAAAGTGCATTTTACTGTAGAAAGAGATGAAGAATTAAAATTATCAATATTGATAATTTTAATTTTTCATCTCTTTCTACAGTATAGTGTAACATACTGTAGAAAGAGATGGAGAATTAAAGGTAGTTGTCTTGTGATAATAACATCCAAAAGTTTCGTTCATAATACGTTGTAAAACAATAAATACGTATAGTGTTAAATGTAAAAAAATTTTGTTAGAGATTGTATCTAAACTGTTGTTCACATAGTTACACATATTTCACTTAGTTTGCTCGCTTATAAAAATGTCAATCTTTTCTCATAAATTGTTGAACTTTGCGTTATTATATCTCAACAATAAAAAGGTCAATAATTTTTGGATTTTCTTTTTTAAACTCAGAACGAAAACATCAATGAACAGTTAGTTTTTTGAAAATTTCTGACTGTTACTTTTTTTTTTAAATTAAAAAACTTGTCAAAAACACAATCTTTCCTATGCTCTCTGTGTTAATTATCCGAACTTTAATTAGGTTTATCTCGAGTTAAAGATGGTCAACTTCAAATTTTAATGGTAAATGTATTATAGTATCCTTAATGAGTATACGAAAATTTAGAATTTTCTGACGCCCATAGCACGACAACTACCCCAAAAAAATTTATTTCTGTTTTGACTTTTAAAATTTCAGATAATTTTGCTTCTACTATTAAATAATAAAACGGCGTGCCATAGTAGCACACAGTCTTTTAAAATAAAATATGTTTATTTATTTATTTTATAGATAGATAGATAGATAGTTGATTTCTTCGCGTAGCCAAAGTGGATGCGAAAGTCATAAAAATACAAAACGTAATACAGATTAATACAATATTAAAATACAATAATTAAAAAGAACTGTCATATGGGCAAGCATTTATTAAAAAGTATTTTAAACGGTTTTTAAAGATATTTATGCTAGTGCTAACCTTGATTGATTCTGCATAGGGAATATTTCCCACTTTTAAACGCATGCTTACATGATTTCTAATCGAAAAAAATTAAACAGCATTTTATGGAAATAAAAACTAAAAAAAAAACAATTTAACAAAAAGTCCAATTTCATCAAGATTTAGTGATAAAACATCTCATAGAAGTGTTAAAAACGCCCTCTTGTAATATAATAAATGACTTCGTTGCTGAAAAAATAAAAAAAGAAGGAATCGCCTAAGACTACAATGTCAAAGAAAGAAGAGCAGGAATAATTTATGATGTCACACTTAAAGAGTGAGCCGAAAAGAGAATATAATACAGGAAAAAGCGATGTGTTGCAGGTATTTCTCAACCCTCCTTCTTCCCACTTGCCTTGCGAAGTGCATTAAGTGTTCCGTCCGTCATTCAGACTCTTTTATATATATCCGACGACCGACGCTATTTTATTCCTCGTATGATTTTAAATTTTAATTTTATCATAATATTTTTATGCAATAAAAAGTATTTCTACATTGGACGGTTGACCTTACTCTAAAAGAAATTCAAAAGATAGAAAACAGTTTATTTACTGTATTTTTGCATTAAAATTTGGGATATTTCGGAACTCTGTTTTAATTTGCTACATACCGCGGAAATATATTTTTTTTATAAATAATTGTAAGAACAAGAATAAATGTTTCGATTAAAAACTGCATCTAAACTAAAAGTGAACATGCATTTTTATATTTTAATTGATAGCTTCCATGTTTGGAAATTATGTATTGTCTGCATAAAATTATTTTCCTGGAGCAGATCATAACTCAATTTTGATGACACAAACATTATTGTACCCAAATACATAATTTATTACGTTACTAGTTTTTTACCGCGCGATTAACAGTGATTTTGCTAGCATCTTCACTCGCGATAACTTAGAATTTGACGGGAACCCTTTATTAACCCTTGCGTAGCCGAGTAAAAAGTATCCTATAATTAAAGTTTGGGTATTAATTAATAGTTTAACCGTTTTTTAATGATGTCTGTATAAACAAACATACATATAGAATGGCAACCCAAATTTCTGGAAACGTGTTTTTCAAAATTCGCTAGACACGCAATTACAGACAGTTCCCGGTTTTATTGTATATTATAATTTATTTTATTGAAGTTATAATCAACAGATAATAATGTTTAGAACAAAATTTGACGGCAATATTGTAACTCAGGGAGGTAAACTAACTTTCTTCAGTTCAAAAATAATACAAAACACACAGAATTTTACAACCAATCAAATGATTTTAAATCCACCGTATATATTATATGACAATATGCTTATTGTTTATACATACATCGATAGAAATATGTCGAGTTATCGTAATTAATTAAAGGTGGTGGCTTGTAGTTGACATAATTGATATTGTTTCTAGGCAAACCTATCGGAGACCTTAAACAGTAGCTGCACAGTACACACGTATTTGTCGTGGCACCTTCATACAATATATTTACACTGCAGACGGCAATAGAAGGTAGAGTGTTAGAGGTAGGCTTCAGGTATATATTTAGTATACATACACCTACTTCTAGGTATGCCGACATCCCGAATGGTAGGTCTGTGGGGTCCGTAACTGGGGAGACAGAATCTTGATTTATTGCTAATCGATGATGGCAGGCGGAAGAGAATATAGCGGTATACCATGAGCGCCTCTGTTTAATAATCAGGCATGTGTAACCTTTATTCTAGGCCACGACATACCTGATTTTTTGACCTCAGGCACTAGTGATCAGAAAGCGTTACGAAAATTGCAACGAAAATCACGAAGGGTTCAAAACAAATGCAAAATTAGAAGAAAAAGTAATAAACAATGACATGTACTTACACAAAACTTTGGAAACTTTATTAAACAATGGAAATCACGAACTCACAAATTCACAAATGTTGCACTGTTATGTTAAAAGTGCGTGCTTCAGAGACACGACACCCGGGAAAATGATTAGCATACCGTCTGTGTGCTTCTACAGAATATCCGCCGCAGCTTCACTGTAATATAATAAAACCACGACTGTTTTTTCAAAGGGTATTCGTAAAATGTGTAATACTATTTCATGAATATCACGGCAGAGCGATGCCAATCGGTAATAACTGATTATAAAATTATGCATTTTATCTAAATGTTATAGCAGTTGCATAATCAATGAGAAAGGTTTGTATTTAGTTAGTCTTTCGAGTGCATATTATAAAATTTAAATCGCCAGTTGCGGATACAACAATTTTTCAAATAAAACTTTTGTAACGCAGTGGAATTTTTTGCTGTTGTTTGTGATTAGTAGAAATTTGTATTACTTTTTACCCGACTGCCCCAGAAGGAGGGTAATGTTTTTCGAGTGTATGTATGTATGTATATTTCTTTGTCACGCTTTGTAGCCTAAACGGCTTGACGGATTTTGAAAAATGAGGTGTCATTAGATTCGTCTGAATCCCGAGAGTGACATAGGGTATATGACGTTACCGAAAATTTAATATGGCGGACGCTAGACGCCATTTTGTCAGAATGCAAAAGTAATTTTCCTTCTAAATACATTGATATCAAAATCAAAAAAAAGGAAGGTTTCGTTGACATTTCAAATAGAGTACATGACGTTACGGAAAATTCAATATGGCGGGCGCTAGACGCCATTTTGTCAGTGCGCAAAAAATCGGTAAAACCTTGTGTGTGGGGTATCAAATGAAAAGGCTTGAGTAGATTCAACTTAAAGGAAGGAAATAAAAAATTTATTAAAAAAACAAAAAACCCGACTGCGTAAAAATCGAACATAAAAGATGGAAACAAGATCAAATGATAACATGCAGTCGGAGGCATACTAGTAACAAATTGAACAGAAATACCTCCGACTGCATGTTATCATTTGATCTTGTTTCCATCTTTTATGTTCGATTTTTACGCAGTCGGGTTTATTGTTTTTTTAATAAATTTTTTAATTCCTTCCTTTTAGTTAAAAGAGAAAAAAATTTCGGAGTGATTCCAAAACTTCCCTAGCATAATTTGAGGTGGGAAGTAAAAAGTCCACCAACTGCACTTTGACCAGTCCTGATCTATAGTTAGCTACCACATGTGCGTACAACGTGCATAGTACGTTGGGACGCTACTACAGGGACGCGTTCACATACAGACGACGAGGACGTCTCCAAATCGATGATGATGTACAGTATATAGGACTATCGAACGTGATTATTGAGCGCAACACTATAAATGTAGTTAAACATTTTGTCAATAAAAGCAGTAGCGCAGTAAATTTACTTGTCAATACAATGTTTGAAAACGGAAATTGAAATAATTCCAATTTTTAAAAGAGATTGAATAATGAAAAATTATACACCAAGAGTATACAATGCCATCTAAATCAGTGGTCTCCAACCGTTTTGTGCCGCAGAGCATAATATTCAAAACTGCTGGCAGTGCGACCACCATTTTTTTTTCCAAAGCATAGTGCGATATAATTAAGAAATAATTACCAAAAATAATATATTATTCCAAAAAAGTGCGGGTTTAAGTTGAGTATAATATTTTTTTTTGTTTAGGTATAGTCTTATTTCGAAATAACATTAAAAAAGACAATAAATACAAATTTAACACGTAAGTCGTGACCAAATACATAATTAAATGAATGCATAATGACTGCAAACAGTATATGAAAACACCTGTTGTATGAACAATGACGTAACACAATGTCTGTGACAGAATGCTTTAAAGGGAGAAAGTCGATCGTTTGAAAATGTGTCACTGTGTGAGTAATGTCAACTCAGTCCGCCGCGATAGTGGAAAGTTTAGGGTTAAAATCCCTATGGTATGACATAGGTTTGAATCGAGGTTTGAATTTTTTCTGATTACAGCATTGTGTTACGTCATTGTTCTTACAACAGGTGTTTTCATATACTGTTTGCAGTCATTATGCATTCATTTAATTAAAAAAAGACTCACGCGCCATTTTATTAAAAATTTTACCAAAAAATTAGGTATCAGTTGTGTTCAAATAACAATGGCTGGTACACACAAATAGGAAGTGACTATTGGTGTCCGGGAATATAGGTTTGGACACACTTGGTCTGAAATATTGATCGTAGGCCACATATTTTGATACCTAGATAACTATTTTGATATTTGATGGTTAGTGCGGTCCTGTGCATAATTACGTCACCGCAAGACACACGCGTCGGGCTTCAACTTACAACAATCTAGCGACTGCTGCGTTGCCACCCCATTACTTACCCGTCATCTAATTATAATGGAGTGATTGCTTGTGGTATATGTGGTATGTTATACAGGTATATTATGCAAACCCGTAACGTTATCAACCACTCGCGAATACCTGAATAACCTAGTTGACTTAATTAAATGGAAAAAAATCAAATGTTGTATTAATATTTGAACTAGAAACATACATTTTGGCATTCTTTTAGACCGTATTGAGTATTTCGGGATATGAAACCATCTCAGTTTTTTTTTCAGTGGAATGATCCAAAGCGCAGCGAAACGCTTAGAAAGAAGTTATTTGGAAAACAATATTAGGAGCAAAACAGCGTCTTCAGTTTAAAAAATATCATTAATCGTTTTCGAATTAGAGCGTACAAAAAATCATCTCGCGGGGTTCGTGTTTCCTTAGTTCTATTGCATTGTTGTATTTACAATATGCTCTTTATTTCCAAAGTGAAAGTACAGTACAAAAAACGTCCTAAATTATGATCTTTATACTTATCTTTAAAACTTAGTTCATTCTTAGTGAAAATTATTCCATTTTTCGACGGTTAGTGACAATATCGTCTACTTATTCGAATAAACAAAAAAAAGCAAATCTAGAAATGCAGTAATGATTTAAAGTCCAAAACGACGGCTGAAAACTTCGTTAAAAAATTGAAAAAAAAATGCTTCCAAGTTCTAATATCAGAATTGACGAAAGTGTTGATTTTACTTTCATTTTTTCGCAAAAAATAATATTCAAATAAAAATATACTAGGTTCAGAGCGCATTATATTTAATGTGGTACAATTATTATAGTTTAGAAAGTGATTTGCAAAAAAAAATTAAACACAATAATGAAATGATTACTATATATTGACGTCAATCGTGCTAAATATTTTCTAATTTAACCCTTAGCTGCTCAGAGTTCTGATTCATCGAATAATGCAATAATGAAATCATTCGCACCGATCCATCAGCGGCTGGTTAGACCTAATCAGTAGCGAAACAGAGCAACTATGTAGAGAATAAAATGCTTATTATAGTACAACATTATTTCAAATTCAACCCATCAGTCTGCAAAAATTTTTTTATGGGTGACATCGATATTAAATTTACATTCATAATTCAATTTAGTTTTACATTTTGCTGTTTAAATATTAACTCAATTGCATTTTTTCACGAAAGATTCACCTAAATAAACTGTCTATATTTTGACAGGCAAGTCGTATCATCCTAGACGTTTTGTTTAAATTGGCAGAATGAATGACATAGGGACAGAAAGCTATTTTGTTTTTCTATTCAATTTATGGCGCCTACACAAGCGGTGTCAAATACAGTCGTGTTTTTGTTACAGGTGCACAGTTGGCTGTTAATAAAATCGTGAAACCAATACAATGTATGTGTATACGCATGAATGGAGCCATATAGCATATAGATGATTTATTTAGATACCGCTGCTATTTATTTAGGAATTAAAAATAAATTGAAACAAAAAATTATTAAAAAAAAATTGAACTGACATAAAAAAGGATCAGAAAATTGTTTTACAATCTATACTTTCAATTAGAATTTGATGCAATTATTTTTTTAGCATATACCTATAGGTGATTTATTTAGTCACCGCGCTGCTATTTATTTAGGAATTAAATATAAATTTAAACGAAAATAAATTTTAAAAAAATTGACGATTGAAAAATTCAACAAACTTAAAAAAATCACCATGTAGTTTTCTTATTTTTGGAATTATCCTTACAATGGTTTAGTCAAGAGCATTTTATGTATCTGTTGAACGTTAGTTACACAATACGCCTTTTGTGTGTGAGGCAACAAAGTGATCAAATTGAAACAAGCAAAAAAAGGAAAAATAATGTACAACAAAAACACAATAATAAGTGTAAAAAATAATACTCTACCTACAGTTATAAGTCTGCACACACTAGACATATTAGAAATATACCTTATTATACTTATTCATAATAAAATTACAAATTTATTAAACAAAATAATTCATGAAATAAAAAAGAAACATACGCTTAAAGCAGATTTATTTCTTACATTTCAGTGATTAGTTGAGTACTTAAATATACATTATGTATAGTGTACTCCATTTTCATTTTTTTATGGATATCTCGGTAATAGTATACCGGATACCATGGCAAATAAAGCCAAAAAATTGCACTTTTTGATTGGAATATGCCTCTTGCTGTAATCATAGACGAGGTCAGAAGAGAACAAATTTTCTCTGTAAATACAAAAAAAAAATATTGCGCCATAAACGTCGCACTAAATTGGTAATTTTCAAAAAATCATAATTTTTTCAATAACTTCGCTTGGTGCTGCACCGAAATTATTCAATTTAGAGAAAAAATGTATAAGATAAATTTTGTAGATAATATTATATAATGCTATTTAATTTTCATAAAACATGTTTTGCTGTATGAAGCACCCGAAGCCAGATATTTAGAAAGAAACTGCTTTAGCGCCATTTTTTCAATATGGTGGCCCCGGAGGCTGCGATCACATTGTGCATTTTTCCTCATTTAATTCAGGACATCGAAATCTACAAATTTCCAAAGTTTCAAAACGTCCTCACTTATTCGAAATAAACCCCCTGTTTTATGCTCTCTCCGCTATACTAACAATGAATTTTAACGAACCAGCAGCCGCCATTTTGGTGATCTGTACGGATTTTCAAATGGCTCCCTTTTTGAAAAGCTCTCTTCAGACCTAATCTATGACCACAGAAAAAAGTGCATATTTTCTATGTACCAAACGTTCTATAACTATAATTAGTCATAGATGCAAAATAAATGTATTCATCGCCCAATAATATCGAGACATAGCTGGTAACATATTGAGTTTTATAAATATGTAAATCGGTTTATGAGTTGAAGGATATTAAACAGAACATATTAAATACAAAACAGTGAAAAAATGACGTTATGTTAAAAAAATTTCTTTATTTTACAATACTAAAAGTGTTTTAGCAATTGTCTTAATCAAATTATCAACCAAAAACGTTACTCCAGACATAATAATAGTATGTACCTAGCCCGACAGCTGGTAAAAGTGTCAATTGGATTTTCAATTTATTATTAAAAAAAAAATAATGAATTGAAAATATGAATTGGTGCTTTGCCCAAATCTTAGCTGTTGGTGGTCTTTAAAAACACACAATAGTATGTACCTAACCTATGTAGTATTAAAATTCACTTTTATTACAATAGTTTACATAAATAGACTTTGTTTTAAATAATTAATTAAGTACACAGTTCAAAATATCAACAATTGATATTTTAATTGTTTTGCAATCAATTATTGTCGCCAAATATTAATCTGTAATTTATTATTATTCTCTTAATTATTTATCATTAATCTCCATAACAAAACTAGTGTTATAAAAAATGAAAAAAAATCTGCTTTAGATTACATATCTGTCAAGGTTTGCACATGTCGTAGCCATGTTCTAAAATTAGTCGTTTCAAAAAAAGTCGATTCATTTAAAATATAAAATGTGGGAATTTCTTAATTAATGTCGATTCATTACAAGTCTTCTTATTTTTCTAAAAATAAAAACTATTGTAAATAGAATATTTTTTGGAGTCAGGGTCCAATCATTTTGTTTGTTATTATATTGATAATTAATTATCTTCAATCTCAAGAATTCTCAAATTTTCTATAAATTTAATATCGAGTTTCTGCAGAATCACTTCTGTATTGTTTTTAGCGAAATTAAAATCCAAAATTAAATAATCAGTTAGAACTATAGGTAAAATGTTTAAAAAATTGTTAGTTTTTCTTTGTGTCTTTCAAATTGACTGCAAAAGTAAGTGATTTATATTTTATACAAAAAAAAAATTTAATTGAAGATTTATTCGTGTTGTTATTTTTTTTTTAACTAAAATAAATCGAGTTCAATTCGACCAGTTTTGATATTTCTGCCTTGTAATTATTATTACCTCGCTACAATATTCTTTTCTTTTAAAAATAATTTTTAGGTTTAGGATATAATGAACCAAATTTCTATAGTCCGGAGATTCTAGACGACGAAAATTCAAAATCTTATCATGAACAAAAAAAAATCAATACCATAGATGATATTCAATTTTACCTTTACTCTAGGTAAGTCTAAATGATTCCTTAATAACTACTTACTATTCTTACATTGTATAATAAGATACCCGCAAAACAAATTATTATTTTTTGCTACAAAATTTTCAAGTTTAATTATCTATATTTAATTTTTATTTGTAACCAGAAGCAGTTAAGCCTTTGAAGTTTCCAAATTAATAAAAAAAATTTAAAAAATATATAGTCATGGTGTATATATTAATTATAATTTTAGAAAAAACCCAGATGTTCCTGACCAAATTTTTGTAAACTCTTCAAAAATTTCTAATAATTTTAATCCAAACAATCCAACTAAGATTCTTGTCCATGGATGGGGAGACAATTACAAAGGAGGGTTTACTCAACGCACAAAATCGGGTTAGTTTTTAATATACATTATAAGGATTTCAATAATAATTAATTAAATATACATAGAACCAAAAAAATTACGTTGTATCAATGAAAATGCATGTTAACACGTTTTAGTCAAAACCTAAATATTGACATTCAAATCAAACATTTCAATAGGCAACTAAACATCTTGATACATAAAATATGACAAGATATCGGTATTAAAATATCATGATGTATAAATTACTATTAAATTTTATGTAGCATTTTTGGAAAAAGGAGATTACAACATTATCGGAGTTAACTGGCATAAATTAGGAAGTTCAATTATTTACTACCCAGCTGCTAAAAATACAGTCGACGTTGGAAATTTCACTGCACAACTAATAAACTACTTGATTGAAAAAACAGCGATAAATTTGAAAAACGTACATCTAATAGGATTTAGTTTGGGTGGACAGGTTGTAGGATTTGCTGGAAAATATCTGAAAAATGGAAAAGTAGCCAGAATTACAGGTACCTATAAATGTTATTTGTTGGTGCTTTAAGTTTACTTTCTTTCTTTGGTAATTTTAATATTTATGAATGATTAGGTCTTGATCCAGCAATGCCTTTGTTTGAAAATGCTGACGAATCATCTAGAATCTCAAAAGGCGATGCGGAATTTGTGGACATTATTCACACTTCTGGTGGTTTACAGGGTTTTATAAAACCTTTAGGTGATGATGATTTTTATCCTAATGGCGGAACTCATCCTCAACCAGGGTGTCTAATCGCTGACACTGGTAAGTTATTATAGTATTGCAATACCTACTGTTCCAACCGTTCTTAACTTTATTATTTTATAAGTAATAATAAAACGCTTATGACCTCTGTTGTCGAGCGTCCAACTTTTTACAATAACTATCTAGGTATACAGTGTGTCCACAGACTCATCCTCAACATGGGGATCTCCGTTGTTATGGGAGATAGAGATTTGGTTAAATGAGACAAAATGTGCAGAATCTCCAGTACTACTACCCTGCGTAGTCAAACTTTCCATATTTTGCTTGGTTCGCGACCGACAGTTGAAAAACGAGATTTACCCATTTTCGTTTTTTGTTTATAACTCGCTTATTAGTTACAAAAAAGTTAGAAAAAAAATATTTTTACGTTCTTAAGGCCCTTTTTTATGAAGATTTCAAATCTCTTTTCATATTTTTATTTACTTTTATAGTTTTAGAGATACTTGTAATAACTTTGTTTTTTTAAATACACGTCAAAGATGGCCATGACACCATTTGAAAGAGATTTTTACTTCCCACCTCTACTATGGTAGGGAAGTAATGGATTCAGTCCGAAAACAATATTTCGAGATTTTAACAGATTTTCACGTTTTGAGACCCTAGCAATCGTTTAAGATCATTTTCTGACTGATGTCTGTATGTGTGTGTGTATGTGTGTATGTGTGTGTGTGTGTATGTGGTCAATTTTTCGCCTTCGATATCTTAAGAACGGAACAACATACGGGCATGCCGATTGTTCTATTGTGTTTATCAGCCTTTAACTTAGATCTGATTAGATTTTGAGTCAAATCGGTTCAGTGGATCCTGAGATATTCAAAAAAACGTCCTCAATGTCACGTATTAACATAGGTAAAAAAAAATATAAATGAATTCTAGATGTTATAATATGAAAAAAATGTAAATATTTTTTTTCTCTAAAATGTATAGTTTTCGAGAAAAAAAATATTTTACTAAAAAAAATAAAAATTGTAAGTAAATCAAGGTAACCATGATTTTTGCTATATTAAGCTAGCCATCAATAGATCACCAAACAAAAAAGAGGGCCATGCTTTTTTCAAAGAATAAAAATTAAATTGTGTTTTAAAGACCACCAACAGCTAAGGTTATTTGGGCCTAGTCAAAGAATAAAAAAAAGAGTGTTTATTTTTTGCAAATATTTACTAGGTGGGAAGTATAGGACTGGTCATCAGTCGAATTTTTTTTCTCTTTAATTTGATATGAGGGTTGATGGATTTATTTTCAAAAATAACAGAGTTATATGTAAAACACTGATTTTTAATAGTAGGCTATGCTAAATTAATTGATAAAACAACAGAAGGCTTAGCAAACAGTTGAAATTCACGTTGGTTTAGTAAACAGCTGTTTTGTTTTAGCTGTCAAAGTGTAGTTTGTTGCTAATTTGTCAGTTTACTAAGTGATTTATTAAATTTACTTTTGTTATCATGGAACCATTTTGTAACAATGAAAAATAAGCGATTTTCAACAATTGATCGTAAAACAGTAGTTTTGTCTTCTTGACTTATTCGCGTTGACTTGGTAAACGGCTTTTTAAATGATCCATAGTTTATTAAATTTACTCGTAAGTTTCTGTAAATAGACGAATGAGGTTGTCTTCATTCTGGATACTGATCGAAGTACATTTCTGCAACTCTGGTCGAATTTTTGTGACATAGAATGTAACAATGTAACATGTAACATTGTTACAAAATGGTTCCATGATAACAAAAGTAAATTTAATAAATCACTTAGTAAACTGACAAATTAGCAACAAACTACACTTTGACAGCTAAAACAAAACAGCTGTTTACTAAACCAACGCGAATTTCAACTGTTTGCTAAGCCTTCTGTTGTTTTATCAATTAATTTAGCATAGCCTACTACTAAAAATCAGTGTTTTACGTATAACTCTGTTATTTTTGAAAATAAATCCATCAACCCTCATATCAAATTAAAGAGAAAAAAAATCTCTTTCGAATGGTGTCATGGCCATCTTTGACGTGTATTTAAAAAAACAAAGTTAATACAAGTATCTCTAAAACTATAAAAGTAAATAAAAATATGAAAAGAGATTTGAAATCTTCATAAAAAACGGCCTTAAGAAAGTGAAAATATTTTTTTTATAACTTACTTAATAAGCGAGTTATAAACAAAAAACGAAAATGGGTAAATCTCGTTTTTCAACTGTCGGTCGCGAACCAAGCAAAATATGGAAAGTTTGACTACGCAGGGTAGTAGTACTGGAGATTCTGCACATTTTGTCTCATTTAACCAAATCTCTATCTCCCATAACAACGGAGATCCCCATGTTGAGGATGAGTCTGTGGACACACTGTATACATGGTGCTGAATTGCTTTGCGGGTAATAGGAATTTAACCCGTAAAATCAAACTTTTGCGCTTTCCTGCTTTCCTAATTATTTTAGGAAAAATATCTTCGAATAAAAGTTTTAGAACATAAAATTCTGCATCTAAATCAATAAACAAAATTTCTTTTGCATGCTTTGTAACGGCAGAAATTTGATATGAAAATGTCAAAATTACCTCAAAAACTGATAGCGATAGCCATGGAACTTGAACAAAATGATGACGTTTTAGCTGTCAGAATAATTTCTAATCATTTTGTTCAAGTTCCATGGCTATCGCTATCTGTTTTTTGAGGTAATTTTGACATTTTCATACCAAATTTCTGCCGTTACAAAGCATGCAAAATTAATTTTGTTTAATGATTTACATGCATAATTTTATGTTCTAAAACTTTTATTCGAAGATATTTTTCCTAAAATAATTAGGGAAGCAGGAAATCGCAAAAGTTTGATTTTACGGGTTAAATCCCTATTACCCGCAAAGCAATTCAGCACCCTGTATAAGTAATAATTTGTTTTTAGGATGTAGTCATACAAGATCTTTTCATTACTATATTACTACCATTTCCGCTCCGAAACTATACCCCACGAAGGAATGTTTTGATTTAGACGAAATTAGAAGTGGTACCTGCACTGTACAAACTGACGTAACACCTCCAATGGGCGATGGCGCTTTCAAAAAACCTGATGGGTATGTCATAATATAATATATTTAATACATATTTTTTACGTGCTCGTAGATATATCATTTAGAAAATTTACTGTAGGGATTTTATAAATGATCAGCTTGTTTATTTAATAGATCTAACTATTTTTAAACATAAATTAACATAAATTTTAAGCCACCGCGAATGTGGAGGTTTCGGGTTAGAGTCCCGACGGTGACATAGGTTTGAAAAATGAATTTTTCCAATGTTGCATCATAATGTTACGTCATTTTCGAAGGCGTTTCAAACACTAATGCAAACTTAAGCAATCATTAAGTGCGATATTTTAAACGTGCGGACAATTTATCTTTATATTTTGATGATGCTAATCAACCAAAAGATTAATGATGTCTCCGATTTAATTTGCCTTGATAAAATAGAAAAATTCTATGACTCAGGGACCAAGGTTATTATTAAAATGGATATTTCATCTTAAATTCACCCGTGATATTAGATCTCGCATTTGAGAAGGTACATCTCTAAAATACCTAATTTAAATCACATTTCGCATGTAGTGATAAATTCTAACAATTATAAATATAACTATTAAGTTTATTAACATATCGAAGTTGAAAGTCGCTCATAATATATCTGATATAATTATTTCAAACTGCAGATTTACACAAAAATCAAACATTTCAACAACATTGACGTTCTAGGGATTTTTTATTTTGTATAATATTAATTGCTCGGTCCAGCTTCGCCCGGATGCAATTCACCTCCCTTTTGTCGTAACGTAATAAGCCTATGCTACTCGTTAAGGAGTAGGATTTAAATATTGATAGAATTTTTCAAATCGGTTCAGTGGTTCTCGAGTATTTAGTTAACATATTAGTATAGATTACTAGCGGCCCCGTTCGGCTTCGCCCGGGTGCTAAGAAAGCCCGGGTACAATACACTACCACTCGCTTCGCTCGTTCGCTTGAATATTATAATTACATTTACTCACTCGCTTCGCTCGTTCGCTATATATATATAAACCTTCCGTGAAAAATTATCTAACTGATGGTGAAAACCGCATCAAAATCCGTTGCGTGGTTTAGGAATTACATTACTCACTCGCTACGCTCGTTCGCTATATATAATATGAACCTTCCGTGAAAAGTTATCTAACTGATGGTGAAAACCGCATCAAAATCCGTTGCGTGGTTAGGAGGAGTTAGCGGTTGAACAGACAGACAGGCAGTCGCGGAAAGCGACTTTATTTTATACTATGTAAAGATAATAAAAATATTTAACTATAACAAGATTGATTTCGCACAGAATCCATTAATAATTTACCATTTTGTCATAGCTTCAACACTTTTTTTAATTTTATAGTAAAATTCTCCGTATTTTCGCTATCTACAATTTATACTCAATAACAAATTTTAATTTTTTATTATTACAGATTGCCAGGATTATACTATATTGACACAACAGTCAGCTAGAATCATGTTGATGGGATATCTACTATCTATCTCTTGTTTTCATTATATTATTTGATAAGATATTTTTCTTCCATTGTAATACTATGTATTATAATAGCAGTCTTACTAGACTAATATCATATCAATAAATTTACGTCTTATATTAACATATTAATAATTGTTTATTTATCTATATAAAACTAATACTAATTTGGGACCTATTACGTTAAAAACTGACTCCATTAAAATGATGTCTGATTATTAATATATTATAATAAAATTAAGAAAAATCGCAGGATAGTAGACAAAATATTTGATTTATTAAATTAAATGTACGACTTTTCGTCTATATATTTAGACTTTTTCAAGTACATAAAAATAACAATATTGTTATTTTTATGTACTTGAAAAAGTCGAAAGACGAAACGTCGTACATTTAATTTAATAAATCAAATATTTTGTCCACTATCCTGCGATTTTTCTTAATTTTATTATAATCACGATGGACACGATTTCTAATATAAATTATGTAGAATAGAAATAATATATTTGTCTGTTATGAAATACACAAAATTCAAAGAAAAAGAAACAGTACATCGCTAAGTAGTCAAGGTAATACGTATAGTTTTCTAATAAAGGCAGTTTCGAAGCAATGAAAAAAATGTTATAGTGAAATTTAGCAAGAAAAAAACATCTATTTTGAGCTAAATAAAAATTCGTTATCGAGGTTTTCTAATAAATTTTAATTTAAAATATAGATCTTTTGCTAATTGTCAGTACAAATCGTGTTTTTCTTCACCTTTCAGATTTTATATTATTAAAAAAAACTACATTAATAACTTGAAAAAATTGTGCTGAATTGAAAAATTTCGTTTGACACATTTCGAAAAACACGAAAATAAGATAGTTGTTTGATATTTTTCACTATCCTTCTACATTCATAATAACAAAAAAAAAAACTTTTTAACAAAAAAAAAACCTCCATCAAAAAGCCACTAAAAAGAGGAAAATAATGAAATTTTGAGGTCTGCGCCAATTTAATAAAATATGATGTCGATTAAAAAGTATTGTATTAGGGTTCATGATTTCTCGAACTTATCAGTTTCTCGGGTCTCGAGAATTCTCGAGGCTAATTTCTCGGGTCTTCTCGGGTTGTCGAGAAATTTACATTTACGTATGTTTTTGTAAATCTTTTCGGTTCAAATAATGAAAAAAGTCGTCACGAAATTAAAAATGTGTATCATAAAAAATATCTTATTTTAAATCAATAAATTAAGTGGTTTTCCTGTCAAATAAAAGTATCAAAATAATCATAAAACTTTTATTGACAGTTTTCAACAAAATTAGCTTCTCTCAAATAAAATAAAAAAAATTAAAAATTTAAACATTAAACGTTAATACTACGCTGACTTATAATTACAACCACAGCACCATTTTGGCAGGTTAATTAGGATAAAAATCAACTTAAAACTTTGCAAGATCAATAAAACAACATCTGAACATAGTACATATACATACATACAAAACAATTAGATCTGCTTACGGCAAAGGCAAATAGTTTTATTTTATAATTTTATAGACTAAAATATGATTTCTCGAGTTCTCGACTTTTCTCGAGCTTAATTTCCCGGGAACAAAGCCCAACGATTTCCCGGGAATTCTCGGCTCGGGAATTCCCGGGAATGAACCCTATATAGTATAGTGATTAAAGTTGGTTAAAAAGAAATCACTATAATATAGGTACTATACTTTTTAACCGACTTCATATTTTATTAAATTGGCGCAGACCTCAAAATTTCATTATTTTCCTCTTTTTAGTGGTTTTTTGAAGGAGGTTTTCTTTTGTTAAAAAGTTTTATATTTTTTACTTTTTAGTGTCAAAAAGTGACATTTACCTTAAGGAAGCACACGCCGTTACTCACTTTTATTAAAAATCAGCCGAACTATTGAACCGATTTTGATGAAATTTCTATGTGACTAATCTGAAAGTATATCCTTTCAAATAAAAAAAGAATTTTCCAAATCGGTTTATAAATGAGGTCTGAGGTAACAAACATAAAAAAAATACAACCGAATTGACAACACCTCCTTTTTTTGAAGTCGGTTAAAAAAGGAACATCAATTGGGTACAACTGACAAGTTGAAAAACTCTTTTAGCAATTATCACGTCCAACATACGCACTTAAATAATTTATTGTTTAAATAAAAAAGCTACTCTTTGTGTGTGCATGTTAATGAGTCGGCTACGTCCTGAACAGATTTATTTCAATTATGACACGCTGCAAAACAACACGCCCGGCGCGTGTTTGTAAATTTACAATACACTGGGCAACCAGACCACGGTGTTACATAGGGTGTGCTTTACTGTATCACTACCGCGGTGTGCCGTTAGTTGATCCCAGCAATTTGATACCACGACATTTGATCCCACGACAACTGATCCCAACGACATTTGGTCCCAACGACAATTGATCCCACGACATTTGATCCCAAAAAATTGTCTATAAACTAACAGAGCCTGATAAGTAATAAAGTTATTAAATTTTATTAATTTAATGAAATAATTTAATCGAGAGAAATTTGTTTGAATTAAATTTGTAGACATTATGATATATTTGTAATTACATTGATATTCGAATTCTAACGAATGTAATAGTAAATATAATGTGTTTATGAGTTAATAATCCTTTAAAGATTATGTAAAGATCAAGTTGAATAATCCACTTTTATTTATCATTTCCCGGGATACGTCGTAATTTTGTCAAATATTGTATTTTATAAATTTTGTTGAAAAATTACCTATTGTACATATAATAGAAACTTCGAAACATCAGATGTGCAGTCAATTTGGTCTTTTTTGTTTTTTTTTGTCCCTAAATGTGACATTTGAAAAAGATTTATTTTTTAACATTTGAAAGACTAACAATGTATACTGCGTACATATTACATGCAACAAACACTTTGTCTTCTTTGTTGAATATTATTTGCTTTTAAAGCCGCTCCTTCAATTTGCCGCTCCAAGCCCCGGCCTTACAGGCCAACGCTTAGAACCGCCCGTGACTATAAGATACATTTTATCTGGTCACGTACTGAACAAAAAAAAAGTCGTTATGAATATCAAAGATAGTTTTCATACTTTTTTTGCCAGTAACTTTCTTCAGGTTTGATTTAAATTGGTTTTAATTAAAGTCCAGTTTTTATTCTGTCAATGAATTCGTCATAAACATAAAGCAATTATTTCAATGAACGTTCTTTAGTTGAATATTTTTAAGCCATGTTCAGTAGTGATGCGCGTACGAGATGTTTTAGTCTATTGTCCCGATTGTTCAAACATCTCGATGACTCTCGATGGTTGTCACTTGGACTCGATTGTTGTTGTTTCATAGCTCACCGAGACCGAGTCGCATAGTACTGAATCCACTGTCGAGAGCCACATAATATACAATCGTTCATCACTCAACAACTGTGATCGAGTCGATGGTCGATTTTGCAGTAATCGCGTAAATACTAATTCAATAGTGAAGAGATCACAGAGTACCGACTGAACATTGAACAATCAAGAGTCGCGTGAACGTCAGTCGACTAGCATATAACCTTGAATCGCGATTATATGTAATTTCATTCGCTGCTATTGCAATAACCTATGTGGCAAATAATCGACTTGAACAATCGAATATTTCAATTGTAAAATCAAACTCCGAGTGTACTCGATTGTTATTATGAACGATTACAATTGTTTCGATTGTAAAAATATCTCGTAATCGCCCATCACTAATGTTCAGGGATGAGGTTCCAGTCAAAACGCTAACGAAATTGCCAGCAAAATCTGGCACATTATTAAAAATCAACTACCATATATTATAAATTGATTTTGTAATCGCCTATATATTTGTGTAGAGTTTGATGGGCAAGGTAGTGGGCAGGTGTCGGCGAAGAAGATTTTATGATTACGTATTAAATTAATCATTATTACTGTTAGCAGATAATTAAGACGAATTTATCATAAAGAACGTCGCCCGTAATTTACGTCTATTGTTAACGACCAACGCAAGACTATTTGTACACGTCACTAAACGCTTAACGAGCACACAGAAAGGTCATCTCACATCGAGATTCATAAAGGCAAGTTATTTTTTTGTACATTTCATAACAGTTACGCGCAATATATTTTTTCGGAGGACAGTTTAGTAAAATTAATTCATATTAGCGGGCCGCATTTACCACACTAAGCAATATGGTATTTTTTACACTATGAGAAATTAATTGTGAAATGATTGCATTGAGGATCTCAATAAATTAATACAAGATTAATTTATTATACACGTTTTGAAACGTGAGCTTTTTAGTTTATAGGTCGGGTAGTGATGGACTCAGCCGGTGACCCGAAACAGGCCGGGGGTTAATCAACCCCCAACACCGACTGACTGTAAGAGAGGTTTCGGTAGCTCTGAACGGAGCGGGAACTCAATCGACGTCCAATACCGGCGGAGGAACGCGGTCTAGATGAGGACTAAGGTAGACGCGTCGGAAAGGTGGTCTTAACAATACACAATACAAGCTGAAGGCTATACTAACTATGGAAAACGTGAGGCGTTTCTCGAATCAGTCACTGATATTCAACACAGGTCAATAATTACAGTATCCCTGCTCTAGCGAGAGCTAAATTAAAAATATCGGTGTGCGTAGCACATTATATTAAATCGCGTCTTTTCGCGAATTTAAAACAAAACGGATTATAACATGACTGGCTACACACTATTACACACACAGTGGTACCACGTTCGCTAAACACCGTCCACACTAGTGACGATGCTGGAGGCTATCGTTACAACGCTAGCCGCCATGATGGTTACGTGTGTGACGTCACTATTATAGTAAACAAAGCAAGGATTTTTAGGAATAACGTGCGTTCTTACGTTTGTTTACTATAATAATGATGTCACACCTATTTAGCGACTAAAAATTCAGATAGATCAAATTACTATCACATAAACAATTTAAAACTCTTTCCGGAAAACAGTAAAATACCCATTTTAACAAACTCCAGTGCTCACAAAAACCGACCTCATTCTTAATTTTCTATAATAATAGGTAGTAAATGAGAGGATAATGGTGCGACGAGTATCGTCGGTTATTATGTATAATGTCGATAAACGGACGTTAAACGTGTTATTATTATGATTTATTCAATATTTAAAAAATACTATTTATTACACCTATTTCCATCCATAATTTGTACCTGACTTCTTTTATATGTTTTTTATTTATTGTAGATTATAGACGCGTCGACAACTTAGGTCATTAGCGTCTTAATTACATTAAATAACAACTAACTTAAAACTAAATGACATCACAAAACATCCATGAACGGAGGTTCGATTCGAACCCACAACAGTGTGATCCAAAGGCCGCTACGCTAACCGTTACACCGTTCTTTTCTATGTATACGTCAAAATTTATAACTGATTTTTAAAGTTTGTTTAAGACGATGTCTTCAGTGGTTAATGAATGAAACACAATTGCTGTTTTAAAATGTGCATTTATCGCTGACGTTTCGTGAATTTTATTCACATCGTCGGAAAATCACTCCGAAGATGTGATATAATTTCACGAAACGTCAGCACTAAATGAAAATTTTAAAACTTTAATTACGTTTCATTTGGATATATCAGCCACAAATTCTAGGATCGCCTTGTCTACTTTTGAAAAGCAGATTTCGATATTGATTTTTTAAATTTAACCTACCTATATAATTATATTGAATTTTTTATGTTGGTACCAGTTTTGTTTTAGTTCAATATTATAAACATACAAGAATAAAATTTCCTTTGAAGAATGTAAATAAAAAATGATGTATCTATTTTTTATTCAAAATGTTTAGAAGGTATAAAGTCACAATCAATATACAATATTTTATTGGTAAACAGCTCACGATGTTAAAACGATTGCAAGATACCTATATTTTTTCCGAACGGGAAACACTCGAAACGAACCAACCAGCAGAAGTAGATAAAAGTCAATAGTTCATATGAGCACATCCGTCTGACTCGGCAAGAATCAAAATAACCGACCAAAGGACTATAAATACTAGACGCTTCTTCTTTGCTTTAAGCTACTTATTTTCGTATTTTAAGCATGTTTAAATCGAAATCATTTTTATCAGCGACTCTCAAAACGTCTTTCATTAATGTCAGATTTTTAAGGTTCCTTACCTACGGTATATTTTATTAATAACAAAACTCTTTGAGTTAGTGATGGGCGAATACGAGATGTTTTTACAATCGAAACAATTTGTAATCGTTCATAATTACAATCGAGTCCACAATCGACTCGGAGTTGTTTTTACAATTGAAATGTTAGATTGTTCAAGTCGATTATTTTCCACATAGGTTATAGCAATAGCAGCGAATGAGAATACATATAATCGCGGTTCAAGGTTATATGCTAGTCGACTGACGTTCACGCGACTCGTTGATTCACTGTTCACGCTGTTCAGTCGGTACTCACTACTCTGTGATCTCTTCACTATTGAATTCGTATTACACAATTACTGCACAATCGACCATCGACTCGACCACAGTTTTTGAGTGGTGAACGATTGTATATTATGTGGCTCTCGACAGTGTACGATTCAGTGTTATGCGACTCGGTCAAAGTGAAGTATGAAATAACAACAATCGAGTCCAAGTGACAACCATCGAGAGTCATCGAGATGTTTGAACAATCGAGACAATCGACTAAAACATCTCGTATCGCGCATCAGTACTTTGAGTCACAAATTCATGCAAACACACCTAAAAATATTTCATAGCATATTTATTTTCTTTAAGGTACCCACAAGTTTTCGGAATGTTACTTTTTTTTAATAAATTTTTATTTGACTATTCTTGAATTTGTACAAAAAAATTGCGCATTGTGGACATAACTGTACAGTGTAGACAATAAATAATGAACAATCGCAAATAGGAATCTTATGAAAAAATATATTTACTGAAAATACAAAAAAGATTAAAAAGGAGGAACGTCGTTTACGAAAATATTTTTTTTATCACGAACTTTTTTATATTTAACACGTCGGCTGTTTCAACACGTTCGTCATTCGTTTTCAACCTTGTAGTAGCCGCGTACCTACCGCATGTAGTCACGTGATGTCTTTTCGACATATTCAAAATGAAATCATTTTTTAAATCAGAAAAACAAATTGTATCTAATGATATTATTTTTTTACTTACTGTACCTAAATTTGAATTTTTAAGATTTGTTTAACATAAATAATCATTAAAAAAATTAACAAAAATATCAATTTTAATCGTTAAAAACTTATTCAATGTCCGACGCGTGTTCGTTGCCGTCGTAACTTTTAGATCATTTCAACGTATTGCGTGCGACTGAAGATTATAAACTAATTAAGTTATATTGATTAATAAAAATAACCACAAAGCACTAAACTACTACATTTTGTGATTATTTTTAATATTCAATGCTTTCACACCAAAAGTTTTATCAGTCTACATAGGTAATTTTGTGAGAATAAACTAATTATATGTGATTATGAGTGAGACAAATAATATACGTTGTATGAACGAATTGTAAATTATAGACGCTCGACAACAGAGGTCATTAGCGTCTGAAGTATATACGTTGTAAGGCTTCCTTACACATGTATCGAAGGATGCACTGACGGGTAGAAGGGTAACCTACTTAGATAAAGCTTACGCGGTAAAAAAACAGCGCTGTCTTTTCGACACCGCGCGACCACTCCAAGTTTAAAAGCATCCGTTAAAAATGTTTTAAACTTTTAGTCATCGTAGCTCAGTAATGACGCTTGACCTACGGAAGTTAATATTAATGTTCACATTAAGATAAATATTGTATATTGATATTCATGTTCACATTGTTGTCTCTTCTTAATTCGGTACAAATCTCTTTTTAAGTTTCGTGAAAAAAACTTAAACCGGATGAATCGTGTGGATTGAATGTTACGAACATTTTTGTGTACGTGCATAATTTTATATGCTGCACACACTACACACAAACTTTATTAACTGCACGCATTTATTTCAATTGCAACTCACAACACAAATATTTGTTAATGTGGACAAGGCTTTAGAAGTTTTTAAAATGATCATCTCATAAAGTTTGACAGTATTGCATACGAAAAATCAAAACATTGCTAGGTCCTATGTGAAGTTCAATAATTTTAGGAAATAATAATTTATGTGTTTTTTTTAATTTAATGAAAATTTTTGGGGATTTCCAAATTCGGCAATGTTTTCAGGATTTTTGTATGGCTGCCCATTTGTACCGGAATCACTCGGGAACGATGAGACTGATTTTGATGGAATTTAATATAATAATCAAACCTATAATATATTAAGGTACTTTTTATCCAGCTACGTTTGGGTCATAATAACATTCGATAAATTATCATATTCCTCAATAATGTAAAGCCCTGTATTCTAAACCTAGAATGATGACATTAAATTGCTTCCAATGTAACTGGTATAATTGTTTTATTTAAAAATACGATTGTATCTTAATTAGAAACAATAATATTAATTACATGATTAAACTATTCGTGAGAAATGTAAGTCTCAGTGAACGGCAGACAAGCGAAAGAACAAATCTATCTCCTGCAGCATTAGATTCTGTTTACGGTAGTGTTTTCGCGTCTGATTGATCAACCGGTTAGTCTACTGAAGTGTAGGCACTAGATGTATGTGTATGGATTACATACATACGTAGGGTCGACCAATGCCAGAGGAATCTAGTTCCAACTTCTAGATTTTTTCATTAATTAATGCTCGATTTGCGGTGCGAATTTCAACGCTAAATTTAATTTCAAAATATTTTTAGCACTTAATTATACTACAGTAAAATTCAGTGTTAAAAGTAGGTATCTACTTTTATCGTAAATCTATTTTCAAATGTCGCGCCAGAAATCGAGCTATAAATTATGATGTAGACAATGTATAACAAATCAATTACTACTGTACCCGTGCAAAACTTTTTTGCGACGACTTAACACTGTCTTCAAAGAACAATGGTTTAGTAAAGGCTATCGCCAAAAAAAAATGTTTGCCAACACAAACCTTTTTAGGCGCGATCTTAGCGAAGCTAGAAGCGCCTATATACACTCGCTTTGTCTGTGAATCTGTGAATCTGTGAATCTGTGAATCTGTGAATCTGTGAATCTGTCACGCTATTTTGTGTCACGCGTACAGCCCAAACGGATGAACCGATTTTCAAAAACTTTTTTTTGTTCGATTCCTCTCGGGGTCTATTTGATCCTAACGTCGCCCGATTTTTGAATTTTGGCCCCAGAGGGGAGCAAATTAGAAAAAACGGTGTTTTTTGCTTATAGTTTGCTCAATTTAAGTCAGATCGATTCGAAACCTGTCTTAAACGAAAGAGCAGAAAATTTTAGATAGATTTCATGTATAATATTGTGTCAAAACAGTTTTTTTATACAGATTTATATGATTATTAAACGAAATAAATGCGACTTTATCTAATAAATCGCGAACTTGTTTCGGTTGTCCTTGTCTGTTGCACAGTGTAATATGGATATTGGAAGATAGCGTATGCTCTGTCTTATATTGCATTATTTTAATATAGTTATTCAATTTTTTGACTGCTGATGTTTGAATTTAAGTTTAAAAACCCTGGCCTACTGAGTTAAAATGACGTGTAACTAATTATTGACGTCCATCGGATGGCGAGACCTATGGATCGGACCAAAATTTCTCGACGTTCATACCCCGGCTTTCGTCCGGGTGTAAATCGTACTTTTGAATTTTCACCCACTTCCCGTGATCCGATTGAGTTGAAATTTTGTACACATGTGTAGCTCCGGTGACAATACAATATTATGGTAAGTAGCTGACCGGCCCGGCTTTCGTCCGGGTGTAAATCGTACTTTTGAATTTTCACCCACTTCCTAAGATCCGATTGAGTTGAAATTTTGCACACATGTGTAGCTCCGGTGACAATACAATTTATGGTAACTAGCTGACCGGCCCGGCTTTCGTCCGGGTGTTAATCGTACTTTTGAATTTTCACCCACTTCCCGTGATCCGATTGAGTTGAAATTTTGCACACAATATTATGAATTTTCACAGGCAAAAGGTCTTTCTCCGGTAACGTTTCAGTGGATCGGATAAATGTTATAAAATCAGACTAAGAAAATAAAGCACACTAAAAAATTAAAAATAAAAATAGTTAAAAAACTTTTAAGTTAAACGGTTTTATAAATGTACTAAAAAGAAAAAAATAAAATTTAATTTAGGTTCATAAGTATAAAAGCGTGGGTCGTGACTGTAATAAATTATCACAGAGTTTACGACCCACGCTTTTATACTTATGAACCTAAATTAAATATTATTTTTTTTTTTAAAACATTATTATTATAAAACCGTTTAACTTAAAAGTTTTTTTACCTATTTTTATTTGAAGCTATGCTTCTTAACGCACGTTTCAGATGGGGACCTAAATAATAAAAAGTGAAACGTCACGTCACGAAGTAATGTAACGTCACTTTTGTAAAAATTATCCGATCCTTTTGAAAATTAATATTTGAGAGTTTTATAGGACACAAAAAAATAAAATGGCGTCAGATTTCAAAATGGCGGCCATATGAACTGTTTTGTAAAAATTATCCGATCCTTTCGAAAATTGATATTTGAGAGTTTCATAGGACACCAAAAAATAAAATGACGTCAGATTTTTCAAAATGGCGGCCACATGTACTCTGTTGTAAAAATCATCCGATCCTTTTGAAAATTGATATTTGAGAGTTTCATAGGACACAAAAAAATAAAATGATGTCAGATTTTTCAAAATGGCGGCCATATGTACTTTTTTGTAAAAATTATCCGATCCTTTTCAAAATTGATATTTGAGAGTTTCATAGGACACAAAAAAATTAAATGGTGCCAGATTTCAAAATGGCGGCCATATGTACTTTTTTGTAAGAATTATCAGATCTTTTTGAAAATTGATATTTGAGAGTTTCATAGGACACAAAAAAATAAAATGACGTCAGATTTCAAAATGGCGGCCATTATATATACTTTTTTGTAAAAATTATCCGATCCTTTTGAAAATTGATATTTACGAGTTTTATAGGACACAAAAAAATAAAATGACGTCAGATTTCAAAATGGCGGCAATATGTACTTTTTGTGTAAAAATTATCCGATCTTTTTGAAAATAGATATTGACGAGTTTTATAGAAAGCAAAAAAATAAAATGACGTCATATTTTAAAATGGCGGCCATAGGTATATACTTCTTTGTAAAAATTATCCGATCCTTTTGAAAATTGATATATGAGAGTTTAATAAGACGCAAAAAAATAAAATGGCGTCAGATTTCAAAATGGCAGTCAAATAATAACTTTTTAATTGTATTGTTTATATCTTTGATAAATTCGGTTTTATATACAATGCGTAAGAAACATAGCTTCTGTCGGGTATCTTACGACACCTCATGACTTTTTTTATTTAGCAGGTTCCGAGTTTCGCTTAATAGTCAACCGTTGCTATGGAAAATTGTTTAAAAAATTCAGTGCACTATTTTTTCTATGTAATCCAATACATATTTACATTAGGTCTTATGGCCATAGCCTACTACAAAATTGATCTTCTTAGTGTTATTTTCCCTATGTTCGGTAAAACCGTTTTCACACAATACCTACATGAATATCGCGCCTTGTAATTCTTGAATTACTTGTATGCTCCAAAATTTTTTATATGTAATATGAATCACTTTATTAAGAAAACAATAAGAAATATATATTTCAATCTTTCTCAATATCATTGTGTATACGAACGCGTGAGTAAAACACATAACCTAGCTTTTAACGATATGTTTTTAATATAATTTTTGATTCAAACATAACTTTAAAGTGTACGTAAAATAGTAGTTTTTTAGAAGCTATAGAACGTATCTATCAATGTAATACTTACGTACGAATGATCTTCAGAAAAAAATCGATGAGTTTGTCGGTATTTGAGAAACTAAGTACTATATTTAAAAGAGAAAAAAAATTTGCACGTACATATACATCTTTATTGTTTAATTTTAAATACTTTTGGAAATTTTGTCAATATAACCCTATTAAAATCTGGGCTCTAAAAATTAAAATGTACAACTGTCAAAATGTTTCATTTTTTATTGTTTGCATAGCCTTCTCTGTTTCTCTGTTTACGTTTCTCTTCACCCCACTGCTCCCCTCGTCATTTTTACTATTATCGCTTGAAATCACCCCTTTTAAAGAAATTTCACCAAAAAAAAAAATAGCGATAACATATCTGTGGACTGAAGGCCTCAGTTTAAAAAAAAATTATGTCAATCGGTTGAGCAAGGGTTGCTGGCGGATTGTCTAGAGAAATAGGGCTTGTGTTTTAAATATATAGATAGGGGTGCGAAGATTGTTCAAAATATAATGTTATTTCAGTTTGCATTATTCAACGCCAACCTGTAGTATCGTTATATTTTGATGCAGCCGTTCGACAAGAGAGTAGAGAGGTTGATATCCATCCAATCACCCGTCCGTACGACCGGCGATTGATGGAATCGAGCAACAGTAAATTTATATTTACGGCGCAATGCTCTCTCACTCTCTATGTCTGAGTATTGAGGTATAAGTGAACACTGACGGACAGACTGAGGTAAGGAAGTAGGTAAAACTCTGACTGATCTCCCATCTCTTCCTCAGCATCACCGTGAGGTGATTGAGAGCTTCTGTCTGATCTCTTTAGTTGCCGGCGTTTGTTTTCTTCTGCACTTTTACTCCACTTCTACATACATGCAGACATACATACATGCGTCTATGAACAGGTTGGTTTAAAAGGTCGGTTCCTTTTTAATACGTGAAATGGTTTTGACTCTTTAGCTGTTTACAAAGTCGCTACACAAATGCTGAAATAAGATCCCGAATGTAAAGGAAAAATACGACTCTGTGTGTACGTATGACCTGCAACTCTCAGAATGTCACACTTTACATGTTCATTGTTCATTACTGGGACCTCAAAAATAGTTTAAATAAGGAATAAAATATTAGTAAAAAAAAACTTTTTAGAGACAAGCTTTTATTGAAATGTACTAAAAAGGAAAAAATAATATTTAATAATTTTGGTTCATATAATTATTATAAAAGCGGGGGTTGTAATCTCTATGATAGTTTATTAGTCGCAACCCCCGCTTTTATAATAATTATAAACCAAAATTATTAAATATTATTTTTTCTTTTTTAGTACATTTTAATACATTTTTGCCCACCTACGTTAAATAAGGAACTCCTGTGCAAAATTTCATGCTTCTAACTTCAAAAATGATGAACTTCCATACAAACTTTCATCCCATTTTTAACCCCCTTAGGGGATGAATTTTCAAAAAAACATTTCTTAGTGCTCACCTACGTTAAACTCCTGTGCAAAATTTCAAGTTTATATCTTCAGCGGTTTGACCTGGGCGTTGTCTGTCAGTCAGTCAGTAACGGAACTGTTTTATATATATAGATTTCACCATGTTTTACCAAGCGCCTAGCGAGAAATCTGTCAATTTATATATTTTATTAAATATGAGGTTAAAGTGTCCTATGTAACACAGTTTAAAAAAAATAGATTTTGATCATCCAGTCTGTAGCGAAAAGCAAATATTAAAGCAATCACCTGTATGCCATAAAACGTGCAAAATATTATATTATATAGAAGGCAGTGTTCAGTGAGTGCTGATGCACCAACTATATAAATGCATACTTATATAACAGCGTGCATAAAGTCACTTATCTGTTATAGCAACCTGTCCATGTCAGAGAAGAATGAGCTAGCATTAAATTCATAACAATGGCAGTCGTGGTCTAACTAAAGAATCTTTTAAGGAAAATTTGAGAAGTACTATGGATTGTATTTTCTTTTTGAGAAACGCATAAATAAAATAAGGTTACTACTACTTATAATGAAAGTATAGTTATTAGCCACTATTCCAGGTTAGTCAAACATTTAGACCTGATTAGCCTTTACTGAAGATATTGGGAGGAGCCTAATATTAAACTAAGCATCAGATAAAAAGTTGCCTCTACTTTAAGTTTTGGTACTAGTAGATATACCAAACTTCATCAAAATCCAGCTGGTAAAAATCTAAACTAATATTATAAAATTGGTAAATTCTACACTTTGTATAACAGAAGCACTACTGGGTATCGATCGATGTGTTCGTATATATAGTAACGCGCCTACAAAGTCCACATCATGAGAGAGTCATGTTTTTAATGATTTATACAGAAGTTAATAACTTTAATAAAAATAAACTAAATCGAAACTTAGTCTGTAATTGTAAAGTTCTAAGGACTAGAAGAGCGAATTTTCTGTTTTCATAATTTTTTTCCTGTTTTTCAAATTTCAATCTATGGTATATCTATTTGTTTGGTTGAACGCGCTAATCTTAGGAACTACCAGTCCGATTTGAAAATTTTTTTTTTGTTAGATAGCCCATTTATCGAGGAAGGCTATATAGGCTATAAAATATCACGCTACGATCAATAGGAGCGGAGCATCAATGAAAAATGTTGCAAAAACGGGAAAAATTATTCCTTTGAGAGCTTCCGTTGCGTGCGCTGCGTAATAGGTTAAAGTTACGCAAAAATCATGTATGACGGAATTGTTCCCGGAAGGTTTATATATATAGCGAACGAGCGAAGCGAGTGAGTAGTGTATTGCACCCGGGCTTTCTTGGCACCCGGGCGAAGCCGGACGGGGTCGCTAGTAGATACATAGGTCCCATTACAATGTTTTCTATAATAATTGAATTTACAATTTCTTGTAAATGAACAAAACTACGCATATTTTTACGCTGATTACGATGGTGAAAACAATAAAACTTTGCGTTTCCAAAATACTGACATAGATTTTATTTTTTCAAATTGAATATCCTATACATTTTAAATGGGGTGTTAAAATGCATGTAACTTTTTTATATTTTGTTTTAGAATTACAATTATGTTAATCTTTTTTATTCAAAAATATGTTTTTTTCGATTCGATATAAAATATGCAGGACGTTCCAATTGAAATAAAGTTTATAACCATATTTAGGCCTCGGGCACACATGCGTTTTTTTAAACGTGCGTTGCCGCTGCGTGGCTTAATCAACGGATGCACACATATCGTTGAAATAACGCAACGCAACGCATAAACAATTCTATATCTCTATCATCGTCTGTCATTACAGGTATACCGCACTTTTTTAAGCGCATGTGTGCATCAGTCATTAGACAATGCTGGCCGGAGTTGGATTTGTATGGCGGTGCGTTAAGAAACGCATGAAAAAACTGACGCAAGATGAACGTACGGTACCCCAATGTCAGCGGAAGTATGTGTGTATTGCTTCATTTGATATAATGTATCTTACATCGTAGTTGCGGCACCGCTTGTTTAAAAAACGCATGTGTGCACAGGGCCTTTTTTTAGCATGACCATGAGCATAAAAAGACACAAAAGTGTGTCCATTTAACCGAAATCGTAGCGTTAATAACAAAAAAGTGTTGTTAACACTGAAATAGTCTGCACTTAAAAAATGTTCAACAGGACTACTGTACTGATAATATTATGCAGTTCACTTTTATTTACATGATGTGTTGCAATTTATTTTTAAATGTCGGTTAGGAAATTGTTTTACGTTCATGACAATATAGGTACTTGCCTCCTCAATCGTATTTTATTACCTAGTCCTACCTGCTGCATTTAAATAAGGATGCACGTTATAAAAGT
The DNA here is from genome assembly GCA_039654895.1 of Mongoloraphidia duomilia. NCBI lineage: Eukaryota > Metazoa > Arthropoda > Insecta > Raphidioptera > Raphidiidae > Mongoloraphidia > Mongoloraphidia duomilia. The sequence continues at coordinate 41,506,162 of CM077524.1, read as the reverse complement.
TTTATTTCGCAGCATATGAAATAAATAAATCTGAAAATAATAAATATTAAAATTGACTTGATAGATGGAACAGACTTGATAGTCTTGATAGAAGGAATATATCGTAAGAGTCATTTTCCTGAGAAACGAAAAACTGCTCGTTTGTGGCACTAGTCGTACTTTTGTACCGTACTACTACCGCGTTCCTGATAGCAGTGAAAAGATATGAAATTAACTAAAGAAGACGTTCCAGGAGCAAAATTAAAATTTTAAATATTTAGAAGTAAAGTGCAGAGTAAAAATTAAACTATTCGAGCAAATCTGGAATGATTTTTGAGTAGTTAAAAATGACCTCTTTGAAAAAATAATATGTAGATATTTGGTTATTTCTGTTTTGGGGCAGTTCTAGAGGAAATTCTAAGAATGTTTGGGCAAACGTTTACTTACTTCCCTCATTAGTTACAAAGATATGTTATTGTAATAAAACAAAAAAATATATATTGTATGTCTAATTTATAGACTTATATCTAATTCGCTAATAAAAGTAAATTCGCATCGTGGAAAGGGCTTACTTATAAACATTTATTATTATTATTATTGTTATCTACAAGAATTACTCGCATTTCTTAATAAAAAAACGTTAGGAAAGTATAGAAAAAGTAGTAATATATTTACAATATCATCAATACCATCGATAATTGACGGTTTTACGAACAAACTTTGAAGCCAAAGAAATCGTCAATACATAACTATAAAAATTAAATAAAATAAAAATTTAACCATCGATAGTGTTTCATTTTGCATGTAGGTAGATACGCTGTACGTACACTAAAACAATATATTAATAGTATGAATCAAATGTATCTCTACACAATAATAATTCATTTAGTGAGTGATTTACAAAAACTCATCGCTCTAATCCAGAGAGCAGAGCACAAATTGGTGAAACAATCAGTAAGCTCCTGACATGAGCAACCCCACAGTGTCACAGTTGGTAGGGTCATTGTGTCACGTTTGGGATCCAAAAATACAGCAGAGCTGTAGCGATTTGCAAAAATATCATAATGACTGGACGCAGTTTCGTTTTTGTTGAGCGTCTTCTAAATTCAAAACACTTCAAATTTACGGAAATATTGTTACAATATTGAAAATTGGATAATGTTATGTAACATAATATTATATAACTTTTTCGTAAAATCACAATGATTCACAACTTCGTGACTTTTAACATTGGAAATGTTTATGTTCGTATATGGGGGCAGAGTTACGAGTTTTCGTTCAAGGCCAAAAGACAACGGTGTCACGATCAAGTGAGGAGCAATCATGCAAAATTGAACAAGTGCAATTGTTTCGAAATGTGTTTTATATCATGTCTAGTTAATTGAGAGGTATTTGCGACGATCTGCGGTGTTATTTTTGAGCAAATGTTAATAAATACTGTAGAAAAATCCATTTAAAAGTTAAGTAATCAAGCAAAAGTGAACGCGTATATAACAGAAGAATAATAGGGTTATTCCTGACAAAACTAAACAGTGCACTGATAAATATTGTATAATAAACAGTTAATTATGTTTCATATATGCTGTTATCATTTCCAATGTCCTCGATGGTTGCAAGGATTGCGAAATCTGTGAATTTTTTTCCCGACTATGGCAAAACCCAAAGGAGGGTTATGGTACATAACATTCAGTCATACAGTCATAGTTTCATAAGTTATGAATCTCACAGACTATGACTGTATGACAATGTATGTGAGCAGTGATTAGTTTGCTACGTCGCACAACCTAAACTACTGAACCGATTTCAACAAATGAGGTGTCGTTGCATTAGTCTTGATCCAGAGTGTCCTAGGCTATATGACGTCAGAGGAAATTCAATATGGCGGACGCCAGACGTCATGATATGAAATCGTGGGTCGATTTGTTCATGTAAGAGTCATTAGAGTTAGACGACAAGTGCAAAACAAACTACGGACGCAAACCAATGTCAATGAAACAAACCTACAGGCGCCACAGGCTAAACTGTGGTAATTCGCCTTACGACGGTGTTGTTTTAAAATGTTTTTTATTATTTATTAAGAAAGTATAATATAAATAGGTTATATAAAAAAACTAAAAAAACAAATAAAAATAAAACTTAAAAACTAAAACTCGACTATGTAAAAGAAGAAAACAAGCAGTTCAACACGTAAGACATTATTTTTTTCGTATATGATACCGAAAAAATAGTGTCTCACGTGTTGATTTGCTTGTTTTCTTCTTTTACGTAGTCGGGTTTTTTAAATTAAATTTTTATTTTTATTTGTCTTTTTTAGCTTTTTTTTCGGTATTCGAGTCCCCGACTACTATTATAGTAGTAAAAAAATTTTTCTCAGCTCCCGAACAGGTCTGATTTGCTTGTTTTCTTATTTTACGTAGTCGGGTTTTAGTTTTTTCAACTCTTATTTTTTTTCATAACAATATACAAATAAAATTGTGCGGTACTTTTCGTTATTCTTTAAACTTCAGTCTGAGTCGTACAGCAAACCAGAAATTAATTAAAAACATTTTGAATAAAATAAAGGTACGTGCAGTATGGAGCTGGGATTCTAGATGGTAGCGTAGATCATAGCAGGGCTTGCTTAAATTAATGCATTGTTATATATGTGACCGTACACAATGAAGCAGTGAGTGTAGCAGGTATAAGCACTGTTACAAAGGTAGATACAAGAATGTATCTCACCATTCTTTCAGCGTGCTGACTACTACAATCAACGTGTGACAACTGTCAAATGACCGTTACAAGTTTGTTACTAATTGTTTTTCCGCACTTATCAGCATACTGTGACAATTTTGCCAGTTTTTATTTAATTTGTTTTGAGTTTTTCTAAGACGTATTTAAAAGTGTTAGGTTCCATACGTAAATATTCAAAAAACCGGTTTGGGTAAAATTTTAATTCTTGGTATATGTTATAAGTTTGCCATGTGTAGATCGTTTTCTATTAATAGGGTGGACATGATAGCTCCTACCCAAATTTGTATTTAAAATATACTATTTGTAGCAGAAGACCACAAATATTCGTCTTCGCTATCTGACATTTCAAACGCGTCTTAAGCTTGTATCAATCTAGTATCAAAGCTTCGTTGTGCAAACCTATACGCTCTTATAATTTCAGCCACCATCTACATACATGCCTACCATCTGGAATCCCAGCTGCGTACTGCACGTACCTTAAGGCAGGATATAGTTGACTATTGGGATCCGTCAGATAGGTGGAGCTTCATAAACATGGCGCAGAAGTGGGGAAATTTCATATACGGGGTATACTTTTGCGTGTAATTTTATGATTTTCAAAGTGATAAGAAATGATAAATATAAGTGCAATTTGTGATTGGGCCGGTACGAATCCTAAACAAAGGAATTTCGTTGAAGGAGAACGGATTCTCAAAGTCTGGCATATTATCAAATGTCGGAAATATAACGAGAAAAATGCATGCAAAATGAACTGTCAAAAGTAGTAATCTTTACGACATATTGCTTAAAAACATCAAAATTAAAAGAAAATCTCCACGAAATTAATCATACGCGTTCAATGCGCTTTTAAGGCTGGGTTAGGTGAATAATGTAAACACATAACTGCAACATAATAAGTTATATTGTAATAAGTAGGCAAGTTACTAACCTCAAAATATTTGTATACGAAGTTAATCCTGTAAATTTGTTAATCATCAGGGATTCAACTATTTTAGTGCAGTATGATAACAAGTACATCTTATTATTACTATAAAATATTTTTTTAATTCATAAATACAGTTTTTCCACATTTCATTAGAAAATAATTCTCTGTAAAGTAAGTTTTACAAGGCAATAACTGACAGTGTTTATTGCCATGATATTAGAAAACGTCGCGAATTCCATTTTCGATAAACTTTTTGTTTATTTTACTTGTTTTATTTTTGTAATAAATAATTTCATGATTAATTTTCACTGTTAGCATGTAAAATTTTCCCTCGTTTGAGAACAATTTTCTGCCACCAGATGTCAGATGCTCATTTGACGGACCCCAATACCTGCTATAATCTCATATTAAGGTTGTTTTTTAAATCAAATTATAAATTGGTACTTGTCAGTGTTGATTCTATCACCTGAGGAAATTCCACAACTCTAGAACGAATGTTTTACCGCAGAATGGGGTAGTTAAAGTACGGTTAAATCGGTTTAATGTTAGAGACTGAGAATGCTCGAGGGCTCTACACCCAGTGTATGTGTCCGTCTGACCTGTCCACGGTCTGACCACAGCGAGCCGTGATCAAGTGCCGCTCATTAACGCCCAGTTGGCGAGCACCCGCGACCCTACCGCCATGACGAACTTCATCCCCCAGCCACTGTCACACAGAGAACAAATGAACTCTGAACAACATTTCGGTTTTTGCTTTCAGTACACACTCCTCCTATATATACTATACAAAAACAACGGTCGCAGTGCTAAACCCTGCCGGCAATATAAAGTATTTGCTAATACGTGTATTGATTATTGAAATATTTATAATATGTTTTGAACAAAATAAACGAAAAATACCCTATAATAAATATAATTCTCTCGGAAAGCTTTTTATTAATCCAACATTTGCACCAAATATACCGACACCTTTCAGTAAGTAATTTACTACCCGCAAATTATAGTGTGTTAATAAATTTTGTGAGTACGATTTTAGATGATATTATTTAAATTTTAAAGGTACATTTTAAAATATACTGATAGGTTAAATTTCGAATTTTAACAATTCCGAAAAATGGCAGTGTTTTCTGGTTCAAAATCTTTTTTCAATCCCTGAATACACTTCTTAAAACGGTTCGATTGAGCCAATTCTAAACAGGTTTTGAACGGTGGTTGGAACCCAACATGCGTACCAAAAACTGACATTAACGCGAGCGAAGCCATGGATAACGGTTAGTATGTATATAAATGTTTTCAAAAATAATGCCATAATGTTCTAAGTGATGTGAAACGTTGATCCTTATTCCCTAGGCCCCGCCGTCTGATCAATGCCAATAGTGTCTGTGCCTATATACTATGTATAGGCAAACATGTAGGTACTAATAATGGATATCACGAATGACTGTTAACACTAACATTCGGATTATATTTCCCTCTCTTTTCAAAGGTATGCAATGAATAAAGATGCAATGGCTGTCAATTCAGAATAATTGTAGTTAGTGAAATTCACCTACAGACTTGAAGATTTATATCAGAGTTTGAGCTACCAACATATTAAGTAGAGTTTTTGTAGTTATAATAAATAAAATAAAACAATTTTTTATTCTTCCTGAATTTTATCATTTTTTTTTTAATAACATGAAAATATATCAATGCGTATCAATTATTTGCATTGTATTGACAAATAAATTATACTACACTAAGTATAATATTATAGCAATGAAAATTATTAATAATAATGAATAACAGGACCTCTTTACCGCAACTAAAATAATTATATTAATGAACTAACAAAATATATCTGCAGACGACATATTATAGTGTAAGAAAGTTATAAGAAAAAACAAGAAAATAACCTTTGGCCTGCTGTTTTATTTTAATTTTTGGTGATAAATTTTTTAAACTAAAAACACACGGAAGGAAGTAAGGTCTACTCTTCATTAAACTACCACTATTATATCTTTTAAAATCAACAGTTAAAGTGTCAAGAAATGATTATTATCAAAAAAAATGGGTGTGTGCTTATGACCACACGAGAGAAGTGAAAACTCCAGATTTTCTAATTTTTGGTGTCATCTACTATAGCGCATTTATGAACTAAAAATAATTTATTACTAAAATACTAAAATTGTATTTTTAATTAATTCCACCTTGGTTTCAAAAAAATTATAATTATTGTCAAAGAAAGAATATAACAAAAATAAAAAAATATAAAAATAAATATCATGTAGAATTCAGAAAACAAAACGCCAAAAATTCTTCGCTGCCATCAGGTCTCTAACCCAGGTTCCTATGCATAGAACGCTAAGACGTAACCAACTGCGCTATGAGTGGAACTGTGTAGACGGACGTTTTTATGATATAGGTATGTTGCGAATTCATACGGTTATTTGATAACGCTTCACGTTATTTCAGTACCCAGGCAAAAAGTGCCAAACGCGCCTAAGGAAGTTTTCACTTCAAAAATATAATTCCTCTAATAAATTATGAAATAATGACTAAGAAATAAATATCAGTGTTTTGTAATTTTCTGGAAAAATAAATATCCTACCTCGCCAGGAAAGGTGTAGCCGTGAATTTGATGCTCGCTACCGTGATCATTCTCGGTACCATAATGTATATATATTTCCTCGAATTGGTAACGATAGGCTAGTGGGCCACCGGATATGTTGACGTGCTGCTTGGTGTCATGATCCACCCGAAACACTAACGACTGTCCCGTGTTGTACAACTTCCCGTTTACCTGCAACAATAATTCTTAAATATAGGAGAAATCGAATACAACTAAGTATAACAATAATTTTTCTTTGCAATTTTTTAAACTACCAATAATATTTTTTTAAGCAAAAAATAAAAGCTGAATATCTGATTTATTTACTGTAGATTATAGACGCGTCGACATCTCAGGTCATTAGCGTCTTTCAACTACACTAAATAACAACCCTCTTAAAACTAAATAACACCACAAAACATCCATGAGCGCAGGTGGGATTCGAACCCACGTCAGTCCAGTCTATAGAGGCCACGGCACCAAGTACGCTATCCACTAGGCTATACTGCCCTCGCTGAACGTCTGAATACAATCTAGCATAGTTATATTGACATGCGTCTATTTAGAATTAAAAAAGTGGACCATCTGTAAAATGTATGAGGATCAAATTGAATTACACTTAAATAAATTTAAAGAAAATTGTTAAACACAAATCAACTAAAAATATTTTCATGCAACATTTCATGAAAAAAACCAACTCTTAAAGGACCTGTCGAGAAAGTAACGACACGAAAGTTGTAAAATTTCTCGTCTCAAAATTCGGAACGAAAAAGCAAGACTATAGTAACAAAGGAATCGAATTTGAAATTGTAGTCCAAAAAAGAAACAAAAAATACTTCTTTGTAAATTAACTGAGATTTTGTATATCGCTGCTCATGTCGTTTTTTAAAAAGGCAGAAAAACTTAACATACTACAAAATTAAGCTAACATTGCATTATAGCCGCTATTATAAAGTGAAGAATTATACTGCTAGAACACACGACGCAATGACATTGAACAGTGTGCTTTCAACTCCTCTACTTAGGTAGTTTATTTCAATCCGTCCGACCGGCTGGCATGATTAAATGATGGATTATAGCCGAAGCTATTATACTTATACATATTATATATCGGTGGACCAGTACACCACTTGACCACAACCAAATAGAATCGTCTTAAACTCTATTTACTTACTAGCTTTTACCCGTCAATGTTAGATTATTTAAAGGGCGATCGCACACATAGCCACTGGTGGCGTCCAGTGTTGCCAACGATCAAAAGTGGTTCCCACCAGATGACAGATTGAAAACCACTAGAAAACCACTAAAACTGACAAATTAAATATTTCTAAATAATTATTAACATTTCTTGAACATAATGTTTCAAGTCCCAATTTCTATATAAAAATACATTATTTTTCTTTCCAGATCCATAATATTGATGGTAAATTTGTCATAAAATGTGCATTGAAATTACTTGAAGGTGACTATTTTTTTACTTATAAAAAATCAGAAAAAAAATTGCTTAAACAATTACAATATTTCTTGATTGAAATTCAAGTTGTCAGTACTCAGTTGTCGCGTCTCTTTAATGGTCATTAGTTTCAAATTTCAGTGTTACCAAACGAACATAAGAAATTCAAATATTCCAAAAAATTTTAACATCAATTTTAATTACGAATAATTGAAAATACTCCAATATCACCAGATCTTACCAGAAAATTTCACAATACCACCAGAAATCCCACTGCCACTAGATGAGGGCTTGAGAATAGCCGAGAGTGTAGCGGCGCTGTTGTTTACATGGCGTTGCTATGGTTCCTCTATTACAAGTCCCCAGTTCTCGGGTTCTAGCCCGAGAGCTGGTAAAAGTGTCAATTGGATTTTCAATTTATTATTAAAAAAAAGAAAATAATAATAATGAATTGAAAATATGAATTGGTGCTAGACCCAAATAACCTTAGCTGTTGGTGGTCTTTAAAACACAATTAACAATTAGCCACTAGATGACAAATTTTAGTCACTAAGTAGGTAGCTGATTCCACCAGATCTAGTGGAAATCCCACTAAGTTGGCAACGCTGGTGGCGTCCAGTGGTGGTCGCCACTGGCCTGGGTCAAGTCACCGGCAGCGTCCACCAGGGGGTGGCCACAAGCGACTGTGTCTGCTTAGTGTCGGCCACTAGCAGAGAGCACCGGCGCGGTGTCTGCCGACGCTTGTAAACCGTACGCGTCCATTTGAGCGCTCATTAAAACCCATTGAAGAATATAACCGCAGCTGGACGCGTACACTATTGACTCAGATGTGGTCGCGTTCGGTGGCTATGTGTGCGATCGTCCTAATACGCCTATAAGAAGCGCAATAATACAAGGTTCGGCACTTTTGTCGCACCTGTATGTAGCAGGAATTGCCATTGCGAGCCACAATAGTTGAGGTAAGTTTATGAAGAGACTCGAAAAATTAAAGAGAACAAATTAAAAAACTCGGGTCGCAGTGCCAAACCCTGCCGACAATATAGTGTATTTGCTAATGCAGGCCTTGTGGTTTTATTATTTAAACTTAAGTTTGTTTTTGGACAAAATAAAAAATTTAACCCCTTAATACATCCCTTAAAATAATATTTTTTTCTTAATTTCAATATTATTATCAATATAACCTCTGCACCACATTAAATACACCCTTCCATAAGTAAATCCGTATCAACAAACTAGTGTTTTCATAAAATTTGAAAGTCCGGTCCTGTCGGGCCGATTTTATTAAAATTTTAGCAGCACATTTTAATCTTTACTAAAGAGTTAAATTTCAATTTTGAAACGATTCTGACAAATTTTTCGGTATTTTTGGGCCCAAAAACTTTTTGAAACCCCTAAATGCAACCCTGAAAATGATCCGATCGGGCCCATTTTAAATAGGCTTCTTGCGGTGATGGGTTCCAATGTGTGTACCAAATTTCGTTTCAATCGATTAAGTCTGTCGAGAGTTATCGTGTACCACACATATATATATATATATATATATATATATATATATATATATATATATATATATATATATATATATATATATATATATACATATATATACATATATATATAAACATTTTTAAAAATGGTGCCAAAGTGTTCAGGAGGTTATGAAACGTCGAGAAATTTTGGTCCGACCCCTAGGTCCCACCATCCGACCGACGCCAATAGTGTATGTGCCATATGGCAAATACACTAACAAATTAAATCGGCTTTATTTTGCATTTTCCAATCGATTTACACTAAGAAATTCAACTTTGAAGCATTTTTTCACCGTTAAATGAGGTTCAATAATAAAATCTTTTTTCGAAGTTATTTACAGCAAATTACGTTTAAATACGGAAAAAAAATGGTTTTTACGTTTGACATGTAAATTGGCATTGAAAAAACTCGAATTGATATATGAATTTTTAAAACTTAGAAAAAAATTTAAAAATTAATTTTAAAAATTTAAAAATTTTTACAGTCTTAAAACATCCTAAACCGGATGGTTCTTTACGAGTTTCAAATTCCCTGTATATTTTTTTGACAATAACATAAAAAATATTTTTTTATAAATATGATATTACGTGTGCCAATCTCAGTACAAAATATCCAAGGACTGCTGAGATATTATTTATAAATACATTTTTAGCCGTCATTTTTTGAGCGCCCTAGATCCCTTAGGGAGCTTAAAATTGGCTATAGAATAATTTCCTGAAATTATGTACTTGAAAAACACCTGTAAACTGTATTATAGGAGTAATGTCGCATAATATATAATATGAAGAATTTAGATTATGAGAATTCAAAATCTACGAGTTGAAACTCGATACGGTTGTGCCTTAGGCCAAATTTAAATGTTGAAAGAAAGCAATTTAATTTAGATAATATCTGGAGTTTTATTGTATGACAGAACAATTATATGGCGAGCCGGAGGCTGTCAACCGTTACACTGTAGGTCAAGTCCAGACGTTGAAAGAAAGTAACCTGTTACATACATATTTTGATTACGATTTAGTATCAAATATTCACGGCGACTCAAAAGTTTCCTACAGTTGCGATGCAAGAAAAATTAGCATTTTTAAAGAAATCAATATAAAATTAATATTAGTTGATATGGGTTTTGGATTATAGTAAGTCAAACACGCTGAGTACAAATTTCGTTAAAGGTCGATTTATATTTTCTGGTCAGACACGGTGCAGAAATGTAGCGTTTCCGGCAAGACAGACATTTTCACATGCATTTAAAATACGAATATTTATACTTAGCGGATCCCGTCCGTTCAGACACGTATCAATACTCGTATTAGAAATGCATGTAAAATGTTTGTCTTGCCTGAAACGCTAAGTTCCCGCGCCGTGTCTGCCCAGATAATATAAATCGAGCTTAAAACTGTGCTTAGGCCAAATTCGAATTTTAAGAGAAAACAATTTTTTCTTCAATCTAGGCCGAAAGTTCGTACTTTCGTCCCTACCAAGCGGGAACAAAGTCGCTCTTTATTCCCGTGGTACGGACAAGTGCGCGTGCGCAATAGTACTTATGCCGGCTCTCACGCACCTACTTCTGTCTCCTACACATTAAAATTATTTTTTAATAATTATTTTTTAATAATTTTAATAACAAAATAAAATAGAAATAATAATTTTAATAATTTTTTTTCAATTTTGCGAACTTTCGGCCTGGCAGGAGAAAAAATAGTATATGCGCAACACGGGAGGAAATATAGCATTTTCCTCCCTTGTGGCAAAATGTAGGTACTATAATCTGGAGTAAAGATCAAATCGGACATATTATGATTAAATGAAAACTACTGCAAAACTGTAAGTAGTTGAGGTGAAAATTTAGAAACAACCATTTATACTGAGGAACTGTCGCTATTATAATTTTACATGATACTGTATATGCCGAAACTTCGCTTAATTTGTAGATAAGTAGAAACTTTTCTAAAAGAACAATTTCGGTTCTTTCAGTCGTTCTTACAGAGAGCCGACTGTATATTAAAATAAATACTGAATTGAGACGTTGAAAAACTGACAAAATATGTTTTAAGCGATCAATAGTGCAAGGAAAAAGAGAGTATGCTTAAGACCACACCATAGAACCGAAACTCTCTCTGTCTAACTCACCGCACCGGTTTATTTTTGATCCCTCTATCGTTCACATACACTAAAAATAATGCAAACTTCTAACTAAGCGACATCTAGAACAATTTACTGGAACAGGCAAAACTCATTTTTATTTATTTTTTACTGTCATCACGTTAGGGAGTTAACTAATTCCTCTATACATACTAGTAGCGCGGGGGCTTGAGAATAACCGAGCGTGTAGCAAGACTGTTGTTTACATGGCGTTGCTATAGTTCCTCTATTACAAATCCCCAGTTTCCGGGTTCTAGCCCGAGAGCTGGCAAAAGTGTCAATTGGATTTTCAATTTATTATTAAAAAAAAGAAAATAATAATAATGAATTGAAAATATGAATTGGTACTAGGTCCAAATAACCTTAGCTGTTGGTGGTCTTTAAAACACACACACACACTAGTAGCGCGGTTATATTCCTTTCTCCTTACTCCGCCACTTCTTCAGTCACGCTTTTCCATATCTGATTATACTCGTGCCTAAAAAAGTGTATTTTCAAATTGCAATTTTATGCCGATAGAGTTCCTCGACATACCAACGATATGTGTTATGTAACCCATTAGCAACCTTGACGTCGACTACCGTCCATATCCAACTGGTTTTATATTTCACCAAGCTTTTATATAAGAGTAACACACTAACTATACACAAAAAGTGGGGTTACTTTTCATTGTATATAAATATATATTTATATGAAACTTTTACGTAAATAAATTTTCGCTGTCGGAAATTATTATACCTCTACCAACGCTTTATATTAATTAATTTTTTTACACTTTAAAAGGTGTTACGTTTTTAACTTTATATTGCTTTCATTTACAGTACACACTGCAAAGTGCAAACATATTGTGTGGAGTTCAGAGGAATAATTAATCACAATAAAATTTCTACAAAAAGTTAAAATAATACCTACCTTAGGTAGATTTTATGTGTTAGATACACGTAATAGCGTTTAATTATTAGATATACAAAGTGGAACTAAATGATATTCCGATTTGTTTTTGTAATTACGAAATATGAAACATTTTAAATGCGTACTTTACAGCTAACGTGCTACGAAAAATCACATTTTGCATAAAATTGGCATCCGACGATTATATTTCTTTTTAATCCCACCCAAAAAGAGGGATATTTCTGTCTGTCTATGGCATCATAACTCCCCAATGGATGGACTGATAAAAAAATTGAAAAATCTTACTACAATTAAGTTTGGCTTGCACTTGACCGGTTTTTAATTCAATGAATTTTTGCTTTAAAAAAATCACGAGAGCAGGAAATACAAAATATTTATTATTTTACGTGTTAAATCCCAATTTACATAAATATAAATATAATATAAATACTAACTTTGTGTTTATCGAGATGTATGTGCCTTAAGTACGGGTCGAAGAGTAGTTTGTCGGGTTCAACGTTGATGGGTGATTGTCTTTTTCCTTTTGTGCACATATTCCACTGCGGATTGATTAATCCCCAGAACCCCGGCCCTGTAACAAAGAAACTACATGTTAATTTATTGGCATTATATATTGGTATACTTATATGTAAAATTAAAAAAAAAACGTTCCTAATAAAAAAACCGAAAGTTGAATTTTTTCCTTCGCCTATAGTCTCGATAGTTCGAAATTATAGTGAAACAATTATCTTGAACCTATAAAAATAGACCTCTGTAAATCAAATTCACAGAGCTCTAAATTTCTTACCCTTAGAAAATATTATACGTACACCTTGTATTTGAATTTCTTTTGTTTTATTGCTTTTAAAAATATAATTATATCCAATTTCACATGCATGTCCACATATAATATAGAGTATATACGCACAAAATATATACTAAAGGATTGCGCTTGGGGTGGCCTGACATAAGTATTTTAATTTTAGCAGTCAAATTTTAACATTAAAATTGAATCTCTTTTTACATGCTGTATTGCGTTTTGAGCTTCATAATTTGCTATTTTTGTTAACAATTTTTATCACCTTTAAACTACTCTAAAAATTGTACACATATCTACCTTAAAAAATTGAACTTCTTATCTAGTTTCTGCAAATCAAAACTACGATACATGATAGACAGATAGGTATTTTAAAAATTATAGACGCTCGATTTACGATAAGATGAGAAATAGAGTTTGGATATATGTTATAAGAAAAATAAAAATTCCAAAAAATGTCAGTAAGTATAATGCTGTGGTTTATAGGCACTTTACCTGAGTGGTTTCATAAAACTACACCCTAGTTTTTGCTCCTAGGGTGCATTTGACAAAATCGAAAATATATATTGTATTAAAAAAAGTTCAAGAATTTGGTAACGTATTTTGCATATGGTCTTACAATTTCTTATCTCAAACTTTAATAGGGCAATTTTGGATATAAATTTCTCTAAAATATGAAAGACTTATTTGGAAGAAAACCAAAAATATAGAAATTGTATGTATTAAAAGTATGTAATTTTATTATTTATAAAAAGTATCTATAATGTAGACACATATGTTTTTCAAGTAAACAGACATCTTTATAACACATCCTTTCGTGAATAATTCTCTTCTACAGTACTTCGAGTGATTCCATAACTTTAATCTAACATACTGAAGTTGACAGTTGTGCCAGAAGCGTTCCTTAACATTATTCACACATCATTCCGGCTGAAATAAAAATATGAAAAAGGGCACCGGTTCATGAGCTATTTAAAAACAATCCGCTGTTAACTGTATCGATTATGATCATCATTTCAATAGATAGGTAATTGCCATTGGGTCTTGAAGATAACCTTAACATTGCTAATTAACATCCCAATTAACGGCATGTTTTCATGTATAGTCTATGAACCCGTTAGTCCAGTCACTTTGATCGTAAATATGGCTCCTGTTCTAAGTAATTAAATCCTTCGTTTTTTTAATCGTTTTATTTTGACGTTTCAAAGAAAATATAAAAATTCGACAACGAAATCACAAAAAACGGTTTTTTGCGAATTTCTCGGTTTTTTTAGTAAAAAATAGTTATTATCAATATTGTAGAGAACGAAATTCTCACAACTTTTGTATAAACATTTTTTGTCCCCCTTGATTTTACATAACGGGATTGTGCTGCTTCCCGATGATTTTACCTGTAATTTTAAGTTTAACTTTAAGCTAACGACTAATAACAATTTTTCGAAATTAATGAAGTAGTTGTCTAGTTATAAGCATTCAAACATACAAGCCGACAGCAGTTAAACAGATAGACAGACAGACAATTTTTTTTCGAAAATACGATTACTATATACATGGAAACTAGCTAGTCTCAAGCTTATTAGAGAAATTTGTTTTTATATCGACGTATCGAATTATTGTTGTTGCTTTTACCGTAAGTAAAGTCGCTTCGGTTCCTCTAGTACAAACCCCCAGTTTCCGAGTTCTAACACGAGAGCTGGTAAAAGTGTCAATTGGATTTTCAATTTATTATTACAAAATAATAAATTAAAAATATTGATTGGTTTAATTAAATTAATTGTAGATTATAGACGCGTCGACAACTCAGATCATTAGCGTCTTCAACACAACAAATCATCCATTTGTGTATTAGAATCCGCCAGCCGGCATACACAAACCGACTAGTACGAGCTCGGGTCCCTGGGAGCGCTAATTACCAAAAAACATTGGAATGCAATTTGCGATAGTAACCAAATTCCAATGTCCCCTTGGGAAAAAAAATGTTTGGTACTGAGCCCAAATAACCTTATCTATTGGTGCCCTCAAAATTGCATTAACGAGACGTCACTGCTATGTAGCATATTCATACGTCAAAGAACACGACGCCCGCATCGCAGCATCGCTTCTTTCAGAGGTAGAGGTGTTTGTTATTCAAAACGAAAAACTCTGTGTCACTATGCCCGCGTAAAGTGTCAAAAGCGCGCGAAAGGGAGAATACGCCAGAGCAGAGCTGCTTCCAGAAATGAGACCGAACCATCGTGTCACTCGCTCGAGTGACTGACATAACCCAGTAGGTACGTACTTATTACGTACAGTATTATTACACACGAGTCTATAGATGTATATTTAGAGAATTTGTTACTACTTGAAACAATATACTTCGTTTGCTGCAGCTTTGGACGCTTGCAAGTTTCCTGTATTAATTTCAGTAGTACGTAGTACTACGCCTAGTTCTAAATATCGATGGGAACGCACACCAAAGAAAACATTACTTCAAATACTATAAATGCACAAGATTTAGAATTATTGTATTATAACATTCTATTTAGAACTAACTTAATAATGAAAGAATGTAGGCTTTCACAGCCGGCGTTAATAGAATTAAGATAAGAATCTTTCGGGCTTATGAGCCGTGGTCTACTGGAATGGCTTCTTCTTCTTCCAGATGTTTCGCTTGCAACTGCGGCAAGCATCTTCAGTGGTGTGTTCGACGTGGCCGTAGTGTTCTTCTTGGTGTCCTGCTGCCGACACTACGACCACGTCAAACACACCACTGAAGATGCTTGCCGCAGTTGCAAGCGAAACGTCTGGAAGAAGAAGAAGTCATTCCAGTAGACCACGGTTCATATGCCCGAAAGATTCTTATCTTAATTCTAACTTAATAATAATCAATTTCTTTGAAAACTAACTATATAGGTTTCACTGGTTACTTATTTTAAAATTAGACTTTTTGTCATAAATATTATTTTCAAACAATGTACATAATAATATGACAGGCATGTTCCTGCAGTAGTCCGCAATGATTTGAAACCGTCAGTGACATGCGCACAATAGTTTCGCGTTCCACAAATTCGGACAAATAGTTCGGCATTCTAGGACTTTTTCTGATTAATTTGAAATCAGTTTGTAACCAGTCCATAGATTTGTTACTTATCAGGCCACCTCTGTGTTGCACTCTTATTTTGTTTGTTTCAGGCATGTTTTAACGTTTAAAATTTTTGTCAAATGAACCCAAAGTAACTGCTGTAACAATGCTAGATAATATTTGATTTTAAACTGACAAATTATACGTTAATAGAAAATTTTAATTAACAGAAATGCAATTTTATTAATTTCACGGTTTCAAAAAAGCTCTTTTTACATACGAGTTTCACTTTTTACGCACATCCATTTCACACATGTAACACAATATAGTATTTTTGTTTTTTCTACTATTCAATAGATTCATCAATATTATTTGGACCTGAAATTTTTCCGGATAAAAAAAAAAACAATTTTATTAAAATACAACAAGCCGTGAGGTGGGTCGTTTATTGGGACTAAAGTGCGACCCTTGAGGTCCACACGACGAACTTCCCAGTTTGATAAATATTTAATAATAATGATTAAATTAGATATTACACAGAAAAGTAATCATTTTAATCATTAAAACATCAATAATAAAAAAAAAAAAAAAAAAAAAAACGGCTGAACCGATTTTTATAAAATTTATGTCGAATCAAAATGACGTTAACACGCCTCGATTGACACCCTTACGAAGTCGATATAATTTTTTATTCGCTAGATATTGTGTAAAATCTACTTTTTTTGAGGTTATTTGGTTAAGAAAAAAGAACGGCTGAACCGATTTTAAAAAAATTCCTTTCAGATCATATATACGTTAATACGCGTCGATTGGCACCCCAACGTAGTCGATATCATTTTTCGTTCTCGAGATTTCGTCTTAGAAAGAAATGGACACATACATACGTACGTACGTACGTACGTACATACGTACACACACACACACACACACACACACACAGACATCTTTCTAAAAGTAGTGTAAAAATAGTGTAGTGACCTTGAAACATAAAAATTTTTTTTCCTTTTTGATTTCGATTTTCGGACCCATTACAATAACTTCCAATGGGAAGTTAATAAAACACATTGTGCATATTTTATTTTTTTTCAACTGTCTGTCACTAAATAATACCATGCATTATTCTTTTCATTGTGTTTTAGAAATAACTCCAGGCCTGCCAACATAAAGTAGAACTAAATACAAAATTTGAATATGCAGAAGTGATGCGATGGGGAAACAATGAATTTATTTGATCTGCTCAGAAAGCAAAGATAATATATTCAGGTTTATTCACAAAGACCGCGTTCCACCCCTCTTCCTCTCACTGATTTCCGTGAAACTCTTCTCTCCAATACCTCCTGTTCACACTTTGTCTGCAATAGAAACAGTGGTGGATGTTGAAAATATTAATTTAGCATTTTTTGCACGTTCTTTATTTTCAGTACAGAATGATGGACAGAAATGAGAGCTTTACACATTTTTGCGTTGTCATAAAAAAGAATGGTTTTGTTTTAAAAATAGATAAGTAAAAATACTAAGGAAATTTAATTCATGTGTGTCAACAGCTCAAATACAAACGATTTTTTTTACTGTAAAATTACTACCACAGTATAACGTCATAAATTCTTGTTTTTTTTTATAAAAATTGTTTTATTATTAAACTTCTAATTTTCTGCAAGTCTTTTTAAACGAGCTTACGGCATTAAATGATTAAAATATCCTCCTACAATAATAGTTATATGAGTAATTAAATTTCAACATAATATTTTTGCTGTTAACTTTAAAAAATTATATTTTAAAATATTAGATTATTAATTATAATTATTATAATATTTTTTAAAGAAATTTATTATTAAAACGTGATTGTTATTGATTGAGTTTTTATTCTTATTGAAAGAAACAATGTACCGCTGCTGATTTGTCGTTTGAAATAAGCTTCTACTTTTAAATATTGTAATAGTTTCTATGTTTTTATTACAAAATTTATACGTTTTTCCTTTCCCATTTTATAAGTAATTCGGTGAAAATAAATGAAAATTTGTATTAGGTACTTATAACTATTTTTATGCCGTTAACACTATACATTTTCCATATTAAAATCTACATAAGGCACAAAGTTATGTAAAAATAAATCAGCTTAAAAGCTCATTTCAACAATTAAATTCTCTACAAATTTATTTTTGATCACTATATCAGCGCGCTTATAATAAACATTGGTCGGAGTGTCGGCAAAGTTATGTATTTTCTAATAAATTAATTGTGGTATACTAGAGTTGGCTCAATATTCTGGTTAAAATTTATTCAGATTTCATATTTTATCGCTTTATTTGTTTTGGAATAATTTTAGGTATATATCTTTAATTTATATTATTTTGATTGTTTTTATTTCAATTTTTTATCCTTCTTTGTTCATATGAGAGTTTTCGAAAGGTTAAAAATATAAAAATGACTCTGGCGGGGGTTTGGCAATTCGAATTTGGGATATTTTATAGATACTGCCCCTGAACTAACGGAAAAAAATCAAAAGTGGCGTACTCTTAACCCAAAAGTTGTGAAGTAGGGATTAAAAGGACCTGTGCGAAAAAAGGATTGCTGAAAAGAAATACGACAATTTTTCAAGTTTAGAAACATTTAAAAATTTTATTCAATAAGAAAAGCCGTTTCTATTCAGTTAATTCAGAACAAAATTGTTTATATCGTAACTCCACTAGCTATATAACGTCATTTTACGGCACCATTGCACCATAATAATTCTGGGAATGTAATACGAATGACACTGCGCCAAAAGAAAGGAACTTTGAATTATTGTGTGTTCATATGGAAAATAAGTGTTGACAGGAGTTTATTGGTACGTTGTAAGACGTCAGCGTGTACATAGTAATCACATGAATCTATCTCAGTTAGCAGCAAATGGTTCGATATTGACAACAATATAATTTAAATTGAATTAAACAAATAATAGTATCTGTTCATTGATAGAATAAATTTACGAAGAACAAAATAACATAGAGTGTCCCAGAAGTAACAGTAAGGATTTTGAGGGTACATGCCTTGTGAAATTCTGATTCAAAAATATCATTACAGTGTTTGTCTTTGAAGTATAATTACCAAGACATATTACCTAAATACTAAAATTGAAAAATAGTAGATTGTATTGTTGTGTCTTTTTGAGTCAACATTAATACTCTACATTGTCGACCACAACATTGTTTTGTTTTGGCAGTTTCTAAGAGCTACGCTTTTGAAACAAACAAAAAATCAAAATTATAATCTCGTTGTGATCAGACATATTTTAGACTTGATTAAATCAAATTTTGTTGTGTTTTATTTATTATTAATTTTATATAAAGATCTACTATATTATTAAACCAAGTCAAAAAGGTCTTTATAGTAAATAATGGGGCATATTACGGCGAGTGATGACAGTATGTAAAAACGAGCCCCATCACTACTTTTTACCGTTCGAGCGACATTTCTCAAGACGATTCGTTAGAACGAAGTTGTTGCCGCGACGGCTCACTGTATCTCTAATACAGGTGATAAATATGCTGAACCTGCAGAAAACGATCCATCTGTTATTTCTCTAATTAATTATTGGTTGAATATGCCTAGTTAGAATCTGCGTGTTTTTGTTACATCGTCTATATGAGCACAATTGTCTGTCAATTAGTTATTGTGCAATTCCACACACATTTATCTCTATTATCTGCGTCAGGAACCTCATCCACACATCACAATCCTCATGGCCCGCATTTCATTACGAAAAATTATACATATACATACCGACTGTAATTAAATATTTCTATACAATGATAAAAGCCCGTATTCTGAAACAAACAATGTTAATATGAATCTGAATGTACAAACATATGAATAATGAGACCCCAAAAGGAGGGCGTAAAAATTCTTATGGGGCGTAGGACAGAACGATGTTAGACTTCTTCTCATTTAAAATTATTCAGATATCACTATTTATAGCTTTATTTGCTTTGAAATTAGATTATATATCGTTAATTTATATTTTTATAATTTTGCAATTGATTTTTGTTATGTCCCCCGAAAACATTAAAATTGTTACTTTGTTCATAATATGAGCGGTTTCGGAGGAGCGCGAATATTAGAATAATTCTGGGAACGACTACATATTGTTACAAAACTGTTTTCTGAGTTGGCGAAATAAATATTTATTTACAATAATTAAAAACACAATAATAATGAATGCAACAACGAAAAGTCAGTTCTAACAATCAACACAAGTAAACAATAACTTATATACAATTAACTACACTAATATTTATTTTATCAGGTGTATTTATATCAGACGCACTATTTATATCACTGTATTTATAGTAGATTTATTTATTTTCGCACTATTCTTATCGCCCGTATTTGTAAACGCCCAGTACTTCACTGACTCGTTTATATACGCTGCGTGGCTGAAGCCCAGTGCTTCTCGCGTTCTCTAGAAACTTCGCGTAGTTACTCGTTGTTCAGCAAGCAGACACCGCTTCTCAGAATTCTTTCCTGACGTTTATATACAGGGTGATCCGTAACAATATAAAAAGAAGTAAACAAACGTAATAATTGTATAAATACAAGCTTCCAATATGAAAGTTAGTTAGTTAGTTATTGTATATTTTAGACGTTCGATAACTATGGTCATTAGCGTCTAATCCAATAGTCGGGCAAAAAGATATTACTAAAAGTTTTAGTATGCTACCAATAATATGACACTAAAACAAATATCTTTTTTCCCGACGACTTTTCAAATTAGATTAGACGCTAATGACCATAGTTATCGAACGTCTAAAATATACATTGTACATTAACTAACTAACTTTCATAATGGAAGCTTGTTTACTTATTTTTATAGGTAGTCGAGTTTTAGTTTTTTAACATTTATTTTATTTAATGAACGAATTTAGGTAATTTAAGGGAACCTAAAACAAGTACAAAAGTTCTAGTAAACAAGACGTTTGCAATCAATTTTTACTCCCCACCTCTACTATGGTAGGGAAGTAATGGATTTAGTCCGAAAAAAATATTTTGAGATTTTAACAGATCTTCACGTTTTGAGATCCTAGCAATCGTTTAAGATCATTTTCTGACTGATGTCTGTATGTGTGTGTGTGTGTGTATGTGATCAATTTTTCGCCTTCGATATCGTAAAAACGGAACAACATACGACCATGCCGATTGTTCTATTGTGTTTATCAGCCTTTAACTTAGATCTGATTAGATTTTGAGTCAAATCGGTTCACTGGATCCTGAGATATTCAAAAAAACGTTCTCTATGTCACGTATTAACATAGGTAAAAAAAATATAAATGAATTCTTGATGTTATAATATGAAAAAAATGTAAATATTTTTTTCTCTAAAATGTATAGTTTTCGAGAAAAAAAATATTTTACTAAACAAAGAAAATTGTACGTAAATCAAGGTAAGCATGATTTTTGCTATATTACTAGCCATCAGTAGATCACCAAACAAAAAAGAGGGCTATGCTTTTTTTCAAAGAATAAAAAAGAGTGTTTATTTTTTGCAAATATTTACTAGGTGGGAAGTATAGGACTGGTCATCAGTCGAATTTTTTATATAGCATAGTAATGAAAAACGTGACAGATATTACGTAAATTGTTGGAAAAGACATTTAAAATTTCTAAGTACTTGAGTTTTTGCAAAAATATTTTTACGTGTTTAAATAGATGCTTATAATTTTCTCGAACATTTTTAAGACTTTTTTATTATTAGAATATATCTCTATATTTAAATTCAGAAAAAAGTCTTTGAAGAGGAAATCGAAAAATCAAAGCATTTTTTCTAACAGAGTTTTAATAAAAAAACAACAAAAGATTTTTAAAAACAAATCGGAAATGACTGGATGTGGTGTTTTTGTTTACGTAGTGAAAAACGAATTCTTCTAAAATCGTATAAAAAATGAATCAAAGGTATTTTTATATAATGAATTTCTTTTTAGTTTCGCCTCATACTTTTTCTTTTAAAAGATATGAGGAAATATTCAATATCTTTAACAGAGGAGTTGAAAAACTAAGCTTTTATGTAATATATAAAAGAAAAATTGTACGGAAACAAGAAGTTTAAAGCTTTTATCGTGACTAAATAAGTCAATAACAACTCTATACTACATACTTATTCAACTAAGAAGCAGTATTTTTATTAATAGATCTATTTATTTATTTAAAAAACACTATCTATATAGTATATAAAAGTCAATGTGTGTATGTTTGTTGTTTATGGACACCTAAACCGTTCAACCGATTGCGATGAAACTTTGGTGAGTTGTTGTGCACACGCCGGGGAAGGTTTCTGAATTATAAAATTGTCCGGTTCGGCTTCGCCCGAGGCGAAACCACTAGATTACCGTGCATGGTGGAAGTACGTGTATATATGGCGGAGGGGCAGGTGTTTAATCTTTATTTATTAATATAATAAATTCTTAGTGCCCGAGAAAGTCCTAGCACCCGGGCGAAGCCGGGACCAAGTATTAGAAAAATTCATTTTAAACCTATGTAGAATAAATGATAAATTAGCTGTCGATTCGGGTATGAGTCCCGACGGTGACAGGTTTAAAATTATTTTTTCTAGTATACAGGGTGAGTTCGACCACCCGTATCAGTCGTTTTTTTCGAAAACGGTTAGTCGTAGAAAGTTGTGTCAAAAATTTGTATTATAAAAGCCCTAATAAAGAATCGAATGGTGATAATTTTTTTCCCCGGGAAGGTCGGCTTCCCTATTAGTTTGCTCCAGAATGTCCAGAACTCCGGAATTATAAATGTAACGATAGGTCGAAAGTGGTATTGTTGAAAAGATCTTTAAAAAATAAGCAAGTTTTGTAGGAAATTTTTTTTTATTACTGCCACCGCTGTTAAGTAATATTTGTTTGAAATTACTAAATTAAAATGTCATAATAACGAACTTTTTAAAAGTCCGCATTTAAAATCTAGTTACCTATCTATCGATCATTAAACACTGAAGAAGTACACTCACAGTATAACCAGAAGAGCTCAGTAGTATGTATTAAAGAGTAATTAATGGAAGACAGTTTGAACACTTGTGACAATGTCTAAGGTTGCTAGATTTTTAATGCCGACTTCGATCGTTATTATGAAATTTTGATTTAATAATTTCAAACGATTGTTACTTAAGAGGGGTGGCAGTAATTAAATAATTTTTCCTACAAAACTTTCCTATTTTTTAAAGAGCTTATCAACAGCACCCCTTTCTATCTATCGTGCTTTCTAAAATTCCGGAGTTTTGAACATATAATAATTTAGATTTATACTTATAGAAATTTACAGGGGTGGCAGTAATAAAAAAAATTTTCCTACAAAACTTGCTTATTTCTTAAAGATCTTTTTAACAATACCATTTTCGACCTATCGTTACATTTATAATTCCGGAGTTCTGGACATTCTGGAGCAAACTAATAGGGAAGCCGACCTTCCCGGGAAAAAAAATTATCACCATTCGATTCTTTATTAGGGCTTTTATAATACAAATTTTTGACACAACTCTCTACGACTAACCGTTTTCGAAAAAAACGACTGATACGGGTGGTCGAACTCACACTAGCTACTCGATTTGTCGGGTACCGGTCGTCATTTTGAAATGAAATAATGTACTACAGACCTGAGTATTCAGTATGAATATTTTAGGCCACCGCTAAATAATATATCGTACATAATTTACATACACAAAATGCTTTCACGATATTTTTTGTTCCGAACGTTGATTTAACCTGAGGAAAAAAAAACTTTTTACTTGTAACTATAGAATTTGTTTAACAATATTACATGATAATTGTACTATTTTGCAGTATAAAATATTAAAATTAACACTACTGGTCAATTTTTGTTATTTTCTAACAAGTTACAAAATATTAATTATTTACTCAATTTTTGTAATTATTATGCTTGCGTTCGCAGATTTAACTCAGCCCTAAGTGGAATTTCTTAATAATGCCCAAATACATCCTTTCGATACACTACACATAAAATACCAAATTATAAAATAACTCTAATAAAATATACTTTATGCGAAAGCAGTGACCCAGAAATTATTTTTGTAAACACATATTTGAAATAATCATTTCGTATCTCTATAGACTGCTACTTAAAATATTATATTATACCGCACGCGTACAATAATGCAATATTTTATTCCATACGGCAATATAGCTAGGCGTGCGTAAAATATAGACTGTGACGACAGCGTACAACGTGTACAATAATACAATATTTTATGTGATACGACAGTATAGATAGCGTGCGTTGCTATGGTAATGAACTAAATAAATATTGTATCATAATTATGTAGTGCTGTCAGTGAATTTACGGTGTTTGAAATTATTTCAATAAAGCTCTTAAGTTGAATGTTGTACATTTCAAATATGTGTTAGAAAAAATAATGTATACAACTCGTAAAATTAAGTATAAGACGCCCGGTGTGTTGGCACTCTCGCCTGCGGCTCGCGTGCCGACTTCACCCCTCGTATCTTACACTTAATTGTACTAGTTATATAAACTACTATTATAAATTCTAAAATTCATTTTATGACATTACTAGGTAACTATATTAAAATATAGGAAAGCTCTGCAAACATTTTAGTAGAGCTCTATTGCTACAGTCAGACAAAAATTCAATTGTTTTGTGGTCTTTGATGGTGGGCCTATCTTGAATAAAGTAAATCTAATCAAGAAAGGGTTCCGAATACATTGAAAAATTACAAGAGTTATTTTTAAAATCCCCATGCATGATGTGAACTAAATTATCCAATGCAAAATTTAGAAATGGTTTAAACTGTAACTGAATTTACATGTTTAGTGAGATAATTAAGTTAGTAGTGTGAGAACATTTATTATGTAGTAAAACTTTAAATCACTATCCGTATTTTGTAATTAAGTATCGTCTTCAAAATAACGTATTGTACGTGTGCTAACTACAATATTATTAGTATTACATTTTTTTTTTTTTTATTTAAAGGAAAAGATTACAGAAACAAAATCATACAAAAAAAAAGGAAGAAATAATATAAGAAAAAAAGGAAGAGGAAGATACCGTGCATCGACTGTAAAGTCATGAGCACTGGGTACAGTAGTAGCATTATATTATTGTATGTATTGGTATGAATATTCAGGTAAGTATATGTAAATTATTTTTCATTTTTGTTTTTGGTTTTTAGATCACTGCTGATAAAACGTAAGTATTATAATTTATTAGTTAAGTTAGTTGCTTTTAGGAAAGCAATGAGTTAGTATTACATTTTTAAATCAACTAATAAAAATATTTTTTGTAACAGATATCTGAAATGTGCAACATTTCGTGCCTCTAGTCGGCTGCTTAAAATAATATTTAAGTATATCGGACGCGTACAATAATGCAATATTTTTTGCCATACGGGAGTATAGCAAGGCGTGCGTAAAATATAGATTATGATGTCAGCGTACAATAATGCAATATTTTTTGCCATACGGGAGTATAGCAAGGCGTGCGTAAAATATAGATTATGATGTCAGCGTACAATAATGCAATATTTTATGCCATACGGCATCAATTCATTGGTACATTTCAAATATGTGTTACAAAAAATAAGGTATAGGTACCTACATCTCGTAAAATTAAGTATAAGACGCTCGGTGTGTTGGCACTCTCGCCTGAGGCTCGCGTACCAAACTCACACCTCGCGTCTAGACGTCATTGTACTAGATGTATAATAAAATATAGGACATTTTATTCCTATATCAGATTGCAGAAGTAAAATTATTAACAAGATAGTCAAATATCAAGATAAATATATTATTAATAATCGGTACCTGCAACTTTATTTGTACAGAGAAGGTTCCTTACTTTTAAGCTACCTAGCTAGCGACATCGGGCGGAAGATTCACGAAGCTTATTGTTTATTTAATCTTCATGAAAATCGGGCAGACAGGCCCGCACAAAATTTATGGAAACTCTAGTTTGCGGATATTGGATTACTTACTAAAGGGTGTACAATGCATATAATTATTTGTCTGTCTATAAAATTTAGTGTGGACGTTGGATTGGTAAATTGAAATTAAGAAAAATGTAATCATTTTAATACCGTATTTGCCTATTAAATAACATAATAACAAAAAACTCGGGTCGCAGTGCCAAACCCTGCCGACAATATAGTGTATTTGCTAATACAGGCCTTGTGGCTTTATTATGTGAACTTAAGTTTGTTTTCGGAAAAAAATAAAAAATTTAACCCCTTAATACATCCCTTAAAATAATATTTTTTTTTCTTAATTTTAATATTATTATCAATGCAACTTCTGTACAAAATTAAATACACCCTTCAGTAAGTAAATCACTATCCTCAAACCAGTCTTTCATAAAATTTATAAGTCCGGTCCTGCCGGGCCGATTTTATTAAAATTTTAGTAACACATTTTAATCGTTACCAAAGGGTTAAATTTCAATTTTGAAACAATTCTGAGAACTTTTTCGGTATTTTTGGGCCCAAAAACATTTTTCAACCCCTAAAACCCACCCTTAAAATAATTCGATCGGGCCCATTTTAAATAGGTTCCGTGCGGTGATAGATTGCAACGTGTGTACCAAATTTAGTTAAAATCGATTGAGTCTTTCGAGAGTTATCGTGCTAACATATATATATATATATATTTCCAAAAATGGTGCCAAATTGTTCAGGAGGCTATGAAACGTCGAGAAATTTTGGTCCGACCCCTAGGTCCCGCCATCCGACCGACGCCAATAGTGTATATGTGCCATATGGCAAATACACTAATAACATGAATAGAACACAATATCACACCATCAGAAATCGTTCTCATGAATAATTAACGTTGTAGTTATGCTTTGGATATATTAATGAAAAACAAACAGTTAACAATAGTAATTTGGTTATATTAAATTTAAATACAACTTTATTTTGAAACACACGATTCGTTTTTGTACGGTAGAGTGATTAGTACGCTGGGCTTTTTTCGTCACGCCGAATGAAAATTTAAAACGAATATCATGTCCGGTATTTTTATATTCCGGGATCAGAATAAATTGCGATAGTCATCGGACTGTGTCTAATTGAATAGAGCTTCAGATCCGTTTCGCATTCAGATAATATCCGATTTGTATTGTTCGGACGCGAAAACGGTTTAAAATCAACAAACATGGAGTTTTGAATGAACTGTCATAATACAAAATACCTATACCTATAATACCTCATAGATATATTATCATGTTTAGCTGTTATGGATAACAATCGAATATACCTAGCTGAAGGAATCACTACAAACCAGTGTTTTCTAAACGTTTTCGCCTAAAGAACCCTTAAAAAATTATAATTTAAAAAAACTAAAAAACACGCTTTAATGAACTAAAAAGTAAAAAATAATTAATTTTATTGTAAAAAAGCGTGGGGTAGTATGAAAATATGATACAAAGCACCCTACGCTTTTTTACAATAAAATTAATTATTTTTTACTTTTTAGTTCATTAAAGCGTGTTTTTTAGTTTTTTTAAATTATAATTTATTTTTGCTTTTTAGTCCTGGAGATCCTGGTCAGGATAATGGGACAGACTTATGGAATTATTGTATTGTCGTCGGTCCTTGATAAGATGACAAAGTTTAAACTAAATCTGACCGTTCAAAGTTGGTTAAAATCAAGTTCAAAGAAGTCGGTTACAAACTGACAAACAAGCAAGCAAGCAAGCACGCAAACATACAAGTGAAGCTAATATAAGCGTGTTAAAAAGAGATTTGTAAAATTGTCGCGAATCCCATTTAATATAAAACTGTGTATACCATTTTTAAGTGTAAATGACAAGTTACAACATTTAGATTTTCACTTCTGTGGGGTGTGGTCTGTAGTATAAACAGCATATCATATGTATAGCTTTGCCTACTTACAAACCTGCGATCCTACTATATAGAATCACTGTTTGCCGGACGGCGTTTATATAATTCGCTAGTTCCGAAAAGATACAAATTGTCAATATACAAATATTTTACAATAAATTTGACATAGATACTATCGAGTGAAAGATCTATTAAATATTTTTAGCTCTCTTTTAAATTTATTGATGCATGGTCAAAATTTGTCCATAACCTGTATAATATACGGAATAAATACATTATTTTGTACATACATTATTACAGCCTGGAACGTTTATCTTCTCAATAAATAACTGGACACAATAATGACCACGGAAATGATATTGGTAATTACTGGTTATACAATAATAACTCAAAGTACTGTTTTTATATCGGAATATCAGGTTTGTTGTCATTTTTTTAAACCCTTCAATTTCTTCTGTATTTGTATTGCTTCATTGCAAATCACACAATAGCCGATAATTACTAGCAGGATAATATGCACATTTAAAAATTAAAGAAAAAATCTATAACGCGGCGTTTTGCAATTTGATGGATAGAAAGCAGTAATATATTCTAAATTTTAAAGTGAATCTAAAATTTTAACAGCTGTTAGATATTACTACTTTCTATAAGATATTCAAATTTGGTCAAATTCCTAAGGAAAGTGTTTCATGGGTAAACTACAACGTTAACGCGTTATGAAATACCCGTGGCGACATCTATTGGTGAATAGCAGGAATGTTGTTGTTTACGACATAACTAAATGGGTTTTGTATGTGGACAATGTTCAAATACATATTCTTCAAGACAAGTTCACAAAATAAGAATGAAAACTTCAGATAAGGCTTGTAATCTAATTCTTTCTCTAAAAGTCGATCAATTTTTTGACATTTCAAATATCATCATTACTTGAGATATTAGGATGTTCAAAAATTATACAATAACAGTGTTCCTGAGAAATTGAAAAAGAAAGATAAATTTTAATTAAGGTTTATAGAAAGAATTAGATTACAAGCCTTATCTGAAGTTTTCATTATGTAATTTTGTGAAAATTAATGCCTGTCTTGAAGAATATGTGTTTGAACATTCTCCATACACAAAAACCCATTTTTAATCGCTATCAACTATCCATATTAGTATACAGAGTTCACTAGTTAGTTGTTACGTTCGTTTAGATGTGTGTGTGTTTAAACGACATCAAGATAGGGTATTTGACCAATCAGAATGGACCCTGACTGCAGGGCCTAGTCGCTTATGTATAGATACTATGTACTTATATATGCATATATTTAGTAAATCATTACTGGATGAGACGTTCTACATGATTACTACACAAGGAATCGTCGGCGAGGTGAGGTATAGTGTGTGACGACGAGGTGAGGCGCCGTGTTGTCGAGTCACGTGGGCTTATAATTCACAGTCATCTGTGTCGATGCCGCCACCGGCGTACATTGAATGTACCTAGTACAAACTTTACACTGTGTAACAGCAAACAAGTACAAGTCATCATGGTTACAGGTATATACTAATATACATTGAAATAGAGTCCTTCACAGTCTTTTTAAAAATTCGAAGAATCTTTTTACTTTAAAAACTAACGATATGATTAGTTCAAGGTCGACTTATCCATTAGGTACAGTGTTCACGAAATCTTTTTATTAGGTATTGAAAAGATAAACTAAATATGTCATAAAGGAAGGAAAAATTCTAAATATATATAATATTTTTGTGGTAAAAATTTGCAAACATTTTTAATTCCATTTCTAAACATCAATTAGTTTAAAGTCTTTATGGTTTCCGGGCTTGTAGGCCGTGGTCCGGTGGTATTTCTACCTGACGTTTCGTCTACAACTACGGTAGACATTCTCAAAGGCGATGTGACAGCGGTCGAAGTGTCCTCCTTGGCGGCTCACAGGTCAGTGTGTCAGTGACTGGTGTCCTCCCTTCTTTTATGCCACCAGTTACTGACACACTGACCTGTGAGCCGCCAAGGAGGACACTTCGACCGCTGCCACATCGCCTTTGAGAATGTCTACTGCAGTTGTAGATGAAACGTCAGGTAGAAATACCACCGGACCACGGCCTACAAGCCCGGAAACCATGAAGACTTGGAACAATGCCGGCCGTGAAAGCTTGCACACCTGAATCAATTAGTTTAATTCAAAATTGGTGTACGTGCAATATTCAGAAAGCTACATACGGAGCGTCTTATGTTGGCGTGTTTATATAGGAATCACGAAAATGCTCAAACATCCATACAGTACCTAACTGATATGTTGCGGGAAAAAATAGGTAATGTTTTAAGTTTATCCAAACATTTCTATTGTTTAATAATTCATAATAAGTTTATTGTCATTCGTATAAGTAGATAGTAGTAGATGGTGGGAGTCAAAAAAATTCTTGTACATTATAGAAACATTTTTCTATCAACATTCTTTTAAATGTTTAGTATCTAAATCTCTAATTTCATTAGGCAATTTATTAAAGAATTTTATACCATAATAATTTGGTCTGTACGTGGTCTTAGCAAATCTGCGTAAAGGCAAAGACAGGATCATTACGCTTATTTCTGGTATCATGGCTATGAACCATCGAATGGTCACTAAAATTGTTAACATTATTTTTTATAATTTTTTTAAAATTTATTTCTACCTATTAACATTTATGTTCTATTGTCCATTTTTTAAATTAATATAATAATGGCCGTTTTCTCATTGAATTGATACCTTGGCTTGTTACGATACCTGCCCTGTTATATCAAAAATGATCTCCTGAAATGACATTTTTGTGCCATTAGAGCCGATAGCAGCACGTTGTATGACGCAACAATGTATTAAAATATAACAAGCTGCCAAATATAACGCGGTGTTAGCTATCAGGAACGCATCTATCCTGTACCAGAAAACGACCGTAAAAAGAGAAAACTAATTATTATCAGGAGAGTAGGTCGTTCACAAATACAAAATAATATTAGTTCATTGGCGATGAGTTTAGAAATATTTAACTTCAGACAAATAAGTAATACTGTCGTTCTCATTAAAGCACTTCAAAGTTAAGTGGTGCTCTACTTTCATATACACTGTCGTTCAAAAGTTAGCACGGCGAAACTTTTGATGCGCACTGGCTTAGGCATGAAAAAAGAGCAATAACTAAATTTTAACAATTACGAGAGACTGAACATAAAAAAGCTTAGCAATTTATTCAAAAATAACATTATAATTAATTTCATCAATCTATTGACAATTTATTGACGTGGTGTAAGAAACGGGTTTATATTTTCGAGTAATATTTATTAATTAAATTTAAAATGTATATATTAACAGATTTATAATTTCACTGCTAAAATATGGAAAAAATGTAATAATAATTAAACCACAATTATTTATTGTTTAAAATTTACAGATATTCATTACAGAAATATTGAAACTAAGAAAATTATTTATATGGTGGAAGTAAAGGTAAAACTAAGAAACGTAAAAACACTTACTAAATAATTTACAATATCCTATCCTTTTTAGAAAAAATTGTTTCAATAAAGTTGAAAGTAAAACGTCTTTTCCTTAGAGCAATTTTTTTAAGAAGCGCAGCAACTAGTCCATACGCGCCGAAAGGTGTGATCCCAGCAATTTGATACCACGACAACTGATCCCAACGACATTTGATCCCAACGACAATTGATCCCACGACATTTGATCCCAAAAAATTGTCTATAAACTAACAGAGCCTGATAAGTAATAAAGTTATTAAATTTTATTAATTTAATGAAATAATTTAATCGAGGGAAATTTGTTTGAATTAAATTTGTAGACATTATGATATATTTGTAATTACATTGATATTCGAATTCTAACGAATGTAATAGTAAATATAATGTGTTTATGAGTTAATAATCCTTTAAAGATTATGTAAAGATCAAGTTGAATAATTCACTTTTATTTATCATTTCCTGGGATACGTCGTAATTTTGTCAAATATCGTATTTTTTAAATTTTGTTGAAAAATTACCTATTGTACATAGAAACTTCGAAACATCAGATGTGCAGTCAATTTGGTCTTTCGTGCTTTTCACATTATAACGAATTGTTAAATATGCCATTAAAGTTTATGAAAAGTCAGCGTGATAATTTGTTATTAATTCATAAAATACAATATTTGACAAAATTACGACGTATCCCGGGCAATGATAAATAAAAGTGAATTATTCAACTTGATCATTACATAATCTCTAAAGGATTATTAAATAATAAACACATTATACTATTGTAATTGTATTTTAAAGACCACCAACAGCTAAGGTTATTTGGGCCTAGCACCAATTCATATTTTCAATTCATTATTATTTTTTTTTTTTTTAATAATAAATTGAAAATCCAATTGACACTTTTACCAGCTCTCGGGCTAGAACTCGGGAACTGGGGACTTGTAATAGAGGAACCATAGCAACGCCATGTAAACAACAGCGTCGCTACACTCTCGACTATTCTCAAGCCCCATTATACTATTACATTCGTTAGAATTCTAATAACAATGTAATTACAAATATATCATAACGTCTACAAATTTAATTCAAACAAATTTCCCGACAAAGGGAATAATCGATTAAATTATTTCATTAAATTAATAAAATTTAATAACTTTATTACTTATCAGACGCTATTAGTTTATAGACAATTTTTTGGGATCAAATGTCCTGGGATCAATTGTCGTTGGGATCAATTGTCGTGGGATCAAATGTCGTGGTATCAAATTGCTGGGATCAAATGTCATGGAACCGCGCCGAAATATGATTATAAATTTTAGTTAATCAGCTATGTTAATTGCAGCATTAAAAGGTAAGTAAAGTTTGTTAAATATTTTATGGTGTAATTTTGTACACAATAATTTAATTAGTAAATTATGTTTTCAGGTTTTAGCAGTTTATAAAAAATTATTTTTAATGGTTTAAATCTAATAACAAATTTTTCAGATAACATGCAATCTTTATAACTGTAATAATTTTGATTTGAATGAAAACAAGAACAATCTCTACAGATTTATAAGATGATAACAGGTCTCTAGACAGTCGCAAAGCAGTAAGTTCCCTGCAAACGAACAGCCAGCTTCAATTCAAGGAATCCGTACAACGTTTTCTGATGTTACTAATTTAACAGTACAAGTTATAATTAAAGTTTTCCGTGCGATTACCATACGTAACGAGTGTGCAGCATAAAACACAACATACACGTGAATATTTTACTTAACGACCTTTTTAACAGGGCCGGGAAAATACTTAAATACCTTTATAATTATCGCATTTACATACCAAAAGCTAGTGGCGTCATTATCCAATTTTCTTTCGGGGGTTATCGTTTACTCTGTTGAATATTTGATAACTGATACAGAATAGTCTAGCCGTCAGACCATGAGGAGCGATCGAGAGTTAGTGACAATTTTTTGGTGTTATTTATTCTAGGCCTTTTTTTGTGAAGATGTTGAGAGAGGCATATTAAAGTGCCTTGAGTAAGGGATTTTGCTAGATAGCGGTATGGGAGGGATGCAGACCGCCCCCAAGATGTAACAAAAAAAATGGTCACAATTATTATTGCTTCAAGGCTGAAATTGTTTGTATAGCTTGTCGGTGACCCAAGGTTGTCCATTATGATATTTGCAGTTCGATTGGTCAGTATTAAAGGGGTGGCAGATCACCCTAAACGTGTCATATACCCGACGGGAATTTATTTTGTTAGTTCAAATTTTAATATGTTGTTATGGCGACTGTTTTAAGTGTATATTTCAATTTGCAAAACAAAATGTTGGTATTAACCCCCTTGCAGAACAATATAAACACCTAGACGAGCAAGTTTCCCTCTAAGAGAGGGGGTTCATACCGATATTTTGTTCTGCAAATTGAAATATATGCTTAAAACAGTCGCCGTAACAGCATATTAAAATTTGAACCTTGAACTAATAATATAAATTTCGTCGGGTACATGACATGTTTAGGGTGATTTTGAAGCAAAAAAATATATTGACAGAATATTTGATGAATAAAAAAAACAAAAATATTTCGATCCGAAACCCGGGATCGAACCAAGGACCTTTAGATCTTCAGTCGAACGCTCTACCAACTGAGCCAGTCAGCCGATGATGTTAGACGCTCTATAGTACAGTATAGAAGTAACGACCGGAGTCAGTGTTGCAGTAAAATAAAAAACAATAATTTATCAAAATTAATTGATTATTTAATTTTAATTATAATTTACCAGGATTCATGTTACAACAATACACGCAATCTGTGAAAATTTCAACTAGCCACCTCTTACCGTTTGTGAGATAGAGCTTTGTGACCGGACAGACAAACAGACATCATAGGCTCAGTACTAAAGTTCCATTTGGAGGTAAGGAACCCTAAAAAAATATGTGTGAGAACCCACGTTGTCGGCGCCTATGGTAACACCATTAGTAAGATATTGTTTCTTTAAATAAATTACGAACAAAAGTCGAATTTTAATCATAACTCATTTTATTGGATGAATGTAGATTTAATGTATACCTGCTAGTCACAAACATTCCAAAACACGGACGTTTAATAATAGATATTCTGCATAATAATCTAAAACGTAAACAACGAAATATTTTGTACTCAGAAGATACTTCATAAACTACCAATAATACCAGGGGTAGAAAATATCCTGATATTTATACAAGGTGTCCCACGCCATGACTACCATACCCTGGGACTGTGTTGCTGGGGTGATTTCAAGTCAAAAATGTCTAATGAACATATACCCGGAATGCTATCCTAACTGAGCTAGAAGCATTTGAAATTTTAGATAAGTAGTAGTAGGAATTCCCTACTAATTTAAAAACCATTTAAGAAGAAATCGCTTTATTGAATTAGTTGCTCAAAATGTTCACCCAGTTACTGTATACATAGTCTAGCTTTCTTAGAATTGAAGTGCTAGCTCTGCGAAGAGTCTCAGGAAATAAATACTAATGGTGATTCACAGCCACCTGGTCTTTATAATAATAACAAAACCAACAGCCGAACCTAATACCTGCATTAGTGGGCTTACTTATTTAAAATTTCAAATGCTTCTAGCTCAGTTAGGATAGCGTTCCGGGTATATGTTCATTAGACATTTTTGACTTGAAATCACCCCAGCAACACAGTCCCAGGCTATGGCAGTCATGTCGTGGGACATCGAATATTTTGATGATATTTATTAATTTATATTCGTGTCCATCGTGATTATAATAAAATTAAGAAAAATCGCAGGATAGTGGACAAAATATTTGATTTATTAAATGTACAACGTTTCGTCTACAGATTTAGACTTTTTCAAGTACATACATAAAAAAATATATATAAATATTGTTATTTTTTATGTATGTAATTGAAAAAGTTTAAATCTATAGACGAAATGTTGTACATTTAATAAATCAAATATTTTGTCCACTATCCTGCGATTTTTCTTAATTTTATTATAATTTATTAATACATTCATTTTTTTTACAAATAAATTTGCACTCAAGGAAAAATGCGCGATACATTTCAATATATAGTTCAATAAAAATTTGATTGCGACACAGTAAGTTGAAACACCTGTACACGTTTATAAATTAGCACATCAAAATTTGTTTCAAGCTAGACATCACACTGACAAGTGGAAATATATGGGTTGACCAATTTTTAAAATATTGTTTTTTCAACATGATATTGTATACTGTCAAAAAATAGTTCAAATTAATTAATATGTGTCATTATAAATTAATAGATGTATACGGCTGAATTGCAATTGAGAATTTTCGTTGGAAAGCAGCCAAGTATGTAATTGATTCGAAACATATTAGAAAAAATCATTTTACCAACCATAGTCACAGTCAGGATTCTAACCTGAACCCTTCAACTTTAGCGGCAGAATGAGCTTACATTGAAAAAAATCATTCAAAAGAGAATGCAAGAAATATATTCTGTCTCGTACAGGTTAAAAGAGTTCATTATGTTTTACTATGTCATTTTTACTGAGTACTATTTTAATATGTTGTTTTATCCGTATTGGTGTTTTTAATATGTTTGTAACGATAGCCTCCAGCATCGTCACTAGTGTGGACGGTGTTAAGTGAACGCGGTACTACTGTGTGTTAATAGTGTATAACCAGTCATGAAATAAACCGTTCTGTTTTAAATTCGTGAAAAGACGCGATTTAATATAATGTGCTACGCACACCGATAATAAAAATGTGTTTTGTGAACAGTTTTAATTTAGCTCTCGCTAGAGCAATGATACTGTAAATATTGACCTGTGTTGAATACCAGTGACTGATTTGAGAAACGCCTCACGTTCTCCACAGGTAGTATAGCCTTAGTCAGCCGGTGTTGGGGGTTGATTTACTCCCGGCCTGTTGCAGGTCACCGTTTGAGTCCGTCACAGCCTGACTAACCGTTCCCCTATTACCCGTACCCCCTGGCGATCGTTGCGGCACCAGTGCGTTGTGCTATCGCCAGGTGTCCTACCGCTGTTTCCCCCACCGTTTCAGATAAGGGGTACGCCCCTCCGGTATAATGCCGTTGTATATATTTTCCTGTTGTTAAACAGAGTTTTGAGTTTGTATCGAGTCATTACCGTTGCTCCGTAAAGTAGGGATTTAGTTTATATAGAGTCGTTTGGATACTACGGTATCATTTGAAATATATGTACATATTATTCTGTCTTACTTTTCGTAAAGGGTACTTTTTATTTTTATCTTCGTTTCTAAATAAATATTATTATAGAAAATACGCTGGTTATTCATTTCATATACAGTATTCCGTTTCCACTGGCTTCGTACCCTGGATTCCGGCGAGCTATCCGCCCGACGCAAACCAGTGGACCTCTGCGACACATGTGCGCGAACACCTAAAAAGCCACGACGTTGCATGTTAATTTTAAAAAGTTTTAAGCTAATATTTTAAAATGTTTTTTAAAATGATATTTTTTATTATATTAATCGCTATCTGTATACTTGTATTATTTTTTTATTATTGTCAATTGTTAGTAGAGGGCGGACGAGATAGCCACTTTGGCTTGTCCGAACCCTAATAAAGGAATTTATTATTATTATTATTATTACATTGGAAAAAATCATTTTACCAACCATAGTCACAGTCAGGATTCTAACCTGAACCTTTCCACTTTCGCGGCAGAATGAGCTTACATTGGAAAAAATCATTTTACCGACCATAGTCACAGTCAGGATTCTAACCTGAACCTTTCCACTTTCGCGGCGGAATGAACTTACATTGGAAAAAATCATTTTACCAACCATAGTCACAATCAGGATTCTAACCTGAACCATTCCACTTTCGCGGCGGAATGAGCTTTCATGACTACTAATACTAATATCGTACGAATATTCAGTCGATCAACACGTGTCAAATACCTATTGACCACCAGTGATAAAATTTGGATCCTTACGTTCGTCTTCATACTGATCAGGGTTCAAATTACATTACCAAAACCACGGAAACAAAATTATTTTTTTTTTTTTTTGTTAATAAAAAAAAAAAAAAAAATTATATACTTTCGGCGATTTCGGGTTAAAAGCGTTTAGGGTTATGGCAATAAAGTTTCACTTGCACAGTGGTTTCATAAAACCGCACCCTTGTTTTTTCTTAATTATTACTTAGTTATTTTGTAGTCTACTGTATAAATTTAACGTCACCAAACATAATTCCGATTTTCAGCACTGAAAATATACATTATTATTTGATTTTTTTTACTACCTGATTATGTCTTTTCGAGGACCAAATCCAGGTGTAATTTTGATAAATTTGGGAGGATTTTGTTATTAGGTATTAGGTATTATGAAAACAAAACAAAAATTCATGCACTATGTATGTTTTATTGTAGCTATATTGTCGCTTATACAGGTATAGATAAGTAGCAGTCTCACTTACGGAGGTCCATGAGGGAAAAACGACTTCTCTCTTACAGAGGTTTCTGTTTCTCGCTAATAGAGGTTTTGGGAGCTTAAAATGACGGGTCCTGCCTATTACTCTCACTTATAGAGTTTTCTCACTTATCCAGTTCTCACTTACCCAGGTTGGACTGTGTCTGTATATATTTCATCTTAAAATACATTCTGTCATGCGGAAGATACTCAACGCATTCCCTATTCATACACTATTTGGACAACCCCAAGACACTGTATCAGTGGCAATATTCTACTTATCTCGAAAATCTTAATTAGAAATTACACACAACTGGCGCTAAATTCGATCAAAGTCATTCAAGTGTCAATTGTGTTAATATTACGCAGGTCTTAAAACTTCAAATGCAATATCGTTACAAGATTGTGTAATATATAGGTATATAGGGAGTATACGGATGGAGTGCGCGGTGGGGTGCGGCGGCTCATGCGGTTGAGGTGTTTCAAAACTTTACAAACGAACAAATTAAAAGTTAATTTCAGAAATTCATGTACGAGTACAAAATACAAACGCCGCGCAGGCATACGTACCTACGTAGCAAGAAAATGTATAGTACAGTCCCTTATTTAAATAAAAATTCGATTTTAATGAAAACAAAAATCAAGTTCAGAATGTTTTAAAACGTCTAAATTTTATGGTTCTAACCCTAGGTCTCACCCGGTCACACCATATATTTACCCAAAAAATAAAAAAAACAAGTCGTGAGGTGGGTCGTTTATTAGAACTAAAGTGCGACCCTTGAGGTCCACACGACGAGCTTCCCAGTTTGATAAATATTTAATAATAATAATTAAATTAGATATTACACAGAAAAGTAATCATTTTAATCATTAAAACATAATTATTATTTATTTTTAACAATAATTAAAAAAAAGAAAAACGGCTTAACCGATTTTTATAAAATTTATGTCGGATCAAAATGACGTTAACACGCCTCGATTGACACCCTTACGAAGTCGATATAATTTTTTATTCGCGAGATATTGTGTAAAATCTACTTTTTTGGAGTCTATTTGGTTAAGAAAAAAGAATGCCTGAACCGATTTTGAAAAAATTTCTTTCTATCTATACGTTAATACGCGTCGATTAGCATCCTAACGTAGTCGATATCATTTTTCATTCTCAAGATTTCGTCTTAGAAAGAAATGGACACATACGTACGTACATATACATACACACACACACACAGACATCTTTCTAAAAATAGTGTAAAAATAGTGTTGAAACATAATAATTTATTATACATTTTGATTTCGATTTTCGGACCCATTACAATAACTTCCAATGGGAAGTTAACAAACAATATTATACATAGTTGTTAAATTATTTTTTTTCAATAGTTTAAAAATAAAAGTTATTTTTTATTGCGCCTTGTATAAGTGACAGCTACATATTAAACTGGAAACAAACTTCAACTAATAAATTATTAATAATTTAATCCCAAAGGCACAAAACAACAGACATTATAAATGTAATATTACAATATCAAATGACAACAACAGTGTATTACTATTAATATGGAGAGCATAAATAATTAGTGACAAGTCGAACAAATTAATAATAATTGTGACAACAATAGAATATGTAGACAACTAGAGACAAGGAATAGAAACTTGAAATGCCGATCGGCAAATAGACAGTTCCGTGCGAACAAGCATAATAATATTATACCGGGGGTAGACAGGGAGCGCAACAGGCGGGCGAATGAAAGATACCAGCTAACGTCAACGTATATTATCACACCAGTGTTGCCAATGTGTGGGGTAATTGTCGTTTCGTAGGGAAATCAATAATAATTAATATCTATATAAAACAGAAATGAGATCTCTGTCTGTATAATTTCGATTTCTGGCGGGTTTTTAAGTATTTTTAACCGACTTCAAAAAAAGAAGGTGGTTGTCAATTCGGTTGTATTTTTTTTATATTTGTTACCTCAGAACTCCGTCATTTATAAACTGATTTGGAAATTTTTTTTTTATTTGAAAGGAGAGGTATACTTTAAGATTGGTTTCATAGAAATTTCATCAAAATCGGTTCAGTAGTTCGGCTGATTATAATAAAAGTTAGTAACGGCGTGTGATTCCTTAAGGTAAATGTCACTTTTTGACATATCAGACAGCGTAAGAAAGTCGGTTTAATAAAAGTGAGTAACGGCGTATGATTCTTTTAAGGTAAATGTCACTTTTTGACACTAAAGAGTAAAAAATAAAAACTTTTTAACAAAAAAAAAACCTCCTTCAAAAAACTACTAAAAAGAGGAAAATAATGAAATTTTGAGGTCTGTGCCAATTTAATAAAATATGAAGTTGGTTAAAAAGAAGATATTAATCACTATACTATACTTTTTAACCGACTTCATATTTTATTAAATTAGCACAGACCTCAAAATTTCATTATTTTCCTCTTTTTAGTGGTTTTTTGAAGGAGTTTTTTTTTTGTTAAAAAGTTTTTTTCGTAACGCTAACTTTATGGATACCAGTACCTGAGTTAAGACGTTTTAAAAAAATGGAAAGATCCACTCATAATTGGTAACCTATTTAAATATTATTGCATGGTTTGTTTTTAATTAAAATGATAATGACTTCAGACTGTAAGGTCGATGACACACACAGCGGTTTGTGCCGAGGCGTTTTTCAATGGTGCAAAACACACACCGCGGCAAGAATTGTCTGCAGACCGCTTCGACACATCGTTTTTCACAAGAAACGCCTGATTGTCGCTGCTGTGTGTGTTATGTCGAGGCGGCTAGTCGGTGCAGAACTGCTGTGAAACCGCTGTGTGTGTCATCGCTCTATGTAAACGAGATTGGCAAGACGTGGCAACAGGTAGGTATAGCAGCACAGCTGAGAAACGAAGAGACATAATATGTTATCTAATATTGAAGTCTGTGT
The DNA here is from genome assembly GCA_039654895.1 of Mongoloraphidia duomilia. NCBI lineage: Eukaryota > Metazoa > Arthropoda > Insecta > Raphidioptera > Raphidiidae > Mongoloraphidia > Mongoloraphidia duomilia. Next base: position 41,465,337 of record CM077524.1, on the reverse strand, counting down.
ACTTACGTAATATAATATGTATGTTTATGTTGATCAATTTATCACACGTTTCAATGAATTTGTTCTGTATTTAAGGTGGATTCATAGCAGAAATATAAAGCTATTTGTACTATTAACACGTTTATACGTTCCAGGAGTCAATATACCTATAAAATATAAAATCGTAACTTTATCGGGAATTGTGTTTTTAACGAAATTTCAATTTAGATCTATTTACAGTACGTTTATAGAATGCCCAGCCTGAATTATAGTCATTTTCATAGTTTGTGTCAGGTAAATTCAAAACAACTGAGCCGATTTGGATCGCAATTACAATAGTGTTTATCAAGGTTAGTAGAGCATAGGTTGCCTCATTCCGATAGATAGTAGTGGGGGGATGACGTCACTCAGAATATACCATGCTTGCTCACTTCAATAGAAAAGATCAGACCATGGACGCTGCTAATTTTTGGAAATAAAAATCACAGTAACCATGGTAGTGTGATATGTTTTTTCAATACCTAATAGAAACATTATTCTTCTGAGTGAAAAAAATATGATAAGTTGTCAATTTTGCGATAGCTGTTAAGTGTTATGGTGTTTTGTGGTTATTTTTAATATTTTGTGAATATAAAAGATAAAATAATTAATTTATCAATTTGTTAGTTAATTCTATTCGTTTCTTAAATTTAAAAAAATAGGTATTTAACAAGATCTGCCATTTCTTGAGCATTATTTAATTTTTTGTTTGTTTATATTATAGATATTAAAACCTAAATTTTGTAATAAAAATAAAAATTCTCCTATTTTTTAACATCTATTCTTCTATTTATTTTCTCCTGCCAATTTTAAGAAAAAATCTGCACGAAGCACCTAATATAAATAAGCATAATCTTCAACAATTTTTGTACTTGATTTAAACTAAATTCTAGCTGACGTCATTCCCGCGCTTATGCTGATTGGTCAGATGGAATGAGGCAACCTGTACTCTAATAACCTTGAGTGTTTATAACTATTGGGATCTGTCAAATGGGCATATATGACACCTGGTGGTAAAAAATTTTACTCAAATAAGGAAAAAATATACATGCTAACACTGTAAATTTATCGTAAAATTGTTAATTACAAAAATAAAACAAATAAAATTAGGAAAAAATTTATAGAAAATGGAATCCACAATGTTTTCTAATATCATGGTATTAAACTATCAGTTTGCCCTGTAAAACTTACTTTACAGCAAATTATTTTCTAATGAATTGTGAAGGAACTGTATATTTATGAATTAAAAAAATATGTATTAATATTTTTTTATCTATGAAACCATAGCAACTATCGAAATTTTTCCCTTGACTCCGCCATGTTTTTAAAGCCAGTCCCATTTAACATATCCCAATATACCTACAGAAAACTAAGTATAATTATTACGGCCCTACACACGGAAGTTTTAAAAACCTTATTACTATTTTAATATTGCTTCTTTCTTTCAATTCTTAGCAATTTTTTGTCGTTTTTCAGCTGTAGTACGTATAGGCGTGTAACTGATAGTCCATTTACCTGTAGAGACTTTCATATGAAGAAGTCTTGCAGGTGTTTTGTAATAGAGAACAGACTTAATTTGGCAATTGAACACACACGGCGCCACGGTATAACTTTTCTATAAACCACAAAACAACTTTAGATTTTTAATGAAAAAACAAAAAGTCGACTTTTATGAAACCATCGAATACATAAACTCGCTGGCTTATATATAATAAAGAAGAGCTGATATTCTTCAGGCGCCAGCATAGAGCTGCCGGCCATGTTATATGGAAGTTAAAGACTATAAAATAACGTATTATCTTTATTATACTTGCTATAAGTTAGCATTTTATTATTTTTCCTGTGAGATTTTATGCAAAGAATACTTACAAACTAAAAGAATTTTCAAAGTAACTTTTCATGTGCATTTAATGAACCACAGCGCGGCAACGTTTGATTTATAAACTAACTATATAGAATAAAGACGAGTGTATTAAAATATCATTAGTTATGCTTAGCTAATATTGAACGATTATATCGTTCAATTTTCAGAGTTGAAAACCGTATTAAACTGTAATAATGCCACTTTTTCAATCACTGATCCGCAACGTAAAAAATCTTTAAGAGTTATGGAATAATACGATATTTAAAAAAAAGTTAGTTTCTGTGTCTTTAAATATGAACCAGGAGTGTGCCAGGTTGGGAACGAATGATCCTAATGTTATATCAACACGTAGAAGGCGTATGACTTGATAAGTGCGGGGAGATGCTGATCAACCATTTTAACATTGGAAATGTTTATGTTCGTATATGGGGGCAGAGTTACGAGTTTTCGTTCAAGGCCAAAAGACAACGGTGTCGCGATCAACTGAGGAGCAATCATGCAAAATTGAACAAGTGCAATTTTCTCGAAATGTGTTTTATATCACGTCTAGTTAATTGAGAGGTATTTGCGACGAAGATAACGGTGTCGCGATCAAGTGAGGAGCAATCATGCAAAATTGAACAAGTGCAATTTTTTCGAAATGTGTTTTATATCATGTCTAGTTAATTGAGAGGTATTTGCGACGATCTGCGGTGTTATTTTTGAGCAAATGTTAATAAATACTGTAGAAAAATCCATTTAAAAGTTAAGTAATCAAGCAAAAGTGAACGCATATATAACAGAAGAATAATAGGGTTATTCCTGACAAAACTAAACAGTGCATTGATAAATATTGTGTGTATAATAAACAGTTAATTATGTTTCATATATGCTGTTATCATTTCCAATGTCCTCGATGGTTGCAAGGATTGCGAAATCTATGAATTTTTTTAATCTGTTCTTTCGGAACTGGATCTTTAAGAACCTACTCTTTAAAAAAATAGTTCTGTAAGAACGTGTTGTGAAAGAACCTGTTCTTTAAGAACTGTTATTTACTATAAGCAACATAATTTTGAGAACTGCTAAAATTTAGTGACAAGGAAACCTACCGATTGACCTATAAAGTGATTCTGTAGTAACCAAATATAACCGTTGTGAACAATGCTATGAGTAGCCCATGTGTGCTGAACTAGCATAATTTTCAACCAAAAAAAAGTACTAAAATAATTAGTGTTATTGTTACTTGATCCCATACTTTCTGCCACCTAGTATCTAAATTGTTAAAATTGTGTTTTAAAGACCACCAACAGCTAAGATTATTTGGGCCTAGCACCAATTCATATTTTCAATTCATTATTTTTTTTTTAATAATAAATTGAAAATCCAATTGACACTTTTACCAGGTCTCGGGCTAGAAACCTAGTATCTATAGTTCATAGCAAGCACATATCTGACATGCCGAGCTGCAATACATACTTTATGTTTTCTTTCAAAAAGCTTATGTGTAAGATATACAGTAAAATCTCTTTTTTGCTTTCTGATGTAAGTGTATTTTATTATTTATCGCGCACTATGAGATTTTTTAACTCTCGTATCTAATTTATTCATCGTGCAGTTTTTGAAGAGTAAAGTGATATTACTGAATATTTTATAAATAAGAAAAATAAATAAGATTTTTAAACTAAACTTTATTTAAAATTTGAGCAGTTGTAAACGATTTTTTTATTCAATTTGAATAGAGTAGGTACGTTATTTATTTGTAATTTTATGCTATATTAACATCCTGAGGATACATAAACCTTAGACGAAACGTCGATGTTATTCAGGGACGGACTAGCGCATAAAAGCGGCGCGGGCGGTAATAAGAGGAAGCGAAGCGAGACGAGATGGCGAAAAATATTCCTGGAATTGAAACATAGTCAAATAATAACAACTAAGGCAGGAGGCAGGCTCTCGGCCGCGCGCAGCGCATAAATTAGGTACAAGCTAAACTAATTAGGTACAAGCTGAACTAATCATAGAAAAAAATTTTAATTTGCGCCAAAAAAACTGCTTGCTTTAATTTTCTACTCCGATCAGTGGCGAGCGGGGCCAAACTAGTCCGGCACATATGGGCGACGCCTTTTCGCCCCTGGGGCCCAGTCCCCTGATAATATTGTAATTAGAAATTTGACTATTAAATAGATTAATCTTTAACTATTTTCCTATCAACAAATTCCAAATTCAAGTTAATGACAATACAATATTTACAAATCAATACTTAAAATGTTTAAAGAAAGAATACCAGTTGAATTTGTGTAAGAATTTTTATTTATTGCTCTTTAAAGGAAACTGGAAAATCTATCAATCACACTTGTCATTTTTTTTAAGAACAAGTTTTAAATTCTAATATGGTTGACAAAAATTACAAAATATGTCAGTGGAAAAACGTTCCTTTTTTAAAGCAACCGACTGCATAGTACCGTTTCATATATTTTCAATAAATATTATTATATTTTAAATCTCGTACCAGAAGCTGGAAATTAGGAATTGAACTAGCCATGAAAACGACATCCTCAAGACTCAGTTCCGTTCTTTTTTGAAATCTACATTTTGAAGAAAACATCTTAATTTTTTTTATATTTTTATAATTAAAGGTCAAAAGAAAATAGTAAATGAATTTTCACAATACATTGCATGTAGGCAGATAATTTGACATAAAACATCTGAACGTCTCACGAGAGAGATAAAAAAGGAAGTGCGACAGGGAACACGTACTTGGTTGCCACACACTTAGCCGATATATTCCCACAGCCTTTTATCAACTTGTCTAGAGTGTGCTACTTCATTTTTCAAAATCTCACGTCATTTGTCAGTAAGTTGGTGTACGGAACATCGTAATGAGTTTGAAAACAAGAGACAGCCGTGACAGCTCCCAAACGCCGCCTCTAAACCGACAGCGTCGACACACTTCTACATCTTCTTCTTAGTTCTGGAGCTGTCACAGGGATGACCCAATAATGGCACAAACAACAACTTATCACTTATATTACAGACAACGCTAAAAACTACTACAGTAGATTTTCTTTAAGTCGACGCCTACGGGGCGGTTGAGGGTAAAAATGTTGGCTTAACAGGAGCTCCTTCTATTTCTTCTCAGTCTAAGCCAATGAGATCTAATCTACCCGCAGTCTCATTCACGGAGTGCAGGAGTTGGAACTCAAAACGGCTGAACGCAGTAAGGTGCAGGAAGAGAACGGTTGGAAGCTTTATCTTTATCGAGCAATGACTTAAAAAGGGGCCATTGAAGCGCTATTTCTAAATTACCACAATTTTTTTCGAATTTCTTCAATTTTTGTATTTAAAACATTTAACACGTTGGAGAAAACATTTATTTTTTAATGGTCAACCATTGTGAGAGCAGTGAAGGAGGGGAATTTACGATGCTTTTTAAGAAATGAAAATTGATTGAGTTTATAATAAAAGTAACTTTTTTTAGAAATATTTTAAAAAGAGAGCCGCGATAACAAAATTTCATATCTCAGTTAGAGTGTGCTTATTATATATACGCATTAAATTAAATTAATTTTTATCCAATTATTTATATAGGTACACACACCCCTATTTTCTTCACTTTGACATAATGAAGTATTTTATACGAGAAAAAATGTCATATATAATTTTTGTTTGTAACCTGATTTTGTTAGGTATTACAAATTTCAAACCCAATTGTTGGCAAAAAAAACATGTTCTTTTGTGGTTCATTTATTCAGTTAGATATTTTACACACCCCTACTCAAGTGCCTATAATACCTAGTGCAACTTCCTGTTCCTGCTGTCTATTCTGATGAGAAAATAAAACTGTTGTGATACAACGCTAAATTTCGTAAACTTCGTTTTTTTATATATAAATCTTCTCTTCTTTTTGGATGAAGATGTTTCGCCTGTAGCCGATTTCATGAACTCAATTTACCACTTGTCTTGTCCAGTTTCGATCGCTTCTTTAAAAGCGCACGAATTTATTTTTAAAATACCTTTACTTATAAATGACCTGTAGGTATAATATAAACAAAAACCATATTTTCAAAACTTTTCCCAGGAGAAATAAAATATGCTTCTGGCGTGGTATGAAAGTCATATATTTCCGAAATAACAGCACTAGCGTACCTGGAAGTAATGGGGACTTTTAGTATTTATATTGTTTAGAATGCAGTCGCAATTAATAAAACTAAAAAATACCATTTTCGATCACTTACAAGCTTGACTTTCCAAGTCTTCATGGTTTCCGGGCTTGTAGGCCGTGGTCCGGTGGTATTTCTACCTGACGTTTCGTCTACAACTGCGGTAGACATTCTCAAAGGCGATGTGGCAGCGGTCGAAGTGTCCTCCATGGCGGCTCACAGGTCAGTGTGTCCAGTGACTGGTGGCATAAAAGAAGGGAGGACACCACACTGACCTGTGAGCCGCCAAGGAGGACACGTCGACGGCTGCCACATCGCCTTTGAGAATGTCTACCGCAGTTGTAGACGAAACGTCAGGTAGAAATACCACCGGACCACGGCCTACAAGCCCGGAAACCATGAAGACTTGAAACATGGATGGATGGATGATGTATGGATGTTTCTTACTCAATCACGCCAGAACGGCTGAACAGATCTGGATGAAATTTGGTACAGAGTTAGATTATAGTCTGGAATAGCACATAGGCTACTTTTTATCCCGGAAAAATGTACGGTTCCCGTGGGATAGTTTTGTTTTTGTTTTTCATTGAGCAAGGGATCGACATGATTTTTTGCATAGTGGTAGTTTAAGGGTCAGAGAATGTTATAGGCTACTTTTTATCCCGGAAAAATGTACGGTTCCCGTGGGATAGATTTGTTTTTGTTTTATCTCTGGAACTACTAAACCGATTCTAAAAATTCTTTCACTAAAAGAAAGCTACGCAGGGGGGGGGGAATTCTCGCGGAGGATAACAAATTAGGGGGGAAGATTCTCGCGGGGGATAACAAATTAGGGGGGAAGATTCTCGCGGGAGGATAACAAATTAGGGGGGTGATTCTCGCGGGGGGATAACAAATTAGATGGGGAGATTCTCGCGGGGGGATAACAAATTAGGGGGGGGAGATTCTCGCGGGGGATAACAAATGTAATGTATTATTAATATTCGAGCGAAGGAGCGAAGCGAGTGAGTAATGTAAAAATAAAATTCGAGCGAACGAGCGAAGCGAGTGGGTAATGTATTAAAAAAATATGAGCGAACGAGCGAAGCGAGTGAGTAATGTATTAATAAAATTCGAGCGAACGAGCGTGAAGGAATTAATAATATTCAAACGAACGAGCGAAGCGAGTGAGTAATGTAGGTATTAATAAAATTTTAAAAAACAGTTTTTTGACGTTATAAAACAGTGTCGTGTGGTGAGTAGGCTTTGGAAAAAACAAACTACTTTGTGTCAAAATATTCTGACAGTTAATCGTTTCGGAATAATATTCTGAGAAAATAATACAAAATCAATATCTCACAGTAAGTACTATTTTTATTGATCTCATCCGATCGAAGCTCGGTCACCCAGATATTTGTAGTTAAGTTAATTATATTTTTTGTTTTCTTATAGGTTGAAGTAGGTACATTGTATTGTATAATACAATTTTTTAAAAAACCCTCGATTCCAAGCGATCTCAATCTTGATCGATAAATAAAATTATAAATCGTAAAATACGTGGGCGAAGCTACGGGTAACGGCTAGTAAATAAATAGATATAAGTCCATCAAAAAATGCAATAATTTACCACGCTTTGACGCTACAGCTGTGCACGTAGCGAATATGGACCTTCGAAATTGACGCTGCATACTACAACTCAAGATATATGGACGACTCTGTAATATGTTTAAGCATTTCGTTGGACCAGTCTGTATAAGTTAGTCCACTTGTAATGTCTCTAACGTGTTTAATATTAAATTTATTTATTCTGAAACATTCCAGATGTAATAATGTATTGTAATTTAGAAACAAAGCTTGTACACGTAAGGTAAATAGAAGTGAGAATGTGAATATAAACTGAGAGTCGAGTGGAAGAATGGGAGAATAAATGCGCTGCGCGTACTGTTAGTATAGGTATATACATGACATGCAGTTTAAAGTTCATCAAACTTGGCCGCACGCTGACCGCAATGAATTAATTACCAGCGGCCGCAAATTATATATAGAACAATGCTGCTTTACTACAGAATTACGTGATGTTGCTGCCAAAATAACCTACGAATATATTTCAGCAATGGCACAGCATTAGGACTAATTTGAAGAACTAATAAATGCTTGCCCATACGACTTCTTTTTAACACGCTTTTATTAGCTTCACCTGTATGTTTGTTTGCGGGCTTGCTTGTTTGTCAGTTTGTAACCGACTTCTTTGAACTTGATTTTGACCAACTTTGAACGGTCAGATTTAGTTTAAACTTTGCACACTTATCAAGGACCGACGACAATACAATAATTCCATAAGTTTGTCCCATTATCGTGACCAGGATCTCCAGGACTAAAAAAAAAAAAAGCAAAAAACTTCAGATTGAACTGAAACTTTGCACACTTATCAAGGACCGATTACAATACAATAATTCCATAAGTTTGTCCCATTATCCTGACCAGGATCTCCAGGACTAAAAAGCAAAATTAAATTACAATTTAAAAAAACTAAAAAACACGCTTAAGTAAATGAACTAAAAAGTAAAAAATAATTAATTTTTTTGTAAAAAAGCGTGGGGTGCTTTGTATCATATTTTCATACTACCCCACGCTTTTTTACAATAAAATTAATTATTTTTTACTTTTTAGTTCATTTAAGCGTGTTTTTAGTTTTTTTAAATTATAATTTTAATTATTGTATTAATCTGTATTACGTTTTGTATTTTCATGACTTTCGCATCCACTTTGGCTACGCGAAGAAATAAACTATCTATCTATCTCTTTATCTATCTAGCTATCAATTGGATTTTCAACTATAAAAAGTTTTACCAAATTGAAAATATGATATCGGCATACTTAACACTGGTAGTTGATAGCCTTTAGAGTCAGGGCACTTTTATAGATATAATTGCTTTAATCATTTTTTATTGACTGGAATATCGCGCCTGTATGATTTTCAATGTGATGATTGTATTTCGTGCTGTTTTACTCACTGATTTCATTTTTAAAGGCATATCCAATGAGCCATTTTCCTGAGAGTAAGCAGCACTTAATGTGGTAGTGATAAACATTATTTATTCCCCATTAGTGTCGTGTCATTTTTGTGGTATAACTTGATTATTATTATTATGAAATTAATTAAATAATTAAGTTATACCACTAAAATGACACGACACTAATGGGGAATAAATAATGTTTGTCACTACCACATTAAGTGCTGCCTCTCGTGGATAACTGAAAGAAATATTCTCAGGAAAATGGCTCATTGTATATATCCTACACATATTATATAGAACATATGCACAGAATAGGTATCACTTAGGGGGGGGGTCCACCATATAAGGTATCTGGCCACTGGCCAGTATCATCAAATATTAAAACTGGGTTCAAATGACATCACAAAATATCCATGAGCAGAGACGGTATTCGAACCCATGACAGTCTAATCCAAAGTCCAGCAAGCTGACCATTACACCATACTATCCTCACTGATTTCATTTGATTGGAACGAATCAAATCGGACTGGTGACAATCAATAGTGCATTATGTAGACAATCCGTGTGGAAATACATTCAGAATGGTCGACCCTGTCATTAACAAGTAAACGCCGTTCAGAACCAAAGCTTATACAGTAGTGACCAATGAATAATTACACAGCAGTCGGCCATTGTACTGCATGGACGCTTTTGTTTTTATCCAGATCAAGTTATGGTTGAAAACAACTCTATAGGTTCATAACTTTAACAAAAATACACCTTAAGAGTAGGTATACCATTTACATATTACACTATACTGCTGACGAATCAAAAATCGTGAAGCCAACATACGTGCGGGTATATATTTCTGTCTTTTTTATGCGGGCTCAGCTGGCTGGTTCCTGATTGGCTATTGTCATAGATAAAGACATTTTGTCGGAATGAAATTGAGAGATATTTTTAATTTCAACATTTTGTTCAGATGGAACGTTCGTACATCGACCAATGACATCATCGGAATAAATGCGGAATTATTTCGCCAAAAGAGACACAAATATATTTTTGCTCTCTTTGTGGGCTTCACTCACCGCACATTGAGTAAATGGACAAAGCGTGGTATATATTTTAAAGTGTATGAGATATACCTATGCTACCATAAGGTTTAAAAACATCGATAAGTTTTGACAGAAAGGACCGTTAAAATACGAGAAATTTAAATCTGCAGCTATAGATATACAAACAGTGAAACAGAAAAAGGCATCAAAGACAGAGATAGCAAATATATAGATATACAGTCAGTGAAACAGTGCATTAAAAAATTTAGATTTTTCAGAAATAGGAGTTCGGCGTTATGGACGTCCCAATCGTAGTTTTGAAGCTAGGAGGCTCGATCGGACAGTAAATGGAAGACAAAGAATAAGACTACAGATCCCTCAGGCGAATTAGTTCAAAAAAAGTTTTACCTACGTGTTAAAGATTGCGTAATTTATTTATTTTTTTTAAAAATTTGCAAACTTTTCCAGGAATTTTTTTTCTTCAGTACGATCGACAAAGTTTAGAAATATATTTTTTGCCATGTACACTACAAAAAAGCTACTTTCGATGTATGGATTGCGGCCTTTAATGAGTTATTTAACAGGCAAGTGTGCGGTAAGTAAACGGTTGCCATAGCAACTTCTGTTTATTCGCTCTATACGCCTGCGTACGCCAACAGCCATTGCTTACCCACAACCTTCACGGCATACTGTAAAAGGAAAGATGGCGACGCAAATGAACTGTCAAAATTTTTTTAAAATGAAGTGAAAAGTATAGGTAGGTATTTTGTAGTAGATATGGCAAAAAATACCATATACGAGTATGTCTCGTGCGTAATGGTACATTATGCCTCGTGTGATTATCCCTCGTTTTTACATACTGTCATCACTCGTCGTAATATAGTCCATTACACATCTAGAAATACAATCTACTATAAAAAAAACCTTTGACTACTTGAATTACATGAACACAATAATGAGGTTTCTTGTTCGTTATATTTGTGTTACACAAGAAGTAAATGAATAATCCGAAATTAGAGATTAGTAAAGGTGTGATGGTAATGGATTTTTCTTTTCGAGTAGACTCGCGTATTTAATAAATACAGACAGTTCTTAAGACTTACGCTCCAAGATTCCTTATAGTTAAGCTAAATTTCAAGTCGGATTTCCACCAGCCATAGCTAAAATAATAAAAAGGCACTGCAGGTCGTAACTCGTAAAAATATCAGTATTTTGTTACTTATACGAGATACACTCATTGCACGGCCATCTCCATTTTTGAGTATAGTCGGAGAGCTCATAACGGATTTTGATTTAACTTTCAATTTTGTACGGTAGTACCTTTACGATAGATAAATAAGGAGCCGAAGCTCTGGCTGCGAATGGAAAAATTGCAAGAAAATAGTTGACAAAAAAATGTTTTATTCACGACCAAATTAAAACTATATAAAAATTAAGTTAATTTTGAACATAAATACCCCAGACGATTTTTGTGGTGCTGACTTAGAACCAAATTTCCCCAAAATTGTAGTCCGAAAAAATTGAAAAAAGTGTTTGATTCACGCTGAAATTTTAATAGCGTTTTAATTAGATATACTCGTATTTAAAAATACTTGCAAAAAACCAGACGATTTTGTTGGTGTTTAATAATAATTGCCAAACGTGAAAACAAATATTACGTGAGTAGAAGTGACAAGCGTTGCTTGAAAGAACAGAGAATTATTCCTTTTTACGTGTCAAACCTTCTACCGAAATATAGTTTCGTAAAGCCACGCCGCGCCGTAACGTCACTTTTTTAATTCACAAAAGTTGTAGAATAGAAATTGAACCACAAAATTTTACCATAATCTAAAAAACTTAGTATTAGTATCGTGATTGTACTGAAAATAATACTATATTTTCAGTACAATCACAACTTATTGGCAATGAAACTTAGTTTATTAATATTTTCATTAGCTATTATGTAAATACATAGGTACTAAACTGCAGGGCACCGGGGTTATATTCATTCAAAAAGTCCACTATGTTAATTTATTGATCAAATATCATGTAAGTATAATAAAAATATCTTTAATTATCTAATGCCTTTTTATGGCATTATTACATTAATAAAAGCAAGCGAAGAATCATTTTTACACTAATACGAGAAGTAAGTATACCAAATAAAACTATTAAAAATAAAAAAAAAAATTCGACTGATGACCAGTCCTATACTTCCCACCTAGTAAATATATTTTGCAAAAAATAAACACTCTTGTTTTTTATTCTTTGACTAGGCCCAAATAACCTTAGCTGTTGGTGGTCTTTAAAACACAATTTAATTTTTATTCTTTGAAAAAAGCATGGCCCTCTATTTTGTTTGGTGATCTACTGATGGCTAACTTAATATAGCAAAAATCATGGTTACCTTGATTTACGTACAATTTTTATTTTTTTTAGTAAAATATTTTTTTCTCGAAAACTATACATTTTAGAGAAAAAAAATATTTACATTTTTTTCATATTATAACATCTAGAATTCATTTATATTTTTTTTTTACCTATGTTAATACGTGACATTGAGGACGTTTTTTTGAATATCTTAGGATCCACTGAACCGATTTGACTCAAAATCTAATCAGATCTAAGTTAAAGGCTGATAAACACAATAGAACAATCGGCATGCCCGTATGTTGTTCCGTTCTTAAGATATCGAAGGCGAAAAGTCGACCACATACACACATACACACACACACACATACACGACACACATACACACACACATACACACACACACACACACACACACATACAGACATCAGTCAGAAAATGATCTTAAACGATTGCTAGGGTCTCAAAACGTGAAAATCTGTTAAAATCTCGAAATATTGTTTTCGGACTGAATCCATTACTTCCCTACCATAGTAGAGGTGGGAAGTAATAACTCACCGTGGAAGAAACTGCGCTCAAAAGTTTTTGTTTAGTTTGTTTACACGCTTGATGTGGCTTCATAAAAAATTCACTAATAAAAATCCGGCGATCATTTCCACAAAAAAATAGGTCCACTTTTTATTAAAATGAATGTCTGGTCAACTGAGCAATTTTTTTAACTTCACAAATCACAAAAAAAATATAATTTAGTATTATTTGAAATGATCTATTAATCAATTAAATACTTTAAAATAAAAATTGTCTCTGTAAATTTTAAATATTCCATTGTAAAATCAAAACACGTTTTATTCATTAAATAAGTAGTACTGAACTAACAAAATCTATCTTTTAAAACTGTACATGTTTGAACCATTATGCAATGTACTTATACATTTATCTAATAGATACTTTTAATAATTTATTATGTTATATAATCATGGACTTTAAACACAGTAAAGATAGAATTATTTTTCATTATTTTGGTCACTTAATTTTTACCTCGATTTTTATTATAATTTATTTGCATTTCGTTCAAAAGCGTTTGCGAGCATAATTATATGAACTTTACCATTCCAACTCCACAAGTCAAAATTCACTTTTCCAAATTTTTCAATAACCTAATGGGATCCGTCAAATGAGTATATGACAACTGGTGGCAGAAAATTGTACTAAAACGAGGGAAAATTTTACATGCTAACAGTGCAAATTTATCGTGAAATTGTTTATTACAAATATAAAACAAGTAAAATAAACAAAAAGTTTATCGAAAATGGAATTCGCGACGTTTTCTAATATCATGGCATTAAACACTGTCAGTTATTGCCTTGTAAAACTTACTTTACAGAGAATTATTTTCTAATGAAATGTGGAAAAATTGTATTTATGAATTAAAAAAATATTTTATATTAATAATAAGATGTACTTATTATCATACTGCACAACAATAGTTGAATCCCTGATGATTGGCAAATTTATAGGATTAATTTTGTATACAAATATTTTGAGGTTAGTAACTTACCCACTTATTACAATATAACTTATTATGTTGCAGTTATGTGTTTACATTATTCACCTAACCCAACCTTAAAGGCGCATTGAACGTGGATGATTAATTTCGTGGAGATTTTCTTTTAAATTTGATGTTTTTAAGCAATATGTCGTAAAGATTACTGCTTTTGACAGTTCATTTTGCATGCATTTTTCTCGTTATATTTCCGACATTTGATAATATGCCCGGCTTTGAAAATCCGTTCTCCTTCAACAAAATTCCTTTGTTTAGGATTCGTACCGGCCCAATCACAAATTGCACTTATATTATTTTATCATTTCTTATCACTTTGAAAATCATAAAATTACACGCAAAAGTATACGCCGTATATGAAATTTCCCTCCCTCTGCGCCATGGTTTTTAATCTCCACCTATCTGACGGATCCCAAAAGGTTTATTTTTAAAAGATCTATTTTGTACCATCATTTTTAAACCTCTAAAATCCTAATCGCCGCTTCTACATAAGGCAATGGGTGCATGGGTAGTGTGTCACGAGAGCTAAGATATTTAATGTATCGAAAACCGTCAAAAACAAATACAACTGCCACACCATATCAGCTATAGATATGTGACGTATCTAGTTGCGTAAATGAAAATAAACATTTGACCCCACGGATGTACGTGAGCACACGGAAGAGAAGTGGTGAGTGCTATTGAACAGAGGAAATAAGATGATGTTACATCTGTGTGTCGCATCCAATCGAACAGCTAACTAGCCAAAACCCGTGTTAGAGACTTCTGACGACACAACACTACAGTGTGGAGGAGCTACTTACTTACTGCCGCCGGAGTCGATTGTCGATACAACACGTGAGGTGGATAGTGGACACGTGAGTCGGATAACAACAAAATAGAACACTGGAGGTCGGTGACAGAGAGAGGAGGGGGTTTAAAGAGGAAAACTGTAATAGGGAGAAATAGAAATAAAAAATTCACAGATTTCGCAATCCTTGCAACCATCGAGGACATTGGAAATGATAACAGCATATATGAAACATAATTAACTGTTTATTATACACACAATATTTATCAATGCACTGTTTAGTTTTGTCAGGAATAACCCTATTATTCTTCTGTTATATACGCGTTCACTTTTGCTTGATTACTTAACTTTTAAATGGATTTTTCTACAGTATTTATTAACATTTGCTCAAAAATAACACCGCAGATCGTCGCAAATACCTCTCAATTAACTAGACATGATATAAAACACATTTCGAAAAAAATGCACTTGTTCAATTTTACATGATTGCTCCTCACTTGATCGCGACACCGTTGTCTTTTGGCCTTGAACGAAAACTCGTAACTCTGCCCCCATATACGAACATAAACATTTCCAATGTTAAAACTTCACTTCACGCCAGTACCAGTCAAGCGACGTTTCGGATCCTATTTTGACTCTCTTAAGAAAATTAAAAACTTGTAAAAGAAATTTATCGAAAAACAACATGAATTTAACAGCGTTAATATGAATGAATTTATAATGAATAGATGCTTTTAATCACTTGTGTATGAAATTAATATGGTTGATAAAGAAAATCCACACAAGATAAACTGTTGAAGAATAACTTTTATTCAGTTAGCGACATGTTTCGACATTTTAATGTCATCCTCAGGCTATATGAAAGTTACCATTTTTTTTGTCATTTAGAAACAAAATCTACAAGTAAAATTTAAAATACCTACATTAATATGAAAAAACAATGTAGTATACCGGGTGATTCCAAAGTTGATGTTATCCTTTCACCAGCGAATAGGGCTTCAACAAATAAGATTTTTTTTCTTTTGGCGCTTTTTCAAAATATCAACATCAACGGAGATACAGGGTGTCAAAGTTTTATTTAAAAAATTAAAATTTATTACTAACTGCTAAACCACTTGAGATATTTAAGAAAAATTTTGTAGGTGTCAATAGCTACGTGGGAGGGAAATTCTTCAATAAATAAAATATTTTTGGGTTGACCAGTAGCGCGCGTAGAAAAAAGTTGTTTAATGTTTTTGAGAAAAAAAATGGAAGAGTTAATTCGGCGGATAGAGAAGGCTGCAACAACTGTTAGAGGAAAACCAATTTCTCTACTTCGGGCGGTGACCGATCAATGGATGCGTCTCGCTCAACTATGCGCAGAACAAAATGGAGCTCATTTTGAACATGTTATTTAAGTTAAATTAAGTTTTGAATACATACATATTTTATTGCCGTCAGATAATATTCGATGTTGTAAATTGTTGTTCTTAGTTTATAGTTATTTTCTTAATAAATATTTTATAGATCAAATAAATAAATGTGTTTATTACATGTGGTATTGCACTTATATTTTTAGCAATCAAAATTTTTTTATTTATAAACATAAACTAAAACAGAATGGAGTAAATTTAGCTGCCAAAAGGAATAATAATATTAGTTATAATAGCATTAGAGCTAAAATAATAATAATTTAAAATTTGCAACTATTAATTCTGCCTGTATTTCTACGATTAACTACACAATTATTATGCAACATTTTTTAAATAACTTCATTTATTTACTCACAACGTGAGTGTGATTTAACGCTTATTTTGTCCATAGCGTACGCTGCAGTCGATTAAGTTGTCCCCACCATATACTCTGCACCCAGCGAATAGTATATAAAAATAAATTTTCCTATTTAACATGGATAATCGCCTGTAAAAATTGTGTTAAAGTTTTTAGAATCATTCTGTATAAAACAAACTCAAAGTAGAGCAGTCGCTATTCGCTAGTCAGCACAGCAAAGCACCCTCCTAAACTCAACGCTCGATCGTGAGGACATGTTTATTGAAGGGAATGTTATCCTGCCGGCAGTCCGTACCGTGCTTTTCTCATAAAACGAAATGTATAAATTCGGCAAAGTGTTTATGATAATGTTTAACGGATTTGTTGTTACGCTATACCTTGTAACTTATATCTCCACGTATATACGTGAGTGCCCCTTTAAACTAATATTTTATCTATTTTTGTGATATTGGGTTAGCAGATGTTGTGCGTAAATATTTCATTTTTTGTACGTGCCTTACATGCCGACTGCGTGAAAACTGATAGTTACAGATGTAATATACGAATTTGTCTAAACACTTTTATAGTGAAACATCGATAATCCGGACCCTTAGTAATTCGGACTTCTTCGGTAATTCTAACTGCTTTTTTAACCGACTTCAAAAAAAGGAGATGGTTCTCAATTCGGTTGTATTTTTTTTTATGTTTGTTACCTCAGAACCCGTCATTTATAAACCGATTTGGATTTTTCTTTATTTGAAAGGATATACTTTCAGATTGATCCCATAGAAATTTCATCAAAATCGGTTCAGTAGTTCGGCTGATTTTAATAAAAGTTAGTAACGGCGTGTGATTCCTTAAGGTAATTGTCACTTTTTGATACATCAGACAGCGTAAGAATCTCGGTTTAATAAAAGTGAGTAACGGCGTGTGATTCCTTTAAGGTTAATGTTACTTTTTGACACTAAAAAGTAAAAAATAAAAAACCTTCTTCAAAAAGCCACTAAAAAGAGGAAAATAATGAAATTTTGAAGTTGCGCCAATTTAATAAAATATGAAGTTGGTTAAAAAGAAGATATTAATCACTATACTATACTTTTTAACCGACTTCATATTTTATTAAATTGGAGCAGACCTCAAAATTTCATTATTTTCCTCTTTTTAGTGGCTTTTTGAAGGAGGTTTTTTTTGTTAAAAAGTTTTTTATTCGAGCTTTTATTTAACTTCACATCTTTGTCAGTTAGTTTCGATCAAATCTTGCAAGATAATTTTGAACCACTTCTGCAAAATGCATTCACCGTTCCCTCAAAGAAATACGAAACGACGAGACCACTGTACTTGCGTGAATTTCAGCCCACACAGTTACTTTAGCCGGACAACGTTAACTGACTTTTACCGCACCCTGTATAATAAAGAAGTCTGTTTAATGTGTGTACACTGTGGAACAGAGATGGGCAATCTACTAGCTTGAAATTTAATAAATACCCAAAATATATACCCATAGTACGTAATATAACACCAAGAGAAAAAGTCCAGTAGAGTCAAATCTGGAGATCTAGGTATAACCAAGCAATTGAACCCCATCTGCCGTTATAATTTTGATTTAAGAAATCTTTGATGATAACTATGATAGGGCATCAAATATAAAGTGAAACCTATCATTGAAGGGTAAATACAAGATCGATTCTATCTCTGAAACAGTTGTTTTGCAGATGTTCATACAGATATTTTTGTTTGTTTTGATTAGAACTGTAAGTGGGTAAAACATCCGATCACATCACAATATGTTTTGTTCAACACCCGCAAGAAAAAAATCATTTCGTGGCCCTGCTGAGCGTGGGCGAAATAATGAGTTCCCTGATTGTTGACGTGCAGAGTGGGCGAAATCCCATTTCGCCCACTAGCGGATGAAATAGCATTTCGCCCACGCTCATTACGGGGAATATTTACGCAATCAATTAGGTCACCCATTATTTCGCCCACGCTCAGCAGAGCCACGAAATGACATATTTCTTGCGGTAGTTGAACAAAATATTGTGTGCGACTATTGGTCGAAAGAGGAGATTCCTCGAGGAATCTCCTCTTTCTCCCACTAGTCGCACAATATATTATTACCACCTTGTATTAGTATGCTGATATTCGTATTTTAATCAATAATTTTACTAATCACAATTTATTATTATCTACCTATTACTAACAAATCATATAATTTTTATCCGCTATGACTACCTCAGAATCGGCTTGTAATAATAAAGTGATTTTCAACTTTGTCTGTCCACAGTGACATTAATTTAAAACATAATTTCTTTTGAGGTAAAATTATATTATTAAGCACTTGTTCTTGGTATACTTGTCTATGTACTCTTGTTGGCTTAATTCAGGGTTAAGCTGTCTGAAAATCTAGTTCATTTCAAAAGCTGCAAAAGGATAAAACAAAACCACTAAATCCTTTTTGTACGTACGAATGTACTTAACGAACATAGAGCATACATGCACACACACATATTATTGCGCCGCTCTTGCTAGTTGCCTACCATACTGAGTTACCGAGCACCAATGGCGTCGCAACAAGCACGCCTTTTACTATTTGAATAATTGTTATTAAGAGTATTCGATATTGGAAATTTTTGCCTGCACTCTTCATCTCAAATCCTTTCCCCTCGCCTAAAAAGGATTCAGGCTCTCTCGAAGCTATTTTTAAAGCTAAAGGGTTCGGGTAAACGCCAAATGAAGGATCAAGATATGCCCCAACTTTATTTATTTATATAAATAACCTACAAACAGGCCAAGGCCTAATTATATGTAGGTACAATATAATTATAAATACAAAATATTCATACTCTAATATAATTAACCATTATATTGTGTATATGGATACACTGTGTGAGCTTACGTATCAGAAAAGTTAGGATATAATGCATCCTTAAGAATTTTTTTAAATTTACTCAAATTCATATTCAAGTCAATATGAGGAGATGAAAGTAGTGTGTTGGCGAGTTTAAGCATTCTCAATAGAGGTGAGTTAGCATAATGCGTGGTGTTAGCCTTAGGAACAATAAACCATTGCCGTCTCTTTCTGAACCATTTGGCTCGCACAGCCCAGACTAGAAGTCCAGTTCTCTATGTCGATGATAAAACTCATAGAAAACTTAATTTTGATAAAAAATCATTTTTGAAAACAGAAACAACAATTTTTCTATTGCAAATAAAGATATTAAGCTCTGAATTTATTTCAAAATACAATACAAAACGTATAACAGTGGCAATTCACGAAGAAAATAATCTGAATGAAACATATTATTATAATTCATGTATAGGTATAAAAAATATAAAGTATAAACGCCACTGCTTGTACACAGAAGTGACAGCAAAATCATGACACTAAGTTGGTGCACACAAAAAGTGGCAAAAGCTTCAGCTTGTAGCTGGAGTAGCTTTCGGTATAACGGTGATATAACAGCACGGCTGGCCAAAGTCTGGAGATAGAAAGACAGCTACAGCCATTCATAGGCCGTGTAGATGTATACAGAGCTAGAATGCATTGCATTATATACCGACTGCTCAAATATGACAAAAACAGATCAGAAATACAGTTGAGGATCGCAGCAGGAGCCTGGTAAAAATTCACTAGTATATGATTTCTAAATGAAAAAAATGTTTTAGCGATCGTGTATTTTGAGATGAGAATGTGTTTTAAATTCACATAAAAAATCTCATGAATGTTCAAGCACCGAAGCCACGTAGTCGACATCTATAATAAATTGGATTATTAAATCATCATTAACCTCACTTTACTAGAAAAAATCACATTATAGGTAAGCCATTTCAGCTCATACGTATTTGACACTGAAATTAGAGGACAGTGTGGTCCAGTATGATTAGCGTCGCGGCCTCTGGATCAAACTGTTGTGGGTTCGAATCCCGCCTCCGCTCATGGATGTTTTATGATGTCATTTAGTTTTAAGTGAGTTGCTATTTAATGTAATCAAGACTCTAATGACCTAAGTTGTCGACGCGTCTATAATTTACAATAAATAAATAAGACAGTGAGATTAAAAAAATGGACTGTGCATCAACTCATAAAAATGTAGGATATAGGCAGTTAAAGCTGTCTCTTCGCATCCTTTTCTAATCATATTCGAACCAATACACTGAACTTCACCCATAAGTGGAATGCCACACAAGCTGACATGCGCAAACAAATTTTCTTACATTTGAACAATTCAATACGGTCGATATTCGCTTGATTCGGGACTGTCGGACCTTCGTGCAGTTGCGGTGTAAATATTTCGTTAACTGTCAAATTTTAGTAGAAACACCAAAGTAAACCTAACCTAACCTCGTGATGGACAAGAATAAATATATCTAAGCTTATTTCGTAGTTTTATTGATTTATTATAGATTATAGAAGCGTCGACATCTCAGGTCATTAGCTTTCAACTACGTTAAATAATAACGTCCTTAAAACTAAATGACATCACAAGACATCCATGAACGCAGGTGGGATTCAAACCCACAACCGTCTGATCTAGAGGTCGAGGCGCTAACCACTAGACTATAATACGGTCCCCTAGTTTTATTGATCATCACTATAAAACCCAGAACCAAAAAGTGTCAAATTTGAATTTGACGCATTTTCACTTTGTAAGACGTAGATCCGCGAGCCCCGTGCGGAAATCGTAATTGTTACCAATCTGATCTTAACTAATGACCTTTCAGTTGTGGGTGGAGTTCAGTGAACCAATGGCGTTCAGAAAGAATGGCAACCAAATTGTTTACTCGCTTAATCAGTACTGCAGATAGAAAATGCACAATCCATTCTCTATGTCAATAGTATTAGATACATGTTTATCCTGAACGATAAATATGAGAGCTATCTGCTAGCGTGATGTAGTATGGCCGCTTACAGTAGGACATAATATAAACATACAATATACCGGCTGACTGTATACACGTTATGGGATAAGCCGCGACTTGAGTGGCGGCAAAGAGTGCCATTACACAAATGTTCTGTGCCGGGTTATCGGCCCCGGTCCCCCGCTTCACAGAGGGAGATGTTTTATCCCACTAACTCCTGCTACTCAGTGCCACTGACTATCGTACAATTTTTCTCTCTACAGCTGCTGGTTTTCCCGCCTCTAAGCTACGACAGTGTCTAACTTTACACGGCATTTATGTGTACTGTTTTTTAAACACAAACACATAGTTGCATAAAAAATTGTTTACTAAGTTACTGTTATCTTTAATTTTTATTCTATTCACATAATAATTATTGACTACGTAGGTGCTCTGGCGATCGAGAACCCATGAGATTTTTTGTTGATCCAAAACATCCACGAATTCTCACACAAAATTCATGCTTGCAAATATGTGTGATTTCTGTAGTTTTTATTAATTAATAGTTTTTATTAATTAATAGTTTTCATTAATAAATTGTAGTTTTTATTAATTTATTAATTAATTAATATGGCACATACACTATATTGCCGTCAGTCGAATGGCGGGACTTAGGACTCGGACCAAAAAATCTCGATTTTTGACATCATCCTACACAACTTTACACCATTTTTGTGAATATTTACTAATAACTGTAGAAAGACTTAATTGATTTTACCAAAATTTGGTGTAAACATTGCAATCCATCTCCACAAAAAGCTTATTTAAAATGGGCGTCATCGGATTATTTTAAGGGTGTATTTAGGAGTTGACAATAAATTTTACTCAACTATGAAAATGGATATAGTAGAAAGCAAATATCTTTTTTAAAAGGTTTTTTTAAAGACCGGGAACAAGAACGCATTGGAAAAGAAATGAAGGTAACGTCGTTGCTTTTTGATGAGTACTGGTCTGGTCGACTACCCTCACACTTATATGCAGTCGTACAATATAGTTATGAACATAACGTCGCTGCTTCTCGATGAGTGCTTGTCTGGTCGATCGCTTCGATTGTATGTGGACGTGATGTGACACTCGACATGCGTAATCAAACAAAATAAACGAGGTTAATAAAGTTTCATTTAAAAAAAGTTATTGTTTTCACATTTCCATTAGAAATTTTTACACAAAAGTACCGGACGCTTGTTTTAAAGAACTCCTCGTTTTTTAGCTACAACATCAACAACGGCGCAAGACCCAGATGCGTGCGTGTGTGTAAGTGAGAGATAGACGGGCAAAGGATAATAGGGTGTGGGTGGGGAATAAGGACGGCAGATAAAATCAAGAAGCTCTTACTTCACACCTCCTCCCTGATGTGCGTAGCGTACTACCTCAAACACTTCGGGTTCGCAAGTGATCACCACAACCATCGACTGCGACGCGGCACTTCGCTAACCTAGCCATAGTCAAGCTTTGGATATTGTGTTTTGTAAATGTTTCTAAAATAGGGATAGACATAATTTTTACTTTGGCGTTTTGTTTAATGTTAACATTTTATATTAAATCTGGATGACCGAGCTTTGCTTGGATGAGTTCAAAAAAAATAGTACTTAAAGTTCCCATTTCATCAAAATAGTTAGTCGTTTTTAACATACCTATATAAGTAGATAATATTATTATACGTCAGTATACGTAATACTACATAACGTATGTACCTACATATTTTATATAGGTAATATAAAAGTAATATACCTATTTATTTAAATATTAGTTAAAAAAATAACAACAATAAAATCTAAACATAATTATGTAAGTATAATTATGTTTAGATTTTATTGTTGTTATTTTTTTACTTTTCAAATAATTACTGATTATTTTAATAAGTTAAAGATTAACTGGCAGAGTAATTTGACATAAATAATGAAAATAGTTTGTTTATTCCAAAGCCTACTCACCATACGACACTGTTTTATAACGTTAAAAAATCTGTTTTTTAAAATGATAAAATCGATAAGAAAACGAATTTTTCCAGGGATGAGATCTAGCTAGATCTATTTTTTGCCCCCCGGAACCCCTTTTCGGTAAATTTGATCAAAATCGTTAGAGCCGTTTTCGAGAAAATATTTATATAGGTATACATATACATAGGTACATATATACAAGATTTGTCGATCCTTCATATTACACCAGATGTGCAATTTCGAAATACACACAGGACGTCGTATTTTCTTGATAATTATTATATAATGATACCAAAAAATGTGGAAATCGGTTGATCCTGTGGACCAACTCGAAAACAATCCCGCTGTTGTCGATCCAAAGGAGCTCAAAATTGATATTATTTATATAATATTAAATAAACAAAAAAAAAACGTAAAAAAAAGTATTTTTGAGCTCTTCGAGTTTAAAACTATTATTTTCTTTATTAATTATGAAAAAACAAAATTTAATTAAAAAAAATAATAATAATTTTGTGGTACTATATCTCGTGAACAAATTGATCGATTTTGATTAATCTTGCGGCAATTGGAATAGCTATTCACGACTTAGATCTGATTAAATTTTGAGCCCAATCACACTAGTAATTTTCAAGTTATTCAAAATATAAAAATAAAATAAAAAATATTTTTTACGTTTTTGAACGTTCAAATCAATCGTTTCGTTCCAAAGATATCTTATGTTTACATACGCACATGCATACACTTTTTATTTAAATATATATACCGGGTGTCCGGTCTCAAAGTCGAATATACGGAATTAACGTTGTGTGCCATTTTTAAGTATTTTGGCTTTTACTTCTACTCGTATAGACTACAACAAGAAAACAAACAGATACCTATCTAAAAAAAACTCGGGTCGCAGTGCCAAACCCTGCCGACAATATAGTGTATTTGTTAATACAGGCATTGTGGCATTATTATGTGAACATAAGTTTGTTTTTTGACAAAATAAAAAACTTAACCCCTTAATACATCCCTTAAAATAATTAAATTTTTCTAAATTTCAATATTAGACATGGATTTTATCAGTACAACATCTGCACCAAATTAAATACACCCTTCCATAAGTAAATCCGTATCAACAAACTAGTGTTTTCATAAAATTTGAAAGTCCGGTCCTGTCGGGCCGATTTTATTAAAATTTTAGCAGCACATTTTAATCTCTACTAAAGAGTTAAATTTCAATTTTGAAACAATTCTGACAATTTTTTCGGTATTTTTGGGCCCAAAAAATTTTTGGAACCCCTAAATACAACCCTTAAAATGGTCCGATTGGGCCCATTTTAAATAGGCTTCGTGCGGTGATGGATTCCAACATGCCTACCAAATTTAGTTAAAATCAATTAACTCTTTCGAAAGTTATTGCCCGCACACAATATATATATATATATAAATATGTATATAAATATATACATACATATATATATAAACATTTTCAAAAATGGTACCAAAGTGTTCAGGAGGCTATGAAACGTCGAGAAATTTTGGTCCGACCCCTAGGTCCCGCCATCCGACCGACGCCAATAGTGTATGTGCCATATGGCAAATACACTAATAATGAAGAATTTAATTGGTTTTTTATTATTAAACAACGAAAAGTAATACTTAATGAAGAAATAAAAATTATAATAAATATTAAGTTTTTTTGATAATTTTTGTACA
Source organism: Mongoloraphidia duomilia (assembly GCA_039654895.1). NCBI lineage: Eukaryota > Metazoa > Arthropoda > Insecta > Raphidioptera > Raphidiidae > Mongoloraphidia > Mongoloraphidia duomilia. The sequence continues at coordinate 41,440,300 of CM077524.1, read as the reverse complement.
GCACACTTCTTTCAGTGTTTTGTTTTTCGCCTACTTAATTTGAAATCATTACTGCAAAATCGGTAAATTTCAAATTAGTATTTTAAAGTAAAAATTTCATTTTTGATTTTATTTTTAGAATCATTTGATGCGCAATAATTGTATCTTTCGATAGGTACCATTACCTTTCTTGTACGTTGAATTAGCGAACACGAATCAGCAAAAATGAACAATGCCATGTTAAATCCCTGTGTTCACCTTTGAGACTGGACACGGGGTATATGCTTTCCACTATTTTACCTGCATTTGTCTGGGATCTAAAGCAAATAGAAGTCAAATTCATTGATTGGATTTTTAATAAAAACGATAAATAAGATAGGGTGTTCTATCATAGATGACTATACTCTCACCTTGATGGAGTCTAATAATGTATTAATAATGTTGTATATTTTTCGCAGCCCTATTCCAAAGGGAAAGTTTGCCTGTTTTGTTATCGTATCTGTAACTACGTACCTATGTGAAGGCACGATAGCTAACATAATATGTATGTATGCACCTTTTTCTTCTCAACATTCGTGTGGCAAAACTGTTTACAGAAAACCGTTTACAGATATTGAATTCTTTTTACTTTTATATAAAACAGGCTCGTCGACTGAATCAATACGGTAGTTTAGATTCCTTTTTTCTTTCAACATTCGATTTTATTATATTCTTAATCTAAAATGCAATAACTGATAACTCTGGAATTGTTGACTACGTACTAGTTTTATCGAAATGTTACATTTATCTTGATCTATAAGCTATTTTATTTTTATTGAAAGTTTTATCAGATAAGATCATTTTTTCATTTCCCAACCATGTTTGTCTTAAAATATCTAGAGTAGAGGGGTAGTGGGTGTTTTTCTCCCCAACTTCTACGCTACTGGAAAAAATACGGTTCATTTGAACCGCCAATGTTTTCTACACAAAAAAGGTACTCTTGGTCATAAGCTCTAAAGTCGATCCTTTTCGAGAAAAATCAACTTTTATGTTGAAAAACATGGTCAATTTTTTTAAATAAAATTTTTTTCTTACTAATTAAACAAAATTTATTTAAACGTTCATAATTGCAACTTCATAATTGCAAAATTAAAAAAAAATGAAAAAATGATACAAAAGTTGTCTTTTCAAAACACCCTGTATCAACACCCTGTATCTCTAAAATGGTGTATTTTAGAGGGTAAGTTAATAGAAACTTTTTTTCATATTTTTGGACGAGCTATCACATCCTGAAGTCCTGCGCATATATTATGAAACACCCTGTATATCTACTTATATGATCTAGTGTGAATAATTTTTCTATATGATAATTCCGATTTTGCAATTACAAAAGTATATTCCAAATTATTAACTACTTATAGTAATAAAGAGTTTAGTCACGTCTAACCACAATAATTTTATTAATGAATGTACATTTCAAGAGCTAAGCTCCCATCATCAGCAAATACTTTAGTATTTGCTGATGATGGGAGCTTAGCTCTTGAAATGTACATTCATTAATAAAATTATTGTGGTTAGACGTGACTAAACTCTTTATTATTAAATCAAACCACAGTGCTCTTAATTATTCTTAACTACTTATAGTGTTGAAATTATGTTTTCCTATAATATGGTAAAATTGAAAGGCAATATTAAAATTATTAACCAGAAGAAGATGCAGGTGATGGCATATTTTCTTTTTTGAAGAAAGCATCAAATAGGCACTTATACAGAAAAATATATCTAATACAGCGCACATTGTACAAACTTTGGTAACTAGGCCAAGGAAATTGTTGTACACTGTTCAAAGTTCTGTAAGTTTCAAAATACTCGGTTATTATAATATGAACTTATTATTGAACGCGTTGAATTATCACAACTGTACCGTGTCTCTATTCATAATAGCATTGTTTAAAGATCACAGTGTATTTATAAGCTAAATGCTCAATAAAGTAGAATAGGAGTGCCGAACATAATATTATAATATGGCTTAAGATACAAAATCAATTAAAGATTCTAATTAAAAAGTGGTATTTAATAGAAATAAACCTTTTGGATAATACACTGTTAACCGTAAACCGTTTCAATAAAAAAGCATTTTTGTTTCTATATTAAATTAATTTATTATTATCCTAATTTTTTTATGAACACTGTAATTTTAGATTTATTTTGAATTTGTGGTGAGTTTTTCCAAATGTTATAATTGCAAAAATTGCACCTTATGTAAATATTGTCTATGTATTCTATACAGTAGTTTCTCGTTAAAGCTTCGATTAGTCCAAGAGACGGTGACACAAAAGCCTCGCCTAACTGTTAGAAGATTATTTGACGAATCTCAGGTAGAGTGAGTCATCACTCAACATGGAAAAGCAAAGGTTGTCGGACTGAGGTATGCAGGAGCGAAGAAAAGAGCCAGATTTTGCCCCCCCCCCAAAAAAAAAAACGGTTTTTGAGCCTATATGCTAGAAGATTTTTTTTTATTTAAAGATATCACTTTTTCTTCGGTTTTGCGATCGGTTGACAGTGGATTGGTGGCTTATTTTTAACCGACTTCAAAAAAAGGAGGAGGTTCTCAGTTCGACTGAATTTTTTTTTTTTGTATGTTTGTTACGCGATTTCTCCTGCATTTGTGAACCGATTTTGATGATTATTGTTTTATTTAATAGAGCATACCTTCGGATTGGTTCCATATAAATTTTACTTAAATCGGTTCAGTAGTTCGACTGATTTTTTTTATGTCTACAAATATCGTTTCTATGGTGGCGGAACATAGGTCTATTGTTTAATCTTAATTTAATATAGGCAGGAGGCACATACTTTATTGATGTTGAACAAATGAATCCATGATGATTTATTAAAAAAACATCAAACAGTAAACTGGCAAACTATTTTTTGTATGAAAAGAATTTGGCAAACCATAATCTATAATTGTCGTCATGGCTAATTGTTGACGTTTATGAGTTAATAACTGTGATAAAACTGCGTAAAGTTAAATTTTCCTATAGGTTTTGGTTTGGCCTGAGAAAAAATACGGTCATCGTTATCATCCCAACGAAGCCGTCGGCATCAACTGTATTATTTTTCACGAAAGAAGGGTACCGTCGTCCGCAATTTTGGTACAGCGTTCTTACCATAGTCGTATAACGACGAACCGGTTTACGTCTATACCGTTATCATTCGGCACTTGACTAATAGATGTTGACGTAGATCTGTTAGGTCATGAAGAAGGAGAAATTATTAACTTGACAGGCTCCATTTCTACGCGCTGCAATGCTATTCACTCGTGAAAAATAATATTGTTAAAAATTAACCATTGAGGGTATGTTTGCCAGTCCTAATACAGAGGTAGAACCTTGTAGCAGTAAATGTAGGTATTATACAGTGTTGTAGATAATAATTAGGTTGCGTAAATAAATTACGGCTCTAATAGATCAAAGCTCACACTAAGTGATGGCTTCCCTCACTCGCTATTTCTATTCACTTGTGTAATACAGTGCAGTGTTACATTCACCTAACCCTTATAGGCTGTCCATTTACGAGTTTCCACTATTACACAGGATGGAAATGCATAATAGGGTCGTCCCACGTATCAAAATTTGATAATTTTGAACAGTTCATATTATTCCTCATGCATAAACCAATAATGTAGGTACCTAAACATTTTTACAAGCTTTTATTTAACTTGCAATGTTTGTATTTACAAGCTTTTATTTAACTTGTATCTTAGTTTGTTTAGGTCAAATCTTGCAAGTCAATTTTGAACGACTTCCACGTATCCGATCGATTTAAAATTTGGTACACATATGCATCCCCGATGACAATAAATGAATCAATCGTTTTTAAAATTAAATTCAATCCCTAAGGGGGTCAAACGAGGGAATAGGATTTTTTGACTATTCAACGCCTAGGCCAAACCGCTAAAGCTAGAAACTTGGAATTTGGACAGTAGGTTTCTTTTGTGACGTAAGCACCCACTATATGAAGGGATTTTTCGAAATTCAATCCCTAAGGCAGTCAAAAGGGGATAAACTTTTGAACGACTAAAAGGAACAAAATAATATATTAGTAAAAAAACTTTTTAAAGACACGCTTTTATTTATATGTACTAAAAAGGTAAAAAATAAGTTTTAATAATTTAGTTCCATAATTATAAAAGCGTGGGTCGTGACTAATAAAATATCGTAGAGTTTACAACCCACGCTTTTATAATTATGAAACTAAATTATTAAAACTTATTTTTTTCCTACGTTTAAATAAAAGCATGTCTTTAAAAAGTTTTTTTTACTAATATTTTATTTTTCGTTCTTATATTGTTCCTCTTAATATTGCAAACAAGAAAGGAATATATAATTTTTAAACGCTGAGCATAAACCGTCATATGACGACGTAGAAGACAGTCACACTTCTTTATCTATAGAAAGAGATGTATATAAATTATCTGCCTCGTGGTTGAACTGATCAGTGGGAATTTATAAATGCCCAATGTTGGAGGTTATAATTAAAAGTAAATCCATGTTGATAGATGACGGCTTAGTCTTGATTACAATAATTAGAAGAGAGGTTTACGGGTAATGAAGCCAGTGTTTTTTAAAAAAATTATTATTTATTAAAAAGTCAACGTTTCGCAAGCACTGCTTGCATTCTCAGGACCTTTAATGTCAACAAAAATTTTCAGTTAAAACATACATTAAATGTTACAATCCAATATTTTTTAATAAATAAAGAATAATTTTTAAAAAAAACACTGGCTTCATTACCCGCAAACCTCTCTTTTTTACCGAAATGTCCGAAGTCTACTTGTATAATACTTCGCCCTTGCTCGCACACTGACTATAGACATAAACCAGTTTAATAGTTCGATCCTTTGTCAAGAACGGAAACACAGTTGCGTAAGTTGGTATGTCAACCCACATGAGTGGGATGTGATATCTCTGTCTGTATATGGGTGTGAGAATCACCGTCGCATTTCTAGGAAGTACGCGCTGCGACCGTTTCCGTTAAAACTTTATTAACTAACCTAATTAAACCAAGTATTTTAGTCCTGTGTCCAGTTAAATGTTGTTCTCTTAATGAAACTATCATACAGTTAATTAATTTTTCTGTTTTGTACCTAAATTATAATAATGAATGATTCATAATAATAAGTTATTCGTGCCAGAGGTAGAAATACTCGCTTCTGACACTTTCATTTACCTTTCTCCTTTACATTTTGTTTATTTTTTTCCGTTGTTATTTTATTTTTTTGTAGATTATAGACGCGTCAACATCTAAGGTCATTAGAGTCTTTCAACTACACTAAATAACAACTAACTTAAAACTTAATAACATCACAAAACATTCATGAGCGCAGGTGGGATTCGAACCCACGGCAGTCTAGTCTAGAGGTTGCGGCACCAAGCATGCTAACCACTAGGCTATACTGCCTTCTTTCCGTTGTTAAATTTTGGATATTAATTTTCAATAAAATCAGGTTATGTTATAAAAATGTGGTTCTTTTGTATACTAGCAAAGATAACAGAGTAAATCAAAAAACAAAATGTTATAAAAATATAAGGCTAGAGTTTGATATCAATTCTTATTTAATATTGTAACTGTTGAACTCCACAGCGTGTTTCAAACTTTTTAAAAAAAAAGTTACAATCGCTACACCCGGTATTTATAAAAAAAAATAGATTTCTATGCGATTACAGTAGCGCACTAACTTTCTGGAAGAGACAACCTGTCATTGAAAAAAAAATTGTCCAAATCGGACTAGCAGTTTTGACACAAAATTACTTTAAACTTTTGGTTACTTTTTGCTGATGCGTTAATTTTGTGGAGAAATGCATGCGACACGAAAATTTAATTTTTCATCATATATTCTAATCTAGGCGAAATAGACACAAATGTGACACTTAGAGGAAAAACGTCTTAACAAAGGAAATTTTGCGGAAAATTGTCGAGGGTGGTCCCCTTACTAGCATACCCCACTCTTCACTCCCCCTGGTTCGACGTGGCGATGTGATTTTTTCGCGTGCTCAGCAGTAACATTAATTAGGTAAAGATATTTTTGTAATTCTGTTCGAAATTTTAAATATTTGAGTTAAATTACGAATTTTTAGTTCAAAATTACGTGATAAATCACAACATTTCCACGCCTTCGTATAATTGATCCGTCAAAAATAAATGAGTTAGCTGACATACCTACATGCTTTGGGACTTAGGTAATATTTACATGTGAATTGTGAAATCCGTCGGTTTTTTTTTAATATTTATTGTTATTTTTTATATAAAACAAAAACAAATATAATAAAAAAAAAACAATATGAGAGACAACGGCTATTCTAGCAAATAAAGTTGTGTAGTTCGGAATAGAAGCCTGATATATTTAAATTGCATGTCGGTTTGTATAATGTTACAACACATTGTGTAGTTGAAGTGTCTTCACCGCCGGAAGTTCGAACATTTTGAGTCGACGACCGTTGGTTATCTTAACTACTGTAGGCCGTTGCGATAGAAAAACATTCAAAACAGCATGCGGGTTAAGTAAATGGCTACGACAACAGCTTTATCGTCTGGCCGCTCGAATGCAGTGTCCTAACAACAGATATAGGTGTAAAAGACGCCATACGATTTACATCAAAAATGAAAGTACCGTTTCTTTAAATTTATCATTCAAACAAATCACACATTACTCTTTTCTTATTATTTTTTTATGAAAAGATACAAATATATACAACAAATTATAATATTATTATATTAATACTTTCTACCGGTGCATGGAAAAATCAGAAAATACAAATTTTCAAGTTAGTTACACATCTTTTGCGTGTTGTGTAGCGTACTGGAAAATTAGGTAATATTTTCTAATTTAGGTTCCTAATTATAATTAAAGCGTGGGTCTATAGCTATAATACAGTACCCACGCTTTTATAATTATAAACCTAATTTTTTTTCTTTTTAGTTATCTAGGTACATTCACCGATAACTAAAGTAGTAAATTCGCAGGTATGTGGACAGTAAATAACAAAACAGGCAGTTTTTTTAAAAGTACGACGTTTCGTTTATTGACTTAAACTTGAAACTTTAAGTCACTAAACGAAACATCGTATTTTAAAAAAAACTGTCTGTTTTATTATTTTATACTGTCCACATACCTGCGAATTTACAACTTTAATTATAATATGGACACGAAATCTACTAAATATTATTCATCGATAACTTTTTCTAATCGCACCGATGTTGATATAACTTTTTTTGTTTAAAATTACTTAAATAACAAGCTCCTAAAGTTTGACAGATTCCTCCCGAGACACCCCGTATTTTTTATGTAAATAAAATCAAAAATGTTGAGAATTTCTGTATTGTTTTATGTGCCAACATGTCAACTTATCAAACACCAATCTAAATTTGTTAAAAGAAAAGCCCTAAGGAAATTTTTCTTTAGTGTATTTTCTTTACAATTGCGTGCCTACGAACATAAAGTTTTCATTTCAGTTATTAGTGGAACTGGAAATAATTACGTGGTCATTAGTTAATTAGATTTTTCATAACTTTGAATGAGAATTATTATTTTTTGTTAAACACGCGAAAGCTGTTAGCACTAAAATATTACAGTGAGAACTTTAAACACCTCGCAAAATCTACATGTGTATATATCCAACAAATGCATTTTTATATAAACAGGATATCTAATTGCTAATATTTCTGATCAAAATACCTTATACTTATAGATATTTTTTACACATCGACGTTTCAAAATATTTCATTTTTTTTACATGTTATATGTGAAGAATATGAAATATATCTATTTAAAAAAAATAAAATGTTATTACAGGTCTCAATTATTCAACGTAATGGGAACTGATAGGTGGTCGGAAAAAACGAGAAACGGATTTGGGATTGAAGAAAAGCAAATTGAATGGAAAGTCCAGTTTGCGTTCGGAATATGTTTAGTAATACTATCTCAGAATTTTCATACAGGTACTTGCATCTACCCTAATATAGATTTTTAGAGAAATAGATTGACAGCTGTACAAAAATATGAATTTATTTAAGTAAATAGCGGATTTTTTTTAAATTGTAAATTGCATTTTACTTTAAAATTCAATATAAATACAGAAATCGCATAAGTAATATGTAAATATTAATAACTGCGTCTGTAGATATTGACTCGGAACAAAACAAACAAAACATGGAGTATTGTAATCAATCGTACTATCTGTTTCAGAGTTAGACACTAACACTATTAGTGCGAACACTACACTGGGAAAACTAGGTACATATTATGTGAAATAATAAATATAGGTACAGTACCGATCCTATAAAAACACAAATAACTTTATTAGTACAATATCACAATAATTGTGGCCATGTCAGAAAGTAGAATAAATTATGCACTATAAGTATGAACATTTTTCTACTAAATATTTTTTTATGAATACCTATATATTTTTTGATGTGAAACATCTTATGTCGGGCTGTGAACAGCCGCGTGAGGGGAAATATGCAACGAAATGTTTGGTCCGCTCCTTCGCTGCTGTTCTCCCCACCACTGCGGCACTCTCTCTCTCTCGGCTTCCGCGCGCTCGGGCAACCGCGTGTGTTACAGTGCAGTATATAGGATTACGTCAGCATAACAGTTAGCTGCTGCTTTTGAAAAAATATATACTACTACATAGAGAATACCACCGAGTTCAATAACGTTTTCTTTGATGTTTCACATCTGTCGGGGGTCCCGAGACCCACACCCTTTTTTTAATATAAGGATTATTGGCGTCTACACCGATGATGTAATTAGCCATGACATACTTATACGCCAAAATTATACAAAATTAAATTAAACTAAAAATTAAAAAAAAAATTCCGATAAAACCACTGGGATACAAGATGGATGGATCAAGGGATTTACATGATAAGGACCATTGACGTGCATTTGGCTCGATTCCACGGGTCAAACGTACAAGAGAGCCAGAACCATGGACGCCCGGGATAGGAAAGGTAAGACACATTAGGTAATGTTAGTATCTATATAGTCTATTAACTCTATTATAATTAGGTACTCTTATTTTTCTACCTAACTTTATCATATACGAATGTTAAATGTTATTTATAGGAATTTTTTTATTTTCAGATTTTAAAATGTCAGCATACCACAAAGGTAATGCAATATCGGCTTCCGTAATGGATTTGTACAATAGAATTCTGTGCCTATATCATAAATAGGGCACACGCACAGTATATAGGGAACGCATCGGCAACAGATAACATTATCGCATGCACAATACGGTGAGTCTTAGTAGTCTTCTTATTTTAAATAAATAATTTGGGAATAAGGCGTGATTAAACCTTAGTCTACAATTAACAGTAGTTATAACCACAATATTAAAACTTATTTAACTGACGATAACGAGAGTTCCTTCTCTCTATTTCTTCTTTGCCTAAATTTAGATTTTAGACAAAGAAGACAAATAAAACTGTAAAAAATTAATTCTGATGTCTTTTTCATTTAATTAACATATAGCCATGGACGCAAACCAAATTGCGGTCGACCGAAGCGCCATCCAACGCGATGGTTGTAAACTATATTTGGGAATTTATTACGTGACAAACTTAATTTTTATTAAATTGTTACAACGGTACGGAACTTTCATGGCGCGAGTTCTACTCGCACTTGACCGCTTATTTTATTTTATTTTAATTAAGAAGACTTTTACAGTAATTTTCAGACCAGTAGTGTACATACGTATGTACGGTGTATATAGGGGGATATTGCCAACATTAATCACATAACAATGCAATGTCAGTGCTGTGATTTGGTTATGTTTTCACGTTAACATGGGTACAACTGTCTCTGGAACTGTTGGTATGTGTTTGTAGAGGTACCATAACCTAAGTTGATATGAAGCATTCCTGCAACCGTGTATAATGTTAACACAATACCAGTTATGTCAAAGCGGGAGTATACTTTATGTAAATTAATACTACATTAAGTTTATTCTTAACTGTTCACTAAAAATTTAAGTTTTGTTTTATAAATGTTATAAAAACAAAAACACCATCATAGTTATTACATCATACTTTTCTCTCGTGATAACGTCTAATACGTCTCAGTTTTCAAGGAAAATATAAAAAAAATCTTATTAGAGCGGGCATTTTACAGTGTAGAAGAATTTTTATGTTTCTAGTAATTTTATATTTCTTATATTTTAATGCGAACTTTTTTGGCGTGTCAAATAGATTTATATCTCAATTATTGACAAAATAAATATCTGTCTATCTATACTGGAGGGACATTTTAGAAATATTAGATGTAACGGAAATAGTCGGAAGTGGTTGACATGTGAAACAAAGCAGCATGTGTAACCATGTAAGGTCTCTAGCACTGGTCTCCCAAGTTGGGCAGGAAATCCTCATTCTCAATTATTATAAAAATTGTTATACCTATTTTTTTTGAGGAATAAATAAATTGAATTGAACAGTAAACCATGGTGGTCGTGCGGAAAAGTACGAGTTTACCGACAGATACAATTACAAATGCTATAAGCTCAGAGTAAAATACGGATGGCTCTCAAGTTTTTTTAATAATGTTAATATAGTATAGGTATTGGATAGTAATTTAAAATATATAAAAAAAATAAAATTACATTTATTATATTTTATGAACATTATTTTATAAGATAAATAAAAGTGGATATATATTTCTTTCCATGACAACGAATATAATTATTTGCGTGTACCCGCGATACAGACATACCCATTTTTAGGTACGAATTAAATTCTTTAAAAAAATATAGGAGTATTTCGCTAAAGTTGTAATCGGGAGTTTAATTAGATTTCAGTTCGACATACATCAAGATGGATTTGTATATAAAGGATAACAGCATATGCTTTGAACGAGGCTTTGAATAATTATGTATGCAAAAAATAAAGAAAATAAATTAAAAATAAGAAAAGAATGTCCTAAGTTTAAGTGCTAATAACTCGTTAAATTGATTCAAGACGTGATTTTACAAAAAATATGTTAATGTCCTCAGTTGGCGAGCGTCCAAAATTTCCGAACACTTTTTTTTAACACCTTGTATATTAAAATGATTCTGACTTTTGAATTACTTTCCTCCGTCCCTTCCCTTGTCAGCGACTTACAACCAAAAGTAGTTAGGTAAATTCATTTAATAAATTTTGAAAAAAAAAACGAAAACAAGACAGGATGTTTGGGAATATTTGACTAAGGCACCACTTTAAACCTAAATTTTAGATTTTTTCGTAAAGAGCGTTGTGTATTCCAGTTTTATCTATTTATTTTCAAACATCACTCGATATTTTTCATTATTGAGTATAAAAACGTACAACACAACAGAACACTATGGATGATATCATCAGTTTCCCTTCGTTTCTTTTATTTGTGAACTCCTTTTGTCAGTTTACCGTTTCAAAATTCTCGTCCCAAACGTAACTAATTCAACTTTGCGACCATTGTTTTCTCTGTTATCCCGCGCGTGCCCTCTTCCCCACACCTCTCCGCAGCCGTCGATCTTTTCCCTGACAATCCCCAACCTGTACACACACTGAATATCTAACAAGGCCTGCGTACTATCTTCCCATTATCACTGAGAAATTCTACCGCAAACGTGCTAAATGCCATTTAAGTGAAAAACAATTATTTTATTTCGCTTTTAAGTTTTAATCACTATGAATATTGTTACAAAACTGTTTTGAATTTGTCGGAATAAAATTATTTATTTCAATAATTAAAAATGAGAACAACAATATACAATAATTTATTAACAATGACAAGTCAATTACAATAGTCAACACTTCCAAATCTTCATGTTTTCCGGGCTTGTAGGCCGTGGTCTACAAGCCCGGAAAACATGAAGATTTGGAACAATGCCGGCCGTGAAAGCTTGCACACTTGGATAATAGTCAACACTGTTTACACGATCAGTATTTCTCAAGCAAAGTGAAACACTTCAATCGCACTGATTTATTTCAATCCGTCGCTCGCTGTCCGTTGTTCCTTGTTCGCTGTGTGACTGCTGTACTTATATATCGGAAGCAGTTTGACCCCCCACGCTCGCCGCGCTTTCTGGAACATTCTCCTTTCTTCGCGTATCTGCCACGCCTACACATTGTTACAACAAACAGACAATCGCTGCACTCTCGAATGTTCTGTTGAACACAGTAGCGTAGCATCTGGGATTTTGTTACAATATATTAAAATATCTAAATTCTATTTCAACTAATAAAATCTTTAATAATTTTTGTTGTTGTTAGTCAATCACGCTGAATTACTGAACCGATCTGAAAAATCATTTCACTATTTATAAGCAAAATTACGTTACGACAAACATTCAGATACGAATACGATGACGCTACATTGTCACACATAACCTCAAAAATTTTAAACAGCTAACTGAGGAGGATAAATATGGCAAATGCTATATCTAGATACGAGTACGACAGGGCTTCTAGAACATGTGGAATTTACCGCTACAAACTTTGTCGTACTCGTAGACGGACGATCTGAGGCAACCTGTATAAACAAACACTATAATCTTCATTTTTTGCTAGTTTGCTTTTAAATTATTCATTACTGACTTGTGTATATTTTTTGCAAAGTTCTATTAAATGCCTATGCTACTGCAGTACACTTTAGTAAGTTAAGGGTTTCCTTTCTATAATACAATATTACATTCTTTCAAAACACTATTTTAAGTTTTACAACTACTAGATCTGTTATGGGTCTTTATTGTACAAGATTAGAAAGTATACATAAAGTTAAAAAATGTATATATAGGTACAGAGTGTTCTCGGTTTACCTATTTTATTTTAACGGGCGATAGTTATAAAGGTCAAAAAAAGACGAGTAGTGTTAAAACACCTTAGTAAAAGTTGTATGATTATCTAAATTAATATTCTAACATTTAATTAGTTAATTTATGGGAAAGTGTATCAAACTTATCATACTAAAGTGTTTTGACCTGTACCATCAGCCACCGAAAATAAAATAGGTAGGGCGGAAAATTATTAGTGTATTTGCCATAATATGGCACATACACTATTGGCGTCGGTCGGATGGCGGGACCTAGGGGTCGAACCAAAATTTCTCGACGTTTCATAGCCTCCTGAACACTTTGGCACCATTTTTGAAAATGTTTATATATATATGTATGTATATATATATTTATATATATATTTATATATATATTTATATATATATATATATATATATATATATATATATATATATGTGTGTGTGTGTGTGTGTGTGTGTGTACACGATAACTCTCGACAGACTTAATCGATTGAAACGAAATTTGGTACACACATTGGAACCCATCACCGCAAGAAGCCTATTTAAAATGGGCCCGATCGGACCATTTTCAGGGTTGTATTTAGGGGTTCCAAAAAGTTTTTGGGCCCAAAAATACCGAAAAATTTGTCAGAATCGTTTCAAAATTGAAATTTAACTCTTTAGTAAAGATTAAAATGTGCTGTTAAAATTTTAATAAAATCGGCCCGACAGGACCGGACTGTCAAATTTTATGAAAACACCAGTTTGTTGATACGGATTTATTTAGATATGGAAGGGTGTATTTAATTGGGTGTACTGATAAAATCCATGTCTAATATTGAAATTTAGAAAAATTTAATTATTTTAAGGGATGTATTAAGGGGTTAATTTTTTTATTTTGTCAAAATACAAACTTAAGTTTACATAATAATGCCACAATGCCTGTATTAGCAAATACACTATATTGTCGGCAGGGTTTGGCACTGCGACCCGAGTTTTTTGTTTTTTAGGGCGTTAAAAAATACAAAAGCCTGTCCTGAATAAATTTCATGCGACTACTGAACGGTTACTGTATCATTATTGATATCATAACGTGGACTCAAGTTGATTATATTCAAATAATCTCTCGACACAATATCAAGTGAACGTTAAATGCAAATCGAATAGTGGATTATATGCTTATGTGTAATACCGACAATTGCCTGTACAAGTGTACTGTAGTGAATGTAATGTATGCATGTAAATAGCAAATCTAGTGAACACCGCCTCGCCACTTCGATTCGGTTCTGAACTGTGTCAGGTGCCAATGATCTAAAATTTTATTTAAACAAAAAAAAACTGTAAAAATAGTCCATTAAAACTAAAATAATAATTTCAGTGGGGCGGAGCAATAAAGATTTATTATTATTATTATTGTTTCTTACTCAGGTCTTTAAGCCTCAAATTCTTTCCGCTAACTAAGATAAAAACAGTCACAAACATACGACCCAAACATACGTAACGTGTAAATATTTCATAATTTATTAACACACAAATTATTCTACTTCTAATTATAAAAAGGGAATTTTGTAAAGATAGAAATTGTTATCAATTACTAAGCAATTTGTCGTTTTTTAAGGTGCGCAATTTACTATTTAAATAATCTGAATACTCCCTAGGCAAGAGATGGCGAACCAATGACACGCGTAGGTGGCACACGATGGAATATTGTCGGCACGCCATAGATTCAATCGAAATAATTAAAAATATGTTAGATGCAGTCGAAAAAATTTGAATATCATTGAAGTAACATATATTATGAGATTGTCACGACAATCCGAAGAAAGTTTCAAGCCGCTCAATACATTATCGAAATAATTCTTTTCATCTACGTTTGAATAATTTTTTTGTCCACTAAATTTCTTTAGGTGCTTGTTGGCACGTCATGGCCACATTAAATATTTTTTGAAAAAAATTGGCACGTAGATATGAAAAGGCTTGCCATCTCTGCCCTAGGCGAATTAGACACAAACGTGGCATTTAGAGGGAAATCGTATTAACAAAGGGGATTTTGCAGAAAATTGTTGAGGGTCATACGTCATTCTGTTCGAAATTTTATCAGCTTTATAAGATGCGACCTAAAATAGAGAGTTCTCGAGATTTTTGCAAAAATACTTTTGGGGGTAGTTTCATCCACATAAAAAATTAAGCGTAGGGAGTGACGGGTGGGATTTTTAGTATCTTAGTAAGGGGCCACTCTCGACAATGTTCTGCAAAAGCTCCTTTGTTAATCCAATTTTCCTCTATATTTTCAATTCGCCTAGAGTCTAGACCTCGGTCTAGACTATTTGATATTGCAAGTTTTTTCTGCTTTTCTTTTCTTCTATTTTTTTTTTACTTTTCAATATATTGTATCGAATTGTACTCCAGAACGATTGTACTTTTGTATTTCTTTTATCTATACTAATATTTTAACGAGAAAAAGTTTATATGTTTGTTGTATAAAGCAATGAAATTATTTTATTGACACCATACCAATTCGTTTTTTTATCTGATGATCAAATGAATAATTAAGCCGAAAATTTATAGTCTACTTTCTGGTTTGGGAACACTTGTTCAGCCAATTAAACATGTTTATGATTTCGTTTATTTCTTTTAAAGTTCTTGCTGGGTAATTAGACAAGTTTGATTAATTTCCTCATGTGACCATTTTTAGAATTATATTATTCTTAGCATTAACTTTTTACTGACCTGATGATGAACTAAGTTGTCGAAACATACGTTTTAAACAAACCATGTTTATAAATATTTGGTGAAAGGAGATTTTATTTTATATACTACTTAATAAATTTCAATTTATATTCGGATATCTAATTTATTTAATTTATTGTAGATTATAGACGTGTCGACAACTCAGGTCATTAGCGTCTTCAACATAACAAAAAATCCATTTGTGTATTAGAATCCGCCAGCCGGCAAACACAAACCGACAGGTACGAGCTCGGGTCCTTGGGAGTGCTAATCCCTAAAAAACATTGGAATGCAAACTACATTCCAATGTTTCCCCTGAGGGATATTCGGATATCAATTAACACAAGAATCAACTGAAGTATCTTTTCTAATTTTAATAATTTAATTAACCAAAAGCTAAGATAATATTACATAATATTTCGTTCTTATATAATAAAATCGTTCTTAAATTAATGAACAAAATTTTGATCGGAGACAAAAAATAGTTATGAACCACGCTTGCATAGCAAAAGGCAAATAGTATGACAAAGATAGAGAACAAATGCGAATGTAAAGCAGTCAACGGCACACGCATGTTAAAATGTTGTAAATGCGACGGTGTTAAGCCGCCTCCAACACATAATATACGCCGCCTATAACTAGCCAAGATGGCTGTGAAAAGAACAGGTGAATTAGAATTGAAGGTATCAAAATAACATTAGTTGTATTTTGAAATTGTTATGAGTGCTGCTTCAATATTCATCAATGACCCGTAAGTCAAATTCCAGTATAGCTATAGGTGTGTTAAATACAATTTGGGAATTCTCACTTGTATCTTACTTTCAGAAGGCAGGGCAAAATCGTGCTCGAGGAATGCACTTGAAAGAGCAAGTGCATTTAAATATTAATCAAAATAAAGTTATGAATAAACTTCTAAACTAAATATTAAGAATAGTTACCCCTTTCCCACATTACGAATTCACTAAAATAATTAGCGAAATACTATTCGCTGGGTGCAGACTGCAAAGTATATGGTGGGGACCACCGAATCGACTGCAGCGTACGCTATGGACAAAATAAGCGTTAATAAATGAAGTTATTTAAAAAATGTTGCATAATAGTTGTTGTGTAGTTAATAATATTGTAGAAATACAGGCAGAAATAGTAGTTGCAAATTTTAAATTATGATTATTTTAGCTCTAATGCTATTATAACTAATATTATTATTACTTTTGACTGCTAAACTTACTCCATTATGTTTTATTTTATGTTTGTAAATAAAAATAAAAAAAATTCGATTGCTAAAAACAAAAGTGTAATACCACATGTAATAAACACATTTATTGATTTGATCTATAAAATATTTATTAAGAAAATAACTATAAATTAAGAACAATAATTTACAACATCGAATATTATCTGACGGCATTACGTTCTCACAGTCTGTTCATATTAAGTTCCCACTGTCATCTAGTGGACAGTGGACATATATACATAACACATTCGAAATAAAATGTAGTTTATATTTATTAAAATTTTTTATACTTACTTTTTTCAAAACAATACGTAATATTTATTAGCCCCTTTCAGATGTGGTACTACACTTAAATTTTTTAGCAATCTGAAATTTTTTATTTACAAAAATTTGTCATTCGTTCAACGGATATAGAGTGTGATTTAGTGCGGTCATCAGATGTCGTTATCGTCGCGCACCCAGCGAATAATATACAGTTTCGTAACGTTACAATGCTATACAGGAAAAAATGTATACACACGCCACCGTCGAGATTCACACCCGAAACTCCCAGTTTCGCGCTGGTTGAGTTCTCAATTACTCTACGGTGGCCATAGGTTGACAATGTAACAGTTTAATTCCACTGCATGCGAGAGCTAATTTTAATCACTACAATGTTAAGACATTGAGAACTCAACCAGCGCGAAACTGGAAGTTTCGGGTTCGAAATACCGACGGAAATACTACCGAGGCAGTGTGCCTGTAAAGCATTGTAACCTTACGACAACTATTTTATAATATAGTAATTCACTAATTACTTTAGTGCATTTGTAATGTGGGAAAGAGATAATTATTCTTAATATGTATTATTCACCCATAATTATTATCCTATTTTCATCTAAACTAAATGCTAACCAATTTATATTTGAAAGTGAAGTAAGATAAATTCAGTGGAAACATTCGGGGCACTGTACTCGTCGATTGAACAAAACCGATAGGTATGGGATATATTTCGACACATCCCTATTGAATGAGCAGTACAGACATGACTATGCCGCGACGGCACCCCAGGGTGTATCTTTATCTCGCCTACTCCGTCGCGAATAGGGTGCGTCTCCGGTGGGTAGTTAACGAGCTACTTAGCGGCTCCGGAGCGGCGTGGTGTGAAAAACCACCTCCAGTCGTGCACAGGAAATCTGTTCGTTACGCCGCCGCAACTATGCATAAATGTACAGTAGCTATGTGTGTTCGTACTTCTGCATTATACTCTGTGTATGCTATTAGTAATATTTTACAATGTGCATTACAATATACCATGTTTCATATTTACTTCTATAACACTAAAGCTTATTGCAATATTAGCTGATCCGTTTTCAGTATAAAAATTATAAATTCTGACTTTTATTTTCTTTCTTATAACTAAAACCTATCGGGAACATATCGAAAATGGCAGAAATCAGAATTCTAAATATTTTTTTTTAAATAAACTTTTATCTTAAATAGAAGATAGAGCTATATTAATTTAACATGTAAAACACTATATCGCTCACGCTCACCGGCTGCAAGAACACATTTCAAAAATTTTCAAAAAAAAAAATTCTAAATGACAAAATTTTAACAAAACTTTTATGAATCTATGAATCAGCATTTTCCCAAAAACTGTTAATTTTGAAATGTGTCATTGTTGCAGCCGGTCAGCGATATGATCATGTTCAACACCCTGTATGTATATTGTATACATCCGTATAATATATATTTTTTCAAAATGTATTGTCTCAGAAAAAAAAGACATTTATGGAATTTTAAGGCGCATTTTTTATGAAAAAAATTGGTAAAAATCGGCGATCGCTGCTTTTGCCCCCCCTTGTTAGTATCAGTCAAATAATTGCGTAGGTATAGTAATAAGTAATAGGTATAGATATTTAGACAAATAGATATTGTAAATTATAGACGCTCGACAACTGAGGCCATTAGCGTCTGTTATAGTAATAGAATCATAAACAATAATAATTTGATCTAATAAAAAACTTTTTAACAAAAAAAAACCTCCTTTAAAAAATCCACTAAAAAGAGGAAAATAATGAAATTTTGAGGTTTGTGCCAATTTAATAAAATATGAAGTCGGTTAAAAAGTATAGTATAGTGATTAATATCTTCTTTTTAACCAACTTCATATTTTATTAAATTGGCACAAACCTCAAAATTTCATTATTTTCTTCATTTTAGTGATTTTTTGAAGGAGGTTTTTTTTTTTGTTAAAAAGTTTTTTATTTTTTACTTTTTAGTGTCAAAAAGTGACATTTACCTTAAAAGAATCACACGCCGTTACTCTCTTTTATTAAACCTTAAAATCGCTGTCTGATATGTCAAAAAGTGACATTTACCTTAAAGAATCACCCGCCGTTACTCACTTTTATTAAAATCAGCCGAACTACTGAACCGATTTTGATGAAATTTCTATGGGACCAATCTGAAAGTATATCCTTTCAAATAAAAAAAAATTTTTCAAAATCGGTTCATAAATGACTGAGTTATGAGGTAACAAACATACAAAAAAAATACAACCGAACTGAGAACCACCTCCTTTTTTTGAAGTCGGTTAAAAATGAAATTTGTTGTTAAATATAAACCATAATTAGTTAGGTATTTACTTTTAGTTGTTATTATAAAATTGAAAAATACTAATTAATCATAATTACTTAAATTACCTGGGTATTTGGCATTATTCTTGTTACATTAGTCACTCACCTGAAACAAGAGAAAATTAAATCAATGTCAAAACTATTTAATTATCAGTTATTATGTAGAACATTCCTAAACTTCCATCCAACTATGTATGTTAATACGAACAACATAATCAGTTTAATTTCCTGCAATCTCTACAATAATAATATGCAAGTTTGCCTGTATGTACACAGATTGTAGGTGAACTAAATTGCTATATTATTGGATATAATCTTATGTTCTCAGGTATGTTCCTTTTCATCACTCTAGCAATCAACATCAATACAATCTAATCTAAACTTAATATTATAAAATTGAAAAATTCTGCACTTTGTAATATAGAAGCACTACTGGGTATCGATCGATGTGTTCGTATATATAGTAACGCGCCTACAAAGTCCACATCATGAGAGAGTCATGTTTTTAATGATTTATACAGAAGTTAATAACTTTAATAAAAATAAACTAAATCCTAACTTAGTCTGTAATTGTAAAGTTCTAAGGACTAGAAGAGCGAATTTTCCGTTTTCATAATTTTTTTCCTGTTTTTCAAATTTCAATCTATGGTATATCTATTTGTTTGGTTGAACGCGTTAATCTCAGGAACTACCAGTCCAATTTGAAAAAAATTTTTTTTGCTAGATAGCCCATTTATCGAGGAAGGCTATAGGCTATATTAAACCGATTTAGATGAAAATTGGCAAAGAGATTCCTTGAAGCACGAAAAAGGACGTTGGTTATCATTTATCCTGGAAAACTGTCCCCGAGGGATAGAGCATTCAAGCCATGCATCCACAGTATCCTCACTACTGTGCCTATGATGTTGGAAAGACAGGAGGTCATGAATTAATGATGCGTTTACGTTTCCATAGTTATCTCATGTATTTGTGTATTTAACAAGCATTAAATTTATAGTACCCGGACGAAGTCGGACCGGGCAGATAGCATTTAATAAATCCTCAGCAGTATAATCTTTAGTTTATCTATAGATATAAAATCAAAGTCTGTTGGAAACACAATATATTTCCTTTGAGCAAAAAATTAAACATACTTTTAAATCCTTTCAAAGTTATAAACCAAATATTTACAATTCATAAAACACACAGAAAGTAAAAGATCTTAAACGATACTTTTATAGGTTTTATTGATGTTTCAATGGTTTGAAAAAT
Organism: Mongoloraphidia duomilia; assembly: GCA_039654895.1. Classification (NCBI taxonomy): domain Eukaryota; kingdom Metazoa; phylum Arthropoda; class Insecta; order Raphidioptera; family Raphidiidae; genus Mongoloraphidia; species Mongoloraphidia duomilia. The sequence continues at coordinate 41,419,692 of CM077524.1, read as the reverse complement.
ACGAAAACAAATATTTCCGTTCTTAAAAATAATTCAGCGGTAGACAAAGAAAGCAATCGACGTGTGCTATCAAAACAAGGAGGGAAGCGAAAGTGCGTTCTCCGTATATCGTTTGAACAATCTCACATGTAAACAAACCGCCAGAATCCGTATATTCAATGCCCACGCGTCTGCAATCATCCCTTATTATGTATACAGGCTGTACTGTTTCACAACACCCTAACTAAATGCCGAGGCAAACGAAGCAATCGGCGTGTGCTATCAAAACAAGAGAACGTTATGCGTATCGTTTGTGAACAATCTCACATATAAACAAACCGCCAAAATCCGTAGATTCAATGCCCAAGCGACTACAATCACCCCTCATTTTATATACAGGGTGCTGAATTGCTTTGCGGGTAATAGGGATTTAACCCGTATATAAAATCAAACTTTTGCGATTTCCTACTTCCCTAATTATTTTAGGAAAAATATCTTCAAATAAAAGTTTTAGAACATAAAATTCAGCATCTAAATCATTAAAGAAAATGCTTTGTAACGGCAGAAATTTGATATGAAAATGCCAAAATTACCTCAAAAACAGATAGCGATAGCCATGGAACTTGAACAAAATGATGACGCTTTAGCTGTCAGAATAATTTCTAATCATTTTGTTCAAATTCCATGGCTATCGCTATCTGTTTTTGAGGTAATTTTGACATTTTCATATCAAATTTCTGCCGTCACAAAGAATGCAAAATTAATTTTGTTTAATGATTAAGATGCAGAATTTTATGTTCTAAAACTGTTATTCGAAAATATTTTTCCTAAAATAATTAGAGAAGCAGGAAATCGCAAAAGTTTGATTTTACGGGTTAAATCCCTATTACCCGCAAAGCAATTCAGCACTCTGTATATAGAGTGTTCCGCTTCATTTTGGTCTAAATAAAGATACATAATGAAACCAAGAAACGATTTGATTGTTAAACATTATCTAAACAATGTACACTTTTTAATAAATTAAATGTGCAAACGTATAATTAATATAAAATTATTTAAATTGCATTTAAAATCTGAAATTCTTAAATACACACAGTAGTATAACATCTACAAATCAGCTGCGAGACACCATAAAAATGGAAGTGTTTTTCAGCGTTTTAAAAGAAAATTAAAATATATCTAATTAGGTCTGGTCCCGTTTAGTAAGCCACCATATATTTTAGATATTGTTTCAACCAGTATATAAGCAGGTAATGTTTTTAATTTATATTTATACAAATTATTGCTCTTGATGTAATAATGAAACATTTAAAAGGGAATCCGATATAATTTAAATGTTCAAACCTTAGAAAACTTGTGAAGTTGCTAATCGTCTTCCCAATTAAGGAGTTCCAGTGATGATCCGAAAGTTTGGCACCATTTCATAAATTATAAATTTTTGAAACCGTACACAAATAATTTCCACTCGATCGTTACAAATAAGTATACACTACAGTGACCTACACAAAACAGAACTCTTTCACAAACGTCCAAATTTATTTTTCGATAAACGTCAATAATTATATATACCGCTCAATCAATAATATCGAGAATAAAAACTAGTTTGATTTTATCATCGCCAATCCTCTCATTAGGAAAAATTAAAACAAAAATAAAACGTAGAAGTAGGTATTCTTTGTTTATTGACAATAAAATTTATACTATTCTATTCTCTTCACGGGATTCCGTCATTCAAGAATTTTTTATTCATTATATAATTCTTGTAAGAATGCGATGTATAATAGTTGAGGTTACGATTCAAAATTTTAATTAGGCGGTGTCAGACGGTAATATAGTTACTACAGTATTAACTAATAAAACCAGTTACTATTGGACTATACTATTATCGTTTGACATCGGTTTTAAGTTTATTTATACAGTTGCATAACCATAGTAGGTAAGAAGGTTAATAATTATTTAATAATAATAGATTAGCGTCTGTGTAACAAATATTTTTTAATAACTTTACGACCAATTCGACAGACAATAATAATTCGATTTTTTTAACTATAGATATTTTAACTATAGATATTAAATAAATAAATTTCTGTTTACAGGATATAGGCTCTTTCATTTTTTTTCATCTCATCAATTTTTAATTACATTGTTACTTTTTCATTACGGATATAAATTTATGACAGCAAAATGAGTTCGTTCTCCATTTTTATACATGTTTCTAATAGACTGGACGGATATCTCGAAAAAAGACTATTCAATAAAAATTCAGTGAAAGAAATGCAATGTGAATCAATGAAAGAAAAACACGCTTTAAAACAATTTCATTGCAAGTATGAAAAAAGTTGTTAACTCAAAAAGTATAAACATTTTCATTGATACAAGCAACCTTTTTACTTTTAATTGAATTTAAATATTTCATTCGTACATAATAACATAAGTATGCAATATCAAGAAATAATCAATATATTTTTTCAAAAATGTATAATTTTCTTAGGCCCGTATTCACCGAGCCTAGTTAGTTATTTATTCCGTTGATTTATTCCCCTGGTAACTATCACACGGAATAAATAGTGATAATTCAAATTACCAAACATAGTTAAGTTTACTGCAGGTATAAATCGTAAGAATAGTTATTCTGTCCAATTTCAAGGGTATAAATATTTATCCGCCTAGTTAAATAGGGTGTGCACGAAATGCATAAATTACTTTATGGCCTGGCGACCTTTTCAGGTAAATATTAATTTCATATCTTACAGGTAAAGGTTTTTGTCAGTAAAATATGTCAATATTCATCATTTTACATTTTCGATAGATGCGCCATTGGTAAACGTGCTTTATTTGATAAAATATGCAAGGCGTATAGTATATAGTAAATTTTTACCTGCAGATACTATTCTATCGAATGAATTGCTTGGTGAATAGAAAGTTTTTTTTATTCCAAGGAATAAATTTATTCTAAGGTTAGTAACTTCTATCTTTAACAGTGTTTGGTGAATACGGGCCTTAGAGATATTATTTTTAGCTGCATTAAGTATAATAATATTATGTTATTTATAAATAGCAGTCTGTATAAAAATACACAAATGTTTCTATATACATAGCCCCTACACAAGGGAACTGACGTGATTTTGCTGGCCTTAAAAAAGAAGCTGATAAAATCCAACCCGGACGCGAAACAATAAAAAATGTAGCTTCATCTATCCCAGCTTGCTGTGCTGGAAGCTTTGAGCGTTCCCAAGACACCCGTAGGGAGACATGGACAGAGTATCGTCACGGAGTTGGCCTCCTGCGCTGGCGTCGCGGCGGCCAGACAGAGGTCGCGCTGCTCTGTTCCCCTTGTCACTCAACTAGAGAATTTGCCCGTTGGCCGGAACTCTATAATACCCACTGTACTTTGGAAGGGAATTGACACCGACTAACAACACTGCATTCCGTGTGTAAACCACCAGTCTCACAAATTTGACATAGGTATACCTAATTGTAAAAACTTGATAAATACAGTTGACCTTAATACTGCTAAATTATTATTTCACTCCCTTATTTAGTGAAGTCTTACGTATGGCATATTTATATTGAGCTGTGCCACAATCCCAACGATTAATTTAAATACAGATAAGAACTCTGAGAATTCTGTCTGGCGCAAAATAAAAATACTAAAAACTCGGGTCGCAGTGCCAAAACCCTGCCGACAATATAGTGTATTTGCTAATACTGCCATTGTGGCTTTATTATGTGAACTTAAGTTTGTTTTTGAACAAAATAAAAAGTTTAACCCCTTAATACATCCCTTAAAATAATATTTTTTTTCTTAATTTCAATATTTTTATCAATGCAACCTCGGTACCAAATTATATACACCCTTCAGTAAGTAAAGCACTATCCGCAAACTAGTGTTTTCATAAAATTTGTAAGTCCGTTCCTGTCGGGCCGATTTTATTAAAATTTTAACAGCACATTTTAATCGTTACTAAAGGGTTAAATTTCAATTTTAAATGATTCTGAGAATTTTTTCGGCATTTTTGGGCCCAAAAACATTTTTCAACCCCTAAAAACTACCCTTAAAATGGTCCGATTGGGCCCATTTTAAACTCTTTCGAAAGTTATAGCCCGCACATATATATATACATACACATACATAAACAGACTTTTCCAAAAATGGTGCCAAAGTGTTCAGGAGGCTATGAAACGTCGAGAAATTTTGGTCCGACCCCTAGGTCCCGCCATCCGACCGACGCCAAAAGTGTATGTGCCATATGGCAAATACACTAATAAATAAGAATTAAAAAGAAATTAAGCTATTTCAAAATCTATATGTTATAATAGGTAAATAAAAGATCGATATCAGTTTTACAAATTTGACATGATTGTAATTAATAAGAAAAAAAAGAAATTAAGCTGTTCGAAAATCTCCCAAAAAATAAATGCGGTTCTAAATAAAGATGTAAATAATCTTATAATATCGATAATTTATACAGGGTGTCCACGGCGACGTTGGCTAACATGGGTATCTTTGTTATTAGTAGAGATAGAAAGTCGGTTAAATGGGCAAAGTAGTGCAGAATTATGTGCTCATTAACGTCCCGTCGAAAAAACAATTGAATTTTGACACACTATGGATTTATTTAGAAAATAGTGAAAATTGCCGTTTTTGAAAACTGGCCATAACTTTTTTATTTATGAAGATATCTGAAAATTTCTTTAACCATTTTTTGATAACTTTTTAAGATATTTTCAGTGGCGTAGGTTTAATTTTTTTATATCCACTACATAATGAGATATCGACATGAACTTTGGTTTTCCTTATGGACGCCATTTTGAATTTTTAGATATTCGAATTCTGTTTTTTTTTTGATTAATTTGGTGTATCATATGCTACATTTAAAAAAAATGCAATTAACCTCCCATATTAGAAACACTATAAAAACAACTGACAGTCAATTTATAATTCAGTTCTGTCAAACTACGATTTATTATTAATTTTAGACTTAAAATGTTCGCACTACTTAATTATAATTTGACTGTCAGTTGTTTCTAATGTCTCTTATATGGGATGTTAATTGCAAATTTTTTAAATGTGGCATATGATACACCAAATTAATCAGAAAAATAAGCAGAATTCGAAGATCTAAAAATCCAAAATGGCGTCCATAAGAAAAACCAAAGTTCATTTCAATATCTCATTATGTAGTGGATATAAAAAAAATAAACCTACTCCACTGAAAAGATCTTAAAAAGTCGTCAAAAAATGCTTAAAGAAATTTTCAGATATCTTCATAAATAATAATAATAATAATAATAATAATAATAATAATAATAATAATAATAATAATAATAATAATAAAAACTCTTTATTACAGGCGGAGTTCAGCTACGGCTGCTCTTCCACTCAAAAAGTTATGGCCAGTTTTCAAAAACGGCAATTTTCACTATTTTCTAAAGAAATCCATAGTGTGTCAAAATTCAATTGTTTTTTCGACGGGACGTTAATGAGCACATATTTCTGCACTACTTTGCATCTTTATTTAGAACCGCATTTATTTTTTGGGAAACGAAAGGGTCAAGTTTAACATTTTAAACCTGAACCAAATTTGTATTCCTGGTTAAATTGTGAATAAAAATATTCATACATAACTTAGTGAAGTCACCGGGGTTTCTGTTTAGAAATAAAGGTGGAATTACATTTTTTTTTTTAAATTATGTAGCAATTTGTTATGTAAGAAACATTTCTGTGACTTTTTTTCCCGTCAAAGAGAAGTACGAAAGACCCCAGCTTTTAGATTAATAATAACCTTTTTTATCCTATAGTAACTGTTTTCCAGTTATTTACAAATAACTGGTTTTAGACTGTTTGTGACCCCCTAGAGACTTATACACCCCTTTAGAAGGTCAGGTTTCTAAAAAAAGAATTACTACTTTAGTAAAAAAATTAATTCCTACATTTTCTCTAGCTATAAAAGACGTATTTTGGATCTGATAATTCGACTAAAATACCAAAACTGTGTTTTTGATAATATTTTTATCGTAGTAAATAATATTTGATAAAAGTTATGTTAAAAACGCAAATTTGATTGCAATATTTTTCGCTGCAGGATATGTTAAAATGAACAGTGAACATCCGTGTGTTTAAAGTTTTAATAATATGTAAAATATAGGTACGTTAAACACATCATGTAAAATAAATTTAGAATCCGTTTATTCGAAAGTGTTTCACTCATAACACAAATATGAAAATAATTTTGAAAAATTCTTAATTAAAATAATTGATTGCCGAGCTCGTAGGGATACCGTTGTTTATATGACGTTTCTATTAATCATCTATTACAAGTCCCCAAGTTCCCTAGTTCCAATCTGAGAACTGACGGAACTATCAATTAGAATTTCAGTTTATCATTTAGAAAAACATTTTTTTTAAAAAACCTCCTTCAAAAAATCCACTAAAAAGAGGAAAATAATAAAATTTTGAGGACGGCGCCAATTTAATAAAATATGAAGTCGGTTAAAAAGTGCCAATTTAATTAATATCTACTTTTTAACCGACTTCATATTTTATTAAATTGGCGTCGACCTCAAAATTCTATTATTTTCCTCTTTTTATAGTGGCTTTTTTTAAAGTGGTTTGTTTTTAGTTTTTTATTTTTTTCATTTTAGTGGCTTTACAATTCCTAGTTTGCACGTTATTAACCGACTTCTGATTACTAAACTAAAAAAAGAAAGCCACTGAATCGATTTCAGTAAAATTTATGTGGAACCACCCTGAAGGTATGCTCTATTAAATAAAACAATAATAATCAAAATCGCTTCACAAATGCAGGAGATTTGAGGTGACATGCATAGATAACATACATAAAAAATACATAATAAAATAAAATCAGTCGAACTACTAAACCGTTTTAAGTAAAATTTATATGAGACCACCCCAAAGGTATACACTATTAAATGAAACAATAATCATCAAAATCGGTTCGCAAATACAGGAGATATCGGTGTACATGCTTAAAAAATACGATACATTTTTAGAGTGTTGGGCTCCAAGTCACTATATGAATATTATGAAGTATTAGAAATACCTTGTATTATGTCCGTCTTGTGACTTCTCGTGAATTTACACTACGCGTTTCAGCAACGAGTTGCCATCTTCAGGTGTGGTTAATTATTAATTAACTACACTTGAAGATGGCAACTCGTTGCTGAAACGCGTAGTGTAAATTCAAGAGAAGTCACAAGACGGACATAATACAAGGTATTTCTAATACTTCATAATATAAAAAATACGTTCCAAATTGAGAACCTTCTCCTTTTTTGAAGTCGGTAAAAAATAAAAATAAATTAAAAATATATAAACTGTAAATAGACCCACATAACTTAAGCAATTGGTGGCAGTAAATTAATGATACTTATATAAACAAGTAATGAAATTATACTACGTTTCAAACTAATTCTAATAAGAGTATTTTAAAACCTCAAGTGAAAAAATTTTCAGTTGTAACTTTCAGTTGCAGCATTCCACGTTTGATATTTTCAAAGGAAATTAAAAGATTATAACGGCGATAACATGAAAGGAAATTCGGTAAACAACAGCAGCAGATAATATTATATGAAAATTTGCAAAAAGAACTGTGGGCGAATTTCTTCTTAAATAGCAGATTAAAAAAAAACTTCACCTTTAGTGTAACGCAAAGTTTTATCTTAAATACACCTACGGATATTAATATCATTAATGTGGTGTTGACAGATAATAACGAGACAATAAAAGGTTATTCTCTTTAATATAGCGGCTTTAATAAACAAATAATACAAGCGTTTTAATTTAACTTCGCTTTTAATTCCTTTAAGCCTTTATGAGCCCATTGAGAATATTAGCGACGGACGGCATGCCGCCTCTTTCTTCGCTACCTCTTCTCTTCCGTTGGCTGGAAAACCTCAGACTTCCCCCACTTGCGTTTACATTAAGTATGCATATTGCTTTATATAGTTGTGTGATCTTTGCTGCAAAACAATTTGCACGCTTACTATTCACCATTCATCATTGAATGAAAGCAGTGGTAAATTCTAAAATAATAAAAAAAATAAAGAACCACATTAAAAAAAAAATTACAGGTAGGTAAATTGTATCAATCTAAATGTTCATACTTTTTTCACCAATAACTTTTTTTCTGGTAATACATTTTTCATATAGGTACACATTTCATGTCATCAGAGGTTCTTCTCGACGGAACGAGAAAAATCAAAACGAAATTGAGAAATAAATTTGTAGACCAGACGAGAAGTAAACTCAAAAAATCTCGATTCTCGACAAAATATTCCCAAGTTGATTAAAATTATGTAAAACGTAGAAATTTTATGATTCCATCCTCAGTTGGTCGGATCATAAAACCAACCAACGCCATAGTGTAAGATATACTACATAGTGTAAGATATACTACTATATGTATTATAGACAAATACAAATTGTTATCATCCATGGTTTGTTAGCTATGTGAATTTTAGAACTCTGATAAGTCTTCAGGAAACGTAAGCCTGCAACAGTTTCACCACTGCAGAAACGTAATTTTCGCTACTCTACTAGAGATGGCATATTAAATAGTTTATTGTGACGAGATTTTTCGAGAATTGTCGCTATCGAAACGAGAAGCACGCCCTCGAGAAATTAGACACTAATATGACACTAATATAGGGCCAGAACAAGAAAAGTCATTTCCCACCGAAATGGGACTAGACGGTAACACTAGAGATAGAGACGAATAGTTCAATCTATATAAATATTATAAGCCTTTTTATGTTTTCATAAAAGGTTAAATCAAAAAATATTTTATAAAATACTCCGTTGTTTTTTTGTTGTTGTTTTTATCTAATATCTATACAGAGTGATTCAGGATCGGAGGCGAAAAATAAAAATTCGTGTTTGGGGATGAGTTCAGCAAAAAATGTGAAATAACTTTTTTTTCGATCGGCCTTTGTTTTGGAGATATCGAGGCGTGAAGTTTTCTGAACTTTTTTTTTGTCCATAAAATTAATAGTAGCCATATAAATTGCTTGGAAACAAAAGACTTATGTATTTAGGGGGGTATTTACTAATATTGTTGACAATAATTGGTCAAATACTTTGCGTGATGCTCTTGATTTTAAGCGAAAACAAAAATAATGTCTACATGTTATTTTTTACACTAAAAATCAAGGGCAACACGCAAAGTGAACAATTAGTAAATAAGTCTTTTTTGCCATACCCACTACAAAATAGCTACTTTCGATGTATGTATAGCGGCCATTAATGACCCATTTCACAGGCAGGTGTGCGGAAAATGATTTACTTTCTGCACTAGCGCAGAAAATAACGGTTGCCATGGCAACTTCTGGTAATTTGCTCTATACGCCTGCGTACGCTTGCGTGCGCCTGTCATTACTTACTTGCACGAACTTCGCGGCACACTAGAAGAAAAGATGGCGACGCAAAGAACAGTCAGAATTTTTTAAAAATTACGTAAAAAGTAGATATTTTGTAGTGGGTATGGCAAAAAATACCATATATAATAATAATAATAATAATAAATCTTTATTAATGCCAAAAGCACCAAAAGGCGAGGTTCAGCCACTTGTACGTAATGATATTACGGCTCGTGTGACTGTAAAAACTCGCTATCGCTCGTTTTTACATACTGTCATCACTCGCCGTAATATGCCCCCATTACGTATCTAGACATACAATCTACTATTTTTTCCAAGTAATTTTCATGACTTACTATTAATTTTATGGACAAAAAATAAAAAAGTTCAGAAAACTTCATGCGTCGATATCTCAAAAACAAAGGCCGATCGGAAAAAAATTTTTCACATATTTTGTTCAACTCATCCCGAACACGAATTTTTATTTTTCACCTACTGGTGTAAATCACCCTGTATGTACCATACTATCATGTGTCACGTGTATTTTCTGTTATTATTTGTTTTCCATTAGCCTCTGGCTACAGAAAATATTTAAACTGTAAATAAATTTGAAAAAACCATAATTATACAAAATAAGTTTCAACATTTACATTTATAGAGTGGGCGAATTATACCGCGTCTGAACCATACCGCTAGTACACGTAGCTTATATGAGGAATTTTGCGAGAAATAGCAATTTTCGTTCTTGTACAGGCCTCGTCTTGGCAGCAAGACTTTTCGAAAAATATCGCACTGTGAGTATTAGACCATCATAGCTTGAAAAAGGCAGCTCTGAGAAATTCGCCTATGTTTTTGCGGAAAGTTTTATTATAATAATGGTTTTTTGTTACTTTATTATTGAGAAAAAATACAAATTAACTATTTCTGGCCTTCTTGTGAAAAATATAATATATAAATTTTTTTAGGTATCTACGTGGTAATATTGTATATCTATAGTGGCGTAATAAGGTTTATATATTGTAAATTAAAGACGCGTCGACAACTTAGGTGATTAGCGTCTTGATTACATTAAATATCAATTCCCTTAAAACTAAATGACATCACAAAACATCCATGAGCGGAGGCGGGATTCGAACCCACGACAGTCTGATCCAAAGGCCGCGACGCTAACCACTGGACTACACTGTCCTCGGCGTAATGAGGTACTGTATTACTGACGAGTATGACAGTATGTTAAAACGAGCGATAGGGGCGCAGGAGAAGAATTTATAGCGGGGGAAGGGGGCAATAAATAAACAATATACTGAATATACGTGAGCGGAGCCACGGGCAACCACTAGTGTACCATAAATCTCGAAAAAATTTTTAAACAATTTATGTATATTGTATATCTATATAATATTTTGTACATATTTTGTATATTGTGTACCTACATTTTTTAGACTAGCAAAAACATTTATTAAAGTTTTTTTAACATAAATATTTTTATTACAAACCAATTTCAAAACATAACATACGATAAGAGCAAAACAGTAAGTTGTAAGTGTGGTTTTTATAAAAAATGAAATAGTTTAAAATTTGAAAAAAGAGTGTTTTAACAATACAATACACGCATGTATACCGGCCTATAATAGCTTACTTAACAGACAGATGTGCGGGAAAGTTTCTTTCCCGCACATCAACATGTGCAGCCAATGCAGAACAGAAAATGAAGTGAAAAGCAGATTTTACTGGAGGTATGACAAAAAATACTATATTATTAATGTCCGTATTGATATTATCACTCTCGCTGCGCTCGTTTTAACATAGTGTCACTTCTCGTGCGTAATATATAATCTATACTATTTAATAATGATAATGAAATCGTCAAATGTTACACAGTAGTTAATCTTCATAATTAAATGTTTGTGAGATGCCTTTTTAATGATCATACCTTACATGGTGTTGGGTACGCATGCCCCTCGGTAAGTTAGCAAATCATTTCCAGCTGTTGAATATGAAAGAAAGTGTTTCTTGGAGCTCACCTGAGAGCCAAAGTTGGCGACTTAATGAAGATTTTCGAGACTTGTACCTTGGCCCAATACTTACTTCGCGTAGAGCACGATTCACATGACAATATTTCCGCGTAGCAGTTAACATTATCTAATACCCTAATGCCCTCAGTTGTCGAGTGTCTATAATTTGCATATTATAATAAGTGAAAACGATATTTAAGGTACATATATGTTAATTGCACATTATATTTTCACACTACGCTGCAGTATTCAGTAATAAATTTTCTGCACATAAAAATAAAGAAATTATTACCTATTGTTGACACTGCTATAAATGGGAACTCATGAAGTGCGATAAAGATATTATAGGTTACAGACGCTTGACAATTGACGTCATAAGTAGGAGCTATGTGGTACTAGAATATCTTATTTTAATTTTTAAAATGCTAGAGTATTTTTTCGTGTTTACTAAAACAGGGTAGATAGATAGACAGACGATAGAAAAATACTGCATTTCAGAAAATACTTCTACTACAGGGAGTTGGCACGAATTTATTCAATAAACAAAGTAAATCAAATAGGTACTCAAACATTTGAGAAAAAAATTATAAATACAAATTATTCAGAAATTATTTACATTATTTCGATTTGCAATATTTTTTTAATTTTGGTGATACTAATCGCAAAATTGTTATTTCTCTTTTTTCCTCCATTATTTTTTAAAACAAGCGTAAAAATGTTTGTTTTCTTGTTTTTCTAAAAAAATCTGGAATGTAATTTAATAATTTTAATAACATGTTCGTTCTCACCGGAAAAAAAACTGGATGCTTGTACTTATGTACACGCGTTAGAAGTTATACTTTAAAAAATCACCAAAAATTGTAATTTGATATAAAAATATTAAAAATAAAAAATACATAGAGAAAATAAAAAAAAATATAAACAAATATCAAGTGGAATACGGATTAGTTAAACTAATGTTGCTGCACGTAGATTCGAACCCGGGACGTATTGCATCTGAAGCGGCCGTTCTAATCACTAGGTCACGCAGACCTTACAGCAAGCTGCTATATTTATGGTGCAGCGGTTTAATACACACCAATAAGGTACTATAATGGAAGAGATGGTGGCGGGTGACGCGTGCCGATCACGTTTACTCTCGGTTTAGTCCCCTGCGGCCAAGCGCACAGCGTCCGTAAAAAGTATAACTTCAAAAAATCTACTATTGTGTCTCTGATGTAAAATAATCACATCTGATACAAACGTGGGATTCAGGTTTGAATCCCGACAGTGATATAATTTTTGCCTTTAAATAAATCCTTATAAAAGCTTGTTAGTGTATTTGCCATATGGCACATACACTATTGGCGTCGGTCGGATGGAGGGACCTAGGGGTCGGACCAAAATTTCTCGACGTTTCATAGCCTCCTGAACATTTTGGCACATTTATATATTATATATATATATATATATATTATATATATATTTATATATATATATATGGGCTATAACTTTCGAAAGAGTTAATTGATTTTGATGAAATTTGGTAGGCACGTTGGGATCCATCACCGCACGAAGCGTATTTAAAATGGGCCCAATCGGACCATTTTAAGGGTAGTTTTTAGGGGTTGAAAAATGTTTTTGGGCCCAAAAATACCGAAAAAATTCTCAGAATCGTTTCAAAAATGAAATTTAACCCTTTAGTAACGCTTAAAATGTACTGCTAAAATTTTAATAAAATCGGCCCGACAGAACCGGACTTACAAATTTTATGAAAACACTAGTTTGCGGATAGTGCTTTACTTACTGAAGGGTGTATTTAATTTGATACCGAGGTTGCATTGATAATAATATTGAAATTAAGAAAAAAAATATTATTTTAAGGGATGTATTAAGGGGTTAAATTTTTTATTTTGTTCAAAAACAAACTTAAGTTCACATAATAAAGCCATAATGCCAGTATTAGCAAATACACTATATTGTCGGCAGGGTTTTGGCACTGCGACCCGAGTTTTTTCAGATTATTATTACTCGGTGCAACAAACACATCGAGTGGTTTGTGAGTCAGACTTTAGACCGCAGCGCCGTAACTGCTGTGGCAACGACTCCAGTTTACACATGAGCAGAGAGCTTAAAGCTTATAATATCAACGTAGACTGTAACACACACTTATATACTTTACAGACTGGCGGCACACACACACCTTGGGTGTGTAGTAGAATAACTAGACAGAGACAGGCATAGCTATAATGTATATTGTGTACACTGTCGGCCAACATATATCATTGTTCTATCATTAAGACTATATTTGCAACTGGTGGTGGAAGTAAAGATGGTTAAACGCTTTGTTTTTTCTGGTTGATTAAAAAAAATAAAAACTCGGGTCGCAGTGCCAAACTCTGCCGACAATATAGTGTATTTGCTAATACAGGCCTTGTGGCTTTAATACGTGAACTTAGGGTTTGTTTTTGGACAAAATAAAAAATTTAACCCCTTAATACATCCCTTAAAATAATATTTTTTTTCTTAATTTCAATATTATTATCAATGCAACCTCGGTACCAAATTAAATACACCCTTCAGTAAGTAAAGCACTTTCCGCAAACTAGTGTTTTCATAAAATTTGTAAGTTCGGTCCTGTCGGGCCGATTTTATTAAAATTTTAGCAGCACATTTTAATCGTTGAATTTCAATTTTGAAACGATTCTGAGAATTTTTTCGGCATTTTTGGGCCCAAAAGCATTTTTCAAGCCCTAAAAACCACCCTTAAAATGGTCCGATTGGGCCCATTTTAAATAGGCTTCGTGCGGTGATGGATTCCAACGTGCCTACCAAATTTCGTCAAAATCAATTAACTCTTTCGAAAGTTATAGCCCGTACACACACATATATTATATATATATTATATACATATATAAATAGACATTTCCAAAAATGGTGCCAAAGTGTTCAGGAGGCTATGAAACGTCGAGAAATTTTGGTCCAACCCCTAGGTCCCGCCATCCGACCGACGCCAATAGTGTATGTGCCATATGGCAAATACACTAAAAAGCAGACGTTATACTGTTTAATATAGGCATTTAGAGGCAGAGCATAAAATAACATATAAAGTAGGCGGCACTAGTATTGTGCACTATTCACAAGATCGCAGGTTTGCCTCCAGCTTGAGTAATATATGAAATATTAAAATTTAAAGTTATTGACTTTTTCTTTAAAAAAGTAGTAAATTGAAAAAAAATTTAATTTTTACTGAATTTTACTATGGCACCCGTCGGGCGATAAAGTTACTTAATATCGCCCGGCTCTCGTCGCCGGTCTCAAAATTTACGACCGGTAGGTATACATGCATGAAAAGCAGCTACTTAAAAGATGGTAGGGCAAAAAAAATCTTATATGCACCACTTTTCCGTGTGACCACAGATCTAATCCTGGGATATATGACGCTGTTACTATGCTATGCACTGCTTGTAGATTATAACGTGAAATATAAGAATCACGTGGCTTTAGACTTCCAACGCCGCGTCGGCACGGACAGCGACGACTACAACAATGTGACATTTTGTAAACATTCATTGCTACACTGTATTCACCTTTACTCGTGCAACTAGCCGCAATTTATTCACTGGTTAATTTGCTCATCGACGGCTAGTTATTTTAGCGTCATTTGGTTGAACGGCTGTTCCTGACAATTATAATTAAAAACAAACCGTGAGGTGGGTCGTTTATTAGGACTAAAGTGCGACCCTTGAGGTCCACACGACGATCTTCCCAGTTTGATAAATATTTAATAATAGTAATTAAATTAAATATTACACCGAAAAATAATCATTTTAATCTTTAAAACATAATTATTATTTATTTTTAACAATAGGTAATAAAAAAAACGGCTGAACCGATTTTTATAAAATTTATGTCGGGTCAAAATGACGTTAGTTTGCTAATGAAATTGTAATTACAGTTAGGAAAAGTTTTTTCTTTATTCCACGTGTGCGGCAATTTTTTAAACAAGGTTTTTCTTTTGCATTTACACCTGTTAATTTCTAAGGGTAAATAATTAGTGAGATAAAAATAACAAGAAGACATAGACACCTACTTATATCAATTATAAAGTGCGAAAATATAATTGCAGAAAGGACCCGAAATGTCACCTGTATAATAAAGTATTTTTCATTTCATTTTCGTTTTATTGATCATTCATATGTTAAACAGTTCGTTAGTTCGAGGCAAAATTTAAACCTCAACAGAAGCATTTCAGATCTGTAATTTAATATGAAATGTAAAAAGTTAGGGAAATGATTCTGTTACTGTTATTTCATTCCATTATTAATATACAGGGCACATATTTTTCCAGAACTACATATTCCATTTTTTAAACATTTATAAATAACTATTTCATTTGGAACCGTGCCATTATTTACTGTATTTTGACATATTCAGCGTTTTGTCAGTTCCGTTCTGTGATATAAGGTAATATATTTTTTCCCTCCCGGCTTTTTTCATCTTAATATCGTTATATATATTAAGTGCGCTCGCACACACTACTGCTTGAAAGTGAAATGAGTTCTTGTACTATAATAATATTATAGATACACTGTAGTTATAGTACGTATCAGCTCAACGTCTCCTGGGCAAAGAAAAGCGAAAAAACAACCTTGTTCATTTTACGTTGAGAAACAAACTAATGAAATGATGTTATATCGATTACTATCTGCTCCACCCGGCTTCGCCCGAGTAAGATTTAGAATGTAACATTTCTAGTTCAAGTAGTTTCAGAGATACTCGCGTACCCTCGAGCTTTAATAAAGTTTCCACCCCCGTGTTCACCCTTTGAGATGCGAATATCGAAAATTCGTCGGACACCGCGTAGCTCTGCGATTTTAACAAAGAATACCCACGTTCGCGTTTCTAATTCGTAAATGCGCACTCGCCAAGAGTCGTGTGTGCTCGCCTACTACTCGTGCTGAAAATATAGCGTCTGACAAATAAAGGTCTATTTAACACACTAGTTGCACGATATACTATTATATTATGTTTGCACGTTATATTATTTTTGCAGATCGACCAGTAAAAAAAACGTTGACCCTTTTTTATTTACTATAGGAACAACCAACATGATTTTTTTGAGTATTTTTATACTCGATTCCATTTTCCTATTCGACCGGTTCTCGATTTTTCGAGTACACGTACACCGTTAAAGTATGTGAATTTATTTCTTTCATCTACAAATCAATTTTAAACAATCGAATTTATAAAATTGGATTCCATTAGATAATAATATTAATAGGTTTATTTAAAGATTATACAAAGCATAAAAATAAACGTTTATTAAATAACAAGTAGGTACTACAACGCATGAGAAGTTTTAGTTTATGTTGAAAGTATTTATTATTCTCAATTTCGCAACAAAACTTTCCAAAGAAGTGTTAAGAGTAAGTTTGCTGAAGAACAACTATTAGCATATGTTACACTGGATGTAGCTGCTATATGCGCAAAAGCTCGTCGTTATGGAGCACAAAAGCTTCACTATATGTACCACTAACATACATTATACGTCTGCTATTAATATTAGCTTTCATTGCATCCATATATACGTGTACGATTTTTTATATAATAATAAACTGTTTCTGTAATAATACTAGTTCACCTTCGGCTTTGATTCATGATTTTATTTTTAAGAAAAAAAATTTATACAGAATTAGTCCATAGATATTGTAAACATTTTGAAAAATATGTAGGTACCTATACAAGGTGTCCCAAAATTGTTGGGACACAGAGCTTCCACGTGTAGTAGAGGTCAAAAATCAAAATAAGTCGATTGGACCCAATTTATTTATATACCAAAATGTACCGTTTGCCCGTGAGAAGAGTTCAAAGTTTACATAAAATTTTGTATTACAATTTTATTAAACTTGTACTAGGAATATCTGTTAGCATTATTTAAGAAAACATTTTTTTCCTTCGGAACTATGCGGAATACGAAATTTTTACAAGAGTAACAAAATGAAGATAATTAATCAGTCTTCTTGCTAAAAAAATTTGAGAACCATATTACCACCCCTAAAAAAGTTCTGAAAAAAATGTCAGGGGGTGAGGGTGGTTTTAACCCTTCTACAATTTCTTTTGGGTTTCTTTGATTATCGAAAGGAGAGTAATCCTCAAAAATGCACTTTTGTCAAATTTCATTCAATTTATTTCACTCATTTCTGAACGGCGTGCAAAAATGTGTTTTTAGGAAAATTAATAAACAATATTAAAATGAAAAATCGTGTTGCTAGAAAGCAACAATATGAAATAAATAAAAGAAAATAATTTTCAAAGAAAATCCTTACTTTCTTTTTTGTAAAACACAAAGAATTTCCACATTTATCTTACATAAAATTTATGCAACCTTTGCAAGATAATAACATGCATCTCTTTATAGAATTACTGTAAACAGAACTATATAAAGAAATTGCATATAAATTTTTAACTATACATCTGTCGATAAGCTTTCAAACTAGATTATGCTTAGACTCTTTATGTGTTGCATCCACTGATCTCTATACTTACTAACTGGATAGCTGATGCATATGGAAAAAAAATTAAAAACATGGAACCAATTGATGTGGTAGCCAGCGCCACACAATATCGGGCAGAGAACTATAAACAATAAAGATCCTCCAAATTGATCACTCATCTATGAGATCAATGAGCACAATAAGCACTGATCTTCATGGCAATAAGGTACATTTTAGTTACTGGCCCGATATTGTGTGGCGCTGATTACCAGTTTAAACTGGGAACAGCTATCCAGCGCTAGTAAGTATAGAGATCAGTGGTTGCAACTCAGCAACGTTATGAGCAAACTGTTTCTTACACATTAATTTTAAAATAAAGAAATGTTGCATATTTTCAACAGTATGAAAGGAAGTGTCTATGAATTTTAACAATTTTAAAATAAAGAAATGTTGCATATTTTCAACAGTATGAAAGGAAGTGTCTATGAATTTTAACAGACATCTTCTCTTACTTGATTTTAGCGGTCGCTTTTAAAGTCAATACCTGAACGTTAAATTATTTATCCCTGTCATTTAGCAGTCACCGGCTGAAGTAGCACACTTTAATCTAGGGTTCCCCAAACTATGTGCCGGGGAAAGCCAATAAGTTTCTCGTAAAAAATTATGAACATTTATAAGATAAGATGGTTTTATAAGATAAGATGGTTTTAAATGCTGCGCCAAGTTAAAAATGCTTGAAACCTACCCTATAAAATAAGCACGATGTTCCGTGAAAATTTCGGGATTTGTGAAATGTTTCGTCAGCAAAAGTTTGGAAAACGTTGCTTTAGTCAATGATGTGAGTGATAATTTAACGCTATTTATTAGACGGCGCAAAATAGTTCTAAAGATGGAATGAACATGAAACGTTGAACGGAACTAGTTCGAGGAAACATCTTATAGTTCTACTTTTTCATTGACACTTTTGCGTTGAAGGAAAAAAATGAGTAAAATCTTTCAACAGTGAGTAAAGCGCCGAGTTTAACCTAACGCGCCAGCCACACATCAACACACTCTCTCGGAAACAAACAGTGAGTGTTGGCGTAAGATAGATCCCGTGTTTAAATTGGAATTATATTGTTCCTCATCTCACGTAATGACATAACTGACAAAAAATTGTAAAAGTGGAGATACGCCACCAAACAACCGCCCTTAAGCCTAACTTTCTTCTCACGAAGTTACGTATAACTGTGGTGTAAATGGCAGATACATTTTTACGTGAGATGAGGGATGATATGGACAATGGACTTACTAAGGTGCGTTCTAGGAAAAGACGAGAAACGTTTTTTACAAAGAACATTATAGTTCCTGGAACTATACGGATGGGGAACTACCCAATTCTACTATTTATATTTTACTTTTAAGATGGTACCCTAGATGTGATCACTACAATCAGGTCTTCTTAAAACATTAACGCGAGAGAAGCTGTAGGCAAAGGCTTATAAATAAAAATAATTTTTAAAAAATACTGACAGTATATTCGCAGACATAATTTCCACTCATTAACAACGAAATATTGGCAGTATGTTCAAATGTTTTATTTTTATGCCTTATTAAATTCGAACAATGGAATATCGCACACAAAAAAAATATAAAGGATTATTTTTTCATATTTATAATATCGTTTTAACAACAATTTAACATTCAAAAGCATAAGAAAGCTTTTTTTTATTGATGAAAAATAAAGTACCTATATATATTTCGCATTTATTTGTTTGATGTGAACGCAGTATTGTTTGGTTAAAGCAGACAATGCGAAATAATATTCTCAATATTTACGGCGTAAACGCACTTATTTTATAAATTTCAAGTTTAAAATATCTATTATATTTTATGGAAATAAACAACTGACGGAACACAAATTTTTATATAAAATCGTAAGTTTATCTGTGATTGTACATTTCTAAATAAATTTTGACTTGGGTAGTTTAATATACTTTATAGGATACGACCGAATAAGCCATTTTCGGAGTGTTGAATTATCGAGATGAGATATTTCGAGAATCTCGCTATTGAGACTAAAAAGTACTGA
This sequence comes from Mongoloraphidia duomilia, assembly GCA_039654895.1. NCBI lineage: Eukaryota > Metazoa > Arthropoda > Insecta > Raphidioptera > Raphidiidae > Mongoloraphidia > Mongoloraphidia duomilia. The sequence goes on along the minus strand of CM077524.1, from coordinate 41,399,773 downwards.
AACGAGAGTAGCGAAATTTTTTGACTCAAAAGTTGAGACAAGAACACTAATAAAGCGGAAATCATGTGTGACTCTAGGATTATTAAAATGTTTAAATTATATTTAAAAATGGGTGATTTATTTGAATTAATTAATTAATTGTAGATTATAGACGCGTCAACAACTCAGGTCATTAGCGTCTTCAACACAACAAATAATCCATTTGTGTATTAGAATCCGCCAGCCGGCATACACAAACCGACTGGTACGAGCTCGGGTCCCTGGGAGCGCTAATTCCCAAAGAACATTGGAATGCAATTTGCGATAGCAACCACATTCCAATGTCCCCCCTGGGGGGTGATTTATTTGAGAATACATTTGTGATAACTATCTGTCAATTTTCCATATAAATGTTCGCCTCATTTTACAAGATACCGATTTACAATACCTATACTTTTACAAAATCAATCCACGTATTAAATGATTGTTATTATGAAATTAGAACGTCATTGAGATTAATATTCCGCATTCAACAAAAAAATATTTATTGTAGAATGTGATGAAAACAAAAATTGGAAAGTTTATTTTGATGAAATCGCCCAGTGTAGTGTTTCAATAATTGAAAATGACGTTTTAAAATTACAAAACCTATTGATCTGATTAAAAACAGAGCTCATATACACAAATCCAATTATTCGTCAGATTACACAATATGAAGTTTCATTATATTTTTGTGCAACGCAGCATGGATTCATGGATATAGGTACTCATTTTGTCATGTACCATATCTATATCTCATTTCCATTGTTAACTTGGTTGATAGCAAATTAAACAGTCTGTCAGGGCAAAACAATATCTAAGATTTAAATAAATACTTACGAGGTGACCTTACAGTCATCCTTACAGCAGAGTGGTCACCAATTCCAACTATTTATTAGTGTATTTGCCATATGGCACATACACTATTGGCGTCGGTCGGATGGCGGGACCTAGGGGTCGGACCAAAATTTCTCGACGTTTCATAGCCTCCTGAACATTTTGGCACCATTTTTGGAAATGTCTATTTATATATGTATATATATATATATATTATATTTATATATATATTTATATATATATATATGTGTGCGGGCAATAACTTTCGAAAGAGTTAATTGATTTTGACGAAATTTGGTAGGCACGTTGAAATCCATCACCGCACGAAGCCTATTTAAAATGGGCTCAATCGGACCATTTTAAAGGTAGTTTTTAGGGGTTGAAAAATGTTTTTGGGCCCAAAAATGCCGAAAAAATTCTCAAAATCGTTTCAAAATTGAAATTTAACCTTTTAGTAACGATTAAAATGTGCTGCCAAAATTTTAATAAAATCGGCCCGACAGGACCGGACTTACAAATTTTATGAAAACACTAGTTTGCGGAAAGTGCTTTACTTACTGAAGGGAGTATTTAATTTGGTACCGAGGTTGCATTAATAAAAATATTGAAATTAAGAAAAAAAATATTATTTTAAGGGATGTATTAAGGGGTTAAATTTTTTATTTTGTTCAAAAACAAACTTAAGTTCACATAATAAAGCCACAAGGCCTGTATTAGCAAATACACTATATTGTCGGCAGGGTTTTGGCACTGCGACCCGAGTTTTTTTTGATTGATACTAGACCCCAAATAAAAAATGCGTTTTTTAAGTTACACTTTTTAGCTTCGTTTTTTTTTCGTTCAGTGACACATGCCGGGTCACGTCACGTCCAATCGAAAAATTAACACTATTGCAAGACACTGCGTCATCCCAAGCAGACAACTTGGTATTTTAATAATATTGTTAACTTTAAAAGAACTCTAAAAAGATTTTTGTATGATGGCTGTTTTTACTCACAAGAGAAATTTTTTAATACTGTGTGATTTTTGTATTTTGACGTTTCCAATAACTGTAATAGGTTCTTGATGGAATAAATATATATTATTATTATTATTATTATTATTATTATTATTATTATTATTATTATTATTATTATTATTATTATTATAACCATAAATATAGCAGTACGCACAACGGAATCGTGGCATAGGGGTATCAAAGCTGCTTTAAACGCAGTACATCGCTGGTTCGAACCCGGGCGGCCCCATTAATTTTAGTTTTTTTTAACAGTTCCATATTCGACTTGATATTTATTTATTAACTTCCCATTGGAAGTTATTGTAATGGGTCCGAAAATCGAAATCAAAAAGGAAAAAAAATTTTTATATTTCAAGGTCACTACACTATTTTTACACTACTTTTAGAAAGATGTCTGTGTGTGTGTATGTGTGTGTGTGTGTGTACGTACGTATGTGTCCATTTCTTTCTAAGACGAAATCTCGAGAATGAAAAATGATATCGACTACGTTGAGGTGCCAATCGACGCGTATTAACGTAAATATGATCTGAAAGAAATTTTTTTAAAATCGGTTCAGCCGTTCTTTTTTCTTAACCAAATAACCGCCAAAAAAGTAGATTTTATACAATATCTCGCGAATAAAAAATTATATCGACTTCGTAAGGATGTCAATCGAGGCGTGTTAACGTCATTTTGATCCGACATAAATTTTATAAAAATCGGTTCAGCCGTTTTTTTTTTTTTTTTAATTATTGTTAAAAATAAATAATAATTATGTTTTAATGATTAAAATGATTACTTTTCTGTGTAATATCTAATTCAATTATTATTATTAAATATTTATCAAACTGGGAAGTTCGTCGTGTGGACCTCAAGGGTCGCACTTTAGTCCTAATAAACGACCCACCTCACGGCTTGTATTTTTTTTATTTTGATTATATTTTGTCTATTTATTTCTTATTTTAATATTTTACTATCATACAGTGTCAAACTTAACGGGGAGTGCACTTTTAGCTTTGCAGAGTTTAAATCACGTAAACAAAATTATATACTTTCGGCGATTTCGGGTTAAAAGCGTTCAGGGCTATGGCAAAAAGTTTCACTTGTACCGTGGTTTCGTAAAGTCGCACCCTAGTGAGCTGGTGTTGTCCTGATTCGGGTCTATAGGCCGTCGTTGGTTGGAATTGCTTCCTAACGTTTCGCTAGCACAGAGGTCCTTCCATCTCCGATGCTGGATGTAGATTCTACATCCAGCATCGGAGATGGAAGGACCTCTGTGCTAGCGAAACGTTAGGAAGCAATTCCAACCAACGACGGCCTATAGACCCGAATCAGGACAACACCAGTTCATTAACTGCCCGCGAAAGCCTCAACCAATTTGTCGCAACCTAATTTTTATCATTTCATTAATGGGACTTATTTTTTGAGTTAATAATTTTTGAAAATGTAAAGAACTCACAATTTTAATTGGAGAAATGCCTGTCTATAGATCCACTATTATGGCACAAAACTTTAGTGAGTATTGACTCAATAACGAACTGACTATTGATATTGGACGAGTAAAGTTTTTTTTATTTTTCATAAACACAATGTATTTCATTCAATAATATTCCTTTGTAATTGTATTTTAAAGACCACCAACAGCTAAAGTTATTTGGGCCTAGCACCAATTCATATTTTCAATTCATTATTATTTTTTTTTTTCATAATAAATTGAAAATCCAATTGACACTTTTACCAGCTCTCGGGCTAGAACTCGGGAACTGGGGACTTGTAATAGAGGAACCATAGCAACGCCATGTAAACAACAGCGCCGCTACACTCTCGGCTATTCTCAAGCCCTAATATTCCTTTGATGAATGTGTTTGTCTTATGCGTAACTCTCTGTGTAGCCCTGCATTTTATCGATGGCTTACGGAACGATGACAATGAAGAGAGAGATACGCGTCAGACTGACAAGTTCGTGTCAATTACAATGTTCCTCCGACAGAACAAATGATTGGAAAGGGATTATAGATATATTCATTTATGGAATATGAAATGCATCCGGGCGACGGTGTATAGTGTCGACGCGGTGCTGGGACAGAGCATTGTGTTTCAGTTGCCAGGATATGCTGCCACATCATTTCATACATAATTTACTCCGCTATATATACTTATTAATTTCCCCGATTCTATGTGGCCTACTTTACTAGAAATGAGGGGAAACTTTCAATTGAAGTTCATAACGCATTATGAAATATACTTGGAATACTATTTTGTAGCAACTTGTTTCCATATAATTATTATTTTTAATAATACATCATAATACCAAGTTATATAATAAATCACCTATACGATTTTATTTATTTATTGTAGATTATAGACGCGTCCACAACTTAGCTCATTATAGCGTCTTTTAATTACATCAAATCAAATAACAAATAACGTAAAACTAAATGACATCACAAAACATCCATGAGCGGATTACATCAAATCAAATAACAAATAACTTAAAACTAAATGACATCACAAAACATCCATGAGCGGAGATGGGAATCGAACCCACGACAGTGTGTTCCAAAGGCCTCCTACGCTAACCGTTACACCACACTGTCCTCTCATAATGCTAAATATACAGGGTGAGTTCGACCACCCGTATCAGTCGTTTTTTCCGAAAACGGTTAGTCGTAGAGAGTTGTGTCAAAAATTTGTATTATAAAAGCCCTAATAAACAATCGAATGGTGATAATCTTTTTTTCCGGGAAGGTCGGCTTCCCTATTAGTTTGCTCCAGAATGTCCAGAACTCCGGAATTATAAATGTAACGATAGGTCGAAAGTGATATTGTTGAAAAGATCTTTAAAAAATAAGCAAGTTTTGTAGGAAATTTTTTTTTATTACTGCGACCCCTGTAAATTTCTATAAGTATAAATATAAATTATTATATGTTCAAAACTCCGGAATTTTAGAAAGCACGATAGGTTGAAAGTGGTGCTGTTGAAAAGCTCTTTAAAAAATAGGCAAGTTTTGTAGGAAAATTTTTGTAATTATTGCCACCCCTGTTAAGTAACAATCGTTTGAAATTATTAAATCAAAATTTCATAATAACGATCAAAGTCGGCATTAAAAATCTAGCAACCTTAGACATTGTCACAAGTGTTCAAACTGTCTTCCATTTACTCTTTAATACATACTACTGAGCTCTTCTGGTTATACTGTGAGTGTACTTCTTCAGTGTTTAATGATCGATAGATAGGTAACTAGATTTTAAATGCGGACTTTTAAAAAGTTCCTTATTATGACATTTTAATTTAGTAATTTCAAACAAATATTACTTAACAGGGGTGGCAGTAATAAAAAAAAATTTCCTACAAAACTTGCTTATTTTTTAAAGATCTTTTCAACAATATCACTTTCGACCTATCGTTACATTTATAATTCCGGAGTTCTGGACATTCTGGAGCAAACTAATAGGGAAGCCGACCTTCCCGGAAAAAAAATTATCACCATTCGATTCTTTATTAGGGCTTTTATAATACAAATTTTTGACACAACTCTGTACGACTAACCGTTTTCGAAAAAAACGACTGATACGGGTGGTCGAACTCACCCTGTATAAGAAACACTCAATGACATCACGTTACAGTGCAATATCAGAAAATTTTTATTTATTTAACCCGTCATTGTCGAGACTCAAACCCGAAACTTCCAGATTCGCGCTGGCTGAGTTATCAATTGCTCTACAGTGAAGATTTTATTCTTACGAAGAATTTTTAAATTATGTGTCGTAGATAGTGTATTACTGAGATTAGTGATTTTTATAATATTTTTGACGTTTTCCTGTACACTTTTAGCCGACAGCTAGTGACAATTTTTTGGTGTTATTTATTCAAGGCGTTATTTTTGTAAAGATGTTGAGGGAGGCATATTAAAGTACCCTGAGTAAGGGATTTTGCTAGATAGCGGTATGGAAGAGATGCAGACCGCCCCCAACATATAACAAAAAAAATGGTCACAATTATTATTGCTTCAACGCTGAAATTGTTTGTATAACTTGTCGGTGACCCAATAATGCAATTATAATATTTGAAGTTCGATTGGTCAGTATTAAAGAGATGGCAGATCATCCTAAACGTGTCATCTACCCGACGAAATTTATATTATTAGTTCAAGGTTCAAATTTTAATATTTTGTTACGGCGACTGTTTTAACCATATATTTCAATTTGCAGAACAAAATGTCGGTAATTAACAACGCCATTACTTATATGAACCTGTACTTCACGTCAGGTATCACTCATATCCTCTAGTTAATCAACAAATACTAATAACAGAAAAAGAGAATGCGTTCATACATGCAAACGGGGGACAAACATTTTTTTTGTATATGTATTCTTGTGGGATTTTGTTAAAAAGAGCCTTTTGAGAAGATTATGAACGTGTTTTTATTTTATTAAAATTGTAGGTTTAGCATAGCTTACACAGAACCCTACTCTTTGCGTGGCTCGACACGCACTTAGCCGTTTAATAGATTTTTGCTGTTTATTATTTACCGAGTTATTTACTTATTTTATTTTTATGTAAAGATATATCACAAAATTAATCTTTATAATAAAAGAAAGAAATTATAGGAAGTAAAGGAACTTAACCCATCTAAGACGATTATTGTTGTTGGTAAATCAGTGACCGCTAATAATCGGCTGATTTAGACCGCACCTAATAGCGCTTAGCCGATTAGTGCGATTGCCAACAAACCTCAGGAACGTCTAAACACATGAATGTGTGGTTGTTTCGAGCGCTCACTGACCGAACGCGTTGATCCTATCTCTGCATCGATGCTCAGTGCGGAAAGCAAATCGATATTATAACTATGTCGTGACATGCGTAATTTTCAATTTAATTTAGGAAACACGAGATACAAGGCAAAAGAATAACAACAGGGTTTCGACACAAATTATGACTCCTTCAGGGCTTTAAAAATTATTTGCAAAAAATCCTTTTGTATCCATTGTCTAAAACAATTTCGTAATTTTGTATTACTTATTATTCGTGGAATCTATGGCTTCTATAGGTAGGTATATTAATTTTCCTTTTTAATAAAAATAATAATTGATAAAAAAATCCCACTGCGGTGAACTGAACTAAGAAACAAGTTTTGTATTTTGCAGTAAATAAAAAAGCCGTACAGCTGAAGACCTTTCCCTTGTTAGTATACCCACATCGTGTAGATCTGAAAGCCTTCGACTATACGGCTTTTTTATTTACAAAATACAAAACTTGTTTTTTACTTTTCAGTTCACCATAGTCGTTTATTTTTTGTTAATTAAATTTTATATTTACTACTTATCAGTTTACAGTTATAAAATAAAATTTTTGTAAGAACTTTTTTACATTCAAATCAGATAACTCGCTTTTTATAACCGTAGTCGGGAAATATCTAATATATATATTTTTGGAATTAGCTCGTTATGAAAACTCAAATTATAGGGAAAGAAAAAAAAATCGTTTTTCAGCTTAGACAATATAGAAGCTGACGACCGCCATGTTGAGACGCACCTAGCCTATGTTACGCCACTACGATTCCAACAATACCTCATTTCTTGAAATCGGTCTAAGCGTTTGAGCTCCACAGTAGAACTAGTAGACGTACAAACATTCCAAAAACAATATAGTCCCTCCTTTTGGCTTCGCCATAGTCGGGTAAAAATATAGTATGTGTAGTCACCACAATGACAGTTTCAAATTTTATTGTGATGACCACACAATATCATTTTCAATAAAAAGAAAAAATAATTATTATATAAAACCATAGATTCCACGAATGCAGTTTTGATAGTGTATTGATAGTTCTATTTTCGCTTAAATTTTCAATAAATTTTAATATGCACTTTGTCATCGGCTCTAATAACGTTTTAAATGCCGTGGTCAATATATTAATATGCTTTATTTGTAACATTACTACACAGTTAATACATCCACATGAAATTGCAATCTGTTACAACTTTTTTCAGGATAAGAACTTTAGAGTATTTAACGTTAATTACCAAATAAGAAACAAATAACTGCTAAACAAAAATATTGATTCAAAACAGGAAGCGTTTTTTAGACTCGACTAAGGTATACCCATCATGGGAAAAAAATATGAATCTGTCGATTCCGTATATTTTTAACCGACTTCAAAAAAAGGAGGTTTCTCAATTCGACCGTATATATTTTTTATGTTTTATGTGTGTTCGCGGATAACTTCGTTGTTTATGAACCGATTTTGAAATTTTTTTTTATTTGAAAGGATATACTTTCAGATTGGTCCCATAGAAATTTCATCGAAATCGGTTCAGTAGTTCGGCTGATTTTAATAAAAGCAAGTACCGGCGTGTGATTCTTTAAGGTAAATGTTACTTGACACTAAAAAGTAAAAAATAAAAAACTTTTTAACAAAAAAAAAACTTCCTTCAAAAAGGCACTAAAAAGAGGAAAATAATGAAATTTTGAGGTCTGTGCCAATTAAAATATGAAGTCGGTTAAAAAGTATAGTATAGTGATTAATATCTTCTTTTTAACCAACTTCATATTTTAATTGGCACAGACCCCAAAATTTCATTATTTTCCTCTTTTTAGTGCCTTTTTGATGGAGGTTTTTTTTTTGTTAAAAAGTTTTAAAATAATCGATCAATGATCCATTTTCCTGAGAGTAGTCCCTTCAACGAGAGGCAGCACTTGTGGTAGGTACAAACATTATTTATTCCCCATTAGTGTCGTGTCATTTCAGTGTTATAACTTAATTATTTAATTAATTTAATAATAATAATTTAATAATTAATTTATATCACTAAAATGACACGACACTAATGGGGAATAAATAATGTTTGTACCTACCACAAGTGCTGCCTCCCGTGGATAATTGAAGGAACTATTCTCAGGAAAATGGCTCATTAGTAATATGGTGATTAATTTTAAAAAAACTGTTGTAAACAATTTTCTTCTTTCAAGTCTTCATGGTTTCCGGGCTTGTAGGCCGTGGTTCGGTGGTATTTCTACCTGACGTTTCGTCTACAACTGCGGTAGACATTCTCAAAGGTGATGTGGCAGCGGTCGAAGTGTCCTCCTTGGCGGCTCACAGGTCAGTGTGTCAGTGACTGGTGTCCACCTTTCTTTTATGCCTAAGTACCAGTGTGTTCTCTGTTCGCTCGTAGTCCGTCTCTCTGTAATTGGTCAACTGCGCAGTGTGTAGTGGTGGGGGTGAGTTCTCTACTCGGTCGTATTTGAGAATGTCTACCGCAGTTGTAGACGAAACGTTAGGTAGAAATACCACCGGACCACGGTCTACAAGCCCGTGAAACCATGAAGACTTGGAACAATTCCGGCCGTGAAAGCTTGCACACCTGAATTTTCTTCTTTGTTGAGTTAGCCAAGTGAGTATGACTATCACTTATCAGTTTGTGTCAATATTGAAGGGGGTTATGTGCATGATTTTAAGACAAAAAACTCATAAACGTAGGTCCATTTTCGCTTTATTTTTGATATACAGTCATAAAGATTTTTTTTAAAAATTGTTTTTGTTAACAGCTCCGAAACTACATGTCAAAATTAAAAAAAATAATTTTTCAAAAAAACCTTTATCACCCTATATCTATAAAAAAGCGAAAACGGACCTATGTTTGAATGAACTTTTTGTCTTAAAATCATACACAGATTAAATCCCTTTAATATTGATATTCAATTATAAAACACCCTGTACCTATACACGACTATTCAAGAAAAAATGTATTAATTCTTAATATTTTTTCGATGATCTAAAGATATTAAGAATTACAATTTAACAACTAATAAAAACAATAATTTGTTGTGTATGACAATTACATTCAACAATTATAACGAGTTTCATTAAAACTATTTTTATTCAATAAAAAACAATAAATGGCTCAGCATGTCTCCAATGTACATTAGTTTTAATTCTTTTCTAATAAAAAGTACATTTTCTTTATGAGACATAGAAACAAAATACATAGTTTCTTTCCACTGACATGACATTTATTGTATATTTGGGTAATCTTTCCTAGATATACCTAAAACAGTGAATAATTATAATATAGTCATCTAGTATATTATAAGGTATGTCGTTGTTTTTCACAGTCTTATAATAAAAAATAATTGAGTCAGATTGTAGTTTAAAGAACGTTTTTTGACAAAGATTGTATTTTGTAGTTTTCTGTATCTATCCTATATACGTTATAGGCCAGTGTTCCCCAACCTCAGATCCGCGAACCCCTGATGGTTCGCGGCTATATCCTAATTAACTGAGTGAACATTTTAAAAACTAAAAATGTTGAACTTTTAACATTTTTTTAAATCAAACAACTATATTATTGTTACGTATAATTTTTTTTGAACCTTTGTTTGGGTTTTTTTTAAACTTTTTCCCAAAATGTCAAAAAGGTTCAGAATTAATTTTTTTTGTTATTTAATTTTCTTTTATAAGCAGCTGGCAAAATATGGAACCCTGCAACATATTTTATATGTACATAATTGTGGATTTATTTTGAAATAAAACTTTTATTTATTTATTTTTGAACCAAATTAAAGTCGGAAAATTGATTTTTTAGAGAAAATGTAATGTATTTTATATAACACATGCACGCTTTTAGTGTTTTTTCGTATCTGTTTTGCGAACCTTAAATAGCCGTTTATTGACTGGTGACCATTATGTAACGCTTTTCAGTGCTATAATGAAAAAACAGTTGCATAATGAACCATTATGTAACTAGTAGAGATGCGCCGAATATTCGTTTGGTATTCGGTATTCGGCGTATTCGGCATCTTTTTCACTATTTGTATTCGGCCGAATTATTCGGTTTTGCTGTCAAATATATTCGGTTCAATATTTTTGTAATAATAAGCACCTTTGTTCGTATTTTTAACGTAATCGTGCGATGTTTTGAAGCAAAGTGATAGCGCGGTGTGCGCGGGTGGCGGGCGGTGAGGTACGGATTGCTTGTCAACTAGTCAGCAGCGACACGTAGCGTACATGTTAGAACCTGTTTACGCGGCAAAACAATGAAATGGTAAACGGAATAATTCGACCGAATATCCGGTTCGGTAAAGGTTAAACCGAATAGTATTCGGTTATTCGGTGAAACCACTATTCGGCGCATAAAGAAGTATTTAGCACACTAGTTACACAATATACTATTATTGGCATTACAATAAAATGAATACCGTCATTTTTATTTTGTTGCAACATTTTTTAAAGAATAACACATTTTGCTCTTTAGGAATCTAACCGGGCTGAAAAGTTTGGGAATCACTGTCGTAGACAAACAGACCCTTGCAGTTGTATTGAATTTTTGTTTAACGTATAGTTGGAGTTGTGTGGTAGCCGGGGATTTACTTTTATTTCATTGTTGGGGATTTCAAGGATTGTCCGGGATTTAGGTAGAAAGGACGGTGTAATCGCAGCTTTCAAGTAGATAGTACCTTCGGGTTGCACTACTGAAATCGATATATATTGTCAGTGATCTTAAAATGGATCTAGTGTACAATTATTTGGCAATACTTATACGAAACCTCTATCTGTAATTTCGTTTCTTGTGGGTTTTTCATTATTAACATTGGAAATGTTTATGTTCGTATATGGGGGCAGAGTTACGAGTTTTCGTTCAAGGCCAAAAGACAACGGTGTCGCAATCAAGTGAGGAGCAATCATGCAAAATTGAACAAGTGCAATTTTTTCGAAATGTGTTTTATATCATGTCTAGTTAATTGAGAGGTATTTGCGACGATCTGCGGTGTTATTTTTGAGCAAATGTTAATAAATACTGTAGAAAAATCCATTTAAAAGTTAAGTAATCAAGCAAAAGTGAACGCGTATATAACAGAAGAATAATAGGGTTATTCCTGACAAAACTAAACAGTGCATTGATAAATATTGTGTGTATAATAAACAGTTAATTATGTTTCATATATGCTGTTATCATTTCCAATGTCCTCGATGGTTGCAAGGATTGCGAAATCTGTGATTTTTTTTTAATATTTTGTAAGATACTTAGACGAGAGAATGTGTTTACAGAATTGTCTTTTTGTACCAATATCGCTCGAGAACGACTATCTACCGATTTTAATGAAAAGTAAAAATATAAAAATGATGAAAAGTATAAAGATAAAAGAAAAGTATGAAGATAAAAACAAAGGAACGCAATTTCAACTAAACAAAAAAAATACTACAACAATGAGTTAAGTTTTTTGTGGTTATAATATAATAATTATTAAATAGACAGTAGACATTCCACAAGCATATACTTTTCTTAACGTAATCAGTCGGCAACCTGCCATCATGATATTAAACGTCAAACAATTAAGATATACAAGAAAAAGATATAGGAAAAGAACAGATCCCACTCTCGGGGCACCGTGTGAGTAAGTGGTAACTCAACCAGCCAGAAACTGGGAATTTCGGGTTCAAGTCCTGACAGTGGCTTCTGATTTTTTCCTTGTTTATCTTAATTGTTTAACGTTTAACATCACGATGGCAGGTTGCCGACTGATTACGTTAATAAAAGTATCTGCTTGTGGAATGGCTACTGTCTATTTAAAAAAAATACTGTTGTCATTACTATTCGATAGTTCGGTCGGCCTAGTAAAATCAATAGGAAATACTTTGAAATGATTTTATTTATTTAAATTAACGTCTCGTCTCGATCGTATTTTATTCTTTTAGTTTAAATAATTGTTTTCTCCTCCGATTTTTCGAGTAGCTGGAAGTGTGCTCGTTCTAGGTCAAGTGTTAAATAATTATCATTAATACAATGTTATCAAATATGCAACGTGTCATTTTATCGCATAATGAAGTGTGCTAGAATATATCTGAACAAATAATAGATTTATATGTAAGATCGATTTTTATTCAATTAAAAAGTCAAGAACTTTGTGACGAATTAATGGAAAAATTTGAAGATAAAATAGAATTTAAATACAAGGATGGTTCTGTGACCTTCATAAGGTTATATTATGCTGGCTATGGTATGCGAACGGTAAGACTGTTTAACCTCCCATTTGAAGTGACAGATCAAGAAATTACTGATGTTTTGAAACCGTATGGTCAAATCTGTGCAGTGGCTAATGAGATATGGCAAGGCGAACATAGATATAAAGTGTGTACTGGGGTGAAACAAGTAAAAATTATACTCAAGCAACACATTCCATCTTGGATTAAAATCGCTTTTTTTAAGACTTCTGTAAGCTACGTAGGACAGCCCAAGTCCTGTATGATTTGTAATCAATATGGCCATTTGAGATTAGAATGTCCAACGAAAAGGCCTGTCCAAATACAGGATGATCGTCCTCCAGCGGTTTCTTGGGCAAAAATAGTCAGTGCTAGTAATTTGAATGTCCGTCCACAAAATGAAGAAATGGTAAATACAAGTAACGTAAATATAATTCCTGACTCAGATAATCAGCAAATTTTGAATCTTTCAATTGAAAAACCAACCAGTATCGTTGAAAATACCGTTCTTGATAATAAGGAAGTTAACAAAAAAAATCAGAACAGAGTTCAAGAAAGGAAGGAACAACCTGTTACTCAAAACATCACATATGACCGCATAGCCAATCTTGTCAATAATGATGTCCTCACCATCGACCAGAGCAATACAGAAACCTTAGCAAAACGTAAAAGTAAAAGGAAAAGAAACTCAAAATTAATCGACTCGGCTGAAACTTTGCAAAAGAAAATTATTACAACTCCCCACGAAAATGTTACTGGCGAACAAATGTCAACCGCAAGCGAGTCCGAAAACGATTCCAACGTTGAAAACTACGATGAATCAAGTCCTATATCATATCACGGAGACTCGTCGGATGACGAACCTTTGGCTAAATACACCTAAACCTAGACATGAACACGGGACTGATTAAAACTGTGACGATCGCTACTCTAAACATTAATGGTATCCTATCAAAAACCACACAAACGTTACTTAACAAATTCCTTAGGGACTATGATATTGATATCTTATTTCTACAGGAGGTGAATACAGAAAACCTAAATTTTCTTTATAATTATGCCTATATTGTCAACATAGATGAATCAAATAGGGGAACTGCTATAATATATAGAGCAGGTTACACTGTTAGCTGCGTTCAACGACAAATTAATGGAAGAATACTAAGTGTAATGTGGGATAATATTCTTCTAGTTAATATTTACGCCCACTCTGGCTCCAATTTTAAAAATGATCGAGAAAATCTCTTTGAAAACGATTTAGCGCTACATTTATCACACAACTATAACAATATTGTTCTAGCCGGCGATTTCAATTGCGTAACCGAAAGAAAGGACGCTACAGGGCGCGTGACACCTAGTTCAGGGCTGACCAGTTTAGTCAGCCATTTACGACTACACGATGCTTGGAGAGTTAGACATCCTAATGAAACTGGATTCACCTTCATCCGCAATAATTCAGCATCAAGAATAGATCGAATGTATCTCTCCAAACATCTGAAGGAAAATATCCGATCTGTGGAAAACATAACAGTAGCCTTCAGTGATCATAACGCCGTTCTATGCAAATTTACAGGGTTAAATTCTCCGATGCCGAGAGGCCGCAGCTACTGGAAAATGAATACAGCTCTTTTACACAATGAACACATTCAAGATAACTTTAGAGAGCAGTGGAACCGGATACAGAAGAAAAATATAAACTTAGACAAAATTACATGGTGGTGTAAGGTGGCAAAAACACACATTAAACGATTTTTTCTATCTGAAGCCATATATGAAGCCAAAATGAAAAGAAATACTTTAGAATTCTACATGTCAGTGCTTTCTGATTTGCATAGAAAAGTTTCAGACGGAGACAGAACGGAAACTACGTTAAACAAAATTAAACTTATAAAAAACAAAATTGTAAATAAACAAAAAGAATTTATTGAGGGCTCACTCATAAGATCAAAATTAAACACGGTCGAAGAAGAAAAGAATTCCGTTTTCGTACTGGCTAGGGAAAAAAAGAACTCTGAAGCAAAACATATACATAGACTGCAGAAACTAAATGGGGATTTTACAAATAAAACTTCAGACATAATCAGTGAAATTGAAAAATACTATAATGAACTTTACGAAAATAAAAATATAAATTTAAATAATTCCCTATTTAACGCTGTAAAAAGTATTATCAGTGACACCGACGCAGATGATTTAATTAAAGAAATATCCGCTGAAGAAGTATTGGAGAGTCTCAAACAAGCCAAAAGGAAAAAGTCTCCTGGGCCGGATGGGATACCATATGAATTTTACCTACAATTTTGGGAGATAGTCAAACACGATATAACTACTATGCTGAACAAAGTGTTAGATCAGTCAACTAATGTTAATTCGACTGATTTCGCAACAGGACTCATTACACTTATTCCAAAAAAGTCTTCCTCTAAAACTGTAGAGGACTTCAGGCCTATTACTTTATTGAACACGGATTATAAATTACTTATGAAAATTTTTGCTCAAAGAATTCGTAAATTTCTCCATAATATCATCGGTACTGGGCAGAGTTCTGGAATGGAAGGGAAAAACATTTTCCACAACGCAATGGTTTTGCGCGATATTATAATGAATCATTCTATTGAAAAAAATAAAAAGGCCGCAATAATAAATGTAGATTTTCAAAAAGCATTTGACAGGGTAAGCCATGATTATTTATGGACAGTTTTAAAGAAATTTAATTTTCCAGATAAATTTATAATTTGTTTAAAAAGTTTATATAATAACGCTCACTCGAAAATAGTTATTAATGGTTTCTTATCTAATTCAATAAATATCAAATCATCGGTTCGCCAGGGCTGCCCACTATCAATGATATTATTTACACTAGCCATAGAACCCTTTATAAGATCAATTGATATCAATATTCATGGTATTGCAATAAATAATAACGCTTTGAAAATCAGAGCGTACGCAGATGATGTGCAGATTTATACAGAAAAAGTCGCTGATGGATTTGAGATTCAACAAACTTTAAAAGAATATTGTGAAGCATCTTCAGCGAAAGTTAACTTCTCTAAGTCGAATGTTATGTTTCTTGGAGAATTCATATCGGGAAATCCAAGCCATTTCATAAATATGCCCATTAAAAACGAGTTTAAAACTTTAGGGGTTATATGGCACAAAGACTTTAACAACTTAGTTGTTCGTAATTGGGAACCAGTCATAAATAATATTAAAAATTTCTTCAAAACGAACAAATCACGGAATTTAAATCCAATACAACGTACTTGGTTAGTAAATAATGTAGCCTTAGCCAAAATTTGGTATTTAGCTCAAATATTACCCATAACGAATAAATATGCAGCAGTCATCGAACAATCCCTAGGATGGTTTATCTGGAAGGGACATTTCTTCAACATTAAAAAGCAATTTCGTTTACATGTGTGTACAGTGTACACCGTACCTATATAAAAGAAGATACGTAGAGATATCTCGAATGGCTGTCTCCTTTATGGATGGGTACTCTGTATCCATACTACTAATACTAGTGATTTACAAACTGTTATTGGAAAAAACCGATTTTAAAAATAGCATTTTTCATAATAATGCTGTTCAATAACAGTTCTAAACAGAACAGGTTTTTAAAGAACAGGCTTTTAAAGAACAAGTTTTTGAAGAGTAGGTTTTTGAAGAACAGTTACCAAATGAGCTGTTATTAAATGGCCAGTTCTTATAAAATGAATTGCAGTTACCAAATAAACAGTTACGAAAAGAACGCTTACTAGAAGAAGAACAGTAAATAGGTGAACAGAAAACCTATAGCGTAGAGCTGAAGCTACTTCAAAGTAGTATGCGTCAAATAGCAGAATTATACTACAAAAACTGGTATTATAGCGGTATTTCGCACGTGAAAACCAAAATTGCTGTAAATATCCATATAAAATGATGCATATACCCTAAAAATAAATATAATAATATTAGTATCTATTATAAACAAGTGAGGATTCATTACGCTATTACCTACTTTTTTTGTTCAATTATTAGGAAAACAATGAATGGAAATGACTGTTTTTTGGCTCCTCTTCAATATATATTTTTATTGTCGGAAGTGAGCACTTCCTTGGCATATAGGATCAATAAAAGCAATACTGATTAATTCAAAATTTGCATTTAATAACTAACGTTTCGGTATTCTTCATACCATCTTCAGAGTCTACAAGAAAAATTATAATGTTGATACAATGGTTGTATGTAAACGTGGGTGAGAATATTTATATGGTGTTTTTCACCATATAAATATTCTCACCCACGTTTACATACAACCATTGTATCAACATTATAAAAACGTTAGTTATTAAATGCAAATTTTGAATTAATCAGTATTGCTTTTATTGATCCTATATGCCAAGGAAGTGCTCACTTCCGACAATTTCTACACTGTTTTCAAGGATCACACTGCTCTATTTAATTATAGCAACTTCAAATTCATATATTTTTATGACAAAAGATTGTTATTTTATAAAAATTATTTAGAAGTTCTTTTTTAAAAAAAGTAACAGTAACACCTATTATTAAAAAAGAACTGTTTTGCCCATCACTAGTACATACTTACTGTACACATGCATAAGGTACACTATATTATAATATACTATATGGTATTATGGCACAGAGACGAACGAACCTAACCTATGAACGGGCGCCCTATTGAGACGACCTTTGTTATCTGAACGTGGCATCCAATAAATGTACTTGTCAATCTGGAGCTCGCGCCATAAAACGGTCCACCTTTACTCCATATCAATCGCCACACTGCACACGGCTGAATGCATACAGCGTATTGACTGAGGAAATGTAATGCGTTGACAAAAGATCGTTAAAAAAATTTTTGTTCCATCAAAGATATCTTCGATAGAGAATTGTCCGTTCTTTAATTTCTTTTCGGTGAATTTTTCACGTGTGACGAACAGTCTCTGAAATTTTCGAGGAAAAGAGCGACTATGCGAGCCAAATAATCCATAATTTTGACTCCCAGTCACATGGAAACGGTGGCAAAGAATGGAACTTTGAGTGACAGCACATATAAGACCTGAACTGTTATAGATAGTTAATTTCAACATCCCAACAGATCGAGGTTATAATCCTACATCATTATGATAATGAATAAATTAAAATGTCAGCCAATGCCAACAGTTCGCTCTAAATGCCACTCATCAATATGGCGCTGCTTAATTTCACACAATGTCCGTCATATATGTTAGCGTTGTTGAATGTTTAGTTAAAGAAATAAACAAAATACTTAATTATTTAATAATTTTATTTTATAACGTTGTACACTATACAGTCCACCTTTCTTGTTATTTTCGGACCAACTAACTTCCTTTCTATTTTTTATGCGCGCGCAATCCATCTGGCACCAGCTCGCCTGTTTTCGTGAAGGCTCGGCTCCGATGCGCGCGCAACCTTGTTAAGATGTTAACATATATTATATCAGATAATTGTAATTTTCTGTGCTAGTATGTTGGCTGTTCGAATACAACATCGTGTAGATGGGTAAGTACGGGTATTGCGACGTGATACGACACTCGTCCGTTCACATTATACACACACACATACATTTTAATGTAGGGTAGAGCAGGGCATGGCAGCGTGCATACCACTATGTGCACTATTCTACACGTAATATTATATAGATGCGTGTTTGGGTATTCGGAGAGACCAATTTGTGCGTCAATGAGCATCGGAGAACACTTCTACCACGAACTCTGATCAACCGTGAAGCGATCTCAATAAACGCACACAAGAGCACCCTTCTCTCATTCTTTACAGAAGAATGTGCTCCGATAGTGCGATAAAAGGGCTCAGAATATTCAAGCAAATGTTCACAATTTTATCGTGTTTAATGGCGGTTATTTTACAACTTAAGATAAATGATTTATTGAACTAGACTTACATAATACATAATATATGCAGGCATTTACATAATTTTTTAACGTGCTGGTACCACTTACCACTCAGGACATTTATTGTTACCTAAATTTTATTTACACAGAGTGATTCAACTTGTTTAAACACTTGTTTCTGTTTATATGGGAAAAACTCGCAAAAAATCCATCTTTCATAAAATTCATCTTTCATAATAGATACGCAGATGATTAAAAATAGAAATTTTTTGTTGGAAAGCACCCAATTATATAATTGATTCCAAACATACATACAAACTTACACTGGTGAGAAACAAAAATCTCATGGGTCATAAAGATTAAAGACATGTACGAAAGACCGACTCTTAAGAAATGCTTCTTTGCGTCCTTTTCTAGCACGGCATGTGCAACTCTGAAGTCTTCTTACTCAACTATGCACTATTTGGTATGCTTTTGAACGACATAAGCGTGACTGTCTGACAGAGTTTGAAATAAAAGTTTTCTCTACAACATTCCATATTCTCCTGCTAACACGAGTTATCTACACACCTTGCCATTACACGTACAGGATTTTGACAAAACAAGAAAAACTTTTCATTGTCTTACATCAACACAACATTTCTAAAGAAAGATATGTATCAAGTTGAATAAATTAATTTCTTTACAATTAAAATACAGTTAATTTATTTTATTACTAAAAAAATAGGTGTGTGCTTATGACCACACGACAGAAGTGAAAACTTCCGATTTTCTAATTTTAAAATACATAGGTATATAATTTTTTAATCACACAGTTCATTCATAAATATATTAAAATCGGCCTATACAATTAAATTTAATGAATATAATATCTTAACGATAATATTAAGTTTTAGTGTCATCTGTTAGCGCACTTGTGAACTACAAAATACATGTTTTAGTGTCATCTGTTAGCGCATTTGTGGACTACAAATAACTTTTTACTCGTAATAAGTTTTCAGTGTCATCTATTTACTTGTTCGTGTTTGAGCCGAGTAGCCCCGATTGTCACCGTCGGGTGCGTTTCACATCACTGTTGTTAACAGCCCAGACAAAGCGCGCCTAAGGAAGTTTTCACTTCAAAAATTTCTTCATTGAAGATACTGTAGCTATACTGAAACGTATTAATTATTGTGCATTCTAAAATTGGTGGTCAATTAACGTTCAACAGTAAAAGTTATCGAGCAGTTTGCACAATTCAGTGCGAAATAATCGGTTATTTATTAACAGGTCATCAACTCGGTTATTTATTAACAGGTCATAATTACTAATCGAATATTTAATAACAGGTCATTTTTAATAGCATAATTTGGGTAACAAATCTTTCTAGAACTGCAGTAAAATAACAGTAATAGTTATTTCGTGACATCACTACCTATAGTGTACGTCGAAAACAACTATACTGTGTTAAGAAGGCACAGTTTAATTTCGAAATTATTTGTATTTGTTAACTTTTGTGTCTGTATTTGTGTTTTGATTGTGCAGGTGAGAATGAACAGATTTGTTTATTAATTAATTAATCTGTCAGAAACAATCCGCACCTGTCCACATCTTTATTGTATAATTTATTGCACATGTACATAAGACGCGTCTTGTGTGCGTGCATAAGAGGGACAAAGAAAGACCAGAAGAGAGAGAGAGAACCGAATGCCCGCATATTATATATCTTGTTAAAGTACACCGTGTCTACACAGGATGCCATAAATTAAAATATACAGGGTGTAATATTACTCCTTGAAGTTCTATTGGGTACTTGAAAGTTTTATGAACGCAAAATTAGTTATTTATTTTAATTACTGCAGTTTATTTATGAACGTTAAAATTAAGTTATCAATAATTCAATTTTAATTAGGTGGACAATATGATGTTCTATGTCTGGTAGACATAAATGTGTTCAATAAGTCCGTAGCTTATGCAATCCGTACGGACGGCGGACTGAGCATTTAGATGTTCCCAAGTGCAGACTGTCAATTACAATAATTTAAGAATCAATATTTTGTGAATTTTCAGTAGGGTGGTAATTTACGAGAGGACAATTTTAACAGAAATTAAAAATATAATGTTGGCAAAGTGAATTAAAAAGGAACGCAACAATAATAAAAATAATATCAAACATTTTTTTTAGAAAAATTATTTGAATATTACTTTAAGATTATAATAAAAAGCCTCTTCATGCTTTCATACTTAAACACAATGAAATTGGTTTAAATTAAAATAAAGTTTTCTTCCCCTTAAATGAGTTTTTCATAAACCTAGAATATTTCTTTACAAAGATGATTTAATGGCTAAATATTTTTTCAGGGAATACCTAGTCCTTATTTAAAATTAGCAATATAAACTAATTAAAAAGAAAATTGGATGCAAATATAATTTCTAGTTGATAATAACTTAACAAAATCACAAACAGTACTAACAACTCGAGACACACTGGATGTGGTCATACAGCAGTGTGGAAAAGAAAACACGTGTTACAATTATGTTTTTGTAACATTTTATACAAATAAATTGCAGTCGGTAAAATCTAAACCAAAATTATTCAGAAAAAAAAGCTGTCGCAAGATTTCAAACAAAGATAGTAACAAACAATCAAACAAATATAATAATAATGATCTTTATTATAGGTGCAAGAATGGCCGAAACCGTTTTCATTTTGTCCTAAAAAATATATAAATATACAATAATAAACACATACATCATTAAAACATTTTGATAAAGTACCAAAAAAATACAAAAATATTAAAATTTAAATTAAAATACAAGAAACATGTCTGATGATGTTACTTATAAGAATAATTAATTTATTTTTTATTTAAAAAGAAAAGAAGTGTTCACGTAAGCATGGAAAATTTAGCTATAATTAATAGAGCTTAGCAATAGCTTTTTTAAGTTGCTTTTAAATATACGGGGTCAAGCCAACGGAGCTTTGGGCGAAACGTACGGAGTAAAATCCATTGGACCACGGCTACTTAGCCCGGAAACATTTGCTACCAAGATGTCTACCGGCCGTGAAAGCATGAAACTCCAATAAAACTGTTTAAAATCTCCGACCATAAACAATGGCAGTGACATTGAGAGATAATTTAATTGATCCAATTTTTTGTATACTGGTTAGTCATTACAGTTTTCTGAAATATTAAATACCGTGTATAAAATAAAACTACAATAACAGAAACTTACGTTAATTTTATAATTGATAATTTTTTTCACGTGGACCTTTCTTAATTTAAAACATATTATTGTGTATTGATTTTGATTGTTGCCATTAGCAGGAGCGGACTGGGACTCAATTTCGGCCCGGGCTAGAGGCGGCATATTAACTAATTTTCTAATCTTTTTTTGGACAAGATAACCTATAGATATCTTTGAAACTAAAAGTGCGGGTCGTTGGAGTCGATTCAGCGTTATTTTTTCTATAAATAGACTTTATATCAAACGAATCGGGTCGAATTTATTTTTCAAAAATTTCGCAAATTTATACAAAGAGGGGGTCTTCTTACTTTTGGCATTTTTAAGAAAACTCAAAAATCTCTCAGATGCTGTTTATATATATATTTGAAACTAAAGTGCGAGTTGTTGGAGTCGATTCAGCGCTATTTTTTCTATAAATTCCCTGAAAAAAGCACCCAAATTAAATCGTTCCCTTCATTATTTTAATAGTTCCCTCAATTATTTAAATCGTTCCCTCAACTATTTAAAATTTCTACGATTTTCCTGAAAAACAAGCTCCCCAAATTAAATCGTTCCCTCAATTCAGCGTTATTTTTTCTATAAATAGATTTAATATCAAACGTATCAGATCGAATTTATTTTTTAAAAATTTCGCAAATTTGTGCATAGAGGGGGTTCTTCTTACTTTTGGCATTTTTAAGAAAACTCAAAAATCTCTCAGATGCTGTTTATATCTTTGAAACGAAAAGTGCGGGGTGTTGAAGTCGATTCAGCGTAATTTTTTCTATAAATAGACTTAATATCAAACGAAACGGGTCGAATTTATTTTTCAAAAATTTCGCAAATTTGTACAAAGAGGGGGATATTCTTACTTTTGGCATTTTTAAGAAAACTCAAAAATCTCTCAGATGCTGTTTATATCTTTGAAACTAAAAGTGCGGGGTGTTGAAGTCGATTCAGCGTTATTTTTTCTATAAATAGACTTTATATCAAACGAATCGGGTCGAATTTATTTTTCAAAAATTTCGCAAATTTGTACAAAGAGGGGGGTCTTCTTACTTTTGGCATTTTTAAGAAAACTCAAAAATCTCTCAGATGCTGTTTATATCTTTGAAACTAAAAGTGCGGGGTATTGAAGTCGATTCAGCGTTATTTTTTCTATAAATGGACTTAATATCAAACGAAACGGGTCGAATTTATTTTTCAAAAATTTCGCAAATTTGTACAAAGAGGGGGGTCTTCTTACTTTTGGCATTTTTAAGAAAACTCAAAAATCTCTCAGATGCTGTTTATATCTTTGAAACTAAAAGTGCGGGGTGTTGAAGTCGATTCAGCGTTATTTTTTCTATAAATAGACTCAATATCAAACGAAACGGGTCGAATTTATTTTTCAAAAATTTCGCAAATTTGTACAAAGAGGGAGTTCTTCTTACTTTTGGCATTTTTAAGAAAACTCAAAAATCTCTCAGATGCTGTTTATATCTTTGAAACTAAAAGTGTGGGGTGTTGGAGTCGATTCAGCGTTATTTTTTACTACTTCTCTACTTCCCTACTTACTTCCCTACCATAGTAGAGGTGGGAAGTAAAAATCGCACAAATTCCTTTTTCAATAACCTCACGGATGATCCTTTCTTTTACACAATAGCGTACAAGTGGATGTAGTAGTTCCATAAAGTAACAATATTCAGAAGTTTGTTTGCAGTTGGCTGTGTCTGTTTGTGTTATGGCACAACCTGTGTCTTTATATTGTTATGTAACTATAACAATGCTACAGCTATATTGGGACGTGACAGTGTTTTGATGCTAAAACGGTTGCTGAACATAGTTTAGAAACCGAAATTTATATCACGGTTATAAACCGATTAGACCGAGAGCTAGTGACAGTTTTTTGGTGTTATTTATTCAAGGCCTTATTTTTGTGAAGATGTTGAGGGACGCATATTAAAGTGCCCTATGTAAGGGATTTTGCTAGATAGCGGTATGGAAGGAGTGCAGGCCGCCCCCAACATGTAACAAAAAAAATGGCCATAATTATTATTGCTTCAAGGCTTAAATTGTTTGTATAGCTTGTTAGTTACCCAATAATGCCTTTATAATATTTGCAGATCGATTGGTCAGTATCAAAGGGGTGGCAGATCACCCCGGGCGGTGTATGTCAGTCACGTTTTCTCAGAGATCATTAGACATAGGAAGTTGGAATCGTTGAAGGAAATGGTGGCCCAATTACAAACGTGAAATACAAAAAGTTGAATTTTAATTTTGGGGGTCAGTTATAGGGGGTGAAAGAGAGGCAAAAACATATTTTTTGTCATCGTGTATCAAACGAAATCTTGTTAAAGCGCGAGTTCAAAAATGTTTAAAGAAAAATCCGAAAAAAAATTAAGATTCTTGGTACCTAATGCGGTCTAAATTGAACTGTAATAGATAAAATAATTTTTGGTAGGCATACATTTTTTTTTAATCTAAGTACGGAACACTACTAACTACATACAAGTTCAGCTTGCACTTAACCGATTCAATTTTTGATATCTTCTCTTTATAAAAAACCTTTCAAACTAATGTAATTACTCTTTACCCGTACGAACAGCAATAAGTTCCATAAACTTCAATCGTCACCTTTTACCTTCTCGAGAATACATACAACCGCCCGCATGTCACATCCAAACAGTTATATATACAGTGTATACACCTACACAGAGATAGGTTCAGCAAGGTGAACTCTGCGAGCGACTGTAGCTGTTGAAGGTATAGAAGTGCCCGTGAGTTCGTGAACTTTTCACACAAACTTATGTGACGAGCGAAATCAAATAACGGTCGCTAGAGAAGGCAGGTTACTGTTTGTAATGTCAAACCATGAGGGCCTAACGCAAACTCACTCCCTACGTTCACTTACTATATAGTCCAATAACTACATTATGAATATTAAAAGAACTGTTTTAACATCACATAATGTAATCAAAGGACAATCTTGCGGTAACTTTTGATCTAAATATAAAATAAATAAACGGCCAAATGCGTGTCAAGCAACGGAAAGAGTATATGGTTCCGTACTATGTAAGTTATGCTAAACCTACAATTTTGATAAAATAAATAAAATAAAAACATATTCATAATCTACTCAAAAGGCCCTTTTCAACGATACCTCACAAGAATAGGCACAAAAAAAATTTTTTTGACCCCGTTTGCATGGATGGGCGCCCCCCTTAAATAAACCTTTTTCATCTTTCGTTATTCTCTCCGTCTTTGGGCCGCGGTAATAATAATAATAAATAATACATATTATGTGTGAATTTCAAATTCCTATCTCATTTCGTTCAGAAGTTAGAGGCCTAGGTGACAGACAGACAGACTGACATAGCTGGCACGACAATAGGCTTCTTTTCTGGTACGGAATCCTAAAAAAATGCAAAAACATGTTTCCAGGATTTTCGTCGAGCTCTACTTTAGAATTAATCAATATTACATTTTAATATACATTTTACAAAAATATTAACATAGGTATTGGAAAAATCTGTATATTTGTCTAGTAAGCAGCGTCCATTAATATAAATAAAAAAATACGTTAAAGCATGTTACCACTAACTCAAATGCGCCTTATAAATTTATTCAATAAATGCTTATACTAGACAGATATACGGATATACGGCGAAAAATTGACCACATACACACACACACACACACATACAGACATCAGTCAGAAAATGATCTTAAACGATTGCTAGGGTCTCAAAACGTGAAGATCTGTTAAAATCTCGAAATATTTTTTCGTACTAAATCCATTACTTCCCTACCATAGTAGAGGTGGGAAGTAAAAATAATACGTTGGAATTTTCCAGCTCAACTTGGCTATTGATAATGTTTCTGTCAAAATCGATAATAATGCTAGCGAAACCGTCGGTAAAGACTATAGTTCATTTTACCAATCGATACAAATCTATTTCGATACAAGATGTAAAATAAAAGTGTCTATTAAATGTATAACTATATCATGGTCACGTGTCAACAAGCTACAGCACGTGTGTACACATGAATGTGTGCTCTTACGAGATGTCACAACGTGTTTTCAAAAAACGATCTCATACTTTAAGAAGCAACTCGAGGCACCGATGCCAATGTGTCGTCTCTAGAGCTCAATATTTCAAAGTTGTGTATATGTATGGCTTGCAACATCTATATTATATATTATATACACATTTTGTTCTCGTTTTGTTGTCGAGCAACACGTTGGAAATATTTACGTCTGAAGAGTTGACGTACAGTGCCTGGGATGTCTTACGTTTATAAGTTGAAGTTTGAAACAACATTTCCATACCGCAGAAATTATATATTGAAATAACTGGTATCCGCGGCTTCCCTCGCATCAGTGTCGGTTTTAAACCAATCGCAGCCGGATAAAGTGCATGGGATCTGTCAAATGGGCATATGACATCTGGTGGTAGAAAATTTTACTCAAATAAGGGGGAAAATGTACATGCTAATAGTGTAAATATATCGTGAAATTGTTTGTTATACAAATAAAACAAGTAAGTTTATCGACAATGGAATCCGTGACGTTTTGTAATAGGTATCATTTATGGCATTAAACACTATCAGTTATTACCCTGTGAAACTTACTTTACAGAAAATTATTTTCTAATGAAATGTGAAGAAACTGTATTTATGAAATAAAAAATTATAAAGCAAGTTGTTTATACGGCTGAGTTTATGAAATTGAAGAAGGTGATTGGATAAGCAGCCATTAGACCAGTCATAATCAATTCCTGCATTTTTAGAAAGATTTTTTCTTTCTAAAAATGCAGGAACTGATTATGACTGATCTAATGGCTGCTTATTCAATCATCTTCTTCAATAAAAAATTATATACGTATGTATTTATATTTTTTTAAACTATAAAATCACAGCAACTACTGAATTTTGTCCCTTAAGTCCGCCATGTTTTTAAAGTCCCTCCCATTTGACAGATCCCAATACTTTAAGTTTGGGTAGACACTGTACAAATTTACAGCCGTTTACAAGCAATATTGGTACTGGCAGACAAAAATTCTGGAAAAACGTGTTTAACGGGAATTTCTTAATGTTTGCTGTCGTCTCTATAGTTTTAAAAATATGACAAAATGATTTAATTATGTTAGTAGATTAAGGTAATAGTTTACTGCAGAATTTAAATTAAATTTAATTGTCAATTAGCTCCCTAACCATCCACTAGTGAAACCCGGCATAAATGTAAACGTGTAATTTCGACCCTATACCAGTGAACCGCCCTATTATATGTACGGTCCGTATTATATGTTGCCAGATTTTGTCACAATTTTTGTTTTTGATTGATTTTCTTTGTGCAAGAAAAAAATGTAACAGTTCATAAATTCTGTTGTTTTTGTAGGGTATTTCGGTAGCTTAATAGAGAAAAACTAAATGCAATATATTTGTTGTTTTTTCTAGACAAATTCAGTGCAGAACGCAGAATTTTGGTGATATCCAATTTTGGACTATATCCGAAATTTGAATTTTTTCCGATTTTAAAAATTCGTTTTAACTTCAGACACTTTACCTACTATAATGAAAACTCGAAAAAAATACATTATAATGATTTATTCAATTATTCGTGTGGAAAAATCAATTTTTTATATTTATGATCATTTTCAAAATATGACAAAATAGATTTTTGATGTCAAGGCATTATTGTAGTAGATTTTAGAAGTGATATAATTTTGCATATTTTTGTGAGGTATTATGAAGACTTACATTTTTTAATTTTATAAATACGATTCGTTCAGTGTGTTATGAAACTAAAAAAATCGTGTGAAAATACAGAATGTAAATAAACCATAGAACACTTTTATTGATATCGATAAGATGGTGCAAACTGAAAGATAAATTTCAAACACAAAATTTTTTACGTAGTATCTGCCCAATACTATTTTCCCTAGTTTCGTAGTTGAATTATTTCTCCCACTCAGTACCGACAAATTGCTAATTATTACTATAGGTATACAATATTTTTCACATTTGTTTAGCTTTATATGGGACGCTAGAGGAAATACGTTCATAAAATAAAAATAAAAATATTAACATTCTCCAAGCTTTTATTAAAATGTACTAAAAAATTATATTTAATTTAGGTTTACAATAATTATTACAAAGCGTGGCTCGCAAACTTTATAACAGTTTATTAAAATCACAACCCACGCGTTTATAACCTTTTTTTAAATTTTTAGTACAATTTGATAAAAGCTTGTCTAAAAAAATGTTTCAACTATTTTATTTTTAAATTTTTTTGACCACATAATATGACAAAAGCGTGTAATAACAACTGAATACACGTTCTCCCACCATTACCACCGGAACTTCCACCACATTTTATGTTTTCTATTTTTATAAACCTGTTATTAGTGTATTTGCCATAATATGGCACATACACTATTGGCGTCGGTCGGATGGCGGGACCTAGGGGTCGGACCAAAATTTTTCGACGTTTCATAGCCTCCTGAACACTTTGGCACCATTTTTGAAAATGTTTATATATATATATATGTGTGTGTGTGTGTGTGTGTACACGATAACTCTTGACAGACTTAATCGATTGAAACGAAATTTGGTACACACATTGGAACCCATCACCGCAAGAAGCCTATTTAAAATGGGCCCGATCGGACCATTTTCAGGGTTGTATTTAGGGGTTCCAAAAAGTTTTTGGGCCCAAAAATAAGGAAAAATTTATCAGAATCGTTTCAAAATTGAAATTTAACTCTTTAGTAAAGATTAAAATGTGGTGCTAAAATTTTAATAAAATCGGCCCGACAGGAAAACTATGAAAAAAAAACTATGAAAACACTAGTTTGTTGATACGGATTTACTTATGGAAGGGTGTATTTAATTCGGTGTACTGATAAAATCCATGTCTAATATTGAAATTTAGAAAAAATTAATTATTTTAAGGGATGTATTAAGGGGTTAAATTTTTTATTTTGTCAAAAAACAAACTTAAGTTTACATAATAATGCCACAGTGCCTGTATTAGCAAATACACTAATTGTCGGCAGGGTTTGGCACTGCGACCCGAGTTTTTTTAAATATTATTATAGCCACAAATACTAGAATATTGTAATA
Source organism: Mongoloraphidia duomilia (assembly GCA_039654895.1). Classification (NCBI taxonomy): domain Eukaryota; kingdom Metazoa; phylum Arthropoda; class Insecta; order Raphidioptera; family Raphidiidae; genus Mongoloraphidia; species Mongoloraphidia duomilia. The sequence continues at coordinate 41,370,751 of CM077524.1, read as the reverse complement.
TTATCGAAATTACATACGACAGCAAATTTTCAAGTCACTTGGGTAAAAAATCCGTCACAAAATTTCACTTTGTAAATAAATAAGAAATTGTTTTTGTATTTTTTTTATGTGTAAAAATTTAAACTTGGAATGGGTATATCAAACCTACAGAAATATAACCTTTTATGAACTGTGTGAATACTGAATAATACATGTTAAGAATAGTAAAAGTGTTACTATTTTTAACATTATCTCCTTTTATCCTATATTTATAGCGATGTTATATTAAATTTTTGATCATAATCAATAATAAATTTGTTTCATTTTCTCTCTCGCTATTTGACAACACTGGTCACTATAACGCGATGAATAGTCAGTGAAAGGCAAACATTGCACACATTTTGAATCCATTATACATCAACGTATGTGAGATACACATGAGCGTAATATATGTGAGTATTTCCCATTCAAAATAACAGATTGAATCCAAAGTGACAGCTGTTCCACAAAGAATGTCATCATGGTCTGTCCACACGTCAGTTCAAGTGACCGTCTGCTGTTGTTGCTGAATGTAACAAACAAAGGTTTGTTTAAAATGAACCATATTCATCTATGTAGTACATCTTAAACTCTGGTCCAAAACAAGATTGTTAGTTTACAATGTTCGCGGAAAACGTTTATCTTTTTTACTGTAATATTATTATTTTTATATATTTTTACTACAAATAGTATTGTTATTATAATATATAACAAGATACCCAATGACATAAAGAATATTCAAAGCGGGAAGCTTTTTAAGAAAAGTCTCAAAAAGTATTTACTTACAAATGTATTTTACAAAACAAGAGAGTTTTTAAATAATTAAAATATGTATCTAAGTATATAATTTACGCTATTATGTACAGATTGTACGACATAAATAAAGACATTTATTATTATTATTATTCGTAAATTAAATTATAATTTAAAAAAACTAAAAAACACGCTTTAATGAACTAAAAAGTAAAAAATAATTAATTTTATTGTAAAAAAGCGTGGGGTGCTTTGTATCATATTTTCATACTACCCCACGCTTTTTTACAATAAAATTAATTATTTTTTACTTTTTAGTTCATTAAAGCGTTTTTTAGTTTTTTTAAATTATAATTTATTTTTGCTTTTTAGTCCTGGAGATCCTGGTCAGGATAATGGGACAAACTTATGGAATTATTGTATTGGAATCGGTCCTTGATAAGTGTGCAAAGTTTCAGTTCAATCTGAAGTTTTTTGCTTTTTTTAGTCCTGGAGATCCTGGTCAGGATAATGGGACAAACTTATGGAATTATTGTATTGTCATCGGTCCTTGATAAGTGTGCAAAGTTTCAGTTCAATCTGAAGTTTTTTGCTTTTTTTTTTTTAGTCCTGGAGATCCTGGTCAGGATAATGGGACAAACTTATGGAATTATTGTATTGTCGTCGGTCCTTGATAAGTCGACAAAGTTTAAACTAAATCTGACCGTTCAAAGTTGGTCAAAATCAAGTTCAAAGAAGTCGGTTACAAACTGACAAACAAGCAAGCAAGCACACAAGCACGCAAACATACAGGTGAAGCTAATATAAGCGTGTTAAAAATAAGGGAATTTGATAGGAGACCGTATAATACGCAAAGCGGAAGTCTATTCCATAAAAGAGTGTCGGAGATTTCCTGGACCAGCTTACTCTAGAAACGTATATAATGCATTATTCGAAGGGTGGAGATGAATACTACGAGGGGACATCCAAGACACCAGAGTATCGGTAAAAGGAAGTTTCTCTGCTTACATCTCAAGGGTCTGAAATTAACAGCTGAAGTGACTGCAAAATGTATTAAAAAGTTGGCCACATTAATGGCAGCGCTACAATAGTACAAAAATGATGGATGACATTCTTGATCGAGGCTCTGTACGCACATAATCTCTGAGAAGCAGATCAAAGCATCTATCAGTGGTTTGATCGGAATTCTACTATCACACTGCGGTAAACGCACTCTAAAATGACAGCTGACTGAAAGTTCTTTCTGAAAAAATTGCTAAAAACATCTATATAATTGATCCACCAAATATGGACAGAGACAATGTAATTTCCTCCGACAAAAATATTAAAACTAAACTTCAGGAAAAGTAGGTGTTCAAAGTTTTTCAGTTTCTCGTCTCAATAGTGAGTTATGAAACTATATCAGCTCATAAAAAATGTTAAAATAATCCCAGGATTTTATTGAACCATCTGTTGCGTAAGTTCGTCGTAATGTTTTGAGGATACTTTTAACCTAACATAAAAATGTAGACTTTTCTATTGAAAGATGAGATTTTCCCCCATTTGGACTGTAGAGCCTATAATTCCAGACATGCTCATGTAGACATTGAAATTTGAAATTGAAATGAATTTATTTTTTCATAAAAAATACAAGCAGTATAACATTGCAATGTGCATATCTGAAAAAATAATAGGTACATCTAAAGGAATCCCCGTACTAGATGCACCTTCACAATAAACATTTATTGGACCCTGTTGAAAATAAAGGAATTATATAATATAAAAGAGAAAAAAAAATAGAAAATTAACGAACTGAACTTAATTTACTTCAAAACAACAAAGAAATATTCAATATTTTCAACAGAAAGCAGCCATGACTTTAATTCTTTATTAATCTTATTATAACTCGAAATACTGGAAAAGTGTTTAGGAAGTTTATTATAGAAATACGGTCCAGTGAATACGAAATGTCGTTGAAATATGGTTTTATGAACTTTTGGCACAAATACAGCTTGATGTCTAAATGGATACTTGGCTACTTTATAAAAAGCTAATTTACCAGCGTTGTCAATGTCGATGTCATTATTCGCATAATTATATTATTGACCCACCTATATGTATGAGGTCGTACGAATAAAGGGTTCTACGAAGCGCCTACGAATATTTCCAAAAAAAAATAATATAGATTTGTAAACTTGCACAAAAAAGTTGCAAAACTATTTTCGAAACCTACTACCCAGTTCATAACATAGGGTTTCCAGAAATACATTTTTGAACACGTAATATTATCCGTGTTTCTGAATATTGTAATCCTTAAAGCGATTTCATGAGGGTACTTGATAGTAACTTAAAAGCAACATTTGTGAATGATCAATTGAATTTACGGATTATGGACATCTGTCTTGCTTAGAACTTATGATTTTGACATCGTGGCTAACTTATAATAAAACTTGGTTACGTTATAAAACAAACTAATTTACCTAGCAATTATATTTTTACTCTTATATTGCTCAATTAGTAGTTTTTTGAAGAATTCACACTACGCTTTCCTCTACATAAATTTAACTTCAGGTTTAGACAAGAAAAGACTATAGATTAGTGTATTTTCCACGTTACTCACTATACGTTTCTTCGTACGTTCGGTAAGGTGTTTTGAATAACGTAGAAAGTTTTTTATGGTAATTCGAATTAACGTGTTACCACGATTGATTTTATAATATCACTCTTAAACTTAAATTCTAGGTTAATATTACAATTATTGTTGTTAGGTTGAATAGAGAAGTGCTCGGCGAGACTTCTCTTAACACTGGTTGATTGGTTGAGTAGCGAAGTGCTCGTCGCGACTTCTATTCGTTCACTACTGATGTTGCAATGGTTTTCTCGGGTTTTTGTTGCCTCGTGAGAATTGCAAATGTTTACAAATGGGTTTCTAGTTTTTATGACAGGGTCTGTAATCCAGGGAAAGTTCGAACTAAGGTCAATAAAATGGAACGTGCAAAACAACATAATTTAGAGATTAAATCCTCACCTATAAACAAACATTTTTCGAAGATTTTAAATCCGGTAAAAGGAAACATTGTAAAATACCCAATAAACTTTTATAGTTTTAAGACGAGTAAACAACATTGAACAAATTGGGTTTTTTTCTATACTCGCATGTGTTGTGAAATTGAATTTAAAACTAGATTTTATTATTTTGGATTATTAATAATGACGCTACGAAACAATTAGTGTCTAATGACTTCCGGTTTAACAGCAGAATTAGGTCAAGTAAACAGTAAACAACAACTAAATAATATAGTAGATTTGAAAACCCTAGACTGTAGCGCTGTAAACCATAGGGTAGTGGGACTGGTGTGTGCAATGTGTAACCCTGGCCAACACAAGGCGTCGGAGCTCATGCATTATTCTGCTGCACAGTCCAAGGGTACGGCGGACAGAGCATCTGTTGGCCGTTCTCTCCTCTCCACACAAAACCGATGTAAATTATCTTTACCGATGTGTGAATTTATATATAATAATAAACAAAACATGCGTCGGACAAGACCGAGACCGACTGACCGGAGTCCGAACCCACACCGCCCGTAATCGTATACCGTTCGCCTGCATTCAACGCTCTGTCTGTCACATCTGGACGTGCATATGTAAATGTGAACTGGGAACACATAAAGGAACTCGTATAATTTAGGGAACGGACGTCTACATAATAGTATATTGTGGTTTGGCGCTTGGATATTATTAAACAGTATTTTCTATCTATTATAAACATACAATATATTACGTTCACGGGAAAACCGCTGCATAAGTTATTAAGTGAAACTTTTTAGCCTTGTTTTTTCCCGTTAGGTCACGCATGTCGAGGTCACGTTACGTCACGTCCAATCGAAGCAATCGCCCAAATCAGTACTCATCAAAAAGCAGCTATGTTATGTTCATAGATAGATAGATAGATAGATAGATAGATAGATAGATATTTATTTGATCACAGTCGACATTGACAAAATGTATGTGACAAATCAAAATAAGTATATTAATTGAAATCATAAAATTTCAAATCATAAAAGCAATTCACAATCAGGTATATTACGTCTAAAATAGTAATGGTGCGAATGGCGTCTGTTATGAGATAATGTCGAGAAACGGACGTAAAACGCATTATTATTATTAAGGTATATTTTTGAACATGACCATACTTTTCAGCAAATAACTTGTAATTTTATTATCATCATTTTTTTTGATTTTGAACCCCCTTTCTCCCTCCCTCTGTATAAGATAAAATAATAAAATCACAGACTCCCATACCTCTCAAAGGATAAGAAATCAGGAGCTTTTTATATTTTTTATTAGATTCATAATAATATTTTTTAATTATGTACCTATTTTTAATTATTATGTATTAATTTGTTTTAATTTCATTTCCATTAAAACAAGGCGACAATAATTCTTTTTTTTCTTTGGTGTTGGAAACTTTCTTACTCACAATCGATCTGCCGGTTACATACCCAACAAAACAAAAAGAGTAAAAAGCAATACACATTAAGAACAGTCTTAATCTCGCAACAGAACAAACTGTTTAATTTTTTAAATGCATAAGACGTGGGCAGACTTCTTTCATGAATAAGATACAAGTCGTTGCAAATTGCACGGATTTTGTACCTATATATATATTTTTACGTATACAGAGTGTTCGACTTAGCGCGAACTTTCTAACGTTTACAGAAGGCTAGTAAGTCTTTGAAATTTACATTATGGTTAATAAAAATTATTTTCGTTAGAAAAGTGTATTCCAAAAAATATTTGCCAATTTTTAAATATCTTGTCGTTTCAACAAAAAATGAAATGAAAAAATTATTTTATAATTTTTATTTTTCATTATATTTTGTTAGGTATCGTATATGAAAAAAAAATATTTTGTGGAGCTGTATTATACAGGAATGAATTCGCCTTAAATAATTCACTGTTGTCTCGCTCCTTTTAAATGTATCACAATAGTTTTAGGTGTAGTTTTGATTTTTTAGTTTAAGATTTGTTTATACCGGGTTGCTGATTTGCTTTGCGGGTAATAGGGATTTTACATGTAAAATCATGTTTATGAATTTTCCTGCTTCCCAATATATTTTGGTGAAAAAAAACAAATACACAATTTGTTCATAATTAAAAACTGTAATATGTTTGCAAATTACCAATATGCAGCTTTTAATTACAAAATAAATTATTATCAAGGAGCTGTAATAGCCCATGACTTAAACAAAATCATGACTATTCGGATAAAATATTTTTTGAAATAAGAGAACATTCTGTATTCTGTTCATGAATAATACATGTGTAATTGAAATTGCACATGCATAGTTTGATGCAACTGTACAAACTAAGCTACAAAGATATCTTCGGCCATTCCACCACTTTCAAAGCGAAACAATTTTCTAATCGGAAAGTTGTGTGTTATTTTAAAAGCATTGACAATGAAAACTTTTGTAACAAATGCATATTAAAAAAAACTGGTCATCCATCAACGTACTTTATACTCAAGAATTCCATATATCAGCCGCTATTGCTTTCCTGTAATCTTTACCAGCCTCTTTATAACTCGGATGGCACGTAACATCACAAGCTGCTTGTGATCTTTTAAAATTGATTAATGTTTTAAAGCTTTTGCTTACACACATCATCAAATCTCACAATGAGAGCTCTACTAGGCCTTTTTCTATCACCTGATAGCGCCACTGGCAAACTTTGATGTCATTGAAATGACATTACTGTTAATGTTTTTCGCCCACCTGATGCAATCGTTTATCGGCTAAATCGCAGTTTTGTATTTTTTTAATTATTTATTTCTTAATAATGGATAAATGAAAAATCATTAAAAACAAATTGGTAATCTCTAAACATTTACTTGCCGCTAGTGTCATCTGACGAATGAAAAATCTAAGCGATACGAATAACAATATGGTAGCCATCACTGATCAATGTCTAAAGCAGTATTTCTCAAGTTAAAGCAAGTTTTAGGTGATTTAAGATTCGTGCAACCAGTCAAACAAAATCCTTGCTATAATAAACTGAAACTTGTAGGTAAAAATAAACTATTGATTGTTTTTTTCAACAAACCTGTAAAATATTTATTAAAAATGGTATAAAGGCACGATATGCACGACTCACAAAGAGGAATAATAAAAGAAAACAGTAGTGACTTTAATAAAGACATTGTAGTTTTGCTCGCTTTGATAACTGGAACAAGTTCAAGCATGAGATTACACGTGTAAATATCTTATGGCCAATTTTCTCGCGTAAAAATTCAGTCTGCTTTTCAATTCAAATAGTATGAGTTTCCACAGCTGAAGCTATATACCAGAGAAAAGCCTAAAGGAAATCGTTCTGTGAAACCAATCTAAAGCACTTACTTTTATACATTCAGTGACGTGCATATTCATGCATATTTTCGAAACAAATATGGTGGCTAGTTTATAAATGAAATAAAAGAAGTTGTGATTTAATTTTCACAAGTAATATACTATGGATTTTAAGCTGTTCTGAAGCATGTAGTATGCAGGTACATGAAGTAAATTCCTATGCTAGCAAGCAATGACTACCTAATAAAGATTTACATGTTAATATTGGGTAGAATATCCAAATTATAATTTTTAAATTATTAGGTAAAACTTTTTGCCTCGTTTTTTTCTCGTTTGGTTACGCATGTCGAAGTCACGTCACGTCCAACTGAAGAATATCGCGTAAATATCCCAATACTATTGCAAAACACTGCATCATCCCAAACAGATAACTTAGTAATGGTATATACCAAGTTGTCGTACTGCTATATTTATGATATCATAAATATAGCAGTACACACAACGAGATGTGTGGCGTAGGGGTACCGCAGATGCTTTATACGCAGTAGGTTGCTAGTTCGAACCTGGGCGGCACCATTAGTTTTAATTTTTTTAAACTATTCCTTATTCTACTTGATATTTATTCTTATTTTTATCTATTTTGATTAATATTTTCTCTATTTTATTTTAATATTTAATTACCTCTTAGCATTAGATGCCTTAAAAATAAAAAACAATTTATTAACAATTGTAAAGAAGTGCTGCTTCAAAATATTAAATACCTGTAATTAATAGTGCCAAATTTTAATTTGATCGCAAATGTTTTGTTTTTTACTTTGTATCATGTTTTACGTTTATAATTAATATTTTATTATACTTCTTGTTATATGTATATGTAGTATTGTGCTATAGTGATGCACACGATATATTTTTATATTTCACTCATGAGAGGGTATGTTGAAAACGGCTACGGCTAAACATTTCCCTAAATAAAGAATTTATTGTTATTATTATTATTATTATTATTACTATCATACAGTGTCAAACTTAGCGGGTTGTACACTTTTAGCTTTACAGAATTTAAATCACGTAAACAAAATTATACACTCTTAGTGATTTCGGGTTAAAAATGTTTATATAGGGTTATGGCAAAAAGTTTCACTTGCACTGCGGTTTCATTAAACCACACCCTAGTTTTTTCATTAAATTAATGCATTCCGCTTATCTTGCCGTTGTACTAATTTAAGAAAATAATTAAAAAATTAGAATTTGTGTGTCTTATCTATACTATTAACATTTAAATATAATAAGCTAATTAATTTTTACATAGCAGTAAGTATCATCAGAAATGAGCCGAATTATTTTTCAATAAACAATAATTAAACACAAGATTTACAATGCATTTCGCTGCTTATGATTAAGATATGTAAATAGCAAATTGTATTTTCCAATAGTGGTGTAATGACCATGCAGTCGAACACCTTTTATTAAATAAAAAAAAAAATTGTGTTTCTAGTGTCGTAATGGGGATTTTTACGGACGAGTTGTAACAGTATGTAAAAACGAGCGATAGCAAGTTTTAACAGTCACACTAATCATAACACCATTACACAGAAAAAATATATGGTATTTTTTGCCAAAAAAAACCTACTTTTTACTTTATTTTCAGTATTTTCAAATAATTTTGGCAGTTCATTTGCGTCGCCATCTTTACATTTACAGCAGCCCGTGAGTATGTAATAGCAGGCGGATAGATTTATTTATTTATTTATTGTAAATTATAGACGCGTCGACAACTTAGGTCATTAGCGTCTTGATCACATTAAATAACATAACATAATCGAAGGCGAAAAATTGACCACACACACACACACATGCAGACATCAGTCAGAAAATGATCTTAAACGATTGCTAGGGTCTCAAAACGTAAAATCTGTTAAAATCTCGAAATATTTTTTTCGGACTAAATCAATTACTTCCCTACCATAGTAGAAGTGGGAAGTAAAAATGTCTTTAAATATACTACGGCAATGTACAAAAACATTCACAGAACACATGTATTCCGATTCAGTTCTGTTAAACAGAGCACTCGTCTTACTCCACAGGACTATAAATATATAAACAGATAAAACACATGACTACAAGAAATGGACTACGTAGCTAGGGTGTTGAGGAAAAAGGATATAGAGTCAATAAGTTATTTGGTGGTCTGTACGTTCTCGAATTTTTCATTGCAATCCTATGAGAAGTCAGTACTAAAATATAAAATAGTAACGGGACATATGTGTATAATATTTTTGATGTGAAACATCTTATTTCGGGCTGTGAAAAGCCGCGTGAGGGGAAATATGCAACGAAATGTTTGGTTCGCTCCTTCGCTGCTGTTCTCCCCACCACTGCGGCACTCTCTCTCTCTCTCTCTTGGCTCAGGCGTGCACTGTAACACACGCGCTGTTACAATGCAGTATATAGGATTACGTCAGCATAACAGTTAGTTCAAAATCAATCATGGTTCATGCTACTTCATGATTTGACTGGGAATGAATCATCTACCATTTTCGGTACTGCAGAATATTGACTGCCCCTGGTATAGACGCGTCAAAATGACATTAACTTGTACGGGTCACGTTTGAGATCTGCAATTTAGATCTTTTATTGGGATGTTAAATCTTTTTATAAACTAATAAAGACTGCAAGCTCTACGTATACCTGTGTACCTTGAAATATATAACGGTACAGATATCCTCACATACAACTTATATAGCAATGGTTTTATATCACAGCTCTAACATTACTGTTACTTGTATTGTTAAACACTGATAGAGTCATTCATTCGAATATAAACATCGGCTGCTTTGTTCATATCGAACAATGCATTTAACACAAACTTTTCATAAAATATAAAAAACCAGTAAAAAAATATAGTTTTCTATTGTCACATTTATCTGTTAGTTCGAGTAGTAAAATGAATGCATCAACAGTTTACATCAATTTTTCATAATCTTGACATCTATAAAATCAATAGTATTATATTAAGCACCTCTATAAAATAATGAAAGAATTTTTGTCTATAAATTCGTTTTCTTGTGGATTTTGTATGACACAAAGACGGAAAAATGTGTTTCTAGAATATTTTTGTCTGCCTTCTATCAGTACCAGCATCAACGAGAACGACTTAACCCTTTAAAGTATAGAGTACTTTTAATCTACACTCAGACTAAAACGAAATTCCTGTCAAAACCGACAAACATAGATAGATTAATAATATAGATTGTATGTTATAGATTATAAAACTCGGTCATTAACGCTCTAACGCGAGTGAATCTGTGGGCAAAGGTCAGTAAATATTGATAAATAAGTTTGCCTACCTGTTCGGCTGGACTGATTTTCACGAAAGTAGCCTCATTGTTTTGCGAGTTTATTAGATTTTAACTGGTGAATCGCTCGCGCTTGTGTAGTAAAAATGTACTTCCACGCCTGTGATTGATAATGGAAGTGCTTCGAGAGCAGAGTATAGCCTAGTAGTTAGCGTGCTTAGTGCCGCAACATCTGGACTGGACTGCCGTGGGTTCGAATCCCACCTGCGCTCATGGATGTTTTGTGATGTTATTTAGTTTTAAGATAGTTGTTATTTAGTGTAGTTGAAAGACGCTAATGACCTGAGATGTCGACGCGTCTATAATCTACAATAAATAAATTAAATGGAAGTGCAATTGAAAAAGTTTGAGCACCACTAAATTGTCTATAGCAGCGTTTCCTAAACTGGGGTCCGTAAGTATATCCGAGGGGGTTCTCGGACTCATCTCTGGTGTAAATGGCCAAAAGCTATACAGTTCGACCGGCCGAACTGTATAAACGCTACCAGCGATCTGGAACGCAATTTTGTAAGAAGGCAAAGCTATATGTGCAAACGCTGGGCTGCAAGTATGATGCCGCTTGTATGATGCCATAGAAAACTATTCATAATTGATCTTTTTACAAACAAAATCGATATACTAATGGAATTTAGATGTAGATTATTAAAATTTTATGCAGCCTAATTGCGTCGTTAATAGAGCAACGAGTGTTGATTGCTATCGTGAATGACTCTCTAATGATGTATAACATTACACGCGCATACCGGGTGGTGATTTGCTTTGCGGGTAATAGGGATTTATGTAAAATCATGTTTATGAATTTTCCTCCATTCCTATATATTTTGGTGAAAAAAAAACAAATACAAAATTTGTTCATAATTAAAAACTCTACCTGACACGTATGTTTGCAAATTACCAATATGCAGCTTTTAAATACAAAATAATTATTAAGAAACTGTGATTAAGTTTAAATTAAAAATATTTACCCGAATAGCCATCATTTACTAACCACAATCATAAATTGAAACGTCAAAAACACAATGAAAACAATTTGAATTTGTTGAAGTCATGGCTATTCGGATAAAATATTTTTAATTTAAACTTTCCTTAATAATTATTTTGTAATTAAAAGCTGCATATTGGTAATTTGCAAACATACGTGTCAGGTAGAGTTTTTAATTATGAACAAATTTTGTATTTGTTTTTTTTTTCACCAAAATATATAGGGAAGCAGGAAAATTCATAAATATGATTTTACATGTAAAATCCCTATTACCCGCAAAGTAAATCAGCACCCTGTATATTATGTGTATCAAAAGACAGTGACAGGCGAAACTGTTATTTTTTCAGACAGATACAACTGGTAGTATAGTTCAAGAGCTCAAAAATAAATCTCAAAATATTATCCTTTACAAAAATCTTGCAATTTTTAACCACGAGCTCTGGGACTATTAATGTTATTTGAAAATGGACGGTTTACCAACCTGTTATAAAAACGAAATTAAAAATGTTCATAAAACAAATAAAATAAAATTTTTAAAAACTCCCGACATATTAGTCTTTCAAAAAAATTAATCTGTACCAACCTGTTCGTGGGTTGGTACCTTCCTTCCTACTTAGCATAAAGAGTGCAAGGCTATGTACAAAACAAATTGTTACATTATTTTCAATGGACTGTTATTATGTCGGCGCTTTTTAAAATTGATAATTTTATTTCTTCAACCGAGTTCGAGCAATTCTCTCTTATGAAATGTCTACTTTCAGCCCCCCCCCCCCGTAGTCCGCAACTATAAGACCTCAGCTGCTGAGCGTTTACAATCTACAATGTAACTATCTATAAAATCTATATTAAAAACCTGCTCTGAAATACCACAAAACGTTAGCATGAAAACCGCATCAAAATTGGTACATACGTGAAATAATTATTATACGTTTTAGAGTTACAAAATGATTGAAAAACAGACATAAATACTTTGTTACATATGTGCTATTGTTGAATTAATTTTCCCTTTGCCTATTGTGTTTTTTTCTCACTTCACGTGACATATTTATATACTTAGCAGGCGCGACATTTGTTGGTCAAATTACGTTTATGCATGCAAATCTGTAGCTATGTTATAAATAACAAGTGGATTTATGGTAAGTGTTTTATATTACACTTCATATTCAAAATTGCGAATAAAAATAGCTGTTATGTATAAATAATAATTAAGGTTGTTTCGTTATTATTAAGTAAGTATTATAAAGTAAATTATGATCATATCAACGTATTCTTCCGTAGTAAATTTTGGCATTTCGCAAAACTAATCAGAACAATAAAGAAACCTAATTTGCACGGTTTTATGCTAGATGTCCCGTACAATTTTAATAGGCTGTTTTCTTTGATCACGCTATTAAAATAATGACAGTCGCTATGGTACCTAACGATAAAACTGTTTTGTTTTTGTTATCCTGAGTCATGGCTAGTGATGGGAGTATTCGAATGCTAGAATCGAGAAGTATCCGATTCTCATAAGTTCTCGATGTTCTCGAATACTTTTTTGAAAGTATTCGAATACCGAGTGCTCGTAAGAAGAATTGCAAATAAACTGCAATCGAAGATTCGGCGTTCTCGGTTCTCGATTCCGGTACTCATCCAGTCAAAGTCAAACTATTTCCCACACATAGTGTAGCACAACTCACTCTGAATCGAGTGCAATCGGTACGAATCGGGAGAGTCCGTACAGACTATGGTATTATGACATTGTCGCGGTACAAAGAAATAAGAATATCACAATATGAGAAGCGAGAACCGAGAATATTATGGAATAATATAGGTATTATATTATTCATAATATTCTCAGTTCTCGGTTCTCGAATACTCATTCGATTCTTAAAAGTATTCGAATACCGGGTTTTCGATTCTTAAAAGAATTCGATTCTGCCCATCACTAGTCATGGCTAGTTTGATTTAAAATGTTAAAATGTTCATTTTCTCAGCTATTTATTAACCGATTTTCAATCGGAAAAAACGATTGAATAAAGAATTGAAAATTCTACACGAAAATATAAAATTATACAGGGTGCCATTTAACATTTTAAACTTAAGGGTTGCATTTTTAGGGGTGGCTTTTTATAAACATTGTTTTCACTATTATTTTTAAGTTAAAAAGTATAATTTTTGTCTCACTCAAATATCTCAAACGGTTTAGGAACTAGATCCTGGGTAAATCGTCGTGGGACATCCTGTATATTCTCATATACCTACTCATATATTCACAAAACTAATTGATATTTTTCTATTCTAGTTTTTAGATTAACATTAATTTTCACTTGCGAAGTTTCAATAGGACGTACCTAAAATTTAACGAAAAGATTTTTTATTAGTTACTATATTAAGTACTAATGAGTTTTGCGATGTACGACTTAAATTAATTATTTTAGCACTAGATTATTTTAAATCGTTTTAAATAAATTACATTTTTATTATATTTTGCATATTTGCTTGAATTAGGTGTATAAAAAATTCGATTAAAGACCAGTCCTATACTTCCCACCTAGTAAATATTTGCAAAAAATAAACACTCTTTTTTATTCTTTGAAAAAAAGCATGGCCCTCTTTTTTGTTTAGTGATCTAAATGCCTAGCTTAATATAGCAAAAATCATGGTTACCTTGATTTACGTATAATTTTTATTTTTTTTAGTAAAATATTTTTTTTCTCGTAAACTATACATTTTAGAGAAAAAAAATATTTACATTTTTTTCATATTATAACATCTAGAATTCATTTATATTTTTTTTACCTATGTTAATACGTGACATTGAGAACGTTTTTTTGAATATCTCAGGATCCACTGAACCGATTTGACTCAAAATCTAATCAGATCTAAGTTAAAGGCTGATAAACACAATTCGGCATGGCCGTATGTTGTTCCGTTTTTACGATATCGAAGGCGAAAAATTGACCACATACACACACACACACACATAGAGACATCAGTCATAAAATGATCTTAAACGATAGCTAGGGTCTCAAAACGTGAAGATCTGTTAAAATCTCGAAATATTTTTTTCGAACTAAATCCATTACTTCTCTACCATAGTAGAGGTGGGAAGTAAAAAGTTTGGTCTTTAAAAAAACAAATAACTTTTTGTTTACAATTTTGTTCTAAATTAATTGGAGAAATCACAGAAATACAGTCCTACGTTACGGGAGTTTGCCGTTCAATAGCGAGTATCCCTTATGTACACAGGGAAGTTAGAAGGTTTCAATCTACATTTTATGCTATATTATGTGAGCTGTGTATTTCTGAGAAAAGAATATCAGAAGGAAAAATAACATATTTATATGACATTAAAAACGTAGTGTTAATGACGTTTGTACCGCTTGGCAACGTACTTTTTACAATTATTAATAGTGGATTCTAAAGATCCAATGCTTGTCTCTCTGCGCAGAACTTCGCGTAGTATAATCTTGGACTTTCACTTTTAAATTTTAAATATTTTTTTTGTTGCACCACAATTGATTTATATTACTTGACTCGACTCAAATAGGAAAATAGTGACTCAGATCCCTTTAAAATATTATAGGGTAATTATATCCGTTAATCTTATTCATATAAGTACCTATAACAAAAACATTCTGGATCCAATCTAGCTATCAAAGTTTTCACAACATTTTTTTCTACATTAATTTACTATACAGGTTACGGGTAATGCCGAGCGTTATGCATTGAACTACACCAAATAATTTGGATGGGGTTATGTCGTTGAGTGTATTCAAAATTATAATCTGCAATATAAGTGTACAGACTCTCACAAATTAAACTACAGCAATAAAAGTTAAGATTTTTTTAAATTGAAATAATTTCACTTAAACTCGTCAGTTTTTGTCCTAGGACCGTCTGAATATTGTATTTAAAGTAAGTAATTTTCGATTATTTTGATTGTTTGCACTTATACTTATGAGTTATGATACAAAACTGAATTCCGTCATAAATTCTTTATTGGTCTCCAGATATAACAAAAGAAGTGTCCATAGAACTTATTTTCTCCTACTATCATTTTCAATGTGTATAAAGGGAATGTTTGTATGTATGTGTGAGATTGAAATGCTGGGATCTCCCGAAACAAGTAAAGTTAGCTCGTCGTCGAGAAAATAGATGGAAACTGGGTGCTAACTTTGTATAATGGCATGTGGATTTGTGTTATATCAACTGAAATGTCTTTTTTCTGTTATATAAATTCTTATAAGTACATAGAAGAAATATTGTTTAAATGGCCGACCATTATAGAAACGGATCTGACAGTGTTACTAATGGTAATCATTAGAATTATAATTAAAAGAGTTTGTTAGCACCGAGTGTAAATGAATTAATTTTAAAAATTTACATTTAATGGTGAATAAAAAAATAATTAAATGTAACTGTCGGGACTTCAGACCGAAAGACTCAACACGGTGTTTACTGAGTTACTAGTTACTAGTGATATGCCGGATATCCGTATCCGATCCGTATCCGCGGATATCCGAGGGAAAAGAAAGATCCGTATCTGTATCCGTATCCGTTAGTTTTTTTGCGGATCTTTTACCTTATCAATTTTCAATTCATAGATAAAATTTTATATATATAGGTAATTAGGTAATAATGAAAAACAGTTAAATTCTATTCAGATTATTTTTTATTTTTTAATATCGTGGTCAATAACTTTTTCCCATAACAGATAGTCTCTTTCCAAAGATCGATGTGCAATATTTAGTATTTACCGCCGCGTACTCTAAGAAAGTTAAGATCCGTATCCGTATCCGTATTCGCGGATCTTGAGACCAAATATCCGTATTCAGATCCGTATCCGCGGATATACATTTTTAACGATCCGGCACATCACTACTAGTTACATACTTTGAGACACTTTAATTGTTTACTGTGATTTTTATCAAAAGAAAACCTTCTACATTAGGGTGGGTCAAAAAAATCAATTATTTTTTTTTTTTACAAGTGACGCGGAAAAATGGGTTGCTAGACACCTTAAAAAAATTCTCACCAAATATGAGCTCTTAATTTTAATAGGAAGATCTTCCGCATCACAGTTTTTTATTTTTTTCTCAGTCCATTAGAAAAAAATTCATGCCTTATCATTAATTGATTGTACAGAAAAATATTTTAAGAGAATTTTGTAGGAAATTTAATGCTCTACAAAAAAGGTATCTTATATTTTTTCAGCAAACCTCACCATTTGAAAGATATTGAAGATTTATAATAGTCATTTATTGTCGAGTTATAAAATTCATAAACAAAAATGAAATTTGTCTTAAAATAATCAAACTTAAATCTTCAATATCTTTCAAATGGTGAGGTTTGCGGAAAAAATATAAGATACCTTTTTTGTAGAGCATTAAATTTCCTACAAAATTCTCTTAAAACATTTTTCTGTACAATCAATTAATGATGAGGTATGAACTTTTTTCTATTGGACTGAGAAAAAAATAAAAAACTGTGATGCGGAGGATCTTCCTATTAAAATTAAGAGCTCATATTTGGTGAGAATTTTTTTAAGGTGTCTAGCAACCCATTTTTCCGTGTCACTTGTAAAAAAAAAAAAAAAATTAATTTTTTTGACCCACCCTATTCTACATGTAGTAAAAACATTAATCAGTTAAAGAATAATGCGGTTTATATACTCTAGTTATGATAAATTAAACCCCACAAAAAACTGCATTATTAATTAGTTCGTTTTTAATAGCAGAGTGGATTAACGGCAAGTAATCAGTGCGACACTGAAATTGTTTAGTCTAACTAGATTTTTTATTATCTAGGTATTTTTTAGAAGTTCCCTTATAGACCGAGAGCTACTGACAATTTTTTGGTGTTATTTATTCAAGGCCTTATTTTTGTGAAGATGTTGAGGGAGGCATATAAAAGTACTCCGAGTAAGGGATTTTGCTAGATAGCGGTATGGGAGGGATGCAGACCGCCCCCAACATGTAACAAAAAAAATTCGACTGATGACCAGTCCTATACTTCCCACCTAGTAAATATTTGCAAAAAATAAACACTCTTTTTTTTTATTCTTTGACTAGGCCCAAATAACCTTAGCTGTTGGTGGTCTTTAAAACACAATTTAATTTTTATTCTTTGAAAAAAGCATGGCCCTCTTTTTTGTTTGGTGATCTACTGATGGCTAGCTTAATATAGCAAAAATCATGGTTACCTTGATTTACGTACAATTTTTATTTTTTTTTAGTAAAATATTTTTTTTCTCGAAAACTATACATTTTAGAGAAAAAAAATATTTACATTTTTTTCATATTATAATATCTAGAATTCATTTATATTTTTTTACCTATGTTAATACGTGACATTGAGAACGTTTTTTTGAATATCTCAGGATCCACTGAACCGATTTGACTCAAAATCTAATCAGATCTAAGTTAAAGGCTGATAAACACAATAGAACAATCGGCATGCCCGTATGTTGTTCCGTTCTTAAGATATCGAAGGCGAAAAATTGACCACACACACACATACACACACACACACACACACACACACACACACACACACACACACACATACATACAGACATCAGTCAGAAAATGATCTTAAACGATTGCTAGGGTCTCAAAACGTGAAAATCTGTTAAAATCTCGAAATATTTTTTTCGGACTAAATCCATTACTTCCCTACCATAGTAGAGGTGGGAAGTAAAAAATGGTCATAATTATTACTGCTTCAAGACTGACATTATTTGTATAGCTTGTCAGTGACCCAATAATGCCATTATAATATTTGCAGATCGATTGGTCAGTATTAAAGGGGTGGCAGATCACCCTAAACGTGTCATGTATCCGACGAAATTTATATTTTTAGTTCAAGGTTCAAATTTTAATATGTTGTTACGGCGACTGTTTTAAGCATATATTTCAATTTGCAGAACAAAATGTCGGTATCAACCCCCTCTCTTAGGGGGGAACTTGCTCGCCTAAGTATTTATATCGTTCTGCAAGGGGGTTAATACCGACATTTTGTTCTGCAAATTGAAATACATGCTTAAAACCGTCGCCGTAACATTAAAATTTGAACCTTTAACTAATAATAAAAATTTCGTCGGTTACATGACAAGTTTAGGGTGATCTGTCACCCCTTTAATACTGATCAATCGATCTGCAAATATTATAATAGCACTATTGGGTCGCCGACAAGCTATAGAAACAATTTCAGCCTTGAGGCAATAATAATAAATTGTGACCATTTTTTTTGTTACATGTTGGGGGCGGTCTGCATCCCTCCCATACCGCTATCTAGCAAAATCCCTTATTCGGAGCACTTTAATATGCCTTCATCAAAATATGTTATTTTGTACACTGAAAGATCAAATTCATTCAAGCAGTGGTGCTATGGAACACTGAGCATAAAAATGTATAAATATTTATGTAAAAATTTTATGATATGACAATAAAATCTTATCTATCTATCTATCTATCTATCTATCTATCTATCTATCTATCTATGCCTTCATCAACATCTTCACAAAAATAAGACCTTGAATAAATAACACCAAAAAATTGTCACTAGCTTTTGGTCTATGCTGACTTCGACTTATACCTGCACTAATTTTGAATACTGTATGTCTAGAAATTTTATTAAATGTTAAGACGTTCATGATGAAATCTCCAGTTTCACCAGATGATTGCGACAAATTTCTATTGCTTAGTCGAACAAGAACTTGTGTCTCAAACCATATTGAATACAAGAAATTTGAAAATTAAACCGATATATTAATTTACTTAAAGCGTTCAAATATCAAATCGTTATCTAGATTATTTCATAGCTTAATCAATTTTTAAATCTTAAAATGTAATATCAAAAGAAAGTTTAAAAATTTATTGCATATATCAAAAATATTGTTTCTGGCGCCCGTGTGTGTGTGTGAACAGTTACCTTCAGCTGTTGGCTTGGAGTATACAACTTTGCACTCAAGAAAAGGTGCGATCGTAAATTACAACGACATTTTTAAGGGCGTTTTACATCTATACCAACTTTAACATATATACTTTTAAGCGTAAGAAAGAGATTTTACGCGCAAAGTTAGGATGACAAACCGACATAAATTTATCGATGGTTTATTTTGACTGTATATTTTCACAGCGCTGTAAAAAATAAATATATTTCGTAAAGCCTTTAATCAAAATATATATATAAACGGTTTTTATTATTGATAAAAACATATTACATGCTTGCGTATGCAATACCTAGTGAGTGATGTTATAGTGGTGAGAGCACTAGTCCCGAACTCGAAAATTACTAGATTCGAATCATGATAGCGAGCCAGATGACAAAAGAACTTTTCTACAGTAATTCCTATACCCGCTGTTTTGCTGAGGTAATAGTTGGGTTTTCTCAATAATTTCAGATAAATATTATTATACAGGATGTTATTTAAGTACGTGGCCAAACTTTATGGGGTGATTCTTTGAGTGATTCTAAGACGAAAAGTTTATATATACATAGGTCCGATAATGCTTCGCTTTCAAGATATAAGATATCAAACTTTTTAAAAAAAATACATATTAAAAAAAATCCTAAATAACAAGAAGACGCAAACTAATATGACGTTGAAATTTGGTGAAAGTTTTTAATGTAATACAAATGAATGTTTTAAGCTGAAAATTGTTTGTTTCCTTTTGCCAGTGGCGTGCACAGGGGTAACGCCGGAAATTGAACAAAATTAAACAAGAGACCTATAAATTAATAAGATTTATACGGCTGAATTGCAATTGAAAATTTTTCCGTTGGAAAGCAGCCAATTATATAATTGATTCGAAACATATTGGAAAAAATCATTTTATCAACCATAGTCACAGTCAGGATTCTAACCTGAACCTTTCCACTTTCGCGACGGAATGAGCTTACATTTACTCAACCTCCTCATTCCGCCGTGAAAGTGGAAAGGTTCAGGTTAGAATCCTGACTGTGACTATGGTTGGTAAAATGATTTTTTCCACTATGTTTCGAATCAATTATATAATTGGCTGCTTTCCAACGAAAAAATTTTCAATTGCAATTCAGCCGTATAAATCTTATTAATTTATAGGCCTCTTGTTTGATTTTGTTCAATTTGTTCAATTGGCTGCTTTCCAACGAAAAACATTTCAAGAGACCTATGTTTCTATAAACTTTGTGTCTTAGAATCACTCAAAGAATCACCCCTTGAAGTTTGGCTACGTACTTAAATAACACTCTGTATAATAATACTAATAATTTCCTTTAATTTCCGTAATACTATATTATGTGTATAGTAACGTTGACACTATATTACAAATATATAATATCATGAAAAATAAGATAAATTATTATATAAATAACAATATATGAGTTAGGTAATTGTGGACAACAATATAATAATTATTAATTAATTCAACATTCTGATTTTTTCCTTATATATCTTATAACAATCGTTTGACGTTTAACAATCATGATGGCATAATATGCTGACTGATATGTTAAGAAATACTATTCACTACCAAGTGGATGCCTTGTGGATTAAAAATCATTGTTGAATTAATTAATAATTATTAAATTATTATAGATTTTTTGGGTTAGGTTCATGTAATTCGCACACTGATATTGACAAAAAATCTATTTTGTCAAAACTTACAAGAAATCTTTAGAAGAACCCAACAATTAACTCTCAACATCAGAATATGAGGTAATATAATTAAAAATTAAATTTGATTTCTAGAAAAAAGAGAACCTACTGAACCGATTTATTTGAAAATTATTTGGAACCAATTCGTAAATATTCTGAACCCAGCGTCATCGAAATTTTTCTAATCGGTCAACCCCTCGAAAAGTTATTAAAACTATTATTATTATCATTTGTCAGTAATCTAACTTGAACGTATGGATAATTATTATTGACTATAATTATACTAATATCGTTTTTATTCAGATTTCATTGACAATTCTCTTTTTACGTGATTTTGGAATATATTTTTTACTCAAACTCACGGCGTTCTTAAAAATATTATATAATTGTTATTTATTCTGTGGTCCTCCTATTATACTTCAAAATTTTGTCTCTATACAGCAAACATAAATCAAATTCATTAAATAGATTTAGAATAAAAACGAAAATAAAACATGGTGCTTTATTGTGTGAGTCTGTCTTGATTGATTGATTAAATTTTAATTATAGACGTTTGCCAATTGAGGTCAAAAGCGTATATTGTAAAATAAAATAAAACCACAAATGAACAAATAAAGCAATAAAGAAACAAAAATAATTGTGGTTTCATCTTAACAAGTAAAAATTGGAATAAATTTTGTTATCTACTGTTAGTACGAAAATGCAGAATAATTTTCCAATGAATAAATAAATTGTATTTTTATAATACCTACGGTTTTTAAAAGTGAGCTCTATAGAATCTAGAATATAAATATGGTGGAGGTGAAGGTGCGAGTGGTGGAAGTGCAAAATTGCATTGTAGAGATATCAAGTACGTTAAAGAATAATTTTGTAGAAAAAAGTTTGTAAAAAAAAACCAGAAAAAACTATACAGACCCGGCTGTAATTTGTAAGTTCCTTTAATAATTTACTGTCATTCTTTAACATTAGATATAGATATTTTGAACAATGTAATATTTTATGTATATTTGTATCCTATTTTCGAATTATATCACTGGTTTTGTTTACGCAACATTATTATTTATTCAAAAATCTACCCATAACAATATTTTCATATTTTATCAGAATATACTTACCCAATAGGTACGTCATTTAGTATATTTAATATGTCTTTTCTAATGCAATGCTTACCTAAAACAAATAGAAAACAATATTAATAAAATGTTTGCATTTTTGCGATAAAATATATCATTAATATTCTTAGAATTGTGTGCCTTGGCTAATGAAAAATAATGTTTGTGAAGCATGTATTTTTTAATGGTTATTTAATTCTTAAATAAACATGGGTACAAAAAAGGTAGTCGTGTAAACTAATATTTATCACAAACAAAATATTGACATTTTAGGGTATCAATATTCAATACTCATCAATAATATCTTCGTTTAGTTGAAAACAATTATTGAGATTCCTAAATCTAGATTTAAGGTTAAAGTTGTACCGGAAACACAGCATATGTATTTTAATAAACAAAGTATCTAATTTATAATCCTGCCTTCTGATACTTAATCAGAGGACATTCTAATTAAAAAATAAATATGTAGTGACAATAAAATTTCTGTAGTGAATTGAATATAATTTTTTTCTTCGTTTTTCTTTATTTTGTAATATTACAAAGGAAAAGATATAATTCCTGTTTTATGACAGAAATAAACTTGTTTAAAGATGAAATAAAAAGCAAATCATCAATAAAATGTTAACAGTAGTTTGTATACAATTTTTTACACTTAGTAAAGCTTGCCATAAAAGTTGAAACTTAAATTTCTCATTAACTTCTTTCTGAATTATTAACAAATATTTTAAATGAAAACTTTTATATAAATCATTTTGATCTTTATATTGCATTCTTTAATTATTTGTTGAAGAAAGTTCTTTTTTAAATACTTTGCATAATTTAATATTTTTTGTTGAAATTTCATTACGTCGAAATATTAGTTTTACTGTCTTATTGGCTAGAATAAACATATACAAAATATTTGTCACACAAGAGCATTACTTTGGCATTGATTTACTTTATATAAAAATTTTTGTTTCAAAGTATATATTTTTTGCCATACCCACTACAAAATAGCTACTTTCGATGCATGTATACTGGCCTGTAATGGGTCATTTAGCTGGCAGGCGTACCGAAAGTGTTTTACTACCGCTCTAGTGCGGTACGTAAACGGTCGCCATAGCCACTTCTGTTCCATCCACGTGCATGCGCCTGCCATTACTTACACACGATGTTCACGCGGCATACTGTAAAAATAAAGATAGCGACGCAAATGAACTATCAACATTTTTTGAAAATGAAGTCAAAAGTAGATAGGTATTTACATACTGTCGTCACTAGCCGTAATATAGCTCATTACACATCTAGATATACAATCTACTATATGGTAGCTTTTATTTATGTAGTTCCGCGACATAATACACAGTGCTTAGCATCATAATATTATATAGTGTTACGAATACTCAATGTGTGTTTTTAAAAAAATATTTAACCACACCTGAAGATGGCAACTCGTTGCTGAAACGCGTCGTGTTAAATCACAAGAAGTCACAAGACGGACATAATACAAGGTATTTCTAATACTTCATAATATTTATGTAGTTTGTATAATATTTTTTCAGTACGTGTTTGAATTGTTTGAATTTTAACGAAGAGCGTAAAAGCATCGGTTACCTCTAGTCGACCAGTTTTATATTTATATATTAATAAACATAAAAGGTATATACCGTGCGAGTTTTTTCAAAACGTACATAGGCTGTTTCCCAATTTGAAATCGTGGTATAGATATTGTTAGAAACTAAGGAAACGAATGTTTTTATTTACAATTTATTATTATTGAGATGTGATAATAAATTTTATAAGTTCAGAGATTTATTTAATATTTTTTCTATAAAAAATGTACACTGTGGAAGAAAAGGTTCTTATGTGCAATAATTTGTATTCTGGGGGAAATAGTTGTCGGCAAGTCTCTGCGTTATTTAGTGTGCAGTTTCCAGGCAGACCAGATAAATACCAACAATGTCTATACCACGATTTTAAATTGTGAAACAGTCTATGTATGCTTTGAAAAAACTCGCACGGTATAATTAAAAGTAGGTATTTAATGTTATCATACAGTGTGTAGTGTATACGTTTAGCGTGGAACAATCCATATAGGTAAAACAATCTCGTATCATCTGGGTCTAAAATCCTCAGACAGGTCAACCTTATTTTTACCGCGCCTTTTTTTATCCCCACCCCTTTCTGGACTTTTTTTATGCCCCCCCCCCCCAAATAAATAAAATATCAGTTTAAAAAAACAAAAATCAAACTAAGTGTTCAAATTAAGTTCCGTCTACTTCTCAGCAGGTATCTCGAATTTTTGTTTTCACTTTTAACAATTAAGCTAAAATCATAATTTGATAATCTATCCAAATCTGCAAAAAGTTTGGAGGGAGGAGTCATTAAAAAACAGACAATAACGTCATTCTGGGAAAGAGTGGAGGGTAAAAAAGAAACGGTTATCAAAAAATACTTTTACTACTCGACCGGTATTTGATTTTTTCGACTACTTACTTGCACACCCCTACTTATTATAAATTTTATCGACAAAAATATGGTGACAGATTTTATTTTTCTTTTATGCAACTTTAACTCAATATATGCAGGTCTCGATGTGCGACTTATACACTCATTGTTGAGTGGTTGTGAGAAGCAAAAACTTGAAGTCATAACTCAGAGCAACACACAAGGCGAATGCTAGTTCACCCTGTGGCGGCGATTCCTGCTGTTGTATTACAAGTAGGTAAAGGCAGCTGAATTGGCACACTGTAACATTGGATACTTAAAATGGGAAGGGTTTTGTGTTACGCTAATGTTAAAATATTATTGTCTACTAACGTGAAATTAATATTTTGTTATTCTTACGCCAATATTGCTGCTACCAAGTGATTAAAAGAAATACAATGCTTATAGTATACATAAAAGAAAGGCTCTACCAAAAATGACCTTCAATTTCGGGGCAGCATAATTATTAAAAAAATGGGTATGTCTATATAGCGGGTACCGACTTGAATACCGTCAAAGACAAATAATTGTAATTTTGTTTTTTTATATTTTAAATTGTTATCCAATAATTGGTATTTTTTCATTATTAAAAAAATATATTACATTTCTTCGGGATTCGAACTTAGGCTTAGTGTTTGTACCTGTCGATAGACTAGTACTTTACTACACAGTCACCTGGCTTATCTCAACATAGAACTTAACATAGGTATATATGTTTTGTTTTGTTATACATGACAACTTCTTCCTAGCTTCTATTTCTTTAACATCTAATATTTCTCAAATGTCACCCCAATATGAGACATTAGACGTTATTCACGACAAAATATACAATAAAGATGACTTTAGTTTCGAATACACTGCAGGACATTAATTTGTGAGGTTTGTTACCGCTGTGCGCAATTTATATTATAGCATTCTGCCAATATTATAAATCAAAAGAAGGAAGGCCAGTAATACGGACGCTTGCGGAAACATCTCCTAAGGAAAGCCATGGTCCACTTTGAGCTTCAATCAGTCCATTTTTTAAAAGAAATAAGTACTTGTATGGGCAATTTCCCACCTACCTACTTTAAAAATTTGCCCACCCAGAAAAATAGATTTACCAAAGACAAAAAGCAGTATTTTTCTATTGCAACATTTTTTAGAAAATGTTTTCGTTTTCACTACTCTCAACTTTCAGTATAACGGATATTAATTAGAGGTGAACATAGATTTTATTTCCAATTTTATCAGTGAAACTACATTTTACTTTTAACAATTTTTATGAGTTTTTACTTAAAAAAAACAACAATGTTAACACCATGTTCATTACTCGATCAAACAAAATACTGAAAGAAATTGACAGCATTTTGGTAAGATAAAAACATATTTTAATTTTTGTTAATTTTAACTTTATTTCCACAAAATAATTGTTCTTCACCATATATAAATATTCTCACCCACGTTTACATACAACCATTGTATCAACATTATAATTTTCTTGTAGACTCTGAAGATGGTATGAAGAATACCGAAACGTTAGTATTAAATGCAAATTTTGAAATAATCAGTATTGCTTTTTATTGATCCTACGTGCCACGGAAGTGCTCACTTTCGACAATTTCTAAAATGTTTATATTTACGAAAATAACGAAACGATAATTATTTTATTAATTTTTGAAACAAAAGATTGATTAAATTTACATTAAAATTGCGTTTTTAAGAGTAGATCTTTAAACAAAATTCTTCGAGAGGAGACCCCCCGTAACTGCTGCTCCCCCAGCAGGGAGGCACCCTTGAATACTCCCTTCCTCGGAGGCTTACCGCCCCCTCTTAATCAGGGGGAATGAGGGACCTTCTACCCCTGTTGCTCACACAGTAACAATACCTTAAACATTGCCTGGCTTCAATGATATAATAAGTTAACAAGAATTTTGGACAACGTTAAGTTGTTGTAAAGCATACATTATGATGAATAGACATAAATGTGTACGGAATGGTGGAAGAAACTGCATTTCCATTCTCCATAAATACCGCATCCAAAGTCATAAATAGGTACCACATTCACATCGGTGCGCTTATAGCTGAAAGTAATGTACGTATACACTAATATGTGCCGCAAGGTTCAGTCGCGTTCACACAAGTATGTATAAAAAACATTAGTTTAATATCCGACGGTTCAAATACGACTCGAACACATAAACCTATGTAATAACAGATATAGTTACGAGAAGTGGATGCAATTAATATTTCTTTTCAAATATCGAATTTGATACACGATGGAACAAAAAAATCGCAGCTAAAAAACAAGTCAGTATTGTAGTCCCATTCATATGGCAGGCTAAGTTCTATGCTCTCGCCGAAAAATAAAAATTGACAAAAACTGCAATATTTTTTTAAACTTACATAATATATAAAGGTCTGCAAAAACAACCGACAATGTTTTACAGTAGATTCATATTATAATAGATCCCTTATATTTTTTTAAATTAATCCACACTCCGCAAATATTGTTTTCATAAATTTTATTAGGGTATAGGTAGGTAAGTTTGTGAGCATAGGACGACCAAGGATATCGACCATTGCTTTGTATAAAGAACGATTTCGATATTTATGTGGAATTATTGAGGGAAAGCTTAGTTGTTCAATGAACAGAATCAAGCCATAATATTAACTTTAGATAAATAAATGAATGTATTACGTATGCATTAGTATATGAAACACCCATTTGACAATGACGTAACATAATGCTGTAGTCAGGAAAAATTCATTTTTCAAGCCTGTGTTACCACAGGAATTCTAACCCTAAACTTTCCACTATCGTTGCGAACTGAGTGGAGAGTTTAGGGTTAGAATCCCTACGGTGACACAGGTTTTTAATGGTGTAGTGAAATTACGAAAAAAAATTAGGGGTTACATTCCATGTATGAAAAAAAATCCAGTGCACATAAGCGTGTGGGGTATCGTTAGATAGGTCTTGAAAAATGATATAGAAGTTTCAAAATAACTATTTTATCTAAGTCAATAGTTGGTGAGATATGAGCTTCTAAAGTCGTAAAAAGTGTGTCCTTCCCTCTAACTTTTCAACTATGGGGTGGAAAATTCTGAAAAAATTTAAGGTAGTAGAACTTATAAAATACTTTCAACGAAAATTGGTTTCAATAAGTTTTGTTGTGTATTAAGCTAGCCATCAGTAGATCACCAAACAAAAAAGAGGGCCATGCTTTTTTCAAAGAATAAAAATTAAATTGTGTTTTAAAGACCACCAACAGCTAAGGTTATTTGGGCCTAGTCAAAGAATAAAAAAACGAGTGTTTATTTTTTGAAAATATTTACTAGGTGGGAAGTATAGGACTGGTCATCAGTCGAATTTTTTTTTTTAATTAATCCACAATCCACAAATATTGTTTTCATAAATTTTATTAGGGTATAGGTAGGTAAGTTTGTGAGCATAGGACGACCAAGGATATCGACCATTGCTTTGTATAAAGAACGATTTCGATATTTATGTGGAATTATTGAGGGAAAGCTTAGTTGTTCAATGAACAGAATCAAGCCATAATATTAACTTTAGATAAATAAATGAATGTATTACGTATGCATTAGTATATGAAACACCCATTTGACAATGACGTAACATAATGCTGTAGTCAGGAAAAATTCATTTTTCAAGCCTGTGTTACCACAGGAATTCTAACCCTAAACTTTCCACTATCGTTGCGAACTGAGTGGAGAGTTTAGGGTTAGAATCCCTACGGTGACACAGGTTTTTAATGGTGTAGTGAAATTACGAAAAAAAATTAGGGGTTACATTCCATGTATGAAAAAAAATCCAGTGCACATAAGCGTGTGGGGTATCGTTAGATAGGTCTTGAAAAATGATATAGAAGTTTCAAAATAACTATTTTATCTAAGTCAATAGTTGGTGAGATATGAGCTTCTAAAGTCGTAAAAAGTGTGTCCTTCCCTCTAACTTTTCAACTATGGGGTGGAAAATTCTGAAAAAATTTAAGGTAGTAGAACTTATAAAATACTTTCAACGAAAATTGGTTTCAATAAGTTTTGTTGTGTAGTTTTTGAGATATGGGATATTTTCGGTTACTCGCTATTTTTTGGAGTTAAGCGACCGCAGAAATATCTTTGTTTTTCACAGTGTCTTTGAGAAATATTATGAAATACAAACTTATTTTTGGAAAACAATGTTTAACTTAAAATAAAAGACTATAAATTATTATTAAATTTATTAATAACTTTGCATTTTAACCGTAAACGTTCTTCCCGACTACGGAACCCTTCACTGTGCGTGGTCCGACACGCATTGGCCGCTTTTTTTATATAAACTTCTTGGCTTTTACACTTTTGTATATTAAGCTACTATCTAAAACCATTATAAGGTTAAATATTGTCTGTCACACTCCGTATTTCGCTTATGCAAGATGACGTAAATGCAATTTGAATAGCATAAAATGACTGCGAGTATTTATATGAAACGTATTTAAATATTGGTTTTCAAAGCTTTTTTTATTGCTTCAAACCATAATATGAATAAATATTATGTGAAAGTTTATTAAAGTTGAACGATAAAACTGAACTGTAGATACAGTTTAAAAACAATATTAATAGTTATTTAAAACTAGTTACAACATAAAAATTGCTCTTTTAAAATATACTGTTTTTAGGGTTCCGTACCTCAATAAGAAAAAATGGAACCCTTATAGGATCACTCGTTTATCCATTTGGCTGGGTGGCTGGCTGGGTGGCTGGCTGGGTGTCCGTCAGTCAAGGTCCATTTTCTCAGAAACGAACACAGATATCAAGTTGAAATTAATATGAAATACTAAGGTCTACGGTCCCTTGGAAAAAAATCAAGCTTCTAAGTCAACGCAATCAAAATATACGGCCATTTTGTCACCTATTTTGATACTCGCAAACTCACTCGCGTCATCAAAAACATGTAGGGTACTTTCCGTTAACCTAGAATCATGAAATATGGCAAAAAGCAAGGTCTCGCAGCACAAGTAAAGGGAAAAATCCGAATATCACAAAAAGTAAAAATTAAAGGGGGTCCTATACCTATTTTGATATTCGCAAACTCACACATCAAAATCTATAGGGTACTTCCCTTTGACCTTAAATCATGAAATTTGGCAAAATTTCAAATTCTCGCAGCACAAATAACGAGCAAAATCCAAAAATCACAAAAAGTAAAAATTAAAGGTGGTCCCGACACAAAAGACGGAAAACCTTTTAAAGGCTGTATCTTTGTAACCGTAACATGTAGCAGGTTGAAATTTTCACAGAATATGTCTACCTAATTTAATTGTTGTAACGGTACGGAACTCTCGTAACAAGAGTTCCACACGCACTTAACCGTCTTTTTTTTAATATCAACAGAAAAATTCTTGTTTAATTGCTAAAAAAATTGCATATGAGCTGAAGCGGGAGCTGAAGTTATAAAAAATTAATTTTGGAAATTACATAACGTATTTTTCTTAATTTGTTTTAAAATTGGTCCATCATTTTTAAAACATAATATTTTTATTTTTTCATTTTTTAGTCACCAACTGCAGGGGTTATAGTTTTAACCTTAAGGATGAAAATTTTCAGTTGTCTGTTTTCTCAGTTTTTTAACGTTGTTAAGAGAGATAGAGCGACTGAGTCGCTCCAACTTCAATTCGCATAATTTAATACTCGAAAACGTCAAAACGACAGACAATATCTCACATAAATTTCACATGGATCTAACAGATCTAATATTTTTGGGGCTTTTTTGCGCGCCCAAATTGCAGATACCTCAAATCGAATTGTCAATAGAGTTGTTAAATAATATGCATTTACTAGGAACGAAACAACGCGTGTGATTGCCTCGGGCAGCAAACTTCACACTTGTTGCAAACGCTGTGCTTCGTCCCTTGTAATGCAATATACTATTTAACAATAATTGAATTGTAACAAATGAGCCATGATAACGCCACAATAACAATAAGTCCCTGCGATCTCGGCTGTTCTCAAGCCATATATTAATATTTAACTAACTTCAAAAAAAGGAGGTGGTTCTCAATTCTGTTGTATTTTTAACCGACTTCAAAAAAATGAGGTGGTTCTCAATTCGGTTGTATTTTTTTTTATGTTTGTTACCTCAGAACTCTGTCATTTATAAACCGATTTGGAAAAAAAAAATTTTTTTTATTTGAAAGGATATACTTTCAGATTGGTCCCATAGAAATTTCATCAAAATCGGTTCAGTAGTTCGGCTGATTTTAATAAAAGTTAGTAACGGCGTGTGATTCCGTAAGGTAAATGTCACTTTTTGACACATCAGACAGCGTAAGAAAGTCGGTTTAACAAAAGTGAGTAACGGAGTGTGATTCCTTTAAGGTAAATGTCACTTTTTGACACTAAAAAGTAAAAAATAAAAAACTTTTTAACAAAAAAAAAAACCTCCTTCAAAAAGCCACTAAAAAGAGGAAAATAATGAAATTTTGAAGTCTGCGCCAATTTAATAAAATATGAAGTTGGTTAAAAAGAAGATATTAATCACTATACTACACTTTTTAATCGACTTCATATTTTATTAAATTGGCGCAGACCTCAAAATTTCATTATTTTCCTCTTTTTAGTGGCTTTTTGAGGGAGGTTTTTTTTTTAGTTAAAAAGTTTTTTTAATAATATAACAGCTAAACGTTTATCAATCAATTACATTTATTCTGCATTCGATTAGAATCTTAAATAATTCTATATTTGAGACCAAAAAATACTCTAAAAACTAAATCTTCTGGCATTGTTAGTGTTTGTATAATCGTTAAAATATTTTAGTCATATTTTCTATATTTTTCACCTCTAAACAATCAGAATTTACAATGTCAAAGACAGAGTATAAAAAAGTAGCAATTTAATTAAATTTTTCTACTACATATTGGCTATAAACAGACTCAATATAATTTGAATATATAGGCATGACTCGTGTATCTAACTCCATAGTCTAAAAGCGCACCTACCCGGAGCGTACCGATATTTCCGGTATTGATAGTGAATGCGATTCATGTGTGTGCTTGTATGCAGAGCGGAGACACAGAGACCGGAGCACCGGAGCAGGCAAACGAAGCCACAATATAGGCGATATATTTTTGGTCATAACACAAAGTGGCTTATTTCAGATTATTTATTCTTCACTTCTGACAGAAATTGGATTGATTCTTGATTACAACAACCTGTCTGCAGTAGCGTCGTAATGACTGATTTCTGATCAACGACGCCAAATCAAAAGATGGTCGTCTTGATGCTCTCTTTTAATCCTAAAAGCTCGTCTGTTCTATTTTTCAAAATCCTTGAGACTGTTTGATAATAAATGAATAATCATCAATCTTATTTTATATTTTATCAAAACTTTGACATAAACCACTTTGATATATAATATAACCACAGAAATTCTGTGGGAAAATCAATTTCCGCATGTCTGATACATGTAGATGTGTATGTGTGTGTGTGTGTGTGTGTGTGTGTGTATGGACACATATTCAAACACAATAAGTGAATGTGTACGGGTTAGCGAAATGCAGAACACTAAATATTCAATGTTAGCGAAACATTCCTGTAAAAGTCTGTAACCGGGGCTTCCTAAACTCGTTTGTTACACATGTAGTAAGACCCAACGAAGTAACGTTGATAAGATCAATACATATATGAAAAGCTAGTATTTGAAGATATTTGACTTGAAAATTATAGGTTTGTTCCTACAGACAATCACGAATTTGTTCCTGACAAGTTTTTCATTAAGCATACACCAAATAACACTATCTGGAAATAACTCTTATGTCGGATTTATCGTACATTTAACACGCTGTTTTGTTAATCGCTGTTAAATTTTTACACATAAAACATACTAAGTAACCATAGAAATAACAGCGTGATTAAAATGTACGATAAACCCAACAGTAAACTTGTTTGTTGGAACAACTGACGCAGTGTTTATAGTAGGTCAAAAAATAAAACATGTAACCACAAAACATTTCGTCGAACCCTGACGTTCACGACTACAGTTTGACCCGATCGCAGGAAATACCTAATGCGCATGCCTTTGATTAAAAATTCGAGTACTAACCGTGAATTTTTCTGATTGTCAGAACAATTAAACTAGTAATTAGAGGCATGAGAATAGCCGAGCGTGTAACAATGTCGTTGCGTTTACAATTTTTATGGTGTTGTCATGACTCCTCTATTACAAGCTCCAGTTCCAAGGTTCTAACCCGAGAGCTGGCAAAAATGTCAATTGGATTTTCAATTTTTATTAACAATTAATAAATTGAAAATATGAATTGGCGCTTGGCCAAATAACTTAGCTGTTGGTGGCCATAAATAGTATATTGCATTACAAAGGTCAAAACATAGCGTTTGCAACCAGTGCTAAGTTTGCTACCCAAGGTACGAGGGCAGCAACCACACGCGTTGAAAAAGCTATGTTTCGTTCCAAATAATTGCATATTATTATTTTTCACAACAGCTCTATTGACAATTCAATTTGAGGTATCTACCGCAAAAATATTATATCTGGCAGATCCAAGATGAAATTGATGTGTGGTTATGTCTGTAATTTTGACGTTTTCGAATATTATATGGAATGTACTTATACACATCATATAGGTATAGGTCACATTTTTCTGGGACAGCCTGTTTATATACCATCAAAACATTTGAAAAAAGGAGAATTCCAGTATATTAAACAAAATAAAATTATCTCTTGACGGTTTTCGTATGATATTTTCTTATTCAATTGTTCAACAAGTCAGTCGGTGTGTGCCTCTAGGGATATTTAAATTTCGTATACACCACAAACGACCGAGACGATAAAACAGCAGCATGTTTAAATGTCATCACTCACACCAAATGCTTACTTTAAAAACAGTAGGAACATGATAAAAATAGACAATTGCGTTCTTTGGGGATACTCTGATAGGCGTAATTCGGGGTTGGCAAAGGCTGGCAGTTGCCCCCCCCCCCCAATATTTTGAAGGAAAACAAATTTTCGTAATATTACAAACTTTACTGAAGTTTGGTTATGAAATTAAAGTGATTATAACAAAGAATATTAATGGGAAAATAGAGAATATTAACAATAATTTTGTGGTCGCAAATTGCTCTCAAAAGGCTTTAAAACGTACAATTTTGATTCCAATTTTTTTAAACCCTAAACCACCGGTTATACATGCCCCCCCCCCAACCAAAATGTTTTGTTAGGAAAGTCGAGTAGGTCAATAATAATTGAAATGGCAAATTAACAATAATTAACAAAAATTTATTTCTTCTTAAGATAATTCGTAGAGCGACGTTCGTTAATTAATGATTTTTGAAACCAAAAAAGTCTTCACAAAAACTGCCATTTACAATATTTTTCATTTGTTTGCAATGTCCTTTATAGTTGAATAACTAAGTAATTGTATAACACCTAATGCAATGCTAAAGTACAGAGTGTTTAGGAAATAACTGTTTTACAATAATTAACTTAATTACTTTGTTACTCTACGATACACAAAATGCTTAAATTACGACCATGCCATGGCCGGATACTTACTTAATGCGTAGTAAATAGTAATTATAGTGCGAGACAGATCCGAACTAGATTTGTGACTATAAAATTAATTTTAAAATTTTGGAAACAACAATCTATTTTGGACAGGTTATAGTTCCCGATTATTGCGTTTTCATTTATTGCGACATACTTATTGCAGGTGGTAAACGCAATCGGGGTATAATAATATAAACCATCACAAATTGTTCGATTGAGCAGACCAATTAGTTATAATTAGCGTTGGGCGAATACGAGATGTTTTTACAATCGAAACAATCGCAATCGTTCATAATAACAATCGAGTCCACAATCGACTCGGAGTTTGATTTTATAATCGAAATGTTCGATTGCTCAAGTCGATTATTTGCCAGCGAATGAGAATACATGTAATCGCGATTCAAGGTTATATGCTGGTCGAATGAAGTCTGACGTTTACGCTACTCGTTCATCGTTGAATCACTGTTCACACTGTTCAGTCGTCTCAGAGCACTCGATTACTGTACAATCGACCATCCATCGACTCGACCACAGTTGTTGAGTGATGAACGATTATATATTATGTGGCTCTCGACAGTGGACATCGTCTGTACGATTCAGTACTATGCAGCTTGGTCTCGGTGAAATATGAAACAACAACAATCGAGTCCAAGTGAAAACCATCGAGAGTCATCGAGATGTTTGAACAATCGAGACAATCGACTAAAATATCTCGTAATCGCCCATCACTAGTTATAATATGTTAGACAGTTGATGAGACACACACACAGTGTAATCTATATAAGTAATAAAAAATACAGCGACATAATTGCG
Source organism: Mongoloraphidia duomilia (assembly GCA_039654895.1). Taxonomy (NCBI): domain Eukaryota; kingdom Metazoa; phylum Arthropoda; class Insecta; order Raphidioptera; family Raphidiidae; genus Mongoloraphidia; species Mongoloraphidia duomilia. The sequence continues at coordinate 41,335,759 of CM077524.1, read as the reverse complement.
GCAAATCAGCAACATAAACAACCTGCGTGTAAAGAATGTGGGCTAGGTTTTCGAACGAGTGAGTGAAATGTCTGATTGAGAGCAATAACGTCAATGCCGCACGAAAAGTATGAAATCCATCACAGTAACCGTACCGTGTATTATTCCCTTCACGCTAGATGGGAGGCCTTTAGTTCGTTTTCCCCTTCGTCTGCCTCTTCCATTTCACAGAGATGGCTTTTGAATGAATAAAAGGAAAATACGTTTAGAAAATAGCGACCGTTTCTTTCTTTAGCCGATTGGTCTGACGGACGGACCAATCGGTCCGTGCTGATTGCATTTTAAACTTTTTGTGGAGCTTTCCTTCAGAATTCTTTACATCATTTGGTTATTGCATGAGCAATGAGTACGTGATATTTGCTTTGTTTTACAAATTATAATAAGAGAAAGTACATATGGGTTTTTTGGTTATTTCTATTTTTGTTAAAAATCAAGGAAAAATTAATTTTTAACTACACTATAGGACTGTTAAAAACACCCACTGTTGATGTCACTGCCGGGACTCAAACCCGAAACTTTCAGAATGGCTCTGACTGAGTTATCAATTACTCTACAGTGAGTAAGTAATTTAATATTTCTTGCTATTATGATACATTATAAGAGTTGATTCACCTAAAAATTTATCGAAAGGTGTCTATAACGGATGGACGAACTATTCGGTCTAAATCAGTCCAAATTCTAATTTTGTCGCCATTATAAAAATTTATTTACTCTTACGGCCACTAGAAAGTAAAAATAATGGAAATGTTTCTTTTTTACAAGCTTTTATTTAACTTGCAATGTATGTTTGTGGGTTTGTTTGTTTAGGTCAAATCTTGCAAGTCAATTTTGAACGACTTCCACGTATCCGATCGATTTGAAATTCCCAATGACAATACATGAATAAATCGTTTTTAGAAATAAATTCAACCCCTAAGGGGTTCAAACGGGGATGTAGAATTTCGTAATCAACGCCCAGGCCAAATCTCTGAAGCTAGAAACTTGAAATTTGGACAGTTGGTTCCTTTTTTGACGTAAGTATCCACTAAGAAAGGATTTTTCGAAATTCAACAAAATAAATATTTGTAAAAAAACATTTTAGAGACAAACTTTTATTTAAATGCATTAAAAAGGAAAAAATATTTTTTAATAATTTAGATTCATAATTATAAAAGCGTGGGTCGTGTATAATAAACTATCATAGAGTTCACGACCCATGCTTTATAATTATGAACCTAAATAATTAAAAATTATTTTTTCCTTTTTAGTGCATTTAAATAAAAGCTTGTCTCTAAAAAGTTTTTTTTACTAATATTTATTAATTAAAACTTCTTTTCTCATTGCAAAGTATTAGTTACAGTTAAGCCAATCTCTCTGCTTTTTAGAAAAAAACTAATCTGCTTAAATAAATCAAAAGGCGTTTAATGGTCAGACAATTTAGCTTATTGCATTTGTATCATTAGTACCAGAAGTCATCCTAAAAAAGTAAACAAAACGTAAAAGTTAATTCAATAAAAACTTGGGAAATATAAAAAAGCACTAACGGCTGTTCTAGAGGCAAACTTGTGTCAGAAAACATGTGCTTTATGATCTTCTATATGTGTGTTTTTATAAATATTTTATCAGCATTAGTGGCGTCCTATATGCAGGTCGGTTACATATACTACCTATATATCAGTGTTTCCGAAACTTTTTCGCCTACGGATCCCTTAGAGATTAGTACAATTGTCGCGACCCCCCATTAATATAAAACAGAGAATTTATTTATTTACCTACCTAATTTTATAAAATTTAGATGTATATATTTTATTTATTGTAGATTATAGACGCGTCGACAACTCTGGTCGTTAGCGTCTTTAACACAACAAAATATAACATATTTGTGTATTAAAATCCGCCAGCCGGCATACACAAACCGATTGGTACGAGCTCGGGTCCCTGGGAGTGCTAATTCCCAAAGAACATTGGAATGCAATTGCGATAACAACTATACATCCCAATGTCCCCCCTGGGGGGAAAATTTAGATGTAGAGTTTGCGTAAGTAAGTTTCATTTCTGTAGTGTATAAACAACGTATCACAGCTTATCGGACGGACCTCATACAGTTCGGCCGTCGCCGGACGAACAGTATAGCTTTACCCACTTACGCCAGAGATAAGTTCGCGGACCCCAGTTTAGAAAACTCTGCTATATATTATACAGATATATATGCAATATGCATGCAGTATGTTCAAACCAAATTGTTACATAATATGTCGTTATGCCTATACCGTTTGCATTTATTTTATACATTGTATTATTAATAATTATTCCATTTATATTTTCATACGCTTTTTTTAATCCTATAAGTACATAAATATGCAATATTGTACGTCCAATGTTTGTGTCAAATTTATGTGAAAATTGCTGAATCGATTTTGATGAGACTTTCACTGATCGAAAGTAGTAGGTCCTAGAAATTCGCGCTATTAATAATATTAATAAATATATTTATTTCCTAAATGACTGTGAAACGATCAACATAATATAAACAATAAGCAAATAAACCGATTTATTGGCCTATAAATAGGTATTATATAAATAGAGAAAAGAAAAAACAGCTTTAATGAACAGTTATAAAATTACTAGATGAGTAGTGGTTAATGAACGAAAATGTAAAGCAAATCGGAAATCCTACTCCCGATTCCCGTTTCAACTAGACCAAACGAGCGAAGCGACTGAGATTCTTCTTTAACTAGACTGAAGGAGGTGTGTTTTGCAAAGCTAATATTTGTATATTGTATACAGTTTTTCTTTGAAACGCTGTCGCTTTTATCGCTTTTACTGGTGAAAAAATAACTCAACTTAAAGAGAGTATACCTATCTTAAATTTATTCACTTGTTTATATCAATGTCACCAACTATACTAGTAGAGTTATCAGGTCAATTCAAATTTTCAATTTTTTATTATTTCAACAGCAAATTGAAAAAGTTAATCGATACTTTTATCGGTTTCAGATTAGAAGCTGCAGGAAGTGGGCGTTTGTAATAGACGAGCCGTGAAAACACCATAATATAACAACGACATCTGCAAGCTTGGCTATTCCCAAGTCATAAAAAACGTCTATAAATTTATTTAGACACGACATAATAAAAAAACAATCCGTGAGAGGGGTCGTTTATTAGGATTAAAGTTACTTTTAATTGGGACTCACAAGTTCGACCCTTGAGGTCCACACGACGAACTTCCCAGTTTGATGAATATATTAAATATTAATAATTAAACTAGAAATTACACAGAAAAGTAATCATTTTAATCATTAAAACATAACTATTATTTATTTTTAACAATAAAAGAAAACGGCTTGATCGATTTTGATAAAATTTCTTTCGGGTCTTGTTGATGTTAATATGCTTCTATTTGCACCCTAACAAAGTCGATATCATTTTTTATTCGCGAGATTTCGAGTAAAATCCACTTTTGGCAGTCTTTTTCTTTAAAAAAAACGGTTGGGACGATTTTGATAAAAAAAAATTCGGATCAAAATGACGTTAACACGCCTCGATTGACACCATTACGAAATCGATATAATTTTTTATTCGCGAGATATTGTGTAGAATCTACTTTTTTGGAGTCTATTTGGTTAAGAAAAAATAACGGCTGAACCGATTTTGAAAAAAAAAATTTCAGATCATATTTACGTTAATACACGTCGATTGGCACCCTAACGTAGTCGATATCATTTTTCATTCTCGATATTTCGTCTTAGAAAGAAATGACCACATACGTACGTACGTACACACATACACACACAGACATCTTTTTAAAAATAGTGTAAAAATAGTGTAGTGACCTTGAAACATAAAAATTTGTTATACATTTTGATTTCGATTTTCGGACTCATTACAATAACTTGCAATGGGAAGTTAATAATTATATCAAAAGGATAATAAGAACCATTAATGAGCGATATTTCAAAAGTTGATACTGGTAGCCTATGTATCAATTTTGTTTGAACACATTTGTTAAGGTAGGTATACAAACACAAACAGAGTAGGGATGTGACTTTGAGTAAAAAAAATCGATTATTTAATAATCGATTTTTCTCTTTTCAATATAAATCGATTATTTAATAATCGATTTTTCTCTTTTCAATATAAATCGATTTGTAAAAAATCGATTTTTGAAGAAATAATCGATTTTTGTGAAAAATCGATTTTTTCTATATTCGAAAAATTGCGTACTTTTATAATGAATGAAAACAATTGGAAGGGTATCGATATGAAACTATTTTACATAATACATACAGATGGCGCCATTTTTCTACTGATTAGTTTACGTTTAGTGAACTTATTTTACGTTTTTTCATCCGTCGCACAGATGGCGTTGCTTACAAAAATCGATTAAAACGTGTAATTTGTAAATGTTGGCTGCATTGGGTTTCCCAAAGCCTATATTCTTTCTTAATATTAATATTAATAAAAAAAAAATAAAAATAAATAAAAAAAAGGGTAATTTATATAATCGATTTAAAAGTGTAATTTATATAATCGATTTATAAAAAATCGATTATTATTATTAAAAAATTAATCGATTTATAAAAAATCGATTATTACTATTAAAAAAATCGATTGTTAAAAATCGATTATAAGAAAAAAATAATCGATTAATATAAAAATCGATTATTTTTTCACATCCCTAAAACAGAGGTGTCGGATAAGGGCGGGAGCGGAGACAAGGCGAGCCACAGTTTATATCTGAGATATCGGTCGCAGATTTACTAACGGTGTACCGCTGTCTCTCTTACATGTTCAATCAGATAAAGTGAGACAGTACACGAGACACTTACAAAGTTATATTATTTGTTTATTTACTAGCGACCCGGTCCGGTTCGCCCGGGTGTTATGAATTTATGATTTATTAATAGATTACTTACTCGCTTCGCTCATTCGCTCCAGTTATTGTAGCCTATGTCTTAAAGCAAAGTATCCCCTATTGATATCGGTTCAGTAATTTCTGTGATTACCCCTGTTTTTCACCCGGGCGAACCGGGCCGACCAGTTATTATAGCCTATGTTCTATAAGCAATGTAAGTATCACCGATAGAACATTGAAAAAAAATTGACTTCAGTTCAGTAATTTCTGAGATTACCCCCGATTTTCACCCGGGTGAAGCTGGGCTGACCAGTTATTATACCTAGCCTATGTCCTAAAGCAAAGTATCACTTATTGAGCAGTGAGAAAAAAATTGGAATCGGTCTTCTGAGATTACGCACGATTTTCACCCGGGCGAGCCCAGGCCGGCCAGTTTCCATTATACATCTAGTCCTCTCTCGTGAATCAATTTATCTAATCGTGAACAGCCTATGTTCATCTCCATTGCGGAAGTTACCCGTGTGCAAAATTTCACAGAGATTGGTTGAATAGTTGTGGCGTGAAAGCAGAACAAACAAACAAACTCACTTCAACATTAAAAATATTAGTTAGGATTAGGATGTAGACTATAGACGATTGACAACTCAGGTTATTAGTGTCTTAATTACATCAAATAACATATCATCATCTATCTCTTATATTATTTTTCATGAGAGCTCTTTTTATTTAAGTATTTTAGGAGTCCAACAATAAATAGCCTTTTTGTCATAGCTACTTTCCATGTATGTACCTATACCGGCCTGTATTGGGTCATTTAACAGGCAGACGTGCCGAAAGTGTTCTCATAACATAACTAGTACGGTAAGTAAACGGTTACCATATTGTTATCCGCCTGCTACTACATACTCACGGCCTGCTGTAAATGTAAAAATGGCGACGCAAATGAACTGTCAAAATTTTTTGAAAATACTGAAATTGAAGAGAAAGTAGGTATTTTGTAGTGGGTATGGCAATAAATACCATATATAAGTATCTCGTGCGTAATGATGACTCGTCTAACTCTAAAAACACGTTATCGCTCGTTTTTACATACTGTCATCACTCGTCAGTAATATACTCCTTTACGCATCTAGATATACAATCTACTAATAAGTACCTACCAATAAAATCACACATTTAAAATTTAAAATGTGTCAATTCATTTAAGTACTTATATAACGTTAAGCTCATTTCGCACCAAACCAGTCCAGTCTAGTCGCGTCCAGTCAAGTCTCGTCCAGTAAAGTCATGTCAATATTTCCTTTCGCACTGAATACGTCGCGTCAGCCGTCCCGCAAATTCTGATCGAAGTTCGCGACAGCAACAATGTGGTTGCCGCGACACAGTTTATGAAAAATTTTGTGTCTTGATGAACGCACTTCTCCAAGGCATAATTTTATGTCGGTTACACAAAAGAAGAAGGATCAAGTAACGACGAAATCTCGGTTCTTTTAACCACTTATGTCTCTGGCTATATCTCTCCAGGCGACAGCAATGAAACCCCGATCTCCGTGCTTCGCCTGCTTAGGATCGTAGATTGCCTCTTTTGCTTGCGCTAATAAAATTAAGGTTTCTACATCCATTCTGAGTGTCAAGCTGACTGGCATTAAAAATTCAACCGGTTGAGTCGCAATCAGTCATGATAAGTCTTGACGCGATCGGACTGGACGTGACGCGCTTAGTATGAAACCAGATTTACACATTGCCTTTATTTCAACGATAAGTTAATATGTCCAATCCAGTAGCGTACGACTTGACTAGACGCGACTGGACTGGACTGATTTGGTGCGAAATGAGCCTTACATACACAAATTGACACGTCGCGTCGGAGTAACCTGTTCACGTTCTCCACTTACATTTTTATGAACGAAACGTTGTTAATTTTGTAGAAAGCTTTTTATGGAGAAGTGGATACGAAGCCAAAATCTAAGAGCACTCGTGAGATGAGCGCTGGATTTGCAGTCGGGGCACGTGAAGTCGCCGACTGCTGCGCCGCACGAACACAACACAGGGGCTCTGTATGTATCTCACTCGCCCTTTTTTTCTCTCTATCTAACCTACATCAGAAGGAAGTAGGTTGCATCTTGTCTGTGTAGTTATAGCTGCCAATTTAGTGATTTTGTCACTAGCTCCATAGTGTTTTCAAGATGATTTTAGATAACTTTCGGTAGATTGAGTCAATTTGTTTCGTTCTGACAATTTAGCTTTTACAGATTAGTAAGAACTTCCATACAAAACGTGGATATAAAGCGAATGAAATGGAATGCTTAACATCAATACCTACTAATATAAATAAAACAGTAATGGAACTTTTGTCTGCAGATTTATTTTCTTACGAGTTTTTTTACCTAGACGATGGAAAGTTTTCAAAATGTTTATCTGTGTGTGTGTTGGAACGGCATGACTCGAGAATGGTGGAACCAATTTTGACAAAAACTGATACACTCCCAAACTTTAAGTATAATTCGAGATAAGTATTGGAAATCAGCCAAATTATATAATATTACATTATAATATAGAAAAATTTATTTTATCAAGCAAATTGTCACAGTCGGGACTCTAACCTGAATTTTCCACTATCGCGGTGGATGAACTGTATTTCAACAGTCCTACTAAATTTAGTCTTACTTTAAGTATAATGTACATTTTACCTCCAGATAATTTAAAAAATTTACTGGTTAAAAATACCGTAAATAAATTATTTCTAAATATACTATTTTGTCCACAGGATTTAGGCTTGAGATCAGATATTTTTATTGTGATCAATAAACAACTGCTTAATTGCAGATTATGACACTAGAATTTAGTATCTATATTTTTTATTAATAATCTGAATACTTATGATCTGCACTGTATATTAATCATCAACCAAAAAAATAAATTACATTATTACTATTAATTATTAACTATTAATTATTATATCAAAAGAGTACGTAATATTTTTTTTCAAGATTTTTAAAATTGATCCTGATAAACCCCACCCATAAAATGGTGATATTTTCCAATCGCCCGTTCAGGGACATAAATACAATGCTAATCTTGCCTGCGGCTTCATTCGCGTGAATTTCAACCACCAAAATTTTGGAAACACGTTTTACATTGCAATTTTATATAATCATAAATTTGTATTGATTGCAAACACAGAAACACTTGATGTATAAACAAAACGTTTTGAGTTTTATTTAAATATGTAATTATAATAAAAACTGAGATTGCTCGAAGGCAAATTAAATAATTATTAAATTTTTTTACTGAAATTGAATACAATTCACGTAGGTAATGAAAAAGTGCTTAAACGGTTTCCAATTTAAACTCAAATATCTGGGTGCCGAGCTTTGCTCGGATGAGTTCAAAAAAATAGTACTTGTATGCTGTGAGATATTATTTTCTCAAAATATTATTCCGAAACGAATTTATTTCTGAAACATAATTTAAATAATTGTTTCTGTTAAATATTTTAAATACCTATGTGTATTTTTAAGCGTAAAAACTAAGTATCAACTTGAATCAAGCATTTTTTCCTGTAAATATTACTTAGGTCGCCATTTTCAAATCTACCGCCGTTATTGTTTTGTTGACTGAAGAGCTCGCAAAAACCGATTTTCATAGATTGAATATCTTGTAAAAATGTTCGAATCAGATGAAATTCTGCTTGCCCGTTGCCGTTTCAATAATCCATTTTTAAACATTGATACCAAATATCAACTTTATCGAAGTACTTTTTCTCTGTGATGTCATCTTAGCAACTTTCAGTAAATTTCAAATATTTTTTTTGCATAGAAGGTACCTACTGAAAAACTCACAAAAATCGATTTTCGAAGAAATAGAATTCATATTATATCTTTTAATAACAAACGTCAGACTATAAACCTGCAGCGCAAAACTTTTTTGCATGCATCTTCACCATAGTTTTTAAAAATCGATGTGTTTTGATATACTGCATGCCTGCGTCGCTAGAAGTGCGGCCCTTCGGGCCGCCGTGCAAATTTTTAAACAAAACTTTTTTGTATGTATCTTAACAATAGTTTTCAAAAATCGATGTGTTTTTACACAGACTCGCGGTGCCAGAAGTGCGGCGCTTCGGGCCGCCTATTTGTCATTATTTACATATTGTGCAAGACACTTCTTATATTAGTGTTCATTTACAGTTTTAACCCTTGTGATATATTATACAAAATCTATGTAGAAATAGGCTTCGAATCGATCTGACAATTGACCGAGTTATAAATAAAAAAACTCTTTTTTTTAATTGCTCCCCCTGGGACCAAAATTCCTACCTAGATCGATTTCTCGCCCCGAAAAATCCCCATTCTGTAAATTTCATCAAAATCGTTATTCTTTTTTGAGAAAAAAAAGTCTAGGTAAGATTATACGTCATACTAACGTACATAATATACATATTTTATATAGGTAATATAAAAATAACATACTTAGGTATCTATTTATTTAAATATTAGTTAAAACTACTTACATAATTACGTTTAGTTTTTATTTCTGTTATTCTTTACTATACAAATAGTTCACGGATTATTTTAAAATAAGTTAAAAATTCTGTCAGAGTATTTTGACATATAAATAATGAAAGTAGTTTGTTTTCTCCAAAGCCTACTCACGATATTACAATGTTTTGACAGGTCAAAAAACCGTTTTTAAAAATGATAAAATCGATAGGAAAACGAATTTTTCCAGGGATGAGACCTAGCTAAATCGATTTTTTGCCCCCCGAAACCCCTTTTCGGTAAATTTGATCAAAATCGTTAGAGCCGTTTTCGAGAAAATATTTATATAGATACATAGAAACATATATATATATACAAGATTTACTCGTTTAATAATATAGGGGGATACTCTTAGTTCTGGCATTTTCACTCTCTTTAAATAAAAATCCTGATATACTCTCTCTTGCCGACAATACTATTGTATTTTATCGACCATCATACCTCTCCCTCTATGTAATATGACAACACAACACACTGTATTGTTTTTTTTTTGTTTTTTTAATTTACCACAATTGCTTTGATGTCATGCTACAGGCCATTGTGAATGCATGTACCATGCTCATTGTATTGTGATATAATACACATATTTTCAGAAAACTAATTTTAAAATTACAAAAATATTAGTCGCAGTGCTAAACCCTGCCGACAAAATCGTGTATTTGCTGTTACATGCACTGTGGTGTTTAAATCTATTATTATGTGAAATTGTTTTTTTGATAAAATTAAAAAGTAATTATCCCCTCAAATTATGAATTTTTTCACAATTTAAATATTGGATAAACACTTTACCAATCAAAGACACCTTTTCTGTCTGTTCGATTTTGATAAAATTTTAGAGAGTTTTAATTTTTACTTAAAGATTAAATGTTATAAATCAAATGTTCTTATTCGTAAACGTCGAAGACCGTAATTATTAGTATAGGCGTCGCGTTGTGTACCTACGTATCGAGATTCCCTAAGGGTGGACCACATTTTATTAATCGCTGCTATAAATGTTTAGTAGCATGCAAAATTACAGAGACTAAACATTTTTATTGTTTATTTTAATACACCTAATAATCTAAAATTACAGATACGTTTTGTGAAAAAAACGTTTTAATAAAAATATCTTTTTACAAAATATAAAACACAAAAGCGTTTGTGTAAAGAAATCCGTTCACAAAAGGTGTTAACTTTATGTTTTGTTCTCGACAACAAAAACGTTCTTGTATAAATATAAATATTTTTTCAGTATTCTTTTGACATAATAAACGTATTCCCTTGTCGCGAAATTAAAAAAAAGGGTAGTAGTAGCAGTACGGTAGGCAGAAGGCGTTATGATGATATTCATGATGTCAACATGTTTTCTCTACAAAAAGAAACGTGGCTTGCATCGGTATCATGCTGCTGGGGCTTCTGTCTGTGTGTTGATGGGGCTCTGAGTCCCGTACACGAGCCTGCTGGGACGGCGCGCGCTTCTCCGCGTCTCGGATAACCGGCAGCTGTTGCCGACTACCGAGTCCGGAGTAAAGAACTCTTGGCCAAATTGATAACATTACACGAAGCGTGTTTCTATATATACACGCCTACCATAGGCGTAACTTTATTTTGGGAGGATTATAATAGTAGTTCAGATTTCTTAAATATGTTTTTATAGATTCGAAAATTTTATCCTGAAAAAATTGTGTCGACACGTTTGATCATTAAAGACTAAAAAATAAATATTATTCTTTTGATTTGTATATCGTTTTATTTTCTTTTGCCATACTCCTTTTTAGTAAATTAAACATGTTTCGTTTTTAGAGTTCCGTACTCCGTATGGAACCCTATTAATCTGCCTACGATGTCTGTTCGTCCGTCTGTCTGTCCGTCCGTCCGTCTGTCTGTCCGTCCGTCTGTCATAGAGCTCAACCTCACGAACGGTAAGAGGTAGCTAGTTGAAATTTATACAGATTATGTTTTGTTGTGGCATGAATCCAGGCAAATAATATTTATTTATAAACAATTTACAAATTCACGTAATGAGATATTACATCCTTTATAAGATATTATCGAATTATAAGTATGCATACATTTTATCAATTCAAAGAAGATGGGCACATGAGAAACGTAATACAGATGGCAGCAAGTTTATATAGCCACCTAAGTTATCACTGGTTTTTATAGAAAAACTCGCGAGAAATCAACTTTTTTTCCTTCTGAGAGTATGCAACCACTTGTTTTCAGTTTAAATACAAAAACCTCTATGATTTGAACATTCGTAAACACAGCACATCGGCATTGTTAACGATTCATTATTTTATTATTTCTGTAGTACATACTACTATGAACTACCCACAAACCGAGGTGGTTACATAACTGGCGCCCCTAGCGGTCAAATTTGGCAGTGCCCATCCCCATTTTGTACAATAACCTTACGCAAACTCACGTTTATGGACACCGCGGAGAGGACAGTATGGTGTAACGGTTAGCATAGCGGCCTTTGGATAACACTGTCGTGGGTTCGAGTCCTACCTCCGCTCATGGATGTTTTGTGATGTCATTTAGTTTTATGTGAGTTGTTATTTAATGTAATTAAGACGCTAATGACCTACGTTGTCGACGCGTCTATAATCTACAATAAATAAAATAAATAAAAAAGACACCATGGGCACAAATTTTGTTTCGCAATATATCACAGGTAACAAGAAGTATTATTTAAAATCCGTATACTCCAGTAGAAAAAACATTACATTAGTATGTTTACATGTAATAAGGCTTTTGAAATAGTAACGAGACCTCCGCATGTAATTTCATTTTCTTTTACGTTTTTCCAGAATGTTTGTAATCAACATCACTTTAGGACTGTCCTGAATTAAACTAGGCATAAAATCAACGGTATCAAGGATACTTTTTATCCGGCTACGCTCGAGTTAAGTCGAGACCAAACGCTAGTTTTAATAAAAATCGTTTGTTTTAATCGTCTGTATGGCATACTGTAAACAAACTATTTTAATGTACCAGAGCGACCAACAAACCATGAGGATTAACTTTTTACAGTCCTTAAACATAAGTGATCTCAAACGTATTTCAATATTGACGTTTTCAGCATAATTTATGTCCTAAATTTGAACAAATTGTTTTCTTAATTATATTTGCTTGGCAAATCGATAATTCACAACTGAAACAAATTTCACAGAACATTAGACAGAACAAATCAAATAAACAATAAATACTCGATACAAAAAATCCTGTAAAAGTAAAAATTATAAAAATATTCCAATTTAAAATTAGTGTACCTTCTCACTTTTTTTACCTTCGAGCGGCCATAGTAATAAAGAAAGTCTCGAAATAGTGAAAAAAAAATTAAAACTAGATTTCGACGAATTTTGACGATTCATTGTCCCTTTATATCGAAAAATGCAAGTTTTAAATGTCCGCATCTATACGTTCGTCCATCCGTATGTCATGAATGGTTGACACATAATCATAAATTGTGATAAAAAAGGCTCCAACGGTTTTGTTCATATTTCATAGATGTTAGGAATAATATCATGACGCTAAGTATTTATATATATATTCCTCTAACGGTCATCTGTTTTCGGTTTCAAAGTCTTGTCTTGTCTTGAAATATCAAGACTTGACTAAGTCTAAGCCTAGATTAAAAAACTCTTGTCTTGTTTTGAAAATCTAGACAAGACAAGAGTCTAGAAACTCTAAATCTAGACGGCATTACTATAATCTAAATACATTGATATTGGTATAAAAAGAAAGGTTTTGTTGAGAAGATTACAAATAAGGTATATGACGTCACGGAAAATTCAATATGGCGGACTCTAGACGCCATTTTCTCAGAATGCAAAAGTAATTTTCCTTCTAAATTAGCGTTGCCGTCTAGACAAGACAAGACAAAACAAGACTTTCAAAGTCTTGTCTTGTCTTGAAATATCATGACAAGACTTCACTAAGTCTAAGTCTAGATTAACAAACTCTTGTCTTGTCTAATATCAAGACTCTAAATTATTTTCAAGAGTCTAGATTAGTAGTAGTAGGTAAAGCAAACCTTTACATACTACTACTTAGTTTATCTAGACTCTTGAAAATTATCTAGAGTTTTGGCAAGAGTCTTGATCTAGATAAAGCAAGTCTTGTCTTGTCTGGAAAATTTCTAGACAAGGTTTTTGCAAGTCTTGTCTTGAAAATCTAGACAAGACAAGACAAGAGTCTAGAAATTCTAGATCTAGATGGCAACACTAGTTTTCGGCCTACGAAGTAACGACAAAACTTACGTCATGCATGAGATAAACGTCCCAGTGTTTTCTCCTATCATCTGTAGTCGTGTACATTTCGCATACGGCAGACACCAATGAGTGGGGCTCATATTGGTCGCCATATTATATTAGACCAGTTAATTGTTACGTGTATCATTTAATGGCAGTATATAATGCAGTGGTTCTGTCAGAGAACACCTGTCCCTCGATCGATACATGTTGCTGTATTGTGAATACTACTTTATCCACATACCACACATACACGATATACTTACAGGGTGTAACTGACTATACACAAGGTGTTCAACTGACCAATTTGAGTTCGGTCTTTATTCCTTAACAAATTGACTTTTATCCTTAACTCTAGGGCCGGATGTCTGATTAAGATCGATTTTGCATCGGTTCTCGATCTTCTGATTCGATCTTTATTTCTCCGATTTTTTATAAGATCGATTTATTTTTGGAAGCCTAGTGTAAACCTGGCTCTTTAGGCTTTCAGATAATGTATATAATAATAATTATGGCAGCTTTATGGTAGCAGGAGTAGGTACCTGTTTGTTACATACATATCGGGACCTCATTTGCAATGTAGGTAATTGGTAGCAAAAAATCGTACTTTTTTACCAAACCAGCAAGTTTGAGATATACCCAGAGTATCCTTATCTGATATACTTTAGCCAATTTTGTTATCTCGATTTTGCTTGTTCTGTAAAAAAATACATGTTTTTGTTGTCACCAGATCTCAGATCTCAAACTCGAAATTTAAATTAATTTCTATGTTACAACATTTTTAATTTCCCAATCATAATTTAAGACTTTACGTGAAATGAGGGACGAATATTTATAACTATACGTAAATTTAAAATTAGATGCATTTATCCAAAATAATGTGCGATTCCACTATATTTTAGTAATGTCGTAATGATCGTTTTTGGCATACCCACTACAAACTAGCTACTTTCGATGCATGTATACCGGACTGTAATAAGTCATTTACGTCACAGGCGTGCGGAAAGTATTTTATTCACCACACTAGTGCGGTAAGTAAGCGTTTGCTATAGCAACTTCTGTTTATTCGCTCTATCCGCCTGCGTGCGCCTGCGATTACTTACTCACGACCTTTACGGCATACTGCAAAAGTAAAGATGGCGACGCAATTTTTTTGAAAATGAATTGAAAAGTAAGTATTTTGTAGTGGGTAAAATGGCAAAAAATACCATATATATCTCGTGCGTAATGGTATTATGACTCGTGTGACTGTAAAAACTCGCTATAGTTCGTTTTTACATAGTCATTACTTGTCGTAATATAGCCCATTACACATCTAGATATGCAATCTACAATTTTAATGTCGAACAAGAAATAATAATTAGCGACGTTGTATATACCTACCTATGTAGGAAAACCACTCAAATCTCAGTTTATAAATTATGCATATCAAATCAACCTTCACGTTGCTCGTAAGTATTGATTTCTCATTAACGTAGAAGAAAAATATACCATAATTAGCGTATTAATCAAATTCCAAATCGATTTCTTATTCATACAACAGGAATTAAGAATAGTCAAAGCTCTTATAGGGAGTTATTTATATGGCGTTTCCATAAGTCGTCTATTACAAATCCTTATTTCTCGGATTCTAATCCGAGAACTATTGAAAGTATCCCTTGTAGTTTAGATTTTTTAAAATAATAATAATAAACTAAAAATATCACTTGGTACGAGAATTGGTACCGGAAGTTGGTGGCATTAAGTAAAATAACGAGCCATTTTATTTGATATGTCACATGATGCATTTGAAATTTTTTTTTTTAATGTTCTAGTTTATACCAAAAATTAACCCCCAAAATAGACTTATGATTTTTGTTTAGGTTTTCCTGTAAACTATACGTGAGCCCCTATATTCCCTATTTTTTTCAAAATGTTAGACTCAGTAGTTTTGGAGATAAGGGGACGGGGGAAGATCGGACAGACAGACTTAAGAGTGATTCTATAAGGGTTGTTTTTTCATTCTGAGGTACGTAACCCTAAAAAGGCATGTGTCGCGGCACACACGACCGAAGTAAAACTCATACAGTATCATCTAAACAGAATAAAGAAAAATAATGCTTACGAACAATTACTGAATAAACTGAAAGAAGTTGATGCCAGTGCAGTGTACAGATAGTAAAGAAGAAACTTGATTCATTGCGTGATACTTTTCGTAAAGAATTAAAAATGTTTTTGTCGCCACTGCCATTAATTGCGACCAGTTCATGACGTAAAACTGGATTATAAAAAACTGATGTGTGTGGAGTCGACCGACTTCGTTCAAACCGACTTACCCGACGGAGAAAACCGTTAAATAAGAACGAGGTGTATGGGGGCCTTTACAGTTTAGTTTGGACAGACAGCAGTTCTAAATCCAACCCGCAGTACCTATTATTCAAGCGCTATTTAGATCTGTAGATCAGCTGTCAGCAAGCAACCCTCGCGTTTCAACAGCACTTTATACTTCTCACGTTTGGTTATTAATTATCTTTTCCCATAATTAATACACAATAGCGGTTTTAATCTCGACTCATTTATTTTAATGTGCGATATTGTATGAACACACATACACAGACACATACATACGTACAGAACATATACATCACTGACAGTATAGTATGTTTAATGAGTACAACACAATAGGGCACTATTGCTAGTTATATTATATAGGTTATACTAGTATAAGCTTTAGGAGCAATTTTGATGCAAGCAAATTTATGTAGAAAAAAATGCATATTATTTAATTTTAAATCAAAGTATTTTTAAAATCTAAATCTATATACAGCGTGTCCACGAAAGTTCTTTACAAATGTATTTTTTTTTATTAATTATTGGAGCAAAAATTTTTTTCTGTGGAAAAGTTCTGCTTCGTCCAAAACCTCTAAAACACCAAAGAAATTTTTTTTCTTTGTATGGAAAAAGATGGAGGACATGTTGAATTCTGATTTATATAATTCTGAATAAATTATTACTTAGAAGTTAGTTATGTTATAATTTTGAATCAAATTTGATTATGTAACTAATTTTGCGAAAATCTTGAATATCACAGATAATTTTTATTTTTAGTAAAATAAAACTTTTTGATTTCCCTCGTATAACTTTAGGCCGAAAAAAATTTTCTTTGGTGTTTTAGAGGTTTTGGACGAAGCAGAACTTTTCCAAAGAAAAAAATTTTTGCTCCAATCATTAATAAAAAAAATTCCATTTGTAAAGAACTTTCGTGGACACGCTGTATTTTAGACAAAAAATTGATTTTTTCATTCATTCACTTTTAAAATGCCCAAATAAAATAAGACATTACAAGAGCTTGCTTATTAATATCTATACTAATTTATAATTTATATAAAATAGTACCTATAACGGAACTTCTATAGCTCATTTCGTTTTCTTGTAAAGTTTTTGGGTATTTTGATAGACGGAAAAAAATACTAAACTAAAAGCATCATATCTTACGAATTAGAAAAACAGAAGTAACCTACTAAAAAATATATTGAGTAAAAATAAACCACAAGCGAACTGCAATATGGAGAAAATGCGAAGCGGGCTAGTGATTTTTGTTTCTTGTTATAATATAAATGCTCTTGTTATATTTTTAAAATCTTAACATAGGTACCCAGTGGGAAGGTACCTATGTTAACATAATTTTTTAAAACATTACTATAATACCTATAGTAGTGTTTTAAAAAAGTTTTTTTTTATTACATTAAAAAAAGTTAGTATTTAAAATTATATGCATTTACCGTTTCCAGTACGACGGTATAGCTTAAAATATATAGTGTAGAAATTGTCGGAAGTGAGCACGTCCGTGGCACGTAGGATCAATAAAAAGCAATACTGATTAATTCAAAATTTGCATTTAATACTAACGTTAGTATTAAATGCAAATTTTGAATTAATCAGTAGGTAATGCTTTTTATTGATCCTACGTGCCACTGAAGTGCTCACTTCCGACAATTTCTACACTTTTTTCAAGGATTAAATTGCTCTATTTAATTATAGCAACTTCGAATTTAAAATATATAAATATTAATTTTTATACATTTTAAAAATAAAAAAAAACTGGTTGAATAAGTGAGTTAGGTAACATGCTCTGCAATTACGGGTCGTACATTTAAAACGAAAATTATCTATATTACACTTTTACTTTGTTTTTAAAATTTTTAAATATAACTTTTCAAAAATAAGTTTACAAGAACATTTTTTTATAACAAGTGTATCAGGTATATCATTTGACAGTAAAAAGTAAAAACTCAAGGCAAACCCATATATATAATATGGCATAAAATTTATAAAATAAATGGAACCTTGAATTTTCTAGTATTACATATAATCAACTAAAAACTGTTCAAAGACGACAGAGCAAAGTATGTAAATTTTCGTGATTTGATACATAAAAATAAGTCGATATTTTGTTCAGCTATAGTTTATACCGGCAACTATACGTAATGAGTAGCCATTACTAACTTTCGTTTCTAACTTTAACTCACGAATATACTTTAAATATACGTTCCGCTGTTTTTATTTTTATTACAGGGCAACAAATCTAACTAAAACAAAAATAAATGAAGAATGAATAAATTAATTAATTAAATTAATGATCTACGTACGTACACATTTTTAAAGTATATTAGGTCATGACCAGTTCGAAGTGATATAACGCTTTATTAGTTAAAATGCTTTAAAGCAGTGTTTTTCAACCTTCTTGAATACGCGACCCCTTTACAAGTATAAAAAATTCTGGCGACCTCCCAGGATCGTAATAAAACTATGTCAATGATTTCAAAGATTGACGTCTTCTGGATGAAGAGAAAAGAAGAATATCCAAAGCTGGCAAGGGAAGCTTTGAAATTATTAGTGCCGATAACCAAATTGTTGTGGGATACAGACGATGAAAAAACAAAAATTGAATTTCTAATTTAGCAACGTTTCGTTAATCAATGTTAACTTCTTCAGGCATCTATAAATGATTAACGAAACGTTGCTAAATTAGAAATTCAATTTTTGTTTTTTCATCGTCCATATCCCACAACAATTTGGTTATCGTCATATATAATATGGACATTAAAAATCAACACATTATTAGTGCCATTAGCCACTTCCTGCCTATGTGATTAACTAACGTTCTCTTCAATGATAAACATAAAAACTAAGAAGAGAACTAGGCTCCAATTATTAGTGTATTTGCCATATGGCACATACACTATTGGCGTCGGTCGGATGGCGGGACCTAGGGGTCGGACCAAAATTTCTCGACGTTTCATAGCCTCCTGAACACTTTGGCACCATTTTTAAAAATGTTTATATATATATGTATGTATATATATATATATATATATTTATATATTTATATATTTATATATTTATATATATATTTATATATATATGTGTGTACACGATAACTCTCGACAGACTTAATCGATTGAAACGAAATTTGGTACACACATTGGAACCCATCACCGCAAGAAGCCTATTTAAAATGGGCCCGATCGGACCATTTTCAGGGTTGTATTTAGGGGTTCCAAAAAGTTTTTGGGCCCAAAAATACCGAAAAATTTGTCAGAATCGTTTCAAAATTGAAATTTAACTCTTTAGTAAAGATTAAAATGTGCTGCTAAAATTTTAATAAAATCGGCCCGACAGGACCGGACTTTCAAATTTTATGAAAACACTAGTTTGTTGATACGGATTTACTTAGATATGGAAGGGTGTATTTAATTGGGTGTATTGATGAAACCCATGTCTAATATTGAAATTTAGAAAAATTTAATTATTTTAAGGGCTGTATTAAGGGGTTAAATTTTTTATTTTGTCAAAAAACAAACTTAAGTTTACATAATAATGCCACAATGCCTGGATTAGCAAATACACTATATTGTCGGCAGGGTTTTGGCACTGCGACCCGAGTTTTTTTTAGTATTTACGCCTCAAAAAAATCTATAATTCTAAAACATTCATATTACCACCAAGAGTCAACAATTTAGAATACTCTCGGATATTTTGGCGCAGGATTTTTTCGCAAAGGTATCTATGTTTTTGAAATGGGATGTTTATGACGGTAATAATTTAACAGGGTTTTTTGTACTGGGGTATTATTGAATGGGATTTTAACACCGATCACCATCTCTATTATATCACTTTTTTCGTTTCATTGGCTCACGATCTTACCCTCATTATAGAAGTTTCACTTCAAAAAATATGTGAAAATACATTGAATAACAATATGAATATGAAATTTAAAAAAAAAAAACTAGGGTGCGGTTTTATGAAACCAGGGTGCAAGTAACACTTTATTTATATAATTATCACCGAAAGTATATATAATTTTGTTTACGTAGTTTTAATAATGTAATTTGAACCCGGATCAGTGATCAATATAGAATCCAGATTCTAGAAGTGGGTGATACCAAATGTATATTATAGATATTGAAATGTATAATATCGGTCTGTACAGAAACTATATATCAGGCGAAACGGTATAATATTAATGAATTTATTGATAAAATTAATTTTCAAGACTAAGTAGATGTAAACAAATCGTACAAATCATGCCGTTCGAATGTGCCGACCGGCCAATCAGAACTCAAGAAACAAAGGTACAAATGACGCACATGTATTAGAACAGAATAGAATATACATTTATTTGTTAAGCCAACAAGGATACAAAGCGTTATAAATTAATTACATTAAACATATTTTGCATGGTCGTACATACACGCTCTAATTAAAAACTGTTATAATAATATATATTATATGACACAGAAAACGTATCAATTGGACGTGACGTGACGTTCGACATTCGTAATTGAACGGGAAAAAACGAGGCTAAAAAGTTTTATTTAAAAACAGTTAACATTTATTACGTTTACTAATGAATATTTTTTGCACAAAACACGCGTCCGGTATCTATATAATAATAATCAATGAGAAATAGGACGCTTCGCCGCCGAGATACAGCGTATAAGGGATACATGCAGCGACAAATCGTGCATTTAAGCTGACCTACTGAAAAGTAATAAAGTCCGATATTATGCTGTGTTTAAATGGTGATACTGTTTTTATGACTACGTATAGTGCGCCAATGCAGACAAAATTATATTGACTGCGACATAAACTTTACGTTATGTAACTAATTACTTACGGCGTTTTGTGAAAATGAGGTAACGTTTGTGTATACGACAGAAAAATATAAAATTATATACTTATAATATCGTTTTTAATGAAATATATAAATGGCATTATTTATTTGATAGCAGAAAAATACTTTATAATTATTTAATTTTAGAAACATGAAATAATTCGTATTTTTTAATTAAGCTGCATTTCAGAAGCAGTCACTTGTACTAATAATTATTATTCTATGCATTAGGGGGTTATTGTTATATTATTTGTACCTTTGAGAATTAGGAAGTTTCCCTTTTTTATTTTTTTAGTCTAAATCGTAGTTCTAAAAATTGTAAAATTAATGGCGGAAGAATTTTTAAAATATCTTTAAAAACAACAAAGTTATGCTACTTCAAAGTTTGAATTGACAATTCTCCAAGGAATTCCGTTTTCAGTCCGAATGACGTCACGCGGCACGATATTTTTAAAAGTTATTTTCAGTTTGTATGTGTGGTAATTTAACATGGTAACTTCCGATAAATCTCTTTCTATAAACTCCTAAATTGTTATGGAAACATTAAAAACAAACCAGTTGATGACGGAAAATATTGACATATTTAAATTTTTGACAGTTAATTTTAATTTAATATAAATAGAAAAGTCTGTATTACAACAAAATACTTACTAAGTAACTTAGGTTCTAATTACTCACAAAGCTAAAAAACAGCAAACTTGTACCGCGTGACGTCATATTTAAAAATCAGTTTCGTTTGCGACCCCACGTACAAGAAATTGAATATCTCCGTTGAAATTTAAGATATCAAAATAATTCTTTCATAATTTTTAAAATTATCTTTATTATAATTATGTGACAGTATCATAATTAGTATTTTCGTCCAATGGAAAGTTCCTAATTGTATGGAATTTTTGGAAATATTTACTATTTCGGAGAATTTTTTCACTAGAATATTCTAATTGATCCTAATCTATTAATTATGTATTTTTCTCCTTCTGTAGAACTGATTTCAATTCAATTTTCGCAATAATATAAATTTTAGAGGAATATCCAGTAGTACTTCAGAATACATAAATCATGAAGGCATGGACATCGCCGGGCTTTACCGCTAATAAACGAGTGTCGATATAATGTCACATTCAAAAATGACTGAATCTATGACAAAACTGAAACTGATCGACTATAACAGTTTCCCTAACCATTGTAAAGCTTCATGTAAACATTTGAATTTGCATACGTGCTTCATATTACAGTTTTATCACCAGAATATTGGACACCGATTACACATTCCATTTATGAACACACCCACATAACATACAGGATGTGGAATTGATACATGGGTATTTTTAGTGTATTTGCCATATGGCACATACACTATTGGCGTCGGTCGGATGGCGGGACCTAGGGGTCGGACCAAAATTTCTCGACGTTTCATACCCTCCTGAACACTTTGGCACCATTTTTAAAAATGTCTGTTTATATATGTATATATATATATATATATATTTATATATTTGGATATATATATATATATATATATATATATATATATATATATATATTTTGTGTGTGTGTGTGCGGGCTATAACTTTCGAAAGAGTTAATTGATTTTGACGAAATTTGGTAGGCACGTTGAAATCCATCACCGCACGAAGCCTATTTAAAATGGGCCCAATCGGACCATTTTAAGGGTAGTTTTTAGGGGTTGAAAAATGTTTTTGGGCCCAAAAATACCGAAAAAATTGTCAGAATTGTTTCAAAATTGAAATTTAACCCTTTAGTGAAGATCAAAATGTGCTGCTAAAATTTTAATAAAATCGCCCCGACAGGTCCGGACTTACAAATTTTATGAAAACACTAGTTTGCGGATAGTGATTTACTTACTGAAGGGTGTATTTAATTTGGTACAGAGGTTCCATTGATAATAATATTGAAATTAAGAAAAAAAAAATATTAGTTTAAGGGATGTATTAAGGGGTTAAATTTTTTATTTTGTCCAAAAACCAACTTATGTTCACATAATAACAGCACAATGCCTGTATTAGCAAATACACTATATTGTCGGCAGGGTTTTGGCACTGCGACCCGAGTTTTTTTATTATTTAGGGACAAAAATGTTTTTCGATTGCTATGGTCAGTAGCACATACTTATAAATAAGTTTCACAGGTTAGTCAAAAATAATTTTATTTTTTATATTTTAGTAAAAAAGATATTTATATCAGTAAAAATAGATAGACAGTTTTGTTCAATAATTAATTTAAACTAAATCAAATAATTAAGTAATTTAAGCCTTTAATTTCTATTTTCAATCATTATTATTGAACTGTTTTTAGAAATTTTACAGTAAAATAAATAGAGAAAAAAATTATCCAGATATTGTAAATACTCAAATACTTTTTTAAGTACTAAATTCGAAGACTTTGTTATGTCTATGGTAGTAATGATAAAAGTCTTGTCCAATCAGAATATGTGACCGAGAATTTCCGATAGTACATTTCTCTCCGATGTAAATTCCTTGTTCGAAATATCTAGTCTTTATTTATATATAACTTTTTCAATATTTGGGACAGCTTAGCTTATCTCAATTTTTCATGAATCCACATTTCTCACAGTCGGTTTATCAGCAAGCGTGACAATCTCAGCAGTGGCAGCCGAAGTGTAAAATACTCTATAGAAGTATAATAGAACAACAATGCGTTCGATACACACACGAACACACACAACAACAACAACAACAATAAAACAACAGCCGCAAACATTCACTATGTAAATTTACAAATGTCATTCACGACAAAGCACTTAGCGAACCACACAATACTGCTATTATTTCCCCAATCTAATATATAGTAATTCTCTCCGTATTCCTTTATGCCGCCGGCTTGTTACTGAACTAACGAATGTCTTGAATCAAACTTTCAGATTAGCATAAAGCTATTTTTATATACTATTCCAAAAAATTGCGCAGATATAATTTTGAGCCGTTCATCTGTAACGGTGTTGTTGGATCGAGATATTGCCTTGGATTGTGATTGTCGGTGGCAGAATCTTAATCAAACGTCAACAATAAATTTAGGGAGATTAAAGACGCTCGACAACTGTCAACTGAGGTCATTATCGTCTAAATCAATAAGTTTAATGAATTGATATAGTGACTACTGATTGATGGTTCGATAATGAGATGAACAAATAATTTGCAATAGCGAATGGCATGTTTGAAGTGCGTAACTTCAGAGCTCCTTAATATATAGTTTGTTATCGTTGTTCGATATTATGGAGTGAAATGAAAATAATATATTTTATTTGATTCCTAGTCTGTAGACGACATTTTTGTAAAATCTTTGTAATTAGGCCACTAATCAGTTGACTTTTTAAATCCAGAAGTAAGTGACTCTCGCTGCAGAGTCGCGGCTTACAGGTATGATACTGTGACTAATTTATATTAATTTTATATATTTAAAAAATGGATGGACATGAATATGACAGCTACAACTGCCTATCTGATTTTTACTTCCCACCTCTACTATGGTAGGAAAGTAATGGATTTAGTCCGAAAAAAATATTTCGAGATTTTAACAGATCTTCACGTTTTGAGACCCTAGCAATCGTTTAAGATCATTTTCTGACTGATGTCTGTATATGTATATGTGTGTGTGGTCAATTTTTCGCCTTCGATATCGTAAAAACGGAACAACATACGGCCATGCCGATTGTTCTATTGTGTTTATCAGCCTTTAACTTAGATCTGATTAGATTTTGAGTCAAATCGGTTCAGTGGATTCTGAGATATTAAAAAAAACGTTCTCAATGTCACGTATTAACAGAGGTAATAAAAATATAAATGAATTCTAGATGTTATAATATGAAAAAAATGTAAATATTTTTTTTCTCTAAAATGTATAGTTTTCGAGAAAAAAAATATCTTACTAAAAAAGGAAAATTGTACGTAAATCAAGGTAACCATGATTTTTGCTATATTACTAGCCATCAGTAGATCACCAATCAAAAAAGAGGGCCATGCTTTTTTTCAAAGAATAAAAAAGAGTGTTTATTTTTTGCAAATATTTACTAGGTAGAAAGTATAGGGCTGGTCATCAGTCGAATTTTTTTAGTAACACTGCCCTGATTCACAGTCAATATTCTGAGTCAATGATTAGTTATTGTACCATTGAAGTTTGTAATAATATCGTCATGATTCAGTTGAGATGAAGTGTTGTGCAATATCAAAGCACAGTCAGTGTGCCATGTGTTTGCCTGTCTCGCTCTTATATAAGTACACTTAGTTACACTTCACAGGCACTCTTCAGCTGAACGAGACAAAGACCGCAGACAGAACAGAGTGAGCAAGTGTAAAAGAGATGGGACCAGGAACAGAAGTGAGTGAACAGTTTTGGCGCTGTGTCTTTATATACAATACGACACTTCTGCATTAAATCGAATCTTGAACATAGATACATGTTCTCATTTACAACAGAGCCGGCTATGAAATGAACCACAGTGACTTATTTAAACATTCAGGGGTGGATCTGAAGAATAAACATTCAAATACATGTGGGGATGTACGACCTTTTACATAGCACTGCATCCCTACCGGATATGAAATTTAAGAGCATCGAAAGAGAACCAATGATACAAACGTTTATTTTTTAAAGTTACTGAATTAGGGAAATTGGGTCTCGGGAATTTGAACCAAATTTCCGTGACCCGGTTTCCGTAATTTCAATATACTGGACATGAACATTGAACATTATGCCTAATTGCTACTGAATATTTGTAGTCGATTTTCCATTTCGAGTAATAAGGAAAGAAAACTAGACTGGAAAAGATTCTTAACATTTTTCAATATTTAAACTTTTTTCTCTCCGCACTATTCGATTCGACTAGAAAAGAAAATTGAGAATTTATTAAATAAGTATGGCTCGAAAAGGAAAATTTTCTGCTTGAAATGTCAATCAAATAATTTGTACTTAGGTAAATCTTTTTCAAAATATCCAGCGTGAGAATAAACGACCGTCCGTACACATTGCGTCAACATTTTTGAGGCTGTCTTGTTCTTTTTTCAAACAGTAGATAATTACTCAAATTGCGTTAACCCAATATTTCTTGACAAATTGTCGTCAGATGTGTCCATACAAAATTTTCTGCCAAGTTAAACTCTTCCTCAATATTTAAGCTTGATTAAGTGAAAATTTAATTTACTATCGCATGATTCGCGCGAAATCCTCTAAAACCATACACCACCCACCAAATTGCACGAAATTGAATGAAACTTTTCGCGCAAATCTTCTTGCAAAAGGAAAAACTGTAATCTATCCAGCCTAAGTAATTTCACTATGCCAACTCTGTACCACACCTTAACTATACTACTTAGGAACCTGTATAATACAGGTACTTTGCTACAAACCGAGAGCATAAGAAAGGCCAACTGCCTTTGTTTGTATATAGTATATAGTTTTCTATGTACGTCTGTCTGTGTGTGTGTGCGTTGCTAGATCTCAGATTACGCTATAGGTGCCGCGCTCCAGTAACGCGGCTAACGAGACGCATCCATTATAATATTATATTGAATGAACATTAATGTTTAAGGTTACTGTATTCGGATAAGTCGCTTGACATTTATACTGAATAATATATCTACTCCTTTATGCAATGCGTATAATGCAAACCTGTGGTTATGTTCTAGGGCTAGTTCATTTAGAAAAAGAATTTTTAGCAGATAATTTATCATCACCACATTTCTTTTGCGTACCTACTAATTAAGTTTTCTTTATCCATAAACGGTTTTCTTTTGAGAACAAAATAAACCTGTATAAAATATCTATATGACAAAATATCCTCGTATTAAATGTATTCACAATAGATCGTCATTTATTTTTCAAAAATTTCGCAAATTTGTACAAAGATGGGGGGGGGGTCTTCTTACTTTTGGCATTTTTAAGAAAACTCAAAAATCTCTCAGATGCTGTTTATATTATTTGAAACTATAAAAAGTGCGGGGTGTTGGAGTCGATTCAGTGTTATTTTTAACACGCTTATATTAGCTTCACCTGTATGCGGGCTTGCTTGCTTGCTTGTTTGTCAGTTTATAACCGACTTCTTTGAACTTGATTTTGACCAACTTTGAACGGTCAGATTTAGTTTAAACTTTGTCGACTTATCAAGGACCGACGACAATACAATAATTCAATAAGTTTGTCCCATTATCCTGACCAGGATCTCCAGGACTAAAAAAAAAATAAATTATTATTTAAAAAAACTAAAAAACACGCTTTAATGAACTAAAAAGTAAAAAATAATTAATTTTATTGTAAAAAAGCGTGGGGTGCTTTGTATAATATTTTCATACTACCCCACGCTTTTTTACAATAAAATTAATTATTTTTAATTTTTAGTTCATTAAAGCGTGTTTTTTAGTTTTTTTAAATTATAATTTTTTCTATAAATAGACTTAATATCAAACGAATCGGGCCGAATTTATTTTTCAATAAATATTTATTGTTAATAATTATCTTGTTCTTATATAATTTGTTTCTATCAATAAATTTGTTTTTTGTCTTTTTTAATTGGAGATATTTTGTCGTTAGGATATTTCGTTCGGGGATATTTTGTCATGGGAATATTTTGTCCGGGGATATTTTGTTCGAGGATCAAGACGCATGGAACCCTATGTTAAGGTCTCATAAACAGTATGCCAGGTGGCCGCGCGGAAAAGTACAAGTTTACCAAGATGTAAAAACGCCAAGTCCAGGTTCGAATCCCGAAGGTTTTTATTTTTTTTATAATGAAAATATGAGCTCCCCCTTGTAGTAAACCTTTATAATCTTTTGTTATTCTCTCTGTCTTTGGGCCGTGGTAATAAATATTATGTGTGAATTTCAAGTCCCTAGCTCATTTCGTTTAGAAGTTAGAGGTCTCTAACAGACAGACAGACAGACAGACATCGTTGGCACAACAATAGGGTTCCTTTCTGGTACGAACCCCTAAAAATTAAAAACCAGTGTAAAAAGTTGTCCATTAAATTTCAAGATGCTAGTTTTCCGTCACGAAATTTCGCAAAAATAACTTTGTGTAATGTAGTTTGGTGTTTTTGTTTAACATTTTATTCAAAGGGAATAATATAGTATCTATATCTATACTATAATACTATAGAACTGGTAGCTCGCGAAACGAGTTTCGTTTCGTGTCTTGATAGGGACACGTCTTAATTTTTTGTTAAACACGTATTCCTAATTTAAAATAGTGAATTGATACTTTATGAGGTGTAAAAAAATCCAGATACTGTTTTAAGTCATTAACAATCTTATAAATTTATGGTTATCTTGTAAAAATATTTAAATTATAAAATACAATCTGTATTTCACATAAGACGATTATGACCTCTGTTGTCGAGCGTCTATAATCACAAATTCTCTCTTTCAAATAGTAAGTATTTCTGCGGTGATAGATATAATCTACCTTTTCATGTTGCTACATTTATCCTCAAATCTACATAATATGAAATGAATGACACAACGCATTAAGTTTCTGTGTGAATGAAAGGAAGTAAGTTAATGAATGAAATCTCAAAACACGCTAAATTACCTAACAACAGAAGCGCATTTATATAATATACATATTGAAATATTAGTTATGCAATAGTATATGTGTATTAATTAATATACTTGCGTAAATGATAAATAAGTACACTAATTCGATTTTCTGGTAATACATAACGATTTCTGTAATCCATCAACTCCCTAAATAGACTTTTGTCGTCGCATTGTAGAAAAATAATAATAAAGTTTACTTCTTAACATTTGGAATAATACAAATAAATGCTTGGTTACCAATTAGCATCTTCACTGTTATGAACACCATCGAATGGCGTAACGTTACAGTGCAATAGAGGGCAATATAGCCTAGTGGTTAGCGTGCTTAGTGCCGCAGTCTCTGGACAGGACTGCCGTGGGTTCGAATCCCACCTGCGCTCATGGATGTTTTGTGATGTTATTTAGTTTTAAGATAGTTGTTATTTAGTGTAGTTGAAAGACGCTAATGACCTGAGATCTCGACGCGTCTATCACCTACAATAAATAAATACAGTGCAATACTAAAAAAAATCATTTCAAACCTATGTCATCGTTGGGACTCAAACCCGAAACTTCCACCATCGCGGCGGCTGAGTTATTTCTCCACGACGACACAATTATAGATACATAATAACTTTGCCGCCGTAGTTTTGGGTTTAACTCCTGACGGTGAAAAGGTTTGAAATGAATTTTTCTAGTATTGCATTGTAACGTTACATAATTCGATGGTGCTCCTAACAAAGATGTTAACCAAGTATTTAAATTTTGTATTTAATAGTATGCGAATACTTTAACCGCACGAACAATTTAACTAATTGAAATAATGTTGTTGTGTTAATATAATTTTCACTTTTAACTTAAGTATTATTGATTTAAATAAAAAAAGGTAAAAAAACTTTTAAGTTAAACAGTTTTATTTTAAATCATTAACGGTTTTTATTTATTTGTTTCAAAAAAAAAAATCTGAAAATTTTGTTTTCACTTTTAACAATTAATAACTCGGGAATTGTCAGTACAAATGTCAAATAATAGCATATAGGCATTGCTGAAATCAGAATTTGGTAGCCTTTACAAACCTGCAAAAAAAATTGGGGGGGGGGTGCCATTAAGAAAAAATCGACGACATCATTGGCCACAGGTAATCTGGGATTTTTTATTTTTATTTATTTATTGTGGATTATAGACGCGTCGACAACTTAGGTCATTAGCGTCTTAAATACAACAAATATCATAATATACAACTTAAAAACTAAATAACATCACAAAACATCCATGAACAGAGGTGGGATTCGAACCCACGACAGTCTGATTCAGAGGCCGCGACGCTACCAACTGAGCCATACTGTCCTCTGGGATTTTTTATATGAATCATGGTTCCAAACTAAAATTACGCACTGTATATGGCATATACACTGTAGTCGTTGGTTGTATCTTAATTATTCATAATTTGAATATCATCGTTCTGTAAATTGATACAGTCAGTGGCGTAGCTATACCGGAGGGCTAGACGGTGCCGTGCACCGGGGCCCCCAAGCTCAGGGGGCCCTCGGACACTGACCATCAAACCTCATATTGAACTAGCCAAAAATTCTCCCGTCTTCAGAATGTAAATAAAATAGGTTGCAACACGACTTTAATCATGACAACTCATAATCTCATTTGAAAGAATACAGAAGAATTCTCAACAAGTTCCGACTTCTGTTCGAAACTTGTGGGGAATTCCCCTGTATTCTTTCTGTTGTTTGTTGCCAACTTGAAAGATTCACCGTCACATTTAGCGGGTTGGCGATAAGGAAACGGTCTATAACAATAATCCGTATAAATTAAAACTTTATTGCAAGAAAAACCTTTTATAGAAAACTTTATATTATTTTCAATTCAAAATTTTTTTCTGTAAACTGTTACTTGAAAAAATAATTATATGTTAATAATAGTTTTTTTTATACGGCTGTATGCAATTGAAATTTTTTCGTTGGAGAGCAGCCAATTATATACTTGTTTCGAAACATAATATAGGAAAAAATCATTTTACCAACCAGTGGTCACAGTCAGGATTCTAACTTGAACCTTTCCAATTTCGCGTCGGAATGAGCTTACAATACTCAACTGTGACATGATTGCTAAATTAATATTCTCCTTATATGCTTCAGAATCAATAGATTTTCACTACATGCGAGTGTCAATTCATATCTGCTAATTCCGACGCGAAATTGGAAAGGTTCAGGTTAGAATCCTGACTGTGACCACTGGTTGGTAAAATGATTTTTTCCTATATGTTTCGAAACAAGTATATAATTGGCTGCTCTCCAACGATAAAATCTATAATTATATGTATTCGAGTTCCACGGAGTGTGACACAGTGTGCAAGTCTTGAGTGTTCCATTTACAACCTAAACAGTTTAGTTAGGGCCCCAGTTTTTTTTGCACCAGGGTCTTTGGTTACCTAGCTACGCCTCTGGATACAGTGTTTTGAAGTAGCTATATATAAATACGACTTATTATTTATATAAAAGATTAAATTTGTATCTAATTAAATTAATTAATGAGGAAAATCCCCAATTGAAGCGAATTAATTATTGTTTTACGATCACATTACATTGATTCCAAACACCCTGGTTGATTTCAACTGCTAATTATAGGATTTATGTCTGAGAGCTAGTTAATTACGGTACATGACGTTTTGGTACGGCCGTTTTGGTTCCGCCGTTTTGGTACCGGACGTTTTGGTCCCAGTTATTAGATTATGACAAATAAAATTACCAATTTTTCAGACAATATATTGACAAAAATTAAATAATATATTTCAAACAATTAACGTTTCGATTCGGATTTGGAATTTCTTCGGAATTGAGCTAAAAATAAAAGTATAAAAAATAAATTAGTAATTAGTTTATACAATAATAAATGTATGCTGTTTATTTTTTCAAAATGAAATATGCGTGCAGCCCAAACGGCTCAACCGATTTTGAAAAAAATTTTTTTGTTCGATTCGTCTCCAGGTACTTAAATTGGGCTGTACACATATATGTCTTCTAAAGCGTGACGCAAAACACCGTGACGATCTGACGCGAATCACCGTGACGCGAATCCATCAGTTGACCACCACCAAAAATCGTTCAACGCGCCTAAAGAAGTTTTCACTTCATTAAAAAAAATTAGTAATTAGTTATTATTTTTTCATTAATATTCTCATATTGAAAAAATACACAGCATACCTACATTTATCATATAAACTAAATACTACTTAATTTTTTATATTTTTATTTTGTAGCTCAATTCTGAAGAAGATCCAAATCCGAATCGAAACGTTAATTGTTTAAATTATATTATTTAATTTCTGTCAATATATTGTCTGAAAAATTGGTCGCTAATAATTTTATTTATTAATGATCATTGAGTTATTGATATTTGTCATAATCTAATAACTGGGACCAAAACGTCCGGTACCAAAACGGCGGGACCAAAACGGCCGTACCAAAACGTCCTGCTTCGAGTTAATTATCTATAAGAACAAATCGATCCCACAAATTCAAACGCAACACTATCATTTAGAGAAGATAGTAGCGCCATATCTGCGCACAAACAAGTTTCGGGTCGGACGGATATGTTTTCTAACAATGGATGGTCAGTGATATCCGTCTCGACTGGCGATGAACAACTAAATAACCATATTCATAGAAACATGCCTTATTAGACAACATAGACCCGTCCGATCCGAAACTCGTTTGTGCGCAGATATGACGCTACTATCTTCTCTAAGCGACAGTATACTCTACCATTCATAAAAATATGGTAACAGCACGTAATCATTGCGAGATTACGTAACTCTTCTTTCAGAAGGACTTCCGCTACCTACAGTTTTTGTTGTATATCAGGAAAAGATTGCATTATTACATGATTACATCTTCGCGCTTCTATATATTGTAATGTTTTCTTAACATTACATTTTTATTTTATTTTTCTCCTTATTTATAATTTTTATTTTTAATACTTAGTTAATTTATTTTTGAATTTCGTGCTGTCAGAATTTCAGTAAGTAGGCAGGCTTACTGGGAAAAAATGAACAGTCTATCCTGTTGGTTTCTAGGTTACTGAACAATTAGAGTTTAGCCATTATTTTTATTTACTTTAGAGAAAATTTTGATTAGTTTCCGGTCCGTCGAAGAAAAAGGTTCTGTTTTAGTTTAGCTCCGTCTGTCCGTTTTTGATCCGTTTTCGTTTAGTTTGTTTTCGTCCGTAGTTTAAGTATTCATTAATTATTATATTTCACTTATTTTTATTATTCTAGAAGACATCAGGATTGGTCTGTATAATTTATTATTTAATTAATATCTGTTTTTTTTTTGTTATTAATTTACTTACCTAGATAATATTTCATTTTAATATCTTCATATTTCTTGACTAATATCGTTTTCATTATTACAAATTTGTTCTGACAGTTTAAGCCAGTTTAGGTTAGATTATTAACAGCTGATCAAACGTTCAGGCGAATGACCGGTGAGGTTCGTTCGATAGATCTATGTGTCTGTTGGTGAAAGACCCGTTCCGTTGTATTATTAATATTGTAAATGAGATCCGTTCTGTACATGCTAGTAATTTAATTGAATATTGTAAATTATAGATTTTTCTTATTTTCTTTATTAAATACATTTAACCTTAACAATTTATTATTTATTATTAACAAATCATTCTGAAAATTGTACGAGGTCTCTTACTCTGACTTTCTAATTAAATGGGCCCAGCAAATGACCACCGAGCCACGTTACAATTCCGGAATGATTCTGTCGCATTTTCTTCCCGATCAATCTAGATTTGGAAAGTGTTCGTCCAGCAGCGTGACCGGCTCTCTACGGCATCATACCACACAATAGCGGTATAATTGGTAGCAGAGCTAGAGTTGTCAGTCAACGCTTGTGATTCCTGTTCCTGCCTTGTTCCGTTCCTGTCCAGAATGGCGACTACTGACCCGTCCAGCCCGCCCTCCTCTCCTCCGGGTGCTGATCCTGGGGAGGAGACCATGTTCCTGCCGCCGAAGGACCTGACGACGTCCTCGCCAGCTAGACCGTCCCGTTCACCGATCCGTTCCGCTCTGGGGGCTAGTCCGCCTCCTGCTCCTGTGTGTGCCCCACGTGCTGCGAGTGTTAGTGATGTTGACGTTACTGCCGGGATTCAGGGTAAGTCTGTTTCCTTATCTGAACTTCCTGACAGCACATTTACCGTCTCTGAAACGAGAGATTTATTATGTAAGATTCCGGAAACTGACGGTCGTGATTTAGTTTTATTAATAAAGTTTATCGTAGAGGTAGAGTGTTTAATTATTAATCCGTTATTTTCGCCATCGGTATTATTAAGATGTTTGGTATTTAAGGTTATTGACCCATTGCGAACTATTTGGGTCCAAGAACTTTCCCGCGAATTTAGGTGGGCTCCTTTGAGGGAGTCTCTATTAAGACGTTTTTTGACCCCCATAGACAGAGCTATGTTGGCTGAGCAATTTTTGAACCGCCGTCAAGATCCATCAGAGGATTTTGCGGATTTCATTCACGATATTTTGAAATATGTGCCCTTGTTTGGCCCGGTCCTGACAGAATCTGAACAGGTGGCCAAGATTTGG
Source organism: Mongoloraphidia duomilia (assembly GCA_039654895.1). Classification (NCBI taxonomy): domain Eukaryota; kingdom Metazoa; phylum Arthropoda; class Insecta; order Raphidioptera; family Raphidiidae; genus Mongoloraphidia; species Mongoloraphidia duomilia. The sequence continues at coordinate 41,301,792 of CM077524.1, read as the reverse complement.
ATCAACCAAAATTCAGAATCCTTTAACTACCTACAGTATCATAAGGTTCCAGATAACATTGCAGATCTGATTTCTCTCGGCCAACATATGCGCGCGGTTGCTCGCCAGAGAGCTAATTATAGTAAGTGGCCGACTCTGAATGCAGTCCCAGCGCCAAGGGATGATAAGTGCTTTTATTGTAAGCAGAGGGGACATATGATAGCAAATTGTCCGTTACGTCCGTCTAGGTCCGGCTCAGAGAATCGAGCGATTCTGCCTAGGCAGAGTTGAGAAAAGAACCCCAAAATTATTCGTCAGTGTGACCCAAAGGCCTCTGCGCCAGGTCAAAATTTTGAAAATACAAATTTAGTTTTAAGTTCCGATAATATTAGTCGTAAGTCAGTTCCGTGCAGCAGTGGTGTGTCCACTCCGCTCAACCCCAAAATTATTTGTCAGTGTGACCCAAAGGCCTCTGCGCCAGGTCAAATGTTTGGAAATGCAAATTTAGTTTTAAGTTCCGATGATATTAGTCGTAAGTCAGTTCCGTGCAGCAGTGGTGTGTCCACTCCGTTCAGTAGTTATAAGTCTGTAGTTTCTAAGTCTGTCCCGTCCGTGCCGAATGCGGCCCTGTCTAGTAGTAGGTCGATGACCTCTGTTAAGTCGCGTCCACACGATAATGTGGAGATAGTTAGAAATAAGCATGATTTGAATTCTGATAGAATTTCTGATGTTAAACCTACCAATTTAAAGTTTGATTGTCATTCTGCGCCTAGTAGAGATTATGCCCCAATCAATATTCCAGTAATAAATTTATGGTTAGGTAAAATTAAAGCCTCAGCCTTGGTGGATACTGGTTCTTCGGGAAATTATATTTCGAAAAGTATGGCAGATTATCTTTTAACTTTAAAAATAGGTCAGTGTTTTGACAATGTTTCGTATGCCCGATTAGCGAACGGTTCGATTTCTAAATCAACCGCGACTATGGTATTACCGATCAAGATAGCTTCTTTTTCTTGGAAGCTCAAGTTTAATGTTTTCGAGCGTTTATCTTATCCTGCGATAATAGGTTTTGTTTCGCTGAAGCTTATGGGGGCTTCTGTGAACTGTTTAGAAAATGCGCTCGAGTTTAAGTTTAATCAAGAGGTTAAAGTTCCGTTTTTGACTATGCCCGAATCTGACGTGAATTTGTGTATGGGCGCTATTCACCAGGTAGATTCTAGAGATGTCGAATTTTCGCGTCTATGTGACGAGTTCGACGACGTTTTGACAGACCGTCTTGGTCAGGCCAAAGATTATAAATACGAAATACACTTATCTGATAAAATTCCGGTGAGGAAGGCTCCGTATCCATTGTCGCCTCCACAAGCTCAAATAATGAGGGACCACATCCAAACGTTATTGGATACTGATGTGATTTCGCCATCTACGTCTGCGTACGCATCTCCGGCTTTTCTAGTAAAGAAGAAAAGTGGTGGTTATCGACTCTGTGTTGACTACCGTCGGCTAAACGACAAAGTGGTCATGGATTCATTTCCGGTTCCGTCTGTAGATCATATTTTTGGATGCCTGAAAGGGGCTACGGTGTTTACAACATTGGATCTTAATAGTGCGTTCTACCAAATCGAACTTTCCGAGTCGTCTCAGAACGTAACTTCCTTTGTGACACCCGAGGGCCAATGGAAGTTTCATAAGGCTCCATTCGGTCTCTCCATTTCACCTAGTGCTCTCAACAGACTAATGTTCAAGATTTTTGCGGATCTACGGTACGAAAGTGTTATAGTGTTCTTTGATGATCTGTTGATCTATAGTAAAGACTTAGACTCACATATTTCTCATGTGCGTGAAGCTCTTCGCCGATTGCGCGAGAACAATCTGACTGTCAACCCCGACAAAGTGAATTTCGCGCAAAGTGAACTAAAATTTCTTGGTCATCGATTATCAGCTCAAGGACTCGCTGTTGACGATGACAAAGTGTCCGCCATTAAGGATTTACCAGTGCCTAAAAATATAAAACAGTTACAGTCTTTTATAGGGATGGTAAATTATTATGCAAAGTTTATACCAGACTACGCCAAGACAATGGCTCCCCTGAACGATTTGCGCAAAAAGGGAGTCAAATTTGTGATTAGTGACAAACATTTAAAATGTATTGAACAATTTAAACATGATTTAAGTAATCCGCCAGTGCTCAAGTTTCCTGACTTTGATCGAGAGTTCGTGCTCCAGACCGACGCCAGCAATACGCATATTGGTTGCGTGCTATTGCAGAAGTATGAAGACGGTATGCACCCGGTGCAGTTCGCCAGCCGGAGACTGACTCCTGCTGAAAGTAGGTTTTCCACCTACGAACAAGAGGCCCTTAGTTGTATTTGGGCCATGGAAAAATTCAAACCGTACCTGTCGCACCGAGAGTTCCTGCTGCAGACCGACAGCGCCTGTTTGAAGTGGCTGATCCAGCACCCCCGGAATTTGGGTCGCGTGGGTCGTTGGTTACTTCGTTTGAGTCGATTTAGGTTCCGAGTCGAACATATTCGTGGAGTCACAAATTACACTGCAGATTGCCTGACCCGTCTAGTGCCTGATCCTGAAGTTTTTGTTAATGATGACTCCGACTTAAACGTCATCAACCGTCCGTTGGAAGCTGATTCCAAAATTTTCGAACTCCAGAGGCTACAGCTAGAAGACGAAGAAATTCAGAAAACGCGTGAGTTGTTATCACAGAACATTGAGTGTAAAAACTTTATCTTACGAAATGACTGTGTTTATCGCCAAGTGGGTAGGAAGCGCAGGCAAAGACTGGTTTTACCCATCCCTGCTCGTCTTCCTATCATTCAAGAATTTCATAGTGCTAAAATAAGTGGACATCCTGGTGTTGCCAAAACGTATCGCGCCATTGCTCGTCGTTATTGGTGGCCGAAAATGTACATTGATATCAGTGACTTTATAAAGAAATGTCAGTTGTGTTATCAGCACAAGCCGAATTTCAAGCCTGATAAAGTGATTTTGAGTTCCAGTCCTCCTGTAAACGTCTGGGATAGAGTTTATATCGATTTGCTTGGTCCTCTGATTTGTAGTGCGTCTGAAAATAAATATGTACTTTTAGTGCTTGATGGTTTTAGTAAATGGTTAATAATGTATCCGATTCCTGATTCTAGTTCAGCGTCAATTATTAGATGTCTTCATGAGGTTTTCACAACTTATGGACCTCCAGGTTGTGTAGTATCCGATAATGCTACTAATTTTAAGTCTGTTAAGTTTAAGGAGTTTTGCTCGTCCTGGGGTACTCGTACAGTACATACGTCCCCCTATTTTCCTGGTTCAAACGCAGTTGAAAGAGTTATACGAAATGTGCGATCGTCCCTTTCCATTATGCTAGAACAGCAGTTCAATGATCACCTTAACTGGGATCTTCTTCTGGACCATATTTCTTTCTGCAACAATACGTCGTATCATGAAAGTATTAAGGATTTGCCGTGCAAAGTATTTCTGGCTCGAGAGATCAGATTTCCTGTAGATTTAAGAAATGAATTAGACCCTTTGTGGGAGCATGATGACATTCCGTCAGTGGACTCTGTCCGGAAAATGTTAGATTTAGCGAGCAAAAGACAAGCTCATCATTACAATAAAAATAGAAATGTCTCATCTAAATTTAAGGTTGGCGACAGCGTCATGCAGAGATTACATTACCAGAAAATGCGACCAAATTTCCATTTAAAATTCTTGCCTCGTTTTAGCACACCTAGAGTAATAATTAGATTTACGAGTCCGGTGAGTGTTGATTTGCTCGACCAAGAATCCGGGAAAATGTACAAGTCTCATATTGAGCATCTGAAAAAAATTAGTTAGTTGTTAGGATATGAAAAAGATTTCTTTGTTGTGGTTATTATTTAAGTACCTTATTATTGTTGTATCTAGTGTTGTTAATTTCTTGAATCCAATTAGTTCTGAAATCGGCGTAAGTGATTATCGATAACTACCTCCGTGGTGGTCGGTCGTCATGTTTCCGTGTTGTTTTTGTCCCGACCTCGCACCGTTTGTTGGTGGGGGTAATTGTAATGTTTTCTTAACATTACATTTTTATTTTATTTTTCTCCTTATTTATAATTTTTATTTTTAATACTTAGTTAATTTATTTTTGAATTTCGTGCTGTCAGAATTTCAGTAAGTAGGCAGGCTTACTGGGAAAAAATGAACAGTCTATCCTGTTGGTTTCTAGGTTACTGAACAATTAGAGTTTAGCCATTATTTTTATTTACTTTAGAGAAAATTTTGATTAGTTTCCGGTCCGTCGAAGAAAAAGGTTCTGTTTTAGTTTAGCTCCGTCTGTCCGTTTTTGATCCGTTTTCGTTTAGTTTGTTTTCGTCCGTAGTTTAAGTATTCATTAATTATTATATTTCACTTATTTTTATTATTCTAGAAGACATCAGGATTGGTCTGTATAATTTATTATTTAATTAATATCTGTTTTTTTTTTGTTATTAATTTACTTACCTAGATAATATTTCATTTTAATATCTTCATATTTCTTGACTAATATCGTTTTCATTATTACAAATTTGTTCTGACAGTTTAAGCCAGTTTAGGTTAGATTATTAACAGCTGATCAAACGTTCAGGCGAATGACCGGTGAGGTTCGTTCGATAGATCTATGTGTCTGTTGGTGAAAGACCCGTTCCGTTGTATTATTAATATTGTAAATGAGATCCGTTCTGTACATGCTAGTAATTTAATTGAATATTGTAAATTATAGATTTTTCTTATTTTCTTTATTAAATACATTTAACCTTAACAATTTATTATTTATTATTAACAAATCATTCTGAAAATTGTACGAGGTCTCTTACTCTGACTTTCTAATTAAATGGGCCCAGCAAATGACCACCGAGCCACGTTACAATTCCGGAATGATTCTGTCGCATTTTCTTCCCGATCAATCTAGATTTGGAAAGTGTTCGTCCAGCAGCGTGACCGGCTCTCTACGGCATCATACCACACAATAGCGGTATAATATATAAATATCATATAAAGGTTAGTATAGTCTAAAAACTGACATGGACGCATTCTAAGCTATGGGGAAAGGCTATAGTAAATAAATATAAATAGTTATTGTTGTCAAAATGATAACAAATAATTTTGACAGTTGGTTAACACTTTACGGACCTTCGAATTTAGAACCGAATTATATATCAAATGATTAGTTATGTGGAGACTTTATAATCATAGAAATTTTTAAGATGAACATAACTATGATTGGTTATAGAAATACAGACGGTCAAAATAGTTACCCTCCATTCAGCAAGTATACTCCTGTACGCCATTTAGATTTTTAATTTTTTGGTCGTTCTTTTACCACAGAATCAGCAGTGTGCCGTGGGTTGCTTAAAAGGGACTTCCGTCCGTGGGGTCCCTATCTCAACCTGTTTTCCTGATCAATTCCTAAAAGTTTAGCATTTACACCCCGTATATTGTGGTTACACAAGCCATTTTGTAGATTGTGTCAATTATTTAACGCGATGACAGTTTAGTTGATGTACAGATTTAGTAATAGCATCACAAAATCAGCCGTTAATTGACATTAGTTTACAATGACATGCGAAGTACGTGAATATATATTCTATATATTCCATAGCCTGCCTTTCTATTTTATACAATGCAGCTATAAGTTGAAAATAAATTACTGCAGAGCTTATTAATGAAAACATAATTAAATATTAACCCAATAAAATCGATTACTTTGATGGGATTAAATCTGGTCGTTATGTCCGGACGTCATTTCATTTGAAGGGTGTTTTTTTTTAAATATTAGATTTTATGAAGAAAACATCTTAAAAAGTTTTCATATACAACTCAATTCCGGTAGACAAATCTGTATTTGATTTAACTTTCTCAAGTAACATTAAAGAATGAAATATAACAATCAAATGATTTGATTTCCTCGCCGTAAATAAATTCACTATATTAGTGAATTGTCATAATAATATCACGACAGTAGAGACATTAGAGAAAATCTGATTTGAGGAATTTGTGCTGGCATACACGAAACAAATTATTTATTAGATTATCCAGTTAGTTTCCAGGTGCCAGAAGTCTCAAAAGTCTAATTTAAAAACAACTTCAATAAGTCACAATAGTTTAAATGTATATTACAATGTATTTAATATATATTAATGAGATGTATTTCTAATATCTTAAACTGTGAACAAACAAGTAATATTGTCCATACAATAAAAGTTTCGATTATAATGTTTTGATCTTAGCAGCAAAAGTAGATAGTTATATAATTGATTATTGAATAATTATAATCTGTTACAGAGATTTTATGTATCATGAATAAATTTATATTGATTTTAAATTACGTCCAAAATTTTTATTTCAACATGATACAAATTAATTTTGTATAAGAGCTGCAAGACATGCCCGTACTTCCACCATTTAACATTATAGATATGTAAACTTCTGAAATTTTTTTCTTCTTGGCTATAAGTTTATTTATAAACTCGTGGTTTTATAGTTTCTAGTTTAGTACCAACTAAAAAGGATGTCTTCAATTGTCCCTCTAAATACTGTACATGCAGGGTGGGGCCAATTTTATTGTACTATTGGGAACTGACGAACTGAGACATGACATCTGGTGGCAAAAAATTAAACTATCATAAAATTGCAACTGTCTATTTAGTATATTATGGTGTTAACATTTACATTTAAATTTAATTAATTAATTATTAAATAAAAAAGTTAAAATGGAAGTTGAACGTTTTCCAGAACGTAAAAAATCGAAAGCTAGATTTTGTTGTGTAGTAAACGGTTGTCAAAGTAAATCTGTTAAAGATTTAGATGTTATTTTTCATAAGTTTCCGAAGCATCATACAGTTGGTATTGAAATGTTTTTAAAATTCGTTCACTATATTAATATATATTTTCTCGGTTTGGGTTATCGCCAACCTAAGATAATTAATTCACTCAAATTTAATAGCATTTTAGTCGTCAACACTACTATCACATATTATGTAATTTTTTTAAAACTGCAATTTTTGTCGGTCATGTTTCTGAAGCCACTTCCACATGTCAATTCCCAATTGCAAAATTTATCTCGGTAAATTAATGCCCAGTTCTGAGCTGTTGTTTTGAGAAGATCTACTGAAGGGTTTAAATTTGATGTAGGTTAAAGTGGTGAAATTCTTTCCAAATATTGAAATTCAAAAAAAATATGTAATAATTTTAATGGATGTATTAAGGTAATACCTTTTTTATTTTGTTCAAAAACAAATTTAGGTTAACACAAAAATACAGTTAAATATCACAATGCATGTATTAGCAAATATACTATTTTGTAGGCAGGGTTTGGCACTGCGACCCGAGTTTTTTTTTTTTATTCTGAAAAATGGTAACCTGATTCACTACACTGCATCCAGTTATCTAAAGTATGTGTCTAGTCATATAGAATACACGTCGCTCTGGGCTTCCAATTTGTGCATCGTACAGGGTGCACTATTGAAAACATAATTTTATTACACTAATTATGTTTTCAATGGTGCACCCTGTACGATGCACAAATTGGAAGCCCAGAGCGACGTGTATTCTATATGACTAGACACACACTTTACACACAACAGTGTTAATGCATCGCCATTTGCAGAAATGGACGTGTGTTACCGTGTTATGTACACAGCACAATGTTGTGTCAGTGATTCTCAAACCGATAACACTGTATGTGAAACGTAGTCATATTACAAAAAAATATTAGATAGTAAGAAAAACGACCAATCTGCAAAATAATTCGGAGAAAGTATCCCTACTATAATAATAGGTATGCGAATGCATATAGCCATACTTTCTTCGCGCTCTCTCAACCCCTGTAATTTTGTTTACAAAATCCCTTTCCGAATAGTCTTTATAATTGATGTCAAGTAGATATATCGCATTTTGAAAAAAAATTGTCTATCCGTCTGTTTGTTTGACTGCTGTCTGTTAGCATGTTTGGTCGCTTATAATTAGAGAACTACTACATTAACTTCGATAAAATTTTAATCAATCGTTAGCTTTAAGATCACCTTAAAATTAAAGGTACAAATCTGATTTAAACAATCTTAAATTTTATTTATTTATTGTAGATTATAGACGCGTCGACAACTTAGGTCATTAGCGTCTTAAATACATTAAATAACAATTTCCTTACAACTAAATGACATCACAAAACATCCAAGAGCGGAGGTAGGATTCGAACCCACGACTGTGTGATCCAAAGGCCGCTACGCTAACCGTTACACCACATCGTCCTCAACAATCTTAAAACTTGAACCATTCTAGTTATTATTCATATATTAATTAATCACCCGCAATATCCCATTTTCTTAATTACCTAGTACCTACTCTTTATATTGTCCTAATTATAATAATGTTCTTTTTAAAGTGAGTTAGAACAAGTATTCGTATGCCGCCGAAATATGTCTGCGTTTACTGATTTAAACATTGCAAACTGTCAAATTATTTCTAAAAAAGAGCATGAATAAAAATAAAAGTACCTACGAATAAATTTCAAAAATGCATTTACTGATTTACCCTTTTAGCATGCAACCTAAAACTGGTATAGGTATAACAACCCGATAAATAGCAATATCGTGTTCTATTAGTTATTAACCGGTTTGGTACCGCAAGGCAATTGAGCTCAAACATGGGTAAACCATTAGTGAGTATGGTGTCAACATAGATTGAACGCAGAGTGCACCTTTAATCTAATTAATTATTTTCAAACGAGTTTTATTTTTTAGCTTTCGGCTTAGTTTCAATCGAAATTGAAATTTGTTATCAAATAAATTAAATCTGGCGCGAAATAACTTTTGGTGTCGGTATCAGTGTTAACAAAGTACCTATAGATCGTAAAAAATAAAATGTTCATTGCTTTTAGCTAATAACTTTTTATTACACGATTTTAATATTTAGCTCATAATACTATCTGCCTGTTTGGGTCAAAATTTGAAATACATTTTTCACCCACTTCTATCGACCCGATTTTTTTGAAATTTTACATATTATACTTAAACAATCCACATTTCACATGTCTGATGACAATTTATAGCATTCTATCAAACTTGGGCCTCCACCGCCTCTCTGAACCTTATCCTCTACCGTTTTGAAATTGTCAATCAATATAAGTTTTTATAAAAAAATTTAGCAATTGGAATTAATAATTAGTAGGTAGATCAAACCCCTACTGCCTAAAATAATAAAACAATATAAGATATCGCATAAAATCATATATATTATAGGTACATAAAAATTCAAATAATATATTTGTATCATCTTAAGACAAATAAATATAAAATTAAATAATAAAAAAATAATGGTAACATTATAGTATTCTGAAAGGCACTAAAAAGTATCATGTAATATCAGGTGAACTCAAGAGAGCGTTTTAGAATTTATAGAAGATTTGCATTCTACATAGTACATATTATTGCTTGTGAGATATCACTTGTAGAGATTATGAAAATTGAAATAAAAAGAGCGATGCTTTCGAAAATCTAGCAAAAAATATAAAATAACATCCATTGAGATTGAAAAAAAATGCATAGCCTAAAACCACAATTTTAAAATATTAAAATGACAACTAAAAACACTGAAATTGCATCCGTAGTGTGGACACGCAACAATGTATAAAACAAACACTGTGTATAATTTGGACTAGGCGTAACAGTTACAATAATTTTAATAAAAACTAATCTATTGAGGGTGAAAAGGTTATGTTTCCCAATGTTAAAAAAACATTCGAAAATAAAATTAGAAAAACACAATCAACGTGAAATAAAACCCACATAGAGAAAAGCAAGCACTGTCAATTGAATTTGTTCAGGCAAAAAAATTTACCTGAAGCACGTATCGAAGCGAACAATTTGAAATATATTTAATCAAGTGTACTTATTTGTTCAACGAAATTAAATTACTAGAGAAACCCAAAAACAGTTATTCGGTTCTGAATGAAGTCTACTGGTTTCCTTTGTATTTCGCCAAAGGTTATTGTATTAAATCAGTGAATTCAATTTGTTTAGAATTGCTATTGATGTAACATTAAGTAAGAAGACGGATAATGAATATCGGTCGGAGAATCGCCTAACAATATTATCCCAGCGACGTCGCCGTACACACTGCAGTTTTACAGTAGGAGTGGGAAACCTACCTTTCGCGGTGACAACTTATAAGTTCTTCCTGCAAGTGTTGAATTTCGAAAATCAATACTAATAAATGTGATTACAAAATAATAAGTCGGTTTCAAAAATCTGTATTTTCTAAACGGTACAAACTACAGAGCTGCGCAACCTCTTAAAATGACCGCTATAACCTCAAGTTAGGTTAGGTTACCGCTAGGAAGCGCTAGTTGCCAAGGTAAGAGCTGTCATCACTTAGTTGTTGATTTGCGAACTTCACGATGGTGACAGCTCAACAAAAATCGTTTTGCGCGTTGCAATATGCGAAAAGTGAGTCTATTACGATTGTGCAATGGGCTTTTCGTCGTGAATATGGCATTGATCCACCTAACAAATCGAATATCTTACGCTGGTACCGACAGTTTTCCAAAACCGGTTGCTTGTGTAAGCCGACTTATTCTTTTGTAACCACACTGTATATCAAATTAGCTCAATTTGACAATCTTAAGTGTTGTTTTTAAGGGTTTGTTTTGGACCCAAAATCACAGAAAAAATCAGCAAATTCATTTGAAAATCGAAATTTAACCCTTTAGTAAACATAAAAGTATGTCTAAAATTTTATCAGAATCGGGCAAACAGGCCACACGTTGATAAAAACACCAGGTTGTAGCAGATATTAAAGATTGGTAAAATGTACGTGTCAAATATTGAAACAGAAATTTAATCATATTAAGGGTTTTTTTACATTTTATTAGCAAATTTTAATTCACATAATAATGCATTTAAATGCCACAATGCATGTACTAGCTCATACACATTTTTTTTCGGAAAAATTTGGCACTGCGACTTGCAGTGTTTTTTTTCTTATGTTCTCTATGAATTTCACATTGAAAGTTTAAATTTTTATAAAGAAAAGAATGTCTTAAACCATGCTTTTTACCCCATATCGATATCTTAAAAAGTTCAGTGAAATCTATGTATGTTGGCCACGTCTACGATTTCAAAAAAATGTGGTCAAGTTAGAGAGAGGAGGCTATGCTTTTATAAAATTATTCATATTTCCTTATTAAAAAATAGAACTTACCGGATATTCCATCGTAAGTCCACCATTCTTCCCAGCTGGCTTGAGTTTCTAGAAAAAAAATATTCTTATGAGATATAAATGAATAAAAAACTATAAAAAAATTATTAATAGAACAAAAAACTATTTTTTCCTAAAAATTGAACGAAACCGAGAAATTCTCAAAAAAAAGTTTTTCACCATTTTTCAACCCCTGTAAAAAAATTTGCAGATGGTATCGATGAGAACTTTTGAGAGAAAGTTTAAAATGACAATATTTATAATAGTCGAATTAAAAAATCCAGCCGCATGGAAATTTTTCGCAGACGGATGCTCTTTTGATTGAGCTACATATTTTATTTATTTATTGTAGATTATAGACGCGTCGACATCTCAGGTCATTAGCGCCTTTCAACTACACTAAATAACAACTTTCTTAAAACGAAATGGCATCACAAAAAATCCATGAGCGCAGGTGGGATTCGAATACACGACCGTATGATCTAGAGACCGATGCGCTAACCACTAGACCACACGGTCCGCGATTGAGCTACAATAATATTCATAATTTCAATTTATTATTTTTAATAATAAATGAAGTAAAATTCAATAATTTTAATATTACTTCATATTACTCCAGCTGTGATCGAACCTGCGAAGTTGGTGAACAGCATAATAAAGCGTAGCACATTAGTCAACTCTGCCACGCACAGGTATAGCTGCGCTGGCTTACACGATGTTTATAGTAGTCTACGATAATTTGCAGTTAAGTTTTCTACAAAAGTGAAATGTCAAATAATCGTGAAAATTTAAAAAAAAATGAGGGCTGAAAATGTTGAAAATACTAGAAATGAACACAAAAGTCGCTATTTTATAGGGTGCAAAATAAAAACTACAGTGTGTATCATTATCAAAGGTGGAATGCGATTGTAACTCGTACGTACGCTGGCGATCGTTTATCAAACGTAAAATTGGTCAAAATCGTCTTTATTATGCCCATAGATAAAAAAACTCGGGTCGCAGTGCCAAAACCTGCCGACAATATAGTGTATTTGCTAATACTGGCATTGTGGCTTTATTATGTGAACTTAACTTTGTTTTTGAACAAAATAAAAAATTTAACCCCTTAATACATCCCTTAAAATAATATTTTTTTTTTCTTAATTTCAATATTTTTATCAATGCAACCTCGGTACCAAATTAGATACACCCTTCAGTAAGTAATGCACTATCCGAAAACTAGTGTTTTCATAAAATTTGTAAGTCCGGTCCTGTCAGGCCGATTTTATTAAAATTTTAGCAGCACATTTTAATCATTACTAAAGGATTAAATTTCAATTTTGAAACGATTCTGAGAATTTTTTCGGCATTTTTGGGCCCAAAAACATTTTTCAACCCTTAAAAACCACCCTTAAAATGGTCCGATTAGGCCCATTTTAAATAGGCTTCGTGCGGTGATGGATTTCAACGTGCCTACCAAATTTCGTCAAAATCAATTAACTCTTTCGAAAGTTATTGCCCGTACACACACACACACACACACACACACACACACACACACACACACACATATATATATATAAATAGACATTTCCAAAAATGGTGCCAAAGTGTTCAGGAGGCTATGAAACGTCGAGAAATTTTGGTCCGACCCCTAGGTCCCGCCATCCGACCGACGCCAATAGTGTATGTGCCATATGGCAAATACACTAATAATCTACTATTTGTGACCACTCTGTATAAAGAATGAATCATTTTACTCAGTTATACAAATGAATGCACGTATGTAAAATATTTATACGATGGAGATTCATTTCTGTGTTGAGGACAATTTCATTTTGTAACATTAAGCGCTTCCATTCTCCACAGACAGACCGATGTCATAAAGAAGCTCACAAGAGAAGAAGACGAATCCCTTTAAAGCATGTATAGTATTTCTGAGATTCTTCTTACATATTACATACTACGTATAAATATGCATAATATGTAGACGTAGTATGTTTATATAACATGCATATACGCATATTACTAGTGAAGTGCATAGCTGGTCTAATTTAACGTTGCACATTGCAATCGACAGAGATATTCAAATTCTAATCTTATAGATAAATAGGTAGATAGATATTAATCTATTGTGGATACAGTTACTCAAAATTACAAATACTACAGACACATTTAAATAAATTATAATTTAAAAAAACTAAAAAACACGCTTTAATGAACTAAAAAGTAGAAAATAATTAATTTTATTGTAAAAAAGCGTGGGGTAGTATGAAAATATGATACAAAGCACCCCACGCTTTTTTACAATAAAATTAATTATTTTCTACTATTTAGTTCAGCAAAGCGTGTTTTTTAGTTTTTTTAAATTATAATTTATTTTTGCTTTTTAGTCCTGGAGATCCTGGTCAGGATAATGGGACAAACTTATGGAATTATTGTATTGTCATCGGTCCTTGATAAGTGTGCAAAGTTTCAGTTCAATCTGAAGTTTTTTGCTTTTTTTTTAGTCCTGGAGATCCTGGTCAGGATAATGGGACAAACTTATTGAATTATTGTATTGTCGTCGGTCCTTGATAAGTCGACAAAGTTTAAACTAAATCTGACCGTTCAAAGTTGGTCAAAATCAAGTTCAAAGAAGTCGGTTACAAACTGACAAACAAGCAAGCACGCCCGCATAGAGGTGAAGCTAATATAAGCGTGTTAAAAATACTAGATATAAAAGATCTACAATAAAATTTTTTGTTTTACATAACTCTAAAAACATGAATATAAATAAACATCCAAATAAAATATTAGACGAAAGGTCAACATTTTAAAAACTGTTGAACGAATAAAAGTTATAGAATTCGGAAAAAATCGAGGTAAAATCTTGCCTATCACATAAACTATCTTTTGAGGATAAAATTGATTTTGGAAATTCAAAAATGACGCCAGAGGCACCATCAACTCAAAATTTTTGTAGATATAGCAAGGGGCGTCAATGTTGCACTTATTTGAAAAGAATTTCAATTCTCTACATGCACTCGTTTAAAAGAAAGTCAAAACGAAATGAAATGCGGGGAACATTTTAAAGAAACCAAAATAAATTCAAAAAAATCTGACCATGCCTATCACAGTTATAAAACAGTCGGAACGACTATGAAATATAGCCGGGTAAAATATATGACCTATAGTTTTAGTAGTGAGATGAAACTAAAAATGTTTTTATCCAGCTACTATGATTAAAATCGGCCTATACAATTAAACTTAATGAATATAATACCTTAACGATATTATTATCTAAACGAATTATTTAGTATCAGCTATTAGCGAAATTATAAACTACAACTAAGTGTTTATCAAAAAAGGTTTTTTGGTGTCATCTTTTAGCGCATTTATGAACTAAAAATAATTTATTACTAAAATACTAAAATTATATTTTTAACACGCTTATATTAGCTTCACCTGTATGTTTGCATGCTTGCTTGCGGGCTTGTGTGCTTGATTGTTTGTCAGTTTGTAACCGACTTCTTTGAACTTGATTTTGACCAACTTTGAACGGTCAGATTTAGTTTAACCTTTGCACACTTATCAAGGACCGACGACAATACAATAATTCCATAAGTTTGTCCCATTATCCTGACCAGGATCTCCAGGACTAAAAAAAAAAAGCAAAAAACTTCAGATTGAACTGAAACTTTGCACACTTATCAAGGACCGATTACAATACAATAATTTCATAAGTTTGTCCCATTATCCTGACCAGGATCTCCAGGACTAAAAAGCAAAAATAAATTATAATTTAAAAAAACTAAAAAACACGCTTTAATGAACTAAAAAGTAAAAAATAATTAATTTTATTGTAAAAAAGCGTGGGGTGCTTTGTATCATATTTTCATACTACCCCACGCTTTTTTACAATAAAATTAATTATTTTTTACTTTTTAGTTCATTAAAGCGTGTTTTTTAGTTTTTTTAAATTATAATTTTTAATTTATTCCACCGTGGTTCGAAAAAAATTATAATTATTGTCATAGAAAGAATATAACAAAAATTAAAAAATATATAAATAAATATCATGTAGAATTTAGAAAAAAAATATGTCAAAAATTCTACGGTGCCATCAGGTTTCGAAACGAGGTTCCTATGCATACAACGCAAAGACGCTGCTTACTTAGCAATCGGTGCAACTGTTGTTACAAAATGGTTCTATGATAACAAAAGTAAATTTAATAAATCACTTAGTAAAACTGGCAAATTAGCAACAAACTACACTTTGACAGCTAGAACAAAAAAGCCGTTTACTAAGCCAACGCGAATTTCAACTGTTTGCTAAGCCTTCTGTTGTTTTATCAATTAATTTAGCATAGCCTACTATTAAAAATCAGTGTTTTACGTATAACTCTGTTATTTTTGAAAATAAATCCATCAACCCTCATATCAAATTAAAGAGAAAAAAAATCTCTTTCGAATGGTGTCATGGCCATCTTTGACGTGTATTTAAAAAAACAAAGTTAATACACGTATCTCTAAAACTATAAAAGTAAATAAAAATATGAAAAGAGATTTGAAATCTTCATAAAAAAGGGCCTTAAGAAAGTGAAAATAGTTTTTTTCTAACTTACTTAATAAGCGAGTTATAAACAAAAAACGAAAATGGGTAAATCTCGTTTTTCAACTGTCGGTCGCGAACCAAGCAAAATATGGAAAGTTTGACTACACAGGGTATTAGTACTGGAGATTCTGCACATTTTGTCTCATTTAACCAAATCTCTATCTCCCATAACAACGGAGATCCACATGTTGAGGATGAGTCTGTGGACACACTGTATATGCATGTCAGCCGGGCACAGTTGTAAGAGAGTGACCAGTCAGTACAGAGACGTTAGTATTACCGGCATACTGCTAATACGTGTTTGTGTTTGAGCCGAATAACCCCGATTCAGCGAGCGTCACCTTCGGACGTGCGAATGCGAACGTGCGAACGGTTCACTTTATTTCACTTCCCAGGCAAAGAGTGCCAAACGCGCCTAAGAAAGTTTTCACTTAAAAATGGATATAGTTCTTAAGATAATTAAGTAGTTCTTAAGATAATCGTTCATAATACACATGTACGCCGAATTGATAACCTAGGCTGGCCGCTTAAAAATAAGCTTTTAAGAACTTATACCATGTTTTCGTCTGCAAGCCATACATTTTATATAATACGTATATTATGTATTTACAGATACATATTACTGTGTACACATAACAAGGAAGAAAAAGAAAAAGGTGAATCTTTATAATATTTCTTTGGAGCTACGCCTTTCTGTGCACTGTTTACATAGCCGTTTCAATTTCGTTTTGTATAAAAATATATATCAGAAAAACGTTACTTTGTGACTGTAGAAAAGTCAGAGTTGCCGCCAGTGTAATTCAATACTTACTACAAATCTATTCAAATTTACAGCGGATGTTGAAGAGAAAATTTGCAACACGCAAAAATGAAATTAAAATGAACACCGGCGATATTGAATTACAAAACGCACATTTTTGTTCTCGGTAATAGTCGATCAATATTTACTTATATTTAACAATACAAAATATGTTTTAATACATCATCAAAAGTTTGACACACTATCAGTATTGAAAAGGTTACTGACAAATAATTAAATATAAATTAGCATTTTTCGAAGTAATTTTAAAGGCGAATTTAAATTTAAATATTATATAAGTACAATGACAAGTAACTAAAATAATAGGTACGTAATAATATATCCACTGCACTATATTAAAAATAAAATAAATACCTATATTCATTACAAATAACTTTTTGGTTTTCATGTATCTATTATAATAATTCATATCTGGATGACCGAGCTTTGCTCGGATGAGTTCAAAAAAAAATAGTACTTAAAGTTCCCATTTCATCAAAATCGTTAGTCGTTTTTAAGAAAAAAAATTACATACCTATAAGTAGATAATAATATTATACGTCAGTATACGTCATACTACATAACGTATGTACCTACATATTTTATTTAGGTAATATAAAAGTAATATACCTATTTATTTATATATTAGTTAAAAAAATAACAACAATAAAATCTAAACATAATTTATTATGTAAGTATAATTATGTTTAGATTTTATAGTTGTTATTTTTTTACTTTTCAAATAATTACTGTTTATTTTAATAAGTTAAAGATTGACTGTCAGAGTAATTTGACGTAAATAATGAAAATAGTTTGTTTTTTCCAAAGCCTACTCACCATACGACACTTTTTTATAAGGTTAAAAAAACTGTTTTTTTAAATGATAAAATCGATAAGAAAACGAATTTTTCCAGGGATGAGACCTAGCTAGATCGATTTTTTGCCCCCCGAAACCCCTTTTCGGTAAATTTGATCAAAATCGTTAGAGCAGTTTTCGAGAAAATATTTATATAGGTACATAGGTACATATATACAAGATTTGCTCGTTTAATAATATAGGGATTAATGTCTTTAAATTCTGAAGTATAAAAATATTCTCGAAAAATTCAAACGTCCACTATTCAAGAAAAAATACAGATTTTTATTTTTCCGTACAAATCTGTATTTTTTCTTGAATAGTGGCGTCTAACTTAATGGCACTATGTGAAACGCACAAAGGCTATTTTTTCCTTTTTTGAGATTTATAATTATACGGTGACAATAGAAAGATGGTTACAAAGTAAAGAGGTTTTTACACTTAATAGACTAAAAAAATTAAACAATTGTGAAACAAGTCACAAATAATACGCGAATAATTGCAGTGTAAGTGTGGATCATTAAAAAAAAAACAAATTGAGAATCAAGGAGGTTTATAGCAATTTGTGGTATTAATAAATTAAAAGTTTTGGTGTTTAGTGAATATTTTTAATATTTTGATATACTGTGTCACACCCACTAATCTGTGCAAACCACAAGAAATATAATTATTTATACACATCTCTTTCTATAGATAAAGAAGTGTGACTACTCATTTACGTCATCGTATGGCGGTTTATGCTCAGCGTTTAAAATACATAATATTGTATTTCTTAATTTCTTGTTTGAAAATGAACGTAAAAGTTGGTTCACATTATTTATCTATGAGAAATAACACGCACTGTTCATTTAGATACGTGGGACGACCCTATTATTGTGGTTAAAAAGTGATCGAATTGTTGTTTTAATTTGTTTTATTACTTCCCACCTCTACTATGGTAGGGAAGTAATGGATTTAGTCCGAAAAAAATATTTCGAGATTTTAACAGATTTCACGTTTTGAGACCTTAGCAATCCTTTAAAATCATTTTCTGACTGATGTCTGTATGTGTGTGTGTATATGTGTGTGTGTATGTGGTCAATTTTTCGCCTTCGATATCGTAAAAACGGAACAACATACGGCCATGCCTTTAACAGCCTTTAACTTAGATCTGATTATATTTTGAGTCAAATCGGTTCAGTGGATCCTAAGATATTAAAAAAAACGTTCTCAATGTCACGTATTAACATAGGTAAAAAAATATAAATGAATTCTAGATGTTATAATATGAAAAAAAGGTAAATATTTTTTTTCTCTAAAATGTATAGTTTTCGAGAAAAAAAATATTTTACTAAAAAAAGAAAATTGTACGTAAATCAAGGTAACCATGATTTTTAACTTCCCATTGGAAGTTATTGTAATGGGTCCGAAAATCGAAATCCAAAAGGAAAAAAAATTTTTATGTTTCAAGGTCACCACACTATTTTTACAATACTTTTAGAAAGATGTTGTGTGTGTGTGTGTGTGTACGTATGTACGTACGTACGTACGTACGTATGTATGTGTCCATTTCTTTCTAAGACGAAATCTCGAGAACGAAAAATGATATCGACTACGTTGGGGTGCCAATCCACGCGTATTAACGTATATATGATCTGAAAGGAATTTTTTTAAAATCGGTTCAGCCGTTCTTTTTTCTTAACCAAATAGCCTCCAAAAAAGTAGATTTTACACAATATCTCGCGAATAAAAAATTATATCGACTTCGTAAGGGTGTCAATCGAGGCGTGTTAACGTCATTTTGATTCGACATAAATTTTATAAAAAATCGGTTCAGCCGTTTTTTTTTTTTTTTTTTTTTGTTTTTAATTATTGATGTTTTAATGATTAAAATGATTACTTTTCTGTGTAATATCTAATTTAATTATTATTATTAAATATTTATCAAACTGGGAAGTTCGTCGTGTGGACCTCAAGGGTCGCACTTTAGTCCTAATAAACGACCCACCTCACGGCTTGTTGTTATACTTATTAAGCTAGCCATCAGTAGATCACCAAACAAAAAAGAGGGCCATGCTTTTTTCAAAGAATAAAAATTAAATTGTGTTTTAAAGACCACCAACAGGCTCAGCTAAGGTTATTTGGCCCTAGTCAAAGAATAAAAAAAAGAGTGTTTATTTTTTGCAAATATTTACTAGGTGGGAATATAGGACTGGTCATCAGTCGAATTTTTTTTGTAAAAATAAGGTTAGTACCTAACTCAACTTTGGGCAACTCGAACTTCGAGACAAGAAAAATTGTTTCGTCTCGTTGAGCAACGTTATTGTGACGTGCAGAAGCTGCTTAAAATTGACGACAAAGACAGAAAGAGGTGTGGTAAAGCGTAGACATACGGAGAAGTCATGTCATATATAGCACAAACGGCGTAACTGAATTGCATTGTCCGTCTCCATAAAGAAAGCTCCGCACAGCTGCCGCAGTACGTAATGTAACGTTATATAATCTGTGTGTGTGTGTGTCCGTATATATTTTGTGTGTGTGCAACAACAAGAGATGTTTTGAGGGGATCAAAATCCTTATCAAAGCACACAAATATTATTTATATGAAAAGTTTTATTTGTTATGGCCGTGATATATTTTCTCGCCCTCAACATCTGTGAAGGAGTTTTACAATAATACCCATTCACATTGTCATGTATACGTTTTCAAAATAATTTTTATTCACGTCATAGTTACTGAATATTTTCAAAGTGTGTTTGTCTTAGAATGGTGCTATAGAATTCTTCGGACAATTCGAACTCTACTAAGACGCTCGATAACAGTTTAAAAAAACCCTACGCGAGATAATATCGAATATTATTTACTATTTTTTACCTCAGGTATTAAGATGTTTTTTATCCTTTTATGTTTATGGACAATCCTATTCTGATTTGGTTCTAATAGTATAGTCCGATATAGATAGATATTGTAGATTATAGACGCTCGACAGCCATGACTGTCGAGCGTCTATAATCTACAGTATCTATCTATATCGGACTATACTATTAGAACCAAATCAGAATAGGATTGTCCATAAACATAAAAGGATAAAAAACATCACCTGACGTAAAAAATAGTAAATAATATTCGATATTATCTGGCGTAGGGTTTTTTTAAACTTTTCCCTATATCTTAACAAAAAAATGATGGTAAACACATAAGACCACAAATAAAAAACAAACACGTTGGCATTAAGCTTATTCCACTGGGTAATATATAGGAACCAGAATTTTGAAAACTATGTAACAAATTGTAAAAATTTTTATAATTGGTGACAATAAAAAAAAGAATTGTCCATCATATCAAAATTTTATAATTTTGAACAATGCATGTTATTCCTTATACATAAACAAATAATGTAAACCAACTTTTTTGTTTTTATATCCATCCGCTTAATTGCCAACAAGAACTAAAAAATTATGTTCATTTCAAACGGATGAGCTCAGCCGCCATATGATATGACGTTAAAGCCACAGCAATGAAGCCAGACATAAGTCCACGGATAGATAAAGAGAGGTATGTCTATGAAAAAAGAGGAACACTTCTTCGTCAGTTGTAACTCGTGAAATGCTGGTGAAGAATCTAACCTAAGTTCTGTCAACTGTACATAAACAAATCAGAGTACTATATTCTCTCTTTATCTATGGATCAGTGCGGACGTGATTCAACTACAACAGCCAATCACAGAAGGTTGTGTAATTGACGTAATTTCCGTAGCTGTTGAATTCTACCTTTAAAATTACATTGAAAAATACATA
Organism: Mongoloraphidia duomilia; assembly: GCA_039654895.1. NCBI lineage: Eukaryota > Metazoa > Arthropoda > Insecta > Raphidioptera > Raphidiidae > Mongoloraphidia > Mongoloraphidia duomilia. The sequence goes on along the minus strand of CM077524.1, from coordinate 41,280,583 downwards.
CTTTTGGAAATTTTTTTTTTGTAGAAAAAGCTTCCGAAAAATTCTCAAAAAATTGTTTTATTATCTATTTGTAACGTAGATTCCAATTCCAAAAAAAATGTGGGACGACCCTATTGCTAGTTATTTTGAACCATCCTGAAAACGTACGATATTAATTGTCAAAACATCTACGCTTTTGAATAAAAAATGTTTTATGTTGAGTTTATCGTACAATTTTATCACGCCGTTTTTTATCACGCTGTTAAATTTTCATTGCTACAAGTTCATTGGTTGCTGCGTTTTCATTTCAGCAAATTGTTAATCGTTACCATATCAACCGTCATTTAACAGCGTGATTAAAAAATAAAATTGTACGACAAACCCAACGTTAATGTTTTTTACAATTTTCACAACCTACTGATGTTAATTTTAGCTCTTTAGAAATTTGTCGCGCCCTCAGAAAGTAGTGCGAATAACGAGTTCACATTTCACAAAACTTATTTTTTTGAAAAATGTTTTTTCGTTGGAGAGCAGCCAATTATATAATTGTTTCGAAACATATAGGAAAAAATCATTTTACCAACCAGTGGTCACAGTCAGGATTCTAACCTGAACCTTTCCACTTTCGCGGCGAAGCATATAAGGAGAATATTAGTTTAGCAATCTTGTCACAGTTGAGTATTGTAAGCTCATTCCGCCGCGAAAGTGGAAAGGTTCAGGTTAGAATCCTGACTGTGACCACTGGTTGGTAAAATGATTTTTTCCTATATGTTTCGAAACAATTATATAATTGGCTGCTCTCCAACGAAAAAACATTTTTCAATTGCATTTCAGCCATATAAAACTATTATTTATCTTATTTTTTTGATTTTGTATTTTTTATGGTTTTAGAATTTATTAACCAATTTTATTATCGTGCTTGAAGTGTGCGTGCAGTGAATTTTTTTTTGGTTCGTGTCAAGTAGAGCATTTTTAAGTATTCGAAAAACTAACCGATTTACAAAATTAAATATTTAAATGACATAGACTGTAAGGTTACAAACAAAATATGTATGGTTTATTGATTTTCAGTGCTCCGTTGACTTGCATCTCGTCACTTGTGAAACATTTACAAACCAAGACTTTTATTTATGCCAATGAAAATGTTTTTCATATTATATTCAAGAGTGACCACGTATACTTATTTGATAAAATCCTGACTTTTTCATGTTTTTCAATATCTATCTAAAACATGCCTACATTTTTTTCTTTTTATTCTCGTTGAGTCGCAAGCAGATTTTTAGTTCTTATATTCTCAAATTTGAAATCGATTGTTCTTATCTTACAACGAGTGACAACGGCTTTAAGGATTACATTAAAAATACACGTAAAAAATATACTTAGTACAGTACGTCGAAGACCTCAGCGCGCAGTAAACTTACGTTTAAAACAAAAAAATTCTTATTTTGATATTTTTCCTTGAATAATATTCCCTGAAATTTCCATGTTTCCCCTGACAATATGAGAATTTTCAAAGAGGACAGTGTGGTCCAGTGGTTAGCGTCGCGGCCTCTGGATCAGACTGTCGTGGGTTCGAATCCCGCCTCCGCTCATGGATGTTTTGTGATGTCATTTAGTTTAAGTTTATTGTTATTTAATGTAATCAAGACGCTAATGACCTAAGTTGTCGACGCGTCTATAATTTACAATAAAAAATAAAGAGAATTTTCAAGACTTTTCCAGGTTTTTCAAGTCTGTGGCCATTCTGTATTCTTAGACATGCATACAAAAGAATATTGTATCTCTTTTGAAACCAGAAAACTGTAATAGTTAGAAATTGATATGATATTCATGCAGACTTATTTCGCTTTGAATATTTGTGATAATATTTTTAATCAAACAAACTTTTTACATTATTATTTACATATAAGTAAATACAAACTATCACGGAAGATATTCATACAGTATGTGTTGTTATTATTTTGTAATATGAATAAAACTGTATAGTATTTTCAATCGATTTAAACCAATTCCATTTCTACAAAAAGAATTCCGTATTTTGCAGATATATTAAGATTACAATTAATAATTATCTAGCTAGCGACATTGAATGGAAATTTTGAATAGGTACTGAAAAACTCGAAAAAACCGATTTTAAAGATCGGATATTTAAAAAAAAGTTTCATTTGGATCAAATTTTGCAGGCGCGATATTCGGCAGCTATTTTCAAATCCTTAAAATATGAATTTTTACTATGCCCAGAAAACTCTGGCAATAATCGCCATCTCTTGAGGGGATTTATCATTTATAAACAAAGATCGTCGCTAGCCTTATATTAATATTTTATTCCTGAAGAACAACGTGTGCTATCACCCTATCGGAAATGTGTTAAAATGTCTTTCCACGATATAAATCCTTAAAAAAAAACACGATAATACAACAGTTTTAATACTGTTGCTACTTTGTTATATTTTATATAAAGTATAGGTAATGTTTATTTTTCAAATTTATAGTTGTCATAAAAGTTTACTCCTCATAGCCGCATACTTATAATAGTGTAATAGTGTATAGATTTGTGCACTGTAAACACATTCACGGGAGAGTTTTGATGGTAGACAGGCTGGCGAAATGTAACAGTCTGTTGCGGAGTCAGTGGAAGCACCCGGATTTGAGTCGTCGCGGCGCCAACGTGGCGAGACGTAAGGCGCCGCTGTCACGCCAACTAAACTAAAACCATTTGTAGATAGTTTTTGTCAGTCTCTCAACTGGCGCCCCGAATCTCGCTACACATTGGACTGGATTCTGTTATAAAGCAAGTGGACGGGGATATGTGGGAACGGGATCGCAAGAGCTGGGGAATCGACGTACATAAAAACTGTTTATGTGTGCAATGTGAGGGTTGAAATACCCGCAGATGAAATAAAATCAACTGGCTCTCTGGCTTTACTATGTTCCCTTCGCGTTGCTGTATATTATTGCGGGAATGGTTTATTACAGCCGTTCTCAAACTTGAACGAGCCGTGTTAAAGCTGGACACTCGTAAAAATAATTTGAAAAAAATTTAATTGACTTCAAAAAAGGAATCACATTAACTTTACAAAAAATAATTTTAATCACAATAATAATGCAAAATAATGTTATATTTAAACCATTGTTTAACATATTACTAGAAGATTTTGATCCTTATGAGCGTAAATGAGGCCACTTTTAATAGAGGCAGCTAGACGTCGCACTATTGGCCATCTGTTGACTAGCATCCTAAGTTTTATTATTTAATCTTTGAGTACAGAATAATTGTAGAGTTTACAGAAGTGAGTTGTGTTGACAATCGTTAGGCCATCTGGTGACTAGCATCTTAATTTTATTTAAGACAATCTTGCGTCATTGGTTCATATTGCATAATATTTCGCGGTGACTATTAATAGACAACCCCTAACGTTCTTTCGAAACGCCTCTTTTTTGAGATGTTTATATTCACGAGGAATATTATTATAAGTATATAGAGGCAGAACCATAAGTAAAAAATTTTTTATAAAAATTTGTTTCATGCAAGTTTATTGACAATGTTGTATCCTGTGACATCGTATTTTTATTATTATTATGATAATCTGATAAATATTTTAAATTGCAATTTAAATAATCTGGCTGCCCGGTTGTGATCAAGTTGTCTACGAAGTATGCGATATGTAAATTTATGTTGTATACAATATATCTGAAGCATATATTTTAAAATTTTTGGATAAGCTGCGATGTTGACTGGTTTATACATGGTCCGTACACAATATCACAATAATAATTAGATGATAAAATGAGCGATTCCACTAAGTATTTGTCTATGTATAATCCTAAATTTTTGCAGTAGTCTACAGAATTAGTTTGATGACCAGACAGCGTTACGGCACTTTAGCCAACTGATTCCGGCTTTCTATAGACATTATATTGAATTTAATTGGATTTAACATTAGGGCAAGACTTTTGGACCATTCTGATATTTTATTTAATTTTAAACTTAATAATGGTAATCATTATTATGTCAAACTAAAAATATTCATACATAAGAAAATTAGATAATCAAATTCATTAAAGGGGCCTACACACGATCAGTTTAACTGCGCAGTTTAACCCTTGTGGCGCCATGTCTGAGCGATAAACTGAGATAACTGCATAGTTCCGACAAATTTTAACGCAGGCTTTTGGCCTGCGCATTTGACTCTACTTTGCACCGATAAACTGCGAAGTCAGCTCAGTTAATTGAACAGTTGGCACAGTCATGTGTAAGTTCGGTTTTGCGCTCAGATCAATCTGAGCGCAAAACCGAACTTCCCTTTCTAGTCGTGTCTAGCCACGCACGTCAGCTCTTCAAACTGAGAACAATTGAGGAGCAAACTGAAATAGCCCACACACCGTACAGTTCACACAACTGTGCAGTTTGACTGCACAGATAAACTGCGAAGTTAAACTGATCGTGTGTAGGCCCCTAACGATTGGAAAAATTGTGAAAGATTTATTTTAAATTCTTTTATTTAACAACAAATTTTACAATCTTAATGAATTTGATTATCTAATTCTCTTAAACTGCTTGCTTTTGTTAACTAATTAGTATAAGTTGCTATGATAGACTAAGAGCGGATAACACTTTTTTATGTGTTTTTAGAAGACTTGGAACTTTTTTTAAAAGATAACTTTTAAATATCTCTACAAGGGGTAAATAGTCTGTCATTCCAAACGCGGGGCAAAACTTTTTCTAGACTTTACTAATGATAAACACACATAAGTCTTTTTTCGCAAGAGTGAACAAAAAAATATGGGGTGGTTTTGCCCCGCGGTTGGAATGACAGACTATATACCCCTTGTAGAGATATATAAAATTCATCTTTTAAAAAAGTTCCAAGTCTTATAAAAACACATGAAAAAAGTGTTATCAGCTCTTACCCTATGAATACATCAAAATATATTTTACGAGTGTTTGAACAATTTTTATTCAGAGACAAAGAAATATAAAATCAGATAGCGTTTACAGATAAATTATGTAACTAAACTAAGTTCACTTTATATAAGTTTTATACAGTCTCAACAAATTTCAAAACATTAAAATAATGTCAGCTGCGGCAGTGATGTAAATATCTTATATCATTATTTAGGATCAGTTAGAGGTAGCATTGACAATATCTGAGCTGTTAGTTCAACAATAATATAGGTGGAAGCACAAGTCAACATTGAGTTTGTGAGCCAGGGGAATGAAACGTAAGCGGGCAGCTATAGTATATTTTCCAGTACATGGAATCACTATCTTCCCATATAATATGTTAATCAATGTTTAAACTGTTTCCGAAATTCACAATTCCCAAATAAAAAAAAAATAAATACACAATGTAACAAAAAAATAATGTGTCATTTTAGTTACCGAGTGATACGCAAAACAAACTGTTGTCACAATTTAATAGACAAATTCCAAGTGTAATTATTTCTAATAGTTCTTAAATAGTTAAAAACTGGTGTAGCTCTTAAAATATCTTTTCGCCTTACCCACTACAAAATAGTTACTTTCTATGCATGTATACCGGCCTGTATTGAGTCATTTAACAGGCAGGCGTACAAAAGTGTTTCCATTTACATAGTAAGTGCGGCAAGTAAACGGTTTCCATAACAACTTCTGTTTATTCATTTCTTTTTCATTTTTTTTAGCTAATTTCAAAAATCCATTAAAAATAGCAGTTAACAAATATTTACTTGTCGGTGTAACCTGTTTATTACATGTTTTCCAACCATTTTGACTTTTTAAAATTGAGGTGTTCTATGTGGTACCTTTTTATACGATAGGAGCTTGGATTAACACGATATAGTCTAATAATCACACCCTTTCCAGTACAGATGTTCCAATCGTCTAGACGCTAATGACCTAAGTTGTCGACGCGTCTATAATCTACAATAAATAAAATTAAACCCAATCGTCTAATGACAGAATTGTACTAGGAAAAAAAATGAACGCAGTTTTTACGAGAATAAAAAAAATAGTAAAAATGTTTCGAAAAGGGACAAATGAAACGTTTGAAAACATTTTAAAACTTAAGTTTTAGATTCACTGCAAAAATAGAAATTTCCCGTTCCACATTCATTCTTATCGACAATATTTTTATGTTATATAGTAAATTAGCATTGTAAATGATGACATTAACTATCCGAGTCATGAAATTTCACGAGTTTTCAAATATCTCAACTAACAATATTACAAGTTACAAATGTTCATGGAAATGAATTTATGATTAAGGGTTGGCATTTCCTTTCATAAATATTGTAAAATATAGACACTCGACAACAATATTACGATGTATTATCAGTATTATATAAAATAGGAAGTACTCGGATTTGCCCGTCACACAAAAACTCAACGTCCGCGACGGTGAACCCTGTCGTCATAAAATACACATGAAATTCGAATGAATGTAGCTTTTTTCAGTCCGTTACGTCATTCCCGATCATTCCCTTCCCGATTTATGTTTGACTAAATTAGTTCTACTCGGGTAAAGCCGGGTCGAGCAGCTAGTAATTCGTAATGGTAGCTTTAGAGTTTAGACGATACCTCTTTTCGTGCATCTTGATGCATGCACTCAAGTGCAGTGAAAGGCATGGCTGTCTGCATGCGTCATTTTTTAACGCACGAGACGTTTGACTGAGAGGCAAGACGACGCAAGTGTGTTCCGAACCGTCCGGGACTTTCTTGCATGTTTCATGCGCCTTGTATGTTGTTTTGTTTAGTAAAATGGAGTTGAATAATGAAAAGCTTATGAATGTATCGACAATTTTCATGTGCAACTAACTCTACGCGTGTAGATACTATGATGCATAACAAAAAGATATGCGTTTTTTATAATATATATATATATTATATTGTATGCACAAATGCATATAAAGGCGCGTGATTTTCAGCATGAAAAAGAGGCATTGTGTAAAGTCACCTTAATAGACTACGATACTTTTCAATAAAACTCAATATCATATTTTGTCAAAAAAAATTCAATATTCAATATAATTGCGTTTAAAAGCTCTCGATAGATTATAATTGAGCTATTGACACACAGTGACACAGCGTGACTTGCTCGAGAATAATAGAAAAATAATACATAATTGAATTGGCACACAGCATGACTTTCGAAGTAATAATGAATTGAAAAAACAGACAGATGTTCTTACCTTTTAGATAACATAACGTAAGTATAATTATTATTTTATCTTTCACTCATAAAGTGCAATAATTCACGACAAAACCATTCTATTAAGATTTTTATGTACATTATTTTTATAAACAAAGTAATTATGACGATATAGACACATAGACACAAACTGTAATTTTCTGGGTGCTTGAGCTATAAACTATGAAGTGACTATTATCTTTTAGTGGACTGAAGGTTCTTTTATTTTATAAAAAATCACGACCGTTATGAATCAACTTGAATTTTATTCTGTTTCTTAAAAATTAAAAATCTGTTTGTAGTATTTTTACAAGTTACGTAATAATAATTATAAAGTTATGCAAGCAAGTAGCATAAAATAAATTTGAAATATTATTTGCAGTGACCACCAAAATGTAACCTTTTATCTGATACCAATTAGTGAATACCATTTTTCATATAACAATAAAATACATTATCAATTCCTAGCCAAACTTTACAAATCAAAGAGCGTTTTAAAAAAACTGACAAATAGGTAAGTCTATTAACATTAACTATTACTTTCTATAATAACATAAAATCAAGTATTAATAAAAATAAACCAAGAAGTAGGTTCCTTTTATGACGTAAGCACCCACTATGAAGGGATTTTTCTAAATTCAACACAAAAGGGGGTCAAAAGGAGGTAAAATTTTGAAAGACAAAAAGAACCAAATAAAATAGTAGTAAAATTAATTGAAATGTACTCAAAACGGAAAAAATATAAGTTTATAATTTAGGTTCATAATTATAAAAGCGGGGGTTGTGACTAATAAACTAGCATAGCGTATACAACCCACGATTTTATAATTATGAACCTAAATTATAAAATATTATTTTTCCTTTTTATTTCAACAAAAGCTTGTCTCTAAAAAGTTTTTTTTTACTAATATTTTTGCCAGTAACTTCTTTCATACTTACAACGAACTGTTTTTCTTATAGTATGAAATTATTTTTAATTTCGGAATATTGAGGTTAATTAAAATTGATTTTTCTAGTGTCACTGTAATGTTACGTAATTCAATGGGTGTTCCTAACTGTAATGCTAACTTAAAAGCAATTATTTACATTTTTTTTAATATTAAATTGTTTATTTTATTCTTATTTCACTCGACATTGCTAGTTGTTAGTTAGGATAGAAAATATTAAAATGAAGTTTTCATCCTCTTAACAGAATGTATCATATGCACAATGCATTTCTTTCAATGAACGCTTATTATTTGAATGTTTTATTTGGGATAAATTGCAATAAATCTAGATATATGAACGAAACTGTGAACATGTCTTTCAGTTTTATTTAATAAATTCCATTTTTCGACGATATTTTAAAAAAAATGTGCAAAATAAATTTACAATCGAAACGTTATTACATCGCAAATGCTTCCATGAATTTCAAAGAAGGGCACTGCATATATACGTAATAACGTATGTATATGTACCCAAAAGCACTTAAATATAACGCAATAGTGGAGATACATACATTATATTGGCCGTAGTATAATGTGTTTCGTTGGCATACTGGGATTTAAATATGAAAAGGAAGTACTGGAAGTACTGATAATGCTTTCTTTGAGACCGAAATGTATATATCTATTTCTCTGAAATATGTACGTAACAACGTATATTCTATAATAGAAAAGCTTTTCAATTTGACCATGTCTGACTCTACGAGTATACAGTATAACTACCTCTTGTTCTGATATAGGTTGCAGCAGAATTGAAGCTAGTCAAAAACATTAATCTAGATTCCACATAAATAGGCCATAAAAAGGAGATAGCCAGTGATAGCTGCCATCTTCACGTTCTTTTCTAATCAAAGTCGGACGGTCTATTCTGTAGTTTTTCTGTGTAAAGTCTATATTAAACTCTTATATAGCTCTATAGTTTATAGGTAACTACGAACTGCGCGTAAATACAGACAGATATTTAGCGATCATCTCACAATCTTTTATTTTACATAACAATTAATAAATGCAAAATTATAGCGTAAGATTCGAATAGTTTTTTATACTTATTTGCTTTCAAAATGCAATTTTTTTAAAGCATATTTGCCGCTATTTAATACCCTTATAATAACGGCGATAACCAGTTTGATTTTGGTTTATTGTTGGATCGAATCAATAAATTATTGTGATGCATTCGAAAAAGTATTCTTATAAATAAAGAGGATAACAATATTATTTTTAATAATAGAAAATTACCAAAATAACAGACATTTGTATAATTAATAAAATATAATCATCAATACGATGTTTCGGCGATTTTGGTTATTTTCTATTATTAATTCAATTATACAGATTTACATCAATATTATTTTTATTTCCCACCGGCCATCTTTATCATAATAGAATCAGTCGGATTTTAATAGACCCTTACGTTTTGATACCCTTGGAATCATTTGATTCCATAATCTGATTGCTGTCTGAATGTATAGTAACTTTTTCCTCCTTCGATATCGTCAAAACAGAACAAAATACGGTAATGCGTTTTTGTTGAATTTGTTATCATTCAATTTAGAGCTGATTGGACTTTGAACAAAATGGTTCCAGTAATTGCTGCAATATTTGAAAAAAAAATCTTGTCAAGGTAGAAACGTTAACTGTATTTTATTTTTAAATATAATAATTAATTATTCAAAGTTTTTTCTTTTGTGGATTATTTTGTTTCTGCTTGTATACAAGTAGGTACACTTTATTGGAATGTGTACACACACACACACACACAAGTTTATATAATTTAATGTGAATTCGCACGTGTCAACACACAACAGAGACGACAAATCAAATTTGTATTCAAAATTCACGTATACATACTGTAGTCATAGCATTGATGACCGCGGGCAATTCTAAAATTATGAACGGAGTTGCAGTGGCGGTGCATAGTAATGTATACCAACAACTTGAGAATAGCCGAGCGTGTAGCAGTGTTGTTGTTTACATGGCGTTGCTATGGTTCCTCTATTACAAGTCCCCAGTTCCCGGGTTCTAGCCCGAGAGCTGTCAATTGGATTTTCAATTTATTATTAAAAAAAAATAAAGAATATTGAAAATATGAATTGGTGCTAGGCTCAAATAACCTTAGCTGTTGGTGGTCTTTAAAACACAATTTTATACCAACATACAAAACAGAAACGGGACCTCTGTAATTTCATCGACATTTAGTGAAGCTACATGGACTGCTTATGTACAAAAGCGTCTACAGACAGACGCGTTCAGCTCGCATAATGTCGCACAGCGCTGTTATTCCTTTACATGTATTGTCTGCGAGGTGAAGAGGGGGGGGTGTGTTTGTGCGACGGTTTTGTCTGCGGAGTGAAGAGGGGGGGTGGAGGCGGCGAGCGTCGCACAAACACCCCCTCTTCACCTCGCAGACAAAACCGTCTCCCGAACACCCCCCTCGCGAGAAACTCTGTCCCCGCAAGAATTGCACGGTCCTGATATTAAATTAATGTTCCTATGTGAAAGAATAATTTGTTAATTTTTCGACTGTAAATTTAAATTATATATAATTCGAATTATTTCCATAATCGGATATTACCGATTATTTAAAAAAATCGGATTATTGATTAATTTTAATTCGAATTATCCCATCACTACCGTATACCTGTGATAATATTAAAACAGAGTGCGTAACCGCAGTGAGCGCGGGTGGGGGGTTCGCAACATAACGCAATTCTATGATGCCCGACGAGCTTTGAGCCAGTGGAACTTAGGATTGCGTCGGGTGAGGATTACGAATGTGGTGTTATTCGAAAGCTAACGAACTACGCTACAATTATCAGCGTTTGTTTCGTAACTCATTCCACAATGAAACATCAGGGCCGAGTATTCATATCAAATGTACCCGATTTTTTTGAAAGTTTCTAATATTGTATATAACAGACGAAAAAAATTCTTGTCTGTTCTGCAGCACTCGGGAATGATGTTGATAAAACTTGATTTACACAGTTACACTTTTAATAATTACCTAAACAATGGGTATCTAAACTTAAGTCTTTTTCTTCAGCTATGCTTACATTAAGATACGCTTTCTGTCACAACCGACACAAACGCAAGCGAAGCCAATAAAGTTTTAGCAATACATTTTCCTGATTTGTGAAGTAGGTACCTATATATTTGACAACAAGCCTCTTATGTAAATGTTTTCTACGCCACTGTTTAAGAAAGGAGTTCAACGTGCATAATATATAGTATGAAGTATGCTTTGTTGTGGCACTCACAACTGTGAGTGGTCCCTCCTCCATGGGTCTCCGGTGACAACTGGTGTCCCCCGGCGGACCATGTACTATACACAAACACATAGATCGTTGCTTTGAGAAGTTCAAACCACTCTTTCTCAGCTTGCTTCCTCCTCCAGTCTAAGTTACTTGAAAACGGAATGTGTTTGAGAATAACGTAAGATTTCGTTCAAATGGTATTCCATTACACGTGTATTATATAACCACGCAACATTGTGTGAGTTAAAGAAGTTCTATATACGGGGTTTAGAAAGAAAAACGCCGTTGAATTTACTTACATAAATGAAAACATTTTCATTTGTCATCTATACTCTAGAATTGTGTTGCAAACCTTTTTGAATCGTATTTGACCAATTGCACATAAAAACTAGTTTGTATTCGATTTATTGAACTTTAACAGAGCAATAATTCTAATAGGTAACATGTAAAAATAATAAAAAACTTTACAAAAAAAAAACCTCCTTCAAAAAGCTACTAAAAAGAGGAAAATAATGAAATTTTGAGGTCTGCGCCAATTTAATAAAATATTAAGACGATTAAAAAGTATAGTATAGTGATTAATATCTTCTTTTCAACCAACTTCATATTTTATTAAATTAGCACAGACCTCAAAATGTCATTATTTTCCTCTTTTTAGTGGTTTTTTGAAGGAGGTTTTTTTTTTATTAAAAAGTTTTTTATTTTTTACTTTTTAGTGTCAAAAAGTGACATTTACCTTAAAGGAATCACACGCCGTTACTCACTTTTATTAAAATCAGCCGAAGTACTGAACCGATTTTGATGAAATTTCTATGGGACCAATCTGAAAGTATATCCTTTCATATAAAAAAAATTCCAAATCGGTTTATAAATGACGGACTTCTGAGGTAACAAACATAAAAAAAAAATACAACCGAATTGAGAACCACCTCTTTTTTTTGAAGTCGGTTAAAAATTCAACGGGATCATTCAAGTTAGCCGGGGCTGTTTCTAATGACATAATAAAAAATGACGTTTACAGGCTCATTGCGTAAAGCTACTAAAAAGAAAGGTAAGAACTGACAAATGTTAAATATTAAATAAAAGTGTTCCTTTAATTATTTTGAGTTATTTAAAAAATTGTGTATGAATATGTTATATGTCCATGAGATCAAGTTTCGCAAACTATTAAAATAAATGCCTTTTATGTTAGCATTACTATTAGGAACAAACATCGAATGACGTAATGTTATAATGCAATACTATAAGAAAAATTCATTGACAGGTTTAAAATAAATTTTTCTAGCAATGAATTGTAAGGTCTTTGATGTAAAGCCTTCGATGGGTGTTCCTAACAGAAATGCTAACATAAAAGCATTTTTCCAAGTCTTCATAATTTCCGAGCTTGTAGGCCGTGGTCCGGTGGTTAGGTAGAAATACCACCGGACCACGGCCTACAAGCCCGGAAACCATGAAGACTTGGAACAATGCCGGCCGTGAAAGCTTGCACACTTGGATAAAAGCATTTATTTGTATAAATATTCAATTTTCAAACTATACGGTAATTTTTAGTATTATGTAAACTAATAATTTCAAAAATATTATTAGATATATCTATCTTAGTTCCTCACACAAAAAACGTACCATAGCTGCTGTCTAGATTTTTAAGAAAGGACAGTCTTTGGAGGAAGCTGTCGTAGATTCGAATCCCATCTCGCTCATGGATAGTTTGTTTTGTCATTTAGTTTTAAGTGGTATGTTTTTTGATGTAATTAAGACGTTAATGACCTAAGTTATCTACGCGTTTATATTCAACAATAAATTGTAATAGTTTTGGTTTTTTATATAGGTTCTTTAACATATAATTTAGAAAATAAATAACTTTATCGATTTATTCATTATTTTATTTATTTGATCTTATATACAATTTATTAACTATAATTTATTACTTCAACGGACAGAGTAACGTCCTTCTCACATCTATCCTTCTGTCTCCCGTATGACCAAATTCATTGTTATTTATACCAGTATATTTGATTAGCTTTGCGTTCTTTAGCTAGCACAGATCTAAGTACCTTATTGTTCATTGCCCTCGCTGACTTTGCAGTAGCAATGAACTCAGTAATATTCCCTAGTGTGCAAAATCTATATACATTAATTATTGTGCAATACTTACATACTACAAAATAAAAAAATAAATAGTTTTTTAAGCAAGGCCTGATCCATGTACGTATTGTACAATGTATACATACTTAACTAATAAAATCGTTCAAAAAAATTATTTGAACATAGGCTATAAGAGATTTTCAGTAGCCGTGTGTATCATCCATAAATTATCATATAAACAGTAAAATGTTTCATGTCTCTTGTGGTTTTGTTTCCAGTAATACTTCTGTAACAGTACATCAGCGAAATTGTAACAAATCAGCAGCGTTATCAACACAAGGCATAAAGGTAATAAACCACACCAAACAAGGTGCAAACAGAAGTTCAACTTCCATTTGAAAACACATCAACAGTGACGTGCAATAATTTGATTAATAATTTATTTTTCAATTGAAATATCGTGTAACAAAAACTAAATATAAAATAGGGATACCTACCTTAAATTTTTTAGTAAAAATTGACCATCTATTATAGTTTTTATTTAAAATCTATTTATTAGCTTGTTTGCTGTGGAATAAAAACCATGCTTGAATAATGATGGACAGCAATAAAATTTATGATTTTTCATTGTGCCTTATGCAGTTAAAAATAGGTTTCTTGCTTATTTCTAGTAGAAATCCCATTAATATTTTTAATTTCTTGTAATTAAAAAAATGTAGGGCTTCAGAATGGCCGAGCGTGTAGCAATGCAGTTGTTTACATGGCACACACTCATTTTTTGTGTTGCAAATAATTATGTCGGCGCACCGGTCTCGTCTCCAATCCTTCCGTGAGCTTGATTATCACGCAAATTGTACTGGTAAAAGTGTGAATTGGATTTTCAATTTATTATTAAAAAAATAATAATGAATTGAAAATATGAATTGGTGCTAGGCCCAAATAACGTTAGCTGTTGGTGGTCTTTAAAAAAAAAAGTTAGGTATCTACATAATTTTTCACTAACAGAAGAATAATGCTTCTGTTAATAAGAAAATATATCATACTACCATGGTTACTGTGAATTTTATTTCCAAAAAATTAGCAGCGCTAAAAGTTTTTGTGATGCTAATCAGGCACAGCTAGTCTGACGTCCGCCAAACCGAATTTACTGTGACGCTTAGGACATACTCTGGAAAAAGACAAATCCAACGACACCTCATTTGTTGAAATCGGTTCAGTAGTTTAGGCTGTACGAGGTAACAAATTATCAACTGCGTATTTGCGAGCCATATACGAGTGCTGAAAACATCGCGGCTGACGCATCAAGATTTAGCACACGCGTTGCACACTATGCTTTATTCAACACATGCATGGTTTTAAAGCTTTATTGAATTAATGTCAAACACCGTAGATTCACTGACAGCACCACATCTCATTCTAAAAACATTGGCCTCGATACAATATTTATTTACTTCATTAAATCATAATATAGTAACCATATTTCATTATAGCATTAAAAAGAGTTACATATAATAGTTTATTATGTAACGGGTTTTTCAGGTGTTTTTCATTATAGCATCGAAAAGCGTTTCGTAATGGATCATGACGTCACCAGTCAATAAACGACCATCCGCTTTACAGATACGAAAAAGCGTGCATGTCCCATGATTTGAATAAAAATTATTATACAAATGAAGATGGCATATTATTAATGTAATTATGCATACCTAATATTATAAATGTATTTACGATTATTTATAATGTTCATCGCACGCTACTGAGTGTGAACATACAATACACAGAAGTCGACAATATTAATCATCATTATTTGCTGTTGGCACGCACAGAAACCGTCAAACGAAATGAGAAATCGAAAAGTGAATGATTTCGTTGATTTTATGTTTGTGAGCGTATAATTGGAAAAAAAAGTTTTGTGCTAAAAATTAAATTTGTTTGAAAAAGAATAAAATGAAAAGAGAAACAATTATTAGAGTTCTGTGCAAACAAGAAAATATTGCGGTTGTTTAAAAGAGGCGAATTAATTAGTAAAAATAAATTAGATATCAAAAAAAAAATACAAAAAAAATCATAAAGTATTTTATAACGCTTTCGTAAAATTCAATTTCAATCAATTAAAAAATTATCGTCGTACAAAATGTAGTAATATAAAGACACAATAAGTTTATTAAGTATAATATACATTAATTTTGAAAAAGGTCACGAGTTTGTAGGCAATAAATTGTATTTTTTGTGATCAACGTTTCGATTCTAATAGGCCTCATGATCTGTGAACAACAATTAAATCAATACAAATAAATAAAAATGTAGGTACAGTTTGTTTGTTATGAGATTAACCGATTTTGATTGGGTTTTTACTAGTGTTTGCATATACAGGGTGTTTCATAATATATGCGCAAGACTTCAGGATGTGATAGCTCGTCCAAAAATATGAAAAAAAGTTATTTTTACCTTACCCTCTAAAATGCACCATTTTAGAGATACAGGGTGTTCAAATTAAAAAAAATTTCGTTTTCTGCGAATATCTCCGGAACCGTTTATCGGGCTTTTGTAAGCATTTTCTACTCATAATAAGCTATGTTTTGTGCGGAAATTTTTTTTTTAAGTCATAAATGGTGAAGGTTTTGAAGGGGTAGTGGGTGTTTTTCTCCCCAACTTCTACGCTACTGGAAAAAGTACGTTTTTGAGACACCCATTTAAACTGCCAATGTTTTCTACACAAAAAAGGTACTCTTGGTCATAAGCTCTAAAGTCGATCGTTTTCGAGAAAAATCAACTTTTATGTTGAAAAACATGGTCAATTTTTTTAAATAAAATTTTTTTCTTACTAATTAAACAAAATTTATTTAAACGTTAGAACAAGTAACAAAACCAAACGTTAACTTCATAATTGCAAAATTAAAAAAAAAAGAAAAAATGATACAAAAGTTGTCTTTTCAAAATTCCCCAAACACCCTGTACCTCTAAAATGGTGCATTTTAAAGGGTAAGTTAATAGAAACTTTTTTTCATATTTTTGGACGAGCTATCACATCCTGAAGTCCTGCGCATATATTGTGAAACACCCTGTATACAGAGAGCAGTATCCAGAAAACATTAATGCGAAAACGCTGATGACCTCTGTTGCCGAACAAAACCGCAAATACAGTCGTATATAAGCAGTTCTATTCTATTATCAAAGCACCACTAACTAAACAGGTATTCGTTTTAAAAATATTCCTTAATTTTGAATTTTTCTCTGTCAAATCCTAATAACACATTGTTTTTTTTTCAAAGTGCCTCAATATCAAAAAAACTCGGGTCGCAGTGCCAAAACCCTGCCGACAATATAGTGTATTTGCTAATACTGGCATTGTGGCTTTATTATGTGAACTTAAATTTGTTTTTGGACAAAATAAAAAATTTAACCCCTTAATACATCCCTTAAAATAATATTTTTTTTCTTAATTTCAATATTTTTATCAATGCAACCACGGTACCAAATTAAATACACCCTTCAGTAAGTAAAGCACTATCCCCAAACTAGTGTTTTCATAAAATTTGTAAGTCCGGTCCTGTCGGGCCGATTTTATTAAAATTTTAGCAGTACATTTTAATCGTTACTAAAGGGTTAAACTTCATTTTTGAAACGATTCTGAGAATTTTTTCGGCGTTTTTGGGCCCAAAAACATTTTTCAACCCCTAAAAACCACCCTTAAAATGGTCCGATTGGGTCCATTTTAAATAGGCTTCGTGCGGTGATGGATTTCAACGTGCCTACCAAATTTCGTCAAAATCAATTAACTCTTTCGAAAGTTATAGCCCGCACATATATATATATATATATGTATATATATATATATATATAAATATATATATATATATACATATATAAACAGACTTTTCCAAAAATGGTGCCAAAGTGTTCAGGAGGTTATGAAACGTCGAGAAATTTTGTTCCGACCCCTAGGTCCCGCCATCCGACCGACGCCAATAGTGTATGTGCCATATGGCAAATACATTAAAAAGGTTTGTGTAAGATTTTCCAGTTTTTTCTATAATATTCTTTACTGAATCAAAAATTTCATACTGTGTTAAAAGTAAATTTATTAAGGAAACATATTCCATGACTCGCAAAAATATGCACAAGTATGTTAGTTAAAGTTAAAAAAAGATTGTGTAGCGAGATAAGGGGTAAAAAAAGTAATCTTAAATTTTATGAGGTGGAGAGAGATACGTAGGGGAGACGTATACTCGTAATAATATACATGCATGGCATCAATTACACACTAGCAAGACTTAGGGATTCTGTGTGAGCAAAAGTTGGTAATAGTAGTAGTAGTGTGTGTGTGTTTGTGTTTGTGTTGGGTACTGTTGGTAGTACTGAGTTGTGTAACACTAACAGGGCAGGAAGCCAGCAATGTACGCGGCTATTTCCACAACAGTCGGTTACGCAGAAATACTGCCACAGAACGGACTACGATTGCGTACCATCCCCGTCTTCCCTAAAGTTGTCCATCTCCGGTACTAAAGACGCGTATACATTATTCCTGAACTATATGTAGGCATATTCGAATTCTAGTAATCTAATTTTTCATTTTAACAATTAAGGTTTTACCTGCAGCTTCGCTCGCGCTAATATTGATACATTACCTCCAAACGGAAGCCTATTATTAAGCCTACAATGTCTGTCCGTCCGTCTCTATCTCACAAACGGTAAGAGGTAGCCAGTTGAAATTTTCACAAATTGTTGTGACATGAATCCTGGCAAATAATAATTTAGAATTAAATAATCTTTCAATTTTAATAAATTAATGTTTTTTATTTTACTACAAAACTGACTCCAGCCGGACTTCTATACTGTACTATAGAGCATGTAACATCATCGCTCGACTGGCTCAGTTGGTAGATCGTTCGACTGAAGATCTAATGACCGCTGGTTCGATCCCCGCTTTTGATCGCAATATTTTGTTTTTTTTTTATTCAACAAATATTCTGTTAATACATTTTTTTTACTAGAAGAACCAATTTAATTAAATTTGATAGGAAACATTTCTAAACACCAAAAAGATCAAAATAAAATATAAGTTAAAAAAGTAAAAACAGGCTTGAATAAATAAGTAAATCTATTGATTTTTTACCCCTTCCTAACTCTTTATTTTTATTATTGTACGGAACCCGCAGTGCGCGAGCCTGACTCGCACTTGGCCGTTTTTTTTTTTTTGCTATTTCTCAGCACTTTTTAGCAGGATCGCGATGATATAATGTAGTATTTCCGATATCAAAGACCTGTACCATATCAGGCTATTTTAAACCTTCAGTAGATATTTTTTTATCAAAGTGTCGCACTTACATTCCAGACAAAGTTAAAATTTTATTTATCCGATCCAATAGGTGTTTGTTTCCCGAAAAGATTTTACTGACGTTTCCGATCAAATTGAGTTGATTCAGTGCGCGCGCTGCTTTAGAGAATTATAAAATTTGTTACCCACCAAAAACATACATGTAAAAAACAAGCCAAGTTCAAGTCAGGACTGTGTTATTATACAAAAAAAATTACTGAAATGTAGAAATTTAGTCAAGTTACTTGCCTACGCGTTATTAACAGTAAATTGATAAATTTTCAGATAAAACAAGTTTTCATTGAAGAACTGAACAATACTGATATCCTTGAAAACTTGCCAAGTTTGATCCGGAAATTTATCAATTTACTGCTAATAACGTGTAGGCAAGGAACTTGGCAAAATTTCTACATTTCAGTTATTTTTTACATAATAGCACAGTTCTGACCTGTTTTTTTTACATGTATGTTTTTGGTAGGATTTCATAACTTTTTGTTCAGTTATATATTAGTAAATAATCCCACTATCCCATGCCATCCCACTAGTATATACACCGACTCTACATACAACGTACACCGACTGCCTGTACTCCGTAACTTTCCAAACAAAGTAGAACTCGCTATTTCTTGTCAGAATCCACCATGTTGGATTTTTATTTATTTATTATTTTTCTTGTAATTATCACCTTAAACGCTATCTATGTTCCAAATTTCAAAGCTCCAGCTCGATTGGAAGTACCCTAGATTTTATTTCGTGTCAGAATCCGCCATGTTAGATTTTTAGTGGATTTTCGTTTATTTTCGATTTTTCTCGTAATTATCACCTTAAACACTATCTATGTTCCAAATTTCAAAGCTTTAACTTGATTAGAAATAGCCTAGATTTTATTTCGTATCAGAATCCACCATGTTGGATTTTTAATCCGCCATGTTAGATTTTCATTAATTGTCGATTTTTCTCGTAATTATTACCTTAAACACTATCTATGTTCCAAATTTCCATTCTCTAACTCGTTTGGAAGTACCCTAGATTTTTGATGATCTATCAATCAGTCAGTCAGTGAATGCCAAAAATTGCGATTTTGGACATTCGTATCTTGGAAACCATTCCACCTAGACGTATGAAATTTGGAATACTGCTTCTTTTTGGTAACCTTAACCCCTCTGAAAAAATTCAGTTCTGTAACGCAAGTAGCCTCAGAGGCGAAAAGGGCTCGAAATGCTTCGTGTAAATATTGCACAGTGCGCGCTCGGCTTTACTTGTTACGAGAACTTGGCCGTCGGAATCCGTGCTCTTAGATTTTATTAAATATGGAAATTATCCAATGTAATCAACTATAACAAGACGTAAATAAATTATATAGACGTGTTCCTTCCAACAATTCCAGAATTCGTTTACAAATCTCATCTATCTATTTTGGACAGGATGTAGATTTCAAGTGCAATCAGCAATGTGAACTATTCATTAGTATTATCGTACATACAAACACAAAACACAACATCCAATGCAGTATCCGGACGCGCATTGTTATGGCCTGTGTGTAACATTGTGCAGCAGTGGTTTTAAACTTACAACGTTGCAGTACTGCTTTTGCGGATCTCCTATTTTGATATGCTGGTACCTAAATATCCCTATATAAACGTGCCCATAACATATTAATAGCTTAACGGCTGTGTAAAAATTATGATTCAATAAACTGATGACTAATCTATAATAAACGACTTTTTATTAAATCATTGGAATGAGCTAAGTCAAACTTAAACAAACCGTGAGGGGGGTCGTTTATTAGAACTAAAGTTACTTTTAATTGTGACTCACGAGTGCGACCATTGAGGTCCACACGACGAACTTCCCAGTTTGATGAATATTGAATTTAATCATTAAAACATAATTATTATTTATTTTTAACAATAAATTAAAAAAACGGCTAGACCGTTTATGTCGGATCACAGTGACGTTAACATGCTTTGATAGACACCTCAACGAAGTTGATAGCATTTTTTTGGACGAGATTTCATATAAAATCTACTTTTTATTGAAACAAAAAAAAAACGGCTTGATCGATTTTGATAAAATTTCTTTCGGGTCTTGTTGATGTTAATATGCTTCTATTTGCACCCTAACAAAGTCAATATCATTTCTAATTCGCGAGATATTGTGTAAAATCTTTTTTTGAGTCTATTTGGTTAAGAAAAAAGAACGGCTGAACCGATTTTGAAAAAAAAATTTCACATCATATTTACGTTAAAACGCGTCGATTGGCATCCTAACGTAGTCGATATCATTTTTCGTTCTCGAGAATTCGTCTTAGAAAGAAATGACCACATATACGTACGTACGTACACACATATACACACACAGACATCTTTTTAAAAATGGTGTAAAAATAGTGTAGTGACCTTGAAACATAAAAATTTGTTATACATTTTGATTTCGTTTTTCGGCCCCATTACAATAACTTCCAATGGGAAGTTAATAATGCTGTTGGATTTTCTGTTTAGCACTTAAAACGCCTTCACGATACATTTTTGAAGTTGGCTAAATAAATATGCTTCCTTTAAAGAAACTGACGTCATATAATATTTGCAGAGAAACGCGCTTGGCGCCTAAGTAGTAAGCAGGTATTAAAATTTAATGCCTCCTCCACACAATCGACCATGATGGACAATCACAGAATAGGCCATGATTGTCACAATCATTGCGCATCTATCCACACAATCGTGCCATTAATTGTAAATTGTCATCTGTCAAAATGGATACAACCATACCGTAAACAAATATGAACTGAGTGATCGACGAACGTGTGGAAACGCGCGCAATCATGGCCAAAAAAAATCCATACAGAGGCGATCACGCTCCACCATGGGCAATCATGGATAATTACAGGCGATTACTCCCTCCACACAATCGTGATGGCCTGTAATCGCCCATCATGGCCGATTGTGTGGAGGCACCATAAAAATTTGTATCTCCGTAAATGCTTAACGTGTATTGAAATGAAATAAACGCCATTGTATTTGTGGTAATGATTTCTAATATTTTATTTTTACAGCCTTATTGAAACACAAAATAATTATATATTTAAATATTCTGAAGAAAAATTACGGAATCGGACTTTTGGTTAAAAGGAGGAAAACATTTAAGTTTACAAGAGTCGATGACTCACCTGAATTTCCAACTTAAAAATCTTAAGTTAGCTTCATACCTACAAAACTACTAGAAACCTTAAGAAATGAAATGTAATTAAAATGTTTCAAACCACTGCCTTAGAGTATACATACGTACATATACGTACAATGCGCTATCATTTTAAAACTTAACAAAACAAAGAATCCTTTGCAATGGTCAATTGTTTGTACGGTACTAGATCTACGTATATTATATTGTGCAAAACACGCTTGTGTTGGTAAGTCTAGCAGTAACTGTACGTATACAGAGTACAACTACAAGCTCAAAGATAAAAGAAAACGTGAATGAAATAATAAAACAACAGATTGTATACACAGACGATAATTCGATACCCGAATGAACTCGTACACAAAGTCCCATCAATAAATTACAGTAAATGTCTCAATTTCACATAGGGAATTGTGTTTTGCTTTTGCTATAATTTGTTGCACTGGTTTCACTTCAGTAAATATTTACAAATGCCAAATAGTAATAATGATGTAGAATTTAATTTTTTTTTTAAGTATCTAGTTTTAGAGTCCATACTCCATAGACAATGAAATAGACGAGAGTACTGTAATCAAAAAATCGGTTAGAATAAAAAAATATTTGTTTTTTTAACTGAACCAACTTTAAAATAATACCTCTAAAAGGATGCAAAAATGATGTTTCCTTTCGTTTTATAATCACCTTCCCTAGCTGTATTCTATAAGTGGTTTATTTGCACCGAGCAAATTGAACGTTGGTAGGGAATGTGATTGTTAAACGAAGGAAAAATCGTTTTTTAGTGTATTTGCCATAATATGGCACATACACTATTGGCGTCGGTCGGATGGCGGGACCTAGGGGTCGGACCAAAATTTCTCGACGTTTCATAGCCTCCTGAACACTTTGGCACCATTTTTAGAAATGTCTATATATATATATTTTATATATATATATATATATATATATATATATATGTGTGTGTGTGTGTGTGTGTGTGTGTGTGTGCGGGCAATAACTTTCGAAAAAGTTAATTGATTTTGACGAAATTTGGTAGGCACGTTGAAATCTATCACCGCACGAAGCCTATTTAAAATGGGACCAATCGGACCATTTTAAGGGTGGTTTTTAGGGGTTGAAAAATGTTTTTGGGCCCAAAAATGCTGAAAAAATTCTCAGAATCGTTTCAAAATTGAAATTTAACCCTTTAGTAACAATTAGAATGTGCTGCTAAAATTTTAATAAAATCGGCCCGACAGGACCGGACTTACAAATTTTATGAAAACACTAGTTTGCGGATAGTGCTTTACTTACTGAAGGGTATATTTAATTTGGTACCGAGGTTGCATTGATAAAAATATTGAAATTAAGAAAAAAAATATTATTTTAAGAGATGTATTAAGGGGTTAAATTTTTTATTTTGTTCAAAAACAAACTTAAGTTCACATAATAAAGCCACAATGCCAAGTATTAGCAAATACACTATATTGTCGGCAGGGTTTTGGCACTGCGACCCGAGTTTTTTTTTATTCTATTTAGAAGCGTTTTAAAGTCAGATCAATATTTAAAACTATTTTTATTTTTCACTTTTTAATGTTCTTGTATTTTATTTTATTTTATTTTTGAAGTTGCTTTCCATAACGAAAGTTGTGAATGACAATAATATGTTGAACAAAAATCATTCATCAACGGGTGTACTTTGAATGTAAATTAAACTCTAAACGGTAGGTACTATTTATTTTGAATAAGAAATTCGTTATCCTATGCACCTACTGCACTGGCCTTATAACGTTTTAAGCTGGTTACACTTTTTTACACTAGGTTGCACTAGTGTAAACATTCACCAAGAACCGTGTAGAGAGCAGTGCTACAGCGTATCGTGTTTGGCTGGGCGTCGGTGAGATGCTAGTGTGACCTTCAGTGTTACACTTTTACCACCGTCGCAGGGAGGTCGTGTAATAAAGTGCAACATGACAATAGTAATGCCAAAGTAATGGTCTACACGAAGAGCGTGTACACTACTCAACACTGACATGGTGCTAGTCTTACACTTGTGCAAAACTACGCGCCACTAGTGTCAAAAAATGATAGAAAAAATCATAGATGATAGATTACAAACCCCACAGTAATATTGTAGAATAAAATTGTAATGGTGGAGGAGCGGTACCCGTTTCTTCCACCATAACCACGCTTATTTAGTGTAGACAAACGGGTCGTCCGGATAATGTGATAAGGTTTTTCGTTATAGAATCATAAATAACATTGAAAAAGTCTCATCCAAAATAGGTTCAGTAGTTCCTGATATAATTACAGTCATTCATATTTAAATACTCACATGCAAACGAATACAGCACATAATATAACACGGCGAATTGAATTACCTTTTTTATGTCGGTTAAGAAGTCGTTAATAAACCTGAGTGACGACCTTAACAGAGTACAAAGAACTGACAACCAAATCAAAATTAAGTAATTATTCCCAATTTCGTTTCCTTTAATTGAAAAAAAGAAATTGTAAAATTAATATTTGCATTAAATAAACAAACATTCAAGACAAAAAAAAACAAGTTGGAAATATATGCAGCTTTGATTTCAAAAACCATAAAAAGAAGTTTCTAAAAAATACTTATTTATATTTAAGTAAATATTTGCTTCTGGAAATAAGATTGCAGTAGTAAGAGACTTATTTTTTTTTTGTAAATGCAAACATTCACATTTACTGTAAATATTTAAAATCAAAAGGATTTTTTAAAAGAAGTTACTACGCATACAGTTTATGTAAATGCATAAAATAAAGCTATGAAAGAGGAGAAATCATCTTCTAAGACAGTAATTCTCAATCTTTAAATCCTTTACTCAGTTCAGAATAATTGGCGTGTCGATTAATTACATACAGGGTGCTGAACTTCTAATGTGTAAATAGGGATTTAACATGTAAAATAATAATTAATATGCAATTTCCTGCTCTTCTGATTTTTAGGTCGAAATTATTCTTGATAAAAAATTGTTCATGCTCTATAAAAGCTAAAAGAAGATAATAGGTTATTTGCCAGTGATCAAAATAAAATATAAATCTTTGTTATAATGAAAGTTTATGCTCTAAAAAGTTGTTAGAATTTTTATTTTTATTAATTAAGTTTCGTAAACATATTTAAATAAATAAATAAAATCATGATTTTTAATCTATGTGTCACGTGACTTCAAACACCGTGTGAGAACGTGTGACGTCAATTTTAAGTAAAAAATGAATGTATCCATAGCAACGGAGCTTAGATTGTTTACATCATGTTCACATAGGTACAAAACGATATTTTTCAACACTCTGTTTCTGATATAATTAGCAGCGAGTTAGTAGATATAAACGTACATTCATAAAAATATGACGTCATAGGTTCTTAGAGCGGGTGGGGTTATCAAAAATATTTCAAAAATTATTTTTGAGCTAATTTGAAATCAGAATGAAGTGATTTAGGTGTCATTTTGTTCAGAATTTACTGCTTTATTAATATAACACAAAAAAAATTTTAGTCAAATACCCTATTAGAATCGTTATAGATCTTCTTGTATACAGCGTGATATGAAAGTTTGATTTGATCTTAGAACAAAATATTTGAAAAATTCAACAGGGAGAGTCGGCAGGGATGCCACAATTATATATTCTAAAAATAAACAATTCTATTTCTCTGGAATTAGATTGAATTTAATTTGAGGGAACAATAATAATTGTTCTGAACATAATAATTCTGGTTAACTTGTTATTAATCTTATTGATCAAAAATCTGACTCAAGCTATTTTACTTTATATTCTGATTATATTAGTTGACGATGTACCTACATACTTTGAATAAATGCATTTTTAAATCGATGACGAGAGATAAAAACAGACTGTGAAGTGCACTTTTTCAAAACAGCCTAGTTGCACAAAGAAGAAGCGTGCGCAGTGGATAAATGAATAAAAAGAGTGAACAGTGTAAATATGGCTATAAAGGATCTTGTTGTGGGTAAGATAGCGCGAATCTAGGGATCAATTCTACTAAATTCTACTAAAGTCAAAGTTAGAAATATACACCGTGTCTCGAAATGTGAATACGAAATACGCACAAATAGGGTAGTTGCCTTGAATTTTTTTAGCACATTTTTGCCATAAAGAGCGAAAATATAGGTCAATTTGAACACAACTCTAAAATATGAGAAACATTGAATGATTCGTTGAAGTGTAATAATTTACTGAAATATAAATAAGTAAATTTCAAAACAAATCATGTGTATGTACAAAACAAAATTTTTCAACAAACTTTTTCTTGGTTTTAAGATAAATTAGTAGATACACGTACGTCTTCGATAATTAAATGAGTATAACGTCACGATTTGGTTACCTGCGGTCAAAAATGCTTTTTAGAAGGCGAGACTAATGGCCGGTTTATCGTACATTTTAATCACGATGTTTTTTTAATCACACTATTAAAATTTGATTGCTACATGTTCATTGGTTCCTGCGTTTAGTTACCATAGCTACAGTGTGATTAAATAAACACCGTGATTAAAATGAACGATAAATCGGACATTAATATTTCAAAATCTATTTTTTAGCTTATTAGAAATGATTTACTCATTTTGTTCAGAATTAATTTGTTCAGTATTAATATAAAACAAAAAAAATCGATGTAAATACCTTTTTATTAACGTGGAATCCACAAGAGATGAGTTTTTTCAATAAATTATTCCAATTCAGAAAGCATTGTGCTGTAAAGAAGCTTTACATATTTACGAAACATGTAACGTGTGACGCTATTTGGCGACAACTTCATAACTGTGAATGTTATGTGTAAATCTTACCCTAGTATACTGACATTGTCAAGTTTGGTAGAATATTCATATTTATACGAAAAATACAGCTATTTTTTACGATTTAGTGCCTTTTTTTCAATTTTTATCAATGGCTGGAGATAAACATGCTATTGAAAGAAAATGTTCGCCTCGTAAATGTATATGTTTTCCATATGCGTTTGTGATATGGGCTTATTAAATTTTGGGGGATGGGAGAGAGTTTCATGGTTTACGTCAAATTCGACTTACATAAATGGTGCTGGAACAGTCCGATTATGTACCTAAATCGAAAACTGTATGTATTTATTAGAATAAGTTCTGAGTTGAGTACGATATTATGTCAGAGTTGGGAAGAGGGAGGACGAATTCTTGTTGCGTGTACAGAAAACATCAATCGCGCGGTCAAAGAGTGCCATTAACGTAGGAAACATGCCTGACGCAACAACGTTGGCGCACTCTGTTGTTAGCCCAACCCTACCCTACATAACTGTTTAACTACCACACTCCATATATACCCACCATTACCTCATACCGACGCCCTTTACTACCAACTGTCTTGTAATTTGTGCTGCTCTGGAAAATTTCATTTCACAGATTAAATTGATTACGGTTTGTACGCGATAATACGGAGCTTGCATATAAACATATTTTTTACGTTAGTCTCTATGTATATATCTACGGGCAGTTAAAACCGTAATCACATTTTAAAAATAAGCTGTTATGTGTTTCATGTAGATGTTATTACATTTTTAATGGTAATAATGGTGAAAATAAACTTTTCTTTGACGAAATTAGGTCACCTTAGTTGTTAAAATAAATGCTTTGATAAATACAGTATTTTAAAGTAGAAATTGTATTTTTTTTATTGTATAAAAGAGAGTAAAAAATAGGTAGGTATCTCTATTTTGTTTTTATAGAAAACCGTGTTTACAGGCGGCACTATTAGATTGTGATTGTCAGATTGTTTTGTTATAAAAAATAATTTGCATGTTTAATATCTGATAAATTTTTTTTGAACTGATCAAACGGCAATAAATAATTATAAATACTTTATACAACCCGGGACTAACAATGAAACAGTATAGTTTAAAATAAATACACAAACACTAAAAAAATTCTACACATTTATTATTATTCTAAATGATGGTTTCGGGTTTTTAGCATATCATCCCGAAACGATCGTTTAGAATAATAATAAATGTGTAGAATTTTTCATGTTTATGTGAATTTATTGTATTCAATCATGTTCAATCATGACAAATTTTTATAAATAAAAAATTTCAGATCTCTAATAAATATAAGTGCAATACCACATCTGAAAGGGGCTAATAAATATTATGTATTGTGTTGAAAAAAGGCAAGTATAACAAATTTTAATAAATATATAATACGTTTTATTTCGAATGTGTTGTGTATCTATGTCCACTGTCCACTAGATGGCAGTGGGAACTTAATATGAACAGACTGTGAGAACGTAATGCCGTCAGATAATATTCGATGTTGTAAATTATTATTCTTAATTGATAGTTATTTTCTTAATAAATATTTTATAGTCAAATCAATAAATGTGTTTATTACATGTGGTATTGCACTTATGTTTTTAGCAATCAAATTTTTTTCATTTATAAAGATAAAATAAAACAGAATGGAGTAAGTTTAGCTGTCAAAAGTAATAATAATATTAGTTATAATAGCATTAGAGCTAAAATAATCATAATTTAACATTTGCAACTACTATTTCTGCCTGTATTTCTACAATATTATTAACTACCCAACAACTATTATGCAACATTTTTTAAATAACTTCATTTATTTATTCACAACGTGAGTGTGATTTAACGCTTATTTTGTCCATAGCGTACGCTGCAGTCGATTTGGTTGTCCCCACCACGTAGCGAATAACAGCTGGCCCGCGTTAACTACCGGAATAACTAATGAACCTAACCTATATTCCAACTGATAAAATTTCTCATGCTTTAGTGAAAGTTGCATCAAAATCGGTCCACCAGTCCTCAGGTTTATCATGTGAATATACATGCATTACTATACAATATACATTCGCTACAATTTTAAGTAGAGATATAATAGGCTAAACAAAAGTGAAACTTATAGAGCATGCGTGTATGTATTTTATTTACACTTGTTAATGTATAATATTACAGTATAACCCGCATTTAGTATATATGGCGTGTGAAAATATACATTTATTATGATTTATAGTGTTTATGAAATATATCTGAACAACAAATAATTCATTGAGTAATAAATTAGTACATATTCATTATTCAATTTCTGAAAGATTTATGTCGATAACTATATTTTATGGCTTCATTAGAGCAAATTATTTTAGATTGATACTTATTCAAAATTTGGACACTATTAGAAAATTAATACAGAGCTGCTCATTATAATTATATAGCACATAAAATACGTGATATTAACTGAAAAATCAAGTTAACGCTACTGCTACATCTTTGAGATCAGTAGAAGATAAATTATTATTGATGATCTAATCAAAAATGCAACTACTTAATATTATACAAAAAAATGTAATTAAAAGTGCTTTATTGACGTTTTCATTTCTTGTCCAATAATAACTATGCATAATTCATTATTATTATCAAAAAACTCGGGTCGCAGTGCCAAACCCTGCCGACAATATAGTGTATTTGCTAATACAGGCCTTGTGGCTTTAATACGTGAACTTAGGTTTGTTTTTGGACAAAATAAAAAATTTAACCCCTTAATACATCTCTTAAAATAACATTTTTTTTCTTAATTTCAATATTATTATCAATGCAACCTCTATACCAAATTAAATACACCCTTCAGTAGTGATGGGCGATGGTAAGATGTTTTTACAATCGAAACAATTTCAATCGTTAATAATAACAATCGAGTCCACAATCGACTCGGAGTTTGATTTTACAATCGAAATGTTCGATTGTTCAAGTCGATTATTTGCCAGCGACTGAGAATTCATATAATTGCGATTCAAGGTTATATGCCAGTCGATTGAAGTCTGACGATCAGGCTACTCGTTCATCGTTGATTTGTTCACACTGTTCAGTCGGTCTCAGAGCACTCGATTACTGCACAATCGACCATCCATCGACTCGACCACAGTTGTTAAGATAATCAGCGCGAATGTGCAAACAATGTGTGAAACATGTTTCACGAAAGAAATATTTCATAAGGCGTTTAGCTGCCACAAAAGAATCCTCTCGCTGGTACGAGGATTCACTTCATATCATAGCTATTGAATTAGCATATATGAATTGACACTCGCATGTAGTGAAAATCTATTGATTCTGAAGCATATAAGGAGAATATTAATTTAGCAATCATGTCACGGTTGAGTATTGTAAGCTCATTCCGCCGCGAAAGTGGAAAGGTTCAGGTTAGAATCCTGACTGTGACCACTGGTTGGTAAAATGATTTTTTCCAATATGTTTCGAAACAATTATATAATTGGCTGCTCTCCAACGAAAAAATTTTTCAAATTATAAAATGTTTTTAAACTCTGAAATTCAGAAGCGTCTTTTATATTAATTGAGTTTAGACGAAGATTAAAACAATTAAGGGTGGTCCTAGATTAGCCCAAAAGGTGCACCCATCCAATACTGGATCAAGTCATCAAATAGTCTGGATTTTGTTATGAGCTCCAGAAGATTGGTCACTAGATTATTCTGTGGAATTATTCCGTCCTCATCTATTTAACTAAAGATGGTTGTCCCTCTGTAGGTTAGGGTCTCACATTCAAACACGATATAGGTAGCTGTTTTATCCTTCATTACGCAGACTCTACGTCATAGTGTTGATTCTTGATGTATCCCCATCACATAGGTATAGGTGTTTATTATTCTGATAATAAATTTGAAGCCGATGTTTTTAGATTTTATAGAGAAGAGAACTCGTAGATTTCGGGTAGGAAACGATGATGAGAAAAAAAAAATAAATTACACATTTGTCAAATATGAAATTCGCAAAGATATTTGAATTGAACATTCAAGTAAATTCAAATGTATCAATTTCAATAAAATTACAGAAAATTTGTTACAAAGGTATCCTTCCAACATTTTGGTCATAGGGCGTCTATATGCATGGAATAGCATTAAAAATATTTTCAAAATTGCGATTTGAGTATGGTATAAATTTAAGTATTGATCAATAACGCCCTTGAAAGTTATTAGTTCTAGTTGTCTCAAAAATAAAAATTATATCAATTATATCAAAGCATGCTTACATCTAAACACTATAACCTATGGCAATTTTAGTAGCAAAATGGTGCATGTTACCAAATACCATGGGATACGCGTGGGGATGCAAAGAGGTGCGGTTGCACCCCTCTAGCTTAGAGACATAAAAGATAAAAATAGAAAATCCAGAAGAAGGTAAATCAGAATTGCATTATAGGATATAATTCATTTAAGTAATCAGAAAACTTAACACGTCAAAATTATTTGAAAAATAATTCGCCTACAGCATCACGGTTGCATTTCACAACATATACCTAAGCATTTTGCACCCCCTTAATACTGCCGACGCCCATACATGTTACACACAAAAATATCAAATTATGAATAGTACCTACCTATATTGATTTTTTATCAATGATTAACAAATTTTATACTGAATGGAATTGCAATACTGAATAGTTTTCTCAACCCTAATCTAATTTCTACTATATAGAAGTCATCCGCAGTCTAGTTTGAATTTTTTATTTTACTTTTCTTTTAGTTGTTCACCGCACAACTGTTATTTGTACAGAAGTTCTGCACAGTTCTTTTGTACTGTTCCACTTTTTACAAAGTTAAAAGTGCACTAATTCAATAAGTTTAATGATATCACTACAAAAAAAAAATTCGACTGATGACCAGTCCTATACTTCCCACCTAGTAAATATTTGCAAAAAAAAACACTTTTTTTTATTCTTTGACTAGGCCCAAATAACCTTAGCTGTTGGTGGTCTTTAAAACACAATTTAATTTTTATTCTTTGAAAAAAGCATGGCCCTCTTTTTTGTTTGGTGATCTACTGATGGCTAACTTAATATAGCAAAAATCATGGTTACCTTGATTTACGTGCAATTTTCTTTTTTTAGTAAAATATTTTTTTTCTCGAAAACTATACATTTTAGAGAAAAAAAATATCTACATTTTTTTCATATTATAACATCTAGAATTCATTTATATATTTTTTTACCTATGTTAATACGTGACATTGAGAACGTTTTTTTGAATATCTCAGGATCCACTGAACCGATTTGACTCAAAATCTAATCAGATCTAAGTTAAAGACTGATAAACACAATAGAACAATCGGCATGCCCGTATGTTGTTCCGTTCTTGAGATATCGAAGGCGAAAAATTGACCACATACACACACACATACACACACACACACACACACACACACACACACACACACACACATACAGACATCAGTCTGAAAATGATCTTAAACGATTGCTAGGGTCTCAAAACGTGAAGATTTGTTAAAATCTCGAAATATTTTTTTCGGACTAAATCCATTACTTCCCTACCATAGTAGAGGTGGGAAGTAAAAATAAAGGAATACCTTAAATAGCATTTTAATTTTTTTTTATTTACAAACTGAAATAGTTCTATATTATATTATTATGTCTGCAAATTCAGACAGATAAACTATTAAAATACAAATAAATGCTTTTTCTGTTAGCATTACTGTTAGGAACACCCATAATTCAGCCGCCGCGATAGTGGAAGTTTCGGGTTTGAGTTCCGAAATACATTTAAAATGATTTTTTCTAGTACCTATTGCATTGCCATTCGATGGATGTTCCTTAGAGTATAATGCTAACATAAAAAGAATTTATTTGTATTATTTATCTATGTAAATATATTGTTGAATGTTAGGTACTATTCGCGTCTGACATTAAGGTCGAAGCCCTCTATTGGGCTTAGTCGCGAACTGCCCGAGGAGGTCGTAGCAACGGAACAAAGCGTTGAATGAAGGTAAAAGTGCAAAAAATATATGTTTTTCACGAATGACAGTTTACAAAGGTAAGCATAATGCTAAAAGATATTGTTCAGTTTTCACTTCAAGTTTTGTAATAAATAATTCTGTCGCAATACGACTTTTAACCGTTGTTTGTTTACATTAGCTTACATGTGATTTGTATTAAATAGTTTCAGAAATGCCTTACATGTGTTCAAATCCTTGTTGCCGAAATACTTCGACAGCATTTTCCAATCACAAATTTCCTGAAAATAGTGAATTGAGGAAGCTATAGATGGGTTTAACTGGAATAAGACTTATGACAGAAAGCACTCTTTTGTACAGTGATCATTCAGATGCTAATGACCTCTGTTGTCGATCGTCTATAATTTACAGGATGGATGGATTGTGGATTGTAGACGCTCGACAACAGAGGTCATTAGCGTCTGACTATAATTTACAATTCATTCAGTGATCATTTTAACGGCAATGATTTTTTTCCGCGTCGTAAGTTCCTATTGCAACATTTGTGCTGACATAACAAAACATTTTTAGTGAAATTTAATTTCGATATTTTCAGCCAGACGCTAATGACCTCTGTTGTCGAGCGTCTATAATTCACAATTCATTCAAAAGTCGTATTACGACAGAATTATTTATTACAAAACTTCAAGTGAACACTGAACAGTATCTTTTTGCAATATGCTTACATTTGTATACTGTCATTCGTGAAAAACATATATTTTGTACACTTTTACCTTCACTCAACGCTTTGTTCTGTTGCTACGACCTCCTCGGGTAGTTCGCGACTAAGCCCAATAGAGGGCTTCGACCTTAATGTCAGACGCGAATTAATATTTCTAACTTATTTCACAAGCACTACCCTCATTTGCAAATTAAAACGACCCAGTAAATATAAATTTACCGCAATGTAAGTTCAGTATAAATAAACTTTCACGGATTAATTTCTGTGAGAAAATAAGCGAAATAATAGCTAGATTTATAACACCGGTAAAGATGAGCAACAGCAAATGACAAAAATTAAGATATTAATTTTAAGAACGTCGTGAAGGAAAATGTAAGAAACGAGATACTAACATATACACAGGGGAGCATCGAAATGAAATATAATTCAATTTTAATTAATTTACCGCTACGAATCGTTCTGTTTAAAGGTAGATTTATATTGTCCGGTCATATACGGCGCGGAAACGTAGTGTTTCCGGCAAGAAAAACATTTTTACATGCATTTAAAATACGAGTATTGATACGTGTCTGAACGGACGGGAACAGCTAAGTGCTTTGCGGCTCCCGTCCGTTCAGACACGTATAAACATTCGTAGATATTTGAAATGCATGTAAAAATGTTTGTCTTGCTGAAAACGCTACGTTCCCTCGCCGTGTCTGACCGGATAATATAAATCGACCTTAAGAAGTATAGAGGTATATCGAAGTATCGTTCTGTTTAAAGGTCGATTTATATTATCCGGTCAGATACACCGCGCGAACGTAGCGTTTCCAGAAAAAAAACATTTTTACATGCATTTCAAATACGAGTAGGTATTGATACGTGTCTGAACGGATGGGAACCGCTAAGTATAAATATTCGTATTTGAAATGCATGTAAAAATGTTTGTCTTGTCGGAAACGCTACGTTCCTGCGTCGTGTCTGACCGAATAATATAAATCGACCTTTATGAGAATAGAGGTATATCGAAGTAGCAGAGCGGCAAAAGTAAGGAAGTTGGTGTTGGTTCTGCGACTCGACTGTCTGACTTAACGCACGTCGAATAAAATAATCCTCAGCAAATCTTTTTCCTAACAAACCCAAAGCTGGCCGAGCTTAATTGAGTTCCCCCGGTGATTCGTGTCTATAATACACACATACGTCCGTATTTAATAGAGTATTTCATTTGTTTCAAGAACAGTCTCGCATCAAACTATTCTATTCTTATTTTTACCCAATACCTGTATATTTTCATTATTAAAAAAAAATTCACAGATTTCGCAATCCTTGAAACCATCGAGGACATTGGAAATGATAACAGCATATATGAAACATAATTAACTGTTTATTATACACACAATATTTATCAATGCACTGTTTAGTTTTGTCAGGAATAACCCTATTATTCTTCTGTTATATACGCGTTCACTTTTGCTTGATTACTTAACTTTTAAATGGATTTTTCTACAGTATTTATTAACATTTGCTCAAAAATAACACCGCAGATCGTCGCAAATACCTCTCAATTAACTAGACATGATATAAAACACATTTCGAAAAAATTGCACTTGTTCAATTTTGCATGATTGCTCCTCACTTGATCGCGACACCGTTGTCTTTTGGCCTTGAACGAAAACTCGTAACTCTGCCTCCATAGACGAACATAAACATTTCCAATGTTAAAATATTAAAAGCCTTCGGAATTCGAACTTTGGTTTGTTGTTTGTACCTGTCGGTAGACTCGTATTTTTCCGCACGGCTTACTGTGTTTGAAACCTTAACATGGTTACACGTGCTGTGTTTTGTTTCATATGTCAACCACTTCCGACTATTTCCGTTTCATCTAATGCACCGTAGTATGGGACGTTAAAAGTGTTATTGTTTGCTTAAATAAACACGTCACATCGACGACAAACAAGTATTACAAAAAACGAACTAGGCAGACTGTATTCTATTTCGATATGTAGAGAATTGTTGAGACGAAGTCCGAGATATCACCGTCTGTTTGTGTTTGTTCACTTGATTGTTCGCTTCATTGTGTTTTTATATTTAGGGTGCAGCAAAAAACTGAGTAGTCTCAAAAGGTAAAAAGACAAAACAAATTTTTGTAAAAATATTATTTTTGCCGTATTTTCTAGTTTTGTTCAGCCAATAAAGGTGTAACCGTGACCTTTCTGATATAGTTTTATACTTAAAATGAATTAATTTAATATACAAATTTTTTTAAAATTATTAAATCAAACTACAGAGGTACCTACACATTTTTTGTAAATTATTGCAATTCTACAAGCCTTAACCCGCCGAAGGTCCGACCGGAATCTTATCTTAACTTAGATTAAGTTAGGGATTCAACTAGTAGTGATCAAAATCGATCCAGCTGTTCTAAAGTGATGCTAGTGTAGGCAGGCAAAATTTATAAAAACATGTTTTCCCGTCAAAAATATCAAAAACCTCGGAAATCCCAAGAAAACGTAATTACAGACCGAGCTACGTCTACATAGTTCGCATAATATATGTATTTGAGTATAGTATTGGGCTTTGGCTGTCATTTAATTTCGCGATATGAACACATAATTCTTTATTAACGGATATTCTTTCCCATTTTGCCCGTTTCTGACATTCGCGAATAAGTGTGGAACTGGGCACATGTACAACATGTAATAATAATAATATATTTTATCCAGTGGATCAAATTGTTCGATATAGGACAAGTCAATGTGCTTATGTATCGATCATACTCGTACATAATCGCTTATTCTCGCGATTTGTAAAATATGGATCTGGCTTTATAACGCATAGTTTTTATCATAAGCTATTTGGATTTATCATTTTTTTAATCAATTACTAATAATTTGAGAAGACAAAAACTTGTATATGATTATTGTAGTTTTTGTTTGCTATATGCTCCAACTTCCTATTGAAAGCCATCGAAAGTCTTTTAACATAAAAAATATATCATATCAAAAATATATATTAAACAAATACTACAAGTAGACCGAGAGCTAGTGACAATTTTTTGGTGTTATTTATTCAAGGCCTTATTTTTGTGAAGATGTTGAGGTAGGCATATTAAAGTGCCCTGAGTAAGGGATTTTGCTAGATAGCAGTATGGAAGGGATGCAGACCGCCCCCAACATGTAACAAAACAAGCCGTGAGGTGGGTCGTTTATTAGGACTAAAGTGCGACCCTTGAGGTCCACACGACGAACTTCCCAGTTTGATAAATATTTAATAATAATAATTAAATTAGATATTACACAGAAAAGTAATCATTTTAATCATTAAAACATCAATAATTAAAAAAAAAAAAAAAACTGCTGAACCGATTTTTATAAAATTTATGTCGGATCAAAATGACGTTAACACGCCTCGATTGACACCCTTACGAAGTCGATATAATTTTTTATTCGCGAGATATTGTGAAAAATCTACTTTTTTGGAGGTTATTTGGTTAAGAAAAAAGAATGGCTGAACCGATTTTGAAAAAATTTCTTTCAGATCATATTTACGTTAATACGCGTCGATTGGCACTCTAACGTAGTCGATATCATTTTTCATTCTCGAGATTTCGTCTTTGAAAGAAATGGACACATACGTACGTACGTACGTACGTACGTACGTACACACACACACACAGACATCTTTCTAAAAGTAGTGTAAAAATAGTGTAGTGACCTTGAAACATTAAATTTTTTTTTTCTTTTTGATTTCGATTTTCGGACCCATTACAATAACTTCCAGTGGGAAGTTAAAAAATGGTCACAATTTATTATTATTGCCTCAAGGCTGAAATTGTTTGTATAGCTTGTCGGCGACCCAATAGTGCCATTATAATATTTGCAGATCGATTGGTCAATATTAAAGGGGTGGCAGATCACCCTAAACGTGTCATGTACCCGACGAAATTTATATTATTAGTTCAAGGTTCAAATTTTAATATGTTGTTACGACGACTTGCTCGCCTTATAGGTGTTTATATCGTTCTGCAAGGGGGTTAATATCGACATTTTGTTCTGCAAATTAAAATGTATGCTTAAAACAGTCGCCGTAACAACAT
The DNA here is from genome assembly GCA_039654895.1 of Mongoloraphidia duomilia. NCBI lineage: Eukaryota > Metazoa > Arthropoda > Insecta > Raphidioptera > Raphidiidae > Mongoloraphidia > Mongoloraphidia duomilia. The sequence continues at coordinate 41,243,057 of CM077524.1, read as the reverse complement.
ATTAAAATTTGAACCTTGAACTAAAAACATAAATTTCGTCGGGTACATGACACGTTTAGGGTGATCTGCCATTATTGGCATTATTGGGTCGCCGACAAGCTATAGGTACAAACAATGTCAGCCTTGAGGCAATAATAATTGTGACCATTTTTTTTGTTACATGTTGAGGGCGGTCTGCATCCCTCCCATACCGCTATCTAGCAAAATCCCTTACTCAGTGCACTTTAATATACCTCCCTCAACATCTTCACAAAAATAAGGTCTTGAATAAATAACACCAAAAAATTGTCCCTAGCTCTCGGTCTAAAATACCTTGTCATCATAATTTAAAGAAGTTTTAATTTTTTTCATCCATTTAAAATCTTAAGGCTTCAATTATTCCGTTTATAAAAAGCCATTATAGTAGAAAGTTAAATTATTATCGCTGGATTAATTTCCAAACTAATTGCAAAATATATTTGTAGAATAAGTACAAAATATAAAATGTATTAGCGTTACATGGAACGGATAATGAAAGATCTTTTAAGTAAATTTTATTATTAAAACATTGCATTAATAATGCAGAAAACACGATTTTGTGATAAAAATTAAATTGCCTAAATTAATTCCCTTGAGAATACAGTATAAATATGATACGAGAAAATCGTTTTATAAAAAAAGAGCGTTCTTCGTTTATAATGAATTGTTATAACACAGAAGGTACCTTATACCTTAGTATACTATCGGTACAAGCTCTGTAATTAAAAATACGCTGATGTTACACAAACGAGTGTTATACCGTGTGTGATACAGCAAAAAGTTGTGTCGCCAGAAAGTACTTAGGGTGAGAATTCATTAAGTTTATACCGACGACAAACACAACTCATGAATACTATTATTGGTCGAACGCACAACGACAAAACATTTTGCAGGCGTTATAATTAATTAAAGTTATTTTTAGGGTTCCGTACCTCAGATTAAAAAAATCGACCAAGTGCATGTCGAGCCACGCAAAGAGTAGGGTTCCGCACAATGTAGGTTATGCTAAACCTACAATTTTGACAAAATAAATAAAATAAAAACAAATTTATAATCCACTCAAAAGGCCCTTTTTAACAATACCCCAGAAGAATAGATACAAAAAAAAATTGTTTGCCCCCTGTTTGCATGTATGGGCGCTTTCTTTTTTTCTGTTTTTAGTATTTGTTGATTAACTAGAGGATATATGAGTGATACTTTGATACTTGACGTGAATTACAGCTTTATAGGTAATGGCGTTGTAAAGATAGACCTGGTAACCAATTAGGTTTAAAAAAATTGCAACTTTGACGGTTTCCAAATCCTACAACTTTGGTAAAATAAAAAATACACACCCATAATCTACTCAGAAAGCTCTTTTCAACGATACCCCACAAGCATAGATACAAAAAAAATGTTTTTTGACCCCCGTTTGCATGTATGGGCGCCCCCCTTAAATAAACTTTTTTCATCTTTTGTTATTGTCTCCGTCTTTGGGTCGCGGCAATACATATTTTGTGTGAATTTCAAGTCCCTGTCTCATTTCGTTTAGAAGTTAGAGGCCTGTGACAGACTGACAGGCATCGTTGGCACAACAATAGGGTTCCATTCTGGTACGGAAGCCCACAAAATTTCACCCATCAGTGATACCGCAATGCGAATCGTAATCGTCCGATTGGTGACAATTTTTTTCGTTAAAAACTGTAGTGACGCAATGATGACTAAATTATAGATACTCAACAAGGCGACTTTGGAGCAAAATAAATTGTGTATACGACCATAGACGTAACGCATATCCCGCAGTGTATCAGAGTTACCGCCGGGATCCACCTCCTTGCTGTTTCTGGTCAGTATGGCCAAATTAGATTCTAATCCAATTAAAACTTGCACCGTAGGTTTCACTATCAGCCTCGGCTTCCTCTCTCGACATAGTGTAGCATTCCATTTCTTGTGCCTTATTTGCTTTAATGATTAAATATCATCTACTTTATGTCAACTAATTTTATTTATCCTCTATGTATAAAATTGAAATCAAAGAATAAATTGTTTATACAGTATGAACCAGATATTATTATATATTATTATGAAGTATTAGAAATACCTTGTATTTTTTGATATCCTTCTTGTGACTTCCTGTGTTTTAACACGACGCGTTTCACTTTAGGTGTGGTTAAAGTTTTTTAAAATTTACACATTGAGTATCCATAACACGTTATAATATTAAGCACATGCGTATATATCCACTACATAATACGCATGTGCTAAATATTATAACTTGTTACGGATACTCAATGTGTAAATTTTAAAAAATTTAACCACACCTGAAAACAACTCGTTGCTGAAACGCGTCGCGTTAAAACACAGGAAGTCACAAGACGGACATCAAAAAATGCAAGGTATTTCTAATATTTCATAATATTCATATAGTGACTTGGAGACCCAACACTCTAAAAATGTATCATCAATCATTTGTTCAGCGCTTTAGTCTAGGTCAATTAGCCACAAAAGTGGCATTTAGAGGAAAGAACAGTAACTTAACAAAGGAGAATTTAATACTAATTTTTAAGAAAAAGTATTTAAAAATCTTTCTTGTCGGTTTTTGTTAAAACGATATTTTCTTGTTGCTGTATTTTTATATTTCGTAGTTTGTATTTTATAGTGAACATTCCGTATGTATAATTGATATCAAAAAAACGAAACCGCATTTCTACAAATTAAAAAATAAACATAAAAAAGAATGCAATTTCATAAATCGATGGTCAGTTTAACATCTCACATTGCGCTAGACAAAGAATTCGGACTGCAGGCGGACTCTAAAAATCGCGTTGAATTTATTATATAACAGTATACAGCGCCAAATTCTCGAGATATTAATTGTTAGTTATAACAAAAATTCGAGATAACTGCGAAATTTCAGCAGTTTATTTTGATTCTGGACCCACCACCACCCTCACAAGAAAAACTATAAATTGTGATTCTATATTAAAAGGGACTAAGTAGTATCAAAAAAATGACATTAACGCGAGCGAAGCCGATGGTAAATACTAATCTCGAATATGTCAGAAAACACTCCGCCTGTCGTTGCCCTAAATCTTAGTACAAATGTGTGGGTTTTTTTTCAAATTTTTTCCCGTAAAAAATACGTTATTTTGCACACTGAACAAGATCAATTAATACTATTCAAGCAGTGGTGCTATGGAACACTGACCATAAAAATGTATAAAATGTTTTGTAAAATTTTATTATATGACAATAAAATCTTATCTTATCTTATCTTAGCACAATTTTATTTGACAGCAATATGCAGTTTTTCTGCTTTTTTCAAAGTTCACCTACTGTTTCTGGCGAGCGTACGACTAACGGCTGGAACGTGCCAGTTCAGCCGATGCAACATTGATGAGGCGGCCGCAGGATATAGCGGAAAACACTTTTTCACAAACGAAAACAAGAAAAATAACCACACACACTCGTACAGAGTGCGGTGTGGTGTACCAATGCGGTGTACCGCGACGCTCACCTTCTTGCTACGGACTCTGTATGTAATTTGTTAAAGTCTGTGCAATTGGGCAGCGGCTTATATGGCACTGAATCTAAACAAATGACGTTACACAATTCGAACAGTAAAACGTATTACTAAAAATTTCTTGAATTATGCTGATTGAAGGCAAATAGCTGTCTATCACTTTTACACTTTTATTTAAGTCGTTACAAATAGTCTGTAGAAAGTCTTCATGATCTCCTTCTACACACAAAATTCAACTACTTACCATACTATTATATTGTATAATAATTAATTATTATTTATATTAGAAATCGTGTCCATCGTGATTATAATAAAATTAAGCAAAATCGCAGGATAGTGGACAAAATAATTTGATTTATTAAATTAAATTATTTTTTTTTTCCATAAATATTTTTATATATGTACTTGAAAAAATCTAAATCTATAGACGAAACGTCGTACATTTAATTTAATAAATCAAATTATTTTGTCCACTATCCTGCGATTTTGCTTAATTTTATTATTTATTATATTGTAGTGCTAATAATCGCATGATTGAAGCACAATATATTTTCTTTTTTTTTCCTAAAAAAAAAAAAAAAAAATCAACAGCGCGTATTAGTTGTCAAAAATGGTTTTGAACTGGCTTTGAAAAATAGATCTGTATTTAAAATATTGTATTGTCATCGCAACAAGTGCATTTATGCAAAGTTTCAAATCAATGGGATATATTAATATTATTAAGTATTAGAAATACCTTGTTTTATGTCCGTCTTGTGACTTCTTGTGAATTTACACTTCGCGTTTCAACAACGAGTTGCCATCTTCAGGTGTGGTTAATTATTTTTTTAAAAACACACATTGAGTATTCGTAACATTCTATAATATTATGATGCTAAGCACTGTGTATTATGTCGTGGTTTGTGAAGTACTAAATATAATTTCGAAATTTTATGATTTATATAGTAGGTAAACGAAATGGAAATGTGGTATGTGTGTAGACGATTACTGAGTATTGGGTGTTTGTGTGCTGTTAATTATTGTGTCGTATATATGTTCGATTTTAGTGTTAGTTTGTCATTAAGAATGTTGGTAAGCATTTTTATTATTAAGTACTATTAAAAAAAGCATCTAAATACAAGACGATTAATTTTAAATTTTTGTGAACCATTTCACAAATTGCTTTGAACTAATTATAAAACAATTAAATATTACGATGTCATTAGCTTGAATCGGTGACCTTTTGTGCTAATGTCAACATTGTCAAAGTAAAGCTTACTAAACTCATTTTCCAACACTCACTAAAAATACTGTTTAAGAATGTATAACACAACTTATTTTGTGCGAACATTTTCATTATTGATAAATATTTTAATTTTGTTAAATTATATATTAGTAACGTAATAAACATGCTGGAATACACTACAAATCGTTTTCAGTCCACAGGTATTTTTTGACAGCACAAATAAATGTTATAATACACAGATTGAACTGTATTTTCATAGCTGAAATATTTCGCGAGCCATTAGAGAGGATCGGTGAAAGGGTTTTTAAAAATTCTGTTTTAATGGACTAATCCTACCAGCACAAAATTCGATACTGATAATCAAAATACAGATTATCTGTGAGAAATTACGATATTATTATAACACTAGAGCAATAAAAAGTTTTAATAATACCTTACCACAAATAAATTCACTTATTAGTGTATTTGCCATATGGCACATACACTATTGGCGTCGGTCGGATGGCGGGACCTAGGGGTCGGACCAAAATTTCTCGACGTTTCATAGTCTCCTGAACAATTTGGCACCATTTTTGGAAATGTTTATATATATGCGTGTGTGTGTGTGTTCGCGGCATAACTCTCGAAAGACTTAATTGATTTGAACGAAATTTGATAGGCACGTTGGAATCCATCACCGCACGGAACCTATTTAAAATGGGCCCAATCGGACCATTTTAAGGGTAGTTTTTAGGGGTTGAAAAAAGTTTTTGGGCCCAAAAAATACCGGAAAAAATCTCAGAATTGTTTCAAAATTGGAATTTAACCCTTTAGTAGGGATTAAAATGTGTTGCTAAAATTTTATCAAAATCGGCACGACAGGACCGGACTTACAAATTTTATGAAACACTAGTTTACGGATAGTGATTTATTTGCTGACGGGTGTATTTAATTTGGTACAGAGGTTGCATTGATAATAATATTGAAATTAGAAAAAAAAATATTATTTTAAGGGATGTATTAAGGGGTTAAATTTTTCATTATGTCCAAAACAAACTTAAGTTTACATAATAAAGCCACAAGGTCTGTATTAGCAAATACACTATATTGTCGGCAGGGTTTTGGCACTGCGACTCGAGTTTTTTAGTTTTTGCTAAAACTAAATGTTTTCAAATCTCCTGAACCCAAAACGTGATTTTTAAAAATGTGTGCTTGTCGTTTGTCTGTCTATAGTCGCACCTAATGATAGATGTAACCATTGATTTTGCTCAAATTTTGCGTGCGTATTCAGGACGGACACACCTTGAGGAAAAATCTCAAATTCACTCCTAGCTCAAATTTGGAAGACAGGGCCTCCTCAAAAATTTTGAATTATAAATTTTGCACGTGGACACATTTTTAATATCAGTAGAGGACAGTGCGGTCCAATGGTTAGCGTCGCGGCCTCTGGATCAGACTGTCGTGGGTTCGAATCTCATTGATGTTTGTGATGTAATTTAGTTTTAAGTGAGTTGTTATTTAATGTAATCAAGACGCTAATGACCTAAGTTGTCGACGCGTCTATAATTTACAATAAATAAAAAAAAATTAATACCAGTATGAGATGGCATGACTATAGTTTCTCCCAGAAAATGCAGAGAGGGATACGATATATGTATATCGTATGAAAAAATTAAATTGTGTTTTAAAGACCACCAACAGCTAAGGTTATTTGGGCCTGGCACCAATTCATATTTTCAATTCATTATTTATTTTTTTTAATAATAAATTTAAAATCCAATTGACACTTTTATCAGTTCTCGGGTTAGAACTCGGGAACTGGGGACTTGTAATAGAGGAACCATATCAACGCCATGTAAACAACAGCACTGCTACACGCTCGGCTATTCTCAAGCCCTTGTATCGTATGAGGTCTCATACATGGGAAAGTTAGTCCTAATTATATTTGGTATATGATAAAATCAATCGATTTAAAACCCCTTATATCCACACCATATTATTCACATAACAATTAGAGGTGAAAATAATAAATATCTCAGACAGCTAGGCTACTATGATTTTTGAGCTATATCTAAGAAAAAATCAAATGACCACTGTCGGGACTTGAACCCGAAACCCCCAGTTTCCGGCTAGGTGAGTTACCGATTTCTCCAGTGCCCGAGAGTGGAAACCGATCTCGTCTTATATATAGCAATTATATTTATTTATCTATGATCCGAGTTCTGTCGGACAGTTTCATTCTGAGATACACTGTACTTATTCAGTCACATAGATATACTGTATTCAAATATATATTAATGTTCAAGCATTGTTTAACATATTACTAGAAGATTTTGATCCTTATGAGCGTAAATGAGGCCACTTTTAATAGAGGCAGCTAGACGTCGCACTATTGGCCATCTGTTGACTAGCATCCTAAGTTTTATTATTTAATCTTTGAGTACAGAATAATTGTAGAGTTTACAGAAGTGAGTTGTGTTGACAATCGTTAGGCCATCTGGTGACTAGCATCTTAATTTTATTTAAGACAATCTTGCGTCATTGGTTCATATTGCATAATATTTCGCGGTGACTATTAATAGACAACCCCTAACGTTCTTTCGAAACGCCTCTTTTTTGAGATGTTTATATTCACGAGGAATATTATTATAAGTATATAGAGGCAGAACCATAAGTAAAAGATTTTTTATAAAAATTTGTTTCATGCAAGTTTATTGACAATGTTGTATCCTGTGACATCGTATTTTTATTATTATTATGATAATCTGATAAATATTTTAAATTGCAATTTAGATAATCTGGCTGCCCGGTTGTGATCAAGTTGTCTACGAAGTATGCGATATGTAAATTTATGTTGTATACAATATATCTGAAGCATATATTTTAAAATTTTTGGATAAGCTGCGATGTTGACTGGTTTATACATGGTCCGTACACAATATCACAATAATTAAAAGATGATAAAATGAGCGATTCCACTAAGTATTTGTCTATGTATAATCCTACATTTTTGCAGTAGTCTACAGAATTAGTTTGATGACCAGACAGCGTTACGGCACTTTAGCCAACTGATTCCGGCTTTCTATAGACATTATATTGAATTTAATTGGATTTAACATTAGAGCAAGACTTTTGGACCATTCTGATATTTTATTTAATTTTAAACTTAATAATGTTAATCATTATTATGTCAAACTAAAAATATTCATACATAAGAAAATTAGATAATCAAATTCATTAAAGGGGCCTACACACGATCAGTTTAACTGCGCAGTTTAACCCTTGTGGCGTCATGTCTGAGCGATAAACTGAGATAACTGCATAGTTCCGACAAATTTTAACGCAGGCTTTTGGCCTGCGCATTTGACTCTACTTTGCACCGATAAACTGCGAAGTCAGCTCAGTTAATTGAACAGTTGGCACAGTCATGTGTAGTCTTTGGGTAAGTTCGGTTTTGCGCTCAGATCAATCTGAGCGCAAAACCGAACTTCCCTTTCTAGTCGTGTCTAGCCACGCACGTCAGCTCTTCAAACTGAGAACAATTGAGGAGCAAACTGAAATAGCCCACACACCGTACAGTTCACACAACTGTGCAGTTTGACTGCACAGATAAACTGCGAAGTTAACCTAACGATTGGAAAAATTGTGAAAGATTTATTTTAAATTCTTTTATTTAAAAACAAATTTTACAATCTTAATGAATTTGATTATCTAATTCTCTTAAACTGCTTGCTTTTGTTAACTAATTAGTATAAGTTGCTATGATAGACTAAGAGCGGACAACACTTTTTTATGTGTTTTTAGAAGACTTGGAACTTTTTTTAAAAGATAACTTTTAAATATCTCTACAAGGGGTAAATAGTCTGTCATTCCAAACGCGGGGCAAAACTTTTTCTAGACTTTACTAATGATAAACACACATAAGTCTTTTTTTCGCAAGAGTGAACAAAAAAATATGGGGTGGTTTTGCCCCGCGTTTGGAATGACAGGCTATATACCCCTTGTAGAGATATATAAAATTCATCTTTTAAAAAAGTTCCAAGTCTTATAAAAACACATGAAAAAAGTGTTATCAGCTCTTAGCCTATGAATACATCAAAATATATTTTACGAGTGTTTGAACAATTTTTATTCAGAGACAAAGAAATATAAAATCAGATAGCGTTTACAGATAAATTATGTAACTAAACTAAGTTCACTTTATATAAGTTTTATACAGTCTCAACAAATTTCAAAACATTAAAATAATGTCAGCTGCGGCAGTGATGTAAATATCTTATATCATTATTTAGGATCAGTTAGAGGTAGCATTGACAATATCTGAGCTGTTAGTTCAACAATAATATAGGTGGAAGCACAAGTCAACATTGAGTTTGTGGGCCAGGGGAATGAAACGTAAGCGGGCAGCTATAGTATATTTTTCAGTACATGGAATCACTATCTTCCCATATAATATGTTAATCAATGGTTCAAGTCCACTTTCAGTTCGACAGTGATTTCTAGTTACATTGTGTATACGTAAATCTACCAAATTGTACCATTAACTAAATCCATACAGTTAACTTTAATTCTATTCAACAAGATTAAAATATCTCTGACGTTGTTGTGAGCCGCATTGCACTTGAAGCAGTCATGCGAATAGTACGGATTGCATTGGCATTCAGCAAGTGCACTAGTTAGCCTTAACAGAGATATCGACGTTCAGAGTATAACAAAACGTTCCACGGTTCATTTATAGTCCACGCGTGGTCAAAAATTGCAAAGATTTTTGTAAAGGCTAATATTTTAAGATAAGCTAGTATTTAGGGTGTAAATAAATATAATACAGTCGCAGTATACTTGTTTAATATTTGCGAAAAGCAATACCTTAGACATGCATTCAGATCAACATGATTACTAGACTAGAAATCGAGAAAATACATGCATACCGAAGGTGCGATTGGACTTAGCCGGTAGAAGTTATTTGTGCATCAATTATAAATTTTATAATGCGTTACCTCTAGAAATAAGGAAATTAGGATTAAGAGATTTCAAAAAAAACATAAAACAAATTTGTATAAGAAACTGTTTATACTCCATCAAGGAATTTTTTAATATTAACTTTAAATGTTATTAATGTAATTTATGTTTGACGTAATCAATGTGGGCTTGCCCATCTATGATTTTAATAAATCTATCTATCTATCTAAGTCTTCCTTAGAATGAAAAAGTCATGTAAAGTTAGTTACACGATAAAGAATAGTATATTGTGCGACTAGTGGGAGAAAGAGGAGATTCCTCGAGTGTGGATTTTAAACACACGAGTAGAATATCCTCTTTCGACCAATAGTCGCACACAATATTTTGTTCAACTAGCGCAAGAAATATGTCATTTCGTGGCTCAGCTGAGCGTGGGCGAAATAATGGGTGACCTGATTGATTGCGTAAACGTTCCCCGTAATGAGCGTGGGCGAAATGCTATTTAGCCCACTCTGCCCTGATTGATTGCGTAAACGTTCCCTGTAATGAGCGTGGGCAAAATGGGATTTCGCCCACTCTGCACGTCAACAATCAGGGAACTCATTATTTCGCCCACGCTCAGCAGGGCCACGAAATGATTTATTTCTTGCGGGTGTTGAACAAACGTAAATTATAATATCTCACCATGAGATACTCCGGTGTCCGACGCTACGTTTTCTTTGAATTTTCCCCTGTAAAGAATAAATTGTAAATTATAGACGCTCGACAAGATTTTCCCGTGTATTATTAATAAATTATTGGAGTAGTAATTATTAATAATACAGGGGAAAATTCAAAGAAAACGTAGTGTCGGACGCCGGAGTATCTCACGGTTAAAAAATTTACGAGAATGGTTTGCTAAATCATCCGTTGAACTGTTTCATGCCTGCGCATCTAAAATATTAATATCCAATATGATTGTCGACCTTCAACGGGAGACGGCGTGCTAAGAAGAAGAAGCAAGTCAGCGGACGAGACATCTGGTGTCGGGCCGCTTTAAAAGATGTAAAAATAACTAGCGATTTATAAAAGCTGAAATTTAAGGCACAAGGTTAATTTTATAAAAAAAACCGTCAGACCTCATTTTGATAAAACTGCAAACCTAGTCAGCATTTAGTAGAACTTTGAAACTTCTGCCGACTGCTGACTAAGTCGGTTTTATCAAAATGAGGTCTGACGGTTTTTTTTCATCAAATTATATAATATATTCAATAAATTAATCCTGTGCCAAATTTCAGCTGTAGTATATTTATTTACACCGTAAATACTTACTAGCTAATCTCAAAATATTAGCTTTTACAAAAATCTTGAAATTTTGACTACGAGCTCTTGAACTATTTTTGCATTGTCGAAAAAGTATCACATTGTTATTATAAACAAGGACCTCCAGTAGTAATCACTGTGTTTCTCTTGCAAAAACTAAAAAATAATGTTTTAACCAAAATCTTAACAGCGACCTATCATTCTTTATTACGTTCTGAATTGATTGAAATTTAGGGAAAATAAATAAAAACGCATTACGAAATACGGATGTTAAGTTCTGGTATTTAAGATAATAATTAATAGCAACACTTATCAGGTAGTACGTTTTTATTTTGATCCTTATGCCACACGAAGACTTCGTCTACAACCATCATTTGATATACTTAGTCCAGATTAAAGGCGCTTATTCTAAACGCGTTCCAGTAAATTCACGATGTAAATTCCAATGCACTTCTATTCAGAGACATCGTGCACTCTCTGTTGTACGTACTATATAATGCTATTACAGGAAACCCCCGAATAACACGAATTCTACTAACACGATTTAATTCTAATACGAATAGAGAATTACCGCACAGCACGGTTTTTATATAACACTATTTTGCTCTAAGACGGCTAGAGAATTCCGGAAAATTTCGCATAACATAGTACTTTTGAGCTGATGTAATTTTCTGAAAATAAATAAATTTTGAGGTCGGCGACAATTTAATAAAAACTCGGATCGCAGTGCCAAACTCTGCCGACAATATAGTGTATTTGCTAATACAGGCATTGTGCTGTTATTATGTGAACATAAGTTTGTTTTTGGACAAAATAAAAAATTTAACTCCTTAATACATCCCTTAAAATAATATTTTTTTTCTTAATTTCAATATTATTATCAATGCAACCTCTGTACCAAATTAAATACACCCTTCAGTAAGTAAATCACTATCCGCAAACTAGTGTTTTCATAAAATTTGTAAGTCCGGACCTGTCGGGGCGATTTTATTAAAATTTTAGCAGCACATTTCAATCATCACTAAAGGGTTAAATTTCAATTTTGAAACAATTCTGAGAATTTTTTCGGTATTTTTGGGCCCAAAAACATTTTTTAACCCCTAAAAACCACCCTTAAAATGGTCCGATTGGGCCCATTTTAAATAGGCTTCGTGCGGTGATGGATTGCAACGTGCCTACCCAATTTCGTCAAAATCAATTAACTCTTTCGAAAGTTATAGCCCGTACACATATATATATATAAATAAATATATAAATATATATATACATATATAAACAGACATTTCCAAAAATGGTGCCAAAGTGTTCAGGAGGCTAGGAAACGTCGAGAAATTTTGGTCCGACCCCTAGGTCCCGCCATCCGACCGACGCCAATAGTGTATGTGCCATATGGCAAATACACTAAAAAGTAGGTATATCTATAAAAAAGTTAAAGTAGATAATGAAATTGGCGTCGACCTCAAAATTTAATTATTTTTCTCATTTTAGTAGCTTTTTTTGAAGGAGGTTCAACTTTTTATATAACGAGTTTTTGTTTGTTTTTAATATAACACTGTTTCGCATTTCGTGAAATTTTATAAAAACCAAACTAAACGCTGTTACGAGGGTTTACTGTATCTCTATGGTTCAGTACAACATGTCAATGCATTTATAATATATCACCGGTACGATTTATGTTTAATCGGTGACCTCCTTTGTCTGCACTATACCGGACATCCTATTTTGCATCTACCTAGTACTACCTACTCGTAGCAGCACAAGCTCAATAATAAAGTAATCACTGCTATATATTTTTATTCAAATTTATTTGAAAGTCAAATTGCTTTTATGTGGAAGTGAAAATAGTTTAAACTGTATCTTTAAGCTAAAAAACTTTATATGGGTTTATTCAAAGGAAAAAAATTACAGATTAATGCTAGAATTTGAACCCGAATTATCAAGATTGTTGTACCACTGTAGCCGTCAGGTAACGCGAAACTAAAGGATTCAGTTCCTAATAGTGATATATAATTTTTTCTTAAGTAACTGAAAACCCTTAATTTCTGCTTCTTTTTAAATTAGCAAATTGTTTAATGTTGAAAATATCTCACACTTTAAATTAATTGGAAAATCTTCAAAACTATTTGAGATCGTAGTGGTTAACCTGATAAAAAATTCAGCCAAAAACTCATGTTTTTTAACAACATTTAACGAAACCAGAATAGGCCAAATATTGTTGAAAAGCATGAGATTTAGCTAAATTTTCTGTTATTATTCTTGAAATAGTAAATTATGTTATCCATTATCTAATGCATAACAAACACTATAGTGAAAGTTTGATCAAAATCGGTTCAGTAGTTTTTGAGTTAACTCGGAACAAACAAACTGACAAGCAGATAGCCATACAAAAAGTATTAGTGTTGCCATCTAGACAAGACAAGACTTTGAACAAGACTTTCAAAGTCTTGTCTTGTCTTTAAATATCAAAACAAGACTTCACTTAAGTCTTGTCTTGAAATATCAAGACTTCACTAAGTCTATAAGTCTAGATTGACAACCTCTTGTCTTGTCTAATATCAAGACTCTAGATTATTTTCAAGAATCTAGATTAGTAGTAGTAGGTAAAGTAAACCTTTACATACTACTACTTAGTTTATCTAGACTCTTGAAAATTGTCTAGAGTTTTGGCAAGAGTCTTGTCTTGTCTTGAACATTTCTAGACAAGACTTTTGCAAGTCTTGTCTTGAAAATCTAGACAAGACAAGACAAGAGTCTAGAAAGTCTAGATCTAGACGGCAACACTAAAAAGTATAGAAATCGCTAATTCGGTTTAGGTTTCCTATAAATTGTACATCTAATAGTCAACATTCCGTTAAAAAACTTACAATTACAGACATTAACGTTACGATTTTATTTAAATTTGTATTGATTTACCAAAATTGCTAAATTATCAAAAAGGATAAGAAGATTCTCATTTTATACCGATTGTACAATAATAATCACTCCGATAATGTACTATTCAACTGGTTCATCATAGTGATCGATGTGCGCATACTGATTCGTCAATTCAGAGAATGAACAGGGACTCGAGTGAGTGAGTGAATTATAAAGGGCTGTAAAGAGAGAGAGAAAACAGACTACATGTTTTAGTTCATGTATGTAATGCGATTTGAAATCCCACATTACGGTGCATTCACGTTTCCAACTTTGAAAAGCTGACAGACGAATGGGTTCGTACTGACTACATCACAATACATAAACAAGTCTATGTAGAAAGCATAAGCGGTTCAAAAGACTATGCCCTTAGGGTCACTGTTTTTTCACATTTTAACATTGGAAATGTTTATGTTCGTATATGGGGGCAGAGTTACGAGTTTTCGTTCAAGGCCAAAAGACAACGGCGTCGCGATCAAGTGAGGAGCAATCATGCAAAATTGAACAAGTGCAATTTTTTCGAAATGTGTTTTATATCATGTCTAGTTAATTGAGAGGTATTTGCGACGATCTGCGGTGTTATTTTTGAGCAAATGTTAATAAATACTGTAGAAAAATCCATTTAAAAGTTAAGTAATCAAGCAAAAGTGAACGCGTATATAACAGAAGAATAATAGGGTTATTCCTGACAAAACTAAACAGTGCATTGATAAATATTGTGTGTATAATAAACAGTTAATTATGTTTCATATATGCTGTTATCATTTCCAATGTCCTCGATGGTTGCAAGGATTGCGAAATCTGTGAATTTTTTATTGAAAATATATACGTACCTATTTATGTATGTATTTGTATGTACGTTGTATTACATACAATTATACATATGTACGTACATACATTGTATTTAAATTTAGTTTTCTGTTGGACGAACACTTCCCTTGGACGGACAAGCTTTGATGGTCCCCTCGGTGTCCGTCCAACAGAGATTTCACTTTATATTCTTTTTAGAGGCATCATTATGATATTTTTAAGTCGATTTAATTTTTCAAAAAAAATATGTTTAGTATCCGACTGGCGAAAATAAACTTAGGTATATATTTCTTATTATTAAATTGCACGTATAACTTATAAGATTCGATAAAATTTGATAAATTATGTTAACAATATAATATATGAATTTTTGTTCATTTATTTTAATTCATAGGTAGGTACTTAGTTTTTACTAAGAAGGCAGATAATTTTTTATAAATTTTAATTATTATATTCATGCAGTATGTTTACAAACAAACAAACGAGTAACATTCTTTAGGACATTATTATAGGCTTGCCAACCGTAAAAAAATGATTTTCCGGGATTTCTTGAATGTAGAAGCGGGACTAAGTTTTTTCGCGGGGCAAATTAATATGTCAAAATATTTATACACATGTTTCATACCCAAACGGACACTCAATTGCTAACAGCGGAAATATTTTAAGGAATATGTCTATGAAGTAGGTACTCATATTATTAAGTGTAAAAATGAAACTAATTGTCCATTAATTATGAATATTTATTAGTAGCAATACAGTAGAAAGTAGAAACATACAACAAAATTATTTTTTTTCTTTAAAACAAAATAAAAACTGCGTGAACTCTTGTGCGCAACGTGCGTTTGATGAGGACAATAATAATATACCTAGTCTAAACAGTGAAGAAAACTATAATAATTTATTGTTCCCAATTCGTCTTTGCCGACATAGGGTAAGTCCGGAGAATACAAATATTTGGTAATACAATTAAAAATATATAAGATATTATGTACAAAAAAGAAAAAATCGATAGTGCGAAACACTACCGACAATAATAAAAAAATATTAGTAAAACATATTTTAAAAAGTAATAAAATTAGTTTAGCTTTTTTTTTATACAGTAAGTACCCACTATTACGCGAAATTTGCGTCATTTAAAAATTCATTTAATGTGTAGTAACATTTTCTAATTAAAATCTTTTTAATGGTTTTTCTAAAATTTTTAGTGTCCATTTTCTTTAATGATACACTAATTTTGTTAAAATATATTATACAGTTATATTTAAAACCTTTTTTAAAAAATGATGTCTTGTGTTTTGGTACCAGTAAAATTGTATCGTTTCTCGTAGCATGGTCATGATTACGTTGGGAAGCTGGGTTATAGAAAATTTTCATAACTACTCTTTGATTAGTTCGACAATAGTTGCAAAACGCTGCTGACACATTATTTTTTGCAATAAAAAACTGTTTCTATTTTATTTCCATGACAAACTGCGTCCCGCAAGGATTTTGAACGGGACGGCTAAAAACAGCCCTAGAAACGGGACGTCCCGCAAAACCCGAACAGTTGGCAACCCTAGACGTTATATACTAATGCTTTATTAAAAACTGTTGATTCATAATTTGCTACACTAGTTTACTGAACACTTCAGTCAAAGAACAATCACAAACAAACAAACAAAATAAAAGACCACATTAAAACAAATCTGAGCAGTTAAAATAATTAATTCACGTCATACGGCAAACTTTGTGTATGTATCTGGAATCAGTTTTCAATATAGGAATATATTAACCGTAAACTCGTCTGTCAAACGATCGAACGGCGAACGCCCAGAGAGAGAGAGAGAGAATATCATTGTCTGGTGAACATAAACTGGTGATAGGTAGCTACAAACACACGCGTGCAGTACATGCGTTTGTGGACGCGTCTGTGTGTTAGTCAATTATATGAAAAAGAGCGGAAACAATCAAAGTATTGATTAGATATGATTAATCGAATGACGCGAACAGAATTATACGGCATCAATGGAAAACTGATGTACTGCTACGGTTATGTATAGTATCATACAGGCTGTCTCAAAATTAAAAGCGTTTGAAAGTTTGGATAGGTTATAAATTAAAAAAATAATATATGATTGTTTTCTGTTTAGAAATCATTGCCATAAACACAATCGCGTTTATTTTATTTCAAGACGTTAAGTATTTGCGGAGATACAAATTTTTAAATTTTAATAGGTACCTGCTTACGTCACCACCCCCCTCGCGTTAGCTTTAATCTTTTATAACCATAATAGTACAGTAAAATTATAGTTTTACCTTGCTAAAAATGACCACTAAAATATTTTGTTTTGCCAAAGGGTTGAGGGACAAGTCAAAAACTAAAATAGCGTTGCCCCACCCCCAGCACAAAGTGCCGCCATATTGAACAAAATTTGAAATCGATTTCTCTCGTTTTTTACTGGTCGTAAGCAAAAACCTTTTAGACAAGAAATGTTGGAAATAAAATTTTACACAGTTTTGGTCATTGCAGTGATACCGTATAGTTAATATTTCCAAAAATCTATTTTAAATTGGGCTCAAAATTTTATTATATTCCTCTTTTTAGTGGCTTTTTGAAGGAGGTTCTATTTTTATAATTTTTTTTAAACCTGCTGTTTCCAGGCAACTGATATTTTTTCTCATTATTTTACAAGCTGAAATGTAAATTTTAAAATTCTAAAATTATGTCGACAATATTTATTACTTTATTTACTTATTTTGGTTTCTGTTTCGCTGATTTTGGAGTATCTAAAGTGAATTCTGGTGACTATCCTTTTATAGTGACATTTGTGCAAAAAGAAATAGTTCCAACACAAGTGCTGTGTACCGGTTCTATTTTGACGCAAAAATATGTTTTGACATCAGCCTTTCCAATATCCGCTCTTCGATTTAGTGATCTCTGTGTACTAACAGGAACATTTAATATACCTTACAGAATTTTCGATATTGGAAAAAAATGTCATGACATTGAAAAAGTTATTGTCCATCCAACATGGCTGAATGGAAGTGAACCAGAAAAATGGGTAGATTTGGCGTTGGTTCAACATAAACAAAATTTAAAATTTAATTCAGTGATTGGAACGGCACCTTTGAATTTTAGAAGTTCATCTTATGACAGAGAACTATGTAATTTCTTTTCTTGGACTTCTCGACCAGTTATGAAGTTGTTTCGAAGAAACAATGAAAAAGAAGCATCGGAGCTGATAATTCATGAAGGTCTTTTGCAAATCGAACCTAAAAACTGTGGTTTAAATAAAAATACACCCGCAGTCTGTTTACAATTTTATGAAAAGAAATCTTTATGTTCTTTTGATAGCGGTGGTCCTGTTATTTGTGAATGCAAAATGGCAGGAGTCGTGGCTCTATCCATACCAGTGGCAACCTGCAAAATTGAATCCTCAGATATTCAAGATTTTATTCCTCTTAGTCAATTCAAAGCTTGGATCACTAGTTATATCGATAATGACAATTCTTAATCGTCACATTGCAATTGTAACTATTTTGTAGAATTGTCAATATATTATAGGTACCTAATGCAAAATAAAATTAAAAATTTTTATATATTACTGCAGGAATTGCAATTATTATTTCCTGTAAAAATTCATAGCTCGCAAGGGCTAGTCGAATAAAAAAATACTTGATAAATAAGTCAAGTTTAAAAAATACTTGAAAAATTCGAACTGAATAATAAACAGCGTTATTTTGGCAGGTCAAAGACTGGTAGATGAGCCAACATTACCAGAAATATTTCGAATCTAGTTGAATAGTTAGGATGAATAATTTTACATTCTAAAAAAATGTTTAGGCACACTTTGTCTGATATAAATTTTAACTAATGAACTTTCCTTTTAGAGTTCACTATTTGACAAATTATGATTTTTTTTCTTTTTGAGTTACAGGCACAAAAGTTAATATAAAAATGTATTACTATTATTGAGGAAGTCTACCCAGACGAAACATTTAGTTATTTTTTAACATAATATGTATTTAATTTCGATAAATTTCAAAATTTGTTGAAATAAATTTCATAATGGCAGACAGGCTATCCAAAAAACTTATTGTAAAAAGTTATATTGTTTTCTCCGTGTATTATTCAAATCGACTCGAAAATTAAGTAGGTGCCTATTTATTAAAATACTCGATACGATCTACAAAATAATAAAAGAAAAAAAATGGGATGTCTGTATCGCAGGACGTCATGAATAGCGTTAAACACAACAATTACATAATTGATTCCAAACATATCGTAAAAAAACATTTTACCAACCATAGTCACAGTCAGGATTCTAACCTGAACCTTTCCACTTTCGCGGCGGATTGAGCTTACAATTACTCAACCGTGACATAATTACCAATCTAACATTCTCCTTATTTGCTTCGGAATCAATTGATTTCACTACATGCGAGTGTTAATTCATTATAGCTAGGTTATAGAAGTGAATCTTCGTACTAGCGAGAGTTCATCATGAAAGTGAAAGTGGAAAGGTTCAGGTTAGAATCCTGACTGTACTGTGGTTGGTAAAATAATTTCTTCCGATATGTCTGGAATTAATTATATAATTGGCTGCTATTCAACAAAAAAAAATTTCAAAAGTTATACATGTTTCACATGTCAACTACTTCCCCAGATTCGGTTACAGCTAATATTTCTAAAATACCACCCCAGTATGAGATATTAGTAGACATTATTCACGTCAAAATCAATCGAAAGTTTATCGCAGGTACAGGAAATCAATTTGTGTACTGCTGTATAAAATGTGTACCAATGTTAGAACGCAAAACCATCAATGCCACTGAAAATATATAATAATGGTGATCGGGAGGCTATACATGAATCATGAATATATCAGCAGCAGATCAATGCCTTGCGTTCGGCTATCCTGCAGCGCGCTGCTCTACTCCGACGTTGACCGGTTGTGATCAGCGTTTAAAAAATGCAGCGTGTTATTTAATTATTTCTTATTATAGAAAAATAACTAGCTTTTTTCATTGTTTTGTGATTTTTAATTGAATTTATAGGCGACAGTTCGATCGAGGGTGTTGAAAGTAAACTGGCTGCGGTACTTTAAAGTTATATAAAATCTAAAGAAAATCTCCTCGCGATTATTAATCTAGGACAAAATGGGGATGATCAATAACCGAAAATAGTGAAAATTTTCACCCGGACAAAGCCGGA
This sequence comes from Mongoloraphidia duomilia, assembly GCA_039654895.1. NCBI lineage: Eukaryota > Metazoa > Arthropoda > Insecta > Raphidioptera > Raphidiidae > Mongoloraphidia > Mongoloraphidia duomilia. Next base: position 41,223,155 of record CM077524.1, on the reverse strand, counting down.
CCGCGCAGCTAGTATAAAATCTACAAAAATAATTTCCGGATGTGTGTTCGGAAATTGGATTTTCACCTTTCCTCCAGAAGGCCTAGAGCTAAAACTCTGCACACTTATAGTATAGGCCATAGAGCACGGGACAGGCTTGAAAATGGCCGAGCGTGTAGCAATGCTGCTGTTTACATGGCGTTGCTATGGTTCCTCTATTACAAGTCCCCAGTTCCCGGATTCTAGCCCGAGAGCTGGTAAAAGTGTCAACTGGATTTTCAATTTATTATTAAAAAAAAAAGGGTGTGGGTCTCGGGACCCCCGACAGATGTGAAACATCAAAAAAAACGTTATTGAACTCGGTGGTATTCTCTATGTAGTAGTATATATTTTTTCAAAAGCAGCAACTAACTGTTATGCTGACGTAATCCTATATACTGCACTGTAACACACGTGGTTGCCCGAGCGCGCGGAAGCCGAGAGAGAGAGAGAGAGAGAGAGAGTGCCGCAGTGAAGGAGCGGACCAAACATTTCGTTGCATATTTCCCCTCACGCGGCTGTTCACAGCCCGACATAAGATGATTCAAATCAAAAAAAATAATGAATTGAAAATATAAATTGGTGCTGGGCCCAAATAACCTTAGTGGTGGTCTTTAAAACACAATCCAATCCACAATGGTATGTCATCCAAACCCAAGTATTCCTGAAGTTTGAGTATTTACATGGAAACGCGAAGAAATCTATCCATGCACGCGCGTACATGTGCGAAAAAGTTGCATCTTACAACTTTTCATATACATACGAACGTTTGATGTACCTTAGCGTGGTTTTGAATGACGTACGTCTCTACCAGGCTATAATAATAATAATGCGTTTAACGTCCGTTTCTCGACATTATGTCATAACAGACGCCATTCGCACCATTACTATTTTTCCATTTTTACCACTTCCCGTTTTATACATTTTTTATTATACTTCAACTTATTTAATAGCAATGTGCGAATGGAGGAATTATAGGACATTAGGATAAGGTAGGCAACTTTGGGAGCATAGGAGTTTGACAGGTAATCGGCCATGGCCTTGAATAAGGAACCATCTCGATATTCATCTGGAATTATTGAGGGAAACCATGGAAAACCTCAAACAAGATGGCCGGTACAGGAATTACCGTTTCTCGGCGTGAGGCAGTAGGAAAAAGTCCTAGCCACATCTGCCTCCGCCGGGATATAAAAAGCAACACGTATTTTTGATAAATGTTATAAAGCGCATCAACATGTGCTGAAGTATATAATACGCGCGTAATAAAAAAGCTGTTGTGAATTTCACAAATCTGTCACAGCTATTGTAATCGAACTGAATGGAGCACAACTTGTTCCGTACGATGCCAACGTGGGGCGCTTGTATTCATGTGTGTACGTCGACTGCATTGACATAGTATAGACATCGACAACGACTACCCCATTTCGTTACTTTATATTGCATTTAGCACCCAAGTTCGTATATAGTATACCTAAATCCACTTAAAGCTACGCGTGGAAAGTGAAAGATTGTAGATTATAGACGCTTGACAACTGAGGTCATTCGTATAATATATTTATATGTTGACAACCCCAAACTTATGTCTATACGTTTCATTTATTAATATTGTTTATGTCGTCAAGAAAAAATATCCATTTTACAATTTAGTACCTACTTCATAAAAAAATTGAGAAAATATTTAAATTGAGATCTGTCAAATGGGAGAAGCTTAAGAAACACGGCGGAGTTAAGACTATCTCTACCGGAAATTATCTCCCGTTCTCTTCATCTCAAATCCTTTCTCGTCGCCTAAAAACGGTTATCACCCTCCCGACGCTATTTTTAAAGCTAAAGGTTTCGGGTAAACGTCAAGTGAAGGACCAAGAAAAGTTTTGGCTACGTGTGAAAGATTACGTAATTTTTAAAAAGTTGTTTTTCCAGGAAAATGTTTCTCAATTTTTCGTCCGTATAGGATCTGTAGTTTGATTCTCGGTCCTTCATTTTGCGTTTACCCGAATCCTTTAGCTTTAAAAATAGCGTCGGGAGAGCGGTAACCGTTTTTAGGCGAGGGAAAAAGATTTGAGATGAAAAGTGCAGGAGGTAGCTTGCGGTAGAGAATATTCTTAAAAAATTCGATAGTTTAGTAAGTAATACAGAAATACATTTGGAATTTATTTCGGCGTACAAAACTATCCCGATCATATCTCAAATTATTTATACAGTAGAGTCCCGATAATCCGAACCCCGATTGTTCGGACGGATTAATCCGGATGGAATTAAAAAAAACTAATTAAAATTTAATTTCTAAATAAGAAATTTCTGTTAACCTTTATTTCGTAGGTCGAAAATTAGATCCACGTATATATTATGTAGCATTGAAAATAAAATTAAGCTGAAGGAAAAGGTTTATTTATGAGAAAAAAAATCGCAAAAATATTTATCATGCGCATTTTACAGCAATTTCCGTTTAATCCGGACTATCGGTGCGATCCGGACGGGGTCCAGTCCCATCTAGTCCGGATTGGTGGCACTCTACTGTATTACAAAACAATTAATGAGAAACACTTACCGACATGTCAGTTGAAATCGAAAAATCAAATAGGAGACTTACCTGAAAACAAAGAGAAAAAAATAATATAAATATTTTTGTGTTTTTAGGAAAAATACTGCTTAATAAAAAAAATTAAACATTGCAATGTTCCAAAATTAATATCAAAACAAATTAACAAAATCGTAACTGTGTGAAATTATAAGTTTTTAACGAAATTTTGTCCTTACTTCACAGGATACCTAAACTCAATTACCTAGCCATTTTCAAAATATTTGTGTGTGTCTGCCAGTTTGTTTGTTTCAGGGTAATCCAAAAACAACTGAACCGATTTTAAACGGAATTGCACTATAGCGCTTGTTAAAGGTGACTGAACAGTAGCCGAGCAGCCGATATTAACTCGAGCGAAACAGCGAGTATAAAGTAGGTAAACGAAACGATTTAATATCTGCAAAATATATTTTTAATTTCTCTGTTATCTAATTTATTTATATACCTCTTTATTTTTGATAAAACAAAAATTTAATTAGGTACCTATTATAGGTAAAGAATTTTTATAGAATTTTATTTTTAAGATAATTTTCAACACAAACAATGTTGGTAATTTTATAGTTCTGCAATTACAAACGTTTGTATGTTTTTTCCCTGCATAAATCATATCAACCACTAATAGAGCAATTAAGGAATAGTCAGTAAAAGAAGCACATAAATACATACTTGATTTTTTTATGCAGACACAATCTATCCTTGTACATTTTTTCTACACCTATTTTCGTTTGCTAGACATAAGTTTTTTAGAGGTGATCGAAAAAGAATTCAGTTCGAGATTATCATTTCTATAATTTACCATGCTATAAATTAATATTAAGAGCTTGAGAATAGCCGAGCGTGTAGCAATGCTGTTGTTTACATGGCGTTGCTATGGTTCCTCTATTACAAGTCCCCAGTTCCCGGGTTCTAGCCCGAGAGCTGGTAAAAGTGTCAATTGGATTTTCAATTTATTATTAAAAAAAATAATGAATTGAAAATATGAATTGGTGCTAAGCCCAAATAACCTTAGCTGTTGGTGGTCTTTAAAACACAATTTTTTTTATAAATTAATAGGTTAACATAATCATTCGATATATTCAATAAAATATGGTAAACCATATACCGACTTTCAAAAATATCAATGGACTTTGCTAGAAAGGCCCTTATAATTTATAGTGGTGCATTATTTTATTATATAGGTACAAAATATGCACCAAAATCGATATACCTGAAGTTCAAATTAGCCCAGTAAAATAAGACAAAAAAAAGTATGGGAATTTATTATTTCTTGAACACTGTTCTTACTACAGTACTTCGCGTTCATTACCCAAAATTTGAACAAGTGTTACATAATTTTAATAGTGAACATTTTCAACAATTAGAAATTTAATTTCTCGTTTAACAGTAGGTTTCATCGAAAAATGATTGGGACAAAAAATGTGGACAATTTTAAAGAAAATATTTTTTGTTTGAACCATTTTTTGAAAGTATAATGATAATTTTCGAGATATTTGTGAAAAACTATAATTTACCCTTTTTGACCCCCTAAAAAACCGCGGTACAAATTAAGGGTACTTTACAGAATATTATACTTAGAACATCAAAATAAAGGTTTCCACAAAAATTCAACTTGGTTGGAATATTTTCGAAGTCAAAGTATAATTTTACTGAGCTATACTGAGACAAACATTAAAACAAATGCAAATCGGTACATTTTTGCAGGAGTTATTGTGAACGAAAGATTTCACAAACAGACAAACACACATACGCACACTGCATAGCCGCTATGTGGAAACCAATTTTCTTTGCGTTTTAAAACGTTTTATCTTTAAACAAGTCTTAACCCTAATGATATAATAAATCAGAAATCTGTCAGTGCCACCTTATAAGTCGAACAAATCAATTAAGAACTCATAGTTACTTTGCGATCACCACGACGATAACATATTTTTTGCGTGAAGCAAAAGCGTGAGCAGACGCAAGTTTTTGCTAATAGGTGTTTGATAAATGAGCGTTGTTTGGTCGTGTCAACAAAGCCGGGCAGCTTTTTTCATTCTGTCCGTCCTCTCTGAGACCCACTACACAACACGATGCATACAACCATACACCGATCCTACTAGTAGTGTACAATTTATCTACTTAGGAATGACAATACCCGGTACTCGTTTGTTTCAACATATTTAGGGACTCACGTGGTAGAAAATCGGATTTTCAAGCTATTGTTTATTCCACTTTTATTTACTTATATAATATACAGTGGACCCCCGGTAATCCGGCCTCTGCCATCTTCAGGTGTGGTTAATTATTTTTAAAAAACACACATTGATAAATAAAAATAATTAAACATACCTGAAGATGGCAACTCGTTGCTGAAACGCGTAGTGTTAAATCACAAGAAGTCACAAGACGGTATTTCTAGTACTTCATAATATTCATTTAGTGACTTGGAGACCCAACACTCTAAAAATGTATCATAATGTTTTTCAATTTATTATTTTTAATAAAAATTATAAAGAAAAATCAATATTTCATCGGACCAGGAATCTTGCGGTCATTGTCGTAGGCATAACGAAAGACCGTTCGGCCACCGAGCTAGTTGAACTAACAAGCGACTATCTCTAGCAGTTCTTATCGTTTCTGATTGGTCGCTCACCCCGCCTTGCCATTTGACACACACATATACACTGATACATTTTACCAGTATCCGAACGACGAACCCAGCTCTGTATAATGTCGCTTTCAAAAATAGCTTAACAGAGACATACCTATCTACACACTACACTATACAATGCCTTTAATGCAGACTGGAGATGTTACCTCTGCCTGCATTAGAAGCGGAGATTACTGTCCATTTTAGTCTTGAAAATACTGAAAATTAAGTGAAAAGTAACTATTTTATAGAGGGTATGACAAAAAATACCATATACTTCTCGTGCATAATGATAATGTAACGAATCTAGGCAGGCTGGTTGCAGCCTTGATTCGTTGGCTTAACATGGATCACGCAGCCTTGAGCGCGAAGAAATATTCTGGTTGACAACAATAAGAAAACCCGCCACCATGGATGTAAAATGACCAGGAAAGTTCATATAGGCAAGAGCAAGAAGGAAACACCAGAGTTTCGTATACATTCTCAACGAGAGCAGACGTGAAAAGTGCAACGGGAAATAAATATACCACCAGAATAAAATATTTACCAAAGTTACCAACGAGTTTTGTTACAATATTATGACTGGTGTGACTCTTAAAACTCGCTAAATCGCTCGTTTTAATATAGTCTACTAGATATTCAATCTGCTATAAATTGCTACGGGTATTCGGGTATTTGGTCATTGGTACTAGGGTACAGTTCCAGCGATCCTAATTCCTATCTATCTACCTATATAATATGTGGCTCGAGTGTCAGGAACACAGTATAGATGGTGTCGAGAACGACAGACACAATACCGAAAGAACACGCACCGTCCAATTAGAGGACCGACAACAGCACCTGAGGTCCGCAGTACCGCAATTGGTCAACTAGATGCATATATACGCATCCTTAGTCTTTAGTTCAAAATAACGTTCTATTGCCTTTATACGCATGCTTTTTTTAAAACCCCCCTTGGCTTCAAGGATTTAATCCCATGTGCCAGACACAAAATGATAAGGATTAAAGGAACCAACACCTTTTCTCGCCACATAGGCTCTCGCAGCATTAGGAACCCAAGACAAACACAGGACTCAGACCTTGGAAAAACACACAAAATGACTACTGTTAGTAGGGCCTCATATAGTCTGGCACAAAATTCATTTAAAATTTCATATACCTCGAAGTTAACCGAACTTAGGATGTGACTTAAATTGAGAGGGAAGAAAAATTCTTTCTCTCGATATTGCTTTATATTATGGCGTTTCCATGATTCCTCTATTACAAGCCCCCGTTCCCAAGTTCTCATTTGATAACTGGTAAAAGTATCAATTAGATTTTTCAATTTATTATTAAAAATCGCGGATTTGAAAATATAAATTTGTACTAGGCTCAAATAATCTTAGCTGTTGGTATCCAAAAAAATGATGTTACTGGAGACAAGCCTCTTTAAATCAATGTTTAAATTTTTTCTTCATACTTTTGATGATATTAAAATATGTTGTATGTAAAAATATGCTAAAGTAGGATAATCCTAGAATTTGAAAAATCAGGTACCGATCGAGTAGTAAAAGTATTCGATTGCTCGAAGTAAAAGTACCGATTTTTCCCAATACTTATGCTGGATTGCAGGAAGCATTGTCAGATAAACTTATTTGACAATAATCTTACATTGTGATCACACATATTTCTCAATAATTTCCTTATTGAGAAATATGTGTGTAGAATTTTCAATCGATCCTGCTCGAAATTGATCGATTGAAACAATATTTTTTTAACTGTGTATAAGTAGTATATATATATATATATATATATATATTATATATGTATTTAACATAGTTTTTGGTACAATTTTCACTTCGAAACAACATTTTTCTACGCATTTTGATCAAAATTCAGCTTGAAAAGCGACCTTTCTCTATGTGGATCAATCATTTATTATTGTGTGTTCTACATGACAGAGAGTTTCACAACATTAAACTACTAGTGCATTTATGAAAACTGTAATTATATGATCACAATCTAAACTCATTGTCAAATCAAATTTTTTAACAATTTTTTCTGCAACCAAGCATTAAAGTAATCGTATTTGACACCTATACTCTGTAGTAGTTTTTTCTGTTTTTACAATGTCATGGATATGATTTCTATAACTGAAATCTTTATAATAAATCTATTCAATGTACAGTGGACCCCCGGTAATCCGACAAACGTTTTGCAGGGCGGTGTCGGACTATCGAATTTGTCGGATTATAGAGACCCCCATAGTCCGGATTTTTTTTGAAAAAGAGTATACCTTGTAATCCGACAAATTACAAATCAAAGTGGAATTTAGGCCGCTATCGTAGTGAAGATTTGCCGAAATAAATTTTATGTGTACAGTGATAGGCATGTCGGATTACAAGGGGCGCCGGATCAGACAGGGGCCGGATTACCGGGTGTCCACTGTATTTCGAAAAGTTTTAACTGTATTTAAATATGGTCAATGGTATTCGAGTAAATTCGAAGCATGGCAACAAAACGCTACACTGAAGCGAAGCTAATGCTCTTAGGTCGTTATAAAATGTACACCTGGAGCTTGTGTAAATCTGAAACGCTTGCAACTTATGAAATACAATAAAACCATGCATAAGAACCTTCTCAGCTGTTACGCTTTTTTCAGTTTCTCTTAGGATTAGATGAAAAACGTGATTATTAAGTTATATAGTTTCTGAGCTAAAAGGGCAGAAAAAGTTTTTGTTGCCATAAAATTATCAAGTGACGCTACATTTTTTATTACTTCCCACCTGTACTATGGTAGGGAAGTAATGGATTTAGTCCGAAAAAAATATTTCGAGATTTTAACAGATCTTCACGTTTTGAGATCCTAGCAATCGTTTAAGATCATTTTCTGACTGATGTCTGTGTGTGTGTGTGTGCGTGTGTGGTCAATTTTTCGCCTTCGATATCGTAAAAACGGAACAACATACGGCCATGCCATGTGTTTATCAGCCTTTAACTTAGATCTGATTAGATTTTGAGTCAAATCGGTTCAGTGGATCCTAAGATTTAAAAAAAAACGTTCTCAATGTCACGTATTAACATAGGTTTAAAAAAAAAAATAAATGAATTCTAGATGTTATAATATGAAAAAATGTAAATATTTTTTTTCTCTAAAATGTACAGTTTTCGAGAAAAAAAATTTTACTAAAAAAAGAAAATTGTACGTAAATCAAGGTAACCATGATTTTTGCTATATTACTAGCCATCAGTAGATCACCAAACAAAAAAGAGGACCATGCTTTTTTTCAAAGAATAAAAAAAAGTGTTTATTTTTTGCAAATATTTACTAGGTGGGAAGTATAGGACTGGTCATCAGTCGATTTTTGTTTTCAATTAATACCGAACGCTATTGTCGACAGTAATTGCTAAAGACGACTACGACGAGAAGAGTCAACAAGTATGCGCAGTCGGCTCGCACCATTTCTCCCCCTCTCTGTTTGTTAAAGACTTACTAATTACTTCTTACTCGGTCATGTGTCGAACTTTGAAAATAATTATTTTAATCAAATTGCTGATAGAAATACAGGACGCATGCGGTTGCTAAAGAAATAGTTTTATCAGAGACACAAAAAAATATTTAACTTTTAATTTAATATTCCTTGATAAGAATGCTGATATAGTATCCGGTCAATAACAGCAAAAACAGGACGAACACGATTGTTAAATTTTTATCTAAATTCTAATTAACTGCCTTCTCTAATCTCTTATTCATTCGAGTCATATCAATCTTAATGACGCAAGTGTTCTAGTCTGTAAAATATTTTAGGAATTCAAAATGGTCTAATAAAATGTTTTCGCCAAATCGATCGAGTGTATCAATTAATGAAAGAAAGATTTTTTTCGACTAGTAAAGCCAATATTTTAAGTACCCATACGTTACTCGTGAAGATCCGAAAGTAATTCCTCATAGTGAAAAGTATAATTCGTTATTAGATTATTCGGGGTTACTAGTTTCGCTATAGTCTTTGGGACTGCTGTTGGCAGAAGAGATTGTGACTACTGGCTGACTACTTATTGTCGTTAACTTCTAGTACTTACTTGCGCTTGGCGCCCGCTCCCTCGGCTGTCAGATCTCAATATAATGCAATAAATTTATTTTTTCGTTTTATTGTAAAAAATGTAAGCAAGCAAACTATAAAATGGAGGGTTTTTTGCAAATTGGAAAAATACGCTCCACTTTATTTCACTCTAATTCAGAAATTATTTATTTAACAAAAAAGTTTCAAAAACTTCTATAAATGTTTTCCCTCGGTAATTTTTGTAATGATTATTTGTGCCGTTGACGGTATTGGGAAGGTTATATGGCTACAAAAAAGTTTTTTGGTACAATTTCGCTATGGTGGTGCCGTGAACGGATGCATTAGAAGGTCCCAAAATTGGTATGCTATTCATGATAATGCAACTGCACTAAACTATCACTTTTCTAAACTTTTTGTTTTGTTTCCACAGAAAACTTCTCATTGCTCGAACTATATTACTAAATTGAAGTTTCGAAATACACTCTAAATATTTATTATTTAGGTACAATGTATGCACGCATAGTTAAATAAAAGCTCCAAACAAGTCCCCGTGCCTTGTTCGTTGTTATCGATAAATTAATCATTAACTAGTTATATTGTCACTATATTAAGTTCAAGCAGCTTTCAAAAGCAAACTTGTACTATCGTACTAATAATCAATTTTTTTCGTTGCTGATTTTAGAACGTTGCCTGTTATTAACTTCCCATTGGAAGTTATTGTAATGGGTCCGAAAATCGAAATCAAAATGTATAACAAATTTTTATGTTTCAAGGTCACTACACTATTTTTACACTATTTTTAGAAAGATGGCTGTGTGTGTGTGTGTGTGTGTTCGTATGTACGTACGTACGTTACGTACGTACGTACGCATGTGTCCATTTCTTTCTAAGACGAAATCTCGAGAATGAAAAATGATATCGACTACGTTAGGGTGCCAATCGACGCGTATTAACGTAAATATGATCTGAAAGAAATTTTTTCAAAATCGGTTCAGCCGTTCTTTTTTCTTAACTAAATAACCTCCAAAAAAGTAGATTTTACACAATATCTCGCGAATAAAAAATTATGTGGACTTCGTAAGGGTGTCAATCGAGGCGTTTTAACGTCATTTTGATCCGACATAAATTTTATAAAAATCGGTTTAGCCGTTTTTTTTAAATTATTGTTAAAAATAAATAATAATTATATTTAATGATTAAAATGATTACTTTTCTGTGTAATATCTAATTCAATTATTGTTATTAAATATTTATCAAACTGGGAAGTTCGTCGTGTGGACCTCAAGGGTCGCACTTTAGTCCTAATAAACGACCCACCTCACGGCTTGTTATAATATGGAACAGCTATCTGGTCAAACTAGACATTTCTTGATATGATTGTACAACCACGAGGCAGATCATTATACACTTTTTTCTACAGTTAAAGAAGTGTGACTCTCTTCTACGTCTATGACAGTTTATGCTCCGCGTTTAAAATTTATATAGATTTGTTTAATTCTAAGTTTGCAATTAAGAGGAAGGATATAAAAACGAAAAAATTGGTTTATATTATTTGTTTATATGTATGCGCAATATTTTACACTGTTCAAAATGAATGAATTTTGATACATGGGACGACCCTATTGTCTAGAAATATTTCTATTATAAACAACAAAATATTCACAAACAAGCCGTGAGGTGGGTCGTTTATCAGAACTAAAGTGCGATCCTTGAGGTCCACACGACGAACTTCCCAGTTTGATAAATATTTAATTATAATAATTTTATAAATTAGATATTACACAGAAAAGTAATCATTTTAATCATTAAAACATAATTATTATTTATTTTTAACAATAATTTAAAAAAAAACGGCTGAACCGATTTTTATAAAATTTATGTCGGATCAAAATGATGTTAACACGCCTCGATTGACACCCTTACGAAGTCGATATAATTTTTTATTCACGAGATATTGTGTAAAATCTACTTTTTTGGAGTCTATTTGGTTAAGAAAAAAGAACGGCTGAACCGATTTTGAAAAAATTTCTTTCAGATCAGATTTTCGTTAATACGCGTCGATTGGCACCCTAACGTAGTCGATATCATTTTTCATTCTCGCGATTTCGTCTTAGAAAGAAATGGACACATATGTACGTACACACACACAGAGACATCTTTCTGAAAATAGTGTAAAAATAGTGTAGTGACCTTGAAACATAAAAATTTGTTATACATTCTGATTTCGATTTTCGGACCCATTACAATAACTTCCAATGGGAAGTTAAAATTATATGTATGTCCTATACTTCCTAATATTCTTGCCTCAATATTACACACATACGCAAGTGTATTGATTACGATGACGGTGAATATGATGATGATGATGACTGCACGTAACCAGTGTTACATTTTCTTTGGCTTCAAAGTCCCAGCATATAATGAATGCGCGACATTGTATAATATCCTGTTCAAAATGCACGGCACAAAAACTGTTTCTGAATATAGATGACTAGATGAGAAGGACCGAATGGAACAGTTTGTGTCTGTCTATCTGTCTGTCTGTCGATAGTATAGGTGCCTACCGTCATACAAAGATGGCACTGCTCTGGAAATAGGAGAACGCATTTGCATTTTTATATTTAAAAATGTGAACTTCATTATACTAACACGAAACGTGTCTGCGGTGATTTTGTACAACTTGTAATGTGTCTGAAGAACAAGTTGTATAATTAGATTACCTATAATACTAGGTGTAAAATATCATTATGTAATGTGTGGACTGAAATTGTTACTGAAAGTATAGTGTTTTATAAAAGGTAAGATAAAAATGTATTTCGCAATTAACCTGGCATAAACTGAGGTTGTTATTTAAATTAGGTACTACTACTGTCTAAATAAAGTTGCAAGTTTACTTTCAAAACGGAATTTATATAATATATGAAGAAATAATAATTTTTCTTTTCTTCAAAATAATGTCTCATAATTAGTATATTTGCCTATCGGTAAACGTTTCTTATGACCAAGACATTACCTGATGATAACAATTCGAACTAGAAAACCCTAATTAATTAATTAATTAAAAATAAATAACCGGATTCTTCACTTTTATATAAAAGCATGAAATTTGGAGTGATGAAAGGGCATACCTACCCTACAGGTCATTTAAAAATATTAGGCCTTTTCAAAATTAACTCAGGGGGCCTTAAAATTCAAGATGGCGGCCAAAATTTCAAGGTTTTCTAATTATAATGCCCTGATTTGATTGATATTCAGCTTATATATGCATTTTCAGATCCTAAATACGAATTCAAGGTTAAAATTAGCATTTTGAAATCAATAACTACGAAAAACCAAGATGTCGACCAAAAATTCCAATTTTGTTAGGTATTTATTGTCATATTTTATTGATTTTCGGTTTGCACACGTAAATTGAGCTACTGAGTGCCATTTTGAAGTTAAAATAAAATATGTGTGAGTTTAATTTCATATATTATTGGGAAACGTTTTGTGTTTTAAACTTCCGTGGACTGGACGGATGTCTGTGACGGAGAATGCTAAATATTCTTGTCAAACTTTGAAGACAATTATTATTGTTTTAAAATTTGTATTGAAGAAGTGTGATGTCATTGGTATCATGCATTTAAATAAACGCAATGATGATTTTTACACAAAGATTTTTCCACCCTTTTCAATAATATGGGCAATAAAACTCAAAATAATTTAATTTGGACCTCAAAATGACACTCAGTAACTCAATATATGTGTACAAACCAAAAACTAAATTCGACAATAAAAAACAAAACTGGAATTTCGGGTGTCATTCCAGTTTTAGTGGTTTCCGATCGCAAAATGCTAATTTGGACCTAAATTTCATAGTTAACACCTAGAAAACTGAAAATCAATGAAAATAGTCTATTTTAAACAGATAAAATAGAGAGGCCGCCATATTGGATTTTAAGGTTCACTGAGTAAATTTTGCAGTGGCCGAATATCTTAAAATATGACCTTTAAAGTAGGTAGGTATATATCCTTTCATAACTCCAAATTTCATGCTTTTACTATACAAAAATGAACAATTATTTAGATAAGCCGCCGAACTATATTTATAAACACAACTAGCTGTCAAAATGCAACCTAATTGACGCCGCCATCTTGGAGTATGACGTAATGCGAGTAACTTTAATAATACTTAATCAGCACTGATCCACAATTTTATCGAGTTTTCTTTCGGTGAGATGTCGACAATTCATTTATTGATCTCGTCTCGACATTCGAAATCAGATTTTCCTCATTCCGTCTCGTCTCATCGAGAAAAATCTCCTCGAAGGCTTGTCGAAAAGAAGAAAGTATATGCTTCATTATGAATTACCTACTTAGTTTAAATATAACCAAAGTATCGTTCATCGCATGCAGTTTAATTTAACTCACAACGTTAAATTATAATATGTTATAAACATCACATCCGTTTCCTCTATAAATATCCAGGCAATATTTGAACCACACATAACAAAATATAATAACAGCGTATCAAAATAGACATGCGGACAGTAGAAATTTGAATAATTAGCTAACTTGAAGAACGGTCTTTTATAACATGCTACGGGCAGCCAGAGCCTTAAGAAGTAATTTTCCCTTTGATAATTACATTGGAACAGGATATATGTTTTTTAATAGTTAAACTTGAAATTTAAATAATAAATCCAGTTTTGATTTTTTTACAATAACTGCTTGTAACATGTAAAAATATCGCTGTATTCTAAATTCGTTCACATATATGCAAACTAAATATGTCTTGACCCTACTAATGAAAAAAATCCGTAAATATTAGTAAAACCTTTCCAGTTACCGAAGGAAAACAAAGTGGGGTTCCATATTACCACCTTCTCCTCTACAGTATAATTTTTAATCTGTCAAATTGCGGATTCAAATGTGATTTAAGTATGACAAACAAAATATGAATTTTTGTGAATATAAAAATGTGCATTCTAAATAACTGTAAGTGCTATTATTTTAAAAATTGTATATTTTATTTTAACGAACATTAAAAATCCTTCCAAGTAAATTATGTATAGAATAATCCGTATGAATGCTTCAAGAATAGTTAGTTAAGTTATAGAATGCGAATAATTAATTTGTACCGAAATATTTCAAAAACAAAAAAAAAATTAATTAGCAATTTTTATTAAAAATTTTGACGCAAACTTATTTGTTCAATTAATAATTAATCTTAATATAAATACTAACCTTTTAACAAAAGATTATTCTACCTGATCCGTAGCTAAATTGTCACTTTAAGTGTTTGATACTTCATGTCAAACAGCTATATTGAATCGATTATACCGAAAATTAAAAAAAATCTGTTATCTATCGGCACTTCTTCCGTTATTCTGCAGGAACCAAGAACTTCTCAGCTAAACTTCGTGCTTCATATAAATATAGTGATATACCAATCAGCTAATAATAATTCACAAATCCAGCACTAATATAATATTAATACAACTACGATTATTATCGAACAAGAAGGTTCATCCAAACAGTTATATATCAACTTAAAAAAAAAAAATATCAAGTCACTATATCCGATATTGTACGGTCTTTCTAGCTCCGCGATTAAAAACTGACTGTTTTTAAAATTAAACACGATTACAAAATCAACAGGCAAATAAAATGGTGCGGGTTTTAACTTGATAGCGACGAAAGGTTACGTAAGTCAATACGAATTTCAAAAAATGTTTTACCATTATTCGCAAAAGAATGAATTATTTTCTACTAGCCTTTACCTATGGCTTCTCGTTCGCGTTAGTGTCGCTTTTTGGCTACTGATCATCCCCCATTTAATGAAGCGCGATGATAAACAAGGTGTCCTAAGTGTGCATATTGCTAACTTTGATAATATTGGAATTACGACTTCGGTTAAATGCAGGCATTTTTGTATTATTTTTACGTAGATTACGTTGATGAAAACAAAAAAACAATTGAGCATCAGGTTTTTGAGTTATTTGCAAAAATAAATTTTTTAATAGAACGTCCTGTATATTTTTGCGTTTTTTGAAAGGAAAAAAATTTGGAAACATATTGTTTGTACATTTTTAATGTACATACAAATCGTACAAACATTCCGCTGCGTAAAGGGGGCACTTTATTCAATAACATAAAAATTCTCTCGCGTAATCAAACAGTTATTTTTCTAGCAGAATCGATTTAAAATTATTTGAGAATGCTTCTCTTATATAAAGGAATACATATTATATGGTTATAATCAAAGTTCATTGTCAAATCATATTTTTGACAACGCGTTAATTAATTTATAGATAATTTAAATAAATTAATAACAATTTAATATGCTGCAATAACTTTTCAGTGACGGCATGTCATATTATGCAAAGAGCACCTACACTCTTGTTTTAAGTTGCAGTAACGAAACAGGTTGGTGAAGGCCTCGAAAGGATATGGCACGCGATACTAGCGTACTACAACTAGTGTAAAAGTAAGGGTACACATTATACCGTGTGCTAAAATTTCATGGTAACTTCAGACACTTATGACCTCAGTTGTCGAGCGTCTATAATTTACAATTCATTCATTCATGCATGATAATTGGTTTATTTATTTATTGTGGATTATAGACGCGTCGACAACTTAAGTCATTAGCGTCTTAAATACAACAAATATACATATATCACTTAAAACTAAATAACATCACAAAACATTCATGAGCAGAGGTGGGACTCGAACCCACGACAGTCTGATTCAGAGGCCGCGACGCTACCAACTGAGCCATACTGTCCTCTATGATAATTGATAAGTACCGAAGTACCGTAAGTATGAAGTGAAAAAAAAATTATTATGATATGTTATACCTGCTTGCAGATTTCTTTAAAAATTTATAAATAGTATTCAAACAGAGGACAGTGTAGTCCAGTGGTTAGCGTCGCGATCTCTGGAACAGACTGTCGTGGGTTCGAATCCCGCCTCCGCTCATGAATGTTGTGTAATGTCATTTAGTTTTAAGTTAATTGTCATTTAATGTAATCAAGACGCTGATGACCTAAGTTGTCGACGCAGCTATAATTTACAATAAATTAATAAGTATTCAAACATCAAACAATTATAGGTATACCTATAGGTACGCAGAAAAAAATTTAAATTTAAAAAATTGAACCGAATCGTTAAAAATCTCAGATATGATGAAAAATGTCAAACTTGCCATTATTCATATGGCAAAAAAATAAATGCCCTGCTGTTGAAACAGGCATTCAAATTCAGCAGTGACAATTTTTTCTTGTAAATAAAATCCTTACTTATACAAATTTATTTCATTTTCAAATTAAAAAATATTTTAGGGTTTTAACATACCTACAAAAAATTATACCCTTATTTCTACAAAATTATCTGAGCGTCGCGGTCGTAGAAATAAATGATAGCTTTGAAACCGAGCAAGGAAAACCAATTTTAAGAAATCTGTTCGAATTATACTGACCAATAAGATTTAAATGACCATAGAGCAGTTTGCTGCCTCTCACAGTATTTTACTGACAATTTTTTTCTTAACATCCGTTAATTCAACGGCTTTTATTTATTTTTATTCTTTAAGGCCATCTACAGCCAGGGTTATATGGACCTTGTACCAATATTGTTATTGGTGACGAGTTTCTGTCGTCTAGTGACAATCGGCGGCACAAGAGTTATAATTTTAATTTTTCGGCATAATATATTGTATCTGCAGTCTGCACACTACAGTATCAGGGGTATGCAGGTTAAGATGCAAAAGACATCACTCTATAATTTTTAGTTTTTTATTCATTAAATACCTATAATAAAATGTAGTATGCTTTAAAATTGCCTATTTTTTATTTATCATTGATGATTTGCAATCTTTTTTTAGTGAACCTAACTCTCGAACTCTAGTGCCGCCCAGTGAAAATTGCTTAAAATATGCTCTGGTTCTCAGATTAAAACCCGAGAATTGAGGCTTTGTAAAAGAGAAGCCGTATATAGAAACGCTACACGCTCGGCGATACTAAAGCTCTACAATGCTTTTAATTAATTTCTGGAACAATATACTGTTTATTTTTATGCAACAGCATAGATTTTAACTAGCGGTAGATAAGATTATTATTATTAATCCCCTGTGCAAAAACACACCTAGTATATGTATGTAGGTATATATGTTTAAAATTGTGTGTGTGTGTGTATGTGTGTATACGATCTTCTGAGTAATCTAAAGGCACCGGATGATTAGTGGCAGATCGATGGTAAAGTCTCTGCTCGCCGTACTGGCTGCCGTGCCATGCTAATATTACGGAGTATGCAATTCAAATTAGACTCCGGGTTCCAGTTAACGAGAGCTTGATTAGCACATTCTCTCAACACACTGCGGTGACCCTCGCCCCTACCCCGCACCACACCCGCTACATTTCCTCCATCGCGTATATAAAATAAGTGAAGGTGAGTATATGTGTCTGTGTATGTATTTGTAAACGCAAGGCAAGTGGGCCATGTCAAATATTTGAGAAAGGTTTTCACACAGGATTTTTTATCGAGTGATCGAAGCGAGTAACCCGAGTCCCTCGATCGACATTTCTTTGTTTTTTTATCCAGATGTTTTTCCATGATTACGGCTAAATTCTTAATAGTTACAAAAATTTGGCAGGAATATTTTTAAACTTAGGTCCTAGGCCAGACATGGGCAAACTTTTTAAGGGGAGGGCCAGTTAAAATAAAAAATTAGATAGATATTTATTTGCTTGAGCACCACAGCTACGTGGCATAACATCGTCAAATAATAACAAGTTTAAGACATTACATAAACGAAAAATCTTCCACTTTATAAAGACCAGCCTCAGTCAACCGTCTTCTCTCTTATCTAGGCGGATCGAAAAAAAATTGAACAAAACACATTTTTAGCGCCCGATTTGTTCCGAACTTAGCCGAGCAACACCGTGCGCTCTACATTTTGTCCTATGTGTAATTGTAGGGGTTATTCAAAACCATGTCGTGGGCCGGATTGACTAGCCCGAAGGGCCGCACTTGGCCCGCGGGCCGTACTTTGCCCATGACTGTCCTAGGCTATACCTATTTTATTTCATGTACTTATATAGCTGAAGTTTACAGATATGAACAGTTAAGATTACCTGCATAAAATTCAAAGATTATACAAAATTTATACAAAGTCCTGTATGACATATAGTTACATGATATTATACAATGTCATGTGTGCGAATAAAAAAGGTACGTATGTGTCTTACGGTACATTTTGATTGTTTTCTTCTCTCATAGTTACCTGTTGGCAGCCTGATAAAAAATATTCCCAGCACACAGGAGAAAATGTAAAAAAGTACAGCGATGTTTATCAATACGGAGCATTGTGACAGTGACGCTCGTATAGTAGGAAGGCTATAAACAGTCATTATCATCATAAATCTTACCTAAGCCACTTTGTCTTGTGACTACAGATTAAGGTAAATAGAGTACGTGCACCGTAATACAAGCCACTTAGGTGACAGGGCCAGACTTCTCAAAATTCACATTTTGAATATAATTGTGTCCCTCAAATACTTTAACTTTTGAACGAATTGAGTTCAGGAGTTCGAACAAAATTGAGGTAAACTATTTTTTGAAGATAAATTTGTTATATAGTAACAACTTGCGGAAGTTCAAAAGACAGCCTTTGTGAGGTCTGTCTTTCACTGATTTTCAAATGAATGAACAGACGTGTATAATATACTTGAAAATAGCATTTTTTTGTCATAAACACATTATACTATTACATTAGTTAGAATTCTAATAACAATGTAATTACTAATATATCATAACGTCTACAAATTTAATTCAAACAAATTTCCCGACAAAGAGAATAATCGATTAAATTATTTCATTAAATTAATAAAATTTAATAACTTTATTACTTATCAGGCTCTGTTAGTTTATAGACAATTTTTGGGATCAAATGTCGTGGGATCAATTGTCGTTGGGATCAATTGTCGTGGGATCAAATGTCGTGGTATCAAATTGCTGGGATCAAATGTCATGGAACCCAAAAATAGGTACTTAATTTAAAAAAAATACAAAGCGCATTAATTATAACAATTTTATTTAAATTTTCAGAATATTTTGCATTTATAAGAAGAAAGACTGAACATTATAATAACGAAAGTTATGAAATAATCTAGTTAATATAAAATTTATAGTACCTACATCATTCGGTGCCCGTCCCTGAATTAATTATACCACAAATAGCGTAGATAAGAGTTAAGGATTTCGGTAACTACATCAGCTCTATGCTGACTGTACACTATTATGTCCTTTCATGATTATTGCTGTGGAGATGTCCTGTGAACAGACATACAAATACAAACATACTTGTATACACACATACCAATCTACAACAGTACAAACGAAGTCTTCATGGTTTCCGGGCTTGTAGGCCGTGGTCCGGTGGTATTTCTACCTGACGTTTCGTCTACAACTGCGTAGACATTCTCAAAGGGGATGTGGCAGCGGTCGAAGTGTCCTCCTTGGCGGCTCACAGGTCAGTGTGTCGGTGGCTGGTGTTCTCCCTTCTTTTATACCTAGTGCCAGTGTGTTCTCTGTTCGGTCGTAGTCCGTCTCTCTGCCATTGGTCAAATGCGCAGTGTGTAGTGGTGGTGAGTTCTCTACTCGGTCGTATCCCGTCCTTGTACGATTGGTCATTGGTTTTGTATGTCGGAGTGCTGGTGTCCAGGTTTTACTGAGATTGAGGCCTTCATCTTTTTGGTTGAAATTCTGTGTGTGTTTATGTATTTCTATGGCCTCTCTGTATATTCTTGGGTAATAGCTCAACGTTCTGTCTATGGCTTGGGTTTCTTCGAAGAGGATGTAGACGAAACGTCCGGTAGAAATACCACCGGACCACGGCCTACAAGCCCGGAAACCATGAAGACTTGGAACAATGCCAGCCGTGAAAGCTTGCACACTTGAGTACAAACGAAAATGTATATTTTAGGTGGTTTAACTGCCAAAAGTGATTTGTGGTCTACAAACTTTTTCTATCGTGCCCCCCTTAGAGGCACTCCTTTGAAAGCTTAAAACGTAAAAAGATTAAAAATTTTCTTGACTATTTCGTTGGCAAATCAAAGTCTACCCGATCGAACCGGGTCGGGAAACTAGAAAATTGCAAATTGGAGGTTGGCACAAGCAGTCATTTAGCGGAATTGCAGGCGAATCAAGACTGAGACATTCCCGTAGAGACCGAGACGAGATCATCAAAACTTCGAGACTAGCAATCTCGAGACCGATATTATTGTCCTAGGCTGGATCTCGTCTCGTCTCGGCGAGACCGAGTAAGAACTTAAAATCGATTCTTAAAATATACAGTTACTCGTATACTAATACAAAATGTACATGTTACATTAGCGACCATACACAGCAATGTAAATATGTACAAGTGACATATTATCTGTCCGCTACTAGCAACTAATGTCCACAATCATTAATAACCATTGTGTCAAGTATCTGATCAAATAAACACATTATACGATGATACAACTAACTATTATGCAACTATACAAAACTAAACCTTACAGGCCATCCTGGAACTATAAGTATTATGATATTTATAAATATTTTATTTTCTACTTTGTTAGTTTAATAGTTTCAATCGGCAGCAATTAAATAATGAGTTCCTATTTATAGAGACAGTAATAAAAGTAAGTTTCAAATTATTATCATATCGAAAAGTGTCTTCCTTTCAATACTTACAATTTTTCTTTTCTTTAACGTTTTCATGATTCTTTGTAATCTTTTTTCCACAAAAATCATAAATTTATATCTTCGCAAATCTAAAAAAATGCATACTAAATTTAAAAAATCGGCTCAGCCGTTTTGGGTAAAAATGGTATTGATCGTTACAAAATTATTTGATATTCAATTTATTTTAGTATTCCGATTTAGTTATAACCAGCCGTAGTTTCATTATCGTTCTGATTTTATCAATCTGTGTTCTGTTCAAAATTTGCGAATCTATAAGTCTGACAGCCTTTCTCCCTTCCGTTTTAGGTGGCAGGTAGAAATTAGACAGGTAAAATATGAATTTTTCATGTGCAAATAATAATCCTAACACTTTTTTTATTCTATATTAATGAGTAATAATTTAGAACACACTCATAAAATATTATCGCATTTACTGAAAAATGTTATCAATTGGTGACAGGAACAATTATAATATAAACGCATACATATAAATAATTTAAATTAATAAAATTTTATATATAAAAAAGAACACATAATATAACATTGCCTGCTCAATTGGTCATTGTTATCATGTCGTTATAGATATACATAATTAAAAAAAAAAAATGTTTTTCATGTATCTACGTAAGGTCTGGCATATTTTTTTTTACATAAAGGTGACATATATATATTGCAATTCTAAAATGCCAAACAAAAATGTTGATGCTTACACTTCGAAAAAAATTTTGAAAATCGAAAATCCACTATTTCTAATAAATAACAAACGAAATTTAGATGGGTACCGTGGAGACGAAATTATTTAAAGATTTCAACATTGACTCAATAATACAATTTAAACCCTGGAGTTGCCGCGTTGACGTGGCTAAGAAGGTCGTTTTTAGGTATACAGGGTGGTGACCGTGACTGCTGCACATAGGGATTTAACCCGTAAAGTCAAACTTTCTCGATTTCCTGCTTCCCTAATTATTTTAGGAAAAATATCTTCAAATGAATGTCTTAGAACATAAAATTCTGCATCTAAATCAAAAAAAAATAATTTTGTTTAATGAATTTGATGCAGAATTTCTAAAACTATTAATTGAAGATATTTTTTCTAAAATAATTAGGGAAGCAGGAAATCGCAAAAGTTTGACTTTACGGGTTAAATCTTTATGTGCAGCAGTCACAGTCACCACCCAGTATATAAAAACGATGTTTTCCTACAATTTTGACTATTATCTAGCCCTAAAATTCAAATATTTAGATTTAGACGCTTTCATATGCAATATTTTGTTCTTTCAGATTTCTTTAATCTAAAATACTTGTGAGAACCAGAGTATTTGCAGTAAACAATTTTTCATGTTTCCTATGTGCCAAGACAGTTCTGTTTCTACACCCTGTAGAACATAAATTTATATTATATAGAACTAACAAAAGCACTAGGTATGACTTCTTACTCTTTAGAACAGTTCCGTAGGTCAGGAGTCAGGACCACTGACATACCTCTCCACTGACAGCCTTCTAACATTGCAAAACCACTGGCATCTGTGACAAGTAAATCTGACACGACGTAACGGTATCTACCGTCATCTCAGTTTGTCAAATCCGCTAAATTCTCTTTCTCTCTCTCCCTCTTTGTTAATCTAGCTGCAAATATGCGTGTACATACTAAACAAAAAATTGTTTTCAATAGAAGAAGCACTATACAATAGTACGTAAGTACGTATAAACAAAAAAAAAATAATCTTAAACGGTTCTAGAGATACTTAGGGTGGCTTGATTTTATTGGAACACACGGTATATTATTATTAGTGTAATAAAAATTCTACAGAATTATCGCTAGGCACTTGGTAGAACATGATTGAATAAAAATTAATAAACAAACACTTGAAAAATTCTACACATTTATTCATCTCAACGATCGTTTCGGGTTTCTAACTCATCATCAGGAGTTTAAACTAAAACTAAAATCTAAAAAGTCTACAAACATTATATATAGTAACCCAGGGTTACTATATATAATGTTTGTAGACTTTTTAGATTTTAGTCTACAAACATTATATATAGTAACCCAGGGTTACTATATATAATGTTTGTAGACTTTTTAGATTTTAGTTTTAGTTTAAACTCCTGATGATGAGTTAGAAACCCGAAACGATCGTTGAGATGAATAAATGTGTAGAATTTTTCAAGTGTTTGTTTATTAATTTTTATTAGTTTTATGAAAAACAAACATCACTAATCTTTTGGAAGGTTCAATTGTCAATGAGTCTTAATAAAAATGTAATGTAAACCACTTACCCCTTGTACCAGTTGTAACTAACCTACATTGTTTTACGAACTATTACTGTAAAGGAACCAGTTCTAAAGAATTATACTATTCAGTAATAAAAGTTCTTAAGGACCAGTTCTTAAAGAATAGGATCTTAGGAACAGGATTGTCTTACTCTGTGCTCCTCTCCAAGACTTTTTAATACCAGAAAATCACAAAGCACAAAAACAAAACAATAAATTGAAAATTATTAAAATATCTTTTTTCTCTTCTCTTAAACATTGAAGATATATTTTTACCGCAAAACAATTTCATAAAGTGATTTAGACCTAGTAATTTTCAAAGAAAATAAACAAAAACACTTTTTATTGAAAATAACTGATATATTACTCGTAATAATATATTCCTTTTGGTTCAATAAGTAAAATGTTACAAAGCAAAGTAAGTGACGACTGAATGATGAATGGTGGTATCGTAACTGTTGCACGTCATATTCTCACATAACTATTTAAATGAGGGAAATTCACTACAGAAATATGTTAGTCAATTTGATTGATTATTTCTGCTCGTTTAAAAGTCGACTCTTGACGTAACCTTTATTTTTCAGGTTAAATAACAAGCAACGATTAATTGCTAGTCATGATAAAATTGTTACTCTGCTTATCATGATTGTATTTTTGTCGTCACACTGAACTGAATTGCATAACAAATCATAGATCTCTAATCTCAGTCGTCATCGAGAAGTAGTAACGTTATATTCATAACTATTGTGCGACTATTCAATCGAGCGGCACATCAAATACGCAATGAAAACCAACGTAAAGCAGCACGGATTCTTACGTTCCTTTCCATACTGAAAATTACATTCCTTAGCTATAATTGGTCAAAAATAACTCAGCAGTAGTTCGAAATGCATGTGACCTGAGCCACGGATACAGCTAATTTTGAAATATCAACGTTAATTTACCGTGATATAATTTTATTTCCATGTTCAGTAAAGAAATGGAAATATGGTAATATGGTCGAAAAATCGTGTCCAAGATAAGGTCGAGATTCTGATTGTACTACAGCCAAAAAGTAAAGAAAATTGGTTTTCTGCATGGCAGCTGTGTAAGGACTCCAGGCCTGATTTTGGTGGTAATCGGATTAGTGGTTTTTGAAATATACACAAAGTTTGTACATATTATATAACAATATCGTCTAAGTATCGTATAAGGGCTTTCTGAAATATTCCACTGAAATTCTACATATTAAAAATCATTTTGAAACATGAAAGTCATATTGTTTTCTTCACCAATTTTTTCTATGCTTTCATATTATGTTGCAGTTAACATTACTTAGTTATTATAATTACTGTAGGATTACTTTTGTTTTAAAAGAAATAGTACAGTAATGTTGAAAAGGTACGAAAGTAGACGAAAATACTTATACAGGGTATCTCCGAAGTAACGCCGAGGATTTTGTATTTATATTTCCTGTGTAATATTGATTCGAATAATCGTTTGCCATTCTGAACTAAATGAAATCATATCATAAAACCACATTTTCGTAAGCAAAGCTTATAGGTAATAATGGTACATTCTGTTTGATTGCGTAAGTTCAATCCGCCTCTCAAAGCTTTACGTATTACAATATTACGTCAAATATTCAATTTCCGCCGTGTCTAATAAGTTTACGAATTTCAGAGTTCAAAATAGATAATATATAAATAGGTAAAATTATATTTTACTTCGATTTATAGTGTACTTGTGTGGTTTCATGATTCTTGCCTTTGCCATACTCCATTAAAATTTCATTATTTCTGGGGGTTATGCGAGTACTTGAGAAATCGAGTTCCGGTCGAGAAATAAAAATACTCGATTGTCAAGTCGAATAGAAAACACATTTGAAAAATCGAGTAGTAAACAAAAGAACAACATTTTCACCTGACAAAATAAAATTTCTATAGATGAGCCGAAATAATTAAACGAGTAATTAAATTTATTTTTATCAATATTTGATAAATATTAAATTTTTTTGAGTCGAATCTCCTAGTACATAGAGAAGTTCAGATATTGAAAAAAAACCTTGTTCTACTCGACTTGACTCAGATATTGAGTAAATATCTGACTCGAAAAGAAAAATCCTCTACTCCCACATCCCTTACTATCACTACTATTGTTGAAAAACATTAATAATTGTTAAAAATATATGAGCACTGTAGTTGGGATAAAAACAAAAACAAAGATAGTTACTTCTTACCACAACAGTTTTATTGATGGATGTACATTTCGAAAGCTATGCTTTCATCTTCAGCATACATGTATAGTGTTTGCTGAAGATGAAAGCATAGCTTTCGAAATGTACATCCATCAATAAAACTGTTGTGGTAAGAAGTTACTATCTTTATTTTTGTTAATAATTGTTGTTTTTTTTTTAGATTTTTTCAGTTTTGCATGAAGTTAACTATAGTTTTGCACATAGAAGACGTTATTTTAACTATAAACTATTTTCACAGAAAAACTTAGATTTGTAAAGATATCTTGTCGTTTTCCAATAGCCCATTAAATATTTTAGCATTATGTTTTACATTATAACAACGAATATAAAAAAAAGTTATCGGATAGTAATAAGGCGTTAAAAATATTATGACAGATATATTTTTCATAGCAAAAGCTGCAAAATTTTTAAAACGTTTTTAAAATTTGCATAAAGATAAATACCTCTATAAAAATATACCGATTGTTTTATAAACATTGCGCAAAGTTTATTGAAACAAATACGTCGTGTTTACATAATATTATAAAAAAAACTTTGAAAAGAAGAAACCTTCATTTTAATAATTATTGTAAGTATGATAACAGTTATTGGCAAAAAAAGTATGAACATTTTCATTGCAATACATACCACCTCTTTGGTTAAGTGTTCGAAAATTCACACAATTTCACCATTAAAAGTCGCAATAAAATTTAGTAAACATCGTCGGGCATTTCCTTACGTTTCCTCTGTGTTTCGTAAAAAAATTCCCTAAAACTTCGACGCTTGTGACCTATGTTATCGAGCGTCTATAATATAATATAATATAATATAATATAATATAATATAATATAATATAATATAATATAATATAATATAATATAATATAATATAATATAATATAATATAATATAATATAATATAATATAATATAATATAATATAATATAATATAATATAATATAATATAATATAATATAATATAATATAATATAATATAATATAATATAATATAATATAATATAATGATATGATATGATATGGTATCATATGATATAAAATATTATGATATGATATGATACGATACATGACGCTATTTATACTTTGTTGTAAACCAAATAAAGATTAAACTGTCGCTTCTGCAAGGAGGAAAAAGAAACTGCTGAACATATAATAATATGTTGTGCTCATGCGAGGCAGTTTCCTCCGAAAGGCTGCAACATCTAAATGGAAGGTTCTTAGAGCCTAATGAGGTGTGGACTACAGCTCCCAGAAAGGTAGTTAAGAGTGTAATATCTCAATGGGAATAAGTGCGAGGGGATCACTCACAAAGATCTTTCAGGTCGCAGTGAACGAAGGGCAGTAGTGCCTTATACGCCCGTGTAAAATCTAATCTGTCTATCCATCTTACCCTAAGACTTCAAAAAGCACACAAGAAAATGAAGTTACAGAGATCCCGTTCCAATTTTATATATTAGTATTGATAAATTATTTCTCGGAAAAAAATAATATTCGTTTTTGAATTTTTTCCTACTTATAATTAAATTCTTCAGTACCTGGACTGTGCCTATTCTAAAAGATAACAATTTAGCCCATCATTACGCAACTGTCATCGTGTAAACAAAGTAGAAGATAAAGTGCGCAAAGCATGTGAGACATAACCGTCAAGTGGGTATAAACACCACAGTATAAGTACACATACTGACGTGGATATACGGTATACCGAAGCATACCGAAGTATAATATGTTTGCCAGCCAGCGAACGTCGCGCGTCGAAACGCTTCACTTCTTTATCTATATGCCTACTTCACTACTGATACCGTATGATCCCTTTCTCTTCTTTACTGCTCACTGTGACTAGATGACTTTGCTAACATTCGCTGTCGGATTCGTTCCTTATCGATGCCTTGTTAAAAGAATCAAGACAAACAAGTTTAAAAATACTAATTATTTATGTCTCAATATTTATATTCACTGGATTTATATCAGATTTATTTCGCACTATATTCGCTGTTCAACACTGTCACAGTATAATCTACACTACCTGACTTTACTCGTACTCGCTGCTTATATAGACCGCGCGGCGTAAGCCCAGTGCCAACTCGATTTCTTCTTCGTGCCGGTACTAGTTGTTTACAGCAAGCAGACACCGATTCTCAGAACTCCGTTTATATACAGGGTGATCCGTAAAAATATTATTAGAAGTGTGCGAATACAAAAAAAATGTGTATGTCTGTATCGCAGGTACAGATAGATGACGAAAATAATCACAAATAATTGTATTCGTTCTCATGGAAAGAAATCCATCCACTTTTATTTATTTTATAAAATCAAATGTTGGTAAAATATAATGAATAAAATATTGTAATTTTATTTTTTTATATTTTAAATTGATATCCAATGCCTACCTATATATTTTCATTAAAAAAATTAAAAGTCTTCAGAATCGAACCTGGGCTTGGCGTTTGTACCTGTCGGTAGACTCGTACTTTTCCACACGGCCACCTGGTTTACTGTGTTTGAGATCTTAACATAGTTATACATGCTGTGTTTTGTTTCAGATGTCAACCACTTCCGACTATTTCCGTTACATCTTTCTAAAATGCCACCCCAGTATGAGACATTAGACGTTATTCACGACAAAATGGAGTACTGTTCGAGAAGTAAAAGCATTAACTGAGGTGAGCAGTAAACAAAGATCTGCAAGAATAAGACCAGTAGCCGAAATGACGAACTGTTTCGAATCAAGTAGAGTAGTTGCAAAGAGAAAATCACGAGTATGTTTACAAATACTATGAAAGTGCTAATTGTACTGACAAATCAGTTCAGCAGTTTTCGAATGTGGTTAGTACAAAACGAAATTACAGATATGTTTCGTTACTACTTTTATAATTAGAATTATTTCTGTGTGATATTTAAGATGGAAAATATTATGGATCTTTTTGTTGGGAATTGATCATCGTAAATGAATCGTTCGATTGCAAAATAAGTTCTAGCGAATCCTTGGAGTATATCAGTAAGAATGTTAGAAGATTGGGACAACATAATACAGAGGTTGGATGGATGAAGTTACACGATATAACGGGAACGGAGGAGGCTGAAAATAAGATGTCAGGCGAGCCGAGCCGGGCGGCGCGTGGAGGCACATATATGAAAAGTTGCGGCTGATAGAACGCTCATCATGAGTTAAGATACGGAAATGATGGATAGTATATATCAGAGGGCCGCCGCCTCGTGTTGAAAGATGCATGCACACTCAACTTACCACACGTGTCACGTTCACTTTATTTACCTCGTTACGTCACTCAATTCTGTTAAAGAATAAACAAGTTACATTTTTTTGTAATCGTTTATATTAAAATTTGAGTTAAATAATCGCAAATTATAAAAGATATTTTTTTAAACTCCCTCATTGTATATCTACGTAAAATTAATGCATTGTTATATATGCGAAGCAGTGAGTGTAGCAGGTATAAGCGCTGTTACAAGAGCTGGTAGATACAAGAATGTATCTCGCCATTCTTTCAGCGCGCTGACTACTACAATTAACGTGTGACAACTGTCAAATGGCCGTTACAAGTTACGCAATGGATGTGACTAGTTTAATAAATGAAATTTTGCCAGTTTTTATTTAATTTGTTTTGAGTTTTTTCTAAGACGTATTTAAAAGTGTTAAGTTCCATACGTAAATATCCAAAAAACCAGTTTGGGTAAAATTTTAATTCTTGGTATAAATGATGAAATTCGCCATGTTTAGATCGTTTTCTATTAATAGGGTGGACATGATAGCTCCTACCCAAATTTGTATTTAAAATATACCACTTTGTAGCAGAATAACACAAATATTCGTCTTCGCTATCTGACATTTCAAACGCGACTTAAGCTTGTATCAATCCTAGTATCAAAGCTTCGTTGTGCAAGTCTATAAGCGCTCATAATTTCAGCCACCATCTACCATACATCCTACCATCTAGAATCCCAGCTGCGTACTGCACGTACCTTTAGGCCCCATGTAAAATCTAATCTAATCTAGTATTTGCAGTTTATTTAAATAGTCGACTCTCGCATGTAGTGTGTTTTCAACGTGAAATTGCTATATATAAGAAGAGATCGGTTTCCACTCTCGGGCACTGTGGAGAAATCGGTAACTCACCTAGCCGGAAACTGGGGGTTTCGGGTTCAAGTCCCGACAGTGGTCATTTGATTTTTTCTTAGATATAGCTCAAAAATCATGGCAGCTTAGCTGTCTGAGATATTTATTATTTTCAGCTCTAATTGTTATGTGAATAATATGGTGTGGATATAAGGGGTTTTAAATCGATTGATTTTATCATATACCAATTAATCTAGTATTACTTGCGCTTTCTGTTTAAGAGATACTTTCGTATTATTTGGTGTCGTATGCTGAGATATGTTTAAATTTTTCGTATGGCTGAATATTTTTTAGAGCGATGGCGTAAAGAGTAACTCGTAGACGATGGAGTATTCTTCGAGTACAGCATCATAGAGAAGAGTGTACAGTAAATGTGCGTGATACACGTCTTCGGCCGCTTGACGAAGTCACTTTATAGCAAAATTATGTGAAAATAGAGACGGCGACGGTGATGACGGCGACGGTGATGACGGCAACGAGGAGACGCTTGTTGAAGTTGGATTTAAGAATGCTAAATGTATGAAAATGGCTTGTTAAAATATGGTATATACGCTCCTCGTCCCGTTCTCTACGCAATGTTATGTATGACATGAACTATAAGGAGCACGCGGCGGAGCTTTGGTGGGGTAACAAAGGAGGGGTGTTTGCGATGTTAGTCGCGTGATACGTACGCGTGATAACGGGTCTCCGGATGGATCACAAATCCCCTACAAGCCGTGCACACAAACTATAATGTGGCCCGTTTTCTCTCTCAACCCTTCCCATTACACACGCATCCTATTACAGAGTTACAGAAGCGGACATATTATTATTATTACAGAATTTACTAAAGTATCAGACTCGGTTTGATCGGAGGACGGTCGATTTGAAAAATTCTTTCACTGTTTAAAAAATTATAATTTAAAAAAACTAAACAAGCCGTGAGGTGGGTCGTTTATTAGGACTAAAGTGCGACCCTTGAGGTCCACACGACGAACTTCCCAGTTTGATAAATATTTAATAATAATAATTAAATTAGATATTACACAGAAAAGTAATCATTTTAATCATTAAAACGTCAATAATTAAAAAAAAAAAAACGGCTGAACCGATTTTTATAAAATTTATGTCGGATCAAAATGACGTTAACACGCCTCGATTGACACTCTTACGAAGTCGATATAATTTTTTATTCGCGAGATATTGTGTAAAATCTACTTTTTTGGAGGTTATTTGGTTAAGAAAAAAGAACGGCTGAACCGATTTTGAAAAAATTTCTTTCAGATCATATTTACGTTAATACGCGTCGATTGGCACCCTAACGTAGTCGATATCATTTTTCATTCTCGAGATTTCGTCTTAGAAAGAAATGGACACATACGTACGTACGTACGTACACACACACACACACAGACATCTTTCTAAAAGTAGTGTAAAAATAGTGTAGTGACCTTGAAACAAAAAATTTTTTTCCTTTTTGATTTCGATTTTCGGACCCATTACAATAACTTCCAGTGGGAAGTTAAAAACACGCTTTAATGAACTAAAAAGTAAAAAATAAATTATTTTATTGTAAAAAAGCGTGGGGTGCTTTGTACCATATTTTCATACTACCCCACGCTTTTTTACAATAAAATCAATTATTTTTTACTTTTTAGTTCATTAAAGCGTGATATTTGGTTGGAGTTGAAATATTTGTTAATCTAAGTGATATGTTTCCATTTGATCATCCTGTGTTACTGTGGTGGTGTTATGAAATATGTAGGCTCATATTTGGAACCATGTCCTTAGGAAATTCTGTTTCGTTTAGAAGTTATGAATATGTCATGTTTTTCATCTCCTGTGCGCAAATTTATTACTTCTACGTATGCACATAAATATACCGAACAGTTCAATAAGCTATAACCTAACTTCTGTCATAAAAACATGATATATCTGATAGAGTTGTGTTTGATTCGAGGAACCAGTAGTATATAGCGATGGGAAAACAGTTATTTAGTTAGGCACTGTTATTGGAAAATAACCGCATCCAAAAAAAACTTGTGTTCAAAATTATTATGCTACAAATAACAGGTTCTAAAATAACCAGTTACAAAATAACCGATTACTAAAATAGTCGGTTATTTCAATAATTGCTCTTCTCCGAGATTTGAAGTATTTATTGCAACAGGAATGCCAGAATAGCCTGTACTTTTTTAACAATTTTTGATACTCGGTTGTTCTCAAATAGCAGTAACAGTTTATCTGTTACCCAAAAATAGCAATTTGAGCCATTATTATTAACCAATACTATACACGATAGTAATATCTGTTCCAAATAGTGTTCAATATCGAAAAAGTTACAGGACATTATTATTCATGATGGGAATTAGTCTGACGTTCGCAGAGCGCTAGAAAATATGAGATGTCATCAAAATGACGTAAACCATTCATTAATGGTTGGCAACTGACAGGATCTCACAGCTTACGTCACGTACCCAGTTGATGTGCTGCTTCTAATAAAAATACTCTTTATTAACGATTCATTTCACTCTGTTTGTAGTCTAGTCGCCAGATATTTTTACCCTACAAAGTGTGACGGTGAAATGATATTTGGTGATTTTGTAGATTTGAAATGTGTATACAATATATATAAACACATAGTGCCGGTGACTTCATATATGAAAAAATAAAAAGAGGAATGGTGTGTGGGTAAAACCACACTGCTAACTTCCCATTGGGTGCCTTCAGAGATTAAAAAAAACCGCTAATTGAAATTTCCTGCAAACCTAATAAGGTGTTCATTATGTAAATATGTGTCGAATGAAATTGGTCCAGAGTCGATATCATTATTTGTTCTCGAGATATGCGAGCCGAAAAAAAGTTTACCAACATACGAACGAACGAACGTACGTACACACACAGACATCTCTCTAAAAACAGTAGGTACTGACTCTAGGGACCTCAAAACGTCCAAATATGTCACAATTTTTCATTCGCAAAATCTGACCCATTACAATAACTTTCAATGGGAAGTTAATAAAAGTTACCATTTTCGACAATAGCTCAATTAGAATTGTTCCTATGGTAAAATGATTATGATAGTTAAATATTAAGTAGCTTATTCAATTTTTCATTTAAAAAATTCTGTATGACTTTTATAGTTTCTAAGATACAGTCGTTAATAGGCTGGATTGTTCACGCGCGAAGCATACGGGCTACTAAATTTTGATCACGGCTCGGCGCTTGATTCGCGATACTATATTGCATTGACATATTTCATACTCCATTTGAGTTTCAAGAAATAAATAAATTTTGAAATTGAAATTTATTCTTTAATTTTAAACAATTCATATATTTTCAGTATCTAAATTTAATCATCTACGGTGATTCACCTGAAATTATAATGATTGTAAATAATTTGATTTTCTTTAAAGAATTTTACAATTTCTACTGAATAAAGGAGCCGCATCTAGGTGTTTAATATGCCTGCAAAGGGATTTAAAATATTGCGTATTTACTTTTTATATTTATAGTTTATTGTGATTATATTTTGTAACAAGTATTCGTTAGGTTTTTCTCCTGATTATATGTGTAATTTGTTAAACATTGAAAATACTAAATTACTCTATCGAATCATGACGGTTACAAAAGCGTTTCAACTTTCAACCAATGTCTACGTTTGTATCGTCACAGAACTAAGGTCGACGCGCACAAAACCGATACAAACAGTTTCGTTATCGAGGCAGTTTTTTTTTGACCGAAAACGTACACCGGCTTCCACTTGATCGATTTTTGATTTTTTCTCTGTAGAGACTTTTCCCCATCATTGATGGGTAGGCATTGCAGAGCTAATATTTAAAAACCAAGAACTTCTGAGCTGGTGTTGTCCTGATTCGGGTCTATAGGCATCCAGCATCGGAGATGGAAGGACCTCTGAAGAAGCTCGCCACTCGTGCTAGCGAAACGTTAGGAAGCAATTCCAACCAACGACGGCCTATAGACCCGAATCAGGACAACACCAGCTCATCAACTGGCCGCGAAAGCCTCACCAATTTGCCAAGAACTTCTTTTGAGAAAAGAAATATGTAGTAGAGTTAAGAAATAATCTTATCTGAAATTTCTTTGTTCCTTTCACGTTCGAGACGTCATCAACTGAATGATGTCATCATCAAGACTAAACAGAGCGTTAAATTTAAGAAAGATAGTACCGATTGATTATTATTGAAACAAGACTATAATATATTATTAGTTTGACTGTACCGATCACGTGGTGGGATGACAGTTGCGCGACGGTAATAATTATGTTGGGGTCTCAAAGTTTAAGCGGCAGTCAATTGTTTGTATCAAGGAGATATCCGCCAGTGGATGCGTTTAATTTGCTGGCAAGTAATTACAACCGAGCCCTATTCAGCTTGATAGCTCTTGGTGATTACAAACACACATGAACACAGTGTCTACCTAACAACAGGGCTGAAGGAAGTTGACGGAAATCATGTAAATTTATGCACATTATCCACACTAATATTATAAAGAGGTAAAGTTTGTTGGTTTGTTTGTGTTTTTGTCCACGCTAATTTAAGAAACGACGGAACCGATATGAAAAATTCTTCTACTGTTCAAAAGGCTACACCTTTCAATTAATTATTATAGAATAGAATAGAATAGAATAGAATAGAATAGAATAGAATAGAATAGAATAGAATAGAATAGAATAGAATAGAATAGAATATATTTATTGTCCAATATAGCAGTGAGCAGGATTCATCGTACAAAAATATTTAATAATTATAATTATAGGTTATAGACTGTGTGCAAGGGGGTAGAGTTAGAATAATATCAATGCGAGCGCTCGTTATGAGCACCATTGTAAAGTTTGAACTTTAATTTTCCGTATATGTCAGTGAGCAAATTGTTGTTTAAAAAGTCAAGTAAATAAAACCAGGATTTTACTTCTAACTTATTTGGAAATTATTAACGTAAATCTGATAAATTTGACAATTTCAAACCCGATCCGCAAGATCACCGGCGTCATGGTTTGAGGTTATGCTGTCAATATAAACCATATAGACATAGAGGTACGCTTTCATGCCTGATATAAACAAATCAATTATTTTTCTATTGTACATCAAAATTGAAGAAGAGAAAAACTTATAATAAATATTTTTCGCTGAAAAAATAGAGCATTTCTTATTCACGTGTCAAATATCCTATCAAGAAAATTGTTCTGTCGTTTGACCGGTATCGTACTGACAGACGATCAGATTTTTTTGCCAAAACACGTTTTTTTACTTTCGTGGGACCTCAAATAGGGAAATACTGTAGACTACAGACGCTCAACAGTGAAGATCATTAGCGAGGGAAAGTATTGCATAATTGTGGAACATTAAATTCTGACTCCCTCCCCTCATGAGGTTGGAATGGTAAATCGAAAATTTGAATAAGACGATAAACAAATACTACTGAGGCACTACTTAGACAATTTCCCTATCCTTTCTTGCATGGAGCAAAGACATCTGTGGTTATATAAGTTTGTATATAATATTATGTATATGAATACAGCGTCGTTATTTCGGATCCTGTGTAAGAGGCATTCGCCGCACAACACAATGTATGTACATAGTGTAATGTTGTATTGTATGTACTGTCCTTTTGTGTTTACACAGGCCAAAGTTTATACATGTATATCATATTCGGTGTTGCAGTATGTTCACCAAGAATGCACATAAACCACGGAACTGTTAAGAGTTTATGATACCGGAAGCGGATGAACATACACCAGCCAAAAATCGGAAGACTTGCAAGGCGACCTTACAGCAAGAGGAGTCGCTGATGTTGACCACATTTTTTTAAATTTAAGCAGAACCCAACAAAATGCCTTTGGCACCATTTGATTAAATGAGCCAAACTATATTCTGACTAGAGCTTTCAGAACGGAATTCCGAGATTTAGAAATTCCGGAATTTTTGACAATATTTTTAAACATATCAATTCCGGAAATTACACAAATCTTTGCTTAATTTGGCAATCAGAAAGTGACATTTCTCGATATCGCAACTAGTTCCGGAAATCCGGAATTGAGAACCAAATATTGAAACCAGTTCAGGAGTTGAGGATGATCCAATATTGGAGGCCCTAATTCTGACAATATATTATGTAATCCAACCTAAGCTAGTAACACGCAAAGTTTTGCAATCGTTTCTTCCCGAATTACTTTTGTATGCCCTTTATAATTTCTTCAGTATCCTCACTCTAAGTTCTCGCCTCTGCAAAAAAACTCATTTGCAGAAAAAATAAAATATTAAAATTTATAAATAAAAAAAATAAATAACCGATATGTAAAGCAATAATTTCAGAACAAGCTGTAAAATTCGAATGTTTTCTAATAAGAAAAAAAATTCACAGATTTCGCAATCCTTGCAACCATCGAGGACATTGGAAATGATAACAGCATATATGAAACAAATTTTAACTGTTTATTATACACACAATATTTATCAATGCACTGTTTAGTTTTGTCAGGAATAACCCTATTATTCTTCTGTTATAAACGCGTTCACTTTTGATTGATTACTTAACTTTTAAATGGATTTTTCTACAGTATTTATTAACATTTGCTCAAAAATAACACCGCAGATCGTCGCAAATACCTCTCAATTAACTAGACATGATATAAAACACATTTCACTCGTAACTCTGCCCCCATATACGAACATAAACATTTCCAATGTTAAAAATGGCTTTGCCCTCTTTTTTTAGCGCACCCCTCCGTTGGGGCATTTCTGTTCTAAATATATAATAAAGAGTTTGGGAACCTCAAACTATTCCTACGTCTGTAAAGACTAAAAACTACAGTCCAGTCCCAGCAGTGACATTATATTTTTTTCTTAAAGTATACCCTTGTCCATTTCCCAGATTAATTTATTGCTGGGTGTTAAAATTCTCATTTCATTAATAAATTATGTCACAGTCTGAATTCATTGCCAACCTAGATTTTCTGACAATGAAACCCATCTTTTTCACATGTAATAAGCATTATATGTAATTAAAATGAACTAGAGGGATAGAAACTAATTAATGTTCTTTACTGGTAACACTGCGATATATTAATATTACGCAAATTCGTAAGTGGCTACTGCATAATACATTCTACCTGTTACAGAATTATAGACATTAGAGTAAATAATGTATCGACTGTTTCTTCTTGTTTGTTTATACATTAAAACACACAATTACCGCACAAAAGTTTGCAAATTTACTGCTGCTCTATACACAGTTATAGGGCAGAGGTGGGTGTATCATACACTGTAATGGTTAACTTTATTAATAAAGTAATTTAATAAATTAGGCTTTACAGTCTTTCTCCACTGAGAGAGATAAAATATAAATGTCGAGTAAATTACTATAGATGCTGTAATATGTTCTTAAGCCGGTCTTACACGACTAGTACATTCAGTGAATATGCGAATGTTCCGGTTGTGCACGATTGCGAGTGAATAATTGACTTCACTCTCACACTACTGATTATTTTTTGACAAATATTCTCAATTTTATACTCCCATATATACTTTCACAAATATTTGCCTCTTCATCATATTATTGTCTCCAGACGACTCGTGCATTCGATGAATATGCGAATGTTCGTATATGTTTTGTACGAGTTGCGAGTGAATTGTCCTCTTTCTCACACTACCGGTTATTTTTTGACAAAAATTTCACACTCGCATATATATTTTCCCAAATATTTGTCTCACAGATGACTCGTGCATTCGGTGAATATGCGAATGCTCGTGTTCTGTACGAGTTGCGAGTGAATATAATTGACCTCTTTCCCACACTGTTGTTATATTTAACAAAATTATTCGCATAAATACGTTCCCAAATATTTGCGTCGTCATGTTGTCGTTTCAAGACATCTCGTTATTTGAGAGAGTATACAGAATAATATAAAATAATATTAGATCAACTATTCGTCAGATATATACGGGTAATGTGGGACTACCTAACCAAACATTCATACTAAATGCCAAACATTCGTCATCCCATTGACTCGTGTAAAACAAACCGCGAGAATCGAGGAATAGCGGGCAATTTTGCATGTATATTCTCTACGTACCAATGCAAGTATACGCGAATAACAAATGTTCGCAGTTCACAGTTTGTGTGGGGCCGGCTTTATATAAATACACTACAGCTAAATTACTGTGTAATGTTGAGTTTTTAGTAACGACTAACGTTACCAGAATTTTAAACTAAAAAGCAAAATGTGTTTTTTTATATTATAAATAAGTATACATATTATAATAATAATTATTTATCTATAATAAAAATTATAATGTGTTTAACGTAAGTATCTCGATGCCACTTGCCTCATTACTGTCTTAAAATTATTAGATTTCTTGTTGTTTTAAGTTTTTAATTAAACACTAAGTTGTGAAGAACACATCAATTACATTGTGCTCTTCACAAGTTAGAGTTTAAAAAAACCATTTAAAATTGGAATAAGGTATCAAGTTTCATCAAAATTGGTACAGTCTTTTTCGAGTGATGCGGGCACAAAATTTTGAAAACTAAATTGGGGTTTCATGCTTTCACGACCAGTAGACATCTTGGTAGCAAATGTTTCCGGGCTAAGTAGCCGTGGTCCAATGGATTTTACTCCGTACGTTTCGCCCAAAGTTCCGTTGGGCATCTTCAGCGGCGATTGGCAATGTCTCACAAAGCTCAGTTTACCTCGGACCCATCAGAAGGTACCTGTTCCGACCCAAGCCAATCAGAGCCTACCTGACCCAGCCCCCACCAATCAGATGCCACCCCTTATAAATACAGACACCGCAAACAGTGCCTCAGTCACCAGTCGACCGGCAAGAAGATCACATCGTATTGCCAATC
The DNA here is from genome assembly GCA_039654895.1 of Mongoloraphidia duomilia. Lineage (NCBI taxonomy): Eukaryota > Metazoa > Arthropoda > Insecta > Raphidioptera > Raphidiidae > Mongoloraphidia > Mongoloraphidia duomilia. The sequence continues at coordinate 41,184,690 of CM077524.1, read as the reverse complement.
GCCGCTGAAGATGCCCAACGGAGCTTTGGGCGAAACGTACGGAGTAAAATCCATTGGTCCACTGCTACTTAGCCCGGAAACATTTGCTACCAAGAATTTTGAAAACGTTTTCTATTATAGGTAGAAAACAATAAACATGCAAGAAAATTAGACTCTGTTGCAATTTTATAAATTTTATGTTTAGATATTTTTAAAGAATTTCGAATTTGTGTATTATCATTCGTATAGTTTCCCAAGATGCTTCTTTCCATGTACCTATTCAAAATACCGATCTACTGTAATCACAAATTTCCACATTTTACTTCGCATATGAGATACGACAAAAGTTAGCTATATATAGAAAAAACCTCCCAGAAATTACTGTTTTTATTTAATGTAAAATTCACAGTTTTATAATAGACAAATACATTGAATTAAAAAATTCAAATCAAATTTTTGTAATTTTTTGTAGGAAAAATGCCATCCGTATATAAAAATGTTTCGCATCAGATTTACAACAGCCTATTGTAATTTGTTAGGTATGTACCTATACTTTTATTTCCCAATAAGGTTCAAATTCCTATATGTTTTGTATGTAAATTCGTTACTATAAACGACAACTTTCAATAGTGACAAAAATTTATTTTAAATTTCCCAAATAATATTCGTTTATTTTCAAAAGAAATTCAAATAAATATTTTTGTTTCGAATATAACGATGGGTTATATATTTTTTTTATTTTTACTTCCCACCTCTACTATGGTAGGGAAGTAATGGATTTAGTCCGAAAAAAATATTTCCAGATTTTAACAGATTTTCACGTTTTGAGACCCTAGTAATCGTTTAAGATCATTTTCTGACTGATGTCTGTATGTGTGTGTGTGTGTGTGTGTATGTGTGTGTGTGTGTGTATGTGTGTGTGTATGTGGTCAATTTTTCGCCTTCGATATCTTAAGAACGGAACAACATACGGGCATGCCGATTGTTCTATTGTGTTTATCAGCCTTTAACTTAGATCTGATTAGATTTGGAGTCACATCGGTTCAGTGGATCCTAAGATATTCAAAAAAACGTCCTCAATGTCACGTATTAACATAGGTAAAAAAAAATATAAATGAATTCTAGATGTTATAATATGAAAAAAATGTAAATATTTTTTTCTCTAAAATGTATAGTTTTCGAGAAAAAAAATATTTTACTAAAAAAAATGAAAATTGTACGTAAATCAAGGTAACCATGATTTTTGCTATATTAAGCTAGCCATCAGTAGATCACTAAACAAAAAAGAGGGCCATGCTTTTTTCAAAGAATAAAAATTAAATTGTGTTTTAAAGACCACCAACAGCTAACGTTATTTGGGCCTAGTCAAAGAAAAAAAAAAAAAGAGTGTTTATTTTTTGCAAATATTTACTAGGAGGGAAGTATAGGACTGGTCATCAGTCGAATTTTTTATAAAAGGAATTGCATGAAATATTTGAACGTATTTTTATTATGCAGACTGAAAATATACTTCAATTTGTATAAAACTGTGAAAGTGAGAAACATTCAGCGATTTTTTGAAGTGCAACAATAATTATTTATTAAAATATGAATAAAGAGAAAAAGAAATCATAATAACATGATCACAAACCGTGTGAGGTCACAAAATATCATATGTGTACGTTTCCATAGATACATAGTTTACACAGGTACACTCATATATGTAATACTCCTATATTGCTAGCCGGGGTCTGGAGTCGGGCGAAAAACCTACGGTGCAGACATATATATTTGTCTGTCTCTCTCAAAAGACGTCGAGTCTTATGCGCATGTTCGAGAATACAAAGAGATGTTTACTATAACTAGGCTTTAAGCTTCGAGCAGAGGAGGCTTGAGTAGTGAAAAATTATTACAAAAACAGTGATTTTGACAAGTAAAAAAAGATTATAATGGAAAGTAAAATAGCAAATTGTAAATTAATTATTTGGAAATAAATAAATATCAATACCGACAACGAACATAATTATTATTATAAATATTGTGTGATTGATATCCCCACCATACTTGCCAATTCCCCCACAAGAGTTGCAACGCTTGCGCACAACGAGATGGGTTTCTTGACAAAGATAGAAACAGTCATTTGCTGTCTCATTTGCTGCCTGATACTTCCACTTACGGGCGCTAGCAATATAGGAGTATTACATATATGGGTACAACACCTAGACTATTTTTCAACTATCTTTTCTGATTTTTTTAGATAGTATATCAGAGAGTACACGTCATAACTCCGTCACGAACAAAAACGATTTTTAGCGGGCGAAACTTACATAAATATTTCAAAATTTATTTTTGAACTTATTTAAAAATCAAAATGAAATGATTTAGCTTTCATCTTGTATTTTAATAATCTTTTATATGAAGTTTCATGAATGCGATAAACTTTTTAAGTCACTAAATAACTTTATATTAGAAATCGTGTCCATCGTGATTATAATAAAATTAAGAAAAATCGCAGGATAGTGGACAAAATATTTGATTTATTAAATTAAATGTACGACGTTTCGTAAATATTGTTATTTTTATGTATGTACTTGAAAAAGTCTAAATCTATAGACGAAACGTCGTACATTTAATTTAATAAATCAAATATGTTGTCCACTATCCTGCGATTTTTCTTAATTTTATCACTAAATAACAATTATTCACGAAATTAAAGCATTTCTATATGCGCTTTTTTTGATATTTCTGGTTTCGATAATAGATTTAATACATCCGTGTAGATAGTATTCTATTTAAAAAAAAACAAAAATATTTATTACTTATTATTTTCAGTCACTAACATGTGGTTTTAATTATACTGGAATGTCTACGCGAATTAAAACTTTTAAGAGTTATTGTATGGAAACTTGTTTTTTTTTTTAACTGTTAAACATATTTTTGAGCTTTCAGTAAATGAACTTTGTTAAGAATTGTAGTTGGTTCATGTCCATTATTGAATGTATTTTTTTAACTTCCCACTGGAATGGGTCCGAAAATCGAAATCAAAAAGGAAAAAAAATTTTTATGTTTCAAGGTCACTACACTATTTTTACACTACTTTTAGAAAGATGTCTGTGTGTGTGTGTGTGTGTGTGTGTGTGTACGTACGTACGTACGTATGTGTACATTTCTTTCAAAGACGAAATCTCGAGAACGAAAAATGATATCGACTACGTTAGGGTGCCAATCGACGCGTATTAACGTAAATATGATCTGAAAGAAATTTTTTCAAAATCGGTTCAGCCGTTCTTTTTTCTTAACCAAATAACCTCCAAAAAAGTAGATTTTACACAATATCTCGCGAATAAAAAATTATATCGACTTCGTAAGGGTGTCAATCGAGGCGTGTTAACGTCATTTTGATCCGACATAAATTTTATAAAAATCGGTTCAGCCGTTTTTTTTTTTTTTTTTTTTTTTTAAATTATTGATGTTTTAATGATTGAAATGATTACTTTTCTGTGTAATATCTAATTTAATTATTATTATTAAATATTTATCAAACTGGGAAGTTCGTCGTGTGGACCTCAAGGGTCGCACTTTAGTCCTAATAAACGACCCACCTCACGGCTTGTTTTTTTTTTAAATTTATTTATCACGTAGTCAACATAGTACATCGAATGTGACAAGTCAAGTAAATACAGAGAAATTAGGAAATCAAATTATCATCCAGATACTCATTTATGTTATAGTACAATTTGTCTTGTAATAATTGCCTCACCGCTAAGTTAAATTGAGATTTAATTCATAGATATACGGACAAAATTATTTATTTATACATTGAACTTGCATAAATAAGTAATTTTGTTCATATACATACCTATGAAACATCATTACATTTGTTAACAATATTCTTTTTTGTGGTTGTTCAATATTCTTCTACATGATAATGTTACGGATCACCCTGTATATAAACGTCAGGCATGAAATCTGGGAAGCGGTGTCTGCTTGCTGAACAACGAGTAACTGCACGAACATTCTAGAGAACGCTAGAACGCGCTGTGCCTAAGCCAAGCGGCCTATATAAGCAAGCGAGTGCGAGGAAGTCAAGCAGTCAATGGTGAGTCGTGCAACCAAGCGGATCAGTGATATAAATATTAGTCAATCAACTGTCGAATCAGTCACTACAGTGATATAAATAGTGGAGTGGATATAAATAAATAGTACTGAAGTAACTGAGTAAATGACCGACATAAATAAACGTTAGAAATAAATCTGATATAAATACAATGATATAAATAGTTCCGTGATATAAATTCGCCTGATAAAATAAATATTAGTGTAGTCAATTGTATATAGTTAAGTGTTAATAAGTTGTGTTGATTGTTAGAACTGACTTTTGGTTGTTGTATTTATTATTGTTGTGTTTTTAATTATTGTAAATAAATATTTATTCCTCCAACTCAGAAAACAGTTTTGTAACAATAATAAATATTATATGTTTTTAGTCTGTTAGAATTAATTCGTTACTTGAAGGGTTAAGGTTTTCTGTTTCAATGTAATTCTTGTGCACATAAATGCATTATACTATAGCATGTAGGTACGTCTGTACCTTTGTCTATACTACCTATATAAATAGATATTGTGCATATTTTATGAATGCAATGCATTATAACGTGGATTTTAATCCTTTTTAAATGAGTGTAAATAAATTCCAAATAATACACAGTTGACAGGTGTATTTTATCAGTATGTATCGTACGCATAATAACATGTGAACTATACACACGTAAAATTTTGCACATATAAAAACTATTTGCCCAACTCAGTTACTAACTGCGTTACACGCTATTTTGCATATTTTTGTAATATTAGATAAACGCAAATAGGATACTTTCATGGAGCTTTTCACCCGCTTTTTTATTACGCAGAAAAAAATGTACGTCAAATTAAACAAAACTAAAATCTGGGAAACATTGAGCAGTTCGTTGAAGCGCAGTAATTCAGAAAAATATCAAAGTAGTAGATTGTATGTCATAATGCGTAATGGGGTATATTACTGACGAGTTAGTGACATTATGTTGAAACGAGCACAGCGAGTTTTAATCGTCACACGAGTCATAATACCATTACGCACGAGATATATATGGTATTTTTTGCCATAGCCACATATAAAATAGCTACTTTTCACTTCATTTTCAGTATTTTCAAAACATTTTGACAGTTCATTTGCGTCGCCAACTTCACATTTATACCAGGCCATGAGTAGGTATAATAGCGGGCGGATCAGAGCGAATAAATATAAATCAATATGGACACTGTTGACAATTGTGTTTTAAAGACCACCAACAGCTAAGGTTATTTGGGCCTAGCACCAATTCATATTTTCAATTCATTATTTTTTTTTTTTTTAATATTAAATTGAAAATCCAATTGAAACTTTTACCAGCTCTCGGGCTAGAACCCGAGAACTGAGGACTTGTAATAGAGGAACCATAGCAACGCCATGTAAACAACAGCGCCGCTACACTCTCGGCTATTCTCAAGCCCAATATGGACACTGTTTATTTCCCACACTCTAGTGTGTTTTGAAAACACTTTCAACACACCTGCCTGTTAACTGACCCATTCTATGCATACATAAACGCATGTAAAGTAGCTATTTTATAGTGGGTAGGCAAAAAATTTAAAAGGTATCATGTGATCACAAACAGCGTGTAAAATCACAACTTGATATTAAGTAATTGGTAAATGATAAAATCAATCGATTTAAAACCCCTTATATCCACACCATATTATTCACATAACAATTAGAGGTGAAAATAATAAATATCTCAGACAGCTATGCTGCCATGATTTTTGAGCTATATCTAAGAAAAAATCAAATGACCACTGTCGGGATTCGAACCCGAAACCCCCAGTTTCCGGTTAGGTGAGTTACCGATTTCTCCACAGTGCCCGAGAGTGGAAACCGATCTCTTCTTATATATAGCAATTTCACGTTGAAAACACACTACATGCGAGAGTCGACTATTTAAATAAACTGCAAAGCATAGTACAGCTATTAAACAGTCGAATCATTATACATGCGAGAGTTAATATTTGAGAGTTAATAGTTGATATTAAGTGTTCGTTTCCACAGATACATAACTTATGTAGTTTACATAGGTAACAGTATTTTTCAACAATCTCTTTCTTGGTTTTAGACTATGGAAATGTAGGGGTAGCCGTAGCTGACAGATCGCGTTCAGTGTAACTGATAAAGATATCGACTGACAAGGTCAATGTGCAGAGTATGTATAGGTACTGTTTTTTGCACAAAAATGGTATTTTGAAAATCTTATTTTCATACGAAATTTTCTGTTACGTTTACAAAATTCAAGCCAAAACGTCAAGACCACTGTTCACAATACTGGTTTTAACTTTACTAACTACATACAATGTATCCCTTTGTTTACACAGACCAAAATATTATTTCAAAATTTAATATACAATAACAATATGAAATACATTTACGTACACATATGTGTGTGTGTGTGTGCGATATATCGTCATACCACAGTAATGATCAGAATATGAATAATGTAAAACAAATAAACAGTGAAACAATAAATTGAAATCAATCATTAATCAGACACCGTGCAGTCAGCATCATAAAACATAAATTTCGTTTTCTTGCCGTTTTTTGGATATTTTTACCCAGACGAGAAAACATTTTTTCTAGAATTTTTGTATGCTTATTTGTACCAGCTACACCATCATTCAAGAACGGCTGAACCAATTTTCATCATAAAACATACATTTCGTTTTCTTGCCGTTTTTTGGATATTTTTACCCAGACGAGAAAACGTTTTTTCTAGAATTTTTGTCTGCTTATTTGTACCAGCTACACCATCATTCAAGAACGGCTGAACCAATTTTCATCATAAAACATACATTTCGTTTTCTTGCCGTTTTTTGGATATTTTTACCCAGACGAGAAAACGTTTTTTCCAGAATTTTTGTCTTCTTATTTGTACCAACTACTCCATCATTCGAGAACGGCTGAACCAATTTTGATTACACTTTATACACTAACAATTAGTATTATTCGAAATTTTAAATTAGGTAAGTACATGACATTGTTTTATTCGGCTATGATCAGGTTAAAATAAGTTTTCCGTTAAAACCGATATTAGCTAGAATTGCAATATAATATTGTTACAAAACTGTCTTCTGAGTTGGCGGAATAAATATTTATTTACAATAATTAACAATTCAATAACAATAAATGCAACAACGAAAAGTCAATTCTAACAATAAAAAAAAATAAACGGTAATTATTGAACTAAACGAGCCACTTAAATAACACTTAACTATATATACAATTGACTACATATTTATTTTATCAGGTGAATTTATATCACGGTATTTATATCAGATTTATTTCGCTGTTCAACACTGTCACAGTACAATCTACACTGACTGATTCCCATTGACTGAACAATATTCACCATTCACTGATTACCGATTGCGTGACACCGTCGACTGCCTCCCCACTCACTCGCACCGGCTTGCCTATATGTATACCCTGCGCGGCCCAGCCTAGTACGTTCGCGTTCTCCATAACATTCTGGCAAGTACTCGTTGTTCAGTATCTTCGATACCATTCCACGCTTTACTACTGTGACCTTTCTTTCTCGTGGTTTCTATTGGAGGCAGTGGCGTAACATCTTGGGGTTTGCTACAATATTATGTCGCTATTTACATCTCTTAGATTCGCCATAGACCCACGTACGTGTCTTAAGACAAGTATGTTATTCACACGCGTACATGTGCGACGAAGATTTTTTATAAAAATACGAACGTTTATGAATACGCGGTTTTGCATGAAATCCTTGTCTTAAAACATGTGCAGGTATTTAAATAAAGTTATTTTTTTTGTCACTTAAAACAATCTGCACTTATATAAGCCCTAATTTATCTTCATATAATATTTAAACCGAATTAGTCATTTACACAATTTTTTCTGCCTGTCTATAATTGTTCCGGGTTAACTAAAAGACTACTGAACTAATTTTGGTCGGATACGTAGGCTATACAATATACATGTCATCGCGCTTCTATTATAGAGTAAGTGCCGGATTTCCGCCTAGGCCCACAAAGCCCCGCCTAGGGGCCCAGCCAGCCTAGGCTTGCCTTATCAAAAAGCTTTATCGAAAATATTATTTACGGAGAGGGCTAATAATTTCTTGGTTAATTATAATAATACCGTAAACTACCTTACAGATCTTCTGTATTTTGATTTGATTAATTAAAGTCGATTAAAAATTATATATTCTGTACTATAGTGCATTTAATTCGCTAATTGGCTTCGAGATGGGAGGGGGGCAATTCTAAGTGCCTAGTGGCCCTGAGTCTTTAAATCCGGCACTTTATATAGAGGATGAACACTAGCCAACAAACTGACATTAGAATATAATAATTTAAGTTTTTCATTTTAATTTAACTGACCCATCTAGTTTTAGAACAAAGTTTTGTGTTTGTCAGATGTACAGATGTTCAGTCAGGTTAACCAAACATCCATTACAAACATCGGTATTATACAAATCTACAGAATAACACATACATACATATTATATCCATTTTAATCATATCAATCATCATGGGTAAATACGAATCCAACAATAATTTCACGCGGGCTTAACAGGAATGATGTGGGATTATCAACTGTACAGCTGTACGGTCTTGAGGTTGAAGCAATCACAAACTTTTCATCTGTCATCATTTTTATTGCGAATTTAATTTAATTCTAACTTCGCTGCCAAAATTATACCTCACACTTCGGAATTGTTTGTCGCCACAAAACGATTTTTTAAGCAATTACATAAAACAAGTTACACGCTACTTGCCCGCTAGTAAACTAGCTCTATGGAATTAGGGAAGCGTGCTGAATAATTACTCGCAAAGATTTGAGCTAGTAAACATGGAGACTGATCAATTTTACTACTCGTTGAAGCTTTTACTATCCAGATTGCAATAGTAAAAGCGCTTTGATGTGTGTAAATTAATCAGTTATCAAAGTAGTCTGCATATATGGTAGAAAGCTCTTTTAAAACGCGACAAGTGGAAAAATTTTGTGGTGCATATTTCAAGATTTGTTTTTGTAAAATGTTTAAACTTTAAAGAAAGATTTTTTATTCTGGCCTTTACTTGCTACGCTATCATTTCTCGACGTATTAAATTTTCAGCGTTGTAAAATAATTTAACTAATATTAAAATTTTCAATAAACATGATAATAACAAAACTTAAGTTTTGTTTACCTATAATAATATTTAATGTTATTTAATCACCGAGTTTAATTATGTAGTACTGAACGGATGTTATCACAACTGTAGAATACTTGTATATAAAGACAATAAATTTTATCATCCATGTATTTAGCGAGCATGGATAATGGCTATAAAACAATGCGTTAATATAATCAAATCGTAAATCGGTTTTAACAATAAGGTCATTTGGAGACTTGCAGAAGGCTTGGAAGCAGCCTCTTTATTCCAATTTCTGTAACTGTACTGACAACCGCTACAGAAAATATATATAGAACATAATTTGACATCTGAAAATACATATGTGAAAATGCAGTATCGAACTTGCGACTTATAAATTTTCACAAAACGCTATGAAATCATGAATTAATAGCTTTCTGGCCTCGATTCACTCGGATATAGATTTTTTTTTGTCAGCGAAATCATCAAGAGCAACAAATCTTTGAAATGTCTAAACACACGGCAGTGTGTCAGCCAAGCTCAGCAACACTGACTGTGTGTATAATATTTACACGAACCATTTCGAGGTACTTTCGAATCCCCCACTCAAAAAAACATTAATTCTACACATTCATGTCTAACAAGGCCCCCTTGAACAACTAGAAACCCAAATTTCATGAAAAAATCTATTAGATTATTATAGTTCTTGAGTTATTAAGGTCTGAAAAGTTCCATTTTTATCACTCACTCACTCATCAAAAACCTAGACCACTTCTAGGTGACTTAGAAACTTGAAATTTGGCATTATTAGGCATTTACCAAGAAAAAAATCTAAAAACTACAAATTATCAAATTAAAGCACTAGTATATCGGATTCTAGAACATTAATTGTTGTGGAAGAAATGGGTATAGATCTGCACCTCCACCATTACAATTCAATCTGCTACGAAATGTGTATATAGACACACGGCAGTAACTTTACAAAGACATAAATTTGAAAAAGGGGCCAAGTTCGGTATAAAAAACAGCTTCGCCGAAAAAAAAATTGAGATCTAAGTGGATGCCAAGTTTTCACACACGATTCATTTATTTACAATATAAAACATGAAACATTTATGTTTTCGGTGGGATAACTTTATCTCTTCTAGTTTTGTTAGCGAACACTAATAATTTTAGCTCAGAGATCGAGTGCGGAATCCCCGATTTGGTTTACATTTTAGTTTACTGATCATCTCCCTTTTATCGTAGCGTAATAATGAGTTATGACATTCGGGAAAAAGTAGACAGTCAAAGAATGTTTAAAATTGGTTGAGTACGCTTCGAGAAGAACTCCTTTTTCGATCGCACTTTAAAAAAGAGCAACGCCTCTGACGTCGAGTGCTGAGTGAGTGTCGGCCGATAAACGTAGGACAATGTCAGAACATGCATGCATGGACAAACAGACATGTAGACATGTGAATAGATAGATTCCGAGTATGTAGTATATTGGAATTGTATTTTACAGCGTAATACATTACGACATTATACCGACTGTCAGCTTACTTCGTGTCTCAGTTTCAGCAAAGTGTTGACAAATTCTTCGAGAAATTCCTTCGATGTTTAGGCCTTTGGATCAAACTGTCGTGGGTTCGAACCCCACCTCCGCTCATGGATGTTTTGTGATGTCATTTAGTTTTAAGAGAATTGTTATTTAATGTATTTAAGACGCTAATGACCTAAGTTGTCGACGCGTCTATAATCTACAATAAATAAATAAATCCTTCGATGTTTAAAAGGGTAGGGCCTAAAATGCGCAAAGTTTAAATGTCACACCATAAAAATAAAGTATAATTTCATTTTTTTATGGTTTAATAAATTTATGTTTAAGTAACTACTTCGAGTACAAATTGATATTTTCGCTCAATACTCATCCTCTGTAGCATATGTTACTCCCCAAGAAGTAAGCTTTTAAATAGCGGAAAAAAATTAAAATTTAGCGGTTTTAGAATTTTCCCTTTTTTTGTTATTTTATATATTTTTCTAGATGAAATAATAATTTTTGTTGATAAATAATATCACTTATCTTTATATTAAAATAAAGTAATTAAAACGCAATAAAAATTGATTTAACAAAAGAAGGCCTAACGTAAGTCGTAACGCTCGACTTTTTCTGCACATCCTTCCTCACTCCGGAGTTAAAAGACGTATTCACCAAGTGGTTGAAATAAACTACCCCCTTGTAAAAATCTGAATTCATTTTGTTGATACTCTCTCTCTCTCTTGAATAGAACACTTTGTATATGCAAACGTAGGATATTGAATGGTGGGAATAAGTAAGGGCAAACAAGCCAATTTAATTGGATCTTCGTCATCCCGAATAAATTACACGCTCTGTGAACTGATCCAGACACAACCCAGAACCGGATTCATCGACAGTGTTGAAAAGTAACCAAAGGTCATAAATTTGGTATATTTAAATACAGTAAAACTCCTCTATAACAAGATGTTAAGGGAAAGAAGAAAAAGCTCATTATAACCAAATTTCTTTATACAGAGTGTTCCATAACGTATGAGCCATAGAGCAGGTGGTTATAGTAGATGTAAAAATAAAGCATTTCACACAAACTTGCTATAATAAAATGTTGCTCGTTTGCGAAATACATGGTGCCTAAAAATAAAATAAGCCATATTTTCAAAACCATTTGACATACAGGGTTAAAAATCGGTATAAAATATAAATTTAAATATGAATGACTAGACATTTTTATGTAAAAAAGATATACTTCATTTACTTCAATATCTCAAACCGTTTTCGAGATACCTAATTGATGTTAAAAGTTGCGCGGCATAGTAAAAAAAGCTCGTAAAAAACGCGTTTGTTTAGTATACCACGCAACTTTTAATCTCAATTATCTCAAAAACGGTTAGAGATATCGAAGTGAATGAAGTATACCGTTTTTACACGAAGGAAGATCTTCATAGCATAAGTAAAGGAAAAAATCCGAAAATCTTAAATTTTAATTCTATGTGAAATTATTATGTGACAAACTTAATTTTTATTAAATTGTTGCAACGGTACGGAACCCTCTGGACGCGAATTCCACTCGTATTTTGTAACATGTAGTTTACTAATTTATTTCCATTTCCATTAAAAATCTACTACTCGCACACCCCTAGTGGATAGGCAAGCCTCGCGCTATCAAAATACCAACATTTCACAAAGGGTCCATGCAAGGATCTTCCGGTTCCAGCACAAATACATGCAAACAGATAAGTACTCATAGTATGTATATATGTGTGTGTTTGTGTTATCGTTTACATATATTCATATTATAGTGTAGCACAAATAAAGCGAGTACGACCGCAATGAAAACAGACATCAATATCTCGTTAGCGGTACTTGGCGATAAGACTTGCCACAGTACCGTTCTCAAAATGATCGCATTCACCGGTAACCGTCACTCTTTGACCAACCAATAACTGAACGTTACTTGAGCGCTTATTATTTAAGATTTTAGATATGAAATTTCGAAGAGAAAATCTTATTGGCTTAAGGATATCAACAAAACGCGGCGAATCTGATGTTTCAAATTTGCAAAAGCCAAAGAAGATTTTCTCTTCGAAATTTCACATCTGAATTACCCCCCAGGATTGCTACCTGTCTACACTAAATTGTAGCAATTCACATTTGATTTAAAGTTTTAGTTCGGTAATCATAATATATCTTATTATTCAAAACGCCCGCGCCGATGACAAATGAAATACTTTTAATGATTTTTGGCGTTAAAATTATAGCACCCCATTCGTACTAAAAAGGGAAAAGTTTATGTCGTGGATTTCCGGTCCGGCTTCACTTAATTTAACAAAGAAATATTTAGTTTTTGTGTCCAAAATGTAAGTACCATGTATTTGACAGTTTCTATCAAATATATTTTATTAAATTCTAATTTATGTAGTTTTTGATGTGTAACATCAAAATCAAATGCCGCATACCGAGTATGCGGCATTTGATTTTGATGGGACTAATCTCTTCAATGCGACGGAAATGTGCAACAGGAAGTATGGAGAAGCGCTCGCTATTCAATTTAAAAAAAGAGGCTTGGTATGTGGGTAAAACCACACTGCTAGCTTCCCATTGGACTCTAGGGACCTCAAAACGTGCAGATATGTCAAAATTTTTCATTCGCAAAATCGAACCCATTACAACAACTTCCAATGAGAAGTTAAAAATCTGTAAATAATTATTCAAAAATGTGTGAAAAAAAATAAGGTAAAAAATTTGTTGTTAATAGATTGCTTTTTTTTTTGGAAAAAAAATCTGAATAATTCGAAAAATTCCCAAAAATTAAAAATCCGTTTTTCAAGATTCTGAGGTCATATTTGACAACTTATTTTGACCAACATATGGTTGAGGTAACGGGTTTTTGTGGTGGAGGAACAGGTCTCAACTTTTTGATTTTTTAAGATAGAGCATTTTTTCAAGGGGGTGATTGTTTTTACTTTTTCACAAAAAATATTACTACCTATTCAAAAAAATTTCAAACTTTTTTTATGAAAAGCAATGTGCGAAGAGAGGAATTAAGTATAGGAAATTAGGATAAGGAATGCTACTTTGGGAGCATAGAAGTTTGACAGGTAATCGACCATGGCCTTGAATATGGAACCATCTCGATATTCATCTGGAATTATTGAGGGACACCATGAAAAACATCAAACAAGATGGCCGGTACAGGAATTACCGTTTCTTGGCGTGAGGCAGTGTAAGAAAAAGTCCTAGCCACATCTGCCCCACCGGGATTCGAACCCAGTTTCTTCCGAATGCGAGTCTAGTGCTGTACCACTAAGTTACATCGCTACATTATCTTGAACTTCGTTCATATAAACCCATAGCAAAACTTTATTGTTATTAATGTCGATGCAAAAAACCACAACATTACATAATGTGACTAATGTTTATGATATCTTAAAGCTAGCGATATAGCGTCTCCACACATTTCATTGTTTTGTCTTTTAAGTTAGAAATTGGAAACTTTGGTAGGTTGAGGAATCGATAAAAAGATACAACCTGACATAGGTACTAAATTCACCGCCCTCACCCCGCGCACATAAATTTGTTATTTCAAGAGGTACGAATTCAGAAGGAGTGCCACATTTTGAACATTTTTCCTTTTCACAATATATTTTATCCCTATACACTACTTGACTCCTGTTCCAGTTATTTCGACTCATCTTCTAGTCCTTTTCTTGTAATTTGTAACTCGAGAAAGCAACGAAAACGTTATATTTTTGTTTACTATAACTCTACTCAATTATTTTGCAGGGCCTACTCAACTAGTACACTTTTATAAAATATTATGAAATTATCTACTATTAATTGTCCATCCCGCAAAAGCAGTCCAATTTCAAAATGCAAGTTTGTGTTGATACAAAAAAGCTATCTAAAACCCGACAAATTTTTAAATATGACATCCAGTAAGTGTATAGAATATTAAACATACATAATATTATGGTCCAAATTTTTAAACACACAAGAAATGTTTTACGGCTATACTAAAAATACACATATGGCACAATATTTATACGGACGTGTTAAAAAAACACAGTTGAGTAGAAAAGTAAATATTGAAATATTCTGGTGTTGTGCGAATCTGACGATATAAAAATATTTGCTTCTTAAAATTTATCCGTTTATATTAAAAAGGGAAATTAATTTCCTGCAAAAATAATATTTTCAGAAACTTTTTATTTATTAAAAAATATACGTAAGTAGTTTTAAATATTATTATTGAAAAAATGTATGATCCATAAAACAATATTGGTGTAAATAATAACTAATTGTGTTTATTTTTAATAGTATCTTTGAATAATTTTGGCTATACCCACTATAAAATATCTGCTTTACATGCATGTATGTATGCATGAAAAGTGAGTTTCGACAGGCCGGTGTGCGGGAACGCATCTTTCCCACACTAATGTCGGCAAGCAAACCATTTCGGTAGTGATTTATATTTATTCGCCCTGATCCGCCCGATATTACCTACTGACAGCTACTCTCGGCCTACCATAGACGTGAAGTTGACGACACAAATGAGCTGTCAAAAAAATTTTAAATACTGAAAATGAAATTAAAAGCAGCTATTTTATTGCTGGTATGACAAAAAATACCATATATATCTCGTGCGTAATGATATTATGACTCGTGTAACTGTTAAAACTTGCTATGCTCATTTTAACATGTCACTTACTCGTCAGTAATATACGCTATTACGCAGCTAGATACACAATCTCCAATTATAGCATACGTTTTGCTAAATTTTCAAGATAATAGAAAACATCTCTATGTAACAAGTACAATCAAAAGAATTCTTCTTACATAAATCTTTCGCTGCCATTAACATCTACAAAATATATTCCCTTAAATTTTATCTTCTGCTTTTTGAAGACGTTCTTTAACGATTTATCTGTTCCTCTTGATCTATTGAGACAATTTTATTTTATAATATGTACATGCTTCTAAAGACCATCACAGATGCACACACAAAAATAAAAAAATATACAAATAAATATCATGTAGAATTTAATAAAAAGCCAAAAATTCTATTATGCCATCAGTTTCCGAACCCGGGTCCCTTTGCATAGAGTGCCGCGACGTTACCTCTACGCCACGAGTGGAACAGTTATATACGGTCGTTGTTATGATATAAGTATGTTGCGAATTCTTACGGTCAGTTACGAATTTAATTAATTATTATTATTTATTAATTATGCTATATATATAAATCTTCCGTGAAAAATTACCTAACTGATGGTGAAAACCGCATCAAAATCCGTTGTGTGGTTTAGGAGGAGTTAGAGGTTGAACAGACAGACAGACGCGAAAAGCGACTTCAATTTATACTATGTAGAGATAGATACAAAGTATGACGATAAGTATCTATTATATAAATGTTTACCTGGCCAATCCATTAATGTCAATTATAGCGGTAATAGTGACAATAAAACAATCAATAACTAATTAATCACTGTCTTACTATGCATAAATTTTACATTTAAGGCGATTCTTGTTAGAAATTCAGACCTAAACACATACATAGACATTCAACTTGTGAACTTATTTACTGTTTTAACGAACAATGAAAAAGTTACAGTGTGCAGGGAAACTTATAAAACTAAACCTAACTCATCCATTTGAATAAAACAAAAATACTTTTAAGGCAAATTTAATTTGAAATTCAAACTTAAGAAATGTAAATTTAAATAATAGCTGTTATTGAAACTTTAACTAATGTCGCTTATCACAGAATTTGAATGACAGGTACTACTACCGATTTCCTATAAGATTCTGACTTGATGTATCATTTTGTGTTTCCAACAAAATTTGTCTCAACTCAATCTAGGTATTAAGAAGTAGGTAATGTGTCTATATTATCGATCTATATTATCATTTCGTTATCATTTTAAATATACAATATTTATATTTTTTATTATAATTGATAACTGATATTATATTTTATTTGTCAACTTTTAACTTTTTACGTATCTACTTTTTCCCCTATAATCAATAATAAATTTGAACATTAATTCAGTTAAACAAAAATTAAAAAGCAATAAATTCAAAGCACATAATATACATGGTAAATACATTAAAATCCCTAAAATTCCATTTATTTAATTAATCGATTAAAACTAAATATTATAATTTTTAAGACATTAAAAGCAAGTTTGATTTATGTAACAATATTTTTTTATTATAATAGAAATTTCGTTCCCTTTTTAAACCATAAATTATTTCTTTGTAATTTCCGCTAATGCAAGAGTAGTTAAAATGATTTATTACCAATACAGTTCAATAAATTACTTCCAGGAAAATTATGGTACTTAAAGCAAAGTGCAATCATTAATGTTGAATTATCTGAAACAATTTATTTATCATAGAGTTCATTTTGTAACAGAATCACTTTCAATATAAATTTTTATGAATTATTTTTCAATACAGCACAAACGTAAAGCTCGAGTATATACAGTTTAATAAGCAGTGCAACTTTGTGGCATCTTAAAAAAGAAAAATTTAATTGGAGATTATACAATTGCCCTCACCCAGCCCTTAAAAAATAGTATTCTGTAGAACAAAAAATCTTTGAAAATATTTATCGGATTAATTGTTGTTTTCTAGTATGCCTCCGAAATACACATCACGTTATATTTAGCAACCTACTATAATTTACATACAGGATGTATCACAGGATTGAATACATAGAAAAGTAATGAGTGCAACAAGGAATACATAAGCAAAATGAGTAGCGTGATAAAGATAGAATACACTATGGCTAACTTAACTAAATTAATTATCATGGTTTTTACTTGAATAGAGGGCAAAGCAATCTCTGATCTTAACTAATTTGTACTGTGTACTTTTCCCTATGTTCGGTTTCCTGTGATACACCCTGTATAATCGTTGTAATTAAATATAACGTAGCGTTGCCACCTGTGACGTCACAAAATATTGTTTCAAAAAAGCATTTTTGATATAACAGGGAGCTGTCGCGACGAGCAAAAATACTTGAAAAAACAGCCATTAAAATATTACTTTTTGTAGTAGGTACAAAAATATCCTTTAAAAATTAATATAAAAAATCTAATTTTTTTTATTTTTATTACAGTAATTGTTTTAAAAATACATTCGATAACTATAAGGTCATTGTTAGAGTTTCAATTGAAATTCTATTATATTGTTGCAAAACCCCAGATAATACGCCGCTGGCGACAATAGAATCATCGAGAACAAGTAACAATGGTGAGGCGTGGCATGATATCGAAGATACAGGTAATCATCAGAATGTTCTGGAAAGCGCGCGAGCGTGCAGGGGGACTCAAGCTGCTAGCTCTATATAAGCAGGAGCAGTCACCGTAGAGAACAACGGGAGTCGTGTGACAGTGTCGATTTGAAATAAATACAGCATGTAAATTGTACAGTGTTATTAAAGCGCTTCAGTTAGTTTAAGAATTACTGTTCGTGTTATTATTATATAAATAGTGTTGACTGTTCGAATTGAGATATAATTGTTACATTTTATTGTTATTTATTGTTGTTACAATTTTTAATTATTGCAAATAAATAATTTATTCCACCCACGTAAGAAAACAATTTTGTTACAATATTTAGTTATTATCTTCTCTACAGTCGCAGTGTCTTCAGTTCGTCTATATAAGGGTTTGATGTCCTTTCAATCCCAAAAATAAATAAATAAAAATAAATACCCGTTCACAGTATGGCATATTTAAATTAATATCTGGGTGCCGAGCTTTGCTCGGATGAGTTCAAAAAAATAGTACTTGTATGCTGTGAGATATTATTTTCTCAAAATATTATTCCGAAACGAATTTATTTCTGAAACATAATTTAAATAATTGTTTCTGTTAAATATTTAAAATACCTATGTGTATTTTTAAGCGTAAAAACTAAGTATCAACTTGAATCAAGCATTTTTTCCTGTAAATATTACTTAGGTCGCCATTTTCAAATCTACCGCCGTTATTGTTTTGTTGACTGAAGAGCTCGCAAAAACCGATTTTCATAGATTGAATATCTTGTAAAAATGTTCGAATCAGATGAAATTCTGCTTGCCCGTTGCCGTTTCAATAATCCATTTTTAAACATTGATACCAAATATCAACTTTATCGAAGTACTTTTTCTCTGTGATGTTATCTTAGCAACTTTCAGTAAATTTCAAATATTTTTTTTGCATAGAAGGTACCTACTGAAAAACTCACAAAAATCGATTTTCGAAGAAATAGAATTCATATTATATCTTTTAATAACAAACGTCAGACTATAAACCTGCAGCGCAAAACTTTTTTGCATGCATCTTCACCATAGTTTTTAAAAATCGATGTGTTTTGATATACTGCATGCCTGCGTCGCTAGAAGTGCGGCCCTTCGGGCCGCCGTGCAAATTTTTAAACAAAACTTTTTTGCATGTATCTTAACAATAGTTTTCAAAAATCGATGTGTTTTTACACAGACTCGCGGTGCCAGAAGTGCGGCCCTTCGGGCCGCCTATTTGTCATTATTTACATATTGTGCAAGACACTTCTTATATTAGTGTTCATTTACAGTTTTAACCCTTGTGATATATTATACAAAATCTATGTAGAAATAGGCTTCGAATCGATCTGACAATTGACCGAGTTATAAATAAAAAAACTCTTTTTTTTAATTGCTCCCCCTAGGACCAAGATTCCTACCTAGATCGATTTCTCGCCCCGAAAAATCCCCATTCTGTAAATTTCATCAAAATCGTTATTCTTTTTTGAGAAAAAAAAGTCTAGGTAAGATTATACGTCATACTATATTTAACGTACATAATATACATATTTTATATAGGTAATATAAAAATAACATACTTAGGTATCTATTTATTTAAATATTAGTTAAAACTACTTACATAATTACGTTTAGTTTTTATTTCTGTTATTCTTTACTATGCAAATAGTTCACGGATTATTTTAAAATAAGTTAAAAATTCTGTCAGAGTATTTTGACATATAAATAATGAAAGTAGTTTGTTTTCTCCAAAGCCTACTCACGATATTACAATGTTTTGACAGGTCAAAAAACCGTTTTTAAAAATGATAAAATCGATAGGAAAACGAATTTTTCCAGGGATGAGACCTAGCTAAATCGATTTTTTGCCCCCCGAAACCCCTTTTCGGTAAATTTGATCAAAATCGTTAGAGCCGTTTTCGAGAAAATATTTATATAGATACATAGAAACATATATATATACAAGATTTACTCGTTTAATAATATAGGGGGATTGTTAAGATAAACAAAGAAATTTCATTAGCCTTAAAAGATAATTATGTTTTTTTCGTAGACTTGAAACTTACTTAAAATATAATCGGATGTACGAAGTATGGAAAAATTGGAGAACTTACCTGAAACAAAAAAATTAAATTAGTAACATGATTGTCTTTACTTACGTATTTTAAGTATCTATTAGAAAAACTCTTTAAAAATATTTAACATTAGAGCAGAACGAAAAATATATAAATTTGATTTTCTATTTTTAATACTTATTAACACAAAAAAACGAAACTTTAAAATATAAGTATATTCTCTTATCTACTATATTTGCCGATTAAAAAGGGAACATTAAGTCTTAAAATCAAATAAAACCACTTTCAACCCACGTAAAACTAAATTTTAAATCTATTACAGTAGGTATTCTATTTAACATGTTAAAATTATTTTCTGTAATATTGCAAATACACTACAAAATAACATTCTATACATATTATAGGTATATAATACACATATCTCCTTTATAATGTATTTATAGAACAAAATACTGGTGTACAGAGCAATCGAAGTCTAGGTACGACGTTTATCATAAGCGTTGAAATACCACTCAAGAAATAGACGAGGGTCCGATTGAAGACTTTGTGAGGTGAATTGTTCACGCCGCGGCGGCAGTATAAGGGCATAACCTCATATAGAACTACTGAAAGTATAGATATTATCACGATGATAAATCTCGATATTTATAAAAATCGTAAAGGTGGAAGATTACAAAATGGCCAACAGTAAAAAATTATTAAAACGTTCTGAGAGTGAATTTACCATGATGAATAAAGTTCAATCTTTATAAAAATCGTAAGGACGGCAAATTCCACTAGTAAAAGTGACTAAAGGAATAGCACTCGAAGATTCTGGATGCATAAGGAGTACAAACTCATATTCATATATACATATTATTATACAACTGAAAATAAATGTCATTACGATGATAATTTTTGATGAAAATAATATGGGCAGAACATTTCAAAATGATGACCAAAAAAAAATGAATAAAGCAACGGCGTTAGGAATGGTGTAATTGATTTGTTTTTTAATATTCTCCTTATTTTTTTAAGATTATGAATGCATTTGTCATTCCTAAAAAGAATAATACAGAAATAGTTATTTTTAGGTACCTACCTACTCGAAAATTTCCGGAATTTGAACGGTTAGATAATGTCATCGCTTTAATCAATATCTTCTGGTCAAAGTTTGTGAATGCTTAAGGTACGTGCAGTATGGAGCTGGGATTCTAGATGGTAGCGTAAATCAAAACAGGGTTTGCTTAAATTAATGCATTGTTATATATGCGAGCTTACACAACGAACGAGTGAGTGTAGCAGGTATAAGCGCTATTACAAGAGCTGGTAGATACAAGAATGTATCTCACCATTCTTTCAGCGCGCTGACTACTACAATCAACGTGTGACAACTGTCAAATGGCCGTTACAAGTTTCAGTTTAATAAATGAAATTTTGCCAGTTTTTATTTAATTTGTTTTGAGTTTTTTCCAAGACGTATTTAAAAGTGTTAGGTTCCATACGTAAATATTCAAAAAACCGGTTTGGGTAAAATTTTAATTCTTGGTATAAATGATGAAATTCGCCATGTTTTGATCGTTTTCTATTAATAGGGTGGACATGATAGCTCCTACCCAAATTTGTATTTAAAATATACCACTTTCTAGCAGAAGAACACAAATATTCGTCTTCGCTATCTGACATTTCAAACGCGATTTAAGCTTGTATCAATGCTAGTATCAAAGCTTCGTTGTGCAAACCTATAAGCGCTTATAATTTCAGCCACCATCTACCATACATGCTACCATCTAGAATCCCAGCTGCGTACTGTACGTACCTTTAGTCACAGAATGTATGATGGTCTAAGACACAGAATAAATAATTAAACGTTCGAGTGTTTATTTTGAACGCAGTCCAGTAGTTAACTGCCGAGGAACCTGCAGAGAATCCGACCGAAGTATTTAAACTAGAGTTTAGATTCAATTTATATTAGCGTCGGTTCAAATTACAGGGATTACTTATACGTGCATACAATCGTATGTAGTAGGTACCTGCCTGCAGTATACGGGCAAACAACGCGACGTTGCGTCGCGCTCGAGGTTCATACAGGGATTCTCAAAACCCGGAGACAATTTTGAACAGTGCACCCTCGATATTACAAAATTGAAGGGAATTAGAAAATATTCGTTATACCAAGTAATTTGTTACAATGAGGTTTGTTATATAGAAGTTACGTTGGATTACGATTCGTTTTAACAAGGTTAAGGAACACCTTTTTCGTTTCTCAGCCATAGCGACTTTAAAACTAACAACAGTGACAAATCGTAGTGTTTACATTACTTAGCATCAAACAATAATGGTCTTACGAAAAATGTAATGTGTCTGAACCTGTCGAGACATGAATTATTGTGGATGGAGAGTGAATAATTGATAGGATACGTTATGTGAAGGTTATATAGAGGTAAATAATACTTTATATTTATATTTTGCAATGATTAAAAAATCGTTATAAAGAGGTTTTTGACAAATGTATTCGTAATGTAAAGGTATATTTTGCATTAGCTCTTACGGGCAGTTCTAGGGGATTTCGGAAAGTTTGAAAGACGATACGCCGGCCATTTATAATATGGCGGACACAATAGCCAAAGTATCAGAAACATTTCAATTTTAGTTATTCTACGTAATTCCGTTTAAAGGGTAAAAGAAGGAAATCAATTTTGGCATTCACTGTATACAAACACTCGTACAGCAATAGAGAAGAATAATTTGTATAAACAGAATTCGTGCATCGATAGCTTTGTTCAAAAAGCTCGACGATTACTGTCTGATCAAAAATAATCAACGCTACTGATACAACACTGCAATTTTTGTAGAAATGTTTTCATAGAACTTAAAAAAATATTTTTACCAAAAATTGAATGAAAATATAATTAACCTCATTTTTGGCAATAAGCATTTTGTAGGATAAAAATATTTTTCAAGGAATGTGATTTTTTATTCCCGATGAAACTATATTGGCGCGACATTAACATCGTATTGAGAGGATTTTTAGTAGTTAGTAGGTATTTCTAACGCTAAAATGAGACAGCTTCCTTATATATAATTTGAGAACTTTTTTTGTCTGAAATGACTGGACAATAAACTATTGTTTTATATTACCGATATATTACTACCTTTTTTCGTCATATCATAGTAATTTTCAGCCAGAATTTTACATAAATATGAATATTGTCCTATTTGTATTCGTAAGTAGGTACATTCATTCCATTAATATAAAATTAATATTAATGACTTTTAAACAACAATATTGGATTTCATAATTATGCAAATTTAATATTAAACAAAACAAAAGCAAACATCACGAGTTATAAACATGACTCATTTATACACTAACAGGACAAAATATAATGTAGTAACCATCACTTAATTCATACAAAATTTGGAACGCTCATATGATTTCAATTGTCATTTTGATAAATTATTATTTACATTCAAATAATGCATAGGTATATCTAATCTATACTTTCTATACTAATCATATTATATAAAATTCTTTGTATGTATATGACATGTCTGTATGTCTGTCTATGTGTGTGTGTGTGTGTGCGTGCGTGCGTGCGAGCGTGCGTATGTATGTATGTATGTTTGAAATGATTTAACTTAAACTCTATTTGACGGATTTTGATGAAACTGTTTTAAAATATTCCTTATATGATTTCAGAAGTGCTCCAGGCTAGTGATGGGCGATTACGAGATATTTCAGTCGATTGTCTCGATTGTTCAAACATCTCGATGACTCTCGATGGTTTTCACTTGGACTCGATTGTTGTTGTTTCATATTTCACCGAGACTAAGTTGCATAGTACTGAATCGTACAGACGACGTAAACTGTCGAGAGCCACATAATATATAATCGTTCATCACTCAACAACTGTGGTCGAGTCAATAGATGGTCGATTGTGCAGTAATCGAATGCTCTGAGACCGACTGAACAGTGTGAACAGTGAATCAACGATGACCAAGTAGTGTAAACGTCAGACTTCATTCGACCAGCATATAACCTTGAATCGCGATTATATGTATTCTCATTCGCTGGCAAATAATCGACTTGAGCAATCGAACATTTCGATTGTAAAATCAAACTCCGAGTCGATTGTGAACTCGATTGTTATTATGAACGATTGCGATTGTTTCGATTGTAAAAACATCTCGTATTCGCCCAACGCTACTCCAGGCTATGTATTATTGAACTTTTTAAATAAATTTTTGAGTTGCTATGATGAAAAGTTGTTTAAAAAATTCACTGTAGTATTTTTTCTATGTAATTCACTACATACATCAGTGTTTCTCAAACAAAAATTTTTAAGAGGTACGCGAAGAGCTAACGGTCACTTTACATTTTTGATCTTATATCTGTAACTTGTAACACTTTTCTAAAAAATCCGATTATTTGTATAAAAGATTTTCCGTATTACTTCTTTAAAATATATCAAGTCCGGCCCTCTACCTACTATATATAGTCATTTTCAATTATATATAATAATATGTATTTCTTAGAAAGGGGTACGTGAGATAAAAAAACTGCACTACATATTTACATTAGATCTTATGACCAACAGTCTACTACAACTTATAAGACTGTAAATGTTCTCAGTGTTATTTTCCCTATGCTCGGGAACACACTATAGATATATATATTTTCTTAGTACCCACGTTTTGTAGCCAAGAGCTATGTGAATTGTGAAGAACACCCTTGGAAATACCCAATTATTTTACATAAAATTGAAGAAACCGTTTGATTGGAAAAAAGTCTTCAATGCTAAAAATGTTTAACAAAAAGCAATACGTTATTGAATTTAAACGAATTCAAAAGTTAACCAAGTAAAACGGAATTACCAACAAAAAAGTTATTCACACTCTATATATTTCAAACAAATCAGATAAATGATAAAATATATGTGCATTGCTATTCGAAATACAGTATTTACAACAAAAAGTTTTAATCTGTAACAAAATGAATAACTTTTCCTTCCTATGGAGTATCTGCAGTCGTACTTGTAAATTACAAGGGAAAGGTGCCAATTTCGACAGTTTTAAAATTTATTCAAGGAACGCTTTAGAATTGTTATTAATATGGACTGTTACTCGAAAAGAACTGCTCCCCATAGTAAGTTATGCTGTTCAGTAAAAACAGGTTCGCAACAAAAATGTTCTAAAACAACAAAAAAAGGGCCAATTCATTAAAAAAAAATTCGACTGATGACCAGTCCTATACTTCCCACCTAGTAAATATTTGCAAAAAATAAACACTCTTTTTTTATTCTTTGAAAAAAAGCATGGCTCTCTTTTTTGTTTGGTGATCTACTGACGGCTAGCTTAATATAGCAAAAATCATGGTTACCTTGATTTACGTACAATTTTTATTTTTTTAGTAAAATATTTTTTTTCTCGAAAACTATACATTTTAGAGAAAAAAAATATTTACATTTTTTTCATATTATAATATCTAGAATTTATTTATATTTTTTTTTACCTATGTTAATACGTGACATTGAGAACGTTTTTTTTAATATCTCAGGATCCACTGAACCGATTTGACTCAAAATCTAATCAGATCTAAGTTAAAGACTGATAAACACAATAGAATAATCGGCATGGCCGTAT
The DNA here is from genome assembly GCA_039654895.1 of Mongoloraphidia duomilia. Lineage (NCBI taxonomy): Eukaryota > Metazoa > Arthropoda > Insecta > Raphidioptera > Raphidiidae > Mongoloraphidia > Mongoloraphidia duomilia. Next base: position 41,159,000 of record CM077524.1, on the reverse strand, counting down.
GTTATTCCGTTTTTACGATATAGAAGGCGAAAAAATGACCACATACATACACACACACACACTCACACATACAGACATCAGTCAGAAAATGATTTTAAACGATTGCTAGGGTCTCAAAGCGTGAAGATCTGTTAAAATCTCGAAATATTTATTTCGGACTAATTCCATTACTTCCCTACCATAGTAGAGGTGGGAAGTAAAAAGGAAAAAGTTTCTCAAAGCACAGTATTTTAGGCAGATAATTTAACACGCCCATTTTTTGGTAGTATCTGTGCATGTGCGTTAAATATGGCGTTACACTATATCAAATATAAACCTACAGCAAAATCTGTATTTTTTGACAAAACTGGTGCGTTTGAGATAACTCATTCTTTCGCAGAATTATTGAAAGTATGTCAGGTAAGAATAACTTGTAGAAAAATAATTACAGCCACACTTACTACATCTTTAAAATGGAATAATTCTGAAAGACGTATTTTTCCAAATTTCACCGTAAAGTGTGGAAGCCATTCCACATAGGGAAAATGGAATAACAACAATTTATACAGTATAAAATTTCCGTCAAAAAGTCCACAATACAAGTCTAATATTATCTCGAAAAAATTCAGTTTTTTACTGCAAGCCAATATTGCATATAACGTGCCGCTATATATGCAACGCACGTCGCACAGGCATCTATATGCTATCAGAAAATGGTCACAAATTGGTCAATTTCCCCTAGACCGACTGGTGCGGTTGTAGAATGCATGGTAATGGCGGAGAGCGAACTGATATTTTGGTATATCACAAAGTCAGCGGTTAAGCATTATCATTGTTTCTGGTATGATTTATATATAAGTACGTGCGCGGATCCTTATCAGTGGGCAATCGACGCCTCTACTAGAGCGCACCGACGCCTCCTATACATCCACATATACACAAAATATATAGAACTGAATGTGTACAGGGTGTCCCAAAATTGCTGGGACCACGTGTAGTAGAGGTCAAAATAAGTCGATTGGACCCAATTTATTTATATACCAAAATGTACCGTTTGCTCGTGATAAGAGTTCAAAGTTTACATAAAATTTTGTATTACAATTTTATTAAACTTGTACTAGGAATATCTGTTAGCATTATTTAAGAAAACATTTTTTTCCTTCGGAACTATGCGGAATACGAAATTTTTACAAGAGGAACAAAATGAAAATAATTAATCAGTCTTCTCGCTAAAAAAAATTGAAAACCGTATTACCACTCCTAAGAAAGTTCTGAAAAAAATGTCAGGGGTGAGGGTGATTTTAACCGTTCTACAATTTCTTTTGAGTTCCTTTGATTACCGAAAGGAGAGTAATCCTCTAAAATGCACTATTGTCAAATTTCATTCAATTTGTTTCACTCATTTCTGAACAGCGTACAAAAATGTGTTTTTTTATGTAAACTTTGAACTCTTCTCATGGGCAAACGGTACATTTTGGTATATAAATAAATTGGGTCCAATCGACTTATTTTGACCTCTACTACACGTGGTAGCTCTGTGTCCCAGCAATTTTGAGACATCCTGTATACGTAAACCACTGGTAGTTTTTACAATGAAACCAGTGAAGAAGTTTAGACGTATTTTTGTAATGTCAATGGAAAATGAAGAACGTGGGGAATAATTAATCTAAATTCTGTAAAAATATTATTGAACAGCAAGCTGAAAAGGTTGGAAACCGCTGTTAGATTATTTTCGAATTTGTTTTTGTATAATTTTAAAGTAACTATTAAAAATCTATATTTCCTAACTTATAAGCAGTGGTGTATTTAAAGGTCTGGCTTTTCTAAGCCCTTTAGCGAATGCCGCCCTTTTTGGAGCTACATTTATGTATACCAGATCCTATTTATATTCATTTTTTGAAAAAGATTGTGTTCAGGAACAGTGCAACATATAATGTCATATCGTTCATAAATAAAACGTTTTATATTTAGTATTGAATTCCTAAAACCGATTTAATTCTTAACATTTAAAAAAACTACAAAATTAAAGAAATATATTTTTTTCACAACGCAACGCCACTTTTGAAAATTCGATTTTTGTTACCTGTTTAACGAGTTGAAAGAGAGTTTCAACCCTAGGAATAAAAATTTTTGTTATCAGTTTTTAACATTTTTAAGTTGCAAACGCTGTGTTTCGTCCCTTGTAGTACAATATACTATTTAACGACTTTTGTGTATTTCTGCAAAAATTATTCTTAAGAAGTATACTGCACAAACAAAAATATAATTTTAAAGAAAATAAATCAATGCCAGTTTAATAATTCCGAGAAATTTTAATTTCATGTTTGCGTCCTTCCTTTCTGAACTATAAAACGTGATTGCATAAGCTCTAGCCTGGTAAATTAGCTTTTGCTTACAAGTAGCAACGAACCACCCCTGTAAGAGAAGAGCCCCCGACTGTGCACATCTACATATTCTGGTTACAGCCTGAATTAACGATGGATTAAATGCTTTACATTATTACAAATTATTTGTTTTACAGTTGTTTTAGCTGTTTGTCTTGCGGTTAAGTGTAGTATATGTATATTTTATTATTTTCACTAGAAATGCAGGTAATTATTCTCCCAATAATCTAAACGATAAATTTACTCAGACATGTCTTTCCCAAAATTACAGCAAAATGCTTCATAAATTACTTATATTTTTTATAAGTTTTACTGCTTCCTTTTATAACTAAATTTAAGACGGAAGTTGACTTAAAGCTAGAACTCAGGGTCCATGACCTTTCTTAGCAGATAATAAAATGATAGTAGACGATGTTGTGGCGACCTAGCAACATTATTACTCTACATTGTGGTCGCATCATAACTTTGCTTTGATTTCTATCTACTTTCAAAATATTTTTAGCACTAAATTACCATGGAAATCATTTCAAGATTCATTAATAGTATAATGTGTGACTAGTGTGCTAAATACATCTTTATGCGTCAGACGCGATGTTTTCAGCACGAGTAAGTAAGAGAGCGCTCACGAGCCTTGGCGAGTAAGCATCGCGAGCCGAATACGAGTGCTGAAAACATCGCGCCTAACGCATAAATATTTAGCACACGTGTTGCACACTTTACTTTATACTTATAACACATGCATGGTTTTAGACTTTAATTGAATAATTTAATGTCACTGACTGAAGTACATCTCATAATAAAAACATTGGGCTCGATACAATATTTATTCACTTTGTTACCATGGTTCCATGCGTCTTGATCCCCGAACAAAATATCCCCGACAAAATATCCCCGGACAAAATATTCCCATGATAAAATATCCCCGAACGAAATATCCTAACAACAAAATCTCTCCAATTAAAAAAGACAAAAAACAAATTTATTGATAGAAACAAATTAAATAAGAGCAAGTTAATTATTAACAATGAATATTTATTGAAAAATAAATTCGACCCGATTCGTTTGATATTAAGTCTATTTATAGAAAAAATAACGCTGAATCGACTCCAACACCCCGCACTTTTAGTTTCAAATAATGCAAACAGCATCTGAGACATTTTTGAGTTTTCTTAAAAATGCCAAAAGTAAGAAGACCCCCCTCTTTGTACAAATTCGCGAAATTTTTGAAAAATAAATTCGACTCGATTCGTTTGATATTAAATCTATTTATAGAAAAAATAACGCTGAATTGAGGGAACGATTTAATTTTGGGGAGCTTGTTTTTCAGGAAAATCGTGGAAATGTCGTCTAACAAATGGAATCGTTATTATAATAATAATGCGTTTAACGTCCGTTTCTCGACATTATGTCATAACAGACGCCATTCGCACCATTACTATTTTCCATTTTACGACTCCCCGTTGTTTTCTAAATTTTTCAAGCTTCAACTTTTTTTTTTTAATATCAATGTGCGAATGGAGGAATTATAGGAAATTAGAAATTAGGATAAGGTAGACAACTTTGGAAGCATAGGAGTTTGACAGGTAATCGGCCATGGCCTTGAATAAGGAACCATCTCGATATTCATCTGGAATTATTGAGAGAAACCATGGAAAACCTCAAACAAGATGGCCGGTACAGGAATTACCGTTTCTCGACGTGAGGCAATAGGAAAAAGTCCTAGCCACATCTTCCCCCGCCGGGATTCGAACCCAGTACCTTCCCAATGCGAGACTAGTGCTGTACCACTAAACTACATCGCTGGATGGAATCGCTATAATAAGTTAAGAAAGGTTTTTGTTAAAACCGACATTAAGGCGAACAAATATAAAGACTATAATGACCTTCACATATCAAAAAATCGGTTATCAATGTATAACAAGGGTCCACTAAGTTCAAGTACCAAACTTTTTAATAAACTGCCTGCATCTATTAAAAATATTGATAACTTTAAAAATTTTAAGTGCAATCTTCGTGATTTTTTATTGAAGAATTGTTTTTACCACGTTAATGATTACCTTAGTTTTTAAACTGTTTTATGATTATATGACGCATTGTTATCGATTATAACTAACAATTAATAAACATCTATCTATCTATCTATAATAATATTACAAAACATAAAACCTTGTGATTTTGTAGTTGCAGGCAATTGACATTTAGAGGCATTCACTAGAACCGTTAAAACAAGAAATTTTGATGTAGGTATCGATCAACCCCTGGCAATACATGTCGTAGGTATGATGGCACAATATGGCAGAGCGACGTGCTCTCAGGACGCACAGAGCTCATTAACACGGTGCAGTTAAACACACCTGAGGTCGCACACCGGCTACATTGTATGCTCTAATGTAGTGCGCATACACAATACACACATCGAATATACAACATACATACTGAATACAATGTGTCCATAAATTATTCACACGATTATAAAACTTAGTAAATCGATTATTCAAGACGCAGTGACAACTCAAGACAATTATTTTTCATCTACCACACAGCCCTGGATCTAGGGGGGGGGGCAAGCCGGGGCCTATGCAAGTTCAGAGGGCCAAATTCAAATTCACACTTTACAGACGAATGGACAACTCATCATTTACTTAACTTTGACCAAATGTCAATCAATTAGCTGAAATTATAAAGATGATAAAGGTAAAAATAAATATAAGTGGGCGGGGGCGGTATTTTTCAGTTTTTGCCCCGCCCAAATGTCAATCAATTAGTGGACATATCTGATAGCTGAAATTATAAAGGTGCATTTTCATGATACGCTAGACGCTGGCGTCTAGCGTCAAATGTGGTCACGTGACATAAACGCCATCTTGAAAAACTGTAGCGTCAAGTTCCAGCGTCAAATTTTAGCGTCAACAGACAGCAAGGTTTTGACAGTTGTAAACTTGTAAAGAGAGCGTCAAATAAAGACATCCATAAATCGAAACCCTGGTGAATTTGTTATAATAATTAATAAATAAGCTCTTTGTAAATTTATTAACAGAAAAGACAATGTCTGAATACGATTATCAAAAATGAAATTCCCATATTTTTGACTTAAATAACCGGCGAAAGTACACGAATTATAAGGAATAAAAATTAAAAATATAACAATGCTTACTTTTTTATAGGTAATTATATGCACTACCAGAATATGAGAAAAAAATAAATTGTATCTTGAGAAATTTTAATGTTTTTAGTATTCAATAAAAAAAAATTGTTTTGTTCTAAGTGAGACGGGAATTTTAATTAACCATCGAAAAACCATCAGGTGATAGTATTTTCCTTAATAAATAGGTACTTTCGAAGTAATAAAATCAATGGGTTAAATTCGTAGAATCAACCCCCTAGTAGCAACATAAAGCAATTCTTTAGCAAGCCTGTGTGTTGATACTTGATGCACAACTCAGTACCTAGCTGTAGAAAACTCGTATCATTAATGACCAGAGACAACTAATGACGCCATTTTTTTCAATATGGCGTTTATGTCACGTGACCACATTTGACGCTAGAAGCCAGCGTCGAGCGTCACATGAAAATGCACCTTAAAGGTGAAAAAGGTAAAAATAAATATAAGTGGGCGGGGGCGGTATTTTTCAGTTTTTGCCCCGCCCAAATGTCAATCAATTAGTGGACATCTGATAGCTGAAATTATAAAGATGAAAAAGGTAAAAATAAATATAAGTGGGCGGGGGCGGCATTTTTCAGTTTTTGCCCCGCCCAAATGTCAATCAATTAGTGGACATCTGATAGCTGAAATTATAAAGATGAAAAGGTAAAAATAAATATTGAAGATCCGGGGCTGATAACACATTTCAGATACCTAATCAATATAAAACTAATATACTATATAGCATATTATTAATAATTATTTGAGTAGATTAGGTATTAAATAATCGATTTTATTAATTCTTCGAGTTATGTAATCAAGACAATAAGGACATATTTGCTTTACAATTAATTAATACTGTTTTGAAGCCAGAAGCCTACTAATATTGTTTAATAGCTGTACTATGCTTTGCAGTTTATTTAAATAGTCGACTCTCGCATGTAGTGTGTTTTCAACGTGAAATTGCTATATATAAGAGGAGATCGGTTTCCACTCTCGGGCACTGTGGAGAAATCGGTAACTCACCTACCCGGAAACTGGGGGTTTCGGGTTCAAGTCCCGACAGTGGTCATTTGATTTTTTCTTAGATATAGCTCAAAAATCATGGCAGCCTAGCTGTCTGAGATATTTATTATTTTCACCTCTAATTGTTATGCGAATAATATGGTGTGGATATAAGGGGTTTTAAATCGATTGATTTTATCATATACCAATTGTTTTACATGTAAATATATTTTATGTTGTTTTACTGCATTTCCGCTTTTATTTATTACCTATTGAAATAATTATTAAGAGTAAAATTTCCGCAAATAAAGATCTAACCACTGTTTCACTGCTATTGTTAACGTTGTTGGTTTCTTTTACACTATTTGAAAACTGTGTTGCCATCATTTTCCCAAAAGAAATCACGTAACGTTACATCCTCAAACTTTAAAAACTTAAAAAATTGTTTTTTTAACACACAAAATTGGAATCTGTTCTTAAATAAGTCGTTAAAAAACTGTAGAACCATAAAGATCACACATTATTAACGCAAAAAAATTTTACATAAAAAAGTAAACAATCAAACAACTAGATCACAATTTTCTAGTTTAAAAATTTTACAAACTTTGTTGTAGAGTAATAGCGATTTGTCAAACTCTATAGTTGATTTTATTGTAGATTATAGACGCGTCGACATCTCAGGTCATTAGCATCCTCTGTAGTTGAGGCAAATCAATAATCATAGAACAGCTTGGTGTAATGGTCAACGTGCTGACTTTTGGAGCAAGCGTCGTGGGTTCGACTCCCTCTTTGCTTATGGATGTTTTATGTGATGTCGTTAAGTTTCAATTGATGATGTTATTAATTGACGTAATATTATGATGGCATAATTCATATGAGCAAAAACGCGTGGCTTGCATAAATATTTCAAAAATTATTTTTGAGTTTAATAAAATTACTTGAAAAAGTCTAAATCTATAGACGAAACGTCGTACATTTAATTTAATAAATCAAATTATTTTGTCCACTATCCTGCGATTTTGCTTAATTTTATTATAATCACGATGGACACGATTTCTAATATAAATTTTTGAGTTTATTTGAAATCAGAATGGACTGATCTAGATGGAATTTTGTTCAGAATTTAATGTTCTATTAATATACACACACAAAAAAATGTCCATGCAAATACCCTAATCCAGAGAGATATGGATATTCTGTTTGCCTAGGCACTCCGTATACAAATAATATTATATAGGTATGTTACATTAAATGTGGGTTGCACGGCATGTCTCCTGACGCCCTCAACACTTATAGATTATGCCCTACATACTCATTTGTATGTTCATATATCGTATATTATATGTGTGCTGTACGTATAGGTACATAGTAAAATGTACATTGTACATGCATAAATATTATGTAAATATGAATATTTAAACCCTAAATTAAGGATCTATATATTTTTAAACTACTGCACTAATCTAGCTGATAACCACAACTTTTCGAGAATTTAATTAATAAAGAGTTTTTATACCTAAATGTAATTCTGGAATACAAAATGTTCAATTTTGTCCAGAGTGTATGCGTATCAAAGGTCATTAAAAAAGAGTTTTCACTCGGAGCTAAAAATAAATTAGGTATTCTCAAACCCTCAGTTGAGGCTGTCAGAATACTCTTGTTTATATGGTTCATCTATATAATCTATATCAAGTCTTAAGTTTTTAGGTAGAACTGGAGAAAGTTTCAATTGAGAATACCGATTGGTACTATGTCTAGATAACCATGCCGTTGGTGACCTTAAAAAATCAGCCCTAAACTTTGTCGCTTTTGGTTCAGACCTTACAAGCCTAAGCTTAGATCCGCTTCTCCTTATTCTTACAGAATCGCCAGAAAAATATGAATTTTACAGCTGGATAGGTTTTCCAACGACAGGCCGTTAATAATATTAATTTATTTGATATAAATGTTTCCCTTCATTTTAAACACACGAATTCATCCTATAAATTTGTCTAAAGCCTTCTGTTGCCCCTTGTAGAGCAAAGGGATGTAACATACACACATACGTACGTAGTGTATAGAGATAGGGGGTCGAATGCACATAATTTACTTACTCCAGGCAGATATATCCCCGAAGCACTAACACTCCAGTATTGTTCGATCCAACACCTGCAGTAAACTACCTTAGTATGCATACATGTTAACAAACACATGTACAAGACTTTGGCCGCAACACTAATTACTTACAATAACTGCAACTGAGAAAAAAATATGTCTAAGTCCAGTGGCGGACTAAGGGGAGGTGGAGGGGGCAGCCCGCCCCGGGCCTGTGCTCTTGGGGGGCCTCCAAATCTCGAGAAGTCCTTCTTAATCAAATCTCAAACAAGGCCAAAATATGTTTAGTAAGTAAGAGGCAGTTTGGAGTTGGAGGCCCCGTACGTATACAAAATATAAACGTATAGGTAGGTCGTTTATTATAAATATTTGATTTTTTTTGTCAGCTATTACATCTATATTATTCAGTTTTTACGAAATTTACACTACAAATACATCAATTTCTAAGCAGAGCGGGGGCCTCATTTAGTTCTGCCGCCCCGGGCCTCCGACGGGCTTAGTCCGCCACTGTCTAAGTCGCAACCTTCTGACTTCTGGTGTAACTGATTATTTCATCATGAAATGTCTAGATAGTTTGAGAGACGCTGACAGATTGTATAATTAGGCAAATATATCAGAATTTAATGAATTACATATTATAGCCCTTTTTGACTCTTCATTCAGCGAATGTCAGGGGCAATTATTGAATATATTAATTGAAAATTTATTAGTCCATTCGGTGTCCAGGTGAATGTAATTTTAATATAGTACTTTATCAAACAAATCCAATTCATTTCAGCTAAAACAGTGAATTAATAAACGTATGTGAAACACTTTAAAGATTAACGGGTTTTTTCCTGTCACCATTATTACCAGTGTGTGAAATAAAAGCAATGGGAAATGAAACAACAATAGGCACAGATGTGTGATAATTTTTCCGCTTAATCTATTTAAACATTAATTATTACTGCGACTGTAATTATACAGTACACATTTTACAACAGTGTTAGCACGTTTATGAGCCAAAACTAGAAAAACGTAGAAATTATACTAAGATTAGCTTACCAATTATTGTATTGTAATGTAAATGTAATGTATAGCATGGTAATTATTTTTATTTTTTAACCGACTTCAAAAAAAAGAAGTTTCTCAATTCGACCCTATATATATTTTTTATGTTTTATGTGTGTTCGTGGATAGCTTCGTCGTTTATGAACCGATTTTGAAATTTTTTTTTATTTGTCTGTGCCAATTAAAATATCAAGTCGGTTAAAAAGTATAGTATAGTGATTAATATCTTCTTTTTTTTAACCAACTTCATATTTTAATTGGCACTGGACTCAAAATTTCATTATTTTCCTCTTTTTAGTGCCTTTTTGAAGGAGGTTTTTTTTTGTTAAAAAGTTTTTTATTTGTAATTTTGCAATAAATTTAAAAATTAAAAAAAAAAGAAAATAAATATCGAATAATCGAGTACGTATAGTTTTCGCTAGAAATGTAAATTATAGACGCTCGACAAGAGGTCATTAGCGTGTGAGTTTCCACTAGACAGCATAAATACCTCTGGCTATAGATAAGTCGTTAATCAAAGAAATAGACATTTTTTGAGGACTTGAAAATAGCCGTGTATATATCGATAACGTTGTTTTTATGGAATTTCCATGGTAGTCTTTATAAATCCTCAATTCTCAAATTCTAATACGAAAAAGTGATTAGTGAATAAATCTTAAATCATCTAAAATATAATAACTAATTTGAAAACATCAGTTGTGAAATTTATTGTGTAGATAAGCAAATAAATAACTTTCAAATATAATTAAACTAATTTGATTTTGGAAACATTCAGTCAAAGTTATATCCTTTTACAAAAATAAAATTTTTGTGAAAATTAGTCAAAACAGTTATCAGTAAGAAATTATTATAATTATAATATATAGTAATTATTTATTAAATTATTTATTAGGTACCTATAGGAGAAAAAAGAATTTTTTTTTTGATACTTTTCTACATATAATAATTAAACTAAATAAAAACTTTGAAGTCGTATGTGTTTCCGATGAAAATACAAAATTTTGATATTTTAGCTGTAGTAATATTTAAATAACAAGTTTAAAAATGGAAAAAAATAAAATGTGGTGGAAGTCCCAGTACTCATGGTGGGAGAGCGTGTCTACAATCTTTGTGCCAATTTTTATTAAGTATAAATTATATTTTATACCGATGACCCTAAAATTTGAGTCTTACTTTCATGAGCATCAAATTTAGGGTATGTGTTATAAGTAAAAAAATCTACACAAAATTACTATACACAACAAATTCCAAAAACTACAAGGCGCGGCGTCGTAAAAACTTGAACCCCAGGCCGCCGGATGTCTTAAGATTTTTTCATTCGTGAGGCATGATCTCACAGGAACTGAACAGAAAACTTATCTATCTCAAAATTCCTACAACTCTAATGACCAGGGACTGCTCATAAAAGAACTCCCGTATTTATATTTTTACTTGTTCTTTATTCATAAATTTATAAACATAAGTACAGCCCATCATGAATGTATAATTATCTACAACATAACAGGAACTATAGACAATATAGGTATGTATGTATGACATCATTAGGTTACATAAGCTATTAACTAGTGACATCTCATGGCAATAATAGTCATAATGACTACCGAAATGTACTGCGCGACAACGGCACACCTAGTGCATACATAATACATAACGCAGGTACCCACTGCTACACTCAACAGACAACAACAAGACACAGCGCGGTTAGAATGTATATTGTGATGTGGGCTTCGAGTTACCGTTAGCCACTTTATATTTCACGACTGTTTGTGTAACCAGATATTATACCCTATGTTAGGGGTTGAGTAAAGTGAAATGCTATATCGTAAGTGATGAAATTGCCGAAATTCTTTACAACAGTGTTACCAATTGCACACGAAGTTCAGTTTCATAATATACTAATATAGTTATAATTCACGGCTGAAAAATATTTGGAAAATGTATATTGTATTAAGAACATTCTATATATACCTACAAATACTACTCTTCATCTCAAATAGGGTATATGCATTAAAATTGTTTTTCGTTATATAAATAGAGCAGTAAATTGTGAACAAAATGACACATCAACTACTGCATTCTGATGTCATATAAGCTCAAAAATAAGTCTTAAAGAAAAAAGAATCTACAACATTAACAAACAGACGTCAAATTTGTTAAAATACAACTATCTACACTGTAGTACAGAAAACATTCTAGCAAACTAAAAGTGTATTGTACTGTTTAAACTAGGCTTCCCGTCAAAGATTAAAATGTGCACTTAAAATTTAAAAAAAATGGCCTCATATTTTATGAAAAATAATTATGACAACTGGTTTGCGGATAGTGAATTAAGTACTTACTGAAAGATGTTTATATTTATATAATTTGGGGAAGATGGATTGATAAAACTCAGTCCGAATATTGAAATTAAAAAAAATCATATTAAAGGATGTGTTAAGGAGCTAAGTTTTTTATTTTGTTTAAAAACAAATTTAAATGGTTATTTTAATTAAATGTAACAATACATGACATTAGCACTATTTAGTCAGCAGGGTTGTGCACTGCGACCCGAGCTTTTATTTCCATTCATATACTGCATTAGGTTTAATAAAATAATAAAGCAAGCGCAACCAACAAAGCGAATTAGGAGCGCTACTGGGCCGTTTGTGGAGCACTATAATGAAGATAAATGTCTCGAACAAAACACTCTCAGTCACCGATACTGGCACCACTTCACTTTATACAGAGTGGTTTCGAAAAAATAGCAGTGTTCAAAATTCAAATTTAATTGAAAATTATTTTGTACCTACTGTTGTTTTTATCACTGTGCTCAAGACTGATCTATATCGTATTGTCTGGACACTATAGCAAGGACGATGACAGAGAGGAGACTAGGGGGACAACTGTAAGTACCGGGTCCCGATATGAAAATCTTTTTTTTCTTTTGGAATTTTAAGTTTATGTTTATTAGTTTAATGTTTATTTATTTTACATACCGCTTTGAAAATGAAACTTTTTTATTAAATTTGCGATGCGCATTTAGTGCAGTAGAAATAAGTGAAAAAACATCTTGAGGTGGAACTAATTGTAACAAAAATGATTCTTGTTATAAATTAAATTTCTTATTGTTGAAAATATCCACTGTTAAAGTTACGTAACACTTTTTGAAATTTTGAATATGAACGCAAAGTACTCTAGTAAGAAGAATATTTAAGAAATATTAAATTCGCATACATGGGCTATCGAACTGCATCGAAAAATTTGGAAAATCTGGTTTTGGCCACCCTACTGACATACCTACTTTTAACATTATAGTTTTTTTCTTTTTTTTTGTTTAACTGTTCAATATTCGACTTGATATTTATTTACATTTTTTTCTATTTTCTCTATTTATTTTCTATTTTTAATATTTTTATATCAAATAGGAATACGATTTTTGGTGATTTTTTAAAGTACCTAGGTATAACGCGCGTACATAAGTACACGCAGCCATTTTTTTTAAATATTTTTTATTTCAATCACTTTTCCTGGAAGACCATGCCATTAGCAAAATGCAAGTTTCAAAAATGGACGTTTAAAAAAATTCTTTTGAGTAAAAAAGAAATATTTAAAACCATCTTCCTTTCCTTTGACATTTTTTTCTATCATTTTCAGTTTTTATGTCAAAGTCAGTTTTTGGTGATTTTTGAGTACGCTAAAAAATATTTTTAAATGTTAGAACGACATAATATATCTTAACAATGAGATAAACAATCAATATGATTAGTTCCCTAGACCGTAACTAAATACATAAAAATATCAGACGACTGCACTATCGCCATGATATTTATACAGAAGTAGGGAACAAATCATATTGATTGTTTATCTCTTTGTTAATTATTAGATACCTAATTTGAAATTTCTCACATGTGTATTTTGATCATATATCTTATTGGGCTCCTTTATGCAACTTCAATGGTGTCAAAATGAAATTGGTACACCCTGTATAATACAAACAGTGAGTTTATTTGTATAGCGAACATGAATGCAAAGAGAAAACGCAAAATATCTAATTGTAGGTAAATGTCCATTTTACCTATAACAAAGTACGGCCGATTTCAGTTTCCCGATGTTACGTGAAAGAGTTTAATGTTTATTTATTTCTAAAATAATTCACAGAGAATACTCAAAAATATTTTTTGTAACACATACATATATGAAATGTAGAACATTTCGTCTCTCTGGTCGGCTACTTAAAATAATATATATAGCACGCGTACAATAATACATATGATGTCGTATCACATAAAATATATTTTATGTCAGCATGCAATATTTTATGCCATACGAGAAATATAGAAATATAGTTGCTATGGTAACAAAGTAAATAAATATTGAATCAAGGCCAGTATTTTCAGCTGTCAGTGACATTTCGGTGTTTGAAATTAATTCAATAAAGCTCTAAAGTTGAAAATGTTGTACATTTCATATATGTTACAAAAAGTTAAAAGTGCATCTGAATATTACTAGTTTATACAACTCGTGCAATTAAGTATAAGACGCGAGGGGTAAGTTGGTACGCGAGCCGCAGGCGAGAGTACCAACATCCGTCGCGTCTTATACTTAATTGGACGAGTTGTATAAACTAGTATTATTCAAATGCACTTTTAACTTTTAAGGTTAAATGGACACCCCGTAATACATATTCTATACAATAACGTGCAGCAGTCATTATGAATGTAAGCACAAATATTTCAGTGTCAGCTTTACTGACGGTAGGTCCTATCGTTTGAATTAGAGGAGTTAATTTCCGTATACAACACAAGAATGCATATATTTTATATTCACGTTGCTAACACGAATGTACTGTGCACCTCTATATTCTATAATGCCGTTAACTCGTAAAATTGGCGTGTTTGGTCGACATTTACTGATCGAATTAGATTATTAACCCTTTGAGCTACCATGTACAAATTTCTGTACACGAAATTAAAACTACGGGAGGATTGCTTTTAATAGGTACTAGTAGGTGCTTTATAAGAACAATATAAACGGTTGTAAAGAAACTTCTAAAAATCAAGTTCTTGTATTGGAATTACTTTTTTAAATGTCTAATATTTCACTGAAGTGCCTTTTTATACTGAGTAAAAAAATTGTACATAAAATTCATTTTTGTGACTTTTTATTATTTTCCACACGATAAAAATAGATTTTGAGTAAATTCCAAGATGATAAAAAAGAAATTTATAAAAAATTATATTATGCTAAAAATTCTATGTAAGTACTTCAGAACACAAAAATGGTTCTACGTAGAAAATAATTTGGTGATTGACAAGAATTATTTCGTGACTTAAAGGGTTAAATAGGGCCCTGCTTTCTAACGAGAATGTGTGTTTAAGTTGTACGATAAAAATGTTATACAAATATTTCTAGCTACAAACAAAATATAAAACGCATCAGAATAGAAAAATAAAAGATATTTTTTCTTATACGAAATTTTGCTTTAATTATGTTTTCCTAAAAAATGTTTTATTCAAAACATGCACGCTTTTAGTGTTTTTTTCGTATCTGTTTAGCGAACCTTAAATAGCCGTTTATTAACTAGTGACCATTATGTAACGCTTTTCAGTCCCATAATGGTTCATTATGTAACTAGTTACATAATGACCCATTATGCAACGATTTTCAGAGCTGAGATGAAGAGCGGAAGGAAATAACTTTCGGCAACTCAAAACTTCTCAATTTTCAGAAATAAGCGCAACCCTGCTAAACGACGTACAACCGTATAGTAATAGAGCGAAAGAGTGAGAGGGCGACGTGAACTGATTCTAGCAGTTTGAGATAAAGAGAGAGAAAGTGAGACAGATGATAGTATATGTTATCGCATAATATAACTGACTAACGAACTAACAACGGCCATAATACGTACGAAAACAACTAAACAAGATTCCTCAAAGTGATACGGTGATGTGTATTAATCACGATGCGAAAGAGCGCGCCGCGTCACAGTGCTTTACTAAGGGTGGCAACGACCGACCCCTTACCATGTGCTACAATCACAGGGTTGTCCGTTGACTCAACTATAGTAATGTCTCAAATAAGATAAATTTTGAATATTGAGAGTAATCAGTTCTTCCCCTTACCATGTGCTGCAATCACAGAGTTGTCCGTTGAGTCAACTATAGTAATGTCTCAAACAACATAACTTTTGAATATTGAGAGTACTCAGTTCTTTTGCTTCGTGAAAACATTAATTTGCATCCGTTACCGCGGTACTAGTGCTCTACATTTCGGTGACTGCACGTAAAAGCAGCGACAAAAATGCGACATTTGTCAAATGGCGAATGATTGGTGTTTGACGAATTGGCATTCGCGAAACGATAAGAAAACATACTACACACATGCGCCTATTTGGCGAATCACAAATAAAAATGAGAACGTCAACATTCGTTTGCTTTGATTTGTGCTAATTTACCGACAATTGATGGGAAATTATTTGACATTAAAACCAAACATTGGGCACTTCGCACATGTGTGGATCTGAAATATTCACCAAATACCAAATATTGTTCGGTATTTGACAAATGCCGAATGTGAAACGCTGCAACAACGTTAGTAGAAACATGCCATGCGTCAACAGCGATCCCAGAGGCAGCTAAAACATCGTATCGACTATCGATATCAAGATCATGGCGGTATAAGTTATAGTATCGAAAGAGAATGAATGAATTGTGAATTATAGACGCTCGACCTATCGAAAGAGAGAACAGATACTGCAACTACTCGACTACTAGTAATCCAAAATAATTGGGGTAGCGAATACTTTTCACTTTCGTCGTGGTTCTAATCCCACCCAGCTCATTGTTTTGTGATATCGTTTAGTTTTAAGTGATATGTTAATTAAAACTCTAATGACCTAAGTTGTCGACGCGTTTATAATCTACAGTAAATAAATTAAACTACTCATCTGTATCAGCTCACTAAATAGAAAAATACTCTAAAAAAATTATAATTTAAAAAAAATAAAAAATACGCTTTAATGAACTAAAAAGTAAACAACAATTAATTAATTAATTTTATTGTTAAAAAGCGTGGGGTGCTTTGTATCATATTTTCATACTACCCCACGCTTTTTTACAATAAAATTAATTATTTTTTACTGTTTAGTTCATTAAAGCGTGTTTTTTAGTTTTTTTTAAATTATATTTTATTTTTGCTTTTTAGTCCTGGAGATCCTGATTAGGATAATGGGACAAACTTATAGAATTATTGTATTGTAATCGGTCCTTGATAAGTGTGCAAAGTTTCAGTTCAATCTGAAGTTTTTTGCTTTTTTTTTAGTCCTGGAGATCCTGGTCAGGATAACGGGACAAACTTATTGAATTATTGTATTATCATCGGTCCTTGATAAGTGTGCAAAGTTTCAGTTCAATCTGAAGTTTTTTGCTTTTTTTTTAGTCCTGGAGATCCTGGTCAGGATAATGAGACAACTTATTGAATTATTGTATTGTCGTCGGTCCTTGATAAGTCGACAAAGTTTAAACTAAATCTGACCGTTCAAAGTTGGTCAAAATCAAGTTCAAAGAAGTCGGTTACAAACTGACAAACAAGCAAGCAAGCAAGCAAGCAAGCACGCAAACATACAGGTGAAGCTAATATAAGCGTGTTAAAAATTCAAATCAATAAAGAAGACAGTGTTTTCATCAGCTGCTCGATATGCAAGAATACGGACCAGTAGATGAGCCTAAATGATTTAAAAAAGACAAAATGTTATATTCTGAAAAAGCGAAAGTGACTGACTAATTTTCAATCTAGTTAACTAGTTCAAGGAAACAATATTAATTTAGTTACCTACTAAAAAAAACTTTTTTTTGTAGATATGTGAAGTGTTATCCCCACACAACTTGATTCGGAAGTCAAGTATTTATTAAATACTCAAGTCGACTCAAAAACGAAAATCCGTTTCTCTTCTAACTCAACGAATTTTAGATATTCAAGGTCATGTATGATATAATAAGCTTAATCCCAACATTGATTTCTAACATCCCCTCAGTTGCGCCTCCAAAAACAGTTCACCCGTTTGCAAGGGCGGATACACAAGGGCACGCACAAAGGCCAGGCGGGTAAGTATGTTCTCATAGGCTGTACACAAAACGTAAAGAATGTGATTGTCCTGGAACTCCTTGGGTTTTTTGTATCGTCGATTTGAACTGTCTGGGAGGGGGCGCACGTGTCGGGCCGTGTACCTCCCCCCCCGAATCCGTCCTTACCCCACACGGAAAAATTCGCCTGATCTGGACATCCCCTTCAACTGGAAGTCCGCAGTATAAGCGAGGTTTGGAAGTAAACCCAAAACGCGGCCGTCGCCTCCCGCCCACAAGCAAGCTCGTTAAGAATAATGATAATTACTGACTATCTTCCTACTTGTATGGTAAATAATCACCGTGTTACCTAATGAGGAGAACCAACTAGCAGATAGTCGAAAACAACTTAATACGCCAACGTTACAACACTTCTCTTCAAACAATAAATTACTATAAATTTTCGTTTTGTGAAAGTGCAATATTTTATACCAAAAACAAGATAACAAACGAATAACGATATATTATTGTTTATATAACAAGCACCCATTTTTAACAGACTTCAAAAAAGAGGAGGTTCTTAATTCGATCAGTATTTTTTTCGTAATGTAGGTATGACCACGAATTATATCATATAAATTTTGCAGTGAACAATATGCAAATTTACATGAGATATTACTGTCTAATAAAACTTAGAATTAAACTGCATTTCTTATACCATGATGGTTTTCCACTCTGAAAACTTTACTCCTCGATATTTTCAAAGAGTAAATTGGTCAGGGTATAATAGTGCAAAGCAAGAAACTTACATTTTGTCAAATGAATATGACACGTCATGTTATGTAACGGTCAGAGTGTGAAAATCTATTATTGTAGTGACCATATCAATTGGATAGTTTATTATTCCTTGAATCACGACGTCATATTAATGAAAATGAAATTTATGTCACGTGAATGATAAGAGGATTTTCCTAATTTTTCAAAATTATTTTTATATCCAATATTTTTTTCACTTTTAACCCAAATATTTAGAATCTACGCGAGTTCTCAGACATAATTACTATACATACCAACAAATAATGCAAATTCCCTAAATTCAACCTAACATCTAACCCTTCTTGGTCAAAGGTTAGATGACGTCAACTCCAATTTTAAGGGTATTTCTTTGACACTCAAATGGAAGCGTGCCAAGTATACTAATTTTGGAAAAATCGTTTACACCAGAAATTACATAGAATCGACAATTCCAGAATTGTAGTTGTTTTGAAAGATAATTTTCTGATATAACGATAAAAACATCTGCTTATTCGAAAGACGATATTTAACTTTAATACCAGCAGCTACAAATACATCCTTAAAACTAGTATTATAACGTGTCAGGTTAACATTATATAATGCACGTACATACATTGTACAGATTTTTATTTAGAATTCACTACTTACAAATTATTTATATCACACCGTTTTGTAGGGTTAGTAATTATTCGACCTGCCTATCTTTGCGACTATCCACAACAGCAAAGCATTTGTGTACAGGAAATAGCGACTTCCCCATCGGTTGCCGGCAAGATAATCCTCTTGTCGTTTAATTATGTTTAAATATTTCAAACTCGTAAAACTGTCCCTTTATCTAATATATAAAATTCTCTTGTCACGGTGTACGTAATTGAACTCCTCCGAAACGGCTCGACCGATTTTGATGAAATTTTGTATGCTTATCGGGTAGGTCTGAGAATCGGACAACATCTATTTTTCATCCCCCTAAATGTTAAGGGTGGTCCACCCCAAATTTTTTTTTTTTATTTTTTGGACAAAATTTTTTTTTTTAATTTTTTCATGATTCAGCATTTAAAAATACATACAACTCTAAATTTTCACCCTTATACGATCAACCCCTGATTTTTAATCGCGATTTTTATATTAAGCTTTAAAAAATACATATATGGCGAACGAGCGAAGCGAGTGAGTAGTGTATTTATAATATTCAAGCGAACGAGCGAAGCGAGTGAGTAGGCGAAAATATTCAAGCGAACGAGCGAAGCGAGTGAGTAGTGTATTTATAATATTCAAGCGAACGAGCGAAGCGAGTGAGTAATGTAATTATTCCAAGAAATTATTAACAACGTTTGCCGGATCAGCTATACTAAATATACGTGAGCGGAGTAATGGGTGACCGCTATTAAATCATAATTTCATACCACCCGAGCGAAGCCGGGACGGGTCCGCTAGTATTAATATAGTTTCTTTCAAGCCTAATACAGTATGTATTACTAGCCTTTACCCGTGGCTTCGCTCACATTAATGTCGGTTTTGACAGACATTTTGTCTTTATAATTACTATTTAAATATTAGTACTGATTTAGAAATTAGGAGAGAAAAACTCAGTGGCAAAAGAATCTAATAAAATTTGCAATACTCTGAGGATAGTGCAAACCGAAACGTAAGCTTATAAATGCAAATTTAATCATCAGTATTGCAAATTTTATTTGATCCTTTTGCCACTGAGTTTTTCACTCCTAATTTCTACATCATCTACGGATCACCATTTCTCTATATCATAGAATTCTTCAACATTAGTACTGATTATTATGCAGTCCACCATACCTGTATCCTGCATAATTTGGAAGAATATTTAAGCAAATTATCAATTCTGTTATTAGGGTGTTATTTTTTGTTTAGAACTTGCAAATCTGGCGTGAAGGATATTAATCTTGGTGCTTGATGCCTCAATACAAATTATTTATTTTTTACGTTTGAAACGAACATTAGACACTCTGAATTACTTCATCGCTAATCTTTTACTTTGATTTTAATCAGGTACGTTCGATTTAGCCCGCAACCCCTTGCTCCGTTGAAAGCTGCCGTGGTGTAACACCGAGTCTTACACAATAACATAATATGGCATAAATAACTACAATGTACTGTCAGTGGAGGGCAATAAAAACAAGTTCATTTACGTAAATCGAGTCATGCAATTAAGACAATATTGTACGACAAAGATTCAGCCCTAAATAATTAATATTTACTGGACTTTGCAAAATCTAGCATTATAATAAAACAGGTCTGGATTAGAGCCTTTGAGGCAAAGCAGACAAACCCCCTTGTTCTTTGTACCGAACTTGACCCCTTTTTTCACATTTATGTTTTGGTGGGATTTTATCTCCAAAATACTCTTTATAGTACCATCATCACT
Source organism: Mongoloraphidia duomilia (assembly GCA_039654895.1). NCBI lineage: Eukaryota > Metazoa > Arthropoda > Insecta > Raphidioptera > Raphidiidae > Mongoloraphidia > Mongoloraphidia duomilia. The sequence goes on along the minus strand of CM077524.1, from coordinate 41,138,114 downwards.
CGACCGATTTTAATGAAATTTGGTATACTATCAAATGGTATTAAAATTTAAAATATGCCAGTACCTACTCCTTCTCTTTATCCAGATACGATATAGAATAAGATTTCTGTCAAAATCAAAATCGTCATTAAGGCAAGTGATGCGGCGCGTAAAGACTATTGTGCTCTAGTAGTCTAGTCAACGAATGATCCTAGCCAGAAAATCAGAAAGCGCAAAAACCGACTTCGGGACTTTGTTTGGACTGGTTAGTAAAAAAACATATTAAAAGTCCTTGACCCTCGGGTGGGCGCAAAAGGGGTGGGGACACCTCAAAGTTCTCTTTTTTGGCTTTTCGCGTATATCTCAAAAACAGTTGGTCTTACGAAAAAATTCCATGCATGAAAATTGAAAATTGTAGTTGATAAAATTTCCTACATTTTCTATATTTGGGGGTTTTTCTATCTCCAACCGTTAACGAGTTACAGGCTTCTGAAAACTTTGGATCAGGTTAAGATAAAATGGTAAACTGATATACCATTTTGATGAAAATTTAATTCTGTACAACTTTTTTTGTAAAATGAAAGGCTGAGGCGCTAGAGAGAAAAGTTCGGCAAAAAATGTGGTACGAAAATTTTTTTTCGAAAAATATTGGTTTTCAGAAGCGTACGTAACTCGTTAAAGGTTGAAGATAGAAAAAAACCTCAAATATAGAAAATGTAGAAAATTTTGTCACCTACAATTTTTTGCATAGACTCTTTCTTAAGACCAATTATTTTCGAGATATACGCGAAAAACCAAAAAAGGAACGTTTTAGGTGCCCCCACCCCTCTTGCGTCCACCCGAGGGTCAAGGACTTTTATGTTTTTACTAACCCGTTCAAACAAAGTCCCGAAGTCGGTTTTTGCGCTTTTTGACTTTCCGGATAGACCCCTCTTTAGAGCACTCAAATTGACTGAGCTATAGTGGGTATATACAGGCTGAGACAAAAATTTTGACAAATAACAACAGTTTTCTTATCTTTTATTGTGCATTTATTTATAAAGTTTGTTCGAAACAAAAACATAGACGCTAATCATTCAAAATGGAGAGCACGATGCATGTCCTTGTTCTGAAACGATTGTTCGATCAACTGAAAACGGAAAACGATTTTTTAGGAAAGTGACTTTTAGCTCAGCTGTATATAAAGTCAAAAACATTTATTAACCAAATAAACAGTTTGAGGCGTTTTGCAGATAGTATTTTTTTACAAGACTATTAACATAAATTCTCAATTTTAAAATGCAAAAACCGAATAAAATATACAATAATTTCAAATTTCATATCAGAGTGAGTAAATTTGAATATTATGGAATGAATGCAATTTTTCGTGCAAACATTAAATCAATACTGAGCAGCAGCCGTATCGCAAATCTTTAATTAAAAGCGTATTATATAATCCACTGTCTAAATCAAATGTTTCATTTTAATTAAAACATTTCTTCATTATAAATACACATGCACATCGTACATAATATATCTACATGTATGAGGATACTCCTTCATTAAATAGTAATGAATTCAGGTGTTGTACAGTCACGCGATTTACCGTTTATTGCTCGACAAAGATGGAGAACAAACCTCTCGAACATAGGCTGTTCATATTTTTATTTTTTATTGTAGATTATAGACGCGTCGACATCTCAGGTCATTAGCGTCTTTCAACTACACTAAATAACAACTTTCTTAAAACTAAATAACATCACAAAACATCCATGAGCGCAAGTGGGATTCTAACCCACGACAGTCTAGTCTAGAGGCTGCGGTACCAAGTACGCTAAACTCTAGGCTATATTTCATATTTTTATATTAAATAAACAACTCAATTAGCAAGAAAAGGCATCAAATATCATCCTGCATCTTACGCAAGATCGAAGTTTGGGCCTTTCTATAAGGCGTGACACTCGAACGATACAGATAGATATATCGCTGATTCTCGGTCTCACTCGGTAATCTGACGTATATTTGTATTTGGCAAGACCTATGATTCTCCACCTACTGCAATATTTAAGTATTTTTATATTTTAACTAGCTGTTAACCCCGGTGTTGCCCGTACCAGAAACCACGAGGACAACTATCATACAATATAATCAAAAAGCCACAAGATAACGAAATGACAGGCAGAAGTCCAGTTATTATTTATTATACATATATAACTGTTGATTAAAATAGGTGATTTCTTATGAATAATAAAAATAATACAGTATTTTGTATTTCTATGGTCTCTCTGTACAAAAACACACACAGAATTTCAACCGAAAAGATGAAGGCCTCAATCTCAGTAAAACCTGGACACCAGCACTCCAACATACAAAACCAATGACCAATCGTACAAGGACGGAATACGACCGAGTAGAGAACTCACCCCACCACTACACACTGCGCAGTTGACCAATTACAGAGAGACGGACTACGACCGAACAGAGAACACACTGGTACTAGGCATAAAAGAAGGGAGAACACCAGTCTCTGACACACTGACCTGTGAGCCGCCAAGGAGGACACTTCGATTGCCGCCACATCGCCTTTGAGAATGTCTACCGCAGTTGTAGATGAAACGTCAGGTAGAAATATTACCGGACCACGGCCTACATGCCCGGAAACCATGAAGACTTGATACAGCATTTATATCCAAAAAATGCAACTACGATAATAAAATTTATTTGATTTAAAAAATAGATTGTAGCACTCATCAAAGCTAGTTATAAAATTACAAAAAAATGTGAAATGAAAATTCTTATTTCTTACGTGACTTCCGTTCGAAATCATGAATCTACTGGTACAAGGCATACCTATTATATTTTTCTTTTCAAAAGACTATTTATATATCGAAGGTACATTTTAAAATATTTAATGTAATAATAGTATCCATGAATATCTAAGTGGCAACAATATTTTTCCATTTTATATTGAAGGAGTGATTTGTGTTTCTCGAGCAAAATTGGAGAATGCGACTCATAAGATCGACACCCTCGCTTTGCTTAGACGACAAACTTCACACTCGTCACAATTGCCAACTTTCCGTCCTTGTAACACAATGTAGGTACTATTTCGTTTTAACTAATATATTTCATAAATATAAACTTGCATTCTAATTTTAGCATTCGCTATCGCCACTTCCGGTCCTGCATACAAGCCATATTCATTAGCGAATACGACGAAATCCAGGAATGCAACGTTGATTGAGTGACATTTCACTATTTAATTAATTATTAAAAAAAGTGCCAAATGAGAAGTGCTATGCGAATAATTTGCATAGCATTTTTATTTAACGAATTCCACGATGTAAAAATTAAAAATGCACAAAGCAATATTACGAAAAAGCGAGTGCATATAAGCGCTTCAGTTCAACGATCCGGTTTATTTAATAATGTTTAAAAATGGGACAAGCAAGTAGAGAGCAGAATTTTGTGTTTAAGTTTATCATTGTTAAGCCCTATATACACGTTCAATAAATAAAAATACTTCTGTGACGTCTTCATAGTCGACTTAAATTTATAAAAATGATGATGAAAATTGAAATGGACGTTATAAAGACAACATGTCTAAAAAAACTAAATTTCCAAATTTTATAATGAAAGTAATTTAAACATAGAATATTGAAGTAATTTTAAGAAATAGCACGCCTAAAAACCTTTTTGCACCACTGATACAATTAACTCAATTTTGAAATTTCTGAACTCCAATCCTTTATTTGCTAATGCCCTTTAAATATTCAGGGAACAGGTTTCAATCTATAATTTTTACTTCCTACCTCTACTATGGTAGGGAAGTAATGGATTTAGTCCGAAAAAAATATTTCGAGATCAGATCTTCACGTTTTGAGACCCTAGCAATCGTTTAAGATCGTTTTCATGCCGATTGTTCTATTGTATTTATCAGTCTTTAACTTAGATCTGATTAGATTTTCAGTAAAATCGGTTCAGTGGATCCTGAGATATTAAAAAAAACGTTCTCAATGTCACGTATTAACATAGGTAAAAAAAATATAAATGAATTCTAGATGTTACAATATGAAAAAAATGTAAATTTTTTTTTTCTCTAAAATGTATAGTTTTCGAGAAAAAAAATATTTTACTAAAAAAGAAAATTGTATGTAAATCAAGGTAGCCATGATTTTTGCTATACTTATTACTAGTCATCGGTAGATCACCAAACAAAAAAGAGGGCCATGCTTTTTTTCAAAGAATAAAAAAAGAGTGTTTATTTTTTGTTAATATTTACTAGGTGGGAAGTATAGGACTGGTCATCAGTCGAATTTTTTTCTGAAAGAGTACACGGATTCGTTAGCACAAGTAGCCTAAAAATTCAACAAGCTCGTGACTGTGTGTTTATTACTAATGGGACGAAATAAGAGTAGCACTTATTTTAGAAATGTTACAGGAAAAGAAACGGTTCTATAAAAGAACAGGCTTTAAGTAACTGGTTTCTATTTTATTTTATTTTTTGGTTCTCTTCGAAGCTTTAAGGATACATATATTTTTATAATAAAATAATGTTATTTAAAACATGTTCTTTTTAAAGAACAGGAACGGTAACACCTGCTATTGGAGAAGAGCTGTTTTGCACATTTTATTTCCATTACCGTTTTTAACCTAACCTAAAAGCAACTGCGCAGTTATCTTTTTATTTAGGAATCCAGTTCTTTGCATAAAATGCGGTAATTTATTATAGAAAATACCGCCAGCTCACGAGTAACTCGCGAATATTTACGACGCATTACATTCAGCAGTCTGCTCTCTTTTTCTTTTCTCTTTGTAATAATAATCAACAAAGAACACATGAAAGGTACCCAACTGTTCTAAAAATCTTTGTCGATAGTCATAAAAAACTGTGGACTCAATAATTAATGATGATGCAAAATAATAAATAATTTTTAAAACACCAACACAAAAACTATGAGTCCTCGGTACTCTCAAGAGATGTGTAAACGTTCAGATTCGATTGCGATGACAGCTGCATATAACCTCAAAAATTTTGGACAGCTGCATAATATAACCCATAGATAATAGATATAACTTCAGAAATTTTGGGCAGCTGATTAAGGAGGGTCTACTATAGCTAGACTTCCGCGATAGGCACAATGCATATAAGTCACCATTCCAAATCAGCAGAAAACTCGGCAAAAATGTTATACATAAAAAAATATATTAAATACATTTACCTATTATAATAAAATATAAACATTAAACATACCCATAAATTATTGATAAAACTAAAAGTCACATTATATTATATGACTTTTCACTTTGCATTATTTACAATAATAATAATACAATATTTTTTATTCCAAAAAAATTAAACTCAATTTTATATTTTTCAAGGAAAAATATTAATGTAAAACTTGAATTCACTCTATGAAACTGGAAGATGACGAAGTTGAGACATTTTTATCACTAAAAATATAATTGAAAAACAGTATCCCACCTACAAATTATCATCATTACTAATTACACAAGCATACAATTACATGACAGTTAGTTATGTTGTAATACGACATAAAATACATATTTTATTAAAAGTATACATACAATATGTTCCAAGAGTAGTGCCAACAGTGTTAAGGAAATTGAAATTTCAAAGCTCTTTATCATATTTGTCTTCGAAGTTTAATTATTAAGCTATTGATTATTTAAGTTCGGCTTTGTTTACGCTGTCATCGTTATCATCATGCTCGTCCACGTTCTAAACCAGCAGAAGGTGATCGACGCGTCACAACGAAAAAGCGTACATCCAAATAGGCGGACGGTACTGCCAGCATTTATTGAAATAACGGCCATAGGCACTTTGAAATACCAGTGGAAGAGAACGAAGAATATTAACGTTGACGATTAATAAATAATAATTAATTTGATTATTGTTCGGAGATAAAAATCGAGAAGTTATTTTTGAATACATTGTACATAATATAGTACATTGTATAATGCAATATAATATATTAATATTATATAATATTGTAGGTGAATCATTTTATACAGAATGTCCCATAACTAATGGGACACAGAGTGGTTATAGTACATGTAAAAACAAGTCATTTGAGACAAACTTTCTTGTTTGGGAAATACAGGGTGAGTAAAGAAATTTTCTTTTAAATAAGCCATATTTTCAAAACCATTTTCACATAGGGTGGAAAATATGACAGACAGGACCTTTTTTACATAAAAATGTTCAGTCTTCCAAATTTTAAACCCTGTATGAAAATAGTTTTGAAAATATGGCTTATTTAAACAAAAAAAGTTTCTTTACGCACCCTGTATTTCTCAAACGAGCAACACTTTTTTATAGCAAGTTTATGTCAAATGACTTATTTTTACATGTACTATAACTACCTACTCTGTGTCCCATTAGTTATGGGACACTCTGTATATTATATTTATTATTATCGATTACGTAAAGGACAGTAAATAAAGGTCATTATTTTATGAACAGCGGAATTTATAAACAGATTAACACTGAAGATTTGGTTTGTACAAGAACATTGATAATAGAAACGATTATTTCAATAGAACTAAAATGAACATTTGCATGCATGTAACAATATCAAACAATACATAGCTTATCGTGTTTACCGTCAGGTCTGACCGTATTGTCCCGGAACCTCTTTAGTACACGATAATTTGAATAATTGCTTTGCGACTCTAAATAAATCTACATAATACATGATGCAACAAATATATTGATCGATGACTTATTTTTAAAATAATTCAGTCAACAATTAGGAATATTGCAAAGATGATGACATAAATGATATTAAAATACATACCCAAAAAATAATTTAATTAGAAATATCTTTTAATTAAATAATATCTATATTAGTTGGCTGTCATCTTTGTAAAAATACATTTCCGCAAATAATTACCTGAAATGTCTATTAATGGGAATATGTGATATTTTTTAAAACCTGAAATTATAATCTCTCCTCTTATTATAAACGGCCAAGTGCGTGTCGAGCCACGCAAATAGTAGGGTTCCGTACTATGTAAGTTATGTTAAACCTACAATTTTGATAAAATAAATAAAATAAAAACACATTCATAACCTATTCAAAAGTACAAAACATTTTAGAGACAAGCTTTTATTGAAATGTACTGAAAAGGAAAAAATAAAAGTTAATAATTTTGGTTCATAATTATTATAAAAGCGGGGGTTGCGACTAATAAACTACGCACGCTTTTATAATAATTATGAACCTAAATTAATAAAAGCCTGTCTCTAAAAAGTTCTTTTTACTAATATTTTATTTTCTTGCGATTAATATAATATCCACATATTCTCTTTTATATTATTTTATGCCACGCGGGTGGAGGCGTGGGCAAAAGTCCGTATAAGATGATGATAATCGTATATCTGGAAACCCTGACCAGCAGAACGCGTAGGTTGCTATCAATATAAGACTCAAAATATGTAAATACGCTTAAATTATATATTTAGTGAAACTAAGTTTAACATACGATACCAGTGGAATATTGAATCACCTACTTTAAAACAGCACTGGGGCTCCTCTACAACACTTTACATTATAAATGACATCAATTAATTTTTTATATGCAGTCCATTTACACACGCTTAAAATATTTCGAACGTTAGATTTATTTAATTGAAAACTATTAATAAAAATGTAACTGATTGATCGCAGTTTTTCACGATAAAAAAATCAATAAAATTATACGTTGGAGAAACAGAATGCTTTAAAAATACATTTTATACGAATGGGTTGTTAAACAGAAAAGCAACATGGTGAAGTTTTAAAACAAAAGTATGTTTATTAAAACGTAGCTAAATTGTTGTTTTTTTTAATGTTAGAGCACTGCGTTAAAGTACTGATAAAAATAGATTTATATATTTTGTTTTTGACAGTAACTTATAGCGAAATATCCTACCATTAAAAAACAATAATTTAGCCCCGTCGTAACAACAACAATTTTATAATCATCATCAGAAAAAAATAAACTGAATCATTAATCTATAGAAAACTGAGTACACTGTAAAATATGCAGTCAACAGTGATTGCAATCATAAAATGCATTTACATTTTACCATTCCATAGAAGAGAACACGATTGTCACAACATTGCCGAGAGTCGGTCGCTCAGGATTCTCGTCGGTTGACGGAAGAAAAGACATGGAGATAGACAGATATAGTCGGGAAAGCGCTAATGGTCGTTAAACACGGGATACGACCGTGTCGCTGCCAGACGCACCCACCGACCCACACCCACACGCAAACCTACCAGTATGTGTGTGTGTGTGTCTCTTTATATCTGTGGCCACAAAGCAAAGTGGCTTATGTTGAATAAGACATCACAAGAGGTCAAGCCTTCTCGTCGAAGCAAAACGTTACTTAAGACTTTCTCGGTCCCGTTTTGACGAGACACAGACGATACGTGTAGACTGTATCGATCTCGCCGAAACCGCGACGATACTTGAGACTTTCTTGGTCTCGTCTCTTGAGATTTTTTTAATCTCGTCTTCAAGAGACCGAGATAATACCTATGACTTTCTCAGTGTCGTTTCACCTGGGATGACACATATCGACAATTAATATTGAATAATGAGACATCAAAACTTTAATTTCACATGTTTCCCGCCAACGGTTTTGGACAAAATCGCAATAAAAATATTCAGATATAAATTGAAACAAAGTATTTTATGAGCTTTATGATTTTTAATCTAAGTATAGATACATATAAGCTTTTTAACTAAAAATTTGAAAATAAATTGAAAAGTCGATCTTAGCGCACAAATTCTACTCTTTGTAGCGAAAACTCACAATTTAAAGCAGGTGCGTAGTGCGACTGAGCCGCGTTGTGATGATTACTTAGCTACACGAAATTTCTCGTTCGATCACACGATTTGGCAATAGCACGGGAAACTCAATCTTATATGCGTTTGTTTCACATTCGCGAACCTGCAAATAAGTGTGCTATGTGTTTTCGACAGTCGCGCGTTTGCGATACACCATACATCAGTAAAGTAATGTGTATATTTCAATGAGTAGTATGCGGGCTAAGGTGGTTGGTTGCTATACATCTGACGATCTAAAATCAATTGAATCGCACAATCGTGATACAAAAAGTAGCACATGTGCGCTGGCCCTTAACGAGACTGTGAAAACTCAGACGAGACGAGATGACCGTTAATGAAACGAAAACTTAAATCTGATCTGATGAAAAGTTCTAATATCGAATTCTTCGCATTTTTTTGCATTTTCAGATGGGTGGTTTTAGTTCTGTTTTGCTTAATAAGTATAATAAGTAAAAATAAAATAAAATCCATAGTAGACATTAGAAATATCGAGTGTATAAGGTGTCCAAGATAAGCGTGAAATGCATGGGCATTTCTTATAAACGGTATAAGACAGAGATTTGGTTAAATGAGAGATAATGTGCAGAGATTTGAAATCTTCATAAAAAAGTGCCTTAATAAAGTGAAAATATTTTTTTCTAACTTACTTAATAAGGGAGTTATAAATAAAAAACGAAAATGGAAAAATCTCGTTTTTCAACTATCTGTCGCAAGCCAAGCAAAATATGGAAAGTTTTACTGCGCAGGGTATTGGAGATTCTGCACATTTTCTCTCGTTTAATCAAATCTCTTCCTCTTACCGTTTAGGAAATCCCCATGCATTTCACGCTTAACTTGAACACCCAGTAGATGCAATAGAATTTTTTCCAATTCGTTTACAAAAGATTGTAGATGGTGATTTATAAGTGTTGACATAAGCCATTTTTAAATTGGCCCTAGAGATATGTATTTCAAACACAGCACGTAAAGAAGTATACATTTACAAACAGTATTGTAAACAATCATTATGCGTGTTTCAGCGCCGCCTTCGATAACGAGATTTAAATATTCTTTACAGTTTTTGTTGTTTACAGCGATTATTTTACTACGAAATACAAATGGAGCGAAACATCCAAAATAAAAAGCTTTGGTTATTTATTTATAAATGTTGGTCATACATACAAAGTCATCAGTTGTTTATTTTTTTTATAAACACCTAGTTTTATTATTTTCAAAGTTTTGTTTTTTTTTTTGATGCCCTAGCTTATATGTTTAGTTTAACGTCTGTGTAGAAATTATAATTCAATAAATTGAGCTTTTAATTAGCCGACTGCGTCAGAAGGAAGGTAATGTTTTTCGAATGTATGTATGTATCCATGTATGTATATTTCTTTATCACGCTCTGTAGCCTAAACGGCTTGACGGATTTTGAAAAATGAGGTGTCATTAGATTCGTCTGAATCCCCAGAGTGACATAGGGTATATGCCGTCACGGAAAATTCAATATGGCGGACGCTAGACGCCATTTTGTCAGAATGCAAAAGGAATTTTCCTTCTAAATACATTGATATAGGTGACAAAATCAAAACAAAAGAAAGGTTTCGTTGACATTTCAAATAGGGTACATGACATCACGGAAAATTCAATATGGCAGACGCTAGATGCCATTTTGTCAGTACGCAAAAAATCGGTAAAACCTTGTGTGTGGGGTATCAAATGAAAAGGCTTGATGAGTAGATTCAACTAAAAGGAAGGAAATAAAAAAAATTATTAAAAAAACAAAAAACCCGACTGCGTAAAAATCGAACATAAAAGATGGAAACAAGATCAAATGATAACATGCAGTCGGAGGTATTTCTGTTCAATTTATTACTACTATGCCTCCGACTGCATGTTATCATTTGATCTTGTTTCCATCTTTTATGTTCGATTTTTACGCAGTCGGGATTTTTGTTTTTTTAATAAATTTTCTATTTAATATATTATAATTTAGTTTGTCGAATTAGTCATCAATTTATTGAATTATATTGGATATAACCGCTGTATGTATAGCCCCATTTCTCTCGAAGAATGACATAGTGACGTCATCTGCCTCCTGGCGGCAAAATACCGACCTCACTAGCAGCCTCTAGCAACGGACTGTATGCTTGACAACCGTTACCCTCTCTGCTGCTCTCTAATGGTTTTTAGCATACATGGCGTGTATGAGTTCAAGTAGGCGGAGACCGGAACAATAGCCGTTGTCGAGTGAAGACATCTCGAAGCCATTCTTATATTATGCTACCAGAAAATGGTCAGTCAAAATGAGTTATTCATTTCAGGAACTGTCCAGAAATGTCGGCTATGATGAATTATATTTGAATTTACAACATCAGCATTTCATGAACTGTTTAGATACTTCATTATATGACCAGTCATACCAGATGAATGCGACATATAAGGATCAAAATCGTAAACTTACAGAAGAGAAACGAAGTGGATAATGTAAACCAAACTGTTGGTAGTGGACAATATCCGATGAGTTGTCAAATATATTCTGTAAGATGCAAGAGAAATGGTAACCGAGAGGATAATATGGGTAAAGCAACTTAGCGAAGGCCTATAAACCTATGAAATTATAAACTTATCACAACGTTAACGCGTGGCTGCTTTACAACTTTTATGTATAATGTATGCATGTACACTACTGTACAAAATAAAGTGAAAATATAATAAATACTTTTATCATTTACTTCAATAAATACAAACGTTGCTTTATTTTGAAAATCGTATCAACTTCGATGCAATTTTTATATTGTATCGAAATTGATACAATTTTCAAAAACGTTCATATATACAATTAAAAGACACTGCAATACAAAATAAACACAGACAGTTCATCAACAATATGACAATTTATTATTATAATGAAATTTTTTAAAAATTATGAAAACATTTTTAAGCAAAATGTAATAAAATTGCCATAGAGTTGAAAACACAAAATCAATTTAAGAAATTTCTACCATCTACTTCACTGCAGGGGTGACACATAAAAAATCCAAATTTTCAAAGGGCCGTAACTCCGTAATAAAGCGTTTTCGGATCCCCGTCCATAGGAAGTTTTTTTCTTAAAATCAACTAAATAATCGTCTTCAAAAGTTTGTCGGTATCGTAGATTATAGACGCTCGACAACTTAAGTTATTAGCTTTTGTCGGTATCATATTCTTTAAACAGTCTGTATTATTAATTGCAGTATATGATAAAATCAATCGATTTAAAACCCCTTATATCCACACCATATTATTCACGTAACAATTAGAGGTGAAAATAATAAATATCTCAGACAGCTAGGCTGCCATGATTTTTGAGCTATATCTAAGAAAAAATCAAATGACCACTGTCGGGACTTGAACCCGAAACCCCCAGTTTCCCGACAGTGGTCATTTGATTTTTTCTTAGATATAGCTCAAAAATCATGGCAGCCTAGCTGTCTGAGATATTTATTATTTTCACCTCTAATTGTTATGTGAATAATATGGTGTGGATATAAGGGGTTTTAAATCGATTGAATTTATCATATACCAATTAATTACTGTCCACAGAAACTCAAAACGTTGTTTATCTATAGGTAAAAGTCTGTATTATTGTTTTTGTCCCGGATAATAAAAAATCCCATGCAAATACTTTATCATTATTAAAGTTTGCATTTGTCGACAAGTGCTAGAGTACAGGGTAGGGCACAAGTAGGGCACAAGTGCAACTAGTCACATGGAGACTAAAACAGAGACGGAATATGTGCGAATGAAGGAGAATGCGAGTGAGACGGCAAACGAACGTGTATGCGGCGCAGCATTCCTCAGCTTCTATATAAGAGACATTCTTGCGGGAGAGAATCCGCGTTTTTCACCGAGCTTGTTAAGCTATGCACGGCGCTCTCCTGCCAACATTGTGCAGCAGGAGGAAACGTCCGCACTACTTCGTTGTAGCAGGAATGCGAATTATGAATACCAGCCATATAATGTAAAACAGGCATTACTATACTAACAAGGACACTTAAAAAAATAGTACCTTCGATTCTTTCGTTTCAAACAGGAATTGAATTGAATTGTAAACAAGCCGTGAGGTGGGTCGTTTATTAGGACTAAAGTGCGACCCTTGTGGTCCACACGATGAACTTCCCAGTTTGATAAATATTTAATAATAATAATAATTAAATTAGATATTACACAGAAAAGTAATCATTTTAATCATTAAAACATAATTATTATTTGTTTTTAACAATAATAATGACGTTAACACGCCTCGATTGACACCCTTACGAAGTCGATATAATTTTTTATTTGCGAGATATTGTGTAAAATCTATTTTTTTGGAGTCTATTTGGTTAAGAAAAAAGAACGGCTGAACCGATTTTGAAAAAATTTCTTTCAGATCATATTTACGTTAATACTCGTCGATTGGCACCCTAATGTAGTCGATATCATTTTTCATTCTCGAGATTTCGTCTTAGAAAGAAATGGACACATACGTACGTACGTACGTACATACGTACACACACACGTACACACACACAGGCATCTTTCTAAAAATAGTGTAAAAATAGTGTAGTGACCTTGAAACATAAAAATTTGTTATACTTACATTTTGATTTCGATTTTCTGACCCATTACAATAACTTCCAATGGGAAGTTAATTATAGACGCTCGACAACAGAAGTCATTAGAGTCTGGTTTCAAACAGGAACGGCCTTAAACAAGTGGTTTATCCAATATGTAGACAAGTGAGGTGTACATAAGACATTTAGGATGGCATTGCAAAAAAATGATTGGACTAGTGTGTTTTAAAGACCACCGCTAAGGTTATTTGGGCCTAGCACCAATTCATATTTTCAATTCATTATTTTTTTTTAATAAGAAATTGAATGAATGAATTGTGAATTATAGACGCTCGACAACAGAGGTCATTAGCGTCTGTAATAAGAAATTGAAAATCCAATTGACACTTTTACCAGCTCTCTGGTTAGAACCCGGGACTGGGGACTTGTAATAGAGGAACCATAATAACGCCATGTAAACAACAGCATTGCTACACGCTCGGCCATTCTCAAGCCCGATTGGACCAGAATGAGCCATGAATCATAATTTACAGATTTATATATGGTTGCCATGGTAATTTTAGTATTTCTATTTTATTTTGAATTATTTTTGTTTTCTTGACATTTAAACAGCAAGTAAAACAAAAATAATTCAAAATAAAATAAAAACACTAAAAGTCGATCGTTTGAAAATGTCTGTGTGAGTAATTAGCAACTCAATCCGCCGCGATAGTGGAAAGTTTAGGGTTAGAATCCCTACGGTGACACAGGTTTGAATTAAAGAATTTTTCCTGATTACAGCATTGTGTTACGTGACTTACGTCATTGTTCTTACAATAGGTGTTCATATACTGTTTACAGTCATTATGCATTCCTTTAATTAACTAAAATTACTATAGCAGCCCTAAATAAATATGTAAATTGAGTCATGACTCATTCTGATCCAACCATTTTTTTCCAATGCTAAATGTCCTATGTACTGTACACCTTACCTGTTTTAGTTTACATACTGTATAATAAAACGTTTCGGAAGAAAATTAAGATGGATCAAGCCCCCTCCCACAGGCCTAAAGCTTCATTTCAAGCTCCCGATCGGATTTATACTAATAGTCTCTTGGGCTCTACAGGTAAAATTTAAAAAAACTGTTTTTTTTTAATTACGTGTGCATATATTGTGCGCTACAACTAATGTAAAACAAGTGCAAACAAAGCCTCCCCAGTAATTATAATTATTATACCAATTATTCACAATACATGTTATACAGAGATACACCTGAATGATTGATATTATGTAATAACTTCAAATGTGTTTCTCTATTACGATAATTTCATATTACTGTACAGGTTGTTGAAAAATTCTACTGACATAGGTACTTGTACATGTGAAAGAGCACGTTAAAATACATAGGTATTATATTTCGATAATGGCGAAGCATGGATCGGAAATGGATCGCCAGAATTTTGTATATATTTTCCCCCGGTACCGGGCCCTTAGCCTTAGTGAGGAGAAAAATAATTCAAAAATGCATGCTAAGTATCTACCTACCTATAATGTATTGCAGTAAAGAATTAAAAAATTTTAATTTAAAATAAAAAATTCATTAAATTATTATTGACGAGCTGCTACGGAATAGTTTTAATGTTTATTTTTTACGTACCTACCTATGTTTTCGTTTCATAAATTATGTAACTTTTTTATACAAAATGATTGTGTTTTGAAATTAAATTATTAAATATCAAAACAAGTAAATTTTTTTAAATGTTATTTCAACGACTTAGCTATTTCGTCAAGTGAATTCAGAGAAGTTCAGTGAAAAAAAAATCTAAGCCATTCCTCCAGTACTTTTTACACAAGGAATTTTTTAACCGGTTAATTTCGTCATAACTAAACACTATTTGCTACAAATTACGCTGTGGTGGTTCGTGACTCAAAAAAGTAAAAAACACAGTAACTCAGCCCCCTCCTAAAATTATAACGACGTATTTCCAACAAATGGTTACTTATCCAAATATACTTGTTTTAGTGCACTCTTTCACCATTAGAAGTTTTTCGGTAGACTTTTTCAACACCTTGTATAAATACTATGTCTGAAATATTTTCAAAATATTTATAAGAGATACAAAAACATATTTTAACCTGATGGGTGTTTTAGCTGTCAAATTACTATAGATGAATAATTATTGATAGAAAGTAACAATAGTGATCAAAATTGATAAAAAAAGTGTATAAAGGAAAAGAGAAAGACCGGTAATGATTATAGAAACTGTCCCAGAAGTAACACCGAAGGAATATTTACTGTAAAATTTCGAATGGAAAAGACTTTTCCAATTAAATGAAATTGAATTTAAATGCATCGATATGCAAAAGCACTTGCAAATCGTCCGTCATCTCATGTAAAGGCGTATCTACATCACAATTACGCCCCCTTCGTGAGAAGAAAGTCAGGCTTAAGGTCGATTGTTCGGTGGGCGTATCTCACGTTTTCAATTTTTGTCAGTTACGTCTTTACGTGAGATGAGAGACGATATTTTTTACACCTTAAATCATGTTTAAGAAACATTTAAAGCAATATCTTAATTTTCAAAATGCTTATACAAATTTGAGGCTTATTTTTATAATAAAGATTAGTATCTAATAGACCGAGAGCTAGTGACAATTTTTTGGTGTTATTTATTCAAGGCCTTATTTTTGTGAAGATGTTGAGGGAGGCATATTAAAGTGCCCTGAGTAAGGAATTTTGCTATATAGCTGTATGGGAGGGATGCAGACCGTCCCCAACATGTAACAAAAAAATAATGGTCACAATTATTATTGCGCTGACATTGTTTGTATAGCTTGTCGGTGACCCAATAATGCCATTATAATATTTGCAGATCGATTGGTCAGTATTAAAGGGGTGGCAGATCACCCTAAACGTGCCATGTACCCGACGAAATTTATACTATTACTTCAAGGTTCAAATTTTAATATGTTGTTACGGCCACTGTTTTAAGCATATATTTCAATTTGCAGAACAAAATGTCGATATTAGCCCCCTTTCTTAGAGGGAAGCTTGCTCGCCTAGGTGTTTATGTCGTTCTGCAAGGAGGTTAATACCGACATTTTGTTCTACAAATTGAAACATATGCTTAAAACAGTGGCCGTAACAACATATTAAAATTTGAACCTTGAACTAATAATATAAATTTCGTCGGGTACATGACACGTTTAAGGTGATCTGCCACCCCTTTAATACTGACCAATCGATCTGCAAATATTATAATGGCATTATTGGATCACCGACAAGCTACACAAACAATTTCAGCCTTGAAACAATAATAATTGTGACCCATTTTTTTTTGTTACATGTTGGGGGCGGTCTGCATCCCTCCCGTACCGCTATCTAGCAAAATCCCTTACTCAGGGCACTTTAATATACCTCCCTCAACATCTTCACAAAAATAAGGCCTTGAATACGTAACACCAAAAAATTGTCACTAGCTCTTGGTCTATAACAATCTATTGAACAAATTTTTCGGTGAGAGTGTTTGCAACAAAAAGCGAGGAGGCGACCTTTTAACGGATGACCTTTTAACGCAACTCGACTATAATTTAAAATAAATGAAAAAAATAATACATAATGATAAAACTTTAGCTATTTTCAACTATTATTCACATAAAACAAAAAATATAACTGAGTAGGAGCATGTATGATGTATAGACGATAAAGTGCTGACTAATTTATCGCTGTGGCTGTTGATCGCATACTAATTCAATAATGTATTCCTACCTGCAGAGGGTATCTTTAATTGCGCAAGAAATAACTGTAGAAAGAGGATTCATGGTGATTTGTGCCACCGCATTGATCTCCAACCGTTTGTAATTTATCATTAATAAAATATTTGACTTCCTCAGATACAGTAGCCTCTATTTATAGACGCACAACTGGCGACGGTTTTTCTAAAGTTTCTTACGTAAGGTAAAATAATTTTAAAAATACCTGCATAATATGTGTTTCCTATTTGAGAATCTCCAAGTCTGGCAGCTTTTCTTCCTTGTGTTTTAAGTGGCAGGTAGAAATTAAACAGGTAAAATATGGATTTTTCATGTATATAATAATGCCTAAATACGTGCTCTCACTATTAAGCTAGTTTTTAATATAATTAAAAAAATATATATCTACTTAGTATTGTTAGAATAGAATAGAATACTTTATTAGTTAAAAACCACAATGTGGATAACTTCGTCATAATTATTACAATAAAATACAGCATTTAGCTTATCTTGAAATCTGCAGTCAAAAATTCCTCAACAGAGTAAAAGGCCTCATTTGTAAGATATTTCTTTGTCACGCTTTTGAATTTTTTTGTATTTAGGTTGCGAACCGAGCAAGGTAGCTTATTGAATAGTTTTACGCATAACCAGTTAGGACCGTATGTACTTTTTTACAACCTACGTTGTGGTAGAAATATATATATTTATATGGAGCGCCACAACCTTTTTGAAACATCCTTTAACAATAACTAATAAGTTAATGATATTAGTATTTATGCCATTATATTATTAGTGGTGCACCGATCGTGTACATGTGCTATTATGTGATACTAATATCTAATACGTATAATGCAGATTACGTAGCCATTCTGTTCACAATATTATCAGGTCGATCGTATCAAAATCACTAAGGATGGTTAAAATAATTTCATTAACGTGACTGTTATGAAATTTTGCACATATAAAGCAAATAAAATCTATAGATTTGATTGGTTTTATATTAGAATAGTTTTAATAAAAAAAATATTTTGTCGTACCTATTGGGATCCGTCAGATGGGTGGAACTTAAAAAACATAGCGAGGACAGTCGTGGTCCAATGGTTAGCGTCGCTGCCTCTGAATCAGACTGTCGTGGGTTCGAGTCCCACCTCCGCTCATGGATGTTTTGTGATGTCATTTAGTTTTAAGTGTGTTGTTATTTAATGTATAATCAAGACGCTAATGACCTAAGTTGTCGACGCGTCTATAATTTACAATAAATAAATAAATAAAAAACATAGCGCAGAGGGGGGAAAATTTCATATATGGGGTATACTTTTGCGTATAATTTTGCGATTTTCAAAGTGATAAGAAATGATAAAATATATAAGTGCAATTTGTGATTGGGCCGGTACGAATCCTAAACAAAGGAATTTCGTTGAAGGAAAGCCGGACATATTATCAAATGTCAGAAATATGACGAGAAAAATTCATGAAAAATGTGCTGTCAAAAATAGTAATCTTTACGGCATATTGCGTAAAAACGTCCAAATTAAAAGAAAATCTCCGCGAAATTAATCATCCGTTCAATTCTCCTTTAAGGCTAGGTTAGGTGAATAATGTAAACACATAACTGCAACATATGTTATATTGTAATAAGTAGGTAGGTAAGTTACTAACCTAAAAATATTTTTATACCTGCACATAATTTTGTCAATCATCAATGATTTAGCTATTGTAGTACAGTATGATAATGAGTACCTACATCTTATTATAAAAACAATTTCACGATAAATTTGCACTGTTAGCATGTACAATTTTCTGCCACCAGATGTCATATGCTCATTTGACTGATCCCAATAGGTCAAAATAGTTTATTTATTGTGTCTTCTGTACCATTTGCTATATAAATTTTTATTATTATTTAAATACCGTTTTTACACATGCAGGAACAGTCTAATGTCGTTGTGACACTCTTTGTCATGTAGAACATTAGATTGTACCCACACAAAAATATATAATCTACATAGAAAAAGATCGCCTTTCAAGCTAAATTTTAATAAAAATGCGTAGAAAAATGTTATTTCGAAGTGGAAATTGTACAAAAAAAACTATGTTAAATACATGTACAGTGTACACATAGTTTTAAAAAAATATCGTTTCAGTCGATCAATTATTTTTCGATCAGAATCAATTTAAAATCCTTATGGAGAAATATGTGTGATCACAATCTAAAATCATTGTCAAATCAGATATTCTGACAATGTATTCTGCAACCCAGCATAAATATTTTCTATTATAGTACTATAACCAGATATCCTACAAATACAACGAAAATGGGACACGCCGTACAAATAAAAACTCGGGTCGCCGTGCCAAAACCCTGCCGACAATTTAGTGTATTTGCTAATACAGGCATTGTGCTGTTATTATGTGAATATAAGTTTGTTTTTGGACAAAATAAAAAACTTAACCCCTTAATACATCCCTTAAAATAATATTTTTTTTCTTAATTTCAATATTATTATCAATGCAACCTCTGTACCAAATTAAATACACCCTTCAGTAAGTAAATTACTATCCGCAAACTAGTGTTTTCATAAAATTTGTAAGTCCGGTCCTGTCGGGCCGATTTCATTAAAATTTTAGAAGCACATTTTGATCTTTACTGAAAGGTTAAATTACAATTTTGAAACAATTCTGAGAATTTTTTCAGTGTTTTTGGGCCCAAAAACATTTTTCAACCCCTAAAAACCACCCTTAAAATAGTCCGATTAGGCCCATTTTAAATAGGTTCCGTGCGGTGATAGATTCCAACGTGTGTACCAAATTTCGTTCAAATCAATTAAGTCTTTCGAGAGTTTTGCCGCGAACACACACACACACACACACAAACACACACACATATATATATATATATATATATATATATATATATATATATATATATTTCCAAAAATGGTGCCAAAGTGTTCAGGAGGCTATGAAACGTTAAGAAATTTTGGTCCGACCCCTAGGTCCCGCCATCCGACCGACGCCAATAGTGTATGTGCCATATGGCAAATACACTAATAAGGAGAAGTTTTCATAGCCCCTACGTGTATTTATATGGTGATATCACCATAGTGTTCCGTTTGTTCACCAACTACATAATAGTTACGTGTATTGTGTATGTATGTTCTACGTTACGGTCTCAGAGACCGTCTAAACTCGGACTGTAATCAAATTAACCAGTTCGTCTCGCTTGCAGACCAACAACAAACACTGAATGTTAATGAGTCTATAATACATACGCATGTACGATCCGCAGAGCTTATCACTAAGATCGACCGACGTGCTTCTGCCTCGTCTGCCCTAGCCTTTATGTCTCCTCGTCCTATACACACAAAGCCACGTGTATTGTAACATCGTAACATTGTCTCTTATCAATAGACATGGGATATTTGAAGCTATGCTTCTATAGGCGCGTTAGACGATTTCTGGGAGGGGAAAACTTACAGTTTCGCGTCACGTCACCGACATGCTCATGTTAAAAGTATATCTACTGTCCGATCCTTTTGAAAATTAATATCTGAGAGTTTTATAGGACACAAAAAAAAATGGCGTCAGATTTCAAAATGGCGCCCATATGTACTTTTGTAAAAATTATCCGAGCTTTCTGAAAATTGATATTTAAAAGTTTCATAGGACACAAAAAAATAAATTTGCATGAGATTTCAAAATGGCGGTCAAATAATAACTTTTCAATTGTATTATCTATAGCTCTGATAAATTCGGTTTTATATACAATGCGTAAAAAGCATAGCTTCTGTCGGGTGTCCCTTGACTTTTTTTTAAAAAAAACAGGGACGGGCCTAAATATAAACTTGTTTTATTTGACTACTGTACTATACTAGTGAGTAAAATACCCTATTACAATCAGTACATCTATGTTTAGTAATATAAACATTAAAGTGACATAGAATTGGAAGTTGGGATGGGCCGGACCTCAGTCTGTCTTATCAGTATTTATTGAGAATGCGTTGAAAAAACGTATTATTTTTTATTAATCAACCGCCCCCCCTCTAGTTATACCTATGAATATAAAATAAGTCCGTATCCGGTCTTTTGATAAAAATATTCTGTCAGCTCTTATCAAATGTATTTTCAATACTGTGAAGGTTTGACTACAAACTAAAAAACCTTCAATCCCTGGAAAAAAGTAAATAAAAAATCTGCTCTTCGATCAAAAACTGATTTTTTCTTTTTTAGAGCTACTCGCATGATTTTTCAATAAATCGTTTTCCTATTTATGTGTCAAACTTGGTTGCGATCCGCTTAGCCGTTTGACCGCAATCATGTTGACAGACGCACAGACAAACAGATTTTTTGAAAAAAAACGTTTTCGGTACTTCGGGGACCTAAAGAAGTGAAAATATCGTATGGTGAAAGTAGAAAACGTGAATTTATACCTGGATTAGTACCATTCCCACTTGTGGAGTTGAAATGGTAAAATCAATAAAGTAGAAAAATCACGTATCACTATTAATATTGTAATCATTAACTATTTATGAACTATTCATAACTTTTGCTTTAATCGTGGAAATGTTGTAAATTGCGTTTGAAATTAAAATCTAACGTATCTATTGATAAACATGGAATAACAAACTGTCGATTGGATATAGTGGCGGGCCGGGAGTGGTGGGCGTTCAATAATCTGTGTTCACAGCCGAATAAATACGCGAGCAGTACGCCGATATCAACTGATTAAAACATCACACAAATTCCGTTCGTGTCGTCTGTAGGTAGATGTCGATACATTACATACCATACACCTATACCTATACGTACATACTGTATATTATAATACTAGCGGTACCCGTCCGGCTTCGCCCGGGTGCTAAGAAAGCCCGGGTGCAATACACTACTCACTCGCTTCGCTCGTTCGCTTGAATATTATAAATACACTACTCACTCGCTTCGGTCATTCGCTTGAATATTATAATTACGAACACATTTGATTACCATATAAAAAAAGTTATAGTGAGTAAACCTTAAAAGACAGACGTATGCTGTCGCGGACTTTTTTTTAGAACTTTTAAAGGGGAACAATTCCGTCTTACATGATTTTTGCGTAACTTTAACCGTTTACGCAGCGCACGCAACGGAAGCTCTCCAAAGGAATAATTTTTCCCGTTTTTGCAAACATTTTTCATTGATGCTCCGTTCCTATTGATCGTAGCGTGATATTATATAGCCTATAGTTTTCCTCAATAAATGGGCTATCTAACAAAAAAAATGTTTTCAAATCGGACTGGTAGTTCCTGAGATTAGCGAATTCAACCAAACAAACAAACAAACTCTTCAGCTTTATAATATTAGTATAGATAGGTACTGTACTAAGCAACATAACTAGGTATTTGACGCGTTCGATCACTGATTTCTATTTTTATGGATTTTTATAGATAATTAAATGACAGTCATTGTGCAGGCCCGCGCGGTACATAAGTTAAAGGTCGCGTGGTGCACGACGGCGCCAAGGAGCCGGGGGGGTGCCGTAAGACTACAAAAGTAAAAAAGAAGAAGATAATAATAATATAAAATGTATAATTAGGGAAAAAAACAAAAAGGAATTTCATTTATGTATGTTTTTTATTTAGTTACTCAGTTATTTATTTATTTCTGCTCTTTGAGACTTTTTAAAATTATTTTTCAGTGGTCGATAATACCAAACTTTACCTAGCTACTTTTACCCATGTATCTATGAGCGTTATAAAAATTGGAGTCGAAATATATTAATATTATAAGTGATGGGCAAAATCGCATTATTTCAATAATCGGATTCTTAGGTTATGAATGATTCTCATAATCGGATGGCGGACTTTAAGTGCAGATCACGCTAAGATTGGCTGATATTTTTCAAGCGTTACAGGTAAACATATCAGAGGTAACGTAGCATGCGTTATAGCTACACTGATAATTAAAATCCCGCGAGAGTTGTCAGTACGTCCTGTCGCTTCTAAGAGGTTTCAGGACTTGTATTTTTTTATAAGAAAAATCGAGTTACTGGATTAAAAGATCATTTTTAGTTTGATATATAACTAATTCTTGTCTATAGCTACGCCATCGAAGACATATATGTATGCATAAACATCTGCCTGTTTATATTACTGCCAATTTTAATCAAAAAGAACATTATAAAGAACTAATTTCAAAGCTTATTCATAATGTGAGTTAATTAATGTTAGACTGAAGTTTGATTACCTACTGGAAATGTATACAAAATATATATTTATGTAAATATTATACTGGGACTTCTTTACGATATGTGTCGAAATAAATAAACTAAAGGTACCAACCAACCAGCGAAGTTATTGGTTTCGGAAAAACGTATAATTTTCACTAAATTTCAATGATGATTTCAACTTTGTTTGTCTATAACTTATAAACTTATAAAGCATAGTTTAGGGCAAGGAGTCGCAAAGTAGTTCCTATAGGGGCTCGCGAGCTATAAATAAAACAAACCGTGGGAAGGGTCGTGTATTAGAACTCTACAAATTCGACCTTTGAGGTTTTGAGAAAAATTATAATAATAATATTAATTATTTCAGATCATATTGACGAATACGCTTCGATTTGCACCCTAACTAAGTCGATACCATTTTCATTCGCGAGATTTCGTGCAAGAAAAAAATATCTACGCATATACATACACACGCACACTTATTTTCAAAAATAGTGTAAAAACACTGTAGTGACCTTGAAACATAAAAATATGTTGAACATTTTTATTTTATTTCTATTTTCGGGCTCAACACAATAACTTCTCTATATAGGTACTGGAAAGTTATAAACAAGAAACAAAAATTACTTATTTTCCCACTCACCACACGAAATAACGCGTGAAATATTAATTATTAAATATGTAATTACCCAATACTATACCGATAAATTTTACGATTTAATGACCCATTTTCCTGAGAATAGTTTTTCTCAGTTATTTATTTATTTATTTATTTGATTGCTTCTCACAGACTATAAAAGTCCAATTATGAGAGCATTAAATATACACGTGATATACAAAAAATTAGTGACAATATAAAAACATATTAAAATAACAAAAAACAGAAAAAAACATAGTGAAACCAATATTGTTAACTATGCAGACATTTGTAAGCCATTTGCAAAAATTGGCCGTATTTGGTAAAAAATATATCAAAATCTGGATTTTTTCAGCGATATTGCTAATTAAAGTACGCATTCTAACTATCGGAGAGTAAGCAAAGTGTTTTGTATTAAAAGAAGATATATGAAATATAGTATTTCTATTTCTGGTACTGATAATAGGGACTTTATAAATTGAAAAAAAGGTATTAATTGGTTTGAGTCTATGTAATTGTTAAATAATTTATAACATATCCACGAGAGGCAGCACTTGTGGTAGGTATAAACATTATTTATTCCCTATGTGTCGTGTTATTTTAGTGGTATAACTTAATTATTAAATTATTATTATTATAAATTAATTAAATAATTAAGTTATACCACTAAAATGACAGGACACTAATGGGGAATAAATAATGTTTGTACCTACCACAAGTGCTGCATCTCATGGATAATTGAAAAAACTACTCTCAGGAAAATGGCTCATTGGTTTTAGTTTTTACTAGTATAGGTAGAGTTTGAGGTAGGAGGGTTGCGAGAGGGTAAATTTGTTTTTTTTTTACTAAAAGAGGATTCATGCTAAAATAGACTGAAAAACACTGGCTTAAGATATTCATTGTCTAAACTCTAATGAGAATATGTATACTTTAAGTTTCAGTTTAAAATTCGATGAAGAACAACGTTTGAAAAATTTAGCCTTTCGTTATCAAGCGGTATTTCCCGCGCTCTTAAGCTTAGTAACGATTACAGATTTTTTTTAAAGTACATCATTTGGTTCGAAATTTTACCAGAGCTTTCAGTTTGACAATGACTGTTTGTTCTAAAAGTCACCCTTTTTGAGCTACTTTCAAATAGCTTTTTTTGACGCTTTACGACCTTCTGGAGACTTATGCATCCCCATTTCAAGAGAGAAAAAAATAAGGTCGTGTTCCTTAACCATCAAGCTACAAACTTTACCAAAAATAATTGTGAAATTCGCAGTAGAAAAGCCAATAAGACAAAATAAAGTTTATAGCATGTAAATCTCTATGAGGCATTGATAAAAAAAGTTCACTGTATATTATAAAAGTACCTAAATATGAATCGATATTAATTTCAAGGAAAACTTTACATTCATAATTATGTAGTCATTAATGTTATATTCATAGTCCATGTAAAAATGTATGTACAGTGAAACCGTAATTATCATCGTGATATGAATCGTTTACGCACAATTTCCCTAACATAAATAGAAAATGAAAGTCTTTCGCGACACACTCGCTACCGCACGGCTTGCGTGCAAAAGAAGAAAGCAACAGACAACATAGTACACAAGAGAACAACTCTCAAAGCCTGTTCAGTTTATCAAAAGATGTCGTAAGTACACACACATATACACACTTATACACTCTACACAAATACAGGTAATACATAATAATGTGTATGTGTGTGTGTACCTACTCAGCGTACATGTATAAAAGCCAGATTCGTAAAGCGACTAACCAGAGGTGGTTCGCAATAATATTTTGTATTCAAAGCTGATAGAAGTAAAAGTGATACAATAATGGGAGTAAAGGTGATACCATAATAGAAGTAAAGGTAGTACTGGTGGTACCATGGTGGAAGTAAACGTGGCGCCATGGTGGAAGTAAAGGTGGCACCATGGTGGAAGTTAAGGTGTTACCATAATGCAAGTAAAGGTTGTACCAGTGGTACCACGGTGGAAGTAAAGGTGGTGCCATGGTGGAAGTAAAGGTATACATACGTACTCTACAGTCGTCAACGTCGCCAAAATTATAGTAATGTTC
Source organism: Mongoloraphidia duomilia (assembly GCA_039654895.1). Lineage (NCBI taxonomy): Eukaryota > Metazoa > Arthropoda > Insecta > Raphidioptera > Raphidiidae > Mongoloraphidia > Mongoloraphidia duomilia. Next base: position 41,112,078 of record CM077524.1, on the reverse strand, counting down.
AAGTTCCAGAAATGATTCACAATTATCCGTTTTTAAATAGAAGTGTTTAGGCTTTCGGTGACAATAAGCAGCAAAAACAATATAAAAATAAATACAAAGTTCTAATTAATTTACGAAATTTTGATATCGCAAAAACCTAAAACGTGAATATATTCTCAAAATTGCTTTTTTCGAGTTTTGGTGGTTTTATTATACTATTTTATACCCTAAGTCTTAGGGTGCTTTTTTTCGAGTTTTGGTGGTTTTATTATACCCTAAGCCTTAGGGTATAAAATGGTATAATAAAACCACCAAAACTCGAAAAAAAGCAATTTTGAGAATATATTCACGTTTTAGGTTTTTGCAAAATTAAAATTTCGTAAATTAATTAGCACTTTGTATTTATTTTTATATTGTTTTTGCTGCTTATTGTTACCGAAAATTATATAATTAACTATTTCTGGCCTTAGATATAATTTGATGAAAAAAATATATATACTTATTAGATATACAGTTTGAAATTTAACTATGTTAAAAAATAATATTATAATATTATAGAATGTCACAATTTAAACAAAAAAATGTATATAGAAAATACATATACTTAACTTAAATTAAAAACAAATTAGAAAATATGTACTTTTTATAATATTTTATTGATTTTACTTCAATTAAATTTAAAGGAGATACTATTAATAAAAATGTCACCTTTTAGCACAATTCTTATTTTACACGAATAATATCACACAATTTTTTTCTTAAAATTTTATATTATTTTAAAAGCAAATGCGAACAAAAGGGAACAGCTAAAAATTACAGAAAACGTTTGTAATCTTTCTTAATGATTGTTTGGAAACTACTTGTGGATTTTAGGATAGTCCAACATAAAAAGAAGACGAATTGTTACCGCTAAATATTATGAAAAGTGTCAGTGCGTCGGTAATTGGATTAGCAGAGCTTCCCATTCACCAGAGGTGTGTTCGAAGTGAGAAAATTTTGTATTTTCTTTTTCGCACTGAATTTTAATGTCATAATATGTTGAAACTATCTGGTGTGTAACTGGTCTTTTTATGAAATGTCTTAGGCAGATTATTCAATTCAAATTATATTTCATCAACAAGTTAATATTTCTGGATAGTTCATAAAAAAGCTTTTTTAGTCTTAGTGAAACATCTATAAAATTAGTCAAAAGGAGAAAATAACATAACCTTTGATTAAAATTAAGTTTCATGTGATTATTGCACTGGGCGTAACAGAAAGAAATAACATTGTGTGTTTTTAATTATTCCTTCAATATTTAGATAATAAAAACTCATCAATAAACATTGTGAAATCATTTCAAATTCATAATTATTGCTAGACTATCATGAACTGTCTCGTTGTAAGTAGCCACATTGAGCAATTAAGTATCCCCGTGGATTGATAGATTGACAAATATAAATGCATTTAATAGTACATTTAAATGCCATAACCATTAATCATTCATATATTAGAACCAATGAATTGTAAATTATAGACGCTCGACAACTGAGGTCATTAGCGTCTAATCCATTCATATATTAGAAAACACACTATTTTGCCGGCAGGGTTCTTCACTGCAAACCGAGGGTTTTAATATATTATGACTTCATTAATATACAACGATACATGTGTGCAAGCTTTCACGGCCGGCATTGTTCCAAGTCTTCATGGTTTCCGGGCTTGTAGGCCGTGGTCCGGTGGTATTTCTACCTGACGTTTCGTCTACAACTGCGGTAGACATTCTCAAAGGCGATGTGGCAGCGGTCGAAGTGTCCTCCTTGGCGGCTCACAGGTCAGTGTGACACTGACCTGTGAGCCGCCAAGGAGGACACTTCGACCGCTGCCACATCGCCTTTGAGAATGTCTACCGCAGTTGTAGACGAAACGTCAGGTAGAAATACCACCGGACCACGGCCTACAAGCCCGGAAACCATGAAGACTTGGATACAACGATGCAGTTGAAAACAATAAATTACTAAAACAAAAAATTCGTTTACTTTTTTTTTTTAATTTTTTTTTTTTAATTTTTTTTTTAATTTTTTTTTTAAATTTTTTTTTTTTTAATTTCATTTTCTTAAAACATGTTCTGTTTAAGTATTATTCTCAATGTAAATTAAGAACAATAATTTAGTAAAACTAAACTTTACATTGTTTAAAACGAACGTTCATCTAGATAGTTTTATAAAGGTACTTGTGAGTCCGAACCTGTGGGAGACGAGAATCTCAGCAGGCAGTCTTGGTTTGATCACGCTGCTCTCAATGGGAGCAAGCAGTAATCTATCTTGGCTTAGGAGCGAGCAAGCCATCTTATAGTAGAAATCATGCTCTCTTATATCAGCATTGCCTATAACAGCGTTTCTCAATTTATGGTTCGTCATTATTAAATAAATTAAGAGTTACGATCGTTTCGTTAATCCAATGGTAATAATTAATGTAAAATCGCAAAGAAGGCTTGACATTAAAAATCTTTTCGACCCCATAACGAGTGTAAAATGGAAATTTCCGTAAAAAATATTTGCACTCATTTTAAGCTATCGAGTATCGTGGTTTTAAAAAATCAATCAGTTTTAGCGAATAAATTATTTTATATTAAGGAAAAATATTATAATACAATTACTTTAAAATTCCAATCTTTTACATTTATTTACTAAAAAATGTGTAGAACGCAACTGAGAGGTACTTTAATATATTAAATTTTTTAATTTAATATTATTATTTTAGGATTCACAATTAATGACACAAGGCAAATCTAATTTTGAAAGACAAAAAATGACAAGGGGCACAGTAATTACGATTTTACCGCAACCAAAGACGTATAAATATTTCCATAGTTTTATCTTATAATAATTAACAGTTTTTAATTATGTAATTAAATTTTTTTATCACACATTTTTCGTCTTACACAATTTACCCCCCTATATACCGCTGGGGAAGACGTAGTTCTACGTCAAAAAATGCAGTTAAATGCATTAAGTTGGCCACCTCTGTAACTTTGTTACTAATGTTTTTCGTGTTATATTTATTATAATTATTCTGATTCTTATGCAAAAAGAAAGCAAAATATAACGAAAAACTTCAAAAGTAATGATTTTAGACAAAAAAAAATCAGTAGATACCTACTATATCGAATTTAATTTTTTCAGTAAACAACAGAAGTTATTAAGGTGTTTTATAGTTATAGATTGTGATATTTTTGTGATCTAAATTTATTATGTAATTTTTAAATAGATGTCTTTCTTATACGAAGGAAATAATTTTATAATATTCATTTTCAAATTTAAACTGTCACGCTGATAAATATCAATCCCTACAATACTGATTTGAATTCTATTTTCTACTTCGACAAAATTTTCCTACGATTTCCCATTATTAGAGTCACAATTAAGCACTACTTTGAAAACAAGCTTGCTGAACGTTGCTGACTGTTTTATAAGTCTGTAGAGTTTAGATATACTTATACAGGTATGTAACTTTAAGAACCGCTGAATTGCACCATATAAATTCAGTAGATCTAAAGGTATAGTGGCTTATAGCAGTATTTCTCAACATTTTACTAGAATACTTTAGCATTTATATATTCATTAAACATTTCTCAGCAACAAAAGTTATTTTTTCAAGAAATTTTTATTCTCTACGTTCTGAAAAAAGTCGACTTAAAAATAGCTGAAAAATTTACATCTAAATAGTTTTTATATCAGCGGTCGTTTAAAATCAAAGCAATCAAAAAAGATGCGATTTTAACTCTGAAAACAAATTAAAATTACAGAAAAACTTGTCTAAAATTAATTATTCAAATAAAATTTGTAAGCTCATTAGCTTTATAAGTCAAACGAAAAAATTACCTTTCATAAACTTTTTAAGTATTTATTTGGCGGAAAAAATTACACGTCAGGAATCGAACCTCTAAATCCCTCAGTTTCACGATGGCACGAGGAAAAAATAGAATGCTTTGTTGAATTCAAATTGTGATAGTGGCGTGCACATTTTTCTTTTCATAATGCATGTACAAACATATTTTAATAACTTCAGAATTCTAACGTTTGAAGAACACTGGTCGCAATGCCGACAAAATAACGTATTCGCTAATACATACATGATGATATAATTAAATACACATGATGTTTTTCTTATAGATTAAATAAGTTGAAATTTATGCTGAAATCTTTAAATACATCTCAGAAAATTATTTTTCTTCCAGTTTCAATTGCCCATGTCCACAGATAAATATAATTTCTACTCTTTTATACAACCAAGGGAGTCGCCAAGGGGGGGCAGGGAGGGGCAGTTGCCCCCCCCCCTAGAGATCAAATGTAGCTAGCCGCAAGCGACCAAAGTGCGAGCAATTGACATCCTTACCTATTAATAAATTCCGCATCGCATGACAAAACGTAAATAAATTCACAAGGTTTAATGTATATTGTAGAAAGTATTGAAATATTCAGAATAACATTAAGATTTTGACATCCGTTTTTAAAATCGCCGCCATTTTCATCTCGACTATATCAGATTTGCCAAAACGCAAGGCCATTAAACAGTGTAAAAATATGTAGGTAGGTATGGTTATTACAATCGTCATCGAGGCAAAGACTTCCAAAGTGTAAGCTTCATGCTCTCGGCGTTCATATTTTTTATCCTCCATAATATTGCCCCATTGCCCCCCCCCCCCTTAGTCATAAGCTGGCGACGCCCTTGTATACAACACATAAATTTATAATTTCGGTCGTGTGAAATCGATTTGTTTTAAATTTTAGAGACATATTTAATCTAGGTTCGACCATTTGACCAACGTCAATGGTGCACCTGCCTGTAGTCCAATATTATTCTAAGTAGGTATATGAAAATATACTCTAATTATTTTAAAGTTCTAGAATTTTAAAAAAAATTTAACTTTTTATTTTGAAACAAATATTGAGAATGCCTGGTTTAGATGTACCTAATACAAGAGAGTAACATCAATATACGTAATATGTACGTGTGTAGGGGATGGAGAAAGAATATCGCGGGGAACCGGATCCATCAGTGTGCGACAAGTTGGAAAAGGGTTTTTTTCATGCCGATTCTTTTCATTCAGCCGAGTTTCTCTTTGCTACAGTCTCTTCTGTACTGCGACCGTCTTGGCGCATTGCTCTCTTTAGCAGACATATCGTTTGTGGAAAGAGTTCTTTTCGAGTTATAGAATATGTTCGAAAAACATTCATTGTCATTTGGAAATAACATTTTCTTTTGCATATCAAACTTCCTATAGATATATTTAAATAGTGAAACTTGCTATCGAGGACAGTATGGCTCAGTTGGTAGCGTCGCGGCCTCTGAATCAGACTGTCGTGGGTTCGAATCCCACCTCTGCTCATGGATGTTTTGTGATGTTATTTAGTTTTTAAGTGATATATTATATTTGTTGTATTTAAGACGCTAATGACCTAAGTTGTCGACGCGTCTATAATCCACAATAAATAAATAAAGAAACTTGCTATCTTTTGGATAAAATTTAGCACTCTTAAAAGTATCAATATAATATTTTCATAATAATAATAATAATAATCTTTCTTTATTAAATCACCAATAAATTGGTATAATAGCGTCCACAATACAATATTAAAAATATCCTATACTAATAATTAAACATTAAAATTAAAGTTTTAATGTAAAAAATTCTTTCAAGTCATATAGACATGCATCCGTTAATTTTGTTTTAATAGTATTTTTGAAAATCTTTTCAGGAAAGAATCTGATGTAAGTTGGTAGGGTATTAAAAAATTTCAAAGCCCAATAATTTGGTCCGTTTGTTAGTTTATTGGCTGAGAAAAAAGGCACACGTAAGTTCTTTAATTATAATAGATCATATTATGAGAGTCTTCGTGAACATTAATTAAGTTGCCTGCTGAAAACAAGAATGTTGTTTATTATTGACGAATACTGTTAGAGCGCCCACGTCGACTTTCAAAAGTCGCGGCTTTTGAAATTTTGTATTAAATTTTTCAAGATTTTTTCAGATTAAAATAAACTGTTTTTATAAACGTCGCTTTATAAAATAGGTATAAATCACGTTTTCTGTATTCGGTTTTAATAAAATAACGCGGGAAAATTGAAGGCAACTGTTTTTTAAAAATAATTATTTCACTTGAACACATTTTTCGCTAGGTACTTGAAGCTCTACAAGCACAATTTGTTCGTTTCAGGAACACGAATACTTGAGTTTACGTATTTGTGCCCCTAAAGATGGATTATTAGCCCAATTATATTTATAATACTTCATTATTGTAAACAAATTGCTTTCTTACTTTATATACTAAATATTGAAGCATTTTAACAATTTTATCTACAAAAAATTAAATTAACTCTTAACATTCAACATAAACGCAAAGGCAAAAATAGTTTCAGTAACTCGATATACTCCCACACCCGTAAATTACTTCTAAAGTATTTAAATTAGTGGCAGTACTATAAATACTTCAATAATATTAAAAATACCAAGCACTTTATAATACCAAATACGGTTTTTTAATGTTAATATAGTAAAGTAATTGAATTACCAATTTGCTTGAGCTCAGTTTTGGTCGCTAGAATTATTTCGTGACAGTAGCGGAGTTTACATTAAATTTGGAGAGCTTACCGGCGGAAAGTGCTTACCGACAGTAAAGTATTTTTTGTCATATCCACTACAAAATAGCTACTTTCCATGCATGTATACCGGCCTGTATTGGGTCAGGCAGGCGTGCCGAAAGTGTTTTCCATACATAACTAGTGCGGTAAGTAAACGGTTGCCATCATGGAATTATTTTGATTTTTGAGCCGTATGCCAGTGTGCAGCCTGTAATCGAGAGCATCAACGCAATAAATGTACGTACGTCTGACGTCTGTTACATACACAAACGAATCAGAGTAACTCCACCCACCAACCCTAACACACACACACACACAAACACACATACAAATGCATATATTGTTTGGAAATAATGTCCCTCCACTTTTTACATACAAAATGTGCTCTTACTACTTTTTATATAATATATACAATGCGTATTGTATGGTTAACAGTCCGTGCAGTATACATTTTTAGTAGTACGATAGTACTAACACACTTAACTTTTTGTTAAGAAACGTCACGCACGTAAGATGCTTTCTTTGAAAATACCATAGACATTGATGTTTGGACAATGGACTCTGGACGAACTCGTGCTCAGAGCAGTGGCGGACTAAGGGGGGAGGGGGTGGCTCGCCCCGGGCCTCCGATCCTGGAGGGCTCCAAATCTCGAGAAGTCCTTCTTAATCAAATCCCAAACAAGGCCAAAGTATGTTTAGTAAGTAAGAGGTGGTTTGGAGTTGGAGGCCCCGTACGTAGGTATACAAAATATAAACGTAGGTAGGTCGTTTATTATAAATATTTGATTTTTTTATCAGCCAGTACATCTGCAGGGTGTCCCAAAAAGAATGGGACATAAAGTAACAACTGATTCCTTACAAAAAAATATTGCGATAGACGCCAGCTTGTCTATTCCGAAAGTTGATATTAAAAGAGATACAGGGTGTCAAAGTTTAATTTTTATTTTTGATTTTCTTAAATAACTTTTAAAATAATTTAGGCATTTTAATGAAATTTGGTATATGGGGATTTTTTGACATGAGAAATTCAAATCTGACCTTGGTATGGCTCTTACTTGTAGGAGGCGCCACTTACACACCTTTTCACTCATTCAAATAGTCATAACTTTTTGTACGAAGTCGTACTATTTTTTTGAATTAAAAAATTGATTTTTCCGTCATTTTTACGTAAAAAAGGTATACTTTGTAAAAGTGGCTAGGAGTAACCTTTTTCAAGATATTTGCACTTAAAGTAATCGATGCAATGTGGTTTCAAATGGCAAATTTTGAAAATGAACATAGGTGACTTTGAAAACGCCGGCACGACGTTATCATGGTAATTTTGACAGTTTTATTTAAAAATTTAATGTTTCTTATTAAAATGCCGCGTCATAATGATAAAAATAAAAATTAAACTTCGACACCCTGTATCTCTTTTAATATCAACTTTCGGAATAGACATGTTTGGGTCTATCGCAATATTTTTTTGTAAGGAATCAGCTGTTACTGTATGTCCCATTCTTTTTGGGACACCCTGTATATTATTTATTTTTTATGAAATTTACACTACAAATACATCAATTTCTAAGCAGACCAGGGGCCTCATTTAGTTCTGCCGCCCCGGGCCTCCGACGGGCTTAGTCCACCACTGGCTCAGAGAGAAAAGAGAGATGGAGATTGTAGACGACTATCAATCTTTCTTTCTATCCACTATTCAGGTACCTATGCATGATGATAGTCGTCTACTGTAACTAACCCTGTCTTTCATTTTTGTGCCTACAGCCTACATGTAGTGTCCAAGCTCGATGTCTATGGAAAGACTAACTAATGTCTATGGAAAGACCAACTAATGTCTATGGAAAGACTAATAAACGACGTATATCAGTGGAATGAGCTCCATCTAACTAAAAAATGTCGTTGGATTTTTTTTCTAGCACCTAAAACGGAGTCACAATAAATTGTTCAATTTAAAATAGACAACACCTCTATTTTTGCTTTCGAGCGGCTGACGTCACCAGCTCCGAATATCACGCCTACTACTACAGTCCATATATTATTAATACATCTCTCATACCTATATTATAGGCAGGCCCGGACTTAAAGACCCAGGGTCCTTAGGCACTTGACAGTTGGGTCCCCCAGCCCAAAAAAGGGGAAAAAATGAAAAAACGGAATTGAATGAAAATTTAGTAAACAAAAAAAGCGCCAATTGGGTTATCTTTACAAAATTTTTGGGTTTTTTTTCTTTAATTTCCATCTCCGCCCTGGCCGGGGCCCCCTCGGCGGCTGGGCCCCTAGGCCGGTGCCTTGTTGGCCTGGGCAGAAATTCGAGCCTGATTATAGGGTCTTTCTACATGGATTATTTTTGACACATCTCAGCAACCATTTTATCTAAACATATTTTTTTGTTCTTGGATGTATACTTATTAATGAAGTAAATAGTAAAATAATGTGTTAATTAAATTTACTTTTCTATAAATGAATTAATTATAGATATTTGTAATGACGATACTTAATCGATTCTAAATTCGTATAAAACTTAAGAAATATTCGATTTTAAAATCTCAAAAAAATATTCTAATTCAAACTGACCTTCAAAACTCACTATATACTTTGTCGGATACAAGAATCAGTAAAACTATTTTTAAATAATTTTTTAAATTTTAGATGTGATATCAAAATAATATCTGTAGTGCATACATTGCATTCGTTTTGTCTATGAAACCGTAGGTATATCATTACTTTGTATCAAGCGTGCAGCTAAATGAATTTCTAGAAACTTTTTTAATTAATCATTTTTTTAATCCTGATCGTTATTAAAATGACTAGAAATACAGGTAATAATGTACAGTCATATATGTTGAAATTCAAAACATAATGTTTCACACATAAATAGGTCGGTTAGTGCGCCTGTTTTTTATAGGCCTATTCGTGGAACACGCGACAAATATCTTAATCTTATTCAAAAATAATTACAGAATGTCACAGTTTGTTGCCGGCGGTCCTTAGTATTATGTACATTATAGCTCTTTCATTAAATACTGTTAAATATTTAATTAGCCGGACGTTGAGAGGGCAAAAGTTACTTTTCATAACGACGGATATTAAATTATTAATTATAACTCAACATTATTATTAAATACGTTTATAACTTACATATATATTCAAAAAAGAGCGTATCATATTATTATATTTTTGAAGTGAAAATTTCCTTAGGCGCGTTAGGCACTTTTTGCCTAGGTACTGAAAAAATGTGAAGCGTTCGCAACTATACTTCCGTAAGAATTCTCAACATACTTATATGATAAAAACGACCGTCTACACACTTCCATTCATAGCGCAGTTGGTTATATCTTTGCGTTCTATGCATAGGAACCTGGGTTCGAGACCTGATGGCAGCGTAAAATTTTTGGCGTTTTTTTTTTCTAAATTCTACATGATATTTATTTATATATTTTTTATTTTTGTTATATTCTTTCTTTGACAATAATTATAATTTTTTTAAACCAAGGTGGAATTAATTAAAAATACAATTTTAGTATTTTAGTAGTAAATTATTTTTATTTCATAAATGCGCTATTATAGATGACACCAAAAATTAGAAAATCTGAAGTTTTCACTTCTATCGTGTGGTCATAAGTACGCACCCATTATTTTGTATTTATTTTTAATAGCATTGAGATAATTCAAATCACTGATTTATACAGTAGGTATATTCGTCAAAACACAATAAATCGTACAGAAATTGTGATCTAAGGAAACTATAGAGGATTTACTGATGAGAAAAAAAGATCTATTTAAATATGATGAAGGAAATGTTACAAATAAATATTTATAGTCGAATATTAAGTACACAGGGATGGATCTCTTTCAGTGTTAACCATTGCTATTTTTTTTGTTAATACTAATAGAACTGTAAAGGGGGGTTAATTTCCAGTAAGTTACTTTTTTAAAGAAATTCCATCTTTAATATGCATTTTGAATTATACCAAATCATAGTTGACTATTTTCAGATTGATGTATGTATGTGTGTCTCTGCATGTTCCGCCATAACTCCTAAACCCCTGATTCGATTTCAGTTAAATTTGGTACACGTATATAGGACTCCTCAACTCAAAGTATAGGTTTTTGAAGTTCAGCGAACACTACACCATGTAGTGTTCGCTGAAGATGAAAGCTTAGCTTTCGAAATGTACATCTATCAATAAAACTGTTGTGGTAAGAAGTAACTATATTTTATTTTGTTTTTATTCCAACCACAGTGCTCATATATATTTTTATGTGTTTGAAGGTATTTTTATGCATTTGAAAGTCAAATATCTCGAAATTTTTTCTTAATAGTTCTGTCTTTGTGTTAATTTTGTGACATGTGAGGGCGCTAAGTCGTCCTTTAGTCAGGAGCACCAAGTTGTCCTTTCGCCAGAGGCGCCAGATCCTCCTTTCACCAAGGGCGCCAAATCTTCCTTTCGCGAAGGGCGTCAGGGCTTCTAGATACGGGACTGCTTTAGCATATTATTTAGATGTGTATGGGGAAGGACAGAACCGAGTCACTTTATCCGACTTTGTCCGGGCGATCTGGTTAAACGATGTAACTTATAAACGGATAATTCGATTTAAATAAAACTATTTTAGTCGACTTAAAGAAAATAATTTTAAAAAATTAAACCACGTTCAAAAAAGGAATCAAAATGCTTCTAAAAAAAATAAAATAATTTTAACCTTAATTTTAGAATCCATCTTCTCTAATTAATTGCCCCGATTTCTAATTAGATATAGGTAGGGAGGGTGATAGTAAAACATAAAGAAAAATTATTTAATACTTTTTTGAAGACGTTCCAATGTTTTTAAAATTATTTTTATTAATATAAAGAGCAATTGACAATAACACATGTTCTCTTATATCTTTTTCCTCTAGAATTTTCTCGCAGTCGTGGAAATTTTAACTTAGTAATCGGCAGGCCTGCCGCTTGGATTACACTTGTGACTCACGTAAGTTTTACAGAAGTGACTTGCAGCCCCGTTTACATTAGAGATGGACTTACAGTAAAATATTCTCATATACAGGGTGTCCAAGTTGACGTTGGCTAACATGAGTAACTTTATTATTAGTGGAGATAGAAAGTCGGTTAAATGGGCAAAGTAGTGCAGAATTATGTGCTCATTAATGTCCCGTCGAAAAAACAATTGAATTTTGACACACTATGGATTTATTTAGAAAATAGTGAAAATTGCCGTTTTTGAAAACTCGCCATAACTTTTTTATTTATGAAGATATCTGAAAATTTCTTTAACCATTATTTGATAACTTTTTATGATCTTTTCAGTGGCGTAGGTTTAATTTTTTTATATCCACCACATAATGAGATATTGACATGAACTTTGTTTTTTTTATGGACGCCATTTTGGATTTTTAGATATTCGAATTCTACTTATTTTTCTGATTAATTTGGTGTATCACATGCCACATTCAAAAAAAATGCAATGAACGTCCCATATAAGAGACATTAAAAACAACTGACAATCAAGTTATAATTAAGTAGTGCGAACATTTTAAGTGTAAAATTAATAATAAATCGTAGTTTGGCAGAACTGAAATATAATTTGACTGTCAGTTGTTTTTATAGTGCCTCTAATATGGGACGTTAAATGCATTTTTTTTAAATGTGGCATGTGATACACCAAATTAATCAGAAAAATAAGCAGAATTCGAATATCTAAAAATCCAAAATGGCGTCCATAAAAAAACCAAAGTTCATGTCAATATCTCATTATGTAGTGGATATAAAAAAATTAAACCTACGCCACTGAAAAGATCATAAAAAGTTATCAAAAAATGGTTAAAGAAATTTTCAAATATCTTCATAAATAAAAAAGTTATGGCCAGTTTTCAAAAACGGCAAATTCAAACGGCAAATTCAATTGTTTTTTCGACGGGACGTTAATGAGCATATAATTCTGCACTACTTTGCCCATTTAACCGACTTTCTATCTCCACTAATAACAAAGTTACCCATGTTAGCCAACGTCAACTTGGACACTCTGTATAAGTTTGCTTACTAATATAAATTAAATCATAAGTGAAAAAAAATGTAACAAAAGGTTCCTGTGTTTTAATAGAGATTTTGGGTATCACATACCATAGGCAAACAGCACAATGACAAGAAGCAGCGAAAGAGTTACATGGAATGACCGCATGACTGCGCCTCAAAGAGATGAAGCAGAAGTGTGGCGTTGCAGAAGTCAGACGCAAATACTGGACGCCGACACACCGCAACAACGGTCGTCCGATGCTGGCGAATGCGTTCACCACGTCCAAATCCTCATAGCTCTATTTATATGTACGTGTGTGCAGTCGAGACGTTAATAGCTCTTTAAGCGACAGAGACTAGACGCACATTCAACATATACGATAATTAAACTAACTAGCGTGTCTTTTCGACGACGTGTCTCTCTATGTCTCTCTCTCTCGAATTTTATCTTTCTTCCTCTCACACACTCACTCACTCTATTTCGGCTATGATAATATTCACATTCAAATTATTATTTAAATTACTTGTCAGATGATTTTCACGTCTTTTGGATATTCTAAAAGCACATGCATTTATTAAAGTCTGTTTTTATAATTTATTCCTTTTATATACAGAACTCACTGGCTTGTTAGCGTTTTTCTTTTTTATTTTTTAACACTTCAAAAGTAGCGTTTAAGTATAAAGACGTTTTCTTTTCAATGTTGCAATTTGTGATTTTTTGCTCAAATTCAAACAGTTATTTAAACGTTTATCTCATTTACACATTTTGAAAAATTAATATAAAAAATAAATAAATACCTATATGTCTTATATTGAATTTTAAGTTTTTTGGATTACGAACACTTCTTTAATAAGTTAAAAACACATCTGCATACACCATTCCAAGATTCGCAAAAAAAAGTAACGAGTAAAAAGTTTTATAATAGTTTTTAAAGAAGTTTCACAATAAAAGAAACGCTGGAAACAGTTTTCCTTGGTATATAAGCATTTCAACGAATATTCATTAAAGCATTTTTTATTATAGACGAAATCGCGCAATACAAAAGTTTTCTCTCTTTAATTAAATTTTCTTATATGATTTTAGTACTTAAGTTTTTTAAAACAAAACACATTAAACATGAAAATTTTATTTACAAATCGAGTGTGTACATTATATAAAATATCCGAGTTCATAATTTATGCATATGGTTATTATTAAAGTTCGTCATATTTTATGTACTACGTAAATTTTTCGTAAGCGAAGAGCGCAATCCGGATAACGTTTATACGTGTCACAACGTGAACGGGCACTGCGTTCTCCTGCTGTTGCAGTCCTGCTAGACACACACTCGCAGGAATGTTGTACGAGTGTCCGAATACGGCCGAAAGGATGCGATCGCATTTACTACTGTGTATCACATGCACGATAGAAATAAATGTGCACATGGCAGAGAATGTCTTGCGCAATCTTGTACAGTTTTCCATTGGTGATGACCGCGAGAGCCTTCCCAATGGGAGACAGCATTCAATGCGCAACTCTCTTGTCATATATTATCATAAACTATACAAGCGCGTTCTACTTATGTTTATTACCGCTCTGTTTAATTATTTTTAAACGCTAGATTTTGTCACGTAACTTGCTAAAAACAACGATGTTCTTCATACTACCTTACTCGATAACAGCTGATCTAAAACAACGGTTCCTTAACCTTTAGTTTCTCGCGATTACCGATTCAAATACACTAGGAAACGGCGAACCCCCAGGCAGTAATCGATTAAATATTTGCAGACCCCCTTAGGTACAACCAGATTTTGAAGCCCCCTTTCAAAAAATTAAATTGTTTTACCAATTAACAAAACATTGAAAATAAAAAGATTTTGTCAATAACTTTAAGAAATTTACATGCGGTGTATTTAACAATGAAATTAACAATCAGTATGATTAGATTCCTTACCGTAAATAAATTCACTTATTATTAGTGAATTAACATAATAATGTCAGACGACCTGTCGCCATGATATTTTTTTAGAAGGCTATATAAGAAAAATGTAAATGCCACCGTCGGGACTCGAACCCGAAACTCCGAATTACGCGTCAGGCAAGTTTCCAATTACTCTACAGTGCCAACAGTATAAGCACTTTTAATTTCTCTTATAATAGCAACGATGTACCGCAATTTGCGATACATCGTATATAATATCTTTGTACAAATTTGCGAAATTTTTTAAAAATAAATTCGACCAGATTCGTTTGATATTCAGTCTATTTATAAAAAAAATAACGCTGAATCGACCCCAACACCCCGCATTGTTAGTTTCTAAGATATAAACAGCATCTGAGAGATTTTTGAGTTTTCCTAAAAATGCCAAAAGTAAGAAGACCCCCCTCTATGTACAAATTTGCGAAATTTTTGAAAAATAAATTCCACCAGATTCGTTTGATATTAAGTCTATATTTTATAAAAAAAATAACGCTGAATCGATTTCAATACCCCGCACTATTAGTTTCTAAGATATAAACAGCATCTGAGAGATTTTTGAATTTTCTTAAAAATTCCAAAAGTAAGAATATACCCCCCTTTGCACAAATTTGCGAAATTTTTGAAGAATAAAATCGAATAAATTCGTTTGATATTAAGACTATTTATAGAAAAAATAACGCTGAATCAACTTCAACACCCCACACTGGTTAGTTTCTAAGATATAAACAGCATCTGAGAGATTTTTGATTTTTCTTAAAAATGCCAAAAGTAAAAAGACTCCCCTCTTTGTACAAATTTGCGAAATTTTTGAAAAATAAATTAAACCAGATTCGTTTGAAATTAAGTCTATTTATAAAAAAAATAACGCTGAATCGATTTCAACACCCCGCACTGTTAGTTTCTAAGATATAAACAGCATCTGAGTGATTTTTGATTTTTCTTAAAAATTCCAAAAGTAAGAAGACCCCCCTCTTTGCTATTGAAATTATACAACAGTCTTCCTGCTGAGCTGAAGTCACTTCCTTTCCCTAAATTTAAAAGACTCTACTAATTAAATCTTGTAATGAATTTTATGCAATTAATTATAATAATTATTAAATATTTTTGTATGACGAATCCTGCTCATTGCTATATTAAACAATAAATATATTCTATTCTATTCTAATTGCGTTTAATTACTTTTATTTTGTGTTTTATGCCGTTAATGTCCAATGTCGTGTAAAAAGCAATCATGTTAAATGTTTACGTTGAAGTAAATGAGTTCAAAAACAATGAGCATACAAAAAAACAATCAATTAACGCAAACACTGTTTTTAAATACATTTGATTTGTTTTCTTAGATCTGACTACACAACAAATTTTGTTATGTTAACTCAAAATATACAATACCCAATTGTTAAAGTGTTAAACATTTACATTTCAAAAATGAAAAACAAAGACCCTTCATTAAATAACAACTCATTTTACAAATGAATATCTTTTTAATGTGATTTTATAAATACTTTTTGAAAGGTACTATATACAAGGTGACTGAAATGTGTATAGACATGTTATAAGCCCCTTGTTTGGCTCTTTTAGCCTTTGATTATTACCCTATAATCTATTATATAAGTAATCAGAAGAGACCTACTGCAGCGTTTACATGAACGCCGAACCAGGGGGAGTATAGTGTTAATATTTTGAATTAGAAAAAAAATGTTCGCGTTCTTTTTTACTTCCCACCTCTACTATGGTAGGGAAGTAATGGATTTAGTCCGAAAAAAATATTTCGAGATTTTAACAGATCTTCACGTTTTGAGACCCTAGCAATCGTTTAAAATCATTTTCTGACTGATGTCTGTATGTGTGTGTGTATGTGTGTGTGTGTGTATGTGGTCAATTTTTCGCCTTCGATATCGTAAAAACGGAACAACAAACGGCCATGCCGATTGTTTTATTGCGTTTATCAGGCTTTAACTTAGATCTGATTAGATTTTGAGTCAAATCGGTTCAGTGGATTCTGAGATATTAAAAAAAACGTTCTCAATGTCACGTGTTAACATAGGTAAAAAAAATATAAATGAATTCTAGATGTTATAATATGAAAAAAATGTAAATATTTTTTTTCTCTAAAATGTATAGTTTTCGAGTAAAAAAATATTTTACTAAAAAAAATAAAAATTGTACGTAAATCAAGGTAACCATGATTTTTGCTAGTATATTACTAGCCATCAGTAGATCACCAAACAAGAAAGAGGGCCATGCTTTTTTTCAAAGAATAAAAAAAGAGTGTTTATTTTTTGCAAATATTTACTAGGTGGGAAGTATAGGACTGGTCATCAGTGATCGAATTTTTAATTACGTGCTCTAAGGTTGCGACTAAGGCTAGTTCTTAAAATCTGTAATTTGTAAGAGTAACCATATGCATAGTCACGGTACGAAAAATAAAAAGGATATTTGTTTACCAAAACGTAGATGCAAAAAAAGTATGTACGATCCTAACTGGCTATGCATAAAATTGTTCAATAAACTACCAATTGCTCGGTTCGCAATCTGCTTTCAATCAAAATATCTGACATGTGAAGCCTTTTATAGAGGTGACGAATTTTTAACCGCAGATGTCGAGGTTTGCTAAATACAGTCAAACCTGGATAAGCGAGAGTTCAAGGGAGCACAATCTCATTCTCGCTTATAGAGGTTTCTCACTAACCCGAGTTTCTCGCTAATGCAGGTACATGGGTAGCGTTTCTCTCTTATAGAGGTACGCAGCAATAACAAGTCACATTCGACATATAAGTACTTTATAAGGGTAGGTATTTAGGTACAATATTGACGAGAAAACAATACAAAAACAATGATAGGAACTTCCACGATGTTAAATTTGTAATTTGTTTTGTCATTTGTTACTGTATGTGTGTATCTTTTATGTATGTATGTATTTTTATTGTAGCTATATTGTCGCTTATAGAGGTATAGATAAGTAGCAGTCTCACTTACGGAGGTCCATGAGGGAAAAACGACTCTCTCTTACAGAGGTTTCTGTTTCTCGCTAATAGAGGTTTTGGGAGCTTAAAATGACGGGTCCTACCTATTACTCTCACTTATAGAGTTTTCTCACTTATCCAGTTCTCACTTACCCAGGTTTGACTGTAGTTGTATTATACATTTACTATTTATGTATTTTATTATGTACTAGCGGTCCCGCCCGGCTTCGCCCAGGTGCTAAGAGTTTATGAACCTATAGAAACCTTCGAGGATGTGCGCACAACAACTCACTAAAATTTCATCGCAATCGGATGAATGGTATAGAAACGCATACGGGACAAACAAAGAAACATTCATTTTTTATAGATAAAGATGACGAGTTATACCACATTATTAATAAATTTGAATTTGAATAATGTTTCTTTTAAATAAAACAAATATAGGAAGAATTAAATGTATGCTGTTGGGCACTGTGTAGTAACTGGAAACTTTCCCGACGCGAAATTGGGAGTTCTGGGTTCGATTCCCGCCGGTGCATTTACATTTTTCCTATATAGCCTTCTATATAAATATCATGGCGATAATTCGTCTGATATTCTTATGTTAATTTCACTAATATAGTGAATTTAGTTACGGTATATGTGTCTAATCATATTGATTGTTATTCTTATGTTTAAAACAAATGATGATTTAAGTTAGTGAAAAATATTGTCTGAGACAAGTTTCGTAAACCCTCGGGCCTTTTTATATTACTAACTGCATGGACGAAAAACCATCCACTAATTGCACTAGACATGACAAATAACCAAAACGAAAACTAAAATACTAAACCAGCTGTAGTTCCCTTCACGGCACAGAAAAACTACGGAAGAAGAACTGAAACGCGAATAGAGTTCATATTTTCTCAAACTCATACCAATTGAGTTAACTATTCAATAGGTGCAATAAGAGAAAATACTGAACATCTCAAAAGAACTAAAACATTTTTAAAAGAAGTAGCCTGCAGAAAATTTTAGTTCGTCGAAATTTGACCCGCATATCAATTTGGGTTTGCCAAGCCTGATCTATGAGAAAGAATGACTTTTTATAGCTCCCTCGCTCCCAAAAAGTCATATTTTCTCCCCTCATATACAATAAATAAAAAAAATCGGGTCGCAGTGCCAAACCCTGCCGACAATATAGTGTATTTGCTAATACAGGCATTGTGGCATTATTATGTGAACATAAGTTTGTTTTTTGACAAAATAAAAAATGTAATCCCTTAGTACATCCCTTAATATAATTAAATTTTTCTAAATTTCAATATTAGACATGGATTTTATCAGTACAACATCTGCACCAAATTAAATACACCCTTCCATATGTAAATCCGTATCAATAAACTAGTGTTTTCATAAAATTTGAAAGTCCGGTCCTGTCGGGCCGATTTTATTAAAATTTTAGCAGCATATTTTAATCTCCACTAAAGAGATAAATTTCAATTTTGAAACAATTCTGACAATTTTTTCGGTATTTTTGGGCCCAAAAACTTTTTGGAACCCCTAAATACAACCCTTAAAATGGTCCGATCGGGCCCATTTTAAGTAGGCTTCGTGCGGTGATGGATTCCAACGTGCCTATCAAATTTCGTTAAAATCAATTAACTCTTTCGAAAGTTATTGTCCGCATATATATATAAACATTTTCAAAAATGGTGCCAAAGTGTTCAGGAGACTATGAAACGTCGAGAAATTTTGGTCCGACCCCTAGGTCCCGCCATCCGACCGACGTCAATAGTGTATGTGCCATATGGCAAATACACTAATAAAATTACCTACTAATAATAATTATTACACCATTTATATAAATTATTCCAGTCCTACAGAATAAACTTAAGCGGCCAATTCATACTATAGGTCAAGTCACAGACTGATTAAGGTACGATCAAGGTCTGATCACATATTGTTACATGCATTTTGTATGCACTGTTCACAATATAAGGTGCGTTCAGATCACGTTCCAGTCAAGTAACTGCAGGTATTTCTTCCTAACAATATTTTGATCGGACCAAATAATAATCAAATATAATTATTTAAATATAATATAATTATATTTGATTTAAAACTGATATTGGGAAGTATTTCGATTTGTATTACTTAACACGACATAATTTTTAGAGATTTTGTGTTTCACTTCTGACTGCTGACCGTAGGAAATATGCACTGTGATCAGACCTTGACCGGACCGGGATCAGACCGTGACTTGACCTTTAATGTGAATCGGCCCTTAGTACATATTCTTTGAGAGTAGAAAATTTAAAATATTTTGAGTAAAATGTAAATTTATACCGTCTATATAAGCTGAAAAATGGTTGGCTATGTTTTTCATTACGGATGATAATATTCTTCTTCCATGCTGCACTTATGGTTTGTTTTTGCTAATTTGATATAACGTGTTCACTGCACAAGCTCTTAAGTAATCTGCGCTGCAGAACAATTTTCCTTGTTTTATGAATGCATTTTTCATTCTGCAATATCGTTTTGCATGTAATTACACAACATTTTACTTCATTTGCACGGAGTGATGCATGCATACCAACTGTGTAATACTCGTAGATATCACATCAAGCCATACCAGATTTAAAGACGGTACCCGTTAAAGCGAATCTTATCATATAATACCTACATGTTTGTAACAACCAAGAACCACACTGAATCATAAGATATGTAATTGTAATAATGCAAATAATACATTTAAAATATGAACTGATACTAGGCTCAAATAACCTCGGCTGTTGACCTTAAAAAAGAATGCAAGTGTTCACATTTTTTTGATCAATAAATTTTTAATACTTAAAATGGACTTTTCTTTCTCTCAGTACATTTTTTAGAAAGACAGTGTTTCATTGTCGTGTAAATATTTTTTTCAGGGCACTTTGTTGAATAATACATATTTAATCAAAAAAAGAAAATGTCGATAGCACAGAGAGACGAACGATTTGTCGCACTCTAGCGGTCTGTCTTCGGAGGTAATCAGATCTGGTCGGATTTGAAGAGATTCATAATATGATTTTTAACGAGAGTTCTACCATTAATAATGGGTAATGTCGGATTGTAGCAAGTAAACGCCTTCAACTGCTGCTTGTTATTATAGAAATCGACGAAATTTATTTCTCTGGCTAGACAGGAAAATATTAATCAACGCTAGATCTCAGTAAACCTCCATTACACAGATCCCGGATAACTTGTTATTTTGGTATTTGAACAGTTTAAATGCGCATGTCGTGGTTGGTGTGAAGTAAAAATATTGAGCCACGATTCCATGAAATTTCCATTTTCCACATTCTTGTATTTTTTGTTCAAATAACTGAACTAACAAGAAAAGCATTAAGGCAATAACAAAACTGGCTTCAACAAGGGTTACCTCCACTCTGGAACAGTGTAAATATTATCTATTATAAGACCGTGGATGAAATTAAGGTATGTTAGATCTCACAGTAGCTATGTTGGGTTTGGATTAAAAATAAGATAAGATAATTTTATTGGTTTAATAATACCCTAAAGTGTGGGCATGTCAAACATAAAATTACATAACATTAAACATAGTTTTTGAGCACAATACTGAAATTTTTTATTGGCTAACTTGGCATTGATTTGATCTGGCAACCCATTATAGATGTTCACGGCAAAGCAACGCAGGCTTTGTTCATATTTTTAGAAACGATGAGGCTCTCGTTGAGTCAGCGTCTTCTTCCCCAACAGTACTGTTGATGGGCCAACATTTTAACATTGGAAATGTTTATGTTCGTATATGGAGGCAGAGTTACGAGTTTTCGTTCAAGGCCAAAAGACAACGGTGTCGCGATCAAGTGAGGAGCAATCATGCAAAATTGAACAAGTGCAATTTTTTCGAAATGTGTTTTATATCATGTCTAGTAAATTGAGAGGTATTTGCGACGATCTGCGGTGTTATTTTTGAGCAAATGTTAATAAATACTGTAGAAAAATCCATTTAAAAGTTACGTAATCAATCAAAGGTGTACGCGTATATAAGAGAAGAATAATAGGGTTATTCCTGACAAAACTAAATGGTGCATTGATAAATATTGTGTGTATAATAAACAGTTAATTATGTTTCATATATGCTGTTATCATTTCCAATGTCCTCGATGGTTGCAAGGATTGCGAAATCTGTGAATTTTTTTAACTCCTTTCCCCATGTTTCTTGGATGCTCAAAAAACGTTTCAACGGAAAAAATTGATTAGTTCCGTTTTGAAGTGAATTGGGATCACTGTGCGTTGACTCAAAGTCTGGTGTATCTGGATTTTTTTCTCTTATCGGGTGGCCACATAATATTAGGGTACCAGTCGTCTTCTTGAATATAAACATAATATATATAATACACACATACAATGTAATGGTGAGCCATCAACCCGAGTAATTTATTCGCGTGACGCACAAGCGCAAACAAATAATTTAATGTTATCAATGAGCGGTTTGGAAGTGGTTTACAAGGTTCGCGTGTCATCGCCCGCCCTCGCCCTAACACGTATAATTATGGGCATATACATACAGAGTTGTGTTTATGCATGCTACTTATACAATGTGTCTGATAAAAGAACCACACATATGATTAAATCAAATCACTGATTCGAAGTTTGAGTGCGGAGATAGCGAGCGCATTGTTGATCCTTCGAGTCACCATGTACAATTTTTTGAAATTGAAAAATTTACGCAGAATTTTTATTTCATATTTCTGGTTTCTACTGTGAATTTTATACTTACATGCATCTGATTTTTTTAGGGAAAAAGGTGTGTTTTTATTTATTAGCCACTTTAAAATACTAACACATGATTTTAAGAAAAATGTCTAGTTGCGGATAAAGTCCTAAAGCTCGAGTTCTTGTATAAATTTTTTTTTTATGTTTTGTACTTTCACCAGATTTCATTTGCTGATTGTTCACTATAATTTTGTTTGAGTATTCTCTACTGGAAGTTACTTCCTGCACTCTTCAGCTCAAATTCTTTCCCCTCGCCTAAAAACGGTTACCGACGCTATTTTTAAAGATAAAGGGTTCGGGAAAACGCCAAATGAAGGACCAACAATAAAAAAAAAGTTTTAGCTGTGCGTGAAAGATAACGTATTTTTAAAAAGATTTGTTCCAGGAAATTTTTTTTCAATTTTTCGCCTGTAGGATTTATAGTGTGAATCTTGGTCCTTCATTTGGCGTTTACCCGAACTCTTAAGCTTTAAAAAGAGCGTCGGGAGAGCGGTAACCGTTTTTAGGCGAGGAGAATTAGGATTTTAGATGAAGAATGCAGAAGGTAACTTCCGGTAGAGAATAGGTACTCTTAAAAATATTTGAGTTTCAAAAATTGCGCATTGTGCACAGGACTTGAGAATGGCCGAGAGTGTAGCAATGCTGTTGTTTACATGGCGTTGCTATGGTTCCTCTATTACAAGTCCCCAGGTTCTAGCGCGAGAGCTGGTAAAAGTGTCACTTGGATTTTCAATTTATTATTAAAAAAAAAATAATGAATTGAAAATATGAATTGGTGCTAGGCCCAAATAACCTTAGCTGTTGGTGATCTTTAAAACACATTGTGCACATTTATCATATTATGGAAGAACAATGAAAAAAAGAATTTAATGAACAAATTTATTGCACTGATAACAAACATCAAACAATCAAAAAATAAGTTAGAAGAATTTGAGCTTCAATACGAACTTGCTTTTAAAAATTACCTGTTGATATACTTTACAGCATAGGTACTAAGTAATAAACAAAATTATATTTTTTTTTTCAAAAAAGATAGGACGCATTTAAATTTAAAATCCACCATATAACCCGAAAAATCCGATTGAGTCTTCAGTTGATTTTTTTTTGAGAACAAAAAATTGTACATGGTGACTCAAAAGGTTAATATTGTTTTAGGTTAGTATTGTTCGATGACATTGACTAGCAATAAACTGAACAACCTGCATTGTGAATACATTTTGAATCAGCTTGTTAAATCTGATTAACTGTAAGAAATAAGCACTAGGTGCCAATTTTCTAATCAACACGCTGTACCTGAGTTCGCACCCAACACTTACGAGAATACTGTTTATAATAATATCACGAACGCTTTTCAACCCACGGTGTTCTGCGTCGTGCTCGGTCAGCAATCCAGTCAAGTTTTATAATACCATAATCGTGCACATTTGATGTCAGACACCCTACATTCTCCAGTGTTGAACTCAATGGTAAAAGTTTGCGAAAGGTAGAAAATAAACAATCCGACAAAACTCGTATTAACGTTCCCATAAAGGCGTAAGTTTGTACATTACATAATTATTACATCGTTATTCTCACGGGCTCCCTCCCTGAATTTTGCGGGAGAACCTAGATTGATTGATTGTAGATGACAGACGCTCGACATCGCAGAACTATAGTCATGCCATCTGAAGGGTGTATCCACGTATAAAATGTATTCAAAATTGTTAGAGAAAATCGAGAAAAAATTATTTTTCTGTTTTAACTGGATTTTATTGAGCTAGGACTTATTTTGAGATTTCGCCTCAAGGTGCGGCCGTCCTGAAAACGCATGCAAATTTTAATTTTTAAACAAAATCGTTCCAACGATCTAGGCTCTAGGTGCAACCGCTAAGAGACAAACATATGACAGACAGACTTTTTTAATATTATTAATTATTTTAATAATTCAATTTAAAATAGTTTTCCTGTAAAGTATACGTATACCTCTAACACCACTGTTTTTTCCGAAATTTTAGCTGTGCCTACTAGTTTTGAAAATAGAGGTGGGAATGTGGGATCAGTTTTCAGGAAATTCTCGAAAACTACGTAATATAAAATTTTGAAAAAAATAAGAAAAGCTGTTTCAAATGATACCCCACATAGCCGATTACAAAAGATATTTTTTCTATGTCCAACTTTACCCCTCCTCCCAGATTTACCGAAAAATATTTTTAGGTTCTTACTATTGGGTTAGTAAGCTTTATAACTACGCTAAATTTCAGCTTGATTTAGTCCATAGAAATTCGACTGTGACAGACATATGGACGGACAAACGAGTGTTTCGTTTTCCTTTTGATATCTGGAACCTTAAAAAATTATTAAAACAAGTTAGTGCGGTCCTGACAACAGACCGATTCTGCAGTAAGATAATGAAGCGATGCTATCAGCTCAAGAACGAATGGTTCTGCGAAAAACTAAAGTTTATTTTCGAAATTATAATATACGGACTGAGATCATGCGTGCCGTCGGTTGGCCGCGCGTGTTGCCGCCCTGCTTACATAACACTGACGGCTTACAATAAATGAACTTAAAATAAGAAAACTTGTATTATTTCCGGAACTCGAATGCACATGTCTGTGTAAAAACTGTGCCAACCGACCGAACTGATCAATCAAAACATCTGACCTTGCGTCAGGTGACCTACCTGAATAACACATTTTATATATTAACTAGCCTTTATCCGCGACATCACTCGCGTTTATGTCGGTTTTAACAAGAATTTTATCTTATGCCGATTGTATCTGAATAAAAAGTAACAAGATTGGGTATCAATTAATAATGTGATAAGTTTGTTCAAAATCAGTCCAATACAGAGAAAAATTCTAGAAACACATTTTCTCTTATTAATGCCACATAAAATATCCTGGAAAATCTACTAGAAACAAATTACAGACAAACTTCCCGCCACTATTATCAGTGAAAGTAATATTAGGTATTTTATTTTGTTCAAAATCAAAAATGAAAAAACATTAATTGCCGGGTCCTTTATTTAACTTTCCCAGGGTCGGATTTGCCCCTTGTACCGCCCCTAGGCAGTAGGAGAACCCCCCCCCCCAACAAAATCAATTTATTTTTTAATCGTAAATGATGTTCTAGAAATTTTTTGTGCAATAATTATTGCAAATTAATGAGTCAAAAAACTTTTGGGTGTTGAAAATAATGGAAGATAATAATTACAAAACAAATTTGAAAACTTTCTTTTGTTTTCTTTTCTTTTCGTGGGTGGGTGGGAGTAAAAAAATATGATAAATTATAATCATCTTCAAATTTGTAAAAATTACTTCAAAAAGTGTGTCATATCTTTTTTTGAGGAGAAGCAATAGTGGCGGCAAATTCCTCCAAAATTTGCCGCCTTACAACCCCTCTCCAAAATTCGCCGCCCTGAGCAGTTGCCCATGGTGCTCCTGCGTAAATCCAGCACTAAGCTTTCCACACGTTGTGCATACATCATGCATGCCATCAAAATAGAGGTAGTTTATTATTTAAAGAATCTTGCCTAATTTTACTTTAAGTGTTAATTTTATTTGTAGTTTGATAGTTTATAATATCTACTAAATATTATGTATATTATAATATACATAGTATTTAGTAGATACATAAATTTATAGAAACATAAATTTATAGTTAAATGATACATCATTTATCTATAAATTTATGTTTTCGTTCTCCAAAACTTGTATACTTTAATGCCCTTAGATCTGATTAAAATATTGATTTTTTGAAAATTTCGATTGTCTCCTTTTAAAAGCAATTTTAAGTCAAGGTGGCGACTGTAGGACATATTTTTAGCTTTTAACATTGCCAGAGCTCTTTTGTAAAAGACTAAACAATAAAAAAATGTTGTTAACAGTCAATAATAAATTATATCGAGAAAAACACTTACGCCTAGTATATGGGTGTAAGAGAAAATTCAATATCATGACATTAAGACTTAAAAGAGTCACACGAAATTAACAAATACAAATGAAGCTTAATTAATGCTAAGAAAATTCAATGTCACTGTTGGAATTTAAAATTTGTCGCCTATTTATACCTACAGTACATTTTCTTCAGAATACGTAGGTATTTAACTAAATATGTTATAAAAAAGTGTTGCTTTTAATTGGTGTTTCAACGGAAATACATTTTTCATAATGACATAGGTAATATAATATCTAAAATGAAATATACAAAATACAGTAAAACAGTGACTCTTAAAAATCTAATTTTTGAAACTACACTTTAAAATTTGTTTTACATCATTAAAAATTTTACTATGAATATTATTTATAAATATAAATATCTATATCTTCTAATATTAAATTCTAAACAATTTTTCTTAGTTTAACCGACTTAAAAAAAGTCTCAGATTGCCTCTCAAAAGAATATGTTGATCTTAGTTTTACACCCATCTGCCCTTTCATTCAAATCGGATCATCCATTTACCTATAAGTTCCATCGTTTAACCTAATAATGTGACTAGTCTAAGGTCCTTCCTCATAAAATCCTAAACAGTACCTATGCTAAAGTTTTATTCAAATTTGTTCAACAGTTCCTAAGATAATTATTTTTTTTCGAGGGTTATAATTACGAGCCACGTCCAAAATTTAATAATACTATATGGTTTAAAAAATTTCGAGAAATTGCTTCAAAAAAGATCAACTCCTACTTTTAGTCATACTAACCGATATTTTATTTTTAAGCCTTTGTAATACCTTCATTGAACAATTATGTAATGCTCAAAACAGAATCTTAAAGAAAAAGCTTTTGCTTCAATTTTTATAAAGTAATAGAACAACTTCTTGGTTTTTATTCACAGGCCCTTTTGCGTCTCAAAAAAACGCTAACCAAAACATTAATTTCGAAAAATCTCATATGTAAATATTACCATAACTCAGCGTTTCCCAAACTATGTTCCGTTCCGCGGAAGACAAAAAGTGTTCCGTGAAAAATTATAAATGCTACACCAAGTTGGAAGATGTTTAAAACCTACCCTATAAAATTATCAATGTGTTCCGTTAAAATTTCAGAATTTGTGAAGTGTTCCGTCATAGGAAAAGTTTGGGAAACGCTGCCATAACCAATGCCTCTCTCGGTATTTAAATTTTAAAATCTATAATGTAAACATGGATTAAAGCAAGAAACTTTTTCTTTAATTAAATTATAATATGTTTTGTTCTGTATGATAAAAAACATATTGCTTGCAAAAATATATTCTTTAAAGGAAATATCAATTCAATTTAAATATTTTATTTCTTTTAAAACATATTTTCATAATATAAATTCTTTTAAATATCCTTAATGTAATTCAATCGGGATGATAGCACTTCGAAACACAGCATCATTATTCTTTCTCGAACCTTTTAAAGAAAATTGGAAAAAAGGAATGAGGTAAGAATAGGACAAAGTGATGGCTGTCTATATGTAATTCTCTCTTGCATTTATAACATAAACCGTTTGTGAATCGTCTTATCATATTTATATCACTAGGGGTGTACAAAATGGGAAGTTTCTATTCAACTCATATGAATCCAAATGTTAATAGAACAATGATATATAGAATAGAAAAGAGAACTCTAGTGTGAGTAAAATAAAATAAAAATAAAGTGGCTTATAATAGGCGCGTTTTTCGGTAAATACTGAACTGATTCTGCACTCGCATATCCTCTGTTGGCTCTATTGAACTCTTCGGGCATAAATGCGCATTTATTGATTTAATTCTCTGACACTTCAGACTGTTTTAACTTGGTTCTATCAGTTCTAGACTCCAATCTTTTTTGTCATCTCCGAAGACGACAAAAAAGATTGTACAAAACGTCAGTCCAATAAATGCAATTTTAACAAGCTGTATTGGTTTATTTTGATTCCATGCTACAAAGAATTTTTTCTACTAATTGTAATTTATTTATTATAAAATAGTGGATACAGGTAAATAGGTTTGAAAATAAAAGAAATGATTAATTATAGTTCTCTGGTTTTACAACATTTAAAAATGATTGACGACTCCATAGTATGTTCCCATTCTTAAAAAAATAATTTCGTTTTATATTGCGGCATTAAGAATATAATTATTATTTTTAGTGACATAGTCATAGCACACCCCCACATTGTCATCTAAAGTTAGTGAATCGTCTAATCATAGTTATCGTCTTAAATAGATTGTCTATACATATATAATGTACGATAGTGACAATGAATGCGTGAAATGTATATTATATATCACAGTCATCTGGTCTTTTAATGAAATGTCTAGACAGTTCATGTAACGCTGACAAATTCTGACGTAACTCATATATATTTTGTAGAAACCTTTCTAGATAGTTTATGAGGACTTTTTCTGATTAATCATGAAAGGAGAAAAGGAAATACTTCTTATTGCATAGATAATAATATGATGTCATATTTGTTTTTGAACCCCCTTCCCCTTGACTTTAAGGAATTAATCCCATGTACCAGACACAATATTATAAGGATCATACAAACAAGGAATAAAGAAACCTACACCTTTTCTCGCCACAGGCTCTAACAGTATTAGAAACCAAAGAAAAACACAAGAGTCAATCAATATTTTTTATTAAAGACTAATTATGTAAATCAAATAGATTATAATTGTTACTTATGAACACTTATACAAAAAATTGTACGCAAATAAAACTGGTCATGATTTCTAAATAGTTCACCAAATTTCTGACGATCGCTATATGTGGCATGATAGCAAGTTATATTATTTCTCGAACTGTCTAGAATCTAGGGTTGTAGCCGCTCAAAGTCGCATCAGAGCGTCGCCTTGAATCTTTTAAAAGTAGATATACTTCAACTCTGCTAGTATACATTACCCAGTTTTAAATTTCACTATTTTGAGGCAACACAAAAATATGTATTCGATAAAGATATATTTACGTTTTTGTCTGACACTATTTTCAAATCATCTCTTTTAGAATAGCCTTTGGATGAAATATATTTAAGTTAGACAATCTGTTAGTGTTTCACGAACTGTCTTGACAATTTATGAAATGTCTAGTTATTCCAAATATACGTATATAATCGAAGAACAAAGGAGTATAGAGAAGGAGACAAGTCACCATTTATTCTATTCCAATACACTTAAATAATAATATCGATGAGTGTAAAGATAGGAAAGCAGTGTAACTCTGCATTCTGTAAGCACTATTATAGCTCGATTCGCACATATTGTGCGGAATTTGGCATTCTATTGCAATAAAATTGCCGTAATGAATAGGGTTGCTATATTTGTCAAAGGTTCGATCGGGACAGAGGGCGTTGGCGCAGAGGGGTGAAGGATATGTTAATAATTTTTTAAGATATTGACTCTTGTAGATCCAATTTCAAAGCTGAAGTAGGCACAGTTAAAGTAGGTTAGTAGGCAGTAAACAGTCTATAAACAAACATTGGCGGCGAGGATGTTAAATATTTTGTAAAATATGAAAATATAATGCATTTTGGTCGATCGGAACTTTTGATGTTCTTGTCGAGACGTTGGAACAATAAAGTCAATAACGGTGACAGTCCCGATATATCGGGACGGATGGCAACCATAGTAATGAGGGATCGCTCTATTATGAAACTGCAACTAGGATCTGTTCTAGATTTGAAGAGAATGATGACTGAAACAGTGCAGTCGAAATTGCTGTAAAAAAGGACGGGGATCAAATCAGAATAGGAAGGAAAAATCATATAGCGAACAAAAGAGGAATTCTGCAAGAGAACCAGTACTTAACCATGCTCAACACCTTGAAAGTATATATAGTAAAAATAATCATGATGCATCTAAATGAACATATAACTATATAAGAATTATTAATGTTATTTAAAAGACTATAAACAAGGGCTGTAAATAAGGAAGCAGCTTGGTACAATTTTGATGGAGCCGGAGACAAGGGAGAAAAGCAACCAAGGAACAAAAATTAAGGGAACCAGTACTCAATTACACACGCAATACCCTCAAAGTATGTGGTCAAAAAATCATGAAGCACTTAATTGTATGTACATAAGAATTATTCAAAAATCCGAAGATGAGTTTAGCTAGGGGCAGATCGGTCAAAACAACGAAGCATTTTGTCAGCACCGCGGCAGAGGCACAGTAGAGAGAGACGGGTCATAACATAAAGAATTTCTTGGTAACTACACTGGAGTGTAGATCGGGCATAAGTTGAAGGTAGGTCGGTGCCTCGCAGCCGCGAATAATCGAGTTTATCCGGTGTGCAGAGTAGCGAGTCGAGAGCTTAGGCTGTGCGGTGGGCCCGCGAAGAGACCCGAAACGATAAGCTCCAGAGCCAGTGGAGAGATTTCACAGCCGGGCCGTCGACAATTCCATTAATTTAACGCGTTCAGCGATGAAAACCCAACGCTCTGTAGTTACTGCGTCCTCGTCCCCGTTCTCTCCGCCCCGTTGTTCTACATCGAATGTCCGTCTGTTTGTCTGTTTCTGTCTGCTGGAATATTTCACGTTCGTAAAATTCAGCATTTAATTAGATTTTTACCGCATATTACGCGCTGCCTTCGTTTTATTCATCATCCTTTGGTCGGTTCTGACGTGAAAAGACACTTGTCAAAAATTGCTTATCCAGTTTTTCATTTAATAAAATTTTTGACAAAACCTACACAAAACGAATGCAAAATTTCCGATAGGCTGAGCACGGTATATGATGATTTCAGTAACGTTCTCAACAACAATTTAACGTAAAAATATTTCTCGAATTTTTCGAGATCCGTCAGATCCTTTGGAACTTTCAATTATTATACATCTATCCTGAACTGATGCTTCATGTACCCAAAGGTTTCACAAATTTAAAAAAAATATTTTTGAGGACTTCCAAATTTACAAATATATTCTGAAAGCTTCTAGATCAATCATAACTATTTTGAAATGTTTTATAAATGTTTGCATTATTTCTAAAATATTCCAGAATATTTCCAAAAGTCTTAAAAACTTCCAAATCAGCAATAAAACTAGTGAGAAAAAAGAACAGACTTGGAGGGTAAATGTAGATCCATGTGTGGCATCTCGTACTTTCTCAAAAATTCTGCTCATATATAGGTATAATATTATGAACTATTTTCTATTAAATTAATGCTTTGTCTCTGTGCTTAACGTCAAAGGGACGACTTTTGTAGAATTTGCCTCATTTTTTATTGTATAGGTAATAAATCTTTAATAAGCAAAGTTCGTGCTCAAATCGCTATGCTGGTGTTTCGAAACACAACCTGTCAACTGAAGACCCCAATGCTTACAGGGAGCTGTTATTGAAGAGCGAAGACAATTAAACCAATACATTTCTTAATTGCTTTTCTGTTTTATGTTTGGATTATTTTTGTTTGATGTAATAATGCGATGAAATCAGCTTATCGACTGGATAATATTTATGTTCAGGATTTGGTTTATCGATAAACTCTTCCACAATGAAACTATTAGTACAATATAAACCATTAGAATAATTTTTGCGATTGCTGTAATGTACAAGTAATAAAAATGAAACCGATTTTATATTTCTCAATATACCTAATGGATTCCATAAATAAATGAAAATTAATATAGGTACAGTGAATTTATTTTAAGACCCAACATAAACGTGTTTGTTTATATGGTAACTATATGGAAATCATTAATGCGCTATAGAAAATTGTTTATTTAAAAATGCAACATATATGCACTGAAAAAAAAGAACATAGTACTAACATCAGTTGCCAAATTGACCAAAGTTAAGTATCACAGGTTAAAAGTATGTACAGTCGCGGACTTAAAAAAGTTTACACCTGTATCATCTAGTTACCGGTTTTTTAATTTTTGCATATTGTAATTTGGCTTTTGATAGTAATCTATCATTTACTAAGGTTACATCCTAAAAATTCAATAAAAAATTATTAACAAAACACCTCAGTTGTTTATTATACAATCCAAATTACTCAATATTATTCAATTAAAACATAAAAAGATTTGATAATATTTGATACTAGCAAATTTCTTCCTCCAATCTTGCAATGATTATTCTTTTTTGTTCATCGTTTTCATAATTTCGAGGCATTTAAACGACAATTATTTCTTTTAATTTTTGACATTTACATTTACCTATTAAAAACTAAATTTGCTGCTAAGCTACTGACTTTTTGTGAACTTACACTGAAAAACTCAAGTGTAAACTTATTAAGTCCGCGGACTTAATAAAGTTTACACTTGAGTTTTTCAGTGTAAGTTCACAAAAAGTCAGTAGCTTAGCAACAAATTTAGCTTTGAAATACTTTAACCCTTTATGAGACTGAGTGCTCTAATGCGTTCGAATTTAACATTTATATTATGCTCTGAAAGATCTCTAACCTGCGTTCAGATTTAAAATCTGGAGGATCGAGCACGCTCTATGAGCTCCAAGGAAAACAAGCAAGCAAGCAAATTTAACCATCGTTAGAGCATTCATTTTAACAATGAGCAGAAACACGTGTTGTGATAATGGATAAATTTCGAATTTTATTTGTATGAGGTATTTTTTCAATAGGTAAAAATACGCGTATAATATTTATTCAAAAAATAGTAATAACCAATAAGTCTTTATCGCACATAATGATAAAATAAAATATTTATTATATCTATGGGTCGAAAGCCGCGAGTGCTATTATTTGTAAAATAAAGGAATAAAACGAAAAAATATAAAGCATGACTTAATATTATAACAATGTTGAATTAAATCAAAAATGAGGAACAATAAAGAATATAATATTATATCGGCTTTAGTAATAAGAATTTAATTTTCTGGGGCCATTTTTTAATTTTTTACACCGATATCTCCTGCATTTGTGAACTTTCACTTTTCCACCCCCCACTTCTCCCTTTGTATTGCTCCTAAAAAAAATAATATACCATTTTGTAGGGAATTTAATCAACTTTATTATTTATGAAGAGTTTTTTTCTAGGACTCTTAGTTTTCGAGATATTTACGAAAAACCAAAAAATGGGACTTTTCATCCCCCCCTCCCACCCAAAGCTCGCATCCCCCGGCTGGGGACTTTTAGTATGTTATACCTGGGGGTCACCCCTACCACTTAAAATTATAATCCAGACTACACGATTTATTGCATTTATTTGCCAATTTGTGATCTTCGATGACTGAGCTATGATATTCTTTTTATAATGTGTACCTAGATCGTTCGATTTAAGTGTATAATGTTCAGTTGTCATTAAGATATATAAATGGGATAGTATAAATGTCACTTAAGCAATGTTCCAAAGATGTCATTTACTTATCCCGAGAGGATGTCGATTGCTGAAGTTTTCGACCAGCGTGTCACTCATAACTTAATTATAACATGAATATTCCATTCTGTTGTTACATTATCTCTGCCATAATGTATAGGCTCGAAAACCCAGTTATTAAATCAGCTCGACGACGTGATAATATTGTCAGTTTGTATTGATACAACAAAATCGATATTAGGTCGTATTCAATAAGAAATGAAACAAAAAAATGTTCTTTCATTATTGAATTTCAATTATTTTTTTATAATTCGAACTACTGCGGTATTTGTATAAATACCTCTACATATAATTAAATTAATCTATATTATATCCATGTATGTGTATATAAAATTGTAACTTTGTAATAAAATGTACGTTTTTAACGAAATTTTAACATAGATGGACAGTTTGTAGGATGCCTAGACCGGTTTAGCCATTCCGAAATTTTTGTCCGTAGATTTGTTACGGGTTGACACAAAAACTACTGAACTGATTTTAATCGAATTTTGACTGTAATTTTGTGTGTGTTTTTAAAGACCACCAACAGCTAAGGTTATTTGGCCCTAGCACCAATTCATATTTTCAATTCATTATTTTTTTTTAATAATAAATTGAAAATCCAATTGACACTTTTACCAGCTCTCGGACTAGAACCCGGGAACTGGGGACTTGTAATAGAGGAACCATAGCAACGGCATGTAAACAACAGCATTGCTACACTCTCGGCTATTCTCAAGCCCTCGAATTTTGACTGTACCTATATATAGTGTTTGTTATTCATTAGGACAAAATATCATCACGCTTCTGCTAAAAGAGGTTGTGTAGTAATATCCAAAAAACCGACATTAGCGCGAGCGAAGCCGCTGGTAAAGGCTATTTTTAATATATATTTAGTGGCGACCAAAAAACTATCTAATTTATTTATTTAATTCATGTGAATGTCTGTACTGCCTTTGGACATGTTCTGCTGGGTAATTTAACTTACTGAAAATATTATTTTTGCTTATTGAAATTAAGAAATAAAGCTTTTGTATTATTTATCAAAAATTTTTAAACAATTTTTATCTATTTCCATAAGTTTTCCAAATTATTGATTTTTCGCTTATTGCGGCATTTTTTTTCGCACGGATTAACCGCAATAATTGGAGTATGTTTTAATGTTTTACATATAGCTGAGAAGAAAAAGCAACAAAGATAACAAAAATAATGGCAAAATTAATTATAACATGCGTCGATGTGCGCCAATTAATTAAATAATAATAAATTGTAATGGATTCCAAGTTAAAATGATTTCAATTACTCGGGACGAAACATAGCATTTGTAACGTGTTTGATTGCTGCCCGAGGTACGAGGGCAGCAAACTTCACACTGGTTGCAAACGCTGTTTCGACCTTTGTAATGCAATATACTATTTTTTTCAATTTTCGAGAAGTGTCGATTTATTAATATAAGGTAAATTGACATTTATTCTCGTAAACGTAACTGTATAGCCAACGCACAAGGATAAGCCTTGTTAACTTTCAAACGGCGCGGTGGCGGTATTCCGCTGTACGAATGACGTCATACATTCATAAGAACACATCGTTATCCTTACACTACAGTTTAAACAATTGTCGATAAAGGAGGATTCAAACCCAATATGTTAAAAAACTTACGACTTTTTCAGACTTTCAACATTACTTTTGAGACACTCTGTACTAATCTAAATCACACTTTTCTGACAATTTTTTCAATTTTCAGTTCTTTTGAAAACACTTTGACGTCATATTATTATGTATTAGGAATGAAACCTCAAAAATAATAGTAGATTGTATAATGTATATCTAGTGGCGTAATAAGGTGTATATATATTACTGACGAGTAGTGACAGTACCTATGTTAAAACGAGCGATAGCGAGTTTTAACAGTCACACAAGTCATAATATCATTACGAACGAGATATATATGATATTTTTTGCCATACCCACTATAAAATAGCTGCTTTTCACTTCATTTGCAGTATTTTCATACAATTTTGATAGTTCATTTTGTGTCGCCAACTTCACTTATATAGTAGGCCGAGAATAGTTTTCAGTAATAGCTGGCGGATCAGAGCGAATAAACATAAATCACTATGGAAATGGTCTGCTTTCCCACACTAGTGTGGGAAAGATACGTTCCCGCACACCGGCCTGTTAAAAGTCAGTTTACATGCATACATCCATGCATGTAAAGCAACTATCTGATAGTAGGTATGGCAAAAAATCTTTTTTTATTTTACACAAACTGCCAGGACACAACAGTGTGGACTTTTTTTTGATGAAAAATTATAAAAACTCGTTTTTCTCTAGAGTCTAGACTCTAGACAAGTGATTCTCAATTCGTATGTTTATAAGAGGCCACATATTAGGGGGCCATAATAATTTTCAGAGTAGGCCACCATTAGAGGAATAAAAAAAAATTAGGCAGTCATGGGGACTGCCGACAGAAGTGAAAAATTATTAACAATAGTCTGTTTTTCACATCTATCGGCACTCCGAGCAACAAATATATACATTTTTATCAACGCGCCTAAAGAAGTTTTCACTTCAAAAATTATAATTAATGTCAAAAAAAGAATATAAATATATAATTATATATATATAATGTAGAATTTAAAACAAAAAAAAAACACAAAAATTTCACGGTGCTAGTGGGTTTCGAACCGGGGACGTTATGCATACGACGCACAGACGCTGCTATCGTCACCATCAGTACAACTAAATGACGCGCCGTTTTTATTGTATATATGCGCGCGGGCACAGTTGTGCCAGAGACATTCTAGCCCATAGCGTGTCGGTGACGCGAACACATAAGATTTCCCCCTACCAAAAATCGCTCAACGCGCCTAAAGAAGTTTTCACTTCAAAAATTAAACGAAACAAATTAAAACGGAAACACAGACGCAGATAAAACGAATGACTAAATACTACTAATCGAATTGATAACCTCTTTTTAAAATCGTTTAAAAAAGGAGCCACACAGGTAAATGAAACTTAGAGGGAGGCACGAGCAAAAAAAAAAGGTTGAGAAACACTTATCTAGATGGTATTTCAGTTTATAGACCTTTTTCTTTCATATAAACTTTTGCAAATAAAAAACGAGGACAAGTTTCCCTGGAATGTACAAGGTGTAAAGTCGGGTAGCATCGACAGAATTGAATCCAGCTTAACTCGAACGGAATATGTAGTATAGAAAGTCGGCTTGTTCACGTGTCAATGTTAATATGTGTGTGTGTGTTCATGTATGTGTTTGAGTGCGGCGTTGCGCTTTCCACTTGGCTCAACGACGGTCAAGTGTTTGCACTAGTCTTAGGTTCTCTATGTGTAGTCTATGTACAATCTAACCGGTATCCCCTACACTCGTATTAGAATAATGCAAACCCGGCAGTTTCTCTTCTCGACTGCAAATATTGGATTTGGAAATTTACACTGTTATAATATTATACGATGACCTTTTTAAGCGTTGAAAGATATTATTTTTTATTTTAAATGCATTTAAGAGATTTATAGAGAAACTGTGGCATTAATATTTTAAACTCAATGAAATAGTATTCATCCTAAAAAATTCACAGATTTCGCAATCCTTGCAACCATCGAGGACATTGGAAATGATAACAGCATATATGAAACATAATTAACTGTTTATTATACACACAATATTTATCAATGCACTGTTTAGTTTTGTCGGGAATAACCCTATTATTCTTCTGTTATATACGCGTTCACTTTTGCTTGATTACTTAACTTTTAAATATATTTTTCTACAGTATTTATTAACATTTGCTCAAAAATAACACCGTAGATCGTTGCAAATACCTCTCAATTAACTAGACATGATATAAAACACATTTCGAAAAAATTGCACTTGTTCAATTTTGCATGAATGCTCCTCACTTGATCGCGACACCGTTGTCTTTTGGCCTTGAACGAAAACTCGTAACTCTGCCCCCATATACGAACATAAACATTTCCAATGTTAAAAATGTGTTCAACATTTTTGAAGTGAAAACTTCCTTAGACGCGTTAGGCACTCTTTGCCTGGGTACTGAAATAAAGTGAACCGTTCGCGTTCGCAACCCGACGGTAAGAATTCGCTGAATCTGGGTTAACGGCTCAAACACGAACACACGTATTAGCAGTATGCCCATGGAATCTACACAAGGAATATAAACTCCATGTAATCAGAAGCTTGTTTATTTACACTTTACAGCTGTCAGATAGAAATATTTATGATACTAAATTCACGTCAGTACGGGAAGAAATCCAGCGACGCTCTGGTGGTACAAAATGTAAACGTTAATTTGGACGATTTGTTGACAAATTTTGTCAAATTTTCCCATATGAGATTGTATTCTTTGTCTAGCCTCCATGAGTATGGCCGTGTCTCAACTGACTGGTCGTTCTCTTACAACTGTGCGCGACTGACATACTTATATCATAAAAACGGCAAGGTATACAGTTGTATCAATAGCTCAGTTAGCAGCGTCTTTGCCTTGTATGCATAGGGGCCTCGGTTCGAAACCTGATGGCATCGTAGAATTTTTGACGTTTTTTTTTCGAATTCTACATGATATATAGTTACATATTTTTTAATTTTTGTTATATTCTTTCTTTAACAATAATTATAATTTTTTTGAAACCAAGGTGAAATTAATTAAAAATACAATTTTAGTATTTTAGTAATAAATTATTTTTCGTTCATAAATGCGCTATAATAAGTAGATGACACCAAAAATTAGAAAATCTGAAATTTTCACTTTTGTCGTGTGGTCATAAGCACACATCCATTTTTTTTATTAAAAACACGCTTAAAATTATTGTTTAATTCAAATTCAGTTTAAGCACAAGGACTATATTCTATGCAATTTAATGTTCGCCTTGTTTGGCTAAAGGGAATACCTATGCAAGTTATTAAAAAATTACAAACGACAAAAAGGTTTCACTACTCCCCAATTTCTGCTAGAGTGACTCAGTGAAATATCGCGAAAATGATACAAAACTCAACTCTGGACTATTATACATTATACACCCTCCTAGGACGAAGTTTCTCAACTATAAGTGATATGGACGCAAGCTGTTCTATAAACATTTTCAATTTCAAAAATATATGAAAAATGTCGATTTCTGCGATTTTTTTTAAACGTGGATTTTTGACGAAAATGGAAAATTATATTTTTATGACGTAACCCGATTTTAAGCATGTATCTACATATAAAAAAATAATATTTGAAAAATATTACTACCTAATAGTTTTAGACAAAAATAACAAAAAAATGTTTACAATCGTTACCGATCTCCCCTACTCGCACACTCCTAGTAAATAGTAATAACCAATATCGATAGAGTAGAGCGGTTCGATATATTATAGCTAACTTCATCCGGTCTTTAAAGTTTATTGTCGAGATGCGGATGGCTAATGAAAAATCGAATGCATTGAATATATGCGTGGCCAGCCAACGGAAGGAATGACTGTTACGCTATGCCAGCGTTTCCTGAACTTTTTCGCTTACGGATCCCTTAGAGATTCGCGAAATTGTCGCGGACCCCGAGTAACAAAAAACAGAAAAATTTATTTATTTAATTTCTTTGAAGCGTAAATGTCAATTTATAACATTTAGATGTATATTTTACATCGGTTTCCTTTCTGTGTACAACATATCACTGTTTGCCAGACGGCGATCATATGCAGTTCGGGTGTCGTCGGCCGTACAGTATAGTTTTGTTACAAACATGCGTTCCAGATCGTTCAACATATCACTGTTTGCCGGACGGCAATCATATACAGTTCGGGCGTCGTCGGCCGTACTGTATAGTTTTGATCACTTAGAGACTTGCGTTCCAGATCTCTGACTATAGAATCACTGTTTGCCGGACGGCGTTTATACAGTTCGCCTGTCACCGGTCGAACTGTAGAACTTTTCCCACTTACAAACTATGCATTCCAGATCGCTGATTATAGAATCACTGTTTGCCGGACGGCGTTTATACAGTTCGGCCATCGCCGGTCAAACTGTAGGATTTTGCCCACTTACAAACTATATGCGTTCCAGATCGCTGACTATAGAGTCACTGTTTGCCGGACGGCGTTTATACAGTTCGTCCATCGCCGGTCGAACTGTAGGATTTTGCCCACTTACAAACTATGCGCTCCAGATCGCTGACTATAGAATCACTGTTTGCCGGACGGCGTTTATACAGTTCGGCCATCGCCGGTCGAACTGTAGGATTTTGCCCACTTACAAACTATGCGCTCCAGATCGCTGACTATAGAATCACTGTTTGCCGGACGGCGTTTATACAGTTCGGCCATCGCCGGTCGAACTGTAGGATTTTGCCCACTTACAAACTATATGCGTTCCAGATCGCTGACTATAGAGTCACTGTTTGCCGGACGGCGTTTATACAGTTCGGCCATCGCCGGTCGAACTGTAGGATTTTGCCCACTTACAAACTATATGCGTTCCAGATCGCTGACTATAGAATCACTGTTTGCCGGACGATATTTATACAGTTCGTCCATCGCCGGTCGAACTGTAGGATTTTGCCCACTTACAAACTATATGCGTTCCAGATCGCTGACTATAGAATCACTGTTTGCCGGACGGCGTTTATACAGTTCGGCCATCGCCGGTCGAACTGTAGGATTTTGCCCACTTACAAACTATGCGCTCCAGATCGCTGACTATAGAATCACTGTTTGCCGGACGGCGTTTATACAGTTCGGCCATCGCCGGTCGAACTGTAGGATTTTGCCCACTTACAAACTATATGCGTTCCAGATCGCTGACTATAGAATCACTGTTTGCCGGACGGCGTTTATACAGTTCGGCCATCGCCGGTCGAACTGTAGGATTTTGCCCACTTACAAACTATGCGCTCCAGATCGCTGACTATAGAATCACTGTTTGCCGGACGGCGTTTATACAGTTCGGCCATCGCCGGTCGAACTGTAGGATTTTGCCCACTTACAAACTATATGCGTTCCAGATCGCTGACTATAGAATCACTGTTTGCCGGACGATATTTATACAGAACTGTATAGCTTTGCCCACTTACACCAAAGATGAACCCGCGAACCCCCTCGGATATACTTATACGGACCCCCAGTTTAGGAAACGCTGCGCTATGCTATATAACTGGGACCTGGGCTG
Organism: Mongoloraphidia duomilia; assembly: GCA_039654895.1. NCBI lineage: Eukaryota > Metazoa > Arthropoda > Insecta > Raphidioptera > Raphidiidae > Mongoloraphidia > Mongoloraphidia duomilia. The sequence continues at coordinate 41,071,368 of CM077524.1, read as the reverse complement.
TATACACAGCAGAACGGCGCGGCGGTCTGGCTGCGGAACAGGAAGAGAGCCACGATGCCTCTCGACACGGGATAGGCTCGTTAATTAAATGAGCCAATAAATCAACATAGGTGCGCCTGCTTAAACGGATACTCTTTTACTCTATCTTATGTGGTTAGTGTACCTATCGGCGGCCCACCGAAAAAACGTTCCACCGCAAATGTATACCAAACACCTCAAGAATTTCATTTATGCAGTGAAAGCCGTTTGTAACATCGGCTATAATTAAGGATGTGCGAGTATAGCGCATTTTAACTCGTTCGAATTGAGTATTTTTAACCGACTTCAAAAAAAGGAGAAGGTTCTCAGTTCAAGTGTATTTTTTTGTATGTGTGTTACCGCGATTTCTTCTGCATTTGTGAACCGATTTTGATGATTATTGTTTTATTTAATAGGACATACCTCCGGGTTGGTACCATATAAATTTTACTTAAATCGGTTCAGTAGTTCGACTGATTTTAATAAAAAGTGAATAACGGACTGTAACACCGTTAAGGTAAATGTCAAATATCAAGACAGATTAAGTCGGTTAGTAATGTGCAAACTAGGTATTGTAAAGCCACTAAAAAGTAAAAAACAGAAAACTTTTTAACAATAAAAAACTCCTTCGAAAAAACCACTAAAAAGAGGAAAATAATAAAATTTTGAGGTCTGCGCCAATTTAATAGATTATGAAGTCGGTTAAAAAGTGTAACCTATATTAATTAATATCTATACTTCATATTTAATTCAATTGACACAGACCTCCAAATTGTCAAGACGCTAATGACCTCAGTTGTCGGGCGTCTATAATTTACAATTCGTTCATTCATTTACCTCCAAATTGTGTTGTTTTCTTCTTTTTAGTGGCTTTTTTGAAGAAGGTTTTTTTTGTTAATTACATATTTGAATAGTGGTGGAACTTTTGGTATGAAGATACAAAAATATTAAAAGTAACCACAAAACACCAAACCACTTAACACTTTCTTCTCGACGTATAAGTTTCGCTAACCATGTTAGCATCAACAGGAGATGTTTAAATATGATGTTGCTTACATGGTTAGAGAAACGTACGCCAAGAAGAAAATGTTAAGTGTTTTGTGGTTCTTTTTAACACTTTTTTGAGTCGTGTTAAGTCGAGTGATACCTATACCTAAGGTGAAAACTACATATATCTACTACTGAAAAAGACCTTTAAAAATTTATGAGTATCCGAACTGGTTCTCTACTACACTTATGTGCGCCGTTTGCAATCTGAATTAATGTATCCTATATTCAATTTCAGTGTGTCCTATTTTTTTAAACACATTATAAACTGGCACCGTCTGACGTCACATACTTCGTGCTTAATATCATCGAACAAGTGAGAAACATGTATGATGCAATAACAACGTGAAAATTAGTACATTTTACGGCAATCATGAGAACTAGGCACGACATTTAAATGTCATACCAGATATTATTTCACACGAAATGTGGATATATTTACATACGTATGCTATATTGGATTATGTTATTTTGTGTTTTCTGTTGTTACCCAGAAACGACATCCAGCGCGTTGCTAACAATTGAAAATTTACTACTACTAGTTTGTCGACCGAAATCTATAAAAATTCTACTAGACACGTCTAACATCTGTAGGGGAGAGGGTGGGTTGTGTGATTTTTCAAAACACTGTGGAAAATTTAAGAAAATGTGGCACAAATTTTAAAGTATAGACTATTTCACATTTTTGACTTATAAGTTACAAAGTCCGGCTAGCTTATCGAGGGTGTATAATTGCTATCCCCTCTCTTGCTTAGTCGAAAATTATTAACGATGAATAAAGTGTGATCTAAAACAGGCTGTGATCTAACAGGTAAAGTACCTGGAGACAGGTACTATCCAAGTTAATAAAAACCTTTATTAAACGATTAGATATACTAAGGTTTTCTTGTAAGGTCATAAGAATAGCTATTTAAATACAATAATTGTCACACGACTTTGTGAATAGCTAAAGCGTCAAAAATGTTTTTGATTAGAGCTAAGGGGAAACCCCGAAAACAGAAAGTCGAAAAAGGGTACATGGTCATTAACGGAAGGGTGTATACCTGGTCACTGTCTTTGGCCTTTGCAATGTCAAAATGTGTAAATATATAACTCATACCTATTTTAATAATTCTCCAGCATTTACTCTACAGTCTCTCTCTCACTAATTCTCGGTGTCTGATACGACTTTCAGCTTTAAATCTAGATTTAATAACGGCATGTGTTTGAGCCAAAGGTGGAGCCGAAGCGCGAAAGCTCCGCAATAGGAAAAAACTCGGGTCGCAGTGCCAAAACCCTGCCGACAATATATAGTGTATTTGCTAATACTGGCATTGTGGCTTTATTATGTTTGTTTTTGGACAAAATAAAAAATTTAACCCCTTAATACATCCCTTAAAATAATATTTTTTTTTCTTAATTTCAATATTTTTATCAATGCAACCTCGGTACCAAATTAAATACACCCTTCAGTAAGTAAAGCACTATCCGCAAACTAGTGTTTTCATAAAATTTGTAAGTCCGGTCCTGTCGGGCCGATTTTATTAAAATTTTAGCAGTACATTTTAATCGTTACTAAAGGGTTAAATTTCAATTTTGAAACGATTCTGAGAATTTTTTCGGCATTTTTGGGCCCAAAAACACTTTTCAACCCCTAAAAACCACCCTTAAAATGGTCCGATTGAGTCCATTTTAAATAGGCTTCGTGCGGTGATGGATTTCAACGTGCCTACAAAATTTCGTCAAAATCAATTAACTCTTTCGAAAGTTATAGCCCGCACACACACACATATATATATAAACAGACACTTCCAAAAATGGTGCCAAAGTGTTCAAGAGGCTATGAAACGTCGAGAAATTTTGGTCCGACCCCTAGGTCCTGCCATCCGACCGACGCCAATAGTGTATGTGCCATATGGCAAATACACTAACAAAGCTTTCTCCAACAATCGAAGCTTCTCCTAGTTTTGGCAAAGAGCTGATACAATTAATGGAGATCTCCATTAATTAGTTGAAAACAAATAATGATCTTAAATCTAGAAATAAAGCTGAAAGTCGTATCAGAAACTGAGCATTAGTGAGAGAGAGATTGTAGATTAAAGACGCTTGACAACTGAGGACATTAGCGCCTATCCAATATTTAGTGATTAAATTATGTATATTTTTAACTTACTCAAAACGTATAACAGCTCTTGTTACTAAGTGTTCATTAAAAAAAAAATGGGTGTGTGCTTATGACCACACGACAGAAGTGAAAACTTTAGATTTTCTAATTTTAAAATATATATATAATTTTTTAATCACAGAGTTTAATCACAAATATATTAAAATCGGTGTATACAATTAAATTTAATGAATATAATACCTTAACGATAATATTATTTCAGTTCTGCATTAAAAATATTTTTATTACAAAAAAAAGCAATTCGAGTGATAACAGGTGCACAAAATAGAGAAACATGCAGACCATTATTTAAAAAATTAAAAGTACTTACGGTATACTCCCAATATATATATGTATAATTGCCTAATATACGTAAGAGACAACCTCGAAAAACTTAAAAAACAAAATATTATCCACCGACATGACACAAGACACAAATCAAATTTAACAATACCGTTTCACAGATATAAAAGATCCGCCAATGGTCCAAACTTTTACTGTATAAAATTTTACAACAAACTACCAGATACAACAAAAAGCTTGGAAATAGGAAAATACAAAAAACAAATAAAAGATTTATTAATAAATAAGTGTATTTATTCAATTGAAGAATTTTTGGAAATGGACATAATATAGTATAAGTATAGTTTAAACTCGATGTACCTGACGCATTATACCATTGTATTGGTTTTTAATAAAGAAATTTATTATAAAAATAAAAATAGGAAGAAATCCTTTCCAAAAAATTTTTTTTAAAATCATTTATTAAGCGCTTTCGGAACTTAGTCCATCTTCAGAATAACAAGAGATTTTTTTATATTAAAAATCTCGAAAATAATCACAAATTAAAACAAAAATTTTTAAAAAATATAATATTACCGAGTAAATATCAGGCTGGCTGCCCTCAATGAACTGACTGACAAAAAATAATGAAAAATAATAAAACCAGATGTAACCTCTATTGTCCTTGAGGAAACAAAATTTTTTATAAATTGTAGTGATTAATACTATTTCGATAAAATTTGTTATTATCTAAATCATCCATAATTATGTTAAGATTTTTATGTGGCTCTGATTTGATGACATCTAAAACTATATGAAATTTTTCTAATTCATTTAAAAGAAATTTCCGTACTAGGTTTAAAGAACACATTGTAGATTTAAAGAATATCTATAACCACAAATCCAGTTTCGCTTCACATTTAACCAATGAAAATCACAATTATGATCCCCACAATTATTTTCAAATTTTAGAAACCAAACATAAATCTAGCCTTTTAAATGAATTAGAAAAATTTCATATAGTTTTAGATGTCATCAAATCAGAGCCACATAAAAATCTTAACATAATTATGGATGATTTAGATAATAACAAATTTTATCGAAATAGTATTAATCACTACAATTTATAAAAAATTTTGTTTCCTCAAGGACAATAGAGGTTACATCTGGTTTTATTATTTTTCATTATTTTTTGTCAGTCAGTTCATTGAGGGCAGCCAGCCTGATATTTACTCGGTAATATTATATTTTTTAAAAATTTTTGTTTTAATTTGTGATTATTTTCGAGATTTTTAATATAAAAAAATCTCTTGTTATTCTGAAGATGGACTAAGTTCCGAAAGCGCTTAATAAATGATTTTAAAAAAAAATTTTTGGAAAGGATTTCTTCCTATTTTTATTTTTATCTTGATTATTCCAAATTTATGTGCGTAATAGAATAGTTAAGAAATTTATTATTTATTATTATTAAGTTTTAGTGTCATCTGCTAGCGCACTTTTGAACTACAACATATATGTTTTAGTGTCATCTGTTAGCGCGCTTGTGAACTAAAAATGACTTTTTACTCGTGTTAAGTTTTTAGTGTCATCTATTAACACACTTATGAACTAAACACTGTTACCAGCATATTGTAGATATACGTGTTAGTATTTGAGCCGAGTAGCCCCGATTGTCGCCATCGGGTGCGTTGCACCTCGCCTAAGAAAGTTTTCACTTCAAAAACACGCAGTTGAAATCAAAGTAAACCGAGGAGCTATAAAGAAACTGTTTAGATTGTACACGGTGCAATCTAGTGTGTTGTGCTTGTGCTGTTTGGCTGGTGAACGTCGTGCGGCGTTTACGGCTTACCACAAGCTATCCTTCAACTGGATTTACGAGCTATCCTGAAGTCGTCGCCGTTTTCGCCGCAGGATATAAATCCTAGCTATGGCAGCCAGATGGCCTCAGCACATTGCCGGATATCGTGTAGCAAGAGCAAACCAACGACCGCGACGAGATTCAAAATGGAGCGCGTAGCGTTTTGTTGTTATTGTTTGGTTGAATAAACGAATCAATCATACCTACTAAAGCTACTACAGCCGCACCCTAAATGAACGACCGAAAAATTAGTGTATTTTCTGCCCGTTTTAAGATCTTAAGAAAAAGGAAGAATTTTGGAATTTACCTTATTTAACTTTACTGCACGATATTATGTGTAGGTGATATTAATTTGAAGTAGATATACAAGGTGTTTCAGAATAAGGTTATTTGAGGATCTTATTCCTCGAGTGATTTTAAGAAAAAAAAGTCATATACACTGTTGTCCGTAACCGCTTTATTTCTGAGATACCGGATGTTGAAATTAAAAAAAAACGGGTTTTCAATATTTTTGAAACCACAACAGATTTTTTTTAACTTTTCGTAGGTATAGTAAGTGTAGGTATTGAAAAACATTTTTTTCAACAAATTTTTTTCATGCTTATCAGTGGCGCCCGCACGGATTTCTTAATGAAAATTTTTAGTGAAAAAAAGGGTACACCACTGATTTTTTCAAAGTAAAAATTATTTTCATAATTGTTATTCTCAGCGAAAACGGTCCCCTGAGTTTTTTACCTCTGATGGAAGGTTTTTTTTTCAACACCCTGTATCTCAGAATTAAAGCGGTTACGGACCATAGTCTATATTAGTGATGTGCCGGATATCCGTATCTGATCCGTATCCGCGGATATCCGAGGGAAAAAAAAGATCCGTATCCGTATCCGTTAGTTTTTTGGCGGATCTTTTACGGATCTTTTACCTTATCAATTTTCAATTCATAGATAAAATTTTATATATATAGGTGATTAGGTAATAATGAAAAACAGTTAAATTCCATTCAGATTATTTTTTATTTTTTAATATCGTCGTCAATAACTTTTTCCCATAACAGATAGTCTCTTTCCAAAGGTCGATGTGCAATATTTTAGTATTTACCGCCGCGTACTCTAAGAAAGTTAAGATCCGTATCCGTATCCGTATTCGCGGATCTTGAGACCAAATATCCGTATTCAGATCCGTATCCGCGGATCTACATTTTTAACGATCCGGCACATCACTAGTCTATATGAACTTTTTTTCTTAAAATCAACCGAGGAATAAGATCCTCAAGTATCGGAACCTTATTCTAAAACACCATGTACATACTTTTAAAAAGTTAATTTATATTGCGTTTTCATGACTTGTTTCTTTCTTCAACAGACTCGTAGGCTTAAAGAAAACTTGAGAAAATCTATTGTACTTAATTTATGACAATTTACAACCTATAAAAACTCGGGTCGCAGTGACAAACCCTGCCGACAATATAGTGTATTTGCTAATACAGGCCTTGTGGCTTTAATACGTGAACTTAAGTTTGTTTTTGGACAAAATAAAAAATTTAACCCCTTAATACATCCCTTAAAATAATATTTTTTTCTTAATTTCAATATTATTATCAATGCAACCTCTGTACCACATTAAATGCACCCTTCCATAAGTAAATCCGTATCAACAAACTAGTGTTTTCATAAAATTTGAAAGTCCGGTCCTGTCGGGCCGATTTTATTAAAATTTTAGCAGCACGTTTTAATCTTTACTAAAGAGTTAAATTTCAATTTTGAAACGATTCTGACAAATTTTTCGGTATTTTTGGGCCCAAAAACTTTTTGGAACCCCTAAATACAACCCTGAAAATGGTCCGATCGGGCCCATTTTAAATAGGCTTCTTGCGGTGATGGGTTCCAATGTGTGTACCAAATTTCGTTTCAATCGATTAAGTCTGTCGAGAGTTATCGTGTACACACATATATATATAAATATATATATATAAATATATAAATATATACATACATATATATATAAACATTTTCAAAAATGGTGCCAAATTGTTCAGGAGGCTATGAAACGTCGAGAAATTTTGGTCCGACCCCTAGGTCCCGCCATCCGACCGACGCCAATAGTGTATGTGCCATATTATGGCAAATACACTAATAATGAATTATACCTTTAATTTTTCAATACCTATACTTATTAGTGTATTTGCCATATGGCACATACACTATTGGCGTCGGTCGGATGGCGGGACCTAGGGGTCGGACCAAAATTTCTCGACGTTTCATAGCCTCCTGAACACTTTGGCATCATTTTTGGAAATGTTTATATATATATGTATATATATATATATATATTTATATATTTATTTATTTATATATATATATATGTGTTCGCGGCATAACTCTCGAAAGACTTAATTGATTTGAACGAAATTTGGTACACACGTTGGAATCCATCACCGCACGGAACCTATTTAAAATGGGCCCAATCGGAGTATTTTAAGGGTAGTTTTTAGGGGTTGAAAAAAGTTTTTGCGCCCGAAAATACCGAAAAAAATTTCAGAATTGTTTCAAAATTGAAATTTAACCTTTTAGTAAATATCAAAATGTGCTGCTAAAATTTTAATAAAATCGGCCCGATAGGACCGGACTTACAAATTTTATGAAAACACTAGTTTTGCGGATAGTGATTTACTTACTGAAGGGTGTATTTAATTTGGTACAGAGGTTGCAATGATAATAATATTGAAATTAAGAAAAAAATATTATTTTAAGGGATGTATTAAGGGGTTGAATTTTTTATTTTGTCCAAAAACAAACTTAAGTTCACGTATTAAAGCCACAAGGCCTGTAATAGCAAATACACTATATTGTCGGCAGGGTTTGGCACTGCGACCCGAGTTTTTTAAAAGTTGTATTCTAAGAAACAGCTTCAGAAATAAAAGTTTTAATATAGTTTTCAAACTTCATGTAACATTATATTATTTCTAAAATTATAGGGATACGAAAATATAAGTTTTGAAACTATAAAGGGCGTTTAAGCATTTGAATGATATTTTTGTCTCGCATATTATGTTAAATGTTTTTAAAAAAATAACAAATATAATTATACAGATTACAGTACACAGAATAATTTAAAAAAATGTTATCGCGGATGTTATCAATTCGACGGTTATGTTTGTATACTATACCTATGTATGTGTGTTTGTATGCAGTACGCAACTATGTACATATTATGTTAATAGACGATGATAAAAAAAATAGTTTTTGGTTTTTCCGAAGACATAAAAATATTGTGTGTTTGGAGCTATGTAGACATTTGTTAAGTTAATAAAAAGCTTGAAAAATAGTAAGAATAAGAATATAAAAAAAATAAAAACTCGGGTCGCAGTGCCAAAACCCTGCCGACAATATAGTGTATTTGCTAATACAGGCCTTGTGGCTTTATTATGTAAACTTAAGTTTGTTTTTGGACAAAATGAAAAATTTAACCCCTTAACACATCCCTTAAAATAATTTTTTTTTTCCTAATTTCAATATTATTATCAATGCAACCTCTGTACCAAATTAAATACACCCGTCAGCAAATAAATCACTATCCGTATACTAGTGTTTTCTAAAATTTGTAAGTCCGGTCCTGTCGTGCCGATTTTGTTAAAATTTTAACAACACATTTTAATCTCTACTAAAGGGTTAAATTCTAATTTTGAAACAATTCTGAGATTTTTTTCGGTATTTTTGGGCCCAAAAACTTTTTTCAACCCCTAAAAACTACCCTTAAAATAGTCCGATTGGGCCCATTTTAAATAGGTTCCGTGCGGTGATGGATTCCAACGTGTCTACCAAATTTCGTTCAAATCAATTAAGTCTTTCGAGAGTTATGCCGCGAACACACACACACACATACATATACAGGGTGAATTCGACCACCCGTATCAGTCGTTTTTTTCGAAAACGGTTAGTCGTAGAGAGTTGTGTCAAAAATTTGTATTATAAAAGCCCTAATAAAGAATCCAATGGTGACAATTTTTTTCCGGGAAGGTCGGCTTCCCTATTAGTTTGCTCCAGAATGTCCAGAACTCCGGAATTATAAATGTAACGATAGGTCGAAAGTGGTATTGTTGAAAAGATCTTTATAAAATTAGCAAGTTTTGTACGGATTTTTTTTTTATTACTGCCACCCCTGTTAAGTAATATTTGTTTGAAATTACTAAATTAAAATGTCATAATAACGAACTTTTTAAAAGTCCGCATTTAAAATCTAGTTACCTATCTATCGATCATTAAAACACTGAAGAAGTACACTCACAGTATAACCAGAAGAGCTCAGTAGTATGTATTAAAGAGTAAATGGAAGACAGTTTGAACACTTGTGACAATGTCTAAGGTTGCTAGATTTTTAATGCCGACTTCGATCGTTATTATGAAATTTTGATTTAATAATTTCAAACGATTGTTACTTAACAGGGGTGGCACTAATTAAATAATTTTTCCTACAAAACTTGCCTATTTTTAAAGAGCTTTTCAACAACACCACTTTCAACCTATCGTGCTTTTTAAAATTCCGGAGTTTTGAACATATAATAATTTATATTTATACTTATAGAAATTTACAGGGGTGGCAGTAATAAAAAAAAATTTCCTACAAAACTTCCCTATTTTTTAAAGATCTTTTCAACAATACCACTTTCGACCTATCGTTACATTTATAATTCCGGAGTTCTGGACATTCTGGAGCAAACTAATAGGGAAGCCGACCTTCCCGAAAAAAAAAATTATCACCATTCGATTCTTTATTAGGGCTTTTATAATACAAATTTTTGACACAACTCTCTACGACTAACCGTTTTCGAAAAAAACGACTGATACGGGTGGTCGAACTCACCCTGTATATATGTGTGTGTATACATTTCCAAAAATGGTGCCAAATTGTTCAGGAGGCTATGAAACGTCGAGAAATTTTGGTCCGACCCCTAGGTCCCGCCATCCGACCGACGCCAATAGTGTATGTGCCATATGGCAAATACACTAAAAATGTAATACCGTACCTATAGTGCCCTCCCAGTATCTAGAATCTACATTGTACGTAAACAATACGATATGGTTAATGTACAAAGTCAGGCCGTTTTTAACATTCCTGTCAATATCGCGTCATCGACCAATAACAACACTGCCCAGCCATCGATGACAATGAATATAGCAACCGGAAAAAAGCCCAGCAGTGACAGAAACTCCCTACGGAGTCTGGCCAATGATTTAATTAAGTTTCAAATGTGTTTACCGTTTTACAAAATAATGAAAAAAAATAAAAAGCGAAACTATATTACTCCGCGACATTTTGAGTATAAAACAATGAAATACAAATTTAGTTAATAAAATAATACACAAAGCGAGTGTATTCAGGCTATGCGTAGGTCGCGCCTGAAAATGACTGAACAATGAAAATATTTAATAATATGAAATGTTTTTTAACATTGGAAATGTTTATGTTCGTATATGGGGGCAGAGTTACGAGTTTTCGCTCAAGGCCAAAAGACAACGGTGTCGCGCTCAAGTGAGGAGCAATCATGCAAAATTGAACAAGTGCAATTTTTTCGAAATGTGTTTTATATCATGTCTAGTTAATTGAGAGGTATTTGCGACGATCTGCGGTGTTATTTTTGAGCAAATGTTAATAAATACTGTAGAAAAATCCATTTAAAAGTTAAGTAATCAAGCAAAAGTGAACGCGTATATAACAGAAGAATAATAGGGTTATTCCTGACAAAACTAAACAGTGCATTGATAAATATTGTGTGTATAATAAACAGTTAATTATGTTTCATATATGCTGTTATCATTTCCAATGTCCTCGATAGTTGCAAGGATTGCGAAATCTGTGAATTTTTTTTATCAATAATGAACCTATAAGTATAATAGTAGATAGTATATTTATATTATGAAATATTAGAAATATCTTGTATTATGTCCGTCTTGTGACTTCTTGTGAATTTACACTACGCGTTTCAGCAACGAGTTGCCATCTTCAGGTGTGGTTAATTATGTTTTAAAAAACACACATTGAGTATTCGTAACATTATATAATATTATGATGCTAAGCACTGTGTATTATGTCGTGGTTTGTGAAGTACTGATTTAAATTTCGAGATTTTATGATTTATATAGTTGGTAAATGAAATGGAAATGTGTGTGTGTGTGTGTGTGTGTGTGTGAGAAAAACAAGCCTTGTTGTGATATTTCGGAAAACCAAAAAGTAAAAGTATCAGTGACAGACGTGTAATGTAAATAGAAGCTATCATTATTTTCATTCAACATATTTTGAAAGTGTAGGTTTTTTTCGAGAAAGGTAGCTTAGGAACCTTATCACTTATGTATTTATTATACACGGTGCTTAACTCGTAAGAATAGGAAGTAATTACTAGCCGTTTGATTGCAATGAAGAATATGTATCCCACCTATCGCGTAAGTTCGGGTTATAACTATACTAAAGTAGGTAGTACTTTGTCAATAACAAGAAAAGAGAAATACCTAAATTTAACATGCGATATAACATAAATACAAATATTTAAATTTACGTAGCAATCTTGCTAACTAAACTAATTAAAAACGTTGGTAAAGTCAAAAGTGCAAAAATGGTAGCCATTGATAAATCACATGTCAATGACTGAAGCTTTATTAGCTATCGTAAAATAATAAAATTATTTACAACAATTAAACTACTGAACGCGCCTCAATGAATTTCAACAGGGTTCTACTCTGATAGTAAACCAAACGATTAAAAAATAACCCAAAACGAGTCAAAAATTGCGTCCTGTAGAGCTTGGACCTACATACGTACAGACCAATCGGCAATTGGTCTTCTTACACTTATTATGATCTCGAATCAATCTAAAAATGGTTCCATTTTAATGAACAGACTCTCCCCTTTTCGAAAAGCTACAAATTGAATCAATTTCTTGCGAAATTAATATCTAGATATATAACTATTTGCATGAAGTTCTGGCGGACAAAGCGATAATAGAGCCCATACCGCTGGCGGTTTTTTTGTTAATGTAAATATGTTTTTAAATTCATATATCATTGTAAAATAACAATGAAAAAAGGTTGTTACTTGTTAGCACCCAGCGTGAACAATTAATTCAGAAAATGTACACAAGAAGAAAAAATTAAATAATAATAATAATAGCATACTTTATTCAAGAACTGGTTTACAGTGTAGAATGAGTCAACAATTAACAAAAATTTACATTTAAATTCAAATTTAAAATTTAAAAAGAAAAAAAAAAGAAAACATACATTAAATTAAATTTTAAAACTACCTCAACCTATATATAGTAGGTATAGTTAAAAGTCTAAGAAATCAATTAGCGTATTAAAAAATTCGTTCATGGAATAAAAATTTTTCTGTAATAGAAAGTATTTTAATTTTTTTTAAATTTAATAACTGACTCCTTATTTGTTGCGGCAGCTTGTTATATATTTTTATTATAACGTTTAAGGGCCCTTTATTGACTTTAACACGAGATGTGACAATCGAAACTTAAACCTAAAGCTCCCAGTATCGCGCTAGTTCATTTACCAGTTGCTTTCCAGTACACACAGTTCATATAAATTTCTTATCAAATTCTTATTGTAAAATATTTATTCAAAATATATACTTATTCAATAAAGATTTCTAGTAACAGTTATAAGTCACCTCTCCTAAAAAGTCGTATAAAGATGTCAGTCAAACCAGTTGGATGCGAATGGGCGGTTCCCACGGAGCTCGCACTGACAATGTTCAGTCGAAAAAGAAAAATCATCGCTCTCTGAACGGAAATTGAAAGATGCCACAAGAAAACAAGACATACACAAAGAGAGAGACAAACAAAACCTCCGACGTCTTCTTCACTTGTTCGTGCTCTCGACTGTTTTCTGTGATATTATCTCAACCCCATCTATCGTACGTCACATCGACAAAAATAACGACTACCCACTTACATATCAAGTTTAGACTTTTTACTTCCCACCTCTACTATGGTAGGGAAGTAATGGATTCAGTCCGAAAACAATATTTCGAGATTTTAACAGATTTTCACGTTTTGAGACCCTAGCAATCGTTTAAGATCATTTTCTGACTGATGTCTGTATGTGTGTGTGTGTGTGTGTGTGTATGTGTGTGTGTATGTGGTCAATTTTTCGCCTTCGATATCTTAAGAACGGAACAACATACGGGCATGCCGATTGTTCTATTGTGTTTATCAGCCTTTAACTTAGATCTGATTAGATTTTGAGTCAAATCGGTTCAGTGGATCCTGAGATATTCAAAAAAACGTCCTCAATGTCACGTATTAACATAGGTAAAAAAATATATAAATGAATTCTAGATGTTATAATATGAAAAAAATGTAAATATTTTTTTTCTCTAAAATGTATAGTTTTCGAGAAAAAAAATATTTTACTAAAAAAAATAAAAATTGTACGTAAATCAAGGTAACCATGATTTTTGCTATATTAAGCTAGCCATCAGTAGACCACCAAACAAAAAAGAGGGCCATGCTTTTTTCAAAGAATAAAAATTAAATTGTGTTTTAAAGACCACCAACAGCTAAGGTTATTTGGGCCTAGTCAAAGAATAAAAAAAAAAGAGTGTTTATTTTTTGCAAATATTTACTAGGTGGGAAGTATAGGACTGGTCATCAGTCGAATTTTTTTATAAGAAATCTGTTTGTGGTTGCTGTATCAGCATTTCTAACATTTCTTTTTGTATTCGTAAACAATACATTTTTTAAATGAAAAACTTCAGTGTGTGATATTTTGTTGACATAAGAAGAAATAAATAAAGAAAGAAAGAAATATCATATGAAGTTACGCTGAAAAAAAAATCAGTTAGTAGACGTTAAAATATATTTATTATTTACAAAAGAAGAAAATAGTAGCATTGTTACTAACCTAGAGCACATATTTTATAGTAATTACCAATGAATATTTAGAATGTTCACTATATTGAAATCTTCGGGCGAAGAAAAGTTGTACAAACTACAAGGTGTAAGGTTGCACTGCGAAGTTATATTATTAACACCAAATCAAATCCGGTGGTTTCCAGAAAGGATGGTGAACATAATTATAATCATGGGGTCAACGAAAGGAAAATTCAAGGACAGAATACCTGAAAGATACATTCGTCTGTTCTGCAAAGCAGCCTTGCCGACGTCTTCGGAAGTGAAAATTGTGGAATACTGGACTCTACTTGAGCCAGCTGAGTGAACTTTTTTTTAATAGCACCATTATGGTATACATTTAAAAACAAAACTATTGTGTGACGACAATGCAGAATGTGTTAACGCAAAACGTCACAACAGTAAAGTATTATTCTTCATCAAAAATTATGATACAATATGCATAGATGCATGTTATAATAATTAATTAAGATTGCATTAGATATTGGGTTTAATTTGTTTGATTAAAAAAATGTTTTATTATACCCTATATAAATAATAAGGAAATGTAGACTATAATAATTTAAAAACTTATGTAGCTACATTATTTTAATGCAAAATAGGTATTTATTATCTAAAAGCGAGCTCCATTAATAATATTTACGATTTTGTGAAACATATATCCAAATTGCATTGCAGCTTGAATTTAAAGCAATTTATATCCAGTTTTTTTTTCTTTCTGTGTGTGAGGCGCACGGTGGGCTTTAAAAGTACCCCCCGTTACACTCCTCTCAGCCAGTGCTCTGTTCTCTATCTGCAGTTAAAGATAATTGTCTTCTCCAGCGCATGAACGTTATTATCCATTAATCACACCGAGTCTACATCATTTCTAACCGGTCGGCCCCCGACACCATTGTCAGTCGACATACTACAGGACTGGCTTATTATTTTACAGACTCTAGCTGAAGAACAGGAAATTTGCCTGATTTTCTGATCAATATTAAAATATAGATAGTCCAGCTGGCAGTCAGGTACTTTTTACCTGGAAAGTATTCCGAAGTTAATGATATTTTGGTATGTTGTTTGTGGGTACTCTGTGGAGTAGAATCTAAGTTTTCGACCTCGAGGACCCTGTGCTAACGTGGGGGGAGCCGAAAAACCACGAAATTTTACCACCTTTTTTGCTTTTTTCGAAATCTCTCAGAAACGGTCGACTTAAGCAATTCTTTCATTATGTAATGTTTTAAAGAGGATTACATTTCCTACAATTTTCATTCCCACAACTTTTCTGTGATACTAATGGTAAGCGCGCTGCAGCTTCTTGAAAATCACCCGCTCCGCTTTTCGTAACCTTGGTAACCATTGGTTAAAATGTAATGTTCTTTTCAATAGTTTTATTTATTTTCTTCTTCGTCGAACTTTGAAAATACACATGTTACACATTGGTTACCAAGGTTACAAAAAGCGGAGCGGGTGATTTTCAAGAAGCTGCAGCGCGCTTATCATTAGTACCACAGAAAAGTTGTGGGAATGAAAATTGTAGGAAATGTAATCCTCTTTGAAACATTACATAATGAAAGAATTGCTCAAGTCGACCGTTTCTGAGAGATTTCGAAAAAAGCAAAAAAGATTGTAAAATTTCGTGGTTTTTCAGCTTTCTACGTTTAAATAATTTTTTTATCCATTAAATTTCTTTAGGTGCTTGTTGGCACGTCATGGCCACATTAAACAATTTTTGAAAAAAATTGGCACGTAGATGTGAAAGGTTCGCCATCCCTGGCCTAGAGTATGTAGATTGTAATAGGTATCTACCTATATAATTATGACTTGAAATGTAAACAATCTAAATTTCGTTCGGTTTAAATATAAGAAAAAAATTATGTACATTACTAAAACAAATAACAATTGCGGCTAGACTTACTAAAATGGCGTCTTTGAAGTGAAAACATTAAATGAAAAAATGTGTTTTTCCAGCTTTTACTTTACGGTTGTAGAACCATGCAAGGGTAAAATGGCATACCTACAATTTTACAAAATATAAATTTTTTTACAAAAAAGTCCACATATTATAGCACATGTCTAAATTAATAATAACTTTTCCTCGAACTTGCGGAGTGAGTTAAAAAATACGGTTGTTAGAAGCAGATCTATAGAAATGTTATTTTTTAGTGTCTGTCTGTATCAGCATCACTCGAGAACAGCTGGACCTATTTTAATTAAACTTGATAATTATACTATTTGCTAGTCCCCAATTTAAAGTATAGAGTATAGACTATTTTTTATTTATCCGATCAAAACGGACTTTAACCCGAGCAAATCCGCGAATAAAGACTAGTGTAATATAAATCCGTTTATGAATTAATCTTATTGATCATATCTAAGTGTTCTTCAATGTGCTCAATCCAACCCTGACCAATCCGACGTTGGCTAAATACAATTTTGCGAAATGCTTATACTGAGAAAGTGTGTTATAAAGCACAAGGATGTTTTAATTCCATAAAAGCCTCGTTTTTATTATCGGTCAGATTAAATTCGCAAAAAATACGCGACTTCGTTGTGAAATATTATGTAGCATTTTGTTTTTATTCAAGAGTTTTATTTCATATTCAAACTGCTACTCTAAACTTCCTACACATGCGTATAAAGTGTACGTGTATATACTACATACACATTCATACATGTGGGTAAATGTACCCATGTGTTATATTACCCACATCTCCCCTATTTCATTTACACAGCTATAAAATGGAAAACTTTGCTCTCATTATTTGTGAGCAGTTCAAACAGAGCTGGAAAATTTATTTTTATCGTAGTTTTATAATAAACTATAGCGGTCCGGCCCAGCTTCGACCGGGTGCAAATTTAATTCGCTATGAAACACGAGAACTACTGAACGGATTTGAATGCAATTTTTACCATTCGATAGTTTATTTTTTTATATAGGGACGGTTTAGTGCTATAATAACTGTTCGGCCCGGCTTCACCCCAGTGCAAGTAGGATTGATTCCAAGTTGGAGAGCGAGCGACGAAGCGAGTGAGTAACGTATTAATAAATCATAAATTCAAGCGAACGAGTTATATCAAATAATTAAAATAGTATAAGTGAGACCGCATAAAAATGTGCCATCCCCACTGTAAAATCACTAATCAGTTTATTAATTACTATTTTAATTATTATAACTTATTAAATATATCTTACCTTAAGATGTGTACCTATATGTCGCAAGCAAATAGCTATTCCAGGCAAATAGATTTAGCCTAGGCAAATAGGTTTTTCCTTTCTTTATTTTGCTATTTGACTAGGAAAATGGTATTTGCATCTTTTTTAGGCAAATGACAATAAAATTATTTCTTAATTAAAGAAAAGCTGTAGATTATTGCAGGGGCTTGTTTAAGCCTTCTAGACCTTTGGTGCAAGCATCTGTAGTGGCCCGTACATTATTATTACTATTATTATTATTGTTATTGAAATCATGGACAAAACAATTTTTCATTCCCATAAGAATTTTTTTAATGGTAATTAAGTAGTTCAATACATTACACTTAATAACGAAATTTAAGATTACAACCGAACTACCGAACACCTCTTCTAACTTTAAAAGAATTTTTTAGCAACATCCTCCAAATTATCATGATATTATATCAAAAATAACTGCAGCAGTCCGAAATGAACGTGAGCGGAGCCAATGATACAGTTATGAGCTAGGAATACCTATATATAAAAACTTATCCATATAATAGCGATATAATCTGTCCAGTAATCCGTTGTTTGAACCGGACTAACTGAGCTGTGTCTACGTGTGTACGTATATCCACTGATATATTTTAATTTGTACCCAATTAGCATATTGTGTTTTGGTCTTCGTCAGGGATGAGGAGACACGACGTCTATATACAGTATACACAGCACGAACAAACAGTTAACGGTGCATCAATGTAGCCCGTATTAACACAGAATAGAATTACAGAAGAATCACTATACTGATGAAACTGAAACAGTATATTTTTGTCTTTTAACTTTATTTTAGAACTGTTACTAGAAAAGAATCTGTTCTAAAAATAACAGTTCTCAGAATTTTGATGTTCAGTAATACTAACAGTTCTAAACGAACAGATTCTTAAAAAACAATCAATTGTAGATTATAGACGCGTCGACAACTTAGGTCATTAGTGTCTTAACTACATTAAATAACAACATCCTTAAAACTAAATGACATCACAAAACATCCATGAGCGGAGGTGGGATTCAAACCCACGACAGTGTGATCCAAAGATCGGCTACTCTAACCGTTACACCACACCGTCCTCTACAAGTTTTGAAAAACGAGATTTTAAAGACCAAATTAAGAACCAGTTCTTAAAGAACAAGTTTTTAATGGACGGAAACTAAATGAGTTACCAAACGAACAGTTACGAATCCTCCCTTCGCTCATGGATGTTTTGTGATGTCATTTAATTTAATTTGATTGATGTAATTAAGACGCTCATGGGAATAGTTATCGAGCGTCTATAATCTACAATAAATAAAAGACACGAACTGGCCAGGGACCCTGGAGCGTTCCGGGTCCTCCCATTTTTCAATCCCAACAAATAACCAATTACTCAAGTCTTTCCCTGAAAAAATATAGCCAGTCTGCGCCTGAACTTGAGCATGCGTATAAAAATATGGTTTGGCCACTATCGCGTCTGTAAGTCCACTTCTGTGGTATTAGGTGAGGTAGGTACCGGCGGCCCATGAGCCGGGTTTTAGCTAATGCGCGTTACGTAGATGCGGCGTTGCTAATATGCAGTAAATTGTGTCCCGAGTCCTCCGCTCCATCCTGATACACACAGACACACAAACACGTGCACACAACATACTAGGATGGGTTTATTTTCAACAATCTTTGTTTTTTCATGAAATTTTATTTTTGAAAATTTTATCGCAAGTTTGTAGGTAGGTACAGTAATTAATTTAATATATACTCGTACTGATAACGACATTAAAATTATCAAGAAAGGCCGGTTTTTAGGCTTCTGTAGCTACTATAGGAAGTTGGAACCTTTATAATTACGTCATGTTCGCCTGTCCATATATCACATCCTTGTAATTCTTTTCATTTTTTCATCAAAGACAGACGCTCATACTTTCTTTCTTGTACCCTCATAACTCGTATTTCACGCAGCGTAGAACAACAAAACAGGTACCAAAATTTTCAGCTACACCTAAGGAATGCTCTGAACTAGGTCTTATCTTGATCCGCTATTTTGTTTCAAAATGACGACCGTTAAAATATTGAAAGAATTCATGTAGAACTTCTGTTCTAGCCATCGTGGTTGTTGCTCAGTTATCCTTGAGGGCCGTCCTTAGATTACAACCCGAAATTTTTTTTCGGATAATGTCAAAAAACTAAAAAGTGTTCAGAGACAGTCTGTGCCTTTTTATGAAGTAGTTTAATTTTTTTTACTATTTCAATTATTATATAAAAAATAGGTAAAAAACTTTTAAGTTAAACGGTTTTATTTTAAGTCATCAGCTGTACCAAAAACTAGAAAATAATTAGAACACAAACCAAGGGGCACTTTGTGTCGCTGCATCAGTGGAATAAGTAAAAAAAACGTGGGGAGCATTTCAAATATTTCTGTTGGTGGGCTTGGAAACACATTTTTCTAGACAAGCCGTTCTTATTTAATAATTATACAGTCGTTATACAGATTTTTATGCGCCCCACGTTTTTATTACTTATTCCGCTGACGCAGCGACACAAAGTGCCCCTTGGTTTGTGTCCTAATTATTTTCTAGTTTTTGATACAGCTGATGATTTAAAATAAAACCGTTTAACTTAAAAGTTTTTTTACCTATCTTTATTTTCTAGTTTTTAGTTTGATTTCTGGCCCGTATTATTATATGCAAACTCATCATCCTTTCAACTGTCCACCTCCTGATTCCATCATCAGACTCTCGTTACCACGTTAAAATTATCATAATATTGTATTGTCACGAGAGTCGAGAACTCAATGTGTGTGCAAAGTTTCATAAGAATCGGTTAAGTAGAAGTAGTTGAAAAAGCTGTCGCAAGATTTGAAACAAAGATAGTAACAAACAAATATACGGAGTCAAGCTAAATAAAACCGTTTAAAAATGTTCACAGTCATGGTAATTAAGATTTGATAATATATTAGCTGTTCGGTGATGCCAGTGGCGGAGTTTCAAACGCTAAAAAACAATACAAAATTTAAACGGTCCACGTGTATAAACAATACCCGGCTTAAGGCGCGACGGGTATAGCGCGGTATGTGGCGACCGAGGTCAGGTGGCACGGCGGGTAATTTCCTTCACATAGGTGAGAGGCCAATGTGTTTACTCCCCAAGGACCGTTAGTCCTCGCCGCGACCGCCACGCCGGTCCTTTACTTACCTCCGACCTCTAACATGCACACACGTATTATTAAACCAAGACGCACTGCTTCATGTATCTATTGCGTTGCTTACAAGAGCTAATTATGTTTTGAGTCTTAAAATTTTCATCTGCATTGGGCCAACAATAAAAAAATTCTTTCACTAATAGAAAACTTACACTATCTCTGAGTGATGTAAGCTATATTTTATTTAGATAAATTTCTCGCGGGGGGAGATAATTTCTTTGGGATAATAACAAAACGTAACTCTGAAATTCTTTTGCATTTTAGCGTATTGGCAGAATCCTATACTAATATTATAAACACCATCAGGCATCAGCTCAACTTCGCTTAGCAGGGGGAGAATTTCTCGCGGCGAGGATAATAAATCATAAATTCTTAGCACCCGGGCAAAGCCGGGCGAGACCGCTAGTGTATTATACTATTAATTCAAATATAGTACAAATAAATTGAAGAAAAATAATACTTTATTTTTAACAGTTTGTATTGCGAAATAAGACAAATGATATTTGTACTTATTATAAGTACCTATACCTATATTTTATAAATAAATTTAATTTTAAATATTTTACAAATCTAAAATCCATCTTCACTTCCATATCTACGTTTGTCAGATACAGGATACAGTTTATTATCTTGAACTGCAATAGCTGTAACTGCTGCAAAACCATCTGATAAATCAATTTCTTCCATCACATGTCCAAAGCTTCCAAGTTTTTCTATAACATCCTGAAATTTAAAATAATTAAAACCATGCTATAGGAAAATCAAATATATTTTTTCTACATAATTGACGAATTGACAGCTCTTTTAAAAATACAATTTTTCTTACAAACTATCACACCCTAAGCTTTGAAATTTAGGTAGGATCCACTTCACCCCACCAGCCACATGGTGGCCATCTTGTACGTTTTATAAAAAATATGTAATGACTAAAAAAGCCCTTTTAAACTCTAGATTAAGAGTTAGATTAATTTTTAAGATACTCTACATGTCATCACTAGCCATAACAAACGCTTATTGCCCATCGGCCCAAGTTGTTCAGAACGATGGGAAGCTTCGAGGTTTTATTGTTCGACCACTAGGTCCCACCATTCGACCGCGCAACACCAATAGTGTATGTGCCATATTATTTTATACTATGTACCTGTAGTCAAATTAACTTATAATAAAAAAGGCAGTGTGTTTTACACACGGCTGAAGTTATACTCCTTCTTAATGTATACCCCGCGATTAGTACGTCAGCGGCATCTATGAATGTTGGCGTGACATCTAACGGATTTTTTCTAAAATTCTTAGTTCAACAACTACCTGCAGTGGTGCGCGCGCATAGTTTAACTATTTGCGTAAACTCACTCTAGGCCGCATAAAGAAATATAAATTCTAATAATACACATTTCTGTACCTTTTCAAAACCTTCTTCATACCGTACAGCCATTGGAAAAAGTTGATGGTGCAATCTTTTGCTATTCACAGAACTTCGCATAGTTTCATTGAAAAATATGTTTTTTATTATCCCCTACAAAATAAGGCGATTTCTTATTATAATTTATCAAAAAAAATTAATAACTGCATCAGCGAACCATACATAGTGTGTCCATTTTTGTTATTTTTAACCAACTTCAAAAAAAGGAGGAGGTTACCTATTCGACCTGTATGTATATTTATATATTTTTGCGGTGCTCACGCCTAATAATTTCAGTCAATTTGTTAGATTTAGGAAAATTTTGAATTAGTATCAGTTATTAGCTATTTCTTGAGGCAAATTCATGGCTAATTTTCGAAAATTATCTTATTTAAATTATAAGAACTTCACATGATACGAGACAAGATGAGTTTTTTGATAATATTGTCTTGATCTTGTTGGTAAAGGAAAAGGGCAACATATTTCAATATTTTTTGTGTAAACCATTTTTAAAGAAAATATTTTTGTTTAATATCTTCTGTACCTTCTATAATTTTATAAGTATAGGCAACAAAAAAACAAGTTAAGTCAAACGTGAAACGGTCGAGTTAAACCGGAACATCATTCGTTTCGCTCGCTGAGTCAATTAAAACGTACCAATGCAACGGCTGTGGTAATTTTAGTTCCTCCAGCGCCACCAATAACCAATCTTACATTTCCATCGTTATCAATTATTATAGTTGGATTCATTGATGACAATGGTCTTTTCCCTGGTTTGATGAAATTTGCCGGCGATGGCACCATGTCATACGCATTTGTCATGTTCGGTGACGAAAAATCGTCCATTTCATCATTAAGAAGTATCCCTGTGCTTGTAGATCGTATCATTGCTCCTAAACTATTAATTAAAATGAATATATTAATTTTTTTTCTTTATTTTTTGAAGGTATATCCAATTGTGTAGGTATGTCCGCATATTTAGAATTAAAAATAAAAGATATGAGCTAAAAGGTGTACACTGCGACCAGTAAAGTCTATTGTTCTCCTCTAGTGTTCCATCAGTCGTTCAGGATTCCCAGGCTATTTACATAGTCTAGTTGTGTCCACATATAGAATGTTCGAAAACTATTCTGAACACTGCTATCTATAACGAACGTAAAAATGCCCAAAACCTCAAAAAAAAAACTTCAATAAATCGAAATTGCAAACAGTAGTCCCGTGATTATTTATATATTATTTTGATTTACACGATACTGATGAAGAACTAATCTACCATATAAATAATTTAGGTTTAGGTTTTAAGAACTCGTTTAAAAAATAATATCAATACTTTATAGTTAATTAGCTGGAGCCATGAACATTATGGATATTGAATTTTCGTATTCATAAAAACATCTCTGCATTGAAAACCAAGTGTTTAAATTTTTCCGTCGTCATTGGCAACGTACGACAAAGTACTCAGTCGTACGTTGCTCGTAGAAACCAGAAACAGTCTGGAAGAAGCCACTTTCTATCAATCAAAAATTCGACTGATGACCAGTCCTATACTTCCCACCTAGTAAATATTTGCAAAAAATAAACACTCTTTTTTTTTTTCTTTGACTAGGCCCAAATAACCTTAGCTGTTGGTGGTCTTTAAAACACAATTTAATTTTTATTCTTTGAAAAAAGCATGGCCCTCTTTTTTGTTTGGTGATCTACTGATGGCTAACTTAATATAGCAAAAATCATGGTTACCTTGATTTACGTACAATTTTTATTTTTTTTAGTAAAATATTTTTTTTCTCGAAAACTATACATTTTAGAGAAAAAAAATATTCACATTTTTTTCATATTGTAACATCTAGAATTCATTTATATTTTTTTTTACCTATGTTAATACGTGACATTGAGGACGTTTTTTTGAATATCTCAGGATCCACTGAACCGATTTGACTCAAAATCTAATCAGATCTAAGTTAAAGGCTGATAAACACAATAGAACAATCGGCATGCCCGTATGTTGTTCCGTTCTTAAGATATCGAAGGCGAAAAATTGACCACATACACACACACACACATACACACACACACACACATACAGACATCAGTCAGAAAATGATCTTAAACGATTGCTAGGGTCTCAAAACGTGAAAATCTGTTAAAATCTCGAAATATTGTTTTCGGACTGAATCCATTACTTCCCTACCATAGTAGAGGTGGGAAGTAAAAAGTCAAAAAAAGACGACTTTCTATAAATATTTTATTTTCAACTTACACGAGATTTATGGTGCTTGTAACAGATACTGCATCACCGTTTGGTGCTATAATGGATATATGAGCTGTACCATGATCTTCTACAGGCTCTGAATAATTTACTCCATAATGCCTAGGATCTTGATATGTTATATTGTCTCGAATTTCACTTCGTACTTCATTTGCATATTCAGGACTTATAAATTGTTTGACGAGCTGAAATAACATTAACAAAAAAATGAAAACCTTATTTACCTAAGCACAAAAACATCAATATTTAAAAATATATTTTTTTAGGAAAGTCTGCATCGCTATAAAGGAACAAGGGCTATGAATTACACTTTGTAACACACGTACAAATCAGAACTGCTAAGCGAAATATTTTTAGGCTTCTATTCAGAATTTATTTGAGGATCGCGAAACCCATGTTTTTAAAAAACATTTTTACCAAAACTAAAGTGAACTTGAAAATTATGTTAAAAATGACAAAGCATAAAACATCAGCTTCTTTAGTGTGCAACACGGGATTCCTTGGACGTTTTTGGCCGAACTAAGTTCTTAGTCAACTTAGTAAGTTACTCAGTCAACTTCCTTAGTTTTCGGCCGGGACACAAAATCTTTACTAAGACACTAAGTATAACTTCGTATCGTCACGCTATTTTGCTTAGTATGAATGTGACCAATGGCATGTTATGAATATTTACTTAGTCAGTAAACTTGTCCAGGCGGAAAAGCGCTATACTCAATCGCCAAGACCGTATTTTTTTTAGGCTGAGTGACTTACTAAGTACTTAGTTCGGCCAAACACGCCCATTGTAACGGAGAGACCTGACAATATCACCACTCCTCTACACTATTGACGTATGGTTGTGTGTGTGTACCACAGAACAACAAGATTGACGTATGGATGTGTGTGTACCACAGAACACTCCTTGGTGTGTACTATGTACGTATATAGTGTACACCAGGGGTACTCAAGTGGTCGATCGCGAGAGCTTTTCCGGTCGATCGCAATAAGTTCTGACAAGTTTGGTGACTAGACAAATAATTAAATAAATTGCTCCTCTTTTTTCCAATCGACAGGGAATAACGCACACGAAAAATTGTGTCGTTTCTTTTCGCAATACGCCCGGACTAAATTCATTTTTTCTGCCTAGTCGATCGCTTGCCGTCCAATTTTTTTGCTATAGATCGCCAATAGTATAAGTTTGAGCACCTCTGGTGTACACAGTCGACATACGCGACTAGATCTTCACCACGCTTGTTAACGTTTTGTGTAATTACTTATGCGATTAGAAATTTCATTTATGTAGTATGTACCTTAGGGTGGGTCAAAAATATCAATTATTTTTTTTTTACAAGAGACACGGAAGAATAGGTTGGTAGACACCTTAAAAAAATTCTCACCAAATATGAGCTCTTAATTTTAATAGGAAGATCCTCCGCATCACAGTTTTTTATTTTTTTCTCAGTCCAATAGAAAAAAATTCATACCTCATCATTAATTGATTGTACAGAAAAATGTTTTAAGAGAATTTTGTAGGAAATTTAATGCTCTACAAAAAAGGTATTTTTTCCGCAAACCTCACTATTTGAAAGATATTGAAGATTTAAGTTTGATTATTTTAAGACAAATTTCATTTTTGTTTATGAATTTTATAACTCGACAATAAATGACTATTATAAATCTTCAATATCTTTCAAATGGTGAGGTTTGCGGAAAAAATATAAGATACCTTTTTTGTAGAGCATTAAATTTCCTACAAAATTCTCTTAAAACATTTTTCTGTACAATCAATTAATGATGAGGTAAGAATTTTTTTCTATTAGACTGAGAAAAAAATAAAAAAAACTGTGATGCGGAGGATCTTTCTATTAAAATTAAGAGCTCATATTTGGTGAGAATTTTTTTAAGGTATCTAGCAACCCATTTTCCCGTGTCACTTGTAAAAAAAAATTGATTTTTTTGACCCACCCTAATGTACCTAGTTTAAACTACACAGCCCATTTTTTTTTTCTAAAAGTCCAGTAGCCTTGAATGTTCAGTGGTCGAGAAGAAATGTGATATAATTGTCTGAATTTCATTCTAAGAAAAAATGCCTTTAAAACCAATTCATTTTGTAAATAGAAATCATAAAGTAGTACTTACAATATCTTAGATTTAATAAATTTATAGTTAACACCAGTTTAAGTTTGTGAATTTTGTTTCTAAAAAATATATTTTTTGTATTTTTTTTAACATTTACACAATATATCAAATAGTTAAAATTTGGTATTAACATCAATATTATTCTCCCGATATATTTATATTATTTACCTCATCAAGTCCAGGTTCAAAATCTGGATCTCCAAATTCAGTCTTTTTGCCGTATGCAAATTTAAAACTTTCACAAATTCGTTGCCAAGCGATACTATTACCGTCTAGTTCGTAAAAATTCAGATAATCGTTTAAAACATTCAAAATAAATGCTAAAACTGGACCTGAACCCGGTAGCGGAACCGTGAATAATTTAAATTTTTTTAGGAGATCAACTTGAATAGGATCATCACTCCATTTAACTCTGAAAATATTTTATAAGTTTAATATATTATTAAGTAATAGGTATCAAATGATTCAATAAAATTCAATACTTTCAAAAGTTTATTACAGAGTAACAAGATCAAAAACGTGTGACTCCCGATAAAGTTAAATATTAGGTACAATTTATAGACGCCCCCGACAACTAAGAAAACTACTTGTAACACATCAATATACTAATTTTAGTTTCGATGTATTTTATTTAAAACTTGCGTATCGGTCTAAAAAATGTGATGTTGCAATAATGATAAGTGTTATATTTTTACTAAAGATGTCAAAAGTTTGTCTTAAATTAAAGTGTAAAATGTAACATACTGTAGCAAAACCCCAGATGTTACGCCACTGGCGACAATCGAAGCATCCAAAACAAGTAACAATGGTGAGGCGTGGCATTATATCGAAGACACAAGAATGTTCTAGAAAGCGCGCGAGCTTGGGGGGGTCAAGCTGCTAGCTCTATATAAGTAGAGCAGTCACCGGACAACGAACAACGAAAGTCGTGAATTAGTGTCGTGTTATAAACAACGGAAATAAATAAATACAGGATATAAATTGTAGTATCATTAAATCGCTTCAGTTGTTTAAGAATCACTGTTCGTGTTATTATTGTATAAACAGTGTTGACTATTAGAATTGAGATATAATTGTTACAGTTTATTGTTATCCATTTTTTGTACATTTTTAATTGTTGTAAATAAATAATTTATTCCACCCACGTAAGAAAACAGTTTTGTTACAATATTTTATTAAATCATTAAAAGGCATACACCGCTACACGCGCAATAGCGCTGGGCCTAAAAAATCGTTGCAAAAATAAAAATACTAAATAACAAAATGGCTCAATTCAGCTCGGAGTCAACTGATGTGCCGAAAACTTCCCGAAGAGCAAGGAAAGCACCGAAAATAATAAACATACGTCTGTAAATATAAAAAAAATAAACAATGTTCGTACTTATAGTCGTTCATGTCTTGGACAGTGATAATTCCGCCGAAGTTTTTAATGTCTTCAACAAACTGTTCGGTCAAAGAGCCATTGTACAGTGCGTCAGCACCTTCATTTGCTATAATTTCTAGCGTTTCTGCTAATTTCTCTCTTTTTATTTTATCACCTTCTTCCCACGTTCGTTGTGTTTTAGGATTTATATAAATTTCCCTGTATCAAAAAAAAACTATTATAAATAACATTTTTGTTGTTTCCATTCAAATTTGAAATAACTACTCGATTGGACCTACAAGTAACCGGATAAATGTTTGGTAGACTGATGACTGGGCCAAGTAGCCAGAAGAAGCTAAAGAAGATATAAATATAAAAATAATGACTTTTATATTAGTTATTAGACTGAAAGATTGGGGCCGACCAGACAAAATTAAAAAACAGCTCGGGTCTGTCCTATACTAAATTATAGAGTTTTGTGTAAGACCAAGACTTTTTTGCTCTCGTCTCGACGAGATGATATCTGAGACTTTTTCAGTTTCCTTTCGACGAGACAAGATGAGACCCAGACGATGCATATATTTAAAAACATCGAGTAGATACTGAGACGATATCGAGACAACATCTTTATTATTACGAGAGATACGTTGATGCTTTTGGAAAAGTATAAGCAAAAAATCTTATAGGAAATTAAAGTTCAGTTATAAAAGAAAATAAATACTAGTAAAAAAACTTTTTAGAGACAAGCTTTTATTTAAATGCACTAAAAAGGAAAATGTTTAATAATTTAGGTTCATAATTATAAAAGCGTGGGTCGTGAACTCTATGATAGTTTAATAGTCACGACCCACGCTTTTATAATATTATGAATCTAAATTATTAAAAATTATTTTTTCCTTTTTAGTGCATTTAAATAAAAGCTTGTCTCTAAAACGTTTTTCTTACTAATATTTATTTTGTTCATTTTAGTCTTTCAAAATTTTACCCCCCTTTGGCACCCGTAGGGGTTGAATGTCGAAAAATCCTTTTTAGTGGATGCTTACGTCAGAAAAGGAACCAACTGTCCAAATTTCAAGTTTCTAGCTTCAGCGATTTGGCCTGGACGTTGATTAATCAAAAAACCCTACATCCCCGTTTGAACCCCTTAGGAGTTGAATTTATTTCTAAAAACGATTTATTCGTGTATTGACATCGCGGGAATACATATGTGTACAAAATTTCAAATCGATCGGATACGTGGAAGTCGTTCAAAATTGACGTTTTGACCTAAACAAACAAACACACAAACTAACATACATTGCATGTTAAATAAAAGCTTGTAAAAACACTTAACGAGAAGGAAAAATAAACAAGAATTAATAACCCCATGCAATTTCTCTATTTTTGCAGTTTAGTTAGTACAAATTGTAATAGATTATTACTAAAATTCGATATGTCTCGGCTTAATTACTTCGTTTGCATCATCATTTTAAAATAATATGACAAGTTGATATCTTTGTCATCGTATTTACTATATAATGACATAAATATACATATCAGTCAAATGTTCTCGCGAAAAAGTGTTCGTAACACAATATTAAATACAAATAACGCAAAGTCAGCATTACTTTTTAGGAACACTCATCGAATGACGTAACATTACAGTGCAATATTAGAAAAAAATATTTTAAACCACTTCCACTAGCGCTGCGGCTGAGTCATTTACTTTACAGTGACACGATTAAACAAGCAATGTTTTCCATTATAAAGCAATTTGTAACTATATTTTTGCCATACCCACTATAAAATATAGCTACTTTAAATGCGTGTATGTATGCATGAAATAGGTCAGTAAATAGGCAGGTGTGTTGAAAGTGTTCTCAAAACACACTAGTGTGGTAACTAAACATTTTCCATAGTTGTTTATTTACTGTACGTGCACACTGCTCATGACCTACTAAAAAAGTGAAATTGGCGACGCAAATGAACTGTCAAAATTTTTTGAAAATACAATTGAAGTGAAAAGTTGCTATTTTATAGTGGGTATGGCAAAAAATACCATATATTTCTCGTACGTAATGATATTATAACTCGATGTGACTGTTGAAACTCGCTAAATCGGTCGTTTTAACATACTGTCATTACTCGTCAGTAATATACCTCATTACGACACTAGAAATACAATCTACTATTACACAACATGCAACTGCTAATTTTTACATTGAAGTATAGTTAGAAATGAACCTTCATTACCTCATTCGATGGGTGTTCCTAAAAGAGCAATACTTACTTTGTGTTATTTGTATACTTACACATAATATATTTTTTGCAACACTTGCATCAAAAGTACAACAAATTTTAGATGGCTGTGTACCGTTCGAAAAGTGATTCTTTATGGAAGCTTTTGATGCGTTCGAACGGTAGTGTTTAAAGTAAATTTTAACACACTCCGTTCTATAAAGTAATACTGTTTTGTTTTACTTATAACACACGTGCGTAATAAAGTACTTTATAGATTACTTTGCTATAATGTCACTAATAAAATATTTATCCAAATTGTGTTTTATTTGCTTAAAATTGAACTTTTGAAGCAGTTGTTACAAAAAATATTGTATGTAACGCGTGTCTAAAGTTGCGACTCTGACAGTCGCGATACGAGCCTAAGGTTATGTTGCATTGAACATAACCTTAGGTTCGTATCGCAAAATCGCGACTTTCATATAATCCGTCACTTAAACCACTAGTTGCATAAATTCCTAATATAACATAATAATATAAGTATATTTGTTTTATAGCCAACCTCATACTTGGACTTTCCAATATTTTTTTTTCTCGTTGTCTAAGTAATTTAGCCAAATAACTTGTAACAATTGTTCCCTTCCTACAAAGATCAATTGTTGGTTGGATAAGAGTTTTCCATGCTAACTTGCCATATTTTTTGTGGACTTCCCAATAACCTTTTAATTCACCTGGTACTGCAACTGCTAACCCACCTGCAAAGTAAAATGGTTATAGCGGAACAGACAGACAAAAAAAACTGCCTAAACAAAACGAAATTTTCTTTTAAAAAGTAACTTACAGAAAAACCCTTCTTTACAGTTTTATTATTTGTATTGATAGGTAAAACATTATGTTCATTTGTACTCTTTTACGTACAGATAGATAGTACACACCAAAAGTAAATAATTTTTAAATTTCGAATCGAAAATCACTTTTTGTTTCCGAAGTTTCCAAGTTATAGTTATTAGAGTTTGTAAGAAACAGCTAGCATAACTTTTAGTACAATTTTTGTAAAAGTTTAATTATCCTTGTATATACATTATTTTTGGATTCGGATCATTTTAAAATTATTAACAGCTCAGAGTAAAAAAAATTGAATTTTAGCATCATATTCATATTATTCAAACGTAAACTGAATTTAACTGAGATTGAACTACTTTATAAAAGTTAAATCGCTCAATTAATGAAAAAACAATCAACACGCATTATAGATGATGTAAAACAATCAAACATCAATGTAAAGTACATTTTCACTGTGTGGTTATAGGTCTCATTCAACCGGAACACGTTGTGGGCGACTTACTAACAGCCACAACACGTTTTGGATGATTTGAAACTGCTATGTAATTAGCCTAATTGATAGAGATAACACAATTAAAAAATGCTAATGTTCGATTAGCATAGTTATTTTCATAACATTATCAGAAATAATGAAATAATAAAACGAGATTAAAGTGAATAGAGAGCCCCCGCGCTAAATAACCATAAACATTAGCTTAACCGTCGAGGTGGGACGAAACATTATAATTAATCAAAGATCTGAGTGCTTATAAAAGGTGACACTGTCAAAAATGTGCTAGCTGACAAGCTCAGTGTAATTTTTGTTTTTGTTTCATATCATTGGGGACCAAAGGAAAGGACAATGAGATATTAGTTTACAGATTCGAACGTGATTTATCATATAGAGTTTAGATGTTCCAAGTTCTTCACTAACTTTTTTATATGCCGTTATAAAAAAATTAGTTCAAAATCTTATATAACCGAAGCTCCTGCAAGAACAATTTTATTTCATCATACCTGCCTAAAAACCCCGAAAAACTCGCAAGACAATGAAATTACAGACCACGGTCCCGTTACAAATTTATAGGGCTTGAGAATAGCCGAGAGTGTAGCGGCGCTGTTGTTTACATGGCGTTGCTATGGTTCCTCTATTACAAGTCCCCAGTTCCCGAGTTCTAGCCCGAGAGATGGTAAAAGTGTCAATTGAATTTTCAATTTATTATTAAAAAAAAAAAAAAAAAAATAATGAATTGAAAATATGAATTGGTGCTAGGCCCAAATAACCTTAGCTGTTGGTGGTCTTTAAAATACAATTACAAATTTATATGTATATTAGTATTGATAGCGTACCCCTTTGAGCCAACGATTGATTTCCCGCGTACATATCTTTGCTAGCTAGCCGAGGTGCTGTTTCTCGAGCATTAAGCGTTTCGACTGTTTTGTTTTCTTTAATATATATTGTCATCAGGAATCCTCCTCCCAAACCCATACTTTGTGAGCAAGCAATGCCTTCACAAAATAGGGCTGCAATAGCTGCATCAGCTGCACTGCCATTATTTTTTAATATGTCACTGTAAACAAGAAACATAGATATGTATGTTTTTTACCTTTTGGACCAAACATAATTGTAACAAAAGTATGAAATCAGGAACAAATTTCAGAAAACTGTAAAATGTTTTGAACACTCTATTTTAGAGCTCTTATCCTGCACATTTTAAATTTTTCCCCTAGTGCGAAGTTTGCATTTACTGCCATATTGGAAAGAGCGCGTAAATTTTTGTCCATACTAGTTATCTCCTTTTCTTATTGTAAAAAAATAAAAACACCTGATGGCTCCATGATAGAAGGCAAACTAACAACAGTTTCCGTATCAGGTTTGTTAATTTTCAAATAAAAACAAAAATAAGAATATTATAATATAATCTAAGTAATAAACTATAATTGAAAAGATTTTTTAATTTTGTAATTTTTTCTATTATGAAAAATCAGTTAATTTAGTTATATAATAAAATGATTTAAAATAAACTTGATACTTACAGATAGACGATGATGACATCAGCTATTGGGCATCTATATTCTAGATATTCTACAATATAAATCCCATAGCTGACGTAGTTTGATAAATTCTCTAATCTATCTATCGATAAGTATCAGAGTAATAATAAAACAATATAACAATATCTGATTTAAAGATTTTGCAAATATCAAATCATACGGATACAAGATGAAAACCCATATCAAAGTAGTATAAATTTATAAGTACTGCAGTTTCCCACAAATTCGTAGAGCCAGTTTAAGGTCGATTTATATTATCCGGTCAGACACGGCACGGGGACGTAGCGTTTCCGGCAAGACAAACATTTTACATGCATTTCAAATTTCAATTACGAATATTTGTACTTAGCGGATCACGTCCGTTCAGACACGTATCAATACTCGTATTTGAAATGCATGTAAAAATGTTTGTTCTGTCGGAATTTCGGAAACGCCTACGTTCCCGCGTCGTGTCTGACCGGATAATATAAATCGAGCTTAACTCCTTTAGACTGGATTACACTCTTTTTAACTACAACTGCAAAATAACATTTTTATTCCAAATGATGTCACCTATTTATTATTCCTTTTAATCAATTATGGCCCTTTCTTGTGTATATGTATGTTTTCGTATTTCAAACTCGTTAAAGGAGGGCTACCTGGCATTTTTCTGCCATCTGATAGCGCTGTTAGCAAGTAAATTTAATGGCTAAATCGCAGATTTGTATTTATTTAATTATTTATTCCTTCATAATGGATACATGATGAATGATAAAACACCAGACGTTAATCTCTAAACGTTTGACATACCTTACATGTCACTAGCGCCATCTGATGAATAAAAAACAGAAGCGTTAGACGTATACCTTACTTGCCACTAGCGTTATATGGTAACCCTCATTAATCTCAAATAAATTTTATCGTAAATACTTACACTCCAATTTTAGCACATTCTTTTCCATTTGTAACTACCGCAGCATTTTCAAAATATCGTTCAGTCGCTTTCGTTTTTGGAAAAGCGTACACACCTACAGCAGTACCGACGATGACTAATACAGCTAATAAAACAACAACGAGAAGTGTTGTCTTTATTCTAATTCTGTAAATATACAACAACATAATAATATATTACATAAAATTAAATCTGGAAATCCACCTACTATAGTGGCGTAGTTACCGTAGGGCAAAGCGGGACAGTGCCCCAGGGCCTCAAATCTCAGGGGGTCCTTGGTCAACCTTAAAGCTTCTTCTTTGAGAAAGAATTGAAGGGTTACGCATAGTAAATTTCAGCTTGGAAAAAAGCTACATTTATATTTTGATTTGGTTAGGGGCCCCAGTGCATATTTGCCCGGGGGCCTTTGGCCACTTAGCTGCGCTACTGCCACCTACATATTTTTAGTAAAAAGTAACTTAATAAAAATAATTGAGAAATATGTAGATTAAACCGACTTGAAAAAAGGATGCAGAAAGTCTCTAAAAAAAATTTTTTTTTTCGTTTTACAACATTCTCTATTTTAGTGATGAATTTATTTATGTCGACTTTATAATTAAATGTAGCGTTAGGGAAGGGGAAGGGCGAAGGCAATTATTGTAAAACGAAGAGAAAAATCATTTTGTCCTTTTCAGAGACATTCTGACACTTTTTTGAAGTCGACTCATTTTTTTTTATTTTTTAACGCCTCGAAAATTGAAATGGTGTAAAAGGCACTAAATAACAATGTGTTTGCGCCGCCATACTGGTGAGTGGTGGCAGTTATTATTATGGCAAAAATTATTTTTGAAAAATGTTTCTCCTCTGAGGTCAAGCTATATTTTTAACATATATGCGCAGACTAGATTAGATTGCATTGTAAATTACAAACGCTCGACAACGTGGATAGATTACAGAGATTTATATTATTATGTGAATCGTTTTGAAGGTAATATTATTATTAAAAAAAACTATTTCTTCTTCAAAACGTAAAAAAATACAAAAAGTATATAAGTAAGCAGTATTTCAGAATAATCGATTTCGTTCACAAACAATAAATATATCTAATTAATTGATTTCAAATAAAAATTTTATTGTAAATTCAAGGCTGCAGGTGTGGAGATCTATAAACGTCTGTTTTAAATGTATCCGGAGCTTAATAATAACATAATATAAGTATAATAATATTTTTTAACAATCAGAATATTATTAAAAGATATTATTAAGACATAAAAAGCCGCAAAGCCATGCAATATCTGTAAACTTTTATTTAATTATTACTTCTTTAATAGTGTTAGAAGTATTACCTACTAATATTCTTATTATAGATAATAATAAATTATTATTGACTCTAACGACCGGATCGTTAGACCGGATCTATAATCTACTATATCTATCAAAATAGTACTAATACGGTAATACCTATATTAAATATTTTTTTTATAAAATAATTCATTACCTGAACATTTTCACAATTTAAAACTCACAAGGTATGCATTCTTAAATTGTGCAAATTGAACTAGAACGTACCTCCACATATCTTAAACAAAAAAGGTGGGTAACGCATATTAATATTACGTTCACACTTGGCCTGGTGGGGATTAATAAAATAATATGTTGTGCAAATGTATGATAACTATACAGAATGTCTCGTTACAAAATTAATATTTTAATAGATATGTATGTTTTACACATAAATTATTTGTCGTACACAATTCACAGTTACAGGACATAAGCATTCTTAGTAAAAGCATGGAATTTCTTGGTAAAACTACATCTTTAAATTCTAATATTAAAAAATTTCTGGGGATTTTCAAGGATATTAATTTTTCTTGAAAAACTCATATAGATTTCCTTAAATAGGCATTAATGTATTTATTGTAAATTATAGACGCATCGACAACTTATTTGCGTCTTGATTACATTAAATAAGAATTCACTTAAAACTAAATGACATCACAAAACATCCCTGAGCGGAGGTGGGATTCGGACACACGACAATCTGATCCAGAGGCCGCGACGCTAACCACTGGACCACACTGTCCTCTAAAGGTAAGCTTGCTCGTCATGTCTAGTGTGTGTGTTTTAAAGACCACAAACAGCTAAGGTTATTTGAGCCTAGCACCAATTCATATTTTCAATTCATTATTTTTTTTTTTTAATAATAAATTTAAAATCCAATTGACACTTTTACCAGCTATCGGGCTAGAACCCGGGAACTGGGGACTTGTAATAGAGGAACCATAGCAACGTCATGTAAACAACAGCATTGCTACACTCTCGGCTATTCTCAAGCCCCCTCGTCATGTCTATATGATACGGATTCTCTCTATAGTGTAACTATCACGTTTCAATGTCTGGATTTATTTTTCATCTTGTGGGGAGCCTCATGTGATTACAGTGGTCAATTGACACGACAAGCGTTCGCGTTGTTTAAACTTAATTCTCGTATCTCGAACTTCAATAATTCTCGAACTTTATGCCAGCCTTATTTTAATAAAAAGTAGAACATTTTTTACTTTTTACTCTGTAGGTATATGTTTATGAAGTATCTGTGTTTGTAAAAATTCTAGCAAATTATTTTAAAACTAACATTTCGATCCACAATTGGATAATCTGGCAACTTGCATAAACCATTTACAATGTACCTATCGTAAAAATGTCAATTTCAATTTAGTGAACATTTATAACAAATTACCACGTGATTTAAAAACATATTCTGCTTCTGTCAATTTTTAAGACATTTAAAAAAATATCTTATTGTAATTTTATTTGTACTTTATAAAATAAATAAATATCTTATTGTAATTATTACAACAATAGTGGGAGAAAGAGGAGATTCCACTCGTGTGTTTTAGCGCACTCGCTACGCTCGTGCGGCAAAATCCACACTCGAGGAATCTCCTCTTTCTCCCACTAGTCGCACACAATATTTTGTTCAACTACCGCAAGAAATATGTCATTTCGTGGCTCTGCTGAGCGTGGGCGAAATAATGGGTGACAGCTGATTGATCTCGTAAACGTTCCCTGTAATGAGCGTGGGCGAAATGCTATTTCGCCCACTCTGCACGTCAACAATCAGGGAACTCATTATTTCGCCCACGCTCAGCAGGGCCACGAAATGATTTATTTCTTGCGGGTGTTGAACAAAGATATTTATTTATTTTATAAAGTTGTGAAATGAGTCAAATAAAACAATAAATTTTATTGTTTTATTTGACTTATTTCACAACTTTATAAAATAAATAAATATCATATAGGTATTCTTATCATACAATATGGCATTAATTTATTTTATAATTAGTTGCACCCGCAGGCTCGCTCGAAATGTCTAAGTAATCAGTGAAGTTAAAAGACACTAGATATTAACGTGTATTTAACATACAGAGAGAACATAATATTTTTCTGAAAATAAGTAACTAAATATTAAAACTTTTACATTCGTAAATCTCTTTACTGCCCCTCCCCTTCCAAATTTTTGCTATAGTGACTCAATGAATTGTTATCTCGTTTGTAAAAAACTAACGTTTAATTTAGGCAATAGAGAGTTATAGATAAACACATTTCCGCGAAAAATGTTACATCCGTGGCTTTACCATAATCGGGTAAACGTAAGTTATCAACTTTGTCAATTTATTGTCATCAAAATTTAAATAATTATTTTCCGCAAAATTCCCTTTTCAACTCGTCTTTCCTCTATTTTTCCTAATTCGCCTATAGACTATGATGAAACTAAACAATATACCGATTCATTATCTAAATAATAAAGATATATTAATTATTTTTATAACCAATATCAGCAGGCATGTTTTTAATTTTAATTTAAATTTTAATATTCTTGTATTTTTATGGTACTTTATCAAACTGTTTTTAATGATGTATGTGTTTATTATTGTACATTTATATGTTTTTTAGAACAAGATGAAAACGGCTACGGTACTCCGTGCGCAAGATCACAATACGGTTGAGACGATGATGAATCCAAAGTTTTGTGTGATTGCAGATGCAAAATTTTAAGGATTCTTTCTTTCAGCATAATAATTTATATGATTATCTTACAAACTATTTTCAAAAATGAGGGGTCGAAATAATATTGCATCATATACCTTGTAAATGCAGCTTTATTTTAGAAAAATAATAGATTTATTTAGCTCCTGGATTTGTGTAATGAATTTAAAAAATCGTTACTTTTTAACGAAATTTCGACTTACATGTACAGTTTCTCAGTTTGTTTTGTCCGCTTAATTAAAAAATGAATGGACCGATTGTTAACTTCCCATTGGAAGTTATTGTAATGAGTCCGAAAATCGAAATCAAAATGTATAACAAATTTTTATGTTTCAAGGTCACTACACTATTTTTACACTATTTTTAGAAAGATGTCTGTGTGTGTGTACGTATGTATGTGTCCATTTCTTTCCAAGACAAAATCTCGAGAATGAAAAGTGATATCGACTACGTTAGGGTGCCAATCGACGCGTATTAACGTAAATATGATCTGAAAGAATTTTTTTCAAAATCGTTTTTTTATTTTTAATTATTGTTAAAAATAAATAATAATTATGTTTTAATGATTAAAATGATTACTTTTCTGTGTAATATCTAAATATCTAATTTAATTATTATTATTAAATATTTATCAAACTGGGAAGTTTGTCGTGTGGACCTCAAAGGTCGCACTTTAGTCCTAATAAACAACCCACCTCACGGCTTGTTATCAGAATTTTATTATAGTGTTTTTATACAAATAATGCTGCTATAAGGGAAACAGTAGCCAAGAAAAGGACACTAGGCGAGTGAAGGCGCGGATAACGTCCAGTCTTAACATGAGTTACATAATATTACGTTGATCGGTCTACCTGAAACACTCTGTATAGATGCGTAGTCCGTGAACGCTTTTATTATTTAATCCAGCTCTCATAAAATAGAATAGTCTAATAAAACAAAGAACTAATATTATTGATAAGATCATTATATTTTATTGTTTTATTTTTTTTTAAAATAGTGAAAAATTATCATTACGTTATAATATAACAAAATATTTTATATCAGTTTGAAGTAAAAAAAACCAATCGAATTTCTCTTATCCACTATTATTAGTAAATTATTATGCATTAACAATGAGTACTAAGTGCATTATATTAATTTATCTGTTCGATTGATTTATCTTTACAGCCTACAGGTGTACACTGTTATTAAAATTACTATTTAAACGTGTTTTTTAATGTATTAGCTACAGACAAACAAAAAAAAAGATAAAAAAATTTCAACATTTTTATTCTGTTCCGATCTTTAAACGTAACAACACGGAAACTATTTTTGTCTATTTTTCAAAAAAAAAGGTATTGCAATTTATAAAAAACTCGGGGCGCAGTGCTAAAACCCTGCCGACAATATAGTGTATTTGCTAATACAGGCCTTGTGGCTTTAATACGTGAACTTAAGTTTGTTTTTGGACAAAATAAAAAACTTAACCCCTTAATACATCCCTTAAAATAATTAAATTTTTCTAAATTTCAATATTATACATGGATTTTATCAGCACAACATCTGCACCAAATTAAATACACCCTTCCATAAGTAAATCCGTATCAACAAACTAGTGTTTTCATAAAATTTGAAAGTCCGGTCCTGTCGTGCCGATTTTGTTAAAATTTTAGCAACACATTTTAATCTCTACTAAAGGGTTAAATTCCAATTTTGAAACAATTCTGAGATTTTTTTCGGTATTTTTGGGCTCAAAAACTTTTTTCAACCCCTAAAAACTACCCTTAAAATGGTCCGATTGGACCCATTTTAAATAGGTTCCGTGCGGTGATGGATTCCAACGTGTCTACCAAATTTCGTTCAAATCAATTAAGTCTTTCGAGAGTTATGCCGCGAACACACACACACACACACACACACACACACACACACACACACACACACACACACACACACACACACACATATATATATATATACATATATATATATATAAACATTTCTAAAAATGGTGCCAAATTGTTCAGGAGGCTATGAAACGTCGAGAAATTTTTGTCCGACCCCTAGGTCCCGCCATCCGACCAACGCCAATAGTGTATGTGCCATATGGCAAATACACTAATAACTAATTATTTCGCTCATTCTCTCGAGTTTATAATTAATTTAAACGTTACTCACTTGCCTCGCTTGTTCACCCGAATTTATAATTAGTGCCCAAGACATAAAATTATTATTATTGGGAATATTATATTTCACATCGATTTTGACATAAACTTGATTTCAATCTTATTTGGAATTAATTCGATTTGCACCCGTGCAAAGCCGGGCCGGACAGTTATTATAGACCTAAACCTTCCTCAAGAAATAAACTATTGAATCGTAAAAAACACAGTCAAATCCGTTAAGTAGTTCTTGAGATTAGCAGCTACAGACAGACAGGCACCTATCAAGACTTCCTTTTATACTAATGTAATACCGTATAGATATAATAATTATTATCTTTAACTTGTTAGTGTATTTGCCATATATGGCACATACACTATTGGCGTCGGTCGGATGGCGGGACTTAGGGGTCGGACCAAAATTTCTTGACGTTTCATACCCTCCTGAACAATTTTCTACCATTTTTGAAAATGTTTATGTATATATGTACTTAATCGATTTAAACGAAATTTGGTACACACATTGGAACCCATCACCGCACGAATTCTATTTAAAATTGGCTCGATCGGACTATTTTAAGGGTAGTTTTTAGAGGTTGAAAAAAGTTTTTGAGCCCAAAAAAACCGAAAAAATCTCAGAATTGTTTCAAAATTGGAATTGAACCCTTTCGTAGAGATTAAAATGTGTTGCTAAAATTTTAACAAAATTGGTACGACAGAATCGGACTTACAAATTTTATGAAAACACGAGTTTGCGGATAGTGATTTATTTGTTGACGGGTGTATTTAATTTGATACAGAGGTTACATTGATAATAATATTGTAATTTGTAATTAAGGAAAAAAATATTATTTTAAAAGATGGGAAGGGTTTGGCACTGCGACCCGAGTTTTTTTTTTTTATTTACCCTGATCAGTATCTAGAAATTTGAACTTTTTGTTACCCACCAGCGGTTCTTGCTTTTAAAGTTGTACTTTTTTATCGTATGACGTAAGTGGTAAAACCGTACTTAGAACTTGTTAATGTTGAATACCTACTATAATCTGGTATATCCATTGATTTTTAATTAATGATCCATTTATTGTACGTGGTAACGTGTCACTTCTTACCTGTTTCATGTTTGTATATTGTATTTATAAGCTTCTTATTGTGACGAATTCATTGCATTGTTTAGATTTTAGACAATAATTTAAGATTAATAATAAAACTAACAGGCGATTGTAAAAGAAATTAGTAATGATTGAAAAATTTGCTAGCAAAATAACGCAGGAAAGAAATAGTGCCAGCAGGGAATTTGATAAAGAAATATGTTATGTAGGTATCTTAATTCTTAGCTAAACCTAAATATGAAATAAATTCTATAGAATTATCGCTAGGCTGGTAGAACATGATTGAATAAAAATTAATAAACAAACACTTGAAAAATTCTCTCTTGGTTTTTAGTACTCTTTGATTGCAAAATCATCAAGTTTACATTTATTTTCCTAATCTTTTTTTACATTCAACAGTTAAGTATTTGATTTTTAAGATTTTTTTTATCCATTGTTTAAAACAATAAACTTCAATTAAATTCGAGATATCATCATAATATCTCACTCTGTCTCTTGCAATCCTGTATGCGAATTGCTAATTATATCAGCTCCGAGTACCTACCTATAAGTATTACCTAAACCGTATACCATATACACAAATGCACGTAGCCCGTAGAGTTTATAATATGAAAAAGTTGATAAAAATTTAAACAATTAAATTTGGTTGAGTCTTATTTTATGCATTGTTGTTTTATCATCAAAACGTCATCATTATATTAGATAATTAGGACATAGGTAGTAACTAGTAAGGTAGGTACTAATAATAATTCGTAGCATATTTTAATTCTAATTATTTATAACAAATTATAATATTATTGAAAACACTATTGACCTATCGGAAGCCATCAACTGAAATCTGAAATTCAGATTTCAAAATGAAAATTCAGATTCTCAATTTCCATTTTGATACTGCTTCTGCCGTTGTCCGGTCTTTCATGAAACTAAACTCTTCAAACTAATAGTATAGATTTTAACCTTACAGATTTTTTACACTCTAGTTCGACTTTTGTCTAAGAGATCGAGCAACAAAACATGCCATATGCGCGCGCGTCAAATACAGTCCCAGTAAACATGGCGAATTAAGTGTGGTGTATTTAAACATGTTGACACAAACACAGGATATTTTCTCTGAATACGCAGTGTTTTATACAGTGTAGAATGTCAGAAACAAAACGTGTAACACTAACGCCTATAAGTGCATCTAAAAAAGATCAGAAAAAGGTGAAAGAAGTGTCAAAATCTTTTCGTTTTAAGTTAACCCTGTCGGAATCAAATGACTGCACATATCCTGAGTTCAACTATAGAGAACTACTCAATTCAGCAGAGGTAAGTTATAACAGAAAATGGTTACTATTTGGCAAGTGCAAATTCCAGCGATTTATTTCAATATTAATCTTTCATATCTATATGGTTTTGTTGATTCCTGAGCCTTTGTTCAATGAGAAATCAGGTCTAATTTGAGAGGTTACATACAATTCCCATTAAATTTACTGTTCTCAAAATTGTCTCTTCTGTCATATGGAGGACAGTATTCGCTGTAATTATGTATTAGAAGGTTTCGAGAAAGTAGTCGCCATGTTTGTAGTAAATTATAAAAAATTCAGGCATCAAATGTCAAATATATTTGCATATGCAACTGCACGCACTAATATGTGGCATTCTTTCTCCAGGATTAACTTTGGGAACATTGACAGCTTACCCAGAAAGATTAATATGTTCATAAATATCTTTAACTACATTTTTATGCATTTATATACCTAAATCGATTAGTTTTACGTCTCATATCGAGAGTGGGGTGGAGTCTCGACACCTGTAAAATTGCATCGTCCCACTTGCAGTATTGTGCCGATTTATGCTGACAGTTTTATTTTTTTTAATTTTTATGCAAGCAGAACTATTTCAGTCAATATATATAACAATTTAAATTGAATATCGATATTTTTTTTGTCTTGTAGGGATACACATATTGTTACGTTGAACACTTTCGTAAATGCTTTTGTATGTTTTCTTGTTTGTATCACTTATGACGTTGTTTTAATTTAAAAGTTGTTTTGAAATATAATATATCAATTATCATCAATATTGAATTAGTAGAATGTACTATTTCAAGCCATTGACAATATTTATATGCCTAGCGTTATCAAATATTACGTGGCTTTTTACCTGTGTTTGTCTGACGTCCCTCCTTTCTGTATAGCATTCTGGACACTGAAAATACCCAGCTACATTTATTTCCAATCTTTTTTTATATTTTATTAAAATTAATCATATTCCAAATTTAGTTAATTAAATGTTGTTTTATTAATATCATATTTTTATACTCGTATTTTTATATCATATTTCATGTAAAATCTTGATGGACATACACCTACGCAAACTTTATTCTGTTGCAAAGGTTTTATCTGAGAATGTCACAATCAATTTTATAATTGATTAGATTCAACTTTTATTCTGTAATTATGTTAATTTATGAGATGTTAAAAATGTCACAAATTATTCAAAATTTAGAATGCCTTTAAATTCCGATATTCTTGTTCAAAAAAGATACATACTGCAAATCGATAGTTTGAACATTTTTAATTCGTTTTTTATTAGGTAAGTAATTGATATATTTACCTATAAATTATTAATAGCATGAATAAATTTTAACGCGCCGCGCCAGTTCATTTTTTTTTTCTTTTATTTTTACTCAAATAAGATTACTATATTAATGGTCTTCAAGTGACGCATGTATGAATTTATTATTTAAAAATTAAAAGATATTAAAAATTAACAAAAAGGGGAACGTTAACCTTTTGAGAGAGAAAACAAAGTGTGGAGTGTAGACGGTTGCACGTGGAAAGGTAGGTCCGGGATTGAGAGCAGCCGCGCGCTACGCGGCCTTCGCCTCATCACGGCGCATCTACAGTGACCGAGCGCTACTATGGA
Organism: Mongoloraphidia duomilia; assembly: GCA_039654895.1. NCBI lineage: Eukaryota > Metazoa > Arthropoda > Insecta > Raphidioptera > Raphidiidae > Mongoloraphidia > Mongoloraphidia duomilia. The sequence continues at coordinate 41,027,369 of CM077524.1, read as the reverse complement.
CCATATTATGCTACGCGCGCGGCTGACGACTCCGCCCCACCGGGCCCCGTCTAGCGCCATTTTTGTTTACTCGCGCGATCGGAACACGCCTGCGTGCCACTAACCATGAATAGCGTTCCAATAAATGAATAATTGTGTATATACAATGCCGCAACGTTAAAATTGTGTAACCATACTCGATAAGCTTGTGCTTACACTATGCTTCTTAACGTGTACTATTTTATACTAGTACGTTTAGGTATTTATACTATTGTACTTGGGATACCTATAGTCAATACACGATACAAATCTCTGTTAATAACCTTACTACATATAAAAACGGTATGATAAAATGTATCTATTTATCATTTGCAAACAAAATTTAGTTTTTATTATAAATGTAAACAACACATATGTAAATAGTACGAACTAGGAATGAAATTTAAATAAATTAATTTCTTAAAAATTAGTAAATATAGAAATTAGAATTATTATGAAATTTAGATATATTGTGCTTATTTTATAAGTTTCCAATATAGGTAGGTACCTAATGCTAATATGTATTTAGGTCTTCGGATTTTGTTTTTGTGGGTACCTAGTACCTACTATTCTAATGGCTAATAATGTGTAGGTAATTTAAATAATATTATTTTTCATCTGTAAATACATAATATGTGCTTTTTATAAAAATAATTTTATATCTACCAGTCAATATTCTAGAAATACAAAACGGATCCTAAATAATTATGAACGAATTATTATCTATCTTAATTCATAATTAAAAATAAAATAGGGAACTTTGCAAGTGAGGAAAATGTTTTTTCGTAAAATATCTTGCTTGCGGGGCGTTAATTGAAAAACTCGTTGGATGTTGCCTTGAATGCAAGATTGTCTACACATTGTCTATTGATATGGCACATTCACTTTCACTATAATTGGCGTCGCGTCGGTCGGATGGCGGGACCTAGGGGTCGGACACTACTAGCGTACCTATATCATGATATTTATTTTCGAATTCACAAAAGATTCACATGAGTGAGGAAGATAGACTATGGTTGTGGCCCATCTGTACGGTACTTTTTAACCGCTAGGGGCCTAGGGCACGTCCAAGTACTGTAAGTTAATGGATCGGACCATAAAATCTAGACGTTTCAACTTTAAAACCATTTACTAAAGCATCACCGCACGACAAGGTGTATTTTTTTGCCCGAAAACAAAAAAAAAATTCGAAATTGTTTCAAAATCTAAATTTTACCTATTAGGTAGTAAACATTTAATGTACCTCTACAATTTTGTCAAAATACCTCCTGCACTTTTCATCTCAAATCCTTTTCCTTCGTGTAAAAAAGACTATGGCTCTCCCGACGCTATTTTTAAAACTAAAGGCGTTAGGTAAACGCCAAATGAAAGACCAAAAATCATACTACAGATCATTCAGGTAAAAAATTGAATTCTTTTCCTGGAAAAACTTCCAACTTAAAAAATTACATAATCTTCACACGTATACAGGCTAAACTTTTTTCAAAAAATTCGCCTGAGGAATCTGTAGTCTGATTCTTTGTCTTCCATTTACTGTACGTCCGAGCTTCAAAAATAAGATCCGGACGTCTATAACGTCTAACCTCCATTTCTGAAAAATCTAATTCTAACGCACTGTTTGCTGTCTCTTGGATGACTGTTTCACTGACTGTCTATATATTTGATGTCTTTGTATCTTTCACTGACTGTACATTTTTAAATTTCTCATCTTTTAACGGTCCTTTCTGTCAAAACTTACCGATGTTTTTAATTCTTCTGATAGCATTACCTACTCAAAATTGAAATTTTTAATTTTTTTCAAAAAAAAAAATCGGTTTCAATCTATGTTTGATATCATGTTACATTCAGTTTATAATAATAATTATAAACATAATTTAACAATTAATGACGCTACGCAGTCTGATGATATAAAGTTTTAATCTCAAAAAGCTCCTACTGGTCTATAGATTAACCTTTATGACGTCATATAGTATTATGAACAATGACCAATAGGCAATAAGGCTTCAATTCGACTATCAATATTTTAATCCCGATATTTTCAGGATTAGAGATATTATGCCGATTTCGGAATAGACATTAAATCGAATCGGGATTTTCTATGAAAGAGATATGTTTGTATTGAAATTGAGCGTTTTTTAACTGACCATTATTTATTGAATAAATATTATTAGTTATTAAAATAGGAACATAAGTACTAAAGTTATTCTTTTATTCTTTGGAACTAGAAACAAATTTTAAATTATAGAGCGGTAAATTCAAATACGTTTAACCGATTACTATAGGTATTTACGAAACTGGGTCCCGGTGTGAACATTTAGTATTTACATGCATGTAATCCCGAAGCACGCTTAAAATCAATTGGAATCCCACGATTTCGGGATTGGAAGGCCTACTGTAACGAAAAGCCGTATCGTCATTATATTTTGTGTTAAAAACAATCTACTTTTATAGAACTGATTTTTATAGTTTAAGTTAAACAACTAACCTTTTTCATGTTGACCATATATCTCATATTGGTGTATATCCGAAGATTGCAGGTTCGTGTCCTGTCACGGTCGCCAATTGTAACGGTTCTGTCCTTTAGGCTGTCTCAAAAGGTACTGTTTGGGTCCTTGAGCAAATTTATTACTGTCCACAGGCATTAAACGAACTACCGTCTGTCTCTTAAGATTACAGACAATAAGTTACGCGGTGGGAGTTTTTTAGAGCCAGTAATAAATTTGCTCAAGGACCCAAACAGTACCTTTTGAGACGGCCTAAAGAACAGAACCGTTACACTACATGCCAACGATCCCAAGTTCTAATAATTATGTTTAAGAAATTTCTGAATTTTCGCTTATTTCTAAGAGTAAAAGTTAATATAAAATATCTTGTACCGATTTTAAGAGCATACCTGTGGTGACATTGTAATTAATATTACGTTATAAAAAGTTGCACACACATGTCAAATGTGAATAAGAATGTTTCAGAAATACTTAGTATTTTGGAGTTTTTCTAGTAAAAAGCTAGCAGTCCTGACCTTGGGCTTCACAATAACGTTTTTTATACCTACTGATGTGAAGCAAATTTGAAACTTAGCACTTCGCGCAAGAATTATTATTTCTATTTTTGAAAGTTTCAGGAGAAAATCGTTTGCAATGGTGATTCATTTCCCGATGACGATGATGAGGATGTTAAAAGAATCGCACGTGAAATGGAAGCAAAATATGTAAGTTTTTTATAACATAAAATTTGATGGTTGCTGTACCTATTGAATAATATTTTGTCTGTGGTAGACTGCATGTTTATGATGAAGGTAGGAGGCAAGACAAATCTCGCTGCATTTAGATCTACAAAGGGCCGATTGTACTGCCCCAATTGACCCAACTGTATACAGTCGACTCTCGTTAAATCGAAACTCGAGGGACTCTTAAAATATTACGAATTATCGAGTGTTTGAAATATCAAATGGTTCGAGGATCTTGCTTCAACAAACAAACGTTGATACAAGTTTGAACTTGTCGCAAAATGTATGTATGTACTTACAATTTTTCCGCCTCTTTCTCTCTGCAACTTTGAATTGTCGAGTGTTGGACGCCGATGAGTTTGAATTAACGCGTCGTTTTGTTATATAGCAATGATTTTTTCGTACGAATTACCAAGTGCATAAAAATGTATTGATTTAGTTCGAAATATAAAGAGATTTTGTAGGGAACTCGTGATAACTTTGAATTATAGAGAGGTTCGAATTATCGCAGGTTTGAATTAACAAGAGTCGACTGTACCTAGCTTAGCTCCTTGAACAGTAGGGTAAGAGCTTATGTAAGTCGTTTGGTGTCTGAGTATGCGGGCCCATAAAGCAGGACACTCACAAAAGTTGGGTAGAAAAATGCATCCGCGGTAGACTGTAAATAAATAAGAAATATGTCATTTGTCTTCATTTTTGTTTTGAATTAGGGTCATGGTCCACCAAAAAAGAAAAAGAAAAGATTCAATAGTTACGATTATGCGGATGTTGGTGCTGGCTACGATGAATCAGATTCATTTATCGACAATACAGACGCTGTAAGTTTTTTTTATATTAATAACTAGTTTTTTATATTATTTTTAATGATCAATAATGATTCTCGTAAAGCTATAATTTGATAAACTGAAAAAATTTACATGTGGTTCTCCGTCATAAAATATACTGTAATGACAATAATATATTTCATTCGACATAGATGTGAGCCTAAAAAATCTAAATTGCCTAGTTACTTCTCTAATTTATAGCTAATAATTATCAATAATCGCCCGTATTACAGTTTAAAATAAATAGTTGTATAGATGTAGCGGACAAGTTTATCCATTTCTATAAAAAACTTCCTTAAATTATAAATTTTTTTAGTTACCAATTATTATCGGTGTCGATTAATTATTATTGATAATTTTCTTATAATATAATAATACTGTCTTAAAAATATATCCGATGAAAATTGAAAACTCCCAAATATAAATGAATAATTATAATTATTCGCTAAATGTTTTTTAATTTTATTTAGTACGATGAAGTGGTACCCCCAGAGATGAGTACGTTGTATGGTGGTTTTTACATTAATTGTGGTCGACTAGAATTTAAACAACAAGAGTTATCAGAAACAGAAGAACCCGACGAATCCGTACGCTCTACAGGCAAAAATCGAAAGGTGAGCAACAATTTTTATTGATTATTAAATTTTATAAAAAAAGAACTTAATACATATTATTTAGGAGTTCACGTGATTATTAATTTAAAATCTGTGAAAAATGCTGATTTGAAAGAGTAATGGCACGGGTCTGTTATACCCTTGGATAGTAATGTTCCTAACCTCATTTTTTACGGTAACATTATGGGATACAATGCTTTTGATACAGATTTAAAAACTACTGTATGTAATAATGTGTTTATATAGTACCTACATGCTAGAAGTGTTAGGTTGGGAAAGCTTACTGTCCAGATTTCAATGAGATTAGTATCTAAGAGTTCAACTGAAGGTAATTTTTTCAACCAAAGTCGAAGCTGAACTTAGTTTTTTTCGTCTTTGGCTGAAACTGAAGGAACTGTAAAAGAAACAACACGTTTAGTTCAAGATAAAGTATTTTTTAACAATTCACATTTTATTTTATTTGCCAAAAACAGAAAGATATTTTTTGTGAGCTAAGTAGGTACTTCAAAATAATACTTAAGTAAACTAAAAGGACACACAACAACATGTCTGATGTCGGCCGCGCTTAGTAGACATTCAACGAACATTCGGCTTCGATTTGTTTGTGGCCAAAGTTGATTATTTTACCCAAGGTACAATTCTTGGCTGACGCCGAAGCCAATTATTCGATCAAACTCTATTAATAATGCTTCAGTGTAAAGAAATAAAGCTTAAACATACTATCAGTATTTTTTATATGCTTCATAACTTTTTATTTTATAGCGAATATTGGAATCTGATTCGGATGAAGATAGTGATGGAGATAATAAAGGAAAATGTATACAATCAGATAAAAAGCCTCGATTAGATTCTGATGTTGAAAAATCAAAGAAAAAACAGGAAGATCTCACTGCCCTACTATCAAAAAAGAAAAAAACATTAACTGTGAAAGATTTGTTAAGGGAAAAGAGAATCGATTGTATAAATACCAACGGTGAAGAAGTAAAAGGTGGGAAATAGTTTTTGTAATGATAAACCGTTGCATAAGCTTGTTAAATTTATAATAAACCCTAAATTCAGAGTTAAATATTTCCTGGTGGAAGTACTACCTACTTAAAAGGAGAAACCAGACCTGAAGAGTCTCCGATTGCGATCAGTCTTTTTTTTTGTGAGACAACTCCTAATCTTTGGGTAATTCATAGTGCGAATGTTTTTGTTTTAGTTCCCACGAATCACACTTCAGTGAACGATGTTATTGAATCAGTTATAAATGCAAATAGTGCTGTACAAAATATAGATGATTCGAGTAAAGAAAGTGGAACCACAACAACAACCATAACTTCTATAGAAACAATATCTAGTTCAGATGAAAAGGAAGAGAAGAAAGATAACAAAAAAGATGTTGTTTCCGTTACTCTTAATAATAGTGATATTCCTAAACTGCCAGAAAAATTATCCGATGAACTTAAAAATTTGTTGGAAACTATTAAAAAATCTGTCTCCAGCTCCGAAGGAAAGAAAAAGTTCCTTTCAGATTCCGTTAACAGTTCGTTAATAAAGTATGTATATGGTTTTACCTATAGATAAACAATGTTTTGAGTTTCTGTGGACAGTAATTAATTGGTATATGATAAAATCAATCGATTTAAAACCCTAACGAGTTTAGTAAGTTGTTAAAACTTATAAAATGTTAACTCTCGCATGTATAATGATTCGACTGTTTAATAGCTGTACTATGCTTTGCAGTTTATTTAAATAGTCGACTCTCGCATGTAGTGTGTTTTCAACGTGAAATTGCTATATATAAGAAGAGATCGGTTTCCACTCTCGGGCACTGTGGAGAAATCGGTAACTCACCTAGCCGGAAACTGGGGGTTTCGGGTTCAAGTCCCGACAGTGGTCATTTGATTTTTTCTTAGATATAGCTCAAAAATCATGGCAGCCTAGCTGTCTGAGATATTTATTATTTTCACCTCTAATTGTTATGTGAATAATATGGTGTGGATATAAGGGGTTTTAAATCGATTGATTTTATCATATACCAATTATGTATATGGTCATCGACTTTCAGGTTATACCTAATACTAATTAGTCATTGGAGAATTTGAAATATACGAGTTGTCAAACAATGAATAATGTCAAAATGACTGGATTATGTAGTAAATATTTCGTATATCAGTTGAATGATCGTTGGATTGTTCAGACAGGATCTCTTCGACTGTAACGCGTATTTGTGTATCATGAATTTGTTCATACACAGTTGATTGAATGTTATTATACATGACGTGTATTACTTATGTAACTATACTGTACATGTTTTGAGTACCTACTCTATCCTAACTCTTATTGTTCTCAAAATTTTCAAAAGCCTGCTATTTTTATTGCGCGAATTTCTGTAACTCGGTAATTTTTAGAAACACGTGGCGTTATAGCATAAACGATCATTAATAATAATTATCTTTATTAGTATTAAAGAGCACTAAACGGCGAGGTTCAGCTACTAGCTATTATTGATGTGAAACATCTTATGTCGGGCTGTGAACAGCCGCGTGAAGCGAAATATGCAACGAAATGTTCTCCTTCGCTGCTGTTCTCCCCACCACTGCGGCATTGGCTAGCTGTGCACACACACACGGTGTTACAGAGCTGTATATACGTCAGCATATCAATTAGTTGTGCGTAAAGCTATAAAAATGTTTCACATCTGCCAGGCGTCCCGCGACGGCTCATTATATATTATACGAAGCTTTAATGAAAGTTACCAGGTTTTTTTTCTATCATCTGATAGCGCCACTGGCTAGTGAGGTATAAAGTTACTAGATTTAGTAACTTTAGTAAAATATAAGTCACTTATGACATTTCAATGTCAGTACTGTTTATATTTTCCACTACCTGATGGCGCCACAAGCAAGTAAATTATCGGTCATTCAAATATTTAACGGCTAAATCGCAATTTTGTATTTTTTTTTATTTATTCCTTAATAATGGACAAATGAAGAATGACTAAATACAAACCGTTAATCTCTAAACCTTAAGCATACCTTGCTTTCTACTAGCGCCATCTAACGAATAAAAAATGTAAGCATTTGACGCATACCTCACTTCTCACTAGCGCTATCTGATGAAAAAAAAATACGGGAGCCCTCATTGCAAGAATTAATTGAATATGCCTATCTGTAAACTGTTACAATACTGAAATAAATAACGTCATTATTTTATTTTTTAGATTACATAACCAATGTCGAGTGTTAGGAAATAACATTCGAAATCAGGTATATGCCCATCTTGCTACATTTGTAAATTGTAAGAAAGAAACTTTAATTAGACGAACAAAAAAATTGTTATTGGAAGAAGACCAATCAAAACTTAAATCATCACTAAAAAGGTAAATTGATTTGTTATTGTAAAAGAGGTGATTAATTTATTTGTGTTTGTCACTTATAATGTTTTTTTAATTTCCTATTTCAGACTGAAAGACTGTATCAATATGGTGATGCCTGTACTATTAGAAAATTACGTTCAAGAATGCCAGCGGGTCAATGAGAAAAGGTTAGAAAATTAGAAATAAATATTGTAATACTTATTGAGTTTTTCAGACAGTTTTAGAAAATTAGAAACATAATGGATTCAGGGACAGATAGAGTGGGGTGGCGCCAGTGGCGATCGCCACCCCCGAAATCGTGGATATATTTTTTTTAATTAGACACGGGAATAGAAGAAGTTTTTACTTGGAACAAAAAAGCTAGTTCAGGTTAATATTATAACAAGATTCGCGGAGACATGTAATCGTAGTTCAGATTTTGTATTGTAGTGTAATCTATCATCTTGGAAATTAAAATTTATCATATTATTCAGAAAGTCTGTTCCGTAGTTCATTAAAATTATGTATTATTATTATTGTTATGATTAATATAATTATACCCCAGAACGCCACCCCCAAACAGAGCGCCTGGATCTGCTCCTGAATGGACTATATTTTTGTGAAACAATGGTAAGCACTGAATACTGACAATGTTTTAATTTTGTTCATTTTATAGATTAGCTCAAGATACAAAAGAAATGGTTAATGGTGAAAAACCGAAATCAATGCGCTTTCCAAAACGACGCTTCCAATGGACTGAAGATTCTAGACAAATATTAGGAGAAATTATAGTAATACGCCGAAAAATGGATCACACGCGCAAAGAGAAATTTGAAACATGCCTGGAAGAGTTTTATAAAAAAGAAATAGTACAGTTATGGCCTGAAGGCTGGATTAGCGTAAATAGTTTAATGCGTGAGACTCAGCCTTTCCTTGAAACATTGTAAGTATAATAGCTATTACTAATTGAATAAGTTTTATTTTCAAGACAATACTTAATGACATTTAAATTTCAGTGAAAAGAAAATTAACAATGAAAATAAAAAATGTACGTCTTCTACTGACACGCCCGTATTGAAAAGTAATTCAACTGCAACTAATTCAACTACAACTAATTCACTTAATGATAAGAAGAGTGATGTCGCTGTCAGTGTTACAAATAAAATGGTAGAAAATGTTTCGGTACCATCCCAAACAAAAGTTTCCAGTAAAAATTCTGTTAAATCAGAAAGCAGTTCAAATCCTGCTAAAATTGAAAATAGTTCTACTATTAAAATCGATGATCCTGTTAAAGAAGATTGTTCTCTTAAAATGGAAAATGGATCGTCTGTCAAAATCGATGATTCAGTATCAATTATTAAAAAAATAAACAATTCAAATTCAAGTTTAACTATAGAAGCTATACCTTTGAGTATACATAAAACTGACACATTAGATTCAAAAGAGAAATCAAATAAAAATGAAAATAAATTAGATGCAGACAGTATAAAAATTCCGTCTTGTTCAACAATTACCGTGATGAAGGGCAATTCAAAAGGCAATTCAAGAAACAATTCGCCTATTCCAAATGCTCCAATAGATTTAAATATCAAATCTCAAAATAATAAAATATCTGTTAGAAATATTTCTGATCTTTCAGATTTATCAAAAATAGTTGAAAAATCTGTTAATAATGAGAAAAAAAATCAACAAACTAATGACAGTGACATTGAAATAATTGAAATAAAAGACGATGTATTAACTGCATTGAAAGAGAAAAAAAACAATAAAATTGATGTAACTGAAAGTGATAAACTGGATAAAGTACGCACTAAACATAAAAAGAAACATAAGCCACCGGGTGCTAAGTTAGACGTTGAGGAGTTAGTTCATGATATGTTTTCTCAGATAATTACAAAACAGTTAGGTAATTCTGGTTATGCACAAAAAAACAATCCCGATGAAGTTCAAAAATCGGGTAAACCCGAAAATGACGTGGAGCAGGTTATGAAGGATTTGCAAGAATTACACGAATTATCTGGTTCATCGAGAGAAAAGGACGGGGAAAAGACAAGTCAACCAACAAGCTCACCGGTGTCTGTGATAGCTGTTAATTCTACTAAATATTCAACTGTTAAGTGTAAATCAGAAATAGCTGGGTTCCAGGATGCATTTCAAAAACATTTACTTCAAGAGGTAAAAGACTGTAATAATACTAAAGTTTCAACTAATAAATCCAACTCAACTTCTTCTAGTTCAACTACACAACAAAAGGTTAAATTTGCTAATAACAGGTAATTTTTATTACTGAACCGATAGATTAAAATGAATTTTATCATTTTTCTCTTATGACTAAAAGAAATCAAACAGCATTGTTAAAATTACTACGAAATGCTGAAACTTCGTTAAATAGTCATTAAACATTTTTAATATTCTGTACAGTACTGGTTAGCAGTTAATAGAACGAATACTAATATTGTACAGACAGAATACTTTTTTTTTTGCATTTTTCATAATACATGCTATGAGGAGAGAATAACAATTGAATATATTTTGTTCGTAGTAAAGAAATCTTTCCATTCCTTGGAAATTTGACCACACTGCCTGTATCTACCTCGCAAAGATTTCCACAGGTCAGGTATAAACCATATAAAAATAGAGAAAAGAATTAAAAGTAGGTTTAAGTTAATAACTCACAGTTCAGTGGCTTTTAGGCATTTATTTATCTATATATATAAAAGTCAATGTGTGTGGGTGTGTGTTATTTTTGTACTCCTGAACTATTCAACCGATTGCGATGAAACTTGGGTGATTGTAAGTACAATTATTATTAATAAAATTCGAGCGATTGAGCGTAGCGAGTGAGAAATGTATTAATAATATTCAAGCGAACGAGCGAAGCGAGTGAGTAGTATATTAATAAAATTCGAGCGAACAAGCGTAACGAGTGAGAAATGTATTAATAATATTCAAGCGAAGCGAGTGAGTAATGTATTAATAAAATCAGCCCGGCTAATAAAATATAAATTCTTAGCACCTGTGACCTGGGAAATTCCCAGCCCTCGGGCGAAGCCGGGACGGGTGCGCTAGTATACAATAAAATCTGTTAAAAATAGCTACTTTCTGTAACTTAGACATCTGCGTAAGTTATCCACCTATCTAAAACTTGGTCACGTTTTGGTGGAACTGTAGATGGTCATCATATCCAGATTTACTATGCTAGTCTTTACCTGCGACTTCGATCACGTTAATGTCAGTTAAAGTATTATACTAGTAAGTTTGGGTACTAATATACCAAGTTTCATCAAAATCGATCAAGCCATTTTCAAGAGATACTCGTATTACAGGCAGGTGCTGTTACTATTTTATGTGTATTAATATTGCTTGATAAAATCACATTGAATGTGCAGTGAACTTGTGCTTTTTTAAAAAGCTTCAGGATTTCAAATAATATTTAATTCTTTTCTCTATTAATTATATTGGTATTCGACCTATAAATACATATTATGTTAAAAATCTATATTATGTAATTCAGAAAGATGTTAACATATAATATTTTAATTAAATATTACGACATATTACTTTAGGATCTATAATATAACCTTCAATAGTAGATACTCTTGATATGTGTTTGGTATTTAGTACCCTCCGCCTCACTACTCATGACGTATATAGTATACACATATAAGAAGCAGTAGACCGATCTCTCCGATATTACTGCTGACGCATACGATGTATTCTGTAGAGCTTCTCGTCTATAGACGTGTTACGAGTTCAGCGATGTAGTTGGGAAATCTATAAACCTTTGAACTAGTCTTGAGGCATAGGAGATATTTTGATTGCATTGTTCAGTCTGGATCCAAAAAATGCCCCCCTAGTCCCTTTTCACATGGACACTAATTCATCTTGCTCAGTGGTTCATAACACTAATTCATCTTGCTCAGTGGTTCATAACATCTTTCTGAATTAATATTGAACTTAATTTATGCATACTAACAGAAAAAATTATATATTTTCAGAATAATATAACCTTGAATTCCAATGTTACCGAACAGCAACAATCACAGCCAGGTTGGTATTGACTTTTCAAATACTCAAAAATCAATAGTGTATTTACAAGGTAGCCTTACAGCTGTAGGGGTCTCCAACTTTTTTAAGTTTACTAGACCCCAAAATAAATATAGTAAATCCTATATACTTTGACCACTTTCAGTATCAATTCGAGTTTCATATCCAGGTATCAATATTTCAGTCCTGAATTCTGATAGTTCTGATCTCGGGATTTTCTATGAATGTGGTATGTTTGTAATGAAATTGACCGTTTTAACTTACCTTTAGTTATTGAAGAAAATATTAGTTTTTAACACAACAAAAGGTGCTCTTTGGAAATAGAAAGAAAGTTGAACGTGACGTGAACATATTCAAATACGATTTACCAATTACTGTATGTATTGTTACGTGTCCCGATCTCTGTGTGAGTCTCAATGTTAAATAAATGTAATTCCAATCCCGAAGCATGGCTAAAAGCAATCGGAATACCGATATTTCGGAATTGGAAGGCTGGTTCCAATGAATTGTGGTGAATAGACAGAGAAAACGTATTTTGTGGTAGCTCCGTCGGTTCCATGAAATAGTGATCAGGTTACGCCGGTAGTCAATGTTACAGGGTCTTATTATGTTTGGCACTATTCAAGCTAATGTTTTTTTTTCGTTTGAAAATGAACTTTACACTTGAAGTTTATATGCTGTCTAAAAACTATTTTTATAATTCGGTATTCAGAAAAGCCATTAATATTAACCCAAAAAAGATAATAATTTAATCAGCGACCCTCCATTTTTAATGTTTCTTTATTAGTTAAGCAATCAAGTAGTGTGAACTGCTGAATATTTAAAGAGATTTTGATGAAAATACTTAAATTACGTGAATGTTATATTTTTTCTCAATAAATAATTAAGTTTTCATACTTTCAAATAAATGATCAATCCATATTTTGAAATCAGTAGTCTTTGCGGCTCATCATTTTTAATGTTTCTTTATTAGTTAAGCAATCAAGTAGTGTTAACAGTTTACTGCTGAATATTTAAAGAGATTTTGATGAAAATACTTAAATTACGTGAATGTTATATTTTTTCTCAATAAATAATTAAGTTTTCGTACTTTCAAATAAATGATCAATCCATATTTTGAAATAACAGTAGTCTTTGCGACTCATTGGTCAACTGCCAGAGTTATCTGGACATTGCGTTGTGTCAGTTCATATTTTCGATTTATTATTATTTTTAACAATAAATTAAAAGCATAATTGATACTTTCATTAGCTCTCGTTTTATAAACCAATGAAGAATAACAACTGCTTTTCTTTTTTTATTATTTATTATATAAATGTTTCTCTAATCATTTCGATATTACACAATTATGTCGAAATTTGTTGAAGCTCATTTCTTGTTTCGACATTATTTTGACAAATTAATCTCGTCTCGAAATTTGAGATAAAAAAAAATAGTCATTCTTGTCTCAATATTTTTTGTCGCGGCAATGTTACTGATATATGTGTGATTATCCGGATACAAAAAAAAAATGATGCGTTTATCATACCGACATTACACCCTGTATACATAGCTATAGATTCTAGACTTACTAGCATGTAAGCATTGACATGGAGACTTGTGACCCCCCGCCCTTTGGAAAAAAATCTGGATCCGCTCCACTAACGTCGATTCTTTAATATTCATATTATACTATGAAAGTTCTTATTAAAAAAGGAAACCAAGGATATTTTTAAGACCATGAAGTATGATATGGCGGCGTTCATTTTTTTTTTTTATATTTTTTTAATAGTGTTTTTATTTTAGGTGCTGTATCAAAAAATATTGATGATGTTATATTATTTCCAAATTTTATTTATGAATTTGGATTGAATAAACTTAAAGGTAGGGGGGCATGTAATAATATTACAAATCCGGATTTAGTAAAAATGGTGCTTGGGAGTGTGCTTTTATATTTAATTTGCACTACTATATGGAAATTGTTTTGCACACTTCATTTTCTGAAATTTTATTTTATTTAACGATTTTACTAAACTTTTTTTAAATTCTGTCGCCCTTACCTGAATTAATTGATTTTAATAATATGAACTATTCGGAGTACTGTTATAACAATATAATTAAGTGTTTGTGGGGTTTGGTAACATTTTTGTTTATAAATAATTTAATATGAAATCGATTGTACATATTATTCTAATACAGTGAAACCTGTTAAGTTAGCTACCTGCGTAAGCTCGACACTTTTCCATGGAGCTGGCAAATGCATTTCATTTATATGTACTCTATAAATTCGCCATCTGTGGCATGTTTGTCGCTACCATACAGAAGTTTCACTGTATTCCATTGTGGTTTGTAGATAACACCAGATATTTTAACAACTTAACAGTCCTGTCAAAAAATTGTTAAATTGTGTTTTGAAGACTACCAACAGCTAAGGTTATTTGCGCCTAGCACCAATTCATATTTTCAATTCATTATTTTTTTTTAAATAATAAATTGAAAATCCAATTGACACTTTAACCAGCTCTCGGGTTAGAACCCGGGAACTGGGACTTGAAATAGAGGAATCATAGCAACGCCATGTAAACAACAGCATTGCTACACGCTCGGCCATTCTCAAGCCCTAACAGTTCTGTCATTTTAATGTGATCTATTATGTATCAGCTATCGGAAAGTTACATAAAAATGTAATTTAGCACAACTCCAGTTTTAGGACTGGCCTGAATGGTCAGCTGCCTAGTGGCCTCCGTATAATAAGGTTAATATAATTTTAAAAATAACCTATATAAAATACCATTTGTTTAAGACGAAAGCTATACACGCACCTTTTTAAGCAAATAGCTGTTCTGTATGCATTTTTAGAGCACCTTGCATCGACGTGATGTCTGGTGTCATGCGCATTCTCCATTTTTGCTCTCACAACTAAAGTTGTAATGACTCAGCTGTTCATGGGCATTCCAAAGGCCTTTTTAAGCAGATAAATATCACCCCTACATCTATAAAGCATTGTATTGTATTGTGTTTTAAAGACCACCAACAGCTAAGGTTATTTGGGCCTAGCACCAATTCATATTTTCAATTCATTATTATTATTTTTTTTTTTTAATAATAAATTGAAAATCCAATTGACACTTTTACCAGCTCTCGGGCTAGAACCCGAGAACTGGGGACTTGTAATAGAGGAACCATAGCAACGCCATGTAAACAACAGCGCCGCTACACTCTCGGCTATTCTCAAGCCCATCTATAAAGCATCCGTTCCATTTGCATAATGCCTGATGTTGCGCTTGAAGAAAATCCGTTACGTGGCGACTGGCGCTTATGTGATATGTCATTATTGCTCTCATACACTGATGAAGAAAATGACTTTCTTAGTTTCATTCTTAGTATGATTGCTTAAATTTGAATTATAGCGATACGATATGATTTATTACGTATACTTAAGTAAAGGGTAGAGACACAATAGGTACTATACGAATGACACCGAAACGTCATCGACATCACTTGACAACGGCTATTGTTCCGGTGTCCGCCTAATTGAGCAGTAGAGAGGGTAACGATTGTCAAGCAGACAATCCGTTAAGTGTGGACGGTGCTTTGCCGCCATTAAACTGATGACATCACTGTGTCATGCTAAAAGTAATTGGGTAATACATTGGCGCCAGTTCAAACCGTGTGAAAAAGAATAAGTTTTCTGCTTTTTCAAAAATCTGTTATTATTATTGTAGATTATAGCCGCGGCGACAACTCAGGTCATTAGCGTCTTCAACACAACAATTAATAATCCATTTGTGTATGAGAATCTGCCAGCCGGCACACAGAAACCGACTGGTACGAGCTCGGGCTCCTGCGAACGCAAATTCTCAAAGAACATTGAAATGCAATTGCGAGAACAACTACATTCCAATGCTCCACCTGGGGAAAAAATCTGTTAAAATAGGCAAAATTAAAAATATGAATTTTCGCATCAATCATATCATTAATAATTTTTCTTTTGTTGCTTATTTTTGTGTGATGTTGAACATAATCTCATTAAGATAATTACATATCAATTTTATAATATAATGTAAATATTTACAGTTACCTACTTAGATTAAATTTTGGAGAGCATATTATCTAATTTCTAATAATCACTAAATGGTAATAATAATAAGCACTTCGGGCACTTCCTTTCCCAAAGTTAAAAAAACTGCATAATCGTGTTCTTCAATTTTCTGTCTTTAGAACAAGAAGAAAAAAAATGCAATGTTAACAAAGTTTAATAAATATGGTTTATTAAAAGAACACACACAAAAACCATCAGAAATCTCGAAAATGGTCATTGTCATTTCTGTTCATTGCTTTGCGACATTGCTGTCATTACTCTAGCTTTAATATAGTCGTAAATCATTTTACGCAATGGTTGTAAATTGGGTACGCTAGTGCCGTACATAAGTTTGACGGGCTTTCAATAAACATTGTATTTTGTAGTTTAAAATAATTAAAAGACAGTTTCTGTTCTTATTTAGTACTGTCGGTGAGGACTATGCGATATGAATATAGACCATCATTCTAAAACCATTTAGTTTCGTGAATCTCGATTCTGCGGTCTTTAAATGACTCCAACACAACACAATGTTTGTTTATTGCTTGGATTCTGAGTACCCCGTATTGGATAAAGCATTTGGAGGCCTCAAGCGCAACCTGATTTTGAAGTTCCTCTGATGTTTTATGCTTTTATCAATTAACAAAAAATTGAAACTTACAAAGTCTTTTTGGTTTTTTGAGGCTCCAAGCGCACGCTTCTTGCGCCTATCCGATGATCCGTACTGTGAGCATTCCACAGAATTTTTAAAAACTACTTCCCTGGCAACGAGCTGTGTATATATTATCTTTAAATGTTTTTATGATTAATATAATTGGTTTATTATGTAAAATGTAAATATTGGGTCTTTTATGGCTAAAATTATTTTAAATGAGGTACTTACTTTCTATATTTTTTACTCTGTCTGGTGTTTCAGGTCCTGTCGAGCGAAAGTCACCTCCGCATTGAAGAACGAGTTATTTGTGCGTGTGGTTTATTTACCATGTGATACTGCCTATTCACATTAATGTGGACTGCTTTTAAAACATTAGAGTAAATAATATTTAATAGTGTTGTTTTCTAATACATTTTAATTAAAGTAATTATTGAAGATTGTTACAAACATAACTAGTATTTCATTTTAAGTAAGCATTAAGAAATAATCATCGAGGTATCTAAACCTCGTTAAAATATAGTTGGTTATTGAAATCAGTGTTTCTCAACCTCTCGTGGTCCCATTTCTAAGTTTGCTTTACTTCTGTTGCCCTTTTATTGTTGCTCTTTATAGGGAAAAAGAATACCTACGTCACCATAATTTTTATTTACGATATATGCATTTACAAAAATAGTCTGGTAATTATTTTTGCGACTTGATATAGTGTGAACTGTGAAGCATATCACTGATTTAGATAATTTGAGATTTATACAATGATAACACGATTATTTCAATTAAATACTAGAATACATTCCTTTTTTGTGTCTTATGTAAGTTAAATATAAATGATAACGTTGAAAAAGACAAAAAAAGTGTTCTATAAGTTTAAAATGGAAAATAACAAGACGTTTTCAAAAGGTGTTCTGTGTTATTACATTTGTTTCTGATAAAAATTAGAAGATATTTTGTAACAGTCTTCAATATAATTAATTAATATTAATTTATTTCTGCCAAAAAATTAGTAACCCAATATTTTTAAATGAAAAATGTACAGTACATGATTATTTGAATTTTAAATGCATTCTTGTAAATAAAGAACATTCTTTGTATATTTCTACTAAAATGTTTATTTGTATATTGATACCTTACTCGATCGAAAACGAAATATTTGGCTCTATGGGGTAACAAACTCATATTATACATACCATGACTGCTAAAATGATAAGTAAAAATATGAAGTACCCATTTAAGGACGTAAGCAGAATTTTGTTTAGGGGGGCAAGAGTCATGGGCGTCCGGTCATGTTAATAAACGATAGTCCAAACGTTGTGCAATTCGGTGAATTTTCAGGCGCCGAAGTTCTATAACGGGAAGTAAAAAAAGGGATTAGTAATATAATAGGTATGGATTAATAAGCCTGAACTTTGACTTTCATACTTTTTTCAGAACGAAGAGGGGGGGGAGGCAGCTGCGTACTCCGCGCTCGTGTGTTTACCACGCACTGAGGTTAAAACTTGAAGCTATTATAGAGGAAGTATAAGCATTTAAAAGTGAAGCCAGTCGCCATTGTAACTCGGCCCTCATTTTATATGCGAGAAAAAGAAGAGAATAATATTCCCAATCCACCCCGATGTTTTGCCGCCATGTTTGATCGGTCCTGTGACGTGACGACGTCAAACCTGGCTTCGATTTTGTATAAGCAGTTGTATACTGTATGGCTATGCGTCCTTAGTTTTACATCAAGTGACCCCACGTAACGAACTTGGTCAACAAAAGCAGTGCTTTTTGTGTTCGTGTGTTGCAATCTGTTATAGTAACATTTTATTTTACATACTGGTAGTGTTGTGAACGCCATGCTGTTTTAGCTGTCATTATTCAGTTTGTGTAATGTGTAAATATTTTGACAGATTAATGAAAACTGGTTTTTGAAAGATAATTAAACAGTGAAGTGCTGAAGTTTCTACAGACTGTAAGTAACCTTAAATTTTTAATCAACAATCAATATTGAATATGCTAGATTCCTTACCGTAACTGAATTCATCTTTCTGATATACATAAGAAATATAAAACTACATTATCGTCCTGATTTATTTAAATTATTAAAGTAGGCTATATATGAAAGATTTAAAGGCACCGTCAGGACACGAAGCCGAAACTCCCAATTTCGCGTCGGGCAAGTTTCCATTTACTCTACAGTGCCAACAGAACAGCGTATACTTAATTCTTCCTATATATAGCACGAATACCCGGCAAATCCACTAACTGCGAGAGCTATTATTAATATTATTTATAACAATATGTGTAAATTTCAACTGTATGTGGGGTATCTACCCTGTTGTTGAAATAAATTAAATTACAGAGAATGCTGGCTTTCTCCAATGACTTATAATCAATTTACCTTGGAGAAATGTATATAGGTACGGTATTTTTTTAATCAACAATCAATATGATAGATTCCTTACCGTAACCAAATTCACCTTAGTGAATTACATAAGAAATATCAGACTACATTATTGTCCTGATATATTTAATTAAAGTAGACTATATATATGAAAAATTTAAATGGGTTCGTGCCCCGACGGTGCATTTAAAGTTTTCATATATAGCCCACTTTAATTAAATTTATCAGGACGATAATGTAGTCAATATTTATTATGTAATTCACTAAGGTGAATTCGGTTACGGTAAGGAATCTATCATATTGATTGTTGAATAAAAAAATACCGTATATAAATTTCTCAAAGGTAATTTGCTTAAATTTTTTTTCACTTTTACTACAATTTCTAAAATGATACTAGTATAATCAATAAAACATAAGTTCATAAAGGAGATTTGAACATTTCTGATTTCAAACTGAAATATCGCCCGATATTTTACTGACAGATAACAAAAAACATATTTTTTTAATAAATAATTTTGTAATTTAAGAGTCAAGGCGTCTTAAGTAACATCTTTCTTTATTATGTTTATTTTTATTTATTTATTGTGGATTATAGATGCGTCGACAACTTAGGTCATTAGCGTCTTAAATGCAACAAATATCAAATATCACTTAAAACTAAATAACATCACGAAACATCCATGAGCAGAGGTGGGATTCGAACCCACGACAGTCTGATTCAGAGGCCGCGACGCTACCAACTGAGCCATACTGTCCTCTTTCTTTATTATGTTCCGTATATAAGTATAGAAATATAGATACATAAACTGCATCTTTCTGTTTGTTCGATTAAAGAAAAGAAATTTCTAGAGGGTCGTTGAGTAATTTTCTTTCTGAAAAGGGGGTGGTAGGCCAAATAAGGTTGGGAACCTATGATCTAGGGATGTGACATTGAGTAAAAAAAATCGATTATTTAATAATCGATTTTTCTCTTTTCAATATAAATCGATTATTTAATAATCGATTTTTCTCTTTTCAATATAAATCGATTTGTAAAAAATCGATTTTTAAAGAAATAATCGATTTTTGTGAAAAATCGATTTTTTCTATTATTCGAAAAATTGCATACTTTTATAATGAATGAAAACAATTGGAAGTGTATCGAAATGAAACTATTTTACATAATACATACAGATGGCGCCATTTTCCGACTGATTAGTTTACGTTTAGTGAACTTATTTTACGTTTTTTCATCCGTCGCACAGATGGCGTTGTTTACAAAAATCGATTAAAACGTGTAATTTGTAAATGTTGGCTGCATTGGGTTTCCCAAAGCCTATATTCTTTCTTAATATTAATATTAATAAAAAAAAAATAAACATAAATAAAAAAAAAAGTGTAATTTATCTAAGCGATTTAAAAGTGTAGTTTATATAATCGATCTATAAAAAATCGATTATTATTATTAAAAAATTAATCGATTTATAAAAAATCGATTATTATTATTAAAAAAATCGATTTTTAAAAATCGATTAATATAAAAATCGATTATTTTTTCACATCCCTACTATGATCTATTCTCTACTTCAAACACCCCTCGCCCTCAGAGACGATTCACGTAGCATTTGAACTATTACCTGAATGATAGATTGTATATTATAGACGCTCGACAGCTGAGTTAATTAGTGTCCCTGAATTATAACGTCCGTCAAATAACGTAACGGCATCTCAACTTTTTCTGAAAAACACTACTTATATATTTTGCTTTTGAAATTTGAAAGTAATAAAAAAACTCGGGTCGCAGTGCCAAACCCTGCCGACAATATAGTGTATTTGCTAATACAGGCATTGTGGCATTATTAAGTAAACTTAAGTTTGTTTTTTGACAAAATAAAAAATTTAACCCCTTAATACAGCCCTTAAAATAATTAAATTTTTCTAAATTTCAATATTAGACATGGATTTTATCAGTACACCCAATTAAATACACCCTTCCATATCTAAGTAAATCCGTATCAACAAACTAGTGTTTTCATAAAATTTGAAAGTCCGGTCCTGTCGGGCCGATTTTATTAAAATTTTAGCAGCACATTTTAATCTTTACTAAAGAGTTAAATTTCAATTTTGAAACGATTCTGACAAATTTTTCGGTATTTTTGGGCCCAAAAACTTTTTGGAACCCCTAAATACAACCCTGAAAATGGTCCGATCGGGCCCATTTTAAATAGGCTTCTTGCGGTGATGGGTTCCAATGTCTGTACCAAATTTCGTTTCAATCGATTAAGTCTGTCGAGAGTTATCGTGTACACACATATATATATATATAAATATATATATAAATATATATATAAATATATATATATATAAATATATACATACATATATATATAAACATTTTCAAAAATGGTGCCAAAGTGTTCAGGAGGCTATGAAACGTCGAGAAATTTTGGTCCGACCCCTAGGTCCCGCCATCCGACCGACGCCAATAGTGTATGTGCCATATTATGGCAAATACACTAATAACAATTCAGTATAAAAGTTTTATATAAGTAAACGGGTAAGAAATTTGTGAATCGTATTTGGCAATGAAGCGACGCGACGGCTTGTTATTCGACCAATATTGTAACAGGCTGCTGATACGTACCTAATATAATACCGGTGTGTTGTCACATCTAAGCTTCTTCTGTACAGTAGCGTCAGGGCCGGATTTACCCTAAGTGCTGCCCTGGGGCACCGTGAAAAATGCCGCCTCACACTGAAGTTTTTTTCACAATTTTGTAAATAAAACTGCAGTGTTCATAATTTTACACACATTCTTAATAATGAGAAAAGGTATTTTATTAACTTCCCATTGGAAGTTATTGTAATGGGTCCGAAAATCGAAATCAAAATGTATAACAAATTTTTATATTTCAAGGTCACTACACTATTTTTAAAAAGATGTCTGTGTATGTGTGTGTGTGTACGTATGTACGTACGTACGTATGTGTCCATTTCTTTCTAAGACGAAATCTCGAGAATGAAAATGATATCGACTAACGTTAGGGTGCCAATCGACGCGTATTAACGTAAATATGATCTGAAAGAAATTTTTTCAAAATCGGTTCAGCCGTTCTTTTTTCTTAACCAAATAGACTCCAAAAAAGTAGATTTTACACAATATCTCGCGAATAAAAAATTATATCGACTTCGTAAGGGTGTCAATCGAGGAGTGTTAACGTCATTTTGATTCGACATAAATTTTATAAAAAAAAATTTTTTTTTAATTAATGTTAAAAATAAATAATAATTATGTTTTAATGATTAAAATGATTACTTTTCTGTGTAATATCTAATTTAATTATTATTATTAAATATTTATCAAACTGGGAAGTTCGTCGTGTGGACCTCAGTGGTCGCACTTTAGTCCTAATAAACGACCCACCTCACGGCTTGTTTATTTTAATTTAATAATGTTTTCACGTTCCAAATTTTGCCGCCCCTGAAAATTTGTCGCCCTGGGCACTAACCCCTAGTGTAAATCCAGCACTGAGTAGCGTGCTATCCAATTACTTCCGTGAAATAAATGTAACGGAATTTCGTAAAAATAGAACTCTTATTTAACACAATTTATTTCTAAGAATATGTCAATTACTGTTTTCAACAATTTGTCAATAATTAATGAAATTAAGAAGCATAGAGGTCAACTCTAAGATAGCCTTAAAAAAAATACTTAATTGCAAAGTCTATTTACAGCATTAGCGATTTTTTTATAAGTGATTAATTTTGTGTTTTAACTAACCTGAAACCAAGCATCTAATTGTAGATATTTTGATAATAAATTATTATTAATTTATTGTGTTACACAAAGTAGATAAAAAATACTTAATTGCAAAGTCTATTTACAGCATTAGCGATTTTTTTTATAACTGATTAATTTTGTGTTTTAACAAACCCTGAAACCAAGCATCTAATTGTAGATATTTTGATAATAAATTATTATTAATTTATTGTGTTACACAAAGTAGATAAAAAATACTTAATTGCGAAGTCTATTTACAGCATTAGCGATTTTTTTTATAACTGATTAATTTTGTGTTTTAACAAACCCTGAAACCAAGCATATAATTGTAGATATTTTGATAATAAATTATTATTAATTTATTGTGTTACACAAAGTAGATAAAAAATACTTAATTGCAAAGTCTATTTACAGCATTAGCGATTTTTTTTATAACTGATTAATTTTGTGTTTTAACAAACCCTGAAACCAAGCATCTAATTGTAGATATTTTGATAATAAATTATTATTAATTTATTGTGTTACACAAAGTAGCATCTCATTTTAGTTACATCAATAAATAGATAATTGCTGAAAGATTCCTTGTACGACACTGATACCTACATCAACGATGGGGGGTCGTGGAAATGGACAGTGTAAGGTACAGTCGTGAGTCTGTGCAGATTTAGGGATGTGACTGAAAATTTTCAATAAGAAAAATTAAATTGTCCATTGATGTTTCTGTTGGAAATTAACCTCGATTACTTCTTATTAATTTATTAACTTTATACATATAAACAACGGAAGCACTAGGTTATCTACTAATATTATAAATCCAAAAGTGTGTGCGTGTGTATGTGCGCGTGTGTGTGTTACCACGCAGCTCCGTAACGGCTGAAAGGATTTTCATGAACTTTGGTATATATTACTTTAGGTTAATCTGGAATAGGACATAGGGTACTTTTCATCCCGGAAAAATGTATAGTTCCTGTGGGATAGTGACAAAACGTAACTCTGCAATTTTCTTGCATTTTAGCGTATTGACGGAATCCTACTAATAACGGGTGGTTCAAAAATCGCGCCGTTTTTGAATCGCTCGCCATTTTGTTGTTTGACACTGTTTTGTATAAAGTTGACATCTGCCATCATTCCGATTTCATTTTCTGTGCCATCATGGAACGCTCTCAACTAAGCAACGTGTGTTAATTATGAAAACGTTTTATCAACAAGGAGAAAGTTTTGCAGCAACTGTCCGACGAGTTCGTGCGATTCTCGGGCGTAATGACGCGCCGAATGAATCAACAGTGCCCAATATATTTTAAATTTACCATATTGTGTCTTTTTTCCTGAAGGATAAACGTTATGGAACTTGTAAAAGTATAGGCATCCCGTTTTATTCGACTAGGTGGCTAAAACGCGATACTTCCTACTTTTTCAAAAAAAAATGTTTTCTTTTATGTGACTTGTATTTTCTCATAAAGGATGGTGGCAATCAAAAGTCCAGTTATAAGGGAAACAGGAGCCAAAAAATAGTCCTTTGCATTACTTCATTCAAAAAGTTGTGAGACTTAGAACACTAAGTATCCCGTTTTATTCAACTCTCTCCTACTTATAAAAATCGTTTATTATAAAATTTGTCTATGGTACAATTACAATTTTATGTATATGCAGAGCGTATTTAATTTGAATGGCCATCCACGTAAAAACCGTCAATTTTTCCATGTAATTCTGTAAAAGCGACTTAGTTCTAGAAAATTTACATCCCTGTTTCTGTGTGGTACGGAGTGGTCTGCAGGAGTTTCGGAGTTTGAGGCATCAGGCGGCGTGTCAACGGACTCATTGCGTATTCAGGCGGTGTACCTGCCCGCTCGGGATCGAGCCTCACAGGGCCGAGCCCCCCGTTCCCGATCACCGTGTCGCGACCTTTATAAACTGTATTAGAGCCACACCGTACAGCCAGCCTTTTATTTTGTAAACTTACAATGCGTCAAGCGAACCTTCCGTTTTCATAAAAACTTTGACGCTTTAATTCACGTTTTAAAATGTAAAAAGTATTTATGATCATGTCTAATAAATTTTGAAGGACGCTTAATATAGATTTTTTCATTTTTGTAGGATAATAATATTTACTTAACTTAGAAACTGGTCTGCACATTCGAAATGATAGAAAATTTCTCTATTTTTTTCAAATAATGAGTTTTGACCGCGGCTTCGCTCACGTAAATGTCAGATTTTTAATGAATTAGTATCCTAAAGATGAAAATAATAGTAAACTGCAAAAAAAGGCGGTAAAAGCATAATATTAAAATTTGTATATATTTCGCATGAATTTGAATTATAATTAGAATTACGTATAATTAAAAAAAAAGGCAACATTAATCTTAAGATTAAAAGATGTGATTAACTTCATTTGTCCTCGTAGTATTAGACCGTTATTTGAGTTGCTAATTTAGACGAAACTTTTTTTTTTGTTTCAGTTTTATCTTCAGCAGCCAAGCGCTTCACTTAGGTAATCTCATACAATGTCCGATTAGTATCAGCTATAATGAAAGCTCAAATGACGGTCTAATCAGTGTTGCAATTACGAGACAATTATTACAATTGAATTTAAAAAATGATTGGTGACGAGGAAGATATTATTCCTAAAGTCCTAAATAAATATTTTCCGGACGACTCTTATAACACAGTTGAACCTGATGAAGAAGAAGATGTCTTAGAAGCTAATGCTTCAAAAAATGCACGTACTGTTGACTTGAAATTCACTGACGATATGCAGTTCTCTATAATGTCTATATTAAAAAGTGAATTACTGTTGGAAGAAGATTACAATTTGTTGGAGGGGTCTTCGTGCGTAGTGGAAGTGGAAAATAATTTTGGAATTACAAAAATATTATCATCAATATTTCCGATAGTTGGTGCTCTGAGTTTCGACATTTACTTAGAAAATATTTTATATAAATTGTTTTTTACAACTGCTTCCTGTGTGCCTTTGGGATATTTCTTATATCAAAACTATAAATCTTACAAACACAAATCAGATATTACAAAGTTACTTGATAGTTTAAAAAGATTATACACAATTATCAAGAAAATTTTGAAAACATTTAAAAATTATGAAATGGTTGTTTTAAGTGCAGCAAAGGAAAAGTCTTTTGTAAGGACGTTTCAGTATTGTGATGCTAAAAAACAGGTTGTTGATATTTTAATAGAATTGATAAAAAAATTAAGTTTTAATAGTGGTAAGATTTGTATTAATATCTCACAAGATTTGACTGACAATAATCCAGCAAAATCTTTATTCGATCCTAAAGAATTTTTGTCGAATGTCAGCAGAGAAAATACTATTCCCGACATATCATTATTGTACAGTGTGTACCTTCTATGCCAATCAGAATTTTTAAAATATTTAGGACTGTGTTATTGTCCAAGACTGTGGACTGATAATTTTTATAGTAATATTAATAATTTAGAACGAACGGTATTATCAGAAGTCTATAAACATGTTACTAAGTCTAATACGAAGATGAATAATGTGCTAAGAACATTTAAAATGTTTAATTCGAAAAAAAATGAACGCAAACCCGTTAAAATATTGCCTTACCACGATATTTGTGAGAGTTTAAATTTTGCATCAATTTATTTGCAAACATCGTTTGAAAATGTAACTCAAACGATTGAATCGTTTGAGCAAATTGATTGCAATAAGGCTGAAAGAGTTTTCGATGTAGGTATTTCTAATTTAGAACAAACAATAAAAGATTTAGAAGCAGCTAAAGATATTATAGAAGCATCTAAAATAAAAATACATAAATTAAAAAATCCGAAAACAGATGCATTGCCACTATCATCCAATTTAACATTATCAAATGAGTTACAGCCACCACTTAAGCGAGTAAATTTAGAAGATGTTGAAAACGACACCCTAGCTGATGAAATTTTTGAAATGTTTATAAGAAATACAGACGATATCGATTGTAAAGATTATTCAGATGATATACCAAATACTGAACACTTCAAAAAGACGTCGAAAACGGTTCTATATGAATTGAAAAAAGTATTAATCAATAAGAAAGAGGAAT
Organism: Mongoloraphidia duomilia; assembly: GCA_039654895.1. Classification (NCBI taxonomy): domain Eukaryota; kingdom Metazoa; phylum Arthropoda; class Insecta; order Raphidioptera; family Raphidiidae; genus Mongoloraphidia; species Mongoloraphidia duomilia. Next base: position 41,000,387 of record CM077524.1, on the reverse strand, counting down.
GGAATAAAAGAGAATTGGTCGCTAAAAAAACAAACGTTGGACTCAACTCGGATTTAAATAAATTAAAGAAAAATTTGAATGAGAGTGATTCAGATGATAATAATTCCGATAAGGATAGCTCAGAATCCGACGCTTGTTCCAGAAAACGTAGATATACTGACGAAGAATTGGCAGTAAATATTCCTAGAGGTCTGGTTGGTTTTGGTATTCCTATAGGACTTCCGAATCGATGTCTTCAAGTTGAAGAATCATTTACAGGCTCTGGAGAACAGTTAAATACCGATAACGATTCAGATGTTAGTGATTCTAATTTCTGATGTATTTTTAAAAATGTTATCTTTTTCATTACAATAAATATTTTAAATGTAAGGAAAAATACTTTGTTGTTTGTTTTTAAATATTGTTTAACTCAATATCTAAACATGTTTCTCCTTATAGTTGCATGATTTTAGGGCCGTAGGAGAAGAAACTCGTTTGTCTTACTGTCCGTGTCTTGACCAATCACCCTCACTACATGGGTAGTAATGGGTAGAACATTAGAGCGCCGCATAGCAACACGGCTAAAGTCTATTTCCACGGAACACAGTTAATTTATCAAACATATTGTTACGCAAAAAATTGGATATATTTACCAGAGGACGTGCAAATTGTCATTTAAGAAATGTCCTATTTTTGATGTATTCAATAAGAACGAAGTTGTTTTTCATCTACTGGCCAGGTTTTTAATAGTTCCTAAACCAGAGATGGCGATCCTAAGGCACGCGTGCCATAGGTGGCACGCCATTGATTGATGTACACAATCGAAATAATTAAAAATGCAGTCGAAAAAATTTGACTCTCATTCAAATAACATAATATATTATGAGATCGACACAAGTAGACGAAAGTTTGGCACTCAATACATTATCAAAATAATTCTTTCCATATTCTACGTTTAAATAATTTTTTTATCCATTAAATTTCTTTAGGTGCTTGTTGGCACGTCATGGCCACATTAAACATTTTTTTAAAAAAATTGGCACGTAGATGTGAAAAGGTTCGCCATCACTATCCTAAACTAACCTTGGCTATTTTCCTCGTGAATCAACCTATCTAATCGTGAAAACCGGAACAAAATCCGTTCAGTAGTTACGGAGAAAATTGACCACAGTTCACAGACAGACATGACGTAGCGGGGGACTTTGTTTTATAATAACCTATTATAAAATTGATTGACCACAGGTGGGAGGTCGAGAATCAATGTAATTACCTTATTCAACCTTTTTGGAATTTATCGAAAGCTTGGCGTGCGACTTCATATTTTAAAGATTTTAAATACACTCAGTACAGTGCTGCCAAAATCTGAAACGACATTCCTCACTCCACAGCTTTTTATTCCACACATTGTATTTCCTTGTGTACAGGCTGTATGTCCGTATTCGTTTATGTAGGATATAAATATTTTATTAGTTTGGTACTATTGTGTATCGAACAATTGAACTACACACGTGTTGCTACAGAACACGCAACTCGGCTGGGACGGAAAATTAACAAAGAATTGTTTGGACTTGTTTTTCTCGTTGTAATTTATTTTACGAGCTAATTTTCTCTAAATTTTCTTTATTATATGAGTATGGTGTAATAAATCGTGTGCATATAATATGAAATTCAGTTCAAAATTAATAATTTGATGATTAATAATAATTAATGACTTTATGACTAGCTAATTTTTACTTGTTTTTTAAACATCCGGATACGTCTGAGATAGACATATTTTTACCCAAAAGTCTTAAACGAAATCGCATTCTGGTAGATAAGCAAAAAACGTAATAAGTATAATAAAAATATTCCTTATTCCTTATTATTATTTTAGGGAAAAAACTGTCACTGTGAGGACTTTAACCCGAATCCTTCTATAATCTACAATAAAATAAATAAACGAGTCCTTCAGTTTCACGCTGAATTTTGTTCTTATACAGTATGATTCAGAAACAGAAGTGGAAAAAATTCCACAAATCACTATCCTAAATGATGAAAGAAATCGGCAGGTTCATTTTCGAAAAAAAAAATTAAAAAGTTTTATTAGAACAATTGTACCCGCCACTGGCGAATTAAATTTCATAGTATGCACTAGAGAACAGATACGTAGTATGCTCTAGTTAAGGACCACTGAGTTAAAAGATAATAAAGGCGCTAGAAGCATTTAAAAGAGAAGCCAGTCGCCATATTTATGCAGTTCGTTCATTTTATATGTAAGAAGAACAGAATAATATTCTCTAATCCACATCGTGTTTGGCCGCCATGTTTGTTGTCCCCTGTGACGTCAGACCTGGCTTCAACTTCGTATAAGCAGTTGTATACGGTATAGCGCCTCTATTACCTTTTAAGCTCAGCGTTAAGGACTAACATCATACAAACCCTTATTACTGATTATGTAAGTGCTCTAAAATTTGAATAAAATGCATAGTTTTAATTTCGCCTAGACTAGAATATTATTAAGAAATGAATGCATAACGTATGCATTAGTATATATAAAACACCCATAATAGACAATGACGTAACCTAATGCTGTAGTCAGGAAAAATTCATTTTTCAAACCTGTGTTACCGTAAGGATTCTAACCCTAAACTTTCCACTATTGCGTTGAACTGATTTAACAATTACTAACACAGTGACACATTTTCAAACAACCAACTCCTTCCCTTTAAAGCATTCTGTCACTAAAAAACTACCACATGCGAAAGTCGATATTTTAACACAGGTGCTATATTACCGAAACATCTCACATGCGAGAGCTAATAACAAACGAGTGAATCAAAGATGAAAGATCCATTTGTCAATATAGCCAAGAAAATATAGAATTTCTATTAATTTGTGATTAGCTCTCGTACAATTACATAATTTTTAATTTAGTGACTAATAAATAAAACCACGTAATCATTTCTGTTGCTGATACAGTTTTCATAAGCGTCGGGATAGGGTAAGCTGTAGTTCCTGGTTTTTCTATTAATATTTAAAATTAACTTAATTTTTAAACGACACCAACGTGCATGTTCTCTTAGACTTCTTTGTACCCACTTTTTTACGCCTCTGTTACTAAATCATCAACTACTTATCTGTACTTACTACTATATCTCATAAGCCCCCTTCTATCCGCGATTGTCGATTTTTAATGAGGGGCCTACTTAGCCATATTTGATATAGGGTCTACTAAGTATTGCTACACCACTGTATTCTACCGACCGAAGGCTCGCTTCAGTTGCGTTTCAGGTCGATGTCAAGTGAGAAAGTTAACAGTGGGTTTTTAAGAGATAAAATTATAACTTAGTGAGAATATGGCTGTTCAAATATATTTAAACTGGTCTTAAACTTCAAATAGTGACACTATGTTTTTTGGAAGGGACCCTATGTTAAAGAATAAACGCACCGGCAAACTTGCATTCTGAAGTTATACATTTGTGTAAAAGGAAAAGCTTAAATACAAGCAATAAACAAGAACTTTATCTCCATCAAAGCTATAAATTCATTTGGAGATTAAGAAGTGCGCCGCGCTATAACTGGCAGCTCGCAGAATCCCTCAGGGACGACTTTGTGACTCATATAAATGAATTGTATAAGGATTATTCCTACGTCAGGGACTTCGGTTTCACCACCTCACAAAATTTTCTTCTACGTGTTACCATACAGTATGTTGTAATCAGGGTGGCCACTTTCTGGAAAACCTGGAAAAGTTAGAGATTTTACTAGTCAGAGAAATGTTAGGTAATTTTGGTGGAAGTCAGAGATTTTTGTGAAAATAAACCGATCAAGGGTGAATCGGAGTCGCGCACCGAGGTTCCGTACCTACATTGAACATAATTCTTTACACGTAGTTAAGTTGGTTAGGAAATTTCACTGAAACATACAAATAAATTGGTTATTCCTGTATTTAAGCTATACTGGTGAAGCGACGCACTAAAATTTCAAAGAAAAAAATATATAAGTAATTTTATATGCGTGTGTGTTGATTGGCAGGTTCATTTTTGCATAATATAGGTACAGTAGACTTCCTGAAAAGTGCAAAAACAGGGATATAATAGGAGAAATAAATGCTTATTTATTGGTTGTCCCCTATGTAGGCCTAATTATCAATCCAAATCCAACATCACTTTTGAATTGCGTACTGGGTTACTACTAGAAGTTCCATACCGGAATCCGAGATTTCGGAAGTCCGATCGAAATTCGTTCAATAGTTTTGATTCAACCCGAAGCAAATAAACAGGAAAATATAAAAAATTATGAAAATTCCTAATTCTGTTCAAATTTCGTTAAAAACTTAGAATTACAAAGTTACAATTTTATCTATTTGTACTGATAATAATAATTTATTATTTAACTAGCGGCCTCGTCCGGCTTCGCCCGGGTGCTAAGAAAGCCCGGGTGCAATACACTACTCACTTGCTTCGCTCGTTCGCTTGAATATTATAAATACACTACTCACTCGCTTCGCTCGTTCGCTTTTATATTTAATTTTTAGTTTCAAAAAAATTATAATGATTGTCAAAGAAAGAATATAACAAAAATAAAAAAATATATAAATAAATATCATGTAGAATTTAGAAAAAAAAGCCAAAAATTCTACGACGCCATCAGTTTCTGAACCCGGGTCCCTGTGCATAGCGCGCTGCGACGTTATCTCTACGCTACGAGTGGAACAGTTATGTTTGGTCGTTTTTATGATATAAGTATGTTGCGAATTCTTACGGTCGGGTTACGAATTTAATTAATTAATTATTATTATTTATTAATTATGCTATATATATATAAATCTTCCGTGAAAAATTATCTAACTGATGGTGAAAACCGCATCAAAATCCGTTGCATGGTTTAGGAGGAGTTAGCGGTTAAACAGACAGACAGACGCGAAAAGGAACTTCAATTTATACTATGTAGAGATAATGTCACGAAATTATGTACATTTTCATTTTTATCTTGCCTTAACTAACTCCAGCAAGTGAGTCATAGTTTAAAACATTTTTTGACGTGCATTGTATAACCATTCTTGAACAAACCATAATACCTATGATCTGTAGTGTAGTACAGTGTGCGGCTATCGAGATTCGAGACAGTCGACCAGACAATATTGTGCTGTATTGTAGAGCCACTGAGGGGCGGTGGTTCATGTGGCAGACAGCCTGGCGCCTAGAACACATTACCCGCGAGCCTCCCCCGGGGGCGAACAAACGTCATGTACCCTGTACACCGACACCTGTATATACACTGTGCTGTTGTAAAGACCGAAAGAAAAAAAATACCATATAGCTTATAATATGGTTTTCAGAGAGTGTGTCTTGATTAGATTCATTTAAATTTATTTTCAATAGATGTTATTTTCGAAAACGTGACTGTTGAATTTTCTTTTAAAAGTGTGGCATTAATTAATCTTTTTATTTGAAAACGTATGGAAAAAATATGGTGATTTAAAAAAAAGGATTTATGACAAAAAACAAATTTCCAAAACCAAATTTTTAGTTTCTGTTTCAGATGTCTAAGTCGCGTTTTTGTACTCGACGAATTACTATATTTATATTTTTGAATAAGTTTATTGGGAAGAGTTGAAATATTGTTTCAGAGTGTTCGTGTGTCAATTCAAAACTGTTATCATAATATTTCGTATAAGTATCTCACTTCTGATCTGAAGTTTTGAACCCGAAATTTCGTTAGTCTGTGTGTTATTGATTTTAAAACATCGAAACAAACAACTTTTGTGTTAACCATTTTTGACTTTTATTCTCAAATAGCTATCGTAAATCGTTGAGGGGTCCGTTATATATTTTTACCAGATTAGGAACTTAACTATAGAAACAATATAATTTCAAATCAGCTGTAAATCGTTTAATCAAGTAACTCATGTCATGCTTTATTCTTCTCCAAATACTTAAATTATATTATTTTCAACTTGTGATAACGGATGGTAAATTAATTTATACCAGAGTATCGAGTGTGTTTATGGAAACTCCAAGTTTATATTATTTAACTCCTGTACACCTCCACATACATAACTACTGAAGTTGCGTGTCCAACCTTGAACTCCTCCTAATTTTCTTTCCTTGAATTAAGAGTTTATCGTCCTTGTCTTCCCTTCTTGCGCTGTTCACAGACTCTCTGTTTATTCTCTCTTTCTTTTTCACATTGCTGTTTTCTTTCCAGTTACTTTTCAGGGATGGGACCGCATCGCATTTTTTGTTTAATTTGTAAACTTTATTTTAACTAGTTTATTTAGTATTTCCCAAACTTCTTTTCCCTACCACATTCGGAACTATGACCCTTTCAGCGTACCACCGAAGTAAGCAAATAAATTTGTAACTAGTGATTAAGCTACATTCTGACGCAGTTTTAATTATAAAAAAGAAATGCCAAGTCTTAATAGATAAACGGAGAAATGAATTGCCAGTTTAATTCTGTGTATTATTGAAATTGACTTTATTTTCTTAGTGCTTTCAGCCAACTGCAATCATGCAGATATAGAGGTTTAAGGTTAGCCGACCTCGTTGATGCGGCTTTTCCATTACAAATCCCCAACTACCAAGTTTTAATCTGAGATCTGGTGAAAAATGTTTAGTAAAAACAAAAGCAAATTAAAAATAGATATGAATAATGGTAGGTACATAAGATTCAGTTAAGCTTGACAGTTATGGCGTATAAAATATAACTGCAAAAAATTCATTCGGATTGAAGAGATGTCGGAGTCAATCAGTCAAATTTCAATTTAGAAATAGAGTCGACGTGCTAGTTATTCAAATGAGTTAGTATTTTTTTAACATTTTTTAGTGTACAGTTTTTGTTTAGTCCAACCCCAACAATATTTGGGGTGGAAGAGATACCAACACACACAAACAGACATCAGCACGACTGTACCAACACAGCCAGCATATGAAGTAGTCAGCTTCCTTCTTTGCCTTCTTCTGTTGACCCCTTTCTCTTCCCTAAAAGTGGCCCCGACGTCTCGGTGAAGTTACCAACTGTGCTAACATCCTATTCCTAGCTCCTGTTGCGCGTCTCGGTCTAACACCCGACATTTCCGCTATTGCTAACTTTTTTCTCTCTAAGAATCTTATATACTATGGTATACATACAGGACTATTTGTTTCACCTCCATAGTCCATGTGACCATGTCCATAGCTTTTACTTAGATTTTAACTTCCATTGAAACTTTAAATTTACGTATACGTACCTACAGCCAGACTGACCTGGTTCGTCTATTCAAAATTCAAGTATATTTAACTAAATTCGATACAAACTAGTATAATGTCGCTGGTAAATCTAATGTCCACGAGGACCCGAAAAAAATATTCGGTTAGTGAACTCAAAAACTTCCGAGTTCAATAAAAAAAAAACAAAAAACGGCGGACCCTAAACGTAGTTCATGCGCCGATGGTTAACATAATTTCCAAAAGACACAAACATATTATTTTTCTTTTCTCGTACGGCTCGCCTGTACACCGGATTCGTACATACATATATACATACACATAACTATTTTCCTTTCCCGCACGCTTTTTCGCTAGTGTCTTTTTCCCGTTTTCTTTATAGTTCTAGCTCAGAGATTTTAAAATTAAATCAACTCGAATACAATTTATTATCTTAAACTGTAAGTGTGATTGTAATTATTTATATACATATTTCCAAAATAATTTTTTTTAAATTTCATTTTGACAAGGTACCTACCATGTAAAATTTCAAAACAATATTTAACCCAGGGAAATTAGCCAAAAAGAAAGCCCATCTTCGGGAAAATTAGGGGAAAGCTGAACATTGATACCTCAATACCGACATTTTGTTCTGCAAATTGAAATATATGCTTAAAATTTGAACCTTGAACTAACAATATAAATTTCGTCGGGTAGATGACACGTTTAGAGTGATCTGCCACCCTTTTAATACCCACCAATCGATCTGTAAATATTATAATGGCATTATTGGGTCACCGACAAGCTATACAAACAATTTCAGCCTTGAAGCAATAATAATAATTATTGTGACCATTTTTTTTGTTACATGTTGGGGGCGATCTGCATCCCTCCCATACCGCTATCTATAGCAAAATCCCTTACTCAGCGCACTTTAATATGTCTCCCTCAACATCTTGACAAAAATAAGGCTTTGAATTGTTACTAGCTCTCGGTCTAATAGTCCAAACTACAACTTGACATTTTCGTTCCCATGAGAACAGCATATTAAGATGAGAAAGTAAGAAAACCTATGTAAATATATCTCGACAATAAAGTGTCAGTCAGAACTTTGATCCTTGGGCAGCAGTATAGAAACCCGATTTCCTTTTCCCTTTTTCTATTACTTGTTTAGTCAGCTTGTGTTTGGACACTCAAGTACGCGCTACTTCAAAGAAGGATTTCCTCAGACATGAGACTTCATTTGTCAAACAAAACTGAGACGGATGGCTATACCGAAGGCCAAAGTCCATACCAGCGCTCTCTTTCTCCTCTTTCACGTTTTACATACAGATGGACACGGTACATTAGGAGAACTTCCGCTCGAATGAACACGACATTTTTAGTGTATTTGCCATAATATGGCACATACACTATTGGCGTCGGTCGGATGGCGGGACCTAGGGGTCGGACCAAAATTTCTCGACGTTTCATAGCCTCCTGAACACTTTGGCACCATTTTTGGAAATGTCCATTTATATATGTATATGTATGTATGTATATATATATATATGTGTGTGTGTGTGTGTGTGTGTGTGTGTGTGTGTGTACGGGCTATAACTGTCGAAAGAGTTAATTGATTTTGACGAAATTTGGTAGGCACGTTGGAATCCATCACCGCACGAAGCCTATTTAAAATGGGTCCAATCGGACCATTTTAAGGGTGGTTTTTAGGGGTTGAAAAATGATTTTGAGCCCAAAAATGCCGAAAAAATTCTCAGAATTGTTTCAAAATTGTAATTTAACCCTTTAGTAACGATTAAAATGTGCTGCTAAAATTTTAATAAAATCGGCCCGACAGGACCGGACTTACAAATTTTATGAAAACACTAGTTTGCGGATAGTGCTTTACTTACTGAAGGGTGTATTTAATTTGGTATAGAGGTTGCATTGATAATAATATTGAAATTAAGAAAAAAAAATATTATTTTAAGGGATGTATTAAGGGGTTAAATTTTTTATTTTGTCTAAAAACAAACCTAAGTTCACGTATTAAAGCCACAAGGCCTGTATTAGCAAATACACTATATTGTCGGCAGGGTTTGGCACTGCGACCCGAGTTTTTTTTTTGTATTGTCATCGTCCTGATTTATTTAAACAAAAATATGTTCATGTTCATATTACTTTGTATTTTTAAATAATACTATATCAAAAGCTAAGAGCTGGTTCACACTAGCCGGATGCCGGAACGATTTTTCGAGATACTGAAAAAAAATGTTTTAAACAAATTGAATTAGTCTGCCACCGATTTGATAATTTTCATGAAATTATCTGTTAAATTCAATAATAGAATTCTGGTGTTGTTAAATAGACTTTTGTACAATCAGAGCTTGAACTATACGTACTAATTTGTTTTTTAACGACCAATTATGCTGAAGTTACTCGTATTTTGGCATTATTTCTACAGCTGTTTTAAAATAAGGTTTTTGCTAGTCATTTTTTTGCTAGTCATTTTTTCTAATGATTTATTATCTCAGTTTTTCAACCTTTTTTGTTTTAGCTCCCGTCTGACTTTCGTGTATCTCTGAGAGGCCCCTTTTTATTCTCGCCCTTCGTTAGGAACAAAAAAGATTCTTTATTAACCGACTTCAAAAAAAGGAGGTGGTTCTCAGTTCGGTTGTATTTTTTTTTATGTTTGTTACCTCATAACTCAGTCATTTATAAACCGATTTTGAAATTTTTTGTTTTAATTGAAAGGATATACTTTCAGATTGTTCCCATAGAAATTTCATCAAAATCGGTTCAATAGTTCGGCTGATTTTAATAAAAGTGAGTAACGGCGTGTGATTCTTTTAAGGTAAATGTCACTTTTTGACACTAAAAAGTAAAAAATATGAAACTTTTTAACAAAAAAATACCTCCTTCAAAAAACCAGTAAAAAGAGGAAAATAATGAAATTTTGAGGTCTGTGCCAATTTAATAAAATATGAAGTTGGTTAAAAAGAAGATATTAATCATTATAATTTTTTAACCAACTTCATATTTTATTAAATTGGCACAGACCTTAAAATTTCATTATTTTCCTCTTTTTACTGGTTTTTTGAAGGAGGTATTTTTTTTTGTTAAAAAGTTTTTTTTACTTCCCACCTCTACTATGGTAGGGAAGTAATGGATTTAGTCCGAAAAAAATATTTCGAGATTTTAACAGATTTCACGTTTTGAGACCCTAGCAATCGTTTAAGATCATTTTCTGACTGATGTCTGTGTGTGTGTGTGTGTATGTGGTCAATTTTTCGCCTTCGATATCTTAAGAACGGAACAACATACGGGCATGCCGATTGTTCTATTGTGTTTATCAGCCTTTAACTTAGATCTGATTAGATTTTGAGTCAAATCGGTTCAGTGGATCCTGAGATATTCAAAAAAACGTTCTCAATGTCACGTATTAACATAGGTAAAAAAAATATAAATGAATTCTGGATGTTATAATATGAAAAAAATGCAAATATTTTTTTCTCTAAAATGTATAGTTTTCGAGAAAAAAAATACTTTACTAAAAAAAATAAAAATTGTACGTAAATCAAGGTAACCATGATTTTTGCTATATTAAGCTAGCCATCAGTAGATATCACCAAACAAAAAAGAGAGCCATGCTTTTTTCAAAGAATAAAAATTAAATTGTGTTTAAAAGACCACCAACAGCTAAGGTTATTTGGGCCTAGTCAAAGAATAAAAAAATAAAGAGTGTTTATTTTTTGCAAATATTTACTAGGAGGGAAGTATAGGACTGGTCATCAGTCGAATTTTTTTATTTATAATGTAAATTGTATTTGTATATTGTAACAAAAATATTTTGGTAATTACTATTCAGTCTTTATTTAGTGTGTGACCTTTGTGGCGTCGTAAGTCTCCACCCTATATAAAGGTTTCGTTACGTTTTCGACTGAAAATAAAAATGTGTAGAGATATGTAGCACTTAAAACAAAATAAAACCCAGCTTTAGTTTCATTCCAGATAGATAGCGGTTTATGGAGTTGTTATAGTTGTCAGTGTGTAGTAGGTATAACGATAGAATGTAGGACGTTTGTAGGTTAGCTGCTGTAGGCAGGTATAATTTACGCGTTGCGACCGACGCGTATTAAAAACGCTAACGCCATACATTCGATCGGAATTGTTCCTTAATGACTATCAACCAGGAACGTGACCAATCAATCATTTAACGGTCTTGCCGGTACGTTGTCGATGTGGCTCTGCCTTCTACGATTCTACCGTTCGACCGACTGGCCAATAATAGCCGTTCAACGGTCTCTCGCGCGCAAACCTCAGAAGTGGAATAGTCGACAAATAGAACATACATGCATCTATTGCGTATACAGGGTATTTGACGGACATCGATACAGATCAGATTTTGTATAACTTGTAGTCAAATATTCCAAAACGTCCTGTCTTATTAACTTCCCATTGAAAGTTATTGTAATGGGTCCGAAAATCGAAATCAAAATGTATAACAAATTTTTATGTTTCAAGGTCACTACACTATTTTTAGAAAGATGTCTCTGTGTGTGTGTGTACGTATGTGTCCATTTCTTTCTAAGACGAAATCTCGAGAATGAAAAATGATATCGACTACGTTATAGGGTGCCAATCGACGCGTATTAACGTAAATATGATCTGAAAGAAATTTTTTCAAAATCGGTTCAGCCGTTCTTTTTTCTTAACCAAATAGACTCCAAAAAATAGATTTTACACAATATCTCGCGAATAAAAAATTATGTCGACTTCGTAAAGGTGTTAATGTCATTTTGATCCGACATAAATTTTATAAAAATCGGTTCAGATGTTTTTTTTTTTTAATTATTGTTAAAAATAAATAATAATTATGTTTTAATGATTAAAATGATTACTTTTCTGTGTAATATCTAATTTAATTATTATTATTAAGTATTTATCAAACTGGGAAGTTCGTCGTGTGAACCTCAAGGGTCGCAGTTTAGTCTTAATAAACTACCCACCTCACGGCTTGTTTTCGTTTCAAATTATGATCAATTTTTTTGTGATTATTAATAGTTTTTAGTTTCTTTCCGCATATAGCCATAGCATGTCAAACGTGATATATTTTAATAAAAAAATGAATGAAATAAAAACCTGAATTATAGGTACTGAAAAATCGCTAAAAACCTGAATTTCTACCCAAATTATTGAGTGATGTCGGTAGGTAAATTATAAGTAACGAATTTTTATTATTATCAAATTTAAGCTAACAAACAGTTTTCTTAATTCTCAACGAAAATATTTTTTCAAGTAATATTCACTTTTATATCAAATTCGTGTAACTTCCCCCACCGTTTGAATGACTGAACAGTAAAAATCGTACAGTTGGTATGTTTTAGAAGTAAGAAGTCTATAAGTAGGATATAGGTGTGGTGTTAGGAAAGCTTACAGAGCTATCTTAAAAATATCTTACATAAAAACTAGATTTGATTAATATTGTACACAGTTAACTGTTGGTTGAAAGATAAAATAATTTATTATTTATTGGCATTACATAACTCAAATTTTCTGATTTTCACAAATTATAGTTTAACTTCATTAAATTCCAATTGAATACCTATTCAAAACAATACTTTTAATTTCGACTACGGACAGATTTATGCTTCAGTGTTTCAAAATATAATATTGGAGCTATTATGATAAACTAATTTTATGCCCAATGTATTTTTTTTTAATTTATGACAAAATCAAGGATTTTATACACATGGGCATATGGAGATTATCATCTACCTACTATAATATAAATCATAAAATCTCGAAATTTAAATCAGTACTTCACAATCCACAACATAATAGACAAGTGCTTAGCATCATAATATTATAACGTGTCACGAATACTCAGTATGTGTTTTATAATATAAAAAATTAACCACACCTGAAGATGGCAACTCTTTGCTGAAACGCGTCGTGTTAACAACACATGAAGGACACCAAAAATTCAAGGTATTTCTAATACTTCTTATTAGATTATGTTATCACAGCAGCTGAACTGTATTTCTGTCCTCTTGTAGTGTGGGTTCGACTAAGGAAAAATAAATTGTTTTGAAAACAGATTCGTCTACTATAAATAATCTGTCAACCGCTATTCGCTATATAACCTGTCAGAAACAGTCTAAACCGCGTAGAATGTTACTTCCACTTAATTTCTACATATCCGCAGTAGTGAAGCACGAACTCTTGTCTGTTTAGAAATAAAACTATGACGACTAACAGGAATGGTGAAAAAATTTCGAAAATACCAAACTGGGAAGACAGCGCACCACTGACGATTTCCAAACTTCAAATATGTTATGGCGGAGCCACTTGAATTAATAGCGTCATTCTGAAATATGCCACTTCTAACTAATCTGCGCTACTTTCTACATAGGTAGAGGGGTATGACTTTGGTAGACTTCCTCTATAAGATAAAATTACGTTTTAGTGTGAATCTACATTTATTTAGCATATTATAAAATTAATTTAGGTGTGTTATATTATGTAATGTAACTTGTGCAATGTAAAATTATAAATTTAAAACAAAAATAAAATTCATTTCACAAAGGACATGATAGACAGTTGAGATGATTTACTCAATCTTTGGTTCTCTGGCAATTAATAAAATGTCTTTCATGGTTTCATAATTTCGGTTGGTGTTGTGTATCTACGTCCACGACGATTCAATATTCGTAAGTTTGTACCCCCCAGTTACCCTTTGCTTTGAATGCATTGTAGAGGTCGCCATACATTTCTTTCTTTTTCATTCGTTCGAATCGTCGCGATTCGGACCGTTGGTAATAATCGCCGGAACGTTCTTCCCACACATTGCTCAGATAAAGTTCATTTTATATATTATGAGACGGATAAATTTGTTAGCCAGTGGCAGCGTGCCGCTGCTGTTCTCAGTAAAAAAACGATACGTAGGTAAACGTTCAGTTTTATAGGAAAAAGAGTGGTTATTGCAAAGAAGACGGTTTTCCCACATAAATTTACTAACTGAACTTAAACTTGAATCAGGAGATTGTTGCAATTATTTAAGCACTATAAACTGGATAAATCCAGTCCTCTATACTAACAAAAAATCGCTGACTTGAATCGGAACTCGAATACACTTACGATTCGGACCGAAGACCGACGAACTAAGGATCCAAATGTCAAGACGATGCGGATCGTCGGTACTTCACCTTACATTGGCAGTTTTGGACCGCGAGTTGGATCGCGACGAGTCGAAACGGATGAAAAAGAACTAAATGTATGTCGGCCTTCACTTGTTATTCTCTGACTACCACCGAATTGCGTTTAAATGGTTCTAGATATACGTTTGCGGTGGTGTAAAAATTATAAAATATGCTGCGTCACGCCTCATAGGACGAGGTGTCTAAATTCTGGCGGTTTGCAGTTGTCGAATGTCAGCTCTATAGACTTCGATTCAGTCAGTTTAATGAGACTTGCAGTTTTGATACCGCTGAGATAAACCTCATATATGATATACATAATATATGCGTATGTGTACATACATACATAAAGCTGCTGTAAAATGTAAATGTTATTCGGTGATGTAATCATTTCAAATAACATTTCAAGGAAATTTCAATAAAAGTTTACAGTTTGCCTATAATGTCTCTCGTTGCATTTCAGTATGTACTTCGTAGTACCTACACTGACTGCACTACAGTGGTTATCCTGTATATGTAAGCCGTCTCGAGAGCAGACATTTTTTCAGGGGCAATAATTCTACAAAGGGTTCTTTTCAATAGGTAGAGATAATTGTAAATTATAGACGCTCCAAAGCTGAGGTCATTGTCAGTTGATCTATAAAATCAGTAAATCAGTACATCATTAGTAGATATAGATATGTTTGTAAAATTTGAAGAAACTTCGGTACATACATATAATTCAGGATGGACATAAATTAAATAGGTACCTACGTTAAAAAATTCCACGCATCGATATCTCAAAAACAAAGGCCGATCTGAAAAAAAGTCGCCTCGAATACGAATTTTCATTTTTCGTATCCTGGTTTATGTGCCTATATCGTTTAAAATGCCTCTTTTTGTGAGAATAAAACTATACGTGTGCAGGTGTGCACGATGCATTAACGTTGGCTCAGTTGGTTATTTAATCTATTTCGCAAGCTTAGATTACAGTCTGTTGTCTAGGTACTTTTGTAGTTTCGGATATAGGTATATATTAATAAATATAATTTCATTAAATTTGTTCCACATAAGTGAAATTAAAAATATTCAATTTGAACAATAATTAAATGCACTATTATACTATTACACTTTCGAATGTTAGGTAATTGTATACACCTCAGTATAAGAATTTTCAATTTTTTTGAATGTATTTATGCGTTAGTAGCCTAAGGTGCAACCCAATTTTAGTTGTTTCTTGTTAAAATAACGTTGTATTTTTACTTCCCACCTCTACTATGGTAGGGAAGTAATGGATTCAGTCCGAAAACAATATTTCGAGATTTTAACAGATTTTCACGTTTTGAGACCCTAGCAATCGTTTAAGATCATTTTCTGACTGATGTCTGTATGTGTGTGTGTATGTGTGTATGTGTGTGTGTGTGTATGTGGTCAATTTTTCGCCTTCGATATCTTAAGAACGGAACAACATACGGGCATGCCGATTGTTCTATTGTGTTTATCAGCCTTTAACTTAGATCTGATTAGATTTTGAGTCAAATCGGTTCAGTGGATCCTGAGATATTCAAAAAAACGTCCTCAATGTCACGTATTAACATAGGTAAAAAAAATATAAATGAATTCTAGATGTTATAATATGAAAAAAATGTAAATATTTTTTTTCTCTAAAATGTATAGTTTTCGAGAAAAAAAATATTTTACTAAAAAAAATAAAAATTGTACGTAAATCAAGGTAACCATGATTTTTGCTATATTAAGCTAGCCAGCAATAGATCACCAAACAAAAAAGAGGGCCATGCTTTTTTCAAAGAATAAAAATTAAATTGTGTTTTAAAGACCACCAACAGCTAAGGTTATTTGGGCCTAGTCAAAGAATAAAAAAAAGAGTGTTTATTTTTTGCGAATATTTACTAGGTGGGAAGTATAGGACTGGTCATCAGTCGAATTTTTTATTTCAGAATGGCGGAGGATTAACAGAAGCAGTTTCAAACGGTAAGTTCAAAATATTCAATTAAATAGAAAAAAATTCGACTGATGACCAGTCCTATACTTCCCACCTAGTAAATATTTGCAAAAAATAAACACTCTTTTTTTATTCTTTGACTAGGCCCAAATAACCTTAGCTGTTGGTGGTCTTTAAAACACAATTTAATTTTTATTCTTTGAAAAAAGCATGGCCCTCTTTTTTGTTTGGTGATCTATTGATGGCTAGCTTAATATAGCAAAAATCATGGTTACCTTGATTTACGTACAATTTTTATTTTTTTTAGTAAAATATTTTTTTTCTCGAAAACTATACATTTTAGAGAAAAAAAATATTTACATTTTTTTCATATTATAACATCTAGAATTCATTTATATTTTTTTTTACCTATGTTAATACGTGACATTGAGGACGTTTTTTTGAATATCTCAGGATCCACTGAACCGATTTGACTCAAAATCTAATCAGATCTAAGTTAAAGGCTGATAAACACAATAGAACAATCGGCATGCCCGTATGTTGTTCCGTTCTTAAGATATCGAAGGCGAAAAATTGACCACATACACACACACACACATACACACATACACACACACATACAGACATCAGTCAGAAAATGATCTTAAACGATTGCTAGGGTCTCAAAACGTGAAAATCTGTTAAAATCTCGAAATATTGTTTTCGGACTGAATCCATTACTTCCCTACCATAGTAGAGGTGGGAAGTAAAAATATGTGTAGGTATCTGTGAATGGGCGCTGCTAGATGCGATTGCACCCTCTGACTGAAAACAGAGAAGAGAAAAACAAAATCCGGGAAGAAGAGAAGAGAAAAATTTCAGAATTTCATAGTAAGGGATGTATAGTGAATTTGAGTAAATGGGAAACTTATTACAAAAAACTAAACTCGAAAATTCAACTTTATCATAAATCATTTGGTCGATATCTTTAAATAATAGTAATTTTCTGAATTACTTGGAAACTGCGTGACCTTGAAGTTAGTTGATATGCACTTAACATTTTTTCCAATAAATATTATTTCTGCCAGTTTATTTTATTTTTTGTATAATTTTTGCTTAATTTTAATTTAAAATAATTTTGACTGACTTTTCGACTCATATATGCTCCACTGCAGTGTTTCCAGGTGCAAAACTTTAATTTTCCTAGTAAAACTTCAAAATTACGTAGAATTTCCCTAAAAATAATTTCATTTCAGATTTCAGGTTATGTTTTAGTTTTAATAATTAATATAGGTATAAGATCAACCAAATATAATTATAAAGAAACACACGCTAAGCTAATATACTTAGTTTAATATATTTCTCATTTATTGGAGGAGATCTAAAACTAACCAAAATAATAAAGATAACGTAACGCTGAAACACTAAGAGATCGTTTAGTGTGACAAGTTGACAAAAAAATAATAGAAATTGGCATTTGATGAGTATTCTGCAAAATTCCCCAGATTATCGAAAATTTCCCTTTTTCCCTGACATACCCAAATTTTCCCTCGATCTAGAGAAATTTCCCTAGCATTGGCAGCACTACTCCACTGTGCGATGATTGCCATTTGATGTAGATACAATTTAAGTAAGATTAGTTGTAATTGATCAATTTTACATTACTTACTTTCAACCGTTTTTAGTTCAGTATATATAGAATCAAAGTGCAATACTTAATGGTTAAAGTATTGTAACGTGAACTTTGAAACTGTTGTTTTTCTAGCTGCGGCCATTAGTATAGGTGTCAGATACCTAGAGTTTGAGTGCTCTAAAATTGCATTTGTGTTTTCGTAATTTAATGGGGCTTACTAACTTACAGTAATAATAATAAATTACGCTTGTATTCTTTAAAAGCACGTTCTCTGTTATAGTACCGAGTGTTCAGTAAATCATACGATTATGTACCTAGTAGATTTATTGCACATGCCGCTACACTAAGGGCCGACTTTATGGGGAGGTAAGCGGGGCAAAGGTACCCCGGGTCCGGGCCTCCGAAGGGGGCCCGCTGGACGTATTATATGTGACTACCGTCACACCGTGTTTAAAACTGCGGGCATTAAAACATTTTCCCAACAAAAAGGCGTTATTTGATTTTTTGCATTAAAATTTTGAAGTAATTTTTTTTTGGAGGGCACAGGGGCCTGAGAACGCTTACCCGGGGCCCTAAAATCCTAGAGCCGGCCCTGCGCTACACTACGTCTAGCGGATGTGCTCTATTATCGCTTAGCGCGTCAGAGTGGAGCTTCGGTCATACAAGAAGTTATATCTAGGTTAATTTCGCACGAAATCTATTCAAATTGTAGCTTTTTGAAAAGGGGAGATTCTGTTCTATAAAATGGAACCATTTTTAGATTCATCCGAGTTCATAATTACTTCTAAAATTGAAACTGAAAATCGCGAACAGCAGTTGTCAGTTGGTCTGTACGTACGTACGTCCGAGCTCTACAGGTCGTAATTCTTGATGAATCGCTTTGGTTTATATTTTATTCGCTTTCTTTACTATCAGACTAGAACCCTATTTAAATTTACTGAAATGCGTTCACGAGTTTAATTTTTATAAACAATTTTATTTTATTATTTTTGACAGCTTATAATAATATAATATTATACAGTATAAATAATATCGTAGAAAAACTGAGTGTTACTGCTATACCATAAAAGTAGCTATTCATCCATAGCGTTCGTAGACTTGTGGTTATAGCTCTGCATCGGTACGGACAAGTTCTCCAGTTCGACTCCGACCGAGATCATAATTTTTTTTTTACATCTATTTTATATTTTTATACACACACACACACACACAGACATCTTTCTAAAAATAGTGTAAAGATAGTGTAGTGACCTTGAAACATAAAAATTTGTTATACATTTTGATTTCGATTTTCGGACCCATTACAATGACTTCCAATGGAAAGTTAAAAACGTATGTTCGAATTATAAAAAAACACTGGCGTGTTATTACAGTGTCAAACTGTTAGTTAACAATTACAAAAACATGTTATGTAATAAAAATGTTTTTTAAACAAATTATTAGTAAAAAATTCACAGATTTCGCAATCCTTGCAACCATCGAGGACATTGGAAATGATAACAGCATATATGAAACATAATTAACTGTTTATTATACACACAATATTTATCAATGCACTGTTTAGTTTTGTCAGGAATAACCCTATTATTCTTCTGTTATATACGCGTTTACTTTTGCTTGATTACTTAACTTTTAAATGGATTTTTCTACAGTGTTTATTAACATTTGCTCAAAAATAACACCGCAGATAGTCGCAAATACCTGTCAATTAACTAGACATGATATAAAACACATTTCGAAAAAATTGCACTTGTTCAATTTTGCATGATTGCTCCTCACTTGATCGCGACACCGTTGTCTTCGTCGCAAATATCTCTCAATTAACTAGACATGATATAAAACACATTTCGAAAAAATTGCACTTGTTCAATTTTGCATGATTGCTCCTCACTTGATCGCGACACCGTTGTCTTTTGGCCTTGAACGAAAACTCGTAACTCTGCCCCCATATACGAACATAAACATTTCCAATGTTAATAATTAGGCATGTTTTAGGCGAATTATGTTTAATTTTATCCATAGTGTATATGTTTTTAATTTCCAACCTGCATAGAAAGGTTAAAGAGATTATCGCTGGTGTGCGGCGAGGTTAGTTTCACTTCACCTTTTACGTGTCATGATCTCACGAGCGTGGCTTTTCCCGTGCGTTGTCGAATTGGGATGGCCCATTCACATATTATGCAGTACATGTCATATACATGATGTGTCAGATATGGGTAATTGACAACAACTGCAACTTTCTTATATAAGGTGTCTCAGATGTAGTGACGAGGATTTTGAAGACATATAATTTTGCATGATTCTGTAATTTTCAAAAAAACAAGGTTCTATGTGGCTATGTAGCTACATCCCGTAAGATCAATGAATGACTATATTAGGTATACAGAGTGGACCAATGAAAACAGCCCGCGCAAGTTTTGGCCACTTAACATCAGTTTTGCGAAAAAATCTCGCACACGCCAATTTTAGAATCAAGGGGGACATCTAAATTGATTAGTATTATTTACGTAACTTTAACCCTGAGAGCAGGGTGAATTGCACCCCAAAAATTTTAAATAGAAAGGAGTGTCAAACGATTCGCAGTTCGAGAGGTCTCTCAATTCTTTTTACAACCGTCTTTTTATTTTTCAAATCCGATCATTGCGGAGAAAATGACATTTTAATCTGTATCAAGTATCTTAGATTACTCCAGCAATGTTGGAGTACGTACAATGACGCTTTGAGGATAATCTTTATTATTGTATGGAAGCTGGAGGTGGTCATTTTGAGCACTTAATAAAATGATCCTTGAGTTCTTGTCTATTTTTACTTGACAGATGACATGCTTTTGTTTGCTATGTTCAATTGTTTAAGACTACTTTATACAAATTAAAATGTAATTTTCTCCGCAATTAATGATTAGATTTGAAAAACAAAAAGACTGTTGTAAAAAGAATTGAGAGGTCTTTCGAACTGCGAATCGTTTGACACCCCTTTGGTACAATTCACCCTGTTCTCAGAGTTGAAGTTACGCAAATAAATCGATTTAGATGTCCCCCTTGATTTCAAAATTGACGTGTGCGAGTTTTTTTCGCAAAACTGATGTTAAGTAGCCAAAACTCTCACGGACTGTTTTCATTGGCCCACTCTTATAGTACATCCAGAAATACTCTATACGATTTTGTTGAACAATGAAAAATTGTACATAATATAGAGATTTCCATGCATTTATGGACACAATCGGAGTATTTCTGGATGTACAGTCATTCATTGACCTCACTGTATACTAGGAAAACATTAAAGATATCATAGTTGCATGGTAAAACTTTAAAAGCGTTTTTCTCGGAAAGTTGTTTTTGTTACATACAACCAAAGCTGGGCAGTAAACCGTTAATCTTTTAATCGTTAATTAACGAAGTTATCATTGTGCTTAACGAATTAACTTTTAAGTTAATTTCAAAAACTATTAACGGTCTTATTTACTTCCGTTAAATTCAACTTCCGTCAACATAAGTCCGTTAACCGTTACTTAGGTACTAAAAAATACAATAAATATTACTAACAAACAAAAAGTTGTTGTACGTTTTTTTCATGTACTATGTACCTTCCCTACCCAGCCTACCCTACCTAATTCCTACTACCTAGTATAGACAGTAGTAGTACCTATTACTTATATTAGTCTATACTATAATAATAAAGTATTGCTTGGTTAAATAAAAATAAAAACGTAAAAAAAAATATTTTTGAGCTCTTTGAGCTCAAAACTAATATTTTCTTTATTAATTATGGTACAGAACAAAATTTAATTTTAAAAAAATAATAATTGTTGTCGTGCGGTATCTCGTGAACTAATTGACCGATTTTGATGAACCTTGCGGCAATTGAAAGATATTCACGACTTAGAGATCTGATTTAATTTTGAGCCCAATCACGAGTAGTTTTCAAGTTATTCAAAATATAAAAATAAAATATTTTTTTTACGTTTTTGACGTATAACTTTCAAACCATTCGTCTTGATAAACCCTTTCGATCGCCGTATTAAATGCCAAATCGATCGTTTCGTTACAAAGATATCTTATGTTTACACATATACATACACACAAACACGGACGTTCATCCCAAAATGTTTATAATAGCTTCCTAAAACCTCAAAACGTCGAGACTGAAACCAATATACTTCCCAAATTTTTCAAAATCTTCAATTTTCAATAGTGGGAAGTTGACAAATAAACTGTGTCTTCGTCCTTATTTACGCAATTGTGTCGTTCCAACAAGGTTTGATAAAACGACAAGATTGCACCCGAAGTCAACGTAAATGAGGGTGAAAACGAAGTTAATTTTCATCAGATGAGAAGCTATTTATTTGTTGCACAAATTTGAAAAAAAAATAACTGAATCAACTAGATTGTAATTTAATATTTATATAGGGTTTTTTAAACTTTATTTGGCATTTAAACGGCAAAGAGAAAAAAAATAATAAACTTCTAGGACATTATTATGTAATCAATTTTGAACCTTATTATTTTATCCCCTGCCCTCTTCAATAATAAGGCGTTAGATACATCATTATCCGGTGTTTATAATAATTATAGACCGAATCTGTGAACATTATGGAACGCCATGTAATAACTTATATTTTCGAGCGTATTTTTGTTTTTGTGTGTATAATACTTAAGCCTTATAGAACTCCATATGTTTGTTGGTCTTATACATATATGTTACGCTCAAACATTGAAAATACACGATAAGCAAAAAATTATTATTTAGCGAAAGCTTACGCTTGGTAGAAATAATTGAACTTAAAATTAGAAAAAAATAATTACAAATGTGCAATCAGAAATTATTTACTCGTTCTTACCTGTACCTATATAATATAGATAAGATAAGATAAAAATGTTCTTTATTGTCTTATTAATTATTATAAAAGTTTTGTACAGAACTTAAAAAATTATAGTTTTAAATAGCGTACCCGGTGATAATCACCACAAGCAACTGAGTTATTTTTATTTGTTACGACTTACGAAAGGAAAAATTGCCTGACTATTTTGTGATATTCCAGAAAAAAATGGCAAAAAAACTGGGTCATTAATATTATATAATATAGAAAAGAATAGGTAAGAATTATAAAATGAGATAAAAATCAACAGGACCGTCTTAAGTGTAATTCACTATGACTGTTCCCAACTGATAATAATAATAATTTCTTTATTTACAATTCCAACGAAATATAATAACGGAATAATACAACTCGCGTAGTCCGCGGATGTTTGCCCACCTTGGGTTAAATGAGCATTACCACACAGCTAAAAAGTATCTCATATCGGTGTTTGGTTAATTAACATTATCCACAATATATAGTGGGCATTTCTGAGTCATCAATAACGTGTTCGGGTTAAAAGAGTACGACAACACAGCGAATAGGATAATATAAGATAAATTTATTTGAAAATCACATATTGTGGGCACAAAACGTCAAAAGACAGAGTTAAAATCTATGATTAAAAAAAAGGGTGTGGGTCTCGGGACCCCCCAACAGATGTGAAACATCAAAGAAAACGTTATTGAACTCGGTGGTATTCTCTATGTATAGTAGTATATATTTTTTCAAAAGCAGCAACTAACTGTTATGCTGACGTAATCCTATATACTGCACTGTAACACCGCGTGAGCCAAGAGAAAGAGAGAGTGTCGAAGTGGTGGGGAGAACAGCAGCGAAGGAGCGGACCAAACATTTCGTTGCATATTTCCCCTCACGCGACTGTTCACAGCCCGACATATAAGATGTTTCACATCAAAAATTCATTTATGTCATAAAAACAGTCCTGTTTAAAAAATGTATTTAGTTTTTAACACGCTTATATTAACTTCACCTGTATGTTTGCTTGCGGGCTTGCGTGCTTGCTTGCTTGTTTGTCAGTTTGTAACCGACTTCTTTGTACTTGATTTTGACCAACTTTGAACGGTCAGATTTAGTTGAAACTTTGCACACTTATCAAGGACCGACGACAATACAATAATTCCATAAGTTTGTCTCATTATCCTGACCAGGATCTCCAGGACTAAAAAGCAAAAATAAATTATAATTTAAAAAAACTAAAAAACACGCTTTAATGAACTAAAAAGTAAAAAATAATTAATTTTATTGTAAAAAAGCTTGGGGTGCTTTGTATCATATTTTCATACTACCCCACGCTTTTTTACAATAAAATTAATTATTTTTTACTTTTTAGTTCATTAAAGCGTGTTTTTTATTTTTTTTAAATTATAATTTATTTTTAAAGTATTTTACAGGTAAAACCTGAATTGATTTTGGCAGCGTGTTATACATCTTTTTGGCCATATAATCTGGGGCAGTTTGGGACAAATTAAGCCTACTATAAGTAGTATATCAAATTAGTATTTTGGTCATTTAACACCATCCATAACGTATTGTGGTTGTTTATTTCGCTCATTGAATATTTCCGATATTTGGGCGTAACATATATGCTTGGACCACCGCATCACGCTTTGCGGAACTCCAGTTCTTGTACGTGTGTGTGTGTATGTGTGGCTGAGTGTGTGCGGTGTCCTTGTGCGGGTGCCAGAAAGGGCGAACCGTATCCCCAAGACGATCATAAAGCGACACAAGTATATATGGCAGCCAGTCTCGCAGCACTACCTCACTGTGTCTGTCTCTATTTTTGTATGTGTGCGTACTCTTTTACAACGGATGGGATAACTGTTGGTTTACGGTTTCCTTGTATCAGTTGGTAACAGCCGAAAATATATACACATGTATATAGAAATACCTGTATTTATGTGTACTTACGTTTCCACTATTTATTTGAAAGCTTTATTTTATATTACTTATATCGAGTCGTTAAATTCTGAATATAAAAATATGTAAAGTTATTTGTTGTCGGATATTTTTACATCGTGAATTTTGGGTTTTATGTATTTACCGTCGCTAAAATTAGATTGGCGATGATAAATTAAAAGTTCAACGTTGAAATTTATTTCAGTGAACTTTTAAAACTGTTTTCTTTTTTTATTTATTTCGCCCCGTCTACTTAAGCTGTTTCTTAGGTGATAAATATTTGAATTTAATTTAAAATTTCAAGAATCTTCAGAGTAAAATCCGGATTTAGTATAAAAATGTCTGCTGTAGTGAAATGTCATTCAAATAACCCTGGCTGTTGGTGGCCTTAAAAAACTACTATTCGAAATTCGACGCGTCTTTCGTGATATTTGTGTAATGAAAATGCTGCTGTGTTTTCTTTTTACAGCAGTGAAAATATTATCGAATTTAAGTTAAGTAAATCTAAGCAAGAAGTATTATGGTCTTTTTTAATTAATTTTTGACTTGATTAGTGTATATTTAAAATAAAATATTAACAATAATTTTTAACTATGACAAATTAAAGAAATTTAAGAAATTAAAGGGAAATCTTATATTGTTTTTACAGTAAATACGATAGAAAAACTCCATGCGTATCGCATTGTGTTTAATTTAAGCTATCGAATTTTTGAGTCTATATAAATGTTTTATATAAAAATTCATTATTTTAAAACACTCTTTTGGTGATTATTTTTCATTTAATTGATTATCTTGATAATCGTATATCCTGCATCCTACCATAACCTACTACGTGCGTTCACATAATATAAACATCAGAATATACCCGGACTTTCACCGCATTTAACCAGCACTTCCACCGTACGTATTCGCCATAATATGTAAACCATGTAGTACCTACTTCCATAATACATATTATTGAGCTAGCTTGGTGTCAATGCAATTTATTTTGTTAAAAGTTTTTAAGATAATGAAACTTAATGAGCTATTTATGTCATTAGGTATATTGTTTTTCCGTTGTTATGTAAAATATAAGTTGGAGTTATATATACATCAAAACACTGTCTTATTTTTGTGTTTATTCAAAATTTGTTTCATAAAATATATAAACTTTTTTCCACATATACAACAAAATACGGAAGAAAAACAAATGGAATTATCTCACTCAACATATTCCTTTTCCTGTAGGACACAGAAAGATTTCCACAAGGAAACTGTTAAAATAAAAGTAGTTTTTAACATTTTTATACTACTAGAATTTATTTTTTTATGAATTAAAGTAATAATTTGATTTTTTCCCCTTTTAATAGCATTCATTTTTGAATTATTTATTTTCTTTTAAAAATACTCGGACTAACTTTTTCATTTTAGTATGCCTAGTGGAACCAAAAAGATTCTCAACCAATAATCTTTTGACGAGAATAACGTCTCATTAGACGTTATTTTCGTCTCATACTGGGGTGGCATTATAAAAATATTAAATGTAACGTAAATAGCCAGAAGTGGTTGACATGTGAAAAAAAACACAGCATGCATATGTTAAGATCTCAAACACACTAAGCCAGGTGGCCGTGTGGAAAAGTACGAGTCTACCGAGAGGTACAAACGCCCAGGTTCGAATTCCGAAGACTTTTAATATTTTTATTTTTTTTAATAATGAAAATATAGGTACTATGGGATAACAATTTAAAATATAAAAAAATAAAATTATAATTATTTTATTATGTTTAACGAACATGTGATTTTTTAAGACAAATAAAAGTATTTCTTTTTGTTTAACAATATTCATTTCATCTGTCTGTACCTGCGACACAGCATACCCATTTTTATTCATATGGAAATGAAATAAATATAGGTAAACGAACCGACCACTTACCGGTTTTATTTTATTAAAATGATTCTGATTAGATGTTACATCACATATTATATTATGTACTAGCTGCCCTGTCCGGCTTCGCCCGGGTACTAAGAAAGTCCGGGTGCAATACACTCTCACTCGCTTCGCTTGTTCGCTTGAATATTATAATTACATTACACACTCGCTTCACTCGTTCGCTATATATATAAACCTTCCGTGAAAAAATATCTAACTGATGGTGAAAACCGCATCAAAATCCGTTGCGTGGTTTAGGAATTACATTACTCACTCGCTTCGCTCGTTCGCTATATATTTAAACCTTCCATGAAAAATTATCTAACTGATGGTGAAAACAGCATCAAAATCCGTTGCGTGGTTTAGGAGGAGTTAGCGGTTATACAGACAGACAAACAGACGCGGAAAGCGACTTCATTTTATACTATGTAGAGAAAATTAAAGAAAATTGTAATGTTTTTATTTTAAGTCTCTATTTTCCCAGTTCCCAGATTTCTAATCCGAGAGCTGGTAAAAGTTCAATTGAATTTTGAATCGAAAAAATATAAATTGGAAATGTGAATTGGTACTAAATCTGGCTGTTGGTGGCCTTAAAAAAAATTTATTTCAAGGTCAACGTGTCGCGTCGTAATGAAAACCTGTGCGAATTTTCTTTTAATTGCAATGAAAAATAGATTCTTGGCTGATTCACGCGATTACTCAAAGGTTAATATTGTCGACTGTAATTTAGTGACATCTAATTGATTATCAATATTTTCATGTACAATATAAAAAAACTCGGGTCGCAGTGCCAAACCCTGCCGACAATATAGTGTATTTGCTAATACAGGCCTTGTGGCTTTAATACGTGAACTTAGGTTTGTTTTTGGACAAAATAAAAAATTTAACCCCTTAATACATCCCTTAAAATAATATTTTTTTTTTTAATTTCAATATTATTATCAATGCAACCTCTATACGAAATTAAATACACCCTTCAGTAAGTAAATCACTATCCGCAACCTGGTGTTTTCATAAAATTTGTAAGTCCGGTTCTGTCGGGCCGATTTTATTAAAATTTTAGCAGCATATTTTAATCTTTACTAAAGAGTTAAATTTCAATTTTGAAACGATTCTGACAATTTTTTCGGTATTTTTGGGCCCAAAAACTTTTTGGAACCCTTAAATACAACCCTGAAAATGGTCCGATCGGGCCCATTTTAAATAGGCTTCGTGCGGTGATGGGTTCCAATGTGTGTACCAAATTTCGTTTAAATCGATTAAGTCTATCGAGAGTTATCGTGTACACACACACACACACACTCATATATATATATACATATATACATAAACATTTTCAAAAATGGTGGCAAATTGTTCAGGAGGCTATGAAACGTCGAAAAATTTTGGTCCGACCCGTAGGTTCAACCATCCGACCTACGCCAATAGTGTATGTGCCATATTTATGGCAAATACTCTAATAACATTGACATTCAGGAGAGTGACTTTTAAAAGTGACTATATGCGGACTTTACAGCTGATATTTCAGCTGTATATGTCAAGTTTGTGTAAAAGGTTAAACGAAGTTCAGTAGGGAATACGAAAATAACACGGCGCTCAATAGCGGTACGTTGCGCCGCGACGCGTCCCACGGTGCAGCTAGAGCACTCATGTATAGGACTCATCCGACCAACATGTCACATAATACAGGGTCAGTAAATAGCCTGCCCTTAGTTGAAAACTTCTCAAAACTAATGTATAACATTGTAAAGAGACATTTGTCTAGTTGTCTGTTTTTATGCCAGAATCACTCGAGAAGGCCTGGGCCGATTTCGAAGACATTTGGTGTACACGTGCACCGGTACCCAAACTTAAAGTATATGCTGCATTTTATCCGGTTGCGATCGGCTTAAGATAAGGTTTCTATCGAAGACGCGGAAAAATTTAAAAAATATTAATATGAACAAATTTGAGCATCATTCATGAAAATCCTGTGCATTAGAGAAGTAGTTCAGTTCAGCTTTTACCAGAAGTCTAAATGCGGCCTAAAGGTACGTGCAGTATGAAGCTGGGATTCTAGATGGTAGCGTAGATCATAACAGGGCTTGCTTAAATTAATGCATTGTTATATATGCGAGCGTACACAACGAATGAGTGAGTGTAGCAGGTATAAGCGCTGTTACAAGAGCTGGTAGATTCAAGAATGTGTCTCACCATTCTTTCAGCGCGCTGACTACTACAATCAACGTGTGACAACTGTCAAATGGCCGTTACAAGTTTCGGAATGGATGTGACTAGTTTAATAAATGAAATTTTGCCAGTTTTTATTTAATTTGTTTTGAGTTTTTTCTAAGACGTATTTAAAAGTGTTAGGTTCCATACGTAAATATTCAAAACACCGGTTTGGGTAAAATTTTAATTCTTGGTATAAATGATGAAATTCGTCATGTTTAGATCGTTTTCTATTAATAGGGTAGACATGAGAGCTCCTACCCAAAATTGTATTTAAAATATACCACTTTGTAGCAGAAAAACACAAATATTCGTCTTCGCTATCTGACATTTCAAACGCGATTTAAGCTTGTATCAATGCTAGTATCAAAGCTTA
Source organism: Mongoloraphidia duomilia (assembly GCA_039654895.1). Taxonomy (NCBI): domain Eukaryota; kingdom Metazoa; phylum Arthropoda; class Insecta; order Raphidioptera; family Raphidiidae; genus Mongoloraphidia; species Mongoloraphidia duomilia. Next base: position 40,971,230 of record CM077524.1, on the reverse strand, counting down.
TCGTTGTGCAAACCTATAAGCGCTTATAATTTCAGCCACTATCTACTATACATGCTACCATCTAGAATCCCAGCTGCGTACTGCACGTACCTTAATTCATAAAGCGTTCGCGTGTCTTGTGTGAAGTTTTCAATTCATAATGAGCGAATTTCCTGTACTAGCGTGTGCTGTGCAATTTCCTAGTGTACTTCATAGTATATAAACAGACCGCTTTACATTTTGTGGACGGTATATGTTACAACTTAATTTGTGAAATAGTATATTGCATTACAAGGTAAGAAACTTGGCGTTTGCAACCAGTGTGAAGTTTCTTGCCCGAGGTACGAGGGCATGCAAGCACACGTGTTTCAAACGCCAAGTTTCATACCGAGTAGTTGAATATTATTTTTCACAACAACTCTATTGACAACTCGATTTGAGGTACCTACAATTTGGACGTGCAAAAAAGTCGCAAAAATATTAGATCTGTCAGATTTATGCGGGGTTTATGTCTGTCATTTTGACGTTTAAGAATATTGTAACAAAACTGTTTTGAATTTGGCGGAATAAAATTATTTATTTCAATAATCAAAATATGTAAACGACAATATACAATAATTTAATAACAATGAATAATTATAAACTCAAAAAAAAGTACACAAAACGAAAATGTCAATTCTTAACAATGACACACTTAATAATACGCAGAATATTTATTTTAACACAGGTATGATGTTTATTTATCTGTTATTTATTTCCCGCACTTCGTATGGCGCACCGATTACTCACTAAATCACAGGCTGATTGTAGACTGCCCTGATTGTCGATTCGTCTCCGCTTATATACCTAAAGAACGTTGTCCCTCGATTTTTCTAGTACATTCTTTATTTTTCGCGCGATTACCAACAAACAAACACATTTCTCGGAATTCATTTGTTTCCAGTAAGTTCCGCCCAAGGCAGTGGCGTAACATCTTGGGGTTTCCTACTTATCGTGGCCAGCGGCGCAACATCTTGGGGTTTGCTACAATATTATATGTTGATTCAATATCGCTCTATCTCCTTCTTAATTTGACGTTTTCGAAAATTATATGCGGATCCAATCGCTCTGTTTCCCTCTTAACAACGTTAAAAAACCGACCTAAAATGTTCATTCCTAGGGATTAAAACGCTCAGTTTCAACCCGCTAAACAGGTACCGAAAATCGAATTTTCAATAGCGGCTTTGTGAAAAAGATGTAACATGATTGTAAATCAACCCTTATAATACGTCAGACCAAACTCGTCTGAGCCGACACAAAACCCCGGTTGTGCTCGACGCCTCCCGATACTACATTTTGCTTTGTCCAAACTTGAAGTTAGCAAAAGCACAGCGGCGGCGCCAAATCGTCTCGAATCGAGGCAGGGACTGAAAAGCCAGGCCAGCTGAGGCGTCCTCATCCCATAAAATGTCTGCGTGTACATAGGTATCAGTTGTTCTGCCGGGGCAAACGCCCATTAGAGATACCTAATACCTGCCTTTACCGCTACCGCCTGTATCTGCGCCAGACACAGTGCAATGATTTATATTGTTCTCCGGCGAGAAAGGTTTATTAACGACACAATACATTACATACAGACGATTACGGCTGAATTATTTATAACAGTGACGTGTGGATAATACAATAATATAGATAAAGCGTCAGCAAAATATTGAAAATAATAAAATATAGATGACATATCGATAAAATATATCGGTAATAGTTCGTTTACTACGATAGAATCGATCATTTATCAAGTATGGTAAAGACATCGGTTACCAACCACCCACCTCTGGTCAACCACTTTTACCATTTCAACTCCACAAGTGGGAAATGGTAATAATTTGGGTCAAAAATCACATTTCAAAATTTCGCAATATTTTGTCGTCTCTGGAGTGCAAAAAACATGTTTTTGGAAAATTTCAGTTCGTCTATTAATAGTTTGTCTGTGGGCACGTACCGATCAAATGACTGAGCGGATCGAATCCAATTGATTAAGAGACTATTATATATGTGATATGGCGTGTATAACAAAACAAAAAATAATGCTATTTTAAATCTCTTATATATTTCGTATTTTACCGATAGGTAACATATCCTATCGGTGCGAAAAGAAAATAGAAAATATTAATTTTCAAGCGAAAGCAACATATGTATAACACTTAAAATTAATATAAATAATAGTTTTATACGGCTGAAATGCCATTGAAAAATTTTTTTTTCGTTGGAGAGCAGCCAATTATATAATATGTTTCGAAACATATTGGAAAAAATCATTTTACCAACTAATAATTGAGACTCACATGTAGTGAAAATCTATTGATTCTGAAACATATAAGGAGAATATTAATTTAGCAATCATGTCACGGTTGAGTATTGTAAGCTCATTCCGCCGCGAAAGTGTAAAGGTTCAGGTTAGAATCCTGACTGTGACCACTGGTTGGTAAAATGATATTTTCCAATATGTTTCGTAACAATTATATAATTGGCTGCTCTCCAACGAAAATAATATTTTTAAAAATTAATATTTTCGCATTTATCTTCGCACCGACAGAATTGTCGGTAAAATTCGAACCTAGATATTTAAAATAATAACTTATTATATTATAATTTTCTTCAATTGTGTGAATGGGAACTGGGAACCGATGTTAGTAACAGTAACACCTGTTTTCAAAAGATAATAATTTTGGCCATCAGGTTGTTTCGAAAAACACTTTTAAAGCAGGTTGTATAAAAGCGCTATAGATTGGCAAAGATGACGCACAGGAAATGGCACAAATATATATATTTGCCCTACACAGTAAATGTGTAGGTGTATCTAATATCAATACCTAACACGATGAAACTACTGCTTTAATGAAAATATATACCTACGCGTATACAACAGTGTGAAAATGAATATCAATATAGCTCAGTCAATGAGTGCTCTAAAGAGGGGTCTAGCCGGAAAGTCAATAAGCGCAAAAATAGACTTCGGGAATTTATTTGAACTGGTTAATAAAAAAACATATTAAAAGTCCTTGACCCTTGGGTGGGCGCAAGAGGGGGGGAGCACTTCATTGGCTCTCCCCCCACCAGTCCAAGCAAAGTCCCGAAGTCGGTTTGTGCGGTTATTGACTTTCCGATAGGATCATTCGTTGACTAGACTAATAGCATTTATTTCGATTGGTATTAGTGTCCGTCATTTATCAACAATTAATTTTTAACGGCAGCTCCGATGAGTTTAGTATGTACTCGTACTTAATCCGCCCTCTCTCAACCCCTGTAATTTTTTTTTACAAAATTACTATATGATTAGTCTTTATAATTGATGTCAAGTATAAATATCATATTTTCGAAAAAAATTGTCGGTCTGTCTGTCTGTTTGAGTGCTGTCGATTTGTATATTTGGTTGCTTATAACTAGAGAATTACTGCATTAATTTCGATAAATATTATAGTTAATAGTTAGCTTAAAGTTCAACTTAAAATAAAGCTACAAATTATTTTGTTAGCCCCTCGGGAAGCAACATAAGCCCGTTATGTAAAATCGAGGGGGAGAAATCCGCGGGTACTTAAATAAGAAAAACTATAAATTGTAGACAAAATATGTTTATACAAAAGTTGTAGATAATTTTGTCCTCTACAAGATTGATAATAACCATTTTTTACAAAAAATGGAACGGAACCGAGAAATTCGCAAAACATCGTCTATCGTGAACTTGAACCTCGAATATCTGGCAATACCGGCACGTAATCGATGGGGACTTTTTACACGTTTTTTAAAACACTACAACGAAAGTGTATACAAAAAAATTTATTAAAAAAACAAAAAACCCGACTGCGTAAAAATCGAACATAAAAGATGGAAACAAGATCAAATGATAACATGCAGTCGGAGGCATAGTAGTAACAAATTGAACAGAAATACCTCCGACTGCATGTTATCATTTGATCTTGTTTCCATCTTTTATGTTCGATTTTTACGCAGTTGGATTTTTTGTTTTTTTAATAAATTTTTTATTTCCTTCCTTTTAGTTGAATCTACTCATCATGCTTTTTCATTTGATACCACACACACAAGGTTTTACCGATTTTTTGCGTACTGACAAAATGGCGTCTAGCGCCCGCCATATTGAAGTGTAGCCTCAGACTTAGATAGAACTGCGGCCAGACAGCTTGGCTCCGTTGAACGCTCACGACCCAGATGCGTCGGGTCGTTGTCTGAGTCTACGACGTCGTGAAAAACCAGTATCTACATCCACAATGCTGCCCTGATTACAAAGACTACCTTATCTATACATTTTGTCAAAATCAAATTAAGTTCATTTTTAGGTAAAGCACATCCTAATCTTTCATTTTTCGCTTTAAAAAAGAATTCGTTTCCTGCGTCGTAAAGGAGAAATGTTTGTTTTGCTTTTTTTTCCCTATGATTAATCTTGGCTCAAGCATATAATATTATGAAAATATTAATTTAAAACCAAAATTAGCAGTGGTTTGAGGAACACTGATTATAAGATTATTGTAAAAACGTTTTATATATCTTTCTTATACTATGACAATAAAAATTTTATTATTATTATTATTATTATTATTTGCTTCCACTAGGGTTTAACGGTTTTTCAAACCCGGTTTTAAAAAACCGGTTTTTAAAATAAATTTGTCACATTTGAAACCGGTTTTTAAATTAAGAAAACCGGTTTAAAAGAATTCAAATTATTATGTAAAAATTAATTTTTAACTTATTTGATTTGCTGTTCATTCTATATGCAACGGGCAGCAGACACATTTTTTCAACGTCTAGATTTTTTGTACATATTTTTCCCAGAAATACACACAATTCAAAAATCTAGATATTCAAGATACGTAGGGCATTTTTTATAAAATTATGTTCTATGTTTTATGGCAATATTGTTGGTATGGCTAGACCAGAGGTCGGCAACCTTTTGAGACGGAAGAGCCAAAAGTTACAATTTACAAAATTTTCCAGTTTTTAAAGAGCCACTAACTTTTTTATTTCAATATTATGGTATTTGATTAGGATTAGGTATATAAAAAAAGTTCTGACTGCGACCGTTGACGACACAGTGCACCAATAACTAAACAAACAGAACAGTGTTGCCACATTTAAAAAATGTCAACTGTCCGTATACTCTCTACTCCACCTATTCTCACTGTTCTCTGTTGGGTGTTTTGCTGAAAAAGCCAATCTATGCTATGGTAACGTTAGATTTTCATTTCTGAGATTGTAGTCATTGACACTCTTGTATTGGCGAAATTTATCAATGTTCTTTTTTACATACATAACCGAGTTTAAAATATACATGGCTATAACTGTTAAGATATTCAGCTGCTTGAAGAGCTCTCGGCATGAGAAACTTTTATTTTACTCTCTCAGACCACGACGCCCTAACACACAGTTTTGGAACCACTATTATAGACCATCGAATCCCGCGTACTTTATCTTTGTTTTACATAACGAAGAGAAATACGCCTTGCATGCATGTGTGTGAAAGAAATACCGGTGCATTTTTCACACCGAGGTGTTTATCTTGGTTCGGTCAATTGAACTGAAGTCCTTTAGTTGTTCTGGGATGCCTATATATGTACGTCAATGCATGATATACAAGCTGTACTAAAAAGTTTTACAATGCATGATTATGTAACTCACAGGCACAGAAAATGGCCCACTTGCAAAGTTATGTTCCAATCGAAGTGTTTCGTTTTAAATGGTAAATATTTAATAATTGACTTTCGACGTAGAGCTAGAGACAATTTTTTAGTGTTAATTTATTCAAGGCCTTATTTTTGTGATCACAATTGTTATTGCTTCAAGGCTGAAATTGTTTGTATAGCTTGTCGATTACCCCAATAATGCCATTATAATATTTGCAGATCGATTGGTCAGTATTAAAGGGGTGGCAGATTCAAGGTTCAAATTTTAATATGTTATTACGGCGACGTTTTAAGAATACATTTCAATTTTCAGAACAAAATGTTGGTATTAACCCCCTTGCAGAACGATATAAACAACTAGGCAAGCTGCAAGTTTACCTCTAAGAGAGAGGGTTAATACCGACATTTTGTTCTGAAAATTCGACTTGACTCGGAGAGGGAACTCCACTTCTCACACACCTGTAAAAATTTTACAAGCGTGTATAAATTCGTATAAAAATATATATGAGCACTGTGGTTGGAATAAAAACAAAATAAAATATAGTTACTTCTTACCACAACAGTTTTATTGTGTACATTTCGAAAGCGAAGCTTTCATCTTCAGTAAACACTACATGATGTAGTGTTCGCTGAAGATGAAAGCTTAGCTTTCGAAATGTACATCCATCAATAAAACTGTTGTGGTAAGAAGTAACTATATTTTATTTTGTTTGTATAAATTCGGTTTGGTCATATTTGAACTCCGAGTAAAAAAATCCTTAAAAAACAGTCTGGATTTCAATGTCTCTGGAGTACTTCTTCAACAAATATTCTACACCTCTGCAATCCAAGTAAACAATCCAAAGTCAAGCCATTGAACGATGTATAAGAGTTCATTACTCCATCTGTGTTGAATTAATCAATTTGTATGTTGTAACTTGTAGATGTTTCTGCACAGTAGGTATGCGGTATTATAGTATAGGTATGAGTAACACCCAACTGTGCATATTATTACATAACTGCTGTAATTCAGTACAAACTACTTTATGTAATACCTTACCTTCCACCAACTATGCACAATGTTTCAAATGCTTTAAATTTACTTATCCTTCAGGACCGGACTATATGAACTATATGAACGAAAATCGACCACATCTGATGCGCTTCAGGTACGGTAGGGATACAAAGTATCTAAGTCCTATTGAATAAAATGAAAAAATGTAGTGGAAAGATATGAAATTAACAAAAGAAGACATACAAGGTGCGAAGTTATAATTTGCTTATACTAAAGACCCAGCATAAGACAACCGATTACATAACTAACACAGCATAATTATGCAAGGTATCCGAAATAATGCCATAAAAATGATAATGTTTTCTGATTTCGTCCTGTCGCTCTGTGTACATTAGTTTGGGTCAAATTGAAAATCCGTATGTTAATTATTGGTGACTCAAAGGATTAAATTAGCTATGGTATTATGAAATGAAATGATAATTAGGCACCAAAATTAGATCTCAATTTAATGTTAATTGTGGTGTCAAATGACCGACCCTGAATTTACCAAACGTGGCGATAACAAAACATGTGCGTCATTATGAACCGAGTCTTAGACACACACACACACACACACACAATATATCTATGTAGAGAATCCGAGTGTTATTTCTCCCCCGAGTTTCAAACTGAACTTGTTCGCCGCGGCATCAGCACACTCCAGTGTTAATGGCTGTCTTAACTCACGAGTTCCTTCGAACAAACATCGCGCGCTAATAACGTCTGATCCCAGTACAGCTCCAACTGTTATAGCTGATAGAATAGCTCACCTTGGACTGTATCTGATTTTAACTATCCTCAATTTCAAATAATTATCTGTAGAAATTGTATATTTAAATTTAACCAACTTTGAAGGACAATAAATCATTGACTAACAATTGATGAAGTCTAGAAGAGTAGTTTTCGGCGTAAACAATGTGGCTCCCTCAAGTGGCCTCGCTATATTTGTAAGGGGCCACTAGTAAAAGACGGAATATCAGGGAGACAGGAAATTCATGAGTGGCCCATACATTTCAGCAATATATAAAGTATTGTGAAATTACAATGGAACTAAATGATTTAGAATAATATATACGCTGATGACCTCAGCTGTTGAGCGTCTATAATCTACAATCTATCTATTAATAAATTAAAATGTCAAATTAGGTATAGTTTAACGAATGCAACTTAATGAAATTTATTATTATAGTGTTGTGTCTTTTTGAGTCAACATTAATACTCTACATTGTCGACCACAACATTGTTTTGTTTTGGCAGTTTCTATGAGCTACGCTTTTGAAACCAACTAGTGAATCAAAATTACAATTTCGTTGTGATCAGACATATTTTAGACTAGTCTTGATTAAATCAAATTTTGTTGTGTTTTATTTATTTATTATTAATCTTATATGAAGATCTGCGATATTATTAAATTACGTCAAAAAGATCTTTATAAGAGTACCTAACAAGATTACTTTTTTCAAATCTAATTCTTTTTACTCATAAGGCTAAAAACAGCAGAGGTATTTTACACACCTTGTCACCACTTTCCAATTCTCACCGTCCGGACGCCAACTTAGTATAGGCCTTCATTTTCCTATTAACACAATATACCCCATATATTTCTTGAACATCTCTCCCTCCATACATTTTTCTAACATGACCGTATTAATAATACTTTTTATTCGGTTGAAGAGTACATAAATTGCTCAAACATCTTTTAATATTATATTTTATTAACTTCCCATTGGAAGTTATTGTAATTGGTCCGAAAATCGAAATCAAAAAGGAAAAAAAATTTTATGTTTCAAGGTCACTGCACTATTTTTACACTACTTTTAGAAAGATGTCTGTGTGTGTGTGTACGTATGTACGTACGTACGTACGTACGTACGTATGTATGTGTCAATTTCTTTCTAAGACGAAATCTCGAGAACGAAAAATGATATCGACTACATTGGGGTGCCAATCGACGCGTATTAACGTAAATATGATCTGAAAGGAATTTTTTTAAAATCGGTTCAGCCGTTCTTTTTTCTTAACCAAATAACTTCCAAAAAAGTAGATTTTACACAATATCTCGCGAATAAAAAATTATATCGACTTCGTAAGGGTGTCAATCGAGGCGTGTTAACGTCATTTTGATCCGACATAAATTTTATAAAAATCGGTTCAGCCGTTTTTTTTTTTTTTTTTTTTTAATTATTGATGTTTTAATGATTAAAATGATTACTTTTCTGTGTAATATCTAATTTAATTATTATTATTAAATATTTATCAAACTGGGAAGTTCGTCGTGTGGACCTCAAGGGTCGCACTTTAGTCCTAATAAACGACCCACCTCACGGCTTGTTACTATTAATATCATCTAGATATTTTATTTTTTAATTCAATTTTTAATGTAATATTTTATTGTTCATGTACTATGACAAACTCTCCGGCCTCTGGCATGTTACATAATATAAGAGCTAATAATTTTTTTTTCAACTCCGTGTTAATCTGTGCCTGTATATGCAATATGCGTTACTGTAATACAATGTTTGGTTTACCTTCTGATATTCTTAACTCTGTGTGAGTGACTTGTACAGAGCGAGCGCCGAGCATGTTCGAATAAGCGTCGGTATAGTAGAACCAGAAGGCGAAGGATTCCAAAGATCCCGCGATTTATGATTTTTGTTGAATGCGAAGGAGAATACTCTGCGGACCTATTGTAACACACTTTACATGGGATGTTATTCAGTTGAAATATTGTGCACTGCTCTTAGAATGGCTGATTTGATGGGAATCCTCTTTGGCACACGGTTGTCTTGTGTTCACTACGTATACTGAACGTACATAGTACATTACTTGTATTCTATACTTGTCTGAAGGCATTATTGGGTTACTCACCTACAAAAATACAGACTCAAATGTACAAAGTGTCGAAAAACATGAAGGCAATAAGATGAGGTTTTTTTTGAATTTGGAATCATGATTTGAAAATGCGACGTTACGACTTTACAGACGCTGTTTTTTTTTTTGCATTTTCGTTAAATTACGACCCGCCCACTGTATAATTTAATTTTATTTTTACTTCCCTCCTCTACTATGGTAGGGAAGTAATGGATTTAGTCCAAAAAAAATATTTCGAGATTTTAACAGATCTTCACGTTTTGAGACCCTAGTGTAAAGGTAGCGGGTCTTTGAATTGACCTTGGGCCAAGCTTTTAAAAAGGAGGCGGGTTATTTTTAGTATTTGGTCATAGAAGGAATCTGAAAAAATCTAATCAATAATAAAAATATATCATTTCTTACCAATTTATTTACCAAATTATTCACTAATTTAAACAACTATTTAGTTTTTACACAAATCACTTATCCTTAATTACTAACCTTACTTTATTTACAACAACAACATTAACAAAACATTAACTCCACGTTCACTGATTACTTTCAACACAACTGAGCTCTTTCCACCAACCTCTTTCCACCAACCGAGCTCTTTCCAACAACTGAGCTCTTTTCCTGACTATCAACTAACTGACTTTTAACGTACTGTCGTCTGACAGTCGGGGGCAGTCAGCCCCCGACTTGTAACCATCAACTTCCAACTGGCTTCAACTGCTCTTAACTCTCTCCAACTGCTTCGCGATCAATCAATCAACCTTCTTTTATCAGTTCCTAACTGAAGTCTTTGGACTGCGAAAGTCCTGTGTCAAACGTGGACTTTGGACTTCCGCCGTCAGGTTGAACCTTGATCACACGCGCCGCAGTAGAATTGCTGTATTGCAATTATTAATAATTCTAAACAGGGACGTACTATTACATCCCCCTCACCTTAAGATGAAGTACTATCTTGAAGAGGTAGTACTTCTCTAAACCATCCACTTGGGGCTCCTTTCAGGACCATCCGGTGCTTACTTTTACAATCACCAAATGCTCAACCGTCGGAGCGGCAAGTAAAGGTATATATGTGCTTAAAACGTTACTGCGGTGCATCGGCAATAGAAGGCTTTCATGATTGATTTGATTATATTTAAAATCAGAACCTCCAAAAATCTGTTCAAGACAAAAAACGCAAAAAAAAAAAACAAAAAAGAATCCAGTTATCTACATAACATTATTGAAAACTTAATTTAAGTTTTTAAAAAACATAAAAAAATTAAACAAAATTGTTACGCCAGTCTAAGAAAATAAGGGTTTGATAATAATTATTAACTATTTGTAACTTTACATCTACATTTTACAATCATATTTCTCCAAAGGGGGTCCAGTGTTATTCAATTTTTTCCTTAAAAACTTAATCAAATTAATTAGCATTTTAAATTTTGTTTACGACGGTGTTTCGCACCTGAATTGCCTTGGGCTCAACTTTATGAGCGGAGGGCACCTCAGTTGGGACTTCGGAGTATTTCTTTCTGGATCCCTTTTGGGTCGTATCAAACTTATATTTATTATTATTAACACTAACAGAAACAAAAAAAAAAACAATATATGTCCGAGTCTATCCTGTCTTTTACACAATACTGCCACTTTTTACTATTTAAAGTTTTACTGATTTCGTTCATATGCACGAGTATACACTCTTGGCAGTCTGCAATGATGGAGACTCATGGAAAGCAAAATAAAAGTTACCAACGTAATGTTCTTGGAACTAACTGAAACTCGAGAGGGGAGGGGAGCACACGAAACAGTTTATCTCGACGTTAGCGTCACCTGTTACACACTTGTCTTTCACTACGCAGTCATTGACGTTGCATTGTTGTCTTGGGTACAGCTGATAATGACTGCTGACTTGGCGTAATTAGATGCACCACTGCATACGGTAGAGAATCCGTTGACTATGCGGTTGTCGTGGAATGCATATTATTGAAGTCGACCTTGCGAAGTTTTCAAGCGATTGTTTTGACGGTGTGGTTCTTTACTTCTGGACCAGCTGTCTCCGTATGACTGTGCAGTGTGCAGGTTTGCTACTCTGGCGGCTATCGGTGACCCCTCGTACCTCTGGGTTTCGTGGTTGCTAAGTCTTCACATCATGCCGTGTGGTACTCGTATCATATAACAAAAAATAATTGTCCGGCAGTATTTTTTTCTTACTTACTATAGTACTAGCCTATTAACTTAACCTATTTTGTTACTACATTACAGAATAGTATATATAAGTGCCCTTATCTTACCAACTCACATAATGTGGTTAACCCTTTAAAAAATGTAACTAACCTAACTTACGGTAGATACTCAAAAGAGAAAAAAAAAACCAAAAGAGAAAAACAAATTTATTTATTTTTCTACGGCATCCATCCTGGATATGGAGGGTTATTATTTGTTTCCCACCTTTCATTTTGGGAGTTCAGACCTATCTCTCGTGACGGGTTTTCCTCTCGAGTTTTTATACCAACTATTTTGAACTTTCAAAGAGGAATAAAGAAATGGGTTACAGCCTATCTCTCCCAAATTTTTGAATTATATGGTCTCTCGGTGTCCCAAAGAACGATTTGTTATCATATTCTATCAACGCAAAATCGTTCTTTATAACGACACTTCATACCATCAGTTAAAATTATTTTATTTTCTTTAGTTATTGCAAATGCATACCTTTCTTGTAATGTGATCTCCAAGGACGCCTGGCGACAACGTCTGACCGGCTCCCTTTAGGATCTTCGTAATGGGCTCCCTTGCATTGTGCGTCTTGCACTGCATGACCTTGACTATCCCGATGTCATTAACTTGTATCAGCTGTGTGCGTTTCTGACTAGTCTTCAAATTACTAGTTGGAGGCTTGCAAATTCCTATGTCCGTTAGGCTGAAAGTTGAAATATTCAACCCTCTATTTTGCCAGTCGTATGCAATTAAAGCTGCTGCCGTCGTGCACCACAAAACAGTGATTATTAATTTCATCTTTTTAAATTGTAAGTAACGATCTAAAACAAACTAACAAAAAATTTATCCTTGATTAGTCTATATGATTGGTTTAGTGTGATCTCCCATGATGGTTGCCAAATAGTGCTATATAAAAAATAATGATTATAAATAATAAACAATATACATAAACTAAAATTAAAGAGAATATTAAAAGTTCAACTTCTTTCGAGAGGTTTAGGTAACTGATTTGTCCTTTACTTCTGGTTCTTAAGCTCGCAGTGTTTCAATACTTCCAAATTTTTTCTTAAATTCTGTCGCTATTCCGCTTCCCATTTTTAGATCGCCCGTCACACAATGTACTAGCGCATATTCTTCTGGCGCCGCAATTAAATCTACTTTTATTTTTTTCACTTGAAAAGCAGTTTCCTTCTGACAAAGGTTCTTCTTCTGGTTGTCCTTCCATTCAACTATTTCGCTGTAGGCTATCTTCGTATTTTTCGGCAATCTTCTTGTATTGTCCGAACGTTGAGCAAACATATTGGTATTTCTATCTTACCTTTTGATACTGACCTTGCTATCAATACTCCATGGATTTTTGTTTCAATCGGCTCCACCAGAACGTCAACATCAGGATTCCGGTATCCTGTACTGCAGTGCACCTAAACTGACATCTTGGGGGTATATCAATAAAAACCGGGTAGCGACCAACTACCTTGTCTGCAACGTCCTCCGCTATTGGTCGTAGCGGTGATGACGTCACCCCTCTCAATGTTTCGTATTTGGTGACTGACGGATGATAACGGTTGGTGTCCCTTTCTTCTAATTCTTTCACTACTTTTATTGGTTCTTTGATCTTCATCTGCTTCTTATTTTTACTTCTTACCTTTCCATTTTCTGGTAATAACCTTCCTTCTTGGTTAATAATTTCTTTCACGGCTTTCATTTCGTTTTAACCCTCCTTCTTGGTTAATAATTTCTTTCACTGCTTTCATTTCGTTTTAACCTTCCTTCTTGGTTAATAATTTCTTTCACGGCTTTCATTTCGTTTTAACCTTCCTTCTTGGTTAATAATTTCCTTCACGGCTTTCATTTCGTTTTGCTCTGGCTCCGTTTGCGTTCCTTTGTCGACTGCTGTTTGAGTTCCCATCTCTCGTGTAGGTAACCTAAATCTTACCTCTTTTTTTTATTTGTCACTGCTTGAAGTTCTCTCTCGTCTTCTGTACCGCTGTCCATGTTTATTGTTTTCCATTTAACATAATAATATTATGCTGATAGTCGATCACTCCATTGAAATTCCTTAAGGCATTCATCCCTAACAGTCCGTCTCAGCGGGAAAGTGTCAGGGCAGATTACACATTCCAATGGGTGAAGTCCTTCCTTTGTCTGGAACTGTACTGTAGCAATTACCAAAACAAACCAGGAAGTTCAACACCCGCGATCCTTCTCAGCGTCATATTTCTATCGGTATAAATGGTTCCCCTGATTCTTCTTATAACATTCTCCTTAAGTATAGTTACCAACATAACTTAATAAAAGAAATAAAAATAAGTAAAAAAAAATTAAATTAAATAAAACATTAATTAGATTGCGCTGCACTTCTGTCTTATAATTTATTAAATGCATTCCGCTAAGTATCAGCTGTTCGCGCGTACTGTATCCAATATCTTCCTTATCAGCATTTTAGAGGCCGTTGGATTTCGTATAACCACGTATGCATTGTACATGTTTAATTGCTAACTACACATGCCCCTGTGACGGAAGTGTAACACGATCTGTACCATTTATTAAAAAAAATAATTTCGAGCCTATCATTTTTTCCATGAATATTTTGTTCCTTCCATGACCAACCATTTTGCGTATCTCGCTGTCAATTATGTTCAACTCTCTCTAGCTGCCACCATAACAGTAATCTCCTTTAATTTGGAAAAGAAAATTTCCCAAATTTTTAAAAGATCCCATTAAAATAAAACCACAAAAACTTAGTAACTGTAATTAACAAAAAAAATAAGAATTTCCTCATTTTAACAATTAAAATCTCACCAGTCTTAAAACAAAAAGTTGCCATTCTTAAAACAAAATTTCACCAAAAATTCCATAATTTTAAAAAAAATCAAAATCAACTCCCAATGTCAAATTCAGAATCAAAATCAAACTGAAAATCCAAATCAATATCAAAATGAAAATCAAATCAATATCAAATCGAAAATCCCACCAACTGGCACCAAATGTAAAGGGTAGCGGGTCTTTGAATTGACCTTGGGCCAAGCTTTTAAAAAGGAGGCGGGTTATTTTTAGTATTTGGTCATAGAAGGAATCTGAAAAAATCTAATCAATAATAAAAATATATCATTTCTTACCAATTTATTCACCAAATTATTCACTAATTTAAACAACTATTTAGTTTTTACACAAATCACTTATCCTTAATTACTAACCTTACTTTATTTACAACAACAACATTAACAAAACATTAACTCCACGTTCACTGATTACTTTCAACACAACTGAGCTCTTTCCACCAACCTCTTTCCACCAACCGAGCTCTTTCCAACAACTGAGCTCTTTTCCTGACTATCAACTAACTGACTTTTAACGTACTGTCGTCTGACAGTCGGGGGCAGTCAGCCCCCGACTTGTAACCATCAACTTCCAACTGGCTTCAACTGCTCTTAACTCTCTCCAACTGCTTCGCGATCAATCAATCAACCTTCTTTTATCAGTTCCTAACTGAAGTCTTTGGACTGCGAAAGTCCTGTGTCAAACGTGGACTTTGGACTTCCGCCGTCAGGTTGAACCTTGATCACACGCGCCGCAGTAGAATTGCTGTATTGCAATTATTAATAATTCTAAACAGGGACGTACTATTACACTAGCAATCGTTTAAGATCATTTTCTGACTGATGCCTGTGTGTGTGTGTGTGTGTGTGTGTGTGTGTGTGTGTGTGTGTGGTCACTTTTTCGCCTTCGATATCGTAAAAACGGAACAACATACGGCCATGCCGATTATTCTATTGTGTTTATCAACCTTTAACTTAGATCTGATTAGATTTTGAGTCAAATCGGTTCAGTGGATCCTGAGATATTAAAAAAAACGTTCTCAATGTCACGTATTAACTATTAACATAGGTAAAAAAAATATAAATGAATTCTAGATGCTATAATATGAAAAAAATATAAATATTTTTTTTCTCTAAAATGCATAGTTTTCGAGAAAAAAAATATTTTACTAAAAAAGGAAAATTGTACGTAAATTAAGGTAGCCATGATTTTTGCTATATTACTAGCCATCAGTAGATCACCAAACAAAAAAGGTGGCCATGCTTTTTTTTCAAAGAAAAAAAAAGAGTGTTTATTTTTTGCAAATATTTACTAGGTGGGAAGTATAGGACTGGTCATCAGTCGAATTTTTTTTATAAGATTGTCAAATTACCTACCTATGTAATTTTTAATTTTAGAAAAAATGCTTTTACTTTAAAAATATATCAATCACCAAAATCGGGTGACGGTGCACAACTAGACCTTGGAAGGAATCGAATAAAAAATAGTTTTTCAAAATCGAGTAAGCAGTAAAAAAAAGTGGTCGCTTACAGGGTAAGTGGTCGGGAACCGGTGCTTTTACCCTACCTACTATTTTACATGTATGTAGGAGGTACAGAGTGTGCTGATGGCGCGTATGTGATGTTATACGTATACAAATATGTGAATGAAGAGATGGAAACACAGCGTCGAGAAATGTATTTGTAATGTTGTTTATGAGAGACGCCGACCCTATGCTCTCTATGCTCCATACATTACATAATATACGTGCATATGTACGTGCGTTTGTTATTGAGGTTAGAATATCAAGGGTAGGGCTTCGCACGAGACCGAGACTCTCTCATCCTCGTCTTGACGAGAGCGAGACTTTCTCGTTCTCGTCTTGACGAGGCCGTGACTTTTTCATCCTCATCTTGACGAGAGCGAGACATTCTCGTCCTCGTCCTAACGACACCGAGACTTTCCCAACCTCATATTTATGAGACCGAGACTTACTCATTCTTGTCTTGGCGAGACCAAAATATTCTTGTTCTCATTTTGATGAAACCGAGACTATGTAGTTCTTGCATTGACGAGACCGAAACTTTCTTTCTCGTATTGACGAGAGCGAGTTTCTTTTGTTCTCATCTTAATGAAACCGAGACGATACTTGAGATATTGTCTGTCTTCTTTCGACGATACCCATAAAAAATATGGAGTTGAAGCAAAGGCGATATTGAAGTTAACCTTTTTGCCGGTATTATTTGAACCAAAACTCTCGATTTAAAGAAATTAATTATATGGTTTGTGCACCATCTTAACGAGAAGAGACAGACGTGAGGAAGTATCCAGTGATTTTTTACGAAAGAAACCCCCCACCAAATTTGTTTTTTCATTGACAGATTTTCCTATTTGCTTTAGTTCACTAGTCTATGGGAGCAGCTTCTATGGAGTCAGCTGGCAAAATCTCTTTAGAATACCTTTTGACAAAATTTAGTAGAATTAGATCATGATATGACTATGTGTTGATAGGATAAAACTACCTGCAGGTTGTACACTTTTGATCAGTGATTTTAAATTTCAAAAATATCTAATCTTTCGCCGCCTCTCTGGGCCTAAAACCGGTACTTGATTTAGGTAGGTACCATTTGAAATTTCTTATAACTCGTATATTTTTGGAAGTGTACCATGCTCTGTTAGAGATTCTTACCTCAATGATAATACCTATGTTTAGGCAGCTAGGTGTATTTTGTGTACATTGTACGCAACTACTGCATGCATCTCAAGACGTTACATAACAAGTATTATATCATAGGTAAACTTCGTGACGTTATACGTATAAGGAAAATTCTTCTTAATCCAGAAAAAAAGATCTTTTTTTCTCTCCGAACATCCTTCTGAGTGCCATCAGATAAAAAGTAATGTTAATTTGTCAGTTGATGAAAAAAATGTAATGTATCAATAAACCAAGGAAAAATTGTGAATTTTGCATTTTTAGTGGACCTTGGGCAAGAAAGATTTTGCAATTGCTATCACTTTACGCAAAAACGTTTTTGCTTAATGGTTATGTGTCTAACCTTGCACGTTATCATTGTGTTAGCGACGGTAAATTGAAAATAAATTGTAAATCATTATTTATTCGCATGCAGAAATAGCTGATTTGCTTTTGGGTTTTATTTCTTTTTATATTTTTGAAATTATACTAAATAAGTAACCATTACGTTACCATCAAAGAAAACTTTAACTTGGCCATAACTTTTTAACAAAGGGAGAGTGATTTAAAAAAGTATTGGCTAAATTTGACCCCAAAATCTTCTGTCATGCTATAAATAATTGTGGAAGATCCGGACACTGTTGCACAATAAATTTTTCTTCGTTATCTTTCAGTCTAAAGTCCAAAATCAAGCATAGTGCATAATGGTAATTCAGACTGTATATAAGTAATTTAAAAAAAATAACTCATAGTGACTATTATTCATTCAGGATCCGATAAAAATGGTGATAATGGAGGTCACGAAATGTTCACAAACAGGGAAACTATCTAGGTCTTGGGAAGAACCTCTTTCCATGCTGTAATGAGCTTTGCAAGAAAATGTCTTTGTCATAGAACCCATGATAGTGAAAAATTGGAGACTGGGGTTAACGCTTCTTCGTGAGGTCATATAGAATCCGTATGACCTCACGAAGAAGCTAGAGATTGCATCTGTGCATTGCAACGACGCGACGAGATCAGGGGTACTTATTTGAAAGACAATTTGTAAAAAGATTTGTGGTACCTATATGCATTTATTTCGTAGATGACTGTAATAGCCATGGAACAAGTCAGTATATAAACAGCTAATTAAAAATGTATTTTTTGCCATCCCCACTATAAAATAGCTGCTTTGCATGCATGTATGTATGTATATGTAAAGTGACTTTTGACAGGCCGGACTAGTGGAAAAGCAAACAAGTTTCGTAGTGATTTATGTTTATTCGCTCTGATCCGCCTGCTATTACCTACTGACAGCTACTCTCGGCCTACTATAGAAGAGAAGTTGGCGACATAAATGACTGTCCAAATTTTTTAAAAATATATTTTTCATAAGAAATTTTATAGGTAGTGGGTACGGTAAAAATACCATATATATCTCGTGCGTAATGATATTATGACTTGTAAAACTCGCTATGCTCGTTTTAATATAATGTGTCTTACTCGTCATTAATATACGTCATTACGCAAGTAGATATACAATCTACAATTAACAAGTACCTACAGACTAATTAGGTATTTCCTGAGAGATATTTTAAACCGATTTATTGGCAAACTTTTTATAATTAATAGCGGAATTTTATTATATTATTTCAATGAGTCTGTATAGGTAATTGATCTTATTTTTGTTCATTGCATTTCTCGATTATTGAAGGAGATGTAAATCCTCGAATTGTCTTGCACCGTAGCTATGAAGTGTACTTACTGTTACTTTGATATACCTACTTTATTCGATTATACGTTTATAAATAACATTTTGTTAAAAAATAAAACGCTGATTAATCAAGAAATTATTAGTCCTATCCGTAAATAAATTCACATATTAGTGAATAAAACAATATATCAGACGACATATTATCGCCATGATACTTAATAGAAGGCTATAATATAAGAAAAATGTAAATCCCACTGTCGGGACTTGTACCCGAAACTCCCGATTACGCGTCAGGCAAGTTTCCATTTACTCCAAGTCCCGACAGTGGCATTTACATTTTTCTTATATTATAGCCTTCTATTAAGTATCATGGCGATAATATGTCGTCTGATATATTGTGTTATTCACTAATATGTGAATTTATTTACGGATAGGACTAATAATTTCGTGATTAATTATAATACCGTAAAAAAAAACCTACAGATATTCTGTATTTTGATTAAAACACTGAGCTTAGGAATTTAAACTATATCTTTATTTTGAAAATTGTTTCGTCAACGTACAGTGTTGACGAAACAATTGTCAAATAAAAGATAAATATTCTAAATTTCTAAACTCAATGTTTTGTTTTTTAACAAAATATTGAATATTAATTTACATCAAGTAAATGTTTATAAATAAGCTGCATATAGTCCTTGAGTCGAAAAAGGTTACTCATTCCCGCTAATATACGGTACATAGTAGACACTATAATAGAGGATGGTAGTGGCTCAGAGAATGTACGACATTGTAAATAGACGCTGTGCAAATCTCCACCGCTATTATCGTGTTATGACTTATAATGGTCGTTTACATCCTCTTTATATCGCTGTTTAGAGATTAAGCCCGTTATAATCCTGCGCCGACGACAGAACACTGACGTCGAGACGCATGTAGCGCCCGTTGCATGCGGCTGCACAGGACCGGCGCCGACGTCGACATCTATCACACTAAGCTGTTATCGTTTGTTCTTTTAATAAAAAAAGCCATGATCTTGAGTTCATTCACTTTAAATAGTACTCCGTTTTGCATTGTGACGCTTTCTTTTTAACACGCTTATATTAGCTTCACCTGTATGCTTGCTTGCTTGTGTGCTTGGCTTGCTTGCTTGTTTGTCAGTTTGTAACCGACTTCTTTGAACTTGATTTTGACCAACTTTGAACGGTTTAAACTTTGCACACTAATCAAGGACCGACGACAATACAATAATTCAATAAGTTTGTCCCATTATCCTGATCAGGATCTCCAGGACTAAAAAGCAAAAATAAATTATAATTTAAAAAAACTAAAAAACACGCTTTAATGAACTAAAAAGTAAAAAATAATTAATTTTATTGTAAAAAAGCGTGGGGTGGTATCATATTTTCATACTACCCCACGCTTTTTTACAATAAAATTAATTATTTTTTACTTTTTAGTTCATTAAAGCGTGTTTTTTAGTTTTTTTAAATTATAATTTATTACACACATGGCTGTACCAGAATTAACTCCGAGGATGTTGAGGTAATGTTCCTTGTAAAATGATAAACTGGAAAGCACTTAAGAATTGGGCTCGGTGGGAGATCGTGCCTTTTGTGCGCACTTAGTAGGTACAATAAACAATTTATTTACGAGTCTTCATGGTTTCCGGGCTTGTACGCCGTGGTCTACCTGACGTTTCGTCTACAACTGCGGTAGACATTCTCAAAGACGATGTGGCAGCGGTCGAAGTGTCCTCCTGGGCGGCTCACAGGTCAGTGGTGTCCTCCCTTCTTTTATGCCTAGTACCAGTGTGTTCTCTGTTCGTTCGTTGTCCGTCTCTCTGTAATTGGTCAACAGCGCAGTGTGTAGTGGTGGGGGTGAGTTCTCTACTCAGTCGTATTCCGTCCTTGTACAGTTGGTATTTGTTTTTTTTTTATTCGTCAGATGGCGCTAGTGGCAAGTAAGGTATTTGTCAAACGTTTAGAGATTAATCGTTTGTGTTTAGTCATTTTTCATTTATCGGTTGTTAAGAAATAAAAAATAAATACAAAACTGTAATTTAACCGTTAAATGATTGAATGACAGATAATTCGCTTGCTAGTGGCGGAAAATATTAACAGTACCTACTGACATTTCAATGACATATAGGTACCTACCTCACTTGTTATATAAGTGGCACTTCTTTTCAAGCATAGAACTATAAAAGTAGAGGTGAAAAGTCGTAAAATTTACGATCATAATACTATCAAATGCAATCTTCACGTTAACAATACAAAATATATAATAATTTCTAAACTCTATAATACGTATAGCTTAGCGCGCTTGTTTTTTTCAGTACTTAGTAAATTGTATTTGGAAAAAAAACAGTAAAGAAATTCTTTTATAGTTTTTTTGTACATTTTTTGGCTAGTTCATTAAAGAAATAGGTGATAATATTAATTTGGATATTATTTTATATAATTCGATAGGTATTCAATAATGGCCTGTGTAATATGTAAAAACAACTAAGATAATGTATACTAATATTAAATAAAATACTAACGAGACCGCTGTCCGTAATGTCGTTCTTTTTGTTTTTTTTTTAATATATTGTATGACACCTTGACAGGAAAGCGTGCTTCCAGAATTTTTGACTTTCTGACTATGTCAATTTATACCAGCATCGCTTATGAACGGCTGGACTGATTTTGATGAAACTTGATTTTACTCAAGCTTAGCCGTATAATAAGTACTGTTAAGTTTGGGTAGTACCTGTTGACAGGTACTACCCAAACTTAACAGTACTTATTATACGGCTAAGCTTGAGTAAAATTAAGATTCCTGCGAAAATCAACTGTAATGCGAGCGAAAGTGATGGCAAAGGCTATAAGGGAAAATATAACTTAAATCTTTCATAATAAAAATTTTAATCTAGAAGCCTTTTTTCGTTTTTTTAAGTTTTTAACGAGCTAGACTATTCTCAACCCCAGAGGATTTTTTAAACAGTGAAATTTTTGTTATTTATAACAAACGGACAGAAATATATTTTTGTTTGCAGATATGATGATAAATGAATCACTATTGTCCAACTAATTCAAATTTTCTGTCGCATATCTATTGAATAACCACAAATATTCATAAAGCAGTTGACAACTGTTATATTAGCGAATGCATTCAGTTAGATAGACATACCAGTATTATACAGAGTGGTCCATATAATAGTAGTTATTAATATTTCACAACCGTACACATAACCGTCTGGATTGGTAAAACTAAACGGAATGTTCAAACCAGAGACATATGTGTAGCTTTGTCCCAAATTTTAAATCCAGATGTTATAATAATTATCGTCGGTACTTACTTTTTCAGTTATTGTACGATTCATCTGTTGCTGCTACTCCTTCACTATTAACATTGGAAATGTTTATGTTCGTATATGGGGGCAGAGTTACGAGTTTTCGTTCAAGGCCAAAAGACAACGTTGTCGCGATCAAGTGAGGAGCAATCATGCAAAATTGAACAAGTGCAATTTTTTCGAAATGTGTTTTATATCATGTCTAGTTAATTGAGAGGTATTTGCGACGATCTGCGGTGTTATTTTTGAGCAAATGTTAATAAATACTGTAGAAAAATCCATTTAAAAGTTAAGTAATCAAGCAAAAGTGAACGCGTATATAACAGAAGAATAATAGGGTTATTCCTGACAAAACTAAACAGTGCATTGATAAATATTGTGTGTATAATAAACAGTTAATTATGTTTCATATATGCTGTTATCATTTCCAATGTCCTCGATGGTTGCAAGGAATGCGAACCCTGTGAATTTTTTGTTAAAGAATAGGTGGTTCAATTAAATGGAAAGTGATGTTAGAGAATCTCTTTGGCTAAAATCTCTTTTAAAAAGTATTTCTATAGATATTTTAAGGTCAGTAATAATTTATGAAAACAATATAGTGTCTGTATTAACATAACTAATAAATCCCGTAAATCATAGACAAATCGAACATATTGACATAAAATAATATAAATTGTTCAAACATAAAATTCTACATCTATGACATGTTTTTGCAAATTAGTACCAAAACCTGCCAATAGCGTTGAATGGCGTAATGTTCATATTGAAAGCCATCACCACACGAAGCCTATTTAAAATGGGCGTAATCGAACCATTTGGAAACATTTTTTGGACTCGAAAACTCCGAATAAATATGCGGAATTGTTTCAAAATCGAAATTTACCTAATTCAGATGATGATAAAATGCATGCCGAATACAGAGATTAAAAAAATTTAATCATTTTAAACGATTTTGCTCAAATTTTGCATGTGTTCAGGACGGTCACATCTCGAAGCGAAATCACAAAATCGGTTCTAGCTCTAATGTGGAAGAAGTAGCCCCCTAAAAACCGGTAAAAATAAGTTACAAAACTGGAAAACTCGAAAACGACTATAAATATTTTACACATGGATACTTCCTCATCACTGATGCAGGGATAGAGAGGTTGTGGGAAAGTTGTTCCGAGTTATTCCGGGTTGTGTCGGACCGTTTATTTTTCGAGCTGTCAGATTATTAATTTATCATGGAATCTGCTTAAATGAGGAGCAAAGAATAGTATATTGTGCGACTAGTGGGAGAAAGAGGAGATTCCTCGAGTGTGGATTTTCCGCACGATCGTAGCGAGTGCGGTAAAACACACGAGTTGAATCTCCTCTTTCGACCAATAGTCGCACACAATATTTTGTTCAACTACCGCAAGAAATATGTCATTTCGTGGCTCTGCT
Organism: Mongoloraphidia duomilia; assembly: GCA_039654895.1. Classification (NCBI taxonomy): domain Eukaryota; kingdom Metazoa; phylum Arthropoda; class Insecta; order Raphidioptera; family Raphidiidae; genus Mongoloraphidia; species Mongoloraphidia duomilia. The sequence continues at coordinate 40,947,545 of CM077524.1, read as the reverse complement.
GAGCGTGGGCGAAATAATGGGTGACCTGATTGATTGACGAAACTATCAACACTTGCGTAAACGTTCCCCGTAATGAGCGTGGGCGAAATGCTATTTCGCCCATTAGTGGACGAAATGGCATTTCGCCCACTCTCTACGTCTACAGACAGAGAATTCATTATTTCGCCCACTCTCAGTAGAGCCACGAAATTACATATTTCATGCGGGTGTTGAACAAAATTAATTTTATTTAGTTCAGACATTAATTTAGACTGTGTTCCAATCATTCCTAACACGCCACGCCCACTTTTTTTGGGTTGATTTTTTAATATGATTGATAAGTGAAAGAGTGTAAATAATATTCTCTTTAACATAATGCAATAGACTTTCAAATCGTTTGTTGAACTCTGAATCACCTCAGAATCATAACAAAACTCAGATTGCTATTTTATGGCATTTTAGACTGCAACATAGCTACATTGACGCATTACCTCATACCTATACGCTATCTCTGCAGGAATTACTGTTAAATATTCATTTGTACATTCACTGGAACAATTACATTTTTTACAACTCTATTCTCGAGAGACATCTAACATAAAATTATTATACTTTTAGAAAAATGAATTTATGATTACCATATTATTTGAGTTATCGTAAACCGACATGGAGGCGTGACAAACACATCTTGATTTGTTTTTATTTTCTGCCACTAGATGTCGTAGCTCTAAATGTCAAATCCTTATAACGGATTTAACGTGGCCATCACATTTTGCTATTCTTTGATTCTTTTCCACCAGATGAACTGTCAAACCCCAATAGCTATAATTACTTCAATTTTTAGGTGTTCTCTCTTCTATTAATTGCAAACTCTATTTCCACACCTTTTTTATGTATTATCTGTGCTACGAGACTGAATTCTCGGAGTCTAGCCGACTACAGTCTTCTTAAAATCACCTGTTAGTACCCGCTTCAATAATCACATTTTTTAAAGATAAAATGCGTGTTAAAATCGAACCTGGATACCAGAAATATTGATAAAGTGTCAGTAGAAATTTTTCAATTTACATTCTTCTTACAGTATGTTTTCAGTAAGCTATTGTAGCAAAACCCCAGATGATACGCCGCTGGTAACAATAGAATCATCGAGAACAAGTAACAATGGTGAGGCGTGGCATGATATCGAAGACACAGGTAATCACCAGAATGTTCTGGAAAGCGCGCGAGCGTGGGGGGGTCAAACTGCTAGCTCTATATAAGCAGGAGCAGTCACCAGAGAGAACAACGAGAGTCGTGTGACAGTGTCGATTTGAAATAAATACAGTTTTATATTAAAGTGCTTCAGTTCGTTTAAGAATTAGTGTTCGTGTTATTATTATATAAACAGTGTTGACTGTTAGAATTGAGATATAATTGTTACATTTTATTGTTATCTATTTTTGTTACATTTTTAATTATTGTAAATAAATAATTTTTTCCACCCACGTAAGAAAACAGTTTTGTTACACTATAATAACAATTATTTAATAAATTTATTACTAAACTTTATAAATTTAAATTTAATAAAGTTTAAACGTCCAATTTTCATAAGCACAAAAATCTACATATAATATACCTACAGAAATGTACTATTAATCGGCGTTGGTATAAGTGGCTATAACAGTATGCAAACCGTAGTTGTATTTGAGTAAAGTGATACTATCTCATTTCACCAACATCAAATAATAAAGAAATGTTTATAAGATTTACATTAAATGGAACAGCCTGTATATATTCTGAGACCTGATTAGCACATTCATATATCATCATATAGTATAGAGGAATGTCAGCATTTCAGAATCCGATTAGCTATATTCGAAACCCGCTCAGGTTCAATTAAATGTATAATATATTAATATACAGTGTGACTAAGGTAAAGTGCAGATACATTTAAAACGCGCACGTAACGTTTTTTCTAACGTTTTTTTACTCCCCCCTTCATGTAACACCATGTAGACACTAGACATTCCGCTTGACCCCTCCCTAATTTCAAGCGTTACGTAACTTTTCACATTTGAAATATGAATAAAATTTCAAAGAACTTTTATATGTAATATTTTTATTTAAATTTTCGGTATCAATAATGACGTATCAATAATAATCGGAGGAGGGGTAACGCCATGTAGACTTTGGAGATCACCCCTCCCTCCCCCACAAGAGCGTTACGTAGTTTATGGACAAACCCTAAACAATATTTCTCCATAAAATATATACAAGATGCTCCACGGAAAATCGCCCATAGAAAATACATACGATTTATTAACACTGATTTGTCCATAAGAAATAAGTTAGCTAACAAAAATGCTTTAAAAGTTGTCTTATTTTAATTCGAACTTCGCCGGATAAAAAATATCGTATATTTTAAGTTTTGGTGTGCAGAGCTAGTTGATTAAAATCTGTAGCTCGAGATATGCTGGTACAAGCAGACAGATAAAAATTCTGGAGATACTATTTCCCGTCATACAAAATACCCAACATGTTCATGAAAATTCTTAATATTATTAGTGTGAAGATAATGTCAGGTACAGGATTTTATCGTGTTGCACTTTATGTCAATTCAGCGACGTTTTTTTCAGTTATACATATACTGACTTCTTCAGGCTTCTGTATGAAACACATAAGTATTAATTACAATATTTTATTGAATTTACCTTGATGTCAAAGCAACATTACGTTGTAAAAGATTTCTATTTTTAACCGACTTCAAGAAAAGGAGGTGGTTCTCAATTCGGTTGTATTTTTTTTATGTTTGTTACCTCATAACTCAGTCATTTATAAACCGATTTTGAATTTTTTTTTTTATTTGAAAGGATATACTTTCAGATTGGTCCCATAGAAATTTCATCAAAATCGGTTCAGTAGTTCGGCTGATTTTAATAAAAGTGAGTAACGGCGTGTGATTCTTTAAGGTAAATGTCACTTTTTGACATATCAAACAGCGTAAGAAAGTCGGTTTAATAAAAGTGAGTAACGGCGTGTGATTCTTTTAAGGTAAATGTCACTTTATGACACTAAAAAGTAAAAAATAAAAAACTTTTTAACAAAAAAAAAACCTTCAAAAAACCACTAAAAAGAGGAAAATAATGAAATTTTGAGGTCTGTGCCAATTTAATAAAATATGAAGTTGGTTAAAAAGAAGATATTAATCACTATACTATACTTTTTAACCGACTTCATATTTTATTAAATTGGCACAGACCTCAAAATTTCATTATTTTCCTCTTTTTAGTGGTTTTTAAGGAGGTTTTTTTTTTTGTTAAAAAGTTTTTTCAGCATTATCGTTCATCTAAAATGCAGTGTGCAATCATGTCAATGTTAATTTCAAAATAAACTAATAATTTTATTCGTTTTAATAGATCCTTGTCTTTGTTACCTGACATCGTCACACTGTCGTAAACAATGGAATGGACCTGAACATTGAAGACTTATGATTATTATTATTGTTTTAAGAGTTTTTTTTCACTTTTGGTAAGGACTAAGGCATAGACACTATCTGAAATGCGTAAAGTTCTATATTGTTCGGTGTTCGAGGACATCGACTCGAGCATATTGCACATTATTACAATAATTTGCATTGTATATAGACGCTGTTAGAGCAGTACGTGTTTACCAGTATAGCGTGTGGCGTCTCTTGCAGCCGGCGCGACGCTCCACCACCAGCCTTGGAATCAGAACGACATGTTGTTCCTTTGCTTACATATTATAGGTACTTGAACATTTGAACAAAATTTGCATTGCGAATTTAATGAAAATAAGAAAAATGTATCAAAATAAAAGCGTTAAAGTTACTCTTTTCGATGAGGACTGGTCTGGTCGATCGCTTTGGTTGGACGTGACGTGACCTCGATAATAATAATTTAATAATAATAATAATTTCCTTTATTCATTTGTGCCAATTACAGCGTAGATAGCGTCAGAGAAATCACATTTAAAAACAATCAACATTTAACATTTTAAAAACATTTAGACACGTTAAAAATTATCATTAAAAACCATATTCTAAATATTAAAAGCATATACATAAAATACAATTAAAATCAGTTCGCAGTAAGCGCAATAAAATAGTAAAAACATATTAAAATATTAACAATATACTAACAATATATAAAAAGACACTAAAATTTATCAGTAAAATCCAGGTTAAAAAATTCATTTAAATTATAAATAGCATTTTCCATTAGAATATTTTTCATTTTTGATTTAATATTTATTTGGTTTAATTTAAGGATTTCCAAAGGAATTTTATTACAAATTTCAACAATTTTATTATATGGACACTCTTTTATAATTGTGAGGTTGCTATATATATGCGTAACCGAACGAAAAAAAACGAGGATAAAAAGTTTCACTTAAAAAAAATATAAAAAAAAATACAATTATTGTCAAAGAAAGAATATAACAAAAATTTAAAAATATATAAATAAATATCATCTAGAATTTAGAAGAAGAAAAAAACGCCAAAAATTCTACGCTGCCATCAGGTCTCGAACCCAGGTTCCAATGCATAGAACGCAAACACGTTGCCAATTGCGCTATGAATGCCAAGTGTACTGCGTACCGTTTTTATGATGTAGCTATGCCAGCCGCGTCACATTTTTGCGAACGGTTCCCTTTTTTTAACTACCCAGGAAAAGAGTGCCTAACGCGCCTAAAGGTACGTGCAGTATGGAACTAGGATTCTAGATGGTAGCGTAGATCATAGCAGGGCTTGCTTAAATTAATGCATTGTTATATATGCAAGCGTGCACAACGAAGCAGTGAGTGTAGCAGGTATAAGCGCTGTTACAAGAACTGGTAGATTCAAGAATGTGTCTCACCATTCTTTCAGCGCGCTGACTACTACAATCAACGTGTGACAGCGGTCAAATGGCCGTTACAAGTTTCGCAATGGATGTGACTAGTTTAATAAGTGAAATTTTGCCAGTTTTTATTTAATTTGTTTTGAGTTTTTTCAAAGACGTATTTAAAAGTGTTAGGTTCCATACGTAAATATTCAAAAAACCGGTTTGGGTAAAATTTTAATTCTTGGTATAAATGATGAAATTCGCCGTGTTTAGATCGTTTTCTATTAATAGGGTGGACATGAGAATTGCAACCTAAATTTGTATTTAAAATATACCACTTTGTAGCAGAAGAACACAAATATTCGTCTTCGCTATCTGACATTTCAAACGCGACTTAAGCTTGTATCAATGCTAGTATCAAAACTTCGTTGTGCAAACCTATAAGCGCTTATAATTTCAGCATACACGCTACCATCTAGAATCCCAGCTGCGTACTGCACGTACCTTAAGGAAGTTTTCATTTCAAAAACACAAAACAGACAGAGGTCCCAATAGTCAATATTATATTTCATATATTAGTTTTGAAAATATTACATCGCCTTTCCGTTTATATAGAGTAGACAACCAAATCCTGGCCAGTATTCAGACAGCGTTCAGTAAATGTACTAGTGGTACCTTTGTGCTCTAACAGCACGCTCTGTAGTGGCAGTCAGTTGACATCACGTTCACGTTAATGAGTGAATCGTGTTTTTGTTTCCACTTCTTCTCATCTCTCTTTATCTCTCGCTTTCTCTTTGTCACGACAGCACCTCTTCATAAATGTTTTGTTCATTTCTTTTTTGAATTTAAATTTGCACATTGTATCTGTAGTACATTTGTTTTGTAAAAGACTTTATAAACTTCAAAACTAATACAGCGTTAGGTTTATTTTCTTACTGCTCATTTTATGGAAACACATTCATTGAAGTATTGCTTTTCATCACCTTCAGAGTCTGAAAGTAATGTAATCTTGCAAAAATCTTGACTATTTAGACTCTAAAAAATATTTTGCAATAGGTTTTACGAAATGTCAGGTCTGTCCTTTATCGTCGTCGGTGATGCAGTAGCGGCGTTAGAGAGTGGGCCATGACCCACCCTGGAATAATCCCCAATCTCTAGTTTATCTTTTAAACAAGTTTTTAACCCTCGAATTTCAACAATTTTTCTTGTAAATTCTATAGCAAGTAATCTGGGTAAAAATTTTGACGAGCACTGAAATTTTGGGAAGAAATGTTATTGGCCCACCTTCAGAACATCATGCCCAAAACATCATGCACAAAAAATCCTGACGCCGCCACTGCGTCAATGCCTAATCTTTTGACCTACGGAACCGATCAAGTTCAAATTTATAGGACACCTTTCTGTCAAGCCTGGAACGAAAATGCAGAAATAAAATTGTGAATTTTGAACCTCAAACTTTATTTTTCGATGGGAAATTTGATGAATAATAAAATTTTATAAATATGTTTTTTTAATTTTTTGTGTTTAATAGTACTCTACTAGGTGGAAAGTGTAGCCTCCTCCGTCCCGCCTAAAACTTTTTAAAAGTTTCTGATAGGGGGGCTTCCATTAATTACGTGAGGTGATTTTGGCGATTTTTCGACCCCCCCTCCCCCTCCCTCTTGGTGAGATGTCGTGAGATTTTGCTTGACCCCCTCCTCCCTCCCATAATCTCACGTGAGATTTTTCAAAACGAGTATTTTTAGTGTAAATACGTTAATCTGTGCTTTGCGTTGGATTTATTTAAAAAAACATGATTTGCTTAACTATTTTTATTTACGACTAGTGGAGAAACATGTTTTACTTAATTTAACCCAGTTTTCTCGCAATTTTACACTGTTTCTTGCGGGAAACAAAATTACGTGATATTTGCCGAGACCCCCTCTCCCCCACGTGAGATTGGGTGAGGTTCGACTCGACCCCCTCCCTCCCCTAAACGCCTCACGTAATTAATGAACGCCCCCTAGAATTTTTGTTCCAAAAATAGATTTTTTGCGTCAAATCAAAGCTATTAATCCTCTCTTGAAGCGCTGCGTTCCAAATAAAAAAAAAAAATTCACAGATTTCGCAATCCTTGCAACCATCGAGGACATTGGAAATGATAACAGCATATATAAAACATAATTAACTGTTTATTATACACACAATATTTATCAATGCACTGTTTAGTTTTGTCAGGAATAACCCTATTATTCTTCTGTTATATACGCGTTCACTTTTGCTTGATTACTTAACTTTTAAATGGATTTTTCTACAGTATTTATTAACATTTGCTCAAAAATAACACCGCAGATCGTCGCAAATACCTCTCAATTAACTAGACATGATATAAAACACATTTCGAAAAAATTGCACTTGTTCAATTCTGCCCCCATATACGAACATAAACATATCCAATGTTAAAAATTAGTTTAGGCTACACAACGCCTTTCTGAATATTAGATGGTTTTAAGCGAACTCTACTGAAATTTTGTTTCAATATTTTTAAAAAGTGCTTAAGTACCTAGTAATGCGCCTATAAACGCGCACCCTTTATCTTTAAATTGAGACCAAAACGGACCCTCTAAGTTCAAAAATAAGATTGGGATTGTGTAAATAGTGAACGTCTGTTTTTCACTTTTAGGCATCATCGGGTTGCGATCGAGTTACGATAAAGTTCCTGTCAAAATCACCTAATGCGAATGAAACTGCGGATAAAGTCTGATTTATAATTAATGTATATTTTGCAGCGTTGCAATAATTGTATATTCGGTTACGTTTTCATATTTCTCTAGAGAATGCATAAATGTCGCTAGCAATTACCGAATGCATTGTCAGCACAGAAGAGGATTTCAGAAGCGACAGTCACGGTCGGTATCTGTGGTATAAGATATTTATAGCACTATTCTGTGACCTTGAACCCGCTGGTAGTTTTTTGGTACGAGGTTTAAAATTTAAAGTGTGTTCATATTTACTGTAATATATTGTTGCATATAATTTAATAAATGAGCATTTCAGAACAAGTTCAAACTTTTTTTTTATTAAACCTCCTCTTGGCTTCAAGGATTTAATCCCATGTGCCAGACACACAATGATAAGGATTAAACAAACAAAGATTAATCCAACACCTTTTCTCGCCACAGGCCCTCGCAGCATTAGAAACCCAAGACAAACACAGGACTCAGACCTTTAAAAAAACACACAAAATGACTACTGTTAGTAGGGTTCATATAGTAATACTATATGTCTGGCATAAAATTCATTTAAAATTTCGTATACCTCGAAGCTAACCGAACTTAGGATGTCACTTAAATTGAGAGGGAAGAAAAATTCTTTTTCTCGTAGACGTTGCCATAGTTGTTCTGGTGCATAATTTTGGCAGAACAGAATTAAATTATGTAAATCTGCAACAGATGAATTGTCGCAACTATACAGATTGGAGAGTTTACTACACCTATTCTAAATAAATGGGACTGGAAACAACCATAATTAAATCTCATACGAATTATCTGGGTGATGTTTTTTCTTGGTTTGTTATATTTTTTAAACCATGGTTAATTTTTGATGATCGGTTGTATGTAAAATAGCCATTTTCCTTTTTCCCTGCTACTAAGTTAAAACTTAAAATCCAGTAATTAAGAATATTGTGTATTTTAGACGAATATTTTATAGATAGATTGAATCGTCGGATTTAGTTTCGCACAAACTATTTAGAACATGTCAGAAATCTACAAATTATTATTAAGGTGCATTGTTCACATCTAGAATTCTCTACATGAGTAGAAACAATGAATTTATGAATATAAAAATGTTTCTGAAACATTCTTATAATGTTCATAAATTACTTTTCTGAAAATTTGAGCTTCTGGTTTCTAATATTTCATATTAATTTATTGAAAAATGGTACCTGTATAAATATAGGGTCATACGTATAATATTATTAATGCAATATTAATCTCTCTGTTAATTAAAAAAAGCAAATGTTTTTGAGCCTTCTCATTTTATTTCCTAATACTCTAGCAATATACCAAAATTCATGTTTCTATATTTAATCGCTTAGGTGTTAGAAATCTGAGACAGACAGACAGACAACGAAGTCTCGATAAGGGTTTCATTAACTTTATTTTGTAAGTATATATTAAAATGGAATGCTATAATGCAAATAAAGAACAACTCAAATAAACAAAATAGACGTACCATTTTTAAACTACAGAGGATCTGTAAATTGGCAATACAAATATAATCAACATGGCAGCCTAAGCATGCGCATAAAAATATGGTTTAATCACTGACACTTCTGTAAGTTCTATTCTGTGGTATTAATAGTTATCAAAACCAATGTCTGTATATATGTATTTTAGTAGGTTGTCGTCATTATGGATTAGTATTGTTGTTGGAGATGGTAGAGCAGATCAGCACGGGGTGAATTATGAGTACGGCAGTGTCACTGCAACACCACCAACATCCGCCATCCAGTAGCCCAGCAACCAATATCAGCAGTTCGGTTCGACAACCCACTGTACCGTAGGCAAGGCCGCAAACATGCGGATGGACCACACTTTGATCTGATAACATTATGAATACGAGGTGTGGCATAAAAGTATTGAAACTGTTTTTAGGGTTCCGTACCACCGAACGGAACTCTATTACTGAACCTACGATGTCTGTCCGTCCGTCCGTCTGTCACAAGGCTCTATCTCACAAACGGTAGGAGGTAGCTAGTTTTAACCCATCAACAGTAGCAATGTTGTAAAAACGGTACCATTTTACATTTCCTTATGTTAACTGACATTTTCGTTTATCTATTGTGACTTACTGAGAGATAAGTTATATGTCAGGTCTTTAGCGTCGACTTACTAGGATTAAATTTAGTGTTGCCGTCTAGATCTAGACTTTCTAGACTCTTGTATTGTCTAGATTTTCAAGACAAGACTTGCAAAAGTCTTGTCTAAAAAATTTCAAGACAACACTTGCTTTATCTAGATCAAGACTCTTGCCAAAACTCTAGACAATTTTCAAGAGTCTAGATAAACTAAGTAGTAGTAGGTAAAGTAAACCACTCGGTTAATCTAGACTCTTGAAAATAATCTGAAGTCTTGATATTAGACAAGACAAGAGTTTTTTAATCTAGACTTAGACTTAGTGAAGTCTTGATATTTCAAGACATGACTTAAGTGAAGTCTCTTGTCTTGATATTTCAAGACAAGACAAGACTTTGAAAGTCTTGTCTTGTCTAGACGGCAACACTAATTAAATTCCTCATTGCAACTAGAATTAAGATAGCGATTTTGCTACTTCGGTAGTACGGTGGACAGGGTCAAGATTCCGAAAGTGGTACGCAAAAGGTCAAAGTTTAGAAAACACAGAATTTTTCTAAACATGTTTTCCGATTATCCAACTGAATGATAAAAATTCCTAAGTTTTTAAACGTGTGTATTAATACTAAAGAAACTCCAGTTTTTTCAACAACATTTTTTGACTGAATATTATACAATGATATAAGTGAAATGCGCACGAAAGCTTGGCCGAAAGAAGTGAATGACACATAAGATGCGGTTGTGTAGATATGTGTGTGAGTACGCAGTTTGAGTTAACCTTTTGATCCTTGGACAGGCTCATTTATATTTCATATTGGGAAGTTAGAGAACAGGTTGGCTGCTCTGCGTCATCTCTAAGAGACTGTTCTCGCCGTAAGATCATACGAGTCTAAACTGCTCCGTTGTAAACATTATCTGTCGTACAGGAAGATACTTCACGAAAGGCGACCTACATTATACATACATAAAGAGTACCCATAAACGTAGGGTTGGCCATCTTTGTTAAATGTCATCCTGTCAAAAGTTATGAATTTTTGTGTATCGAGGTAATAGTTTCTTCAACAGTTTCGTAGTGTCTGAAAACAAGTTTTCACTAAAGTAAAGCATCATTGACAACCATTTTGATTGTTCAAGATTTTGATAATCTGTGGATCTGGTTACACACATGCTTGAAGAGGTTATCAAACATGATGCTTGCGCAAGTTTGTTTAAAATGTGAGGCAGTGTTTAATACTTTTTATAAACACCTTCAGCCCGGTTTTATCGTACATTTTATTCATGATGTTTTTTTAATCACACTGTTAAATGACGGGTTGCTATGGTAGCGAAACGCAGCAACCAATGAACACGTAGCAGTCAAAATTTAACGGTGTGATTAAAAAAAACATCGTGATTAAAATGTAAGATATACTTGCATTATGGTGGACGCATCGGAAACCCAACAATTTTGGCGGTATTTTTGCGTGATTAATAATATTAAAAGTTGCTGTAAGGCTTTTAATTCACTCTTTTCATCCAAGTTCTTTTTCTTTTTCTTCTTTTCCTGCTCTGTTTCAAGTGCGAGAATAAATACTATACTGCAAGCAGCTTCAATATGTTACTCTTCCGGAAGCACCAAGATGAATTCGTCTCAAAACAATGTGATTCTCTCAGATACGTATGTTTTCTGTATTATAATATTTTCCAAATATTTAATAATTTACTGATTTAAATACAATTTTGCGCACTTTTAGGAAGTACAGCAGGAGCAAAGTAAAACTGAAAATTCTACTCCAGGATAATCTGATATATCCATGAGCATGATAATAGTATCCCTTGGTGCGGTTCTGAATATGGTGTCAAAAAAAATGCCAAAATAATATTAGGGTAGTGGATCTACTACTAGTTTAATTTGCATATAGTAAGTACAGACAACACAACGTTAATAAAACATGCCCGTGATTTCGAAACAGAAGACAGGACAACCTTTATAGCACATGCGTGTGTGTTACAAACATGTGTGTGTGTGTGTTGGTAGGTGCAGTGTGAGAAACAGCAACGAACGCACAGTAATTTGCGGTTTGTTATTCGCCACCATTTATAACTCCGGCACAACACTTGAATAAATTCCGTGCGGCTTGCACCGCGCACCGCCCCCGACGCTCGTGTCGTCTCGCTCACAATCAACCGCGCCAGCATCTAATCTTCTTTCTCTCACTCCTTGTCTTGTCGTATGCTTGCGCGAGATGAGCCGCCGCCACCGCTGCCGCAACCACCCACTGTCTCTGTTTGAAATGCGGCCACCGTGTGTTCATATCTCTGTCTGGCATCTTGTTCTTTGTGAACACACAGAACCGGACTAATTGATAAATACACAAATGCCTAAGGAAACAACGGGCAGAGCGTTTTCAGTTTCCAAATTGACCACTGGAGCGACAGCTTGGTGTCATAGCTGACGTGCTGTCCTTTGGATCAAACTGTCATGGGTTCGAATCCCACCTTCGCTCATGAATATTTTATGATGTCGTTTTAATTTGATGTAATTTATTAATTAAGACGCTAATGACCTTAGTTGTCGAGCGTCTATAATTTTTACAATAAATATATTTATCACTGACTCGACACGTCATCCTATATAATAGAGTTATAGTCAACCATAACAGCGACAGTTTCGTTTCGTCGCGTCATCGCATCGCATGACTGGAGACGACACAATATATGCCGGTACGAAACTGTTACTGTAGGATAACGTGCCGACTCGGTGGCCGATTTGATAGCCGTATCGGTAGAAATTTCGCAATCTGTTCTTGCTCAAAGTATTCAGCTAAACTGAAAAACGCCCGAGGATCAAAGTGTCAGTGTATGGCTACACAAACTCAAAAAAGGAGGGGTGTTATAAGTTTAAAACCTTTTTAACCGACTTCAAAATAAGGAGGTGGTTCTCAATTCGGTTGTATTTTTTTATGTTTGTTACCTCAGAACTCCGTCATTCATAAACCGATTTGGAAAATTCTTTTTTTATTGTCTGTCTGGTAATTTGAAAATTGAAGAAAATATGTGAAAAATTCTAATGATATCATGATATTACAATTTTCAAAATATTTTTCTGAACTTTCTGAATTCAGATGCATCATCCGGACCCCTGTCTGAAAACACTAAACCAAGTATTTTTGGTAAATGTTTGTGCTCAATGTAGAGATTTAACGTCTGCAAAAGTTTGTAAGGTTGATCTCCAAGCCGAATCTGACAATATAGCTAAGTTCGTCCTATAAGTGGTACATAGGTCTGTATACATACGTATAAAAGCTGAACCATGCAGTCAAAAAGAGCACTGAGATATTGTGCGGTCACCGGACTATTCCGAGTTCGAGTATGTATGCTGGTTAGTATCATTGCACACAAAACCGTACCACAGAAGAGGACTCACGGAAGCCTGAGTTGGCTATTACATTGTTAATGTGCATGATCAAATTCGCCATGTTCAAAATTATCTTTTGTCAATCCATTATTCCATATACATAGGTTCGAGCGACTGAAAATGTTGAAGGGGAAGGGATCTTTTTATTTAATATATTAATATTAGTGTTGCCGTTTAAGTCTAGATTAAAAACTCTTGTCTTGTCTAATATCAAGACTCTAGATATTTTCAAGAGTCTAGATTAACCGAGTGGTTTACTTTATCTACTACTACTTAGTTTATCTAGACTCTTGAAAATTGTCTAGAGTTTTGGCAAGAGTCTTGATCTAGATAAAGCAAGTCTTGTCTTGTCTTGAAAATCTAGACAAGACAAGAGTCTAGAAAGTCCAGATCGAGACGGCAACACTAATTAATATCTGAACATTTGAATGAATTTAATATTTGTAAAAATTTTATTAATTCAGTTAAAAAGAAAAGCTAAAGAGGCACGTGTGAATTTACAGGTATATTACCTGCAATCTGCATCTACATTAAAAATGAATTACATTTAATATGGCTGCTATTTCAAGGTCACAGAATATCAACTATGTCAGTTCTGTAAGTCCTATTCTGTGGCTGTACTGTAACTACGTATGGAACTGAAGGACAATATAATTTAAATGAATGAAAACGTTACAGCAGAAAACTAAGGCTTCAATCAGAAATTTAACAATAAATACGTGAAACAAGAAAAATAATATTTTTATTTTTTTTTATTTTAATATATACCTACCTACTTTGTCATTTTGAAATCCATCGGTTCTGCAGTGCTAGTTGGAATTAGTCTAGCTTAAAATGTATTTGTTCTGTTTCTATTAAATACCGAACCAATTATCTTTTTTTAAGAAATTACTCTCAAAATTATGCTAGCAGCTAGTACTTTTTCCTCATTTCTAATATACAGGCTGTTACAAACATAGAAAATTTTAAGGGAATGTAGAGCAAAAAAAATAAAAAATGTTCAATTACAAGGGCTCGCAAGCAAACCCTCTCAAAGATGTGGACGACTTGAATTTATTATTGAAGTAAGACTATTCAGGCGCGGTAGGTAAGAGTGGTTCCGATCGGAAGTAATGGTGAGAGTTGTCACTAAAATCTGCGGAAACTTGATTTATTTATTGTAAATTATAGACGCGTCGACAGCTTAGGTCATTAGCGTCTTGATTACATTAAATAACATAACTCACTTAAAACTAATTGACATCACAAAACATCCATGAGCGGAGGCGGGAATTGAACCCACGGCAGTCTGATCCAGAGACCGACGGTAACTTGAAAAGCACTGTTACATAGGTACCATAAACAGGAAATGCTGTATTTGAGAAAAAGAAGTACTGTGGTAGAATCTTCATGGTTTCCGGGCTTGTAGGCCGTGGTCCGATGGTATTTCTACCTGACGTTTCGTCTACAACTGCGGTAGACATTCTCAAAGGCGATGTGGCAGCGGTCGAAGTGTCCTCCTTGGCGGCTCACAGATCAGTTCGACCGCTGCCACATCGCCTTTGAGAATGTCTACCGCAGTTGTAGACGAAACGTCAGGTAGAAATACCACCGGACCACGGCCTACAAGCCCGGAAACCATGAAGATTTGGAACAATGCCGGCCGTGAAAGCTTGCACACTTGGATAAAACTGTGGTAGAAATTAATATATTGCTGTCTGCTGACAAATTATACTATACAGAACTAGCAATTTTATGGGTCTTAACGTATAGTGCATTTTTATACTATCTGTCTGAGTTTCACATCACATCTTTTCATTTATAACACAGTTGTGGGGTAAAATATATGTCTAATAGTAACTGTAATTCAAATATGTTCTAGTAACTACGAACATTAATTAATATTGCAATGTTTACTATTTAAACTAGTTTGTACAAAATATGAGAAAGTTGCAAGGTTAGTAGAGTATAGGTTGCCTCATTCCGATAGATAGTTGTGGGGGGATGACGTCACTCAGAATATACCATGCTTGCTCATTTCAATAGAAAAGATCAGACGATGGACGCTGCTAATTTTTGGAAATAAAAATCACAGTAACCATGGTAGTGTCATATGTTTTTTCAATACCTAATAGAAACATGATTCTTCTGTTAGTGAAAAAATATGATAAGTTGTCAATTTTGCGATAGCTGTTAAGTGTTATGGTGTTTTGTGGTTATTTTTAATATTTTGTGAATATAAAAGATAAAATAATTAATTTATCAATTTGTTAGTTAATTTTATTCGTTTCTTAAATTTAACAAATAGGTAATTAACAAGATCTGCCATTTCTTGAGCATTATTCAATTTTTTGTTTGTTTATATTATAGATATTAAAACCTAAATTTTGTAATAAAAATAAAAATTATCCTATTTTTTAACATCTATTCTTCTATTTATTGTCTTCTGCCAATTTTAAGAAAAAATCTGCACGAAGCACCTAATATAAATAAGCATAATCTTAAACAATTTTTGTACTTGATTTAAACTAAATTCTAGCTGACGTCATTCCCGCGCTTTCGCTGATTGGTCAGATGGAATGAGGCAACCTGTACTCTAATAACCTTGAGAAAGTTGTGTGAAATGCTTTCTTTTATAATTTCTCTTTCCGAATCTATAGAAACACAAAATCTCTGAAATTTCTTTAAAGTATCCACTGTCCAGTTTTCTTTTTTTTACAAAATATATTTGTACCTCTATTAAAACTGACTTCCTATAGAATTAATGTTTGGGTACAATTGACTTAAAATTCGAATTTACGATTTCAAGTGTCTGCAGGACTTTTTATTTATTTATTATTATTATTAAGAATTGTTGGAAATGAGCACAAAGAATCAATAAAAAGCAATACTGGTTTTATTAAATTTGCATTTTACTAACGTTTCGGTATTCTTCATACCATCTTCAGAGTCTACAAAATAATACAAACGTGGGTGAGAATATGTGGAAATAAAGTTAAAATTAACAAAAATTGATTGATTGATTAATTTTAACTTTATTTCCACATATTCTCACCCACGTTTGTATTATTTTGTAGACTCTGAAGATGGTATGAAGAATACCGAAACGTTAGTAAAATGCAAATTTAATAAAATCAGTATTGCTTTTTATTGATCCTTTGTGCCACGGAAGTGCTCATTTCCAACAATTCTTAAAATTGTT
This sequence comes from Mongoloraphidia duomilia, assembly GCA_039654895.1. Classification (NCBI taxonomy): domain Eukaryota; kingdom Metazoa; phylum Arthropoda; class Insecta; order Raphidioptera; family Raphidiidae; genus Mongoloraphidia; species Mongoloraphidia duomilia. Next base: position 40,931,330 of record CM077524.1, on the reverse strand, counting down.
TTCAAGGATCAAATTGCTCTATTTAAATATAGCAACTTCGAATTCATTATTATTATTATTTGTCCTGGGGTTCAGTGTGTGTTTTTTAGGGTTAAATAAACCACGAATCAAGTATGAATAAAAAATTTATTAAAAAAACAAAAAACCCGACTGCGTAAAAATCGAACATAAAAGATGGAAACAAGATCAAATGATAACATGCAGTCGGAGGCATAATAGTAACAAATTGAACAGAAATACCTCCGACTGCATGTTATCATTTGATCTTGTTTCCATCTTTTATATTCGATTTTTACGCAGTCGGGTTTTTTGTTTTTTTAATAATTTTTTTATTTCCTTCCTTTTTAGTCGAATCTACTCATCAAACATTTTAATTTGATACCCCACACACAAGGTTTTACCGATTTTTTGCGTATTGACAAAATGGCGTCTAGCGCCTGCCATATTGAATTTTCCGTGACGTCATGTACCCTATTTAAAATGTCAACGAAACCTTTCTTTTGTTTTGATTTTGATACCTATATCAATGTATTTAGAAGAACAATTACTATTGCATTCTGACAAAATGGCGTCTAGCATCCGCCATATTGAATTTTCCGTGACGTCATATACCCTATGTCACTCTGGGGATTCAGACGAATCTAATGACACCTCATTTTTCAAAATCCGTCTAGCCGTTTAGGCTACAGAGCGTGATAAAAAAATATACATACATAGATACATACATACACTCGAAAAACATTACCCTCCTTTTGGCGCAGTCGGGTAATAAAAAAAAAATAGGTACCTAATTTTAGCTTAGAATGGTATCAATTCAACTGGTTATATTGGATAATTTAGTGAAAATTATCTATATCGTTTACTGTTAAATGGGGCAACGTTACCCCGGTTTTATTAATAGATCTATAAGATTAATGGTTGCTCTGTGTACGTCTTGAAAACTATTAAAGTAGTTAAATATTGACTGTAGTTGTTATTAATTACATCAGTAATTGAAGTTCATTGAGCCGACCGCGTCCCGCGCGTCGCACTACGTCCCAGATACCGTATGGCCCCATTAATGTAATCGAGAACACGCGCAAGTAATGACAACAAACTGACGATAACAGTACACAGGGCTTAAACTCAACTGGGAGGCGTCGCAAACACTAAATGTATTTGTAATACATGACAAAGTGTACACAATTTGTTCTAAAACTTCTAGTTTCGTATTATAATATACCTACTATTACCACGGAAGAAAATTTATAGAAGCGACACTCACTGAAGGTATACCTATACGTATAATTTTGCATATAAGTACTTAGTACAATACTAGCGTTTACCCCAGGTTTTGCTGACGTTAATATCGTTTTTAACCTTATTTTAACCGAAGAGTAGTTTTGTAAAATGTACGCTGATTTCAAATTTAGGTTTGATAGTGTACCAAATTTCATCACAGTCGATCCTCAAACCAAAATTATGCCTTTTTGGCACAGGTAATAAGTTTGTGGATTTGTCGTCTGTGCGACGCTGAAAGGTGGGCTGGGCATCGTATGCCCCTTAAACCAGACAATATTATTTATAGAATATAGGTAATTATGTACTATGTAGTATATTTTTTATTTTGCTGAACATAAAAGCTAAGGTCGCGCATTGTTCGCAACATTTTTCTGTACAGGTAGTTTTAGGATGAAAGCGTGTTTAATTAAATTGAGGGAGCGCCTTTTTCAAGGACTCTTGTTCACTTAATTTTTTAATTTTATGTAAAATTAAAAAATATATATATTTTTGACATAGGTATGCCTTTCTGCAGTTTTAGACTTAAGTAAACTATTTGTCTATAAATGAGATTTACACGATTTATTGTTTTTTAATTATAAAGATCAATTCTATAAAATATTATGTAAGTATAATATAGTTTTTTATACGGCTGAAATGCAATTGAAAATATTTTTCGTTGGAGTGCAGCCAATTATATAATTGTTTCGAAACATATTGGAAAAAATCATTTTACCAACCAGTTGTCACAGTCAGGATTCTAACCTGAACCTTTCCACTTTCGCGGCGGAATGGTTGGTAAAATGATTTTTTCCAATATGTTTCGAAACAATTATATAATTGGCTCTACTCCAACGAAAAATATTTTCATTATGTAAGTAAATATATAAATTGATATATAATAAATTCGAAATAGATGATATCGGGAAAATAACTTTTTTCTAGAGATATAGTAAGAGCTAAAAAAGTTTCTAACAACTCGTAGTGCATAATAATTTCAGTTTCCATGTTCAATTTTCTCTATATTTAAATTTAATTGCCTGTAAGTCAGCAACCAATTTTCTCGTTATAATTATGTCAATCATTTATTGTATTGTTCTAATTGCATAATTTTTGTCTGGCCTAGTTATATCACATCTGTTTTATCTATATTTTTGAAATTATGTTAAAAAAGTAAAGTTATTATTAAATTGAAAACTCGCAAAGAAAGTTCTCAAAATATTATAGTCATTTTCGTTAAAGTTAAATTGTAAATAAGTTAGTAAATAAATATTATATTCAACAAATAGAATTACTATTTCATTAAAATCATAATCTTATAGTTACCTAGTATTTAATTATCGTTAAAAAAACAGTAATTTGATACTTATAGCGACGTTTCTTACAGATCAATACTTAAAGTATACGAAACAATAAAAAAATCAGATCCGCGTTAAGCAAAAAAGTCAATATGAAACCCCTGACTTTTCCAATAGTTACCTATTGCGAGTTACTAGGATCATTCAACGTCAAATGTGCTATTCAAAATGAAACGGTTATAATTTCAGCGAACTGACATAAAAGAAAATGCTTTTCACTTCATAAAAAATTTTTTTCAGTAATAACAAAGGGGAAACGTATTCAAGTGTATGATAAACCCTTCAGTTAAATAGGTATAGAAAAGTTTCTATTTGCCCTTCTGGCGTACGGCACAAAGAACACCGAACAGTTTCAGCTTAGTAATAGACTACAGAAGTAGGCGGTCCTAATTTGAGCGCGAAATTTAAAGTGGGGTCGATTGGCGTTCAAAAATGTATAGGGTTTAACGGAATATTCATTACTATTCTCTTAAAACACATTTCTTACCAAAACAATGGCTGTTTCATAAAGATAATTAATAAATCCCGTCATTATTGGCTACAAAACTTTATTATTTCGTGTGAAATAATTTTTTATTTGAAATTAAAAATTTATGAAAAATGAATGTCCTAACTTGATTCAGCCGCAGTGACGTTTATTCTAACCTAACTTCTCGTTGACGTTTGTCAAGGTATAATTTAAGCAGTTATAATTAGAAATTGAGTTTGTTCTTTCCATTTGGAGTTGAAAAAGTGTTCTAAAGTCGTCTGAGCTACGCTAGATCAAGGGAGGGCAAGCTAAAAAGATAAAAAAAATGTTTTCATCAAATAGGTATGAATTAGGTATTGGATATCTATAGGTATTATTTTAGCTTTTTCCTCAGTCGGAAATTTAAACTTCTTGCAGTTATAATTTTCATTATAACTGCAGTCAAGTACAAGACACCATCCCATAACAAATTGCTTTAATTATTAACGACGACGTGTTTAAAAAACGAGGTTATGTCAGTATAATGAATGAAATTTGACAGTTGTATCGTGTCAATGGGTGAACGTACGTATTTTGTTAAAATTGAGTCGTCATTTTTAGATCAATTACATCTAAATTTTCCATTTTTCGCTTTTGAATTTTTGTTTTGCAAATATCTCCTGAAACACAATTACTAAACAAATAAATTTAAATATCTACAATTCATCTGCTTTACTTGAAATAACCCTCATAACAAGTGATTTATTTATTGTAGATTATAGACGCGTCGACATCTAAGGTCATTAGCATCTTTCAACTACACTAAATAACAACTAACTTGAAAACTAAATAACATCACAAAACATCCATGAGCGCAGGTGGGATTCGAACCCACAGCAGTCCAGTCTAGAGATTGCGGCACCAAGCATGCTAACCACTAGGCTATACTGCACTCCCATAACAAGTGAAATGCTGTACGTAATTCAAAGAAAAAAAATATGATAATTATAGCCACCTGGAACATATTGAACATACAAATTTTAGATTCGAAAGACAAATTTTATGCCATTCATTACAGTAAAAACGAGTTTTATTGTCCTTTTTACACTCAAAATCTAATTAAAAAGCTCGTCGAATTTCAAAATAACACATCAACAAATATTAGGTGCACAAGTGCGGCACCTGGTTTGACAGATCTGATCGAATTATTTCACTCCCCGTTTATCAACACACCACAAAAATACGCGTGTGTTTAAAATTAAATTTAAAGTTAGAAGGGTACTGAATTTCCACTCAAAAATTTCATATAAAAACAAATCGTTTCAGACTGAGATAAATATGAAATCTAAAATTACTGAAAGGATTTATATTACAGTTCGCTCTCTCTAAGAACACGCTCATTAGAACGACATTCCCCTCAATTCATCTACTAGAAATAGATAAAATACTATAACCCCCACTTTACATATCCAGCAGTTCGGAGTTTATATTGTGTACGAAATAAAACTAAATTAAACCAATATTTAGAATTCAGTTTTTCTCCTACCTAGGCCGAAAGTTCGTACTTTCGTCCCTGCCAAGCGGGAACAAAGTCGCTTTTTATTCCCGTGGTACGGACAAGTGCGCGTGCGCAATAGTACTTATGCCGGCTCTCACGCACCTACTTCTGTCTCCTACACATTAAAATTATTTCCTTTAAAATTATTTTTTAATTATTATTTTTTAATAATTTTAATAATAAAATAAAATAAAAATAATAATTTTATTAATTTTTTTTTCAATTTTGCGAACTTGCGGCCTGGCAGGAGAAAAAATTGTATGCGCAACACGGGAGGAAATTACTACTTCCCGCGTATTTGCCACCCTCGCCTTTGGCTCGGGTGGCAATTTTATACGCGGGAGGAAATGTAGCACTTTCCTCCCTTGTGGCACAATGTACTATTTTAAAGAATAGTAGATTGTATATCTAGTGACATTATGAGGTATATTCAGAGGTGAATTTAAATGTCTGGCTTCCCTAAGCTCTAAAGGTGGCTACAGACTATGCGTGTATTCGCGATTCGTGATGCGCGATTCGTCCGGTTCGTCAATAGTTCGCAATGTTCGTAGTACTTCGTGAATGAAAGCCTACACACTATGCGTGTACTAGCGAACTCTGACGAATCTGCAGTTCGTATCGATGCGCGGCCTTTGATATTCGTCGAAAAACCGCCTACCAGAGCGAATTACTGCGAATACGCGAACCGCACTGTTTACGAATCGATTTTAAACGAACAAGTCCCTACACACTATCCACGAATTACCTGCGAACTATGAATCGCGAATGCACGCATAGTCTGTAGCCACCTTAATGTGGATGTCGCCTTTCTTGTGAATTATCAGACTCTATCTTTTATAAAATTAAGAAAAATCGCAGGATAGTGGACAAAATATTTGATTTATTTAATTAAATGTGCGACGTTTCGTCAAGTACATAAAAATAACAATATTTATCCTGCGATTTTTCTTAATTTTATTATAATCACGATGGACACGATTTCTAATATATCTATTTTTTATAACTGAATAAATATTACAAAAACCATAAACAATATGGTTTCGAGATTTTATATGACAAATTTTCGCCGTTTTCTTTTTAGCTTTCATCTAAAATTTCCGTCCCCTCGAACTTGCCACCCTAGGCTTAAGCCTTGTTATCCTATTGGTCCCTGGGTAAAATTAAATTGTGTTTTAAAGACCACCGATAGCTAAGGTTATTTGAGCCTAGCACCAATTCATATTTTCAGTTCATTATTTTTTTTAATAATAAATTGAAAATCCAATTGACACTTTTACCAGCTCTCGGGCATATTACCCTGTGAATAATCTGAATGTTATAAAAACGAAAATTTTGTACTGAATCTGTGTAAATAATTATTTTGTTTATGTGTTACTAATTTTTGAAATATTGTGAAATTCAATTGTATCTAATTTGTCGTAATATTTTATATCTTTCATGATTATGAATTTTGGAACTACGTACAAGAATATATAAGGTAAGAATATTTATTTTGTGTACAATTTGACATGTCGTACATTATTATAATATCGGATGTTCTAATTTCAAACTAAAGTATTTTTTACAACACCTTTAATAATTCTGGCGATTGGCTGGTTATAATTTTTATTTTAAAGTTGTTGCTAGATTGAATGATAATATTGAGTAGGTAGTGAATTTAAAGACACGATGCTGGAGATAATTGTATAATTCCGTTGATAATTTATTATAAAATGGTATTTTGTCATGTAATACAGAGCCGGCATCGTGACCAATTTGTATGTAAATAATTTGAAAATTATATGAATTTAATTTTATAAGCGTATACTACGTCCCACCAAAATGGCCGACATTTTTAGTGGTAAATTTAAATTATTTTATAGGTTATTGTAGATATATTATATTATACAATTAAAATCTAAAAAATAGGATGCCGGAGACAATTATATAATTCGTTATAATTTATGATAAAATGGCATTTTGCCATGTAATACATCGTTACAAATTTATAAGTAAATATTTGTTTTAGCAACGTTTGAAAAAAAAACACATTTAAACATAGGTATCTGCTGATCCTGTATCCAGTCTAATGTCCCATATACTATAGGGTGGCATTTAAGAAATATTGGATGTTACGGAAATAGAAGGAAGTAGTCAAGTAAAACAAAACATACATATGTTGAGGTCTATTTTGACATAAGCCAAGTGGCTGTGTGGTAAAGCACTAGACTACCGACAGGCTTTTAATATATAGGTATATTTTTTTTATAATGAAAATATATATAATAGGTATTGGACTCGGTATTGGATAACAATTTAAAATATAAGAAAATAAAATTACAGTTCAAATTAAATCTATATACGGTTTTTAATATAAACATGAGAATAACAATCAATATGATTAGATTCCTATACCGTAACTAAATTTACTAAATTAACATAAGAATATCAGACGAATTATCGCCATGATATTTATATAGAAGGCTATATAGGAAAAATTACAGTTATTTTATTTATTAGGTATATTTTACGAACATTTGATTTTACACAAGATAAATAATACAATTATTTGTATTTAACGGTATTCAGTATCTATCTGTACTACCCGCGAATCGCGATACAGACTCATTTTTTATAAAAGATAAATACGCTAGAACAGCGGTTCCCAAACCATGGGCCGCGGCCTACTTGTGGCCGTGAGCAGCGTGGTTACTGGGCCGTGGATGTTGGTCGAGAGTCTAAACCAAGATAAATATTATCGGAGCTTCAGGGGTTGAGATGGGAACAATCGAGTGTATAAGTGTTTGTGTGTTTATAGTTTTTACCTGTATATATATTTAGTTAGTGGGCCTCAAATTTTTTTTACAAAATTAGTGGTCCGCACAACTAAAAAGGTTGGGAACCGCTGCACTAGAATATTCGGAATGTGTGGCTCGTTTTTTTGTGTCAGATGCTCGTGTCTCGAAATGGAAGCGCAGTGCTCCGAGCTACACAATGTGTATTATTCCGTTCGTCTCATTAAACACATCAGTTGCCATCCAAGTTGGCTTGTGCCAGGCTTTTGCTCTTGATGCAGGTGTAGTAGGTACCGGTAATCGGCACCGCGATGTAGATATCATTATGTCGTTCAACTCAAGTAGGCAATAGAGACGGAATGGCGTCGCAATATTGTCTCACCTTTATTGTTACTTCTTTTTCTCTACGACCATCTTTACTTCCATGAAGTATGCTTTATTTAATTAAACGGTAATGTTCTTTTATATTTTTAGATTTTTATATGATAATGAAATGCGTTTGTTGATTCTACTTGAATAGAGCTAAAGCCGGGAATACATCTGACAAACGTTACCATTCGTTCGCGGTGTCAAAGCTTTATTTATATGCGTTCGTGAAGTGTAGACGATCGTTTGTAACAAATCTAGTGTGGTTCGAATGGCTAGCAGGGCGAACAAACGTTTTCCATTGGCTGTCACTAAAAACAAAGTGACACAATTTCACGAATGTCCGGAAAATTTGCTATGTGAACATATTACTATTAATTTGCAATAGTTCGCTACCATTTGCTGAAAAAGGTTGTTTTACTGGGAATGCTAGCGAATGTAAATATTGCAAGTCAATTCGTTCAGATGTGTATTGCTACCCAGAAACGTTTCCGAGAATGTCTTCGTACGAGCTGCAATAATTGTAACACAAACGAATGCGAACTAATGGCAACGTTTGTCAAATGTATTTCTGGCTTAAGATGGAAGTTTTATTATTTTAATCATTTTGGTAACATGTTAAAGCCATAATTAAAGTCGTAGATACCTACAAAATTCCAATAATTTTTACCAGCTTTTATTTAACTTGCAATGTATGTTAGTTTGTGTGTTTATTTGTGTGTTTGGTTGTTTGTTTAGGTCAAAACTTGCATGTCAATTTTGAACGACTTCCACGTATCCGATCGATTTGAAATTTTGTACACATATGTATTCCCGATGACAATACATGAATAAATCGTTTTTAGAAATAAATTCAACCCCTAAGGGGTTCAAATGGGGATGTAGGGTTTTTTTGACTAGTCAACGCCCAGGCCAAATCGCTGAAGCTAGAAGCTTGAAATTTGGACAGTTGGAGACAAGCTTTTATTGAAATGTACTAAAAAGGAAAAAATAATATTTAATAATTTTAGGTCATAATATTATTATAAAAGCGGGGGTTGCGACTAATAAACTATCATAGAGATTACAACCCCCGCTTTTATAATAATTATGCACCAAAATTATTAAATATTATTTTTTCCTTTTTAGTACATTTCAATAAAAGCTTGCCTCTAAAAAGTTTTTTTTACTAATATTTTTTCTTATTTATCTAAAAATGAAATGTGACTTAAAATGAAATCTTTTTGTCCGTCAGTTGTACATACATATTATGCTTTATTATTATCGACGAAAAACTTTTCGTCGACAACCTCATATAGATTGGCAATCATCTTGAGGCGTTCGGAACTGCGTCCTCCGGGGATGTAGTAGTGCCTACCTACGATGGGTAACACATTGCGTTTCTTTCAGTTTTCCTCTTCCATTCAAACGTGTATACGTACACACATGCAGTATATAAACACATAGATAAGATCTGTGGTCATGAGACAAAATGGCGTAAGTGCGTCAGGTTTTCTGTAAAATGAGATAAATGGCTACTTAATGATAATGTTAATGTTTTATCATTTCTACTTAGACGCTAATGACCTCTGTTGTCGAGCGTCTATAATCTACAATTCATTCATTTATTATTTCTTGTTTACATTGAACAGTGATTGTTATTTTTACCCGACTGCGCCAGAAGGACGGTATTGTTTTTCGAGTGTATGTATGTATCTATGTATGTATATATTTTATCACGCTCTGTAGCCTAAACGGCTTGACGGATTTTGAAAAATGAGGTGTCATTAGATTCGTCTAAATCCCCAGAGTGACAAAGGGTATATGACGTCACGGAAAATTTAATATGGCGGACGCTAGACGCCATTTTGTCAGAATGCAAAGGTAATTTTTAACCGACTTCAAAAAAAGGAGGTTTCTCAATTCAAAATTTCATTATTTTCCTCTTTTTATTGCCTTTTTGAAGGAGGTTTTTTTACATCAGAGGTCATTAGCGTCTTAGCCCATTATCGTTACAGTATAGCATAACTGACTAATGTACCTACTTTGATACTAAATTATTCGGCCACGTGTGTGGCGGGCCTAAGAAACATAATACAATTGTAATACCTGCCATTGCAGCCACCATCCCACAGCGTGCCATTGCTCCCCGTATATATCGTCCGATTCCCGTAAAACCGCATCGCAGTGCAAACACTAATGGTGCGGAAACATCACCGCGCAACCCAAACATTCAACTGCCTTCTCTATTATACCTACTCAATCTCAATGACTTCCATAGATCAATAGTTTCGTTTAATCACGTGTGAACACATTTAGAAAAATCGCTCGTTTCAAGTGCAGAATCGGTTCTGCAATACGTCGACGTGCGAGAGTTGAAACGTTTCATTAAATTACAACAAAAGGATGCAATGAAAACAATTTGAACACAGATTTGGAACAAGTTTTAAGCGGTTTTTTTGCTATTAGTCAGTCATTTTTGAAGTGAAAACTTTCTTAGGCGCGTTAGGCACTCTTTGCCTGGGTACTAAAATAAAGTGAAGCGTTCGCAACCCGACGGTAAGAATTCGCAGCCCGATGGGAAGAATTCGCAACCCGACTTATATCATAAAAACGGCAAGTTGCACAGCTGTACCAATAGCTCAGTTAGCAGCGTCTTTGCGTTGTATGCATAGAGACCTCGGTTCGAAACCTGATGGCATCGTAGAATTTTTGACGTATTTTTTTTCTAAATTCCAAATGATGTTTATTTATATATTTTTTAATTTTTGTTATATTCTTTCTTTGACAATAATTATAATTTTTTGAAACCAAGGTGGAATTAATTAAAAATACAATTTTAGTATTTTAGTAATAAATTATTTTTAGTTCATAAATGCGCTATAATAGATGACACCAAAAATTAGAAAATCTAAAGTTTTCACTTCTGTCGTGTGGTCATAAGCACACACCCATTTTTTTTTATTGAACGCACTATATAATATATTATACAGTAACAGAAATGATTTCGCCTCGCATCACTTACAGTTACATAATATATAAAACATATTAGTTTTTGTTTTAAAATCGTCGAAAATTTTATGTTTTCGTTTTATGGAGAGTTGAAAGAGAAGTAGAAAGAATAAATAAAAGAGAGACAGAGTATATTCAGTGAAGATGAGATGAAGTTTCACGTCATTATTTCACATTTGTTCCCCACATTTCGCCCGTCCAATGTTTGTTATCTCGAGGGAGTTTCACTCAAAACTCGAGTCTCGGTGTTTCAAGCTGCCATACAGAATCGTATCGTGCGGTCGAGAAATGTGTATATCTGTAGCAAAAAAGTAAAATCGCGTATGCTGAATTTCTAATAATAATTATTGTTTTTGTATCTTCAAATAGATGTTTTATATTAAATGTTTTTCTGTTAAAGAATTTTAATTTACTATATAATTAAATAATTTCTTTTCGACTTCGCTTAAGCCTTAAGTTACATTTGCATTTTTTTTGGTAGATATTAATTATTTATAACATAGTTGGACATACTGTAATCTTTTCTGAATACTATTAATATTTTATAAAAATTTAAATATTTGATGAATGTTACAATGTCTGAATTTACCTACCTTTCTTTAGGTGTTAATAATTAATTTAAATATTTTTTATGATTTTTATTTAATTCTTAGATATGCAAATTTATTATAGCGATCCTATATGTGGCGATCATTTTCTTTAAATTATATTATTTTATTTCCTCAATTCAAACGCATAAATACAATTCTGTATAGTAATTATAACAATAAGGATTTCCTGTCCAACTTGGGAAACCAGTGCTAGGGCAAGACTCTTGTTTGTGTTGTAACGCTCGTAAAGTATGCAAACACTTAGAACAATGACGGATCACTGCGCAGGCGCCCTTAGAGCTTCAGGATCGCAGGGACTTCTAAAAACCAAAAAAGAAAACTGCAATTTTTTGATTTTTTAACATTTTGTTATTTGAATAAAAATATAATTAGATGGAGATTTGAGAATCAGTGTGCACTGTTTGTACTGGGAGGCCTTAATACAGCACTGTATTCGAGATAAAACGTGATAGCACTATTAGAGCTAAATTGTGGTAATCTTATTTTAACTAAAATTTTATATAAGCCGTTTTTCCTTGAGACCGCAGATGTAATATGTTACGTGTATGTGTGGGTATGAATGCACTCTACTGTGTGATGTCATACGGCAAACAAGGAGGATAGTATATTATATATTTATTTAAAATTGGATTATTTCATATTTGATATAATGATCATGGCCGTAGCTACGGATGGGCCCGGATGGGCCATGACTCATGCAATAAAAGTTTTGGCTCATGCGATAACCCAAGACGTAAAATATAAAACCACTGCAAGCATTCAACCCCACATAACCCAAAACGCCTTTTGTTCCGTAAAAATGAAAAATTAATTTACAGGCTGCGAAAAAGCGCTTTTTACCAACACCGCCTAATGTAGGCGGTGTTGCTTTTGCGCGGTTTACGCAGTACTTAAGCATCGGCTTAAAATTTAGTAGCTTCCTGAACTGTGCGTTGTTCTAGCGCGCTTGTGTTGTTATAAATTTGCATTTTTTAATTGCTCGCCGTAGTTACCCCCCCTCCCAGCAGACAATTGATTATTGGGATTAAATGCTTGTGGTTTTACGTTGTCATTTTCACGAAACCCAAGGCGTCTTGGGTTATATGGAGTTGAAGATATTAGATAGAGTTCAAGGAAATAAATAAATAAAGAAAATATTGGATACCGTTATTTGCTCAACAGCAAAAACATTTCTATGAAAAATTGTTATTTAAGTAAAAACTAAAAAGCATCCAATTTCACGAATTGTATTTTTTTCCATATTATTAACAAAGAAACTTGATTCAAAGCTATTTAGTTTGCTTTTGACGTAATCAATATGACGAAATGAAATGGAAACGTCGTTTCTTTATTTATGACACGACTAGAATTTTTTCTAGTCTAGACTTGATCGATTTCTTTTGCTACTCGACCAGTACTCGATTTTATAAGTACTCGCGCCGACGGCTAATGACGTTCATAGATAGTTGATGCAACCTTTTTAATAAAAAAAAAAAAAAACTCGGGTCGCAGTGTCAAACCCTGCCGACAATATAGTGTATTAATACAGGTATTGTGGAATTATTATGTGAACAGTGAACTTAAGTTTGTTTTTTGACAAAATAAAAAATTTAACCCCTTAATACATCCCTTAAAATAATTAAATTTTTCTAAATTTCAATATTAGACATGGATTTTATCAGTACAACATCTGCACCAAATTAAATACACCCTTCCATAAGTTAATCCGTATCAACAAACTAGTGTTTTCATAAAATTTGAAAGTCCGGTCCTGTCGGGCCGATTTTATTAAAATTTTAACAGCACATTTTAATCTTTACTAAAGAGTTAAATTTCAATTTTGAAACGTTTCTGACAAATTTTTCGATATTTTTGGGCCCAGAAACTTTTTGGAACCCCTAAATAGAACCCTGAAAATAGTCCATATTTAAAATGGGCCTCATTTTAAATATGCTTCTTGCGGTGATGGTTTCCAATGTGTGTACCAAATTTAGTTTAAATCAATTAAGTCTGTCGAGAGTTATCGTGCCCCCCCACACACACACACATATATATAAACATTTTCAAAAATGGTGGCAAATGGTTCAGGAGGGTATGAAACGTCGCGAAATTTTGGTCCGACCCTTAGGTCCCTCCATCCGACCGTCGCCAATAGTGTATGTGCCATATTATGGCAAATACACTAAAACAAACTATGCTACGAAATAGGTAGAGTTAAATGAATGAATTTTATATGCGTGCTATATTCTTTCCTCCTTTTCATGTTCACTGCGTCGGTATATTATGTACAACGGAGCCGTTTGCCACCCTTTTAAAAGTCATACAAAAATAATTTACCTTTGGTCTACTTTTTTACACAAAATTGCGTTTGAAGGGAACGACGCAAGCAGACAAATCGACGTTATGCATATTACGATGGATGAATAGGCACTTCTGTCACACTTTACTTTAATTAATTTGTCTTAAAAGTAAATAAGTTTTATACAGTATTTTTAATTGTTTCTTTTTTTAAATTTCAGGACTCAATTGTTCATGAAACGATTCGATAAGTGGTAAGTTCATTTATTTTTTTATTTGTTGGTAGTTGCTATACTTCATTCGAATTGGCAGTAGATCTATCTATAAAGAGGAAAAGTTTGTATGTTTGTCGCGGGTAATCTCAGGAGCAACTGAACCAATTAAAAATATTCTAGCACTGTTTAGTCTACTTCTTTCCAAATAGCAAACGCTAAGACAAAAGGACGATGATACATTTGTTGCTCTGAATTATTTCCTTGCCAAACGAATATCTACCCGGGCGAAGCCGGACCAGAAAGCTATTTTTATTGAAATAAATGTGACAAAGAATATAAATATTTCAAATCATTTGTTTTTATTTTGTAAAAAATAGAAGTTTTTCAACAAATATTTACGTGTATTTTAGGTAGGGTTATAACTAGGGTTGCCAACTGTCCCGCATTTTACGGGACGTCCCGTTTCTAGGGCTATTTTCAGCCGTCCCGTTCAAAATCCTTGAGATACGCAGTTTGTCCCGGAAATGAAATAGAAACAGTTTTTTATTGCAAAAAAAACGGCTCGCAGTGCCAAACCCTAACGACAATATAGTGTATTTGCTAATACAGGCGTTGTGGTTTTATAATGTGAACTTATAAGTTTGTTTTTGGACAAAATAAAAAATATAACCCCTTAATACATCCCTTAAAATAATAATTTTTTCTTAATTGCAATATTATTATTAATGCAGCATCTGCACCAAATTAAATACAGGCCTTTCAGTAAGTAAACCCGTATGCGGAAATTAGTGTTTTCATAAAAGTCCGGTCCTGTCAGGCCGATTTTATTAAAATTTTAGCAGCACATTTTGAACTCTATTAAACGGTTAAATTTCAATTTTGAAACGATTCTGAGACTTTTCGGTATTTCTGGACCCAAAAACATTTTGGAACCCCTGAAAACCACCCTTTAAATGGTCAGATCGGTCCCATTTTTTAATAGACTTTATGCGGTGATGTATTCCAACGTGCATACCAAATTTCGTTAAACAGGTACCGAAAATCGAAGTTTCAATAGAGGCGTTGTGAAAAATATATTTTATCAAATCTACCACAACAATGTAGTTGACATCGAGGTATAAAATCAGCAGTAGCATTATTATGCAGAAGTCTCGCAGGAATCGCTACACCGAGACTCTGTACAGTGTACGTGCCTGATTGTAATTGACTCTCCTCCGTCTAGGACTGCGAACTATGACTACATTCTGATTTTGATTTTTGAGCAAACAACGACAGATATCTGTGTCTTGCATATTCATTATTATTGTAAATATGATACATAAAGATACTTCGAAGAAAAATTAATTCATGATTGCAATTATTATACAGGTTGTCCCAAAAAGAATGGGACATAAAGTAACAGCTGATTCCTTACAAAAAATATTGCGATAGACCCCAACATGTCTATTCCGAAAGTTGATATTAAAAGAGATACAGGGTGTCACAGTTTAATTTTTATTTTTATCATTATGACGCGGCATTTTAATAAGAAACATTGAATTTTTAAATAAAACTGTCAAAATTACCATGATAACGCCGCGCCAGCGTTTTCAAACCACCTATGTTCATTTTCAAAATTTGCCATTTAAAACCACATTGCATCGATTACTTTAAGTGCAAATATCTTGAAAAAGGTTACTCCTAGCCACTTTTACAAAGTATACCTTTTTTACGTAAAAATGACGGAAAAATCAATTTTTTAATTAAAAAAAATAGTACGAGTGCGTACAAAAAAGTTATGACTATTTGAATGAGTGAAAAGGTGTGTAAGTGGCGCCCCCTACAAGTAAGAGCCATACCAAGGTCAGATTTGAATTTCTCATGTCCAAAATTGCCATACACCAAATTTCGTTAAAATGCCTAAATTATTTTAAAAGTTATTTAAAAAAATCAAAAATAAAAATTAAACTTTGACACCCTGTATCTCTTTTAATATTAACTTTTGGAATAGACAAATTGGGGTCAATATTTTTTTGTAAGGAATCAGCTGTTACTATATGTCCCATTATTTTTGGGACACGCTGTATAGCGTGTTCAAAAAAAGACACCGATCAATTTCGGGGGGTGAGTCCGTAGTTGATTTTAAGAAAAAAAGTTCCCATGGACGCTGGACGGGTGTCCGAAAATGTTTTGTTACAGAGGTGCAGCCATCTGAAAATTTGGATTTTTCAACAAAGTTAATTTAGAGAAATTTCTACCACCTATAACTCTACCTTATGCAGAGGTGATGAAAAATTCAATTAGAGGGATGCAACTCCGTAACAAAGCATTTTCAGATCCCCATCTATATAGGAACTTTTTTTCTTAAAATCAACACAGTAATTATTTTTAAACGGTTTTATTTAGCTTGACCCCGTATATTTGTTTGTTTGTTACTATGTTTGTTTCAAATCTTGCGACAGCTTTTTCAACTACTTCTACTTAACCGATTCTTATGAAACTTTTCACACACATTGAGTTCCCGTGACAATACAATATTATGATAATTTTAACTTAGTAACGAGGATCTGATGATGGAATCAGGAGGTGGACAGTTGAAAGGATGAGGAGTTTGCATAATAATACGGGCCAAAAATCAAACTAAAAACTAGAAAATAAAAATAGGTAAAAAAACTTTTAAGTTAAACGGTTTTATTTTAAATCATCAGCTGTACCAAAAACTAAAAAATAATTAGGACACAAACCAAGGGGCACTTTGAGTCGCTGCGTCAGCGGAATAAGTAATAAAAACGTGGGGCGCATAAAAATCTGTATAACGACTGTATAATTATTAAATAAGAGCGGCTTGTCTAGAAAAATGTGTTTCCAAGCCCACCAACAGAAATATTTCAAATGCACCCCACGTTTTTATTACTTATTCCGCTGACGCAGCGACAAAAAGTGCCCCTTGGTTTATATCCTAATTATTTTCTAGATTTTGGTACAGCTGATGATTTAAAATAAAACCGTTTAACTTAAAAGTTTTTTTACATACTTTTTTATATGTAAGTAGTTATCCGAATTGAATTCCTACAGGCCTTGAAAAAATCTTTAATTTAGTACAATAAAATGGCTATTGTTTTCATTGTATGTACATTTATTATTTTTTACTACTATAAATAAGCTACTTACGTCATCGCACATTCCTTGTCCGACAGGTGCTTTCGCAAAAGGTAGTTGTAAAGTTTGTTTTTTTTCTCTTCTCTCTATAACTTAGTCGTCGACAAGTTTTTTTGCCTGTGAATTTGTTTATACACAAAGAAAACTTTTTCCAGTAAATCTAAACTTTTTAAAATTTCTTAAAAACGTAAAAAAGAGAACTTCAAACATTTTGTAAAAAAATGTTAGGCTTGTGTAATTTAATTTCTTATCACTAAACATGAAAAATATAGCGAATTCTTTATTGCAGAACCGTTGTGAGAATCAAATCATATAGCAGTTCAAAATGAAAACAAAAATTTACAAATGTCTTACATAGTTTCTGGGTACCTTCGTGAATTGTATCACAAAGTGAGGTTGATTGTTTTTTGACTGTAGTCGCATAGGCTCCGAATCAATTTTTTTCATTAGCTTTTCACGAGAAAGTGAGAGCAATAAACTGCGAAAAGCGACTGTATCTTTTTATTGTTGATGTGGCTTATAGCCCCATAAGGGTATCGTTTTCCGAAAAATAGGTACCCCACCATTCCATTCTTTTATTCCGCCAACATTTCCTTAAGTCTGCATCATTAAATCAAAATTTCATTAAAATATGATAGTAAATAAGCTGCATATAATATATCAAGAAACTAAATTCAGAAATATTAGTTCACTATCAAACAAATTTTAGAGGAAAAATTGATTATAACGCAGTTCCGCTGTATTTTAGAAAACTGTTTAGAAATTGTTTCGTTACCACTGTTTTTTCTGAACAGGGAACTACCTACGTACACACTATGATATGTGAATTTCTTACTCCAAGATGCTTTAGCGCACAGTCAGGAAATTTAATTTAGATTTCGTGTTTGTTTTTTCCTTTTCTTTGGTACGTTAGATGTGTCAGAACAGAATATCTGGAACATGATAAAGTTGTATTGTGCATGCCTGTCTGTGTATGTGTGCGAGTGAGAGGGAAAGAAAGTAAACCATTGACTTAGCACATAGACTGAACATTTCTTATCTCAACAATGTACTGGAAATGTCCACTATTAATAAGGTGGCTGGTAATCTCTGTTTCTTTCTAAAAACGCTTTTCAGTTGTTTTCGGTTTACTCAGAACAATACCTACTTAAAAAAACAATCCCTGAACGCAATACGCATTCTGTTTATTAGGAAGATACTAAATATTGATAAATATATTATGTTTAATAAACTAGTTAAAAAAACTTTTATTCTATAGGTACCTACCTATCCAACAAAAAATTTACAATAATTTACATTTGTGATTGTAAATACGTTTGCGTGTTTTTCAATATTAATAAATTATTTTGTATTCCAAATGATAATTTGTCAGTTGATGTCAGACGATTATTCTCAGTTTCTGGAACGACTTTCAATGCTAAATTTACTTTCAACCCAGATTTAGGGTACCAGAAACCGAGCATTAATATTTTAATGGTCATAACATAACCTTCAAATATCATTTTGTCTGTTTTAAAATGCTATATAACAAGTTAAAAGAGATAACAGTGTTTATAGACTGATGCTGTTATATAAACCGAAATTACAAAATAGACCCTAGTTCAACTCTGATAAGAAAATGACGTAAAAAGAGCAGCCTGTACCCATGGGCGTAATTTAAGCATTTTGATTGAAAGTTTAAAAAATTAGGATTAAATTGGTGGATTTTAAAGCCTTTCGAGAGCAATTTGCGATCACAAAATTGATCAATCTCTATCAACATTATTTATATAATTTTGCAACGATCATTTAGTTTCATTGCAAAATTAAGCATATTAACGAAAAACGTGCTTATAAAATTTGTATTTCTAAGTTTGTAGTTTACCAAAATTTCCTTCAAAATATTAAGGGGACAACTGCCACCTCCGAATTACGCCTATCTCATTTTTGGGTGACCCTTTTTCTGGCCTCAGATGCGCAACGTCCTTTCCCTAAAACGTGCTTATAAAATTTGTATTTCTAAGTTTGTAGTTTACGAAAATTTCCTTCAAAATATTAAGGGGACAACTGCTACCTCCGAATTACGCCTATCTCCTTTTTTGGGTGACCCTTTCTCTGGCCTCAGATGCGCAACGTCCATTCCCTAAAACGTGCTTATAAAATTTGTAGTTTATGAAAATTTCCTTCAAAATATTAAGGGGACAACTGCTACCTCCGAATTACGCCTATCTCCTTTTTTGGGTGACCCTTTTTCTGGCCTCAGATGAGCAACGTCCATTCCTTAAGTCAATAAGTCGTTGCTGGAATAACGTAAATGGCCTTTTTAACTTTTAATCTTATACATTCACCAACTTGCCAACTAGTATGATTTATATTCTTGAAATAAAGACAATGCTATTTGGATTTTAATGGAAGTTGCTCGTTGGACTGTAGCTTGTATAGTTAATATCTATTTAATATTAGGGACGAACTGTT
The DNA here is from genome assembly GCA_039654895.1 of Mongoloraphidia duomilia. Classification (NCBI taxonomy): domain Eukaryota; kingdom Metazoa; phylum Arthropoda; class Insecta; order Raphidioptera; family Raphidiidae; genus Mongoloraphidia; species Mongoloraphidia duomilia. The sequence goes on along the minus strand of CM077524.1, from coordinate 40,911,880 downwards.
CCAATTGGTAACGTTTGGTTTTTGTAAAGCTTAAAGCAAATTTACATAGTTCGCTATAGATAATCACTTTTCATATATCACTAAAAGTGAAGCATGTAAATAATTATTTCATCAAAAGTAATCGTCCATCATAAAGTATCAAAAAAGTTGATCCATGTCCAACTTTTCGTTCAGTGTGGTCCAGTGGTTAGCGTCGTGGCCTCTGGATCAGACTGTCGTGGGTTCGAATCTCGTCTCCGCTCATGGATGTTTTGTGAAATTGTGATGTCATTTAGTTTTAAGTACTATGTTGTTATTTAATGTAATCAAGACACTAATGACCTAAGTTGTCGACGCATCTATAATTTACAATAAATAAATAAATTTTCGTTCAGTTGTTCAATCACGCTGGACCAATCATCAAAAATGAATTGTGCAAGCATGATGTGACTCACCTTTCATCTTAAGTGAATACAAAAGGCGATTTGTCAATGTTTGTTGCACTCTCTCTCAACACAGTTGCTTCAATTATTATTTATTGATTGATTTTACAAGCTTTATATTAACTTGTTAGTTAGGAAATCTTATAATCCAATTTTGACTCACTTTCACATTTCCGATCGATATGAGATTGTGCACACATACGTAGTTCTTATAAGGATCTAATTTGCATAACTAATTCCCTTCATTATTTCGAAATTTCTGTAACTATCCCGTCATTTCCACCATAAAATATGTTCTGTTTCAAAAAAATTATTTCTATTATCTAGTCATAAATTTGAAAATTTGATACTAGTTTCGTCTTTGTGAGCTTAAATTTTGACACAATATTTAAGAAAAATATATAAATATTTGTCGCGGATTAACTGATGGAATTGTAAATCACACATTGGCTACGTTTCAATTTTTAAGTTAATAATATTGTGTATTATCTACTCAAATATTGTAAAATTTAACATTTTTATTTATATTTTCAAACGCATGAACAAATTTATGACGGTAAATCAAATACGTAAACACTTTTTATATAAACAGAAATAATTTATATTTTAGAAGAAAAGAAAAAATCAAAATACATTTATGTAAGAAAAAAAATGAGTGTGTGCTTATGACCACACAACAGAAGTGAAAACTTTAGATTTTAATTTATTCCACCTAGGTTTCAAAAAAATTATAATTATTCTCAAAGAAAGTAAAAAATATATAAATAAATATCATGTAGAATTTAGAAAAAAATACTTCAAAAATTAGACGGTGCCATCGGATTTCGAACCGAGGTTCCTATGCATACAACGCAAAAACGCTGCTTACTTAGCTATCGGTGCAACTGTGTAGCAACTCGTTTTTATGATATAAGTATGTCAACCGGGCACAGTTGTAAGAGAGTGACCAGTCAGTACCCAGACGTGTATAAATAGCATATTGCAAATACGTGGTCGTGGTTGAGCCGAGTAACCCCGATTCAGCGAATCTCACCGTCGGACTGCGAACGCGAACGGTTCACTTTATTTCACTACCCAGGCAAAGAGTGCCTAACGCGCCTAAGGAAGTTTTCTTTTCAATAAAATCCGATTTTCCTACCCCTATACCAAATACATGGTAGATAGGTACCTATATACATATGCATGTACATTGTAATACTATTTTAACTAGAAATGAACTTTATATAAACTTTTAAGATGTAGCATTTTTAAAACTTTTGAGACGTAAATTTTCATAACAACTTTAGCTGTAAAATCAGTGTATTTTACTGCAGATTTTCAAACATTACAATATTTTCTCTTTTGTAAATCTAATAATTTATGTGTTTTTATACACAGTTTTTTAACATCTTATTTACTTATATTATATTATACAATGCTTTCGTTGGAACTATGGAAATAAAACTTTAACGGACGCTTTTTAGAAAAAATTCTCGAACTGATCAACTTTATTTTTAAAAGGGGCATCTTTCTAGATGAATAACTTTTCGTGGCGGTGTTTTGTTTTTCAGTTATGACGTCATCGACTTTTTTTATGACAACACACACTTTTTTTTACTGATTTGGATAGAGCTTGACATTCTGAATTCAGCCCTATGCAAAATGTGTGACCTTCAACTTGAAAATAATCGATCTTAAAAATTAAAAAAACAAAACTGAATTTTTTTTTAGTTTTTAAGATCGAGCATATCAAAATCAAAAGACAATGCCGTTAATATCGAATTTTTTTAAATTTCTTCTGTATCTTGCGTACCGATCTACGATTTGAAAACATATAAATATTATTGATTTTGAGGTACTTACTCTATTCTGCAAACCTTTGTCAATTTCCTACACAGGTCTACATCAAGCATAAATAAATTTCGAATAAATACGAAAATAAAACTAGCTGCTTTTGCATAGTTGATTGTAACCTCATTTTAAACCGTCATCTGTTTTAACTAAAATCTGACATAAGCCATTTTATGGTTTTACATTGTGGCCATAGTTATATAGCATATTATTTTTTTCATATTGAGCCTCTTGTTTACATTTTGCATGTGTTTTCGTTGTAAAGATATCCCTTTTTTGTAAACACTTTTACGTGTATCTTGGATGTGGCTAGAAGAGCTAATACATGCGTTTAGTAGAGGAGATCGGGGACAATTGTAACAATTTTTCTTTATAATTTTTTCTTGTGTTATCGATGATATTTTTTTATCAAAAAAAAAGAAAAAAAAATACGCTAATGGGGATTGAGTATCTGTCTACAATCCAGAACAATTACTATTATTTTATCATCACAAAAATTCGACTGATGACCAGTCCTATACTTCCCACCTAGTAAGTATTTGCAAAAAATAAACACTCTTTTTTTATTCTTTGAAAAAAGCATGGCCCTCTTTTTTGTTTGGTGATCTACTGATGGCTAGTAATATAGCACAAATCATGGTTATCTTGATTTACGTACAATTTTCTTTTTTTAGTAAAATATTTTTTTTCTCGAAAACTATATATTTTAGAGAAAAAAAAATTACATTTTTTTTCATATTATAACATCTAGAATTCATTTATTTTTTTTACCTAAGTTACGTGACATTGAGAACGTTTTTTTTAATATCTCAGGACCACTGAACCGATTTGACTCAAAATCTAATCAGATCTAAGTTAAAGGCTGATAAATACAATAGAACAATCGACATGACCGTATGTTGTTCCATTTTTACGATATCGAAGGCGAAAAATTGACCACATACACACACACATACAGACATTAGTCAAAAAATGATCTTAAACAATTGCTAGGGTCTCAAAACGTGAAGATCTGTTAAAATCTCGAAATATTTTTTTCGGACTAAATCCATTACTTCCCTACCATAGTAGAGGTGGGAAGTAACAAAGGGTTACCAATGTCGCGTACCACCCATAGGGACAGTAACGTTGTAATATGTATGGGGGTTAAAATATGTACTTATAACATTTTTAAGACCTAAATTCAAGCAAAATTATTTTTCAATTTGACTAAAAATATGTATTTTACAAGATGTTTAATGAATGTGGATAAAATACCAATTTTTGATAATCGCTTAGTAGGTACCTATATAATTTATATATATAATTCTCGATATCTTGCCAAATTTAAAGAGTGATTATCGGTATTTTCAGAGCTGATATTACAATTGTACTGCGTTACAGTTGTACCCGATCTGCCCTACGAGAAAACCAGGGAGACAGTTCTGTTAGACCGGCCGTTGGTCCACAGTTGTATTTGCATAAAGACGCCAGTGACCTAAACGTGCTTGGTAGATGTATTTAAAAAGAATACGCCAAGGATGGGCATCAATATCTCTTAATTATCTATGCTATTTATCAGAATCTAATGTAGGCTCATTAGTAGTGATGCCATTATATTAACACAGTAATCGTTACACGACAATATTCGAAACATTTATACGATTACCTATTCGCAATTTACTCCGAAAATGTAATTTAATCTTAATATTTGCATATATTTGAATAAACAACATTAAGAAAAATCGCAATATAGTGGACAAAATATTTGATTTATTAAATGTACATTTAATAAATCAAATATTTTGTCCACTATCCTGCGATTTTTCTTAATTTTATTATTATCACGATGGACACGATTTCTAATATGAATAAACAACGTTTATTTTTTTTAATTTAAAGGAGGATATCACTAACGACTTCAGGTGCCACTTGTCTTTAATCTACAATCTCTCTATTTCAGTTATCACGAAGGTCATTTAGCACCGAAATAGTAACTGATATTTTAGGAAACGAGGAAAAGGCTTCATAATTATTATATTCCATTTGAACCGAACACAATAATCAGTTTAAGGTTACTCTGGAATTAACTCTCAAGTAACTCGAATTACTAACGAAGCCGCTCGTATAAATCGAGATATGGAAAATAAGAGGATATGTTCACATACACATGTTTTTTAAAGAATTTACTTCCAATTCTTTAAAATCGTTCATTTTTTGCCACCTCTATCAAATATTATAATGATTGTATTAGAAGTATGTGCGTTGAAATTTTTTTAAATTAGTTCCAATCATTACCTTAAACAATAACTTCGTTGTTGTTTTAATAGCGTTCGATAAATTGGCAGGGTCTGACAGACCCTGGTGAGTAAAATTTTTAGGGTTAAGATATTGTGAATTTTAAGAACATTATATTGTATTATATTGTAAAATTATTAAACGCACTATAGCGAAACAACGCTAAACATATCGCGCTATAGTGAGGGATTTTGTTGAGTTTTTTTCTCTTCATATTCAGTCTGTACGAATTGTTTTATTACTAAGTGGCTATTTTGGTAACTGGATAGTCTATATTCAACATACAGTATAATTTTATCTATGAAGTAATTCCTCTATTTTACCCTTTTTTTATCTCATAATTTTTAACTTTGAAACTCCACTTTTATTATTTTGTTTCATATCTCAGCTGTAAGCTAAGAAAAAATAGATAAGAAATATTTTGTAGGTATATAAATTTTGATATATTTCCATACAAAGCAGGATGTGTACTTACTACTTAAAAATACGCACGTACGTCGTACATCCCAATTTTTATGTACAGAGTCTTCAAGACTAGGTATTTTTATAAGACAGGACATTTAAGAGGAAACTGATTTTCGTCCAGAGACAATCCTACCAATTTAAATGTCCTAACATTCTCGGTCACATTTGGATTACAGTTAGTACATACTTTTCATTGGATATTTAAAATTTTATATTAACATTGGAAATGTTTATGTTCGTATATGGGGGCAGAGTTACGAGTTTTCGTTCAAGGCCAAAAGACAACGGTGTCGCGATCAAGTGAGGAGCAATCATGCAAAATTGAACAAGTGCAATTTTTTCGAAATGTGTTTTATATCATGTCTAGTTAATTGAGAGGTATTTGCGACGATCTGCGGTGTTATTTTTGAGCAAATGTTAATAAATACTGTAGAAAAATCCATTTAAAAGTTAAGTAATCAAGCAAAAGTGAACGCGTATATAACAGAAGAATAATAGGGTTATTCCTGATAAAACTAAACAGTGCATTGATAAATATTGTGTGTATAATAAACAGTTAATTATGTTTCATATATGCTGTTATCATTTCCAATGTCCTCGATGGTTGCAAGGATTGCGAAATCTGTGAATTTTTTTCATCATACTTTGCATACCTACTACTTCTAAAATATAACTTATATTTTACTAGCGGCCCCGTCCGGCTTCGCCCGGGTGTTAAGAAAGCCCGGGTGCAATACACTACTCACTCGCTTCGCTCGTTCGCTATGTAAAGATAAAGAAGACGGATTACTACAGGGATAGTGACATCGGACGGAATTCTGTAAAACTATGAGCGCAAACTAAACTAAAAAAATTATAATTATTGTCAAAGAAAGAATATAACAAAAATAAAAATATATAAATAAAGATCATGTAGAATTTAGAAAAAAAAGCCAAAAATTCTACGATGCCATCACTTTCCGAACCCGGGTCACTGTGCATAGAGTGCTGCGATGTAACCTCTGCGCTACGAGTAGAACAGTTGAGTACGGTCGTTTTTATGATATATAAGTAATAAGTATATTGCGAATTCTTACGGTCGGGTTACGAATTTAATTAATTATTATTATTTATTAATTATGCTATATATATAAACCTTCCGTGAAAAATTATCTAACTGATGGTGAAAACCGCATCAAAATCCGTTGCGTGGTTTAGGAGGAGTTAGCGGTTAAACAGACAGACGCGAAAAGCGACTTCAATTTATACTATGTAGAGATTCTTATTGTACCTATATGATATTTTAAAAAAGGAAACTAAAAGTTTCAAAACCATATAGAAACTCCATGCTAAACATCAACGACATGTCTCGGACCGGTCTCTCTAATTAAATTCATTTAGTATTTGTATTTCCGTCAGAATAAAAATAATAATAATAGTGACTCCCTATTTGTTTGCCCCAATCCTAACTCACACAGACAAATTTGTTTGTGTATCCAATTCATAGGAAAACCGACGGCCGGCTTTGGAACTATAAGATTTGATTTAACTGTGCTTGGTAAATTCAAGTTTCAGAAACCGACTATTCGTCATAAGTCACCTCTCCTAGCCAAGCATTTACTTGCGTAGAGCTTTGTGCATGTCACTTTACGACAGCCTGTTATTACATACAGTGACGTATGGTGTATGGAGTAACAAGGCTTCATGTTGAAGGGTTATTATTATTACTCCCTATTTTATATTTCTTACGAATATCATATTTATATTTGGCATATCTATTCCTGATAACAATTATTACACCGGGAAGTCACGTATAACAAATATGAACCCTGCTGTTACTGATTTGAATAAAAAACATAATTTAAACTAAATTCTAGACACTGATGACCTCAGCTGTTGAGCGTCTATAATCTATAATCGATCGTAAACTGAATTCAGTTAATAATCGTTACAAATAGCTTGAATTACAGGATTTTTATAATGTGTAGTCGTTTATCAGTTATATAGTATTGTGTCAGGTCAAGCTCTTTAAGAACCACACTTTGGGACCGAAATCACTCTACATAATAAAAATCGAACGATTTTTTATCCTCTTATATCCACACCATGTTCACATAACAATTAAGTAAGAAAAAATGAAATGCCGCTGTCGGGACAGTTCTTATAAATATAGCCAACCAATCAGGGCAACCGCAGCTTTGCTGTCTGATATATTATACTTAATACTTAATTGTTATGTGTGTGGATATAAGGGGATAAAAATCATTTGATCTTAATTATTTATTTAGAGCCGTCCACAGTAACTCAATTCTTGCGAAATCACTTTTCTCATAATAATTCTTGTTCACATATTATTACGATATATATATTTGTGTTGTGTGTTAAACTGTTAAAGAAAATTTGACGCATAAACTCTTACTCTTAGTGCTTAGCATCATAATATTATATAGTGTTACGAATACTCAATGTGTATTTTTTAAAAATAATTAACCACACCTGAAGATGGCAACTCGTTGCTGAAACGCGTAGTGTAAATTCACAAGAAGTCACAAGACGGACATAATACAAGGTATTTCTAATACTTCATAATATGCAAACTCCTGATCCTTTCAACTGTCCACCTCCTGATTCCATCATCAGAACCTTGTTACCAAGTTGAAATTATCATAATATTGTATTGTCACGGGAACTCAATGTGTGTGCAAAGTTAATAATATAAATGTTCTTCCCTGCATATGGTTGATTTGCACATATAGAATGCGTTTGTCTGCTGTCGAGCGTCTATAATCTACAATATCTATCTACAATGCGTTTCATTATTTTTTAACAATTTATTTATCGCCCTAGGAAAGAGATTTCCGTCAAAACTCTCCTTAAGTACATGTACTGTACTAATATTTTAACTTATTTTTCGATTTGACACGATACTTGAATAGCTAAGCTATATCTGTCAAAACAGTCTACATTACAATGCCGTGGTTAATTTTTGCAATGAAGTCGTTTTGTTTAAACATGTTACAACCAGCTTCCTCTTCCCCTACTTCCGTTTAAATGTCTGTCTTTTTAAGAAACTTTTGAAGGGAATCTATTTCCTAGACAGCGTCTTTTTTCGATTTGACACGATACTTGAATAGCTAAGCTATATCTATCAAAACAGTCTACATTACAATGCCGTGGTTAATTTTTGCAATGAAGTCGTTTTGTTTAAACATGTTACAACCAGCTTCCTCTTCCCCTACTTCCGTTTAAATGTCTTTTTTTAAGAAACTTTTGAGGGGAATCTATTTCCTAGACAGCGTCTTCTTAGAGAACTTTCCCTGTATAAAAATTTAGCTACTAACAAAAGTGTGGCATGGTTAAATGTCATTACGGATGAAGTAAAATAATTCAAAAGAAACATAAATAGATAAAGTCGCCATTAGTCGCATATAAAAATATGAAAAGTGAATAGAGACCATTAGTTAGCAAACAAACCACCAAATATAATTACACATTATTGTTCATAAGTAAGGCAAAGTTGTCGCTGTTTATCCGTTTGTCCATCCTCAAGGCTGGGCCGAGGGCGATGGCTCTCACAAAGTAATACACGCACGGGTCAGCGGGTGGTGGAGGTGACGGGTGGAGGCACTGGATGCCTGCCTGCCGCCCGTAGAGGTAACATAAACATATAACGTAGCAACGGAAAGAAGACATGTGTATTCCAGACACACGTCGCGGGGCCGTTCTGTCAGAGCTCGCCGCATCGCACACACACATACACAAACATACCATACTTCTTATTGTTCACGACAACTTTTGTTCACTAACAGGCAACAGCGTCATGTTTTTGTTTTTTTTTTAGTAATAACTTTATCCGTGTCTTCGTTCGCATTAATGTCGGTTTTGACAAGGCCCACCCTAACTACAAGGCTAATAGGCTATAGCCCCGGGGCATCGGACTTTTGGGGCGGCAATTTTCCTTGCACTCAAATCAGTTTGATATTGATATTGACGGCCCGTGTTAAAGGCTTGATTGGTAATAAATTGACTTTTTGTAGATCTGAAACTTCTGTAAAACTTCACCGGCCACTCCGCTCCCGCTTATGAAGAGTGGCGCATTATTGTTAGTAGCCCACGGACGCCAAATATTTTAGGACGGCCTTGGTTTTGGCCCGAGCGTGTCATGGGACACCCGACAGAAGTTATGCTTTTTACGCATTGTATATAAAACCGAATTTATCAAAGCTATAGACAATACAATTGAAAAGTTATTATTTGACCGCCATTTTATTTTTATATATATATAACCGGTTTTAAAGCGTGTCCCGCCTTCCGGTCTCCAGTCTCCAATAATTCCTATCTTCCCAGTCATTTTCTTGTAGTCCCCTCTCCACCATCGCTAAGTCAATCTCTCCTAACCAGCTTTTCCTTGGCCTACTTCGTCTTCTTCTTTCCGGCGGTATCCAATTTATATTATTTTCTTGGCGATTCTTTCTGGTGCCATTCTTTGGACATGCCCATACCATGACAGTTGTTTCGATTGGATGTGGTCCAATATTGTTTCCGTTGCCCCGATTTTTTCCCGGATGATGTTGTTCCGGATCCTATCCAGGCGAGATATTCTGGCGGAGCGTCTAAGATAGTCTTTTTCTAAACTATGGAGCTTCTGTTTTTCTCGCATACTTTTTAGTGTATATTTGCCATATGGCACATACACTATTGGCGTCGGTCGGATGGCGGGACCTAGGGGTCGGAACAAAATTTCTCGACGTTTCATAACCTCCTGAACACTTTGGCACCATTTTTGGAAAAGTCTGTTTATATATGTATATATATATATATTTATATATATATATATATATGTGCGGGCTATAACTTTCGAAAGAGTTAATTGATTTTGACGAAATTTGGTAGGCACGTTGAAATCCATCACCGCACGAAGCCTATTTAAAATGGGCCCAATCGGACCATTTTAAGGGTGGTTTTTAGGGGTTGAAAAATGTTTTTGGGCCCAAAAACGCCGAAAAAATTCTCAGAATCGTTTCAAAAATGAAGTTTAACCCTTTAGTAACGATTAAAATGTACTGCTAAAATTTTAATAAAATCGGCCCGACAGGACCGGACTTACAAATTTTATGAAAACACTAGTTTGGGGATAGTGCTTTACTTACTGAAGGGTGTATTTAATTTGGTACCGTGGTTGCATTGATAAAAATATTGAAATTAAGAAAAAAAATATTATTTTAAGGGATGTATTAAGGGGTTAAATTTTTTATTTTGTCCAAAAACAAATTTAAGTTCACATAATAAAGCCACAATGCCAGTATTAGCAAATACACTATATTGTCGGCAGGGTTTTGGCACTGCGACCCGAGTTTTTATTTTTTTGTGTTCTATAAAACTCTTAAATATCAATTTTCAAACAGATCGGATAATTTTTACAAAAGTACATATGGCCGCCATTTTGAAATCTGACGCCATTTTATTTTTTTGTGTCCTATAAAAGTAGCGGTAAAATTCCACCCGTCATTTTTTTCGTTTGAAGCATGATTCCTGTTTAGCGTTTATGCTATTGAGAACGCGTATTCTAAAGTAAACTGCTGTAATTTTTTATTGACTCTTCACCGCTCACAATCAGTTGATGACTTCGAGGAAGAGCTGAAAGTGGGCGGCCAATTTCGGGTAGCACGGGGCGGCACCGAACTTAAATACGCCATTGGTGGCAGGGATTTTGTACACATCGCACTTTAAATGTCGATTTTATCAAACATTAATTTTTAGTGTATTTGCCATAATATGGCACATACACTATTGGCGTCGGTCGGATGGCGGGACCTAGGGGTCGGACCAAAATTTCTCGACGTTTCACAGCCTCCTGAACATTTTGGCACCAATTTTGGATATATATTTATATATATATATATATATATATATATATATATATATATATATATATATATGTGCGGGCAATAACTTTCGAAAGAGTTAATTGATTTTGACGAAATTTGGTAGGCACGTTGAAATCCATCACCGCACGAAGCCTATTTAAAATGGGCCCAATCGGACCATTTTAAGGGTATTTTTTAGGGGTTGAAAAATGTTTTTGGGCCCGAAAATGCCGAAAAAATTTTCAGAATCGTTTCAAAATTGAAATTTAACCTTTTAGTAACGATTAAAATGTGCTGCCAAAATTTTAATAAAATCGGCCCGACAGGACCGGACTTACAAATTTTATGAAAACACTAGTTTGCGGATAGTGCTTTACTTACTGAAGGGTGTATTTAATTTGGTACCGAGGTTGCATTGATAAAAATATTGAAATTAAGAAAAAAAATATTATTTTAAGGGATGTATTAAGGGGTTAAATTTTTTATTTTGTTCAAAAACAAACTTAAGTTCACATAATAAAGCCACAATGCCAGTATTAGCAAATACACTATATTGTCGGCAGGGTTTTGGCACTGCGACCCGAGTTTTTGTTTTTTACAACCTCAAAAAATTACGATTCGATGTTTTAAAATTTAAGAGAACTGAGCATTGCAACGAAACAGAAAGATAACATAAGTTATTGTGAATGACGCGCACACGTTCGTACACCCACACACACATCCGTACGTCGTGCTGTACCACAAAATGTTTCTCCTGCTCCCTCAAAGAAGAAAATGCCAAATAGTTTTCATCGTTTTACGATTCATAAAATTTCGTTATGTAATGAAAATGCTATCGGATTTGAATTCGTAATGTCCTATTTATTTGGCAGAATTGATTAAAACTTTGATATTTTATCGGTAATATTTTATCGAAATACTTATTTGTAGGTCGCTACTGAAAATAATATATAAACATGCATTGTTGTTTTAAAATATTTCAATCTAATCTGTTTTTGAATTATGAATATTTTATTTTTTAAATATATACGAACACTTTATCTAAATTTTATATCTTATGACCGAATGCTATTATTTTTCATAAGAATTATAATGTAATACATTAAAGTCCCGATTATCCGACTGTCACTTTAATTCAATCCAGGGTGTTGCATGACATACTGTACAAACTAAAGTCTTAAGAAGCATATTCCTAAGGTCATTTCAAGCAATAAATTCCAGCCAATTGGACGCGGGATCATTCGAACTTCAAAAATACTGACATTTGGCATAATATTATAATAAATAAAATAAAATTTCTGTGAACGTGTGAGATGACCTTAGGAATATATGCTCCTTCAGTGTGTATTGGGGTCCGTCAAATGAGCATCTGACATCTGGTGTACTCAAACGAGGGAAAATTTTACATGCTAACAGTGCAAATTAATCATGAAATTGTTTATTACAAAAATAAAACAAGTAAAATAAACAAAAAGTTTATCGAAAATGGAATTCGCGACGTTTTCTAATATCATGGCAATAAACACTGTCAGTTATTGCCTTGTAAAACTTACTTTACAGAGAATTATTTTCTAATGAAATGTGGAAAAACTGCATTTATGAATTAAAAAAATATTTTATAGTAATAATAAGATGTACTTGTTATCATACTGCCCTAAAATAGTTGAATCCCTGATTTATAGGATTAACTTCGTATACAAATATTTTGAGGTTAGTAACTTACCTACTTATTACAATATAACTTATTATGTTGCAGTTATGTGTTTACATTATTCACCTAACCCAGCCTTAAAAGCGCATTGAACGCGGATGATTAATTTCGTGGAGATTTTCTTTTAATTTTGATGTTTTTAAGCAATATGTCGTAAAGATTACTACTTTTGACAGTTCATTTTGCATGCATTTTTCTCGTTATATTTCCGACATTTGATAATATGCCCGGCTTTGAGAATCCGCTCTCCTTCAACGAAATTCCTTTGTTTGGGATTCATACCGGCCCAATCACAAATTGCACTTATATTTATCATTTCTTATCACTTTGAAAATCATAAAATTACACGCAAAAGTATACCCCGTATATGAAATTTCCCCCCGTCTGCGCCATGTTTTTAAAGCTCCACCTATCTGACGGATCCCAATAGGTATAGTCGCGGACTTAAAAAAGTTTACACCTGTATCATCTAGTTACCGGTTTTTTTAATTTTTGGATATTGTAATTTGGCTTTTGATAGTAATGTATCAATTACTAAGGTTACATCCTAAAAATTCAATAAAAAATTCCGCGACTGTACATATTCGAGAATACGACTTAGTATGATTTTGCGCTGATAAGAACAAAATGTGAACAGGTTGACTATATACTGTATGTCGCTTAAAATCAATATATTACAGCGTACAGTGTGTGCGTGTATGTCGTATGTCACCGGCTGACTGCCCCCCCCCCTCGTCACTATAAACTAATACGCGACTTGAATACTAAATGATCAATTTTAATATTTACTGCCGTCTACCTATCTATCTACCTACAATTTGTATCGATTCTTGTAATACGACTGCAGGTTACTGTCGTTGCGTCGCGTCGCTCGTGCGGTGCGACCGACTATGGCCGATCAATCATACTGTGATAATCGACGTTAATCAGATTACCATTGTGCCTGCTTGTCCGATTTGTTGTTATAGCTTTAACCCACGGTCGTGCTCGTATTAGTCTAAGAGGCAGCGACGGATTTTCTTAAGTGCTACGTATGGCAAAATAATCTCAACAATCCCTGTATAAGTGTTCCTCATTTGAGAATCTGTAAGTCTGGCATCCTTTCTCCCTTGCGTTTTAGATGGCCAAATTTTTCATGTAATACCTATTATAATGTAACACTATTTTGTTATCATTAAATTGTATTATTGAGTCAATTTATTTAAACGTGAACAAAAATATATTTATTTAACAAAAAATTATGCTTTATAAATAATTTTTATGTTTCTCTAGAAGCGCCTATTTAAAGAATGGCATTTCTTAACATTTAAACAATCAGGCCTATTCTACTAATCATAGTCACGGTGGTTAGCAAGTGATTAGCAAGATAAGCACTGTGGCTAATCACTTTTGTTCGTTTCTTATTCTGCTAAGCAAAGTGACTATCACCAGGGCCGCAGTAAGGGTAGGGCGGAGGGGGCGACGGCCCCGGGCGCATTAAGCAAGGGGCGCCGAAGACGCTGTATTTTTTGACATGAAAAACGACAATGATTATTGCCAGGCTAATTACAATTCGACAAATATAAAATATACAATAAATAATAATACTTTTGCAAATAGGACTAAAGAAAGCAATCACTTATTATTAATTTGTATTTCACATTACGTATTTAATATTACAAAAGTTGCAAGCGCAAAGCAAATGCTTGAATCATTAAATGAAAATATTAATAAAATGTCACATTTAGAGTACTACAAACAATTCATGATTTGAGTTTAGTGGAAAGCTATTCAAACATGGGAATAGCATATAGAATTTTTTTAACAATCCCGTAACCACTACTTCATGTGAGAGATAGTTCAGTAAACCGAAGCTCATAAAAAATTATTTACGATCTTCAATGAGTCAGAAACGGCTAACGAATTTGGCGATAATTTCTATAGAAATATATTATATAACTAAAAGTGCGAGTTGTTGGAGTTGATTCAGCGCTATTTTTTCTATAAATTGACTTAATATCTAACGAATCGAGTCGAATTTATTTTTCAAAAATTTCGCAAATTTGTACAAAGAGGGGGGTCTTCTTACTTTTGGCATTTTTAAGAAAACTCAAAAATCTCTCAGATGCTGTTTATATATCTTTGAAACTAAAAGTGCGAGTTGTTGGAGTCGATTAGTGAACATTTTTTATGTTTTTAAGTTGGTTGTGTTGGAATTTCTTATAAAAATCTTGTATCATGCATTTTTGATTTTTATTGGGGGGGGGGGGCGCAAATTGAAATGTTGGCCCCAGGCGCAAGATTTTCTTGCTGCGACCCTGACTATCACAATAGCATGTTAAACATTATATTAGTGATTTCAAACTTGTTTATAAATTTTGTAATCACTATGGTTATGTAAGAACAGTGATTAGACCATAAATAGTAGAATAAGGCTAAATATATTCATTCTAGCTTTACGTAAGAACTTAAAGTTATGTAATATAATAATAAGGTCAACCGAAATAGCATTTTTTATAAGAAGAAATACCTTGTATTTTGGTGTCCGTCTTGTGACACGACGCGTTTCAGCAACGAGTTGCTATCTTTAGGTGTGGTTAATTAACCACACCTGAAGATAGCAACTCGTTGCTGAAACGCGTTGTGTTAACAACACATGAAGTCACAAAACGGACACCAAAATGCAAGGTATTTCTAATACTTCTTATAATTCATATAGTGACTTGAAGACCTATGTATCATAGTATTTTTTGTCATACCCACTACAAAATTACTTTCGGTGTATCTATAGCGGCCTTTAATGAATCATTTAACAAACAGGTGTGCGGAAAGTGTTTTACTTACCGCACTGACAGTGTATGTCAGTGTTTATTATAATGTTAAATTGAACTAAATATATGCAACTGACATAAAAATAAAGATTATCTGAACTTTGAAAAACTGTACGAAACACAAATACAGCAAGCTTTCTGTTCTAAGAAACGATTTACAAGAAAACAGCATTCCGGAAGAGTATAATCTTTATTTGATAATCGAGGCGAAGGACTGTTTTCAAATTAAAGTTGTTAATTACACTAAAAGGGCTATTTTCTGTATTCACTTTCTAATTAACAGCACTTAAACTGAAGAACAAGGTACTTGTAACCAAAATATTGCTCTCAGAAAACCCTTAAGCTCGCATCACACGATATTTAATTGTTATGTGTCCCACATTGCGTTAATATAAGAGAACCATAACGGATATTGTTCATTCTATAACTTAGTTTTTCTTAATTTTAACATTTTCCGCGGTCAGTGTATTCGAACTTCTTAAATTTTACATAGCAGGATATATAAAATCAGCCTTTACCAACGAGAAGGACTCGTACATTTAGAGATAAACAATATCACCATTCGATTCTTTATTACAGCTTTTATAATAAACATTTTTGACCCAACTCTCTACGACTAAACGGTTTTATTTAGGTTTGATTGTTTGTTTGTTACTATCTTTGTTTCAAATCTTGCGATAATTATTTTAATTTTTTCTTGTAAAATGATTAATCATACGCTAGAATTTTTAACTATATAAACCATAGTTTAATAAACTATATGATTTCCAGTTAAAAAATTATAGCGTATGATCAATTAATTATCTCGAGAATCGTTTGAGATCATTTAATATTTAAGATAATATTATCCTAAATATTAATTGATTTTATTAACATTCATATTTTTGAAAAGCAATTAATTAGCAAATTTCATCCACTTGTAGATTATTTCAAACTGATATTTAATTATAATTTTTGTCAACATATAAACAAAAAAGTGAATAAAACGCACCGTTCTATCAAAAGCAACAATTAATTGTATTTTAAATTGTAATTGTATTTTAAAGACCACCAACAGCTAAGGTTATTTGGGCCAAGCACCAATTCATATTTTCAATTCATTATTTTTTTTTTTTTTAAATAATAAATTGAAAATCCAATTGAAACTTTTACCAGCTATCGGGCTAGAACTCGGGAACTGGGGACTTGTAATAGAGGAACCATAGCAACGCCATGTAAACAACAGCGCCGCTACACTCTCGGCTATTCTCAAGCCCAATTGTATTTTAAAGACCACCAACAGCTAAGGTTATTTGGGCCTAGCACCAATTCATATTTCCAATTCATTATTTTTTTTTTTTTAATAATAAATTGAAAATCCAATTGACACTTTTACCAGCTCTCGGGCTAGAACCCGGGAACTGGGGACTTGTAATAGAGGAACCATAGCAACGCCATGTAAACAACAGCATCGCTCGCTGAGGGCAGTATAGCCTAGATGGTAGCGTACTTGGCGCCGCAACCTCTAGACTGGACTGCCGTGGGTTCGAATCCCACCTGCGCTCATGGATGTTTTGTGATGTTATTTAGTTTTAAGTTAGTTGTTATTTAGTGTAGTTGAAAGACGCTAATGACCTTAGATGTCGACGCGTCTATAATCTACAATAAATAAATAAACAGCATCGCTAAACGCTCGACTCAAAAGCAACAAGAGTACATGTAAATGTTCTCAACAACATTATATATATTTTTGTAGACTTGTAAGCGTTAAACGGCAGAGTTTTAGAACCGCGAGACGATCGTTTCAATTTAATTCAAAGTGAGTTTTGAGAAGTGACGACTAAACTGTACAAATGCAAGCAATATAAGTGTAACTACATCTTAGTACATTGTATATATTATATTATATCCAGGCGCATAACATACATATTATAATAATCAAGTATCGTGTAATGACACCTTTAACATTAACTGCTTACCCTTTAAAGAAGCGAGCTGCTTCAAATTACACTCAACTATATACATTTTATGGTTTTAGAAACAGGCCGGGACCGCAATTTATATTTAAATATAACCCATAAGAGGTGTTAGAAGTCAAATTACCTTTCGTTACCATATCTATACTCTGACACTCAACTCAAGGAACGTTAACCTGCCTGCTCAAAAGCCACGTTTCCCGTCAGGCGCAGTAATAATTTGAGGAATGCTATAGACGAATTTTGGACGAATGTGGTAGGCAAAATGATCGGAAGTGATGCTTTACCTACCTATATGAATTCTGTGATCAAAGTTAAACGTTTCGATTTTTTTATCGTTAATCGTTGAAGAAATTAACGGAGTATGAGATATTTAATAAATTCTACTAAAATTGTTGATTAATAATAAATTATTATCTGTAATCATATTTTATGAATATTATTATAATTAATATCAAACATTTTTCTTTTATAAAATATATATTTGTTCGTCTTGTTTTCTGTTGTCATATTTATTATTATTATTATTTATATTGTATTTACATATAATAATAGAATCGGCACAAAGAATTTTTATTTTAATTATGAATATGAGAAAAATTGTTAAATTTGTTTTCAATTTTAACACCATTAACTTGAAAACGGAGCAGTTGCGTGTTTATAAAATTAAATCTTTTTATCTTAAAATCAAAGATTAATTCCTTAAAGTTTGTCTGTACATATTTAATTAGCACCTGTATAATATCTTACAAGTTGGGTTATAGTGTACAGGATATTACATACATATGTATGGATCATGGACATAGAAATCTAGGGACAGAGTATAAAGCGCCACTTTAAACGAGGGGAGAACCCATTCATGGGAGGGTGCATGCCTATGTGTCATATTCATGTCTATGCTATGTCTATGATGCATGTGCCCACATTCTATTGGCCGCGTCTTTGCGCATGCTCAATTGCGCAAAAAACAGTCGTTTCTTATTAATTAAATTAAATTAATTGTGTTTTAAAGACCACCAACAGCTAAGGTTATTTGGCCCTAGCACCAATTCATATTTTCAAATCATTATTTTTCTTTTCGTTTCTTATTGTTTGAACGACACTTTGACCAATAGAATGTGGGCACACTTGCTTCCTCACCGGCCCCCCTCAACAACAACCACCCCATTCACTTTTACTCATCCCTAGATTTCTATGTCCATGGTATGGATGTACTTAACAAGTTGCTCTCATATTGGGAAAAATATAGGCGCTCATTGGATTAGAAAACTGCGGATTATTAATTAGTAAAATCCTCTTTTACTTACAAACAGGACTAATTTTCTCTTAAATACTTGCCTACTTAACGCTTTCACAACCAATGTGACCGGTGGTGTTAATAATATATCCAATATTATTATTATTGCACTGCATTCTGTTACAAATTATTTCCAACTCGGGATATTTTTATATCTATTTTTCTTGAACTATTTCATATTATTTTAAATAATTCTTTTCATAAAATTAAGATTCGGTTTTATATTATAATATCAATTAATAAAAAATATTCAGATTACAAAACAATACCTATATAAGTTACAATGCATATATAAATAAAATTAGAATAACATCTCTTAAGTATGGGTGAATATTTTGTAGCAAAGGATCAATGTAAATTAGACATTGCATACACATCATGCAATCTCCATAAGAATATTTCCATCACTTTATTATTAGAATATTGTATGTGAACATCGGAAGAAGATTATTTCACAATTAAATGTTAAGAAAAAAGTTTACTTTCCTACACATTTCACACGTTTAGTTAACTTAAAAATTAAGTTTATTTAATCGGCAGTCTTGTCCTCCTTAAGTTGGTACTCAGAAGTGCTCTCCTTCTTCTCCTTCTTCCCCTAAATTAGAAGAATCCATTCCAACTTCTTCGTAATCCTTTTCGAGTGCAGCAATATCTTCTCTTGCTTCACAGAACTCTCCTTCTTCCATGCCTTCACCGACATACCAATGAACGAAAGCGCGTTTGGCGTACATCAGGTCAAACTTGTGATCAAGACGTGCCCATGCTTCAGCAATAGCCGTTGTATTGGCTAACATGCAAACTGCGCGCTGAACTTTGGCCAAATCGCCGCCCGGCACACAGGTTGGCGGTTGATAATTAATGCCAACTTTGAAACCCGTCGGACACCAGTCAACAAACTGTATTGTTCTTTTGGTTTTAATCATACTAATTGCAGTGTTGACATCCTTGGGAACGACATCTCCGCGGTATAACATGCAGCACGCCATGTACTTCCCGTGTCTTGGATCACATTTTACCATCTGATTGGCCGGTTCAAAACAAGCGTTCGTTATATCGCCGACGCTTAATTGTTCGTGGTAGGCCTTCTCTGCTGATACTAGAGGTGCATAAGTAGTCAATGGAAAGTGAATTCGCGGATATGGCACCAAGTTGGTCTGAAACTCTGTAAGGTCGACGTTTAGCGCGCCATCAAAACGAAGCGACGCTGTGATTGAAGAAACCAGCTGACCGATTAGTCGATTGAGATTAGTGTATGTGGGACGTTCAATGTCTAGACTACGGCGGGCTATGTCGTAAATTGCCTCGTTGTCAACCAAAAATCCACAGTCGGAATGTTCGAGGGTTGTGTGCGTTGTTAATATTGAGTTATACGGCTCAACGACTGCTGTGGATATTTGCGGGGCAGGATAAATAGCAAACTCCAACTTGGATTTTTTCCCATAGTCGCAAGAAATGCGTTCCATGAGCAGTGATGTGAAACCGGATCCGGTACCGCCACCAAAAGAATGGAATACGAGGAACCCCTGTAGACCTGAACATTGATCGGCCAGTTTACGAAGTCGGTCTAAAGCGAGGTCGATTATTTCTTTGCCGATCGTGTAATGACCCCGTGCATAATTGTTGGCTGCGTCTTCTTTACCAGTGATGAGCTGTTCTGGGTGGAACAACTGACGATAAGTGCCGGTGCGAATTTCATCTGCCAGCAATATAACAAAAATGTAATGATGACACTTACGTTGAAAGCGATAACGAAATTAACGAAATTTAAAAACTCTATTAGAATTTTTTAAATACCAACTTTAAAAGTAAACCCAATAATTACTTTTAAAAATATATGAGGACGATGTAGAACAGGGGTGCTCGAACTTTTCTATTGGCTATCTACAGCAAAAAATTGGTCGGCAATCGATTGACTAGGCAGGAAAAAATACATCTTTTATTAAAGAGGATTTATTACATATAATAATTAGTATAATCATAAACAAAAAAACTTACTTTATTATTATTTCTGAATGTAATGAATTTAGTCCGGGCGTATTGCAAAAAGAAACAGAACATTATTTTGCGCGTGCGTTATTTCGTGTCGATCGGAATAAAGGGAAGCAATTTTTTAATATTTGTTTAGCCACCAAACTTGTCAGAACTTATCGCGATCGACCGTAAAAGCTTTCGCGATCGACCGTTTGAGCACCCCTGATTTAGAATAAAAAGAATTACCATAAATTTACAGCTGATTAATGCGGTGAAATAATACAATTTTTCATGTGAACATATAAAAAAACAAATACAATATTGAAAATAAAAATGAATTCATAATTGTTTGCTACTGACCGATTACAGTTGGCTCTAGGTCCACAAAAAGGCTTCTGGGAACATGTTTTCCTGCTCCAGTCTCAGAAAAGAAGGTGTTGAAGCTGTCATCTCCGCCACTACCAAAGGTTTTGTCTGATGGCATCATACCATCAGGTTGGATTCCATGTTCCAGACAATAGAGTTCCCAACACGCGTTGCCGATTTGGACCCCGGCTTGCCCGATATGAACTGAGAGGACTTCACGCTATCAATACATATAAACAAAGTAAATAACAATAAAATTAAAGATAGTTATATCTTACCACAACAGTTTTTTTAATGGATGTACATTTCGAAAGCTATGCTTTCATCTTCAACAAACACTATACATAATTGAAAAAATACGTATTATTTGAATTATGTATAGTGTTTGCTGAAATGTACATCCATTATTAAAACTGTTGTAAGAGGTAACTATCTTTAATTTTATTTTTATTCCAACCACAGTGCTCATTATTTTATAAAGTAAATAACATTAAAACATTCAACCAGAATTAATATATTTTTTGATATTGTATTATGTGGTTCTTCGACTTTGAAAATTAAATCAATCACTGAAATACAAACATCTCACTTTTTAATACAATTATTATAATCATAAAAACGAAAAATTGAAAACTGTTGGAAAAGTCATTTTAATTTATAATATCAATAAAATTCCATTTTTTTGTTTTTATTAATGCCACTCTAGAATGAGTGACTTAATGACTTTCAAAGTCTAAGTCAATGTCAAGAGATATTTTTTTATAAATATATAATATAAAAAAAAATCCAGGGAATCTTGTAACTTGTAGATATATAAAAAATCAAACAGAAATAAATATCAAATCTGTACCAAAACATTAAATCAAACGCATTAATTATTTCTTGAGGAATTTTATAGAATGACACCCTTGAAGTCTATTAAATTAAAAATGTAAGGTAAATAACTTAAATTCTTATTTAATAAATGCTCTCTTTTGACGTATGCAAATTTTTCCACGAAACAAATTGTCAGTTGCATACTAATTATTGAAAATATAATATTTATACCGGTAAATGATTCCTGAAACAGACATTTGAGTTATTTTACTTACCATATTTGTAAAATTAGTATTTTATATAAAATATTCTAGGAAAATATCAAAAATTATAAATGTTCCGTATAAAGCACAATATTCTCAGTTTACATCAAAACGTGTTGTTAAGATAAACGGAAAATGTTTTTTATAACAAATTTTTCTTTTCGGAAACATTATTGCTTTTTTATCTTAGTTACCATATCTGAGATAATTAGATCATGATTAAACCAAGGTCAATTGCATTCGCAATACTGATGCTGGGTTGCAGAACGCATTGTCAGAAAATCTGATCTGACAATGATCTTAGATTGTGAGTTGTGACTACACATATTTCTCCAAAAGCATTGTTGAAATTCAAATTCAAACGATATACTTTTTTAACTCTGTATACATATATATATGTTGGATATTGGAAGAATATTTAGTTATTCATTATTATTAATTAGAATACAAATGATTTAGTTAAAAATGACAACTCTGTAAATATTATATAATAGATATTTGATTTTTACTTTAGGATTCAGTCAGGTTCAAAACCTGACCGGCGAACCTGATAATATGAAGGCGTCTTCATGGTTTCCGGGCTTGTAGGCCGTGATCCGGTGGTATTTCTACCTGACGTTTCGTCTACAACTGCGGTAGACATACTCAAAGGCGATGTGGCAGCGGTCGAAGTGTCCTCCTTGACCTGTGAGCCGCCAAGGAGGACACTTCGACCGCTGCCACATCGCCTTTGAGAATGTCTACCGCAGTTGTAGACGAAACGTCAGGTAGAAATACCACCGGACCACGGCCTACAAGCCCGGAAACCATGAAGACTTGGAACAATGCCGGCCGTGAAAGCTTGGATAATATGAAGGCGGTCTAGTTATAGTACCTATTGGTTCGCCATGTACGATGACCTTTCAAAGTCTTTATTATATACATGCATATTGTAGGTCACCGGTGATGCGATCAGCGCTCTGCATTGTGTCGAATCTGACATCGACTGGCGTTAGTCGCTTGCCTGAAGAATCTCATGGCTGTATAATTTTAGGTCGACTGAGACGCCATATTGTCTGATCGCTTTCCCTACTGAGTCCTAGAGTCTATAACTTACGGTGCGTTCGACTTGGCGACCACTACGTCCACGCCTTACGACCGCGCTTATTCCGTTTGGTCGTTGCGGTCGCCAAGTGGAACGCACCTCTAATCTAATGCAATTAAGACTCGATTTTTGAATCGAGTACCAAGGGGAGAAAACCTTACGTAAAAAAAGTTTTAACAATTTTCAATACCTGTCAAAACATTTTTTGGAGTTTACTTCTTAAGAATCGATTTTTATATAAGGCCCCCGGTATGGAAATTTTATGAGGTAAAAGAAAAACGTGATGGCAATATAATACGGCCGCAGAAATCACTAAAGTCTAAAACTATATATGATGCCATCAGTTGTAATTTACAGGTAGAGCAAGGCATATCGCACAAACATCTTTCTTAGGTTCACTCAAATTCACACTTGTGGTTGTTACATTTTTATTATTATCAGTTTCAAATAATATGTATATGCTGGTTTTAACATTGGAAATGTTTATGTTCGTATATGGGGGCAGAGTTACGAGTTTTCGTTCAAGGCCAAAAGACAACGGTGTCGCGATCAAGTGAGGAGCAATCATGCAAAATTGAACAAGTGCAATTTTTTCGCAATGTGTTTTATATCATGTCTAGTTAATTGAGAGGTATTTGCGACGATCTGCGGTGTTATTTTTGAGCAAATGTTAATAAATACTGTAGAAAAATCCATTTAAAAGTTAAGTAATCAAGCAAAAGTGAACGCGTATATAACAGAAGAATAATAGGGTTATTCCTGACAAAACTAAACAGAGCATTGATAAATATTGTGCGTATAATAAACAGTTAATTATGTTTCATATATGCTGTTATCATTTCCAATGTCCTCGATGGTTGCAAGGATTGCGAAATCTGTGAATTTTTTCATTGCAGTGAAAACTGAATATCTACTTGATTAACTGAATAATTAAATTATCATTACTCATTATTCTTATTTTACAGAAAAACATGCCGTTTTGTCTCGTGACCAATGTGACCGATGGTGTTAATAATATATCCAATATTATTATTATTGCACTGCATTCTGTTACAAATGATTTCCAACTCGGGATATTTTTATATCTATTTTTCTTGAACTATTTCATATTATTTTAAATAATTCTTTTCATAAAATTAAGATTTGGTTTTATATTATAATATTAATTAATAAAAAATATTCAGATTACAAAACAATACCTATATAAGTTACAATGCATATATAAATAAAATTAGAATAATATCTCTTAAGTATGGGTGAATATTTTGTAGCAAAGGATCAATGTAAATTAGACAATGCATACACATCATGCAATCTCCATAAGAATATTTCCATCACTTTATTATTAGAATATTGTATGTGAACATCGGAAGGAGATTATTTCACAATAAAATGTTTTTGAATTTTTCCTTTATAAGGAACAAGATTTATATTTGGGAAATTAATTAAGTGGACACAAGTCGTGTCATAAATAGTGGAGTATAATGAATCAATGTAGTAATCTTTAAAGTATGTTATCACCATGGTTTCTATCTATTTTGACATTTTATTTTATAAACACGAGATATTTTTTTGAAAATAATAATTGACTTGACTATAGATTTAAGGGCAGTTATTTTTTAGGTATTTGCTGTTAAAAAATGATAAATATTTCGATGATTCTAGGTGTTAAATTAAACCAAATCTTAAAACTTTTCACAAAAAAATATTTCGATATGGTTGGCTCTCTCGATATATGTAATAGAACTCATTATGATCACAGCGGTTCCCGACAGACCGGCACCTAGGCTTCATATCGGCCGCTCTCATCAAATCCTTAATCCGTAATTTAATTGCGCACGAATATAAAACCTCTATATTCTATAGCACACACACACACACAAACATACGTAACTGAGTTCTACATGGTGTTCTAGTGATTATACAAAATTGAGTTATATTAAAAAAAAAATGGGTGTGTGCTTATGACCACACGACAGAAGTGAAAAGTTCAGATTTTCTAATTTTTGGTGTCATCTATTATAGCGCATTTATGAACTAAAAATAATTTATTACTAAAATACTAAAATTGTATTTTTAATTAATTCCACCGTGGTTTCAAAAAAATTATAATTATTGTCAAAGAAAGAATATAACAAAAATAAAAAATATATAAATAAATATCATGTAGAATTTAAAAAAAAAACGCCAAAAAATCTACGCTGCCATCAGGTCTCGAACCTAGGTTCCTATGCATAGAACACAAAGACTAAACCAACTGCGCTATGGATGGCAGTGTGTAGACGGCTCTTTTTATGATAATATAAGTATGTTGCGAATTCTTACGCAAAATTGCGAACGCTTCACGTTGCGAATTCTTATGCAAAATTGCGAAAGATTCACATTTTTTCAGTACCCAGGCAAAGAGTGCCTAACGCGCCTAAGGAAGATTTAAAAAATATGACGTTTTTGCCATCTATAATATATAGGTACCTACGTCGCTTCAATATCAATAAAATAAAAATTCAAAAATTTTAGGGGTATATATTGTATGTATCAATTCTGAGATGAAAATTAATTTAATTTCGTAATCATGTGACCATCAAACGCCTGGTTCAGTTTAACATTAGCAACTTTGAAATTACTATGGTGCCTGAATATGTGGTTCGGCCTGGAAATAATTAGTACAAAGATGAAATCAGCGGCGTTCAAAAGTATCATAAATAACATATCAAAATATAGTAATATTTTTAGTAATAACTTTTATTGAACGTTTAATCTATTGGTTTCTCCACACAATCGGCCATGATGGACAATTACAGGCCCATCACGATTGTGTGAAGGGCATAATCGCCTGTAATTGCCCATGATGGAGCGTGATCGCCTCTGTATGGGTTTTTCGGCCATGATTGCGTGCGTTTCCACACATTCTTCGATCACTCAGTTCATATTTGTTTCGATGTCCATGTCGGACAGATGACAATTCACGAATGACACGATTGTGTGGACAGATGCGCAATGATGGTGACAATCATGGCCCATTCTGTGATTGTCCATCATGGCCGATTGTGTGGAGGAAACATAAGAATATCAATATAACTGTGTGTCTACGGCACTCTTCGATGTGTTCTGCACATTTAGAACTTGCATAAAGTATCGTCCATGCTACCGTTAATGTCAAATGTGACATCATGCCACAATCAAAACAATAATTATAGATGATTACGATGTCTAGCTGCATCGCTCATTAAAGATGGAGGTAAAAATAGATAGCAATTAAAAAAATAAAGTTTAATTGAGTTAATTGCAATGACTTTATATTTCGATCCTTGCATCTTCTTGAGCAAAGCATTTATCTTCTTTTAATAAACAGAACTATCGTGCTGGAATTCACTATATGCACATTTTCTCGTATTTTTTCTCAAGAATGAATGCAATAAACGCGAGCATAAAAGTAGTGGTGCATCTTAATTTAACGATGAGAAGTAACACATTAACTGACAGTATTTTATATCCTTTTTGTACACCCTTAACTTGCCATAAAATAGATAATAGTCTCCTTAGTGAACTTCGAAACCCAAACAAAAATGAACAAGAAATTCTATAACAATAAATTGTCAGACAATAAAATTACGTTCCGTGACGCTCGTGTTCGACTCCCGACAATAAAAATAACAGGGACTAGGTCGCGTCTATCGTACTGTCGTGCCAGTTAGTTTATTGTAACTGTTGATGCTGTGTACATTAGTGTATTATATTCATACTAAATACGTACGAGGGTGGGTTAAGATTGCTGATTAATTGATTTTTTGACTGTTCTCATTAAACTGCCGTAGGTACAAGTCAGTTTACTCTAATTGTATTATATTCACAACTAGCGACTACCCGTGGATCCGCTTACGAAGGTACCAGCTAGAACTCCGTGTCAAAAAATAAAATTTTAACATTACCTTCCGTTTTTATCTACCTACGAATGTTTGGTCTACCTCAAGCAAAATATTTCAATTTTTAATTTTCAATATGAAAGCCATAAATTACTCTACTGGGGCAAATATTGATATTCTCCAGCCTAGGTTCTCAGCGGATAAATTTGGAGCCAATTATTGGGCAATTGCCTTCTATACTAAGTTCCTCGAAAAGTCAGGATGTTATCTTTACGTAAATATAAAAAAGAAATAAAGGAAATGTTATTAAATAGTGCATGATATAATTTTAAACAGTTTTTAAATTTAACTTTTTAGCATTGCATTGTATCTATTTTATTGTAAACTATATAATCAAATAAAATACTTATACTTATTAGGATATTGTAAATTTATTATCGCCCCGCGAGAAATTCTACCCCTGCGAAGCGAAGTATGATTTATTTCCCTCCCCGGCGGGACTCTCTCCCAATTCGAAGCGAAGTCGAGCTTAAAATCACTTGGAAATAGTGTGCATTAACGGTGTCACAGAAATAAAAAATCAACCCAACCTATCATTTTGACATGTCACACTCGTTTAAAAAATATCAAAATCAATCGTATTGGCATCTTTTGAGGCAACTTAAAACAATAATTATGTAAGTAAAATTGTTTGACGTACCCTCGTATGTATCTTGAACGAACGAACTAACTTATCTACTTGCATGCGATTTGTTTTATTGACTTGCCAACTTCGTATTTTTTCTTACAATTATTTATGCAGATGTCATGCAAAAAAATTAATTAGCATATTTTATATTATTGTTTCTCACGATGTTTAGTTAGAATTTTCCATTTAAATGGAGGACACGTCGTTAAATCGTTTTCAAATATGCTGCATGTTTTATGTCCATAGATATTTTGCATTTGTAATTGCATACAAAATTATTATCCATCATTTGATTATCAAAAGAAAACTAAGTACTTGAAAATAATATTACAATATTCCATTCCCGGCAGCATTTACAAATACCTACAGCTTTCGTGTTTTAATTACATTTTTCAAAAAATTAAATTTAAAAAAATTGACCGACACCAATAGTAAATGTGCCATATAGATAGATACCATGTACACTGTAAAGTAAACATCCTATAACACGATAAATTATAAGTTCCTAGAAAATGCCGTGTTGTGAAACCATGCTATATGAGACCCGGAGCCAGTACAAAAAGAGAGGTTAGGTTCCGAATACTTATTAAAAACAAATACTATTTTAAATCCATACAAGCAATTTCAATTTTATTAAAAATATTAATATAATAATGTATATGTACTTATAGTACACAAAATAAAAATAAAAAAGTAACTATTTTCATTTTAATAGCCTTAATTAAATAATTTTCTTCCTCATCACTGCTTGGTGCAAACAAACTTAAAAGTTTTTCGCTTCAAAACGAGGGTCTACGCAAATGTGTGATGGTATTAGAGCGAAACCGTGTTGCACGAGGGTTTCGCAACTTCATTTATCGCGTTAGAGCGAAACTGTGTTATAGAATACCGTGCTATAGAAGGGTTGCCTGTATATAGGAAAATACACCAAGGATTGTTTTTATAATTTTTCAAATGCAAACTACTCGATGCACAACGCACAGTTTAGTCTTGTTTTTGAAGTTAGTTCGGATCGATTCGAATCCAAAAAATACGAGTTTCTGCATTTGTGTTGAATGGAACTGAAATAGTCGATAAGTTTTATGATGTGATCGTGACGATATTCATAACGACACAATTAGAAAGAGCAGACAACTGGAGCTGTAGGCTAAGAATGAGTCGCATTTACGATCTCTATATACGAATGAATTTCAATAACCGCTCCAGTGGACATGAGAATCACAATTTAAACGTTTAAAATACTTTACCGAGCGATCGAAGTGAGATTATATTTTCAACTTATCCGTTTGGCATTTGGTTATGTTTGTTTATCTCCATCTGAGCTAATCTACAGTTCTTTTCGCAATAATTGCCATTTTCGTGCAGGACCAATTTTAAAGACATTTGGCTATAGAAAATAGTTTTTGAAATCAAAACACTCTTCCAGGGGTTCCGGGTTGGGAGTAATTCAGTGGTTAATAAATGCAGAAAATGATGAGGAAACAAGCAGTTAACCCGGAGTATATCAATTATTTGTTTTATTTTTATTTTGTATCAAAAGTTGAAAAAAATATTTTTATAATCTAATCTAACAAATTGAAAATAACGTCAAAGCGAGATTTTTCGTGCAACCGATCCTTATAATCCTTCGACTGATACTTGCAAACTATCGATGTGACCGAAACGTGATGGAAGTTATAGTGTTGTACGTATTAAAGAAATTTGGAAATTAAGTATTTCACTGTCTTATTTATTAGTGTATTTGCCATAATATGGCACATACACTATTGGCGTCGGTCGGATGGCGGGACCTAGGGGTCGGACCAAAATTTCTCGACATTTCATAGCCTCCTGAACAATTTGGCACCATTTTTGAAAATGTTTATATATATATGTATGTATATATTTATATATATATATATATATATATATTTATTTATATATATATTTATATATATATATATATATGTGTGTACACGATAACTCTCGACAGACTTAATCGATTGAAACGAAATTTGGTACACATATTGGGACCCATCACCGCAAGAAGCCTATTTAAAATGGGCCCGATCGGACCATTTTCAGGGTTGTATTTAGGGGTTCCAAAAAGTTTTTGGGCCCAAAAATACCGAAAAATTTGTCAGAATCGTTTCAAAATTGAAATTTAACTCTTTAGTAAAGATTAAAACGTGCTGCTAAAATTTTAATAAAATCGGCCCGACAGGACCGGACTTTCAAATTTTATGAAAACACTAGTTTGTTGATACGGATTTACTTATGGAAGGGTGTATTTAATGTGGTACAGAGGTTGCATTGATAATAATATTGAAATTAAGAAAAAAATACTATTTTAAGGGATGTATTAAGGGGTTAAATTTTTTATTTTGTCCAAAAACAAACTTAAGTTCACGTATTAAAGCCACAAGGCCTGTATTAGCAAATACACTATATTGTCGGCAGGGTTTGGCACTGCGACCCGAGTTTTTTATTTATTGTAAATTATAGACGCGTCGGCAACTTAGGTTATTAGCGTCTTGTTTACATCAAATAACAACTCACTTAAAAATAAATGACATCACAAAACATCCATGAGTGGAGGCTACGCTAACCGTTACACCACTCTGTCCTCTTATTTCACTGTCACTTGCCTATCTCCTTCGATTGAGCGACACTTTTTTGATCTATTCAATTCTCGAAGTCAATGATTAAAACAGTGTTGCAATGGTATATATAATGTTTTCTCACGAATATTGGCTGTAAGAAGCATTTTGTCGAGCGCTGATCTAAACCGATATCGTTAGGAACACAGCGCAGTGCAGTACAGGACAGAGCAGTAGGAGAAGGTGCGTTAAATAACGGCACATGTTAAATGTTTAGGCCTAATTTCGCGTCTGCATGTTATATGAAATTCGGTTTTATAATGTTTGCATTAGATGCTAAAAGCACTGAAGGGATGACCAAATTTGTAGAGCTTAAAGGTTATGTAGCATGTTAATAAATGTACGTTGTGTGGCAACAAGTGAAATAATAGATAATAATCTTATTCTTTATTTTCATATCCAATTCATAAATTTATATATTATGTTATTTATAGTGCTAGCGATGTTTATCCGGCGTTGCCCGGAAATGATGACCCCCTGTTATAATAGAATTAATGAGATATAACCTAAAATCTTCTCAAATATCTTAAGTTAAATTCTTCGCACGATGTAAGTATCGCAATTTATATACAAATTAAATGCTTAAGTTAGCATTTAACTTCTCAAATATTTTCTCTACCTATATTCGTGGAAACCCCATGAGTCGCATTCAGCCAAACAGGCGTTTTATAATATTTATGCTGACCCGCTGTAACTAAAACTGGAATAACTAATGAAGGACTGAACCGATTTTTATTAAAAATGTTTGATCAAAATCGATTCAGTTACTGATGAATTTCCTATCATTCAGTAAAAGTCTCATCGAACTCATTCCACCGGAGTCTATCGTACTATCATCAAACTTTTCTGATTGCCAACATAAACGCTGTACTTTGTTGGAACAATAAAAATTCCATTGTGCACACTCCTGACGTACACGGACGGTTTTGAATTTAAATATCAAATGCTTATTTATGTACTCATTGTAGATTATACGCTCATCGCTCGACAAGGACAGCTACGGTCATTAATACGTCTAATTAAATCAAATTAAATTAAGCGATCTCATAAAATATCCGAGCGGAGGTGAGATTCGCAACCCTGACGGTTTAATCCAAAGGCCAGCACTTCAACCGTTACACCAATTTGGCCTCTAAATATATAGTTATCGATATTATTTCTATTCACATAATTACCAATATATGCTAACTTCTACACATTCAGTACACGCCAAACAAACGTCATACGCCGCGCCATTGCGCCCGCCGGTTCCCCCTTACCTCCCCTCCGCCGTGGAACCTGCCAGAAATCCGAGTCGCACGCCGGGTTCGACACATGCCCGCTTTCCGCATCTAGAGGAATCTCACCAATAAGCTTTCACCGTGCCATGTGTGTTCCAGCTATCGCCGCCAGAGCACAGCTCCGCCGCTAGAGTAGTACATACCCCTTGTTGCAAAGTCAATAGTTCTACATCAGTGAACCTAAATCGGTAGTACAGTAGTCGTCAACCTGACTGAAGCGCCACTACATTTTAATCGTGTAACAATATCAAATGCTAATTTAAAATGTTCCTTAGACTGGACGAACGTCGGACATCCCTGTGTCGGCTATACTCATAGCACTATACGGTTACCCAGCTTGTACAACAGAACAGACATCATCTGCTTGTATTTACTTTAGAGAAGCGGATATCGCTGCCATTTCAATTGTATGTTTCATTTCGTTTGTTCCCCTCGCGTGTTTTTCTGTAGCATAGCAAAGCGAAGGAGTTACAAAATGAAATTTTAAAATTGAATGAACCTCTCTTCGGTGTTATCACACCCTCAGGCCTTCATCGACGGTGTATTTGGACTACATACACTTGAGCTCATACCTACCGGGTGTCGAATAATTTTTTTTTAATTGGTTGAGATTTAAAATATATATGTACCTAATTTTTTCTGTTCATATAAAACGTTTGATCAATTTATATAATTTCATATTATTTGTGGCAACTATGTATTTTACTGTTAAAAATGTATTATTTTTGATTGTAGCCTTAAATGATATAGCCTTAAATAAACAAAATAATGGAAACAAGAAGAAGAAGAAAAAGTTTTTATTTAAAATATTTATGTACAATATTTATTGACGTTTCAGCAAATTTTCTGTAGCCCAGCGAAAGAGTAATTTTTACATGTTTTTTGTTTATTTAGATTTGAATTTAAAATTGGCAAAAAAATTTAAAAAAGCACCAACTATACCAACCAACCAACCAACTATAAAATAATAAATTTTAGTAAGGGCAATTTATATTTTTTTTAACATTTAAACATTTTTAAATTTATTTTAGAAATTATTACCTATAATGTTATTAGGCAGCTATGCCGAGCACACGCTAGTCACACTGTAACAAGAGATGTTTGGGTTCGTTTATGTCTATAGTTTTTGTATTTGTTTTGAAGTGATTGCAATGAAAAAAATTCGACTGATGACCAGTCCTATACTTCCCACCTAGTAAATATTTGCAAAAAATAAACACTCTTTTTTTATTCTTTGAGAAAAAGCATGGCCCTCTTTTTTGTTTAGTGATCTACTTGATGGTTAGCTTAATATAGCAAAAATCATGGTTACCTTGATTTACGTACGATTTTCTTTTTTTAGTAAAATATTTTTTTTCTCGAAAACTATACATTTTAGAGAAAAAAAATATTTACATTTTTTTTTCATATTATAACATCTAGAATTCATTTATATTTTTTTTAACCTATGTTAATACGTGACATTGAGAACGTTTTTTTTAATATCTCAGGATCCACTGAACCGATAGAACACAATAGAACAATCGGCATGTTGTTCCGTTTTTACGATATCGAAAAACTGCCTATTTGAAAAAAATCAGAAAAAATAATGTTTTAGGTAGGTACTGGCAAAATTAAATACCTACACTTATAATAAATACCAAAATTTAAAAAAAAATCAAAAGGAGTTCACGGACAGTAACGTATTTAGAGGACTCACAGAAATGATATGTACAATATATTTCCGATAAGTTAGTGGATCTAAAAATTGTATAATATAGTGCTTGAAATAAGTTAATACTGAATTCTGTCTTGAACTAAACACTCTGTATATTTACACATGCTATATAGAAATAGTAGTCATATCAGCTAACGTACGTTATACGAAAGACTTGCTTACACACTCATGTAGCTCGGTCTCCAAATCTACGTAAATCTTATCTACACTGATAGATTCGCTGTTGCTAATCTTTTTTAAGTTTAATCGGTAATGAAATTGTAGATTATCGACGCTCGAATATTGTATAATTTACTTTTTGTTTAGACGCTAATGACCTCAGTTCTCCCTCTCTCTCCCTCTCTCCAACTCCCTCTCTCCATCTCCCTCTCTCCCTCTCCATCTCCCTCTCCCCTCTCTCTCCCGCCCTCTCTATCTCTCCCCCTCCCTATTCCTCCCTCTCCCTATTCCTCCATCTCCCTCCCCCTCCATTCCCCTCTCTCCCCATCTCCCTCCCCCTCTCTCCCCTACTCCCTCCCGGGCTTGAGAATAGCCGAGAGTGTAGCGGCGTTGTTGTTACATGGCGTTGCTATGGTTCCTCTATTACAAGTCCCCAGCTCCCGAGTTCTAGCCCGAGAGCTGGTAAAAGTGTCAATTGGATTGTCAATTTATTATTAAAAAAAAAAAATAATGAATTGAAAATATGAATTGGTGCTAGGCCCAAATAACCTTAGCTGTTGGTGGTCTTTAAAATACAATACAATACAATCCTACTCCCTCCCCCTCTCTTCTCCTCTTCCTCCACCCCTTTCTCTCTCGCGTCTAAAGTTTTTCGCACTTAAGTATTTATAAACATTCTGTATAATTTGTTTGGTATTGACGTTGACAAAATGAATGCCAATTATTGGAATGAGAAAAAAAGGCATGTGTCGCGGTATTTTTGTGGCAGTAATTCGCGTCATCAGATTTTTGTCACGAAATTTTAAAAACGTCAAACATTTTTTGTGGCGAATTTCATTTCATCCAACCAGCATTTTACATTTAAAATCGTCGAGACAGTGCCGCCTAAGAAGTTTTACTTCATTTACTTTTAGAGATGTATTTTAAATTAACAAGTTAAAAAAATTAGTCCGTGAAATCTTTTTAAGTTCACATATTGATATTTATATTTGAATCCAATTATCAAATACAATGTTTTGTCGGCAGGGTTTAATAAGCTGGGACCGGTGTTTTTAAAATGTTGCACTGAACTATGAAAATAAGTTGAAAACAAAACTTTAAGTTTGCAACTTGGTTACAACATGCACTATTAAAGTTGGTAGGAAAACTTGTACTGCGAGCTTTACAATACCAACCTAGTATAGTTTCATATTTAAGGTTGGTTCACATAACGGATTTTTGTTATTGAAAAGTAGCAATAATTTCGTTTAATAATTCATTAATAATAATAATTTATTTTCCGGCAAGGACAACGAATTGTGTAGCCGCAGTCAAATTACATGTATACAGTGTGTCCACAGACTCATCCTCAACATGGGGATCTCCGTTGTTATGGGAGATAGAGATTTGGTTAAATGAGACAAAATGTGCAGAATCTCCAGTACTACTACCCTGCGTAGTCAAACTTTCCATATTTTGCTTGGTTCGCGACCGACAGTTGAAAAACGAGATTTACCCATTTTCGTTTTTTGTTTATAACTCGCTTATTAAGTAAGTTAGAAAAAAAATATTTTCACTTTCTTAAGGCCCTTTTTTATGAAGATTTCAAATTTCTTTTCATATTTTTATTTACTTTTATAGTTTTAGAGATACTTGTATTAAATTTGTTTTTTTAAATACACGTCAAAGATGGCCATGACACCATTGGAAAGAGATTTTTTTTCTCTTTAATTTGATATCAGGGTTGATGGTTTTATTTTCAAAAATAACAGAGTTATACGTAAAATACTGATTTTTAATAGTAGGCTATGCTAAATTAATTGATAAAACAACAGAAGGCTTAGCAAACAGTTGAAATTCGCGTTGGCTTAGTAAACGGCTGTTTTGTTTTAGCTGTCAAAGTGTAGTTTGTTGCTAATTTGTCAGTTTACTAAGTGATTTATTAAATTTACTTTTGTTATCATGGAACCATTTTGTAACAATGAAAAATAAGCGATTTTCAACAATTGATCGTAAAACAGTAGTTTTGTCTTCTTCACTTATTCGCGTTGACTTAGTAAACGGCTTTTTAAATGATCCATAGTTTATTAAATTTACTCGTAAGTTTCTGTAAATAGACGAATGAGGTTGTCTTCGTTCTGGATACTGATCGAAGTACATTTCTGCAGCTCTGGTTGAATTTTTGTGACATAGAATGTAACAAGATAACATATCAAATTTTTCATTGTTACAAAATGGTTCCATGATAACAAAAATAAATTTAATAAATCACTTAATAAACTGACAAATTAGCAACAAACTACACTTTGACAGCTAAAACAAAATAGCCGTTTACTAAGCCAACGCGAATTTCAACTGTTTGCTAAGCCTTCTGTTGTTTTATCAATTAATTTAGCATAGCCTACTATTAAAAATCAGTGTTTTACGTATAACTCTGTTATTTTTGAAAATAAATCCATCAACCCTTATATCAAATTAAAGAGAAAAAAAATCTCTTTCCAATGGTGTCATGGCCATCTTTGACGTGTATTTAAAAAAACAAAGTTAATACAAGTATCTCTAAAACTATAAAAGTAAATAAAAATATGAAAAGAGATTTGAAATCTTCATAAAAAACAGCCTTAAGAAAGTGAAAATATTTTTTTTCTAACTTACTTAATATGCGAGTTATAAACAAAAAACGAAAATGGGTAAATCTCGTTTTTCAACTGTCGGTCGCGAACCAAGCAAAATATGGAAAGTTTGACTACGCAGGGTAGTAGTACTAGAGATTCTGCACATTTTGTCTCATTTAACCAAATCTCTATCTCCCATAACAACGGAGATCCCCATGTTGAGGATGAGTCTGTGGACACACTGTATATACAAACCGGCAGGGTAACAATAACTAATAAATAAACAAACAAAAATTATTATAAAATTATTTTATGCATGCTTTTAGTGTTTTATCGTATCTGTTTTGCGGACCTTAAATAGCCGTTTATTGACTGGTGACGTCATGATCCATTATGAAACGCTTTTCGATGATATATATTGAAGAACATTTGAAAAACCCGTTATGTATCCAAGGTTAGTAGAGTATAGGTTGCCTCATTCCGATAGATAGTAGTGGGGGGGATGACGTCACTCAGAATATACCATGCTTGCTCACTTCAATAGAAAAGATCAGACGATGGACGCTGCTAATTTTTGGAAATAAAAATCACAGTAACCATGGTAGTGTGATATGTTTTTTTTAATACCTAATATAGAAACATGATTCTTCTGTTAGTGAAAAAAATATGATAAGTTGTCAATTTTGCGATAGCTGTTAAGTGTTATGGTTTTTTGTGGTTATTTTTAATATTTTGTGAATATAAAAGATAAAATAATTAATTTATCAATTTGTTAGTTAATTTTATTCGTTTCTTAAATTTAAAAAATAGATAATTAACAAGATCTGCCATTTCTTGAGCATTATTTAATTTTTTGTTTGTTTATATTATAGATATTAAAACCTAAATTTTGTAATAAAAATAAAAATTATCCTATTTTTTAACATCTATTCTTCTATTTATTGTCTTCTGTCAATTTTAAGAAAAAATCTGCACGAAGCACCTAATATAAATAAGCATAATCTTCAACAAATTTTGTACTTGATTTAAACTAAATTCTAGCTGACGTCATTCCCGCGCTTACGCTGATTGGTCAGATGGAATGAGGCAACCTGTACTCTAATAACCTTGTTATGTATTTACCTCTTTTCGGTGTTATAAATGAAATATGGTTACTATGGTAACAAAATGAATAAATATTGTATCGAGCCCAATGTTTTTATTATGAGATGTACTTCTGTCAGTGACATTAAAACGTTAATAATTTTACCATGATATCTAAATAAGTTTTCATTTGAAAAAACGTGTACATTATACAGCAACTGACTATAATTTATCTTTTTATCTCGTGTTATTAAATATTTGTTCACTAAATTTTGTTTTCTTTGTTATAGGAAATCTGCTAAAGTTTTGGTAAGTAAAGTTTTAATTAACCATGATACAGTTTATTAGAAATATTATATTTGGGTAAAGACATCAGTTCTCGAACACTTAGGTATTATTTATTTATACAGGATATTTCTTTATGACGTGCTAATATTTAAGGGTGTGATTCCTTAGGTCATTTTATGAAGGAAAGTTTATATGGACATATTATATACGCAACGGCTTAAATTTTTTGCTAAAGGGTTTTTGTTTAAACGTTATTTTTTAATATCTCCGAAGGTATTGGAATTTAGATATTATTTTCAATTTTGGTAACTGTTAATGGGATATAAAATCACATATTTTAGTTTAAAAAGTTATTCTTTTGCTTCACCAGTGGTGTCTCTGCAAGCATCTTCTCGGGTATCTTTTACAAAAAAAACTGGTACGGCACCTAACCATAAAAAGTTTCAATTTAATTGTTTTAATCAAGAACGTTGCGTCTGACGAGAAAAACGCAAGAAATCGGTTTTATGTAAAATTGACCAGGCTTATCAGAAAAAATATACACATGAAAAAAGATCAGTGACGTACCACTTCTTTTGTAAAAAAAACAGATGACATGCTTGCAGGCACGCCACTGGTGGAACAATAGAATAACTTTTCTAACTAAAATATATGGTTTTATATCCTATTAATACATACCAAAATTGAAATCTGAAGTACTTTCGGAGATATTAAAAAATAGCGCTTTAAAAAATAATTCAACACCCTGTAGCAAAAAATTTAAGCAGTTGCGGACATACGTTCATATGAAGTTTTATCCGTAAAATGACCTGAGGAATCACACCCTTAAATATTAACACGTCATTAAATAACATCCTGTACTATACCTATATTAAAAAAAAAGGGTGTGCGTCTTGGGACCCCCGACAGATGTGAAACATCAAAGAAAACGTTATTGAACTCGGTGGTATTCTCTATGTAGTAGTATATATTTTTTCAAAAGCAGCAACTAACTGTTATGCTGACGTAATCCTATATACTGCACTGTAACACACGCGGTTGCGGCGTTTGAGCACGCCTGAGCCCGAAAGGCAACAAAATACACAGCGAAGTGTCTATATTACATACCTAAACGTGTATACATATACTTTTGCTTTACAGTACGTTCGTATGTATACTCTCTCTCTCTCTCTCTTCCCGTGCCCGAGCGCGCGGAAGCCGAGAGAGAGAGAGAGAGTGCCGCAGTGGTGGGGAGAACAGCAGCGAAGGAACGGACCATAAATTTCGTTGCTAATTTCCTCTCACGCGGCTGTTCACAGCCCGACGTAAGATTTTTCACATCAAAAATTGTCGATGTGAACCAGGCACATTTATAGACCTGGGAATACACAGCGTGTCTGACGAGTTTGTAGGTTATATCGTGTAGACTAGGAGCTTAGTGTGTTCTTTACGATCTTTCTTTAAGGTAATGATTTACATACAGTGCTATAAGATTTTACATCCGATTCCCCAAAACACATGCCTTCCTATACTTACCTATATTCCACACAGACACGGACACAAACAAAAGATATATGCATATAAATAAATAATAGTGTCTTTGTATCTCAAACAAGAAATTAGCATGGCACTGATCTAATGCATACGAATGAATTTGACGTGTTCCATAATTATTGGGTTTTTAAATGATTTTTTTTTTACTTAAATGGAAGGACCACATACAAGTTTTATAGCAAAACTGTTTTTATTTAATTTTTTTGCTTACTAATTAAAAAGTTATATTTAAATAAAAATTAATTTTTAAACTCAGTTCCGATAACGCGCCGAAAGAATCCGAACGCGTGTGACGTCATTATGTTATCTATGGTCTTTGTAGCCATGGTTACCAAGTTAAAAATTTATTATTTTTGATAGTATGTGTAATACATATACACAAATACCAACAAATGCAGACACATTTTAACATAACGACGTCACAAACATTCCTGGCGCGTTTTGAAGTCACGTGATATTTTTTAAATTTTTATATATTTTAATTAATTTTTAGTAATTTATCTATCACAAACATTCCTGGCGCGTTTTGAAGTCACGTGATATTTTTTAAATTTTTATATATTTTAATTAATTTTTAGTAATTTATCTATAGCTTTAAAAAAATTTTTCTTTTCGATTTTCAATATTATTTATGTTAAATTATTAGAAAAAATTAATAATTTTTTTTAAACTTAAATACCTAATTGAAGGGTGGAGGATATGAAGAATCAGAGTCCAAAATTTTCAAAATTGAAGTAATTAAGTACGTAATAGTGTTTTTTTTTTGTTCGAAGAATATTAAAGTATTTTAGCAATAATACTGGAAATGGCAATTTAATTATATGTCAAAAACATTGACAAACTATGTCGAGGGAGAGGAGAAAGGGTTAGATTTAGATAATATGTGGCGTTAGATTACATTTCGCTTAAAATAATAAAATAAAAATAATTTTGTTTTAAATTTAAATTGGGGGGGGGGGTGATATAGTGATGTAATATTAAAGGGGAGAGTTCACAATATTGTAACAAGGGGAGGCAGTCGAAATTAAAAAACGTAGTTTATGGATAGCCCATTTTTTCAGTTCTCTCAAAATTTTTGACAGTTCATTTGTGTCGCAAACTTCACTCCTATATAGTAGGCCGAGACACGCACGGGAATATGTAATAGCGGAATGATCAGGCGAATAAACATAAATCACTATGGAAATGGCTTGCTTTCCCACACTAGTGTGGGAAAAATACGTTACCGTACACCGGCCTGTCAAAAGTCATACATACACGCATGTAAAGCAGCTATTTTATAGTGGGTATGGCAAAAAATATATTTTTATTAGTGCATGTTTTAATTCTTTGCAAGCGTTTTTCAGATAGATGTTATGTAAGAAGTCATCTCACCTTTTCACCTTTTTTTTTTATCTCTGAGTCCACCGTATCAATTTTGTGCCATACTTCAACGGAACAATTTTATCAAATTCCCCCCCAGAGGGGACATTGGAATGTAGTTGTTATCGTAATTGCATTCCAATGTTCTTTGGGAATTAGTGCTTCCAGGGACCCGAGCTCGTACCAGTCGGTTTGTGTATGCCGGCTGGCGGATTTTAATACACAAATATGTTATTTGTTGTCTTGAAGACGCTAATGACCTGAGTTGTCGAGGCGTCTATAATCTACAATAAATAAATAAATTTATCAAATTGATAGGTTTGTAATTTGTGGTGAATTTTTAAAATTCAATACGAAAATCTAATTTTTGCTTCGTTTTATACACGCCCGAGATTCACGACGCCCGAAAGCGTCGCAACGCACAGTTTGAGAACCGCTACTGTACAGCTTCTACCTGTCTGCTATTTCCTATACCGTTCGCAGCCATTCCACCGTACAAATTTTTTCCACATGATAAGTTTGATTTGAATATCAATATTATGTAACATAATATTATGTAATGCGATTTCTATTTATAATCCGCTGAGATAATACGGTAATGATTTTAACTGAGGATTATTATCGCTTCCTAAAATACATGCTTAATGCTATATCCTTGCTATTACAAAAAATATATGCAGAGTGATAGGGATAAAAGATCAGGGCCCACAATTTTTGCATATTAAATATTTAG
Organism: Mongoloraphidia duomilia; assembly: GCA_039654895.1. NCBI lineage: Eukaryota > Metazoa > Arthropoda > Insecta > Raphidioptera > Raphidiidae > Mongoloraphidia > Mongoloraphidia duomilia. The sequence continues at coordinate 40,870,828 of CM077524.1, read as the reverse complement.
CAGGAAATAGTTTTATACTACATCCGGATGGTCATTTAATAATATCAAAATAGGTGATTGTATATTTAGTGGCGTAATAAGTTATATTACTGACGAGTAGTGACAGTATGTTAAAACGAGCGAATAAGCGAGTTTTAAGTCAGACGAATCATAATATTGTTACACAATTTTTGCATATTAAATATTTAGCAGTAAATAGTTTTATACATCCGGATGGTCATATAATAATATCGAAATATCAAAAGAGTTGAGTGTATATCTAGTGGCATAATGAGTTATATTACTGACGAGTAGTGACAGTATGTTAAAACGAGCGATTAAGCGAGTTTTAAGTCACACAAATCATGATATTGTTACGCACGAAATATGTCATTTTTTGCCATACCTACTATAAAATAGCTGCTTTTCACTTCATTTCAGTATTTTCAAAGAATTTTGACAGTTCATTTTGTGTCGCCGATTTCACTCTATAATAGGCCGAGAGTACTACTCTCGGCCTACTCGGCCTACTTTTGTGTCGCCAACTTCACTGAAGATGAACTGTCAAAATTCTTAATCATTTTGAATAATAATAAAACACAAGGTTTTTTAAATTTACAGTATAACTTTATTTTATGACAATTCACTGTGTTGACGAAACAATTGTCATAAATTAAAGTTATAGTGTAAATTTAAAAAACCTTGTGTTTTATTATTATTCAAAATGTTTAATATTAATTTACATCAAGTAAGCACCCATTCTATAATATATTTAAAAAATTCTTAATAGCGGGCGGATCAGGGCGAGTAAACATAAATCATCATGGAAATGGTTAGCTTTCCCACACTAGCGTGGGAAAGATACGTTTCGCAAACCGGCCTGTCAAAAGTCACTGTACATGCATGCATGTAAAGCAGCTATTTTATAGTAGGTATGGCAAAAACAATGTTTATTAGTTTAAAATTAATAACTATAGGTTTGAGGATGGGCTACATAGTTATGACACATTTCCCTAACTGCGTCGTAACATGAGTGATTTCCTTGCTGCGGAAGTAAATCAATTTCGGAGCTTAAATGGGATTAATTATTTTTTGGAATCGAATATATGTGTGTGTGTGTATAATGCATATCAGTGACGTACGCCGTACGTTGTTGAAAACTCGATTAAATACAAAACCTCTAAATATCCCTGTATTTGTATTATAACGCTTAATCACAGACTTTTTTTGTGCATACAAGTGTTTAACATATTGAAAACGATCTTTCTGAGATCGCAGTCATTTATTTTTAACCGATTTCAAAAAAAGGAAGTGGTTCTCAATTCGGTTGTATTTTTTTTTATCTTTGTTACCTCAGAACTCCGTCATTTATAAACCGATTTGGAAAATTCTTTTTTTATTTGAAAGGATATACTTTCAGATTGGTCCCACAGAAATCGGTTCAGTAGTTCGGCGTGTGATTCCTTAAGGTAAATGTTACTTTTTGACACATCATGACAGCGTATAAGAAAGTCGGTTTAATAAAAGCGAGTAATGGCGTGTGATTCCTTTAAAGTAAATATCACTTTTTGACACTAAAAACTAAAAAATAAAAAACTTTTTAACAAAAAAAAAACCTCCTTCAAAAAGCCCCTAAAAGAGGAAAATAATGAGATTTTTTCTGTATGTATAAGGTACACTGCAATATAGTGATAGTTCAATATGTTCTACAAACTTAATAGTTTACGACAATAGACTGTTCATACGTATTATAAAAATAATTGTAAATTATAATCACAATCTAATGTCATTATTAAATTAGGTTTTCCGAAACCCAGCTGTTAAAAAATATAGAATAAATCCGACTCTAATTAGAAAAGGCCGTGAAGATGACAACCATCTCTGCTTATCTTCTTTTTGAGTGACACCTATTTCGCAATACATTTTCTATAAGTCAGTGGTTTTAACCACGTTAACGGTTTTTATACAACACGACGATATTACTTATTTTGAATTTTGATAAGAACAAGTTAGTCGTAGGGCGCTAAGGAACAAGACATTAGCGCGCATGTTTGTGTCTCTAATATGAACTGTATACTTTATAGTTACTGTAAGACGTGTTGGGGTGTGCATTTTGTACAGAGGTGTTTCTGCATAGTACATATGTATGTATGTATGTATACTAAATATGTACTAACACATGCATACACTACTGTACAGAGTGTCCCGTTTTCGTAATTTTAATTGTTGTCTACTGGCTAAAGCCGGCTCCTCAGACAGACGGACACTTATAATATCATTTCTTTCCTTTAACGCAACTATGCCACGTAGGTACATAAAGCTAGCAGGGCCAAAACGTCGTATGACGACATTAATGGTATGATTATTATTATTATTATTGTAGATTATAGACGCGTCGACAACTCAGATTATTAGCGTCTTCAACACAACAATGAATAATCCATTTGTGTATTAGAATCTGCCAGCCGGCATACACAAACCGACTGGTACGAGCTCGGGCTCCTGGGAACGCCAGTCCCCAAAGAACATTGGCATGCAAATTATTGCGAGAACAACTACATTCCAATGTTCCCCCTGAGGGATTGATGGTATGAGAATTAAGGGCTATTTAAAGTAATTCAAAGTATTTGGACGTTAACATAACCAAATTAACATTACCTTAACAGTATTTTTCCATCATATATGAGCCGTTCCTCCCACCATGCGTAACTCGTACTTCCACCGTATGAAAGATATTCATAGATTTTGACGAAAAAGGCAAGAGCCCCAAATTTCTAGTTTGGGCATTAAATTAGGTTTTGAAGAATCCTTAAATCTCATACCATTATTTATCATGTTGTATAAATGTTTCAACTATGTGTGACCCGTGCTTCCCACCATACGTAACACGTACTTCCACCGTATGAAAGATAATCATAGATTTTTACGAAAAAGGTAACAGCCCTAAATTTCTATTAGGGACATTAAGTGAGCCCTTAAATAGCCCTTAATTCTCATTCCATCAAATTCGTCATCCGACAATTTGGCGCTGCTAACTTTTACTAAAGTTACAGATTTTACCTTTAAGGGTAAATATAAATTTAAAATAGGGGCATTCAATTAGCCTTCAAATAACCCTTAATTCTCATACCATCAATTCCGTCATACGACGTTGGGCCCTGCTAGTTTTATGTACGTAAATATGCGAATGAAACGAGATCCAATATTGCGGATGATAAACGCAAATTGTTGACTACGGAAAAAAGGAAATAGAATTAATGATTATCGTGTAGGCAGTGGCGGACTAGAGGGGGCGGCTCGCCCCGGACCTCTGATCCTGGGGGGCCTCCAAATCTCGAGAAGTCCTTCTTAATCAAATCCCAAACAAGGCAAAAATATCTTTAGTAAGTAAGAGGCACTTTGGACTTAGAGGCCCCGTACGTATATACAAGATATAAACTTAGGTACGTCGTTTATTATAAATATTTGATTTTTTTGTCAGCCATTACATCTATATTATTCATTTTTTATGAAATTTACACTATACAAATACATCAATTTCTAAGCTGACCGGGGGCTTCATTTAGTTCTGCCGCCCCGGGCCTCCGACGGGCTTAGTCCGCCACTGCGTGTAGGGTATCAAAATTTGATACCCTACACGCAGTTTTGGAAACCATTCGCCAATTCCAGATTTAATCTAGAATTGGCGAATGGTTTCCAAAACTAAAAAATTCAAAATAAAACTAAAGTTTAAAAAACGAAAACCCGTCTACAAAAAAGTAGAAAACAAGCTTCCAATATTAAAAGTACCTAGTCGGTAACTAAAACATCATAATAGCAAGATATAGTAAATATCACTTATGAAAAGCGCTCGTTACTATATTATAATATATAAGAAACACTCAATGACGTCACGTTTCAATGCAATATCAGAAAAATTTATTTATTTACAACACTCACCGTTGGGATTCGCGCTGGCTGAGTTATATATAACTAAGCCAGCGCGAAACTGCGAGTTTCGGATTTGAGTCTCAACGGTGACTGATATAAAGAAATATTTTTTTCTGATATTGCACTGTAACGTGACATCACTGGGTGTATCTTATAAAACTAACATCTTTATACCCGACTATTTTTTCATGTTGAAAGCTCGTGTTCTAATTTTTCATAGTCGAATTTTAGTTCTTTAAACTTTTATTTTTATTTAGCACACTGCCGTACACACATACCTCTGTAGTGTACTACATATCTATACATATTATGTATGTATGCATGTATGTACACATTATACAGAGAGAGGTTCGCGTAACCTATTTTGTTTGATCGTCGCGCGAGTGCGCGCACACTTTTTGATGTGCTGTTCTTTCCATGCGACGCGAACCCAACGTACACAGACACAGTCGAGCGCTCCGGAAGTGGGAGAAATGGGAAAAATCAATACGGGCCTGTCTCTCTCTCTCCTTCTCTGTCTTTCTCTCTCTTTAACATTCTCTACCTATACGTCTACATACATGCCATGTAGATTGGGATGTTTCCATTGAGTTCTGTTATAAAGAATATTGGTTGAAACAATAAATGATACCAGATTTTCCAGTTTTCGTAAATAAAGTTTGTGTCACAGCTTAAATTATAATAATCAATATATTAATATTTAAACTAGTAACAGGACCTCGATCTGGAAATTCAGGTGTTTGCGTGTGTTTTTCGTGTATTTTGTAGGATACTTAGACGGAAAAAACGTGGTTCCAGAATTTTTGTCTATCTGTACAAGCAGCATTCAAAAATGGTTGAAGACGCAAATGGCTTCAGCTGTCGAGCGTCTATAATATACAATCTTATCTCCTAGAACGGCTGAGTCGATTTTCATGAAACGGTACACTGTCAACTGGCATTCAAACTTGAAGTGTAGGGTAGTTTTTATCCGGCTACCATCGATATTAATGTAACTGAAACCACTGGTAAAGGCTAGTAATAATATAATAACAATAATGAAATAAATATGTGCCTTTTAAAATCTCGATAATATGTTACAACACTCGTACAATTAAAAGCAAAGTACAAATGGAGGAAATTAAGGTTAGGTAGATCTAACTTTGTGAGAGCTTCATGGGAATTTAATAAGTATGGCTATGGCTCATTTCGCACCAAACCAGTCCAGTCAAGTCTTGTGCAATCAAGTCACGTCAATATTTCCTTTCGCACTGAATACATCGCGTCATCCGTCCCACAAATTCCGATCGAAGTTCGCGACAGTTTTGTGAAGAATTTTGTGTCAAGATGGACGTACTTCTCCAAGGCATAATTTTACGTCGGCTACACAGAAGAAGAAGGATGAAGTAACGACGAAATCTGTTTTGGGTTCATCCTATACATACCAGGAAACCAGTGTTCGGTTCTTTAACACTTATTTCTCTGGCTATACCTACCTCTCCCGACGGCAGCAATGAAATTCCGATCTCTGTGCTTCGCGTGCTTAGGATCGTATATTGCCTCTATTGCTTGCACTAATAAAATTAAGGTCTCTACATCCATTCTGAGTGTCAAGGGCTGACTGGCATTAAAAATTCAACCGGCTGAGTCGCAATCAGTCTTGATAAGTCTTGACGTGATCGGACTGGACGTGACGCGCTTAGTATGAAACCAGATTTACACATTGCCTTTATTTCAACGATAAGTTAATATGTTCAATCCAGTAGCGTCCGACTTGACTGGATGCGACTGGACTGGACTGGTTTGGTGCGAAATGAGCCTAAGGCTTAATGCATAAGAAACCATCTCGATATTTATCTGGGATTATTAGGGAAACCATGGAAAGTCTCAACAAGATTGCCTGTACTGGTACAGGATTACCATTTTTCTACAAGTGGAAATATAGGCAAAAATGTCTTCTTATACATAAGTAAATGACTTATGAGCAATGATATAATAATTTATTTGATTTATTCTTGTGATCTGCATAATATACCTAAGTAAAAAATCTCGACTTTGTTCTTAAAAGAAATTCAAATGATTGACTCATATATGCTTTCTTAACGAGACGAGATGGTCATCATAGTGAAACGATACCGAGATAGAAACAAGACGAACTTAATGAGACGATACCGAAGTCGAGACGTTGCTGTCCTTTAAAAAATCTCGTTTGGTGTCGTCCTGAATCTAATATCCTAAAACACCAGAAGCAAAAGATGACAGTGAACTAAGTAAACTTCTTCTTTAAGGCTGAATTAAAAAATAAAAAAAAAACGGGATTCACACTTGGATGATATTTACTACCGATCAAATCAAATATGAATAGTCACTTGTAAATTCGGACTTTACAAGTCAACTCATTGGTTAAAGTTCTGGCACTGAAAGCTTCGTTATATTGCTGTTCAGTGTGTGTATTCATATATTTATCTCTTTTCGTCCATATATATTTTATATGTCCTCATCTCTTTTTACTACAAACGCACAAACACAATTGCACCTTCTACTATTTCTTTCTAACACCCCACAATCCCCGTATTTCTATCTCTGTATTACATCATAAATTCATCTCTTTTTTACTTTCGCAGTAGGTATAGTGTTTCATCTCACTTTAATACGCACAGAACATACATGTCTATATTCATCTCTGTTTGTCGCACGTACAGTGCATATATCAATTTATTTTCATCTCTTTTTATTACACACAGACATGAATACATGTATGAGCCATATAAAGCGCACTGCATATAGCTAGCTTACTATTAGAAAATTGAGCAGTGCTAACATGGCTTAACAAATTACACAGATTTTTTCGAGAATGTAACAATTTATGATAATTTTAATTCGCCATAATTAGTATTAGAGTTACGAACAGGTGCATTATTTTGTTTGTTTATAACATAACACTTGTCTTTAATGATTATTTATTTTATGGACAGGTAAATATGGCCACTTTTTTACAATATAAGTTGATTTTTGCTATTTTGTTTAAATCAGTGGATAATTTATACATATAATAATATCGTAGACGCTCTTTTTGGATGTTTGTCGTTCTGTGTGACCACGCTAATCTCCGCAATGGTTGAAGCAATTTGGATGTGGTTTTCAGTGATGTATTGAGAATAACATTTAGTATTTGTTTCATTTAAATCGGCTGAAAAATAAAAAAGATAATACGTCAATTTTATAGTGCGTCTCGCGCGCGTTGTGACACCGTTAATGCAAATGTCAAAACGTAGGACGTTAGGTTTACTGTTTATTTATGTGATACCGTTAATGCAAACTATTTCCAAGTGATTTTAAGCCCGACTTAGCTTCGCAGGGGGTCTTTCGGGAGGATAATAAATCACTTCGCAGAGGGAGAATTTCTCGCGGGGGATAATAAATTAACAAAATACTAAATATACATGAGCGGAGTTAAAACTAAATTATATCTATTATTAATATTTTTAAATTCTGAAGTCTCAGATATCTACTTAGAAAAAATAATGTCTGAATTTAAACTGTCATCAATATACGTCTTTTTATAAGTTAGAAGTCTTTTGACGTCAAAAATCTATAACTATAGTCGACATCACTACATGAAGCGGCAGATCAAAATGTTATCACATAAGAAATAGTTTATCGATTCTGTATTGAGCACACAAATTATAATATTTCTTCCTAAATGTACATATGATGTCTTATTTGTCACATAAAGAAGTGATCAATGAATTATGATAAAATATCCAATAAAGGTACCGTCTTTGTTATGTGATTAATGTGACGAATTTCATAATTATTTACATTTCAAGCTACATATCCAAGTAAAAACGATTTCAAAAAACATGAAAAATTTCCTATTGTGCTAATTAATGAAAGACACGGTAAAGCCGTCACGACTAGTTAGAAATTTGATTTTTTTAAAGTATTTTTGCATTAATTCAGTCCCGTTTTGTTAGTGACCTTTTCACGAAGAATTACACAATTGACGAAACTTGTCTAACATGGCAATACTGAATGTAATTAATAAATTCCAAGTTTCATTTTTAAAAGAAAAAATTAACATTTTAATAAATGTATGTACACTGATAAAAATGATTTGTAAAATTACACACTAGGTCATTGGTTATTTTAATGCCACGTACATTCAAGTTATATTACATTTTGTACGTAACATTACATTTAACATGTAATTTCACATTTTTACTGTAAATCGTTTACAATGTAAAATTACGTTAAAAATGTAATATTCCATTAGTGAGGTAAAATTACAATGTAAAATAACCTCATATTTATGGGATTCAAGATAGGTACGTTTACATTAGCTAAATGCGTAGTTTCGCAATTAAACTGCAACATTACATTGTATAATTCATTTAATAACAATGCGAATTTTATTCTGTATATATACATATTGCATTATAATCTATATGTAGTATTACATTCTTAGAGTTTCCTTTGGTTCCTGAATCTGAGTGGATTTTGAGCCTCTGAACAATCTCGAATTACAGCAACTTCCTTTGGGAAAATAAGGTGGATATCAAAAATTACTCCAAACCAGATCGTGAAGGTGTCAATGAACGAATGAATTTCTTGTCGCTCAAGAAAAACTTAAAAACATTTTTCGCCTTCAGGAGCTGAAAATAAATCAATTGTGATTGTAAACTCTGAAGTATTTACTAAAATGAAGTAAATGATTGATTCAACAGAAACATGTTTACTTACAAGTTTTAAACATAAGTAGTTTTAACGTCACATATTATGGTCCATTTATAGAAATAAAATCGAGAACATCTGAATTTGCATCAATATACTAAAAAATAAAAATTAAAAAAAAGTAAATCATTACATAATATATATTTTCTACAGTACACTATTGTCAAAATGGACGTCTTCTCAAAATATGTTTTCTCAATATACTTACATTATTAAATAGTTAACACATTCTGCAGGTATAAGTCGTGGATTTGAGCTTTGGCATTTCACATTATTTCCGTTTTTAATGTGATTGTATACATGACTCAAGTTTTTTTCTATCTTGAATTCCATAGCCGCACTTTTCAAATAAACTGGAACAGTAAAAAACTTTATCAGTATATAATTGACTCTTTGCTGACGAGCAGTGATTTCCTAAGTCCATATCACTTCTGACAAATCAAATAAGATACGTCTTCAATTTTAGCCCACAATAAACTTGTCGCTGAATTCACACACGAAATACTACACGGTTAGGCGAATGTACACGATGATAATATCGGTATGTGTCATATGTCTGTTACAATAGCACTAAATGTTGATTTACTTAGACCTACAGACTAGACACGGCAATCATGTCTATTTCGTATTTAACGTTACCGTCATAGGATGAATTGTTTCCATTAGACTACTGTGAACAGCACTTGGCCAGCTCAAGTTGAACAAGATTCAGCATCACTACCGCCATCGCAGGAATACCATTTGCGTCACTGATTCATGCACAGCGTTGGCTTAATTGGCATGTGATCCAACATGACGATGTGATTGGATCGAGTCAAACATGTTCACAGTAACTTCGACAGTCTTTTCGGCTATTCACTTACACTGCCGTGATATGATGTCTTATTCGTCACATAAAGAAGTGATCAATGAATTATGATAAAATATCCAATAAAGGTACCGTCTTTGTTATGTGATTAATGTGACGAATTTCATAATTATTTACATTTCAAGCTACATATCCAAGTAAAAACGATTTCAAAAAACATGAAAAATTTCCTATTGTGCTAATTAATGAAAGACACGGTAAAGCCGTCACGACTAGTTAGAAATTTGATTTTTTTAAAGTATTTTTGCATTAATTCAGTCCCGTTTTGTTAGTGACCTTTTCACGAAGAATTACACAATTGACGAAACTTGTCTAACATGGCAATACTGAATGTAATTAATAAATTCCAAGTTTCATTTTTAAAAGAAAAAATTAACATTTTAATAAATGTATGTAGGTTAGTTTTTTAATATGTTAATAATGTTATATTATATAAAAGACAATCTTTTTACTTCCCACCTCTACTATGGTAGGGAAGTAATGGATTCAGTCCGAAAAAAATATTTCGAGATTTTAACAGATTTTCACGTTTTGAGACCCTAGCAATCGTTTAAGATCATTTTCTGACTGATGTCTGTATGTGTGTGTGTGTGTATGTGTATGTGGTCAATTTTTCGCCTTCGATATCTTAAGAACGGAACAACATACGGGCATGCCGATTGTTCTATTGTGTTTATCAGCCTTTAACTTAGATCTGATTAGATTTTGAGTCAAATCGGTTCAGTGGATCCTGAGATATTCAAAAAAACGTCCTCAATGTCACGTATTAACATAGGTAAAAAAAAATATAAATGAATTCTAGATGTTATAATATGAAAAAAATGTAAATATTTTTTTTCTCTAAAATGTATAGTTTTCGAGAAAAAAAATATTTTACTAAAAAAAATAAAAATTGTACGTAAATCAAGGTAACCATGATTTTTGCTATATTAAGCTAGCCATCAATAGATCACCAAACAAAAAAGAGGGCCATGCTTTTTTCAAAGAATAAAAATTAAATTGTGTTTTAAAGACCACCAACAGCTAAGGTTGTTTGGGCCTAGTCAAAGAATAAAAAAAAGAGTGTTTATTTTTTGCAAATATTTACTAGGTGGGAAGTATAGGACTGGTCATCAGTCGAATTTTTATATCTGTATTCACAGTGAGTTCTTTCTCACTATGCACCAGCTATATTTACAACGTTTCTTCCATCGCGACGCTGCTTTTCTTTCCGTCTCTCTCGGCGTCACTCTTTCAGCGCGTCGTACCATTCGCCGTCTCTGTGTGAGTATACCTCAATACCACTTGTCAGGCACTACCCAGCATCCTCTAACGCCGCTCTACTATATGCCATACCGTCCGTGGCGTCTACTCTACTGCTACTCCACTGTACTTGAGCTATAGAGCTCCACTGCACTAGTATCCACTGTACCGTACCACATATTGCCGTTGTCAGACGCCTCCTATACTCGTACATTGTTGTATCACCCATACATCATAACGTATCACATGCCGCACTCTGCTCTGTTTTACTCTTATTGATAAACTAAATAGTTAATTAATTGCTTCGACGGAAATTAATATTGTGATTCGTGTTCAATTATTATCAGTAGTGCTGCTTTAATTCAACAAACTTTTTATACGTTGACTGTAATTATTTCTCGGTTTTCTTTCACTATTGTGGTGCGATATTAAAAGACGGTTTGTTGGTTAAAATTGATCGTGGTTCGTTCTTTTGGACAATTTTGTTTAGAAGAACAATTTTTTATCGGTAAGTTATTTTACATAATAATATTTACTGTATTAAATATAAATGTTATTACGTTTTGCTATAGCTGTAGTAAATAATAATTAATGGTATTGTTTTTAACAAAAAAGTGTTTTTTAACAGTATAATCGATTAAATAAATCGTTTAAATTGATTTTGATATTATAAGACATTTATTTTTAGGTTCGAATTTTATTTGAACTGGTCATTTAAATGTTTAACTGACTAGTTTTTTATTCGTATTTTCGCATTTATGTTTATCTAGATTAAATTCTGATTAAAAATATTTATATCTATTATTTTAACAAGAAAATTACAATCGTAATTTTTGTTATAGAAGTAATGGATACGAAAAATCAAAAGACTATAGGTTAGATGAGAAATGAAAATACCTATATGCCAATCTTAAGTAGAAAAAGCCGTCTCTCATATCTACTGATTACGGTTATTGCATACAGATCGATATTTATTACATTAAATAAATAATATTTTTTACATTTTTAAAACTGACTTTGATACCCATACTTATACCTACATAAACCTGCATGATGTCACTTATAAGTTATAGCGTGGTTTCTCTTATTTACATTAATAAATAATATAAATTATAAAGACGTTACGACAGAAGAAGAATAGTATATTAAATTACAAGGGACGAAACACAACGTTTGCAACTAGTGTGAAGTTTGCTGCCCGAGAAACGAGGGTAGCAATTCACACGAGTTGCAATCGCTGTGTTTCGTTCCGAGTAAATATGTATTATTTTTCACAACAACTCTATTGCGACAATTCGATTTGAGGTACCTGCAATTTGGGCTCGCAAAAAGCCGCAAAAAAATTAGATCTGTCAAATCCATGTGAAATTTATGTGGGATTATGTCTGTCATTTTGACGTTTTCGAGTATTGTATGCAAATTAAATTTGGCACGTCTCAATCACTCTGTCTCTCTCTCTCTCTCTCTCTCTTAACAACATTAAAAAACAGAGAAAACCGACAACTGAAAATTTTCATCCCTATAGGGTTGAAACTCTCAGTTTCGCTAACCGTGTGGGCATCATCAGGAGGTGATTAAAATCAAAGACTAATAAAGGCCTGCCTTATTTATACCTAAATTTATTGTCGCGGTTTAAATGAACCCCAGCAGAAGAAAACAAAGTGGACTAGATAGGATTGCTCATGATATTTCTGTTTTTATAATTTTCCAGACTCTTAAAGGCATCTAGTTGTCTATTATTCATTATTTATGTTAGAAATCGTGTCCATCGTGATTATAATAAAATTAAGCAAAATCGCAGGATAGTGGACAAAATAATTTGATTTATTAAATTAAATGTACGACGTTTCGTCTATAGATTTAGACTTTTTCAAGTACATACATAAAAATAAAAGTCTAAATCTATAGACGAAACGTCGTACATTTAATTTAATAAATCAAATTATTTTGTCCACTATCCTGCGATTTTGCTTAATTTTATTATTATTCATTATATTCCTGATTAACCGGTTACTTATATCTATTATCTACTATATGGTCATTTTCCAACACTCGTTGGGCAAAACTAGATTTTTTAAACCTATCATATTTGAGATGAGTCTTAGAGCGGTTCGTCTCGTTACCTAATAGGTATACCTATACTTATGTTGGAAAGATTGGCCATTTCATAAAATGTCTGACCACTTCATGAAATGCTGACAGAATGCGTACTTAAAATATATTTTAACAAAAGGCCAATTTTCTAGAGACAGTGAAATGTATTTTTTGACATTTATAAATTGTACAGTGGGGCCACTTAATATAGCAGATAATTATTGATCCGTCTACGAATGCCAACGATTTGATGAACTACTCTTTCTTCTGGGTTGTTATTTTTTACTCTACTTATAAAATTAGTTTTTGTCAATAATTATAACAGGTGAATTTTCGAGGTACTTTTTTGTTGAAAACTGAGATTATTCTGTATTTCATCTTTGACAACGCTATAGACGGATCTTATGTTGGGCTTCTGGTACGACTTTCACTTCTAAATTCACTTTCAAAGTAGATTTAAGCATTGACTTTCAACTCTAAATCTAATTTCGAAGTGAATTTAGCATTTCAGATACCGATCACTGTTCTTTGAGCAAGATGTTCAACTTCGAAGAGTTATGCATTTCATGCAATGCCTAGAAATGTTGACTTTTTGGTGAAATATATTTAAGTTACCAAAACTATTTGACCTCTATTGTCGAACATCTATAATTTACAAGCTCTATTTAAGTTACACAATCTATCTAACTCTACAGTCTAAACATTCCGTGACATGAGCAGTTACATCAGATGACTGCAATTAGAATTGAATTGAATTGTTGATTATAGACGCTCGACAACAGAGGTCATTAGCGTCTGTTAACATACTAGAATTCTTTTAATTTCTATATTTAAAATTTCAGAAAATAAGGCCCATTGGATCGAATAATACAAAACATATTTTTATTTCGTATTTTAGTGCAGAGATACGCAATCTGGAGGATGCGCCTCAGTATTTAGAAATCGAATAAATTTTAGTTGTTTTAATATTTAATTTTTCCTGCAAACGTTGCAAATTTCTCTTCAAGAGTTTTGGAAAAGACGCGATTATTAATATAACTCTAAGGGAGCGTGCAAGTGAAAAAGTTTGCGCTTCACTGCTCTAGTGCCACAAAAAATGTTTTTAAATGACGTTAAGATTTCCTTGTTGGTGTAAGCTAAAACCGATCCTGTTAAAAACAAGAATATTAAAACGAGAAGTAAAGTTTTCTCTTCAAATCAAGTTTTCATAAAACCATGCATACAGATATTCAATTATAACTCATTCTGAACTTCATCTAACTGGATTAGTCTCGTTTGATGTTCAAGAATTAATTAACATTAATTGTGAGTTTTCATTTAAATATAGTTAATGATTTAAACATATTATGTAAATATGTTGCTGCATTCGTCAATTCAAAACTTTATATTATATCATTCGCCATAGAGATTTTGGTGTATATACAGGGTGTTTCATAATATATGCGCAGGACTTCAGGATGTGATAGCTCGTCCAAAAATATGAAAAAAAGTTTCTATTAACTTACCCTCTAAAATGCACCATTTTAGAGATACAGGGTGTTGAAATTGAAAAAAAATTTCGTTTTTTGCGAATATCTTCGGAACCGTTTATCGTACAGAAAACAGCTTTTGTAAGCATTTTCTACTCATAATAAGCTAAGTTTATGATTTGTTAGTGTTTTTTTTTTAATTTTGCAATTATGAAGTTAACGTTTGGTTTTGTTACTTGTTCTAACGTTTAAATAAATTTTGTTTAATTAGTAAGAAAAAAATTTTATTTAAAAAAATTGACCATGTTTTTCAACATAAAAGTTGATTTTTCTCGAAAACGATCGACTTTAGAGCTTATGACCAAGAGTACCTTTTTTGTGTAGAAAACATTGGCGGTTCAAATGGGCGTCTCAAAACCGTACTTTTTCCAGTAGCGTAGAATAGAATAGAATAGAATAGAAATAATCTTTATTGAAAACCTATAAAAAGGTGTAATAGCGTCATACAGAATAAAGATATACAATTAATAAATTAAAAGTATTAAATAAAATAGTTGGACAGATTTGTCTTAGAATTGCACGCGGCAATCATACGGACAACTATCTATCAGCAAATTCTTTACTCTATTTCTGAAAATTGCAAAACTCTGAATTGATTTTATATCTGATGGTAACATGTTATAATAATGTATTCCTTTACAAAGCGGACTATTACTATATTTAGTGGTTCTATATTTTTCTATGTGTATACGATTATTGTTACGGGTACTATAATTATGTACATCAGAATTCAAATTAAAATTATTGATATTATGTTTTATATATAAAATAAGTTCAAAAATGTAGATGCCATAGAAAGTGAGTATTCTTTTGCTGATAAATAGTTGTCTACACGATTGTCGCGAACGTAGCTTAAAGATCAATCTAATTATTCTTTTTTGACAAATAAATATCCTATTGCATTCAGGAGAATGACCCCAGGAAATAATGCAGTAACTCATCGAGCTGTAAGCAAATGCATAATAAACAGATATTAGCACGTCGGTACTGAAGGTGTTTTTCAGAGATCTGATATAATACGGAATTTTATTTAGCTTTGCGCATACGCTGTCAACTTGTACATCCCATTTTAAAGCAGAATCGATATAAATACCTAGAAATTTGGCCTTACTTAACTTGTTTATTTCATAGTCATTATAAGTGATTTTATTATGTATATAGCTAATGTTTGGTCTGTCAAATATTATAAAATTGGTCTTTGAGAGGTTTACAATTAAGTGATTCATTTTACACCATGTAGCGAAATCATTTATGACTATATTAATTTTTTCAACAAGATCGGTAGCATCGTCTGAATGTAAGATGACCGATGTGTCATCGGCATACATGATGAGCTTTCCAGTGGAAATGTGTTGAGGTAAGTCGTTCACATATAATAGAAAAAGGATTGGGGAGTTGGGGAGAAAAACACCCACTACCCATTCAAAACCTTCATCAATTATGACTTAAAAAAAAAATTCCGCACAAAACATAGCTTATTATGAGTAGAAAATGCTTACAAAAGCTGTTTTCTGTACGGTAAACGGTTCCGGAGATATTCGCAAAAAACGAATTTTTTTTCAATTTCAACACCCTGTATCTCTAAAATGGTGCATTTTAGAGGGTAAGTTAATAGAAACTTTTTTTCATATTTTTGGACGAGCTATCACATCCTGAAGTCCTGCGCATATATTATAAAACACCCTGTATAATATATTATGTATAGTAAGTACGTATATTTTGATATAATTAGCATTTAAAAAAAAGTTGGTCGTTTTGAAAAACGTTTCATTTTTTTGTTATTGGAATATTAACAACTGTTTCTTTTCTTTCTTATTTCAAAATATATTTTTGAAAATAAAAATGCGAATCTTTTTTAAGATCCGAAAATATTTTCCTGTGACAATACTTATAAAAGTTATTTGTAACTCGTCTTCGCACAAAGGACGGCGTGATCCAGTGGTTAGCGTCGCGACTTCTGGATCGGACTGTCGTGGGTTCGAATCCCGCCTCCGCTCATGGATGTTTTGTGATGTCATTTAGTTTTAAGTTAATTGTTACATCGCTAATGACCTAAGTTGTCGACGCGTCTATAATTTACAATAAATAAACCGTCTTCGCACGCGTACAGGTCGGTTTTCACAAAAACCTTATTTTAACTCGATATCGTAGCAGAATAAAAAATTCGACTGATGACCAGTCCTATACTTCCCACCTAGTAAATATTTGCAAAAAATAAACACTCTTTTTTCTTTTTTTTTATTCTTTGACTAGGCCCAAATAACCTTAGCTGTTGGTGATCTTTAAAACACTATTTAATTTTTATTATTTGAAAAAAGCATGGCCCTCTTTTTTGTTTGGTGATCTACTGATAGCTAACTTAATAGGTGCGTTTGGTATCAAGGTGTAGTCTAGTGTAGTGTAGATAATTTTTCACTGAAAAGTGTAAAAAGTTCACCAAAAGTGTAAACTAAATGTACACTTGTAACAAACGGGCTAGTGTACATTCTGAGTAGATTGTACATGCGCATTACAAAATAAATTAATGACAGATTGGCTGAGTTCATTATTTCTAGTTTTTACAGTTTTTTTTGGTCGTAAAAATGTTAAACTCACTGCCATATTTATCTTGTACCATTACATTTTGAAGCTCATTCATTTTTAAGAGACAAAAAATGTAAAAAATTGAGTACGAAAAAAGTATCAAATCTGTCAAAGCGATTGTCAATTCAGACAATATCACGTGACCTACACTACACTACGTGCACCTGCTCAAAAGTCAGGACTAATAGTTGTTACACTTTTAGTCCCACACTGAAATAACAAACAGATCAGTTATTTTACACTTTTGTATAACAAACGTAATAGTGTTAAAAGTGCTTACACTTTTTACACTACACCTTGATACCAAACGCACCTATTATAGCAAAAATCATGGTTACCTTGATTTACGTACAATTTTTATTTTTTTTAGTAAAATATTTTTTTTCTCGAAAACTATACATTTTAGAAAAAAAAAAAATATTTACATTTTTTTCATATTATAACATCTAGAATTCATTTATATTTTTTTTTACTTTTGTTAATACGTGACATTGAGGACGTTTTTTTGAATATCTCAGGATCCACTGAACCGATTTGACTCAAAATCTAATCAGATCTAAGTTAAAGGCTGATAAACACAATAGAACAATCGGCATGCCCGTATATTGTTCCGTTCTTAAGATATCGAAGGCGAAAAATTGACCACACACATACACACACATACAGACATCAGTCAGAAAATGATCTTAAACGATTGCTAGGGTCTCAAAACGTGAAAATCTGTTAAAATCTCGAAATATTTTTTTCGGACTAAATCCATTACTTCCCTACCATAGTAGAGGTGGGAAGTAAAAATACCATATAATTTAAGTTTGAGTGGTACTAGTTGATAGCGTGCAAAGTTTCATCAAAATTGAACCAGCCGTTCTCGAATAATAGTGATACAAACCAGATAAATAATAATAATAATAATAATAATAATATTTTTTATTGGTTAACACCAAAAGGCAAAGTTCAGCTTATAAAGCTGTTTTACAACTTAACCTAAATGAAACCTAAATGAAATGAAATGTCTATGAAAAAAATTAAAAAGGCTTCCAGTTGAAGCGAAAGGGTTAATATCAAGATGAAACAAAACATTGCAACGAAAATGTAAAAAGCAAATCGGGATTCCGCACGCGATCTCTAATATTGATCGGAGTACGCTATAGCTAAACTAAAGTGATCATACAGTAAAATGATGTATGGAAGATTGGTTGTTCTTGATTATTTTGCTGCCAAATCAAAATCTACCCGGACAAATCCGGTCCGAAAAACTATAGTATTTAAAATATACTACTCGTGTCGAACATATGATATTCTATTTGTGACTACATATACACAAATGTACAGAACCCTGGGCAACGTCCGATAGCGTCGCAGTCAATAGATACATGGGAACAAAAGGTTAAATTATACGAACCAATTTACGAATGCATTCCTCCAATTACGCTGCAAAACAATAGCGTTTAACTCATTCCGATACGATCGCTTTATGTTCCTTGCTCCAGTGCTATAATAAATGTGTACACTGTTGTATCTACATACCTTACCTACACTGTCTATCTATATATGAATACAGTTTAGGTCAGGTTCGTTTTCTATTCAAAATGTCACATTTCTGTATCTCAATCTGGTATTTGGCACAACACATTGTCAGAAAATCAAAACTGGCAATGGCCTTAGATTGTGAATTTATACATTCCATCATAAGAGAAGGTAGAAACAACTAGATATTTAGAAAGCATACACATTTGACTCAAATAACTAATATGTTCGGGTTTTTTTTTTGTAATTTTCCCAAATTGTACAATACTGCTTTATTTTTACTTTTTTATTTCTTTTACTGTTAGACAGCAGGTCACGTGGAACGCTTTTTTTAATTTAATATGTTGTCTTTTCATGTACAAAATTGTATTTTAAGTTAATAAAATTTTATCTTATCTTATTTTGACTCAAATATTAATGCTTTCCGAGCTTCTAGGCCATATGGTATAGTGGTATTTCTGCCTGATGTTTCATCTACAACTGCGGTAGACATTTTCAAAGACGATGTGGCAGCGGCCACAGGCAATTGTGTCGATGACTGATGTCCTTCCTTCTTTTATGCTCAGTGTGTGTGTGTTCTCTGCTCGGTCGTGTTATGTCTTTCTGTTCAGTGGTTTTATTCCACGCGGCCACTGCAGCAAGGTCTATTCCATAACGCTCAAGAAAAAAATATATTTTAAGCAAAGCTAGAGTTTAAGTAAATGAAAAATTGATTGTTGGGCGCTTCCTTATTATATATCCAATTTTACACTGAAAAATTTTTTTTTAATAACTTTTATGATAAAAGTTACTCGTAAAGCACATATATATTTTTCAATTAAAATCGATTAATGCTGAAAAAAATTTTGTTTGCCATCGTTACGTTTAACAAACCACCCTTAAAATTATTATTTCAAGGACATATTGACCTTATCAAGTACAAACAAAAACCCAACGTCAAAAATTTTATTTTTTATCCTTTTAAACTAGTTTGTCAGCTTAATATTTGCCCTATGTGGCAAACTCCGTTGGTTAAAAATTGATTAGCAGGTTATAATATTATGTATAGTTTTATTAAGAATCGATAATATTTTGGAATACGTAATATAACCTAATCCAGACCTGTATTTTATATTCATATGAATAGTACATAGTACTATAGTGTACTATACTTGTACTATAGTATTCTAACTAACCTCGGCTAGTTTATACACCCCGAATGTAATACATTTGCTTTGTATTATTATACATATATCTAACTTTAACTTGTTCACCCAACTTACACATACATACATAAAACTTTATATATATTATACATTTAGATACATACATACGTACGTTGTGATTGACTCAATAAATTAGTTTCATGCGACGCTCGCTCTTCTTCCTGCCTCACTCTCGCAACATTATCTGTCTCACTTTATCTAAAGGAAATCGTGTGTACCGAACTAAGATATGATATAAAGCCTATAATGTCATATTATATAATACATTAACGTAAATATGTATGTACAAGGTATAAAATCGATTTTGATATACAGCATGAACAACCAAAAATATTATCTGATTAACGGCAATAACAGACGGGATTTTTTTTTCCAACTTGGGCGCTGACTCGACCCGTCTACATTAGAGATACAGTCGCAGCCGTCGTGGCGACAACTCTGCATTGTCTCACGAGGACGCGATGGAACGAAATTGTCGCCACGACGATTAAGGGTAAGTTCGGTTTTGCGCTCAAATCAATCCGAGTACTCTAATGCGTTCGATTTTAACATGTATATGCTCTGAAAGATCTCTATCCTGCGTCCGGATTTAAAATCTGGAGGAGATCAAGCACTTTCTGTGCGCTTCAAGGAAAGCGAGCGAGCAAACAGATTTAACCATCTTCAGAGCATTCATTTAAAAAATAAGCGGAAACACGTGTTTTATGTTACATTACCGACATCTAAATTATGACCATACTGTAGGTGTTAGGGAATTAATCACAATTAACTTAATCGTCGATTAAGCGAGCCGTAAGTATTTTGTAGAAAACCGCCAATAGCATTATAATAGCAGTTCTAAATTACACAGTAAAACAGTGTACAAACCCTATAAATTATAATGGTTTATTACATAAGGAAATGAGAGTGTAATGTTACATAATTGTAATGCGTCATTATTTCTGTAGCTTGTAAACCATCAGAACAGTTGACACAAGCTATTATTGTATTATGTATAATATATATTATATAATAGTATAAACGCTTATAATAATAATAAATGTTATGATCGGCCAACTCGTAGAGTTGTATTATAATGTACGTTCCCCAAATCTGAATCGAAATCGGTTCTGAACTTTTTATCCGATTCATACAGTTCCTGATTTAAATTTAACATTATATCTATTAAAAAATTTAAAAAATAAGGTAAACCAACGTGTATTAAAAATCGCATATTTTTCCTTATTCAATTCAAAAATGACATATGGAATAGAAGTATGGGGCAATTCTTGTGCAGCTCATAGAGTCTTTTTAGCTCAAAAAAAGTCATAAGATTACTTTCTGATGCTCAGTTTAATGAACCGTGTAGACCTCTTTTCAAACGGCTTATGATCATTACCTTCTATGATCAGTATATTTACCACTGTTTAGTACACATTAAAAAAAATATTAACAAATTTCCAGAACAATCAACAATTCATTCTCATGATACTCGGAAAAAATCCAATCTGTGTTTGCCCCTAAATAAATTTACGCATACGAGGTACGGCCCCAATTATCTGGGTTTGCAATTTTATAATAAACTGTTGCCGGAGACAAAAGCGTTACCTATTCATAAATTTAAAAGACATATAAAAGCGTATCTTGCTATAAATTGTTTTTATGAATACCAACATTTTTTAAATATTGGTGATTACATCTAATTATTGTAGACTTTTTTATTATGTATTTGACTTGTATTTGACCGGTACACGGTGTAGCCTATACAAATAAATTTATTATTATTATATTATTATTATTATGTGTAACGTTAGTTAGTTTTGTATTATTAACTAGGGTTTCACCCAAATCGATCCGAGCTAAGCCAAGTTGAAGTTTTTGAAAATAAAAAATGGAGAGTATCGTCTTGGTTTCAATATTATCTGATTAATGATCATCTCGTCTCATGTCGGTTTCTAGTTGATTTTTTAACCGACTTCAAAAAAAGGAGGTGGTTCTCAATTCGGTTGTATTTTTTTTTATGTTTGTTACCTCAGAACTCCGTCATTTATAAACCGATTTGGAAAAATTTGTTTTTATTTGAAAGGATATACTTTCGGATTGGTGCCATAGAAATTTCATCAAAATCGGTTCGGTAGTTCAGCTGATTTTAATAAAAGTTAGTAACGGCGTGTGATTCCATAAGGTAAATGTCACTTGTTGACACATCAGACAGCGTAAGAAAGTCGGTTTAATAAAAGTGAATAACGGCGCGTGTGATTCCTTTAAGGTAAATGCCACTTTTTGACACTAAAAAGTAAAAAAAAAAAACTTTTTAACAAAAAAAAACCTCCATCAAAAAGCCACTAAAAAGAGGAAAATAATGAAATGTTGAGGTCTGCGCCAATTTAATAAAATATGAAGTTGGTCAAAAAGATTAATCACTATACTATACTTTTTAATCGACTTCATATTTTATTAAATTGGCGCAGACCTCGAAATTTCATTGTGTTCCTCTTTTTAGTGACTTTTTGAAGGAGGGTTTTTTTTGTTAAAAAGTTTTTTTTAGCACTAATACTGATCGCTCATTTTTGTAATTTAATAGTTCTCACAGGAGTGCAGCATAGATAAGACATAATGTGAAATAACCCATAGTGGATTCTGAGACATAGAAATCTAAGTAAAAATATTATAGTTTAAAGCCTGTTACAGTGGCCGCGCTAGGATTTTTTGTTAGGGTGGGCCAGACTTGGGCTTTGTGTTCTGAAGGTGGGCCAATAACATTTGTTCCCAAAATTTCAATGCTCGTTAAAATTTTAACCCAGATTACTTGCTATAGAATTTACAACAAAAATTGTTGAAATTTCGAGGATTAAAAACGTATTTAAAAGATAAACTAGAGATTGGGGATTATTCCAGGGTGGGCCAAGACAGTTTAAGGTGCGCCTTGACCCACCCGGCCTACCCTCTAAAGCCGCCACTGGCCTGTTACTTAATCAATTTGTGCCTTACATTTATTTTTTATTTTGTTTATTGTGGATTATAGACGCGTCGTCAACTTAGGTCATTAGCGTCTTAAATACAACAAATATCATATATCACTTAAAACTAAATGACATCACAAAACATCCATGAGCAGAGGTGGGATTCGAACCCACGACAGTCTGATTCAGAGGCGGCGACGCTACCAACTGAGCCATACTGTCCTCAGCCTTACATTTCATATCCTTAATAATATACATATACCTGAAAATGTAAGGTGATTATTCTTTAAGAATTTTGCAGCCATTACCATGCTATAAGAGGATTTACTGTACGTGAAACGGTTGTTGAATCGTTCTGCTGCACTGGGGAACAAAGCTTTAATGAGTCGCGGCTGTTATAGCACAAACTCCTTCTGGTTCTCGTTATAAGATTGTATATCACAGAGCTTATAGCTCACATAAATATCTCAATCATTGGCACCACTAAATATCATTAAAATTATTACTGCGACATGAACGCCTTAGTCGTTTGAGTAAAGTTTATGTTGTGACCCTGCAGCCGCCTTTTGCCTTGCGTTGGCTCTCCTCATCCCTCTTTGGCTTACGTCTCAAGACTTCTCTCGCAAACTTTACTCAAGTTACACCGACTAACTTCACTTATGTACGTCGCAATAGAACACCACACTAATAGTCCAAGCTCTGACCGTACAAAAGTCTACTAGACTGTAGACAACACTGCTAAAATTTTATATAGGAATTTAACAGATAATATGATGAAAAACATCAAATTGGTGGCAGACTATTTCAATTTTTAACAAGCCGTGAGGCGGGTCGTTTATTAGGACTAAAGTTTTTTAATTGGAACTTACAAGTGCGACTCTTGAGGTCCACACGACGAACTTCCCAGTTTATAGAATATTGAATATTAATGATTAAATTAGAAATTACACAGAAAAGTAATCATTAAAACATAATTATTATTATTTATTTTTAACAATAAAAAAAATGGCCGGACCGATTTTTATAACATTTATGTCGGATCATAGTGACGTTAACATGCTTTACTAGACACCTCAACGAAGTTGATAACATTTTTTTGGGTGAGATTTCGTATAAAATTACTTTTTTACAGTTTGTTTAAACAAAAAAAAAAAACTGCTTGATCGATTGTGATAAAATTTCTTTCGGGTCTTGTTGATGTTAATATGCTTCTATTTGCACCCTAACAAAGTCGATATCATTTTTTATTCGCGAGATTTCGTGTAAAATCCACTTTTGGCAGTCTTTTTCTTTGAACAAAAAAAACGGTTGGTTTTTTTTTGCATAGGTACCTGACAGACCATTTGGAGAGGTGCCTTCCAGGTATGCATAAAAAATGTGCAAGGCAGATGATAACAATAATAAATACAAATTTTAACACGGACGTGGTGAACAAATACATAATTAAATGAATGCATAATGACTGCAAAGAGTATATGAAACACCTGTTGTAAAAATCCCTACGGTGACATAGGTTTGAATTAATGAATTTTTCCTGATTACAGCATTGTGTTACGCCATTGTTCTTACAACAGGTGTTTCATATACTGTTTGCAGTCATTATGCATTCATTTGATAATAATAATTGTAAATAATTAATACGTCTCTATAATCTGTATTAAATTTCATCAAGTAGTGTTGACCCGTATTCGAGATACAAAGATCAAAAATGATATAAAAATTGAATTAGTCTGCCACTGATTTGATGTTTTTCATCATATTATTATCTGTTGAATGAGCCATTTTCCTGAGAGTAGTTCTTTTAATTATCCACGAGAGATAGCACTTGTAGTAGGTATACAAACGTTATTTATTCCCCATGTTAATTATTAAATTATTATTATCATTAAATTAATTAAATAATTATATTATACCACTAAAATGACACGACACTAATTGGGAATAAATAATGTTTATATCTACCACAAGTGCTGCCTCTCGTGGATAATTGAAGGAACTACTCTCAGAAAAATGGCTCATTCAGAAACATCATAATATACTACATAGAAAAACAGTTTTTTTTTGCTAATTTTCAGTTAATCTTTTACAACACTCCATTAAAAGTAAAACTAAATGAATAATAAGAAAAAATTACTATTTTTGCACTCATCGTTTTTCTTATGAAAATTCAAATTTCAAAATTTCGGTTTTTTTCCAGCTGGTATTACATAATTTTCCAATATTTTGTATAAACAATTTCAATTTTCCTTAAAAATATTTGACAGCATAACTCGATTTTCTGTTAATAGTTCAGACATTGTAATTTTCCACATTAATGTAAACCTACATGGAAATAGTGTTATTTAACATTTTCTTATTGTATCCGTAATTACGTAATCGAATCATTGTGCCATTTGGGTACAGAGCACACCACTGTCAGCCTACATGGACACAAATTTAATTTTCTTAAAGTGAGCCTAAATGAGTTTAGCTTAAACTGAATTACACAGGTTTATTATGGACTTTTTTTAGGACTTTAGATTGGATACAGGTTTTAACAGTGGCGTCTGTAAAGTTTCTTTTCTTCATTCAAATTAATCAAAAATGTGGTGGAAGTACGGGTATATATGGTGGAAGTATGAACATACGTGATTTATAATATGCTGTGAATGTAATTTACAGTTGAATAATGATTTGGATAAAGGCACTGGTTCCCGACCATGCACCTGTGGTCGAACACTTTTATACTTATAGTCGACAATAGATTATTAAATAACATCTCCCCATAATATTAATATAGAAAATTGCGTTATTATTTTAAATATCTAGTTTCATACTTTGCCAATAAAATACGAAGAGAAATTAAAAAATATTAATTTTTGAATGCAGCATTTTTACAAAATGAAATTTTAAACAGCTTTAAAGATGCATTTAATAAATCTTAGAAAAACTGAACTGATAGTCAATGTAATGACCATTCCCTAGTTGTAGAAATAAATTTCATTTTTCGTACCCTTAGCGATTTCCCTCTCAAGTACAAACCAAACAGACAACCCTGAAAAAATATGCAGCCAATATTTTTGAAAATTCGTTGAAAAAATAGACTGTTTTTAGAAAATATTTAGTGAAAAAGTTATTGGCTGAAAACTAACACCGGAACTTCCACCAAATTTTCATTAATACAACATGCCTTTTCAGTACAGTGTATAAATAAATAACAGATATGCTCCCTGCTATGAATTAAGCGCGCCACTGAGCAGCATTGACCAGGCAGTATAACGCTAATACCGCAACACGCAGATATTGCGTCGTATAGCGTCTGCAAATTTAAGTTAATCTTTATACTTAATCCATTACTTTTTTATGTGTTAAGGTCTCTTTATGACTGCCAGGGTTTAATCGAAAAACCACGAAAATCTAGATAAAGTACACAGAGACATTTTAAACGGAAAACATTGCCTAATACATTTCCCCATAAACCAAAGAAGATATGATAGAGTCGCCACGCAACGTTAAAAAAATTGGTATATCTGTATCGCGGGTACAGACAGATTACGTGAATACCGTTAAACACAAACAATTGTATTCGTTCATTTTTATTTATTTTAAAAGTAAAATATTCTTAAAAAATAATGGTAAATTTTATTTTTTATATTTAAAATTGTTACCTATCCTACACATACCTACATATTTTCATTATTAAAATAAATAAATATGAAACACCTTAGGGATTCGAACCTGGGCTTGTAATTTGTACCTGTCGGTAGACACATACTTTTCCGTACGGCCACCAGTGTGTGACAGCTTAACATAGTACATATAATTATAAATGCTGTTTTGTTTCACATGTCAACCACTTACGACTATTTCCGTTACATCAAGATTTCAAAAATGCCACCCAGTAATGAGACATTGTACGTTATTCACGTGAAAAGTGTGACTTGCAAGGAGAAGCTTTATTTCTGACACAAACCATATCAATTTCAATTTTTCACAAATCGATGATAGTAGAATCGACTCACATTTAATCAGTCAAGACGCTTATGGCCTCTGTTGTCGAGCGTCTATAATCAAAAACATCTGTCTATCTATCAACTACTGCTTCATTGACGTTGTCAGTCTATAATATGTACTACTTAGTATACAGGGTGTATCACAGGAAACCGAACATAGGGAAAAGTACACAGTACAAATTAGTTAAGATCAGAGATTGCTTTGCCCTCTATTCAGAGGTCGTTACCATGGTTACCATGGTGTACGTATACAGTAACAAATGCATTTTGCTGTTCATTTGACAAAATTTGGCAAAATTTGGATGAACTTAAAGACAAAGTCGTCGAAGTATGTTTCAATATGACTCCTGTAATGTTAGATAAAGTGAGACAAAGTTTTTGTAACCGATTAAGCCACTGCTTAATTCAAAATGGAGGTTTATTTGAACATTTGCTTTAATTTTTTATTTTAACTGTTTGTTTTGTTTAATTATTAGTTAAAAAAATATTTTCTTAATAAAAAATTGTTTCATTAATAAAAATAAATTCATTTAATATTGAAGAATTTATTTTAACTGATTTTTCTAATTATTCATTATTAGCTATTATTGTTATTAAATAATGGTTAGTCAGCGTTACCATGGTACCCATTCTCATATGTGGCCAAAGTAATCGTTGATCCTAACTAATTTGCACAATGGAGTTTTCCCTATGTTCGGTTTTCTGTGATACACCCTGTATATGATCACAACATTCTACATAAGGTGATCAAAAAGTAACCCCGAGGATTTTGAAGGCATATTCGTTGTGGAATTCCGAATCAAATAGTCTTTTACTTTGTCTCAAAAGTATATCTAATAAGTTATTTATAAATTATAATGTTAAAGTTAAAAAATGTCTGTTTTACATTGCATTCTTACTGCTGTAGCAATTTTTTTTATTGTACATTTAACTTTTTATCTCAAATATATAAATGTGCTTATCTTTTTAAATCATTGAAGGTGTTTTAAAACTCGTGGTTTGCCGACATTTTGAAGCTGGCAGTTTTAGATATATTGTAGGTTATATAATATAGACACTCAACAACTGATCATAGACATTTATCTCTGTTTTATATTTATTATTATTATTTTTGAGTATTCTTAAGAAAATTATTCATGACTCGTACAAAAGATTACTAAATAAACAGCACAATTATGATCTTTGCCACAAATTAACCTCAAATATCGTTAATTTTGCATGGTAATAATTTTCATTAGCTCAGTATTCTAAACATTTTCGATGTCTGTAGACGCTAATGACCTCTGTTGTCGAGCATCTATAATCCACAATTCAATTCGATGTCTGTTTAAATATTTAATAGATTATTCTATTTTGTATAAATGATTACTTTGTTAGTTGTACACTAATGATGCCTGATCGAAAAACCTCGAAAATCTAGATATAGAACTCAAAATGATTGAAGCGCGTAACATTGCTTAATACGTCCTGCTATAAACTATAAACGTACTACACATGCATGCACTTAAGTGTTACAGTAGCTTTGTGTCAGTGGCGCACGTCAAACTATTTTAACAAGTTGATCGATTATTCCCAACCTGAGCCTTATAAGGTCACCCAGGTATTTACGCTATCCTGAAAAAATATTCAGTGAAATGAATTGATAAGCAATTTTTTTAAATAAGCTTTCATTTAAATGTACTGGAAAGAAAACAATATTATTTAATTTGCGTTCAGAATCATAAAAGCGTGGGTCTTAAACTCTATGATAGTTTAAAATAGTCACGATCCACGCTGTTAAAATTATGAACCTAAACTAAACATTATTCTTTCTTTTTAATGCATTTTAATAAGTTTTAAAGTTGCCCATTTAGTTTTTAAATTTTTAGTCATTTAGGTAGTATATTTTGAAAAAAGTTTGTAAAAACGATTGGACACACGTTCTTCCACCACCAACACCGGAACTTCCACCACATTGTACATTTTCATAATATACTACGTACTTACCTTTTTGGTACCGAGATCTAAGGAATGACTACGCTAATGACCTAAGTTGTCGACGCGTCTATAATTTACATTTTTCTAAGTAATGACATGCAAAGATGAAATATTTTGGAAGCCTAAGAAAATTTAATATAAAGCAAAACAAAATAACAACAATACAAGAACCAAATATTAAAAAAATATGCCGTACCCATTGAATTTCCCTTTCTATGGAAAAGTCGTCGCACGCCATAGATTTGCACGCATCACATTGCTTGCTATATACACTGAACTCTCCCAAATGAATTAACTAGCCCGTACTACATTATTAATTAACCCATTCATGCCCTACGGGACTTGCGTAGCTATAGTCTAAACGCTAAAACTAACATTTCTAAATTAACTTTTGTTCACGTAAACGTATTACGCGTAACTCTGTGTACATAATGTGAAATAATGAATTCACTTATTGAGATACGAGAATAAAGGACCGCAGTAATTGCCTTAAGACAATATATGTATAATGTATATAGCATTTACATCGAAAAATTGTGATAGCTAAATCAATAAATCTGTTGTTTTTGTTTATTTACATTTCTTTAGAGTCTATTTCCACTGGATAATGGTTTTATAATACTTATTTTCCTGATATCGTTGTTGTTTTTTATAAATAAATTATAAACTCAATATTAAATTAATTGTATAAAAAATATCATTTTTTGACAGTAAGGTACTAGGTACTTATTCCAAATATCTTATTTTGAAAATATATGTCAGCCGCGTCACATTTCGAATTGCGAACGGTTCACTTTATTTAACTACCCAGGAAAAGAGTGCCTGACGCGCCTAAGGAAGTTTTCATTTCAAAAAGAATAATTTTTCGAAACGCTAAGATTGAGCTTTTAAAGTTCGCACTCCATTTTTTATGTGAATCAACTGTAGCTGTTTTGGTATTCGCGCAAGTTTGACTCGAGGACACGGCGGGAACATAGCAACTTAAGCCTCAAGTCAAGTAGCTCTTGTTCGCAGGCACCTCGTACAATGTATTCAGTGTTGTTTTATGCATAGTGCACGAGAGAGGAAAGAGGCAAGAGAACGAAACAGAAGAGAGTGGAGCTTGTTCTTAATATTCCAAAACGGGCGTTTCGTTTCTTTCTCTTGCAAATGACTACACCTAATGGCTAATTAATTCGCCTTTCCGCCAGAATATCAGCGCGGTTGGCGTATTACGTATACGTTCGTACGTTACGGCTACATACTACACTACTATTATGTACTTGCCATATTCGTACAGGGCTTACCAAAACACATATTATAGGGATGCTCTTTTAGTTTTGTAATATAACTAGGGGCTTCACCCTGGTGCTATGAATGTTTGATTTTCACCTATCGAACAATGAATTTTTTTTATCGGTTCAGTCGCTTCTGACATTACCCCCGATTTTCCACCCGGTCGAATCCGGGCCAGCTAGTTATAGCATATGTCCTATAAATCAAAGTAAATATCATCTATCGAACAGTGAAAAAAAATAATAAAATCGATCTTTTGAGATTATCCCCGATTTTCACCCGGGCCGACCAGTTAATTTTACATCTAAATCTTCCTCGTGAATCAATCTATCTAATCGTGAAAACCTGAAAAAAACGTTCAGTAGCTACGAAGAAAATCGCGGCTGAAGACTTTGTTTTCTAATATGTATTAATTGGTGATACTGATAGATAATAATAAGTAGGTACTGTTTTTCGGAAAGTGTCTTAAATTGTTTATGTGGTGATAATGATTCACATGAATTTTAATTTCCTTTACCTATAAATGAAATCGCTAAAAAACCTTAAACGCCATTTTTAAATTGAATTTTGAAATTCCGCACGAACACGCTTTCTCCGGCATGACTGGTAATGAATTTTGAAATTAAGATACCTGTTAAATATTATAGTTCTTTGTTTTCTCTATTTATATTTGTATCTGGATAACCCTGTGTACTGCACTCAAGCTTTGTAATGTTCAAATATTCCTCGTAGTACAGTGAAATGTAATATCGAGGATTCTTACCGAGAACAAACTGTGATGTCAAATTATTGATATTAATATTTTTAAACGCTTTAGCTTCATGGTTTATTAAAGAAAACAAAATTAAATATCTTTGTTTGAATTTAAACCTGAATCCTCCAATTTCACTATGGAAACAGATATTTCACACACTATAGTGTATTTTGAAAACACTTTTAACACACCTGCCTGTTAACTGACTCATTCCATGCATACATACAAAAAGTATATTAAATTAAATGTTACATTATTTCAAAAGTAATTGCATTTTATACATCTGAAATTACCTTTGTCATTCCTCCACCAGTTGGTGGAGGAATGACAAAGGTAAATATAGATTTTTCAATTAGTAGAAGCCTTTATTTCTGTCTAAAATCAGTTAATTATAATAATTTTTAATTTATTTTTCCATTAGACCTTAGAAAAGCTATAGGATTGGCCAAGTGTTCGAATATTTCGTCTTATAAAAATACTTAGTTTTTGATCAGACTTCACTGTATCTATACAATGTATAGACATGCAGTGTCTTGTAGTCGCTGGCTTGCTCCGGGGCCCGCTCCGCCGCGAAGCCCGGAGCGCCGCGCCCGCCGTCCTCACGGCATATCGTATCACCGTGCAATGTGCGTACATCGACTGTACGAAGTATAAGCAAGCTGTGTTTGAAACAGCGCTTCTCAAATTGCGGTCCGCCGCAACGCTTTTATATACACCGGTCTTATTTATATTAGCCGTTTTATAACGTTGCGCTCCGCTCAATTTATTGTGCTCTAAACTAAGAATAATGCGGAGAAGTTTCTATAAATTATTTCTTATTGGTTTTATACATTCATCTGCTTCTACCGAAATAGCATAGCTTCACGGTTTTCTCAGGTAACGGTTTTTTTACATTTATGGTAATATTTTAACGCCAGGTGTAAATACTGTCAGTCGGTTTCAGTCATATCTGAAATGTTCACTGTAAAATGTTACATAATATGTTGTTTCTAATGAATAATTTCATTCAGTTTTTCATGCTTTAATAATTTTGTGTACAATACTTCCAGCAGGTTTAATTATTTTTTACGAATTATTGAATTTCAAATTTGGAAAAGAAATGTGGAATTATTAATTTTTTTGTATAATATTTTAAATAATATTATATTTCCTATATTCTTTATTCCAAATAAAATGACGCTTGATTTCGTTTTAACTGATTTCAGGTAATTTGGTATTCTATTTTAATCTTACAATTAGTAACTTGTTTTCGATTACATGTTACTTTCCTGATTTAAAAAATATATTAAAAATGTCTTCGCGTTAAAAATTGCAGTAGGTACCTATATTAAAAATACAATTTCAGTTTAACAAAAGAAAATATTTATTTTATTTCAATCAAAATACAATGTTAAATTATCATAGATCTAAAATAGAATTCTTCCAATTATTAAATAACAAAAATGCCAAAATATATAGAGTACCATTTAAAATGTAGAAGCTGGGTTGAAACTATACGTAGATACTTCTGTTACCAATAGTGCCCTATTCCGTGAAGTTTCTCGTTTACCGCAGATAATAATAATCACTCAAAAGAGTCTCAGAGATATTTACGGTGAATAATTTTTATTGGGACACGTGGTTTATTTTAGGGAATTGGGTTCACTTTTTATAGTTTTGTTTTTTTTACAATTTGAACAAAAAATCGTAGTTCCAGAATTCCTAGCAACTGGACTGTAACTGAAAAGAACTCAACTCAGTAAGTTGACGATAGGAAAACATTGTGAGTACCGCTCGTGCATCGGCAATAGGCGGTCGTCTCCGACTCAGTTGTAACCTAGTTCAACTCCACCGCAATGCGTGGCTGCTTGTAATTGGATGCGTTTTATTGGTAGTTGAATATTTCTCTAGAGGCTCTAGTTAGATGTAAATTTCCTTCACTATATACTGAAGTCTATACATACAAGACCTACGTATCTTTAGGTTGTATAGGCTTCCACTGCACTGCACTACATTGTAGCGCAGTTAACTTAAGCACTTCCAGATAGTGATGGGACTCGAGTGAGATTTTTTCACTCGAGTCACTCGCCTGTACAAAACGAGTCACTCGAATGCCACTCGAGTCAAGATAAGACTCGAGTGACAATTTCTTCACTCGAGTGAAGATATGACTCGAGTGACAATGTAACTCGAGTCATTTTTTTACATACAAGCAGGTCATTCAGTGTAGTTCTCACTCATTTTAAACACGAACTAATAACAAACAGCTTTACAGTTTACACACACATTTAATAAATAAAACAACTCAAACTATGTACTAAATTTCAAATGAAAGATTAAGGCATGTATATTGTATTTGTATGTCATACATTGGTTAAGCATGTCTTAACTTGTACTTAGTGATGGGCGATTACGAGATATTTTAGTCGATTGTCTCGATTGTTCAAACATCTCGATGACTCTCGATGGTTTTCACTTGGACTCGATTGTTGTTGTTTCATATTTCACCGAGACCAAGTTGCATAGTACTGAATCGTACAGACGACGTACACTGTCGAGAGCCACATAATATATAATCGTTCATCACTCAACAACTGTGGTCGAGTCAATGGATTGTCGATTGTGCAATAATCGAATGCTCTGAGACCGACTGAACAGTGTGAACAGTGAATCAACGATGAACGAGTAGCGTAAACGTCAGACTTCATTCGACCAGCATATAACCTTGAATCGCGATTATATGTATTCTCATTCGCTGGCAAATAATCGACTTGAGCAATCGAACATTTCGATTGTAAAATCAAACTCCGAGTCGATTGTGAACTCGATTGTTATTATGAACGATTGCGATTGTTTCGATTGTAAAAACATCTCGTATTCGCCCGACGCTACTTGTACTTCTCACTTGAGTCACTACAAGCCTATTCGAGTATTCCGAGTCAACTCGCTAATCGAGTGGATCTTGCCGATTTGAGTCATTCGAGGATTCGTGTCACTCGAGTTGACTCGAGTCACTCGAAAGCCGAGTAAAAATAAATTTGACTCGAGTTCGAGTAAAATAAAAACCACTCGAGTCACTCGAGTGAAACACAACTCGAGTCCCATCACTACTTCCAGATGACTGTGAGAGCAACTCCTTCACAGTATTTGTGCATAGCATCAATGTTAATAAACTTGTTACAATATTTTTATACATAATCGCCTGTTTTTATGGCGTATTGTTAGATGGTTTGTGCACATGGAATGACGTAAGTGTGTCAGTAATAAAGTGCATTCCACCGCATCCTGTAGTAGGCTCCTAGGCCAGATCTTTGACGTGCCCCCCTACTTATCGCTTTGATTTTTGTCTTCTGTTAATATCTTAGTTAACTAGTATCTTGAGGTTTACTCACAGTGTATGTGTAATATAAAAAATTGTGTTTTAAAGACCACCAACAGCTAAGGTTATTTGGGCCTAGCACCAATTCATATTTTCAATACATTATTTTTTTTTTAATAATAATTTGAAAATCCAATTGACACTTTTACCAGCTCTCGGGCTAGAACCCGGGAACTGGGGACTTGTAATAGAGGAACCATAGCAACGCCATGTAAACAACAGCATTGCTGCACGCTCGGCTATTCTCAAGCCCATGTGTAATATATTCTGCTTTTACTGCAACAATGCAAAATTTGAAAAACGACAATATGATATATTTTTGTAAAAAATATTTGTTTACATGTATCTAATATTTATAGGAGAATCATACCACTCTTAAATTTGATAGACGTATTGAAAATGACACGCTAAATTCAGTGAGCATTTCAAAAATTTTCTATTTCTTATTATTCAAAAACTGGAGGATATAAATTGGGCCTCAAAGTTTCCAAATCGAAAAAGATGCTCCCTGATTTCAACAACAAATCAGCGAGCCATTTTATACTGGCCGTTCTTGGAACGTTGCATTTATACTCTATGTTGCGAATGCCTTGTATGTTCAAATTTCAATACTCCAAAAAGAAAATTTAGTTTGGACTGTTTAGTTAAACCTGAAAATGGCTAAAAAATGTTAACTCCAGCACAGCTATAGCTATAAATTCCGTAAAAATCAATGAAAAAGTTTGAGCAACTCTGTTATATTATATAATTTTTCATATAATGTGCGAGTATTTTTTGCGCTGAAGTTTACAAACTTTTTCTTCTATAAGTGAGGAACCAGATTGGATGTCATCAAAACTTGTGCAGTGCAGATCTCGCAAACTGCTGATGTAATACAACAGTCTGTACTACCGCTCTGCCACGATATAACGCTAACCACACCACAATTGATGAAGGAAAAAACAGAGATGCGTCGGGAAAAAAATTACTCTTTATCAACCTAAAATCTATATAAATTTTATACTTTTCATTTTATATAGAAAAAGAGACACAATATATTTTTTTGCAATTTTCATAGTTTTTTTTTTGAAGATTTTAAGCGTAAGGTTATCTAATTATTATCCCATAGTCTTGATATAATTTTGTAATAATATATGAAATACTTTTCCTCACCATAGCGTGTCACAGACGCTAATGACCTCAACTGTCGAGCGAGGACAGTATGGCTCAGCTGGTAGCTTCGCGGGCTCTGAATCAAACTGTCGTGGGTTCAAGTCCCACCTCTGCTCATGGATGTTTTGTGGTGTTATTTAGTTTTAAGTGATATATGTATATTTGTTGTATTTAAGACGCTAATGACCTAAGTTGTCGACGCGTCTATAATCCACAATAAATAAAATAAATCAACAGCTGTCGAGCGTCTATAATCTACAATATCTATTTACCATGGCGTTGTTACTAATTATCTTTAACACCGTACGAAAACGTTGAACTATACAAGAAATTATAGGTCCCTTATACTGCTTGCTTTTTTGCTGCGTTTGGACGATATATAATGGTAATCAGTGATATTAAAAAATATAACAAAAATAATAAAATATAATTGTTTGCACTGAGAAATTCAGTGTGTAATTAGTCAAAGGTTGCAAATTACTTTATATAAATATGAAAAGTGTAAAGAAAAAAATTCAGGGTTCAAATTAAATTATATTTGAATTAATTATTATAATAATGTGTCCTTGTATTACAAATTGGCATGTTTAAATAGTTTACAAGTACTTAATGCGTTTGTAAATAAAAAATATTACTGAGTTCTGACATCTTAAAAGTATCATTTTTATGTAAAAAAAAATAATCAGAATATCTGTAAAACTGACCGTCGTGATTTTTTATCATCTGCATTATTTTATTCAATCTTGATTTAACAAAATATGTGAAAATAGTGAATAAATCTGAGAAAGGTGAGTTGTTTAATTAATACGTTCGTTGAGATTACATACTGGAATATTTAAATTAATTAGTAATAATTTATGTAAAATATATTTGACCTGTTGGGACTGCATTAAAAGTTTTGCTCGACAATTTAAGTGTTAAATGTAATATAATGTCAGTAACGTCATATAACGAGCATGTAAAACCTCGTTTTTATTACATAATGCCATATTAAAGCTCGTTTATGCTATGTAAGAAAAATGAATCATAATTCCCAAATTTATATACAGTATCTCGTAATTAGCACATCGTTCGTAATTAGTTATTTATGTGGACATTAAACGGGCATAACATTAATTAGTGAAGGCAATAGAGAAACGTTAACGATGTAATAATATTAATTAATAAGCATTAATTACATTGTAAATGGACCGTGGAGCTGCGTACACGCACTCCTTATGACCACGCCGACCCGGCCACGCTCGTGTTTACCAAAGCAGAACAGTGCAGCGATGGAATTGTTTCCAACAGGTAATCGAAATTTTCCAGTGTGAATTTTTTTGAAGTATTAAACAGATTGACCTTAAACACAAACAATATTCCATACATTTTATTTATTTATTCATTCAATAGACCTGGCGTCCTGGCCCTGAATAAAAATTGGGTTTTTGAAGATCTTTTTTAAATAAATGGAAAGATTACATACACGTTTTAAAGCAAACTTAATTTTATTTATTTTTTACTTAATAATTAAATAGTTATATTTAAGTAAAAATTAATTTTTAAAACTAAGCTCTGATGACGCGGCGACAATTACCGCGCGTAACATCACAATGATAAAATCGTAACTCTGTGGGTTATGATACATTTTTAGAGTGTTGGGTCTCCAAGTCACTATATGAATTTTATGAAGTATTAGAATTACCGTGTATTTTTTGATGTCCGTCTTGTGACATCCTGTGTTTTAACACGACGCGTTTCAACAACGAGATGCTATCTTCAGGTGTAGTTAAATTTTTTTAAAAATTACACATTGAGTATTCGTAACACGTTATAATATTTATAATATTTGTAAGTTTTTTCGACTTAGATATGCAGTTTAATAGGATATACCTAGACCTAGATCGAATAACGAAGTAGTCATTTTGATAATGCTTGTCTTACCGTCTGTCTATCGGTACCTAGACAAGGAGAGGCTAAAATTCAGTACACAAATGACAAACCAAAACAATTTTAGTTTTTCACAAACAGATGACAGCAGAATTATCTCACCAGTCAACTTCTGTTCCATCATTCCAGGGACGTTATAAGTCTATAATTATAATTAAAATTATAATAAGACAAAGATATATTAATAAAGGTCAAAAACCATCTACAGTGCAACCTCGATATTACAAAATTGAAAGGAATTAGAAAATATTCGTTATACCAAGTAATTTGTTACAATGAGGTTATTTACTACGATTCGGTGTAACAAGGTTAAGGAACACCTTTTTCGTTTCTCAGCCATTGCAACTTTAAAAGTAACAACAGTGACAAACAGCAGTGTTTACATTACTTAGCATCAAACAACAATGGATTGTCTTACGAAAAATTTAACGTGTTTGAACCTGTCGAGACATGAATTATTGTGGAATTGAGTGTGAATAATTGATAGGATACGTTATGTAAAGGTTATATAGAGGTAAATAATACTTTCTATTTATAATTTGCAATGATTGAAAATTCGTTATAAAGAGGTTTTTGACAAATGTATTCTTAATGTAAAGGTATATTTTGCATTAGCTCTTACGGGCAGTTCTAGGGGATTCCGAAAAATTTTTTAAATCGAGGAAATCGTTATATTGAGGTTCGTTATATTGAGGTTACACTGTATTAACTAATGTAAATAGTTACTCCATACTAAATTTTTATCACACTAAATTTTAAATTAATCTGAAACTAAATTTCAAAATTTTATTTTTTTTATCGATATGACACATTTTGTATTGTTTTATATGTACCTATACTTAATGTGTATGATTATTATACGACGCATTCCATACCTTTTCGGTATATCTACGGAAAATAAAGCTATTTCTATTATGCACAAACTTATTGACTTCGCATTTGATAATAAACTAAAGGAAATGAATCGTTTAAGAATAACGTATGATCAGATACCTAAGGACTAACCTACTAAAGTTGTGCTCGTATCTCTATATTTACCTGATACTTTCTGATAAATATTACGTATTTATAACCACAGTTACTACAATTTTATATGTAATTCATAGTACCTATTCGTTTTCCATTTACTATATTATATTTTATAGTACATATTTCACTATTGTAGTTTTACACAAAGCTTTTGTAGAATGCAGTGAATGTACAGACAGCGTGATGGCCATATAGCAGTTTCATTTCAACTTGTATTGTTTATGATTACTATGCTTGAAAGCTAGCCGTATTCTTCGTAGCTATGTTATATAACAGATTGCTTCCTATATACAGCGTGTCCACGAAAGTTCTTTACAAATGGAATTTTTTTTATTAATTATTGGAGCAAAAATTTTTTTCTGTGGAAAAGTTCTGCTTCGTCCAAAACCTCTATAACACCAAAGAAAATTTTTTTCGGCCTAAAGTTATACTGTTCTTTATATGGAGAGAGATGAAGGACATGTTGAATTCTGACTTATAATTCTAAATAAATAATTATACTTAGAAGTTAGTTATGTTATAATTTTGAATTAAATTTGATTATGTAACTAATTTAGCGAAAATCTTGAATATCACAGATAATTTTTATTTTTAGTAAAATAAAACTTTTTGATTTCCCTCGTATAACTTTAGGCCGAAAAAAATTTTCTTTGGTGTTTTAGAGGTTTTGGACGAAGCAGAACTTTTCCACAGAAAAAAATTTTTGCTCCAATAATTAATAAAAAAAAATCCATTTGTAAAGAACTTTCGTGGACACGCTGTATACAGGTGTCTCTGAATTATAACTTACCAGTTTGTTAAAAAAAGGCGGACAAGAGCTAGTAGAACCCTAAGGGTTCCGTACCGTTATAACAAATTAATAAAATTAATTAAGTTTGTCACGTTTTTTAAAATGGTAAAATCGATAAGAAAACGAATTTTTCCAGGGATGAGACCTAGCTAGATCGATTTTTTGCCCCCCGAAACCCCTTTTCGGTAAATTTGATCAAAATCGTTAGAGCCGTTTTCGAGAAAATATTTATATAGGTACATATACAGGGTGCAGTATCACAGAAAACCGAACATAGGGAAAAGTACACAGTACAAATTAGTTAAAATCAGAGATTGCTTTGCCCTCTATTCAGAGGTCGTTACCATGGTGTACGTATACAGTAACAAATGCATTTTGCTGTTCATTTGACAAAATCTGGATGAACTTAAAGACAAAATCGTCGAAGTATGTTTCAATATGACTCCTGTAATGTTAGATAAAGTGAGACAAAGTTTTTGTAACCGATTAAGCCACTGCTTAATTCAAAATGGAGGTTTATTTGAACATTTGCTTTAATTTTTTATTTTAACTGTTTGTTTTGTTTAATTATTAGTTAAAAAAATATTTTCTTAATAAAAAATTGTTTCATTAATAAAAATAAATTCATTTAATATTGAAGAATTTATTTTAACTGATTTTTCTAATTATTCATTATTAGCTATTATTGTTATTAAATAATGGTTAGTCAGCGTTACCATGGTACCCATTCTCATATGTGGCCAAAGTAATCGTTGATCCTAACTAATTTGCACAATGGAGTTTTCCCTATGTTCGGTTTTCTGTGATACACCCTGTATACAAGATTTGCTCGTTTAATAATATAGGGATTCAATAAATGTTATTTTAACAGTCGTACTAAATTCAATCTTACTTTCAGTTGTTTTAGATAGTATCATGGCACACTCTGTACAAATGGTATTATAGATGTAGTAGAGTAGCAAGCAGTTTCACAAGTGCTAGTGCATGAACTGAGAGTTTGATTGGTGTTCGGCCGATATTAGGCAGACGTGCACTAAGAGGAAATGGCGTTTGGTACGGCGCAGTTTGGAGGATTAAGGACGTAACCGCCAATTGGAGCGTTGATGAGAGACGTTAAGTCTTCGTCCACCGCGACGCCGTCTTCCTGTTCCGGCTGTTTAAAGATATTTGTATCACATACATAATATTATATACAGCGCGTTTGATGTACCTATGCTGTTATACAGGATTTCACAAAAACAGCATTTCGTTAGTTACAAATTATTATTATTATTAGCCTTTAGTAGGGGCTTCGCTCGCGTTAATGTCAATTTTGACAGAAACCATATCTTACCTGTGCGTATAGTGGTGACATTAGCAGACGATCTTTGAAGACATATACAGGGTGTTTACTAAACATACGTCAAAAATTCAAGGGGTGATTGCTTGGGTAATTTTAGCAATATTTTGCTCTTTCGTTTTGTTTTGTTGATTGCGTTTCGATCCTGACTTGTTTTTGGTGTTTTTGAAAGAGTTCGACAGCCAATGAGGAGAAGGTTGGATTCATGCATTCTATAGCTAGTGGTAATCATTTTTAGCAGTTCTTGTAGATTAAGAAGTTTTAATTTATTCATGTAGTTGATAAAATACTGTTTTTGTAGAAAAAGTTTTATCGCCTTGTATCTTTGAAACAAAGCGTCTTTCCGAAAACGCGTTAAAAGATAAAATATTCCTAAAGTTACCCAGGGAATCACCCCTTAAATCTTTGCTGTATGTTTACTAAGCACCGTGTATAAATACCTAAACGTTAATTTACCCCTGCCATCTAGCAGCTACCAGCTGAAATAATATATTACTTTAGTCGATGAATGCTAGATATCAGACACAATTAACCTTATAACCGTACTCTAACCCAATCATAACCGGGTGAAAAGTAACCTACCAATGTTTTAAAAGTTTGAGTACCAGAATACACTATGCCAAGCTCATGAAAATCGGTCCCGTCGTTCTCTAGTGATGTTTGTACAAAAAAACAAACAGAAAAACACTTTTTACCAAGATTTCTACCGGCCGTGAAAGTATGAAACTCCAATTCAGAAAGACAGGAATTTCTGGAAACATGTTTTCCTATCTAGGTGTCATACAAAAATACCCAGAAAACTCTCAAAAAAACGAAATTACGGACAGTGGTCTCCTTAAAGTTATTTTATGCTAGTATTGATGAGCCTAGAAAAGAGGCCACCGGTAAATCGTCTTTTAATCCCCGTAGTTTCGCACTTAAAATTTATTTTCATCTTTGTTAGATTTTTTTTTAATTGAAAATATAAAAAATAAAATCATCTAAAAAGAATAGGATTTAAACATGATTCCAAATTAAATGCAAATACTAACTCATAACAGTGATTTGAAGGTATGAACGGGGAAAAGCTAATTATACGACATACCATACTTAGGTATTTATTATTCAAATATTTAATTCGTGTCTCATTTTATCCGCTCTATAGAATACTTTCTTAGCTAAAAACCACAATGTGGATAACTTCGTCATAATTACATAGTAAAATACCTACCTCACAAGGGTCCGATAAGTGATGGTATAGGTGCCCAAGATCTCACTGAAATTTTTCTGTAATGACAGTGCTCTCTGTAAATAAATAAAAAATACTTTGGAATTTCAGTTGCGTTGTTTATAATATAATTTGGTTGCAATATTTTTATTCGAGCAGAAAACAAAATTGACCTTTTTCTTAAATAAAAACAAGTTTACACTTAAAACGATAATATCTTTAAAAACTATTTTATTTTTAAAACCCTGCCACCACAAACACTTCAGAAACAACTTTACCTCCTTAATTGGAGTGTACATCAGAACTTAAACCCACATTGTACAAATGTCACTTTTCCCATTTCACGTACTTAACCACACGTAAAATCTCACGATAATATATACATCGCCAAATTAAACAGTATGAAGGTCATTCGAATCCCGTTCATATAATATATATCCTTACACACATACCCATGTATATGTGTGGTTACCCACATCTGTACACGCAGAGCAGCGGTCACCAACAATTTTTGATAGAGATCCCTTCTGAAGACTTCGCAGACTTCCGTATAGTCCGACAAATAACAGTGACTCAAGGTCAAGCAATATACGGCTACAGGCCTACGCTAAATAAAAAACGTGATTTTCTTTCCTTTTGATTATTTTACTGATTTATTAACAAAAATTACTGGTAAATAAAACGCGAAATTATTCAAATATGTCTGCGGTCTCGATGGAGACAGCGCGCAGCGGTCCGCCAGTTGATGACCCCTGACATAGGGTGTTGTGTGAACAAAGTGATCGGAGTAGCGTCCCCACATAATGTTGGCAGTGGACAAGAAGAGACATTACAC
Organism: Mongoloraphidia duomilia; assembly: GCA_039654895.1. Classification (NCBI taxonomy): domain Eukaryota; kingdom Metazoa; phylum Arthropoda; class Insecta; order Raphidioptera; family Raphidiidae; genus Mongoloraphidia; species Mongoloraphidia duomilia. The sequence continues at coordinate 40,828,579 of CM077524.1, read as the reverse complement.
TTGTTGCACTTTCTCCCCTATCCAACAATATCACTTTTTGCAATGTTGATACTCTCACTAATAGAGTCCCATACAAAAAAAATCGACTGATGACCTAGTAGGTAAATATTTGCAAAAAATAAACACTCTTTTTTTATTCTTTGGAAAAAAGCATGGCCCTCTTTTTTGTTTGGTGATCTACTGATGACTAGTAATATAGCAAATATAGTTACGTTGATTTACGTACAATTTTCTTTTTTTTGTAAAATATTTTTTTTCTCGAAAACTATACATTTTAGAGAAAAAAAATGTTTACATTTTTTTCATTTTATAACAACTAGAATTCATTTATATTTTTTTTTACCTATGTTAATACGTGACATTGAGAACGTTTTTTTTAATATCTCAGGATCAGGATCAAATACGACTCAACAAGGAAAATACATTACTTGTCAATCACAGAAATTGCCTCTAAACCATTTTCAAAATGTAAAATTTGCCTTTCTGATATGTAGTGTGGTATAGATGCTTGATAACAGAGGTTATTTAAGCGGCGATTTTGTCTTTCTGTACTACCTGTGACAGTTTCCGTCATTTCGGCTCATCAATCAAGCAGCCAATGAAAATATTATTCTTCTATTTATTACTTCACTTTTTTAGAGCATTTTTTCTATTGAACTTGACGATCGAGTACTTTTACTACTCGACTGCTACTCGGTCTTCCATATGGCTTGTATCTATATTATATGGAAGATGAATTATTATTGGAAAATAATTTGCATCGTATGAATCTCGATGCAATTTTCTTGACAAATATTAATTTTTAAGCATAGAAGTAGTCTTACACGATGAAGATGATTATCCCATAAATTATTTATTTGCCCTTTCATTTTGGTTGTCCGTATTAACTATATACCTATATTTAAACCATATATACTTATAAATTACATACATGATTTAAACACAAACCATAAATGATAAGGTACAGGTAAAGTTGATATCTTCATGAAATTGTATCCTTTGTTTAATGCAGCAGTAAATTAATTAGTACCTAGCTGAAAGGTATTCTAAAATAGGGCTTGTAATCTGCCGCGTTTAAAAGTGATAGCTGCCTTTTGTAATACCTGCCAGGTACATTGTAATTCCTTTAATTTTCTCCCGTCAACGGTGAGTGGGCGAAATAATGAATTCTCTGACTGTAGACGTAGAGAGTGGGCGAAATGCCATTTCGCCCACTAGTGGGCGAAATAGCATTTCGCCCACGCTCATTACGGGGAACGTTTACGCAAGTGTTGATAGTTTCGTCAATCAATCAGGTCACCCATTATTTCGCCCACGCTCAGCAGAGCCACGAAATGACATATTTCTTGCGGTAGTTGAACAAAATATTGTGTGCGACTATTGGTCGAAAGAGAAGATTCTCCTTTTTCTCCCACTAGTCGCACAATATACTAAATCTCATAAATTGAATGTTCTCGTGATAATAGAGGGAAATTAATTTCAATTAGCTTGAGACATAACGTTGAAAATAAGTAACGAACAGTAGAATATAATATTCTACTGTCATATACTGTATATAACAATATGTGGACTCTAATGTTGGAATATGCCCTTCTAGTTCAGTGGTCATTGTTCCCCTTCATTGCTGTAACGATAAAATATCTGTATACATATAATATCGCCCCACTCATGCTCACACAAATATTTTTACGTATCCTTGTGTATACCTTCACACTGTACATATATTTTTATGTAGATATAGATAATAGATCTCGCCCTATAGCAGGAATGTTGAACCAACAAAATTGTCTAGACATTTCGTGAAATGTTCTGATCACTCCGCCGTATTATATTATTCAAACCTATAATACGTTACTTGTATAGTAAGGGCTGCATCGCAGATCTAATGATATACCCATAAAACAACTTACCACTGTGTAATGTTTAATGAGCCTCACAACCTTGTTTCATACTGGGCCAAAAGTCAATTTTAAAACTTTTCAGAAGACGGAAAAGGCGCATTTTTATTATTATATAATATACAGTGTCTCTCTTACTCTTTTACTATCTGATATAATTGTGGCTTTAGCATCGAGGGAGAAAAGTTGATAATATTTTTAGATGTAAGCTGTTTTTTTGGAGTTACTGTAATAATTTTTAAATTTGATTCAGTTTGCAGTGTTCACTTCTGTCGGGTGTCTGACGACGCATATCTTTCACTTGGGTGTCCTCTAGATCATAAGTGCAGTTTAGATTTTGCCTTATCGTGTCTAAACGATGATATCTTTCGCATTTAATTAACGTTTTTTTGGGATAAGTATCTGGCTTTTTCAGATATCCTGCCAATTAATATCGATTACTCTAGAGTCTAGATGAACAAATTTTTATATTTTTATATTGGTGTAAGATACTTTAAAATGTTTAGAAAAGGTTAAATTTTATTTTGTTTCTAGGTATTATAGTCTATTTTTGACTACCAACCTCGCCATTTGCGTCCACCTGGAATGCGACCTAATGTCTTGCGACCAAATGTCTCCGCGTCCTTTTGTCCCTTGCGACTTTTTGTCTCGCGTCTAAATGACCGCGTCCTTTTGTCCCGCATCCAAATTGCCGCGTCCTTTTGTCGTAGATTCCAACGTATCAGGGTGTTCAGATTCTTGGGCAGGTTTTTCAATTTTTGGTCCAGCGTGTCTTGGTTAAAAGGTTGAACGCTCTCTGTGTGTCTTGTACAACTGCAAGAGCTTTGTCCTATCGTGCAGCTAATATTTCACACCGTTTTACCCCAAATGCGATTATTCTCATCCTGAATATATGAGTACCTCTATTATAGCATAGTACCGCGCGATCAATCTAATTTTACTATCGTACTCCGCACTTCCACTGTATCTTGCGATATTGTTATTATAGTACCTATATGTATGTTATACAGTATGTCTATCCGTAAATGCTATCTAGAAATGCTACGTTGTGAGCAGTCAGATGAATTAATCAAAAATGTATCCCTGACATCTAACAGCCATTTACTGAAGTAATATAGTAATTCAGTCAGTTGCTTTAAGATCTAGCAGCTATTTAATAAAGTAATGTAGTAATTAAGTCAGTGGCTGCAAGATGTCGGGAATAATTTTACGATATTTATATACTAGTCTAAAAGATACCATCACCGTGACCAGGTAAAAAGGTTTCTGTCAAAACCGAAGACGAGCAAAGCTGTGGGTAAAGGCTGCGGGTTGGGATTATAAAATAAAATACAGATTTTCATGTACTAAAATGAGTTAGGAATTTATTAAAATATTGTTTATATTTTTAACAATTCTAGTTTAAGCTCAATTGTAACAACCACTTTTTTTGCTTCTTCATTTACTATTTTTTTGGAAATGAAAAGGGAAAAAAGCAATCATAATTTACTACAAATTGTACTACTGCAAACGAACAAACGGAAGTAGAATGATTTGCACTCCGTTAAGAAATATAATCATATAAAAACCCAACCTTCAGCTGAGGCTCTTATTGGAAAATTTAAATAAATTGAACTTGAATATCCTTAAAATTTGAAATCTATTCATATTAAATAGTGTGTCAAATTTATTTATCACAAATTATTGTAAAATAGTCAATTATATAGAAACGCGCGAACCTTCTTAAATATTTTTATCTTCCTAATAGTGAATTTGAAGAAAACGCCTTTGTGGTTTATATGAACTTTTTTCCTATTGTACTACAGAAATGATCGGATTACGTAACATCCTGTAGAGCATGATCCACAAAGTTAATCTTCATTGTACATTGTTTTACCCTAAATATAATGATCCTCATGTACTGATTATGTTATAAGTACTGCTGGTTTTATATATTAACTTTGTAGACTACAGCCCTTCTGTAGCTATGATGCTTTATAATTTTAGTATAGGTATAAATTATATAGTATCTACACTAGCCGATAACCGTGGCTTCGCCCACGTTTATTTTGATTAATGATTTATTCCCCTCTCCCGCGAGAAATTCTCCATTGACATTGTTGAAATAAAAATCTAACCTCATTAACTTAAAATTCACTTTACTTGTAAACCATTCAAACCAGCATTTCGTCCGAAGTTCTGACATCTGCATTCTCTTTGTGATACGACCGATATAACCCCAGAGGGCAGTATAGCCTAGTGGTTAGCGTGCTTAGTGCCGCCACCTCTGGACTGGACTGCCGTGGGTTCAAATCCCACCTGCGCTCATGGATGTTTTGTGATGTTATTTAGTTTTAAGATAGTTGTTATTTAGTTTTAAGATAGTTGTTATTTAGTGTAGTTGAAAGACGCTAATGACCTGAGATGTCGACGCGTCTATAATTTACAATAAATAAATAAAAGATAAAACCCCACATAGACGTCCCAACTCCCAAGTGCTGACACCTACATTCGCTTTTAATTGCGATAATTTATCGAATATAATCAGAATCAGACATTCGCTAACGATTAGTCATTTATTCATTTTCTATGCATCGTGAAGATGGTAACTTGTTCGCCTATTAAAATTGAAAATGGACAAAATAATATTTAAGATGCAGTTGTTATATTCCCGTTTGGACATCAACACTGGTCGACTAGAAATTACGACTTGAGTCCAGTCCAGCATAAAAACAAACCAAAGCTACTCTTTCACCTGGCTGTAATCTTACGCTGTATTGTTATTGAGATATATGGGGCCGGGGTCGATGTTATTGTGTCTAGTCTTGCCTAATAGTCTATCGCCATGTAATTGCATCGCAACAACGTCACGTGCGCACTAAACTCTGTTTAACAACCCTTAAATTCTGTAACTTGACTATAGATGGAGTGTGGGTTCTCCCATACTCCATCTATAGTCAAGTTACGGAATTTAAGATAGTGAATCATGCACGTATACTTATACAGGATGTTCAAGACTTGCGTTGTCGGCCGATATATTGATTTTGGGTGAAGATAGAAAAGAAGTTTAAATGCAAAAGTTGTATAAATTTTAATGGTGTATAACCTAAAAATATTTTCAATTATACAGCCTGTCCCATTTAAGCGTGGCAGATCAAAGTTATGTTTTTTTTAACCTAGCACCCTGTTTTTATTTGTTTTTTCAATTCTGCACCTAAATGTTAATAGAAATTGTAAGGGAAGCTATGCTCGAAAATTCAGTAATTTTTGAGTTACTGTTTTTAGGCGAGGGGAAGGATTTGAAATGAAGAGTGCAGGCAATAACTTCCGGTAGGCAATACTCTTAAACAGAAATCAAATTACCGTCTCAGTAAATGTTTAGGGTTAAAGAGAATCATGAACCATTCTGTATACATACTAAAACACATTTCAACATGTTTGTCTAAAAACAAACCAATAAAGCGGACATAGTTTCCAGAACATTTACACCGCCAGACTTTTCTAATTTTTCTTTTCAGACTTTCAGCAAACAATTTAGATGACTTTTTTTATAAGTTAGCTTGAAATGTTTGTCAGTCTTATACAATATATTAGTTCTTTTCTCTGTTTACTATCAATTTTCTTCTGTAGAATGTGTTATTGGCCGTTGTGAAATCTTGTTTTCCCCGAGAGTCTAGACAAGGAATTCCCAATCGGAGTACCGCGGCACTTCAATGTGTCACCAAATGTCAGAAATTTGACAAAGAATTTTGTAAAAAGGTAATAAAGTTTATTGTTGACTGTGTCAACGTCTAAACTGTATAATTTTACTTACTCGCAAACTTGCGTTCCAAATACAGAATTATTAATCACTGACTAAAATCCCTGTTTTCCTGACGGCATTCATTATACACACTCATAAACTTGAGTTGAAAATGTGAAACACAGTATTTGTTGGATTTTTTGAATCATTAATTAAACTGGAAAATTAAGATATTTTTAATTTTCAACATTTTTGGCCATAGAAATTAACATTGATTGTGTGTTTGTGTTTTTTTTTTTAAAACCACCAACAGCCAAGGTTATTTGAGCCTAGCACCAACTCATATTTTCAATTCATTATTTTTTTTAATAATAAATTGAAAATCCAATTTACACTTTTACCAGCGCTCGGGCTAGAATCCGGGAACTGGGGACTTGTAATAGAGGAACCATAGCATCGCCATGTAAACAACAGCATTGCTACACGCTCGGTTATTCTCAAGCCCTAATAAACATTGATAATAATAATTACAATAGTATACGATCTAGTGTGCCTCGAAAAAATCATCTTCAATTAAGTATGTATGAAGTATTATGAAAAAAAGATTAGGAATCCCTGGACTAGATAAAATGTATATATGGTGGAAGGCCGGGTAGATACGGTGGAAGTGAAGATAATATGATCGAAGTGATTTTTTTTATTGTGTGCTAAATATTTTATTAGATTCTCACTTTTCTAGAATTGTTGTACTTTTAATTTGATTTTTATTTCTATTGGCAACATATATCACAAATTGAGTACACAAATATTAAAAAATTTAATAGAGTCTTCACAATTATCTTCCTTGATGTATTCAAGCAAAACAAAAATATCACCACATCTCTGGAGAAATGGAATGAGCTATGTTAAATCGGTATTCTCTGGTCAATCTGATGACATTTCATTGTTTATAGTTAGTGGCTCCCCGACGCCATAATTGAATCACAGGTGTTAATTCGACATGCAGAATGCAACGCTTATACGACGTCCGGGTTGCGATTGCAACAGGATTATTATACACATATGTAGTTAACTACTGCAGGGTTCACACAAAGGGTTAGATTCAATCGATGTTAATTAAGAATCACTTAACTGTATTCGCACTCTGAACCTGCACATACAGGTTGGCTAAAAAAACGTGAACCTATCTAAATCATACGTGGATCACAATAAACATTTAAATTAAGGTTATCGTTTATTTTCTTTAAGAAAAACATCACAATAATGTATACAGTCGTCAAAAATTGAAAATATAAATACTACACATTAATAATAAAAATCACAAATAAAGTAAAAACAGTATGACAAAAATCATTAACTTAAAGTCTTGTTAAATACAATATTAAAGATAAAAAAATTGAGACTTACAATGAGCCATTTTCCTGAGAGTAATTCTTTCAATTATCCACGAGAGGCAGTACTTGTGGTAGGCACAAACATTATTTATTCCCATTAGTGTCGTGTCATTTTAGCGGTATAACTTAATTATTAAATTATTATTATTATGAAATTGATTAAATAATTAGTTATACTACTAAAATGACGCAACACTAATGACGAATAAATAATGTTTGCTGTCTCTTGTGGATAATTGAAGGAACTACTCTCAGGAAAGTGGCTCATTAAGGGCTATATTTAAATTTTTTGCAAAATGATGATTTTTCAAACATTGAGAGAAATAAATCTATTATATTCTATGTTTTTTAGTCTTCGAAAATAATGTAGGTACTTACATCAATACAAATTTAAAAAATCGTAACTTTGCCTGTATGAGTTTAACGAAATTTCGATTCAGATGTACCTAGACCGAAATAGCCATTTCACAATTTTTGTCTGTCTGCCCCATAATATTATATAGACTGTATAGATGTTTCGAAACAGTTCATCTGTAAGAACACGAATTCGAGAATAGAGATCCTTGCATAACAACATATAACATACTCGGTACCTGCAATGCTATATTATTATGTAGATAATATGTATGTACGTTGTATGTGCCTAGGTATGTAAGGTTGTATGTATTCCTGTGCGCGCGTGCCTATATTCCTGTATTAACAGGGATTGTTCCAAATTAGATAATATTACTATTCCAAGTCTTCATGGTTTCCGGGCTTGTAGGCCGTGGTCCGGTGGTATTTCTACCTGACGTTTCGTCTACAACTGCGGTAGACATTCTCAAAGACGATGTGGCAGCGGTCGAAGTGTCCTCCTTGGCGGCTCACAGGTACACTGACGCTTCGTTCAGGTAGAAATACCACCGAACCACGGCCTACAAGCCCGGAAACCATGAAGACTTGGAACAATGCCGACCGTGAAAGATTGCACACTTGGATAATATTACTATATAACTTTCAATGAGGCGGAAGATTGACCTCAATTAAATCGGGAATAGTGTATCAAAATGGTCACAACACTTATTTATTATAATGAATAAATATCTCAAACTTACAATAATGCAGTCATCCTCTAGAATCTAGATCAATCTAGAACAATAATGACTAGTGTTGTTATGGATATGATATTTCAGATCTGGATATGGATATAATTGGAGTTTTTTTATTGGTTTTGGTTATGGATACGGTTATGAAATTATTTCGAATATCCGATAGTCCGATAGGATACGGTTGCGGAGCTCGATAACATCCCTGATAATAACAATAAAGATATAATATATACAAATGAATACAAAATTTGCGTTCGTGTTTGAAACACCCATCGAAAATGACGTAACAATATGATGCAACAATGGAAAAATTCATTTTTCAAACCTATGTCACCGTCGGGACTCTAACCCCAAACTTCCACTTTCGCGGTGGGTGAGTTGACAATTACTCTACAGTGACACGTTTTTAAACAATCAATTATTTCCTAATGCTTCATTAGGAAATAATTGATTATTTAAATTAATTAGGTCTAGAACCACAAACCTTTGTTTAAAATTTATAACACACAGTATCTGAGTGTGTTATAAATTTTTTGCCATACCCACTACAAAATAGCTACTTTCCATGCGTGTATACCGGCTTGTATTGGGTCATTTAACAGGCAGGCGTGCCGAAAGTGTTTTCATAACATATCTAGTGCGGCCAGTAAACGGTTACCATAGTAACTTATGTTTATTCGCTCTATCCGCCTGCTATTACATACTCACGGTCTACTGTAAATGTAAAGATGGCGACGCAAAAGAACTGTCAACATTTTTTGAAAATACTGAAAATGAAGTGAAAAGTAGGTATTTTGTAGTGGGTATGGAAAAAATACCATATATATCTCGTGAGTATTGGTGTTATAACTCGTGTGACCGTATAAACTCGCTAACGCTCGTTTTTACATACTGTCACCACATCGTCAGTAATATACCCCATTACGCGTTTAGATATACAATCTACAATTAAACACTACTTTTTGATTATATTGATAAATCTATTGCTATCGCTCATATTAGGGTGACAGAAGTAGATTTATCAATATATTTTGAAAATGAGGGAGGACAGTATGGCTCAGTTGGTAGCGTCGCGGCCTCTGAATCAGACTGTCGTGGGTTCGAGTCCCACCTCTGCTCATGGATGTTTTGTGATGTTATTTAGTTTTAAGTGATATGTGTATATTTGTTGTATTTAAGAAGCTAATGATCTAAGTTGTCAACGCGTCTATAATCCACAATAAATAAATAAATTGAAAATAAGGCTTTCACATTAGCGTGATACTAGACACTACCTCTAACGAATTGTAATCAGAGAATGGCATGTTTATTTTTAACACATCCTTGCGTAATATGTACATATTGTACAATGTATATACGCCAACTTGCAATAACATAATGGCGTCCATTTACGCTGATTGCCTCCTAATGTAAACATAGGTATCTTGTATGCTTATATACTACGGCAGTGTTACCGTGCCGTCGACGGTCCACGCAATTATACATTGCGTAATCACATTTGTTGCCTTCGGCCGCGATGCGACCACTCCGCTCTCAACAGGGCTGGATTTAGGGGAGGCCAACAGAGACTGAAGTCCTTAGGCCTCCACATGAAAGATGTCGCCAAAAATTTTTATATTTTTACAAATTATTCCTTTAATGAAAATACAACATTTTGCATAACAGACCGTTTTGAGCTTAAATGTTAGAATTTACCGCACTGTGAAATTTGTCTCACTTTACCTTATCTAATATCAAATTTGTTAGAAATTGACAAAAATTTAACGACAATACAGCATTGTAATTTCTAACATTGACTCTACAGAATAGCGCCATAATATTGAAGTCAGAGAGAATAATTATGCTCTTCCCCAAACAGGCCCGTAGAACTTAAGGGGAGGGTAAGGTTAATTCGTACAAAAAAAGGCACATTTTTGTGAATTTTTTTCGACAACACAGTTAAAATCTATTTATAAAAACCAATGGGACATCAAAGTATAACATTTGAAGAATATTTTGTAAAATTTTCATGGAAAAATATTAAAAAATACGGCAATGGCAGCAATTATTTGGAAGCGTCTCAGAAAAAAGTAGAATTGCGGTGCCCCTTATAACTTGGTGCTGGATCATCTGAAATCAAAAATGGAAATTTTTGTCGTTAGATAATCGCTTTCCCCAGGTAACGCTAGAAGGGTTTTTCGAAATTTCAATTTTTGGGAACACTTCGAAGTAAAAAACGCGATTTTTGCAAAAAAAAAATCGCGTTTTTCACTTCGAAGTGTTCCCAAAAATTGAAAAATTGAAATTTCGAAAAACCCTTCCAGCGTTACCTGGGGAAAGCGATTATCTAACGACAAAAATTTCCATTTTTGATTTCAGATGATCCAGCACCAAGTTATAAGGGGCACCGCAATTCTACTCTTTTCTGAGACGCTTCCAAATAATTGCTGCCATTGCCGTATTTTTTAATATTTTTCCATGAAAATTTTACAAAATATTCTTCAAATGTTATACTTTGATGTCCCATTGGTTTTAATAAATAGATTTTAACTGTGTTGTCGAAAAAAATTCACAAAAATGTGCCTTTTTTTGTACGAATTAACCTTACCCTCCCCTTAACAAAAATCTACTGTTCTATATATTTTTTTAGTAAAAAACAGGAAAAAAGGCTCAAAAATTTTATATTACGTTTAAAACATTTAACAAGAAGTCGACGTTAAATGTTTTAAACGTAATATAAAATTCCAAGTCTTCATGGTTACTGGGCTTGTAGGCCGTGGTCCGGTGGTATTTCTACCTGACGTTTCGTCTACAACTGCGGTAGACATTCTCAAAGGCGATGTGGCAGCGGTCGAAGTGTCCTCCTTGGCGGCTCACAAGTCAGTGTGTCGGTGACTGGTGTTCTCCCTTCTTTATACCTAGTGCCAGTGTGTTCTCTGTTCGACCTGTGAGCCGCCAAGGAGGACTCTTCGACCGCTGCCACATCGCCTTTGAGAATGTCTACCGCAGTTGTAGACGAAACGTCAGGTAGAAATACCACCGGACCACGGCCTACAAGCCCGGAAACCATGAAGACTTGGAACAATGCCACTTGGGTAATATAAAATGATTGAGCTTTTTTTCCTGTTTTTTACTAAAAACATATATCTGTTAGTTAATAAGGTGCTATCAAAAGAAATTTCTATACATTTTTTCTTATAGAAAGCAGTGCCGGATTTAGAACTAGGCAGACTGGGCAACTACTACTAGGCCAATGCAATAATTTTAAATATGAGTCAAGTTTAGTATGATATTTAAAAGATTTTTACAAGATTTGTACAACATAAAATGTTCTGTCACATTTTTTGTCGGAATAAGTTATTTAACTGTATTGATTCTGTATGGATATTGGCATATTTTTGAAGTGAAAACTTCCTTATGCGCGTTAGGCACTCTTTGCCTGCAGGGTACTGAAAAAGTGTGAAGCGTTCGCAACTACTTCCGTAAGAATTCGCAACATACTTATATCATAAAAACGGCCGTCTACACACTTCCACCCATAGCGCAGTTGGTTACGTCTCTGCGTTCTATGCATAGGAACCTGGGTTCGAGACCTGATGGCAGCGTAGAATTTTTTGCGTTTTTTTTTTCTAAATTCTACATGATATTTATTTATATATTTGTTTATTTCTGTTATATTCTTTCTTTGACAATAATTATAATTTTTTTGAAACCAAGGTGGAATTAATTAAAAATACAATTTTAGTATTTTAGTAATAAATTATTTTTAGTTCATAAATGCGCTATAATAGATGACACCAAAAATTAGAAAATCTGAAGTTTTCACTTCTGTCGTGTGGTCATAAGCACACACCCATTTTTTTTATTAATTCCGCTTACGCGATATACCAAACAAAATGATTTCTTTTTTATCTCAAAGATCTTTAATAGAATGTCACTTAAAGCAATGTCTCAATTTGTCTTATAGAGAGATATACGTGGGGTAGTGAGGAAAAGGGGGATATAACATATAGAAATACAGATGACGTGAATGAAATGGGGGGTTGCCTTATATTCACAGAGCGCAATTACACGCGCCATCACGCTAACCGAAGTGGCAACCGACAATCGCGTCGTATAGAACAGGTATCTTAGACCATCCTTGCAGATAGACAGAGCAGAACTGTTGTTTGTTTGAAGCTAACATCGATAAATACTTTATTAAGATTTATTTGGCACACAAATTAAAGAATTTACTAACAGCGACGTCGTTAGCTAAATTAGAATTCTATTAAATTCGATAATATTGAAATGACAAAGGAAATTGTAACTGTAACAGTGAACACTGTAAAATTTTATTATATTTTAATTTTTATGGTTCCAAAATTGTAGCAAAAGAAAATAGAAGCCCTTATGGTGCGACTCTGTTCATCCATCCATCTATCTGTCCCAGATTCTTAAGTCCTCGAAATTTGGTATATAGCTGGAAAATTGCGGTCCGCAGAACAAATCTTCTGCGGCCAATAAAGTGAAAATAAAAATAAACGTATTTATATAAAACATGCACGCTTTTAGTGTTTTTTCGTATCTGTTTTGCGGACCTTAAATAGCCGTTTATTGACTAGTGGCCATTATGTAACGCTTTTCAGTGCTATAATGAAAAACAGTTGCATAATGAACCATTATGTAACTGTTTTTTTAATTCAATTCAAGTCTAAAACCATGCATGTGTTATATAAAGTATAGTGTGCAACGCGTGTGCTAAATCTTTTGCGTCAGGCGCGAAGTTTTCAGCACTTGTATGCGGCTCGCGATGCACACTCGCCAAGGCTCGTGTGTGCTCGCCTACTACTTGTGCTGAAAATATCGCGCCTGACGTATAAAGATGTATTTAGCACACTAGTTACACAATATACTATTATTAAGCTTATATGAAACACTGTTGAAAAGGACTCACCTCGGTACTCACTTTATATATTTTGTATCAAAACCTCGATTTTGTTATTGAAATAAATTGAAACGACGATATTTTGAAACGAGGCAAAATGGCCATTAATAAGACGATAATGTCTTTTTTCTTTATTAACGAGAGCGAGACAATTTTTTCAAAAATCTTGGCTCATCTCATGCGAAGTCTTATCAAATATATGTGAAGAAATCATAACATTCCGTCTAAATACCTTTGACATATCAGTGGCAAGTATATATATTCCCTCTCACTCTAACGATCCGTTTCTCTCACAATATCCCAGGTCCCGACTTTGTAATGAGGACATTCAGACAATGGTATCTATGTAATCAACCGCGGTGTGCATCAGAGCTGGGCCAAGTACAATGAAAATGTATTTGAAGTACCAAGTACTTTGGCATTTCACCCAATAAGTACAAAGTACTAAATACAATTTTAGATGAATCCAAGTACAAGTACTGAGTACAAGTCTTGGATTATACAAGTACATTGTACATAATATATCCAGTAGTAATGAAAGACCGAGAACCACACTACAGATCCTACAGGCGAATTTTCTGAAAAATACTTTTGGATATGTGTGAAAGATTACGTAATTTTTTAGAAATTTGTAAGTTTTTTCAGGATTTTTTTTTTCAATTTTTCGTCGGTAGGATATGTAGTGTGATTCTTGATCTTTACCCGAACCCTTTAGCTTTAAAAATAGCGTCGGGAGAGCGGGAACCGTTTTATAAGCGAGGGAAAAGGATTTGAGATGACGAGTGCAGGAGATATCTTCCGCTATCGAATAGTCTTAACGTCAATTTCCAGTATTAATTTATTTGTAATTTCATTTATTATTACCTATTTAGTATTTATTTATCAATTTAAATATTTGGCGTTTTATCTACATTTACCAATTTGCCAGCCTTTATATTATTACCTGCAAAATTTCTTTTATATAGAATTTAAAACAAACTTGAAGATAAAAACACACATGTGAGAGATTTCAAATACGGTATCTATAATAATAATTAACAATGAAAGATATACAATCAATATGATTAATTTCCCTATAGACCGCAACTAAATACATAAGAATATCAGACGACACTATCGCCATGATATTATATAGAAGGCTATACTTATAGGAAAAATGTAAATGCACCGCCGGGATTCGAACCCAGAACTCCCGATTTCACGTCAGGAAATATTAAATTTTCACTGTCGGGCACTGTGTAGTAAGTTGAAACTTTCCTGACGCGAAATCGGAAGTTCTGGGTTCGAATCCCGGCGGTGCATTTAAATTTTTCCAATAAGTATAGCCTTCTATATAATATCATGGCGATAGTGTCGTCTGATATTCTTATGTATTTAGTTACGGTCAAGGGAAATTAATCATATTGATTGTTTATCTTTCATTGTTAATTAAACTTGAAGATGTTCATCTTAAATTTCAACTTTTCATTGGTTATTAATCTTTATATGATCTCTCTCTAATTATGACTATTTTGTCCTGTTGAGTATTATTATAAATAAATAAATAAATATTTTATGACTTGAATGGTTGATATGGCTCAAATGGTTGAAATTCGTTTCTGAGATTATATTTTTAGTTGCAAATGTGTATTTGGCTTTATTGTTGATGTAGGTAAGAAGTTAGGAGCTTCAAGCAGTAGGTATGCATGTATCTATAATATAAGATCTCATTTCTCAACATACAACAGCTAAAAAGCGTTTTCGCAACTATAGCAACGATGACGGCGTCTCTAGGTATAGAACACCTAAAATTATGCACATACAGGTGATGTGTTAATTTGTAGTACTAGAATAAATACAAATCAGTAAATTTCACGAATATTTTGGAAACTGTAAAGCATTACGTCGCGTTTTCTACAATGCATCACGATTCGAGATTATAATCATTGACAAAGAGAATAGATTACGCATTCCTGATCCCAGAAACCGAAATGCCCACTATTATGTGAAAGAGCCGAATAAAAAGTCCACTATAATGTAAGTTTAACTACAAGTAGGTATTACACTAAATTTCATCAAAATCATTCCAACCGTTCTCGAGTAATACTAGTACAAACAGATAGACAGACAAAAATGTAGGAAACATGTTTCCGAACTGGATTTCATACAAAATACCCTGAGATAGTTCAACAGGTCGTTTTTGTAAAGGCTATATATTTTGATATTAGTAGTAATAATAATAATGTATATTCGGTATATAGTAGTGTTGACCCAATGCATGTTAATAATTGAAGGAAGGTTTGGTTGAGGGTCAAAATAATGAAGCTTTACCAAAATATTTGTGGCCAACGTTTCGAAATATTTAATTTCATCTTCAGGGGCTGTGAACTTTATGAACCATTATTTGACTGGCTTGAGATAAGACATATTACTAATTGTTATATTCACTATTTACCTATCAGTATCTATCTACTAGTTTCATACTGACTGAATTTTGGATACACATGTTCATAGGCCCTAAAGGACTGAAGATGAAATTAAATATTTCGAAACGTTAGCCACAAGCATGTATCTGTTCTCTGGCCACAAGCGATACAATTCTTGTAATATTTGACCACGACCTCTTGAACTAAGAAAATAGCATAAAACGAAATTGCAAACAAAGATTCTTATACTTTTAATATCTATAATTTGTATCGTTTTGGAGAAAATTCAATCTGTGACAACGATTATCGCGGGAACTGTACATTCGTACAGATATCTTATACTTTTTATGTAACATATGACATTGTTTAAAAATTATTAATTTTTCTGTATACTAAAAGATATTTCTTTTTACATTATTATAAAAAAGAATTCCGTACAATACGTTTGCTCTGTAAATAGTAATGAAATAAAATTTTGTATTCAACAATTACTTATTTGATATATAGGTACATTTTTAGAGTGTTGGGTCTGCAAGTCACTATATGAATATTATGAAGTATTAGAAATACCTTGTATTATGTTCGTCTTGTGACTTCTTGTGAAACGCGTAGTGTAAATTCACAAGAAGTCACAAGACGGACATAATACAAGGTATTTTTAATACTTCATAATATATCTTATTTATTTAAAACACTGCAGTATAGGCCAAAATATTGGAATTTTTTAACTGTTAAAACTGTTTAAAACATTTGAATTGTGGAGTCATTTAAAAAGTATCTATAATTGTTGGTATTTTTGTAATCTTAGAATTTATATTGTTACATGTCAAAGAATGTGGTAAGACATAAAGCACCTCCTGTACTCACGAAAAGACAAGGCGTAATGTTGTACATATGGGAAGCTAGGCATTTCTCGTCTTATATTACAATTGCAGCACACAAATCTTCCAGGCAATAGTGAATGTCTAGCATTGCTCTCATTACACCCACCTACACTGGTGCAGAGGTAGATCACCGTATTACGGTATGGTGCTGGTGCGCTAGACAGACGGCTTGTGACAAATAGTCTAATAAATGCTCAGTCGAACGCTACAGCTAGGTAACACAGTGTGAAAAGGGTGAAAGCTCTTCTTCTATTATACACCCCAAGCCAGAGATTAGGTGTGGCAGACAAAAATACAGAAATACTCAGGAAGAAAACTGTACTGGGCCCCGAAGATCTAAAAATCTTTGTCTAATGACTTAAACATTTCATTTCTAGAAAAAATTTACGTCCTGCCACTTCAAATTTTCTGCAGAAACATTATGCCGTTCTCAAGATTCGGCTAATAAACCGCCAAAGTGAATTATCCCATTGTCATTGATCAGTCTGTTTAGAGCAGAAGAATATTAAAGATACCGACTATATTTAAATTCAGTAAATGATTATCTAACGTAATGGAAGAAATACAATATTAATTATAGAATTAATAGTTTGTACACTCAGACATGGGTTTGGAACAAGTGTAAAAGACATCCTAATGATGAACTGATCGAAAAGTGACCCAGATGGTACGGCCTAATGAATAACTGTCTATCCATGTTTATAGTCCTAACTCCTATATTATTATGTAGTAAATAATATATAGTTTAGTGTGTTTAGTCTATAGACGGTACATAATTTGTGATTTTTCGATGTTTGTGGATATATTTTGGATATACAGACTGGTAAACACGTTTCTAGAATTTTTGTCTGTATGTTCGTACCAGCATCAATCGAAAACGGTACTTTATATCTGATAATGCTCATGGGTAAGGTTACTGCCAAATCGACAATAATGTCAGCAAAGCCGCGGTAAAAGCTACTGTAATGTATGAAATATATCGTTCATTTTTGGATGCAATTCTGAATTTTACATGTTTCTTTCCTGCATTTTATAATAACAGAAATAATCGGATCTCTACTGTATTATTAATTATTAAACAAACGGTACGCAGTATGTTGCCTAATATTAATACAAATGATTTTGTTCACACATCTGTTCATTAGAATTTGCCATGATGAAACATTAATATACCTAAATCAACAGCACAGTCTATTCAAAACCAACTTCTCGTATACACATACATGAGCTACATTTGAGAGATACGTTTGGGAAGTAGATCTCATTCATAATCGTCATGCTTTCCGTTCATAGATAAATCATTACTAGCTTTATACTGAACATTATTATTACTAAATAATTTTACCAATTTTTTTCGTTAAGTGGTATTTTATAATTCGGACCCTATGAAATATAATCATAAATTTTTACGAAAAAGGTGAGAGCCCTAAATTTCTATTAGGGGCATTAAATGAGCCCTCAAATAGCTTTTAATTCTCATATCATCAAATTCGTCATCCGAAAATTTGGTTCTGCTAACTTTTACTAAAGCTAGCAGCGCCGCAGATTTAAGGGTAAGAGCCCTAAATTTAAAATAGGGGTATTAAATTAGCCTTTAAATGGCCCTTAATTCTCATACCATCAATTTCGTCATACGACGTTTTGACCCTGCCAGCTTCATGTACACCTGAGCCAGCCAGTTTCAATTATACATCTAAACCTTCCTCGTGAATCAATCTATCTAATCGTGAAAACCAGAGCAAAATCCGTTCACTTATAGTTACGGAGAAAATCGGGCCCAAACATACAGACGCCGAGGGGGACTTTGTTTTATAATTTGTAGTGAAGTTAATTTCCGAAACCCAGACAAATTTGACTTACCTATATTTAAGAGGCTCCCGATGGTTAAAAAAATACAAATTTTTAAAGATAACTATATGGCTGTCTCTAAATAGGTCTTATCGAATAAAGTAAAAAACATTGATTTTTTTTACCAAAATGGCAACTTGGGACTCTCACAAAGTGATATAATATTGTATCCCTCGGTCACATTATTATTATTATTTAACCTATATAACCGACATTTAAAAACAAATCTGACGTTAGCATATTTAAAATCAGCTCTCGCATGATGTGTAAAAATCTTTACAATATGCTTCAGATATTAATAATAATGATTTTATCAGTTTATCTTATCCCGTTTTTGGCATCATATTATGAATTACCTAAGTAACTGTTCTTTACGTGTTAAATTTAACCTACCACCCAACAGACTTGGCTGTAGATACAGTGTTTGAAGCTTTGACGGAATTACTATGTATGACTAATAAAGTAAATGTATACAGATATAAAAGTGAACGATGGACAATGGAATCCTATGAGGCTTCCAGGCACACGTAAGGAAGTACAGGGTTTGCAAAGTATCACCACAACGTATTCATCGTACCTATACCCTTTCCCACCAACAGATATAGTAATTCTTGGACACGAATATTTTATTTATTTATTTATTGTAGATTCTATACGCGTCGACAACTTAGGTCATTAGCGTCTTAATTAATTTAAATAAAACTTCCTTAAAACTAAATTACATCACAAAACATCCATGGAGGACAGTATGGCTCAGTTGGTAGCGTCGCGGCCTCTGTATCAGACTGTCGCGGGTTCGAATCCCATCTCTGCTCATGGATGTTTTGTGATGTTATTTAGTTTTTAAGTGATATATTATGATATTTGTTGTATTTAAGACACTAATGACCTAAGTTGTCGACTCGTCTATAATCTACAATAAATAAATAAATAAAAAATAAAACATCCATGAGCGGTGGTAGGATTCGAACCCACGACAGTGTATTTGATATATAAATACATCCTCAATCCTTGTCCAAGAATATAGGGATTATACTAATTGCTAATGACATCAGCATCTTATAAAAATAAATATTTATTTACCCAACTTTAAAAATTTATTGTGAAGCCATTTTAAATGCCAGACAAAAAAATCCAACGGCATTTTTTAAGTTAGACGTGGCTCATTCCAATGATTTATTAAAAATTCACAGATTTCGCAATCCTTGCAATCATTGAGGACATTGGAAATGATAACAGCATATATGAAACATAATTAACTGTTTATTATACACACAATATTTATCAATGCACTGTTTAGTTTGTCAGGAATAACCCTATTATTCTTCTGTTATATACGCATTCACTTTTGCTTGATTACTTAACTTTTAAATGGATTTTTCTACAGTATTTATTAACATTTGCTCGAAAATAACACCGCAGATCGTCGCAAATACCTCTCAATTAACTAGACATGATATAAAACACATTTCGAAAAAATTGCACTTGTTCAGTTTTGCATGATTGCTCCTCACTTGATCGCGACACCGTTGTCTTTTGGCCTTGAACGAAAACTCGTAACTCTGCCCCCATATACGAACATAAACATTTCCAATGTTAAAAAAGTCATTTATATAAGCTCATTGTAGAAGAGTAATGACAGACGGTATTATTGATATTATAGAACCCTTCCTACACTGACAGTGCGAACAAAATTATTCACCACTTGACTCCAGTACATAATTTATTATAGTTTAAGAGGCAGCGACGAATTTTCTTAAGTGCCTACGTAAGACGAAATAACACTCCCTGAATAGGTGTTCCCCATTTGAGAATCTGTAAATCTGGCAACCTTTCTCCTTTGCGTTTTAGATGACAGCTAGAAATTAGACAGATTTTTCATGAAATAATGTAACACTATTTTTTAATTATTAAATTCTATTATTGAGTCAATTTTGTAATCTTTAAACAATTTCGTCACCACGGTACGAATCTAAATTTCGTTTGTTATATTTTTTATTATTAGAAATAGTGGATTTTCAATAATTTTTTTCGAAGTGCAGTTCGCATCAAGTTTTGGTTTGACATTTTAGAATTACAATATATACCTCTATGTAAAAAAAGATGACAGAACATTACGTAGATACAAGAAAAAAAAAATTTTTAATTATAAATCTAACGACATGATAAGATTGACCAATCGAGCAGACAATGTTATTTTATGTATTCTAAATTATTACTCATTAATATATAGATTAAAAAAAAGTATTGCATTATTAGATACATGAAAAATTAATATTTTACCTGTCTAATTTCTATCTGCCATCTAAAACGCAAGGGAGAAAGACTGCCAGACTTACAGATTCTCAAATGGCGATCACAACGTATAGGTACAGCTATTTTTAATGTGTTGAATTTTAATGTCCATGTTATATATGACGGTAACCAAATTGTTGTGGGATACGGATGATGAAAAAACAAAAATTGAATTTAAATTCAATTAAATTAAATTCAATTCAATTTTTGTTTTTTCATCGTCCGTATCCCACAACAATTTGGTTATCGGTATTTTTAATATTATTTTGCCTTATGTAAACACTTGAGAAAAAATGTCGCCAGCTCTCCGTCTATTATTTTTCATTAGCATAACAATAAATGTAATCCTTTTGTCTCTTCGATGGCATGAACAGATGTGCGATACACAGCAGTAGGTATGCATTGTATTCCTGCTGCAGTAGGACAGGATAAAGCAAGAGCGCGTTTGGACATCCCGTTCCGCGGGACGGCCGGAACCCATTTTGTTACGGCGCGAGGTTGGACGACCGACGCAACGCAAGAGAACACAAGAAACCACTTACCGGACTGATAGCTGTTTAGTAATAAACGTTTATTTACAGCCGGTCGCATTTTGACTTTAAATGAAATAAATGTTGATATATATTTCAAGTGTGTGATGTAAATATATTACACTATTATTATGTATTCATTCAGACACATTGTATCTGCATTATCGTTGTCTATACTTTGTAACGCAGAAATATTTTTGTTGCATTTGCTGAGACGCTGCTGACATGTCGAACATTTATAATCTACTCGCATTGGCGGAAAATATTTACCTAAATAAGACTACTCTTACAATAATTGTTGACGCATGACAATAAATTATTTTTAATTTATTTATGATGTATCGATTTACTAAAAAATTCACAGATTTCGCAATCCTTGCAACCATCGAGGACATTGGAAATGATAACAGCATATATGAAACATAATTAACTGTTTATTATACACACAATATTTATCAATGCACTGTTTAGTTTTGTCAGGAATAGCCCTATTATTCTTCTGTTATATACGCGTTCACTTTTGCTTGATTACTTAACTTTTAAATGGATTTTTCTACAGTACTTATTAACATTTGCTCAAAAATAACACCGCAGATCGTCGCAAATACCTCTTAATTAACTAGACATGATATAAAACACATTTCGAAAAAATTGCACTTGTTCAATTTTGCATGATTGCTCCTCACTTGATCGCGACACCGTTGTCTTTTGGCCTTGAACGAAAACTCGTAACTCTGCCCCCATATACGAACATAAACATTTCCAATGTTAAAAGTTTGAGAAACAAGCTATTCTACTGCATGGAGTACGGATAAAATCAGTGTTTTGAAGCAGATATCGTGCATTGTTAAAAGTATCAATGTGTATATAAATTTTAGGTCCGACGTGACCTTAGAATTCCCTAATAGTGCTATAAACACTTTATATGACGCTTAATATAGACACTGGGTAATGTAGTTGTTAGAATATTGCAAGTTGTTTTACGACGTTGATAAAATTTTATGGACACCGTTTATTAATAGACTTAACGACATTAATTTTAACAAACTTTAACGATTACAATTATCGCATGCGCAGGTACACTGTGCCTTTGTATGTGCAAACATTATATTGTGCGTGTATTAAGTTTGTTGTTTGTTCCACAGGTGTCTCTGAAGTAGAATGGCGTGTGACTTCAATACGTTACGGGAACGCTACCATCTGTTTGTTCCATTCACTTGTCGCCAGCTTTGAGTAAGTACAGATATTTATTTGTCTCGATTTATGGTGCTATTATTCTACAAGATCAAAGTTAGAAATTACTGTGCTGTTAAATTTTTGTCACTTTCTAACGACATTACATAAAGTAAAATGAGACAGAAATTTTACAGTGCTGTAAATTCTAACATTGATCATATACAGAATAATAATAATATTTATTTGTGGTGCCAGAATAGTGGGTACAATCGTCATTTTTAGTAGGTTCATCAAGGACTCAATCATCCATAACTTAAAAAGTCATCCGATAGCACCATTAGTGTTCTGTAACATCGGTGCGAAAATTTTTCTACCCTCCCTTTAGATTTAATTGCACAAAGCGTCGATAGTATGTGCTCTATTATTATCGCTATGCGCACCAAAGCTAAATTTCGTTCATTCAAATAGTTATATCTACGTTAATTTCGCAAGAAATTGATTCAAATTGTAGCTTTTCGAAAAGGGGACATTTTGTGCTATAAAATGGAACCTTTTTTAGATTGATTCGAGTTCCTAATAAGTCCTAAATCACGAACAGCAGCTGTCGGTTGGTCTGTACGTACGTACGTCCGAGCTGTACTAGCCGCAATTCTTGACGGATTGCTTTAGTTTATTTTTTATTCGCTTTGTTTACTATCAAAATAGAACGCTACTGAAATCCATTCATCAATTTCTAAGCATCTTATCAAATTATCAGTTACACCAAATACCTATTAGACCTATTCGAAACTAAAAATCAAGATCTCTAATTATTATAATAGTATTTGGTGTATAAATGTACAATTTCACATTACTTTACTCGGCGTGGACCGTTCAGCAATATTTCGTCTGGCATTACAATAACCTATACGTGATAGGAATGCTGTAGCGCATCTGTATGTACAGTAAACTTCCTTTAAGTCAACGGCTATGGGTCTGTTGGGGAAAATGCCGCGTTAACTGGAGCCCCTTCTCTTAATATATATTTTTAATTCAAACCAACCATACTGTGAGATTTAACCATCGAAGTTAAGAGACGGCGTTTCTATTCATTTCACTGGATTTAACTTCTGTCTCGTCACAAACATAACCCGGTGACATTAATAAGCCATACCGATAGATGGCACTATTTAAATAATATGGTTTGTTCTTTTTTATAGGAAATAGTTTATATTTCATCGTATACTTATGTTCTTTTGACATTGTGTATTTGTTTGTTCAACGTCAACAAGTGCTGAACTCTTCGTAAATAGATAAAATGTTGCACCATCTAGTTCCCAGAAGTGACAACTCTGAAAATAGACTGGTATAGTTTATAGGTCATATATACTCATGCAGACAGGTTATTTGTATCGGGTGCGTCCACGTGAAAACTTTCCAAGCATTTCATTGGTTTGCCCTTTGAATTAGAAATTGGAAACTTTGGTGGGTTGGATAATCGGTAGTGGGACACTACTTAACTAAGTGTGGAATTGTTGCGTCATCCCCAAATTGTTATTTTAAGGTACTCTGCTTTTTTCCAGCGGATTCAGAAAAAGGACCTCATTTGGAGCATTTTTTTGTATAAAGTGGATGGTTTCAGAAATATCTGAGGCCAAAGTTAGAGAAATTTTCGTATAATTAATAGTTCTAATTTACATCACATGAGGTGCGGAAATTTCTGGAACTGTTTCGTTGTTAATATAGTAATTACTCCAACTTACAACCTCGTACACGGTATTCTGTTGTCGAGGGTCTATAATTTACAATTCATTCATTCATTCGAACCCGGTACAGCCATAAGAAATCGTGGCGTGTAGTGTAACAGTGGACACTTGTAATATTGAAAACAGTAAGGCGGAGGAGGGAACGCGTTGATTTAACGAACGACGATTTCAAAAGAGGTTGCTGTACTAGGTTTGCACTCGTAGTTACGTATATAGGTACAAATACGCCGTTAAACACACTCTTTATGGTTTGCAATTTAGAACTCATTGGCTGGACCATTCTACTGCCAGCTAAACGATTGCTTGTTATCGCCCTAATTGCCAATTTACTATACGTTCACTGCTATGCATACATGCATCTATGGAATAGTGTCTCCCAAACATTTTCATTCTTTTAAAACAACAATAAAAACATTTTTTTTTCTTAACATTTTTTCAAAAAAAAATAATGTTATTTTTATCAAGGAATATTTTTAAAATGGTAAATACAGGGTGTATCACAGATTTGGAGAACAGAAAATTATTGAGTGCAACAAGGAAGACATGAAGAATATGACTAACGCGACGACAAAGATAGAATGCAATCATGGCTATCTAAATTAAATTATTTATCATGGTTTTTACATGACAAGAGGGTAAAGAAATAACTGATCCGTTTGATGATTTTCACTATGTTCTCAATCCTGTGATACACCCTTTATTTTATGCCTTTTTAGTGAAAACAAGTTTTTTTTTAAACATTTTATTTCTACGGTGTAGATAAATGTGTTTAAAAAATTTTTTTTTTCAGTCAATTAACTTAAATTTATTTATTTAATGTAGCCAACAGGAAAATCCCAATAACAGGCCACAGAAAAAAAAATATACAAAAAAGAATGAAAATACACTTGAAAAAAATCATTTGAACATAATTTGAACAAAATACAACCAAATTGAAAAAAAGGCAAATAATTTTCTCAATTAAATTTTTATTTTATGAAAAGACAAAAATTCGTATCTAGAAAATCGATTTTTTTTTATAAAATATTAAGTAAAATATACAGGGTGTTAATACAGAAGACTAAAGTTTTTAGTAATATAAATTTGTTAGAATATGCCTCATAAGATTACAGATGCACAATGTACAGTCGCTGACTTAAAAAAGTTTACACCTGTATCATCTAGTTACCCGTTTTTTTAATTTTTGCATATTGTAATTTGGCTTTTGATAGTAATGTATCAATTACTAAGGTTACATCCTAAAAATTCAATAAAAAATTATTATCAAAACACCTCATTTGTTTATTATACAATCCAAATTACTCAATATTATTCAATTAAAACAAAAAGATTTAATAATATTTGATACTAGCAAATTCCTTCCTCTAATCTTGCAATAATTCTTCTTTTTTGTTCATCATTTTAATAATTTCGAGGCATTTAATCGACAATTATTTCTTTTCATTTTTGACATTTACATTTACCTATTAAAAACTAAATTTGTTGCTAAGCTACTGACTTTTTGTGAACTTACACTGAAAAACCCAAGTGTAAATTTTATTAAGTCCGCGACTGTACATATTACATTATTTCCCATATCTTAAGTTAAGCTAAGGTTCTCACGAAAACAGAAGTCGCGGATAAAAACTAATTTATAATAAAATTTCGGTCAGTGTCAGTATCATTCCTCCATGATTATTATAATGGACTGAAAAAAAACTGTTGAAAATTTCTATACAATCGACCTTGTTCTCTGTATATTAAAAGATTTATAGAGCAATTTTCGTTCATGGATATGTAGATCATGTCTATGCATAGTCCGTGTTATAAATATTCGATTTGATTCGAATGACAAAAAAAGAGTGTCGTTTGTGTAAAGCGCAGAGTGCTAAAAGGGCGTGTTACTGTGTAGGTAGGTGTAGTAGATAAAGGAACAAGACAAGTACTAAAGCACAAGGTCATATCGTTATTGGTGTTCTCCCGTCGAACTCAAATATCATCAATATCCATAGAATCTGATCCTTTCGTGAGACAACTTCTTGCCGATGTTCACTGTTTAATAGCTTCTAGCAAATGCCATGATGTAACGCACACTGTCAGGTAGAGTTTAGCGCACAAGAAGCATACGGTCACATTTGTTCTGTTGTGTTTTAAAGACCACCAACAGCTAAGGTTATTTGGGCCTAGCACCAATTCATATTTTCAACTCATTATTTTTTTTAATAATAAATTGAAAATTCAATTGACTCTTTTACCAACTCTCGGACTAGAACCCGGGAAATGGGTACTTGTAATAGAGGAACCATAGCAAGACCATATAAACTACAACATTGCTATACGCTCGACCATTCTCAAGTCCATCTGTTCGGTTGAACACAAAATGTTACCAAGAAGTCCTTGTCGGTATAAATAAATATTTAAGTTATGTGCTGTATTTGATATACATTTATCTTAATGTGAACGCAATCACAAAGTGGACGTATCTGAGTGTGCCCTGAAACTACGTGCACAACTGTTGACAGACGCACAACGCACGATGTATATTTTTATTTGAGACGAGAACAAATTATTTGTGCATCGAGTTCCCAAATTTAGAATAGAGTACACACATATTTGTTAGAATAGACCTACAGAAGTAGGCGGTCCTAATTTGAGTGCGAAATTTAAAGTAGGGTCGATTGGCGTATGGAGTTTAACGGAATATTCATTACTATTCTCTTAAAACACATTTCTTACCAAAACAATAGCTGTTTCATAAAAATAATTAATAAATCCCGTCATTATTGGCTACAAAACTTTATTATTTCGTGTGAAATTATTTTTTATTTGAAATTAAAAATTTATGAAAAATGAATGTCCTAACTTGATTCAGCCAGTGACGTTTATTCTAACCTAACTTAACCTTGTTGACGTTTGTCAGGGTATAACTTAAGCAATTATAATTAGAAATTGAGTTTGTTCTTTCCATTTTAAGTTGAAAAAGTGTTTTGAAGTCGTCTGAGCTACTCTAGATCTAGGGAGAGCAAGCTAAAAGAATAAAAAAATGTTTTCATCAATTATGTATCGGATGTATCATTTTAGCTTTTTCCTCAGTCTGAAATTTAAACTTAACAAATTGCTTTAATTATTAACGACGACGTGTTTAAAAAAACGAGGTTATGTCAGTAGAATGAATGAAATTTGACAGTTGTGTTGTGTCAATAAGTGAACGTACGTTTAACGCAGATTCTACTTAGAAGGAGACAGTTGCGACTCCGCCACACCTTCCTTTCCTAACCTATTGAAATTAATTTATTTGCGTAAATCGAGATACACTAGGTTGCACTGGAGATGAGCACATGAGAAACATAATATAGATGGCAGCGGGTGTATAGCTACCTAAGTTATTGATTTTCATAGAAAAACGCGCGAGAATTAAAGTTTTTTCTTCTTCTGATAGCATGCAAATTTCTTTTCAGTTCTGAATTCTTTGGAAATGCAAAACCTTTATGATTTGAACATTGTCAATGATTTATTATTTTAAATAAACTTATTCTGTACACACTACTATGAACTGCCCACAGACCGAGGTGGTTATATAACTGGCGCCCCTAGCGGTCATGTTTGGCAGTGCCGATCCTTATTAATGTGGACATGAGTTTGCATGCCGGAAACTAGTATCCTTACAAAATCTTATTTAGGTCATACTCTCATTCACCACCGCCACGCTACGGTCTCAGGAGGTTTGTTCACATTCTAAAAAGTGCACCGTTATTTTATGGGAAACATACTCGAAAATTTACGGAAATTTTAACTGGTAGAATTTTTGTACCACGGTAATATTTGAGTGAGAGGGTTGCCGCAGCAGGTGGTGACAACGGCCGCGTTGATTCCTGCAATGCGCCCTTCCGTTATCCAATCCCGTCCCAATGAATGAGCGCCTCGCGTCCCACCTATTCGATCCCATTGATATTCACAGTGAGTGTAAATATTACCCCTTGCTTCATTTGTTACATGCACTGCACACCCATCCTATTCTGTCCTCACATCTACAAGAGAATGAACGAGATGAAAAAGTTTGCTACCGCAAATTCGCTGCTTTACTTTTCAGAATAAATTATTGATATCTCATTAAGGTATTTCCCAAGGTGTTTAATAATTGATGCACTCGATCTATTTTACGCGGAATTTTTATTTCCCGGAATCTATAACTACATTCCCCCAGATATAAATAAAAAATAAAATTCGATTCGGTATTAAACGATTGACAAACTGATTATCAAATGAGAACTCAAGGCTCCTATAACATGTCCAGTGTTCACAATTGACAATGGCACATACAGTGTGTAAAAGATTAACCCGAACATATAGGAAAATAACATTGAGAACATAATAAAATAATAAAAACACCTTGGTTATAATGATTGGATAAAGTAACAACAGGATACAAAGCTTATAATTTAAAAACAGTTATTCACTTATCATTTTTAATGATAGTTTTTTAAATTAGCGAAAGCATAGTTTTATATTTTAAATTTTTAAAATTTTTAAATTTCAATTTTTAGTTAATGAGATATACTCTTAAAAAGTTTTATTTGGACAAAATTAATTTTAAACTAATGCATGTTTTTAAATTTTAAATTTGTGACGGTTCACTAAAATATTTAAGGTAATTAAAAATTATTTATTTGATATCCAAAAAAATTTTAAAAAATTTTTTAAAATAAAATTTTTTTCTACATTTAAGAATCAGGTATGGTTTAGAGTAATTCATTGTACAATTTTTGGTTATAAGTCCTGAGGAAGGCAAAAAATGTTTGCCGAAACGTTGACCATTAAAAATGATAAGTGAATAACTGTTTTTAAATTATAAGCCTTGTATCTTGTTGTTACTTTATCCAATTGAGAACATATTTTATAATTCTGTAGTAGGCTATCACTATGGGTCATAAAATCCAATATAAATAATATGTAGTGGGTTACAAAGAAAAAATAGTAAGTACATTGAATTTTTACGATAATTTATACGATAATTTTTATTGGATGAAAATGTTGTACTGTATAGCAAGAAAAGCTGAAATAATTTTCAAGTAAATCACGATTTTGCCATAATTCAGTGTGTAATTGCACCTGAAATTACAATGCATTTCTGCTTGAAAATAGCGCTAATATATCAGTGGCGGCTCGTGGTATTTGAAAGTGGTGAGGCACAGTGGAAAAAAAATTTTTTTTAGTAAGGTTAGATTTTAAAGTTAGTCTAGTAGACTAGTGGTCAGTGGTCACAAACGGTATTACACAACTGACGAAGTAGTTGTGTAATACCGTTTGTAAAAAAATTATAATATTAAATTTAAAAAATTGAATAATAGTTTGTAAAGCTAATATTTTAGAAAAATCACTGCCTACTGTTCGAAAAAAAAGCAAAACAAAAATCAGTACGAAAAACCACAGAAGTATTTACCGAAAACTATAATAACACCCATTAAATGTCGCATTAAATTTACGTAGAGGCTTGCCTCAAAAGAATGTTTTTATGCGCTACTTAAAGCTGGATTCGACTGGACTATTACGGTATCATAAACACCACATTACTCACATTACTAATACGCTAGACAATGAAGCGCGAGGCGAGCCTCTAACCATATACGACCGCATGCAGAAATGAGATGGATGATATAAGAACAAAAACAGGCAACCGCCAATAAAAGACAAGGAAGCGCGAGACCGGCCTCTATAACCATATATACGACCGCATGCAGAAATGGGATGGATGATATTTCTAGCGAAGCGCGTTAAGATTGACGGCAGGCCTATATTTTACTGATTTCTATGAAGCCAAATATTAATTCTAATGGATATATTTATGCAAATAGTAAAATAATATAAATTTGTAATTTATTTAATTTGCAAAATTATTGGTGAGGCACTGTCTCACCTGCCTCATAGGAGAAACCGCCACTGTAATATATGAAGTAAATTAGGTACACACAGACAAGTAGACAGACGGTGTTAACAGTTTGATATAATTAAAGCCGCAATGAATTCAGAGCGATGTCAATTTAAATGTAATTACACTTGTTTAATGCTTCATTCCACAAAAACGGATGTTCCTCCCCGCGTCTGTGTTTAGTTATCTGTGTCTCGCTGTGTGTGGCTGATGTGTTCCAGTAGCGTAACTACAAGAAGCAAGGCCCCAGGTTGATTTATAAAAAGCAGCCCTCAACCTAAAATTTTTAAACCACAATCAAAAAAATTTCGTTAAAAAAATTAAGGTCTTAACTTTAAAAGAGTTTGTATGGGTTCAGATGTTAGGAAAAAAATTAATGATGCATGTAATATATATTAATATTATATCAATAATTATACATAATTTCGATATTTATATCCATTGTTCAATCTAACGTTGGAATTATTAGAAAAATGGGACCAAATAAAGTATAAAATAATTACTTAATTACCGGCGTTTCGTTCATTTATTAACAATTCGTTTTTTAATATTTTCTAGAACCGTGAAAAAGTCCGAATAAACGGACTAAACGTTAAGTTATTAGTTTACACTTTATTTGATCCAATTTTCCCCATAATTGTGGCCCCTAACTCTGCAGGGATTCCGAAATCGGGCATGTCTAGCTTATCATTAGTTACGCCACTGATGTGTTCAGTTCAGTGTCGTCGGCCGTCGCTGCTTTTATATAATCGCCGTCATTAAAAGCTGACTTTCAGAGATCACTGTTACTACAGTAGGTGAAAAATTTGGCGTGAATTTGTGGCACATTTTTAAATCACAATATCATATTTCTGCCTAAAGGTGTAACGACTATTTCGGTTTATTATTATGCGACCTTTCACATACATTTAAATTGAGTGGTCCTACATTAAAATTGGTCATATATTTTATTGAAATTTCAAGAAATTAAGTCTTACAAATTTATACAAGATCGTCTAAACACAGAAATATTCCGTGTAAAACTCCAAGTAGAAGCGTCTTTATTATTAATTATTAATTTAGTCACTTTGTTGAAATTAAACACCGTTTTTAGGAATTTTGCATTAAATATTTTTTCTTGACAAAGCAGTGTTTTATTTTTTTAACAAAATATTGAATAATAATTTGCATCAAGTACCCACAGCCACTCTATATAATATGTAAATTGTTCATGTTCATTTTTTTAATTGAAATTATTATAAAAAGTCGCAGGTACTTGGACTATAATAAATTATTCAATGATTTTTCATTTAGGTATTAAGGGGGCGTCCATTAATTACGTGAGGCGTTTATGGGAGGAAGGGGGTCGGGCCGAACCTCACCCAATCTCACGTGGGGGAGAGAGGGGGGTCTCGGCAAATATTACGTAATTTTTTTTGCAAGAAACTATAAAATTGCAAGAAAACTGGGTTAAATTAAGTAAAACATGTTTCTCCACTAAAATATGGCTAAATCCTACACAATAATATTTATCGCTGTTATGCGAACGCCACAAAGTATTCTAGACTACGTTCTTAGAAGACTTAAATAATAGTCTTAACTAGTCTTAAATAAAAATAATTAAGCAAATTATGTTTTTTTAAATAAATCCAACGCAATCAAGCACAGATTAATGTATTTATACTAAAAATATGCATTTTGAAAAATCTCACGTGAGATTAGGGGAGGGGGGTCGAGCAAAATCTCACGACAACTCAATAAGGGGGAAAGGGGCTCGAAAAATCACCTCACGTAATTGTACAACGTTTCATCTCTTTATGAGACTTCTTCAGGTACACTTAGTAATAAAAATCAATTAAGAAAATATAATGTATAATTGAAAATGTTTTTTTCGTTGGAGAGCAGCCAATTATATAATTGTTTCGAAACATATAGGAAAAAATCATTTTACCAACCAGTGGTCACAGTCAGGATTCACTTTCATGTTGGGCTCTCGCTGGTTCGAGGATTCACTTCATATTATAACTATTGAATTAGCATATATGAATTGACACTCGCATGTAGTGAAAATTGATTCTGAAACATATAAGGAGAATATTAGTTTAGCAATCTTGTCACAGTTGAGTATTGTAAGCTCATTCCGCCGCGAAAGTGGAAAGGTTCAGATTAGAATCCTGACTGTGACCACTGGTTGGTAAAATTATTTTTTCCTATATGTTTCGAAACAATTATATAATTGGCTGCTCTCCAACGAAAAAAACATTTTCAATTGCATTTCAGCCGTATAAAACTATTATTTATCATAATGTATAATTGTTTTTTATTGAAAAACCGATTTAAAAAAAACAATTTTCCCATAAAATGCGTCGAAAATATCTCCTTTCAACAACCCTGTTGGCACGCAGATGCCATTTCTCTATGGCAGCTGTAAATTGGTGTAATTTGTATTAATTTTTAGCGTACACATCCGTAATTACGTTTGTGATTACACTGAAAACATACATAATTGTTTTATATTTAGTTGTTTATAACATTCATATTATAATTGAATGCAACCCCAAAACACAAAAGTCGGCGATGTAATTCAATTTGTTTATATGAACTGTTTGCATACATGAAATGATTTTGTAAATTAGTGTCAATGTTTTTGCAAACAAATACAGGACGCGCATATTTACGCACAAGTTAATAAAAGCAATAGGTGTACAATACTTATTCAATAACAAACTGCACAACTCGAGCAACGAAAATTATCCCAAGATAAACATTTCGGGTTAGTTTTATAAAAAATTGAAAGCAGAGTTCCGTTTAAGTTATATAATGAATATCTCAACACCTATAGTTATATAGCTGTTACCGTAGCTACTAATATACACAATCGTGATTACCTAAAGTTGTGTAAAGGTTTTATAAGCGCAGTAATCAATGTAGGTTTTATAATTGTTGTCAACGCTACCGTTATACTGCTTGAAATTTATAGTGTTTTATGTAATTCTTTTTTTATATCTGTTGTATATACTAATATGTCGGACGTGTCAGGATATATTTTATCCGTTTATAGACAAAATAAATTATTATTATGGATCTGGAAGGTGCTGTAATTCGAATCGCAATTATTATTACACGGATTGACAGTCACAGCGCAGTATTTATTGACCTAACGTACTAAAAACATGCTTTTTCAAAAATTAGAAAAGTTAGTGATGTTGGTAATTTTGAAAAAAGATTTATATACTGTGACCTTAATATAATTTGTGTAGACTGCTTTTAGAGTAGATGTTTGCGTGAATTTACACGCACATAATTTTTTTCCTACTTTGTTGTAAACTCTTTTTGCATATCTGTTCTATCCTTGTGCATATATTTTAATTTTCATCAAGCCGTCAGTTAGATTAAAACATTAAATAAATCACACTTGTGTATAAGTATACACTTTGTATGTAATCAGTGGCTTGCAGTAAAAAAAGGTGTCTTTCGCTCAGATATTTACAAACATTATTTAAGATTGGGTTATAAAGAAGTATGGCACAACACCCTGTCGTATTTTCAAGTTTATTCAAACTGCATTTAATGAATTTGACTTCTGTTTGCTGTAGGACACAGACAAAGGTTTGAAGAATAACTGAAAGTATCTCAGAATTAATAACCTATTATATAAAGTCCCTTTTCTCACTGTATGTTCACGATTAAGAAAAAAGTTGGCAGAATAGTAAAGTACCTTGAAGTCAATTATATCTATATTATTCAAGTCGTCAATCGTTTTTAGAAATAAATTCAACCCCTAAGGGGTTCAAACGGGGATATAGAGTTTTTTTTGACTAATCAACGCCCAGGCCAAATCGCTTAAGAAAGGATTTCTCGAAATTCAACCCCTACGGGTGTCAAAGAGGGGTAAAATTTTGAGAGACTAAAATGAACAAAATAAATATTAGTAAAAAAACTTTTTAGATACAAGCTTTTATTTAAATGCACTAAAAAGGAAAAAATAATTTTTAATAATTTAGGTTCATAATTATTAAAAATTATTTTATTTAGGTTCATTAAATTATTAAAAATTACTTTTTCCTTTTTAGTGCATTTAAATAAAAGCTTGTCTCTAAAAAGTTTTTTTACTAATATTTATTTTGTTCATTTTAGTCTCTCAAAATTTTACCTCTCTTTGACACCCGTAGGGGTTGACTTTCGAGAAATCCTTTCTTAAGCGATTTGGCCTGGGCGTTGATTAGTCAAAAAAAACCCTACATCCCCGTTTGAACCCCTTAGGGGTTGAATTTATTTCTAAAAACGATTTATTCATGTATTGCTATCGGGAATACATATGTGTACAAAATTTCAAATCAATCGGATACGTGGAAGTCGTTCAAAATTGACTTGCAAGTTTTGACCTAAACAAACACACAAACTAACTAACTAACATACATTGCCAGTTAAATAAAAGCTTGTAAAAAGGCGCGAAAACAAACAGAAATATCTTGTTATGAATTTTACACAAAATAAAATGTTCAAATAATTTTATCTTAATAATGGAAAGTCCGAAATGATGAAAAGAAAATATGATTTTTGCTGATTATTTACAAAAAAAAAACATTTTTTTGATCCAAAGCAGACAATAATAAAACTTTGTTAGCCAAGCTACCTAGCGGCAGCTCTCAATACAAAATATCTTAATTAGGTTGACAAGCGTGATTTTTATCAATTTTCATTATGAATCATATTTTAGTCTCATTATTTCAGACTTGGTAGTATTAAGAAAGAATATATTACTGAATGGAAGAACCTAATTTTGCAACTTTTTTTACATGATTTTTTATAAAGGCTTTTGATTTTAAGCCATTTTCCAGTATTCTTAAAATCTTTCTCCATATATTCTCCAGCAAACATAAAAAAACAAGCCGTGAGGTGGGTCTTTTATTAGGACTAAAGTGTGACGAACTTCCCAGTTTGATAAATATTTAATAATAATAATTAAATTAGATATTACACAGAAAAGTAATCATTTTAATCATTAAAACATAGTTATTATTTATTTTTAACAATAATTTAAAAAAAAAAAAAAAAAACGGCTGAACCGATTTTTATAAAATTTATGTCGGATCAAAATGACGTTAACACGCCTCGATTGACACCCTTACGAAGTAGATATAATTTTTTATTCGCGAGATATTGTGTAAAATCTACTTTTTTGGAGTCTATTTGGTTAAGAAAAAAGAACGGCTGAACCGATTTTGAAAAAATTTCTTTCAGATCATATTTACGTTAATACGCGTCGATTGGCACCCTAACGTAGTCGATATCATTTTTCATTCTCGAGATTATGTCTTAGAAAGAAATGGACACATACGTACGAACGTACGTACGTACACACACACACACACACACACACACAGACATCTTTCTAAAAATAGTGTAGTGACCTTGAAACATAAAAATTTTTTATACTTACATTTTGATTTCGATTTTCGGACCCATTACAATAACTTCCAATGGGAAGTTAATAATATAATTCTTTCATTCATTTATGCTTACAGTTGATAGAAGTTTAATTCATAAAAACAAGTTTTTGCAAACGCGAAAATAAAATAGGATGTTTTGACAACCCTACCTTAATTACACACCCTTTTTGTACACCACTGGGCATTATGCTTTGGTGAAGGTTACACAGGTTCTAATGCAGTCGAAAGAGTCGGCTTACAATTAGTGCGTGTCGCTCGATCATAAATTCGTCAACACGCAAAACCCGGCTGCATTAATTAACTGATTATTATTTAAATAAACGTGCCCGTTGATCAGGCGACATACATATCATCTATCCTTAATATGCTACAAAATATTAAATATGCATTTAGGTACACACAACAAGTTGTCCAATGTCCACTCCATGTCCTCCACGTCAACTGTTAGTTGCTACTTGAACGATTTTTAGCTGCTTAATATAGTCATGAGTGTCCTCTTCGTAGGGCTGTTTTAACAACTCTGTGACCCCACAGTGAAACAAGTAGTTAAAAATGGTCATTTGCAAGTCCAGGAACGTGCCAAGTATCTGTGTTTAAAGGAAATTGTTTGGGACAGATTTTTGGTACATCTCCAGTTAAGCCTTGTATTAGTTAATGCTGAAACATTAATGTCATTTCATATTAGAAGCTCCTTTTGTACTCTTAATAAAAAATATGTAAATATATAAAGAATAGAACCTGACTCCAACTAACACAGCTTGTGTTAGTTGGAGTCGGGTTCTATTCTTTATATATTTATATATTTTTTATTTTAGGCTGTTTAGTTTTTTTGGTGGGGTAATAAAATAAATAACTCATAATAATAATAACTAGCCGTCCTGTCGCTCTAAATCGAGCAAGTTTATTTAATCAACTTTTTTTTAACACATGACCTACCTGTTTTAAAGTTTACTGTTTATTTTGATAAGCTAGACTCTAAAGTAATTAACTGTCACTTACATAATGCAAATTGTTTTTCCAAAATATATACCTATATATTTTGTAGCGTTAAAAAATGATTTTTCGAAAATCTATTTTTAACCCTTAAAATCCACTTAGCGCACTTCTGAGACCTTATTGAACATCCTTCAAATGACACATCGGTCATCAAAATCGGTCCAGTAGGTTAAAAGGAGATATCCGCACAAAAACCGCCTGGCCTATTAATATACATAGAATATATTTGCACACAAAAATATACAAGTACAGTATGAATGGCATCAAATATAGGTACATTATTTACATAGACGAAATAATATTTTTTTAAACGCATTGGTCCTATAGCGAAATTCTCCCCCTGCAAGCGAAGCCGGGCCGGTGGTGTTTATAATATTAGTAGAATTCCGCCAATAGTTAAGCTAGAATGGAAAAAAATTGCAGAGTTACGTTTTGTTACTATCCCACAGGAATTATCTACCCCCCCCCCCCCGCGAAAACTACCAAAACAAGTCGTGAGGTGCAGGGTCGTTTATTAGGACTAAAGTGCGACCCTTGAGGTCCACACGACGAACTTCCCAGTTTGATAAATATTTAATAATAATTAAATTAGATATTACACAGAAAAGTAATCATTTTAATCATTAAAACATAATTATTATTTATTTTTAACAATAATTTAAAAAAAAAACGGCTAAACCGATTCTTATAAAATTTATGTCGGATCAAAATGACGTTAACACGCCTCGGTCGACACCCTTACGAAGTCGATATAATTTTTTATTCGCGAGATATTGTGTAAAATCTACTTTTTGGAGTCTATTTGATTAAGAAAAAAGAACGGCTGAACCGATTTTGAAAAAATTTCTTTCAGATCATATTTACGTTAATACGGCGTCGATTGGCACTCTAACGTAGTCGATATTATTTTTCTTTCTCGAGATTTCGTCTTAGAAAGAAATGGACACATACGTACGTACGTATGTACATACGTACACACACACCCACACACATCTTTCTAAAAATAGTGTAGTGACCTTGAAACATAAAAATTTGTTATACATTTTGATTTCGATTTTCGGACCCATTACAATAACTTCCAATGGGAAGTTAATAAAATGTAGCCTATATCATTCAGGGATAGCTTTCTAGTAATGAAAGAATTTTTAGAATCGGTTCATTAGTTTCAGAGATTACCCCCTACATACAAACAAACAAATTTTACCTCTTTATAATATTAGTAGATATAGATTAGACACAAAACAAAACTCGAACGCAAATAAAATTCTGTCAAAACCGACACTAATGTAAACAAAACCGCGGGTAAAGGCTACTTAAAATATAAAATTACATCGGTTTCGTGTTATTGATTACGTAACATACAATAAGTAAAACATCTATATTTTGTATAATTTAGCACATACATTATACATAATATATGAGATTAAATAATACTATACGTTTAATGATTAAGGCTATTAAAAGGACGCTTTTATTTTCAATATTAATGTTTGCACACATTCAAACTGTCCATTTCAGTTCAAATTAAGTGTAAAAAGCCGTGTTAATCCTGATATGTAGTCTAAATATCAGTTTCAGCATGTAACATTATAGCTATTATTTTGGATTAGCATTTACACGTTCGCACCTCACATTTGCTGATTGCTGTTTTTAAAGCTCTGCAAGTACTATACTCGGCTACCATTTTTCAATTCTTAGCGAATATCTTGCTGTGAATTTTGTATATCTTTGTCATATTAATCTTTATCACACCCCTACCTCATTCAGGGAATGTGTTTCGTAAAATGATTTTTTAAAATTTTAAAATTATTAACATTTTTAAAATTTTTAAAATGATTTTTTAAACTTTTTAGGATGTTTAAAATCTTAAAAAATTAAAAAATGTTTAAGATTTTTTTTTTTAATTTTTCTAAATTTTAAAAATTCATATAGCAAAACGAAATTTTTTCAATGCAAATTTACATGTAAAACGTAAAAATCATTTTTTTACCGTATTTTAACGTAATTTGCTGTAAATAACTTCGAAATAAGATTTCATTATTAAACCATATTTAACGGTGCCAAAATGTTTCATAGTTGATTTTTTTAGTGTAAATCGATAGGAAAACGCAAAATAAAGCCGATTTGTTTTCAAAATTTAGAATATTTTTTTTCAAATTATGTTACAAAAATTTCGTAGATATATTTGTACAAAATTTTCAGTTTTTATACTCACTATAAAATGACTACTTAACATGCGTGTATGTATGCATGGAATGGGTCAGTTAACAGGCAGGTGTGTTGAAAGCGTTTTCAAAACACACTAGTGTGGTAAGTAAACTGTTTCCATAGTGATTTATATTTATTCGCTCTGATCCGCCCGCTATTATACCTACTCATGGCCTGTTATAAATGTGAAGTTGGCGACGCAAATGAACTGTCAAAATTTTTTAAAAATACTGAAATTTAAAAAATTAGCATATATGAATTGGCATTCGCATGTAGTGAAAATCTATTGATTCTGAAGCATATAAGGAGAATATTAATTTAGCAATCATGTCAAGGTTGAGTATTGTAAGCTCATTCCGCCGCGAAAGTGGAAAGGTTCAGGTTGGAATCCTGACTGTGACCACTGGTTGGTAAAATGATTTTCTCAATATGTTTCGAAACAATTATATAATTGGCTGCTCTCCAACGAAAAAAATTTTTCAATTGCATTTCAGCCGTATAAAACTATTATTTAACTGAAATTTAAGTATAGCTATTTTATAGTGGGTATGGCAAAAAATACCGTATAGATATATCTCGTGCGTAATGGTATTACGACTTGTGTGACTGTTATTATTAGTCTGTAATACTTATACCTAATCATGCATCTAGAAACTAGAATTGAATTGAATTAGGAAGTTTCCATTGGACGAAAATACTAATTATGATACTGTCACATCATTATAATAAAGATAACTTTAAAAATTCTGAAAGAATTATTTTGATATCTTTAATTTCAACAGAGATATTCAATTTCTTGTACGTGGGGTCGCAAACGAAACTGATTTTTGAATATGACGTCACGCGGTACAAGTTTGCTGTTTTTTAGCTTTGTGAGTAATTAGAACCTAAGTTACTTAGTAACTATTTTGTTGTAATACAGACTTTTCTATTTATATTAAATTAAAATTAACTGTCAAAAATTTAAATATGTCAATATTTTCCGTCATCAATTACTGATTTGTTTTTAGTGTTTCCATAACAATTTACGAGTTTATAGAAAGAGATTTATCGGAAGTTACCATGTTAAATTACCACACATACAAACTGAAAATAACTTTTAAAAATATCGTGCCGCGTGACGTCACCCGGACTGAAAACGGAATTTCTTGGAGAATTGTCAATTCAAACTTTGAAGTAGCATAACTTTGTTGTTTTTAAAGATATTTCAAAAATTCTTCCGCCATTAATTTTATAATTTTTAGAACTATGATTTAGACCAAAAAAATAAAAAAGGGAAACTTCCTAATTGTGAATTATAGACGCTCGACAACAGAGTAGGTAGATTGTATGTCTAGATTCTAGCAGACGCTAATGTCTGCTAGAATCTAGACATACAATCTACCTACTATTAAATACGTTATTCAGGAGATAAATATAAATTTATTATTTATAATTGAGTTTTTAATAATTTATTAGTTTTCAAAAATATCATTAAAAGTCGTAACCAAAACCTAATGTTATTTTGATTCAGTTTCAATCCATGGTTAAAATACACTTCTTTGAGCAAAACAGTACCTAAATACTTAATGCCAGTAAACGGTTACGTGCATCCAATATAGTTTTGGTCCTATCAAACAGTTTGCCAACTTTTGATTTTAATCTCGAAAAGCAACGTTCGTTCAGAAGTAATCAGTACACAGGTTCAATATCGTATTGCTTACTTACGTGTCGTACATTTAATCGGCACATAACTGTAGTAGGAAGTATACAGTAGTGCACGAGAAAAAAAACCAACAGCGATGGGTTGAGCAAGAAGATTGAGGCCAAGCAGGTTGTAGAGAAGACGGCAGCCGGGTCTAGAGGTGATAACGTGACTGGAATGCACATCACTGCCAGTGAAGCCTGCTTCACATACTATCTGTTTATTCACCAAGATCATTTTATTGAAACCGCACATTAAGTAAACATTGTGATTTTTTATTTTTTAATAAAATTAAATAGCAAAAATATTGTTTTAAAATGGATTAATACGATAATAAATTGTGTCTTTCCATAATACAAAAGGTATGTAATAATTCTTATTGCAACGTTTTTTTCTTCTTCTATAACCGTTTTGTTTATATTTTTAAAAATATACAATTGTACACATGGCTACTTATATAGAGAACTAGCTACAAATTTAATTGAAATCAAGTTCAGTAGATTGAAATCAGGTTTATGTCGATTTCGATTGAAAAAGCGATATAATTTATAATATAGCTTCCCGACCCGGATTTGTGAGGGTACAAATCGGATTGATTTATTTTATTGTAGATTATAGACGCGTCGACATCTAAGATCATTAGCGCCTTTCAACTACAGTAAATTACAACTAACTTAAAACTAAATAAAATCACAAAACATCCATGAGCGCAGGTGGGATTCGAACCCACGGCAGTCGACCAGTCTAGAGGTTGCGGCACCAAGCATGCTAACCACTAGGCTATACTGCCCTCTAAAATCGGATTGAATACATACCCTACATAACAAAATCGGTCATTTTCACTTCACTGACAACGGAGTCCAGAAAATATCAACAACCACCTATATGGCCTTCAATTCGCGACTATTATAGTTGTGACCGTATGACGGGAATGGGTAACTTGAGTAGCATAGTCGCCCAGTCTCGTAGTAACAGTTTCTTTTGAGTCGCTCCGTATGACGGCTACATCTGACGATCTCCAAGCGACTTAATCGCAAAATTGTGCGACATTAATTAGGTACTCATTAGTTATTATTGTAGTCAATTAAGTTTTGAGGACAGTATGGCTCAGTTGGTAGCGTCGCGGCCTCTGAATCAGACTGTCGTGGGTTCGAATCCCACCTTTGCTCATGGATGTTTTGTGATGTTATTTAGTTTTAAGTGATATTTGATATTTGTTGTATTTAAGACGCTAATGACCTAAGTTGTCGACGCGTCTATAATCCACAATAAATAAAATAAAAAAAAATTCGACTGATGACCAGTCCTATACTTCCCACCTAGTAAATATTTGCAAAAAATAAACACTCTTTTTTTTATTCTTTGACTAGGCCCAAATAACCTTAGCTGTTGGTGGTCTTTAAAACACAATTTAATTGTTATTCTTTGAAAAAAGCATGGCCCTCTTTTTTGTTTGGTGATCTATTGATGGCTAGCTTAATATAGCAAAAATCATGGTTACCTTGATTTACGTACAATTTTTATTTTTTTTAGTAAAATATTTTTTTTCTCGAAAACTATACATTTTAGAGAAAAAAAATATTTACATTTTTTTCATATTATAACATCTAGAATTCATTTATATTTTTTTTTACCTATGTTAATACGTGACATTGAGGACGTTTTTTTGAATATCTCAGGATCCACTGAACCGATTTGACTCAAAATCTAATCAGATCTAAGTTAAAGGCTGATAAACACAATAGAACAATCGGCATGCCCGTATGTTGTTCCGTTCTTAAGATATCGAAGGCGAAAAATTGACCACATACACACACACACACATACACACACACACACATACAGACATCAGTCAGAAAATGATCTTAAACGATTGCTAGGGTCTCAAAACGTGAAAATCTGTTAAAATCTCGAAATATTGTTTTCGGACTGAATCCATTACTTCCCTACCATAGTAGAGGTGGGAAGTAATAAATCATTTAAGTTTACTTATTTATGGATAAAAATAATTACTTTTACTAAAAAAATTCAACGTATCAGTTACATCAGTTGCAACAGTGTTGCCATTAACGTTAATACTAATTTTTACTTCCCACCTCTACTATGGTAGGGAAGTAATGGATTTAGTCCGAAAAAAATATTTCGAGATTTTAACAGATCTTCACGTTTTGAGACCCTAGCAATCGTTTAAGATCATTTTCTGACTGATGTCTGTATGTGTGTGTGTGTATGTGGTCAATTTTTCGCCTTCGATATCGTAAAAACGGAACACCATGCGGCGATGCCGATTACATATTCTATTGTGTTTATCAGCCTTTAACTTAGATCTGATTAGATTTTGAGTCAAATCGGTTCAGTGGATCCAGAGATATTAAAAAAAACGTTCTCAATGTCACGTATTAACATAGGTAAAAAAGAATATAAATGAATTCTAGATATTATAATATGAAAAAAATGTAAATATTTTTTTTCTCTAAAATGTACAGTTTTCGAGAAAAAAATATTTTAGTAAAAAAATAAAAATTGTACGTAAATCAAGGTAACCATGATTTTTGCTATATTAAGCTAGCCATCAGTAGATCACCAAACAAAAAAGAGGGCCATGATTTTTTTCAAAGAATAAAAAAAGAGTGTTTATTTTTTGCAAATATTTACTAGGTGGGAAGTATAGGACTGGTCATCAGTCGAATTTTTTTTATTAGTGGCGGATCAACCACAGGAGTCTATGTCATGTACCTACAGACTGTTACTAAACTGTCTCTAATATTATAAGTACACGCCTGACATTTACATTAAGTGCAATCTTTGTTTTACATTCAATTCCTCACTTGGTTTGGACCTACCAAGCTTTTATATTGTGAAACAAACCTTTGCATTCTCTAGCGCAGCCTAAACAGACACACGGGGTAGCGGCTGTACCGTGTGTTTGCTGACGTAATGCACTCTGCACCCCACGTCACCCCCTCCCCCACAATCGTCTGTAGTTCTAAGCTGCCAGTACATGGAGGCGTCAGGCGATAGAACAAGATGGGAAAACGAAAGCTGCTCGGGCAGTTCTGTCCATCTATCTCTACGGTTAATCTGATCATGTTGACCGTAAGACCAAAAATCTTGGTCTTGGAAGTTAATAATCGTATACAATTTGTTGTTGATGGACACTATATAGTATTCTTTATTCGATTATTTTAATTTAATCTTATAGATAGAATTAAGAAAAATCGCAGGATAGTGGACAAAATATTTGATTTATTAAATTAAATGTACGACGTTTCGTCTATATATTTAGACTTTTTCAAGTACATAAAAATAACAATATTTATGAAAATTAATATTAATTACTAACCATAGCAATTAACATAAGATAGGCTACATAAGACAAAAACATGGTAACAAATTATGTTGACTATAAATTTTAACAATCAATAATAATAATAATACAAATGTTAAATTTCATAACATAATTGTACTGACTACTTAAATTTTGAGTGTTTGTTCTATAATTGATTGAATTGTTTTTTCTAATAAAACACATTTCATATTTATTTGTTTAAAATAAATTGGACAGCTATTGCCAGTAAAAAAGTTTTTTGTATTATTTATTAAGATTATGCGGTCGGTGGAAGCTAATAAAGATTCTAGTAGCTGAGTTACTAAATCGCGCGATTTCGATACAAAAAGTAGAATGTGTGCGCTGCTCCTCAACCACAGCTTAGAAATGTGTGCGTTTAATTCTGTTCAGAAGTATAATATAATGAAAAAATTGCAGTTGTCGGTTCGTAAAGTGCAATATATAAAGTCAAACTTAATTAAAAAGGAACGGTTAGCACCTACACAGTGTCCCTTTTAGCCTTAGTGTTAGGGCTCTATAAAAATATATTACCTGAAGGCTGAATGTGAAACTGAAAAAGATATCAGCAAATTGTATATTTACTGAAAATTATCAATAATAATAGTACAAATTTCTCTAACAATTTAGTGATGCGGTGATCCTTAGATTGAAGATTTTTTGATTGTAGGAAGAACCTCGGTGGCATAGGATCAATAATTGCAATACTGAATTAATTTATTTGCATTTAATATACTAACGTTTCGGCACATTTTGTACCATCCTCAGAGTATCATTGTTGTCTATTTATCAATATTTTGTAGAAATGAAAGAGTATATTTAACATCATGAATCGAAAAGATTTTAAGTAGAAAAATTGTTAATAATATAAATGAAAAATTGTCAATATATTATAAATGAACCTCTTTAAGTTACGAGTGTATTGAAATTTCAGAAATAATAATATTATATGTAATATATGTATACAAAT
Organism: Mongoloraphidia duomilia; assembly: GCA_039654895.1. Lineage (NCBI taxonomy): Eukaryota > Metazoa > Arthropoda > Insecta > Raphidioptera > Raphidiidae > Mongoloraphidia > Mongoloraphidia duomilia. Next base: position 40,784,148 of record CM077524.1, on the reverse strand, counting down.
AATTGATATGTAATTGATAATATAAATATATTAATAATTGCGATACTTTAATCGTACTAACAATTTTCTGTATATTATATGTAATGTTTTTAAGGTGAGAAAAAATGTATAATTTACTGTAAAATGTAGGTATATACCTATTTAAAAAAAATGTAACTTTTTCAAGTGTTTTTATAATTAATTTGGTAGTTACACTTCGGAGACTAAGGCTACACTAGAACCGTATCAGACCAGATACGATCAGAACAGACCAGCCCAGACAAGACCTAAGCAGACAGTTCAGACTTAATATCTGACAAGATAAAATTAAAATCTATGAGTTCTTTAGATTCTGATGAATGAGATGAATATCTCATGGAAAATATTACCATAAAATACAAAAAAATAAGCAGCGTTATTGAATGCATACATTATTAGAAAACTGTCACATTTACGGCCGTAGTCTGACGATTTTAATATCAAATCGTCCGATCGTCGGTACGTGTCGCAATCTGACATAGTCTGGTGCGGTCTGAAGTAATAACTGTAGCCACTTCAATAAGATTACTGGTGTTTGTTCACATCAGACCATACGGATCTGATCTGATCTGGTCGGAAACGGCGCCAATGTAGCCTCAGCGTAAAACGGTAAAGGTTTTTTCGCTACGGAATTTCACAAAAGTATATACTCAGAATCCTCAGTATTACTTCTGGGACACCCGGTATAGATTAAACGTGTTTTGAGTGTAACAAAGGAGATAACACATTGATATTTTCAATATGATAGTATGAGGCAGTTGGCACATTGACCTATCCAACACCACCAAATTGCTATTGCCCCGGTGATAACGTACACATGATGTGCTTATGTTATATAGCTGCCTGTGAAATACAGTGTGTTCGAGTAAAAATTATCCATCCTGAGTGTCTCGAAAACTGTTTGAGATTATAATAATCTACGGTAAACTGGAAACATCACGGTTCAGGAGGGGGGGGGGGCATTTGGTGTAGGAGTACACACCTCCGGATTATCCTGTCACTCTCACTCGATCCAAGTTGAAAATGTTAAATGGCATTATGTATTATTTTACATTTTTAACCGACATAAAAAAGGAGGAGATTCTCAATTCGACTGTAATTTTTTTTATGTACCTCCTGCATTTGTGAAGCGATTTTGATGATTCTTGATTTATTTAATAGGGCATATCTTCAAGGTGGTTCCACATAAATTTTACTAAAATCGGTTCGTGGTTTTCTTTTTTTTAGTTTAGTAATCAAATATCAATACAGAAGACAGTAGTCAGTTAATAACGTGCAAACTACGTATTGCAAAACCACTGGAAAGTAAAAAATAAAATAACTTAAAAAAATTTTTCTTCAAAAAAGACACCTGAAAGAGGAAAATAATAGAAATTTTGAGGTCGGCTCCAATTTAATAAAAGTAGATATATAAACAGTTTTATAGTAAATAAATTGGCGCTGGCCTCAAAATTTTTATTATTTTCCTTTCTTAGGTGGCTTTTTTGAAGGAGATTTTTTTAAAGTGATTTTATTTAATAGAAAAATTTTGTGTTAAATGCGAAATTTTTACAAAATAGAACTTGAAGGTAAAAAAGATATTAAGTAAATAATTAAATTATTGAACAACAAGTATAGTACCAAAAATTATCAAAATAACTGTTCAATTAAACATTTTAAAAATGCAATTTACATTTAGAATTTAAGTAGAGGTGAAAGGTTTTTACATAAAGTTAATTAAAATTGAAAAAGTATATCTATCTGAAATTATATATTTACTAAAAATTGGACTTAAACGATTGTACCTTGTGATCACAGATTATATATGGTGAGTGGTGTACGAGGTGCGCAGTGCGGTAACGGAAGAATATTACTATATAAGTTGTTCGCATGTGACTTCACCTGTAACGAAGGATTCTAGACATATCATTCTCAGAAATTATTATTTAATATACCTACGAATTGATATATAAAAAGAAAATTAAATATTTTAAAAAACCTGCGACATAGTCTGGCAGCAATATCTATATTGAAGATATTGGGAAAGGTGTAATTTGTGTTTCATTAAGTTGTTTATTTTTTGTTTCATTATAGTTTTATTTATCCTGTAACATTCCCGCAAAAATGCTCTGTCGTTTTTGAGTTACGAGGCAACAGACATAACCTTATTTTTGTATTGGGGATTAAAACATGAATATATGTGAAAACAATATTCTTATTAAGTGATAATAAGACGGCGTTGTCATCTCATCATTTTGACACTGGGCATAAATTTCTTTTCAATGAAGTTCAAATATTAGATAAAGAGTCAAATTGGAAGAAACGCAATATCAGTGAAATGTGTTTTATTAGAAAAAACAATTCAATCAATTATAGAACAGACACTCAAAATTTAAGTAGTCAGTACAATTATGTTATGAAATTATGCTAACATTTGTATTATTATTATTGATTGTTAAAATTTATAGTCAACATAATTTGTTACCATGTTTTTGTTTTATGTACCCTATCTTATGTTAATTGCTATGGTTAGTAATTAATACTAATTTTCATAAATATTATTATTTTTATGTATGTACTTGAAAAAGTCTAAATCTATAGACGAAACGTCGTACATTTAATTTAATAAATCAAATATTTTGTCCACTATCCTGCGATTTTGCTTAATTTTATTATAATCACGATGGACACGATTTCTAATATAAATTTGTAGACATAGGTTTACAGACATGGTTTCTGGTTATCAAATAAACAATTTTGGGAGTCGGATTTGGCACTACGATCAGTATTTTCTTATGATAAAATATGAATTTTCCACAGCCAATTTCGAGGCGAAAGCAAATTCGAGCAAAGCCAAGTTAGGTGTATATAAAGACAAAGGATCTGTCGAGTTGGTAATTAGTCGAAAGAGGAGGTGCGCGCGTGCCGCCTCTACCTTACCGCTCCACGTCCCGCACCGTCTACAGACCGCAGCCCCTCCCCCCGACACCGGCCGGGCGTCGTCTCGGGCTGTTATCCCGCGCCTGATGGGATCCCGGGGACGCGACAGGAATCCAGATTGGAATTGTAATGGAAGTGGATAATATCCCGACCGCAAGGACCGCATCAAATATAGAGGTGTTGCAATCGACAACAGGGATGTGCGTTAGTGATGGCAAAAGCTGTTATTTTTCTATAGCATGCGTTACTGTTATTTGAGAATGCCACTGTTAATAAAAATAGCCTAGTTAACTAATGAGGAAAAAACAGTCTGTATACTGTGACACGTCTTCTGTGAGTTTAGAGGACATAGTTTTGAGTTACAAAAACTAATTTTATGTGGCAAAATGGAAAGATATGTTTCAAGATTTAAAATCATTGGCTATAGACAATGTATAATGGAAACAATTGGTCTCCAACATCCTGTAGAGTATAAAGGATATAGAACTTCATGATGATGATACTTTTGCACTAATTCACAGTCATATGGATATAAAATAAATAGCAACCACGCCTCACACGTGTAGCTATTTAAGTAAAGTAACAGATTACAGAATATAATATGTTATTGAAGTTAGGAGAGGAAATCTCAGTGGCAAAGGATCAAATAAATTGCAATACTGTTGAATTAAAATTGCATTGCTAGCTAACGTTTCGGTGCTCTTTACACCATCTTCAGAGCATCAATGCTGTCAAAAATTCAGTATATTATACACTGTATAATGTATAATAAAACATCATGAAATTTTGTGATTTTTATTTTTATTAGAAAAAAAAATATAAAATAGTCACTGGATAAAATCTTAAATTGAACTTCTTTCCAATGTACGGTTATTATTATCATCTACGGATCACCATTTCATAGAGTTTTTTAACATAATGTTATTCCCGTCTATTCGAGTGTTTGAGAAGGGTCTAGCCCCCTCCGACACTTCTAAAACTTACACGCTCCCAATCATATATTATTGATGCAATGATTTTTTTGCGTCAAATTGAAGATAATTATCCACTCTTGGGGAGCTACAGGCCAAATTTTAAACAAGCCGTGAGGCGGGCCGCTTATTGGGTCAAAAGTTACTTTTAATTGGGACTCTACAAGTGCGATCCTTGAGGTCCACACGATGAACTTCCCAGTTTGATGAATATTGAATAATAACAAGCCGTGAGGTGGGTCGTTTATTAGGACTAAAGTGCGACCCTTGAGGTCCACACGACGAACTTCCCAGTTTGATAAATATTTAATAATAATAATTAAATTAGATATTACACAGAAAAGTAATCATTTTAATCATTAAAACATCAATAATTAAAAAAAAAAAAAAAAAAAAAAACGGCTGAACCGATTTTTATAAAATTTATGTCGAATCAAAATGACGTTAACACGCCTCGATTGACACCCTTACGAAGTCGATATAATTTTTTATTCGCGAGATATTGTGTAAAATCTACTTTTTTGGAGGTTATTTGGTAAAGAAAAAAGAACGGCTGAACCGATTTTAAAAAAATTCCTTTCAGATCATATTTACGTTAATACGCGTCGATTGGCACCCCAACGTAGTCGATATCATTTTTCGTTCTCGAGATTTCGTCTTAGAAAGAAATTGACACATACATACGTACGTACGTACGTACGTACGTACACACACACACACACACACACACAGACATCTTTCTAAAAGTAGTGTAAAAATAGTGTAGTGACCTTGAAACATAAAAATTTTTTTTCCTTTTTGATTTCGATTTTCGGACCCATTACAATAACTTCCAATGGGAAGTTAATAATTAAATTAGAATTTACACAGAAAAGTAAGCATTTTAATCATTAAAACATAATTATTATTTATTTTTAACAATAAATAAAAAAAACGGCTGAACCGATTTTTATAAAATTTGTCGGACCATAGCGACGTTAACATGCTTTGATAGACATCTCAACGAAGTTGATAACATTTTTTTGGGCGAATTTTCGTATAAAATCTATTTTTTTGGAGTCGTTTTTTTTAAACAAAAAAAAAAACGGCTTGATCGATTTTGATAAAATTTCTTTCACGTCCTGTTGATATCAATATGCTTCTATACTTGCACCCTAACAAAGTCGATATCATTTTTTATTCGCAAGATTTAGTATAAAATCTACTTTTTGCAGCCTTTTTCTTTAAACAAAAAAATAGCTATAATTTTTTGTTCTTTTCGGCTGCATGTTAATCCATAAAGTACTTTTATTAGTCATTATACATAATCGGTACTTTGTGTGTAGGGTTTATCGAAAGGCTATCAGTGAGAAAGAACTCAATAACAGATCTCAATTGACCGGTTCTTTTCTGATAACAGTTACTAAATAACTTTTAATGTTATTTCGTTCGATGTCGACTGTCCGTACACAACTTGATTGCCTTGATATATCTATGAATAGTGCTGCACAGGCGAAAACGGTAATTTAATTGTGTTGTTTAACAGAAAAGCTTTTTGAGTCATTTTCTCGACACATTTCTCATTATCTGTTATGTATATTTTCTCTCATTTCAAGTAAAAGAGACAATCAATATGAGCTTTTAACCAACTTAAAAAATGGAGGAGGTTCTTAAGTCGATCAATATGTAGATCGCATTTATTTTATTTTTTTAATTTAAAAACTTTTTAAAAACAAACTTAAATAAATAGATGTGTTAATTTTGTACCGATTTTTTTACCCTAAACTAACTCTTTATTTTTATTATTGTACGGAACCCTCGTAGCGCGAGTCTGTCTCGCACTTGGCCGGTTTTTTAAGTCGGTTATTAAAATTGTAAACTGCGCAGTGCGAATCGTCATTATTTATGTAAAATGATAAAAATCCGGTCCTCTTTGTCGGTTTGATTTTCAATACCCTATATACAGGATATAGAATATATTCAGGGTGGATATAGAAAGCACAAATAAAGAAAAAACTTTATATTAGGTACATAACATATACCAAAACATGCGCGTCCTTTTCAAAATACTATCAAAGAAAATTTGTAAATTTTTACGCGAATAAAATACATCCAAAAACAATTGCGCTTTGAAGGCAACATCCATTTACTGTACACGTAATTGCAATTCATATACAAAAAAGTTTTTATTTGTTAGAATTGTGTTTCAACAAATCCTTTGTAGCTGTGCTATAACGTATTTTCGAATACATATTAACTTTTTCCATTATTTTTACCTCCGGAATCTACCCTATAAATTTGAGTTTAAATTTTCGTTATATCATAATATAAATATGCAGCCGTTTATAAGAAAATGGAAATTTATTTTCAGAGAACAAATTTAATCATTTACATAATATTCCTTACAGTGTTTTTACAAATTTCCAACCATAAATTTTCTTCAAAAAATAATATTCAACAATAGTAGATTAAAAATATTAATTGATAATAGGCCCTGCTAACCCATGCAGTTTATTTATTTATTGTAGATTATAGACGCGTCGACATTTAAGGTCATTAGCGTCTTTCAACTACACTAAATAACAACTAACTTAAAACTAAATAACATCATAAAACATCCATGAGCGCAGGTGGGATTCGAACCCACGGCAGTCCAGTCTAGAGGTTGCGGCGCCAAGCACGCTAACATCTAGGCTATACTGCCCTCTCCCCATGCAGTTGATGGCCTTTAAAAACGTCAAATAAAATCATAATTTTACAAACCTTAGCCATAGAAAATATACACACATCACATACTGATTTAAATGTTCTTGAGTTATGTTCTTACACATTGATATGTAGTGTTTTATGTTTTTTTTGTTTAATTATCAACAATTAAAAAAAAAATATATTGGGTGATCGTCGAAAATTTAGATGCCTCTTTTGATTGTTTTAATAACAAATAATATTTTCCAGTAGTATTGGGGTCCGTCAAATGAGCATCTGACATCTGGTGGCAGAAAATTGTACTCAAACGAGGGAAAATTTTACATGCTAACAGTGCAAATTAATCATGAAATTGTTTATTACAAAAATAAACCAAGTAAAATAAACAAAAAGTTTATCGAAAATGGAATTCGCGACGTTTTCTAATATCATGGCAATAAACACTGTCAGTTATTGCCTTGTAAAACTTACTTTACAGAGAATTATTTTCTAATGAAATGTGGAAAAACTGTATTTACGAATTAAAAAAATATTTTATAGTAATAATAAGACGTACTTGTTATCATACTGCAATAAAATAGTTGAATCCCTGATGATTAACAAATTTATAGGATTAACTTCGTATACAAATATTTTGAGGTTAGTAACTTAGCTACTTATTACAATATAACGTATTATGTTGCAGTTGTTTACATTATTCACCTAACCTAGCCTTAAAAGCGCATTGAACGCGCATGATTAATTTCGTGGAGATTTTCTTTTAATTTTGATGTTTTTAAGCAATATGTCGTAAAGATTACTACTTTTGACAGTTCATTTTTCTCGTTATATTTCCGACATTTGATAATATGCCCGGCTTTGAGAATCCGTTCTCCTTCAACGAAATTCCTTTGTTTAGGATTCGTACCGGCCCAATCACAAATTGCACTTATATTTATCATTTTTTATCACTTTGAAAATCATAAAATTACACGCAAAAGTATACCCCGTATATGAAATTTCTCTCCGTCTGCGCCATGTTTTTGAAGCTCCACCTATCTGACGGATCCCAATATACGTAGTTATTTTTTAGCTTTTATAGGGTTATTTTCACATAACAGTAACAACTACAATTGTTAGTAAAAAATAACAGTTTCGTCCATCACTACTTGACATATTGCAAGTCGTTTGTACATAATTTGTCGTGTTGATGTTTTTGAAAGTTTTGTTAGCCGTTAGAAGTTACCCACTTCCTCCTTCTCGATATGTCAACACGATACAAGGAAGCAGTAAATAATAATTTATATGAAAATTCCACTAACTTTTCATATTATATACATACAATATGTATAAACTGTTGGTGCAAATACCGAAAATACCAAGTGCGCCCTTTTACGTTGCAAACTTGTCTCACTGTTGTATTATTTATGACCGCGCACTCGGTCTGAATTTATGACCCGACGCTCTTCACCCCGCTCCGACCCGCGATCCTCCTACACTACACACGGTCGACATCATTGTGTTGTATTTTATAGGTGGAAGTTAGAGAAGGATTAAAAAGTTTCAATCCAATTAACAAGACAGGTCGTTAAGGTTGCTGCGACAAGCAGTTTTCTTCTCGTGATTTTTAAAGCACATACACACTGTGTGTTTGTCTTTGACAGGAACGGCTTTAACTACTTCATTTTTATTGAAACTTAAAAACATTCTGACGATATATGCAACAAAATTTGTTTATAATTCTACCATAATAATAATAATAAATTTTTATTAATTCACTAGCGGCCCTGTACGTGCTTCGCTACGTATAAAGTGAAATAATAAAAAAATTTAATTGGAACATCAAATTCATTTATTCAAACAAAAAAATATTTTATTAATTGTTAGCTATTTTAAAACACATATACATAGTACATTTGAACAATTCAAGACTCACCGTTTGTATGAATGCACTCAACAATATGTTTAAAAATATAAACACAAAGCAATAATAATTATCGCTGACAATTTGCTTTAATCGAAGCACGTCCAAAATGAAATGACCGCATGAATGACATAACAACATGCTTGTACTGTCAACACTGAAAAAAATTTCAATTTGACAGCATAGTCCCCATCTGAAAAAAGTTTCAATTTGACAGCAAAATCCCCATTAACAAATTGATCCGCCATTTATTGAATTCATTTGTTACAAAAAATGTGATAAATGAAGAACCGCTCGACCGATTTTGTGCAAACTTCACATAAACCATCTACTAAATAGTCCGAACAAAGCCTAAACATTTGGTTTGAATAGGTGAGCCCGTTCTAATTACAACGAAAAGTGGCATTGATTTTTATATATTTAGATAAAACTGAAGAATACAGATATGAACAGTCAATAGAAAAATATAATTGGCTACATATTTAAATATTCAGGGATGTCATAGAAGCAGTTTTTAAGTACCTAAGTATATTTTTAAATGTTTGCAAAATAGTTTTAGGTCTGTAATTTCTTGCAATCTATTTGGCAAATTGTTAAAAACAGTAGGTCCGGCACATTTTGGGGACTTTGAATAAAATTTCGATTTATATTTGTAGACATGTGTCTGAAGGTAGTTGTCATGTACATCACTTATCTTACGAATCTTATGAAATTTTAATGCATTTAGTAAATACATAGAGTGCTTATGTTATTACGGCTGGACCGATTTTGAAAAAAATATCTATCTATATTAACCGCTCGTTTTGATTAATCAGTGCAATGAATGTGATAACTCAGCAGTTTTGTTATTATGATCTATTTTAAGGCACTATTAGCTGTTGTTTTTTTTGATCATTAATAATGAGTAAAAATGATCTTATTCCAGCACTGTTTGACTCGACTCACCTTACATCATGGAAGCTCTGTTTTAACTTTCGTGAGATGTTTATTAAAGTTGTGGTCGTAAAATGTTCTCAGTCTGTTCACAGTTTAGTTATTGCTATGTATTGTGTGTAGGTAGGTACATGTCTACGCGTGTGTGTGTATGTGTGACAGGATTTTTAAAGCTTATTTGTTTTTAAAATTACTTGTGCCTTCCTCGTTTCCTTTCGTAAAAAATAAATAATCCATTTCACTTTTTCTAATAAAAATTAGCAGTTAATTTTTATAGGACAAAAAGAACATTCGTTCAATCGCATGCGAAAAAAATATTTTTTAACGAAAAAAAATGTCTAAGTTAAGGATAAGAAATGTTGATTAATTTTTTCTATCACGATTATTAAATCAACCATTTTATTTTACCTACGAAAAAAATACATAAATGTTCCGTTCTTCCACCATATCGACCGACACTTCCACCACATTCACTTCACAGTTTCTGTCACGGAATTTGTAATTGTGGCGGACAATTCAAAAAAAATATTTTTAACTGCGAAAAACTGTATTAAGTTTAAGAAATGCTTGTTGGTTGATTTTTACCACGGACATATTTTTAATAAATCTACCATTTTATTAATTTAACTAGGAAAAAAAACATAAATGTCCGTTCTTCCACCATGTCGACCGACACTTCCACCACATCTACATTCATTTTACCAGTGTCTGACGCGGAAGTGACGTTTGTAGCGGGCAATTCGGAAGTTGTCCTGTCGTATCTAAAGCATATGTTATTTTCTATTTTAATCCTCCTTGGTCAGCTGTCAATTTTATTTGAGATTATCGTATGTATAGCTGTCATCGTATTCGAATTTAAATGTTTACACAACCCTTAATAGTGTCGAGGACTTATTGTTTTTTTATTTGAATATGTATTTTGTAGATGCATGTATTTGTTTGTTTAGCGAGAGCTAGAATAACTATAACAGCTTAATACGGAAAACTTAATTTGGACAACAAAATGTCACTTTTTTTTAAATAAATTTTGACTATAGAAACATCCTAATCAATTACAAATTTCTGAAATGAAATCCTAACTTGACCAGAAGTCTTATTTTTTTTTAAACGTATTTCTGTCAACCACCTCCCAAAAAAATCTATTTCTCATCAAGCTACTGGAATTTGTTTTAAGAAAGTTGTAATCGATTGAACTATTTACTTGTAAATTTAATTTTTATTTTTAAAATGCTTATACTGAAACACATTTCTAACTTATCGAAAAACTGCTTAAGAAGAAAAAACAATTCAAAAAACGTTCCCACGAAACAAGTTTTGCTGTAGTGTTTGTATAACTTGTCTGACATATTTTATTTGATTTTACTTTATAAAGAACAATATGCAGAATTGCTGCCGTCCGATTGTTTATAAAATCCTGACAGTGCTGGCGGAACTCGATCTCGGAGCCTTCCTTACTATTAACTTGCCTTCTGTTATTGATATTATTTGCAATTTAATATAGTGGCCGTTACATTTTTATATATATCTACAAAAAAAAAACATGAAACCTTCACGTAGCGTTTTGAGTTGAAGTTTCCGGTATACATATGTCGTTATATCTGTCGTATAACGGCGAGATCGTCTAATCCAATAACGCACTGTAAGGAGTGCCATCCGAATCCAATTTACAGAAGTTTGTGAAACTTAATACAGTACAACACATACAAAGGGACAACACGTCAAACTTTGTGCATTACATTATGGATGTAATAAACTGGTGCAGAAGGTCATATTATGTATCTGTTCTGTTGTACAAGTTGTTCATTCATAAGGTCACATTAACCCTACCCATCTATATACCTGTGAGTAAGAAAACCAACGTACACGGTACAAGTACAACTGCAGTTCTATATATAATATACGCAAAACTATAGATACAGGATGTTATCAAAAATCAGGGCATCGGGAATGTAGTTATTACTTACATTTTTGAAGTAAATACTTCTTAGGCGACTCCAGACGCGTTTGCGCAGGCGTTGACGCACGTGTCCACTATTGCCAGTCAAGATGGACAGACTGTAGATTATAAACATTCAATCTCTCTCTCTCTCTTTCCCTCTCTCTCTCTCTTTCCCTCTCTCTCTCTCTCTTTCCCTCTCTCTCTCTTTCCCTCTCTCTCTCTCTCTTTCCCTCTCTCTCTCTCTCTTTCCCTCCCTCTCTCTCTTTCCCTCCCTCTCTCTCTCTCTTTCCCTCCCTCTCTCTCTCTCTTTCCCTCCCTCTCTCTCTTTCCATCTCTCTCTCTCTTTCCCTCCCTCTCTCTCTTTCCCTCCCTCTCTCTCTTTCCCTCTCTCTCTCTTTCCCTCTCTCCCTCTTTCCCTCTCTCACTTTCCCTCTCTCACTTTCCCCCTCTCTCTTTCCCTTTCTCTCTCTTTCCGTCTCTCTCTTTCCGTCTCTCTCTTTCCGTCTCTCTCTTTCCGTCTCTCTCTTTCCCTCTCTCTCTTTCCCTCTCTCTCTCTTTCCCTCTCTCTCTATTTCCCTCTCTCTTTTCCTCTCTCTTTCCTTCTATCTCTCTCCCCCTCTCTCTTTCTCTCTCTCTTTGTTGGTCAAACTATACTTTTCATGAGAGATATAGACGCGGGGTACAAGGAGTTCCGTACCAGTACCAACTCTACCAGTATCGAGTAAGTAGTGCATCGCAAGGCCACGCAAGATTAACGTTCTCTCTCTTTCGCTCATCTACGTCATTCAACTAATCTGGTGTAAGAAGTATTCACTTCAGCCGTATGTAACGGCACACGCAAGATTTTTTTTGGCATATTTTGTATGCACAACAGGGTGGTTGTTAAAGAGCACCCCTCTAAATTTCTACAAAATAGAAAAAAATGCGAAATTTCAAGGCGATCGGACTATAACTTGTGCCTTCGAGTGATCAAAATTTCACACGTAAAATGCTTTTGATTTTTCACTTTTTTGTTCAAATTGCTGATATCTTTACGAAAAATAAACCGATTTACTAGTTTTTGTGTCTTTTATTTAAATTTCTTTATCACTCCCCACTACTCCGTGAAAGATTTAAGAAAAGCGTGGAAATCGCTTTATCCCTATATTTTTAGCCTTCGTGGGGAGGAAGGGTTCAAAGTTTTCTAAGTCAATTTAAAACTTTAAACAGAGGCGAAATATGTGTTATTATTACGATTTCAATCTATCTATAATATCGTTTTTTTGCGGTTTTTTCGGGTATTTTGTATTATAACGATTTAATATAGCTTGGTACATTATCAGTTGGTGCCTACTCGACCTGAAAATAACTTATCGCTATGTAATACCCTGTCATATTTATGTACTTACATTATGTGTTTATGTATTTACCTTATGTATTTATGTACTTACCTTACGTATTTTTTAGTAGTGCTAATACTCCTAGGGTTGAAGCACATATTTTATGTTTTTATTGTTTGCTAAATAAAAAAAAATAAAAAAAAAAAAATTATGAGGTATGTTTATTCGGCAACGCCCGAATTAGATAGGATTCTCATAAAAATCAATATTAAAGTGAAACAATCTGTAGGTAATCACGAGAACGAAGCCGCGGGTAAAACTTCATCTTAAAAATATCTAAGATTTTTTTATTTTGTTATTCGCGGAAGGAATGTTGGATGATGCATCTGAAAAAAGATATTTTAAAATATACGTTTACTCATATAGAACGTCAATATACTATAATCTAATATATTATAAAATTTACCCTTATTATCTCTCTTCCACCATTTTCCATCCTACACACTATATACAATATGCATATAACAAATAGGGGTCTTGAATACCCTATAGGGACGTCGGATGTGTCCCAGTGAACCCGAAGCGTGATGCATTGCTTGTCCTATGCCATACATGTATAAATTTGATGGGCTTAGGTTATACAAGTGAACTATGTTTACAAATTTGTTCGTTATGCGGAGTTCTTTTAAAAGTTTTCGCTAGAATATGTTTTGCCTTACTCTTTAAGCCAGTAATTCAAAATTAAAATTCTTCACAGCGAGACTGAAACTAGCTTCGATCGTTGAAGAGCGTGAATGTGGATTTTCGTTTCTAGTCGAATCGAGTAGATATTTATTAATCAATTTTCGAATTGAGTATTTAATGAATTCACGAGTCAAGTAACACGAAGAAAAAACTTTAAATTGTAATAAAATTCTTGTTATTTCTTAGTACCTAAATATCAAAATGTTTTCTCCTTGCACTACTCCTAACAGTTCTTTCTGCTCATTTACCGATCATATTCTGGGTTGCAGAACATAATATACAATGTGTCCGGTGGTCAAGTGACCGGACGTTTCCATGTGAAAATATGTGTAAAATCATCGACAAAAAACATTACATGGTCCATCTCTTTAAATTAAAAAGTTACGCGGTGTTTAAAAAAAAAATTTTTAACGTAGTACATTCACTCTTTTTGAAAAATCTGTATTCATTTTTCAAATTTTGTGATTAAAACTAACTTATTTTCATACAATTACTTTGTTTTAATGCCTAAAAGTGAAAAAAACCAAAAAAATTTCAAAATTCCATAAATTAAAGCAATTAAGTAAAGAAAATAGGACAAAAAATTGAATTAAAATGTACATAAAGGCGTTTAATTTAAAAAAGGCCCAATTAAGTACATGATTCTTTTTATTTTTTTGAAGTTATACTTCTTTAGGCGCGTTATGAAAAAATGGTGAGAGTGAATTTTTACGATGCGCGCGCACGATGCAACAAACATTGAGAGGATGAAAATTTCTCGACAACGGCCCTAACGATTTTGATGAAATTTAAAGAGATGGACCATACATTGTAAAATAATAAAGTGCAAATTATAGACGCTCGATAGCTTAGCGAAAAATTACTTATATACGTACCTATAGGTAGTATGAAAATTTAGGAAACAAAATTGAGTACCATTTATTTATTAAAGTATAGTAGTGTGATAACTCAATAAACATTAAACATACAGTTAAAAAGTAGCACCCAAAACAAATAATCAATAACAGTGTTGTAAGCTGAAGCTGTTATTTTTCAACAGCATAACTTTGTTAAAATTTGTAACATAAAAATATTGTTAAATTTGATAACATTTAAGAATAACTGCTAAAATACTAATAGTTAAAAATAGCAGCTGTTAAATAAAAATAACTACCTAGTATATAGTACCTATTATTATTACGCAACATCGCATCACTGGTAACTGGTTTCCGAATCATCATACTATACTATGCGGAGTTGTGCAGTGTCGGACTGGCCATAGAGTCAGGGTGGCGTTTGCCACCCGGGCCCTGCGCGGGACCCCCAGGCTTACTATCTACACGCAAAATAGTGCATACACGGAGAGAAATGAAACATTAAAACTAAAAATTAATTGAACTTTTTTTCTTCTGCTCTGATCCTAGGCGGGCGGCGGGCCCTTAAAATCATAATGCCACCCGGGCCCCTTAGGCCCAGTCCGACGCTGGAGTTGTGAGTTGTCTGTACAGATTCTTGAACATTAATCAGTCGATGCCCTCGGTCCATTCATCGCTAACTTTTAGCGTTCAATCGGCGTACAACGAACTGTTTTGTAACTTTTAGAATCGACTTTGATTAAAAATGTTTAGCTAATGATGCGTATTATACAAGCAATATATTTCTCTACGTATACTGCACAATGTGTTAGCGTATTATAGTGCTGCCCGCCTGTCTGGCTCCGGGCCTCAACTGTAAAATATATGTAGTATACATACATACGGCAGTCGGGAATCACGCAAACCTCCACCTCCTGGGGATATCCCTAGCTATCCAACCTACTTAAGATACGTGCAGTATGGAGCTGGGATTCTAAATGAATTGTGAATTATAGACGCTCGACAACAGAGGTCATTAGCATCGCTGGGATTCTAGATGGTAGCGTAGATCATAGCTGGGCTTGCTTAAATTAATGCATTGTTATATATGCGAGCGTACACAACGAAGCAGTGAGTGTAGCAGGTATAAGCGCTGTTACAAGAGCTGCTAGATTCAAGAATGTATCTCACCATTCTTTCAGTATTTAGTATTTTGAGGTTTTCTCGTCGAGAAACTCTTTTTCGTCCAATTATACGTTGAATAGAGTGGCGTTACGTCAAAGTCATGTAAATGAGCGCGCTCTAAGGTGATCTGATGCGACAAGATGCGTGACGTCGCTTCAGATATATTATATGTTTCCGCCTTAAACTTGTTTTCTGTACACAAACATTGAAACGTTGTTAGAAAGTATAAAGTTGCATATTTTTACTTAGCCTCCAAAGTGAAAAGTTTTTCTTTGAAATTATTCTTGCAAATAAAAAATAATATAATGGAAAATACTTGACAACTACGTTTCAATTCTTAAAACATTTTTCATGTTTGTATGTAATTTCCACTTGCTGTGTCAATTTTTCAAATGCATTCATACAATTTATTATATTGTCACATTTTACAAATGTATGTCATTAACAAAATACATGTCAACTATCAACAGCACTAATGACTATTAGGGGAGTACCTAGCGCTTGTATATTGGGAGTGTGATGAGGATTGGTGGATTTGAGGACCTTTTTTAAAATATTTTTAATGAAGTGTTTATAATTTTTAATACGTTGTAAGCACATATAATTTCATAGTAATTTGTTTATTTTAAAGTAATTCTATTAAATATATTAAAAGTATAACAATTTCGTTAAAAACGTGAGAACGAAATGAAATGAAATTATCAAAATTATAGGCAATATCTAATTGGAATGCAACTGATTATGCAAGCAAGTTAAGCTACTCTGATATATGTAAATAAATACAAAATAATTAAAACCCAACAGAATGCAACAAATATTTCTTAAAATTCAGTTTAATAAACTAAAAAATTGAACAAAATTGTTCCTTATCCAGAAATATTAGTAATATTAATTTATTCGTTTCTGATTTTTCAATAATTATTTTAAGACATTTTATCTACCAAAGCTACTTCAACCAAATAGGTACTTAAGTAAAAAAAAGATTATTACTATTCTATTCTATTAAAAATCGGTATTATTAAACTTGTTTGTTTTCTAAAACTTAATTTAATTTTCTTCAAAAAAAAAAACAGCTTTTTGAATCAAATTGGCAGTTCTTAAAATTAAAAGCATTCCTGCATATCGGCCCAAGTTTATATTATTACGAATCAATAAAAGAATAATTAAATTATTGATTTCATGATAAAATGTAGGTTTAATTTCTAAATTATCTCTTCTTTTCTTTTATTTTTATTTATTTTTAAACTTGAATTATATCACATCGATAATTGAAAGAATAATAATAATTCCAAAGTTACAATGCTTATTTATATTATACTAACTTTTAACGTGAACGTCTTTTTTGTAACTAGCATTTGTTTGGAAACGTGGCCCTATAAAAAAGACTTTTACTTTAACTTTGAGTAATTTTGATGTTGGTGTGCATTTTAGAGTAAGTTGTGATATGATATCGCTTAAAAAAATTAATTTCTTGTCAAAACACACTGTATATATCTACCCACATTATTTCAGACATATTTATTAATACGTTACAATATCTTCATATCTCCATAATTACACCAAACATGAAAATTCCGCAGTACGCGTACATTAATGAAATAGCTTGAATCAAGTACCTACAGTAATTTATACAACGAATCACAATTAATGAATTTGTTAGTAAAAATAAAAAATATCGTAATTACAAGCTATACTGAACCTCAAAGAAATAATTTATTCCCACCTTTAGCAAATAATTTATTAGTGTATTTGCCATAATATGGCACATAGACTATTGACGTCGGTCGGATGGCGGGACCTAGGGGTCGGATCAAAATTTCTCGACGTTTCATACCCCCCTGAACAGTTTGCCATTATGTGTGTGTGTATGTACACAATAACTCTCGACAGACTTAATCGATTTAAACAAAACTTGGTACACACATTGGAAACCATCACCGCACAAAGCCTACTTAAAATGGGCCCGATCGGACCATTTTCAGGGTTGTATTTAAGGGTTTCAAAAATTTTTTGGGCCCAAAAATACCGTAAAAATTGTCAGAATCGTTTCAAAATTGAAATTTAACTCTTTAGTAAGGATTAAAATGTTTTGCTAAAATTTTAATAAAATCGGCCCGACAGGACCGCACTTACAAATTTTATGAAAACACTAGTTTACGGATAGTTATTTATTTACTGAAGGGTGTATTTAATTTCGTACAGAGGTTGCATTGATAATAATATTGAAATTATGAAAAAAAATATTGTTTTCAGGGATGTATTAAGGGGTTAAATTTTTTATTTTGTCCAAAAACAAACCTAAGTTCACGTATTAAAGCCACAAGACTTGTATTAGCAAATACACTATATTGTCGGCACTGCGACCCGAGTTTTTTTATAATTACGCAGACTGTGAATTACTAGTTTATAAAGGTCACACTGTGCAATTTACAGGTTTTTTTACTACGAATCAAACGCAGACTTACACACGAACTGTCTAGATATATTGGTCTTTGAGTTGAGTTGTTCTGAAGATGGCCCCGACACAAATATTTCATGAAAGATATCAGTAGGTAGCTTTTTATTTCGTCGTCAATTCACGATTATTATTATGGAAATTCATAGAGAAACGATATATCATATCCGGTTCAGTTTTCGCTTACAGCCAAAGCTTCATTAATCATCAGCTATCATCACTCAACGCTGTCCTCAATCTGCTGTAAAAAGATTACACTATGATTACTATGATAAGGTCTGATTTATATGACAAATAAACATCATGACGTAATGACTATTGAAATTTAAACAAAAGACTTCCTGACTCGTGAAAAAATATTTTCATAAAATTATTAATTAAACGATTTTATTGTCGTAACTCGTAACCTTAATTTAAATTGTAAATTATAAACGCTCGACAACTGAGGTCATTGACGTGAGTATATGTTGATTGAATGTTAGTTTATAATAATAAAGAGGACAGTTTAGCTTAGTGGATAGCGTGCTTGGTACCAGCCTCTAGACTAGACTGTCGTGGGTTCGAATCCCACCTGCGCTCATGGATGTTTTGTGATGTTATGCAGTTTTAAGTTAGTTGTTATTTAATGTAATTTAAGACGCGTCTATAATCTACAATAAATAAAATATATAATAATAAATGTATTAGCTTCTACCGACAGCAAAAAAGTTAATAAATAAAACAACAACATAATTGCTGGCTATAACTGTCCAATATTTATTTAAGTAACTACGTTTTTGTCTATTATTTTGACTCGAACACACTGTTATTGCTTGAAAAGGGTCTCTGATAATCCGAAACGTAACTACTTAAATATAGATTGGACAGCTATAGCCAGCAATTGTGTTGTTGTTTTTTTTTGTAATAATAAATGTTTATATGAATCGATACAGTTTTCAGTCAACAGTGTTGCCATTAACGTTAATACTAATTTTTTTAAATGTAATGTCATTGCCTGGACTCAAACCGGATACTCCTAGATTCGTATTAATCAATATGTTTTTAAAAGACATTGTATCGCGGAAACACCATAATTCCCATGCATTTTAAGTAGTATTTTATATTCATAAATACCTACACGTCTCGATTTGTAATCGTCCATCACTTGTTTCATTTGTACCTATATTAACCTGACATGATAACAATTTTTCAAACATTGCTATCACATGACAGTTTGCTATGATTTTTAGCCAAAACATCATATTTTCTATTCCGATTACATCCTTATACAGTATGTCCCAAAACTTGAGGTCCATAGCTGGGCGTGTTATTGAAGTCATTTAGAGTTAAAATTGCTTAATAAATATATGTCCGAAAATTAATTACTAATAAAATTAATGACTAATGTTTTTTAGATTTAGCACTTCAACTTGCAATGGTTGTAGTTCTGTTATAGGAAGCATTTTCGAACATAATAATTTATGTTTATTAAGCAATTATTTTAACTCTAAATGACTTCAATAACGCCCTTAAGCTATGGACCTCGAGTCATGGGACATCCTGTATAATATTTCAACTGAATTGTAAATAACAAGTAGTAAATTATTAAAAAATATACTTTTCACAGTTTTATTAATTTTTTTATTTTGCATTTTTACATTCAACCAGTTTTATTACATTTGCTAAATAAGCATAATATGTCAATTACCAGTGCTATGTAGGTTCCTGTACAATAGTGTGCAAGTAAAATATAGTTTGAAAGTTTTCTAAATAATTACTTTTAGTTAAATTATATTATTTAATCAATTTTTGTAATCTGTTGATTGGCACAACTTTTTTTAAAGATAAACAAGCTGCCACGGTTAATGCAATAGTGCCAGTTCGTATTTTCAATGTATTTATATTTGTGGCAGTTATTATTTATTAAGCATTTGGACACCCTCAACCGCTGCAGTCCTTCTAATTTTTTAAGAGATATTAAAAGATTAAAAACGAAGTTTTCTTTTTGGTTTTTTGAGAACCCTTAAATAGTACTACAACCCCCTCAAATGCTCACTTTTTACGCAAACATTATCAAAAATTCGACATAGCGATTTTGCCTTATGGCCATCTGCAGAACTTGAAAGAATATGTCAGAGTTTCATTCACACAGTAGTGTATAATATATTCATGTTGACACAGTATCATGGTATCCTTAACAATGAAATTAACTATAATGGTTGGCGTCTTCGTGTCGGCCGTCCGTCAATCGGTAAGCAGCTGGTCGAGCCGGGCCCACGGACGACGTTTTCTCCCCTTTACCACCGCCCTACTCGCACCTACCCCGCACTCACATCATGTATATTGTTTATGTATAGGTGAGGCGGCTCCCTCGCACCGCGACTCCAACTCGTTATAATCGATATACAGTGTGTTTTCAAACTTAAAACATAAATAGTTAACAATAATCTATATATACATATAATATGAAATTTTCTCACGGACTTATCAACGCACAACTGAAACCGTTGGCTGAATCTAGGAACTTGAAATATTAGGGATGTTTTCCTCTTATGCCGTAAGCGTTCACTAAGAACTAAATATAGGAAATTTAATCCCTAAAGGGGTAAAAAAGCGGATTGAATAGGCTTTATCCAAGTGTGCAAGCTTTCACGGCCGACATTGTTCCAAGTCTTCATGGTTTCCGGGCTTGTACCAGCACTCCGACATACAAAACCAATGACCAATCGTACAAGGACGGGATATGACCGAGTAGAGAACTCACACCCCCACCACTACACACTGCGCAGTTGACCAATTACAGAGAGACGGACTACGACCGAACAGAGAACACACTGGTACTAGGCATAAAAGAAGGGAGAACACCAGTCATTGACACACTGATCTGTGAGCCGCCAAGGAGGACACTTCGACCGCTGCCACATCGCCTTTGAGAATGTCTACCGCAGTTGTAGGCGAAACGTCAGGTAGAAATACCACCGGACCACGGCCTACAAATTCAAATTCAAATTTATTTCAATCCATTGATGCTTCTGCATGTGGAGTCGTCATAAAAACATAAAATGTACAAAATATACAAAGTATCATATACAATATACAAAACAACTTACAGTAATTATATAATGACTGAATTATTGTCCTCAAGAAATTCCTGGCAATCATAATAGCATTTTCCTAGTAACATTTTTTTGCAGGCTTTTTTAAAGGCAATGGCGCTTTTTATATTTTTAATAGTGTCTGGTAACTTATTATACAATTTGTGACCCCAATATCTGGGTCCTTTTTCAAACAGTGCTAGTTTGTGTTTGGGCGTTTTTAAATCCGAGCCAAATCTTGTGCTATAATTGTGCGTTGTGTTGTTACGTTCATATTCTGTTAATTTATTCCTCGTGTCTATTAAGCATTGTAATATATAAATGCACGGCAAAGGTAATATTTTCAATTCTATGAACTTTTGTCTACAAGATTCTCTCGGAAACCATGAAGACTTGAATAAGCTTTTTCCGAAACAGTTTGAGTAAGAAACACGAAATTTGACTGAGCGTTCTTTGTTAAAAACGGGTGTGGAAGCTTTCTTAAAGGGTGCGTACTGCGTGTATCTCTGAAACCGTTTAAGCTAGAAACTTGAAACTGGGGAGAAAAATAAAAAATACACGTTCTACGGGGAAGGGTGTGGGTTTTGAAGATACTATCGCTACTCAAAATGAGCCAAACGCTGAAATCCTATGATCTACAATAATATTTATCTAACAACTAGTTCATTAAATACAGGAAAGATACCTGAAATGAGATTCTCTATATATTGACGACACTATGCGCGTTCCCAATTATTAAAAAATATTGAAAATGACTCTTCGTTTATCCGTTTTCCACCTAAATTGATATCCTTGATTAATTTGCTTATTCTGTCTCCGTTTTTCGAGGAAACCATGTTTTATAAAGTAAATTGTTTTTTTAAATATACATATTTCAAAATGAATCAATTTGTAGTGCACACACACAGATTGTCCCATAATTCCCAGGGTAAATTCTAAATCTACAAACATATAAATAAAGCATTTTTTTAAAGTAACAAAATTTGAAAAAAAATAACAGTTTGTCTACTTAAAGAAAGGCTTTTCGAAATTTTTGTATTCTTTAAAACTACAATTATACCGTAGAAAATTCGCGCTACATTCTTAAAAACGTAAAATTTACCCCAGTCCGCTGGTAATAATGATGATTTATTTACCATTGACCATAAAATACGGTGCAAAGAATGTCAATAAAATACAAAGCACATAGCAAAAATATAACTCGGTGGCAATGTAAATATTTTATATTGTTTAAAATATATCTCATTTTCATTTTTTCCCTTGTTGAATTCTCTATATGAATTTATTAATCAATATAAGAAACATAATTAATATGGTAAATGAAACTAACATAAATATTTAATTTTAATGCCGATAATTTTAATTAATATTAATTGTATAAGTTTCTGACTTCTGTAAACTATGAGCATAATCAATAAACTTGATATATTGTATACTTTCGGTATATAGTATATACCTATACGTTTCGTGTATAGTGTTCCGTCGTAGGTCCGCAGGTAGCCACGATGGCAGCGCCACGACACCGGAGACAACAGCGCCACTCTGTCTGGAATCGACCAGCTGAATGACGCGAATTGGGGCCCACGCTTTTGTGCGGTAGCACGCGAGTCACGACTGCACAGTCAGCCTAACATTCATTCAAAGTCAACTTTTTCAATATACTCTAGAGCCTCTATCTGTACCTACCAACGTCACGCGAGGACGACTGGATCTGTTTTGATGAAAATTGACATAGATATACATTATTCACTCCTGCTCAAACTTAATAGTATATATATTATATAGGGTACTTTTTATCCGGCTACAAACACAGATCAAGATAAAGTTTCTGTCAAAACCGCCATAAAGAAACCAAGGGTTATAATTATTAGTAGTTTATACTTACATCTAGTACAATTAAGTATAAAACGTCAGGTATGAGTTCTATCTATTTTTATACTTCCCACCTCTACTGTGGTAGGGATAAGTAATGGATTTAGTCCGAAAAAAATATTTCGAGATTTTAACAGATCTCCACGTTTTGAGCCCTAGCAATCGTTTAAATCATTTTCTGACTGATGTCTGTATGTGTATATGTGTGTGTGTGTGTGTGTGTATGTGGTCAATTTTTCGCCTTCGATATCGTAAAAACGGAATAACATACGGGCATGCCGATTGTTCTATTATGTTTATCAGCATTTAACTTAGATCTGATTAGATTTTGAGTCAAATCGGTTCAGTGGATCCTGAGATATTAAAAAAAACGTTCTCAATGTCACGTATTAACATAGGTAAAAAAAATATAAATGAATTCTAGATATTATAATATGAAAAAAATGTAAATATTTTTTTTCTCTAAAATGTACAGTTTTCGAGAAAAAAAATATTTTACTAAAAAAAATAAAAATTGTACGTAAATCAAGGTAACCATGATTTTTGCTATAACAAAAAAGAGGGCCATGCTTTTTTTCAAAGAATAAAAAAAGAATGTTTATTTTTTGCAAATATATATTTACTAGGTGGGAAGTATAGGACTGGTCATCAGTCGAATTTTTTGCTTTAGCTGTCGCAAGATTGTTCTTTCGCGGGGTCGACAAGTTATTATTATACATAGAAACATCTTTTGTTTGCAATATTTTCAGCGTGTTCTTTATTATTTTGTCTTGAATGCCTCAGTCACCGCTCGACGACGAAAACAAGCCCTCATTCTGTTTAGTTATGTATTTTCTATGTATGTGTGTGTGTCACAGAATGCAAGTGTGTTTGTATGTGTGTATAGCAATAAGAATTATTGAGTGAATTTTGACGCCAGTAAATAAAATAAAGCGTCGTTGTCAGAACCGTGCTACTTGTTCGCATTGTTCCTGCCGGTGATGTATGTTCGGTCGACACGCGATGTGGGATAAATGTTTACCCACTGTCTCTCTTCCATAAATATAGAAACGTCACAATCAACCCTGCAGTAGCGTAGAAATCGTCCTAGGAACTGTAATTTGCTACAATTTACAGTAAACTTTTGTTAGGTACCCAATCAAAGGACTGTCGGAGACGAAGTGCAAAAAGGCTCAATTTTTATTCAAAAATCCGACATACTAACGAAATAACACAATAACAAAAAAAGCATAATACATTTTAATTATAATAATTATTAATTAATTCAACAATGAATTTTTAATCCACAAGGCATCCACTAGGTAGTAAATAGTATTTCTTAATATATCAGTCAGCATATTATTGTTAAATAATTGTTAAATTATTGTTAAACGTCAAACGATTGTTATAAGATATATAAGATTGTAACTTAAAAATTAATCGGCTCTCGCATGAGATGTGATTTAGTATTGAAATAGGTATATATGGGAAGGAACAGATTTCACTTTCGGGACACTGTGTAAGTAAGTGGCAACTCAACCAGCCGGAAACTGGGAATTTCGGGTTCAAGTCCCGACAGTGGCTTCTGATTTTTTCCTTATATATCTTATAACAATTGTTTGACGTTTAACAATCATGATGGCATAATATGCTGACTGATATGTTAAGAAATACTATTCACTACCTAGTGGATGCCTTGTGGATTAAAAATTCATTGTTGAATTAATTAATAATTATTATATTGTTGTCCACAATTACCTGACTCATATATTGTTTTACATTTTAATTAGTCAGGTCTTCCTATAAAAGAGCCAAGACAGTGATAACTTTTAAAGAGGAAGTTCGGATTCTATAGACGTAGATAAACGTATTTTAAATGTTATTCATTATTGTTAAACAAAATTAAAACATTTTAAATACATTTAAACAACATTTTACTGGTATAAAACATTTGGAGCTATATAGACAAGAGTAGTTACATATTTTTGAGAAATGGCAGGGTTTAGCTTGTTTAACATTTATGTGCGGGTGTGATATGCGAAGTAGATTGTGACTGATAGCATCCAACGAACGTCAGTAGTTACTGAATGTTTCGATTATTCACATATGTAGTCCGAGAAAAATAACTGCAAATTTAGAGTGAAAAAAATAAAGTTTTAAATTGACAAAGCAAACAAATATTGCATTTGCACCACACGAGTCACCCGCCCAACTGTTAAACATTAAGCTGTTAGCTATTTTCAGTATGATGTATTTAAACGAAACTAACAAATTAATGTTTCTGCATCTATGAAAAAGATTTAAAAGGACGGTTGTTGTGGAATTATAGGACAGAAATGAGTGACATCCCGCTTTAGCGGTATATGCTATACTGTATTAGGGGTTGGAGGAATATCATGAACTGGAACTTCAATCAACTGGCGCATGTAAACAGAAAATATTGATTTACGTAATATTTTATTTACTTTATGTAGTCAATATATTATACGGCAATTAAAACCAGTTTGTATAAACGTTTTTACTAATGATGATATTTCATGCGTTGTTGAGCGGAAAATTTTAATTTCATACTTTTGCAAAAAATAATATAGGTGTTCATATTAAAATGAACCGTATAATATCTATTATTAATTATAATATGTTAATATAAGATATTTATTTGTGTTTTTAATTTTAATACATAACTTCGAAACAAATTAGTTTAAGCTGATATATAAGGTGTTTCTAAACCTTGTACCATAAATTCCCTAGTCGATTGGTGACCCAAAAATGAGTCTAAAATATCTTCAAAACTTTTTTCATTAAATTAGTTTACCCACTCACAATAATTTATTGAGCCATTTTCCTGGGTAGTTCTTTCAATTATCCACTTGTGGTAGGGGCAAACATTATTTATTCACCATTAATGTCGTGTCATTTTAATGGTATTACTTAATTATTTAATTCATTTAATAATAATAATTTAATAATTAAGTTGTACCACTAAAATGACACGACACTAATGGGGAATAAATAATGTTTGTCCCTACCACAAGTGCTGCTTCTCGTGGATAATTGAATGAACTACTCTCGAAAATGGCTCATTCAATATTGATTTTTCTGCATTTGATTTTAGTTCAAATTCGTGTAGGCCCCTCATAGAGACAGCAACATTCTAATTTGTAAATTATTTGATTAAATGTACAATTAAGTCTTATTTACATTACAAGGTCGACTGTTCATCAGATCGGATCGATCACAATCAGTTCGAATTGGATCGCGCAGTAAACATTGTGCACATATTTTGAAATGAAACCATGTCCACTGACACGATATAAATCATGCCGGGACACGCAAAAGATAATTTGGGTCTGTTGGGCCGATTGTCGACGATCCGACCTGGTTAAAGTTAAATTTTCACAGTTTCTAAAATTAGAAAAAATAATTCGGATACTTATAACCTAAAGATGCTCAATTAAGTCAAAAACCTTATAAAGAAGAAATGATAATTTTAAATTGTTGGAATGGTAATTCATTTAATGCGATATTAAAGGTGTCGGATCCGAGTTCCGACAATGACAGTTCATTTATTCCGTAAATACAATATCAGAAATCGTATATGCATTTCTTCTATGAATGGTATTGTTATTTTCAACGAAATAAATATAACACATTTTGTTGATGGGACATGAATCATAGTTTTTTCTCGAAAAAAAGAAAATCAATGTATTATAAAAGTTCGCATTTCCTTCAAAAATTAAATTTAACCGTCCTTTGTTGACCTAGTTTCCAATAATAAATATTTTATTGACAATAATAAGTCCATATCGATTGACATTTCCTGAAATTTCTCTTGTGTATTGTATGTGTAAGATTGGAATTGGTACATAGATGTACCTATATTATACTTGTATGTTGTTAAAAATTACAGTTGTCCCTTTGTACCGTAGACATAGTTCCATACTTCCATTTGGGAATTACCTACATTGTTCCGTCACTAATAGAAATCTAATGACATATGGACAACTGAAATTTATAATAGATTTATTGAAGTAGACTTACATATATGTAAACCAGTAAGGTATCCATAGTACATATTTTAGCATGGAGAAAAAATGATTGACCATGAGTCATAATGTACATTTTTATATACGGTTGCTGTCGTAATTTTAATGTTTTTATTTTAGTTTCAATTATAGCCCAGTAATTTCAGATTTTCAATGCGAAATAATTCCCAGTTGGCTGAATTTTTGTATACACCTTCGTTATGGCGTTTTAAAAAACGTGTAAAATGTCCCCATCGATATCGTGCCAGCGTTGCCAGATATTCGAGGTTTAAGTTCACAAAAAACGGTTTTATGCGAATTTCTCGGTTCCGTTCCAATTTTAGTAAAAAAATGATTATTATCAATCTTGTAGAGAACAAAATTCTCTATAACTTTGCAACGTCGTGGCTTTTTAGATGTTCGCGCACATGTGTCGCAGAGGTCCACTGATTTGCGTCGGGCGAATAGCTCGCCGGAATCCAGGGTACGAAGCCAGTAAAAACGGAATACTGTATATATATATATCACAAACGTATACCTGTATTTGTTTTAAATCCGTATAAATGTTCCACTTTTTGCCACCATGGGCGATGTAAGTTTTATTCTATAGCTACTCAAGGTCATGCTCATAGCGAATATTTTAAATTCAAGTTGTGTAAGGCCTGCATAAACGAGTATCCCCGCGGAACTGAGTTAAAAGGTATAAAGGCGCTATGCCGTATACAAGTGCTACGTCACAGGGGACAACAAGCATGGCGTCCAAACACGGGATGGATTGGGAATATTATTCTCTTCTTCTTCTTGCATACAAAATGAGAGCTGAATAAATATGGCGACTGGCTTCACTTTTAAATGCTATTGTAGTGCCTCTATACCTTTTAACTCAGTGCCACGCGAAAACTTGAACGAATTTGTCCATGCACGCACGCATATGTGCGTCAAAGATGCGCGTACATATGTTTAACGTACACACGAACATTAACGAATTTTCTCAATGACGTAATTGTTTTAAGACGTCATGTACGTGTATCTGTGACGTTATCTGTGTTCTACTGTATTGTAGATGGCAGTCGTTGCCATCCACACCATCTTGATTTGCGCAGCCGAGCGCAGTCATTCGGATAAAATGTACACTTACTTATCAACGTCTGGCATTTGCTTTATGTTTGTGCCTGCATTCTTATTTTGATCTCCATTTTATTTATTAAATTGCTCTTGTCTGGGAACAGCCATTCTACTTCTGACTTCACATAATATAATTCAGTTATTACTTCTTGTATAGTTCAGAACAATAAACTCTTCTATTTACTTCCATAACTCGGCTGACTGAACTTGTCAAGCCGAACTTAAATTTTACGTTCACATTAAATAATGTTGAACGTGACGAATTTTTATTTTATAGTTGGCAACTTGCAACATAATTTGATTTATTTTTGAAATTTGTCACAAAATGTACGTATAAAAGGTCACTTACAAGATTGCGCTGATATACAGGTTTTTCAATACCCATCTTTTATTAATATCATTTGGAAACAAATCTGATTTAAATCTGAACTTACAAATCAATGATCATGTAATTAATCTAGTTGATAGTGTAAAGTACTTAGGACTGTACATAGACAAAAATTTAAAATGGTCTGATCAAGTAAATTATGTATGCAAAAGAATAAACTCGTCATATTTTGCTCTAAAAGTATTAAAATCTTTTGTTAACAAAGAAGTTTTGCTACAAGTTTACTATTCTCTAATATTTTCAAATATAAAATACAATATAGTTATCTGGGGTCAGTCTTCTGATATTAAAAGACTCTTCATTGTACAAAAGAGAATTGTCCGTTTAATATTTAATTTAAAACCAACAGAAACGTGTAGACACTCTTTCATAGAAAATAAAATTTTAACAGTTCCTAGTATTTATATGCTTGAATGTATCTTGCAAACAAAGACTAATATTGATGAATATACTAAAGTGAATGATATCCACAAATATGATATCAGAAACAGTAGGGATATAAGACTGAGGAAATGCAGACTAGCAATGTCGCAGAAAAGCCCAAATTATTTTGGTAGTGTCTTGTATAATAAACTGCCAAATTGTTTAACTGACATTAATTGTTTTAAACTGTTTAAGACCAAACTAAAGATGTTTTTTATTGAAAACTGTTTTTATGACATTAAAGAATTTTTAAATTTTAATTGTTAATTGTAACTGTAAATGACGATGTATCCAGCTTGGGCATTACAAATATATTCTTATCTTATCTTATTTTAAAGTAAGAGAAGTCTAATTTAATAAAAATCATAACTCACCTTTTTTTTCGTAGTCTGGTAAAAAATATGCGTCTGATTGCGGACAAGTCTGACTGACCGAGAATTTACGATTGTGATTTGTGGTGATCGCCCTTTGTCGAATATCAGTTTCTTGGTTGTTATGAGTCTAAACTTTTATACGTTAGGATATTGACGTTACACCAATGAAAGCAACATTTTATTTTATATAAATTATGACATCGGATATTTCAATATTGACGTTTCTAGTTATAACGTAACCCAATTCAAAATTCAATAGATTCCCTATTATTATGCCTCCTCTACACTATCGGCCATGATGGACGATCACGATTGGGCCATGATTGCCACCATCATTGCGCAGCTGTCCACACAATCGTGCATTATCCATTTGATGACCCAACGTCCTTTGATGTTTGTCCGAAAAACCGACACAGCGGCGATCACGCTCGATCGTCACCGATCATGGGCAATTACAGGCGATTATGCCCTCCACACATTCGTGATCGCCTGTAATCGTCCATCATGGCCGATTGTGTAGAGCAGGGTTGTTACGGATGCAAAAATTTAGACATCCGCGGATGCAGATGCGGATGCGGATGATTAGAAGTTCACATCCGCGCATGCGGATTTGATGCGGATGCGATGCGGATGCGGATGCGGATTTTGGGATTTTAAAAGGATAATTATTTAAATTTTAAGTGCATAAATAACTGAAAATCAATTTAATTTTAACTTTTTATTTATTTAATCATATTTTTAGCACATGCCACTCTGGCTCCGCCCACTTTCTTTACATGTAGTCACTTGTTGATGTGAATCTGCATCCGTAAAAACTCCGCATTGATTGATGCGGATGTGAATGCGGATGCAGATGTCTGAATTAATGCGAATATTCCGCATTTACGGATGCGGATGCGAATATTCGTAACACCCCTGGTGTAGAGGAGGCATTACATATTTAATTAGTTACATAATAATTAAATAAATTTTGTTTTAATGACATTGTCTAACGTGTGATTGTTTTGTTGTATTATTTAGGTAAGCGTGGCTCGCGGTGCCCCTAGCGCGGGGGGATGTTGTGTGGACAGTTCGTCACAGCCGCCGCCCCACACTGTCTGCGCCCCGCACTGAGCGCCCCCCCAATAGCACCTGCAGACACCCGCAGCCCCTACTGCACGCTGCTCACGCTCTATCACGGCATGGCCGCGCTAGCAGCTCAACATCACGCCAACGTTGACGATGAGGATATCTTCCTCGGTGAGTTATTTTATTGCTTCTGATTATCTTAGACTTATATATTATATAAATGTGTGTGTCGGAGGTGTGGCGCGTAATGAATTTTCTTTTTCAAACCGAATCGAGAGTTTTACTAAAAACTCGATTTTCGAGTAGAGTAGTACAGGGATAAAACTGAAAAAGTTTAATATTTTTCAGTATGAACAAGTTTTTGAAATTATACTTCTTTTGGCGCGTTATGGAAAAATGATGAGTGTGAATTTTTACGTTTAACACCATGAAGTTAGTCGAAAGTAACAACATTAAGTTAAATGGAAGTTCATGATTATAATACCCTATTATCACCAGTCACAATGTGACAAGAGCGTTTTCAGTTTTGAATAACATTAATAAAAGCTATTGCTATACAAACGCTCGTGTATGCCGCTTTAGTTAAATATGAGTTCGTACTCCAACACCCGCACTGTTTACATTATTATTTTTCATGATTATAATACCCTATTATATAGCACTGCTATGTAAGATGTGCGTGGTGTAATGGATAGCACCGCCGCGTCATACGCAGTAGGTCTCTGGTTCGAATCTCAACACAAACATGCTTTTTTTTAAATAAATAATTAGATATAAATATAATAAATAAATAAGTATATTTAATAAATTAATAATTTATTAAATTAAATTAATTTATTTAATATCTTTATTTTATCGTCTTTTTTACAAACGTTTAGTAATTTTTGGAGTTATTTTTGTTTTGTTACGCCAAAGAAGTATAACTTCTGACATGCGTACATAAGTACACGCACACTCTTTTTTAACATTTTTCAATATACCTACTTATGAAAAGGCCTTTTTTTACATGTTTCAGGATCTGAACTTTTTCTTTCGTCCCTTATCGACTCGAATCGAAAAGTTTTCATACTGAAAAATGTTAAAAGCCTTTTTCAGTGTGTAAAGCTTACTTCCCATTCTATTCAACTCAAATTGAATATTATTAATGACTCGAAGTCAAGCTACAAGGAAATTCTTGTCCTCGCACATCCCTAATATGTTTAATTGAAAATGTGAGCTTGAATTCTGTTGGCCCGCGTTTCACAAATGACTGGCTTTACCTAGTAACAGGTCCGTACTTATATAATTTGGACATTTAGAGTAAACACAATTATTATATTGTAACAAAACTGTTTTTAGGTTGGCGGAATTAAATTATTTATTTATTAGGATTTATGTACAATGTCTATTTAAAATAATTAATTATAATAATTATAAACACAATAATAACAATAACGAAAATGTCAATTCTAAACAATGAAACACTTAAACGGTAATTATAACACTTAACAATACAAGGATATTTATTTTAATGTGTATGTTTACAGAATACTGTTTTATTTATTTCCCATTTATTTTCACAAATCACCGATTGACTGACTCAACACAACGCTGAATGACTGATCTCTAACCGCTTGTACTCGCGGCTTTATATAGATCGGCACGAGTTCTCGTTGTCTATAGAAACGTCCGAAATCTTCGATACTATTCCACTACTGTGTTATAACAGACAATCGCTTCAGTCTGGAATGTTCAGCTGGAAACAGTGGCGTAGCATCTGGGATTTTGTTACAATATTAATCAGTTTGTGAATAATAATAAGAATAAAAAAAAAATGTATTCCTTGTTGACATTTTACATACAGTGTTACTTACATATTTCAATAGTTACGGTAGAATTTCCTGCCCAACTTGGCGAACCAGTGGTAGGGCAGGACCTCAATTACATTTACATTAAATACGGCATTTGAACTGTGAAAAAGGTGGAAAAACTTTGTGTTTTCAATTTACATGCACTGAACCGTGTGGGTATGACGGAGAATGTTAAACATAACTTGTATAACTTTGAGGTCAATTATTTTAAAATTTATGTGTATAAGAAGTGTAATTTTATTTGTATCAGGCATAAATTAACGCATATTATAGTGATTTTTTACACAAAGCTTTTTCTGCCTTTTTCGATAATAAAGGCATTAAAACTTAAACTAATTTAAGTTTGACTTCGAAATGAGACCCAGTAGCTCAATATAGGTACCTATAATCAAATCCGACATCAAATAATAAAATTGGAATGTTTGGTCGCCATCATGGTTTTTAGTAGTTTTCGATGTCAAAATGCTAATATACAGGGTGTTTCATAATATATGCGCAGGACTTCAGGATGTGATAGCTCGTCCAAAAATATGAAAAAAAGTTTCTATTAACTTACCCTCTAAAATGCACCATTTTAGAGATACAGGGTGTTTGAGGAATTTTGAAAAGACAACTTTTGTATCATTTTTTCATTTTTTTTTAATTTTGCAATTATGAAGTTAACGTTTGGTTTTGTTACTTGTTCTAACGTTTAAATAAATTTTGTTTAATTAGTAAGAAAAAAATTTTATTTAAAAAATTTGATTATGTTTTTCAACATAAAAGTTGATTTTTCTCGAAAACGATCGACTTTAGAGCTTATGACCAAGAGTACCTTTTTTATGTAGAAAACATTGGCGGTTCAAATGGGCGTCTCAAAACCGTACTTTTTTCAGTAGCGTAGAAGTTGGGGAGAAAAACACCCACTACCCCCTTCAAAACCTTCACCAATTATGACTTAAAAAAAAAAATTCCGCACAAAATATAGCTTATTATGAGTAGAAAATGCTTACAAAAGCTGTTTTCTGTACAATAAACGGTTCCGGAGATATTCGCAAAAAACGAAATTTTTTTTTCAATTTCAACAACAATGGTGCATTTTAGAGGGTAAGTTAGTAGAAACTTTTTTTCATATTTTTGGACGAGCTATCACATCCTGAAGTCCTGCGCATATATTATGAAACACCCTGTATATTAACTTCCAATTCGTATAGTAATACACCTGAAGGTACGTCTGTAATACGAAAGTCAGCAGATTATCTGATCATCATAGAATCAGATAAAATTACAAAAAAAGAAAAAAGAAAATTAAAATTTTCGAGAAAATTGAGGTTTTCTGGAATTTTTTTTTGACTTTCTGAATTTTTTTTACATTGATTCAAAACATCAGAAAACAAAACTAGGTATAAAAGGTACTAGGTATAAACTTTAATGGATTTGACGAATGCCTATCATTTAAGGGTAAAATGATGATAATAATGACTTTTGTAAAAGTTATAAGCATTTCAATCATTGCATTTCCACGACGTGAAAATTTTTCACTGCCTAGAACATAGGTAGTAGGTACCCGAACATTCTCTGACATTGGTCTAAATTACCTCATCTATACTTGCCCAAGGAGTTTGTCAACGAGTCACTGAATCACCCGTATATACCAAACTCCAAAGGAACGTCGATCTGGTTATGTTATTTATGGTCGATATGTTTTTATGGACTTACTATAGGGAACACTTTTACATACATATTGCGCTGTACCTACACGTTCATTGAACTGTGTACTGTGTTACAAAAACCGACATTAACGCGAAAGAAGCCGTGGGTAACTCATAAAATATTCCTGTTATCCTTAAAATTAATAGGGCTTGAGAATAGCCGAGCATACAGCAATGCTATGGTTCCTCTATTACAAGTCCCTAGTTCCCGGGTTGTAGCCCGAGAGCTGGTAAAAGTGTCAATTGGATTTTCAATTTATTATTAAAAAATAATGAATTGAAAATATGAATTGGTGCTACGCCCAAATAAGCTTAGCTGTTGGTGGTCTTTAAAAACACAATTAAAATTAATAAAAATACAGTGCATATAAATAAAGCGTTGTTCTGAAGCAAGGCCCGGAGAATACTCAAGGAACACACACACACATGTATTCACACAATCTAAACGACTTTGATCTCACTGATAGTGCGAACGGATGTGAGAGCAATGTCAGCTGCCTTGGAGCTTCAGTTAAAAGACGCTAGATGTTACTTCATACTACATATGTATATCTGTGGTCAAAAGAGAAAACTGCTTATGTCAAATTTGTGATGAAACGGGTTTAAGACTGGCCGAAGGGATTGTAAAAACAAAAGAAAAATAAATACTATTTAGCTGAGAAGTATTTTTTTACTTCTTGTTTTTTTTTGACGTGTAAAATTTTAGCTCTCGGTATGCGGCATTTGGTAGGACTAATTTCGTAAATGCGACGGAAATGTGTAACAGGAAGTAGTGAGAAGTGCGCGCTATTCAATTTAATATAATGTGATTCTGTTGTGCGGCCTACAGTTGGCGCTTGTTCTGCAGTGTGTCAGCGAGCGCACACATTTTCATAGAGTTTGAAGAGAGAGAGAGAAAGGGAGAAAGAGGAAGAAGACACCGCTGTGAACCTTTCGTTCTTCTATTTTATAAGTGTTGTATTAAATATACGAGGTTAAATGTTACATATCATTGGCGACTACTGTAAGACTCGTTTGTTTTCTTTTTTTAATTTTCTTTGCAGAGTTGTGTATGTAATTTGAAAAAAGCCACTAAAAATAAAAAAATAATTACATTTTGAGGTCAGCGCCAATTTAATTACTAAAACTTTTTATATAGCTACTTTTATTAAATTGGCGCCGTCTTAAAAATTTAATAATTTTTCCCTTTTTAGTGGCTTTTCTTGAAGGCGGTTCAATTTTATTTATAAAAAGTTTTATTTTTCACTTTTTCTGCGTGTAGAAGAAACCTGCCTTTTTTGTAATCAAGCAAAAATGTGTAAATTTTTAATCTTTTCATTAATGATCCGGATTATTATAATAATAAAAAATAATAAAAATTCTTTATTCAAAAATTGTCATGGTGACAAAGAAGAGCGTCAGTAACAAATAATTAGGTACAAAGTTCGTACGGGCATTTTATAATTAAATATTCTTTAATTTTTTTCTTAAACAGTCTGTTGTCTGACCAGTCCACATATCTACTGAAGAATTATTAAATAATTTTCAAATGCAGTTTTTGGAATTTATGAAACGTTTTTACATATAAGTACACAAAATGAAGTTAAAAAAATCAATTTGAAAATAGGAACAATAACAAATTTGACATAAGTGATTTTACTTCTTGGCCACAGATATATTGTATGTATATTGTATGTGTCGCTGTAGCTATATTTGCAGTTTGTGAAGCACACGTAATGGGGTGTCTGAAGACTGAACGATCTTCAATGGACATCCGGCTTTGTCGTTTGCTCACAACGAACAACAAATTTCAAATACCGTGTGTCAGTTGACCCAAAAAGTCAAATGAATGTCTCAGGATTTTTTTTAATGAAATTTTAAAATTGCTAGTAAATTTTAAACATTCGATAAAGTGTGGAATAGGTAGTGCAAAGTTTAACAATACCTAATTATAAATTGCCGTTGTGTAATATTTATCGTTCGTCTCGTCAACTTGCAATTTAATATACCTAAATCAGCCTTTTGACTGCAGTAACTTTATCTTAACCTGAGCGATGCCGATTTTTTTTTTAATTTGGGTATCAACTGACATTGTTGCAAGTTTTGGCCTTGTCGTTCTCAGGTGATCAGACGGTAATGACCTCTGTTGTCGAGCGTCTATAATCCACAATTCAATTCGCAGGTAATGCTGGTATGCAAACAGACAAACCGACAGACAAAAACATGTTCTTCCGTATTACCATTGGTGGCGGAATGACTTGGAGAGGGGGCTATAGGCCCACGATAATTTATTAAAACTTACATTGTAAAGAGTGTTATGTACAATGCACATGCTAGTTTAAAATTTTGCGGGAAGTTAGACGCTATTTGGGGACAGGGTTATCTCACCCTCAGGCCCCTCTTTTCGATTGGCCACTCTGGGCAAGTTCCCAGGCCCCAGGGCCCCGCGGTCGGTGGGATCACCAACCGATATTACCGATAAATATATTTATTTTGCGAAAATCAAACGATTTATAACAGCTAATTACTGGCTGTGATTGCAAAGAAATAAAAATAACGCAGTTGGATAAATCTAGAATTTTGCTTATCTACTCCTTTTGCCTGTTTTAATAAAATAGTCCTCTGTCATAGTCATAGGGGCCCGATTATCCCAAAGTGCCCGGGGCTTCCAATAGGTTAAAGACGGCCCTGCCCAACCCAGCCCCCGCTTCGCCACCAATCAATATTACATAAAATACTCAAAAACCTTGAACAATCCGAAAGAAAATCAAAATGTCACGTTACCATTTTATATTATTATATAAAATTAGTATTGATTTCGAGAATTTGATAATTTTTTTGCTGTAATTTTAACGAAAAATGTTAAGCAATTTTATTTTAAAAAATGACAATAGGTATGTATATCTACCAGTATCTTTAGCAGACAAGTTTAGCGATCACCATCTCCAATGAAATCTGTTCGGAAAAAATAATTTACACACTGTATATAAATATGGACTATTCAGCACCTATACATATAGCCCATAATATACGTGCATATGGTTTTGTTGTATTTGCTGGCTGAACGCTGGCCAAAAGGGCCGGAGGTTAAAATGACGCTGGACTGTTGATATCTATCGGTTGCTATTGTCTGTTTATATGGAGTTATCTTTGATCTATATAGTCTGATAATGGCCTGGCATCGGTGCAAGGATAGCTACATACTTTTCATATGCATGGTCGGCTTATAAGAGAAGTACCACAAAACGAAAAAATGAACTGGACACAATTCGAAAAACAGAAAAAATGTCCTAGAAATTTTGTCAAAACAATTGGGTGTACCTTTCTCGTAAATATAATGATCATCTTTGAGGCCCAAACGGGACAGGAGAAAGAACGTTTTTCGAAAAAAATAGAAAAAAAAATTGTTGGTCTTTCTCAGTCGTGATGGTTAACCACCGGTAGAACTCTTAGTGTTAGATCAATGATTGTTATCTAATGACATAGTTCACGTTACAATCATTAAACATAATAATTATAATAATAATGCGTTTAACGTCCGTTTCTCGACATTATGTCATAACCGACGCCATTCGCACCATTAGTATTTTTCCATTTTTACCACTTTCCCGTTGTTTTCTACATTTTCAAAACTTCACCTTTTTATAGCAATGTGCGAATGGAGGAATTATTCTGAAATGTTTTACATATATACATTAAAATGAACAAGTTATAATACAGTATTTGAAAATAAAGATAAATGAATGAATTAGATTCAAAATATTTACATTTTATAGTGAAATTATGATTTATGACCATTATTTGAACGATGTTGTTATTAGCATGGATTTTAGACAACTGTTTCTATTTTTAAAATGGAAGAAAGTTATGGAAGCTATTGTAAGTGTATTGTTGTATTTGTATGCAAGTGCGTATACTTGTATTCAGGAGTACCAATTGTATAGATAAGGGAATAACTTTAGGAGGTGTAATGTACTATTGTTTTAGAGGTACTATTGTATAGATGGAGTTTTTTTTAATGAGAGGTGTATTTATTTTATTTTCTTAAATTGGATTTTTTTTCTCTTTTAGTGGAAGAGGTTGAAGAATATAGAATTTAAGTTAAGTTAATAAAACTCTTTCAATATAAATAAATTGGCTGCAAAAAACTTCCAAAAAACCCTATGATCTATCTACTTCTACTGAGCGACACTTTTTCTAGCCTGTTACGCAATCTTTCTTTATGTCAATGGATCCAATCACGATTATGGGTTATTTTGTCAGTATTTAAGCGTATTTTAATGTTGTTTTTTTTAAAGACGGGGCAAAAATGACATTAAAACGACGTTGCAGCAGTCGGGACATAGTGATAAAACGGAATTGTCCCATAGAAAATGTTTATTTTGGTTGTACTAACGTACAAACATTTGTCCATCCTTGCCAGTGTATCGTTGTCCTTCTCATTCCACCAAACGGCGACCTCTGTATACATAATATGACGACTCGGTGCCATAATATAATATCATATATACAGCAGAATGAAGGCCACTGAACTTTACACCCCACTTAAAGTCAGGAATGGGTCACTTTATAAATATATATACATGAAGTGAGCTTCAGAATGTTCTGGATCATAATTGTCTTACGTGCGATCGCTTCTGCTAATCGATCTTCTAGCATGCTATTTTACTCGGTTTCGTGGATATCAACAATCACAATCGTAATTTTTTTTATAGTATATAATATATTTAACAATATTGCAAAAATGCAGGTAATTAAATGGAAATACAGTAAAATACATACAGTATGTAAATAGGTAAGGTGCGTACAGTAGGACATTAAATTAGCATTGGGAAAAAATGATTGGAATAGAATGAGCCATGATTCATAATTTACGTATTTATATAGGGCCGCTATGGTAATTTTAGTGTTTCTATTTTATTTTGACACTAAAATTACCAACCTTACCTATATACAAGGTGTTCCTTAATGACGTGCTAATATTTCAGGGTGTGATATTCCTCCTAGGTCATTATATGAAGAAAAATTCATATGAACATAATATGCCTGCAACGGCTAAAATTTTTTTCTACAGAGTGTTGAAATTTTTTTCTAAAGCGTAATTTTTTAGTATCTCCGAAAGAACTTGTTTCCTTGACATAATCAGAGTAGAAGTTCTTGATTGTGATGGGCTCTTAGGTCTGAGTTCAGATGGCGGCGAAAGAACCAATACTGGTCAACGGCGGCTTTCAGGTCTTCCAAAATGATCAAGACCTTGATGTCAGGTGGCAACCGACCTTAAAAATCTATAGCCAATTTTTATACTAAACATGAAGCGAAAATGGCACCTTATAATTATTAGGAAATCCGACCTCGCGTAACGGGAAAAGGTGAGGAGTTGATGATGAATGTACATGTTCTTTTTTGTCTCTTAATTTTGTTTCAATTCCTCAATAACTGCAGTAATCATTATTGTTGTAATTCGTAATTTTTAATAACCGAGTTAACTATCAGCCTTAATATTCCAACCTTAGCCTAAATAAAGATTTATTTGTAGAACATCAAAATTGCCATGTAGGTTGACCTCATTAATTAGCATAATCGATCACGCAGTGTAGACTTAAAGTAAGAGCCTGATTAGCTAGTTTTGCTTTACACACTAATAATTGAAAAAAAATTTTTTTTTACTGGGATACTACATGTAGATTGTAGGTGTTTAACATAGTTTTAACATTGGAAATGTTTATGTTCGTATATGGGGGCAGAGTTACGAGTTTTCGTTCAAGGCCAAAAGACAACGGTGTCGCGATCAAGTGAGGAGCAATCATGCAAAATTGAACAAGTGCAATTTTTTCGAAATGTGTTTTATATCATGTCTAGTTAATTGAGAGGTATTTGCGACGATCTGCGATGTTATTTTTGAGCAAATGTTAATAAATACTGTAGAAAAATCCATTTAAAAGTTAAGTAATCAAGCAAAAGTGAACGCGTATATAACAGAAGAATAATAGGGTTATTCCTGACAAAACTAAACAGTGCATTGATAAATATTGTGTGTATAATAAACAGTTAATTATGTTTCATATATGCTGTTATCATTTCCAATGTCCTCGATGGTTGCAAGGATTGCGAAATCTGTGAATTTTTTGTACAATTTCTACTTCGAAACAGCATTTCTCTACGCATATTTAGCTTGAAAAACGAATCTTTTTCTATATGTAGATCATTAATTTGTTTTTGCATGAGTGTATACAATTAATTGTTCTACGTGACAGGGCGTTTGAAAACGACATTAGACTGCTCATGCATGTATAAAAACGGTAATTATATGATCACAATCTAAGATAATTGTCAAATCAAATTTTTTGACAATGATTTCTGCAACCGAGCATTAGTCTCATAAAATGAATGAGATAGATTTACAAAACGTAGTCATCGTTTGCAATAGCTTGTATAATTTGAACGCACAATACAGTAGCGTTGCTGACATAACAGTACGCATAACACATGCTTATTGTCCGTATCATACCACGCATTCTCGTATTATGATCCGGGGAGCGGGCAACCGTTGTCGTCTGACCGCCTACTGGGTCGCGATGAAAAATATGATTCTTTTTTATTAGTGAACCGAGTCATACGTTACAGACAGATCCGCGTCAATAAAAAACTATATTTGAAAAATTAGCCCTTATACTCGCGGTTTCGCTCTCATTAATGTCGATTTTTTGGCTACTGCTCAGCGAGCGTCGTAACTGGGATCATCG
The DNA here is from genome assembly GCA_039654895.1 of Mongoloraphidia duomilia. Classification (NCBI taxonomy): domain Eukaryota; kingdom Metazoa; phylum Arthropoda; class Insecta; order Raphidioptera; family Raphidiidae; genus Mongoloraphidia; species Mongoloraphidia duomilia. Next base: position 40,743,653 of record CM077524.1, on the reverse strand, counting down.
ACGCCCAGGGCAAAATTCTGATTTCGCGCTCTTTGCTTGAAAATACGTTGATTTCCATGATTCAGGGGTTAGCGCCCCCGTTACGGGCCCCTGTCTCAGCCTCCTTTAATACAAGCCTATTCCCTGATGTATAACAAACACTATAGAGTATAGACTATAGTGAAAGTCCAATCAAAACAAACAGATCGTTGACAGTCAGACATACAATAATTTTGAAAATGGCCCTAATCGATATACGTATATCCGTCCAAATTGTACATTTAAATCGCGTTAAAAACTTGCAAATACAGATAAAATTACGATTTTATTTATGATAAAGAAATTTATGGCTAGAATTTGACATAGATTTACTGTATTAAATTTTTGCCAAGGAAGGATAAGGATAAGATATTCAGCAATTCCATAAAAATAATCACATAATTTTGGCGACTATTTCAGTTTTACTTTGTATGATGTTGCCAAGATCTGGATTTGATGTAACACTGTTTTCAGTTGTTTTATATTCTAGCATAATAGAATGTAACTACACACACATACTAAATATAAATTATGAGGAGATTATGCAACAAATTTAAGAATTAGTCCATTTTAAATTAATTAAAAAGTTTGTATTAATTACCATTCAATACAGTATGTATTTATTTATTATAAGAAATGATGATAAGTTACCAAAGCGACATATTTTCATTAATTTTAATAGTAGTGTAGTAAATCCCCAACTTGCAATTTATGTGCTATGTCAGGACCCATTATAGATAATTTTTTTGTGCAGACTGCAGATAAAATATATTAAAACAGTGTAATAATTTACTTTGAGTTACATAAACAATAAAGACCAATAAATGAATCCTATAGGATTCAATCTAATTCCACTACCTTAGCTATAAATAAATCGAAAACTAAATAAAAAATACGCTAAACCAAATAGAGATTTAATTTATCGTGTTGGAAGATTTTGTTCCCAATATCAGTTGAAAATATCAAAAAGCAAAGAAATTATTTCGAGTGTAGTACATATTGTAATGATTTATATGAATATTCGATAACATGAAACCTTCAGAAGTTTCAGTCAAGATATCTGATACATGAATCTATGATTCTCAACCAGAAGCGACAACAAAAAATCATAAGCAGCATCCCGCCCCTTAGAGAATTGAACTCGGTAGCCGTCGAATACGATGTTGTTCTGTTATTTCAGTATTTCAGTCTCTGATCGTATTATCGCGACACCGAGTCACATACATTCAGGCGTCGTTCGCGACCGACTCACGGCACACAAAACATAACACATACATAGATGGGGGGTTAGTTGTTGTTGTTATAACCGCGGGGGATGACGCGCCCCAACAATAGAGACTCACTGCTTCCTCCCGCCCTCTACATTGCACACACACTATATACTACTACCTACCGGGACTCATTCAATGTCTCACAGACACTTGACGCCATTGTCATAGCGGCACATGATAGCAAAACCATATGTTTTCTCTCTCTTTCTCACTCACACTCTTAAACCCAGACACCAATGACTCTCACTCTCCTTGTACGGCTCTGGATCTCATTCTCCTGCCCCAGCAGCCCATTTCGTCGAGTGATAACAATACGACGACAACAGTAGAGCCTATATTATGTAACCATGTAACAGTGGTGGAGATTGGAGAATCACTAATTGACTCAGACATACACCGGTTAAAGTTCGTTTAACAGGTTGACAAGTCACAGTGGTCAATGGTCATAATGACCGTTTGACGGGATGTTGATTCTATATCTCCATGATCGCTCGAAACCTTGATTTGAGGTTGCATTATGCTACCATAGACAGCAACATACTGCAATTAAAATATAGAATCTTATGATTCTCTTTTGCAAAATATGTTAATGTGGTTAAGATTTATATTTTTCAACATTTCAAAAATCTTAATACTTTTGTATGTAAATACTAAAACTGCCTATATTAGACGAAAATTTTAATTAATATTATTTATTAAGAAAAAAAATAGTAGCTACAGGGATTCTCTGCTCGTAAGTAGTGATCCACTGTATAGAGAAACTAGGTATATATATATATAGTCTTCATGGTTTCCGGGCTTGTAGGCCGTGGTCCGGTGGTATTTCTACCTGCGTTTCGTCTACAGCTGCGGTAGACATTCTCAAAGGCGATGTGGCAGCGGTCGAAGTGTCCTCCTTGGCGGCTCACAGGTCAGTGTGTCAGTGACTGGTGTCATCCCTTCTTTTTGAAGTTGTAGACGAAACGTCAGGTAGAAATACCACCGGACCACGACCTACAAGCCCGGAAACCATGAGGAATTGGAACAATGCCGGTCGTGAAAGCTTGCACACCTGGATATATATTATTAATTCGAACTTTTAGAAATTATAAATAATTTAGGAATTTCCGTCTTCAGTTTCTGGAAATTTTGATTTATTACAAACTTGATAATAAACCAGAGTACTTATCCAGAAATTAGAGGCAGAAATTCCTAATGACTCGTATTTTTCATGTGACGAACAGAATATATAAAACGTACAGTAAAATAAAAATCCGTATTTTTAACACGTTCCAGTAACCGTGCCTATAATATTCGCCTACTATTCAATTATTCGACATGTGACATGTTCGTTGCAACCCTAATTAATATTGATATTACGGTAAGATTTTACAAACAAACGCCGCTACTGTGCTACTACTATATGTACGTAGATCCGTGGTTAAGCCCCACTGACACTATTTGATCTAACATCGTGTCTTATTGTACACACTTTAGATATCAGATTCCAACACTGACAGTATTAGATGTAACAATATTTCTCGTTCAATGTCTTCATCTGTTAGGTTCTCACTGTTCGTGTTATATTGGTACTACTCTATGCTTTAAACTTCTGCTAAAGTACTGCATTGATATGTCAAAACTTTCATATTGATTAGAAATTCATAACTGCAGTACCATTAACTCTATTGAGCTAAGACATTTATGCGATATCCATTGTGTAATTAATAAACGCGATATTCTAAACGAGATTCCAAGTTTGAATACAATTCAAGTGTGCAAGCTTTCGACCGCTGCCACATCGCCTTTGAGAATGTCTACCGCAGTTGTAGACGAAACGTCAGGTAGAAATACCACCGGACCACGGCCTACAAGCCCGGAAACCATGAAGATTTTGAATACAATTGTTTATAAATTATTGTAAAAATAAATAGGTAAATAAAGAAATAAAACATAAATCATCGATGAGATGAGAGTTTGTCAAAATTACAAATTGAGCAAGAAAATAAAATAACATTTAAAAAGTCATGTAAATATTCATCCACAGAATACAGTGTTGAAGCTGTTAATAGTGATTTTTCTTTATTTTTAAAGATGTTAACATTTAATAACTATTAGGTAATTAATTCAACAATGAATTTTTAATCCACAAGACACCCACTAGGTAGTGAATAGTATTTCTTAACATATCTGCAGTCAGCATATTATGACATCATGATTGTTAAACGTCAAACGATTGTTATAAAATATATAAGGAAAAATTCAGAAGCCACTGACGGGACAGTGTCTTCTGATTTTTCCTTATAAATCATCTTATTACAATCGTTTGACGTTTAACAATCATGATGGCATAATATGCTGACTGATATGTTAAGAAATACTATTCACTACCTAGTGGATGCCTTGTGAATTAAAAATTCATTGTTGAATTAATTAATAATTATTATATTGTTGTCCACAATTACCTAACTCATATATTGTTATTTATGTTAACATTTGTTACTACTCTGACATTTGCGGGCAAATGATTGTATATTCTCACTAGTGATGTGCCGGATCGTTAAAAATGTATATCCGCGGATACGGATCTGAATACGGATATTTGGTCTCAAGATCCGCGAATACGGATACGGATACGGATCTTAACTTTCTTAGAGTACGCGGCGGTAAATACTAAATATTGCACATCGACCTTTGGAAAGAGACTATCTGTTATGGGAAAAAGTTATTGACCACGATATTAAAAAATAAAAAATAATCTGAATGGAATTTAACTGTTTTTCATTATTACCTAATTACCTATATATACAAAATTTTATCTATGAATTGAAAATTGATAAGGTAAAAGATCCGTAAAAGATCCGCCAAAAAACTAACGGATACGGATACGGATCTTTCTTTTCCCTCGGATATCCGCGGATACGGATCGGATACGGATATCCGGCACATCACTAATTCTCACACAGCAGCTGCAATAGACACTTTTATTAATAAAAAGCCCCGTTCTATGTGAGGAAAGTCGTAATTGAGCTTTATCTCTCGTGTCACGGTCATGTATATCCTGAATCTTGATTCTGAACAAACGAATTTTTATAGCGTACATTACATATTCATAAATATACAATCTTAACAAATATCACTAGGATTCATGGTAGAACAATAATAAAATTATTAATGAATTCGAAGTTGCTATAGTTAAAGCAATTTGATCCTTGAAAAACAGTTGTAGAAATTGTTGAAAGTGAGCACTTCCGTGGCACAGAGGATCAATAAAAAGCAATACTAATTATTTCAAATTTGAATTTATACTAACGTTTCGGTATTCTTCATACCATCTTCAGAGTCTACAAGATAATTATAATGTTGATACAATGGTTGTATGTAAACGTGGGTGAGAATATTTATATGATAAAGAACATTATTTTGTGGAAATAAAGTTAAAATTTCAATTTTTGTTAATTTTAACTTTATTTCCACAAAATAATGTTCTTTATCATATAAATATTCTCACCCACGTTTACATACAACCATTGTATCAACATTATAATTATCTTGTAGACTGAAGAATACCAAAACGTTAGTATAAATGCAAATTTGAAATAATCAGTATTGCTTTTTATTGATTCTCTGTGCTACGGAAGTGCTCACTTCCAACAATTTCTAAAATTATTTTTTTATTTATTTATTGTGGATTATAGACGAGTCGACAACTCAGGTCATTAGCGTCTTAAATACAACAAATAGCATATAACATTTAAAACTAAATAACATCACAAAACATCCATGAGCAGAGGTGGGATTCGAACTCACGACAGTCTGATTCAGAGCCCGCGACGCTACCAACTGAGCCATACTGTCCTCTCTAAAATCATTAATGTCAAAGAAGTTTTTTATTTGTATGTAACCAATTAAAATTATGACAGTAAAAATCATAATCAAAATTATGACCCGGATATGATGCATCAGTCCTGAAAACGAGATATTTTATAGAATTTCTTTGAACACACTCAATAATAATGGTAATGTATTCACAGTACAGAAGACAGAAACTTATAATTAAAAACTTACCATTCATATTCTAGGGCTTGCATAAATTATAAAGAATCTAGATTAGTTGGCTCAGTGACATCTTATTATACTATTCAAATAAAGCTAAAATATCTAATAGGGATGCATGAATTTTATTTTATAAAATTCATCATATTTTTGCAAAGCAGGCATGGTTAACATACAGCCTGTGGGCCAGATCCGGCCCGCCGAACCTTTGTTTGCTACCCGTGATCGCTGCAGAATTAAAAGAATTAATGTTGCCTAATTTGTCAACAAATTCGCTACGACGAGAGGAGGAGGAGCAAGTCGAGGATCTCGCACGTGATCTCAACTAAATTGGTGTACCTCTATATGCTAAGATACAGTGAAGTAATATATTATGATAGATTTTACATATTTTGTTTCTCTTAATTATTTCAATGCTAATCGAAAATCTACTCGGGCGAAATCGGGTCGGAAAGCTAGTCTGTTTATAAAATAAAATCTGCCAAAATAATTACAAATTTTTAGTGTATTTGCCATATGGCACATACACTATTGGCGTCGGTCGGATGGCGGGACCTAGGGGTCGGACCAACATTTCTCGACGTTTCATGGCCTCCTGAACAATTTGGCACCATTTTTGGAAATGTCTGTTTATATATGTATATATATATATATTTATATATTTATATATATATGTGTGCGGGCTATAACTTTCGAAAGAGTTACTTGATTTTGACGAAATTTGGTAGGCACGTTGGAATCCATCACCGCACGAAGCCTATTTAAAATGGGCCCAATCGGACCATTTTAAGGGTGGTTTTTAGGGGTTGAAAAATGTTTTTGGGCCCAAAAATACCGAAAAAAATTTCAGAATTGTTTCAAAATTGAAATTTAACCCTGTAGTGAAGATCAAAATGTGCTGCTAAAATTTTAATAAAATCGGCCCGACAGGACCGGACTTACAAATTTTATGAAAACACTAGTTTGCGGATAGTGATTTACTTACTGAAGGTTTAATTTGGTACAAAGGTTGTATTGATAATAATATTGAAATCAAGAAAAAAAAATATTATTTTAAGGGATGTATTAAGGGGTTAAATTTTTTATTTTGTCCAAAATCAAACTTAAGTTCACGTATTAAAGCCACAAGGCCTGTATTAGCAAATACACTATATTGTCGGCAGGGTTTTGGCACTGCGACCCGAGTTTTTTTTTCTTCATCTGAAATCTTTTCCACTCGCCTAAAAACCGTTACAGCTCTCCCGACGCTATTTTTGTATCTAAAAGGTTCAGGTAAACGCCAAATGAAGGACCAAGAATCACACTACAGATCCTACAGGCTACTTTTTTGAAAAAAAATTTTGTTACGTGTGAAAAATTAGTAATTTTTAAAAAGTTGTAAGGTTTTCCAGCGAAATGTTTTTCAATTTTTCCCCTAAAGGATCTGTAACCGAAACCATTTAGCTTTAAAAATATTGTCGGAGGAGCTGTAACCATGAAACGTAGATATACCTATATGGTATATTAAATATTGGTTTTCATATATTGTAATCTATTTAGTTTTGACTATGAGACGTGTTCCTCGGAGAGTTTAAAGAAAATATTTTGCATTGAACTGAAACTTTAATATAAAAGAAGAAAAAATCATGCAAATTGTTCAATGATAAAAAGCGCACGTGCTTTTGTGTAACTGAAATTTTAACCAGCAATACGTTTCCAAAGCGTTGCATTGCAAGATAGAAAATTACCCGAACATTTGCATATGTAGAGAACATTTGGTTTGGTATAAGAAGGAATTTTATTGGAATATCAACGTCAGACTTTTGTTTTTACAACCACGGCACAAATTACACTTAATACTTTTCTAAACCGTAGCTTTGTCCCTTCAGTTTGCTCGCCAGCGTACCAATTCGTCTAATAGTGATTGGACGCAATAGCAGTAACAGTTATATAACTGATCTCGGAAAGTAACTGCGGTGTCAAAATTCAAAAATAAAAAAACCTCCTTCAAAAGAGGAAAATAATGAAATTTTGAGGTCTGCGCCAAATTAATAAAATATGAAGTGATTAATATCTTCTTTTTAACCGACTTCATATTTTATTAAATTGGCGCAGACCTCAAAATATTTCATTATTTTCCTCTTTTTAGTGCCTTTTTGAAGGAGGTTTTTTTTTTTGTTAAAAAGTTTTTTATTTTTTACTTTTTAGTATCAAAAAGTGACTTTTACCTTAAAGGAATCACACGCCGTTACTCACTTTTATTAAATCGACTTTCTTACGCTGTCTGATGTGTCAAAAAGTGACATTAACATAAGGAATCACACGCCGTTACTCACTTTTATTAAAATCTTAAAATCAGCCGAACTACTGAACCGATTTTTAATGAAATTTCTATGGGACCAATCTGAAAGTATATCTTTTCAAATTAAAAAAGAATTTTCCATATCGGTTTATAAATGACGGAGTTCTGAGGTAACAAACATAAAAAAAGAAAGAAAAAAAATACAACCGAATTGAGAACCACGTCCTTTTTACTTCCCACCTCTACTATGGTAGGGAAGTAATGGATTCAGTCCGAAAACCATATTTCGAGATTTTAACAGATTTTCACGTTTTGAGACCCTAACAATCGTTTAAGATCATTTTCTGACTGATGTCTGTATGTGTGTGTGTGTGTGTGTGTATGTGTGTGTGTATGTGGTCAATTTTTCGCCTTCGATATCTTAAGAACGGAATAACATACGGGCATGCCGATTGTTCTATTGTGTTTATCAGCCTTTAACTTAGATCTGATTAGATTTTGAGTCAAATCGGTTCAGTGGATCCTGAGATATTCAAAAAAACGTCCTAAATGTCACGTATTAACATAGGTAAAAAAAAATATAAATGAATTCTAGATGTTATAATATGAAAAAAATGTAAATATTTTTTTCTCTAAAATGTATAGTTTTCGAGAAAAAAAATATTTTACTAAAAAAAATAAAAATTGTACGTAAATCAAGGTAACCATGATTTTTGCTATATTAAGTTAGCCATGCATCAGTAGATCACCAAACAAAAAATTCGACTGATGACCAGTCCTATACTTCCCACCTAGTAAATATTTGCAAAAAATAAACACTCTTTTTTTTATTCTTTGACTAGGCCCAAATAACCTTAGCTGTTGGTGGTCTTTAAAACACAATTTAATTTTTATTCTTTGAAAAAAGCATGGCCCTCTTTTTTGTTTGGTGATCTATTGATGGCTAGCTTAATATAGCAAAAATCATGGTTACCTTGATTTACGTACAATTTTTATTTTTTTTAGTAAAATATTTTTTTTCTCGAAAACTATACATTTTAGAGAAAAAAAATATTTACATTTTTTTCATATTATAACATCTAGAATTCATTTATATTTTTTTTTACCTATGTTAATACGTGACATTGAGGACGTTTTTTTGAATATCTCAGGATCCACTGAACCGATTTGACTCAAAATCTAATCAGATCTAAGTTAAAGGCTGATAAACACAATAGAACAATCGGCATGCCCGTATGTTGTTCCGTTCTTAAGATATCGAAGGCGAAAAATTGACCACATACACACACACACACATACACACATACACACACACATACAGACATCAGTCAGAAAATGATCTTAAACGATTGCTAGGGTCTCAAAACGTGAAAATCTGTTAAAATCTCGAAATATTGTTTTCGGACTGAATCCATTACTTCCCTACCATAGTAGAGGTGGGAAGTAAAAAGAGGGCCATGCTTTTTTCAAAGAATAAAAATTAAATTGTGTTTTAAAGACCACCAACAGCTAAGGTTATTTGGGCCTAGTCAAAGAATAAAAAAAAAGAGTGTTTATTTTTTGCAAATATTTACTAGGTGGGAAGTATAGGACTGGTAATCAGTCGAATTTTTTTGAAGTCGGTTAATAACTAGCATTAGCGATAGATCTTTAACTATCATTTTTATACTAAATTTTCATAAGTGATCATGGGCTTATAACCCCCTCAAAATAAGCTCCGTATTTACAGAGGTGGGGTGGTGTCCGTTAAGGAAGGTATTACTGTAGTTCTAACAGTGAAATGTAAACGTAGTAGATCACGTAAAACATTAATATTTTTATAAAAAAAATACAGATTCATCGTTCATTCTGCATTCATTATAATTCTTTCATGAAAATATGCCCCAACATGCAAATAAATAACAGAGTCTACTGCATTGAATAAGATTGATCGAAGCAACACGGAATTCAGTTTTAAAGGCTATATAGCTAGCCTGTGCCTTGTTCTACAGTTTGAGTTTGACGTGGTGTGTTATGTGTATAATAATATGTATAGTGCGTGTAACGTGTTAGGTTATATTTTAAGCGTCCGCGTACAGAATTGGCAATTGTAGGGCGTATAAAGCGGCGCCAACGACGCCTTTAGTTAAAACGGTTATTGCCGCTGAGATTATCTTGTAAGTCGGCTTCTGGTCGCTCGGCTACGACACAGCGTGCCCGTAGAATCGCGTGCTACTGCTGTTGTGCTACAATTGGTAAAGCTGCTTATTCGATCTTACAATGCGTTCAAATTCATTCATGCGTTATTTTATCTTTCCACAATAAAGTATTAAACCAGAATTTAAAAGAAATTATTTCTTTGTTTTTTATAAGAAAAGTAAATTTTTAAAAGCTTATAATAGTTTAGTCAATGAGTGCTCACAAGGGGAATGTGGATGGAAAAGTCGAAAGCAGAAAATTTGACTTAGGAACTTTGTTTGGACTAGTTAGGAGATAAACATACTAAAAGTCCTTACCCCTCCGAAGTACGCTCGAGGGGGGCGGGTACAAAGAAAGTCCCGTTTTTTGGTTTTTTGCTTTTATCTCGAAAACGGTGCGTCGTACGAAATTTTCTTGTACTACATAATGAAAGCTGATAAAATTCTCTACAGCTTTAACTTTCACACTTTTTATCTATCTCCATTCTTTGCCTAGCTATGAGCTTCGAAAAACGACCGATTTTCAAAAATGTGTTAAATTCTCTGTAGCACACTGTAACAATACGAATTTTCCAAAATCATTTCTTATTGCTCATCCACCTTATTAAAAAATGAATTATTTAATTCGCCGCCTATTTGGGCGTGACGGGCCTGATTGTGGTTCCTCAGCGTTTGCCTCTTCTTCTTTCTCCTCATCTGTCGAATCTACGGCTTAATTTCTTAGATATAAACTAATTAACAATTAATAATTAATTTTTATATTTTTATTTTTTTAGCTGGATTCTGAAGAAAATCCAAATCCGGATCGAAACTTCAATTATTTGAATTATTTGTTGTAATTTTTTGTTAATACATTGTCTGAAAAATTGGTCGAGAATTTTATTCATAGATATTATTGGGAGTTTTATCCAGTTTAAAAGTAAACTGTTTCCGCCTTCACCGCGTGGAGGTACTCCCAGCTTGTTATTTTTTAATAGTGTGTGGGTGTTTTTAATAGTGTGGATGAGCAATAAGAAATGATTTTGGTAAATTCGTATTGTTACAATGTGCTACAGAGAATTTAACACATTTTTGAAAATCGGCCGTTTTTCGAAGCTCATAGCTAGGCAAAGAATGGAGATAGATAAAAAGTGTGAAAGTTAAAGCTGTAGAGAATTTTATCAGCTTTCATCATGTAGTACAACAAAATTTCGTACGACGCACTGTTTTCGAGATAAAAACAAAAAACCAAAAAACTGGACCTTCTTTGTGCCCCCCCCCCCTCGGGCGTACCTCGGAGGGGTAAGGACTTTTAGTATGTTTATCTCTTAACTAGTCCAAACAAAGTTCCTAAGTCAAACGTTCTGCTTTCGACTTTTCCATCCACAAATTATTCGTTGCTTAAGCTATAAATAATAAATAGAATATTTGAAAAAAGCAGCCAAATAAAAAAAGGGTGTGGGTCTCGGGACCCCCGACAGATGTGAAACATCAAAGAAAACGTTATTGAACTCGGTGGTATTCTCTATGTAGTAGTATATATTTTTTCAAAAGCAGCAACTAACTGTTATGCTGACGTAATCCTATATACTGCACTGTAACACACGCGGTTGCCCGAGCGCGCGGAAGCCGAAAGAGAGAGAGAGAGAGAGTCGCAGTGGTGGGGAGAACAGCAGCGAAGGAGCGGACCAAACATTTCGTTGCATATTTCCCCTCACGCGGCTGTTCACAGCCCGACATAAGATGTTTCACATCAAAAAATATATATTTTATTCACAACACAAATATTAAAATACAGTTACTGTTATAGCAACACCCATTGAATATCGTAACGTTACTTTGCATTACTAGAAAAATTTATTTTCAACCTATGTCACCGTCGGGACTCCAAAAATCCTACTTATAACTAACATCAGCCGTATTAAATTCATCATCTAAGTATACAATAATTTATAAATAATACATGCGCAATTTCGTTGAAGATCGGTTGATAAATAGCTACTATTGAAATAAAATTTTGAAGCCTTTTCGATCCAATTTATTGACAAAATTCTCTATTACACAGGTGACGTTTCGATGTTACATACTATCGTTTTCAGGCATACACCTTTAAAAAATGCCCATTTTTGACGAAAATCGACGCTAATGACCTCAAAGCGTCTATAATTTACAATTTATTGACGAAATTCAAAATCTCTCAGAATTTTTTCAAACTTACCAGGCTTGTAGAAAATGACACGCTTATTCCAATTAGGGATGCGCGATACGGACCGATCTTTTAGTGTATCGATACTTTAGCTTTCGATACCACTAGATATTTTGTATCGATTTTTTTAATGCGATACATTTTGGTGCGTATCGACTATCTTGGATATCGTGACAGCTGCAAAGATTATTTTATAAGACATAAAATTTTAACTGCTCCGTCTATCTACATTTATTACTCGCTTTGTCACATTCGGAAATATTTTTGGAAGTACTCCACTCACAGTACACTGCATAGTTATCAGACACGTAATAATAACCTGATTTTACTCCCTAGACCGAACTTAAGTCTCTTTTGCAATAGCCCAGAATATTCAGCTTTAAAACTTTTCAACAGTCTTCCTGCTGAGCTGAAGTCACTTCCTTTCCCTAAATTTAAAAGAGAGTTAAAGACTCTTCTAATTAATACATGTTTGTATTCAGTTAATGAATTTTATTCAATTAATTATAATTATTAAATTTTTTTGTATGACGAATCCTGCTCACTGCTATATTGGACAATAAATATATTCTATTCTATTCTATTCTATACATTGTCTAATCTAGTTCATAGAAAGGTTAATTGCCGGATTACAGGTTGTTTTTTTTTTGCTCGTTATTATGCTCTGGGATACTGCAGATCGATAAAGTATCGATATAATTATAATTATAATACGATTTTATAGCTGTATCGATACTTTATAATACGATCCAGATCAATATACTTTTTGGTGGATCGGAACATCCCTAATTCCAATGAGCACAAGCAAACTTTCTGTATATCTCTTCTGGTTTAAAAGTTGTATATGTTTAAACTTTCCCAAGAAAAAGTCCATAGTTTCAAAAGTATCTATAGTCTATACATGAATCACTTCTATTTATCTAACACCAATAGTCAATATTTATCAATTTTCTTGTGGCTTTTTTTAAATTATTTAAACATTATAGGCTATATTCAACATGTTGAGTGCAAAACTGACATATATTATATACTTAATATATATTGTATACAAATAAGCTGAGTAGGTACCTATATTATAGTAAAAATTCGACTGATGACCAGTCCTATACTTCCCACCTAGTAAATATTTGCAAAAAATAAACACTCTTTTTTTTATTCTTTGACTAGGCCCAAATAACCTTAGCTGTTGGTGGTCTTTAAAACACAATTTAATTTTTATTCTTTGAAAAAAGCATGGCCCTCTTTTTTGTTTGGTGATCTATTGATGGCTAGCTTAATATAGCAAAAATCATGGTTACCTTGATTTACGTACAATTTTTATTTTTTTTAGTAAAATATTTTTTTTCTCGAAAACTATACATTTTAGAGAAAAAAAATATTTACATTTTTTTCATATTATAACATCTAGAATTCATTTATATTTTTTTTTACCTATGTTAATACGTGACATTGAGGACGTTTTTTTGAATATCTCAGGATCCACTGAACCGATTTGACTCAAAATCTAATCAGATCTAAGTTAAAGGCTGATAAACACAATAGAACAATCGGCATGCCCGTATGTTGTTCCGTTCTTAAGATATCGAAGGCGAAAAATTGACCACATACACACACACACACATACACACATACACACATACACACACACATACAGACATCAGTCAGAAAATGATCTTAAACGATTGCTAGGGTCTCAAAACGTGAAAATCTGTTAAAATCTCGAAATATTGTTTTCGGACTGAATCCATTACTTCCCTACCATAGTAGAGGTGGGAAGTAAAAATAAGTACAAATAAATAGTGTATATAGATTTCAAAAAAAATAAATTTTTTGGAAGTAACTTTCCGGGCAATCTGTATACCTACGTAAGAAATTCGTGCGTGGCAGTAGCTGTGGCGTCCCGACGTCTCGAGCTTTGTGAGCCCGTTAACGAATTATTATGGCGTCGTTTCAACAATCCGAACATACATACATACATACGAACTGTACTGCACTGTTGTATTGTACGAGTTTTGCTCTCTCTACTAGAACAAAACCCTTATTACGTAATATCGTATACCGTACATTATGTGTCCGCACACCAGCACAGCGCGAATTATTCTTGAGCGTTCATTTTTATACAGGACATACACTGAAAGTCGCCGCGGCTGACTATATCTCTAGGATAGTATAAAGATCTTTTTGACTTGATTTAATAATTCGTAGATCTTTATATTAAATTAACAATAAATAAATAAAACACAACAAAATTTGATTTAATCGAGACGAGTCTAAAATAGGTCTGATCACAACGAAATTATAATTTTGAATAACTTGTTTGTTTCAAAAGCGTAGCTAATAGAAACTACCAAAACAAAACAATGTTGTGGTCGACAATGTAGAGTATTAATGTTGACTCAAAAAGACACAACAATAGGATAACGTTTTGAGTCGACATAAAACGCTTTTCTATAATTGCTCTAAAAGTTGTGATGATTCCAATTTCCAAGCCGAGGAAATGCAATCAATTCAGTGTGGATATTATTTTAAAATTTTAGTTTATGCAATGGCACAAATGCCAAATGGAAGGCGTCTGATATCTAGGGCCCATGGAGATGCTAAATCTAACTTGAAAGCAGCTTTGTACTATTTGATATAAATAAGCAGTATAGCGATTTACTGCAAAAAATTGAATGTTGTTATAAAAAACAATCTTTAAAAATATACTGAATTGATTACATTCATAGACATCGAGGTCGGAGGGTGCGTTCCGTATCTTACTAATGCTTACTATTGGCACAAAAATGAGAGAAAGAGATGGCTATTGTAGACGACTATCATTATCTCTTTCTAAAATTGTGATTGATTTTTTGTTTCCATATCTAATGAAAATTGAATATTCATATTCATAGCAATCAAACATGTTAGGACGAAGAACAATTGGGGGCAGTATAGCCTAGTGGTTAGCATGCTTGGCGCCGCAACCTCTAGACTGGACTGCCGTGGGTTCGAATCCCACCTGCGCTCATGGATGTTTTGTGATGTTATTTAGTTTTAAGCTAGCTGTTATTTAGTGTAGTGAAAGTCGCTAATGACCTTAGATGTCGACGCGTCTATAATCTACAATAAATAAATAAATGAAGAACAATTCTAGAAAGAGAGAATGATAGTCGTCTACAATAGCTATTATTTCTGTGCCTATAGTATAGGCACTAAGGTAAAAGTTTATGGAGGCGCTTCAAGCATTTAAAAGTTAAGCCAGTCGCCATTTTTACTCGGCCCTCATTTTATTTGTGAGAAGAAGAAGAAGAAGAGAATTATAATATTCCTAGTCCATCCCGTGTTTTGCCGCCATGTTTACTCGGCCCTGTGATGTTAGACCTGGTTTCAACTTTGTATAAGCAGTAATCTTATATACGGTATGTCTCCTCTATTACTGTAACCTCAGTGAGTATATGGTAACGCTCTATCCACCCTCCATGTCTATGATTACATTTGAGAAAAATATCAATATCTATACGCCAATTAATTTAATAATTCATTTTTTAACTTCCCACTGGAAGTTATTGTAATGGGTCCGAAAATCGAAATCAAAAAGGAAAAAAATTTTTATGTTTCAAGGTCACTACACTATTTTTACACTACTTTTAGAAAGATGTCTGTGTGTGTGTGTGTGTGTGTGTACGTACGTACGTACGTATGTGTACATTTCTTTCAAAGACGAAATCTCGAGAACGAAAAATGATATCGACTACGTTAGGGTGCCAATCGACGCGTATTAACGTAAATATGATCTGAAAGAAATTTTTTCAAAATCGGTTCAGCCGTTCTTTTTTCTTAACCAAATAACCTCCAAAAAAGTAGATTTTACACAATATCTCGCGAATAAAAAATTATATCGACTTCGTAAGGGTGTCAATCGAGGCGTGTTAACGTCATTTTGATCCGACATAAATTTTATAAAAATCGGTTCAGCCGTTTTTTTTTTTTTTTTTTTTTTTAATTATTGATGTTTTAATGATTGAAATGATTACTTTTCTGTGTAATATCTAATTTAATTATTATTATTAAATATTTATCAAACTGGGAAGTTCGTCGTGTGGACCTCAAGGGTCGCACTTTAGTCCTAATAAACGACCCACCTCACGGCTTGTTATTTATTTATTTTAAACGCATTTGTACTTACCAGCAGTATAATTACTATTCATTTAAGTACAAAACCGAAAGCTCAAGGATACGAACCTAGCACAGCAACAGACCGCCAATTTTCACAGTCAACCCATTAGTTCTGGTTGCCCTGCACCCGGTTCACTGCTGCTGCTGTTGTTGGCTGCTGCTTCATTTGTGTTTTCAACTTTGTATTTAAGATTTTTACAACCTATGCAATGCGACAACTATATTCTATCAAATTATTAAAAAAATCGGTCAAGTGCGTATGGAACTTGCGCTACGAGGGTTCCGTACCGTTACACTAAATTTCTCTCGGGGCGTCCCATCTGCCAGGCGTCCCACGACGGCTCACATTTTTTGTATGAGAACCCCCCTTAATGAATTATTGGGTAGGATATCCGCCATATATAATAACACGTAATCTGTAAACATTAAGAAAATAGAATGTAATTATATATTATTATTGTAAACAAAAAGTGTTTTTTCACAGTTAATAGTTATATATCTTGTTAACTTCCCATTGGAAGTTATTGTAATGGGTCCGAAAATCGAAATCAAAATGTATAACAAATTTTTATGTTTCATAGTCACTACACTATTTTTACACTATTTTTAGAAAGATTGTGTGTGTGTATTGTGTGTGTACATATGTGTCCATTTCTTTCGAAGACGAAATCTCGAGAATGAAAAATAATATCGACTACGTTAGGGTGCCAATCGACGCGTATTAACGTAAATATGATCTGAAAGAATTTTTTTCAAAATCGGTTTAGTCGTTCTTTTTTCTTAACCAAATAGACTCCAAAAAAGTAGATTTTACACAATATCTCGCGAATAAAAAATTATATCGACTTCGTAAGGGTGTCAATCGAGGCGTGTTAACGTCATTTTGATCCGACATAAATTTTATAAAAATCGGTTCAGCCGTTTTTTTTTTAATTATTGTTAAAAATAAATAATAATTATGTTTTAATGATTAAAATGATTACTTTTCTATGTAATATCTAATTTAATTATTATTATTAAATATTTATCAAACTGGGAAGTTCGTCGTGTGGACCTCAAGGGTCGCACTTTAGTCCTAATAAACGACCCACCTAACGGCTTGTTCACATTTTTGTAACCGTGGCTCTTTCTACATACAGTCCCATATAGGTGGAATAATACGCCAAAATAAATTATATTATGAAGAAGGGAATTTAAAATATAATAGAACGAGTGGTGCAGTGATAAAAAGTATCATTATTATTATTTATATATACGACACGCCTGTGTAAAATGGAAAATTATATTCTTCCTGTGCCTTTATGAAGAAGTCCTTTTAGTGAATACTCAAAAAATACATACCATAATCTGTAGTAGGCCGTATTTATTGCATAAACGCGACATTGAACGGGTAGAAATTGAAAAAATCGCTTTATTATTTTTTTACTCGTTTATACCAACAAAATACTTACAACGTGTGACTTCGAATAAATGTAATATTCAAGTATATAGTAGTAAACTAAGATAATTTTTAATAACAACTATATTTTTGCGTGCGGCTTCACTCGCGTGAACATTATTTTTTTTCAGATTTGTTCACGATAGTCGGTTTTAACGGAACCTTCTTAACACACAGCAGGATAAAAATTTAAATTTCATCAAAATCGGTCCAGCCGTTTTCAATTAGTGTCGATAAAAACAGATAGATAGACAGACAAACATTTTAGAAACGCATTATAAACAGAAGACCCGTTGTTATTAGGTAGATTATACAATTATATTTACCCCGTATTGACATCATCCAATTGAAAAAAAAGCGCCCAAGTGCGTGTCGGACCGCGCACAGTGAAGGGTTCCGTAGTCGGAATGAACGTTCACGGTTAAAATTCAAAGTTAATAATAAATTTATTAATAATAATTTATAGTCTTTTAAATTGCGCGTAAGTAGTATATTTATGAGAGTTCTGAATGACGTCACAGCCGGAGTACGGAGGCTGTAGAACTCTCATAAATATACTACTCGTGTAACCGAAAATATCCCATTTCTCAAATACTAGACAACATACCAATTTTCGTTGAAAGTATTTTTCTACTTACCTTAAATTTTTTCAGAATTTTCCACCCCATAGTTGAAAAGTTAGTGGGGGGCACACTTTATACGACTTTAAATGCGCATTTCTCACCAACTATTGACTTAAATAAAAAAGTCATTTCGAAACTTCTATTTAATTTTTCAAGACCTATCTAACGATATCCCACACGCTTATGTGCACTGGAATTTTTTTTCATCCTTCAGTTTAATGTATGGAGTGCAACCCCTAATTTTTTTTCGTAATTTCACTACACCTAGAAGACACCTACCTTCCGTACTTCATCTATATAGTGCCATAGAACCAGTAGCGTTCACAAAAATTCAGACACGTAGAGTGCCCGTGGTGAGAGATGAAGCCAGGCACGTCATCAATAATATGCTAGTGAACGCCTGCTTGCCCGCAGACAGTGCCGTGTACAGAAAACTGCACATTGGGTTTTTTGACGTTAGGTACAATTTTGGCAAACTGCTATTCATGACAATAAACAGCCAATAGCAAGCTAGAAGGCGGGCGCAATGCATTCACGTTACTATGACGCGGTGGCTTCATCTTTCGCGCCGCGCGAGGTCTACCTTAAGTGTATTCAGATTTCAGACTCAGATCAATAACGTTCATAGAGGTTAGCAGCCACTTTATTTTATCTCGCTCACACAACAGTGGACATTGATAAAATAAGAAATTTGCAGTCTACTCTCTATGTCAATGATGACGCCGTAACAACCCCGTTCTACAAACGCAACGATAAAGTATGTACACTGTACAATGTACATAAAGGGTGTGCCTAACATTCGGGCACGAATCTGCTACTGCGTTACGAGCTATAATTATTATTTACGTCCTAATAAAACGGCAGCGTCACATCTTCATCTGAATATTACGTTACACACACAGCGTCCCGCCGACCTCTAATGGACAATTTGCTCCACTTCAGCATTTGCCCCTTGCCTGTGTACGTATGTGTGCAGTAGGGCAGGGATTCGCAATATTTTTACTTCCCACCTCTACTATGGTAGGGAAGTAATGGATTTAGTCCGAAAAAAATATTTCGAGATTTTAACAGATCTTCACGTTTTCGAGACCCTAGCAATCGTTTAAGATCATTTTTTGACCGATGTCTGTATATGTGTGTGTATGTGGTCAATTTTTCGCCTTCGATATCGTAAAAACGGAACAACATACGACCATGCCGATTGTTCTATTGTGTTTATCAGCCTTTAACTTAGATCTGATTAGATTTTGAGTCAAATCGGTTCAGTGGATCCTGAGATATTCAAAAAAACGTTCTCAATGTCTCATATTAACACAGGTAAAAAAAAATATAAATGAATTCTAAATGTTATAATATGAAAAAAATGTAAATATTTTTTTCGAGAAAAAAAACACAATAGAATTATCGGCATGGCCGTATGTTGTTCCGTTTTTACGATATCGAAGGCGAAAAATTGACCACATACACACACATATACAGACATCGGTCAGAAAATGATCTTAAACGATTGCTAGGGTCTCAAAACGTGAAGATCTGTTAAAATCTCGAAATATTTTTTTCGGACTAAATCCATTACTTCCCTACCATAGTAGAGGTGGGAAGTAAAAAGTATCTAAGATATAAGATAAATGGTCTAGAAAAAATTACAAATGTTGTGATTCACATTCGCAACAAAAAACGAAAGTTTGCTGGTTGGGCAAATAGTGATCCTAGTCAGTCGGTGTAGTGTAAACCTGCCTTAAGTTATAAACATAAAGTTCCCTGCAACCCCCTAATAATTAGGAACTTTGCGAATACTCGATATAACTATGAGTGTAGATCATATTTTACGACTATGCGACTTAGCAGGGATGCGAAAATATTGAAAAATCAAACATCGGTTGCTTGTATTCGATCGCCGAGTCGAGTAGCCAAATTACACGAAAAAATCGGGTTGGGTAGTAAATAGAATAAGCTACTTGATCTGAAAAATGACGGATAGATGAATCAAATTTAGTGGATTTTTTCGAATCAAATCGAGCAGTACAGGAAAAAAATCACATTTTGAAAAAAAATTAAGTTCAATTTGCTTGGTTCCGTAAAAAGATAATCGGGGAATAAATAAGCAGTGGCTTTTCCTTTTCGTGTCGAATAAAGTATGTGATAATTTAATACTCGATTTTTTCCTTTCAAGTCGGTGTCGAGTACTGCATGAAATTGTTACTTACATGAACATTGGTAAGGACCTTTTCTCCTCGTACTACTCGACTCGACCCGACTCGGCTCGGCTCGGCTCGGCTCGGCTCGGCTTGGCTCAACTCGACTCGACTCGACTCGACTCGACTCGACTCGAATCTAGTAATTATTAAATACTCAAATGAAAAGCCACTGCTCGCACACCGTTAATCCAGCTCCAGACGACATGACAAAATTTTGTCGAACAATTTTGACATTCGGGCAATATTTAACAAACAATAACCAGACACCAACGTTGGCACTGGAAGGCAATCGCTTTGAAGGCGGTTTTTTGAACACACATCAAAGAGATTGGCCAACGCTGCTTTCAGTTTGCAAATATGACTATGTTTTCATCAAGTCAGTGTCTGTATGCAGCGTGTCCACGAAAGCTCTTTACAAATGGATTGTTTTTTATTAATTATTGGAGCAAAAATTCTTTTCTGTGGAAAAGTTCTGCTTCGTCCAAAACCTCTAAAACACCTAAGAAAATTTTTTTCGGCCTAAAGTTATACGAGGGAAATCAAAAAGTTTTATTTTGCTAAAAATAAAAATTATTTGTGATATTCAAGATTTTCGCAAAATTAGTTACATAATCAAATTTAATTCAAAATTATAACATAACTAACTTCTAAGTAATTATTTATTCAGAATTATAAATCAGAATTCAACATGTCCTCCATCTCTCTCCATACAAAGAACAGTTCTTCCAAAAAATTTTCTTTGGTGTTTTAGAGGTTTTGGACAAAGCAGAACTTTTCCACAGAAAAAAAATTTTGCTCCAATAATTAATAAAAAAAAATTCCATTTGTAAAGAACTTTCGTGGACACGCTGTATATTATTGTGATTTATGAGTTGAATGAAACATGTATTCAGCGCTATAGGTACAAGAAATTATTACGTCTGGAGCACTTGCAATAATTGCGTCATCTTCGCTATCCATTTTGATGTTTATTCGCTAAACATTGTGTAGACTAAGCTTGGTCAAACAGAATCCTGTCGTGGGAATACTGGACATATTCAAATGATCACACCTGATTGCTCAACCGTACTCAACATTGGTCGCCAATTTATAACATTCGCCAACATTGGCATACGTTGGCCATGTCATCTGGAACCGACTTTAATGTTGAACAGGCCTCGTGTATATAATAATAGAATAGCCTGCAGTCAGCGGTGCACAAGCATGCAGTTTTTATATGACTATTTAATGCAGTTTGCTACATCTCTATGGCATAAACGACTTGGATTGAAGTGTTAGCGCGCTATGAGGTTTTTATTTCAACAAACGACTTACTTCAACTCTGTATCTGCGGATACTTTACAAAGTAGAAAATTTTACAGGCATTTTGCGATGCATAGGGCTGAAAAAAAACTTTTTAACAAAAAAAAACCTCCTTCAAAAAAGCTCTAAAAAGGGGAAAATAATGAAATTTTGAGGTCTGTGCCAATTAAAAATATGAAGTTGGTTAAAAACAAGATATTGATCACTATACTATACTTTTTAACCGACTTCATATTTTATTAAATTGGCACAGACCTCAAAATTTCATTATTTTCCTCTTTTTAGTGGTTTTTTGAAGGAGGTTTTTTTTTTGTTAAAAGGTTTTTTATTTTTTACTTTTTCAAAAAAAGTAATATTATTTTACCTTAAAGATTCACACGCCGTTACTTACTTTTATTAAAACCAGCCGAACTACTGAACTGGTTTTGATGAAATTTCTATGGGACCAATCTGAAAGTATATCCTTTCAAATAAAAAAAAAATTCAAAATCGGTTCATAAACGACGAAGTTATCCGCGAACATACATAAAACATAACCACATAACCACATAAAAAATATATACGGTCGAATTGAGAAACCTCCTTTTTTTGAAGTCGGTAAAAAAGACTATTATTTGGAACATATACTTGCTGCGAACGGGGATTTATAGTTAATTTCGTGTCTTCCCGCAGGCCATAGTTTGTTTATTTCTGATTTAGAAGAGATTTGTAAAATCCAGGGCTTCGAAAACAGAATTTAATAAAGATAAAATATTAATTATTTAAAGCAGCGGTTCCCAACCTTTTTTGTTGTGCGGTTTGAGGCCCATTAACTAAATATAAACATATAAACACACACACTCGATTGTTCCCATCTCCTGAAGCTTCGATAATATTTATCTTGGCTTAGACTCTCGACCAGCGTTCACGACCCAATACCACGCTGCCCGCGGCCCACAAGTGAGGTGCGGCCTATAGGTTGGGAACCGCTGATTTAAAGTAACCGCTATTCTGCTGTTCATAAAGATATGAAATCAAAAAAGAAGAGGAAGCAAAACTTGGAAAAAAATATTACCTACTAGAAAAAGGGAATTTTTTTAGAGCATTCACTTTGCACTTGCGCATTGAATTTAACCTATATTTTTATTATCCAATTCTTGAACTAATCGTTCAATACAAAAGAAAACATTAATGAGGATAATACTTTTACGTGGTCCTTGAAGAGGGAATTTAAGAGGAACGTCATTCCGAACAAACGTGTTTTAGACTGTTGTTTACTAATTGCTGAATGCTGACCATTGATCAGCGTTTCCAATCTACTGTACTTAGTACGGTTCGGAAATAATAGAGAGCTAGTCTTTTTATTTATTTATTGTAAATTATAGCCGCGTCGACAACTTAGGTCATTAGCGTCTTGATTACCTACATTAAATAACAACTCACTTAAAACTAAATTACATCAAAAAACATCCATGAGCGGAGGCGGGATTCAAATCCACGACAGTCTGATCCAGAGACTGCAACGCTAACCACTGGACCACACTGTCCTCTCAGAGCGAGGCATGCACTTATGCTTCACTACAAGTGTATAATATGTGTATAAGTGCATGAGTCAATTTCTATTATTTCCGAACCGTACTACAAAATGAACGAATATGTCCATCCCTGACAGACCGTTGAGTCGTCGGTCTGGCACACACTATAAGCTATAATATCTATATATGCATTGCATAGGTGGTAATAGTGTTAGGAATGACGTCACCGCTCGACGCCATGATTGGCTCAGTGCAAATGCTCCCACATATACACTGGCGGCAGTCTGGCCAACCTAATGTACTATACTTATATACGTTATGGGTATAGTCCGCAGTGTGTACAAGTACAGAGTCGACATTGCCCGGGCAAAGTCAGCAATTCAAGGGCATTTTGGGGGCAAGTCCGCAGAAATGGTTGATTAGCGGACAGGATCAGGTTTGATGTGAGCAAAGTTGTCACTACCCATCTAGTGGTGGGCAATGTCGACAACTATTATTTCTTTCCGAACTATTAACATTTATTAACTTCCCATTGAAAGTTGTAGGTATAGGTACTTGTAATTAGGGAATGCAATCTCGATCTCGCGAGATCTCGAGCCATTTCTCGAGATTTAATCTCGTGGGCAGGCAATCTCGTTTTTGAAATCTCGTTCGAGATCTCGACCATATCGGGTCGAGATCTCGAACGAGATTTCAAGAACGAACGCGCTTGAAAAAAAACTTATACGTAATAGTTTTTGACAGTCGCGCTAATTGGTTCTGTCTGTTTCTCTGCATATATTGTTTTAATTATTGTCTTCTTGAGTAAAATGGACAGTTATTTAACTTATAACAAACATCAGATAGCTAACAAATTTCAAATTTAAATGAATACTGAATATGTCCAAGAACAATTCAAACCAAATGTTCGGTATTAAGTATATCAAAGCAGGCCCTGTTCGCATATCAACCGTTTCTGAGGACTTTGCCGAACAGCAACAATGCAATGCTGCCATTTCACTGGCAATGTTGTTTCTGTTCACTCTGCGAATTGTGCCCGTAACATGTACAAAACTCATGTACTGCTGTCTCGTAGTATGTGTATATGGAATTCCAGTTGTGTTGGGAGAATCGATGCGTCGTCGCTATAGCTGTACCTATTGCCATTACATTACACTCATAGAAAAAACGACGCTCTCTGTAGTCTGCTGTCTGTACAGTACCAATAGACAGATAGACTGTGTTCTGTTGTGTAGTTGTCTGTACAATTTCACAGATAAAGTTCTAGTTGTTTAATGGTGCTGGTTTTTCGGGTGTGCAACACTGTTTTGTATCAATTAATACCCTAGTTGGTTTTATTTTAAACGATAGGATGCAGACAGTGTCTTATTTGTTTCAATTGATTGATGTTATTAAACGGCAGTGAGTGAGAAAAAAAGACACATTGTGTCTGGTGACAATTTTATAGTTGTGTGTGACTTTAGTGGCATAAAAAGTATCTACATGCAGGCATATCTTTGTCACTTCTTCGTATCATTATTTGTAAAGTTCATATAATTTATGTTCTATTAATCGTAATAATATAGAATGACAGTTTCAGCAATGATTAAAATAATTTGGCTCATAGTTACAATTAGAGGATCAGTGTAAATGTACAATATGTTACGCATGCTCATTGTTCATCTTCTATTACTACCCGGTAAAATTTCCAATGAATGTGATAACGTAAACCGTACCAGTCGGTAACGGAAAGTACTAGTTAGGCTAATTTAAGTTTTAAGTTAGAATGAAGGACGTATTTAGCGTAATGTATGTAAACACAATTCCATTGAACTCTGAAAAAATTTCAACCGAATTTTGTTTCATGCATATATTCAGTAATCTATCAGAATTAACAAGGTCACCGTACTAAAATTGAAAACCGAAAACAAATGTGGAACAAACTTAAAAGATTGTTGGCCCAAGAATGGAACCTTGGAGAACATTGTAGTTAATCATAAGAATTAGATGTACCTATCGTGGTTAATAATCAAAATACGCGCAATGATAACGCTAGGCTTGCCAACCGTAAAAAATGATTTTCCGGGATTTCTTGGATGTAAATGTGGAACGTTTGTTCGCGAAACATAATATGTACAAATATTTATACTAAACATCTAAGTATACAATAAAAAATTAAATAATGATGCCGACAAGTGGGATTCCTTACAAGGTTTCATGTTTTATACACAAACGGATACTGAATTTCTCACTCGATTGCTAACAGCGGAAATATTTTAAGGAATTCGTCTATGAAGTATACTATGATATTATTGAGTGTAAAAAATATAAATGAAACTAATAGTCCATTAAATATGAATATTTTAATTAGTAGCAATACGCAGTAGAAAATAGAAACATACAACAAAATTATTTTTTTCTTTTAAACAAAACAAAAACTGCGTGAATTGTAGTGCACAACGTGCGCTTGATGAGGACAATATAGTCTAACCAGCTGGGTTAGAGAAAATTTTCATAACTACTCTTTGATTAGTTTGACTATACTTGCGTAAAGCTGCTGACGCATTTTTACTTCCCACCTCTACTATGGTAGGGAAGTAATGGATTCAGTCCGAAAACAATATTTCGAGATTTTAACAGATTTTCACGTTTTGAGACCCTAGCAATCGTTTAAGATCATTTTCTGACTGATGTCTGTATGTGTGTGTGTGTGTGTGTGTATGTGTGTGTGTATGTGTGTGTGTGTGTATGTGGTCAATTTTTCGCCTTTGATATCTTAAGAACGGAACAACATACGGGCATGCCGATTGCTCTATTGTGTTTATCAGCCTTTAACTTAGATCTGATTAGATTTTGAGTCAAATCGGTTCAGTGGATCCTGAGATATTCAAAAAAACGTCCTCAATGTCACGTATTAACATAGGTAAAAAAAAATATAAATGAATTCTAGATGTTATAATATGAAAAAAAGGTAAATATTTTTTTTCTCTAAAATGTATAGTTTTCGAGAAAAAAAATATTTTACTAAAAAGAATAAAAATTGTACGTAAATCAAGGTAACCATGATTTTTGCTATATTAAGTTAGCCATCAGTAGATCACCAAACAATAAAGAGGGCCATGCTTTTTTCAAAGAATAAAAATTAAATTGTGTTTTAAAGACCACCAACAGCTAAGGTTATTTGGGCCTAGTCAAAGAATAAAAAAAAAAAGAGTGTTTATTTTTTGCAAATATTTACTAGGTGGGAAGTATAGGACTGGTCATCAGTCGAATTTTTTTTTTGCAATGAAAAACTGTTTCTGCGACAAACTGCTTCCCGCAAGGATTTTGAACGGAACGGCTGAAAATAGCCCTAGAAACGGAACGACCCGCAAAATCCGGAACAGTTGGAAACGCCCATAATTTATATACCCTAACACGAATTCACTGTATAGTAAGTTATCATTGAATATATTATATTTAGTATTTAAAGAGCAGGCAATAACTATAATTCGTAATGAAAAAACTACTTTTATTGCAGTATAGCAGAGGAAAAACTAATAAACGCATTAATTCGCCATGCACTGTAGATTAATTATTATCAAATCATATTTAAAGTACGTATAAAAGCCTAAAATTAAATTAAATTGGGCATGTGCATTGATATACGCTGTAAAATTTGCTTTTTTATACTTCATATGATTACCACTTTAATAGAACTATAACAATTATCAGTTTTATTGAATTTTTAAAGTTTATGTAAAGCTTTTAAAAATATCCATTCTCTATAATCCGTTTATATCAAACATGGATTGTTTTCAAAACAATTTTCAAAATCGGAACAGATTTTGCGCAGTTGCACTAATTATTGTGATACGCAACATTTTTTAGGTGGTACCGGGTAATAACCGAGTCCTCGGTGCATTCATGCAGAGTACGAGTTCATGGAGGACTCGGTGATTACCCGGTACTCGGCCATTTTACCGATTACTCAGTTTGACCGAGTAATAAAAAAGTTCTAATTGTCTTCAAAAAATTGAAATTTTCAAGAATTAATGCCAAATTCGGCAGCAAAAATACTTAACATACTATTTAATTTAAAACCCATGAGTCATGACAAGCAAGCAGATGGACATCGGATCAGTAGGAATAGTTTGGACTACGAAGTACGGAGTCATAAAAATGAACAAAATTATATATTAGTATAGTTAGTATACTCAGTATCAAATTATTCGGCCGGTTTTTTGACAAAATAGTCCTCAGTGCACCCCTGCGGCAGAGAAAAAATTTTTTAAAATAAAAGACTTTGTAGATAACCTGTGAAAATAAATTCAATTTCAATTAACGAAAGCTGAATGAAAATAAAGAGGATTTTTACTTTGATGGTACCTCGCGTCGATCAATTGGTCCCGAAAATCATAAAACGGAACGCAAAAGGTTGAAGTTTGAGAAACACTGATGTAAATGTATCTACATATACATACTGTTCAACTGGGGGTTTCGGGTTCAAGTCCCGACAGTGGTCATTTGATTTTTTCTTAGATATAGCTCAAAAATCATGGCAGCCTAGCTGTCTGAGATATTTATTATTTTCACCTCTAATTGTTATGTGAACAATATGGTGTGGATATAAGGGGTTTTAAATCGATTGATTTTATCATATACCAATTTTATACTGTTCAATGTTCATATATTTACTATACACTTTTGAAGGGCTTCTTAATATTATGTATTCGTAGATTATGTAAAATAGATGACCATACCTAACGAAAATGAAAACCAGCTGAGGTCTACACCCTAACTTATGACAGGTTTCTGTCCATGATAAGTCAGCCATAGATTGACTGCCTACCAATGATAATAACAGTAACAGTTATTTACTAACTGGAAAAGATTCAGTTCTAAAAATAACAGTCAGAATTATACTATTCAATAATAACTGCTCTTAAAGAAGAAGTTTTTATATGTATGAAGGCGAGTAAGAGTAAAGAATTAATGAAAATTACTGAAATACTTTTTTTTTGTTCCTCTTCAAGACAAGGAATATATTTTTACAACAGTTATTTGAGACATGTTCTTTTTAAAGAATAGGAATAGTAAAACACGTTATAGTTATTACATATATGATATCATTATCTATTCATCACTGTTAACCAAATAGTTATCTCGTGTGGGTTAACTTGAAATTCGCTCGTGTTAATGTTAAGTCAACTTCAGATTAGCAATTCTTATCTACATAGTTTTTATTCGTTCAGGTGAACAGTTCTTGAATTCATGATAGTTCACTGATCGCTCTGGGAAAGTATTGAATATTCTCATGGAAATTTTTAAATTGTATTCTTGACTATAATTCCTGTGAGATAATATTCATAAAAATGATACTGAATGTAAAATACGTTTCCTATAAGAATTTTGACATTATCATAATTTCTGACACTATCGAAAATCTAAACCTGGATCTCATACCTTTTGCAAATTTTGAAGTAAAGCATGATTGATTAATTGCACTTGTGCTGTCTTATTGCAAAATTAATAACTTTTGTAGATTTTTCTCTTTTGTTTTTCTCTTAGTCGGTTATATTCTATTCTAAGAAATATAGAAAATGAGTTACATCTAATTAAACATTCACCTGTACTAGGTTCTTCAAACTAAATGTTATCAAAAACGCCTATAGAAAAATTCTTTTTCGGAGGGAAAGTTGTACAAAAAATTTAACATATTTTTTGTTTTTCCGTCAGCCCAGTCTAATATTCTACATAACGTACAGTACGTATCCACAATTTAGGAAAAATAACGTTTCGATCAATCAGTTTTTTTTAAAGCAGGATTAATTTATTATTCTACAATATTATTATTTGAGGTCATTATACCTACCCATTGATTTAACAGTACATATCTTATGCAACCATTAGTACTTATATTAGACATTTGAATAAATGGAGTATAGGAATAAATAAAAGATAAATAAAATTAATAATAAATAATAATTTTATTGCTCCAAAGACGTAATATACATATATAGGAGAAGTCAGTACAACAGCGTCATGTGTATCATATCATCATCCTAGATATTTTTTCAAGTCATAATTGGTTTCTTTGACTAAGAATTCTTTTAACTTCTTTGTCAGATTAATCCCTGCTTTTATATATTTTCAGGTACTTTATTATGTATTCGAATCATAACTCTCGACAGCTATGTCAAGGTGCCACACTCGCTATGATTTGGATACATTTCTTTTGAAGTAAGAATACTTTTTTTGAGAGCGTGGAATTGCCCCAAAATATAATAGCAAACTGTAAGTTTGAATGGAAGTAAGCATAGTAGATACTGAGAAGTGTATCAAAATTTACAACTCTTTTTCGGTATCTTATTAAGTATATTGCTCTGCATAGTTTAGATAGTAATTGTTCTAGGTGTGACTTCCAGTACAAACCACAGTCAATATTTATCCCTAGAAATTTTACATGTTTTGCTAATGATACTTCTGAATACATAATCATGTTGTCATGTTGTAAAAAAGTTTGAAGACCACTTGAAAATATTTTCCATGCTCGAGTTCACCGATTTGTTTTAATTGGCTTTTTTAATTGAGTTAATCAATTATTATCGTCTATGAAAACCAAACAGCGTTTGTTATAATATGATTAATGATTTGCAAACATACTATGCTGCTTAACAAATGTTTAGCAAATATTAAACATACCTACTACGTAAAATGAGTATTTTTGTATTTGATTCACTCAAAAGCCGTTAATTTTGTTACGCGTTCAGTAGATTTAAAAAAAAGTAGAACATACCCAATTCATAAAATATGTTTTTAATTTTTTATCAATCGTGCATAACATACGCCTTAAATTTTTGTTAAAAATATTTTGCACAGTTGTAGATGATGTACAGTAGAATCTCGAATATCTGACTCAATTCAATATACTGTTTGTTCGTCAGCACTATTAATCGTATCGTATAAAATAGTAATTGGAAGAAGAAAAAATAATTGCTGCCGCATTTGAAAACACGTAAATTAATTTTTGGTAGCAGCATTTTTTCGCGTCGCGGTCATAGTGCGTCGTGTCATGTATTATAGAAAGGTGTACTATATTTTTCTAAAGTGGAATAATCTAGCAATGTTTAATCCATTAAAATTGAGGCATGTATAAATATCGAAGAACAGAACAAAATGTTTTATTTTAAAATTTTAGAGTTGCTATTACATGCAAAAACTGCAGCTGGGTTATTGCGAAAACAATTTTGACATAACCTGATATTTTACAACCATGAGTTATAATAAGTTATAAATTTATGTATGGTTTTTATTAACGTCCTCGAGATTCATCTCCGTTCTTTGTTTAGCCATGATGTCACACAGATTCCTGCAGTGCATTGAAATAAGGTGAATATGAATCATACATTTCACGGTTCGTTTGTCGTTGTTGAAACTTTCAGTAGCGCGTGTTGTCAAATTTGAAATAAATCCCTAGATCTAGGGACTTTACTGTAAATGGAGATACAAGAAATGTTGAACTGCGGTGATTGACAACTCATGTTATAAGGGATAGCTAGGTTACACAATCATTTTGAGATAAATTAATAGATTTATACGACTGAACTGCAATTGAAAAATTTTCGTTGGAAAGCAGCCAATTATATAATTGATTCCAAACATATTGTAAAAAATTCGACTGATGACCAGTCCTATACTTCCCACCTAGTAAATATTTGCAAAAAATAAACACTCTTTTTGTTTTATTATTCTTTGACTAGACCCAAATAACCTTAGCTGTTGGTGGTCTTTAAAACACAATTTAATTTTTATTCTTTGAAAAAAGCATGGCCCTCTTTTTACTTCCCACCTCTACTATGGTAGGGAAGTAATGGATTCAGTCCGAAAACAATATTTCGAGATTTTAACAGATTTTCACGTTTTGAGACCCTAGCAATCGTTTAAGATCATTTTCTGACTGATGTCTGTATGTGTGTGTGTATGTGTGTGTGTGTGTATGTGGTCAATTTTTCGCCTTCGATATCTTAAGAACGGAACAACATACGGGCATGCCGATTGTTCTATTGTGTTTATCAGCCTTTAACTTAGATCTGATTAGATTTTGAGTCAAATCGGTTCAGTGGATCCTGAGATATTCAAAAAAACGTCCTCAATGTCACGTATTAACATAGGTAAAAAAAAATATAAATGAATTCTAGATGTTATAATATGAAAAAAATGTAAATATTTTTTTTCTCTAAAATGTATAGTTTTCGAGAAAAAAAATATTTTACTAAAAAAAATAAAAATTGTACGTAAATCAAGGTAACCATGATTTTTGCTATATTAAGCTAGCCATCAATAGATCACCAAACAAAAAAGAGGGCCATGCTTTTTTCAAAGAATAAAAATTAAATTGTGTTTTAAAGACCACCAACAGCTAAGGTTATTTGGGCCTAGTCAAAGAATAAAAAAAAAAAGAGTGTTTATTTTTTGCAAATATTTACTAGGTGGGAAGTATAGGACTGGTCATCAGTCGAATTTTTTGTTTGGTGATCTACTGATGGCTAGCTTAATATAGCAAAAATCATGGTTACCTTGATTTACGTACAATTTTAATTTTTTTTTAGTAAAATATTTTTTTTTCTCGAAAACTGTACATTTTAGAGAAAAAAAATATTTACATTTTTTTCATATTATAACATCTAGAATTCATTTATATTTTTTTTACCTATGTTAATACGTGACATTGACAACGTTTTTTTTAATATCTCAGGATCCACTGAACCGATTTGACTCAAAATCTAATCAGATCTAAGTTAAAGGCTGATAAACACAATAGAACAATCGGCATGCCCGTATGTTGTTCCGTTTTTAAGATATCGAAGGCGAAAAATTGACCACATACACACACACACACATACATACAGACATCAGTCCGAAAATGATTTCAAACGATTGCTAGGGTCTCAAAACGTGAAAATCTGTTAAAATCTCGAAATATTTTTTTCGGACTAAATCCATTACTTCCCTACCATAGTAGAGGTGGGAAGTAAAAATCATTTTACCAACCATAATCACAGTCAGGATTCTAACCTGAACCTTTCCACTTTCGCAACCGTGACATGATTACTAATCAATATTCTCCTTATATGCTTCGGAATCAATAGATTTTCACCACATGCAAGTGTTATTTCAATATAGCTATGTTGTAAAAATGAATCTTCGTACTAGCGAGAGCTCATCATGAAAGTGAAAATTATTTTGGTTTCTACTTTGTAGGCAGTTGGAAGCAAAAAGTCTGCCCTTATTGGAAGCAAATTTAATGGATGTGAAAGTATTAACTGACAGGCTGTATTAGTTATTTTTAACAGGTGTTGGTAATGGATTATTTTCAAATATCAGTAACAGTTAATGCCTTTTATAAAAAATAGCAGTTTCCTCCATCAGTAGTGACCAGTAATTACTTATATAATTTTTGTTACATAACTTTACATAATATTATATATCTATGCTATTGCTGTTTCTTGTACACCCAGAAGCATACTTCAACTAACTTTAAACTTATAAACATAAATCAAAACAAAAATTTACTTATGTATTTTTAAATACATATTCTCGAGATTCCAGTGTCGTATGTTTAAAGTTGATTTATTTTTTAACTTTTTTAAAATTACCTTTCTCACATGTTATATAACTGTAAAATTGTAAAACCTTGTAATTGCGGGAACGAGAAAGAATTTGAATGATAGGTGTGAAATCAAGATTTTATAATAAAATCTCATTAATATTATTTAATTAATGTTATTATTCCCTCGTTAATAATAATTATTATTAAAGATTTACGGGAAGATATACGTACATACATTTCTTATATTTCATGGATGACTACTAATAAAAGAGTTTTTAAAATTAAAAGATCTAAATTCTTCAAAATTGTAATGTAAGGAAAAATTGACAAAAACAATGTATTGATGGCAGACATGTCTATGGGCCTCCATGAGAAGAATATGTTTTAATAAAAAGTTGTCCCTATTATCCTACAATCTGATTTATCCAACATTCAACAACCGTTGAATTTCTTCGTCAGCGCTAATCGTATCATCAAACTATGACCGTGATTTTTTTTTGTAATTAATCAAAAATTTGTTTCGTTAAAAAGACTAGACAAACTTGTACTGAACTTCAATTTAAATTTCTTTCATTCCGCATACGCCTTTTCCGGTATTATCCGAAATTTTCGTTTATTCAGCTACCTGCAGCCTGTCCCATTTTTATTAGATTTAGATAATGATGACTGCAACTATATTTAAAAATTTGTATGAATTCCTAACAATGTTCTACAGGACCCAAGAGTTGCACAGGAATTTGGTTGAGAAACATGGTCTTGCCATTCACGTATTTTCTTATCGCACATTGACTACACAGTTTAGATCTATGTAAAGCCTCGATCTGACGTTTTCAATCAATGCATAGTAATGAAAGCAGTTCAGGTATGCAACGGATAAGTATGCAAAATGCATCCGAAAATAAACCTGCTTCATGTAATAATGTAACATTCGCGACTTAAGGTGACGCTACAGTAAAATATGCTTGATCACCTTTTTATTTTCTTGTTTAGTTAAAATATTTATTATAGTTTACTGCAGGATACAGACAAAGGTTTGAAGAATAGCGAAAAGTGCATCAAAATTAAAGTCCGACCGAAGCTTTGCTTCGGCCACATTCGGCCAAAAATTGAACCTTTGGCAAAACATTCGGCTTCTATCAAAATCAGGCAGAATCCGAATGTTAAATTTACTGAATAAACATATGAATCTTATATAGATTCTTCAAAGCTTTTTCCGTATCCTACAGCAAACAGAAGTCTTTATTAAATTAATGGAAATAAGACATAGAGTGTTTTGTTATACTGACTATAGCCCCTACCTTAAAGTATTTGAAACATAGGTAGGTTATATGCATTCTGATTAAGTATCACCATAAATATTCAACATCCAAACTATATTATACAGATGAGATGAGCTTTCCGTAGTAATTTATCGTGACGCTAAAGTAGAAAATCTGATCTCACCATTGATTAAAGTTCGTTTCAGAGTTGATCACTAAAATTGCTGATAGTATCAGATATGTTCCACAGTATCGTAGTGACTACTAGTTTTTGAGTCTAACTGATGTAACAAAGACGATTTTATATATTTCCTAAATAGGAGACGAAAATCATGCTAATACCGAAATTGACATCATGTTTTTTAAACATCATGGAAAAATCCTAACGCCCTAACGGTACCCCCTGAAAATTATTTTGTATTTTTTGTTTGATAGTAAACTTTTTTATAGGTCATTTTCAGACCAAAAACCCAGCATCAATAAATGTCTATTATCTACGTTTTTCCGTTTTTCTACTGAGACTATTTTGATAGACGTTTTTTGATAATACGGCATTCCTATAGCTATTTGACGGAATTAAAATCGAAGATTAATTTGATATCCTTAATTATAAGTAATTTAAAACAATATAGCGTGATGGCTTTCGGAGGACATCTGGAATAATTTTTGTACCTCCAGAAAATTATTTTGTATTTTTTGTTTGATAGTACACTTTTTTATAGGTCATTTTTAGGCCAAAAACCCAACATCAATAAATGTCTATTATCTACGTTTTTCCGTTTTTCTACTGAGACTATTTTGATAGACGTTTTTTGAAAATACGGCATTCCTATAGCTATTTGACGGAATTAAAATCGAAGATTAATTTGATATCCGTAATTATAAGTAATTTAAAACAATATAGCGTGATGGCTTTCGGAGGACATCTGGAATAATTTTTGTAACCCCAGAAAATTATTTTGTATTTTTTGTTTGATAGTAAACTTTTTTTATAGGTCATTTTTAGGCCAAAAACCTAACATCAATAAATGTCTATTATCTACGTTTTTCCGTTTTTCTACTGAGACTATTTTGATAGACGTTTTTTGAAAATACGGCATTCCTATAGCTATTTGACGGAATTAAAATCGAAGATTAATTTGATATCCGTAATTATAAGTAATTTAAAACAATATAGCGTGATGGCTTTCGGAGGATATCTGAAATATTTTTTGTAAATTGTTTTGGAAATTTGACGTTTAAATTCAACTACTCGAAGTTGTCTTTATGCCTTTAAAGAAGTCGATAAAAATCAGTCAATAGGAATAAGAAGTGTCTTCACTAATTAGTCCAACATCGAATTTTTCACACATTTTTATTGAACGTCGCGCTATAATTTCTAACAAATATTACGTAATGCATCACCATCAAATTGCGTGAACGCATCACTGCATTTGACAATTGACTATGACAATAGGTGTGTAGAAGTCCGTTAGCCATGGCCCATGACGAGACATTGTTCACCTGTACTTTACTACCCTGCTAAAGAAAAACGCGTTATCTACATTGAGACAAATTTTATATGAGAAAAAACTCAAGATTGTAAAAATTATTTCTGGCCGTAGCATAAATATACAGTGTGGTGAACGTAACTGCTGCACATAGGGATTTAACCCATAAAATCAAACTTTCACAATTTCCTGCTTCTCTAATTATTTTAGGAAAAATATCTTTAAATAATAGTTTTAGAACATAAAATTCTACATCTAAATCATTAAACAAAATTAATTTTGCATGCTTTCTAACGGCAGAAATTCGATATGAAAATGTCAAAATTACCTCAAAAACAGATAGCGATAGCCATGGAACTTGAACAAAATGATTAGAAATTATTCTGACAGCTAAAACGTCATCATTTTGTTCAAGTTCCATGGCTATCGCTATCTGTTTTTGAGGTAATTTTGACATTTTCATATCAAATTTCTGCCGTTAGAAAGCATGCAAAATTAATTTTGTTTAATGATTTAGATGCAGAATTTTATGTTCTAAAACTTTTGTTTGAAGATATTTTTTCTAAAATAATTAGGTAAGCAGGAAATCTCGAAAGTTTGATTCTACGGGTTAAATCCCTATGTGCATCAGTTACGTTCACCACCCTGTATATATAACAACAAGCCAGCCTCTCCTCCAAAAAAGTTGTTCCGCTGCCATGCATTTTACCTAGAAATGACAACTCGATTTTGACAAAATGTGTAGATACGGCGTTCTTCGTAAGCACGGCAATGTACCTGTTTAGAGCCCGCGCGCCGCGCTTGGGGGTACTCTCCTCTCTGTAACCGGCGTATAAACGTTGGTGGAGGGGGTCGGTTACCGCGACTCCGCGCGCTGTTCAGGTGTAACAGCTGTAGAGGTATTCAGGTATCAGTCACCAGTCTCACAGTGTTGTGCGTGTGTCTGTACTTTATTTACATACTAAACAATTGCATTGTCTACATTGCAGACGGATGAAGCGGTGTGATCTATAACGCCATGTGTTACTGTTATTGTTGTAGGCGGATATCGGTCTGTTGCTACTGTGCTTTAAAATCAATGTACCAAATCAATTTTGTCATCTAGATCGCGATGTTTGACTTGACGTGTTTATAAAGCGTACAACATCCTGACGGAAAGGATATTTATCAACTCTCATCGTATGATGGTAAATGGAAAAACGATAGTGATCGTTTGTAACTAATATGCACTATAGATGTTGTATTGCAGCGTATATTAGTATACACTACTAAATAATTAATATTATGTTCCAGGAAAATAAATTTTAAACTATTATAGAATATCTATAATTATTATAAATAATAGTTTTATACGGCTGAAATGCAATTGAAAAATTTTTCGTTGGAGAGCAGCCAATTATATAATTGTTTCGAAACATATTGGAAAAAATCATTCTACCATCCAGTGGTCACAGTCAGAATTCTAACCTGAACCTTTCCACTTTCGCGGCGGAATGAGCTTACAATACTCAACCGTGACATGATTGCTAAATTAATATTCTCCTTATATGCTTCAGAATCAATAGATTTTTCGCTGGTACGAGGATTCACTTCATATCATAGCTATTGCATTAGCATATATGAATTGGCACTCGCATGTAGTGAAAATCTATTGATTCTGAAGCATATAACGAGAATATTAATTTAGCAATCATCTCCAACGAAAATTTTTTATAATTATTATATTTTATTAATATACCTACAATATATTATATAGAATAGAAAGATGTATTGATGCTTATAAGTACTTATATAAAGTTTACATAGGTCAAATGAATAAACTAAATTAACATATATGACCTTAAAATTATTAGTACCTACACAAATCTTCAAAATTGTAAAAACATTTTTTCTTTAAATACAATAAAATTGTTCTGTTGAATTTGGCTTTATACAAGGTGTTCCACGGATTGTCATACATAGGAACTATAACGTACTTTTTTAAACAGGTGTTCATAAAAAACAAGTCAGCTAACCATGCATGCTTTAGTTAATATTTAATAATGAGACAACAACATTGTGAAGCGTTTTTTGTAAAATTGATTATTTTTGAACAAGTAAAAATACATACTTCAAAATTTAATTTTTACATATTTTATAACAAATCTTTGTTAAATTCGTAACAACTCAATTCATTGTCTCACTTCATGTCGTACCTACTGAAAAAATTCTAAAGTATAAAATTATCTTTCGTGTAAGATATCTCAAATCTGACATCATTTTAACTCTCGCATTGCTTTTCTTCTTTTCGAGACAGTTTTTTTTATTTAATATAAAATGAACATACAATTTCATATGTGGCTTGTCGTGAGACACGACGAATATGCAAAGGGAATATTTTAATAAAGCATTTAAGCTCGCTATCATCCATTGCCATAGAAACATATACAGA
The DNA here is from genome assembly GCA_039654895.1 of Mongoloraphidia duomilia. Taxonomy (NCBI): domain Eukaryota; kingdom Metazoa; phylum Arthropoda; class Insecta; order Raphidioptera; family Raphidiidae; genus Mongoloraphidia; species Mongoloraphidia duomilia. The sequence goes on along the minus strand of CM077524.1, from coordinate 40,705,705 downwards.
TTATATCAAATTAAAGCTGTGCATAGGGTGTTCTGTGTGTAAGATAGAGATCGATATATAAAGCAGTAAGTAATAACGAGATAAATGATCGCTAATAAGTTTCTGTAAATTTTGACGTAATCATTAGTCGTTTACTGTGGTTACTTAAGACTACTGAAATTATTGATAAAGTGACAAAACAAAGGTGACGCTATCAGGTTGCATGGGTATTATTTAATTTAGCGATCATTTATCTCGTTCTTACTTATTGCTTTATATCGATCTCTATCTTACACACAGAACGCCCTATGCACAGCTTTAATTTATACAATCTGTATATGTTTCTATGGCAATGGATGATAGCGAAATTAAATGCTTTATTTATCTAGGCCAACCAATTTACATTTTCAAACTCGATTAATTCTGAAAAGCATGAAACTTTGAAGTCAGATAGTACCTATAATGTTCGTAAATTTGTAACATATCTTAACGCTAATATAAAAGAGATTGGGTGAATTAATTAAAGGTATCGAACTGTACTTTTGTATAATTGCCACAAAATTAAACAATGTTATTCTATAATTTTTTCTATTAATATAGCTATTGCAATTTGCATGGGGTCTACTAGTTATAAATAATTAACGGACATAATTAAATATAATGTGTTTATCTGATATTTTAATATAAGAGTATTTCCGTAATTCTTATGCACGACAAAAATAATTATTTCCAATTGCATTCTTATATATAAGCATTAAGATGTTATGTAATTTATTTAGATTTTAGAGGACAAAATTATAAATAATCGCCTAAAGCCGGGTTCACACGCGAGCAATATTCAGAACATTACAATAGATTATACTGCATGAATTTTCACACTTTATTCCAAATTCCAGAGGGAGCCGCAGCCACCCCTTACTTACTCCAATGCTTGAAAATGAACAACATATTATATTTACTAATAAGATGAGATACAACACATTATTTTACAGACATAATATTATATCATGTGTCCCCGGATTGGGTTGCCAATAGGAAAAACGTTTTTATTAAAAGTGTTAATTTTGTTCAATACTATAGCGACGGATCCAAGCAGCAGTCAATGAGTTCACTTCAATTTGAATTGTCAACGACTTTCTCTTATTAAATTTTTCTATAAAATAATTTCTAAGCATCCTGTACATTTGATTCAAAATTTTTTTATGGGAATCACATTTTTTTAAACAGGCAGGAGCTTGTTACGAAGAACGAATTTTTTTTCGTAAAACGCATAATAAAGTTTTTCCTATTTGCAACCCGTATGTTTGATCTTTATTTTTTATAATAGTACCTATCATTGCACTTTTGTACTAGTTCAGTGTTTCACAAATAGACCGAGAGCTAGTGACAATTTTTTGGTGTTATTTATTCAAGGCCTTATTTTTATGAAGATGTTGAGGGAGGCATGTTAAAGTGCTAGCAAAATCCCTTATTCAGGGCACTTTAATATGCCTCCCTCAACGTCTTCACAAAAATAAGGCCTTGAATAAACCAAAAAATTGTCACTAGCTCTTGGTCTAAAAGTATACTCTACGAAACCGCTACGAGTGAGATCCACAAATCCATTTAGAAAAAATAAATAAAACAAATTGCACGTATGAAATAAAGATTTGTATTTAAGTGGTTAAAAAAATTATTAATTACAGAAGGTCATTTCTCCGCGACATAATTATGATTTCAAAAAGAGTCCGCGCGGCAAAATAAGATCGAGAACCACTGTTCTAGTTCATTATTTTGTATTTGTGACGAAAAAATAAATTTGTCTACATGCTGTAAAGGTTTTGTCGCTTAAAATCAATAACCAGTCTTGACATTGTCGCGTGAAGTTCTGAACGAAGTTACTGGCGTAGGTACTTCAGTACATGCAGTCACCTTATTTGTGTTGTGCTTGACGTTTTATAACCTTGTCTCTTATCTCTCATACAGGGAATATTTTTATTTTTTATTACATCATGCTTATCGACACAATAGAAAACGTGGCTTTTCATGTTTAACTGTAGATTAACTAAACAAGATTGAAAATTCTGAATTATAGCATATACCCAATTGTTAATTATACTTACAATACTTTGTAATTGTAAGTTTTTATCAAAATTTTGACTTATGATGTGCAGTTTATAATTTTTTTCCATACCCGCTATAAAATAGCTGCTTTAGATGCATGTACGTATGACTTTTAACAGGCTAGCGTACGGGAACGTATCTTTCCCACACTAGTGTGGGAAAGCTAACCATTTCCATCAGCATCGTAGTGTAATAGTTGCGTAAATCTAGATACATTAATTGTACAATACTTACATACTACAGTAGCTAGGATCATCGGCGGAAAGGGCAAGATTCTGATTTCGCGCTCTTTAGTTGAAATTAATCTCATATTCGCATCGCTGATTGCGCCCTCCTCCGGGGTTAACGCCCCTGGCGCGGGCCCCGGTTCCCAGGCCTTATAGCTAGGACGATGATTTCAATAGTGATTTATGTTTATTCCGCTATTTCGTACTGACAGGTACTCTCGATCTACTATAGAAGTGAAATTGGCGACACAAAATGAAGTGTCAACAGTTTTTGAAAATACTGAAAATGAAGTGAAAAGCAGATATTTTGTAATGGGTATGGTAAAAAATACCATAATTGTCTCGTGCGTAATGATATTATGACTCGTGTGACTGTTAAAACTCGGTATCACTCGTTTTAACATACTGTCACTACTCGTCAGTAATATACCTCATTACGCCACTATATAGATATACCTATAATCTACTATTATAGGATACTTATAGACCGATTTAGCCAGAATGTTTGCTGCTGGCTTTATTTAATTTATTTATTGTGGATTATAGACGCGTCGACAACTTAGGTCATTAGCGTCTTAAATACAACAAATATCATAATATATCACTTAAAAACTAAATAACATCACAAAACATCCATGAGCAGAGGTGGGATTCGAACCCACGACAGTCTGATTCAGAGCCTGCGACGCTACCAACTGAGCCATACTGTCCTCTGCTGGCTTTATTAAACATAAATACCACCCAATGACATCAGACAATAATAGTTGTCTAAAAGTAACTGCCGGGGACAGTATAGCCTAGTGGTTAGCATGCTTGGTGCCGCAACCTCTAGACTGGACTGCCGTGGGTTCGAATCCCACCTGCGCTCATGGATGTTTTGTGATGTTATTTAGTTTTAAGTTAGTTGTTATTTAGTGTAGTTGAAAGACGCTAATGAACTTAGATGTCGACGCGTCTATAATCTACAATAAATAAATAAATAAAAAGTAACTGCCGTAAAGTGTATGGTCACATAGTAATAGGCCATGCGAGTTTCTATTATAATAGTACCTATAGTTTTATAAATTATTATAGAAGCTACTATTATCGTCTGACACCACCTTTACACTAGTACTATTACATTTTTATCATTCTAACTTGATCTGAAGAAATTATATAATTCAATGATATATAGCGAACGGTATATTATAAAATTTGTAATATATTTTATTCTGTGATACAGTTTATGATTGTAACTTGAAATTATTAAATGTGTTTAAAAGATACATTCGTTGAAATTTTCCGTAAGAATAACTATTACAGGGTTGAAACTCTTTCAGTGTTAACTATTTACTAACTTTTTTATTATTAAATCTACGGTTTCAGTTGAATACCTAAAAGTTTCGTGTTACTAGATCAGGCGCCTAAGCGGTGCTGAAAAAACTGAAACAATAGAATGTCATATTTTTAAATATAACATTCTGAGGGAAAACTCTAAAACGTATTTTAATGCTTCGTTTAAACTTTAAGGCATATATGATATTCCGTTTGATATTATTTTAACAAAATTTATGTCACCACCTGTGAAACGTAACATTAAATTGTTTTACAGCTTTTTACCAATATAATTAGCGCATAAAGACACTAATCTTGATTCTTTTAACCGAACTTGAATAAAAGTGTTAGCAATCGTTATTATTGAAATAGTTGCATCCCTGTGTGTCACCACCCTTAAAAAATCGACCTTGAGTTCACCTTTTCGATTTAAATTTTCAGTTTGAATCATTTGTCTGCTTATAAATTGAAGATGAATAATTAAATGAACTGTGTATAAATTATAAATGAATCGTTAGGACGGAACTAATCAATAACTTTAATGCATCATTTGTGCCGCGTGTTGTGTTATCGTGATCGTCTCTGAAAATCGAAGATTTCTTTATGAACTTAAACAAACTGTGTGCGTCAAACGTCATCAAACTACAATTTTAAGCTGTGTGTGTTCTTCTATGCAGCAGCTTTAATATTCTTCAAAATGGTTTTACATCGGCTAAACCGTAAGTAAACTTCACTTAAACTACTTGATATGTTTATTGCCTCTTTTTTTTTATTTAAAACAGGCGCTCAGCTACAAAGGCTATATGCGCGAGTAGGAGTGTATGAGAATGTAGCGCATCAAGGACCGCAGTGGATGCGCATACTTATGCATACGCGAATGCATACACAAAGAGAGTATACGCATACAGTAGTCATCCGCATAACCACATACTCATATTTATTGCCTCTTAATTGTAATATTTGTGGATAATAATTAATAACCCAAAATAACTAAAGGCTTGTGTAATAAACTCTGTTTTTTTAAGTTGGTTAAAAATACCAATTTTTTTTTAAAGCTATTAATTTATTCGTTAGATATGTATATAAATACATTAAAAATGATACAGACCTCCCTTAAAGAAAAAATTTTACTGTATCTACATTTATTTCATTAAGTCCACCAACTGTCAAGTTGATCTGAGCAAAGCAAAAGATATTTTTAAACTTATATAATTTAAATTTGCACCTAGGGTTTATAACAGACAAGCCATTGAAATAACGATATTCTAACGCTCTCGAACCTTGAAAGGTTATAAATAAATTATATTTGTGGTCACGAGACAAAATAAGAATAATGAGTAATGATAATTTAATTATTGAGTTAATCAAGTAGATATTCAGTTTTCACTGGAATGAAAAAAACAGAAATACACAATTTTCCATCTTGACTCTTAATAATATATTATTTGTGTAATATTTGATTGAGGCTTGAGTTGTCTGAACATTTAACATTAGCGTGATTAAATAGCGTGTGTTTTGTTGATATTGATCAAGATTATGATATTCATATATTTAAAATGTTTTCTATAGTTGTCTGGAGTTTGACATTTGCACTGAAGTTGAATAATCAGTTACTAGCTGTTATATGCGAACGCCGAACTGTTTTAAATTAATTACTAAAGACCTCTTTAAACGATAAACTTGGTTGTCAACCAAGTTGTCAACTTGCCTTGTAGGTATCAATATTGATCGTCAATATTGATAGGTTGATACTTCATAGTTAAAATTCATCTTGGAAAAACGGTTGGAATAAAATCAAGAATAACGCGGTTGGAGTGTCTGTCCGTTTTGCGTTAACAACTGGTTGACAACGAAATTTATCGTATGTAGGCAGCTTAATATCAGAAAGCTTTTGTTAAAATGCTTGTCCGTTAAGACTTATGACAATAAGCAGTTTACAGTTGGGTTTTATTTAGTTCCCACAGTTGATTAGAAGGCGTCCTACACACATAGAAACTCAAGCAAATCGCGATTAAACTTTTTTAGAGTTTCAAATCGACTCAAAACAGTCCCAGTTCATTTGAATCTAACGATTTTGAAATCGAGCAGTCAACGTAAAAGTTAACTCCTTTGTTTACCTACTCGAATTTTTTCGAGTAGATATTTTTTGAGTTCTCACGATAACCCGATAATTTGAGTATCTGTTGCGAAATTAATATTATTTGATTATAATTTATATTTTCTTTAATAATTTCATTATTATATTTTCCTAAATAATTTTGAATATCTGCCTTAATTAATTAATGTAATTTCAATTATGTAATTCTGTCGAAATTCTTGGTCATCAGTCACTCTGCAGATTCAATGTTCTAAATTCAAACCGCAAAATTAATAATTAAATAACTGTGTATTTAAAAGTTTTATTTTTTGTAAAATAGGTAAATGTAGGTATTTGTAATTGAGTATTACCTGCATTTTGCATTTTTTTTTTATTACTTATAAAACATTACAAATAGTAATTTTGCTACTTTTAACTTCAAAATGTATGTCGATTCAGAACAAAACATATCACTGTAATAAATATTTAATTAATATAATAATAATTAATAATAAAAAATTAAGCTCTAATTATAATTAATAACCTAGTAATGATGGTAACAACATAATTTTTATTGCGTTTTTGCCTATTTAATCATTTGAAAATATATAGTCCCAGAATGCACTTATTAATGAATGAACATTCCAACGGATGGATATGCATTGTTGTAACTTGTAACACACTGATTAAAAATAAAACAATGATTTTAATTGCGGATAAATAAATTACTTATGTCAAAACACCCAAACAAAACAAATAGGTTTACGAATTTGTATGTGGCACATGTTCAAGTTAAGTCACAAAAAATACATACATAAGCTGCACTTAAAATCTGTGACCACAACGCTACGTAATACGTATGTCGATTTTTTGTATTTTTTATAGATTTGTAGTCAATCTAGTTTGTGTTGTGCGCGTGTAAAAATGTTCATCATTGCACAGTGCACAAAATTCTAAATTTTGAAATGTCTATAATTTTGTCATCTTACACTATTATTGCAATATTGCTTTGACATGACAAACGCCTACCTAGTTTAAAAAAATGTTATTATGTAATTAACTCAATTCTGGTCCCTGACTTTTCAACCTCTGCACTCTTCGTGCTTGTAATTATTTTCGTTTTTATTGTATTTAATCTGTAAACAAACAATAAAATATTTACATGTCGATAACCTTAACGACTCTTTCGTGTTTGCAAAACATCTTTTAAACGGTTCTTTTTGCATCTGAATATCATTAATATTAATATTTATAGAAGGCATACACCGTGTCATGTTTACCGTAAACATCATAAACTTTATATAAAATTGAAATGAATTAATTGCGAAGCAGTGATTGTGTTTTACGAAATAGCTCTGGTGATTTATCAGTATGGTATTATCGTATCTCTAAATTATTATTAATGAGTAACGAATGGTGAAGGCGGAAATGATCTCTGTTCAATGAGAGGTAATGTATGCATTTTTGGTTTCCACAAGGCCTGGCTCGAATAGGCAATTTTTAGTCGGCCGACTATTTAGTTACATGAGTGCATGCGTTCTTATAATATATATAACTAGCCGTTACCCGTGGCTTTGCCCACGTATATTTCGATTTATGTTTTATTGTCCCTCCCCCCCGCAAGAAATTCTCCTCCTGCGAAGCGATGCCGGGCTGGTGGTGTTTACACGCTCAAATTTTATTAATACATTACTCACTCGCTTCAAAAATAACTTCCATACAAATTTTCATCCCCTATTTAACCCCCTTAGGGGATGAATTTTTAAAAATCCTTTCTTATTGCTCACCTACGTTATATAAGGAACTCCTGTGCAAAATTTCATTCTTCTAACTTCAAAAATGACTAAGTTCCATACAAACTTTCATCCCCTATTTAACCCCCTTAGGGGATGAATTTTTAAAAATCCTTTCTTATTGCTCACCTACGTTATATAAGGAACTCATGTGCAAAATTTCATTCTTCTAACTTCAAAAATGACTAACTTCCATACAAATTTTCATCCCCTATTTAACCCCCTTAGGGGATGAATTTTTAAAAATCCTTTCTTATTGCTCACCTACGTTATATAAGGAACTCCTGTGCAAAATTTCATGCTTCTAACATCAAAAATGACGAACTTTCATACAAACTTTCATCCCCTTTTTAACCCCCTTAGGGGATGAATTTTCAAAAAAAAAATTCTTAGTGCTCACCTACGTTATATAAGACACCCATGTACAAAATTTCATGCTTCTAACTTCAAAAATGACGAATTTCCATATCAACTTCCATCCCCTGTTTAATCCCTTTAGGGGTTGAATTTCGAAAATTCCTTTCTTAGTGGGTGCCTACGTCACAAAAGGAACCTACTGTCCAATTTTCAAGTTTATATCTTTAGCGGTTTGACCTGGGCGTTGTCTGTCAGTCAATCAGTCAGTCAGTCAGTCAGTAACGGAACTGTTTTATATATATAGATAGATAATAATAATAAATTCTCTTTATTTTTTGACTGCTAAGCAGTATTGAAAGCGTCAGGTACAATATAATTGCGAATACCTACTGGGGCCGTAAAGTGCGTTGCTCTTTTAAATAGAACTTATTTTGAGCGCACTGCTTCTCTTTACGGTCAGTTCGAGTTTCTTTAGTGCTAACGATTTGTAAAATTTCGAATTTGAGCTTGAAACTTAAGGATCATATTCTTAAGTTCTTAAACTTAAACTAAAAAATCGATTTTTTTATTCAACTGGATTCTTCACTTAAATTATAATTTCAGATCAAAATTAAAAACGGTAAAACATCTTGGCATGCAAATCACTGTCGGTGGATATCTACTTGCTATTGATTCATTTAACGTTACTCCCTCCTGTATTTTTATTGATTTAATGATCGACTCTTTAGACACATTGTTTAGTAATGTGTCAGTAGTACCTACCATTAGTATCATATTAATGTATTAAAAGTTCAACCGGTTTTTTCTGATTCGATATTTTTTTTCTGGTATTTATATATTAATGATTCATAACTATCAGTAATTTATCATTATGGGAACATAATACAGTTCTCATAGAACCTAAAAAAACATTTTATATGTTATTGAATTTATTTAATGTCTTTTGTATAAACTTACTTCAGTAATATTGATGCAATCAATATACCTCATCAAATGAAATAAAATTTCTCATTATCTTTTAGTATTAATTTACATTTTCATTTTTTTTTTCAACTTTTAATAATAATAAATTAATAAAATAATAAAAATAGTTAAAAAAACTTTTAAGATCAACGGTTTTATTTTAAATCATCAACTGTACCAAAAACTAGAAAATAATTAGGACACAAACCAAGGGGCACTTTGTGTCGCTGCGTCAGCGGAATAAGTAATAAAAACGTGGGGTGCATTTGAAATATTTCTGTTGGTGGGCTTGGAAAAACATTTTTCTAGACAAGCCGCTCTTATTTAATAATTATACAGTCGTTGTACAGATTTTTATGCGCCCCACGTTTTTATTACTTATTCCGCTGACGCAGCGACACAAAGTGCCCCTTGGTTTGTGTCCTAATTATTTTCTAGTTTTTGGTACAGCTGATGATTTAAAATAAACCCGTTTAACTTAAAAGTTTTTTTACCTATTTTTATTTTCTAGTTTTTAGTTTGATTTCTGACCCGTCTCATTATGCAAACTCCTCATCCTTTCAACTGTCAACCTCCTGATTCCATCATCAGACACTCCTTACCAAGTTGAAATTATTACATCTCACCTCTACTATGGTAGGGAAGTAATGGATTTAGTCCGAAAAAAATATTTCGAGATTTTAACAGATCTTCACGTTTTGAGACCCTGCAGGCAAATCGTTTAAGATCATTTCCTGACTGATGTCTCTCTCTCTCTCTCTCTCTCTCTCTCTCTCTGTGTGTGTGTGTGTGCGTGCGCGCGCACGCGCATGTATGTGGTCAATTTTTCGCCTTCGAAATCGGTTCAGTGGATCCTGAGATATTAAAAAAAACGTTCTCAATGTCACGGATTAACATAGGTAAAAAAATATAAATGATCTCTACATGTTATAATATGAAAAAAATGTAAATATTTTTTTTCTCTAAAATGTATAGTTTTCGAGAAAAAAAATATTTTACTAAAAAAAGAAAATTGTACGTAAATCAAGGTAACCATGATTTTTGCTATGTTACTAGCCATCAGTAGATCACCAAACAAAAAAGAGGGCCATGCTTTTTTTCAAAGAATAAAAAAAGAGTGTTTATTTTTTGCAAATATTTACTAGGTGGGAAGTATATGACTGGTCATCAGTCGAATTTTTTTGTTGTAGATACTAGTTTTTGTTTGGCAAATGAAATATAATGACAACGTTATTTAATAAGCAGATTAAAACAATATGCAACTTTCATTTTCCAATGAACGGATGTAACACGATTGACTACGGCACTAAATTCTATTAAAAAAGTATATAAAAATTATATTTGTGATATTTTTTAAAATTTTCATTAAAACATGGCAAATTTCTTGAAAAAACATCCCCTGTAAGAATGCATTTAGTTTTCGTCAATCTATTATACAGTTAGATACACTACAAAACAACGAATAAAAATGTACACTCGATATTTGCGTTTTACATCTGCTATATGACATAAATTCTATTTTATTCGTATTGTATGAACGACCTATTTACCAAACTACACAATTGATCAATTATTATGCAGTAAATGTATAGCTTTACACAAATATTAACGAGGTTATGGTCCATAACATGCTTTTTATATGTAAATATGGAAATTAAATGCATAGCGCGTTTATCAGTCATCGATCGTGGTGCAGTTGGATTGCATTATGCAACGGGAAGATAGCGTACTTGCCAACATTATAACTGGTATTGTTATGTAATTGTCTCAGTATTTTATCGTTTTATATAAACTTTCTGCAGCGAAATTATTTTTTTACTTGCTTTTAAGGCTCATTTACACGGGTATAGTTGCGGGTAGAGTAAAGTAGCAAGTAGAATGGTGGTAGTAGAGTAGAGTTGCTAGTAACTCTACTCTACCACCTACTACCCACTCTACTCGCTACTTTACTCTACTGACCGTTTATACGGGTAGAGCTACTCTACTCTATCAAGTACTTACTCTATCCGTGTAAATGAGCCTTTAGAACAATTTAAAACTTGACATGAGTGTTAAATAGTCAGGTACGAATTTATTAGTTTAGACGAGCCAATTGTGCAGTTGGTTTTAGTGAATGGATTATTTCTGGCGAAAGTCAAAAAGGAATTCCAAAAGAAAGATATAATGTAAAACCAGTGAGCTAGGTATTTTGAGTAGTATCTAGTAAATTATAGTTGCCAATGATTTTCATTTCATCAATTTCATAATTGGCTATTCAAAAAATAATCAAGATAGACCTGAAAAAATCTCAGATATTGGTTTTATTAGTGAAAAAAAAGAACAGGATCGGTGTCGGTCTCGATATCACCTCGTGTAGTTAATAAATATGTCGTCGCTTCAATAATTTTCTTTCAGAAACAAAATTGACATTTTTGACACAAAAACTTGTGATTTAATTAATAATGAAAATGGTACATGTTTTACATTATAATATCGATGCGGTATGAGAAGATATAGAGACTATATCTCGTTACGAGAGTAGCTTATACATTCGATTCGTTGTTTCTTCGGAACGAAAACGAGAAAAGTCTCCGGTATCCCCTTCCTCTCATCTGGTTGAGACAAGACCGAGAAAATATTAGTGTAGTGCGATTCTGAAAATTTTAACATGTGTTTCGATAAGAAAGGCCTATTAATTATTAATGTACAGTCGCGGACTTAATAAAGTTTACACTTGAGTTTTTCAGTGTAAGTTCACAAAAAGTCAGTAGCTTAGCAACAAATTTAGTTTTTAATAATGTAAATGTTAAAATTTAAAAAAAATAATTGTCGTTTAAATGCCTCGAAATTATTAAAATGATGAACAAAAAAGAAGAATTATTGCAAGATTGGAGGAAGAAATTTGCTAGTATCAAATATTATCAAATCTTTTTATGTTATAATTGAATAATATTGAGTAATTTGGATTATATAATAAACAACTGAGGTGTTTTGATAATAATTTTTAATTGAATCTTTAGGATGTAACCTTAGTAATTGATACATTACTATCAAAAGCCAAATTACAATATGCAAAAATTAAAAAAACCGGAAACTAGATGATACAGGTGTAAACTTTTTTAAGTCCGCGACTGTACCTTTGAAACGAACAGATACGACATCATAAATATTAGCAAAACACAAGAATGAAATGGGCAAAAATCCATATTATTATGTGTGCAATAAATTATTGTTTGACTTAAACACACTGTATAAAACACACTGTATATGAAAACGGTGTAAATTAACGTACTATCCTTAATGATGCCACAGATAGTACATTTCTAAGTGGGCGTATACTATAAAATAAGTGCGTGTATGTTGTACACCCATGTGTGAGTCACAAACTCATCCATATATTTATATTTTATACGTATACCAGACCATTGACTTACAGAATAGACTGCACAACACGGGCCGGGAAAAGGAATTACGTGGTAATGACTGTCCTCTTCAGATCATTTTCTAATCAGACTTCAAACTTATAAAAATACGATTCTATAAACATTACTGTAAGTCAGTAACTAGTAGAGGTTAAAAACTATTAATTAATTACTAATCTGCTACCACTTGTAAATATAAATAATTTATTTATTTATTTGAACATTTGAAATAATTGGTCTCTCAGTATTGACAAGCACGTTGAAATAATCTCTGGAATACAACATAATATATTAATAATCAAATAGGTTTTGTTTGTTTTCCATTCACAAATAATCATCTTCCAAATTGTATTAAAGAAGTTAAGAGTTTAAAAGTTTTTAAAAATAAAATAATGTCATTACTGCTAAAAAATACAATATACTCACTTAAGATGAATTTTTGTCCACTAATTTTAATGATTGTAACTAATTATGTAATTTGATGATTCCACACAATGTTTTGTCACGGATAATAAAGAATTATTATTATTATTATTAATAATATATCTCTTTTATGAGAAGAACATTTACCACTATTTAATGCATTTAGGGAAGGGAAATGATCTCATAGTAAATCGAAAACAACTGAAAATGTTTCATAAAGATACTGATGATGCCTAAATATTGGTAAAACGTTCATTCAATGCACAAATTTATATGATAAGATTCAAAAATTAAATTTTTTGTATAAAGTTTTGTATAGAAAACTTTCCAAATGAATCAATAAAATGTTTGGTTACTTTATTCCAAATACAAATATTTCATCATAATTATAATAGTTGTATTAAACTCAACTATAATAAAATACGAAATAGCGTTCTAAGAGAGAGACAGAGATTAGCAGTCACTTTATTTCATCTCACACAAAATAGTAGACATTTTCAGCATATTGCTCACGGTGAATGCATGGTTCATTCTTTAAGTCGATAGATCAAACTCACGGTGTGCTCTCTAGTTGAAGGTCACGACCTGCGGATATGCGATTGCGTGGGATCAGTCCACAAGATGTAAAATGTGTTACACTCTGTATTTTAATGCTTTATACATCCGGATTTTGAATTAATCTCATATGTGAAGTACAGTTTAATATTTATTCACTTTGAGTAGCAATTCAATTAAATCGTTTAAAGTCTTACTTACCGTTAAAATTCAGCATTTACTAAATCCAAATCGACATGAATATTTTATTCAGTCAAGTAAAAATATTATGCAAACTATATACTTTGTCCCAGAAGTTTCGCAGTATTGGTTTTTTAGTTAATTGAAATGATATGGGAAATATTTTGCCTATGTAAATTAGCAAGAGATAGGGATAATTCACTGGCTATTTGTCGGTTATTTGAACTTTACAGAAAATGTCAGGAACTTTTCTGAACCCTCATATTTTCTGTAATGTAGTGCTGTATCTATTGAGCAATCCTTTGGGATATATAGTATACAGGATGTTCTATGAAATGCTATACATACGAAGTACGTACAGATTATTAATAATAATTTATCCGTAAGAGATGAATTAGCTGATAAGCATGCCTTAGGGCTTAAATAATTGTTATTCTAATAATATATAAAATTTATTCAAAATTCTCCATTTTTCGTTTAAGATACGCTTTGAATAGATATCAGTCTTCATTTGAGAGTTATTATATATTGCTGGACATTTAAATGTTCAGACACTTAAAGCGTGAAACTTTAAGGACATGACAAATATTTTCAGGGGATATCCAGTTTTTTCAAAAGTATCTAAATATATCCTATAAATTTATTTTGTGATCAAAGCAAAATGGGGAAATAATATGAAATTATATTAAACAAAACGTAAAAAACGAAAAACAACGCGATTTTTGTGCCATTTTATAAATGTCCGGTCACTTGTATGAATATTTCTCAAAAAATAAATGAATGTCCAAACATTTAGCAGCCCTGTTATGTACTTATTATATAGGTATTATAATTTTTTCCTTAGACAATAACAAAATGATAATTAATAAAATAACCTGGAGAGAACTAAGGAATTCTTGCGCGCTCTTGAGGCTCGTATTTTAATTGCTTTTTAATAACGTTTGACACCAACATAAAAAGAAACCGTTAACAAAATGTTAATTATGACGATGATTTAATATTGACATATTGAAAGGTGCCAAGCGTGACCTACCTGCACAATATCAACGCAAGTTAAGAATGCCGAAGTCTTTTATGATGAGAAATTATGTTCAACATATCTTTCATTACAAGTACTTCACAAGGTTCCATTTAAAAATGGATATCAGTAAGGAAAATGTGTATGAAGTTAAAACAATGTATATAAATTTAATTTTAACAACTCGTGGCAGATTAAATTACATATGAAATCGAGCTTATTCCATCTTAATTACGGGCCTTAATATTTGTATTGCAGTTTTTTACTTCCCACCTTTATGTTGGGGAAGTATTGAAATCAGTCCGAAAAACGTATACGCGATTTTAATAGATGATTACGTTTTGATATCTTTGGAATCATTTAAACCCATTTTTTTATTCTATGGCTCTGTAGGTATGCATTTACGGTAACATTGTTCAACTTTGATATTGTAAAAACGGATCAAAATGCGGTTTTTTTTATTGTATTTGTCAGAATTTAAAAATTCAGCGGATGCTGTAATGTTGAAAGAAATCACTTATAAACTTTGATAAAAAAATATATATAAATAGCATTTAACTTATATTTTTATTTATCTTATTCGCTTTTGAGGTAATGTTAAATAAACAAATATATAATTTGTTGTCCAGAACAATCAAATCGTGAACAGTTATTTAGCTACTGATGACTTCAAAGTCATTAATTAACTTCCATGACAGGTTACTACTGTTTGTAAGTACTATATTATATAACGTAAATGGATTTCCCACGCCTCTACATAGTAGCAGGTGCTGATCAGTATTCCAAATTCATAACTTAAAATCACCAAATGCAGTTAGAAAGTAAATCCGTATGAGAACAGCTATTGTCCAGTCTCAGTGCATTCATAAATAAATAAATTAGTAAAAACCAATAAGGAACGATATTATTACCGCTTTCCATTCCTTGGTTATACAAGCTTTATTGTTGACAAATATTATAAATATTAATTATGTGTATAATACTTTCGTTAATAATATTAATATGAGAACAGAGAAGTCGATCTAACCGGGTCAAATAGGTATATATTTTCCATAAGTATTTTCCGACTTGCAACCTTTTTCTTTTTCAAATTTCATTTTAACTAGTTTAAAGGAGAGAGTAAGTAGAAAGTTCTTCAGATCTTCAGGAAAAACTTTTCGGTGTAAATAAACTTTTGTCTTGAAGCATTTTGTCATCTAAAAAAGCCATAAAATCAAAAATTAACCATAGTGCTACATGTGCGTATAAATATTACCTCAGAATTAATAATAATTCTAAACTTATATAGTGAAATGTTTTTATTAGACGTAATGTGCTATTTTCAGGAGAGTGAATTAGGCTACAAAGATGAAATTTAGTTAAAAAATGTTAAATGCTCATGTCATGTTATAACACTTCATTTGAAAGAACCTTTGAATCTGAACAGAGCGTCCGAATTTTAGAATATTCTACCGAAGTTTGAAATGTTGGAGCAAAATTTTTCAGATGAATCGTGCCACTATCTTGAGTGTCATTAATAATTTTTTAAAAAAGAACGTCTTGCCTGGCCGTTTGTCTATAAAGAGGGGTAGGTATTATAGTTTTATCGCTAGAAAAACAAAATACAAATGCTTACTCTATCCTAATACTTCTGTCGTCGTGTTAAATCGAAAGGGCGTATTTGCACAAAAATTCGCATTTGAGAAAAAACTAATTCTACTTCGTTTTTATCAAATGCGCCCTAACACGAAAGACTTGATACCTTGAGGCGTCAGATTAATTTTTGACACACAGTATATCTCTAATCAGAATATTATATCCATTATGGATTTCGGCAGAATTTTATGTGCTTCCATATATTTCGTACCTATATTAATATTGTAGGCAGGTTGACGACCTCTCAACCTCAATATATTAAATATTCAACCACAGAGGGTAAAGACATGGCCAACTATACATAAGTATCTTTAAAATCAATTTGCATACATATACATAACACTTTCTTCTATAATAAAACTTTCATTTACATTTTTCATGTCCAAAGATGTATGTATTTGAATATGGAATATGCATGTGATTATATCGAAGATATCCATTCATTGATTCTATTATAGAACGACAGATAGCTGAAATATTTGGCAGAATTGTATCTATGAAAAAAAAAATATTCATAAATATTCAACTAATGCACGTTCATTTGAAAGTTCATTATAAAATTGCATTGTGTTTAGACTTTAGGAAGAGTTCTTTGAAAGAAAGAAAACTGATAAGATATCTAATAAATATGAAGAACTACATTTTCATCAATAAAACCGTTTTGGTTCAGTGTTACAGAGGCATGAATTTTGGACATTCTTTTAGTCCAACCTTTTCTCTCTAACATTCCAAGATGATCTTTTCGTTGAAGACGACTATGGCAGGCTAACTCAAAAGTACACAAACTTCCAATGTAAAAACTAGCCGGGTAAAAAGATGTTTTAACCCCCGATTTAAAAAGAGGGGTGTTATAAGTTTTAATGTCATCTGAAACGGAAATAGTCGTAAATGGTTGAAAAAACACAGCATGTACATCTATGTTAAGATTTTTACTTCCCACCTCTACTATGGTAGGGAAGTAATGGATTTAGTCCGAAAAATTTTTTTCGAGATTTTAACAGATATTCACGTTTTGAGACCCTAGCAATCGTTTAAGACCATTTTCTGACTGATGTGTGTGTGTGTGTGTATGGGTGTATGTGGTCAATTTTTCGCCTTCGATATCTTAAGAACGGAACAACATACGGGAATCCCGATTGTTCTATTGTGTTTATCAGCCTTTAACTTAGATCTGATTAGATTTTGAGTCAAATCGGTTCAGTAGATCCTGAGATATTCAAAAAAACGTCCTCAATGTCACGTATTAACATACTTAAAAAAATATATAAATGAATTCTAGATGTTATAATATGAAAAAATTGTAAATATTTTTTTTCTCTAAAATGTATAGTTTTCGAGAAAAAAAATATTTTACTAAAAAAAATAAAAATTGTACGCCATTCAAGGTAACCATGATTTTTGCTATATTAAGTTAGCCATCAGTAGATCACCAAACAAAAAAGAGGGCCATGCTTTTTTTAAAGAATAAAAATTAAATTGTGTTTTAAAGACCACCAACAGCTAAGGTTATTTGGGCCTAGTCAAAGAATAAAAAAAAAAAGTGTTTATTTTTTGCAAATATTTACTAGGTGGGAAGTATAGGACTGGTCATCAGTCGAATTTTTTTCATTTTGGAGTTCATGGTATAGATTGAACATCATGTGGAGAGAGACCCCGTTACTTATGTTTGAATTAATCATTATATTAAAGTAGCCAACTGTAGTGTATATGCCGCTTTATTCACGTCATTAGTATACAGATATTGTTTCCATTCTGTCATCTAAGAAGACTGAATATTGCATACAGTTGGTACCGCTTCATTTCGCTATTCTCTCTTTTCATCAATTTATTTTTATAACTTGTAAAATTATATTACCTAACTCCAGTCTGCAGGTCGGTTTGTAAGGCTGTATGTGTACTTGCGGTAATAAATCAACGTTTCCGTACGCCGCCGCGGTAACGCAAACCAGAAATATTTTTTGTATTCTCAGGAATGACACAGAAATGAATTGTCTTCGAATAACTAAAGCACAGTTTACATTACATCTAGGTTTGAGGCATAAAAATAGTAAATACCTATAATAAATAAAATAACTTTAATATTATTTTTTAAATTGTTATCCAATACCTGCCTATATATAACTTAATTATTGAAAAAATAAATAAAATATTAAAAACCTTCGGGATTCGAACCTGGGCTTGGCGTTTGTATCTGTCGGCAGACTTGTATTTTTCCACACTACCACCATGACTTATACTGTCTGAGACCTTAACATAGTTATACATGCTGTTTTGTTTCACATGTCAACCACTTCCGACTATTTCCGTTACATCTATTATTTTTCAAATGCCACCTCAGTATTAGACATTAGACTTTATTCAAGTCAAAATACTTTTTGTCAGGTTTTATTGTTGCACCCGTTATTTTTGTGTTACATATTTACCTTCTAAAATTAATGTGATTCGAAGAATGCATTCTGAAGCCATACTATATTAGTCGAACCTAACCCTGAAGACTGAAGAAAGCATAAACGTTAGTGTGTACTTGACTTAAACAAACAGTTACGTCATCTTCATTTTATTGTAATACTAGCGGTCCCGTCCGGCTTCGCCCTGGTGCATTACACTACTCACTCGCTTAGCTCGTTCGCTTGAATATTATAAATACACTACTCACTCGCTTCGCTCGTTCGCTATATATATAAACCTTCCGTGAAAAATTATCTAACTGATGGTGAAAACCGCATCAAAATTTGTTTCGCGGTTTAGGAATTACGTTACTCACTCGCTTCGCTCGTTCGCTATATATATAAACCTTCCGGAAACAATTCCGTCATACATGATTTTTGCGTAACTTTAATCGTTTACGCAGCGCACGCAACGGAAGCTCTCAAAAGGAATAATTTTTTCCGTTTTTACAACATTTTTCATTGATGCTCCGCTCCTATTGGTCGTAGCGTGATATTATATAGCCTATAGCCTTCCTCGATAAGTGGGCTATCTAACAAAAAAAAAAATTTTTTTTCAAATCGGACTGGTAGTTCCTGAGATTAGCGCGTTCAACCAAACAAATAGATATAGATAGATTGAAATTTGAAAAACAGGAAAAAAATTATGAAAACGGAAAAATCGCTCTTCTAGTCCCTAGAACTTTACAATTACAGACTAAGTTACGATTTAGTTAATTAGTGTATTTGCCATAATATGGCACATACACTATTGGCGTCGGTCGGATGGCGGGACCTAGGGGTCGGACCAAAATTTCTCGACGTTTCATACCCTCCTGAACAGTTTGCCACCATTTTTGAAAATGTTTATGTATATATGTATGTATATATATATTTATATATATATATATATGTGTGTGTGTGTGTGTGTGTGTGTGTACACGATAACTCTCGACAGACTTAACTGATTGAAACGAAATTTGGTACACACATTGGAACCCATTACCGCAAGAAGCCTATTTAAAATGGGCCCGATCGGACCATTTTCAGGGTTGTATTTAGGGATTCCAAAAAGTTTTTGGGCCCAAAAATACCGAAAAATTGGTCAGAATCGTTTCAAAATTGAAATTTAACTCTTTAGTAAAGATTAAAATGTGTTGCTAAAATTTTAATAAAATCGGCCCGACAGGACCGGACTTACAAATTTTATGAAAACACTAGTTTGCGGATAGTGATTTACTTACTGAAGGATGTATTTAATTTGGTACAGAGATTGCATTGATAATAATATTGAAATTAAGAAAAAAAAAAAAATATATTATTTTAAGGGATGTATTAAGGGGTTAAATTTTTTATTTTGTCCAAAAACAAACCTAAATTCACGTATTAAAGCCACAAGGCCTGTATTAGCAAATACACTATATTGTCGGCAGGGTTTGGCACTGCGACCCGAGTTTTTTTTATTAAAGTTATTAACTTCTGTATAAATCATTAAAAACATGACTCTCTCATGATGTGGACTTTGTAGGCGCATTACTATATATACGAACACATTGATCGATAGCCAGTAGTGCTTCTATTGTACAAAGTGCAGAAATTACCAATTTTATAATATTAGTATAGATTTTTGTCGCATAAAGTTAAATAGCGTGCCCTTCATTCACTTCTGAAGCCCTACGCATCCAGACTGTTATACTATAATATTACATCACGATATTTCCCGACACACACACATACATGTACATCATGCACATCTCAATTACCGAATTATAATTTAAATCAAAAGAGGAATATTGCGGATCGTGATCTGTATTCAACATCCATATCTCGTTATGTGCAAACATCTAGCTCAAAGATTCTCAACCGGTGTTCCGTGGCAATTTAGCAGGGTTGTTAGGGATATGAGATTTCGGATCTTGGATATGGATATATTAGGAGTCTTTTATCGGTTTCGATTATGGATACGAATATGAAATTATTTCGAATATCCGATAGTTTCGGTTACGGAACTCCACAACGTCCCTGTAATTTAGGATACCGTCGGAACTGTCCTGCCAAAGTTTATAGTAGTTAGATTACAAATAGACTTATTGTTCTAGTCTTCGCATAAGACATAATAAAGGAACACATGGCTACCTCTTACCTGAAGAGTGAAGACAATCCACCAATTTGTGATATAATGGCCAACACCGTAAAAATTACTCACAAACTTGAGTTTGCGAAGCTGAACTGACTAATTGTTTACCCTAGATATCGTCGTTCACACACTTCTGCCATTGCCGAACTCTAATTTTGCTTGCTGAGGACAGTGTGGCCCAGTGGTTATTGTCGTGGCCTCTGGATCAGACTGTCGTGGGTTCGAATCCCGTCTCCGCTCATGGATGTTTTGTGATGTAATTTTGTTTTAAGTGAGTTGTCATTTAATGTAATCAAGACTCTAATGACCTAAGTTGTCGACGCGATTTTAATTTACAATAAAATAAAATCTAATTTTGCTAATGCAAAATATTGTTATGATATTATTTCTAAATGTGTCTTCAAGTGAAAAAGTTGGGAATCCCTGATCTAGATGATACCGCACCGCATCGTCTCACAAGAAAATGTGTATAGCTTCAGCCACCACCGGCGGCAGCGTCGTCGTGTGTTACAAACTGACTGTCTGACTTCTTCACTTTACGTCGTTACAGTAGAACACCTGTTATTTGACAGTATAGTTTTGTTCAAGCGTCAGAAGGAAATTATCACAATTGTATAAAACATATTGTACCATAAGCTACAGAATTGAATTTTTAAACGTATAGTCATTTTTTAACAACACTCGACACACATTTTAAAGTTAACATCATAAGCATCTATTAGAACTAAACAGTTCATTAGGGTTCCGTATCTCAATAAGAAAAAACGGAACCCTTATAGGATCACTCGTTTATCCGTCTGGCTGGCTGGCTGGGTGTTCGTCTTTCAAAACCCATTTTTTTTATGTGAAACTTCTTATGTCGGGCTGTGAACAGCCGCGTGAGAGGAAATATGCAACGAAATGTTTGGTCCGCTCCTTCGCTGCTGTTCTCCCCACCACTGCGGCACTTTCTCTCCCTCGGCTTCCGCGCGCTCGGGCAACCGCGTGTGTTATAGTGCAGTATATAGGATTACATCAGCATAACAGTTAGTTGCTGCTTTTGAAAAAATATATACTACTACATAGAGAATACCACCGAGTTCAATAACGTTTTCTTTGATGTTTCACATCTGTCGGGGGTCCCGAGACCCACACCCTTTTTTTTAAGTAGTTATACTGAAGTGTGTTTTCGTGATTTTTAATATTGATTTTTTTAGTGCAGTTGCACATCTACTAATTTTTAGGAGCTATAACAGGCTGAGCATTTTCTGCTAAATCGGCACGTCATCGCCGCGGCTACTGCATCGTACCGTACGGCATTTCTCATTAACGAGGCTGTCTCGCGACAGTTGGGTATTATATCTAAATAGAATAATGCTTCAAATTTGCAGCACAAGGCGCTTTGTCTGTTATTACTATAATATCTTCAGATATTTACATGTTCTTTATAGGTATTCTTACTAGATGCCCCGTCCGGCTTCGTCCAGTTACAACCGCTTCCCTCGGTCACTCGAATTTATAATTAACTGCCTATACGATTTATTATTATTATTATGTGAAGGAAGAATTCCTTAAGAATTTTGCATTCGCAAACACCCAAAACTTTAGGTTCGCCACCGTCACAGAAGGGATACTTACGGAGCAGGGTGAAACTATAATATTATTATTGGATAAAATAACAACAGGATACAAGCCTTGTATCCTGTTGTTACTTTATCCAATCATTATAACCAAGGTGTTCTTATTATTTTATTATAATATTATTATTATTGGGTATAATGTTATAAGTAGGTACGTCACGCAGCTTAATTATCATAAACTTGATTTGATTCCAACTTTGGAATCAATCCAATTTGCGCCCGGCTGAAGGCGACCCAGACAGTTATAGACCTAAACCTTCTTCAATAAATAAGCTATCGAATGGTAAAAACCGCATTCAAATCAGTTTAGTAGGTCTCGAAATCAGCCGGTACAAACATTCAGACAGACAGACTTCCTTCTATACTTTTTGTATAGATGTATAAAGTTACTATATCTAAATAGCGTAGGTGAACAATGGAAAACCGCGCAAATAAAATAGTTATTTATTTATTTAAAAAAAATAAGGTACAAATCCATCGCATGTCTACCAGTGCGTTAACGCGAACTACATCGAAAAATATTGCTGACATCTGCTTTAACTTACAAAAGAATCACTTGTGAGTCGCCTATTCTATAAAGACATCAGCAGGCATCACAGTCAATGACATATTATTTTATTGATTTGACATTATCCACTTGTTTTATAGCTTCCAGTTTCTTTTCCAAAGGAACTCGCACCTGCGAGAGTCATTTCCTTGTTATTTCTGTTTCAACTAAAACTTTCGACGACAACAACACGGATGCAAGTCACGAAAACTTCATAAACGCCTGTTGTCTATCTATAATATTATACCCTGTTTCCTGGTTCAGGTTTTAGTAATAAACACATATTGTTACCAGATAAGCGGTTATCAAAATAGGTGTTATAATTTTTACCCGCGACTACGGCTTACAGGAGGGTAATGTTGTTCATTAGTCCCACTCTAGAGCTCAAACGGCCGAACCGATTTCAATAAATAAAACAATATCTATGGTCTGAAATTTTTGAAGTAAAAACTTCCTTAGGCGCGTTAGGCACTTTTTGTCTGAGTTCTGAATTAACGTGAAGCGTTCGCAAAAAACCATAAGAATTCGCAACCTGACCGTTCGCAACCTGACCTTAAGAATTCGCAACATACTTATATCATAAAAACGGCAGTCTAGACACATCCATTCATAGCGCAGTTGGTTACGTCATTGCGTTCTATGCATAGGAACCTGGGTTCGAGAACTGATGGCAGCGTAGGATTTTTGGCGTTTTTTTTTTTCTAAATTCTACATGATATTTATTTATATATATTTTTTATTTTTGTTATATTCTTTCTTTGACAATAATTATAATTTTTTTGAAATCAAGGTGGAATTAATTAAAAATACAATTTTGGTAATAAATTATTTTTAGTTCATAAATGCGCT
Source organism: Mongoloraphidia duomilia (assembly GCA_039654895.1). NCBI lineage: Eukaryota > Metazoa > Arthropoda > Insecta > Raphidioptera > Raphidiidae > Mongoloraphidia > Mongoloraphidia duomilia. The sequence continues at coordinate 40,682,102 of CM077524.1, read as the reverse complement.
ATAATAGATGACACCAAAAATTAGAAAATCTGAAGTTTTCACTTCTGTCGTGTGGTCATAAGCACACACCCATGTTTTTTAAAAACGTGACTAGTACACATTTCAGAAGAAGTAAACGCCTATGTTCAGCGAAGTTTTTTCAGCCTTCTATTATCATCTTGGGCATGATTTTTAAGATTGCTCTAGACGGGAACATGAATACTAAAGCAAATTGGGGGAAGGGAGTACGACTGAAAAATGTTTCCTACCACTGATCTAGTACAGTAATCAATTGTTTGTAGTACTAGTCACATATGAAATACTGTCATGATACAAATAAGTTAATATTTAGTACATAACAGTCGGAACTATACTGTACAAAAATATTATTAAGTGAGAAAACCAGCATGCACAAGGAAAACACATTTGTAGCAAAAAAAAACGATTTTGGCAAAATAACTGTAAATCGTGTTTTTTTTATAAAATATTTTGTAATATTAAATTGAGTTCGCAGATTTTATTTATCGATGGCTCAAAAAAAAATATTTGCTGCGTTGTTGAATAAATTTAGAATTTTTCATTAAATTATTAATTCGTTTCAGCACAATAAAAACTATGAAAAAATTGTTAACGCCGAGTTATCGGCATGCGAGACAAGTAGTATGGGGAGAAAATCTTACAAGCTGAAAAGTGTTTTTAACATCTTTTAATATATCCACTCAATTCGATAAAATAAATCGAGTACCTATTTAATAAATGAAATATCAGCCTTTTAATGATTATAACATTCAAACTGTAAATTATGATATTCTATTATACTTAAGTCAATGCTTACATAACTTTTCTAAAATTAATCTTGGGTGCTTGTTCACTGAAATAAATCAGTAATTAATTAATTCAAGTCAATTTGGTGGAGTTTCTATTACTTGAAATATAAGTTTTCTCAATAGATGTAACCATATTTTCAGTCTTTTGCATATATTAGCGGCTAGTTCCGTTGAACTAACTGTACGTACATATCTTGTCGCACACCATCAGCCCACCAACTCTTTCACGAATTCACCCGTCTTACATCAGCCCAACTATATACAGAATAATATATTATTTGTGCAAAATGCGTGCCGCGAATTTTCAATTTATCTAGAAGGATAACGATTTCGAAGTTAGTGCTTTAGAGTTGAGAGAAGAACGCCGTCTACCCGCGTCGCATCAAGTCGCGTACCCAGTACCGCCATACCAATGTCGTTTCTTCGCCCAGCATCATCCACATCAGTACCGCTACAACTTGTGTTCTTATTTCTTCATTTCTAGGAGTGTACAAGCACTTAAAAGTATAATCCCGGTCGAGTCATGATTATTCGATAGTCGAGTTGAGTAAAAAAAATACTCGAGAAAAATGTACTTTATGGGTAGAAAATAAAGAGTATTAAATTATTATAAAAAACAATTTTAATTTTTAGTGACTAAACTTTTATTAATATTCATGGGTAGAAAAATCGATCATCAAAGACTACTGACTATAAATAAAAATTCAATACGTGCAAAGGCAAGCTGATTTAGCTTAAAATTTATCAAATTTGAGTCCACTAACTCAAATTTGACAAATTTTAAGCTAAAAGCCAGTAGATAAATAAAGAACTTTATCGTTGCCTGCTCGGAACTATTTAGATTCCGGGCGGGTAGACGGGGAGAAAAAATATACATTACATGAAAAAGATTTAAGACGCCTTCAAATTAATGGATTTTTTTTTATATACTGTGGTACTGTATTTCGTGTCAAATCAAGTAATATGCGAGAAAAAAATGTAGGTCGACTACTGAGAAAAATTTAGATATAAAAAATGTTAAAATGCTTTGTTGGTATGGAAAGTTTTCTCCTCGTACTACTCAACTGGAAAACCAAATTTTCAAACTCGGCTTGACTCGAAAAAGAAAGTTCATTACTCGCACTTCCCTATAATTTTTCCATATTATAGCACTAGTTCGGAGAACAATCGTGGCACATGCATAATATAGGTAAATTGCACATGTACAAGTCATTTCTCATCATATAACATAACTGGTTCAAAATCAGCGTCTGGGTGCATTCGTACAGACGACTGCTATTTTCTGCACAGATTATTGATATTTTGCATTCTTTTCTACCCTCTTACCTTAAAAAAGCAAACAAACATTATATCAATACCAATGAGCTTAGTTTAGTATAAGACATTGCTGGTAAGTATTTCCCAGTACATTTTAAGAAAAAGTAATTGCTTAAAACAATACACCGTATCTTTTTGTTTCAATTTAAAATGTATCCACCTTTCACGTTCCCGAAAAAAGTGACAATTCTAAAAGGTCTGTTTCTCACTAGAATTTTTGAAATTATCTGGTAGCTTGTTATATAACCGACAAATTCCAGATAACTGGCAAAGCAATCGTGAACTTTTTATGTAGGAAATTTTATACTCTATAAAATTGTTGTTACGCCATTTTGTCCTATCTAGCATAGTTCCTACAACGTTTAAACTGAAAGCTGAAAAAACACATTTTTCACATTAAAAACGTCATTTTGGTAAATTCCGCCGCAGTTATTGGTATCCTTTCGGGATATACTTTCGATCATTTTGCGAAAAGAAAGTTTCCCGTTCGTGCCACTATTATCTAACGTACAGGCACCTATGCTACCGGAAAATAGTTCTAATGTTAACAGTGATATATAAATCAGAATTCACCAATTACATGTACAGCACAATATGTGTGGTACTACTAATCATTAAACATGAGTTCAGTGAACTGATCGCTGTGTATGGAACATAAAAATACACGTATTGTGTGCCATCAAACAGAACACTTGGCTACATGCATCGTTTACATGCGATTTGTGTACGTGCACTAAATCGTATTGCCTATTGCTTTGAAGTCTGAACAGCCAATATCGAACTGCACCGACATCGGCCTGGATTCAAGTTGACCTAAGTATAGCCGAGACGTCTTACCCATTAGTTACAGAAATATGACTTGCAATAGGCTGTAAGCGGGGAAACCTAAGGGAACTTTCCCCCCCTTAATTACTCCGAAAAACTTTAAAGACAAAATCACAACATAATGTAACAGTGTAAGCTGACTTTAAATAAAAATAGGTAAAAACTTTTAAGTTAAACTATTTTATTTTAAATCATCAGCTGTACCAGCGGCATACTTAAGTAATAAAAACGTGGGGCGCATAAAAATCTGTATAACGACTGTATAATTATTAAATAAGAACGGCTTGTCTAGAAAAATGTGTTTCCAAGCCCACCAACAGAAATATTTCAAATGCGACCCACGTTTTTATTACTTATTCCGCTGACGCAGCGACACAAAGTGCCCCTTAGTTTGTGTCCTAATTATTTTCTATTTTTTGGTACAGCTGATGATATAAAATAAAACCGTTTAACTTAAAAGTTTTTTTACCTATTTTTATTTTCTAGTTTTTAGTTTGATTTCTAGCTCGTATCATTATGCAAACTCCTCATCCTTTCAACTGTCCACCTCCCCTGATTCCATCATCAGACCCTCGTTATCAAGTTGAAATTATCATAATATTGTATTGTCACGGGAACTCAATGTGTGTGCAATGATATTTCATAAGAATCGGTTAAGTAGAAGTAGTTAAAAAAGCTGTCGCAAGATTTGAATCAAAGATAGTAACAAACAAACAAATATACAGGGTCAAGCTAAATAAAACCGTTTTTATAAAAACTACCACCGACTACCACCAATTAAAAATAAAATAAATAGACCGAAAACACCCTGTATACATTGGTAACGTATCCATTAAAATAATTTGGAATCGTGTTTAATTGTAAATAATAATTATGTGATTAATACGAATGAATCGGTTGAAATTAAAAAAAAATTACCCGCAACATTGATTTTATTATAGAATTAACCAAATTATTTAAAACTATTGAAATTTACATTCTTGGTATCGTTTAAGATACAAAAATAAGTAATTATTATTACGTAATGTTTATAAATACTTGTAGGTATGTATGTAAATATAATTAATATCTATTAACTGTTATTATGTATTGAATTGAAACAGCTGTGTTGTAAATTAAATAAACAAACCATAGAACTTCGTAAACAATGTAGTCTGTCGAAAATGTGATAGCTAATTAATGTATAATTTAGCAATGTTAGTGTAACTGATTTTTTAATTAAATGCTGACCCGTGACCGATTATATATCTACCTCAAATATATTTCACCAAAAGTTATTATTTACTGACAGCTCATGATCTGTCCAGCGATGGTCAAACACTTTGAGTAGATAATAAAACATAGCGTCAGAAAAATATCCATCGAAAATTCACGTGTCTTAATCAATACTAGAATAATAGCTCTAACGGAACCTCTGGTTGTAATTTCGTTTTCTTGCGAATTTTTTGGGGTTTTGGTTATTTTGTATATCTTCTTTGATCAACATCACTTTTTAGAATCAGTGGATCGGAAAAATATGTACCTATATACATATCCGTTATATCTTTGGACTCCTACCCTAGTACTGGTCTCCCAAGTTTGGCAGGAAATCCTCTTTTTTTTGTATAATTATTATATAAATTTATTTGTATTTATTTGAGGAATAAATAATTTGATTTTGATTTTAAGTAAACTTGATACATTATCAGTTGGTACCCAAGGCAAAACTTAAAACATAGGCCACGCTCATGTTTAAATAATGCCAGTTTTAAAACCGACATCTACGTAAGCGAAGCTACGAGTATCTAAATTCTAAAGCATAGTTACTGATAAAAGCAGTTTATGAGAAATTGAACCTTTACACTGGTAATCCAATGAAGAAACATTTTTTTAAATAAAAATTCTATCAATTACCAACGAAATAATAATCGCTATATACGAACAGTTTATACCGCCGCGCCTTCGTAAAAACATAACCATAGTTATGGAGGAGAATACAGCCCTAGGAATCTTTAATTAAATAATTAACACTTGTACATTGGTCCGGGTGCCAATTTGCGAGATATTCTGGATTCAGTATATAGGATTACAAGTTCCCAAAAATGGGTACTCTTCAGCCAATGTTTTATGTACCTACGCTTTCAACACACCCTGTACAGAAACGATAAGCATATATATCTATCTCTGTTTAACTCCCTTGGCATAGTAAATGCATATTGTGTCACCGATGGCTGCGTTAGTTAATTGGATTGTTTGGATGTGTGTTTTGGTTAATCTGTGAAGCCTTTTATAAACCAGGTTGTGTCACCCTGCAGTGCTACTATTTAAATTTATATGTACATTATGTATATGTAAAATAGCCACAATAGGGTAATGTCGTAGTTTAAGTTACAAGATACAGCGAAACAGTATTTATATTATCCCAGATTTCTTATTTTGATGTTATAATGACTAAGAGTTATAAATTATTATAAGAGATTATAATATATTGTAATATCGTTGGTTTTTATAAGCAAGAAGTATCAAGTCAGTTTTTGTGATTTTTGACTTATTTGCAGTATTTTGTAGTTTTTATAGGCACTCTATCGACAGGTGAATACGTCGCGTCTTCCGAGTTCGTCTTACGATAAATGATCAATGTTTTCCATTTTTATCTAAGTCAGATTAAGGATTGTTAGGGGATAAAAGATCAACGTCACAATATTATTATTCTACAAGATGTTTCACGAGGAAAGGGAATTATTGAACATTAACTCTTTTTTGCTGAAAATTACACGCTACCGCCTTCTGACATATTTCGTGAAAATGTAGGTATACTTTTAACGTAATGTTATAGTTGGATCCAGATCTTCTAACTCCTGCGCTTTTCAAATGGAAAATATACCACCTACATTTATTTCACAAAATAACCTTTTTGAAATTTAAAATTCATAACCTGCCTCAAGTTAATAACATTTTGCTCATTTTGTAATCTATCCTACTATAGGTATTATATATATAGTACAGGGATGGCGAACCTATGGCACGCGTGCTACAGGTAGCACGCGATGGAATATTGTTGGCACGCCATTGATTGAGGTACACAATCGAAATAATTAAAAATATGTTAGATGCAGTCGAAAAAATGTAACTATCATTCAAATAACATATATTATGAGATCGATACAAGTCGACGAAAGTTTCATGGTACTCAATGCATTATCGAAATAATTCTTTCCATCTACGTTTGAATAATTTTTTTGTCCATTAAATTTCTTTAGGTGCTTCTTGGCACGTCATCACGGCAACATTAAACATTTTTTGTAAAAAAATTGCCACGTAGATGTGAAACGATTCGCCATCCCTGTTTTAGTGTATTTTTTTGTCCAAGTTAATCTCCAGTGGCGGCACTAGGATTTTTTGTTAGGGTGGGCCATACTTGGGCATGGTGTTCTAAAGGTGGGCCAATAACATTTGTTCCCAAAATTTCAGTGCTCATCAAAATTTTAACCCAGATTACTTGCTATAGAATTTACAAAAAAAAATTGTTGACATTTCGAGGGTTAAAAACATATTTAAAAGATAAACTAGAGATTGGGGATTATTCCAGGGTGGGCCAAGACAGTTTAAGGTAGGCCATAACCCACCCGGTCTACTCTCTAACGCCGCCACTGTTAATCTCAGAACCTAATACTGAACCGATTCGAAAAATTCTTTCAGAATTTAAAATCCCATTTTTTTTTCGAGTGACATAGGATGGATAAAAGAGGAATAAATGAACGAAAATGTAAAACAAGCCGCACGCGATCCTTGAGATAAATACCATTATATATTCAACGCGATATATAACTTAAGCTGATACAAATATATAGGTGCTCTAATCACGCTGCAAATGAAATTTGGTTGAATCTACACGGACCGAAAGCTAGTACCTACAAAATTAAATCACATAATTTGGATATTATTTGTTCATATGAAAATTAATATTTTTGAAATGCCAAACGGCTGTAATAAAACATTTTAATTTATATTATGACATCGAGATGATTATCTGAAGACTTGTTTGACTTGAAAATTATAAAAAGTATAATTAATTTTTGATATTTGAACTTTCCAGTTTTATCGTGAACACGCGACTAAGATTCATATTCGTCTTTTAAACGTGTTTTATAAAAATATGGCGTATATACAAGGTGTCCTATGATTGGAGATCCATAGCTTAAACGGACTGGTTATGGATGTCATTTAGAGTTAAAATTGCTTAAAAAAATATGTCCGAAAATTAATTAAAATTATTTATTAATAAAATTAATTACTACCTAATGTTTTTTACATTTTAGCACTTCAACTTTCAATGGTTGTAGTTCTGTTAGGTTGAATTTTCGGACATATGTTTAATAAGCAATTTTAACTCAAAATGACTTCAATAACACACTCTTAAGCTATGGACCTCGAGTCATATGGGACACCCTGTATAAACATCTGAAAGTTTATGTTTGATTGTAAAAATTTCTAACTAATTAACGTAGATAATATATTGTGTGCAAGGTCAACGTGTAGAAAGTTCAATGCTAGTATAGAAAACGAACTTATCGTTTGTTAACAGAAATCGTGTGAAAAATGTGAAATCTTTATTATAAGTATCATCATTCATTTCGTGTGAAGTACGAGGCATCTTTATAAAAATATGCATGTTTACCCATTCACTGATGATACTGGTTTTGTTGAAAGTGACAAGGAATACTTTTCCTCGTAAAGTGATAAAAATCATTAGGAAAGTAATTTTTTTGTATGTTATCGTTTTATTAAATATTAAATTTTTCACATATGCAATTTAAAATTTATTATTATACATACATAGATATTCTAAATTCGAGGTATATATCTAGCTAGCGATCCTGTTTTCTTCTTAGTAATATTAATATAGATTTATAGTATGACTAGTGTTTGTTTAGGTCAATTTAGAACAAGTTCCATGTATCCGATCGATTTGAAATTTTGTACACATATGTATTCCCGATGACAATACATGAATAAATCGTTTTTAGAAATAAATTCAATCCTTAAGGGGTTCAAACGGGGATGTAGGGTTTTTTTGACTAATCAACGCCCAGGCCAAATCGCTGAAGCTAGAAACTTGAAATTTGGGCAGTTGGTTCCTTTTCTGACGTAAGCATTCACTAAGAAAGGATTTTTCAAAATTCAACCCCTACGAGTGTCACAAGGGGGTAAAATTTTGAAAGACTAAAATGAACAAAATAAATATTACCTAGTAAAAAAAACTTTTTAGAGGCAAGATTTTATTTAAATGCACTAAAAAGGAACAAATAATGTTTAATAATTTAGGGTCGTGACTAATAAACTATCATAGAGTTCACGACCCACGCTTTTATAATTATGAACCTAAATTATTAAAAATTATTTTTTCCTTTTTGGTGCATTTATACTCGTACCTATTGGGTTTTGTATACTAAGTAAATAGTACATTGCTAATTTTATTGTATTTTGTGCCTAGATCACGGAATTCACTTCGCAGTCATGAACTCGTAACATGAATTGCTATCTAATTACTATTCGGTTACAGACCTTAATTTAATACGGTCGTCGTCCAACGTTTGCTCATGTTTCAGGATAGTCTTTTATACTGGAATGGAAAGATACAGCGTTTTGTAAAAGAAAGTAAATTTTGAACAGTTTCACACAACTTATCAGGATAATTTGACAGGATAATATGACAACTCTTGTCGAGCGTCTATAATCTGTTCCACTATATTAATTAGCTCAAAAATCATGGCAGCCTAGCTGTCTGGGATATTTATTATTTTCACCTCTAATTGTTATGTGAATAATATAGTGTGGATATAAGGGGTTTTAAATCGATTGATTTTATCATATACCAATTAATTACTGTCCACAGGAACTCAAAACGTTGTTTACCTATAGGTAAAACCTAAGGCGTCCCATAGCCTAACGAGTTTATTAAGTTGATAAAACTTATAAATTGTTCTCTCGCATGTAGTGTGTTTTCAACTTGAAATTGCTATATATAAGAAGGGATCGGTTTCTACTCTCGGGCACTGTGGAGAAATCGGTAACTCGCCTAGCCGGAAACTGGGAGTTTCGGGTTTAAGTCCCGACAGTGGTCATTTGATTTTTTCTTAGATATAGCTCAAAAATCATGACAGTCTAGCTGTCTGAGATATTTATTATTTTCACCTCTAATTGTTATGTGAATAATATGGTGTGGATATAAGGGGTTTTAAATCGATTGATTTTATCATATACCAACTATATTAATTGATTAAAATTTAATTTTGTTTGGAACTCGCAGTTTTGAATTTAATTTTCTCTTTTTTTTAATAAAAATGTTTGTGGGTCCCGGCAGCCTCGTGAGCTCTATACGTAAGACGGTGTATTTATTAGGTATATATATACGAACAAAATGCACTCTGTGTAAGTTTTATTCTTATCTTTTTTGCGTCTGGCACATGAGATTATTTCTCTGAAGCCAAGCGTTAGGAAGAAAAATAAAGTACCTAGAATAAATTACACTATTCTGTATAATGAATGTTAAAATTAACAATGCTGTTAAATTTTTCTCACTTTCTAACAAGTAGAATATTTTACTTCTTTAAAAGTAAAAGAAAATACATTTCTCAAATAAAGAAAGGAAGACCAATTTTCTATCCTTTCCATTTTATTGGTGCTATAAATTCTAATCATTGTACTTGTGAATTAAACTCGATTATAACCTAAATCATATTTAATATTTCTGTGATGTCAAAAATATTATTAATTCTAGAATATTACCAGTTTTGATTTGTTACCCTGCGTAATTTTTTGGTATCTGTAAGCGTTACAAAAAATAGATAACGTAAGCGACATCAACATCTATATTTCTATACTAATATATAAAAGAAGTTTGTATTTATGTTGTATTTATATTATCACGCTACTATAAACGAGGGATGAGCAGTGAGCGAAAATATCGATTTGCACTCAGTGGAAGTCATACCGGGAGCTAGTATTTTATAAAATATCTGCAGTTTTTACCCGCTTGTCAGTTTAGACAAGATCATAGCCGAATAAAAAGTACTCTATATTTTAAGCTTGAATACCAAGACAGTGATTAAATCGGTTAAGTTGTTCTTTAGTTATGCTGGTACAAACAGATAAAAATTCTGGAAAAACATTTTTTCGTCTAGGATTTAGATGGTGTACAAAAATACTAAAAAAAAACCCACAGAAAACGAAATTGCCAACAGAGATCTCGTTACTATTTTTGTATAGTATTGACAATTTTTCGAAATGACTTCCCAAAATACTTAATCGGCATTTATTTATTGCAACCGCTACTTTACACAATGCTGTACTTTTTATACATATTTGTACTATATTATACTTGTCTATTAACTATGATGAAGAGTCTTCCAGCAGCATAAACTCTCTGTAGAGTTAGAGAGTTGGTTGTACGTTAAAGAAATTAGCGGTGAAGAAGTTGAGTGAAGCAGTAACGCTTCGGCATCATGCCAAGCCGACCATCTGTTCAGTAGATTGGTCAGTAAGGATGGGTTGCTCATCATATTTTATACATCTTGCAGGACGTGGGAAAAATTCATAGCAATTTCAATTTATTAATATTTTAAATAATAAAAATTATAAATCCTAATGATACTTTCCATAGAGTCTGTAATTTTCCTATTCCGGAACCTCTACACTTAGATCCGGCGCTGACTTCTGTTTGAGACTTTGAAAGGACATAGTTTCGCTGTGTAATTAGCATTTGGGGGTATACCTACTAATAATTTTTGTATCGAGAATGCGCGATTTAGAATAATACATCGCGATTTGACGATTACTCAGCTCTCGTGATACATCAGTTGTGTATTTTAGCGAATAATTTTCAGCCTTACGCTATTGATAGCTACATATCTGACGATCTCCAAGCGACTTAATCGCATCGTGCGACAAAAAGTAGCATGTGTGCGTTGGCCTTTAGGGCTTAGGCCTAAAATTTTATTTGGTCGTTAAAAAATGCCAATAATTGTGCAGTGAGTAGTATTGACATTTTGCAAATGTTAGCTGTTTATACGATAAGTAAATAATAGATGACATATCGAATAACTAAACTAGTATTTTCATTACTGTAACCCTGATTTAAGATTATCCACACACATATGCATGACATTATTAGTCTCAAATTACATTCTGTGAACAGAGATACAGTACCTTTACAACACAGGATAGAGTACAGACAGACAGACTGTGAACCCTGCACGTCTACTGAGTGCAGAATGATGCACAATCTAATTAGCACACTGCATGAAACATGAGAGTACGTACATTATTAAAAACACTACATGTAACTACTGCATGCAACCATTCACGCGTACAGCTTGAAACAAAACAATCTAAATCATATTTAATTTGAATTTTAAAGAAAAGCTTCTATTTAAAAAATGTATCTACTAAAAAGTAAAAAATAATTTTCATACATTTGCAAACTAAAAGCTTTGGGGCGATCTGATAACACTATTGTATATTTACTTTGCTCAATTGACCGCCCCAAAGCTTTTAGTTTCCATATGTATAATAATTATTGTTTACTTTTTAGTTGATACATTTTTTTGAATAAAAGCTTTTATTAAATTTTTTTTTATTTTTTACTTTTTAGTCTTTAGAATAGACGTCACATAGCTTATTGTATTTTACACGTCAAACTCATTCAGTGAAGAAAAAGGTAATCCGCCGTCTTGGAGGCGTTCGCCATTTTGGATTTAGAACGATATTAGATATACTATATTGCATTGTCACGGGACTACAATATACATGTGTGCAAAATTTCAAAGGTCTAGCTCAATTAGAACTAGTCGAAATTTTGAAAAACAGGAGTGAAATTAAATAAAAGCTTTTAAAAACATAAGAATAGGTATAAATGTATAAGGGTCGCATACTGCACCAAGACAGTTGTGTAGGTACCGAATCAATCCGATGGAATGTACGGGTCTGATTTTCGACTTTTTTCTAAAAATTCCGAACGTCCCGTGCCAATCTGCGCCGGTCGAATAAACATGTGTCCTGCTAACTGTAGCATTCAGGAATAGCATTTTGTGCCTCTTTGTATAGATGTTGAAAGTAACGCCTAGTTTATTCTCTCGTGATGTTTCCACATTTCACAGGAACGTTACTTAAAACTTACTGACACGAGGGATTACAATGTGATTCTTGACGTTTTCTTCTGAAAACGACTAGGTATATTTCTTTTAGTATTATTTATAATATTGTGTGTTGTTTTTCCATTTTCTTCTGATTATACAGGGTGTCCAAGACTTGCGTTGTCGGCCGATATATTGATTTTGGATGAAGATAGAAAAAAAGTTTAAATACAAAAGTTGTATAAATTTTAATGGTGTATAACCTAAAAATATTTTCAATTATACAACCTGTCCCATTTAAGCGTGGCAGATCAAAGCTATGTTTTTTTTAACCTAGCACCCCGTTTTTATTTGTTTTTTCAATTCTGCATCTAAATGTGAATAGAAATTGTAAGGGAAGCGATTCTCGAAAATTCAGTCATTTTTGAGTTAAACTTAGTACTTCAACTAATAGTATAGGTACATATTATGTATGTTATCAATCTACGCCTCGATTAAAATAGCGTTCCCGTCAAAACCGACATCAACGCGAGCGAAGCCTCTAGTAAAGACCAATATAGTATAACATAGTCGTTACCAGCTGATTTGCAAAAAAACATATCAGTAAGTTATGAATTTTAATACTAATTATAACTTTAATTTACGTCAATTAAATTGATCCCCTGACCTATGTATAATATCAACTCTCACCTCTATATAGCGGTAGAATGAATTTGCACTTTTTCTGTTTCGACCGTCTTTGTGATTAAAACATTTCCTAATACCGTAAGTGAAAAATTCTTTCGAATTATTTCCATATGAATTCCAGTAAAGTATAATAACGACCGACCGTGACCCCCGTGTCCGTTTTTTAAACGCTGTATGATGTATTCAAGTTTAAATTTCTAATTTCTATTTAAAGAGATAAATTTTGTTTGATACATTTTTAGAGTGTTGGGTCTCCAAGTCACTATATGAATATTATGAGGTATTAGAAATACCTTATATTATGTCCGTCTTGTGACTTCTTGTGATTTATCACTACGCGTTTCAGCAACGAGTTGCCATCTTCAGGTGTAGTTAATTATTTTTAAAAAACACACATTAAGTATTCATAACACTATATAATATTATATAGTGTTACGAATACTTAATGTGTGTTTTTAAAAAATAATTAACTACACCTGAAGATGGCAACTCGTTGCTGAAACGTGTAGTGATAAATCACAAGACGGACATAATACAAGGTATTTCTAATACTTCATAATATAATATAATATAAATTTTGTTTTTTTTTATTTGGTGCTATTGTTTGTCCAGAACAGATTTGAAAAATTCTTTCGCTATACCTAATATATATAACTTACGCTGCGACAGAAGGGGCCATAAATCTAAAGCAAATCGCAGACGCGATATCTGAACTAAATTAGTGTACGCTGACTAAACTATAAGAGATACAGTTGAGGACAGTATGGCTCAGTTGGTAGCGTCGCGGCCTCTGTATCAGACTGTCGTGGGTTCGAATCCCACCTCTGCTCGTGGATGTTTTGTGAAGTAATTTAGTTTTTAAGTGATATATTATAATATTTGTTGTATTTAAGACGCTAATGACCTAAGTTGTCGACGCGTCTATAATCCACAATAAATAAAATAAAATAGATACAGTTATCTATACTAATATTATAAAGAGGAAAAGTTTGTGAGTTTGTATGTAGAAAGTAATCTCTGGAACTACTGAACCGATTCTAAAAATTCTTTCACTAATAGAAAGCTACACTATTATTGAGTGATATAGGCTATATTTAATTTTGATAATTCTCGCGAGGGTGGGGATAATTTCTGTGGGATAGTAACAAAATGTAACTCCGCAATTCTTTTGCATTTTAGCGTATTGACGGAATCCTACTAATATAAACATATACTATCACTACTCGTGCGTAATGTAACTTCATTACGCAACTAGATGTACAATCTACTATTATTGCATATTCTGAAATTCGAAAAAATGTAGTTTTATAGTTTCTTATATTTTGTAGTTTATACAAAATAATTACTAAAGAATTGCAGTTACGATTCTTTGCGACACATAATGTGCGTATAATATTGTTGTACGCAGTATGAATATCAGTGTCGTCTGTTTTGCAAATCCTGCTTAGTAGATGTTGACAGGCCATGGCGACAGCACTGACTCGCAATAACACCATATCGCCGTTGTCTTGGTGAAGAACTAATCTGTGTCCCATGGTTGGTCTGGATCAAGTAGTAGATATCACCGTTTCACAGAAGAGAACTTACTGAAGAGTCAGTGGCCAAACTATAACATTTTTATGCGCTTCCCCACGTCAACTATGCTTATTTTTACTGTCAATTTATAACACATAACATCTGCTAAAGTTGTTCTCTATTTGCAATCCAGTTAAATCAGTAAGTACTTATATCCATTTTTCTATGAATTTTCCTACAAGAAAAGCTTATTGTTTCGCATTAAAAAATGTACATTTAGACCTAATTATTTGACACTAAAAACTATAATAGGGCCAGCGCACACATGCTACTTTTTGTATCGGAAACGCGTGCTTTAGTAACTGTATCGCGATTTGACGATTACTCAACTACTCGAAATGTCTCGTTCGATCGCGCGATTTGACAACAGCATAGAGACTCAATAGCTTGATCTAGCGGATCCATCGGAATCCATGGCATGTAGTAGCGTAATCCTACGATCAAGTGTGCTATGTATTTCGCGCGTTCGTGATACATCAGTTGTGTATTTCAGCGTATATAGTGTGCGGTCTGACGCTGTTGGTAGTTGCATCGTGATACAAAAAGTATGTGACGTTTCAGTAAGTCTTTTGCTTCTAAGGCTCATTTCGCACCATACCAGTCCAGTCGCATCCAGTCAAGTCGGACGCTACTGGATTGGACATAAATTAACTTATCGTTGAAATAAAGGCAATGTGTAAATCTGGTTTCATACTAAGCGCGTCACGTCCAGTCCGACCGCGTCAAGACTTATCAAGACTGATTGCGACTCAGCCGGTTGAATTTATAATGTCAGTCAAGCCCAGTCTTGACACTCAGAATGGATGTAGAAACCTTAATTTAATTAGTGCAAGCAAAAGAGGCAATCTACGATCCTAAACACGCGAAGCACAGAGATCGGAATTTCATTGCTGCCACCTGGAGAGGTAGGTATAGCCAGAGAAATAAGTGGTTAAAGAACCGAACACTGGTCTCCTGGTATTTATGGGATGAACCCAAAACAGATGTTGTTGTTTCTTCATCCTTCTTCTCCTGTGTAGCCGACGTAAAATTATGCTTTGGAGAAGTACGTCCATTTTGACACAAAATTCTTAACAAAACTGTCGCGAACTTCGATCGGAATTTGTGGGACGGCTGACGCGACGTATTCAGTGCGAAAGGAAATATTGACGTGACTTGACTGGACGCGACTGGACAGGACTGGTTTGGTGCGAAATGATCCTAATGCTACATGTCTAAATGCATTACAAGTGCGTAGGCAAATTCAGAGGCCTGTTTCAAATAGGGAACAAGATAGTTCAGAACCGGAATAGAGCACGGCAATATTCGTGCTCTTCTAATTTACCCTTCCGCTTCGTCACACCGATTTTCCCTGCGCACGACCTACGCACGACGACGCGCACGGCACCTTTAACGCCCTAAGTCGCACTGACTTTAGTCACGCTTGTTGACTTCGAATATGCGCCACAAAGAAATGTTTCCTTCCTATATTTCTTCTCCTTTATTACTTTTTTTTCGCATATTTCATGTGACAGATTTTTATATTGTTGTACATAACTTACTGTATTATTCATTTTAAAAATTTACATCGGCATAAATTTTGCATACTATTTAATTTAATATTTTGTAAAATATTGTACTTGAATACTATCAGTGCAATCGTAATAGAGAATTTGAGTTGGAAACGGTTGTAAAAAAATAACAGGTGTTCTTTAATCGGAACCTATTTTAAATAACTGGTGTGAAATAATAGTTTTTTATTATAAAAATAGAATCTATGAAGTCTTTGAGAGCAGCAAAAAAATCACAAATTTTCATTTTCTCCTACATATTTCCATAATTAAAAGTAAACGTTTTTTGTAGTGTTGCCGTCTAGACAAGACAAGACTTCACTAAATCTTGTCTTGAAATATCAAGACTTCACTAAGTCTAGATTAAAAAACTCTTGTCTTGTCTTGAAAATTTCTAGACAAGACTTTTGCAGGTCTTGTCTTGAAAATCTAGACAAGACAAGACAAGAGTCTAGAAAGTCTAGATCTAGACGGCAACACTATTATCTAAATACATTGATATTGGTATAAAAAGAAAGGTTTCGTTGAGAAGATTACAAATAAGGTATATGATGTCACGGGAAATTCAATATGGCGGACTCTAGACGCCATTTTCTCACAATGCAAAAGTAATTTTCCTTCTAAATTATTGTTGCCGTCTAGACAAGACAAGACTTTCAAAGTCTTGTCTTGTCTTGAAATATCAAGACTTCACTAAGTCTAAGTCTAGATTAAAAAAACTCTTGTCTTGTCTTGAAAATTTCTAGACAAGACTTTTGAAAATCTAGACAAGACAAGACAAGAGTCTAGAAAGTCTAGTTCTAGACGGCAACACTAGTTTTTTGCAGCTGTTCATTTAATAACCATCATTTAAGAACTTTTATTTTACCTATATTCCTTCTAATAGGAACTGTTATTACTGTTATAAAAAAACTATTCATCGTAGGATAAATTGCGTAGATTTATTTCAGTTCATTTTATCTTTTACGGACTCCGTATTGATGATTAATCATAAATGCATTCGTCTAACCGTGAAAATTCACCTCAGATGTATTTGATATCGTAAAATCAAAAATTAAAAAAATGTCCACAATTTTTACAATAACGAATTAAAATTAATATCGATATTTATCCAGGTGTGCAAGCTCAGGTAGAAATACCACCGGACCACGGCCTACAAGTCCGGAAACCATGAACACAATTGGAATATCGACATTTATTCATTATAATGATAAATGTTTATTTTTTGTGTGAGTTTCTTATGTCAACCATTTTTTGTAAAGTGATTAAAAGTTGTTTTGAAATTGGCATAAAAACATTTCGCATTTAAAAATTTAATTAAATCAGGAAATAGCTATACGAAATATAAAACGGAAACGGAAGATATATTTTTCAATATTATATAACTGTTTAACATGAAAATCACATCGAAATAAAGGAAATAAATATCGGTTTATTGCTGAAAAAGGAATCATAATAAAAAATCCACCACTAAAAGTTGTGTACATAAATTTTATGTACAAAACATAAAATTTCAATACATCGATTCTTAAATCACAATACAGGATTTATAACTGACATTACTGTGTGACGTCACAATTCAAGCAGAGCAGTTGCTTGTTTTACGACCAAATTGTGTTGTAATATTATGCTATATACCTACTTACATATTTACAGCTCAGGGGGTGCATTTTATTCCACTTCATATTATTATATCTGAAATGGTTTTTCGAATTAACGCAAATTTTCTTGAAGGAGAATTTCTTAAATAAACTAGATTAAAATAGATTTTGATTTATCTGAAAGGTCTATTTGCCTTTGAACTATAATAAATTAAAATTTACAACCAGTGGCAAATCATCGCACAGGCGCAAAAAAGCGCGCGTAGGATAACTCTGTATTGTAAGAATTGGGGCTCAAAATTAGGTTGCGCTTGTGAGTCTCCAAATGCTTAATTCACCACTGCCAGACGATTCCACCCAGATTTAATCAAATGCCCCTAAAATATTGAGCTCGCGTACCTGTTATTTATAACCTTATCTACATGCCCACACACTCACATAATATACGCAGGGCCGTCTTAGGCCACGTAGGGACCCTTGGGCACACAGAGTTAGGGGGCCCTTTTAGAAAGCAAAAAAAATAACGTGAATGAAAACAGCAGAATGTATTTTTGTTTAGTAACTAAGAAACCAATGTGCCAATGTTATTCTAAATTGATTAATGGGATAAAAAATGCAAAGGCACTGGGTTTTGGCCTTTCGGAGTCCCCATCAGGCCACTAAAAGGAGGAAATAACAAAATTTTGAGGTCTGTGCCAATTTAATAAAATATGAAGTCGATTAAAAAGTATAGTATAGTATACTTCATATTTTATTAAATTGGCACAGACCTCAAAATTTCATTATTTTCCTCTTTTTAGTGGTTTTTTGAAGGAGGTCTTTTTTGTTAAAAATTTTTTTATTTTTTACTTTTTAGTGTCAAAAAGTGACATTTGCCTTAAAAGAATCACATGCCGTTACTTATTTTTTTAAAGCGACTTTCTTACGCTGACTGATATGTCAAAAAGTGACATTTACCTTAAAGAATCACACGCCGTTACTCACTTTTATTAAAATCAGCCGAACTACTGAACCGATTTTGATGAAATTTCTATGGGACCAATCTGAAAGTATATCCTTTCAAATAAAAAAAATGTTTCAAAATCGGTTTATAAATGACTGAGTTATGAGGTAACAAACATAAAAAAAAAAATACAAACGAATTGAGAACCACCTCCTTTTTTTGAAATCGGTTAAAAATAAAATCCGCGAAGAATATCCCTTAACTATTTCTCGTAATTTCCCCCCTAAAACTCTCAAACTCTACTAAATTTAGGGAAAAGATCACTCAGAATAATGCAAACATTATTTTTTTGTATTATATAACATAATCCTAAAACATTACGAAATAATTGTTTAAGGAAGTCAGTTCGAAATAAAAAACAATTTATCAACATTGACAATAATAGGCGCTAATAGCCGAAGCTGTCGACTGTGTATATTCTATCAATATCGAAAATTCAAAATAATGCACATATACTTTGTGGTAGGTACCACCTATTAAGTACCACTAGAATACTATACAGTTGAATTAACTTCTTTATAAAGAAAAAAAGGCAAAAACAAATGAAGTACATCCTCCTAAATGTAATGATATAAACGAAATGGGACAAACTCAGTTCAAAAATAAAGATAAAATAGTGATTAAACAAAAAAAGTTAAAAGGCAGAGGAAAAATCGCATGTAAATTTGACACGAAAAATTCGACTGATGACCAGTCCTATACTTCCCACCTAGTAAATATTTGCAAAAAAAAATTCGACTGATGACCAGTCCTATACTTCCCACCTAGTAAATATTTGCAAAAAATAAACACTCTTTTTTTTATTCTTTGACTAGGCCCAAATAACCTTAGCTGTTGGTGGTCTTTAAAACACAATTTAATTTTTATTCTTTGAAAAAAGCATGGCCCTCTTTTTTGTTTGGTGATCTATTGATGGCTAGCTTAATATAGCAAAAATCATGGTTACCTTGATTTACGTACAATTTTTATTTTTTTTAGTAAAATATTTTTTTTCTCGAAAACTATACATTTTAGAGAAAAAAAATATTTACATTTTTTTCATATTATAACATCTAGAATTCATTTATATTTTTTTTTACCTATGTTAATACGTGACATTGAGGACGTTTTTTTGAATATCTCAGGATCCACTGAACCGATTTGACTCAAAATCTAATCAGATCTAAGTTAAAGGCTGATAAACACAATAGAACAATCGGCATGCCCGTATGTTGTTCCGTTCTTAAGATATCGAAGGCGAAAAATTGACCACATACACACACACACACATACACACATACACACATACACACACACATACAGACATCAGTCAGAAAATGATCTTAAACGATTGCTAGGGTCTCAAAACGTGAAAATCTGTTAAAATCTCGAAATATTGTTTTCGGACTGAATCCATTACTTCCCTACCATAGTAGAGGTGGGAAGTAATAAACACTCTTTTTTTTATTCTTTGACTAGGCCCAATTAACCTTAGCTGTTGGTGGTCTTTAAAACACAATTTAATTTTTATTCTTTGAAGAAAGCATGGCCCTCTTTTTTGTTTGGTGATCTTGATGGCTAACTTAATATAGCAAAAATCATGGTTACCTTGATTTACGTACAATTTTTATTTTTTTTAGTAAAATATTTTTTTTCTCGAAAACTATACATTTTAGAGAAAAAAAATATTTACATTTTTTTCATATTATAACATCTAGAATTCATTTATATTTTTTTTACCTATGTTAATACGTGACATTGAGAACGTTTTTTTGAATATCTCAGGATCCACTGAACCGATTTGACTCAAAATCTAATCAGATCTAAGTTAAAGGCTGATAAACACAATAGAGCAATCGGCATGCCCGTATGTTGTTCCGTTCTTAAGATATCGAAGGCGAAAAATTGACCACATACACACACACATACACACACACACACACATACACACACACACACACACACACACACACACACACACACACACACACATACAGACATCAGTCAGAAAATGATCTTAAACGATTGCTAGGGTCTCAAAACGTGAAGATCTGTTAAAATATCGAAATATTGTTTTCGGACTGAATCCATTACTTCCCTACCATAGTAGAGGTGGGAAGTAAAAAAAAAAGTTAAAAGGCAGAGGAAATATCGCATGTAAATTTGACACGAAAAAAGTGTGTAATTCATCAAGCCGGGGCTAATATTAATTATTACATAACGACAGACGACGTACGGTAATACGACTTGCATTGTCACGGTAACAGGGATGAATAATTGACGAGACGAGACGAGGCTAATGAACATTATGTTGTTATAAGAGAGGCACTAAAGGACTGCAGCCTGACACTATAATACCGTGATGAGAGCCTATTTTTCTTTCTCTCTCTATCAGTCTATCTGCGCTCATCTGTATTACAATAAGTATAGTCGACTCTCTTTTATCATTCAAAATCCAATAGGGAGTCTGATCGAAGTTTTGGGGGCGAATTCACCGCGGCAATGTAACATCACGAACTCATGTACAATAATCCGTATTACAAAATACAATATTACTAATACATAAAATACAAATCAATGTATCAAGATGATAAAATAAGGATGGAACAATCCAAAATGGCGATAATGGAAATATTCTGCTGGCCTATACTGCATATTGTACACACAGTGTATTAAAATAAGATAATATACAGGATGCTGAATCGTTTTGCGGGTAATAGGGATTTAACCCATAAAATCAAACTTTTGCGATTTCCTGCTTCCCTAATTATTTTAGGAAAAATATCTTCGAGTAAAAGTTTTAGAACATAAAATTCTGCATCTAAATCATTAAACAAAATTAATTTTGCATGCTTTGAGACGGCAGAAATTTGATATGAAAATGTCAAAATTACCCCAAAAACAGATAGCGATAGCCATAGAACTTGAACAAAATGATGACGTTTTAGCTGTCAGAATAATTTGTAATCATTTTGTTCAAGTTCCATGACTATCGCTATCTGTTTTTGAGGTAATTTTGACATTTTCATATCAAATTTCTGCCGTCACAAAGCATGCAAAATTAATTTTGTTTAATGATTTAGATACAGAATTTTATGTTCAAAAACTTTTATTCCAAGATATTTTTCTTAAAATAATTAGGGAAGCAGGAAATCGCAAAAGTTTGATTTTACGGGTTAAATCCCTATTACCCGCAAAACGAGTCAGCACCCTGTATACATAAGTTGTATGTAAGGCGATGCCATATTATATCGAATGGGTTACTATATTAATTTCCAGTGTTAGCCCATTTTAAATATACGTCTTTAGTATTCAGTCATACGGTTTGATTTAAGGTTGGGTCACACGGTGCGTGATAGCTCGTCGAGCCATCATAAGCCACGATAAGCCACCACGAGCACGCGTCGTGTGACATGGGTCGCTCGCAGTGGCGCGTGACTCGTAACTCGGGGTAAGTTCGGTTTTGCTCTCGATTGATTGAGCCGAGCGAGTAGATTTTTGATTAAATCTGCTTGTTCGCTCGCTTTCCTCGGAACTCATAGAGCGTGCTCGATTTCCTCTAGATGTTAAATCCGAACGCAGGATAGAGATCTTTCACAGCATATAAATGTTAAATTCGAACGCATTAGAGCACTCACATCGATTTGAGCGCAAAACCGAACTTACCCTCAGTGGATCGCCTCGAAGACGGTAAATGAACACGTGCCAAAAGGTTTTATGACGGCTCATAATATAATAATATGAATAATATATCACAATATTGACCTTACCTCCACGAGTCATCTAGAACTACGAGCCGTGCCACGAGCCATCACTAGCCACGCAGCGTGTGACCCGGTCTTTACACTGTTCTTAATTATTAAATCCAAGTTTAAGTAGCTAACGTTTACCGTAGTTCGGTGACAGCAGCTCTGTAGGTTCATATATTTATGTATACTATGTATGTAATAGGTTTCCTTAAGCCTGAGAATAAGGTAAATAAGCCGTCAACAGCGGCAGTTGCGACGTCGTCCTCGCCTTACTTCAGACAGACATCATAAAAACGGTTAATTTAAAACTCGGCGTTAGCTGTAAATAATGGCCTCATTGTTGAGCTCGTGCTCCACTGTCTACTTGCTAGCTTAAAACATTTGGCGTAGATAATATCTGCTCTGTACCAAGATTCATATTAGCTATTAGGGCCTGCAATTCAAACATCTTTAGACAAAACCGGTTAGTTCGAGATAACTTGTTCTTTCGCAAAACTATCGAAAGTATATGAGGTAAGAGTACTCCGAACTAATCACTAGTGTTGCCGTCTAGATCTAGACTCTTGTCTTGTCTAGATTTTCAAGACAAGACAACACTTGCTTTATCTAGAATCTAGATCAAGACTCTTGCCAAAACTCTAGACAATTTTCAAGTCTATATAAACTAAGTAGTAGTAGGTAAAGTAAACCACTCGGTTAATCTAGACTCTTGAAAATAATCTAGAGTCTTGATATTAGACAAGACAAGAGTTTTTAATAAGACTTGGACTTAGTGAAGTCTTGATATTTCAAGACAAGACTTGAGTGAAGTCTTGTCTTGATATTTCAAGACAAGACTTGAGTGAAGTCTTGTCTTGATATTTTAAGACAAGACTTAAGTGAAGTCTTGTCTTGATATTTCAAGACAAGACAAGACTGTGAAAGTCTTGTCTTGTCTAGACGGCAACACTACCAATTACTGTGGCGAAATTGACCAAAGTGGCGTTTTTTGGGTGAGCAAATTTAGGTAGGTACTATTTTTACCTTTAAATCAGCCTTTAATAATTTTAGTAATATCGTCACATTGTGGAGTAAGGGTACAGGATAACGAAGTGCTACACAAGCGCCTCGAACTCTAACCCTTGGGAAGTATTTGACTACCAAGATATGTAACATGTACATCACGAATAAACTGGGTGTCTTCTCATGAAGGTTGTTCCTGGACCTGGTTTGGATGTCAGGGATGCACAATAGGCTCTTGTAGACCTGAGTGCTGCGAAATTTTTTCCTGCCTCCAATTTCATTTATCTACCTATATCTACGTACAGGGTGACTGGGCTGGAAAAATGCCTCCTCAGGCTGTTTTAGAGAGTTCACCTAAAAAATCTGCAACGGGCCCAACATTTACAGTTACGCCTCTTAAAAGTAACTTGAAAAAATAATCGCCCGTCTTAAATGGAATAATTAAATAGTTTATGATGTGGTGGAAATTAAAACAACTACTTCCGTATTTCAGGAAATGTGTGGTTACGTCATACTAGTTCTATCAAGCGATAAGTTCCACTTTTCTATGTGAAACATCCGTTTCACTGGAATAGTGGATGACGTGTTTCACGCAGCCAGTTATTGTGGATATAAACTAGTTTTATAGCCATACCTACATTGTGTCAACAAGACCAGCAATAATTTTTAAAGAAAAATATGAATTCAGGCACGTATAACAATTTTTTTTTTGAATATCATCCTTTTAAAATTTTATTTTCTTCTTTATAGCATATTATGACTAAAGAATGTTCTTTAAATAAATATTGGAAGTATAGTAACACACACGTACATACGATAATTCAGACACCGCATTTATGAATATCAGTGAAGAATTATTATGTAATCTTTACGTGTAGCTTATTTTATATGAAGAAAGAAAATATTAAATTTTTTAAGGTAGGTAGTCGTTTTGGGCCGAAGATTTTTTAAATTTTTAATTTAATTGATTTTGCACTTTTTAAACTAAATTTTATAGAAAAGTGCATCATCAAGAATCGGTTATTGTTAAATAGGGCGTTGAGGTCATCATAAGGACGCATAAATATTATATCGCGACTAAAACTTGGAAAACTGACTATGAGCAAGGAACCTATCGTACGTATTGTTTGCCTGCATGTCAGTAATCTTTCAAATATAATGAATTTTTATTTACTTTGCACCTTTTAAACTAAACTCTGTAGCTAAAGAACTATCTCGCAATCATACTCATTCAAATTAATAAGCTACACCGTGTCAAACGCGTAACACCTCGTTTTGCGTCGAGGGTTAAAAAAACGCTTAACGGTCCATGAGCAATAGACACCTACATTGAATATATTATTACGTCCGGCTTCGCCCGGGTGCTAAGAGAGCCCGGGTGCTATACACTACTCACTCGCTTCGCTCGTTCGCTTGAATATTATAACTGATGGTGAAAACCGCATCAAAATCCGTTGCGTGGCTTAGGAATTACATTACTCACTCGCTTCGCTCATTTGCTATATATACAGGGTGTACCACAGAAAACCAAACATAGGGAAAACTCCATTGTGCAAATTAGTTAGGATCAGTGATTGCTGTGCCCTTTTTCATGCTTAAAACCATGATAATCAATTTAGTTGAGTTAGCCATGTGTATTCTATCTTTGTCACGCTACCTATTTTGTTTATGTCTTCCCTGTTGCACTCATTTATTTTCTATGTTCTCAATCCTGTGATACACCCTGTATAAACCTTCCGTGAAAAATTATCCAACTGATTGTGAAAACCGCATCAAAATCCGTTGCGTGGTTTAGGAGGAGTTAGCGGTTATACAGACAGACAGACAGACAGACGCGGAAAGTGACTTCATTTTATACTATGTAGAGATATATTATAGAACACGGTTGATATGGTTGATTTTGAACACACCGTAAAAGCACAGCGTAGCGTGTTTATAAGTCTATATATACGTACGTTTTAATTTAGATCGCAATAATTAGCACAAGTGATATACATGTGATATATATTCAAAAAGGACTCAGCTGGTCGGCTAGGACCGTGGGTGTTATTCTGTGTACATTGCGCGGGTCAATGAAAGCTGGGTTCGCCACCCGCGCTTTGATCGAAACTAGGACACTGCGGCTTAGAGCACAAGCTCTCGGTACTCGATGTACGCATATACATTATTACTAGGGGTGTGCGAATAGTAAATTTTCCCTTGCGAGTCGAAAAAAATATTTATTGGTTTCTTTTCTGACGTAAACATTCACTAAGAAAGGATTTCTCGAAATTCAACCCCTACGGGTGTCATATTAGGGGGGTAACATTTTGAAAGACTAACATGAACAAAATAAAATATTAGTAAAAAAAAACTTTTTAGAGACAAGCTTTTATTGAAATGTACCAAAAAGAGAAAAATAATATTTAATAATTTTGGTTCATAGTTATTATAAAAGCGGAGGCTGCGACTAAAAAACTATCATAGAGATTACAACCCCCGCTTTTATAATAATTAAGAACCAAAATTATTAAATATTATTTTTTCTTTTTTAGTACATTTCAATAAAAGCTTTTGTCTCTAAAAAGTTTTTTTTACTAATATTTTATTCAATATAAACGCACTAAAATACGCGAAATTGTCACAAACGCATTAGAAAAATAAACAAGTTAAGAAAATTGTTTTGCTATTCCTTTTATCTAGTTTCTTTAAATTTCTTGGAAGATTAAAATTTTTATAACGAATAGTCACGCACGTTGTTATGTTTATTTTTCTATCTATTGCATGTATTTTCTAACAATGCGCAGCATCTTCTACACTCGAAAAATACGAGTAGTTTGAGAAAATTTTACGAAGACTCTAAAAATGTACAAGATATTACATTTAAACTTTCGATATAACCGAAACGTAGCCGTACTTTCAGAGAAAAATA
Source organism: Mongoloraphidia duomilia (assembly GCA_039654895.1). Classification (NCBI taxonomy): domain Eukaryota; kingdom Metazoa; phylum Arthropoda; class Insecta; order Raphidioptera; family Raphidiidae; genus Mongoloraphidia; species Mongoloraphidia duomilia. The sequence continues at coordinate 40,655,984 of CM077524.1, read as the reverse complement.
TATGGTTCCTAAAATACGATTAATAGGCTGTCTGTGTGATTATATTATTTCGGTGACGAATTTTTTAAAGAATTACTTTGTTCTATTTCGTTATTTAAATATACGCTTTTCCATTTAATAAATATACATAGATATAGGTAGAACTTTTTCAATTTTCACAGAATTGTGTTTTTCGTGTATATTAAAATATTCACTAAAGTAATAATTATTATGTGTACCTATAATACATAAAAATAAAGCCATCATAGTTCATACAAATAGCACAATATAAACAAATATCTATAAATAAATTATCATAATAATTGTACTTGTAAATGTACAGTTGCAGAATTTTTCAGATTTAGTTGGTTTTTTTTTTTGTAATTTTTTGTAATTGTATGACATTAATTGTAGGAGGGTGCAAGGTACAAGTGACTGAAATTAATTTTAGTTGTGGTTTGCTAATTTAGGGCGTGGTTTCATCTTTTCTTATTTTTTAACTTGAGAATACATTTCAAAAGTAAGAAACCGAAAATATTTATTACATTTTGCAGTTGTATTAATAATCTTGTTTTTTTTTTTTTAAAAGGGGTGTTACCAGCTCAGCACACAGGGGCTATTTCATGGTATTGTTGACTGATTATGAAAACGTTTAATAATAGAATCACATTAAGGGTCGATGCCCTGCACTACACTATTTTAGAGATAATTTACTTATATAACTTTGTTAACACTAAATAATTAGTTTATAAGGTCGATTGACCATATCCGTATCTTGTTTTTACTATTTTTAAAAAAAAAAAATACCAATCGAGTAATATATAACTGCTAAATTACTAAGATCGATAGATGAACCGAAATAACTTTCGTTCGAATCTATAGAGTAGTAAGGGAGAAAAAATTTACATTTTGAAAAACGCTCAATCAAATTTCAGTTGAGTGTCTCTTTAAGTAATGGAGTGTACACTGTACAGTTCCAGAACTTTCTGAGTACCTACGCATGTAGATTGTAGGGCATTAATTATTTATATACAATTCAAATAGTGTACGTGTTAAAGATTACTTATATATGTGTAATCGAACAATGTGTGAACTCGCAGTTATGACTGAGTCCGTACGTATACAGTATACATATATAAATGATTGGGTGGCGTTAATATGGTAAATTTTTATCCCGAACAATCACGATATACCCAATTATTCAGTGGAAGTTGATTCACCAGCGTGGTGGTGACTAAGGCGGGGTGCGGTGGGCACGACATAGACACCAAGGCGCCGCGACATCGAACGGCGCCAGCACGCAGGGCGTCGTACTCTACTCCACCTTCACTACCTATATACCTACATATACTATAGAAAGTTGTGGTCACAAAGCAAAATCTAGTGTGTCGCATTTTTGGTATTTTTTTTCTGTCCGGATAGATTTATTTATGTCTGTAAAACTGCTTCTCTAAATGATACAGAAAATGATACAGAAGTCAGAACTCCTTCTTCAAAACTATACCCACCAGAAAGTGGCCGAAGAGGATAATGACTTCTGATTTTGAAAAAAAATAGTAGAATTTGAATTAAAAAAGATGATTCTATTATTTAACCAGAATTATTAGAAAAACTCGAATTTGTGTCTGTTGTCAATTGTCATATTACAATTAAAGGGGCCATTTTTAAATAATCTAATCAAATGATTAGATTAGATTATTGTAGATTATAGACGTCCGACAAGTAAGGTCATTAGCGCCGTGTCTATTTGATACTTGATAAGAAATGTGTGGTGGAAAGTGATTTTTCTAGTAGGTAATGTAATTTTACCTGTCCCTGTTTCTACATAAATTTAAATAGCATTTCAAAATGGCTTATAAAGGCATCCACTGGCTACAATGAAAAAAAGAGTGTGTGTGTACTATGTACGCACGTCAGAAGTTATACCTTTTACGTAACAAAACAAAAATAACTCCAAAAATTTTATCCCGTGTGCCAGTACTAAGCGTTTGTAAAAAAGACGATAGAATAATAAAATAAAGATATTAAATAAATTAATAAATTATTAATTTATTAAATATATTTATATCTAATTATTTATTTTAAAAAAAGCATGTTTGTGTTAAGATTCGAACCCGGGACCTATTGCGTATGACGCGAGGCCGCTACCGTTTCACCACGGCACACTTTTCATAGCAGTGATATATTATAGGATATTATAATCAAGAAAAATAATAATATAAAACAGTACGGTTTGGAGTACGAACTCATATTTAACGAAAACGGCATAAATGAGCGTTTGTATGGCAATAGCTTTTATTAATGTTATTCAAAACTGAAAACTCTCTTGTCACATTGTGCCTGGTGTAACGACTCTAGTTGAAGTTTTACTAACGACTAACTTCAAGGTGCGAATTTTCGTGGCGCGATGCAACTTCATGGTATAGATAAATTTTCGTGACGCCATGCGCGCGCATCCTAAAACTTCACTCTCATCATTTTTCCATAACGCGCCAAAAGAAGTATAACTTCAAACAGACAGCGGTACTCCTACACGAGCTTTTAAACGACAAGTCGAATTCAATTAATTCACCAACATACATTTTCAATCTTCATAAATTCTAAACGTAAGGGTCCCTCAGAGTATAACCGTACCGTTTCGAGTTTCGATTATATAATTTATAATATACGTTGATGAATAAATTTCGTTCAACTGGTCGTCTGAGACGCTCGTGACCTCGAGACATGATAGTGCGATAACAGTGAAAAATCAAAATACTGAAATACTATGAAAAGTTGACATAATCCGTTTTGTCTTATGATCACAGATTTTATATCTGTATAGGTGCATGACGTTGATCGACTCACCAATGACATTGAATCGACTGCTTGCAAATTGTACATGAATACTAACTACATTCATTTATACCTCCTCACACTTCCGAGTCTCGTCATTGCACACTGCGACTGAACGATAGGTGATAAACTGACTATAATATTATATGGAAGAAACTTGCTATGCAAGGGATCTATCTATAATGATGATTTTGCCGATATTATACAGAATGATACAAATTTAGCTACCGTTAATGCGACATGATTTCAGAATAAATATTTATAATTAATTTATTTAATTGTAGTTCGCACAGCGGCCAACAGACAGTGCTGAAGACATTAAACGTTCTGAAAATGAAAAACTGATATTGATATCTAAATCACAATTGCGATATTTTTTTGGCAAAAAATTACATATATTTTAACATAAAGCTAGGGCCAAACAGTTCGAAATTTCAATTCGGTTTTCCTTTCAAAGCAAAAGGCAGATGAGTTTGGTGTATGCTAAGGCTATCGAAAAACGTTTTCTTGGGATTCTAATTCATGATTTCCGTTTGGTCTGACCCCTAAAAAATGAGAAACTGCAAACAATTTTTTCTGAATATCTCGAAAATTAAAAAAAAAACTCGGGTCGCAGTGCCAAACCCTGCCGACAATATATAGTGTATTTGCTAATACAGGCATTGTGGCATTATTATGTGAACTTAAGTTTGTTTTTTGACAAAATAAAAATTTAACCCCTTAATGCATAATTAATTAATTAATTATCAATAATTAAGTTTTTCTAAATTTCGATATAGATTTTACCAGTACATCTGCACCAAATTAAATACACCCTTCCATAAGTAAATCCATATCAACAAACTAGTGTTTTCATAAAACTAGAAAGTCCGGTCCTGTCGGTCCGATTTTATTAAAATTTTAGCAGCACATTTTAATCTTTACTAAAGAGTTAAATTCCAATTTTGAAACGATTTTGACAATTTTTTTGGTATTTTTGGGCCCAAAAACTTTTTAGAACCCCTAAATACAACCCTGAAAGATTTATCGAAAAGATAACAATCGATCGGCGTAAAAACACTACCTAAAATGCAACGCAAACTCCCAGGCTATTATGGTCTAAATGATTTATTTTATTGTAAAGTGTAATTTTATATGTACCTAATTTTAAATGCTATTTTATGTATTTCTGACGATTTGTATCCCTTTTTTTGACCACCCAACTAAAATCATATCATATAATATACGTAATTATCAAGAAACGTAAGACGTTATGACTAACGAGTGGTGTTTCTATTGTTTGCAGAGAACGGTTTGCTGAGTTATGAAAACCCAAACTACCACTTGGATCCGGCCCGTCTGGATGACGCGCTCAATTCAAACACAGACGAAGACCTGTACGATGACTTGTATCACGAGTTGGACACCGTGTGCAAGATAAGTAGCGGCGGTGGCAACAAGCATCAGGCGCCAGGGTCGGGAGGACCGCCCGGTCGTCGGACATACGCCGCACTTGACATCGGCTCAATGGGGGTCGATGTTACTACGGGGCCGGTCACCAATCTCGACTCCACCGAGGGTTTTACAGATAATCGCAGGTTAGTGAAGTCTTCACAATACTATGTAGTACACAGATAAATATACAGGGTGTTACCGAAATTCATTAAGATTAACTTAAAGCAGAGCTACTTACTTTTTTTTAACTTGTTGACTGAGCGTGTATTCTAATTTATTCTTGTTCTTTATGAATATCAAAAAGATTTATTGCTAGATATTAATTTATACATAGATGAAAAGATAGAATTACTTTGTGATAACAGACAAGTCAAAGATATTCAATACAACGTATAAGAAAAACAAAATCAACAATATTATAATAATAGACACATAATAAAAAATTCGACTGATAACCAATCCTATACTTCCCACCTAGTAAATATTTGCAAAAAATAAACATATTCTATTTTTATTCTTTGAAAAAAAGCATGGCCCTCTTTTTTGTTTAGTGATCTACTGATGGCTAGCTTAATATAGCAAAAATCATGGTTATCTTGATTTACGTAGAATTTTTATTTTTTTTAGTAAAATATTTTTTTTCTCGAAAACTACATAAAAAAAAAAAAAAATTACATTTTTTTCATATTATAACATCTAGAATTCATTTATATTTTTTTACCTATGTTAATACGTGACATTGAGAACGTTTTCTTTAATATCTCAGGATCCACTGAACCGATTTGACTCAAAATCTAATCAGATCTAAGTTAAAGGCTGATAAACACAATAGAACAATCGGCATGGCCGTATGTTGTTCCGTTCTTACGATATCGAAGGCGAAAAATTGACCACATACACACACACACACACACACACACACACAGACATCAGTCAGAAAATGATTTTAATCGATTGCTAGGGTCTCAAAACGTGAAGATCTGTTAAAATCTCGAAATATTTTTTTCGGACTAAATCCATTACTTCCCTACCATAGTAGAGGTGGGAAGTAAAAAAATCTATATGAAAGATGTAGAAACACATACAGGACTATCAAAAAAAGATGTTACAAGTAACGTTGTAAAAACGTAAACACACGACCCACCATAAAGTTCATTTAATTGGAAAAATATTTTTGTTATCTTTTTTTGTAGTTATATACCTACTTAACTTAATTTTTTGTTTTTGTTGCAACAATCCGTTAAAGAACCTAAGCACATTTATCTGGTAGTATTTTACAAATAATTTCCAACAAATATAAAAACAGTTTTCAATAGCATCTTAGGAGTTATTTTCTTTTTTTTAGCAACACACTGTCTGTTAACTGTCCTAATATTATGAAAATGTCGCGTAGTTGTTCTAAATTAACTACCCTATTCTTTAATTATGAATAAAAATGAAGTAGTAAAAAATTCGACTGATGACCAGTCCTATACTTCCCACCTAGTAAATATTTGCAAAAAATAAACACTCTTTTTTTTTGTTCTTTGACTAGGCCCAAATAACCTTAGCTGTTGGTGGTCTTTAAAACACAATTTAATTTTTATTCTTTGAAAAAAGCATGGCCCTCTTTTTTGTTTGGTGATCTACTGATGGCTAACTTAATATAGCAAAAATCATGGTTACCTTGATTTACGTACAATTTTTATTTTTTTTAGTAAAATATTTTTTTTCTCGAAAACTATACATTTTAGAGAAAAAAAATATTTACATTTTTTTCATATTATAACATCTAGAATTCATTTGTATTTTTTTTACCTATGTTAATACGTGACATTGAGGACGTTTTTTTGAATATCTCAGGAACCACTGAACCGATTTGACTCAAAATCTAATCAGATCTAAGTTAAAGGCTGATAAACACAATAGAACAATCGGCATGCTCGTATGTTGTTCCGTTCTTAAGATATCGAAGGCGAAAAATTGACCACATACACACATACACACACACACACACATACACACACATACACACACACACACACACACACACACATACAGACATCAGTCAGAAAATGATCTTAAACGATTGCTAGGGTCTCAAAACGTGAAAATCTGTTAAAATCTCGAAATATTGTTTTCGGACTGAATCCATTACTTCCCTACCATAGTAGAGGTGGGAAGTAATAAAGATATACTACTGCGTAATAGTAGTTAATTTACCTATACAATTTAAAATGGTGCAGGTTGGATTATACATATGTATAATTGGCCATTATTTTCCATTTTCACGCCAGAGAATCTACCAACTCGGTTTCTACATAATATTTTTTTAAACAGTTTTCACAGTTAATGTTTTTCCGCGCGTGTCCCATTTGGCCATGTACCAGAAATGGCCCCAGAGGCAATGCAGTCTTTCCGCTCGCGCTGTTCGACAAAACGATATTGATTCAGTCTTTATATAGATCCATCTGACATCCCTGACCATGTTTATGCAATGAGGGGAACCACAGGAAAACATAACAGATACTATGTCCATACGGGACACGTTCAAGTCACTAGCTGACGAGTATTTTTATTAGTGTATTTTCCATATGGCACATACACTATTGACGTCGATCGGATGGCGGGACCTAGTGGTCGGACCAACATTTCTCGACATTTCATAACAATTTGGCACCATTTTTAATAAATACCAAAAAATTTCTCAGAAACGTTTCAAAATAAAAATTTAACGCTTTAGTAAAGATTAAAATTTCATATTACTCAAAAGCCAGGCTCAAACCTCGAATTTTGTAGTTTATAGCTTATCGCGTTAAATCACTCGGCCATTGAGCCAGTCGAACGACCAAAGGCGATGTGGCAGCGGTCTAAGTGTCCTCCTGACCTGTGAGCCGCCAAGGAGGACACTTCGACCGCTGCCACATCGCCTTTGAGAATATCTACCGCAGTTATAGACGAAACGTCAGGTAGAAATACCACCGGACCACGACCTACAAGCTCGGAAACCATGAAGACTTGGAACAATGCCGGTCGTAAAAGCTTGCACACCTGGATAATACCATAATATATATCTCGTGCGTAATGATATATTCACTTGTGTGATTCGCTGCGCTCATTTTAACATATTATAATGTCAGCATTTTAACATATTATAATGTCAGTACTCGTGCGTAACATATGCCATTACGACACTAGATATACAATCTACTATTGCAATCGTTTCGAAGAATGGACACAAAATAAAATTAAAAAATTCAATTCCGAACTGGTTCAGCATCCCTCGTATCGTTACCAGTGTTGTGAGTGCCTCCCTTATATCTACACAGATATTGGTTATACACATACACATACAATGTACGTACCTGGTATGTATGTATATTTGTATATAGTATTTACTTTTTCCATATTGCGTTTTCGTTTGCTGAGGGAAAAAGCTTTGGTATATAAAAAGAAAAACTGATAGAAAAGATATCGGTCGCAAGCCTTACAGTTATTACGAAGTTTATTGCTAGCAACGCTGTATGGTGCACCAGCTACATCAGATATGTGTATGAGCTTTCATATTTTTTTCTGTTTACATATTCAGTTTCACCCCAAAACATAACACATATATCTGTCTGCGTAAAGTCCAAATCGGATAAATATTCCGCGACGACGGTCGGGTTTACCCAAAATATGATGTCATTCGTTATCCGTACCATTTTTGTAAATTGCTAAGGTGTCAATAAAATAAGAAGTTTAATCGCAATGTACAACAGTCAGTGACTTACTTACTGTGCAGTGTTTTTCCTAAGACAATTTTTGATTGTATAAAGATCAACGTTATCAACGATTGGACCAATTTAAATCATTAAATATATACCTACAGATATATATTAAATTCCTTTGGTTCCTTAAGGAACATAGGGCTTCTACAAATGCTCTGAAACGAGGTCTATCGAGAGCGAGTCTCTTAACTTCTTGCCAGGTGACGCCATATTCTCTCATTTCGGCCTCCATAGTGCGTCTCCAAGTATTTTTTGGACGTCCTTGTTGTCTGCTTCCTTGCGGGTTCCACTCTAGTGCGCTACGAGAATGCGCTAAGAGAATGTCCTACCCACTTCCATTTTCTTGATTTTATTGTTCTCCCTACTGGTATTTGTGCTGATCTATAGCTAGTAACTCAGCATTTGAAACTCGATGGTACCATTTCAACTCGAGTATCCGTCTCAGACAATTATTTACAAAAACTTGACAAGCGTTCGTGTTCTTTTCAGAGAATTTCCATGTTTCGCATGCGTATAATAATACCGACTTGACATTTGTATCAAAAAGACGGAGTTTATTTTTCACAGACAATTTTGGGCTATTCCATATATTTTTTAACATTCCAAAAGCCTGCTGTGCTTTATTTACACGGGCCTCTACGGCTTCGTCAGTCTCACCTTTATTGGACACTAATAATTGCTGCTAATTTCGATGATTATAATAGATAGAGGAAAACTAACTGTACACTTCTGAGCTGTTTTTTTCGAGAGAAATTCATCCATTCAAGTTTGGTATTTTATACTGTAGCCAAAACGTGAAATTTACCCAATTTTAATAATTCGCTATTGGATATTAATAGAAATTGAAAAAAATATCATTAAGGTAATTTTTACAACGGGAAAAGTTTTACATTTTGAAACTAAGCTTTATTATCTTTCTAAGTTAGTTTTTTTTTGATTCGATTTTTTTATTTCGAATCGAGTCTACTAATGCAAGGACAAACATATATAAAAAAATCTTTTTCAGTACGAAAATATTCTCACGTTATTACGCGACTCAAAAATGGAGTACCTATTTAATATTTATAAAATATTCGATTCGATTCGAAAAGGAAAATCCAGTACGAACTTCCCTGCTATCTTATACAATTACATCCTGGGGGAAAATGCATACATAATAAGAACAGGTATTGTAATATCTTCTTTAATCTGACACAGTTAGCAAATTCATGCACATTGTCTCTGTGTTTCATAAAGTAAGCATTTGTCCTAGTTATAAAAGATTCGTTTATTGCATTAAAACACGAAATAAACAAATTATCTTGTATAATAATTTTTTCACGTGATAATATTATGAAAATGAAGTTTCGATGCATTTGCTTAACCTATTATGACATTGCTCTCATGATTGTATTGTTGACAGGTCGATTCGATATCATGATATTATTAGTTAGTACTGAGTAATGACGTCAGATGATGTAACCTTAGTCATGTTTACTTTCGAGCGATCAGTAAAGAAGGTTTTGTGTGGCGAAAAAGGACTAATAAAGCCAGCTGTAATTTTACTCATTTTTTTTGTTTTATATTCGAGCGGCAAGTAAAGAAATTGGCTTGTAATAGGTAGATTTCGACAGATTTAGACGTTTCATGATCCCTACATAACGAAAAATCGAGTTTTAGATGTCCGTCCGTATTTGCAGAGGCCTGGCTGACACATCGTTCAACGAATCGAAACTAAATTTCAAACATGTTTTTTTATTTTTGCGTAGATTTTTTATATTAGTTTGTAAAAATAACTTGTCATTAATAAAATTAAGAAAAATCGCAGGATAGTGGACAAAATATTTTATTTATTAAATTAAATGTACGACGTTTCGTTTATATATTTAAACTTTTTCATTGTCATTGTCCTACATCAAACTAACGACAAAATCACTAAATATATTTTGATTGAAAACAAATATGAAAACTCGGGTGAATGAAGGTGAAGTCACAAAATCGCAATAAAAGTATTTTTAGTTGCATAAACTAGTATACAGGGTGGCACATCTTAAACAATGCAGTGAAATATCTCGTAAACGGTACAAACCATAAAAAAATGTTTTATACAAAAGTTATAGAGTGTCAAGGGGGACAGAAGATTGTGATATCAGATTTAACATAGGTGGTGCTGTGAAGGTCAGGCGAAGGTCCGCTTCGATTTTTTAATCGTAACAGTGCATTTTTATTCCAGAATACGATACAGTATTTAATAGTGAACAATAAATTATTAAGGTACATACCAGCTAAAGTTAATAAGTATTGAGATATTTACAAATTAAATAGCAAATTTAATTTGTCAATTCGGTTCTTTTATGAATTGAATTCAAGCCAAGAAGGCCGGTGCGTAATATTATGGCTATCTGCTATGCCATAATTTATCTAATTGTTCATTTTGGCTGTTATTTAATTTCTAAATATCTCAATATTTATTAACTTTAGCTGATATGTATCTTAATAATTTAATCTTCACTATTAAATACTGTATCGTATTCTGGAATAAAAATGCACTATTACAATTAAAAAATCGAAGCTGACCTTCGCCTGACCTTCACAGCACCACCTATGTTAAATCTGATAGAACAGTTTTCTGTCCCTCTTGACACTCTATAACTTTAGTATAAAACATTTTTTTATGGTTTGTACCGTTTACGAGATATTTCACTGCATTGTTTAAGATGTGCCACCCTGTATATGCACATTCAACCACATTGCAAATCCCACTTAGGTAAGTATTAAAAAAATGAATTTAAAGGTTTTGCACGTTGCATATAGACATAAAACTTCATTTATGTAAAAAATCGAAAACCGAAAAAATGTTACTTATCACCTTCATCCAATCGAGTCTTAGCATATTTTGATTATGGTCCCACCTTAAAGTAAAGAATTGTCCGTTTGACCTAGATAATAACTGCATCCAATCCCGTAGATATTTTCCAAGAACACATTTTTCATTATGAATCGTGAGGTGCGAGTGGGCGGGTTGGAACACGGTACTAAGTCCGGATGAAGTAGGCGACACCGTTATCCAGTCGGCAAGGCGGCGGGTCGCTGACAGACGTAACATAAACAGTCTGAATACTGCAGTGCTTTAAAGCGGCGTATAATATCGATCGATGCACTTGCTGCACGCGCGACACTTGCATGTGCAATTTCAATGTTAAGGTGCATTTTTATGTCTATCATATTGCGTTATGCGCACGAATCTTGTTTTTAATTGTCCCCGTCCCCTTCTCATTCCAGCTGTACTACCGGTGTGCATTTATTTATCGTTTCATTATGTGCCGCTTACCTGCCTGCTGCACCGATAATTAAACTATCTCCATAAGACACAATACTCCGTATTTCGATTTTTAAAGAGTATGAAATATTTTCGTGCTGAATTTATAGGTCACTATTGGGATCCGTCAAACGGGTGGAGCTTAAAAAACATGGCGCAAAGGGGGGGAAATTTTATATACGGGGTATACTTTTGCGTGTAATTTTGTGATTTTCAAAGTGATAAGAAATAATAAATATAAGTGCAATTTGCAATTGGGCCGGTACGAATCCTAAACAAAGGAATTTCGTTGAAGGAGAACGGATTCTCAAAGCCGGACATATTATCAAATTTGTGAAAAAAACAAGATAACTGAGCTGTCGAAAATAGTAATCTTTACGGCATATTGCTTAAAAACATCAAAATTAAAAGAGAATCTCCACGCAATTAATCATCCGTTCAATGCTTCTTTAAGGCAGGGTTAGGTGAATAATGTAAACACATAACTGCAACATACGTTTGCCGGCATTATTATTTTTTTCGGTAGACCATAACAATTTTACTGACATCCCTAAATTTAATATTTACATATAGCTGTATATATTAGTTTAAAAAAAGACTACTTTTCTTGTTCTTCTTAAACGTGTCCTTGAAGCTTCAAAATTTCATCAATATCATGTAATTCTTTTTGTGGCGAGTTAGTTTTCGATTCACTAACTCAAATACAAAGCATATGAACGAAATGGACTATTTCTCATCCATAATCTGCCTACTGTTATGCTATGTTATGAATAAGAAACGTCTGGGACGGGAGATAAAGGAGTAAATCCAGTAGCCTATGGCCAGTACGGACTATAATGTATGTAGCTCCATACACAAACATATAATAATATCACATCAGAACGCCCTTTCATTCATTGTCCAAGCCGGTTTTATGGCTTCACAAAATGAACATAAAACTGTAATACGTTCCGCGCTAATGCATGTCTCTTTCGCCGATCCTGTTGGCTCTTTGCAGGCCACGCAACTTCAAGGACCGTTATTTTGAACTATCAGTTATTTATAACTAACATAATACCTCAAAAAAATACTTGTGAAGACTTTGTCGAATCGATTCAGCAATAAATTGACCCTAGCAATCGTTTAAGATCATTTTCTGACTGATGTCTGTATGTATGTATGTATGTGTGTGGGTGTATGTGTGTATGGGTGTGTGTATGTGGTCAATTTTTCGCCTTCGATATCGTAAAAACGTTCTATTGTGTTTATCAGCCTTTAACTTAGATCTGATTAGATTTTAAGTCAAATCGTCGGTTCAGTGGATCCTGAGATATTAAAAAAAACGTTCTCAATGTCACGTATTAACATAGGTAAAAAAATATAAATGAATTCTAGATGTTATAATATGAAAAAAATGTAAATATTTTTTTCTCTAAAATGTATAGTTTTCGAGAAAAAAAATATTTTACTAAAAAAAGAAAATTGTACGTAAATCAAGGTAACCATGATTTTTGCTATATTACTAGCCATCAGTAGATCACCAAACAAAAAAGAGGGCCATGCTTTTTTTCAAAGAATAAAAAAAGAGTGTTTATTTTTTGCAAATATTTACTAGGTGGGAAGTATAGGACTGGTCATCAGTCGATTTTTTTTAAATGCAAGCGCACTAAAATAAAGAAATACATCTTTGTAAACGCATTAACTGTCTAAAGATTTATTTAAAGGGAAAAATACATCATACTGCTGGGAATTGACCCCGAATCCTACAGATAACACACCAAACACGACACTGAAAAGTCAAAGTCGAATATTTTTCCTTTGAATAAGCCCTTGCTATAAAGTTAATGCGCTTACAAATATTTTATACATTAAATAGTTTCGTTTGACATTTTTAACGATTTTCAAAATGAAATAAAAGTGTTACATAATATAGTTAACACGCTTTACTCTTCTTAAATTTGCTTCTATCTAAGCAGACGCTTTTATAAAAGCTTACTGCAAAGAAGATTCCCGTTTACTCCACCATTTGACACGTTCCCTCCACCAGAACAGTACACTATTATTATGGTGACTAGATTTTTGTTTTTTTAGGAATAATAATTTCATGATGAGAACATTTCTGTATTATTACGATTGTATTTTTCTAATTTTACTAAAAATAATGCAAGGATATATTTTGAATAAATATCGATGCTGTCGATAAAAATGTTTTTGGTTTTGTCATTAGTCCTAGATCTAGTACCTATTATTTAATGATCTCAACTATAGCAAAAATTAAAAACTAAATATCTCTAAAAAACGTAACAGTTGAGCAAAGAAGCTGATTTTCATCGGCGATAGACATTCCTACCAATTTAAATGCCCCATCGTAGATTCTCGGTTACATTCGATCGAATACGTAATTTAACAAGACCTATTTCTGGCTTTACTACTTATGTAATCTCTAAATGGTTTTAATATTTGTATTTCCTGAAATATAAATTATACTTTATTCTAAAGGTGTGACAAAATGACCACTCAGAGCGAAACATCTTGTAAAGCTTACCTTTTAAATATATGTAAAATAACAAATCCATTCGGCATTTGTAAGAATATAAATGAGTGTGAATGTGATTTGTAACCGTGATGTCATGAAGACACAGCGGCCGTCATAAAACCAACCACTTTATGCATAAGTTTTATTCACTTGTTTAATGCATTTGATTTTAACGGTGACATTAAATATCTCAATTTGATTTACAGTGAATTAAAGTTATATCAAATAGTAGACTTCAGTCTATAAAAACATTATTTTGGAAAATACAAAATATTTCAGAAACTATTTTTTTTTTCAATATAAGAACTTAAAAACTGTTAGCGTGCTTTTGGGTAAATTTCAGAGTAAGCCTACTATTTTCTTTAACTTGAATTCAATGTAAATCAAATGAATATATCTAACATTTCACATTCAATTAGACGGAAATAAAAGGCTAATAATAAAACGGTATTTACGTCATCTGCCTGCACCCGCGATACAGACATACCCATTTTTTAGGAATAACTTCATTTAGATGAAAAGTCTCGAAATTCGTACAAAATATCAAACTAGACAAACGCCGTTATTACGAAGCGCAACACGACAGTGTCTTTGTTTTGTTTTTTCCTTATGGAAATGACTGCAATATGTAAATTATGTGAAATGGTCCGCTCATCTACTGTATCTCTAAATATGGCATTTATTAACATTTAAATTGTTTTTTCCGCTTTCATAAAATGAACAAATGAGTTCGTGCCATGCATATTGCAACTGTTTCATGTATATTAAAATATATACGAGTATATGCACACAGTCCGAGAACTACGGGATAGATGTCATAGATTATAGACGCTCGATAATTGAGGTCATAAGCGTCTATAGTTGAGAACTGTTTGCTTAAATTATTTGTGAAGCTTTGCTTTTGCGAATTAATCCAGTAGTAACGCCGCACCTTTTCCACTGTAAATAAGTTTGATTCATGGATGAAAAGAGCCAATTTTAATTTTAACGCAAGTAATATTCATATCGTTGATGCAAATCAACTAATACTGTGATAGTCACAAACCTATAAAACTTGGAAAAATTATGAAATAACAAGTTAGAAGAAATTGTGGAAAAGTCTGATATTTGCCTTTGAAACTCTCCTTAAATTTTCCGCACCGAGCTAAGCTTAGATCCAATCTTTTATAAGACGTAGGTTTACCATGTTATTTTTTTTTTCAAATAAAATAAATGGATAATATTATTTATTGAATAGAGAAACACAAAATTTACATTTCATTTGATTTCGACTTGATTATCGTGAACTTTTTAAGGAATGGCTTGTTGTTTTTAATGTTTTCCAAAAAAAATCAGAATAGCCTAGATCTATATTAATTTTACATAGTATTACATCTAACTGTTGATTTAGCCATTCAACCTCTTTCTCCCCAAACATTGTTAGTGATGGAGAACACCCTTTCGACAGAAGCAGAAGTGCCTGGTAGACATAAAATATACTCCGTAACTCGACATTTGGTATTAAATATTATGATCCTTAAAATGCATGAAGAGTTCAATCCATTTTTCTTCTCATGCTCAAGTCATGTCTCATGGCGCCATCTGCCGATTTCATAAAAAAAACGAAACGATAGATGCGTATAGTACTTACAAACCGAAACAAAATAACAAACCTTGAAACTGGAACCGGTCAAACCGGAACGTATGCTAACGTATATGTAAAGACCCTAAAACTCGTTCATAAATTTAGACTTGGATGGAAATAATGCAATAACTGAACAGAACAGGTTCAAGTAATGTAGGTAATACACATATAAAAGCAACCCACTATCGTTATGTTAAAGCGATTTCACTGCAAATTGTTATGGCGAATTGTTTTTGGAACTGACCTCTGTAACATTGTTTGTTAAATTGAACTGCGACTGGGAAATAAATAAATATGGCGCCATAATTATGTTATAAATATAATGATATCATATAATGTTAATGTGTAGCACGAATGGCACTATTTTGGCTGGTTTCTTATCGCCAGCACGCGACTGTAAATGGAGCTGCACTATAAATAGGAATATTGTTATGATTAGACATAATACTTGACGGTTTTTAAACTTTAAACAGAAAGGAACGTTGGAGTTTCAACTGAGTTCACGTACCTAGTATCAACTTTAAATGCTTATTAGGCGCAACCTCAGCATAGCTGTAGCGCCTATTATGCACTCGCTTTCTTTACTCCGTCTGGATAGTTTGCGTCTATGGTTAAAAAAAAATTTAGCATGTGACATATCCTTGGGAAATGCTTTGAAGATACCTACTATTTTTTATTTTATTACCTCTTTTTTGTACAAACAAAAATCTTATCTCATGATGGTCTCATTAAACTAAATCATTCATTTTCAATGAGCTATTTTCCTGAGAGTAGTTCCTTCAATTATCCACGAGAGGAAGCACTTATGGTAGGTACAAATATTATTTATTCCTCATTAGTGTCGTGTCATTTTAGTGATACAACTTAATTATTTAATTAATTTAATAATAACAATAATTTAATAATTAAGTTATACCACTAAAATGATACAATAGTACGGGGAATAAATAATGTTTGTACCTACCACAAGTGCTGCCTCTCGTGGATGATTGAAAGAACTACTCTCAGGAAAATGGCTCATTACATGTTTCCTAAATAATTTAAACCAAATTATGTAATACTGAATAACTTTATATTAGAAATCGTGTCCATCGTGATTATAATAAAATTAAGAAAAATCGCAGGATAGTGGACAAAATATTGGATTTATTTAATTAAATGTACGACGTTTCGTCTATATATTTAGACTTTTTCAAGTACATAAAAATAACAATATTTATGAAAATTAATATTAATTACTAACCATAGCAATTAACATAAGATAGGGTACATAAGACAAAAAAACATGGTAACAAATTATGTTGACTATAAATTTTAACAATCAATAATAATAATAATACAAATGTTAATATAATTTCATAACATAATTATACTGACTACTTAAATTTTGAGTGTCTGTTCTATAATTGATTGAATTGTTTTTTCTAATAAAACACATTTCACTGATATTGCGTTTCTTCCAATTTATCTTATGTTAATTGCTATGGTTAGTAATTAATATTAATTTTCATAAATATTGTTATTTTTATGTACTTGCAAAGGCTAAATATATAGACGAAACGTCGTACATTTAATTAAATAAATCCAATATTTTGTCCACTATCCTGCGATTTTTCTTAATTTTATTAATACTGAATAACATTCACGCATCCTATTATAAGTACAGTTTAAATTCCTTTCTATGTTATATAAGGCCACATATCTGCAATTTTTTAACACACGTTTTTTTTGAACAAGTAGTTATGTTAGAGCAGCGGTTCTTAAATTGTGGTCTTTAAATTATTTCCACAAATGTTATATAGGTATAAAAAATTGGTTCTTTAATTATTAAATCCGATTTTGAGTGAACTCTTAAAAATTTATTGAGGGTCCGCAACTTCCTGGTGTATTTGAATAGGGGAGACCAAAATTTAAGAACCGCTGTGTTAGAGCACAACCTTCCTGCATTATGCTCGCATCTACTTACCGTTGTCTACATCCACCATTGTCCTGCTTGTTGCAGGAGAGCGTCGGTAGTGGTAGTGTCGGGCGACGTCAGTGGTGATGCCGACGACGACCAGTGGTCGGATGAACGGCTGAACGGCAACGTGTCCGCAACTGCTGCGCCGCCGCCTCCTGCAGCAGCGGACAGTGGCGATGCGGCGGATGACGACAAGAGAAACGCGAGCATGATGCAGGTCGATCTGATCGGCGCGCGTCCCCCGAGGCACCGCCCCGACCTCATCTCCGACACTGTCAAGTACGTAAGCCGGTAGATTACATTCGAAGCACGAACCCTACATACTCTCAACTCTACTCTATTTTACTCTTATACTCGTACCTACTATACTGTACTGCAGGTACCTAGTTACTTGTTTGTTTACACACTCGCGCGTTCAATGTTTACCGTCGCGATTGTTGTTCTGTATTTTACCGCTCGATAAATGAAATACATGCCTGCCAACGGCCTTCCTTGCTGCAGAAACTGTTGTAATAAAACACTTATTGCTCCGATTGGCGATTGCTCACAACACTGTCAAGCCACTTACGCAATCATGCCATTTCGTACTTACGTGTCTACTACATGGTTAAATAATAAGTAAGAGCGCTGTGGTTAAAACAATATAAATAAATTATAATTTAAAAAAACTAAAAAACACGCTTTAATGAACTAAAAAGTAAAAAATAATTAATTTTATTGTAAAAAATTTTGGAGCATACAAGTAATTCAAGAATTACAAGGCGCGATATTCATGTAGGTATTGTGTGAAAACGGTTTTACCGAACATAGGGAAAATAACACTAAGAAGATCAATTTTGTAGTAGGCTATGGCCATAAGACCTAATGTAAATATGTATTGGATTACATAGAAAAAATAGTGCAGTGAATTTTTTAAACAATTTTCCATAGCAACGGTTGACTATTAAGCGAAACTCGGAACCTGCTAAATAAAAAAAGTCATGAGGTGTCGTAAGATACCCGACAGAAGCTATGTTTCTTACGCATTGTATATAAAACCGAATTTATCAAAGATATAAACAATACAATTAAAAAGTTATTATTTGACTGCCATTTTGAAATCTGACGCCATTTTATTTTTTTGCGTCTTATTAAACTCTCATATATCAATTTTCAAAAGGATCGGATAATTTTTACAAAGAAGTATATACCTATGGCCGCCATTTTAAAATATGACGTCATTTTATTTTTTTGCTTTCTATAAAACTCGTCAATATCTATTTTCAAAAAGATCGGATAATTTTTACACAAAAAGTACATATTGCCGCCATTTTGAAATCTGACGTCATTTTATTTTTTTGTGTCCTATAAAACTCGTAAATATCAATTTTCAAAAAGATCGGATAATTTTTACAAAAAAGTATATATAATGGCCGCCATTTTGAAATCTGACGTCATTTTATTTTTTTGTGTCCTTTGAAACTCTCAAATATCAATTTTCAAAAGGATCTGATAATTCTTACAAAAAAGTACATATGGCCGCCATTTTGAAATCTGGCACCATTTAATTTTTTTGTGTCCTATGAAACTCTCAAATATCAATTTTGAAAAGGATCGGATAATTTTTACAAAAAAGTACATATGGCCGCCATTTTGAAAAATCTGACATCATTTTATTTTTTTGTGTCCTATGAAACTCTCAAATATCAATTTTCAAAAGGATCGGATGATTTTTACAACAGAGTACATGTGGCCGCCATTTTGAAAAATCTGACGTCATTTTATTTTTTGGTGTCCTATGAAACTCTCAAATATCAATTTTCGAAAGGATCGGATAATTTTTACAAAACAGTTCATATGGCCGCCATTTTGAAATCTGACGCCATTTTATTTTTTTGTGTCCTATAAAACTCTCAAATATTAATTTTCAAAAGGATCGGATAATTTTTACAAAAGTGACGTTACATTACTTCGTGACGTGACGTTTCACTTTTTATTATTTAGGTCCCCATCTGAAACGTGCGTTAAGAAGCATAGCTTCAAATAAAAATAGGTAAAAAAACTTTTAAGTTAAACGGTTTTATAATAATAATGTTTTAAAAAGAAAAAAATAATATTTAATTTAGGTTCATAAGTATAAAAGCGTGGGTCGTAAACTCTGTGATAATTTATTACAGTCACGACCCACGCTTTTATACTTATGAACCTAAATTAAATTTTATTTTTTTCTTTTTAGTACATTTATAAAACCGTTTAACTTAAAAGTTTTTTAACTATTTTTATTTTTAATTTTTTAGTGTGCTTTATTTTCTTAGTCTGATTTTATAACATTTATCCGATCCACTGAAACGTTACCGGAGAAAGACCTTTTGCCTGTGAAAATTCATAATATTGTGTGCAAAATTTCAACTCAATCGGATCACGGGAAGTGGGTGAAAATTCAAAAGTACGATTAACACCCGGACGAAAGCCGGGCCGGTCAGCTAGTTACCATAAATTGTATTGTCACCGGAGCTACACATGTGTGCAAAATTTCAACTCAATCGGATCATAGGAAGTGGGTGAAAATTCAAAAGTACGATTTGCACACGGACGAAAGCCGGGCCGGTCAGCTAGTTATCATAATATTGTATTGTCACCGGAGCTACATATGTGTGCAAAATTTCAACTCAATCGGATCACGGGAAGTGGGTGAAAATTCAAAAGTACGATTTACACTCGGACAAAAGTCGGGCCGGTCAGCTACTTACCATAATATTGTATTGTCACCGGAGCTACACATGTGTACAAAATTTCAACTCAATCGGATCACGGGAAGTGGGTGAAAATTCAAAAGTACGATTTACACCCGGACGAAAGCCGGGGTATGAACGTCGAGAAATTTTGGTCCGATCCATAGGTCTCGCCATCCGATGGACGTCAATAATTAGTTACACGTCATTTTAACTCAGTAGGCCAGGGTTTTTAAACTTAAATTCAAACATCAGCAGTCAAAAAATTGAATAACTATATTAAAATAATGCAATATAAGACAGAGCATACGCTATCTTCCAATATCCATATTACACTGTGCAACAGACAAGGACAACCGAAACAAGTTCGCGATTTATTAGATAAAGTCGCATTTATTTCGTTTAATAATCATATAAATCTGTATAAAAAAACTGTTTTGACACAATATTATACATGAAATCTATCTAAAATTTTCTGCTCTTTCGTTTAAGACAGGTTTCGAATCGATCTGACTTAAATTGAGCAAACTATAAGCAAAAAACACCGTTTTTTCTAATTTGCTCCCCTCTGGGGCCAAAATTCAAAAATCGGGCGACGTTAGGATCAAATAGACCCCGAGAGGAATCGAACAAAAAAAAGTTTTTGAAAATCGGTTCATCCGTTTGGGCTGTACGCGTGACACAAAATAGCGTGACAGATTCACAGATTCACAGATTCACAGATTCACAGATTCACAGACAAAGCGAGTGTATATAGGCGCTTCTAGCTTCGCTAAGATCGCGCCTAAAAAGCGTGGGGTGCTTTGTATCATATTTTCATACTACCCCACGCTTTTTTACAATAAAATTAATTATTTTTTACTTTTTAGTTCATTAAAGCGTGTTTTTTAGTTTTTTTAAATTATAATTTATTTTTGCTTTTTAGTCCTGGAGATCCTGGTCAGGATAATGGGACAAACTTATGGAATTATTGTATTGTCATCGGTCCTTAATAAATGTGCAAAGTTTCAGTTCAATCTGAAGTTTTTTGCTTTTTTTTTAGTCCTGGAGATCCTGGTCAGGATAATGGGACAAACTTATTGAATTATTGTATTGTCGTCAATCCTTGAAAAGTCGACAACGTTTAAACTAAATCTGACCGTTCAAAGTTGGTCAAAATCAAGTTCAAAGAAGTCGGTTACAAACTGACAAACAAGCAAGCAAGCAAACATACAAGTGAAGCTAATAAAAGCGTGTTAAAAACAATTTAGTCACTTTTTACCACAACAATTTTATTAATGGATGTACATTTCGAGAGCTATATGCTCTCATTTTCAGCACAAATTAAACTAGTTAATTTGTGCTGAAGATGAAGGCATAGAGCTACTACAGAGTTGCCACGTTCCCAAAATCAGTACTGATATATACAATTGTAACGGGATCTCGCCATGTAATTCCGTTTCGTCCGGGTTTTTTGAGACGGGAAAATGTTTCTCCACATGTATGTACATTTTTTTTGCTAAGTTATAGCTTGATGTTAAAGAAACACGAGCTTAATTTTTTCCTCCCTTGAAAGAAGGTGTGCATAAGTCTGCAGCCTAAGGGTCGGAAAGGGACTAAAAACCTGTAAATACATAATTAAAAAATGGTTAGTTTTAAGACCAAAAATAGAATAAAATTGATACAATCTGAAAAAGTCATAAAATTGTGAATAAAATGACATACCTATTTAAAAAAAATGTTAGCAGAACGCGCGAAAAAGTCACCTTGAGAAAGACATAAAATATAAAGGACTTAAATATAGAATTTTATTCAACCTCTGCATTTAATATATTGTTCTTTACTGAATTTTAAAATGAAATTCTAGTTTTAACTTGCTTTCTATCCGGTATTTACTGAAAACTTTTTAAGTTATAAGCCTTCAAAGCTGAAAGTATCATAGACTTTTAGTGAAAATTGCTCTCGATACTCGCTGTAAAAATACCTTCTATACCGATTAAAAAAACTAGGGAAAAATGCTGTTGTCAAAATTAGTCAGGTCAACTAATTCAATATTAAAATATAAATTTAGATAATCATTTCCATCTCTTAGAGGCCATTTATAAATTACGTCACACGTAACTGCTGTTTTATTTTAATTATTTCTAATTATAAAATTAAAAAATATGTGACGTCACACCAAGTGGGAGGGGGCTTTAAAAATGTGACCATCTGTGTCAAGGACGGAGGGGGGGGGTAATAATCGTAAAATTTGGAATATTTATAGATAAATTGACAGGAAAAATAAAAAAATCTGCTAATTCTTAACTTAAGGGATGTGAAGATGTGAAGTAGAGGTTAAAAATACCTGTATAATGATCGCATGTTTTGCTAGTATGGATGATTTAAAATAATAACAAGCCGTGAGGTGGGTCGTTTATTAGGACTAAGTGCGACCCTTGAGGTCCACACGACGAACTTCCCAGTTTGATAAATATTTAATAATAATAATTAAATTATATATTACACAGAAAAGTAATCATTTTAATCATTCAAACATAATTATTATTTATTTTTAACAATAATTAAAAAAAAAAAAAACGGCTGAACCGATTTTTATAAAATTTATGTCGGATTAAAATGACGTTAACACGCCTCGATTGCAGATACCCTTACGAAATCGATATAATTTTTTATTCGCGAGATATTGTGTAAAATCTACTTTTTTGGAGTCTATTTGGTTAAGAAAAAAGAACGGCTGAACTGATTTTGAAAAAATTTCTTTCAGATCATATTTACGTTAATACGCGTCGATTGGTACCCTAACGTAGTCGATATCATTTTTCATTATCGAGATTTCGTCTTAGAAAGAAATGGACACATACGTACGTACGTACATACGTACACACACACACATACACACACAGACATCTTTCTAAAAATAGTGTAAAACTAGTGTAGTGACCTTGAAACAAAAATTTGTTATACATTTTGATTTCGATTTTCGGATCCATTATACAATAACTTCCAATGAGAAGTTAAAAATGCAATCTTATAAGAGTTCGTATAAAGATAAATTCTGATTTAATATGTGAATATTGATTAATTGTATTATTACTGGAAAAACGGATAGCTGGGAGTATACAACTTTTAAAAGCCAAGAAGTATTGATTTTTATATTGAAAAGAAATGTTAAAATCGAAAGCTTGGACTATTGTAAATGTTTTTGTCTTAACTTAATTTTTCTCATACTGCGTTCTGTTGTGCTTTCCCTTGTCACATTTTTGATACACTGTCTATGAATTTTTTATAAGTACTCGCCCGATGTTGCAGGTACAAACTAAACGTTTAGCTGAATCATTTATCAAATTTATTCTCGTGTCGTTTCATTACTTATGTCATGCACTTACACACAGAAACGACACGACGCGTGACTATAAAAACGTAATAAATAATTGAAAACAATTAATGATCTAAATTATTTAAGTTTATCGCATCGCAAACGCAATTTGTTTCAAGCTCCTGAAAATGAATTCTTGCCAGCAACTAAGAACTAAAGCTAAAGATTTCAATTTAAATGCTCATAACAACAAACGTGTTAAACAAGCATTAAAATCGTATAAAACAGGTAATACCAACATAGCAAACACGTATTTTTCGCGCGTCAATGTTTGCCCGTCACATCAGTGGCGCCGCCATTATCGATTGCCGTCTACACAGAACTACCTATATAACGTACAAGCAAGTAAGCGAGACAGAGAGTAGGGAATATACGGAAAGCTTGTTGCGGACGAGCTTTTAGAACCAATGTTGCCAACCCTACAGACTTTCCCACCATATTATTAAACTCTTATTGCAAATCTTTTTTGAAACGTGCCGTCGTTCGCTCAAAATATTTGTATTATAACGGTTCAGTTTAGTATCATAAATAATAGTTTAAGTATTTGCATATTCGATTTAGTTAATGCAGTATTAATTTTATATAATTATTAGTCTTTATTCGCGGTTACGCTGGCGTTATATGGTGCTATTCTGTATGGTAATATTAGACAGTAAAATGTGTCTCACTTTACCTTATGTAGTATCAAATTTATTAGAAAGTGACAAAATTTAGCAGAACTTTAATTTATAACATTGACTACAGAATAGCGTAATTAGTCTCAGTTTCCGGGTAAATGTATCCTACACCTATACTTTAAATTTGGAAACCTTTGATAGTGTATTGAGCGACAGCTCGCAGACGACTTTCAAAACTAAGCATTTTAAGTTATCACTACCATGTAACAATGAAATATTAAAGAACTGAATACATCATGTATAACCTTTGGCTCATGTTAATGTCGGTGTAGACAAAAAACCTTGTTCGTATCCGGATAAAAAGTACCTTATATTTTAAATTTGGGTACCAGTAGTGTAACAAGTTTCATCAAAATCGGTCATTCTCGAATGATGCTGACACAAACAGACAGGTCCCCACAAATCCGTGCAGTGTAACGGTGACTTTTCATTTAGTTACGTTGGCAACACTGCTTTTATATCGTTAGTAAAAAGCTCTCTTCCTGTCTGTCCGATTCGTGCGATGTTCATTCCGTAGCGGTGGTTGGAGAGCCGACCGGGTGTTTTTGGTCGGAGCTTAACTTTTTTGAAATTGTGTTCTGTCGCGTTGTTTTTGTTTTGTAACAATGTATAACAAGGACGTGGACTGCGTCGGGACGCTGATCGACGATTATGTGAAAGGGTTCGTAACGTATTTCGTATATATTGTGCCTAATGCATGTACTATCTGTTACATAAGGTTGTGGCCGGCATAATATACCGGCTTACGTTACATATACGTAATATGTACGTCTTTCTGTACTTATAGACACATAGTTATACAGTGTGTTCACGCGAAAACGTTACATAGACATAAATCTTACGATTCATTCGTTTTTTTTTTTTTTTAATTAAAAAGAGCCTTTTTATGACAAATATTTGTTAAAAAAATTGATTTATCTAAACGATTTAACTACAAATTAGATTATCTAATTTTCGTAAATTTTTTTTATAGCATTTTTGAATAGTTCAAAATATTTGTACCTATTGTATTCAATATAACAGTACAGAAACTATCTATACTAATATACCGGGTGTGGCTTAGAAAAAGTAACATAGGGAAAATAATATTGAGAACATTTACAATTTTGTAGTAAGCTATGGGCCATAAAACCTAATGTAAATATGTAGTGGATTACAAAAAATAGTACAGTAAATTTTTTAAACAATTTTCCATAGCAACGGTTGACTATTAAAACTATTAAAAGTAACTCGGAACCTCCTTAATAAAAAAATCAAAGCATCTACTACATATTTATATTAGGTCTTATGGCCTATATCTGACTACAAAATTCTAAATGTTCTCAATGTTATTTTCCCTATGTTACCTTTTCTAAGCCACACCTTGTATAAAATTGAAACGGGAACTCTGTATGAAAATTCGTATTTAGGTATTTTGTATGATACCTACCTAGACGAGTTCTAGTATAATATATTATTATATAATATGTAATATATTTCCACAATTTTGGTTTGTCTGTATATTCGTACCAGACTCGCTCGAAAACGACGGGATCGATTTCGATGAAACTTGGTACACTATCAGTTGATACCCAAACTTAAAGTATAATCTTTTTTACACGGGTTTTCTCAGGTTAAGGTTAAAGGTTCTGTCAAAACCGGCAACTATGAAGGAGAAGTCGTGGGTGAAATTTAGTAAAATTTATAACCAAAATAACAACGTAAAAAAAAATTTTGCTATGTAAATTGTAAGTGGAACCCATTGTCGAGCGTCTATAATTTACAATATCTATCTATCTAGATTGAAATCAGAGGGCATATAGCCTAGTGGTTAGCATGCTTGGTGCCGCAACCTCTAGACTGGACTGCCGTGGGTTCGAATTCCACCTACGCTCATGGATGTTTTGTGATGTTATTTAATTTGAAGTTAGTTGTTATTTAGTGTAGTTGAAAGACGCTAATGACCTTAGATGTCGACGCGTCTATAATCTACAATAAATAAAATTAAATTAAATTAAATAGATTGAAATCCCAAATCTTCGCATCCCAATTCTTCAAAAATGCGATGTGAAAGTAATATAACCCTAAGATTGCTTCCAAGCAAAAACATTACAACCATCGGAACTAATAATATAGATAGATATATAGGTTGTGGGTTATAGACGCTTGACAGTTGAGGTCATTAGCGTTGGATAATTTACCCGGTACATACTTCTTAATCATTACGTTCCACCAGTCAGCTACTCCCACAAGCTTTAAAAAGCTGAAATCATAACTCTTAAGAAAAGTGACAACATGATTGCGGCATTGCGCTAGTTAGTGTAGCGTTAATAAAAATAGCGGCAGTCGTTTTATCGAATGACTACTACCTGACAGTTGATAGAGAAATATTAGGTACGTACATTTCGTTTACCAATGTAAACGAAATGTACGTAATGTACGTAATATTATTAATTAATTTTACGCTTTAAAATTCCAAACACGAAGCACCGCGCTAGCCTCTTCGAAATACTCCATTTTAGCAAATCGTTGAACCTACCACAATATACATATTTCCATACTACAAGTATTTTTATCTCATTCAACAAAAAAAATCTTATCTTAAATAACAAATTCGTTAAAAAATATATAATATATTGTTTTATAAAAATAAATGTTTTATAATTGACAGTTACTATTTTTTTTACAGTATATGCGAGAAATCAGTTAAGCTGCGAGATGATCCAGATGGCGGTGATAATGAAGTACCCCATATACAGGGACAAATCAACAACGACTTGTATGCCGTGCCAGTTAAGCGACGAAATCACCAGACCAGTCCACCAGGAACAATCCCTACAGATCCTGAATCCCCCGGTCAGGAAAGATCGGATGAAAACTTGCCACCTGGCTGGGAAAAGCATGAAGGTGAGTGTCTATTTCACGGTTAAATGACATTTTTCCTGCCTAAAATTCATTAAGGATACATCCCTTAATAATTATATTGTGTACTAATTTCATAAATATTTGTACCGTTGCTAAATTAATACTGTACCTCCGGTACCTTAAATAACTTTTTTCACCATATTTTGAAAATTTATTAAAATTATCCTTCTACTCTAATTAACTTTGCCATTATTAAAAATTTATGTGAGCTAATAATAGTCGAGACTATAATATCTTCACCATAGTGTCAGGGCCGTAACTAGAGCTGAATTCAATATAGGGCACTGAAAGTTTAAGTAGGGCTGAATCAAAAGACTACAATTTTTTAATTGGATTGCCCACCTCATCTGGTGATATCAAATTACAAAAGCAAGAAAACGGTAAATGACAATTTATTCAAAAAAAAAAAAAAATACAGAACTTGCCATGTCATCAAATTTCCGAAGAACTTCATTTAGTCCAACGAATTTAATCTTGTTTTTCCAAATGCCAGATAGATCAAATCTGTCATTCTGTCGTGACAGTCTTTGCGGCTTGTTAATAATTCCTTAAAGTAGGGCACTGGATGTTTTAAGGTAGGGCATTGCCCCTTAATGCCCCCCCCTGGCTACGGCCCTGCATAGTGTTTCTAATATTGTAAAATTTCGCGTAGAATTATTATTTAATGAGCATGTTGTACAAATCAAACATCACTTCCATTAGTTACGTCATACGCCATACCCGTGCTTCCACCGTATGTGGTGGAAGTACGGATTGTTCGTTGAGTTGAATGCCAGTTAATAAATTGTTCTGTATTGCGATAATGAGTAACCACATTCGATTTACAATTTACGATATTTGTATCCAAAAATAAATTCCGGGAAATATCAGTCTATATTCTTGTAGAAAAGAGGGAACATTTTTCAAACTAATTTGTTCATTGTGATTGAACTGCAAGCTTGTATTCCTACGCCAACATGAAAAAAAATTCCAAATCTACTGATAACAAACTCAAAAGATTTTAATTTAATGTAATTAAAAACCAGTGTTGTGACTAGATAATTTTTAAATTATCTAGATACAGATAAAGACAATTATTAGGAATCAAATTATCTAGATACAGATAATAGATAAAGTTAATAAAATTTATCTAAAAAGCAGATTAAAGATAAAAATTAATTATCTAGACGAACTATCTAGATGTCTCGTTCATCCACCGTATTGTTAATATGGTGGAAGTACGGGTAGCCTATTTAGTAGAATGGTATCTCGGAAAAATGTGGATTTTCATTAATGGATAATCACATTAGATTTATAATTATTGATACGTGTATTAAAAAACTAAAACGGTATTTGTATATGTCTACATTTTTTTGTGAAAAAAATTAAATCAAGTTAAAAAATAGTTTGCTTATTGTAGACGTCGTTATTTTTAATTTTACATCAAACCACAAGAATTTTAGAACTTCTAAGAAACATACTGTGAAGACATAGTTTATTAATTTTTATCCATAGATAATTTTCAATAATTTTTATCAATTGAATAAAATTGATATCATTTTCAGATTAGTATTTTTTTGTGTTTAATGAAACAAACGATTTTGAATTGTGTAGAATACTTCTTTTTTACGTGTTTATATGTATAATGACATAATTATTAAGACTAAATTCACAAAATAAGTAATTTATTTAATGAAAAAAAATATACTATTCATATTTATTTTATTATAGATAATGATGGTCCATATTATTGGCATATAAAGAGTGGCACGATCCAAAGAGAACCTCCAGAAATGCCTCCAAGTGTGAAGGATAATAAGAAATCATCAAATAAGGACACGGAAAATGTGCGTAAAATATATAATTTAGCTTTGTTTATTACACATTAAACGAGCCATTGCCCAGGATGGATTTTTTAAAAATAAACCAATATTCTGCCAAATAAACATTATATTTGTTGAAAATGTCATAAAATGTTTGTTAGTGAATAGTATGTCTTATTGATGTTTATAAAATGTCGGATGCATAATTTTATAATACTTTTTTTGCTATAACACTGTAATATAATGTTTGTTATAGACACTGAAATATGAAACAGGAATGATCACATCGGTTACCAGGAGTAGTACTAGTTCTGCGTTGGACATGGACTTAGAAGACAGAAAAAGAAAAGATGACTTAGCATTCAAGTAAGCGAAAAAAAATTATTGTACACTGAATATTCTTTACGCAATTAGATAAGATGCGATAAAAATGTATTAACAAAAATACAGTTATTGTACATTGTACAATTAAATTAGCCGTCCAGTTGATCTGCAGTCTGAACATTTAAAAGAAAAGAAATAACACAAGATTAGAAAAATATTTTAAAAAAACTCAGTAGCGCACATGTTTTGTTATTTTACAGGCGACGCAGTTATCCAGCCAGAGCAGAACCCGATTCCAAAGAACGCCCAATAAGATTCGCTGTAAGGTCTCTTGGTTGGGTGGAGATAGCTGAAGAAGACTTAACACCTGAAAGGAGTAGCAAGGCCGTCAACAAATGCATTGTAGACTTATCACTCGGAAGAAATGATCTGTTGGATGTTGTAGGCCGATGGGGAGATGTAAGCCAATTTCAAATTATTTCAACTATTTTTACAGTAATATGTAGAACTGGGGAAAATCTATTATACTTAAGATTCATACAAGGAACTCAAATATAAAAATTACTAACAGATACGAAATCGAATCTGTCATGTTTCGCTTTGAGCTCTACCGTTGCGAGCATCTCATAATCGACCATTTTGACGAAAAAATTAAAGAAGAAAAATGTAGAGCATTGTTTTCTCTACACCAACGTTTTCTAAACTTATTTGTCTACGTACCCCCGTTAATAAAAAACAGAGTCATATATTTAGTTCATTACTGTGAAATGTAAATGTCAATCTATAACATTTAGATGTAGATTTTGCGTAAGTTTCACTTCTGTAGTGTGTAATGTAAACAACTTGTCAGACAACGCTCACTTTGCCCACTTACAAACTTGGTTTCCAGATCGGCGTCGCTGACTATAGAATCACTGTTTTTCGAACGGTGTTCATGCAGTTCGGCCATCGCCGGTTGAACGGTACCTGTAGTTTTGCCTACTTACACCAGAGATGGAGTCCACGGACCCCCTCAAATATACTTACGAACCCCAATTTAGGAAACGCTGCTCCACACGATACATTTATTTTGAACTTTTCGTGAACGTTTTTTGTAACTATTTTATTTATTCCGCAAGCATGTATTTCAAAATCCAGTCGTAAACACCATGAAAATCCAGACAGAAATTTGTGGCGTGATTTTCTAAATTGAAAATTCCAACTAGATTTTTTTTCAATACTGATAACCGATTTCTAAATACTGAAATATGATTGTTTTCATAGGGAAAAGATTTGTTCATGGATCTGGATGAAGGTGCTCTTAAACTCATAGATCCTGAAAATCTCACAGTACTCAATACACAACCTATCCATACGATCAGAGTGTGGGGAGTCGGAAGAGACAACGGGAGGTATGTACTTACATGTTCAATTTGATTAACTTTTATTAGTCGTTAAATACTTAAATTAGTAGTGACAGTGTGGTGATAACTAGATGTCGTAGTTATCTGTCTGTAAAGAAGTTATGAAAATTATTATCTAATTTAAATAGCTTTTTGGTCAATTTTTCCGTCAGTTTTCAGCATTGTTTAATGATTAGTACATATTATATAGTTACTCAATTATTTACTATGACGTTATATTCTGTATAAATTTTGTTGAGATTCGTAAGTCTACTGATAAATTATTACTAGGTACAGAAATATTCTTAATTATTATTTTTATTTGATGTCTTATTGTATAGTATACAATAATAATGAATTTCGGAAAGATCACGGATTTGTAAGCTAAAAGCTTCTTTGTAACAGTGCGCTTTTACTTGTTAGTGTATTTGCCATAATATGGCACATACACTATTGGCGTCGCTCGGATGGCGGCACCTAGGGGTCGGACCAAAATTTCTCGACGTTTCATAGCCTCCTGAACACATTGGCACCATTTTTGAAAATGTTTATATAATTGTAATTGTATTTTAAAGACCACCAACAGCTAAGGTTATTTGGGCCTAGCACCAATTCATATTTTCAATTCATTATTTTTTTTTTTTTTTAATAATAAATTGAAAATCCAATTGACACTTTTACCAGCTCTCGGGCTAGAACTCGGGAACTGGGGACTTGTAATAGAGGAACCATAGCAACGCCATGTAAACAACAGCGCCGCTACACTCTCGGCTATTCTCAAGCCCAAAAAAAATGTTTATATATATGTGTATATATATATATATATATATATATATATATATATGTAGTGTGTGTGTGTGTGTGTGTGTGTGTGTGTGTGTGTGTGTGTGTGTGTGTGTGTGTGTGTGTGTGTATGTGTGTGTACACGATAACTCTCGACAGACTTAATCGATTGAAACGAAATTTGGTACACACATTCGAACCCATCACCGCAAGAAGCCTATTTAAAATGGGCCTGATCGGATCATTTTCAGGGTTGCATTTAGGGGTTCCAAAAAGTTTTTGGGCCCAAAAATACCGAAAAATTTGTCAGAATCGTTTCAAAATTGAAATTTAACTCTTTAGTAAAGATTAAAATGTGCTGCTAAAATTTTAATAAAATCGGCCCGACAGGACCGGACTTTCAAATTTTATGAAAACACTAGTTTGTTGATACGGATTTACTTATGGAAGGGTGTATTTAATTGGGTGTACTGATAAAATCCATGTCTATTATTGAAATTTAGAAAAATTTAATTATTTTAAGGGATGTATTAAGGGGTTAAATTTTTTATTTTGTCAAAAAACAAACTTAAGTTCACATAATAATGCCACGATGCCTGTATTAGCAAATACACTATATTGTCGGCAGGGTTTGGCACTGCGACCCGAGTTTTTATTTATTGTTATCAACGTTTCGATCCACATAATATGATCATCTTCAAGAACCAATTTTATGTAACCTTCGAATCTTTTCCAAATTCGAAAACAATTGGGCGTTATTTTTATGTCAATAGTATTGATAATTGATAATGAGGGCAGTTTCCGATAACTAGGTAATCTAAAATAAATATTCAATGTTTAATTTCTTAAACCATTATAAAACAATCCTATGTTTGACTTCTGTGAACTTTTAACGTGTGTAAATATATACTTCATATTTCTTTATAAGAGGTGCATTATTGAATTACTAATGGAAAATCCGACGGAAAATCAATTGATTGAATTTTTTTATAAATTGAATTGGGTACATTGAGTAAATGCACAAATTCTCGACCACTTTTATATATTTTATAGTTAATAATATGTATTATTACTTATATATTATATATATAGCAAAGAAATTTATAATGTTATTTTAAATATCTATTTTCGTATATTAATCGGTAAACTATGAAATTAGAGATTTAAATTGATAATGTAATAATTTTCTTTTTTGGGTGAATGATCGGGAACTGGTGCACTTACCCTATATTTAACATAATTTTTACAACTGCCATTACCAAACTAGCTTTCCATATAACGGATTTTCGAATTTTTAAATTCAAATTATGGGCTCTTCTTAAGCTTATACAATCTGGCATCTTTTAAATTAATTTAGTTATAGAACTTTAGCTAATTATTGTATTAATTGTTTGTGGTGCTGGGCTGACTTCAACAGAGAAAGGTAAATGAAACAATATTATTATCTTTTTATTTTTGGCTTTTTTCAACAGGCGCATCAATGCATGTTCGACTTATGTAGTTGAATGCTTAAGAAACATTGCGTGAAAATAAATTAAGTATAGCAAGTGATTTTTAAAAATATGTAGGTATAATAAACTCAAGACTAAAAATTAAAATGCAAACTTTTTACCTAAATATTAAAATGAATGGTGAACTTGCATGCGAATTTGGTGTTTTTCAATTTCGTCATAAGCTTACTAAATATCTGCTCATTTTAATATAGGGAGCAATTGTAAAAATAGTATTTTAATTTTTATAAGTATAGCCTGATTACTCTTAAAATGGCACTGTGACATCATCAGCCTCTTGGCGGCAAAGCACCGCCCTCACTTAACTACGGACTGTCTGCTTGACAACCGTTACCCTCTCTGCTGATCTGTAATTTTTTTTACCATAGACGCCACTGAGTTCAATTTGGCGGAGACCGGAACAATAGCCATTGTCAAGTGATGACGTCTCGGTGTCATTCTTAAAATATTGTGTCTCTGATTATTATAAATTTCAAGGTCATTAGAAACGCTAGTCTGTTACCCTCTTACAGATATGATTAACATATTACACTGCACTCATCTAACTTTTTTTCTCGATAGAGTTATAGCTTCAATAATATGTTGGAGTCGTTGACAAATCGAAGATTATTTTTTATTTATTTATATGTCTGTTCATAATAGCTATGAAAACATAGACTATGTTATTGGTCTACAATTAATGCAGATATCTATTTAGTTCTACTAATGATCACGAGATATGTTCCTTAAAACAGCGACTTAAGGGCATATTATATTGTTCAAAACCTTTTTATTTTTTCAATTAATTTTACGCAACGATGAAGGAGTTAAAAAAAATATTTTGCAACATTTTAATTTTCCCCTTAAACGTTAATATAAACGGAAAAAATGCAATTTGTCTATTACGAGATTTGTCTAAATATAGTTAGCACTGCAAAGACAAGCAGTCAGGTTTTGGGTAATATGCATTTCTTGTTGCATGATTATCAGTGTGTTAATTTATTTTTCTAAATAGATTGTGTATTATTGTTTTTCAGAGATTTTGCGTATGTAGCTCGAGATCGAACAACACGCAAACATATGTGCCATGTATTCCGATGTGACATGCCAGCTCGTACGATTGCTAACACGCTGAGAGACATTTGCAAGAGGATTATGATTGAACGCAGTCTTCAGCAAAACCTTGCTAAACCCATAGATATTGGTAGTCGATCGGGTCTGGCAACTAGACCGACAAATTTACCAACAGAGCACAGACGATCACATCGAAATGGACAAGCCCTTGTCAGTAAGTAACAAAAAATTCATTGTTATTTTGAATTTATACTTAAAATAACTTAAAGATATGATAAATGACATCAGGGTGACCACAAATCTCGAAAATTCATGAATCTTTTATTCAATCATAGAAAAGCTAGAAAATATTAATCATTAGTCAAAGAAAAACAAAAAATTTTATTTTTCTTGAATATCAATAAAAAAATATTTACAGTGCTTTTAAAAATATAGTAAAATTTCTTTCTCATGATTAAAAGTTAAAACATATCAGTTGAGGAGAAAGATGTTTAGTTTAAGTTTAGCTATAGTTGTTCCTTCAAGTTTTAAACTTTAAACTTGCAGTTACTTAATAAAATTAAAGTAAAAACGGTGCAAGGGCTGTTGAAAACTGCAGAGCTCGTGGGGACAGGCCCGGATTTACCATGCAGGCAGAGTAGGCAGTTGCCTAGGGCGGCAAGAATTGAAGGGCGGCAAATTTTGACAGAAACTTTGAAAACTTGTTATATTCGTGGGAATTGAATTTCCCGCCTATTTCGTTGGCACGCGTACCAACATTATAAGTGGACAATGCCCGAATCGAGAAAAGCATCGATTTATGCAAGTCTCGATATTGGCCTAATATCGAATATTCAATAAGTTTCTGTATCGAAAAAAATCTTATTTTCTCCCCTACAGTATATTGTGATACACATAACCTCTTCTTTCATTATTACTAAACATTGGTGAACGATTATTAACGTTATTGTTAACAATAAATTAACAATATCGTTAATAATCGTTCATAACAGTACGTATGACAAGTTGCAACGGCATCAACTTCAGGTTTGTTATCTTCACAAATGTTTTTCTTACATACAGAAGTTTCGAGGGGGGGGGGGGGCGGCAATTTTCGCAACTGCCTAGGGGCGACAAATTTCTAAATCCGGGCCTGCGTGGGGATGCCGTTATTTACCTATTTGGCATTTCCACGACTCGTCAATTATTATAAACCTCCAATTCCAAAGTTCAAATACGAGAACTGGTGAAACAATAAAAAATTTTAAATATAAATAAATTAAAAAAAGGCAGCGCAATTAGGCTTTGAATATTATGGATGGATACTTAAATTAACTGATTTTTTTTTTGTAGCCCAGTCTTTTCCCACACCTATGGAAGAACCAAAGAAAGTTCTGAGAGCACAGTATTTAGGTAGTACACAAGTAGCGCAAGCAACAGGAATGGATGTTTTAAATGATGCCATAGACTTATTAGCACAACGTCCGCCTGAAACATGGCAACATGTAAATGTAGCCGTCGCTCCTTCAATGATTTCAATTTTACAGCCAGGGGTAAATAATTATAGCTAAAATTTTAATTCACCAACTGAACTCACATAAATAATTAATCCATTGCGTTTGCAGGACGACAATAAATTAATAGCAGAATGCCGAGTTCGTTATTTATCATTTCTTGGAATTGGTCATAATGTCAAACAATGCGCATTCATAATGCATACTGCACAGGATTTGTTCATCGCACACATATTCCACTGTGAGCCATCATCCGGTGCCCTATGTAAAACTATTGAAGCTGCCTGCAAGGTGAGTCAAAATGAAACTATTATAGGTATAGCTACCACACTACTGTGCCAGAGAATACCATATTATATGTGCACGAAGGGAAAATGTAGGAGTAGGGGTAGCTGATCGTGTTCAGGGTGACAGAAATGGAAACCAAACGACTACCGTTTCTTCGGTATATCATATTCCTGAAAGGAGATTATTATTAAAATGAAATATTTTTTTAAAATTATTTTATTAGTCAAGTTACATTATTAGTATATTATATTTCGTATATATATGCACATTATATTGACGATAAAATCTAATAATTTATTTTACCGTTATAGTTACGCTATCAGAAATGTCTAGACGCTCATCCGCAAGGTCAGGGGTTAGGAAGAGGTCAAAGTGGAGCACATACTCCAAATCGTGGCCTGGGCGCGACTCTCAAATCATTAGTTGGATCTCTGACAGGCAGACGAGCTCGCGGCTCAGAATCCTGAGACGAGGCACAATCTCTGCAGGAGTTGTGGCCGTTGCCTGCAGAGCGAGAGGTGATACCGCATCGTCACCTGCAGTCTCCGCTCACTTACAAGTACCTCTGCGGGGGAGGCAGTCCCCCGTCAGCTAGTCTACGTTCGCTTCTGTCACCTACGTTGGATACGCGCAGACACCGTCAACTGGCGCGCTGGGATTCCTCTGCCTAGTGACCTCGATGTCGGTCAATTGAGAATGAAATAACAGTTACAGTGCTGAAACTCGTCTACCTGTTAGCTCCGACTGCAGCTGACACCAGCATACGCGCTGTTGTTTTCTTGCCTTGTGTCCACGAAGTGCAGACAAAAGCGTACGATTCGAATGTTCACTATGGTATTGTAGATATTTATCACTATGTAGTTACCAGATTTTAAAATGAGCTATTTTAATAAAACCTATTATTAGAGTAAAATATTTACTGGTAGTTAAAGTTGTGTACCATTATTATCGAAATGAATAACGAATATTAATATGAAAAATTGTTGTCTAATGCCTGTTTGTGAAAAATTTTGTAGCAATATCGAAATTATCGGTTTTTATGGTTACAATATCGTTAATACCTACACAATGCCTACACATAATATAACTGATAATCTCAATAGTTGCTGTGAAATATTTCAATTAAACAAAAAATAAAGTAATAAGACTTCAAAAGTTCAAATACGTAATTTCATAATTATGATAAAGTAACAAAAATGTTATTATGTCGACAAATCCAAAGAATAAATAAATTATAGTATATGAGTGTTCAATTTTTCCGATGATTTTTGTTTTAATCGTGCGAAAAACTTTCTTCGACAATGAACGTTAAAAAAATAGTGACTGTTGCTGGTTGCAGAAAAACTGATGAAATTAAAATATAAATCAAAAAGTGCGGGACCCAGTTTGAATTTCACTGTATTACTGTATCCAAACACTTTGCCTATATCTATATATGTATGTATATTACATATATATATGTATGAAAAATAAATGTTGCTTGCAAAATGTTTGAAATGAATTGTATATTGTTTATTTGCATTTTAGTATGTCTTAATCATATCAATGGATAAAAATCTGTACAAAACTTTAAATGATTTTGTCTTCAGCAGTATGTTTTTTTTTTATTATAACAAATTACCTTTTGTGATCTATTATCGAACTGATTTAGATCAAAATAAAATTTCTGTCATACGATCATTTAAATATGGTGAAAGGTCGAGAAATAAAAATCTTAAACACGATTTTTTGTTTTGTTAAAATGATACATTCTAAATTATCGATAAGGAATCGTAAAAGGTTAAAATAATGTAAAACAATGAATGAAAGAATTCAATAATATCGTTATTAGTTTTCTTTGTTTAGTTCGAATAATAATATTAATAATGTGTAATCAAATCATCAGCATTTGAAATTAAATAGTTAATGCTGTGAACGTTTAGCATTTAGAAAACACCAATCTGTTTCTGAAACATTTCTCTAAACAATAAATTATTAATTATTGTTTAAATGTCTCCATGTAAATATGTGAGTCGTTATCAAAATATTGTAAATACTTTACAGCCTGTAATGGACATGCTTGAATCTCCTTTAATAAGCAATTATTTCGTACATTTTTATGTTTTAGTTTTTTGTAGTCTTTAGAGCTAGACATGTCAATTTTAAAACATTAAATGAGGAAATAGATTTCAGAGTTCAAAATAAGCACATCAACCGTATCGATTGCTTCAAAATTTTAAATTAGTTTTGGAAAACTTGAAGATATAATTTGAATTGTAAGCCACTAAGTTGTCATAAAAAATACATATCATTTTTCAAAATTTTTCTCTGAAGTATAACTTTGTCATCTAAGGTTTGGTTCATACAAATTACAAATTTAAAATTGAGCAATCATATGCATGCGTTTATGTTGCTCTAATTTTAAATTTGTTAACTGAACCGATCCTCAACATTTTTAATGTATTGTGATATTAAATATAAATAATAAAGAATCTGCTAAATTATTAAATCAATGAAATTGCATTATCCTATAGCAATTAACAGGTAGATAATACAAACACATCTGTTTTCTGTTAATATTTTATTTTGAAATTTGTTGTTTTTTTTTACTCAGTACCGTGTAAATCGTAATTTTTTACGAATCTAATTTAGAAATGTCTACTAATTTTTAAGTCTAGCTCATATTAGACATACTCTCAGTTAATATACTTTTTACAATATGGCTGTATTTTATTGAGTATTTTTAAACTTTAATAGAAATACACAACATTAGTTAATGAATGTTTTGATTTTAGGGAAAAAATAAAACAAATGAGTTTTGTTGTTTGCACAAATCAGTAATATAAAAAGTTGTATATTCTCATTGTTTGATGCAAATGTTGTTATCCCCTAACGTAGTATCATTTAGTAAGCAGGAATTGATGTTAAAATAAAGTACTTAATTAAGTTCTAAACATTATAAATAAGCCAGTGAAACGCAAAGCGCTTTCTCGGCTGCCTCTATTCGTCAAAGATAATGTGAATACATATTTATTTGTACAGCTTAATTGTATTGACATAAATTATGTACAAATTTATTATTCATTTGTAATCTTTATAGACTAAATAGAAAAACTGCTAAATTTAACCGGAGCGACAATATAAAACAGAAAAGAATAGTTAATTATATTCTCAAATGTAAAATTAAAAAAAAAAATTGATATATCATTTTTAAAATCGCCATAATATCTACCTACATATTACATGAATCAAAATCATATTTAAAGCTAACTGTTAAAATACTCCATAATTTGATTTTTTTTTTAAATTACAAAATTCTTACAGTTTTTATGTATCGGGCTTTTATAATATATAACATTTTATGAAAATAATTCCTTTTCTGTAGCAAGATTATTGTAAAAATTGTGACTAAAAATGTATTATACAACATTTATAAAACATATTATAGTTTGATTCTACGATTTTCAAATAAGATATTGACTTTATCATTTTGTAATTCCAGTGGATGTCTTATTAGAAATAAAATTATAAATTATTATAAATGCTTAACATATTTGTTGTGTTTATTTTTTACAATAATATATTTAAGAACGCTTTACTGTCGTTTTCCAGTCATCTGTGTAAAAATATGATCAAGTAAATTGCGCAAAATAGTTTTGTGTAAGAGAATTTTATTTTAAATCATACAAAGACACGAAGCGTACTTTGAAAGAGGATTTTCTATTGCAGATCTTTCGAACGTAACTAATTTTATTTTTACAAATGGGATTCAATTATTATTAGTCAATTTTTATACAATATTAAAATCAGAAGTGAGGCATTATATGATATCATTCCTTCGTGTAGCGTCAAAAGAAAAATGTAGATGATCATGTATGTTTCTATTAGCACTTAGCAGGCTGTGAAACATAAAAGTGAGCATTCTTAGCATATGTGATTGTAAAACTCGCCTTTATGTGGGACATTGCAATTGTAAGTATAAAATGTTTGACAGTCTTAAGGCAAACTTTCAGTTATATTACCAGTAAAACAATCAAAAGTCAAGCTTGGTTCAGTAACGATTTTTATTAATAATATGGATCATTATGTCATAATCATTATGATTCCGAAATAATTTGCAATTTTTAATATAGTTAGTTTATTTTCTTTGAAGATCTAAACATAATTCAGACTTCAGAAGAATATTATATTTTTAATTTATATCAGTCCATAACAACCGACTGCACATTCCAAAAGAGCTGGTATTATTTACTATTTTAATAGTTATCCATAAAATTAGATGAGTTTGACTTGATGACTTTCTTGAATATTTTTTGGCTGTTTTGGAAAACGTATTGTCTTTTTCTGCATAAAAATGTCAGCAATGTCACAAATAAATGTTCTTAAATTGTACAGTGTCTAAGAAAAAGAAGAAAACATGAAAGATAATTCATATTTTTCAAAACAAACTTTTTAAGTCGATTGCAATTATTTTCAAAAATATATATATATAGTCATGTTAATATTTTTTTAAATATTCTGGGGAAGGGGAAGGACAAAAAATAATACGCATGCTCTGCCATCCTCGTTACACCACATCTTTGATATTAAATCACAGTACTTAAATGCATTCCAGTAATTCGTCATGATACATGATAACTGTCGGTCATTTCGCGGGGAGGAGAGCAACTGCCTCATCTTGTTCGCCCCTTGGCAGCACCCATGCATGATGCAGTACTACTGTACTAGGTCTATTGATTCTCAGTGTGAATATATTAAAATCTATTCCAATTCTGAGTGAAATTGTAATTTAAATCATGACAACATATAAGACGTGAGGTCAAAAATGTTAGAACCCAAAAATAAATATGTTCCATTTGGAAACGCATTGACTTATTCCTAAGAAAAAATTATGTCAATGCCAGGATTTGAAACCGAATCTATCTCTACATTCGCGGAAGTGACGTACATATTTTTTTATGAACAAAACTCTTAAATTAATGCGTTTACAAATGAAAAAATTGTTATTCTTATCAGAAATGTGTATATCATGCACATTTGCTTTTTTCAAAAAAGTACGGCTGGCTCTTTC
Organism: Mongoloraphidia duomilia; assembly: GCA_039654895.1. Lineage (NCBI taxonomy): Eukaryota > Metazoa > Arthropoda > Insecta > Raphidioptera > Raphidiidae > Mongoloraphidia > Mongoloraphidia duomilia. Next base: position 40,615,254 of record CM077524.1, on the reverse strand, counting down.
CAGTATATTGCCTCCAGTATTTTGGCCATTCCGGATGATAACTTAAAATCTAAATTATTATTTATTGTATTGCAGACGTTTTAAAAAAATAATTGTCGTGTTGTCAATGATTGTTAAGTTCGTTGTATTTATTTATATTGCAGCCAGTTTGAAAACAACAATAAGTAATTGAATAAAAACTAGTAGGTATGTATAGTGAGGAATCAATAATTTTCTTACAGATCAAAGGTGATAATAATTACAAATGGAAACTGATTAAAAGTATAAAAAATGTTTACATAAATAATGTGCTATTTATTCTGAATGTTCAAAATAGTAATTGAAAAAAGGTAGTTCATCTCTGATACTATATTAATTTTACAAATTTTTAAGTAAGATCAGTTAAAAATCCGTGAAGTTAAATAATAAATTGTATAATTTAAGTTTGTACGAAAATTGAAAGAAATTGGAAGTTTAAAGATCGCTATATGTGTTGTTGATAAAATATAGGTATAGTAAGATAAATACTTAAATTTTTCGGTCTGTATCTTGCACAATGAAACGTATTTAAAAAAAATAAACTACCGTTTTTTGTATATTTACGGTAGAAAGGTGAATAGGTCTCTATAATTCAAATAATTGATATGTACATATTATTTTTCCGTACCGAAATGAACAAAAGTACTTCTTAATAAGCCAACAATAATAATTGTTTGTATAATATTTTGCTGTGTGCCCTAATAAAATTGTCTACACTAAATATCTCGCAAACCGTTACTTAATTAAAAGTGTGTACTTCTGGTTCACCATGTAGCCCTAACCAAAATTAAATACGACTAACAATGAAATAGGTACACTCTAAAAACAGACTTTATTATTGCGTGATAGTTTATGGGGAGCATTGTGAACAGTTACCCACTTCGATCACTTTTAATAAATATTTCATTGTACTGTTTGATATTCAGTGATTTAATTATTTTCTTCATTTTTTGCTTCTATAGTGCACTGTGCAATAGGTACCTACAATTTGCGGTTCAGAGAACAACGTTTTTCAATCGTATATTTAAAATGTAATTTTTGTTTGAAAATGTAAAAAAAAAATTGGATGCCAATTTAAATTGTAAATTTGCGTCGCGTGACAGGGTGAGTTGAGAGGAACGCACTCCTTACATCATCAAAAGACTCCTTAATGCAGTGATGTTTCCTGTTTACTATCTCAAACAGTTTTTGAACTTTTATGGGGACACATGGCAGAAATATTTTTGAACTATATTGAAACCATAATAGCAAAATATGTAATTGCATTCACTCGGAAAGGAACCCTGCTAGATAACTAAAATCAACAAAAGTGTGTGAGTGAAATGCACTCCAATAAGGTACTATAAAAGTACCTAAGCTATTTTAATTCGTAAAAGAATTAACTATGTAATTTGTAAATGTATTATTTCAATTATTACTTAATGTATATTATAAAAAAAAAACGATTAATGTATGACTTAAGAGCATATGGTTAATTAGTATATTATGTACATATTTAAAAAAAATGTTTGAGTGAAAATGTTACTATATAGTATGATGAACAAGATCTACGAGTTGACGTAATTTATCAATATTACAGAAATTACTTCTAATTGAAATTAACATTCAGTTACAAGCAATATTAAAAAATAATGCATTACGCTTTCGTTTATGATTTTTAGATAATAGAACAGGTAGTTAGGTATTAAAAAAAACTTCTGATTATCTACTTTACTCAAAAATAGAATAAAGCATTGCAAAGAAATTAATATTAAAATCCTTTCACAATAAAAAATGAATAAATACTTTGAATCTATGTAGGTACCCAACAATTTGTATTAGTGTCGCGACATATGCCATAACTGCGCATAGGACACTAACAATACTTGCTCTATTTTATCAAAAACGGTTCAGAGAGGCATCCAGTCAGTGCTAACAGAATAATATGCATTTCTGCACATGACTAGCCTACGCACAAAATGGCGTCATTTAGTGCGTATTCTGTAGTCTGTACACTTCCCTTTAGTAGTAATAGTATGATTATCGGAACGTTTTGAAGATAATTAATTGCTTTCGGATCTTCAACCACAATAAAATTACTGGCGTCCAGAACAATATTGTTCGTTTTAATTTTTCTTTATTCTGCAATACGATGACCTGATCAGTGATCGCTTTTAGATTAATGTAACTGTATTAAATTTCAGTTTACTTAAATATTATATTCAAACTTTTTTGTTTAGAAAATTAGCGAAACGATTTTCATTCAACTTTGTAAATAGTACGATTACCTATTGTTCCATAATATTAATAAATAATTGCAATTAATATTTATTATTTTAAAATCATAAAACGATAGTGTATATTGTATTAATCAGTGTAATTTTGATATTTTTTGAATGAAAAATATAATAACCTTGCTTCTAGCTTCATAACGTACAGGATGTACTAATTATATTGACAAATGCCATGACCAAAAAAAAAATAATAATAATAAATAACTTAACATTTATTGTCAATAAATAAACTGTTCTGGTGTGCAGCAGTTATATCTTGTAGCAAAAAATGCAAATTATTAATTATTATATTTAACATTAACCAATGTTGTTCTGCTTGCACTTTTTAGATAGAGCAGATCTACAAAAATAACAAACGCCTCTTGTGAATAAAATGCATATTCATTTCTTTATTATGTGTTTCATTTGTTCTTTCAGTTTTTTTTTCAGAAATATTCAATTGTCCAAGTGTGCAAGCTTTCACGGCCGGCATTGTTCCAAATCTTCATGGTTTCCGGGCTTGTAGGCCGTGGTCCGGTGGTATTTCTACCTGACGTTTCGTCTGCAACTGCGGTAGACATTCTCAAAGGCGATGTGGCAGCGGTCGAAGTGTCCTCCTTGTGAGCCGCCAAGGAGGACACTTCGACCGCTGCCACATCGCCTTTGAGAATGTCTACCGCAGTTGTAGACGAAACGTCAGGTAGAAATACCACCGGACCACGGCCTACAAGCCCGGAAACCATGAAGATTTGGAATATTCAATTGAATTGAATTGTAGATTATAGACTCTCGACAACAGAGGTCATTAGCGTCTAGTAAATCTTCAAGATTATAGACTATAGTCTATCCCATGCACCGATATAGCAATAGTTATTTTTTGTTAACTTATGAAATAATTTTTTTTCGATTTATTAGTTTTATTATAGAATAAATGACTGAAAAGCTATATATAGACTGAACTGGTTTGCAAAACATGACGTTCCATACGTGGCACGTGTGATAAAATCAATACAATAATTAATTGTTATAAAATTTGAATTACCGCTGGAGTTTCAAAAACGATAGATATCAATATCAGGAATGGAACATTTTTTTAACATCATGTGTACGGCACATTATTTTATAACACATTGTAAAATATATAATTTTATTATTGCATAACTGGCAGTACCCGTCCAGCTTCGCCCGAATAGTATGAAATTATGATTTAATAGCGGTCATCCATGGCTCCGTTCACGTACCTATATTTAGTATATTGTTGGGTACAGATCTGCAAAGTTTCATTAAAATCTGTCCACCGGTTTTTACGTGATGCGCGCACGTCGACGGACGTACTACTTTATTAAATTTGTATACACTTATTACGTAAATGATCGTCAGGACTTTTTGATATATAGTAAAAAGGTCATTCTTCTACAGCAAAATTTGTCAGCCTCTCACACTGTCCAGTTGTTATCTAATGGTTTGACTGTTCATTTTATAGATGAATATTATATTGTGTGCTTAATATTGTGATCTTTGGTTTTATAGAGCTCATTTAATGATACATTAACACTCAATTTAATAGTACGTGATTTATAAGGTACCTAATAGACAATAGTGCATCTGGATATGAGGGCAAACGGACACATTGTGTTAACATTAGTGCATGTCACTTGTTATTTACGTATTGGTATCGCAATCTTAATATATGCAAAACATCATAAAGACAAATTTTGTGCGTACTCGGTAATAAATTGTTCAAATAAAATATTGTGCCTATTGTAATATAATTGAAATTCTTGATTGAAGTTATGTCGTCTAAAAACTAGGTAAGTAAAATTGCAATTTTATTTTACTTTATAGTTATGTAACTACTTTCGTAATAATTATTGTACACACAAATCAGTGCTATATTCGCACTGTTCGTGTTCAGTGATTTTCAGTGCCGTTAATTCAGTATCAGTGAAAATATCCTCGACGATCACTGAGAGAGATCACGGACACGATTAGCACGAATCTGGTACTAAAATAGTACCTATGATAGATGTAGATACTTTTTATCTGGCTATGATTGGGTTCTGTCAAAATCAACATTAACACGAGCAAAGTCGAGAAACAAGGGTACCTAATCAGATATAAAAACAGCTTTAGGATATAGTTACATTATTTTTATGTGTATTTTTTCCTCTAATGAAAATACAGATCACTTAAAATAAACACCGACTGTAATAATGATAATATTTGAATCTATGCGTTTTTCATAAATTAAATAATAATTAGACTGCTGATTTACATAGCAGATTTTCTAGCTACACATTTGGAATGTATGGTCATAGATCTCAACAATGATAGCTAATCAAAACATTTAGATGCGTAGTATAATGTTTACTGAGAAACAGGATCGGCTCTGGGTACCTATTGTGTAACTCATTTCTAGTGATATCACTAAAGTGAGATTGTTCACGCGAATATGCATTTTTCGCACTAGTGAAATAGTTAAATAGTTAAATGGTTCTATTTCACTAGTGCGAAAAATGCATATTGGCGTGAACAATCTCACTTTAGTGATATCACTAGAAATGAGTTACACAATAGGTACCCTGAACATCAGCATATTTTTTTGAGGCATCCAGGCGTTATATAATTCATTTAATTTGGAATAAGTTCAATAACACTAAATGATTGTTTGTTGGGGCGGTAAAAAAAAGAGCCGGCGCCAGGTTCTGTTGAGAAAGACAGCCAAACTGTATTTTGTGAATTATTATTTAAATTTCGACGTTTCGCTTAAAAATAATCGTCAGCTGCATCGTGGAAGGGGGATTGTGCGTTAGCTGGTCGCATGAACTTGTAAAAAAACGCGTAAAATATTGCGCATTTCACTTTTTTACACTGACAGCAGTTGAGACAATTACGTTACCTAGGATTATGATAGCGATATATAATCATAATCCTAGGTAACGAAATTGTCTCAGCTGCTGTCAGTGCAAAAATGTGAAATGCCCAATATTTTACGTGTTTTTTTACAAGTTCATGCGACCAGTTAACGCACATTCCCCCTTCCACGATGTAGCTGACGATTATTTTTCAACTCAGAATGATGTCAACTATTTATAAAAACAAGTTTCAGCTGGCGTACTATTACTTAAAAAAAATTCTTTTTTACCACTTTCGCAGCCTCTCACACCTACACTCACTGCGGGTGCGCCAGCTGACGCTTGGTTTACTTATTAGTCATACCAGATTTATCGAAAAAGATAACAATCGATCGGCGTAAAAACACTACCTAAAATGCAACGCAAATTCCCGGCTATTAGTATAATGACAATTTGTAAAAAATGTAATTGTACTGCCAATTTATAAATTAAAATTTGACTCTCTCTCCTACAATTAAGATTTTAAACCAATTTACGGCCCAAAAAGAGCTGACTTTTTCCTCCATAGGATTATTTCGCGTTCTATGAACACACCGTGTACACTGAATTAATTACTAATTCAATTCTACAAGTTTTTGAAATTTACCTACAGATAAATTATTAATAATTCACCAGAGCAGTGATGATCAAACTGTGTGTCGCGAACATATGTTGGTGTCGCCTTGAGCGATCGAAATATACCACAAATTTTTATTTATTCTGGAAATACTTAGTACTTACTGTTTTCTTGAGGAAACCATCTTCTAGTTCACATCGGACGAACGGTGTGCAATATATAAACCAGGATTTTAGTATTTTTGTATTATTTTTAATAAAACTGCGCTCACCAATTCGCACTGGACGTCGGCAGTGCCAATACGAAATACATGAACTGAATTAAAATGCGATCAGGTCGATGCGTACGGATGACATCAACCGAAATACAGAGTACTTAGCATGAGACATGAAAATACCAGAAAAACTTTATTACGACTTCTAACATATTAGGGTATAAACTATAAAGTATGGTATCCTCCATTCTTAGACTTTTTCTTACGTTATGTACTCAAAACTTCTGATTCTTTTTTTCTTCGTCTGTTAGCAACTAACTAACAATTACTTCCTTATTGTCCATAATGACTTTTGGAACAAAATCACCATAAATGGTTATCATAATCATTGTCCATCTGAAGCGAATAAATGGACACGCACCAATATATCGTCCACCCCGTTAGCAAATTGAATTATCATACGACAATTTTTCTCAGGGAATCGCAATAATATTCTGACATGACTAGAGAGATGTAGCATGAAAAAGTTTGGGAACAACCACTACACTACAAGAAATATTAAACAAGAGTCACTTTTTCATGATTTATATCCTTTTATAAGACGTTTCAGTTCAGGTTGATTGCAAGTGCAACTTGGATTTACAAACGTAGTTTGCTATTTAGTAATTTAACTTACGGTCTTTAAATATTGTAGCAATAAATTTGTTGTGTATTATTGTTTGTTTTAATAATTAACAAAAATTTTGATTTAATAATGATTTTAATATACTGAATAGAGAAAAACGCACAATCACATTTCCTTTGCTTTAGAAAACCATACACAATCACACTTTACAAAAGAATATACATACCAGATTTTTAAATATTCTATCATAAGTTGATAACTTTACAAAAATTCCAAATTTAGGGTACGAAAAGCTCCCAATAGACATTTAAGTTTGAGTCAATTCACAGCTTATAGTATCCTAAATTTTGGATCACTTGAGCAGTGAGCCATTTTAATAGTTCACTAATAATTTTAAGTAGGTTTTATTTCTAATTTGTCATATTTTTACTTTTATGATCTTCCAATACACAGGAAATAAACTATTCATAATATATATTAACAAAGAATGAATAATAATTCGCCTTTAATGACATTAAATACTAGTAAATAATAAAAAAGTAAAAAATATCCGTGTTTTTTAAAAACAGATATATTTTTTCAACTAGTGATTTCCATTAGATTTTCTTTCTACAGACAATATTATTAGTAATTTATTTCGTTTGAGTTTCGGTCTAACCCGAATTAAGAGCAACAGATGTGTTGGAGCATTCTTTAAATATATATTTCATGGATTGAGGGGTTACTTTTAATCGGCGAACCCAGATAAGATGCTCCAACTGTAGCGCTATTAATTTAGCCTCGTTTGTTGAATGACAATAATTGTTAGATAATTTATCTAATTATATTTTTTATCGTTGCATGTGAACAAACTGAATGACAGGACGTTTCATAGTTATTACTAGGCATTAAAAACAATTAGCTCTCTCTTTAATCCGCCGTTTTTTAACTACAGTAGAATCTGGATAGAACGACTTTCAAGGGACCGGCGACATTATGTCGTATTAACCGGATGACACACAAAGCGGACGCATAATATATATATATATATATATATGAAACCTAACTTGAGTTTGCAATTACGTCGCTAAAAACGGTTAGTCGCTATAAACGAACTCATAATAGACGGACTCTACTGTACTTGAAAGCAATGCAAAAATTTTTAATCCGTCGGTTCTGTATTATATGTAATATTCTATATATCGCTGTATACATTAAACTTATGTATTTATTTCTTAATACAGTTATTGTCACGGTGTAGCCAATACAAATAAAATTTATTATTATTATTATATATGTGGATTTTTTCTTTACCATGTATACCTACACAGTAATCCGTCACTTCCAGTAATCTGATATTACCTTGGTTTTGACGGATTAACGAGAGTACTATACTTTACAAAGGGAACTGAAACAATCGTACATTATAATTATCAGAGCCAAGTGACAATTTTTTGCACTCGAGCCAAACTACGCTCTTAGCATCAATCGTTATCATCATCATCATTATTATTATTATATACATTAGCTGATTTAAAGATGTATGGGGGCACCGATAGTGATAATGTATTGTTCTTACAATTTCCTTGTGACTCTTTTGATATGAAAACTTGTGCTTCCCCCAAAAAAAAACTTTCTAGATCCCGTCAATGGTTGTGCACACAACAATAAAAAAATATCTTTAATTCATAAAATAAAATAGCAATGAATTACCATTTTAGGTTGAGAGCCAGGCGTAAATATACTAAGCACATTTGTGACAGGACGAAATTTTCGGGGAAGGTAGTATTTAATGACAAAAAACAAGCGCTAGGGTTGTCTCGTTAAATCCTGGTGCGACGGCCGGGAGGAGCTCACTTCCGGTGCAAAATACACATATTTCATTTGCTCATAATTATCTTCCCTAATGATATGACAGCATACAATTAACGCCTTATTGTAGATCTCGAAGAGCTGCATTAAAATACATAGGGTTACCTAAGTAAGTTAAACACATTGAAAACTTATAAATTATGTTATTTGTTTTTTTGACATTTTTGGAACTGTCAATTTACATTATGTATATATTGAACCGTTCTGAAATAAATTATCGGCCTTGTGTTTGGCAAACATTAGTCTTAAGCCAAAATTATTCATTTCCTTGGTAATTAATTGCAATTTTTACAACATTAATTAGATTAGGACGTATGAGCTTTTTGAAAACATTTTTTTTAAATTACAGTTACAACTTTTAATTATTCTAATATGATTCAAACAGTAAATTAATGTCATCTAAAAAAATATACTTATTATTGAAAAAAAAAAAAAAAAACTAGTACTAATGAATAACATTGCAGTAGCATTAAATATCAATACCAAAAATTATATTGAAAATCACAAAAATAAAGCAAATTTTAAAAATAAATTCATCGTATTTTTATATTTAAACAATAGGTATACATTTTTAAATCGTTTAATATGTGTAAGTTATTCACACACAATCATTAATATATACATGTATCTATTTTGCAACATTTTACACTAATTTGTTAATCCAGCATTGTTAAAAAGAGTTCAAATAGAAACTTCAAAACAATCCATAGTCGATAATTTGACCTTTTTTGCGTTTTAAATTCCAGTCATTTTATTTCAAATATTAGCACGGCATATTTAAAATAGAGTAGCTATTTGAACTTCGATACTGAAATACTGCACTAAAAAAATTGAATACGATCTGATCTTTTCAACTGCACGCGTATATCAAAAAAAATTTAACTGCAAAGTTGGCAATGTTTAAACAATCCATACGCTCTTTACGTTAAAATAAACGGGACATTTTTATTTACATTAATGTTAAAAAATATATATATAAATCACAAAAACTCTTTGATTGGTGTTTTAAATTCTCATTGCATTCAAATTTGGAATGTTTCGCAATCCAATCTACAAAACTGACTTCGTTTTGGAACATTTCACAGACTCTGACCATTAGTAAGTATTGTGCCTATACAAAAATGAACCACAATTTGCTGAAAAAAATGTGCAGTGGCGTATTACACGAACTATAATATAATTTAATCACATTGCAGTAAAATAAATTGCTACACTCTACTGAAATTTACCGTGCAAATGTTCCTTTTTTGATTTATATATATGCAATACATGTTTATTTAAATATTTTAAATACATTTACATTACACATTTAAAATGCATAATACATAAACAAATTGCATTTATTTTATCGACAAAATAAATCAGTGACATTATTTCAACCATGTTTTACATCAAAAACTAAATCAAACTGGAACGATACTCCGGAACGAAATTCCAGCATGAAATCATCAATATTTATTTTAAAAATAAAATAAACTTCGTAGATAAAAAATTAAAAAAATGAATTCAAAATGGCACAAATAGCTTTGGATCATTATTGAAATCATTTCATTCATCGTTCCAGTATTTATTTTTTTAAAAATATTTTGAGCATTGACTGTTACTCTAACGAGTATAAAAATATAATTTAATGTGTTCATTGCAACTAGTAAAAATAAAATGTAGCAGTTTTAAAACTACTGTTTAAAATATATCCATATAAATAGAGTGCAAAGCATGTAAATACTCATTAATAAATTTGACTCATGTAAACTAGATTTAATAAAAGAATAATAAGCGTTCTTGGTGACTGCTTGACAAAAGTCTCCAGCCACGTTTTATGTTCAGATATTGGATTATGGCCCGTACACATATCAGTAGACCTATATAGAAAAAGAAGAATTTTATAAAAAAACAGTAATTTTTGCGTTGTTCAACAAAAAAAGCCACGATTCACCATACTGCGATGCTACTAATAGTGTTTCATACAATAATTTATAATACATATCTAGGTTACATACCGAATGCCATTATTAGCCACCACAGCCAACTATTTTCTCGAGAAGCAAGATCAGTAGAATGTTTCACAATTAAAGTCCATTTAGCAAGTGATAATCCAAATCCTGACAATGCGCCATAACGAGATGCTATAGTGTGACAGAAGCACATCAAAACCAAAAATCCAATCCAATTGAAAAGGAAAGCAACTAGATATATAAAAAAACAATAAATTAGTTAAAGAAGCAAAACACATAATATTCTACTTTATCAATGAGATTAACTCGCAAATAATTGAAAAAAAAAATATTCTACTTTGTTTTTAAAGAATAAAGTCGCCCTTGGTTCGAAGCATTTATTCAAACTAAAAAGTATAATAAAATGTTCTTATTTTATAACAGCTTGTGTGATATTTTTGCAAGAAGATATGTTTGATACTAAGAAAGCATACGGCTGTCAACATAATAAATTACTCGTAATGTTTACACTTAATAATTAATAAATTGTGAAATTTGAGACATGACGTTACGGATAAAATATAACATTTTAGATTCAGTAACGGATCTTCTTTCACGGCTCTTCTTTCATTTAAACACAAGAAGTATCTAGTACAAAAGAACACTGATCTACTATGAAGGTTGTAAACGTTTTATTTTTAGGGTTCCGTACGGAACCCTTATAGGATCACTCGTTTGTCCGTCTGTCAAGACCCATTTTTTTTTTTTATGTGAACAGTAAAGTACTTCAATTAACACATACCCAAAAATGACGTAAAAAACATAAAATCTGTTCCCAAAAGTCCAGTTTCAGTGTCTCCATCTTGAGCTTCTGGATCGATAGCCAAAAATGCAAGTGGCTGATTTGATGGACGAGAGGATGGAGGCTATTAAAAAAAATTTTTAATATCAAAATAAATAAAAACCACGTTTAGTTAACGTTGAATTTGGAAAAGGTCACGGGTGATTCAAAACAAAATGCACATTGTTTTAGTACTTAGCCTATAAACCCGCGACCTTCTCCAAATATCTACGAAAAAATAATTGGGCTATTACGCCAAAATATAAAAAAACAAAACAGTGATTTTTATTGAGTATATTGTACTCACTCTTGTAACTGGAGTTGGTTCCCCTTGAAGCGTTTTCTCTCTTTGTACCTCTTCATAAGTAGGCAATTTTGTAGCTACTTCGTAAGGTGGTGGTGCTGAGAAATCTAGCTTCGGAGGAGGAATGTCTTCATTACTAAGAGCATTTGACTGATTTGTAGCATAACCAATACCCGTTATATTAGAATGTGGTATGGAAGCTGGTGGGCCAGAATGAAGTTGATCCTCAGTCATTGGTGAATTCTAATTTATAAAAATTTACTCATTTTAAAGTAGGTACATCAATCAAGATTTGACATAAAATGTCACAAAGAAATGACCTTAGATATAGTAACTTATTTTTAACGAATATAATACATAATATACAAACCACTTCATATGCAGTATTTCGATCCATTTTTTAATTATGAATTATGAATATTGCACTAATAATTTGAAATATTTAAACAATCATTACACAAAAATAATCAATGGATGGCATGTCAATTTTCAGTACAGATTGCGTTGCTAGCAATCGGTAATACCAACTGTGGAAAGCAATAAAATATTCTCTGCTAGCAGGTAGAGAAACATAAAAAATGTAATTATTGAGGCTTTGTAATTTCAATAATTTAAAGCAAACAATGAATTTTTTTAACATTCATTTTAAGACCCCTAACTGCATGCGTTATTTAAGCGTATAAGTACCAGTTCTTGTTTTCAATATACAGTGTGTCCACAGACTCATCCTCAACATGGGGATCTCCGTTGTTATGGGAGATAGAGATTTGGTTAAATGAGACAAAATGTGCAGAATCTCCAGTACTACTACCCTGCGTAGTCAAACTTTCCATATTTTGCTTGGTTCGCGACCGGCAGTTGAAAAACGAGATTTACCCATTTTCGTTTTTTGTTTATAACTCGCTTATTAAGTAAGTTAGAAAAAAAATATTTTCACTTTCTTAAGACCCTTTTTTATGAAGATTTCAAATCTCTTTTCATATTTTTAGTTACTTTTATAGTTTTGGAGATACGTGTATTAACTTTGTTTTTTTAAATACACGTCGAAGATGGCCATGACACCATTCGAAAGAGATTTTTTTTCTCTTTAATTTGATATGAGGGTTGATGGATTTATTTTCAAAAATAGCGGAGTTATACGTAAAACACTGATTTTTAATAGTAGGCTATGCTAAATTAATTGATAAAACAACAGAAGGCTTAGCAAACAGTTGAAATTCGCGTTGGCTTAGTAAACGGCTTTTTTGTTCTAGCTGTCAAAGTGTAGTTTGTTGCTAATTTGCCAGTTTATTAAGTGATTTATTAAATTTACTTTTGTTATCATGGATCCATATTGTAACAATGAAAAATAAGCGATTTTCAACAATTGATCGTAAAACAGTAGTTTTGGCTTCTTCACTTATTCGCGTTGACTTAGTAAACGGCTTTTTAAATGATCCATAGTTTATTAAATTTACTCGTAAGTTTCTGTAAATAGACGAATGAGGTTGTCTTCGGTCTGGATACTGATCGAAGTACATTTCTGCAGCTCTGGTCGAATTTTTGTGACATAGAATGTAACAAGATAACATATCAAATTTTTCATTGTTACAAAATGGTTCTATGATAACAAAAGTAAATTTAATAAATCACTTAGTAAAACTGGCAAATTAGCAACAAACTACACTTTGACAGCTAGAACAAAAAAGCCGTTTACTAAGCCAACGCGAATTTCAACTGTTTGCTAAGCCTTCTGTTGTTTTATCAATTAATTTAGCATAGCCTACTATTAAAAATCAGTGTTTTACGTATAACTCTGTTATTTTTGAAAATAAATCCATCAACCCTCATATCAAATTAAAGAGAAAAAAAATCTCTTTCGAATGGTGTCATGGCCATCTTTGACGTGTATTTAAAAAAACAAAGTTAATACACGTATCTCTAAAACTATAAAAGTAAATAAAAATATGAAAAGAGATTTGAAATCTTCATAAAAAAGGGCCTTAAGAAAGTGAAAATAGTTTTTTTCTAACTTACTTAATAAGCGAGTTATAAACAAAAAACGAAAATGGGTAAATCTCGTTTTTCAACTGTCGGTCGCGAACCAAGCAAAATATGGAAAGTTTGACTACACAGGGTATTAGTACTGGAGATTCTGCACATTTTGTCTCATTTAACCAAATCTCTATCTCCCATAACAACGGAGATCCCCATGTTGAGGATGAGTCTGTGGACACACTGTATATTCAATATATTTTTGGGGATTTATAATAGACGAGCTATGATTCTATGGAAATTTCATATAAGAAATATTGTCAAAACTATAACGAAATTCAAGAGACTGAGCAATTTCTTTCGTTAGTTTTCCTTAGGTATAAAGATTGAGTTTTTATAAAATTGTCTTTTCCAAAAAAATTTCAACTTGTTTCACATAGTACTAGTCCAAGATCCCATGACACGTGAAGTCTCCGTCATAAAATTAATTAATTAATGTGTTAAGGGCCAATTCGATCCCGGCTGAACCTAAAATGAGCCGGATGGGCGGAAAATTTTTGCCATGGCCGGAAAAAGGGGTACTTCTGATTCACGAAAAGAAACGGTCATTGGCGTCATAATATAACTGAAAGTTGAAATTTATGTCATTCGAAAGTACCTATTCGGTTTCTGCCACCGAAAAAGATATTATTCGGTTGGGACCTTCTTTCCGCCATTCACTACCCCGCTCCCATCTCCCATGAAGTGAAATAAAAAACTTTTTAACAAAAATAAAACCCTTAAAAAACCACTAAAACAGGAAAAAATAAAATTTTGAGGTTGCTAAAAATTTTTTTATATATCTGCTTTTATTTTATTAAATTGGCGTTGACCTCAAATTTTATTTTTTCCTGTTTTTAGTGGCTTTTTTGAAGGTGTTTTTTTGTTAAAAAGTTTTTTATTTTTTACTTTTTAGTGGCTTTACAATACGTAGCTTGCACGCTATTAACCGAACTAAAAAAAGAAAACCACTGAACCGATTTTAATAAAATTTATGTGGAACCATCCTGAAGGTATGTTCTAATAAAACAATAATAATCATCAAAATCGATTCACAAACGCAGGGGAAATCGGTGTACATACATAAAAAATACACATCAAATTGAGAACCTCTTCCTTTTTTGATGTCGGTTAAAAAAGGTTACCCTCCGTCACAAGGCAAAAGGTTGAGATAAATTTTAAATAAAAGTTTTTGACTTCCATTTGACATCCGTGCAAGGTGGGCGGGCGGTTGGCGGCCAGGAAATTAATTTTTTTGGTGTGACAGAATATGGAGTCTCTTTTTTCAAAAACGGTGTAAGGGATCTGAATGAAATTTTGCATGCATGCCATTTATGACATATATTAAAAGTTATAACCAATTAAAACATAGGCTACTTTTTATCCCGGTCAATTAAGTAGAAATCAGCCGGGATCGAATTGGTCCTCGACATGCCAAATTTCCTGCAGTTTTATGACGGAGACTGAGTGTCATAGGCTCTCCTACTAAGTATAGATTGATAGATACCATTTAAAATTTGTGATGTAGCGAAATGCAATTTAATGAAAAGGAAATCTGAATAATATAGGATGTAGTGCAGAGTGCTAAGGTTTACAATCCCAAATATTCGTGTTGTGCAAATAAATAACATAGATAGACATTCAAAACATTTAAATACCGAATTGAGCGTCTCTATAATGGTGTAACTTTTTTAACACAGAGGCGCTGCGAATGACTAGTTTTACTGTTTGACAAGGTGGCTAAACTGGTGTAGTGTTGTTTTGTTTAGTGTAGCGTGCTTGGCTAGTACAGTGCGTTCCGCGACTTCTGTAATAGTGTATGTGTGTGATTGACAGTAAAATAATATTATTAGGTACTTAGTGTTTTTATTATGTTTTAATTTTTGTGTACATAATCTAATTTCTAAATTATAATAAATCATTCAAATACCTATTTAAATTTAGTGTACTTCACTTTTTGTGTTCTGTGTAAAATGTTTGTAACAAGTTAGAAACTTATTAAAACTTGTGTTTTTATTATTTGTGGATTAGTGAAAGTCGACGTGGTGGATATTATTATCATAATACATTACTGAACGATAGAAGCACATTTACGGTTCTTTGTTTAAGGTAAAATATCTGTATTTTTCATTTTTAATCTCAGTGCAAATTATTCCACTTGTTGCTTAAATATTATGATACGCTATTTTTGTTGCAAATCGGAGATGTTTAGTTGTTTTGTGTTATAAATATTTAATGTTGCATTTTTTTAGTTGTCATGTTATATAAACAATAAATTACTAAATACGCAATTTTTTTTCACGTAAGCAAAGTCTAGTTCCGTACTTCGATTTATTTATAGGATCTAATTTACGAGCTTTAGAATAATAAGGTAATAGGTAACTAACATAAGTTAGGCAGGTATTATTTACCCAGAATTGTTGAAAAAAAATATACCTACGTGTAATCCAGTTAGATTTTAGTTGTCTTTACACTTATTGAATTTTCTGTCACTAGCTACTAAAATCTTTGAAAAATCTAAACACAATTAATGTTTTATTATATGGTAATTAAAATTATTATTCAATTTGACAGATTGACTTTATAATTTTTTCTTATTATTTCGCAAATTCGCATCCACCATTATCCGGACAATTTGGGAGCCCGGTTGCACTTGCATTATATACTATAATTATACCTATTCCATCACTATTTTTGGAATACGAGGATACAGTTTTTGTCGTAGCTATTTTTAACATTTTAGTCATTATTGAATATAAATATCTGTCTAAATTACTTTTAAACCAATGAACTGTTGAAGATATTTTGTTACAAATATGAAATGGAAAAAAATAAGTTTGTCAAGTTGCAGTTAAGTTGATAAGTACCTTTGCTAAGTATTCAGTATTTGATTTTTAACACCTCTCAAGTCTCACACACGCATGCGTTCAAATTTCAAAAGTGAAGTTTTAAATGTAGTTATATAGGTACAATCCAGGAGTTTCCCGCTAAAAATATGTATGGATGATAATTTTTCACTTTCTGTGTAGGGAAAACTATTAAGTATAATGTAATTTCCCGAGAAAAAAGTGTACTGAAGACTTCTTAAATTCCAAAGAATTTCCGGGAACTATGAAGAATTCCAATTACCATAGTTTTATGAATGGTAACTATGGTAACAGCACCGTT
The DNA here is from genome assembly GCA_039654895.1 of Mongoloraphidia duomilia. Taxonomy (NCBI): domain Eukaryota; kingdom Metazoa; phylum Arthropoda; class Insecta; order Raphidioptera; family Raphidiidae; genus Mongoloraphidia; species Mongoloraphidia duomilia. Next base: position 40,598,563 of record CM077524.1, on the reverse strand, counting down.
ACCGTCGCAAAGTACGTGCTTACCCTTTCAAAAGACCATTAAATTTGGTAGCAAAAATTATACGATTTTGTTTTTCATTATGGTCAGTAAATCATAAATGTTTTATATTATAGGATAAAATTATCGTTATCGGACGATTGCATAAATAATTACAAACAAAAATACATGGTCATTATAAAGTCAATGCTGCATGCAATTTATACGAACCCTAAACTAACATTTGATCAACACACATAACTAACTTAACTCATAATATAAGTAAAGAAAAATTGAATTTGTCTACAAAAAGAACTTCGAAAGAAAATTGGTACACCGAATTCTAGGGAATTCTCCCTCGTGCTTGGTCTTTTATGCTCAGCACAGACAGCAATGCATGTTTCCAAAAGTGTAGGTACGCAAAATACGCAAATTATAAGTATAGGTATATATATGAACCTCATATGATTGGCCATACCCCATATTATGGTGTATGCCCAATTATTTGAGTCTGCGTTGCCCAAAATTCTGGTTTATCCGACATTTTTGTTGATCTGGCCTTCATGTAAGAGCCTTTAACGCACGAGACACTGCAGGTGTCCGGACACCGGCGTGGCGTCCGACACCGTGGTGTCTCATAATAGCCAGCGGTGTCTCATAATAGCCAAACACTGAAATGAATGTGTGTTTACGGACGGTGACCACTGTCCAGCGTCTGGCAAGTGTAAACCGGCGTCGCATACCGGTGTCCGAACACCATGGTGTTTCATTCTGGTTCACTCAACTGAGCAAAAATATAGTTCTAGAAATATTTTCGTTTATCCGATCATCTGTCGGCTTGACGTCTATACTGAATAAACGGGACTGTGCTGTATACACTAGTGATGCGCGATACGAGATGTTTTAGTCGATTGTCTCGATTGTTCAAACATCTCGATGACTCTCGATGGTTGTCACTTGGACTCGATTGTTGTTGTTTCATAGTTCACCGAGACCGAGTCGCATAGTACTGAATCGTACACTGTCGAGAGCCACATAATATAGATACAATCATTCATCACTCAACAACTGTGGTCAAGTCGATGGTCGATTGTGCAGTAATCGCGTAAATACGAATTCAATAGTGAAGAGATCACAGAGTAGTGAGTACCGACTGAACAGTGAACAATCAACGAGTCGCGTGAACAGTGAACAATCAACGAGTCGCGTGAACGTCAGTCGACTAGCATATAACCATGAATCACGATTATTTCTCATTCGCTGCTATTGCTATAACCTATGTGGTAAATAATCGACTTGAACAATCGAACATTTCGATTGTAAAATCAACTTCGAGCGATTGTGGACTTGATTGTTATTACGAACGATTACGCAGTTGTTTCGATTGTAACAATATCTCGTAATCGCCCATCACTAGTACACACTGAGTTAAAAGGTAATAGAGGCGCTACAAGCATTTTTAAGTGAAGCCAGTCACCATATTTATTCAGTTATCATTTTATGTAAGAAGAAGAAGAGAATAATATTCCAAATCCATCCCGTGTTTGGGCGCCATATTTGTTATTCCCTGTGACGTCCGATCGGGCTTAAAATTTGTATAAGTGCAGTTGTGTACGGTATACCTTTTAACTAGTGATGTGCCGGATCGTTAAAAATGTATATCCGCGGATACGGATCTGAATACGGATATTTGGTCTCAAGATCCGCGAATACGGATACGGATCTTAACTTTCTTAGAGTACGCGGCGGTAAATACTAAATATTGCACATCGACCTTTGGAAAGAGACTATCTGTTATGGGAAAAAGTAATTGACCACGATATTAAAAAATAAAAAATAATCTGAATGGAATTTAACTGTTTTTCATTATTACCTAATTACCTATATATATAAAATTTTATCTATGAATTGAAAATTGATAAGGTAAAAGATCCGCCAAAAAACTGACGGATACGGATACGGATCTTTCTTTTCCCTCGGATATCCGCGGATACGGATCGGATACGGATATCCGGCACATCACTACTTTTAACTCAGTTGCTGTATACAGGATGTACCACAGAAAACCGAACATAGGGAAAACTCCATTCTGCAAATTAGTTAGGATCAGTGATTGCTATGCCCTTTTTCATGCTTAAAACCATGATAATTAATTTAGTTGAGTTAGCCATGTGTATTCTATCTTTGTCACGCTACCCATTTTGTTTATGTCTTCCCTCTTGCACTCATTTATTTTCTATGTTCTCAATCCTGTGATACACCCTGTAGATGTTTCGTAATATACGTTTATCAATTTTATATTTCCATTTATTATAGCGGAAGATAATATATCTATTTTTATTTGTAGGTATCTGCGGAATGTAAATAAGATATTTTATTAACAAAATTTGATAACATATAAGTAAACATTCAGACTTCAAGTGTTTAGTCGAGTAAAAAGTATATCCGCTACTTTGGTTTAGGCACCAATCGATTTATAATGTACCAAGTTTCATCAAAATCGGTCCAGCCGGTTTTATCAAGTTTTGAGTGACTCCTTAATATTGTAGAGATTTGAGTGGCAGGAGCTCTAACGGTTAGTCCTATCACTCCGAGGTACAGATTATTAAATATTTATATTGCTGAACATAAACTTCTCAATTCTTCATTATGCATACAATATATTATGCATTTGTTTTGTATGAGAAACGAGATGAGAAATTCGTGCATAAATGGCATAAATCGATGTACGTGCCTATACCTATCTACAATGTAAACGAAGTCAATTTTCTTCAGTTTTAAAATTTGCATGTTTGCAATCATCACGAATCTAGTTGAGTTTATTGTACTTTGATTTAACATAAGCTTTAAAGTGTGCTGTACTTCCATTTACTTACTGCAGTTGGAGATCGTAAAATTGGCAAAGTATGAAAATACAAACCTTAATATTATTTATTCATAGCGGCACGCATAATAAGGAATTTACATATAACAGTAGTAGTAGTAAATGACATTTTTTTATATTTTAACGTTTTAAACGTTTTTCAAATTACAAATTTGAAGAAAAACTAAAATTGAAGACACAAGGTCGCCCTTTGCCTGATATTTTCATAGAAAAACAGTGCTCTAGCCGTGGAAAAACTTATAAGCGGCAATTCAACAAAGAACTATATTTTAAAAATAATTGGATATGCGGTTGCAATATTAAAAACGCTCTTTTCTGTTTTCCGTGTGTTTTATTTGGTGGTGACAAATGGTGGACGGAAATTGGTGTAACAGACTTAACAGATCAACAAATACACTTAAAAATTGCATCAAATGTATTTTTGATTTTTTTTTTCTCGAGGTCCTCGCATAATGGGGGGGGGGTGCTACTCCAGTCTCCAGGTTGACTCTGCAGAACACCCATTTAAAATGTTCACGCGCCGCCACTGCATAGTACCAACTCTATTTGCATATAGAGAGAGCTTGTACATTGCACTTTGCAGCTATTACTTATATAATGATTAATGAATTACTTAGCTAGCAACAACGGACGGAACTTCCCAGAAGCTTGGTGCTAGGTTAAGGTAGTGGTCGCAAATTTTTTCTGAGGCACCTATCTCAGAAATCAGTTGAACGATTTTGATTAAACTTATTTGTCGTTAGTTGTAATTATTATGAAGACTACATATCTACTAAATTTCGTTTCTAGCCTTCTAGATCAAATAGTGTCCAAATGCAACCATGAGACATTAAAATTGGCCACTGTGTCGGCCCCTTACGTCGCCATTATTTTGAACTAAAAAAAAAATGAGAAAAAATGTTCCTTACTCTACTAGATGATGTCTATTCAGAAACACTCCACATCATGGATATTTTCGAAAAAACATTTTTACTTGTTTGTTTTTGATGTACGGTACTTTGAATATAAGTCCCATAAAAAACTAGCATTAATTGTCTGGTTTTGGGCCATCAATTTACATAATTTAATATGTCAATTTAATTATTGTAGCACTTGCAGTTTAGATTTTAGAAGTTAGAAGTCTGTGACAGACAGAATAGTTCCACCTTCATGGATACGGAACCTTATAAATTGATTGGTACTTTTGAATGAAATGATTAATTTGTTTCGGTCTTGGATGTCTTTTTCTGCAGTAGCATTACAACAGTAGAGCTTTAGGTATGTATTATGCAATAAACTGAACTATATAGTTTTTAACAGAGGATGCCACATATATCTCGCAGTAAAATGATATTACTATTAGTTGGATACTGTGGATGAAAGAACTAAGTCTACCAAGATTTATGTTAGATTTCCATTTGTGAAGAACTTGTCTTATAAGATCAACAGATTATTTTCGAACACAAATATTAAGTTGGTGTTTTATAACTTAAATAAATTGGATAAGTTATTCACAAGACTTAAAGATAAGACGCCTATCTCACATCAATCTAATATTATTTGTAAAATACTTTGTGAATGTAATAAGTGCTATGTGGGACAAACAAAACATTTATTAAAAAATAGAATTTATCAGCACAAAATGGACTTAAGAAACATAAACTTATTAAGTGATAATAAGACGGCGTTGTCATCTCATCATTTCGACACTGGGCATAAATTTCTTTTCAATGAAGTTCAAATATTAGATAAAGAGTCAAATTGGAAGAAACGCAATATCAGTGAAATGTGTTTTATTAGAAAAACAATTCAATCAATTATAGAACAGACACTCAAAATTTAAGTAGTCAGTACAATTATATTATGAAATTATGCTAACTTTTGTATTATTATTATTATTATTGATTGTTAAAATTTATAAGTCCCAAAGAACATTGGAATGCAATTTGCGATAGCAACCACATTCCAATGTCCCCCTGGGGGAGTGCTGGTCTTTGAATCAAGCTGTGGGTTTGATCCCATCTCGCTCATGAATGTTTTGTAATGTCGTTTAGTTTTAATTGATGTTATTTGATGTAATTAAGATGCTCATGACCTAAGTAATCACTTATCGATCGTCTATGCAATATAATCTCTAATAAATAAATAAAAGAGTAAAAATTTTCCTTTTCCGAGTTTCAGAATAAGGATGTAGTACCTACGTCAGGTAGAGTTCCGTTTGTCATCGTTATTTTGCAGAAACGTTTTTGGATATGAACTTTTTTATTTGTCAACTCATAACTTTTTATAAGTATATAAGGGTTTTACTCATGTAAGAAAAAATACATATGTATATTATGTTATTGACTTGTAAAAAGTTAATGCGTTTACAAATAAAAAAAACTCGGGTCGCAGTGCCAAAACCCTGCCGACAATATAGTGTATTTGTTAATACAGGCATTGTGACTTTAATACGTGAATTTAAGTTTGTTTTTGGACAATATAAAAAATTTAACCCCTTAATACATCCCTTAAAATATTTTTTTTTTTAATTTCATTATTATTATCAGTGCAACCTCTGTACCAAATTAAATACACCCTTCAGTAAGTAAATTACTATCCGCAAACTAGTGTTTTCATAAAATTTGTAAGTCTGGTCCTGTCGGACCGATTTAATTAAAATTTTAGCAGCACATTTTTAACTTTACTAAAAGGTTAAATTTCAATTTTGAAACAATTCTGAGAATTTTTTCGGTATTTTTGGACCCAAAAACATTTTTCAACCCCTAAAACCCACCCTTAAAAAGGTCCGATTAGGCCCATTTTAAATAGGTTCCGTGCGGTGATGGATTCCAACGTGTGTACCAAATTTCGTTAAAATCGATTGAGTCTTTCGAGAGTTATCGTGCTAACACACACACACACACACACATATATATATATATATGTAAACATTTCCAAAAATGGTGCCAATTTGTTCAGGAGGCTATGAAACGTCGAGAAATTTTGGTCCGACCCCTAGGTCCCGCCATCCGACCGACGCCAATAGTGTATGTGCCATATGGCAAATACACTAAAAATATTTCATATATATGTAGTTCAAACACTAAAAAATAAATCCCCCAGGGGGGACATTGGAATGTGGTTGCTATCGCAAATTGCATTTCAATGTTCTTTGGGAATTAGCGTTCCCAGGAACCCGAGTTCGTACCAGTCGGTTTGTGTATATCGGCTGGCAGATTCTAATACACAAATGGATTATTTGTTGTGTTGAAGACGCTAATGACCTGAGTTGTCGACGCGTCTATAATCTACAATTAATTAATTAATTAAAAAATAAACGATTCGACACAACTCGAACTAACTTTTCCTGCATGCATGTAATGGAATATTTATAGGTCAATTGGTACACCCTCACAGCGCTGAGTGAAAGATAAAATTATTCTTTCAGTCAACGCTCACAGCCTCCCTCCCAGCATAGAATTAATCATGCCATCTCATATACATATAATTATAGGTACTAGTATACCAGTTTTTAAGGGGCCACTTCCCAAATTTGAGCGACCAAATTCGAAAACCAATTTTGTGGTTTCGCCACGATGTGACCGTCCTGAACACGCATATAAAATTTAGCAAAATCGATCCAGTGGTTTGGACAGTAGATGCCACCAGTCACCACAGAGAGACACACGACAGATATTTTTTAAAAAACGCTTTATCGGGTCCAAGACTCAGGTGATCAAATTCACAAAAAATTTAAAATCGAATTTTTTCACGTCATACTAGATCACTTCGTATCTATACTATGGGAAAGTAAAAGATGATATTTTTTGTCGCGTTTACCTTATAGATACACCAGATAGTACAGAACGACAAAACTTTTCTCCTTTTAGTGTACATCGAACTTAAAGTCCTGCAAATATTAAAAACTCGGGTCGCAGTGCCAAACCCTGCCGACAATATAGTGTATTTGCTAATACAGGCATTGTGGCATTATTATGTAAACTTAAGTTTGTTTTTTAACAAAATAAAAAATTTAACCCCTTAATACATCCTTTAAAATAATTAAATTTTTCTAAATTTCAATATTAGACATAGATTTTATCAGTACACCCAATTAAATACACCCTTCCATATCTAAGTAAATCCGTATCAACAAACTAGTGTTTTCATAAAATTTGAAAGTCCGGTCCTGTCGGGCCGATTTTATTAAAATTTTAGCAGCACATTTTAATCTTTACTAAAGAGTTAAATTTCAATTTTGAAACGATTCTGACAAATTTTTCGGTATTTTTGGGCCCAAAAACTTTTTGGAACCCCTAAATACAACCCTGAAAATGGTCCGATCGGGCCCATTTTAAATAGGCTTCTTGCGGTGATGGGTTCCAATGTGTGTACCAAATTTCGTTTCAATCGATTAAGTCTGTCGAGAGTTATCGTGTACACACACACACACACACACACACACACACACACACACTATATATATATATATATATATATATATATATATATACATACATATATATATAAACATTTTTAAAAATGGTGCCAAAGTGTTCAGGAGGCTATGAAACGTCGAGAAATTTTGGTCCGACCCCTAGGTCCCGCCATCCGACCGACGCCAATAGTGTATGTGCCATATTATGGCAAATACACTAATTAGAATGTGATAAATTATATTAGAACATTGATTCTTAGAAATGAATATGAACAATATTTTATTGTAAGTTACGGCAAAACGGCATGTTGAATAACAATATTGTTTTATGACATTGTTACTGAAAAAAGAACTGTTTTACATTATTAGTTATTACACAATGTTTGATTTATCGTTTTGTTGGGTTGGTGCAGTGTGTATTATGGAGACTGAGTGACTGAAGCGGTCATCTCAGTTCATAACAGCGTGTTGGAGCGGCTTGTCGATCATAATAATCATTTTGTATGCTTGTATGAAGACGATCCCATATTCATACACATACGGACATAGCGAGTAGTGATGGGCGATACGAGATATTTTTACAATCGAAACAATTGTAATCGTTCATAATAACAATCGAGTCCACAATCGACTCGGAGTTTGATTTTACAATCGAAATGTTCGATTGTTCAAGTCGATTATTTGCCATATACAAGTTATAGCAAAAGCAGCGATTGAGAATACATATAATCGCGATTCAAGGTTATATGCTAGTCGACGGACAAGTGACTCGTTGATTGTTCACACTGTTCAGTCGGTACTCACTACTCTGTGATCTCTTCACTATTGAATTCGTATTACGCGATTACTGCACAATCGACCATCGACTCGACCACGCAGTTGTTGAGTGATGAACGATTGTATAATATTATGTGGCTCTCGACAGTGTACGATTTAGTACTATATGCGACTCGGTCTCGGTGAACTATGAAACAGCAATTATCGAGTTCAAGTGACAACCATCAAGAGTCATCGAGATGATTGAACAATCGAGACAATCGACAAAAATATTTCGTAATCGTGCATCATTAACGAGTAGAGAGATCGAGCACTTGTATAGGTAAAAGCCATATTTCACAGACGAAAAGATTGCAGTCACATCACATGTAATTTTCTTGAGAAAAATATTGTTAGTTTTAATTTTTGCACAATATCTCATTTCCATTTTTATACAGGGTGGCCTCTAAGTACGTCGACAAAATTCAGGCTGTACTTCTTTGAACCATTCTAAGAATAAAAGATCATATAAACGTGTGGTCAAAAAAACGGCTAGTTTTCAAGATACACGCGTCCTCAACTTCTTATTTTTTTTAAATTTTACTAGAATTTCAAAAACGCATCAAGATTTTGCATTGAAATTTAGCATACGTAGGTATGGAAGAAGTAATTTTTGATTTCATTTAAAAGTTTTTAGAAATACCATGGGTGTACTTGGGGTCTTCGTATTATACCCCAAGTATACGCCCCTGGTATTTCTAAAAACTTGGTTACTGGATGTGCCGGGTACTGACGGCCGGATTAGTGAAATTCTACTGTATTGCCAATGTAGTGAAACATATTATTACGTTAAATTAAATTTATAAGACACATTGTTTTTGGCAACTCCTTTAGAGCGAAACTACACGGGCTGATTTTCCGCGGCGTTTTTCACGCAACGATATTTCCGTTGAGTTTTACGTATCAAAACAAAGCGCTTTTTCGGCAAGTAAATTCATGCAAAACAATACAACTTTTTGATAGTAACAAAATGTTACTCCACTGTATTTTTAAGTTGCGCTGCTGTTGTGTGTGCAAAATTTTTAAAGAACAGAAGGAAAAAACGACGCCGATGGGTTCATCCAATATTAAAAGATATTTCCACACACATTTTTTACCCAGACTATATACATCCGTCGGTGATCCGTCGCCTCGTCTAGTTTGCCCCGCACTAAACAATGTTTTTCATTTGTAGCGTGTTGTGGCGGTGACAAAATATACGCAATCAGAAGCGTTGAACTCGCTTACGCCGACGGAATTAAAAAAAACGCGACGTACAAGTATATTCCATTCACCTAGTTTCAGGTGTTCGTAAGTGTACGGTTTCGATATGGACGTGTAATCCGCCGCGTTAAAAACGCCGCGGAAAATCCGCCGCGTTAAAAACGCCGCGGAAAATCCGCCGGTGTATAGTTTTGCTCTGAAATTGATTTTCAATACTGCGCACATGGTCGACCCTGTATGACTTAATAAGAACATTTGCGGCAGCAAGTTATGGTTCTGAATCAGGGCTTAGTATGTTTACAACTACCTGCCGGCCAACTAACGGAACTTGTAAATGCGTCTGTGACTTAGGGCTATGAAAACTATACGTTTAATAGATCGATTTTTCTAATTATCCATCGAAGAGCGTGGATTTTAACCCCGCGGCCGTTTGTTGTGGTTGAGATTTTTTCTTGGTTTCCGTCGATCAGTTCAGATAAATGTCAAGAATAGCTTGATGGCCTTTATACAAGCTGTTATATTTTCGAATCCCACCTCGCTCATCATGGATGTTTTGTGATGTCATTTATTTTTAAGTGATATGTTATTTGATGTAATTAAGACACTAATGAGCTAAGTAATCGACGCGTCTATAATCTACAATAAGAAAAATAAATCAGATAAAATATGTCGACATAGTTTTTTTTTTACTCTAAATCAGTTATAAACATATCCTTAGAGTTTTTCTACCATATTATGATCTGCATATTATTCAGATATCTACTACCCCCTGCACTCTTCATCTAGAATCCTTTCCCTTCGCCTAAAACGGTATGGCTCTTCCGACGCTATTTGTAAAACTGAAGTGTTCGAGTAAACGCCACTGAAGAACCAAGAATCACACTGCAGATCCTTCAGACGAAGAATAAAAAAAAAAAATCTTGGAAAAACTTACAACCTACAAAAAAATAATAAACTATGTACGTAATCTTTCACACGTTTAGGATCTGTAGTCTCATTCTTTAGCTTTAAAAATAGCGTTGGTAGAACCGTAATCGTTTTTAGGCGAGAGAAAAAAAATTTGAGATGAAGAGTGTAGGGGGTATTTGACATTTGTAGGTGTCCAATGCTCTTAAGTCTCCTAGAACCACGTTGATTGTAATCAATCTATTGGCACATCCTTAAGCGTTTATTATATTTATGATAGTGTCTGTGTATTAAGAACGCCAGTTGATTTTTAAATAGTATAGCTGTATTTTATCACATAATATACAAACTTAATAATGCATATTATAATGGCAGATCATTCCTTTATTGTGCAGTTACAAATTTTTGTGACTTATTTTTTCGGTGTAACAGAATGTGAAAAATACGTGTTTTTGAAAAATTCATTTAGAGGAAGAAGACCATATGTGTGGCAAAAGTCAGTTAACATAGTCCGGCAAAGTCAAATAAAATGGGTTAGCTGACTTTTGCCGAACCTTGTATTGTGAAAAAGTAATTGTCTGAAAAAGTATATACATATTTTCTTTGATAATAACGTACATTTTTTGATTCAGTGCGTTTATTTACTACCTTTTCAAGTGAAAATATTGCGGAAAATGCCCTTAAAAAGTACATTTTTGACTCCAGGGTTTAAACTCATACTATTTTCACTCTTAAAGATACTCATTTTGAAAAGCATAAAAGATTTCCTCTCTGTAATTTCTGGAGTATGTTATTTTTATTAAATGAATTAACTAATCTTAATCAATATCGTCATCTAAGTTTGACATGTTTTTATTGGTTACCATAATAATTTCGACTAATTATTATAAGCGGAAATGTAAACCTCCGCTTTTTCCTTTAAATAGCTTTTGTCTCAGTTCTTTTCTTTAAAATATCAAACTATTATCTTTCATCTATCACGTGACCTATAAGGGCTTCCGTACCGGAATTCCGAGATTACATAATTCTGGAACAGAAGAAATTCCAGAATTAATCAAAAGATTAAAAATCAACAAATTGGGCCTTAATATAGATTTTTTACCAATGATTGATGATCATTTAATAATCATACTATAGAAGAAAAATTGTCAATTTCAAATCGGTTAATTTTTTCCTGTAACGTGTCTTCAAAAATGAATTTATTCTTGTTGATACGATGTTTAAAAAAATGTGGAGGTGGTTACAAAATAAACACAGCCAGCAAATATCAAACCTTTTAAAATAAACCTTGATACAATTATTATTAATGTAATATGTTGCTCGCGGGCGTTATTCTATATCTTCGACTGCAATGGTGACGTAATTATGTGTCGCTCGCAATTTTCTTCGTTCGAATTGCCGTCAGCGGAACTACATCTTTAAACAGCTGCTATTTTTTATAATAAAATTTATTTTATATGCAGTATATTTTATTGCGGCAATATTATGTTTACAGTCACTCGTATCGTTTGCCGTTTTAAGTAATCCTTGCTCGCTCATGTATTTTACATAAAATTTATGCAAATCAACAAAACCAAAATATGCGTGTAAAGGAAGAGAAAATAATTGTGCAAATGAAAAAATTGCTTTGGGGTGAATTCGGGGGTAGTCCCACATTTTTTGTCGTGAATAACGTCTAATGTCTCATATACTGTGGTGGCATTTTAGAAATATTAGATGAATGGAAATTATAGGCAGAAGTGGTTGGCATGTGAAGCAAAACATAGCATATATAACGTACCCATTTTTCTTTTCTTTTGTGGTTTATAATCCACATTACAAATATGTTATACCTATTAAAACAATTTTTTTGGAAGCTTATTGTGAAATAATCACTGAAATTTAGAAATTTGTCACCGTAACAAAGTTTCGTTTTATTAAACAACATTGGTTACGTCCGTTTTGTAACAAGCACACTAAACTAATTGTTTATCGTTAATCAGTGATATTCGCAATTAGTGATTCGTTACTAATTGAATTATACAACTGGAATTGCAGTGTAGATCGGTGTAGATAATTTATGAATTAAGTAAATGTTTTTAACGTTAAGTACACCGTTGGACTTCGACTGTATGCAATATAATAGCAGTTTATATAACTAGTACATTTAAGTATAAGACGCGAGGGGTGAAGTTGGTACGCTATAGTCGCAAGCAAGAGTACAAACACCCCGAGCGTCTTATGGAAATTGAATTGTGGGTTATAGACGCTCGACAACAGAGATCATTAGCGTCTGAGAGCGTCTTATACTTATCGAATGGTACGAGTTGTATACATTATTTTTTGTAACACATATGAAATATTTTCAACTTTAGAGCTTTATTGAATTAATAACTTCGCTACCATAGCAACTATATTCCTATATTAATTAAATGTCGAGCGTCTATAATTTACAATTTACAGTGTACACCATAAACGCTATAATATATTAAATGAACTATACCATGCTATGTAACACCTGGTACAACGAAATTTAATAGTAGGGTTTATTTATTGTATATACAAATTGACTCAAAATAATATGTTTAAATTTTATTTGGTAATTGTGGTTTTCGTAATATACGGAACATCTCAAGAGACGTTTCACGTTAGTATGCATCCACAATTGAAGGGCTGCGGAGTGTAGAATATAGAGAATGTAAATTCTGACGTAGCGAGTAGGTTTTCGCTCTATACCTGACTTATATTGTTATAGTTCGTTGTATTTTTGAAGTAAAAACTTCCCTAGGCGCGTTAAACACTTTTTGCGTGGGTATTAAAAAAATGTGAAGCGTTCGCAACTATTTCCGTAAGAATTCGCAACATACTTATAAAAACGGCCGTCTTCACACTTCCACCCATAGCGCAGTTGATTAGGTGTTTGCGTTCTATGCATACGCTGTCATCAGGTTCGAGACCTGATGACAGCGTAGAATTTTTGGCGTTTTTTTTCTAAATTCTACATGATATTTATTTATTTATTTTTTATTTTTAATATAATAAAGTATTGGGTAATAAGGACCAGTTAAATGTATAAATTATTTATTCTTTGCCAACGTTTCGTTGCGAATTTGCAACTTCTTCAGGGCTCTACAACAGTGAAGTACATACATAATTAATCTTTGAATTATAAAAGAAAAAATTTTTTTTTTAACCTTTTTTATTTTTGTTATATTCTTTCTTTGATAATAATTATAATTTTTTTTAAATCAAAGTGGAATTAATTAAAAACACAATTTTAGTATTTTAGTAATAAATTATTTTTAGTTCATAAATACGCTATAATAGATGACACCAAAAATTAGAAAATCTGAAGTTTTCACTTCTGTCATGTGATCATAAGCACACACCCATTTTTTTATAGAAACAAAATGTAGGTTTATTACTGACGAGCTGTGACAGTATGTAAAAAAATCAGCGATATAACAAGTTTTTACAGTCACACGAGTCATAATATCATTACGCACGAGAAATATATGGTATTTTTTGCCATACCCACTACAAAATACCTACTTTTCACTTCATTTTCAGTATTTTCAAAAAATGTTGACAGTTCATTTGCGTCGCCATCTTTACATTTACAGCAGGCCGGAGTATGTATAATAGGAAGCGGATATAGAGCGAATAAACAAGTTACTTTGGCAACCGTTTGCTTACCGCACTAGTGCGGTGCAAAAGAGGATAAGCGGAGAAAGTGTTCACAATTTGACACGAGCGTTTTAATACATATCAGAATTAACTACAGCCGTTCGTTTGTTTTCAAGCCGCTTACCCTAAATAAAAGCACATATGCTGCTATGCATAATGCATATTCTTTAGACCGACGTTCTTTCGCGGGTCAAACAGTAGTTTGCACAGTGTTTTGAGACAGTCTTTGTACAATATGTGCATTTAATCCGTGACCGCTTTATTAATAAGACAGACCAAGCGTGTCTGCTGCGTGGCTGACTGCTGCTACCTGTTCTGAACGGACTTTAGGTTAATGAACGTCAAACCACATCACATCGCTCTACTCTTTATTGTGGATAATAAGGTGATCTTATTGTTAGCCACAATTAATAACGTATTCGTTAATCCAGTGTTGTATCTGGACATCCCTGAGTCCTAAGCTCTATTTTGAGTTCAGAATCAGACATTATACTACAATAGTTTAAACAGTCCGTGGACCGAAATGTTCTGCTGATCCGCGAAAAATTTCGACCAATTAAGTAGCCGCTACAGCAGCAGCGAATGTCGCTTTAACTAAAAATTTTAATTTTATAACATTATAGATTTAAAAAATTAAATAATATATAGAGATTGGTTATTTCTGTATTAAGCCGTCAGCCGGTTCGCGAAATATTTCTCCTATTTTCGCTGGTGCGTAGGTGGAAAAAGTTTGAAGAACGCTGGTTTAAACGAATAGTAAAAAATGTAAACTAATCGGTATTTTTTTGCGAAGGAAAATACCAATCGATCAGTAAGAAAACTTGTGATCTATAAAATATTATTTCTTGGTAAATAAAAGTATTGCAGATGGAAACGTACCTTTTGTAGTGTATTTTGGTAGCTATTTTAGAGGAAAACTTATGAGTTGTTTTTTCGATACAAAAGTGGCAACTGTGACATTTTAAAAATTGAATAACTACTGTAAGAACCTTGGATGATCATTCAAAAGGTTTTTATTGCAGCATTTTGCTATGCACCTATATTCATCATTACGTATTGTTCATGACATTTTGTTTTTATTGAAAATATGTATAATTGTATTTATTTTTTTGTGTATTCTTAACGTAAGCTGTCCTCATTTCAAGTAATAAAATATCATTAGTTGTTGAAATATTTAACAATGATTGTTTTCATACAGCAAGATCATTTTACGAAACTTTTTTTGTATACAATAAACAGATACATATTTTGTTTGGGTCATTAGTCATTATTTATTTAATCATTATTTACGTATATTACTTATTCTTGAAGTCGTTTATAATTTATTATTAAAAAATTCTTTACTAAATCGTGAGTAAATAGCTTTTTCCAATAAACAATTATACTTCGTGCTTCCAGTTAAGCAATTGTTATTAGCATTTTTATGTTTTTATATCGGATACAAAAGTTTTTTTTAAACCTTATTCGTGAATTTAAATAGAAAGTTTGGTCCGATATTCGAAGCTATGTCAATGTCAATTCGTCAAAGAAAAAAAATATGAGAATTACTGTAGGCGTGTTTAGCATATTGTATATTTTTTGTATATAGATATCTAATATTGTGCATTATTTGGAAATAAAAATAAATAAATAAATAAAATAAAAATAAAATACACATTACACACTGAAATTCCTCGACAGTACACATTAATGCCACCGCAGTGTTAAAAAACTAAAAAACACGCTTTATTGAACTAAAAAGTTAAAAATAATTAATTTTATTGTTAAAAAACGTGGGGTAGTATGAAAATATGGTACAAAGCACCCCACGCTTTTTTACAATAAAATTAATTATTTTTTGCTTTTTAGTTCATTAAAGCGTGTTTTTCAGTTTTTTAAAATTATAATTTTTTGGGCGTTTATTTGAATTGTAGAGTGTAGGCGTTTACCCTGGTTATAAATAGTACAAAAGAGTATTTTTTATTGATTATTTTAGTTGTGTGTGCGCTAGAAGAGCGCCGAATGCGTGCAGTACGAGAATTATTAACAATTGCTTTGAACTAGATATAATGCGTTGTGTTTAACTTCTTCCGTATTTGATTCGAGGTCGGGTAGACCCATTCATATTAATATAATATGCCTTAATATTGTTGCTGGCAATTGAATATATTAACCCAGATTTAAAGATTCACAGTTATTTACGGCTTACGCGGTTATTAAATTGTGATCGGTATTTGTAATATTATCTATTGTTAGTTTAGATCAGGGGCTCCCAAAGTCGGGGTCGCGACCCCGAGTGGGGTCGCGGGCTGAGGGTCACGGCCTGCTTCCGTAATTATAGAATTTATAACTCTCGTGATTATACCATTAAATTCGAATAATAGAAAAAAATACTAAATAAGAACACGAAATCAAATAAAAACGGAGTGAAGAGGCGGGAGGGGGTCTCTGGGGTAATAAAGAGAGAGTGGTGGATAAGATGGCGCAACACTATGGTAGCAAACCGAAAGCGGTGATCTAAATTGGCTTATATCATTTTTTTAAATATTTAATTTCTTTCAGTGCCCTGTTCTTACTCTGGTTTGTTTTTTACTACTTGTCGCGTAGACAACTAATTTTTAAATCTTTCAATTTCTGTATTACTTTTACTATACTTTTTTATACTTAAATTTTTGAATAAACGACTTAAATTTGAATTGCTGCATTTTTTTACTGAAAAATCTTTTTTATAGACTATTTTGTACATTGTGGGGAATAAATGTTTAAGGGTCGCGAAAGCTTTTGCAATTTTAAATTAGGGTCATGATCAAAAAAGTTTGGGAACCACTGGTTTAGACCAAGGGTGCCCAATTTAAAATTTCAGTAGGCCATATTTTTAAAAATAGTAAAAAAAGTCGCAGGAAAATTATCCGTTATGTGTGTGTGTGTGTTTTAAAACCACCAACAGCTAAGGTTATTTGGGCCTACCATCAATTCATACTTTCAATTCATTTTTTTTAATAATAAATTGAAAATCCAATTGACACTTTTACCAGCTCTCGGGCTAGAACCCGGGAACTGGGGACTTATAATAGAGGAACCATAGCAACGCCATGTAAGAAAATTATCCGTGACGTCTAACAGCTATTAACTGAAATATTATTATTTTGATTTTTGAAGTTATACTTCTTTTGACGCGTTATGGAAAAATTGATGAGAGTAAATTTTTACGATTCTACACCATGAAACTAGTCGAAAGTAACATAATGAATTTAGTCGTTAGTAACTCGAGTCGTTACACCAGTCAGAACGTGACAAGAGCGTTTTCAGTTTTGAATAACATTAATAAAAGCTATTTCTATACAAAAACTGATGTATACCGCTTTTGTTAAATAAGAGTCCTTACTCCAACAGCTGCCCTGTGCACGCATATGATTATAATACCCGATTATTTAGCACAGAATGCAAGACGTCTGTGGTGTGGTGGTTACCGTCCTCTCCTCAAACGCTATAGGACTCGGGTTCGAATCTCAACACAAGCATGCTTTTTTTTATAAATAATTAGATATAAATATAATAAATAAATATATTTAGTAAATTAATAATTTATTAAACCTTCATCAATAATTGTATTTAATATCTTTATTTTATTATTTATCATGATTATATAATACCCTATTAAACCGATTCTAAAATTCTTTCACTAATAGAAAGCTACGCAGGGGGATAGATTCTCGCGAGGGGGTACTCGCGAGGAGGAGGGGGGGTAATAAATCATAAATTCTTATCTCTGGAACTTCTAAACCGATTCTAAAAATTCTTTCACTAATAGAAAGCTACGCAGGGGGGAGAGATTCTCGCGGTGGATACAAATTAGGGGGGGGGGAGATATAGAAAATTAGAAAATTAAAAGCTGCGTACTTAGCTGCGTGCTTATATATTTACAATCGTATTAAATCATGTACCGTGCGCCTATACCTACTAATTAACTAAACATTCTAAAAGACACTTCCACAGAAGTTAACAATGACAGTGAAACTAGTTAACAGTTCACAGCCTGTAAGTTTAAGATTAAAATCTTTAAGAATTTGCGTAAAACAATGTATATAATTAAGTGAAATTATTATATTATTAAACAAAAGGCATTTGTATGCCCATGTACCTACCACACGTGAAAATTATAATTGGTGTATACTGTATAAACAGGTGTAGTGAATTTAAACTATGATGATGACCACAGTTTCCGTTTAATTTCAGAAACTTTGTTGTACAAGATGGTTAGCTTTGGCTTCTTTTTACAACTTATACTGTTTCAATACAGATATAGAAGTTGAAAATTTATATTTTCTACTAGCGGTCCCGTCCAGCTTCGCCAGGGTGCTAAGAATTTATGATTTATCAACCCTCCCCGCTAGAAATTCTCCCCCTGCGAAGTGAAGCCAGGCTGGTGGTGTTTATAATATTAGTAAGATTTCGCCAATACGCTGAAATGGAAAAGAAGTGCAGAGTTGCGTTTTGTTAATGTCCCACAGGAATTATCCCCCCTCCTGCGAGACATTCTCCCCCTGCGAAGCGATCCTGGGCTGGTGGTGTTTATAATATTAGTATAGGATTACGTCAATACGCTGAAATGCGAAAACATTGCAGTTACGTTTTGTTACTATCTCACAGGAACTATACATTTTTCCGGGATGGAAAGTACCCTATGTGCCATTCCAGGACCTAAAGTAACTATATACCAAATTTCATGAAAATCCGTTCTCTCGGTACGGAGCTGAGTGATAGTAAACATACACACACACACACACACACAAGCTTTGGTATTTATTAATATCTATTATTAAGATTAAGATAAGATACGTATTTTTCTTGTGTTAATAAAACTGTAGAGGTATATTTGCATTGGCGGATTAAGCTTTGGAAAGAGCAACTTGATTTTAAGATCCCCTTTTCAAAATTTAATAACTACCTCCGACTATTTCCGTTACATCTAATATTTCTAAATTGTCATCCCCATAATATGAAACATTAGGCGTTATTTAGAAAAGAAAAAATACAAATAGGTATATTACAAATTATGTGTACTCATGCATATACTTTATTATATTCATTGAATGAAAGCATCTTCATGTAGAGTAAAAAAATAATGATTAGGTTGCTAAAGATGTGCATTTATTCTTTGTTTACCAAATTGTTGAGAAAGTGATATATTGTTATATCTATTTCACAGTATTTGATTCAGATTTTTATAATTACTAGAAAAGGCGATTGCACCAAAACTAATTATTATATCAATTTCTAAATAATAATGTTTATTTATGGTGATCCCTGTTGAAATGTAATAATAGTACTTTCTCGTTAAATACAAAAAGACTGAAGTCATGCAAGAAATAGTTAAATAATAGAATTTATTTGACATTTAATTTTATTGAATTGAAGATTTCAAAATGAAATATTAGTGAAACCAATTACTATAAAAGACAGATTATATTTAGAATTGCCTTTAAAAATTGGAAATTAGTATAGTACATGTAACCCGTCCGATAGATGACATTGCCTGTAAAATTTTACATAGGCATAGGTGTTTATGTATTGTCTCTTTTTAAGGATGTATGGCACCTGTAAATAAGACGCCTTGACGCTTAAATTACAAAATTATTTATTAAAAAATCGGTTGTAACTTGAATTTTATTTGAAAAATAAAGCTGTGAATTTAACTGTATTTTATTTCACAACATAATATGAAATATGTATATGAACGATTTTTCAAAATTTTCTTGTTCTTTCTTTATGCTTCCTTCGCCCCCTTATTTTTATTCGACGCCCTCCAATTGCTTCTCAGGATACTAGTGTCCCTCTGGATCGTTCAAGCGTCCCTAGGGAGGCGGTACCGCCCACTTTGGGAAACACTGCACTAAAGTGATGTACATATTATGAAAAATTTGTAGCTCTCGCTTATTTCGTTGCTAAATCGAAATCTACCCGGGCGAAGCCAAAACGGAAGGCTAGTTGAATAATTCGAAGAACCAGTCCAAAAGGACAGAGGAATATTTTTGATACAAAAATGAGAAACACTTTGTCGTAAAAAATCTGACTGCAGAATGAAGTTAAAATAAAAATGAATAAATTTCATAATACTAAACAAAAATTATACAAAACTAACAAATAGATGAGAAAATAAATATTAAAAAGACACGTATAGTACTAAAATGCTCATATGTAATTTGTTTATTGATTTTGTTAGTATTGTAAGTACTAATTAAATGTAATTACTGCAACGATTTCTAATTTGAATAGTTGAATACTTAAGAATAGATACAAATCGTTTGCTTAACATAAGTTTGTTTACTGGATAATATAAAATGCAATACATGTAAACTTTTGCATAACAAATAATATATTGTAGAAGAGTACAACATTTAAAACATAAATTAGGACGTAACGTAATTTGCGTGTAGAAAGTGTAAAACTTCAACTCTGTACGTGAGCTCATTCATCAGATTTATCGATAAAGAGATAGATAGATAGATAAGATTGTAGATTATAGACGCTCAACAGCTGAGGTCATCAGCGTCTATTAGGTTTATCAGTGACATTGCACATTGATTGACATTTAGTGTCAATCATATAAATTGTCGATTACTTCTTTATTTTTTTAAAGCAGGGATGCTACGGAGCTCCCATGTCTATTCTGAAACTACGGATAATCCGATACTTTTTCACATCCCATCATTCTCATCCCGTAGGCGTGTATCCGAAAAAATTATAATGGATGTTAAAAATCACAGTTTAAAGGTTCTCTGTAGGGGCCTTATTTACTGTGGTTCGTCGTTGCTTGCGGCTCGAATCCCGTCTGTTGCACGTATTTCCCTTTCTGCGTATGACTATTGTTTTTCTGTATGCTCACGCACCGTGTAATCGTTTTTTATTAGTCCCGTGTTTTGTTTTTGTTTCGCTGAATTAATGTCGAAGCCGTCAATCGTTACTTGCGGTGAATCCCGCCCGCTGCGCGTACTTTTCCTCCCGCACATGACTATTGTTTTTCTGTAGACTATTCAAAGGTAGATGAAATGAATTATTTCGATAATGCATTGAGAACCATGAAACTTTTGTCGACTTGTGTGGATCTCATATAACCTATGTGTAATTACTTAAATGATTAAATTTTTTCATATTTTTTATTTCGATTTTGTACCTCAATTAATGCCGTGCTGACAATATTCTGCCGTGTGCCACATAATATGGCACGCGTGCCATAAGCCGATATATGCTTTTATGCCAAGTGGCACGGCCAAATGGCAAAGCCAAGGATAATGTGAACGTTTTGTCGGCTCGTGCCAGTTGGCAAAATAGTGCCAACCCGAACCCGACGAGTCGGTCCAAATCAAAGGAAGCCACGTGGCAAGTGTAGTGGGGACGTGCCAATTGGCCTCCGGCGGCCTCAGTAGATAGTTTATTCTCGACCATCGTAGCAAGCACTTATTTATTTAATATACATATTGTGGTCCTCGTCGGTATACATTGCCGCTGAATGCCATTTCCAATATGGACGCAATGAATTGTGTGTGGCAGCGGCAACTGGCTTTGCCATTTGGCCTTGTCACCTGGCATATATCCGAATAATGAGGACGCGGCTGTCTATAGATTCGCCATCCCTGTTACATGGGCTTAACAAGATTTCGATCTACCTATAATGTTTAAAAAATATTTCACCAAGAACTGGTTTTAGATCAGCAGTCGGGCTTGCTAAAACAAAAAAAGAAATATTAAGTAACGATCTCGAGAATATACAAAAACTTATAAAATTTATTACCATATCAAAATTGAAAGCCACCATCTAAAAAAAAATCAACAAATTAATAAACAAATAATTGAAAATAATTAACGGAAAAAAATAAATAAACAAACCATATAATATAATATAGAATATATACTTACCAATACCTTCTAACATACTTACCTTAATTTACAATTGTATAAATCTAAGTTATCTTTGTATATCATAACTATAATATGTTACTATAATTTGTAGTGCTAGTGGCAAATGCCGATGCACATGTTGTTGTGTTAAATAAAAAAAAAAAAAAAAAAAAAAAAAAAAAAAAGAACTGGTTTTGACAAAAAATGTTAGCATTTATAATTTCTAAATGACAATTTGATACTTACGAAAAAATGCCAATAGTAATTTACTACCGATTATTCTTTTTACACATGACAAAAGATTTTTTTACAGATGCACGAGGTAGACTGTAGAGTGTAGACTATCTGATTTGTTGTGCTGTCAGCTATTTTATTGTAGTAATTATTTATACAGTATAATTAGTAATTACCATTTTTTCATATAATTTTATAACTCGTGCGGATTTTAACTGTTTTAAAGAACTGTAAATTTGAGATATAAAGTACCAGAGTCCTAAATTACAATAACTGCCCGTTATTCATTTGATTCTTACTTACTAGATAACAAGTGAGAATACCTGTTGCACGTATACCTATAGTTAAAAAATACCTCGACAATGTCGTTGCTTCTTTGTTGATGCGGTCATATTTTTATTACCGTGGAAAGGAGGGAAGCTATTCCAGTGATCTTCAAACTTTTTCGCCGGGACTAGGATAATAAATCATACTTTTTTAAATCTCTGGAACTACTGAACCGATTCTAAAAATTCTTTTACTATAATAGAAAATTACACTATCCCTCAGTGATATAGGCTATACCTATTTTATTTTGATAAATTTTTCGCGTGGGGGGATAATTCCTGTGGGATAGAGAATTTCTCGCGGGTGGGGGACAATTCCTGTGGGATAGAGAAATTCTCGCGGGGGGATAATAAATTATAAATTTTTAGCACCCGGGCGAAGCCGGATAGGACCGCTAGGAAGTTATAAGTCACCCATTGTTAGGTGAGAAAAATAGATTTTTTTTGAGAATGAGAAGATCTTACTAACTGCTTGTCGTTTTAAGAGAATGAAAAAAATCAGGAAAAAATTGTAAAACGAACGATAGCTATTAATTAATGTGCTTGAGAAACTTTTCTTTGCCTTATTTCTTGGTAGAATCGCTGTTATGATGCATAAGCATAAAGCATGCTTTATGGAAAAGCTTGATATAATATCATGGTTTTATGATAAACTAAGGTAAACATCTTCAATATCAATTTATTCTCCCTGATTTCTGATAGAAAATTTTCATTTTATAACAACGTCAATGACATTGTCGGGACGGACGTGTCAGATTCTTATAGATACAGTTTTTCGGATGTACAAATATTTTTATGAGGCTAATAAACGCACGTAGATGATGTGAAACAGGAAAACTATCATTGTTGTGCATGTTCTTATTGTTTATTACGATATAGATTATTATAAATGTAGTTACATACGAGTGAATATGTACTACGTTAGTCAGTGACAGCGTATTCCAGTAACGGAATATTTATCCAAACTTTATACTTGCCTGCATAACCGGAAGATATCGATTTTTTGTGAGTTTTTGGATATTTTGCATAATATGATACGACGATACGTACATAGATTGGAAGACTGTTGTCTCTACAATTTTTGTCTGTTTGTACTGCAGTGTTACTTCAGAAATTTCGCTTAAAGTATAGGTTAGGTACCTACTTTTTATCTGACTATACTATCGGGTTAAGGTTATAAGGTTAAAAGCATTGAAACAAATTATACATAATATTTATTAAATTTTGAAAAATTATGTTTTATTTATCGTTCTTTCTTTTTTTCGATTCTTAGACAGCAGGTCATCTAAGACGCTTTTTTTGATTTTTCTATATTGTCATATGATTTTGAGATTATACATTTTTATCCTGTCTATATAATTTACAGTTAGAGCGGTAATATAAACGATGCCACAAATAAATATTAATAAAAAAAACTTTTTAGAGACAAGCTTTTATTTAAATGCACTAAAAAGCAAAAAGAATTTTTAATAATTTTGCATAATTAATAATTATAAAAGCGGGGGTCGTGAATTCTATGATAGTTTATTAGTCACGACCAACGCTTTTATAAATTATTATGAATCTAAATTATTTTTTTCTTTTTAGTGCATTTAAATAAAAGCTTGTCTAAAAAGTTTTTTTTACTAATATTTATTTTGTTCATTTAAGTCTTTCAAAATTTTACCTTCTTTTGACACCCGTAAGGGTTGAATTTCGAAAAATCCTTTCTTAGTGGATGCTTACAGTAGAAAAGGAACCAACTGTCCAAATTTCAAGTTTCTAGCTTCAGCGATTTGGCCTGGTCGTTGATTAGTCAAAAAAACCCTACATCCGCGTTTGAACCGCTTAGGGGTTGAATTTATTTCTAAAAACGATTCATTCATGTATTGTCATCGGGAATACATATGTGTACAAAATTTCAAAACGATTGGATACGTGGAAGTCGTTCAAAATTGACTTGCAAGATTTAAGCCAAATAAACAAACACACAAACTAACAATACATTGCAAGTTAAATAAAAACTTTTTAACAAAAAAAAACCTCCTTCAAAAAAGCACTAAAAAGAGGAAAATAATGAAATTTTGAGGTCTGTGCCAATTAAAATATGAAGTTGGTTAAAAAGAAGATATATTAATCACTATACTATACTTACCTTTTAACCGACTTCATATTTTAATTGGCACAGACCTCAAAATTTCATTATTTTCCTCTTTTTAGTGCCTTTTTGAAGGAGGTTTTTTTTTTTTGTTAAAAAGTTTTTTTTTTACTTTTTAGTGTCAAAAAGTAACATTTACTTTAAAGAATCACACGCCGTTACTTACTTTTTTATTAAATCAGCCGAACTACTGAACCGATTTTGATGAAATTTCTATGGGACCAATCTGAGAGTATATCCTTTCAAATAAAAAAAAAATTAAAATCGTTTCATAAACGACGAAGTTATATCCGCGAACATACATAATACATAAAAAATATATACGGTCGAATTGAGAAACCTCCTTTTTTTGAAGTCGGTTATAAAATGATCGGATAGCTCTATTGAAAGATAGCGAACTGTAAGTTTGCACATGAAATCAGAATACGTAACAAAAATCCAATAATATTATAAAGCGGGGCGCCTATGTTTTATTTATACAATTACATACTACGTAATCAGCAGTGAATATAAATGAGCACAGAACTGCAGAACACCAGGCTGAGCAGAATTGCTCACATTTAATTAACTAGTATTTTCCCACGGAAGAATTGTGCTTTCAATGTAAATGATATACGTAGGTATCTGCCATTTAAAGATTGGTTCACAAATTGAGTAATGCATATCATCTTAAAAACCTGAGATTAAGGTGGGTTTATACTTTATAGTCAACTATACGGAAGCTTCCTTCTTGTTTTCGTGTTTATTTAAAATCTATGTATTTTACTTCTATCTGTTGTAGAATACAGACAAAGGAATGAATAGTGGAAGTTCCTCAAAATCAATAATAAAAAAACTCGGGTCGCAGTTCCAAAACCCTGCCGACAATATAGTGTATTTGCTAATACAGGCATTGTGGCATTATTATGTGAACTTAAGTTTGTTTTTTGACAAAATAAAAATTTAACCCCTTAATACATCCCTTAAAATGATTATTTTTTTCTAAATTTCGATATTAGACATGGATTTTATCAGTACAACATCTGCACCAAATTAAATACAGCCTTCCATAAGTAAATTCATATCAACAAACTAGTGTTTTCATAAAATTTGAAAGTCCGGTCCTGTCAGGCCGATATTATTAAAATTTTAGCAGCACATTTTAATCTTTACTAAAGAGTTAAATTTCAATTTTGAAACGATTTTGACAATTTTTTTGGTATTTTTGGGCCCAAAAACTTTTTGGAACCCCTAAATACAACCCTGAAAATAGTCCGATCCGGCCCATTTTAAATAGGCTTCTTGCGGTGATGGGTTCCAATGTGTGTACCAAATTTCGTTTAAATCGATTAAGTCTGTCGAGAGTTATCGTGTACACACACACACACACACATATATATATATACAGGGTGTATCACAGAAAACCGAGCATAGGGAAAACTCCATTGTGCAAATTAGTTAGGATCAACGATTACTTTGGCCACATATGAGAATGGGTACCATGGTAACGCTGACTAACCATTATTTAATAACAATAATAGCTAATAATGAATAATTAGAAAAACCAGTTGGGCTTGAGAATAGCCGAGAGTGTAGCGGCGCTGTTGTTTACATGGCGTTGCTATGGTTCCTCTATTACAAGTCCCCAGTTCCCGGGTTCTAGCCCGAGAGCTGGTAAAAGTGTCAATTGGATTTTCAATTTATTATTAAAAAAAAAAAAATAATAAATTGAAAATATGAATTGGTGCTAGGCCCAAATAACCTTAGCTGTTGGTGGTCTTTAAAATACAATTACAATTAGAAAAACCAGTTAAAATAAATTCTTCAATATTAAATGAATTTATTTTTATTAATGAAACAATTTTTTATTAAGAAAATATTTTTTTAACTAATAATTAAACAAAACAAACAGTTAAAATAAAAAATTAAAGCAAATGTTCAAATAAACCTCTATTGTGAATTAAGCAGTGGCTTAATCGGTTACAAAAACTTTGTCTCACTTTATCTAACATTACAGGAGTCATATTGAAACATACTTCGACGATTTTGTCTATAAGTTCATCCAGATTTTGCCAAATTTTGTCAAATGAACAGCAAAATGCTTTTGTTACTGTATACGTACACCATGGTAACCATGGTAACGACCTCTGAATAGAGGGCAAAGCAATCTCTGATCTTAACTAATTTGTACTGTGTACTTTTCCCTATGTTCGGTTTCCTGTGATACACCCTGTATATAAACATTTTCAAAAATGGTGGCAAATTGTTCAGGAGGGTATGAAACGTCGAGAAATTTTGGTCCGACCCCTAGGTACGCCATCCGACCGACGCCAATAGTGTATGTGCCATATTCTATGGTAAATACACTAAAAAGTAAAATAATAACGATTGTCGACATACCATTTTCTAAATGAATAAAAAGCTAATTTATGTAATTTTTTACGTATATCGTTTATTTAATTCTTGACAATATTTATGAAATATGATATCAGCCAAATGACCGCCTTTGACCAATTAGCCCACCGTGCAAATGCAGGCTCTTTCAACCACATTTTGATGTCGCTGGCCCAAATGACACCATACAATCACTTCACGGAGGTGCAGAGATCGTTGGATCAGTCGAAGAGTTTCAGTTCCCCAATACCGACTATTTCCAACATTTTTAACTATACGGTGACTTGTTTGGTACATGAACACCAAAAAAAATTACGCAATGAGACTTTCCCTCGTGTTAAATTTCAAGATTTCATGTCAACAGGAAGTACCCTATAAGTTTTGATGAGTGAGTCAGCATCAAAATACGTGATTTTTGAAAGACCGTATCTTTTTATTGTATTGAGTTAGAAACTTGAATTTTTTACAGGACTATGGGTTTGTAGATTTTAGTATTTGAAATTAATTTCGACTTGATACCTCTAGCCGTTCCTGAGAAAAAGGATTTTGACGGACAGGAGGAAAATAAAGTGATCATATAAGGGTTCCGATCTTTTCCCTAAAACCCTAGTCCTACTCTTAAATGTTAATCGGGTTTTACCAGAAATGTGAAGCAAGGATAGAATATGGAGCACTTGGTTATCACTTTCACCACCATTATAGACAGAGAAAGAGAAAATAATCGTTACTCGTTACTCAGAATTATAGACGCCGCGACGTCTCCTTGCCTCCTTCGCACCGCACTCTGTAGTACAGTGCGACGCCATCAATCATGTTTTGGTAGAATGTGATTGAATAATTTATAGTTTTCACCTCGTTTTACTTTTAATCAAGTTCGAGAGAATCGACTGTGTTTATGTAATTAGCTTCTCTTTATTCAAATGATCACACGTGAATGCCCTACTTTACAGCTGTTTACATTGCATTCTTGTTTGTGTTCTGTCATCATTCTTGGTAACCTTACATTATTTTCAAAATCAATTACTCTTAAGCTCAACAATTTTATTATTGGATGTGCCTACATTTCGAGAGCAATAATTCTCCCATCAGCTAAAACTAAATAAATTAATTTATTCTATCAAATTATAACGAGAAATTTATATACCGTAACTAAATTCACTAAATTAGTGAAATTAACATAAGAATATCAGACGAATTATCGCCATGATATTTATATAGAAGGCTATATAGGAAAAATGTAAATGCACCGCCGGGAATCGAACCCAGAACTCCCAATTTCGCGTCGGGAAAGTTTCCAGTTACTACACAGTGCCCAACAGCATACATTCAATTCTTCCTATATATGCAACGATGACCACAGATCCATTAACTGCGAGAGCTATTATTTTATAACAACATTACAATAAATGCTGGCTTTCTCATGGCCCGGACGCGCCTTATAAATCAAATTATAACGAGAAATCTATATACGGTTTTTAATATAAACATAAGAATAACAATCAATATGATTAGACACCTATACCGTAACTAAATTCACTAAATTAATGAAATTAACATAAGAATATCAAACGAATTATCGCCATGATATTTATATAGAAGGCTATATAGGAAAAATGTAAATGCACCGCCGGGAATCGAACCCAGAACTCCCAATTTCGCGTCGGGAAAGTTTCCAGTTACTACACAGTGCCCAACAGCATTGGGCACTGTGTTATAAAATAATAGCTCTCGCAGTTAATGGATCTGTGGTCATCGTTGCATATAATATAGGAAGAATTGAATGTATGCTGTTGGGCACTGTGTAGTAACTGGAAACTTTCCCGATGCGAAATTGGGAGTTCTGGGTTCGATTCCCGGCGGTGCATTTACATTTTTCCTATATAGCCTTCTATTTAAATATCATGGCGATAATTCGTCTGATATTCTTATGTTAATTTCACTAATTTAGTGAATTTAGTTACGGTATAGGTGTCTAATCATATTGATTGTTATTCTTATGTTTAATTTATTCTAGTTTAGTTTTCGCTGATAATGGGAGCCGGGATGGATAAAATTGTTGTGGTTAAGAAGTGACTAAATTGTTTTTTTGCTATATCCACTACAAAATAGCTACTTTCCATGCATGTATATTGTATATCGGCTTGTATTGGGCCATTTAACAGACATGAGGCGTACCGAAAGTGTTTTCAATACATAACTAGTGCGGTAAGTAAACGGTTGCCATAGTAACTTATGTTCAAATATCACTAAAGAAATCAGTTAATTTAATTAATTTTGTTTTAAAGGCCACCAACAGCTAAGGTTATTTGGGCCTAGCACCAATTCATATTTTCAATTCATTATTTTTTTTTTAATAATAAATTGACAATCCAATTGACACTTTTACCAGCTCTCGGGCTAGAACCCGGGAACTGGGGACTTGTAATAGAAGAACCATAGCAACGCCATGTAAACAACAGCGTCGCTACACTCTCGGCTATTCTCAAGCCCAAATCAGTTAATAACGTGCACATTACGTATTGCAAAACCACTAAAAAGTAAAAAATAAAACTTTGTATAAAAAAATAAACCTCCTTTAAAAAAAGCAGTAAAAAGAAAAAAATAATAAAATTTTAGGGTTGACGCTAATTTAGTAGATGTATAAAAAGTTTTAGTAATATAATTGCGCCGTCCTCAAAATTTTATTATTTTTATCTTTTTGGTTTTTATAATCTATCTAAATAAGGCGATATTTACAAAAAAATGTAACTTAAGTTAATACCTACCTTCTGGTAGAAGAAGTCCACTTAATTTAGGTCCGAAACAACTTTTTTTTTGCTAATCTTCAGTTGAAAATTTAAATTTTAACTATAGTTTATATAATCTGGTCCCTTAAGGAAGTTCATATTATATATACGGGATAGTCATTTCAATTTAAATAACGTACGGAGCAACAGCAATTTATTCACTTGAACAGACATCTTTAGAGGATTTTCTTTCTTTAATTTACAAGCTTATACCGAACGTACAATACGGTATAAAAAAATTCGACTGATGACCAGTCCTATACTTCCCACCTAGTAAATATTTGCAAAAAATAAACACTCTTTTTTTATTTTTTGAAAAAAAGCATGGCCCTCTTTTTTGTTTGGAATGAAAACCAGCTTTAAGCTGATTTCCACACCATTTGATGTGGGTGTGGGTGGGTGCGTGTGAGTGTGTGTGTGTGTGTGTACACGATAACTCTCGACAGACTTAATCGATTTAAACGAAATTTGGTACACACTTTGGAACCCATCACCGTACGAAGCCTATTTAAAATGGGCCCGATCGGACCATTTTAAGGATAGTTTTAGGGGTTGAAAAAAGTTTTTGGGCCCAAAAATACTGAAAAAAATCTCAGAATTGTTTCAAAATTGGAATTTAACCCCTTTGTAGAGATTAAAATGTGTTGCTAAAATTTTAACAAAATCGTCCCGACAGGACCGGACTTACAAATTTTATGAAAACACTAGTTTGCGGTTAGTGATTTATTTGCTGACGGGTGTATTTAATTTGGTACAGAGGTTGCATTGATAATAATATTGAAATTAAGAAAAAAAAACTATTTTAAGGGATGTATTAAGGGGTTAAATTTTTTATTTTGTCCAAAAAAAAACTTAAGTTCACATAATAAAGCAAAGCCACAAGGCCTGTATTAGCAAATACACTATATTGTCGACAGGGTTTGGCACTGCGACCCGAGTTTTTTTTTAATTGCCATGATTACAACGATAAACGGCCCGATTTCGCACAGAAGTTACACTTAAAAAAGCAGGGAGAAAATAGTCATATATAATATGCATTGAAATTAAGGTAATCTTTTAGATATTTTTTCTCGGCACCTTATATATTTGCGACTGAATGTTTGACTAAGATTGGAATAAAAAAGAAAAGTTCTTTTTGAGTGAATTTAAAATAGCATCTATCCCAAGTGTGTCAAAGAAAATCTGTGTCGAGATTTATTCTGTTTCTCGTCATTTGGGAATTTTCCTTTCTTTTTGATAGCGTTCGTTTTTGTAGCTATAGATTTTTTTTGTGTTTTCCAGAATATGATACGTACGATGTGAATAAATTTGTTAAGTTGTTTTTTTTTTATTTTTTATGAGTCTGTCTTGGGATTAATTCATGTAAAAGTAAAAATATTTACCGACTTTTGAGGTATCTAGATTCTAGAGAATTCTGACATTCAAAAGAGTGAAACAATGTTTTAAGTGCAATTCATACGTTTTATAATTAGCCCAGTAATTTTAGATTTCCACTAGGAAATCATTTCCAGTTAGCTCAATTTTTATGTTGTTTTAAAAAACGTGTAAAAAGCCCCCATCGATATCGTGCCGACATTCTCAGATATATATGCGAGGTTCAAGTTCACAAAAAACGGGTTTTTACGAATTTCTCGGTTTCATTTCATTTTTAGTAGAAAATGGTTATTATCAACCTTGTAGAGAACAAAATTCTCTACAACTTTTGTATAAACATTGTCTATGATTCATAGTTTTACTTATTTAAGTACCCGTGGCTTCCTCCCTTCGATACCTACATAACGGGACTATGCTGCTTCCCGGAACGCACCCGGACCTAACATAATGATTTGTACCTTTAGTTTTAAGTTGAACTTCAGGCTAACGATTTATAATAATTTTATGGAATTTAATGCCGTAGTTCTCTATAGTTATAAGCAACCAAACATACAAACCAATAGCAAACAGACATTTTTTTTTCGAAAATACGATATTTCTACTTGTCATCAATTATAAAGGAATTATAAAGGAATTTTGTAAAAAAAATTTACAGGGGCTGAGAGAGCGCGGAAAAAGTGTGACTATGCATTCATACTATCGCGTAAAACGCACTTTTTTTTCTTTCTTCGCGCTCTCTCAACCCCTGTAAATTTTTTTTACAAAATTCCTTTACGAATAATCTTTATAATGATTATCATTTTTATGTCTAAAATGATGTCTAAAATGACTGGGCTAAATACTACAGTATTGATTAATTATTTTTCATTACACAACCGAGTGAGAGGCGTGGTGGTAAGTGCACTAGTCGCATATTAGAAAAGTGCAGAGTTCAAATCCCGACTGGGCAGATGTGATTGACAGAAAAACAACCAAAAGGGTACAACAGTAATCCAATCTGGTAGTCGATTCTATCATTGAGATCCTACCAAAGGTGGAAAATACTAATGACAGAAACTACCAGGCATAATAATACAGAGCCAATCGACCGAGTCCCTCAGATTCAGGTCAACCTTGAAGAAGTGAACTGCAACGTTCACGAAACGTTTCAAATCTACTATTAAAATGTTCATTTCTTACAAATCGTTAATGTGACTGGGCAGATGTGATTGACAGAAAAATTCTGGAAATACGTTTTTCCATTTAGGTATACAAAACACCGAAAAAACAAGGCAACGAAATTACAAAATATAGGTCGCGTTGCTATTTATTAGTATTAATATATATAATATATATGCTTTACGTCAATTCCATTTAGCCTAATTGACTTCATATAAATAATTAAGGGGATTGGCATTTGGTATACGTATCTGTCTCATTAAGAAACCTGAAATGTGGACGCTTAACAACGAACAGTCGCTGTGAAATGTGAATACGTCACGGCGGTTATAGAACATAGATCCCTTCCCTGCCTTCATCGCACTTTACTCTAGTGTAATAGAACGTCACCGAAAATAGAACGTGGGGAGCATCGGCTGTCACAAATACCAAACACTGCGTTCACAACTCAGATATGGGGCTTCTTTACTTATACATTCACTTATTATTTATGTAGTACGTATACGTCCGCACAGCACAACGACCGTTCCCTGTTCAGTCGCATTCTCACTAAACGTCCAAAGTCACGTGGGACCATCCCTAGTGTAGGGGATTAAGCATTTTATATCGACTACCGAGTCGCTCTATAGAACACTAGCGGCCCCGTCCGGCTTCGCCCGGGTGCAATATAGTAGTCACTCGCTTCGCTCATTCGTTTGAATATTATAAATACACTACTCACTCGCTTCGCTCGTTCACTTGAATATTATAATTACATTACTCACTCGCTTAGCTCGTTCGCTTGAATATAAATACACTACTCACTCGCTTCGCTTGTTCGCTTGAATATTATAATTACATTACTCACTGGCTTCGCTCGTTCGCTTGAATATTCTAAATACACTACTCACCCGCTTCGCTCGTTCGCTTGAATATTATAATTACGAACAAATTTGATTGCTTACCATAAAAAAGTTATAGTGAGTAAACCTTAAAAGATAGACATATGCTGTCGCGGACTTTTTTTTAGAACTTTTAAAGGGGAATAATTCCGTCATACATGATTTTTGCGTAACAGCGGAAGCTCTCACAAGGAATAAATATTCCCGTTTTTGCAACATTTTTCATTGATGCTCCGCTCCTATTCGTCGTAGCGTGATATTATATAGCCAATAGCCTTCCTCAATAAATGGGCTATCTAACAAAAAAACATTTTTCAAATCGGACTGGTAGTTCCTGAGATTAGCGCGTTCAACCAAACAAACAAACTCTTCAGCTTTATAATATTAGTATAGATTTCATTCAGGGGTCCGCGGCCCGCCTTTGGGCTATAGTGTCGCGCCGCGCCTTCAGTTCCTTCTGTTATGGAAGACGAAAGTGCAATCAATCCGGAAGGCTCCTTTATGACGAGTTCAAGGTTAGCCATATCGGCATCAAACGAAAACACTCATCAGCTCCCTGGATTATTACATTACCAATTAAACCACGTAAATAAAATTATATGCTTTCGGCGATTTCGAGTTAAAAGCGTTTAGGGTTATGGCAAAGTTTCACTTACACCGTGGTTTCATAAAACCGCACCCTAGTTTTTAGTGTATTTTCCATATGGCACATACACTATTGGCGTCGGTCGGAAGGCGGGACCTAGGGGTCGGACCAAAATTTCTCGACGTTTCATAGCCTCCTGAGCACTTTGGCACCATTTTTGGAAATGTCTATATATATATATGTGTGTGTGTGTGTGCGCGGGCAATAACTTTCGAAAGAGTTAATTGATTTTGACGAAATTTGGTAGGCACGTTGAAATCTATCACCGCACGAAGCCTATTTAAAATGGGCCTAATCGGACCATTTTAAGGGTGGTTTTTAGGGGTTGAAAAATGTTTTTGGGCCCAAAAATGCCGAAAAAATTCTCAGAATCGTTTCAAAATTGAAATTTAACCATTTAGTAACGATTAAAATGTGCTGCTAAAATTTTAATAAAATCGGCCCGACAGAACCGGACTTACAAATTTTATGAAAACACTAGTTTGCGGATAGTGCTTTACTTACTAAAGGGTGTATTTAATTTGGTACCGAGGTTGCATTGATAAAAATATTGAAATTAAGAAAAAAAATATTATTTTAAGGGAAGTATTAAGGGGTTAAATTTTTTATTTTGTCCGAAAACAAACTTAAGGTGACATAATAAAGCCACAATGCCAGTATTAGCAAATACACTATATTGTCGGCAGGGTTTTGGCACTGCGACCCGAGTTTTTTTTTTTTTTGTGTATGCTCTATCTCAACAAACTGTATGTTTGCACAAAACTACTGGTTT
The DNA here is from genome assembly GCA_039654895.1 of Mongoloraphidia duomilia. Classification (NCBI taxonomy): domain Eukaryota; kingdom Metazoa; phylum Arthropoda; class Insecta; order Raphidioptera; family Raphidiidae; genus Mongoloraphidia; species Mongoloraphidia duomilia. Next base: position 40,564,148 of record CM077524.1, on the reverse strand, counting down.
GACGGTTCGCGTGAATATTTCTCTTTAAATATTCGTGGCTAGTAAGCTTTAGGGTGCAGTTAGACGTACATGTGTGGTACAATATTTAGTAAACACTTGTGTAACAAAAAAATGTTCCACTGTAAAAAAATGTACGCTGGGTTGCACAAGGCATTGTCAGAAATACTTAGTTTTTTTAAAGATTGCAATTGCATAATAATATGTCCACGTAATATATTATTATTTAAGGTGTCTGGTCAGTATCAATATCAAAGTTGGGCCGAAAACGACATCACAAAATATCCGTGAGCAGAGGTGGGATTCGAACCCACGACAGTCTGATTCACAGGCCAGCACGCTGACCGTTACACCACACTGTCTTTAAAATCTTAGTTGACGTTGCCCTTAGATTGTAATTGCGTAGGTACATATTATCCCATCATTTAGCATTGCATAGAATTTCAAATTGATCTTGCTCAAAAAATAATTGATTGAACAATTATATTTTATCTAAATTGAGTACCTATACATGTTTTAACACAGTTTTTTGTACTATTTTCCTTTCAAATCCACATTTTTGTGGAAATTTTGACCTAAATTTAACCTGAACAAGGATATTTTTTTTAACTTCTCGCTATTGGAAATTGAAGATTTTCAAAAATTCGGGAAGTTATTGGTTTAAGTCCGATTTTCGAAATTTGAGTTTTCAACAGATCTTGACGTTTTGAGGTCCTAGGGTGCTATTCTCACTATTTTGGGATGGACATCCACTCGAAGAGCTCAAAAATATATAAATAATAACGTTTTTGAGCTCGTTTAGCTCGAAAACAGTGGGTTGGCCCGCGCAGGATCAACCGGTTTCCACATTTTTGTATATTTAGATAATAAAAAAATGACAACTGCCTTAGACTACATGAAAACTATAAATACCTACAAATAATTACAATCTAAGGTCATTGTCGACTCAGATTTTCTGACAGTGTAACTGTTACTGAGCTTTTTGGACCCGCATTAAATCGGTGTAAGTAGCTTAAAAATTGTGCGCACGTTCCGATTTGGAAAGCGTTTTCGTATTTGTATTATTTTCCAAAGATTTGCTTTCGTTTCATTCGTCATTAAATACTGCATACAGAAAAATACATGAACTTTAGAGATTTTTTTTATAGAACTAGGTAAATAATGCTCAACTGCAGTAAATAACAAAGTTTATGAAAACAAAATAACGAAATAACACAAGTGACTCAAACGGCCAAGAATCGTTTTTATTAAAAAGAAATTAAAGAAAAACAAAAGCTAACCTTTTTGACTGCACACGCAATAGCAAAATTACATTTAAACAATTACTTACGTTATCTGCACATTTTATATAAGTAGTAGATATTTTTTAAGATCTCTGCTTAATTGTCTTGAACAATTAAAGCACAATTAAGTTAACTTTTTGTTTTACAGATTTAATCGCTTCAATATATTACTGTTATTACGCATTCTTTTATTACTATTTTTTTCAAGAAAATCTTGTCATATGCAGAATTAATTGTGCCTTATTTTTTTACAACTTTACAGGGTGGGCAAAACAAAAATGCTGAAATAATAAATTTTTTCGTTAAGATAGTCTTCCAGGACTAGGAAATATTTTGGTTTAATTACTTTTTATTTTTTTACATATTTTGAAATTTGATTAAGCACATAATTTAACATATTTAATCGATCTTCTAAATAAATTCTGTGCTGTTAATATAGTATTTCTGTCTTCTGTGTAATCATATGATAAGCTTACAATAGAATAATTGTTGGTTGAGGCTTTCGCGGCCAGTTGATGAGCTGGTGTTGTCCTGATTCGGGTCTATAGGCCGTCGTTGGTTGTTGCTTCCTAACGTTTCGCTAGTATCGGAGATGGAAGGACCTCTGAAGAAGCTCGCCACTCGTGCTAGCAAAACGTTAGGAAGCAATTCCAACCAACGACGGCCTATAGACCCGAATCAGGACAACACCAGGATAATTGTTATTTTGGAATCAGTCTGGCACATGAGGCTATTCTTCCGAAGCCATTGGTTATGTGATGGCTAAAAAAAAACAAACATATTTAATTACATATTTAGGTCTTGAAAATGACCAAAAATGATCACAATGTTGATAATAAGTCTAACAATTTTTTTCAAACTTTCAGTCGTAAGTACCTATCTCAAAATTGACAAAATTGAAATTGGTAAAATATTTTGGTTCAGTTCTATTCAGCAACTCAGCTGGCATCTTCATATACTATATTGACCATAGTAATGCGACCATTTTTTGTCAATTTATTTTAATGGTAATTACATTTTGGTCACATTATCAAATCACATTCACCGCAGAGATGAGAAATTTTTGGATCTTTATTTGCACCCCCACTACGATGTTACACAAAATTAAGAAAGTTCTATAAATGCGGGTTTGCTGGAACTACATAGATAATAGCTATTACCATTTTATTATTGGAAGAACAATAATCTGATTGCATTAATTTTCGAAACGATTTAAAACTAATCTGACTGAAAAGCGATGTGGTTTTTTAGGCTTGTCTATATAAAAAGTTAAAGATATCCGAGGTCATGCAAGACTCTGCATAATATGCAGGGTCTTTTTCAGTTTTGAATATACTCGTGTTATATTCAAAACTGAAAGGGTTTCCAAAGAGTATTGCGATTTCATTGGCGTTGGTTAGTTTGTTTGTATGCGGAACACTAATATTTCTTTCGTTTGTACAACATATACCGTTGGGTATATAAAGTCTTTTCTAAAAATATGTCTTAAAAGCTCTAATGTATAGACATACGTGCTGCAAATAACTTACAGATTAAGGTACGTGCAGTACGCAGCTGGGATTCTAGATGATAGCATGTATGGTAGATGGTGGCTGAAATTATAAGCGCTTATTGGTTTGCACAACGAAGCTTTGATACTAGCATTGATACAAGCTTAAATCGCGTTTGAAATGTCAGATAGCGAAGACGAATATTTGTGTTCTTCTGCTAGAAAGTGGTATATTTTAAATATAAATTTGGATAGAAGCTATCATGTCCACCCTATAAATAGAAAACGATCTAAACATGACGAATTTTATCATTTATACCAAGAATTAAAATTTTACCCAAACTGGTTTTTTGAATATTTACGTATGGAACCTAACACTTAAATACGTCTTAGAAAAAACTCAAAACAAATTAAATAAAAACTGGCAAAATTTCACTTATTAAACTAGTCACATCCATTGCGAAACTTGTAACGGCCATTTGATAGTTGTTACACGTTGATTGTAGTAGTCAGCGCGCTGAAAGAATGGTGAGATACATTCTTGTATCTACCAGCTCTTGTAACAGCGCTTATACCTGCTACACTCACTGCTTCGTTGTGTACGCTCGTATATAACAATGCATTAATTTAAGCAAGCCCTGCTATGATCTACGCTACCATCTAGAATCCCAGCTCCATACTGCACGTATCTTTAGGTAACGCGGTGAGACTGGGCTACCGATGATATTATACGTATATCGGGGCTGGTTTGGGTATACAGTTTATACAGCTGGGGTTTTACTTGTTAATTTAATTTACAACTCCTGTATATATTTACTAAATAGCTTAGACTAAAAACAAACAAGTACGTCATGAAACCATACAGATGAATCAGTTACATGTTACTGACGCTGTGCTGACACATCTATTCAACGCATTTTTAAACAACCCATTTAATTCTCTAAATAATTTATTATAGGCTGAGAGCTAGTGACGATTGTTTGGTGTTATTTATTCGAGGCCTTATTTTTGTGAAGATGTTGAGGGAGTCATATTAAAGTGCCCTGAGTAAGGGATTTTGCTAGATAGCGGTATGGGAGGGATGTAGACCGCGCCCAACAAGTAGCAAAAAAAATTGTCACAATTATTTTTGCTTCAAGGCTGAAATTGTTTGTATAGCTTGACGGTGAACCCAATAATGTCATTATAATATTTGCAGATCGTTTGGTCAGTATTAAAGAGGTAGCAGATCACCTTAAACATGTCGTGTATCCGACGAAATTTATATTATTAATTCAAGGTTCAAATTTTAATATATTGTTACGGCGACTATTTTAAGCATATATTTCAATTTCCAGAACAAAATGTATTAACCCCCTTGCAGAACGATATAAACACCTAAGCGAGCAAGTTTCCCTCTAAGAAAGGGTGTTAATACCGACATTTTGTTCTTAAAATTGAAGTATATGCTTAAAACAGTCGCCGTAACAACATATTAAAATTTGAACCTTGAACTAATAATATACATTTAGTCGGGTACATAACACGTTTAAGGTGATCTGCCACCCCTTTAATACTGACCAATCGATCTGCAAATATTATAATGGCATTATTGGGTCACCGACAAGCGATACAAACAATTTCAGCCTTGAAGCAATAATTGTGACCATTTTTTTTGCTACATGTTGGGGACGGTCTGCATCCTTCGCATACCGCTATCTAGCAAAATCCCTTACTCATGCAGGGCACTTTAATATGCCTCCCTCAACGGCTTCACAAAAATAAGGCCTTGAATAAATAACACCAAAAAATTGTCACTAGCTCTCGGTTTATTAGATGATTTTCCACTTGGCGTGCAACAGTTCGTAAATATTTTACTAAAATTATTCATGGAAATAGCTATGTAAAACTGGGCAGTAGAGGAGATTATCTTTGAAAAAAATTTCTTATGCATATGATAATTACACGCAACGTCAATATTCGCCCGTCGTATTGCTTGTATAACACATTTAAAAGGGGTATAAAGGGAAAGCAAGACACTCCCAAAACGATTTTATTGATTTTGGATCGCCCAATTATAAGATTCTAGGATAGCTCAGGATTGGACTATCCAGTTGAAGAAAAAAAAACTGTTTTATAATAGATAGCTGTCAGGTTAAATAATTTATTGAAGATGGTGGCGATGTTTACAGATAAATATTTTTGATCTAATGATTCTGAATCGCATCACCGGATACTCTAAATTGTAGCGGTTGAAAGGACACACCAAACCTTAAAAAATATTGGACTGTAATATTATAATATGTTTGCAACGCCATAAGAACAATTTATTTTAACAGACATAACCTAAGGTCCTGTATATAAAGAAATGTGTGTTATGTTCTTTAGAAGACGTGCCGATTTAATATTCAGGTGCACGCGATTTGTGTGGAGACATCTCAATGATGAACAAAAGGCTGTAAATTGTTCTGGGAATCAAACATGGAATGTTTTCATATGCCTGTGGAACTTTCATTATACAGGGTTTATCACGAGTTGGCAGTATCCATAACTTCCCCGAAATTTATAGCTAGGATTTTCGTAAAATTAGCCCCTATAATGGTTATCCGTGATGCACAACTTTTTCCTTTTGAAGAACTACATTTATTTTAGAATCGCGGATCGGACGTTGAGAGGATTGGATGATTTTTATGCGGGCTGCATGCGATTCACGGGATTCAGGTTGCGTGATTTACTTGGTATACATATGAACAAAATATTAAAATGTCGCATCTACACATCTATGTATTATGTTTAAATAAAATGGGAGAGTCTGCTCGTTATTTCGATATTCAAACAAACTTTAGGTTGCGTACGAGAAAATGAGCCATTTTTCTGAGAGTAGTTCTTTCAATTATCCACGAGAGGCAGTACTTGTGGTAGGTACAAACATTATTTATTCCCCATTAGTTTCGTGTCATTTTAGTGGTATAACTTAATTATTCAATTATTATTTTTAAAATAATTAAGTTATAACACTAAAGTGACACGACACTAATGGGGAATAAATAATGTTTGTACCTATACAACAAGTGCTGCCTCTCGTGGATAATTGAAGGAACTACTCTCAGGAAAATGGCTCATTCACGGTTGTGTTGTGCACTTAAAATACACACATCTGCAATAATATCGCACTCTCAACATACCATATAGTATTTCATGTAGCACACTTACACAATTTTATTTATTGTAGATTATAGACGCGTCGACATCTAAGGTCATTAGCGTCTTTCAACTACACTAAATAACAACTAACTTAAAACTAAATAACATCACAAAACATCCATGAGCGCAGGTGGGATTCGAACCCACGGCAGTCCATGTCTAGAGGTTGCGGCGCCAAGCACGCTAACATCTAGGCTATACTGCCCTCTACACTTACACAAATTTTCACACCTCAAGCCGTGTGAAATGTCAAAGATATTTTAAAAAATCTGTAAAAATTTGAAAAAAAACTTAATGTAATAATTCGAAAATTGTACAGGTAATATTCAATATAAATTGGATCTAGAATTTTACGGACAGTCAAAAACGCAAAATTATACAGGATATATTTTATTGAAAAGAACGATGTTTGAGTCAACTTTCGGTATAATCGGAAGTTCAAACAAAACAGGATTATTCTATTCTATTCTATTTTCAAATTCTATTTTATGAGATTTATGATACTGCCAGCTCGTCATGAGAAACCTTGTATAATGCATGTAAAACTTGAAAGTTCATGACAGTAATTAAACAGTTCCTTTATCATAATTTATAATGGTTTAATCTTGTAAAACTTTATCATTCTGGTACATTCTAATTATATAATCTAGAAAGTACGACTGACGCGTTTTTTATAAATAACTAGCCGTTACCCGTGGCTTTGCCCACGTATATTTCGATTTATGTTTTATTGTCCCCCCCCCCCGCGAGAAATTCTCCTCCTGCGAAGCGATGCCGGGATGGTGGTGTTTACACGCTCAAATTTTATTAATACATTACCTACTCACTCGCTTCAAAAATAATTTCCATACATTTCCATGAGCGCAGGTGGGATTCGAACCCCCGGCAGTCCAGTCTAGAGGTTGCGGCGCCAAGCACGCTACCATCTAGGCTATACTGCCATCAGCAACCCAGAAACAAGTAATTTAAATAAGTCCCTGCAAGGCGTCGTCAGTTCTGTTCTTCATTCATCAGAAAACTTTATTCTCTTTTTGTGCCTCTTACAGAACACACGGATTGTTTTGCGAGACAGTTTTTTTTTGCAGTTCCTTAAGGAAAACATTGCGAAACAATAATCATTTTTACAGCAGCCACTGTAGTAAAAAATAAAATATAATGCAATAAAAATGACATTCAGGAGGAATGCGTAGAGAATCCTGCAGCTTCGAGATATATTCAGCATAAAAGAAGAAAGATAGTATTTTGTTATTTGTACAAGGTGTAACTAAAATATCTAACAAGATTTATAGTATAGTAAAAAAGGCATGTGTCACGCTACACACGACCGAAGTAGAACCTTATATTATTGGTATAATAATAAAAACATACTCATGCATGAAATGGGTGTGAGTACGATAAGATTTTCTTGAATGTGAATGATCATAAACAAAAAACTATTCACGTTTGCATCTTTAATTTCACTCAGACATCTGCAGTATAACGTTTTGACTGTTCACATGTGCGTGTTTATAATGAAAAGTCGTCTGTCACGCCACTTTAACCTGTGACCTCGCCAACTGCAGTCATTAGGAAATATAACCTCGTTTTTATCATTTCGAACTTATTGTATCGTGTTTATTCAAATAAATGCACTTCCGACATAACGATTGTTCGTAACTTCAGTTTGGAATTTCAAATTTTGAAACTTTTAAAGGCTTCATTTTCCTCTCTGTTTTTGTCGTTTTATTTTTCATCGGTGAATATTTAAAATTTCAGTAACTCTGACTGAATGCATACAAAAATATGAGATTGTGTTTGAAATTTTTTCTATTTTTATAGTTTTTTCAAACGAAATTACAAAGAGAGGTCCCGTTGCAATTTTGTGTATTATAAATGATGAAAATAAGACCTCCAAAAATAAATGCAATTCTTATTGAATTTAGAATTCAAATGTGCTAGACTGAAAAATGGATAAAAATAAAATTAAAGTCTTTAAGCATTAACTTTCTTCAGGTAGCTGTGAATTATTCGACAACAAAAAGCGCAATGAACGCTTTAGAACCAGCGGACATATTTGTAGCGAAAATGTGCAATTTAGGATACTAATTAGTAATTAGCGATTTGACGATTACAGAGATCTTGGTAGCAACTGTTTCCGGGCTCGGTAGTCGTGGTCTAAAGGATTTTACTCTGAACGTTTCGCCCAAAGCTCCGTTGGGCATCTTCAGCGGCGATTGGCAATACGATTCGATCTTCTTGCCGGCCGACTGGTGACCAGTCACCAGTCGACCGGCAAGAAGATGCCTACCGGCCGTGAAAGCATGAAACTCCAATTTGATTACAGAGCTACCCAAAATTTCTTGTGATGCATCAGTCGGTTGTGTATCTATTTCAGCGAAGAGTGTGCGACCTTATGCTATTATTAGTCACATCTGCAGACGATCTCCAAGCGACTTAATCGCAAAATCGCGCGACAAGTGGTATGTGTGCGCTGTCCCTTAGTCGTAAACATTTCAACAGCTCCTGTGCGACCCTGTTAAAATTAAATATGCTGCAAATATAATGCAGCATTTTATGTACTGTTGAGATGCCAAACACCACACTGCGATATTATCACTCAACAATAATTGCCATGGCAGGTTGAAACGTATTGCTGACTGTTGAGTAGGATCGAACACTAATCTCGTTCGAACACAGCATATAGAGCGATGTGTTGCTCTCGGTGGGACTGGGGCCGCCGATAGGGACGCTTGTTTAGTTGACAGGGAAGGAAATGGACTTGTTAGAATTGTATTGAATACGTGTTTGAAAAATATACAGTCGGCGTCTGATTTTATGATCACGCGGTTATGAATCAGCTAAGAAAAAAATAAATCGTATGCTTTTTACGTTCAGTTAAAGGATTGCGTGAAATAATTACAAATTGTAAAATCAATTTTGGAATATTTATAAATTTCTATCGTAAAATTATTTACGTGCAGTATGCATTACGATATTTATATTTGTCAGCGATCTAAGAAAACGTAATTTTAATTACTATATTTTTAAAAATTAAAGACATTTTTATGACTGTTTACAAATTAAAACGAGCTTCTTAGGCATGGTGAAGAAAAAATGGTTCCAAAAAATTTGATATTTGGCCGAAGATGAGGAAACGTCGTCATTTTGGAAAGGGTGTTCACCATGCGATTTTTGTCAAATGTTTCGTAAAATATTGAATTAAAAAACAAAAAAAAAATCGATTCTTAATTTTTATGGTTAGTTCAAGTTGTTACTATACAGGATGATTGTTAGGACTTTCGGTTAGTCGAATTTTTGCTTAATGCTTAGATACTTAGTTCGGATAATCAAAACTCTACTGTATGTGTATTGTATAATATTATTATGTACAATGTGTCTCCTTGATATAATGAAGCTTGTTTTGTTGATTGCATTTATATTTTACTGTATTTACACATTTTTTATGTTGACTGTTTTCAATTGTATTGACTTTACCTTTAAGCTATTATTTTGGTTTACATTATGTGAACATTTTTTAGCAACTGTTAAACTGCTTTGGTTATGTACTTGAATGTAATTAGAGATTGTACTGAAACCTACAAACATCATCTGCATTTTTAGCAACATTTGTAATTTTGGGTGTGACATGTTTTAATCTTGTTAATTGAACGGGACTGTGTTCGTATATTGTTAAAACTTTTGAGCATAAAATGAAATGGATAAATTTAAAGCATAGCAAAACTATTAATCTCATGGTTGGGCAACTTAAGATGTTAAAAATTTGTTTGCCCAAAGTGTCAAAACTAAAAACCGAGAGAGATAGTAAAGTATGGGAGTGTGTTGAATTCATCGAATCATTTTCTGTTAGTCTTTAGTCTTATAGAAATTAACTTCGAGCTTAATTTTACCCTACATGGCGAATTCGTTGCATTTTCAAAATTCGGTATATCTAAGAAAATAATTAGACTATTTGATCGAATGGTGCAAATTACATAGACGCTGATGACTTCAGCTGTTGAGCGTCTATAATCTACAATCTATCTCTAAGTGCAAAAGACATATTTATTTTTGACTCTAAAAAGGCTGGATTTAACTGCTCTAAGTGATATTATTTTAAAATTTTGTAAAATAGTACCTTGCTTGATGTTTAATAATTATCCAGGAATACAATGACTTAACAAATTTACTGTTTAAAAATTAAAATAACGTGTACGTCGACTCCTAATAAAGTTATATATGAATATCTAAAAGTAGTAAATGTTCCATATTTAACTATTTAGGTAAACTTAATTAATCTAGCCTTTGAAATGTGTATACCTAACATCATAAATTGTCTATTTGTATTAAATGATTCATTTTAGATCTTCATTACTTTTTCATAAAAAAAATTATAGGCTCTTTTAATGCCCAATTAATAAAGTGTTTATACGCTCATGTAAGCATGTTGGCATGTTTTCAAGAGTATACAGTATTTAATGTTGTTCGTTGGGGCAACAGTTCGTAATAATGAGAAAGAGCTATGAAAGAACTGCTATCTAAGGAATGCAATTAATACATGAGTACTTGAGTAGTGTTTGATGAACAGATCGGTAATCTGTTAATATATTTTGTATAATATATATAAAAATACAATATACAGGGTGCTGAATTGCTCTGCGGGTAATAGGGATTTAACCCGTAAAATCAAACTTGCGATTTCCTGCTTCCCTAATTATTTTAGGAAAATTATATTCGAATAAAAGTTTTAGAACATAAAATTCTGCATTTATATGATTAAACAAAATTAATTTTGCATGCTTTGTAACGGCAGAAATTTGATATGAAAATGTCAAAATTACCTCAAAAACAGATAGCGATAGCCATGGAACTTGAACAAAATGATGACGTTTTAGCTGTCAGAATAATTTCTAATCATTTTGTTCAAGTTCCATGACTATCGCTATCTGTTTTTGAGGTAATTTTGACATTTTCATATTAAATTTCTGCCGTTACAAAACATGCCAAATTAATTTTGTTTAATGACTTAGATGCAGAATTTTATGTTCTAAAACTTTTATTCGAAGAAATTTTTCGTAAAATAATTAGGGAAGCAGGAAATCGCAAAAGTTTGATTTTAAGGGTTAAATCCCTATTACCCGCAAAGCAATTCAGCACCCTGTATATAAAAATATATTGTTACAAATGAATTTATCCATATTTACCGACATTTTTATAAATATAAATTTGACATTATCGTTAGTTAATGACATTTTAATACTAACGCGGATTATAACACACGCCATTCATTGATAGTAATTGTTCAATTTGATAATATTCAAGGATGATGTTGTCTTTACACATATATCCCAAAAGTCGACCTCTAAACGAAGTGAGGTGATAGGAGGGGTTATTTCCATTCAAAATAACCATGTATGTTGACGGCTCGAAAGTTATTTCAATTTTTTGCGACCGAAAAGTATTCACAAAACCATTTTTTTATTTGACAGATGATAACAGAGGTCATGGATGATGGAATGCTTTTTTTTGGAAAGGTTGACACTTCAGGATCATATTAAAAAAAATTAACCAAGCAATTCATATTATATTTTTTTCAATTATTTTTTTAGAGCTTAAAATACAAAATTGAAATAACTTTTGAACCGGCAACAAAATAAATGAAAATAAAGATTAGGCTTTAACTAATGACTTCCAAAAAGAGTTCAGTTAATAATTATGTGTGTAAATTATGTATATTTTTTTTATTTACTTTAAACCCCCCATCCATGCCTTAAGTTGTGACCCACTTTTTGAAATGTGCCATGCAATATAGCGACATTTCTGCTATCTGGCGGTAATATTACTAATATTTTTTTATTTGTTTCAGGAACTGATGGGCGCCGGGATTGAGGTAAATCATTGTTATATTATATAAATAAAAATGAAAATAATCAATTCAGCAAAAAATTAGAAAGTCTTTAAGGTCCTGATGAAGGCGCAATTAGTGTTGAAATGTTGGCTATAAAAGAATAATTCAGCAAAAAGATCGTTATTCTTTGGTCTTGTATTCCGCTCTTCTAAAGTAAATTTTAATTACAGTTGATAGCTGGAGTTGTACCAAAAATATTTTTTATTGTCGCTACTTACCATATACAAATAAGGAGCTAGGGACACCACTATCCAGTTATAGTTTTGAATTAGATGTCAATAATATATGATCCTCTTTTTGCGTGTATGAATATCGTTTTTTTAAATCGTTGATTTATCAACAACTTTTATCAGACTTTATCGACTTCTAATCCAAGAAATAAATAGATATTATATTTGTGTTGGCCCGTATATATTTTGTCTAATATTATTTTTTAATATGAATTATGTATCTACTTTAATATAGTTTAAGCCACTTTGTGTCAAAAAAAAATATTTGTTGTGATAATATATTTTTTTATTGCGCCGGCGTTGTATGTATAGTTTATTTTATTGATGTCCAAACTTTGAATACATTATATTTTACAAAATAATCCAAGCGCAAGTTCTATAATAAACTAAAAATCTGTATCTATAACATAATTTCTTTGAAATTAACGCATTAGTAATTTTTACTTCTTTGACCATTATTCGTGATTTTGAACTCAATATTTATTAATTAATATTAAACCAATACAATCAGATTTTTTATAATAATGAATAGGTACTTTTAATCACTTGTGTATGAAATTAATGTGATTGATAATGAAATCCACACAAGATAAATTGTTGAAGAATAAATAAATTTATTCAAATAGCGTCATGTTTCGACATTTTAATGTCAACCTCAAGCTAATGAAGTTACCAAGATTTTTTATATTTTCTTTATCACTCGACTGATTTATTTCGAGTAATTTTTCTACTCAACTCGACGATCGAATACTTTTATTACTCGATACCCCTAGTTATAATTTTTCTGTTTGTAAAGTTTTTCTCTATCTAATGGCCAGCGCACACACTTTTTGTATAGAAAACGTGCGATTTAGTAACGCGCGATTTAGGATACTAAAATCGCGATTTGACGACAGCTGCTCAAAATTCCTCATGGTACATCAGTAGTTGTGTATTTCTGCGTTTGCGGCGTTACTCAATTAGTATAGCGGCATAGCCACATCTGACGATCTTCAAGCGATTTAATTACAAAATCGCGCGACAAAAAGTAGCATATGTGTGCGCTGGCCTTAAAACAGCCACGTGGTGTGTGCAAACATTTTAATGCATATGTTTTATTGAATTGAATGACTGCATCATACTGTCCCATTATTAATGTAACCTTGACATTGCATTTAATGGATAATAGGAGGGATGACTGTCCGCCCCTCGGCTATAAATCAGAATTAGCCATTAGCCTGTTTTCGCTAATTACGCAGTTAACATGTTTCCTTGTTTGCGCAGCGTTAATCACCGTCAATTAATTATCTCTATACTTTATTATTGTATTATCAATTTACTGTTTTATTTTTAATGATGGTTTCGGCATGTTCCGTCAATTATTATAGATTATAGAACATATTTACACATAAGTATACAATATACAGTGTGACGTCAGAGAGTACATCTAATTAATCTTTTTTTTTTTTTTTTTTTTTTTTTTTTTTTTAATTTGTAAATCTGGCAGGCTAACAGACAAATAATGTCCAGTAACAAGCCTGCACACAGTATTACAACAAATTCAAATTTGCAGCACAGTAGCTACATTACAAAACATATGACAAAAAAAAAAAAAAAATTACATAATTAAATAATATAATAAAAGAACTCACTATTACTTCAAAAAAACAGAAACTTGTCTTTTAAAACGGCAGAGAGTGTCCCCAAAAATATCAATAATAATAATATATAAAAAGAAATGTCCTGACTGATTCATCATTAAATTTAAATCTCAGGAACTATAAAGCCTACAAACATGAAATTTGGCAGATAGGTTCATTATAGGACGTAGACATCCGCTAAGAAAGAATTTTTCAAAATTCAATCCCTAATGGGATCAAAAGTGGATGTAGTTTTTTGACAAAATATTTCAGAAATCGTTAAGGTGAGAGGTATTGAATTCAACATACTAACTCTTCTTTAAAAATAGCAAACCCATATATTCGAGCATTTTTTTAAATTCAACCCCTAAGAGGTTAAAACGGAGGTGTAGGTTTTTTTTTGACTAATCAACGCCCAGGTCAAACCGCTGAAACTATAAACTTGAAGTTATACATAAGCTATAATAGCTAGTTGAGACACTTCTCGTTGAACTATTAACGAATTCACCTTATTCGATAGATAGATTGTAGATTATAGACGCTCAACATCTAAGGTCATCAGCATCTTCACTTATTTGTAAATTATAATGTTTTAATATTTGAAGTTTTTTTTATTCCATTTCTATAAGATAATTTTTCGTGACATAAGAAGAAATAAAATAAAAACGTAGAAGCCGCAGGTGAAAGCTAGTAATTATTCAATAATTAGTTTTGTTTGCATTATAACACATCCCTAGATCCTCGTATAATACATACTAAAATAAAGTAATGATTCGCATTAAATTGAATCCGTAGCTACAATCTATTAATCAGCAATAAAGTTCTTGCAAACATCAGCTGCAGTAACGCTGCGTAAAAAAACTAATAAGAAATGCTACAAATACTTTTATTTCCTTTTAATATGTTTTCGTTTCACATTTTTTATATAGTGCTTACAAAAATAATATTAATAAACTCACAGTAAGTATGTGCTAGAACAATGTTATGTCTCAGTTATTAACGTTTCCCAAAAAATACTGCCAAATATTTGGAAAAAAACATGATAAAATTATAGGTACATTTTCTGTTGCTTTTCTGATTTTTGTAATGCTGTTTTTAAAACAGGCCACTTATGTTTTTGAAAATTATCGAAATAAAATCATTTTGCACATCGCAGTTCAGAAATATTTTGCACTTGTTTAAGTTTCTTACAACTTTGCAATTTTAGAAAACAAATTTGATTCATAATTTATGCTATGTCGATGACAAAAAGAAAAATGAGTAATACATTTTTGATTTACAATTTATATGTAAATTAAAGTCTGTAGATAGAGTAAATAATGTAAATTGGAATATACAGGATGGTTCAGAAATAGACGCAAAAAAAATTCCACAAATCAAATAGGCTTAAATAATAATCACAATCATAAAATATGAAAGAAATCGGCAAGTTCATTGTTGAGAAAAAAATGTAATAGTCTTATTACAAAGATTGTACCCGCCACTGACGAATTAAATTTCATAGTATGCATAAGGACTTACTAAATACAAACCTTTATTACTAATTATGTAACTGCTGTAAAATTTGGATAAAATGCGTAATTTTATAATCAGTTGTTACCGGTTGCTCTGCCGTCTGATATTAATAAAACAGTATGGCATATTTTACGAATATTGAAAAAACATACATGTGCTGGCGAATATTCTGCAGAAACACGCAGACGGTATGCAAACCGTTTTTCCGGGTGTCGTGTCCCTGAAGCAAGTTCTTTTAATAAAACTGTGCAACATTTGTTAGTTTGTTAATTTGTGAGTGTGAATTCCATTGTTTAATAAAGTTTCCAAAGTTTTGTGTAAGTACATGTCCATTGTGTAATTACCTTTTCTTTTAACTTTGCGTTTGTTTTGAAATAATACAACTAAAGGTATAAATACATTAAATTACTACGGGTCACAGTTGCTCAGAGTTTGGAAAATGTTTTCATCTCAGGTTTTGGATAATAAACAGCAATAAATCAGTTTTAATTTATTTTAAATCAGTTTTAATTTATTTCATGTTGTGCAGGTCTTGATTGAGTATAATTTTCCTTGGTATTTCAAATCTTTTCTCGCGTTTGGACAACAAAATTAGAAATGCTTTTGTTTTTATTACACAGCCACACATCGATTGATTTGTACTTTGAAATTATGAAACAAATAACACAATTGCGTAATTTTTAATTTAAGAATAATAAATAAAACCATGTCAACAATTTCTGTTGCCCATACAATATTCATAAGCGTCAGGATAGGGTTGGTTCCAGGCAGCGTCGTAGCTAGGATCATCGGCGCCCCTGGCAAGATTCTGATTTCGCGCTCTTTGCTTGAAAATAATCATATTCGCATCGCTGATTGCGCCCTCTCGGGGTTATCGCCCCTGGTGCAAGCCCCGGTTGCGCAGGCCCTAGCTACGACGCTGGTTCCGGACTTTTTAATTAAAATTTAAAATAATATAAAATTAGTTTTTAAACCATGCTAACGTGTTCTCTTAGACTTAATTATACCCATATTTCCACATCTATTTCTGAATAATTCTCTGTATAGTACTTGCTACTCATGCGGTCCGGGGTGTAAATAGTTATTTTTCGCTCACTGATCATCCCCATTTTGTCTCAGCGTAATAATATGCTACCCGTGAAGAGAATTCAGTGATTCTCGAGTTTTTGGGTAATACTGTAATAGATACAAACTTCTTTTTTTATATAATGATATAAAGTATATTTTTGTCTGGTTGCACTTGAGTTAAGATAATGTTCTCTTCAAAACTAACATTAACGTAGACAAAAGTTAATTTTATAAATAAGATATTTTTCGGGCAGTTTTGAACCGGGCCCAGAATATGTTTTTATGAGTCGTATGATATTACGAGCGAAACTCTGGCGTATAAAAATCTATCAGTGTAAGTAAATATAGTGTAGGCCACGGTATCGGTATCAACCAGAACATCGCTACCATGCGTTGACACCCCAAAGAATGTGATATGAAGAGCAGAGAACGCTATATCAACTGTTTTATGGACATCATCATCATCATCATCATTGACTCCATTGGCACGCGCGACTATCATAATATACTATCGTCTTATAGTGCGCACCACGACTCAGAAAAAGAATGGCCATCTCATTTCTCAACACATAATAATATATTTACTCATATCCACATTTATTTGTTGTATTTAAGACGCTAATGACCTAAGTTGTCGACGCGTCTATAATCCACAATAAATAAAACATATCCACATTTTATACGCATTACTGGAGAACGGCTGAACCGATTTTGATTAAACTTAGTACACTGTCCATTATTACCTAAACTGAAGTATCGGCTTGAACCCAAATGCTCAAGTTCCGATGTCTTAATTATTACAATTTTACACCATAGTCCCACAATAGTATACCTATATTACCTAGGCATTTAATTCTTTATATAATAATATAGCTTTGTACCTATATAAAAAAATTCGACTGATGACCAGTCCTATACTTCCCACCTAGTAAATATTTGCAAAAAATAAACACTCTTTTTTTATTCTTTGAAAAAAAGCATGTCCCTCTTTTTTGTTTGGTGATCTACTGATGGCTAGCTTAATATAGCAAAAATCATGGTTACCTTGATTTACGTACCTACAATTTTTATTTTTTTTAGTAAAATATTTTTTTTCTCGAAAACTACATTTTAGAGAAAAAAAATATTTACATTTTTTTCATATTATAACATCTAGAATTCATTTATATTTTTTTTACCTATGTTAATACGTGACATTGAGAACGTTTTTTTTAATATCTCAGGATCCACTGAACCGATTTGACTCAAAATCTAATCAGATCTAAGTTAAAGGGTAATAAACACAGTAGAACAATCGGCATGGCCGTATGTTGTTCCGTTTTTACGATATCGAAGGCGAAAAATTGACCACATACACACACACATACAGACATCAGTCAGAAAATGATCTTAAACGATTGCTAGGGTCTCAAAACGTGAAGATCTGTTAAAATCTCGAAATATTTTTTTCGGACTAAATCCATTACTTCCCTACCATAGTAGAGGTGGGAAGTAAAAATATTGAAGTCCTACTATTCGTTTGTGGCGCTCGCGCTCAGCTGTTAATAATTAAGAGCGAAACTACACGGGAAGATTTTCCACGGCGTTTTTAACGGATTGCACGTCCAAATCGAGGCCGAGCCTATACAAATGGGTGATACTAGACGAACGGAATATACGTCGCGTTTTTTTAAATTTTGTAGGCGTGAGCGAGTTGAATGCTTCTGATTGCGTTGATATCGTCACAGCCACAACACTTTAGAAACGAAAAACATTGTTTAGTGCGGGGCAAACTAGACGAGGCGACGGATCACCGATGGATGCAAAGTCTGGGTAAAAAATTTGTGTGAAAATATCCTTTTGGTAGTCTCTCAATATTGGATGAACCCACCAACGTCGTTTTATAAATTTGCACATACAGCAGCTGTGCAACCTAACAAAGTGGGGTCCTTTTTGTAACTAGCGAAAGGTAGCTGTTTTGTGTGAATGTAGGTACTCGACGGAAAAAATGCTTTCTTTTTTTATAGGTAAAATTCAGCGGAAATCTCGTCCCGAGAAACACGCTGCGTTCTAACAGTACGCAGCGCAAAACTGCAGATTTCAAGTTTGAATCCCAGCAGTGACTTAGTTTTTTTTCGTTAAATAATAATCCGTTATAATGCTAACGCGTTTATAAATGTTATAATTGGTTCTGAATTGAATGACGAGTGCAGAGATGACCTGCACGTGAAACCATTTCATTAATTGTCATAATTGAAAAACGATTTAGGTCAGCAATTATCATTTAAATGGAAATATGGTAAATTAAAATCATTCTCTCAGCGTTTTTAGGTGTGTTTAAATTAAAAATAATACCATAACCCCTGTTTTTGAAAAAAAAAAAACAAGCCGTGAGGTGGGTCGTTTATTAGGACTACAGTGCGATCCTTGAGGTCCACACGACGAACTTCCCAGTTTGATAAATATTTAATAATAATAATTAAATTAGTTATTACACAGAAAAGTAATCATTTTAATCATTAAATTATAATTATTATTTATTTTTAACAATAATTAAAAAAAAAACGGCTGAACCGATTTTTATAAAATTTATTTCGGATCAAAATGACGTTAACACGCCTCGATTGACACTCTTACGAAGTCGATATAATTTTTCATTCGCGAGATATTGTGTAAAATCTACTTTTTTGGAGTCTATTTGGTTAAGAAAAAATAACGGCTGAACCGATTTTGAAAAAATTTCTTTCAGATCATATTTACGTTAATACGCGTCGATTGGCACCTTAACGTAGTCGATATCATTTTTCATTCTCGAGATTTCGTCTTAGAAAGAAATGGACACATACGTACGTACGTACATACGTACACACACACACACATTCATCTTTCTAAAAATAGTGTATAGGGACCTTGAAACATAAAAATTTGTTATACATTTTGATTTCGATTTTCGGACCCATTACAATAACTTCCAATGGGGGAAGTTAATAAAGTCTGTTTTAGACGAGTGAACGTTAGGATAAATTTTTTTGTTGGTATTTTGAGCTATAAACATGAATTTATACTAGAGCATGCCTATAGGAAGATTTTAAATTTATAGAATTTTTTGGACTTTCAACAAATAACATGGTTTCTCAAACATGTTAAAACTATGTATAAGCATGATTATTTTACATTATGTTTTACACATTAAAATTAATTTGGGATTTTTCTGGATACTCTGGTTTATTATAACAAACCAAAAAATCTAGAAAGTGGGTGCTGAAAAATTCCAAATTTTTATTATTCAATTTTCTTAGAGATTTTATAATTGATGATTGTTAACGGAAAATAACGACCAATTATAATTGTGTTAAGTTTTTATTTTCTTGCCTATGTTTCGTCAACTTTGCTGACTTCTTCAGGGCGCTACAAATGATAAGAAGTTATTTTTTTTGTTATTACACATTACCAAATAAAGTAGATAATAAGTACATAATTTATAATTTTTACATACCAAGTGCTTAATATTACACAACTGTCATATTTTTGTTATTTTTCATTACCAATAGTAAATAGTTAAATATACAGGGTGGACCAGGTTATAGTAGCAATAATTCACCATTCGATGGTTCATCGAAAAATAAGTCGACATGCATAATTTTATTTTTTTCCAAAACGCTTCCTAAGGGAGGTACACCCCTTCAAAGTTCAGTTTTAAAATTCTTTTTTTTGTCCTAACTCTCAGGTCATTAATGCGTTTTTGACCAAATTTGGTACAAGTATTTATGCAATAGATACTCATTACTTGACGTAAGTAACTTTTGTCAAAATTGTCAAGTGGCGTAGATACAGGGGGGTTGTTTCACTTTTCCTGCCCTATTTTCTGCGCCACTGGATATTTTCAAAGAATAACATTTTTTTCGAATTCCCTGTTCAATTTAGAAAAAAAGAGTCACTCTTGCAAAATTTCGATTTGAGGCTTCGTTTACGAGATAATTAGAGTTGAAAGTTTAGAACACTTCTAAAATAGCCACCTATGAAAATAATAGGTCTGGAATCTTGTACAACAATTGTAAACTTTTTACTGTTTGACGAATTTAAATAAATAATTCATTAATTAAATTAAAAACAACAAATAACTAACTTATGAAAATAACCAACAAAGTAGGCGATACTTGGTTTTGAGATAATTTATGACACTTGAGTATTGATTTTTAAAACTGGACTTTGAAGGGCTGTATCTCCCTTAGGAAGCGTTTTAGAAAAAAATAAAATTATGCATGTCTACTTATTTTTCGATGGACCATCGAATGGTGAATTATTGCTACTATAACTTGGTCCACCCAGTATATTAGCCACCTAACTAAAGTTGTGTATTATTAAATATTTGATATGTAAAAATTATAAATAATATATTAAATTTATTTTGTAATGTGTACAATGTAATGTGTTTACAAAAAAAATGTCATCATTTGTGGAGCCCTGAGGAAGTCAGCAAAGTTGACGGAAACGTAGGCAAGAAAATAAAAACATTGCACATTTACAATTAGTCCTTATTTTCCGTTAACTTTCTATTTAAACGTAAGTAGTTTCAATTTATTTTTTTATATAAATAAAACTCTTGATAGAGTATTTGATAGATTTTGACGCTCAATTTTCTTATTTTGCAATGACGTTTAAACCTGCTATAATATACCTACATAGAATGTGGGCGGTATAACATTTTAGACCGTTGTCATGACAACTGAAAGCGAGTTTGTATATTTCAGCAAACACTTTGTTATAACGATTTAGCTTTTGCCTGCGGATTCGTTTGCCTCGATTTCGATTTTGACGGGAACCCTATCTTAATTGAGCATAGCCGGATGAAAAGTACCCCCGTACTTCCAGGTTGGGTACCGATTGATCGTGGAAAACATAGATCGACACACTGAAATTCAGGAAACGTGTTCCCCCGTCTAATTATCATGTACAATTTCCAAGAGGTAAATTTTACAGGGAACAAAATACAATAGGTATGTCTGTATCGGCAGATGAGTGAATATCGTTAAACACAAATAATTGTATTCGTTGTCATGGAAAAAAATAGATATCCAATTTTATTTTTCTTATAAAATCAAATGTTCGTAAAATATAATAAATAAAATAATTGTAATTTTATTATTTTATATTTTAAATTCTTATCCAAAACGTAAATATTTTCTAAAAGCCTTCGGAGTTTGTACCTGTCGGTAGACTCATACTTTTCCACACGGCCGCCATGACTTACTGTGTCATAGATCTTAACATAGTTACAGATGCTGTTTTGTTTCACATGTCAACCACTTCGGACTATTTCCGTTACATCTAATATTTCTGAAATGCCACCCTTATAGTTCCCGTATGAGACATAATGACATTATAGACGTTATTCATGTCAAAATTCGGATTTTGTAATGAGGTGGCTGCTTTAATTAATTTATTAGTGTATTTGCCATATGGCACATACACTATTGGCGTCGGTCGGATGGCGGGACCTAGGGGTCGGACCAAAATTTCTCGACGTTTCATAGCCTCCTGAACACTTTGGCACCATTTTTGGAAATGTTTATATATATATATGTATATATATATGTATATAAATATGTATATATATATTTATATATATATATATTTATATATGTGTTCGCGGCATAACTCTCGAAAGCCTTAATTGATTTGAATGAAATTTGGTACACACGTTGGAATCCATCACCGCACGGAACCTATTTAAAATGGGCCCAATCGGACCATTTTAAGGGTAGTTTTTAGGGGTTGAAAAATATTTTTGGGCCCAAAAATACCGAAAAAATTCTCAGAATTGTTTCAAAATTGAAATTTAACCTTTTAATAAAGCTCAAAATGTGCTGCTAAAATTTTAATAAAATCGGCTCGACAGCGACAGGACCGGACTTACAAATTTTATGAAAACACTAGTTTGCGGATATAGTGATTTACTTACTGAAGGATGCATTTAATTTGGTAGGTACAGAGGTTGCATTGATAATAATATTGCAATTAAGAAAAAAAATATTATTTTAAGGGATGTATTAAGGGGTTAAATTTTTTATTTTGTCCAAAAACAAACTTAAGTTTACGTATTAAAGCCACAAGGCCTGTATTAGCAAATACACTATATTGTCGGCAGGGTTTTGGCACTGCGACCCGAGTTTTTTTTATTCAAAAGGTAGTATATTTAATTTATCATTTAACATCATTCAATTCATCAACTGTGAGATAAAAAACCCTATCCGGCTCATAATATATTGACTGTCTGTGCTATTTTTCCGCTATTTTTTAAACTTTGGTTGTGTCCAATATAGACATGGGCGGTTCCGTTTTTTTACGCAAACGGTTACGTAACCGATATATAGTTTTCATATCGTTATCGAAAACCGTTTTTGGATATCGAATCCAACAAACGAAAGTAAAATACAATTTGAATAAATACGAAAATAAAACATGACGCTGTTTTCGTATAGATAAATATCAAAACAGCCCGTTTTAGGTTACTCAAACTAGGTACTATAACCTCACCTTAATAACTTTACAAATGAGTTACAATCGAATGACGTTTATCGTAAAAAACCGTCAGCCCGGATTATTAAGTTTATATTGAAGTTAATTAATTACGTTAAATATGAAAATCGTTGATCGGTCGATAGACGGATTGATGTTTCGAAACCAGTGACGTAGACGCCCTCGCATGGAGTTGCACAGCATCCTGGAGCGACGAGCGGCGCGACGCTCTATCCACACACGCAGCTGGGGAACGAGCGACGGCGGCGCTTCGATCTGCGCGCGCGGCCAGCACACGACGCGTGACCCAGACCTTGACCTGACCTGCCTTTATGTCAGTCGAGGCCCACCCACTTGCAGATACGTATGTTTCGTACTGTACCACGTCTCTGTAAATGTGTGTGTGGTATATTCTCTCTTCTATTCTTCTGTTTCCCTGATATTCTCACACAATGGGACTTTGTATTCTCGCGCTTCGCGTGTGATGCCGATGATTAGTGCAGAACAAATACCTACGTGTTGTTCTGTATAACATTAATGTTGTTACAATTAACTGTACACAGTGTCCAAGAATTTTTACACAGCGTGTGACATCAGATTCAGATGTTATTAAACACTTCAAATATTTCTGAATATTTGTGTATTAGAAATGAAAGTTGCAAAAGAATTTGTTGAAATGAATATTAAAAAAAAACTCGGGTCGCAGTGCCAAAACCCTGCCGACAATATAGTGTATTTGCTAACACAAGCCTTGTGTCTTTAATACATACTTAGTTTGTTTTTGAACAAAATAAAAAATTTAACCCCTTAATACATCCCTTAAAATAATATTTTTTTTCTTAATTTCAATATTATTATCAATGCAACCTCTGTACCAAATTAAATACACCCTTCAGTTAGTAAATCACTATCCGCAAACTAGTGTTTTCATAAAATTTGTAAGTCCGGTCCTGTCGGGCCGATTTTATTAAAATTTTAGCTGCACATTTTGATCTTTACTAAATGGTTAAATATCAATTTTGAAACAATTCTGGAAATTTTTTCGGTATTTTCGGGCCCAAAAACTTTTCAACCCCTAAAAACAACCCTTAAAATAGTCCGATTGGGCCCATTTTAAATAGGTTCCGTGCGGTGATGGATTCCAACGTGTGTACCAAATTTCGTTCAAATCAATTAAGTCTTTCGAGAGTTATGCCGCGAACACACAATCGCTCCTTGATAAGTGTGCAAAGTTTCAGTTCAATCTGAAGTTTTTTGCTTTTTTTTTTTTAGTCCTGGAGATCCTGGTCAGGATAATGGGACAAACTTATGGAATTATTGTATTGTCGTCGGTCCTTGATAAGTGTGCAAAGTTTAAACTAAATCTGACCGTTCAAAGTTGGTCAAAATCAAGTTCAAAGAAGTCGGTTACAAACTGACAAACAAGCATACAAGCAAGCACACAAGCAAGACCCGCAAACAAGCATACAGGTGAAGCTAATATAAGCGTGTTAAAAATGAAAAATAACTACCCAAACTATAAGTACAAAGTGTGATGATAATGTCAGGTAATAAAGACCAGGATTATTTCGTGTTGCACTTTAGTTCATTCAGCGACGTTTCGTCAGTGCTATTCTGACCTCCTCAAACTTCTCGATGTCAACGCAACACTACGTTGACGCTAATGACCTCCGATGTCGAGCGTCTATAATTTACAAAACTACGTTGACATCGAGATGCCTGAGGACGTCAGAATAACAATAAAGTGCGACACGATAAAATCCTGGTCTTTATTACTTGACATTATTATTACACTAACGTAAACAATCGACCAGAACAGTATAAGACAAAGGATTTTTAGTCGGATACACTTATTTTGATGATGATGAAGGTTCCCGCCAAAACCGATATTAACGCGAGCAAAGTCAGAAGTAAAAGCTAGAATTTATTTTAATGCTTCGCGCATTTCTTTTCTCTACTTCAAAAAATTCACAGATTTCGCAATCCTTGCAACCATCGAGGACATTGGAAATGATAACAGCATATATGAAACATAATTAATTGTTTATTATACACACAATATTTATCAATGCACTGTTTAGTTTTGTCAGGAATAACCCTATTATTCTTCTGTTATATACGCGTTCACTTTTGCTTGATTACTTAACTTTTAAATGGATTTTTCTACAGTATTTATTAACATTTGCTCAAAAATAACACCGCAGATCGTCGCAAATACCTCTCAATTAACTAGACATGATATAAAACACATTTCGAAAAAATTGCACTTGTTCAATTTTGCATGATTGCTCCTCACTTGATCGCGACACCGTTGTCTTTTGGCCTTGAACGAAAACTCGTAACTCTGCCCCCATATACGAACATAAACATTTCCAATGTTAAAATGAACTTACCATTGAATCGAGACATACCGTGTATTTAACCAATAATAATAATAAAACACAACTGAAATGTGTCCACTCCCAGAGAACTACCACGCAGACAATTATTCAACACGAACAATTACCGATGGCTGGTTGACATACAAAAGGCGACCGGTTACTGTGCTTTATCATGCAGAAAACAAGCCACTATGACAGCCTGACATAACAGCGACTTGTTGTTGTTGATGGCAATTGGCAACGGTGATGTCACTCATATTACATATTATTACTAGCCTTTTATCCGTTAGCGTTAATGTTGTTAAACTTCTTACCTGATCGTAGTAATGACATCTGCCAGACGACCTTTGAAATATTATATGCAAACGTCAATTAATTATACCTGACTGAAGTATTATATTAGTACTTCAGTCTATGACTGCTGAAATCAGGGGTAAATGTTCCCGTGGCTTCGATCGTGTTAATGTCTTTTGACAGAAATCTTATCTGAACACGAGGGCAGTATAGCCTAGATGTTAGCGTGCTTGGCGCCGCAACCTCTAGACTGGACTGCCGTGGGTTCGAATCCCACCTGCGCTCATGGATGTTTTGTGATGTTATTTAGTTTTAAGTTAGTTGTTATTTAGTGTAGTTGAAAGACGCTAATGACCTTAGATGTCGACGCGTCTATAATTTACAATAAATAAATAAATAAAATTATCTGAACACGATCTTAACCAGATAAAAAGTAATCGATACTTGTATGGGTACCAGTAGATAGTATATCAAGTTCCATTAAAATCTGATCAGCCGTTCTCTAGCGATACTGGTACAGCCAAACAGACAGACTAAAATTCTGTAAGTAAGTTTTCTCGTCTAGGTGCATAAAAAACCGAAAAAAAACAGCGAAAAAAAGAAAATTGAAGACAGAGATCTCGTTTAGTTACAATTTTATAGATTAGTATCTATTGATTCTCGTAGAGTAGACTATCGACTATGATGACTTCTCCAGTGTTCTCTCCCTAGACTTGACTTTAAATCCAAATTCAACATGCTTTCGCAAACAGCAAATTGCGAAAACGGTCCCAACTTATCGAGCATCAACTTATAGGAAAAATGTTGTATACATTCTATTAATTAATATTATAACTATGTCGTTTTTCGGAAAGCTTTCAAAAACAATCTTGAAATGAAAAATATTTAAACGTTTGCCAAAATTGCAGATTTTGTCTTATAGGTATGGTTTTTTACTTCCCACCTCTATTATGGCAGAAAAGTATTGGAATCAGTCTGAAACAAATCGGGATTTGAATATATCTTCATGTTTTGATATTTTAGGAATTGTTTGTGACCATTTTTTGATTTACCTATCTGCTAGTGAAATTTTCAAGTTGTGAAATAAATTTTACAACAGGTTTTTAGATTGCCATTTTTTTAAAGGCAGATATTAAAAAGACGATTTTTTTAATGTTTAGTGTTTTTCTTTTACAAAGTGGAAAGCAGTAGGTATTTGTAAAAAATTAATTTAAAATGTTAAATTCATACTTTCCGAAATCAATTTTTATACATTGTGACTTGTATTCACTTTTGGTCTTTCAGGTGGCTTTGTTTATTCTCAATTACGTTAATTGAAAAGTGTTGTGTCGCGTCGACAGATAAGCACTGCCGCAACTTTTAGAGAGCGAGGTGGAAGCATGTCTTAAAGCCCTAAAAAAAGTTGACAGTGTTTTATGTACTTGAGTTGTAATTGGAAATTTAATTATAATAGAGTAAATGACAAAGGTAGTTCTGTGACATTTACAGCTTTTAAGCACAAATGAAAATTTTCTGAAAACGTTTACAGACCACTTACGTCGTCCTACATCATTATAATTGGAAAATTAATCAGTACAAAATATATAATATTGGTTCAGTAAAACTGCTCTAAAATATCGTAATGCATGGATTGCGTGTCATTTTTTAAGGGTTCCGTACCTCAATAAGAAAAAAACGGAACCCTTATAGGATCACTCGTTTGTCCGTCTGGCTGGCTGACTGGGTGTCCGTTCCCATTCCCGTTGATCTAGAATCATGTTTGGCAAAAAGCAAGGTCTCACAGCACAAGTAAATCACAAAAAGTAAAAACTAAAGGGGATCCCCACACAAACGGAAAAACCTTTAAAAGGCTGTATCTTTGGAACCATAACATGTAGCCGGTTGAAATTTTCACAGAATATGTCTACCTAATTTAATTGTTGTAACGATACGGAACCCTCGTAGCGCTAGTTCCACACGCACTTAACCGCTTTTTTATTCTTCGAGGGTATCTTCACAAATTGGCACGGCTTAAAATTTAATGCTAAAGCCGCCATCTTTGGTAAAAGTTCATTGCTAAAATCTCGCAAACCGTTTATGCTACGACAAAAATGGTACCTAAGGTCCTTTTTTGTAGATCTATTCCCTGCAACTTTCTTCACGGCACCATTTTCGTAATTAATATAAAAACTGTTATTTAATCTTACAACTTTAATTGCTTTTATTACTTTATTACTTGGTGTTAATTATTTAAATATATCTATTTTTTTCCTAAACTTGAAAATTATCGTAACTTTGTTACCTACAGTTACATATTACTTTTTACTTCCCACCTCTACTATATGGTAGAGAAGTAATGGATTTAGTCCGAAAAAAATATTTCGAGATTTTAACAGATCTTCACGTTTTGAGACCCTAGCAACAGCACCGCTACACAAGAGTGTTTATTTTTTGCAAATATTTAATAGGTGGGAAGTATAGGACTGGTCATCAGTCGAATTTTTTTATTATTTATTATTTCGATTTATTAATCTACAAACTAGCAAACCTCCTCGAATCGCGTCCAGCTATCTTTTTATCAAAATGAAACGCTGTTAAGTTGAATTTTCTGTCATGGAAATTGGCAAGTGGTACGTCACATCCTGCAAAATAGAATTATAACTGAAACTGCACTTTATTAAGTAGCAGTTTTGGACGTTCATTGAGAACGATATTATGTTAGCTAGGGGTTAGGCGGCTGTTGACTACCGTAAAAATCTGCAATCGGTTCAAATCCCGAATTATATCTACATTTTTTGTTTGTTTTTGTTTTAATAATGACTATATTTTGGATAACAGTTTGTAATATAAAAAATAAAATTACAATTATTATTAATGCATATTATTTAAAAATAAAAACTAACGAATTTAATTCTCTGTTGATATAAAAACAAAAATTTGCTTTGATCTAAAAATTCCAAAATATTTACATTATAAAAAATTCGACTGATGACCAGTCCTATACTTCTCACCTAGTAAATATTTGCAAAAAATAAACACTCTTTTTTTTTTAATTCTTTGACTAGGCCCAAATAACCGTAGCTGTTGGTGGTCTTTAAAACACAATTTAATTTTTATTCTTTGAAAAAAGCATGGCCCTCTTTTTTGTTTGGTGATCACTGATGGCTAGCTTAATATAGCAAAAATCATGGTTACCTTGATTTACGTACAATTTTCTTTTTTTAGTAAAATATTTTTTTTCTCGAAAACTATACATTTTAGAGAAAAAAAATATTTACATTTTTTTCATATTATAACATCTAGAATTCATTTATATTTTTACTTCCCACCTCTACTATGGTAGGGAAGTAATGGATTTAGTCCGAAAAAAATATTTCGAGATTTTAACAAATCTTCACGTTTTGAGACCCTAGCAATCGTTTAAGATCATTTTCAGACTGATGTCTGTATGTGTGTGTGTGTGTGTGTATGTGTGTATGTGTGTGTGTATGTGGTCAATTTTTCGCCTTCGATATCTCAAGAACGGAACAACATACGGGCATGCCGATTGTTCTATTGTGTTTATCAGTCTTTAACTTAGATCTGATTAGATTTTGAGTCAAATCGGTTCAGTGGATCCTGAGATATTCAAAAAAACGTTCTCAATGTCACGTATTAACATATAGGTAAAAAAATATATAAATGAATTCTAGATGTTATAATATGAAAAAAATGTAGATATTTTTTTTCTCTAAAATGTATAGTTTTCGAGAAAAAAAATATTTTACTAAAAAAAGAAAATTGTACGTAAATCAAGGTAACCATGATTTTTGCTATATTAAGCTAGCCATCAGTAGATCACCAAACAAAAAAGAGGGCCATGCTTTTTTCAAAGAATAAAAATTAAATTGTGTTTTAAAGACCACCAACAGCTAAGGTTATTTGGGCCTAGTCAAAGAATAAAAAAACGAGTGTTTATTTTTTGAAAATATTTACTAGGTGGGAAGTATAGGACTGGTCATCAGTCGAATTTTTTTTACCTATGTTAATATGTGACATTGAGAACGTTTTTTTGAATATCTCAGGATCCACTGAACCGATTTGACTCAAAATCTAATCAGATCTAAGTTAAAGGCTGATAAACACAATAGAACAAACGGCATGCCCGTATGTTGTTCCGTTTTTACGATATCGAAGGCGAAAAATTGACCACATACACACACACACACACACATACAGACATCAGTCAGAAAATGATCTTAAACGATTGCTAGGGTCTCAAAACGTGAAATCTGTTAAAATCTCGAAATATGTTTTTCGGACTAAATCCATTACTTCCCTACCATAGTAGAGGTGGGAAGAAAAAAATTATAAATTGACACTGTATTAAATTAGAAGTTTTACTTCTACCGTGACCACGACACACCTGATTTTTTTATCATCTGCCAGTTTGCGAGTCGTTGCTGATTATATATGTCTACTCCTTTTACAAACGGAAGATTTGTGAATAGATGTCAATAATGTTGGATTACAAATGAACGGCTGATGTGTGGTTAAAAAAGATTTTTAAAAGTTGCGTTTGTTTTCAGTGATAGACGGAGTGTAGAGGCAGTGGCGGCATGGCAACTGCGGCCACCGTCCCTGTGCCCCACCAGGCCTCAGCTCCACTCAGTTTGATGTCCTGTGTGCGCGAATCCTCTCCCCAAGATCTAGACTCGAGCACCGAAATGGATCTCGACAAAAACGGTAAGTTATTCATGAATACATTAACCTATTAATTATTAATGTACAGCTGTACGATAGAAGATTATTCAGATATTAGATTAATATTTAAAAAAGGTATCCAACCATTTTTAGGGTTTCGTACCTCAAAAGAAAAAAAAACGGAAGCCTTATGGAATCACTCGTTTATCCGTCCGTCCGTATATGTCTGTACAGTCGAATTTCTCTGAACTAAATAAAGGTATCAAGTTGAAATTTGGAATAGTTATGAAGCTTAAACTAACCCATATACATTCCAATAGTCAGAACCTAAAAATGTTTTCCCGTAAATTAGGAGGGGTGGGAGGCAAAGTTTGCAATGTAGATGCCCCAAGCGTGCCACTTTTCCATTGATATTTCCATTTCAATAAGCTAAGTAAAATTCGTAAAATGCGTAGAAGCTGATCCAAGGACTATCTCTCAAATATCAAATAGTTTTTCTCTAGATTACGAATAGTCATCGCATCAGGTTGATGATATATTGACATTTTCTGAAAACACATCATTGCTAAGAGAATCCCAGGTACATGTAGGGTAATGGTAATCCATATATTTTATGTGGCACGTCTTGTACAGACTTACACACATACGTTAGAAGTCGGTACATTAACCTGAGATAGTGGTATGTTTTCAACATATATGGCCTCAGTGGGACTGATACAAGCGAGTATTGGTAGTCCCAGAGGACTGGGTGTATATAAAGAAATATTGCATCCTTTACAACGATGTGAATCCTTGACTACGTTTTAACCTTATCTGCACCATCTTCGTGAAAAGCCTCCACTCTCCAGTACAGGTTTATTACGAATAAATAGCATCCTGCAGTTATGAAATAAAATAAAATCAGAATTTGGTTATGAAACTTTTTTAATCAAATAAATCGACCGATTTGTTTTTAAAATAAAAATATCGAAGTTATAACTTTTTAAAAATTTTGTTACAAAAAGAGAGCCGAGGACGTGCCGAATTGACCCGAGAACTGAGTAATGTTACAATTTTATTT
This sequence comes from Mongoloraphidia duomilia, assembly GCA_039654895.1. Classification (NCBI taxonomy): domain Eukaryota; kingdom Metazoa; phylum Arthropoda; class Insecta; order Raphidioptera; family Raphidiidae; genus Mongoloraphidia; species Mongoloraphidia duomilia. Next base: position 40,532,985 of record CM077524.1, on the reverse strand, counting down.
TCAACACTTTAACTATGGTTCTGGTTTACATGTGTTCTAGTTTGGTCAATCCCGAATCAGGTATATTTCGTGATCACATGACTAAATTTAAATTTTTGTGGAATTAAAATAATTTTATGGCATTATTAATAGGTACAATCCTATTTTTTTTTTAATTTTGATTTTATGAATGATATCTCTCAGATGGTATTATATCTCAGACTTCTTTTAAAAATCTGTGTAAATTGCCTTAGGTATATCTTTCTGTTATGCAGATAGTTTTTTTTTCCGCACTGCAGGACGGTTTCATTAATTAAACCAATATTTATTGTACCTAAGCATTTCCCCCAGGGGGGAACATGGAATATAGTTGTTCTCGCAATTGCATTCCAATGTTCTTTGGGAATTGGCGTTCCTAGGAGCCCGAGCTCGTATCAGTCGGTTTGTATTTGTGACGCTAATGACCTGAGTTGTCGACGCGTCTATAATCTACAATAATAATAAAAAAAGTACCGAAGTACTGATCAGATTAAAAATTGGAATTTTACTGTAAAATCCCATGTACGCCTCATGTGCTTTTAAAGTGTATACTGGCAAGTTTAATGGAGATCAGTATTGAATTATTTACGAATCTGCAAATTTATGACTACTTATTGGCAATTAACTGTTTAGGTTAAAAGTATCTGTATGATTTAGTATTCATCGACGTTAAGTAATAGGACATTATAGGGTAGGTACTTTTCATCCCGGAAAAATGTATAGTTCCTGTAGAATAATAACAAAACGTAACTGCAATTTTCTTGCATTGTGCTACTAATATTATAAACACCACTTCGCCCGGGTTGCAGTGGGAGAATTTGTCGCGGGGAAGGATAATAAATCATAAATTCATAGCACCCGGGCGAAGCGGAACCGGTCCGCTAGGAAGTAATACCTAATATTGATATTTCCATACTGTAAAAGAAACGTAACAAAGGAAAAAACTTTATTAACTTCATTGAAAGTTATTGTAATGGGTCCGATTTTGCGGATGAAAAATTTTGACATATCTGAACGTATATTGTTGTTATTATTATTATACAAACTGCCAGAGTTAGCTGGGCCTAGCACTAATGCATATTTCCAATTTATTTTTCTCCTACCTAGGCCGAAAGTTCGTACTTTCGTCCTTGCCAAGCGGGAACAAAGTCGCTCTTTATTCTCGTGGTACGGACAAGTGCGCGTGCGCAATAGTACTTATGCACGCACCTACTTCTGTCTCCTACACATTAAAATTATTTCCTTTAAAATTATTTTTTAATAATCTTAATGATTTTAATAATAAAGCGAAGTCGGGCTTAAAATCAGTTGGAATAGTTTGCATTAACTGTGTCACATAAATGAACAGTCAACCCAATTTATTTATATGTTTAACCCTATATGTTTTGACATTTGCATTAACGGTGTGACAACGCGCGCGAACGCACTTTAAAATTGACATATCTTTTTTTATTTGCCAACCGATTTAATTGAAACAAACACTAAATGTTAGCCCAAGCTTATCTAAATACATCACTGAAAACTACATTCAAATTGGTTCAGCGTGCACAAACAGACAGACAAAAGAGTGTTTACGATTTTATTATATGTATAGATAAGGTTCCCAAGGTTCATTTTTTCAAAACATTCGGTACATTCATAACCACATTTTGCCTCGACATGTGCTTTGAAGTAATTTGGCTCTTTGCCACATCCGACTTTTTACGAGTTCGAGTGTTACATATTTTTAGTAAGTCAGCCTTCAAAAATCAATCATATATGTATTATTAAATTAATGATTTGGTCATACCTCCATATTTGAATATAGCCGAGTGCGATCGTTTAATTTCGAATTATTTAGTATGATTTTTTATTTATTCAAAAGTATATTTTTAACTTTTACTAAAGGGTTAAGTTTGAATTTTGAAACATTATTCCTTATTATTTAGAATTATTCTTAATTTAATTCAAAACTACACTTTTCAACTTTTACTAAAGGGTTAATTATTTCAATTTTGAACAATTCTGAGAATTTTTTGGGTGTTTTGGCCACAAGTTTTTTTTTATTAACCCCTAAATACAACCCTTAAAAGGTTTAAATGGGCCCATTTTAAATAGACTTCATGGAATGATTGATTCTAATATGTGACCAAATTTTGTTTAAATCCATAAGTCTTTCGATAGACATTGTAAATTATAGACGCTCGATAAGTCTCAAGAGGTAAATTACAGAATAAAAACAAAATTTAAAACACCACATGGAAAGTGACCGATAAGGTAACATATAGATTATAATAATATATAAACATTTTCAAAAATAGTTCTAGCTGTTCAAAATAAGTAAATGTGAAACGTCGAGATTTTATGATCAGACCCCTAGGTACGTCCTTCCGACAAATAGCTAATAGTGTATATGCCATTATTCCATATACCTATAATATACCTAATGCGTTTGATTTCCACCGACATATTGACTTTATATATTTTAAACATCTTCCATTTGATTTACATTAGATTCAAGTTAAGAAAATAGTAGGCTATCTAAAATCTAACCAAAAGCATATGGTAACGGTTTTTAATTTGTTATATTGAAAAAATAAATTGTTTCCGAAATGTTATATTTTACTGTCAAAAATAATGTGGCCACGGTTTTTGTGGACTTCATCCTACTCTTTGATCGACTTGAATGATTGAGTCCAATGTAAATCAAATGGGGATATGCAACATGTAAATGCTATTGCTTATATTATATGCCCGTTGAAATAAAATGCACTGTATAGTAGGTATAGGCAAAATATTATACACTTATATAATAAGATTATCAGTGTTTCAATAGATCAATAATTATAAGATTGCAGATAGTGTCAGTAGCTCACGATTAATGTATGGACACGCGAAACAACTTAATAGTTTACATGTATAAAGAAGTAGGAAATACAAGTTTGCGGTTGTTTTTTTCCTAGACTGCCAAATCGATTCTCGCATGGTTTTAATTTTCCCAGAACTACAAATACTCCCTTGTAGGACACTGGCGAACTCATAATTTTGAGTGCTTGCGGAAGCAAAGTTGTAAAAAATATTTCTTCATACATACTTACTAATTATAACAGTAACTTCAATACGGTTCATGGGTTCTTCGATTAAAATAAATTGTTATTGATTTTATTGATAAATAAAAGAGTTATTAATCAATAACAATTTATTTTAATCCAAGAACCCATGAACTGTATTGAATTTATTAAAAAATAGATATGAACCGAGTGAATTGTTTATAACAGTAACATTAAGTTGCATAAAATAGCACAATTTAAATAATCGTGGAAGTACCTAATTGTACCTACACATACGAGTATAATTGAGTTTTATTAATAAATTTAAATTTTATCAATCTCGAGTAAAATTTTCAGTTTGATTTTCTCTTATACTAAATCGATACTATGAATAATTTTTAGCTTTAACAAACGAAGGGAGATCAGAGCTGAGAAGTTGCCAACTACGACATTTTTTTTGTCAATCTAGACTTTAAAAGAAGTATATGTTTTGCGCCTTTCGATCCCGTCTAGAGCGTAGACGGTAGACCCAGTGGCGGATTTAGGTTCGATGCCGCCCTAGGCCCTTGCCGATGTGCCGCCCTTTTTTTCTATGTAAAAGTGATTGTCAAAATTGTATTATGAGTTATTTTTTTCCACATATTAGTTATTTTTCCACAGAGAGAAAATAATAAAATTTTATCTCACAGTTGACGGAAAACTTAAACAATTTTGACTTTCCAGCGCCCGAGAAAAATGTTTCGGTTCTGGCGCCTTCTTAATTTTGCCGCCCCTCAAATGTTGTCGCCCTCGGGCCTCACGGGCCTAGGCCTAAATCCATCACTGGATAGGCCATATTATCCTCTAAGAGTCTAAGGTATTAAATTTTGAAAATGTATGCCATATATAGTAGAACCTCGATAACGTAAAAACCTCTATAAGTTAAAAAAAGTTTTGTGTTTCCTTCCCTTCAGGACCTGAAACCTCCTTTACTTAAAATAAGAAACACCTACAAGTCTGTTTATGATTGTTTTATTACCTGATTAGATAAGATGATTGTATCCTCGTATTGTAGCAACCTCTGCTTAAAAATTGACTCCGTCTGTAATTTCATATGCTTTGGATTCGGGAAAATATGTTTAAGAAGTTTTACAGCTGTCTGCAGTATGTCTGTTTGTACCATCATCACTCGATTTTGATAAAACTTGTTAAACTACTGGTTAAGATAAGGTTTCTGTTAAGGCCGACTTTAAAACAAGCGAAGCCGCGGTTAAATGCTAGCTGTAAAATAAATATTACAACAGATTTTAATGGTAGATAAGATACGTATTTTTAGTTTAGCCGGTCATAAGAAATTAATAATCAAAGCGGTGTGTATGCGGGTAGCGTGGGCTTATAAAACAAATATAATCAATTCACGTAATAATAATACGTTTGTGACGATAAAATCAATGTGAAACCATTCACCTTCCTCCTTGTTGTTATATCAAGAATATCAAGGCCGATACTAATTGACGGGTGGGGCTTCATTATACTTTGATATACAACACTCGATGGAAATTGATCTATTGTGGTTTGACATTTGTGCTTTATATAGAAAATAATTATAATTGTAAATGATATGTCGGTATATCTACATCTATATACAGGGTGATTCATAATATGTGCGCAGGACTTCAGGATGTGATAGCTCGTTCAAAAATATGAAAAAAAGTTCCTATTAACATGGGTCCGCAAAAGCACCGTTTTCGAGATACAGGGTGTTAAAGTTGAAGAAAAAAATTTCGTTTTTTGCTTATATCTGAAGAACGGTTTGAGGTGCAAAGTTAAGCTGCCGCACACATTTTCTACCTTAAAATTGCTTTGTTTTTTTTTTACGAAAAATTTTTTTTTGTAACCAGTGGTGGAGATTTTGAAGGATTGAAGATTATTTTTCCCCCTAACTTCTACGCCACTGGGAAAAAATAATTTTGAAACGCGTTTTGGAACCGCCGGGATATTCTACACAAAAAAGGTACTCTTGTCTTGAAGCGCTACAGTCAATCGTTTCCGAGAAAAAGAGCATTTTAGGATTAAAAACATGATTTTTTTTAAGCACCTACGTACTTGATTTTATAAGTTGACAAAATGTCAATAAAAAATTACACAAACAAAACAGACCACCTTCAAAATCTCCACCACTGGTAACAAAAAAAAAAATTTCGTAAAAAAAAACAAAGCAATTTTAAGGTAGAAAATGTGTGCGGCAGCTTAACTTTGTACCTCAAACCGTTTTTCAGATATAAGCAAAAAACGAATTTTTTTCTTCAACTTTAACACCCTGTATCTCGAAAACGGTGCTTTTGAGGACCCATGCTAATAGGAACTTTTTTTCATATTTTTGAACGAGCTATCACATCCTGAAGTCCTGCGCACATATTATGAATCACCCTGTATAAACTTTTCATGCCATTTTTTTAAATGAATTGTGTAGTCTGATTGTACTGTAGATGGATCTGAATCAAATAAACATACTCTACTGTATAGCTATATAATTATTGAAGACTCGATTGAATGGAGAAGTTGATTTTTTCGGTTTTTGATTTTTTTTTTCATAAATGAAATTTTTATGTCTAACGAATATTCGCATTCACATTCGCGAATATTTGCATTTTTTTTGATATTCGCATTCGCACAATTCATCATACTCCTTTTTTAAAAAATAACTTTTTTCGCTAAGGTAACCTTAACATTAGGTATAATAAAGCTTTTAAACTAAGTATTATAATCAACTTTTCATTAAAAAAAATAATTTAAACAAACAATAGTACATTGTGCCACAAGGGAGGAGATGTAGTAATTTCCTCCCGTGTTGCGCATACTATTTTTTCTCCTGCCAGGCCGAAAGTTCGCAAAATTGAAAAAAAAAACCTTTTCTTCTCTTAAACTTTTATCATTTTAGCCTTAGAAAAATATCGGCGACAGATATTCGCATTCGCGAATGCCTAAAAATTGTCATTCGCTATACATCACTACTATATAGAACCTTTAGAATTAGTTTTTTTTTTAAATATATTTAAATGACATTTGCAATGTGGATGAATGGCATGTACATAGTAGTTTATGCAACTAAAAATAGGTACTTTTATGGCGATTTTTTGTGATTTTGTGACTCGAGTCTTTAAGTTTCAGAGAATTTAAGTTGATAGGTGTAAAATTACTCGTATGCAATCTCCTTTTACATTGTTAGTAAACACTATGAAAATTCTTGAAAAGTAGACAAAATAGTTCGTATGGATTTTTAAGGTGCTGGTAAATAATTTTATCAGGAAAAGAAAAGTTTAAATTCTTTAACAATAATGTAGATAAGTAAACGGTAAATGATATCTCAAACAAAATCCGTTAATGTTTTAGTTTAATATCTTTCAAATTACCTATATTTGAAGATAAGATTAAAATTTGTTGACAGAAAACAAGGCGATTCAGAAATAGAGGCGGAAAAAAATTTCACAAATCAAATAGGCATAAATACTCACTATCCTAAAATATTAAAGAAATCTGCAGGTTCATTTTAGAGAAGAAAAAATGTAAAAGTTTTATTAGAAAGATTGTACCCGCCACTGACAAATTAAATTTCATATTATGCATTCGAATGACTAACTAAATACAAACCTTTATTATTGATTATGTAACTGCTATAAAATTTGGATAAAATGCATAATTTTATAATCAGTTGTTACCGGTTGCTCTGCCGTGATATTCATAAAACAGTATGGTATATTTTACGAACATTGAAAAAAACAGACATGGTTTTATTATACGGTGAAGCTGGCGGATATTCTGGAGAATCACGCAGACGGTGTGCTAACCGTTTTCCCGGGCGTTGTATTCCTGAAGCACACCCATTTTTAATAAAACTGTGCAACATTGATAAATTTGTGAGTTTGAAAATTTGTGGACTCCATTGTTTAATAAAGTTTCCAAAGTTTTGTGTAAGTACATGTCATTGTGCATTACTTTTTCTTTTTCTTTCAAAACTGTATGAGATTTCGATTTTTTAAGGCATGCCTAACTATAAAATCAATAATAATTAATTAATATATACATTGTATCTGTATAATTTGGCGTCTTCTATATTTTTATTATTGTAGTATTGGTACATACGCAATTATTTATCATCGATTTCGTTAACAATAATAATTAATAAAGTATATCTTATCGCAACAATTTCCAATTTTATTACGTCATTTTATTTCATAATTTATTAGAGCAGTCTGTTAGTTGTTCGTTGAACTGAAGTGTTTCACAATAAAAGACATTTTGCTAATTCGGCGATTGCACTTTATATGCTAATTATTAAATTACATTAGGTATAATATGGGTCTATGCATAATACTTATGTATGTGTATGTGTGTAGTGCGTTCTGATACAATACAAAATATCTTGATTTCCTTATAAGGTAATGCAACTGCATATTTACATTTATATTTAAATAATAAAGGTGCATTTTCATGTGACGTTTGGCGCTGGTTTCTAGCGTCAAATGCGGTCACGTGATAAAATTTCAACACGAATGCCAACTCGAAAAAATGTAGCGTAAAAGCAAAACAATGTTTAGGTTTTACGCTCGAGTTTTACTGGCTCTACAGCTGTACTTAACCTATAGACAAAGATTAGTCTGTGTGAATACCTATATTAATATATTTTATCTCAATAATAAAACGGATTTTGAAGAATTTCATTGAAAAAAATCAAATGTTTTAATTTTAAAAAAAGTTATTTGACAATGAGAGACCAGTTGACCTGTCAAGTTCTTCATAAAATCTTCATTAAATCCTAATCGTTTGTTAATTCAAGTTGGCGTTCTTGTTGAAATTCTATCACGTGACCGTATTTGACGCTAGAAACCAGCGTCAAGCGTCACATGAAAATGCACCTTTATTCATTTTTAATCTTTAGTTTAGAACCTGTGTACTAAATTATAAATTAGTAGGGATGTGTACAGTGGAATTTCATTTTCGTGTCAACTCGAGTAGTACGGAAAGAAAGCTTCAAATACCGAAAAAGGTTTATAATACCGGACAGTGTTGCAGTCCCGTCTAGATGAAAAAGAGCCACTCTCAATATTGTTTTGTATTTCGAGACAAAAAAATTTTCTATTTTTGTCTCGTTATTGTCTCGAGGGTGCCTTTTTCTTCTCACAGTGTGCGAATAGTAGATTTTCCTTTTCGAATCAAAAATAAGCATTTAATAAATTCTCGATTTTCGAGTGAATTATCAAATCCGTAGATTATAGTATATGTAGAGAGAACTTTACATATTCTCTCAGCTTGCCTAACGTAGTTTGTGGTTGTCATGTGTGTGCGTACTTTGCAGATAGCATTCACAGAATATCAGCAGTTACTGTATATTTCGATTATTTTCAAGTACAGTCCGAAAACAAGGAACAATGGCATATGCAATCTAAATTGAAAGATAAAATCTTTCTGTCATGTACGCAGATCGACCACTCAATTACGTTAGATAAGCTGTACTACTTAACCAATACTCAATTTTTAGTGTATTCAGAGTTTTCGTACATCCCTGTAAATTATTAATAATAATAATTTATCAGTTCTCGCAAGTTTATTATTTATTTTTATGGAAATAAACTTAATTGTGACTATAATATATATTATATTTTTTTAATATAGCGTCAATATTGGTTTTAACTATTTATTTAGTATTATGATTAAATTCAATTTATAAAATATGTTCTATTTAAATTGAAATTTATTAAAATAATATCGTAAATCTCTGGAGCATCATATTGTAAATGTACACAAACATTTTTATTTGTTTTATATTTATTAATAAATTTTCTGAAAACATTTGTTTTTTTTTTATAAAAAAGGATAGGTTAAAACAATAGAAAAGAAATGTTTTATTACTGGTTGAAGAAAATTTGTAAATTTATTTTTAGAAATAATATGTCGAATCGTACAATGTACATACAAGTGTTTTCAAAAATGTTTTCCATAAACTTACTAGTTTATTATTATAACATAAAAAAAAAACATTTCGATTCATTTTCAATCTAAAGCTACACTTATTTTACTAGTTGATGCTTAATAATTTACATATTAGAATCAATCGAGAAATTTCATGCAAATTAAAATTGCTAACATCGCAATTTGGATAAATAAAACTGAACTAAATAACAATAAAGAAAATTCCAATCTGTACATAATTAATACAATATAAAAAAATGTATATAAATATAAAATATATAATATATAAATATAAAAATGTCTTGCAGAACTTGGCAAATGCAGTAATTTATTGGAATGTTTTTTTAATTCTGTGGTCTGGGTAAAAAAGAGTCAATCGATTTGAAATTGGACTGCCAGTGCGACATATGAACTAAAATATAAACAGTTTATAACGTTTTTGTCATACCCACTATACAAAATAGTTACTTTCGATATTTATGTATGGCTGCCATTAATGACCCATTTAACAGGCATGTGTGCGGAAAATGGTTTACTTTCTGCACTAGCGCAGAAAATAACGGTTGCCATAGCAACTTCTGTTTATTCGCTCTATACGCCTGCGTACGCTTGCGTGCGCCTGTCATTATTTACTTGTATGAACTTCGCGGCACACTGGAAGGAAAGATGGCGACGCAAATGCACTGTCAGAGTTTTTTGAAAATGATGTGAAAAGTAGAAATTTTGTAGTGGGTATGGGTATATACCATAGATGTCTCGTACGTAATGGTATTACGGCTCGTGTGACTGTAAAAACTCGCTATTGCTCGTTTTTACATACTGTCACTACTCTTCAGTAATATGCCCCATTATACGTATCTAGACATAAAATCTACTATTTATAGACGATTTCTTAATATATTAAAGTTGAAACAATGCACAATTAGTTTTTAAAATTATAAGTGAATTTTTAAAATCTTAAAATTTATTAAAAATACAATGCGGCCGCCTGGGAGGTGTATAGCTTTGTTTAATATATTTTTCTCACAGCAGGGCATTTCATTTTTCAAAGGTTAGCACATTCATGTTTATAAATTAAACCGCTTTTCATATATGCATGTTATGAAACTTTTACGCAAAAGATGGAATTTGAAATGCAAATCAGCAGTTTCACAAACGTATATCGCATATAGAAATCGGTGAAGTCATATTGCGTTCGTATCAAAACCACATAATGCACTTTATACGTAATAATATTGTTTCATTCAGTTATGTTTATGAATATGTTTTATATTTTTTTATGTCAGTATTACCTTTGTTTTGTACAGTTATTTATATACCTACTGTATAGATGACCCAGAAAGATTTAACATAATTGAAAATTAAGAATGTTACGCGTGTACAGTGTACAGAGATGCAAGGATTAACTGTATTGATAACTTTTTCACATTCGAGCGACCATATATAAAAAAATCGAAATCGAGATTTCCACAGATTTAGACGTGCGCTGGACTCACATTCGGAGGGTACTAGGTTCGAATCCCGCTGCGGCAGATGTGGCATTAATGTCTCTCACCGAGAAACAAAAATTCTTGTACCGGCCATCTTGTTTAATTTTCCATGGTTTCCTTCAATCATGCCAGATAAATATCGAGATGGTTTCTTAAGGCCATGGTCAATTATACCTGCCAAACTATTTTAATTAATTCATTTTGAATCTATGTCATCGTTGGGACTCAAACCCAAAAGTGAAAGAATGTAGGCTTTCACGGCCGGCGTTAATAGAATTAAAATAAGAATCTTTCGGGCTTATGAGTCTACTGGCTTCTTCCAGACGTTGCTTGCCGCAGTTGCAAGCGAAACGTCTGGAAGAAGCCATTCCAGTAGACCACGGCTCATAAGCCCGAAAGATTCTTATCTTAATTCCAAAAGTGGAAGATTCAGGTTTAAGTCCCGACGGTGATATAGGTTTAAAATGGATTTTTCTAGTAATGCATTGTAACGTTACGTCATTCGATAGGTGTTTCTAACAATAATGCTAAGTTAAGCATTTATTTGTATTGAAAATTAATATTCAGAAACATACGACAAAAAACGGCTTTACCGTAATCGAGTAAAAAATAAGAGTGACTTTCCTAATCTTAGTCAGTACTCAGTAGTGCTATGTTTGATGAATTGCTGGAAAATAGAATTGGTAAGATATTTCTAAAATAATCAGTGTCGTCATCAACTTTGCGCACGGGGGTGCAAATTTTTTTTTAACTTCCCACTGGAAGTTATTGTAATGGGTCCGAAAATCGAAATCAAAAAGGAAAAAAAATTTTTATGTTTCAAGGTCACTACACTATTTTTACACTACTTTTAGAAAGATGTCTGTGTGTGTGTGTGTGTGTACGTACGTACGTACGTATGTGTACATTTCTTTCAAAGACGAAATCTCGAGAACGAAAAATGATATCGACTACGTTAGGGTGCCAATCGACGCGTATTAACGTAAATATGATCTGAAAGAAATTTTTTCAAAATCGGTTCAGCCGTTCTTTTTTCTTAACCAAATAACCTCCAAAAAAGTAGATTTTACACAATATCTCGCGAATAAATAATTATATCGACTTCGTAAGGGTGTCAATCGAGGCGTGTTAACGTCATTTTGATCCGACATAAATTTTATAAAAAAATCGGTTCAGCCGTTTTTTTTTTTTTTTTTTTTTTTAAATTATTGATGTTTTAATGATTTAAAAGATTACTTTTCTGTGTAATATCTAATTTAATTATTATTATTAAATATTTATCAAACTGGGAAGTTCGTCGTGTGGACCTCAAGGGTCGCACTTTAGTCCTAATAAACGACCCACCTCACGGCTTGTTTTTTTCTAACTTTCATCATCACAGCGTGAAAGATTGTCTCAGCTTTCTATCCAGCTACTGAAAGTCGAGCTACAAAACGACTGAAGTAAACAAAGCAGGCGGTACGATGAAAATTTGCTTGAAATGAAAGCTTTTCTTCAAATTACCGTACCTTCGAGTCAAAAATCGCAGCTCGACTTTCAATGGCTGAATTGAAAATATAGACTTTAGTCTTTTACGCTGTGATGATGAAAGTTGCAAAAGAAGTCGCACGTTCGTGGATGTACTCAAAGTTGACAATTTTTTGCAATTTTTGTCCGGTCCGCTTAGAAGTGGTGCAACGACGCAACGTCATCAGAGAAATTGAATAAATTTTGGTTAAAATTTTCAGGCGGTAATCTATATCAATACTTTCAATCAGTAGTAAGTCAGTATTTTTAACCGACTTCAAAAAAAGGAGGTGGTTTTCAATTCGGTTGTATTTTTTTATGTTTGTTACCTCATAACTCAGTTATTTATAAACCGATTTTGAAATTTTTTTTTTTATTTGAAAGGATATACTTTCAGATTGGTCCCATAGATTTCATCAAAATCGGTTCAGTAGTTCGGCTGATTTTAATAAAAGTGAGTAACGGCGTGTGATTCTTTAAGGTAAATGTCACTTTTTTACATATCAGACAGCGTAAGAAAGTCGGTTCAATAAAAGTGAGTAACGGCGTGTGATTCTTTTAAGGTAAATGTCACATTTTGACACTAAAAAGTAAAAAATAAAAAACTTTTTAACAAAAAAAAAACCTCCTTCAAAAAACCACTAAACAGAGGAAAATAATGAAATTTTGAGGTCTGTGCCAATTTAATAAAATATGAAGTTGGTTAAAAAGAAGATATTAATCACTATACTATACTTTTTAACCGACTTCATATTTTATTAAATTGGCACAAACCTCAAAATTTCATTATTTTCCTCTTTTTAGTGGTTTTTTGAAGGAGGTTTTTTTTTGTTAAAAAGTTTTTTTTATACACGCTAGTCGGAGAAGTCAGTAAATTTTACAGTCCCAAGACTAAGTTATCCATCCCAGTAATCGTATATTATTAACGTTTTGCGATAACATAACAACACAAAAATTGAAATTTCATCACATAAAAATAATGTTCGGTATAAATTTTATGACCTAACGAGATGCTCTCAGATTGATACTGCTCGGGAAACGAGTGCATTCCCCCAAAACAATAAAAATCAGATTTGTGTCAAACATAAATCCCGAAGAACCGAAATATAAAATGTATTATGCATTATGTATACCAGTTTTACAATCTTGACTGCAGCACGTTGGGTATCGATCAGGTGACCTGTTGAATCGAAATGGTATACGATGGTAGTCGACGTCTTTAGAACTAGGACACGACGCTATACCGCCGTATCTTTTCCGCATTCCAATGTAGTTACAGCGTAATTTGCATTTGGCAAGTTACTTGATTCAAGTAAACTTTTTTTTATCATTTTGCTTAAAATGAACAATTTACAATTATCAAGCTAATTAAAATCAAATAATCTGACAAATGCAAATTATCCAGACTTCAATTTAAGTTTAAAAGACAGAAAGCAAAAATGCTACTTGATTTAATTTAACATAGCTATGTCTCAAGTAACTTGTAGTGACAACATAATTTTAAAACCGTCCAAGTGCGAGTCAGACTCGCGCATCGAGGGTTCCGTACAATAATAAAAATAAGGAGTTGGGTAGAGGTAAAAAAATAACAGATTTGTTTTTAAAAAGTTGTTTTACTTAATATATTTTATTATGAACATTTTTCGTTGGAAAGCAGCCAATTATATAATTGATTCATAACATATTGGAAAAAATCATTTTACCAACCATAGTCTCAGTCAGGATTCTAACCTGAACCTTTCCACTTTCACGGCGGAATGAGCTTACATTTACTCAACCGTGACAAGATTACTAATCATATGCTTCGGAATTAGTAATCTTGTCTCGGTTGAGTAAATGTAAGCTCATTCCGCCGCGAAAGTGGAAAGGTTCAGGTTAGAATCCTGACTGTGACTGTGACTGTGAGTAAACATATTTCATTGCGAATTTATTTATCTTTGATTAATTCATTTCTAAATTAGTTATTGATATCAACAACTTTCAATTTTCTAGCGTAGCTAAGAAAAAATAATTTTGAAAATATCATATCGAGAAAGCGTGTTAATATACTAACAAAAATATTGCTACACTGTCGTGTGGATACTTAACATGTTCAAATGATCCCACATGCTCAACTATGTCCAACATTGATCGACAATATATTTACGAACATTGTCATACGTTGGTCTTGTCGTCTGAAGCCGGCTTTACACTGGGTTCACAGTTACATAATACATATTGAGTTTCATACAGTTGGTATGGGTACTGTAGGGTGGGTCAAAAAAATCAATTATTTTTTTTTACAAGTGACACGGAAAAATAGGTTGCTAGACACCTTAAAAAAATTCTCACCAAATATGAGCTCTTAATTTTAATAGGAAGATCCTCCGCATCACAGTTTTTAATTTTTTTTTCAGTCCAATAGAAAAAAATTCATATCTCATCATTAATTGATTGTACAGAAAAATGTTTTAAGAGAATTTTGTAGGAAATTTAATGCTCTACAAAAAAGGTATCTTATATTTTTTCCGTAAACCTAACCATTTGAAAGATATTGAAGATTTAAGTTTGATTATTTTAAGACAAATTTCATTTTTGTTTATGAATTTTATAACTCGACAATAAATGACTATTATAAAATGCGCAATACAATTTTTTGTAGGAAATTAACTGCTCTATAAAAATGGTCTCTTATGTTTTGGCGATTAAATTAAGCGTTCAAAAGATATTCATCATCAAACTTTCATGTGTACTGATTAATATCTTTTGAACGCTTAATTTAATCGCCAAAACATAAGAGACCATTTTTATAGAGCTGTTAATTTCCTACAAAAAATTGTATTGCTCATTTTATAATAGTCATTTATTGTCGAGTTATAAAATTCATAAACAAAAATGAAATTTGACTTAAAATAATCAAACTTAAATCTTCAATTTCTTTCAAATGGTGAGGTTTACGGAAAAAATATAAGATACCTTTTTTGTAGAAAATTAAATTTCCTACAAAATTCTTTTAAAACATTTTTCTGTACAATCAATTAATGATGAGATATAAATTTTTTTCTATCGGGCTGAGAAAAAAATAAAAAACTGTGATGCGGAGGATCTTCCTATTAAAATTAAGAGCTCATATTTAAGGTGTCTAGCAACCTATTTTTCCGTGTCACTTGTAAAAAAAAATAATTGATTTTCTTGACCCACCCTAATGGGTAGTGTAATATTCTGCTTTGAGTAAGCAAAATCATCTTGCTTTTCTGTAAGCAGAACAGTTAAACTTTAAGGTTCGACCTAATTTTCAAAGGACACCTATATAGGAACCTTAATGATACGTATAGAAGACCGACCGACCGACCCATGTCTTTACTAAGTGTTCTGCCCTATTCCTGTATATTATAGTGGAAAACCGGCTATATAAACATACTATGTATGCACGTTGTAAACAAATTAGATTGCCGTTTCATTGTTATGTACTGTGTAGGGGATTTCAGTGGCTGTTGTGTTAAGATAGAGCACATACACGCGCTTCGCATCACAGTGAGTGAGTCATCGGTCATCCCATCAACTCATCTAAATCAGTGCTCCGTTTATCTACTTACATCTGCTTCAGAACATCGTTTTGTTGCTCTAACGCTCAGCTGATGTACGGTGTGTCCAATTTTGCGTTGTTTTAATAGACTTCAAAAAGACAGGCGTTATTAATTTCGATATGCATATTTTTTTTTTCAGTCGTAACTTCTCGAGGAGTTGACCGATTTGAATAATTTCGATGCCGTTATGTTCAGAATGTTTATGGAATGGTCGCATTTAATTTTTATTTAAATCCGTTCAGTAGTTTTTTTCTTTCTAGTAATCAAATTTAACTTTTAAAATATGTTACGTGCATTTGTGAACCGATTTTAACGATTCTATTTCTAACCAATAGGACGTACTTTAAGGGTGGTCTCACATAAATTTTTCTTATGTCAATTCAGTAGTTTTTTTTAGTAGATCTAATAATCTAAATTTTCACGACTATGTTGAAATAAGTCCTCGGATTACGTTGCTGGCTCTTGGTCTATTGGGAATAACTAAGCATGTAGTAATGCTGTTGTTTGTTTGTTTCTTAAGGCTCTTTCATTACAAGACCCCCGTCCCCAGGTTCTAATCAGAAAAAACTGGTAAAACTATCAATTAGATTTTCAATTTACTATTAAAAATACAATAAATTGAAAATCTGAAATTGTGCTAACCCGAAATAATTCTAGCTGTTGGTGGCTTTAAAAAAATGAGTTAATGGCAGTCAATAGTCATATTGGACATGAGATGAAGAATGCATAGTCTATTATTCTATTATGTCAATGGTGTAACAAAATACCACTTCGTGCCGTTCTGAACTGCAGCTTTCAGTAAAGTGCAGCGTTCGGTATTTGAGTCATTCATCCGTAATACAGAGGTCGCCCGTCGGTACGTTTGTTTGTCTGGTCGCCTATTAGGTACACAGGCAGATAGCCAAAGGACACGTCACCGGTCGTCTGTATCTTTCGATGTGTCGTTAATTAAGTGAGTGACTCTCACTTTTAATGGTCAAACTATATCTTATATATTCTAGAAGCAGTTGTGTATGCATTAGATAAGCTACGAATTTTTCGAATTAGGTCGAATATTCGATATTCAGCCGTTTTCATTATTCGTTACACTTACATCTCTAGTACTATCATGCATAACAACAACTCAGATGGCTCCTTTTTAACATGCTTATACTTCACTTGTGTGTGTATGTTGTATGTAAAAAATGTTTTAACTTGATTTTCACCCTCTTCCAAATGTCCAATTGATGTGAAACTTTGCAGTCACGTATGTTTTTGAAGTCAATACAATAGTCATATATTTTGGCTATATAATAATATTTATATAACATGTGAAAAATGAAAATAATAAAAACAAGTGGTGGGAGTGACGGTATTGATGGTGGGTTTAAAATTGTATTGTCTATATTATAATGATAAAAAATTTGAAAATAATATTTATAGTTTCAAAAAAATCAAAAAAAACCGCTTATATTAGCGCACTAAAAAGTAAAAAAATAGATTTATTTCTCATCTATAATTTTTACATATTTTTTTTTACTTTTTAGTGCCGAAGCGTTTTTTTTGGATTTTTTTGAAAATATGTCGGCGTTAGAAAAATAACGCTTTCTCTGCTGATTATGCTATAAAAATTGATAAATGAATGGGTTTCCGTTTAAACTCGACCGTTTTGTTTGTCCTGCTGTTCAACGATTAGGGCCAAATGCGTGGATCAATTTTAACGAAATTTGGCAAAGACTTTCTATGAACGTATAAGCCGAACACAATTACACTATGCATGTCGGTAACTTCATTATTTAATTTGATTTATTAGACATTATTAGGAGAATTTAACTTTGTAGTCACTTGAAAGAATAAAAAATGTAATTTAATTTCTGTTGCTATTGCCCCTTAAGTTTTTGATTGGTTCAAAATTTCATGCAGAAAATGGTGAAAAAACAAGTAAAAATCGTTTAATGTATTGTTTCATTTCTGAAATGTATTTGTATCGGCTATTTGCGTTATTTTGAGTTATGATTTAATACTGTAGTATATTTTATGAATAAAACACTTTTGAACTCAACGAATAGAATTATCTAGCAAATAGAATTATCGATTTGACCAAAAGGAGATAACAAATTATGTGACCGGTTGGTGGTAGTCTACGAAATTTCGTTACATTAGAGTTAAAGACATCTGTTCCTACTAAAGAAATAGCGTATATTATCGAATGGTGCAAAACATATGTTTATTTTGGGGTTTGTTTTTACAAAAAAAAGGGTAAAATTGGTAACTTCTCAGCTCTTCTCTTGTCGTTGATGATTTAGTTAATCTTTTTCGAATGTTTATATAAATTTATTTTTTTTATTAAGAAAATGGTTCATATTTGATTCAAATTATTTAAATTAAAGTATTAAAAGTAAAAACAACAAACAACATACCCTTAAATTTATTGATTCGCGTTTACACCCTGTATTTACAAATTTACTGTAATTTAAGTGTCTACCCACACATAAGAGTAATGATAAGTTTCTGCGCCGTTTTACTGATTTTACTCGCCTGCCAGTTGGATTAACCTTTCGAGCGTGATTGACTGGGTTGTCACGTCTCGTGCCACGTTAGATGGAACTTAACATTAAGTTCACGTATTGCTTCTCTCGCGCTTTAAACTTCTATCATTTTTATAATCATTTTATTAGGTTCGTAGTTCCCAAAAGTCTTCGTAAGAACAGACAAAATTTTATATTTAAGCTTATAATTTAAGTACTAGTGATTTTATACTTCCAACTTTATATGTTTATTCCTCTTGTATAAAGCGAAATTTCTTTCTCATAGACAGTGTGTTAAAAACAAATATTACGTTCTCAACAATCAAATTTGACCATAGTATTGTTAAATATAGATCAACAAAACAATATTTATGTTTAAACAAGAACTATTTATCCAAAGAAATGTCTCATCTTTATTAAATCATTTTCTTTATTCTAAAATCCTTGAGAATAGGTGATCCGTATAAATATAATATTAAATTGAATAATATTTTGCTGTTCAAACATCTTTAGAAGCCATCCATAAATAACGTAACGCATTTTTGAAGCTTCCCCCTTCCACTTTAAATGACAACTTGCAACAATTTATCAGAACCCCTTCTCTTTATACAGAGTTACGTAACACATTTCTTAATGAAGAAAAAAATCATATTATTAAGATATGAATAATTATTTATTGCACAAAATAAATAGTTAATTTTAGCAACCAAAAACTTATAACTTATAGAAGTAATTAATTCATTTTTTTTAGTCAACGCCAATTTTTTTTTTGTCACGAACGTAGATTAGGCTCCCCTCTAAACATAACGAAGCCGTAACAAATTGAATGACCCCCCTTAAAGTGCGTTACGTAATTTATGGTTGGCCCCTTACTGAAGCCCTTCCCTAAATTCGGATTCCTGTTAGAATTACTGTGTGATGTAAAGCTCCAATGTAAGCTATGCGCTACGCTCCTTTGGTCATCCGTCATATTTTACATTTTTTTCCAAAAAAGTACCTTTATTATGAATACGGAAGATCTGACTTAATAATAATTTTATTGGTTTGAGTGATCAGAGTAAATGGTTTAAAAAAAAGTGTAGGTACTACACGTCATATATATAAAGCAAATGATGTGTCGAATTTAATTGTTCGAAGTCAATTTAAGTTTGACGTACAGTAAACATATTTTTCAATTAAACTTATAAAAAAAATTTTACCGTTGCTTGTAATATGCTGCGCTAGTTCCATTTTTTATAATGTAAATCAGATACTAAATAATTATCAAAAATGCTACGTATAAAACGATTTATAAATGAACACATACATTTTTTTTGCATATAAAATTACAAAAATTTTATACGCTCTAATTACTACTGTCATTTGTATTCTTTGATGATCACGAACGCTTGTGATTTCATAGTCATTAAGATTATGTTAATATTTTATTTATCTTTTTAAACTAAAATTATAACTGAATAGGCTAGGGGTGTGCGATTATTACTCAAAAAATTGAGAATCGGTGAAGTAGTCAAAGTACTCAATCAGTTGAGTAAATAAATCAGTATACCTATAAATCAAAATTCGGGTCAAGTAGTAAACAGCGTTTTCGTTGGCAGCAGATCTTTCTCCAGGTCTTCGCTATACTCGTTCACAACCATCTGATGATTTCAAATTTACCCTGGTTTCATCAAAACACTTCTATAGTTCGATTAGTCAAATTCGACTCTTTGTAGTATTTTGAATGATATTAAATTGCATTGAATTCCTTTAACATTGAAAATATCAAAAAACTGAGTGGTGCTTTAATTTTACCTTGGGTGTTCACTGTATACAGGCTGTTTATTAAATATACGACAAAAATTTATGGGCTGATTCCTTGGGTAATTTTGAGAATATTTTGATTTTTGAAAAGCCGCTTTGTTTTATTTTGCTAATTACGTTTCTATCGTGACTTGGTTTTTGGTGTTTTTGAAAGAGTTCGACAGCCAACGAGGAGATGATTGAATTTATGCAACCTAACAAACATGGTGGTAGTCGAATTTTCAGCAGTTCTTGTAGATTAAGAAGCTTTACTGTATTTATGTAATAAAATATTGTTTTTGTAGAAAAACTTTAAACGCCCTGGATCTTCGAAACAAAGCAGCTTTTCAAAAATCGTCAAAGGACAAAATATTCTTAGAATAGTCCAGGGAATAACCCCTTGAATTTTTGCCGTATGTTTAACGAACACCCTGTATAATATTATATAGGCCGACAAAACCGGCCAGTTCGAGATAAAACTCGTTCTTTCGCAGAATTATTCGCTTATCAGGTGAGAGGATACTCTGGGCCAAAATTAGCAAAGATGAGAAACTGTGAAAAATGTATTCTTCCAGCTTTCACTCTAAACGTTGTGGAATGAGGAAAAATGGCATATCAACAATTTTATAGAGTATAACAATTCTCACAAAGATGTAAGCGATAACATACATCTAAGGTCAGTAGTTTTCTCGAAATTGTCGGTTTTGTAAAAAAAAAACGTATTACTGCAAGCCTGTGTTGCACGTAGCGTGAACAGTGAACAGGTATCCTTGTGCTCATGGCCCCCATAAAGGTAGAGTTGGGGGCCCGCTTCAGGATGTGAGGGCCATGCTATAAGACCGGGTGTTTTAATCGAATTGTGCAGAAGAAAAATTTTCCGTTCTGAAAAAGGTTTAAGCGAATTCTCAGTAAATAATATTTTTCACTCGAAAGTCAAGTATTTATAAACTTCACTTGACTCGAAAAGGGAAATTGACAACTTACACACTCCTAGAATTTACTGTAACGGAAATGTAAATGTTATCCAGTAATTAATATTTATTTCTAAAAGGAAAAATAATTTTGCTGATTTATATCTGTGGCAACAAGACAAAATCGTGTATGGCTAGCCTGTAAATAAGTCTATATTAGACTAGTTTTGGATGGTTGAAAAGAAAAACAGCTATACAGGATGTCCCAAAATTGCTGGGACGCAGAGCTACCACGTGTAGTAGAGGTCAAAATAAGTCGATTGGACCCAATTTATTTATATACCAAAATGTACCGTTTGCCCGTGAGAAGAGTTCAAAGTTTACATAAAATTTTGTATACCTACTTATAAAATTTTGTATTACAATTTTATTAAACTTTTACTAGGAATATCTGTTAGCATTATTTAAGAAAACATTTTTTTCCTTCGGAACTATGCGCAATACGAAATTTTTACAAGAGTAACAAAATGAAGATAATTAATCAGTCTTCTCGCTAAAAAAATTTGAGAACTACGGTTCTCAAATTTTTTTAGCGAGAAGACTGATTAATTATCTTCATTTCTGACATCTTCACCCCCTGACATTTTTTTCAGAACTTTTTTAGAGGTGGTAATACGTTACCACCTCTAAGAAAGTTCTGAAAAAAATGTCAGGGGGTGAGGGTGGTTTTAACCTTTCTACCATTTCTTTTGGGTTTCTTTGATTGGGTCCAATCGACTTATTTTGACCTCTACTACACGTGGTAGCTCTGTGTCCCAGCAATTTTGGGACACCCTGTATATTTGAACTTTTCATTAATGAATCATCATATCGTATTCTATCATTTTTAACTTTTCTGTTTTATTTTTTACTTACTTTTTTAATGATATTACAGCATCTGTGTTGATTCTTACGTTTTTATAAATAATCGAGGTCAAGATCATTTTTTTTCCTAAATGTTACTAACAAACTAACAATTTCACAATTCTTATATTTGTATTTACATAGATCTGTTGAGGTATATGGCAAGATACACATGTCGATTGAAATTAGTTTAGTGTACTGAAGGGCATCTCATAAAGAGTCAAGGGAGGTCAGTTCCTTTGGGCTATTTGTATACGTAAAATACATTTAAGCAAACGTACATGCTCGTTCTAGTAAAATTAAATCTATACCTATATTAATAGGCCAGACTTTTTTCATTGTGCGACTATTTCCCCCTAAACGACTGGACTGATTTTAACAATCGATGTGTCAATTAAAAGGGTCCGAAATAGGTACAGATGTGCAATAAAGTCCCAGAATTTTAAGTTAGAAATCGATTTTCGAAAAATGAATTTTTGATGCTACAAAATAGATGATATATTATAAGCATGCTTTGGAAAAACGATTTGCATTTTTTAGAGTTTAGGTTATCAAAATAAACAGTAAATAATTTGAATACAAAGGAAAAAGGAAGAAAATATTAATTTCAGTGAGTAGTTTTAAATAATGTTTAAACAGGTAATTAATTAAACAAGTGATTAATTAAATTTGCTCGATTTGGAGCAACAGGACGACGGCGATTTTTAATTTATTAAAAAATAATAAATTGAAAATATGAATTGGTACTAGATCCAGATAATCCTGATAGGTTGTGGCCTTAAAAAAACACTCGCCCGCTAGGAATATCGTTGTCCTCAATTCTCTCTAAAGTTCCTAAACTTTTCCATGTTGCGTCTTCCTAGCCATTACGGATTTTTGTTGCGCATTCCTGAGAAAAATTGATGTACAGTGCCGTAGCTAGACTTGCTGACGCCTGTGTTAAATCACTAGTTTTCCATTGTCATGTACGTCCGGTATATTAATAGAAATCATATAAAGATTAGTTAAAAATTCGAAAATTTCATTAAGAAAATTTTTTTGAAATTTACACGTAGATTGATATGCAATTTTTGAGAAAAAAATTTGTTTTTTGACGTAAAATTAATTTTAAAAAATGTCAATAGAAAAAGTTGCTTTGATGTACCTAAGTATACGCAAATTTTACGCAAAAGGTTTAAAAAAAGGTAATAAAAGGAAGATGTGCAACATTCACTAAAGAAAAAAAAAATAAACGGACAGTATAATTAATAATTTGGTATTAAAAAAAATGTGTTTTTATTTTTTACTTTTTAAATTAGCTATCCCTAACATAATCTTGATGAAGTTTTGTGTTAAGAAAATTTGGCTGTATCTGTTTTCATATAAATGGATATTGACTTTAAATGGTAATTTTATGCCCTGGTATAATTAGTTAAACATTTTATTTATATGGGTTGAGGAATAAAGTTCCGAGAATCTTATCATTCCTGAGTCAAAAGTTAGTATATAATTAATCATTAATTTCATTCTTGTTTCAGCAGAACCGTCAAAAAAACGACGGTTTCATCCATTTCGCGGTTTGCGAAAGATGTTTCGCCGGAAAGTCCGTCATTCCGGTGGCGATGAGAATATTCCGGGTGGCGGTGAAATGTTACGTCAAGCGCCATTAGAGTCGAGTTGTGGAACGCCAAATATGGACACTCATCGCAGTCGGTCAACCAGTGAACTGTTGGCGGCGGATGACCCAACGCGAAGAATGTACGTTTTTTACAAGTTTTTATTTAACTTACAATGTATGTTAGCTAGTTTGTGTGTTTGTTTAGGTCAAATCTTGCATGCCAATTTTGAACGACTTCCACGTATCCGATCGATTTGAAATTTTGTACACATGTATTCCCGATAACAATATATGAATAAATCGTTTTTAGAAATAAATTCAATCCCTAAGGGGTTCAAACGGGACTAATCAACTCCCAGGCCAAATCCCTAAAGCTATAGAAACTTGAAATTTGGACAGTTGGTTCCTTTTCTGACGTAAGTATCCACTAAGAAAGGATTTTTCGAAATTCAATCCCTACGGGTGTCAAAGGGGGGTAAAATTTTGAAAGACTAAAATGAACAAAATAAATATTTGTAAAAAAAACTTTTTAGAGACAAGCTTTTATTTAAATGCACTGAAAAGGAAAAAATAATTTTTAATAATTTAGGTTCATAATTATAAAAGCGTGGGTCGTGACTAATAAACTATCATAGATACACTGACCTGTGAGCCGCCAAGGAGGACACTTCGACCGCTGCCACATCGCCTTTGAGAATGCCTACCG
This sequence comes from Mongoloraphidia duomilia, assembly GCA_039654895.1. Taxonomy (NCBI): domain Eukaryota; kingdom Metazoa; phylum Arthropoda; class Insecta; order Raphidioptera; family Raphidiidae; genus Mongoloraphidia; species Mongoloraphidia duomilia. Next base: position 40,509,021 of record CM077524.1, on the reverse strand, counting down.
CAGTTGTAGATGAAACGTCAGGTAGAAATACCACCGGACCACGGCCTACAAGCCCGGAAACCATGAAGACTTGGAACAATGCCGGCCGTGAAAGCTTGCACACTTGGATAAAACTATCATAGAGTTCACGACCCACGCTTTTATAATTATGAACCTAATTTATTAAAAATTATTTTTTTCTTTTTAGTGCATTTAAATAAAAGCTTGTCTCTAAAAAGTTTTTTTACTAATATTTATTTGCATAAAACTTCAATCTTCATTAATTTATGAACACTAGCCTTACGAATGTTCAGTTTTACAAATACGAATATTTGTATTGTTTAATTTTTTTGTTTGAGTTTATGGATTGTACAAAGAAAAAAAGCCACTAAAAAGAGGACCATAATAAAATTTTTTGGTTGGCACCAATTTAATTAGGTTAAAAATAGTTACTTTTCTGAAATCTTCTCATTAGGCCGACTAGCGTAATTAAAATGTTGAATTTGGAATGAGAATTCGTCTCATTATCGATTCGTGCAGCCTATAGTTGTCAAGCGCCCTTGTGAAGGAACCAAATTTAATGAGAATGAGGCCTATTCTCAACCGATAAATCAGCACTATTTCTCCTACTGCCCTCTAATCTTGCACTTAATTGGAGTTTGTTGTAAATTAATATAAAATATATATTTCTACCTATATAGGAATATGTTTCACATTTTACGAACATTTTAAAACCTTTTTTTAGAATACAGAACTTTTATCTCCCGTCGTACGTACTTCCACCATATAATCCCGTCCATCCACCATATATTTGTATTTTCATAATGCATGGCTTCACAACCCAACACTTCATTCATATTTCATAGAAATAAAGTTACAGTAAATCAGTGAAATTGTGACAAATGAGACTATGGGGGAGGGGGGAGTAAATCGTAATATTCTTTTTTTCGTGTACCTATTTAAATTTCGTTTTCTATGGATTGACCTCTGTATTTTCAATTTTCAAGCAGGATTCGGTCGCCAATAATGTCATTCTGAAATTCGAATATGTTTTGTACATCTATCCTGGACACACTGTACATATTATGTACTATGTAGATGTGCCTATAAATAATTTCGGAAAATTTGTGCTTCATAACTTTTTTCCGCTTTTTCGTGATACTATTTAGTATAATTAATCTAAAATTATCGTTATTTATATTGTTGACCAATCGTACTTAAATCAAGTAAGTAATATTAATAATTCGTAATAATTTATAGGGGTAGCGGAGCTTTGTGTAACGCAAACACCGGGCTGAGCGTGTCGCACGACAGCGTGTTTACGGGGGAACCCCAGTCGGGCTCCGACTTGGAATTGGACACAGCACAGAGCTCTTCGTCGCTGTCCATTCAACAATTGGTGCTTCCTGGAATAAGGGTGAGTAATTTTAATTTAAGATTTTTCAATTCTTATTAAGGACTATCTGTACGTTTTCTATATGGTGAAAAAAGAGAATATATTTTTTGAAGTCGACTAAAATATAAGGGCACTGCAATACTTTTATGTCTTTTGGTTTAAGAAAAGTTGTTAGGTGTATTTTCTATAAGTGTACCAAATTTAAAAATGGATTTCACATAAAAAAAAGATAAAAATGTTTCAAATTACAGCAGAAAAAAATTATGAAATAAGTAGGTATACTGTATAAATTGAGGGTTGCGTTTTAATTATTGTGGATCAGCCTTTCAAGCTACATTTTTGATAATATGGTTGCCTAATGAATATTGGTGTACCGTGTTGTCGTTATTGATTCATTTTTCTATAAATTATATATTCTCTTTATCCGACAAAGATGAGTATATTCAATATTCCTTTTATACACAAGCAGGGGGCGCGTCAAGTATGTATAGGTACGGATTACATAACAATGTCCACGTAAGTGAATGTAACACTATCGAGTTAGTTATTAACAAGTAGGTACCTACTATTTGATCGCAATGCATCATGGTGTTTGCTTTTTTTGTTAAATAAACTGGTCATCACGAATTATATTACTTATTTTCTGAAAGATATAATATAATACATTTAAAAGTAATACTATATTGTACAGTACTGTACTATACTAGCGTAGGGCGAATACGAGATGTTTTTACAATCGAAACAATCGCAATCGTTCATAATAACAATCGAGTCCACAATCGACTCGGAGTTTGATTTTACAATCGAAATGTTCGATTGCTCAAGTCGATTATTTGCCAGCGAATGAGAATACATATAATCGCGATTCAAGGTTATATGCTGGTCGAATGAAGTCTGACGTTTACGCTACTCGTTCATCGTTGATTCACTGTTCACACTGTTCAGTCGGTCTCAGAGCAGTCGATTACTGCACAATCGACCATCCATCGACTCGACCACTGTTGTTGAGTGATGAACAATTATATATTATGTGACTCTCGACAGTGGACATCGTCTGTACGATTCAGTACTATGCAACTTAGTCTCGATGAAATATGAAACAACAACAATCGAGTCCAAGTGAAAACCATCGAGAGTCATCGAGATGTTTGAACAATCGAGACAATCGACTAAAATATCTCGTAAACGCCCATCACTATACTATACTAGTCCAGAAAAATTGCTAACGATACATTTCCCAGTGAGATTTTTATTAAAAATTGGCGCACTTATTGGAAATCGTGTATTAACTAATTTTTGTTTTAAAAAGGTGCCTTCATCAATGAATTTTTACAAAAAAAGGATTCGAATGCCTAGTTTTTAAAAAGTAATATAACCAATTTATTATCACCTTTTGTTTCCAAATTCGATGCATAAATGCTGTAGGTATCTACTATAAAGCACACAGCATAAATGTCCTGGAAAAGCTGAAAATAAGTTAGGAAAATCATGGAAAAGTTAGGAAAGATTCGCGACAAACATGTAAACAATATATATTTCCTGATGCGAATCGAGCTTTAGCGGCCGGGCGCCGTACTACATGGCAGCACGCCAGCTTAGCAGGCGCATGAAATTGGTTGGCCCTTTCACTGACATTGTAAAATGTAATAAAATTATAAAATAAGAAACTCTCATTTAACACATATTTCGGAGAAAAAGGAAATCTGTGTTTCAGATGTACGAGAGTCGGAGATTTTTTCCTAGATATATACTCCAGATTACACAGGGCAAAATTTTAAATTAGGGCAAGACTTTCTTGAAACCACACCCTTCTGTATACGAAAACCACGCCACGCATGTGAAAGTACACGTAAAAGATTACTGAAAATGAAAATTAACTTTTAATATGAAGTTTTTATGTGTAAATTATTTAAATCATGAGTTTCTGAACCAAAAATCTTGACTTGGTTTTTAAAAATTGAATAACATATTAATATCTTGAATTGATTATTCGAAACAAGGTCGATTTTATTTTTTAAATATCGAGACATGAGCAAGAACACTTGAGGCAGTTTGTGACGAATCGTCCAACGTTTTCTAAGGACACAGGGCAGTGATTATTCGTCGCCAGTACAGGCACACGTTGCCAGTTCTCGACGGTTTATTCAATAAAATGGAGTCTTAAAAACAATTGTCGTGTGAACACTTCTACAGTAAAAAAGGGTGTGGGTCTCGGGACCCCCGACAGATGTGAAACATCAAAGAAAACGTTATTGAACTCGGTGGTATTCTCTATGTAGTAGTATATATTTTTCAAAAGCAGCAACTAACTGTTATGCTGACGTAATCCTATATACTGCACTGTAACACACGCGGTTGCGACGTTTGAGCACGCCTGAACTAGAAACGCAACTAAATACACAGCGAAGTATCTATATTACATACTTAAACGTGTATACATATACTTTTGCTTTACAGTACGTTCGTATGTATACTCTCTCTCTCTCTTTCCGTGCCCGAGCGCGCGGAAGCCGAGAGAGAGAGAGTGCCGCAGTGGTGAGGAGAACAGCAGCGATGGAGCGGACTTTCGTTGCATATTTCCCCTCACGCGGCTGTTCACAGCCCGGCATAAAATGTTTCACATCAAAAATGTAATGATCCGACGCTTGAAGTATTAAAGGTCATTCATATGGTCCGTCGTTGCGCCGCCTGCATTTCCGCGTATACAGTTCAACTGGTAACTTCTGTAGTGAACCACTTGCAGGGTCGGCGGACGATTCGTTACAAACCGCCTCGTGTGTTCTTGCTCTATATTTCCAAAAAATCTTGTCTCGTTTCGTGTCACACGAAACCCTACTTTAAATAGTGTATTATTATTGTATCAAGGATCTATATTGCAGTCAAGTTAAATCCGGCACTGCTAACCTCGCATAATATTGCATAGGGCTTCTGCATTCACACTCCGGTTGGTAATGCGATACCACGTCGTACAGGGCGTGGGAAGCCGTACCTTGGTGCCGGTGGCCTGACACAGCCTTCACCGGATTGTGTGTCACTCTGCATTCGATATCAAGTTCACTATGCAATTTTAGCATGTGAATCGTAATTGCATATTAAACTAATGCGTTTATGTTTTGACCCTTGATGCGACGGTTCTACTACCTACATTTACATAATTGTTCAAAAGGGACCTATACTGTATTGCATCGGTGATAGCATCTCATTTGTAGCGCGAGAACATATTTTGTTTGATCACCAAGCGATGCAAAAATTCAGTTTCGTTTTTCTTGTTATAAGTAGTCTGTCAGACATTGGGTGATTAACGCAGGATGCGCACTAGGGGTGTGCGAGTACTCGTAAAATTAAGTACCAATCGAGTGGTAAAAGTCGTCGAGTCAAGAAGAAAGAATACTCGAAATTAGTACAAATGAATAGCGTTTTCGTTGCAAGAATAAAAAGCTTATCTATCAACTTGCAAAGAAATACTTATTTCTCCGTTAAGCTATACATTTGTTTCAGAACGTTTGCAATCGATTGAGCTATAGATATTTGTCGTCAAATTTTTTTCCTTAAAAAAAATACAAGAAGAAAAAATCAAGAACGGCTTATAGTTGATTACAATTTTTTTTTTAAACAAATGTTTAGATTTTTTTGCGAACTGATTGGCAGTTATTGTAGGCATGAAATTGACTGCCTACAGTCTATATAGGCACCGATAATGGTGAACAAAGCGCCGGCTATCGTTAGAAAAATAAAATGCGGAAGTGTAAGTTTGTGACAGTGACAGTTGTACTTTTTTAAGTTTTTTGTACCAAGAATTGCGTTAAAAATAATTTGTGTATAAATTTTATATTACTTCTTTAATTTCAACAGTAGGTATATTGAGCTTTTCGAATGCTCGTTTTTGAGGAATTACTTTTCCAAGATAATGATATCTTTATATTTAATGTGTCATCATCTATAATTGTTTGAAATTATTTAAGTCATTGTTTTGCAAACATCAAAATCACTGTCGATCTGTGTGATTTCTAAAGATTTAACTTGTATGGTAAAATCGTTAGAATATTTTATCATTTGGCAGCTCGATCAAATTTAACCTGCCACTTATAGGACAATCTTGGTGCCCATACGACATTCGTACTTTGAGTACGAAGCTATTAGGTCCAAAAAAAAATTCGGCTCTAGTGATTAAATTTCATATGCTGAGACAGTAGGCATTAAAAAGTTTTCAAAGCACTTAGCTAAGTTAAACTAAAATTAATGCATGCTCTAATTTATTTCATCTAAAATAGAATTCTTTCGTCCAAGATTAAACTGTACTCTGTTTTATGATGATAAAAATTATGTAAAATTTTCTTGTATCCCCGTTTTCTAAGAATAAGTGTAGAAAGTATAAACTTTATAAAGTATACCTTGGGGGCTGCTGAAGTTTTAACATTGTGATTATGAAGTAACATAAAAAGAGCTTGTCACTCGACACTCCGACCGTGCTGCAGGCGACGAGCGACAAGCGTTTTCCACTAAAAGATGCGTTGACATCGTACTGTATATACAAGACACCTATACATACAAATATATAACATTGTAGTTTATCCGGTGAAAAATAATAGATAATTACAGGGAAATCAGGAAAAGTTAGGGAAAAATCAGAGGAGCTTAAAGTGGTCATGGAAAGTCAGGGAATCTACTAAAAAATTTGGGAAGTCAGAGATTACCACTATATTTTTCAATTTTCTCGTTATTCCCCACATAAGTCCTACTCCTGAGTGTTATATCCATGTCCTCACACTAGTCTCTCAAAGAACTGGGGGGCTTGAGAATAGCCGAGAGTGTAGCGGCGCTGTTGTTTACATGGCGTTGCTATGGTTCCTCTATTACAAGTCCCCAGTTCCCGAGTTCTAGCCCGAGAGCTGGTAAAAGTGTCAATTGGATTTTCAATTTATTATTAAAAAAAATAAATAATAATAATGAATTGAAAATATGAATTGATGCCAGGCCCAAATAACCTTAGTTGTTGGTGGTCTTTAAAATACAATACAATATAAAGGACTGGGATTGATTTTTTTCAAAAAGCATAATATATCTTTAATGCCCAAAAACCTTTTAGCATGCCTTCAAAATAGTTGGAAATACATAAAAGGGAGGGACCTAAACTAAATAAAAAGGAAAAAATAATTTAGGTTCATAATTATAAAAGCGTGGATCGTGAACTCTATGATAGTTTATTAATTACGACTCACCACCCACGCTTTTATAATTATGAACCTAAATTATTTTTTCCTTTTTAGTGCATATTTTAAATAAAAGCTTGTCTCTAAAAAGCTTTTTTACTAATATTTATTTTATTCATTTTAGTCTTTCAAAATTTTACTTCCTAAATTATTTTTTCCTTTTTAGTGCATATTTTAAATAAAAGCTTGTCTCTAAAAAGCTTTTTTACTAATATTTATTTTGTTCATTTTAGTCTTTCAAAATTTTACTCCCCTTTGACGCCCGTAGGGATTGAATTTAAAAAAATTCTTTCTTAGCTTCTAGCTTCAGCGATTTGACCTGGGCGTTGATTAGTCAAAAAAACCCTACATCCCCGTTTGAACCCCTTAGGGGTTGAATTTATTTCTAAAAACGATTTATTCATGTATTGTCATCGGGAATACATATGTGTTCAAAATTTCAAATCGATCGGATACGTGGAAGTCGTTCAAAATTGACTTGCAAGATTTGACCTAAACAAACCCACAAACACACAAACAAACTAACATACATTTCAAGGTAAATAAAAGCTTGTATAATAATAATACGGATGGTCGTCACTGATTTGTATGGGAGAATAATGATATTAGACAAGACTAAATAAATATGTAAAAAAGATTAGAATGTTAGTCAGGGAAATTGAAATGTATGATCAGCAAAAAGTCAAGAGATTTTTTGGGAAACTTTCGGACACCATGTGTAATCTATATGGGTAAAAAACAGGCACTAGAATTGTTAGCGGAGCAGGGATCATATTCTAATTGCCGCGCCGCCATATTGATTGAATCAACTGTATAATATATATTTTGCACTCGACACTGACTGCGTCGTAGGAAATACATTGTGCAATGTGCATACATAGTGTACAGTGTACACTATACTAATGTTGGTTGATAAGTGATAAGAACAATACATGCACCAAGTGGTCGGCTGAGTGCATTCACCTAACGAGACAAGAGACTGTGTGACTGTAGCTCTGTTATCACACCAGATTCTAAACTAGTTCTGGTTTTATTTATCACACAATTTCCCCAAGATAAATAAAACTCTTGCAACTCGATTTTCACCCTCTTCCAAATGTCCAATTGACACGAAACTTTGCAATCGTATGTAATTTTGATGACAGTACACAATATTCTTTTTACTTCCCACCTCTACTATGGTAGGGAAGTAATGGATTCAGTCCGAAAACAATATTTCGAGATTTTAACAGATTTTCACGTTTTGAGACCCTAGCAATCGTTTAAAATCATTTTCCGACTGATGTCTGTATGTGTGTGTGTGTGTGTGTATGTGTGTGTGTGTGTATGTGGTCAATTTTTCGCCTTCGATATCTTAAGAACGGAACAACATACGGGCATGCCGATTGTTCTATTGTGTTTATCAGCCTTTAACTTAGATCTGATTAGATTTTGAGTCAAATCGGTTCAGTGGATCCTGATATATTCAAAAAAACGACCTCAATGTCACGTATTAACATAGGTAAAAAAAAATATAAATGAATTATAGATGTTATAATATGAAAAAAATGTAAATATTTTTTTTCTCTAAAATGTATAGTTTTCGAGAAAAAAAATATTTTACTAAAAAAAATAAAAATTGTACGTAAATCAAGGTAACCATGATTTTTGCTATATTAAGTTAGCCATCAGTAGATCACCAAACAAAAAAGAGGGCCATGCTTTCTTCAAAGAATAAAAATTAAATTGTGTTTTAAAGACCACCAACAGCTAAGGTTAATTGGGCCTAGTCAAAGAATAAAAAAAAAGAGTGTTTATTTTTTGCAAATATTTACTAGGTGGGAAGTATAGGACTGGTCATCAGTCGAATTTTTTTTTTAACACGCGTATATTAACTTCACTTGTTGTCTGTACAATGTAATGTATGAAAACATCTGTTAACTTCATTTTCACATTCTTTCAAAAGTCGAATTGCCGTGAAACTTTGCAGCCGTATGTAGTTTTGAGGAAAATACACAATATTCTGATAAATTTGACTGTACTCTAGTGAAATTTATCAAAGACTAAAAAGCTGATGATGATGAGTTCCATATCCCCTAGAGGAGGTTGGAGACCACTTCTTTCCATTTAACCCTGTCCTGGACAGTACGGATGAGTCTATTGAAGTTTAATCCCGTCCATTCTGTGATGTTATCTAGCCACGATATTCTTTTTCTACCTCTGGGTCTTTTCTGTTCTAATTTGCCCATTAGTATCACTTGCTGGAGGTTATATTTTTGTGACCACATTATATGACCAAAATATGAACACTGTCTCTTTTTGACAACATTTACTAAACTTTTCTGTTCTTGCATTATTTTCATCACTTTATCATTAGTCACATAATTCGTCCATTTAATATTTAAAGCTAAGCAATAAAATTTATAGTTTCAAAAAAATCTAAAAACATGCTTTATCAACGTAGGTACTATAAAATAGAAAATTAATTTCTTTCTTTTTTATAACGTTTAAAAACGTGGGGCACTCACTGTACCTACATTTCATCCCCACACTTTTAAACGTTATAGAAGAGAAAGAAATTTATTTTCTACTTTTTTGCGTTGATATAAGCATGTTTTTTAGATTTTTTAACCGACTTCAAAAAAAAGAGGTTTCTCAATTCGACCGTATATATTTTTTATGTGGTTATGCTTTATGTGTGTTCGCGGATAACTTCCAAAGGATATACTTTCAGATTGGTCCCATAGAAATTTCATCAAAATCGGTTCAGTAGTTCGCCTGATTTTAATAAAAGTAAGTAACGGCGTGTGATTCTTTAAGGTCAATGTTACTTTTTGACACTAAAAAGTAAAAAATAAAAAACTTTTTAACAAAAAAAAACCTCCTTCAAAGGCACTAAAAAGAGGAAAATAATGAAATTTTGAGGTCTGTGCCAATTAAAATATGAAGTCGGTTAAAAAGTATAGTAGGTATAGTGATTAATATCTTCTTTTTACCAACTTCATATTTTAATTGGCACAGACCTCAAAATTTCATTTTTTTCCTCTTTTTAGTGCCTTTGAAGCAGGTTTTTTTTTGTTAAAAAGTTTTTTATTTGAACCTATAATTTTTATTTTTAAAACCGTTCGGGAAGGATTTCAATGCATCGCATGAACGAAGCTTTTATGCCGTGTAATCTTTGTCTCAAGTGTTTTGAGTGACGATGAAGAAACAAGTAGCCGAGTGCTATCATACAAGGAAAGCTAGACGCCAATGTCTTGTGTACAACTTTCCAAGCTTGTAGGTAGTTATAGTATAAATGAATAGTGCTACTATATATTCCTTATGACAAACCTTAAAATTGACAATGCTGTTTAGTGTTTAGTGAGAAATAAAACTTATTTTTGAAGTTATACTTCTTTTGACGCGTTATGGAAAAATGATGAAAGTGAACTTTTACGATTCAACACCATGAAACTAGTCGAAAGTAACAATTTTGAAATGTCATAGTTTTTGAAGGAACATTTGTAAATATTTTAATTTATCTGTGAAAATATAATCACGGCATGTATTTATACTCATATAATAAATGCACATCTCAATAGGTACTAATTAGTAATCATTGATCAGTTGATACTAACTGACCATAAAGTAATCACACAGCTGCTGTCGGTGTGCATAACAACTTAAAGTTAACTTTTATAAACTCTACCATTAACATTTTTTATCAGGGCATGAAAACACATCCTGATAATAACCTAGATTGTGACATTGAATCTTTGAAAGCACAGCTTTTTACTTGATAATATGTAAACAAAAAAACAACTTTGCAGTGGCATGACTCCAATTGTTTGAATAAAGTCATTTAACAAAATATATAAGTCTTATAGAGGAGTTGAAGTTAAAATGCTCGTTTTTTATGAAATTAGCGCACATTCTGCTCAAAAATTTGATGTACAGTTGGTACTCTCTAAGAACACGCTTGCTAGCAAGGTAGTTCTTCTCAGTTCTGTGTCTATGAATAATTAAAAGTGCAGAAATACACTTTATTGCCACATATCTCAGTTCAGTTTTTCTCTTAAAGCACAAACTAATTTCTCGGGATTGTGGGGCATGCCTAAAGTGACCAAATCCTGAATATCAAAAAGCGGGACAAGGTCTGTAAAAACCCTGCGCAGGCAACCGTTAGGTTCCACGCCCAAAAAAGCCTTAAACGCGCTAGAAACCCCCAAAAACTCGCTAGAAAACCCCAAAAACACGCTAGAAACCCCCAAAAACTCGCTATAAACCTCCAAAAACTCGCTAGAAATCCCTAAAAACTCGCTAGAAATCCCCAAAAACTCGCTAGAAATCCTCAAAAACTCGCTAGAAACCCCCAAAAACTCACTAGAAACCCCCAAAAACTCGCTAGAAACTCCCATATACCTGCTAGAAACCCCCAAAAAATCGCTAAAAACCCCCAAAAACTCGCTAGGAACCCCCAAAAACTCACTAGAAATCCTCAAAAACTCGCTAGAACCCCCCAAAAACTCGCTAGAAACCCCCAAAAAATCGCTATAAATCCCCAAAAACTCGCTAGACACCCCAAAAAACTAGCTAGAAACCCCCAAAAACTCGCTAATATTTTTATTTTAAATATTATTTATTTTTTAAGGTAGGTATCAATTATATAATTATTGATAAATAAAATACTTTGAGTGGGTAAAAATTTCTAATGACAAAAAATAAACATTCTTAATGCACGTGATTTAATGAAAACGGGACAAAAGCGGGACGCTTGTTGAATCGGGACTCGTGGCTCAAAATCGGGACTGTCCCGTCTAAATCGGGACGGATGGTCACTTTAGGCATACCTAAATAAGTAATTTGGATAAGGCACTGATCGGAAGCGTCGACTAACATAACATTACTGTGGAGGACAGCTTGGTGTAATGATAAACGTGCTGGCTTTTGAATTAAATGGCCTTATTTTATCGAGCGTCTATAGTCTACAATAAATAAATAAAGTATCAAAGACATCAAAGAAGTCAGAATGACTTCGAGTTTTAGTAGTCGGGCGCATAGTACAGTAGAAGAAGAGTTCTTCCAGTCACGTGTGAGTTTATTCTGTATGCCTATTACCGAGCGCAGATATCGACTTCATTACGAGACGTCAAGTTAAGGACGTCGATATCGGCGCTTACTAGTAGACAGCCAGAATTGTCACATATCATAGTGTACCACCACGTCACATACTATCTCATTTATGTCGGATAATTGGAACTCTACTGTACCTAAAAAACAGTGCCAACAATTTTCGTTTACTACCACGCCGTACATATTAATATAAATTGACTTTTTATTTTTGTCAATAGCTTCCTACATTATTTTAGATATAAATCTAATATCAGTATCACTAAAAGTTGTTTTATCACCTCTTACCTATATACTTTGATGATACTTTATGTTTACTGTAATTTGTAAAAGGAAAAATCGCTCATCGTTAATCTACAGCAGTCAGTAACATATTTCTTGAAGATGTTGGGATATTTACATAAACACATAACTTGAAACACTTGATGAAACCATATGGTATTTGTGCATGTCTAACGAGCAATAATACAATCATCATAGGATACCGTATGTGGAATGTGTTTATACTTAACAACTTACTTTGACAGTGGCGTACGATAAATTTAACATTGTGTAATTATTATCACTATCATAAAAACTATAGGTGCTTGTCAAATATCAGGTAGTCATAATTTATTGTAATATATGCCTACCAGTTGCTGTAATAACTCGGAAGAAGTGATATCAAGACGTAAGATAAATGTGTCATCATTATATTATGCAATTTAGCATATTTTATTCTCGGTTTTGCAGGATACGACTTTCCAACTCTAAGTCTAGATTTCAGAATGTAATTTGTTTTCAACCAAATGTGCATCTATATTTAGTTGAAAAAAACAAATGGCATTCTTGAAGTTATATTTTTGATATTATAGACGACCTAAAAATATAAATTTAGTAATTTTGTTTCTGGTTACACGAGCCAATTGAAAATTATAATATCCTAGAATATTTACTAAAAAAATGATTGTCTGTATCGCGGATACAGACAGATGACGTGAATACCGTTAAACCACTTCCAACAATTTCCGTTTCATCTAATATTTCTAAAATGCTACCCCAGTATTAGACATTAAACGTTACGTCAGAAACTATAATATTATTATGAGAATACCCGTTTTAATTTGAATTCATTTATAGACGGTAATTATTATTACCACTGACTGATGTATAAGTTTAAAAAGAATGACATCCGTTCTAATTTTTTTGGATCCAAAATATAGATTGTTGAGGTTTGTTCCGGTTAGTCTCAATATTTGGTATAGGTGTTAAATAAAAGCGGATTGTCTCAGCTAATAAAAAGACGCGTACAATGTACGGAAATATAATAAAAACTAGTTTTTGCCCGCGGCTTTGCTCGCATTAGTGTCAATTTTGACAGGAACCTTAACTCTAGTGTAGCCGAATAAAATGTACCGTATATTTTAAAGTGTACCAAGCCTAAGTAAAATCTTTCCAGCCGTTATCATGTAATATCGATATGAACAGAAAGGAAAAAAATTCAGAAGAACGTTCTTTCATCTAGGTATCATAGACGTACAATGTCTAAAGATCTCGTTATAGTCTTGTACAAGGTGTTTCCTAAAAACGCATGGAGCTATAACCTTCGTTATTTATTGTCCAATTTCAAAAGACAAAAAAATAACAAATAATTCTAGAAGTACTATATAAAAAGGCCCTTATTTTATTTTATTTTTTTCAACATTAACTTTGATATCAAACGTTACTATCTGGTAGAGATTTTTTCTGAATACAACTATGTATAACAAGTTGACTTTGGTACAATATTCATTGGAAAAAATTGATAAAATGTTCATCGAGGTTGAATAGGATTTCATATAATTTTTTCCACGGCATACTTGAAAATTATGGCACATATGGAAATTTTATAAGAAACTAATATTATCGATAAACATTAAATTTTTCGAACGACGAATATTGCACCAAAATCAACTTGTTACACATCATTGTATTCAAAAAAAATGGGTGTGTGCTTATGACCACACGACAGAAGTGAAAACTTAAGATTTTCTAATTTTAAAATGTATATATAATTTTTTAATCACACAGTTTAATCATAAATATATTAAAATCGGCCTATACAATTAAATTTAATGAATTAGTGTCATCTGTTAGCGCACTTGTGAACTACAAAATATATGTTTCAGTATCATCTGTTAGTGTCATCTATTAGCACACTTATGAACTACACACTATTACCAGCATATTGCAAATACGTGTTCGTGTTTGAGCCGAGTAACCCCGATTGTCACCGTTGGGTGCGTTTTACATCACTGTTGTTAACTACCCAGGCAAAGTGCGCCTAAGGAAGTTTTCACTTCCAAAAAATTCTCTACCAGATTAAATTAAAAAATATATTATATGCTGACATTTAAAACAAAAAAGTAGGGTATCGTTTAACATTAAAGTTGATATTGAAAAAAATTAAAATAAGGGCCTTTTTTATAGTAGGTACTTCAATAATTATTTGTTTTATTTTTTTGTTTTTTGAAGTTGGGCAATAAATAACGGAGTTATAGGTACCTTGAAGTGTTTTTTAGGAATATTAATGGTAATAATAGTCTATCCCATGAACCGATATACGAGAAATAAACTTTTTAACGAGCTAGCAACATGCACTAGTGGTTTTCTCTGAAATATATCCGATATCGATGATTTGCTCCAGATTTAATTTTATACAGTAAATCTACCAGTATTAATTTCAGTTGTGAGACAGTTCAGAATAAGTAGTAAGTTAACACCCACTGCGTGAAAGTGATTAATAGATTTTCAACATTCCAAACTGGGCTTCATTATAACCGAAATCGGTGGGATTCCACTTTTATATGATGTTTCCATGGCTGACGATCTATTGTTAACCTCCAGTTCCTTGATTAGAATCTCAAAACTGGTGAAAATATCGAATAAATTTTCGTTTATGATTAAAAATAGTAAAAATTGAAAACATGAATTGGTATTAGGCGCAGATAACCCTGACAGTGGATGTAATAAATATATATTATATAAACAAACCTTTCAAATCTTATTTTTATAATAAAATATTAGTAAAAAGAAACTTTTTAAAGACAACCTTTTATTGAAATGGACTAAAAAGGAAAAAAATAATTTTTAATAATTTATGTTCATAATATTATAAAAGCGTAAGTCGTGAATAAACTATCGTCTATCGTAGAGTTTACAACCCACGCTTTTGTAATAATTATGAACCTAAAATATTAAAAATTATTTTTTCCTTTTTAGTCCATTTCTATAAAAGGTTTGTCTTAAAATAGTTTTATTTACTTATATTTTATTTTGTTCTTTTTAGTCTTCCAAAATTTTCGGCCGCTATTTTGGAATAATGACGTTACACTGCCCATATCATGGGGGTTGTAAAGAAATAGGTAGTCCGCCATTTTGTGTCATGAATTAAAATTCATATTATCTGAAACGCCCAGTGCAAATTATGTTACAAATAACGAAAAAAATTTCTAACATTTATTAATCGTAATGATCCGTATTATCAAAGCGTGAAGAATCCGGGTTACAACGTAATAAAAAAGTTCGACTGATGACCAGTCCTATACTTCCCACCTAGTAAATATTTGCAAAAAATAAACACTCTTTTTTTTTATTCTTTGACTAGGCTCAAATAACCTTAGCTGTTGGTGGTCTTTAAAACACAATTTAATTATTATTCATTGAAAAAAGCATGGCCCTCTTTTTTGTTTGGTGATCTACTGATGGCTAGCTTAATATAGCAAAAATCATGGTTACCTTGATTTACGTACAATTTTTATTTTTTTTAGTAAAATATATTTTTTCTCGAAAACTATACATTTTAGAGAAAAAAAATATTTACATTTTTTTCATATTATAACATCTATAATTCATTTATATTTTTTTTTACCTATGTTAATACGTGACATTGAGGTCGTTTTTTTTTAATATCTCAGGATCCACTGAACCGATTTGACTCAAAATCTAATCAGATCTAAGTTAAAGGCTGATAAACACAATAGAACTATCGGCATGGCCTATGTTGTTCCGTTTTTGCGATATCGAAGGCGAAAAATTGACCACACACACACACACATACAGACATCAGTCAGAAAATGATCTTAAACGATTGCTAGGGTCTCAAAACGTGAAGATCTGT
The DNA here is from genome assembly GCA_039654895.1 of Mongoloraphidia duomilia. NCBI lineage: Eukaryota > Metazoa > Arthropoda > Insecta > Raphidioptera > Raphidiidae > Mongoloraphidia > Mongoloraphidia duomilia. The sequence goes on along the minus strand of CM077524.1, from coordinate 40,493,207 downwards.
TAAAATCTCGAAATATTTTTTTCGGACTAAATCCATTATTCCCTATCATAGTAGAGGTGGGAAGTAAAAGGGATATCTGTCAGAATTATTGAGGGTCAGGATTATCGATGCTTGTTAACTTCCCACTGGAAGTTATTGTAATGGGTCCGAAAATCGAAATCAAAAAGGAAAAAAAATTTTTATGTTTCAAGGTCACTACACTATTTTTACACTACTTTTAGAAAGATGTCTGTGTGTGTGTGTGTGTGTGTGTGTGTGTGTGTACGTACGTACGTATGTGTACATTTCTTTCAAAGACGAAATCTCGAGAACGAAAAATGATATCGACTACGTTAGGGTGCCAATCGACGCGTATTAACGTAAATATGATCTGAAAGAAATTTTTTCAAAATCGGTTCAGCCGTTCTTTTTTCTTAACCAAATAACCTCCAAAAAAGTAGATTTTACACAATATCTCGCGAATAAAAAATTATATCGACTTCATAAGGGTGTCAATCGAGGCGTGTTAACGTCATTTTGATCCGACATAAATTTTATAAAAATCGGTTCAGCCGTTTTTTTTTTTTTTTTTTTAATTATTGATGTTTTAATGATTGAAATGATTACTTTTCTGTGTAATATCTAATTTAATTATTATTATTAAATATTTATCAAACTGGGAAGTTCGTCGTGTGGACCTCAAGGGTCGCACTTTAGTCCTAATAAACGACCCACCTCACGGCTTGTTATAATATTAATATTATCGTTGGTATGTATTTTGAACGGAGTCGAGTGTTGGAACCTTTGGTGTGAAAAAAGAATTCCGTTTTTTCATTCTGAAGTACTGAACCTTAAAAAAAGAATTTTTAAAATAGTTTGGTGTTTTGTGGTTATTTTTAACATTTTGTAACTATTTTGTAGATTAAATATTCACAAAAATCTGTAGTTTCATGTAGAATCTTGACCAGTTTTGTGTCGATTCATTACATTTTGTGCAATGTTTTGACAAATTCGTGTCAGCGGTAACCGCATCCCAATGAATTATATAGGTACCTGTAATATCTTTACACTATGTGAGTTAAGTATAATAATATAGCCTGTTGCTTATTCTCTAACCTTGAACGTACATGCTGACGCTGACCAATAACCCGCGAGACTGGTCCGCGGTACCACGCCGGTACCAGTTCTATACGACATGGGCGGCTCGTCTGTGTGTAAGCCAGAAATATAGAATATACATATCAACAAGCACAGACAAATTTTAAGGTCACCGATTGCCAGTATTATCTGGGAATAGTATTAATTCATATTTTAAAATTATTACTATTTTTTTTGTAATAAATTGAAAATCCTATATTGATACTTTCACAAGTTATTGGATTAAAACCTTATTTGCAAATGATAGAGATAAGTTTGTTTTGAAATTTTAATAAGACAGTGTCATTTTGTTTCAAAGTATTTATTAGTGATGATAAAACTTCTGGGACGCTAATAAAGTTGTTGAGCGTCTATAACCTATAATTTATTCTAAACTAAAAAGTGAGATAAAACTGATATTTTTTAGCAATGAAAACAGATAAATCAACGTTCACGTGAACGAAACATTGGATAAAATCCAATAATGGAGTAAAAACAGTGTACAGAATGTGGAATTATTTTTTACCGGCATTTATTCGAAAACGGCTGGACCGTTTTTTATGAAACTTAGTTTATCATATAAAATCTCAGTTGTCACCCAAACTTACCGTATGAAGTATTTTTACTTCCCACCTCTACTATGGTAGGGAAGTAATGGATTCAGTCCGAAAAAAATATTTCGAGATTTTAACAGATTTTCACGTTTTGAGACCCTAGCGATCGTTTAAGATCATTTTCTGACTGATGTCTGTATGTGTGTGTGTGTGTATGTGCGTGTGTGTGTGTATGTGTGTGTGTGTATGTGGTCAATTTTTCGCCTTCAATATCTTAAGAACGGAACAACATACGGGCATGCCGATTGTTCTATTGTGTTTATCAGCCTTTAACTTAGATCTGATTAGATTTTGAGTCAAATCGGTTCAGTGGATCCTGAGATATTCAAAAGAACGTCCTCAATGTCACGTATTAACATAGGTAAAAAAAAATATAAATGAATTCTAGATGTTATAATATGAAAAAAATGTAAATATTTTTTTTCTCTAAAATGTATAGTTTTCGAGAAAAAAAATATTTTACTAAAAAAAATAAAAATTGTACGTAAATCAAGGTAACCATGATTTTTGCTATATTAAGTTAGCCATCAGTAGATCACCAAACAAAAAAGAGGGCCATGCTTTTTTCAAAGAATAAAAATTAAATTGTGTTTTAAAGACCACCAACAGCTAAGGTTATTTGGGCCTAGTCAAAGAATGAAAAAAAAGAGTGTTTATTTTTTGCAAATATTTACTAGGTGGGAAGTATAGGACTGGTCATCAGTCGAATTTTTTATTCGGCTGTGCCCGGGTTAAGATACAGGGTTCTTATCAAAATAAAGATAAAATCGATGTTTTTATAACATTACTTTTGTGACTTATCTTGTTCAGTTAAAAAATTAAATCACTTAATTTTCGCCGCCATTGATCAGTATAGCCTACGCACACAATGTAACCAGTGCACCTTTACCATGCATACATACGTGTAAGCAGTACCTACTCTGTCCTGCTTACGAAGAATGCCTTGTCTACATTGAAACAATTTTTTTCACCAGGACGGAGAGAAAACTAAAAAATAATTCTTGCCTTAGCTGTTCATATTTTTATCTAAATACAACGAAATAAAAACCATTTTTTCTAAGTAGTTGTATTCATTTATCTATTATTTTACTGACGTAGTACCTATTTAAAAAATTCGACTGATGACCAGTCCTATACTTCCCACCTAGTAAATATTTGCAAAAAATAAACACTCTTTTTTTTATTCTTTGACTAGGCCCAAATAACCTTAGCTGTTGGTGGTCTTTAAAACACAATTTTATTTTTTTTCTTTGAAAAAAAGCATGGCACTCTTTTTTGTTTACTGATCTACTGATGGCTAGCTTAATATAGCAAAAATCATGGTTACCTTGATTTACGTTAAATTTTTATTTTTTTTTTAGTAAAATATTTTTTTTCTCGAAAACTATACATTTTAGAGAAAAAAAAATATTTACATTTTTTTCATATTATAACATCTAGAATTCATTTATATATTTTTACTTCCCACCTCTACTATGGTAGGGAAGTAATGGATTTAGTCCGAAAAAAATATTTCCAGATTTTAACAGATTTTCACGTTTTGAGACCCTAGTAATCGTTTAAGATCATTTTCTGACTGATGTCTGTATGTGTGTGTGTGTGTGTGTGTGTGTGTGTGTGTGTGTGTGTGTGTGTGTGTGTGTGATGTGTGTGTGTGTGTGTATGTATGTGTGTGTGTATGTGGTCAATTTTTCGCCTTCGATATCTTAAGAACGGAACAACATACGGGCATGCCGATTGTTCTATTGTGTTTATCAGCCTTTAACTTAGATCTGATTAGATTTGGAGTCAAATCGGTTCAGTGGATCCTAAGATATTCAAAAAAACGTCCTCAATGTCACGTATTAACATAGGTAAAAAAAAATATAAATGAATTCTAGATGTTATAATATGAAAAAAATGTAAATATTTTTTTTCTCTAAAATGTATAGTTTTCGAGAAAAAAAATATTTTACTAAAAAAAATGAAAATTGTACGTAAATCAAGGTAACCATGATTTTTGCTATATTAAGCTAGCGATCAGTAGATCACTAAACAAAAAAGAGGGCCATGCTTTTTTCAAAGAATAAAAATTAAATTGTGTTTTAAAGACCACCAACAGCTAACGTTATTTGGGCCTAGTCAAAGAAAAAAAAAAAAAGAGTGTTTATTTTTTGCAAATATTTACTAGGTGGGAAGTATAGGACTGGTCATCAGTCGAATTTTTTTACCTATGTTAATACGTGACTTTGAGGACGTTTTTTTGAATATCTCAGGATCCACTGAACCGATTTGACTCAAAATCTAATCAGATCTAAGTTAAAGGCTGATAAACACAATAGAACAATCGGCATGCCCGTATGTTGTTCCGTTCTTAAGATATCGAAGGCGAAAAATTGACCACATACACACACACATACCCACACACACACACAGACATCAGTCAGAAAATGATCTTAAACGATTGCTAGGGTCTCAAAACGTGAAAATCTGTTAAAATCTCGAAATATTGTTTTCGGACTGAATCCATTACTTCCCTACCATAGTAGAGGTGGGAAGTAAAAATTAAATAGGTACTTATTTCAAAAACATTAAAATATTAGTCAAGTTTCGATAATTTTTAGGTATTTCTTTGATTGTCGCAATATAAAAAAACTTGCCTTAACTTTTAATGTAATGCTCATATTGTTATATATAGATAAGGCCTCGTTATTTATTGTGTTCGCGTGTGTGTTTTTATTTTATTTGAAAAAACTGGATTAGCATACAGTTGAAGCAAAACAAAAAGTCAAAATGTTTTTGGAACGATTTAAAAAAAGACGTTTTTTAAAAACGAAAATAAAAGACTTGTTACCAAAAAAATGTCCCTGACTTTTAACAACATGTGTAGATACAGCATTCTTCGTACGAACGGCAGTACTGAGTAAGCTGTGGTCCAGTGGTGTAGTATTTGTAGTACATAATATATTATGTACTTGTACGTAGTGTATCTGTGTAGGTGATTATCCCCGATGGCCGAATCCACACTCTTCTTGTGTGGAACCCAGAGCACACGCGAAGAGCCGATGAGCGCAAATCGTGCATCGATAGTTGTGCAGGAAACGCCGAATGTCAAACACGGTTAATTATACTATTTAATATATTCATGCATAATAAGTGCGGTACAGTTTTATTGTCTACGTAGTCTATAAAGCAATGCAATGTTGATAATGTTGATGCGTGGTGATGATCTCATAATTTATTAAAATGTGAACTGTTTCATCGAAAGTGGTGGGCCTTTTGATTGTGTGTGACCAGTGGATAGTGGTTTTCCGGATTGTTAGTAATAATTCATGAGTTCAGTGTTAAAACGGTGCTTCATCTTAGTGGTTCGTGATGTTTTTATACGCGAAAAATAAAAATTGGTTCGTATATATTGTGTGAAGTGATTTGTTTTTCAATTGTGTATTAAAAAAGTGTTCTTACACTGATGGATTGAAATCTTATATTTTGTTAGTTGGTTTTTTGGTTCTAATTTATAATATCGTTGCAGAGATATTTATTATTTTAAAGAGGTATTATATTTCAAGTCACAAAATGAACATTGAAGGAACTAAATAAAAAATAGTACATTGTGCCACAAGGGAGAAAAGTGCTACACAGGAGAAAAAATAGTATGCGCAACACAGGAGGAGATGTAGTATGCGCAACACAGGAGGAAATTACTACATCTCCTCCCGCGTATTTGCCACCCTCGCTTTTGGCTCGGGTGGCAATTTTATACGCGGGAGGAGATGTAGTAATTTCCTCCTGTGTTGCGCATACTATTTTTACTCCTGCCAGGCCGAAAGTTCGCAAAATTGAAAAAAAAATTATCAAAAATTATTATTTTTATTTTATTTTATTATTAAAATTATTAAAAAATAATTTTAAAGGAAATAATTTTAATGTGTAGGAGACAGAAGTAGGTGCGTGAGAGCCGGCATAAGAACTATTGCGCACGCGCACTTGTCCGTACCACGGGAATAAAGAGCGATTTTGTTCCCGCTTGGCCTAGGTAGGAGAAAAAAGAAACTTATCCTGATATACGACTTCTTATGGCAGAGGTCTAGAACCTTAATGTAGCTGTGGAACCCTTCAAAATAAAACATTTTTTTCTGAAACAGAATGAGAAATCGTATTTCATCAGAACAAGTGTACCAATTAATTAAAAATGTAATTACATAATTATAATGAAACAAATATGTAATTTCTTATCACAAACATAAGTAGGTAAATTATTAGTTCTCTACTCTCTAGAAGTTAATAATTAATTATAAATAATTAATTATAAAACTATAATAATACGTGACATTGAGAACGTTTTTTTGAATATCTAAGGATCCATTGAACCGATTTGATTCAAAATCTAACCAGATCTAAGTTAAAGGCTGATAAACACAATAGAACAATCGGCATGCCCGTATGTTGTTCCGTTCTTAAGATATCGAAGGCGAAAAATTGACCGCATACACACACATACAGACATCAGTCAGAAAATGATTTTAAACGATTGCTAGGGTCTCAAAACGTGAAGATCTGTTAAAATCTCGAAATATTTTTTTCGGACTAAATCCATTACTTCCCTACCATAGTAGAGGTGGGAAGTAAAAAGACAGACCAACAAATTTGGGAAACTCGCATTTCCGTTTAGGTATCGTATGAAATAGGTAACTGAAAACCCACAAGAAATCTAAATCACGGACATGCGTTTCATAATAAAATTACTATAAAAGGGCAGCAAGTAATTTCGTCTGCAGAAAAAAGCATGAGCTAACCATTTAAACACGTCTAGTAGTAGCTAACGTACTATAGAGTCGATGACGATTGACGACTGACGAGCAATTGCAAAAAAATCATTTCAACCAATAATCATTAATCGCAGAATGTTCTTTTTTTGAAGATAAGTCACGATCGGCCCGTTTCCGATTTTAATACAGTAATGATGTATTTCCTTTACAAGAATTTTGTTTAGAATGACAGTAATTCTTTAATATGGTTTTGCTGTATTTTATTTTAGAACGAGATCCCGAATTCCCGTTTTAATTTAATGCAAGGTGGGGGAAATATTTTGTATTTCATTCGTGTTTTGAAATCGCTATAGATTTCCTATAAATCTGCTACACATGTATATTTGTGTTCCATTTGCTGATTCATAAATATTTCATGATTCATTTTTCAGTAATCGGTTAAAATTAAAGTTTTTATAATCATAATTCTTATTGTTCTTTCAACCTCGACATTTTTGTACCTCTTACTAGGCTTTGTTCGCTGCTTTGCTCGCATCAATATCGGTTTTTATAACAGAAACTTTTTTTTCACTTGGTCGTTATAGTTGAATAAAAAATATCCTATACAAGATTGGGTTAGCAAATTACATCAAAATCGTATCAATTGTTCTCGAGTGACAAACAAACAGATAAAGATTCATGAAACAAATAAAAAATCCACAAAAGAACGAAATTAATTTTTTAACTGAAAAGTGTTTAAATATTTGAAGTAGGAAACTTTTCTAAATATAAAATTTAATTTAAAAGAGCTGTCGCGCGAGCAGAATAAAACATTTTTTCGGCTAATTTATTACATCTCCAAGCATTAAAGTAGCTGAAATATACAAATATAAATTCACTGTTCATATTTTTTTCCTTTATTTCCCACATGAAAAAAGAATTCTTTAGTGAAAAGCTAAATCGTGTATGTGATAAAAGTAGGTATTAAATATAAGTAGGTACCTACTTTTATAATAGATCTCTAAATTTTAGAGATCTATTATAAAATTTGATTATATGTGTACATACACTCTGTAGGGTGTGGAGACTAAACATTTTTTTAATAAAATATTGTATAAGATTTTTTTTCTCACTTAAATAACGATTCAATTTATTGACGCCACCTAACAATTCAAAATATATCTCATCCTAGAGGCTATTCACTTTTAAAATCTTGTTAGAGTTCCAAAGTCATAAGAAATCAACTGAAATCGTGTGTGAAATCATTGCTAGTCAGTTAAATGATCTGACAACTTTTGATTTCATGAAATCACGTGAAATCTCTAATGGTTTATAGGATCGATTTCTGAACTCACAAACAATTTTTTGTGCAATTGCATGAAATGATTTGAAACTCTTGAAATAATAACTTCGAAACTTCAGAAGATTCATGAAATCACTTGAAATCTTAGGAGGAATCGTTTGAAATCGTCATAGAAGCACATTCTGATTGCAAAAGACTTTTTCGCTATTATAATATGATCTTAGGTGTCCAGTGTCTATAATTTAAAATCTGCTAATTATTTCGAAATGAACTGTCTTTTGATCTAATTTTGGACGACCGCAATTTTGTACTGGTGGTAATTATTGATACCTCGATGCAAAATTTGGTTCGATCGAATATAACGTGATATAGCAATTCTTAAAATAAGCTTCCACAACGAAAGAACAATGTTGTGATGATAATTTTAAATGTTTCGTAATAAAATTCGAGTAACATTTTTATAATTAGTACTTTTGGCAGATAAAAATCACATTAGACCGGTTATATAGACATATGTGAAATTTTCATAGGTGATCATAATGATTTAATACGACGAAAAATGATATCATTGTAATGTACCGATGTTTAATATTGGTCAATTGAATTGGTTAAACGAATGATTTCATTGTAATTCACATTACTTTGTTGTGACTGTAAATGATTACATCGACAGAAATTTGACTATATTATGCATTTGATTGCAAGACCAACTACGCAGTACCTAACATGTAACTAAACACGTCTTTTGTTCACTGTCTTTACAACTAGATAAGGTTTCATTGTTTAACTGAAAGACATTTCAATTTTGTTTTTTTGTTTAATTTATCATGTGGATAAATCCATTTAAGTAAGTACATAGTTAATAAATATGCATATGGAAGGAAAGAACTACTCCAGAGTCAATTCACAAAACAATTTTTGGACGCAAATCTCAATAAATTCCAATAAGTTTGAAATAATTATAACATGATTAAATAAAAGAGGGCTCTCTTCCGATTGACACTCACTCAAAATATCGATGATATTTCTTAATTTGGTTTGTTTCGCCCCAAGAGGGAACAATTAGCTTTAATTTGAAGCAAAAAAATCTATCCTTGGATCAAAAATACGATCAGGAGCATGTTATAAGGTGTTAGTGGAGGGGACTAGACCCTTCTTAATTTTACGTTCTCTTCAGTCTTGACACAATATTTTAATATTTCATTAAAGTTCACTTGCATAGTTTGTGAATTGATTAATAATATAAATGATGCAAACAAATAGTAATTTGATAATGCACATTTCAAATTATTGTTACGAAAGATAATTTATCTCTAATATAATAGAGAGAACGAGAATCAGGATTCGTACTAAATTGACTCGGTTTAATCCGACACAGCACGAACAATGGAAACTTTTGGAAACAAGAATAATTGAAAATCCGCGCACTGTATTGAATCGGCTCAGCACAGAACGAATCCTGATCCAACGCAGTGGTTGGGCTTTCATTAATTATTTTTGTTTTCTAAAAGTGTCGATTGTTTCGTACCTTGTCGAGTCGAATCGAGCCAATCCAGTACGTGTCCTGCTTTAAGAGAGATCTCTCATACATGATTTTGATCATACTATATTATATACATGCAAACATATACCGATAATAAAATTATCAAGAAAACTTACCGTATGGGGTTTAAATGCAACCGACAAGGACAAAAAATATTTCTGTGCGTTGCTTGTAATACTTCATACCATTCATATATTTATTTTTGAACTTGAGAGTCCGTTTTGGTTTCAAATTAAAGATAAAGGATAAGTCTATAGGCGCGCTGCAGAGTGTTTCAGTAGAGCTGACGTAAAATCATTTAATATTTAGAAGGGTGTTTTGTTGTGTTGAAGACGCTAATGACCTGAGTTGTCGACGCGTCTATAATCTACAATAAATTAAAATTAGAAGGGTGTTGTGTGGTCAATACTCAAAATTTTAAAAATTTGACCTCTGGAGCGTGCAATAAATGTTTAGATGGGAGGGAGACTGATAAATTACTTGACATAACAACTTACATGTAAATTTACGAAGTGCTATTTGTTTCCATCATTTGTATTATAAATCAGTTTACAAATTATGCAAGTGAACTTAAAAAAATATTAAAATATTGTGTCAAGACTGAAGAGAATGTAAAATTAAGTCATATTATACTGTCAGTGGTAAACATGCAATTTTTTAACCTTTTGCTGGTGCTCATGAGCAAAATTTTAAATCGAAGCTTTCTATGCTGTGGTGGCGTTGACTGTCCCAGTTTGGATGTTCTGAAAGTAGATATTAATTAATTATTAGAATATTCATCAATTTGACAAAGTATTCATTCAAAAGATTATTAACTTGTTCCTTTTAATATTAAGACTATTCTCTACCGGAAGCTACGTCCTGGACTCTTCATCTCAAATCCTTTCCCCTCGCTTAAAAACGGTTACCGCTCTTCCGACGCTATTTTTAAGGCTAATGGATTCAGGAAAACGCCAAATGAAGGACCAAGAATTTTACACTACAGATCCTACAGTTTTGGCTACGTTTGAACGATTACGTAATTTTTTAAAAAGTTGTGTGTTTTTCCAGATTTTTTTTCAATTTTTCGCCTGAAGGATGTGTAGTGTGATTCGTGGTCTTTCATTTGTCGTTTACCTGAACACTTTAGCTTTAAAAATAGCGCCTGGAGAGCTGTTAAGATAAAGACTGCAGGGGTAAATTCCGGTAGTTGCATATACATAATTTATAATTTTGAATCGGTATATATTAGTTAAAAAGTTTTGTAAACTATTTAAGGTTTTTGTTATTTTAAATGTTTCAAATGGCGGTTCTAAGCGTCCTCTATAACAATTCCCCAGTTCTGATCTGAAAACGTACATAGTATTCTATACGTAATTTATTTTAAGAGTTGTACAAAATAAAAATCTTAATTATCAAAATAGTTATACATTTATACAATACTTAAATAATTTAAAAAAAATTTCGTAACTAAAAATGACCTTCGTTTTTCAATTCATTTAAATCTTGTTACATTTTTTCATTGCAAGTACGTTCAGAGTAACATCAAGTTTGTAAAAAAAAATAATTTTATCATTTGAGAGTGGTTTTTTTCTACAAATGTTTTATTTCATGTTTTTAGGCATTAATAAAAAAATTTATAGTAATTTTTGTGAGAACACGTTTTTTCTATGCTTTTTTAATCATTAGAACAGTGTAAAATAAATATTAAAATCTGTTCGTTGTGACAACGATAGTGTTGCGGATAAATGTGAAAAGTGATAAAAATGTGTGAATAGTGTTATTTAAAAGAGTGTATGTATGAAGATAACTGTGATGGGAATGGAGAACGGCCCCGAGGGCCGATGTTGGACACGCCCGGCAAGCCGATCAGCCTCCGCCGCCGTCTCCACCTGTTGCAGATTATGGGTGGGTGTTTTAGTCTATATACCTACATCTCCGTGTTACCGTTATAATATTGTATTACCTAGGTGCAAAACAAGCAGCACAATGGTAACTGCAGAATACAACTTATACTAGGAGCTATGCTAATTCACGTTAGTTAAATTTTAAGAACATGTCGTTAAAAATTCATTTTATCAATTTTTTTGAATTTATCAAATTAAATTTTCACAATTACAAAATATATTATTATCTCCGTATAGGGCTTGAGAATGGCCGAGAGTGTAGCAATGTTGTTGTTTACATGGCATTGCTATTACATTCTTCGGTTCCCGGGTTCTAGCCCGAAAGCTGGTAAAAGTGTCAATTGGATTTTCAATTTATTATTAAAAAAAAATAATGAATTGAAAATATGAATTGGTGCTAGGCCAAAATAACCTTAGCTGTTGGTGGTCTTTAAAACACAATTTTAACAATTTTTATCTCCGTATATCATATCCATAAAGAATGGTGGAGCCTTTGGTATGAAAGACACTTTATTATTAAAAGTAATCACAAAACACCATTAACCACTTATTTCCTCTTAACGTACGTTTCGCTAACCAGGTTAGCATCATCAGGACATAATTAAATTTTATTAGGCTTATTATAATTCACCTATCATACATAAAGAAATTGTTATTGCAGGAAAATATTTAATTTCGGTTTGTTTCTAATTTTTTGCGAAAATGATTTGCAATTGTGTATTCTAGAGCTCTTATTGCTTTCTAGCGTTGTGGGATAGCATATTTCCCCATAATAAACCTTAATGTGAATTAACTACACATGGGAGGAAAATTGAGATACTGCTTTTTAGGTTAGGACTCCAGTATAATAAAACATAGTTGAATAGATCTGAATCACCCATAATGAATTAAATGTAACCAGTGTTACGTTGAGTAATGGCATCTGCAGGCAGACATCTGTACCACCGTAGTTTTTGGGTCACAGTATGCTAACGTTTGTGGCCCTCACTTTTTATTTATGATAATTCAAAAATATTAAGCAAATAGTACAACAATAATTAAAAAAATAAATCTAAAATAACAAAATCACACCATTGCGTGGTTTTGTTATTTTAAGTTTGTCTTTTTAAAAAATGTAAACGGTCCGACACAACTCGGACCTATACAAGACATACATTGTCACTACGACTTGATTGCCACCATCAATCTGGTACTAGCGGTCCCGTTCAGCTTCGCCCGGGTTCTAAGAATTTATGATTTATTATCCCCTCCGCGAGAAATTCCTGTGAGCTTCCACATAAGAAGGGCTTTCACATATAAGAAGGATGAGGACAGTGTGGTCCAGTGGTTAGCGTCGCGGCCTCTGGATAAGACTGTCGTGGGTTCAAATATCGTCTCCGCTCATGGATGTTTTGTGATGTCTTTTAGTTTTAAGTGTGTTGTTATTTAATGTAATTAAGACGCTAATGACCTAAGTTGTCGACGCGTCTATAATTTACAATAAATAAATAAATACATTGTCACCTCCCACAGTCTCCCTCTCTGAATTTTCTCGAAGGAACTAGTCATGTCATCTTATCTAGTAAGGAAGTAAATAATTTTTTTTAAGAATATTGCAAAGCCTTTCCCAATCTAATTAGTCAATTTATTTATATATAAGTTTGCAATTTAGGTGACGTTTCAGTATACAGTTGTGTCCATCTTCGGACTATTTTTTTTATCAAAGCCATTAGAGTAGTTGTCAAGGAAAATATAGAACGTTTTTACAGATTTTTTAGGAGAACACTTCTTTCATATTTGAGCTAAGATTGATTTTGCAATTTCGCTTCGAGATTTGATCATACTGAACACGCTTACAAAGTCGATCTGATGGCGGGTTCCGGGGGCTTGAAAACGTGTAAATTTATCAAAAACACAAAATATAATTTTACACAATAACAAGACCCCCTGTACAGTGTACACTTTTTATACCTATGGAAAAGTAAAAAAGAAACAAGCAGTTTCTTCGATTTCTAAAGAATATTCTCTTATCGTGTTTTTTTTGAGCATGTTAATTTATTTCTTTCCGATTTTGAGAATCTTTCATGCGGTTTCTGTCTGCCAAAGGTTTGTTTTTAATACTATTTAATCATTGATAATGCCAAAAATTACTTTATAATCCTACCTTCTTTTTTTATATCAGCACAACAAAGTAAGAGATAAAGCCTAGAGCTGTACACGTTCCAAATTGGATAGGCACATTTCAGAATACTTTGCACCGCTGTAGTATTAAAAGAAATACCTGAATCAATAAAAAAATCGTATTCGTATTTCGAATATCTCTCAAAGATTACAATCGTTCTTATTATTCTAAATTTTCAATGCTTTTCCAGTTTAAGGAAATTGAATAAGTATGTACCTACTTTAAACATAATATGATAACGTATAAATGAAATGTCTCGTATCGATAAAATATTTTTTTTATTGCAACAAAAACAAAGTGAATCGGCTGCTGTGGCCATTATCACTATACAAAATAAAGAAAATAAAATATTTAGGTTTATTTTAAAGCTATTCTTATAATAAATCTGTAAAAATATATAATTTTAATTATTTCTTACTGCAGAAATATGTAAATGTGTAGGAACTTTTGTGCACATTTTAGAAATGGTAAAGAAACCTATTTTACTTTAAAAATTAAAATTAAAGTTTACGAAAGTCACAAATGTTCACTGACCAAGGATTTATTTATATGCCAACATAAAATCTTTTTTTTTCACAAAAAAATATTTTGAAAGAAAAAAAATAAAAATATAGAGATAATTGGAAACTAGTGTGTTTCTTTAGAAATGTAAATGAATTAGAATACTGTTACTGTAACATGTATACCTGCCTATGTTATTTTAATCTGAGTCAGAATTATTTAAAAAATAATACGATGCATAACTTTTTATGAGAAAAGTGTAAATAAAACGCAGATTTAATTATTGTTGCTTACAAACAAATGAACATTTGAATCTAGACTGTGCCCACAAACGTCCGGTGTAGACAGTGAACCACCATTTCCGCCCGCGGGCCTTTGACTGCGATGCGGTCGTCCCGTACAATACAATGCTCAGTTATACAGGGTTTCTCACGACGAGCTAACAGTATCTATTACTCGTACAAAATTAAAAGTTCAATCTTCACCGGCACTCTGCATAACCTCTACATAGTATAAATTGAAGTCGCTTTTCGCGTCTGTCTGTCTGTCTGTCTGTCTGTCTGTCTGTCTGTCTGTCTGTCTGTCTGTTTAACCGCTAACTCCTCCTAAACCACGCAACAGATTTTGATGCGGTTTTCACCATCTGTTAGATAATTTTTCAAGGAAGATTTGTATATATAGCATAATTAATAAATAATATTAATTAATTATGTAAATTCGTAACCCGACCGTAAGAATTTGCAACATACTTATATCATAAATCGACCGTACATAACAGTTCCACTCATAGCGTAGAGGGAACGTCGCAGCACTCTATGCACAGGGACTCGGGTTCGGAAACTGATGGCATCGTAGAATTTTTGGCTTTTTTTTTAAATTTACATGATATTTATTTATATATTTTTTTATTTTTGTTATATTCTTTCTTTGACAATAATTATAATTTTTTTTTATATATAAAAGCAAACGAGCGAAGCGAGTGAGTAGTGTATTGCACCCGGGCTTTCTTAGCACCCCGGCGAAGCCGGACGGGGCCGCTAGTATTATTATATTTTCAAATTTTAAATCAAACTCAAGATCCAGTTTGTATTGAAAACCATACCTCTAAAATCGATCGTTTTTGAAAAAACTGTGCAAAATTCAAATTAGTTCAATTTTGTGTAGGTACAATACATATAATTGGGCTAACATTTTCTGTATAATTCAAAACCATAATAATATGGCTGTTTTAAAATAAGCCAAATTTTATAAATGCCACAATTAATCTCGGAGCAAATACAGTATTTTATCGTCAGAATTGAGCACTGCAACCCGAGATTCTTTTTTTATTGAATAAAGAAAGTTAGTTGATACCTGCACATTTTCAGATCCTAACTTTAAATATGGATGGTATGGATACTGTCATAGGGTGACCACTTTTTGGAAAACCTGGAAAACTCAAGGAGTTTTACTCGTCAAAATAATGTCAGGGAATTTTGGTAAAAGCCAGGGATTTTTGTGAAAAAAAAAACGGTCAAGTGCGAATCGGAGTCGCGCAACGAGGGTTCTGTACCTACATTGAACAAATTTTGGTCAACCAACTTAACTTAGTACATAAATGGCGCCATACAAAATCTTTGCACGTAGCTACATAGTTAAGTTGGTCGGAAAGTTCTCTGACACGTGAACATAAATTGTATATTTGTGTATATTTGTTACGGGGCTTGAGAATAGCCGTGCGTGTAGCAATGCTGTTGTTTACATGGCGTTGCTATGGTTCCTCTATTACAAGTTCCCGGGTTCTAGTCCGAGAGCTGGTAAAAGTGTCAATTGGACTTTCAATTTATTATTAAAAAATAATGAATTGAAAATATGAATTGATGCTAGGCCCAAATAACCTTAGCTGTTGGTTACCCTAAGTCAGGGAAAAAACTAAAAAATCACCTAGAAAACCGAGAAAACTCAGGGAAATTTATTCTGGAGGAAAAGTGGCCATCCTGTGTCAGCTCGTTGTGAGAAACCCTGTATAGTATTACAAATAACAATGACAGATAACGCCATGTGGTGTCATATGTTGAATTTCTTTTATATTTTAACACTACCAGTACAGTCTAAATTACAGCAAAACCTGATCCACGCCACTTGTTCACAAAGGAATTTTATCCTTTGAAAGAAAAAATCTCGATTTATTCTTGCGTCTTTTTTATTGGGATGGAAATAGGGATATTTTTATTTTTAGTGTATTTGCCATATGGCACATACACTATTGGCGTCGGTCGGATGGCGGGACCTAGGGGTCGGACCAAAATTTCTCGACGTTTCATAGCCTCCTGAACATTTTGGCACCATTTTTGGAAATGTCTATTTATATATGTATATATATATATATATATATATATACATATATATATACACATATATATATATATATATATGTATATATATATATATATATATGTGTGTGTGTGTGTGTGTGTTCGCGGCATAACTCTCGAAAGACTTAATTGATTTGAATGAAATTTGGTACACGTTGGAATCCGTCACCGCACGGAACCTATTTAAAATGGGCCCAATCGGACCATTTTAAGGGTAGTTTTTAGGGGTTAAAAAATATTTTTGGGCCCAAAAATACTGAAAAAATTCTCAGAATTGTTTCAAAATTGAAATTTAACCTTTTAATAAAGCTCAAAATGTGCTGTTAAAATTTTAATAAAATCGGCTCGACAGGACCGGACTTACAAATTTTATGAAAACACTAGTTTGCGGATAGTGATTTACTTACTGAAGGATGCATTTAATTTGGTACAGAGGTTGCATTGATAATAATATTGAAATTAAGAAAAAAAATATTATTTTAAGGGATGTATTAAGGGGTTAAATTTTTTATTTTGTCCAAAAACCAACTTAAGTTTACGTATTAAAGCCACAAGGCCTGTATTAGCAAATACACTATATTGTCGGCAGGGTTTTGGCACTGCGACCCGAGTTTTTTTATTTATGAGCATACATTTAAAGTTATTATTAAAATTATTTGAAAATTAAGCCTTTTAGTAAAAATCCATATTAATAACAAAATCGGCTCAATAAAGTTGGACCTGCAAAATGAAAATGCTAGTTTGCAGGTAGTGAATTATTTACTGAATTATGCAAATGTTTAATTGATAAAATGCATGCAGAATATTGAAATTAAGAAAAAATTAATCATTTTAAGGGTTGCATTAAGGGGTTAAATTTTTATTTTGTCCAGAAACAAATTCACATAACTAAACATTTACATATGAAAATCCAAGTACTTATAGGTATTGCAAATGCACTATTTTGTACAAGAAAAAAGACACTTGAAAATTCTACAATATTTATTAACACTCGACGCGTTTCGGGCTATCAACCCATCTTCAGGAGTACAAAAACTATACTAAAATTATTAATAATTCTATATAAGGATGTTTTTGTATTTTATAAGTTTAGTATAGTTTTTGTATTCCTGAAGATGGGTTGATAGTCCGAAACGCGTCGAGTGCTAATAAATATTGTAGAATTTTCAAGTGTCTTTTTTCTTGTATTTAATCATGTTCTACCAAGTGCCTAGCGAGGAATCAATTCAAGTAATAGCACTATTTTGTTTTGCACTGCGACCAGTATTTTGTTTTTTATTTAAAATATGAAAAGTCCATGTTTTAAGCACTTTAATGACCTTAGCTATCGGGCGTCTGTAATCTACAAAATAGATTGTTCCAAAAAATATTTTTAAATATTAGAATTTAATTCACAAATTTTGTGTAAACACATTATCATGATTGAAATTGTGGTCATAATTGACATTTGGTTGTAGAATTTAAACATGTTATTTTGATGAGAGAAAAATCTAATTATTGAAGTCATTAACAAATTCCATCAATACGTCACGTTTAGATTAAAAATATTTTTCTCAATTATACAAGGTGTACAAAAAGTTACGCGGGAAATTTTGTGTTTCGTTGTTTGCTTTATTTACAATCTTTGTTTCTCCTTAAACATCTAACGAACAAACATATTTATTTACAAATTATTTTTCAGACGTGCTTAGAACTTTAATTAAGTGATTATGTAATAGTAAAGTAATTTATCTAGTTGATACTATTTGTTTTTTAAAAGGGCAATAAATTTATACCATTACATAGGCTGGCCCATTAAAGAAAATCGTTTTTTTTTTTGTTCTAAAAACCAAATAAGAATTTTTTTGGGACATCCAGTACGTAGTGTTATAAGAATTTTAATGACATTATTGTGATTTAAAATAATAGTCCGTTTACTCATAAATATCTCTCTGTCAACATAATTGCGTTTTTATGTTATTTTTTAATTATTTCATCCTTATTTCAGGCGGAACTTTTGGATGCGGTTCGACGGAGAAGAGGTCGCGGCGACACTAGTGAGGATGATGAAGATCTTGGACTCCCCAGGAGTCCTTGCAACTCTCCAACAACTGCTGATATACTCCTTGAAAAATCTATTAAGGTAAGTCTTTTTTTAAATCTCTTTTAATTTCGTCTCGTTGATATCTCGATCTTTGTCGAGTTTTCTCGTCTCGAAGGCGCAGCGATACTTAGATAGAACCATTGAATAAAACTTAAGTATAGAACTTAAAAGATAATCAAAAAAAGGGTGTGGGTGTCGGGACCCCCGACAGATGTGAAACATCAAAGAAAATGTTATTGAACTCGGTGGTATTCTCTATGTAGTAGTATATATTTTTTCAAAAGCAGCAACTAACTGTTATGCTGACGTAATCCTATATACTGCACTGTAACACACGCGGTTGCGGCGTTTAAGCACGCCTGAGCCAGAAACGCAACTAAATACACAGCGAAAGTATCTATATTACATACCTACACGTGTATACATATACTTTTGCTTTACAGTACGTTCGTATGTATATTCTCTCTCTCTCTTCCCGTGCCCGAGCGCGCGGAAGCCGAGAGAGAGAGTGCCGCAGTGGTGGGGAGAACAGCAGCGAAGGAGCGGACCAGAAATTTCGTTGCATATTTCCCCTCACGCGGCTGTTCACTGCCCGACATAAGATGTTTCACATCCAGTCAACAGACACTGATTTAACTGCGATACGTTAATTAAGAGTCAAATCAGAAATGCGAGTCCAAACCAAGATATTGATTGCATTAATTACTTTAACGTTGAATGCATTAAAATATTCAGCATGTAAACATAATTCACAGTTGTAATCTCTAACCTACGTGCATTTCATTATAAACGGAACGGTTCGTGTTTTGTATGATTAGCGTGTTCGCTTTTATCTTACTCGCACGTCGCGAAATAAATCTTTCAATATAATATGTGGGGTTTATTGTTAAACATATTTAAAGACTGTGTCACGATCGTTTTTGAGCAGCCAAACGGTTTTGTGAAATTTCCGGTTCAGTCGCTAGACGAGTGTCGCGTAAACTTTTTCAATCTCTCGCCCCCTTTAGAATTACCAATGACCCCCAATTTCTCTAAGCAAGTGGGGTTTGTTACCCATATAATATGGGGTTTCCCGTATTGTAGTAAAATATTCTACGATTTCCCGCTGCTTTATTTTATTGTGCAAAGTGACGGTGAATAATAATTATTTATAAAACCTCGATTTCTTCCGTCACCTAATATATTTTGTCAAGAGTTTATTTTTCAAAAAATCGCGTTTTTAATTTTTACATTTTATATTTTCATTTATACGGCCGTTTTAGCACACTGAAAATATTTTGAATAAGTGTTTTATTTATATAATATACAGTTTGAAAAATCTTAAATAAAAAGCATGTAAAAAGTCACCCATGAAATATAGAGCTAAATAATATTACATAATGGTCACTATCCACTCTATTCAGATCGGTGGTGTGTACAAAACTCATCGATAGAAATATATGTATAGTCCAAGAGCTCGTGGGCAAAAAATGCAAGAATTTTATAAAGGTTAATATTTTGAGATTAGCTAGTATTTAGGTTGTAAATAAATATACTACAGTCAGCAGCAAGTCAGCGGTCGGTACACCTGAAGTCGGGGTGCTTTAAAAGATGTAAAAAAACTAGTGGAAAAAAACAGTCAGACCTCATTTTGATAGAACCGACCTAGTCAGCAGTCGATAGAAGTTACAAAACTTCTACCAACTGCTGTTTTTAACATTGGAAATGTTTATGTTCGTATATGGGGGCAGAGTTACGAGTTTTCGTTCAAGGCCAAGAGACAACGGTGTCGCGATCAAGTGAGGAGCAATCATGCAAAATTGAACAAGTGAAATTTTTTCGAAATGTGTTTTATATCATGTCTAGTTAATTGAGAGGTATTTGCGACGTCTGCGGTGTTATTTTTGAGCAAATGTTAATAAATACTGTTGAAAAATCCATTTAAAAGTTAAGTAATCAAGCAAAAGTGAACGCGTATATAGCAGAAGAATAATAGGGTTATTCCTGACAAAACTAAACAGTGCATTGATAAATATTGTGTGTATAATAAACAGTTAATTATGTTTCATATATGCTGTTATCATTTCCAATGTCCTCGATGGTTGCAAGGATTGCGAAATCTGTGAATTTTTTTACATTTTAAAGCGCTCGGATACCAGGGGTCCCGACCGTTGACTGTGGTATATTTATTTACACCTCAAATACTAGCTAATTTCAAAATATTAGCCTTCACAACATTTTTACAATTTTTGACCGCGAGCTCGTGGACTATTGTGTGACTAGAGGACTTGTTGGACGATAGATACATGGGACACCGAACAGGTGACAGCTGACAAGTTTGTTGACCTGCCTCCGATCATTATCCAGTTCCAGTGTGTGTCTATGTACCTGACATTATAAACACAATTACACACATATACACCCATGTGCAGACTTTAAACACAATGAATGATCGTTCTTATAAATATTATAATGTATTCGTCAATCGTTCTGGTCTGCATGATACAGTGTGCCCTGTTCTTGAGTTTCAGCATTGACACATCCTGATCATAATAATTTCTTTCATTTTTGTCGGACATGAATGAATTTTTGCATCGACAGTTTCCCGTCTCCCGATCAGTGCAGTCGCAGAAGGTAGATTTTGGATAGTTGAGGTCATAATCGTCTGTACATTGTCACAAAAGAGGACTTACAGGAATCTCAGTCGCCAATATGCACTTTTCTGCACACACGGTAGTGTGTCAGCCAAGTTCGGCGACACTGTTGTACGTGTAAACATATTTACACGAACCATTTCGAGCTACTTTCGACCCCCCCCATAACTCAAAAATATTAGATCTACACACTTGCAATTTTGCATGTCTAATAAGACCCTCTTGAACACCTAGAATCCCAAATTTCATGAGTAAAACCTATTATAGTTCTTGAGTTATTACGGCCTGAAAAGACCTAAGTTGTCGACGCGTCTATAATTTACAATAAAATGGTCTGAAAAGTGTCATTTTTATCACTCACTTGCACTGACTGACTCATCAAAAACCGGGACCACTTCTAGCTGACTTAGAAATTTGGCATCAAGGTAGATCATTAGGCTTATACAAAGGAAAAAATTTGAAAACTACAAATTATCAAATTTAAGCACTAACTATCTTAATATGTAATGATGTGGTGGAGGTGCAGTGATTAATACCTGCGCTTCCACCACATTTATCTGTGTTTTAAAAATAAGTATTAGCAGCGAATTTTAGTGACAGCTTTCCAAACAAAAAATTTGTTACTATTTGTTTAAATCGTTTGATTTAATTATTTCTTTAATATTATTGTCCACAGTTATACTCGAATCCTGCATTTGATTTTAGCCAATATCTAAAACAGTTGTTTTTAGGATTTCGTACCTCCGAACGTAACCCTATTACTGAGCCTACGATATCCGTCCGTCCGTCTGTC
Source organism: Mongoloraphidia duomilia (assembly GCA_039654895.1). Taxonomy (NCBI): domain Eukaryota; kingdom Metazoa; phylum Arthropoda; class Insecta; order Raphidioptera; family Raphidiidae; genus Mongoloraphidia; species Mongoloraphidia duomilia. The sequence continues at coordinate 40,471,493 of CM077524.1, read as the reverse complement.
AATCTGTGAAAATTTTCACAGATTGTGTGTTGTTGTGGCACGAATCCTGGCAAATAATGATTATTTTATTTTACTTGAAGATACAATTCCTGTTCTGTGATGATATTAATTATAGTAAATAAAAAATTACTTGAAGTTTGTATTGAACGTGACAGTATTTTCAAAAAGAAGAACGTATTCAAGCCAAGTTTTGTATATTATGATACGACAGACAGTATAAAAAAGCAAAAAAATATTTCATTGATATTGTCAAAAAAATATGTTTATTAATCAATTTGAAATATGAATTAAAACGTTTCAGATGTCTCTAATTAAGAGACTTTGTTTGTACTTCCCTCTCTACAAAAGCTCTATATTAAAAGTTAAAAAGCTAAATTACATTATTACGGTGATATGACCCGTGAGTGAAGAGTTTTTAAATGACGGTATTTTACATACCTAACTAAAATAATTATAACGCGTTTAACGTCCATTTCTCTACATTATAACATAATAAACGCCCATACTCATGTCCCCTTTGTTTTAGATTTTTGAAGCTATACTTCGTAACGCACGTTTCACATAGGGGACCTAACACAGAAAAAGTGAAACGTCACGAAAAAAGTGTAACGCACGAATGATGCAGCGCATCTTATTGGCTGGGCAGCTCGTATTAATGCGATAGTTTCTATAGCTTTTGTATGTAAATAAATTCGATTTTATATACAATGCGTAAGAAGCATAGCTTATGTCGGGTGTCCAACGACACACCTGATCATTTTTTGTACTCTATTTTGTTAATAGCTTGATGCGCGCAGTGAAAATTAGAATGTGACAAGCAACTTTCGGAAAACAGGATTTATACTAAATTTTCGAGCCGAGTCGAGTAGAACTGGGAGAAAATCGAGTACAATTATCAAATACTATAGTTAGGTACTCAATTACTTTAAAAGTCAATAGAACGATTCCAAACTCTTTCGGCTCATCTACCGGTCTTCTTCAATAAAGCGAACGAAAACATTGTTCCTTTGTTTTCTACTCCACTAAGTACTCGATTTTTCAAGTACTCGCTCACCAATAGTTGTTGGCCATGGGCCATATTATTATTTCTCTAAAATTATTGAAAACTTCCAAGAATTCTAATTACTCAGTGAGTCGGTTCTATATAGCTTCGAGATTTGTACCCACTGTTCTCGGTTGATCAAAGCTAATATTATAAATGCGAAAGTGTTTGTCTGTTTGTTACCTCTTCAAGGCTTAACTACTGAATCGATTTCGACGAAAATTGGCAAAGAGATTCATTGAAGTCCGATAAAGGACATAGGCTACTTTTATTCCCGGAAAACTGTTCCTGAGGGAGAATTCAAGCCGCGCATCCACACTATCTGTGCATATACCTGTGGTTTGGAAAGACAGGAGATCATGAATTATTATTAATGATATGCGTTCTACGTTTCCATACGCATCATGTTTTTGTGTATTTTGAAAAACAGATTATTGCATTTTTAACTATCAAAACAGGCATTTTTAATTCTATAATGAATAGATACTTCTAGTCACTTGTGTATTTATCAACCATATTAATTTTTAATTCTGTTCAATATGTATATAATAAAAATATCAATTTTTGTGATTCATCTGAGTGGCGATTTCAATTTTTTTCATTGTTCGATAGGTGATACTAATTTACTTCAGGACAGCGTAGGCTATAATACTGGAGCGAACGAGCAAAGTGAGTGAGTAATGTATAAATTAATCATAAATTCGAGTGATGGAGCGAAGCAAGTGAGTAAAATAATTATCCGACAGTGCTGCCCGTAATTCATTTTCTTACCATATTATTAAGACAGTTTGTATATAAATGCGATGTCATGCGATGTGAATACGCATTAATATTTTAGCGCGATAATTTTGAATCGGAAAATACTTGCATATGGACACGTTTACACGCAATTATATAGTTTAGTAGGTTATAACCAAAATGCCGATACACACCCGGTGGCCGGATTGCCTCTATCTATACTTAGTCACAGAAGATAGATATTTTATATATACAGGGTGAGTTCGACCACCCGTATCAGTCGTTTTTTTCGAAAACGGTTAGTCGTAGAGAGTTGTGTCAAAAATTTGTATTATAAAAGCCCTAATAAAGAATCGAATAGTGATAATTTTTTTTTCCGGGAAGGTCGGCTTCCCTATTAGTTTGCTCCAGAATGTCCAGAACTCCGGAATTATAAATGTAACGATAGGTCGAAAGTGGTATTGTTGAAAAGATCTTTAAAAAATAAGCAAGTTTTGTAGGAACATTTTTTTTATTACTGCCACCCCTGTTAAGTAATATTTGTTTGAAATTACTCAATTAAAATATCATAATAACGAACTTTTTAAAAGTCCTCATTTAAAATCTAGTTACCTATCTATCGATCATTAAACACTGAAGAAGCTGTACACTCACAGTATAACCAGAAGAGCTCAGTAGTATGTATTAAAGAGTAAATGGAAGACAGTTTGAACACTTGTGACAATGTCTAAGGTTGCTAGATTTTTAATGCCGACTTCGATCGTTATTATGAAATTTTGATTTAATAATTTCAAACGATTGTTACTTAACAGGGGTGGCAGTAATTAAATAATTTTTCCCACAAAACTTGCCTGTTTTTTAAAGAGCTTTTCAACAGCACCACTTTCAACCTATCGTGCTTTCTAAAATTCCGGAGTTTTGAACATATAATAATTTATATTTATACTTATAGAAATTTACAGGGGTGGCAGTAATAAAAAAAAATTTCCTACAAAACTTGCTTATTTTTTAAAGATCTTTTCAACAATACCACTTTCGACCTATCGTTACATTTACAATTCCAGAGTTCTGGACATCCTGGAGCTAACTAATAGGGAAGCCGACCTTCCCGGAAAAAAAATTTATCACCATTTTATTCTTTATTAGGTCTTTTATAATACAAATTTTTGACACAACTCTCTACGACTAACCGTTTTCGAAAAAAACGACTGATACGGGTGGTCGAACTCACCCTGTATATAATTTTATTTGGGAATTAAAATCAAGTGCATACAATAAATCACCGCGTATAACGTAATAATTATATATATTTTTATAACGAGTGGAGACAAGACAAATATCTACTCGGTCTCGATATCGTCTCATTAATGGCTATCTCGTCTCGTCTCGTCTCGGCTTCGGTATTGTCTCATTGATGCGCATCTCGCGTCGTCAAGTTTCTTTAAGATATCGTGCAAGTTTCAGAAACAAATCTAATATATCGGGGATTCCCCTAGCCTTAACATGCACGTCAGCACAATGCGCACTTCACTTTATAATATCTGGGTGCCGAGCTTTGCTCGGATGAGTTCAAAAAAATAGTACTTGTATGCTGTGAGATATTATTTTCTCAGAATATTATTCCGAAACGAATTTATTTCTGAAACATAATTTAAATAATTGTTTCTGTTAAATATTTTAAATACCTATGTGTATTTTTAAGCGTAAAAACTAAGTATCAACTTGAATTAAGCATTTTTTCCTGTAAATATTACTTAGGTCGCCATTTTCAAATCTACCGCCGTTATTGTTTTGTTGACTGAAGAACTCGCAAAAACCGATTTTCATAGATCTTGTAAAAATGTTCGAATCAGATGAAATTCTGCTTGCCCGTTGCCGTTTCAATAATCCGTTTTTAAACATTGATGCCAAATATCAACTTTATCGAAGTACTTTTTCTCTGTGATATTATCTTAGCAACTTCCAGTAAATTTCAAATATTTTTTTTGCATAGAAGGTACCTACTGAAAAACTCACAAAAATCGATTTTCGAAGAAATAGAATTCATATTATATCTTTTAATAACAAACGTCAGACTATAAACCTGCAGCGCAAAACATTTTTACATGCATCTTCACCATAGTTTTTAAAAATCGATGTGTTTTGATATACTGCATGCCTGCGTCGCTAGAAGTGCGGCCCTTCGGGCCGCCGTGCAAATTTTTAAACAAAACTTTTTTGTATGTATCTTAACAATAGTTTTCAAAAATCGATGTGTTTTTACACAGACTCGCGGTGCCAGAAGTGCGGCCCTTCGGGCCGCCTGTTTGTCATTGTTTACATATTGTGCAAGACACTTCTTATATTAGTGTTCATTTACAGTTTTAACCCTTGTGATATATTATACAAAATCTATGTAGAAATAGGCTTCGAATCGATCTGACAATTGACCGAGTTATAAATAAAAAAACCTTTTTTTTTAATTGCTCCCCTCTGGGACCAAGATTTCTACCTAGATCGATTTCTCGCCCCGAAAAATCCCCATTCTGTAAATTTCATCAAAATCGTTATTCGTTTTTGAGAAAAAAAAGTCTAGGTAAGATTATACGTCATACTATATTTAACGTACATAATATACATATTTTATATAGGTAATATAAAAATAACATACTTAGGTACCTATTTATTTAAATATTAGTTAAAACTACTTACATAATAATGTTTAGTTTTTATTTCTGTTATTTTTTACTATGCAAATAGTTCACGGATTATTTTAATAAGTTAAAAATTCTGTCAGATAATTTTGACATATAAATAATGAAAGTAGTTTGTTTTCTCCAAAGCCTACTCACGATATTACAATGTTTTGACAGGTCAAAAAACCGTTTTTAAAAATGATAAAATCGATAGGAAAACGAATTTTTCCAGGGATGAGACCTAGCTAAATCGATTTTTTGCCCCCCGAAACCCCTTTTTGGTAAATTTGATCAAAATCGTTAGAGCCGTTTTCGAGAAAATATTTATATAGATACATAGAAACATAGATAGGTAGGTATATACAAGATTTACTCGTTTAATAATATAGGGGGATGTATAATAAATATTGTAAAGAAAATAAAGACTCAATTTGAAATTTCTAATACATATAAATTTGGGTGCTATACAGTATACACTGTGTCCAAGTAAACTTGAAATGCATGGGGATTTCCTAAACGGTGAGAGATAGAGTTTTGGTAAATTAGAGAAAATGTGCAAATATTAGTAATATTTATAAAAAAATGCCTTAATGAAGTGAAAATATTTTTTTTCAAACTTACTTAATAAGCGAGTTATAAATAAAATACGAAGAAAAAATTTCGTTTTTCAACTGTCTGTCGCAAGCCAAGCAAAATATGGGAATTTTGACTGCGCAGGGTAACTGGGGATTCTGCACATTTTCTCTCATTCTTACCGTTTAAGAAATCCCCATGCATGTCATTCTTATCTTGAATACCCAAACCGGGTACCTACTTATGTATTTTGAGGGTACCTAATTATACCTATATCGATTTACCAAATTTCAATATACCCGGCACATTGTCCATCACTGACATTGTTACGTAGGTAATATTGTACAGTTCTCTAAATACAAGATCTAAACAGACTCAATAGGTTCAGAATGTGTTTTAGACTATGTTTTTATAACTTTTCAGTTATTATTTCTTCTTATTCACCTCATCGTAAACGCTGAAGATATTCAGTATATAAAAACGTAAAATCTGTGATTAGTGGAAAGTATAAATATGAATTTTTTATCCCATCGTTATTTCACAAATTCACCGGTTAACTTCGGAACATGAATACGAAAATTAAAAAGTTATTTTTACCTATTAATAATAACTGCTTGAGAGATAATAACTGCTTGAGAACATTGGATCGTTAATTAAATAACAAACAAGTATTTTTGTATAATTGTTTTTTTTATTAAGAAATGAAATTATTTTGAATTAACAAAATTGAATTTAGAAAGTGTCATTGTGGTACGTTATATAATGGGGTAATTGAACTCAATTATTTAATTTTCAATTGGGTCCCGGATCTTAAATAAAATATGTAAATATCTGATAATTTTTTTAAATTAAATATATGCAAATTTTTTAATTAGCAGTGTCGCATTTATTTGTTTCCAGGTTCAAATCCATGAACCATCTAAAAACTATTACTCTTTTTTGGTGTCGGTTTCTTTAAACTCTATACCTACCTGGTTTGTAAATTACAATAAATTTATTTTATTTATTATTAGTGTATTTGCCATATATGGCACATACACTATTGGCGTCGGTCGGATGGCGGGACCTAGGGGTCTGACCAAAATTTCTCGACGTTTCATAGCCTCCTGAACATTTTGGCACCATTTTTGAAAATGTTTATATAATATATGTATATATATGTGTGTGTTAGCACGATAACTCTCGAAAGACTCAATCGATTTTAACGAAATTTGGTACACAGGTTGGAATCCATCACCGCACGGAACCTATCCAAAAAAATTTTAAGAATTGTTTCAAAATTGAAATTTAACCCTTTAGTAACGATTAAAATGTGCTGCTAAAATTTTAATAAAATCGGCCCGCCAGGACCGGACTTACAAATTTTATGAAAACACTAGTTTGTGGATATTGCTTTACTTACTGAAGGGTGTATTTAATTTGGTACCGAGATTGTATTGATAAAAATATTGAAATTAAGAAAAAAACATTATTATAAGGGATGTATTAAGGGGTTAAATTTTTTATTTTGTCCATAAACAAACTTAAGTTCACATATTAAAGCCACAAGGCCTGTATTAGCAAATACACTATATTGTCGGCAGGGTTTTGGCACTGCGACCCGAGTTTTTATTATTTTTGTAACTGTTGGTATTTAATATTAAAATAAAAAAAAATAAAATAAAATTACGTGTGGTAATATAAATAATAGATTCACTATAAGTCTACGCAAAATAGTAAACAAATGAAACATAATTACTCCACTTTAAATTGTTTAAAACGTAAAATTGCTTAAATAATTTATAGTCATGACAGATGACTATCATACATATAATTCATGAACTTGGCAGTGGAAATCGAGAAAGCGATTATGGTTATTTTACGATTAATTTGTACTGAAAAAGGAAAAAAAACAAATTAGGGATATAAATTTGCGTGACCCACATTTTGTATACAAGAAATCTGGTTAAGATTCCTATAAAAATGAATCATAAAATTTTATTATACTGCATGGAACTGTTAATAATGTGGATCAGTACAGCGGATAAACGCCGCTGTACGAAAGTTGGTTTAAATATTATTTCGGTAAAAATTATTTATTTAATCCGTCACCGTCGGGACTCAAACCCGAAACTTCCAGATTCGCGCTGCATAAGTCAGCTCGAATCTGGAAGTTTTGGGTTTAAGTCCCAACAGTGACGGATTAAATAAATATTTTTTTCTGATATTGCACTGTAACGTGACGTCATTGGGTGTTTCTCTTATGTAAAATTTGTATTTGGCCTTAGTATATCATCTGTGTGCCGAGTTGGCAAAAAAATGCGTATTGTCTGTAATAATATTACTCTTAAATAAATTAGGCGCTAATACTCTTACGATAACGTTGATAATATATTACCAAATTTTCCAACATTATTATCTCTGCGTATCGGGCAGCGACAATTCGATGATGTTCTGAAGGAAGCCCAACTCGCCCAAAGATTTCACCGTTCCTGCTGTTATTGTATTGTCATATATATTGCAGTTGACGTGTGTTTGTGTATAAGTATTTATAAATTCGCGTGGACAGTGACCCAGTGAGATCTTTCTTTTGTGATAGTTTTAGACAGTTACTTTGTCGTAGGCTGATATGACGTGTTCAGTGTTGTGTACACTTATTTATAAAAGTACCCCGCATAAGTTGTTTGAACCGGAGATATTCACCTGTATGTACAGTTAGAGATAATTTTTTTTGTAATCAGTGTTACTGCGTAATGCTTTAGGATAGTGCAGTGTTTCTTTCATCTTTTGCGTACCATTTCCGAGATATCGGTGTCACATGGAGAAAAACTCATTGTCCATTTTAATTCAGCTTTCTTACAAATCGGAAGATGCCGGAATGGTTCCATATAATTTTCATTTAAATCGGTTCAGTAGTTTATTTTTTAGGTTAGTAAATAATAGATATATAAGCAACTACAAAGTGAAAAATATATTTTTTTATAAAAAAGCCACTAAAAGAAAGAAAAATTAAAATTTGAGGTCGTCGCGAATTTAATTACAATTTTTTTTTATTTATAGGTAGGTACTTTTATTAAATTGGCGTTGAACCCAAAATTTAATATTTTTTTCTTTTTAGCGGCTTTTTTGAAGGTGGTTCAATTTTTTCTATAAAAAATGTTTGTAAGTGAATTTTTATTTAGATACGCCTTCATTAATTTATTTATTACTAGCGGCCCCGCCCGGCTTCGCCCGGGTGCTAAGAAAGCCCGGATGCAATACACTACTCACTCGCTTCGCTCGTTCGCTTCAATATTATAATTACATTACTCACTCGCTACGCTCGTTCGCTATATATAAAAACCTTCCGTGAAAAATTATCTACCTGATAATGAAAACCGCATCAAAATCCGTTGCGCAGTTTAGGAATTACATTACTCACTCGCTTCGCTCGTTCGCTATATATATAAACCCTCCGTGAAAAATTATCTAACTGATGGTGAAAACCGCATCAAAATCCGTTGCGTGGTTTAGGAGGAGTTAGCGATTAAACAGACAGACACGAAAAGTGACTTCAATTTATACTAAGTATGTAGAGATTATTTTTTTACTTATACTTTTCCAAAAGTATCGACGAATCTCTCTTAACTACAAACGTAGTCTCGATGCTTTTAGATTGATACCTATTGTTTCGATCTCATCTCGTCTCTTTTAGACGATACTGAGAAAGTTTCGGCATTGTGCAGAGTCCTAAAGAGAACCAAATTCCTTTTACATCAAAATTCCTTTTTTGTTCTAGAATATTTTATTCTTTACTGTACAATATAATTGCATACGTGCAATTGTACGCATGCAGCTATTTACAAAATGATAAAGCACTGTAGAAGTCAAGGTGCAAAAGTGTGTTTTACTGACATAATAAGTAAATTGCACTTTCCGTCAGGTACATTTATTGACAATTCATTTCACGTCTACATTTCACTATCTTGTTCAGTCTTTTGATCATCTTAAGTTTGACATCTACGTGCGTACTACTATTCGTGCATTAAATCTGTCGTTGCAAGTAAGTAACTTATGTCAGGTTTTTAAATGTTCAGATTTTATAGATTTATTTAATACTAGCCCTTGATTCGTATGTAACGGGATTCTGCCTAACATAATGCGTCTGTAAACGACTTTTTTTTATTGTCATTAGAAGGAACCCGTCTAATTTAAATAATGCCATTGGTTTTTTTTTCCAGGACTTAAACGGTTAAATAGACCACATCTTTTTTTTTCTTTTCGAACGGCTGAAGTCGTTATCAACACATAATATGCCTATTTTTACCCGACTGCGCACGCAAAGGAGTGGTAATGTGTTTAACAGCCTATGTATGTTTGTATGTTCCTTTGAAGCACTATATACAGACCAAACGCCTGGGCCGATTTTTATGATTCACACGTCAATCGACTCCCCTTAGTCCGGCGAGTGTCACTAAAGACATGACGTTAGTGAAAATTCAATATGGCGACTACAGGACGCTATATTGTGAAAATGAAAAAAAATGAAAGTCAACAAACTATGTCAAGTGGGGTATCGTTGAATAGGTATTTAAAAATCATGTTTAGTTTTCCCTCAACATTTTTCGATTCGACTGACCGTTTAGGATCTATATCGATTTATTTTTAACTAAAAACATTTGAAATAAAAAATTTATTTTAAAAAACAAAATACCCGACTGCGTAAAAATCGAACTTAAAAGATGGAAACAAGATCAAATGATAACATGCAGTCGGAGGCATAGTAGTAACAAATTGAACAGAAATACCTCCGACTGCATGTTATCATTTGATCTTGTTTTCATCTTTTAAGTTCGATTTTTACGCAGTCGGGTTTTTTGTTTTTTTAAAATAATTTTTTTTTAATGCATTGATAGTAACTGTGCAAATACAGACAGTTTGACAGTTTTTTTCGAAAATATGCTTTATAATTTTTTCTTTAATCGAAATTATTAGACAAAATATTTTCCTTTACAGCTTTATTGTATGCATAGGTATAAATGTAAAAATGTTTGTGTTAAACTGCATTTCAAAACTGCTTGTTAACCCTTCAATGGATAGTCTGTCACAGAAAGAGCAGAGACTCTTTTTCCTGCATCATAAAATAATTTCGTTTGATTTGTGCAGTAGGGTGTCTAGACACGGCAGTACAAAATCTGAACAATCACGATTGGTTTAAAACATAAATGTGACATAAGCTAATTTACTTTGTGACCGCACTACTATATTCTGCGGCACTCTTTTGTGCGTATATGGTCATTTCAACTTTACTTTTTAATAAATTACATTTATTTTTTGTATCACCGGTACATATTCATTAACGGGATTTTTCCATTAGCCGTTTCCGAGGTCACTGTCTCTTTTATTTTTAAAATGCATTTTTTTTCATTGTACAGCGGAGTCGCGTTATAAGGCCGCTACTAAATTATGAGCGTAATAAATTCTAGGAAATAGCTGTGTTCTAACAATACCATTTTTTTTCTCTAGGCCCTTCATAAGACCGATTACGTAATTTTAAAGGAGTACAACAATTCCTCATCCCTGGGGAAAATCGTGCATTTTTATAAGGCCGATCACGTAATGAAAATTTTATTAAATGGATCCTATTGAACTTGATCGCGGTGTTCGTGTTTCGGCAAATTTCTTCCCCTCTTCTGAAAGAACAGGTACGTAACTTCTCGACGGTACCGGTGTATACTGTTAGCATTATAGTTTTATGAACTATAACTGCACCGGTATCTTGCGTCGCGAAACTACGAACCTTGTACTTTCAAAAGACCCAAAAATATTAAACATGGAACGGTGGGGGACGTGATTGAATCAAAAAACGGGAAAGCGGACTTTAAACAGACAGCTTTCTAAGGCGACGCGACTAATAATTAACATTTTCCGTCTGTAATACACGGTTTGCTTGCAGGTTTTGCAGGTATTTTGTATTTTTTAGATAGGAAAATGTTAGACATCGTAAATACTTATACTAGTGTTTACTTTACATGTTGAGTCGGTTGTTCTAGCAGTGGTGTTGGAATATTGACTCTCGCTTGTAGTGGTTTTTCAGTGACAGAATGCTTTAAAGGGAGAAAGTCGATCGTTTGAAAATGTGTCACTGTGTGAGTAATGTCAACTCAGTCCGCCGCGATAGTGGAAAGTTTAGGGTTAAAATCCCTACGGTGACATAGGTTTGAATTAATGAATTTTTCCTGATTACAACGTTGTGTTACGTCATTGTTCTTACAACAGGTGTTTTCATATACTGTTTGCAGTCATTATGCATTCATTTAAATAAATATTAAGATTACCGTGATATTTTTAGTATTTTTTTTAAATCATCTCTTAAGACACATGTTGGAACAACATTTTCATATAACAATGCTGTCGAAATAGTTTTAAATTAATAAATTTTTAAATCTTTTTTTTTCCTTTTCTATAGATATTATAGTGCGGTTCTATTTTATATTATTTTATATTTTAGTAATTATGAATTTTGTTCGCTCAAGTTATAATTAGGTCATGTTTTCATCGATGTAAAATTTGGGTCAAATGGTGATTATCTCGGATTTTTTGTAAGGTTAATAAGAAGTAAAACATTGCAGAAAAATCACGCTGATCACTTAAAACTTTATTTTCCTGGACTACAATTTATTAATAAAGAATAAGTATTGTTTCCGAAACACAAATCTATTTTTAGTTACTTCAAACGTTTATTATCAATGCATTTATTTGTGTGTGACTGATTTTTTAAATTATTTTATCGATACATTGCTATATGAATTGTAAACACAGTTTAATTATTGTCTACATTATTTGAATAATAATTGAAATGATTAAGATATAATTGTTTTAAAAATTTCTCTGAGTATGGAAATAAATAAGAGAAAGTTTGACGCAGTAACAATATGTAATTACTACTTATTACGTGTTACACTTACGCATTTATTATTTTCACTAACAGTCAGTGCTATTGTTGCAAGTTTATATTTGGCATTGCCACATGATTTCTACCATATATGGACATTATCTTCAGAATCTGTACCTTGATATTTACCAGTGGCGTAGCTAGACAAATTAGATCCATAATCAAAAACCATCAAAGAGCCCCTTCGTGAACTTGATACACCAAATTTTTGTTCTCATTTAATATACTTTTACCCACTGTGTTGCTTAGTGTCAGTTTTTACATGAAGCTTATCTTAACCCAATCGTATCCGAATAAAAAGTGTCCAATAGTTTATAATGTTTTAAAAAGAAAGTGTTGGGAGGAAATAGTCGATTTGTTCTCTTTGTACTTCAGCAAACGACGTATGAAAATGCCCTTTTTATTGCTTTTCTTCGGTAATTGGATGTATCTACATTCTTCGTTTTCTTTTTTTCTTAAGTATTAATTTTCAAATACATATACACTAGCGACAAATAAATAACGTCATCCATAGTGCCCGAGCGTCTATAATCCACATATCTCTCATTCATAATGCACTCCGCACCGAATCACAAATCGCTTTAATTTAAAAAACTTTTTAACCAAAAAAAAAACCTCCTTCAAAAAGGCACTAAACAGAGGAAAATAATGAAATTTTGAGATTTGCGCCAATTTAATAAAATATGAAGTCGGTTAAAAAGAAGATATTAATCACTATACCTACTATAGTTTTTAAACGACTTCATATTTTATTAAATTGGCGCAGATCTCAAAATTTCATTATTTTCCTCTTTTTAGTGCCTTTTTGAGGGAGGTTTTTTTTTTGTTAAAAAGTTTTTTATTTTTTACTTTTTAGTTAAAGGAATCACACGCTGTTACTCTCTTTTATTAAACCGATTTCTTACACTGTGTGATGTGTCAAAAAGTGACGTTTACCTTAAATGAATCACACGCCGCTACTCACTTATAAAAATCAGCCGAACTACTGAACCGATTTAAGTAAAATTTATGTGGGACCAACTTCGAGATATACCCTATCCAATAAAAAAAGAACTTTCCAAATCGGTGTATAAATGACGGAGTTCTGACGTAACAAACATAAAAAATACAACGGAATTGAGAACCATCTCCTTTTTTGAAGTCGGTTAATAACAGCTCAATGTGGTTTGTTAGAAACCGACCGACTCGTTAAACGCTTCTGTTAAAACTGCCGTGTCCCTACCTGTACCAAAAGTTTGCGGGTATAGGTACCAATTTATAGTTTGACAAGTTTTATGAAAATCAGACGAACTGTTCTCGATTGAGGCAGGTACAATCAGACAAACAAAAATACTTCAAATGCGTTTTCTTGTCTGGATGTCATTCAACATTGCAGGACAGAGGTCTTGTTATAGTGCTACGAATTTTTTAGTGAACATTCATTAACTGAATATTTTTTCAGGGTATAATAGAATAAAGAAAATGAAATAAGTATTTTGTGAATTTAAGGGTTGCGTGCTCGGTATAGGTCAGTCTTATGGGATCAATAGAATATCGAATTTGTAAAAGGTTATTGTTTACGTGTTATTGTTGTTTGTAAGTAAGTAATGATATCGTGTAAGGCCGATTTTTTTAATATTGATACAAATCGACTATTATATATTTTTAACTGGATTGATTGTTTTGTTGTAATCAATACGCAGTTTCCTGAAACCAGAACATAAAACGTCATTAGTCTAATGTGAATTGTTCCCCTTTAACTTTGGCGTCTCTTTTTTCCTTTGTAATATTCTATATTTCACTTCCTTGTTTTTCACGTATACCCTTCGTGCCTCATGGGTGTAGGACATAGGTACCTATATAAGACTTTATTACAGCCTTGTGATGTTTATAAAGGGCTGAGGAAACTTTCCGATTTTTTCCGATACTCTCAATGTGAAATCACCCAGAATAGTAGATTGTGTATCTAGGGCGTAATGAAGTATCTTGTGACATTATTTTAAACGAGCGACAGCGAATTTAAGACACACGAGTCAAAAAAGCATTGCGCCCTAGATACACACTGTATTTTTGTTGGAATAAGGTTGAATTGAATTGTAGTTTATAGACGCTCGACGACAGAGGTCATTAGCGTCGGAATAAGGTTGACCGGAATGAAGCCGGTGTATTATTTTTTTAAAAATGTTCTTTATTAAAAAGTCGACAGTTTCGTAAGAATTTCTTACATCCTCAGGACCTGAATAAAATATATAAATGAAAACAAATTTGTTGAAAAAAAAGAAAAACATGAATGAAATTTTGATGCTTACCCTTAATGTAAACAGAATTACAGTTACAAACTAATACATTGATGTTACAAATATTAATCCTACACTCTATAAAATTGCGACTTTTGTCTTCATCATGAATTTTATTATTTTCATCTTTTTTTAGTGGCTTTTTTGAAGGAGGTTTTTTTTTGTTAAAAAGTTTTTTAATTTTTTACTATTTAGTGGCTTTACAATACGTAGTTTGCACGTTATTAACTGACTATTCTCTTGATATTTGATACTAAACTAAATAAAAAAGAAAACTACTCAACCGATTTTAGTAAAATTTAAGTGGAAACATCCTAAAGACATGTCTTATTAAATAAAACAAGAATCATCAAAATCGGTTCACAAGTGCAAGAAATATGAGGTGAGATACATACCTACATAACTTACATAAAAAATGCATAAAAAAAACTCAGTCGAACTTCTGAACCGATTTAAGAAAATTTATATGGAACCAATCCGAAAGTATGCCCTATTAAATATAGTCGAACTGAGAACCTTCTCATTTTTTTTGAAGTCTGTTAAAAATTAATAAATTTTACTTTTATTTATCATTAAATATAATAAATTGGAAAAAAATGTACTTTACCGCTCGTCTCGTCATCGGCCTGAAATTGGGCATTTTACCACGACCGGTGTCCAGTATACATGAATGAAAACCAGCTATTTTATAGGTGGTACGAGAAAAAGGTACGATTTATCAAATACTTTCTGACCAGTATAATGAAGTTATATTTTCATTACAATTAAACAGATTTTTATTACAAGAAAATTTTCTTCTTCTGAATGGATATTTGTGGAATTTTTATTATAGTTTCTTGAAAAAAGAACCTTTATGAATTTTGATTATAAAAATAACAACTTGTCGTATTCAATATAATATGTTTTATTTTAATATACGAAGAATAAAACTTGTACAATTAAAATTTTACAATAAAAAATAGTTGACTGGCGCTGATAAAATACAACAACTGACTAAAGATTTTTATTTCTACAAAAAATATGATAATTCAATAATTTTACAAAAGGAATGCTGAAGTTACATAATTTATTAAAAATAAATTATATTATAAAACACTGCTTACACAGGTTTATTTGCGTTCAGCACCAACAATATTTCACAACATATTTCTTTCAATTAATGTCATTAATGATTTTTGGCTGAATATTTTTTCATTGTTTTTGAATGTGTGGTTTTGAACGACTTACCTACATGTAAGGTACGTCCGTCTGTGGTGGGTCTAAAACAGTCGTGACTTGATACGCGTTTTTGAACTGCTTTAGAAATGTCCTAGCCCTAAAGTTTGGAAAGTCCAATGATTGTACATAATATATGTATATATACAATGGTAGATACGAGTTTCAGCCATATATGTAATACTCCTATATTGCTAGGGCCCGTAAGTGGAAGTATCAGGCCGCAAGTGAGACAGCAAATGACTGTTTCTATCTTTGTCGAGAAATCCATCTCGTTGTGCGCAAGCGCGTTGTAAGTCTTGTGGGGGAATTGGCAAGTATGTTGGGGAAAGCCTCCTCTGCTCGAAGCTTAATGCCTATGTTATAGTAAACATTCTCGGACATGCGCATAAGACTCGACGTCTTGCGAGAGAGACAGACATATATATGTCTGCACCGTAGGCTTTCGTCCGACTCCAGACCCCGGCTAGCAATATAGAAGTATTACATATATGGTTTCAGCATATATACTAAGATTATGTATGTATAATACATATTACGTAGTGTCGTAGTATATATATGAAGTATTGTTCTCAGGTTTTCTTCTTCCCACACACTGTAGTAAATAGTCCAAACGCCGATGTACTTCACATTCATCGTCCCTTAGTGACGTCACGGGAATAACATATAGTATACACGCACACATAATCGGTGACCAAAAAGACATTTTTCTCAATTTAACGGTCTCTTGTCATTTTCATGTTTTTGTACTGGTATTTTTTTATATTCTCAAAATGTCAAAGCAATTCATTGTTAATGCTAATACATAAAGTAATTGCGGCACATCTGTCTGTAATTTAATTTTCTTGCGGGTTTTTCGATGTTTTTGAGTATGTATTTTGTGTTTCCTGAACGGAAGAACACGCGCTCCCAGATTTTTTGCCTCACTCGAGAACGACTGAACTGTTTTTAATGTAGCTGGGCATACTGGCATTTGGTACTAGGGTTGCCAGATGCCCCGTATTTTACGGGTTACCCCGTTTTTCAGGCTAAGATAATACAAAAACCCATAATTTCGAAAATAAAATACGGGGTAAATAAAGCTCCAAGTTACAAGTCCAATGTAATTTTAAGTTATCTTGCAAAGATTTTTATATAATATTTGCTTCTCAAAATGAAGAGCTTTTAAAAGCTGTTTCTTCTAACCATAAATATAAATTTAAAAAATAGATTATCTTCATTAAACATTGCTGTTTTAATTGTCTCCCGTAAAAATATCTAAAACCCGTATTTTTTATACTGGTAACCCTTTAATCAACTAGCGGCAGGTGGCAACCCTATTTGGTACCCAAGCTTGAAGATAGGGGTTCCCCTCAAACAAACACTGAACCAAGCCGCAGAAAGAAGCTGTAACGATTTCTAGTTTGAGAGAAAAAAATAATAATTATTGGCATTTTAATCCATGTAGTAGGCAGTAGTGATGTAACGAATGTTGATTTTTAAACATTCGCGATTGCGAATATTTGTCGCAGACATTCGCGAATACGAATATCGACATGAAAAGTTGGGATGACATTTTTTTTCTCGTACCCCATAGAGTGGAGTGTTGTTAAATAGGTCTTTAATAAAATATTAGTAAAAAAAACTTTTTAGAGACAAACTTTTATTGAAATGTATTAAAAAGGAAAAAATAATATTTAATAATTTAGGTTCATAATTATTATAAAACTCTGTGATAGTTTATTAGTCGCGACCCCTGCTTTTATATAATAATTATGAACCTAAATTATTAAATATTATTTTTTCCTTTTTAGTACATTTCAATAAAAGCTTGTCTCTAAAATGTTTTTTTCACTAATATTTTATTTTGTTCATTTTCATTTTTCAAAATTTTACCCCCCTTTGACACCCATGGGGGTTGAATTTCGAAAAATCCTTTCTTAGTGAATGCTTACGTCAGAAAAGGAACCAACTGTCCAAATTTCAAGTTTCTAGCTTCAGCGATTTGGCCCCTTAGGGGTTGAATTTATTTCTGAAAACGATTTATTCATGTATTGTCAACGGGAATACGTATGTGTACAAAATTTCAAATCGATCGGATACGTGGAAGTCGTTCAAAATTGACTTTCAAGTTTTGACCTGGACAAACAAACTAACATACAAACATTGCAAGTTAAATAAAAGCTTGTAAAAATGGAATCAACATGCTATATAACTTTTTTTTATTTAGTGGCATTATAGTTTACCTACTACATATGGGTCTCTATATAGCAGGGTATAAGTTTTATAAGTCATCCGGTATATATTTTCTTCGAATTTGTTCATCTCTATATGTAATTATATAATTTATACTATAAATGCCTATGCCATTGGGTGTATAATTCCCCCATTGTCTTTTTAGTGACATCACTGGAATTATTCCCGGATGCTTAAACTTATGTCAGATCGGTATATAATATACCTACATAATGTATAAATTTCATTTAGTGTGCGTAAGTTTATTTCAGTATCCGTAATTTGTTTCAGTGGCATATTTTGATGTTCTGTGACTAAGGCTTCCGTACCTGAATTCCGAGATTTCACAATTCCGAAATTTAGGAAAAACATTTCTAAACATATATCAATTCCGGAATTGAAGAAATTAATATCGGAATCGGGAAATAACAAATTTTCGCTTAATTTTTTGACCAGAAAGTGAGTTTTAATTTAGATTTTTTTACCAATTATTGATAATAATCTGTCTAGAGTTATATAAAGTTTTTAAGTTTAATATTCGAAGAGCTCCTAATAGTCCAATAGCTCGTATGGTCAAATATTGGAAGAATTTTAATTTTGTAAATGTTAATATTTTGAGATCAGCTAGTATTTAGGATGTAATTAAATATAGATATCAAGTCAGCGGTCGGGACACCTGGTGTGTAAAAGATGTAAAAAAACTAGTGATCTGTAAAAGCTAAAATCTGATATAAGATAAGATAAGATATGATATAAGTTTATTTGCATGGCCAAAAATTGGATACAAAAAGTCAATAGGGTTAGTTAAGTGCGCGGATTATAAATTGTGAAAAAAATGGATGCGTGTATTTTGTACGCGCGTTAGAAGTTATACTTCTTTGGAGTGATTAAGAACTAATTTTTAATTTGCATTCAAATTCAAATTCAAAATGTATTTATTTCTTGAAACTCAAATGGAGTATGAAATATGTCAATACAAAATACATATAAACAATGAACAAACAAATAATTTGAGAGTTAAATTTTTTAAAAGATTTTTAAAAGATGTCTCTAATATCTACTGTTGCTTAAAATTAACAGACACTTTTTTACAAAAAAAATCCTCAATTTTATAACAGCACTTGTCTATAAGAAAATGTTTGCAAGCCGTCTTAAAACGTTTGGGGTTAGATATGTTTTTTATGTTATCATTTAGGTGATTGAACAATTTTTGACCCATATAATTTGGACCTCTCTTACTCAATTCCAATCTATGTTTAGGCAACCTTATGTCATTACCACGCCTTGTTGGATAATTGTGAACATTTTTATTACAACAGATATTATTAAGATTCTTTTTAGAAGCGATAAGACTTTCCAAAACATAGATTGAGGGCAAAGTAAGTAGCCGGTAGCTTAAAAAATGGGTCTACAAATAATTTATTGAAATATAAAATAATAAAAGGACTGGAGTGAATTTATTTATATTTGTTTATATGATAACTATGGAAATCATTAATGCTGCAACTTCATCCTAAATTTTCGTGACGCGATGCGCGCGCATCGTAAGAATTCACTTTCATCATTTTTTCATAACGCGCCAAAAGAAGTATAACTTCAAAAAGGTCAAAACTCATTTTAATAAAACCGATTTATAGTCAGCAGTCGGTAGAAGTTTAAAACACATTCCACAACAGTAAACGCTCAATTTTTTATATTATACTAACGACATGGGCGCCGCGGGGGTAAATTCCAAGGGAGTGCAAAATACTTGTGTCGTGAACAGCAACCGTCCCGCTGCAGGCGAGTTTTTTTTCAACTTTACCCCCCTTCGCGACGCCCATGAATACGACTAACTTCAGTACGTACCAGACTTCTTGTATTAATGAATTTATACACAAGCTAGTTAAATCAATACAAATATGTAACGGTTCACGTAGTGGCCTTTGGATCACACTATCGTGGGTTCGAATCCCACCTCTGCTCATGGATGGTTTGTGATGTCATTTAGTTTTAAGAGAATTGTTATTTAAACATCGGGGAACAGGATAGGCGCTTTGCCAGGTCCAGTTTGCCAAATTTCAGGGCAGAAGGTTAAAAGAATCGGGATTTTGGTTTTGAAATCGGGACAACTTAAAAAGGTTTTTATAAAGAAACGTTTATTTTTATTTTTAAGTGGTAAAAAATAATGTCAATAATTAATAATGTGTCATCAAAATAATCATAATCTTTGGATCTTACGCGGCGGCAGAAAAGAACGGGACAACGTGATACCTCTATCGCGCTATTCGAAGTCACAAAACAATATACGTGCGAAGTTTGAACTTTTTATAATTACTGATTGAACCTAAATCGGGACATTCGACGTCCCGATCAAGGGTGAATCGGGACGGGTTCACAGACCCCTGAAAATCGGGACGTCCCGCGCAAATCAGAACACCTGGCATCACTAACTAAAATCGACATCAACGTGAGCGGAATCGCGGGTAAAGGCTATATAGTTAATAATAAATATAATTATTGTGAGAGTGAACTGGTTTAAAATGGCATGTTAATTATTATTAAAATTTCGCCGCTAGTTGTTTTAATTGACCTTGCTAGTGATTATATAAACACTTTGGAATTTGCAAAAAAATTTGACATTAGAATAGAATGTGGTAACCATTTAACCGTTACTTTGTCGCGTGACATCCTAAGGCATAGGGTTCATATCCATTGTTTTTGCACCTAAATATGCAAGAAATGATGAATGAAACAGAGTACAGTATTTGAATGCTTTTATAGAAAAAAGAAGCATCAGTACTATTAATAAAACTGTAATAAGTATATGCTTGTTCCTTCATACCGCGTAAACCTCTGATCCAATTTCAATGAATTTACTCGTATATGGGGTATATCGGGCTCGTCAACTCGAAGGCTACTTTTATACCCGGTTTCGCTCGCTTTGTGGTAGATCTCCGGGCTCCCATACAATTAAAACTATTAAAAATAAAAATTTTTTTTTTTTTTTTAAACCAAAGTATCCATGTAAAATATGACCAAAGACCACTCTGTTGCACTCATTAATATTTAATTGTCTATGGTCGGAATAACTTTCGGACAATCGGTATAATGTAAACCGCGGGGTCAAGCTAGTATTTTTATAAATTCGGTGGCAAAAAATTTGAGTACAAAAACAAAAACTCGATTGTTTGGTCAGTAACGCACAAATAGCGTTCATCTTTCATTTTAACTTTTTTATTTTAAATTTTTGTTGACATGAAACTTTAGTGTAGGTGTATCTGCTGGTACCCAGAGTTAAAGTACATACTTTTTATCCGGTTACAGTCGTGTTAAGGTAGGTTTCTGCTGTTCTCTGGGTTTCTGTCAAAACCTACGTTAACACGAGCAAAGTCGCGGATATATGCTTGTTTATTATATCAATGTTTTACCGTAGATATAATATTTGTATCCTTTAACACCTTACACCGTCCTCTCTGTATCCGCGTTAATGCGTTGTTTACCTGGCTGATATAAAATGTCACACAGTAGGTACAGCGAAAAGCTTTATATAGAGTGAAAGTATCGGGTTACTGTGTCAGTGTGACCTTTCCTTTATTGGCTTATATTATATCTGTGTATATGACATACGTGTACATATCTGTCCATCAGTGTATTGTGTTTTATAATACATATCTGACCTTATTTGCGGATGGAAGCACAGACGACAGCTAATAACAATTTCACAATGTGCATTCTTTTTATAGCAAACGTATAAATGTTATGCAACTAAAAATAGTAAATATATATGTGTATTTTTCACAATGTCTTTATTGAAAATTAGATTTTCGGTACCTGTTTAGCGGGTGAAAACTGAGAGTTTCAACCCTAGGGTTGAAACTTTTTAGTTGTCGGTTTTCTCTGTTTTTTAACGTTGTTAAGAGAGAGAGATAGAGCGCATATTATATATAATCGAAAACGTCAAAATGACAGACATAACCATTAACCTTCCACTTAAATTTTTCATGGATCTGACAGATCTAATATTTTTGCGGCTTTTTTGTGCGCCCAAATTGCAGGCACCTCAAATCGAATTGTCAATAGAGTTGTTGTAAAAAATAATATGCATTACTCGGAACGAAACAGCGAATGCAACGCATGCGATTTGCTAAACCCTCGCTCCCCGGGTAGCAAACTTCACACTAGTTGCAAACGCTGTGTTTCGACCCTTGTAATGCAATGTACTATTTCATTTTAAAATCATTGATTGTAAGTACAGGGTTCAAATCCACTCACAGTATCCTACTACTTTCTCTCGGAAATGATCTCATAATATGTCTATATATAATATAAAGTCAGAAAAAGACGGTTGCTTTTTTGCGATTGTAAATAAACATGTTTAAATGATTTAAGATTAGGGCTTTGCAAGAAATCGAGACTTTCTCGATTTCGCCTTGACGAGAAAAAATATCGAATCGAAACCATGACAATATTGAGACTGTAACACCTCTTTAAAAGGATGTTCGGTTAGCTCCATGAGTCAAATAAAAATTCAGGTATAAAATTAAATAGTTTTTTGGGTTTATAATACTTAATGGTGTGCTAATTATTTAATTTTTCATTTACATAAATGATAAATCACAAGTACCTATTTATACCAAAAATCTCAGATTTGTTTCTAAAACAAATTGATAACAAAATTAAGAAAAATCGCAGGATAGTGGACAATATATATTTTGATTTATTAAATTAAATGTACGACGTTTCGCCTATAGATTTAGACTTTTTCAAGTACATACATAAAAACGAAACGTCGTACATTTAATTTAATAAATCAAAATATATATTGTCCACTATCCTGCGATTTTTCTTAATTTTATTATAATCACGATGGACACGATTTCTAATACAAATTGATAACTATTTTTAATTTTAGAATAACACTACTGAGACTAATCGATTTCAAGTTTTTGTAGAATTCAAATCCAGATTTACACTTAACCAGAATATATCGCTATTCTTAGTCAGAATTCATAAGTTTGAATAATAATCAATAAATTATAGTGAAATGAAGAGTATAGCAGCTGAATAAATCTAAGTAGTATTTTTTAAAATGGGTAACAGTTAATAGTGTGTCATTAAAAGCTTATGCAAATCAATGCGAACTGTATTTTATGAGGGTAATAACCTATTTTCTTTATAGCTATTATGCATAAGTATTTTTTTTTATTTAAAATTTGTTGCTTGATGTTGGCTTGTAAAAAGATAAATTACTCACGTGTCATTTATAACGTATTCGTTTTGTATTTAACATTTGAAATGTTATGTTTTGTGCAAGTCATTTTTTAAATCAAATGCAAAACGATCGTAAATGTCGCAATAGTTGCGATTAAAATGCATTTGCTTATATAATATTTCTGGCCGGATGACCCGTCAGTGAATGAAAGTTCTTTACTAGGTCTAGCCAACCTAAAATACTATCAGAAGTGATTTCACGAGACTTAATTTTTTGTTTCGTTTTAAATCTCTGACCTAGACACTGATACGTCGTCAAACATCTGTAATCTATAAAATATCTTTAATTTCTTTTATCTCTGATCTTCGCCTGAAATCTGTTCTCTTCAACCGTTAGTTAATCAAATCTAGGGCCCGTGACATAAACGTGGTTTTTGTTAATAAAAACATAATAAACCGAACTTAAGTCTCTTTTGCAATAGCCCAGAATATTCAGCTTTAAAATTTTTCAACAGTCTCCCTGCTGAGCTGAAGTCACTTCCTTTCCCTAAATTTAAAAGAGTTAAAGACTCTTCTAATTAAAACATGTTTGTATTCAGTTAATGAATTTTATTCAATTAATTATAATTATTAAATATTTTTGTACGACGAATCATGCTCATTGCTATATTGGACAATAAATATATTCTATTCTATTCTATATTATAGCCCAGTCATTTTAAACAATACCAGTCCGAAAATGACGGACAAAATGGGCGCAAGCTGTATTTTTGCATTATAATTTATATTATACTTCATTTTAAAGCGTTAGAAATAACATTACCAAAAGTTGTTATTGGTCCTGTATTCAAATCATGCCATTATCAGAAGCAAAAATAACATCCTTTAGTCCTATAACAAAAATACCTGACATCAGAAAGTGTATTTTTGGAATTTAGTAATTTTATTGTAGGACCGAGGGATAAAGATATCTTTAAAGAAACCAGATTTTTGTTCCTGATGAACGCCTATAATAGACAATGGTATTATCTAAACATCGAAATAATGGACTGTGTTTGTATATTATTTCCAATACTTACTAAAATGAATTTATAACTGCAAAAATACATCTTGGATCCATTTTTTTTCTTAAGTAAAATTCTAGCAGTTGATAAAACATCATTGCAGTCTTAGTTTTTGCTACCTACTAAGGAATTGTTTCTATATAATTGGGCATAAAGTAACGTACGTTGTACACGTGGAGATGTAATCCAGATCCTATCCAATCAAGATTATAATACACAATTCACGATCTTATGTGCTAGAATGTGCAAGCTTTGTTAAATTTAATTTTAATCTCTTCTCAGGAAATATTCCAAATCATACATACAGCACTTGAACAGGTACTAACCTATAGACTTGATTACACGTCGTTGACTACGGTCAACAAAGGTCCTGTCAATGCAATGTTGAAAGTGTTTAATAAGTTGCCCCAAGAGATCAAAAATTTACCAGTCACCAAATTTAAACAGAAATTAAAATTTATATTATTACAGAAAACTTTTTACTCTGTCGAGGAATTTTTTAATCATAAATTTTAAACTGTATACTTTTATACTGACGCATTCTACACTGTATATACAGTATTAACAGAATAAAGTTTATATCTATCTATCTATCTATAAAGCAATTTACCTATACTTACCTGAAAGAAGAAAAAAATAATCTTTGATAAATAAATGTTACAAGCTCATAAATACGGCAACTGGCCAAAGACAAGAGTCAGGCCATCAACAATACAAAAAAAAGTAACTTACGAAATAGGTATATATACTACATCACTTGATATTATATAAGAATGACGTTTTTTGGGTAGCAAAAGTGCTATACTTGCTTTTCTTAAGTTTCACGAGCAAGGCCCAAAGGTGCATAGTTTGTCCATATTTATTTTCGCGTAATCTACTGTAATAATCTGCATATAATATTCTGTTATATTAACGTACCCGTGCAGTAGTGCGAGTCATAGAAGGATAGAGTGTTGTTAATACCTGGAGATTTTCGGTTTCATGATTTAATTATGCAAGCAACCTTCTACATAATAATATTGCTTACATACCCTATATAGCTGCTTTTCCGTAAATTCGCAGAGAAAGATCATTATTACCCAGTACATTTCTATCTACAGCAATAACAGGAAGATTGCCACATTTCCGCAGTGCCGTAGCTATATAGGATCATCGGCGCCCAGAGTAAGATTTTGATTAAGCGTCTTATTATTAATTTTAGTATAATCAATATATCAATATTAGTATCATAGTATGTATGATAAACGGGACCCCTGTCCATAATTTCTTTTTCTTCATAGTTTTTCGGGTATTTTGTATAATATCCAGACGAGAAATGTGTTATCAAAAATTTTGTCAGTATCTGAATTACCCAAGAAGGGCTGGACCTATTTTGATGAAATTCGGTACAGTGGTCACTGGTACTCAAAATTAAAGAATACGTTACGTTTTATTGCGCCGGTTGGATAAATTTAATGTTTCTGTCCGAACCAACATTAACGCGAACGAAACCGCGGGTAAATGCTAGTCGATATATGTATAAAACACTTACGGGGCATTTGTCCGTAATTTGGTTTTCTTGCGTGGTTTTGCAGTTACTTTACCTCATATTGATCAAACCAAATGAACTTGAAATAATTAAAGCCAGTAACGGTAACATATCAGCTGTTTGAAGTTTACAGCTGTCGCAACGCGTTGATGTAATCAACTAGTAATTACATTTACATTATTGCAAATGATCATGATTACGTAATGGAGTACAAAGCATTCGCTAAAATATAATAATGTTATGTATTGTTTTGTACTGGCCCAGTGCGCCGAGCAAGTATCGTGACCGACGTATTGTAGGTGGTTGTGTATAGCGTTGGGCGAATACGAGATGTTTTTACAATCGAAACAATCGCAATCGTTCATAATAACAATCGAGTCCACAATCGACTCGGAGTTGATTTTACAATCGAAATGTTCGATTGCTCAAGTCGATTATTTGCCAGCGAATGAGAATACATATAATCGCGATTCAAGGTTATATGCTGGTCGAATGAAGTCTGACGTTTACGCTACTCGTTCATCGTTGATTCACTGTTCAGTCGGTCTCAGAGCATTCGATTACTGCACAATCGACCATCTATTGACTCGACCACAGTTGTTGAGTGATGAACGATTATATATTATGTGGCTCTCGACAGTGTACGTCGTCTGTACGATTCAGTACTATGCAACTTAGTCTCGGTGAAATATGAAACAACAACAATCGAGTCCAAGTGAAAACCATCGAGAGTCATCGAGATGTTTGAACAATCGAGACAATCGACTAAAATATCTCGTAATCGCCCATCACTAGTTGTGTATCTGTAATATTCTATTTGAAATTTGAATACATTGAACGATATACAGGGCCGCTTTTGTCAACTGCATGGTTGGCTGATTTATAGGTTCCATCAGTGTTGCCAACAGTTTAAAGTTTACTAGATGGCCAACAGTCATCTTTAAAAATTCTCGTGTGCTGATTATATTGAAAACATTTTAAATAAACTAAAAAATTCCAAGTCTTCATGGTTTCCGGGCTTGTAGGCCGTGGTCCGGTGGTATTTCTACCTGACGTTTCGTTGTAGACGAAACGTCAGGTAGAAATACCACCGGACTTGGAACAATGCCGGCCGTGAAAGCTTACACACCTGGATAAAACTAAAAAATGATAAATAATCAACATATCTATAAGATAGTAACGGAACCCGTGTCTGTATTTTTCCCAGAATTTTTGTCTGTCTCCGTATGTATGTCTGTTTGAACCAGTATCACTGGAGATTGATTAAACTGATTTTGATGAAGCTTTGTACACTATTAGTTGGTATCCAAATTTAAAGTTTATGAGGTACTTTTTATCCTGCTGCGCTCGGAATGTGGTAAAATTTGTGCCAAAATAACTAGACGTTAACGTGAGTAACCCTTGCTAGTAATATTACTATAATAATAAGTGCTAAAATTAACGACGTCAAATATTGTCTCCTTGGGGCATAACATTTATCAAGTAAAATTCCATTTTAAAAAAACTTCGACGCAGTTAAGTCTCGCAACCCCAAAAAAAAATTGTTATACTTGACCCAAGGGTAATCCTTACTTTTGTTGGTTCTTCTATTTATTCATTGAGGGGAACAAAATAGAAATCGTAAAATAAATTTAGAGCTGAAATAGTTTGTGATACAAGGACACAATAATCTTATATAATATATTTCGCTTTGTAATTTGTTCATCCAAGCAGGAATGGGAAAAAAACAAAATTCATTTTAGGTTTTGACAGAAATTCGATTTTACTAGATCGAAAGTTCACCCACTCTAAACGGTGGTCTCGATTTATCAGCTTTAGTAGAAATTCGATTAATTTGGCAATCCCGGTTTCCATATCAGTTTCTAGTGCTGATCACAGAACTATATCGCTGCAGACAGCTGTCTTTGTATGACACTTCCGTACTTGCTCAAACAGATGTTATTGTTCAACTGCTCATTATGATTGTGAAATTACATAATTTGTTTCGCAAATCTGTTTATTGTAATGAACCACAGTTGCTTGAAACAACAAAATAGTCGTTAATATAACTAATTTCTATTTAACAATTTGTTTTTATTAAATCAACAAACACATACCGAGAGCTTTCAGAATATTCTAGATCAATCATAAGTATATTTCACTATAATTTAAAAGTTTCTAGAAGCTTAAAAGACCAGTTCAACGATAAACGAAAGAGAAAGAGCGAAAAGACTGGAACCAAAATATAGACCCGTGTCGTGCATCTTGTCGTACCTCCTTCTTTAACATTCTGTTCAAAGGTGTAATATTTTCAGTAAAATTTATCTTTGAAGTTCCAAAAACTATTGCTTTCATTTTACATCATTTGTCTTGAACATTTTTTTATAAAATTGCATTAAAACCGAATTAAAAACAAGAGAAGTTGTGGCACACGTGGTGGGTTTTATGGCGCTCAACTCAAAAAATACTTTTTTACTGATAATTTAATCCTTCATTAGTAACATAAGATAACAAAGACTATATGACTCTAGAGAGATTTTTGGGATTGTTTTCGTAACTTGATAACGAAGATCTGTTTTTGAGTTTATGCGCTAGAGAGGGTAACTTAAAATACTACGGTACTACGGCGAAAATTATTACTTCTCCCCTTGACTTGACCGTAGTCGGGTTCGGGGAAAAAGGTAATGTATGGGTAGGTGCCTAGACCTACTGCACCAAAATTACTATGGCTATGCAGGATCTTTTTCAACCCAGAGAGGCTATATTATATTTTTACTATCATTATATTTCAGCGGAAATTTCGCAATTTAACTACTTCATATGTCAAAACGTTGTTATGTCCTGTAGATATTATATTACGTAAAATCTCTGTTAAAATATCTAATTGAAATTTATTGATAGATGTCACCTTATTTCCTCTTCCTATGAAACGTACATTTTGCATTGTTATTTCCTTTTGGCATCACACAATTACCAATTAGGTATTTATTAATTATATCGAGTCTTTGACCTGCTCGCTGTTCCACGTACACTGTGATAGTCATTTATAATTGACTACATATTATAGATAACAATTAATAATTTCTCGTCTAATAAATTCGCACAATCATGTACATTGTTATATAAAAAGTGAAAACCGGTCCTGTCATATACTGTCAAACTCAGTGCAGCACTTTGTGTGTGTGTGTGTGTGTGTGTTTTGTATTTCGCATTATTAATTCTTTCCGCGAGTTGTGTAAAAACAGAAGTGGGTGGGAGCGAGATTGTGTTTGGTCGACCTGACAGGTGCCTTTAAACAATACACAACAATACATGTGTGTTCAGCTGCTGTGTTGTTAGGTAGTATCCCGGATTGGTAGTATCTCTACACGAATAGAAATACTATCAGTATAATCATCTCATGGAGACATTATTAATTATTACTCTCTGCGGGTATTAGTGATTACAGTGTGCTGTGGTTGGTGATTCTAGTGTTCTTAATTGTGTTTAAATAGTTGATGAGTTCCAATGCAGATATTAATCCAAGTTAATCAAGTAAGTTGATTTTCTGTCTGCTCAGTGATCACTTGAAGATTATAATATTTTATTCTGCCATAGAAATAGACCTTCCGAACCGGAAATCTCGGGATCCCGATTGATTATAAGCGTGCTTCTGTTAATACCAAGATTGACATCGAAATCGGGGTTCGTAAATATATACAGTAATCAGTCAATCGTTTTTGAATTTCCGCTCTAAAATTTACTTCGTACCTATTCAAAAAAATAACTTTGGTTGTGTTCCTACCTTATTAACTGATAATATTCTGTCCAATAAATAATGGGCTGCAGTTAAAAAACGGTTAATTTCTTTACAAACATTCCACTTTTATAGAAAGTCACGATCCCCAGATCGGGACTGCTATCTCTAAATCCGAAAATCTTAGAACTAAAATATTGATACTCGGATTGTAAAGCCCACCATATTATGATTTATCGAGCTGAGATTTTTCACGAATTCTTCCTATCGAGACGAGAAAGGAACAAGACGAGAATCGTTAAATCTCGAAGAGACGTGGACGAAAATGGCTATTTCTCGTTGAGACGAGGCGAGACTGCAGCGCTAGTAATTTCTAAAAAAAAATTTGTGTTAAATTTTAAGTACATATTATAAGTTTTCCGTCTTGACATTTTATTACTCCAAATTAATTGCCTTCAACTTCTCTACGACCTCCATTCAAGTTCCCTGTATGCAAGGCCGATTTATCCATTAAGCATATTGCCTAGAGCTCACAAGATTGCTGACTGCTGAGTGCTGAGGCCCACAACACTTTTTTATTAAATAAATATTAAAGACAAACCAAATATGATAAAAAGAAGGGAAAAATTAAATCCGAAACTATGGTTCAATAAAAAAAATTGCGTGATTATTTGCTTCTATTTCTAAACATAAATTAATTTATTGTAATATTGTATGGAAAGCCAAATAAAAGGTCTCTGATATTGGTAAGTTTCAGGCCCTGCCTTCGTTTATTTGCTGCACGAGTTCAATCAATTTTCAGTGTTTTTGTCTAGTTTATTTAGTAAAAATTGAGAATATAAAACAAAAAAGTTATTACAAAATCGTACTAAAATTTGTTAGAACAGGTTTATCTAGATGTTAATCGGTTCTAAAATATGATGTTAAAGTGGATGTTAAAATAGAATGTTGATAGCATAATAACAAAAAAGAGTGCATTAATCAGCATAGAGTATTTGCCCGATGGCTAATAAACTTGTTACTCGACAGTAGTAACTAGTAACTAATGAAATAAGTTAAGGATTGTATAATAGGTAATATTATCTGATTTGTTTATATGTTATTAATTATTAAATAATTTTATCAAAACAAAAGTGAAATGAAGTGTATGTAATGTTACTACTGAAGTGAAAGGTCGGTAAATCATTGCGGTTATGTTACAACGTGATAATCTTTTTAATCTTATTAGTTATTAATTTATTTTAAGATATGACAATATTTCTAGTTCTGTAATATTGCATTGTTTTATTGCGTTTGTTATATAATAATAGTAATGATAATTTCAATATCATTATAATTTAAATCATATTTAGAGTTAAATATTAATATTTGTAAATTCGTTAACTTTATATTCGAAGGAAAAATTAGATGCTACTGTAAGGATTTGAACTCGAATCGTCCAGTTTCGCGACAGTATAGACTTTAAAGTTTTTTCTACACGACTAACGAATTGAATCGCCACACACGAGTTCTTTTTATTAATGAAGCACAGAAAATGGTCTGTTAATTTATAAATTAAATTATACTATTTCTGCAATCATTATCAAAAACCAAAGTACTGAAACATTAAATAAATAAGTGCCCTGTACTTCAAATTTGGGTACCATTATTAATATAGTGTACCAACTTTTATAAAAATCGGTACAGCCTTCTCGTGCAAACAGACACACAGGCAAACAGTCCGAAGTATCATACGAAATAACCGAAATTGTCGAAAAATCCGCATAAAGATGAAATAATTACAAAGCTCCCTTCAATTTTATAAATAGGTATTGTATTGAAAAATATTTAGTCTGTATGAATTTAATAAATTTAAATATGTTAAGTATTAATTTTCTTTTCCTGATGGAGTAAGGAATATTGAAAGGATTAAGGTTTAGGAGAGAAGAGCTGCTTCTAGTTCTTTGTCCCTAGGTCTTACTCAATTTAACTGACATAACAAGTAACGACTTAAGGAGAAGCTACTACAATTAACCATCATTCTGTTCAATATACAAATTATTTTGCTATAAAAGTTCAGTTGGTTGAAATATTTTCTGAGCCACTTCGTATTACTTGCATATCCGTAGGTTAATCGATTAGAAATTATTATAGTTTATTATTTAACACTTAAATCACATAGAAAGTGAAAACAAACGGTTGATATAGGTAATACTGTCAAATAAGAATATGTTAATATTTTCTAAACGTTTTTAAAAAGTGAAACTGATACCCATTATCTCGATGACATTAAAAACTTCTCTGCCCACAGAATATTAAATATTACTTAGACATTTTTTATAAATTATTATCAACAATAATACAACATTTTCTTATGTATTTGCATTCTTTAATTATGCAATTGCAAACATTTATATGTAGGATATTTGCATATCTTATGATGTGGTTTATTTTGCAGGTTTAGATAAAGATTTTTAAAAAAATTGCCTGGGGAGCCAGTACTATATTTCCCACGTAGTAAACAATCACTCGTAACTATAAATTTTGCAACAAAACAATCCTCTATTAACATTCTTATATTAAAAAGCAAGGACATCTTATTTATTTATTGATATACTAAAGATCAACTAAATTCATAGACATCCTAGTTGATGTCATTTGCTAGTGGCATCGAATGAAATTTTGCAAATGCTTGTAGTTATCAGAATGCAGATACTGCCACTTCATATGTCCTCCTACATTCGAAACGTTTTTTTTCTTCAAAATTTTCATATAACACCCGTCGTTGTAATAATTAGGAAAAAATTATTGCTTGTAAATTCCCTTCAGGGAAATATTTTCCGATCGCATCTCTAATCGGCTATAATTAGTTTCTAATAATCACAACTGTAGTAGGTACTCTTTATTTAAGATATTGTGATCTCATTTCGGTAGTATGTCCCAAAAAGAACCCCGAGGATTTTAAGAACATATGCGGTGTGAAATTCCAAATTAAAAAGTTCTTTATCATCTTGTGTGCAACTACCAATGACCAATAAGTTATTGATAAAATTTAAAGAAACCCCGTATAAATATTACATTTTAATTGCTGTGTTCAATTTTTGCTAAAAATATTCATTTAGCATAATAAAGATAGGGCGACATTTTTTTTTAATGAGACGCTGAAAATACTTTGCATCTACTACTTGCGGGAGTCTTGCTAGAAAGGCAAGATTTCGCACGACCGAAGCGAAAATGACGATGTAGAGGAAGTATTTTTTTTAAGATCAGCAGTTGATGCTTACCTAGCTTAATGTAAATTCAGATCTTTTACAAAAATTTAACTCAAAGAAAATATAATGTACCTAAAACTTGCACAGTGTATTTTTAAACTTCAACATTTAATAACTCGATAGTTACAAATCGAAGACAAAAACACTAACAAGCTTTTTAATTCGTAAATTCATAATGAATATACTCTCAAAATCTTCGGCACGCTAATGGTCTTAGTTGTCGAGCGTGTATAATCTAACATTGTCAGCGTTGCTTCTGACTTCTGAGATACCCTGTATAGTGTATAGCTGTACCAGTCTTAGTTTATTTTTAAACTTTCAACAGCTAGTAACTTGGTAGTTGCACTTCGGTGACAAAAACGGTGTAATCTCAATATCTTCGGCGCTACTTCGGAAACATTATGTATGTTGTACCGGTGTAATCCAGTGTTGAATACCGGTAAATTGTGTAATTAATTCGTTCATCTATTGAGTTATAGATGCATACTTAGAAAAAGGGCCTCACCTCACAACAGAGTCACGCCACAGTTGATTATTTATAGAGCTGGAAGGCATTCAGAAAACGGTTCTGTTGTCTGTTAATATAACGTTCAGTTGTTTGTTCGCATGACCTTTGCCATTCCACCGGGGCAGAGTGTTGGAGTGCGTGCACGATCGTCGATTGTGAACAATTGCGAGCGCACGGTACAAATCCGCGACCCGATGCTCTACTTTTGCGTCATGACCTATGAAAATAGGTGCGGATAATGATGGCGTTTCTTTAGATATAAATCTTAATTTATCTTATCTCACCTTAAATTATAGATAGAATCCCTTTCCTTAGAATGTACAAAATAATTGTAACTAGTGGACCCCGTGCAATATCTATAGATAGGTACATGTTTTAATACCTAAAGGGAAAAATGCACAGAACGTCAATATTGTTGGATTTTGTGACATTTGTGCAACCATTTCGAGCACCTGATCGCTTTTATATCATTTGTGAAATAAAAACAGAAAAGTTCTTGAGCTTTTAGAAACATAGTTATCCTAAAAATTGTTCTAAGTAAATTATATTTTATTGTTATTTTTATTGGTCAATTATTTGATTTTTATAGCCAAATTTAATTCTGTATTGTGGCATATTTTATTTATTGTTATCTTTGAATAAAATTTATAATCTGTAGGTACAGTATTTACCGATTTTTATTTCCTATGTACTAAACTAATATTTATTGCAATAAATACTACATGAACTCATAAACGTACCCATTGTAATTTATTTTCATTCTGAAGGTACCGGATTATAAAAATTCGGACGAAGACAGATGTGACAGAAACTTTTTTCTTACTGCCAAAAAACTATTAACTGGTTGAAATTTTCCACGATCGATAGCGTATATCCAGATATTCCTATTCTATTCTTTTTCCTCTACTCGTACTATGCTGTTCACAGAAGTTATAAAAAATGTAAAAATAACTGGCAAAATGATTAAGATAGTTATGATTCAAGTGGCGTCTCCTACGACACGTCATACCAGTTATCATGGGCGCCGTGTGGGCGGGGGGTACTCAAAGAGCGGTAGCTTCAGGAATTTCCATAGTTTCTGCGATGTAAATGAAAACTATTAAACGCTCATGACCTCAGTGATCGAGCGTCAATAAACTTTCTCAAAAATATTAAAAATTTGATTATTTCTTCAACTTTGACCTCAGATATTTCAGAAATCAATCACCTGAACCTGGTACTGTATACTGCATGAAAAATGTTCAAAATGATGTCTTCCTTCGAACTTTCGAAAAAATTATAAGGTGCCAATTAAAATAACGCTGTTGTGTTAGTGCGGCTAGAGCAGCGCAACGATTGAACATCTATCAGACTATGTCCCCCAAAGTTTCCAATTTCTAACGCAAAAGGCAAAACAAATAAATGCGTGTAAAGTTTTCGCATGGACAGACTGTGTAATAAAACAGAAATAAGACCATGCGTATTATTTTACTTCCCTTTGAAAATTTTGCAGCGGCGCTCCTGCCACTAATAAATAATCTTAACCATAAAAATTGACCTGACTTTAGACATTCAGAGAAGTTTAAGCCTTTGTAATTTGTAAATTGTAATGTCAACGTGTTACCAGAATTTGTGTCTGACTGTTTATACCAGCATAACTCAAAAATCGCTGGATCAATTTTGATGAAATTTAGCACACCGTCTCCTAATGCTAAAGTTAAACAAGCCGTGAGGTGGGTCGTTTATTAGGACTAAAGTGCGACCCTTGAGGTCCACACGACGAACTTCCCAGTTTGATAAATATTTAATAATAATAATTAAATTAGCTATTACACAGAAAAGTAATCATTTTAATCATTAAAACATAATTTTTATTTATTTTTAACAATAATAAAAAAAAAACGGCTGAATGATTTTTATAAAATTTATGTCGGATCAAAATGACGTTAACACGCATCGATTGACACCCTTACGAAGTCGATATAATTTTTTATTTGCGAGATATTGTGTAAAATCTACTTTTTTGGAGTCTATTTGGTTAAGAAAAAAGAACGGCTGAACCGATTTTGAAAAAATTTCTTTCAGATCATATTTACGTTAATACGCTTCGATTGGCACCCTAACGTAGTCCATGTCATTTTTCATTCTCGAGATTTCGTCTTAGAAAGAAATGGTCATATACGTACTCACGTACGTACATACGTACACACATACACACACACAGACATCTTTCTAAAAATAGTGTAAAAATAGTGTAGTTACCTTGAAACATAAAAATTTGTTATACATTTTGATTTTGATTTTCGGACCCATTACAATAACTTCCAATGGGAAGTTAATAATTATGTAGGGTACTTTTTGTCCTTCTACACTCGGCTAAAAATAAGGGTTCGTGTCAAACTGGGGCGAAACCGCAGATAATGGCCATTTTATATATAAACAAATGAAAACGTTTGTGTGTCCGAAAATTCTAATCCAGTTAGATAAATCAAGTTTAGATAAAGATAAGATAAAGATAAATCTTTATTCACCCCTAAACACAGGCAGAACCTGTGTTATCAGGCTAGTCAATATAATATTTAGATAGTGCATTCTCGAAAGTCGAAAGTAAGTAGACAAATCGAAAATTCGCTAACTTTTACCCCCAAGGTAAGGTTAAAGGATCTGTGCGAAAAGTGGTTGTGTTTGATAATTTTTGTAGAGCAACTGTAGCTAATAATGCCTTTGATTTGAATTCAATTTAAGAAAATTTTATTACAAGCTTTTATACAACTTCACCTGTGGGCTGTAAGCTAGTATGCAGTTTAGGTCAAATCTTTCAAGTCAATTTTGAACGTCTTCCACATGTCTGATCGATTTGAAATTTTGTACACATATGTATTCCCGATGACAACACATGAATTAATCATTTTTTGAAATAAATAACCAATTAATTTTAATAAATTAATGTTTTAATAGTACGTGGGATATTAATGACATCTAACGAAGTTTTTGTAAATAATGATGTATTATATTTGTAAAAAATCCTTTGTAAAGACAAGCTTTTATTGAAAACAACTTTAGAAGAAAAAATAATTTTTAATAATTTAGGTTCATAATTATAAAGGCGTGGGTTGTGACTAATAAACTATCATAGAGTTTACAGCCCACGTTTTTATAATTATGAACCTAAATTATTAAAAAAATATTTTTTCCTTTTTAGTACATTTCAATATAAGGTTGTCTTTGAGTTTTTTTAGTAATATTTTATATTAACTACTATTGTACTCACTTTATAACACTGGTTTGCAAATAAAAATATTTATTTGTTCCCAAAATGAATTAAAATTAGACTGAATATAAAATATAATATATAGTTCTATATTAAACTTTTTGAGAAACCCCTTAAATATTTTCTAATTTGGACTTATCGTTTGAATTTGGAAAAACCCAAAGACTTTAAGAAGCCTAAAGTAATTAAAGTTGACATTAGAGCAACCCTTAAATAATAAATAGTAGTGTTTATTCTATGGAGCTATTCTGTAGGGTCAATATGGGGTCAATTTTGGAATCAGTTCTATAAAATATTTGTCGCTTTCTAACAAATGTAACATTACATATCTCAAAGTGAGACAAAAATTTAATCACTGTACGTTGGCTACTCTGATATTAGGTAGATACCTACTACCTACATTGTATTTTTGAAAAAGCGTACACAAAATCCTTTTGTGTTGTTGTTAAACATGTGCACTGTGCAGTGATAACTAAAGAAATTGTTTTATTTTTTAAAAATGTTCAAAATATCTAAAATATCTCGTTTTTTCAAAAAACGTAAACGACTTGAAAGAATCTCCGAAAATGTAACAAACGATATAATTTTTGAAAATGTTCGCGTAAGTTTTTTTTTTTGTTCACGATTAGGCTAGGCGCATATTGAGTCGTGTGTGACGCGACGTGACGCGAGCGGTATGACACGAACGCGCCACTACGCGCAGCGTTGGGAACCTTGCAACGCGGTTGCTCGCTGACTCTTGATTTAAGTAGCCACGGTTTTAAATTTAAATAAAGTTTGGTAGCTACTAAAGTTTGTTCGAAATAAATGATTCGCGAAGAAAATTTGATTTATTAGATTTATTAAGCTCACAATCTCATTCAGATGCTGCTGCTGAAGAAGGAATATTATTATATTCGTTAATAGTAGCTAAAAAATTAAAGTCTCACAACAAATTTTATCTATCTAAAAGGAAGTATGGGCAATTTAAAATGACTTTCGAGTTTCCTGATGCTTTTTCACCAATTACTTCCGGATAAACCAAAACCAGTGGAACGTGTGGCCTCGTGGCGCTAGAATTGTGTCTCTGCTACACGTTAATTTGCGCTAACCTATTAATTTTCTGTATATTACAAACAATCGTGCTGTGCCACGTCGCGTCAAACGCGTTTTAATATGCGCTTAGCCTAAATACACGTAGTTCCGGATAAAGCCTTTTGGAAGATTCTGTTCTTATATTCGATTACCATTACCTGCGGTGTCATTCTCGTTAAAGTCAATTTCGATGAAAAACCTTATCTTAACCAGAGCGTGACTGGATACTTGAACTTTGGGTACCAAGATAATTTACCAGTGTCGAGTGATGTACTGATAATATCAAAGATTTATGAGTTTTTTTATATTTAGAGTAGTACCTAGACGGGAGAACCGCCTTTCCACATTTTTTGTCTGTCCGTAGCAACACTCGAAAACGACTACATCGATTTAAATGTCACTTGGCAGTTGGCACCCAAACTTGGAGTATATTATACGGAGTACTTTTCTTTGCTCAAGTTCCGTTAATACCGACATGCATGTTCATATGAGCGATACCGCGGGCAAAAGCTATAGTTATTAATACGAGCAGGTCGTCGAGCGTATTGTTATCAGTTTAAAAATTATATTTTCAAATCTGATAACTTGTAAAATTTAAAAATAACAATGAATATTTAATTTATTCCTAAAAATAATATTATTAATCAATTGAAAATTTGAATTGATATTTGACACAGATAGTCCTGGCATCTAAAAAAATTCGATTGAGGCATGTTCAAGAAGTTGTTCGGTAGCAAAACATTTGCCAATCCATGAACACATAAAATAAAGATAACATTTGGCAGTGACAATGACCTTACGTAAGAATGTTATTGATTCGTGACATAATTTTTTACATTTTTGTTTCTTTTTCAGGAACATCCAACTAAATCCCATAGTACCTGCAGTGATGGTTCATTACTCAGTATGGGAAGCTCAGAGATGGATGAGGTATGTAAATATGATACTTTCCATAAAAAATATTTTTTTAATAGCAATTTAGACATTATAAATGAACAGTAAAACTGGAATTTTTTTGAGAAAAATAACCTTCAGACTTAGGTACAGTTACTTTCTTTCCCGTTAATTTGAATATTTTTTAAGTATTTTCATTACTTATAATACTATCTATAAGAGCAAAACTACACAGTACACGGGCGGATTTTCCGCGGCGGATTGCACGTCCAAATCGAAACCGTGCCTACAAACGAGTGAAACTAGACGAACCGTTCGTATAGTGTCACTCGTTTTGATTTGGACGTGCAATTCGCTGCGGAAAATCCGCCCGTGTAGTTCCGCTCTTAAACTGTTTCATATCGTCGCGTTAGACGTGAAAAGAGTTAAGCCACACTTTTTGAAAAATTAGTTAACTACACCAAATCAATGGGAAAACAACGAAGAATGCTGCAGTGGTGAAGAGATACAAGCGATATTTAATTTTAAGGTTAAGTTTCGGTAAGGTGTGAAAGGAGGCTATATGGGTAGACACATTTCTTTTTCATTGGTGAAACGACTTTTCACCCCTTCACCAGTTTTGACTTAGCTCCCTTCACCTCTAACACGACGATATAGTATCTTATTATTTTTGATGATTTTTTTTAAGATCAAGATTTCTGATTTTTTTGTAGAGCCCCCTGTTGAAGTCTAAATTTAAAAAAAATAATTTTGCATATAATAGATGGAATATTAAAAGACCTATCTTTAGAAAAAACGCTATTAGGATGCAATAAATCAGGAACTGGGTGTTATAAAAATCACATGGAGCGACAGAAAGAGATTATGAAACTAAAATGGTTATTTATGGGCATCGTAAAATTCGATTGTGTTTAATTTGAAAAAGAACATTTTTTGTTATTTTAACAGAATTTAGGTGTCTTGTTCTGTGTCCATTATTAATTTAAATTAAAATCTTAACATTAATTTGTTGATTTTCTTTCAGGATTCATACGGAATGCATTCTGGCCATTCTTCCAAAGGATCGTTACACGACAAACCCCGACTGACAAACAATTTTGATTCGTCAGGTATGCTTTAGTATTTTATAAAACATTTTTTTAAAGTTTTTTTTATTTATACAGTCAGGTCAACAGTCAACATACTCGCGTGATCTTTATTCGCGGAATCATGTTCTGACGGTAACATATACAAAAGCCTAAAAGTGCAGGGTCGAAAATGCTACTCATTATTTTAAAACACAATTATCTTTTATACAAAATTTTTTGTACACATTTAAACATTTTTCTGTTAATTGTAAATATTTTCATAAATGTTTAATTACGCATAAAAAAGAGTGTGTGTGTACTTATGTACGCACGTCAGAAGTTAAACTTATTTGGCGTAACAAAACAAAAATAACTCCAAAAATTTTATCCCGCGTGCCAGTACTAAACGTTTGTAAAAAAACATATAAAAAAAATACAACCGAATTGAGAACCGCCTCCTTTTTTGAAGTCGGTTAAAAATACGATAAAATAATAAAATAAAGATATTAGATAAATTAATTTAATAAATTATTAATTTATTAAATATATTTATTTATTATATTTATATCTAATTATTTATTAAAAAAAAACTTCAAAAGCATGTTTGTGTTTAGATTCGAACCCGAGACCTATTGCGTATGACGCGGCGGTACTAACCGTTACACCACGCACATCTTACATAGCAGTGCTATATAATAGAGTATTATAATCATGAAAAATAATAATGTAAACAGTATACAAGTGTTGGAGTACGAACTCATATTTAACGAAAGCGGCATAAACGAGCATTTGTATAGCAATAGCTTTTATTAATGTTATTCAAAACTGAAAACACTCTCGTCACATTGTGACTGGTGATAATAGGGTATTATAATCATGAACTTCCATTTAACTTAATGTTGTTACTTTCGACTAACTTCATGGTGTTACTTTCGACTAACTTCATGGTGTTAAAACGTAAAAATTCACTCTCATCATTTTTCCATAACGCGCCAAAAAAGTATAACTTCAAAAACAGGTGGGTCTATTTGAGTGAGAAAACAGATTTTCACGTTTTTGCGGGACAACACCCGCGGTTACTAATACTGACTGTATACATAAGAGTGCCAGTTAAAATTAACATTTTGAGCTTTAGTGCTGACGATATATCATTTATTTATTTTTATAGAAAATGAATTAGAATTGGGATATACGGAGACCTCGGCCCCCCTGAGTCATAGCGCTGCGCGGCATAAGATGGCTGTGAGACCCAAGCGAACCCATGGTGCCCCAAGACGTCGCCGCGTTCAACAGGTGAGATATTATGAGTAGTTTGAGCAAGACTGTTCATCCAAATAAATGGAGTCACTTTTGGCACGTCTTTTTGAAATGAAAAGATTTCGCCTGACGAGAACGTACATGAGGATGAAGAGTATTCTCTCAAATCCTTTCTCCTCGCCTAAAAACGGTTACAGCTCGCCCGACGCTATTTTTAAAGCTAAAGGTTTCGGGTAAACGCCAAATGAAGGACCAAGAATGAGACTACGAATTTTTTGAAAAAAGTTTTGATTACGTGTGAAAGATTACATAATTTTTAAAAAGTTATACGTTTTTCCTGGATTTTTTTTCTTTTTTTCGCCTGAAGGATCTGTAGTGTGATTCTTGGTCCTTCATTTGGCGTTAGCTCGAGCCCTTTAACTTCCAAAATAGCGTCGGGAGAGCCGTAACCGTTTTCAGGCGAGAGGAAAAGATTTCAGATAAAGAGTGTAGGGGGTAACTTCCGATAGAGAATACTCTGAAAATGAACTTGAATTTTTCTTAAAATATATAATATGCTTCCATTTTTTCGTAACAAAATAAACTAAATACATTAGCACTTACACAAAAATAGTAAAAATAGAAATTTTATTCAGAAACGTATTATTTAAGGTTAATTTTTTCCCCTAAAATAAACGGTTTAATGCAAGATTTAACTCAAATTCTTCAATAATAATCCATTTTTCAACCATCGCGTCGGAAATGTCCCAAAAATCTTGGTTTTCAATTTGCCAACCCTATTCTCAGTGGTCGGTAACCGGTGCCTTCCCCCTATTTACAAGCCAAAATTAGCATTCACGGTACTTTAACTAAGATATTGAAAATGTTTCATCGATATCTTGATTTCTGACATAGCCACAAATCTGATTATTTTTTTATTTATTGTTTAGTTGACATCAGGAACGTCGTTGCCCACAACCCCTGAAGTGAATGAAGAAGCTTCGGCTAGAAGTGTAACTCCAGAAGTCATATCAAAACAAGGTTAGCATCTTGTTTTTTATTTATAATTGAAAACTTCAATGTTTGTTGGTATATTTGAAGTATTATAATATTACTGTTACTAGTTTCAGAAATAATTTAACCCTTTCATTTCTAGATTGTCATTTGGGTAATTTGAGCTATGAGAATCTGTTAAAATTGTATTACAAAAGTATGAAACATATAATTTGCGTATTGATAAACATGAAAAAGTTAGATTTTTTCTAGATATTTGTGCCTACACTGTTACAGTGTTTTTTATTTATCTTTTTTCTGATAAACGTTTTTATAGTAAACTATTCGTTGATGCACTCTTTCTTATAGAACTATGAACATGAAAAATTATAATTATTCTCACAATCGTACATCAAGATTGTGTAAAATACTTTTTAACAGTTTTTCTGCAATAAAAAAAAAATTAAATACTACTACTTTTAAATTTTATTATTTGAGCAGTTGTTCAAAAACTTTCGTCGTTTCTGGCTGTTTTTTTAAGTTTACTCAGTGAATAAAATATTATATTATTGTCTGTGACGTTTTTCTTTAAAATCGACATTCGAAATTTTCAATCTAAACATGTTC
This sequence comes from Mongoloraphidia duomilia, assembly GCA_039654895.1. Lineage (NCBI taxonomy): Eukaryota > Metazoa > Arthropoda > Insecta > Raphidioptera > Raphidiidae > Mongoloraphidia > Mongoloraphidia duomilia. The sequence continues at coordinate 40,429,447 of CM077524.1, read as the reverse complement.
ATCAAAAACTTCAGACTATTTAAAGATTGCGATCGTGATCAGATGAAATGAAAGGGTTAAATGATTAAATCATAAATTTTACTTTTGTTTGAAATGCCATGAATATTGTTCTTTAGTTTGCCTGTTTTTAAATGTACTAGTTTATTGTGAGGTTCGGCCAATAACTGCAAGTATATGTTTTGAAATGTCAATAATTTTCAATAGATATTTATCTTATGTCCTACTAATAAAGTCAAAATGTTGATACGCTTGTTCGTTCAGTTATGTTTGTTAATGTTGTGTGCGTCATATTTTTCTTTGCTTTCAAAATTGATGTAAAGTTTATTTTGTTTACTCTATTAATGTGTTTAACGAACGTGTGTTTTAAAATATTTTGGTTTCATTCGCATCTACTTTTCAACTGTTTAAAAATCCGAAAAAAGTATTTAATTTTTAAAGACTTAGGCCCGTATTCACCAAACACTGTTAAAGATAGAAGTTACTAACCTTAGAATAAATGTATTCCTTGGAATAAAATAAACTTTCTATTCACCAAGCAATTTATTCGATAGAATGGTAACCTCAGGTAAAAATTTACTATTACCATACGCCTTGGAGATTTTGTCAAATATTTTGATTCTAAAGCACGTTTACCAAAGATCCGACCGATGGCGCATCTATCGAAAATGTAAAATGGTGAATATTGACATATTTTACTGACAAAAACCTTTACCTGTAAGATATGAAATTAATATTTTCCTGAAAAGGTCGCCAGGCCATAAAGTAATTTATGCATTTCGTGCACACCCTATTTAACTAGGCGGATAAATATTTATACCCTTGAAATTGGACAGAATAGCTATTCTTACGATTTATACCTGTAGTAAACTTAACTATGTTTGGTAATTTGAATTATCACTATTTATTCCGTGTGATAGTTACCAGGGGAATAAATCAACGGAATAAATAACTAACTAGGCTTGGTGAATACGGGCCTTACAGTGTCTGCAAAAAAACTTTATAACGTGAGGCTGATAGTGTTAATTTAGGTAGATTTCATAGTAAAACATTTTTAAATGTACCTCTTGGTATCATTGTTCGTTTACTTAGACAATTTACGTTTGACAATTATTGTAATGGTCAATAAAATATATTTTATAAAAAAATTCTATTAGTCACATTCCACACTAGACAAAAAATAGACAGAAAGCCCAGAAATAAGCCCGCATTTCGTACATTGAATCTCGGCGTGACATATTTGTTTCTTCCAAGAAACGACTTTTTTACCAATATCTCTATTACTATAGTCTCCTTCTCGCGTCTGTTTACATGTACATTGACTTAAAAACCGCTGAACCGATTTCAATTTGGTTTTCGTGGTCGTATAGAGCACCATCTTGTAAGTTCTTCACGCCATATGTCATAAAAGAAAAACCTCTGCCAAATACGAAATCGCTACGAGCAACGCCATGCTTAACAACTAGAAGTAAATATATTAACTCTCCATCATACCAAACTTCTTCAGCAAGTAGTCACGCAATTTATTGTTAGTAAGGTAGCTACTTACACCGTATTAAATCAAAACGTGGTCACGAATTGAAATTTCAGTAGTGAATTGTAATGACATTTTGTACTTCAGTAATGCAATGACACTCAAACCTAAAACGTAGATTATATGACATTGACCACGCTCATAAACTTTCCTGTACATTTACCAAAGTTTAATGGAACCAGCAGAGACCAGAGTTGTATACAAAATATGTCATCTCTGTACATTGACTTGGGAACCGAAAGTGGTAAATGTAGACACGTTTCATCGATCTTGAATCAGTTATTAAGCTACGTATTCCCTAATGATTTTTTTGATAAAATTTAACTCCGCGTTAATTCAAATATATTGTTAGTACTTATGATATTCATGGTAAATAAATTTTCGATTGGAGAATTTTTTTTAATGCAAATAATACCAATACATTGTCTAGATTTTCGTTAGGCCATAAATTTGATTTTATATGGTTTAATTAATTAAACTGTGTTGTCAGCAGATAGTACTATAATTTTTACCAATTACGAAGTTAATTGGTAAAAATACTCATCAATCACTTGTCGTCGTACGATTAACTACTATTATAAATAATAATCGAACGATAGCAATAGGTCTGTTGGTTATACCACTATAGTGTAGTTTAGTGTGGAAATGGATCAATGGTTGGACATCTTAATGACATCATTAGATGAATAAAGCTAAGCTGTTGATCCATTTTGTACACTGACAGCTATGAGAACAAGATATCAAACAGATTAGTAAGTGTGCAATCGATGCGCTATATTGCTAGTAACATCTAACATATACAATTAAATGATTTTTCACATTGGGCGACTATATTCTTGCGATAGACAAACAACCCTTGCAGTAGAACAAATTCATATTACTGCACGAGTACCAAATCGACGGCACATATGTGACCAGTTTCTCCTGCCGCACGGAAAAAAATAACAAAGTTCTGCTTTTTTCATGTCGGCATTGTTTCATCTGTTTGTATTCCAATTTAAAATCAATTTTTCTGAAGAATCTAGCGCAAGTTGCGTACTCTGGAAAATAACCGAATTCATAAACTGAAAAGTGGTATTATCACCGTCACCGTCACCATTTTAAATTTATTTAATTTCGGATATTTACAACTCAATATTGTTACACAACAATAGTAAAAGAATTTGTTTCGTGACCCCTGATCTCTACAATGAGTAGCGCTATAATAATAGTCAATATTCATTAAGACAGCACTATGAGCCTTTACAGGCTTAATTGCAGCGCGTTTTACTTGTCCTGCCATCATTATCATCATCAACCACATTCAAACACTTTTTTTTGACATTTTTATAACAATTATATGTCTATTTATAGTCACCCAATGTGAAAGAACCCTAAATATAACTTTTCATTGTGTGCATGCAATACAATTTACGTCATAATATTATGTGCTTTGATATATCTATTTGATTGCTGATCGCAGCATGGCTTGCGTTTTCGCTCTTTGCAGAAGCATCTGCTACTGAATATAACAAAAACGCTGGCATGACTGGAGTTGTCCCCCCTGAAACAAGACTAAAGTCAGCCTCTCTTCCTCTCGGAATAACTTCAGGATCTGGATATTCCCATTTATCTCGAAGCCGTTCAAATGCAGCTTCTGTTCCTCAAGACTCAATAGGCTTCCCTCGTTCGACATCGCATGACAACGAGTTAGGTAAACCTAATAAAGAAGTTTTTAGTACTGTGGGCGAAGAGGACGAAGATGAAAAAATATTAAATAAAGATGAAAAAAAGAAGGAAGATTCATTTTTTGGAAGGTTACTGTCTAGACGTAGTGGAAAAAAGAAAAAGGAAAAAGTTGAGGAAGTAGATTCAGCAATTGTTTTTAAACAGAAAGAATCGGTATTTAATGCTATGAATATAAAGAAACGTTTTGATGAAAAAGGACAGTACATAAATGAAAGTTCCATTACGTCCGAATATAATGTCACATCAAAAAGTAACATTTCAAAATTGCCTCGATCGGGTCCTGCTTCAAGACAAAGAGTAGAGCCTATAGAAATACCGGCTAGTCCAGAAACGAGATTAAAAAAGGTTGGTTACACACCACCATTTCTAAGTAATTCACCGGAAAATAAATGCTTTATTGAAGGGAATCAAAACAAACAATCAGGAGAAATTTCTTCTACAAATATTCATTCAACAAAATCTCGGTTTATGAATGAAACACAACATTTAGATTTCGCAGAAAAATCTTCGTTCAGTAATTCTCAAGAATTACTGTATTCCCACAAAGTTTACTCAAAAACTGTAGCTGAAAAATCATTCACTTACGACAATAGTCCTCCAAAATCGGAATTTGTAAAAAATGTACCTTCGTCTACTGTTAAAATGGATAGTCCTGAGGAAGTAGAACTAGTCAAGAAAGTTACAGTGTCTTACAATGAATCCAAGTCTGAACTGAGCAAAAAGCCCCCTTTGCCTCAAATATCTTCTGTCGAACTAAACACTGATAACCACAACGTAACAATTGCTTCTAAAACAAGCAATATTCATGTACAGAATATAGCAGTCAGAAGTCCAACGGAACATTTGAATTTTTTTAACAATTCGCCTCCTTCTGTTGATTATCATAAGAAACGCATGGATTCGTACATGGAAACTTGTGTAAATGCATTAAATGAGAATCGTTCCATGAATAAAGAAACAATCCACCCTCGCCAACGTCGATTGGATTCATATGTAACCGTTGAACCTCCATCTTTGCCACAAGAAGATAATTTTGCCGCAGAAGAAGAATCAATTAAACAAATTGATGATGAGTACGATAAGCTTTATTCAAATTCGTTTTATTCTATATCACCCCCAAAAACTGATATTTCCGAACAACATGTAGAGTCTGCTATCTCGCATTTGCAACAATCAGTTTCTTATTCGAAATCACCTCCGAAAATGAACGTCTCTGAAAATATTTACACGAAAAACCAAACTTCAAAGTCTTATTCTACGTCACCTCCCAAAAAGATTTCATCTCAACAACAACATTCATTTACGAAAAATCAGCAGGCGATGTCTTATGCTGTGCCACCATTGAGAGTTAATTCATCTGACATGTATTCAAAGAAACAGTCGTCAAAATCGCGTGTTTCAATGTCTGGTTTATCGTCGCACCAACAGAAATTATCACAGTTTAATGAAACTGTAATTATTGATAAGACTGAACATGATTTTACATCATTAAATTATTATCCTGATGAATACGTTTCGTCATTCAATGTAAATCCAATCGTAAAGTCTCACAGCTTTAAACATAAATCAGAACCGATCGAAAAAAGTAATGAAATGCCAAGCTTGCCATGTCATTTGTATAATAATTATAGCAATAAGATAGATTTAACAAATAAGAGCAATTCTTCAAAGCAATTAATTAATTCTGAAACTGAGTTCAGTAAAAGTTCCAGCGACTTGAGTTTTAATGTTGTCAAAGAGACAGATATCCAGAATCAAAGTGTAGATAAATTTGATTCAAAATATAAAAAGTCGAGTATGAAGAAATCATCTTCATTAAGTAATGTCAATAGTGCAGATACAAAATTCATGGAATCTGTAAAAAATTATCCATATGAAGTATCCAGTTGTATTGATTCATCACAGGACATGATTATTGAAGAGAAAAAATCAGACATACTAATTAACAAACTTAATATAACTAAAGTGGATAAAATGGGAACTTCTAAATTACAAAAATTGAGCATATCGAGCGATAGTAACAGTTCTGAAATGCAGACTAGTAACAAAATTAACGTAAAACGGGAATCAAGGGTAATTGAGAAAAACGGTGTACCGAATGTCCCAGAATTTTTAAAAATACAACTAAATAAAGTTGATAACAAACCCACAGTTAATGTAGTTTTGTCAACAAATATAAGTAATGTTGAAGAAAATAGATTTCCCGAAGTTGAAATAATACTTCAAGAAAACAATAAAGTTGAGAATGAAAAACCTGAAATTGTTTCGAAACGTAAATTTAGTAAAGATGATGTTGAAATTTTTGAAAAAGATGATAGAAAACTTGAATTAAGTAAACAAAGTTATGAAGAAATTGAAGATGTGATTAAGTCAGATGTATTTATTGGATCACAAGACTCATCTCGGAAAACTGAAAATACAAACGTCCGGAAAATTTCTAATATATCGACTTCTTCAACAGGTTCAACACACTCAATGGTGGGGTTAAAACCACAGTTAAGAAAGAAATCTAGCAGCTTAGAATTGGCTGAACCAAAAAAGGATGCTGTAAAGAAACAGTTGAGTGATGGTTGTGATGTTGAAAAAATAAAAGAAGATCACAAACAAAGTGATAAGAAACAAAATACCCTTGATAATAATCAAGAAACTGTAGTTCTGAGGAAAAAATCCATTACGGCTCCTAAAAACGACGAAGAACCTGAATTAATGAAAGTTTTTGCACGTAGGTCTCTTAAATTAAATGGTGACAGTGAACTTCTAGGACAGCAGGTACTTGTTATGCTTGACGAAGATAACAAAAGAATCAGTAACAATGTTTCTACAGTAACTAGAAAATCAAGAGATAGTGATAAAGAAAATGAGACTGATTCACCTCATGAAGAGAGAAGAAAAACTTCTGTCTCACATTTAACCAAAGATTTTCCAGTTAAAAGTAAGGAAATACTCGTGGAATCAAAAGTACATGTAGAAACTAGTGAGATAACATTAAAAACTTCATCTTTTAATAATGTAAAATCGAGTACACAAAAACTTCAGAAAACTGGCTCCAGCTCAGAAGTTGTGACAAGTAAAGAAAACGAAAACTGTAGAATAAACACAGAAAATACTATTGAGACGAAAACTGAAAAAACATTGCATACAGTGTGGTCACAAATTAAGAGAGATCGCGACATTGATATTACTAATAAAATCGAAACTTCAAAAAAAAATAATAATTCTAATAAAAACGATATAATCGATACAAAAGATAACAAAAATGAAGAAACCGGTGAAGACTTTTTACCGATGTTTAAGAGAATTCAACAGCGTAAAGAGGAATGGGAGAAAAGAGCACAGCAGGCTATGCAACAAAAGAACTTCCCATGAATACAAATTAATGTAAGTTAATTTTTCATGTTTGCATTTTTAATTTAAATTTGTTCTAGTGTGTTGCTGTCTCTTGAAAAGTGATTCATTGGCTTGAAAGTTAACTAATCAAAAGCAATCATTTAGTAAATAAACATTAACAAATCATTTTTAGCATAATTAAATTAAATAAAAATATGCAATATTTTCTCCTTAAAACTCCAACCCATTTGTAATTTGACTCTCATTATTACCAAAACTTGGGTTGATTTTAAATACTTATGTTTTTTTAAAAGAAATATTGTTTAATTTTGTGCACAACCGTCGATTACATATTTTTTATGTATTCAGATTAAACAAATTTCATTATTATTATGATGCAGAAAATAATAAATACCTACCATTGTATAACATAATGCACCAAACATCAGTCTCATAATATCTGTACGCTTTTTTAGACGTACCTACTTAAAAGAATATGTCAATTAATCGTTTACTGCTGTTAATAACGACAATTTTAATTGCTGATGATTTGAAATGAACTTGTATGTAATTTATGTTTCATTGTCAGTAACTTTTAACTCATTTGTACTTTTATCAAAAACGAGACAGAGTGAGCAAATCGCATAAAGGAGCTTTGACCAAAATTTATTAATTTCAGTTAAAGAGTGGCGATGATAAGCTCTAAAATTTTCAAAATTGAGTTTATTACATAATGCCTTTTTATATTTAAAAGTTACTTATACCATCATACGTTCTGTAAAATTTATTTGAAATTTTCTCAGACCCCACTTTTCAAAATAATAGCGACCAGTACGCCCCGCGAAATTCAAAAATAATAATAATAATAATAACAGCTTTGAAATCAGGGCCTGATTAATTATTAGGCAGAGTAGGCAACTGCCTAGGGGCCCCGCATCGGCTAAGTGCCCTACGCGCGCACAAAAGCACAAAAGAAATTGGAAATGTTTCAGAGTGAAAATTTAATTGTAAAATTTGTATCCTCAATGACAATAGGTAATATTGCTTTTTTTCGACGCATGCTGTTAGTTGATGAAATACTTCATACTTACAGAACAGAACCATCTAGTATCGAGTAGTAGAACTAATAATATGGATGCGTTATGTAGCGCATTGTATGAATCATACAATACGCTACCTCCATCAACTTGAAAAGAGCTGATTATCTTCAAACGGCTGAAAAGGGGCCCCGAGAATTGCATTGCCTAGGGGCCCCGACATGGTCAATCCGGCCCTGTTTGAAATTAATAAATTCCTGAAAATAGTTTTTATATCATTTTCAGTTTGTACTTTCTAAGTTATCAAGTTTAAATTTGTAATTACGACTGTCCCTATATAAGGTACCTATTCGATCAATCCGCTTTTTCATTAAAATTATAATAATAATTAATTATAGCTGAGCTCAGCCTGCTACTTAATCTTTCAAACTATAACCAATATCCTGATTTGAATTAATCGATAAATGAAAATCTGTGAAATTGATAAAAATCTTCTTTTTAGGAATTTAATAAAAATTATTTTTGTAATTTTACAGGTGTCCTGTCATCCAAAAGAAGTAAAACGAATCTTTTGCAATGTTGGAGCTGGTAATTGTTCATCCATTAATTTGAATTATACTGTATAATATTTTAGATATGAATATTTTTATATTTATAATTTATAGAGAATCTTACAATGTTTTGAACTGAAGATATTTATTATATTTTTAGTTATGCGACTCAGAAATATTTCTAAGAAGCAAGTGCATTTATTACAATGTACCTATGTATTATTTTACGTTATAGAAAAATAACTATTGATAGTTATTAATAAAATTGTTTGAAAGTTCAGATTTGATAGAATTTATGTAAAAATATTAAATTAGTCATAGTTACATATTTTGTATGTATGTATCCATTATTTTTTTTACTTTTTTTGCGTAATAGTAATTTATGTATCAAATATTTAGTTATGAATTATTTAGATTTATATTATTATGGATTAATTTTTAAATAGTTAAAAAGAATGTTCATCAAATTACTTCCTATTTGCTACCTACTTATATTCACCTTTTTCAAATACAGGTGTCTCGAAATAAGAAAATGAAAAAATTAGTAACGTTGGTTCTTGATTTTCCAGGACAAATCTTATAGATGGAATAGTAAATAATAAATATTATATTATTGGAAATTATGGAGTAAGAAATATAGCTGAAATACACATTTTCAAACAATTTTTATTTCATTGTCAGTTCTGGATACTTTCAATTTGCCAATGCCTATTTTAGTGTTGTGCAATGGTCATTGCACATGTGCAAAAAGCGCGCGCTTGGAGTTTTAGTGTCACATAGGCATCAGAAAGCTAAAAAGAAAGGAAGATTTTCGATATTTTTTTGACGAAAAATGTCATTTAAAATTTTTAGGTACCTATCAGTCAGGTTTATCAGTTGGTTTAATTAATACAGTATGCAATAGTGACCTACAAAGTACAAATATACTTCATATCCAAATTTCAATTTTTTTATTGTACCTCCATATTATGATAGGTTATTAAAGTCAATGCTGCGACACATATTCATGTGAATCATGGGTAAACATATCTAACATTCAGACAAATTTTTTGTGTTATGTGTGCCTATTTACTTACAGAGGACAAAGTAGAACTCGCTGTGAACAGTGAAACTTTATAGTGCTTAATAGCTAAATTTCAATATATAATTTATTCTCAGTTGTTTTCTGAAGCTAATGACCCCAGTTGTCGTGCACCTTTAATTTACAATCTCTCTTTTTCAATTATTTTTTATTAGCTAGGTATGTTTATTTATTAGCTGTGTGCACCAAAGGTATTTGTTTTTTTGCACAGACTGATCCATGGATATATCAGTACAACCTAACATGTATATTTTTTCTGTGAACTGACTCAAGATTTTTATCTTACAGTTAAATTACTTTAAAAGCTTCATTTATATATTATGGGTCTTTACCCAGATAATAAAAAAATGTAAAGTGCACAACACTGTATATAGGCTGATTTCCTAATGACCAATATCAAACAAAATTGATGCCATTAATGACTTAAATAGTCATTTGTAATGCCATTTTTTTAAAATAAATTAATTTATTCTTTAAATATTCAGCAAAACCTTGCCAAGAATTAATTTCCATTCACATATTATGAGTTATTTGTTCGAAGTTTTCATTTATTTTTCTTCTTTGAATTAAAGAAATGTTATACTTATACTCGTATTTATTTTTATTTACAAGCTAAAGTGTTTTAAAAAATGTATGTTTTCTGTCAAAACTGAACTTTAGTACTACATTGTTGAAATATTAGTCAAGTACCTACCTACCTTATATTACTATTATTGTTATAAGCAATCGAGCGTTTTTAGTGCTTTATATTAATTATTTATAGACATTTTCTATTTGATTACATTTATTAATATGCAATTTTGGGCTTTATCTCGAAAATCGTATTGCATTATATGCACATAATTGAAATTCTACTTCGTAACAATGCTTGGTTTTCTAAAAAAAAGTTTTTGGTTAATGCAGCAAGCGTTATCAATAAATTTTTATACCTTTGTCTGTTCAAGTTTTAATATTTCTCCCAAAAAGTTAATAATCTACGAACGTGCATTTTCAAGTTTTGAATTAAGTAGTACTAAAATCAAACAGGTGATTCTTTAAAACTTAAAATTATCGATTTAAATTTATAAAGATGAAAAATGTTAAATATTTTTAAGGAAATCATATTCATTTTACTTCAATTTCAATCCGTGCGATAAATAGTTGCGCGATTGAGCAAAATTTTTAATAATATATTTGAGTTTTTTAAGAAAATCACGCGCTTTATACACAAATTAGTGAAACTTAATTATGAGCAGTCATAAAAAGCACTAGTTAACGCTCAAAATAATTTGCTTATTGTTTCGTTTCCATTTTTATCAAGGGTAATTGATTTTTTATATGTGATTACAGAAAATAATCAGTAGAAATGATATTTTTTTATTCTAATCTGTAAATATATTTTAAATATTTGTATATTTATAAATATTAAAGTTATTATATTACATGCATTGATTTAATGTAACAATTTTTGTCCTTGGAGGCAAATAATAACATGTAATAAATATTTTACGAAATAAAAGAAAAAAAATCCAGATTATACAAAAGTCAAAATAAATATTGTATTATTACTGTTTAAAAGTGAAAGTTTAATTCCAATTTTACCAGAAATGTTTTTTTTTTATATTTTTAACTTTTTATATAAAAATGTGCAAGAATTTGGAATTTATTGCTCAATTATAAATGATAATCAGGTAATTGTGTATTAGAAAATAGAAAAGGCTCAAATTTTTGAAAAATCTCACAGCTCTCAAATTGAGCATTAGTTACAAGCCGATTTCAGTACACGCTGACTTCTGTAGCATAAATAATTTAGCAACTAGACATTTTCCGGTGAGCCGATCTTCCGGTGGGCCAGTCTAATGACCATCTCCTCATTATAAACAACAGTAAATTATAGACGCTCGACAACAGAGGTCATTAGCGTATTATAAACAATTTTTAATAATACCCATCAGTCCTATGAAGCGACTCAATTGCTCGCACAGCGCTTGCGCAACTGAAGCGACCAATAGAATGTGGGTACACTTGCTTACTCACCCCCCCCCCTCCCACCAGCAAGTGCCTCACTCGCTTTTACTACATCCCTAGATTTCTATGTCTATGGGCAAGTCGTCTTCACAGGACACAAAGTTTAGTGTTTACTAAATATCAGTAGATGGCAGCGCTTGTTCGTGTTGCTACATCTATTTGCTAATAGAAGAACGTTAAATCAAGATCAACTATTCGGCATAGACGTGTTCTGAAAAATATTAACGTAGTAGTGCATTCTGTTGGATGTTTTTTAAATTTGAGGTGGCCTTTCATCTGTCACTTGCAGAAATTTCGATTTGTCAGATAGTGTTGAGAAGACAAAAGAATAAAAAGTGTTAACTTTTGTGTAGTATAAATAATTTGATACTTAGTTTTTGTTAAGTGAAAACATGAATGACGAACTACCGACTGATTTTGATTTAATAGTCGTTGGCACAGGTAAATAAATTTTAAAAGTAATAAACTTAGTAAAGTGACAGCTCCCTTTCACATGCTGTGCCACTGCCAACATTGTGTTTTGCTGTCGATGTCATTTGACAGATGCAGTACAATATGTTTGATAATTGATTCATTTTTATAGTAGGTATATACTATATTATGCCATAGGTACTCAATTTATGCCAAGCTTTTTATAATGTAAATAATCTGGTTTTAAATTTTAATGTACCCACCTTACATCATCGTACCTAATATCTTATATCTACATTCGTGGGCAATAATGTTGCTGGTTATTTTTCCTGTTTTGAATACTTAATATTGCGACGGAAAACTAAACAGGAAAGCATGCACTATCATCTTGAGTCCGCTAAAATGAAAGACATTTTTAAATAGCTATGCATAATTAATATTATCATTTCACACTTAAATATGGCAGATTTATCGACCAACATTTTGTATGATTAAATTCTATTTAAGAGCTACAGGCTGAAGACAATACAATGCAAGAGACATGAAAAAGAACTAAAAATACTGTGATATTAATGCAGTTTTTACACATTTTTTTTATTTGTATCCAATAGGTCTTTCAGAATCAATAGTAGCTGCTGCAGCTAGCCGAATTGGAAAAAAAGTTCTCCATGTAGACAGGTAATTTTTGCTTTTTTTTAATATTATATTCTTTGCTACAAGGTGCGTAGCGCAAAATTTGATTCTATGTTATTTTTTGTTACAAAACTTACAAAATAGTCATTAGTCATATTATTATTGATGTTTTAGTAACGACTACTATGGCGATCTTTGGGCGTCATTTAACTTGGAAGGCTTACAAAAGTTTATTATTCAATGTAATTCAAAACTAAACGTTGATCAGTCAAATGACGCTACAGCTCTCAGTGATGGAGAAAAATTAGTTGAAACCAACAAATTATTTTCTATAATTAAATCTCTGGAAGAAACGTGGTATATTCCCAAGTGAGTTGAAACATATAATAACAATTTCAATCATATATATTAATAGGTACGCAGAGTGATTCGGAAATAATTCAAGGGCGTGTTCTTGGGGAAGTAATTTGGACGTTCTCAAATATAGTGTCGGAGTTCTCAACTTTTTTTAAAATTTACATATTAGTAATGTAATTCGTTTGAAGATTTTGTAGATTTATAATACTGTCATTTTGAGTAAAAAATCTTACATAAAAATAGATTCTATTTCGTTTGGTTGCGGGATCAGAGTTCAATATTTTCTTAGTGCAAAACTATAACATCAATCACATGAACTTTTGCAGTTCTCTAACTATACATACTTATAAAATAGCGCGTAAGATTTTTTGCTCAAAATGACATTCCCGAGAATTTCTTATGTCCAAAAAAACTTTTTTAACTTATTTTTACCTCCAGAATACGCCCTAGAGGCTTCCTTTCGAATTATCGTAAATTGCTAACCTTTCTGCTCAATTAGGGAAGCAGCTGTTATCTCTGATGCGCTGCAAAAATGCAAATTAACTCAAACCGAATCAGAAAGCCAACATGAAGGGTCGGGTGATGCAACATCTGAAAATATTGCGGCTCAGGAAGAAACGGAGGCTGAACTGAATACTCAGCAACGTGTTCAGAGTATAAAATGGACACAGGATAAAGTCATGAAAGATTATCGAAAATTTAATATTGATTTAGCACCAAAGGTTTGTTATCAATTATTTTGTTGAAACATTTCGAAAAATTTCAGCCAAAATAATAATTTCGTTTTATTGCGCGGTTTTATGGGTTTTTAACCGACTTCCAAAAAAGGAGGTGGTTCTCAATTCGGTTGTATTTTTTTTTTTTTTTTTTTTATGTTACATACCTCATAACTCAGTCATTTATAAACCGATTTTGAAAATTTTTTTTTATTTGAAAGGCTATACTTTCAGATTGGTCTCATAGAAATTTCATCAAAATCGGTTCACTAGCTCGGCTGATTTTAATAAAAGTCAGTAACGGCGTGTGATTCTTTAAGGTAAATGTCACTTTTTGACATATCAGACAGCGTAAGAAAGTCGGTTTAATAAAAGTGAGTAACGGCTTGTGATTCTTTTAAGGTAAACGTCACTTTTTGACACTAAAAAGTAAAAAATAAAAAACTTTCTAACAAAAAAAAATCTCCTTCAAAAAACCATTAAAAAGAGGAAAATAGTGAAATTTTGAGATCTGTGCCAATTTAATAAAATATGAAGTTGGTTAAAAAGAAGATAATAATCACTATAATATACTTTTTAACCGACTTAATATTTTATTAAATTGACACAGACCTCAAAATTTCATTATTTTCCTCTTTTTAGTGGTTTTTTGAAGGAGGTTTTTTTTTTTTTTTATTCTCTAAACGGAAGAATGTATTTCCATAATGTTTGTCTGTCTGTCTGCCTGTTTGTACTTGATATCACTTGAGAACAGATGGACCAATTTTGATTTAACTTAGTTATAGTAGTGCACTATTAATTGGTGACTAAAACTTATTAATTAATAAATCGTCGCTGTACTTACTTAATTAAATACATTATTTTTTTTACGTGACGTTTTGTCATAATGCTTGTATATTATTTTTAAAAACAAAATAAAATATAGTTACTTCTTACCACAACAGTTTTATTGATGGATGTACATTTCGAAAGCTAAGCTTTCATCTTCAGCGAACACTACATCATGTAGTGTTCGCTGAAGATGAAAGCTTAGCTTTCGAAATGTAAATCCATCAATAAAACTGTTGTGGTAAGAAGTAACTATATTTTATTTTGTTTTTATTCCAACCACAGTGCTCATATATATTTTTATATTATTTTTAGTTATTATTTTCACGTGGACCTTTGGTGGAGCTTTTGATTTCATCAAATATAGCTCGCTACGCTGAGTTTCGTAACGTAAGTCGCATTTTAACGTGGCTGGACAATAAGTTGGAAGAAGTGCCTTGCTCTAAGGCAGATGTATTCGTAACCAAACAAGTGTCTGTCGTTGAAAAACGCATGCTTAGAAAACTTGTAACTGAAGACATTCTAGCCGAAGACAAAGAATGGAAACCGGAAGGTATGTAACTGTTGAAGAACTCTATGATCCATAAATGGTGTAGAAATTAGGAGAAAAACTCAGTGGCAAAAGGATCAAATAAACTTTGCAATACTGATGATTAAATTTGCATTTATAAGCTTACGTTTGAGTGCTCATTGCACCATCCTCAGAGCATCTAAAATTAAGTTTGATTTATAATCTGTTTAAAGTTGTAAGAATTTCACATTAAAAAAAACAAAACAAAGCAAGCGAAAAAACTTACCAATGCTGTCAAAAAAATCAGTATATTGTACATTGTTAACTTACAATTAAAAGTCATGAAATTTCTGTGATTTTTATGTAACTGTATTTCTATTACTTTGTAATTGCCATAATTTTAAAAATAATAGGGGTGTGCGATTACTTGATTTTACTTTTCGTGTCAAGAGAAGTCAAGCATTCAATAAATACTCATCTTTCAAATCCAGTCTATTGGTATGGAGAAAAAATTTTACATAGGTACTGAAGTTCCTAATGATTTCATGTATCAATGTATCTAAACTTTATTACATTTTTTACATTTGTCATCTGCATACGCTCCAATTGATCTGAACATACCAACTGGACAGACCTGTGCATGTTAATGATTCATTTACATTTTCATTTACTTAATGATTTATTATTATTATAGATTCAAAAAAAACTTTTTATGATTTTTTGGCGAGTCGACAATTGACTCCCAACATAATTCATTATGTGCTTTATGCAATGGCTGGGGGAACAAAGGATACGTCTTTCGAAGAGGGCTTATCTCGTACACGCTTATTTTTACAAAGCCTTGGCAGATATGGCAATACCCCGTTTTTATGGACCATGTATGGTAGTGGAGAACTACCACAATGTTTTTGCAGGTAAAAAAAATTCTTTTCTTTCCAGAATCAATTACAGATGTGCATTACTTTTCAATCAGCCAGTTTATCATTTTGACAGTATAATTTAATGGAATGTATTTTTTACCAAGGTTGTGTGCAGTATTTGGCGGTACATATTGTTTGAATCGACCAATAAAGAATATAATTGTGTCTGAAAATGAAAAGTGTAATGGTATAATAATCGGTCAACAGCGTATTTCATCGCCATATGTCGTAATGTCGGTCTCAAAAGCACCTACCGAGTTTCTTCCGGCACCTGAGAGTTACGGTGCTGTTTCACATGCAGTATTTATTAATTCCAAGTAAGAAATATGGTTATTAATGAATTTTAACTTAATTGTCCGGAAAAAATACTTAGCCAATGAATGTAAATTAGAAAATGTGTTGATAAAAATGCAAAAATTCGTTAAAAGGATTGAAACATCGTAATAAAAACAAATTTCTTGTCCCTCAAGTAGTTTAATACGGAAGTTTTATGGGTATGTTTGTAATGACAACGCAATATTTTAAACAGGTCTATTAAAGAAACTGAAAAAGAAAATTTGACATTGCTACGTTTTCCTCCAATTGATGATCATTATCCATGCACTGTTATTGAAGTTGGCCCGACTGCAAGTGCATGTCCACAAGAGTTATGTAAGTAGCTTTATTTTATTAGAAAAAAAAGTATAGTTTAAAGTTGAGTTTCATTTGTCGGTACTTTCTCCGTTACGGTGTGGATAAAATACTTGTAGATACATGCAAAAAAAAAATTTATAATATAGCAGTTGTTAACGGGAATGTGGACAGGTACTCAAATCAAACACCTTATTGAGCTGCGTATAACGTTTCGCCGGTAATTCCAGCTTCTTCAGATACTAAAAATTACATTAATTAATTTTTAGTATCTGAAGAAGCTGGAATTACCGGCGAAACGTTATACGCAGCTCAATAAGGTGTTTGATTTGAGTACCTGTCCACATTACCGTTAACAACTGCTATATTATATCAACAATGGACGTGAAACCAGAAAAAAAAAAAAAATTTATACTTGAATTTTATAAATGCATTAGAACTCAAACCTCCTTAATAAGTCGAAAAAATTAGCCATTCCCTTCGGCTTTCTACTGTATTTGAATTATCCTTTGACCTAATGTATTTATACAGTGTGTCCCACCGTAACAGAGACAAAGCATTTTAACATGGTGTTACGATAATTTGTTAATATTTGCTCCCCGTTAACTGTTTTTGTTATTTTTATTTTACGATCTGGTTCTAAATGTCCCCAGTAATGATGTTGTAGACTTATTTTTATATAAATGTCTTTAAAAATTAATAAAACCACATTTTTTAAAAATAAATCACAATCTTTGCTTTGTATACCAGTTTAATGGACAGGTGCTTAACGCCGCAAATAGCTTAGTTGGCTAGCGCGTTGACCAACATCAGTTACCATCACGCCAAGCCCAGGTTCGAATCCCGAGAGCTCATAATTATTTTTTTTTTTAATAATGAAAATACATTGGAGAACAATTAATAACGCTTATTATTTACAAATAAAAGTATAGCGATTTTATTAATTATTTCCATTAAAACAGAGTTGTACGATGGTGGTACGTGTTAGTTTTAATGAAAACAATTAATAAAATCGCTATACTTTTATTTGTAAATAATAAGCATTATTAATTGTTCTCCAATGTATTTTCATTATTAAAAAAAAAATTAATTATGAGCTCTTGGGATTCGAACCTGGGCTTGGCGTGAAGGTAACTGATGTTGGTCAACGCGCTAGCCAATTAAGCTATTTGCGGCGTTGAGCACTTGTCCATTAAACTGGTATACAAAGCAAAGATTGTGATTTTTTTAAAAAAAATGTGATTTTATTAATTTTTAAAGACATTTAAATAAAAATAAGTCTACAACATCATTACTGGGGACATTTAGAACCAGATCGTAAAATAAAAATAACAATAACAGTTAACGGGGAGCAAATATTAACAAATTATCGTAACACCATGTTAAAATGCTATGTCTCAGTTACGGTGGGACACACTGTATATTGAACAAAGTAAATGAGTTACTGGAAAGATCAAAATTTATATTGATAATTTTATTACAATCCTTTTTATTTTATAGATATACTTCATATGTTCACAAAACAACAAAGGACTCCGAAAGAAGATTTGGAACCATATGTAAAAAAATTGTTGAGAACTGAGCCAGCGGAACCGACAATTAACCAGTACACGCAGACTGATGGGGCCGACATGCTACAAGGAACTGATGTGTTACCACAGGCACTTTGGTCGCTCTACTACAGTGTACCAGACTTAAGTACTGTTAATTTGCGATCGAATACTCCAAATAATGTGTATTTATGTGGAGGACCTGATCTTGATTTAGATTTCGAGTTTGCTGTTAAACAAGTAAGTTTCAAGATTTACATTAAGCATATACATTGTACATGCAAATTGCAAACATTATTATGGCAGTGTTGCGAAAACTTTGTCCATAAAATAAAAATATTATAACCTTCACTAAACACATAGTACGCACTGCAGTTCATGTTTTCTCTTGTATACGTAGGGCATCGAGAACCGGCCATATTTTGAGAACCGGTTCTTTCGGTTCTGAACTTATACCAGAACCGGGTACCCGGTTCTTTCGGTTTTATTGGTTCTTAGCTATAAAACAGTAAGTAGATTATTTTTAATATTATTTATTTTAGAGTTTTGTTCATTACGAACATGATACAAGGGAAAGATCGTAAATTAAACAATAAATTCCATATCAAAGAATTATTTATTTTAAGAACAATAGTCTTTTTAAGTATTTTAATTACATACTTATCAAATAATCAGTTTTTTGCAAGAACCGTAAGAACCAAATTACCCGGGCTTTTATATTTAGGAACCGGTTTTTATTTTGCTTCTCGGAACCGGGAAAAACCGGTTTGATGCCCTATGTATACGAATATTAGACCAGTATTATGCCTCCATTATTTGGCCGTACCGAATAGTTTAAATCAATATTATTTATTAAAAAAAGTAGCTATTTATATGTCTGTTTGTATTCAGGCAAAAGATATCTTCAAGGAAATTTATCCAGATGAAGAATTTTTGCCAAGAGCTCCTGATCCAGAGGAAATAGTGCTGGAAGGAGACGAGGCTGAAGAGGCAAACCAAAATAACCAGGAATCTGGTAACGTTGATCTTGATAATACAGGAATTGAAATTGGAGAGGAACAAACTGAGACTGAAAGTACAGAGTAACATGATTTGTTGTTGTTTTTTGTTTTCGTTTTAAACCAAAGTACTTTTTATAAATAATTTAATGTTCTATGTCCTATACAGAAATTTTGGATTTAAGTGCGTCGATGTTGAATTTAGGGTTGTGATTTTGATTTTTAAATTACGGCAAATTTGCCTGTTGCATTATACTGATTGCAGAACATGAATTGTGACAACACTATTAATAATCAATTTAGTGCCCAAACAAATTCGGATATAACAGGAATGAACTCAGCCAAACTTAAATAGTGTTTTCGTGCCTAAAAACACTTGCACAAATAAATATTTGTGTTGCGTGCAGAATTTGACGCAAAAAATTTTGTGGCAAGCTAAATGTTCTTCCCACATAAAAAAAATTACGTTGTGTGTTTGTGATCAGTATGTTCATATTTTCATAACCGTTAAGATTTTGTATCGGCGCACGTTTCTTGGTGAAAAAATCGATAACAAATGGAGTGTGTACGTTGAATGTCTCTTGTCTTGATTTTATATCATCGATCGATTACTTATAAAAGTTCCGACGAAACGCCGTGGTACTCCCTGGCACGATTACATCTCTGTTACGAACCTGTTAGATCCGAAAGAAATTGTGACTTGTTATAATCGAAATCATAACTGATCCTGAACGCTGATTAGCATTACATATTATGCTTGTTAAAGCAACTTATGATTATGTTAAGTTTTTTTTTGGCTACAGTAGTCGCACATAATCAGCTGCATGACCCCCACAAGGGTGATGACAGGGGGAGGGAGGACTAGGAAGGGCCCATCATGGCGGGTCGGCCAACTAACAGAAGACAAACTTCGAAGCAGTAGGTGGCAAAGATCCTGCCCAGGGGGCCCACTAAAGGATGTGGGGGCTATGACCACATAAAATAAATAAATTTGAGCTTCCTTGCCGAGCTTTGTGTGTCTGTGATAATTTTACATTGTAAGTGTAGTAATGAATAATAAATACAAATAAATACCTACCTTTTGTGCTTTGTAGTACAAAAATTTACACAAATCCAAAATATCTGATTCAGGGCTTGCTGTTAGCTTTTTGCAAATAGCCATTTATCGCTAATTAAAAAAAATATGTTAATAAAATGTAATGCTTTATTGTGTAGTAATTAATAAGACATTTTTGTATTTATGTTTATGTATTAATAAAACAATAAGTACTGAGCACACACGTTATTAGAAATAATTTATTACCTAATAATACAAAATTAAGCTTGTAGGTACCAAAAAAGTCCCATGTATTGCTGCAGCTAAGTATTTAATAACACTATTCCAGACATTAAAAACCGACCAGATCACATTTTTAAGAAAACTCAAAAATCTCTCTGATGCTGTTTATATCTTAGAAACCAACAGTGCGGGGTGTTGGAGTCGATTCAGCGTTATTTTTTTTTATAAATAGACTTAATATCAAACGAATCTGGTCGAATTTATTTTTTAAAAATTTCGCAAATTTGTACAAAGAGGGGGGTCTTCTTGAATTGAATTGAATTGTAAATTATAGACGCCCGACAACTGAGGTCATTAGCGTCAGGGTCTTCTTACTTTAATCAAAAATCTCTCAGATGCTGTTTAAAATAATTGAAATTAAAAGTGCGGGGTGTTGGAGTCGATTCAGCGTTATTTTTTCTATAAATAGACTTAATATCAAACGAATCAGATCGAATTTATTTTTCAAAAATTTCGCAAATTTGTCCAAAGAGGGGGGTCTTCTTACTTTTGGCATTTTTAAGAAAAATCAAAAATCTCTCAGATGCTGTTTATATTATTTGAAAGTTAAAAGTGCGGGGTTTTGGAGTCGATTCAGCGTTATTTTTTCTATAAATAGAATTAATAACAAACGAATCAGATCGAATTTATTTTTCAAAAATTTCGCAAATTTGTGCAAAGAGGGGGGTCTTCTTACTTTTGGCATTTTTAAGAAAACTCAAAAATCTCTCAGATGCTTTTTATATCTTAGAAACTAACAGTGCGGGGTGTTGGAGTCGATTCAGCGTTATTTTTTTTTATAAATAGACTTAATATCAAACGAATCTGGTCGAATTTATTTTTTAAAAATTTCGCAAATTTGTACAAAGAGGGGGGTCTTCTTACTTTTGGCATTTTTAAGAAAACTCAAAAATCTCTCTGATGCTGTTTATATCTTAGAAACTAACAGTGCGGGGTGTTGGAGTCGATTCAGCGTTATTTTTTCTATAAATAGACTTAATATCAAACGAATCTGGTCGAATTTATTTTTTAAAAATTTCGTAAATTTGTACAAAGAGGGGGGTCTTCTTACTTTTGGCATTTTTAAGAAAACTCAAAAATCTCTCTGATGCTGTTTATATCTTAGAAACCAACAGTGCGGGGTGTTGGAGTCGATTCAGCGTTATTTTTTTTTATAAATAGACTTAATATCAAACGAATCTGGTCGAATTTATTTTTTAAAAATTTCGCAAATTTGTACAAAGAGGGGGGTCTTCTTACTTTTGGCATTTTTAAGAAAAATCAAAAATCTCTCAGATGCTGTTTAAAATATTTGAAATTAAAAGTGCGGGGTGTTGGAGTCGATTCAGCGTTATTTTTTCTATAAATAGACTTAATATCAAACGAATCAGATCGAATTTATTTTTCAAAAATTTCGCAAATTTGTGCAAAGAGGGGGGTCTTCTTACTTTTGGCATTTTTAAGAAAAATCAAAAATCTCTCAGATGCTGTTTATATTATTTGAAAGTTAAAAGTGCGGGGTTTTGGAGTCGATTCAGCGTTATTTTTTCTATAAATAGAATTAATAACAAACGAATCAGATCGAATTTATTTTTCAAAAATTTCGCAAATTTGTGCAAAGAGGGGGGTCTTCTTACTTTTGGCATTTTTAAGAAAACTCAAAAATCTCTCAGATGCTGTTTATATCTTAGAAACTAAAAGTGCGGGGTGTTGGAGTCGATTCAGCGTTATTTTTTTTTATAAATAGACTTAATATCAAACGAATCTGGTCGAATTTATTTTTTAAAAATTTCGCAAATTGTACAAAGAGGGGGGTCTTCTTACTTTTGGCATTTTTAAGAAAACTCAAAAATCTCTCTGATGCTTTTATATCTTAGAAACTAACAGTGCGGGGTGTTGGAGTCGATTCAGCGTTATTTTTTCTATAAATAGACTTAATATCAAACGAATCTGGTCGAATTTATTTTTTAAAAATTTCGTAAATTTGTACAAAGAGGGGGGTCTTCTTACTTTTGGCATTTTTAAGAAAACTCAAAAATCTCTCTGATGCTGTTTATATCTTAGAAACCAACAGTGCGGGGTGTTAGAGTCGATTCAGCGTTATTTTTTTTTATAAATAGACTTAATATCAAACGAATCTGGTCGAATTTATTTTTTAAAAATTTCGCAAATTTGTACAAAGAGGGGGGTCTTCTTACTTTTGGCATTTTTAAGAAAAATCAAAAATCTCTCAGATGCTGTTTAAAATATTTGAAATTAAAAGTGCGGGGTGTTGGAGTCGATTCAGCGTTATTTTTTCTATAAATAGACTTAAGTAATAACAATCGAATCAGATGGAATTTATTTTTCAAAAATTTCGCAAATTTGTGCAAAGAGGATGATTCTTAATGATTGTGGTCGATTCTTAATGATCGAGGTTGATTCTTAATGATCGAGGTCGATTCTTAATGATCGAGGTCGATTCTTAATGATCGAGGTCGATTCTTTATGATCGAGGTCGATTCTTAATGATCGAGGTCGATTCTTAATGATCGAGGTCGATTCTTAATGATCGAGGTCGATTCATAATGATCGAGGTCGATTCTTAATGATCGAGGTCAATTCTTACTGATCGAAGTCGATTCTTAATGATCGAGGTCGATTCTGAATGATTGTGGTCGATTCTTAATGATCGAAGTCGATTCTTAATGATCGAGGTCGATTCTTAATGATCGAGGTCGATTCTTAATGATCGAGGTCGATTCTTAATGATCGAGGTCGATTCTTAATGATCGAGGTCGATTCTTTATGATCGAGGTCGATTCTTAATGATCGAGGTCGATTCTTAATGATCGAGGTCGATTCTTTATGATCGAGGTCGATTCATAATGATCGAGGTCGATTCTTAATAATCGAGGTCAATTCTTACTGATCGAAGTCGATTCTTAATGATCGAGGTCGATTCTGAATGATTGTGGTCGATTCTTAATGATCGAAGTCGATTCTTAATGATCGAGGTCGATTCTTAATGATCGAGGTCGATTCTTAATGATCGAGGTCGATTCTTAATGATCGAGGACGATTCTTTATGATTGAGGTCGATTCTTAATGATCGAGGTCGATTCTTAAAACTCGTAAATTGTTATGGAAACACTTGATAACGGAAAATATTGACATATCTAAATTTTTGACAGTTAATTGTTTGTATGTATGTATGTATGTATGTTTGTTTGTTTGTATGTGTGTTGTTTGTATGTATGTTGCTTTCAAGTGTATTGTTTGCAAGTGTGTTGTTTGCAAGTGTGTGTAAAGTCAATAATATGTTGTTGGTTCAAATCAAACGCACGGTAAAGGAATTAGATTAAGATATAAAATTTTTGGTTTATTTTCACACTTTATTAAAATACAATAATTGCAGATAAAACAAACTAAAAAGATACGAGTACTTAATTATCATATTATCAAATAGAATTTTAATTATCTACATGTGACTACGCCTTCGAAGTTCCAAATTTAGTTGTCTGGCAGACTGGCAGCACTGTTATAAATGCGATAGTTGTGCTGTAGACCGGATGTTGGAACAAAAATTGTAGCTATATACATAATACGTAATTAAATTAATATTTGCTAAAGTAAAGGCATCGGTTCCCAGGACCACCCATCTGGTCCATTTTTAGTAGATTGTAATTCTAGTGTCGTGATGGGGTTTATTACTGACGAGTTGTGACAGTATGTAAAAACGAGCGATACCGTTACGCATGGATATATATGGTATGTTTTGCCATACCCACTACAAAATACCTACTTTTCATTTCATTTTCAGTATTTTCAAATTATTTTGAGAGTTAATTTGCGTCGCCATCTTTACATTTACAGCAGGCCCGTGAGCATGTAATAGCAGGCGTATAGAGCGAATAAACATAAGTTACTAGTAACCATGACAACCGTTTACTTACCGCACTAGTTATATGAAAACACTTTCGCCTTCCTGTTAAATGACCCAATATAACTCGTATACATGCATGAAAAGTAGCTATTTTGTAGTGAGTATGGCAAAAAATAAATTATTATAGTTGACACTAGACAGGATAGATTATTGCATAGTATTACGTAATAAAGAAAATTATAATGTTAATATCTTAAATCACTACGTAGTTTAGTATTTTGCACAGTGACGCTTTCAAGTTCCGTAACGCCCCCACCGTCATGAATAATCGATAAAAGATTGAAACAGTTTACTTTAGTTTACGTTTCCAATAGCATTAAAAAGAGAATCATGATTCGAACGAAAAAAAATGCTTTGGTATGACACATGGCATTTTCCGAAAATAAATTAGAAAATGTTAATTTACAAGAGAGTTACACATCTGTTGATTAATGCGTAATTCATTTGCGAATCAACATTTTCAATTTTTTTTTCGCAATGAAGATATCGGTACAATACGAAGCTAGACATTTAAAATATTAACATTGTAATTTTATTAAATATCTAATAATAATTTGTCTCAAAATACAAAAATGGTAGGGAACAGGTGTATTTACTTTATTTCATTTATATATATTAATAGCCATTATTTATACTGTCCACTCTGTCACTGAAACATATTTTCAATTTTATGCTACACTTTTTGTTGTGTCGATTTGTATATCGATGTTATTGACTGTCTGAAATCATTCCAGAAATTCCAGGACCATAAAACGGGTGACTGTTCAGCCGATCCCTTGGTAAAAATTTCAACTTCAAGAAGAACATTTGCTAACATTATTGTAGCGCATGTAAAACAAACAATGATGCCCGCATAGCACACCTCGTGCAAAGTTCCTTCTTTTGCAAATTTGTCTCCTAAAACTCTTCTGAACAAGTTACAAACTCGATGTGCAGCCCTGTGCCTACAAAAAAAGAAAATCATTGGAATCCTTTCGTTATAGGAGTTTTTATAAATTTTGGCAACGGCTTGATAACTCTGTTATTAAATTGGTTTGAAAAAAAATGTTTCGGAAACTGTATTAAATATTGTAGCAAAACCCCAGATGATACGCCGCTGGCGACAATAGAAGCATCGAGAACAAGTAACAATGTGTAGCAAAACCCCAGATGTTACGCCACTGTCTCCGCAAGAACTTTCCAGACTGAGGCGATTGTCTGTTCGTTATAACATCTAGCACCGGCACGAATATTCTCGAAAGTTCTACAGAATACGAGCACGCAGGCAACGCAGCTATATAAAGCGGACAGTCCACGCTGAATGAGTAATGTATTAATAATATTCAAGTGAACGAGCGAAGCGAGTGGGTAATGTATTAATAAAATTCGAGCGAACGGGCGAAGCGCATGAGTAATGTATAAATAAAATCCGTGCGAATAAACACCACCAGCGCGGCTTCGCTTCACAGGTGGAGAATTTCTCGGGGGGATAATAAGTCATAAATCGAAATATATGTGGGCGAAGCCACGGGTAACGGCTAGTATGATAATAAGAAAGATTTTGGTTATCTATAAAAAGAGCTTTTAATAAACATAAATGCTTAAATTTTTTATAATACGTACGTAATAGATGGTCGGTTATCCTGATCGTTCTCGGCTAATAGTCTATCATTGTCGGAATTATTTTCAAAACATATTTCGTCTGAAAATTCTGCCTCTTTGTTTTCAGTTATATCCAACAATTCGACATTTAATCTGAAATTAAAACAGTACGGTTCACTATCGTCCCATTTGGAAATTAAAGAATGCTTGCAAGTGTGCATTTTGAGATCACCCTCGCACTCACACAAAAATCTCATAAGTGCTCGAGCACAGGTGCATTCAAGTAGTCAGCGCACCTATATTCAGGGTGGTTTAAAGTAAAGTTTTTTTAAGGCACTTACTCAGATCTACTTGCGCGCGCTGATCTTAAGCTACTACACGACAGTCTATCTGATAATTCCGACGGCCGTCGCGTTGAAGTCATTTCTGTTGGTGATGGTGATAACCGACGTGAAAACATTACTTTCGATTGGTGATCTGGCGAAGCTGTTCCCGGCCGTAATATTGTCGCTATACTTGCTCGCCGTTGGGTTAACATCCGATTGTTAATACCACTGGAAACTGATGGTGCACTTGGTGTTCTTTGTCGTGAGGATGCTGCTTTAACACCTTCTGGAGTTGTAGTATCTTGCAGCATTCGTCTGTGTATCAACATGCGACATTTTTAATTAAAAAATATCTTTAAACTACTTATTAATAAAAATTCGTTGGGCAAATGTTCATGTTTTTATAGGGTTGTTAACAATGTTAAAAAGTATTTTTATAGGGATGCGCGTATACTCGAAAAAATTGAGTATCACCCGAGTTATAAAAGAAGACCCAAACTGGCCACCATTTTGCTATCGGGCAGCTGCATCGAACAGCCCCCCCAGTCCTCAGTTTTTTTTATAATAATAGTGATACAAAAAATTCACAATTTTAAAATTTAATACTCTACTCGACAATGAAATCGAGAAGGAAAATCCACAACTGGTACACCCATACTTTTCTGTCAATTTCGAATCATTAATTGTTAATTTCCTTGGGTTCCCTGGAAGGGAAAAGCTCTGGGTTACAGCCTATCTAATACTCATTATGATCAGCTTATTCTAATATCTACAGGCTAGAAAGAAATATTTCTTATTATTTTAATTATAAACTGGCCTTTACCAGATGCTTTGCTCGCGTCAATGTTGATTTTTAACATTGGAAATGTTTATGTTCGTATATGGGGGCAGAGTTACGAGTTTTCGTTCAAGGCCAAAAAACAACGGTGTCGCGATCAAGTGAGGAGCAATCATGCAAAATTGAACAAGTGCAATTTTTTCGAAATGTGTTTTATATCATGTCTAGTTAATTGACAGGTATTTGCGACGATCTGCGGTGTTATTTTTGAGCAAATGTTAATAAATACTGTAGAAAAATCCATTTAAAAGTTAAGTAATCAAGCAAAAGTGAACGCGTATATAACAGAAGAATAATAGGGTTATTCCTGACAAAAGTAAACAGTGCATTGATAAATATTGTGTGTATAATAAACAGTTAATTATGTTTCATATATGCTGTTATCATTTCCAATGTCCTCGATGGTTGCAAGGATTGCGAAATCTGTGAATTTTTTGTTACTGCTCAGTCCTCTTAATAATAAAAAAAGTGTGAAAATTCATGAAGCTTATTTTATACTAATAATTTTCAATCCTGTTTTTGAACCTTGTTGCTTGAAAATTCCCCGAATTTATATTAGAACGTTTGGTATACCATTTAACTGGATGTCCATGTTTACTCTTATAACTCTTGACCCCCCTCCCCCCCAACAAAATTCTATGTACGCTCTTATATGCGGATTATCAGAAGTTTAAAAATAAACATACTTTGTACATTGTAATTGTCGTTTGGCGGTGTCCCGCTGCTGTTTAAGATTTTCAACATGGTTTAACATCAGGTTGACAGATTGAGCGATGCGACATTCCTGTTCAACTGCACCGAAAGACTGTGCTGACGATGATATTCTACTTGAAGCCAAGAGTAAAACTTCGATCTGTGGATGAATAATTATTTTCATTGTTTATCTGAGTTGACTACAAACTAACAAGAGTGGCGTACGAACAAAAATAAAATGTTAACTATAATTCGTTTTTCCCCGAGAAAAAATTATGACAGTTCCATGTATTTTTCTCTTCTGCTTGTTACTTTTCGCTAGCAGAAATATGGCAAACTATGTCTTGGCAGAGGATGGACATCGCTATGATACTCGTGGAAAAAAGGCCATAAAACTACCATTGGCAACAAAAGATGTATACAAGCATTGCCCAGAAAATTATTCAGCCTACATTTACAATAAATTACCTGAAAAGTTAAAAAATAAAACCTACTCAGTTTTCAAGGAAAATATAAAAAAATTCTTAATAGAGCGGGCATTTTACAGTGTAGAGGAATTTTTATGTTAACAGTAATTTTATATTTCTTACATTTTAATGTGAACTTTTTTGACGTGTCACATAGATTTATATCTCAATTATTGACAAAATAAATATCTATTTATCTATAAATGGGATACCACGTATCTGAGGAATACATGTCTTGCAGACCATCATATTAAAACTACGAACAGCGATAGAATAACAGTTTATTGATAAGGAAATTAAACAAGATCGGTCAAGGGCGAGTGTAACTCGCGCGATAAGGGTTCCGTGCAATTAACAAACGAATAAATGCACCTATTATATTAAATTAAAGAACATTTATTTAAAATATTATTAGATTAGTAAAAAAATCCTATATATACCAAACGATTGTCTGCTTAAGACCCTGCCAGTCGATAAGACTTTTTAACCAACAGATTATACAATGCAGACAATATGTATTATTAACTTCCCATTGGAAGTTATTGTAATGGGTCCGAAAATCGAAATCAAAATGTATAACACATTTTTATGTTTCAAGGTCACCACTATTTTTACACTATTTTTTTAAAGATGTCTCTGTGTGTGTACGTATGTTATCATTTCTTTCTAAGACGAAATCTCGAGAATGAAAAATGATATCGACCACGTTAGGGTGCCAATCGACGCGTATTAACGTAAATATGATCTGAAAGAAATTTTTTCAAAATCGGTTCAACCGTTCTTTTTTCTTAACCAAATAGACTCCAAAAAAGTAGATTTTACAAAATATCTCGCGAATAAAAAATTATATCGACTACGTAAGGGTGTCAATCGAGGCGTGGTAACGTCATTTTGATCCGACATAAATTTTATAAAAATCGGTTCAACCGTTTTTTTTTTAATTATTGTTCAAACTGGGAAGTTCGTCGTGTGGACCTCAAGGGTCACACTTTAGTCCTAATAAACGACCCACCTCACGGCTTGTTATAATAGGTAGTAATTGTAATTATAGAACATTTGGATAAGCAGCTAGATTGAAATGTTTTATTCTTCAAAGAGAACCCATGTAAACAATATGAAGATCTTTTTCTGAATTTGTCAATATATTAAAACGTTTCGTCGTATTCGTATATTATGTACCTACCTGTGCCAAAAGACTGGATACTAGTTGTGTCCGTTCGGCGTCTATACAGAATGGATAGAAGCGATGAATGCCGCTAACCAGACGCGCTATTTCAGATGCTAGATTATTTTCTGCTTGATCGCGGTAACGTCTAAGTCGTTCCCGACGCTGTTCCAAAGTGGCGCCATCTATTGTAAAAGCCAGAGATAGTGCACTAAACTTATTCTCTATCTCGTGCTGTTCCAATCTTTCTCTGTGAAAAGAAAAATGTTTGTCAACAATGCGTTTATTCAAAATGTATCTAATAAATTTGACTACTATAATATATGCACAGACAATTAATGTTTAAAGAAAAGCGGAACGGTTTTGAGAATCAATAATATTAATACAGTAGAGTCTCACTAATCCAGCACTTCAGTAGTACGGTACGTCCAATAATCCGGCACCCTCCGCTGTTATCTTTTTATGAAATGCTTTATTTTATTGACATATTATGAATTTTTCTATACAATCCAATAATCCGAACATTCCAATAATCCGGCATCCCCTAGTTTTTAATAGTGACTTTAATAAGACTCTACTGTATATTTTTAATTAAAAAATTCGTGTGCAGTTGTGTAAAAATGGTTTATCCTGATTTGTACGTAAAAAGGAAGGCGTCTATGATAAGTATTTGTAGTTTCAAATTTTATTGCGATAAAAAATATAAAAAAATCTTATGTTTTTTTCTCTCGCGAGCCACTATTCTGACACTTGATAGATTAGGAAAGAAAAAGAGCGTTCCATGACAATGAAAAAAAAAGATCCGTATGCAATTATTACTGTACGTCTTTATCCTCTATGGCAATTCCCATTTTAAGTGGAGAAATTCAATGGTAAAATCTGTCAGCAGAACTTTTTTCCTTCAAAACTAGAGGCAGTTTCACTCTAAAAAGAATTAAGAGACGTATTTTTATACCTTGGTCCTTCACCTAAAAGGTCTAACTCTCCAAGTATTGAATCAGGAAGACTGGGGAATATGTCCACTTCCTCGGATTCTTCGGATTTGGAAACATAGTCTTCTGATACAGACTGTGCTCGACTTCGAATATTTGGAGGCTGAAAACAAAGAAAAAAATGTAATAATTTCACTCGAATAGTAATTTGGATAACGTTAACTTTCAAGATGTATTTTCCATTCTAGGTATATTATATAATCAGAAAAAACGATTAAATATAAGAACGTATATGCGCCGAGTTTCATAAATCATTCCCTATAATTTTCCTGTAATGTTTACCAGCCCCTTTATATGTATTAAAATATAAATGCATTCTGCAGTACCGAGTAACTTATGCTATTTTATGCTGAATCTCAATAACTAATTCAAAGTTACTATTAAGCCCGATAAAATTAAAAACATAAAATTTGAAATTTCTAATTGAGTTTTGAGCATCTTGTATTTGGGTACCTAATTAATTTCAATTACCATCTGTAACGCACACAAAAATAGAAATATGCCATTCACATTAAAATTTGTTTTTTCATTAATAAAAATATCGGTCATTGAAGTTTGAAAAAAAAACTCATAAATCATAAATATTTTGACCGCAAGCAAATGACAAATAACATATTTTGTGCGTACAATATATCAAATATTATGTATAAATGATGTATGTAATATGTGAACTCATAAAATGCATACCAGTCTTTGAACTGTCCACAATAAATCAGTTAAAATTGTCATAACAAACGATAAAAATTTGAAAAAATTACTAATATTTTTTTACTTCATACAAAGAAATTTCACGGTCTTAAACGCTTCAAGTTCACTTGTGCCAAATCGAGATTTGAATAAATATTAGAGTTGTTTGAGTCGTCCCATGATTCTTATCGCAGATTTTTGTAGAAATGTTACCTGCTTGTTAAATTATTTAGATTTTAGGCATTCAGAATATAAATAAAAATATATGAGCACTGTGGTTGGAATAAAAACAAAAATAAAGATAGTTACTTCTTACCACAACAGTTTTATTGATGGATGTACATTTCGAAAGCTATTCTTTCATCTTCAGCAAACATTATACAGATGAAAGCATAGCTTTCGAAATGTACATTCATCAATAAAACTGTAGTGGTAAGAAGTAACTATCTTTATTTTTGTTTTCATTCAGAATATGTTTGTGATATCACGCACATGGCCGATGAAAAATGATTCAGGATTTGAGGAGGCGCTGAAAATTAGTCTGGATGTTTTTACGTTTATTTATTCCATTTTAAATGATTCGTTGGTTTGTACTTTCGCTGGCCCTAATTCGTAGACAGATTCTGAGTTTTGACGCTTTTGTTAGTCTAACATACTCGGTAACATTTTTTCTTAAATATGTTATTTGCCATTGTATAAATATCCTTATATAAATAAATATCTTTACAATTAGGAAAAGGGACGCATGTCCAGTATGATCGTCCTTTGATACTAACGTCAAGTGTCAACGAAACCATTGTCGCGTTTTAAATTTATTCTTAAATGTAGGTACTGTTCTGAGAAAAAAATATTTTTGAGATGGGGTTATAGTGAAATATACATTCCTTATTTTCGAGTTTATTTAAATTGTTTTTAATAAGTTTGACCTCTGTTTGCTGTAGGGCACAGAGAAATAACTGAAGGAGAGTAAGTATTTTAAAATCAATAATATTTATATTTTGAAGTAAAAGTCGGAAAACTATGTAAAACAAAAGTTTTCCGAATTCTATTCACTAAATTAATATTCACATTTCGTTTCAGTGTTTCCATTTATTAAGAACCGTTTTTCTTAATAGTGGAAAGTTAGAAAATTTCAAAGGAAAAACTATAAAAACAATGACACGTAATTTTAACATTTCATTTTTCGTAGATTTATTTTAGTTTATTTCGCAGCTTTTTTATTTAAAAAATAAGTCATCGATTTTATGGTACTTTCTACTATTCTTCAGATCTTTTTCTGTGTCCCGCAGAAGTCAAATTCAGTTTAAATAAAGACGAAACAAAGCCACGGATTTTTGGAATATTTGATTTTCCCTTAATTTTTGTGCATCACATTCTAATTCATTTTTAGTAGATTGTACATCTAGATGCGTAATGGGGTATATTACTTACTGACGAGTCATGATACCATTACGCACGAGATATATATGGTATTTTTTCCATACCCACTACAAAATACCTACTATTCACTTCATTTTCAAAAATTTTGACAGTTCATTTGCGTTGCCATCTTTACTTTTACAGTACGCCGTGAAGGTCGTGAGTATGTAATCGCAGGCGGATAGAGTGAATAAATAGAAGTTTCTATGGCAACCGTTTACTTACCGCACTTGCTATGTAATGGAAACATTTTTGCACGTCAGCCTGTTATGAATACAGGCCGGTACACATGCATCGAAAATAGCTATTTTGTAGTGGATATGGCAAAAAAAAATTTTACATGCCTTCAAGCAATATAATTAGAGTTACAGTATTGTAGTTTGAATCAAAGGTAGATACAGATTTTAGACTATAAATATTTAATTAATTCTTTGTTTTCAATTCTGTAAGGAATTTAAGGAAGTAACATCAAAAGAACATTGCTTAAATATTTACGTTCAAATTTTTGTAACAAAAGGATTTAAGTAGCACATTTCGAAGGTTATCAACATTAGAAGTCAACAAAAATCTTAAAATGTCAATAATAAATAGTTATCAAAAAAGCATCCGTCATAATTTTGGCATTGATCCATGTCCCAGATGTATTATTTCAAAAATCACGCAAGTTACACTTTTCTAATTTATTATTATCATTGTATACCTATTAAACATTCTTATTTTGAATGGATTTCAAAGATTCGTTCCTTGTTTATAAATAATTTTAACATTTTGGCATATGTTAAAACGTTTGGTTCAAATCACTAAACACTGCGTTGCGAACGCTGTTTATTTTTATTAAACAAATATTCATTCAACTTTTACACTTCAGATGCATACGTAGATTTAAAATGAGAGTAGGTATCAGTTTGATTCAATTAATTAAAAAAGTAAATTAATAAACACTAACAGTTTTAAGCTTTTATTAAAAGTGGTGGTAATATTTTACAGTTTCGGTCAATACCTATGAAAATGCAAATTGTATGTTCAATAACATATTGGGCGATAAAATATGAGCAGTAAAAAAATGGAAACAAGGAATAACACATCTTGAAATGGGTAGCTCAATAAGTACGCACTTGAATGCGTGAAAATCCAATTGGATAGTAAAATGAATAAATGGGCAGTAACGTGTCAGCAGTTATTAAATCAGAATTGATCAACTATAAATATTGGGTTAAGCAGTTAGTAAATTGAAAATTAACAATAGATAGAAAAAATGCTCATTAAGAATCAAATTCCTCAATAAGCTTGCTCACTAAGAATCGACTGTTCACACTAAGAATCGATCAGCTCGCAAAGAATCGACCTTGCTAACTAAAAATCGACCTTGCTTATTCAGCGAATGCTTTCAAACAAATACTGAAAAAAATAAAAAATGGGTCGAAATAACAAGCTATCGAAGTTTTGGATTCATTGTCCCCCACTATAGTGTTCGATGATTAAAATATTTTTTTAAATGAATAATGAGTCCTAAATAACGTAGTTACATTAATTCCTATTAGACAATGAAATAAATAAGAAAGAAACAAAAATCTCAAGCAACGGGAGTAGGTAATAATAAAAAGTCACTCATAAATATTACGAATATTTTTGTTTAATTTAGGTACAGCAAAAGTTATTTTTTTATTAATTTTTCAGACATCAAAATATACATGAAGCCAAAATTAGATTATGTTCTTTAAGTTAGGGGAAGTCGTATTTCTTCATGTTTCCTAGAAAAATATTTTTTTTGTTACACGAATAAAATTTATTAGTTTACTAAGAATGAGGAGACTGAGAATATTATTATTATGAAACAATAAATTGCGAATATTTCGTTACGTTTAGAATTCCAAGAATTATTATTTTATTTAAATTATAATTACGCGTGAAGACGATTGCAAGCCTGCATTCATAATTAAACTGTAAAGAAGAATTTGTTTGAACCAATTAAACTTAATGAAAAATTAACTAACTGAAACAATTAATTAGAACAATGATACTGTACACTAAACAATCACTGAGATCTATTTGTGGCCATAAAGCAAATCAGCTTATGTCGAATTTTTGATAAAATTGAGAATGACCGAGCTTGTAGGGGTGTCGTTGTTCATATACTCGTTTAATTATAAAAAGAATCAATAATTAAAAAAAAAATGAAAAAAAAATTTGAAATAGGTAAAACGATATCTATTTTCATGGAAGTCTTGCAGTAAACGGTATAAATTAACTTTCTATCCATTTTATACCATATTGGGTATAAAATCGTGGGCGCTATTTAATGACTCAAATGTGCTAATAATTGGTGATTGAATTTCATTTGAAAATAAGCAAGACATGCATCTGAATTACATTAATCACATTTTAGTCATTAAATAGCGCCCACGATTTTATACCCAACATGGCATAAAATGGCTAGAAAGTTAATTTATACAAGACTTTCAAGAAAATAATAAAAATCGTTTTAAGTACTTAAAAAAATAGTGGCCAAGATTTCTACACAAACTGTGATGAGAGTTGAAGATCTTGGAAACAGCTGAAGCGATTTCAATCAAACATTGCTAAGAAACATCTCGCAAATACCAGCTTTCAAACAGAAAAAAAAAACACTGAAATCGGTTCATCCGTTTTGGAGGTAGGATGTCAAAGACATACAGACAAAGGCTCCACGCTTTAACACCACTTCTTTTGTATCGGGGGTTAAAAAAATCAGTTTATAGGTTTTTATTTGTGAACTGGTGGAATTACCAATTGGATTTTCAATTTATGATTGAAAATAATATAATAGTAAATTGAAAGACACAGAGACTGATACATTAAACACAAAACCCTCGTTTCGTTTCGCCATGGCAAACCCGTAGCAACTCTGTTTTCCGTGAGGAGGCAAATAAAAGTAATGAATTTTACGTTTTTTTAAATATCTCTTGTGTCTGTCAATCTTATCTAATATTCAGCATAGTCCGGTAGGCGGTTGTACAGATAATCATAATATATCATGCGCCGAAATTTGATGGAGTGTTGCAAGTCTTTTATCTTTTTCTGTTTTTTCGTTTTTTTCAAAAATGTGTGTTTGAATTTGCGACCGGGAGTCGCAACTAGGAAGGAATCCGCGGCTTCTAATTTTAGCGAATGAGAATAAAATTAATTTGTTTAATGTTTGCATAGCCAAGGTGCAAGGTTGCAAATGTCAGATATATCTATATAAAAATGTGTAGGCATACAAAATATTGTTTTAAATTTATACTTTGTAATACACAACTATCGGCAAATTATTTACTATTTTTTTAAAATATTGAATCTTAATAAAATCATAGAGTCAGTAATCACAGTTTTATAAAATTTCTTGGCCGTGATTTATTTAACAGATACAACTGAGGCTAAAATAAAAATATGCGCAATTCGCCTGATCGACATTTTAAGTAGTAGATTTCCCTTTTTGAGCCGTCGAGTCAAGCATTTGATAAATTGTCGATTTTCCTTTTTGATCGAGTCGAGTCGTAAGGAAAAAAACTTCAGATACTGAAAAAAATATGCAGTAGGTACCTACTACCTAGCTTTCTTTTCGTACTATCCGACTCAACTCGACTTGAAAATTGAATAATAATTTATAAATACTTTACTTGTATAGCTTAAGAAAAATTGAAACGTGTTCTTTTTCACGTAATTTAACCACTGATTTTATCAAATGAGGAAAATACAAGCGAAGTTATTCAAGAACGATACCTACCAAAAATAACATTTTGAGAGAATAATATATAACAGCTAATTATAACATAAAAATTTGTTTTGATCGTTTATTGTATTTTTCTGACGTGAAATTTCAATCCGGTTTTAGAATTAATTATCTATTTTAACATTAACAGGTTTGAAAAAAAGTATATTCCAAGAATCTGTAAAACAAAATTGCAATTAATGTCACAAAAATCAACTTAGGTGTTAATTGTTCACATTAATTATTGCCATTGCTTCACATTGAAACAAAAGTTACGTTGTACTTTATACAATGAAGTTTAATTTTTTTCAATAAATTTTCATAACCACAATGTATTTTTTCAGTAAATTGATTATTTTCTAGGATAGTTATTTTTTTTTTTTATTTTAACAAAAAAACAAAGTGAATCGGCTACTGTGGCCAGGATAGTTATTATTGTGATTAATATAATATAAAAAAAATTCGACTGATGACCAATCCTATACTTCCCACCTAGTAAATATTTGAAAAAAATAAACACTTTTTTTTATTCTTTGACTAGGCCCAAATAACCTTAGCTGTTGGTGGTCTTTAAAACACAATTTAATTTTTATTCTTTGAAAAAAGCATGGCCCTCTTTTTTGTTTGGTGATCTACTGATGGCTAGCTTAATATAGCAAAAATCATGGTTACCTTGATTTACGTACAATTTTTATTTTTTTTAGTAAAATATTTTTTTTCTCGAAAACTATACATTTTAGAGAAAAAAAATATTTACATTTTTTTCATATTATAACATCTAGAATTCATTTATATTTTTTTTAACTTATGTTAATACGTGACATTGAGAACGTTTTTTTGAATATCTCAGGATCCACTGAACCGATTTGACTCAAAATCTAATCAGATCTAAGTTAAAGGCTGATAAACACAATAGAACAATCGGCATGCCCGTATGTTGTTCCGTTCTTAAGATATCGAAGGCGAAAAAATGACCACATACACACACACACACATACATACACACACACACACATACACACACACACACACACACATACATACACACACACACACACACACATACAGACATCAGTCAGAAAATGATCTTAAACGATTGCTAGGGTCTCAAAACGATAAATCTGTTAAAATCTCGAAATATTTTTTTCGGACTAAATCCATTACTTCCCTACCATAGTAGAGGTGGGAAGTAATAAAATTTGAGGAAAAAATTGTGAGGCATACTATGGCACTCTCACGCATGCGTCCCAGATAGCTGGGAGTCTATGGATAATTATTGAAGAACCGCTGATTGTACACATTAAACATACCTTATGATCTACGTATTGAATTAATTAAAATCAAGGTAATATACACATAAATCGCACGCCTCTTGTAATTGATTGTGCATTGTGTTTTTATGCATTAAAACCTCAATATGACACAAGCGGTTTTTAAATACATTTTCCGTTTGCACTCTCGATTACTACACCAAATCTAATTTTTTGGTCTGTTTGTACGAACGGATTTAACTCAAAAACTACTGAAGCTGTTGTCATGAAATTTACACAGGTTATATAGATAATCAAGAAATTATTAGTCCTATCCGTAAATAAATTCACATATTAGTGAATAACACAATATATCAGACGACATATTATCGCCATGATATTTAATAGAAGGCTATAATATAAGAAAAATATAAATGCCACTGTCGGGACTTGAACCCGAAACTCCCGATTCACTAATATATGAATTTATTTACGGATAGGACTAATAATTTCTTGATTAATTATAATACCGTAAAAAAATCTACAGATATTCTGTTATAGATAGACAGATAAGATTTTATTGTCATATCATATAGATAGTAATCCTGGACTAACATTTATTATCAGTACAATACTAGCACACTAAACTTAATTTTTTTACCCCACTTCTTTTCATATTGGAAAATTGTTATGTAGGTACTTGATAAATCGGATTTTTGTTGTTGTTTTTAACTTGTAACCACTAGTTACCATTATTGGACCACTTTCATATTGGCGATTTTCAGCAGTGTGACTCAGTCGCTCGATAGTAGCGCACACTATTTTGAATGTAATTCTTCAATGCCTTACACGATTTATCCGCGCGATCGAGTGAGCCAGTCCCTGCGACTGTACACGCGATTCTAGGCGATAGCACATAAAAATATTGTTCACGATAGTCGCGCTGCTGAATCGCGCGGCTAAGTCGCCATTGTGAAATCAGGTTTATGAGCGTCTTTTTTCTCAGAATGGAAGCATTTTTACCCGACTGTCGAAGGAGCGTAATGTTTTCGGGTGTATGTGATATGTATATGTATGTATTTTTGCATTTTCGTTGGCGCCTTCTGTAGTCTAAACGGCTTGACGGATTTTGAAAAATGAGGTGTCTATAGATTCGTCATAGTCTCACGGGTGCTACCGAGGATATGACGTCACGAAAAATTCAATATGGTGGACGCTAGACGCCATTTTGTTAGAGCGCAAAAGGAATTTTTCTTCTAAATACAAAAGAAAGGTTTCGTTGAGAAGATTTCAAAAAGGGTAGGTATATGACGTCACGGAAAATTCAATATGGCGAACGCTGGACGTCATTTTGTCAATACGCAAAAAATTTGTAAAACCTTTATGTGGGGTATCAAATGAAAAGGATTGATGAGTAGATTCAACTAAAAGGAAGAAAATAAAAATAAATTGTTAAAAAAAAAATCCGACTGTGCAAAAAGCGAACTTGAAAGATGGAAACAATATCAAATGATCAAATGAAGGCAAAGGTATAGATGTAGTAACAAGTTGAACAGAAATATGTGATGCCTCCGACTGCATGTTATATCAATTGATCTTGTTTCCATTTTTTAATTTCGCTTTTTACGCAGTCGGGTTTTTTGTTTTTTTAAAATAATTTTTTTTCAAATTAACTATAAATAATTAGTATGCTAATCATCATAATATGTATAGATACCTAAATCGTTGTTTCAAAGTAAATAAAATGGACAATTATTTTAATGACAACATTATTTTATTATTAATTAAATACGACAAAGTAGTTAATAATGATATAAAATGAATTAAAGTTAACGTTAAAAAAGTAATAAACGATGATTGTTTTGTGTATACCTTATTAAAATATAACTATGTATCTACTCGCATGATTCTTTGTTTAATGATGAAGTCAGATTTAGTAAATGGCATTAAGAGAAACATTAAAGACTATTAGTTACGAAAAAAAATTCAGTAAAAATACTCACAAGTCACAATATATTCTATGCGTGTTTAATTATAATACTTCGATTATTACGGTATTTTTTAAAGTATATTGTATTAATACTAGCGGTCCCGTCCGGTTTGGTCCGAGTACTAAGAATTTATATGACTTATCCCCCCTCCCGCGAGAAATTCTCCCTCTGCGAAGAGAAGTCGGGCTGGTGGTGTTTATAATATTAGTGGGATTCCGCCTATACCCTAAAATGCAAAATAATTTCAGAATTACGTTTTATTACTATCCCACAGAAATTATCCCCCTCGCGAGAAATTTATCAAAACAAAATAGAGCCTATATCACTCAGGGATAGTGTAGCTTTCTATAAGTGAAAGAATTTTTAGAATCAGTTTATTAGTTCCAGAGATAAGAATTTATGATTTACCCCCCCTGTGAAGAGAAGTCGCCTGTCGTTCTTGCTTCGCGTACTTGCTTACAGTTTATAATATTAGTATAGATCGTAAAAAAATCCTACACCCCCGTTTTATCCCCTTGGGGGTTAAATTCAAAAAAACTCAAATAGCCTATAACCTTCCTCAATAAACGGGCTATCTAACAAAAAAAAAATTGTTCAAATCGGACTGGCAGTTCTTGAGATTAGTTCGTTCAAACACACACACACATATACACAAACAAACTCTTCTGCTTAATTATATTAGTATAGATTAATACACATTTTAGCGCCAATCAAAAATTCTAGGTTTATTTTTTGAATAGTGTTCCGTTTAGAACTTTAGATATAATGTGGAATTTAACGTTCCGAACTCCGAAGATATCAATTTGGTATTTTAAAATAGAAATAGTCTTAGTATTATTTTTCAAAACGTTCGAAGCAATTACCTACCCTGTATTTCATAATTAGTTGCGGTTTCAGATTTTCGGGTTTAGGCATAATTATAGCATTTTTTTACAAACAGTAATCGCAATAATTGGGTATTTCTGTATTATTTATTGAAGAAAAAATGAAATCAATTAAAATTTAAAAAAATGTGAACAGATACACAAGTGTATCGTGGGAAGTATAAAAAAATGCGGCGATTCAAGTAAACTTTAACAATTATGGTCAAACCTGAAGGTTGTCTGTAAGGACTTATTTCTTTGTAATTGTACAATATCATGATAACGGAAGTTTCACAGATTAACAACAAACAAAAGCAAGGTTAATGAACATTAAAATACATGTGCAATATGTGGTACACTAATTTATTTTTATTATTGTGTTAATTGACGATAAAATAAACATTTTTAAGTACGTAAAATTATAAACAAATTTTAAAAATTAATTGTTAAGATGGGATTATAGTCAAATTTTAAATTATTCAAAAAGCATTTTAAAGCATTGGATTTCTGTTTGTAATTGTAGGATCTCAGAAAATATTATTTTGATTCCTACTCAAAAACGAAATTTTCAAATTCCATATTATTCTTTTCAGTTACTAATTTAATATGGTTGTTCTCCACAATGGAAGCCCGAAAGAATGGGAAAAAAACAGGATTTATACAAAAACATGATTAAGGTGAGGTTACAGTCAACTACGCCAAAATACCCTGTCTTATATTTTCGTGTTAATTTGCGGTTTTTTAGTTAAAGTTATATAAATAAATTATTACTCTTGTATTTTCTTATATTCTTCAAACCTTTGTCTCTGAGCTACAGCAAACAAACGTAAATTGTTTAAATATTGAATAAACGCGAAAACAAAAGATAATGTTTTGGCATAGTTAACCTCATAAATATTGAGGTAGGCATTTAGAGTTTGTTTTTAAAAGCATATTTAAACTGAAAATAATAATTATTTTATCAATTTTTGTATTGTGTATGATCTTACTAAAAAAGTGTGATTTTTCAGTCAATACATTTAATATGATCTCATCTTTGTTTGCAAAACAATTCTTAAGAGGAAAAGACAAATCATTTCAAAACAAATTTACATAATAATGTAGTTGACATAACATAAAAAGCTGTAAAAGTGACGATAAACAATTCTGTGCATATATACACCTAATTTATAATATTATTTTTTCAACATTTTTTATCAAAACAGAAATTTAGAATGTTTTAAAATACATATTTTGTAATGAAAATAAACAAAAAACATCGAGAAATATTCAATAATAGTATCTATATTATGGTCGACGATTTTTCTCGACTTCTTTTGTGATCATATTGGGTTAATCGAATGTGATATCCAATATCCATGAGAGATGGGAAACAATAACGGTAGGTACTAACTGTTACCAGAAATAACCAGTTATTAAATATTTGTCAACTAGTAACATATTGTTGTTTTTAATAGATTACAAAGGGAATTTTCAACTAACAGTGACAGTAACACCTGTTACAAAAAATAATAGTTTCGCTCATCAAGTCATCACTAATCCATGCAGGCTACTCGCTCGGGAACCGTGCTAAAAAAACTAAGTACTTATCACGAGATTCTAAATACAAAGGAATTCCAGAAGTTTAAGAAACGCTATAACTCTACTACACACATCTTGCAGTGCATTTTTTCCTTTTTCCAATACATCGGCCAATCTAGGCAATTTTTTGATTTCTATGTAATTTTAATTTTTGTAATATTAATTATATTTCAATGTTTACTTAAAGGACAGATGGAAGACCAATCCCAGGATTGAATCTGTGTCTTTTTGCCTTAGCAATAAATATATCTATTTATCTATCTATCTTTTTTTCTATCTATATCTATCTATCTATATCCCAATCTTAGGGCTTATCAAAATATTTGAAATTTTAATGTTTAATCCGCCACTGTTTATATAGGTATTATTGTTTGAAAATACAGGAATCTGCCAACGCATAAATCTTTATCAATATTTATCGTTAAAAATATTGAACTTCTTAATAAAAAGGTTAACTATTCAATATAAAGCAATACTTAATTACGTAAGTACATAATATTACTAACTAAATCTATACAGCCTTTGTCCGCGTCTGCACTTCCATTAATGTCGGTTTTTTGACTCCACTTTTATATAGAAACCGAGCATACGGCCTATCGTATTCTTTTATGTATAACAAACTATATATAGTGAAAGTCCTATCAAAATCAGTTCAGTAGTTTTTGAGTCAATCCCTGAACAAACAAACAGACATCAGATAACATTTCAGTAGGTATCCTATAAACTGTACTTACATCTAAATCGAAACGTTAAAAACCACAAGCGAAACTTTGGTAAAGCTTTTTTATTGATCCTCAACCAAACTTTTCCTCGACGATTTAAAAACTTGTTTACAAATTATTACACAATCAAATTTAACCATTTTATTTATTTGTGATGATATAATACTTAGATGGAAACGGCCAATAGTAGATACATACTCGTATTCTATAGCTATATGCATTAAATTTTACATATTTTTTGTTAGCTGAAAACATTGAACGATAACACATGGTGATTTTGCAAAATGTCAATAGAACTATTAGATCTCGTCTATTCATAAATATGACGAAATTAAACAAACTTATTTTTTTAGATAAATGCTTGTGAAGCTTGTCACGGATGCACGCACCTATCTTAATTAAGTACATATGCTAATTCAAAACCGCGCATTCATCAACAAGTGTCTTGCGGAACTGGGAACGAATTTATTCCTTAATTTATGATAAGATCCATGGGCGTACATACGCGACAGAGATGCACGTACATACCAACACACGCATTTTGGTGATTGCGCGGTTGTCTCAAGGCATGTAATTGCGACTGTGTCAGGCTTTAAGCAATTTGGCTACTTGTGTGAGGTATTGAAAGTTTACTTATTTGTGTTCAATTTTAAATAGATAGAAGTTTTTGCATAAAATATTGCAAAGTGAAAATTATATTTATTTTGTCATATTTATAAATGTAATAAGTATGATAGGTTTTTAATGCTGTGATTATCTTAAATTGCGTTTGAAATTTATCGCTGCCGTAATTGTACTATTTACTACAATATAAACTGATATATTATTATAT
Organism: Mongoloraphidia duomilia; assembly: GCA_039654895.1. NCBI lineage: Eukaryota > Metazoa > Arthropoda > Insecta > Raphidioptera > Raphidiidae > Mongoloraphidia > Mongoloraphidia duomilia. The sequence continues at coordinate 40,386,251 of CM077524.1, read as the reverse complement.
TAATAATTATTAATTATTAGTTATAATATATCGTTCCTTAATTTGACCGTGAACCATTATTTTACAGAATGTTTCAAAATTGTCATCTATTCATAATTATACATCTTTATTGACATCAATTTTCAAGATTTACACTTTTTGTAGGCTGACTATATTTTTTGAGGCCAAAATGGGATGGGGAGAAGAACTGTTTTTTGAAAAGTGTATAGCAAAATATATTATCAATCTCTTTCACTCGTGATGAACCCACCGGCAAGTTTATCGGCGTTCGATTGATTTTCTCGTCGGCTTTTGTGCCACCAGAGTTGGTCAAATTAAAAAAAATGTAAGAAACCTGTTTCGGATCTTTATTTTTCTGACCACCATTTTTGTCGTAGAACCCAATATATAAATTGAGATATTGACTAAAATATAGTAGATTATATAACTAGATGCGTAATGACGAGTGGTGACAGTATGTAAAAACGAGCGACAGCCATACCCACTTCAAAATGCCTACATTCACTTCATTTTCAAAAATGTTGACAGTTCATTTGCGTCGCCATCTTTACTTTTACAGTAGGCTGTGACGGTTGTGAGAATGTAATTGCAGACTGATAGACTGATAGAAGTTGCTATCGTAACCGTTTACTCACCGCACTTGCTATGTAAACATTTGTATGCATGTCTGTTAAATGACCCAATACAGGCCGGTACACATGTATCGAAAGTAGCTATTTTGTAGTGGGTATGGCAAAAATCTATTTCTCCCACCTTTCACACGCTGAAAAAGATTTTTTCCGGAGTGAAATCTATATTCAGCGGTCTATTATTGAAAAAGAATTTGACAGGTCGCGACAATAATGTTTTAATAGTAAAGGTTTTTGACGTCATAAAAGTTGTCACAAGTGTTTTGATGTTATAAAAAACGAAGCTTTTCTCAGAATTCAAAAAAAGATTGGCAAAATTTAAATGTATTTTGATTATAAAAAAAATCATGTATGTAATTTTCTTATTATGTTTATTATTTTAAAGCCACTCTGTATAACTTAAATTATAAACTAACAAATTTTTGTTTTTAACATTCTTTATTTTAAATGGATAGTTATGCTGTCAAAATAATTAATATTTATTGAATTTTCTTAGCCTGTCTGGACTACTAAACAATTACATCTGTATATTTTGCAATAGTTTACCAATAATGGAAATGTCCATTTAAGTGTTAAGTGCTACACTAGACGCATACAGTGTGGAAAAAAAATCTAGAACACACGAAATATCTCCCGAAATAATGTTTTTAACGTATTTTGAAATAATTAATTGAGTTGTATAGCCGTGCACCGCTGCGCTGACAAAATAATTATATTTTTGAAGTGAAATTTCTTTATTCGCAACGAGCAACGAGAGTAGTTTCATTCTACAGCGTAAGAAAAAAAACTAACGAAAAACGACGCTGTCAGGAGTGGGAAAAATGAGCTAGGTTAGCGGGGAGCCGGAATCGATAGATTGGAGGGTAATGTCAATGTGGGTAGGTACGAAGCAAAGTATACTAACTTTGGCTACGAAGTACGAATGCTTTAAGCGGTAAACTTATGTACAACTTTGATAACTATATCAAAAAATAAGAAAGGCATGTGTATGTTTTACACACGGCGAAAGTTATACTTCTTAACATATACCCAGTGACTGATACGGCGCGACATCTATGAATCGAGGTACACCGAAGTACAAAGTGTTCTTGGTGTGACATCTAACGGAATTTGTCTAAAGTTTTCAGTTCCACAACAACCTGAAGTGGGACGCGCGCATCATTTAACGCTTTGCGTAAACTCGCCTGGAATCGCATAAAGAAGGCGCGTAACTTCTAAAAAATAAATGTGTATTTGAGTATTCTTGCAAAAATATTTTGGGAGATATTCCAAACTTTTTTCCACACTGTATCTATAATTAATACAGTTGCACTGACTGTTTACAATTACGCGCTTCGATTCCAAACAAATTAGTTAAAATGATAAATTCTCGCATACTTGATTCACTCGATTAGTTTATTAATAACATCTGCGTTATTACTGCATGAAGTTTACTATTTAGCATTAATAGGAATTGAGGAACAAAAAAAGTTACTTTAAAGCAAAACGGTAATGTTGATTGAATGATCGCTTTATTTTTGTTTTGATTTACAACGTCATTAAACATTCACAACATTTTTGAATCATAAAATATTAATCGATAGATAGATTGTAGATTATAGACGCTCAACAGCTGAGGTCATCAGCGTCTATAGAATATTAATCGATATGAAACATATTATAAAGGCAGCTACAGACGGCAGCTGGTCACTAATTCAATTATTAATTATTTCGAGTTTTAATGGCACTATATACAATGTGTGCACAACCTGCAAATTCAGATTTAATGAAAGCGCCTTGGAGGTATTTCAAAGGGGTAACCAGAAATTGAAAATGGAGGATGCATTTTTTTGTAACGGATTTGTTTAGTATTTAATTGATTTTGCACTATTTTGTGCAACCAAACGGCTGAATTATTCTTTGAAATATTTTTAAATTATGTTACAATATGTATGTATATTTATAATTATTATGTACGTAGAATTGTAGTACATAAATCAGTTGTAGACGTTTCATGCATTTGATTAATTAACGTCCATACTTTAAATGTATTTGTATTTAATATTTTATACTTAACAAACTAGTAATTTCTTGACAGCTGGACGTCGGACGGTACATTTTGCTTTAATAAAAAAAGGATAAATAATAATTTTAAAATGTTGTAAAGAAAAGATTAAGTCATATTTTAAGGCGAGTTTTCAGGGGTTTAGTTTCTAAGACATTGGAATATTTGGTCCAATGTTGTTCAGAATAAATATGAGTGGTAATCGAAAGATCTAGTCATAAATAACAACTTTTTCTATTGCACCAAAATTATTTATGTAGGGTCAGAAATATTCCTTCATCAATATTGCATTTATTTAGAAAGTAAAATTACTATTAAACTAACTTAACACCAAGTCATAAATATTTTCAAAATTAATTTGTGACATATTTATATTATGATGTATAAAAAAACATTCCCTAGATGTTTATAAACTTTAATCCTATTTTATAAGCCAATGTGGAATAAAAGAATGTAATAAGTGTGTAATAAAAAGTACAGTCACGCAAGTTATAAAATTAATTGTTGTTTTCCAAAATTTTCACGGTCAAAGACTTTCATTAAAATTGTAAGTACCTATGTAGCTAGTAAAAATAGTTTTAACGTAACTAATTGCCATATTGTGTTTTAATATTAAGAGTACTTTTCATTATTATAATACTCTAATCGTTTCCCGCGGAATCTTTCACGTGAACAGAAATTTTATTTTATTTATTACGCCTATTAACGAAAGCCCTCTAATCTGGTACCAAATTTAACTGAAATCGGATTAGGGTTTTAAGAGTTATGACGGAAGAGAAAAGCCGATACACAATTTTATTTATAACGGTCCCGTCCGGCTTCGCCCGGCTGCTAAGAATTTATGATTTATTATCCCCCCCCGCGAGAAATTCTCCCCCTGCGAAGCAAAGCCGGGCTCGTGGTGTTGATAGTATTATTGGGATTCTGCCTATACGCTAAAATGCAAAAGAATTTCAGCGTTACGTTTTGTTACTATCCCACAGGATTTATTCCCCCCGCGAGAAATTTAATAGTGAAAGAATTTTTAGAATCGGTTCAGTAGGTCGCGTACTTGCCTACAGTTTATAATATTAGTATAGTATATTAGTATAGATAGTCAAAAAATCCTACACCCCATTTTTACCCCCTTTGGGGATGAATTAGAAAAAAACTTGAATAGTCTATAACCTTCCTCAATGAACGGGCAATCTAACAAAAAGCATTTCAAATCGGAATGGTAGTTCCTGAGATTAGCGCGTACAAACAAACAAAGAAACAAACAAACTCTTCAGCTTTATTATGATGATTAAAATATACAGAAAAGTTTTTGGGTTCACCAGTGACCACGTTTATGCATTAAATTTATTTTTAGTTGTGTTTTAAGTGTCTTAATCTTGCACGAATCAAATATTTGGGAATTTTTATATCTTTTTACTTCCGTGTTCTGTAAGAAAACGGAAGTATGATGATAGGGTCGAAAAATCGAGATAAGGTCAAAAAGTAAAGAAAAGCGGTTTTCCGCAATGCGGTTGCGCGCGCGCGGAATTTTTTTCCACGATAACTTCTGCAAAAATGCGCCAATTTGTATATGATTTTAAAAAAATTCTTGTCTCAGTAAAGACTTTATTGATGTTGGTGCCAAATGGATCAGTGGTTTTGTAAATATACGCAATTATTATAATACTGTTATTTTGTACTACATAACTATATAACAATATCGCCTATTTCTCGGCTTCTGATAGGATTTTTTTGATTTTTAAATGTGCCATTGTTGCAGCCGGTAAGTGACATTAGTCTCGTTTTAAGAAAACGTTCTTTAGGATTTAGGAGTGAAGTTCCCCTCAGCTCTCTGTATATATAAGCTACAATTAGAAGAAGTACTACAACCCCCCACAACACACATTCTGGTGCGTGCTGGAATTAATATAAACCTAGTTTAATTCCCCCGTGAAAAAGAGCGATTTCGACCTCATACCGTCACTCTTAGAGCGAGTCGACTGTAATGTATTTATTTTTGAAACTATAGTTTTGTTTTGTAAGTATTTTAAAATTATTAAGTTATAATACGCAGTACTTGAAATTCAGATAATACCTTGAAGCAAGTAATAACTGTTTATATAAACAAATCATTTCAGACGAGAGTAATTTACTGTGAAATATATACCTGCGTAAATAACGATTATTGTGTAAAAGCATGTTTGTAATTTTATTTATCAATAGCTCAATTAGGTATGTAAATATTTCATCTAAATAAAATATCGATATGGAGAACTATGCATGACTTCCAAGTTCCATGTTTCAAAATCATCTGTAATAATAATTTTTATAACTCCTGCTTCTAAAGTTTAATATTCGAACACTGTGATCCGGGCGTGAAGAGGCGTATTTTAGTAAGCGTGCGTAAAAGTACAGTCACCGTGCGTGAAAGTCCTAAGCATGCGCAAAAGTACCGTCACCGTGCGTAAAAGTCCAAAGCGTGCGTAAAAGTACAATCTCTACATCTTATAAATTCGAAATGTCCGCACTTCGTACAATACAAGCACTATCGATCGATGTGTTCCTATATATAGTAACGCGTCTACAAAGTCCACATCATGAGAGAATCATGTTTTTAATGATTTATACAGAAGTTAATAACTTTAATAACAATAAACTAAATCGTAACTTAGTCTGTAATTGTAAAGTTTTAAGGACTCGAAGAGCGAATTTTCCGTTTTCATAATTTTTTTTCTCTATTAAACTTTAGAAGCAGTCGTTATAAAAAATTATGTTCGATACGTCCGCTTACAGTGAGATATCTAGTAGGCTTAAATTGAGGCACTCGCTAAAGGGACTGACGCATACACAACGAGATCTCGTTGTGTATGCGTCAGTCCCTTAGCTCGTGCTGTTATGCGCAAAATCTCTTCTATGTTTTGAGACTAGAACAGTCAGAATGTGATCCTATTTCGTCCACGATTTTAAATAGCGACTAGACAGAAAAAATGACCATTTCTTCTTTATGATGTATGTACTAGCTGTTACCCACGACTTTCGTGCATAATGAGTACAGTGTACAATGCATAAGGTCGTGATTCGAAAACTGATTTTTATTTCATTGACTGAAGATAAATATTGTATGATCTGTTTACTTGTGTATAATATGATTCACTTAACTGATATTGTGAAGAAAAATATAGAATCAACATTTTATAAAGCCAATTGTATATTTATTATATATTATATTAAATATTTCTCAGAAATTGGATATTGGCTATATGGAGATTAGATGCGTTGAATTTGCTTGTACATGGTGAGACGGCCTCTATAGTTATCGCACTATGACCTTGACCGCAATAAATTTCAAATATGTATCTCAGATGCAAATTGGAATATATTAACAACAAATCGATTCACGCACAGAGAAAATATGCTAATTATCTACTACAATTTTTAGTAGGTACATTTCTCAGCAACTATAATGCTACAGACAGTATTTAATTAAAAGGTAACTTTACATGGTTCACTGTGTTAATCATCCGTAATAAATTTAACGATTATTTAGTGATGGAAAGTCAAGATAGGCAAAAACGTCAAAGCGAAACTCGCAGCGCAGACCCTTTACTTAGCGCGTCCTACCATCTAGTAACTAGTTGATACTTACATGATGTGACCAAAATGGAATGCCAATTTGTGTGGCATGGTGAGTAGGTTTACGAAATTCCGTTAATTTAAAATATAGTCTCTGTATAGGAAGGTTTGTTCATAGACTATGGCAAAATTATTAGTTGAGAATTAATTAAGAAAAGATTTTTGGTACAAAATAACAAAAGTCACAACAAATGTGTAGCGGATATCTCAAAACCGCAATTTTATCTCTGCGATAAACTGACCACACTGGTTTTGTTGGTTCTAAAAATGTTGTACGTATGTTAAATTTGAGACTAAAAGTATGACCCATTTTCGCATGGACTTTTGTCCTTTTGCCCTCTACGATCAAAAATACAGACGAACGCCTAGGTCATAGAATCTCGCTCAATTTAATTAGTCTCTAAAATAACGGGTGCTACAGCCAACTCTATAGTTTTTCATTTCATGTGTAATTTCAGAGCACGCGTATATAGGGTGGCACATCTTAAACAATGCAGTGAAATATCTCGAAAACGGTACAAACCATAAAAAAATGTTTTATAAAAAAGTTATAGAGTGTCATAATTTATCTAATTGTCGTTCATTTTGGCTATTATTTAATTTCTAAATATCTCAATATTTATTAACTTTAGCTGATATGTACCTTAATAATTTACTGTTCACTTTTAAATACTCTATCGTATTCTGGAATAAAAATGCACTGTTACAATTAAAAAATCGAAGCTGACCTTCGCCTGACCTTCACAGCACCACCTATGTTAAATCTGATATCACAGTCTTCTGTCCCCTTGACACTCTATAACTGTTTGTAATAGCATTTTTAGAAATAAAGTGATCTATCTATCTATCTATGTTAAATCTGATATCACAGTCTTCTGTCCCCCTTGACACTCTATAACTTTTGTATAAAACATTTTTTATGGTTTGTATCGTTTACGAGATATTTCACTGCATTGTTTAAGATGTGCCACCCTGTATACACGCTTCTACCGATATTTATCTAAACGAAATTATTTTTTAACTTGCTCCTATTAAGAATGTTCAGAACCTGATCCTATAAGAATTATATTCAAAGAATGTACGTATGCCCCAACTGTACCTAAAATCCATATTAAACAGTACCTTATACGTAGATACCACAAAACTTATTTTTGTACAATCCATTATCCCATCCTTTGGACCGGCACTAGGATTTTCGGGCCCCGGGTAAGCGTTCTCAGGCTGTCCTCAAAAAAATTTTTTTTACCAAAAATTTTTTTTTTTTGGAAATAGAAAATTTTAATGCAAAAAATCAAAAATCAAATTGTTGGGAAAATGTTTTATTGTTCGTAGTTTTAAACACGGTAGTCACATATAATAGGTAAGTCCCGGGCCGGCGGGCCCCCTTCGAGGACCCGGACCCGGGGTACCTTTGCCCCGTTTAACCCCTCCTAACGCCGGCCTTGCCCATCATTATGACACTAGATCACAGGTTTAATATAGTGTTCAGACTTCAGACGCCAAAAATTCCCATTGAAATAAAAACGACTAAAAATAAAAAAGGTCCAATCAAATAAAATTTGTCCGATTTTAGAGTTGGCATTTATTTTGAACGATATTTTCTTTGGCTATTAAATACGCGAAAAATAATTTAACTATCTTAATAAATATGCGTAAGTACTTTAATTTATTCTCCTTATATTGCACGTAAGCATACATTAATAAATCTAAGAAGTGTATTATTGCGTTTTTTACACATTAGTAAGACAATAAGTCATCAGGAATAATTGCTCTTTGCCTACGCATTTTAAAAAACTGTGGGTGCATTCTGCACATTATTATGCTAATATATGCGAATTAAGGCACAGGCACCTGACTACCATAAATGTATCCGTGTAGGTCGTTGTAGGTACGCCTAATATGAAAATATATTAACTTATTTGGTTATAAACTTATATAAAGCGAATAATGTGATATTGAACCTCCAAGTCATACAGCATCTAAATATAACGTGTTTAGACGAGGGCAATGCAGCGTTGCTAAATGAAATTTTATACCTCCCTAGATTTTACTTCCAAAAATGTCTAGATAGACCTGATGTTGTATTATAATGTGCATAATAATACAAAGATTCAATGCACAAAAAATATTTTTATAAGAATTTCAATTGAACAGTTCGAATTCCAAATTGCCCTGCAGACAGTAGAAAAGGTCAGGGGACATATTTATACGATTTATATGCTGCACATAATTTACAGTATTTTTCACATAAATTCTTCCTAAATTAACAGAGCAATAAAAAAATCCCCTTTTCTCTCAACCGTATTATCTAGATTCGGGAAAAATCTCTAGACTCGGCAACGCTGCGGCAATGCTCTTTAATTAATAGCAGAAATATATATTTAATATAAGAAGTACAAACATTATTGATAATACATAATGTATAAGTAAGGTATAAGAGAAACTAGGGATGTATGATATGTCGACCTTGCGTATTTTTACCAGTTTTTTGAAAATCTGTCAGATCTTTTTTGTATTTAGTATTATTATAGAAAACGACATGATGAATTATCGTAGTTCAGTAGCTAAAGGAAAATAATTGAGACACAAAATCACCAGCATTTTAAAATACCTCAGAAGATCAAGTGGTACGAAGCGCATTCTTGAGGTTCTATTTTGACCTAAAAAGCTGGTGAAAACTGGTGATCCCTTTGTAAGTCGTGATATGCAAATAGAGATAAATCGATATTTTTATAAGAATATATTACTTGTTTGATGACATTTCAATAACAAATTAATTATTGGCACATGCATACTTCGTATATATTTTTTTAGAGTTATTTCTATATCAATTTAGAGAGGGCACGTCCCTATTACCACGTCTTAGTACAATTTTCGATAATAATTAGGTGTGACCGAATATTCAAAGAACTTGGGAAACAATATTTTGATAACGATATTTTTGTTTAGTTGCATTTTTACACTAAGAAGTAGATTTGCATAACGATATATGAGATAAATGATTAATTTTGTTAATTTTTGTCTTAAAAATTGGGTTGCGCTAAGCTAATTTTGTGCCGTGAACAAATATCGCTCCTTGCTTTTTTATTTGTAAAAAAACTATGTATCACATAAATTTAGAACAAATACGAACGATCCTAATGCAAGTAAGAAATATACTGAGCCCTTGATTTTATAAAAGCCGAGAATTAAGCGAAGGCCGAATAAAAATTAACATATTCATGTGAGACGTTAAATGGAAAAGTTCGTTGCTCTTAGTATTAGGTACAGAATCTCGCTGGTTGACAACAACCTAAAAGGGCCAAGAAAATGATGAAGCAAATTCTAGTTAAATGTATTTTTAGAAACACGGATCTAAAATGTAACTCGTTATTCTAAAAAAAAGAGTGTGGGTCTTGAAACCCAGTGTATATTTTTTCAAAAGCAGCAACTAACTATGCTGACGTAATCCTATATACTGCACTGTAACACCGTGTGTGTTACAGTGCACGCCTGAGCCAAGGCAGAGAGAGAGAGAGAGAGAGAGAGAGAGAGAAAGAGAGCCGCAGTGGTGGGGAGAACAGCAGCGAAGGAGCGGACCAAACATTTCGTTGCATATTTCCCCTCACGCGGATGTTCACAGCCCGACATAAGATGTTTCACATCAAAAACGAGTTAAACCTTTTAAACACATTAAAACATGTTTTTGTTAATTGTAAATGCGGTAACGTAAAAGTATTAAGGTACCTATACCTAGAAATTATTTGGGACTATTTGGGGCAAAGTAAAGATTTTGGCAAAATTTCACATTTTCGCGTGAAGTGTTGACTTAACCTCTGGAAACATGGAAACTCGAATAACGATGTAAGATCGATGGAAGATAACATTTTATAATAGGTGTGTTAGTGTTTGTTGGTAAGTTCTGAACTGGATGTGAACTTCCGAAGCGTATGCCGGCAATACAGAACTCTTCGGACACAAATGCGTGTTTGATGGTAAAATTCTCGGACTCTTAGGACTGTTTGAACTTGGTTTAAGCAATTCTAAGAGCCGAGAAATGCTAGAATCGAGTTTGAACAGTTTGAAGAGTTCGAAAATTTCATCAACAAACACGCAGTTGTGTCCGAAGAGATCTGTATTACTGACAGACGCTTTAAGAGTTTAGAATCAGAATCAGTTCAGAACTTACCAACAAACACACCTACTAATATGGTCAATAGTGTATGAATAAATAATAAAAAAGTATGGTAATTATATAATTAATTTCAAACATATCGGAAAAAATCATTTTACCAACCATAGTCACAGTCAGGATACTAACCTGAACCTTTACACTTTCGCGGCGGAATGAGCTTACAATTACTCAACCGTGACATGATTACTAATCTAACATTCTCCTTATATGCTTTGGAATCAATAGATTTTCACTAAAAAGGGTGTTTTGAAATAATTTTCACTTTCATGATGAGCTATCGCTAATACGAAGATTCACATCTACAACCTAGCTATATTTAATTAACTCTCGCATGTAGTGAAAATATTTTAATTTCGAAGCATTTAAGGAGAACGTTAGATTAGTAATCATGTCACGGCTGAGTAATTGTAAGCTCATTCCGCCGCGAAAGTGGAAAGGTTCAGGTTAGAATCCTGACTGTGACTATGGTTGGTAAAATGATTTTTTCCGATATATTTGGAATCAATTATATAATTGGCTGCTTTCCAACAAAATTGCAAATCAGCCGTATAAAAAAAATCTATTAATTTATAAAAAAAGTATGTCTAACCTTTTCACTTGAAGGAGGATACGAATCGGTAGGTTGCCCGCTGTTGTTCTTCAAAGCAGCTGCAATTAACGCTGATCGAATGTTCGATCGCAATTCTTCACGAAGATAATAATTCTCGCTATCGATACTTAACGATTCAGTTGAATCGCTATTCGTACTCGATGTTATCGAAATATTAGATTCACGTCGCTGTGGGAGGTCTTCCAGTCTACGTCTGTTTTCAATTTCTGAAGGTATCACAGTTTCTTCTGAAGTGTGTAATTCGCAATCTTCTTTTACTAAAACAGTTTGAATATTTTTATTTGACTTATCATTTTCTTCATAAATTTTATCTGCTAATAAAGAATTACCTATTTTTATATTGCCGCTCATACTGTCTACTGAACCTCTTCGTTTAATTAAAATCGGTTTCATGCCAATTTGTTGAATTTTTTTACTTGTGGGTAGATTTGTTTCCGATTTTAACTGGGTCTCTTCATTTCTCAATAATTCAGCATTATTCACATCCAATTGTTCAGACAGATTTTCAGCTCTTATCGTTGAAAATGATTTTGATTTTGTTTCAGTCTGAATCACAGGTTCATCCGCTGGTATCTGTTTTGAATGATTATCGATGTCAGTTGCTGTGATAGTGAAATTATTATTTAATTCATTTACTTCGTTATCATTCATTAACTGTCGGTATTCTGACTCAGTAGTAGTTTCTTTATTTTTTATAATATTTAATCTTTGTCTGTTTTCTGTAATAATACAAAAGCTCCTACTTTGATTCTCTTTTATTGGTGAATCTATTTGTGTGATGTCGTCATTAATATCAGCTTCTATTTTTGTACAACCATTATTAATTAAAATCGAATGTTTGTCAGCATCAAAATTCGTGATATTATCATCGAAAGTTTTTTTCAAAACATTGTTATCTTCATTTATGCTGACCTTGTCTAGTGTCACGTCGAACTTGGAGCTTACACTTGTCACACAGTTATTAGTTATTTGTGTTGGGCTAATGAATTCAGTTAAAGTGTCCATGTTTAAATTTTCACTGCCATGCGTTGAAACATTTACACTAGCGTTTAACTCTGGAAACTGTTTATTTTTTTCTATTTTTATGTCATCAGTTTCTGATATTGACTGAGAGCTGATCTTCTTTTTCTTTCTCCTGTAAAAATAGACATTATTAGTTCATTATAGGTACACTTAATTTTCAATGAGCTTGGATTTTATTTATTGTAAATTATAGACGCGCCGACAACTTAGGTCATTCAACTCACTTAAAACTAAATTTCATCACAAACATTCATAAGCGGAGGCGAGATTCGAACCCACGACAGTCTAATCCAGAGGCCGTGACACTAACCACTGGAGCTTGGAGTTCCGTCAAATTTTGATGATGAACTGAGATTAATACAATGTGTTTGGTTTAAAGTAGCAATCGTGATTCTAAATAAAAACGAATTTCATTTGTACCTAATGTACAACAGATCATGTGACACTGATCATCCTCATAGCCTGACCACTTCTAAGTCCTAAACATTGATCAAATTGTGGAGTTGTATGCTTAATATGTCTTCTCTGTACTTTGACTACACCTTTCTTCAATGAACCACCGACTAAGATTTGGAACCGAAAGTGGCAAATGACCAAATGTACACAAGATTTATACACTATGAGGCAAACGGTGATAAAGTATTAGCTTTCAAGAGAGAAAAAAAATAGAACATAAATACATGGTTACATGAGCAATTTCTTGAGGAGAAGTATCTTGTTCGGAAAGAGTAGAAGAAAACTGTTGGTTTCTCTCATTCATGGCACATGGAATTCGACTGACGCGCTTCCACCGTGGCAATCATCACGGAACTATATACTATATATGTGAAGAAACTGTTTTAATTAAAAACAGAAAAGTGGTGATCCTGATGATAATGGAAGAAAACAGCTTTGAAGTGGCTTAAGGATCCAAAATAAGAAGCAAATACTGTTAATATTGCATTTATTAGCTAACGTTTCGAGAATTATATTCTCATCCTCAGAGCTCAAATGCCGTCAAATGTAACTGTAAAATTGTCCAAAATTTAAAAAAACATAAAAACATTTTATTTGGTTTTAATGAAGTGTGAAAAAAAGTTGTTTTATTGATTTATTTTGTAAATGAAAATACTGAAGACTTTATGTTTTATAGAATTTTGATTTAATTTTTTATTGTGGAAAATTTTTTTGCCAGATAAAATGATTAATATTTAAGTGCTTTAAGCTAGAAACTAAGTTTATTTTGGATCCTTAAGCCACTTCAAAGCTGTTTTCTTCCTATATACTATATAATCACAATTAGATGTTATGTTCTGTTTATACAGAAGCTATTTTTATTTTTTTAAGCAGGGCAAAAATGATTTTTACAAAAATGACGGGATGCCCGGAACATAGCAAAAAACGATACTGTCACGTCGAAAATACAATACTATGTACCCTAGTTTTTCATGAACATTTTATTTTATGATTATAACTTTATTTTAACATAATTTAAAATTAAAAAAGAACGTTATTTTATATATCATGATTACAATTAATTTCGAAAATTGCTTGTTTGAAAATTAAACACAAAAGACTATAAATGTAAACTGTAACCTTGAAACTTTATAATGTACTTCTTTGAAAACAAAGCTAATTTAACAGGTAAATTGATGCAACGTCCTGAATTTGTTTTTAATATCAACCACACAATTTTAATTAATGGTAGGACGAAAGTGCGTAGATTTGCAAATTAAACAGTTACAAAATTAAATTATACATTTTCTGTATAAGAAATTTTCCAGCAGACACTGGAATATTGCCAAAACTACATTAATCCAGTCGGCGCAACCTAAGGCTCAAAATAAATACTTAAATAAATAAATTGATTAATAATTTTGTTTTTTACGTTTATATAGCTGCGTCATGAATTTTATCATTATTTCAATCCGCCTTATGCTCAAAAAAACCTTAGATGCAGTGCCAAACTCTGCTGACAAAATAGAGTAGCTATCACATTTTTAATACGTGTAAAAAAATTTATCAATCCAACGCGAAATAGTAAAGTCCGATTGTTTCTATTTTAAACAAATTGTTACAATTAAACTAATAAAATAAATAAATAATTAAACGCGTTAATATACAGGGTGCTGAATTGCTTTGCGGGTAATAGGGATTTAACCCGTAAAATCAAACTTTTGCGATTTCCTGCTTCCCTAATTATTTTAGGAAAAATATCTTCGAATTAGAACATACAATTCTGCATCTAAATCATTAAACAAAATTAATTTTGCATGCTTTGTAACGGCAGAAATGTGATATGAAAATGTCAAAATTACCTCAAAAACAGATATAGGGATAGCCATGGAACTTGAACAAAATGATTAGAAATTATTCTGACAGCTAAAACGTCATCATTTTGTTCAAGTTCCATGGCTATCGCTATCTGTTTTTGAGATAATTTTGACATTTTCATATCAAATTTCTGCCGTCACAAAGCATGCAAAATTAATTTTGTTTAATGATTTAGATGCAGAATTTTATGTTCTAAAACTTTTATTCGAAGATATTTTTCCTGAAATAATTAGGGAAGCAGGAAATCGCAAAAGTTTGATTTTACGGGGTAAATCCCTATTACCCGCAAAGCAATTCAGCACCCTGTATACATAGTATATATATTTTACATGTGTCCTCCTTTAATGTCCAAGTTATACTAATCTTTCACTCATTCATTATATTTTAAATTTGGTCATTTACGTATAGCTGTCAAAATCAATTATTGCTTTTTAGAAGATTTCTGATTTTACAAAGTTAATTACAAATAAATTTTTTCAACAACTATAAAATAATAAATACTGAGCTAATAGTCGATACAAAACAAGTCTAACGACTTTAATATATTCAGAGAAAGTTGTCACTTTGCAGCAAAAGAAGTATTCCTAGTTCCAGATGATGAGTACTTATCAACCGTTGATTAAATCGCACTCATATAAGTATGTGTTTTAATGAGCGATTAACATGTACCTGTGTCGGTCATTGACCGGATTTGAACTTAAGGCTAGACTTTAAAGGGTTTCAGTTCACAAGTTCCGTCAAACAATGATAATCATTGGATTTACTTTTAATTTTTTTCATAAATCTGCCATTTACTCTACACTGCATTGTCTTAATAAAGGCTTATACAGTCGGTAAAAATATTAATCAATGTTTCTTATGGAGCACCTCACAAGACCGACTAAACTGTTGGAGAGACAAAAAAAAATGGAGCATGTTCTATTTTTTTATCGTAATCTCTGCACCGACACGATTGTCGCGTAGGGATAGGTATTCAGTATTCAAAAAAATGTATTATTGACACGATCGTCGAACAATTCAATAATAAATTGTGTCTTGCTTCGTGCTTCCATATTTTTTGTCGATCTAACAGTTTAGTCGGTCATGTTCGGTGCTCCATAAGAATCAATTATGAATATTATTACCGACAAAATTGTCTATCGCTGACAATCTGTCCGTGTGCGGTTGGTCAAAGAGTATTACATTTTTAGATTTGGTTATAGATAGAGTTTCTCTATACTTTAGCACACAAATATTACCAATATTAGTTTATCCTTTTAAATAAATTTTTGAAGATGAAGTCTTCAGTGGCAAAAAGGATCCAAAAAAAAGCAAATACTAATGAAAGATTTGCATTTATTGCTGACGTTTAGTGGAATTTTGCTACATATTCAGAGGGCTGTGTATAACATATAAACAAATGTTTGATATAAGAAGAAGAATTGTGGATTATAGATGCTCGACAACAGAGGTCATTAACGTCTGAAAATGTTTGGTATAGCAATATTATACAATATACATAGATAAATTATTATCCTTTATTTATCCTTTTAAGAAATCTGTAGAGAAAAGTAAAACTTTACAGATTTTTCAAAAAAGATAGGTTCTTACTACTAATTTTGAAATTATTTGTGTTACAACATAATCTATCGAATTTTAGAAAATTTAATGAAATTTCATAAGCCGATTGGAAGTGTCAGATTTATAAAAAAAAATAATAATAAAATTGATTGTATGCTGACATGGTAAGGAAAATCAACATAATCTTCAGTATTTTTTTAAATGAATATACTGTTACGGATCATCCTGTATAAAAACGGTAGGCAAGAGTCCTGAGAAACGGGGTCCGCTTGCTGTAACAACTGGTACCTGCACGAAAATTCTAGAGTAAGCGAGAACACCCTAGGCTTATGCTACGCAGCCTATATAAAGAGCAGTACGAGTGAGTGAGGGAATCAGTCAACGGTGAGTCACGCATTCAAGTCTACGTTGGAACAGTAAAATAAGTAGTGCCGTGATATAAATAACCAAATTGATAAATAAATACGAGTGTAGTGGTAATAATTACGAATTATTGTACAGGGTCCGGCAGAAAGGACTTTAAACTTTTCTTTTACAATTACAAGGAAACCAAGTAAGAAATTGCGATGATTCTTTTTTCATATCACACAGGTGGCTTTGGAAATTTTATTGTCGAATTTGACAGTTGTTCAAGAATGTAGTGGACAATACCACAACGTGTCTTTTGTGTAGAACAATTTATCAATACAAACTCGATTACTGTCGTTCAAAGACAGTTCAGAGCAGAATTTAACGCCAGAGATAGTCCTTCACGTCCTGCTATTTATTCCTGAATAAAGAAATGGAAAAATGAAGGGTCACCTTGCAATAAGAAACCACCAGGCAGACTACGTTCTGTAAATAATGCAGAAAACCAAGAGATAGTCAGACAAGTAATTATTGCAAGTGGCCGCCCCGGACTTTTTTCTTTGGGGCTACTTGAAAGACAAAGTCTACAAGAATAAGCCCAGGAACTTAGAAAAACTTAAAGTGAACATTACTACTGAAATTCGCGCTAAGTATTTCCCCACTTGTGCTCCGGTCGGTAATGGATAATTTCGTAGGTCGTTTAGATGAGTGTGTGGAAAAGCGAGGAGGGAATTTGCGAGATTCAATTTTTGGTCGATAAATTTCCTAAGTTTGTACTTTATTAATGTACTTTTATTTTTTTTCTAAACATTTTCAATAAATTGTTATATAGCGAAATCAAAGTGTAGAGTCCATTCATGCCGGACCCTGTATATAGTTGTCTTGTTTTGCTTTGTAATTACTATTTGGTTATTGTTTACTTGTGTTGATTGTTAGAATTGACTTTTCGTTGTTGCGTTCATTATTATTGTGTTTTTAATTATTGTAAATAAATATTTATTCCGCCAACTCAGAAAACAGTTTTGTAACAATACGATGTTCTAAACACGCATTGGCACATTTTTAGGGGATATGTTAACTAAGACCATTGATGAATTGCCTTAAAATTATTACATAATCGTTTTTTCATGGCTGGAACAAGAATTTATTGCGCACTAGGTTGAGTATTACTGTTACCAAGTACAAGTTTATTACTACAGATTCTTATTATGGAAAGCGGTGAATGCAGTATAATATTGCTTTTGGTATAAACTACTATCATAATTACACCTGATGCATACTAAAAAAAAGGGGTTAGAGGGGACCTAAATAAATAAAATACCTACTTATAGTAATTTACATAGTAATTTCGCTAGAAATTGATAAAGATTAATTTAAATTTTAAATTATATTATGTAATTGGAATATTTACCGACAAGTCTGAGACGAAATTATATTCTTGGTAACAATTTAACTTAAATCTGATGAAAGAATTTTGGTACAGTAGTGATGATCAGAAAGTGTGGGAAAAACTTTTTTGCCATACCTACCCACTATATGTATGTAGGTATATGCGGCCTTTAATGAGTCATTTAACAGGCAGGTGTGCGGAAAGTGTTTTACTTACCGCACTAGGGCGGAAGTAAACGGTTGCTATAGCAACTTCTGTTTATTCGCTCTATACGCCTGTTTGCGCCTGCCATTACTTACTCACGAACTTCATGGCATACTGTAAAAATAAACATGGCGACGCAAAAGACCTGTCAAAATTTTTCGAAAATGAAGTGAAAAGTAGGTATTTTGCATTGGGTATGACAAAAAATACCATAAAAATATATATGAGCACTGTGGTTGGAATAAAAACAAAATAAAATCTAGTTACTTCTTACCACAACAGTTTTATTGATGGATGTACATTCAGCGAACACTACTAGTGTTCGCTGAAGATGAAAGCTTAGCTTTCGAAATGTACATCCATCAATAAAACTGTTGTGGTAAGAAGTAACTATATTTTATTTTGTTTTTAAAAAATACCATATATATCTCGTGCGTATTATGACTCAAGTGACTGTCATCACTCGTCGTAATATAGTCCATTACACATCTAGATATACAATCTACTATTGATAATCAGTCATTATAGATTTTGAGTTTTTATTTTTACAACGTTTTTATATAACTGTCTCGAAATTTTATACATAAACTAATAAACGAATTCTGAACATTTTTCGAAAAACAGTTCAAAAATTAAAAATGTTTCGCCAAAATAAAAATAAAGTTAGTCTATTTTTTGTTTTCAAGGTTTTCTTTGGCGACGTCAAATTCTTGATAAATGAAATTTTATGCCTTATGGTGCACACTTTCTGGCCCGCACTGTACATATTATTCTCCTATCTTTCGCATTTAATACCGGTTTTAATACAAAGTTAAATGTAGCTTTTTAACATCATTTAAAAAACAAGTATATACAAAAAAAATGGTGATTTTGTTTGAAAATGTTGTATTCATGTTCTTGGTGCGGTTTTAGTAAGAACGTATTGAGTAGAATCGGTTAGCCAAATAACAAACTCTAGTACGCAAATATCTTTCAAAAAATAAAAGCTAGGAGCAGGATACTTAGTTTTTTCGTTATTTTATAAAAAATATCTGGGTGCCGAGCTTTGCTCGGATGAGTTCAAAAAAATAGTACTTGTATGCTGTGAGATATTATTTTCTCAGAATATTATTCCGAAACGAATTTATTTCTGAAACATAATTTAAATAATTGTTTCTGTTAAATATTTTAAATACCTATGTGTATTTTTAAGCGTAAAAACTAAGTATCAACTTGAATCAAGCATTTTTTCCTGTAAATATTACTTAGGTCGCCATTTTCAAATCTACCGCCGTTATTGTTTTGTTGACTGAAGAACTCGCAAAAACCGATTTTCATAGATTGAATATCTTGTAAAAATGTTCGAATCAGATGAAATTCTGCTTGCCCGTTGCCGTTTCAATAATCCGTTTTTAAACATTGATGCCAAATATCAACTTTATCGAAGTACTTTTTCTCTGTGATATCATCTTAGCAACTTCCAGTAAATTTCAAATATTTTTTTTGCATAGAAGGTACCTACTGAAAAACTCACAAAAATCGATTTTCGAAGAAATAGAATTCATATTATATCTTTTAATAACAAACGTCAGACTATAAACCTGCAGCGCAAAACATTTTTGCATGCATCTTCACCATAGTTTTTAAAAATCGATGTATTTTGATATACTGCATGCCTGCGTCGCTATTTGTCATTATTTACATATTGTGCAAGACACTTCTTATATTAGTGTTCATTTACAGTTTTAACCCTTGTGATATATTATACAAAATCTATGTAGAAATAGGCTTCGAATCGATCTGACAATTGACCGAGTTATAAATAAAAAAACCCTTTTTTTTAATTGCTCCCCTCTGGGACCAAGATTCCTACCTAGATCGATTTCTCGCCCCGAAAAATCCCCATTCTGTAAATTTCATCAAAATCGTTATTCGTTTTTGAGAAAAAAAAGTCTAGGTAAGATTATACGTCATACTATATTTAACGTATTTTATATAGGTAATATAAAAATAACATACAGGTACCTATTTATTTAAATATTAGTTAAAACTACTTACATAATTATGTTTAGTTTTTATTTCTGTTATTTTTTACTATACAAATAGCTCACGGATTATTTTAATAAGTTAAAAATTCTGTCAGAGTATTTTGACATATTATAAATAATGAAAGTAGTTTGTTTTCTCCAAAGCCTACTCACGATATTACAATGTTTTGACAGGTCAAAAAACCGTTTTTAAAAATGATAAAATCGATAGGAAAACGAATTTTTCCAGGGATGAGACCTAGCTAAATCGATTTTTTGCCCCCCGAAACCCCTTTTCGGTAAATTTGATCAAAATCGTTAGAGCCGTTTTCGAGAAAATATTTATATAGATACATATATACATATATACATAGATACATATATACAAGATTTACTCGTTTAATAATATAGGGGGATAAAATAACCGATAAGTGAAAAGAAGCACTCTATACTTTTGGTACCAGTAGGTACACTGTGCATAGTGTACTAAGTTTAATCCAAATATTAATTTAATTGTCGGTTCACCTTTAACTCTTATCGCTTTTTATTATTAAATATTACCAATATAAACTTTGATGTCTTTAACAAGACCTCATGTAATTTCGTTTTATTGTGGGTTTTTTGTTGGGTATTTTGAATGACACCTAAATACGTACACGCGTTTTCAGATTTTTTTTCTGATTGTATGTCTGTTGATTAAACTTTGCATACTAATAATTAATATGCCAAGTTTGATAGAAAAATCTGAAAACACGTCTACTTATTTAGGTGTCATATAAAATACCCAACAAAAAAATCCACAATAAAACGAAATTACAGAGGTCCTGTAAAAAAGTTTATAATTGTAATGAAAAAAAGCGATTACAGTCTGTAAAAAAGAATACCCAAAAGATTACGAGATATTTTAAACAATATATTGAGCCCTTAATTTTATTAGTGTATTTGCCATATGGCACATACACTATTGGCGTCGGTCGGATGGCGGGACCTAGGGGTCGGACCAAAATTTCTCGACGTTTCATAGCCTCCTGAACACTTTGGCACCATTTTTGGAAATGTCTGTTTATATATGTATATATATATTTATATATTTATATATTTATATATATATATATATATGTGTGCGGGCTATAACTTTCGAAAGAGTTAATTGATTTTGACGAAATTTGATAGGCACGTTAAAATCCATCACCGCACGAAGCCTATTTAAAATGGGCCAAATCGGACTATTTTAAGGGTGGTTTTTAGGGGTTGAAAAATGTTTTTGGGCCCAAAAATGCCGAAAAAATTCTCAGAATCGTTTCAAAATTGAAATTTAACCCTTTAGTAACGATTAAAATGTTCTGCTAAAATTTTAATAAAATCGGCCCGACAGGACCGGAGTTACAAATTTTATGAAAACACTAGTTTACGGATAGTGCTTTACTTACTGAAGGGTGTATTTAATTTGGTACCGAGGTTGCATTGATAAAAATTTTGAAATTAAGAAAAAAAATATTATTTTAAGGGATGTATTAAGGGGTTAAATTTTTTATTTTGTCCAAAAACAAACGTAAGTTCACATAATAAAGCCACAATGCCAATTAGCAAATATACTATATTGTCGGCAGGGTTTTGGCACTGCGACCCGGGTTTTTTTGATTAATTATTAGTCCAAAATCAACAAATGACTATTACAAATACCTAGCTGAAAATAACATATTTTTTAAAACTAAATACCACAGATTAGAGAAAATATTTTTTGGAATAAAAAAAATGTTTACATTTTGAGTTTGGTGTACAAGTATTTTTACTAAACAACTAAATTAAATGCATAATAAACAGTTCAATAGTCATAACTTGATAACGTTATCGTCAACTATAATATGTTTACGTGATATAGCGCGGAAATTTATTTCCTCTGATTGACATAATTACATTTTGTCAAAATAAAAGGACGTTGTTTTAAAAGTTGTATTAATATTATTTAAACTTACTTCTTTAAGACCCCTTTTATCAAGGCTAAAACATATTTTTATGTTATTGTTATAACTAATACTGTTAATATTAAACTGAAATTCAAAATGATACTTTTACCATTTCTCGGATTAGATTCTGAAACTGGAGATTGAGCCATGAACATGCCGCATAAAAAACAGCATCTCCACGAGTTCAGCTCTCTTCAAACCCACAAACTATTAAGAAATTGATTTAGATTACCTACTGATTACTGTTTAATACTATAGCTGTCCACCAGTCTGTCTTCGCTCGGGTGCAAATCGCTATTTTCGCTCACTGTTTATCCCTCTTTCGTTATAAAGCAATAATATATAGCCTGTTAGTCGTCAAAACGAAGAATATTTCAAATCGGTTTAAGTGATTCTCGAGTTTTTCATTTTAGATTTTTTTTTTATTTTCTGAATATGGTTTTTTATGATAAATAATAGTTTTATACAGCTGAAATGCAATTGAAAAATGTTTTTTCGTTGGAGAGCAGCCAATTATATAATTGTTTCGAAACATATTGGAAAAAATCATTTTACCAACCAGTGTTCACAGTCAGGATTCTAACCTGAACCTTTTCACTTTCGCGGCGGAATGAGCTTACAATACTCAACCGTGACATGATTGCTAAATTAATACTCTCCTTATATGCTTCAGAATCAATAGATTTTCACTACATGCGAGTGTCAATTCATCTCCACGAACATTGTTTGAAATGCGGTATATTTTGAGGAAGATATAAATACCATTTCAAATTCCTGTACCAAATCATTTAGTAAATAAGAAGCTATTAATTTTAATCATTTTTGTTTATAATTTTTAATAATCAATTTTTAATCTATAATGAGTTTTTAACGAGGCTTAAGTGTTTTTAATTCTCGCACTTACTTAATATAGGTATATATGAATATTTTGCGAAAGCAAATACGTAGCATACAAAAAAAAAAGAAGAAGCAAAACACCGTGTGACCAGTTCTAAATGTCGGTACTGAGAGGAACCTTATTTCAACTCAACCGTAGCCGGCTAAAAAGTACCCTCTACAAGTTTCTCGACTGAAGCTGGTACAAACAGTCAACAGACAGATAGATAGACCATATACAGACACACATTCTGGAAACACATTATACCGTTTAGGTGTTACACAACATATCCAAAAACTCGCAAAATTAAATTACAGACACTGACAGTAAGATGTAAGAATGTTTGACTTCCAGATCTGAGCGCTTTGAATAAGTCAAGAGGATTGTTTTTGGTAAAAATTTTAATTGAAATAAAAGCTTGTAAATAATGATTTCTGCATTATCAACAATACGACCTGGGATACTAAACGAGGACAACTCTGGTAACTGGTAGCCTTAAAATATGAATGTTAATCCAGAATTTTTCATAACACTCACTGCTTTTGATAAAAACTGACTATTTTGCTCTTATTTGGAGAATTTTATTTAAATGCTACTGCAGAAAATAGTACATTGTGTAACTTGTGGCACAATTTGTGCCACAAGGGAGGAAAGTGCTACATTCTCTCCTTCGGCTCGAGTGGCAAATACGCGGGAGGAGATGTAGTAATTTCCTCCCGTGTTGCGCATACTATTTTTTCTTCTGCCAGGCCGAAAGTTCGCAAAATTGAAAAAAAAAAAAATTATTAAAATTATCATTTTTATAAAAATAATTTTAAAGGAAACAATTTTAATGTGTAGTAGACAGAAGTAGGTGCGTGAGAGCCGGCAAAAATACTATTGCGCACGCGCACTTTTCCGTACCACGGGAATAAAGAGCGACTTTGTTCCCGCTTGGCAGGGACGAAAGTACAAACTTTCCGCCTAGGTAGGAGAAAAAAGTTCATCTACATCTTTCGCAAATGCAACCAAGATGTAATAGGTACCTATATTATTATATCTACATATATTTTTTAAACAATAAAAAGGTACTAACCAATATTAAATAACTTTTCCAAGTCGATAATCACTAATAGTTTAAATAACATTATAAAAACATTCACGCATTCAAGATTCAAAAAGTTGCTTGTGAACTGCGAAATCACTATAACTATATAACTTGAATAATATATTTTATTTTAATACAAAATCAAAGTTCTTTTGTTTATTTATAGTTATCACCTTATCACTGAACAATTTATCGAATAAACTAAGCGAAAAATGATACAGTGATGGTAATAGGCAGGTGTCGCGTCGCGGTTTCGCGAATCTGACCTGCTACTTCCTACCAACAATCCGTCCAACGACCAACTGATGGACTTACATAGTTGACAGTCGGTCGCGGTGCTGGACCACGGTGGCTTTGCTGTTACACAGTCCGTATACTGGTTACCACGTGGGTACTAGTCCCACCACAGCACATTATTTTACAGAATCTGAATTATTTCCTAATTAAGGATGGGTAATCGAAGGATGATTTATACACTGAACCAAAAAGATGCGTTCTGTTGATGATTATTTTCATATTTTTCCAGCCAATAATTTTTTTAAATACTTATACGATTAAGTATTATTTTTATTATAAAATGAATAATATTATAAAAAAAAGAAGTTTGTATATTTGTTTGTCGCGGATAAACTCAGTAGCTAGTGGACCGATTTGAAAAATTCTTTTAATGTTTGAAAGTCTACTTCATCCCGTGTAAGATAGGCTATATAACTTGTTACGCGAAGACAAAAGGGGGATAAACAGTGAGCGAAAACGTAAAGCAAGTTGGGTATTCCGCACGCGATTTCTGAGCTAAATTGATGTACGTTAGCTAAACTCTTAAGAGCTACAGTAATATATTATGTAATATATGAGAAATTATCGTTGCTTTCGATTAGTTATTTCGTTCCAAATTAAATTTTCCCTAGTGAAGCAGGGCCGGAAAGCTTTTTTCAGAGTAGAGGGCAAGAAAAAATCCGCTGAATTATGCATTTCTTGTAAGTAATTAAGGAATATCTCCGTTCGGACGACAAGATAGATAGATGAAATTTGGGCACAGGAAAAGTTCCCCGCTGCACTCAGGTCTTCAAGGACCCATTGTGCATCTTCGACATCTAAACCAGGTCTTCGACAATCCTGGGTCTTCATTAGAAGTCGCCCCGGCTATTCGTAATGGATCTGTTATATATCTCATAGTAACCAAATATTTGGTTTTCAAAGGTTTGTCTGAGGTGCTTGTGTAACCCTTCTTTATTAATTACTGTCTCCGAAAAGTCTTAAGCCTTCACAGCAGGCAATCAGTTCTTTCAGAGTTATATCTCCCCAATTCATTGGCTCCCAGATTGCGGGAAACAAAGGTTTTATATAATGTACCATTTTTAACCGATTTCATGAAAAATTAATAAAATTGCGCCGAAATGTCATCAACTATCGAATTTTTTAGTCGTTTTCCAGCGTTTTTTTTAATGAAAAAAATATGATTTTTTTTAATATACTACATACATTTGGTACCACTTAAATAGCATAAAGAACACTGAGTCAAAATTTTAATCAAATCGGTTTGATAGTTTTTTTAATTAATGCTGCTGAGCCAAAGAAGTATAGTGCTAAGAAAATTGCGTTCAAAGTTATAACAGAAGAAAATTACCTAGAGAAAATACAGAATTTGACGATGGAAATTTTCCGGAAAGCAGAGAAAAGGGAATTAGAGGTGGAGAGCAGACGCGCATTAAGGCCATAGAAGTGCACCAAAACCGGAGCCGAGCGGTATAGTGCTTCGCTTTTAGTCTAAGGCCCTTGTCCCACCAAAGTTGCGCAACATCGACGCGACAGCGGCACGATTTCGACATGACACAAGCAGGCGACATGGAGTTGTCCTACCAAAGCAACGTATTTTCTACATTTTTCTGTTGTGCCATGATATTCATTTCCCTTTTCGTCATTAAACGCAAAATATCACCGCACACACAGCTTGAATGTTGCTTCACAACTAACCAGTCGAGTCGCTTAGCAACAAGAAGCCGACACGCAGCTTGGATGTTTCTTTGCCGGAGCGTTGGTGGGTATACGGTGTATATAAACCATGAGTTAAACACGAAAGATACACGCTGGCGACATCGTGTCGCTGTTGCTCCGCTTTGGTGGGACAAGGGCCTAAGTTAAACACGAAAGATACACGCTGGCGACATCGGTTCGTTGTCGCGTCGCTGTTGCGCAGCTTTGGTGGGACAAGGGCCTAAATTCTAAACAGCTGTAAATCATGAATTATTCAGAATGTCGCACAATAACAATTTTAAATTATGCTCTTAAATTTATATACTTTTCAAAACACAAAAAACAAATGATTTTTTTGAATTTTCAAACCGGTCTAACCTCTTAAAAATATTTATTCAAGGCGAGAAACAAGACGAATAAATATTCTTAACAAGTTGAGGAACATGTGTGTCTCTGCAATGCGACACCGATAGTCAATGGTCATGTAAAATATATTCTGCTAAAGCTGCTGATAATAGTTTGAATTTTTGTTTCGAAAAACGTTTGGTTTTTTTCTTGAAAAGTTAGGTAAATTCAAAATTGAGGTGTGATTTTCCAAGTTATTTGTACATAAATATAGAACCGATAATAACCATAAGATTGTTACTCCTACTTAAAATACTCAGGGCTGATGATTCGCGTTCATTGAATGATTATACGTTAAAAATTGGCAAAACCAAAAGTGCACATCCCGGTAAGTTTTTCACTGTATGATAAAGATAATACAAAAAATATTAGGTAAACAAGCCGTGAGGTGGGTCGTTTATTAGGACTAAAGTGCGACCCTTGAGGTCCACACGACGAACTTCCCAGTTTGATAAATATTTAATAATAATAATTAAATTAGATATTACACAGAAAAGTAATCATTTCAATCATTAAAACATCAATAATTAAAAAAAAAAAAAAAAAAAAAAAAAAACGGCTGAACCGATTTTTATAAAATTTATGTCGGATCAAAATGACGTTAACACGCCTCGATTGACACCCTTACGAAGTCGATATAATTTTTTATTCGCGAGATATTGTGTAAAATCTACTTTTTTGGAGGTTATTTGGTTAAGAAAAAAGAACGGCTGAACCGATTTTGAAAAAATTTCTTTCAGATCATATTTACGTTAATACGCGTCGATTGGCACCCTAACGTAGTCGATATCATTGTTCGTTCTCGAGATTTCGTCTTTGAAAGAAATGTACACATACGTACGTACGTACGTACGTACGTACACACACACACACACACACACACACACACAGACATCTTTCTAAAAGTAGTGTAAAAATAGTGTAGTGACCTTGAAACATAAAAATTTTTTTTCCTTTTTGATTTCGATTTTCGGACCCATTACAATAACTTCCAGTGGGAAGTTAATTAAGCATTAATAAATTTAAAAAAAATTAAATTTTTTTTTTTTTTAAATATAAATAAAAATTCCTCTATTGTGAATTTCAATAATGTTTATGTTTTTAATGTGATATTTAACAAATACCATTTAGCACACCTTCT
Source organism: Mongoloraphidia duomilia (assembly GCA_039654895.1). Taxonomy (NCBI): domain Eukaryota; kingdom Metazoa; phylum Arthropoda; class Insecta; order Raphidioptera; family Raphidiidae; genus Mongoloraphidia; species Mongoloraphidia duomilia. Next base: position 40,358,890 of record CM077524.1, on the reverse strand, counting down.
TTTATACAGGATGTTGATTACTTTATACAGGCATTTTGAGAATATGTAAATATTTTACAAACAACAGTTAATGGAAAATTGGTTTGGATTTGAAAATTACCTTTGGTTATCAACTACGCTTAACCATTCCACAAGTGGAATTGTATTAATCTAGATCAAAATTCATTTTTCGCTATTCCATAATACTTTATTTATAGAAAAAAACGATAAAATGTAGCTAAAACCATATAGTTGCTATACATATTATGTACCTACATCGATTGTTTTGTGTTGCATGCTTTGTATATTAAATTATTTTGTAATTTTTCAAATATCCAGCTCAAAAAAAATAGAGAAGTATTTTAAATGCAAATTTTTTTTAAATTACAGTTTAGCTTTTAAATTAAAAAATTTCCGCGATAAATTCCAATGTAACACCAGAACATCGACATCCTGTATAGAAAACAAGTGCATAAGGCTTGTTCTGTCAATACAACGGCAAGATATAAGTCTTTGGGCAAGGTTAACAAGGTAGTTTATGGTTAACTGAAATTTGCTGCTAGAGGTGACCGATGAAAGATGGTTCGTGAAAAACCAGTATATTTTAGTATTTATGGTGAATTATAGGGTACCTACATGTCAGTGGACAGTGATCAATATAAAACTTTGTTATAATGAAAGTTTATGCTCTAAAATATTTATTAGAATTTTTATTTTTATTAATTAAGGTAGTTGTCGTGCTATGGGCATAGTGTCAGAAAATTCTAAATTTTCGTATACTCATTAAGGATACTATAATACAAATACCATAAAATTTGAAGTTGATTGACCATCTCTAACTCGAGATAAACTTAATTAAAGTTCGGATAATTAACACGGAGAGCATAGAAAAGGTTGTGTTTTTGACAAGTTTTTTAATTTAAAAAAAAAGTAACAGTCAGAAATTTTCAAAAAACTAACTGTTCATTGATGTTTTTGTTCTGAGTTTAAAAAAGAAAATCCAAAAATTATTGACCTTTTTATTGTTGAGATATAATAACGCAAAGTTCAACAATTTATGAGAAAAGATTGACATTTTTATATAATCCAAGCGAACAAACTAAGTGAAATATGTGTTACTATGTCTATGTGAACAACAGTTTAGGTACAATCTCTAACAAAATTTTTTTACATTTAACACTATACTTATTTATTCTTTTACAGCGTATTATGAACGAAACTTTTGGATGTTATTGTAGCACGACAACTACCGTATCCATAGCAACGCAGCTTAGATTGTTTACATAGGTACAAAACGGTTTTTTCAACATTCAGTTTCTTTCATAAAATTTTCATAAAACTTTCATAAAATTATGACGTCATATTTGAGTAGAGCAAAAACGATTTTTAGCGGGCGGGGCTAACATAAATATTTCAAAAATTATTTGAAATCAGAATGAAGTGATTTAGGTGTCATTTTGTTCATAATTTACTGCTCTATTAATATAACACAAAACAAAATTAACTCATCTACCCTTTAAGTTTTTTTTATCTTCTATTGTGGTATTCAAATTTTTATTTCTATTTGACAGATTCAATGATTATTTTTTGATAAAAAAACGAAATTTCTTGAAATAAAATAGATATCAAAAATTTTTGATCGAGCGACAGAAGCGAGTGAAGTTTTAATATCAGTGTGCAGCACAGACCTGGGAATATTTTCTATGGTGTGCAGATTTACGAAAATTCATTACTATGTTAAAATCCCTTAACTTAAAAGTTAAGAACATGGATGGAGCAGGTCTAGTGTTCACCCTTGCTTGCTCAATGCTCACTGCTAGTGAGTGTAAATTGATGTAAGTATGGGAGCACGTCTCGATTTGATAATTTACTATGTGGGAAAATGGTTTTAATTATGTTACTGTTCAGTGTTCATACACAAATTGTTATTACTTATTATGCTATATATAGTTGTACACAGTTTGTTTACAAAATAGTTTTAAGTATATGTTATTATTAAAAGTTATTTAACTCATCGCGTTTAGATTAATTATTATGTTTTAAATAGCTTCATTTTGTGATATAAAAAGAACATTGTTTAATGTCTTTATTGTTTTTTAGCACAATCTATTTTATAAAGAATGCTTGTATCCCTTATTATATGGTTAGTTATCATTCTTTGCTTTTTTAGCTGATTTGAAAAAATTGCTATTCTTGTATTTTTACCGTCTGCTATGATCCTTTATAATATCCTCTGCCATAATATATGTTTTAAGTTTAAGGTAATTCTGTTTAGATTAAAAATAATTGTTTTGTTTTATCATTTCCTTGAAATGAGACAGAATTTACGAATTTATCTCGACCATAATTTTGGATTTTAGATGGAAGCGATTTTCCCTAAAATAGAGAACAATAAGTGGTCAGGAACGTAACTTCAGCGCTGAAAACTATAATCTTTCCTTATAATAAAGTATGTGCGGTCCTAACTGGCTATGCATTAAATTGTTTAATAAATTACCTTGTTCGGTCCGCAACTTGCATGTAAGCAAATTTAAAAAATAAAAAAGTAAGTATTCAAGAATATCTGACAAGTGAGGCTTTATATACAATTGACAAATTTTTAACTGCAGATGTTAAGGTTTGCTAAAGAGTTGTATTTTACATATTTTACTATTTATGTATTTTTTTATCTTCAGGTGTGGTTAATTTTTTATATTATAAAACACACATTGAGTGTTTTATAATATAAAAACTTAACCACACCTGAAGATGGCAACTCGTTGCTGAAACGCGTCGTGTTAACAACACATGAAGTCACAAGATGGACACAAGGTATTTCTAATACTTACTTCTTATTATTCATATAGTGACTTGGAGACCTAACACTCTAAAAATGTATCATATTAAACTATTGTTACGGATCACCCTGTATATAAACGGCAGGCAAGAGTTCTGAGAAACGGGGTCTGCTTACTGTAACAACTAGTACCTGCGCGAAAGTTCTAGAGAAAGCGAGAACGCACTAGGCTTACGCCACGCAGCATATATAAACAGCCAGTACGAGTGAGTGAGGGAATCAGTCAACGGTGAGTCACGCATTCAAGCCTAAGGTGGATCAGTAATATAAATAGTGCCGTGATATAAATAACCAAATTGATAAAATAAATACCAGTGTAGTGGTAATAATTACGAATTATTGTATATGGTTGTTTGTTTTGTTTTGTAATTACTGTTTAGTTATTGTTTACTTGTGTTTATTGTTAGAACTGACTTTTCGTTGTTGCATTCATTATTATTGTGTTTTTAATTATTGTAAATAAATATTTATTCCGCCAACTCAGAAAACAGTTTTGTAACACTATTAATAAATTTGAATTTGAATATTCAGATAGGTATAATTCTTAAATAATTTATGCAACACGAAGATAAGTTTTCGCTGTAATTTTAGTTAAAAGTTGAAAAATGCATTTTACCAAGGTAAACAAGATTATTAAAATGTCAATCTTGAATATGCCAGGAAAAATAATGAAATAAAAATCTTTCATTAGAATTAATGTAGCATGTTAATTATTATTACGTTTAATCAGTAGAAAACTATAAAACGTAATAACTTCCATAGTTGAATTTTTATTATTGTTCGGCGTATTCAAGTTCACATGCTGAAGATTGTTATGTGCAATTGTTATAAGTTTAACCTTGTAAATCTCTATTGCAATTCAAATAACAATAATTACCTTAAGTGTACAGATTCATGTGTGCTATAAATATGAGTAGGGTACACTGTGTTTTATGAAAGTGGAAAACGGATTTAAAATCTTCTGTCACAACTGAACAGACAAAAAAAACAACAAAATACCAGACTATTGCTGATACAACAGTACAGAACAAGCTTCCAATATAAAAATATAAGCAATTTTAGCATATTTAACCGACTTCAAAAAAGGATAAGGTTGTCAAGTCGACGGTTTTTTTAAAAAGTATGTCACCTCATATTTCCCGTATTTGAGAACCGATTTTGATGATTATTTTTTTATTTAAGAGGGCATATCTTCAGGGTGATCTCAAGTAAATTTTACTTAAATAGGTTCAATAGTTTTATTTTTTAGTTTAGTAATCAAATATGAAGAAAGAAGTTCTGTAAATAACATGCAAACTACGCATTGCAAAGCCACAAAAAAGAAAAAAGAGTGCGTGTAATCTTTAGGTGCGGTTGAATTAAAACTCCTTTGACGTTGTGACAGATAGAGATCACTTTTTTTCACTAGGGTGACGTCGGAGCGGCCAATTATTATAATTCGGACCAACTCACCAAAGTTTCATCGCAATCGGATGAAGGGTATAGAAACGCATAGAAAAAAAAAATATTAATACTTAAATAATGATTTTTATATATAATAATTATTATAAAATCATTATTAATTTTAATAAAAAAGAAAAAGAAAAATAGAGCAAATTTGAGAAATATGAAAAAAAAAAACTAAAATTAATGGTGCTTGCATGGAGATTCAAATCCGCGACATAATGCGTATAAAGCAGCCGTTCTAACCACTACGCCACGCGAACCTTTCAGTAAGCTGCTATATTTAAGTTATAGCGAGTTGGACGGTTGAGAATGAAATTATATCCACTTCCGTTCGAAAAAGATCTCAGTTACCTTCAAGTCGCGTCTGAAGAAGTTAAAATAAAAAATGTTTAAAACTATAGACTAATAGACCCATGATCACTTATGAAAGTTTACATTGCAAAGAGTATTAAACATGCTAGTGTTACACGCATCAAGAGTAGTGGCGCTTCAGTTCGACTGACGACTATTGTACTACCGACTTAGGTTCACTGGCGTATAACCATACATAATTACCACAACCATAGACAATAACAAGGCGTATGTATTAGCCTAGCGGCACTGGCGAGAACTAATTGTGCCAACACGGCACACGGTGAATGGTCCCCAGGCGGATGGGGGGAGGTCAGGGGAATTCTGGCGAAGGGCGACGCGCGTTCCACACGGGTTTAACTACGTAGCTAATAAAATAAATAATTTCCGTAACAATTCAGAAGTGAGATAGACCCATGTGCGAGATCGTGAAGTGATCCTGGTGTAAACAGTGAAAATACAAGTGATATAAAATGTGCGGCCATATATGTGACGTATTGTTGTGCGAAAATGGTGTGGTGGCGTTATCATAATTATTCATTAATGTATGATTAAATCGGTGGATGTAATTAATAGTTTTAATGCGAAATATGGTGAATGCGTAGCAAGTGAATATAAAGCGGTGTTCTTTGTTCAATCTTCACATGTGTCATCAGTCATGGCGGTCGACAAATTGTCAAAATAATTTCCGTAGCACTAGTTTACAATTTGGAGAGGGGGGGCTAGACGCTACTTTGGGGATAGAAGAAAATCTATTAAAATTTTTTAAATATCTTTAGTTTATTAAGTTATCAAGACAATGTGAATTATAATAAAAACAAAAAATCCATAATTGTGATAGATAAATAGAGAAATGGACGCTTTCGGACCCGTTTGTTTGAACGTGTAGATGCAAATCATGATGACTTTTGTCATAAATCATGTATTTATGATTTGAATAATAAATAGCATCAATAAATAACTTCCTTTTATTATCAAATGAGAGACGCCGCAAGGTTAGATTGGATGAACGAATGTTAATTTGTAAATTTTTAGCATAAAGAAAATAAAATACAGGGAAGGCAATAAGTAAATATGTAGGCTACGTTAGTTGCAGACATTTGGTCTCACTGGCCGTTTCATGAAATGTCTAGGTACAGTGCATGAATCACTGAGAGATAATCGAACTTAAAATAATATATTTCGCCACGAGGCCAACACTTCTGAAATGCATTTTTTTCAAAATTTTTGAAATTATTTTTTAAAATTTTTTTTACCCATTCTTATTGGGTTATTAGAGAGGCGTTGATTTAGAGGGAGTTGGTTACAGTTACAGTTCCAGAATGCGGGTAAATCAAATGAATTTAATTAATGCCCGTATACAGGGTGTTTCATAATATATGCGCAGGACTTCAGGATGGGATAGCGCGTCCAAAAATATGAAAAAAAGTTTCTATTAACTTACTTTCTAAAATGCACCATTTTAGAGATACAGGGTGTTGATACAGGGTGTTTGGGGAATTTTGAAAAGACAACTTTTGTATCATTTTTTCATTTTTGCAATTATGAAGTTAACGTTTGGTTTTGTTACTTGTTCTAACGTTTAAATAAATTTTGTTTAATTAGTAAGAAAAAATTTTTTTTTAAAAAAATTGACTAAGTTTTTCAACATAAAAGTTGATTTTTCTGGAAAACGATCGATTTAGAGCTTATGACCAAAAGTACCTTTTTTGTGTAGAAAACATTGGCGGTTCAAATAGGCATCTCAAAACCGTACTTTTTCCAGTAGCGTAGAAGTTGGGGAGAAAAACACCCACTACCCCTTCAAAACCTTCACCAATTATGACTTAAAAAAAAAAATTCCGCACAAAACATAGCTTATTATGAGTAGAAAATGCTTACAAAAGCTGTTTTCTGTACGATAAACGTTTCCAGAGATATTCGCACAAAACGAAATTTTTTTTTCAATTTCAACACCCTGTCATCTCTAAAACAGTGCATTTTAGGGGGTAAGTTAATAGAAACTTTTTTTCATATTTTTGGACGAGCTATCGCATCCTGAAGTCCTGCGCATATATTATGAAACACCCTGTATATTTTAACCAAGAAATAAAAATTTGAAAATTGATAAAATAGTATAGCTGCCCTATTATAAGTTAAATAAAAGCTTGCAAAAACGTCGTTGATTTCTGCTACATGTGATTTGTGAGTAACTGATTTCATAAATACTTTGAGGAAAATTGTCATAGAAACCTAAGAATATTTCTTCCTTTCTTAGTTTATGTATATCTACTCTAATTTTATTTACTCAACTGTGCCTATTCATTTGAAAATTACAATACAAATTGATTAGTAAACTACAAAGTTTAAACATTTTAAATTAAAGGTATATGTGCCCAAAGGGTATGTAAGGTGAAAAAAAAAAACTAAATAATTAGGTATTTAAGTTTAAAAAAAATTATTAATTTTTTAATTTTTTCTAATAATTTAACATAAATAATATTGAAAATCGAAAAGAAAAATTTTTTTAAAGCTATAGATAAATTACTAAAAATTAATTAAAATGTATAAAAATTTAAAAAATATCACGTGACTTCAAAACGCGCCAGGAATGTTTGTGACGTCGTTATGTTAAAATGTGTCTGCATTTGTTGGTATTTGTGTATATGTATTACACATACTATCAAAAATAATAAATTTTTAACTTGGTAACCATGGATACAAAGACCATAGATAACATAATGACGTCACACGCGTTCGGATTCTTTCGGCGCGTTATCGGAACTGAGTTTAAAAATTAATTTTTATTTAAATATAACTTTTTAATTAGTAAGCAAAAAAATTAAATAAAAACAGTTTTGCTATAAAACTTGTATGTGGTCCTTCCATTTAAGTAAAAAAAAAAATTCACTTAAAAACCCAATTATTAATCTGCAGTCATAGGAATCTATGCAATGCGCTATAATATATTCTGTCATGTAAATTTGTTTTGTTATTTTTTTTGTTATGTTTACATGTTCACTGCCGATGCCATACTTAGATGTTTAACAGAAGATATCGGTTTACAGCGCTGAAAATTACATCACAAAACATCCATGTGGGATTCGAATCCACGATAATCTGATCTAAAGGCCAGAACGCTAACCGTTACACCAAACTGTCCTCCGGTGCGGGGGTACCGACGGCAACGCCTTAGTTACGGCACACTGGGTCCGCTGTCCAAAGACATTGGACATTTCATACATAACAAAATTCTGCTAGTGAATTTTGTTTACTTCTTGTCTTATTTACTCTATTTGTTTATATTCATTGACAATTTTCAATAACCTTGAAGCACACATTATTCTATTATTGTCATAACTCAGCCGACTATTAATTCTTGAACCACGCTGACACCCTTAGTTCAATTACTGTGACGATTATACTATACTAATTTAAGATATTAGCAGCGGTTTCTCATGGTATAGTGCTGCTAATATTTTAAATTAGTATACAAAACAAATTGGCGCTGGACGTACGTCATGAATTTAATGACTGGCGTAGAACGGAAAGCCGATGACGCTAGAATACGTCATTGGCAGTGAACGTGTTAACAAACTGTAGAGGCCTTGCTACTTATGTGTATGAAAATATGATTTTTTACACATTATTAGAGAAAAACTACTCAGCACACACTTTCTTCAATGGAAAAGGTTTAGTAGATATATTTCTATTTTATATGTTTATATGTACTATAGCAAGACTAGACTTTACTTATTCGCTATGTGCAACATCAAAGTCGAGACATCTAGCGGCATTAATCGGCGAGACCACTGCCACTTTTATACATTATGTCAAATGGGACAACTAGTAAAAAGTGAATTAAAATTAAAATTAATGATAAAAGTAAAAAGTATGAATGCCATATTAAAAACGGGTTTTGAAAAAATAAATTATACTATAAACTTTCAACCTCAAACTGTGTCAAAGGGTAAAGCTTTAGCTGAGGCTAATCATGGAATTGATGTTGAAGTATTAAGACAAAATGAAAAAGCTATTTTATTCGAGCAGCAGTAATTAGGCAGACTTCAGTAACTTCTGAGCCTTATTCTATTAAAGTTTATGTAAGTTCTTTTATATATTAACAGTAGTTTTTAATTATTATTATTTCTAATATAAGTAATAAATAGTACAATTTTATCTGTCACATCTGTCATATATATAAAAGAATATTTTGTCTTATTTTATTAATTTAATATCAAAATTCTCTTTTTAAATATTTTTGAAGTAAAAGTTCTTAGGCGGCACTGTCTCGACGATTTGAAGAGAAAAATGTTGGAATGAAAGGGAAGTGTGGTGACGTGAAATTACCATTATAATAACCCTAAATAAATAGCTATTCAGCCATGAAGTTTTTTATTTATATATAATAATCAATTACCTATACCAAAAGAAGCTTTACTTTGGTATGCCGCGACACATGCCTTTTTTATTTTATATTATATTTACCTTACATCGGTGTATTAAATGAAAAAAATTATAATATTTCGAAGATAATGTTCTTCCGTACATAAAGAAAGTACATAGGTAAATATATACAAAATTAATTGTATCTATCATTTTTGAGAAATCTGTACAGAAAAGAAACGGTGTAGAGATTCGTCAGCAGGACAAAAATAATTTTGAAAATATTTATGTAATGGTGTACAGACGAACTTTATCTTGGGAGTTTATGGGCTGTGTGTAGCTTTACGTGAGTTCTCACTTTTGGGCACAAAATATGCCAGATTAAAATTCTAATTTATTTAAAAAATAATAGCGACAACATTGTTCAAACACTATGCAAATTAAACGATAATAATTTTATTATTTCTCATAACAACTTTTCGTTTCAAAGTTCAAATTTGAAAACACCGTGGTTTTATATATTTTTTTATAAATATGTTATACTTATGACAATTTTACTGTTTCTTCCTAACAGCATTTGAGCTCTGACGATGTGAATATATACCTACTCGTATATCATGAAACGTCCAGCTAATAAATATGAAATTCACTACAGTAATTGCGTTTTTATTCTGGATCTTTTAGACTTAGAGATAATTTTCCCATCTATACCTTTAAAGTTTTTAGAATTCAATAAACAATAATAATAATTATGTAGGTGATTTTTGATTTTAGACGAAGAATGAGGGGATATTTAATAATATGTACCCGATACTGTTAACAAAAACCTATACTGCATTATAAACAAGCCGTGAGGTGGGTCGTTTATTAGAACTAAGGTGCGACCCTTGAGGTCCACACGACGAACTTCCCAGTTTGATAAATATTTAATAATAATAATTAAATTAGATATTACACAGAAAAGGAATCATTTTAATCATTAAAACATCAATAATTAAAAAAAAAAAAAAAAAAAAAAACGGCTGAACCGATTTTTATAAAATTTATGTCGGATCAAAATGACGTTAACACGCCTCGATTGACACCCTTACGAAGTCGATATAATTTTTTATTCGCGAGATATTGCGTAAAATCTACTTTTTTGGAGGTTATTTGGTTAAGAAAAAAGAACGGCTGAACCGATTTTAAAAAAATTCCTTTCAGATCATATTTACGTTAATACGCGTCGATTGGCACCCCAACGTAGTCGATATCATTTTTCGTTCTCGAGATTTCGTCTTAGAAAGAAATGGACACATACGTACGTACGTACGTACGTACGTACGTACGTACGTACGTACACACACACACACACACACACACACACACAGACATCTTTCTAAAAGTAGTGTAAAAATAGTGTAGTGACCTTGAAATATAAAAATTTTTTTTCCTTTTTGATTTCGATTTTCGGACCCATTACAATAACTTCCAGTGGGAAGTTAATAATAATTCGTTTAATTATTATTAATTAAACAGTATTTAGAAAACTGTACATATCTATTTTTATACTAGCGGCCCGTCCCGGCTACGCCTGGGTGGTATAAAATTATGATTTAATAGCGGTCACCCATTGCTCCGTTCACGTATATTTAGTATATTGTTAATTTGTTATCCCCCCGCGAGAATCTCTCCCCTTGCGTAGCTTTCTATTAGTGAAAGAATTTTTAGAATCGATTTAGTAGTTCCAGAGATAAGAATTTATGTTTTGTTACCCCCCCCACAAGAGTTTCTTCCCCTGCCCCCGCGAGAATCTCTCCCCCTGCGTAGCTTTCTATTAGTGAAAGAATTTTTAGAATAGGTTTAGTAGTTCCTGAGACACGAATTTATGATTTATTAGACCCCCGCAAGAATTTCTCTCCCTGCCCCCCGCGAGAATCTCTCCTGCGTAGCTTTCTATTAGTGAAAGAATTTTTAGAATCGGTTTAGTAGTTCCAGAGATTACTTTTTTTCACTCGGGCGAAGCCGGGTTTTTTAGACAAAAAGTAGCCTATGTCCTTCCTCAGGATTTATAATATTAGTAATGACGAACTATTTTATTAATATTTCTAAAAAAACCCATCCCATTTTTAGATATAGGTACAGTTACATATCTAACAAAAATGGGATGGGTTTTTTTAAAAAATATTAATAAAATAGTTCGTCATTGTTCTCTTTAGGGAAATACTTGATATGTATTAATGTATTGAATATTTTATTGCAGCTTGTTTAAAAAAAATGCAAAATGACAGTGTCGATGCTGATACCGGATTTATAATACAAGTTTGGGAAAGCCAAATGAACTGGTAAAGATCAGATCATCAGATACTATATTATTAACAGGTACTTATACTGAGTGTCCATGAAATTATTATTCACTCGATTATTAATAAATCTGTTTTCTTAAACAGTTTGCGGTAAATAATAGGACAACTCAAGAATGAGTTTTCATTAACTAAGTAGGTTACTTATCACATTTCTGTCAATATTATAAGTAAAATAAAATACCTAATAAAGGTACTTCTACGCATTGGCGTAACTAGGATTTGAAGTTGTGGTAGGACTGAGTCGGGTCCCAGTCTGTCTGATCAGTTCTTGTTGAGAATACATTAAAAAAACATAATTTTTTATCAGTCCTTAATTTCTAGACGGTACTCGTGCATATCTTTTTTATTCAACATCGTTTATTGTACAGATATGCGTGTAGTTACGTATTTATTTGACAACAATTATTTAAAAAAACAGTCATGAGATGTCGTGGGACACCCGACAGAAGCTATGCTTCTTACGCATTGTATATAATACCTACTCATATTCTGCACAATTTTTCTTGTTATTAGATCCGCCTTAAAACAGCTCTTCATACATAAATAAAAGTAAACTGCAGTTTTCCTTGATTGTTAAGGATACAACTAATTTTAAAAATACAGACGGATTAGTTCTATACTAAATTCCCTACAAAGCCTTATAATTTTTAATCATATTATTTTAATAAGCAAGAGTAGAATAAATATCGCAACGTATAGGTGCAATTTTTTTTTTTTTAAATAAATAATATTACATAAGTTTGTGAAGAACCAAGAGTAATTGATTGTTAATAAATTTCGGTATGATGGTGTTTTAATTTTTTTTACAGTATGAACAATGGAAAATTTGTATTAGATTATTTAAAATTATTAACCTTGACGTGTCACAAATTTAATGGAACACTTTTTTCGGTACAAGAAAAATACCTATTTTTTTATAATATGGAAGTGAGAAGGCAGTATTTTCAGAGCTCTTTATACGGGCTAATCAGATAAATAAAATACCATTTAAAATAATTGACTTTTGTGTGTTGATCTACACTAAAGGCCAACTAAAAGCATAGATTTCTTGATTAGGCAGACAAAAAATTATTTTCGCGCAATTTTTTTTATGAAACATTTTTTTTCGTAATCTGTACATTTTCATTCGTCACTTTAGCCACGCGTTACATACAATATTTTTTGCAACAACTGTTTAAAATCTTCAATTTTAAGCAAAGAAAACAACAGACATTATATATAGCACAGTAATTTATAATCTATGAATACTTTAGTTTAACTTTACACACACGTTTTAACATAAAAAAACAGTATTGCTTTATAACACAGTATACTATAAAGTATTACTTTACACATTCGTGTTTTAACATAAAAAACAATAGAAGCTTCCATAAAGAATCATTTTGCGAACGTTACACACTACACAGCACTCTAAAATTGAACTTTTTAAGCAAGTGTTGTAAAAAATATATTATAATTTTTTGTATAAAGTCTTAAAGAAGACATGCAATTGTGTCGAAACATCGCCTAATTATAATAAAGGAAATTTTGATCGGGAAGTGGCTTTCTTATTAATGTTAAAATTAAAAAAAATACTTTACTAATACAGAAAAATAAATAACCTGCTGAAAGTGTTTCATAAGGATTAGTGATTTGATGGTAAATAATTTTATATTTTTTGTTCTTAAAATTATTATCTGAACTATCAAGTTAATTTCTTTTTTTATAAATAATCATTTTTTGTTGTATACGAGTATGTATAATAATTATTATATCACACGCAACTAAGTAATAACATTGTCTTCTACGACAATATTATTATACACGAAATTTTAATGAAACAGGAAAATTTCATGTCCATGAGAATATTTTCAACTAAAATTTAACGAATGTCTTTTACCCACGGAAATTGTATTTTTTCTTTAGAATTGATTAAAACAAGTTTAAACATGATTAATAAAATTACCAAAAAACCTTATTCCAGGCCTAAATCAGGTATCGCAGGTGCCATAAGATAGCCTAGGTAACACTCGGTGCCGCGAGATGGTCTCCTATCGTGACGCTGTACACAGCGTCTAGCAAGCGTCTGCTGACGCATGTCGCAGCTACATGCGTCTGGACATCGCACGTAACGTCACGCGATCTCTCTTGTCAGCTGAGGCGGTGCGTTGCGTCTAGCGTGCATTATAAACTACAGACGCATCGCACTGCAGCGTCTTGACGTCGCGTCATACGCAGCGTCTAGACGCAGTCTATACATCAAAGGAGGCCGTTTCTATTAATATAATATGGGTGCATTCTGACTCTGCGTACGACGTGACGCTTGACGCAGCAGACATCGGTTTAGATCACCGCCTTCGCTCGTATGTGACCACTCTGGTTTTTGTAAACGGTTTTATTTATTTTAATAGCAAAAGCGTGCTCAGCGACTAAAGCTATCGACATGAGGCTATAGTCCAGTCGGTATATATATCAGATAATTAAGGTTAGATAATAATTTGGTAAATATAAATATGTCATTATGGAATTATAAAATCAAAAAAAAAAAAACGATAAAATAATTTTAAATGGTTAACTTACAACGTTTTTGATTGACAGTAAATCCAAAGTTGATGCATTCTCGGAGATTATGTTAAACAGAATTCTTCAGAATACTCGAAACACAACTGTTTCAAATTTAATAATGAACAAAATAATTAAATCACTGCGTTACGTTTCTAATTGTTTTTTCAACTTTATTTGCGAAACGTTTTTATAACACTTTTAGCATCATATTCACAGCATTATAACTTCATTTGAAATTCACATATACACAATTATATTCCAGAAAAAATAAACGTAAAAAGAAATTCGTCAGATTATGCAAATTAATTTATTACCTACTAAGAATAACAATACTTGTATGAATAAAATCTTTCTATAGCAGAAAGCTAATTATCGTAGTACAATTATTTTTCCAGTTCATTAGCTTCTCGTAAATTTATTATGTAAAATTAAATCAACTTTATATAATACTTATTTCAAATTTTCTGTCCCGGTTGAATCAAATCAGCGGCATATTTATTCAATTTTTTTATCAGTATCTCGAATATGACTCAACACTACTAGATGAAATTTATACAAATTATGGAGAACTATCAATTATTTACAATTGTCAATGTTTGCCTTGCATTTTTTTTGCATACACTGACCTCATAGTGAAAATTTATCCAATTGGGGAGAGGTTTACCAGGTATACAAAAAAAGGAAAGCCAGACAATGATAATTATTGTACTTATATAATTGATAGTTCTCCATAATCTGTGTAAATTTCGAGATACTGACAACAAAAAATGAATATTGTGACTTGTGAGAGCATCGACGACGGCTACCAACAATCGGCGGCCGGCGCACTATGTTATAATTTGTATAACGATATTTGCATATAGGTATTTAAAACAGTTGTATTTACAAATATTAATTTCTGTTTACAGAAAATGTTTGTAGTTTGATAAATTCAACAAAAGAATAACGAAAACAAGAAGTCGTGTGAGACATCAGAAATAAAAATTGATATTAAAACGACACTTATTTTAAATGGCTTCGTACTTTCTCTGAAAAAGGTAAAATAAATATGGGTATTTTTATTAAAAACATTTTTCTGTAGTGGATTTCTATGAGAGAGGTTACCAATCTCTTCTAGCATAATTCGCAAGTCGCATATAACTCGCTCAGAGGTTTATACAAATGTCCAGCCTTAAAAATGTCAAAAACCCAAGACAGTTGTTTAAAATAATTTCAAAATGTATGGCATTTTTAAATTTTCCATATAAAAAATATTACAGGGTGTAACGTTAATATTGTAAAAAAATCCAAGGGTAGAGTTCTTGCTAGAAAATAAGAAAATAGTTCTTATAAACTTTTTTCCAGACACTTAAATTTCGAGATACAGGGTATCAAAGTTTTCAAAAAAAAAACGGGTTTTTATCATTTTACGGAAAAACCCTTCTTTCGATTTTTTTGAAATTTGGTAGGTTTGTATGCAATAACAAGACACTTCATCGTAATTTGAATTCGTTTAATTATTCCAGTGGCTTCCTAGGAGGTAACTCAGTTGATAATAATATGAAAAAATATGTCACGCCACTGTTTTCTTCAAAATAAAATATTTTTTAAGATTGAGCAATTCAAAATACAACTTTTTGACCATAAGTATAAATATGTTTCGTATCTTGCTTTGTTTTCTAAGAAAAAAATAAAAAACATAACTTCTGCACGTCCCCGAACCAAATGAAAAAAACTGTGATAAATTTTGAGTAAAAACCCGTTTTTTTTAAAACGTTGATACCCTGTATCTCAAAATTTAAGGATCTTTGTAAAAAAGTTTATAAGAACTATTTTCTTATTTTCTAGCAAGGTACCTTTGGATTTTTTTACAATATTAATGATACACCCTGTATAAACGCTCTTATCTCCTAAACTAAAAGAGTACATAATATGTGTCTCGTTGGTATTCCCACAAAGTGTGTCGTGACAGAAAAAAAGATTGAAAGCTCTTAGAGGAAATATACGGAAGTTTTGTATGCCCACACGTGTGGCCCTAAAACGCTTCCGTAGAAATGACATTTTTGAGTAACCATTCTTTCATGTGGTTTCAAAGGTAGAACTAATTTAAAAAAAAAATGTACCACGTGCTTTATAAGAATCTTGAAAAATTTGCACATAAAAACTCGTTCTATTATAAGTTTTTGACTGTATAATATTATGTGAAGACTTTATGTTCACATTCAATGTAATTCAGTGGCGGCTCGTGCCTGTTTAGACAGGTGGTGCCAAAACGAAGGTCAAAATAGAAAAGTTTGAAGTTTTTCCTCTAAAGAGAGCGCACTAAAAGAGATTTTTAAAAAATTCACTTTGTTTGTGGTCATAGCGGCGAATAGTTATCAATAATGTCCAATAGATATACAAAACAAACTAAGGAAATTAAGAGTTAAGACGATACTGTCAGTAGTCACACAAATCACACACTACAAAGCTATACAAACTAAAAAAAAATGTTGACAAAGCAAACCGTCAAATAAAACAAACTTGTTATCAACAATAACATTTAACCGAAACAACAATGCGTAATCAGATTTTACAGTGTTGTAAATTCCAACAATGACCAAACAGAATATCGCCAATAATGTGCCTGGCACACATTTCATTTAGATTTAGCATTACAGCATAGGGAAATCATGAGTCATAGTTCTATCTCTCTTGCTCACATATAAGGACCGTAAGGTATGCTTTGTTTACACTGTGCCTATTATTAAATGGCACAGGATATGTGTTACTGATCGCGTGGTGAAAATGTTTTAGGAAATTTGTGCGATTTAGGCTGAACTCTGCTGTCCGGACGATCGATAATTTTATAAACTGATTAAAAAAAATATACATATTAATAAAAATATTAACAAAAAATATTTTTAGAGAAAATTGAAAAATTAGGGATAGTGCCATGGCACTGTGGCACTACCCCACGAGCCGCCACTTGAATGTATGGATCAAATAAATTATCAAAATATACAAATCGTGCCCCCTTGACGTTTGCCGTATGACATCAATACAGAATAGCGGATGTAAAAATTTATATTACTTTATAATATTTCACAGTTTACATGAAAATAAAATCTGCATCATAAGCAGGGCTGCAGCTTTAGATATTATGCTAACAAACCGACAAAACATGCATGAGCACAAGCAGTCATACTTACGGACATTTCGTTATCGTCTTGTCAAAATAAGGAAAAAACCTGAGATAAGGAAGTTCAAAATGTTTTTGGTAAAGTTGGTAGAATAAGGATGTACCTACAGTATTTTTAACACATCGATGTTGACATAGAATTATGTATTTGTTTTACCCGATGCACTGGAAACTCAATATTGATGGTTCTTTGTGCATTCTAGAGCCGGTCCCAAACGTAGGTTCAAATTTTTATGTACTTACATAAAAACGAAAACACATTTGCAACACACGTTAGGTTATTATATGAATTAAGTATAGAATTTCAAATTACGTAATTTTTTTTGAATAAATTTCACATTTACTTTGAAATATTATTGGGGGTTTTTCACATAGTATTTTCTGTTAGCTCTAATTTAAAATACTGAATGAGATTGAAGGCAATGTATGGAATATGTAATCGATTTAAAACAATCTTGCCAAAAACATAGGTATAATTGTGAAAAATAGTAGATTGTATATCTAGATGCGTAATGGGGTATAGTAATGACGAGTGATGATGATGATGATGATGATGAGTAAAAACGAGCGATAGCTACAAAATATCTACTTTTCACCTCATTTTCAAAAAATGTTGACAGTTCATTTACGTCGCCATCTTTACTTTTACAGTATGCCGTGAAGTTCGTGAGTATGTAATCGCACGCGGATAGAGCGAATAAACAGAAGTTGTTATGACAACCGTTTACTTACCGCACTAACGCGCCAAAACGCGCTAAAAGAACTACTTCAAAAAGACGATCCGTTGTAAACAAGAGAATAAAAGTGATGAAAGATAATACACAATAGAATTAGTCAACAGTGGCGGCGCCAGAGGGTGGGCCATGGACCAACCCTTAGCCCACCCTGGCATAATCCCCAATCTCTGTTATCTTTTAAATACGTTTTTAATCGTCGAAATTTCAACAGTTTTTCTTGTAAATTCTATAGCATGTATAGCCTGGGTTAAAATTTTACCGAGCACTGAAATTTCGGGAATAAATGTTATTGGCCCACATTCAGACCACTATGCCCAACACTGGCCCACCCTAGAAAAAAACTCTAGCGCCGCGTCGCGACTGGGAAATTAAAAAAAAAGTGTTTAATATCTTGTAAAAGGGTTATTCCTCGAAAAATCAGTTGGAATTATATAAGAGTTTTACTGTAATAAGTAGGTACTATTTCAAGAAATGTGGTTTTGCCTTTTAATTTATAGTGGCTATTTTCCACGGCTTCATTTACGCGAACGTCAATTTTACCGGCAGATTTACTCGCACTAATGTCGACCTTGATGAGAACCCTGTTTTAACCGGGGAAGTTACAAACGAGGTTCCTTTACATTTTTAGTGTACCTGTGACTATGTGTCGACTGATTTCAACAAAAGATTGGATAACAATATTAACGAATAACGATACATCTTCTGTGAGGAATAAAAATTAAATAACAATTGCTACTAACCTTGTTTCCATGTCAAGTTCATTTGGGTGCTTCGAGGATGTTAAAGGTGACTTGCCATTGTGTGTGTCTGGATTTACATCGATGTTGTTTTGATCTTCGTGCACACCTCTCTTATCTTGAACAGCAATCACAGCCAGTTCTATCTACAATTAGAATAACACAAAACGTTTCTTTTTTATTTAAACTTGTTCACGTATAATTTATGGAAATTGTTTCTGGTATTGTACAACTAAATAACAAAATTGTTTGTAAACTACGAGGTATAAGAAGTGAATACAGTCAAACCTGGGTAAGTGAGAACTGGATAAGTGAGAAAACTCTATAAGTGAGAGTAATAGGCAGGACCCGTCATTTTAAGCTCCCAAAACCTCTATTAGCGAGAAACAGAAACCTCTGTAAGAGAGAGTCGTTTTTCCCTCATGGACCTCCGTAAGTGAGACTGCTACTTATCTATACCTCTATAAGCGACAATATAGCTACAATAAAAATACATACATACATAAAAGATACACACATACAGTAACAAATGACAAAACAAATTACAAATTTAACATCGTGGAACTTCCTACCATTGTTTTTGTATTGTTTTCTCGTCAATATTGTACCTAAATACCTACCCTTATAAAGTACTTATATGTCGAATGTGACTTGTTATTGCTGCGTACCTCTATAAGAGAGAAACGCTACCCATGTACCTGCATTAGCGAGAAACTCGGGTTAGTGAGAAACCTCTATAAGCGAGAATGAGATTGTGCTCCCTTGAACTCTCGCTTATCCAGGTTTGACTGTATATATACATAGATCAATTTGAGAGTTTTTAAGCTTCTTTTTAGGTACAAATAACAAGTAAATACATTTGGAAAAAATATACATTGTTTCATTTAGTCTCCCTCTATACGTTTATTTTGTGAAGATCTATCCCCCAGGGGGAACATTGGACTGTAGTTGTTCTCGCATTGCATTCCAATGTTCTTTGGGATTTGGCGTTCCCAGGAGCCCGAGCTCGTACTAGTCGGTTTGTGTATGCCGACTGGCAGATTTTAATACACAAATGGATTATTAATTGTTGTTTTGAAGACGCTAATGACCTGAATTGTCGATGCGTCTATAATCTACAATAATAATAATTGTGAAGATCTAGATCAAATAGTGTCCAAATGCGACCGGGGGACACAAAATTAGCGAGTTTTCGGGGCTTTTCCATCAGCATTTTGGACAAAAAAAAGAAAAAAAATGCTTACTCTTCAATGAGATATATTACATTTTTTTACCCCTTTTTTGATGACTCCTAAATATAAGTTTTATAAAAAAAATTAAGAATTTTGTAGGTTTGGACCAACAATTTACATAATATAATATGTGACAATTTCATTATTGTAGCTTAGGAGCTAGAAGGTTGTCATAGACAGAAAGACAGACGGACAGGCAGGCAGACATAATGGTGAGAACAATAGGGTTGCACCCTTTAGGTATGGAACCCTAACCAAATACCCAGTGATCTACTTCATCCTGGCATGTCCGCTTCGCCTAAATTGATCGATACGAGATAAATAAACATGAATAATTTTATAACTAGTGCAAAAGTAGTTATAGTTTGCTTTCTTTTAAATACCTGGCGGCTAACAAAGTATTTTAAACAAAAGCATCATTATTCTGCTTCTGAACTTTGAAGTTGTTAAAAATAAATGCATAAACTCAACCTATGCAAACTATATATCTGATAGTTGGATTTTAAAAAGAGTTCACAATGTTAAAAAGCCTTAGGCAATTGTTATTAAAACAGTGGAAATCCTGACGATGAGTAATATCAGGTTTCCAAAATTATAGCTATCATTATATTAATGAGCTAATTAAGATTAGAGTAATACAATACACTAAATTACTTCACAAAATACCAAATGAATAATGATTTGTTAATTTATTGCTTGTTCAGACCCCGACAGTAGCTTATAGGTAAGAATATTATAAATGATTATTACTGAATTGTTTTCTAGATCTATAATTATCAACAGTTGAGTAATCAGATTTAGCTGATACTTATCATATAAATTGGCAGGTTGACGCTTATGATCTCTGTTGTCGAGCATCCAGAATCTACAATATCTACTTAATACCTAACTAAATTGGCAGGTCATCATCGTCTATGATTAAGCATAGCTACGATAGAGACGTATTTGCACAAGTGGCGCTTACATCCTGAAAAACTGGTTGAATGTCATTGGAGACCACCGTACACGAGCAACAAGTACGCGCTTAAGATTTTGAATTTTAATGGGCTAGAATAATACCTTCGGAACGTTAAATTACATGGCAGAACATACATTAGGTAAGTCTAAATGAAAAAGTACAGAGATTGAAATGTAATAAAGAAACTAGACGTAGTTTTTTGCTTGGCTTCGCTAAATATATATATTTATTATTTAAATATCACTATATCTAATTATATTATATAAATACTGCAGTAATTCCAATTATTGCACGCAATAAACGGGCTATTCAAATTTTAAATAGCAATATATAAAAAAACGCAACACTTTTGTAAATAAGAAAATTCAAAACTGGACATATTATCTATGTACCTACTAAGATTTTATTTTTAGTTCATATTTTTGAAAATAATGGATTTGAAAAAATAGAAACTCCTCAGGGCTCAGAGTTAATGTACTCAGCATTACGACTTTTTCTTTTATATGAATAAAAAAAAGCTGTAGATGCATTTGACACGAATGTTCATGTACTTTTATAAGCCCTGTTCTATGCAACGTAGAACATAACAGGTACCTATCAAAATTTACAGCTACACCCAAGGAGTATTCAGTAGGTATGATCTTGATTCTCTATTTTGTTTCAAAATGGCATCCATTTAATTATTTTAAATTTTAATATGCAATTATGATGTTTGAGTTTGTTGTTTACGCTTGCATCTTATTGAAATTAATACTCCGGGCGACCCGGAATAAAATAAAATACAAGGGCACTAAAGTGTGTGAAACAAAAATATTTAAAAAAAATTTAACCGACTTCAAAAAAGGAGTCAGAATGTCTCTAAAAAAGAAAAGTTATATAATTTTTCTCTTCGTTTTACAATCAGCTTTCCTAATCTACATTAAAAAAAATAAATTATTTAAAAAAAGAAAAAAACCGACTGCGTAAAAATCGAACTTAAAAGATAGAAACAAGATCAAATGATAACATTCCTTCGACTGCATGTTATCACAGTCGGGTTTTTTTTAAATAATTTATTTTTATTTCCTTCCTTTTAGTTGAATCTACTCATCAAGCCTTTTAATTTGATACCCCACACAAAAGGTTTTACCGATTGACAAAATGGAGTCTAGCATCCGCCATACTGAATTTTCCGTGACGTCATGTACCCTATTTAAAATCTTCTCGACGAAACCTTTCTTTTGATACCCATATCGATGTATTTAGAAGGAAAATTACTTTTGCATTCTAACAAAATGGCGTCTAAAGTTCGCCACATTGCATTTTATGTGACGTCATATATCCACTAGCACTCGTGAGACTACACCTTATTTTTTAAATCCGTCAAGCCGTGTAGGCTATAGAAGGCGCCGACCAAAATACAAAGATACATAGATACATGCATACCTACATACACCCGAAAAACATTTCTCTCTTTTGGCAGTCGAGTAGGTAATAATAAAATAGAACTCGCGTCGGCGTAAATAAAACGCTATTACTTACAGAGATAATTCCGCCGACCTCTAATTGAATGTAGGTTAGGGAATGTGGTTGTAAAACAAAAAGAATAACTATTTTTTTATACTTGCTAGAGGCATTCTGACTCGTTTTTTTAAAGTCGGTGGAATTTTTTTAAAGATATTTTTATTTTTTGATTACTGATTGTGTTTGGATGTAGATATTTTTCCACATATTATTATGAAATGAATGGAGATATTGACTGGTGCAGGTGGTAAGAGATGCACAACCGACAAAATAGAATTTCAACGTTGATTAGTTTATATTTTAAAAATATATAATCTTCTGATCAAGTTTCAATATAATATTTGTCATTATTTTAATTTGTCTGTCAACAAACACACTGACATGTATTTGAATTCCACACAAAATAAGACGATATGTTACGTACAATTATATTTAATATATACTCATTATTTTCATAATTATGTACGAAATAATATCTAAAATAATACAGTATTCAGATTAAACACGAAACTTTCTTCCGGTTGGCCTTGCTAATATAAATATTATTGTTGTAGCGATAATCATAGTGATATATTATAAAGCACAGAGTCTGCGAATTGAACGTTGTTATACAAAAGTAATTATCGATTATTTTGGGGATATTTTTAATTTTTTGTAAAATTTCACGTCGAAATTCATTATACCAGAGGCAGATTAAGACTCGGTTACACTCAGACGCCCCAATTGCATTCTAATTATAGTCATTAAGATGCACTTATTTTAATACTCGCATTTGCTTTTCTTAAATTTTACTAATTATCCGCGCTGGGATCCAATTCACCTATATTTATATTTATTGTAGATTATAGACGCGTCGACATTTCAGGTTATTAGCGTCTTTCAACTACACTAAATAACAACTTTCTTAAAACTAAATGACATCACAAAACATCCATGAGCGCAAGTGAGATTCGTACCCACGACCGTCTGATCTAGATGCCGACTCGCTAACCACTAGACCACGCGGTACTCCCCGATATTTTTAAGCCCAGTTTAGAAACATAGGTCATTAATAAAATATATTAAACAATTAATTACGAATCGATATTCAATATTTTAATTCAGTTAATGCTATAATTATAGTAAATGGTTTATAAATAATATCATTATTACAAATAAATGAGAAAAAGTTAATTCCTAGAGATATAACAACATTCACGTATAATTTACAGCACTGCCAGAAATCATAACATGCTGGTTTTGCTTGAATGTGAGTATTTATGAAATTTAACCAAAGCACACAAATTATTCCAGGGAAATTTTGTATTTTTATTTTTTTAAGAAATGCTGTGTTTAAATAGTCTTGAAATATCAAGTAAAAAAACTCGTACTAATTTAAAAATTCTGCGTATTATATTCGTTAAAAAGCGGATGTACTTTTTGTCACAAAAAATTGTTTATACAAGAGTTGATTAATTATTATTGATACATTTATTATGTAAATTTCTATTTTTTATTTATTGTAAATTATAGACGCGTCGACAACTTAGGTTATTAGCGTCTTGATTACATTAAATAATAGCAACTCACTTAAAACTAAATGACATCACAAAACATCCATGAGCGGAGGCGGGATTCGAACTCACGACAGTCTGATCCAGAGGCTGCGAAGCTAACCACTGGGCCACACTGTCCTCTGTAAATATCGGGAGTGACAATAAGCTTAAAATGTGATCATATAATTATCGTTTATTTTATTTTGTTCCTTTTTAGTCTTTCAAAAATTTATCCTCTTTTGACTCCCTTGGGGATTGAATTTCGATAAATCCCTTCATATATTGGGTCACAAAAGAAATCTACTGTCCAAATTCCAACTTTCTAGCTTTAGCGGTTTGGCCTAGGCGTTGAATAGTCAAAAAAACCCTACTCCCTTGTTTGACCCCCTTACGGATTGAATTTAATTCTAAAAACGATTGATTCATGTATTGTCATCGGGAATGCATATGTGTACCAAATTTTAAATCGATCGGATACGTGGAAGTCGTTCAAAATTGATTTGCAAGATTTGACCTAAACAAACAAACATACAAACATTGCAAGTTAAATAAAAGTTTGTAAAAAGGATGGGTTTTCAAGTTAAGTTTTATTAAAAATGCCATGAAAAATGTTGTTTCGAAGGGGCAGTTATCAGAGGTGGACGAGCAGTCTTGACCGCCCTAGATCGTTCAGTACCAGCCCCTTTCTGCGTAGAAATGTGAAGTTGTACGAAAATCGGCATTGCGTTCGGTTCAACCCACTAGAAGTATTTAATTTCTGAGTTATTTCTGTCTCTGATTATCTGATAGTTATAAGACCATATAGAGTTTTCTCAGTGCACGCCGCCGCCCCGCCGCGTCCTGCACGTCTTTGAGCTAGATAGCGGGCGCTCGCTGCCGCCGATTGCGGGTGCGGGCGCAGATTGGCTGACCCTAATATTTGGCCGCCCTAGACCTGGGCCCAGTCGGTCTTACGGAAAGTCTGTCACTGGCAGTTATACAGAAATATATAAAAATAACGTTTGTGTAATAAGTGCATTGACAATGGTCGAAAGTTCGCTTTTTCATGTCAGTGACGTAAAATAAAAGTCGCGCGAAAGTAAGCAAAAGTGGCGCCATTCTACGCGATGATTGTAAAGTATATTTGACAGTTCGCCTAACCTACCACATCTATAAATGGTGTTTTTGTAAGTAATTAACTTGACTCGGGTAATTGCCGCCCTCGCTGCGCTCTAGCGAGCAAATGTCACCCTCGTTCGCAATCGCCAGTTTTCTGCCCTAGTAATACAATGTACGATTTAATCGATCAGAATCGATTTTAAACCCAGATCTTCTCTTATGGAGGATTTATATCATGTGATTACATTTAAATGTCACTGTTAACCCCGATTTCCTGGTAACGGCTAGAACAACCCAGTATACATAAAGTCTTTTGTGCTGCTTACCAGAAGGTTGAATAACTTTTCACAGGCTCCAATTTGCTGTACAAATTTCTCAAGTTCTTCTTCACAGTTAAAACCAATTTCATTATTTATAGAACCCATATTTTCTTGATAAGATTTCATGAAAATATCCGAATATCCCATGTAGTTGCCCAGTTTTGTTAATGCGGCCATTGTTACACTGAAATGAAGATTATAAAAAAAATAATCATTTCAAGAATATAGGCCTAGTAGCAATTTATATTTTGAATTTAATACGATGTTAGGTTATCAGGGAACGTGGACAGACATAAATTAAGAAATCATCAAATTATTTTTTGTTAGACGTTTCGTCAGCAACTAGAAACTTTTGATTTCTTGTCTTAGGGTTAATTATTCGAAACATTATTTTAAATACTTTATACAGGGTGTATCACAGGATTGAATACATAGAAAAGTAATGAGTGCAACAAAAAAAAACATAAGAAAAATGAGTAGCGTGACAAAGATAGAATACACATGGCTAATTTAACTAAATTAATTATCATGTTTTTTTTACATGAATAGAGGGCAAATCAATCTCTGATCTTAACTAATTTGTACTGTGTACTTTTCCCTATGTTCGGTTTTCTGTGATACACCCTGTATATTAAGATACTTTGAATTATAATATGCAATTCAAAGAATAATGCATAGAGTATTTAAAATAATGTCTCGAATATTATTGTTTCTTATGTATTAAGGAATACGAGACGCTACATACATACCATCGCGCATTTACTAAAGGGGGCTAAGCAATTGTAAGAAAACAAACATTAATACTGGCAAAGCTGCAGTTAAAGGTTAGTTAAATATATAATTTTCCTTATTATAATATTTATAGATAAATTAAATTGATATCTTACCTACTTAATTGTAATCTAAGATTGTGAATATAAATTTTTAAATTATTTTTTTCATTTTTAAATTCGTCATTTTCACTAATGTTCGAAGATTCCCATTGCAATTCTTCAGGAACTATTTCAATTTTTTCATAATTTTCCAAATGATTAATAAAATCAGTATTTTTGTCAGCGTATTTTATTGTATTTTTATTTTGAGAATTATGTTGAACATTCAATTGATCAGTTTTGTAAGAAGGTATATCACTTTCTTGCTAAAAAAGAAAATATATTATTTATGTAAATAATACACCTATGCAATAGTAACGAAAATATGTATTTATTGTTCAGTGGCGTATCGACACAGGCGATAGAGAAGAAAATGTAGATAATGCTTATCCATTGGCGGCGGAAAAGGGGCTGGGGTACGCCAAATTTCCTCCCAAAGTAGTGTCCAGTGCCCCCTTCCTCATTTTAAACTAGCATATTTAATACTTTTTACAATGTCAGTTTTCATAAGTGATAATGTGGGCCAGATTTACCAGCAAGGATAAACAAAATTTTCGTCGAATATATTATTCGATTTTAACAAAGAACACATTTTAAAATTTCGTGCTTTCGGATTAAATATCAAAATACGTCCGTCTTTCGAATGAGTCCTTTTAACACATACTTCACACCCTCTGTGGTTAAAATTTACGGATTTAGGATTTTTTCCGTCGGTTAAGGGCATTGTCTATAAGTATGTCAAATTTTAACGCTCTAGAAGGTTTTCTTTTCCGTTCAAACATACCTACATACAATATACATTCAGCTTGACATACATAGATATGAAGCTTTGTTATTAATTTTGAAGATCCAAGTCTATAGTTGAGGGGTAAAGAATTTTTTTCTTGAATATTATTATTGGGTAAAATCATGTGCGGTACCAAGTATGGAACTAAACTCAGCTAAAATCCCGTAAACTTCACTAGTAGTATGTCATACAAGTTAGGCTGCATTTTTGAGGTCAGAGAAAATTCACGGGTGCTTTCTAGACAAACAATGGGGGGGTCGAGTTATATGGTAAGAAGAAAATAATAAAAATGGATGATGTGCAACTTACAGCTTGTATGAGCTCTACCATTAAGGAATTTTCTTCGAAATCGTCATTCTTATAAAAATAATTATCATTCGTGTAGTCGTCTTCTAACGAAACATTATCATTAACAATACAATTTTTATCGAACGCTTTAGTTTTTGAACTAACTTCGAATTTCTTTATTCTGTCTTTGACTGGCACATAATTTTCAGTCTTCAGATCTAAGGAATTATATTTTAAGGTTTGTGATGCTTTTCCTTGATTTATATTTGAAATAATTTGTTGGACTGAACTTTTCCAACGCGAGTTTTTTCTTTTGACGTATGCCTCTTTTTGGCATTTCTGTATTTCTTCTAAATGATTTTTGAGGGACTGATTCTCATTTGTTAGAGCCTAGAAATAATAAAAGATATTTTACAGGGAGGCAATTATTTCAGTGTTATGATGGTGAAAACTGTAAAATAAATGAACGCTGCTTTTCCGAATTAAGCTTCGTTAATTGAAATAGAATAACCTGTATATTTTAAATAGAGCGCACAGTTATATTAACTTTTTTTTTATCCATAACATGATTTCCTTTTGAATCAGCATAAATATACAGGATGTTTTATTTGAAACAAGAAATTTTGTATCGCTATATCGGAAACAGGAAATTCAATCGTTTTACAGCTTTCGCCATAGTAATCAGTGTAAAAAAACGTGGAATTTTGGCTATTTGACCGAAATCGCAGCTTCAATAATAAAAAAAGCTAGTAGGTACAATAATGAGTAGTTAACACCGCAATCTCGTATAGAATAATAAAAATTAAATGCCGAAACAATCTGCAGACATAAAAAATGTTTGTACCTCAATGGTTTTTGACTTTATTTCAACAAGTTGTTCACACTGGAAAAGTTTGTTATATAATTCAAGAATTTCTGCTTTTAACAAATTTATTTCTTCTTGAGCGTCAATCAATAATTTGTATTGTTCTTTTTCCTTTATTCGAACATTTTCGAATTCGTCTTCTATTTTCTGCTTCTGTAATATTATAATATATTAACTTTATTATTATTGATAGTAATTAAAAATTAAAAAACAAAAAGGTTTAAAAAATAATGAAAATTATTTATATTGAATTTGATTTTCTGTTTTAATTACCTGAGAACAGTTTTTTTTATTTTCACTTTCTAAAACAACCACTTCTTTTTTTAACAGTTCTATTTGTTCGTTTGCAGAGTTTTTAAATTCACGTAACTCCAGCACTTCCGTCCGCAATGTTGCAAAGTTCATGTTAATAATTTTATTTACATGTAATTCTTCTTTAAGATTTTGGATTTCTGTTTGAAAACGATCTTCAGTTGCAAACAAATCCGTCGTTGCAGAATTCAGATCTTGCAATAATTTATTATTTCTACGTTGTAAAACCTCGATTTGTTCTTGAAGGTCTAAAAAATTATAATTTATATTCAATAACCACAGCGGAATTTCTAAAGATTTAATTAATAAAACAACACTTATTTTTTTATTTAATTCTTTGTTACTCACTTGTCATAGTTTCTGGTACATCTTGTTCTTCGGAATCCATCTCGTTTTCGGTATAATTTAGCATTCCAGAAATAACCGATGTCCAGTTGCAAATTGCGTCACAAAAAAACTTTTTATCGATTTGTGGATCCTTATGTTCAGGATCAAGATATTTTTTTAATGTTTCCAGCTCATCTCTAAAAATTTCGGAAAACAAATCATAATAAAAGTTCAACACCACAGAAAAATATTTAGTCAAATAAAAATTCAATGTCGTAACTATTGACAGGATGAACGATCAGATTTTCGAAGGGTAAATTTTAAGAATATTATCTGTATGTCCTCATTAAAACCTCAAAATTTGATTATATATCCGACATTAATCGAGGGTCCCCCGCTTCTTGTAGTTACGCCACTGTACTACCTACTATTAATTGGTCAGATTTATGAAATCTTATGTGCCCATCGCATTTCTGAATTATTATTTCTAATAATTATCGAGATTGATTTTACCCACATACAAAGAATGCATTTATTACGCACGCAAACATACTCAATTGTTATTTGATATTAACAATATAATCATTACATATTAAATTATAGCGCACGCTTTGTGGGTAAAACATGCGTTAATAAATTAATTAATTAAAATAGAAAATGTGCTTAAATATTAGTATTTTAGACGAGAGTTAATATTAAATTAGTACCTATATTGAATAATACCTATACCGACATTTTTTGCGGTTTGGAATTCACGTTGAACTAATGTTTTTGTTTACCTCAATTGTTACAACATACACACGTGGTGCTACTTAACACATACACTACATTTTAGTTGAGGCCAAAAATTATAAAGATATATGTCCGGTTATATCATTTTATTTTAATGTAACTTTTTTGTAATTAGTCATATAGCATTACCAAAAAAAGTATATAAAAAGTCAAACCACAAATAATTACATTTGATGATTTGAATCATTAAAATGATAAGGAACTGTTTAAATTAAATATTTTTTGTGTTCTTTATTTAATCATAATGCGGTTATAAAAAAAATTAAAAAATAGCGTTCAACCCCACTAATTTTAAATTAGCATGTTTAATGCTTTTTATAATGTAAGTTTTCATAAATGTTGGTGGCCGTATAGTCCCCTCCCCAAAAAAAAAGTCGTTTCGCCGCCAATGCTAGTGTGTACCGCTTATCTTATATTTCTTAATTACAAAGAGTTGATTAATATGTACATAATATTTTTTTGGTATCGGCTACATATACCTACTAAAATATAGGTTATCATTAATCATTAATATTTTCATTTACTTTACTTAAAAACAGCGAATCGCCTCTGCAGTTAATAATATAATAATAATTTAGTAGTCTAATTACTATTACCTACAATAAAAACCGGCCAAGTGCGAGTCAGACTCGCGCATCGAGGGTTCCGTACTGCAAAAAATGTTTTTTTACTTATATTTTATTTTGTTCTTTAAAGTGTTTCAAAAGTCCGTATCTTTAATTAAATTAATTTTTAAAGTAAAAATTTCTAAAATGTTTACATTAAAAAACAATCACGTATCGTTCGTTGGATTTGAACCCGGCTCTTCGTGGTGGCATGCGAGCGCGTTACCGCTACTCTACGTGTAGCACGGTCCAAGCAATGGTATATTTGATACACTTAGTATTCCATTTCCCGTGGAAATTTAAGGACTTAACATTTCCTGAAAACCATGAGTGAGACCCTATATTCCCTATTTTTTTCAAAATTTTAGGCACAGTAGTTTCGGAGATAAGGGGGCGGAAGATCGAATTGACAGACACGAGAATGATTCTATAAGGGTTCTGTTTTTTCATTCTGATGTACGGAACCCTAAACAGAAGAAGTTTGTATCTATGCTATCCCAAAACTTGAGAACCACAATTTTAAAATTATTTTACTGCTTCAAAGGCTAGGTACTTCTTGACGACTAGCATATGATATGGTATTAAAAATACGAAGGTACACAAAACAATAACAATTACACAAAGTCATTCATATTGCAAAAACACAGGCCAATTAAAAATGATTTCAGATTCTTCCCTATATATTATTACGCTACGACAAAAAGGGGATGAGCAGTAATCCGGGTGACCCGTGCGAAGACGGACTGGACAGTTATAGTATTATATTATATAATTTACTTACGGAAATTGTACGGTGTACGGCAGTATGAATTCTATTAATTTTGAAACATGTACTAATCCAGTATTTTGAGAATCGCAGTTATCAAAAATATCCACAGCTGCTGTATGTTCATTCATATTATCTGTAATAGAAGCGATTTGCTAAATATTGTCCATTCTTAGTTGCTATCAGTAGCGTAGTTACAGTGAAGCAGGCTGCTTCAGGCGAAAAATATTAAGACGTTTAAGCTAATACAATTGGCAATTAAATCGATTTATAGGTGGCAGCATGGGTAATGTTCTAAGCGGGATGACCTATTAATTTTAACATGTCAATGGAATCTCCATTCTGCTCTTACATTTGACGATGCAACTATGGACTGGATCCGTATTTTGACAGAATTATCAAAACATGACATTATAATATCAAATATGCATTAAATTATAATGGAAATACATTGGACTAAGTGAAAGCGACATGCATGAAAAACGTTGAGGGCGGTGTAATGTGTATTGAAAAAGGTTGCTTGTTTCTAGCTGTCCATTTCTATATCTATGGTCTAAGGCTCTGACATGCACCAGTGGCCATATTTGTTTGGAGGTGATCACTATCGAGGATGCCGAGACAAGTAACTTTTGTACATTAACATGCGTTCATCTACGCACTGCATGGAGTCGAATTTTGTGTTTTTTTAAGAATATTGTAGCAAACCCCAAGATGTTACGCCGCTGGCCACAATAGGCAGAAAACCCCAAGATGTGACGCCGCTGGCGACAACAGAAGCATCGAGAATAAGTTACAATGGCGAGGCGTGGAATGGTGTCGAAGATACGCGTACCTGCCGGAATGTTCTCGAAAACGCTAGAAGCGTTATGCTTAAGCCACGTAGCTCTATATTAGCAGGGGCAATCACTGTAGTGAGTCAGTCGTGAGACAGTGTCGATTTGAACATAAATACAGTGTTATTAAAGTGCTTCACTTTGTTTAAGAATTACTGTTCATTATTATTACCGTTTGATTGTTAGTATTGACATACAGTTATTGTATTTGAATTGTTGTTTCATTTTTAATTATTGTAAATAAATAGTTATTCCGCCCACGTAGAAAACAGTTTTGTTACAATATTAATTCTTAAGTAGAGGAAAGCTAAAGAAGCACTTACGGTGTGTTTTTTCGTAACAAATTATTATTTTCATTATATTTAAAAAAAAATTCATTACTAACAAAGTAAAGGAAGGTTATTAAAATCGTTCAAAATATCTGTAAATCGAAAAATGTCAGCAATGATTTCACTAGTGTACATTTAGTTTTCTGTATCTATTATAGTAAACGACAGTGGGACACACAGCACACTGTACGCCTGAAACAATGAAACGGCGTACACCTGTTTTATGTATAAATGTTATTTATCTCAGTAACTACCCCACGAAGCTTCTTGATGTTATTTTTTAACCAGATTGTGTAAGTACTTAAAAATGTTATACAATACACACGGCACAATATAAATTATTAAAGTATATAAAACATATCATTGTCCAATTAATTTTTACTAATCTATATATATAAAACAGTTCCGTTACTGACTGACTGACTGACTGATTGACTGACAGACAACGCCCAGGTCAAACCGCTAAAGATATAAACTTGAAATTTGGACAGTAGGTTCCTTTTGTGACGTAGACACCCACTAAGAAAGGATTTTTCGAAATTCAACCCCTAAAGGGATTAAACAGGGGATGGAAGTTGATATGGAAATTCGTCATTTTTGAAGTTAGAAGCATGAAATTTTGTACATGGATGTCTTATATAACGTAGGTGAGCACTAAGAATTTTTTTTTTGAAAATTCATCCCCTAAGGGGGTTAAAAAGGGGATGAAAGTTTGTATGAAAGTTCGTCATTTTTAAAGTTAGATGCATGACATTTTGCACAGGAGTTCCTTATATTACGTAGGTGAGCAATAAGAAAGGATTTTTAAAAATGCATCCCCTAAGGGGGTTAAATAGGGGATGAAAGTTTGTATGGAAGTTCGTAATTTTTTAAGTTAGAAGCATGAAATTTTGCACAGGAGTTCCTTATATAACGTAGATGATCAATAATGTATTAATAAAATTCGATCGAACGAGCGAAGCGAGTGAGTAATGTATTAATAAAATTTGAGCGAACGAGCGAAGCGAGTGAGTATTGTATTATTAATATTCAAACGAACGAACGAAGCGAGTGAGTAATGTATAATTAATATTCAAACGAACGAGCGAAGCGAGTGTGTAATGTATTAATAAAATTCGAGCGAACGAGCGAAGCGAGTGAGTAATGTTTTAATAAAATTAGAGCGAATAAACACCACCAGCCCGGCTTCGCTTCGCAGGAGGAGAATTTCTCGCGGGGGATAATAAATCATAAATCGAAAAATACGTGGGCGAAGCCACGGGTAACGGCTAGTAGTATATAAAACGGTTAAATTTTTAACAAAAAACGAAATACATTTTATACCACCTAGCGAATCGCATGCGCAAGTTGTTCAATAGTTTTACGAACGTAGCTACGCCACTGAATGTTATCAATTAGCATTAATACATATTATATTATTATGTAATGGTGTTTCACTTACCTGAAATAGCTTTTTGTGCGCTATTGCTCTCGTTGGTGCCTTGGTTAGTCTGACTGTTATTAAATTCATTCATTTTATAAAAGGTTCGCCTACGAAGTACTTCAGCTATTATCTAACCCTTTAAAACAAATTACACTTTAATTACTGTCTGCGTATAACCTTTGCGATTTAATTATATAATTAGTATGCTCTCACTGATCTCTAAAATATGAATTGTAAATGTGTAAACAGTGAAACCAAATTGTGCAACTCCATAATGATGCGAAATTTTTTGAGAACAAGTTGTTCGGATGTTGGGATCGGCTGACATTTTGATTTGTGCAGTGACATTATTATTGATGCAGCAATTTAACCGCGGGCGTTGGGACGTTGGAATTGATGACAATTTCAAACCGTTATTGTTAAACACACCTATGCGTTAGTTGTACTTATAACTCAAATGTCCCGCTAAAAATTGTCACCCAAAACTTCAGAATATCTTGCCGTTTCTAAGATCCTGTGTTTTGTTTTTATAAAAATAAGTGATAATACAAATATATCTTTAAGTTAGCATTAGTGTAAACACCCATCGAATGACGTAACGTTTCTACGTAACATTAGAAAAATTCATTTTCAAACCTATGTCACCGTGACTCTACGAATCTTCCACTATCACGGCGGCGCTTTCCACCAGAATGTTCTGGAAAGCGCGCGTGCGTGGGGGGGTCAAGCTGCTAGCTCTATATAAACAGGAGCGGTTACCGGACAAACAACAACGAGAGTCGTGTGACAGTGTCGATTGGAAATAAGTACAGCATATAAATTGTTCAGTTAAAGCGCTTCAGTTCGTTTAAGAATTACTGTTCGTGTTATTATTATATAAACAGTGTTGACTATTAGAATTGAGATATAATTGTTACATCTTATTGTTATCTATTTTTGTTACATTTTTAATTGTTGTAAATAAATAATTTATTCCACTCACATAAGAAAACAATTTTGTTACAATATTTATTTATTACCATAAAAATATTTAGTACAGCATACAGCAGAGGTGGTCAGCTACATGTCTTTTGGGAGCAGGGCGACAAAAGGGGTCTAGGTTCCCGGCGCCGGCTCCAAGGGAGCGCCAGAACACAATCAAAATTTTGTTTGAATAATAATTACGAAGGATGATGAGCTTCAAATCTTATATGATTGGAATCAAAAAAACAATGAAACGAATAGTACGTTGTACGATACTACATTTTGGGTGTGTTACTTAATTTTGCTTACATATTATTACTTCATATAATATTTATAGT
Source organism: Mongoloraphidia duomilia (assembly GCA_039654895.1). Taxonomy (NCBI): domain Eukaryota; kingdom Metazoa; phylum Arthropoda; class Insecta; order Raphidioptera; family Raphidiidae; genus Mongoloraphidia; species Mongoloraphidia duomilia. The sequence continues at coordinate 40,324,244 of CM077524.1, read as the reverse complement.
AGTAATTAGAATTTTATAACAAGTAAAATCTTTACACATTATGCTATCAATATCAATATTATGAATGGATATTATGCAAACATAAGCGGCATAATATTTAAATGCTAAATATTCAATAAGACTAGGCAATATACAAAAACAAGATCTAGGTTGTTTAATGAATATTACAATATAGAGAAAAACATTGCGATTATATACAGGTACAGCCAGCGTTATATCAAAACTAATTATTTTAAAGCTTAAGACGCAAATAACCTGTCTATCTGATTAGGCATTAAACGTTTTTAGGCCCGCATTCACCGAACTTTTATTTTTATTCGCTAAACAATTTCGACTTTTTACATATTATGTGGATCCAAATTCTACTTTAGTTACCTCACTTTGAAAACGACGCTCCAGGGCGTCGCAACGCAGCGGTTAGGAACGTAGCTTGTTAAAAATATTAGTAACGAATTTTTAGTATTATTTTTATAAACTAAACAGGAAACACTTACTCTAATATGATAATTAAATTAGTTGGTTTTAATAAATATTCCAAAACATTGTTGCAAAACTTGATTAATTAAACTGTTTAGTAAAGTTCGGAATTTTACGTCTTTCACATACAATTTTCGCTGTTAATTATATATTTCCGTGTTTTTTATATTGTGAATAAATTGATTTTAAATAATGTTGTAAGGTTTCTACCAAATTTTTAATTAAGTTGTTTGATGTACGAAAACGAATAAAACAATAAAATGCCTCGTTTTTTACAATTAAAGAAAAAAAACAAAAAGCCACTCACTAGTAGAGTGATAACTAACACAACTTTTTAAGTAATTATAAAATATATATTTAATAATTTAAACAACACTTATTAATACGTTTTTATCACTTTTTCAAACACTAAACACAATTAATAAACTCATTGTCGATAGGAATGTTCTATTGTAAATTACAAATCGCGAGTGCACTTTCTTTGCAAACAAATAGAACACCACTTATAGACGCGGCATGTTTTTAATTACACGTAAGTCATTATTTTCTTTTGTTGCATACCTTCTTTATTATATATTTTTTAAATAAAAAAGCATTGACCGTATAAAATTGACTGTGAAAAATAATGCATATTTTATTCTCAAATGCAAAGATTATCGATTGCTGTGTGCAAGGTTGAATATTGTAAGTCCAATTCGCACAATTAATATTAATTTATTATCTCGTTTATTATTGAACATAAAATGTTTCTAATCAGTTGCTATATTTAATTTTAAAAGGTGGGTAGTTCAAATATTTCTTGAAATCGCGAAAGAGTGTTATTTATTTATTTTTTGTTCTACATATTTCTAATCAGTTACTATTTTTAATTTAAAAATGCAAATTGCTAAAATATTTCATGGAGGCCCGAATATTGCTACGTATTAATCTTACAGTCGAGTCATCAGATAGTATTTTCGGATAAAAAATGTGGAAATACATTTTTTTGTTTTGACTTAGGGTTTACGAATCATATACCTTAATTTTTTTTCTCTTTCGAAGGAGCGGGTGCACATGTCTCCAGAGGGTCGGAAAGAGTATAAAAATTCGACTGATGACCAGTCCTATACTTCCCACCTAGTAAATATTTGCAAAAAATAAACACTCTTTTATTTTTTTATTATTCTTTGACTGGGCCCAAATAACCTTATCTGTTGGTGGTCTTTAAAACACAATTTAATTTTATTCTTTGAAAAAAGCATGGCCCTCTTTTTTGTTTGGTGATCTACTGATGGCTAGCTTAATATAGCAAAAATCATGGTTACCTTGATTTACGTACAATTTTCTTTTTTTAGTAAAATATTTTTTTTCTCGAAAACTATACATTTTAGAGAAAAAAAATTTTTACATTTTTTTCATACTATAACTTCTACAATTTATTTATATTTTTTTTTACCTATGTTAATACGTGACATTGAGAACGTTTTTTTTTAATAGCTCAGGATCCACAGAACCGATTTGACTCAAAATCTAATCAGATCTAAGTTAAAGGCTGATAAACACAATAGAACAATCGGTGTGGCCGTATGTTGTTCCGTTTTTACGATATCGAAGGCGAAAAATTGACCACATACACACACACACACACATACAGACATCAGTCAGAAATTGATCTTAAATGATTGCTAGGGTCTCAAAACGTGAAGATTTGTTAAAATCTCGAAATATTTTTTTCGGACTAAATCCATTATTTCCCTACCATAGTAGAGGTGGGAAGTAAAAAACAGTTTGGTCAGTTTGAAAAAGTTCCGAGAAAAAATCCGAGTTTTTTTAAAGTGTAGGTATATACCCTAAACAAAACGCTAAAATCGAAATCTTTTTAGTTTAGACGATAATTCCTACCTATTGGCTATTGTGTTGATATTGTCCGTACCTACAATTAATGTTTGTTTTAAATGGTATGTTGCCCTCTGAAATCACCGAAAGGTCATATTATATACCTAAATAGTCTATCGTTTGCTATGATGCTCATAATAAGTTTTTGTACAAAATTATCAATTACAAAAAACCGTAACTAAGTAGGTAAATCAAGTTGCGAGGAAGCGTTTTAAAAAATGAAGTCTATTATCTGGAGTCAAACTAGGAACTGGTACTGCCGAGTATCGCTGGTTAAGTTACTTGTTTGTTTGTCCACATAGGTCATCTAGGTCATGAAAGTTTTGCATTGGATAGATTGATTTTTTATTTATTGTAGATTATAGACGCGTCGACATCTCAAGTCATTAGCGTCTTTCAACTACACTAAATAACAACTATCTTAAAACTAAATAACATCACAAAACATCCATGAGCGCAGGTGGGATTCGAACCCACGGCAGTCCAGTCCAGAGGTTGCGGCACTAAGCACGCTAACCACTAGGCTTGGATAGATTGATAAGTAGATATTGTAGGTTATAGACGCTCGACAACGGAGGTTATAACTTTCCATGTTTGCATTGGAGGGCCTTTATTTATACCAGGTTTACACTATAGAAGAAAATGTAGGTACATTTTTTAGATTAGGTATTTTAATTTTCGCCTAAAAACTTTATCGGCTTTGAGAGAAAATCTCCTACCTTGGCAAAAATAAACACTGCTATGATTATTAACCCCATCGCTACACATTTTCATTGAAATTGTATAGTTAACGGATATTCCCATACAACAATTTTAACTCTACTAACGTGTTCAAAATAAACAAAACATTCATTTATTCATTTTTTACTTCTTTAAGAATTGTTTAACTTCTATTGGGATCCGTCAGATAGGTGGAGTTTAAAAAACATGGCGCAGAGGGGGGGAAATTTCATATACGGGGTATACTTTTGCGTGTAATTTTATGATTTTCAAAGTGATAAGAAATGACAAAATATATAAGTGCAATTTGTGATTGAGCCGGTACGAATCCTAAACAAAGGAATTTTGTTGAAAAAGAACGGATTCTCAAAGCCAGGCATATTATCAAATGTCGGAAATATAACGAGAAAAATGCATGCAAAATGAACTGTGAAAAGTAGTAATCTTTACGACATATTGCTTAAAAACATCAAAATTAAAAGAAAATCTCCACGAAATTAATCATCCGCGTTCAATGCGCTTTTAAGGCTGGGTTAGGTGAATAATGTAAACACATAACTGCAACATAATAAGTTATATTGTAATAAGTAGCTAAGTTACTAACCTCAAAATATTTGTATACGAAGTTAATCCTATAAATTTGTTAATCATCAGGGATTCAACTATTTTAGTGCAGTATGATAACAAGTACATCTTATTATTACTATAAAATATTTTTTTAATTCATAAATACAGTTTTCCCACATTTCATTAGAAAATAATTTTCTGTAAAGTAAGTTTTACAAGGCAATAACTGACAGTGTTTATTGCCATGATATTAGAAAACGTCGCGAATTCCATTTTCGATAAACTTTTTGTTTATTTTTCTTGTTTTATTTTTGTAATAAACAATTTCATGATTAATTTGCACTGTTAGCATGTAAAATTTTCCCTCGTTTGAGTACAATTTTCTGCCACCAGATGTCAGATGCTCATTTGACGGATCCCAATATATTATGAATAAAAAATGCATGCCTAGGTACCCACTAAATACGAAATGTTTTATTAAAAGGCAGGACAGGACTGACAGAACATTAAGACCCGGGAAATATTAGTAATGCAGAGCTACAATGGCAACAGGCTGGAACCCTTTAACATAGTTTTTTAAATAATTTGGTTTCAACAAGACCCAGTATAAGTCAGCTGTCAATTTTTTTGTGCAACCTGGAATAACATTTATAAATTTTTCATAGTACGACTGTAATAACTATGGTTGGCTCACCTGGAATTATTCAGTGGGCTAGTCCAACCTTGTTAACATGTAAAAGATAAATTGTTAAGTTGAAAAATTACTTCGTTAAAATAATGATCAGTTTATAAGTACACATTTTTTATCTGTTAATTGTACAAAAAATAATCCATTGGAAATTTATAAAGACGCATAAAAAATCTTATAAAAAACATGTTGGGTTTTTCACGGTTTTAACACGAATACCTACTATAACGAATATTTGTTACTAATTAAATCTATTATACTTAATAGTTATGTATATAAATTTATTAATGATATGGAAATTATAGATATTAGCGAAAGTTGAATAAGCGATTGTATTGTTTCTTTACAGTTTAGATGATTCCTTTTGCATGAATAAACGCTCTTCTAGCAATATCGAGTGACCAACATGCTATAAATTCGCTGTGTGTAACATACATACAGAAGAATTTTAGTTTCTATGAAAACATTCCAAAGAGTCGCCCTGCATACTGCATAGTAGGAGAAATATGACGTGTGGTCAAATCAGATTTTCTAACAATGCTTTCTGTAACCCAGCATCGATGTAATATATTTTGACATGAAACTGATATTTTATTCCCATACTGGTTTCTTAAATGATATAAAAAATGTACAAGATTTGATAGAAAATGTATTTCTAGAAACCAATATAAAAATATTTTGAAGCCAATGTTGATAAAAAAAAACTCGGGTCGCAGTGCCAAACCCTGCCGACAATATAGTGTATTTGCTAATACAGGCATTGTGGCATTATTATGTGAACTCAAGTTTGTTTTTTGACAAAATAAAAATTTAACCCCTTAATACAGCCCTTAAAATAATTATTTTTTTCTAAATTTCGATATTAGACATGGATTTTATCAGTACAGCATCTGCATCAAATTAAATACACCCTTCCATAAGTAAATCCATATCAACAAACTAGTGTTTTCATAAAATTTCAAAGTCCGGTCCTGTCGGGCCGATTTTATTAAAATTTTAGCAGCACATTTTAATCTTTACTAAAGACTTAAATTTCAATTTTGAAACGATTTTGACAATTTTTTTGGTATATTTGGGTCCAAAAACTTTTTGGAACCCCTAAATACAACCCTGAAAATGGTCCGATCCGGCCCATTTTAAATAGGCTTCTTGCGGTGATGGGTCCCAATGTGTGTACCAAATTTCGTTTAAATCTATTAAGTCTGTCGAGAGTTATCGTGTACACACACACACACACACACATACATATATATATATACATATATTTATTTAAACATTTTCAAAAATGGTGCCAAATTGTTCAGGAGGCTATGAAACGTCGAGAAATTTTGGTCCGACCCCTAGGTCCCGCCATCCGACCGACGCCAATAGTGTATGTGCCATATTCTATGGCAAATACACTAAAAAATCTCTTTTAAGGGAATTATTGTATCTAAATATTTCGTCTAGTCTTCAATGTTAAATTCTTAATAGGTATCTACTGATTTTTTTTTAAATGAAATATACTTAATATGATTATTATCTTACAATAGAAATTAAAACTCACTTTTTCAGGAAAAAAATCACTACATACCTACTTGAAGTAAATCATATATCTATTATTATATAGGTGCATACTAGGTACCTATGTTGAGTAAATAAATATATAAACTAACAAATAAGACATACTTGATATTCGTAAACATTAAATAATTACACAAAATATCGACAAAAATATATTCGCGCAATTTAATTACAATATTACAATAGTATTCCAATATGCATAAACGACATTTTTTTTGCAAATTGCATAAAACATCTTAATCACAACAACATTAAAAACACAATAATAATGGAAATCGTCGAAGTATAGGATTTTGGCCTTCATATTGAAATAAATATACTGATAACTTAGATAAGATTGACTTACAGGTAAGTAGAATACATAATATAGGTACCTATACAGTAGCCTCGCTCTTTAAGTAGTTGCTCATTAAGTCAGTGTTTATAACTCTTCTCCTCGCGTTTTCAGTCGTTAGTCGTTATAATCCGATTACTCTAAGAATGATACCGCTACGTCATTAACAGAAAACGTCTATTTATCTGGACGCCGTCTACTTGACTCAGTGGCCTATAGTGTGCAAAGGGTTACTGAAAAAAATGAAAAAAAAAAAACAAAACAAAAAAAAGTTATTTTTTTGTTTTTTTCCCTTTTTAGATGGCCTTTTGATGATTGACGCCCATGTTAAAGAAAGTTTATAGTACTTACTTATTTATTTCTGTGTATTCTCTGCAGAGAAAACGATCTTCACTTTATCGTTGGTATCAATTTTACACTATTATAAAACAAGTATTGACGATCACATTATAACCGACATTATAAGTCTTGTCGATAAAATGCAATTTTTTATGACGTGAGAATTTCTTAGAACAGGGATTTTTAACTTTTCTAGCTTCACTCTCACACCTCGCCTGAGAATGACCTTAACGCTACACCTTCTGCTCTTCTTCAAGTTAATCAACAAACCAATTAAGATAATACAATTAAAAATAAAGATTAATTAATCAAATTCTCACATACAAAGTTATTGAAGTTTTTGGAAATGTCTTCATAATATTGTTACTAATATTTGTTTAATGATTCGTGGGTATGTGAACAAAATACCTATGTGAATAGTAAAAAATAGCGTCCAGCCCCCCAAAACTTTAGACTACAGCACTCTTTACAATGCAAGTTTTTATATGTGATCGTTGCCCTATTGCCTTCCCCAAAAAAAGGCATTCCGCCGCCAATGACCCAGCTACAATGTTAAGAATTTTAATTTACTGTAAAGAATTATAGAATACAGACTTCAGAGAATTTTGTTCACTATGAAAGCAGTGGCGGATCATAATACAGGCACATTTTGCTTGTTAGTTCTCAGTAGATACCACAGAGACCTTAAAAAACAAAATAGAAAACAGTTGAAATTCACACTTCGGCGCATACAACCTAGTTGAATAGAAAACAAGAATTTTATTTTCAGCGTCTTGTTGATTGCTAAAATTTAATAATTTTTTGGGGGAAGTTTAGGTTGCGCTTTAGAACCTCTATTGTTTAACCCTACCGGTGAACAATCACTGTCTTAAAAGGAAAAATGGATAAATTCAATAGTCGATAAAATTATCGATATTAAACCGTAATAAAGGCATCTTTAACACTTAACCGATAAATATATTGTTACGGATCACCCTGTATATAAACGGCAGGCAAGAGTTCTGAGAAACGGGGTCTGCTTACTGTAACAACTAGTACCTGCGCGAAAGTTCTAGAGAAAGCGAGAACACACTAGGTTTAGGCCACGCAGCATATATAAACAGTCAGTGCGAGTGAGTGAATTAATCAGTCAACGGTTAGTCACGCAGTCAAGTCTACGGTGGATCAGTGATATAAATAGTGCCGTGATATAAATAAATAGATTGATAAAATAAATACTAGTGTAGTGGAAATAATTACGAGTTATTAGTTAAGTGCTATTTATTGTTTTGTTTTGCTTTGTTTAAGAATTACTGTTTAGTTATTGTTTACTTGTGTTGATTGTTAGAACTGACTTTTCGTGTTGCATTCATTATTATTGTGTTTTTAATTATTGTAAATAAATATTTATTCCGCCAACTCAGAAAACAGTTTTGTAACAATATTATTTTTAAAGCCGTCTTCGAGCGCAGACAAAACAGGCCTATAATTATATTCTTTCGATAACATACAACATTAATGTACTCACGAGTCACGAAACATTAGTATGAAACAGTCGCATTATATTTTAACACTTGTACACAATTCACTACCCTTATTTATTTATTTTTTTGAACATTTTTATACACAAATTAATAATACAAAGTCCTCATGAATGCTCTCATCTCAGCTCAATATTATTGTACATATTATGTTACAAACTTATAAAAAATACAATTTCAATAATATTGTGCAAAACAAAGAGGTTCAAACTTGTTTTTAATATATTGACTGTAGTTTTCCATTTATGATGAGAGTTCATTAAGTTGTTTGAGAATAAAGTTATTGTAATACAGACGATAAAAATACAGTAATAATATTACAAATTATGCAATATCAAAAAATAAGTCTTTGTTATACATTGATCTCAATTAACGGAAAGAGCATACACAGTTACTTAATAAAGGCCCGTTGACACTATGCTAGCTGACTAGTACCAGCTGACTAGCGCTAGTCGACTAGCACTACTAGCGCTGTTTACATATTGGTACCAGCAAATTAATACATTTTACTGTTAATTTGGAAGTTTAGTGAAAATAAGTAATGTACTGGATTTGTTATTTTTTTAATTTTACTTTTCTCCAAACTGTACCTATGTGTTTCTTTAGATTCAATTTTTTTCTTTACCATATTTACTGTCAAATTTTTCATTTTTATTTCACGTTGTATGTATTCGAATGCACTATTCCGCTTATCACGATTTTTGTAATTTCCATCGCGAACATTCCACAAAATTTCGCACTCTTTATACAAAGTAATAAATTTTAAGGTATCACGTTCAGTCCATCTGTTAGTTGGCGCCATTTTGAAATCGCACGACTAGCAGCAAAAGTAGAAATGCTTTTAACTTTACTGGTACTAGTCGCACTAGCACGGTACTAGAGCTAGTAACCTGTTTACATTATACTAGTAACATGCTAGTCGACTAGCGCTAGTCAACTAGCATAGTGTCAACAGGGTATTAGAGTCCCTACGCAACGCCTGAATCCTCTTGAAGCGGCAGGACGTGAGTATACTGAAAAATTTTGAATAAGTGTTCTTACAGAAGCCACTTCATCAAAATACCTTTCATACGTTGGTTTTATACAGTTTTGATCATTCACTATCCAATAATTAGAGATCAGTGACCTCATGTGAAATATCACCTCTAAAATACGATTTTCATAATATTGAATAATTAATGTAGTATTCAGACACAATTTTAAATTCATTTTGGGCGGGCCTGCGAATATTGAATAACGCGCCACTAATTTCTAATAATATGTGAATATTCTGACTGTCTACTACTGCACCAGGGGTGTAGCTACCGCAGTATCAACCGTATCAATGATACGGGGCCCCCAAGTCCCGACTGACTCATTCGTACTTCGCTTATATAGGTCGCGCAGCCCAGCCTAGTACGTTCTCGCGTTCTCTAGAACATTCCGGCAAGTACTCGTTGTTCAGTATCTTCGATATCATTCCACGCTTTACTACTGTGACCTTTCCTTTTCGTGGTTTCTATTGGAGGCAGTGCGTAACATCTTGGGGTTTGCTACAATATTATCTGAACATCGAAGGATTTTTAGTACTATGGTAATTCCAACGCTAAAATGAAACTGTAGGCAAAAATACACCCATTTTTCCGATGTGAAATTCTAAAGTTACAAGGTTACCAGGAGAAGAAAACTAGGAATAAACTTATGTGGTATATATAAAAAAAAAACTTAACTGCAGTGTTGCATTTTTTATTAAAATAATTTTCTTGCTTGTAATACAAATTACAATTTAATATATTGTTCATGACTTTTAATATAAGTATTTGTCATATGAATTAATTCTAAACTATAAAGAGAATGTTTATGCCAATTTTCGCACCGTTTTGAACTGTAAAAAAATTAGCTCTGAATACTTTTAAAGACCGGACGGTATTACATTTTTCATTTACAATCAAAGACCAATATAGCATCTTAATCACTAGAAATTTAAAATTTTGTAATAGCTTCTAAACGAAAAATGTTTCAAACTAAAAAGAAACAAATCGGGGCAAAATAACACAGATTTGTTCAATATCCATCCACGCAATTAGTAAAAATCTGTCATTTACCGTTCAAAACGATTTAGTAGCATAAAAAATCAAACAAATTAAAATGTACTTTATCGTCTTTGTTTTTTGTAATTGTAATTGTATTTTAAAGACCACCAACAGCTAAGGTTATTTGGGCCTAGCACCAATTCATATTTTCAATTCATTATTTTTTTTAAATAATAAATTGAAAATCCAATTGACACTTTTACCAGCTCTCGGGTTAGAACTCGGGAACTGGGGACTTGTAATAGAGGAACCATAGCAACGCCATGTAAACAACAGCGCCGCTACACTCTCGGCTATTCTCAAGCCCTTTTTGTTTTTTGTAATACAATGTTGATATAAATTAACATTTTCAAAGTGTTGATTTTTGATTTTGAAATACGTTTCCTTAAAGAAACTTAATATTGCTTTTAGACTTTAGTATTAAGTAAATTTCTTTATTGTTAGTAACAAGTATACTTACTGTTAATATATATTTTTGCAACACTTGCATCAAAAGTTCAATTTAAGAGTCCTGTGTTTGTTAATTGATTCTTTATGGAAGCTTCTGTTGCAGTCGAACGCTTGTGCGTAAAGTAAATTTTAACGCACTCCGTGCTATAAAGTAATACTGTTTTGTTTTATTTTAAAACATGCGTGTGTTAAGTAATACTTTATAAATAATACTTTATAAATAGATTAGTGCTATGTCACTAATAAAATATTTATCTAATTTGTGTTTTCTTTGCTTAAAATTGAACTTTTGAAGCAGTTGTTGCAAAAATATTGTATGAACGCGTGGCTAAAGTACCGAATCTGACAGTCGCGATGTTGCGAATGAATTGTGGATTATAGACGCTCGCCAACAGAAGTCATTAGCGTCGCGATGTTGCGATACGAGCTTAAGGTTATGTTGCATTTACACCAGAACGAGTCACTTTAGACACTTGTTGCATAAACTACAATTATATGACGAAAATATTTTATAGCTTGTAAATAAATAATAAAAACTCTGACTAACGTAAAGTATTTAAGTACCTAATAGCTTTTTTATTCTGTTTATATACTACTTTAATAATTATGACGTATTTTGTCAATTCCTTTTTACCAAGAAAAACAATTCAGAGTGTAAAATGAGAATCGATTTTTTTAAAACCACCGACCATGCCATCAACCATCAGGCTATCTAGGCCTACTATTAATTCACAAACAGATCTGATGCTACGATTTTCGGCGTTCCGAGGGAACCATTTTAAAATCAAGAACCTCAACTCAGCAACTGTACAGTGTACACTACATAATATTAATAATACGTAAATAAAGTATACTATAATAGTTAATCGTTTTCAACTCATTTAATTAGTATTGCTACATAATAGTACCTAGATTAAAAGAAATTATATTTTACATTTTCCTAATGAAGACTTTTCTCCAAAATTAGCTGTTTTTCTCTTGATTTTATCGTCTTCCAATTGCAAATGCAAATCTACGCCTTTGGTAGCGCCGGTTCTGGTCACAAAACGATTCTACACTTTTTATAATAAAATATTAAGTTATGTAACATCAGAAAGATAAAAATAAGACATTTATGGGGTTACTATTATACTGAATAATATATAATCTACTTTAGGCTTGTTTTTTATATTCTTTTCCTAATAAATAAAAATAATAAATCTAAAAACAAATTCTATTTTTTTGTTAATTCATAAAATGCCTGGTCACAGATATTTAGTCTGAAAGCAAAATTGTAATTTTTATACCTATATATTTTTTTTAAATTTTATGATAATAAATTTTTATTCTCTGTATAACAGGAAAGTATACATGAAGACTAGAAAGTATACTGTTTAAATCACAAAAATTACAAACATTGTACGACTTTTATTATTCTACTAAAGACTTCGATAATTTTAGTGACCAGATGGGGCGTTTTTCTGTTCATTTGTCTTATCAGAATGATCCAGTGAACTCTATAATTATCACTGAAATGATCACAAATATACGGAAAAAATGACGAGTAACGAAAAGTAATCTAAAAAAAATGATTTGTTAAAATCATTTGAGTGCCCAGAGAATTTTCATTTTTTTATAAATTTAGAATTTCTAAACAGTAAATACAGTTTTTAAGATAATGAGTGCCTAAGTAAATCAGCTCTATTTCAAAGTTTATTATGAATATGACATGTCGATCCCTATATTCTATAAATTTAGAAAAATATATTAATTTAGAAAAATATAGTCCAATAAGTCCAAGCTCTCACCGCACAATTATAGTCTACTGTACAACAGAGATAGGTAATATTTTTTATCATTTTTTATTGTCAGTATCTCGTATTATACTGCTCAACACTACTTGATAAATTTATACAGATTAAGTACAGTAGAACCTCGTTTATTCTGCCTTCGATCAACCGAGTCTTCGCGTTATCCGAGGCAATTTGCTCTTAAATATATTGAGGAACAGCCGGAAAGTAATGCAAGTGACCTCTTATTGATGAAACGGTAGCAAGATATTGCAGCTAAAAAATGAATGAGCAGGTTGAAACAGTGCTCTATTATGGACTTTCTTAAGCCGCGTTAGTGACAAGTTACACGTTTCATTTTATAGTAATTAAAAATGATTAAAATTTTCTAAATTTTTATTTCTTCCGTGTTATCCGAATTTTCGTTTATTCGAGGTACCTCATCCCCACATTACCTCCGATAAACGAGGTTCTACTGTATACAGAAATATCAATTAATTACAATTATCATTGCCTGTCTTGCAATTTTATGCATACCTGGCATACCTCATAATGAACAATGTTTTAACAACTACAGTGTTAATTATTCAAAACGTAGTTTATGGAAAAAAGGACCAATATTAAAGACGCGCACTTCAATTTTTTCGTTAAAGTGCATCTTGAATTTGTAATTTATTATTGTTCATAATTACAAAGTGGAACGAATGTAGCTACCTAAATAAATTATATTTTTTTGAAAGTTTATATTGAAGCACATACCTATACTTATAGTATTTAGTGAAAATATTTTTTTATTACTTCTACCTGCATTAAGTGAAGGAAGTCAACGTTTTTTCGTAAATACCATGGACACCGCATATAGAAAGATCAGCGAATTCACTCGACTTTGATGTTTGTCAGCCAATTCTTGGACACAGCTCTGTTAACCGCGCTCCTAATTTTACTATACGACTGGCACAACAGAACATGGCGGTCGCTTGCGCAGCATGTATGCGCGAATTAGGTTTTACATTTTGAGTGATTCAGCTGGTATTTCTTTAAGCCATAAGTTAAAAAATTAACCACACCTGAAGATGGCAACTCATTGTTGAAACGCGTCGTGTTAACAACACATGAAGTCACAAGACGGACACCAAAAAATACAAGGTATTTCTAATACTTCTTATTACTTTTATTTTTGTTCGTTATAGCCAAGAGTTCGTAATATCTATGGTTCGTAATAGCCAAGTTTCACTGTATTTATATCTTGATGGAAGAACGTGTTTGAAGCTGCATAACTCGAGAACGACCGGACATATTTAGATGAAACTTGCTACACTATCTATTAGTACCCAAACTTAAAGTATGGGGTCCTTTTTATCCAGTTATGTTCATAAATAAATGACATTAACGCGAGCGAAGCCGCGGAAAAAAAATATAAACTTAATGAGAAAAATAAATGAATAAATAAATGTCACTCTTAACACTAAAATACTAAACCCAAGCCTTGTATGTATTATGTTTTTGAGCAGGGATCTATTGTAATGTCAATGCTTTTGAGAGCATAAAACCGATCAGCTGTTAATCAACAGCTATTTTCTTTTAGAGTAAATTTATTATTTTAAAGAGATCCCATCTTGCGAATTTTCTCAAATATTTTGACTGAATAAACTTTAGCATGGGCCACAGGGATTATGGGTTTACAGGAGGACGCAAATGTCATCTAGTTTATGTGTTAAAATATTCTCTAGAATTGAGCAAAACAAACAGTTTTATAATAGAAATTTGGAAAGAGATCGAAAATCTGAAACATTAATGAATTAACACATTTAACGCCAACTGATTTACTAATTCTTGAATATCTAAAGGCAAATAAATTAATTATCAAAGAGTGGATCAACCGGTTCTTAGTGACCTTTTGGGATACATTTAGTTGTGTCGCTGCCTTGCAACATGCATATTACTAAAATACTGCTTAAAAGAATTTGTTAAAATAAGTAAAAAGTAATACAATGAAATTAGTTTGTAACAGAAACTAATATAGAAATACTACAGAAAACCATACACTGAAAATTTTGCTAAGTGCAGATATGTACAATGATATTAATAAGATCTAAGTACCAATCTCACAATAGCTGTGATAACGTCCATTGTTTGATCATCAACCAAAACAATATCAAAATTTTCCATGAATCCGTCTAAATGTTCCTGTACCTACATAAAAAAATACAGATTAAATAGTTTAACGTAGTTATATGATTATTATTATAGTGTTGACAAGCATGCAAACGAAAGGGGCTTCATTATTCGATATTTTGGCACTTTTCCCAAGTCTGTCTGATAAAAGTTCAATTGTTGCTAATGCAAAATGAAAAGTAAAGTTTGACATACCTTATCGTATAAGAAGCCTATTCGGAGCACAACATTGCAATGTGGTACACCATCGGCCATGCTTGCATCACCTACGGTATCTCCCATTAGTAACACATTTCCACGGTCTTGAACTAATTTGTAGTAGTCTGTGTCATGGAGTGACTGTTCGTTTTTATTTAACGTATGGATGATTTCACCATGAGTTCCGCTTACAGTGCCATCTTCATTGTATTTTAAGAAGTTGGATATAACCTTAAAAATAATAAAATATGTTATTAATAATAATTATAGTTTGTTTAGTAAAGAATCAAAAGTAGAGTGCAAGCGAAGCTTTGGCTTCGGGTTTGGTCACATTCGGATTCGGCCAAAAATTGAACCTTCGGGTTAAATCCGATCGAAGGTTTTACTGAAGCCGTATGTTAAATTTATTGAATAATTGAGTGAGAATTATTTTATTGAAATCACACACAATTCTGCAAACGAAAAATATATTTACAAAAAAAACAAGAAATAGAAAAATACTTCTCAACATCAACGCAATTTCGTTTTATCTTACAATAATAAATATTTTCCCTCGCTTGTTTAGCGTTATATGGCCAAAGGTGACAAAAGAATCGAAGTTCTCCTTCGGTCAAAAAACCAGTCTTCGGTCAGACTCGCTTATTGTCATTATTTTAGCAATTAGAGCCTTGGCGTCTAACTCCTCTGAATCCATAAAAAGACCTGTTATTATTTTGTTCATTTTATTTTTGTAGGTACCTACCTACTTGTCATTTTTTACATTAAATACACCTTTGACTATTTAGATTTATATTATCTATTATCAATCAAGTATACCTACCTTCAGGTTTGGTAACATCACATCATGATGTTTCAATACTGCCATTACTGAATCTCCCAGACCCGCTGAAAATACTAAAACTGGGACACCAGCTGCATTAAGTTTTTTCAGCAGTTCAATTGTACCATCTCTAAAACGATACAGAAATAATCAAATCTGAGATTACAATTATTTTTAAAATTAAATACCTACAGAAGGTTGTTGAAATGGATCATTTATTCAATTATATTTGAAATTACCTTAAAGAAGCGCCTGAACCTTCTGCGACTTTATCTAATTCTTCTAAAGGTACACGATACCCCCTGTAAAAGAACAAAATCATAAATGATAATACTTTTAAAACACACTAAACGTTAAAACCAATATCGGTACTTATTACTAGTATAACTTACTTTAATAAATCAAGTGTTTGACCCCACCAATCTTCAAAATGTTTAACCTTTTCTACATTTGGTATCGTGGGATCTAATTCCATTGGGCGATAAAGATTGTATAAACGTTTTGCTTCTGTTCTATAATCATTTGGAACAGAAGGGCATTCTTCGAGCATGCCTGAAATAATTATCATTGGGGTTTATCTTTAACCAATATTCATGTATTTCCAATTATTAATGTTAAATGATATTTACCAAAACTACTCAACGGCTTTTTACCATTTTCATTCCACTGTCTAGTTAGAGTTTGATCAAAATCTGTAACTAACTGCAATTTTGAGTTTCCTCCTTCAATTAGAATTTTCAGTTTATTTTCTACTTCTTTAGGATGTTTCATATACACATTTTTTGTTTGAAGTTCAGGAATATCCTTAATGAATGTATTCATTATTGCTCTAGAAAAAGATCGCATAAATGATCTCTGAATTGTGATAGTATTTCAACTCAACTGAATTTCTGAAATATTTATCTCCAAAATAAATATGTTTTGACAGATAAGCAATAAACATGCAATTCCACAAATCGCAATTCGTAATTTAGAACACGATGTTCATGTGAAATATTTCTAGCTCCTTTTAGTGCAATGACGATTGTATGTTAGAAAGAAAGAACAAAGTAGTTGGCCTAAGTTCATTGATTTTAAGTTTACCATATGCGCTGTTAGATGTCTGTATTTATGAGCGTAAATATGTGCTACATCTACACAAATTTATTACAACTAAGCAATATAGTGCGTCCTAAAAAGTTTGATTTTTATTTTTTACGATATGTATTTAATTAAAAAATTATTATCACTCTTACAAGTTACAATGAATTGATAATGATAGCACACAATGCATACTTGTCGTATTTAATTGGTTTACAAATTATTACTTATTTTTTATTCAGAACCTTAAATTTTGGTAATTTATTAAATATGTTTCGAAAACATTGAAAGCAGAATTCTAATTTCATTCATACAGTAAGGTAATCAATTTTACTTATATAGATTGGTATGAAATTTTTGAACTGAAATATTAAGTAGGGGCCTAGCAAGAATTTTTTTTGAAAATGTAGTAGGTACCTACTTTGATTCAGATTTTAAAATATTATTTCACCATTTTTGAATACCGTCAGCTTTAATAAAAAAAAATACTAATTCATTTCTATCTTTCTGTACCACCGCCCTGAACCACCACCCCCTTTAAAAAAAATGTTTGCCACCCCCTTAATTTTCGTAACAATCCAATTTCATTATTAATTTTCTTGGTACGCATAACCTGTGTATGACTTAGAACCATATAGTACATGCTTAGAACTATAATACCCAACCATATGTTAGATCTCACAGTATGTTTAGTTTGGACTGAGAATAATATAGTGAAGAGGGTTTCGTCGGGTCAGTGTTTTCTTTCCTAACAACCCCATAGGCGCTAACTTAAAGGAAGGCTACTGTAGATATTTTTGCTTTGATCATAATCAATAATAATCATTGCTAATAGGTACTAATAATTATTGGAAGCAACGTTTAACTCCAAAAGCATTACAGCTTATTAAAATTCTAATAGACCTGATCATTAAAAACCGATTAAATATAATTTTACTCAGTTTGTAATAGATAATAATTGTTCAATAAAAAAAATATGTTAATGGGTGTAGATTGTACATAATATATTATGTATTTATTATGTAAGTTTATTACTTGTCCTCTTTGATAGCAAATGTATTATAGCCGAAATGTAAATTTAGCCGCTTTACAAAGCGGCTAGCCGTTCCACAAAAGAGTGGAGCCGGATTTCCATCATATCGCGTTCCGCAATGTAGCTGGCCACGTTTAGCTGTAAAGCGGCGGAAATGTCAGTCTCTTTATAAAACTATCGACTATAGGATAAATAAAAACCCTAAAATGGAAGTGGGCAGGCCATTTAGCTGCAAGAATGTCAAACAATCGTTGGACGAAAAGAATAACAGAATGGTGCCCGTTAGAAGAGAAAAGAAAAACAGGAAGACAAAAGAGAAGATGGAAGGACGAAATAGACAAATTCGCTGGAAAACTTTGGCACCGAATTGCACAAGACCGGGATATGTGGAATGCCAAGGGGGAGGCCTTTGCCCTGTAGTGGGATTTTAATGGGCTTATTATTATTATTATAGGACTAGGGTAACAAAAAGTTTAATTTTGAACAATTATACATTTCCCCTATTTTTTATAATAACAAAATTTCAATGACATTTGAATGAGGAAATAGACTTCAACGTTGCGTTAGGAGATCAGGGCCGTAGCTAGGGGGGGGGGGCATTAAGGGGCAATGCCCTACCTTAAAACATCCAGTGCCCTACTTTAAGGAATTATAAATAAGCCGCAAAGACTGTCACGACAGAATGACAGACTTGATCTATCTGACATTTGGAAAAACAAGATTAAATTCGTTGGAACTAAATGAAGTTCTTCGGAAATTTGATAACATGGCAAGTTCTGTATTTTTTTTTTTTTGATTAAATTGTCATTCACCGTTTTTTTGCTTTTGTAATTTGATATCACCAGATGAGGTGGGCAATCCAGTTAATAAATTGTAGTCTTTTGCTTCAGCCCTACTTTAAACTTTCAGTGCCCTATCTTGAATTCAGCTCTAGCTACGGCCCTGTAGGAGATGCGTCCAAAATATGATTATTATTATTTAGTAGATTTTGTGTCCATATTTATATAATTAAAGTAGTAAATTCGCAGGTATATAAACGAAACGTCGTACTTTTAAAATAAACTGTCTGTTTTATTATTTACTGTCCACATAGCTACGAATTTACTACTTTAATTATTATTATTATTTTACAGTTCAAGTGTTTTGGAGTAAAAAGTCCCTCTTGAAAAATGTCAAAATACTGAAAATAGACCAGCTATAGTCTATTTTCAGTATTTTGACATTTCAAGAGGGACTTTTTACTCCAAAACACTATAAGCTCTATTGAACTGTAAAATAATAACATGGATGTTTCCTTTAAAAAAACTTGATTTCATACCGTATCTTGTACACGCGACTTTAATGAAAAATTAGTTGATGCCAAAAAATTCCTCATGTAAAATAAGTTAATATTGATAATTTGAAAGTTTTCGCTATTTTTATAATAACAGAGCTAGATAAATATTTGAATAAAATTTGTATGGGGAAATAGACTTCAACGTTGCGGTAAGCAGCATACCGAAGCCTCAAAATAATATCTCGTCTATTTTCTCAAAAATTTGCAAATTAATTGTGTCACAAAGTAACAAAAATTTAAGAGAGCCGTTGAAAATAAATATATATATTAGGTATCCAATATTTAATCAATATGTATGTAAATGTTAAAACGTTTGTTTTCTTTATTTCGGTTATCACCGTTCATATCGTGACCAGTGTTTTTAAATTCTTATTATTCAAAAGAAATATACATTACACAATTTTTAATGGAACTGAACTTAAAAGAAGATACAATAAGTAATATTTTATCTATTTTTAATACTGAACTACTTTATTCTATTTATTACAAAAACGTTAATGGATTATGACAATTTTCATGCATGCATAATATTATTGAACTGTCATTATTATTTTGTTCATTTGTAGTAAAAACGGAGCACAGTTGATTAATACGTCTTATTCTATAAAATAAAAATTTCAAAAAATAATGACTTCAATAATTATTGAACATGACATTGTGCGTGCTTACGAACCTATATTTATTCTTACCAAAATATTTGCTGTAAATTCTTTCGATATTAAAAATTGCGTTGTTATCAAAAAATCGAAAAAACAAAAGATGTATTCTTTGTTGTGGATGCTTATTGTTTTGAATCAGTCTTATTGGCTGTCTGAAATTAAGGATTATATTTTCGAGAATTTTTCAACGGCTGTAATCATGGTGGATACTTGCGTAATAACAGGACTTACACTCTTTGTAGAATGTTTTATTGCTGGGTCATTTAATTCCCATTATTTGGAAGAGTTGTTAAAATGTATTGTTATCATTGAAGATTATCTACAGACAAATATCAACTCACAATATGATAATTACCGAACAATAAATAAAACTATATGTATCGGTATTGTATTTTACTCTGTAACTCTAGGGTTTCTTTGGTATTATGCAAATATTAATTTTTTTGGCAATACATTTGGTTTGTATGTCAGTCTTGGATTACTTCATGTCTTTTATACTTTTTTGTATTTTATTGTTCTTTCAATTGCCGGAGGTTATGCTTTGCACCGATTTTACGTAATTAATAAAAAACTAAGTAATTTAAAACATGATTTTTTGTTGAATGGAAAATTTCGTATATATAAAATTCCCGGCAATGCTTTCAGTTCATCTGCTGTTGTACATTCCGGATGCATTTTGTCAAAAAAAATCACACGTTTGTCTTACTCCCATTTATTGATATGTAAGGGAATTGACAATATTAGCAATGCTTATGGTTTACAGCTGTTATTTATACTATTTACACACATGATGTTTTCTTTACATAATAATTTTCTTATAATTTCAAGTTTTTGTGGTCAGTTAAAAGTTTCCTTGGGAGGATATATTTTTTTTTCAACTACTAGCTTCGCTGCAATTGTAAGTTAAAACTAATAGATATAATAATTTTTGTTTTCAGTTAAGATAAGATGGGAAAAATGAGACCGATAAATTTATAAGTTTAAAGTAAACCTTGTAGTGGTGTACATGCCCGTAAAAATCCAAACAGGATTATTTTTAGCATTGAAGCTTATTTGGATTCCTATTGCCTCTTGTTCAGAATGTTTTTACATTACAATATTATTAATTTATTTGTTTAGATAATCATTCGTTCATGTGGGGGTGGGGGGCGATAGGTCCATCACCATGATCACTTATGAAAACTTATTGTAAAGAATATTAAAAACATGCGATTTTTGGCTAAATGTTTTTTTTTAGGTAGTTATATCGGCAACTGGAATTTTTTGCGAATTTATTACACGTGAAGGAAAACGCACAGGAGATATTGCTAAAGAGCTTAGGGATTTTCTGACAGATGATTCAGAATTGTTAAATAGAAACAAAATGCAGCATCAACAGCTCTTGTTACTTCAGACACAAGTGGATAATCATGACATAAAAATAACTGCTTTCGGATTTTTTCCCGTCAATATGAAAATGTCAATTCGCATGGTGCAAATGCTAATATCATATCAAGTCATAATTATGCAATTTGAGAGAGAAAGAGACGGAGATTGTAGATTATAAAAATTGTACCTTATTTTTGGACTTAAACCGTTATGCCTCCTCCACACAATCGGCCATGATGGACAATCACAGAATGGGCAATGATTGTTACCATCATTGCGCATCTGTCCACACAATCGTGCCATTTGTGATTTGTCATCTGTTCGACATGGATATCGAAACAAATATGAAGTGAGTGATCGACGAAAGTATGGAAACGCGCGTAGTCATGGCTGAAAAATCCATACAGAGGCGATCACGCTCCATCATAGGCCATCATGAGCAATCATGGACAATTACAGGCGATTATGCCCTCCACACAATCGTGATGGCCTGTAATCGCCCATCATGGCCGATTGTGTGGAGGCACCATTAGGTACTTCCAATTATCAGAACAGTCAATATAAGATTGTATTCCTAGTGTCGTAATGGGATTTATTACAAACGAGTTGTGACAGTATATAAAAACGAGCGATAGCGCGAGTTTTTATATTCACACGAGTCATACTACCACTACGCACGAGAAATATATGGTATTTTTTGCCATACCCACTACAAAATACCTACTTTTCATTTAATTTTCAGTATTTTCAAAAAATGTTGACAGTTCATTTGCGTCGCCATCTTTACTTTTACAGCAGACCGTGAGTATGTAATAGCAGGTGAATAGAGCGAATAGGTCCTAAAGATGTAAGAAATTGCTTACGAAACTTCGACATATTAAAAATATGAATAAATAAGTGTAGTTTTATTATTTTAATTGGCTAATACCCGTAACATATAATTATTATTATAAGTTACTATGGCAACGTTTACTTACCGCATTAGTCAGGACGTATTGAACACATTTTCGGCACGCCTGCCTGTTACATGACCATTGGGTATACTTGCATGGAAAGTAGCTATTTAGTAGTGGGTATGGCATAAAAGATTATAAAGCATTTAATATAAGAATATTCAATATTTCAGTTGCAAAACGCAAAATATCTTTACTGGCTTCTCTGTATTTATAATATATACTTGTTACTTGTGAATTGTATAATTTATGAGAATAAATTTGTACTTTTATTGTAATTTGTAACCATAGATTTGCACTCTAATTGTAATTTAAGTTTGAAATCTGTTAGCGTAAGTAAGTTTATACTTATTTTTATTATTCTATACAAAATATATTTGAAAAAAATATAAATACAGTAAGTATACCAAAAATCAAATCTATTTGAAATCATCAGATCTGGTTATTTTATTAACTGTTTTGTTGTAACAATTACAACAAAACAGTAACCAAAGTATCCAGATGTGATGATTTCAAATAGATTTGGTTTTTAGTATAGCCACTTATCTTTTTCATTAAGTGAACACCTCAAGTCTTTCCCATCATGTATTTTACTGCTTTCAACTGTCCCCACTTCTACATAATATCTTTTCGTTTATTCACATCATCAGCCATCAGGTGCTAGTAGATTCGGGGTTGTGAGCATGTGATGCTTTTCACAGAAATAGCAAGAAGTGTTTTTAATGATAGACATTGTGCAATTACATTATTGCTCGTGAGGATGATACTAATGAACGAAAGAGAAGATTTTAGTTCACAACATGTTAAAAAACCCGAAAAATTGTAGGAGAAAACGGGATATTGTATTTACAAGAATTTGGTGGACGACAATTCAAAATAAATAACAGAATTCAATACATTTCCAATCTTACTTAACAAAATACCCCTAATCTACTATATTCTGTGTCAAAAGATACTAAATTGATAGCAATTCACATTGTGCGATATATAATAATAGGCAATAGCTGTACCTACATATAATCAATGGTTCAAATCCATTCCAGCACGGGGGTCGGGGCATATCGGCAAAATATTTTCAGCGGCAAGGGTGATCTAAAACGCAGTGTGCCTATATATGGTATGATGATATATGGCTATATATGAATACTTTCACACAATATTTTAAATGAAACCTTCCATGCTTGAAACGTCCGATGGCTGGTAACATCATAATGTATCTATCTGACAGAATCTGATTATACTGAGCTAACGGTTACCCGTGGCTCCGTTCATGTATATTTAGATTTTTTATGGCTTCCCATATAAACTTCAACACCCCGTTGCATCCCTCCTTAGGGGTTGTCTTAAAAAATCCTAAAATACGTGTTTTATTATTTGTTTTGAAGAGTGTTTACACCAAGTTTCTTAAGTTGATACATGCAGGGAATAAAATTTTCTATACAAATATTTTCACTCCCTTAGGGGTTGATTTCCGAAAAATCATGTCTTAGTGCATCTCTACACCCTGTAAGGAACTTAACTTCCTATTTCATGTTTCAATCTTCAGTGGTTCAGTCTGTACAATACACCCCTTTTTGACCCCCTTGAGGGCTGAATTTCGAAAATCTCTTATTAGTATAGGCGCTTACGTCACAAAAGGAACCTACTGTGGAAATTTCAAGTTTATAGCTTCAATGATTTGGCCTGGGTATTGATTAGTCAAAAAATCCTACACAGCCGCTTTACCCCCTTAGGGGTTGAATTTAAAAAAGTGCTCGAATATAGGTTTACTTGTTTTTAAAAAAGAGTAAGTATGTTGAATTCAATACCTCTCACCTTAACGATTTGTGAGATAATGAACATTTTGTCGAATAATGCTACACACCCTTTTGACTTCCTTAGGGGTTGAATTTCGAAAAATCCTTTCTTAGCGGATGCCTTTGTCCTATAAGGAATCTACCTGCCAAATTTCATGTTTGTAGTCTTTATAGTTCCTGACATTTCGTGCTGAATCAATCAGTCAGTAAATCAATATTCAATCAGTCAATCAATCAATCAATCAATCGATCAATCGATCGATCAATCAATCAATCATTCCAGTCATTCAATCAGTCAGTCAGTCAGGATATTTTTTTTATATTTAGATTACAAGTTACATCTCACAGTATGTTTGGTTTGAACTAAGAATAAACAAAGTAGGAGCTTTCGTTTAGTCAACGTTTTCTTCCCGAACAAGTAGGCGCTAACTTCAAAGAAGTCTACTGTACATATTTTTACATTGATTGTAATCATGCTATAGTATTATTTGGAGCTAAAGTAAAATCCAAAAGCATTACAGGCTATAAAACTTCTAATAGACTTGGTCGTTAAAAATAGATTAAATACAATTCTACCCATTTACTAATAATAATAATAACAATAATAATGTTTATTGTTAAATTAAAAAATCATGTTATTGGGTATAGATTATACGTAATATTTTTGCCATGTACGCTTATTACTTGTACTCTTTTACAATATTGTAATATATCGATAGATCTGTGGACAATACCTCTTATCTAAGTAATAACACATTAATTCTGGATATCAATACTCAAAAGATACTTCAGTCCGTAGTCGGAATGTAAATTTTACTTACATTTTTATTGCAATCGTTGAATTCTTGTAAGTTTGTTAAGGGGGGGACGGGAGATTACAAATCCAGAAAATTGACTTCCTCCGACGAATGGAATTGCCGCCATTTTGATAAAAAGTATTAAAATCGTTTTTTCAAATATTTCGCGAACCACGTGTGCTGCAATAAATATAGACCCGTCATTTTATCGGGCTCGAAGGTCTCTACATTTTTTATCTGTTGTGTTTTTTGTAAAATAAAATTTTTTAAATTAGAGCGCAAAAACACATTTTTGGTCTAATTTTTTTGTTTTTATTTTCAGATTTTCGCTAAGTAAAATGGTAAATTATCAATAAACAATAATGCGCAAATGTTTATTTTAAATTAATCATGATCAGCGTTAATTATATATAAACGTAAGTACGTACAGCGCAGCGACGTTACAAAAAACAAATTTAAACCTTCTTTATCAAAATATCGGTATACTTCCGCAATAGAGGTTGACAATTTAGATTTATAATCTACCATCACCCCCCAACAAACCTACAAAAGTTCAGCGATTGCGATAAAAAATTAGGTAAAAATTATTTTTAGTAATAACTGACATTCTAATGGCTTTATCGTTCATTTTAGTCACGATGTTTTTTTAATCACACTGTTAAATTTTGATAGCTACGTGTTCATTGGTTGATGTGTTTCGTTACCATAGCAACCCGTCATTTAACAGTGTGATTAAAAAACATCGTGATTAAAATGTACGATAAACCGGCCATAATTGGGCTGAGATGATTGTTTCTAAAATTATTATGAAATATTATGAAACATAGGTATTAAGTAATCTGAGAAGTAAAAGCCTTAATAATTTGATTGTCTATAATTTATTATCAAAAATATAATTTGGTACTAGATGTAGACTCAAATAACTCTGGATATTGATGACCTTAAAAATAATAATGTTAGATAAAATGTGTTGTCGAAGACCTGTCGATATTTGTTACATTTATGTAGCTAATATAAAATATATCTAAATATTCAATCAATATACCATTTAATTGCAGTGTAAACGTTGATTTCTTTATTTAGGTAAATCACCATATTATTCATTTGTAAGTTTAGACTGCAAAAGACGTATAGTTTGAATTTTATTTTGAAAAAGTTAATTAAATAAAGATTTAAAAAATGCCTTCAATTCTTATTGAGCACAGTATCGTTCCTGTCTGGGAGCCAATAATTATTCTTACAAAAATATTTGCTGTAAATCCTTTTGATATAAAAAACTGTGCTGCTATCAAAAAATCGAAAAAACAGAAGTTTTATTCATTGCTGTGGATTCTTATCATTTTTATTCAGGCTTACTGGCTAATATTTGGACTCAAAGAATACATTGTCGAAAATTTTTCAGTAGCTACGGTCATTGTGCATGTGTGTGTTTTAATAGCATATACATTTTTTGAAATATTTTTTATTATTGGATCAGCTACTTTTAGTTGCCAGTATATAGAAAAACATTTAAAATCAATTGCGGCAATTGAAAATTATCTTCAGATGAATACAGAATCACAATATGGGAAATATAGAAAAATAATTAAATTCTTTTCTATAAGTGTGGTCATTTATACTATAATTTTCACTTTTGTGTGGTATTATGAAAATCTTCAATTCTTTGATGCAAAATTTGCATTTTATGTTACCCTGGCGGTACTTTCTTTTTTTTATATGTTTATATTTTTCATTGTTCTAATATTGTTAGGATCTTATGCTTTACATAGATTTTATCTGATAAATAAAAAACTTAGAAGTTTAAAAACTGAATTTCTCTGCACAAAAAATGATACTTCTAACGATTTTTTTAACTCATACGGACGCACTTTTTCAAGAAGAATTACATGTTTGTCTCACTGCCATATTTTGATATGTGAAGGAATTAATGATGTCAACAGGGCCTATGGAATAGAAATAATGTTTATACTTTTCGCAGTAATTATGTTTGCTTTGCGGAACAATATTATGATTATTTCAAGTTTAAGTGATCATTCAAACGTCGCCTCGTTGTCTTTGATTGGATATATTTTTTTCTCAATGATGACCATATTTGCATTGGTGAGTAAAAAAAATACAAATCGTTTTTCTTTTCAGTAAGTTTTATTTTTGACACGATTTTTCCGGCAGATGAGCACCGAGCCCTAAAATGCTGGCTGCCGATTGCTGAGTGCTGACCCTGTTTTATAACAGGCAGTCAGACCCATGGCTCAAATCTCTGAAAAACCCACAGGAGAACGACTGAGACCCTGTTATATCTTATAAAATTAGTATTGATAATAAGTGTGTATTTGGAATAATTTATCATTTTTGAAGGTTGTAGATTAATCTTTTACCAAAAACGTATCTTTAAATGTTTAAAATTGTTTTGTTATAAAATAATTTTTATAATAAAATAATAAGAACACCTTGGTTATAATGATTGGATAAAGTAACAACAGGATACAAGGCTTATAATTTAAAAACAGTTATTCACTAATCATTTTTAATGGCCAACGTTTCGGCAAACATTTTTTTAATAGTTTTTTAAATTAGCGAAAGCATAGTTTTATATTTTAAATTTTTAAAAAATTTTTTAGATTTCAATTTTTAATTAATGAGATATACTCTTAAAAAGTTTTATTTGGACAAAATTAATTTTAAACTAATGCATGTTTTTAAATTTGTGACGGTTCACTAAAATATTTAAGGTCCTGAGGAAGGCAAAAAATGTTTGCCGAAACGTTGGCCATTAAAAATGATTAGTGAATAGCTGTTTTTAAATTATAAGCCTTGTATCCTGTTGTTACTTTATCCAAAATAATTTTTATCAATCCATCATTACATACAGAAGGCATTGTTTTGGTATATCAAAAAAATATATTTCATGGTGGTATATTGTACATTATAAAAACATCTTAATGATTTTACATTTACACAAGTTAATAGAAGTATTTCGTATTCAATGATTTTTGACTGAATAATTATTTTATTTTCAGCTAGCTATATCGGGAACTGGAATTTTTTGCGAATTTATTATACGTGAAGGAAAACGCACAGGAGATATTGCTAAAGAGCTTTGGGATTTTCTGGCAGATGATTTAGAATTGTTAAATAGGAACAAAATGCAGCGTCAACAGCTCTTATTACTTCAGACACAAGTGGATAATTATGATATAAAAATAACCGCATTTGGATTTTTTTCCGTCAATATAAAAATGGCAATCAGCATTGTGCAAATTCTTATATCTTATCAGGTCATAGTTATGCAATTTGAAAAAATATAATCAAACACGGATCACCCGTATAAAGTCAACAAATTTACATGCAAAATTTTTGTATTTTTTAAAAATTATTTTAATTTAAATGACATATTATGACACATTTTTAGAGTGTTGGGTCTCTAAGTCACTATATGAATATTATGAAGTATTAGAAATACCTTGTATTTTTTGATGTCCGTCTTGTGACTTCCTGTGTTTTAACACAGGAAGTCACAAGTGACAAGACGGACATCAAAAAATACAAGGTATTTCTAATACTTCATAATTGACATAGCACATAATAGATTCACAGATTTGTATATCTCACTTGCAAATCAATGTTTTATTTTTCGAATTTCTCTTTGTATCAGTAGGTACAAGAAATTATCAGTAAAATAGGAAACCAGAGATTGAAAATAATAACGCTACAATTATAATTCCTTAGTATTTATGCAATTATTTCTACCAACTAGAAATATAAAACTGGTCGACTACATAATATATTTATTAATTTTTTGCCATAACCACTATAAAATAGCTGCTTTAAATGCATGTATACCGGCATGTAATGGGCCACTTAATAGACTGGTGTATCAGTATGTGGAAATGTATATTCCACACTAGTGTGGAAATAACTCATTTTCATAGTGATTTATATTTATTCGCCCTGATCCGTCCGCTATTACATACAACTGTGAGTGCTTCGGCCCAGTGCCGGATTTATATTTTTTATGAGTGTAGGCCTGCACTTTATTTCCGCCGCCCCATGTACATACCTTTCTAAAATAATAATTTTCCATTTGTAGTAAAGGGGCCTCGCGCTGCTCTCATCTATCACTCACGCGATAATATAGGTTTCGATAGGAATAAGTTTCTTTCTATAGGGATTTATTGAAAGTATAAAAAACCATGAGAAAACCAGTGGACGTGTTTGACTTTTATCCTCTGAAATCAAGTGACCGTCCTCTGAAATCTGCCGCCCCTAGGACGCTGCCGCCCCTAGGCCGCGGCCTATACGGCCTATTTATAAATCCAGGACTGCTTCGGCCTACTATAAAAGTGAAGTTCGCGACGCAAATGAATTGTCAAAGGATTTTGAAAATACTGAAAATGAAGTGAAAAGAAGCTACTTTATAGTGGGTACGGCAAAAAAACTATATATATTCCGTGCGTACGTGCGTAATGATATTATGACTCGTGTGATTGTTAAAACTCGCTGTGCTCGTTTTAACATACTGCAGTCACTAACTCGTCAGTAATATCCCATTACGATACTAGATATACACTGTAAAAAATAGATGTAAAAATACTTTGAAAGTTAAGGCAGAATTCGCTCGATTTTCTAAGTGATTTTACATTATTATTTATTTTTATACAGAAAACTTCATAAAAACTTGGACTTTTACTGTTAAACAAATTTGTGATTTTTAGATAAAGTAAATTAAAATTACATAATTTGTGTAATATTCCAATAAAGTGTGTAAAAATTACAAAATAAAATGTATAGTTACATATATAAAATTGATGAATACAAAACAAATTAATGTAAAATTAGTAACCACGCATGCACAATGTGTTTTTATGGAATCTACGCAATGTGGCGATACCTGTTTGCGACGCCATTGTCTCATTACCAGATTAATCGGTGGCTACAAATGGACCATCGATAATCTATGTAATCGGCCTTCTCAATTTCTTACAGTGTACAATCTACTATAACAACACTAATTATTTCTAATTCACAATCGCACAAAACCTGTTTAGATGTTGAATTGAATTGTGGATTATAGACGCTCGACAACAATGTTTAGATGTCTTAATTTGAATATGAGTCAAAACGAATCATTTTTATGCACCCTTTTTAAACGTTTTCAAAAACTAGCAACATAATAAAAACATATACCTATATCTACTTTTTATTTAATCGAAGAATTTCGATTAACAAACTTTCAGTGCACCATTGTATACAATACACAAGTTGGTAACAAAATGATTTAGATTGAAGGGAAACTAAAAAGTGAAAACTTCACAATTACCTCGACGATGAGGAAAATCTCCCTCTTTTTCATTTTCAACGTCTATAGTAATTTTGTCATTCCCGTCTTAAAGTTTTTCCTTGCCTCGAGCGAAAACTTAATTTACAGACTTTAAATTGTCCTTTGGGACTGCGGCATACCTGTTTCTGTTTGTTCCAGTCGATGTCAACAACACATTATAGACTGAGCTTGATAAATACTTTTTGATCGATTTATTTATTAATTATACTGTACTTTAAAACCTATTCATTACTTAAATTATTATGCAAATATTATTTTAATTTTAGTTTTAATATAATCAGGCGTCACAATCAAATAAATTTAGTAATATTCTTCCCTGGAACTGGCACTGCCAAGTTGGGTAGGAAAACTCAAATAATTTATTTTAAATAGTAATCATGTAATCGATTGTTAGTCTACTCATCACAGTAGATACAGGGAAGAAAATTTTATAAGAGCTGAGAAATAGGCTCAGTGACGAATTAAAACTTTAGGAGGCCTTAAGCACAGAATTCTCGTGGGCTCCCGGCTCCTTGATTTACACGGTAGAAAGTTATACGTTTATTAAAATTAAAATTGGGTAAGATAGGGCCTTCTTATGCTTCTCAGTGGATCCTCTGCTGAGTGGACTACTATTTTTTTTTAATAAAATGAAATACACTAGCTATTAAAATCATATAAGGATTTTTCTTAAAATATTAGATTAAAATATATATTTAATAAATTTATGAAAATATGAGTGATAAAATAAAGACAAGTAAATTTTAAATACGTATTAAAAAAATTATGGTTGTTAAATTTCTTAAGCCTACTGTTTGTATAATAATAATTCTGAAAATACTGTCACAATAAAATGTAAATCAGCAAATATGTGTATATATTCCAACTATACAATAGTTCTACTTTACATTAATATCCTCTTTTGGAACTTGCTTTATTTGAAGCGTTAAATAATTAATTTACGTGTATAGAAGTGAGATACAAGGATTGTATAAAGTATATTTTACAAATAGGGCTTGCAATATAATGTTTGAGATAAAAAAATTAGCTGTTCTGCTGACGACAGTAGTGGTTCTTAACAGGAGACGCGCGCTTCCTAAGGCGAGGTATGAATTTCTTCGGAAAAACACTAATTGTCCAAATTTTAACGTATCTTTTGATTGGTTCATTTTTGGGAAGGACGGGAAGAATAAATAAGAAAAATTAAATTAACATTGAAGGGAGTTGTGAGGGGCTTCCTGATACCGTTATTTCCACAAAGCTGAGGCTCTTAAATATTATTTTAAAGCAAGACTTATTCCTTACTTCATTTCAGAAACACAGATTCAACATAATATGTCGTTATAGGCTTGAGATTCGATATAAGATTTAAATTTTTGCTCATTGTGTTAGAAGCAAGGATAGATATTTATTACTTATATAATATCTAGTTGAGATCCAAATTTATTCTTAAAAAATAAATACCCTAATTTCTTAAAATTTCTAAATTCAACTGTTAATCTTTATCAATGTCTTTCAAAGAACGCTATTGCTTGTTTCCAATTGTTTTCGATGTACCCAGGACAGTACTTAGGAGAAAAGTGCCCTGAACGCAGCCTGCTTATTCGGAAGGTTTTAAAGATGAGGTAGTACAATATGTACATGTCACGTTAAGCAATAGAATTAACATTTTGATTCACTTTGTTTTTTTGTTATAATAAAAAAAAAATTTATAATAAAAAAATTCTTCCATTATTGTAATGGGTCCGAAAATCGAAATCAAAATGTATAACAAATTTTTATGTTTCAAGGTCACTACACTATTTTTACACTATTTTTAGAAAGATGTCTGCGTGTGTGTGTGTGTACGTATGTACGTACATATGTTATCATTTCTTTCTAAGAGGAAATCTCGAGAATGAAAAATGATATCGACTACGTTAGGGTGCCAATCGACGCGTATTAACGTAAATATGATCTGAAAGAAATTTTTTCAAAATCGGTTCAGCCGTTCTTTTTTCTTAACCAAATAGACTCCAAAAAAGTAGATTTTACACAATATCTCGCGAATAAAAAATTGTATCGACTTCGTGAGGGTGTCAATCGAGGCGTGTTAACGTCATTTTGATCCGACATAAATTGTATAAAAATCGGTTCAGCCGTCTTTTTTTTTAATTATTGTTAAAAATAAATAATAATTATGTTTTAATGATTAAAATGATTACTTTTCTGTGTAATTTTTAATTTAATTATTATTATTAAATATTTATCAAACTGGGAACTTCGTCGTGTGGACCTCAAAGGTCGCACTTTAGTTCGTTCTAATAAACGACCCACCTCACGGCTTGTTATTATTATTAACTGAAAAAAATCAATTGATACTTTTACCAGTATATTCTCAAATTAGAACCTGGGAGCTGGAGCTTTGTAATAGAAAACTATGGAAACGCCATATAAGTAAATAAAGGTATCGTTACAAGCTCGGCTATTCACAAGCCCCTACGTTATAGTATTGCAATTTTTTGGGAACCCTCAATCTAGAGCCGACATTGACAGCGAGAAAAGACAGAGTAAAGTAGGAGCGAGCAAGCGACGCGTGTAAGTATAATATTATATATATTATATGCATAATATATTGTATTATTGTATATAGGCATGGTACGGCATCAGAAAGCGCGAGGCCAGCCGAGCCCGAGCTCTAGGTCTATATTCACTCTATATTACTTCGACTATACTCTATACAGCAGTACACAATCCGCCGTGGGAACGCTGCGTCTTTGTGACATGTGTCGGAGACTTGTCGCCCGCGACATGCCTACAGAGCCGGATACCACCGCATAATGCCTACGTTGCACGCTCTTTCTCCTAGAAATCTGGATCACTTATTCTATGATCAACTTATGGATATCATCTTTGTTCCGAAATTTGGTCTTTTGTTTTACTTTGATTTTTTCTGTTGTTACTTTACAGCCAGTTAGCGGAATGCTGTTGTATATTTTGTTAACTTTTTTTGTATAATTTTATCAAATACCTTTAGTTTTATCATAAAATTCCAACTTTGGGGCTATCAGAGTACCATATAAAATGACTATTAATTTAATTATATAGAGGTTACACAATTTCTAAACTTTAAAATAATCACATCAGACATTGGCAAAATTGAAGCAACATTAAAAAACACGTTATATTTAAAAGTTAAATAGCTCTGAGGCACCTCAGATTTTAAGAATAAAAAATTAATATATTATGTGTGTTATATTTAGATACTAAAACAACATTTAATAACTATAACATTACAAAAAAAAAAACAAACAACGATTTCACTCCACCCTGAATAATGAAAAACTTTAGTAAAGGTGATCAAAATTATGTTTTTAAAAGGATTGTAGCGATAAAAAGGCTCATCTGATTTCAATACCATTCAAATGCACGTCTAGTTCGTAACTGTTTGGGTTATCCCTTCAATAATTAATTTTGGTTATTTTTTAAATTTTGATTTAGTGGTTTAATTTTGTGGATACCATGTGGAGACTTAAAATCCAAACATTGTAGATTGCAATACTTGGATAGAGAATTAATTTTAAAGTGAGGGAAGTACACCATTTATCTTTGAAATTTGTGGAAACACTATATATTAATAAATATGTTAATGTAATAAAAGCACGTTGATTCAATGAAAATATTTATACTTTTTTCGTAGTTATAATGTGCGTTTCTTTCTCTCAATGGTTTTTTCATACACATGCTGTATTTCATTCAATTAACTTTGGCAGATTTTTTTTCAGGGTAAATAAACTTTATACACTTTAGTTAACATAAAACTAAATATTTAAATTATTTCTTTGTTTCGCTTATTAAACCTGATAATATATCTTATATAATATATCTTCAACTTATCGTTTTAATTTACTGTTCGGTAAGACGTAAACGATAAAAGGATCCCACGTGAAAGCAAAACGGTGATCTTTGTTGCTTTGAGTGTGTGTATGTGTTTGTGTGTGCATGTATTAGTGTGGGCAGGGGTACTAAGAGCCGAGGCGCTAAAGCTTCCAACTAGTAACACTTGCACTCTCAACTTGAAAATGTAATCCGAAAAGCCTGATCAGTTCTACAAAACATATATACATATTACATATCCATATAATACATATTATTAAATAAAATTACTCTACACATTGTATCAACATTTATTCTGTTGAGATTTAATTAAAAAAAAATCAAGAGGCGTCATGGGACACCCGACAGAAGCTATGGTTTTTACGCATTGTATATAAAACCGAATTTATCAAAGCTATAGACAATACAATTCACAAGTTATTATTTGACCGCCATTTTGAAATCTGATGCAATTTTATTTTTTTGTGTCCTATAAAACTTAAATATCAATTTTCAAAAAGATCGGATAATTTTTACAAAAGTACATATGGCCGCCATTTTGAAATCTGACGCCATTTTATTTTTTTGTGTCCTATAAAACTTAAATATCAATTTTCAAAAAGATCGGATAATTTTTTTAAAAAGAACATATAGCCGCCATTTTGAAATCTGACGCCATTTTATTTTTTTGTGTTCTATAAAACTCTCAGATATTAATTTTACATACGCCACTGCGCGTGCGCCAGTATATATTACTTTCACAGCTGGCCATAGCTATAGATATACTTTTAATAACATGAGCGTGACGGCTTACACCGTGACGCGAACCTATAAGTTTTTCCCCTGCCAGATATCGTCTAACGCGCCTATAGAAACATAGCTTCAAAAAAATACAAAAGAAGGATAACAATGTAATTTTTATAATAAAAAAAATTCGACTGATGACCAGTCCTATACTTCCCACCTAGTATATTTGCAAAAAATAAACACTTTTTTTTTTTTTATTCTTTGACTAGGCCCAAATAACCTTAGCTGTTGGTGGTCTTTAAAACACAATTTAATTTTTATTCTTTGAAAAAAGCATGGCCCTCTTTTTTGTTTGGTGATCTACTGATGGCTAGCTTAATATAGCAAAAATCATGGTTACCTTGATTTACGTACAATTTTTATTTTTTTTAGTAAAATCTTTTTTTTCTCGAAAACTATACATTTTAGAGAAAAAAAATATTTACATTTTTTTCATATTATAACATCTAGAATTCATTTATATTTTTTTTTACCTATGTTAATACGTGACATTGAGGACGTTTTTTTGAATATCTCAGGATCCACTGAACCGATTTGACTCAAAATCTAATCAGATCTAAGTTAAAGGCTGATAAACACAATAGAACAATCGGCATGTCCGTATGTTGTTCCATTCTTAAGATATCGAAGGCGAAAAATTGACCACACACATACACACACACACACACACACATACACACACACATACACACACACACACATACAGACATCAGTCAGAAAATGATCTTAAACGATTGCTAGGGTCTCAAAACGTGAAAATCTGTTAAAATCTCGAAATATTTTTTTCGGACTGAATCCATTACTTCCCTACCATAGTAGAGGTGGGAAGTAAAAAAAAACAGTAGAATTGATAACCTTTGCTCCTTTTATTTAAATCGATTAAAAATAATTTTGTTCTCATTACAAAAATATTTGTCATTAATTTTTGCATTGTAGAATAACTGCCGTAACTTTTCCAGTGTGATTTTAAATTTTTCGGGCTCAAGCCCGACAAGTTACTATCGGGCTTGGAAATATTTGAAAACACATTCTTGCACTTTTTTCAAATTATTTCTTTCAACTCAGTTACAAAACCCATTTGCGATAGAAATTTTAAAAAATATCAAAATTGTTTCCGCAAACTGTTTTTGATTTTTAGTAACTTTTTGGGCACACCATTAAATCCGATCATGAAACAATCCCGCTAGCTTTTCGAGCCTAATCTCCTTTTTGTGCCGATTTTGTAGTCTCGTATAACACGGTTTCGTATAATTGCATTACACGAGATTTTCTGGGAACGAAACTATACCGTTCTACACAAGGGTTTACTGTAGCAATTTGAAGTCCACTGAGTTATATAGGAATTATATTATCAATTTACTGTTTCAGTCTGGTGACTTTTTTTAGATACATCATTAAATCCGGCAATAAAACAATAACTCTAAATAAAGCTTCCATGGATGTCCGGTCAGACATTGATTGTACCTATATATACGTTATTGAGTCTGGTGCAGTAATTGTTGATCGGTACTGGGGCTCAAACTTTATACAACGGCGTTCAACCCCAACCAAATATAGTTTTCAGGATCAACGGAGCGCAAAATATGACTTGTAGACGCATTGACTATTTCTTTCCCTATTGTTTGTTGCACATACATAATACATATATACGTAATTTTAAACGCCATTGTATATCAATGATCACGATTCATGACTAAGCAGATTATTTCCATTGTCTGACGTCATTGTTGAAAACTGACAGTTCATTAAAGAACTGATTTAAATGAACTAATCTTTACTGTGAACACGTCGCAATTATCTGGTATAGATTTTGCTGGATTAAGCATTTTGACGCCGCTAAGTGCAATCTGATTTTGAGTCCCTTGCTAAGAATTTTATATTTTTTGTCAATTTGTTTAACATGTAAATAATTTAAGATATTTATAAAGACTAATTATTTTTAGGGTTCCGCACCTCAATAAGAAAAAACGGAACCTTTATAGGATCACTCGTTTGTCCGTCTGGTTTAATAACAAATATTATTAAATCTTCTTTCTTCTTTTTCCTAGCCTTATCTCATTATTTGGGGTCGGCTCTCCTCGTCATTTTCATGATAAGGAGTAATTGATTTGGCTTATAGTTTTACGGCCGGTTGCAGTCACCTGACGCCAAGGCAGTGAGCCCTCTTGCTAAATGGGGCTTAGGATGTCGCCGTTGGCTTGCTCTTCCGCCGCCATCCTCTACACGACGCCCTGCCTGACGCCGTTTACATGTCTTATAGTTTTAGCGCCGGTTGTCAACTGACGCCAAAGCAGTGAGCCCTCTTGCTAACTGGGGTTTAGGATGTCCCCATTGGTTTGCTCTTCCGCCGTCATGCTCTGCACGACGCTCTGCACGACGCTCTGCCTGACGCCGTTTACATGTTTTATAGTTTTACGGCCGGTTGTCACCTGACGCCAAGGCAGTGAGCCCTCTTGCTAACTGGGGCTTAGGATGTCGCCGTTTACTTGTAATAAACTGACAATTATCTGTTGTGTTTGAAGTACATAATTTTGAAACAAATCAGGCATATAACGATCAAAGAGGCTAGTAAATATGACAGGAAAACTATAGCGAATGCTAAATTTTCATTAGTTTTTAATTTTACTATGATGGTGGAAGTGCTGTATCGTTCAAAATCAACGATTCCCTCGAATGAAATGCTGTGAACAAATGCTTCCTTTTATTTTAAATTTGTTTATTTATGTATCTATTTTACGCGTCAACTTTTTTTTGAAATTGATGTACGGGACACTCGGTGCATGAAATACAATCATGTTTGACCGGTCTTTTTATTATATGTTATGTTTTTATAATTAATAAATAAGACTGGAATACAAAAAATAAACTTTGATAGCTCGCAAAAAAAGGGTAGACCAGATTAGGAAAGTACTAATCTAAGAAAAAACAATTCGTAGTGAATGAGATCTAATGAACTGGTTTAGAGAAGTGATCTACAATGCTTATTAGTATTGTGAAATATTCATTTATGCACTGCATTCGAGAATAATGAACTTTATAACGAGAACATTTAAATGTTATTTGATGATAATATTATTCTTCAAATCACTAAATAGTAAATATTAAAGTAGGTACTGTAATTGGCGTAACTAGGAATTTTTTCCAGGGGGGCCATGACCCTTTCAATCTGAGAACTGAAAAATACTATTTTGAGATCTTTTATTGTCTGCAGTACTTTAATAGTCCATATCTATGTGGTGGTAGTATTTAAAATTTTTGACGCTTCAGCTACTATAAGGCTTATGAAGTCACAAGACGGACACCAAAAATACAAGGTATTTCTAATACTTCTTATTATTATAAGGCTTAGTTTGAAAACAGAATATGGCGCTTGGCTCAAGTTTTGGTGCCTCCAAACGCCCAAACGATTAGCACCCCGGGCGGCCACCCGGCCCTTCTGTCACCCCAATTGTCCACTATGTATAATTTTATAATTGTTATTCTTATTACTTTCAATAGTTTGTAATAATTTTAAGTCGACTTTCTTTATTCTTACATCAGCACTCTGAGCTACGTGCCGTAATTATTCTAGGGGGGGACCGTTAGCTTCCAGGGGGGGCCTGGTCCCCCTTGTCCCCTCCCTAGTTACGCCAATGGGTACTGTTAATTGATTGTATTATGATTATTTTGTCATGTCGCATATTTAATTTCTGATGGAATTATTTTATAATTATAGTATTTAAGCCTGTATTCGCCAGGAAGCTCATTTGATATACTAAAATAGCCTTATTGTTCGAAAAATATATTCGAATTTCCATAAATTAACGACCGAATCGTATTTACTGGTCTTGCAATCCCACAGATATAAATTTTAATGAAAATTAAAAAGGAAAATAATTTTCGAAATGTTGAATACCATTCAACTACCGATTTTAATTAGTGTATAAATAAAGTTAAGATTATTCTCTACCGGAAGTTACATCCAGTACTCTTCATCCCAAATTCCTTCCCCTCTCCTAAAAACGGTTGCCGCTCTTCCAACGCTATTTTTAAAGCTATATGGTTCGAGTAAACGCCAAATGAAAGACCAAGAATCAAACTTTTCCGATTTCTGTTAACGATTATTTTTTGGGCCCGACAATTCTTTATTTTTACCACCTATTTGTGACGTTAAAGTAGTGGAACGAGTAAACGATAGTAACCAACAATGACAAATCATTTCGTTCAGTTAACATTACATAACCAACCAACCGACTATGGTGACTTTTTTATTCTGATACAGGCTATACCTAATGCAGTTTACGTGTTGACTTTGTTGCCGACACCGGATGCAAATAGTCAGTTTGTGTTCAGGCGATTTACATCCTGTCCTTTGGCATAATTTTGTAGCTGTCGTATTATCACGCGCTCTGTAAGTATATCTTTGGCCAAAAGGCAAAACCGCTTATGCTGAATCTATGATAAAATAAGATTAAGTACTACTAGATGTGCCCACCCGGCAAATTTTATAGATGGGTTCAACATTACAAAAAACATAGTAGAGCTGGTGACTTATTCGATGTATTAAATTTTTTATATCAAAATTGGTCAAGTGAACCATTAAAATTTTTAAATATGCAAAATTTAAAATATCTCAAAATTACAGTGATGTGACCTTGATCTCTTTGTATTTTATTATCATCAAATTGTATATCAAAGTAAAAGACTTTAATACAAAAAAAAATGAGAAAACGATGACAAACCTTCAAATGAAGAAATGTACAATATGTGGAAAGTAGTAGAAAGACAAAGTCATCAATATGTAACAGGCAATCAATTGCATCCTTTCTCTGTAGCTGTTACAGTGCTGCGCTGTGACAGAAGGAGTTGCGGTTGAATTTACATAGCGAATAAATACAAAAGAGTAACGATGAACAAGAAGTAGAAGAAGGTTGAAAAAGAATAAAAGCGTCATGAAAACCTCTAATGTTTACCACTGGATGTGTCTACTTACTATACGTTTTGAGATGCTACCTTTCTCTTAAAAAAGGAATAAGATATTATTTAAATTAGCATTACTGTAGTCCAAAGTTGTCAGTGACGGATTTGCGTCGCGATATTTGTCGTCTGAATTCCTTACAAAAAGATCTCAACTATAGGTGCCTACTATAAATTATTTATAGCCTGTATTTTTCTTTCTTGACACGTGAAGACAGTGGTGTAGTAAAACATATTATATTATAATAGGGTCGTCCCACGTATCAAAATTTTCGTTCTTATATCTTTTCTCTTAATTGCAAACGAGAATTAACGAAATATATATATTTTTTAAACGCTGAGCATAAACCGCTCTATAATGACGTAGAAGACAGTCACATTTCTTTATTTATAAAAAGAGATGTATATAAATTGTCTTCCTCGGGGTTGGCTTTCAATTTGACAGATCAGTTGGCGTGACACCGTATATCTAGTCAACGAATGTCCGCATCTTAACTTGTATGAAAAAATTGTTGAGTCTTTTCTCGCCCTCCATGTAGTATAAATTGTATTTGTGTCGGAAAAAAACTAGTGTTTTTTATTTCAAAAGCCATTTGCCCCAGAAGATCGACTAACACAAATACAATTTGTATGAAAAAAGCTTGTAAGAACGACTGTAGACACGTTCTCCCACCACCAGCACCGGGACTTCCACCACGTATTATTTTTTAATTTTTTTTTTAAACTTGTTAATTAAATATAATTATAGCGTGCGAAAGATGCTTAAAAAACTAATTTTCATAGTTTCTATTTTTTTTAATAAAGCGAAGACAAACGGCGATTGTCAAAATTCAATTTAAATAATGTAATAAATTCGCAGGTATGTGAACAGTAAATAATAAAACAGATACTTATTAGCTTCTACCGACAGCGGAAAAGATTACTTTAATAAATAAAACACACAAAACTGGCTATAGCTGTCCAACTTTATTTTTAATAAAAGGGTCTCTTATAACAGACCGAAACGTAGTATTAAAAATAAAGTTGGACATCTATAGCCAGTTTTGTGTGTTTTATTTAATAAAGTAATAAAACATAGTTTTACTTGCGAATTTACTACATTAATTATATAAATATGGACACGAAATCTACTAAAAAACTCCATATAACACAAAAAAAAGGATAGAACTTCGTGAACAGTCTGTATAATAAATGTATACAGGCTGAGTGAATGTAATTACACGAGTTTGTGATTAATGAATCTCTGGAGAGGTAATTAGATGTAGGTAGAGAAACGTCTTATGTACGTATGAACGTGTCTATGTGCACACACATAAACATACTCGTAAGTACACGTGAAGAAGATGTGAAGTTTAAACATTGTACCGTGTGTTAAATAATTTCTGTACTTATTTTATTTATTGTAAATTATAGACGCGTCGACAACTTAGGTCATTAGCGTCTTAAATACATTAAATAACAAGCCGTGAGGTGGATCGTTTATTAGGACTAAAGTGCGACCCTTGAGGTCCATACGACGAACTTCCCAATTTGATAAATATTTAAAAATAAGAATTAAATTAGATATTACACAGAAATTAAGTAATCATTTTAATCATTAAAACATAATTATTATTTATTTTTAACAATAATTAAAAAAAAAGGGCTGAACCGATTTTTATACAATTTATGTTGGATCAAAATGACGTTAACACGCCTCGATTGACACCCTTACGAAGTCGATATAATTTTTTATTCGCGAGGTAATGTGTAAAATCTACTTTTTTGGAGTCTATTTGGATAAGAAAAAAAAAACGGCTGAACCGATTTTGAAAAAATTTCTTTCAGATCATATTTACGTTAATACGCGTCGATTGGCACCCTAACGTAGTCGGTATCATTTTTCATTCTCGAGATTTCGTCTTAGAAAGAAATAGACACATACGTACGTACTTACATACGTACACACACACACATACACATTTTTCTAAAAGTAGTGTAGTGACCTTGAAACAAAAAAAAATTGTTATACATATTGGTTTCCATTTTCGGACCCATTACAATAACTTCCAATGGGAAGTTAATAACAAATTCTCTTAAAACTAAATGATATCACAAAATGTCCATGAGCGGAGGTGGGATCGAACCCACGACAATGTGATCCAAAGGCCGCTACGCTAACCGTTACACCACACTGTCCTCAATTTCTGTACTTATATAACCAGTAGGGGTTTGCACGAGTCGAGATTTAAAAAAAATATTGTCTCAATTCTGTTGACAAGAAAATGAGGAAAATGAGACTAGCATCTCATTTATTGTAGTTTCGTTAAAATTTGTAAATTGTCATTCCAATTTATTTTACAATTAATAAAATCGAGATTTTTAGTGCAATATCGTTGGTGTGCCATGTCTTATAAGAGCCGGCGCAAACAATCAATTTTTAATCGCACAATTATTGTTTAGTTATGTTTGTCAAAAGGCTATGAGATCAGAAGGGACTGCGCATACTATCGACACAACAGTTGTACGACAAAAAAATCAATCCGCATCAATCGTCTTTTGACTTTTCTGTTGAACAACTATCACGTGCACAGCTGCGTATTGATACTAGCATTCACTCGACTAAATAGTTGTTCGGCGACCGTTTATGTAGTTTAGTAGTGAAAATCTCACAATTGATTGATATTATGCGCACTTCTAACATTAACTAAACAGTTTAGTCGAGTTGAAATCGAGACACGTATACAACTCGACTGTACTGTTTAGTCGAGGAAACATTATTGTGTGTATGCGCCCGGCCTAAGTAAGAAATTATTTTTTTGAAATTGGAAAAATTAAATATTTTCGAAATTTTCTATAGAATTTTCGATACATAGGTATACTTAGTATTAATATTATGATACTTAAGCAAAATGTAAATCAGAGGTAAAATTATTTCAAACAGCTAATGAAAAAAAAATCTAGCGCGCGCAGTGATAGTCTCCAGAAAAACGACTTTTATAGTAAATTTAGGTCATTCTACAGAAAAAATATCACTTGTATTTTTCCTGCCTCATGGTTATCCTGGCAGGTTTTTTGATTAAAACTGGTTTACACATTTTGCCATAATTTCGAAAAAAAGATGAATATAAGCCACCAACATATAAACCCTACGTGCGACGTGACGAGCGGTCGAATTAAAATTAGGGATGATCGACGATCATCGATTTTCGATGATCATCGATGTTAAGAGATAAAACATCGCTGTTTTAACATCGATATTGCATTATGTTAAACATCATCGATGTCACATGGTAACATCGATGTCACGAACACATAATCGAAATTTGGGACCAACGAAATCTGTCATCTGTGAACGCATTCACAGAGTATTTTACCAAATTCTGAACGCGACGTTTGTTTGTTCTGTTCTTTTCTTTAATAAAAAATCCCGTGGTTTATGGTTATTTATTTATTAATAACGATGTGTGCAAAAAACATCGATGTTGGCAGACATCGATGTTTTGTGTTCGATAAACATCGAGTATAGATGCTCAGTTATCGATGTCAACATCGATGTTTTTGCAATATCGATCATCCCTAATTAAAATGGGTTTCTTGTGTTTCGCTTGTATGAGTATTTTATATTTCGCACGTTTAATTATTTAGAATCAGATCAGAAACTAGTGATTTTTTAACACATAGTATAAATATTGTGTAATATACAGTATTATACACAAGAATTTAGAATACACACAACTTGCATGTCTGTATTTTGCAGTCACTAAAACCTTTCACCTTCGTTTGGATCTCTGAACTTCTCACTCGATCGATTTTGCGACACGGTAAAATCGTAACACAAACTTAGGTGTGTATTTATTTACAACTAGCAAATTAATACAATTTTTTTGGTGTTAGTAATTGCTAAAACTTTTTATATACTACCTTAACTACTTTTATTTTATTGAATTGGTCCCGCCCTCAAAATTTTAATATTTTCCTCTTTTTTAGTGGATTTTTTGAAGGAG
Organism: Mongoloraphidia duomilia; assembly: GCA_039654895.1. NCBI lineage: Eukaryota > Metazoa > Arthropoda > Insecta > Raphidioptera > Raphidiidae > Mongoloraphidia > Mongoloraphidia duomilia. The sequence continues at coordinate 40,280,734 of CM077524.1, read as the reverse complement.
GTTCTTTTTTTGTTAAAGTTTTTTATCTTTTAGAATTTACTCCTTAAGAATCGATTTTCATATAAGGCGCCCGGTTTATGAGGAGTAAAATTTACACAAGCGTTAACTAAAAAGCGTTACGTTTTCTTTGCATCGTACCTTGCGTACCTTTCAATGTATATACTTGTATACTGCCGACGTGTACAGGGTATGGTGCGCGGCAGCTAACGCATGTAAGTATGTATGTTTGCCTACTTTAAGGAGTAAACTCCAGTCGTGCGTCGGAGCTGACATACACACTTTTTTACTTTTTAGTGGCTTTACAATACGTAGTTCGCACGTTGTTAATCGACTTCTGTCTTGATATTAGATTACTAAACTAAAAAAGAAAACCACTAAACCGATTTTAATAAAATTTATGTGGAAACACCCTGAAGGTTAGCTCTATTAAAGAAATCAAGAATCATCAACATCGGTTCACAAATGCAGGAGATATGAGGTGACGTACATACATAACATATACAACAAAAAATTAGTCGAACTATTGTCCCGATTTAAGGAAGATTTATATGGAACCACCTCGAAGGTATGCCCGATTAAATAAACAAATAATAATCAGGTGCTCATGTAGAAAATTATAATAAAATAGTTTTTATTCATTTATTTATAGCCAACTATTGACAGAGCAACTAGGGGTAGTAATTTTTCTTTTAGTATATTTTTTATTTGTAATTTTTTAATGTAAATTTTTATGGGCTAGGTGAAAGAACAACGTACCTAAGTTGAACCGAGCCTTTTGTACGCTTTTTATGTGCAATAAACATTCATTTATTTATTATTTATTATTATTATCAAAATCGGTTCACAAATGCAGTAGAAATCGGTGTACATACCTACATAAAAAAATACACGCCGAATTGAGACTCTTCGCCTTTTTTGAAGTCGGTTAAAAATAGGAACAAACTTCTCGAAATACTCATGTATCTAAATACAAACATTGTATCTAAACGTCTGGACGTCTGGAGGCACCGCTCTTCCGCGAATCCAACAACACAAAGAGGTTGTGAAGGTGTCAGGTTGTAGTTTGAGGCGTCTATGCCACACACCTCATTCGATCACATACACACAACAGTTATCAAAGGAACTCATTTGAGCGAGTGAATAGCATCGGAGGAAGTCAATCTCCGAGTGATTCTAGATAAGCAACGTCGTCGTCATATACAGAATATACAGTGCACTACAGTAATGAGATAAGAATGGCTTGGAGATGACACACGTGTATATTTTAAGAATAACGGAAGCCTAAAATTCGATAAAATTTGACACAAAAGATTATTATTGATGTGAAACATCTTATGTCGGGCTGTGAACAGCCGCGTGAGGGGAAATATGCAACGAAATTTATGGTCCGCTCCTTCGCTGCTGTTCTCCCCACCACTGCGGTACTCTCTCTCTCTCTCTCTCGGCTTCCGTGCGCTCGGGCACAGGAAGAGAGAGTATACATACGAACGTACTGTAAAGCAAAAGTATATGTATACACGTTTAGGTATGTAATATAGATACTTCGCTGTGTATTTAGTTGCGTTTCTGGCTCAGGCGTGCTCAAACGCCGCAACCGCGTGTGTTACAGTGCAGTATATAGGATTACGTCAGCATAACAGTTAGTTGCTGCTTTTGAAAAATATATACTACTACACAGAGAATACCACCGAGTTCAATAACGTTTTCTTTGATGTTTCACATCTGTCGGGGGTCCCGAGACCCACACCCTTTTTTAAGATTCATGGTCGTTTACCTTAATTGGAGGTTTTTGATTACTCAACCCATGGCTTTAGAATATGATCCTGAAAAGCATAGCATTTATAAAAGTAATATTGGGTTGCGCTTGAATTTTAGGTTACACATAGGTCATAGACACTTTACTGACGGCAAGCACTTTTCACCAGTAAACTCTCCAAATCTAAATTCCGCTTAATTACACAAAGTAACAAATTATCACGTTCCAGCGGGGTGGAAATAGTATATCGTTACTCCGATAATAATATGCGAACTTTGCAGAGGGTACGCCACATCGAAAATCTTTTATTTAATTTAATCTTAAGTTGCTCAAGAAGAAATAAAAGAAAAAATACAATAAAACCAAGAATTTGATCTAAATAAAAAATTAAGTATATCGACTTCGTAAGGGTGTCAATCGAGGCGTGTTAACGTCATTTTGATCCGACATAATTATTGTTAAAAATAAATAATAATTATGTTTTTTTTCTGTGTAATATCTAATTTAATTATTATTATTAAATATTTATCAAACTGGGAAGTTCGTCGTGTGGACCTCAAGGGTCGCACTTTAGTTCTAATAAACGACCCATCTCACGGCTTGTTTTTTAATTCAATAACTAACGTTTAAAAGAAAGAATGACAAAACTAAAAACTAGAACATTTTTTTTTATTTTAATTTAAAAAATAGATAATAAAAATGTTACAAACCACTATTTGGAATCTCCTGCATTTTCTTATTTCAATAGTGCTGCATTGTGGGTATTGAATGGGGCATAAGAACTCAATGTACATTGCTTTGCTATGTAAGTATGTGAGAAGGATGCTGGCGCCGTATGTCACGTGTACTGATCTTGTCACTAACTGTAGAATGTTCAAAATGTAACTATGCTGTCTACACTTTAAGCAAAGAGTAGGTAGTTCTATAAAAGGCGGCGCTTTACGCAGTTCCTTTGATGTGTAGCATAAAGTTTCGATAACTTTTTAAATGACCTTTAAATTGATAGTGTACAAACTTTAATGCTATAGGTTTCTGATACGACTTTCAGTTTTAAATCTAGTTTTAAGAACGTTTGTCTTCAAATAAAATGGAGATTTCCATTTATTTGAAAACAAATGACATTCTTAAATATATATTTAAAGCTGAAAGTCGTATCAGAAACAGAGCATAAAACTGTTTAATCTTGTTTGTCCATGTTAATATCTATTATTTAATTTTTTATTTTATTATTTTTTTTTTTAAATCCCAACGTGTATTGAAAAAAATGTCTTATTATGTCATATTTATTGAGCCAAAGTAGGTACCTATAGAAACTTGACGATTACTTCTCTCTTTAAGTAATAGTAGACTATGAGAGAGAGAGAGAGAGAACTGCTAGTCTCGTTCAGTTAAAATGGGCATTATGAGTGGGATTCAGCAATCTTGTCGGGGGAAGACATCAGGGACCGGGGCCTCTTAATTTTATTTGAAGGGAGTGAGTGGTGGTCAAATGGAATACAAAGACAATTTAAAAATTATGCTTGGTTGCTGAACGCATAGTAAGAAAAGCTGGTTTGAAAATGATCTCAGTGTGATTATAAGTTACAGTTTTTACACATGCAACAACAGTCTAATTTTTGAAGCTATACTTCTTTTGGCGCGTTATAAAAAATGATGAGAGTAAATCTTTACGATGCGCGCGCATCGCGTCACGAAAATTTAACAGGATGAAGTTGCAGCATTAATGATTTCCATAGTTACCATATAAACAAATATTTGCATGCAAATTAAAAATTAGTTCTTATAATCACGCCAAAGAAGTATAACTTCTAACGCGCGTACAAAGTACACGCATCCATTTTTTTAATTTTAAAGGTAAAAAAACTAAAATAAACGTGTTCAAGTGTTTCCATTTGTCATTGGGAGAAAACAACTGCCCCTCCCTGCTCCCCCGATCCTGGCCACAAAAATGGAATCGAAGGTCACCTTTAAAATGGTTGTGTCGAAAATAATTCTCATTGGCTTAGACTCTCGACCCGCGTCCAGGGCCCAGTACCACGCTGCCCACAAGTGAGGCCGTGGCCCATGGGTTGAGAACCGCTGCTATATACTATAAACTATATAGCGATTGGCGAGATCACGCACCGCCCCGGACTATTATTCCTTAAAATTATATAATAAATTACCATTTTCAATAAAAGAATATAATTTACAAAAATTTAGAACTTATGTTAAAAAATTGCTTACTGATAATTGCTTCTATTCTGTGGAAGAGTTTTTAATTCATACATTTTAATTGTATATATTTAGACTTGCAACTATTGTACTAACTGTACCAAATGTTGTTAAATATATATATATCTATCTATCTATCTATCTATCTATCTATCTATCTATCTATCTATACACACATACATCTATTACACTATGGCAAAGTACATTTTTTAATATGCAAGTAAGAAGTTCCCTGCTATGTCAGGGCGACATTTTCCGTCGGTCAGGGCGGTGCCCTGATTCGCCCTCTTCTGGATACGGACCTGCCTCATTGAGGTCCAATTGGGTTAATTACTAAATTTATTTGTCGTAGTTTCTGAGTAATTACGAGTAATTTTATTATTTTTGACGTAATAACGTTCCGGTTAAATAAATTATTTTGTTAAGCTAAAAATTAATTTGTTAAGCTAATAAGTGAACTATATGCATCCAATTTGGACACAGTTTATGACTGCATAAATAGGATGCACCAACAGCTCTATGCATTTATGAATGTAGCAGTATAGTGTCATATTATGTACAGTATGTACTGTTTGGGGACCGAATCTGCAGCAGCAGTTTGTACCGCAATTATTGTACCCGCTGCATTGTCCTCACCTAAAGTATAGTTAACTCATTTATTATTTGAACTAGATTAGTAGTGACTACACACAACAAGACATCTAAGTCTAGAGAAAAGCAAACAAAGAGTTAACTTGAAACAAACAAACAAACAGACAAAAATGATGAAAATGGATAATTCGGTCTAGGTATCCCATAAACTGTACATCTAAGTTCAAATTTCATTAAAAACTTAAACTTACGAAGTTTCGATTTTATTTATTTGTATTGATAATGAAACATAAAATAGGTAATTGTATTTTGAGTGTAGTACGACAATGATAAGAATTATTGAAAAATCAGTCAATTACATAATACTATGCAATAAATTGTATTTTTGGACTCCTGCCCTAGCACTGGTCTTCCAAGTTGGGCAGGAAATCCTCTTTTTGTAAAACATTTGTTTATTTTGTTTATTTTGTATATTTTTTTTTTACTGAGGAAATAAATAATTTGAATTTTGAATTTTTTGAATAGAAAAATTCATTTTTATCAACCAATATCACAGTCGGAACTCAAACCCGAATCTTCCACTATCGTGGCGAATTAGTAATCAGTTACTCTACTGTAACACGATTAACTAGGTAATTAAATTATTTCTATATAGTACCTAAATTGTCACATATAAACCACATCATGCGAGAGTTACTTATTTTAAGATTTATATAGTGAACCTTCTTTTTATTATATTGTATATAGTAAAATTATGTAATTGGTTCATTTTCCAATAATCCTTATAAATAGGTAATTTTATAATGTTTAAAATTTCAACGCTTTTTTTATAAAATATGTTTACGAACTATTTAAAATTGCTTCGCGAAACCCTTGCACTCCACAGAATAAAGGTTGAAGACGGTTAGTTTACCAGCTATAAGAGGCGTTAAAAAAGTTTTTAAACAGAAGGGTACAAAAGTGTGGGTATGCTTATTAAATTCAACGCGTCAAATTACAGAAAATTTTCGATAGTTTTATTGATATATTATATATAAGTTACATTATGTGTGTAATAATTATGCAAGCTGAATAAGTAGATAGGTATGTTCTCTTTTGTAGTGTTGTGTTATTGTACAATGTGTATGTACAATTAATTTCTAAGTTGTGTCGTATTTAATTTATATATACAACTGTTGTTAAGTTTACAGAATGAACGCTGTATTTCAGGGTTAAACAAATTTTACAATTATTTACACAAAAAGTCCTGTGTTTATCACAGAACACGAACTGTTTTTTGAGCATTTTTTACGTAGGGATGCAGTTTTAGGTCTTAGGATAAATAATTTGTATGGTTTACAGACGTGTGGAACGGATGAAAGGAAAATAGCTACTTCAACAGCTAATGGAAAGAAGGGAAAGAAAGAACGTGGGATCGAAAGAATCAGCGACATAGAATATATAATATTTTCAACCTGTTGGTCGCGAAAATACAAATTGCATACAAAAATAAAAGGGAATAAAAAGGAAAAATTCATTTGCTGAGAATAACAGATGATAAATAATATATTTTCAGAAAATTACAGTCCGTGTATAGTGTAATGTAATTAAAATTAGAAATAAAATGAGACGCAAAAGAGCACAATATAGCATTCTTAAGACAGGAAAATCGCAGTCAAATCTTTTGCTACTGGAATGATTAACCTTGAATGGATCGAGACGCGTTGAGATTTTTGGGAACCGGAAAATATAAGAGCTACTGGAAAAATTTGGAACTTCAATTTTTGAAAAAAACAATGTACAAAATGACTTTGTATAAAATCGACGTTTCGAAAAAGTTCTGCGTAAAATAAACAAGAAGTTGTAATGCAAACAGCTCTCTGTTTGTGTCGAGTTGTTGAGATTGCAAACGGGCGGGTTGCTATACTTCTATGTCACAGACGAAAGACGTAGACGCGAGCTTGTATTTGCAAATAGTACGGTGGTGCAGGTTGACAACTTACAATGAAAAAAGTCAGTACTAACTTGATCAGTGCTGCGCGTGCTGTGCTAAATTCCATGTCCAACGTTCACAAATTATTGTTTTGGCACAATATCATTCTGATTTCGGATAATTTAACGAAATCAGCAGTTGAACATGATAATCTTTCACACTTCCATAGTTGATAAAGACAGGATGAAACTGAACAGTCAAACATACAAAACTGATGTAAAAACGGATTTTAATGATTCTATTTATGATCGATAAATAGATTTACTTAAATTTAACTAACGTTTTTAACCGACTAAAACAGAGATTGTCAATTCGACGTGTATGTTTGCATTCTTGCAGTTATGTATGTATAATAATATGCGTTTAACGTCCGTTTCTCGACATAATGTCATAACAGACGCAATTCGCACCATTACTATTTTCCATTTTTACCACTTCCCGTTTTATACATTTTTATTATATTTCAACTTATTTAATAGCAATGTACGAATGGAGGAATTATAGGACATTAGGATAAGGAAGGCAACTTTTGGAGCATAGGAGTTTGACAGGTAATCAGCCATGGCCTTAAATAAGGAACCATCTCGATATTCATCTGGAATTATTGAGGGAAACCATGGAACACCTCAAACAAGATGGCCGGTACAGGAATTACCGTTTCTCGGCGTGAGGAAGTAGGAAAAAGTTCTAGCCAGATATGCCCCCGCCGGGATTCGAACCCAGTACCTCCCCAATGCGAGTCTAGTGCTGTACCACTAAGCTACATCGCTGGGTCAGTTATGTATGTATGTTTGGGCGGTATTATCTCACTGGATCGATTTGATTTTTTTTAACCTAACCAAACAAATGTATGCAAATCTAGTTGGCCATCTAAATCGGTCATACAAAAAAACGGTATAGTCATGAGAGGTGATGAGAGGCGGGATATAGTCAACTGTGGTTGGTTGACCATAGTTCACGAAGAATACTTTGCTTTACTATTTGTAAATAATAATAGGAAAGAAAAATGGCGGAAAAACCAAGTATTATAATTATTATACAAATATTACATAATAAATTTAGATTCAAGATTTTCTTGCTTCCAGATTAACTTTGCTGTGCTCAGTTTTTTATTAATTCTAATAAATTATTTTAAAATAGTATATAAAACGTAGAGTATAAAAATAATTGGATAATAAGATTGTTTTACTGGAAAATTGAAGCGATTTTGCTGTGGACATGAAATTAGAAAGCAGGTATTAAAGTTGATAAACAATAAAAATACCACATTGGCTATACTGAAAGATGATCGTAAAAATGTATAATAATTTTTAACGGATGCTTTAAGAATTAGGATTTAGGTACTTCGTTATATATTATATATTATTTTAATGTTATCATATTTCACTGAATGACATTTAAAAACCGTCTCTATTTTTTATTGGATCTGCTAGTTTTTGTTAAACACATAAGTATGTATAGTATGTCTACAAAGTCTACCGAACCCTTTACGATTTATAATTGAAAATGCTATCATAAAACTAAAGCAAAGCATACATAAAATATTTTTCATGTCCAAAATATGGTATATTTTGATTACCACAGTCATTTAACTTGGCATATGGTATTTAAGCACGAATTATGGTAGAAATACCGTAATTATGGTATAGCTAGTAAAACTGCCTTGAAGTTTTGCCTAAAGGTAAGTGCAGTACGCAGCTGGGATTCTAGATGGTAGCATGTATGGTAGATGGCGGCTGGTGGCGGATGGTGGCTGAAATTATAAGCGCTTATAGGTTTGCACAACGAAGCTTTGATACTAGCATTGATACAAGCTTAAATCGCGTTTGAAATGTCAGTTAGCGAAGACGAATATTTGTGTTCTTCTGCTAGAAAGTATATTTTAAATACAAATTTGGGTAGGAGCTATCATGTCCACCCTATTAATAGAAAACGATCTAAACATGGCGAATTTCATCATTTATACCAAGAATTAAAATTTTACCCAAACCAGTTCTTTGAATATTTACGTATGGAACCTAACACTTTTAAATACGTCTTAGAAAAAACTCAAAGCAAATTAAATAAAAACTGGCAAAATTTCACATATTAAACTAGTCATATCCATTGCGAAACTTGTAACGGCCATTTGACAGTTGTTACACGTTGATTGTAGTAGTCAGCGCGCTGAAAGAATGGTGAGATACATTCTTGTATCTAGCAGCTCTTGTAACAGCGCTTATACCTGCTACACTTACTGCTTCGTTGTGTACGCTCGCATATATGACAATGTATTAATTTAAGCAAGCCCTGCTATGATCTACGCTACCATCTACAATCCCAGCTCCATACTGCACGTACCTTTACTCGTACAAGCATAGCGCGAAGTTGTAAACAGTTCTTGATGCAAGTACACTGGATGGTGTTTTGGTGTTGGTTTGTATCTATAGCTATTAGGCTCGATAGTCGGTCACGGTAGGTACGGTAGATTGTAGGATTGGAATAATCGTTAGTACCCTACTAGCTCTCTACAGTCCTGCTCTATATAATAGTAATATGTAAGGTTCTCTGCAGCGTATAACGATAAAGTATCGTTGAGTATATCGCCGTGCCGTTGTGCTATGTGTAAAGGCTGTTGTTGTACGGTGGTAACGGCAGCTCGCATCATAAAACCTCGATGAACACAATAATAGTGTGCGGAGTTATATATTAGCTAATGTTGAACCAAACATATGAACCGGTACTGGGTACGTCACTTATACTATGCCGGCCAATAATCACTGTATTCGTATTTTTTACAAGCTTTTATTTAACTTGCAATGTATGTTAGTTTGTCTGTGTGTTTGATGAGGTCAAACCTTGCAACTCAATTTTGAACGACTTCTAAGTATTCGATCGATTTGAAATTTTGTACACATATGTATTTCCGATGACAATACATGAATAAATCGTTTTTAGAATTAAATTCAATCCCTAAGGGGTTTAAACGAAGGTGTAGGGTTTTTTTGACTAATCAACGCCCAGACCAAATCGCTGAAGCTAGAAACTTGAAATTTGGACAGTAGATTCCTTTTCTGACGTAAGTATCCACTAAGAAGGGTTTCTCGAAATTCAGTCCCGAAGGGGATCAAAAGAGAGTAAAATTTTGAAAGACTAAAATGAACAAAATAAAATATTGGTAAAAAAACTTTTTAGAGACAAGCTTTTATTGAAATGTAGATACCTACTAAAAACGAAAAAATAATATTTAATAATTTTGGTTCATAATATTATTATTATAAAAGCGGGGGTTGCGACTAATAAACTATCATAGAGATTCAAACCCCCGCTTTTATAATAATTATGCACCAAAATTATTAAATAGGTATTATTTTTTCCTTTTTAGTAGATACATTTCAATAAAAGCTAGCACATAAAAAGATACATCAAAATCTATATATTATGTACCTATACTGCGAATCTAGGAAAAACTGAAGCATACATTATTATTAAGTTCCTTACATTTGCCTGGAGTATGTTTAAGGAAAACTATGTAAAGGGGACAGCTTAGTGTAATGGTAAGCGTGATGGCCTTTGGAGCAAGCTATCGTGGGTTCGAATCCCACATCGCTCATCGATGTTTGCTCATGTCATTTAGTTTTAAGTGATATGTCATTAGATGCAATTAAGACGCTAATGACCTAAGTTGTCGACGTGTCTATAATCTACAATAAATAAAAAATAAAATTATGCAAAAGTGTTAAAAAAATAATAATAATAATGTGTTTAACGTCCGTTTCTCGACATTATGTCAAAAAGTGTTAAAAATGACAAATAACAATTCTTTACTCTTATAGTGACAATGAAGAATACCCATAAATAAAATAAAAATAAATTCAAGATATGAATTGGCATTAGTGTCAGATAACCCTGACACTTAGTAGCCTTATAAAGAAGTTTTATAAAGAACAATTTAAGTTTAAGTGTGTACCTATATTAAAAAACTTCTAATTTAGAAAATTGAAATTAAAAAATATGATAATAATTATAAATCATAGGTTTTCGCATTATCTTTGCTTAAAAGTTCAATGCTATACTAACGCCGTGCGATGCTTGTTTTTATATTTTGTTAAATGCAGTGTTAATTAAAGTCGTAAAGAAGTTTTACAATTCTAATTTATTAAAATATATCCGCCTTACTTATAAGCTTACGAAACAAACAAGAAATCAATAACTAAGAAATTAAACTTCGTTGAGATTTAAAATATCAATTTAAGAAACACAAAAGCGACGTTAATATTTAATTTGGAGCGTATACACAAGTTAACTGTTTTTATACTTTTGACAATAATAATATTTTTGTTTAGTTGGTAGTTCCGCATTCCGCATTCAAGTTGAGTGCTGTTAATTAGAAGACTAAACAATCCGAAGTAAAATAATTTACATAGTAATACTGAAGTTGAGTTATCTACATAAATAACAAGAATAAGCGGCGTCATAAACCGTTATTATAGGTTGTGTCTGCGGGGGCCTTCAATGGTCCTTCTTGGCGTTCAACGGCCGCTAAGAGTTTCCCTGTACACATACAGACATACAATCATATCGCCGGTTGTTCTTGTTGACTGCTTTCGCACATCGACTTGTCGAATATTCTCATTTTACACCAAGAGCGTATCAAATATTAATCAAATAGGGTATTCATAAACAATAAATATTTTATGATAAGAATTTTGCTACCATTTTTTCGATCAACACACTGAATATTATTTCAAGTAAATGTGATAGGCGGGGACTGGCACCTCAGGAACCACAGGAATTCGAACAGACACCGAACGGACACCGAACAGACATCGAACAGATCCGCGTCCTGAGTGGATTAGAAATTCTTGTGGTTCCTGAGGTGCCAGTCCTCGCCTTTCACATCTACTACTATTTCATAATGTTAAAAAAATTCACAGATTTCGCAATCCTTGCAACCATCGAGGACATTGGAAATGATAACAGCATATATGAAACATAATTAACTGTTTATTATACACACAATATTTATCAATGCACTGTTTAGTTTTGTCAGGAATAACCCTATTATTCTTCTGTTATATACGCGTTCACTTTTGCTTGATTAATTAACTTTTAAATGGATTTTTCTACAGTATTTATTAACATTTGCTCAAAAATAACACCGCAGATCGTCGCAAATACCTCTCAATTAACTAGACATGATATAAAACACATTTCGAAAAAATTGCACTTGTTCAATTTTGCATGATTGCTCCTCACTTGATCGCGACACCGTTGTCTTTTGGCCTTGAACGAAAACTCGTAAGTCTGCCCCCATATACGAACATAAACATTTCCAATGTTAAAAAAAAGACATATCGACGTTTACGTAGACATCTATTTGTTCTGCGATTTGACAGTCAAATACATACACCAATTTTAACGAAATTTAACTGAGAAGTTCTTGGAGTCTTCGCTGAATGACGTATTAAATGGCTTTGTAATTAAGACATCACTCGCAGGTTATAAAATCAATATTATTCATTATTTAATTTTTTTAAACATTTTTCTCATAATGAAAAAAATCTGTATGTGCCATTGTTTTGAACTAAAAGTTCTAGACATGGCCCTTATTTTGTAGGTAGTATACAATTTTTCATAAATTATCTTTAAAAAATTAGAAACCTGATTAAAATTTCTGAAAAAAGAATAAGTAAGCATTTAATTAAAATTTTTTTCTACTTATACGGAGATCTTCTAGATACGAACAATACTATTTAAATGACCCGTTTTTAATAAATAAAACTGACAAATTTATCAAATATTCTTTAAAAATAATTAATATAGGTACATATCCTGAATCACTAACTGTTCTGCTATATTAATTGTTAAATTAAGCGCGACGGGGTATTACTGTAATATTGAACATACAAATCAGTCATAAGCTAAGTACTAAAAACTACAGCTATAAAAAACCACTACTTTTTAAGTTTACTAAACATTGTATACTATGCAAGATCATTGATATTGAGTAACTATTCTATAATCCTCTTTCATGCTATTAGTGTAAATAAGCTGAAGTTTAATCTAGACATGGGTTTAGTCTCCGCCACTGATGCGTTATGTAACTTGTCGGTAGCTTAACAGTGCACCACACCAGCACGGCGTGCCCGTGCCGTGCCGCACTGAACCACACCATACCACATGGCACAGCCAAACCACCATCAACAGCAGTCAGTAACGGAAAGTCGATGCTCACTGCTTACAACTCACTCCTCACAGCTCTCCAGAGAAATTACCAAGTTTGAAGTTTCCATCGACAATCAAACCCATTCTAGGCTCGTTTAATTACAATCCAGCCAGCGCCGACTAACTTGTGTTAAATTACCCAGTGTTGTATTAGCACAAAACGATAATAATATCTATGTAGGTATTATTGTGCACCTAACAACAGTGTTGCAGTCAAGAAATATAGAGATATAATTAAAGGTTTGTCTCGTCCCGAATAACGAGACGAGATCAAGATTAAATTGTCGATATCTGGCAGAGATGAGCTTCTACGAAATTGTCGAAAATCTAAGAAATTATTATTCCTTACTACTTTATAAAATAACAAAACAATAACTATATATAAGTGAAATTTTATTTACATAATATTAAATCAAAAATATGAATAATTAGCACTAGGTCTAGACTCCAGATAACCTTGGAATTTGGTTGAAGGTAACTGGATCCGCAGTAGCTATGTGCTACCTCGAATTGTCTGAACTGATAAATCTTTGTAAACGTAAACTTGTGACCACTTCAGAATATACTACATAAAATATATAAATAAATATCACGTGGAATATGGAATAATTGTAAAAATAATAAAAACATTAATGGTGCCGACGGGAATCGAACTCTCAACCAGCGACTTTCTGCGTACGAAGCAAGCGTTATGCCACTGAGCTATTTATATTCGTTTGATTTGCGTTTGAATTTACATGCTATATTTGGTTGTTGAATGGGATAAACTATATTGGAACAGTGTTGGACGTGACGTGACGATCGACATGCATAACCGAACATTTATAAATGGCTGGAATTCCACTCCTGTCGAGGCAGAGTATTTTCTTAAGAGAATATTATTTGCTGCCAGCAGGCATCCAGTATGGAATCGGCTTAGATAGAGACGTAACGTAGGTACCTAGTACGTTTATATGTAAAGAAGATATTGGCTAAAAGGGTTTGATGTTGTGCTAGCTCAGCCATTGGTTCAGCTCAGCATAGCGCAGCAGCACCCGGCACAGATTACCCATTTCGCGTACGTTTGGGTGTGTTTAGTGTTTACCCTGCTGTTTAGCGGCATGTATAATGTTGTTAAATGTTCTGTTTTATAACATCGCCGTCGCGGCGCTGCTCAAATCAAAATTCTAGAAGCGCTGTTGTTTAAGCTTGAAGGTAATTAATAGCCGAAGGCGAGCCGAACGGACAAAGTGGTTTATGATGTGTTAGGTACTGAAATCGCGTTTTATATCCAGAACGTGATTTTATATGATTTTTAATTGCGTCTGCTGGTTATTCTGCAAAGGAATAATTAAAAATAGATTTTGGAACAGTTTGAATGAATAAATTAATATGAAACGAGAATGCGACTCGTGGAATGATTGGAAATTAATTAAATAACAATTGTTGCAATATTAAAACATTTAATTAGTACCGATCTCGCGACGTTTTGAAAGTTTTAATTTCTTCTTAAGGAATAACATAATAAAACATACATTATTAAAAATAATATAATTATTTAAAAGAAGTGAAAAATTATACACTGCAAAATTAGAGTATGTAAAATATACTGCCTATAGTACTAGTTTTGTCGATAATTTTTCACATCGTTTAATAGAAATACGAAAATTGAGCTCATTTTAATTTAAAGTAATAAAATATATTATATAAAAAATAAGAATGGCTTGTATGGCAGTATTTCTTGACGGAACAGCTTATTTCTAAAATTTTTGTCTGTCTGTTTGTATAATTTGGCAACGGCTGAACCGATTTTGATGAAATTGGTGGACTATCTACGTACATAAACTTAAAGTACCTATATTGTTACGACCAAGTTTAGATAAGTTTCAGTCAAAACTAACATTAACTCAATCGTAGCCGCCAGAAAATTATTCCTGACATCTCATTAACTGGAGTAAAAATATAAATAAAAATTCAATCAGTGGTTGCTAGATACTAACATAATTTAATGCTTAAATATTATTTATGACCTACTTTAAAGGTCGTCTGCTAGATGTTATCGATATGATCACATAAGAAAAATTTCTGTCAAAAGAGATTAACTTGGGTATTAAGAGTAGTTAGCATGCAAAATTAGGAAAAAAATTCGACTGATGACCAGTTCTATACTTCCCATCTAGTAAATATTTGCAAAAAATAAACACTCTTTTATTCTTTGAAAAAAAGCATGGCCCCCTTTTTTGTTTGGTGATCTATTGATGGCTAGCTTAATATAGCAAAAATCATGGATACCTTGATTTTATACGTACAATTTTTATTTTTTTTTAGTAAAATATTTTTTTTCTCGAAAACTATACATTTTAGAGAAAAAAAATATTTACATTTTTTTCATATTATAACATCTAGAATTCATTTATATTTTTTTTACCTATGTTAATACGTGACATTGAGAACGTTTTTTTTAATATCTCAGGATCCACAGAACCGATTTGACTCAAAATCTAATCAGATCTAAGTTAAAGGCTGATAAACACAATAGAACAATCGGCATGACCGTACGTTGTTCCGTTTTTACGATATCGAAGGCGAAAAATTGATCACATACAAGCACATACAGACATCAGTCAGAAAATTATCTTAAACGATTGCTAGGGTCTCAAAACGTGAAGATCTATTAAAATCTCGAAATATTTTTTTCGGACTAAATCCATTACTTTCCCTACCATAGTAGAGGTGGGAAGTAATAATATTATATTGTAAATAGGTTTTACAGGTACTATTTTTGTCACTAATTAGGTATCTTTGTTACTTTTAAAAATTGTTAGAAATAAAAAACGCAGTCTAATATAAATGAAAATTATATATCTTAACTTCATATAAGTAGTTAGGTATAATAAAAATGTGATAGATATAGACAGATAATACATATGCTATTAAGTTTACCTAGAATGCTATATATTATAGAAGTTAAGTTTAATTAAATCCGGAGAGATGCTCTGGCAAATCCCAAGCAAAGATGCAATTTCGATCGAACGTGGAAAATCAGAAATATTATTATTAATTTAGAATTCCGAGAATACAACTTTAATATTGTAAGTAAAGTCGTTTTGAAAAAGTACGCTAGTTTCATCTCATCCAATCAGAAAGAAAATTTGTAAGATAAATATAGTGTAAAATTCTAACGTTTCTGGCGCCCAGAAGCAAATAGAATAAGTGCCCCTGATTATTGTTATTAAAACTGAACTTTTATATTACACACGAGAATTGAAAGTAAACTGTACTAGAGAATATAATATTATATTGCCTTTTGGTTAAAGCTGACCGGTGACGGATTAAGTCTACAAGCGCAATATATGATTTTGAATGAATGAATAAAATATGATTGTAAATTATGACGCTCTACAACTCAGACCGTAAGCGTATTAATACCGGAAGTCTCGGTTTTTTAACAAAATATCATGTTGAACTTTAGTTTTGTATACTTGATAAAAATACAGTGAAATATGGGCAGACACCCATGGTTTATCATATTTTGTCTGCTCATGGTGTCCACCCAAGAGAAAAATAAACAAACTAAAGGAGTCACTTTCTTAAATGTAGGTACCTAATATTAATTTTTCTAAATATAAATTACGATTTTCTATAAAAGACAAAAAGTATCTACTGTCTTTTTTGCGTTTGAATTATATTATTAACAAAATTGCACCAATCGTTTCAGCTCTTTCGCTAAAATGATGCATAGCCTATTTTCAGGGGCAAAAAGAGATTATTATTATTGTTTTTAAAGTAAAACTTAATTAGCTTAATTTTTTTTCGTTCGGTTACGCATGTCGAGTGTCACGTCATATCCAATCGAAGCTATCGACCAGACCAGTATCTACTCAGCGAAAAGCAGCGACGTTATGTTCATAACTATTGCACATCTAAATAGATAACTAATATTCAGTCATCAGATACCCATTGACCACCAACGATAGAATCTGGATTCTTATGTTTGTTTCCATACCAAAACCACGTAAACAAAATTATATACTTTCGGCGACTTCGAATTAAAAGCGTTCAGGGTTATTTTATTTATTCAGGAAAATGTCACTGGGTGAATGTGCCCCGATAATTTCACATATATTTTGCTCCTGTGATTGTACGTTATTATACATAAAACTTTTGAAAAAGAATCGAATCAGTTTAATTAGCGTATCTTTTTGATTTCTTTTGTATTAGAAGGAACTCTCTGTAAGGCAAGGGGTAGCAAAGGACACATAAGATGAAAAGTGCTTCGTCTCGTACACTCATAAGGGTTCAACAGAATTCCTTCTTTAAAGAGCGAGCTAATTCCCTCTTCTTATATATACTCAATTTTAAACCGATTAAGAAAATTTGAACCTTAAGCACTGCGGCAAAACCCTCCGTGTACGCACATATATACATACCCATAGACTGGATTATTCACAGTCGAACTTAAAATACATAGACCTGCTAAAAATACCTGAACAAATACCAAATGTGACGAATTATACAGTGCGATCAATTAAAGTGCGATTTTGAAGAATTTGTCATAATACGAGTACCGTATATTTACTTCAGCTATAGGTTTTGATTGATTTGATATTTTTGAAATTAAATTTGGAGGTCATCAATTTGGGCCTAGTACCAAGTCATATACTCAGTTTGTTATAAATTGAAAATTTAAACGTAAAAAAACAAACCATATCTTGTTTGAATAGTTTTACTACATAACAAATTAATTAGCCTATAGTGTTACTATCTATATACAGTTGTGTTTTTTTCCTGTCCTTTTTCACTAATTAAAATTCTATTTAATTATTAAATAATTTTGTAACCTATCGACTTAAGTAGATAAGTTCATAGAACCATCTATTAATATATTGACTATGTATACTGTACCTACATTAAAAACAATAAATACAAAGCTTTTAACAATAAAAAATTGAAAATTCAGTAGATACGATTCTTAGATATATATATAGTTCACCAATTCTTAGAATGCGAAATCTTTTATATTTTTTATTATTGATCTTTATGTTAACTGGATACTAAATTTAAATTTAAGTTAAGTTTGTTACATCAAAAAACTAGTGGGAGTATGCAAGTATTTCGCGAATTAGAAAGCACGACAGTCTTCGAAATAGCAAAAAAAATCATTCATATTAACTGGGTTCCGGGGTATAAATCTTACGGCAATTCAATGAAAATGTGTATTGTAATGAGACATATCTGGACATTTTTTTGAGGTCCCTAGAGTTCGAATCTACTGTGGGCTCTCTCTCTCCCCCGTACGTATGTACGTTCGTTCGTTCGTACGTTGATGAACTTTTTTCGGCTCGTTTCCTTTTTAGTTTTGTATTGTTCACTGAGTAGTTCACTGAGTAGTTCACTGAGTAGTTCACTGAGTATACTGATTTTTGCTTTTTAAAGTAAGTAATCTTTTTTTTATTATACATTTTTTAGCCTTTACACTTTTGTGTAAAAGTAATCTTTATAGAAAGTATTTTTTTTAATGATCTAGTTGACCACTTCTGTATACTACTATATTATACATGTTCTCGGTCTGAACCAAAACTGAAACATTCACAAAATCGTTTAATACAATGCTATGCCAAAAATATCCGAATAATTTTTATTCTATGTTATCACGTACCTACGTATTGTAAAACTCAAAGTAGCGTCTTATTTGTAAACAACAACAATATTTTGGTGTTACAAAAAATATTATACAATTTCTAAGTGAAAACATGAAAAATATATTATTTTCCGTTAGAAAAACATGGATCAACATGGTTTGAACTTGCTCCGCAAGTATCCATTGTGTGACGGTGACGAACCTGAAGTTTTGGGTGTTTGTGGATGCAAAATTCTTGAGAGGGATTCCTCATTCACATAATAATATTTTTTTATTGGTTAACACCAAAAGGCAAAGTTCAGCTATAAGCTGTTTTAGAACTTAACCTAACAAAAATTATAATTCTAGTAAACACGTTCTCTTAAAATTCAAGTTATTTTATTGCAATTTTCGACCAGCGCTATAATTATCTAGACACACGGTAGTCTGTCAGCCAAGTTCGGCAACAATGACTGCAGGTGTATATTTACACGAACCAGTTCGAGCTACTTTCGACTCCCCCCCCCCATAACTCAAAATATATTAGACCTACACATTTGTAATTTTGCATTTCTAATAAAGCCCTCTTGAACACCTAGTATCCCAAATTTCATGAATAAACCTAATATAGTTCTTGAGTTATTAAGGTCTGAAAAGTGCCATTTTTATCACTCACTCATCAAAAACCTAAGACCACTTCTAGGTGACTTAGAAACTTGAAATTTGGCATCAAGGTAGATCATTAGGCGTATATAAAGGAAAAAATCTAAAAATTAAAAAATTATTTAAATTACAAGCTAAAAAATTGAAAATGTGGTGGAAGTAGCGGTTTGATTGGTGGGAAAGCGGGTTTCCAATAGTTTAATATGTATGACTAAAAATTTGTAAATAACTATATTATGTGTCTAGATAATATTTATGTAGAATGTAACTTTGTAGAAAGTATTGATATTCCACCAAAAACATAAATGTGAAAAAGGTGCTAAGCTCGGTACAAAGAACAGCTTCGCCGAAAGAAGAATTGAGATCTTAGTGCGGGTGCCAAGTTTTCAGTTGGCAAGTTTTCATGTTTTATATTATAAATAAATGAATCATGTGTGAAAACTTGGCACCCACTTAGATCTCAATTCTATTTTCGGCGAAGCTGATCTTTGTACCGAACTTAAGGTCCCTTTTTCACATTTATATAAGTAAGTTTCGCAGTCCGACTTTCGAAAATGGAGTTTTTAGCAGATATCGACGTTTTAAGGTCCTAGAAAGCTATGCTGACAATTTTTGGGATGGATTTCCGTGCGCGTGTGTGTTTGGATGTACCTATATAAACAGAAGATATCTTTGGAACGAAAAGATCGATTTGGACGATCAATACGGCGATCAAAAGGGTTTATCAAGACTTAGATCTGATTAAATCGCACGAGGGGTTTGAGAGTTAATACGTCAAACACGTAAAAAAATATTTTTTTTTATTTTTATATTTTCAATAACTTGAAAACTACTCGTGCAATTGGGCTTAAATTTGAACTCTTTCAATTGCCGCCGATGCTCGGTTTCTGGAAAATCTGTTTTAAAAGTGAATTTAGTGTTGAAAGTCGTACCAGAAATCCGGCATTAATTTGACTTATTAGAGTTTAGATGTCACGTGAAAAAATATTGAGAACCTCTGTGTTTTAACTGTGAATTGAAGAGCGTACGTTTTTGGTATGGTGGTGTATATAATGCTTGATCATTCGTAGGCCGGTTTAATATATTTGATAGTACTTAATTTCATTATACGCGAGCGTTTTATGTTTAATTTTCTATCTCGATTGCATTTAATACCATTAAAAATTTTAATTTCGTTACCTTAAAGCTTTTCGTATACTCGTCTTATTTTATATGTCTTTACTTCTACGCTTCTTCCTCTTCATCTCCATTTTAAGGTCAACAAGTTTTCTACAGTTTTAATTTAGTTATTTTTAACCTCAAATAAAATCCACTTTTGCTGTCATATAACTTTGCTGTCTTTCGGCCTGGGTAAGTATAATTAGTTAAAAGCCATTATCGAGTGCACCGTGTTTTATTTTCATATTTTAGCGTTTAATTAATGACGTCAATATTCAGATTAATTCATCTGAGTTTCATTAAAAGCCAATTTATTTCTCTGTCTAAATTTAAGTTTGATAAATTTATGAACTTTACGATTTTTGTTCTTCTCGGTACAGCCGCGCCCGGGGGCGTTTTAACGCTTCTGGATATGGCGCCCGCGGTAATGCGCTGGGTTATTTTTAGTAAAGCTCGGTTTTAGTTTTAGTCACTGAAAACATTGTTAATATTTTTCAAATGATGACGTCTCTTAAAGCCCGCCATAGACGCACGTACTATTAACTATTGTTGTGAACACAGATTTTATTTCCAATTTTATCAGTGATAACTACATAGTTTTTTACTTTTAACAATTTTTATGAGTTTTTATTTAAAAAAAAACCAACAATATCATCACCATGTTGTTCATTAATCGCTCAAACAAAATACTGAAAGAAATTGACAGCATTTGGTAAGTTATAAAAAAAAACACACATTTAAATTTTTGTTAATTTTAACTTTATTTCCACATATTCTCACCCACGTTTGTATTATTTTGTAGACTCTGAAGATGGTATAAAGAATACCGAAACGTTAGTAAAATGCAAATTTAATAAAATCAGTATTGCTTTTTATTGATCCTTTGTGCCACGGAAGTTCTCATTTCCAACAATTCTTAAAACTGTTTTCAAGGATCAAATTGCTCTATTTAAATATAGCAACTTCGAATTAACTATTAAGACAAATATCTCATACAAAATCATGCATTCAACAACGTTCGTGTAGGTATGCATGATAAAAATGGGTATGTGCACCTACGTAGCACATGTACGCGCGTGTATCTCTAGCTCATGTGTAATGTCAAATTCACTCGCGTTTCTACGGAGACACTCATTTATTACCGCGCAATGATTAATTTCCTCAAATTTTTGACACCTTAGATACCTACTATATCTACTTCGATTTGTCTGCCGCTATTGCGTCTGAAATCTCCACTGATTCTTATATCGTTATACCGATTTTTCGTTTCTTTTAACAAGAAATATCTTTAATTTATTTATTGTAGATTATAGACGCGTCGATATCTCAGGTCATTAGCGTCTTTCAACTACACTAAATAACAACTATCTTAAAACTAAATAAAATCACAAAACATTCATGAGCGCAGGTGATATTCGAACCCACGGCAGTTTAGTCCAGACGTTGCGGCACTAAGCACGCTAACCACTAGGCTATACTGCCCTCAAAGAAATATCTTACTTAAGTCATACTAAATTATGTAAACATAAGTATAATTAATATTGCACTGATATCTTTTATTGTATTCACTGTTTTTTCAAGTGTTTTGGTATTTGTAATAGGATGATAACATTTTAGGCCATTGTTATGCTCTTTGGACGCACCGTTTACGATTATGCACATGAACTAATAGTTTCTCTCTTTAGAAGCTCACATTTAAAACCCTTGTAGTTATTATGCGGCGGCAGTTGGTTTCCGTGCAATGATGAAAACAAGATGAATTTTGCAACTTTTCACACATTGAAATTATTTAAATTTACCACTCTACATATGAGAACCGAATGTGTATTGAGGGAATTAAATTTTGTTACTTTTCTAATAAAACTGTTTCCATCTATACATTTTTCTTAATATTTTATATTGTAGATAAATATTCACACCATTTTGGCTATTCCAATTTCAATTTTTGAAAAATCAATCATAGAATATAAATTTATATACATTTTGAAGCGAATTTATTGTTACCTATAAACCTTAATTTTTTTTATAATTATTAAGCGTTACCCTATTCGGGCATTTAAATCTCCTGTTGATAAAGTACATTCAACATCGTGCCTCGCTGGGTTTTAAGTGGGTTCTATCAACATTGAAAGCAATAATTATTGTATAAAAATTAATAAACAAACACTTGAAAAATTCTACACATTTATTCATCTCAATGATCGTTTCGGGTTTCTAACCCATCTTCAGGAGTATAGTTTAGACTCCTGAAGATGGGTTAGAAACCCGAAACGATCGTTGAGATGAATAAATGTGTAGAATTTTTCAAGTGTTTGTTTATTAATTTTTATTTAATCATGTTCTACCAAGTGCCTAGCGATAATTCTATAGAATTTATAATAATTATTGTAGTAAGTTTTTGACAATAATAAAATATTAAATTATAAATTTTCAAAAAAACCCAACATAAGAGTCCTTTAATTTTTTTGACGAAATTAGATAGTCCATCAATAGGTCTGTAACCCCGATGTGAAAATTTAATATTTCTTAAACACTCTTCATACTAGAACATTTCACGTGAAGAGCTTATATATTTGTTCTATTAAAAACGGCGATTTTTAAAAGATAAACTTTTTTATACTCACTATTAGAAACTCAATGCAAAAAAAAAATCATGAAAATCCATCCACTATAACTGTGTTCTGAGATTTTTGATTGAGTTTAATTGAACTCCACTATAGCTAAATTTAATTTTTCATGTATATAAGGGTACGTTTTATCGTCTTAGTATTGCTTTCATAAGATTCAGCATCCCAAAAACATAGATAACGACACCGCACTTGACAAAATGATGCAAATTTGGTTTTGGGTCTCTCCCCCCCAGAAACACTTTTCCCCACCATGTATTTTCTTCGGATTCTTCATTCCTATGCCAAAAGGGACTTACAACCAAAATTTTATGAGTGGAGGAATTTTTTTATTTTCCAGACCTTATTTTACCTGTTCTATACAGGGTGGTGACCGTGACTACTGCACATAGGAATTTAACCCGAAATTTCAAATTTTCGCGATTTCCTGCTTCCCTAATTATTTCAGGAAAAATATCTTCAAATAAAAAGTTTTAGAACATAAAATTCTGCATCTAAATCATTAAACAAAATTAATTTTGCATGCTTTGTAGCGGCAGAAATTTGATATGAAAGTGTCAAAATTACCTCAAAAACAGATGGCGATAGCCATGGAATTTGAACAAAATGATTAGAAATTATTCTGACAGCTAAAATGTCATCATTTTGTTTCAAGTTCCATGGCTATCGCTATCTGTTTTTGAGGTAATTTTGACATTTTCATATCAAATTTCTGCCGTTACAAAGCATGCAAAATTAATTTTGTTTAATGATTCAGACGCAGAATTTGACGTTCTAAAACTTTTTATTTGAAGATATTTTTCCTAAAATAATTAG